>OZ010787.1:471123491-477048079 GCA_963932465.1 Maratus speciosus
GACCAGCGTCCTGTACACAAATTTAATTTGCTTGGTACAACTTTTTTTTAAAATAAATTTTGCGTATTTAATCACGGAAATACCTTCATTAAATAATGTAAATATTAAATTTCTTTATTACTGTTGCCAAAACATTGCCATATGTACACTGTAAAAAAAAATACTGCCAGTTTTCAGGTAGGAATCGAAAAAAGAGTTGCCCTTATCGTACCAGAATAATTTCCAACCCAGCTCAGAATAAAATCCGTAAAAATCGGAATAAAATCCGTAAAATATCGTTTTACTGACTATTTCCTTATTTTTACGGATATTTTTCCGAGCTAGGTCGGAAATCATTCCGGTACGATAAGGGCAACTATTTTTCCGATTTGTTCAAAAGTTATCGAAAGAACACCACTGAAAAACAGTGTTTCGATATATGTGTCTTAGATAACATTATCCATAACCGAAATGAAAATAAAAATGGAAGGTACACGTGCAAAAGTTTTGAAAAAATTACGTTTTTTTAATGTTTTTATATTTTTGAAATGCCCCACTAAATCAAAAACCACTTTTAATGTCGATTTATTATTTGCTTTACAAAGTAAAATAAAGAAATCGCTTAATTCTGCAATTTGTAACATTTTTGGTACTAACCTAAAAATAAAAAAAATCTTAATTTTTGCAAAATGTTAGTATTTTGAAAATGATCATCCCTCAAATCACTTTAATTTTATTCATAGTATATAATTTTATTCATTTTTCAAGTCGTTAGCTGAAAACTAAAATAATTATTTCCCAAAGAGAAAAAAAAACGCCTTAAACTATGGAAATAATGAAGATACAATTTAAAACAACACGTTAAAATATCAGATTCCAAAGGGAATGCATAATGAGTGTAATTTCGAGAATGCATTTTTAGTATGCTAAAATGGCTTCTGCAGTTATAGCTCATGAATCCAACCTATAATACCTCAAACTAAACCTCATTAACTCAATAATTACTAACAATCATTAACTAAGTTACTACTTTGAATGTCTGCATATAACTTGCTTAGCAATATAAGAAATATATATCACTCAACAGAGCAATTTTTAGTAGATTTCATTACCTAAAAATAAACCAAAACTCTCATTTTTCTTAAATTATCAGTACTTCAAAATTCAATGAAATTTTATTCACAGCAATTTATTTCTGCGATTTGCTGGCTGAAAATTAATATAAATATTTCCCCAAGAGAAGATAAATATGCTATAAACTGTAGAAATAACAAAGATACTAATTTAGAAACAAGCTTTTGAAAATGTATATCAACGTTTTCAAAGGAAATGCATGTGTAATTTCGAAACTGCATTTTAGTGTGCTGAACTGGTTTTACGGTCATACTTTATTAACTAAATCTATATCTGTTTAACTCATTGGGTATTCTCAATAACTCAAATATTACTTTGAATGTTTACCTATTATTTCCTTAACAATCAAATAGAAAACTTAATTTTTGTGCTTCAAAATTCATTTTAATTTTATTCATAGCAATGTATTTATGCTATTGTCCACAGAAAATTAATATAAGTATTTCCCGAACAAAAGATAAATGTGCCATAAATTGTCAAAATGGCGGAGATATCAACTTAACTCTTTCTAGGCCAGTGGGCAGCAGTGTTGCTGATATAGCGGATTTTTTTTCAGAAATTCCAAATAGTAACTTTAGCTTCATTTAAATACAAACATTCCGTGATTAAATTAAGCTAAAATTGCATTTCGAAATTTCTGGTATGACGTAGATAGCTCATGTTCGTGAACAGATAAATACTTGTTTCACAATTCTAGCTTTATTTTTTTCCAAGAGATATTTGAGTATACCCGGACTATACTTTGCATCCTTATATAGAAGAGAATCTCGGGCAAAAAAGGAGTTTTGAACCTTGCTTTTTTTTAATATCTTATACAAAAGAGATCCAAAATGAAACAAAACCTCTCTTGTTAAATAAGGTGTGTTCTTCTAATGGTAATCAAATCAAAAATGTACTTTTGCTATATACGCTTTTAAAATTGGAGTTGAATTTATGAATTTAATTTTTGAGAAGATTTTAAATTGAAATTAACTAATAAATATTTAAGCAGACAGGAAACGATTTCAGTAGCTCTATATCGTGACCATAGTTATTTAACTCGTAATGTGACAAACTTTCGAATAAATTTTTTCAGTAGTTACATAGCCAGTGTTGCTAGCACGCTAAATTTTTCCAAATTCAGATTGCTTGATTACCACCACTTTTAGGAATAGCATAATGTATCTGATTTTCGCATTATTTAACCTGTCATTAAATAAGGCGAATATTTATACATAAAAAAAGTGGTGGAAATCAAGCAATTTGAATTTAAGAAAAAAGTTATAAACTAGCAACAATGGTTACAGCTTATTAAATTAAGGGATAAATTTATTGCGGCAGGCCGTTTGATCTAGTGTGAACCCAAGTGATGATGGATATATTGATTTTTTTTATCTTTAATACTGGAAGTATGTTTTAGCATAAAAAGTCGAAGTAGATTACATATTTCTAATATAAAAGTTTTCTTGTATCATGAGCAGTAAAATGACAAACTTGTTGATTTGATCATTATCACAGCGACAGTGAAATGGTGAACGTTATTAAAGCATCCTTTCGCCACAACTATATTACTCCTGGCTCTGAAACTTGTAGATTTCAGACTTATATATATGTCCAGTAGAGATTATACAAAAATTGAAGTGGGGGGGGGGGAGTCGAGAAGAGACCGTATCCAGCTTTAAAACATTTGATATTGAATAATCCAGTTATACATAAATAATTCAATTTTTACTTTTGTAACTTATTGGATATAAATAATTATCACAAATACCACTTTTAACGCCTGCGTGTAATTTGCTTAACAAAACAACATCAGATATCACTTTATAATGCAAGTTTTAACAGTTTTAATAACCTAAAAGTAAAGTAGAAAAGCTAATTTTTTCAAAGTTTTAATATTTAAAAATTCACTGTAATTTTATTTATAGAAAATTATTTCTGGAGTAGTTGGCTGAAAATAAATATAAATATTTCCATAGGAAAGATATTGTACCATAAACTGTAGAAATGACGAAGATACAAAATTAAATGAAGAAAATTAAAATATATACCTAATTTTTTCAACAGAAATGCATGATATGTGTAATTTCGAGAATGTATTTTTAGTGCACTGAAATGCTTTTTTTTTACAATTGTACCTCTCTAACTCAACCTATTCCGCTTTAACTCATTAGTTGTATCTCATTAACTCAAATACCACTTTCAATATCTACATTAAGGGTCTACAATGCCGTCACAAATTAAGAAAGATAATCTTCGCCTTATTTAATCGCCGTGTTTCTCTCAATAAATAAGCCAAAATTCCTTATTCTAAAATAGTGGTAGCTTTGTGGCCGGCTGAGCATAGGTCGAAAACGCATACGCTATATATTATTTGCTAAACAAAATAATCTAAAAATAAAACCGAAATCATAATTTTCTCAAAGTATTAGCTCTTCAAAATTCACTGTAATTTTATTCATAGCAATTTATTTCTGCAGTCGGTGGTTTAAAATTAATATAAGTATTTCCCAAAGAGAAGATAAATATACCATAAACTATAGAAACAACGAAGATACCAATTTAAAACAAGAACTTTAAAATATATATCAAAGTTTCCAAAGGAAATGCATAATAAGTGTAATTTCGAGAATGCATTTTTGGTGCGCTGAACTGGTTTGTACAGGAAACCAGAATATTATAAAGAGGAACAATCCCTTGCCTCTGTTTTCTAAACCACCTCGTTTTTAATGTTTTTCTTTATCGTGAGATTCAAAAAGTTTAACAGACCGTGCACATCAGAAGTATTATTTTCTCTGATAAGATCAGTTTAAGAATTGTTTTTTATGTCTTGGGTTATATCCATTCATCATTTTTAATGAGTTCCAATTTTTGTTTCGTTGTCTATGCTTATGTTTAAAAAGTGAAAGTGTTTATGCACTCGTTCACTTTTATTCGTTGCGTAATGTAATGCCACATCTCTGTAGATAAATTTGATGAATTTTTGCTTGTGTTATCCTCAAAGAATGTTTATTTTAAATGATGTTACGTTTAGGTTTTGATATTTCTGAAAAACAGCATGATTAATACATTGCGTTTTTAAAGTAGGGTGAAGTAATGAAATCGTGTGACTTCGTTATGCGTAAAATTTTGATTTTCTAAACAAGTTAAGAGTTATTTATGTTTTTCTTCCCCCGTGTGAATGTGAATATACTTGAATTTACCAACATTAAATTTTTTTATCTATGGCTATATGTTTAAGTAGTGAATGTGTTTACAAAACACGTTCGAGTCTATTCGTTACGTAATAAAATGCCACATCGCTGTAGATAAATTTGATGAATTTTTACTCGTGTTATCCTCATTTTTTTTTTTAATGAACTTACGTTTAGGTTTTGATACTTCTGAATAACAATATTATTAATATAGTGAGGTTTTAAAGTATAGTGAAGTAATGAAATCGCGTGGCTTCTTTTATGCGTGAAATTTCTATTTTTTACAAAACTGAGCATTATTTATATTTTTTTTTGGTATGAATACGAATATACTTGATCGTATCAATATTTAATTTATCTTTCTGTGATTATGTTTTAGAAGTTGAAGTATTTATAAATTTGTTATTTATTTGTTGTATTCGTTACTTAACGTAATCATACATCTCTGTAATAAATATGATCAATTTTTGCTCATGATGTCCTGAAAGAATGTTTATTTTAAATTATTTTGCATTCAGGTTTTGCAATTCATGAATAACAGCATGATAAATACATTCCGGTTTTAAAGAATGGTGAAGTAATGAAATCGCGTGACTACTTTATGCGTAAAATTTTGATTATCTAAAGAAGCTAAAATTGCCTATTTATTTTCCCTGGGTGTGAATGTGTATATACCTGATTGTACTAATTTTTATTTATTTTCTGTTACTGTATTTAGCAGATTTATTTTCTGTTATTGTATTTATCAGCTCCTAGAATCGAAATATCCTTTATTCCAGTTTATCATTCCAGTTTAATTACATTAAAATATTTTTTTACATCAAAATATTTTGTATCGGTTCGGATTTTAAGTCCCATAAAAATAAAATTGTTTCTGTTACGTTTTTTGTTCTATCAAATAAAGGAAATTAACGGATTTTTTCAAAAATAATCGATTTCCCAGGCTTTCAGCTCTACTGGGTTCGTTTTTGGCAGTTATATTGACTACTGTGTGAGAGTTAAGGTTATTTTATTTTATTTTTTTTTTTTTTTTGAGAAATATTTGTGACTTTATTTTACAATATAAATGCATATGTATAACTTTTTTCACAAAATCACATCGTTTTACACATTTATCAGATTACGCTCAATTATATTATTTATATATAGAAAACGCTAAGGTACATGCGGTTAAAGAGCGGTTATTTCTCTTTTTCCGATTACAATGAGTGTTTGTGACAGTAAAAATTATGACAATGTTTATTAAATGTCTAAATTAAGAAAACTAATTAAGATATCGATTTAAAATTTTAGAGCAAATGTAGAAATTCTTTTTACATCCGAATATCCATTTTTTAATACGTCGGTAATTTTTCATATTTTTTGCAAAAAAAATGACGGTTGCAGTACGAAAATTCGGAGAAAGGGACGAGCATCTATATTAAAATTGTCCAGTCACGTGACTGTCTTAAACAATTACGGGCTGCCCGCTTCGCTTTTTATATGCAAGGCGGCTATTTTTAATCAAAATTATTTTTCGAATAATACTACATAAATGCTGCCATGATCGCAAAGATTTCTTTGTACTTTTAAGTTAGAAGGCGCAAATCTCTCCAATAGTCTTTTTTAACTCGCCAGTAGCATTTTTTATTTTTCACGTGGTAAATTAATACAATGTTTTGATGTTGAAATTAAATATCTTCGTTTGTGGTATTATATTTATTCTTTTTTCTTTTCTTTTCTTTCTTTTCTTTTTTTCAAAGAAAGCATGAATTTTAAATGTTTCAGTTTTAAATTAAAGTTATGTACAAGGTGGCCATAATTAAACTGACGGTACTTGGAGTGTTCTGTAGCGCGATCTAATTGCGAGAATGGCGCCAAAGTTTGTAGGAAGATTAAACAAGACGGGGGACGAAGGATTCCGCGAAAAAAATAGTTCTAAAAATCACAGCCAGGGGAATATGCGGCGCTGTGTGTTCGTAAAAGAGAGTTTCAAAAAAGAAGAATGAACTCACGTTCGATGTGGCCGCCGTTTTTTGTGGACCACATGTTGCATTCTGTGCACAGCATTTACAACAGCAGATAATAACATGTCTGCAGGAATCACCCGTACAGTTCGCGATATGTTATCCTTCAACGTAGCCAGGTCCTGGACACCTCCGTGATTGACCTTGGACTTCAGGTAAACCCATAGCCAAAAGTGGCAGGGTGTAAGATCAGGGGACCGAGGTGGCCGCCATGCAGTTGTTAAACAGCGGCTAATGACTCCTTCTGCCGAGAATTTCTGTCGTAGCAGCTGCTGTACCCCTAAAACAATATGTGGAGGGGCTCCATCTTGCATGAAAATGATTTTCTCCAGGCACTGTTTTTTCTGAAGTGCCGGAATAACAAATTTGTTTAGCATTTGGCGATATTTGTCTCCGGTAACAGAACAAGTTACAGGTCCTGTCGGAGTAATGTTCTCATAGAAGAATGGACCTATGATCATATCTGCTGTGAAACCACACCAAACATTTACCTTTGGTGATTGCAATGGAATTTCGTTGAATGCTCTTGGCGACTTGCTATCCCAAATTCGGCAGTTCTGGGTATTTACAGTTCCATTCAAGTAAAAGTCGGTTTCGTCTCCCCATAAGATTTTCCAGGGCCAAGCATCATCCAACCCCATTCTGGCAAGAAAAGTGAGAGCAAAAGTCAATCGCTTATCATGGTCGGTGTGACGTAACTCTTGTACACGGCTGATCTTGTACGGATTGAAGTGGGTAATCTTTCGTAGGATTTTCCATACCGTACAATAAGGTATATCCAGATTCCGGGCCATCCCACGAGCGCTGGAAGTGGTAGGAATATTGTCTGGTGCTCTGTCGACAATCGCCGTTGCCACTTCTTGGATTGTATCCTGTGATACGGGTTTTCGTCCTCTGCCTAACTGAACATTTAGAGAACCTGTTTTCTCAAACTTCTCAACCATTGCTTTTAAACCATTAACTGACAAAGGACCGTTACATTTACGCATTTTTTGTGGTTTCTAAAAGCACGAAGAGCGGCTGACGCATCGCACTGGTTGAGGTAAAAGAATTTGACTAGTAAAGCTCGCTTAACTAAAGAAGGACACATTATGAAAGATAACTTTTAATGAAATTGCTTCTAACAGTAGCACATTACCTTTTAAAGCCGAACAAGCTAGCACTGGGCCAAAAGATGTAACGTGAAATTTGAATAAAGAACTTCTTCTTCTGCTGTTGCTTTCTTTGGGGCTCTGTAAGTGAAATTGCAGATAAAGAAACTTTAGCAGTGTTTATGTAAATTTTTAGCTTTTTATAAACTGTTACCATTTTCAGCTTGGATTAAATTGCTAAATTCTTTAAATAAACGGTAATTTTATTTCAGTATTGATTCTTCATTTTTTGAAACTCTCTTTTTCGAATACACAGCCCCACATATTCCTTTGGCGGGGATTTTTGAAACTATTTTTTTTTTTTCGCGGAATCCTTCGTCCCCCGTCTTGTTTAATCTTCCTACAAAATTTGGTTCCATTCTCGCAATTAGATCGCGCTACAGAATACTCTGAGTACCAGCAGTTTAATTATGGCTACCTTGTATTTTAAATAAAATGAGTGAAAGCATTATATTTATATGAAGTTAATGAAATAAGAAAAAAAATGCGACGAAGCAATATTTTGTGATTTATCACCTGCCTCCAGCTAACCTAAAAATACCGATTTCTTGAATTATCTATCAGAATCTTCGAATTTGGCGAAGGATGCAGCAAGTAAATAAAATCATGAATAAAAGTAACACGATACAATGCTTAGCATACATTTAAAGGATACCAAACTGGTCGCCCTGGCGGCTAGTTTTACACTTAGACATTTTTACTCTTTGTGCACTAAAGCGTGCAAACGAAATATGGTGATACTTCTTGAGTCATAAAACAAAGTATACATATGCGGGTGTGCTATTTCAAAGGCTAATTAATTTTACAATACATAATTTATGATTTAACTTTTGGCATATCTTTACATCATAAACTCAGACAAGAAATAAATGATGTCAATAATTGAGTTTTCTTTTATCTTTAAAATAATTGAAATTTTATAAATTGAATAAAAAAAAAATTACGATTAAGTTCTGGAGCAAAAAATTTGTTTCTATTGTACTCAGGAACTGAAAAAAACAATTTAGATTTAGTTATGATTTTTATTCAATCAGAAATAACTGTTTTCGTCGTTTTTTCCTTTTTCATCAGGTTCCGTTTCGAACAACTTGTTTATAAAGTGAAAGTGTTTAGACACTGGTTAGCGTTTCTTCAAAAAATATTACAATTAAAAAAAATACCTAAAAAGTGAAAAACGTTAATTTCCTTCTATACGATCTCGAACTAAATATTTTAACTTCGAAAAACTTAGAAATTTTTATAAAATATGGAAAGGTGGCCGCCAAGCTTAAGAAACATACATATTTTTTTTTTTTTAATTTTCAAAAACACATAATGATGTATTTTGTACATGAGTGAAACTCTCTTATCAATATATCATACGTACGCCGTTAACTTACATACGAAATTTTGATTAATAGAAAATATTAAATAAGTACCAGAATATAAGCTTGCAAATTTGATGTCACACCACTTTTTGTACACAATTTTCACGCTGTTTTATTTTTTTCTCTATAAGCTTAGTTTTTTTTTTTACTTTTCTAAAATTATTTTTTATAGGTAAAGTATTTATTGATTCATTCACTTTTTTTTTTTTTTTTTTTTTTTTTTTTTTTAACGGCTAGGTTAAAAAAAAAAAATATATGCGTTATGTAATTTGAATTAAGAATATAAATGTTAATATATATATGTTTTTACCGCATACATATGTTTTTTTTTGCGCATTTGTTTTTCATTCTCACGTGATAAGTCATTTTTTTCTTGTGAATTAATTATCCATTTTTTTTCTATCGACAGAAACAAATTAATACTAATGATCTTTTAATAACGTTTGAAAAATTAAACGAAATACATAGACCAAACAAAACTTTATGTTCGACAAAATGATAATTTTTGTTTATTGTTTTCGATTTAATAGCAATAATTTAACAAAACTCATTCTTATGCTCTTGTTAACAACAAATAATCCATTTAAAATAAGTGTTTTGAAATAAATGACAGCATCGTGATAGTTGAATGCCTTTCTAAATACTTGATACCTTTAGAAAAAGTTAAATTGCATTAAAAATAATCGTAGAATAATTAAAACTAGTATATAATAAATCTGTTAATGATATTGCTAGTCCATAAAGCTTTTGTAAATATATGCTAATGACTTATGTGATAAAAATATAAATCACTGGTTGTTTTGATAAACACTATTAATAAATACTAATTATTTCCTGAACTACCTTTTTATGACCCTAAATGAATAAGATATAATCTTATTAACATTAAAACCGACAAAATAACAATGGTTTTGGGTTAGTTGGTATCAAAGTAGATTGACATTTTATTTTATGTGCGCTTAGCAACAAATTCTTCAGAAAGAAATTTTTAAAATGTCAGTGCTGCTAATGGTATTTTATCATGCATAATAGCTTAGCAGAATTTTCAAAGTATAAAAAAGAATACCGATGTGCTTTTGCTCTTCTTTTGCATTCTTTATTTATTTACATTTTAAAGCTGCACTCTGTCTAGTCGGCAACTTTGAAAGTCGATTTCGAATTCAAAAATTAGTTTTTACAAGTCATTATAAAATGATTTGCGTTGCGAATATGCAAAGGGTAAAGTTCAGCGTAATTATCTCAAATAAATTTATTCTTTTGCTGTTTTCTGTATTCTATATTTAAAGATTTGTTGCTACGGATTGTTAAATTTTATCTTCATTGTTGGAAAGAATTTTGTTATGAGATGTAAATACTACAAGATTTTTGAATGGAATTATTCTAAAGTCACGTGCGTGTAATTACATTTTGCGCGTAGATTTTTAAAATTGAACTAGAGTTAATTTATTTCCAGAGGCATGAGAGGAGTTTATCAACAGATATTGATTTTTCTGCTTGTTGTCTTATTATTGTTTAGTGGTGTAATAAATTTCACAGTTTTGCATATAAATGAAAATATTTTCTTTAATATTTTTTAAAGAACTAGCAGATTTTCACTAAAGTTTCTTAACTGTATTGAAGAAAAAAAATCCTAAAAGATCGTTTAGTGTAATTATCTCAAATAAATGCATTCTATAATTTAAAGATTTATTACGACTTATTTTTAAATTTTCTCTCCATTATTAGAAAGCATTTTATTAAGATATAAATAATACATGATTTTTGAATAGAATTATCTGCAAAGTCACGTGCGTGTAATTGGATTTTATGGGTAGATTGTTTAAAACTGCACTACAGTCGCATTATTTCTAAATATACGTCAGAAATGTTTATCAACAAAGACTTTAACAAATTAAACTATTTTTTTATCAATCTTAGCTGGTAAAATAAAGTTTAAACTTTTATATCGAAATAAAAGTATATCTATTTTATAAATGAAACATTATGTTTTCATTCGAATTTCTTAAGGTATTCATAGGTTAAGGTATACATAAAAATGGCCGTTTTGATTGAAATTTTCGATTTTTCTTTTATGTGTTATTTGAAAGACCAACCTTTTACGATTCCAAATCTGTGTCAATTTTATTCCTATGATTACTAAAATGTTATGGCCAATTTAATAGACAGGAAGTAATGAGTCAAATACCAGAAGTGGGGGTAGGAAGACCAGGAGAAGTGTAAACAATGTTTCTATGCATCATTTCTTACTTTTTTTTTACATAGAAAAAACTAATAAACTGTAATTGATACTTTTAGAGTAATTTAGTATGTATTTTAAAGATATCAAAGAAAATCTTTAAGGGGGTCTGGGACACAAAAATCTTCAAATTTTCAATATATATATATATATATATATATATATATATATATTTGGATTAAAAATTTCGCTGCCGTTTTATGCTTAAAATGATGTTTAAATCATGTTTCTATCTTAATTAGAACAGGAAATATTAATTTTTTCGTTTTGGTTTGTTTTCAAAATCTGCCTTTCAAGCTATGGTTGTCAAGGAAACGAGTTTTTGTGAAATTGCGTTTTTCTTCATGATAGGTTTTTTCACCATTTCTCATATTTAAATTCTTGTAACTCGAGAACCGTTATAGATACAGGGTTGAAACTCGGAACATAACTTTTTCAATTATTTTACTTTACTTTTGAGCCAGCATAGTTGAAAAAAATATTTACTTTTGAAAATATGATTTTTTTTTAAAAAGTTGCACAACTTTTTTCGTTAAATATTTTTATTTTTTTTTAATTACTATTTTTTAAAATGCTGGCTCTAAATTAAAATTTATATATTTATGTTTATTTAAATGAAAAAAAAATGAAATTCTATAAATAATATTTCGAGCTATAACGATTTTAATCTACCCCACTTTTTTAACAAAATTTAAAATTTACAATATTTTAAAAAAATTATGAGAAGTTTTATCATGCGATTTTGTTTCACAAAAAATTTCAAAATTTTTACTCAATAAATAAAAATTTTTTGAAAATGTGTCCCGGACCCCCTTAAATGCGATTACTAGGAATTCAGTTTTTCCTTTTTTTTTTAATGTTCGATAAACTTCGTTATATAAAATGTTTTAAATCATATTTCAGTGAAAGTTTGGCAGAATGCTTTACATATTACTCACTATGTTCTGACTTAGAATCTAAACTCTATGAGATAATGTAATTATTTTACAGGTACTCGAATAAAAGAAAAATGGTAATTTTTATTTAAAAAAAAATACGGATTTTTGACATATTTTGAAATATTTCAGTTAATTCTAAAGATATCGCAAAACTCTTAGTTCAGAGCACAGGGAAGTGTAGGAGTAGTATGTAGTTCAAAGGAAATTGAAATATATTTATTTGAATTGAGTATACGCTATCTGGCGTAAGCATAAAATTTTGCTGCTAAAAAAAAAAAAAAAACGAATTTTTTTAAATGGTTATAAATATATTGCTAAGACTTTGTTTTTTTAACCGACTGAAAAAAAGGGTTATGTGTTTGAGGCGTATCTGTGTTTGTGGATTTCTTTATACCCTCGAAACATCCCAGCGGATGGATGGATTTTAATGAATGAGGTCTCTATCGATTCATCTTAATGGCCCGATAGTTATAGGCTAGGTTTTGTTTTTATAAATTCAAAATGGCGGCCGTAAAATAAAAAATGGTGGTAGACACGAAAAAAAATTACGCACCCTATTGAGTGGCATATCATTGGATAGGTCTTTCAAAATAAAGACAATGTTTCATTGACTGTTTTACAGTCAGAAGCTCCGTTAAAATATTACGCAACCTGGAAGTTGTGTAGGTAGGATCTCTAGCTTTACTGCAACTCTCTAACCATCATAGACATCTATAGACCTCATCAAAACAGTGTTTATAGATAGGAACTAACAATTAAACACAACTTAAAAGTCATCAATACAAGTAAATAAAAAAAATAGGTAAGTAATATAAACAAGTAATATAAAAGTTATGTTTTAAGTCAATTCCTACTTAGGTCAATAAGAGATTTTTTTCTCCCATGCTTCTTTCCTCCTGTGTGGCGCCTAAAATGCCTTGATCAAGAAGAGGGCTCTCTCGATTATTGAAAATTAATTAATTTAATTTAATTTAATTAAGGAATTAATATTTGAAAAATCTGGATTAACATCAAGTGTCATCCACTACAAGTTTAAAAAAAATTATTGGAGCTTGATTGGATGAATAATAAGTATTTTACTAACGATTGAAAATTTGAACAAGATATATATGGTGCATTCTCACAATCTTTTAACTTTCATGTCCCTGAATAATAATTTTTTATATAATACACTTTTTTGTGTTTTTTTTTATTTCATATCCTTGGGAACATCCCAATGCATGATTGCACAACAATATTAACGAGATAAATAAGTTTTGGACGATGTTGGGGGTCCGAACACATGGAAAACTCATCTACCGTCCCGTGTCCCTGATGCTGATTTTGAAGTTTGGAGCTGTCTGGATAAAATTGTTTCAATAAAAATAATTCGATGTAATTTTTTTCTCAAACTGGAACTATTGTTTTATATAAATATGTAGCTAAAAATTAACCTGCGCACATTTTTAGGGTTGATATTATTTTTTGAACTCTGTCCCTGTGTTTTAGATTTTTTACCATCCCTCTTCTAAAATGATACAGAAAATCACTTCAGATACTGCGACGGAATTTTTTCAAGTTTTTGCTCATGCAGAAGTATGCTAGAGAAAGAATATCTAAAATTCTTTGACAGGAAATTTACTGCAGAATATAAATAAGCATTTAAATATCAATTTCAAGCACCGTGGCTTTATTTGTAGTCTTACCGTCCGCAAGCTTTAATCCTGCAATTTTCGAGGTAAATTAATTATTTTTTTTTTATTTAATCCAATGTAAATAACTGTTTCTAAAAATCAATGAACATTTTCGCTACCACTTAGTCTTAACATGATCTGCCTAAAATAGGTGGTAAGTTTCCTTGCTGTTCCATCCTTACCGACCCCTTTTTCCCCATTTTGTCCCTTTTTTCCTACACCATCCCTTATTTTTTACATTACCGTCCCTTCTTTAACACCCCTTTAAGACAATGTTATACCAAAATTTTGCACTAAAAATACTACATTGTCATTATTTCTTATTTGAATGTCCTGTGGGTACTATGCAAATTCATTATAAGTAAAAAATTAGAAGAAAATAAAAAGTTATAGTGGTAAAATGGCAAGGAAAATTAAACTCGCAAGTTTAACTTAAACCTCAGTTAAATAAATTTTTTTTCGCTGCTGACCATTTTTTATTTATTTTGAATCATTATAGCATTCGTCTATCAGATTGAAATGTTATTTTAGCAAGTTTAATTTCGCCAATTTTTTTTTTCTCAAAAATCAAAAGAATGTGAGAAAACCATGGCAACCCAATTGGGATCATTTGTGCCCCCAATGTGCAATTGGTTGCCAACCCAATAGCAAGAGTGTGAGCTAATAGTAGGAATAAAAAAAAATAGTTTCAAATTGATGAGAAATAATTTATTAGTTCGCTTTTTACGCTGTCGGGTTTTTTTATTTTTAAAATTTAATTGTTTATTCATAATTCTGTATTACAATTGAAGTAAAAATATATGTATTTATTCAATATCGTACATTTTTGAGTGATCCGAACGTGGGCACGTTCTTTAAGTTTAACACAGAAAAAAGAAATTAACCCCCTCACTGACAAGCCCGTGTTAATACGTTCACTAAGCTCCAGGCTTCACTGCAATACAAGCAATATTTAAAGTAATATAATTCTGTTGACTTAATGTATTTTTAATACATTGAAAAATGATTAATAATTCCAAGGATTGCATTCATATTCGTTATTGAGTTTTTTTTTATAAAATGTTGAAAGAATCATCTTTTTTTAGCATTTAAAGCAAAATGAAGAGAAAACAGCATTACAATTTTGCCCTTTTTCAAGACTGTCAGAGGGAAAATAAAAACCTTAATAGCACACTTGTACGAAAAAACGTTGGAAAACTGAATAAACAGCTGAACGTTTTTGAAACCTTTTATAAGTATTTCGTATTACTAGGGTGATAAACTAATTTGTATTTCATTTTTAAAAGGCTTAATTCTAAGAAAATTCAAAAGCATCTCTAAAACTTCAAACTAATGCTTGAAAAAACAATCCATTTATGTTATATTCATCCATATATTCATTCTACTTCATCTTTATTTGCTCTCTATTTTAAATAACATCAAATACTTTTAGAAAAATGCATGTTCATGATATTTCTCTTACAAAGCTTGCTTTAGAAATTTATGGTAATCTATGCTGCTCGTTTTTTTTTTAAAATATCGCTTATTTTCCATTTTTAATTTTTGATTAACTTAAACGAAAGTTAAAATAAACAATACATGGTTTCAGTAATTCTTCAAAGCTCCTTTTTTACAGCCAATAATTTCTGGATTTGCTGTCATAAGAAATTTAAAATGGAAATTTTAACGGTAATTTATAAATCACTCTTTTCCCATTAAGCAATAGCGAATGAAGCTTTATTTTCCATATGAATCATTGAGCTAATTTTCTAAGTCCTACTGACAAAAGTTGGTCATCAATCATGTGGTATGTTTCATTTGAGATTCGATTAGAATGCATGAAAATCAAGCAGAAATTTGTCATGTTTATTTTCAACAAATTATGGATTGTAAAAATTTGTTTAACCTTTCTTGGACTTAATGCTTTTTCAGATAAAGTACGAAAATATTTTTCCAAGCCGCAACTTTTTTAAAATTTTGATGTGAGTAAAAGGGAGATATTTTATGACTAACAGCTATTTTGAAATTGCATATACTATAGAATTTTTCTTTTTTTCGTAAATAAAGTTTTTCAATTCATTTGAAAATTTGATTATGAAGTAGAATTGATTTGTTTATGAGAAAATAAACTCACATGAATTTTATATTTAATATATACGTACAGTCGTGGAAAAGAAAAAGTAAACTCACCCTACTACCTTCTCAACAAATTATCGTAGAAGAAAGTTACTGGTACCAAACGATTGGAAATAAAGTCTACTTTTAAATGATGTATATAAAATTTGCTTAGGAGGCCATATACATATTAAAAAGAACCCAAACTTCATTTTTTTTCAATGGCAATACCCAATTTCAACAAGATATTTCAAATCTTCGGTTCATACTATACCTAGACACCAAATATCAAGTCATTTGAATTATAAACATTCAAAATTTAGTGCTTCTAATGTTAAATTGCATTTTTATTAATATCTCCTGAAATTATACTCCTAATGTGCTAATTTTTTGTGTAGAAATAATACTAAAATACCCAAACATAAATACGTTGAATTTGCAATTTTATAATTTTATGATATGAATTAGGAATTATGAAATTAATATTCGAAAAATTTATGAATTCCAACCTACAATTTTTTTGATGGATTTAGATTTATTAAGTCATGCTTTATGGAAATCCAAAAGCTAACACTTTTGTTCCAAGAAGTTTTCAAATTACGCTTAAAAAACGGCAAAATGATGGTTTAAGGGGTCGTCTATGACGGAAGTGACCAGATATTTTGAAATTTCTTATGCTATCCTGTAATCTAGCACTCTTCAATGACTGCTTGAGTAGCACTTAATTTGCGTTGATCAAGAAGGATGTTCTCTCGGCCAACAATTAGGTATGGAACTTCAATTTGAATACAGCTCCAAAAATATTCTCGTTTAAAAATAATTAATTTTTCGGAAACGTATCGTACGAATTGCATAAATATTCGTTTTTAGGCTAATTCAAGGGTGTAGAGTTCATTTATGCTGTCAGATACATGTACTTCTATTGAAAAAACAATGTTATGGTTCGTTTTAATATGTAGATGGCCCCTGAGCAATTTTTATATACGTCATTTCAAAGTAGACTTTATTACCAATCGTGTGGTACCAGTAACTTTCTTTTACGATAATTTTTTGCAGGGATACTAGGGGGTGTTTACTTTTTTCCCCCACGACTGTACATGTGTCTGTGTATTTAGTATACATACAAAAATACATCACGTACAAAATATGCATACAAAAATATACATTTCTATAGAAAACATGCTACCTTGTTCAGAGCCGCAACGAGAAGCCATCTAATCTGATAAGCACTGGGTCGGCGCCGTCAATTAAAACTTCAAATGAATAAATTAGTAGAAAGACGAACAATAGTTTTCGTACTATATAGAGATGCTGCCGCGCTGACTTAGTGATACAATCACAAAATTTTCCGAAAAAATTTGTGAAGTTTCAGTGAAAGAAATCCCAGCCCAACCCAACAAACCACCGTAAATATATACATACATTTTGCGGATGTAAACGGTGGAATGCCGAGTTACAGTAATTGTAATCAATAATCACGGGGAATCGGCCTGTAGATCAAACATTGTAGATTCATGTGTAAAAATTAAAACATCATATTAGCGGAGTCCAATTCTGTTGATCTCGACTTCAATCGGTTCCTTTCTTCGAGGGGCGACAATAGGATAGGGTAAGGTGGCGCAAGAGTTCGCAGTGTACAAGAGTACACAGAGTGATTATCTAATCTCAAAACAGAGTTTTACATTTAGCTACCATTGTAAACGATGTAATTATATTATAACTTTGTGGTGTAAAAAAGTTGCAGATTTTGATAAATTTTTTAACGATTTAACAGAGAAAAATTGATTTTGACCTTCTCGTTATAATATTTATGGTTTTTGAAAAAAGGATCATAATAAGGATTACAAAGCTAATTTACTTTTTTTACTTTTTATGGATTAGGTTATTATTGGACTAGCTGTCACCTAAGTGATTTGGGTATGTTTATCAATAGATAGCATTACTGAATTTTCAAAGTTATTTAGTGGCGATAGTGCAAGAGTGCGCAGTGCCAAAGTGTGCAAGAGTGCGCACCTGCTTTAGAAAAACTGCTACCCTTACTAAAGCAGCATTTAAAATAACGGGTCTGTAGATTTTCAAAAAATGCCTCATTTTATGTACTGACTTTTCAGCAAGCAACGTCATTGGAAGTCCATTAGAATCTAAACTTGTTGAACCACATATGTCAGTTGAACCACAGAAAACTGAAAATGAGGAGGGAAGATAATTACTTTCAATAGAAAATGATATTTCAGAAAAAGTATAAAAGCCAAGTAAAGAAAAAGCGCTCGCTCATTGTGAAATAAACCCAACTTCGGTTTCGCGAGGTATAGTTTCGACTTCAACAACGTCACCTTACGTCAGATTAACAGCGTTTTCACCGTATCCAGAATCATGTGCATTGCGATACTATAATAAGAGGAGCAGAAAGTCGGGAATTTTAAGCAGATCACCACACTAAAGGCAGCTTGAACATTTTAGAAAATTTGGAAACTCGTATTATAAAGCAGCATCTACGTTTTTTATTTGCATCCAACATTTTTCTGCATATGTACTATTTGTTTTCGTAGTTAGATGTTTCTATTTAAATCTTATGCAAAGATATTTCAGACACAGGCCTAAATTTAAACTTTTCGTAACTTTCTGGAAATAACATGATTTGCGACAGTACATTTTTATTTTTACCCGACTGCCAAGAAAGGTTATGTGTTTCACGCGTATCTGGGTATGTGGATTTCTTTATACCCTCGAAACATCCCAACGGCTGGATGGATTTTAATGGATGAGGTCTCTATCATTTCATCTTAACCGTTCGAAGGTTATAGGCTAGGGTTTTTTTATAAATTCAAAATGGCGGTATAGATGAAAAACATTTTTACGCAAAATATTGAGTGGCATATCATTGGATAGGTCTTTCAAAATGAAGACAATATTTCTTTGACTATTTTACAGTCAGAAGCTCCGTTTAAATATTACACTACAAGTTGTGTAGGTAGGATCTCTACCTTTACTTTAACTCTAACCTTCATAGACATCTATAGACCTCATCAAAACAGTGTTTATAGATAGGAACTAACAATTAAGCACAACTTAAAAGTCATGAATGCAAGTAAATAAAAAAAATAGGTAAGTAATATAAAAAATAGTTTCACATTGATGAGAAATAATTAATTACTTCGCTTTTTATTCAGTCGGGTTTTTTGATATTTTAAATTTAATTTAAAATTATTTATTCATATCTTCGCCTAGAATATCAAATGAAAATACTTTAGCATAAATTATACTCGACGAAAAAAAAAAAAAAAAAACTTGATTTTACAGAAAATCGTCAAACAAAGTACTGTTCATTTTACGGATAAAGTCTGTAAACTTTAATTTATGAAAAATATTGTTAAACAACAGGAAGTGTGTAAGACATAAAGTTTTTCTCCGTGAAATAACTTTTTCTCTGGCCTTTCAACTGATACTTTTTATTTTTGCAAATTCAGCAGATTTTTTTTAAAGAGTGTATAGTGCTTTAATACATATATTTTAATTGAATGAGTTATGGAGTTTCTGCTTAATGTATAAGAAACTGCAAGTGTTTTCAATATCTGTAAAATTTTGTGTATGTTCTTTGTAATATGTTTAACACTAGAACTACCGTGCGTCGTCATTTTGACGGCTACTATATGAATATGTTTTGGTTCAAACCAGAAATTTGATTATGAAATAAATTTAAATGATACAAAGAAGAAAAACGTTAAATAATAAATGTAAACTGTTTTAAATCAAAATTCTGATGTGAAATATTTTTATAACACTTGACTCAAATTTCCGGTAGTTCTAGTAAGAACAAAAAAAGTACTAGTAAGAACTACTTTAAAATAATATAATTTTCTGAAATATAAATTGGAAACTATTATTTCTAAAATAATACTAATTGAAAACGAACTTTATTTTATTATGTTGGAGATAAATTCATGTCAATTTAATTTTTAAAGGAGGTGTGTGTGAATAAGGATTTTTTGGCCGCCTATAGAATAAAAAACATTTCTTTTATATCTAAGTTGTTTTGATTATTTTAATCAGGCATGAGAGCGTTCCGACCCAAATGACCGATTATTACCACTAAATTTTAACAGCATTCTTTGCTTTATTAAATCTCAGAAATTCTGTCATTAAATAATGCTTGAAATAGTATTAAAATTTAGTGGTAGTAATCGGTAATTTGGGTCGGAGCGCTCTCATCCCTGTTTAATATATTCAAGATGTATATTTATTGCCTCTCTGGTTGAGTTTTGTTTGAATATTGTGTAACTAGATCATGAAAAAACAGAAACATAGGTTTAATTGCCAAATTGTAATAAATTTCAATTATACCTATTTCGTTTTTTTATTCAATATGAAGTGCATAACATAATATTCGTATTTTTTTTATATGTTTTACCTTAATATTTAATTATGAGCATAAAAAACAGTGATGGTGTTTTGAGAGATTTATACCCTAAAAAATCAAATATGAATATTGAAATTACATGAAAATTTTCTAAATGAATCTGTGATTCCGATCTTGCATAAGATATTTAAACAATTCTCAATAAAAGTAAAGCAGTTAGGCAGTAAATGTAAATTTTTGATTATATTAAAACAATCAAAGCATCTTTGGAAAAAAAAAAAAAACATTTTTGGGTTTTGTTGGAGAACAAAAATCCTTGCTTCTTTAAAACTCTTCATTTCTAAAAAATGTTTAATTTTGTAAAAGATCATTTCATATACTAAGTTATTTTCCTGAATAGCTTTTTTTATCACTTTTCGTGCAATGAACGCAGTTAAATAAATTTTTACGACATATTTACTTCCCGAATGCAAGAACTTGTACAAAGACCTCGTTTACAACCCCCTTAAAGATTCCAAGAAATCGTAAACTTGTGACGGGAGCAATTTGTGTTTAGTTCAATAAAAAAAATCAGCAAAAGGGGATAAAATCTAATGACACTTCTGGAATAACAAACATTTTATTTTTGCGCAGGTTGTCAGAAAGCAAGATTGTTATTTTTTTTTTACGTCCTTCAAGAGACTAAGAGACGGAAATGTGTTGATGTTGAAGGCATATAGTGATCTTTTCTATGTACTTCCTTTCTGCGCGCTATAAAGTATCTCCAAGAAGGATGAAATTCAAATTTTGTAGCACTTTAAATAGTAGCTCAGAATCTTAGGATTCTCCAAGAGCATTTTTGTACTCTTGCCTTCATTAAAATTCATCAAATTCAGTGGAATCTCTGGCAGTGTGTAATAGTCGCTTCTTTTGACTCTATGTCGAAGTGACGAACGTCGTAAAAGCAATTTTATTCGTTAATTCTTTTATTCGCTAGGAGAAAATTTAGAGTACCTAAAAAGAGATTTTTTTTTTCTTAAATCAGCTATTCCTTTAATTTTAGTTTTTTTTTTCTTTCATTTCGATTTACAAGATATTGTTCGTTCATGAACGAGAAATTTTACAAACATATAGAAAAAAAAATGGTGTTTTCGAAAAAAAGAGTTACTACAGTCTATTAAAACTACAAATATAAATATTAAATAAAACAAAATCGGAGCTATCCGAGACATAGAACGATGATAAAACATGGGTTGCCTTTGTTCCAGATTTAGAAAGTATTTTAAAGTGTTGATAGATCTCATTTCAGTCCTACTCTTCATAAAATATGAAGAATAGCTTTCCTTGAAGAGCTTTTTTCCAATTATATCAGTCTGTTCTGATTTTATAAATTTGCAAATGTGCTCATCAACTCCTTGATCCTCAATTTTAAGAATCATAGAGGTTTTGTTGACTTTAAAACATAAAATCCGCGAAATGCATACACATATCTACTAATGTGCATGGAATTATTACATATGATAAAGCCACTTAACCCTTCAAGAGTCGTGCTTTTATGCTTTATAACGATTTTAATGACAATTTGTGCAGAAGTTTTAAATAAAATTCTGTTTTCATATTTTGCGAAAAGATTTTTTTTTTAATTTTCATTCATTTAATTTCAAATGAAATTATTCGACAATTTTAGCCTGTATTCAAATTTACAGTAATAGAATACTTGCCTAAAAGCTTAATATTGAGAATAAAAATTTCTACTTTATTTGGGTAAGATGCGTCTTACTTCTACTATTTTGAAAAAGTAGTTTTTAAGCGAATTCCATCTTCTGAAAGGGTATATCTATAATAAAACAGTAGAACCTGGCTTTTATACTTTTCAAGGGAGATAACAGAAAAGTGTAAACTGCGGGAAATTACAGTAGAACCCCGCTTTTACACGCAGGAGGAAACGTCCACCAATATTTTACAAGCGAAATTAACGCCTTATTTAAAATTTAAAAATTTGTGTGTTTAAATGAGAAAAAAAATCTATGCTAAAATACTGGTAGAAGTTCTCCGGTGATAATCTTGCAATGTTTACACATTTCAAAGGAGAAAAAGAAAAAAAAACATAAACAACGGTAAACGTTATTTTTTGAATTATATGTATATTATCGCTTTGAGATACTATGCTATAATTTTTTTTTTCTTTTAAAGAAAACGTATGATTTTTCAACGTTGTAAAAGTAAAAATATGCGTTCTCCGGATGCGTATTCAGAGGGAAAGAAAAAATTATAATTAACTGCTACATTTTTCAAGTGTTAAGAAAAGTATATTATTATTTAAAAGGAAAATAATATTAGATATTACAGCAGAATCTCGGTTTCTATAAAGTATACGAATTTCTTGTTGAAGTAACATTTTGAAATGACTGAACAAAGATAATTTAATTCATATAAAGCCATTATGTCAAGTTCAAATTATTTGATTAATGAGAAATACTGTAATTAAGATAATTTATCAGTTTTAAATTTCCTTTGATGTTATATATTAATAAAAAATAATAATCTAAATATAATTATGTTATGTCATTTTGTATTACATGAAAATTGCAACTTTTTGTATTCACAAATGACGAAACGTTTGATTACAAATGAGAAATTAATTTGTATCTATTCGAGGAATTAAATAGGTGAATTTCCTAAGACAAGTCTTTCACTCGCAATTAGACCTCTGAAAAATGAACTATAGCAAAATTGAAAATGTTTGTAGTCACAGATGACAATACCTATGATTAGAAAGGCTTCTTTTAATATGTAACATTTAGATTAATTATACAAGAGGAATATTCTAATATAAGATTTCGTCTATAAATTAGACTATTGAAAATTTAACGTTTGGAAAAGTGCAAATGTTCGCATTCACAAATGACAATTCCTATGCTTGAAAATGGATCTTTAATCTGCAACTTCTAGATCAATTAAATAGGATGAGTGTTTTAAGAAAGAGTTCATCTATCAATTAGACCTTTTAAAAAGTAATTATAGAAGTTGTAACTGTTTATACTCACAATAACTATGATTAGAATGGTTCTTTTAACCTGTAACTTTTAAATGAGTTATACAGAGTGAATAGTCTATCATATGACTTCATCCATCAATTAGATCCTTTAAAACAGGCGAGTCAAACTGCGGTCCGCCGGATACAACTAAACTTTTATATTTATCATTGCCTTATCTAATCATCGAGTCTCTGCGATTCAAGAAGTCGACCATTTCTTTAAAAAATTAGTGGTATCCGGCCGGATACAGTTTATACCCTAGCTTTAAAATTTACCTATTAGAAAATTGCAAATGTTTATATTCACAAGTGATAATATCTTTCATTAAAAATTTCCTGAAATCTGTAGTTTTTCTATCAGTTCAATGCGGTTGATGTTCTAAGATATAATTTCATCCATCAGTTACAGCCTTTAAACATGGGCTCCCTTTTTTATCATGAGTATGTTCTTTTTAAAAAATTATTTATTTTAGTGTATATTGCTTCCGAAAAATCTTATTGAATATTACCTTTTATTCTGTGTTGAACTATTTTTTTTACTCGAAAATAGAGCAAAAAAAGAATCATGAAACACCTTTTTGAGATCCTTTTTACATTTTTTTTTATTTATAAATTTCAAATACGGGGAATCTATCGTCTTCAGAGATATTTCCAAATAAGAAAGTACATTTTCGATTCGAGTCTTTTATCAACATCTTTTCACTTTCCTTGCAGCTTCTGTTTTCATACTCCTGATTATCTTGTTTCGAATAGCGCCCCAAAAGGTTATTGCTCGCAGTCGAGGGGCGTATCTTCAAGTCTAGAATATTCCAATATATTGGAAAATGCTGCTGGAATATTCGTCGACAGCTTTCTCTAGAGGATTCGAATGACCGAGTTTCCGGCGATACACTCATTTCCACACTCACGTACATACATATGTAATCTATACGGTTTTATTCAGTTATTTGTTCTTGTCTATGACACGGCTATACATCATAAAACTGGGTTTTTATTTCGTTAGACACTACAGAAATGTGTATTTATTATTTAGTTAAGTACGTGACATGTTATGCCTCAATGCGTTTACGAATCAACGTATTTTCAGCTTTAAGTAATATTGCAAAAGATTGAATATGTACTAGGAAAATATTTTTGGCATGTACACATGCAGTCTAATTTCTGAAAGCAAGATTAAAATAATAAGTTACACAACTATTTTAAAATAGATACATACTCAAATTATTTTAAATATCTGGTCAACTTTTCGATTAAAAAATTGAATTTACATTGCTTTCTTTGGTCTTTTATGTTTACAGAAACTGAGAATTTATTAACCGAGATTTTTACTATCGATTTAAAAAAATCTACTTTTAACTTTACGGGAGCTGTAAGTTTTACAGGTTTCTGAAAGTGTTCTTAAAATTTCCAAAATCAGATACAATATGTTCAGAAATATGTATTATTTTAATGATGTAGCTATGTGAATTAACCCATTACCCGCTGGTGTTGCGTTCACGCAACTGTCAAAATAATTGCTCATGCTTAAATTAATTACTTTGTCACCACTATTTTAGAATTTAAAAAAAATTGCCTTATTTATAGGCAGAAATTTTGATATTTTAATAAAGCGAACATTACCCTTCTGAATTTGTGATGACAAGCGACTTTAAACAAGAAATTTGAAAATTCCTACTTTATAGTTTTGGCGGTTAATGCGTTAAGTGGATGTATACTGTAATCCATTTTGGTAAGTCACTAAGGAACTATGCATTTCAATGTATTATTCAGAATGTTGAATTTCAGTTGAAATATGTAATCAAGTAATGTCGAAAATCTAACATTAAGATGTAAATGTTTTATTGTTGCACATTTATTTATTTAATCCTTGTAATTTATTTGACTTTTTTGTTCCAGACTCTGATGCAGAGGTGACCAAATCTTCACAGCATGGGGTTCCTTCAGCCTGACCCCTTTAGGAGCAGTTTCCTACTACCCCATCTAATGAATGTGGTGCTTTTGATCTCGGTGCTTCTTATTCCAATTGAAATTATCTTATGTGAACAAACGCTGGATTTCACCCAGCTGGAGTACAATGCTACTGTTCCTGAAAATTCTCTGGGCAAAACATATGTGACACCGACCGAGAAGATGGGCATTTTCATATCTGACCCATCTCTTCTAGTTCGGTATAAAATTGTGTCTGGAGATCCAGCTAAAATGTTTAAGGCCGAGTCTCGAACTGTTGGTGACTTTTGTTTCCTTTCATTAAGAACTAGAACTGAAGAACAAGCTGTACTTAATAGAGAATATCAAGACTATTATGCCCTTGGAATACGGGCACAAGTTACATCTTTATACAGAGGATCTGTCAAATTAAAAGCCCACACAACTGTCCATATACGAATTCTGGATACCAATGATCTCAATCCATTTTTCGATAATTTAGATTATCGTACCACCGTCCCGGAAGACTATCCCCTTCACAAAAACATCTTAAGAGTTACCGCCACAGATCCTGATGTTGGAGTGAACGGCGATATCTACTACAGCCTAAAAGAGCCGTCTCTGCAGTTCGCCGTCCATCCCACTCGTGGATTTATAACGCTCACCAGACCACTTGATTACCAGAAACAACCTTTGCACAAATTTATAGTTGTGGCTGAAGATCGCGGACCTAAATTCCGTGTCGCAGGAAGCATATCATTTCTAAGTACTGCCAATGTTGTAATAAAAGTAACTCCTGTCAACCTTCATGCTCCAGAAATTCAAGTGAGACAGCTACCTGCTATTTTAGAACACAGTGATCCCGATATTTATGCCATCGTGAGGGTCACCGATGCCGATAAAGGTATCCACGGTGAAATTGATGGTTTAGGTATTGTGAAAGGAGATTCCGAAGGTTATTTTCGAATTTCTCCTGGTAAGAAATTAAATGAATTTGAAATTAGCGTGGCAGATCCTAATAGAGATTTAGCTTCTGGAAGTTATACTTTGGTGCTGCAAGCTACAGACAAGGGTACACCTCCAAAATCTACAACGAAAACGGTGAGCATAATTTAATTCATATAACAAACTCTAATGATAATCTATCAATATTGAAAAAAAAATCTAATTTAGAATTTCTCCAGAAAGAAAAAGAAAACTCATATTTTTTTCACGTGTATTCATATTTACATAATATTTAAAAAAGAGAAATATTTGATAATGTAATTACATATAATATTCTACTGTTAGATAGATTTCACTATTGACATTTTAACGTTTAATGTATTTTTTAATGGTAGCTCAGTGCTTAAAGCACTGCGATGTAATACTACAGCATTACTTGTCAACCTTTCGTTTTTTAATTAAATAAAAATAGCCTTTTTATTAGATAATAGAACTCAGTTAAGAACCGCGTAGAAATATAATGCATTCCATTAAACAATTTTCTGGTCCGAGTTATGTTTATTTAGCCTTATAAACAGCGATCGTAAGGTTCGCAGCTATTCTACAGATTGGAGGTTCGCCTGTGGACTTGGAGTTTATTCAACCTTTTATTATTTCGGAATCGACAAAATGAATACCAAGAGTATTTCGGAAGTAAACACGGGATCTTGAGCCTCAGGCTGACCACATGAATGTTACATGTGCTATATATAGTACCTCAGTGCTCAAGGCCACGAATATTGACCTCAACAGGAAAATTCGTGGATAGTAGCGCAGCTTAGTTTAAATTATATTTTTTAATAATTATATGGAAAAATATATTTCCCACCCAAATGAAATCTCTTTAATATTTCGATTTCCAATAACTGCAATATATAACTTTGTATTACATAAAAGTACTTTATTAGTTTAAAAATCTAGTTGATATGGCGAAGTTACGAATAATGTAAGTAAAAAGTAATCAACACTTGATTATTTTTAATTTATATTTACATTTTTCCCGTATAATTGATTGCAAGATTTGTAACACGTTTAATTATATGTAAATTGTAACATTATAAATCAGAAAATAGTATTTTTATTGCTAGTAAATTATTTAATGCACCTACCTATCAACATAATTTGTATTGTTTTATTTAGGTGCATTTGAAAGTATCAGAAGCGTCTCATCCCGTTCCAAAATTCACTCAGTCTGACTATGATGTTGAAATTGAAGAAGTTGCTCCAGTTGGCTATCCTTTAGTAAGACTTGTCGCTACAGTTGACAAAGGAAAGAATCCACTTTTATATACTATAGAAATAGGAAATGATGAAGGAATGTTTGCTGTTGAGCAACGAACGGGTGTGCTACGAACTGCAAAAGTATTAGATCGAGAAAGAAGAGCTTATTATTCCCTGACAGTCAGCGCGGTCGACAGTGGACGTCGGGGTGGTAATCATATCAGGAAAGGCACAGCAATTGTAAATATAAGAGTACTTGACAATAATGACAATGATCCAATATTTAATCAATCCTCAATAACAGTCACTTTCGATGAAAACCGTTCCCAGGGGAGTATTGTCTGTACTGTGCATGCTACAGATGCAGATGCTGGTGATAACGGATATGTGACATACAGCTTTGCCAATGTGGATCCAGGTCCTTTCAACATTGATCATTTCACGGGTGAAGTAAGTATTAAAATTTTATGAGTCTAGAATATAAATGCTAGATCGTTTAACCTATCTGGCACTTTTACACATTAATTAACTTTGTATTTAAAGGATTTAAACTCGAACACTTAAATTCAATATTTTTTGTTTAGCCAATTTTGTTTTATATCCAGCATCGATTTTCTGAAACATTATTTTCATATTTTAAAAAATCGTTATTATTTGGTTGCAGGGGTGACATCCATATGAAATCGTGCTAAAATTTTAAAAGTTTTAATTTTATTTTTTTTTTATTTTTGTTCAAGTTAAGAAAAGAAACCTCGTGTACTACAACAGCCTTGGTCAAAACTATTCACCACACCCACATTTTTAATGTATTTTTAAAATAAGTTGTCTGATACAAATGTTTAACTAGATACCATTATGAATATCTTTGTTATTATAGTATATCAGTACAGTTATTACCGTAAACAAATAAATCACATTTTTCTTAATCCTTTGAATAAAAGAATTTTCTTTATTAAAAGCAGGTTTTTAAAGAATTTCTAAACAACTTTTTATATTTTTATTGGAAGCTTTGTAAAAGTTATTAGATAATAATTAAAACAAAAATATATCTTTCAGAACATAAAGAACTGACATTCTTTTTATATTTCTGCGAAAAATTAAAGAAGTTGGTCTTCTGCAATTAAATAAAAAATATTTTTAGTGTTAAAAAATCAACAAAGAAAATAATTATTTAAATTTTTGTGTGTTAATTTTTTGTTCGTGTTAACGCATGTAAAAATGTAAAAAAATAATAATAAATACATGTAAGTTTTAAAAAATATATCTTTTAAGTTTTTTTAACATAATGTTTTCTTAATTCCTATTTTCTTTGCTGAAGACCAAATTCTTTATATTTTGTAATTGTCTGCAAGAATCATTCTTTTTTTTTTTTTATTATGTATTACTTGCAGAACGCAACAACTTAAGTTTGAGGAAAAACGAAATAGCTCAGTATTTAAAAAGTAATCATTTTTTAAAGAAAATGTTTTAATTAAAAAGGTTAACTAAATGTTAAGTTTTTAGTTTGCGGTCATTTTTACAAACTGTAATAACTTAAAACAGAAATTTATAATTATATGCAGGTAAACATTTATGTCCGACTAAATAGCACTATTTAAAGGAACTAGCGACATAAATTAAATTTTATCACTCCGTTTATTAACACATGGCAAAATTATTAATTTGTTGTACTACAGTTAAATATTATCAACTTAAAGAGCGAAAACCCTACTTTGAACGTGCACAGGTAATAATATAGTTAATAATATGCAAAAGAATGAATTTGAAAAGAAGTAACATTAATTTAGTTTACTTCTCTTGGCAATAATAAGTAATAACGAAAATTGGAAAAAATGTGATTCAGGTAATTCTTGTAGTTTCCAATATAATTAACTGTGGGGGTCATTCGCCAATGGGAATAATTTTAATATAAAGCCATCGCCTATTTTTGCATGATTCAATTTGGTGTTGAATGTATTAAAAATATGAATTCTATAGTATATAACAATATTTATTTTAATATTTATAGATCACAACAACTGAGATTTTAGACTATGAAACTATGAGACGAGAATATACTTTGAAAGTGAGAGCTGCTGATTGGGGATCTCCTTATAGAAGGCAAGCAGAAATGGCCGTTCACGTCCAGTTGAAAGATATAAATGATCACAGGCCTTTGTTTGAAAGAGTCGATTGCGTTGGACAAGTGCTGGACACAGTCCCTTTGGACACTCCTATAATAACCTTATCCGCTCTAGACTTCGATGCTGGCAGTACGGTACGATATCTAATGGTTCCAGCTGATGATGATCCTTGCTTCGGATTAAACGAAGACAAAGGTATTATACATAGTTTTATTGTCAATGTAGTGACAAAAATACTGGAAATAAAAAATTACTGTAAAAAAGACTTCTGGAAACTCCGAAGCGAATATTTTTGAAAAACCTGAACTGTTTAAACTACACTGTAAAAAAAAAAAAAAAATGGTAACGTTCCATGTAAAATCCAGGAACGTTTCGCCTTTTCTCAGGTTTTCAGAATAATTTAGCTCTTTCCTGTGAAATTCTGGTTTTCTTATCTGAAACGTTCCTGAACAAAAGTTGGAAACAGCAAAACACTGCGGCCGCCCTTTATTATTTTTTTGCTATAATCCGTTGCTCGCGCGCGAGTGTCGAAAACGAATTCCTTAAATGAATATAAAAAAATCAATATGGACTGCAAATAAATCAATAGACGACATAATCCTTTACGTCTCTATTGTCAAGACCATTCAGATGAAAATACAATACCTCTGTGACATCGCTAAGAGATTGTCTCTCGTACTTATCTGTGGAATCTTTAACGAGCAGATCGTGTAAAAAAAATACACCTATTATTTGGATCTCCATTAACCAGGGGACCATCAAACATGATTCTCACCGATTTTGATTAATTTAAAGTATGTTTTAGATCTCTTATCTCTAATTATTCTTGTGAAAGGATTTCTTCAAATGGGCCTTAGATTTTCAGAAATTAGATGCCGAGGTTTAGCATACGTTTCAAATACCCATTAGTTTACAGCTCTCAATGTGTCTTTCGTGGTGTGGACGCAGAAGGCTCGCACGCCACCCGTACGGCCCGAGTTCGATGCTACCTCTTGACTTTTTTTTTTCTTTTTTAATTAATTTTATATTTTAACACTTTACAATTTGATTTAAATTTGATATATATTTGACACTTTGAATTGCTGCAAATTTGAATTTTTTTTTTCGGAAAAAAATATACAATTACGTTTAGGATTTTTTTTTTTCATGAAAATTTATATGTATTTTATCTAACATGTAAACTAAGATAATTACTGACGAAAATCCAAAATATTTTATGTCTAGATTTTTTTTCTAATTATTATTTACATTTATATATTTTTATATTTTAAGCAAAGTTCAAAAACAATATATCATATATATATTTACTTTATTGAATTTTAACTGAAAATTTATTTTTTGGTGTAAATTATAAATAATAATTTTGATGTCAATTTCAAAATATTTTTTCATTCCAACAAATAATGATAATAAAGCGAAAATTGTCATCTAGAAATGTAAAAATCCTCTGCGGATCACGCATGCTGTGAAATGTCAGTAATGTTTTGCTGTCAACAGAAATATTCCTGGTATTTCGCAGGAAACTTACTGGCATTTCTGTAGAATGTTTTTAACATATACAGTAAAGTTCCAGTCATTTTCAAGAAATGTTTCATGGAAATAATGGGCAACTCAGCTGCCCATTTTTTCCCAGGAACGTTGCGGAATTTTTTTTTACAGTGTAGGAGGCATATAAAACTAACTAGTTTGTTCTGTGTTTAATTTTTTTAAAAAATCGCTCGTATGTTTTGCTTTATTTGGTAGGTGGTGTTATTTGTTACGAAAGATTATCTGCACGAGGGTTATTGGTCGAGGAGGCACGGCCTCGGATTGAAGGGGGTCTTCAAAGGGAACATAACCCGTTGCGCAGGTTCCAATAAGATCACGGAAAAATTAATTTTTTTATGCATTTTTGGTCGCTTAAGGAGTTTTCTTTGCTAAAAATATTATTGATTTGTAGTTTTTACCGATGCATTTCATTTGTTTAATTTTATATTATGTTTAAGTTCATAGACTGAAAAGTTAATAATGGCGTGTTTAAAGTTATCTTTTGAGAAGTTGGATGCTTCAAGCACCTGGGAAAAATAACGTGTGAATACAAATCTTAACACGCAAAATAAATCTAATCTAATGGGCCTAATTAAATGTGTCTTTTAAAATACACCATTAGTGGAAGGGTAGGAAAAGCCCCATATTTAAAATATTCATGCAAAATTAGCAAAATTTCCAAAAATATAAAAAGGATTTTTATATCATAATTTTAATATATGTATGTGTTGCATCGTATAAAACAATGACATATGAATGGTTCCGTATGTTACTCTAATTATTTGTCAAAAATATGTAAGGTAAAGCTAGGAGAGTTCGCGCGGTAGGAGACATCGCGCACAAAGAGATTCGACTGGTTGGAGTTGTTGAGTTCGCGCGCAGCGACTCCAGATAGTTGTACAGCAGTATTAGTGCAGTGTCTACATGAATGTGCACATTGATTGTTCCAAGTGTCTTGGATAAAGCATTGCTATTTAGTTTTATTTTTCAAAAGTACGTGCTTCAATTTTCATAACTGTTCGTCAGAATTTTTATAGAATGTCAGTAGTACAAAATATTTTGACTTAAACTATTTCTTATAAGATACTAACCTAAATGAAGCATGCGAACACCAAAAATTCATTTTAGAAGTGGCCATGTTTAAATAAAAGAACGCGCAATCTCCCCTACGAAAATAGGAGAGTTTGCGCATGTGCTAGTTAGGAGAGATGGAGCATTTCCCATAAACTTCAGTGCTAGGAGAGATTACACAGCTTATTAGTAAATTTGCATGAATTACAAATTACGTGTAAAGCATATGAATGAATAAATTTTGAAATAATTTTCAGAAAAACACATAATTATTGAAACTAAATTTGGCAACAAATTAATTTGAAAAAAAAATTGCTGATAAAACATTTGGTAATAAATTAATTTTATGTAATTATTTTTGTTAATAAATTAATTGAAATGCTTATATATATTTTTTAACTTATGAAGAGTTCATTTGCTAATAAATTAATTTTGTTAACTAAAATAAATTTATAACACCTACAATGTTTTGGAAAAGCTTTCACCCATTCAAAGTAATTTAATGCCTTCGAAATCAAAAAGGAAACAGCGTGCAACTAATGTTACTAGTCCACAAAATATAAATGAAAAAAGAATTAAGAAGGAAGCCGCCACAAAAACAAACAAAAAAACCCAGCTGAAAATAAGATGATTCCAGAAAAAGTGGGATAAAAAAAAAAACTGATGGAAACAAAACGAAGGTCAATGAGGATGAGTGCATTGAACATCTGGAAATGTACATGGAGACAACTTCGATCACTGAGTGAATTAAATGTATTGCTTGTTGCAGGTGATTGCGCGAAAGCTTCACGATTTACCGTAATAAGTGCATCGATTGTGGACGGCGAGAACTTCGGTTAGCAAACAAAATACATTAAAACTGTGGAAATGAAAATGAAGTAATTTTCAAGTTAAACATGGTATCAAGTAGATTAATGTTATTTTGTGATCTTAGTAGGGCTTCCTTTTTCTGATATTTTAATCTTCTTCTTAAATTAAAATTCTTTAACTGTTGTTAAAATTCTATTATTTTTTATATTTAAACATTTGGTTGCAAATTTCACTCCTAATACAATAATATTTACTCTCGAAAACCTTACAACAATGTCATTTAAGTGTAATTATTATTGTTAACAATTTAATTGTAGTTATTATTAATAACAATCTCTTCTATTCATATGCGCAATCTCTACTACCCTGTAAGGAGAAATTGCGCAAAATGGTTTTCTTGGTTTTATTACTGCTGTTCTATTAAATTACAGCATAACAACAAAATAACAATGAAAATGCATAAAAAACAAATGAAGTCCAAATTATTCATGCATAGTTTATCAAAAAAAAATATTTAGATTTTTTATTATTATTCTTTTGAAATGTGCGCAGACTATCCTAGCTTTACGTTAAATCCAAAGTACTGCACCATTATAACAATTATATTTTCAATATCTAATATGTAAAAACTAATGTAAAAAAATACAAATTGCTACAATGAAATTAGCATGGTGAAATTTCATGGCTTTTGAATCCCCTTCTTTTTTTATAATCTAACGAAACAGGGCACAGAAAGATTAGCACCCCTTGTCACTGCTGTGTAATCTAATACAAAGTGACTTTCTTTTCTGACTGAAAGGGCGTCTTTGGAAACACAAATTTGGCGTAATTGTTTCTAGTTTTTGTGTTTAAAGGCAAACGGGAACACATTTCTTGTCAATTACTACTTTTCTGAAAAATATTGCTGTATAAAGTTTATAGAGATGGAAATTACGTGATGTGATTTCACAGATACACGTTTTTTTTAGGGTAATAACGCAATAGGCAAATAACGCAAGGTTAATAACGTAAGTTTTTTGAGGATAGTATTCTAGTGTTAAAAGTAGTAGATATAAGTGAGCGCTAAAATATAAAGACCTTAAAACTGAGCAAAGAAATAGTAAAGAAATTAATAGCCAATAAGGAATTGCCGAAATAATTAAAACGATAAAACAAATATACAGCAGATAAAGTAATTCTTCTCTTACTATAGTAATTTCTACTTTTGGTTTTTATAATTTGGCTATTCATCATTGCAAAAAACATTCTGTACTTTTCGGATAATACGTATTTTCTTAAATAATAAAGGTGGTTGTAAAATATACTCTTATTCTTGCAGGTATTCTGAGGGTTACTTGCGACTTGTCTAAGCAAATGAAAAGGGATTGGTTACTAAATGTTTCAGCAACAGATAGCCAACATTTTGCTGATGTGATGACAGTCAGTTTGAAAGTTACACCAAAAATCACCGGACGTAGCAAAGGTGGTGTCGCTATTGATTGTAAAAAACTGGACGTAACAGATCGATATATGCAGCTTTTAAGTTTGGGAAACAGCAGAAATAAAGTAAATGCAAATAACGTTGAAACTACTCCACCTAGAAAGGATGAAAATTGGCACTCACCAGAGTTTTTATCAACTATTCCATCTGAAGTTTGGATAAACGAATCAGCACCCGTTGGATCTGAGGTATGGAATTGAATATTATGATTTTTTACTCAAAAATACTTCATATTCACCAACAAAAAAGTTCACAGTTTTAATTTACATAATGAACAGAATCATGAACAGAAAAATATCACTTTCAAATATTCTATTTCAACATATTTTGTTAAACATTAATATTCTATAAAATTTAATATTATGGGGAAGGAGAATATAAAATTAATGTGTTTTTAATATTTATTGTATTCTTGTCGTTACTTTTTATTATACATAACTCTAAAATAACCCATGATTATTTTCTTCTTGCAACACTTCTACCATTATTCGTAATATGAGAATAAATACTGCAGTGGTACTCACTGCTTGAACCGCGGACGGCGTAACAACTACTATTTGTCATTATTCATTTACTTTATTCAATGGCGAAAATTCTGTAATTAATTGAAGCAAAATTTCTAGTTCTAAATATTAGTATATCTTAATCTCGCGTAACTAAGTGCCATTGAAATACTGTATCATTTGAATATTGAAATCTTGTTTTCAAAAGCCTTTCGCATAGAATTCTGAAAACAGTAAAATTGTTTGAGGGTTAACAATGTTTCAATGAAAACAATTGATATAACCACTCGAGCCTAATTCATTATCATACTTTTTCTTTTTAATTATTAATTTTGTCTGTAACAATATCTATAAAATTAATATTTAGAAATTAGAACTAAAAATAATAAATTTTGATGGCAAGTCTTTTGGATAAATTTTCATGAAAATTTTCAAATTAGTTAAATCTGAACTGTTATTAGTTTAAATATGTATAGATGAGGATGGGAATCGACATAAGGTAAATATTTAAGGGGTAAGATAAAGGTAACAGTAAAAGGTAAATATTTTAGTGGAATATTTGTTACACTGTGAACTACAAAAAGTAGAATGTTTTAATTTTTTCTATTTTAAATGAGTGAAAATGTCATTTATTAATTAGAACTTTAGAATATGAATCGCAGCTTTACCTAATAAATAATAAAGAATCTTTTATAAAATTATGCTTATAGTTCTTAATTATGAATTTATTGAAATAAATGACAAAATTTTCATTGCACGAAGTTCTTATATTTAAAAGATAAATAAATCACAAGTTCAACTTTCAAATACCTTTAATCAAATACCTTAACTGAATTGATTTTTATTTTAATTTTAATCATTCATTAATATATAGATGAGCTAAAACTTAATAAAAAACGAATTTAGAAATAAAAGCAAAGTGTAAATATGTAGATGTCATTTTTCAACAAGAATATTTAGAATATGAATCGCAACTTTATCAAATAAATTATAAAGAAACTTTTAAAGTTTACTTTCGCGTTCTTAATTATGAATTTATTGAAATAAATGACAAAGTCTGCCGTTCCCGAATTTCTTATATTTAAAAGGCAAATCACAAGTTGAATTTTCAAGCACTTGTAATACTCTTCAAATATTTTATCTGAATTGATATATTTTTTCTTTTAATTTTAATCATTGACAAGTATATATGAACTAAAACTTAATAATAAAAAAAAAAACTTTTTTAGAAGTAAAAGCAACGTGTAAATGTGTAGATAGCCATAAATGAATTTCTTTTCAAATTCCTGCTTTTCATCCGCATCAAAGGATGCAATTCATGGGTTTTGCTAATTAAACTTATATATTTTCAGAATGCAAGTCCTTCTATTTAGTATCCCAAGAAAAGATCTAATTTACATAAAAGATTATTTTTAAATTATATTTCAAACTCTTTGATAAATTTATATACAGTATTATTAAGGAATCAAATGGAAAATAGAAAATTTAAATGGAATTAGAAACTAAAAAATATATTTCGTATAAATGCAGGCATATTTAATTTCTGGAGTTTATAAAACTTTATTTATTCTTACGTCTATTTTTTAGTATATGTATATTTCAAAAATTTTCCTTTCACAAAAGAAATTAGTTTCTAATAATTATTCTGAATATATTTTGAATTTGTGTTTGGTTTATATTTTCCTTGATTATACGTAAATTCGCAGTGTTTTTTTTTTTTTTTTATTGTTCTAATTTATTTTGATTACTTTATTTTTTTTAATTGATTTATTCCTTTCCTTAGGTTATTGTTGCGAGAGCAAGAGACAGGGACCATGGATATTCAGGAATGTTAGTCTACGTAATAAACTATAACAATGAAGGTGACGATAGTTTTAGAGTTGATTTGCATAATGGTCGCATTATGGTTGACACTGAATTAGATCGTGAAAAGACATCTAAATATGTTTTAAATGTAACTGCATTTGATCTTGGTAAACCTCAAAGGTCAACATCTACACAGATTATTGTTAATGTAAGAGACGTTAATGATAATTATCCAACATTTGAAAAATCATCGTATCATTTTGTTATACCAGAAAATGTAAAAAATGGAACTAGTGTTATCAGATTGAGAGCAACAGACATTGACGAAGGAGAAAATGCTAGATTATCATTTACTCTTGAAGGTCCTGCTTGGGATAGATTTCATGTGGACAAGAATACTGGTTTACTTACGGTTGTTGGACCATTAGACAGGGAAGTAACAGAAAATTATGCCTTGCGTGTATGGGCAAGAGATGCATCTCCAGACAAACCCCTTATGGCGTCAACTATAGTATATATTAGGCTGGAAGATATAAATGATAATTCTCCAATGTTTGGAATGTCTCAATTTTGGGTAAAAGTTCGTGAAGATTTACCGCTCGGAACTGTGGTCATGGTGATGTCGGCGAGAGATCCAGACACTGGTGATGGTGGGCGTGTTGCATATGAAATGTTAGATGGAGGAACATTTACAGTTGATCCACAGACTGGTGTTGTTCGCTTGGCTCGTTCTCTTGATTTTGAACAAAAGCAGCTGTATAATGTTACAATAATAGCCCGAGATCAAGGTGATCCACCTCTGTCTTCCGTTGCTTATTTATTAGTAGAAGTGGAAGACGTAAATGAAAATCTTCATCCTCCAAAGTTTCCGGACATTGTTGCGTCGGGATCAGTTCGCGAAAACAAACCTGAAGGTACTTCAGTAATGCAAGTAACTGCTGTCGACGCTGATCCTGTTGGAATTGATTCTACTATCACTTATTCTATCCGAGATGGTGATGGATTGGGCATATTTGCAATTGACGACCAAGGTATGTTTTGATTTTCTGATAATCTTACAACTGCTATTTATTAATGCATGTTAAAGGTTAAAAATTTAAAAGATATATTAAAAAGAGTGTGTTTAATAACAGGGCAAACGTAAATATTCATTGTTATTTTCACTTGAATAAATATTATTTTAATTATAATAAGTATTTTTGTTTTCAATTAATTTAAACAATATTTTCGAAAATTTGTAAATATTTATTTTTAAAATATTTCTTTAAATTTTTTAGTTAAAGGAAAACCTTTTTTTCACCTTTATTCACCTTTCTTTAAAAGGGATTGTAATTAAAGTCAGTCACAGATTGTTAATTGAAAGAAAACTTAATATGAAATAGCCTCAGCTTATTGTAATTAATTCGAAATGTTTTTAATAGTCAGGATAAAGTAAGTCGTTTTATTTTTATATAGCAAGAGATTAACATAGAAAGGTAATTTTCCTTTATATTTTATAATAAATAGACTGTTTAGAAAATCTTCTACATAATTAAAAGGTAAGTAGTTAACTATGTTCTAGACATTATGTTTCTAGACATCTTTTCTAGACATTATGTTTCTAGGGTATTTCCTTAGAATCTATCTCAGTAGTATTTAGAAGAACTTGGGCTTTTTTTTATCTACGATGCACCGTATAAAGGATAGAAAATACATCGTGTGATTTTATTTGAATTTTTCATAGTCTGTATTTCGGACTGTGTACATTTTTTATATGTGTCGGTCACTTTAGTAATTAATTAGATAACGTGTATTCTGGCGTAAGCGCCCACTTGATCAACAACATTTACAAAAAAATACAGTTGCGTGTTATACGCCAGGTATTAAAATGAAAGATTAAAAATTAAGAAAATATTTCGATTAAATTGAGATAAGAATTGAGATTTCTACATTAATGATCATTCTGTTTATCAAATTTATTTTTTCTGATGTCAACATCTTGTTTTGTGCATACACATCATATTGTGCATACATCCATGCACATACAAAAAGCACAATGGTGAATGAAATATCATATGAGAAGTTGTTCAACAGGCTTTTAGTATAGCGCACTCGCATTCTGTTAATACGCGTTACTTAATTAAAATTTGCAATTAATTAAAAATTAATAAAAAACGTAACAACAAATAACCTCATAGATTTCAGTATAAAAGCCTCTAGCGTGTCCACAGGTTTACAATTATTTTTTTCTTTATGATAAAATTCTTTATTAAACTTTTAAAATTATTTCTTTATTTTTTAGATGCTATTTATCTCTAGGTTTGTTTGCAGATCAGACGGTGCGCGTGATTCTGTGAATATACCTAAAAATATTAAATGACAATTAAATTTTATGTGCGTGTTATACGCAGTTATACAGGATTTACGTAATTAATTTTATTTATTTATTTCTGTTTTCATAAAATCTTATCGCTACTTTAATATAATGAAAATCTAGCTCTCATTATTGGTAATTTTTCAGCTATAGTATTTTGCATAATGTGATGTATAGAAATGAACATTCGCTAATCTAATTTTCCTTAGAGAGTTTAATGATAGGCAACTGTCGCAGAGTAAATTTACAATGTAGATTACCCAAGATATATCGATAATTATGTCGTGCAAAATAAATACTTTGATGAAACTACTAAAAGCCGTGCATAACATAAGTAACTATTTGCAGCGAAATAAATTATCTCATGTTCATAAAGTTATTAAAAATTAGATTTTTTTATCGGATATATAAAATATATTTCCGTTTAAGCAGCGGGTTGATTGATTTTTTGTGATCTTTCAGACTATCGTTTACGTCTTTTATTTTTTATTCGTGTATTTTCAAAAACAAAATTCATTATATTTTATTCTACTTTTAAAATACATAGAAAATTTTATTTAATTTAAAAAATAAACTGTTGGACAATATAGAATAGTGTGCGAATTAATTGTGGCAAGATAGATAAATTTTTGATTGCAAGTACTAAAAATTTCTACAAAAATTAAATTAAAAGTCTAACACTTTATCTTATATTTTTCTTCCGTTTATTGTTTTTTTTTTTTTTTTAAATATTTGATGCAAATAAATAATTCAGCACATGTACAAAAATTTTAGCATTGTTCGAAATCATTATTTTCTAGTTAAAATTAGCTTATTCTCATAAAAACTTTGAAAACTCAATTATTTTTATCGGATTATAGAAAATGATTTGGTTTGATTAGTAAGAAGATTGATTTTTTGTGATTTCTAGAGATATTTCCCAAAGATAATTATTATTTAATTTATTTTTAGTTTATTAGTCTTATAATGTTCGAGTTTTTACTTTCATAAAATGTTGCAAATTTTGAATCAAACTAAAAAAAAAAATATGAGAATAATTTAGTGATTTGTTTGCAAAAATAACTTAATTCGCTATCACTTATTCTTTATTACTGTCCGCATATTTTAAAGAATATTTGATACATTAAACCCTTATCTTTTGAGGGCGTCGAAGTTTCATTTAATTTAAAAAATGAGATAGATTTTTTTAGTAACATTTCGAAATGTAACATAATCAGCCATCCAAAAAGAATTCAATTTATGTTCATCCTTCCATAGATTAGTCTAGAAAATTTCTTACTCTGACACTTTGTGTCAAACATTTCCAGTTTTTATTTTTTCCGGAAAGAATATTAAAGTTTACTACTTTTCATGCGGTTTCAGACAGTATCCTAAAGAAAATAAATGTTTAAAAGAACTACCAAAAGAAACTCGAAACGCTGGAATTTTAGAATTTTTTACCCTATATCTATTGTCATGATTGCAGTTGAAAACGACTTTTGTTTTTGGCATTTCCTAGAATCGAGCTATTTTTTATTTTAACCGTTTAGTACTCTAGATTTCATTTTGTGAGAGAAAAGGGGTTAATGTTGTGTTGTTTTTTTCGATCCTTTTCTACCCACTGCCTTTTTTTTTTTTTTTTCTTTAACTTGTATAGTTTATCGCGATATAGTGGCTGGTTATTTTTTCCAAGATAGAAGTATTGCGAAAATATATTCACAAATATAGTATATTTGTTTAGCTATTTGATTTCATTGGTTAGGTAACTGTTCTTTAAGATATATCAATTTTGAAACAAGTTCTATGATAGTAATATTGACAGTAGGCCTACAATTTTAGGTATTATTTTGAAATAAAAAGACTTGATATTTTTTCGATATTTATCTTGAATTTTAGAATTTTATTCCGTATTGTCTATTGAATTGATTGCAGTTAAAAGATAATTTTTGCTCTGAGCATCTCCTGTATTTTTATTTATTTATTTATTTATTTACTTTTTAGTATTCTAGCGTCTTATTCTCAGTTTATCAGGTTAAAAGGTTTAATGCTGTGCTTTTCTCGACCCTTTTATACCTACTGATATATGTATATACATTATATATATATATATATATATATATTATTGCGTAATTTATCGCTGTATAGTAGCTGGATTATGTTCTCTTCCGTGTATTGTGAAAACACATTCAGATATGTAATAGATTTAAATATATATATATCAGTGGCGTGGCGTCCGGTCATCGCTGGATGCGGCGATGACCAAGCAATATTTTAAAACTCTTAATAAGCTTTTAAAACTCTACGATCCAGTTTTAGCAGAACATTTGGAGTTCATGTATAAGTGAAGGTAAGATTTAAAGTTTCTTTTTTGAACATTCAACCATTGAATTTTAGAGTTAATAATTTTTCACCACAAACTTAAATAATTGCGATGACCACCGAAAATTTTCACGCCACGCCACTGATATATATATATATATATATATATATATATATATATATATTCACACTATATTGCCATTAATGACCGGCAACTTTCACCTTAAGACATTTTGTCAAATATTTAGAAATATATTTGACAGATTCTTCTGGAATTTCAGGATTGAAAAGAACAGGTATGACCTCATATTTAGCAATGCCGATTTGATAATGGGGGGGGGGTAATTAGGGGGCCAAAAAAAATCAAAGAAAAAATAATACTTGAGATCACCCTGTAAAATAAAATGTACGAAATGATCTATCGCTACCGAATATAAATAAACAGACATTGTGCAATATGTGTATTCTTTTGTGTAAGAATAGCATGTATATTAATAGAGATATAGCGATTTATTTAAAAAAATTAAAAAATTCTTGCATGTTTTTTTGCTTATAACATGCAGGGTTTTCAACCAAATTTAACTCCTGTTTCAGAAAAATTAACAAAATATAGTAGAAACAATATAGTGCAGTTGAAATAGAAATATATTAAATATTTTAAAAAATATGAGCAATTGTATGACATAATTTGTATCTGCGTATGCGCGAACGACAACAAGGATCATTTTACATAATTTAATAGTCAGTTCTATAGAGCAACTTATTAAAAAAAATCTAGTCAAATATCGTAAAAATTCAGAACGATATCGGCGTTAGAGTGAGCTAATTTTTAGTTGTTCTCTAAAATCAGCTGAATGATAAGGGATTTTCCACAAATTGTCATTTTCAATTTTTATTATTTTTTTTAATTTTCATTTTTTATTGATGCTTTACTTCTTGTTGGATAACCACCAGAATGAGCCTGTACCGTGATCAAAAGAAGTATAAAAATCGAAGCATTTTTTCCAAATCTACTCGTTGATACTCACTAAATACTAACTTTTTTCTGAAAGTCAGTTAATAAAAAATGACAATTTGTGTAAAATTCGTTATTCTTCAGCTGCTTTTAGAGAACAGCTAAAAATTTGCTCACTTTAACGCCGATATCTTTCTGAATTTTTACGATATTTGACTAGAATTTTTTTAGTAAGTTGCTACATAGAGTTGACTATTAAATTATGTAAAATGATCCTTGTTATCGTTCGCGCATGCGCAGATAAAAATTATTTTATACAACTGCTTATGTTTCCTAAAATATTTAATATATTTATATTCCAATTACACTATATTGTTTGTACTATATTTTGTCAATTTTTCTGAAACTGGCGTTAAATTTGGTTGAAAACCCTGCATGTTATAACAGACCTGCCAACTGCTACGAAAAAATCGTAGTTGCTACGATTTGGACCTGTGAACTATGATGCTACGAAAATTGGTCTTAAACTACGATTTTTTGCATAAAACACAAAAGCATTTTTTGTTTCTAGTTGCGATTTTTATCCCGCGCAGCATATTTTTCAGGAGTGACTCTGTTCCGAAATTTCCAAGTATTCATTTCCGAAAGTTTAAAAATATTGACCATTAGTCCGAAAATTCGGACATTAAAAAATGCTCATGAGAGAAGCAAATTCTGGGCTGCAAAAAAAACTTCTTAACATAAAACACTCTAATCGTGTTTTTGTAAATATTTATACAGGAATTCCGTTCCTTAGAAACAAGGGTACCATTTTAAGAATTCTGGAGGGGGTTCCTTGAGGGGCAAGGTTTGAAATAGTATGCAAAATCGCACGATTTGCGATAAACTATCGCGAATTTCGACAAATGACTGTGTAAAAAAAAATCAATTTCGTCAATTGGTCGCAGAAGAAATTAAATTTCGTTAAAGGATCGTGGTAAAAACGTGAATTTTGTCAAAATATCGCAGAAAGAAAACGCGAATTTCATCAAAAGATCAGTAAGATAATGCAAATTTCATCGAAAGATTAGTAAGAAAACGCAAATTTCACCGAAAGATCGCAGAAAGAAAACACTAATTTAGTCAAAGGATCGCGTAAAAAATGCGAATTTCGTCAAAAGTTCATGGTAAAAAGTGCGGATTTCAACAAAGAATCGTGATAGGAAAATGTAAATTACAATTGTGGGGGGGGGGGGGGGGGGGGATGTGAATATCCTGAAATGATGGCGAAAAAAAAAAATCGCGAATTCCGTCAAAATTTACTGCACTGGGCTAAAAAATTGAAACCAGGCTCCTTTTACAAATGTAAAAAAAAACGCTGCGAAACGAAAATAAACTCTAAAAATCGTATAAAAATTTTCAGAGGAAAAAAATTACTATATTGAGTTGAAAGACGGAAACCTTATTTTCCTTTTACGAATGTCGAAAGATGGCTGTGAAACACGAAAAACCAACCAACCAACCTTCATATTAATTTAAATTTTGTGTGCTACGATTTCTCATTTTCAAAGGTTGGCAGGTATGGTTATAAGCAAAAAACATGCAAGAATTTTTTAATTATTTTAAATAAATCGCTATATCTCTATTAATATACGTGCTTTTCTCACACAAAAGAATACACATATTGCACAATGTCTGTTTATTTATGTTCGGTAGCGGTAGATCATTTCGTGCATTTTATTTTACAGGGTGATCCCAAATATTATTTTTTTTCTTTGATTTTTTGTCGCCCCGCTAATTGCCCCCCTTAACAAATCGACATTGCTAAATATGAGGTCATACCTCTTCTTTATAATCCTGAAATTTCAGAAGAATCTGTCAAGTATATTTCTAAATATTTGACAAAATGTCTAAAATTGAAAGTTGCCGGTCATTAATGGCTATATAGTGTATATATATATATATAACCATTAAATAAACATTACCGACCACCAACAAAAACTGTGATATTATGAATGAAATGGCAATAACTAAAAAAGTAGCCCCCAACACACATAACATCGATACCAAAAGTACTACCTTACGAGTATTAATATGGGGAAAAAAAGAATATATATATATATTAGTTAAATAACTTTCCTATTTTTGGAAATTTTATTTTTAAATAGTGTATGTGATTGTAATATTAGCAAAATGTCTACTATTTAACAGTCATCCATAAAAATAGCATCTCTGTTTTCTCGTTATATATGTATATTCGCAAATTTCTCAACCACCAATGGACGGATCACACTACAATTCTAGTATATGTTTTAATCGAAAAATTGTCATAATATTGAGTATAGTTTTTTTTTTTTACAAGGACACTTAAAAATTATTAACATATCATGGTCTACTGCGTATCAAACATGGGCTATGCTGACTATTAGTGTATCTTTATGTATATAAGAATGGCAACATAGAGCAAAAAATGTTTGATTCTTCCACAGAATTAGTACAAAAGCTTATCAAGTCTGTCATTATTGTCAAATAAATGTTTGCTGTCTTGTCTCGTTCATTTAATCTCTCTTGTTTAGACTAGTATTTTCAAGTCCAGCAATGTAGATGGGTATAGTTTGGACAAAAATTTCTAACGTGAGCATTCTCACTTTGGTTAATTCGTCCTTCTTTTATTTGTATACGTACTCTATTGACAACAACAAAAATGAAAATGAATGTCAATAACAATAAACAGTTGTTTAAAATACTTTGTTCGGCCAAATCGCTCTTGCTAAAATGCGCCAGCTAGTGCGCAGAAAGAAAAAAAATCAATGTTAATAACGCAAGATTTTGTGCAATTGCAACCAAGCTCTAGATTAAAAATCTGTCCCTTAAAGTTGCTTTCATTCTTTGTTTAAAAATTTCTCATGAAATATTTATTTAGGCATCATTTTGTAATAAAATTTATAATCATATTTGTTTTTTCCAGATATTTTTCTTCTTGACCACGCCTTTATCTATATAATGTATTCAAAATGTAATCGGTGTTATTAGGAAAAAAGATTTATAAATTAAAAATATATTCTTAAATATTTGATTTCTTTCTCAAATTATTCTGTTTAAACAGTTCTTACAATTTTTTTAGCAAATATAAAAAAAAAATTACATATTAAATTTGCATTACAGTAATACATATACATCACTATAATATATTAAATAAAAATATTATAAAAAAAAAGTCTGATTTTGTTTTACTACTGATTTTTCCCTGGAGCTGAATATCATTTTCAAATCTCCCGTTTGAGAGGAATAAACAATTTTTGAAGTGGATAATAAAGTATTAAATCAGATATACGATGATTTATTGAACGGAATTCTACTTTAAGTAAGATAACTTTCATGCTTTTATGAGACATATTAGAGAAAAACATCAGTGGACTACTTTCAAATTTACTTATATATTCTTCTTTTTTAAGAACTTCCAGAGCTTTTTTATATGTATTAAGCTTATATCCAGTCATAAAAAAATGTGTCCCTTCGTTTTGTTTTCCAATAGCTAATTCCCAAACTGTTAATTTTAGAGGTATCGTTCCAATTTCAAAAAAATTTTAAGTGTTTCTCATACTACGAAAATCCATTTACATTAAAATACTTGTTGTTTTTTAAACTTTACGAAATTTTATGTGGTACCCAAAACGTATAAGTTTTGTACAGAAAATCCCCTCGACATGCTATATCAAGAAAACAGAAAAAGTTTTATTTTTACATAACCGATACTTACTGAGTTATCATTTTTATAATTTTTATGAAATTTCACTATTTTCTGGCACTAAAAGCGCGTTTTATTCGTTTTGAAATGTGTTTCGATATGGCGTTCACATTCTTCACCATGGACCCTGAGGTTAGTCCTTGGTTAATGTTCGATCTGACGTGGAACCCACGGGATATAGTCCCCCAAACAATCTTGGTACAAATTTTATCAAACCCAGTGTGATAGAATTGGAAGTATTGAGCGAACATTACCAAAATCCAGAGGCGAAGCTCAGATCTTTAGTATGACAGGGCAATGTGTTAACCATAGAATTACTGGAGGACAAATTATTTATATGAAATCGGAAAAAAAATATCCAAAGATGTGTGGTGGGATACAAGTGTTACCTCAAGCAGCGTTCTTGAATAAATTGTTTTTACAACTTCCAAAAATTTTTTTCTGTTATTAAAATAAAGTAGGTTGTAATTTACGAATATATCAAAATTTTAACCATTAAAATGCAATGAAAATCTCTGAATTCTCTGCGCTAAATGGAACAATCATAATTTCCTAATTCGCTTAATTTACGGTATTCAAAAACATAGAAATATTTTTTTTAGTATAGAAAAATATCTGTCTTTCTTTTATCATTACAATTTTTTTCGTTTAAGTTGTTATCTAGATTGCATTGTGAAAGAAAAGTATTTTTTATGGCTTCCTATTATACAACGATCTATATTAAATATAACAGAAAACTCTATTCTTTTATTAGATGGAACTTTCTTATTAGTTAATAACAAAATAGAAGAAATAAGTTCAGTAAGATGACCTTATTAATAAAAGTGATACTTCAGTTTTACTAGTTTGGTATGTTTTTCTTCCACTATTGATGGATGAAAAGATAATATGATTTTAAATCATTGCTTATTATTTTAGGGAATAGAAGGAGGGTTATTATCAGAATTACATTTTCCTTATTTAATGTCTTATTTATATCCATTTGTTTTCAACCACTTTCTACGAAAAAAGAAAAGTTCGACTAAATATTAATTCCATTATTCTTCTAGTATCCAGTAATTGGAATTCATGTTTTCATATTGAGGAAAAGCGAAGAATGATAATTAAATTGAAGATTCCATAAATTAAAGATGCGAACTTTTTTTTTATATTAATTTTTTCATGCATTGTTGAGCGTTCATTTTCGATATTCTGAAACGAGAATATTATATCTTTAAATTTTAAGGCATATAACTTGCATATAGTCTAGTATTTAGATATTTGACATTAGATGGCTTTATAATTTTGAATCATATATGGTTCTTTTTACATAATCATTTCTAAACTACATTAAAATGCTTCTCCGAAAAATTCTTATTATAGTCGACTCTGATTTGCTATCTCAATTATAATTCTCATGTAGTCGACAACGAATCCGAACCATCTATTCATTATAGTAAAATTTTACCACACTATAATTACATTTCGTCAATAAAAGATGTTGAGGATAATGCAAGACATTCCAGTAAAACGGATTTTCTGTTTTATCGAATTTAAGTTTTAATGATACACGCGCGTATTGACATATAGTTATAAACGGATTACATTGCGTTAATGGAGATATTGTCTGGTAATGCTACAAATTTCATTATAACGTATATTTCGTTCTTTTCGGCATCGCTATTATTGGATTATATTTAGTCTACATCAGAGCCGTACAGTCTTAGGTGGTGAAAATTATGAAATTCCGCACCTTTTTAACACTTCCCGAAATATAGTTGAAAATTGTTTTTGAATTCGGTTTGTCTGTTTGCAGGTAATCTAACTGGCTTAAATATCGTCCGATATCCAGGAAATTGATGCATGCTATTGGGGTGTAATTTAGCGTATTCGGTATTGAAAATGAAGTGTGTAGCATTTGTGGTTCATTTACAAGTACTCAAAAGAATTCCATTATGACCTACAGGGGAAAATCACATGCGGTGTATTTTAATGATATTACACTATTTTAAACATATTGAAATTTATATATATCATTGACGAGTAATACAGGGTGCTTACTGAGGATATGGTGTGCATATGATTTATTGTTCATTTACAAGGACACACAACATCATTTGGCTACTGTACTGCCTATGAAGATTAATTGCCGTGAGTGCGTTTACAACTGCGGTACACAATTTAACATTTAAGTGTTTTTTCATATTGCTTCGTGTGTATAAATTCTATATGTCATATACAGGGTTACGCAAAAGATATCAAGTACATTTCCGCTTATTGACGGAAATTTCTTAATGGGAATTTTCAACTATGTTTAATTGAACTAATTTTTAGCATACTATGTCATATATGTAAATCATATACATGGCTGAACAAAACAAAATCTGATATTTTTCTGATTATTGATAGTAATTGCAAAAATTGGGTTTTCATATTCGTTACGCATTTCCTAAATTGTCTTATAACCAAACGTGGCGCTATACATACAGCCTTCTCTCAAAAGTATCTAATAAGCTATTACTACAGGTAGAAATATCTAATGTATTTGCGACAAATCTAGGCAGTTCACTGCATCATATTTTAAAGTGTACTTTAACCTCACACTTTCACCTTAGAAAGGCACAATTAACATCATTATAATCAGGATTTTCCTTAGTCTTGAAGAAGCCAAATTTATTTCAGAAAATTATAGATTGTGTTAGACTAATTGAGCATAATCAATATATATTTCAAAATGTCTTGCTACCAATTGACTAATTGTTCTGATAGTTTCATTAATATGCAAGTTTTTCATTACAACTTCCACAGACTATTAACTTATTAAAAAGCAGAAAAAACCAACGTTTAAAAATGCACAAAAAATACATGAAAAGCAGCAAACAGCTGTTTCGAATCTACTAGCGAGATTCTTCTTTAGTGCAAGATAGGGAAAAAGGAACAGCATACTAGAAAAATCAAGGCTGAGCAAAATGATAGACAGAGACGCGCTGGCTTATATGCGGGTAGCGAAGGCGCTAAAAACAACCAATGAGAAAGAAGTAGTGAAAACGACTGGGTGGACAAGTAGCGACATCTACCGGAGTAGGAGAGAAAAAGAAACGAAAAAAAGGTAAATTAAATTAATGCTTTCCAAATACTTGGAAAATCAACTTCGAATAACAGTTATTCGTTGTGAAAATGGCTTTCAGACTACCGTCTTTCGTAAACCTTTTGCTGTCAGTCTCCCACCTCACAGGTATTCTTCTCATCCCCATAATCAGAAATTCGCTGCTTTCAATACTTTTGTTTTTCGGGCTACCAATATTTGTTCCACTCCTCAGTTACTTAGTGCTGCACTCAATTACCCCAAAGCTATTGCTGTTGATCGTGGTTATTCCTCTAATATTATTGATTCTATTTATAAGAAATTGACGAATTCCGTCCATTCTGAAAAGCATTCAAATTCCAACTCTAATACTTCAGATGTGTTACCATTTTTTCCTAAAATCAGTCATCAAGTTGCTAAAATCTTAAGAAGGTTTGATTTTAATGTTATTTTTTCTCCTGTTAATAAAATCACTTTTTCAAATCTCAAACACCCCGCTGATCGCCTAGATAACTGGGGTATTTACCAAATCTCTTGCCAGTGTGGCCTTTCTTATATTGGCCAGACTAAACGTGCTCTTAGATTTCGTTTAAAAGAGCATGAAGGTTATGTTAAAAATCAGGAGCTTAAACGTTCTTCTATTGCTCAACATTCTTAGGCTTCCCAACATAGGTTCGATTTTTCCTTTGCCATCATTATCCAAAAATGTTCTTCTAATCTTGATCTTGATTTTTGGGAAGCTTACCGGATCATTAAAAATTATCACTCTTTAGTGAATGACTTATCTAGTACTCCTGATTTTCCAAGTATTTGGAAAGCATTAATTTAATTTCCCCTTTTTTCGTTTCTTTTTCTCTCCTTCTCCGGTAGATGTCGCTACTTGTCCACCCAGTCCTTTCTACTGCTTCTTTCTAATTGGTTGCTTTTAGCGCCTTCGCTACCCGCATCAGATATAAAAGCCAGCGCGTCTTTGTCTATCATTTTGCTCAGCGTTGCTTTTTCTAGCACGCTGTTCCTTTTTTCCCTATCGTGCACTGAAGAAGAATCTCGATGGTAGATTCGAAACAGCTGTTTGCTGCTTTTCATGTATTTTTTTGTGCATTTTTAAACGTTGGTTTTTCCTGCTTTATAATATTGTTGCACAAAGGCTTTATTTGCTATTTTCATATATTAACTTGTTCTCCCATGAAGAATATAACTGTAAATAATCTGTACAATAGACTTTGTAAAACTTTGCCTGAATATAAGGTGGGAGATGTCTAATGTGCGTCACTGGGTGGGGCTAGTAGAGCTTTAGCCCTTGTTTAGACCTCCTCACCTAGTTGAACCTTGTTTATTTAGACATATTTGGTCATAATAAACTGTAAAGTTTATTACAGTATTATGAATGTGTTGAAAAAATGTTTCATAATCAATGCTGGATGTATGACTTTTCGTTTTTGTTTGTTTCTGACATGAGTCTGATCTTCCAGTATTCTGAGCATTTTTCGGAGTTTACATAAATTCGCGTCACTTTGTTAATACCGGATTCTTGTAATTTAAACATATTGCTTATTTTCAAGCACATAAATTACTCAGATTAGCTGAGAGACAAAATTACTTAAATTTGGTAGCACCTGTTCTGGTTTTTACATATACATTCCTCTTAAAGGTACGTGTTCAACATGTGCTCATTTTATTTATTATTTAAAGTTTGGAAGAATTTAGAGAAAACCTGGAAATAGAATTTAATATTGCGAAAAGAATTAGCGAACTATGTTAATAAAACTATACTTTCTATCGCAATGCAGTGGAAATTCTTTAAACGAAGATGCTGGTACACTATATAGCCATTAATCGCCTAACACTTTCAATTTTAGACATTTTGTCTAATATTTAAAGACATACTTGTTGGATTTTTCTGGAACTTCAGGACTATGAAGAATATGTTTGATTTCATATTTATCAACGGCGATTTGATCAGAAGGATAATTAGGGGGCCGACAAAAAATTAAAGAAAAATAGTAATATTTGGGATCCTCTTGTGAAATAAAATGCACGAAATGATCTATCGTTATAGCTTACGAATATGTGGATATTGCACAGTATGTGTATTCATTTGTGTACATGGAGATATATCATATGATTCATTATATTCATGGAGATATATCGATCTTTTTTTTTTTTTTTTTTTAATGTTCAACAAATTCTTGCAGGTTTTTTGTTTATATCATGCAGGATTTTCTACCAAATTTAACGCCAGTTTCAGAAAATTTGACAAAATGTACTAGAAATAGTATACTGCAATCGGATATAAATAAAATATTTGAGGAAATATGAGCAGTAGTATGAAATATTTTTTATCTGCTCATGCGCACACGATAACAAATATATTTTTTATGATTTAATAGTCACCTCTATAGAGCAACTCATAAAAAAAAAAAACAAATATCGTGAAAATTCTGAAAGATATCGGCGATAGAGTGAGCTAATTTTTAGTTGTTTTCTAAAACCAGCTTTATATTCCTATAGCAATGGAGAAATGAAAATGTTAATGATGTACGTTACATGTGTTCTTTATAAACAAACAGGAACACCATGAGCAATACAATGAGTTGCTGGCTTCTGCGCAATTTAAAGAAATTGTTGTTTCATAAACTTTGTGATTATTTTTTCTTCTGATAAGCTGATACAATTATATATCTGAATATAATATTTAAGTTTGTAATTATATCCTTCTTATCAGAAGAGAAATTAAATACGAATTTTATGAATCAATAGTTTCTTTAATTGTGCGAAAGCCAATAACTTATTGCACAAGATTAGTTCAACGTTTCATTAAATTGTTTAACATTTCTGCCGTGGAAGTTATCTTTGACTTTCTTTATATGAGTGAAGAACTTTCGATTAAGTGAGTTAAGTTTTCATAATCAATTTGAAGATATGTTCGAAGGTAATCGTTAATAAAATAAAGTTATATTCCTGAGCTAAATTTAAAGACGAAGTATGCGTTAAATAAGAGCAGCTATCAATTTTCAACGTCAAAGTATTTATTGTCAAAGTTAATAGTCTAAGATCAAAATTCCTGTCGCTTCCCCCCTTCACCAATCATTCTTCAGGAAATAAATTCTAATTTTACTGTTTGGCATTTAATTCCCGTACACCAATTTTGGAGTTTAAACTACAGCAGACTCATATTAACATAAATATAATATTTAAATTTACAATTTAAACCGGCTTATCAGAAGAGAAATTAACCACGAATTTTATGAATCAATAATTTCTTTAATTGTACAAAAGCCAACTCATTGCAACAGATTCGTTCAACGCATCATGAAAGAGTTCAACATTTCTGCCGTGAAAGTCTTTGAATCAGTCGATAACTTGCTATAAAGTGAATTAAATTTTCGTAATCAGTTTGTGAATATGTTTCAAGATAATCGTTCATAAAGTAAACTTATGTTCTTGAACAAAATTTAAAAGCGAACTTTGTGTTAAATGTGAGCAGCTACCGAATTTTAACATCTAAGTCGTAATATTGTAACCTCAAATTCTTGCCGCTTCAAGCATCTTTCCCAAGTTTTATAAAATAAATTTTAACTTTTCTAATTGACATTTAATACGCTTGTACTAATTTTTTGGTTTAAAGTATGTCAGACTCAATGAATGGGCATCTTTATAAAATTTATCTCAAAATAATTAATTCCGTTTGTTTATATACAGGGAATCCCACTAATAGAGGTACAAACTTTAAGAGCACATTACAATAAACAATTATTGTATTAGAAACAAGACAGAATTGCAAGAAGCTTCACTTCAATCTGAGTTCAGATGTTTGGTCATAACTTTAACAATAATGAATATATGTTAACAATATTTACAACAGAATATTATACGGTTGTATTATAGAGATATTTACACAGAACTTACTGTGTGATGATGAAATCACGAAAAGTGCTAGTAATGCACAGTGTTCACGACATGTAATGTCAACTACATTTCAAAAAGTAAATCGTCTAATTTATCGCTGATTGGATGCGGATGATGGCCACCACTTTTTATTTCGTGATACTGCTTCATTTAAGTTGGTGGAAGTGGTAACTCTCTGCATCCAATCAGTGTTAAAATAAACGACCCACTTTCCGAAATACATTGAATTCATACTTTCCGAATGACATTACATACTGTGCTCCAATTGCATTATTTTCTACTTCAACAGCTTTTCACGATGCCATCGCATTTTGCACACAGCTGTTCTAAATATCATTAAAATATCTTCATTGTTGTTAAAGTTTTAACCTAAAACCCGGGCTCAGATTGAAATGAAGCACCCTGCAATGACTGAATTGTGACTGAATGAATAAATTGCGTTCCTGGTTTCTTATAAAATAAGCGTTTTTTATAGCGTACTGTATCACCTCTTTAAGTTTGTTCCTCTATTAACCCCATGAGGACTAGAGACCGGTATACGTGCCACTCAAGTTGCTCAGATTACCCACCAGTTATTTTTTCTGTAAAGTTTACCTTAATCAATCAGGGCATTTTCGCGATTAAATTACAGAAAGTTTTCTGTTTTGAAAAACCGGTGGTAAAAGGTTAAAAATTAAGCAAAGGGCTCTCGTCGCAAAGGGGTTAATGGGATATTCTGTAATATAAGTTGTGATAAAAGCACAAAATCTGTTAGTTGAAGTTTTTAAATTAATTTACAATAACAGTAATTTTTAATAAGTAAATTATTTCTAATAATAAATAATAGTAATTTTGATAGTTCATTGAATTTTTTTCTAATATTGTGTTTCTTTAAATGATAGAATAATAACAGGGTTCATCTAAAAAAGGGTAGCATTTGTTACATTGTCGAAGATTATGTTTCTCCACACAAGTGAAGCTTTCAAATGTTGTCGAATTTGAAATGAAATGTTCCTGGTTTTTAAAATATAAAAGTTTTCAGAAGGCAAGATTATACTGAAGCTCTTTAAGATGCCGCATGCCAGAAGAAGTAAATCTGTATTCAATGCAATGGTCTCAAAAACGCATTACAACAAGCTCAGGAACAGGAATTTGAATTTAAAGTAAAAATAGGAGAAAGCTCAAAATGCCGTTCCTTAATGTCTTAGTGGACTAATATCTTGTTTTCAAACTTTTTCAGCAGATTTTTAGACCATAATTTTAATCATTCAAAATACCTTATTTAAATAATAATTTTAAAAATGAGTTTAAGAATTAACATTTATTTCTCTTCATAGGGAGAATAATTGAAGCAATTTTTCAACTATGATGATTACTTTCTTTTTTGTATAAAAAAATGTAATTTGCATTGTGAAAAATTACAGTAAAAAACTACAGTACTTCGGTTGCATACCAGTTTCGTTTCGGGTTTTTGAGAAGAAAGGCTGCTGCGTACACCATTTACACTTGCTCAAACCATGTTACTTTATCTCATATCAAATAGTCAAATAGCAGTTAAACCTGTGAAAACGGAAAATCGTTTGTGACTGAAAAAAAATTGACAAGATCCCGTCTTAGTGTAATTGTATGGCATTCATTCCGCCAGGACCATGAAAGGACCAAGAAATTTCCCTGTTTAAAGTAGGACTCTTTTAAGGAAAGTTTCCGTTTCCATAGGTTTTAATGTATTATTACTCAATCATTTTAAATCCATACGAGGATGGATGATAAATTCAACCATTTGCACTGTACTATAAATGTACTAGACTATAGAAGCAGAAGTGTACCATTTCCCCTGATTCTTGTGAAATGCGTATCTTTAGATACATGCGTTAAGCTTTTACTAAGACCATATTTAATCTTCTATTATTATATAGAGTGTCAATAATGAATGTCCCAGTTATAAATTTTAATAGTATCAACTCTAAGCGTTGTAGAGTATTGGTTCAAGGTCACAAATAAAGAGTAACTAAAACAGTTAAAAAAAAAAAAAAAAAAGCAATTTATCAAATTACAACGACCATTTGGAAAACGATTTTTTTGAAAACTAAAATTTAAGACATAAAAAATCGCACGGAGTTGATCATACATTACGTACGCCATGAATTAAACATTAATAGTGTTATTACACGTAAAAATTGCAAGCCAAAAATATCGCCTGCGACCCGTCAGATTCCATGAAAATTAAGTATTATCCACCTGAAACTTACGTAAATATTCAAGCATTTCATTGCTGTTCATGAACAGGCTTTTCCATCGTCAGATTGCCAGGAAATCTGACGGCCAATTTTAAATGAAATTTCATTCTTAAATTTCTAAACATCCGACAATATTACTTTTTACACCGTCGGATCTAGAAAAAAATGACTTTTAAATGCAATTTGTTTGAAAGCTGTATCTCAATTTGTTTCTGAGTTATTAATTTTTTTTTTGTAGTTTTTTATTACTTTTTTGTCATAGTGGCAACAGAAAGTATCCATCGTTGTTGTAATTAAAGGGAAATACAGATTACTGTATAGACCAATCAGAAAACTAATAAATTGCGGATTAAACCAATGAAAACCTTCAGATATGCTTTTCATTTCCCATTCTGACCAGAACAATAACTATTTTTCACTATGGTTAATAATCGCATGCGCGAGTACAGCATTCTTATTTACTCACTTGCAGTGCCACATACGTAAAATGGTCACTCCTGAGCGTAAAGCGTTATTGCTGGGCTGAAGATTTAAAAGACAATAAAGCCGTGTGATTTTTTTTCCTTTGGGGCTTTATAAAAGATCGTGTCTACGTTCCGTCACTACCTAATGATTTGCCAGAGTTGAGACACAGATTTGAAGAGGCTGTTGCTTCCATTACTGCGGACTTGTTGACCTAAGTGTGGTAAGAATTGAACTTTCGGTTGGATGTGTGCCGTATAACTAAAGGTGCAAATATTGAAGCTTTATAAGAAAAACTAGTTTAGTTTACCTTTAATTTGATGTATGATTTGTTCTAAATATCTAAATTAAACTGTTACAATATACCATTGAAATTGGAGCATTCTTTTATGGATACTCTGTATAAAAGAGATTTCACGTATCACAACAAATAAAGACAGTTAAATAATTAAAAATAGCTGTGATCTTACTATTTCAAAAAAATATATATACTGTAAAAAAGAAAGTAACTTTAATATACTTAAAGGATTTTATAATACAGTGTGTCCATAAAGAATGCTCCATTTATAAATTTTAATAGTATCAACTGTAAGCACTGTAGAGTGTTAGCCCAAGGTCACAAATAAACAGTAACTTAAACAGTTTTAGATAAGCGCATGCACGAGTACTGCTTTGTTATTGACTCGCTTGCAGTGCCATATACGCTAAATGGCGACTCCTGAGTATACAGCGTAATTGCTGGGCTGAAGATTTAAAAGCCGTTAGAGCCATGCGATTTTTTTTTCCCTTTGGGGCTTTATAAAAGATCATGTCTACGTTCCGTCGCTCCCCAATGATTTGTCAGAGTTGAGACACAGATTTGAAGAGACTATTACTTCAATTACTCCGGACTTGTTAACCGAAGAGTGGGAAGAATAGGACTATAGGTTGGTTGTGTGCCGTATAACTAAAGGTGCACTTATTGAACATTTGCAAGAAAAACTAAGTTAGTTTACCTTCCATTTGATGTATGATTTGTTGTAAATAGTCTAAATTAAACTGTTATAATATACCATTGAAACTGGGACATTCTTTTATGGAGGCCCTGTATAAAAGAGTTTTTACATACCATAACATATACGCCTGCTTTTCCTTGAAAATTGCATTTAACATAAACTTTCCACAATTTTTGCTTTCATGAAAAGTTTTATCTATAAACTCTCTGATAGTTTTGCTTGAAATAGTTTTTTTTTAATAGAAATTACGTTTCATTGCAAAAGAAAGAAAACTTTCATAAAATAAATCAAATTTTAGAAACTTGAATAAAACATGATTCAAAAAATAAATGAAAACCTTTAAATTTCTTTTCAATTTTTTTTTTTTTTTTTTTTTTTTTTTTGATTTTCTGATGCTAAATGCTAAGTTCCTTTTTTTTTTATTCCAAAGCATTATTTAATCGAATTTGATCAAAACGCCATGAACAAAATATGTACTCAAAAATTTTGGGCAGTATTCACTAAGATTTGCCCGGAAGTATTTTAATAACAAAAACGCTTGTGCAAATATAAAAAAAAGGTTTTAGATATTTTACTTTTCAACTCTAATTATATTTGATTCAACATATTTTTAAAAATGCAGTATTTAATTCAACTCAACAAAGCGACTGTAGATACTTTAAAAGAGGATTTTTTTTTTTTTTTTTTTTTTTTTTTTTTTAAGCCGATGATGTTGATCCATTCATCCTTTTACAAGTTTTCCTTTTTATCTGAACTTTTGTGTATAACTTGACACGAGGTATAGAAAAGGAAAGGAAATTTTAAATCTTGTTAAGATTTGCCTCAACAACGAAATGTCAACCTTTTATTCTTGGATATATAAATATACATATTTATACATTTTCATTTGTTGCCCAAGGCATAAATATTTTTTTTAAAAAGACAAAAGATATTTTTCGAATAGAAAGAAAAACATAAATAAAATCTTAGAATTCTTAGAACCCACGGAAATTGTATAAAAATATATGTACTTAGATTTTTTTTTAAGTTTTCATAACGTTTTCGTAGGAGTAAGATTTTGAATTAGGACTGGTAATATATAAAAACATATATTTGACGTATATGTAAATATTTTGATTTTGATATAAAATGTGTAAAAGTTTTTTGCATTTAAATAGGAACTTTAATTTCAAGTAGATACTTTATGCCTTTGGGCAATTTTTAACCGATTTTTAAGAAAATGGCTTATACTATCCGTTTGTATATTTTAATGTGTCTCCAAGTTTAGCTAAAATTTGAAAAATGCGTGTTTAGTGGGAAGAAAACGTTAAAATTTAGAAAATCTAAAGCGTAATAACTGGCTAAATTTTGATGGTACAAATATGAAATTTTTATTGTTTTATTGGTTAAAACAGAGGTACTCAACCGGTGGTTCGCCAGAATATTTTGGTGTCCGTGAAAAATGGTGGTCCGACATTAGGTTGGTTGGTTGATTTTTGACGGCCAATTATCTGCACGAGGGATATAGGCCCAGGGGGGGAGTGCCCTTCGTGGGGGTCTTTCTAAGGGAACCTAACCCGTATTTACGCATGGAAATCCATGGCTCGAAGAAAACCACGAAAACTCCGAACGATTAGGCCGACGGGCGCGATTGGGATCGAACCCAGCACCTCCCGTCTACCAGCTTCGAGAGCAGAACCTCTCAGCCAGGTCCGACATTAGAGAGAAACAATCTCTCATTTTTTATTTCAAACGAGCAGGAACAAATTTCAAACAAATAAATTTCGTGTGCATTACACGTAATGTAAATAATACGTAATGCAAGTACTAAATAATGGACGTACACTGTTAAAAATTTTGCAGCATTCTGGCAGGTCATTCGACCGTTTTTTGAAAAAACGGTTTCATAACCATAATTTAACTATATTATGACCATAAAATGGCCAATAATATGGTCAGAATAGTGTTAAAATTACTGATGTGTAACAGTTTTCGGAGAAAACGGTCAAATGACCTGCCAGAATGCTGCAAATTTTTAACAGTGTATGTGTAATAAAAGTGTTTCGTGTGTAATAAATAAGTAATGCAACTATGTGTAATAAATATCAGTTGTGTACAATAAATAAGAAATAAGTAAAGCAAGTATGTGTAACTTATTAGTAAAAATAAGTTGTAGAAAATAAGAAAGTTTATGATTATTTATGTTTTTTTTTTTTTTTTTTTTTTTTTTAATTCGCATTAGTGCTCCGCGGGAATTAAGAATTTGAATTTAGTGGTCTGTGAGCTCCGAAAGTTTGGGAATTCCTGGGTTAGAGCATGGAAAATGTATTTATAAATGTAGCTTGTAGAACACAAAGGCCAATATAAGATTAAATGTCATAATTTTAAAAAAATAACCATTTTGACGTAAACGGCTTTTTCTATGATAAAGAACAACATTTTTGATAAAGCTATGCAAACTTTTTTTGAATTAAAATAGGGACTATACTTTCAAGTAGATACTTTATGACTTTAGGTAATTGTTTACAGGCTGTCATGAACAATTCTTTTCTATATTTTTAATCTGTTTCCACACATAACTAAAAAATGAAAAACCCGTATTAGTGCCATAAAACGCAGAAAATTCAAAGAGTTATAATTGGCAAAATTTTGATCGGTCAAATATTAATTTTTCATTGTTTTACTGGTTAGATCATGGGAAAAGTATTTAGAGATAAAGCGACCGTATAAAATTAAATTTTATAATAAAAGATAAACTTTTTTCACGTAAAATACTTTTTATATGATGAAAAACGACATTTGAAATGTTTTCGATTTCAATTGCACCTCTAAATCCAGTGGTTTAGGAGTTATCTATTTGACAGCAATAAAAGGGATACACTGTGCATCTAAATATCATTTCCGCGAAACAAAGAACTTTTAAAGACATTTATGCTGAATTACAATACAATTTATTTCACTGCAGTGTTGACCTTTCAGTGGGTGCGTGACTTTTTTTTAGTAGTATAAGCTTCATTATTGCAAATTCAAGATTTTCCAAACACTAATAAAATACATGTTAGAAGAACAATTATAACTATCATTAGTGAACATTGAATTTTAATTTCAGTACCCCAGTAAAAAAATAAATAAATAAATAATAAATAAATAAATAATAAATAAATAAATAAATAAATAAAAATAAATAAATCCGGTATATATACGGGGAATTTTATGTGAAATTCCCTTATTTTAATGGAAACTTTTTATTTTTAACGGAAATCGTAAAATTTCTGGGAAGAAACCGAAATTTTCCGTTTAATCTTTTTCGTTGAAATTAAAAAACGAAAATGTTCCTTCCAAGCCAGACAGCGGAAATATTCATTTTTAATTCATAGAAAAAAGAAAAATTCTAGGTAATTTTTTGTAGGTGATAGTTTCGCTTATAACCAAGTCATTGGATGTGGCCGGTTGGTGTAGCGGGCACCCTAAAGCTAGGACCGGTACCGAGGTTCGAATCCGGAGGAAGGCAATGTGATATAAAACGGGTGTGATAATATTCAATACAAACTACTGTTACGGGTATGCTTCAGTATGTGTAATTATTTTCTCTCTATTTTTTTTTTCTGTTGCGCTATCGCTCACATTTATTTCAAAAAACAGAAATTTCTAATCTTAAATAGCGGAAAACTTTCATCCTAAAAACGGGGAACAACAATACTTTTTGTTAAAGAAAAGACAAAAGAAAAAAAATTACGTTTTTCTTTTTTTTCCCGATTTTTTCCCCCGTTATTTGTGAGATCAAATACTTGGAAAAACCACGTTCGTCGTAAAGTTTGCGACAGCAAGCTCGCTAAAAGGTTAATTAACTATGCATTTACTTCTTCTATGCTTGTAAATTATATTGAAAATTTGCATAAAAAAATTAAGGGAATTTATTCGTTATGGACTCACGATATAAAAATAATACGAAAAGACTTTTACGTTCATTAAAGAGTTAATAATTACACGCTAAAACAAGAGTTGTCTGCAATAATAATATACATTTATTCATTCTTTACATACCTCTTGTCCAAATTATAGATCAGTGAACTGTTTCCTCACACGTGCATGTTAATAATTATAAGGTTAAAAAACTCTGCTTCCGTATCTTTTCTTTTAACGTGACTTAGTCTCGAAGATTTCGTTTATTACACAATTATTCAAACAAAAATATTTCCCCAAATAGCATTTTAAATTATGAATTCTTTTTCGCTAATGTTTATTGTGTATTATTATCTGAGCAATTTTCAGCAATTAGGAAGAGTTACAGATTCAAAAATATGGTACAAAGAATTGTGGAATTATTTATATTTTAGAAAACGTGGGTGATTAACCATTTTTTTTTTTTTTTTTTTTTTTTTTTTTTAAAGCTACTGAACATTTTATGTCATCATCACCGTATATTTTCATTTAGAGTGACAGATTTTGAATTTAGAGGAAAATATATTAATAATAAAGTGCATTGTTTTAATGAATAAAGTGCGTTAAATACTTTTCTATAATTGCAAACAGGATTCTTATAGATTTTCTTTCTTTTTTTTTCAATTCTTAACTAAGATATTCTGGTGGTTTAGCGCATATTTGCAGATAAAAATAACCAAATTAGTAAGTAAAGGTTTCTTAAAAACAACGAGGAAATAAAAGGAAAGGCTGTACGTTTCGAAATACTGACTTATTCTTCTTCAGGCAAAACATGTGCAATTAATTTCAGACCAGAATAAGAATCAGAACTGATAATTTATAACTTTAGCTATACAAATTATCTAATAAGTCAGGATTTCATTCACAAGATGTCCGTAGAGTTCTGTATCAACTCGGGAAACCCAATTTTACCCGAATCCAACCCGACCCGTAGAAAACGTAATGAGAATATAAATGAATATATATGTTATTTTTTCTAAACAAGGGATAAAAATGTAACTTCAAGCTTTTTTTCCATAACAGCATTAAAATATACAGGGTGTACCCAAATAGATATCCCAACTTTAGAGGGCTTCTAAAGGAAAACAAAAAAAAAGTACAACCTTGTTGTTCATCGAAGATAAAAAATAACAGTTGAAAGTTTACGTTCGACACAGTTATAAGTGTTTAATGTGAGCCCTCCAGAAATACGAATGAAATCGAGACGGTACGGTAAACCATCCCATAGTTTTCTCAGCATGATTTTTTTTTTTTTGGTGGTGCCTCATCAATGATCAGGTGATTGTTCCACCGCTACCAACTGACGTTGACGAACTTAGGACACGCATATCTGCAGCCAATCAAAGAGTCACACCGGACATGCTGTAAAAAGTGTGGTCTGAGTGATGGTACCGCCTCGATACCGTTCGTGTTTCTCGAGGTGTTCACACTTTAACTTTAGATATACACATTAATTTTTATGAAGATAGAAGAAGGAGAAAAGTATATTTTTTATGAGGTAAAGCAAATTCTCCCACTCAATATTTTTTAAAGCCTTAGTATTTAACAGGACAACAAAAGCTGCAAAAGTACATGTAAAATAGCTGAAAAGCAGTGGAAATAAAATTAAAAATGCCATAGATATGATAATATATGTCTAAAAACAGCCAGAGTTTTTTGTTTGCGATATTGCGTAGCTACCGTAATTTACAGCGTAGAAGCCACGTTTAAAATTAATCTGTTTCAAACTGGAAACTTTATTTAATAAATAAAGTCAAATATTACCAAGTATAAATAAGTTTACTATATAAAATTTCTGGTTGGAAACAGATTTATTTGAGACGCGGCTTATACGCCGGAAATTGGACAAGGTGTAAGAAAATTAATATTCCAACTTTACAGGGCTATCAAAAGAAAAAAGTATAATTTTTGTTGTTCATCGGAAATCAAAATTAACAGTTGAACGTTTAAGAAGATGGCGATGGACTGGTCGCCGAACACCCAAGGATCTTGGTCGTCATCAATGGCCTCCTCGCTGCCCTGACATCACTTCATGTGATTTTTTTTTTTTTGTTGGTCTCATCAAAGATCAGGTGTTTGTTCCACCGCTACCAACAAACGTTGACGAACTTAGGACAGGCATAATTGCAGTCATTCAAAGAGTCACGTCGGACATGCTGAACAAAAGTGTGGTTTGAGTTTTCGTACCGCCTCGATATCGTTCGTGTTTTTAAAAATGTTCACATGGAACACTTATAACTGTGTTGAATTTAAACTTTCAACTGTTATTTTTGATTTCCGAACTTTTTTTTCTTTCTTTTAATAGCTCTGCAAACGTGGTATATTCATTGATATACACCCTGTATATTAACTTTCTTTCATTTCGAGGCCTCTCAATAAAATACACCACTATGGGAGCATTAAGTAAATATGAATGCATTAACATAAGAAACCATTCCTTGAAATTGGTTTTATTATTGTTTATTACTTTTTTTTCTTTCTACTGGAATTGTGTTCTTTTTATTTTTTCTAATAGCTAAATGAAGTATTTTCTCAAGAAAAAATGAATTATTATTCTTATTGTTTTGGTCAGATTTAATATTATATACAAAGCTATTTTAAATTTTAGACTATCATATCTTAAATATCATGTATTGTCTTAATATTACGTATTTCATGGAATAAAGTTTTTCAAAAGAGAAATATATTAGTTTATATCTGCCAAAGTATTGAGTAATAGCATTCGCTTCTACATTATAGCCATAAATCGTTACCAGATCCTCAGATCAGATATTTTATAAAATGCTTTACTATTTGTTATTTAGATGGATTCCATGTCACGAAAAAAGTAAATAAATCGACGGAGTGGGAAAGTAGAACTATTTAATTTCAAATAGTGTTTAAGAGATAGAAATGTACATTTTCTTAAAAAATTGCTCTAATATACTTGCTTTTAACGAAATTGAAACTTAGTGAAATAAATGTAATTTGAAAGGAATATGAAGCAATGAAGTCTTGTTAATAAATTGCTACTTGATTTAACGATTTCTAAAATTAAGCAATAGTCATTTTGTTATTAAATGGGAAAAACAATGAGATATAGACTGACGCATAAATATTTTATTTTCCGTGAAAGGTATAAGATTTATAAAATTAATATACAACGCAGGTATTGTATACACGCTGCTATTTAGATAAATTAAAAAGCTAAAATATATTTTACACACAGACTGAAACTTTGGTGTACAGATTAGTTACTATGGACGACAGGTTAGTTATCATGGATTAAAATCTCAGTTGCAGACGGATAGAATACAACAGTGCCAGAGATTAAAATTTCAGTTTTGTATACGGATAAGATGCACGCATAGATGAGATAAAATTATGATTTAAATATATCAGATTTCACTCTGAAGAGCAAATCTCAGTAATTCTATTTATGAAATAAAATGGTGTTGCTTTGTTTGTAGTTCAGTAAAAACAGATAGTAATTTGATTAATCGTGCAGGAACTTCAAAAGCGACTGTATCTCTATTCTAAAATCCCAGATGGCACGGCCTGCAGGCGCAGGTAAATTTCGAAGTTAGGTACTAATTTCACACACACACACACAAAAAAAACCAAACTAAATCATGATTAGATATAAACCCACTTTAACAATTTTATCTGGCCGCTTTTGACGAGTTTTTAATTTCAGCTGGTTAAAAAGCTGGTTTTATCATAATCATGTTAAAGCCAGTATTCAAAAAATATTTTTCCTTGCTCAACGACTCGAAATTTTCTGACATATTTCCAGATTCATTTTTAAAAGGAAAATCATGAAACTTACTGACATGATTTCTAAAGACATTAATAAGCGATCTATGTTTTTATTTTTCGTTCAATTAATTAGAACTTAATTTATAAAGAATTATTTTCCCAGTACGACCTTATTCTTCGTTTCCAACACAATCGCTTCGAGAAAGTCGGTTCAAAATGCCCTCTTTGACAGCATTTTTTGAAATATATTCTGCCTCTGTCAAAAAATCGATCATTACGGTGCATTATATAGTTTCTGAATAACAGAATCTAGCAATTGGATGCGTTTGAGAGCAAAAATGAATTTAAAAATGTTTCAGAAAATAAGAGGTTTGGATTTGAATATACCCTTAATACTTTTTTTTTTCTTCATCCACTATGTATTTTTAATTAGTTTTTGCTGTAAGAATTGGTCCTATCACAAACTTGTCAATATAAATCTTGTAGATAATAATATTAAGAAGATATATAATAAATTCATGCAGATTTTATATCTTGTGAATTGACGAAGTTATGGATTTTTTCTTCTTCAACTCCCCCCTTTTTGTTTTCGTTTTTAATTTTCTTTTCGGTACGAATTGGTCATATCAAAAACTTGTCAATATAAAAGTTGTAGATAATATTAAGACAATTTATAATAAATTTAATTGGATTTGATATCTTGAGAATTGACAAAGTTATGAAATTTTTTCTCTCCAAAACCATATTTTTTCGCCCCTTGAGTCCATTTTTAGTTTTATCAAAAATCTGTCATACATAAATTTTTGGCCCATTTTTTAGAAGTAATAGTAACTTTAATAACTACTCGTAATAGTAACGATATGTATCATAACTAAGAAGTTATGGGGTTTTTCGTTTTTCACAAAACCCCTCCCTTGGTCCGATTTTGCCCATTAACGAACTTGACCGAGATTTTATGTACTTAATTTTACGCATCAGTTCGGAAATTATTTCTGCAGAATTATGGAAGTTATAGTGTACATAAAAAAGGGATATACATAGATAGATAAAAGTTTTTTACTGGAGGTGGTTTTGGGTTCTAGGTGTCATGATCGGTGAAGATCTGCAAAAGATTTTCCGAAATTTCAACATAGGAGATATCCCAATATGTAGTATTTCATAAGAAATTTACCTAAAAAAGAAGTAAGTAACGCTGTCACCGCCGCTGTTTATGATTATTTTGTGACCGGGGGTCTTTCTTCGTTAATATTAAGAAAACTACTTCATACAAAATTATGAAAATAGGTAGTATTATAGCGAAATGTTTGATAAATACACTGATGCAGACAGTTTTTAAATCGAATCATTATTTTAAGAAATATTTAATGTTAAAGTTGGTCAAAATCGTCCATTAAAAAAGTTTTATAGGATCAAAAAACTATTCATGGGAATGTAATAATTTTTTTTAAGAATATATATTAGAAGTTCCCGGTATGCAGACTGCATATAATTTTAGGGTTACGTACTTAAAAAGTAAAAACGGAACCATTATAAGATCACTCCTATATCTGTCTGTCTGTCTGTTAGTACAGCCCTTTTACTCGTAAACTATGCAACTTGGAAAGTTCAAATTGGGGGGGAAGTAATAAAGATTATTGACCCACATATTTACAGATTAATAAATATTCATAAATATATTTAGGAAAAATGTAGAGGGCTAATTAAGTTACTTGGAAAAAAAAATCTTTTCTTTGTATATCGTGTGGGGTATCGTGTGAAAGCTTTCGTAACGGTGAAATCAAAAATAATTTTCATTTAATTTAAGGTATTATATATTCAAAGTTAATGTGGAAAATGTAGTGCAAAAATATGTCCCCCCCCCCCCATCTAATTCCGAATGTATTGAAACTAAAATTGTGAAAAAATTAGAGGTTGTAGACATTAATTTAAACCTTGCAGGAAAATTATAGCGATTACCCTAGGTGATATACTTTTTGAGAAAATCACATTTTTCCATTACACTCAAATTTCGATTTACGGGCTTCAGCAAAGTGTTGAGCAGAGCTGGAGGTACCTATCGTAGCATAAATATAAGAGCATTGTTGATTATGAATTTCGGAAGACATACATAATGACAGGGACGGTGTACTCTATGCTCCATCCTCTTTTAAAGCCTAGATAACAAATTTAAAGGATATATTTATGTAATGCACTGCCCAGTTGCAGTATAAAAGCAATAAACGTCAAATTGTTAAAAACAGGCTAATTTAATGAGAATTAATAACATAAATACTATGGGTTTCACGACTAGTTTCCATTGAGTGGCTCCCTCCGTACACCTACTATGTCTTTAAAGGTTAACGAAAAACCTATATGTAATAACAAATATACAGAATACCTATATTTGCTATTATTTAGGTTCCATATATCTTCGAACTTTCATAGTATATCCATTTATACTTTTCTAGTATACAGGGTGCAAAGGGAAGCTCCTTTAACCTGAAAATACTTGTGAACGGAGAGAGCTACAGCTATGCAAGTGATGTAACGGTATAGTAAAGCGACTACGCCTGATTTAATGAAAACGACAGCAGCGCCCCCTAGTGGCGAAATTTGGAAGGTAGCCACTGCAAATCGAAAACGAAAAGAGATAGAGCAAAATTTCCAGTTAGAAAGTTTTAAAGCATCAATTAATTAGTAGAATACGACATTTGGTTTACATGGAAAAGATAAATTTTCGCCTATTTACCCAAAAATGTCCGAAATCGATGCACTCCTTTTTGGTAAACGTTTGAATGGAATAGTCAGAAGTATGAAGAAATACGCTCAATTTCTGCTATAAATACGTATTTATCTCAATACATTTTGATAACATCACGCAAAAAAGGACAAACTGTCTCACAGTGATAAAAAGTTAATATTCAGTATGTTCGAAAAGTTTGCCATTGCTCACGATACACGTTTGTATTCGTGAGAGTAATTCTGCATGCACATTTCTCAGCATGGAACGTCTATTGCAAGCCTCTTCAATACGACGACATAGATTTAACCCTTTCAATAGCGGTGGCTAAACGGTCTAGACACCTAATTTTACTTCCAAAACTGACAAATGGCACCAAGAATATTTTAATAAAATTTTGATTTTGTAATGAAAGTGCACATTAGCGGGTTTTTGTTTTCTGAGAAATTCGTTTGAATATTCTGGTGTCAGCCAATTATTTCATCAGTTTACGAACAGAATTCTTCTGGCCCTGAAAGGGTTATTCTAAAATTTTAAATGCATTGGAAATTAAATCTTTACAGACATTACAGAACAGTACAACGTCACAATCTACAACTGTGCACTGCTACAATTCCAAAATGTGAATAGGCAAAATAAAGTCGTCGCTCATTGATTTCGGACATTTTTAGGTATGCAGGCGACGATTTATCTTATCCGTGTGAGCCAAATGTCGTTTCGTACTAATTAACTGTTGCTCTAAAACTTTCTATCTTAAAAATTTGTTCTACCTCTTTTCGTTTTCGATTTGCAATGGCTATCTTCCAAATTTCGCCATTGGGGGTACTGCTGTCGTTTGCATTAGGTCGGGCGTAGTCACTTTACTGTACCGTTACTTCACTTGTATAGCTGTAGCAAGCATTTTCAGGTTAAAGGGCCATTCCTTTGCACCCTGTATACTATACAGCTATACCCAACCCTACGTTGTATAGTTTTTACAAAGTCTAAGTATTCTTTTAGCAGCGGTATTCTTTAAATAATACACTTACTAATTACCCGACTGAAAAGAAGGGTTATGTGTTTCACGCGTATCTGTGTATATGGATTTCTTTATACCCTCGGAACATCCCAACTGCTGGGTGGATTTTAATGAATGAGGTCTCTATCAATTCGTCTTAACGGCTCGATGGCTTTAGGCTAGGTTCTGTTTTTATAAATTCAAAATGGCGGCAGAGACGAAAAAAAAATTACGCACCCTATTGGGTGGCATATCATTGGATAGGTCTTGCAAAATTAAGATTATGTTTCATTAACTATTTTACAATCAGAAGCTCCGTTAAAATATTATACAACCTGGAAGTTCTGTATGTAAGATCTCTAGCTTTACTGCATCATCATAGACATCTACTGACCTCATCAAAACAGTGTTTATAGATAGGAACTAACAATTAAACACAACTTAAAAGTCATCAATACAAGTAAATAAAAAAAAATAGGTAAGTAATATTTAAAATGCCTTGATAAAGAAGAGGGCTCTCTCGGTCTTAAAATACCTTGATCAAGAATAGGGCTCTCTCGATTATTGAAAATTAATTAATTAAATTTAATTAATGAATTAATATTTGAAAAAACTGGAATAACATTAAGTATCATCCACTACAAGTTTAAAAAAAATTATTTGAGCTTGATTGGATGAATAATAAGTATTTTATTAACGATTGAAAATTTGAACAAGATATATATAGCGAGAGTGTGAGCTAATAGTAGTTTCACATTGATGCGAAATAATTAATTAGTTCGCTTTTTACGCAGTCGGGTTTTTTGATTTTTTAAATTTAATTGTTTATTCATATATTACTGTACGGAACCCTCTGTGCGGGATTAATACTCGCACTTGACCGTTTATTTATTTTTTTTTAATTTGAGTCATGTTTTGAGGATTTATTTCCATTTTAAAATCAAATTTTCAGCTTTCCGGGAGATATTTTTTATAACTTTTAGAAAACGGTATTTTTTTTTTTTTATTGTTGCCAATTTTTAGAACAGCGCAAAAAATATTTCCTTCAAATTAAAAATTTTTTTACACGTGACTATTATAAGCAAATGAAAACTTTCAAATGATAATTAAATGATCACGTATTAAAAGCATAAAAATATTGATAATTACGTCATAAAAACTATATTTTCACCACGTGAATTTTAAAACAGAAGGAAATTGTAAAATTAAAATTCATTAATATGCGTTAAAAGTTGTAAATTGAGGAAATTACGTCATACTTAAAATCACCAAACCATAATATTGCCAAGCAATTTAAATTAAAAAATATATTTGAGCGAGACATTTATTTCATATATATTTTAAACTACTGTTGAGAATTCTAAGACAGCTCAAATAATATTTCTTTTCTAACAACAAAAGTATTTTCACGTGAATATTAAAAAGAGAAAGAAGACTTTTGTGAAAATTACGTCAGATTTAAAACGATACATTTAAAATGTCTTATTGAAAAGAACTTTGCTATAGCGTTGTTAAAAAATACCGGGAGACAAAGACTCTGTTTACTTAATTCATTTTATATTAGCTTATTTTCACATGCTTCACTGATCTGATTTAGTGAAATACGAAAACAATCCGTTAACACGAAGATCGCCACTGTTTTTTTTTTTATTATAATTCATGCTTATCATTTTTTTAAACAAATAAAATTAGTGTGCTTTTAGAGTTTGCGGTGTCTCAACGGAGGTTGGCGAGCGCAGCTCGTAGGGGGCAAAGCCCTCTAGTAAAATAAAAAAAAGATACCGCATCATTCGATGGATTTTATTGAAACTCGCTATTATGACAAATTTTAGCTTGCCGTCTATGCTTGACAGCTCCTTCGACCTGCTTCCATGTGTGTTATATGATATAATAGTATAGCTAACGAAAATACTAGGACCGGAAAACATCCTCTCCTAAGAATCTAGCTACGAATTCTGGACTAATGGCTAGTGACTGCTTTTGTGAATACATCAGGGACGGAAAAAGAAAAGGAAATATTGCAGGTGACTAACTTTATGTTTCTGTTACTTTCATGTTTTGGAATATTATTATATTTCATTCAGACAATTCCGTTCTGCTAATTGCACGAATGAAAATATTTCGGCGGTTGTAAACACAAGAAACAAAAACCATTCTACAAAATCATTTTTGAACTACTACTTCTTCCCTCGGTGCATTTCAAATACATTTGAGTTTCTTATGTAACGAGACGTTTTCAAATATTTCTTTACTTGTACTTTCCTCCCGCTTTGTTTCTGTTGGGCAAAGTTTAAATTATGACTGTTTGAACTGTATTTCACTGTGCGTCATATTATATAAGTTCAACTGCTGAACTGAACAAACGTATTCAGTCTGCTAAGAATAACATTTTACAAAAAGTTATTTAGAGTCTGCATTGATTACGACCATGCCATGTGAAATCGCTAGTAAGTGCTAAGAGAAAGTTTTTCTAAATAAAACCAGAGTACATATAAAAATTTAAATTTCGTAATATTTACAAAATAACTATTTCGATATAAATGGCGTTTGATAAGATGAAGAATAACGTGTTAAGTATTTTTGCAAATGGTATTATACCTGTAAAACTAACGGTTTCCGTACGTAAAAAGTAAAAACGGGACCATTATAAGATCACTCCTGTGTCTATCTATCTGTCACAGTCATTTTACTCGTAAACTAGGGAACGTGGAAAGTTCAAATTGGTGGAAGTAATAAAGACTGTTGACCCACATAGGAAAAATGTAAAGGGACTTATGAAGTTACATGAAAACAAAATATTTTCTATGCATATCGTGTTGGGTATTGTGTGGAAGCTTTCATAACGCTGAACTCAAAAATTCATTTCTTTTAATTTTAAGTATTACATTTTCAGAGATATCGTGAAAAATGTAGTGCAAAAATATGTACACTGCCCCTCGCCCCTCCCCCACTCTATTTCCAAATCTACTGAAACTAAAATTATGACAAAATTAGAGGTAGTTGACGTTGATTTAAAATTTGCAGGAAAACTATAGCGATTAACATAGTTTTTGAGAAAAGTGCATTTTTCCTTTACACAAAAATTTCGATTTGCAGGCATTCAGCAAAGGTGTTGAATAGCGCCGGAGGTACCTATCGTAGCAAAAGTATAAAAGCATTGTTAATAATGATTTTCGAAAAAAAAATCCTCGGTAATTATCCGAGATAGTAACCCTTAAAGACACGGACGGTTTGGACATGAATAATGACAGGGGCGGCGTACTCTATCTACCATAGACTTTTAAAGCCCAGATATCAACTTTTAATGATATATTTGTGTAATGTAATATCTAGTAGCAATATAAGAGAAATAAACGTGAAATTGTTAAAAACAGACTAATTCAATTAGAATTAATGACATAAATACTGTACGATACGCAACTAGCTTGCATTGAGTATATATCTCAATACGCCTCCCATGTCTTCAAAAGTTAATTAAAAAACTTTCTGGAAAAACGCGGCACGAACCAGGGCGGCGTTGCAACTCTGCGATCTCCTTTCGAAGCGCGCTTAGCGCAATGCTAAATTTACACTTTGAACAAGGGTTTTGTTTTAGCTACACAGTAAAAAGAAAAGATTATTACTAAGCCGAATTTAGTTTTATGAAATGACAAATGAAGTTTAAATATGCACTACTTTTATTGTCAGTACTGAATTAAGTTCATAATAAACAGATTAGGATAAGTTTAAAAAAAGAGTTATACAGAACAGCAATACTTGATATTATTTAGTTTCATATCTCTTTGAATATTTTTGGTATATCCATTCATACTTTTCTAGTATATACAGCTACATTTTTTTAAAAGTCTTACTTTTCTTTTAGCAACTCTTTTTTTTTTTTTTTTTTTTTTTTAAATAATACAGTTAATAATTCATATATTTATTGAACGGAACCCTCTGAGCCCTAGTAATACTTGCACTTGACCGTTTAATTATAGTCTGGATCCTTTGTTTTTCCCCTTTCGAATGGAATATTACTGTTGTTTGTACGACAAAAAGAAGTTAAAAAAATTCAAGTAATTCAGTTTGTTTACATCTTACATAAACATTACATACGTAAACTTTAACTCAGTTTTTCCAAAATGTTGTTATTTGAACTTCGATGTACCTTTTCATTAAAAACTACTACATATTACTCTTTGCAATCTTGCCAAAATATTCCACACATATCCCTGATTAATTTGAAGTGAACATTTGAACAAAATTTTTATAAAAATTTCTTCTTTGGAAAAATGCAAGCTCTTTGTTATTTAAAAGTGTTTTTAATTCCAGATAAAAATAAAGAAAATAAATAGTATACTTTTATAAAGTTGACTTCATTTTATTAGGAATTATAGATATTATGTATCTAAAAAAAATTAAGTGAATATCTTTGGTAGTTTCTGAGAAAAGGTACATTAATTTAACATGGTAGATAAAGGGGCTTCCAACTGCCCTTAATGTTCATACTAAAACTATCACGAAACTAAATTTAACTTGCGCCAATTGAATTATCGTCCTTTTATACTTTTTTCAAGTTTAAAATTCGATTCCTTAAATTAATAAATCATTTTATTATTGAGGCATTTCATCATATTTGGTATTTATAACTTTATTTTTCAAATTCATTTAGATGATACTTTTATTTTTATATAAGAAAACTTCTGTTATCTAAAAAATATAGAAATAACACTATTTCTTCAATTTTATGGTTTAATATTTCTTTAGCTTAATATTTATAATGATATAATATTAGTGGATATCATGAAATATAAGTATCTGAAGAACATAAAGAACATACATTTTCAAATGTTACATTATTCTTAAAACAAATCACGATTCCCTCTTAAAATATACTCTTAGGAAGATATTCGTTAAAAAATCTTTCGCTCATAAAAAACAGTTTTCCGCTTCCCGTAAATAATCGGAAGATGATGAATGAGCTTAAAAATCATTTTCAGATTTTGTTTTCCGAAGTTAGGGGTACCCAGCTGCTACTTGGGTACTGGAATCTTATTAGTGTCTTCAAGAAAGGATTTGTGTGAAACATGATAGCCGTTTCAATGCTGTTAATCAGGAATTTAAACGATGGGTCACTCTAGAGTTAGGAAATATTTGTATTAAAGAGTCATATTTCAGAACTCCCTTATCCTCATTCTAGTATGTGTATTGTATTTTCACTTTCATAAAATATCATGTTGTAGATAATAATTCTTTAATAACGAATTTGAGATGGTTTGTTATTTTAAAAAAGGAGTAAATGATTTTTTTCTCCTTAATGATTAATAAAGATTTTGCAGTGCGCGAGAAAATGAAATTATTGCGGGATCCAAGTATATTGCATTTTCACTAACATGAAATATCATGTTGTATAGTTAATAATTCTTTATTAACGAATTTGAGATTGTTTATTATTTTAAGGATGGAATAAGAGTTTTCGCTCTTTAATTATTTTAAGAGCTTCTGCAATGTTATGAGTAGCACGAGAAAATGAAATTAGTGTGTAATCCAAGTATATTGCATTTTAACTAACATGAAACATCATATTGTCGTAAATAATTCTTTATAAACGAATTTCAGATGATTTGTTCTTTTTAAATGGAGTAAAAGATTTTCGCTTCTGAATAATTTTAAAACCTTCTACAGTGTTATTGGGTAGCACGAGAAAATGAAAACATTGTGTAGTCCAAGTACATTGTATTTTCGCTTACATGAAATATCATCTTGCAGTTAATAACTCTTTATTGATGAATTTAAGCTTGTTATTTTATGAATATAATAAAATATTTTCGCTCCTTCAAGATTTTAGAAGCTTCTGCAATGTTATTGAGTTGTGAGACAAAAGAAATTATTGTTGTGGAATTCATATGAGATAAATAAGTATTATAATTTTTTAATCAAAACTAGTTAATATTAAGTATCTTGAAACATTATTAATCAACGAAAATTAAATTTTTATGTCAAAATTTTACATACAGTAATCAGAAAACGTATCGTCAGAAAATTCAAAAATCATCAAAAAAATTAATGAAAAAAAGACATAAGCAGCGTTGAAAGCAAAACGAAGAATAATCGTGCTGAAGAAATACTAAACCCTTCCAAGCCACAAGATTTAGTAGTAAAAATATGGAAAGTACATATAAATGCGTACAGCGTTATATAAAATTTACATAAAAAAGGAGAAGTTTGATTGTTTTATAAATTAGTTTTAAAGATCAAGCTATGAATGAATAAGAAACTCTTCGATTGTTTTTTCAGTCTAAAGCTTTAAAATCGCAATCCTTTTTTGCATTTTTAAAAATTTATCCGTCTCGTGCATTGTCTCGTGCCGTCTCGTGCCGTCATTGCATTGTGATAAGGTTTATTATTTTTAATAATACTCATACACAGTAACTTAAACCGAGAAAAATGTAAACATGTAGTGCGCTTATAAAAAATTATTAATAAATGAAATATACGATATTAAGCTTTCTTTCTTTCTGGAACTTCGAATACTTCTTTTCTCAAATTGATATTTAATACTTATTTAAATATTAATTTGATAATTATGAGAACTAATAATTCTTTTAACGTTTTTTCTTTGAAGCAGTTCAGGCATAAACGAAAATGTTCTTAAATATAAAAAAAAATACCTCATGCATGTATTCCCAGAATATAAGTTACATACGATGAATAATACGTTTGTTAATCTATATTATGTTGAAAATAAAAGACTGTTACTTTTGACAAGATTAACAAGCGAAATGCTTGAGATAAAGTTTCATAACTTTACAGTTGATTACATCGAATCTTACGACTTAACATAATACAATTCATTTCTCAATCTTTTATCCTGTTATGTCTCTCAGCTTTCTTGAAATGAAATTAATATTTAAATAAGTATTAAATATTGGGGCAAATTATTTCAATAAATAAATATCTGATAGTGTGATGCAGATGAAAAATATTTTTTTTTTTTAAATTGTAAATGCTTAGCTGGAACAAAATTAAAAAAACACTGTAATTAGATAACATATACTCAAAATTAAATAGATATGTTTATTAAACATTGCGATTTTATATAAAAAAAGGGTTATAAATTTACTACATAATGTTTAACGAATAACGTTTTTGTTAATTTATGTTACGTAGAAACATAAAAATAGAAATTTCATACATATATATGTGTGTGTGTACATAACTCTATATCATATATTATAATACGAGAAAATCTTGTATCTACACATATATGCAAATTTTATCTAAAAAAATGGCTCAACAATTTTGACTAAATTTTGTATCCTACTAATTTGGTGTCCGAGAAAATCATTGGGCTAGGTCACATGTTCGAGGAAATTCGATTAGTGGGTCATTTTGGGATCACCACAGGTCAATACATTTCAATAGGAATGAAGGTTGAAACATTTATTACGTTGTTGAACAGATGGCACTAAACGAAGTCGCAAAGTTGGCAAGATTCTGTCAAATTTGGCGCTGTTTGTCGAAATATTGTCAATACTGGCGAGATTTGGCGGAACATTTCATTTTCAAGATCATAAATGCCGAAACACATGCATGGAGCCACATTAAATAATGGAGCTCAATATGGCGAAATTCGGCGTAAACATGGGCTTTTTCAAAATCTGATGGAATTTTCTAGAAATTCCCAATAGGAGCCGAGGTATATGATTCAACCAATCAGAGTCTACAGAACGTTCTCAATACATGCTAGGCACCAAATGAAAGAATGTCACCAAATTTTGGAATATTTGGCCCTTTCGTTGTATGTATGTGAGTAATGAAAAATTTGGAAATAGATACATAGTTTTAATATTGATTTTTTCTGTGAATAATACTGTTATAAAATAAAATGTTCATAAGTCGGATGTATGTGTTCCGTAATCAAACTGATATTGAACTTTGCGAGCGTAGGAGAGGCGCTGGGTTCGATTCCCGGTGATTCCATTGCGCACTTTTTGTGGAGTTCTCGGATTTAATATTCAATTAATGTCTATTTCCTTGTGTCTACCCAGTCCTTAAGTCAACGAAGGCTTATAAGCGGGCATTTAGTGGGAAGCAAATAAGTCGTATGTATGTGTTCAATTAAATAAATAGATAACATCTATTTTGAAATAAATTTTCTCCTGATCTGCACGTACATGTGAGATGCCCTCAAATGATATTGATAAATTTAGATATTGCATAAATTCAATGAGGTAACGGATGTCAGGGCTCATAGCTCCTCTGAAGAGGTGGAGAATTTTATTCTAAAGACTTCTACAATAAGCAGTTGAAGAGCATAATTGCATAGAATAATGTTCAATATTGCAATTCTTAAAAATTAGATTTTTAGAATCTTTGAGGAATCTTATGTACAGGGTGATTCATAATGAATGGGATAAAAAGAAAACATGATTGTGAACGTTGTAATTAATATGTTTAGAAAATTCAAATTTACCTCAAAACTACATTTATTCAAGTTTCCACAGGTGTTCAGGTATGTGGCCCTCCGGTGACACGACAAATGTGTACACGGTAATCAAGCTCCTGTCGCACTCGTGATAGCATATCCCCTGTGATTGAGTTCAACACTGCAGTTATCCACTGCTTCAGTTCCTTTAAGTCCTGAGGAAGTGGAGGCACAAGCACCTTGTCTTTAGCGAAACCCCAGAGAAAAAAAATCACAGAGCGTTCACGAATTGTTTCAACCACTTCGGGTTTTGTTTATTTTCGCCCTGGGCTTTTGTTCTTGCATAATCAGCCGGTATCCTGGAACTGCTTCACCTACCTTTTTATGTTATGCCGATGCGGTGGTTGTTTACGAAATTTCGTGCGAAAATGTCTTTGCACAACAGTTACCGAGGAGGTTTTGGCATATTCGAAAACGCAGTACGCTTTCTCTTGCATGGACGATATTTTGTTTAACAGCGCCTCTAGCGGCGAGTTCGTCATTCGATGATTTTTCCCTGTTGCCAAATAAAACTTGTATAATTGTAGTTGCAGAATAAATTTGTTTCGGCTGAATAAATTCATTACGGCAGTCACACTGCGCTATTCTTTTTGGCCCATTCATTATGAATTACCCTGTACTTCGAAATAATACAAATAATCTATCATTATTAAATTGTCGATTTCAGGATGTTAGATGTTGTATGAAGTGATATGAATGTGAAAATGTCTTTCAAATTTGAGCATAAGGGCCCTGATCTGAAGATTTACTTGTATTAAATATGTTGGCAGTAGACAGTAAGAGACAGTATTTTATTTCAACGAAAAATGGCGAAAGTCTTAAGATAAAGAGTCATGACGATACTCTTGACTATGTTAGATAACACATATGATATGCTACATTGCAATCGATTTCTCAAGCATTTTATAATCTCATTACTCTTGCTATTTCCCATTGTTTTCGTTAATTTATAGTATGTTGAAAATAGAAGAGACACACTGATGGAACAAGCTAAAACCGTGAGATAAAGTTTCATGTCTTCACAGTTGATTACATTCAGAATCTTACGACATAAAAAATGGAATCCATTTCTCAAGCATTTTATCCAGTTATTTCAGTCAGCTGTTCGAAATTAATTTTTAAATAAGTATTAAATATTGTTGAAAATTATTCCAATAAATATTTGATTGTGTGACGCATTTTTTTTTTTTTTTTTTATAAATCTTTATCTCGAACAAAGGGGAAAAAACCCGCTTAAATTAGGTAATATATATTCAAAGATATATTTATAAAAAATACACACGCATATTTTTGCACAAAAATGCAATTTTATGTACAAATTACACATTTATTACATATTTCGGGAATCTTCCACATGATGAATAATACTGCTGTTAATTTATATTATGTTGAAAATAGAAGAGGCATACAGTTCTTTTTGACAAGATGGAGCAAGCTAAAACCATGAGATAAAGTTTCATGACTATACAGTTGATTACATTCAGACTCTTACGACATAACATAATGCAATCCATTTCTCAAGTCTTTTATCCTGTTATTTCTCTCAGCTTTCTCGAACCCAATATTTTTGACGGTAAATTGAAGTGCTAAGTCGTCCATCATGGTAAATGGTTCATTCGTCCATTTTTCATATTCGTTGTACTCCGCTGCATTCAGATTTGGTGCCTTCCTTCAGAATCATTCTTCTTTTTATATTCTCTAAGCTACAAAGATACAAGTGTATTACACTCGTTTCTCTTAATAGGATTTCTTTTTATTTAACATTTCGATGCCGTTTTGTTTGATTTTTTATTCACTTCTCTTTGTACGAAATTTTATAGAAATGAAAGTAATATATTCTCCGTGTATGAAAAAAGAAATTTTACAGCTTCACGGATATTTGGAAATAATGAAGTGAAATAATAGCTTAAAAGAGATCCATTTTTCTAAAAAAATTCTTAGATAAGTATATTATACCAAACTGTCTCATTATGCATAATTAATCGATTTTATGCTGATAGTGAAAAAATGCACCATTTTCTTCAGTAAATCTTGCACTTGCGAAAAGAAATGTTTGGATTAACGATATTAATTTTATTGAAAACTATACTGTTTCTATTAACTAATAATTTTTTTTGGTCGCCAGTGTCAATATTTTAATATTTTAAACAAATTGTGAAATTGTAATTTTTAACCCTAAAAAAAAAAAAAAAAAAAAAAAAAAAAAAATACAACGATGCTAAGAGCTTTGAAATATTTCATAAATTATTAAAATTTCAAATTTAATGATTTTTTTTTCATTTTAGAAAGAATTCATGTAAGTCATACGTTTTTCGGTTCTATCAATTTCTGATAACTTCCACTTTTCTTTATACCTGACAATGCTTTTGCATCGTTTTATAACTTTTAAGCTAATTTCTGTTCTTTGCAGTTTTGTTAATAATATGCCCTATTTATCATAAATATTAATATGAAGCAAAATTTATATTAAAAAGTTATCGTGGCGAACGACTGCATGGTGGTCCCATTTGAATTTCGTCAAAATCTGACGATTAGATCAGGGATGGGGATGACAGGGATGACCGCCCTTGGAACCCAGCTAAGAGACTTTACCTTTACCAATGTCACGTCAGCTGCGGGTATCTAGAAAAAAAAACACCAACAGGAGTGAAGAACATTTTAAAACAGCTTCCCCTTCGTCCAATAAACATCTTTTCTGGAGGGTGCATACCAACGCCCCCTCGATTGCAGAAAGCCGCGACACGCTTTGTTCGACGTCACGAAACGTCACATAAAGCAGGGAAAATAAAAGAAAAACATTCTAACAGTTTACATCGATTTCGTTGGCTCCTGGAATTATTAATTATTATTTAATAATAATAATTATAAGTAAATAAAGTTTAATTAGTAAAGTATAAGTTTATATCTGTTGGAATATAATTTTTTTTCGCTCATTGCTGTTAATACAAGGGATGCAGCGTTCTATAACTTTTATATTTTTGCTACCAATCTTATTAAATAAAAATCTTCGAGGTAGGTTTCTACACAGATTATTTTTTTAGAAAAAGTTCGAGAAAATATATGCAGGTAGCAAATATATAGCGCGCTGCGATCACTGCCTAGTAGGATATATTTTGTGCTATTTTAATAGATTTTTTATATATTACTTTTTGTACAAAATTTTATAGATAAGAAAGTAATATATTCTCGGTGTATAAAAAAAGTTTGCAGTTTCTCTGATATTTCAAAATTAAGAAGTGGATTAACAGTTTAAAAACGACCTCTTTTTCATAAAAATAGCTTCGATGAGTGTAATATACAAAACTCTTTTAAATATTTGTGAACGTAAAGCACATCCTACATACTTAAGGAAATGCTTGTGTCGTGCAGTAAAAGATAAACATCCTGCTTACTAAATATACAGCAATTGTTAAAGTTGGAAATTCGGAAAACTCATTTGCACAGTTTATCTCTGTTTTAAATCTTTAACTCAATTAGGAGATGAAGACGAGGAGTAGAAGGATTCGCCACATTAGGGTATTACGTAAATAACCATTGTTGTGAATATTTAAATAAATATTAATAATTTATATTTTCCTGGCAGTTTAAGTAAAGTATAATTATTGCTTATCAAAGAATTGCTATTGCATTTTTCTGCCGACAAATATTTTTCATTGTTTTCGTATTTAAAATAATTTAACTTTCAGGATAAAGCTATGTTAATAGTAAGGCAAATACTAAGGTTTATAGAGTGTCTTTTGTATGAAAACGTAGAATTCTGGTTGGTTTCCTTGAAAATCCATACTTAGTGTCATTACATCGTTTACAGCTGTAGCTAAACGCAAAACTCTGTTTTGAGATTAGATAATCGCTGTGTGTACTTTTGTACACTGCGCACTCTTGCACCATCTTACCCTATGCGTAAATGGGACATATTCTGCAGACATATTTCTGCGTAATAGACAATACCCCTTTCTAATAAAGCAGCTTATTACTTAAATAGAGATACAGGGAAGTAATGAATTAAATTTGCAATTTTTTTTTTTTAATCTTGTAAAACTTGTGTTCAATCATTTCAAAAATAATTTCCTTTATACAAGAAATCTCTACTATTATGCAAATATAACTTTTATTAAATTTTAAACCAGTAATTTTTATGAAATATTAAACGTTTTCTTTGCATGAAAACACAAACTCTGGTTGGTTTTCCAGGAAGAGTTCAACCCGAAGGAAACTGCTTTACAGTGATATGTCTAAAAGAGACCGATGAATAATAGAGTATACCGCTTCTAATAATGCTGCTGATCCCTTTAAGACCCGGTGTATTTGTAAACAAAGTTAGCCATGCCTGTAGAAAGCAAAACATGGACTGCAATCGCTACCTGTTGATAAAAAATGATACTTTACTCTATCTGCAAACCAGAACTATCGTTCGATTCGCGTTTTTATTACATACGACTCAGAAGCAAACATTTAAATGAATGTCTAACCGGCACGATCGTGCAGGTTGGGTCTTAAAGGGTTAAAATTTAATCCTTTTCCATATATATGCATTTTTTTATTTTGGGGAAAAATACTTTTTGCTTTCAAAAATTAAAAAAAAACTATCCAAAAGACATAAACCAAGGTTTACTGAAATTTAACGAATGTGTCATTTACTGAAATCAAAAACGAATTCTAGTTATTTTGACAATGAGCATGTAAAATTGCAATACGCTATTCAAGAATTTCTGAAGATGTTTGGTAAATGTAAATGTCGTATTAAAACATATAAATAAACAATTTTCACCATTTCTTCTTTTATTTAGTAACAGAATACTGGCTTACATAAATTGCTCGCATATCAGTTTAAAGAAAAAAACGTGTGTATAAAAATCTCTGTATAGAAACTTAAGCAGACTTTATAATTGTTTTTTTACGAAATGATTCATTTATGAAGTGATAATAATAAATGTAAAGCTATAGGGTAAAAGGGACACATTTGAACAACTGACCACGTGTAAACAACATCCACTTTATCTAAATAACATGGTATAAACATCTTTTAAAAATTGTCAAATGTTGATAGGATTAATATAAACTACTGATATTTTTGAAAGATTTTTTCTGCTATTAATTTGATGAAATGGACTTTGTTTACATGTGCTGCCTTTTCTCTCCTCTGCTGTCATTTTTACATGCAGATAATAGCAAATGCAATTGTCAAAACAAAATAATAGTAAATTTAAAGACATCTCCCATTATTACTATGTCAGACCACGAAAGAGTTAAATATAGACACATTCAATTAATGATAATAAATTAAAATTGCAATTTTCTAGCTCTGGTAAAACTTGTTTCGATTCATTTTGAAAATATCTCCTCTTCATCTCTAAATATAATCAATATAATCATTTTTATTCTAGAAAATCTCTCTCCCTTGAGGTAAAAAAGCTATCCCTATCACTTGAATGTCTCTCTTCTTGGCTATCATTCTGTGAAGGGTGTACTACTCAAGAAAGTACTATAACTAACTTTTCTAAGTAGCTCCGCCTGGCGCATTCGTGATATCTCCCGGCATCTTCGGACGTGACACATTAGGTTGTCACTTTTGGGCACCTCAGCGAAATAACGGGGAGACACAATGAACGTTACGCCTTTGTGATTTTGTAGTTAGAGATGGGCTATATATTTTTAAATGAACTAGGGCAAACTTTTAAATTTATGCTCAGTGCTTCAAGATATTAAATAGAAATATCTATTGCTTTGTTTCTTTTGTGTTTCATTACATTTATACGTTAAAACTATATTTTTGTGAGATTGTCGTGCGTTAGTATCAAACTGTATCAGGCAAACTCCTAAATGTATGATGAATGCCTCAAGCTATTCAATAGAAATATCTATCGCTTCGTTTTTGCTGGTTTTTTCTTTTATTGTTCATTACATTTGTATCTTAAAACTACATTTTGGTGAGATTGTTGTGTACTAATATTAAATTTACTTAGTATCAGGCAAACTCCTAAGTTTATGCTTAGTGCTTCAAGACATTAAATAGAAATATTTCTTGCTTTCTTGTATACTGCTTATTTTACTCCGTTATCTTTATTACATTCACACATTAAATATTTTTTTTTTTTTTTTTTGCTATATGTTTTCATATATGACTCTTAAATACACTACTTTAATTTGGCGTTTGTGTTTCAGTGTCAATAATAAATAATCCGTCTTTTTTGTCTTGCTGAACAGAGATCCTGAAAATAAAAATCATACTCGCCTGACAGACTTTCGCCCAAGGCACTTACTAGCAATGTACATGCTGCATGGTATATCGTAAATACGACTTGCCACTGTTCTAAGCACTTTTCAAAAATATTTATTATCTAACAGCATAATAAAAATTTTGAGCGCATCCCTTTCTTTTGACATTACGACTAACAGTAAGGGTGAATTCCAAGCCAATTTTACTTTGTTAAGTTGCGAACGCGAAAATTAAACTCATTTGCAATGCTTCCTCTTTAATCTCTTTTAACACCACCGGTTTTCATATGGTAATGAAATGTATTCCCATGTGATGAGTTTCTCTTTAATATTTTCCTTTTTATCTTGTTGAGTAGAGATCTTGAAAACAAAAATCATACTATTCTTATAGACGTTCGCTCAAGACATCTACTCGGAATGTACAGGCGTGGAAAAAAAAAAAAGTAAACACCCCCTACTAACTCCTCAACAAATCATCATAGAAGAAAGTTACTGGTACCGAACGATTGGAAATAAAGTCTACTTTTAAATGATGTATATAAAATTTTCTTAGGGGGTCATCTACATATTAAAACGAATCCCAACTTCATTTTTTTCAATGGCAATATCCAATTTTAACGAGATATTTCAAATCTTCGGTTCAAACTATGCCTAGACACCAAATTTCAAGTCATTTGAATGATAAGTTTTTGAATTATAAACATTCAAAATTGAGTGCTTCTAATGTTAAATTATATTTTCATATTTTTATTTATATCTCCCGAAATTATGCTCCTAATGTGCTATTTTTTTTTTTTTTTTTTTTTTTTTTTTTTTTTTTTTTTTTTTTGTGGTAATAATACTAATATACCCAAACATAAATAAGCTGAATTTGCAATTTGTATAATTTTATGATATGAATTATGAATTATGCAATTAATATTCGAAAAAATTATGAATTGCAACCCACAATTTTTTAGATGGATTTAGATTTATTAAGTCCTGCTTTATGGAAATTCAAAATTTTCACATTTTTCTTCCAAGTAGTTTTCAAATTATGCTTAAAAAACGGCAAAATGATAGTTTAAGGGGCCGTCTATGATGGAAGCGAGCAGACATTTTGAAATTTATTCTGCCGTACTGTAATCTAACATGCTTCATTGACTCCTTGAGTGGCGCTTAAGGTGCCTTGATCAAGGAAGCGTCTCTCTCGGTTAACAATCCAGTACGGAACTTCAATTTGGATACAGCCCTTAAAATACGCTCGTTTTAAAATAATTAATTTCTCGGAAACTTATGGTACGAATTGCATAAAAATTCGTTTTTAGGCTAATTGAATGGTGTAAAGTTCATTTATGCTGTCAGAATTGGGTACTGCTATTGAAAAAAACAAAGTTATGGTTCGTTTTAATATGTAGGTGGCCCCCTAAGCAAATTTTATATACATTATTTAAAAGTAGACTTTATTTCCAATCGTTCGGTACCAGTAACTTTCTTCTACGATAATTTGTTGAGGAGTTAGTAGGGGGTGTTTACTTTTTTTTTTCCACGACTGTACATGTTGTAATGTATATTGTAAATATGAATTGCCCAATTTTCCGAACATTTTTCAAAAATACTTATTACCTAAAATTATAATAAAATTTTGTAGCGTATTGTAGCAATTTTCTTTTGACATTATGAATTACATCGAAAGCTAATGCCAGCCAGTTTTATCTTGTTAAGTACAGATAACAAAATTTAAAGTGATCGGCAATGCTTTTTCTTTCATCCCTGGTAACCCCACTGGATTTCATACGGAAATTAAGTTTATTCCCTGAGGAAAAGATACTCTTTAATAGATTTGTCATTTTTATCTTGTTGAGTAGATATCTCGAAATTTAAAATAAACCCTCCTCCCCAATAGATTTTTATAAGAAGGCACCTTCTTACAATTAACATGAAAAATGTATGAACTTGTGATAGTTCCATATTTCAATGATATTTGTATTTTTACTGAATGTAGCATATTAAAAATTTTAAGCAACATAACGTTTAACTTTTGACGTTGGACGTACTATGAAAAGAAATTACCAAAATTTTTTTAAGTAAGAATCACGAAAATCACTCTTACTGCGCCTTAATAAGCTCTCACTCAAGCTACCTTCTTACAATAAACATGCCTGGTCATAGCTCCAAACATATTACAAAACCATTTATGTTTTTAGTGAAGGCAGCATAACAAAATTTCTAAGCGTATCATGGCGCTATCACTATGGCGTATCACTATGGACATCTGGAGTTAGAAATATATGGAGGAGGATACATACGGACATCTAATCCACCTAACGAACAATATTACCATGAAATAAATCATACTTAGAAATTTTTGTCAAAAGCCATTGTTCAAAAAAATTAAATATATTGACTTAAAAAATAATACAGAAATTTGAAAAACAAAAAATATTAAAAAAACAAAAGAAGGCTTCTACCGACTTCTTTACAAAATGAAGAATTGATACAGTTTATTACTTTTTCATCAGAAGGGCTCCCTCCCTCCTTAGCCCCCTGTAATTTTTAAACACATGATTGTCTAAGGAAAAACAGCAATAAATATCGTTTTCTCGGGAAATTCAGGAGGACAGGGTCCCCCGACAAACGATCCTTAGTCCTCTTTCTCCTTGTGTTCAATTATTTTAAGTGACTTCAAAGAAAGAAATATTTTTTTTTTAATCAACAGAGAAACAAAACGGTTATTTAATGAATTTTCAGAATCTAAAGAGGGACAATTTCTTCACCCCACCCCCTGTGGGCATCCATAATCAATTTTTTGACGTTATTCTTCCGGTGAGAGTGAATTACCAGCCATTTTTATCTTCTCAAGTAGAGATCACGAAAATGAAAATCAATCACATTACTCCCTCTTTAATCCCTGACAATTCCGGCTGGGTTTCATTTAGTCTTGGAAATTAAGTGTATTCCCTAGTGATCGGGTATTTCTTCCTATCGTTCTCTTCTCTAGGCTCATCATTCTAAGTAAGTTCCATTACCTTCTTCTTTTGAATGACGTCCATGCTTACTCCATCGTGTAGAACTTGCGAACGTGATGCATTTCGTTGCGTTGTCGCACCTCGTCCATATAATTAGGAAACACAGACTGGATGCAATTTAGTGCGGAGAAAGTTTCTCCCATCCTTCGCTCTCTTTTCCTTTGTTTGCTCTGTACAAAATAATACGTTCTTTTACTCAGATAAGGGATTTGTTTTCTAAATTCTGCCATATTATGGCCTATTCAGCATTCTATTATTATAGGAAGTATAAGACATTCTCGGACTAGCTAATTGGCAATTAGATGGCGATTAATTTTTCAGATTATAAAATGTGTACTGAATATTCGAATAGTGTTTAATGATAACGATTACTGTGTAATGCGAACTTTTGAAACTAGAAAATTGATTAAAATTTACAGGTGCGAGCTATGTGCCGAATATTAATAAGAAAGAAATCGAAACTAATGAACAATAAAAAGAAAACAGAATCAATTGAATGAATCAATGAACGATCCCAAATTCTTTTGTGAAAAATCGCGGAGGTAGTGTTTTCGGTTAGCATTTTTTCATATATTCTTTATGATCATACTACTTATGATACTTTTTAATTACTTTTATTAATTTTTTGGTAAATAAGTCGTAAAGGTTTCTCTGCAAAAAAGGTTTGTGCGTAATACGGAAAATATAGCTTAAAACAGAAAAATACAATCTCAAATCAAGCGTACGCGTTATGTGACGGAGTACGTTATACGCCATAAAATACGATATTTTTACTGGATATATAATGGGTGATTTAAAACATATATCAAATCGATTATCTCTTAAACCGCTGATGATCGCAGCATACTCCAATTACAAAATTCTGGAAATCAATTGCATCTTTTGCGTGTGGCCTTAATTTTAGAAGAGGCTTTATGCGTATGAAAGTATAAAATTTTATTTTTACACAGTCCTTTTTTCTATAACTTATATTTTGAACAATGTTTGAATTGTGCTATGTCAAAGAAGGACAATTAAATATATATATATATTTTACACTCAAAACGTACCAAGATATGACGTTTGACTTTTATAGAATTTCAGTGATTTCGGGCACTAAAAGAACGTCATTTCGTTTTTAGTCTTCGTTTGCTAGAAGTCAGCTAAAAATGATAAATTTATATATGTACCAAATGTTAACCTTCAGGAGTTTTTATTTAAATAATTCCTAAAAATTATTTTCAAGTTAGCCTCTTGGGTACAGATTTACTTCAGGGCTGTCACTGGTGTTTTTTTTAATTCTATCTTTCTCAAAACAAAAATCTCATATACACTTTGACAGTATGTGCAAGAGAAAAATACTACAAAAATATTTTCCTTTAAATAGTGGTGTGACTAGAATATAAAAATAGGTGCCAGTGGCCAAATGTATGACGAGTCTCAGTCGTCAAATGTACCCAAGGAGTTAGCAAAGCAGAGCTACTAAAGAACAAAATTAAATTTCTTTAATTTACACTATCTTATGAAAAGTATCCGGACACTTTTGATTCCACACGTTTTTGTGAAAATCGCCCGAAATACTTGAAAAAAAAAAAAATTCTTGAACTTCGGGGATGTAAAGAAAATGTTTGCCTTCATATTTTTTCACGAAAAATGGGTCAGGAGGGCAATTAAGCGCATGGCCGAAACTAGCCTTTTTTGCACCCGGGGCAAACATGGATTTTGGCACCCTTCCCCGCCCCCCTCGCTCTTCCGCAAAGTATATTTAGAAAGATAATTTTACTAATTTTCCAATAGCCGACTTATTTTAAAATTTAAAATAGGTAATCCTAAAATATGTAATACTGAACTACGTAATCTACAATGGCGGATCCAAGGAAGAGGTCACTGGGGTCATGACGCCCCTGTGAACACCAACAAAAAAATTCTAAAGATCATTTTTTAAATGAAATATACAGTAGAGTCCCGATTATCCGAGTCCTGCTTAACCGCGTTTCCGCTTTAAACGAGTTATTTTCTTCTGATGGACCGATGTCTTCCATTATTATGAAACAGCCATTATAAATGAAGTGTTAGGTGAAGATAAAAGAGCAGCCGTAAAAAGTTAGAACTCTGATTTTCTGGTCAGGTTTTTTTTTTTTTTTTTTTTTTTTTTTTTTTTTTTCAAAGAAAAAAAAAATATGGCCATTTTTTTCCCCCCCGTTCTGACCAGAGAATCAGAGTTCTAACTTTTTACGACTGCTCTTTTATCTTCAACTAACACTTCATTTATAATGGAGGTTTCATAATAATGGAAGACATCAGTCCATCAGAAGAAAATGATCCATTCCGAAGGTATAATTCTTCATTTGGTGCCCGGGGCACGTGCCCCCTCTGCCCCCCCCACCCTTAATTTTGGCCCCGATTAAGCGACCAACAAGAAAATGAATTAAAAAATATACAATTACGATCACTTTGTATCCGAGGTAACTTAAAATTATCTGCAGCTCTATGCAGTAATTATACTAATGTACAACGTGTGTGTGCGTTTGTATGAAATGTACACGTATATTAATGAAGATATAAATACTTCTTTTAAAAAATTGTGATATGTTTTTTGTTCATCATTCAGGGTTTACAACAAAATTTAATACCACTTTCAGAAAGCTTGAAAATATGCAGTAGAAACACTATATAGTTATTAGAAAATGAATGAAGTAGCCTTCCTCTTAACCGGCCTCCTCTTAACCGAAATTCCGCTTTAATCGGCCGACTTTTTTTCACAACATCTGACAAAATTCAGAAAGGAAAATTTCTGTTTTCATCTCTTTATGGTTAATTAACTCAAATTACATAATGTACAATAATTTCAACTTATTATAAAGATATGCGACAAGATTTTAAAGAATTTAATTTGTATTAAATCTTTTTCATTATTTATTATTAGTGATAATTTTTATTTCAATTCAGTTAATTACAACTATTATTCATTTCACAAAATGTAGAAAATACACAAATTAAAAAAACTAAATACATCGTAAGCATTTAATTAATTAAATATACAATTACTTATATATATATATATATTTACTTCTCCGTTTTAATTGGTTTTTCTCTTAACCGCCTAACCCTCGGATCCGTTTAGGCCGGTTAAGAGCGAGGCTAATATGTATTGAATATTTCATAAAATACGAACATTTGTATTAAATGATTTTCATCCATGCAAGCACAGGCGATAGCGCAATTTTTCTTTCTTAATATAGCTATCAAATATGTAGGGCACCTTATATAAAATGATCAGTCAAAAATCGAAAAAGTACAGAAATTTATCGGCGATGTAGCGAGCTCCATTTCAGTAATAATTAAAAAGCAACTCCATGATGAAGCTGTAATAATGAAGCAGGCTCACAACCTCCCATTTATACAATATAAAATATCGTAATTTATGAAATGCCATTTAGTAAAATATATATTATGTATTTTTCTCCAACTGAAATTGTGTGCGCGTGATTAGAGTATTATTAACTGTTCAGAGTTGCCGAGTCTCCGGCTGTTTTGCACACTACTATTATCTTAGAGAAAATGTTGTTTTTTTTAGATCACACAAGCGTTCCAATTAAAAAAAACATTTTCTGTATAAAAATACAGGGTGTTTCTAAATGAATATTGGGGTGAGCACCTTTCTTCACACAGCACACATCAAGTTGATAGCTCAGTTCTTCCCAAACGTTGATTAGTGTTTATGGGGTAATTCTTGCAAAGGCAGCCGGTATTTTCAAACTGATGATACCATCTACGGTTGTTATTATGACTTGGGGGATCACATCTGAATTTAGTCCAGAACGCACGTTGCACAGTAACTACAAATTAGGTCTTTGCAAACTGCAGAACACAAAATTCTTTCTGTTCACTAGTCGCCATTTTTGCTACTAGCGCTTTCTAACGGATGACGAAAGAAGCATTGCGTGCGCATGCGCATGCACCAACAAACTGTTTGAGTTACTCTTTCATTTTATGTATTAAGTATAATTTTAAATTTTATATAATAGATACTACAAAGCGTTAAAACTTCGATATTCCTTTAGGAACACCCTGTACTGGTATCCAAAAAGCCGGAGACTTGGGAACTCTGCTTTTATGCAATTAAATGTAAATAGTATTTGCTTAATGAAATAAAAAGCAATATGTGGAAAATGTCTTATCGCCGAGTCATTTTTAGAAAGTAACTGAAATATAGCTCACTTCATCTTCTAGAACTTCCTAAATTTTCAAGATATTTTACTCGGCTTTTTGTGTAAGTGCACCTATATGCTTGACTAACGAGTTATGGCAGAAAAATTGTGTTATCGTTCGTGCACGCGGTTGGTTGGTTGATTTTTGACGACCAGTTATCTGCACGAGGGATATAGGCCCAGGGGGGAGTGTCCTTCGTGGGGGTCTTTCTAAGGGAACCTAACCTGTATTTGCGCATGGAAATCCATGGTTCGAAGAAAACCACGAAAACTCCGAACGATTAGGCCGACGGGCGCGGACCCAGTACCTCCCGTCTACCAGCTTCGAGAGCAGAACCTCTCGGCCACTGGTGGGGCTTTCGTGCACGCGGATTTAAAAAATATTGAATACAAATTCTTATACTGTTTTCAAAAATTTAATACATTCATTTTATGATTGCAGCATGATGTTTCTACTGTATATTCTCAAGTTTTCTAAAAATGGTATGATTTGATTAAAAATACTTCATGTAGTAAACCAAAAATATGCGGATTTTTTTTTTTTTTTTTTCAAAAAATACTTATATTTTCACCTATATATCGTCGGTACCATGTCAAACTATTCAATGTGAAAACAGTTGGCTACTTTTTTAAAATTGAGATTTTGTGATTGGCCCCACTTTTCTGAAATGTTAAAATTCCCCTTGTTTTCACCTTAATTAATATGTCATTAAATAAGGTTAAATAAGGGAAATTTTACTATTTCAAAAAAGGGATGCCAATCAAGAAATCTGAATTTTAAAAAAGTAGCTCACAATTTTCACATTGGATAGTTTGACATGGTACCGACAATATATGTTATTCTTCCACAAATGCATACCTGCGTGGTACAGGGGCTATTTAACCATTTCTTAGAGCTGCAGATCATTTTTAGCATTTATTATACAAGGTGATCGCAAATATTACTTTCTACTTCAATTGTTGTTAGTCTCCTAATTGCCTTCCTGACTAACTTTTCACTGATAAAGTACGAAATCCACATGTTCTTTACACCCGAAGTTTAAAAACGGTTCATTGAGTATTTCTTTAGTTCTTTAACAAAACGTCTAAATTATTCCAAAGTGTCCAGATACTTTTGACCGGATAGTGTACATCTGTCGTTTTCCGTATTAATTTTTTTTAATTATTTTTTAAGTAAGATGTTTTATTTCAGTTAAAAACTTAATAATTTGATTATTTTAATAGTTATAGTGTAGCCATAAAATGGTGGTTACTTTAATTTTAATTTTCATGATTTGATATAAAAAATTTGATCTTTCCATTTAGATTAAAACTGAAATATATGATCAGTTCTTTATAATTATGACAAGTATAACTGCAGTTTCAGCAAAGGAACTAATTAAATTTATAATTTGCTTTTATTTTGGAAAATTATTCAGGCAGCTCTCTTTCAATTGCATTAGCGTTTAGGGAAAATCTAGAATGTACAACAAGAACTTTGTTTCCAGACATGCTCGTTGATATTTTGAACAAGTGAGAAGAAAGCACATTGTACTATTGGCTAAATTTCTCTTTATTATCATTTTCAATAATATTTAGTCATTTTACATATTTCCATGAAGTGCTTTGTTTCTAGTCATGCTCATTGGTATTCAATGTCAGGCAGAAGAAAGCACGCAGTCGTTTCCATTGACTTTCTCTTTGCTATTTGTTTTATCGAAATTGTTTCATTTGCATTCATGTTTAGTAAGAGTTTCGAATTTTCATTAAGTTCTTTGTTTCTATTAATATTTATTGATATTCGGAGTAATTGAGAACAATGCCCATAGTGGTATTAATTCAACTCATCTTTAGAACTAGCTGAATATTTTTATTCATTCAAAATTAATCTCGCTTTCATGATTTTCGGGAAAATTTTATTAAAACTTGGCATATCTAAAAAAAGTTTCTTTTATGACTGTTCTCAAATACAAATAGATTACTTTCTCGCACATTCTTGAATTCCATTCTATCTGTAAATGGATAAAATATGCACCTGTTATTATTCAAGGGTTGCAAAATTGAATAGCGTATTCCATATTTCAATAAAAGGCAAAGGATTTTCAAAAACGTTCTGTCAAAGTTAGTGTGGACGTGCAACCTCATTAAAGTACACTGCAAACCATTATTCTCCAAACACCATAATGTAACGGAATTCTTTTGATTGTCCCTGTAAATGCACTGTAACACACATTACTATCAATAGAGTACATTTTACACATAGTAAATGTCAATACCATGTATCAATTACATGGCAATCCACGTATATTTACTTGAGTTAGAAAGTAATATAAAATAAAGTCTTAACAGATAAAAAAGTACAAAATAACCAAATCCTACAAAATCTAAAAAAATTATATTTAAATTGAATTCAAAATTATTAAAAGTGACAGTTAGCAATCTAGAATCTTTTTTAATAACTTATTAGAAATAAAAAATGTGACATTATTCTCAAAAATCGAGACTATATTCCATCAATTTTATTAAATTATTTTATTAAATTATTTTTTAATTATTTATATTAAATCGTGTCTGTATTTCAGCTGTCCTGTATACAGGACGATGGCAAAATATTCTTAAAATAAACTTTATTATTTTTTTCACTGATACACATTTTGAAATATTTAAACTGGACGTCATAACTAAGTTCTTAAAAAGATTTCTAAAATTTTTTCTGTCAAATATATGCCCATAAAAATGATTCTACTCCCCACTCATGAAAAATCGGAGCTATATTTTAAATCTAAATTCAATCTCTAGGTATAAGTTGCATATTGAGTTTGCTGAGTCAAGTAATTTTTTAACATATTTTTCAAAAGTCGAATATAGGCAGCTATGAATTTCAAGAGATTTTGCTTTATTGAAGTATCATATGCTAAAATTTCAATATTTCTTTTTTTTTCTGCAGATCATTTTTTAGCATTACATCTATTTCTTGGAAATTTCTGCATTTGAATCTAATGAAATTTAAATGTCGTTTAAGAGATTTATTTTACATTTTTTTTATCGGATAGATTCCGAATGTAATAGAATTCTGTTATGTGAACTTAATGGAAAATTCTTAAGCCAAATGCGGCAAAGTGAATTTCCTTAAAGACGGCAGGGGGGAGAAAGCAGGGAAAGATTGCAAAAATAATAATTATAATGTACATAGAAATAATTTAGAAGGAAAGTAAAAAAAAATGTCCTACCGGCCTGTACCAGAAGAAAAAAAGATAGCTTTCCTACTCCTTGTTTATAAGAATCCGGCCAATTTTACTCAAACACACGAAACTAAAATGTGTGAAACAAATTACGGGATTCCCAATTTTCGTCAAAATTGTATTTGGAATGGGGAAAAAATTGTCAGCTGTCGCCAAGTGGGCTACATTTGCGGCGACCTATTTTTTTCTCCGAATTTGGAACTATTTCGCTAAGTATGGACAAACATGGCGAGAATTTGACGATGTCGGATGCGACTATGTAGTTATAACCATATGAGATTTGGGACAATAGCTACAACAATGAAAGAAAATTCGCTAGGTATAACGTTTAACAAATTAAAGGAGGAATCGCTTATCTGTTGCATTTCAAAATATCGGCCACTCTGGAATTTCAAACTGCTGTATCTCAACCCTTTTTTAAGATAGAAGTACTGCAAAAAATACTACGGAATCCCTTTATCAAGTTCGAACACGTAAAGGGAAAAAACTTTTAGAATTTCTAATTTTTTTTTTTTTTGTCCGTTTTTTTTAAAATTTGGAAGCTGTAATCAATAGCTTTTTTGAAAAAAGATGAAGCTATCCAAGGAACTCGGTCGAGATCTTAGTAAGTCCTGTGCTAATGCTTATTCACATCCAAATCGGTTAATAAATACGAGCTATCGCATGACAAATATAAGAAGAAAATATACCGAAATTTTCAGGAATTGCTTTCCTCCGGTTCTTTTTCCGCGATAGGTAGCTACTTACTTTTAGTAATGGAGGTTGTCTAATAAAACGCAACAATAGGTATATATAAAAAAATTACAAAGTTGAGAACTTTCAGGATAGTGGAGTTTCATAAATGTGGAGGGAGGGGGTGCCCCTTTGATTAAAATAATTTTATGGTTTTGGGTAAAACTAACTAAAGAATTATTTTCAAAGAAAAGTCACTTCGATAAGACAAATTAAAAACAGCAAAATCCATAAAAATAAAACTGTTATGATAATCGGGAAGCTCAAAATAATAAAATGATTCGTTTTCTCTGACTTGTGGGTACTTCTGCTTGTTAACAGTAATTCTGAAGTAACCAAATAAGGGTTTGAAATTTTCAAACTGAATATATAAATCAGGGAAACAATTAATTTTGACAAAAGTATCATGTTATTTTCATTTTTATTAAGTAAAATTTATGGGGAAGTACAAAAAATTTTCTTACAAATATGTCAAAAAATAAGAATTCTAAAGACAAATTTAATTGTTCAAAAATAAGTGAATGTATCATGTAGCTTCATCTCACATTTGAAGTTGATATCTTAGTTACTGACTTTCCCACAGTGCCCATTATTTCAGAAAACGTTATTTTGAGAAAAACACATTTAGAAATTTTGGAAACAGTTTTGACACCCCGCTACATGTCGATAACTGCACTGAAGTGAGTTTTACTTGAATATAACTTTAATGCTACTTCAATGGAACTTCACTTTAACTGAGCGCTGAGTATGGTGGCGTGGCTTTTTTTAATGGAAAGAATCTTTGAATGTTTAAGGCTAAATTAAAAAGAAACAAGGATTCTTTCAAGGTTTCACACCACCATCCCCACTAAATGATACTGTAAACTGAATCTAGTATTTTGAACAATACTGAAAACAAAAGATTCATTGGCATATAATAGATCGCAAAGTATGTTTTCTACAATTTTACGCAATTTCTTTAATCATATTCTAGATTATAATTTATAGCTGAAAAGATCAGTAACACCTGCATCCAAGATTGTTTTTTTTTTTTTTTTTTTTTTTTTTTTTTACGAATTAGTATGGTAACTGAAACATAGTTCATTTTTGAGAGCTATGGAAAAGCTTTTGGTTTTTCTTCAAAATTACTTACAACATGTAGAAACATTGCTAGTGATCAATTATTACTAATTCGAATATTACTCTAAGCTTACTGCATAAATCAAACGCCTACACTTCCAAAACAGGCGCGGTCTGATTTCCTATCAAGTCTAGGCGCCATTCTCTTTACATAATTATGTTACCGACATCATTAAATTCGCCTAATTAATTAAACTGCAGTAGCTATGTTATTAAATAGAAAACGAAGGCACTTCGTGCACATATATCGTGCATACATTATATTACATTCTGAAGTAGTTTGTAGCTGACGTAATTTATGCAAAAGATCTGACTACTCATTAGCAGTAATTTATCTCTGGAAAATATGTTTACTTCGTTCAATTACCCATGATGACGACAGCGGGTGTACTTCCGGCTATTAGATACCACGTGTTTTAGTAATTCGGGGAGTGGAATGCATTAACGAAATTTCTCAGACCTCTCTCCGTGAATGTAGTGGACTTAGTAATTATATACAATCCGACAAATTTTTAAAAACGTTAAAAGTATCACAATGCCTCTTAAACTATCATACTTGTTACGTGTTTCACATTTATTCAGCTTTGTGCTGTGAAAGCAAGAATATTTCATCCTTTGGAATTAAATCTCGAGTGTTTTAACAACTGCGATATATTCCACTATTTTTTTTTTCTAATCGGAAAATAATATGAGGATACTGTCATGCATGGTAATCTCTTAAAAGGTTGTATTGTTAAACAGTTATCAGTGTGTATGTGTACTTATTATCGCCATCGCGAAGAGCGTTACGTATATGTGAAGTATGAGTTGCTCGGAATCCTTTATTATTCCTATAAAGTAAATTAATTGATATAAATTGTGCCCTTTTCAATCGGAGCATTTTTAAGATTAAACGAAAATTTTCATTTTGTGGAATATATGTGGTAAAAGATTAAAATTCCTTAAAGCACGATCATCGCGAAGAGGTTCAACATCGACCCTTTTTGGGCACGTTGCTGTAAGAAGTATGCCTTCAGGAAAGGGGAGGGGGGGCTTTCATCAGAGAAATGTGCGTAGTTTATCTGTACTTTATTACATATAAACCTTACGGGAAGTTTTCTAATGCCTGTGAAATACAAAGATAAATTATTTCCTAATATTCAGTTGTAAATTTTACCTATAAATATTTTGTTTCTCTTCTACATGAGAAAAGATTTTCTCAAAGAATTTCTGCTGTTGTATCCAGTGATGTAGTCATAAAAAAACAGACGTTATACGCTCTAGGCAGAGGGCACACGCCATAGAAAAAGGATATACGCTAGAGAGCACTGTAGCTTTAGTTGAGAAACACAGTGTATATGGAGTTCCTTAAAATAAATCCAGAAGGTATACGGCGTATACTACCGTATTCCCTCCACTATATCCCTGGTTGTATCTGAACAAGTACGTGAGCAAAAATATTTTTTTTTCTATTTTATATTAATATATCGAAAGATAAAAGTATCACAAAAAATATTAAGTAATCAATATTTTAAATAAATAATTTTTTTAATACTTGTAAACACCATATATGCTCGTTTCGTAATTTTCCAATTAATGTAGGATATTTAAAATCGCAACGTTATTTGTTCGTAATAATTCCATTTGTTAATATATTTAAAGTGCAAAATAATTTTTTCATCCAAATAAAAAATAATTTAGGAGTCAGAGAGCTAAATGGAATGTATTTCTTTCGTTTCTCTAGTTTCGAGTCCGTGAGCATCGTTCATTTCGTCTAATCCATATACCTATCCTGCTAATTTCTAAGAACGGCTTCATTTATGTAATAAATATTTTTTCCCTGTTGAATTTCTAATTATCCTGCCGCAATAGTTTTTCATTAAAATATAAGAAAAAATGCTTTATTAGTTTAAGAATTCTAAAATGGTTGTGCAAAACTTCGATGTAATCCGATATTGCTAACACAGCAAAACCAAAATTTAGCTCAAATGAATTCTTTTTAAGATTATCCCGTAGCCACACTACACTTTGGTTCAGCTCCTGAGCACTCTGCAGTCTACTCTAGTGCGATTTACAATTCCGTGTAACTTGTATATAACTTTGTTGGCAATATAGTGATAATGAAATACGTCACATGATTCCTATACGAAATTTAGTGAGAAATCAAAATGCGATACTTATTTTTAATCAAAAATTTCATTTTGTTAACCCATTTATGCCTGAATTTTTGTTTTCTCAAATTTGTTGGTAAGATCACTTTAAAATGTTGCAAAATGAACTGGAAAAATACTATAAAAAATTACGCTAAAATATTTTTGTATTTATTTGATAAAATGTAAACGTATTAAATATGGGTATATCCATATGTGGAAAAATGCATAATTATATGCTTTTGTCTACATTTATATAAATTAAGCTTTTAAATTGTATATTATATACTATAATTAGTATTTTCATAAACTATTAAAAATTATATTTATTTCTTTACAGAGACTAATAACATTATAAGTATAATTAATAATAAATTAAGAATAATCGTATTTGAGGCTAAAAAACAATTTATTTCAAAATAATCTTGAAAAGGACTTTGCATCGATAACTGTCCCCTAAATGGCTAATAGAAATATATATTCATTTCCGCCTTGAGCCCTATATTTTGTACTTTACAAACATGCATAAAAAAAGGTTTGAACATACACTGTTAAAATTTTTGCAGCATTCTGGCAGGTCATTCGACCGTTTTTTGAAAAAACGGTTTCATAACCATAATTTAACTATATTCTGACCATAAAATGGCCAATAATATGGTCAGAATAGTGTTAAAATCACGGTTGTGTAACCTTTTTCGGAAAAAATGATCAAATGACCTGCCAGAATGCTGCAAATTTTTAACAGTGTATAATTTCGTAATTTAAAAATATGCGTATTTCAAAGAAGTCTACAAGCTAAGATTATGAGTTATTTATTTCAATCCTTGATACAAAAAATACAAATAAACTTACTTTTTACATTTCGCTATCCTGAAAATTGAAAAATCTATAAACACGGAAAAATGCCTTCATTTAAGCACATAAATATCAATCTTATGCTGTCATCTCTCGGTAATAGATAAAGACATTTATAGACAATTACTTGATACAATTTTCCTATTTTAAAGAAGAAGAAAATTATAAAAAAATTATTAAAATACGAAACGTCCCAAAAATGGGACATTAGACATAAATGGGGTTTAATGTAAAAATTCACGGAATTTCAAATTTTAAATGTTTAGGAAATGTTTTAACGCGCTTAGCACGTAAAGGCACCTTGCATTTTCTGCAAACAGTCCAAAACAATAATTTCACTTTTTTAAATATAAAAAATTGCAACTAGTAACAAAGAAAATTATTAATTAAAACAAACGTTATAGTTTTCAATAAAAATAATTTTGTTGATCCAGATATAGATTTCCATGAGAAAAATAATAGTTTTTAAAAGTGGGTCCTATTTATGCACCATCAGCAGGGAATGGGTTAACAGAACAATGCAGTAAGAGATTAGTTTGGTTTTGCCGCTTCAATGCACAATATATCAACTCTTCTGGATTTTTATTAAATTCTTAACAAATCTACCTTTTCCCAATATCCATTTCTTTCAGAAACAACCATCATGTATAATCTCCAAGGCTTAAGTAAATCGATTTTTTCAAGACGATTGATTGGAGTGTCAAAACTGTCTTTTTTCCTTTCCTTCATACATATATAAGGGTTTCACGGTCCGAATAGGAAATATCGGTTTGAATGTCATTTCTAAGCAGCTATACTTGATATGAGCGGCTCTTGTCACTTGATCAATAAATTTATGCCTAAAATGCCACGGAAAATATATACGTAAATTTTACTTCAAGGAAGCCAAAAAAAAAACTTTTTTTTCTTCCGTCAGTGCTTGTATTTTGAAATTCTCAATATTGCAAGCCTGACAGCTCAGGTAAATTTTAAATGTTTAATATTAACTAGTTTTCAAAACGGATTAGTTAAAAAAAAATGCTTTCAAAAGATTTGCCTTTAAACAAATCATAAATAGCAAAATTAGAAGAAATTGAATCCTTAAATATAGGATTCGATCTGTTGGTTGTGTTGTCTTTTATGTAATGCAATGCAGTAAAGGCTTTATTAGTGCGTTCTAAGGTTTATTTTTTGAATATAGTAAAATTACGGTTATATCTTTTCCTTCTGATTAACATAATAAAGCAATAAAAAATATAGGTTCGGGTATTATGCTGTCAAAAGATTTGCCTTTAACCCGGGAGAACTCGCTGCATGAGATTTTCTCTCACAGTCGTACTTTTTTAAGACTCTTATTTAAATTATTTTTCATTTTAATTAAAATTTCAAAATGTTTTTCAATTATTTTACCCATTTTGTGAATAAAAGTACTAAGCCAACCAAAAAAAAGTCGATATTATATGAATGTAAATTAAAAGAAAAGCAATTGGGCATTCTCACGAGCGAGTTCTCCCGAGTTAAGGGGGTCCAGGACACAAAAATCTTCAAATTTTGCAAAAACATTTTATTTTGTTAAAAATTTCTGTATTTTTTCCTGTTTAAAATGACATTTAAATCATGTTTCTATCTGAATTAGAACAAAAAAAATTTTTTTTTCGTTTTGGTTTGTTTTCAAAATCTAGCTTTCAAGCAAAGGCTATCATGGAAACGACTTCTTGTAAAAATGCGATTTTCTTTATGATAGATTTTTTCACCATTTCTCGTATTTAAATTCTTATAACTCGAGAACCGTTATAGATAACGTGTTCAAACTTGGAACATATCTTTTTCAATTGTTTTACTTTAATTTTGATTCAGTATATTTGAAAAAAATATTTACTTTTGAAAATATGATTTTGTTAATAAAAGTTGCACCACTTTTTTTTTATTTTTATTTTCATTAAATGTTTTTAATTTTTTTATAAATTAATATTTTTTAAAATGCTGAATCAAAATTAAAACTTATTTATTTCTGTTTATTTAAATGAAACAAAACTGGAATTCCATAAATAATATTCCAAGGTATAATGATTTTAATTTACCCCACTTTTTTTAAGAAATTTTAAATTAAAAATTTTTTTAAAAAAATTATGAGAAGTTTTATCATGTGATTTTGCTTACAAATAATAAGGTTGACATCACAAAAAAATCAAAATTGTAACTCAATAAATAAAAATTATTTTAGTGTGTTCCGGACCCCCTTAAACAAATCATAAATGGCAAAATTTGAAGAATTCGAAACCCTAAATATAGCTTTTGGTTGTGCCATGTGTTATGTAATGCAACGTAGAGAATGCTTTATTAGTGCGTTCGAAGATTTATTTTTTGAATATAGTAAAATTACGGTTATATCTTGTCATTCCGATTAACATAATAAAGCAATAAAAAATAAAGGTTTCTTTTTTATTGTAAAATAATGAAATTAAAGGTGAAACTTTTTAAAAATAAGGACGCCTAGTAGCATAGTGGTTAGCGCAACGCACTTCCACACTACAGATCCATGGTTCATCTCCAGATTCCTTTAACCCTTCACTCCTTTGGTTTCAATAATAACTAACTACTAAACGTGCTTAGTGAATTAAACTCTGAGAGTTTTACATTAGACTGACCACTTGACAGTGAATATGCCATATGACACCCGAGGCTGATAATCTAAAAAGCAGAATTGGTTACCGCTGGAGAATAATCTACATGGATTGTAACACCATGGAGATTAGTGTTATTTAATATAATTTAACGGTTACCACGAATTTATAAAAATGGAATGTATGGAAGATTTAAAATTAAGCAATATCAATCTTATATTTCTGTAATATTATACAATATCTAATTTGAAATTATATTTCCTTAGTTGAATTTACAGTTCAAGTTTAGATTAGCCGTCTTTTTGCAGAGCACTCTCTCAATGACAAAATGAATTTCAAATGAAATTTTGCACTTTGACACATCATTATAGTAAAATTAAACAATGACAATATTTAAATGTTAAATGTAAATTTCTCTAACCCATTACCATTTACAAAAATTCGTTGCAGTTTCTACAGCAGATAAAGTCTTAGAAGTGTGGCTGTAGTTTTAAGATAATACTTAATGTGGTAGACGCGGTAATTTTTTTGGTATTTAACATTATATGGCTGGCAGTAAATTTAAATATCATTTCAAACAATTTAACGCGTGACTGGATCTTTGGTATTGTCTCAGAGTTTTCTCTTTTTATTTTAAGAAATTGTTCATAAAGTGGAAAGGTGTTACCTTTGCTGAATGGGCTATTCATGCGTAGTTCATCGCGCATTCAAGCAGCGCATTTTTCTGCTTCATTATCATTTGTAATTTTCTAACTCTTTATTATTATTTTTAAATTCACTATAATTTAATCTAAGGTCTTCTTTAGGACAATTTTCACTCTGCGGCAACTAATGGTTTAATTTTACAATAAAATTTTATAAATTGAGAATAACCGCCAGGGAGGTTATACTCAATTTGTAAAATAATATAGATTAATAGATTAATATAATAGATTATATATATTATGTAATATAAAAGATATAATAGATTCCATACTCATCAAGCTGGTGCGCCAATTCGATGAGTATGGAATGCATGGGAAAATTAAGTAATATCAATCTAATGTCGCATTTGTATATGAGTCCAAGAGCTGACAGCACAAAAACCTATGTTATCAAGCACAAGAAGAACCCCTTTTTTATGGAAGAGTAAAAACAGGGGAATCTAATGATCCATATCTGCCGGAAGTAAAGTGGTGCATAAGCCAAAAATTAGTACCACCAGTGATTGACTCATAGTTTTATCATTGTGTTTGTCCTACAAACAAAGGTACAAAAACATGGAGGATAGTTGTAGGACAAACACAATGATAAACCTACGAATCAACCACTGGTGGTATTAATTTTTAGCTTATGCAACACTTCACTTCCGGCAGACATGGATAATTAGATTCCCGTCCTTCTACTCTCCCAGAAAATAAAGGTTTTTTTTTCTGCTTGATAACATAAGTGTTTGTGCTGTCGGCTCTTGGACTAATAGTATCATACAGCAAGTAGTCGCAATTAATTTAAATTATCAATGCTGTTCTGCCCACATTTACTATACGCATGTAGTGTTCTCTTTCTCTAAATATGTAGTTTATATATAAATGAAAGGATTTTTTTCTCAGAGAGATATTAGGTTGTAACGAAAGCTTTTCGCCGAATCACCATTACATAATACTAATTATAATATACATAATTAATTGTAATTTTATATATAACCACAATTCCACCAAACCTTCACAGTGCCATATGATACAATACGGGTACCTAAAGCTGTACACTTTATTCGGTGACATTCTGTAGCTGACTTTTTGCAATGGAACAGGAAGTAAATGATGGTTCTAATCTGGTAGCGTGGTAGTTCCATTTCAGACACCTTGTACTTAATGATAACGATGTTTTTTTTTACAAATTTCACAACACATTGTTATAAAGGAAGTCTCTTTCTTTCAAATGCCAAAAATCGTTTCACAAAATATGAGCAAATACGTCAAAGTGAACTGTTTGTACAGATCGTATTCGCTGTGGCGGGAAACTTTCGTTACAACCTGATAACATTATATCCTTATATAGAAATATTTTCATGCTTTCACTTTTATAAGCAGTAAAGTAATGTTTTGTGTCAAATAGACGTGTAAAGAGTAGCAGGTTTAATCATAATTACAATAAAATTAAATAAATGCAATCTTTAGCTAAAGGTTAAATGTTAATGTCTCTAATCCATTACCACTTAGAGAAATTCGTTGTAGTTTCTACTGCAGTTAACGATACCTTAGATTTGTGTATGCAGTTTTAAGATAATGCATAATATGGAATACGGTAAATTCTTATAATAGTGTTTGTCCTTATGAGACTGGCAGTAAATTTAAATATCTCTTGAAACAATTTCACGCGTGATAGAATCTTTGGCATTGTCTCACTGTTTTCTCTTTTTATGAATAACCCATGTGATAGAATGTTGGTAACTTTATCGAATTCGCTATTTACGCGTAATTCATCGCGCATTCAGGTAGTACATTTCTTATTATCCTTTGAAATTCTCTAACTATTTTAGGAACTTTTTAAAGTTTAAAAATCATAAAAATTTATTTTAGGTTCTTTAGTGCGGTTTTTTCCCACTCTAGCACCTATTTTTATCATATTATTCTGCAAGTTAAAGAAAATCTTGCTATCAAAGTTGCCTTAACCGGTGTGTGGGGTTTATTTTACTCTACTTATCTAGATAGTATCTCATTAATTTTATTAATTTTATACTTTTTAGCTCACAGGCTATCAAACCACACACATCACAGGCTATAAGAGCTAATGTGCCCGCAAGATCTGTATGTATGTATTTACCTCAGAGTTGGGCAAATTTGTAATTGCAATTACTTGCTTTGTAATTACAATTTAATTGTATCTAATTAATTATAGTTATAATTACATACCGTAAAAATTCTTGCAACACTGTAACCGGAACCACCGCCCATTCCATTATTTGACGAAATTCCTGTGCTTGAATATATATAACTATAATCAATTACACACAATTAAATTGTAATTACGCTGCGAATAATTGAAATTACAAATCAGACTGACTCTGATGTACGTATGTATATGCGTAACGCGACAACTCTTGATAGAAATATCCGATTTGCTTCAAATTTTGTAAATAGGTTCATTCTGATAAGGCACTTCCCTCATTAGTTTTAGGGATTCATTATTTAAGTATAAAGGGGGAACGGGGGCTAATCCCCCCATAATTTAGATAAATGGGTTTTTCATGCAGAATTATCCGATTTGCTTCAAATTATGTATGCCGATTTATTCTGAAAAGGCGCTTCCCTAATTAGATTTGGAGGTTCATTGGTGAAGCATTAATGGTGGCAGTGTGTGCGTGTATGGGGGGTAATCCCTTTCTTAATTTAAATAAATGGGTTTTTCATCCAGAATTATCCGATTTGCTTCAAATTTGGTATAACGGATTATTCTGATAAGGCGCTTCCCTGAGTATTTACCGTTTTGCTCAAAAAGAGTGAGTTCTATTTTATGAATAATAGACATAAATAAGAGTATAATATACAATTACTGTGAATAGACTGTGAGCTCAATGCCATCAGTTTAACTGGGAACTTTTCTTTTTTTATTGAGAATTGTGAAATGTAGGAGTCTTTTGGATTATTCATCGATACTTAAAGATATTTCCTACTTTTAATCATAACCACACTTATTTCTAGAAAAGTATAATTAATTTTACTGATGAAGAAAAGTCTAAAAAGTAATTAGGGTATCTGAAATTAATTTAATGCTCTGTATTTTCAGATAATTTGTAAAACGGTTCATGCTATGTTGGCATATTGATATTATACTATGTCATTCGCAGTTCCAAATTATTTTAAATTTCATGTAAATAAATACTATTATCTAATTTCAAAACGATAAGACATTTTTTACGGGTACTTTCCATTTTAATTTCAGTTTCCAGTAAATTTATTTTTTCCATCTATGTTTGATTTTATCAGTAAAATGCACACTTTAAATTTAATTGCATAAAATAATTATTTCAATCATCTTTCCATTCGAAAATTGATAGTATAATTATCATAAAATTCTTTGAACTTTCATTTTTTTAAAATGATATCTCGAAATACTATTTTTATTCAATTTCTCATTTTTTTTAAATTTATCATTTAATCTATTGCGGTTAAAATATAAGATTTTATATAAAGATAAGAAATTTCTTACATATATACTTTACAATTTATTTTCACTTCATTAATTTCAGTTTGTTAGTCATGTTTATTTTTGACGTCGATTAATGATTTTATCAGTAAAATGCACTTATTGTGCTAAATTGCATGATATAATTATTTAAATCATTCTTCCATTAGGAAATTGGCAACATAAGTCAGCTTATCATAAAATTCTTTGAAATTGTATTTTATTTAATTACATATCTTAATAATATTTTTAAGTTCTGATTATTTTGCAGTTTATTATAGTAATCTATAAAGGCTAGTGATTTTAATTATTTCAAAGATATTGATAAATTATCTCTAGATATCAACCACAATCGCAATTGGGGGGAATTTAATTAATTCCAGTAATTACTCTTAAAACAAGAAATAACGAAGCTATTTCAGATAAATTCAAGGGTCTTATATTTCATAATATATATTTTTACAGATTTCATGGAGTTATTTTTTTTTTTTTTTTAATCATGGCGTTTAATTTTTAATTATGTTATACGTATTTATTTTTTTATTTATAAATGGAAGATTTTGTGTTTCAATTTTTGTACAGACTTGCACATACTTTCCTAAAGTGTTGTTCATATTTTCCGTTATAGTCTTAGTTAAGAATACAGTAATACCTCGATAATCGTAAATAGTTTGTTCCGGAAACACATTTGTAAGCTGAAACTTTGTTAAACCTTTAAGCGTCCTGCACAATTTTCCATTCACGTTTAACGATTCATAAAATAGTAACTATGAAAAGTATTTGCATGAGAATTTTTATTTGATAACCTTACATATTTATTTATCTTATTCGCTTCTAAACATTACCTTTAATAGAGATTTTGTGTAAAATCAGCCTTTGATTCCAAAAGTTACGCGACAGAAAAGCACGGTTAGAACGCTCAAAGGGTTTTAAGTGTAGCATGATTTCCTGACAAATTAATATATAATACGGGTGCATTATGTTAGCATGCACATCCAATAAAATACTCGTTAGCTGAATCAGCATTGAGTCAGAAAAAACGGCAAAAAATTTCTTCGTTAGTCGAAACATTCGTTAGCTAGGGTACTGATTAGTCGATGCATCACTGGAATATAATAGTGAAGATTTACTTTAAAATAAATTTAAAACGTGAAAATATGCTAACATATAATCAGTAGTTCTATTTACATTTGTTATAGTATATATATTTTTTTTTTTTTTTTTTTTTTTTTTTTAATGTTGCACAATATAAAATTAAAAGTACTGACATAACATTTTTTTTCTATGCAGATTCTCGTAAAAACAGATGCGAATCAATTCTTTAAAAATATATCCCGACATATATTTATGAAATATGCAAAATTCAATTTTTTGTAAAACGGCAGAATTTCTCTTTGTACATTTTTCCTTCTGAAAAAAAAAAAATACGTTTCACATTTTTTTAAATATTGATTTCGTCTAAATTTTCGGTAATTTTTTTTACTTTTTAAGTAAAAGGTTCTCAGAAATTCCTAAAACTCCTTCTCCGCTTTTCTATATTTACTTTGAATTGGAAAAAAAGATTATAAATTAAGTTTTCTTTAAACTAATGAATCCCAATTCAAATCACATATAAACTTTATCGGTTCAATTTTTACTTTAAAGTAACAAACATTCACGGGAGTTTTTCTTTGAATTTTTTCTCTTACCGTTTCGTGTAATACTATGTTTCTTAATTCTTCTCGGAAATTGTGTAACATCGTTTTTATTGCATTTTTCTTAAAACTGAAACAGAAACAAACTTCTAGTTACACTACAGATCCATGGTTCATCTCCAGATTCCTTTAACCCTTCACTCCTTTGGTTTCAATAATAACTAACTACTAAACGTGCTTAGTGAATTAAACTCTGAGAGTTTTACATTAGACTGACCACTTGACAGTGAATATGCCATATGACACCCGAGGCTGATAATCTAAAAAGCAGAATTGGTTACCGCTGGAGAATAATCTACATGGATTGTAACACCATGGAGATTAGTGTTATTTAATATAATTTAACGGTTACCACGAATTTATAAAAATGGAATGTATGGAAGATTTAAAATTAAGCAATATCAATCTTATATTTCTGTAATATTATACAATATCTAATTTGAAATTATATTTCCTTAGTTGAATTTACAGTTCAAGTTTAGATTAGCCGTCTTTTTGCAGAGCACTCTCTCAATGACAAAATGAATTTCAAATGAAATTTTGCACTTTGACACATCATTATAGTAAAATTAAACAATGACAATATTTAAATGTTAAATGTAAATTTCTCTAACCCATTACCATTTACAAAAATTCGTTGCAGTTTCTACAGCAGATAAAGTCTTAGAAGTGTGGCTGTAGTTTTAAGATAATACTTAATGTGGTAGACGCGGTAATTTTTTTGGTATTTAACATTATATGGCTGGCAGTAAATTTAAATATCATTTCAAACAATTTAACGCGTGACTGGATCTTTGGTATTGTCTCAGAGTTTTCTCTTTTTATTTTAAGAAATTGTTCATAAAGTGGAAAGGTGTTACCTTTGCTGAATGGGCTATTCATGCGTAGTTCATCGCGCATTCAAGCAGCGCATTTTTCTGCTTCATTATCATTTGTAATTTTCTAACTCTTTATTATTATTTTTAAATTCACTATAATTTAATCTAAGGTCTTCTTTAGGACAATTTTCACTCTGCGGCAACTAATGGTTTAATTTTACAATAAAATTTTATAAATTGAGAATAACCGCCAGGGAGGTTATACTCAATTTGTAAAATAATATAGATTAATAGATTAATATAATAGATTATATATATTATGTAATATAAAAGATATAATAGATTCCATACTCATCAAGCTGGTGCGCCAATTCGATGAGTATGGAATGCATGGGAAAATTAAGTAATATCAATCTAATGTCGCATTTGTATATGAGTCCAAGAGCTGACAGCACAAAAACCTATGTTATCAAGCACAAGAAGAACCCCTTTTTTATGGAAGAGTAAAAACAGGGGAATCTAATGATCCATATCTGCCGGAAGTAAAGTGGTGCATAAGCCAAAAATTAGTACCACCAGTGATTGACTCATAGTTTTATCATTGTGTTTGTCCTACAAACAAAGGTACAAAAACATGGAGGATAGTTGTAGGACAAACACAATGATAAACCTACGAATCAACCACTGGTGGTATTAATTTTTAGCTTATGCAACACTTCACTTCCGGCAGACATGGATAATTAGATTCCCGTCCTTCTACTCTCCCAGAAAATAAAGGTTTTTTTTTCTGCTTGATAACATAAGTGTTTGTGCTGTCGGCTCTTGGACTAATAGTATCATACAGCAAGTAGTCGCAATTAATTTAAATTATCAATGCTGTTCTGCCCACATTTACTATACGCATGTAGTGTTCTCTTTCTCTAAATATGTAGTTTATATATAAATGAAAGGATTTTTTTCTCAGAGAGATATTAGGTTGTAACGAAAGCTTTTCGCCGAATCACCATTACATAATACTAATTATAATATACATAATTAATTGTAATTTTATATATAACCACAATTCCACCAAACCTTCACAGTGCCATATGATACAATACGGGTACCTAAAGCTGTACACTTTATTCGGTGACATTCTGTAGCTGACTTTTTGCAATGGAACAGGAAGTAAATGATGGTTCTAATCTGGTAGCGTGGTAGTTCCATTTCAGACACCTTGTACTTAATGATAACGATGTTTTTTTTTACAAATTTCACAACACATTGTTATAAAGGAAGTCTCTTTCTTTCAAATGCCAAAAATCGTTTCACAAAATATGAGCAAATACGTCAAAGTGAACTGTTTGTACAGATCGTATTCGCTGTGGCGGGAAACTTTCGTTACAACCTGATAACATTATATCCTTATATAGAAATATTTTCATGCTTTCACTTTTATAAGCAGTAAAGTAATGTTTTGTGTCAAATAGACGTGTAAAGAGTAGCAGGTTTAATCATAATTACAATAAAATTAAATAAATGCAATCTTTAGCTAAAGGTTAAATGTTAATGTCTCTAATCCATTACCACTTAGAGAAATTCGTTGTAGTTTCTACTGCAGTTAACGATACCTTAGATTTGTGTATGCAGTTTTAAGATAATGCATAATATGGAATACGGTAAATTCTTATAATAGTGTTTGTCCTTATGAGACTGGCAGTAAATTTAAATATCTCTTGAAACAATTTCACGCGTGATAGAATCTTTGGCATTGTCTCACTGTTTTCTCTTTTTATGAATAACCCATGTGATAGAATGTTGGTAACTTTATCGAATTCGCTATTTACGCGTAATTCATCGCGCATTCAGGTAGTACATTTCTTATTATCCTTTGAAATTCTCTAACTATTTTAGGAACTTTTTAAAGTTTAAAAATCATAAAAATTTATTTTAGGTTCTTTAGTGCGGTTTTTTCCCACTCTAGCACCTATTTTTATCATATTATTCTGCAAGTTAAAGAAAATCTTGCTATCAAAGTTGCCTTAACCGGTGTGTGGGGTTTATTTTACTCTACTTATCTAGATAGTATCTCATTAATTTTATTAATTTTATACTTTTTAGCTCACAGGCTATCAAACCACACACATCACAGGCTATAAGAGCTAATGTGCCCGCAAGATCTGTATGTATGTATTTACCTCAGAGTTGGGCAAATTTGTAATTGCAATTACTTGCTTTGTAATTACAATTTAATTGTATCTAATTAATTATAGTTATAATTACATACCGTAAAAATTCTTGCAACACTGTAACCGGAACCACCGCCCATTCCATTATTTGACGAAATTCCTGTGCTTGAATATATATAACTATAATCAATTACACACAATTAAATTGTAATTACGCTGCGAATAATTGAAATTACAAATCAGACTGACTCTGATGTACGTATGTATATGCGTAACGCGACAACTCTTGATAGAAATATCCGATTTGCTTCAAATTTTGTAAATAGGTTCATTCTGATAAGGCACTTCCCTCATTAGTTTTAGGGATTCATTATTTAAGTATAAAGGGGGAACGGGGGCTAATCCCCCCATAATTTAGATAAATGGGTTTTTCATGCAGAATTATCCGATTTGCTTCAAATTATGTATGCCGATTTATTCTGAAAAGGCGCTTCCCTAATTAGATTTGGAGGTTCATTGGTGAAGCATTAATGGTGGCAGTGTGTGCGTGTATGGGGGGTAATCCCTTTCTTAATTTAAATAAATGGGTTTTTCATCCAGAATTATCCGATTTGCTTCAAATTTGGTATAACGGATTATTCTGATAAGGCGCTTCCCTGAGTATTTACCGTTTTGCTCAAAAAGAGTGAGTTCTATTTTATGAATAATAGACATAAATAAGAGTATAATATACAATTACTGTGAATAGACTGTGAGCTCAATGCCATCAGTTTAACTGGGAACTTTTCTTTTTTTATTGAGAATTGTGAAATGTAGGAGTCTTTTGGATTATTCATCGATACTTAAAGATATTTCCTACTTTTAATCATAACCACACTTATTTCTAGAAAAGTATAATTAATTTTACTGATGAAGAAAAGTCTAAAAAGTAATTAGGGTATCTGAAATTAATTTAATGCTCTGTATTTTCAGATAATTTGTAAAACGGTTCATGCTATGTTGGCATATTGATATTATACTATGTCATTCGCAGTTCCAAATTATTTTAAATTTCATGTAAATAAATACTATTATCTAATTTCAAAACGATAAGACATTTTTTACGGGTACTTTCCATTTTAATTTCAGTTTCCAGTAAATTTATTTTTTCCATCTATGTTTGATTTTATCAGTAAAATGCACACTTTAAATTTAATTGCATAAAATAATTATTTCAATCATCTTTCCATTCGAAAATTGATAGTATAATTATCATAAAATTCTTTGAACTTTCATTTTTTTAAAATGATATCTCGAAATACTATTTTTATTCAATTTCTCATTTTTTTTAAATTTATCATTTAATCTATTGCGGTTAAAATATAAGATTTTATATAAAGATAAGAAATTTCTTACATATATACTTTACAATTTATTTTCACTTCATTAATTTCAGTTTGTTAGTCATGTTTATTTTTGACGTCGATTAATGATTTTATCAGTAAAATGCACTTATTGTGCTAAATTGCATGATATAATTATTTAAATCATTCTTCCATTAGGAAATTGGCAACATAAGTCAGCTTATCATAAAATTCTTTGAAATTGTATTTTATTTAATTACATATCTTAATAATATTTTTAAGTTCTGATTATTTTGCAGTTTATTATAGTAATCTATAAAGGCTAGTGATTTTAATTATTTCAAAGATATTGATAAATTATCTCTAGATATCAACCACAATCGCAATTGGGGGGAATTTAATTAATTCCAGTAATTACTCTTAAAACAAGAAATAACGAAGCTATTTCAGATAAATTCAAGGGTCTTATATTTCATAATATATATTTTTACACATTTCATGGAGTTATTTTTTTTTTTTTTTTAATCATGGCGTTTAATTTTTAATTATGTTATACGTATTTATTTTTTTATTTATAAATGGAAGATTTTGTGTTTCAATTTTTGTACAGACTTGCACATACTTTCCTAAAGTGTTGTTCATATTTTCCGTTATAGTCTTAGTTAAGAATACAGTAATACCTCGATAATCGTAAATAGTTTGTTCCGGAAACACATTTGTAAGCTGAAACTTTGTTAAACCTTTAAGCGTCCTGCACAATTTTCCATTCACGTTTAACGATTCATAAAATAGTAACTATGAAAAGTATTTGCATGAGAATTTTTATTTGATAACCTTACATATTTATTTATCTTATTCGCTTCTAAACATTACCTTTAATAGAGATTTTGTGTAAAATCAGCCTTTGATTCCAAAAGTTACGCGACAGAAAAGCACGGTTAGAACGCTCAAAGGGTTTTAAGTGTAGCATGATTTCCTGACAAATTAATATATAATACGGGTGCATTATGTTAGCATGCACATCCAATAAAATACTCGTTAGCTGAATCAGCATTGAGTCAGAAAAAACGGCAAAAAATTTCTTCGTTAGTCGAAACATTCGTTAGCTAGGGTACTGATTAGTCGATGCATCACTGGAATATAATAGTGAAGATTTACTTTAAAATAAATTTAAAACGTGAAAATATGCTAACATATAATCAGTAGTTCTATTTACATTTGTTATAGTATATATATATTTTTTTTTTTTTTTTTTTTTTTTTTTTTTTAATGTTGCACAATATAAAATTAAAAGTACTGACATAACATTTTTTTTCTATGCAGATTCTCGTAAAAACAGATGCGAATCAATTCTTTAAAAATATATCCCGACATATATTTATGAAATATGCAAAATTCAATTTTTTGTAAAACGGCAGAATTTCTCTTTGTACATTTTTCCTTCTGAAAAAAAAAAAATACGTTTCACATTTTTTTAAATATTGATTTCGTCTAAATTTTCGGTAATTTTTTTTACTTTTTAAGTAAAAGGTTCTCAGAAATTCCTAAAACTCCTTCTCCGCTTTTCTATATTTACTTTGAATTGGAAAAAAAGATTATAAATTAAGTTTTCTTTAAACTAATGAATCCCAATTCAAATCACATATAAACTTTATCGGTTCAATTTTTACTTTAAAGTAACAAACATTCACGGGAGTTTTTCTTTGAATTTTTTCTCTTACCGTTTCGTGTAATACTATGTTTCTTAATTCTTCTCGGAAATTGTGTAACATCGTTTTTATTGCATTTTTCTTAAAACTGAAACAGAAACAAACTTCTAGTTACACTACAGATCCATGGTTCATCTCCAGATTCCTTTAACCCTTCACTCCTTTGGTTTCAATAATAACTAACTACTAAACGTGCTTAGTGAATTAAACTCTGAGAGTTTTACATTAGACTGACCACTTGACAGTGAATATGCCATATGACACCCGAGGCTGATAATCTAAAAAGCAGAATTGGTTACCGCTGGAGAATAATCTACATGGATTGTAACACCATGGAGATTAGTGTTATTTAATATAATTTAACGGTTACCACGAATTTATAAAAATGGAATGTATGGAAGATTTAAAATTAAGCAATATCAATCTTATATTTCTGTAATATTATACAATATCTAATTTGAAATTATATTTCCTTAGTTGAATTTACAGTTCAAGTTTAGATTAGCCGTCTTTTTGCAGAGCACTCTCTCAATGACAAAATGAATTTCAAATGAAATTTTGCACTTTGACACATCATTATAGTAAAATTAAACAATGACAATATTTAAATGTTAAATGTAAATTTCTCTAACCCATTACCATTTACAAAAATTCGTTGCAGTTTCTACAGCAGATAAAGTCTTAGAAGTGTGGCTGTAGTTTTAAGATAATACTTAATGTGGTAGACGCGGTAATTTTTTTGGTATTTAACATTATATGGCTGGCAGTAAATTTAAATATCATTTCAAACAATTTAACGCGTGACTGGATCTTTGGTATTGTCTCAGAGTTTTCTCTTTTTATTTTAAGAAATTGTTCATAAAGTGGAAAGGTGTTACCTTTGCTGAATGGGCTATTCATGCGTAGTTCATCGCGCATTCAAGCAGCGCATTTTTCTGCTTCATTATCATTTGTAATTTTCTAACTCTTTATTATTATTTTTAAATTCACTATAATTTAATCTAAGGTCTTCTTTAGGACAATTTTCACTCTGCGGCAACTAATGGTTTAATTTTACAATAAAATTTTATAAATTGAGAATAACCGCCAGGGAGGTTATACTCAATTTGTAAAATAATATAGATTAATAGATTAATATAATAGATTATATATATTATGTAATATAAAAGATATAATAGATTCCATACTCATCAAGCTGGTGCGCCAATTCGATGAGTATGGAATGCATGGGAAAATTAAGTAATATCAATCTAATGTCGCATTTGTATATGAGTCCAAGAGCTGACAGCACAAAAACCTATGTTATCAAGCACAAGAAGAACCCCTTTTTTATGGAAGAGTAAAAACAGGGGAATCTAATGATCCATATCTGCCGGAAGTAAAGTGGTGCATAAGCCAAAAATTAGTACCACCAGTGATTGACTCATAGTTTTATCATTGTGTTTGTCCTACAAACAAAGGTACAAAAACATGGAGGATAGTTGTAGGACAAACACAATGATAAACCTACGAATCAACCACTGGTGGTATTAATTTTTAGCTTATGCAACACTTCACTTCCGGCAGACATGAATAATTAGATTCCCGTCCTTCTACTCTCCCAGAAAATAAAGGTTTTTTTTTCTGCTTGATAACATAAGTGTTTGTGCTGTCGGCTCTTGGACTAATAGTATCATACAGCAAGTAGTCGCAATTAATTTAAATTATCAATGCTGTTCTGCCCACATTTACTATACGCATGTAGTGTTCTCTTTCTCTAAATATGTAGTTTATATATAAATGAAAGGATTTTTTTCTCAGAGAGATATTAGGTTGTAACGAAAGCTTTTCGCCGAATCACCATTACATAATACTAATTATAATATACATAATTAATTGTAATTTTATATATAACCACAATTCCACCAAACCTTCACAGTGCCATATGATACAATACGGGTACCTAAAGCTGTACACTTTATTCGGTGACATTCTGTAGCTGACTTTTTGCAATGGAACAGGAAGTAAATGATGGTTCTAATCTGGTAGCGTGGTAGTTCCATTTCAGACACCTTGTACTTAATGATAACGATGTTTTTTTTTACAAATTTCACAACACATTGTTATAAAGGAAGTCTCTTTCTTTCAAATGCCAAAAATCGTTTCACAAAATATGAGCAAATACGTCAAAGTGAACTGTTTGTACAGATCGTATTCGCTGTGGCGGGAAACTTTCGTTACAACCTGATAACATTATATCCTTATATAGAAATATTTTCATGCTTTCACTTTTATAAGCAGTAAAGTAATGTTTTGTGTCAAATAGACGTGTAAAGAGTAGCAGGTTTAATCATAATTACAATAAAATTAAATAAATGCAATCTTTAGCTAAAGGTTAAATGTTAATGTCTCTAATCCATTACCACTTAGAGAAATTCGTTGTAGTTTCTACTGCAGTTAACGATACCTTAGATTTGTGTATGCAGTTTTAAGATAATGCATAATATGGAATACGGTAAATTCTTATAATAGTGTTTGTCCTTATGAGACTGGCAGTAAATTTAAATATCTCTTGAAACAATTTCACGCGTGATAGAATCTTTGGCATTGTCTCACTGTTTTCTCTTTTTATGAATAACCCATGTGATAGAATGTTGGTAACTTTATCGAATTCGCTATTTACGCGTAATTCATCGCGCATTCAGGTAGTACATTTCTTATTATCCTTTGAAATTCTCTAACTATTTTAGGAACTTTTTAAAGTTTAAAAATCATAAAAATTTATTTTAGGTTCTTTAGTGCGGTTTTTTCCCACTCTAGCACCTATTTTTATCATATTATTCTGCAAGTTAAAGAAAATCTTGCTATCAAAGTTGCCTTAACCGGTGTGTGGGGTTTATTTTACTCTACTTATCTAGATAGTATCTCATTAATTTTATTAATTTTATACTTTTTAGCTCACAGGCTATCAAACCACACACATCACAGGCTATAAGAGCTAATGTGCCCGCAAGATCTGTATGTATGTATTTACCTCAGAGTTGGGCAAATTTGTAATTGCAATTACTTGCTTTGTAATTACAATTTAATTGTATCTAATTAATTATAGTTATAATTACATACCGTAAAAATTCTTGCAACACTGTAACCGGAACCACCGCCCATTCCATTATTTGACGAAATTCCTGTGCTTGAATATATATAACTATAATCAATTACACACAATTAAATTGTAATTACGCTGCGAATAATTGAAATTACAAATCAGACTGACTCTGATGTACGTATGTATATGCGTAACGCGACAACTCTTGATAGAAATATCCGATTTGCTTCGAATTTTGTAAATAGGTTCATTCTGATAAGGCACTTCCCTCATTAGTTTTAGGGATTCATTATTTAAGTATAAAGGGGGAACGGGGGCTAATCCCCCCATAATTTAGATAAATGGGTTTTTCATGCAGAATTATCCGATTTGCTTCAAATTATGTATGCCGATTTATTCTGAAAAGGCGCTTCCCTAATTAGATTTGGAGGTTCATTGGTGAAGCATTAATGGTGGCAGTGTGTGCGTGTATGGGGGGTAATCCCTTTCTTAATTTAAATAAATGGGTTTTTCATCCAGAATTATCCGATTTGCTTCAAATTTGGTATAACGGATTATTCTGATAAGGCGCTTCCCTGAGTATTTACCGTTTTGCTCAAAAAGAGTGAGTTCTATTTTATGAATAATAGACATAAATAAGAGTATAATATACAATTACTGTGAATAGACTGTGAGCTCAATGCCATCAGTTTAACTGGGAACTTTTCTTTTTTTATTGAGAATTGTGAAATGTAGGAGTCTTTTGGATTATTCATCGATACTTAAAGATATTTCCTACTTTTAATCATAACCACACTTATTTCTAGAAAAGTATAATTAATTTTACTGATGAAGAAAAGTCTAAAAAGTAATTAGGGTATCTGAAATTAATTTAATGCTCTGTATTTTCAGATAATTTGTAAAACGGTTCATGCTATGTTGGCATATTGATATTATACTATGTCATTCGCAGTTCCAAATTATTTTAAATTTCATGTAAATAAATACTATTATCTAATTTCAAAACGATAAGACATTTTTTACGGGTACTTTCCATTTTAATTTCAGTTTCCAGTAAATTTATTTTTTCCATCTATGTTTGATTTTATCAGTAAAATGCACACTTTAAATTTAATTGCATAAAATAATTATTTCAATCATCTTTCCATTCGAAAATTGATAGTATAATTATCATAAAATTCTTTGAACTTTCATTTTTTTTAAATGATATCTCGAAATACTATTTTTATTCAATTTCTCATTTTTTTTAAATTTATCATTTAATCTATTGCGGTTAAAATATAAGATTTTATATAAAGATAAGAAATTTCTTACATATATACTTTACAATTTATTTTCACTTCATTAATTTCAGTTTGTTAGTCATGTTTATTTTTGACGTCGATTAATGATTTTATCAGTAAAATGCACTTATTGTGCTAAATTGCATGATATAATTATTTAAATCATTCTTCCATTAGGAAATTGGCAACATAAGTCAGCTTATCATAAAATTCTTTGAAATTGTATTTTATTTAATTACATATCTTAATAATATTTTTAAGTTCTGATTATTTTGCAGTTTATTATAGTAATCTATAAAGGCTAGTGATTTTAATTATTTCAAAGATATTGATAAATTATCTCTAGATATCAACCACAATCGCAATTGGGGGGAATTTAATTAATTCCAGTAATTACTCTTAAAACAAGAAATAACGAAGCTATTTCAGATAAATTCAAGGGTCTTATATTTCATAATATATATTTTTACAGATTTCATGGAGTTATTTTTTTTTTTTTTAATCATGGCGTTTAATTTTTAATTATGTTATACGTATTTATTTTTTTATTTATAAATGGAAGATTTTGTGTTTCAATTTTTGTACAGACTTGCACATACTTTCCCAAAGTGTTGTTCATATTTTCCGTTATAGTCTTAGTTAAGAATACAGTAATACCTCGATAATCGTAAATAGTTTGTTCCGGAAACACATTTGTAAGCTGAAACTTTGTTAAACCTTTAAGCGTCCTGCACAATTTTCCATTCACGTTTAACGATTCATAAAATAGTAACTATGAAAAGTATTTGCATGAGAATTTTTATTTGATAACCTTACATATTTATTTATCTTATTCGCTTCTAAACATTACCTTTAATAGAGATTTTGTGTAAAATCAGCCTTTGATTCCAAAAGTTACGCGACAGAAAAGCACGGTTAGAACGCTCAAAGGGTTTTAAGTGTAGCATGATTTCCTGACAAATTAATATATAATACGGGTGCATTATGTTAGCATGCACATCCAATAAAATACTCGTTAGCTGAATCAGCATTGAGTCAGAAAAAACGGCAAAAAATTTCTTCGTTAGTCGAAACATTCGTTAGCTAGGGTACTGATTAGTCGATGCATCACTGGAATATAATAGTGAAGATTTACTTTAAAATAAATTTAAAACGTGAAAATATGCTAACATATAATCAGTAGTTCTATTTACATTTGTTATAGTATATATATATTTTTTTTTTTTTTTTTTTTTTTTTTTTTAATGTTGCACAATATAAAATTAAAAGTACTGACATAACATTTTTTTTCTATGCAGATTCTCGTAAAAACAGATGCGAATCAATTCTTTAAAAATATATCCCGACATATATTTATGAAATATGCAAAATTCAATTTTTTGTAAAACGGCAGAATTTCTCTTTGTACATTTTTCCTTCTGAAAAAAAAAAATACGTTTCACATTTTTTTAAATATTGATTTCGTCTAAATTTTCGGTAATTTTTTTTACTTTTTAAGTAAAAGGTTCTCAGAAATTCCTAAAACTCCTTCTCCGCTTTTCTATATTTACTTTGAATTGGAAAAAAAGATTATAAATTAAGTTTTCTTTAAACTAATGAATCCCAATTCAAATCACATATAAACTTTATCGGTTCAATTTTTACTTTAAAGTAACAAACATTCACGGGAGTTTTTCTTTGAATTTTTTCTCTTACCGTTTCGTGTAATACTATGTTTCTTAATTCTTCTCGGAAATTGTGTAACATCGTTTTTATTGCATTTTTCTTAAAACTGAAACAGAAACAAACTTCTAGTTAATTTTTTTTAGTTTTATTTCAAGAGATTTATTTGCCTGAAAATAAATTAATTTTTATGTACTGTTTTAGAAAATAAGTGATCAACCCTTATTAACTGTACTACGGATTATCCTGTAAAGATTTGACTGATTCCAAAACACTAGTTTGCAAAAAATTGGGTTGTGTCAAGTTTTTTAGCTTTTGATAATTGATTCTTGTGTATTTTGTGGCACTGAATCTTAAAATGACCTTCATTTTTTACCATCACCTAAGGTTTTTTGAAAATCGCAAATTTCAAAGTTAAAAAGTCAAAAAATAGCGAAAATCTCATACTGTAAAATAGATGTGATTGTTGTGTTTTTTAACTTTTGATAATTGATTTTTATGTTTTATTTATCGCTGAATCCGAAAATGACCTTCATTTTTAACTATCGTGTCAGGATTTTTCGCAAATTGTAAACTTCAAAGTTAAAAAGTGTAAAGTTAAAAGTGACCACACCCCTCATCAACCCCTGAGCTGTTTAGCTGTAAGAATCCCTAGTATAAGCCAAAAACTGAATAAAGTATTGAATTAAATAAAAGTAAATTTAATTAAAAAATGTTTACATCTATTTCATAGAATCAGATTTTCGCTATGTTTTTACATTTTAACTTTTTAATTTACGATTTGCGAAAAATTCTGACGTGGTGGTTAAAAATGAAGGTCATTTTCAGATTCAGTGCTAAAAAGTACATAAAAATCAATTATCAAAATTTAAAAAACACAACCATCACATCTATTTTATAGTTTCAGATTTTCGCTATTTTTTTACTTTTTAACTTTGAAATTTACGATTTGCGAAAAATCCTGACATGATGCTAAAAATGAATGTCGCTTACGAATTCAGCGTTAAAAAATTCATAAAAATAAATTTTCAAAAGTTTAAAAACACAAAAATTTTTTCTATTCTTGTATCAGATTTTCGCTATTTTTTTACTTCTAACCTTTTGAAATTCACGATTTTCGAAGAATCTGGACGTGATGGTTAAAAATGAAGGTCCTTTTCGGATTCAGCGCTAACAAATACATAAAAATAAATTATTAAAAGTTAAAAAACAGAACTACTGCAGGCTTGCGTTTATAAGAACTTCTACTAATTAATGCTATGTTTAAATGTTGCTTAGGGGTAATAGAGAAATTATAACAAACTTGAAAATTTACAACACTAACACTTTTTTTGAAATCGTATTCGGAATTTTACCTTCGAATATTAAACGGAAATAATTCGGTCAACTTGTTTAGGAGTTGTGCATGTGAAAAACTTGGAACTTGAAATTGTTAAATTTATTTTTAATCGTTCCAAAAACAGATTGGAATGCTGGTAGATTTCTAAGTATAACTCGAGAAACATCTTGACGGAATGAGCTGTCATTTTGAATTTCCATATTTGAGGCTTCTAGTAATCGATCTATTAAAAAAAAAAAAAGTATAACTTACATTTTTTCCCGAAAATTAACATTAAATGTATACATTTTGCAACTGTTTATATATAGTGTGTCCACGTATAATCTGACCTACCTTTATTTTCGAAACCGTTGGTCCTAGATGCATACTTCCAATTACAAAAATGGTCAAAATTAGGTGCAGGTTTAAGATAAAAAGTTTGAAGCGAAAAAACAATTTAGTGAAGAATTACAGAATCTAAATTTTTGTACGGTCCCCGGTCCTATAAGTTATATTTAGTCAAATTTCCCTGTTACACTGGCAAGTAAAGAAGAAAAAGTCCCGTTATTCTACGATTAAAATTGACCGAGTAATAGCTGTTTAAAGCTGGAGTATATTTTTTGCTGCATATTAGGGGTCATTCACAAATTTAGTAGAAATAAAATTTCGTCAGATATATTAAAGAAATGGTTGAGAGTAAAATTAGCTTTGCAATATAAATTTTAAATCTTTAATCATTCTGACACATTACCTCAAAATGTACAATTTGCACTGAACATTATAAGAGGATAAAAATAATAGATATTTTGTTAAATAAAAGGAGGAAAAACAACAGCCTCAATTCTTTACAAAATGATACATATTTAAAAATGCTATTAGATTACACTGTCTTTCAAAATTTGGGTTGTGGCATGTTTTTTAGCTTTTAAAAATTGATTCTTATGTATTTTTTAGCACTGAATCCGAAAATGACTTTCATTTTAAACCATCACGTCAGGAATTTTCTCAAATTGCAAATTTCAAAGTTAAAAAGCTAAAAGTTAAAATTGATCCCCCCTCCCTTCCCAACGTCATTGAACCCCCGAGCTATTTAGCTGTAAGACACCCAGTATAAGCCAAAAAATCTAATAAATTATTGAATTAAATAAAATTAAACTGAATAAAAAAGTCTTACATTTATTTTATAGTATCAGATTTTTTAAGTTTTAAGTCATGCTTCAGATTTAAGTCATGCATTTCAATGTTTCATAACTCGATCAATTTTAATGTTGGATGAATGGGACTTACTGTTTTTGTCTTACTTATTAGTGTCACAGTAAATGTTTAGTAAATATCACTTATAGGACCGGGGGACCGTATAAAAATTTAAATTTCGTAACTTTTTAATAAATGTTTTTCTTGACCCAAATCGCTTTAAAAATAATTCTTTACCTTATTTAAACTATTTTTGCAACTGGAAGAATGCATCTAGGACCAACGGTTGCGAAAATAAAGGTCGGTCAGGTTATTCGTGGACACAATGTATGTATGTGAGCTGCAACGTATTAATATTTTTAACAGAAATCAATTTCTAGGAATTTCACATGTGTGAATCCAAAATTACTGCCCATTCTATTGAGATTGTTTCTGATTTACGCTTAATATGTACCCACATTACAATGCGTTTTGTAAAAAATAAATTTCACACCTGTGAATTCAAAATTTACATCTTGATAAATTCTAAATTAATTGACGGAATGCCTTCTCGATTGATATCCGAATTTGAAATTTATTGAATATCTAAATATGATGTCAAAATTAATTGTTAGCATTGAACTTTTTAAAGTCTGTTGCAATTTCTGTTTGTAGTCGGCCCCTGAGCGATATTTAAGTATCGCGTTAATTTGCGGCCGTTTTTGTTTTTACTAGACTCATTTTTATTCAATGATTTGCGGTCGAGTTAGTAGAGGTGATCAGTTTTTTTTCCAGGACTGCAGATGAAACACTTGAGTATGTTTTCAGAATAGGTGATTGAAAAGTATCATTTAACACATTTTGTGGCTAGCAGAACTACCTTATCTTTCATTGAAATGAAAATGTCTCTCTAGTCAGTAGGAAAAACTTTGTCACCAAACATTAGAATGAAAATGATATTCCTGAAGCGCGGATTAAAAAGGTAAAGTTAAATGATAAGGAGAAAGTGTACTGGCTTTTCTTTATCGTCTAAGTAACACTGTCGATTCACAAGCCACAGGTTCCGGAATCGACTGCTAACGACACTGAAGTTGCATTTCATGTTGCACCGAAAGTTAGCTTGCTGTTGGCGATTGTTAATGATTTTAGTAAATTGTAAGTTGACTTGCCAAGAAAGAGCCTACCGGCGCCCTCAATTATGAAACGGTATGAGACTAACAGAGTCTTTTCGTTGAGCTGATTCATAATCGCTGGGATTTTTTCTCCGTCTGTAATGATGGTGTACGTCGATCGGCATAGCGGACCTTTCTAACATTTGGTCAACTGGGAACTCCATAAATAGCCAACTTTGTCCCAATTATTTTGCTCTATTTGGAGGATAAGTATGAGCGATGGTTAACAAATCTCTTCAAAGATATATAGGTTATCTCTTCTCTTTAGAGAACGCGGTGAAGTTGTCTTTGTCAAAAGACATCTTAACGTAAGATTTTCCTACTTTTATTTGTTGGAAGAATAGCGCAACTTAATAAAGCAATATTTATTCCTACACGATATACTTTAGTAGAACTTTTTATTTCAATCGTGTGCTTACGTAGGTTATACATAGTTAAAGAAAAAATTACTGAAATTTTGTATACCCAAGCCGCTTCTTAAAATAATTTTAAGTATACTAACTTATACCATTTATTATTTTAAATTTTTCTCTGTTTTTAAATGAACGTAATTTTTCTGTTTCTAGATTTAACTTGCTTTAAATACGTTACATATATTAAATATATAATAATTAACACAAAGCATGTTTTTATTAATTCAGCATAAATAAATTATTGTCAGTATTCTGCAAATTGTCTTTTCTCTTATTAGTATTATTTTTTTTAATATGCGTGCTCTAATAATTTTAATTCAGAACATTTCACATTTTACAATCCTTTGTTCATTATTCTGTAAACCAGCATTTCGTCACTGAGAGTTAAAATTGTTATCCCTTCTATTTATAGAATTTTAGTTACAGAGATCCAAGCAAAGAGAAATGCTGCTCATAATTAAAGAGCTTACTATCAGCGAAAGTTTATTACTAGAGTCAGCGAAAATGACAAATTGAAAAGGGAATGAGAGACAAAATATATATCTGATACGAATAATTTATAGAGTGTCTACTTTTAAGATTTCGTAACCGTCACAACATCTATTGAAGATTGTCAAACTTCCTTTTCGTTTAGAAAATTTGTTAGAAAATTATTTATTTTAAACGTAACAGCGTAATAACCAAGCGTGGCATATACCAATAAATAAGCGTATAACCAAGATATTTTCCCGAGTGGAGTTTTTAATCATTATTAAATATAAAATAAAAAAAATATATATTTTTAATTGTTTATAAAGTAGTTTTTAGTAAATAGATGACGTCTAAAAACCAACATAATGAAAAGTCAAAGCTAGATCCATGCACGGATCAGTTTTATCCGACCCAGACCCGAAATTTTTGCTTAAAGCCATCCTGAAACCCGACTTGACTTCGATACACTTCCACCGGAAACCAACCCGAATCTAAAATGAAAGAAAATTAATCCACATTTTAAAGCAATTATGGAAAAATAATCTACAATTATATACATAATTTCAATTTTATATAAAAATGAACACATTTATGTTCGTTAATTTTCAAATATATAATATATTTCATTTGGAAAATATTCAGAATTTTTTTGATAAGTCGGGTTATTTTTTTTATATAAAAATGAACACATTTATATTCGTTGATATTTGAATACATAGTATTTTTCATTTAAAAAAATTCAGGAAATTTTGAGAAGTCGAGGTGAACCCAAAGCTGACCGAAATCCGAAACATTTAAAGTTGACCCAACCCGAAGTGCCTGTCACATCCGATTCGGATAAAATCGAATTATTCGAAACGACGCACGATTCTCCGACCAGCTAAAGTACATTTAACTTTAAGATATTTCAAGGCTTTGTAAAAAAAAGCTCCTATTCAACCTTGATGTCAAAATAAAAGAAAGAGAGTTGAAACAGCAACCACAATAATGTAGGATAGACTGGGGAGGGTTGACCCATTCACAAAATGATTTTTTATTTTTTAAATATTGAACCTAGAATAAAATTCCATATATCATATTATTCGTTATACAATCAATTATCAAAATAAAATTGCGACATAAGTGTAATATATAAGAAACTTGAAAAATGATTGATTTTATTCATTAGAAAATAATGGGTCAAGGCTCCCCACATATGGGGGGGGGGGGGGTTGACCCACTTTATTTTATATTGAAATATTTGTAAAGTTAAATAAAATCAGTTTAAAATAAGGCAGAATAACTTTATGCTACATGGTTTAATTATCATTAAAAATTATTTGGGAAAATGTGATTGTACACAAACCTGCTTAGACGGAATTCAAGGCACAGTAAAAAAATTCCGTATTAAACACCACATTTTGTGGCACTTGACCTGGCAATACTAGTCAGATAGTTTGGCTTCATCTCATTGTGTTCATCTTGGTGAAATTTGTCTACATACCTTCCTAGAGTATTTTGATCAATGTTAGGTTTTTTGCAGATGCACGAGCACTTAACATTTTTAAGGCTGCTGCTTTAAATCCTTTCTAATCCTTTCCATTCTTTCTATTTACCTACTATGAGTACTATTTAAATGAAATAAAAGTTCCTATCAACTTTCCAATTTATAATTCATTAAATCTTTTCTTGCTTCTATAGTAATATTTCACACCTTGCTTTAATCAATTTTAAACATTTTCCTTTCAATCACTCCCTTTTACAGAATAGATTTACATTATTTTAGAAATGTAGCCATAAACTCTTCATTATGTACTATGTGTAATAAAAATATTTCCAAAAACCGTTAATTAAGGGAGCTTTGATCATCTGGCCATTCCTACCTCACATTGATTGGGTCAAGCCTCCCCACATAGCCCCCTTTTAAAGTATAGTACATGGTTATGTTTAGCCTAATTTACTGTGCAATCTTTATGCCTGGAATGAAAGCTCAATATTTCTGCATTACTTAAAACCTACTTACTTAAATTTCTATGATATGTTTTATCTGAGAAAATCTTACAAATTGTTTCTAAAAAATACACTTTTTAAGCTAAAAACACTTCACAATTAATTTTTCCACACCTCTTTCAATTATCTGCATGAAACAAAGACTATTGTTTGAGCATTTCAGTAGCTTTGGTTGCCACCTATTGACAACATTCTGAAATTCTTTTAAATATGAAAAAAGAAGGATGGGTCAAACCTCCCCAATCGCCCATACATACATTGCTGCTATGGTTCATCACTTATTCTTTTGCTCATTTTGCACTTGGGATAGGAATCTCATTATGACTCTTGAAATAGCTATACACTAAAATATTTTTGGCTATTTGCGATTTAACTTTCATTTGCTTTTACACGCGATACATCCTAATACATGAGTTTTGTATTGTAGGCATGTTATCAGTTTTAAATTTCCTGGAAAGAGTTTTAATAACCAAATCGCTGAGTTTGTGTTTCACTTCCGAAAAATGAGTAGTAGAAAGCATTTTCATACATTCATGAAATAAATTTTAAATAATTTACCTTTCGTGTACTGAATTTACTACTATTTCAAAACATTTCGTGCTATATTTAAATAATATGATTTATGTTCATAACCAAGTTCCTGCTAAAATCTATTTACGTTTCTTGATCCCATGTATTCTACATTATATTTTAAAAATATGATGAAGAGCAAGTATCACATGACACTTTTAAACGTAAGCGAAAATGAATTTTAAAGTTTTGGCAGAAATTTGCACATATTGTGAAACGTCTTGTGCTGTCTTAAAATATTGGATTTACCTTCTTACTTAAATTCAAGAGCAAATCTGCGCATATTCCTCAGATGACAAATTTTGTGTAAAGAATATTTTCACTAGCCGAAAAAAAGTGCTTCTATGACTTAATTCTCACTTATAATTATATAACACTTATAACGTATTTATAACTTAATTCTTACATAGATTTAAAACAGTGTATTTGTTAACATTTTTCATTTATGCAATATTTATTTAAGGATCACTCACCGCCCCTTGAATAATAGGCCTACGCGCTGAAAAAAAAAAAAAAAAAAATGGTGGCTATCGTAGCCGGATTTTTTTCAGCATTTGTACCTTAAATTTGATTACAATAAGTTCTTAAATTATTTTTCGCTTTACTTTTCTTTGATTAAATTGGTGAAATGAAATTTTTAGAAAATGGTGTATAAGTTTAGGGGACAGTACAAACGATGAAAAAAATCCACCTACGACACCCGCCATTTTTGTATCAGCGTGTGGGCCTAGTGCTCAGGAGACATTGGATCACCCAATAATTAGGTCACACTTAAAGAAGTGGGGAAAGGTTCCACAAAGTGTTACACAGTGTGACAAGTGTAAACGGGTGTTAATGTCCTGCACTGGTCGGGCGTAACCCGACCCAGAAATTTCTGTTTGAAATTAGCACGAAACTCGAGCCGAACCCGACAACAAAAATTTCTTCAGAACCCGACGTACTTCAACCCAAAACCGACCCGAACCCCAGATTAAAGATAATTAATCTATATTTTAATACAATTATGGAAAAGTAGTCTCCAGTTACGTCTCTAATATCAATTTGATCTTTTTTTGTATAAAAATGATCAAATATACACTCATTAATATTCAAATATATATATATATATGTTTTCATTTGAAAAATATTCATGATTTACGTTTGAAAAATTGGGTGAATCCGAATCCAACCCGAGAGATTAAAACCCGACACGAAACCGATCTGAACTTGAAACATTAAAAGTCAACCCGACAAGAACTCGACCCACAACGAAAAAATTAGCATCAGAGATCCGAACAGATCGTGGGTTCAGGTTCGGGTAAAATTGGGCTACCGACCCCACGCAGAACAATAGAGGTGTTAACACGTTTTCAAGTCACATCTAAAGCATGAAAACCATTATGTAGGTGTTATTTTCAAGAAACATATTAAAGTTTTTTTCTTTTAAATATGTATTTTTTTCTGGTAATAATAGGTATAGTATTCCTTTTTTTTCTTTTAATTTCAACATTTTGAAGTAAAATTACGCAATATCTTGGTGGGTTTATAGTATTTATATCATTAGATAGTAATACATCGCCTATAACAATTCTTTCAAAAGATTACCTGTAAATTAAAAGTTGCAGAAAATATGACGCCACAACAGAAGGGAGGGGGTTGTCACTCGAGTGTGAAACCCAGTGACATAGGGAGGAGGGATGTGGTAAAAACCTCACAAAGTTTGCTAAAAGTAATTAATGAATGATCCTTTTCTGGGTTTAACTAAGACTAATTGATATTTTAAAAAAACTTTCCTCCCAGATTTTGTATTCTGAACGAATGATGAAAAAAACAAGCATTCTAATAATCTTATTCAGAAGGATTAAAGAAATTTTCAGCTGTTTAACAGCGCTGTGAATTCCTTATAAATTGTCTTCGAATTTTAATATCAACCTTCCTATTCTTTTAATGAGATTTTTCTTTGACATTCATAGCAAAATTAATGAACGTGGCAGTAAATAAAGTTACCCCTTTAAGACTGGAATATTTTTGGTAGATATGGAAAGTTTTGGTGTTTTTTCTAATTAATAGGATTGTATTATATTATTGATTCTATTTATAAGAAATTGACGAAACCCGTCCATTCTGAAAAGCATTCTAATTCCAACTCTAATACTTCTGTTGTGTTACCATTTTTTCCTAAAATCAGTCAGAAAGTTGCTAAAATCTTAAGAAGGTTTGATTTTAATGTTATTAGGTAGCTTTCTTTACAAAAAAGCTACCTATTGCAGCCGTTCGGAGGAAAGCGATTTCAAAAAATTTTGGTATATTTTCATCGATCATGACCCCCAGACCCCGAAACCACCCTCCGTTCAAAATTGATATATATATATATATATATATATATATATATTAGGTTGGCAACTAAGTTCCCGCAGTTTTTTTAAATAGAAGTTTTCTACCGAAATCTATATTTTGTTTTCCGAATAGAGTTAATTTGTGTTAAAACTCAGATCGTAAAATGTAGTGTCAAGTTGGGAAAAAGGATCATTTTAGACACCTCCTCTTCTTTGCTTTTAATAAAGGTTGTTGGCTGCAAAAGCTATTCGCAACATTTGTGCTGTGTATGGCCATAGCTGAAAGAACCGCTCATGATTGGTAAGTTAAGGTCAAAAATGGAAATTTTGACATCAACGACGCACCTCGTTCTTGCCGTCCGGTTGAGTTCGAAGAAGAGCGATTAAACCAACTTTTGCACGAAAATTCGCATCAAACGACAAGGGAACTCGCAGAGAAAATGAAATTCTCCCACACTGCTATAGAGAAGCATCTTCACTCAGTGGGGAATGTTCAGAAGTGTGGAGCATGGGTTCCGCATGCTTTAACCCTTTCAGGGGCAAGGTAATTGTATTTGTAAACTGATGAAATAATTGAGTAACACCAGTATTTACAAGAAAAATTATTTGTAAAGAAGAAAAGGTATCTTTTCGCTTATTTAATTAAAAAGAAGTTTTCATTCAAATAATCTGGTGCCAATGTGGCAATTAGGGATTAAAATTATGTGATGCCGTGATGGCATCACCGCCCCTCAAGGGGTTAAGTGACAACAACAAAAATCAGCGAGCCACAATCTCCGCTGGTTTGCTTGATCCTCACCGCTCAACTCATGGACACAAGCAACGATTTCTTTACCGAATCGATACTGGCGACGAAAAATGGTGCCTGCACATTAATATGAAGCAGCGCAAGGAATGGCTTAGCCCGGGTAAATTACCAACACCGCGCGTGAAACAAGATCTTCATCCACGAAAAACGATGTTGTGTGTATGGTGGGACTGGGAAGGGATTATCCATTACGAATTTCTTGAACGGAAACAAACGGTTAACGTACAAGTCTGTCTTCAACAGATGGAACGACTCAACACAGCTATTCAAGAGAAAAGGCCTAATCTCAACATGAAGTTCTTTTGCTGCACGACAATGCCCGCCCTTATGTCGCCAATATGACCAAGGAAGCCAATCAAACGCATAGCTGGAGAGTGCTGCCGTACCCGCCGTACTATCCCTATTTGGTACGAACAGATTTCCACCTTTTTAGATCTCTTGCAAATGCTATGAGTAGAGTTTCGTTCAATACTAATGCAGAATTGAGAGCTTGGTTGGATGAATTTTTCGAGTCGAAACTGGGGGATTTCTACCAACGAGGTATTGAAAATCTTATTGAACGTTGGGAAGAAGTTGCAAACAACAAAGAAGAATACATTGTTGATTAATTACTTGTTAAATTTTATTGAAAAATAAACTTAAAAAAAATTAAAAAGGGCGAGATCTTAGTTACCAACCCTGTCGGCATTCCATAGTTGACATTCCTTTTTAACCTTTTCGACTCGGGAGTCTCTTATACAAATTTTATTCGGTTGACACCACTTTTTAAAAAGAAGTTTCCTTCAAGTACACAATTTCAAAAATGCTCTAATTGAATAAGGCAAATTTTATTTTCCTTTATCACTGGTGCTAATATCAAATTTTGCAAAGAAAGATGATGTCCAGTCAGGCTGGACATACGAGTGAAAAGAGTTAATGATCTGAAATTTAGCATAAATAAACTCGATCAAAAAACAAAATACAGATTACGATAGGAAAAATGTATTTTTAAAAAGGCGGGAACGTAGTTGCCAATCCAGTTGTCATTCTATAGTTGACATTCCATTTTAATGATATGAAATTTAACCCGATCAAAAAAACATACTATAGAATCCTGTAACAAAAATGTATGTAAAAAAACGACGGGAATACACTTACCAACCCACTCTGAATTCTATAGTTTACATTACATTTTAATAGTCTGAAATTTAACATAAATTAACTCCATAAAAAAAAACAGAATATAGATTCTGGTAAGAAAAGTGTATTTAAACAAACTGCGGGAACTTAGTTGCCAACCCAATATATCTGACCTATGTCACACTGTAACTCCCGTAATTATGAACCGATTTCGATGTAATTCGGTGTGTACATAGTACATACCAATGTCTCGACCGAGTTCGTTGGCCAGCTTCATCCGCCGTTTTGTTTCAAAATGGCGGCCATTTAAAAAAATTTAAAAATTTTAAAACTTGAAATGTGGTACCAAAAAATTAAAAATGGAAAAATATTTTTTTCTTATGTATTTGACCTTTATACAAAGATTCCGGAGCAGTTTTTGTTTCGTCTATATCTTAAAAAATGGCTGAGTTATAGCATTTTGAATTTCTAGCGTGGCTGACATTTTGAAACGTCCTGAATTTTGTCACGCGATAAAAGACGTATTTATGAACCGATTTGGATGTACTTCAGTGTGTACATAGTACATACCAATCTCTCGACCGAGTTCGTTGGCCAGCTTCATCCGCCGTTTTGTTTCAAAATGGCGGCCATTTAAAATTTTTAAAAAATATTAAAACTTGAAATGTGGTACCAAAAAAGTAAAAATGGAAAAATATTTTTTTCTTATGTATTTGGCCTTTATACAAAGATTCCGGAGCAGTTTTTGTTTCGTCTATATCTTAAAAAATGGCTGAGGTATAGCATTTTGAATTTCTAGCGTGGCTGACATTTTGAAACGTCCTGAATTTTGTCACGCGATAAAAGGCGTATTTATGAACCGATTTGGATGTAATTCAGTGTGTACATAGTACATACCAATCTCTCAACCGAGTTCGTTGGCCAGCTTCATCCGCCATTTTGTTTCAAAATGGCGGCTATTTAAATTTTTTTTTAAATTTAAAATTTGAAATGTGGTACCAAAAAATTGAAAATGGAAAAATATTTTTTCTTATGTATTTGACCTTTGTACAAAGATTTCGGAGCAGTTTTTGTTTCGTCTATATCTTAAAAAATGGCTGAGTTATAGCATTTTGAATTTCTAGCGTGGCTGACATTTTGAAACGTCCTGAATTTTGTCACGCGATAAAAGGCGTATTTATGAACCGATTTGGATGTAACTTCGTTTATACATAGTACATACCAATGTCTCGACCGGGTTCGTTGGTCAGCTTCATCCGCCATCTTGTTCAAAAATGGTGGCCATTTAAATTTTTAAGAAAAATTTAAATTTGAAATGTGGTACCAAAAAATTAAAAATTGAAAAAATATTTTCTTCTTATGTGTTTGACCTTGATAAAAAGATTCGGGAGCAGTTTGTGTTTCGTCTATATCTTAAGAAATGGCTGAGTTATAGCATTTTGAATTTCTAGCGTGGCTGACATTTTGAAACGTCCTGATTTTTCTCACGTAATAACAGGCGTATTTATGAACCGACTTGGATGTACCTTGGTGTCTACATAGTACATACAAATATCTCGACCGAGTTCGTTGGCCGGCTTCATCCGCCATCTTGTTTCAAAATGGCGGCCATTTAAAAAAAATTAAATTTAAAATTCAAAATGAGGTATTAAACAATTGGAAAATGAAAAAGATTTTTTTATGTGTTTGGCCTTGATACAAAGATTCCGGAGCAGTTTTTGTTTTTGAAAATTTGTTCTTTTGTTTATATCTAAAAAAAATGGTTGATTTATAGCACTTTGAATTTCTAGCATGGCTAACATTTTGAAACGATCTTGTATTTGTCACGCGATAACACACGTATTCGCCTATTACGATGTAAGAAGGCATGTGGATAGTATACATCAATATCTCGACCAAGTTCGCTGGCCAGCTTCATCAGCCATCTTGTTTCAAAATGGCGGCCATTAAATTAAAAAAAAATTATATTTAATGTGAGGTGCAAAAAAATTAGAAATTGAAAAAGGTTTCTTTCTTAAGCATTTGACCTTGATATAAGGATTCAGGAGCATTTTTTGTTTGTCTTTACCTTAAAAAATGGCTCAGATATAGCAGTTTCAATTTCTATTGCAGGTGACATTTTGAAAAATCTGATTTTTTGCATGCGACAGCACTCCTATATATTAACCGATTCCGATGTGAGTGAGCATGTGCACAGCAATTACTAAGGTCTCGACCAAGTTCACTGCTTAGCCTCATCCACCATGTTGTCTTAAAATGACAGGCACTTTAAGAAATTGCCGAATTTGGCAGCCAAATATATGTTACTTTAATGAAAAGCAGCTTGGATAAAGATGACTAATTTCGCGAAATTCTCATTCATTATATTGATAAAAATTAGTATTGAATCTCCTATATTCGGTTTCCACTAAATTGAGCTTCGTGTGTTTGAATGATATAATTTGGCTTTTTTTAAATAAGGATTATGAAAGCTACCTCTTCCTCCCGGCACTGGCCGGAAGGACTTTTTTTTCTCCTGTTAATAAAATCACTTTTTCAAATCTCAAACACCCCGTTGATCGCCTAGATAACAGGGGTATTTACCAAATCTCTTGCCAGTGTGGCCTTTCTTATATTGGCCAGACTAAACTTGCTCTCAGATTTCGTTTAAAAGAGCATGAAGGTTATGTTAAAAATCAGGAGCTCAAACGTTCTTCTATTGCTCAACCTTCTTGGTCTTCTCAACATAGGTTCGATTTTTCCTCAGCCACCATTATCCAAAAATGTTCTTCTAACCTTGATCTTGATTTTTGGTAAGCTTACCACATCATTAAAAATTCTCACTCTTTAGTCAATGACTTATCCAGTACTCCAGATTTTCCAAGTGTTTGGAAAGCATTAATTTAATTTCCTCTTTTTTGGTTTCTTTTTCTCTCCTTCTCCGGTAAATGTCGCTACTTGTCCACCCAGTCGTTTCCACTGCTTCTCTCTCATTGATTGTTTCTAGCGCTTTCGCTACCCGCATAGGGTACATAAGGCAGCGCGTCTCTGTCGATCATTTTGCTCAGCCTTGCTATTTTCTAGCACGCTGTTCTTTTTTCCCTATCTTGCACTGAAGAAGAATCTCGCTGTAGATTCGAAACAGCTGTTTGCTGCTTTTCACGCATTATTTGTGCATTTTAAACGTTGGTTTACTGCTTTTTAATATTCCTGCACAAAGGCTTTAATTGCTATTTTAATAGGATTGTATTTGATTGCTTTTTTTTTTTTTAAATACTCGATGTCAGATTATGCCAAGGGAGGATTCACGTAATTCTGTGGATGCAGGCACACCTCTTTAAATCGCACAAAAAGAGGAAATTATTTTTTTTCTTTTTGTTTAGGATCACCTACACAATTGTGTAGGTCAGGTTTAAACCCTTTCAAGGGCAAAGCACTTCCATTGCTAAAGTGTTGAAATGTACCTAGTACCGTAACTTAACCGTAACTTAACACCGTAACTTAAGATTTTTTTTTTTATTTTTTTAGAAAAAAGAAACAGCTATATTTCACATTCATAATAAACAATTTTTTAAACCAAAATTCTCGTGCTGTTGTGGCATCTGGGAATTAAAGCTAAGTGGTTTCAAAAAATACCACTGCCCCTGAAAGGATTAAAGGATTAAATGCCGTCTTGACTTGCATTTTAAATGTTTTCAAATTGAAGGATTCTAAATGAATAATTTGTGTGATTTATTTTTTTTCTTTTATTTAAATATAATATTAAGAAAATACAATTAACTATCCTGGTAGAAGATATTCAATATATATTTTTTAATTATTTTTCAACAAACTAGCTAGGTTCAAGAACATTTACATAGTATTTAAACTAAATTCTTACGTAAATTTAAACATTAAATTTGTTAAAATAATGCATTTTTTTTTCAATTATGCAATATGAAGTTTTCTGAATTTATCTAAGATTACACAATTTTACAAAAAAAGGGTCTTCCCATATTATCAGTTTTAATGAATGATGAAAAAAAAAGCATTCTAATTATGTTATCCGGGATATATATATATATATATATATATATATCCCGAATAACATAATTAGAATGTTTTATATATATATATATATATCATTATATATATATATATATATATATTTCAGCCTGTGAATTAATTCTAAATTGTCACTAAATTCCAATATCGACCTTCCTCTTCATTTACTGAGATTTTGCATAGCCATTCACAGCAAAAGTAATGTATGTGACTGTAAATAACGGTAAATCCCGTCTTTATTTGCATTTTAAATGTATTCAAATCGGAGGAAGAAAATAAATGGTACAAATTTTTGTGTTTGTTCTGTTTGAGAGCTTGGGCTGCTAAATGAGTTTTAATAATGCACTGGGGAGTCGTTCTAAAATACGTTTTCCCTAAAAATCGATACAGTCAAACAATTTTACTCACAAAAAAGGTTTTTAGAGCCGTCATTGTTTGTCATTGTTTTAACAGATAATGATTCTAAGGTAACGTAACCGATTTATTTAAGTTGTAATTTAACATTGTTAGTAATCGCTGACGCTTGCTCTTATAATTAAGTATCGTGACAAGATAAGTTATGATTTCGCGCCTTACAGAGGTTTCAATCATGTATTTTCCAGAAAATAAATACCTTAGAAATACTTCCACAAGTATGATAAAAATGACACTAAATATTCTGCCTTCTATTTTGTTTTGAAAGGCTATAAATTTTATTCATAATTATCGACCGTATAGAAATTCGAAACAAAGTGAAATTCTATGTCGCACGAATAAGAATTTCTACATGCATAGGTGTACACATGATTTTCGTTACGGGGAGGAAATGAAAAATATCTATATTCGGCCACGGAAAACTTTTACTTCTAAAGAAAATAATCGGTGATATTTTAAAATGCATTACCTAATTTTAACAAATGATAGGTGAGAATGGGCGGAGGAGTCGACCTTTTCCCTAAACAAATGAGTAAAGTTTAAATCATATGCATTAATTTAAAACATTGTAGCTAAACACCTACAACTGATTTTTTCCTGTACTATATTTTATTAGTTACATTCAGTTCTGTACGGCTAGAATCAAATTACCAAAAATATTCCTTTTATGCTGTAAATTTTCTTATATTTGACAAATACCTAAGCATAGAAAATGTCATTAGAGTTAGAAATTAAAATATATTCAATCAAATATTAAATAATTGGAAAATGTCATATTTAAATTTTCTAATATCATTCACTGCTTTTAAATATTAAATGGTTTCTTTCGAAGAGTAGAATGGAATATACATGTTGTTCTGTGTCTGAAACAGGAATTATCTTACAGGTATAATAATTCTTGTAAGATATTTTCTGTAAAATACTTCCAATAAATTCAAGATTTATATTCTTTATGAGAAATTTAACTTCGAAGACAAGTTTCGTTTTTATCCTAAGCATAAAATGAAATGTTCTTATTGCAATATTTTTACCATTTATATTTTAAATGGATTCATTATTGATAGCATTTTAAGAGTCGATGTTTGACTCTTCAAAAATGTAAAATTCAGTGAATAATGGCATTGTACATTATTTAATAATTTAGCAAAGAATAATTTCTCAAGGTTTGCATGATTATTCATATTTTAATATAATTTCTTCTTATAGATTTAATCTTTTTCTCAATATTAATTTGTTCATCGTCTGTTTTGTTTTTCCCGATTTTTGTATTCTTTAGCCTCTTAATAATTTTATTTTTAACTGATATGTTTCGTTTATATTTTTGTGGTTCTTTTATTTTTTAGATGGATAATATTTTTTAGCTTATATTTCTTTTCAATACGTATAATTTAATAAATAAATACAGACTACAGTTATATGCATTTTATGCTGTATTTAGAACCACGAATAAGTATAAGAAAAAGCATGTAAAATATACTGGTTCATGGTAGACTGGTACTGGAATTTCTCATTGACATATTAAACTTGTCATCTGTAAAATATTATAATGTTACAGAATATGTAAGCAATGAAATAAGCTAAAATTACATTTAGTTAATTAAAAGTATGAATCATTGAGTTTCTACATAGCAATTCTTTCAAACTTGTATCAGGAAAATTATATTTAATTATTCAGATGCGTCAGAGACCTATTAAAGGAGAGAGGGTGTTCATGCAGCACAATCATCCCCACTCACACATAGACAATTTTTTTAAGTGAGATGAGGTGTTCCAAAGACTATTTATTTCTAGTTTCATATTTCATCCCTATAAAAAACTTTCTACCTACAGAAATACTGTATATATTCATTACTTTGTTAACAGCTACAACTTCTAAAATTCCATTTATTTGTCTCAAAATATCATTAATTAAGTTTGTATATAGGAACTTTTTCAAACTTGCATAAGAAAAATTTTATTTGGATAAAAATTTTATTTGGATATTCAAAAGGAAAGCAGAGGTCTAAAAACGTAGGCGTCATCATCGGACTCAAGTCCTCCTCATTCAAATGAAGATAATTTTGTTAAGTCCCATGAAGTTTTCCAAAGTATTTTATTTTCTGTTTTCAACTTTCACAATTCATCTCTGTACCTAAAGAAATACTATAAAAATTGATTACATTTTTATTTAATATATCTTTTAAAATTATACTTAGTTGATTGAAAATATGAATCATTAAATTTGTATATAGCAAATCTTTCAAACTTGCTTAAGAAAAATTTTATATGAATATTCAAAAGAAAAGCAGAGACTTAAAAAAGAAGTCGTTCTCAAGGGACCTAACCCCTCTCCGTTCAAATAAAAATAATTTTTTTAAAGTCAGATAAGGTGTTCCAAATTCTATTATTTTCTGTTCTTAACTTTGATAATTCATACCTGAAAAAAATCAATACTATAAGTATTGATTACATTTTTAACTAGTATATCTTATCTTGTATATCTTGTATCGAAGACTTCAATGTATGATCTGCAAGTCGCATTTTTGTTTTATTTTCAATGCATTTTATTTAAAAATTTGGAGATTTCAAACGCATTTTATTTAATAATTTGGAGAATTAAACCCGCAGTTTCATTTCTCACATTTTAGAATTACTTTAAGTAATATTTCGTATAGTTACAGGATATTTAATTCATATGAATTGTAGCGGGAAATTCAATTACATGCACTGATACTCTATGCATTTATATGTTGTGAAAGCCTTTATTAACCCTTTGTGGCTCAACAACCTCCCTTTGAAAACTATTTGCTCAGATGTTAGAACACATCATTATAAACGTGTACAAAATAATTAAAAAAATAGAACATGGAAATAAAAAAAATATCGACTGAAAGATATTTTTTTCATATCTGCAATAAACAGAAAATTACGTACTTCTTATAAATATTGTAATTTTCTAATACAGAAATTAAAAATATACGAACTTACCTTTGTAAAAAATCAATTTTTAGGCGTCTCCAGCTTCTTAAATTTTACAAAATTTACGAAGTTCATTTGAGCAATAACGATGTGAAACTGCTCAACTATTAAATAAAACTTTGGTATGGAAAAATTAACACAGTATCGCCATCTGTTGAAGATTCTGTGAACAAGTCATAGTAATTGTTGTGTTGGAGGATAGAATCAATAAAGAAAATCGTCTTTTAATGCCCACTGTATAAGTAACATCGATTTTTGGATCTGTTGCAGATATGAAACACGGTGGCACAAAGGGTTAAATGAAGGGGATCTTTTCCTCTCTACTGCTCGATGTCTCATAATTTAGTAGCCGTAATTTTCTATAATTTTCATTATGTTGCCTTCTATCTCAAATAGTTAAAAATTGTGATTTTGCCATAAATTGTTTGAACGAATGAATATTTTGTTAATTACTGACAATCATAATTGTTGAATTTAATTTTAAATAACTGTTTGAGCCTCTACCATAATTTTCAATTGCTACGCAACTGATGGAAATATTCGAATAAAATTCATTTTTATTCTCAATTTTTATTTCTGATCTTCAAAACATATAAATGACCTCACATGCATGAAACGAAAAAAAAAATAATGTTTTATATTTGGATCGTTTTATCCGAATACGCATATATATATATATATATATATATATATATATATATATATATATATATATATTAACCACAATAGCTTAAGTATATTAAATATCTTCTATAAATATAAAACTACATTTTCGTTTTGTTCTTATTTAAAGTAGCTGCAATAGACATACAGCTTAGCTCTCTGAATCTTATTTTCAAACACACTCCATTCTTGAGATATATGTATGAAGTTCATTTCAACAAATTCGTAAAGGAAAGAACGTAATTAAGAAATCGAAATTAATGTGTCAATCCGATAAAAGTTAATTAATATCCAGAAGTTTTAACAAAGGATCTAGGTCAGAATGCCTTTTGCAAATGAACCATCTGGTCGTTTTAAATGGACAATTAAATCTTAGAAAATAAAACTCTGTCTAAAGTACTATTATGTTCGAATGTTGATAAAATACCATAGAGTAAGCATTAAAATATATGGTAATCTGGGAAGTTTGTAATCTGTAGAATTTAAAATGTGTTTTCACGCCTTTTTTGCTTATTTCTTTAAATTAGTGGAATTTGGTGTCGATTTTTAAAATGCATTAAAGAAAAGTTTCTGTAATGCTTGTTCTGCGATGCTTGTCAGTGTACAACGAAGTAAAACCTTTTCACTATCATGAGCACATTTGAATTTTTGAACGATTTTCGTCAGCGCACTTACCACTAAACATATGCATATTTATTTATATGTGTGTGTGCAAATTACGTTAACATTTTCATGTATATACAGAGTGTTCCTATTTATTATGTTGTCTTCTATCTCAGCTACTTAAAAATGGTGATTTTGTATTAATCCCTTGGGGACGAGCGACCGGTATACATGCTGCGTAAGGTGCTAAGAATCCGTGGTTATTCTCGCCAGTAAATTTTTATTGTAAATTTTGCCTTATTTAATCCGAGCGTTTTCTCGATGCAATTAGGCAACAATTTCTGTTTTGAAAAACCGGCGATAAAGGATTAAAAATTCAATAAAAGACGCTTGTCCTTAAGTGGTTAAATTATTTGAACGAATAAACATAATTTTTATTTGCTACGCCACCGATTGTAATCTTCGAATAAAACTAATTTTTATTCTCAATTTTTTTATTTCTAAACTTCAATATATATAAATGGCCTCATATGCATTAAACAAAAAAAAATAATATTTTATAATTGGATTGCTTTATCGGAATACGCAAATATATAAATACTATTTTAACTCAAAAGTTTAAGTATATTAAATGTCTGCTATAAATATCAGACTCCTGTTTCTTTTTGTTCTTATTTAAAGTACCATCAATAGACATACAGCTTAGCTGTCTGAATCTTATTTTCAAATACGCTCCATTCTTGAGATATATATATGAAGTTCATTTCAACAAATTGGTAAAGGGAAGAACGTAATTAAGAAATCGAAATTAATGTGTCAATCCGATAAAAGTTAATTAATATCCAGAAGTTTTAACAAAGGATCTAGGTCAGACTGCCTTTGGCAAATGAACCATCTGGTCGTTTTAAATGGACAATTAAATCTTAGAAAATGAAACTCTGTCTAAAGTACTCTTCTGTTCGAATGTCGATAAAATACCATAGAGTAAACATTAAAACTTATGGTAAGTTTTAAGGAAGTTTGTAATCTATAGAATTTTAAATGTGTTTTCACGCTTTTCCTTCTTTTTTTCTTTAAATTAGTGGAATTGTGTGTCGATTTTTAAAATGCACTCAAGAAAAGTTTCTGTAATGCTTCTTCTGCAATGCTCTGATGCTTAACAGATGGAATGTACAAAGAAATAAAACATTTTCCCTATCATGAACAGATTTAAATTTTTTAAACATATTCGTTAACGCCCTTCCCATTACACAAATGCATATTTATTTATATGTGCGTGTGCACATTACATTAACATTAACATGTATATACATTCAGTGTGTTCCTATTTATCTTTTACCAAAAACTAATTCCTAAACTGTTAATTTTAGAGCTGTGATTCCATTTGCAAAAATGGTTCAAATGTTATTCTTCATTATATGGAACCATTTACGTCAAAATATTTATTTTTTAGAAATATATGAATTTTAATCTTTTATACTTTCCCTTGTTGCTATAAGGTTTAGTTAGAAAATTTTTATCCATGCTGTAAGAAGTAAAACATTAAACATTTAATTTTTGGTACAACCAAAACTTACCGAGTTGAGGTACTTTAAATTTTATGACTTATCAACGTTTGCTGCTCAAAAAACGAGTATTTTTTTCTATGACTTTTTTCTGAGGTACTATTATTTGAAAATATTGTATAGATGCAAGAATGATGGTAATATGTTGAAGATAATTATAAAGGGGAAAACAGATGAAAGCCGATGCTCGTAAGAACAGAACGATAAATAAGTATTATCAGTACTATCAGTGACTATATCATCCTTTTTTCACCTGACACTTCAAATGTTTTAATATTTATACTGTCTGGTATACTCACCTATATGAACAACAAATAACTAGTCGTCGTCCATTTGCGCACTTAATGTGTAAAATAACACTAAACATTTTCATAGCCAATGAAACCAAATGAACTCCGAATAAATGCGCTTTTTACTCGCTGTTTCTAACTGTACATAGTAGGATCTAAAGAAAGTACTCCCATGTCGAAATTCCACAATTTAAAATTACTTCTTCTTTCTTGCCGACCAATTATTACATTATTGAACTAAATGTTTTCTTGTTTAAAGCTTTAATGTTATTGATTTAACTAGAAATATTCAAGGTCTTATTCATTTATTGAATGTTATTTTAAATATATGTGACCTAGTTTTAAGAAATTAGTAATGTCTTCTTACACAAAAAAAAAATACTTATGTACTTTCCGGGTAACCTCTTTCAGTTGTTAATATGTATGTCGTTAATTCCAGTAACGTAACGCCAATAATCGATAGGCGTGACGTGACCTCAGAACATCGTATCTTTTCTCGGTGGCATGTAAAGTCCTGCACGGGTCGGGCACAACCCAAAAAATTCGACTAAATGTGAACCTAAAACGTGACCCGAGCCTGACATGAACAATACGTTAACCCGATCCGACCGAAATAAAAGGAAAGTAATACATATTTTAATACAATTAGGAAAAAAATAGTCTGCCCTTATACCGTTTATGTCAATTTTATCTTTTTTGTATATAAAAATGAACATATGTGGGTCAATATCACAAAACACGGAAATTGCAGTCCGCACAGTTATAGAATGCAATTTTCTTTTTTACATTCTAATAAAAATATTCTTATAAGTATTTTCAAGAGATATTAATTTCATAATAATACAAAAACAAAGCAATTAAAAGACTTAAGATTTTATATTGTCATTTTCCTGGCATGCCACACTATGAAGGCTTTCTGCTATTTTGTAAAAATATCTTTTCTAGTTTTTTTTTAATTTCTAATTAATTATTATATCTTAAATAACACATATATGTGGAAGGTAACAAGTTCTGTATCTTACAAATAATTTTCCATAATTAAAATATGATTGTCACTGAAAATGAATGTCATTGTCCTGGCCTGCTCATTTTAGTTCTTTATGGGGTATAAAGATGGCGCTGCAGAGTAATTATTCTTGTTCTTGACATAGTTCCAGTCATAAGTAGTAAAATCATTGCTACCAGCAAGATCTTTTAGATATTTCTTTGAAAATAATGTGTTTAAAGACTTTTGTAATAATTGAGTAGACTTTTATTATGGCATTTTCCTGGCTTGTATAATTTACAAATAAAACTTAACATTTCACTGGATTTGAGGTATTATAGAGGAAGCAAGTTCCTTTAAACAAAATTAAAATATTAGATCTAAAAATAAAAAAAACAAGAATGTGAAAAATGTTTTAGAATGAAATTGTCATTATCCTGGCATACATATGTCCAGAAAATGACACGTAATTATAATTACATAAAAATGAACTTAAGCTCTTCAAACTTTAACAATTTTAAATATAAATTCCTTTATTCAGCTGTTCAACCAACATTTAAAAAAAATCAGAAACTTTGAAACGATTTATATTTCAAAATTTTTGTTTTCAAAATCTCACAATTTATGATATTCACCCATGTACACCATTAATATTCAAATATGTTTCTTTTTTCATTGAAAAATATTAAGGACTTTCTTTTGAAAACTGGAGTAAACCCGACCCCGAACCGAAAAAATGAAAACAAAACCTACCCGAACCCCGAAGTATTCAAATTCAACCCTACTGGAGCCAGTACCGCCCCGAAAAAAACATAGCTTCAACTCAACCCGATGCAGGACACTAGTTACATATAAATCCGATTATTATTATTTTTTATTTTTATTTTATTTTATTGTAAGCCAATATGTAAAAGATTTAAATAAATGTGTCCTTACGATCACAGCCTTTTTGCTCAAATCCCATAGTTTATTTTTCCATTTAATCTCATTTAATCCCCCTATTTAATAAGTACTTTTGTTGTAACAGATTTTAACAGTGCATTACCAGTGTTTAATCACTTTTTCATAAATTCTCATATTGTGCCCATTAATGCATACTTTGTTTGTTGCCAGAATCCTGTGATTTTGACATTACTTCACCACGTTATTCGGTAAGCTAAAGGTCGCAAATCTGTATCATTCTTTTTTTTTTTTTTTTAATACGACGCACAATATAGAAACTGCAGTTTGCATAAACTGTTCATCGCAAAACTAATAGATTACAAATAGAAACTAATAGCTTGTGAACTTTAAAAACATTAGCTGTGTTCACTTTAAAAACATTTATTAAATTATTATGATTATCTTGTATGAGACTAGGACTGGACGATGTAGAAATTTCTTAAATCGATTTATCATCCATCTAACACCGCGATTTAGTGCTAAATCGCCATTGAACACCGATTTTACCTTTAAGAATATGGAAGCCCAATTTTTAAAAATTTAGTAACAAAATCCGGTCTTTATGCACCCCCTCCTCTATTATTTAGTATACTTAGCTTTTAATTTTTGAAATACCTTTGAAAAGAAGTATATTTTATACAAAAAAAAAAAAAAAAAACTTTGAATGCCCCAAAACACTCGTTTTTACCATTTTAAAAATTAGTGACCTATTTTAATACATTTTATAAACTCATACTTTAAGAAATAACATAAAAGAAAAGGTTTTTTTTTCTGTCTGACTTATGGCCACTACAATCTACATTCCTTATAAATAATAATTCTTACTTAAATCGTCGTTTTTTTAAATCATTTTTATCTTAAATCGGAAGTCATTGAGGCTTGTGATATTTGCTTCAATCGAATCCTGCTAAATCGATTTAACACGAGCTTGCCATGCAAGCGGTAGAAACATCAAAGTAGATAAATTTGTTTTCCGATGTTAGCTGTGAATCGGGGCCCCACCAGTGGCCGAGAGGTTCTGCTCTCGAAGCTGGTAGACGGGAGGTGCTGGGTTCGATCCCAATCGCGCCCGTCGGCCTAATCGTTCGGAGTTTTCGTGGTTTTCTTCGAACCTTGGTTCTCCAAGCGTTAATACGGGTTAGGTTCCCTTAGAAAGACCTCCACGGAAGGCACTCCCCCCCCCCTTAGGGCCTATATCCCACGTGCAGATAATTGGCCGACATAAATACAACAACAACAACAACAGCTGTGAATCGGTATTTTGTTTAAAATCGATTTAAAGGCAATGGCTAAATCGCGATTTTCGATGTTAGTTTAAATCGATTTAAGGCCAATGGTTAAATCGGATTGCCGATTTATGCTTTAAATCGATTTAAGTCCCAGGCCTACATTAGACGTATTACTGTTGTAGCTAACTTTTTAAACTGATGATTTATTACTGGTTATTGAACATTATTGTTTATTTATGGAATTTTATATTTAAATTATTATCATTATTAGTAGTAATAGTAGTACTATTTAGTCTCAAAAATACTAATTCAAATTAATTTTTATGCTTTGTAACACTGTAATAAACCATTTTTTAAATATGCAATTTACGAAATTATATATTTTGTAAACTATTAATTTAGAAATATTTAAATTATACTAAAGTTTACACTGGGATCCTCTTTTATCCCGTTCAGACTGAAAACTGATAGTTTTGAATGTAAAATATGTTAAAACAGCAGCCTTTAAAATTTGTAATGAACTCCAAAAAAATCATTTAATATGGTCATTTTACTTATTTGTTAAAATGCTGTGTTATTTTCTTGTTTTAAAAAATCTTGGTAACTGTTATATATACTTCGGAACTTAAATATGATGCAATTTATTATTACAATACTTAATAATTTTTCTTTTTTAAACCAAGTTTTATGTTTTAAGAAATATTCACATTCGTTCTACACACTTTTCAACGTAGTTGAAAAGTGTTTATGATTTCGGTTTTTCTGACTGTCTGTCTAGACTTATGTCTGTTTTTATGCCCGTCTCTCTGTCCTTCCACGTTCTAACTTGCGTACATAGTCTCGGATTGCCATGTTATTGATATATGAAATTGAGATTTACCTTGGCATCTTCGGTATTTAAAATGGATTGTGTAGCATTTTAAGTTCGTTTACAAGGACATTAAAAAAATTATATAACATTATTGTCTATGGAGAAAAATTGTTGGCAGTGTATTTTAATGATGTTAGACTCTCGAAAATTGTATAGATATATGAGATGCACTACAGCAGGCTTACTTTATAATATGGTGTGCATATTATTTATAGTTCATTTAGAGGGACACACAAAATAATTTCTTTACACGGTACTCCCTACAAGCAATAGTTGTTGAAAGTGTATTTTAAATTATGGTATGCTATTTTAAATGTAACTATTTTTTGCAAATTACTTGGAGTGTATAAAATTTATAGATCATATACAGGACTGCACAAAAGATTTCGAGTACCTTTCCACTTAGTCACAGAAATTTCTGAAGTTCAACTTCCTACTGTATTATGCACTTACTAACTCAACAAAATTTTTGCATACATTTAGCATAAAAACAAAGCTATACATCCTATACAGGGCTTCTTAAAAGAAATCGGACATTTCTCTAATTTTAGATAGTAATTCCTGAAATCGTGTTTTAAAATAAGTTATACAATTTTCAAATTGTTTACTGAGACAGCATCTATCAACTTTTTGAACGGTGAAGTTTTGTTACAGCACAGTAGAGTGCCGATTATCCGAACAAGTCGGGACCGACCCTAGTTCGGATAAGCAAAGTTTCGGATAAATGGACAGACAATTTAAGGGATGTTTATGACTGTACTACAACCTTCAAACGTTATTCAAGCTTAGGACTGGCAAAACCAGTTAGTGCTACCATGTTATTTTTATTCTTTTTTTTTTTATTTTTTTTATTTTTTATTTTTTTTTTTTTTACATTTTTATCATTAAATTTTTTTCTCTTTTTATCATTTTCTGAATTCCAGAGTTTATAATTTAATCAAAAAAGCTTTTGATTGTTGCTTGCTTCAACGAAGATATTCTTTTCAATGCTGCCATATCTCTAATTCTTCTTAAACACGTTAGTTGAATAGGATCAACGTTCTTCTGTCGTTCGAGCCACTTCAAGTTGTTTTCAAACATTCAAAGGCTTCTTTATGTGATGGACCTGGGTTATTTTCAGAGCATTCGTTTTCATTTTTTTCACTTTCTTTTTCATCATAAATCTCATCTGTAATCTCATCATCATTTAAAATCTGATATCCAGGGTCATGTACTTCACTATTTAACCACTCGTTAATTTCATTTTCTTCATAGCTTAGGATTCTTCCCATCTCCTTTATTGTTTTACATTCCACATTTTCTGATCCACTATCAGTTTTCTCTTTATTTAAAATTTTATTCCAAGCCAATGGATAATTGGGAGTTCAGTTAAAAAAAAAACTTTGGGAGAAATAGGCTATTCGGATAACTGGAAGTTCGGTTTAAAAAAAAAATGAGAGAAATAGGCTGTTTGAATAATTGGAAGTTCGGTTAATTGTAGTTCCGATAATCGGTGCTTTACTGTATTTTGAATTTGTTAGAAAGTGTTTCATAATATATGCTTGACGCATGACTATTTTTCTTATATTCCTTGTAAAAAAATTACACTGATAACAAACCTATAGAAAATTCAAGCTATGAACAAATGGAGTATCTTGAACAATTATGTATGTAACTACCCATAAAATTGGTGATATAGGAAACCTTTTGTAAAGAACTCTGAGAAAAAAGATTCTGTCACTTCCCAGATGTAATTCTTCTGTGGAACATAGATTGTTCCTTCCTTTGTTGTTTGAAAAAGCAGGAGTAGCTGTAAAATAACCATAACTTTGATGATATTGCTCTGTTTATCCTAGAGCGATTTCAGAACGAGTACCAGATGTCACAAATGGCTTATCGTACTCATTATATTTGAGTAAGTACGCTTCGAAATGTTGTGCTGTTGGGACAGCTGACTAATATGTCTATTCTTTAGTTCTTCTTCTTTAAATTATTTTCCCAGCTTTCTACCCATAAAAGTCCAATGTTTTAACCAAATGTCTTAAATTAGTTTCTATTTTTCAAAGATGTTTCTGAAAGTTACAAAGTTGCAGTTAGTGGATAATAAAAATGAACATTAGAATACTCTTATTTTTTTATGTATTTTAGTAGCATATTCTTTTCAGCAAAAACTCCCCAAGCTTTATTATAAAGAGCTTTTTTTTATTATTATTACTAGACGTAGACTTCGCGCAAATATAATACAGAGCGGAAGTTTTCTAGAGTAGAATACAATGCTATTTTTTATTCTCTTACATCCCATAAATAAAAATGACGCTAGAAAGTTATGCAAAATGCATAAAAATTCCATAAATATTCGGAGCTAAAATTATTTTATGAACAGTGTCAAATACATTTTGTTTACTACTTCATGACATATTTTTGAAGATTTGCATTTTTCTATATCGCTTATTCTCTTGAAATTAAAGTATTAATTTCTGCTTGTGATAAAAATGTATCAAATGTATTTTGATCGTAAATTTGGAGTTAAGATGCAACATATTGATACCGAATATTTTACAATCTATACATTTTTTTTTTTTTTTTTTTTTTTTTTTTGGTTGGGGATATATAAAAAACTAACTCATAATGATTTCGTTATCCCCTCTAAATTTCAATAAATGAATTAAAAATAGGAAAGTATAACTACCTTGTTTAAATAATATTAATACTCAAATACTATCCTCAAAAAACTTGCGTTACTGGTGTTGTTGTATCAACGAGATACATGGCATAATTTCCATATTTATATTTCGGAGAAAGGTAATAATAACGTAGAAATTCATGTTTTTTTTGTTTGTTTGTTTGTTTGTTTGTTTTTCTTTTTTTTCGTCTTTAAACACAAAAACTGAAAAAATGTGAACATAATTATGAAACTAATAAAACTTATTGTAACATTAAGCCTAGACCTTGTATCTTACAGATACAAGGGTAGTAATCCTGTGTTAAGAGGTATGTGGGTTTTTCATTTATTGTTTACTAGAACGTACTGATTGCTGGGGTTACTGTTTGCTAGAAAGATTCCACTGTGTTCAGTAGCATGAATTATCTAAAACTTCAAACATTTTTTTACATCTTACAAACGAAACGTTGGAAGTTCGGTTAAGAATTTAAAGGCATAGTATTTTACAGCTTGATTGTTTCATTCAATGCAAAAAAAAAAAAAAAAAAAAAAAAAAAATGTGGAATTCTCTTTTCACATTAGTATTTAGACTGTGACAAGGAATTTACTCAAAATCTTTTTTTTTAAATTACTATCAAGTATGTGAAATCATCAAAATGCAGAATAACTTAATTCATCAGAAAATAAATTTAAACGAGAATAGGGGAAAAAAAGGTGGTTAGGAAAACATTGTGTTGAAACAATTTACATGGTTTTTAAACACCCCTATCCGAAATGCAAATTTTACAGCTGTACAAATTAGTCGACTTGTATTAAACTCCATTCTTCTTTCATTTTCCCAATTAAACTCAATTTTTGACGTTACGTTAAATACCTTCTCAACAAAATATTCCATTTTCTACAGGCAAACATATATCAACGTACTATTATACCTTACATTGCTACTTCAGTTAATAGAATTAACATAAAGTACCTTTTTAAAGTTCTTTTTCCCCCACCAGTGTATATTATTAAAACATATTTCTATAGATTGTATAAATAGCCAATTATCAATCTTCCCAAATATATCTAAATATATACTTCAACTTATTTGTTTTGCATATAAGTATCCTTTAACAAATAAAGAAATAATTTGTAACTCCACAATTTAAAAAATAATCTCGTAATTTTGAAAATTCAAGTTTAAATTATCTAGATGCGTGTATCTATATTTTTTAAAAACAAAACACTAGATAATCCAGTCAATAATAGTATCTCTACGTACACTCTATAAAATGTTTCGTCGAAAACGTAAAAAAAGAGGCAGAAAGTTGCCGGGACACCTGTGTAATAGGGTGGAACTAAAAAACGAAGTTTCGAATTTTATATTCTAATAGTGATTATTTTTTTCCTTTTTAACTCCATAAAAATAAAATATTTTTCATTTAATTTTAAAATTATATTTTCCGGTTCCTCAAAGCATCTGATTTTCCATAAAAAATGAATAAAAGCCAATAATTTATATAAAGTTTTCTAAGCTTATTTTTAAATTTATATTTCGCAAAATTCAATTAATGAAGTCTTAATGTCCTGTAATAAAGAGAATAATTTAGTTTTAGCGCCATTGAAAAGATAGCCTCACTTTATTTGACTTCTGTAGAAGCCGGCGTAGTGGGCGTCGACTTTCATTGTCTCTGATTTGTTTGGCTGAAACCCATAACAAGTTACCCCGATTTAGCGTGTGTTAACAGTTTCTTCGATTATTTTTCAGTAAACCGTCGGTGTCAAATGTAACAATGTCTGCTAATGTACCTAAATCTTGAAAATTGTTGAAGTGTCTTGTATTTTGCGAACCAAAATAATTAACATTAGATTGTCATCTTTGGCGAACATATGGAGATGTTATGAAACATTATTTATGGGTTCAATTTAACTTAAAATCTGCCATCTGGAATCTGGAACACACTGTTTCTGAAATAACTAAAGCTGTCGCTGATACAATTAAAAGTATTTTGCTGAGACCTTCAATTCCAACAGTTTCTAATACACAAATCATAAAAAAATGATTAGACTAGCGTGAGAAATGTTAAAATTTTAAGAAAAATATTAAGATTGGAAAGAATAATCACACATCCGATATAAAATTGCAAAATGTTAGTTAATCGTCCAAAAAACTTTTCTTTGTGTAAATGCATTAAATATTATCGTGAATCGGAACAAGAACGTCACTTTCTAAAGAACAAAGAGAGATGGGGTGATGGCAATAGGATCAATAGATATAAAAAACTACGAAAAATGTGTAGCAAGATTGGAAAAAGAAATATCAATGAAAGCAAATGTTATTTTAAAACAAAAGTGTGATGATTTGATTGAGTGATCGTCAAGTCGAGGAAATAGTTCAATGGGTTGTTCTTCTAAGCCTGAATTTGATAATCAACAAGGTGAAAGAACCGGAGTATTAGACAGAACTGCAAATATTAAATGGCACCCTTGGAGATATGGGTATTTCTGATGATACTAAAAAAAAGGCAACTGAAAGAAGGACTTGAAGACGACAAAGAGAAAAGAAAAGGAAGAATTTGAAAGAACAAGAAAGACGAAATGAGTTAATTTTAGAAGGTTTGTATTTTGATGGCAGAAAGGATAACACTATGATAACTGAAGAAAAGGGAAAAGGTACAACTAAGAATCATTAAAGAAGAACACATGGTCTTAATTCAAAAACCAGGATCAAATACTTCGGTCATATTTCATTGACATCTTCTTTTTATATTAATATAGCCACTGCAACTTTGGTATATTTTCAAAATAATAATAGAGTCATTTCAAGCTTGAAATTTATTCGATGAAACAGAAACGCCATTAATGCAGGACTCAAATCTGGAGTTGTCAAAACATCGGAAGCAAGACTCCAAAAACTTTACAATGGACAATTTGCTTATTGCATGCAAATGATCTTATTTTTATATACTTATTTCAACATCTTACTGGAAAAACTGTCGGTACTAAAGGATTTTCTGGACCAATATGAAAGCAACTTGAAAAAATGCGAACATATTGAAATTATAGGCTATAAAAACATGGATCCTGTCTTGATGGACTGATCGGATGAAGAACTTTAAAAAAAGGTACAAACAGGGGATACACCTCAATTTTAGCTTTTTCTTGTCCTACTCAAACAGTGGAAACGTTTGTCAAAGTTGTCCCGAGAGCTGCGTCAACCATCTTTAGCTAATAAGCGAGAGATGGTTTTATCTTGCGACAGTTGATTTCGTGCAATGTAATGACAAAATTTGTCTAAAAAACCAGTATTTTGAATATCCAATTGAATTAATCCATAACTAAGGGAGGTATGGAGGGTGGAAGTCGATATTTAGCCATCTCCTCGTGGTGACTTCTGTGTAGTATTTGTTTAATCTACACAGATATTAGCAAAAAGCTACGTTGTTTACTTTAAGTTACTTTATACTGAAATTTTAAAACTTTGACGTCCTTGAGGAACCGGAAAAAAAATTAATTTTAAAAAACCTTTTCAGCCAAATGTTTAGACATTCAAAAAGGAAAAAAGTTTTCGCTATTAGACATTAAAACAAAAAAGTTTTTTTTTTACCCTATACTTAAGTTCCACCCTACTGTGTAATTGGGAGAGATTTTTCAGGTATTTTAATAAAGTTCTGTTTTTTGACAGGAAAATTTCAGGGAATTTTGAGATTTTTGAGAAAAATAAATGTATGTAAAAAAATATATGTAAAAATAAATAATATGTAAAAATTACTTTAATATGGAAATGTAGTAGAGTAAAAGAACTAGTACTAAGAAAACTAAAAGCTCTCAGAACATATGTGCGATTTAACGAAATTGCAATTTGGAGGATTTCAAGTAATTTTTACTTTAGAGAGGGGAATCTTCTGTATTTTAAAAGTAAATTAGCAAATCAAAAGAAGAAATTTCCGTGTTTTAACGAGTCACGGAATTTTATATATTTTTTGCCTTATATATAATATTTGAGTGTGTTTTAAGAAAAACAAAACGTAACTTTTAAATTCCACCCGTTTGTAAGTTTATTTTTACTTGAACTTATAGCAGAGAGTCCTCAGCAGAACTGCAAGACATTACTATTTGTTTTTTGTTTGAACTTTCAATTCATCTTTGTTTGAGCTTTAATAAATTGAAGACAAGAAGTTTCAAAAAGAAGAAATCATTTAAAGGCAAGTATAGTTAGTTTTTATGCATGTATTTTTGGAAATTATTTTCTTTATCAAACCTACTGCAACATGATAGGTAAGTATTATTTCTCTTTGATATTAAATTAATACAAAATATATCTTCTTCATCAAAATAGCATTTATGCATGCACATTCATGTGAGGCTATTTGGGAACGCTGTTCTGTTTTTGAGAGTGCCGTTCCTAATTGAAGTGCTTGAGAAATATCGGTTCATTCAGATACTGTACCTTAAATGCAAGCCCTTATTAATATCTAATTTAAAATTGCATTCGTTAATTTAAATTGAATCACTTTTGATGCTATTTCAATACTAATTCAAATTTTCTTCGCCGTGTAGTTGGTGTTTTAATGCCTCAAGAAGTTCATCTTTGTCACTTTGCTTCTTAATTCCATGGAGCAAGCAAAGAACCAGAAAAAAAAGGCTTCAACCAATCGAGTTAGTTCCCTTTTTATGTTTGACATTTTTGTATGTTCTCTGTCAGGGATGTTAAAAGTGTATTTACATTTCCAATATGAATTAGAATTTATGACAAATCTTTATAAAGAAGAACACTGACAGTCTTAACGTGCCTTATGAACATTTTAAGATATTCAAATTCCTTTAAAACTTCAAAGGTTTTTTGTTTGTTTTTAAGATATTTTAAATAAAGTTTTCTAATAGTTGTTGTTTCACTTTATTTAAAAAAGGGATCACATAAAATTTTGTTCACATAATATGAAACACAGCAAAATTTGTAATATAATCATGCAATGAGAAAAATACTTAACCAGTGTTCTCAAATAGCCTGGCTTGCTTGTTCATGCGATGCTATGACATAGGTGCCAAGGGTTACGAAATTTGAAAACCACAATTTTACGATAGCAATCATCGCTTTACTTAATCTTATATTTCTGATTAAATAAGGTGAATATTACTATTCAGAAATAGTGGTATTCAAAATCTTTTCTCTTTGCACCTATACTATGCAACTGTTTCTTTCTTCGAAACTTACTTGAATGACACAGTCGTACAAGAAATTCAAATAATTTTAATTTAATAATTTATAATTCTTATTGTAGAAGTTACACTCATGTCCGTTAAATTTTTATTTATTTTTATTTAAAAGCAATCTAATGGCTGTTTGGTAGCACTGACCTGATAATCATTATATTTATTATACAGTAAATTTAATATCTTTAAAGCTTATTAGAAAATTTTTACTTAAAGAACACTTTCCAGTAAACTATTTGAATGAGATGTATTGTTAAAAAAGATGAATTCGTTTATTGTTGCATGATAATATTACAAAAGCATTGACGCAGAATTTTTTATGGTTGACACACAAAATGATTGTTTATATATATAATTCTGTACTATACTAATTTCTTCGATCACAAACTGAAATATATGTTTTAAACAATTGAAAAATCATGCGATGTAGAAATATTTCGGTGTTTCGCTTAGTAAAGTACGTTAGTTTTTTATAAAAATCGCCTATTTAAAAACCTATTCAATTGACATTTTAGCTTTTTACATATAAGCTGTTTTTTAGATTACACTAAATTATCAAAATGCACAGAAAACTAATTTTTCAGTTTATGTTAAAACTCAGAATGCATAATTTTATATGGTACTTGCGTATTATCCGTACAAGGGTGATAAATCGCCAAAAACTATCGCCAATTATTTTTACGCGTGGGCTTCTGTTTTTGATTTTAAAACACTTTAACACTGCTCGATAAATATTAAGCATGTTAAGAGATGTAACTAAAAATATATGAAAGATTCTTGCATTACATAAATCTCGACAAAAATAAACAAACATCGTTGAATATGGTGTTTTTATGTTAAATTTAATAATTATTTAAATTTATGCCTACGTCTCAATTATTGATCAAATTTTAAATAGAAGTAATTCATAACTATGGTAAAACTAAAGTGCGACTAAAAAAAGCATCTGAACAGCTAAAGAATAAATAGCTAGTATGTAAACATTCGTTTAATATCTCAGCTAAAATCTATGGAAAAGTACACGAAATTTGGACTTTCCACGGCAAAAGTCGAAGTTTGTTGGAAGTTAGCTTTTTGCTCCAGAAATATATGAACTACAATGCATTTAAGAATGATAGTCTACTTACATCATTCGAATTATCAATTCTTATTGAAATACTCTATCTGCATTTATCTGCATTGCATTTCCACATAACATAATTCAGGTATTTATTAATGTACATTCGTGGAAAAAAAAGTAAACACTCCCTACTAACTCTACAACTAATTATAATAGAAGAAAGTTACTGGTACCAATACAGTGCAAATAAAGTCTACTTATATATATAAAATTTGCTTAGGGGGCCATCTACAAATAAAAAACAGACCAAACTTCGTTTTTTTCAATGGCAACACTTAATTTTGACAATGTATTTTAAATCTTCGGCACAAACTATGCATAGAAACGAAATTTCTAGTCATTTGAATGATAAGTTTTTGAATTATACACATTCAAAATTTAGAACTTCTAATGTTAAATTACATTTTCATATTTTTATTAATATAGCCTGAAATTATAATCCTAATGCCATAATTTTCTGTTTGGCTATAATATTAAAAATCCCAAACATAAATACATGGAATTTGCAATTTTAAAAATGTAATAATTTGAATTATGAATTATGAAACTAATATTCGAAATAAATATGAATTGCGACCTACAATTTTTTTGATAGATTTATATTTTGTATGTCCTGCTTTATGCGAATTCTGAATTTCAAATTTTTCTTTCAAGTAGTTTTCGTATTATCATTAAAAAACATCAAACTGGTGGTGGTGGTGGGGGGGGGGGGGTTAAGGGACTGTCTATGATATGCGTAAAAGCAGAATTTGGAAAAATATATTTTACTCATTTTATTGAAATATTTGGGCTGGCAATAGTCGAAAAATATTAAGCGAGTAAAATGGTCATATTGGCATAAAATAATACATTAATAGAAGTGACATAGTCATTCTGTAATGCTATTTCAACAATCGAGTACGAAACTTCAGTTTGGATACAGCCCCTAAAAAAGGTTTATTTTAAAATAATTAATTTCCCGGAAACGTACGAATTTCATGAAAATTTGGATTTAGGCTAAATGTAGGGTGCTGAATTCATTTATGGTGTCAAACGTGGGCATTCCTGTTGAAAAAAAAGTTTCGGTTCGTTTTGATATATAGATGCATCCTAAGCATATTAAAAGATCATCATTTAAAAGTAGACTTTATTTCCAATCGTTTAGTACCTATAACTTTCTTCTACGATAATTCGTTGCAGAGTTAGGAGGTGCAGGGAGTGTTTACTTTTTTTCCCCTACGACTGTACAATTTCATCTCATGAGAACCTGAACACTCACATATTTTTGGTATTATAGCACCATATTATTTGGAAAATAAATAGTTTATGTTTCAGTTCTTTGGAAATTTTTCAAACTCATTATTTAAAATGCGGAATATAAAAATAATTGTGTAAAGAAAATAAGTTAAAGCACACTTCACAATTACAGATGCAGAATAGAAAATAGAACCACAGTGTAGAAAGAAAATAAGGCTAACTGCAATTAGTACAATCATCGCCACTGTTGGCGCAGTGTTTTTGACCTGTCACGGAAGTATCTTGTATATTAATCAAATTTGTATCTCCTTTCCATGGATTATTCAACAAGCTATAGCTTAAATCTTTTTATACGTAATCCTGGTCAGAGTTTGAAAGGGACAAATTTCAAAAGCTTTGTTAGGTGAAAATATGTCTAAGTATAGTGGGTGGATTGTTTAATAGCGCGTATAAACTTGTACAGGATAATGAATATAAATGAAGATCGGTATAATCGTGTGAATTTAATAGCTTCTTTGCCTTTCACAGAAAGGCATTCATGATTTCTCTGCATGTTTTGTATCATAGATTATAAAACTCATTTAAATGAATACAAGAAAGGCATTCTGCATGAAGTACTATAATATTTTATTATGCAAGAAAGGATATACGCCGAAACTCATTCAGCATTCTATCAAGATTTGTCAGAAAACATTCCACCAAATATTTGTTGTGGTCACAGCGAAGTGTTTTGTACGTTATGTTCTGCGAAATAGCATGTGCCATCTAATCAGTTGAATGCAAACAGCCGGTTGCATTATGGAAGTAAATATCATGTTTCGTCGATAAATCATTTGTCTCGTCTTATAATCCCTAAGGCGATAAATAATTTCTAGGAGAATGAATTACAAAAGCTTTTATGGTAATATCGCGCCTTAATATCTATTTGTGTAGATCTGTGATATGAAAACGAACTTTATCCTGATAATTTACTATTTTTTGCCACTTTAGAATCGTCTGTTGAGTTTTCAAGAGAACACTGTGTAAAACTGTGTTAATAAATTGTTTGTCATCTAAAATGGTAAATGTCTTGATCACCACGATATGTAAATATTATATGTGATTTTTAAGGCACATTTCTTTCATGATAAATAATATTTATGTAAAGTTACAAAAATTTTCTTGCAATACTTCTGACATTCAAATATTAATTAACTTTAAGCATTTCAACTATGTTGATACTTAAAACTTATTGATACAACCTCGCAGTTTTGAAAATATGAGACATGTTTAAACATTAAATGTTAATACGTTTTTTCTAAGAAAAGAATTTAGTACCATCCTGTAAAATTTTAACGTATGCTACCAAGAGGAAAATAAATCAATAAAATTTACAACAAAAAGCTTTCACTTCAATTTTTCTCGAAATTTATTATTTCTTACATAACATCTTTCACTAAGATCTTCAAATAACACTTCGAGTACATATACTTCGAGTTTCATAAAACATTTTTTTGTTTTACAAATCTAAGCGGCGACTACTGTTTGATTTCGGATAGTAAAACTCTGCGTGCTTTTGCGCATGCGTCAGGTCTTCTTTGATTTTGTCAAAATAGGGGTGATCGGTGTTTCTTTAGCTGCGTTTGACTGAGTGTCAATCCTAATGACAACCAACAAATGAACAACTTCGGAAAATACCCAGCTCAGCGTAAAAAACCTTAGGTTAGTAGAATCGTCCCAGAGTGCTAGACGCTGCTTTCGAAAACGAACAGTACATACCATTTTATTTATTGATGGCGGTTATATCTGTAGGAAAAAGTTATCGACGTTAAAATCTTACGGATTTCAGATTTGTTTGACAAGATCAAAATTTCTTCATCGTTTAAATTTCCAAAATACGGGTTTTAATCCCATAATACGGGTTTGGCCCCATAATAATAACAATTAAAAATCGTTTAAAGAGACTTTTTACGTAAGATAATTCTCCGTGGTATAATTATTTACATATCTTTTTCCATGGCTTTTATCTCTTCATTATTTTCTATGTAAATACTTACATTTAAAAATAAAACACGATGAAACGCTTAAAAATTTAAATAGCACTTAAATATTTAAATTCAGACTTATTACAAAATCTTTTTAAGACATCATGAACTTATAACTGTATGAGAAAGTTATAAACTGCTTGTAATTCATACAGAATTTAGATTTGCGTGACGGGATTAAAATTGCCTTATCGTTTAAATTAACAGAATTAAGCGGGTAAATCTGCTTAAACACATAATAATAACAATTAAAAAACTTTTTCAAACAGATCTTTCGCATAAGGTATAACTTTTTCTTCCTGGATATAATTATTTACATATCTTTTTTAATTGCTTTTACCTCTGTATGATTTTTCATGTAAAAGCTTACATTTAAAAAACAAATAGGACGAAACATATATCACCTAAACATTTAAATTCGAACTTATTACAAAAAATATTTAAAACATGAAGAGTTAGAATTTTTTTTCAACATACTAGAATTAAAGAAGTTCATTTATCTTGTATAATTGTAGTTGTTAATAAAGATTTTTCTAAACTGGAATTTACCATGTAATGAACAAAATATTAATAATTTATTTCCCAAATAACTAAACGTAAAAAAAACAAAAGGAATTTTTTTTCTCGTTTAATTGGTATGCCTTAATCATTCATCTTCATTTTTTAAAAGGAATTACCTTTTGTTTCATTTCTTTTTCCTGAATCCAGGAACATTATCTAGCGACACAAAATTAATTTATTAATTAGTTTCTTAAGTCAAGTTTATTTTAAGGCTGTTGAAATATTTTGTACATTCTGAGTTATGAGTATTTCACAATATGTATGTATCTTTTTTAATTGTTTTTCATATTCTGAATTATGCGTTTCGTTATTTTAAAATGTTTCCATACCAAAAAAGAGTTCTTTTATTATTTTTAAATAAATTATTATAAATAAGATTTCAAATGGCTGTATGATAAAGCTGATTTTGCTGTTATATAATTATTATCCGGTGACACGAAATTAATTTAGTAATTATTTTCGTAATTTTCGGATTTTTTTCTCTTTGTTCATATAATTGATACGTTCTAAATCATCCGTATGGTACAGTACGTATATAATTTCTATTTCTTTATTTTTAGTGGTGTTCCTTTTTTAAGTATACGGGGTAAGTCAGATTGGTTGCCGTGGTTGCACATTACAATAACTTCGTTGCAAAAAACAATAGGAAAAAAACATTTTGAACACAGTAAAGAAGGAAGCACAAAGTTTAGTTTGCGTACTTCATAATTGTTCTGTGTGATCGCCTCCCCCTTGATTATAGAAATAAAAATTAACTGTTTTCGGATCTATTCCATCCCATGTTTGATGAAGTATTGAAAAAATAATTTTATTTGTTCAAAAATTATGGTTTAACTTCATAAAAACAGAAGGAAAGGCATAGAATTGAAAAACTTGCCAAAATTTTAATATCTTCAAATTTACAGGTCATGGTCAAAATCCACTGCTACGGCACTATTTTTTTTTTCTTTCGTACTCAAACTTCTTTTTCTAAAAGAAATGGTAAGAAACAGAACAAACATCATATTGTTTGCAGATAGATTTTTCTTTTTTGTATATGTATGTAGTGGAAAACAGAGTTGGGCAAATTTGTAATTTCAATTGTCTGCAATGTAATTACAGTTTAATTGTATGTAATTAATTATAGTTAAAAGTACATGCCGTAACAAATTCTTGCAGTACTGTAACCGAAACCGCCCCATCCCATTATTTGACAAAATTTTTGTGTTTGAATGTGTGTAACTGTAATCAATTACATGCAATTAACCTGTAATTACACTGCGGATAATTGAGATTGTTGTCAACGTCATTGTAACAGACGTTATCAACATAGACGTTAAAAGGATAGTTGCCCGACTCTTTTCTCTTCCCTTGGGCAGCTGTTACCTTCAGCAATTATTCCGATGTATTAGACATTGGCTCATGCCACAACTTGATACAGATGCTGGACTTTAAAAGAAATTAAAGAACATTCTTTACAATCATTGACTTGAAATGTACTATATATACTATTTGGATTATTATCTGTCTCACCAAGCAGAATCACTAAGATCCGTTATAAAATACGCAAAACTTTGAAAAATTATCTCTATTGTGTTTTGATTGATTGTTCCTGCCGTCGTTTACAACGAAGATGTTTTCATTTGTAATCAGGGCAATCTTTTAGATTCACCCTGTATTTCTACACCAAATAATTTCTTGAATAATTTTTAAATAAATCGGTATATGTGTTTGAAATATACACATGATGAAGCCGATTTGGCTTTTTTGTTGCATTTGTCAGTGGACTACATACAGAATCGTTCTTCAAATTTGACCCCGCCCATCGGGCCTATATCCCTCATTTAGATAATTGGCCGTAATAAACAACAACAACACCAACACTTCGAATATTACAATTTTTAACCTTATTATTTCTAAAGAAATTTTATAAAATTTTATACCTTAGTGTGATCGTCAACAGTTTAATTGTTCTATATTTTCTTTTCATAACTTTTCAATTTCTTGAATACAATAGCAATTATAAGAAAAAGTAAATATAACATGAAGCAAAACTACAACGCTCCAAAAAACTCTTAAGCACTAATTTAAATGATACTGACTTCGATAAAATTATTAAACATAGCTTTTATTTTTTGCGAGTTTTCTTTCATATGTTTGAGAAAACTGACCTTATATTTAGAAAGGTATAAAATACATTTATTTATATTAGTCTCTTTTAGAAATACTTCATTTGGAAATGAAAAAAAAAAACTGAAAAAATATATTACATGTGGTTTATTGCAAAAAAATTCAAGGTGTTTCTAGTAAATTAAATCTTTAAAAAAAGTTAACGGTTGTTTAGTTAAATGCAGAATATTATAAGTGGCAAGCAAACGAATCAGAACAGTTACGATACCCATATATTTATTTTATATTTCATAAGATGAATTGATGATAAAAAATTTAGGAGTAATAATCTAGAAACTACAGTCACTCAGTACAGAATACTTACATTATCCCGGGTACCTAATTAAAATATATATTTTTAGGAACCTCAACGTAAAAAATGCTAGAAATTCAATGTTGATAAAAAAAAAATTGAGTATTTTTGTGTGCATATTATTTAACTACGAAGAAAACAGCCTTAAAATATTTTCAGCTTAATCATACTTTCAAACTGTATGATTTTATTTAAAGAAATTAATAGTCAATTGGACTTATCTAAGGGAAAAGAAACTTTTCGAGAATTGTTTTATATATCGATACGAAGATTAATCTATCATTAAAATCAATTATATAAAATAAATTTTAATAAAAAAATTATTAAAATACTAATCACTTCATAAAATATGAATAAAATATCATGCGTAAATTAAATGAATTAAGATATTATTCATTTAAAAAAAAGAGACTTCATTTGTAAAATAATTATATTACTTAATTTTTGTGAATAAGATAAGTTTAACTTATTTTCATTTTACAGTATTTAGCTGGGGAAAGGTAATATGTTTTCAGCTAGGCGTTTTTCAACTTATTTTTAATTTATTAAAACATGCTATTGCGAGATATGAATCAGCTAAGTGAGTAGGGTATTATTATGAGATTTTTGTATCCATGGCAATGTCCATTTTCTGTTCCTGTAAAGTGATTGGTTTGGGAGGGCTACAATATTGTCATTTTTTTTACAATTTATTATTTTTTTTTAGCAATTAAAATTAGAATATTAGTAGGAGTGTCTCTAAAAATATCACGTGATTTTTCAAAACCCAAATTTAATTTCCAGTAATTAAAATTTCTAAACGTTTTCTGAAATTTGATTTCCAGTTATTTAGATTTCATATTCTTCTCTAAAATCTAAATTTCTTCTCTAAATTTCTTGTAATTAAATAAAAAGTTACAAAAAGAGTTTAGATGGAAGAATGCGTTCTGAAATATAGCTATTTGTTGCATTTAAATGTGAATAAAGTAGAAGTTCTAACATTATTACAGTCTTATAGTAATTTTGTTTTATAAATATATTAACTAACATTATTGAAAGTTTTATTGTCCACAGATAATTTTGTCCCCAGGGTTCATGCAACAATCCGTTACTGTAAGTGAGATAGTTAAAAAAAAAAATAGATTTCTCATTAAATATTACGTCTTAGATATTTTTTCCAATTCTCATAGTTGATAGATAAAAGTGAATGTTCTCTTACCCGCATCGGCGTAACATTGTTAAATAAAACAAAAACCTAGATTTTTTTTTTTTTTTTAAATAGTTTATCTTCGACATTTTCTTAAATTCTCCTCTGTGATATGTTTCATATGGCATCATTAAATTCATCGTCATTTTTTAAGCAAACCATTTTTTACAAGAATTTGTACTTGAAGATTAAAAATACTTTAGTAGGAATATTACTTTTATATAAAATAAAAATCGCACTGTTACCCTCATTGGCATGACCTTGTTAAATAAAACGTAAAACTGGATTTTTCATTAAATATTTTATCCTCGATATTTTCTTAATTTTTCCTCTGTGGTGTATTTCATGTGGCAACTTTAAATTTATATTTTTAATATTTTAATTTTTATATATTTAATATTTTAATTTTTATATATTTAATATTTTAAGTAGAGTTCGACCAAAAAATCGTTTTCGGCCCAAAATCTGAGCTGCTCGAAAATGCTGGTGAAAATTCGGCCAGAGCGAAACTCGACGAAACTATCTGTTTTCCAAAAATGTCGTTTCATCCTTCAGAAAATTTCAAAGTTACTCATTCGTTTTAAGTGTATCGTCTCAAATTACACACTCTATATTTATTGCTATGAACTTCACTTTATAATTCTCAATCACGACTGACTCCAGATGCCCATTATAAAGCGAGCAATGCACTAAATTTGAAGACGCTTTTCAATTGCTCATTAAAAGCTGCAGACTTAACAGTAATAGAAAATGTTTAGTTTGAAACTGCAGAAGTGTTTCAAATATTCTTTGAGAGTTCTAGTACAATAGATGATAATTTACAAAAATCGTTATAAAAGTTAACTCGAGGTATGTATACCTAAAACATTTTTTAATTGGATGAAATTCTTATAATTAGAAAATCAGTCTGTGTCGTTGAGGAATTAATTACATTGCATTTTATATGAAAATAAAACGTTTTTGTCAGAGTCACAGAGAGCCAACTTGTTCTACGCGTATAATTAATTCATAATTACGTATAATTAATAAACAAGTGTAACTAATTAATGATTATGTATATTTATGCATGTATTAATTACTTTAAAAAATTTTGGACGCTTTTGTTCGAAAATGGAAATATTACCAAAATTCGGTTTTAAAAACCTGCTTCGGTCGATCCCTAATTTTAAGCAAACCATCCTTTATAACTATTTGGTTGGTTGTGTTTATGACGGCCAATTATCAGCACGAGGGATATAGGCCCACAGGGGGGGGTGTGCCCCCCGTGGGGGTCTTTCTAAGGGAACCTAACTCGTATTTACGCTTGGAAAACCAAGGTTGGAAGAAAACCAGGAAAACTCCGAACAATTAGGCCGACGGGCGCGATTGGGATCGAACCCAGCACCTCCCGTATACCAAATACGAGAGCAGGACCTCTCGGCCACTGGTAGGATTATAAGGATTTGGACTTGAAGATTAAAAAAGCTTTTGTAGGAGTATTATCTTTATAAAAGAAAAAAAAAAGAAGCACACTTATCCTCATCGATACAACCTTGTAACATGTTTTACATTCCTCCGAGCGGGAAGGATTTGCAATGTATTTTGTTATCTAATTTTTCTTTCTCTTTCGCCTCACTTCAGTTGATGTGTTCGCTAGTAGTACAGTTATTTATTCAGAAATCTGTGTAACATGAGCTGTGTTACATTATATGTTTGAGAAGAAAAAGAATTTAGCACAACTTGTAAAATATTAATCATTTCATAAAAATTTAAATAAACAAATAATATAAGTAACATAACTTAAAATATTTTTCTTACTATATCATTTATGAAATCATTACATATTTTATTTTTTATAAATAAGATAAATTTTGTGGTTTTTAATGTTTTAGCGTTTGGCTGAGAAAAAGTCCATAGATGTCAACTGCTGCGAATTTTTGACAGGCTAATTTGAATAATGATATCAGCCATATATGCAGAAATCGGTGATTAAATGCGAATATTACTATTCGGAAATAGTGGAAATAAAAAATCGACAAATATGAAAGACGTTTTTAAGTTACTTATGTGTTTATTAAAACATGCTATAATGAGATATGAATAAACAAAGTGAGTTTGTTTAAATAAAACATAAATCAAGAAATTTCTTTAAATATCTTCAAGTGTCTTAGTTGATAAATTTCATATGATATCTTTAAATGCATCTTCATATCTTAAACAAACCTTCTAGGATTAAAAATACTTTAGTAGGAGCATTATCTTTATAAAAGGGAACACACTCTTACCCTCATCGGCATAACCTTGTTACTTATTTTATCTTCCTCGGAGAGGGAAGGCTTCGCCCTGTATTTTGTTATCTAACTTTTCTTTTTCTTCCACCTTCCTTCAGTTGAAGTCTGGGCCAGTAACGCAGTTATTCATTCAGAATAAATTTATTTTACGTTGTATGTTTAAGAATTTAGCCCATCTTGTATGTGTTTGTATATACAGACATACCACGAAAGTATGAAGGAGTGTTTACATTTTATATTTTGATTCCGCTCCAAGGAATAATTCCCGTTTTCTCACAATAAATAGTTTCTCCTAGAAAAATAGTTTATTTTTCTGGAACTTGAAATTCTGAATCTTTTAATGCACGTCAGGGAATGTTTGAATTTGTAGCAGGTATAATGCATTTATTTTGGAGTGCGCTTACGCAAAAAATGTCTTATTTTTACCAAATGTATTTTTGCATAATGCGTTTTAGTCAAAATATTTTTCTTTGTATAGTTAATATAATAAGCCTAATATTAGAATAAATAAAAAATGTAAATGTATATCTCCTTGTGCATGAGTTGTATCGCATTTTACATGATGTAGACAACTACATTAGAATTACTATATTTCAATAAATGTTTAAATGCGGAATAATAATTTACATTTAATAATTAATGACTTATAGCTTTTATTTATTTTTTTTATTGTAAATTTATTTAAATACAATTAATAGTAATATTTTTGGAGGAGTTAATTTAATAAACCTACCTGTACTGTAAAGCAAATTTTTAAATAAGCCCTTTGTGCATGCTTTCTCGTCGCATTTTACTTAATTTAGAGTACTATACAGTTTGGCTCAGACAAGAAAGAACCTGGGACAGTATTTGGCTTGTCCTGTTGCCAGGGTAACTGATCAGTCGATTCTATTTTAGGGAAGTTCAGCTTTTTTCTTTCCTTCTGTTCAATCGGTTATTCCGAAAATTATCGCAGTCCTTTTTGTCTTTCTGCTCCTGTAAACGAAGTACCTTCCCTACAAGTTTTGGAACCTTCGAAAGCAGGGAACCTCTCAGGGTTTTTCTTGTCTCAGCAACACAATATTATGTTACTGTGTATAATTAAATGCTTAAACGTGGTTTTATGAAATCTGATTAATATTTCATAACTTATTCTTTAATTACTCATTTAATTTTTTTATTTTTCTAAATAGAATTTTTTTCTTGTCTATTATTTAATATAATAAACCTAATTGTACTTTAAAGCAAATTATTAAATGTGTCTTTCCTTTGTTCATGATTTTCATAGAACTTTATTTAATGAGCAGTACTATATTTAGATTATTATATCTTAATACATGTTTAAATGCGGAATTATGACGTCCCATTAATAATTCATCACATACACTGTTAAAACTCATTTTAATTTTATATTTGTATAAATACACATTTTACTTCGTATGAGTTATAATAATATTATATATAGAATATAGAATATAATAAATTTAACTACAATATAAAGAAATTTTTAAAAAAAATCTCTCCTTTGTGCTTGATTATTTCACACTACTATATTAGAATTCATGTATATTGTTTAAAGATTAATGCAGAATTATGATGGCAAATTAATAATTGCCTTCAGCTTACACCTACACATATTTATTTAATTTTATATTTTTCTAAGTGCATTTAATAGCAAAGTTGATAGATTTGAAACAAAAGTGAAATACAATTCCAAATCCACATTATCTACATGTTTGATGAGAAATAACTTATATTAGGTTAAAACTGTCATTATAGTACAATAATTTAAACTAAATCCTCTCTGTTAAAGGGCTTTAAGTTTTTATTTTTACATATTTTCAGTTAATTTAGTTGCTAAATTTAATACAATTACTGTGAAATATGAATATGCTAAGTCCCTTGTCGTAAATAAATTCATTTCATCAATCATCTGTATGTTAAGTTCAAAATAAGAATGTTTTGAAGCCTTCATCACAAATAAACTGATTTCATCAATCATCTATAAATTTAACGTTTTTCTTAGTCAAATCTTATTTCAAGAATTGTGTACTTTTGAATTAACTTTTACTCTAATTTAACAAATAGTATGTCACTTATTGAAATCTAACGAATTAAGTAATTTTGCGTACTACCAACATGACAAAGTGTTATGGTGTAATTTTTGAAGATGTTTGGAAAATGTCGTATTCCAACAAAATTAAAAAGACATAACAATTACCAGCATTTTTTTTCTTTTTTTTTAATCACAAAACATTGATTTAGACAGATAAAACTTTCTTCTTAAAATGTATTTTGACATCCCTAGTATATTCAGGCGAAGTTATTGAAAGGTCTAATGACTATAAATATATGAAAAAAGGCTTACTGTCTCCATTTCCCATTAACTGTATGATAGTTCCAATCTTTGAATTCATTTTGTGTTCTCAGTTTGTGTTTTTTCAACGTATCAGTATAATAGAAATACTAAAACTTCAACATATAATTTTCAGTTAACTCGCAATTTTTTGAGCTATCCTTAAGGTTCGTTTCATAAAATTAGAAATCAAATTTTTAATTATATAAATAGTCGTAAGATACGTTTCATAAAATTAGAAATCAGATTTTTAATTATATAAATAGTTTATATTTAAAAAATAAAAATGTTAAGTGAATAATCACAGTTATTGTATTTTTACATTTTTATGGCATTTTATTTATATTTTCTTGACCTAATTAACATTTTGCAAATCTGATCTCCAGCGTTATATAATACTCTTATAACAAAAATATGCATAAAAAAAAAAGAGTTTCAAAAAGTTCAAAACTGTAAGAGAAGTAAAATTTTAAATAAAAAGATTATTTAAAAAAATATTTTTTAAAGTAAACTTTTAAAAAATAGATTATTTAATATATATATATATATATATATATATATATATATATATATATATATATATATTTTTTTTTTTTTTTTTTAAATCTTACTACAAGAATTCCACGTTTCTCGATTAAAAATTTTCGTTTATAAAACCATTTAATAATATGTCAAAAAAGTATTATAAAACACTCATTTTTTTTAATTTGAAAAGTTATCGAGTCTCCTTAAAATATGGTTTTACAAAGTATTTTTTTCGAAATAATGTAATCTACGACAGAACTTAAATACCGGTAAATTTTGTCTTAAAAATTTTCAATATGACATATTTTCGTTTCATTTTTTTTGTTAATGCTGTACTCTTCATGTCCTATTACTTTCCTTCTGATTTCTGAAACTAAATATTCACTTAGAGTCATGTATATCTCAAGTATTCCTTATATATCTTGTCGCTTTCTGATAGCATAATCGTGGAACTGAACTAGCTTTCTGGATATGTTCCAGGGAAATGTCGTTTTAATTTACTAGGTACGCCCGTTAATGGATCTTTTTCTCACAAAGTAATTGTTCAGAGCTTCTGTGACGTAGTTTTTTATTTGCTAAAGAAAATATTTTTCTTAAAAAGAATCTTTAGTGTTACAAACAAATTTATAAGTGAAGTATTATTTTGCGAATTCGTAAAAAATCAGCGTTTCATTCTTGATGTGCGCGTATAGTGCTACCTTTTATCTGTCTTTATTTAACACCTGTAAGGTGTGTCCCACCGAAATAAAGCCACCATGATTATGTGCTGTAACTGGGCACGAAAAAAACCAATAAAAATGAAACAAATATTTTAAGAAAGTCTATTTCCAAATGCATATTTACAAGGAGTAGCTCACTCTCTGCCCCACTTGGGCAGAGAAAAAAAAGAATATGTAAAAAAAAGAGGGGGGGGGGGGAATGTCCCGCCGAAATAAAGCCACTACAGTTAATAGCCAATATATCCGCGATGTTCATATATGACTTGGTATATACGATGTGTCATACCATTTACCAATTCGTGGAGCACAGTAGTATCAATATTATCCCAGGCTTCAATGATGGCGGCCTTTAATTCTGCCACAGACTGAAACTGTCTGCCATTGGCATATACCACCCTACTGAGGATATCCCACATATTTTCTTGAGGATTGAGATAAAGGGGAAAGCGCAAGCCGTTCCATGACATACACCCCATTATTCAAAAACAATTTCCAGGCAGATTTTGCGACGTGAATGGCGACATTGTCCTGCTGGAAACCCAACTTAGGGCACCAATTCTCTCTGCAAATGGCAGTAAATGAGTTTCTAGCATTTTCTGGTATTTGGTAGCCTTCATGCGGTCTGAAGGAAGAGCCAGGTTAAGTTTATCGCCATAGCCACATCCTCCCCTCACCATTAATGAGCGTCCATCTTGCTGTCTTTCGGAGAAAATTTCCTCTTCTTTCCTCATGTTATGCCAATATAAAGCAAGGCCGTCTAAGCCATCCAAATTAATTTTTTTCTCGCCTGAGACAATAACACCATGCCTCTGGTCCTTCCAGGTTTGATTATATTGGGCTCAATTGATTCTCCTTAACGTATGGATAGCTTTCAACATGGGCTGCTGTTTCCTTTTCTTATATCGTAAATTGCTTTTACGTTTTTCAATTCGTGGCAGGGTTGATCTTCTCACTGGGATGTTATCCTCATTGGCCAACAATTTTAGGGAAATATCACTTCGTGAAAGATAACGCAAAACATATCTTTCCTGCCTGGAAGTCATTTTTCTGCATGTGCACCTCATTTTTTAGACCCGTACGCATTGTCCTGATTAAAAAAAAATTATCTATTACGGTTTTAGATCGTTTGATTTGCTTACATATTAGTCTATGTGAAAGACCTTGTTCCTTAAAAAATGTTTTCTGAACTTTCTCGAACTTTGATAGCTAGGTTTTCTTTACCGATTCAATGCTGAAGGAGAAATAGAAAATACAACCTTCTAAAGTCTACATAAAGTTCCAGAGGCACAGAGCAAGTATTTGACAATATCCTGATGTCATAAACATGTTGAACTTCAGCAGCTGGAATGTCGACAGTTGCCAATAAATACTAATATTGGCAGTGGCTTTATTTCAGCGGGACACTGTTTCCCCTCTTTTTTTACGTATTCATCTTTTTCTGCTGCCCAGGTGGGGCAGGGAGTGAGTTACTACTTGTAAATATGTATTTGTATATGGAATTTCTTAATATATTTGTTTCGTTCTTATTTGTTCGTTTCGTATCCAGTTACAGCACAAAATTACGGTGGCTTTATTTCGGTGGGACACACCTTATGTATCCAATATTATCTTATTTCTTATAAGTTCTTTAAAATGTTGGTTTAAAATCTTATAAAATAGTCTTTTCGAAAAAAATTTTTTCGAAACAATACATTGTACATCGAAAATTCCATTCATTAAAGTTTTGTTTAAAAGAAACTTTAATTATTTTTTTTTTATAAAACAAGATTTTGTTTAAAATTTAGATTTTTTTCATTAATTTTATATTCTTTCTGTCCTCTCACATTTCTGCTGTTTACTGAAACTTAATATCTACTTAAAACAACTTCTAAAATGTCTAAAAAATGATGTGATGTAAAATTTTCAAACTTATATTATGATATTTATTTAACATTTTCTATAATCAGAGTTACCATAAGTACCTGCGTATGGTATGTTGATTGAAATCTTTCTCTCGTGTACTAGTACATCATAACGTGAATCGGTAAATTAAAAATTAAATGCATGACAGACTTGGAGACCAAATGAGTAGTTAAAGTCCTAAGTTCGAAATTGTTACTCAAGCTAATATTTAATGCGTTTCATACACACACACACACACACACACACACACACATATATATATATATATATATATATATAACCATTAATTAAACATTACTGACCACCATCAATAATTGTGATAGTATGAATGAATTTACAACAAGACAGTGTCCCCAAACACACTGAATGGATACCAAAGTCATAATAAACAAGCTGCTATGTATAAAATAAAGTACCTTGTACTATATAACAAGAATTAATAATGAAGAAAAAAGAAGAATATGGATTTCGATAAAAATAATTGAAAAGCTTATATATTGAATTACGTTATCAAGAGTACAGAATTCAATTATATAAGCAAAATTAGTCGTTTTCTGTGAGAAAAAAAGTTAAAAGCTGAAATTTTTTTTCTCCTGTACTCTAACGACCAATATAACCAAGAGAATAGTTTCAAGATGAAAACAGAATAATATTAAATGCTATGAATTGGAAAAAGCAACACAACCTTTTAAATATTTAATTTATAGCAAGGAAAAATAGTAATATTACACAAAATACCTAATAAAATCCCAGTTATTTTATCCAAATATACATCAGCACATGGTATCCAAAAGCTCGATAAGTTTAAGGTTATTTTTACAGTTAAGTTAACACAGATTTTAATACCTAATGTATACAGTCAATCTATTTTGAAATACCGTGATAAATGCAATTAAAATAATATAAATAGAAAATAATTACATAATAAGTAAAATACCTCTTAACACTTTAAATTTTTTTTTTAATTTCTTAACTAAAGTCAAAAATACCAAAACTATAAGTTTACAAAATCGCAAATAGCCAACATTAAGCTCCACCACGCGTTAAAAATTGATATTATTACTCTATTCGAAGCATCAGACAGAATGCAATTTAAATTTTGGTGCTGCCATCTATGACATTAACTTGAAACTAATATGAACAAAATGTCATAAGATTATGCTATTATAAGTTAATTCTTTCATAATATACCAACTGCTATCCCAACAAATCCTAATATAAAAATACCATATTATATTTCCTTATTCATATAAATATTAAATAAATACAAATGTTAATAGAATGATTACAATATATTCTACTACCATACCCAATTAATCTATACGGAAAACTTAAATAATTTCAAAACAATAATAATATAATATAGCAATATGCTAAAACACTAAATAAATTATGTATAAAAAATTATATATAATAAAAATATAAACTATAAGAAATACCTTTAAATATAAAAAATTAATTAATTAAATGAACAGGAAGGGAAAAAAATGGATGTTGATATAATTATGTCAGAATCTTCATTTCCCAATTGCCTAATGATAACTAATAAATTGTGTGGTTTATTTTCATATTAACCATAAAAAACTCAAGAATATGAATATGGAATGAACATTTACATAAAACCGTTAATTAATCATTTAATACTAAGTTCAAAAATTAAACAATATTGAAAAGCATAGAGGAATAATAAAAAACTAATAACCCAATTTTAATACAATATCATTAGTTATATCAAATAAACTTATTATGCATATTATTCTCCATAAAGATGGTATACTATTAGAAATTAATATGATATTGTCCCGAGAAGACTAAAAATTAAAAACAAGTTAATTGTTAACTTGATTAAATATTAATTAAGCTAAATAAATTCAATATGAATTGAAATAAAAATTTAACGTCACCATATATATATAAAATATCGAATCAACCTCCATATAAAAAGTGTATTAGCAATGTAGTTATAATTCATATGCCCCATCAATATTTTTTTTAAAAATAAATTAACCATTGCGTATTATCCAATATATATATATATATATATATTTTTTTTTTTTTTTTTTTTTTTTTGCTACCCACCATTTATTCCAAACTTGCTTTAATTAAACATATATACACAGTAAATATACAAATTACAAAAACATAGTTTAATGAAAATATTGTATTTTATTCAGTTGTTTACGTGAAATGGTTAAACGAAATGGAAGAGAAATAATTCTCTTAACATATTGCTTGCGGTAATTTTATTTAAGTAAAATAAAAAGCAAATATTTAAGTACAATCACAATCCTCTGTTTTGAATCGATTCATTTTTTGAATTGCTTTCCAGTATTTTATTGTAAATACACTCTAAAAAAGAGTGACTAGTCACTCTATCGCAGAGTCAAAATATGCCCAACTTCCATAGAGTGACTACTCACTCTGAGCAAAAGTGGAATTGTTAACTCTCCGAAAGAGTGAATACTCACTCCTGGAAAGTGAATATTCATTCTAAACAGGAGTGAATAATTACTGTTTCCGAGGAGAGACTATTCACTCTTGCGAAAAGAGTGCGTTTTTTACCCCTGGTAGGAGTGAATAATCACTCTTTCATAGGAGTGACTATTCAATTTTTATGGAGTGTTTTTTTATGTTTCTTTTATGGGCGTTTTAAAAGAATCACATATTTTAGAGAACGCAGTGAAAATAGATACACGCGTGGTAAAGATTGGAATAAAATACTTTACTGGTAACATATATTTAATTCATAGTTTGTAACACTAATTGCACTTTTAAAGAAAATTCATTTAACATTTTATATGAATTAGATTACTGACAGAAATAAACTAAAATATTTTATTCTAATCTTAACCCTTGCGTTTGCTTTCACTGCATGTCCAATAAATATATGACAGCTTTAAAATGTCCATAAGGGTAAGTAATCAACCGAAATCTTAATCAGTTAATATTATTTCTTTCTTTGCAGATACCCATTATGTTGTATTTGGTGTTTTAATAATTCCTGTGCTGTATGTTAATTATGTTCTTTCTTTCACGTGCATGAAGAACGAATACAATCGAAATTTAACTTACGTGAATGCTTACTTGATAACACTTCAAAATTTTAAAGAAGGTGGGAAAGTTGAATTTTGAGGTTGGGCAAAGGGGGCGACGTAATTGTCCTTAAAACCGTAGTGTTTTCTACAATGAGTATCTTTTATATGTTGTTTTCTGACGGAGATCTTCAATAAATATTATTTATTAAATATAAATAATAACTATTCTTTTGAAAATTCATCATTCACTTTCCTTCATTTTTGACGAAGATTATATACTAGAAACTGTATAATAGGTGAATGTTATATGATTAACAACGTGTGATTTAATTTTAATTTTTGTTTTAAATATAAAATCTTATCTTTTTAGCGTACTTACTAAAGTACTGCTAATTTGCAGAATCCTATTGTTTTAAAATATTTTTAATTTTTCCACTAAAAATAAAATGCTCAACAACGCGCATATGTTTTTAATGAGTTCTAAGCTTGATCTAAATATTAAGAGATGTGTACGATTTTTTTATGTGGTTGCAATTTGTCATTGTTTTATAAAATATGAACATGAAGTCTAGATTTTAAAATTCTGTAGAATATGTATATATTTTACTTTTAAACATAGTCCTTAACTTAATCATGATTTCGAATTTTCTTCTGCTATTGCTGAAAACGGATATTAATGCAACGCTTATTTATGGAACGACATGATAAGCCATTTTGTGAATATAAGCTAAATAGGTTTCGTATGATTTATAAGAAAAGATTGATCTAAGGAATAGAAAAAAGAAGGAAATATAAAAAGAAAAGAAATGACTGCATATGTACTGTTCTTATTGTTTGAAAAATATTTTAATTTAAAAAGTTGTTATTTATCTCTTTAAAATATATTCAATCTTATATTGTATAAGAAATACTATGAACATTTAAAAAATATACTAAAGCAGTTTTATCTATAAACGTTTTATCTAAGCAGTTTTATCTATATATCAGGCATAAAAAGCACTTTATTCCAATGCTTAAATATCATGTTTTATTTTTTAGTGCCAATAATTACATTTATCATAAACATAGAAAATATTTTGCGATAGCAGAAAATTTAATAACGGATTCATAATGTCTATAATTAAATGTTTCGATTAAAATCACAAACAGCTTAAAAATTCTTACATACAATTATAAAAAAATAAATATACCAATTTGAAAAACACAAAAAATAATAATTAGTGTTTTATAATTGTACTATTAAACAACAACAATAATGTTGATAAATACTGTAAGTGTTTATAATCAGAAAACAGTAAAAAACCGAAAAAATCCAACAGCACACTATCTCAACACATTTTCAACAAATCTCAAATCGCTACAAATTAATGTTTACTGTAATCTGTATGAATCATCGTGCATCAGCATAATGATTCAAGATAACTCTGTGTCCTCATTTCAAGTGTGAGGTATTATATAACGTTTTATTTCTGTATTCGAGCGATGGCAAATTAAAATGTTTTACATCTCAGTATCGAATCAGGAAAACAGTTCCAAATCAATCTTTTTCTATATAACATAAAACTTTTTAACTCATAATCAAAACATAGAAAATCTAGAGAAATAAAAAATTTAAATTAAGTAAGACTTTCCTTTACGTTCCATAAATAATCACTTTAATAATATCCGTATATTTTAATCTTAAAATGGCGGACGTGTTTCACTCTCAGAAATGGATACTCAGATTTCACGAAATTTTCTTCATTTTTGACGAAACCATTTCCTGGGATATGCTCCGAGCAAATATTTCGTCATATTGAGAAAATTACTTTCTTCGCTTGTTTGAGGATAACAATTTCGTCAAAAGTGCTTATTTGAAAAGTGCAATCAGAGGGCTGGTGGTGACACCTATTGAACAGTTTGGAAGCTCTTGTATCGACAGGAGAAAAAATAATAGCTTCGGTCTTCGGGTTGATTCGAACTCACGACCTCCTGTGTGGGAGACGGTCACTCTAGCTATTATGCTACTGAGTCCTCGAACACATACAATTTTACATGCATGTAATGGATTCTACTGTATATTTATATTTTTATAAGGTTGGTTGTAATTTTATCGATGGTGTTATACTTATAATTATTGCAAGTTTTAATTAGTAAGACTAATTTATTATTATTATTTCCTATGGTTAATATGAATAATTATAATATGAATAATTATAATATGGCTTGATTAATATAATTTATTAGGAAAATTTTCTTTGCTCGATGAATGATTAAAATATGGTCTGGTTAATTTGTTGCTCAGAAATAACGAATTTTAAAGTACATATGGGGGAGATTTTATCAATTTGAGTAGTTGGTTAAGATTTTAACACTTTACTGTTTACAGAAGAGAAGGGAGAGGGATCAATTATGCATATTTAATTTGATAGTTATATGAATATATTTCTTAAATGAAAAAGAGGTCTTGGAATTTTGAAACTTTATTGACCAAATTTTCTTCTTGAACGATTTTGTAAAACACAGGAAATTTATTCTTTTCGAATTAAACCATAGCGAGCAAAGTAAAATAATAATAATAATAATAATAATAATAATAATAATATAAATAATAATAAACATTCTTAAAAACTTTAACAGCTAAAAAAATAACTAATGCAGAAACAATAACGACCTGTGTTTCAGCATTTTCTGAAAAGCGCTAAAAAGTGCAATTTTTTAAATAAATTATGACAGGAATAACATAAATTTTTTAAATAAATTATGACAGGAATAACATAATTTTTTTAAATAAATTATGACAGGAATAACATAAACAAGCAAATATTTGCTTGCTAAAGTCGCAGGATTTGAGGAGGTGCGGTTTGCTTAAAATGCATTGAGTCTGGCCGTGAGTGAAGAAACACCTTCGTCAAATATTTGAGAGTTTACGTGTCGTTAAAAGTCACGTGATTTTGATACGAAATGATTGTCAAAAACAACGAAATATAGCTCGAGGACTGCTGAATCGTCAAAATTGAGAGTTTTATTTCTGAGAGTGTTCTCTTATCATAAATAAGACGTCGTAGACAAGACTGTTCTGATTATATGATAAGTAATACCAATACTTTCAATACTTACTCCTGCTTAGAGTGAATATTCACTCTAAGCAAGAGTGAATAGTCACTCTTTCAGATGAGTGACTATTCACTCTTGAAAAGAAGTGCGTTTTAGTACCAAATCAGCGTAATTTCCAAAGTTACATTATGAAATGGAGTTTATGAAAATTAAGAAGTGACATATTTTGGTGCTTTTCATTATTTTACTCCATATATTGGTTCAAAGTTGAACGGAAATTTTTTAAGGTGTATAATGTCAGGCTTTCACTCTCGTCAGCGGAGTGAGATATTTCACTCTCGACAACGGAGTGACATACATATTTCACTCTCGGCAATGGAGTGAAATATCTCCCCCCTTTCTAGGGAGTGGAAGATTCCACACTTTAAGGAGTATATTTTTATAAAATTCACTCCAAAAAGAGTGAAAATGCCTGTCACTGTTTCAAAGAGTGACCTTTTCATCCTTCCCAATTTTAGAATGTACGTACCTTTTTATTACATCAAAATAAACTTAAAGGGGAGCGGAAACCCATTTTATTTAATTACTTTAATTAACATCGATACACATTTCACTGTGTTTAATACTTTTTATTTAAATTACATATCAGTATTCTAAAGCAAACCTTATGCACTTTTATGACATTAAAATACATTTAAACGGAACTGACAGAAAAGCTTGTTATTTAACCTGTTTAAGTAACATCTAGTCGCAGTACATTTTTGTTAATCAATTTCTATAATTTGAATTTCCTATCAATATTCTGTAGAAAATAGTACAAGGTCGTTTGGCGGTTTTATCGCTCTTTTATCGTATTGTGTTAATTCAATGCGTTTTTTTGCTAATTAATGATAGAAAGTTTTTTTTTTTTTTTTAACTGAACTTTACAAACTTACTTTTACGTAGCTTAAATAATTACCTGTCTAAAAATGCAATCCTTTTTTTCTGTCCATTTTTAAGTCTCGTTGTTGTTTTTTAAATTAAACTGACGAAGAATACAACATAGCTCATATCTAATATTTTCACGGAAATTTTAATATACTGTATTTCTGCTAAAGAACTCCTTCGTAAGATTTTTCTACTTTTCGTTTTTTTTTTCTTTTTCTTTTGAGAAGCTTGGTTTCCTTGACATTTTACGCGGCATTTTTGGCGGAATTAATATGGAGAGGTTGTATCGTGTGTAATAAGCAGTAAGCTGTTTGATGTTTGCTTCTTTCTGTTTGTTCGTTTGGGGTGCTTAGTTTTTTTCGGTTTACCTTTAGCATGACGACTGTTCTCCTTTTTGCGATCACAGTCATATAAATATATCAAGTCTACCTTTTAGTTCTTGTCATTTTGTGATAACATAATAGTGGAACCCAGAAAAAGGTTTTAATTTACTAGGTCACAACAACTGTTAAAAGCTGATGTGAGAACATTTTTTTAGCTAAAAATATCCCCTTTTAGTTTAATAAACAAATTATCCAGAGAATTCTTATTCTGCAATTCTGAGAAACTCACGATGTCTTTCCCATAGTGCGATATATTTTCAATTGTTATCCCTCTTTTTTTAAAGTGCAGATATGTGATCCTGCTTCTTTAAATTAGGTTGGAAACTTCGAAAAGTATTCTTGTACATTTTTTTTTATGAATATATTGTATGTCGAAAATTACATTCTGCCGAGTTTTGTTGATAAAATAATTTTTATATAGTGCACTTTTGTTTCAAATTTAGATTTCAGCAATTCTGTACACTTAATGTCCTATTAATTTCACGCTGTTTTGTGAAACTCAATATTCATTTACCGTCATGAATATCTCAAGCCTAGCTTATATATCTTGTCACTTTCTGATAACATAATTGTAGAACTAAACTGGCTTTCTGGATGGGTGCCCGGGAAACGTCGTTATAATTTTATTGACACGCCCCATTACAGATTTTTTTCTCACAAAGTAATTATTTGGAACTTCTCTGACATTGTTAATCTATTTTCTAAAGAAAATATTTATATCCCACCCCCCACACAACATCTATATATAATAATTTTAATCTTATAAATACTTCATGTACACTTCAAAATTTAAGATTTTATTCCTTATCTCACAGTTTTTAAGGGAAAATATTATTTAAAAATTTATACATACACATTATGTAGTGTAGCATTGTTCAAGTGATTGTAAATTATATCGTTTCCCTTAAATTTTTAGTAGAGATTTAGAGGTTATGGTGATATTTATATTCTCTTTGTCTAATGAAGCACAACAAACTGGGATCTTTAAATATATTGTCAAAAGTAAAATTTCCTGTAATTTTACAATTATATCATTAAATACCCTTTAACCAAAATTTGCCAAAAAATATCTGCCTTTACATCACAAATAATTTTTTATAACAGTTATACAATTATTGATAAATATATTCCAGTTACACAATAAAGAATAACAAAATTGGACTTCGTAAAATGTTTTCAAAAGTAATATTTCCTGTATTTTTACAATGTAATTTTTTAATAATGCCATTAATGAGCATCTCCAAATCTTCTAAGAAAGTATCTGTTTATACATCATAAATATATATTCATACTAATAAAGCAATTACTGATAATGATATCCTCTTTACCTAATGAAGGGTAACAAAAGTGGATTTTTATTATCAAAAAATTAAAACCTATTTTCAAAGGTAATATTCCCCGTATTTTTACAATGTATTTTTCTTAATGATATCATTAAGTAGCTCCTAACATCCCTTTCATTCTAAAGATTGGGGTCGATTTGTGTTTTAGTAAGCCAGACTTCGTTTCATATCCGTTGGAGAATAGCTATCCTGGCACTTAGCCATAAAGCTCATCTTCAAAATATTGTTTGTGTCAAGAGTATAAGAAATATAGCCACTAAAATGAATTTCAAATGGCTGCAAGATATTAACATTCAAGCCTCATAAAAAATTTGGATTATTGAGTCATATCACTTGGGCTTTATTATCGATTTTCTAGAAAAATGATCGGAATAAAATAATAAAATACATCATTTAGGTATATTAAATTCCTTTACCACATATTCAGCTTTTTTCTTACATTGGAGCTTTTTTAGATAACTTAATGTAATAGCATGATATGCAAAATTTGTATTGCATATGCCAATGGATTATTTATTTGTATTTGTATTTTTTGCTTTCTGTAAACTAATTATACTCCTTATAATAATTTCTAAAGTGTCATTAAGGGGACTCGGGACTCATAAAGCTACAAAATTTTCGAAATTTTTATTTTTTTAAGATGTTAAATTCCTATCTTTTCTAAACATTTTGATATAATTATCTCCTTGAAATTCCCACTAGAACGGAAGTTATGGCATTTAGAATTATACTCGCCAATGGCTGAAGTGGCATTTCAGAAAATTTCAAGTCATTTTTACCCAAATGATGTTTTTGGGCCTAACATACAGGATATTTCAAAACTTTCTGGATACTTTTTCATAATTTTTAGGGTTCCGTACTTAAAAAGTAAAAACGGAACCATTATAAGATCACTCCTGTGTCTGTCCGTCTGTCTGTCTGTCTGTCTCTCTGTCACAGCCATTTTAATCGTAAACGTGGAAAGTTCAAATTCGGGGAAGTAATAAAGACCATTGAACGACATATTTTCAGATTAATAAACATTCATAAATATATTTAGTAAAAAAGTAAAGGGGCTAATTATGCTACTTCAAAAAAAAAAAAAAATCTTTCCTTTGCATATCATGTGGGGTATCCTGTGAAAGCTTTTGTAACGCTGAACTCAAAAATACATTCCTTTTAATTTTAGGTATTATATTTTCAAAGATATTGTTGAAAATGTAGCGCAAAAATATGTCCCCCACCCCATCTAATTCCGAATCTACTGAAACTAAAATTATGAAAAAATTAGAGGTAGTAGACGTTAATATAAACCTTGCCGGAAAATTATAGCGATTACCCTAGGTCACATAGTTTTTGAGTAATTAGCATTTTTCTGTTTAACACAAATTTCGATTTACGGGCATTTAGAAAAATTGTTAAGCATCGCTGAATATACCTATCGTTGCAGAAGAATAAAAGCATTGTTGATAATGATTTTCGAAAAAAATCATCGGTAATTAGCTGAGATATTAACCCTTAAAGGTGCGGTCAGTTTGGACACACACAAGGACAGGGCGGCGTACTCTATGCCTAGTTAACGACTTTTAATGATATATATGTGTAATGTAATGTCCAGTAATAGTATAAAAGCAATAAACGTCAAATTGTTAAAAACATACTAATTTAAGGGGTCTCGGGACTCTAAAAAGTGGAAAAAATAAAAAAAAGACCATTTTCAACATTTAATATCTTAAAATGTATACGATTTTAAAACACAATTTTAATTGGAATGAAAGATATAAGTATGTTCTTTCGTTTCATGTATTTAAAAAATTGCAAGATACAGAATTAGTATTTGTAGGGGACTCGAAACTGTTAGACATTTGTCGAACAAAAAATTGGCATAACAGTTTACGCGCAGGATTACAAAATAAATATTGCAACTAGAATGAAAATTTTGGTGCTTGCTTATACTTCAGATTATAATAATTTCCCTGAACTTAAATAAATTTGTATTTAAAGCATTTTTATATTTTTAATGCAATGCTGAATTTAGCTAGTACAAAATTTTGAAAATTTCAACAGTAAAATCACCTAAAAAAATATTTTTTTGAACAATAAAAAGGAAATTTTACGTTCAGTTTATACAGACTAACATGAAATATATATTTTGAAAATTACATGAAAAAATATTCAGAAGTTTTTGAGGTATCCTGCGCGTTATGCTCAAAAAACGCCATTTAAAAAATAATGACTTTAAAGTTTCGGAAACGCCGCTTCAGCTATTGAGCGGGTATAATTCTAAAAGCCAAAACTTCTGTTCTAATGGGAATTTCAAGGAAACAATTATATCAAAATATTCAGAAAAGATAGGAGTTTAACATCTAAAAAAATTAAAATTTCTTAAATTTTGAAGCTTTAAGAGTCCTGCGACCACTTAATCCTTTCCGGCACGGAGTAATTCTATTTATAAACTTATGAAATAATGAACTGACACGAGAATTTATAAACGAATTTATTAGAAAATGCGAACTTGCTTATTTTCACGTACATGATAAAAGGAAAATTTTAATTAAATATTCTTGGTGCAGTTTGTCTGTTTGGAATTAAAATTAGGTGTCCGTTTTTTAAAGGCATCGCCCTCGAAATATTTAATTAGAATGAATCGCATAAATACTGTGAGATTCGCGATAGTTTGCATTGATTGTATCTCTCAATACGCCTCGAGTGACTTTAAAAGTTAATTAAACACCTATCTGGAAAAACGCGGCACTGACCAATGCGGCGTTGCAACTTTGAGACCTCAATTCGAAGCGCGCTAAGCACAATGCCAAATTTAAACTTTGAACAAAGGTTTTGTTTTAGATACACTGTAGAAATAAAGGTTGTTACTACGCTGAATTTAGTTTCATGAAATGCCAAATGAAGTTTAACTATGCACTGCCTTTATTGTCAGTACCGAATTAAGTTCATCATAAACAGATTAGGATAATATTAAAAAAAGAGTTATACGAATAGCTATATTTGATATTGTTCCATATATCTCTTTGAACTTTCATGGTATACTCGATTACACTTTTCTAATATATACAGTTATACCCAACCCTACGTTATATAGTTTTTTAAAAAGTCTTGGTATTCTTTTAGCAACCTTTTTTTCTTTTTTTTTTTTTTTTTTTTTTTTTTAATAATACAGTTACAAATTCATATATTTATTCTACGGAACCCTCTGTGCGCGAGTAATGCTCGCACTTGACCGTTTATTCAAAACATATGTTTCATGTTAGTCTGTATAAACTGAACCTAAAATTTCATTTTTATTGTTCAAAAAAATATTTTTTAGGTGATTATATTGTTGAAATTTTCAAAATTTTGTATTAGCTAAATACAAATTTGCATTAAAAATATAAAAATGCTTTAAATGCAAATTTATTTAGGTTCAAGGTAATTATTATAATCTGAAGTATAATTAGGCACAAAAAATTTCAGTCTAGTTGCAAAATTTAATAACCTGCGCGAAAACTGTTATACCAATTTTCTGCTCGACAAGTGTCTGACAGTTTGGAGCCCCCTATAAATACTAACTCTGCATCTTGCAATTCTTTAAATGCATGAAATGAAAGAACATACTTATATCTTTCATCCAATTAAAATTTTGTTTTTAAATCATATACATTTTAAAATATTAAATGTTTAAAATGGCCTTTTTTTTCCCAATTTTAGGAGCTCTGAGACCCCATAAATATATTTCTGGAGCATAATTAAAACTGTTTAATGTATACTCATACATTCTTTAACTTTATTATTTTAACTCAATCATGCTGATTAATAAAGAAATTGTTCTAGTTGAAAAATTGACAAGTGTGTCCGACAGACATTATCCAGACAACTTTTGGAAATGACAACCGCGCTGTCATACGATTCAGCTCAATGCAAAAAAGCTCAGATAAAGCAACTTTAATAAACGATGGCCATGTAATAGTATTTTATTGTTTTAACCCAATCATAGTTTTTGATAAAGAAATCATACTAATTGAAATTTTTCCAATAAAAGAAAAACGATTGAATTTGTTTCTTTTTATGTATTGGTTTAAATAGTATGTTAAATAATATTTTTCATATTAATTATTAGCTACAACTATTTATTTGTTATTTTCTTCTTAAGGCAAAATATGCAGATGTTCATAAAGTGTGTTTTAAAATATATATCAATTTCATCATTCTCGAAGTGTTATTAAACACTAAAAATGCATTCAGTTATTCAAATATACTTCCTGTTAATTAAATACTTTCATGTTAACGAAACGTAATTCAATGAAATAATTTAATATTAAGTACACTTTCGCGATTTAAAGTAATGCAGATTTCTGAAATTTTCTTCTTCTGCAGTCAAACCTGTATCAATAATGTCCCAAAATGTATAAATTTATTCAATTTTTTTTTCAATATTTTTACAAATTTCCATATAGCACTTAATTTCCGCATGTAAAATCTTTATAAATCTCATTCATAATGAATAATGTAAAAATGTAATTCACTTTTTGATTCTAATTAAAATATATTGCAGCAAATTATTCAGATATGTGTGTGTTCATAACCTATATTATAAAACGAATCTCCTTACAATAATCATAATCTTAATAAACAATATATCATCGCCAATACGATTCCGTTTAGTCACAACCCTCCTGATTTTTAAATGCAATTATTTTCGAAAATAAAATTAACTTTATTTATAGCAGGATAAATTATGCAATTAAATAAGGGACAAATTACTATTCCGAAAAAGTGGTATTAAAAAATACGGAAGCTTGATAGTTCTATCATTTTCAATATCATCATCATCATAAAAAAATAATTGCAATTTTATTACATTACTTTATTCAAACATGATTTCAGTACTTTAAATACCATAATTTTAATGAAACCTGACTAGAAACTATACTTAGATCCGTATAAATAAAATTACGTGATTTGAAGTTACAGAATTTATAAAAAAATTTCTGCATCTAAGTATTTGCCGTTACAACCTGAATCAATACTACTCCAAAATGTATGAAATTTACTTTAAAACTTTTTTTATATTTTTTCCCGAAATGTATATATAGCACTTAATGCCAACATGAAAGCTCTTTACAAATGTTTTCCTGAATGAATAATGTATAACTAGCATCCACTTTTTATTTCTAATTAAAATGTAAATATATAATGAAATTAAACCACAAAATTTCTCCATCTGTTTTTTATTTTTTCTTTAAAATATAACCCAGGAAGTATCGTATTGTTTGCCTTGTACATTTAATTGAATATTTGCCCAAACATAATGCCAACATTTCTGGCCTCTAGCCATAATGTCCATTTTCAAAGTATTCTACATGTTTTCGATTCAAGAAATACGACCTCTACAAGGGATTTAAAACTGCTTAAGTATATTAGCATTCAAGGCGAATTTAAAATTCAGCTTGTGAGGTAACATAGCTCCAAAATGTTTCTTTATCTGATTCAAAAGAAAATGTGCAGCTGCAGAATTTTTAAATCGATTATAATTTATTCATAGATTTGCTGTAAGTGGTTAAATTATTTGTGCTCGAAATTCGTGATGCCTTTGGATTATTAAAGAATTTCATTTAATTTTGTTTACATTTGCATGCAGTAGTACATCATTAGTAATGTTCAGGATTTTCAAAGTGAATTTCAGAAACGTGTTGCGTAATATTTAAATTTTATTCATGTCTTTTTCATTTTATATTTGGGGCTTTTAAAGGCAGATTGGTGTAAATCTCATTTTTTTAAATGTTCAAAGACAAGAATTTTCTGAACGTGCTACAATGATTTCCTATGGGGTAAAATATTGTCAAGTACTGTTTATAGACAAATTTCTTATCCAGCCATTCCTATTTATTTTGTATGACAACCAGCTCAATTTTTCAATATTACTAACTTACACTATTTTGTCTTTAAATAGCTCATTTAACCCTTAAATGTACAGTGTAATTCAGCAGTTACAAGATCTATTTTTTGCCATTTGGCGCTTTCTATTGGTGTTTTTGTGAACTATTATGTGTTACTTACGTGTGATAACATGCATTTAAGGTCGTGAAGTCTGTTTTTGTTCTGATTTGTTATCACGGGTAGATTATAACATCTTTTGTTGATACTGCTTGCAATGTGCTCGACTGGCGTTTTTTCTATATCTTTAATCTTTTAAGACTGGAAGATTTTTGGTAGAAATGAAAAGTTTTGAGGGTTTTCCTAATTAATAGGATCATATTTAATTGAAAAAAATGTTTTAAAAAATATCCGATGTCAGGTTATGCCAAGGGAGGATCAACGAATTCTGTGGGTGCATGGTCGACTTTAAATTGCGCAAAAATAGGAAAATCTTTTTTATTTTTCTTTAGGATCACCTACACAATTGTGTAGGTCAGGCCTTAAAGGACTATAAGGTAGAAATTATTAATTCTGCAAGCTATTAAAATGATTATAAAAATTACTATACCGTTAAATAGTTGTTATTGTGCAGTGTAAATACATTAAAGTAAGTATTTAATTTAAAATTATCAGTTTTTGAGCATTTTTTTATGTAAGTGAGGAGTGATATTATTACATTATGTCTAACATATACATAAATATTTTTTCACTATTTTTAGTGGGTAATTAACAAAAATAGACTTAAATATAACGTTTTCGAAAAAAAAAAATCATGCATTAAAGGGTTAACTTATTCACCGACAAGCACATTTCGTAGAAGTTTTCTTGGGATCCAAATAAAAAAACTGTATAAATAACTCTTTCAGGCTGAAATATTAAATCATCGTTGCAAATATTCTGTCAAAGAATATATTTCTAAAACTTTCCAAAACTTTTGTATTATCCGTATTTGAATAGCGAAGTCTTGTACGAATGTTTCCAGCTATAAGAAATCCCCTAATTCAAATATGTATGGCATCTCAATTGAAAGTGCAATTTTTACATCTCGTTTCAAAGGATAAACTGTGAAATCAAACGAGGTATCCTTATATAAAAACAGAGCTAAATTAATTTCAATATTGTGATGTGATAGTGATAAATTCTAAAAACGGAAATGTGTAAATATGTAAACTTTGTTTTAAAGATAATTTAAAAAGACAAAGATGAACTTTGAAAAAATGAGATGCCATTTCTAAAAAAAATACATTCACAATACGACGACATATATACGATTTTAAAAGCAACACAATACGATTTTAAAAGCTCAATATATGCTGTGTGTCTTAATTCGCAAGATTTTATTTAGGAAGAATTTGGTCCCTGTAAAGGACCCTTCACAATTATTTTCATCCTAAAATCCAATTTTTTTTTTTTATCTTAAAACAGGATCCTCCATAAAATCCTTTGTTTTCAAAAAAGACTTTTCACAAAACTTTTCCATATCCAAAAATAATCTATTCACAAATTTAATCATCTTAAAATGAAATATGGCCTACCTGAAAACAGCTGGAATCATAAAAGAATCTGTTATCTAGCTATTTATATTAAATTTAATGCATTTATATATACAGTAAAACCCCCCTAAAGCGAACACGTCCCGTTCCAATAATAATTGGTCGCTCTGAGAGGTGGTCTCTTAATGGAGTCCATGTTTAAATCCAGATTTAATTGTTGAAAAAAGATAACAATTAATCTTACTAAAATTTATTTTTCACATTAGGAACAAATATGAAAATTCAAGTATCAAAACAAAAGTTAATTACATAAGTTAATTACTGCAGAGTTTAAAAAATGAATACATTGAAGTTTGTTTTGATTTTACGGTTTTATCTTTTATAAGTTTTATTTCTAAGTCTTTTCGAAGTTCAGTAAATAAATGCAATTTTTTTTAGATGGGAACAAATAATGACGATTTCATTAATTTATCTATTTCTTTAAGAGTTTTCTTGCAGAATAGAGCAGGGGAGTTTATTGACCGTCATTTTTAATTTGTCATCAGATTTAAATTCATTGCCTAAAAATGCACAAAGGGGTTTAAACACTTAAAAGTTATCGGAATTAAAAAAAAATTCTAAACTTAGTTTAAAAGTTTGATGAATAATGCGCTCTCCGGAATTATTTTTCAAATAAAACCTTCTTCAAGCGACCAGGAAAAAAACGGAATTTGTTTCATTTTCTTCAAATAATTTGGTCGCTCATGGAGAGAGTTCAAGTGAGATGGTCTCTGAATGGAGGTAAAATTAGTATTGAGCATATGGGAATACATTTCGTTCCATAAAAAAATGGTCGTTCAGGGAGGTGGTGGCTTAATGGAGGTGGTCGCACAGGTAGGTTTTACTGTATATATATATATATATATATATTCATTAAAACGGGACCTTTTTAAAATGTCAAAACAGGAACTTGCATGTTACTGTAAATTTCAGATTCACAAGATTGTGATTAGATTTTTTCCAAATATAAGAATCCGTTAAAGATTTTTCTAAGAAGAAAAGTCTAGACAGACCCCTAATACAATACTAAGATTTAGTGACGATTGGTCAATTTTGTGAAAATCAAGGTCAATTTTTGCCTATAAAGCCCCCCAAAATGACATGAAACATGCATACAGACAAACATATCAGTTTTAGATCCTAGTGATATTCAAACGAGACACGTGACCACCGTCTGACCACGACCCCTCCAACAAAAAAGGAACGAAAATTGGACCATCCGTTCAAGAGTTATTCGTGGATATACATAGAAAAAAAAGATAGAAACGAATTGCTTAACTTCCTTTGTTGGATGCAAGTTAAATAAAAGTAAACAAAACATAGTTATAAAAAATTGTATTCCAGAAATTCTGCGTGCTTTAGATCAGCTATTACTTGATCTTATCACCTAATACTTGATCTACACATTGTTCGAACAATCACATCTGTATCCAGCGTTTATCACATGATCAATAAATAATTTGTCATCAAATCATGCTAGCTGAAGGCTACTGTCTATTTGCTCGCACAAATCGTTGACATGTAAAGCATTTGAATGTATTCAATCGCGTTGTTTAGGAACGAAAATACTTGATATAGGAGACTGATTTAATAAAAAGATCAACTGCCGAATTTTGTGTAAAGAATATGAATGATGGGGGCGGGGGTCTTAATGATCATTTACCATTTGTCATATCCTCTTAAAAGTGGGGACTATTAATGACAGTGACTCTTAATAATCATTTCCGTGTCAGGAAAACATTGAAAAACTTTTTAATTATATTTTTATTAATTTTGTTAGCTACGAAATAAAGTCAATATTTCATGATACAGAGGAAATTCAGAAATCTTCGAATAAAAAAGGCCTTTCGAAATAGACCAGTGTATTACACGGTAAAACATTTCTTTTCCCTTTTCCTTGATTTTTATTACAGAAGATCTCTTTGAAAATTAAGCCATTTAAATAAAAATAGGACAATATTAGGGATTATAAAATGCTAAAAGATATACTGATTCAGAGTACAATAACACTAGTTTTGAACATTCTTCAGTGTACTTAAACCTTAATTTAGGAACTGTGTTGTGTGCACCTTTAACCCTAGATCTACCGGGAATTTTATTCAAGTTTTAATAAAACGTTCTACACCAGAATTTTTATTTAAAACTATTTAACTTATTTATTTACCTTATTTTTGTCTGGTTTATATACTTAGTTTATTTTAAAGAAATTTCTGGTTTGAATGAATATTTTGTATGTACCTGTCGGGTCCAATGGACCCGTCTGGTAGACGGAGGGTTAAACACACTGGGCTCTGTTCTAGTGAGGGCATATATAATAGTGATTGTTATTTTAACGGTTTATAGACTCGAAGTGTCAAGGGCTCTATTATAGTGATTGTTGTTTTAATGGTTTATGAGTGCGTGTGCACGCTCCCGGTTATTGCGATTGTTGCATATTTTTTTAAAAATTCCCTTTTTGTTTATTTTATCCAGAGTGGTTTATTCCACATTTAGCACTGTTAAAGCGCAACTAACAACATAGTAGGCCATTTCATGACTTTAAAACGTCACACGGAGTGGATCATCTTTTCACGGCAGTTGGCACAAAACGATGGGTGCGCCGCTTTGTACCAATCACAGTATAAAGATGATCAACGTCATGAACTGGCCTTCGTTGGTCGCGATTAAAGCCGGTTGGGATAGCTACAACTCAATACAATTATTGCTGTAAATCCTTTTATGTTATCGCTTCGATATTGGGGGAATTTTTCAGTATACTAACTAGAAATAATTATCTTATTCTAATCGTAGCCTATTATTTTAACCGAATACGTTTATTACAAATCGCAACGATGTTTGATAAAGAATGAGGTTCCTAGATGGAACTTACTACTTTATAAACTTCTTAATCATCTTAAACAAGAATGTTATATTTTATTCTAGCAGTGAAACGAAAAATAACCTTTCGCCGAAAAAAATACGTATAACGACGTCCAAAATTAATTCGGAACTCATTCGACCATTTAAAAATTTTCTTAATATTGAGATATTAAAAAATTGTCTTCAAAATAAATTCTTCAGATTGATCACTAGGCATTAGCATTAGGGCTTTCCTCGTAATTGGAATTATAGCAATATATCACTTAGGATTTGCCATTAAATTCAAGAGGGGTGAAACTAATTAACAAAGTACTTAAAGAAACGAATTGCTTTATTTTAATGTCTTTTTGCGAAGAAAAGTTTGAACAGCATTTCCTGCAGCATCGCTCTTATAAAATAGCTGAAAGAATAATGTGAAGCTGAATACTTTTTATACGAAGTAATGAAGTTATTTTATTAACTGACATTTTATTTATCCACGAATAGAAAGGAGTAAATAATTTGCAAATTTTAATTTTTTTTTTTTAAGTTTCTTTTAAAAGATATATTTTGTTAATCATATTGTAGTTTATTTGCTTAATGTATATGAAGCAGCAAAACTGACGTTACATGAAATACCATTTAATGTTTAATGTATACACTGGTGTCCATAAATAAAGGGGCAAACCCAAAATGCTAATTTTCAGCACTAAAGTTAATTATACGTTACATAACTTTATAAATTAATATGTTGTCAAAAGAATATGATATAAACGGCAAAAGTAGCAAAGCCCCTGATAGCGTTGCCAGTCTATATGAGGCCATTGCATCACAAGTGGTCAAAAGTGTCGCGATAACCACTTTGAAACAAAATGTGATATACAGAGTGATTCAAAATTTATCGTTCAAATTTCGTGGGGAGGTAGGGATGTAGGGAATACGTCAGGAAATCAGTTTTACATATTGGGCGCTGTGTGTACCCAACCTTCCATTGCGTCCCAATCGATTATACTGAGCAAACATATAATGAAGAAAATATTAATATTATTATTAAACACTGAAATGCGTTATCTGTAAGCAGTATATAAAGGTATATTTGGGTGTAAAACTGTAGTTTTTACTCTTATATTGCGATAAAAAATCGTGGATATTCATAATCATGAATAGATTACAATTAAGTCAATGTATCATTTAAGATTCGTAGATTTAAAGTATCATTTGCTGGCAACGGAAAAACGCGTTTTACCGTTTTGTAGCGCCAGAAAACACTGAAAACTAAGAAAAGGTAAAATATCATAACTCGGTAAGTTTGGTCGTACATGAATGGATTTTTATTAATTTACTTTAAGAGCTTGGAGAAAGGTCTGCTAAATATAGCTTATAGGATCCAGAGACCGTATAAATATTTAAATTTATTAAATTTAAAAAATAATTCTTTGACGTAATGGATTTTCACATGATTAAAAACAAAATTTAAAACATTTTTGCAGCTGGAAATAGACCTCTAAAACTAATAGCCTAGAATTAGCTATTGGTCAGCGATAAGAACGGAAACTCTGTTAACATAAAAGCGCGTGCCTTCATTTTCTACTATACATATAAAATGCAAATGGAAATTTCGATCCTGCTGCTTATAACTTGAGTTCTGCTGAATGGATTTTGAATTTGATGAGTTTTGCACCGTTAGTTAGATAATTTTTGAGGAAAAGTTTCACCATATATTGCATATCGTTTTATAATTTTTTGTTATAGAATTAAAGGGGAAAGTTATATAATCAGGTGAATCCGATTGTGAAAGATTAGTTTTTTAAAAGTTCAGTGGACGGATTTTGATGAGACTGAGAGATCTGCACGGGCGAGGCTCAGGTCAATTTTCATTCACGGCATTCGGGCCGGGCCGGGCCTGGTCTCCGCTCTTCTCGGGCCGGGGCCGGGCCTGGGCCATGCTTTTTTCTGAAGGCCCAGGCCGGACCTAACTTATTTTTTCTGTACAATGCCGGGACTGGTTTCATTCCTAGTCTTCACGCCCCAAAGTTTTCAGTCCTAGTTTTGACCCAGCCTGTAGGAAAATCATTATCTCAGCGTGGCCTGGTCCATTCAAAGGCCAGTAAAATTAGGCTTAGCCCAAAAATTTTTGCAAAAAATGCATGCATTTTTAATCGCCATTATTCTACACCTAAACATTAAAATTTATTCTTTTAAAGAGTAGTAGATTTCTACACTTATTAAATTATAGCTAAATTAAAATCTAGTAAAACGTGTGAAAAAGAACCTGCCTATGACGAAACTCTGTTTTAAACTGAAAAACGTGTTGATCCATGCAAAATTAATGTACTAATAAGTAAGAAAAGAATATATAATACATTTACACTTGCTAATAGGGGAACTTGTCTATAACGCATTTTTTCCCTTTTCTATGCAATTCCGTCTTAGAAGATATTACTGTATACCATTTTTAAAATTTTTAACATACATGGAATATGGATTAACAGTATTAATGATAACTGAAACATGTACATACAAGAAATATAGGGTCAATAAAAAAATAAATATCGCAGCCTGCGGCACCTCTATTAAAATGAAGATTATAAACATGAAAAAAAAACGTTAAGATAAGTATTTCTGGTCAGAACGCCTCGTCAGAGACAAATTGTTAACCAAATTGACGTAAAAATCAATGTTTTGTAGAAATTCACCCGGACCGGGCCGAGATTTTAACTTTTTCCGGGCCGGGCTCGGGCCGAACTTTTAAGTTTTTTATCGGGCCGGGCCAGACCGGGGTTTGGACCGAACTTTTAATTTTTGTATCGGGCCGGGCCTAACTTTTTTTTTATGAGCCGGGCCCAGACCTGAAAATTTCGGCCCGTGCAGACCTCTAATGAGACTTGCATTGTTATTTTTATAATTTTTTAGAGTTTTATAATTTTTTTTTAGTTCTAGTATATTGCATAATTTTCTACGATACTCGGTTATAGAATTATGGGGAAAAGTTCTGTAATCAGGTGAATAAGATTGTGAAAGATTAGCCTTTTTATAAATTTCTACAGGGCGAATTTTTGTGGAACTTGCTCTGTTAGTTAGATAATGATTCCTGGGTGGTTTTTGTATATTGCATGACATTTTATCATCCTTTACCAAATTGTACTATAAATGATCAGCTAAAAGAATTTGTCCACAGCAGCCTAAATTTTGACTGACAAATTAGAAAATATAATAGCGCAACGCCGCCGTTACTATCGTTTTTGTAATGCAGAAAGACATTTTAGTTAAAGGTCAATATTGCTTCGAAACAAAAGGTCAAATTCACCGATATATTTTGTTTCATTCAAGGTTCATTTGGCAAATCCGACCAGCGTAGCAACGAGCGCAACCTGCTAGTATATGAATAAAATTAATATGCTTAAAAAACATAACCGTTTATTAACTGTTAGCATCTTTATCGGTACTTAATAATAATTGTTTCTTAAAACACATAAATTATCAATTAATACATTATTCTTTAATAACGTGCTGTTTTATTTATTTTAAAAGTTTTACTATATGCATATAGATTGCCGAACTTTAATTTCATGAGTGCTTCAAAATGTTCTGATTAATACAAGTTTCAAACTATGAATTTTAATTCTTTAATAACATATACTTAACTGCGACAGTTATAGCAAGTTTGAACTTCCCATTTGTCATGAAACTATATTGTTGAAATTAATTTGCAAGTTACATAAATGTTTTCGATTTAAGTGTTTCTTCAAGAACCAATATTTCCATTAAGGACTTTATATCTTTTTTAAGTAGTTAATGAAGTTTTGACAATACAATTTCTAATTGAGGTATTTTTAAAAGCCACTTCTGAAAATGACAGGTCTTCTTTATAATACATATCAGAATGAAAATAAGGGCTCGGCCATAAAGTTACTTCATTCATTCCTTCGGTCATAAAGTTGCTTTTCTTATTTTACTTACTGTTAAACATTCGTATCTCATTAATGACTTTTTTTTGTGGTTTAGTTTAAATTATATTTTCTAATATGCGGCATATGACGTGGATTAAACTGTTAATCTATTTTTACATGCTAATTACAAAATATCATTAACTAAAATGTAAGATTTCACATGCTAAAATATACATTGCTTCTGATATATAACTTTTGTAGATGCATCAAATTATAAAAATAAAATAAAAATTTCAAATATCCTTAAACGAATGACTTTCAATAAAGTGGTTAAATTATTTTTTAATTTTCACAGTTACGTGTAGTACTACGTTTGAAGTGTTTTAGTAGTTAATAACACCCTGAAAATAAAGAAACATTTTTATGTGTATGAATAAAATTTTGTTTGTTTGCTGTATGAGATGAAATATTTATATTTCTTTTTATTATTATTAATTTTTATAAAGTATTGTACGCTATATGACCATTCATCACCGAAATTTTCAGTTTTAGACATTTTGTGAAATATTCAAAGATATACTGGCGGGATTTTCCTGGAACTTCGGGATTATGAAGAATATGTTTGACTTCATATTTATCAACGGCGATTTGATCAGCAAGGCAATTTAGGGGGGGGGGGGGGCAGCAAAATATTACAAAAATAATTTTTAGGGTCACCCTGTAAAATAAAATGCTCGAAATGATCAATCACTATAGATTACGAATATGTGGATTTTGTACAATATGTGCATTCACTTATACAGTAGAGCGCCGATTATCCGAAAGAGTCGGGACCGACCCTAGTTCGGATAAGCAAAAGTTCGGATAAATGGACAGACAATTTAAGGCATATTCCTGACTTTACTAAAACCTTCACATGTTATCTAAGATTAGGACTGGCAGCACCAGTTAGTGCTGGCATATTTAAAAATTGTTTTTTTTTGTCTTATTGTTTCTTTAAATTATTGTTTACATTTTTATCATTATTTTTTTTCTCTCTTTTTATCATTTTCTGAACTACAGAGATTATAATTTAAGGAAAAAAGCTTTTGATTGTTTGTTGGTTCAACGAAGACTTTCTTTTCAATGCTGCCATATCTCTAATTCTTCTTAAATACCGTTAGTTGAATGGGATCAGCGTTCTTCTGCCGTTCGAGCCATTTCATAGCTGTTTCCAAACATTCAAAGGCTTCGTTATGGGATGGACCTGAGTTATTTTCAGTGCATTCGTTTTCATTTTCTTCAATTTCTTTTTCACCATGAATCTCATCCACAATCTCATCATCATTTAAAATCTAATATCCAGGGTCATTTATACTTCCTATTTAACCACTCGTTAATTTCATTTTGTTCATAGCCTTGGGATTCTTTCCATCTCCTTTATAGTTTTTACATTCCTTATTTTCTGATCAACTATCAGTTTTTATTCTTTATTTAAAATTTTATTTCAAGCCAATGGATAATTGGGAGTTCTGTTAAAAAAATATTTTTGAAAGAAATGGGTTGTTCGGAAGTTTGGTTAAAAAAACTTTTGAGAGAAATAGGCTGTTCGGTTAATTGGAGTTCGGATAATCGGAGCTCTACTGTACAAGAATAGCACGTATGTTCATGGAGATATATCGAATTTTTTTTTTAAGTTCAAAAAATTCTGGCATGTTTTTTGCTTATATCATGCAGGGTTTTCTACCAAATTTAACGCCAGTTTCTGAAAATTAGACAAACTGTCGTAGAAAAATTATAATGTAATAGAAATGTAAAGAATAATGTAAAGAATGAATAATGTAAAGAAAAATATATATTTACATTCTAATGTAAATATATTACATGTTTGATGAAATATGAGCAGTTGTATGAAATGTTTTTGTCTGCGTATGCGCACGATAATATGTATATATATATATATAGTATCGTGAAAATTCGGAAAGATGTCGGCAATAGAGTAAGCAAATTCTTAGTTGCTTTCTAAAAGCTGCTAAATGATAAGAGATTTTCACAAATTATCATTTTTTATTAACTGGCTTTCAGCAAAGGTGTTTGTATTTAATAAATGTCAACGAATAGATTTAGAAGAAATGCATAGATGTTGATACCACTTTTTTCTCTTCGATTAGGTTCGTTCTGGTGATTTTCCAAGGAGAACTAAAGCATCACTAAAAAATTAAAAAATAAGTAAAAATTAAAAGTGACAATTTATGTAAAACCCCTTATCATTTAGCTGTTTTTAGAGAACAATTAAAAATCATCTCACTCAATCGCTGATAACTTTCTGAATTTCCATGATATTTGACTGGCTTTGTTTTTATGAGTTGCTTCATAGAGTTCACTATGAAATCATGAAAAAAAATTATCATTCACACATGCGCAGATAAAAAATATTTCATAGAACTGCTCATATTTCATCAAATTTTTAATATATTTGGGAACGTCCATTCGTTACTCTTGTGATAATTAGAGCAAATTTTCATATATATTTTCAATTATTTTATTACAAAATATAATCAAGATGAAAATTGATATAACCAGCTAAATACCACTGTGTTCCACACCCAAACATATATCTAATTTGTAACAAAGAGCATTTTACTTATGTGTATATTAAAAGACTCTTGTGACACTCTGGTCACAAGAGTAGAAAAATTTTGATTGATTATATAGACAAGGGAAATGCTTTTTGTTACAAATTAGATCTATTTTATGCGAGTGTAACATAATTCTATGTAACTGGTTATATCAATTTTTGTTTTAATTATATTTTGTAATAAAATAATTGGAAGTATTTGTGAAAATTTGCTCTAATGGTCACAAGAGTAACAATGGACGTTTCCATTTACATTCGAATTGCACAATATTATTTTTTCTATGTTTAGTCAAATTTTCAGAGACTGGCGTTAAATTAGGTAGAAAACCCTGAGTGATATAAACAAAAAACATGCAAGAATTTTTTTAACTTAAAAAATATATATATATCTCCATTAATATACGTGCTATTCTTACACAAATGAATGCACATATTGTACAATGTCAACATATTCGTAAGCTATAGCTGTTGATCATTTCGTGCATTTTATTTTGCAGGATGACCATAAATACTATTATTTTTCTGGGATATTTTGCTGACCCCCAAATTGTACCGCTGATCAAATCACCTTTGATAAATATGAAGTCAAACATATTCTTCATAATCCCGTAGTTCCAGGAAAATTCGACAAGTATGTCTTTATATATTCGACAAAATGTCTAAAATTGGAAGTGTCAAATTGGAAGTGAATTGGAAGTGATTAATAGCCATATAGTGTATATGTATAAAAGTATAAAAAACATAGTCTAACTTCGTGTAAATATCAATCCTTTGAATTCTGCATATATAATTTATTTCAGTCATAAAATCTTGTATAACTGATATTTTCAACGGTTGAAACGTGATTAATGTATTGCGAAATATACAATATATTCAATATGTACTTAAATAAATCGTAAAACGAGATTATACATGCAAATTTTGCTATTGAGAGAAACATTAAATAAGTATACTGTTTTTTACCGTAAGTTTATTCTCATAAATTTCGCACAAAAATGAGGTCATTTTTTTAAATTGATACCAATTTTTATACGGTATTTCATATTTTCATTATAAAAATTCATCTTCTTTGATTTAACCAAATTTACGTATTTACGTTTGTCTACGTCGTTTTTTTTTTTCTCTGTGTTTATTTCTGTATCTTCACATAAAATTTCTGAAAGTTGTTTAGGAAAATATCACAATCTATCTCCTTCAGTATTTTTTTTCACTCTGTCAAATGCATGAGTGTTCTTTAAAATCAATCACGCAGCCACAAAGAAATTCTTCTTGACGCAGTGGAACTAATTTTTAATATGAAACACTATGATCTGATACCCAAAAGTTTCTTTAATTTAGTTAATGGAGATAAGTGGATCTGGTGAAAATACAGGCGTGAAAATCGACAAAAAATGGTCTCTCAGGGTAGTAATTGATTGATAACGACGACCAGTTGAACAAATTACTGGCTTACTGACAGATTTAATGCGTGTAGATGGAAACTGAGAATGATGTCCGTATCTGTCTTCACTCGTTTCGTTTCCAATTAACCTACTTAAAAAGAGCAGAAAAAAAATTATATCACATCGCACTTTTTTTCTCTGTATTCTTGGCGAATATCAGTGTGACCCCTTTGTTCCCAAAAATGGCTAATGAAATTTTCACAGTGAGTTAGATGAAAAATATAAACAGTTCTCGTATTTCTAAGTAATTTTGCCATTAAATATGAAATATGCTTTTCATTCAATTAAAAACGAATTATTTAGACATATGAAAACATACTGTTTCAGTGACGACAATCCAGTTTTAAATCAAGCGTCTAACAGCTATAGAAGAAATATCCTTTTTTTTTTCTTTAAGTAAACAACTAAAAAAAAGCAATTTAACAAATTACAACGACCATTTGGAAAATGATTTTTTCAAAGACTAAAATTTAAGACATAAAAAATCGCACGGAGTTTATCATACATTACGTACGCCATGAATTAAACATTAATAGACACGTAATACGTGACACAATTACACGTAAAAATTCCAAGCGAGAAAAATCGCCTGTGACTCGTACGTACTATCCACCTGAAACTTACGTATTATCCAAGCATTTCATTGGCTGTTCGGGAAAAGGCCTTAACATCGTCAGATTTCCAAGAAATCTGACGACCAATTTTAAATGAAATTTCATTCTTAAACTTCTAAACATCCCACAATATTACTTTTTACACCGTCGTATAGAGACAAAAATGTACTTTTAAATGCAATTTGTTTGAAAGCTGTACCTCACTTTGTTTCTGAGTTATTAAATTTTTTGTAGTTTTTATTACTTTTTGTTATAGTGGCAACAGAAGGTATCCATCTCTGTTGAAATTAAAGGGAAATACAGATTACTGTATATACCAATCAGGAAACGAATAAAATGCAGATTAAACCAATCAAAAGCTTCAGATATGCTTTTGATTTCCTACCCTGACGAGGACAATAACCATTTTTCAAAATGGTTAATAAAACAGTAGTTCCTCTTCGGTATTTTTTTTTTCAATAATAGCCTACATTATTTATTCATTTATTATTAGTTTCAGTTTCCTCGTCATTGTTATGGTATTTTTTTTTCATTTTATAATATAAAAAACATCACTTGAATAAATTTTTATATTTTGTTAAAATAGTTATCACATTGTACATTTCTTTTTCTCTCTGTTCTTGACGAACATGAACCTCTTAACAGTTTAGGATGAGCACGAGCATCACTCAGGTAAAGAGAGTTTGCTTACGCCACGTCGTTACTTTTGAACACCACTAATTTTTAAATATAACCTTGTCTTTGTGAATTTCAGATATTTTTTAATCATTTAAAAATTTACATACAAGTCAAATTATTTTTTATTTTCTGTCTTTATGAAAATGTTTGACATGCTGTCTTTCTAACCGACTTTCAATAAAGGATATTAAACAATTCGGTTGTACGTTTTTTTAAGTTTATCGACGCATAACTTTTGAACGGATGCTCCGTTTTTCAAATTCTTTATTTTGTTACAAAGAGTTCGTTCTAGTCGTGGTCCTGTACCAATATCATATAGATCTGAAAAGGGTAAGTTTGTCTGCCGGTCTGTTTTATTGTCTTTATTGGCAGTAACTTTTCGAATAATATGTAAGTCATTCCAAAATTGCAACACATTGCGTAGATACACAGTAATACTTATATCTGTTTAAAATAGTCGTCGTACTTGTATAGATAGAGATGAAGTTTGGGTATTATGGAATACCCATTTTAATGCGTTTAAAGTGCAGGGGAAAAATACATGTGAATATTTAGCTTTAAAAAAGTTACGCTTTTCGCGAAATGGCAACCAGTTGGGGAATAGGGAATAGGGTTATAAGGGATATTAAAATTGGAAGAAAAACCACGATTTACAGGAATAACCAAAATTATTTAATAAGTAAGCATCTATACTTATTAAATAATTAATTAAATAATTAAATAATAATATTTAATAATTAAATATACATCATCTATAAATCACCAGATTCGTTGAAAAATTATTATCGCTTTGTACAAAAACACAAATGCAGCTTATTGTTTTAGCCCCACCACAGTTTACATGAGTCCACAGAAGGCATTATATCGACTCCTCCCATCTTCCATCCTATAAATATTTTCCAGTGTGAAACGGCATACTGCATCTTCCTCATCTGGTGCACAACCTGGTAAATATGCCATCTGAAACAATAAGTCGTAGTGGAATGACTGCTCGTCTTCACTAGACTCGTCTTGAAACAGTTGTCTAGCTCATATTCCATTTTACCTAATACATCATCTTCAAAAACGCAATCTCTTCACTCGACAGCAAGTTTCATATAAGAAAAGTGAATAACATAGCAATAAATATAACTGTTCATTTGCATATTGAACTTGTTTAATATAACTGACAATGACATTTTAGAATTAATACGAATTTTATAAAATTTACCTGCAAAAAACTGCAAAAATTGAGAATAAGATTTTATTTCACCGCGTCGCTCCAACAACAGTTATCCAAACAGAACTGAGCACAGTGTCGCATGAAATACTAGGAAGTTTTTTGGTAGTTTTATGCTTTGCTCCAACACCGACTATTCCATAATACTCGAAATTCCTCTATATATTTACAGAGGCGCGTTAAAACTTTTAATGTATAATCGTACGCTATGAGTGAAAATAATTGATACTGGTAACAGTGGGATTTAAAGTAAATGTAGATAACAATATATGGCGCAGCAAAATACATTAATGTACCAAATCACTCTTACTAAAATACGCCAATATGCGTGCAATAAAAAATATCAGTGCAATAACATAAGAAACAAGCCCTTGAAGTTCGTTTTATTTGTATTTATTTATGTACTTTATTTCAAATAAATAATGATAAAGATAGTGATTCTCAAATAAAATATTTGCTATTTACGATATCCTACAGTTTCTAATGGCTGAAACTAATATAATCGAAGTTTATCTCTTGGAGCAACGGTATTTCTTCAAGCAAAATGTTTAAAACACACAGCTTTCATTTCCTCCATGTGCTGATATCAAATACAAGCAGGTAAACTTTCTATATAAAATTTATTTCAATCATTAAAACTCTAAACATATATTGAAGTTTTTATTTATTTCGAAATCAATAAAATAGCGCCGCATCCAGCTATTTCAAAATAAACTACTTCAAAGAATAAATAAATATGACAGGCAATATTTCTGCCCGTCATCCGAGCACGTGAAGTATAGGCTATAAAACCATCACTTAAATAAACATCGTTACTTCATATGAAATGAAACCTGATCTCTAAGACAAATTTAAAATTGGGTGAATATTTACTTATCCAGCCAAAGAGCTGGATAGAATAAACAAAGACAATAGAATGATGTCTTTTTTTAAATGCTTTTTCGAAAATAAATACTTTAAAAACGAAATCATTATTTAAAAAAAAAAATAGTACATGAAATGAATAACTTATTCTCTTTGAAACAAATTTAAAATGGATTTAAAGTGGCTTTTGCTCTTTCTATTTGTTAAAAATGTCAGATAAATGCTTCCCCCCCCCCCTCTCAATATTTTTCCGCTTTAAGTGCAATACTCCATTTTAACTGTTATAGACTCATAGAACATCATATAATTTTTTTTTTTTTAAAGAGTCTCTATTTTTTTATTCCATAATAGTTTTTAAAGTTTTAAAATAAAACTGCATGCATATGTGCATATAGTTAGTTATATAGTTAAGCATAAAAGGCTGCCTCATTTTGCCGAGTTTGTATATATGTATGCATATTTAAATATACTCTACGTACATTTGAATATATTCTATGTTACATAATTTTGCGTTTTATTTACATATGAATATATGTATGAATATATTAAGTAAAGAGATATAGTATCATAAAAAATTTATATGTCTATATCAATGGTTTAAAAATTTGTTATGACGCTATTAACTTTTAATGCTATTTTAAAGCAGTATTTCTTAACTATTTTTATCACACTCACACCACGATTAGAATGACTGAAAAACACAAGAAAGGAATTTAGGTTTTTATAAATTAATTTAATATCAGAAAAATTGCTTTCCAATTGAGGGAAAACCGACATATCCAAATATTATTATTTTTAGTTTTTTTCATTGCATTTATCAACTATTTCTAAATTTTTCATCGTCGGTAATCAAAATAATTACTTAATATCAAACTTATACATTACACGTAAAACAGGCATTTTAATTCTAATGCAGAAACACACAGTGCACAGTGGTGACTTCACAGTAGGGTCTCTGTCATCATTTGACAAAGTCATGTGACAGAAAGTCACCATGTGACTTTAATGTGACATTATTTGGTGATTTATCATAATGCAACGTGCACAATGACTTTGAAATTGAATCTCCAGATGAGAGTCTCAATGAAACCACATTGCAAAGTCACCTGGTGACTCGTCACAAAGCAGCAGTCACAGTGACCTGTCAGTGGAGTCACATATAGTAGTCATTTGAGACTCATAAAAGAGACGTATGGAATTTCCTATTTTTTGTTTCGCCGTAGTGATTGTGACTCTTGTGACCATGTGTGACCTGAATGAGATGTTATATGGACTAGCTGTTCTGCTGAGATAGTAATTATTCAAATTATATTACTTTCTTTTGAGTATTCGCGTATTTAAAAATTAGCATTTTGTGACTTTTCCTTAATTTTTGATAACCAGTGTATATAAAACATTTAAAAAAACCTTAAAATGTCAGTCCGTCGGTTGCTCTTCTTTAAAAAAAATTCACAGTAAACGATTTATCCAATGTAATATTTTCAGCATAGAATTTGTATACTCGCTGTCGGAAATATTCTACTTTATGTTTAATATTTTAGTAAAAAGGAAAGTGAAAAAGAGACTTCAATTAACCGAGTGTTACAAAAACATTTAAACGGGTTTTAATTTTTTACCTGTTGGAAATACGTAGGCGCTATAATTTGCAAAAGTGCTCTAAATAAGGTACCAATTTTAATTTTTTATACAGTGCGTGGATTATATAATTTATACTTAGAAAGTTTTTTTCCGAACTCCAAAAATTAAAACAGCAAACATTTAATTCTCCAATGACGAAAACTTGCCGAGTTACGATACGTTGAATTTGAATAAATTTCGGAGCTTTCCGCACTAAAATATCGTCTGTCCGTTTTAGTATCGTGAAGCTTCTAAATTTCATAAAATTCAATGTATTATAACTCGCTTAAATTTTGATCGTGGAATAAAGGAATTTTTATTGTTTCATTTATAGAGAAAACTTTTCCAAACATAACTTATAAGACCCAGGGTACATGAAAAATTAAAAAGTGTTACTTTTTGAAAAATAGTGACAGTACTGTTTCATCAACATAATAATAATTCTTACCTTATTTTGAAAAAAAAATTTCAGTTTGCATTGCCTATGTATCTCCAACAGGTAAAATATTAAAGCGCGTTTCTATCTTTCTGAAACACCCTGTATAGATAGGGAAATATAACAACTAAGATATACATAATTATATGCGGTTTAGTTGTTCCGTTGTTATTTTTTTCGCTCTTCAACATTTATTGCAGATTTTTGTTAATCCCCCATTGTAAAATATCGGAAGCGTAGTAGCTTTTCATGTAAACGTATTATAAAAAACAGTTACACTTATACGGTCATCTCATAATGAACAATAATAATCTTAAGTGCTAGTTCTTTACTTAACATAATATTTGTAGTACGTTATTTTTTCAACTATGCTATAGGATATTGCAATGTTACACTGGAAAAAAAGACAAATGCTCTATCTCTTACCAGTCTTAAGGCTGTTCTCAAATCCAAAAGCGCAACTTTATGACATAAGTCTTAATTCATTTTTGTTCGGAAGCAGGTGTTGTTGTTCAGAAACTATGTAATTGAACCGTTTTTTTGCAAACGCAGTAGATCTTTCATAAAAATAGTGTCAAAGTGGGCGTTTTGAACCGTGCGAAAGAAGAAAAACCACTCAATGGAGGGTGAAAAACGTGTTTGTTACGTGATAAAAATCGATTATCACTCAATAGGTAATTTATTTATAAAAAAAATGGAAAACACAGATCGATTCCAAATCGCTTCCATAGTCAGGTCTTCCAATTTTATATCTTTCCGTTAAAAAATTAATTTGTGAATGTGTCAAAACCTTTTGCGCTTGTTGAGGATAGCAGTTGAGAACAGCCTTAACGTTTACAAAAATGTGATATAACCTCTTCCGGGTACACGAGATTCCGGAAAACGTTCCTTTATCTGTAGAAGCCTCTGAAACCAATGGATTTTCGAGATTTAAAGAAGCATTTTTCAAACAAAAGTTCCTTTTGCTTCCCATAGTATTCGGAAACGTTTCCGAATAGTTTTTAAAGTCTATAATTTAGTATTCTCTACCCGGAATATCCTTTTTTTTTGCGTAATCTATCAAATGTGAAGTAAACATTTTTAGTTGCGTAAGGAAATTTATACATGCAAGAGTAACACAGTAATGTTACTTTTAATTTTAAGGTAGATTCTTTTTTAATTAAATGGTAATGTTGTTGATTTACCATGTTTGTTGAACATGGGAATGTTTGTTAGTGAATTCATAGCATTCGAAAAATCTGGAGTAAATATTTTCAATTGCATACGAAAATTTATACATTCAAGAGTAACACATTAAAGTTAATTTTAGTGTCGATGCTATTTAATTTAAATGTTAATAATGTTGATTTGTCATGTTTCTTGGACATGAGAACGTTTATTTGCAAATTCATAGCATTCAAAGACTTGATATTTCTTGTTGAAAAAACTAATTAATAAAGCCATAAAATTCACTCGGAAACGTTTCCAAAAATTACGGACAGCAAAAGGAATTCTTGGTTCAGAAATGCTTCTTTAAATCACAGAAATCTGTTGATTTCTGAGGTTTCTAAAAATAAAGAAACGCTGGCGCTGTTCGGAATCGTTTGTAACTGGGAAAAGATTTTCGTAAACCTTTAAAAAGTTAAGGGCTAGATTTGCCATTTTTTTATAGTGTACGATAGTACCTTTTGATTACAAAACAAAGCAATAGTACTAATGATAGTATCATTTGATACCAAAACAAACTGCACTTCTTGAAATTTAATGGGAGTCGGCACCCTACCAATACCGAAATTTCGTAAAAATTTCGATTTTCAGATTTTTATCTCATCACATACCACATACTTTCGACAACATACTGACAAAATTTCAGTCTGATACTACATATAGATCTACAGTTACAGCTGATTTAACAAACGTCTAATATTATATTCATCCTTTAAAAGTAATCTATAAACTCATTTATCTCAGTTTGTGTTTTTTCAGATTACTCCTGTCTTCGAAATGTTAAGGCTATTCCAGATATGAATAAATGGACTTTGTTTATTTTATTTTTTTTTTTTTTTTAGTTGAACATCATACAGTATATAAGAAATTTAAATATAAGATTTTTAATATTTTGATAACTTCTGTTTTAAAAAAATCATATGAACAAAAACTAGTCATTTTCCCTGCTTTATCCGGTTGTAATTAGTTATTATTTATTTTCTCTAAAACTCTTGCTATTTAAAAAAATCCTATGTTGTTCAAAATATTATTACTGATTTACAATAAAAAACAATCAGGTGGAAATTTTTAAAAATAAAATACTAGTAGCGCTTTAAATTAAGTGGTTAAAATTGAACTTTTTATTAAATTTTTGAAAAAAAAATTTTAAATTTTAATTTTATTTTATTAAATTATTATTATTTAACATTTACATAATAATATCAAACAATACATTTTTTAAGTAGATAATAATTTTTTTTGTTTGGTTTGGTTTCCAAGTCCTTTTAAAGTAGCATTTTTACTCGCGATATTTCCTCTTTAAGCAAATTCCTTTTTGAAGTGTGGAGATTCACATTTCAAAAAAATTCAAATCCACCGCTTTAAGGCTTGTCACGACTTTGCAATATTTATCCGACTCAACACCGTAACTTTTATTTTGTGGATTCACGTATAAAAAATAATTTTCCAAAAATATAAAGGGCATGCGTATTAATCATCATATCGTCGAGTTTATTTTAGAATCCCTGGCGATTTTTTGTAAAATAATCACATAAAATCACGTACCTCCAATATTAAATATTTACTGGTAACGTCGCTAGTGCTTTAGTTGTCAACTCTGATTCAGTATAATTTCAGAAATTTTTAGTACCTTAGATTCTTTTCATCGACTGCATAGATTTTTTAAAACTAGTACTTCTTGCCATTACAGATGACACGTTTAGAATATTTTAGCTTTTTTATTAAATGATATTACATTTTTTATACTTCTTTATACAAAGTATGTCGCTATATTTGCAGATTTAAGGCTAAAGTTCTGAAACAAAACCGCGGTGTAAGGGGAGAAAAAAACTAGATATTCACAGCAAAATCCACCGGAATCTTTTGCTGAAAATTAACGACTTTTTTTTTTTTGTTACATTTAATTTGTAAAATGAATTTATCTTCTGTTTTTATTTAATTTTTTCTCACACAAAATATTTTCTATTGGTTTCGTATATTGTAGTGTATCCGCGTTTATAACATGTATTTTCTTACTAAATCGATGATGCTGCACTGCAAATAGAGGCGTCTTAAATTTAGACACATATGTGACTGAAAAAGAATTTCAGTCACTTAAGTGTCTGAATCTGAAAATTCAGACATAACAGGCGTCTAAATTTAAGACACATAAATGTCTTACTATGATCATGCTATAAACGAACCGAGAAACATGTGTAAATTATCCAACAACCGTCTGATTTTAAGACGATACGCTCCAAGCGATAGTTAAACATCATCTTTGGTCATATTCTTAACAGCCAATCAGAACGGTGATTTCCGCGCGTGTCATCTACAGCACCTTCATGAGATAAGAACAGAAACAATTAAATTTTCACCGCCGCCATTGCTTGGATTAAAAGGAAATGTGTTAATCTGGGTATTTACTGAACGAACGAGTAAGTCATATTTAATTCTAATATTTTATTCCGATAGATTTGTATCCTTTTGAATATGAATGAAATCGTTTATAAAAATTTATCTCTTTTCTGTAGTTTAATGCTAAATTTTTGATTTCACTAACGGTCGTCTGTTATATGCCTTCTTAATGTAACGGAATGAAATATAATTGTTTTGAAAATTAAATAGCAATGCTGTAATTCTATTTGGTTGACCTTTGTAAATAAACGAATGAGTGATAGTTTAATCTTCATTTTCGATAGGGTGATGTGAAATAATTATAATTTGTCTTTGCTCAAAAACAAAACTTGCAACATAGGTTTGAAAAGTTGAATGATTCATCGCTTCATTTATCAGAGATAAAAACATTAAATTGAAGCCATTTGTAACTGTGTTTATTCAATGTTTGTTTTTTACTGTTTACTGACTATAAACGCTTGTAGTATATGACATCAGGCATTTATTTTATTTTTTGTAATTATTATTTTGGAGCTAAATATGATGATTCATATTATTATGATATTAGGAAAAGTTTTCAGATTGAAAAAAAGCATTAATACTGTGAAATTTGACTGTATATATTGCAGTTTTTAATCACGGAAATTGAAACTTTATAAAGATTTATTCTTATTGATTTTTGAAATTTATTATTGAAAATCGTAAATTTTGATATCCAATGTTTCAGATTTAACATTTACCAAATTTCTAAAAATAATATGAATTTTTTATATCATCCAGTAAAATTTTTGAAACATTAAACAAACGGAGAAACATTTTATTCATATTTTGCACTTTACGTTGCAGTTTAGCAGTATAATTATAAAGTTTAATTAATATTTTTTGTGTTTTTTAAATTGGTATATTAATTTTTTTATTTATATGCAAGCATTTTTTTGCGATATTTTATTCATGATTTTAAATTTTTAAAATTGAGTAATGCGAGAAATAATTATTAAATTTCCTTTTACTGCAATCGAATTTGCAACGTTTCTGGTACAAGTAATTGTTGGCACAAAAAAAAAATTACACATGATAATTTAGACATAAATAAAGAGTTGTTTATGCCTTGATATGAAGTTTATGTATAAAGCTGCCTTATATTTTTAAAAGTTCGTATTTACTTATATGATACAGTATTAAATATATTTTTAAGCCATTTAATAACTTCTTTTTTATGTTCAAAACATTTTTCAAACAATTAAGAATAGTGCATATACTGTCTGATATATATATATATTTTTACTTTCTATTTTCTTCTGTTTTTTTTTTTTTTCTATTTCTTAGATCAATATTTTCTTATCAAATATATAAAATCTATTTAGCTCATATTCAAAGGATACAAAGTTTACAGGAATAAAAAATAAAATAAATTAAATATGACTTATATCGTGTTGTTCCACAAAAAAGAATAGTAATGATATACATTTTTAAGCAAAGCGGGTGAAAATTTTAAATTGAATACGGAATATGTTTAAAGAAAATTATATACATATTCCGAAGAATGATATATAAAATTAGATACAAAACTGGTGTTTACTTTTAACTAAACAATGACAAATTACCTAAAAAGAAAAACATATCTTACACATTTTTACTACTTAAAATGACTTAACTATTTTATTTATATGTACTTAAATGACAAATACAAAAATGGCTATGTTTTGAAATTAGAAGTAATTTTTTTTCTCAATGCTATTAAAATAGAATATTTATTTACTATTTTATTATTTACTCATGGTTATATAGCTGTTGTGATTACCATCTGATACATATGTAAAATTGCCTATGGGGCAAAATCTAATTTTTGAATTATATGAATTTTCCTTTTTTGGAGGGCGGGACGGGGGGGGGGGATTTTCTTGTCCATTTTCACGTCCACGGGATTTTTTAAATCTCTTTCGACATTCCACCGAGTATGATAAATATTTTTAACTTTTAGAGTAGGGCAAGACAAAAAATATATATATATATATATCCATATACCTTAAAAACCCTTTATAGTGGACACTTCGGGACCGCGAAATTTGTCCGATAATCGGAGATGCCTGCTTTTGTGAGGTAAAAATAATACAAATATGTATGCCTTGCGGATCAAAAAAGTATTAGCTAAATCGAAGTATCCGCTATTCGGGAATGTCCATTAACCTCCATAACGGATACTCCCGAATACCGAGCATCTGCATTTAGCTAACCATACTGCAGGGTTGCATTTTTTGCAAAAGGACTCCTTGATTAAAGCATGCGTAGTGCCCGTTCTCTTACGATTTTAGTTCTCCCAAATTTCATGTGCAATATTTACGAAGATTATATTTTAAATCTCTTTCGAAATTGTACTGATTATAATCAATATTTTGAACTTTTAAAGTAAAATAAGATTAAAAACAAAATTTTAAAAAATCTAATATTTAGATAAATATTTTTTCTTTTTAATCTTATTCTACTCCTGAAGTACAAAATATTCATTATAATTAGTACAATGTCGTAAAAGATTTAAATTATCAGCTTTACGAAAATTGCATACTAAAATTGGGAGCACCAGAAAATCAGGCGGTATGGGGGTAGAGGGGGCAGGACAACGGCCAGATATTTTTCCAGTATTCAGCGTGGTCAAACATGGCTACATAAAATGCTTACAAAAATGTCTGCGATTCAGACATTTCAAGTGTCTGAAATTCAGTCGCAAAAAGTGTCTGAAAAAATTCAGACATTTTAAAATGTCTGAAAATTGAACACTCCGTTTCAGACACTTAAGTGACTGAATTTCAGACATTTTAATTTGCAGTGTGTACAATATTGTAATTGAACTTTTGGTCGTATGATGTACAGTTTTTGAATGTTATTTCGAACACTTGAATTTACCGCTAGAGAACTCTGCCAGGTATTTCATCTTAGAGTATCTAAACTGGAAACATGACATGAGGTGTAGAACCTGAACATTACAGATCTTATTGAGTATCGTGTATCCATTTTAATGTACTTAGATATCACATTCACGGCTGCAATGTAAAAAAATTATGTAACGTTACTCCATAAAATTGGTGGCAGCCTTGCTGCCATCATTTTATTGAGTAATTTAACTGACATAACTGGTATTACGTTACACTAATTTCTGATATTACACCAGTTATATCAGTTTGAAAGACACCATTATATAAGTTAAATTACTCCATAAAATCGGGGGCAGCATGTTACCACCAATTTTATGGAGTAACGTTATAAAAGAAATTTACAGTGTACAAGTAACTAGGTTCATCAGTTGTTTCTGGCGAAACGGACTTAAGGAATCAATCTGTATACAAGTATTAACCATAGTGTGCCTGTTCTTTTTACATACTCATGTGCTATCTATTATTTTGATTTTATTAAATAATTTTTCGTCTAATTTATAAATAGAATAATTTTGTCTAAAGTAATGGATCAAATCACCTCTTGTTTCAGAATATGTAAACAACAAATAGATTTATTTTTTTCTAAACATTTGTTTATTATGATTTGTCAGAATGAAAGGAAATTTTATTTAATACAAGAGTCCTATCAGAATTATCGGTTTTCGTATTTATAACAACTGGTTCTACGAAGACAAAAGTTATTTAAAAGTTAAATAATTTTAAAATTAAAGTTATTTACGTATAAAATAAAGTATATATCTTGCAACATTTCCTCCGAATAGATTTCGAATTTGCGAAATTTATCTTTAGTTTTCATATACACTGTTAAAACGATGTAAATTGTTAAAGAGATTCCATATTCATACTGGTTCTGCGAAGACAAAAGTTATTTAAAAGTTAAATAATTTTTTAATTAAATTTAAAGTTATTTACGTATAAAATAAAGTATATATTTTGCAACATTTCCTCTGAATAGATTTCGAATTTGCAAAATTTATCTTTAGCTTTCACATACACTGTTGATTGATGTAAATTGTTTACGAGATTTTAAATGTTTAAAATATGCATTTTTTTTTTTTATTTCGTTGTTTTCGAAATTATACATAAATATCTAATATACTAATATATATATATAACTAATATACATTCGAAATAAGCTTGATCTAAATATGTACCGCTTCTGAAAGAAAACGTGTTTAACCGAAATTATCTTATGCCCTTAATGTTTAGCGACGAAGACTTATTTCCTTCACAATGGACTTTGTCGTCGTCAGAAATGAGTTGTACCTCTTTGGATGGCTGTCAAAACCAAATAATATTCGCTTCGGATATGTTCCTTTCAACATATACTATTCTATTGTTATCTTAATCTCAAGCAAACAATTATGAGTCGTCGTAAATAATGGAAAAAGTTAATGTTATGTTATATTAATGTATGGTTAAAAGCTTTAAACAACTCTCTTGCGGCAAATCATATATGCTCAAATACGCCACTTGGTTATGGAACTAATTACAGAATATTAACCATAAGATACTGCACTTTAGCTCTATACTTAAATTTTAAATTCACACTGAGAAATAATATCAAATACATTACAAAATATTTAAATATTGATTGAAATCATAAATGTTAAAGAATATGCGAATACGTACAAAATGTATGTATCAGAAAATAATGGCATATTTGTGTAGATCATCTGCATTAGGTACGCAGAAAACTGAATAATTATAACATCTTGCTTTGCAAAATATGCTTTTCTGAAATCCAACGATTTCATAAATAAACCCTGTTAATTCTAAGTTTTCTCGTTTTCGTATCCTCCAAAGATTTAATAGGATTTATGTTACCTTTACTTGACGATTTTATGTATTTTTAGAGTTTGATGAAATAACATTTAAATAATACGTTTATAAAACATTTTTGTGTTTCCTAATCCAAAATTTTAACATGTAGAATTTTAACATTCTGTTGCAGCTGCAAATAACATTTACTTAATGTAAATCGCTTTCCTATAGCATGGAATTAAACTGTAAGCCAACTTATGTTCATAAAATAGATTTCGTTACACATCTTATGTAAACATTATATTGCCTTATTCGCATTATTTTAAATAGCATTCCCAAGTGTGTAGGATTTCTGATTCATTCTTTTAACACTAAAGTAATTTATCTCATTTTTTCTTACTAAACGAATAAAAAAGCAGCTGTTCTATTTTTCTTAACAATGTAAAAGGAAATTTTAATAGAATTTCCACACTAATAATGTAAAATATTTCTGAAATTCTGCTAAGTGTATTGGTCGATCCGATCTCGAGTTAATCAGAAGAATCTCTATCAAGCAATGACAAACTCACAATAAAAGTGTTGTAACTCCCGCTCAATTTTCAGCCATCACGGCTTTCTTCTATTTCACCCCCTTTCAAAAAATGCACTCTCTCTAATCATTCAGCCGTTCTTTGATCTCGTATGAGGATTGAAACTGATCTTGATGCTGAAGACAGATTTGTAATCAGAAGAGTTGTGGTTCAAAATCGAGTTACCGACACGATGCAACTTTTTATTCCGAAATCATTTTATATCCCATTGTTCCTAATATCTCCCATTGATCGGAATTAGACAATGATATATTAATTTTTTTCACGTGTCCTGTAAACATGTGTACACACATATATAAATAAAATACCTTTGAAAAAAAAAATCTAACAAGTCCGTGTAACGAAAATGACCTCATCTCAAATTTAAAAAATGTATACGCAAAAGCATCTTAACCCCTTAACCTATGAAACGCAAACAGGATTCGAGCCATTCCACGGTTCGACAAATCCATAGCTACCACTAAAATTTAATAGAGATTTTCGCCGTGTTTAATCATGAGATTTCGACAATTAAATAAGACTATATTTACTAAAAAATTCTAGTGGTAGGAAGAATTTACATTTGGCTCGATCACTGATTACGGGCCAAGCCGCTGCCATCAAAATACTCAAGGTCAGAGGACACCAGTTGTGACGTCGTCACTAATAGACCGACTTCTCACTAGTGTTGGAATTCACACCGAAAAATTTTGAATAGCAATTTTCTTTTATTTTATTTGTGGAATATCTGTCATTGTATAAAACAATACTAACTATTTAAACTTACTGGTGAGAATTCGGAATCCCTAAATAAAAATTCTGCCACTTGCGGAATGCCACAGTGTTGCCGCAGCTGTCTGATTTTTTATTGAGAGATACCAAATTCTCACCAGTAAGTTTACATAGTTATTATTGTTTTATAAGATGATAGATATTCAACAAATAAAATTAAAGAAAATCGCTTTTTAAAATATTTCGGTGTGAATTCCACCACTAATGAGAAGTCGGTCGATTATTGATGACGTCACAACTCGTGTCCTCTGGCCTTGTGTATTTCGATGGCAGCGGCCAGGCCCGTGATAATTAGTTTTGGACCGAATACAAGACGACGAGTCTCACACGTTGTTGTAGGTTAAGGGGTTAATAAATATACCTTACCAGGAGTTCTCTATATATTAAAGACGAGAACCATTTTAATGATAGATGATGTCGAGCAAAAACTTAAATAAAAATAAATTGATCATAAAATGGAATAAAGTAATATGATGATGGAAAAGGAAAAACAAATCAACACATGATTGTTTAATCGTCATTCATCAAGAATATCTACATGGCGTAAATATTCCATTATTTCATGCAATAGACTAGTAATAACTCTATATACGATGCGACGACTGCTGAGAAATGAAAAGTAGTATTGCGTACTTTAACTCTATTCTCAAAATTTTTGACAATTGGTCGATTATACGAAAGTGAAAGCCTATAATGTCAAAAAATGCATTAAAATAGACAGACTGTCTAACACATTATATTTAGAGCCGAATGAAATTGAAACGTGACCATCTGCAGATGATATGTTATGAAATCAATCATTATATCATATTATTCGTATTATTTTAAGTAACACTCCCAAGGATTTCCAATTCATTCCTTTAAAACTAAATTCAATTCGCACTTTTTCTCACTAAAATAATATATAAACGGCAGCTTTATTTGCCGTAACGGTGCAAATGGAAATTTTATTATAATGTTCACACTAAATGAGTAAAACATGCCTGAAAACCTACAAAATGTATTTCTGACCTCTTTTGTATTCAGCGGTGACCACTTTATCATCCCCATCGTTTTTCTCAAATGGTAGTTGGTAATAATGTCCTTTCATAAAAAAGATGATAGAAAACCGTCTGACATTTAAACACAATTCAAGAATATTTGCGTTGCATGATTGAAATAAAGTGGCAGTTTAAGTAGATCAAATATGTCACGCTATTATAATAAAATTTTTCGAGACAATAGTAGAACATGTTTACTATAACACTTGTAGTTAATGGCAAATGGAATACTTAATTTAATTTTGATATGAAAAAGAATAATTACATCTTATGAAAAGAAAACTTTATATCACATTATTCGCATAATTTTAAATAGCATTCCCAACTGTGTACGGTTTCCAATTCATTTTTTAAAGCTAAGTTCAATTTTAGTTTAATCTAAGTTTAACTTTTTCCCTAAACCGATGCATAAGAGGATACTTTATTTGTCGTAACAGTATAAATAGGAATATTATTATTAATGTCCGTACTACATCAGTAAAACATGTTTATATCCTCACACATATAAACTCATTAATATTCATACAGTATTTTTCATTAAAAACTTATTCAGGAATTTCTTTCGAAATGTCGACTCCACAAGAATCGGACCCTAAAGAAGCAAAACTCAACTCGAAGTCAACACGAACTCCAAATGTTTAATGTTAACCCTACCCGAACCCGACTCGCACATAAAACTTCAGCGTAACCATGGATCCGGTCGAGTTAGGATAAAATCGGGTGACCCATCCCGATGCAGAACTCTAATTTGAGACATAAATGATGCAGAATTTTCAATTCATTCCATTATTTTATAAATTGATTTCGCACTTTCCCCATTAAACTTATCAATAATAACGATTCCGCTTTCAGAGGTTTTACTGTATAAGACTGTTGTGTTTATTTAGTATAATAAAACCTGCTAAGACGGATTCGCAAGGGTAGGAAAGAAATTCCATTTTAACCCGGGAGAACTCGCTGCATGAGATTTTCTCTCACAGTCGTACTTTTTTAAGACTCTTATTTAAATCATTTTTCATTTTAATTAATATTTCAAAATGTTTTACAATTAATTTACCTATTTTGTGAATAAAAGTACTAAGCCAACCAAAAAAAAGTTGATATTATATGAATGTAAAGTAAAAGAAAAGCAATTGGGCATTCTCACTAGCGAGTTCTCCCGGGTTAAACACGCTTTTGTCTTAGCAGATTGCATAGTATTCTTATCGTAGGAATAATGCAGTTTTTACGTTTAAGACAGGTTCTGTTTTAATAGTGTTTTCTGTATCCCGACTTAGTAAAATAAAACCTGCTAAGACGGTATCGCAAGGGAAGGAAAGAAATTCCATTTTAAACACGCTTTTATCTAAGCAGATTGCATGGTATTCCTATCGTAGGGATAATGCAGTTTTTACGTTTAAGACAGGCTCTATTTTTATAAGATTTTTTTGTGCCGCGATTTAGTATAATAAACCCTGCTAAGACGGAATCGCAAGGAAAAAGAAATTCTATTTTAAACACGCTTTTCTCTTAGTAGATTGCATGGTATTTCTATCGTAGGGATAATGCAGTTTTTACGTTTAAGACAGCTTCTGTTTATATAGTGTTTTCTGTGTTCCGACTTAGTAAAATAAAGCCTGCTGAGGCGGAATTGCAAGGGAAGAAAAAAATTCCATTTTAAACACGCTTTTGTCTTAGTAGATTGCATGGCAGTCCTACCGTAGGGGTAATGCAGTTTTTACGTTTAAGACAGGTTCTATTTTTATAGGATTTTTTGTGTCCCGATTTAGTATAATAAAGCCTGCTAAGACAGAATCACAAAGGAAGAAAGAAATTCCATTATAAACACGCTTTTATCCAAGCAGATCGCATGGTATTCCTACCGTAGGGATAATGCAGTTTTTACGTTTAAGACAGGCTCTATTTTTATAAGATTTTTTGTGCCGCGATTTAGTATAATAAACCCTGCTAAGACGGAATCGCAAGGGAAAAAGAAATTCCATTTTAAACACACTTTTCTCTTTATATATTGCATGGTATTTCTATCGTAGGGATAATGCAGTTTTTACGTTTAAGACAGCTTCTGTTTATATAGTGTTATCTGTGTTCCGACTTTGTAAAATAAAGCCTGCTGAGGCGAAATTGCAAGGGAAGAAAAAAATTCCATTTTAAACACGCTTTTGTCTTAGTAGATTGTATGGCAGTCCTACCGTAGGGGTAATGCAGTTTTTACGTTTAAGACAGGTTCTATTTTTATAGGATTTTTTGTGTCCCGATTTAGTATAATAAAGCCTGCTAAGACAGAATCACAAAGGAAGAAAGAAATTCCATTATAAACACGCTTTTGTCTTAGTAGATTGCATAGTATTCCTACCGTAGGGATAATGCAGTTTTTTGTTTAAGAGAGGTTCTGTTTTTATAGGGTTTTCTGTGTCCCGATTTGAAGCCCTTGTCCCGGTTTTTTTGTCTCGGAGGCCCGCTTTTCGTGACACTCGACCTGGCAACACTAGTGGTGATCATTTTATAGTCATCATCTTTTTTATCAAATGGTGGTTGGTATTACTGTCATTTAATAAAAGAAATGACAGAAAAGTATGTCACATTTAATAAAATTGAAGGCCATTCGCCCAGTATGATTGAAACAAAGTGGCGGCGGTTTGAAATAGAACAAAAGTATCGTGTTACTATGCTCAAATTGCAAAAGACAGAATAAAACACGCTTACTATAAGGTTAGTGGTTAATGACTAATGAAATAATTTAAATATACTATAAAAGTTAATAAAATGTTGCTCGCTATCCAATTTATTTGTGGCCAATTTCTGATTTTTTAAAAAAGATAGTTCAGTGTGATCTAATTCTTGAAACACGATATTATAGTTTATCTGTAAAGCGCATTGTCGAAAATTTTATTTTGTCTGTGCATAAATTGCTAAGCTAGTGCTGACGTTTCTTTTGTTAAAGTGTGCAAATAGAATTCAAAAGAGAACATTACCAAATATGTCTCGCATGAAATCAGAGAGTCTCAAATATTTATCTCAAAACATATTTGTCATTGAAAATTTTCGTTTCAGCAACAACTTGAATAAATAATCTAATTGCTTTAGAAAAAAAGCAGACGGAGAATGATGGCTTTATTAAGCAATAAAAATCCTCATGCTTTTAGCGATTTACTTTTAAAATTCATCTATATGATATGTTTTAAAAAACTCGAAAATAAAAACAAGTGGCAAAAAACCTTAATTAGATGAATTTTGTCCCAAGGTTATTTCCTCTGTAAAATTTACGAATCGTGGTCCTCGTTCAATACTGATTTTCAAACTAAATTATAGAATTTTTTATTCGGAATATTATAGCTTATATTAAAATTATTTAAAGTTTATTAGTTTGTGAACAAATTTATCATCAGTGTTAAGAAAGATTTTTTTTTAAATTCAACTGCGTCATGAATCATCCCTCGAGAACCTTTAGGATGTAAGTATGTGTTAATTGGCATATATTATAATAAATATTTCTTTCGCTAACCCTTACTAGCGCTTATTAAATATTCACAGGACTAGAAGAATGTAATATTAAACATATAACGAAAAAGGCGATGATAATGTTAACCCCTTCGCGACGAGCGTCACATACACGCGCTCAGAACCTATGATAATTCCTACCGGTAATTTTTAATAATAAAATTTGTCATATTCATCCACAGCACTTTCGAAATGGAATTAGGCAGAAATTTCCATTTGAAAATATCTGTAATAAAAGATTAAAAACTCAGTAAAGGACGCTCGTCACGAACGTATTAATCCACCTTCCCCTAAATACTAGGCCTACAAGCGCCGACACAAAATTGGTAGGCGCTGGCGTTTTACAGCATTTCTACGCTCTCTTGAATTCAAGAGTACAATTTTCTAAAAGTATTTTTCGTCTTTTCTGAGATTACATAAGGCGAACACTACTTTTAGAAAATACTGGTATTAAAATTAGAGGGAACTTACAAAAAAAATTATATATATAGCGGTCATTTTTGTGTCAGCACGTGGACTTACTATTCTGAGGGCAGTATTATCCTTTCGCGGCGTATACGTACAATTTAGGATGCACAGAATCCTTGGATTTAGTAAATTTAGTGGACCGGTAAATTCAGACAGAAATTTCTATTTCAGAAAAACTGATGCCTAAAAATTAAAGGAAGTATAAAGGACGCTCGTCTTCAAGGGGTTGAACTGTTGAAATTACATCATGTTACGACGACAATAGTTAAAACGCATACGTCCTCCGTCGATTCGTATGACTGTGTTTTTAAGAGAGCATGAAATGTTACGAAAACAGCAGACGTTTATGAACATTTGGTAACTACGCTAGTTTTTTTTCGTTACGTTTTTTTTTATAATTTTGGCAGTAGCAAAACTAAAATTTTATCGTTCAGCAAGAAATATAAAATATAATATAGAATGTACATACATTAATATCCCAACTTTGCAGGGCTATTAAAAACAAAAACAAAGTACAACCTAGTTGTTCATCGAAAATGAAAAATAACAGTTGAAAGTTTATATTCAACACAGTTATAAGTGTTCAGTGCGAACCCCTACAGAAACACGAACGATATCGAGGCCGTGCGATAACTCATTCCACACCTTTTTTCAGCATGTCCGGTGCGACTCTTTGATTGGCTGCAGATATATGTGCCTTAAGTTCGTCAGCGTCAGTTGTTAGCGGTAGAACAAACACCTGGTCTTTGATGAGGTCAACAAAAAAAATCACATGGAGTGATGTCAGGGTTGCGAGGAGGCCATTGTGGAAGGGCAAGATCCTGGGGTGTTCCGCGACCTGTCCATCGCCATCTTCGTAAATTTTCAACTGTTAATTTTGATTTTCGATTAACAACAATGTTATACTTTTTTTTTCTTTTAATAGCCTGTAAAGTTGAAATATTCATTTTTGTACACCCTGTCCAATAATTTCTGGCGTACCGGACAAGTCTCAAATAAATCTGTTTCCAACCAGAAATTTTGTATAGTAAAATATAACTTATTTCTACTTGGTAATATTTTACTTCATTTATTAAATAAAATTTCTGGTTTCAAACAGATTTATTTTAAACGTGGCTTCTACTCTAGAAATTATGGTAGTTAGGCAATATCGCAAGCAAAAAAATCTAGCATGTTTAAAAAATATATATTAATAAATATCAAATATCAAATATAATTTTATTTCCACTGTTTGTCAGCTATTTTAGATGTGACTCTGTAGCTTTTGTTGTCCTGTTAAATACTAAGGCTTAAAAAAATATTGATTGGGAGAATTTGCTTTGCCTCATAAAAAAATATACCTTTCTCCTTCTTCTATCTTCATAAAAATTAATGTGTATATCTAAAGTTAAATCTTCTGAGAATTTAGAATTATGAATCGAGGAATCTTTCGTAATCAATTATGGGAGTTTGACTTTTCTAACTTTTAAAAGTCTAATCGTTCTGGAACGTTCAAAACTAATTTATAAAATATTGTAATAAAAGCTACAGATCATTTTTTCCCCTCTATCTCTTTTAATTATTTCGTCATCATTTTTCGACAAATTATTTTTATTAAATATATTAAGCTGTTGGGATTAGGAGTGTGTTTTTTTACTGCCTGCATACTTTTTATTTTAATTTTTCATTCGCGATAAAACCATAAATCAGAGTTGGTCAGGAAATGCTATCATTTAAAATTAAAACACACAAATTGTAATATTTGTTTAAATCTAAATAAAGAAGCGTAAAAAATTAGTGCATGATTGTGAAATATTTAATCAAGAATTTCAATAGGGTCTGATTAATTGAAGACGGATATCATATTTTACCTTTTTTTTTCATTATTGTGATTTTTGTTTTTCGGATTATCGTGTTATATATTTTTTTAATTGTACCTTTTGACAAAAGAAAGTTTTAGTTTACGGAGATTTCCGCTAACGAATGTGATCCCGGAACGAATTATAATCGATATCCGAGTTATCACTGTATTGTTCTTGCGCTTTATTAAAGCTAAATGACTATACGGATATGGCTAATGAGTGTTTTATCCAATGTGTGTACTAAGATAAAGCAGCCGCTTTGTCTTATGATTAGACTAGAAACAAAGTTTTAGTTTACGAAGATTTTGCCTAACAAACATCATCCGCGGACGAATTATATTCTTTATTGAAAGTGTCACTGTATTTCAATGTTGCCAGTTTGGGGACTTTTTTGTCCCGAGATTGTTGATTGTCGCCGTTTTTTTAAATAGAAATATTCGGTCTATTTAAAAACAGATTAAAAATTCTGAAAAATATGGCGAATTATACCATTTAAAAAAAGTGGTGATACTCAAATAATCTGAATTAAAAAAGTCCCCAATCTGGCAACACTGCTGTATTTTTCTTGCGTTTTATTGAAGCTGAATGATTCAATTATTGTATAATAAAAAAATGTTAACAGGGTTCCTATGTTTCAGGGAATTTTCCAGGTGAAATATCAGTATTTTTTTTTATATATATAGAAAAATTAAACACGCGAAGATTACGCGCATTAGATTAAACGCGCGAAATTTCGCCTTATTTAAAGAGCGATTTTCAATAAAGAAAATACTAGTATCGAAAAATTTCCTGGTCTGGAAATTCCCTGAATCGTACGAATGGTGGTTAACATATCGCAAAAAAACTTTATTTATACTGTAAAAAAATATCCTAGAAATTACGGGGAAAACCCCGTGGCAGATATTTGCTCTTAGGTACGGATTTCGTCATTAAAAATACATCATGATTTAAAAATAATACTTTCATGGCGTAAATTTATGGAATTGGACCGTTTAGTTTAGAAAAAAAATCGCGTTTTTCTTCTTTATTTATTTTTTATATGATATTATATACCAGTTTGCACGTTTTATGATATTTTTAAAGCAAAAAACTCCCATCTGTAGAGTATTTGTTAGAATGTTTTAAAAAGATATTTTGTTATGAAACATAAGGATGTGATGTCTATACTTATGAGTACGATAGTGCGGATTTATTTTTGATTTTTATTTATTAAAAAGAATACATGTCTGCTTTTAAAATTCTGAATTTTTACGTGAATAATAATCGTCTGTATTATATGTATAAAAATTTATGATAATATCAAATGGAAAATTATGTAAGCAGTTCAAAAATCTTATTAATATTTCATGAACATGACTTTTTTCGTCATACTTTTTACACTTAGTTTCCTTTTATGTACCTAGTTTTTAATCTTTTATCGCTTATCATATTAGCAACACAGCTTTAATGTATTTGCATTTGAATTTTTATTTAATCAATATTAAAAGGATAAAAAAAAAAATGTTCTGTGAAAGGAAAGCAATTTCGAAGCAAAGCATTGATGTTACGTCACATCACTTTCTTGGGATTTTGTAAAACAGTGTTTCAACAGAGCTAATTTGAATATTTTAAAGTGCGTGTCATTTAAAGATAACAAAAATAAAGAAAAAGGAAAATCACATTGTATTTCTCTATGTATTTTCATTATTAAATTTAGAAAGAAGTTACATTTAAATAGGAAATCTGCAATCGTTTGAAGTATGCGTCTTTTCAGACCAGTTGAATGCACCGTGTCCATTTTTATTAAGATAAGCCTGATGATCTTTACAGAAAATATTTTTTTTCTAGGTTCGTACAAATTTATTATTAACGGTAATCTAATTGCAGCTTCCTAAGTACCAAACCTCTCGAATCTGGTAGACGGGAGGTGCTGGCTTCGAACCCAATCGCGCCCGTCAGCCTAAGCGTTCGGCGTTTTCGTGCTTTTCTTTGAACCTTGGGGAACCTTGCGTAAATACAAGTTAGATTCCCTTAGAAAGGCCCCCACGGAGGGCACTCCCCTAGGGCCTATATCCCTCGTGCAGATAATCGGCCGTTATAAATAATACCACCACACTCTTTTGGCAAACTATCATTCTACAACTGAACAACAATGCTCAAAGAATGGAAAAGCATCTTCATTTAAACAACAGTCGTTACAGATTGGAAATAGATAGAACGACTCGTGACATCTTATAATAATTTATAGCTTATTTAACAGAAAGGGAGGACTGCGACTTGTCTTGTTTCTGTTACATACAAGGCTAATTTTGACCGATCCTTGCTCGGTCGTGCCCGCTAGTATGTGACTTATCCCATTGGTCTTCTCGTAATCGAAAACGACAAAATACAAAATTTAGTCAAAATCGTTTGAGCCGTTTTTTACATAAAATTGGCTTGACCCATAGTGACAAAAAATGACCCGCTAATTGAAATTTCTCGAACATGTGACCTAGCCCAATAGTTTTCTCGTGTTGAAAAACGATTCGATATAAAATTTAGTCAAAATCGATTGAGCCGTGTTTTAGATATAATTAGTTTCACCTTGACCCATTATGACCCAAAATGAACCACTAATCGAATTTTCTCGGACACGTGACCTAGCCCAATGGTATTCTCGTGCCCGAAAATGGTAAAATACAAAATTTCGTCAAAATCGTTAGAGTCATTTTCTAGATAAACTTTACTTGACCCACAGTGACTCAAAAATGACCCACTAATTGAATTTTCTCGAAAATGTGACTTAGCCCAGTGGTCTTCTCATGCCTAGAAACTGTATAATACAAAATTTGACAAAATCGTTCGAGGCGTTTTTTTTAGATACAAATAGCTTGGCTCACAGTGACCCAAAAATGACCCACTCATAGATTTTTCTCGAACTTGCGACTTAGCCCAATGGTCATCTCATGCACGAAAACGGTATATTACAGAATTTTGTCAACAGGTTTTGGGTCTTTTTTTAAGTTCAATTAGCTTGACCCTGACCCATTGTGACAAAAAATGACCGACGCACTAATCAAATTTTCTTGAACATGCGACCAATCCCAATTGTATTCTCGCACCCGAAAGCGATAAAATACAAAATTTCGTCAAAATCGTTAGAGCCGTTTTCTAGATAAACTTTGCTTGACCCACAGTAACCCAAAAATGACCCACTAATCGAATTTTCCTATTATATGACTTAGCCCATTAGTCTTCTCGTAATCCAAATCGACAGAATACAAAATTCAGTCAAAATCGTTAGAGCCGTTTTTAAGATAAAATTGGCTTGGCCCAAAGGGACCCAAAAATGACCCACTGATCGAAATTTTTGGAACATGTGACCTAGCCCAATAGTTTTCTCGTGCCGAAAAACGGTTGGATATAAAATTTAGTCAAAATCGAATGAGCCGCTTTTTAGATATAATTAGCTTGACCTTGACCCATTTGACCTAAAATGACCCACTAATCGATTTTTCTTGTACATGTGACTTAGTTCAATGGTCATCTCATGCCCGGAAACGGTATATTACAAAATTTTGTCGAAATGTTTTAGGTCTTTTTTTTTATTCAGTTAGCTTGACCCTGACGCATTGTGACCCAAAATGACCCACTAATCGAATTTTCTTGAACATGCGATCAAGACCAATGGTATTCTCGTGCCCGAAAACGAGAGAATACAAGATTTTGTCAAAATCGTTAGAGCCGTTTTCTAGATAAACTTTGCTTGACCCACAGTGATCCAAAAATAAGCCACTAATCGAATTTTCTCTAATATGTGACTTATCCCATTGGTCTTCTCATACTCGAAAACGACAAAATACAAAATTTAGTCAAAATCGTTTGAGCCGTTTTTTAGATAAAATTGGCTTGATCCATAGTGACCCAAAAATGACACACTAATTGAAATTTCTCGAACATGTGACCTAGCCTAATAGTTTTCTCGTGCTCGATTGAATGTAAAATTTAGTCAAAATCGATTGAGCCGCTTTTTAGATATAATTAGTTTGACCTTGACCCATTATGACCCAAAATGACCCACTAATCGAATTTTCTCGAACACGTGACCTAGCCCAATGGTATTCTTGTGCCCGAAAATGGTAAAATACAAAATTTCGTCAAAATCGTTAGAGCCCTTTTCTAGATAAACTTTGCTTGACCCACAATGACCCAAAAATGACCCACTAATCGAATTTTCTCTAATATGCGATTTAGCCCATTGGTCTTCTCGTAATCCAAAACAATAGAATATAAAATTTAGTCAAAATCGCTGGAGCCGTTTTATAGATAAAATTGGCTTGCCCCATAGTGACCCAAAAATGGCCCACTAATCGAAGTTTATCGAACATGTGACCTAGCCCAATAGTTTTCTTGTGCCGAAAAACGATTGGATGTCAAATTTGGTCAAAATCGATTGGGCCGTTTTTTAGATATAATTAGCTTGACCTTGACCCATTATTACCCAAAATGACCCACTAATCGAATTTTCTTGAACACGTGACCTAGCCCAATGGTCTTATAATGCCCAAAAATGGTAAAATACAAAATTTCGTCAAAATCGTTAGAGCTGTTTTTAAGATAAAATTTACTTACTTACACACACAATTTTTGCTCGCATTATAGTAGAAGATTACTTTAAGCCTTTGTATCATCGCGTTGCATATCTGCAACATACACAAACGTCAATGTTACGTATACCGTGGGCTTTAAAAGACGATTTTATTTGTTGCTGCTATCTTCCTAGACAGCGGTTACTATAAATTGCTCACAGAATTCCCAACCGACGACGATACGACAATACTAAGTTAAGTTTTCATGTCAAAGTTTTATTTATCATTTGAGCAGTTTCAAATTCTTATTGCTAAATTGAACGTCTTAAATTTTGTCAAATTAAAAAGGCTGGAGACGTCCAAAAATAGATTTTTTACAAAGATAATTTCGTATACTTTACAATTTTGTATTAGAAAATTGACAATATTTATGAGAAGTATCTAATTTTCTATTAATTGTAGATGTAGAAAAAGTACCATTTAGTCAATAATTTTTTATTTTTATATTCCAATCTTTTTAAATTACTTTTTACATGAATGATGTATTCTAATATCTGAGTGAAAAAATTTCAAATCGCAGTTGTTGAGTCACAATGGATTAATATTAAAAATAAAATTAATGCGCATTTTTTTTCACGATGCGTTATTTTTTGGACGGGGGGGAGGGGGGATAATCTTAAACAAACTACGTCCCATAATAATTGACACTCAACGAAAAATAAATGTCACTGATGTTAAAAAGTGGAGAAAAAAACGCTATAAAGATGGTACAAGGATTCGGCATTCTTACAAATTTATCACTTTTAAGTCATTCAATAATTCAATGAGATAAGGCATAGTAAAGTACTCAGTTAACCCCTCAACCTACAACTACGTTTGAGACACGTGGTTTTGTCTTCGGGCCAAAACTGATTATCACGGGCCTGGCCCGTAGTACATCAGTCGGGCCAGATGTAAATATTAAGGGCATTGGCGTTCGCGGTTTGTAATTTGCCTACCACAAACTACACAGACCAGGCTCGTGATAGATTCTTCTTATCTCTTTGTATCATAATCGGTTACATGTTATTCTTGGTCACGTTTGCACTTTCAAATATATTTTCTTAAATATCAAAGAAGTATTCCCTCAAGGTGTTTTCAAAAAGAAAGTTTTGTGGTGAGAACAGTGAGAGTTATATTGATACTTCTGCTACCGAAAAATGACAGTGCTGACATTATACGTTATGTACGAAAAAAATGCAAGTGATTAGTTATTGATTTATGTTATATTTAAGTGATTGATGATACATCTTTTGTGGTATATCTACCACAATTATTACATCAGGTTGTAATTGCTTATCAAATATTCCACAAAATTAATCCAGTTGTATCATATGTCTTACATGTAGTTGCATTCCGTAAGTCGTGCGCGTTTGGTACAATTTAGGACCGATTTGCCAAACCGTGGATTGGCTCGAAGGCCGCGCGATCTTGTTTATGTTTTGGGGCCAGCCTGTTGAAACTTAATTCGTAGTTACGGATTTAAGCTCATCCACAGTTGGCTCTCATCTACATAATTCGGCATAGTTAGGAAATGTGACACAGACGCACGTATATGGTATAGATGAAGTTATCTTAAAAGTTACCCTGTATATAAAGACAATGGAGAAATTGGATGTTTTAGCCATCTAGTACTAGACTATACTTGAAATGTATTTTCTAAATAGCAGTTCTGCCTAAATGTAATTGCCACTTCTTTTTTCTAACCCTTATCTCCCTATAATATAACAGGATTAGCAACATCTGTCCACTTTTAAACAGGCAAATTTGTTTTAAAACAAGATACGCAAGTAAAATATTTACAAAGCTTTAATGATTTTTCCAAATTTTAATACTCTATAGAACAATTTACTATTTCATATTATTTTTTTCAGTTCACAAATTGTTAAAATTTATACCGGAATAAAATTACACATTTTTACTAAATCCTTATTATTTACAGATTTGTTCTACAATATCAATAATAGAGCAGAATTATTTAAATATGTTTCAGAATAATTATATATATTAACTTTATACGGTTCTTATAATTTTTTTAAATATATTTAACACAGAAATTCCGTTCCGTAATGTATATAAAATAAACTGGACTTTCTGTTAAATTCTCATTTTCCCCTACTAAAATTTTTGTTAATTGTGTTTTAAAAATTTAACTTTGTATCTTAATTCTCGAGTTACAGATTTTTGTCTCTTTGTCTTTGTTAAATGCATTTCGAGACGAACTATTTTTATTTCTATTCAAAATCTTCTGTACAAGGCCTAAAACACTTGAAATTATTTCCATTTTGATACATGTAATTTAAAGTATAATTCTTAAAGATGAAAAAAAAAAAAAAAACACACAACAGTGTTGAATATATACCAGGAACGGAATCTTCAAATCTCTTAAGGCTTGTAATATGTATTTTTCATTTCTTCCTATATATAACGTTTTTAGTATATTTTCCTCTATTTCTAAATCTTTCAAAAACAGGATTGTTCAGCAAAAACAGGGAATACAGTTACGACATATTGAAGATCTGTCTTGAGAATTATTGTTCTATATCATAATAGGTAAGAAATTACTGATACAGTACATTTTCCTTGCTGTAGTTTACGGTTTTCTAATTTCAGTACTGTACTAGATTTTGTGGCTCGTAATATGTCGAACTCAGAAGAAAGAAATCACCAGCTGAGACTGATTTTTTGTTATTGTTGGAGTAGGGCCCTTCGTAAACAAAAATATACGAAATTTATGGACAAAATAAAAAACTAGTGTAGTATATATTCTTTCTGATATTTCTTAGGGAATATAATATTTATATTCGCTATGTAAAAGTAACGAAAACATTTCAGCATATGAAATATCGAGCTTATTTATTATTCATGCAAATTCTATATTTGAGAGTTCTAAAATTTCGTGTATAGAATTCAAAACTCGGTTACGATATTATTTTAGTAGCTGTTAGAAAAAACATTTCTCATCAGTCGTAGAGCAGCAAAACAGAATCAGTTATATAGTTATATGCTTACATATATTTATATACATGCAGAATAAATAGTACAAATTGCACCGAGAACTAGCGACAGATAAATAAAATTAATAACTTTGTGAGGATCAACATTGAAAAATAACAAAATAAGCACAGAAGCGCCGTTTCAGATCATTTAAAATTGATTATCCATGAGGTGTAGAGCTAACACTTGATTAGAAACCTACAAAGAAGCAGGAACAAAATAGTAAAAATTCACCGAACTGCTGCCAAATATATAAAATAGATTATTTTCTTGACAACACCATATAAAAATAATAAAATATGCACAACATCACGCTAACCCTTAAACCTATTGTTGGCTTTGCCCCTGATGAAGGATTCATTTTTGATGTTCAGAAACGACACAATCGTTCCTTTTTACTAATTTTTTTATGTCGATCGCAACAACGTTTACTGTTATTTTTGCATGCAAGATGTCTTGAATAAACTAATTCTTTACCAATCAATTTATTTTGTTCATTTTAGGTAATTACTACCTATTACATTCTTCCCTATGTTGTAATTTCTGAAAAATGTTTCAGATCTACACCAATTATGATCCATACAACCCAAAACCACTCCCAGTTCAAAATTTTATGTATCACATTTTTTATGGACACGATAACTTACATAATTCTGCACAAATCTCTCCCAAACTGATGCAGAAAATCAAGAGGCAGAAAATCTCGGTCAAGTTCGTTGATGGGCAAAATCGGACCAAGTGGGTGGAAATAGGGAGGAGGTTTGTGAAAACTAAAAAAACCACATAACTTTTTAATTATAATGCATATCAAATCAGTTTAAAGTTATTATTACTCCTAGGAAAAGGACAAAAAATGTATGTATCGCAGACTTTTTTGATAAAATTAAAAATGGGCTCAAGGAGCGAAAAAACAGGTTTTAGGAAGAAAAAAATTCATAACTTCGTCAATTCGCAAGACACCAAATTCACTTAAATTTATTATAAATCTTCTTAATAATGCCTACAACTTTTATATTGACAATTTTTTGATAGGACCAACTCTTACAGCAAAAACAAATTAAACAGAAATAGGGGTTGAAGAAAAAATATAGTATTAACATGATTCTATTAAAACAAGCTCTTACAGAAAAATGAAATTAAAAACTCGTCAAAAGCAGGCAGATAAAATTGTTAAAATGGGTTTATGTCTAATCTTGATTTAGTTTTTGTTGGTGAAATTAGTATTTAACTTCGATATCTACCTCCGCCTGTAGGCCGAACCGACAGGGATTTTCTTTATATACATTTGCCCTAACATTTCTGTTCAGATTCTATACATGCACGCATTTAATTGTTAGCCAGACAAAATTTGTTTAAGGATTCTGGAATGAGGCAATCTGGAAATTCAAGAGCGTTTCCTGTCAAGCAGCTAGTCAAAGCTTGAGCTCCTTCTGATGATTGACATAAATTTTAACTAAGCAATGTAAGCAGTTTGACTGGATCAACGGGAATGCGAGAAATTGTACTAAGGAAGTACAATATTTTGTGGAAGCACATATTATTCGTTCTGTTAATATAGTGGGCTCCGATATACTTTTTTTTTTTAATTTTCGAGAGAAATTACTTTTATGTTTAAAAAAATTAAAGTAGCTATACGAATGACAAAAATAACGATTTACAGAATTTTAACGTATGTGTGATTTACAGAAATCTAATGAATAGAGTTATTTTCCGTACTATTAATATAACAATAGTCTGTAGTAGAATTTTTGAAGACGATTGAAAAATATCGTATTACAGCGGGATTAAATAGGCATAACAACTTTCCAGTATTTTCTCTTTTATTTAATTATAAGATATTGGTTCGGACAAGTAGACCCTATTTTGCAATCGAAAGAATGGAACCCATGTTTGATATAAAATTTTCAGTAACGATGTATAGCTCTTTAAGCGATATATATATATATTTTTTCTTTTGTTTTATTACTAAACCAGCTCACCCGCCGGTGTTGCCCGGTCCCGTGATAATAACCTAAAACACAGATGCCAACTTTTACGCTTTTTTCCTACCACTATTTTTAATCAGAAAAATTTGCCTTATTTAATCCTATGTTTTCGATGATTAATTAAGACAAATTCCTCTGCTAAAAAATAGTGGTAGGAAGAAAGCGTAAAACTTGGTAGCTATGACCTTAAACGAACCTCAAATGTGTATGGTTTTATATCTTTAACTCTATTTTGTCTGAATTTATATTTTTAAATGAAACAAACGCGAAAACATATTGAATTGAAAGTATATGCTATTTGGTATTTTATTTTCTGTGTAATTTCATTCTTAAAGTCTATGCGTACAGAAAGCGAATGAAACCGCATCGAAACACACAGGTTTGTATTGATTTCGTCGAAATTTTCACACATTTTATTTTATAAAAAATATTTCTACCAGTCCGAACGTTTCGAAATTTATGTATGGGATGTTAATCTGGTCTATTGAGATGCTTTAAAAAGATTGTGTTAAAATATGGAAGTTTACTTACTTTTTGCATAGAAAAAATATCGTCCCCGTGAGGCGCGAAGTCACATGCGTTCGCCGATATATTTGGAAGGTTTGAAATTCATATATTTTTACTCCTTTATCTACTGACGGTACTTATAAGTACCACTCGCTTTAAACATTCATCCCATAGTGAATATTACTACTATTCTAATGGTACTTTGCAAAAACACTCTTTTAACTCCACTTTATCCGGATACATGGCAGCAGTAGTTCTAGGTTTGTTTTTTGTAGCGAAGAAGGATGCTATCTTTGAAACAGTCGATGTGTTTTTTGCTGACATTTTGTACAGATTGTTATTGTTTCAAACACAGTAAAGGATATAAGATAAGTGTTGGATTTTTTTATGTGTTCATTATGATCTTACAATACAATTTGACTAGCGATATTAGGCGAACGGTGTATGTATTTGATTTAACAGTTGAATTACTCTGTGGTACTTATAACTACCGTTAGTACACTAGGTATTGGAGAAAATCTTCTTGTTTATATTTCTTCTGTGTCGTTATCCATCGTTTTCATCTGCTTTAAAATGTAATTACTAAAATGTAGTGTAATAATAATTTTCCTAGCATTTATTTTCTGTTTCATTATTATTTTTTATAGTAAATCGAAAACGTTGTGGGACCGTCTCTTTTTTGCTATGCTAGAATTGACATACGTAAATTCAAAAATTGCATATGTCGAGATGCAAGAGAGTTGTCCCTTGAATATAGACGTCGCGTAACTAAAGGACTGCTAACAAGATCTATACCTAAAAAAAATAGGTTTTTTTTAACCCTTTCAGGGACAAAGCATTTTGAATGATAAAGTATTGAAATAAATGATTTGCATCGGAATTCGCCACAAAAAATTATTTGTAAATAAGAAAAAGGCTATATTTCACGTACTTATCAAATCGAAAATATTTTACCACAATTCTTGTGCCATTTGAAATACCTTGTGGGTTTTCTGTTACGCTATTTTAGTCATAGTGTACTGACGCTACTTTAAGGTGTCACTTTAATTAATTACCTCTAAGGAATTAAATTTCTCACGGGTGAGCATTTTTTTATGTTTATCCTTTAATTTCCATTGTAGTAACTGAAAAAAATTACATGGAAAATTGCAGTAGGTCATAATGCAGAAGATAAAGGGTTAAACCGATTGCAACAGCGATTAAAAGAAGGTTTCAGCTTTAAGAACGTATTTTAGGTTTGTCGGTACTTCTAAAATTGAGCCATGGAGGGGCGTTGCCATAAGGAGAAAAACGTTTTTCGCAAAAACGAAATTTTTTGATTTTTTTTTCAAAGGGTTAACTTCGATATTTTTTTAATTGATTGGGGCATTTAAGGCGTAAGAGTGCGATCTTTCAGAATATGTCTTACGTTTTTAACTTTACTAAGCGGTTTGGCCGATGGTTGTTAATAAATAATTACAAAATATTCCGCAAAATTCCTTCCTTCCGATTTTCGTTTCCTTCCGATGTTTAAAAGGGTTTCTGGACATGAGCGAACGCTTTTCCGAGCTCGCAATTAAAAAAATGAAATGATGAGAGTTCATTGTCGTTTTAAATTAATATCTCGATCGATTAGCAAAATGCTAAAATATTGAGCCTCAGGTACACCGGGAGTGGCCTTAGAATACCCCCACAAAATTTTCAGCTTTGTGCCTTCTGTAGAGTTCGCTAGCCATCGCAGACAGATACACACACACGGAGAGAAACTTTCTCTTATTAGTATAGATGCTGAAACGTAAACGAAGTCATAATAGTAAACGTCAGGACATACATATATCTTCATTTCCATATGCAGATAATAACCATAATAATTGTAAAGACAAAATATTTGTGAAATTAAAGACATGTCTTCTTATTAGGTCGCCATACGTGAAAATATGAAAAGAAATATATCCTTAAGACATGGGTCGGAAACACGGGAAAGGCGAATTGAGTGAAAGTCTTTTAGGTTGGAGAATTAGTTATTGGTATTGGAGGAAGTCAGTTGTTTTCTCAAAATCTTTATGGAATATTTTTAAGGAGGGGAGTTTATTTGTAATGCAGGTTGCAGCGCCATCTACTGGTAATGTTTGAAACTAACGAAGGGAAGCATAGTAAGGTATTCCCGACATCACACATTAATATCATAGAAGAATTTAACTAAAATCGATTTGAAATTTTTCAGTCATATATGGATCTACTACCATTCCGGGAAACCGTGAAGGGGGCCGATTGTTTGCACTAAATTGTAAGAAATTTGTATTTATATTAGAACCTACTAAAAGCTGGAAGTTTCATTATTACTTATCGATTATTGTCTTATTATTACTAGTGCTTAGCTCGCATGAATAAGTGTTAACTTCTTACATATAACTTGTAATGTCTGTAACTATATTTACTCAGTTCACATTCTCCTATTTTACATTGCACGGAGATTAATTTCACGTTAGCAATACATAGATTTTAGAAACGTTTGAAAGTTAAATTAGAGTATGGATCTTTTAGGCTAGACAATTTTAGAAAAAATCTCTTTAAGCACATATATGTACAGGTACTGTAACATTCAAAATGTCTTCAAATGGACCTGCGGTTTTTAAAATTTTGTAACACGTAAACGATGAGATTTATTGAAATTCCAATATAAATAAAAATTTCTTATTTAGTGCAAAAACGCGACTCCCTTCACGATTTCATGGAATTGTAGTAGATCACTATATGACTGAAAATTTTTAAAATCGATTTTAGCTAAATTCTTGTATTATATTAATGTGTGATCATCCCTGCTTTAGTTTCAAATATTACCTGTAGATGGCGTTGTAATCTGCATTACAAACAGAATCTCACAATGTTATAATTTTCATATGAACATACAAAAATGATGTTTGACTAAATATTTACCCTTGATTCTCTTCTGTTTTTGAAGCATGATAAAATACAGTTTGTGTTTTCTAATTTTAAAGTCATTTGCAGTATTACGGGTTGAGGCAGTACCGCGCCATCTATCGATAATATTTGGAACTAACACAAGTATAAGTTGTAAAGAAATTCCTGTCTTCATACATTACTATCGTGCAAAAATAACTTCAGTAGCTGCCACTAGTTACATTTAAATTTAAAAACAACCAGTCTATTTTAGGGCACCTTGTATGTGCATGTGAAAAACTTGTATTTTAGTTAGATATTTAATAATGTCAGAGTACTTTTAATCAGTAATAGTGACTTTACAATTCTACTTCTAGGTCTTCACAGCATTAAAACTTTTCTTTACATTTTAGAAAATATTGTTAAACATACTGAAAGGTAAAGTTATTTAATTTCATTGAAAGATATTTTAAAACATACGCGCTTTATTTTTTTTTTAATTGACAAACTAATGAGTTGAGATAAGATGTAAAACTCCATGATGGTGAAACTTTGTCTCAAAGAAGAAGTTAGATTAACTTAGAAGAAAGTAGTTACTTTTTTTATAAAAAGTCTCAAATAAAAAGTTTTTTTCCTGACTCTATTTTTTTTCTTAAATTGTGCCGATTTTCAAAATTATGGTTTCTTCTCTCCTGCTTCCATTACTGTAGTATACTTGCGTGAATAAGTTTTGATAAATTGTATGGATTATAAATTTTAAGAAGTTGGAATTTGTGACTGTGTCGTAAGATTTGATTTTAGCTTATCTTTTGTTTCTGTTACTTTGTACCGGATATCATAACTTTTTTTTTTCAATATTGCGACTTAAAAAAATAACTCAAGACGATAAATTTTAACACATTTACATGCTCTTTCAGAAGGTATTTTTGGAATAAATTTATTCCATTTTAACATAAGAGAAATTAAACTGTTGCTGAAATGAATCATTCCCTTATAAAAACAAAAATAAAGATTAGCGCTGTAAAATTTATCGGATAAATCAGAGCACCACATTAGTGTCAACACCGTATTTGATATCTTAATGCGTATACAAGGAATAACACTAAAGTTTGGTGAATATTTCTAAAGTAAAAGTAAAGTAATAAGCCAAACAGTAAAAATGACTAAGATTCTGCGATTAATAGGTTAAGTTCTTGATTTCCCAGTCATGTTATTCTTGATTCGAAAATCGAAGATTACAAAGCTACGTATAAATGTATACTCTAATAAATAAATTTCATATTTAATAAAAATTTTTATTGATGATCACTTATTGACAGAGAGTGTCATGACATTTATTTTCCCGGAAAATCTACTTGCCAAAATAGTTTCAACAGAATGAGTGGTAGTACATACGTAAAAAGTTCAATCTAGAGCCACATGTTTCTAAGCACCAGAATCTGTGACAGGCATTTTCACTTCAAATTTACGTTTTTGTGAGTGATACGCCTTGATATTTCCTTTATGAATGGGGAGAGAATGAATCAATGAATGAACAACGCTAATTAAACATAAGGATTGAAAGTCACTTGTTCAATTAGTTTTAAAGACTGAATTTTTATTCAACTTGCTTAAGGCTGCTAGTCACCCAGCTTCCGAATTCCCCTTGGTAATGTTAAGTCTATGGGCGTTTAACGCATTCTTATATTTAAAATATCTTCCAGGGAATTAATATTTTTAATTTTTTTTTTCAGTGTTCTCTTCTTAAAGGATATCACTTTTTTCATGATGTCAAAATATTTCTAAAATCAATGCTTAATTTAATATTTTATGTGTTAAAAGCTGACGAACTGGGAGTAAAATTTTAGTACTTCATATAAAATTAAGCGTAGATTTAAAAAATATTTGGACAACTAAGAAAAAAAGAGACGTCCTTTAAGAAGAGTACGCAGAAAAAAAGAAGTTAAAATATTAATTTCCGGAGGGGATATTTTAAATATACGAGCATATCAAAAGCCCAAACACTTAACATTACCGAGGTGAATTAGGAAGTTATTGTTAACAGCCTTAAGATGCGTAAAAGCAACTTAGTGAAAAAGTGTCTAATCCCGGGATCGAGCCAGGGTCATTGACATTATGCGCCTATTCTCTACCATTGAGCTACCTTTTGTTTCGTGTTTGCCCCGGTGTTGGTGGCTAATGAAATTTACCATCTTCTTGTGCTGCGGCTGCGGCCTTCTCAACAGATAACAGTTAGAAGTGTCAGGCTTAGTATCATCCAGGTAACTCAGTGGTAGAGCATTGGCGCTTAATGCCAATGACCCTGGTTCGAATCTAGGCTTGTACACTTTTTAACAAACCGAAAAGAAGGGTTATGTGTTTCAAGCGTATCTGTGTATGTAGATTTCTTTATACCCTCGAAACATCCCAACGGCTGGATGGATTTTAATGAATGAGGTCCCTATCAATTCGTCTTAACGGCCCGATGGTTATAGGCTAGGTTTTGTTTTTATAAATTCAAAATGGTGGCCGTAAAATACAAAATGGCGGTAGAGACGAAAAAAAAAATTTCGCAACCTATTGAGTGACCTATCATTGGATAGGTCTTTCAAAATGAAGACGATGTTTCCTTGACTATTTTACAGTCAGAAGCTCCGTTAAAATATTATACAACCTGGAAGTTACGTATGTATTGCGGATCTCTAGCTTTACTTAAACTCTAACCATCATAGACATCTACAGACCTCATCAAAACAGTGTTTATAGATAGGAACTACAATTAAACACTTAAAAGTCATCAATACAAGTAAATAAAAAAAAAAGAAGTAATATAAACAAGTAATATAAAAAAATATTTTAAGTCAATTCCTACATAGGTCAATAAGAGAAGAATTTTTTTTCTCCCATTCTTCTTTCCTCTTGAGTGGCGCTTAAAATGCCTTGATCAAGAAGAGGGCTCTCTCGGTCTTAAAATACCTTGATCAAGAAGAGAGCTCTCTCGATTATTGAAAATTAATTAATTGAATTTAATTAATGAATTAATATTTAAAAAAAACTGGATTAACATCAAGTGTCATCCACTACATGTTTAAAAAAATTTATTTGAGCTTGATTGGATGAATAATAAGTATTTTATTAACAATTGAAAATTTGAACAAGATATATATAGCGAGAGTGTGAGCTAGTTGTAGGAATTAAAAAAAAAATAGTTTCACATTGATGAGAAATATTTAATTAGTTCGCTTTTTACGCAGTCGGGTTTTTTGATTTTTTAAATTTAATTGTTTATTCATTCTGTAGGTTTTAAGCCTCTTAAGCAAGTTGAAAGAAAATTCAGCAATTAAAAATTTCGAATTACAAAATTAAAGGCGTGTAAAATTTTCTATAAAATTTTCCAAAATTATATATAGGTATAGTTTTAAAGGCTTCATGCATAAAAAAAATAAAGTTTCAGGTGATTTTTTTCCTGCCAATTTAAGGGGAAAATACGATAATTGCAATAGCCATAATACTGTAGCATAAATCGTTTTTTTTTGTTTGTTTTTTTTTTTTGTTTTTTTTTTTTGGCTTTGCTTTTTTCTTTACAGATAATAGGCAGCCATTGAGAAACTAACTTTTACCTAATGACCACCTCTAGACAAAATCTAAAAACTATCGTAGCTCTCCGGGAAATGATTGCTATTAAATTTACTGCAAAGTCATAACTAAATGTCATCGAATCTCCTATTTTCATATCAATTATTTTTCTTTTCATAAACAACACTCTTATTTACGCAATAGACACTTTTCAGCGACAAAATTCTCTAGCAAACTGTCTAGATACATTAAGAGTGTATCTGATATATCCGAAAAATGCCATCAATTCTCATTTATTCACGGAATCCTCGTCATTTCATGCTTCTTTCCCTTCAACTTTCCTCCCCTCTTTATTATTTTTTTTTCATCTCACTCTTTAGCTAGCAACGTCATTCTCTCTAGAGTTCCAACAGCATTGTTTGATTTTTGTATTCAGACACATATGCACTGCTAGATTATCTTTTTATGCGACAATATTTTAGATTTTCATAAAGGTGTATTATGGGCAATAAATAATGCCATTGTTATTTTTAACATTGTTATTTTTAACCTACTTTGATACACTTTTGTTACTTTTAGATAAAACAGGTCTTTTCATTTCCATTTTTCTCAGTTTTGAAAAATGAGAATAATAATTGTTTAAGTTAATGTAATGATATTTATTATCGGTTTTTTTAGAACATTTGGAGAAGTTTTTTTCATTTTTTCTGATAACGAAAAAAGAATATGTGCTTTCTCTTTATATGTGCTTTATGTTAGCAATATTTAAATTGAAACATGTGGATTATTTTTTATCTCCCATCTTTTTTCATCTCACTCTTTAGTTGGCAACGCCATTCTTTCTAGAGTTCCTTCATCATTGTTTGATTTTAGTATTCAAACGCATATGCACTGCTAGGTTGTCTTTTTATGCGATAATATTTTAGATTTTTATTAAAATTGTTTCATGTGCAATAAAGCATGCTATTGTCGCTTAAACATTCAACCCGCTTTACTACATTTTGGTTACTTTTAGATAAAACAAGTCTAGTCATTTTCATTTTTCTCAGTTTCTCATGAAAAACGTGATTAATTATCGGTTAGTTTAAGTTATCTTACAACGTATGACAATGACACCAAAAATGTGTACAATACTGATTGTTTCAATTAAATTAATTTACAAAAAGGCATTTTAGATGTTAAATAAATTATTTTTATACAATGTCTTTTTCATTTTTTAAATTTCAAGGAAAAATATTGAAAAATTTTCACGAAATATATCCCCAAGACAAAAATAATGCGTGCTTTTTTTTTCAATGCCTATATAGTACGCAGTACTAAGATAGTAAATGAACTACAATCAAAGATACAAAATAAAATCTTCCACAAATATAACCATTCAAATTATTACTTAGATAATTTTTCATATATTTTCTTTATGTTACTTTATAAAAACAGCTGTAATTTTTTAGAAAATTGTCAGATATTTAAACCGATTGTTCATTACACTCTTAACGCATAAATTGTAAGCGTTCAATTTTATGCAAATATAAACATAACTTTTGAGATAGAAAGTTTTTTGTAACTGATTGTTTATAAAATCATCCAACATCAAATCGATTAAAATAAGTAATATTGCCAATCACCTTGTAAAATAAAATGCTCGAAATGATCTGTAACTGAAGTACATGACCACGTATATTCTGTACAGAATTTATCTTCATCTGTGTAAAAATAGAACGTTTATCCATGAAGATGTAAAGGTTTCTTTTAAAAATTCATGAAATCTTCGCATGTTATAGCATGCAGTTTTTCCCACCAAATTTAACGCCACTTTCAGGAAATTTGAAAATATAAAACAACATACTGCAATTAATCAATTAATATGAAAATATTTAAAATATTTGATGAAATATGAGCATTTCTGACATATGTTTTTAAACTGAGCATGTGTGAACGATATATATATATATATTTAATAATTGAGTTGTCAACTATATGGGTCTGTGCATATAAAAAGATCAGACAAATATCCGGAAAATTAAGAAAAATATAGTCGATATAGAGAGTTGATTATCAGTTGCTTTCTAAAAGTAGTTGGATGGTAAAGAAATTTCAACAAATTGTCATTTTTCATTGTTTGTTTTTATTGTTATTTTTTATTGATGTGGGGGGGAATCCAATCCAACAACAAGAACAACAAAAGAATTACCTAAATATCAGTATCCATCTAAAAGCTATTGCTGGATTTGCATTGAAATCATAATCTTTTGTTGGAAGCAAGTTAATAAAAAATAACTATATTTAGAAAATCCCTTATAAAATAACTACTTTTAAAAAGCAACTGAATTTCAGCTCACTATATCGCCCATATTTTTCTGAATTTTCTTGATATTATACTGGTATTTTTATATGAATTTCCCTTTATATTTGACTGCTAAATTATTCAAAAAAGTTTTTTTTATCTATCGCGCATCTGCAGTTTAAAATAAATTTCTTATAAATGTTCATGTTTCATAAAATGTTTAATATATCTATATTGCAATTACAATATATATATAATTTTTTTTTTACTTTATCAAGTTTGCTGAAAGTACCCTTAAATAGAGTTAAAAACACTGCACATTATAAACAAGAAACATGCGAAAGTTTCTTGAAATTAAAAAAAAACCTTTATATTTCCATGAATATGCGTGCTATTTTTACACAAATGTTCAACATGATTCACATAGACAGGTGCTACAACTACAGCTCATTTCGAGCATTTTAGTTTACAGGGGGATTTCCAATATTATTTTTTATTCACGTTTTTTGCCCCCCCCCCCCCTATTTGTACTTGTGTCTAAATAATCCCTGGAAAATATGCGGAGAAACATGTGCATTACACTTCTGGAGTTTTAGAAGAATTCGTCGGCTATTTTTCTACATTGAAAGTGTCCGATGACTTTTGGCTATATAGCCTGTGTATACTTCATACTAGCCGTATTTAAACTCGGGGAATTAAGAAATATATATATTCTGTGTAAAATGTATCCGGAATTGTTAATTAAAACGCGAAAAAAAAATATTTTATGAAAAATTTATTTTGTCGCTTTCAAAGTAGGCCCTATACCGTCCAATACATCTACGCTGGCGAGTCAAAACATTAGGACCACCTACCTAATAACGCGTTGGCCCACATTTGGCCTACAAAATACCTGCAACCCACCTTGGTATGGATGAAACAAGTCTTTGGTAGATGGCCGGAAGCAGATTGTACCAAATGTTCTAACAGTGGTCACGCAAATCCGGGATATTCCGGCATGGTTGTTTTAGGTAGCTTTCTTTACAAAAAGCTACCTATTGCAGCCGTTCGGAGGAAAGCGATTTCAAAAAATTTTGGTATATTTTCATCGATCATGACCCCCAGACCCCGAAACCACCCTCCGTTCAAAATTTATATATATATATATATATATATATATATATATATATAGATAGATAGATAGATAGATAGATAGATATATTTATATATATATCTGAACTATGTCACACTGTAACTCTCGTATTTATAAACCGACTTGGATGTAATTCGGTGTGTACATAGTACATACCAATGTCTCGACCGAGTTCGTTGGCCAGCTTCATCCGCCATTTTGTTTCAAAATGGCGGCCATTTAAAATTTAAAAAAAAATTTAAAATTTGAAATGTGATACCAAAAAATTGAAAATGGAAAAATATTTTTTTCTTATGTATTTGACCTTTATACAAAGACTCCGTAGCAGATTTTGTTTCGTCTATATCTTAAAAAATGGCTGAGTTATAGCATTTTGAATTTCTAGGGAAGCTGACATTTTGAAACGTCCTGAATTTTGTCACGCGATAAAACGCATATTTAAGAACCGATTTGGATGTAACTTCGTTTATACATAGTACAGACCAATGTCTCGACCGAGTTCGTTGGCCAGCTTCATCTGCCATTTTGTTTAAAAATGGCGGCCATTTAAAATTTTAAGAAAAATTTTAATTTGAAATGTGGTACCAAAAAATTGAAAATTGAAAAAATATTTTTTCCTTATGTGTTTGACCTCGATAAAAAGATTCGGGAGCAGATTTTGTTTCGTCTATACCTTAAAAAATGGCTGAGTTATAGCATTTTGAATTTCTAGTGTGGCTGATATTTTGAAACGCCCTGATTTTTGCCACGTGATAACAGACGTATTTATGAACCGATTTGGATGTACCTTGGTGTGTACATAGTACATACAAATATCTCGACCGAGTTCGTCGGCCAGCTTCATCCGCCATCTTGTTTCAAAATGGCGGCCATTTAAATAAATTTAAAAAAAATTAAATTTAAAATGAGATACCAAAAAATTGGAAGATGAAAAAGAGTTTTTTTGTATGTGTTTGACCTTTATACAAAGACTCCGTAGCAGATTTTGTTTCGTCTATATCTTAAAAAATGGCTGAGTTATAGCATTTTGAATTTCTAGGGAAGCTGACATTTTGAAACGTCCTGAATTTTGTCACGCGATAAAACGCATATTTAAGAACCGATTTGGATGTAACTTCGTTTATACATAGTACAGACCAATGTCTCGACCAAGTTCGTTGGCCAGCTTCATCTGCCATTTTGTTTAAAAATGGCGGCCATTTAAAATTTTAAGAAAAATTTTAATTTGAAATGTGGTACCAAAAAATTGAAAATTGAAAAAATATTTTTTCCTTATGTGTTTGACCTCGATAAAAAGATTCGGGAGCAGATTTTGTTTCGTCTATACCTTAAAAAATGGCTGAGTTATAGCATTTTGAATTTCTAGTGTGGCTGACATTTTGAAACGCCCTGATTTTTGCCACGTGATAACAGACGTATTTATGAACCGATTTGGATGTACCTTGGTGTGTACATAGTACATACAAATATCTCGACCGAGTTCGTCGGCCAGCTTCATCCGCCATCTTGTTTCAAAATGGCGGCCATTTAAAAAAATTTAAAAAAAATTAAATTTAAAATGAGATACCAAAAAATTGGAAGATGAAAAAGAGTTTTTTTGTATGTGTTTGACCTTTATACAAAGACTCCGTAGCAGATTTTGTTTCGTCTATATCTTAAAAAATGGCTGAGTTATAGCATTTTGAATTTCTAGGGAAGCTGACATTTTGAAACGTCCTGAATTTTGTCACGCGATAAAACGCATATTTAAGAACCGATTTGGATGTAACTTCGTTTATACATAGTACAGACCAATGTCTCGACCGAGTTCGTTGGCCAGCTTCATCTGCCATTTTGTTTAAAAATGGCGGCCATTTAAAATTTTAAGAAAAATTTTAATTTGAAATGTGGTACCAAAAAATTGAAAATTGAAAAAATATTTTTTCCTTATGTGTTTGACCTCGATAAAAAGATTCGGGAGCAGATTTTGTTTCGTCTATACCTTAAAAAATGGCTGAGTTATAGCATTTTGAATTTCTAGTGTGGCTGACATTTTGAAACGCCCTGATTTTTGCCACGTGATAACAGACGTATTTATGAACCGATTTGGATGTACCTTGGTGTGTACATAGTACATACAAATATCTCGACCGAGTTCGTCGGCCAGCTTCATCCGCCATCTTGTTTCAAAATGGCGGCCATTTAAAAAAATTTAAAAAAAATTAAATTTAAAATGAGATACCAAAAAATTGGAAGATGAAAAAGAGTTTTTTTGTATGTGTTAGGCCTTGATACAAAGATTCCGGAACAGGTTTTGTTTCGTCTATATCTAAAAAAATGGCTGAGTTATAACATTTTGAATTTCTATTGTGGCTGACATTTTAAAACGACCTGATTTTTGTCACGCGATAACAGGCGTATTTATGAGCCGATTTGAATGTAACTTGGTCTGTACATATTTCATACCAATGTCTCGACAGAGTTCGTTGGCCAGCTTCATTCGCCATCTTGTTTCAAAAGGGTTGCCATTTTTAAAAAAAAATGTAATTTAAAATTTAAAATGAGGTATTAAAAAATTGGAAAATGAAAAAGATTTTTTTTATGTGTTTGGCCTTGATACAAAGATTCTGGAGCAGTTTTTGTTTCTTAAAATTTGTTCTTTTGTTTATATCTTAAAAAGTGGTTGAATTATAGCACTTTGAATTTCTATTATGGCTAACACTTTGAAACGATCTTGTATTTGTCTCGCGATACCACACGTATTCGCCTATTTCGATGGAAGAAGGCATGTGGATACTATACATCAATATCTCGACCAAGTTCGCTGGCCAGCTTTATCAGCCATCTTGTTTCAAAATGGCGGCCATTAAATTAAAAATATATATATATATTTAAAGTGAGGTGCAAAAAAATTAGAAATTGAAAAAGGTTTCTTTCTTAAGTATTTGACCTTGATATAAGGATTCAGGAGCATTTTTTGTTTGTATTTATCTTAAAAAATGGCTCAGATATAGCAGTTTCAATTTCTAACGTGGGTGACCTTTTGAAAAATCTGATTTTTTGCCTGCGACAGCACTCGTATATATCAACCGATTCCGATGTGAGTGAGCATGTGCACAGCAATTACTAAGGTCTCGACCAAGTTCACTGGTTAGCCTCATCCACCATGTTGTCTTAAAATGGCAGGCACTTTAAGAAATCGCCGAATTTGGCAGCCAATTATAAGTTACTTTAAATAAAAGCAGCTTGGATAAAGCTGACTAATTTCGCGAAATTCTCATTCATAATGATTTAGTATTGATAAAAATTAGTATTGAATCTCCTACATTCGGTTTCCACTTAATTGAACTTCGTGTGTTTGAATAATATAAGTCGGCTTTTTTAAAATAAGGAATATGAAAGCTACCTCTTCCTCCCGGCACTGGCCAGAAGGACTTTTTTAACCCTGAGCTGTCATTCCATGACACCCCAAAATGTGCTCTGTCAGATTAATATCCGTTAAATTAGGTGGCCAGGACCTTAACTGAAATTCAGTATTGTGTTCCTGGAACTATTCCAACACAATTCGAGCCTTGTGACATGGAGCGTTGTTTTTCTCGAAGACTCCATTTACATTTGCGAAGACAAATACCATCTAAGGGTGTAACTTGTCTGTAGTGGTGTAACTTGTCCGTAGTGGTGTAACTTGTCCGTAGTGATGCTCAGTTAGTCCGCAGCCTCCATGGTCTGTTCTACCACAGCCACAACTCCCAGGGACGCCCATGATAATATTCCCCACCGCATAATATCGCCACCACAGACCTGTGTGCGATCTGCTGTATAAGGGGGAGCAACATCTCGCACAGGAAAACGGTGTACTCTGACTCGTCCTCCGATGTGTTGAAGGAGGAATCGCGATTTTTCCGACTAGGAAACTCTCTCCCAATGACCCATGTCCCAGTCATGATGTTCTCTGTCCTAGTGTAGTAGTAAATAGCGATTATGCTTGGTCAACAGAGGCACATGAGTGGGACGTTTGCTACATAGTCACATATTCAACAGTGTGATCTGAACTGTGTGCTCCGAAACATTTCTACTGGGAACTGTATTGTACAGGGATGTCAGTTGAGCAAGTCACTGGCGCCAATTTTGCTTTACCAAGCGGGAGAGTCTCCGGTTTCTTTTTTCTTTGATAACATGTAGTCGTCCTACGTCATGGCATATACTGATGTTTTCACCATCATTCATCCACTTTGCATAAGTACTAACAACTATATATCGTGAACAATCCACAAGCTGAGCAGTTTCGGAGATACTCGATCTGAGTCGTCGGTCTATTGAATTCTGCCCTCTATCAAAGTCCGTTAGATCAGCAGCCTTTCCCATCACAGTCATAATTAAGGGCAAAAATTATTATCCAAACTCCCTAGCAGCAGTTAAATACCGTTACCACCTTGATTACTTGTCCTCCACGTCATCTAGGCGAGTTCATTTCAAAATGTGAGAAGGTCATAATGCTTTGGCTCTTCGGTGTATACCGCGTTTGACACAATTCTCCATACATTTTTAGTAGGCTGATTGGGGTATGACCTACAGCTCCCTCTGCGAATTTTCTTCTATGGACTCAGTTGATTCAAAACACGTTCCTCGAAGTGGTAATTTTAACTTCTGCAACAGAAAAAATCAAACGGGCCACATCAGGCGACTACGATGATTGGCCGGTGATATTCGTTAAGTTTTTGTCCAAAAGCTCTTGCATAATGATAACTTTGGTCTTGACTTTCTTGGTTAGTCTTGGTTAGTCTTGGTTTAGTGGTGCGAAATTTTCATGAAATTTAGGTGATTTTTAAATTCGGCTTACGAAATTTCATTTGAAACACGAAATTTAAGCAAAACTTCAAATAATTTTTCCATTGTAAAAAATAACAAAACACTCAAAAGTAATACCTAAAAAAAACAGCTGCTGTAATCCACAAATAGCGCTCAAACTCCGCTTTATAACTCTATATAGTAGTACCAGCTTACAGAAAAAAATTGTAGTGATACGCTTTACGGGCGGTCTTTTAAATGATAAATTCTGGGTACTTTTTACAGAGAATGTATATATTCATCTGTGTATATCAAATTATTTCATAGGCATGCGAAATCATTTATATATTTAATGCATGAGTCAGTCATTTTTTACATGTTTGTTATACATTAAAGGCAAAAGTCCTTTTTAAATAATTTCATTCAATTATACGAAAAACAGATTTTTATTCAGTTAAATATCTATTTACATTCATAAATATCAAATTTGTTTCATCGGCATGTCAAATCACTCATACATTTAATACATTATCTGAATTTGTCGCTTATTTTTCATGCCTTAAAAGATAAAAGTCATTTAGCCTTATTTTCTTTGTATTGTATAAAAAACATTTTTTTAATTATGTTTCGTCAGTTTTTAGAGAGATGGGTAAATGTAAGTGTACATATATATATTTTTTCTAAACCTTTACCATTCTCTTTTAAAGATTATTTTGAAAACAACCATTGAAATTTCTTTTTTACTAAAAGAGAAAATGCATTATTTTAAAACAGCCTAGATGTTAAGAGTGCTTTAAAAAGATAACAAAACAGGACAAGAGACAATTAATTTTCAATAAAGGATATTGTTTAAGCTGTCTGATAATATTTAATTGCTTCTGACATTTTACTGAAAACTGTGTTTAAGTATATTAGCTCTAAGTAGAAAAATATTTTTTTAAATGCCCCGTGTGTGCAATACATAAAAGAATAGAGGAAAATCCGCATATTTTTAAATATTTTTGCGTAAGAGGATTTTGAAAAATATTTTTTCCTTGGGGAATTTGTTATCCTATTACACCATATTAAAAACATTTGCAAGGATTGTTTTCTGTAGAAATATAGCTTTCATATGTTATTCAGCTAACCTATGATGTGTACATTAGATATATTTTTTCTTTATCGCTTTATAAATATAATAAATAAGAGATATATAAATATTAACACTGCCATAATATAAACCATATTTTAAATACGTCATTTATAGGTGGAAACTTCATTGCTTCATTTCAAAAGCTTTACCTTTACTTTATTATCAGGTGAATTTTTAATGAATGTATTTTTCACTGAAAAGTAGCTAGTTTTTCGAGTATCGTATTCACCATTTATAGGACGTGATATATATTGTTTTGTTTATTTAATGAAAAAAGTCACTTCGAGCAAGAAACACATCTAATTACTGCGTTATTTTTCTACACATGTGTAGTTAAATCCGGTCATATGGACCTTTTTCACCGCATTCGTAAATCTTTTTAATGGAAACGAAATACATTTTCCATAATGAGCTTTGTTAATGAATGTTAGACACTTTATATTTATGTACTTTATCAGGCTGATGAAACGAGCAAGCCTGTCACTTTGTAGCAAACATGATACTGAAATAGTAACATTTTCATTTTCTCCAACTGTATTAGGAAGTCAAATATCTATTAAAACAACTGTTTGGTTTCACTTGATATGTGTTTACTCATTAATTATTTAGTATGTATTTTGAACTTGTTGTACTAAATGGAAGTGATTTATTTTGAATTGATTTGCGTTTATAATTATCTCATTTGTGAAGGTAGATGTCTAAATAAATTTATAAAAATAAAGCGTTAACCGATCGAAATACAGGGAGATTCGAGAATGTTTTGTTTATGCGTTCACGTAGCTTAAAAACTACATTTGTGTTTCATTTTATTGGGGAATATTTATTTTTGTATAATTTCATGTGTATTTTGAGGATAATTTGTGAAAGACAATTTCCCCTTTAAAACTATTTATGTCTAACAATCTTTGTATATTTGCGTATATAATTTCACATGGCATCTGTCCAAAAATAAATTCAATTAATTCTGGTAAAATCGTTTTATTGATAAATGAATACATAAAATGCATTTACTGTTTGTTTGTTTTTTAAAGAAGGATATGTTTTTGTCCCCCTGCGTGATAAAATACGGTAAAAATATAATTAAATATGGTGACTTTAATACGGTGACATCAATATTTATAGTAATTCTAGAAGCTTGGTAAAATACCGAGATACCTTTTAGTGGAGCTCTTGTAGACGAGAATGGCCGCATACACACAGGACGCAAGATTGAAATTTTGTTAAAAATATGGAAACCCACATTGAAGAACTTGGCTTTCCAGGACATGCTCTTTTAGTCGAATGAGACCATTTTCGGCACCATGTGTGACAAAAATGTACGGTGACTTTAAATACGGTGACGCCAACATTTATACTGATCCCAGTAGCTCGGAAAAATACCGAGATGCCTTTTAGTAGAGCTCTTATAGACGAAAATGATCACATCAACACAGGACGCTTGATTGAAATTTTTGTTCAAAATATGGCAGCCCACATTGCAGAACTTGGCTTTCCAGGACATGCTCTTTTAGTCGAGTGAGACCATTTTTGGCACTATGTGTGACAAAACTGTACGGTGCCTTTAATACGGTGACGCCAACATTTATACTGATCCTAGTAGCTCGGAAAAATACCGAGATGCCTTTTAGTAGAGCTCTTATGACGAGAACGATAACATATGCACGGGACGAACGATTGAAGTTTTTGATCAAACTATGGCAACCAACATTTCAGAAATAGGCTTTCCTGGACATGTTCTTAGACAAGTCAAGAAACATTAGGTTGGCGAGAATGTCAGACTCTCAAGATGCTTGGCGATGCGTTTTTGCCTAAAATTGACTCAAACAATCCCTTATAGAGGCTCCCCATTTTTAGAGGACGTTTTGCTGCTACTTGGACTTGTAGGCAATGGCCTTAGATAACATTTTTTTATAGTGGGTTCTTTCACACTGATTCAAGCTTCTTCTTTCATTTCATATAAGGTTACGTATACACCAAAAACAATGATAAGAGTCGGAGTCCTAAATTATATTTTTGGTTTTTTTTTTTTTTTTTCATTTGTAATCTTTTTTTTTTATTTTTCTTCAAACGTATCAATGTAAAACTCATGAAATTAACAAAAGAAATTCTCTTCAGGGGAGGTGATAAACATAACAGGGACCCTCATCCAATACGGTAGCATTGTGTTCTTCGACGACAAAAATGACCACATCAAATTATCCATTAAAGATACGACAAGCTGTCGCATAGGCGTAGGATGAACTTATATCGTTAGCAATGTCAGAAGATGTTCCACGTTAAAAGACTGCTTGAAAGACTAGCTCTTCAATTCCACTCTCTATCCCTCGGAATTGGATCATTACATTTATTTTGTAGGTCAGAAAAGAGAAAGGGCTATAGAGTAGTGATGGGCGATTTCGATTTTTTTAATCGATTTAATCGATACTATGGCCAACTCTATTTAATCGATACTATAAATTTTTTAATCGATGTCTCTAAAGGTCATATCATTTTCATTTTCTTTCAAAAATTTAAGGTCAAGTAGTTGCATGTCCGATCCCAAAACTTTCTTCTGTCTCATAAATGTTAAAACTTCAAAATTCACTATCACAGTGTCAAATTTAAATAACCTATACCCATCATGAGGATCCAAAAGTATAGGTTCGTTGAAATATGTGTATTTAAAAAAATATATATAAGAATCCCATTTTCCTAACAAATCATTGAATTTCGGCCCACACCCTCGTAGATGTCCGCAACGGAAAATCCCAGTTCAAAGGGCATAAAAGCGACACCTGCTGGATAGTATACACCCAAGCCTAATAAGGATCTGTTTATACGACAGTGTAACAGAATATGAAGTTTGATTAAATTCCGTGCATTAGTTTTGAGATATGGCTATCATGAATATCGTGAAAAAAGCAGTATAGCAACGCAGCCTATTACATGATTAACACGAAAGACTCAGAAAAAACAACTTACGTCAATGACTAACAGAATATTAAGTTTGATGAAATTCCGTTCATTACTTCTTGAGATGTTATCGCAAACATTGTGTAAACCCTGAAAAACAGTGTTGAATTCAGGGGCTGGTACGGGTGGACCCCCCCCCCCCCCCGGAACATTGAAATGTCCCCTAGGGAGATTTGAGATTTTATGCTTAATGGACGAAAGTCCAATCCTCCCCCCCTCGTAACTCTAGAATGTTCCTCTCCAGAACCATAGAAATCCCCCCCCCCCGGAGAAAAATGTCTGAATTCAACACTGTTGATAAAAGCAGCATGGCAGCACAATTTGTTATATCATTTACACAAAAACCTAATCATGGATAACTTATGGCATTGTCTAACAGAATATTATGTTTGATGAAATTTCGTTCATTAGTTCTTGAGATATTATCCCTAAAATTGTTTAAATCCTGAAAAACGTGTTGAATTCAGAGGGTGGCCCGGGGGGATGACATTCCCCCCCCCCCGCAACAAAGCATAAAATCTCAAACTTTCTGGGGGGCATTTGAGTGTTTCGGGGGGAGGAGAATGTCACCCCCCCCGGGCCACCCTCTGAGTTCAATACGTTTTTGTACATTAAAAATTGATGAAATTTCGTTCATTAGTTCTTGAGATATTATCCCTGACATTATTTAAATCCTGAAAAACGTGTTGAATTCAGGGGATGGTCCGGGAGGGTAGCATCCCCCCCCCCCGCAACATTCAAATGCCCCCCAGAAAGTTTGAGATTTTATGCTTTTTGTACATTAAAATGTACAAAAGTCCAATCGCCTCCCCCTCTGAACTGTCCCTCCCGGAGAAAAATGTCTGAATTCAACTCTGCTGATAAAATCAGCATAGCAACGCCCCCTGTTGGGCGATTTATACCGAAACCTAATAAGCAGCAATTTATGCCAACGTCTAACTGAATGTGGTTTTATGAAAATCCGTGTATTAGTTCTTGAGATAGAGCTATTGCGAAACTCGGGAAAAATGCAGCATAGCAGCGCCACCTGCCGGTAGATTTACATCAAAACCTAATCCTCAACAACTTATGTCAACGTCAAACTGAATCTGAAGTTTGGTGAATATTCGTGCATTAGTTCATGCGATAGCAATCTTGCGGAAATCATGAAAAATGCAGCATAGCAGCGCCACCTGTTGAGCGATTTTCACCAAAAAGTAATCAGCACCAATTTATATGAAGGTCTAACTGAATCTAAAGCTTCAACAGATTCCATGCATTAGTTCTTGAAATAGACCGCTCACAATTTTTTTGTCAGAGACAAACAAATAGACAGACTGACAGACAAAAAATTTATAAAAATAGTCAAATCGTATTCCAGAAAAGAACTTCTAACACTATAAATCCTTAGAAACCGGAAGTCGAAAATTTTCACGAAAACAACACTTTATTTTTCTAAAGACAAAAGAAAGCAAGAAAAGATGAACGCATCGATTCTGCCCTTGGATCAGAAACGGTGAATCGATTCAGTTCAGATTCGATGCCGATGTCGATCTTCAGATGCGATCTTCAGAATCGTTACTTTTTTGATTTACTTCAATTCTTTAGATGCAATGTCGAATCGTTATATTTTGATTCACTTTCAATTCTTTAGATGCAATGTCGAATCGTTATGCTTTGATTTACTTCAATTCAAATCGCATCGCGGTCGATCCACGATTCGGGTTGAATCAATTCTTCCAATTTTGCTGTTTTAGTGCCAGAATTGCTGTAAAATTTTGTATAAGAGCCTTTTTTTACTTTCTAGGTTAAATCAGTGTTGAATGCAGGTATTTTTCTCAGGGAGGGATTTATGCGACCCCGGTCGGGATTGGGGGGGGGGGGGGTATTTCAGAGTTCCGTAATGGGGGGGGCACATTTGTCCATTAAAAAGCATAAAATCTCAAAACTTACGGGAGGGACATTTCAATGTCCCGGGAGGGATGTCCTCCCGGGCTACCCCCTGAATTCAACACTAGGTTAAATCGTTATACTTTTGTTTAGAAGCCTAGTTATTCAGGTTACTAGTTTATTATATTGTATTTTTCAAGTTCGTCTCTTCTAATCTCTCCACCCCCCTCTCCCCTTTTCCTCGCTAATCTTAATTTACAGGGCCGTTCAAAATTTGCATGCAATTTTTAAAATGTCCAATTCTTGTTCTATTTTATTATAAAGCCACATTTTGAAACCTTGACCAAAGATACTTTTGAGGTCGCCCCTCCGACCGTTTGGGGCTTACCTGCTCCCTCGGGGGGGGGGGGGGGGATATTTTTTGTTTCTTCCAAACCATATCGTATAACATATCGTTAGAAAGCTTTTAATGTGATCTTTTATTTTCTGTTTCTAGCCTTCCTTCTTTTTGGTAAGGGTCAATCGTGCTCCAACTTTTGTATTGATATTTTTGACAGTAATTTCAAAGGAATATATATTTATTCTTTCGGATTTACTGTTTTAAAGGCAGAACTGCTGTCAAATTTCGCATAAGAGCCTTTTTCTTTCTAGGTTAAATTGTAATATTTTTAGTTTAGGATCCAAGTTATTTGGGTTACTAGTTTATTAAGCTGTACTTTTTCAGTTCGTCACCTATACCCCCCCACCCCCCCGATCCGAATTTTCTTAATTATGGTCCAATTTCAATGGGACCTTTTTTGACATTCTTCCCGAATCATTTGTTTACCAACCAAACACTGATATTATATCTGCAGCTCTTGGTGAGCACTATTTATGAATGGTAATAACAAATTTTATCTCTTTTCCATTTTAAACTTATCATTCTTGGTTTAAAGCCACGTGACTCAAGGTTCTCGTTAGTTAAGCCGTATTTTCACCCTTAAGTTTGTCAAAGTGTTTGTGTAAGTTGTATTATAAAAAATTCAGTCGTTTACAACCAAACTTACTGATTTATGATACTTTGAATTTTATGAAATTTCGGAGCTTTCCGAAACTAAAGGATCCCCTGTATGTTATTAATTTTTTTCAAGGGTGTAGGTATGAAAATACGTGCTAAAATGCTTTAAAACCTTTTTTTTTCAAATAATATATTTAACAATTTAAACAAAGTGATTCCCAAGAATTTTGTACTGTTTTAAAAGGGGACCACATCTTAGAATGTAAGGGGCGTAAAAATTCGAAACTTGGACAGGGAACAAAAGAAAAAATTCTCCTTTCAGAAATTCGAAAAAATATTATTTTAATTACAAGCTGAGATATTAATTATTATTTCACTAATTGGTTTATTTCTATTAAATGCTTTTTTTTAAAGGCAGTCACGTGATTTTTTATAGCAGCATTAACGCTTTCTACCGTTTAGCGTGCGGTTCTTTGACGGCGGGCTGAGATAATTACTCCTTTTTCAATATAAAAAATTTTATAAGCGTTCATACCACTATTTTCGAATAGTAATTTCACAAATATCTTGAATTCTTGCTTAAGACTACCACCCCCTAGACTAATGTATCTTCGGATAGGTTGTATAAAGGAGTTTCGTTTAGATACACTTTTGTTTTTAATAGACTGCGCTCCCTGGTGGTGGAATATAGAACTAACAGACCGCGATTTCATTTAAAGTAGAAAATCTAACAAGGCGATCTGTTCGAAACTTTAAAGATAGTTTATAACACATAAGAAAAAGTTTAAAAAAGAATGGTGCGAAAATTTCGGGAGGAGGGGGGGGGGGGGGGAGGCCGCTAGAATTTTTTTTAAACCTTAGCGTTCCTTACCGTTTTAGGTGGGGTTTTTTGACGGAGTCCTGAGATAAATGCAACTTATTAAATATAAAAAAGTCAAAAGTTTAGTTACCACTATTTCCGAATAGTAATTTCGGCAAATAGCTTAAATTTTTGATCAAGATTGCCACACTCTTGAGTAATATATCTACTGATAGGTTGTTTAACGGAGTTTCGTTCACAGTTTTGTTAGGAATAGAGTGCGCACCCTGGTGGTGGAATCTGGAACCAACATAACGCGATTTTGTTAAAATTAGGAAATCTAACAATGCGATCTGTTTTAAGCTTTAAGATTGTTTATAATACATGATAAAAAATTATAAAAAAGAATGGCGCGTCACATTTCGGGGGGGGGGTGGATAGAAGGGAGGGGCAGAACAAAATTAGAAAATATAACAGGGCGATTTGTTTGAAATTTTAAGATAGTTTATAACACATAATAAAAAAAATTTAAATGATGAATGTCAAAAATTGGTGGTGGTGGGGGGGGGGGAGGTGAGCGCGTTTTTCTTACCCGGTGGGCAAAGTGGGGGGGGGTACACCTATACGATGCTGTAGGCAGCGGGAACCCGGTTCGCGGTTCGTTCGCTTCGAGATTTCATATTAGGCGGAACCCGCTAGTTACTAGCTATAATGTTAAAGATTTCCAAGCAATATACATGTGCGTCCACTATCCTTCTAAGACAGTAAAATTAATTGATTTTTATTTCTTCTGAGAAAACTAAATTTTCACGTCTTGCAGCGACGATTTTTTTTTTTTTTTTTTTTTAATAAAAGAACTTTAATAAACTTTGCTAGTTACATTATTAAACTCAAATTGTAAGAATACTAAATCGGTTCTTATGGCAACGTGAATTATGTCCCTGAAAATTTAAATTTTAATTCAGGCTGGAAGAAAATCACAATGATTTAATTACAGGGACAGTCAAAAGTTTTCCGTTACATTACGGGCAATGGAAAAAATTATTTCAAGTGCATTTTAAGGATGTTACAGACTTTCGAACAGAATGAAATTGATATGCACTTATGAAGTGCACTGTTATAGTACGAGCGCACCACATTTGCCACGTTTGACGCGCAATTTCCAACTTGTATTTAACCGAGACCTTTCTTAAAAAATAAATTTAAATAAAATCTAAATTACAATATTAGTAAAATTACATCTTAAAACTAATAATTTAAAAGTTAAAAACTTTATTATTTGACTCAAAGGTCTGTAATAGCTTACGACTGGGCCCCTGACTTTGTCTACCCTCTAAATGTGAGGTATGGGAGGTGGTCGCTATGGCTCTTTGATTCGCTAAGTTTTGAAATTAATATTTTTGAGCTTATCTGTGCGAATCTGTGACTATCGAAATATCGATTCAAGTATCGATTCTAGAATTTGGGAATCGATTCTTATTGTGATCGATTCAGTTTTATACGATGTCGATTTGAATCGATTCCTGAATTTTCCAGAATCGCCCATCACTACTATAGAGTGTTCGACATATGCGTTAGAACTTAGAACTTCGTTTGTCGTGTTTCATTTTTGGGCAGATGATTTTCCAATACGGCAGCCTTGTGTTCTACAAAGCTTTAAGTAACTAAGGGATATAATATTTTTTACTTATTTAAATATAGAATTTATAAGAAAATGAAAAATAAATTATCAAAATAAAAGGAAATTTCAAGAACACCGTTAACATGGAAAAATAAGTTAATTTTTAAATTAAATTGCTTAATTTGTAAAAATCGATCGGTAAATGATACAATTTTTCTAATGTTAGGACATTTTCTCACCGTCATTAAGAAAAATATGAATCTCTAAAAATGTGAAATTTGTTAAATCCGCTATCACTATAACGCGCGTATAAGTGCTTCGTGCCCACGGAAATCAAACAAACAACAAAAATGTGGTTTCAGCTAACATGTTGAATTGGATTCCATAAAAATGAGAAATTATTTATAGCCGCTATCAGTATAACTCGTATATGGACGTTTCGAGTTCATGAAAACAAACAGACAACATAAAAGTGGATTCAGTTAACTCATTCTTCGGAAACTCTGAGAGTATGAAATTCGTTAAAACAACGATCCCTATAACGAATGTTAAAAATTTCACACTATATAAATTGTTAATATTGTTTAAACTATTTTTTAATCTATTTAAATGCATAGAAAAATAAAAACGCACGCATACCCAGAAAGCTCAGAACAAATTTTTGAATAAAATGTAAAGCATTCCTCCTTTTTCCTCCTGCAATATATATGGAATAATTAGTGGACCGATTAGACGAGTTAGTGCCAATAAAGAGTGGAAAAGAAGCTCTACTGCTTGAAAGGACATTGGTTTAAAGTACTTTTTAATGATCCGCACAACGGCAACACGTGTTCTAAAAGACATCTCAGTTTCATCATCACTGGAACCACTGAAGTAACATTTCATAGTACGTTTTAAATATTGAATGTACAGTCGAACCCCGATTATCCGAAATAATTGGGACCGACCATCTTTCGGAAAATCGAAATTTTCGGATAATCGAGAAAGCTTCAAGTTTAAGATTAAGAACAAATGTATGCGGTATTTCTCATTATGGTAACAAGTGCTTAAAAAAATAAAGCATTAACAAAATAGAAAGAAGAATAAACTACCTGAATTTTATTTTGAAATTAAGTACCTTTTACATACTTCACAAGGGTTTGAAATAAAGTTTTGTTTGTCGTAGTTTCGATTGCCTTAGCTTTACAGCTCTATCACGAAGTTTGTTTTTTTTTTAGAACTTTCAGTTCACCAGAATCACAGTCTTTCTGCTGCTCCAGCCATGCCAAATCTTTTGCAAGGCATTCAAAATCTTCAGAATTGCTAATTTGTTCGTTTTCTTTGCCTGGTAGACCACATTCACACATTTTCTCCCTCTTCTTACCGTGTTCTAGATCACTCCGCAGCTTACGAGAGCTCAAGTTAAATTCAAAGGAATTCTAAGAAAGGGAATCCAAAATATTTATCTGTACTCTTGGTTCGTAAGCGACTGCTTGCACAGAAAGAATGTGATAGTAAGAGCTTTAAAAATGAATTTCGGTTAATCGAGAGTTTCAGTTAAGAGAGTTTCGGATAAAAAAGATTCTACTGTATTAGGATCTAGGACTGTATTAGGATTAGTCCTTTTTTGGGGGGGGGTGGTATATGTACTATTGCTTGCTGAATTCACTTGGTTACTGTTGTTCACTGAGCCCTTTTGATATTGGGATCACTGTAAAAAAAATCGGACTAAAAAACGGAGATTCTACTGGCAATCTAGACGCCAGAACAATTTCCGTACTTTTACGGAAAAGTTTCCGTTTTTCTGATGTAAAACGGTAAATTTTCTGTAATTTATTGGGAAAAATTTCCGTAAAAATACGGAAATAGTACCGGCGTCTAGATTGCCAGTAGAATCTCCGTTTTTTAGTCCTTTTTTTTTTTACAATGATGGAAAAGGTGTTTAAAGAGCTCAATGCCTTTCCTTTCTACGCTGTCTAGCAGAGGAGTTATATAAGTTTATCAGGGTTTTTCTTACACAAAAATAAGAATCAGTACCACTTATTCGTCAAAAGTCTTTCCAAGAAGAATTCCGTCCACAATAACATATCAAAATTTTGGCGCTGCCTAGAACGCATCTATACGTATACGTTTTTTTAGTTAGTGTAGCTACAAGCAAGTTCTAAAATGGACTATCTAATTTTAAAAGACAAGAGGAACTGACCAGTGATACCTATTGAAGTTATTTTTACAGGAAATTAAAATGTGACGTAGCGCATTTATTTACTACGCTATCTTGTTTTGGTTCACCTATCACAGATAGATAGCGATGCACTGTCTCAAACGTGATAATGCCCAAAATAACCTTGCAATTTCAAAACTAAAATTAATTTATCCAACAGTTAAACAGAATGTAGTATTAGAAACGAAGTGAATTTCCTCCATTTTTTAAGTTAGTTTGAGCATTCAAGCAGTTGGAAGCCGCTTAGCGTCATTTATAGGAGATATTTTGAATTTAAAAAAAAAGCGTAGTAAAAACTTCATATTAACCTCCTGAAAGAATAACTTCAATAGTTGTAGCCGTTCACTCGTTTTTTTTAATTTTAAAAATAGTCAGTCCATTTTAGAACACTCTGTATATGCATATCAGTGGTGAAGAGAAATTTTTCAAGTATATTTCTTAGTCAAAAAATGCATATTTAACAATAAAATGAAAATATATGTTTAAAAATATGATATTAACACTATTACAGACACTTATATAAATTAATTTATGAAATAGCATGCCATGGTTATTTTAATGAAAATAAACAAAAAAAAAAAAAAAAAAAAAAAAGAGAGAGAGAGAAGTTGTAATGTTTTTACTCAGCTTAAATAAAAATAAAAACCGAAGCACATATATTACAATTTTTTTTAAACAACATTCATTAATAGGTACATTAAAATGTTAGATCCATTTAAGCTGTGTTTACAAAAATTATATATATCTGCTGAGTCTGCTAGTAATGCGAAAAAATTCTTTTGGTGGACTATTTTTGCTATCCAGATTCTCGAATAGAAAAAAAAATAATCCACTGGGAACGGCCGTGTGCGGATCATTGATTTTGCTGGGGGCCAGGGTCATTTCTTACCGGGAACAGGATTGATCTGCTTTTCAAAGTCATAAAGCACGCTTCGATAACCGAGTTTTTCTTTTCATGTAAGCATTTTCCAGATACCCCCTATTTTTTTTCCTGTTTTGTAAAAAAAGAAGCTATATTTGAATTCCCATGTTCAGTTGCTTGAAATCTATATTTCAATATTGGAGATTTTGGTGACAGGTAAACGTAGAAAAACATACAAATAAAAAAGCACTATGCTTATGTTCGTAAATGTGACAGATATAGTGACTAATATACGTCATGTCGTAAGCTAGGATAAAAAATTGTTAAGATTAGAATTTCAGCTGTATAATGTGAATTTTAGGATAAGTGTGTGTGGAGGGTGAAGAAATAAAGAACTTGATTTCAACAAAAATAAAAAAAATCTATAAAGGGCCGCATTACAACAGTTTTATTTCTATTCAGAAATTTGTTTTTGAATTGATATTTATGACGTTTTAAGCTTATTTTACATATTTTGGTAAATCATTATTTTTTAAATACACATTTTTTAAATGCAATAACAAATTATCCTCGTCACAGAGTTAAAATAAAAGTCTAAGAAATATATTGAAACACTAAATGATGAAGAAGAGTAAAAAGAGACAAAGAAAGAAAGAAGGAACTATCGTGATTTTGTGGCACAAATGTAAAACTGCAGCTTTCCAAATAAAAAGTCGCGAGAAGAATTCTGAAGAAATCGAAGTTATATATGAACACATAGTCACTTTGAAAAGGTGTATTTTTTCAGTATTTTTATAATTCCACACGTTTGCATTGGCAGTTTGGTGAAATATAATTGGCTAGAAACCTCACTAATGTAAAACTTCTCCACTTCCAGCAGATGAGGGAATAGCGCATTCGTGCATTTTACGGCATCAACAGTTGTTACGAAGCATTGTTTTCAAAAATAAATTACTATTTACTTGACATTTTCGTTAGTTGGATAAACACAGAATTTTTGCACATGCTTTTATTTGTATGTTTATGCCGAAGTAATGGCAAATGTAACATTTCAGATGGTAGGATAACCGCCGCGACGAGCCGCCTCTTTTCGTCCGCAGCCCTTTTATTCTTCCACTTATTCCGACTATTTTGCGGAAGCTAGGTTCTTAAGTCCCAGGCCACGTCCCGAGTAAAAGACACTCTAGCGAAAGCCAGGTTGAAAAAAAAATCAAAAATTAAACCGGACAAAATTAAAAGGGAAATTGCACAAATTAAAGACACCGAAAACCGGAAAGGGAGGGCTCGGGGCGATGAAGCTACCGAACGACTCCTGCTGCTTCTAGCTTATTATTAGTCTCGGTTGGGGGCGGGCAGGTGGGTCAACCGCCGCGGCGAGTGGCCCCTATTCGTCCGCAGCCCTTTATTCTTCTACTCTATTCCGACTCTTTTGCAGAAGCTTGGTTCTTAGGTCACCGGCCACGTCCCGAGTGAAAGACACTCTAGCCAAAGCCAGGATGAAAAAAAAATCAAAAATTGAAACCGGACAAATTTAAAAGGGAAATTGCGCAAATTACAGACACCGAAAACCACGAAGGGATGTCTTGGGGCGATTAAGCTACCGAACGACTCCTGCTGCTTCTAGCTTATTATTAGTTAGTACACACCAATTTTTAAATAAATAAAAAATAATATTTTAATGAATAAATAAATTTATAAATTATCGTTACAATTTTTATATGAACAATTTTTATAAAACGTTTCGAAATATTTAATTTATTTTATATCTATATTCTGTATTTCACAATTTTTATAGATTTTGAAAGTTATTTATATAATCATATTTTAAAAATACTATTTTACAATGCCTTTTCCTTCTAGATTAAATGTAGTTTTATAACACCAGATTCTTTAACACAAAAGTTAGATTTCCCCCCTCATACACCACTTTAAACATAAAGCAATGCCTAGAATCCAATAAGAAATCAATTATAAACCAATAACTTCATAAAATATGCTTACTTTGTGAAACATCATTGCTTTTAAAAAATACATTTTTTAGTATTGTCAGCTTTTAATTATGGCATATACTTAATAATATTAGAAAAAAAGTTTGAAATAAAAATGTTATGTGGCATGATACTAAGGATGTAGCAAATGGCCTAGCTGTTCTTTATGAAGGTAGTCTATGGTCGAGTGAGTTTTAAGAATTTTTCCTGCGATAGTATTGTCCTAAATTCCAACATTTTTGCGTGAATAAGCTACCTATTCTGTCATCTCTATAAATTTCGAAAAAAAGTCACTGAATCTCCAGGAATCTGATTTTCACCTTTATTTTGTGCAGTGTGTCTGTGGTCGCTTAGCTGCTATATATGCTGCCGTAAAATTTAGAGTCTATGGATAAGACGCAAATCGACCATAGGGTTAATTTACTCAAGACTTTCATTTCTTCCCGCTTTTGAACCTATTGTTTTCCACCTGTCAATTAGACAGTGGAAGTTTCCAGTGACCTGTTTTCGGGATAAAATTTTCGACTATGAGTTCGTCAGCGTGAAAGTTGCATATTTCAAATAAAAGAGTATTGGAATCTACGGAGTTTTCTTAATAGGGATATTACAATATTTAAAGTGGAGTTTTATAGTGGGGTCAATCCATTTCAAGTAGTCCAGCACTGGTTGCTCGACCATTTTTAAAAAATCTGAAATTTTTTGTACAACAACCCTAACATGATGGAAGTTCAAAATGACTACTATTTTAATTTTATTAATTTTTGTTTGTGCATGGCGGCCATCTTTGTTTCATCGTCTGCAGCAATTTTCTCACAAGAAGGGTTTACGGAATTGTAAATAATTCATCGTTTATTTATCCAAATCAAGTACGGATTAAAGCAATTTGTACAGAATACATTGGGCTAAAAATTTGGTAATGGAGTAGTTTCCGAAACTAACTGCTTATTGGTAAAATTTAAGCATAAAGTTTCAGTTTTTTTCCAAAATTTGTCCGTTTACAAGAGGAAATTTTTCTAGCAAGGAAAACTGTCAAAATGACATAATTTTTTTTACAAATAGGCCAAAAGTACTTGTACTCACAAGCGGAGTTCAAGATCTGGGACTTGCTTTCTCTTCGCTAAAAAAAATCCCAAATTTTTCAAAAATGATAAAAATCGCATTTTTCAGGCTTTGATATCTCTGGTGGGGCACGAGATAAAAATCTGAATTTTTTTTTAATAAGAGTATTGTATGGTAGTGTTATGCACAAGAAATTTCTGGATGGAGATTTGCCTACAAGCTGAGATATGGCAAGGGCAACATGTCAAAACAATACTGCCAAACTATTGTTTTGTTGTAGTCACAGCTAAGTATTTATCTCAGAGTATCATTTAAATTTATTTTTTAGATTATCTTTAAATAATAGTAACAGAAAATAAATCCTTTTGCAACTAATTTAAAAAATAATTATGCCTAAGGCCTACATTTTGTATGGTTTCAGTAATTTTTGTTGTAATTTTAGTAACTAAAAGAAACCTCAGCACTTTTACATAAATATGTATATATATATATATATATATATATATATATATATATGTATATATATATATATATATATATATATATATATGTATATATATATATATATATATATGTATATATATATATATATATATATATATATATATATGTATATATATATATATATATATATATATATATATTTATATATACAAGACCTGAGACAAAAACAGAATAGGGAAAGAGAAAAGCTGTTAATGTTGGCATACTTGTTGAGACATGATCAAACGTGTCAAAATACATTCCTACTTGTTGGTTTAAAAACCACAATTTTAATGGTGCTTGCCAGTCCCTGAAACTTGTTCCTACCATAAGTAAGTTCCTGTAAATGAAACATTATGTGATGTTACCATGCATCAGCCTCAAGTAATTTTCAGAAAGTAAAGATACCCAAAGCCTTTTCAAAATTTATACTGCAGAAAAATCACATTTTTGCATAAGAAGTAAGCTAGGAATTATTAACGAATTGAGACTTGCCCATAGTGATTTCAAAGTATATTTCTATGAGCCAACATGGCCAAGATCTTCAATCAAGTTATCAAAAGATGACAGGACTTGGTTCCTACAAATAAATTTTTGAGAAAGATCAAAATTGTGGTTTTTGAACCAACATTCAAAAATGTGTTTTGACACGTTTGATCATGTCTCAACAAGTATGACAACTTTAACAGCTTTTCTTTATCCCTATGATGTTTTTGTCTCAGGTCTTCTATAAAAATATTTTTTTTTTCTTTATGTAAAGTGCTGAGGTTTCTTTTAGTTACTAAAATTACTTAAAACAAAAATTACTGAAACCATACAAAATGTATGGCCTCAGGCATAATTATTTTTTATATTAATTACTAAGCTTTGCAAAGGGCTTTATTTTCTGTTACTATTATTTAAAGATAATCAAAAACATAAATTTAAATGACACTCTGAGATAAATACTTAGCTGTGACTACAACAAAACAATAGTTTGGCAGTATTGTTTTGACATGTTGCCCTTGCCATATCTCAGCTTGTAGGCAAATCTCCATCCAGAAATTTCTTGTGCATAACACTACCATACAATACTCTTATTAAAAAAAATTCAGATTTTTATCTCGTGTCCCACCAGAGATATCAAAGCCTGAAAAGTGCGATTTTTGTCATTTTTGAAAAATTTGGGATTTTTTTTTTAGCGAAGAGAAAGCAAGTCCCAGATCTGGAACTCAGCGTGTGAGTCCAAGTACTTTCGGCTATCTGTAAAAAAAAAATATGTCATGTTGACAGTATTCCTTGCTAGAAAAATTTCCTCTTGTAAACGGACAAATTTTGGAAAAAAACTGAAACTTTATGCTTAAATTTTACCAATATGCAGTAAGTTTCGGAAACTACTCCATTACCAAATTTTTAGCCCAATGTATTCTGTACAAATTGCTTTAATCCGTACTTGATTTGGATAAATAAACGATGAATTATTTACAATTCCGTAAACCCTTCTTGTGAGAAAATTGCTGCAGACGATGAAACAAAGATGGCCGCCATGCACAAACTAAAATTAATAAAATTAAAATAATAGTCATTTTGAACTTCAAACATGTTAGGGTTGTTGTACAAAAAATTTCAGATTTTTTAAAAATGGTCAAGCAACAAATTGATGATTTTCTGGACCACTTGAAATGGATTTACCCAGTGATATTATAGAGTTTATAGTGACATTTTCTAACGAACTAAAGTGATATATTCTTAGGTTCCGGCAAACGATAAGCATAATGTTTTTTTAGTTTGTGCTTGAATTTATTAAGTCTCTTGGGGAAAAAAAAATCCTCTCAGTCTTTTTGTGTTTTGAGCCATTTTCATCATAGCTAGTTAAAATTGCCTGCTCTACTGTCATTTACCCTTAGTATTGCTTTAAATAAATTGCTGTTATTGTTAAATTTTGCGCTATGGCTACTTTTCAAGCTGACTGCCTGTAAGGGTAAGTCACAAGGATTACTCATATTTTAAGCTCTTTCTGAACCATACGTTGCTTTAATCATATCTCCTTTTATCAAATCGTGGTTACTGAATATAAACGTTTAGTTGTTTAATAAAAAATAATATAATAGATTAAAAACTTACTAAAAAATTTTGTTTTTCAGACTAATATATTTGCACCAATTCTTTTCTTTCGAATAGTTTCATATTATAATCCAGCAGTACAACGTACCACCTCCTTCGAAATTCAAGTGTTGCATGTTTTATTCCTTAATTAAAGATTTTCTCTTTCCTGTGACATAGAGAAGCTTGAGATACTGATATATCTTAAAGGTGCCTCGATGTCAAATTCTTCTTTTGTAAATTTTCTTTTCATTGAAAACTGTTATCCTTTCATTGAAAGATTCACCAAGACACTTTCTACAAATAATTTATCTATTTCCTCTTCCACAGCTATACCATCTTCTGTTAAGCCCTTTCAACCTCTTCAATGAAATCCACTTGAGTTTTTCTTTTAAATTACGCAATTTGTCATGATTTTTTCTTAAAACTCTAGAAATTGACACAATACTTCAGTGTTTTTCATTCTAATTGCATTTCTTTTTTTTCTATTAAAGTGTTATTTTTCTTTGTATTTCACTATGTACGAATACATATAAATTATTAGAAGCATTGTTTTTTACGTCAATGCTTTAGAGAGATTTAACAAAGCTAATCAAGTCTTTAAGCATTTCTTTATCAGAGTGTAATAATTCCAAAATGAACTAAATAAATAGTAATACACCGAGTAACGAAGATAATTCGTTCTAGTGTCACATTCGTCAGGCCTAACATGATTTCTTGTCCAATTCGTGTTTATATTACAAATGGATGTATTTTATTCTGGATTTATTGTATGCGGTAGCCCTTATTTTACATTTTTTAGCTTGTTATGACTAATGCAAAGATAAAACCGTACATGTTATTTGTGGAAATGAAGGTAATTTGGGCCTGATGATTATGCCTTGATTCCACAATTATTTCCATTTTTCCAATGTTTACTGTACTTTCAAATCCTTCTCGCACTTGTTATAAGACTCTGTCTCAAAGAATTTTATAATGTTATATATTATTTTTAATTTGAATAAATTCATTTATAATTCGTATATTAACATGTGTTGATGCTAATTTGTATTGGTTTATAATGATTATATATATATATATATATTATATATGCAAAAATTAAAAAACTATAAATGGCTTACGGATTCGTCAGAGGAGCTACGTAAGCTTAATTCATAGTAAAGACCTGTGATTTCATAGAATATTGTCGGCATTATGCCTAAAATGACAATATTTAAACTCCTTATAATATACGTAAATTCTCGTGTATTTGAAATAAATTAAATATATATATATATATATATATATATATATATATATATATATATATATATATATATATATACATTAAAAACGTTTACAAATTACCACAAAGAAACATAGTATAAAAATAAGAATTAAAGGAATAAAATGGAAATTTGTAGAATCAGAGTAGAATCCTCAGGCCTAAAATACCTTGATACTACAAATAAAGTGTGTGGTTTCAACTTCGTATTAGCCATAAAGAAGCTAAATAATACGAATTTAGGGCTACCAACACACAATGAAACCAAAAAAAATTGCTAAAACAGTTATATAAAAAAAATAAAGTTATATAAAAAAATAAATACGGATGTAAATGGTTTGGGAAAAAAAACATATTACCACATTGATAGCCTCTGTAACTAGCAATGAAAAACAAGGATATATATATATATATATATATATATATACGCAGTCCAGTCATATTAATGTGATCACCATCTACTTTCGACGTCATCGTAAAAAAAAACATTCACAGAAGGCAGGGTGGCAGCACACTTCAGTGCAGTGTATATAAAGAGTGTCTGAGGGAATCAGAAAAAATTGCAGTCGCTGATGTAATTCAGAAACGGGGCGATTTATCCAACGTCCAAAAAGGCATGATCATTGGCTTTCGGTCCAAGGGTGGAAGCATTTCCGAAACGGCTAATTTTGTAAATTGTTCGCGTGCCGCCATGGTAAAATTATCGTGTGCATGGCAAAAAGGCACTATCGAAAATCAGCGACGTGGCAAATGTGGTGCCCCACGGACCCTACATGACAGAGGTGAACGACGGCTGAGGAGGTGCGTTTGAGGAATAGACGTGGAGCCGTGGTGTAACTGACCGCCCAGAAGAACCAATGGGCTACCAACTGTGTCTTCTCAACCACGGTTTAGCGAACGTTGCTCCGTATGGGCCTCCGCAGCAGACGTCTTGTAATGCATCTATGCTGACTGCTGTTCATCGGCGACGAAGGCTGGAATTTGTACGCCAGTACCTCAACTGGATGTCCACTGTTTGGCGACAGGTGGTTTTTTCAGATGAATCGCGTTTTATGCTCCATCGGACAGATGGGCGTTGGCGTATACGGCGTGAAACGTCTGAAAGCAAACACACTTCAAAAATTGCCCGAAGGGTCCAAGCATGAGGAGGAAGCATTATGGTCTGGGGAATGTTTTCGAGGTGCACTGGGTGCACTCATCATTGGTGCAAATCTGGGTGCACTCATCATTGTGGAAGGTACGACGAGCCAAAACAGTATGCATCTGTCTTTGCGGACCTTGTCCACTCCTATATGCGAATTGTTTTCCCTCAGAATGGTGTCATCTATTATCCGGACAATGCGAAGTGTCATGCAGGTCGCAGTGTACGTGCGTGGTTCGAAGAACACCAGGATAAGTTTACCGTAGTCTCCTGACCGGCTAACTCTCCGGATGTAAACCCAATCGAGAATCTGCGGGGCCACCTCGATCGGTTGTTCGTGCCGTGGATCCTCAACCGCGTAACCTAGCGCTGCTGGCCACGGCACTGGAGTCGGCATTGCTCACCATCCCAGTAAACACCTTCAAGAACCTAATGGACTCTTTTCCTGCACGTCTCGCAGCGGTCCGTACTGAGAAAGGTGGTTATTCTGGTTTTGGACAAGTAGTCACATTAATGTGACTGGACTGTATATATGTACCTATAGTATACTTTTTTCTAATCGATATACTTATATGCTTCTTATACTGCTTGTATAAATGTAGTTATAGTATAAATATATTTTAAAGGAATAAGTAATGATATTTTTGCACTATTATCTATGCAAGTTCATCATAATAATGTATGAAAATTAATATTCAAAAATTTTAAATGTTTATTTATTTAAAAAAACTTAAGATGTAAAGTATTTTTGTTATTATTATTATTAAAATTATTATTATTATAATGTAATTATTGTTCTACTAATAAATAAACATTCATTTAAAATTATATCATACTGAAGTTTTGCGCATAATAGAGTAGGAATACTAAAAATGGTATTACTTTACAATTTGAAATATTTTTAAACAAATTTTCGCACGAAATTCAATAAATTTTTAATAATCTTAGTTTTTAGATAATATATTTTCTTTTTTAATCTTTTAAAACATAATAGAAATATTCTTGTAGATATTACTGTATTTTTTTAAATGTGTTAGCCACATAGATGACAACTGCTATGATTTTTTTTTTTGCCACCTATATTTCTGAATAATAATGTTCGCCTTATTTAATTGTAGATTTCTGCGGTTAAATAAGGTGATTCTGCTATTAAATAAGGCGAAAATAGCTTTGAAAAATAGTGGAGACAAAAAATGTCAACATTTGACAGCTATTAATATAGAAATAATTTTTATTTACTTATGTAACCTACTCCCCTTTTTTATGAAGAAGAGGAGTAAAAGAATCCTCAAAAATTTTCCCATTTAATATATTACCTAAATAAATTATGCAGAAGACTACGCATTTACCGGGACCTGATTATGGCCTAGCTTTAACAGTCACACGAATAGAGTTCCTAGTTCCTAAGGGTTCCAATGAAATTTCAGAGTTTTTATGTAAAAACATATTTTTTCTATATAAACAAGATGTAATAGCTAAAAATTCTTGAAGGTGGTTCTCAAAAAATGAAAAAAAAAAAAAAAAATCCTCGCTCAAACCGCAAAACTTTTCGACATATTTCGTGACTCATTTCATAACCCATGGTACTTCCACACATGATTATTGAGGTGATTTGTAATCGATCAGCTTTTTTAATTGTCCGATGAATTTACTGGCTCAGATAAGAAAGACCCTGAAACCGGTCCTGCTGCTAAGGTAGCTGATCAGTCGACTTTATTTTAGGGAAGGCCGGCATTTTCTTGTCTGCCATTCTGTCGGCCATTCCGAGAATTATCACTAGTCTTCTTTCTCCTTCCGCTCCTACGGACGAAGCATCCTCCCTATAAGTTTCGGAACCTATCAAAGCAAGAAACCTACTCAGGATTTTTCTTGTTCAGCCACACAGTAGTACATCTTAAGTTATAAACGATTGTTTTCGCAGGACGGAATTTTTTCCTTTCCGGCTCTGTCGCGTCCAGAAATTTGGTTTAAAGTATCAATGTTGACAGCATTTTGCGAGAAGTCATCTGCTTTTGATGTAAAATGAAAAACAGTTCGCTAATATAGTTTCTGAATAAGAAAACCTTCAAATTTGACACGATTGCGAACAAAAATGAATTAATAAATGGCTCAGAAAGTGCACAGTTTGGATTCGAGAGCAGCCATGAGGATATTTCAAATAAAACAATTTGTTCATGTTCAGTTATTCCTATAATGTCTGTCAAAAGCGTAATCCGTAAAAATTTGAACTATGCACGATATTTTTCCCGGGATTTATTAAATCTAAGCATCAAATCACGTTTAAAATCTCATAAACAATATTTTGTAGGAAAAGAATTATGTATTGGCAAAAATGAATATGCAATGGTGAAGCTACCTGTTATGTTTGGAAATATGCTACTTTAGATATAATTATTAAGGGAATCTGTACTTTATCATGGAGTAAATAGAGCTATATATCGTTTTTTCATGTGAATTTAATATATGCCTTTAATTTCCATTCAGAACTAAAGTTCTAAACATTTTGGATTTTAAAATTTTGCCTCATATTCAAGAATCTTTAAGATATTTTACAAAATGATATATTTACAAATTAAAATTATTTTTTCCACCCTAGGTTAACTTGTACAGTAGTAGAGAAAAGGGATACTCCCTTACTAACTCTTCCGCAAATCATTCTATAATAAATATATTAAATTTGAAAAATCAAAAAACCCGACTGCGTAAAAAGCGAACTAATTAATTATTTCTCATCAATATGAAACTATTTTTTATATTACTTACCTAGTTTTTTTATTTACTTGTATTGATGACTTTTAAATTGTGTTTAATTATTAGTTCCTATCTACAAACACTGTTTTGATGAGGCCTATAGATGTCTATTATGAAGATTAAAGTTACAGTAAAGGTAGAGATCCAAAGTACACAACTTTCCAGGTTGCGTAATATTTAAACGAAGCTTCTGACTGCAAAATGGTCAATGAAACATCGTCTTCATTTTGAAAGACCTATCCAATGATATGCCACTCGATAGGATACGTAACAACAATTTTTCGTCTCTACTGCCATTTTGTAGTTTACGGCCGCTATTTTGAATTTATAAAAACAAAACCTATCCTATAACCATCGGAATGTTAACACGAATCGATAGAGACCTCATTCCTTAAAATCCATCCAGTCGTTGGGGTGTTTCGACTGTATAAAGAAATCCACATACACAGATACGCGTGAAACCCTTCTTTTCAGTCGGGTAAAAATACAACTGGGGCCAATTGATAACTAATAACGTCTGGTAATTGATATTATTCTTAAATAAATGTTTCGGGTGTCGTTTACATATTTAAATTGTAAAAAACTTAAAAATGTTCAGTACTAACATCTCATTTTCACATCATAATTAGATTCTTCGGTAAATTTTAAATTTGGATAATAAATGGGAAATCATTCGCTCACGTTGTGGAAGATTTATTCAGATGTAAAATTCGGAACTCACAGTGTTAAATTTATTTTTCGCCTCAGCCAAGCATATTGTATTGTGGGTAGTTTTTTTTAGCATAACTCAAAAACTACTTGGCGGAATGAGGTGTAATTTTGTGTTTGAGCTTCTCGAAATGGCTTTCTGTTAAAATTTTATATGTTATAATACGTATTTTTTTCGAATATTTATTTCGTAATCAATATGTCGTTTCAATTTATTTGTATTTTATTCACTTTCTAATTTTAGTTCTAACTAATGCTGATAGGTGGCACTTTACCATCTCAAACAGTAATTATACTCAAAATACCCATGCAGTTTCAAAATGCAAACAATTTTTTTGCATGCTTGAACAGCTAAAACGATAGTGTAAACATTGAGTGTATTTTGATCTTTTATTGCATATTAGTTCCGGTGTTCTAACAATTTAAGACAGTGCAGCGACATCTATCGGTGATATTTTAAACTAAAACAATTAAACACACTAAATATATTTCAAAAATTCACACATTGACAGTTATTATCCTGTAAAAAATAAATTAAATATCTGTCAGTATTTACTTAAATTTTAAAAACCGTCAAACCATTTTAAGTCACCCTATAATTCTAAATAAGTTTCTCTGAAAAGTTTACTGAAAAAATCCCTTGAAGTTCTTTTACATGTGTAAGTTAGTAATAACTTTTATTTGCTTATGTAATCTGCATCGAATTTTCGTGAATAAGAGGAGTGGATAATTAGTATGAAAAAAAAAAACTGGATTTTACTTCCAGTTGATATATTACTAAAGTAAATTATGCTTTACGAATGAGATTCAAGTATATGTTTGCAGAAAAAGTTTTTTTTTTTTTTTCGGAGGCTTTCCGTTGAATTCTTTTAAGTATGTTGATTTATAAACTTCACCTTTTTATTGAAAAGACGAAAAAATCGAATATTTCAATTTTTACAGAAAAAAGGACCGAAGCGATTTTTCTAAGCTCCTTTTTTGCATCTCAAATCCAAATACATATCTATCTTTATTCGCACACTTACGCATTCATGAAAAAAAATCCTGACATGTTTGCGTTCTGCATTTTTTTCTTTGAATCATATTTTTATAAACTTTTATCAAAGCATATGCTTCGAAATAAAAAATTTTATGGGGCTCTATACATAGAAAAACCGATATGTAAGGAATATATAAATCAATATATTGAGAAGTATAGTATAAAATTTAGTAAAATATAAAATAATATAAAATTTAAGTAAATGAGTGATGATATTAATAACTTTTTTATAACTTACACAACTTCAGTGACCAGTCTTTTTCTTTAGTTTTAAGAACTAAATTTTTTGCATTATAAGGAAATTGTGTAACAACATACATACCAAAATACTTCAGTTAGATTGAAAAGGGTTTTTTTTTTTTACGAAAGTCTAATTAATTTCAATTTTTCATTTTTTAAACTAGTTTGAAACTTAATCTTTTTCACATTATATAGATTAAAAATATATAGTAATATTACGAGGAAAGTACCGCAGAATAGATTCCATGCAAAACCAATATAAAAAAAGTTGTCCTTCCATGCCAATGAAAACTACCCAGTAGTCCAAAAGTATACTTTCATGACGTAACATTTGCGAGATTTTTAGCCGTACGATTGAAAAATTGGCATTTCCCACAAAATTATATTATAAATACCCAAGAATTTATATATTGTCTACAGTGTATGATAAATTATCCAATAAGTATACATAAATTTATTTTAAAACCATGCATTTACACGCTCAATTTAATAGACTGCAGTATTTATTTTATTCTCATAAAAAATGAGTTTGTAAAAGTAAGTATAAACATTTCAATAAAAAGTAAGTATATAAAACGCGTTAGAGATTTCAGTCTTGCAAAATACCGCCAAAAGAAAAACTGGAAACCGGGAATTGAATATATGAGTTTGTTATAAAAGTTTTTACAGTTTTGCTTATGAAAGCACTTTTCTTTTCTCTCATAATTTTCCGAAGAAAAAGAAAAGTCATTTTGGGGGGAAAATCATATCTCTAATTTCTCTAGAGTTTACTATAAAACACACATAACAATGTCGAGTCTTATATTTGAAAATACACATTATGAAGCTTGTTTTCATCAGGCATATCTCTCACAAATAAAGTAATTTTATTTTTTACATTTTTTTTTACCCATTGTTTTATTTTTATGTAAAGACAGTACATTACTTGTACATGCTTTCTTTTTCTGTCGTTTTCTTATGGCGCTTATCCAAAATTAGAGCAATGAGATCAAAACCCTCTTTCAATGTGTGTTTCTTTTCCATTTCTTCTGCTAATGACAGTGAGATGGATAAACCTGTAAATAACTTTGGCTTTGCTTGTTATAAGTAATCTTCTCATTATTTTGACAATTTTATTAATTTAATTGACCATTAAGACTTACTGAGCATTGTCAAATATAAGTAAAAACAAATTGCAGTCGTTTGGAGAAAAGTGTATTTGTGAAGTATTTTGGCAGCTATACAAAGAAAGATGCCTCATATATTTCTTTTTATATCAATGCGTTGTCTATATGGCAGTTAGAGTAACTAACTGTGAGATTTTAATGAAATGTATAAGATTAAGAGCCTCATAAAGAGTAGTATTTTATTTTAAAGCACTGTTTTATTTTTAGTACCCTTATAATCATCTTTTTTTATGATAATAATGATACAGCTAATAATGTATGATATGTAAGCAATAATGATAATCAGATTACATAATATAGAAACAATCACATGGTGTCCTAAAATGGAAAATCGGCATTTGAAACTCAACAACAAGTAAGCAGTAAGTGTTATTGAAATTATTCTTGAAAGAAAGAAATGTGTCAAGTCTGGAATTCTTTACTGCGCTTCCTTCTTTTAATACCAAATATCACTAATAGATAGCGCTACTTTGTCTCAACTGTAATAATATTATAATAATCTTACAATTTCAAAACACAACATTTTTTAATCATTACAACGGCGAAATTGAGTGAAGGTTAAAAGCTGAGTGAATTATGACCTATTTTGATACGTTAGTTTAAATGTTCTAACCGCTTGAGACAGCGTAGTGCCATCTTTTAGTGATATGTGGAACTAAAACAAGGAACTGTAGTAAAGAAACTCTTGACTTGAAACATGAATTTCCTGCAAAAATAACTTCTATACTTGATACCGTTTACTTGTAATAAAATTTTAAATATCGTCAGTCTATTTTAGATCACCCTCTGCATACATGACATCTCTCTTTAACCATGGTTTTAACGAATAGATTTTTTGATAAAAAAACTATAATAATTTGTTCAAAATTTTAAGATTTAGAACAGAAATATTAGTTGCAAAAAATTATTTTATACTCAACACATTTTTTTGCGTACAGTAATCCCTTAACATTCGCGTGGATTATGTTCGCGGAAGCCTCCAAGAATGTCAAAATTTTCAATGTTGAGACTATCTCCCTTTGCATAAAAGGGGATTAGGTTTTATCATTTTTTTAATGGTAAAAAAGCAATTGCAACGTAAAGCTATATTTATTAAGCATTAAAAAGTACTTGCTGTAAATAAATTTGAATAATTATAAACATATTGTACAAAGTTTAGTTGTTAGTGTATGGCTGAAAAAAATTATTTATATATGATTGTTTGAAAGAACAGATCTTTTGTTTACGAATTTCCATGTAAGAAAAGGTTCCGGTCTCAATTTCTCTTTTAAATTTTAGACTCCTCACCAGTGAAGGATCGCTTTCTATTTCTTTCTCAACAAGTTGTTGATGAAGCTTTAGAATTCCCCATACAATTTTTGCAGAAAAATTTTCATTTGCAATAAGATTTTTGAATATTAGAAAATTTAGGATTTTTTTTTAATTTTTAGCATCAAGCCATGTTTTGATTTTCTCGGAATTACTGATCTGTATTTTCCCTCAACACAAGGGTTGAAATTCTTAGAAATTAGGTTGTACAGTACAATGCAGCTGTGCAGTGTGAAATACTTTATGGAATTGTTAAAACAAAGCGATTTTACTTTGTAAAAATTATTCTTTGTAAAACAAAATTCGCGAATAATCAAAACTCGCAAATGTTAAGGGATTGCTGCAATAACTTTCAAATGATTCTATAACAGGTATTATGGAAATTTGAAATACTTGTTCGGCTACAAAGATTTGAATTAAAAACTCACATTAAATGAAAATAATTAATCTTTTTTTAAGGATTCATAGATATAAAATAATAGCACTCATATATCGAAATTATGATTATCTAGATTTAATTAATATCACCTAATGTTGTCGCTATTTTTTTCCAAACCTTGCGATTTTCAAAATGCTCACATAAAAAAAAAAAAAAAAAAAAAAACGTTAAAGAACGCAATTGTTAATTTAAATGGTAATTTATACGCCAGAGTTGATGCAAGCGGTAATTTACACCGACGACCGCTAAACCCCTTGTTAACCAGTATTTGATTTTAATAGTGATTGATTGAATGCGTTAAATTGATTCACGACAGCTTTAATTCGTTGTACCTTTTAATTTGTTGTTTTAATTAATAAGAAACATTAGTGTGCAAATTAAGTAATCCTTTATTAGAATAAAATATAATAGAACAGTTGTAATATAGATACCTTTTTCCTTTAAAGGTTATAATTTGAATAAATTAATAATCCTACGTATTTATTTGTTTATTTACTTTTAAACATTTATTCATTATATTTATTTATTTTTAACCATTTAGTCATTTTCACTACGAATATTTTTAATGGACTTATACTTAATGGAAAAATATTGGTACGTTTCAGTGTAATTGCAGCGTATAAGATTATAATAATGTGAATAAGTTAAAATTCTTACGTATTTATTTATTTATTTATTCATTTTTCCGATGTTTATAGTAAATATTAAAAAAAGACTTACTAGTGTATATAATTTATTGTGCAAATATATTGGTACATATCTGTCTAATTTCAGCATCTAGGAATTTATTTTGAATGTAATATTTCTACATGTTTACTTACTTATTTATTCATTTATTCAATTTATAGTGAATATTTTAGTAAACTTATTAGTAAAAATAATACGTCTCCGAAGAGAAAAATCGTACATTCCCGTGTAAATATAGCGCCTAAGATAAAGACAAAATCTAAGAATGTTTTGCTTTCGTCATTTTTGAGGTAATTATGGGAAAGCAGCAAAATTTTATTCACTTTAAGTTATCATTTTAGGTAAATTTATCCCTGAAATTTGATAAGTAATGACATAAAAAATAAATAATTTTTTGACTCGTTTTCAAACATAATATTGAAACGTATATTATGTGTGAATAAAATACGTTTCAATATTCTTAGCTATTTATTTATTCACTTATTTGAAGTTTTATGATAAATATTATTATTATACTTATTAGCAAATATAATCCGTCCACGAAAAAAAAATGGTACATTTCTCTATAATTACAGAGTCTAAGAGAAAAGCTAATCTTGTATTGCTTTAATCTTTTTCAGTAACTGCTCGATGCCAGCAAACATCTTGTTCACTCCATTTTTTTTTTCCTTTTTGATAATTTTATCTCTGAAATTTTATAAATAATGACATAAAAAGTAAATATTTTTTTCGACTCTTTTCCATACATTAAATCCCGCCTACTATTTAATATTCCTACAAATTTAAATTTTTATTCGTGTATTTGAAGTTTTATACTGAATATAATTACTAAACTAATTAGTAAATATAATTTATCTATAAAATATAGATTTTGGTACTTTAGTGTGTAATTACACTTTCTAAGATTAAGAGAAAAACTAAGCTATTTTGCTTTCGTCGTTTTTTAGTAAGTGCTGGAAATCGGCAAACATCTTTTTCACTCCAATTTTTTTTTTCATTTTAGTTAATTTTGTCTCTGAAGTTATATAAGTAATGACATAAAAAGTAAATATTTTTATATTTCTACGTATATTATGTCTGGAATAATATAAGTTTTAATTTTCGTACGTATTTGCTTATTTATTCGCATATTTTATTCGTTTATTCGAAGGTTTATGAAGAATATTATTATTAAACTTATTAGTAAATGTAATTCACATCCTTTCCCTCCAAAAAAATATGGTATAGTTACGTGTAATTACACCTTCAAAAATTAAGACAAAAATTGAGCTCGTTTTGCTTTCATCGTTTTTTAGGAAGTACTGGAAATCGGAAAACATCTTTTTCACTCCAGTTTTTTTCATTTTGGAAAATTTTATAACTAATGACATAAAAAGTAAATATATTTTCGACTCTTTCCCAAACATAATATCCCTACGTATATTATGTCTGGAATAATATATGTTTTAATTTTTGTACGTATTTGCTTATTTATTCACATATTTTATTCGCTTATTCGAAGTTTTATGAAGAATATTATTATTAAACTTATTAGTAAATTTAATTCACCTCCTTCCCCTCTAAAAAAAATATGGTATAGTTATGTGCAATTACACCTTCTAAAATGAAGGCAAAAATTGAGCTTGTTTTGCCTTCATCGTTTTTTATGAAGTACTGGAAATCGGCAAACATCTTTTTCACTCCATTTTTTTTTTCATTTTGGTTAATTTTATCTATGAAGTTTTATAAGTAATGACATAAAAAGTAAATATTTTTTCGACTCTTTTCCAAACATAATATTCCTACGTATATTATGTCTGGAATAATATACATTCCCTAGGAATTTACTAATTTATTCACATTTTTTATTGATTTATTCGAAGTTTTGTGTTGAATATTATTTATAAACTTATTAGTATAAACTTATTCGACTTACTTAAACTTATTAGTACAATGAATCCCAGAAAACAAATTCATACATTTATGTGTACCAATGTGAAATTACAGCATCTAAGATTAATAGGAAATTAAGTTTATTTTGCTTTCATGGTTTTTCAGGAAGTGTTGGAAGCCAGCAAACATATTTTTCATTTTAGGTAATTTTATTCCTGAAATTTCATACGTAACGACATACAAAAAAAAACATAAAATGAAATAAAAATAATACTTCTTTCTAGACATTTTGACATCGCTTTGGAAAAGAAACTAGCAAAATTTAAGAAGCTTAATAATAATGATTACCCGTGTTTCCAGAAAGGAAAATGTTAGAAATATTTTGTCCTTGCCTTTGAATTAGACTTGATTGACGGTGTCAAGACAAGGTTTTCCTTCCTTCAGCATATCGCAGGGAAAATAGTTTCAGGATTTGTAACGAATCTGTTTTAAGACTTTCCTTTATCTTCTGTTATTCAATAGATGCTAGACTTTAGATTTTCAAACAATCATATGACGAATGTTTTCATTCATATTCAAGTACATGTGTTTCAAAGGATAGATAAATGCTTAAAATTACTTTCTAAGTAACAATAGATAAATGCAGTTCGGTATATTTTGTTATCATTGTACGGGATATAACAAATTAGCATGTGAACTAGACCTTTATCTGCTAAATAATAATCCTCACTTATCGAATATAACTCTCAAAAGTGGCATATATATTATGAAACCGTACTTACAATTTTAAATTCAGGTATTCAGTTATTGTTTGGAGTAAAGATACAGTAATTTCAAAATTTTCATTTGGTGAACAGATATCGGCACAATATTTGGAAATGTTTTACGAAGTCATATTTTAATGCTTCAGTTATACACTGCTCAAAACAATTAAAGGATATTTGAAGTTTTATATAAAATAAAGATATAAACGAAATTTTTTTTGCCGAAAATAGAAGAAGAGAATCACAAATGCAAATTTTTCTGGTTTTCAAACTGTGGAGTATGCAAATTTTGAGTTCGACGTCAAAAACGTCGCTTCAGCGGCAGCGAATGAAATTTGACTTTCAACTGGATAAAAGAGAATGAAGACAAGGATGATCGGCATTCAGTGATTGCTTTGTTTCGATGAGTACGATGTCTCAGCGAAGTCATTTGACAGATTCAGAAACTTTGAGAATTGTTGGTAGGTTAGAAGGGGGCCAAACTCAAGCCGAAATAGCGCAAGCCATTGGAGTGTCACAAAGTGTCATTTCCAGGATCTGGAACCGTTTTTTGGAGAGTGGATGTGCAGGCCGAAGACCAGGGCAAGGTCGTAGACGGGCAACAACGCCCAATGAAGATCGGTATTTAGCGTTAACAGCTCGGAGACACCGAACCATGAACGCTACTCTTCTCCAACAACACATTCGCTCGGCTACAGGCACCACGATTTCAACTAAGACTGTCCGAAACCGGCTCCATGCTGTAGGTTTGTATGCTCGCCGACCGATGGTATGTGTTAGATTAACATCAAGGCATCGTCGCGACCGCAGGGAGTGGGCAACCGAGCATGTCAACTGGAGGAGAAATGAATGGAGCAATATTCTGTTTTCTGACGAGTCCCGTTTTTCTGTGCATCCGGATAATAGGCGTATTTTTATCTGGAGGGACCGTGGCAGTAGGAATAATCCTGCGTTCGTGCACGAAAGTGTCAGATTTGGCGGTGGAAGAGTGTTGGTGTATGGTGGCATCTCTATTGACGGGCGCACTGAACTCTACATCCTTCGAGATGGAGCTCTGACTGGTCGCCGATACAGGGATGAGATCCTCAGACCTATTGTAGTCCCATACGCTGCAGCAATCGGAGATAACTTCTTTTAATGGGCGATAACTGCAGGCCACATCGTGCAATCCTGGTGGAGGATTTCCTTTTCGAGGAAGGAATCGTTCGAATGGAATGGCCAGCGTGTTCTCCAGACATGAATCCAATCGAGCACGTTTGGGACGCTCTAGGAAGACGAGTTTCTGGCCGCCAACAACCCCCACAAACTCTCCAAGAACTGGAAAGAGCTCTTCTGGAAGAGTGGGGCAGAATACCCCAACTCGTCATTAATAGCCTCATTGAGTCCATGCCTCAAAGGTGTTCAACGTTGCTGGCCGCCTGTGGAAACCATACCCCCTACTGAAAATGATTTTCTTTGAAGAAAACACCTTTTCTTATTCTTTTTTTCTCATATGCACAAATTGTGTTTTTTTCCTTTAGTACACAAATGCGCAATAAAATGCATTTTTTTCTGCCAAACATGTGTAATTTATTCTCATATAACCTACTATGTCTGTCGACCATGTATCAATCAGCTAAACAGTTTACCAGATACAAAATCCACCTAAAACTGCAATATCCTTTAATTGTTTTGAGCAGTGTACTAAAGGTAGAGTTACTTTTAAATGGAGATTAAGTGATATCGGCTCAATATTTAGAAATTATTTATACGAAGTAATTATTTTTTTAAGCACTACATTGGCTGAATTAGCTGTGCCAATAATATGGAAATGAAAGTTTTTTATTTTTTTCCAGTTTATTTGAAAATATTTAGCAGTATGGGTCGTAAAAAAATAAATCACAATGCTAAGCAAGTATTTTTAAATTATTTTGCCGGATACCCCAACAAAAGCGTCTGATTTTACGTTCTCGTTAAATCCGAAAGTTTTCTTGTAACACCATTTATACATTTAGGTAGATGACATTGGATATATATTTGCAGAATGTAATTTTATCCAATATAGCATTGGTCAAAGTGATTTTCAAGATAATGTCATTTTTATGTCATCTTGTTCTGATGTTTCAGTTTGAAATATGAATGAACAGTTCTTCATATGCGAGCAGTTCTTCATACGCAAACAGTTTTTCATACATAAAAAAACTATATTCATTTCGCATTACAAAAAAATTTCAGATTCAGACTATTCAAATTTTCCATAGAAATTAAACACTAAGAAAGCATTTTTTTTCGTTTGATATTTTTTCCAGTTTGTTGAAAAAAATCTGTAATTTTTTCATGCATAAATAGAGGTTTTTTTTTTTACGTTCTCTGTGAACATTCTCTTTCTTTACGTTTTGTATACTCATTTTATATTATCGCTTCGAGTATTAATCGTTTGTCAATATAAGCTAAATTTTCTCCAGTTCCAATCATGTACAAAGTACATAATCCGGAAAGAATGAAAGGCTGTCTGATAAGTCAACTTCACTCCTTCCATTATATAAAAAGTAAACTTTTTCGCCTCAAAGATAATTTGAAAGTGATCCGACCTAATTTTTCACACTTTTTTTGGTCTTTTGTCGCAAGTGCTTATACTGTGTAAACATCACTGAGGAAAACTGCCGAAAGTGACTGAACAATATCTGATCGATTAGATAAAATAACTACGTTCCCGTAGAAAAAAAAGAAATGAAAAAAGATAACTGATAATTTCATACAATCTGATTTAATTTATTCAATATGCTTCCTTAGAATATTTTATCTCATTTCGATGTTTTACAATAAGCATTCATCATACACTGTAAATGCAATATTCATTATGTTCTGAATCGTTATTGTCGTACATTTTGTTATGTATGACGTGTTTTGTGTTATCTGTATCATAACATATTTAATGGCGTATTTTAGTAAAATAAAACTTCAAAATATTTTATACAGTAGCAAGTGTATAGTTAAGTAGCATAGTGAAATCTTTTGAGAAGTAAATATCCATAGATATATTTCAATTGAGTGTAATTCTACTAAGTTATCTCAACGAAAATAGCGTGATAAAGTTCTAATTAAAAAAGAGCAAGAAAATAAAACGTAATTATATGAATATTCAAGCATTTTTTGTATTTTATAAATATGCTTTTCTTCTTTATTTGTCAAAATATTACAAATTTTTGGTATAAATATTATGTTTTTATGCAGTAAAATAGGTAAAAAAACGGAACCCATATGTAGCAGAATCGTATCTTAAACGAAACATTTTCATGGTCCATGATACAATAAGATGGAAACCTGTATAAAAAGTCTTTTCGGATTCTTTACGAAACTTTTTTTAATTCCAACACTGTAGAAAAATAATTCTTTTTAAAAAAAGGAAATTGTACTGGCAATTGAGACACCAATACTATTTCCAAATTTAAACGGAAATTTTTTCGTAAATTCCAGAAGAAATTCCGCTTTTTCACAAAATTTACCGAAAAAAATTCCGTTAAAATACGGAAATAGTACTGGCGTCTCGATTGCCAGTACAATTTCCGTATTTTAAAGGATTTTTTTTTTTTTTTTTTTCACTGAATATTTATTAACAGTTCAGAAAAGGATGGGAATCAGCTGCACAGATAATAGATCACATTGTAAAGTTCGCATAAGTACAGCTTACTACATAAAAACGTTTTTTTCTCCACATTCTTTTAGAATTCTGTTGTACATTTTCCACTATACTGACTAAGCTTATACCGATAAGTATGTAGTTTTACATTCAGATAATTTTTGGGATAATTATGTATAAACAAAAGTAGGTAATGTAGTATTTCAAAAGTGCTTTACAATGGAAGTCACTCTGTTTTAGTAAATAAAGTTTAAATCTGCAAACGTTCATTTTAAATCTCTTGGTGATTGCTCATATCAAATACATATCTCATCCGTAATAAAACTTTTTCAGTAAGTTAAATTATTTTCAGAAGAAACGAACTCGAAATTGAGGAAGTTACATAAATAAATAAAAGCAAAATTCTAAAAATTTCAAGAGTCAAAGTAAATCAAACAGAAAAATAATAGTTTTCTTAATTTTTATTTTATGCGTAAAAATGTAAATTTTATTCGAAAAAAAAAGGGTTCATTTCTCAGAGATAAAACATTTTGAATTATATGCTAATAATTATTGACATTCAAATTCCTTATGGATTTGAACATTACCATTTTTGAAATTAGTGAATATAAATGAGAAACTGGTTGAAAATCTTTATTTTTTACTTTTTCAAGAAAAAAAAAATGTATTGTAACCTATAAAAATAAATTCTTCCATGATCAAAGATATTTTTACGTTTCATTTTTATTTTATTTGTGATTCAAGAGTCAAAGATATAAACTCAAAGCTAATATACCCTATAATAAGAATTTTTATGTTTAGAAAAATTAATAAATATAAACAAGATAAAAAATCAAGGAATACTAAAATAACATTATATATCTTTTTTAAAAAATTGCTAAACCAGCAGAATTTTGTTTTCTTCGAATTCAGTCGAATTTTGTTTCAAAACGACGCTGAATTCTTGTCCGCGTTTCATGTTAATATCGACGATAAAAGACTGCATTTAACACTATAAAATAAATATGTAAAATCATGGTTATTTTCCGTATACATTTATATAAAATTCCGCATTTTCAAGTTAATCAGTCAAATCCCTAAATTTTACTGTAAGAAAGTAGAATTTTGGATTATCGGCCTGTTCTTATGGAATAAAATAAGGGTAAATCCCATTTTTTGTACGCTATATCCGATGGTGTGGGGATTTTTGTAGTGGGAGAAGGAGTACTAACGACAGGTCACGACCTGCTCAAGCATTTTTGGTCTTCTTCCACTAAGAAAATCCCTACAGCACCAGAATACCGATCTGCATGACATACACTCCGTGCCATACACATTTTGCATTCGACGATAGATTTCACTAGCACTCACATTTTCCGCTGTTAAAAATTGCACGACCGCGCGTTGACACCGTTTGGAGGCATCCATGATGCGAACGATGCCTTTTAACGTGCTCCCACGCTATCCCATACGCATCTGGAGGGATCTGACGATATCGCATGCATTCCCAGCACTCTGCGCCTTCTATAGGAGCATGCGCAATCATCTTTCTCTTCAAATGCCGGAGTTATTACAGCAATGCCACTTTCCTTTGAGCGACCCATATAGAAGGAAACTGAGACATAAGTACATGACATTAGGTTCAACATAAAAATCTACTAATTTAAGATATTTTTAAACGTTTCTAATGTTTTTAAATCCAAATATCTTGAGGTTAATCTATTTACAGTTAAGAGAGTTAAGAAGTGTCACTTTTCTATGATTTATGTGCAGTTTAATATTCCTTTAGCTTCTAAAAATTAATCGAATTAGCGAATTAGACATATTTTTTGAAATTCTCAGTTCAAATATTATTTAATTCAGACTTTTTGTTTCGAATCATTCTGAAAATACTTAGGATTTTATCTTGAATATGACAAAAATAGTTTATTTTTATCCAAACATTACTATAAATATCTACTTTTAGTGTGTTAAACATGCATAGTTTTCTATTTTCACTCTACATACTACATATTATTACCGTCCATATTTCATATTATTGCTCTCATTCCATATTATTGTGAATATTCCGTATCATTTTCCATATTTATATAATTATTGCACATATTTATGTATTATTATTGTCTGTATTTCATATTATTATTATTATTATCTTCTGTGCATAACGGACCTTTTGAAAGTAAATATTTGGAAGTTAAAGTTGATCGATTCAAATAACACAGGAGCTATTGTAATATTTTGCTGCCATTTTATTTTTTAACTATTCGACTTGCAATGTTACAATCGAAAACGTTCTGTTACAGCTTAGCATTGAACATATTTCTACATTCTTAAAGCAACGAAAAAGCTAAAATAGTAATTTTGTCGAATTTTAATGAAACGTATTCTTTATATCCTAAAAACTGCAACATATTTATACGGTTTAAGAAATTTTATTCCATAGGTAAAAGTTATCCATTATATAACGAGTATTTACATTCATTTACGATTCTTTATGCATGCGAATAGATATATTCTTCAGCCATTTGTGTTCACTTTCAGAAATACCGCTTTACTTCCTTTAATCAGCTGATTAATTTTCTTTTCCCCAATGCGCCATTCAGACGATAACTTTGAGTTAACTACTTTAAAGTACACGCAAGGTTTGTAGCTAAGTAAAAGAAAAACTACGAACCTCAACTTCAGCAAAGTTTTCGGCGTTTACTTTTCTCTAATGAAAACGTCTTCTACGTGCCTTAGTATTTTCGCAGTGTTATTTTTTCTCCTATAAAATATTATTCGTTTAATTCTTAAATTTAAAAGAAGAAATGTGCGACAAAATTTTATTTTGTTCATGCTGTCACTTTGTTTTTCTCTGTTTTATAGTTCAATTAAACATTAATGGCATTGTTAAGATTCCCTCCCTGTTTTAATATATGTTACGTATACTCACACACGTTATATGGAGGTGATTGCATGTGTTTGTTTTTATAATTGTGTGACTTTATACCTGTGCTACTTATTATAATATATCAGACAAATTTATCTTAGATGTTACATTTTATTTAAAAATCGTCATTTGTATAATTTTTGTAGTATTTAATGACGGTTCATAAATTATATCATGCCATTTAAATAGTTATAAAATATTTTTAAAAAATCTCTGCCGGCTCGGCCTACAGGTGCAACTAGATTTCGAAGTTAACTACCAATTTCACCAACGAAAACTAAATCAAGAGCAGAGATAAACTCATTTTAACAATGTTATCTGGCCGCTTTTGATGAGTTTTTAATTTAGATTTTATGTAAGAGTTAGTTTCATCAGAATCATGCTCAACGATAATTTTTTCTTCAACTCCTATTTTTTTTCCCTGTAAAAGTTGGTCGTATCAAAAACTTGTCAATATAGAAGTTGTAGATAATATTAATAAGATTTATACTAAATTTAAGTGGGTTTTATATCTTGTGAAAACTGACGAAGTTATGAATTTTTTTCTTCTTCAACCTGCACTTTTTTTTCTTGATTTTAATTTAATTTTGCTGTGAGAGTTAGTCACATCAAAAACTTGTCAATATAAAAATTTTAGATAATATTAAGAAGATTTATAATAAATTTAAGTGGATTTGTTATGTTGTGAATTGACGAAATTATGATTTTTTTTCTTCTTAAAACTCTATTTTTACACCCCTTGAGCCCAATTTTAATAATAATAAAATCTGTCATACATAAATTTTTGGCACTTTTCCTAGAAGTAATAATAACTTTAAACTGATTTGATATGTAAAATAATTAAGAAGTTATGGGGTTTTTTTCTGCTTTCCCAAAACTCTCCTCATTTCCACTTTCTTGGTCCGATTTTGCCCATTAACGAACTTGACCGAGATTTTCTGCCCCTTGATTTTATGTATCAGTTTGGAAGAGATTTGTGCAAAATTATAGAAATTATCATGTCCGTAAAAAAGTTATATATATGTATGTAGAGTTATTAACTGTGGGTGGTTTTGGGTTCTAGGGGTCATGATTGGCGTAGATCTGCAAAATTCTTTCCGAAATTTCAAAATAGGGGAAAATGTAATAAGTAGTATTTCTTACGAAATCTACCTAAAAGGTAGGTCATTTTTGCAAATGTTGATATATTTCAAGTGTACTACTTTTTTCAATATTAAGCTCTCCTCACATCATCGTAGTTTTTTATATGTTAATATTTGTAAAATAAAGAAAAACATATATTATCTTGTACACCACATTCAAACAATATTCAAACCAAAGTCAAGAAGTCAGAAAATATAAATCTTAAAATCTTTTAAAACAGTCCAAAGATCTTAGAAAGAAGTTTTTTTTTACTCTACAGTGTGTGTGTGGGGGGGGGGGGGGGGAGGATACCATAATCTCCTTTTTCAAAATTCACTACTTCGTTTTTGCATGCATATGTACCTCTTTACGTATTATTTTAGCATATGATTTCCTTTAATGGCTTCATTGTCACATTTTTTATAATGAATTAATAGTGTTCTTTTACATTTGTAACTTTACATAATAATAAAAATATTCAATAAAGAACGATTCGGTTTTTGTAAAAATTATTTAAAAGTTAATTTTCCTTCTTAAAAAATCCAACCCTTATGTTTATTCAGAAGTCAGTAAAAGTAATTATTTTCAGATTAAATCTTTAACAGTAAGGATTTTGCATTCTCAAATTGATGAAATAATACAGGGGAACAACAACAAAAATATGTCTGCGGTATTACTTTTTTTTAGTGATTTTGATACATACAAAAGTTTATGCTTTTTGAACATAAAGTAGTTAGTTGGAATGGTCCCGTTCCTTCCAATAATTCGTAGATTAGGAGCTAATATGAGCGTTAAGGTGCAATTTTTACACGACTGCCAAGAAGGGTTATGTGTTTCACGCGTATTTGAGTATGTAGATTACTTTATACCCTCGAAACATCCCAACGTCTGAATGGATTTTAATGAATGAGGTCTCTATCGATTCGTCTTAACCGTCCGATGGTTATTGGCTAGGTTTTGTTTTTATAAATTCAAAATGACGGTAGAGACGAAAAAACTTTAACGCACCCTATTGAGTGACATATCATTGGATAGGTCTTTCAAAATGAAGACGATGTTTCATTGACTATCTTACTGTCAGAAGGTCCGTTTTAATATTACACAACCAGGAAGTTGTGTAGGTCTAGCTTTACTGCAACTCTAACCTTCATAGACATCTATAGGCCTCATCAAAACAGTGTTTATAGATAGGAACCAACAACTAAACACAACTTAAAGTCATCAATACAAGTAAATAAAAAAAATAGGTAAGTAATATAAAAAATAGTTTAACATTGATGAGAAATAATTAATTAGTTCGCTTTTTAGGCAGTCGGGTTTTTTTGATTTTTTAAATTTAATTAGTAGTTTTATTACAGTCATATTTCCTGAAAACGTGGGTGATTATAGTGATAACACGGTGAACGGTTTCACCAAGATAACAGAATAATGGAGCAATGGTACCAAAGATGTTGGGATCGCGACATAATATCTGGCTACTGTTGGACCTTGCAAAAAGATTGTCTTGGAGCGAAACATTCTAGAAAATAATACAAGAAAAGGTTTTAATACTAATGTTAAATCTATGTTTCTGTTTTGCAATACCTATTTCACTTTTCTCAGAACAACTCTATCAAAACTCAGAATATAATGTTACAAAATATGTAACATAAAAAAATAAGTCTTTACATATTTAATGTTACTATTTTATACTTGTTTATTATCGTGTTGTTGGCTTTATTTCAAAAAAGAGAGCCAATCCTGAAAATTAGCTATTGTTTTCGTACTCAGTGGGCCAAAATTACTCGAAATCCGTTGTTGAACACCGGCCGCAAAGTCGGTGTTCCCCGGTGTAATCAACTAAGGAATGGATAACTATTACAATTTTTTCAATGAAATTAGGTGGGCGTTTTATTTGGTCAATAAATGTTTTATTAATATTTTATAGCATTTATTTTGATAACTTGAATTAATATAAAATTATGCTATTAAAATTGCTTATTTATCCCTCAAAACATCAATTGAAAAGACAAAATATCAAATGAAACAATAAAGTGTGTAATGTATCGCCTCGGAAATATAAAAAAAGTATTAGATAAAGAAAAATTTAATTTTTTCCCCAACATGAATCATTTATTTATTTTGTTTTATAATAACACTATATCAGGCAACTCATATTTATCGAAATTACTGCAATTTAATAATCGAAATGTGTAACTTTAACTTTATACTTTTCATTATAATTTCTCCACTATGTAATATTTATCCTCCAAAATAAATTTATGCGTTGAAATTTCACTAAGTCATTTTGCTTTCTTAATATTCTACTGCTTCATTTGTAATGGCTCATTTTTTAATGCATGCGTTAGCGGAAATACTAAGTTATAATAATGATGGTCTTGAAAATTCTCCACTCAGAAACACATTTTTACGACTGCAATAAATTAGCACTACTTAAATAAAAATATTTCATGTATTTAAAAATATTTTTATCAGAAAATCTTTCCACACATTGTCTGTAACTGTTTAAACATATTGTTTTATATATTTCTTTATGTGTTTTATTCATTCTCATAATTGCCATAAAACCATACATTTAAGAATGTCATTATATCTTTTAATGTTACTTATAATTAATAATTAGCCAGTTTGTATTTGTCAGTAATAAAGTTTTGATACAAATTAAATATAATGAACGGGAGATTAATAGCACAGTTTAGTTTTAATTGTAGTTTATTATAATACTTAAACTTAATTGAGAATAAATTTTATATGAATAAAATTGTTGAAATATATTCATTTTTTCTAAATTCAACTTTTCAAATTGTAAGTTATTTTATGTAGCATGAAAAGGTATAAAAAGTTTGAAAGGAGTTTAGAACTCACTTTTATATTGAAATTAATTAATTTTGAAATCGCTAAAATATCTTATTAGATAGCTTTCATTACAAAACGCTACCTATTGGAGCCGTTCGGAGAAAAGCGATTTCAAAAAATTTTGGTATATTTTCATCGATCATGACCCCCAGACCCTGAAACCACCCTCCAGTCAAAAGTTGATATATATATATATATGTGATCTTTGTCACATTCTAACTATCGTATTTATGAACCGATTTGGAATGAAATTTCGTGTATACATAGTGCATACCAATGTCGACCGAGTTCGTTGGCCAGCTTCATCCGCCATCTTGTTTCAAAATGGCGGCCATTTAATTTTTTTTAAATTTTAAATTTGAAATGTGGTACCAAAAAATTGAAAATTGAAAAATATTTTTTTCTTATGTGTTTGACCTTGATACAAGGATTCCGGAGCATTTTTTGTTTCGTCTATGTCTTAAAAAATGGCTGAGTTATAGCACTTTGAATTTCTAGCTTGGCTGACAGTTTGAAATGACCTGATTTTTGTCACGCGATAACAGGCGTATTTATGAACTTATTTGGATGTACCTTGGTGTATACATAATACGTACCAATGTCTCGACCGAATTCGTTGTCCAGCTTCATCCGCCATCTTGTTTCAAAATAGCGGCCATTTAAATTTTTTAAAAAAATTTAAAATTTGAAATGTGGTACAAAAAAATTGAAAATTGAAAAATATTTTTTTCTTATATGTTTGACCTAGATACAAAGATTCCGGAGCTGTTTTTGTTTTGTCTATATCTAAAAAAATGACTGAGTTATAGCATTTTTAATTTCTATTGTGGCTGACATTTTGAAATGACCTGATTTTTTTCACGCGATAACAGGCGTTTTTATGAACCGATTTGGATGTAACTTGGTGTGTACATAGTATATACCAATGTCTCGACCGAGTTCGTTGGCCAGCTTCCTTCGCCATCTTGTTTCAAATGGGCTGCCATTAAAAAAAAATTAAATTTTTAATTTAAAATGAGTTATCAAAAAATTGAAAAATGAAAAAGATTTTTTTTATGTGTTAGACCTTGATACAAAGATTCTGGAGCAGTTTTTGTTTCGTATATATCTTAGAAAATGATTAATTATAGCACTTTGAATTTCTAGCATGGCTGACATTTTGAAACGATCTGATATTTGCCACGTGATAACACGTGTATTTATTAACCTACTTCGATGTAAGAAGGCATGTGGATAGTATATCGTAATGTCTCGACCAAGTTCGCTGGCCAGCTTCATCAGCAATCTTGTTTCAAAATGGAGGCCATTAAATAAAAAAAAATATATATATATTTAAAGTGAGGTGCAAAAAATTAGAAATTGAAAATATTTGACCATGATATAAGGATTCCGAAGCATTTTTTGTTTTGTCTTTATCTTAAAAAATGGCTCTGATATAGCAGTTTGAATTTCTAATGTGGGTGACATTTTGAAAAATCTGATTTTTTACCTGCGACAGCACTTGTATGTATCAACAGATTCCGATGTGAGTGAGCATGTGCACAGGAATTACTAAGGTCTCGACAAGTTCACTCGTTAGCCTCATCCACCATGTTGTCTTAAGATGGCAGGAACATCAAGATATCGCCGAATTTGGCAACCAAATATAAGTTACTTTAAATAAAAGCCGCTTGGATAAAGCCGACTAATTTCGCGAAATTCTCATTTATAATGATTTAGTATTGATAAAATTTAGGACTGAATCTCCTATAATCGATTTCCACTAAATTGAGTTTCGTGTGTTTGAATAATATAATCTTGCTTTTTAAAAATAAGGAATATGAAAGCTACCTCTTCCTCCCGGCACTGGCCGGAAGGACTTTTTCTATATTAAACAAAATAAGAAGAAAGATAATTGAAATCTGCAGTAAATAAATGGGAAAAATGTTTTGTTGTTGTTATTTAGAAAACGTTAGCATAAAAAATAAAAGTTTTTTACCGCAGTTCTTGATTTAGGGAAAAAAAAATATATGACAGTACATAAGCAGAATCCAGTTCTGAATGTAATATTCATGACCTGGTAGACGTTCAAAACTATGCAAAAAATTACTTACATTTTGCATTAAAATGAGTACATCAGTGCAACTACATTAAATTTAAACAACAATGAATAACAATATCATTTTAAAATAAACATAAGTACTTCTTAAATTAATGCATTTAACCTGATACCCATATTTATAGCATTTTCTACATATTTTCTAACATCATGTGACATAAATTTTATTGTATATATATGAAATTTTATGTCACCGTTGCTATTTAAAAATTGCATATATATTTTACAATACTACTTTCTGTTTCTTACTCTTTACATGCTCTTTATTCCTTTACACAATGCTCTTATTTTCTATGAATAAGTCTATAGAATGGAAATAAATCGGTTTAATAAAAAAAAATTATAGTAAAGTGGGGACAGATGCCGCAGTTTTTCTTTTCTTCTTTTAAAATGTACAATAAAGCAAAAAACAACAAACTATTTACCAGAAATCATTAATCAAACCCTTTAGAATATAATTTCTGTGTTAATCAAGTTTAAACCTTCTTAATAAAGTAGGCATAGATATTTTCCGAAACGTCCTTTTTTAACATCATTTTTTATGTGCTGTGTAAGATGCCGCATGGGGTGTGGGACAGATGCCGCATGGAGAAAAAAGCTAGACTCTTTAATTTTTTTTCAAACAAATCACATTTTTATTTTCTAAAAGTGCTTAAAGTGAAAATAAAAAACAGTAAACTTAAAAAAATTATATATATCACTAAATTGTGAAAAAGTTTAACGAACATGCAAAAGTGTGAGCTCTGTAAATAAAACTTAAGACAAAAAAAAAAAATGTAAATGAAAAGAAAAACATTTGAATATACATGAATACCTTGCATAATTACTGGAAACAATAGACAGCATGATTACAAAAATGATATAAATCACTAGTTTACACCCACGCGAACATTGCAGTTTGCTCTTAATGTAAGTATTAATTCTATTCTATTTCGGCCCTAGTCTGTTTATTTTTGGCCTTTCTTATAATTCTTTAATTTTGTATTTCCATTCACCCACAATCACACCACATTTTCCTTTGCAAAACTAAAGTGAGCCTTTTTCATGCAGCTATCGATTGAATTTGATGCACTGAATCCTGCCCGCTTTAGACATTCATGTTAAGACTCCAGACACTCAGCACATTCAGTCATCAAATTCCAGTCCAATACTACCATCAGAATCCATAAGAGGAGCAATTTACTCATTGTCGGAAGATGACTCATATTTTAGTTTCTTCCTCAAGCAAGGAGTTTTCATGTTGATTTTTCCCTTCATTTTTTAACACATTTTACTTTTTTGACGCTTTCTAGTTTCTTTTGCTTTTTATTTCCTTCTTTTTTCTTGTTTATAAACTCTGTGCTTGTAATATTTGCATGCTTTTGCTTTCTCTTACTTGGCTGTATATGTCTTTTGACCATTGGAATAGGAGATATTTTGCTTAACAGTTTAGATGGTGAGAATTATAAATGGCCTACGTTTTCCTTATTCAGACATAGTGAACCAACATTCTTGCGGATAATATTTTGATAAGTAGCAGAATGCGCTTATATACATTCGTTTAAATGTAAGTTCTACTTAAATCGCAGTGATGAATTTATTGAACAGAAAAATAAAAATATATTTTGCGGCATCTGTCCCTCAACCTCGGTGCGACATCTGTCCCATAATGACTGGTAAGATGCCTCGGCACCATTTTGTGTCATGTGAGCGACGCGAGAGTAAGGCAAGCACATGTCCGTTTTCTACGAGGATCTAGTTTACAGTTTCAATCGGTTTTGGGATGAAATCTCTGTTTATTTGACTTAAAATATGTAATAAATCTTCATTAGAATAATTTTAGCAACTTATCACGCAGGTTCGAACCATAAAAACTGGCATAAATATGTAAATGCTGACAATTAACCGGTGGAAACGCATACAACACAGCACAAAGCACAGAGGGACACTGCGAACTTCTTAATTTGACCTAGGGAGCGCTAGTGTCGCCATACCAAGCTCTGCGGCATCCGTCCCACCGCGGGGTCTGTCCTCACTTTACTATATATGTTTGAATAAATTGAAAAATTATGACACGTACTTTTTCAGTGAAACAATATTCACTCCCATTTAACAGGTTCCTTTTTAACACTTTCCAACAAAGTTGAAAAGTGTTTATGCATTCGGTTTGTCTGGCTGTCTGTCCACCTGTCCACGCTCTAACTCGCATAAATACACTCGGATTTTCATGCAATTGATAAAGCTTATTTAGGGTCATCAAAGTATGTTTGGTATTGTATATGAAGTATGTAGGATTAATAGTTCATTTACTTGGACACTCAAAAGTATTCCATTACATATGGTATAGGGGGAAATATCGTTTGCAGAGTATTTTAATGACATTACGCTATTTCAAATGTATTAAAACTGATATAAATCTCTGAATTTTACTACGATCACGTTAAACAGGGCATTTATGGCATTTTTTATTCATTTACAGAGACACACAAATGTAATCGATTACATTAGTGCCTTTGAGTAATAATTACTGGAGTGTACGGTTTAAAATGCCGAATGCGCTTTTAAATATAATTGACTTTTTGCATGTTACTCGTTATACATGAGCTCTATACCTCATATACATGGCTGCATAAAAGTATTCACGTACCGCTCTCCTTATTGGAGGAAATTGCTGAAGGTGAATTTTCAACTGAAATATATGTATTTCTTAAGTGAACTAAATTTTGCTATGCATGTATTTAATAGATATTCAAATATATATATCATATACAGGGCAGCTGAAAAATTTTGGAATTTTTTCCGATTGTAGATGTGAACAGCTGAAATTGGGTTATGAAATGTATTATGCGTTTCCATATGGTTGAATTAGACGTAATATTTTAATTCGGTGCAATTTTGTTACATTATTCTGAATGTGTTGGAAAGTGTTTCATAATCTATGCTTGATGCATGATTTTTAGGTGCGTTCGTAATTATGTAAATACATAGCACATATAGTCGTCGTTCAGTCCATCTGTCTCTCTGTCTGTCTGACTGTCTGTGTGTCCGTCTGCATATAACAGAGCAAAAACTACCCAACCGAATGCTATGAAATTTTAAATATATAATTGATGCAACATTTTGTCGAGCCATTTAAAATTTTATGAAAATAGGATGCATAGTTTAATTACAGGGACAGTCAAAAGTTTTCCGTTACATTACGGCTAATAGGAAAAATTATATTAAGTGAATTTGAATTATGTTACAGCCTTTCGAACAGAATTAAATTGATATGCACTTATGAAGTGCACTAAAATATACATTCAGTGCAATATGTGGTTGAAAAAATATTTGTAAAACAACTTACAGTACGAGCGCACCTCATTTGCCACGTTTGACGTGCTATTTCCAACTTGTTTCTTTTTTCTTTCATATATTCTACCTCTTGGGCTGAAGTACTGACCTCAACTTTTACTGCAATCAACTTCTTTAATTTTCTTTTCCAAAAAGAAACAAATAAACAGAGCAGTTGAGTTTAATAAACATAATAATAAACAAATTATTCGCAGTTTGTCATTTAGAAAAAAATCATATAAAAATAGAAAAAAGATCTGAATGCAGTAATCGGAATCTGGAAAATGTACGAACCATGCAAAAAAATTGCTTAATTTTGTCATTAAAATGGGTACATCAGTATAACGACATTAAATTTAAATGAATAACAATATCATTTTACATTAAATAAGAGCATTTCTCAATATAATATATATAACATGATACCCATAATTCTAGCATTATCTAATTTTTTTCTTAGCTTATTTAATATAAACGTTGTTATAAAATTATGAAACTCTATGTCAGCGTCGCTGATTCACAATCGCATATACTTTACAGTACATCTTTCCGTCCCTTACATATTTTACATGCGCTTTATTCCTTTACACTATGCTCTTATTTTCTATGAATAAATCTATAGGATGGAAATAATTCGGGCGAATAAAAAAATTACGTTTGAATAAGTTGGAAAATGATGAAACGTACTTTTCAGTGAAAAAATGTGGCAGTTGAATGCGTAATTGACTCCCACTTAAGAGGTTACTTTTTTTCACATATTCTACCCCTTGGTCTGAAATACCAAGTTTAGATTTTACTCCAATCCACTTTTTTCTGTTTCAAAAATAAACAAATAAATAAACAAGAGCAGTAAAGTTTTAAAAATGTACTAAAAAACGAATACTAATGTCCTGTTTGATCGTGGAAAAAAATCATATAAAAGTACGGAAAATTCTCTGAATGCAATGTTCGGAATCTGGAAAACGCACAAATCCTTGCAAAAAAATTACTTAAATTTGTCATTAAAATGAGTACATCACCACAGCAACAGTAAATTTAAAGGAATAACTTTATCATTTTAGAATAAACATACGCACTTTTCAAAATAATGCACTTTATCTCATACCCCTACTTCTAGTATTATCTACATTTTTTCTAAGCTTATTGGATATTAACTTTATTATAAAAATATGAAACTTTATATCAAAGTCGCTCATTCACAATTACATATACTTTAAAATGTCTATTTCTGTTCCTTACACTTTACATGAGCTTTATTCCTTTACACAATGCTCTTATTTTCTATGAGTAAATATATAGAATAGATATAATTTGAATGAATAGAGAAAAACTACAGGTCTGAATATGTTGAAAAATGATAACATATGCATTTTTAGTGAAATAATATGGCCGTTGAATGCGTAATTGACTCCCAATTAAAAGTTCCTTTTTCATATATTCTACCCCTTGGGCTGAAGTACGGAGTTCAGCTTTTACTCCAATCAACTACTTTTCTTTTCTTTTTCAAAAATAAAAAAATAAATAAACGTAGTACTAGAGTTTAAAAAAATAATAATAAACAAATTATCCGAAGTTTGTGATTTAGAAAAAAAAGTTAAAAAAAATCTGAATGCTTTATTCGGAATCTGAAAAACACACAAAACGATGCAAAAAAATTATTTAATTTTTTCAATAAAGTGAGTGCATCAGTACAACTACATTAAATTTATATTAACAACAATATAATTTTACATTTAACATAAGCGGTTCTCAAATTAATGTATTTTATTTTATGCCCATGCTTCTAGTATTATCTGTATTTTATCTAAGCTTATTTGATATTAACTTTGTTATAAAAATATGAAACTTTATGTCACCGTCGCTGATTCACAATTACATATACTTTACAATATATAATTTTGTTCCTTACACTTTATATGCACTTTATTCCTTTACACAATGCTCTTATTTTATATGAATAAATCTATAGAATGGAAATAATTCGGATGAATAAAAAAAATTATAAGTTTGAATAAGTTGAAGAATGATGACATGTACTTTTTCAGTGAAGTAATATGGCAGTTGAATGTGTAATTTGCCAAGTGGTTCATTTTTTCATATATTCTTACCCCATGAGCTGAAATACTAAGTTTAGCTTTTACCCCAATCGACTTCTATTTCTCAGTCTGAAAAGAAAAAAAAAACATAGAAGCAGAGTTAAAATATAAATATTCGGAGTTTGTGATATAGAAAAAATATATATAAAAGTACAGAAAATTATCAGAATGCAGTATTCGGAATCTGGAAGACGTACAAATCCTTGCAAAAAAATTACTTAATTGTGTCATTAAAATGAGTACTCCAGTACACCTACATTAAATTTAAATGAATAACAATATAATTTTAAAATAAACATAAGCACTTCTCAATACAATATGTTTAATCTTATACAAATTTTTCTAGTATTATCTATATTTTATGAGCTTTTTTGATATATACTTTGTTACAAAAATGTGCAACTTTATGTAAATCGCCGCTGATTCACAATTACATATGCTTTACAATCTCTTTCTATTCCTTACACTTTACATGCGCTTTATTTCTTTACACAAAGCCATTATTTTCTATGAATAAATCTATAGAATGGAAATGATTCGGTTGAATAAAAAAATATTACAATTTTGAATAAATTGAAAAATGATGACACATACTTTTTCAGTGAAAATATATGTCAGCTGAATACGTAATTGACTCCCACTTAAGAGGTTCCATTTTTCATATATTCTACCCCTTGAGCTAAAGTACCGAGTTTAGCTGTAACTCCAATCAACTTCTTTTCTCTGTTTAAAAAAGAAACAAATAAATAAAGACAACAGTAGAGTTAAAAAACTAATAATAAACAAATTATCCACAGTTTGTAATTATAAGAAAAAAAATCATATAAAAATAGAAAAAATGATCTGAATGAAGTATTCGGAATTTGGAAAACGTACAAAACCATGCAAAAAAATTACTTAATATTTTCCTTAAAATGAGTACATCAGTAGAACTACATTAAATTTAAATGAATAATATTGTCATTTTACATTAAACATAAATATATCTCAAAATAGTGTATTTAATCTGATACCCATTTATATTATTATCTACATTTTATCTAAGCTTATTTTATTATAATCTTTGTTATAAAAATGTAAATCTTTATGTCACCGTCACTGATTCACAATTGCATATACTTTACAATATATCTTTTTGTTCCTTACACTTTACACGCGCTTTATTCCTTTACACAATACTCTTATTTTCCATGAAAATCTATACAAAGGAAATAATACGGATGAATGAAAAAAATTACAAGTTTGAATAAGTTGAAAAATGATGACACGTACTTTTTCAGTGAAATAATATGGCAATTGAATGCGAATTGATTCCCATTTAAGTGTTTCCTTTTTTCATATATTCTACCCTATAGGCTGAAGTGCCGAGCTCAACTTTTACTGCAATCAACTTTGTTTTTCTGTTTCTCGAAGAAATAAATAAATAAACAGAGCAATAGAGTTTTTTAAAAAAATATGAGCAATTATCATCAGTTTGTGAATATAAGACATATAAAAGTAAAGAAAATTACCTGAATGCAGTATTCGGAATCTGGAAAACTTACAAAACCATGCAAATAATTAGTTAATTTTGTCATTAAAATGAGTACACCACTACAACTGCATCAAATTTAAACGAATAACAATATAAGTTTACAATAAACATAAGCATTTCTCAAAAAAAAAAAAAAAAAAAAAATGTATAAAATCTGATACCCATTTTTATAGAATTATCAACATTTTTTCTAAGCTTATTTGACATAATCTTTTTTATAAAAATGTGAAACTTTATGTCACCATCGCTAATTCACAATTACATATACTTTACACTATCTCTTTATGTTCCTTACACTTTATATGCGCTTTATTCCTTTACACAATGCTCTTATTTTCTATGAATAAATCTATAGAATGGAAATAATTCGGATGAATAAAAAAATTACAAGTTTGAATAAGTTGAAAAATGATGACACGTACTTTTTTAGTGAAATAATATGGCAGTTGAATGCGTAATTGACTCCCACTTAAGAGGTTCCTCTTTTCATATATTCTACCCCTTGGGCTGAAGTACCGATTTTAGCTTTTACTCCAATCAACTTCTTTTTCTTTCTGTTTGAAAAAGAAAAAAATATATAAACAGGGAAACAGAGTTTTAAAAAAAATAAAAAATCATAAAGGATGGCAGAAGAGAGAAAACGGGTTGTCTGATTGATTGAATACAATCTCCTTAAATCATCGCTATTTTCCTTTTATTGCAAAAGCAATTTTATTTAACATACAGCAAGAAATATTTTACAGCAACATAAACTCTATTAAACTTACAAATTATTTTACCTTTTAATAACTTGTTCAATTTATTATTTTTTTCTGGAGATTATTGAAATAGGAAATTTATCGAAAGATTTTTGGAAGAAATTAATAAAGGATAAAAAAATATTGCTTTAAATTGATTATTTAAATCAAACATGGAAATTGATTAGATCAACGTATAGGAAGTATATTTAGTCATCTTTAAGAGTAGAATTATAATTATACGTGTATAATCTTTTATAGGGTAGCTACAGATCAGGGAAAACTCAAAAAAAAAAGAAGAAAATTCCAGTGTTTTCTTTATTGAAAAATTCAGCTTATTCTATAGCGTGATTAAAAAACACGAATTTTTCTAAAAGGAAATACTGGGTTTTCCCCCTTTTTTTGACTGTGTTTTTCCTTGATCTGTCGCCATCTTCTTTTAGTCGAATGCATCTTACACAGTACACTATAAAAAATAAATAAATAAAATAAAGTTGCTCTTAATTTGGGAAAATATAATATAACCGCGATTGAAACTGCGCAATAACCTCTTCCAAGTTAACGAAAATTTCAAAAAGAGTTCTTTAGGTTTAGGAACAACAGAAACCATTATAGTTTCGAGATTTAAAGAAGTATTTATAAAAACAAAGTTTCTTTTGTTGCCACTTATTTTTCGAAACATTTACAAGTAGTTTTTATACGATAATAATAAGTTTTCTCAAATCGGAATATAGGTTTTACGGAATGCCATAAATTCTCAAGTAAACATTTTCATCTTCAACTAACATGTTTAACAGACAAACATGATACATTAACAGCATTCATGTTAAAATTAATATTATTTCGATTTTCTTGTGTCTATAAACTCAATAACGCAGATGACAATGTTTAATTGAGAGTTGCTGGCATTCGAATAATCGATATTCCGGTTTCTGAAAACTGATTAATATACAAAAAATATTCGAAAAGGTTTCCAAAAATCAGTGGCAGTAGAAGAAACTTCGTTTTTATAAGTTCTTTAAGGGTGTTCTCAAATCCAAAAGGGCAACTTTCTGACATAAGTTTTAATTTATTTTTGTTCGAAAATGCATGAAACTAGCTGGGGTTGTTGTTCAGAAACTATGTAATTGAGCTGTTTTTTCCATTTTTTTTTGCAAACGCAATAGATCTTTCAGAAAATAGCGTCAAAGTGGGCGTTTTGAACCGAATTTCCGCGCGAAGGGAGAAAGAGCACTCAAGAACGGGCGAAAAACGGGTTTGTCACGTGATCGAAAACGCTTATAACTCAATAGGTAATTGGTTGATCAAAAAATGGAAAAAACAGTTCAATTCCAAATCGCTTCCATGGCCAGGCTTTCCAATTTTATAGCTTTCCTTTAAAAAATAAAAATTTGTAAAAGTGTCAAAACGTTTTGCGCTTGTTGAGCAAAGCAGTTAAGAACAGCCTTAAATATCAGTTTTGAGGTTTCTAATGACAAAGAACACTTTTCGTAATCGTGGATTACATGGAAAAGCTTCGTCTATATTTTCTTTCTTGGTTACATTGTAATTTCGTAAATTAAGAAATATTTCAAGCCAGACAGATTTTGAAAGAAGAATTGGTGAAAGCAGAAAAGCAAAAGCAATGTTAAATTCTGTTCTGCGGTGTAGTAACATTCTACCTAAAACTAAGCGATTAATTCATAATGTTATTGTGCAAAGCATTTTGCTGTATAGCACAGAGACATGGACGGACATTATATCTCCAGCTAAAAAAAACTAATCTCTACCGAAATGGGCTTCTGGCGAAGATCATAGAGAAAATCTAGGCTGGATAAAATTAGAAACTCAAGAATACGTGAAAAATGCAAGTCAAACAAAATGGTGTTAATACAGTCGAGTATAACAAGCTTAGATGGTATGGTCATGTCCGCAGAATGAAAGAGGAACGGCTTTTTAAAATCATCTTTTAATGGTGTCCGGACAGCAAACGTAGGAGGGGCAGACCGAGGATGTCCTATTCATGAGACAATGAATATATATAGACTAAATGATGAGATTGCTCTGGACAGAGAGAGATGGAAAGGATCTCTCAGAACTATTTTTATGGGTCAAGGAAATCTACTGTTTAGTGGAAACTCCTGAAGAAGAAGAAGAAGAAATATTTGTATTTTTTACAACGTATAGTGAAAACGTTAAAAGAGAAATCTTAAATAAATTTATAAAATATCCCCTGCATGTGCCAAATGATTATTCTTATACAAAAACCTTACGAATCTTAATTAATCTTAATTAATTTCCGTCCAGTTAAAAAAATATGCAGTAATAAAAAAATATATTTAAAAAATCCAGTAATTAATTCATTGAAAAATATATTAAACTGTGACTCCTGGGAAAATCCATGAGATTCCATTAAATTTTATTTTGAGAAAACTGCAATTTGAAGTATGAAATAAACGAATTTGAATAGAAACTCTTTTAAATATCGTTGTTTTCCTTTTAGACTGAAAAATCTTTTTTCATATTACTTATCGCAGGCAAGAATATTTCAAAAATAAGGTAAACTGCATTAAATTTTGATGTTTTTTAGCCTTTTAATAACTTGTTCAATTTGTTATGAACTATTTGTTTTATTCTTTTCTCTGTCGAAAGATTTTTTGAAGAAATCAATGACAAGTCTACAGTCTTGCTTTAAATTTATTATTTAAATCAAATATTGCAATTTATTAAAATCAACAATTAATATTTATCTTTAGTAACGTTATCTGAAATTACGTAATAAGTATATTGAAATTTTGTACACGCTTTAAAAAAATTCGTCTCAACTATCTTTGATCTAGATTAAAATTTTTAACCTAGTATAATTAAATTTCGTAAATTTGTTGATTTTTCATCTTGTGACATTTATTTTTTTTTTTTTATGAACTACTTTATATAATTATTTGATATATATATATTGCTAGTTTTATTTTGTATTGGAGTATTTTTTTTTTTCTAATCGTAATTGAAAGAGTATGATTTTCAGGTGTATAATCTTCTAATTTATGTAAGTGTAAGTTATCCTAGAATAGACTGACTGTTTATAAGTTCAATAGCAAATAAACAGGTGGACAGATATTAAAGTTGTTATTGAATTAGATTTATACATGGAGTCGGGAATTTCTTTATTATGGTAACTTGTTTTTGTTCCAAATATTACCAATAGATGTCATTGTACTGTCTCAAACTGTTCGAATGCTAACTGTAATGTATATATATATATACTGTACAAAAAGACAAATCTTTCTTAATATATGAAAATATAGTATAACCACAATGGAAATTATGCAATAACCTCTTCTGAGTTACCCACAATTCCAAAAAGTGTTCTTTATCTTTGAAAATCTGGAAAACCAATATATTTTTTAGATTTAAAGAAGCAGGTATAAAAAAGAAGTTTCTTTTGCTGCCACTGATATTCATAAACATTGCCGAGTAGTTTTTATAGAGTATTAATCAATTTTCTCATCCCAGAATACAGCTTTTGCGTTTGCTATCAATTTTCAGGTAAACATTTTGAAGTTCCACATAATTTTTTTCAACACAATCAACTAATTGGTAAATAATTCATACTAGTAGTAATCTTTCCATCTGAGCGAAAATGTGTCCAGGCTGGGACTCGAACCCAGAATCTTTGGCTTTAATTGCCAATGCTCTTATGATTGAGCTAACTGGACGACATTCCAGTCAATGCAATATTTGCCTGAATAACCATTTGTTCATGGCATCTGGTCTGTTATTTGAAACAAGACGGCGGAGTAAACCACAGATAAAGAAACTCCAATAAACAGTAGATGAGTAATTACACATTAATTATTTTTAACACAATCAACTGATTGGTATAATTGGTAATTACCAGTTACCAACTTATTGGTAACAAATAATTCGTACGTATGAATATTTTAGCAATTAGTTGTTTGTGTTAGAAATAAATTATGTGTAATTACTCAGCCGTAGTTTATTAGGGTTCCTTTACTTGCGTTTTTTACTGCGTTTCAAATAGAAGACCAGAATCCTGAAAAAGTTGTTCTTCTGAGCAAACACTGTTTTGGATGGGATGTCTTACAGCTAGCTCAATTGTAAGAACATTGAAAATTAAAGCCAAAGGTTCTGGATTAAAGTCCCTGCTGGACACATTTTCTCTCAAATTGGAAAATTGCTACTCTTTTTTCTTTTTAAGTTCAACAAACATGTTTTACAGACAAACATGATAAATTTTTAACAGCATTAACATTAAAAGTGGTATTATTTTAATATTTCTCATGTATAAATTGAATTACGCAGCTGAAAATGCTTAAATGAGAATTGCTAGCGACTTAAAAATCCATAATTTTTGAGAACTCATTAATACACTATAAAAACTACTCGGAAACGTTTTCGAAAATCAGTGGCAGCTAAGGAAATTTTGTTTTTATAAATGCGTCGTTAAATTTAGAAAATATGTTGGTTTCTGAGGTTTGAAAAGATATAGAAGGCTTATTGGAATCATGGGTAACTCGAAAGACGATGTTGTATATTTTCGCTCGCGGTTATATTATATTTTCATAGATTAAGAAACGCTTGTCTGTTTTTACGGCGTACGGATCAATGTTTACTCAACTTTTATCCTTTATTCTGTTTAGCTGTTTTAACGAGGGAAAAAATGGCCTTCTGTTTGAAAACTGAAAGTTTATTTTGAGCGTTTTTATAATTTCAGACAACATTTGAACGCCATTTCTCGGTGCTATTTGGAGCTAAAACAAAGAAGCGTCGTAAAGACATTCCGGACACATTACTCTCCAGCAAAAATGAATCCAATAGCTGTCACCATTTACACGTTATTGGATTTTAAATACTTTTAGCATATCTTAAGACACCCAGTAGTAGGCAGAGTACGAGTTGAGTGGCAAAATGTTGCCATAACTTTCAAAAATAAACTTTAATATGTTCTTTCAAAACCATGCTAATCTCCCGCGAAGTGTGGAATTTGAATTCCTGTGACGAATGTTCTTGTGATACTCATAGAAAAAAACGAAACGCTATCTCAAAGATAAATCCTCCTCTCAGAGTAAGGGTTGTTTTTCTAAACTCCTAGATTAAATGAGATATAAAGGAAAAAACAAAGTAATATACAAGATTGGTTTTTGACACATTAATCTGAAATAGACAATTTCATCATTTTAAATAGCACCATTTCTCAACTTCTACATCATCTACAGACAGAATTGTAGTTAATGTTTAAAGGATTGGCCGTGCCTTAATGTCTACAAATCATTTTTCAAACCAATCCTATGATAACTTACAATGAATGTGTAAAATTGGATTTTGCTTTACTCTTAAATATTAAATGTATCCAAAGGTTGTTTTGCCGGCAGGGTCCATTCCAGTTAAAAATAATTTTTGAATTTACCAAACCCTGCTCTTGTGTTATTTTAATTTTTATTTACTATAATTATTTTTGCATTTTTGCTATAGGGTCAATATCCTATAACAATGCGAAATAATATCATAGAGTATTTATTAAAAAAGTAATTGCAATTTAAAAAAATATATTGTAATGGGAATATGATGTAGGGTAACATGTAAATAATTAAATGATAAATAATATTGTTTTTTTATATATATAAATACTGAGTGGAAAGAGCCTAACAATTCATGTCCGTGTCTGCGGTCTGTAAAGTTGAGGGATATTTTCAATCATGATACATCATATAAATCTAATTCAGCGTCAATATCAGCGTTCATTTCGACGAATAATTTTGCTTAGATTATCCTTCGATTATAAATTTATTTGATTAAAAAAAATACTGTCGCAATAAATTGAGTCATTTTCGTGAGCATCAAGGTTACGATTATACCATGGACGTTATATAAAAATTTAATCTTAATAACATATTTCTCATGATAAGATAAAATTCTGGAATGGTGTTAGTTAAGTTCAAAGCTATATAAAAACATTTTTTTTTTTTTACACATAATTTAAAAAATAAAATCTCACAAAATTTAACACTGCAAATATCTTTTTCCGGGAGATTTCCCCTACACTGTTAAAACAAGACAATTTTTTCGTAATTTAGAAACATATAATATAATCACGATCGAAAATATACATTAACCACTTCCGAGTTACCGAAATCCGAAAAGCGTTCTTTATCTTTAGAAACCAATAAAACCAACATATTTCTGAGATTTAAAGAAGCATTTATAGAAACAAATTTTCTTTTACTGCCACAGATTTTCGGAAACGTTTCCAAGTAGTTTTTATAGCGTTATGAATCAGTTTTCTCAACCAGAATTATAGGTTTTGCGGAAGCTGCCATTCTCAAGTAAACATTACCATGCTTAACCCTTTCAGTGGCAGTGGTATATTTATGAAACTACTTAATTTTAATTCCCAAACGCCACAGTGGCACCAGAATTTTTGTAAAATATCTTCCATTTAATATGTATGTGAAATATAGCCATTTTCATATTTACAAATAAATTTGTTGTTAAATTCCAGTTTATTTATTTAAACACTTTAGCACAGAAAATGCTTTGCCCCTGAAAGGGTTAACAAACATGTTTTATAGGCAAACATGATAAATTAACAACATTAACTTTACCATTAAAATTAATATAATTCTGTTACTCATGTATTTATAAATTTAATTATGCAGCTGAAAATGTTTAATTGAGAATAAATATCCTAAAAACATATTCTGATTTAAGAAAGATGATTTATGTACTATAAAAACTACTCGGAAACGTTTCCGAAAATGAGAGGAAGCAAAAGAAAGTTCGTTTTTGTAAATGCTTCTTTAAATCTCGAAAAATCATTGATTTCTAAAGTTTTTAATGATAAAGAACGCTTTTCGGAAACGTGGGTAACTCGGATGACCTTATCGTATATTTTCTTTCGTGATTTTATTACATACGTAGATGTAGATTAAGAAATATGTATTTTTTCCGTTTACGTTTTGATATGTATTTCTTCCAATTACTTTTCTACATGTAGTAATGCTAATCATTTTTTTTTTTTAATTTTTTTGCTTGGTTTAAAAAAAAAAAAAATTTTGCAATATTAAAATCCGAATAAATGCTACAATTTATTTTCAAACTATTCTTTGATTAAAATACATAATGAACCGAAATTTACTGTTGGTATATGAAATAAATAAATATTATTTTGGGAAAGCAATGTCATGCTATATTACGGAGCAAAGAAACTATTAAAATGGTACTTACTTATCTGTAGTCTTTTTTTCCCTTTGTATTAAGCTTTTATCATATATTAAGAATCTATCTTCAGATGACTAACTCAGAAAATTCAGTGGTTTCTAAGATCAACGTTTAATCAAGTGAATGAACAATTTTCACCCCTTACTTCTGTATATTGAATGAAAATAAAATGCATCGATACATCTGAGCGTCATTAGTCGTGTATATGTATAGACTGTTATTTAGACTACAAAAGGAATTCTGTCTGTAAATTATATTTGTATAGAAGATAATAAATAATGTTGTTTGGTGTACATTCTAATAAATTACAGCCATAAAAAAGTAGGGAAACAAATTCCCCCTTTCATGCCCGCATTAATGGATAAAAAATATATATTTATCTTAAATTCATTTAAAATGAACTGTTAAGAAGAATTAGTGTTCAAGTTTTAAAACTCTTACTCTTATTACAAAATTACAAAATAACCCTATATTACGTTTACTAGCATTTATTAAGCTGTATTAAACAGTTTTTTGTGATAATGTAATCTTTGTATACATTAACACAAAGTAGAAAGTAATTCACATTTTTTCTCACGTTCTTGTTCAGATCCAAGACCAGAAATTATTTGTGGAACTCTTCTATCGTTCAGACCAGATACACTTTTGACAAAGGCGCATTTCCAACTTAATATTTCAAAAGAAAATGGCTCTGCTATCCATTGCTACATTGCCTCGCATGTAATTCCAGTGTTATTGAATTAAATGTGAGGTTTATATGCGATACAGGAATAATAGTAAATGATACATATTTTGCTGGGTTTAATGCTTTTCAATACAACCTTATATGAAGCTTCCATGCATGAGAGGTTTAATAAAAATACAAATCATAATGCAGTAAGAAATATTTCAGTTGTTTTTAACGTATCTTTTAGAAAGGAAGGAAATTTTTCCCAATTTGAAATACACACACTTTTGCAAAAAACATAGGTGTCAAACTCCAACTATACCTCCGTAATATATGGGTTAATTTGACCCTGGTTTAATACGTTTCGAAACAAAATTTTTTTAAGAGATGAAATTAAATAAGTCCCGAAGAAATCTCAAATTAAATAAATAAAGATTAATCAAATAAATGTTCTGGTTCGATACGTGGTTGACCTGTGTCAAATTAATCCACATATTGTGGAAGATTATGCAAAAAGATTCACACTGTCGGAATAACATGCGAATAGCCACGAAATTCTGTCCTGCGATACAGTTGTAAAGCATAAAATATAAGACTATATTCATTTATTTGAGCACATTTGTGTACGTTTGTGACAGGGAAAATTAATTTTAACAACATTATCAAGAAATTTCAGTACAAAAATAATATATTAGGCTTAAAATACCTTTTAAAGCGTTTTAAAATAGCATCTTAAAAGTATGCACATAAATAATAATAAAAAAGATAATATGACTATGCTGCACGAATTGGGTTTGTTTTGAATTTATTAAAACAACATTTTATTTTTCTGTAAATGAATTCTTGGGCAGGCTATTTTTAATCATTTATACATACGTTTAAACCCTTTCAGGGGCAATTTAATTCTGTTGCAAAATATTAAAATGAATGTCACCAGTAGTTAAAATGAAATTCGTTTGAAAATAAATAACTACTTCTCTTCACGTACTTGTTAAAAGAACAATTTTATTCAAATATTCTGGTGCGATAATGTCAGTTTCGAATTATAATTAAATCGTATATCTAATATATCACAGCCTTTCAAGCTTCAACGGGTTAAGATGTGTTCTAAGAAGTAATTTAAAATTTGTTTGTGTACATAATAATCGTGGCTAAAATATATTTTATGATGTTTGTGCGTTTGTGACTATCTAAAAAAAATCTCTTAATTTTAAACAATACAGTATTTTCTTCTTTGGTATTAACTGGAAGTAACTGACTAAATATTTGACGAAAATTATACATTGAAGAAAAATATTTCGTTGATTTCATTTCCTCCAACTGTTTGATAAAGAAGGCTATTGTCGAATTTACATTTCTTATATGTATACTATTTCATTGCGTTTAGGTATTCGATGATTCTTGAAAACTGTTTTCTTACTGTAGTATAAATGATTTTTATAATGTAATATAAATGATGCAAAAGGATGTTGCCATTACGTTATCGAAATTTGGGCTTTCTTCGTTATCTCTGTTTTGAAACTTCTTCAGCTATTTTGTTCTTTGAGACTATGCATATATCACAATTTCATATCTATTTGATAGTTATAGATAATTTACTAATTAAATATATAGTTATTGCGTAGCTCTGATACGAAAAATCCTGGAAGTTTGTCGCCCCGGGTTTAGTGTCAGGGTAATTGATCATTCGACTTTATTTTACGGTAGTCTGTTTCCGTCTTTTATTTTCAATTCCCCTCCCCCCCCCTATTTAACTGGTGAAGCATAATCCTGCTCCTATGAAACAATTTACTTTACCTACTGGTTTTGGAACCTTCTTAGTTATCAACCTTATTTAGAGAATTTCTTATAATAGCCACACAGTAATGTGTCTCCGAGAAAGTTTGTTTTTAACTTCCTAGCAGCAAATTATACAATATTGTATTTTTTCCCTTCATATGTTCCACTCACATAAGCATATTGCATTATTGTATCAGTATATTGTAAATATTTACAATATAATATGAATATTACCATTATATTGCGAAAATATAAATATTTATAATATATTTTCTCAAAATATTATGAAAATATTGATATTTCCCTTGAAATATTGCTAGAGATATTCCAACATTTCAGCCAGATTAAGTTGGCAATTTTGTCTATATATTTCCAAAAAACAAAATATTTCATAAAAGACACTCTAAATTAAAAACTGAAAATTAATAATTACAATAAATATAAATATGAAGTAAGGGATATACATATCACATAACTGATAAATTTTGTATAGGATTATTAAAAAAAATAGTTTAAATTTTTGTCAATAGGTGATGTTGCACTATCTCAAACTGTAAAAACACTCACATTAATTTCAAAATTTCCAAATTTCGAGTTGCAAAAATTAAATTGAATACTAAGTAAAACACTAGCAGAGCTCGTACGCTCCTACATTTTTTGCCAGAATTTTCGAAAAGTAATCATTAGTAATTTTTTTTTCTAATATGAAACAAGAAGATTATTACTTTTCAATATTTGTTTTATATATAACAGGGGTCGTAGGCTTCATGGAATTTTTCAGGACAAATATCAGTATTTTTTTTTATTTATTTTTTTTTATCGAAAAATAAATCTAGGTTAAGCGCGCGAAATTTCGCTTTGTTTAAGAAGAGATTTTCTATAAATAAATAATGGTACCGAAGAATTTCCTGGTCTTGAAATTTCAGGACATGTACGACCCCTGATATAACCTACAAAATAAATAAACAAATGAATAAATAAATAAAAAATAAAAGAACGTTCGAAACCTTCATTGGATAATTTTAGGCAGTTTTCCACGTTAGTTTGAGCATTTTTAGAATTTGAAACCGCGCTGCGCCATCTAGTGACCAAAATGTTTTTTGTTTTAAAAATTGCAATAAACAAAATCTATCTGAGTAACATTTCTTTTATTTTATCTTTATATTTATAATAGTTAATTTATATTAAATTTTAAATTTAGACAGTTTCTTTATGAAACATTCTATATATAAGCAGCTTATTTGTTTTAAATTATTGTAGAAAAATATTCCAATAGCCCGCTAAATATTAGCCGGTGTTTATTTATTATTGTTTTGATATTAAGTTTTATATCTGTCATGTACTTTTTTATTTACATTTTTTTTTTTGTTCACGTGACTTATTATTTATAAAATGTATTTTCTTTTTTACAGGTAAGAATTATGTGCATTGATTCTATAGTGACTGTGCAATATGTAAGTTATTTTAATTTCATCATTTTTCGATGTCCATTGAGCAAACCAGGGTAAAAAAGTTTCTCTGAAATAACGAAGAACCAGTTAATGAATAATTTATCCTATGTAAAAATGAAAACTGAGATTCAATTAATATCAGAGAAACTGTTCTGTAAATTTACCGCAGAATCTGTATATTTACGTCTATTAAAATATAACCACGCCGACCCTTGCATAAAACAAAAAATATTACATTACAACGTACATTTTACAGTCTGGTATGTGACGTTCATTTGTCTACGATTGCATGAAGGGCTCACAACCATAGTAGACCAAGTCCATTTTGAAAAAATATGAGATAGTCCATTTAGAAGATGCATAAAATTTGTTTTATCCACTTCCACAGTAAACCAAGCCTGTTTGACATACTTTTCTCATATATGGCATCTGTTTAGAGGCTTGGTTTACTGTGGAAGTGAATAAAAGAGGTTTTATGCACCTTCTAAATGGACTAACTCAATTTTTTTTTAATGGACTTGGTCTACTATGGTTGTGAGCCCCTCATATGTGCTATGATTTTAAAAAATATGTATGAAATAGTTAAGCTTGATTTCACTTTTCCTATCCGTAAAACAAACAAACAAACAAGAATTAACTGTTGACTAAAGATTTATAACATGCTTTGGCAATCCATGAGCCTAGTATTAAAAGTGTTAATTCTTCTGTATTTTAAATATTTTAGATCTTTTTTTTTATATTTTATTTCTATAAAAACTTTAACTCTATTTTCATATTTTGTTTAATTGACTTAAAACAACAGAAGTTAAAAGTAAAAATCTTTAAAATTTTATAATCATATTTGATACTTTTCATAAATTAGTTAGCACTTCGTACGAAGTCTTCGTATAGATATTTTCTGCTTAGTTTACGTATTAAAAATTAATGTTATTTGAACATTTCAATGCATCACCATTCCTTTGAATATAGTAAAATAAATCCATATAAATATAAACTGTATGTATGCACTTATAAATCCATTTTGAAAATATGTCATACTCTATTAATATTGCATGTTTTTCTTTATTTATTATTCTCCACTCTGTACTTAATCTTCGGTAAACGTGAAACCTTTCTTGGTATTTTTTCTTGTTTTTCACTGTATACGCTCGATATCATGATACTCTGCTATTATTTCGGGAGATTTTTGCCTTATGTAATAGTTAATTCCCGCAGGAGATATTTTTTAAGTAACATTCCTTTTCCATTTAAAAGGATTTTTCTTCACTACATGATTATTGGATTTTTATTTTCAGTCTTATTTTCGCTTCTTCGTTAGAAGCATTTTTTTTCCACAATTTCTTACAAAAATATTTTTTGTTTAATGATATTCCTTAAATGAATATCGGAATTGAAGTGTTTTAGCAACATTAGACAGAAAACAATGTATGTTAAATTATAGTTGGTATTTCACAAAAAAATTCGATTGGTCATTATTTGGGCTAAAATAAATTCAGTGCTTTTAAACGTTTATGGCACTGCACGGTAGACTGCTAAAAGTATTTATTCAATGTTTGCTTAATCCTGAACAAAATATTGATGCAATAATGCTGTTATTATTTCATGAATAATTCCATATTTGTGAATCATTAAACAATATGGCCAACACGCCAGTTTTAATGGAATCCGGAATGGATGCCAGTATTTTGACTTCTATATCAAAATATTGGCAATACTTCACCATTTTTAAAAGACATATCTAAACAATATTCATCCGATATTGGTAAATAATGGCATAAAAATTGGAATAATTAGTGTGAAATTAAAATATTTTGCCTGTAGTTCTAGTGCGCATTAAACATTTTGCACGTAAAACAATAAACATTAAAATTGGCTAACATTATTTGTACACTGGTGTGCAACATTTAAGCAACAAACATAAAATGCTAATTTTTGAACATGTGAATACTCAAAAGAAAATTATAGAATCATCAGGAGTAGCAAATAGGTACTATCCCTACAGCAGAGCAAATTGATGTGACATCTCCTTCGTATCACACATGATCACAAGTGTCACAGTCTGTAGAGTAAAACAAAATATGGGACCTTTCATTCGTCTCATTATTACTCTGAAATCTTATTTATATGGTGACTCCACTGAAAAGTTAGTGTGATTCTTGCTTTGTTATTGGTCACCAAGTGACATTACAATGAAGTCACCTTATGATTCTCACGTGACTGTGATTTGAAGTATCAATTTTGAAGTCATGGTGAACATTTCATTGTAATGAGTCACGAACTAATGTCACAATGAAGTCACTTGATGACTTTCAGGACTTTATTGTGAAGTCACGATAGCGCTCCTTTGTCAGAAGTCACCAGATGATTTCATTTTCTATCACTTGAAAACTTGTCACAAAACAGCTAACATGGTGACTTTACACTGGAGTCTCCAAATGACAGTCACATGAGAGTTACAAGGTGAATTCATTGTAACGTCACCTGGGGACTCGTCTTAAAGCAGCAGTCATGGTGACTTCTCAGTGGAGTAACCAACTGAGACTAAGAATGAGACGAACGGAATATATCACATTCCAATTCTTTGTAATGATTGTGATACTTGTGATCATTTGTGACGTCAAGCAGACTTCACATCGAATAGCTGTGCTGTTAGGGTAGTACCTACGTTCTATACTTGCTGCTTGTAGATTTTCCTATTGAGTACTCACGTGTTCAGAAATTAGTATTTTGTGTTTACTGCTTAAGAGACATTATTTTGAAATTCAGACAAAAAAGTGATATTTTGATAGTTGTATTTTTTGATTTGCTTGATAATTTTTTATGTTGAAGTAGATCACATTTAATGAATAATGTGCAGTTTTGAAACCCTGAAAAAAATTTCACTTCCCTGTAGAAAATGTCAAAGTTCAAAGTTGTGACCGTCATTTTTCATGAAAAGTGAAATGCGAGTATGTTTGCAGGGCTAAAGCTTGGGAAAGCAACGATATCCCAAAATCCTTTTGTGATGAAATATTAGTATAACACTACCTGCTTAGTAAACTGTATTCGTTTCCATGGGGCATTGTTATTTTACATTGTTATATTGCCTCAAAATGCAATGAAAATGACGTTTTTGTCCGTTTTCCGCTCGTATTTTATTATTTAAGCAATAGTACCACAAACTTTTTCTTATAGAATATCGAAGTGTAGTACTAGGACAATCTAAATAATATAATACTTTACCGGGATATTGCTGCTGTTGGCAGAAATAGTCTGTTAAATATTCAAAAATTTCAAAATCGATAGCATTTCAATTAGTCTTTTCTCAAAAAAGCGTCACGGTTCAATAAAACAAAATGTATCACGTATGAAAATATGCATGAAAATATGTACAAACACATGGAAAAGAAAAAAAAGTGGGGCCTCGTCATATTTTTAGAAAAAAAATAACAAAATTTACAAAAATTCACAGTCAAAATATCCCGTTTAAATTTCCCTTTTTTCCATTTAGAACAAGGAAGGGGAAAGTAAAGGGGATATTTCATTTTCTCATAGGGAAAAAACATAGCTAGAGGAAAGAGAAACGGGATGTTTCGTTTTCTGATAGGGAAAAATTATGATAAATGACAGTCTTTTTTGTGACTTTTGACATTTTTTTTTTCTAAAAATACGACGAGGCCCCACTTTTTTTTCTTTTCCATGTGTTTGTACATACTTCCAACTACTACGTGATATATTTTGTTTTATTGAACCGTGACGCTGTTTTGAGAAAAGACTAATTGAAATGTTGCCTATTTTGAAATTTTTGAATATTTAACAAACTATTCCTGCTAACAGCAGCAATATTCCGGTAAAGTTTTCTATTATTTAGCTTGTCCTAGTAGTACACTTTGATGTTCTATAAGAAAACAATAAAATAACAATGCCCCATGGAAATGAATACAGTTTATTAAGCAAGTAGTGTTATACTAACATATCACCACAAAAGAATTTTGGGATGTCGTTGCTTTCCCAAGCTTTAGCCTGCAAACATACTCGCATTTCACTTTTCATGAAAAATGACGGTCACAACCTTGAACTTTGACATTTTTTACAGTGAAGGAAAATTTTTTCAGGGTTTCAAAAATGTGATCTACTTCCACATAAAAAAAAATATCAAGCAAATCAGAAAATACAACTATCACACTTTGTCTGATTTTCAAAATAATTGCTCTTAAGTTTTGCACACAAGTGTATATTGGATTGGTATTCTGATTTTACTGAAGTACTTTGTTTTTTAAGAATTTTTTTTGTAAATATAAGAATTCAGTTATTGTTTACTTTATACGATAGACTGACGCCTAACTGCTTTTTTTTTTTTAAATTAAATTGCTCTTACAAGAAAACCTTTCAAAGTGAACTTCTGAATTTCTTCCAAAATGCCAAAGGCATAAGAACATTTCTAGATATAGCCATGTCTTAAAAATTATCTGATAAATTAAAAGCGGAAGGCTTCAAAAAATATTTCAAAACTTCGCTAGGTATCGTAAAGTGATCTCTCCCCACAACTTAAATTTCGTCGTATAAAAATATTTAATATTTAAATGAAAATCAGAGCATTTTTTGTTGTTGTTTCATAACCCTTAAAATAACACTTTTACCTCTTTTTGCAAATTCTGTTTGAGTTTGTTTTTGCTTTTTTCGGAGGGTTGGGGGAGTTGGAGTTGACTCGCTATGGTTATGTGAGTGCTTTTCTTCTGTTTGCTTGCATTACAAAGAAATGCTTTTCGATTTGTTTTCCAATTCCACATTGGAAATCTCTCTCCCACTCCTCCAGATATTCACATTCTATCTCAAAATCTGCATTTTCTGCATTTGAGGAATCTAAATACTGCATCTCCAGTGTTTTATTGTTAATTGCCTATTCTACTCTGTCGATAATTTCTTAAATTTTCTATATTTTTTATGCGTCTTTCTGCATCTCGCACAACACCAACTCTTTAGCAACATGAAGATATATCTTGTAAATCATCCAAACTACGATGAATGGAATAACTCATGACATTTCTTATTTTCAAAAAAGAAACCTATTCTAAAACATATATAATTTAAAAACCTTTAGGTCTAAAAGGGCAAAACTTATTAAAACAGTCACTTAAATCTCACAAAAAGCGTAAATCTGATTGATATCGCATCTAACTCAAATTCAATTAACCTCAAAATGTACCAATTACCTATTTTTAAAAGAAATAAATCGATAGTTAAATTAACCGACTAATTCTTATAAACCAACAGTACATCTTGTCAGAAATGACAGCTAATGCTTTGTGTCTTTCGATTTTTTATTGAAATCGTGTTTCGTATTGATCTGTAGCAGCTGAATTTTTCACATCGTAGCATGAATACAACTAACCGTATTTTTTCCAGAAATATTGATATTTCGCATTGAAAGACGTTCCTTGTTAAAAAAACTTCTTCAATGAATCCTAATATTTCGTAGCTAATATTCTATTGCACATGTACAACTGTTTTCCATTTCCTTAAATTTTATCTAAAAAAAGCTTGTAAATAAGATGCATAAGTTGCAATCTCTTTTTAAAAGTTTTCAACATAGTTTAAAAATATTTTAAACTTTGGTTTATCTGCCTGTCTATCCGTCCGTCTGTCTCTCCGCCTATTCTTCTGTCCGCTGTATGCGTTCTAACTCGCATAAATATACTTCGATTTTCAAAGAATTGATATATATACTTTATGTTTATCGTGACATATTCTCTACTGAAAATGAAATGTGTGGTTAATACGTCAGCAAGCACACTCAAAAGAATTCGGATACATTATGGTCTTATAGATAAAAACTTATATTATGTACATTTTAATGATATTACTTCACTTCAAACATTACGAAATTGATATAAAATGCTGATACACACTACAACATGTTTTCAATGGTGTGCATGGCATTTACTATATATTGGATTGAAGTAATATCTGTAAGATTTGTAAATTCTATTAGTTGATTCTTTAATTCAGTAATCCTAAATTGAGACATTCACTAAGAAGAAACGCTTTGGTCAGATTTTTTTTTTAATTGTGTCTCTATTTGTATTAATCTAAAATAGTATCTAAATTGTGTATTTGCGTTATTTTTTATATGAAAGTACCCAATACACCGGAGACAATACATAACGTAGTATCATTCGCTTGAAATAATGCGTCATTAGATTTTATCTATCATTCAACGCGGAGTCCCAGAGTTGCGACCGACGGAGGGTTAAACGGTGTAAACATTTGAATGGTAGAAAAATAATCCCTTTCCTTGAATTCATTGAATTCAGTTTTTAAAAATAAATAAATAAACTAGAACCTTATGTTAAAGGAAACAACGTTCTTTAATTTGATGTTTTTTGTAAGAAGAAAAAAAAATGCAAATTGTGGGCAATATTGTTAATACGAAAGAACTAATTACTGAGGACAAACAAAATATAGAAATAAATTGTCAAACTTACATCATTTAAATATATTTAAAGTATTTGGTCACTTTTCTTTGCGATAATAGAACAAGTGAACTTTTTACAACATTATTTTCTAATATTGCGATACAATCCAAAATTTGGTCCGTTACATCACATTTTGATTGGTAATAACGGCGAACTATAACGGCAGCATTGATTGTACCTCTCACTTTGTCCGTCTGTGGAATATTATCTTTCTCTTCATTAATGTCACTACCAATTTCTTGATCTCTCAGATTCCGCCATATTAATTGGGAAAAGTTTATCCGTATTATTCGATGAGTAATATGCATTTAAAGATATGATTGACATTAATTTCAAATAGAAACTCATGGGGGTGGGTCGGAAATTGCCCTTATAACCGGGACTACGTCTTAAGGGGATGATGCATTAAAGGGAGCCCACTGCACTACCGTCGCTACATTCAAATAATGACAAAAGTGATTGTAAACACAAGTCGAGTGGCGTAATGGTAATCGCGTCCGTCTACCACGCAACAGGTCCAGAGTTCGACTCCAAGGCTGGCCAACATTCACTCAACATCTCATCTCTTCGCGGTAGGTAAAATAAATGCCAAGATTTCTTAGGAACTAAACACTGAAGGTCCCATGTTGGGCAGCCCACTTGGCCAGGACATCCGTTGTATAGCTCCATGGTTAAGAAAACAGGAGTGGACGCTGTAAGTCGCCTCGGGTTTAATTTAGTATAATTGTAAATACAAAATATTAATAAATGTCAAGATTTGTCCTATTATTAGGACGCCAGACATCCAGAGAAGTGTTAGAATAAGGCATTATCAATTAATAATATATGTCTCTTACATGTATGTCGTCATATATTGTGGTTAACTGTTTGAAAGAACATAAATATTAAAACTAAAATAAAGCTTATCCCCAAGTCTTTTAGTTAATCAATAGAACCAGCCGATTATTTCAACATTAATGTTTTATACTAAAATACGTACAAATTTGTAGTTTAGCAAAATATTTAAAGGTTCTCTTCCATTACTTAGCTTCAACTTCTCGTTTATATTTGCACTTTGATATCAAAACTGATTGGGAATTACGTGATTGGAAGTGGCCAATTAGTGAGCAGATAGAAAAGATTGCGTTGTCATGGTAACTTTAGCTTAATTATTTATTATTGTGTGTTTTTTTATCTGATAAAGATGACTAGGTGGTTTTGGTTTTCTTTTTAAATCCTAAAAAAGTGAAGCTCTGCGCTTAAAAAAATAAAGTTCCTTAAAGTAATAAAACATAATGCACTAAAAGGTTTGGATTTTTGTAAAGGCAAAAAAAACCCACCTCAGAAAGCAAAAAGAAAATTGGGGGATTAAAACTATGATAATATATAATCAGGCGATGCATGATTTAAAAAATACTTTCCATTAAATTATCAATTTCTGGGTATTTTGAAATTTTCACTTAATTATTAACTCCTGTTAGGTAGCTTTCTTTACAAAAAGCTACCTATTGCAGCCGTTCGGAGGAAAGCGATTTCAAAAAATTTTGGTATATTTTCATCGATCATGACCCCCAGACCCCGAAACCACCCTCCGTTCAAAATTGATATATATATATATATATATATATATATATATATATCTGACCTATGTCACACTGTAACTCTCGTATTTATGAACCGATTTGGATGTAATTCGGTGTGTACATAGTACATACCAATGTCTCGACCGAGTTCGTTGGCCAGCTTCATCCGCCATTTTGTTTCAAAATGGCGGCCATTTAAAAATTTAAAAAAAATTTAAAATTTGAAATGTGGTACCAAAAAATTGAAAATGGAAAAATATTTTTTTCTTATGTATTTGACCTTTATACAAAGACTCCGCAGCAGTTTCTGTTTCGTCTATATCTTAAAAAATGGCTGAGTTATAGCATTTTGAATTTCTAGCGAAGCTAACATTTTGAAACTTCCTGAAATTTGTCATGCGATAAAAGGCGTATTTATGAATCGATTTGGATGTAACCTCGTTTATACATAGTACAGACCAATGTCTCGACCGAGTTCGTTGGCCAGCTTCATCCGCCATTTTGTTTAAAAATGGCGGCCATTTAAAATTTTAAGAAAAATTTAAATTTGAAATGTGGTACCAAAAAATTAAAAATTGAAAAAATATTTTTTTCTTATGTGTTTGATCTCAATAAAAAGATTCGGGAGCAGTTTTTGTTTCGTCTATACCTTAAACAATGGCTGAGTTATAGCATTTTGAATTTCTAGTGTGGCTGACATTTTGAAACGCCCTGATTTTTGCCACGTGATAACAGACGTATTTATGAACCGATTTGGATGTACCTTGGTGTGTACATAGTACATACAAATAACTCAACCGAGTTCGTTGGCCAGCTTCATCCGCCATCTTGTTTCAAAATGGCGGTCATTTAAAAAATTTTCTTAAAAATTAAATTTAAAATGAGATACCAAAAAATTGGAAAATGAAAAAGAGTTTTTTCGTATGTGTTTGACCTTAATACAAAGATTCCGGAACAGGTTTTGTTTCGTCTATATCTAAAAAAAATGGCTGAGTTATAACATTTTGAATTTCTATTGTGGCTGACATTTTAAAACGACCTGATATTTGTCACGCGATAACAGTCGTATTTATGAACCGATTTGAATGTAACTTGGTCTGTACATAGTACATACCAATGTCTCGATCGAGTTCGTTGGCCAGCTTCATTCGCCATCTTGTTTCAAAAGGGTTGCCATTTAAAAAAAAATTAAATTTAAAATTTAAAATGAGGTATTAAAAAATTGGAAAATGAAAAATATTTTTTTTATGTGTTTGGCCTTGATACAAAGATTCTGGAGCAGTTTTTGTTTCCGAAAATTTGTTCTTTTGTTTATATCTTAAAAAGTGGTTGAATTATAGCACTTTGAATTTCTATCATGGCTAACACTTTGAAACGATCTTGTATTTGTCTCGCGATACCACACGTATTCGCCTATTTCGATGGAAGAAGGCATGTGGATAGTATACATCAATATCTCGACCACGTTCGCTGGCCAGCTTCTTCAGCCATCTTGTTTCAAAATGGCGGCCATTAAATTAAAATATATATATATTTAAAGTGAGGTGCAAAAAAATTAGAAATTGAAAAAGGTTTCTTTCTTAAGTATTTGACCTTGATATAAGGATTCAAGAGCATTTTTTGTTTGTCTTTATCTTAAAAAATGGCTCAGATATAGCAGTTTCAATTTCTAACGTGGGTGACATTTTGAAAAATCTGATTTTTTGCCTGCGACAGCACTCGTATATATCAACCGATTCCGATGTGAGTGAGCATGTGCACAGCAATTACTAAGGTCTCGACCAAGTTCACTGCTTAGCCTCATCCGCAATGTTGTCTTAAAATGGCAGACACTTTAAGAAATTGCCGAATTTGGCAGCCAAATATAAGTTACTTTAAAGAAAAGCAGCTTGGATGAAGCTGACTAATTTCGCGAAATTCTCATTCATTATATTGATAAAAATTAGTATTGAATCTCCTATATTCGGTTTCCACTAAATTGAACTTCGTGTGTTTGCATGATATAAGTTGGCTTTTTTTAAATAAGGATTATGAAAGTTACCTCTTCCTCCCGGCACTGGCCGGAAGGACTTTTTTTATATGTAGTAAAACTGAGAAGCTTCTTTGGATGTCTTTAAATTATATATTTTTAAAAATGGAAAAATAATTTAATTTCCTTAGTTTATTGTGGAATAATTAATATTCCAGTAAAATATACAGGGTACCCAATCCGTTCGCATTTCAAAAATTCATAAAAATATAAATAAACTGGCGTATCGGAAATCAATTTTCCCGATGATAATTGTCAAAGAGTCGGATTTTTTGTAGCAATAGAAAAAAATAATTCAAAGTGATCAAACAATAACTTCGGATTTACACAATTCATCAAAAAAAAAAAAAAAAATTGATAATTCCCAGTACGATTTCCATATTTTTACGGATTTTTTTTTTTTTCTCACGTTCTTGATTTCGTGAATGTGTCAGAAATTCTTGAATATGTATTTAAGAATAAACTTGAGAGATAATAGTGCTAAAAGACTAATTAATTTGCCATTTTCGTTAAGGTTTTGTGATTTTTTTAAAAAATATTTTTACACTCTAAAAAGAATTTTCGTATTTTGGCAGTACAATTTCCGTATTTTGCCGGTACGATTTCCGTAGTTTAACAGTACAATTTCCGAATTTTTACGGAATTTTTTTCTTTTGAATTGTAATAATAAAAATAAATCCCACAGCTATATATAGAAAAAGAAAATATATCATTATCTTTTAAAGATAGCCATAAATCCATACTTTTAACCCATTCACGAAATCACTTTCATCGAAAAATATATATATATCCGCAAAAATACAGAAATTCTACGCGTAATCGCAAGAAGTTTTTTGCAGTTTATACTAATGCGGTGTACACCATTCGACTTGTAAAAAAATAAACATTTTTATGAAAAAAAAAATGCTTCAAAAGATTCCCATAAGTCCGTTCAAATTTCAAAATCTCATAAAAAATTAACAAATTGTCGCATCGAATTACTGTTTGCTTCATAAGACGAGGCAAATAGTCGGAATTTTTTAAGCAAAAAATATTCCAAACTGTTTTTTTTTCTTTTGCTGCAAAAAATTTGACACTTTGAAATGTTAAATGTTTTATAAATTATTTGAATCTGAACGGATTTATGAAAGACTTTGTTTATTCATAAGGGTAACAATTCATTATATTTAGTAGGAGTTGTATTTCTAACCAAATTGTTCATTTAAAAAGAAAGTTTTACAGAAAGACTTATTTTCCTTCTTAATATTGTTCTTTTTCATTAAAATCTCATTTCCTTCATTCAAGTACAGCACGTCCAAAAAAGTATTTAACCCTTAAATGCCGGATGTTGCTTTTCGGCAACATACCCAATTTAGGCTCTAAAATACTATTAGAATAACATTGAATCTATAATGCCTAATTTTGCCAATAAAATATAATCTAAAAATATTATTAAATCGATTTTCAACATGTAGATGGCAACACTTGTGCTGTTTAAGAATAAAGATAGATTTATTTTTCAATTGTTGCTACTTGTTCTTTTTCTTCTGTTTGGAAGCTTGCGAAATACCCTATTTTGTTCTGCAGTGAGCAAGTAAAATTTATTTCTTATTATAGTTCCTAAAATTCTTGTGTGATTAATATTATAGAATTTTTATCAAGGAAAATTATTTTTTCAATTAAAGACCAGTATTGCCGATTAGTAACAAACTGTTTTTTAGCCGTAAACCATACTCAAAACAAAATATGATTTTTTTTTAAGTATTTTTCCCATGATTTATTTAAAAAATGAAAGCCAAAAATCATTATTACAATGATTTTTGAGAATTCAGGCATTTAAGGGTTAAAAGAACACAAACGATGGTTATAACTTCAGTTTTAATTAACGCAAGAAAAACGTGAACTACCACTTTAGTTCATATAACGCTCTTTATAGTTCAATAAGGTTTATTTTGTCATAAGGGGCCGTCTGAATATTATGAATTGCACCAACTTTCATTTTTCAAATTGTAACATCCACTTTTGAGACGTTATTTGAATTCCGTGGAAAAGTAGCCCGTAAAAGTAAATCGCTTATGCCTTTTTACTTTCTTCTATCTATATTAAAAGAAAGTATAGCAATCGAAATATTTGTCGACGTCCAGTTTTCGACGGATTTACATGTTTCAGCGGTCAGAGATTCCGAAAAACATATTTTTGCAAAACATGTCTGTCAGTCCGTGTGTGTGCGTGCATGATTATCCTCTTTTTATCATGGCAAAATGTATGAAATTATGCACAGAATTGAACCAAATTGCACGTATATGTTTTTGGTTATAGCCAGCAAGCCCCGGTTAAATTTAGGGGTATTCCGCCGGAAATGGTTTGCTGTAATAGCGATTTTTGTGCCATTTTCATTATTGTATTACCAGAAAAATGTACGAAGTTATGCATAGAATTGAACCAAAATTCATGTATATGTATCTATGAACGCCAGGTTCTACTTGAAACTGGAAATGTTTTCTCGGAAGGGGTCGCTGTCAAAACGATTGCTGAGAAATTTTCTCGATTTTTTTGTAGTTTAAGTGAAGAATTAATTATATTATTGCGACGAAATTTTACATTTAGATGTAAAGTAATAGGCCGAGGTTTGTATAAAATTTTGGAGAAAATCGGAGCGAAGGTGGCGCTGCGATATCGAATTTTGTACGCTTTTTGTGACTGGATAGCGATAGACAAAACTGTTGTGCTATAGTGTACCAATTGCGCAGAATGCGACAGCCTCACGGTAGCGAGATGCCGGTCGTGAGGAGTTAATATGAGATTCGACAAACCAAAGAATATGGGAAACAAATCGGAAATTGTACGTTAAATGTGGCAAATGAGATGCGTTCGTACTATAACTAGTTTTATAAATATTCGGATCTTGGTGCAATGGCTGTTGCACTCTTATGTAAAAATGCATACATGAATACAAAAAATGAATACAAAATTTATTTCGATTCTATATATTAAATTGAGTAATACGGAAATAATATGACTCCATCTTAAATAGGCCGTAATCACCATGGCAACCTAGAATCATTACCTATCATGGGACATCATTGAATTAATTGCGTATCATAGGATTTAACAGAATGAAGAAAACTTTTATTAATATATTTTTAAGCTTGGATTCTATTTTCATAAAATTTCAAATGACTCGATAAAATTCTGCAACGAATTTACACAGGGTGAATCTAAACTCCTGTGCAAAACTTTAAGAGCTGATAGTACACATGAAGACAAACAATATTAAATGGGAAATAAAGGGTCCCAAACGTCTTCCGAAGGAGATAGACGCCATCAAAGTTTAGGGTCCAAAATTTCAAATGATTATAAAAAACGGAAAAATTGGTCGATTCGTTTGCGGTTTTCGCTAAAACTATTCTTTATGTCAGTATTTTCTTGAAAATAAATTTTAAAGATAGTTGTTCGTTACTATAAAAGTCTAAAGCGCCCTCTATTGGCATTTTTTGAACTTTATCTTTAAAATTTATTTTCAAGAAAATACTGACATAAAGAATAGTTTTAGTGAAAATAGCAAACGAATCGACCAATTTTTCCGTTTTTTATAATCGTTTGAAATTTTGGACCCTAAACTTTAAAGGCGCCTATCTCCTTCGGAAGACGTTTGGGACCCTTAGTTTCCTATTTAATATTGTTTGTCTTGATGTGTACTATCACCCCTTAAATTTTGCCCAAGAGTTTAGATACACCCTGTATACAAGTACGGCGACTATTTTAAACAGATACACTATGACGCAAAAGTTTAGACAATGACGTCATTCAGCTTTAAAATGTAGAATTATGACGTCAGAATTACAAAAACCTGTAAATATATTCAAAAACTGATTTAAAATGCTATGTACAAAAGACAGTCGTTTTATTTGCTATAATACTAATTTTTTTCATAAAAATTCAAATGTGCTTGTCGCAAAAGTTTAGACACTATTCTAAATTTCTTTGAATATTCGCTGGCATATGCAAATTTAGAATCGATGATGTCACAAATTTGGAGTACTTAAGTTCTGCAAACGATTGCGCTTCATAGTCGACATGCCGAGAGCTAAAGAAATTCAAGTGAATGAGGTTTCAAGGATTTGGCAGTTGAAAGGTGAAGGGAAGAGCGTTTCTGAAATTTCTGCTATTATTAATAGGTCAAAAAAATCTATTTATCGAGTTTTATCGAGTGGTTCCGAATATAAAGCAAAATGTCGGCCTGGGAGGCCACGTGTGACAAATGTACGAGAGGATCGCCTGATACAAAGACTAGCGAGTACTCAACAAATGAGCGTACGTGGAGTTCAAAGCTCATCGGGACTCTCTGTATCAAAGGATACGATTCGTAGACGAATTTTGGAAAAAGGAACAATCGTTTATAGCAAAATGCAGAAGAAACCAGCTCTGAAACCACATCATAAGTTACAAAGACTTATGTGGGCTCGAAAGCATATGTCATATGGAGAGAAATGGCAGTCAGTCATATTTAGCGATGAAAAAAAGTGGAATCTGGATGGTCCAGATGGTTGTTTATCGTACTGGCATGACTTGCGGAAGGAACCTCGACGTTTTTTTAGTCGCAGACAAGGAGGGGGCTCGGTGATGGTTTGGGCAGCCTTTTGCTATAATGGACAAGTATCTCTGACCTTCACCAGTGGTCGTCAAACTTCACAGCATTATACACAGACATTAGAAGAAAACCTACTGCCATTTGCTGAGCTTCTAGGGGGTCCTCAGTGGGAATTTCAGCAAGACAATGCTTCAATTCACACTACAAAACATTCAAAATCTTGGTTTAATTCCCATAATATAAGAGTTCTCGACTGGCCAGCATGTAGCCCAGATCTTAACCCTATAGAAAACCTTTGGAGCATCATGTGTCGCAAAGTTTATAGCAACGCTAGACAATACTCTTCTGAAAAGGAACTTAAGACATCTATTGAGAATGCATGGTACGATATCGATCCACAAACTATGCAAGATTTAGTTTCTTCCATGCAATCTCGTGTATATGACGCAATACATAAGCATGGATGCGCAACCAGGTTTTAAAAATTGTTTATTTCGATTTTATTTAATTTGTGTCTAAACTTTTGAGACAGCAGTTTATTTTTGTTACCATTTAATTTATTGCAATATGCACAATTCCACTTTTCTTTGTTATAAATATTGTTTATATGTACAGCACATTAATTTCAAGCAGTGATTTGAAAATTGAATAAATATTTTTCAAAGTATGTAAGAATTTCTTCATTGTCTAAACTTTTGCGTCATAGTGTAGAAGTATTACTGTGTATATACGCAATGTGTTGCAATTTTGGAATGCCTGATCAATTATTACAAAAGTTACAGCCAATAAAGACAAACATACTCTTTTCTGTTAACTCCTGAACACAGTTCAGTTTGCGCTACTTAACCACTCCCAACGATTCAGATTTTGAGCTCAAAATTTAAGTTTAAGTCTAAGCTTTTGAAAGCATGTGATGAGATACAAGAAATAACGGTAAAAAATAGTTGTTGGTTACTCCAAAGTCTAAAGCGCCCTCTATCGGCATTTTTTGAACTGTATCTTTAACATTTATTTTCAAAAAAATACTGATATAAAGAATAGTTTTAGCGATAACCGCATACGAATCGACCGATTTTTCCGTTTTTAGCTCACAGGCTATCAAAGCCTGAGAGCTAATGTGCCCGCCCGTTCTGTATGTATGTATGTATGTATGTATGTATGTATGTATGTATGTATGTATGTACGTACGTACGTATGTACGTAACGCGATAACTCTTGATAGAAACATCCGATTTGCTTCAAAATTTTTTCCTAGGTTCACTGTGATAAGGCGCTTCCCTGATTAGTTTTGGGAGTTCATTGGTTAAGGATAAAGGGGGGGAAACGGGGTTAGTCCACCCCCCCCCTTAATTCAGAAAAATGGGTTTTTCATGCAAAATCATTCGATTTGCTCCGAATTAGGTATACCGGTTTATTATGTTAAGGAACATCCCTGATTAGTTTTGGGGGTTCATTGGTTAAGGATAAAGGGGGGAAAACGGGGTTAGTCCACCCCTCCCCCCTTAATTCAGAAAAATGGGTTTTTCATGCAGAATCATTCGATTTGCTTCGAATTTGGTATACCGGTTTATTATGTTAAGGAACATCCCTGATTAGTTTTGGGGGTTCATTGGTTAAGGATAAAGGGGGAAAAGGGGGGTTAGTCCCCCCCCCCTAATTCAGAAAAATGGGTTTTTCATGCAGAATCATTCGATTTGCTCCGAATTTGGTATACCGGTTTATTATGTTAAGGAACATCCCTGATTAGTTTTGGGAGTTCATTGGTTAAGGATAAAGGGGGAAAAACGGGGTTAGTCCACCCCACCTTAATTCAGAAAAATGGGTTTTTCATGCAGAATCATTCGATTTGCTCCGAATTTGGTATACCGGTTTATTATGTTAAGGAACATCCCTGATTAGTTTTGGGGGTTCATTGGTTAAGGATAAAGGAGGAAAAACGGGGTTAGTCCACCCCCCCCCCCCCCCTTAATTCAGAAAAATGGGTTTTTCATGCAGAATCATTCGATTTGCTCCGAATTTGGTATACCGGTTTATTATGTTAAGGAACATCCCTGATTAGTTTTGGGGGTTCATTGGTGAAGGATAAAGGGGGAAAAGGGGGGTTAGTCCCCCCCCCTTAATTCAGAAAAATGGGTTTTTCTTGCAGAATCATTCGATTTGCTCCGAATTAGGTATACCTGTTTATTATGTTAAGGAACATCCCTGATTAGTGTTGGGGGTTCATTGGTTAAGGATAAAGGGGGAAAAACGGGGTTCGTCCACCCCCCCTTAATTCAGAAAATTTGGTTTTTCATGCAGAATCATTCGATTTGCTCCGAATTTGGTATACAGGTTTATTATGTTAAGGAACATCCCTGATTAGTTTTGGGGTTCATTTTTTAAGGATAAAGTGGGAAAGGGGGGTTATTCCCCCCCTTAATTCAGAAAAATCGGTTTTTCATGCAGAATCATTTAATTTGCTCCGAATTTGGTATACCGGTTTATTATGTTAAGGAACATCCCTGATTAGTTTTGGGAGTTCATTGGTTAAGGATAAAGGGGGAAAAACGGGGTTAGTCCACCCCCCCCCCCTTAATTCAGAAAAATGGGTTTTTCATGCAGAATCATTCGATTTGCTCCGAATTTGGTATACCGGTTTATTATGTTAAGGAACATCCCTGATTAGTTTTGGAGGTTCATTAGTTAAGAATAAAGGGGGGAAAGGGGGCTAGTGCGCCCCTTTTAATCCAGATAAATGGGTATTTCATGCAGAATGATTCGAATTTCTCCGAATTTGGTATACCGGTTTATTATGTTAAGGAACTTCCCTGATTAATTTTGGGGGTTCATTGGTTAAGAATAAAGGGGGAAAAGGGGGGCTAGTCCACCTCCTTAATTCAGATAATTGGGTTTTTCATGCAGAATGATTCGATTTGCTCCGAAGTTGGTATACCGGTTTATTATGTTAAGGAACTTCCTTGATTAGTTTTGGGGCTTTATTGGTTAAAGATAAAGGGGAAGGGGGGCTAGGCCACCCCCCTTAATTTATATAAACGGGTTTTTCATGCAGAATTATTCGCTTTGCTCCAAATTTGGTATACCGGTTTATTATGTTAAGGAGCTTCCCTGATTCGTTTTGGCGATTCATTGGTTAAAGATAAAGGGGGGCTAGTCCACCCCCTTAATTTAGATAAATGTTCTTTTTGCAGGATTATTCGATTTGCTCCAAATTTGGTATACCGGTTTATTATGATAAGGGGCTTCCCTGATTAGATTTGGAGGTTCACTGGTTAAGTATAAAGGGGGAAACGGGGGCTAATTCCCCTTCACTTAGTTTTTTGAGGGGCATTATTCTTTAAAATAAGTGTATAATATACAATTAGTGTGAATAGCCTGTGAGCTCAATGCCATCAGTTTAGCTGGGCACTTTTCTTTTTTATTTATAATCATTTGAAATTTTGGACCCTAAACTTTAATGGCGCCTATCTCCTTCGAAAGACGTTTGGGACCCTTAGTTTCCCATTTAATATTGTTTGTCTTGATGTGTACTATCACCCCGAAAAGTTTTGCCCAAGAGTTCAGATTCACCCTGTATATTAAATTTCAAACCATTCGGTTTTGTAGTTTTTGCGCTGTTATATGCGGACAGACGGACAGACAGATGAGTGGACCAGACGACGACTATATGTGCTGGGTATTTATATAATTACGAATGCACCTAAGAAAAATCACTCTGAAAGACCTAAGTGTCCAATCTAGGATTGTTTTTTGACATCGACTGGGTTTTATTTCACGTATTAACATGTATGAGATTAAAGAAAGATTTGGGATTGCCAAAACCGACTAGTTGTCTCATGGTAAAATTGATAGGAATTACCTAAAATATATCTATCTTATGCATTTCAATTTAAATTAGCTTTTATTACAGCTAAAAAAAACGTGCAGATTGAGCTGCAATAGATTTTAATTTGCTTTAAGACATCAATCTTAAAAATAATTTTAGAAACAAACTATGTCTAATTTAATAAATTCAAGGGAAATAAGGGCGTATCTCACATGCAGTAAATCAATATTTTCTTTCTGTTAAGATATAAAATTATTTATCTAAAATTTATTTCAAGCATGAGTTCCCATTTTAAACAGCTGTATTTAGCGATTTCAAATTAATGTTAGTTTCTTTTCTCGAATTTTACTTTTATTCTATTTAGCATCTATATTTTTCGCAAATTGCCTCCCGTTAAATCTTCGGCAATAAAGTAAAAATGGATGAATAGCTGAATTTCGCCCGTATATGCAGTTGCTTTCCCAGAATAAAAAAGAGTAATTGGCTTGTTTTGTTTTTCTTGCTCCCTCCCTTCCCCCTCTAAAATGCATTCATGTGAAAAAAAAGTATAATGACTTACTACATTTTGTTGTCAGCGTGATCATTTACTACGATAATAAAATCTAAATGACACCTCTGCTGATGTGTTTAAAAATTTATGCCTCAGTTATTGCTCGATTTTTTAAACGAGATTTTGGAGCTATTATTTCATCGAATAAAATGATTTAAGATGATAGATTTTAAATATTTATTTTTTCGCTTTGAAGAATAATGGTTTTTCTAAGTTAGTGACTATCTTGTATAAAAAGTCAAATTCTAATGTAAATGGTTTTTTTACATATTTATTTTGATCGTAAATTCTTTTACATTTCATGTTTAGAGATATAACGTTAAAATGTTAGAAATGATATTATTAACTGGAGATGAATATTTATATATAATTCAAAATATATTACAATTGTTAGCTCATTTTGCGCTTATGAGAATGTTATAATTATTATGCGCTATATCAATTGCTGCATATGCGCACTTTTACTGCGTGTTATTTATTTCTATAATTCCTATTCTTTGAAGTTATTTGATCTCTACTTTTATAAGATTTACCATTTTATATTACAGTTTTCATCATCTCATTCGATCAATTTCTACTTCATTAATTATTTTCTTATATCGATTTAGTATATTCAATAATACTAACATGTTTTTATTTATATATTTATTTTTAACCTTTTTATTTGGAACTATGCTTCAATTGTTGATTGTATTTGTTCCATTCCATTATGTTTATTCACTCCTGGTTCTTTTTATGTATGATAGCCCAAATCTTGTACATTTTCAGCTTTTTATAGCTCGTGCAAGGACGAAACCGTACATGTTCTACTGAATCTATGAAATTTTGTCTTGATACTTCTGCCATGTTTTCACAATTATTTCACGTTTCTTTTATGAATATTTTATGGACATTTTATATAACTGGTTTGAGATTCGTATTTTAATTTTTATATTTCCCCATTTGTGTATGATAAATTAAATGTCTTCTTTATGATAGTTATATATATATATAACTAGATTCTATTTATTCTCCATATAAGTAGAGAAATATAAGTAGTATATTGTAAATATAATAACAGTACTAGTAGTATAAGGGATCTACACGCCAAGAAATGAAAATATTACTAAATAGTCGATCATCTAACAAGATAGTTCGTCGTTTATTACTAATTGGCATTTACACAAAGTAATGGAGAAGAAACCCAACTTTTGACAGCTTTAACATTATTTTTTTTTAATTCTTAAAAAGAGATATTAAATCAATATGCTTTTCACTATATTCAGAATTTTTTATCTTTTACCGCCGGTTTTTCAAAACAGAACTTTTTGCCTAATTGAATTGGGAAAATGCTCGGATTAAATAAGGCAAAATTTACAATAAAAATTTACTGGTGAGAATAATCACGGATTCTGAGCACCTTACGTGGCACGTATACCAGTCGCTCGTCCCTAAGGGGTTAAACGCCAAGAAATCGAAATATTACTATGTATTGTGTGACAATATAGTTCGTTTTTTTGTCACTAATTGGCATTTCCACCAAAGAAAAGGAAGAAGCCCACTTTAATTAAACTTAACAGCTTAAATATTAATTTAGAAAACTAAACTAATGTGTTTTACTTATTTATATATATATTTATTTATTTGGAAAGGCATCAACTTATTTTCAATTGTTTCTTAAGGCTGATCTTAAATCCAAAGGGGCAACTTTATGACACAAGTTTTAATTAATTTTTGTTCGAAAACGCATGAAATTGGCAGGTGTTATTGGTCAGAAACTATGTGATCGAAAGACGTTTTCCATTTTTTTTGGTAAACGCAAAGGATCTTTCAGAAAATATTGTCGAATCTGGTATTTTGAACCGAATTTTCGGATGAAAGGAGAAATACCAGTCAGCGAAGGGAGAAAAACCTGTTGTCACGTGACCCAAAATCTCTTATAACTCAATAAATAATTTATTTATCAAAAAATGGAAAAAGTCTTTAGATTCCAAATCGCTTCCATAGTCAGCCCTGCCAATTTTGTGTTTTTATCTTTAAAAAGGAGTCGGTAAATGTGTCAGAAAGCTTTGAACTTGTTGAGTAGTGGGCTTGAGAACCGCCTTAAGAAATGCCATTAAAATTTACTTTTATATTAAAACACCTAATTTTTCATTAAAAAAAAAAAATATATATATATATATATATACATATAGTGACAAGTTATTCTGTAATTTATTTTCAGCTGATATTCTCACAGAAACGCAAAATAAATCTATTTAGAACTAGCGTATACAAAAAAAATTGGCAATAAATTATGGACAACATTTAATAAATGATTCTGCAAAGAATAGGATATTAAATTAAAACTATCAAGAACACTTCAGAACTAAAATAACCCGATCCTGTCTGTTCTCTTTTTTGCTGAAGATGTTTCATCATGACCTTGAATTGCAGTAACTAGTTTATTAAACCTTTTTTCTATTTTTATAAACGTATTGTTTTCCCAAGCTTTTTTTTTTTTTTTTTTTTTTTTAGTTTAAATTGCTTTAGAAGTGGTTTTTATTACTGTAATAAATATGAATAATTTTCTATTTTTCTTCGCTCGAGTGATTATGTAGTCAGTGTATTGTTTCTCAGCTGCTTACCGAAATTTCATAATTTATTTATATTTCATAAACTGGCCTGTTCATTTCAAAATGCTACATTATTTTAAAGCTGCTCTGACATCTGAATAAAAAAGTGAAATTGCTGCATTAATTTCCTCCTACGATGCTCAAGAATGGTGTAATTTATGGTTAGATCTCTTGTAAAAAAATTAACAATTCACCACGCACATCCTACTCAAAAATATTATTTTAAAATACAGAAAATTTCTTAGTTTGTAAAAAATCCATTTAAAAACTGCCATAAAACTTTTAAAACACTAAAATGCAAAATTGACTGAGTGATGCATCATGTAAAATAACACAATATATATCATGCATCATATTTGTTTCAGTTTTGTTCTAGAGTACATTGTAGATACAATATTTCGTGTTGCGCAATAGAAAATATTAAAATAAATAAAATGCTCTTTTTGTTCCAGTTTTTTTTTTCAAAAGTAAATTTTGAATATTAAAAATGTTTAGTTGAAACAAATACCATTTAACAACTGATATCAAATTTTGCAAAAACTAAAACGCTAAAATTGCTGCTGAATGTTGCCTTATGTCAAATAGCACAATATATATAGTGCACCACATTTATTTCAATTTTATTCTTGAGTAAATTTTGAATTGTGCATTTCATGTACCATTATATAAAATATCAAATTAAATATCCTGTCTTTCTTGTTCCAGATTTTCTAAAGAGTAAATTTTGAATAAAATATTTGAAGATTTAGATTAATTTTCTCCTTCATTGTATAAGAGCTCTGTAATTTTTGAGTGCCCTATACTAAATACTTTAAATGACTCACCATTGTTAAGTTTCTCAAGAAAACTACTTTAAAATACTAAAAATACTTAGTTTGTGCAAATTCCATTCAATAATTGTCACTAAATTCTTAAAATTTCTGAAATATTAAAATTGGGTCAATATTGTATTATGAAATATATATAAAGCTGGTCAAACAACTGAAAAACAAATAATGTTGCTACATTAATTTTCTTTTTTGTTATTCAGAAGCTGTGTAGATTATGAGTATTCTGTATTTTTCTGTAAATATATATATATATAATTTAGCATATTATCTTTACTAAGAAAATTATTGTATAGCACCATAAATGCTTAGTTCATACAAATTCCATTTAACATTTGCCACCAAATTCTAGAAAAACAAAAATACATAGATAGGCTGAATATTGCATTATGCAAAATAACACGATATATATAAAACATCATGTTTTTTCCAGTTTTATTCTACCGTAAATTTTCAATAGCACATTTCATATTCCACCGTAGAAAATATTAAATTAAATACCATGCCTTTTTTGTTTCAGATTTTCTCTAGAGTAAATTTTGAATAAAATATTTCGAGATCATCCTTGAGAACGTCAGTATTTTATTTCGATTAAATCTCCTTTCGTAGTTTTATTTACAATATAAAACTTCCAACTGGAAATGATCTAGGGAATTTTCTCCATTCGGTAAACAAATGATGCTGAGAAAGCTCTTATGCATCTTCGAAATTCATCTTGGAGGCTTTCTGCACGAAAGATAGATATCCCTATATAGATTTACAATGCAGGGTGGGCTCATGTTCCTCTGCTCTTTTCCCCCTACCTGAATCCTGAAATTTCATCCATCTTGACACTATTTCGTTTGACTATCTAAAGGCTTTGATTTCGCATAGAAAGCGGAATAGTATAAGACCAGCTGTCAAAATACCAACTCATGAAGCACATTGTATGCATATAGTAGTATAGTAGTAAAGTAGTGACAACTTCCAAACTTAGAATATATAATATTTCGCTTAAAAATAAGAAATGTGCATATTGATTTAATTTATGAACATTTTTAAAGTCTCAACTGTCAGAGTAATCAACTCCGTGTACGGGACTCTGGGCTTGAAGAAATACCCGTGAAGGTCTTTAGATCTTTTTTTTTTTTTTCCTACAAAGGTTAAGTGTTCAGTTTTTTTTTTAAGTAAAAGCTGCATTGTATTTTTAGATTTTATTTTGTTAAAAATATATTTTAAATAGCTATGAAAGCTTATAGTATATATTATTCTTTTACGGAGTGTATAAAAAAAAAAGACGCACATTGGTAATTTTTCTCTTATACCTATGATTTTTGAAAAGTGATATTGATGGACATAAAGGGAGATTTGGGGCCTGAAATTTCATTTACTTTGAACTATTTTGCTTGATATGTAAAAGATTTGATTTTCCATAGAAAGCAGAATAGTGTAAGACAAGCTGTTAAAATAGTAACTCATGAAGTGTATCCTATGCCTACAGTAGCTATTTCAACTTCCAGACTCAAAATATATAACACTTCGATAAGAAATGAAGAGCTAAGTGGAAGAATATGTTAAGTAACAAAAATTACATTTCAAGAAATTTGAAGTGAAAGTTTTTGCTGTAAATTTTAATAATTTATTTTCTGTTTTATGCCATGTGGTTAAAATATTAACAAGTATGGTACTAAACTCTCTCAGAAAAACTTATTCATATTTAATTTTCAAATATTAAAAATTATTAATATTATTGACATTATTAAATATTAAAATATTACATATTAATGAATAATGTCTTAAATCTTCAAGACTAAATAGAATCTTAGAATTTTAGTTTCACCATGAGATAGGATACCTCATAACACTTTCATCCAAAAGATTAAAAAAATTTTTAGAAAATGTAGCATAACATGTTCATCCACTCAGCTCTTCAAATGTGTATATTAATTTAATTTTTGAACATTTTTAAAATCTCGACTGTCAAAGAAATCAACCCCGTGTAATATATAAAAATTCCTGGGACATCGATAATTTTTTCGTTTTTTAACTACTCAACAATCTGCCTTAAAATGTCTGTAAATTTGTAAAAAAAAAAAAAAATCCAATTTTGAGGTTTTATGAAGAAAATGATTTAACCCTTATCTTAATACTTTAAATAGCTGTAAAAGCATGTTAATTATTTCATGACCATCATCATAAACAAAATTATTTCATGTATTTTTTTATTATTCTTTTATGACATTGATAACTTTTGTATAATACCTATTATTTTTACAAAAGGGTTGATGGATGAAAATGAGATTTTTGGACATTTAATTTTCATCTATAATCAAACTATTTCGATTGACTATATAAAGGCTTTGATTTCGCATAGGAAGCAGACAACAATAAGACCACACCTGTCAAAATATCAACCCATGAAGCACATCATAAGCATATAGTAGTTAGTACAACTTCAAAACATAGAAAAGAATATATTTCGCTTAAAAATAACAAATTTTCATTGATTTTATTTATGAACTCTTTCAAATTCGCAGGTGTCTAAATTATCAACCTCGTGTACAGATTTTTTGTGTTGAAAAAACTTTGACTTAACTTTTTCGTCCTTTAACTATTCAACAAGATATCCTTGAATATATGTGCCTTTGTAGAAAAAGGAGGATAGCAAATTTTGATGTTTTGAGAAAAATCGGAATTAATGTTGATATTTTAAATAGCTCCGAAAGCATTTAGAAAACATAATATTTTTACGGATTCTAATAAAAAAATATTTTTTTACTATTATACCTATGATTTTGGGGGATGTATAAATGGAGGTATTCGACCCTGAAATTTTACCTATCTTGACAATATTCCGTTTGACTATCTAAAAGGTTTGATTTTGCAATGAAAGAGAAATAATATAAGACCTGTCAAAATACCATCTCATGAAACGCCATTATATGGATAAAGCAGTTATTTAAATTTCCAAATTTACAATATATAATATTTCGCTTAACAATGAGAAATGGTTACATTGATTTAATTTATGAACATTTTTAAAGTCCCATTTGTCATAGTAATAATCCCCATGAACACCATATTCGTCTGGAAGAAAACTCCCTGATAATTAATGTAAGGGAAATATCTCTGAAATATCTGTGTATTTCTAGAAAACAGCTAATGTTCAATTTTCAGGTATTGAGAAAAGGGTTTTTTCATAGCTATAAAATTTTATAAAAAACAAATTCATTTACGAAAGGTATATTTAAAAAAAAAATGTTTCCTATAATATAATTTACAAAAAACAGATGATATCAGAGGGCACCATTTCCGTCGACATCATGGTTAAAAACATAGAATCTGCATAATATAAAAATACAATTTTAATAAAATATTTCTCATAGTTTAGAAAAAATACTTGTGTAATGTTAGATAAGTTTAAAGCAATATAAATTCAATTTTTAAAACTTAATTTGAAAGTTATTTTAAAAAAATTAGTACTGAAAATGTACGTTTATGGGAAATGACCCATGCATTTGACATTTTAAATTATTTGTTTCCAATCGTAAACTAGATCCATAAAATATGCAAAAGCTGTCTGGTCAGCGTACAAAACTTTGTGCGACGTTTCTAGCCTATACTTCCCTATTTTGCATCATGAATAAAACATGGTTGTCTCATTCTGTCCTCTCTTATACAACGTCAAGTTTATCCGCTTACAAGGTATTCCCATAGTGAAATTTGATTTATTCAAAACTATATGTAGAGTTGTTCAGTGATTAAATACATGCTGCAGAATAATGTATAATATTTAATGCATATCTTATTATCCTGTGCCAAGGGGGAAAAGTTATGTTTTTAACTTTAAAAGAGCTTATTAAACTTGCTAAAGCCCTTTTATATTTACACCATAAAATTATCCTAAACTTTCGAAATAGTGCTTTATAACTGAAGTTCATTTATATCTACTGACGTAATGGTTAAATTGCATTGTTTTAAAAACGTTATAAAGTGATCATGATATTTCCCCAAAACATTGTTCAATTTTAGAACCAGCCACTGTTTCCAAATTCTATTTCTCTTTGAATGAGTTTTTCATATTCTTATTAATTATTAAATGATTTTTGCCATTTAATGTTGTAACTTTAATTATGCATGCAAGTTTCTTGTGAACGTGGTCGTTTATTTCATTACAAAAAACGAAAAAAATATTCAAATTGAAGCGTTAGCTGCTGTTTCATATCGCCTCTACACACGAGATTTAAATCATTCTACGAAAGGACAGTGGTAGATAAGCCATATATCGTCGTTCGTCTATTAATTTAATGCAAAGTAAATGTTCTCCTTAAAATGAGTAAATTTTTTATTATTATTATTATTATTATTAAACATATAACTTCCGGTCTGTATAAATGTTCATAAAAAGGAAGAGTGGGTTGTTAACCCGGGAGAACTCGCTGCATGAAATTTTCTCTCACAGTCGTACTTTTTTTAAGACACTTTATTTAAACCATTTTTCATTTTAATTAAAATTTAAAAATGTTATTTCAATTGTTTTAACTATTTGTGAGTAAATGTACTAAGCCAAGCAAAAAAAAAAAAAAAAAAAAAAAAAAAAAAATGATATTAAGCGAATGTAAAGTAAAAGAAAAGCAATTGGCACCGTGAGAGAAATTCTCACTAGCGAGTTCTCCCGGGTTAAAGCAGACTTTCAAAATGAATGCACTCCAGTTGATTTCATGTAGCATTTTCGGATGCATTTCTCGATCCATGTCCACTCTAACTGGGAGATATTGAATAATTATCACCCTCCATCTAAGTAAGATTTTGCATGATATACACAATGAGTCACCTGTGTCAACTATGTTACTAAAGATTGAAAGGACTGACAGTGAAAAGCGAATAGAATTCCACAATATAGTTCTTAAAGACATACAGTGGTGGCCAAATTTGTGGACACTTTTATGTAGCTTTCATTACAAAAAATAAAAAGCTATCTACTGCAGCCATCCGAAGGAAAGCACTTCGGTAAATTTTGCTATATCTTCGCCCATCATGACCCCCAGATACCAAAACCACCCTCCGTTGAAATTCTGACTTATATTTATATACTATATATATATATATATCCATCTATATATATATTTTTTTTATCTGAAATTTGTCATGCTGTAACTCTCGAATTTTTTAACAGATTTGGATGAAATATTTCATATGCATAGTACATACTAACGTCTCGACCGAGTTCGTTGGCCAGCTTTATACGCCGTCGTGTTTCAAAATGGCGGCTATTTGAATTTTGTGGACACTTTTGAAAATTTTTAGGTTTCCTATCTTTCTCTTTAAAATGACCTATGTTGTTAACTTACACTGTGTGACTCTTTAAAATATCTTTTAATGTTACTACTACTGTTTAAAATGATACATAAGAGTTTGAATTTTGTGAAACGTAACATTTTTTTTATAAGTATACAATGTTAGAAAACACAAAAAAATTTCAAAAATTCAAATGGCAGGCATTTCGAAACAAGATGGCGGATTAAGCTGGCCAACGATCTCGATCAAGACGTTAGTATGTACTATGCGCATTTTCTTTGCGCATTACCATGTGCATGAAAAATTTCATCCAAATCGGTTATAAAATTCGATAATTACAGCATGACAAAATTCAGATATAAATATATATATATATATATATGTATATAGTATATAAATATAAGTCAGCATTTCAACGGAGGGTGGTTTTGGGATCTGGGGGTCATGATCGGCATATAGCAAAATTCCCCGAAGTGTTTTCCTTCGAACGGCTGCAATAGGTAGCTTTTACTTTTCGTAATGAAAGCTACCTAAATGTGTCCACAATTTTGGCCACCACTGTATATCCTACAGTTATGTTTTCAGTGTTTATACGCATTTTCGAATTTCGGAATCTGAATTAGCTTTCATTAAAAACTGGCATGTTGGATTTTGAACTTTAAATAAAGAAGAGAGAGTGTCATTAACGTATTAACAACCGTATTATGAAAACGACATGGTACATTCGTAAAAAAGGATCGTTGCAGTAAAAACACACAAAGAATGGCATTTCTACATCTTGAATAGGCACAACACTCTCAAAAGTTCGATGTTCATCCAGAAAATGACACATGCCGATTAATCTTACAACAGTCTATATATAAAACACTCTAAACAGGAATGAATTTCCGTCGTTTCAATAAAGTTTCCCATTTTAAACAAATTTCCTGTTTCCTTTATGGCATCGTTTAATGAAATTTTACTCATACTGTTATTTTTTTAATCACCACTGATCATTTATTTTGTGTTACTAGTCCGGAAGATGTAAAAGTTCTTAGATGCTCTAAAGTCTAAAATATTTGTAGATGCTATGCAATAACATTTGATTTTTCATTTCACTAAAATGCTCTTCTGGTACCAAATTTATTTGTTTTATTTTTATTTTCATATTTTCTTTTTTTCAGTATCTAATTTTTATTCTGCAAATTGCGAGTTTTATTAGGCTAAAATATTATGACGAACCACAGCAACAGTTTCGGGGGTCTAATTTTTATCTAAGCGAGATGTTCAAAAATGAAAATGAAAAGAAAAACGAAACTAAAAATGTATATTTAATGGCGTCATCATCTATATAATTAGAATGTCTGTATATAATCTTCGGTAAAACACCGACGTTTAAGTTCATTCTAATATTTGAAGGACGTATAGACCAAAATAAAGTAAAAATAATAATAAAGTAAAAATAAGTAATGAAGTTTTGTCTGTCGGTTAGTCCGGAATCAGCTCAGAAATGGATCCATAAAAAAACGCAAAACTTATCAGCAGCAGATAGAGAATATTTGTCGCTACAATCTGCTGTTTGACGCATTCCGATATCTAATGTAGTTTTTGAGAAAACGGGGAAAAATCCAAGAGAATCAATTAATCCACCAATATTTCAATACTCGAAAGCTCGAGATATAATCGGCCAATTTTAAGGAATCTCACGGTGATTGAAAGGTGTAATTAGATTTGTAAAGGATAATAATTAGATTTTTAGCATATGACTTATACATTTTAATTAAAAACTGGATTGGTAAGTATAAGAAGTCAATATTCCATAATCGGGACCAAAGCCAAGATTTGCGGTAATGCTAGGTAAAGAAATTATCATCTAGGATAACATTATATGTTTGCCTCATAAACAACATGGTTACTTAAAACAATGCATTTAAGTCTTTAATTTAACTTCAGGTAACGGAACCACGCTATCTAAAGTATGCCAACTGTCTGTGAACACGATTACGAAAGATCTATAAATGATAGTAATTTTATGTTATACTGATTTTTAGCTTGCAACTTATTCGTTTAGAAGTAAATTCATTTGAGAAAAAAATGTCAAACGAACTGGGTGAAGCTCCTACTGTTATTAATATTTTTAATAAAGTGTTTTATAATATATATATATATATATATATGTTTAATTTTATATCATAAATATAATAACATTTTCATTGCAATTATTTTATTTTCTCTAATACTTTTTAAAAGACTGAATAAGAAGGAATTCTGTAAGAAACAAATCGTGATATGCACTATTAAAAATCTAAAATTTATAATGCTACGTTAATTAAAGTATGTTCAGCTTTCCTATTTACATGAATTCCTTAATATGAAGATAGACGACCATTACGATTATGACATTTTAATAATTCACTAAAAAATAAAATCCATTTCTTAACATTGAGACAACGCTTTGTTTTATGTTGGAAAATAATTTAAGAAAACATGTTCAAGCACTTAATAATTAAATTTCATTTTTCTTTACAATTCTTTATTTGAAAAATTTAAAAAGCATGGAAAATTTATTTCCTATGATAATTAAAATCTTTAAAAATAAAATAAATCTTTAAAAAGGAAAATATGCATTTCGAAATATTTTTCTATTGTTTTTATTTTATTTTTTATCCCCCTTTTCATCAAATAAGATTAAATTTCTCGTTATAATTTTAGTTACTTTAATTTTCTAATCTTACAAAGTTGTCTTTGTTTGACTGAATGTTTATTTAAGGCTATTCGATATTTTTCAATTAATTTTTGCGAAATTGCTTTTATCGTTTAAGTCTTTTAATAAAGCAGACGTGAATCTGGTAATCGAGTGATGTAATACTTTGCACCTGATTTTCATACTGAACATTTGATATTTAAAGTTATTAATTCTTATTGTTATTATTTGTTTTACATTTAAGGCTGATATTTTTTATACGGATGTCGCCCTTCTTTTCGTTGACCAATTGTTAATTCCTAAAGTGTTAATTTTACAGGTATAGTTCCAATCGAAAAAAAAAAAAAGTTTAAAATATTGTTCTTCATCACATTAAATCGTACACATGATTTTTATACTTAGCATTTGATTTTTTATATTAAATTATTGTTGTTATTATTTCCTTTAACTTTAAGGTTGATAATTGTTTATATCGGGTGTCCTTTATTATCGTTGACAATTCCTAAATTGCTAATTTTAGTGGTATAGTTACAACTGAAAAAATGTTTCAAATATTGATCTTCGTCACATTAAAATCGTACACCTGAACTTTATACTTAACATTTGATTTTTAATATATTTGATTATTGTTGTTATTATTAGCTTTAACTTTAGGGTTGGTAAATTTTTATACGGAGAGTGCTTTCTTTTCGTTCAAAAATAGTTAATTCCTAAACTGTTGATTTTAGTCGTATAGTTCCAATTGAAAAAATGTTTCAAATATTGTTCTTCATCCTATTAAAATACTACAACTGATTTTCATTCTGAACATTTAATTTTCATATATTTAATTATCGTTGTTATTAGTATTTGTTTTACCTTTAATGCTAATAAATTTTTATAGGGGTGTCCCCTCTTTTTGTTGACCAATACTTAAATACTAAGCTGTTAGTTTCAGAGTTATAGTTCCAATTGAAAAGGTGTTTCAAATATTGCATCACATTAACATCAATTTACGACAAAATAATTATTTTTTTAAATATACGAAATTTAATTTTTTAAAGGTCGCTGATCTTATACGTTATATTGAAAATAACTTCATTCTTGCTCTAACAAGTAAAACTGTCGAAACTTCATTGTTCGTTGACCAAAATATACTTAGTTATGGTACTTTGAATTTGAATTTTTGTAGTTTTCTGGCACTATAAACAGATAAACGCATTTATATCTTTATTAAAATTTTAAATTTATATTGTCATTTAAATAATTATTCTAAATTAAATAATGAAAATGCTAAAGTCTTGAAACTTCTGCGCGTATTATTCAAACTTATAAAATATATCAAACAAAATACGCTGTAATTGTTAATGTGAATAAAACAAGAAAATATTCTTAAATTCAAGGATACATTAGACAATCTTACTGATGTTCGTAATCCAAAGCAAAAGTTTTTCTGGAGAACTGCTTGAGAGAGTACTGATTATACAAATATTTATAGGCCCATCTTATTTATAATAATGAACATTAATTAATAAAAGCAAAAATCTTTTATGTACGTGTTGCGATTTGATGTAATGTTTGGAAAGTCGAAACGTCATATTTTATCTAAAAACTATAATTTCAGTTAAGATTAATTACCAGTTGCATCTCCTAACGAAGATCATATCACCTGACATGTTTTCATATGCAATTTCTATACTGAATCTATCTTAAGCTAGATGTAGTAAAAAAATTAATGCATATGATGTAGTTGAATTCAAGGCACATTACAAACTTACACTGATGTTCATAATTTAAAGCAAAAGATTTTATGCGAAAACTGCTGCAGAAAATACTGATTATACAAATATTTATAAATAAACCTTACTTTTAATTAATGAAACTTAATTAATAAAATATATTTTTTTCTTTATACACGTCTTGAGATTTAGTGTGATGTTTTGAAAGTCAAAGCCTCACATTTTATCTAAAAAGAGCGTTTCAGTGGCGTCGCCTACTAGCATCTCCATACACTCGATGCACTCGACATTGCTATTTTGGGAGCTCTCTAGTGTACTGGATTTGAATTTTTCAGATATTCATAACAAATTCAAATCAGAGCTTACGAATCGATGCCATTTTTGGAAGAGAGAGTAAATTTATATCTCCTTGCCTATCCATTATATCAGCTTTGACTGCTATCCTTGTATGCAAGTGATCTTTCTGTTGTAATTTTATTACTATGGGAAAGGAATATGAAATAACAGAATAAAGATAAAAATTAATGCGATTTTTCCTATTTCAGGTTTCGTAATGGACAATTTTATGCCGTGTTTTGTTTAAAAGAACTCGGCCTCAAAAAAAAGAAAAAAATAAAAAAAAAATTATCAACTTTTTAAAAAAATACATTTTTAGATATTATTGTGTAAATATTAAATACAAATAATTTAATCCAAAAAATTAAAAAACTAAAATTATTTTTCACAAAATCTAAAAAAAAAATCTATTTTAATCACCTAATTTAAAATGCTACTAGTATTTTATTTTTTTATTTTGAATTTTCACCTGATTTTTTAAAAATTGCAGGTCACTAATGATATTTTGAACAGATTTAAGGATCGGATTTTTGTTAACCCTTTAATTATCGTATTCAATTTAGTGATAGTATGCTGGATAGCAGATATATTAAATATCTTCAAAAGTAATTTATGTCATTATTTTAAATTACATGTGAATTATTTACTATAAACAGATAAACGCATTTGTATCTTTATTCAAATTTTAAATTTGTATTGTCATTTAAATAATTATTCTAAATTAAATAATGAAAATTCTAAAGTCTTGAAACTTCTGCGCGCATTATTCAAACTAATAAAATATATCAAACAAAATACGCTGTAATTCTTAATGTGAATAAAACAAGTGCATATCACCTGGCATCTTCTTACATACCATTTCTGTACTGAATCTACTTTAAGTTAGATGTAGTAAAAATATTCTTAAATTCAAGGATACATTAGACAATCTTACTGATGTTCGTAATGTAATGAAATGAAATGATGTAATGTAAGGAGATGAAATAAAGGTTTATTTATATTATACAAACAGAAATAAGGTTCTGAGTAAACAATTTACATAATCACAATAGCAATTAGCGAAGCAAAAAACTCAACAACGGATGCTTAGAATATTGAAGTCTGGACTTAAAATGAGGACATACACACATGCATCCTGATATTTCAAATAGAAGAGTTCACGGCGTACACAGGTACATCGTGGTGCTTAAGGATTTAATAACAATAGTTTAAGTGAAAAAAAATCATTAATAAATACAAGTGGAAAAAAAGCAGAGAAAATAACTAGTTTTTGTGCATGTGATTTTTTTTTTAACAAAAGTTATCAAAATATTAAAAATCCCCCCCCCCCCCAAATTTGACATCCGGGGGCACTTTTCTAAATTTTGCGTACATCATTCAAGCCCCCGCGTGGCAAATTTGGGGGAAGGGGCTCGGAAGGTGCATAGCATGAATAAGTGGTTACAGGCCTTTCCAACAATATGTCACATGTGGGGGTCAGTAAAAGTTAGAAAAATGCCCCCCTTTGGGAATAGTATCGCGCCTCTTGGAATACATCCTCCCCCCTCTCTTTGAAATATCGTTTGCAGAAATGTGTTACTGTGCACGGCGACTATATAGAAAGGTACTAATACAATGTAGCAGTTTGATAAATTTTACTCAATTATGGCAAAAACTTAATGATACACCCTCGTATCCGTGTGTGTGTGTATAGTAAACATGCTTTCTGCATCTTACAACTTTATAACATTTAAATTCGAAAGACTTTTACTAAGTGAGTCTTCAGTAAAAAGAATTTCCTGGATATAATTATCATCTTACTCTGTAATCATAAGACATATTTTTTCCTAAATTCGGTGATACCTATATCGCAAAAAAAATACTTGTCTTGAATCGGTTATGCAGATAAAAAATACGTTTGATTAGATATTCCTTCCCATGCATTCAAGATATCGTTCTAACTGATACACGTTATCCAAGAAAATATTTTTCTGAATAGTAAGCAGAAGTTCTAGTCGTATGATATTCTAACTGATTTGTTTTTCTGGGCAATGTAGTATTTAGAAATAATTTTTTAACTCAACTTATCAGGAAAGAAAATGTTTCATGAATATTTTAAACCGGGTATTAAAGTTTTTGTTTTTATATTGAGTAAAGTTTTCCTTACGATACAAAAGAAAATATTAAAGCATTAATAGATAAATTAAAAAAATAGTTTTTTAACAAAATCTCAATGCGCTATCATTTAGAATCATAAACCAGAGATATTTAATATGATTCTGTTTAAAACAATTCTATGCAAATGAGATAAAATTTTTCTACAAATTAATAGAGCCTCTAATATATTTTAATTACATTTATAAAAGTAACACGAAGGTAACATAAACATGCATGCTCCGTCTTAAAAATTTATAGTCTTTAAGTTTGAAAAATTCTTTTAAGTGAGATTTCCGTGAAACATATTCGCAGATATAATTCTCTCCTGGTTCCATAATCATGATATATTTCATTTCATAAATACGATCACATTTCATTAAAAAAAATGTTTGAACTAATCGTTTATGCGGATAAAAGGATTATTTGATTAGATATTTCTAAGATTTTTTTTATAATTTAAAACTCTTCTGTTTAAAGAAAAGTTGGGTAATAGACGAAAGGTTTGTAATATGAATATATTTAAAATAAATTTATACTAATAAGACAGGAATTTCTTCGTAATAATTCAGCATATGATATTTATACATTTATGATATATGATAGTGGCACATCTGCCCTCTGATGGAAACTACTATTACATTATGTGCCGTTTTATATGATAAAAGTAGTAAATCAATAAATTCGTTTTGATCAATTAAATCATATTTTTAAAAATTAGACTTGTGCCACTATAAAAGCAAAGCAGCGAAATATACGTATATCGCTATTCTGTGTAACTTTATGTAACGAAAATTTGTGGTTTTAAACTTACTATTTAAATCTATGACATTTCTAAAAATTAATGTTTTTTTTTTTTTTTTTTTTTTTTTTTTTTTTTTTTTTTTTTTAACGGCTACATATTTTGCTATCTTTTAAATTTAAAAAAAAATTGTTATACTGTTACTGTTATATTTAGTTGTTAAATTTTCGTTTACTTCTTGGCTATCTTAATTTATTCCAACCATCTTGGTTTTTTTCGCATGTTTAAGGAGCTTAATGTTGTCATTTTTAGGCCTTATGCCGACAATATTCGATAAAATAACTTATCTTCACTAAGAATTGTGATATGATACTTCTATGACGATTCCGTATCACATTCATAGTTTTTTAGCTCACAAACTATCAAAGCATGAAAATTAATAGGCCCACAGGTTCTGTATGTACGCAACGCGATAACTCTTGATAAAAATATCTTATTTGCTTCATTTTTTTTCTAGGTTCATTCTGATAAGGCGCTTCCCTGATTAGTTTTGGGGGTTCCTTGTTTAAGTATAAAGGGAGGGGGGGCGGAGGCCTAAAACCCCTTAATTTAGATAAATGGGTTTTTCATGCAGAATTATCCGATTTGCTTCAAATTTGCTATACCGTTTTATTCTGATAAGGCGCTTCCCTGATTAGATTTGGACGTTCAATGTGTAAGTCTGAAGGGGCAGCTAACCCCCCCCCCCCTCTTTAATTTAGCTAAATGGGTTTTTCATGCCGAATTATCCCATTTGCTGTTTGGAATTGGTTAGTAAATAACTTTTTATTTAATTTTTTTAATCATAAATGTTTTTATTCATTGTATTTTATGGAATTCTAGAATTTAGATGTTTCGGTTTTGTTTCTCTTTTAATTTTCTTATAAATTCATTATCACAATCGATCGGGAAATTTTAAGTGTTAAGTACTTAAATAATTAGCAGCATGCATCAGTCAAACAGAAATTAATTGTGTTTTTTCTTATTTTACGGGATATTGCCCTTGATAACGTGTTTCATAATATAAGGTTCAAAATTCGTCTTGTGTTTTTTCATTCCTTTCGTAAATTTCTCGTCTTACATATTTTGTTCCTCCTCTTTTTGAAACGCCACTTTCCCAATTTTTTTTTCTACTTTTATATAGGATTTACAATATATAATGTAGCAAAAAAATTTATATTTTATTTTCGTCGATTTATCATTTGTTTAAATGTTTAATATTTACAAAAAGTTTTACTATATATATATATATATATATATATAGAGAGAGAGAGAGAGAGAGTGTGTGTGTCTTAGAATCTTATATAAGTTTTAAAGACATTTTTATGTGGATTTACCGTAAAAAGTTTTCCTCGTATATATAATTCTCGCCTTTGTAACCATAATACATATTTCGTAAATACGATGATATATCAGCCGAAAATACTTGTTTTGAATTGCTTATGCGGTTGAAAAAATAGATATGATTAGGTATTCCTTCCCATGCGATGAAGATATCGTTCTAACTGAAATATGTTACCTGCGAAAATATTTTTCTGAATATTAAGCAGAAGTTCCAGTCGCATAATGTGTAATTGATTTGTTTTCCAGAGTAATATAGTTTTTAGAAGTAATTCTTTAACTCAACTTATAAGAAAGAAAATGTTTCATGAATATATTAAACCAGGTATTGAAGGTTGGTTTCTACTAGTATTTTGAATTGAATTTACCTTGCGTTACTCAAAGTAAAAATTACACGTAAATAGTTGAGTAAATAATGCATTTCGAAGAAAATCTTCGTTCGTTTAAATATTGCATTTTTTTTCGTTTTAGGATTATTCCACTGCACAAGATTAATTTAATATTACTATTTTTCGTGATGAATATATTTTCAGTATTCTTCATAACAATAATGTCAACACAACAAATTTTACTTAATTATTATTTATATTCAATAATCACATAAATATACTGTAATATTATAGTATTATATTAGTATTAATTTACACACCGACTCCTAGTAATAATAAGAATATTAATATAGTCGTTATTATAGTTATTATTATTAAATTACTGTTAATACAGATAATAATAATAATTATTATTATTGAATAATTATTATTGTTGCGTTCATTATTAGTTTATTTTTATTTTTATTCTTATTATTGTTATAATCTATTTGCTTTTATTTTAGACGTTGTATAGTTTATACAGCATGTTTTCTTCTTCGTCAGTTTGTCTATATTTTCAGTAGTACAGTCTATCTTTTCTTTTTTTTTCATATTTATAAACAGTTGGAATAGTGTTGATCATATTAGGGTTGGGGGCCCCACTGGCTTCCATAGTGTACACCTGTGCGGACTATTCTCGCTCCGATCTCGAAACAATCGAACCTTGAATTATTGAGGCCTCTTTTATTTCGATCCAGATAAATTAAATTTTTCAGCATCGTCGTTAACATTTCTACAGGAACCCTTTTGGCATTCTTGCAACTTTATTTTAATCATGGGTGTTGGTAAAATTACCTTAGATTTCTTTCCATTTCAGAAAAATGTTGACAAAAGAATCGCCACGGAACGCTAAGAAACGCTAAAAATCGCATTAAATTTCGCGAAAAATTAAAAAATCGCAAAGGACAAAATTTACTATATTAGGATAAAACCGGATTCCCTGTACGAATGACAAATTAACCGTTGCAAAATGCAAGAAAACGCTAATAATCGCATGAAATATGCGGGAAAAATCCAAAGCTCTCTGTACGAATTTCAATAAACTTTATTGAAAAGAGGATAAAATTTATTATATCGGGCTAGAAGATTGAAAATACGTATACATGTTACTAATGAGAAAAAAATCGCCACAAAATGCAAAAAGGGCTAAAAATCGCATTAAAATCATATTAAAATATAATCATAAAATATAGAATAATAATTTAAATGAAAAATTAATGTGGAAAAATCGCCGCAAAACTCGAAAAGGGCTAAAAATGTTTAAAAAATTATATAAAAATCTAATCGTAAAATATAAACACTGCCTTCGAGGTGCATAACTTCAGACATACAGGAACCTCCCTGCCATATATTGTAACCCTTTACGCAGCGATCTCTTTAGTAAACACCACACACGCATTCAGACAGATTTTGACAAACACAAAAACGTCTATCTTTATTATTACAGATAATGATATATTTTATTGATTATTACTATTTTCGATATTATAATTATTATTCGGATCACCATTACCATAACGTGACTAAAATAGGGCAGCTCTATATTTCTAGTCTTTGTAATATTGGTGTACATGGCAACTAACAGAAGTTTTTGTTTGAATCAATTGCTGCATGTAATCAGACATTTAATATATATATATAAAATCGTCTGAATGCCAGATAATTTTTCTGAAAAGACTAAGTTTCTTCTCTGTGAAAGATACTCCCTATTTTAAATTCTTTGTTGTAATTGAAGAATACGAAAATTACTGATTTTGCTATTCTTTATTCCCTTCTTAAATCCTCTATTCCTTTTTTAACTGTTATAAAATGTTAGTCGCATTGTAATATTCCTTATTGAGGTGAAGTATTTTGCAGATTTGTGGGATATTGATTTCTATGCAGCAATTCTAAAATGTTAAGATTTTCTTATTCATTAAAAAAAGATTAAAGAGCAAAAATGATTTTTGTACGCTTTTAATCTTTTGTCATTCTTATATCTTACTATCTTCAGAAGATTCGACATTTAAATTCTCTCAAGATAACTTTCAATTCTTACAAAAAAAGGTAAGAAAAATTTTCCGACTTTCTTTCATTATGACACTCATGGTATTCAAAATTAAATTTTTCGATTCATTCTTTATTCATTTTAACTTTTTCTGTTTTTCAAAAAAAAAAAAAAAAATCAACTTCTGTATCTAGTTATTTATGGAGAATGATCTAAGATCTTGAAATTTTTTCCCGTTATCGTTCTGGTTCAGTTAAAATAATAATAATAATGATTCGTTGCAGTTTTTGTTAACTTAAAAATAGCGATTTTCAGTTCGGTTCCGCTTTTTGTTTCATTAGAAATAACTGTTTCTTTTGGTATTCATTCCCTTAAAAAATAGCTGTTTAACTCTTAAATGTCGGGTGTTGCTTTTCGGCAACATACCCAATTTAGGCTCTAAAATATTATTAGAATAATATTGTAGCTTTAATGCCTAATATTGCCAATAAAATACATTCTGAAAATATTATTAAATCGATTTTCAACACGTAGATGGCAACACTTGAGCTGTTTAAGAATAAAGATAGATTTATTTTTTTCAATTGTTGCTACTTGTTCTTTTTGGTTTGTTTGGAAGCATGCGAAATACCCTATTTTGTTCTGCAGTGAGCAAGTAACATTTATTTCTTATTATAGTTCCTAAAATTCTTGTGTGTTTAATATTATAGAATTTTATCAAGGAAAATTATTTTTTCAATTAAAGACCAGTATTGCCGGTTAGTAACAAACTGTTTTTTAGCCGTAAACCATACTTAAAATGAAATGTGATTTTTCAAAGTATTTTTCCAATGATTTATTTAAAAAGTGAAAGTCGAAAAGCATTATTACAATGATTTTTCAAAAATCAGGCATTTAAGGGTTAAGGTTCAGTTCCGGTTTTTGTTCTGTCAAAAATTAGTTTCTTCTAGTTTTCGCTTCGTTCGAAGCTCTGATTGAAAAATCGTCAAAAAGTTTACACTTAATATAATACAGAAAAAGAAAAAAAAAGAAAAATCATGGTAAATTATCAAATTTTTATTTTAATTTTTTACCCTTAGGTTCTTCAGAATTTACCAAATTATTGTTTTAATATACAGTAAGCCACCCGCTTAACCGGCCTAAATGGGACCGAGGGTTAGCCAGTTAAGAGAAAAACCGGTTAAAGTGGAGAAGTAAAAAAAAAATAATAAATAAATAAATAAGTATCTGCGTAATTTTGTTAATTAAACCCCTGCAATTCATTTAGTTTTTCAATTTGGGTAGTTTTAAAAAAGTACCTATTTTCTGTATTTTGTGAAATGAATACTAGTTATAATTAACTGAATTGAAAGAAAAATTATCGCTGATAACAAATAATGAAAAATGTTTAACACAAATTAAATTGTTGAAAATCGTGACACACACCTTTAGAAGAAGTTGAAATTGTTCTATATTATGGATATTTAAGTAAATCAACCTTAAAGAAATCAGTGACCTTCCTCTGTTGAAGGCAAGATGCCCGACATTTTGCAGCATAATCTCTCCATCTCTTTCACATCATAAGTTTAACTGAGGAAGCTGTTAGCCGCTGCTCAACACAGCGTAGTGCCAAATCTAATTCTTTTACTCCTTCCGTATGAAGAATTTTAGCAGGGTCAACTTCAACTGGATCATCATCAGAATTGTCTTCTTATTGAACATCAGTTACAGTCCTTATTATATCCTCGTCAAATAGCGTTTCAGGCTTGAGATCTTTATCAGACTCAAACTAGTCTTATACATCTTCTACGGTCATCTGTTCGCATCTCTCAAGCTTTTTAAATGTTTGTACAAAACAGTTTGCAGATAGATCAGACATTATACAGTTCCGGGAGAGGGGAGAGGTTGCACTTTTGACCATTAAAACACAAAATCTCAAATCTCCAGGGGACATCTTATTGTTCCTGGGGGGAATGTCACCCCCACCCCCTCCACCTGGCTACACGCTGAATTCAACAGTGATGAAGATCGACGCGTATCAATTTAGAACAGACATTCTCCTTTCTTAATTTTGCCTCCTTTCCCTCGGGATTGCACTTCAACTCGAAACAGTAAGCTGAGTTCCCGAGGCCTTCATTCCTGAATTTTGCCTGATGTTGGGAAAAAACTCGGCCGTTTAAAGCGGCGTCCCGGTTAAGAGGGAGGCTACTGTAATTGGGTTAGAGATTCATATTTAACTAATTTCTTTCTTAATTTGATTTAATAAAAATAAGCAAAGCAAGACAGACTTGAACACGCTTAACATGAAATTTATAAAAATGCAAAACGATTAAAAACATGTATACATATTGCCAAGCAACCGAAAGGCTTGATCAGTACAGAATAACCATTGAAAAATAAACAGCAGGACCATTCAAGCACCGTTAAAATTAAAATTAATTTTACAGAAATAAAGTATATTTAGCAAGAATAAGACAAGCCTCATTCAACACCCATAATGAAGTTTTTATTAAATCATATAAATTTTAAAATTCAGACGTTAAATGTATTTATATTGCAAGTTCTTTCTTAATCTTAATAACTAGGGTGCACCTTGTCAAATTTTTGTCTGTTATTGAGCCCATTCTTTGTGCTTCTATTTCGAGATCATGCGTTAACTGCTCATTTCTAAACATTAAATGCATATTTTGACAATTTTATAAGTTTCAGTATACATAATTTCCTATTTAACTTTTGATATTCCTTATATCGAAAAGTTAAAGACAAGAAGTAAATTATATCAATGGTTTGTATTTTAATTTATCTTTTAAATAACAGAAATTTCCATAACCTTAAAAATAAAAAATGTCTTTACACTTAGTTTCAGAGCAGAAGAAAAAATCGATTCAGTTTTTGGAACTGAAAAAAGTAATTTAGGTTTAGTTCTATGTTTAATTTCATCTAAAATAATTGTTTCTCCGGAGTTTAGATTTAGCTTTCGGTTCCAGTTTGAAACCTTGGAATAAATCATAAGACTGGTGCAATTTTGTGATACGTCTCATGAAATTTCACTAAATCTTTCTCTAAATAGTATAAAAACTATTATTATCCTCAACAACTAACAATAGTAATCACTGAAAACAACAGCATGCTATACAAAAATGTTTTACATTATCACCCCCTCCTCTAAATATTCAGTGTTTGAATAGTTCCATGGGAATTATTTCTTTAATGTTTTATTTTCTCTACATTAAAAATTATATATATATTTTTTTTCTATTTCTCCCTTAATTCACTCTAACTCGTCCTAGTTGGAAGACGAAAAAAAAAGTTTAAAATATTAAACTACTCTTTCTATTCATTTCTTGTAAATTAACCATCAATGGGCGAAGAAGTAGTGCTTTTTTAATGCAAGCCACACAGTAATAATAATAATAATAGGTATTACTATTATAATAATTATCAGTGTTTCTTTAGTATATTACAAAATCCTTTTCGGAGCCCCGTCTCTGGAGTAGTAATAGCTTTACAAATTGACAAGAGTAATCACTGGAAACAATAGAATTTTATTCATTGGCATAAGAAAATGTAATTTTTTTTTCTAATAAAATACCTACTACAAAGTGAAAAAAAATAAATAAAGCAAACCTCGTATTTCAACGATGCCTACATCAGCATATATTACAATTTTTGCGATGTACTATGCGTGTTGTTTCACCCGTAGCTAAAACTTTAAGTCCAGTTACCTCAGAATGAGTTTTTTTATAATTTGTTTCGCTTAATGATATACCTATACTTTCTTGCAAGGTATATGTATAAAATTTTGTACAGAGATTTTATATTATGTTTTTTTTTTTTTTTTTTTAATTTGTCTGTAGGATTTTTAATTTCATGTGAAAATTATGAAAATATATTCCTCGAAATAAAATCCACAATTAATATTTTTATAAATCCTGAAGACAAATAAACACGAAACCTTTTCTGCCTACAATAGTGAAAACAGAAATGAAATCGGTCAAGTGGTTCATGACTTGCATAAAAAATAAATAAATTTTAAATTTTTAGTTTTTATTATTTTTTTTATTAATAAGAAACTTTCCAAAAAAAAAAATATATATATATATATATATATATATATATCTTAAAAGTAATCTTTATAGCAAAACATATTCGGGGGGGGGGGGGGGGGGAGGATCATTAAAAATGCCTATAAATAAAGAAAATAAAATTTTAACCCCCAAATAAGAACCCTTAAGAATATTTTAAATTATCATACCCGACACTAAATATTCAGTGCTTAAATATTACCACGATAATCTTTTTTTTTTTTTTTTTTTAAATTAAAATAGCTATGATATTCACGATAATTTATATATATATTTCGTTCTTCCCGTAATTCATTTTAACTGTCCCCATGTGAAAAGAGAAAGATTCAATTTATTTAACTAATCAAAGGGCGAATGGGGGAACTCTTTCTAATACAAGAAACACGATAATACGAAATAATAGGTTTTACTATTATCATAATTGGCGTCGCTTCTTTCACATATTACAAAGTGTTTTTCACTATCTCTTCTCTGCAGTAGTAACCGCTTTAACAACTAACAAACTATTCATTGAAAACAACAGCATGTTAATCAGTGCCATTTACAAAGAATATTTTAAACTGTCGCAGCTTCCTCTAAATATTTAGCGCTTAAATACATTACACGACAATTGCTTCTTTGTTTCTGTCTTTTTATAAAAATCTTTATAACATTCACGGTATTTTAAATTACATTTTTCTATGTTTCCCGTAATTCATTTTCATTTTTCATTTTTTGAGGGAAAAAAAAAGAAAACGAATTATTCAACTACTGTTCCTATCTCTTTCTTGTGAATAAAGCATCAAAGAGCGAAGGCTGAAGTAACTTTCCAATACGTTCCGCACTATTTCCCTAATTCTTTTCTGTCCCAATAGACTAACAGTGACTTAAATCACTGTCACTCCAAATGTCTGTCATGAAGATTGTGAAATTAATCTGTCCATTGTTTCTTACTTGACATCAGCTGTAACTCTATCGCCGCATTTACTCTGACGCGAATGTACTTCGTATTATCCGCCGGATTTCGTCGAATTCTCTTCCGGTTCCAAACTGGTTTTGTGCATTTGACCCCCCTCTCTGGCAAAAGGGAGGGAAAATATCCAATCCTGTTCCCCCGGCAATCCGATACAGTTATTTTATAATGGAATAAAGAGATCGGTTAGTTTCTGGGATTTGTTTCGTAATTCAAGATGTTCGCCGTATGACAAATGGCCCTTTTTAAAATAGTATATCGTTGAGCTTGTAGTTGATTGAGGTTATATAGTTCGGTGATACTATAATGAACTTCATTAGTTTGAACCTTTATCTCTTAATATGATAAGCCGGTCTTGTAATTGTGAGTCATTTGACTTATTATATCCTGCTTTTGCTGTTAAATAAAATCAAATTGTTTTTAATATGTTTAAAGGAGATGTGTATATGTGCATTAAGTTTTTCCATATCCCTCAATAGGGACAAAAATGATTTTTTTTTTTCTTTTTCATAAGATTTTTTATAGCTTTAGTAAAATTTGGGATTTGTATTTGAAGCAAGTGTCATTGATTTTTCTTTGAAGATTATTTAAATGTTTTTATATAAGATCAGAAACATACGTTTATTTAACAAATTTTAACGTATTTCAGTTATATCAATGTGAGTTTTAATTTTTCTCCCAATATAAAGCGCTAATAACACAATAGCGATGTCTACACATGTTAATATGTGAAAAATAAAATAAAACGTGTAAAAACTACAATGATGTTATGAGCGCTTCATATTGAAAATAAATAAAATTTATATAATTGGCATGCATTAAAATTTGAGAAATAAATCTATGTTTCTAATCTCGTATAACACATTCAAATAATTTTGAAACAAAAATGAATCACAGAGGCAATCAATATAGATCCTAAATTATACTAAACGGTCAAAACATTTTAGAAAAGAGAAAATTTTATCCTATAGGTGGACAAAAGTTAATGCTTATTGACCCATTTCTTTATCTATTTGAACTTAAGTCTATTCAAATTGATATAATTCACATACATTAAAATTTCGAAAATAAACATGTGTTCTTGATCTCGCATAATACATTTAAATAATGTTCAAACAAAAGTCAATCACAGGGACAATAAATATAAATCCTAATTTATGTTCAAACAATAAAAGCATTTTCAATATTTTGTTTTCCGTATAAATGGCTAATAGTCAGTTCTTAGTCACCCATTTCTTTTTATATATTTGAACTTAAGTCTCTATACATTAAAAAAAAAAAAAATCACACGACTCAGAAAGAATGGCTGTCTAAAAGCAGCATTGAAATTAGTGAAACGGGAGTATAAAAGAAACATCAAATTGAATAACTCTAAGGTCAAAGGAAGGATTACGATTACTTGAGGTAGAAAAATCTCCATGTCTTTCCTGTCCAGCGTTTCTAATTTTGGAATAAAGATCTTTAGTAACCTTTCATTTGATCTATTCCATACGCATTAATTGCAATTCATAACTATACTGGATATTTAACGAACGTCACTTTTCGATCTGGAGTGACATTTTATTTTCCGATATCCCAATAATCAACTCGAGTCCCATTTCCAGCGGAGGAATGAATAGCGCATGCATTAAAGAGTGACATAACATAATATCTTCTGTTGCTAAAGAAAATTTCACACCATCCCTGCGTTTATAAAAATTGAAGGAGGCTAACTCCAATTTCCATAACTCTATATCATTTAACATAATTGTGTGACCTTTTTTATATACACTGCTCAAAACAATTAGGGGACCAATTGGTTTTAACGAAATTATGCAAATATTTACACCGAAAAGTAACGTAAAATAAAACATCCAAAATTTAAAATGTTGTAGAAAACATATAAAGAAAACTCTTTTCATGGGTTTCAGGTTTCATGTAAATTAAAGTTTATGACGTCAAAAACTAGAAAAAGGAGATAAGTGCAGAGATCGTGATTTTGCAGAAATGTCTGTTTCACTACCTAGGTTGTAAAATTCAATTGCTCAGCTTGTGTATTGAGGAAAGGTGACTTGAAAATGTCACAACAACATGATTTACCGCAATCCATGACATGGCGTGTTATCGGGACAGTTGAATTTAGGGAAACACAAAGAAGTGTAGTGGACGCTGTTGTAGTCGCAAGAAGTGTCCATGAAAGGCTATGGAATCGAATCCGAGACACATGGAATGGTAGTCATCGACAAGTGCAAGATCGAAAATGTGCTAACACAGAAACTGATGACCGATATATCCTGTTGTCCGAAATAGGTTTCATCAGGGTAGTCTCTATGCACGTAAGTCAATGGTCTGTATTCCGTTGACCTCAAGCCACTGTGCGGCCCAAAGAAATAGAGGAACTGAACAAAGAGTTTGGAGGAAACGTTGTTGGAGTCAAATTCTGTTTACAGACGAATCCCGATTCAGTCTGGATGCGACATCTGATGTGTTTTGCCATGGAAAGAAAGAGGCACTCAAAATAATCCCACATTCGTTCGTGAAAGGTCACATTACAGACGAGGTGGGTTGATGCTATTGGCTAGAATCAGCATAGGTGGACGTACGGGCCTGCATATTATTCGGAATGGCAATTTCACAATCCGAAGTTATACAGACGAGATACTGAGACCTCATGTCGTATTTTATGTTGCAGAAATTAGTGATTTCTTTTTTTCCATGCATGATAATGCCAGACTTCATACAGTTTGTCTTGTGGAAAACATGATTGAAGCTAAAACAATACAGCCTATGGGACCAGCATGCTCTTCTGACCCAAATCCAATCGAGCATGTTTGGGACATACTCAGACGACGCATTTCTGCGAAAGCAAGGCCTCCTTTTACCGTCCGGGACTTGGAAATTGCAATTCTTGAGCAGTGGAGCAGTATTCCCCAAAGCCTTCTCCATAACCTAATTGCATCCATGAAAAACACGTGTGCAGCAGTCTTAGCTGTTCCAGGAGACCACACGTCATATTAAAAATCTTGCATCATTTCTAAACAATACTTTTTTTTATCATTTACATGAAAACAAATTGTTGCCCTAAACCATCTTTTCATGTTCTTTTCATCTTTTTAAAGAATAAAAGCTCCCTTACAACTTTTTTTGCGTCTTTTTTTTTCTGTATTGCGCATTGATACACGTGTACTATCCATTTTATGCTCATACATGGCTGTCTTGCACTGTTCTCTTCACTTTTTTGCTTTCTCCCCTAATTTTTTTGAGCAGTGTATATATATATTTTTTACATTCATCAACATTATCCTACATAACATTTGATGAACGAATTACTTAACCATATGTATGACCGTGTTGCATATCTGCGACATACCCCAAAATCAGTGTTACATATACAGTGGGTTTTAAAAAACAACTTTCTTTATTGCTGATATCTCCCAACCCAGCAGTTAATATAATCTGTTCATAGAATTCTCAACAGACGTTTTAAGTGCATTTTAATGGCGTTAAAAGTATTTCGATCGTAATGAAATTGATATGCATTTCTGAAGTACAGTAAATTATACATTCTGTAGAACATGCGGTGCAAAGGATATTTATTATTCATTTACAGGGGCACACAAATGAATTCCAATACATAATGGTATTGAGGGAAACATTGTTTGCGTCATATTTTAATTATGTTAAACTATCTCACATATAATGAAATTGATATACGTTGCTAAGGTTTACTACAAGTTACCTCCTGTATAATAGAAAGAGCATAGTATTTACAGGGACACACAAAAGATTTCGAATACTATACTGTACCCGAAATACTGGGTATTAGCGATGATTGCTGGAAGTGCATTTTAAGTTGTGATATGAGTTTTTAATTTTAACTAAAGTTTTGTATATTAGGAAGGGTGTATATAAAGGCTTTAGATACAGGGCTACACAAGAAAATTCGTAAGGGTTACTGAGTATGAACGAAAACTGCTTAACGATGGTTTTTGAATGAGTTATGCATTTTTACGCTGGACTACATTTAGTATATGACTACATTTAGATATGTTTGAAGAATATAGATAAAATGATATTCTGGGCCACACAAAGAATTAAATGCATGGGCGTCTATGGATGATAATATCTGGAAGTATGATTTCACTTGTTTTAAGAATGTTTTAGTCTTAATTAAACTTTAGCTAAAAGTGGCATGTGTATAAAGATAGTAGGCAAAATACTGGGCTGTACAAAAGTATTCAAGCACGCTTCCATCTAGTGGTAAAAATTTCTGAAAGTCAAATTTGAACATATTATGCGTTTTTAGCACTTTCCAACATAGTTGAAAGTGTTTATAAATCCGGTTTGTCTGTCCGTCTGACTGTCCGATTTCTAACTTGCATTAATATAGTTGGATTGATATACGTTATTGAGATTTACTATGCTATGTTCGGTATTGAAAATAAAGTATGTAGCGTTTATAGTTTATTTACACATTCCAAAGCATTCCATTACATTATGGTCTATGCGGAAATGTCGTAATTATGTAAATACGTAGCACTTATACTCGTCATCTGGTTCGTCCGCCTGTCTGTCCGTCTGTCCTCATGCAGCAGCGCAAAATCTACCCAACACAGTTGTTTGAAATTTAATATACTATATAATCGTTGCAAAATTTTGTCGAGTCATTTAAATTTTATGAAAATCGAATCAGAACTTAAAAATATATTATTAAAAATTTTTTTCATTCCATTAAATCCTGCCATACGTTATTAATTCAATGATGTCTCATGATAGGTAATGATTATAGGTTGTCATGGTGATTACATACTATTTAAGATGGAGTCATTTTATTTCCGTATTACTGAATTTAATATGCATAATCGGAATAAATTTTGTAATCATGCATTTTTGCATAAGAGTGCAACAGCTATTGCACCAATATCTGAATGTTTATAAAACTAGTTATACTACGAATATATACTAGCACCTCATTTGCTATGTTTGACGTACAGTTTCCAATTTGTTCTTTTATAGAATACGATTTTCTCTCTTTTATATTTTTGGTTATTACAATCAGATTTCAATTATTAAAAAAAATGCCAAATTAGTATATATTTTAAATTTTATTGAAAGTTAATAAAGAATCATTGATCAACATTTATTTCATTTACATTTTATTTACATATGTATTTCAAGTAAAAATTTCATTATTTTACTATACGTATACTTTTTCTTTTAAATTCGCCTTTAAAAAAAATTGAAAACGTCGGATTTTTTTCACACCACTCACTTCGTGATATATTTCTGAAAACTGAAATTATAAAAATTTTAAAGCGAGATTAGTTTGGCTTAATTGTTTATCTCAGATCCCCCTTTTTAATACTGAATTTTTATGTCAAGCAATATCAGTCCCAATAAAACTAAAATTCGTTTGACATTGAAGTTTCTTTGAAAAGAATTTATAAGTACGATTGTTTCTTAAAATAAATTGGTAACATAAGATTTGCGTCTGCCCATCTTACTTAACCGTTGACTATACTTTGGTATCGGTAAAGAAAATAAAAATAACTGCTCTTTCCTGATTTTCAATGCCATTTTCATTTTTATATTCTTTGAATGTCATATTGTTCATTATTTGAAAGTCATTTTTTGTTTTGGCTCTTATTTTAAACTTTTATTGTATGTTCAATGTTTTGGTTAAATAATGTCTTCAAAATATGGAAAGATTCATTAAAAACAACTAAAGTCACGTCACAATCACAAAAAGAAGTTGCCCTAGAAATTCTCAAATAGATATATATTTTTTAAATTATTTTAAAACTTTTACCAGCAAAACATTTTTTTCTTTGATTCGTAAGCTCCATTTCTTCTCCCCCCCCCTTTTTTTCCCCTTCAAAGTTAATATTTATTGTAAACTATTACTGAAATTTTGTTTACATTCTCATTCTATTTAAAACTAATTAATGGCGACTATATACTACGGTGGAAAAAAATGTGCATCCGTATAAAGTGCATTCGAAATATGGTTCCAGAAAAAAGGGTACTTTTTGTATATTGGACTTATAAAAAGGAGCATTTTCACCGTAACCTGTCTGCAACGGAATCTTAAACAAAACAATTCTATCTCCTTTGACATACACATTTCTTAGCAAGTAAAAGGTTTCACTGCACATACAATGAAACTTCCCAAGACAAAATCGCTAGGGATTAAAAAAATTCCATTTTAGACAGGTTTCTTTCTTAGTATATACGTATGATATTTCTTTTATCTGAACCGTGAAATTAAAAAAAAAAATTGTAGAGAGACGGGGCTTTACCGCATGATTTGTAACATATATAGAATCCTTATCAGTAACTGTAAGTAATACCGAGTGAAATAAAATCTTATCTACTGTATTCTGCAACCGGCAGTAGTGTATCTTTAATGGAGTCCTTAAAAGATAACCAGGAGGATTTTTAGGGAGTCTGGATAGTCTGCGGGGCGTGGGAAGTCTGTGAAGAGTTTTCCTCGTTTGTTCACACCTGCCATTATTGTACCTCCTGAATTCCTCTGAGCGCAGCTTCCCTGACTGACATGAAATTGAAGACTTACCTTGTTTCCTATTGTTGTCCTACAAATGAATAAGCCTATGTCTCGAAAGAAAACCTTAGGGAGTCATAATCTGTCGATGCATTCCATGTTTTTTATATCTCTTTCCCATTTTTTTCCAACTTTTATTCATTTTAAGATCCACAATGCATCATACCACAAAGAGTTTCTTGTACTTAGTATTATTACACAAAATGTAATCGGTTTGATTACGAATTGTTCATTCATGATGCTCAAATGAGATTCATTGCATTGAAATTTCCATCATTTTTTTTTCTCTAATGTATATTTTTTGTTGAATTGGATATATATTTTGTTTTTTTTTAAATGAATACCACCACAGATCATGTTCTTGTACTTAATATTATTAAGCAAAATATAAAAGGTTTGATCTGCTATTAAAATAAACATTGTTCATTCATGGCTCTCAAATTAGGTTATATGCATTGTAATTCCGTCATTTATTCTCTAATGCACATTTTCTGTTGAATTGAATTGGTAACTTTTTAAATTACCAATTATTATTGTCGAAAAGCCTAATTCCTGTACCTAATACAGTTATGAAAATTACAAACCATTTTAACTGTTATGAATTAAACATTGTTCATTAAGGATGCTGAAATTGAGTTTAGTACATCTTCAATTTTTTTTTTTATTGAAATACATTCTAAAAACTTTTTACAATACATCACACTACAAAACAGTTTCTGGTACTTAATATTACAACACAAAACATAAACGGTTTGATTTGTTATGAAATTAAGCATTTTTCATCCACGATGCTCTAAGTAGGTTTATTATATTGTAAATCTGGGGAGCGAGGTATAAAAGGAAATGGAATAAAAGTCGACGATGAAAATGTCAATGATGCATTTAATTCTCATATATAGGCCTCTTTAAGTTTCAGATTTTAATTGTTTCTGTGGGGCGATTGATCAGGCTCCCTTTTCCTAGATATTTATAAAGAAGTGTCCTAGAGATATTATGACATTTACCATTAAATCCTTATGCATAAGCCTATTTGAAAGAATCTATAGATTGTATTTTCTTTTTAACCCACATTCCTCTTGTCCATGGACCTCTCCTCCCGGATAGCAGACACCTCAAATCAGCGAATACTTACTTCTTCAATATAGAGCACTGATCTATCACATGCTTTATAGACTGGGAGGCGGTAGCATAGACAAACACCTCATCAAGTTCACGGCTGAAATTCCAGAATTAGTTAAAACTCGATTCGCATATTAAAACGCAATCGGGCTGCCAAGTCATATCTTGGTAGAAAACACCTGAAAACCCAATTTTAATGGTTGACTCGTAGGTTTATCATTGTGTTTTCCTGCACCCAAAGGTATGAAAACATGGAGGACTGGGAGCAGGAAAACACAATGGTAAACCTACGAGTCAACCGCTAAAATCGGGTTTTTAGGTGTTTTCCACCAACATACGACTTTGCAGACCGATTGCGTTTTAATATACGAATCGAGTTTTGACTAATTCTGGAATTTCAGCCATGAACCCGATGAAGTGATTGTCTATGCTGCCGTTTTCCAGTCTATTAGTTTTACGATATATATAGAATATTTTCAATATTAGGGATACATACGGGCTTAGCACTAATATGCCTCAATATTACGTTCAATAAAGTTATGTATTTTCATATTTTAAGTAATTTCTATTGTACTCGTTTGTAATTTATAATTAAAGTAGTATATTTTTTAAAGTCGTCATTTTTAGCACGCCTTGCCTTATTTATGAGTGCCGTTCTTACCTTTGTCTTTTGGACTTAAAAGTCAATTCCCATCCATTTTTCTCCAATGTATATTTTTGTCGAATTAAATTGAAAAACCGAGTATTGCATACAAAGATATATATATATTTATTTATTTATTTATCGTATTGATATATTTATCTTATATATATATATATATATATATATATATATATTTCATGGAATAAAAAATTTCACATTTAAAATACCGGAATAATACAAAGTTTATTTTGATCAGAATAAAATAAAATATAGCAGAAAGGGGAGAAAAATGCATTCAACGTTACTTTTCAGCTGTCCGTTTTGAGAAAGAACCATCTCTAAAGATCTATAGCGAACTTCATTTAATGCAGTACGCATTTACATACGCATTTACATGTAAAAAATGTAATTTTAGGGGTACTTAAGTATAATTTTAAGGGAAATGTATATATATATTTTTTTATTAAATGGTCAAATCCCGTAAATTTACGCCATGAATGTAAAGCTTTGAAATACTGGTATGTGTTTACGGGCAAAACCCATTTTACTTAGGACAAATATAGCTTTTTTGGGGGACTAGCCCGGAATTGGTATCCCCCGTAATTTTGCTTGGGGAATTTTGAAATTGCATACGATCTTCAGAAATCGATCCTGAAATTCAGACTTGAATGACAACAATTTCAGTTTTCTTAGGTGCGTTCTTAATAATATAAATGCGTAACATACCTATAGTCGACGTCTGGTCCGCCCGTCTTTCTGTCTGTCCGTTTGTCCTCATATAACAGCGCAAAACTACCCAATCGAATGGTTTGAAATTTAATATATATACAGTCGTGGCCATAAGTTTAGGACCACCACTGAAAATTAAGATCCAGGCAATAAAATGAATACTTACACGTTAGTAAAATTATAAACTCCGTTTATTACATGAATATTACATTTCTAAGCGTATAAATCACATACATTAAACAAAAATTTAACAGAAAAATCAATATTTTGTTGGTCCGCCGTTAGCTTTTATTGCGGTCTCCAAGCGTTTTGGCATGCTCTCTACCAGACATCGGATGTATGCAGGTGATAATTCTTTCACCCAAACTTCCTAAATTGCTTTTGCTCCACCAGTGGCTGAGAGGTTCTGCTCTCGAAGCTGGTAGACGGGAGGTGCTGGGTTCGATCCCAATCGCGCCCATCGGCCTAATCGTTCGGAGTTTTCGTGGTTTTCTTCGAACCTTGGATTTCCAAGTGTTAATACGGGTTAGGTTCCCTTAGAAAGACCCCACGAAGGGCACTCCCCCCCCCCTGGGCCTATATCCCTCGTGCAGATAACTGGCCGTCAAAAATACAACCAACCTAAATTGCTTTTTCCAGTTCCTTAGCACTTGTTGGCTGTTTCTTAGAGACCCTGTGCTTTAAGAGAGTCCATAAGTTTTCAATTGGATTAAATCGGGACTGTTTCCAGGCCAGTCGCCAGTCAAGGATTTGAATTTTCTTCGTATTCAAGAACTCAGTAACAATTTTAGAGCGATGGCCTAGTGCATCATCGTGCATAAAAATTGTACATTTATCAACGTCCATGTGTAATTCTAACTTCTCCTTCAACAAATCCACGTATTTTTTTTCCATTTATAGTCGTTCCTGGTGGTAGGAAGAACAATTCAGCCGTTCCGTTCACTGACATTCCACCCAAAATCAAGGCACTTGGGGAGTGTTTAACAGTCTGTAAAGTGTAACGTCCATAGAATCGCTTTCCAGGAGGTCTACGGACATAGTACTTGCACCTGGAGAACTGCTGTATGGTAAATTCGCCCGAAAAAAAAAACCCGTTGCCACTGACGAATTGTCCATTTGGCATGTTTCTTGCCAAAGTCCAGTCGCTTAGCTCTCATGGACGCTGTTAACCTGTGTTTTTTCGCAGGTTTATGGGATTTTAAATGAAAGTCGTCGAACAAACGCCGACTTACTGTTCTGACTTCTGACTGTCTGTCTACGACTGACATCCGCACCTTTTGCAAGCAGTACTGACCGTATCTTGCTTGCGGAACTCATTGGAGAACGAACGGCTATTCTCCTAATGACATGGTCATCCCCAGGTGTGGTTTTACTAGGTCGACCACACCTTTTGGCATCAACATAAGTCCCTGTTTCTTTAAATTTCTTGATCGCATTGTGAACTGCATTCTTACTACGGCTTACTGGTTCACTAATTAATCGTTCAGAATATCCTTCATTATGAAGAATAACAATTTGTGTATCTTCAGAAACTGACGATTTTCGACCCATTTTCATAGGTTTTCAAAACTTGTAAAACAAGCAACAATTACGTCTGTGACGTTTATTACTCAAAGATCAAACGACAAATGAATACAGTACTCCACTGCCAGGCGGAATGACGTCATCTAACACAATAGATTTGATTTATGACGTTATCAGTGGTTTCAATTCTAAAAACACTAGTTTCTGCACGGTGGTCCTAAACTTTTGGCCACGACTGTAATAGTGTAAAATTGTGTCGAGTCATTTCAAATATTATTAAAATTAAATCAAAATTTAAAAAGATATTAATAAAAGTTTTCTTCATTCTATTAAATCCTATCATAAGTAATTAATTCAGTGATATCCCATGATAGGTAATAATTCTAGATTGCCATGGCGATTACGTCCTATTTAAGATGAAGTCATTATTTCTGTATTACTGAATTTAATATATATATAATCGTAATAAATTTTGTATTCATGTATTTTTGCATAAGAGTGCAACAGCTATTGCACCAAGATCTTATTAGTTATAAAACTAGTTATAGTACGAACGCACCTCTCTTGCCACGTTTGACGCACAATTTCCGACTTGTTTTACTTGATAGCTTAAAGCAACAAGGAACTGAAATAATCTGTGAACCATAATATATATTTGCATTAGTAATTTCTTTCGTTATTGCAATTCACTTGTATATTCACCCTACGAGACAAAGTGCTGTATGTAGGAAGAGAATATCAGGAGGAATTATAACCAATATGATAGATACATTAAAAAAAGTTTTAAAATTAGAGCTAGATTAATGTTAGATGACCGTTTTTGTTGACCACTGAGCATAAATATTAATCGGAAGAACGCCAGTTTTTAAGACGATTACCGGGTGTAAATGTTACTCCTGTCTATATTTTGAGACAGACTTTTTTTATAGAATAGCTGTAAAAAATGTATGTAACGTTACTCCATAAAATTGGTGGCTGCCTTCGTGCCTCCATTTTATGGAGTAATTTAACCGACACACTAAAAAAAAAAACGGAAATACTACTGGCAATCTAGACGCCAGTACTATTTTCGTTTTTTTTATGGGGATTTTTACCCATAAATTACAGAAAATTTTCCGTTTTTCTGATTAAAAACGGAAATTTTTCTGTAATTTATGGGTAAAAATTTCCGTACAAAAACGGAAATAGTACTGGCGTCTAGATTGCCAGTAGTATTTCCGTTTTTTAGTCCTTTTTTTACGGTGCATAACTGGCGTTACGTTACACTAGTGTGTAATATTACACCAGTTATATATCAGTTTAAATTACACCATTACATAAGTTAAATTACACCATTATATAAGTTAAATTACACCATTATATAAGTTAAATTACTCCATAAAATTGGTGGCAGCATGAATACAAAAGCATGGAATTTGCAGGCAAGCAACTAGAAAACCATTTTTCATTTTCTGGTAAATGAATTACATCTTCAGTTATAATCGATTCCTTCCTCATAACGATATTTTTCAGGTTGTCGCCTCACCTAAAATCAGCTTAACCCTTTCAGGGGCAAAGTACTTCTATTCGTTAAATGCTGAAATAACTGAATGACACCAGAATTTAAAAACAAATTTATTTCAAAATAGGTAAGGGCTTTTCGTTACGTGAATAATATAAAAAATTTCATTCGAAAATTATGGTGTCAATGTGGCATTTCGCAATTAAAATTAAGTGGGATATATTATACCCACCGCCCTTTAAGGGATTAAAACGGCAAATTTGATACCTTTTTCTGAAATATGCTTTGCCTTTGCCGAAAAATGAAAAAAAAAAAGCTAATCAGATTTTTTGTTTTTTAGTTTCCGAATAAGAACACCTGTCAGTTTCGTTCATTTGAGAATAAACTTGACTTCACGAATATATCAGACTTTAGTACAGCCATAAGCGAAACATTTTGCCGTATTTAGCGCCGCATCATGAACGGATATATTTTTTTTTTAAATCGTTATTTGAGTAGTGCACCATGTGACTTTCCATCGTGCCACGATTTTTCGAAATACAGTCGTGTCCTGTTAATATGATTAGAGTGAGACTGCGAAAAGGTATTGGTTATAATGGAACATTTCTGCACTAAAATTAGTAAATAAAGCCTTTGTGCAGCAATATAAAAAAGCAGAAAAACCAACGTTTAAAAATGCACAAAAAATATATGAAAAGCAGCAAACAGCTGTTTCGAATCTACTAGCGAGATTCTTCTTCAGTGCAAGATAGGGAAAAGGAACAGCGGGCTAGAAAAAGCAAGGCTGAGCAAAATGATAGACACAGACTGCCTTATATACCCGATGCGCGTAGCGAAGGCGCCAAAAAAAACCAATGAGAGAGAAGCAGTGGAAACGACTGGGTGGACAAGTAGCGACATCTACCGGAGGAGGAGAGAAAAAGAAACCAAAGAAGGGGGAAATTAAATTAATGCTTTCCAAATACTTGGAAAATCAGGAGTACTAGATAAGTCGTTGACTAAAGTCTTTAGTCTTTAATTTTTGGCGCCTTCGCTACCCGCATCGGGTATATAAGGCAGCGCATCTCTGTCTATCATTTTGCTTGGCCTTGCTTTTTCTAGCACGCCTTTCCTTTTCCCTATCTTGCAGTGAAGAAGAATCTCGCTAGTAGATTCCAAACAACTGTTTGCTGCTTTTCATATATTTTTTGTGCATTTTAAAACGTTGGTTTTTCTGCTTTTTAACATTTCTGCACTGTTCAAAATTTTGTTAAAAATTAATAAAACACTGTTAAAAATTCTGGCAGGTCATTCGACCGTTTTTTGAAAAAATGGTTTCATAACCATAATTTAACTCTATTCTGACCATAAAATGACCAATAATATGGTCAGAATAGTGTTAAATTACGGTTGTGTAACCGTTTTTGGAAAAGACGTTTAAATGACCTGCCAGAATGCTGCAAATTTTTAACAGTGTGGGGATTGCCCCCAATTTTTTTTTAACAGAATTTGCTTTATGTCGGATTTCTTTGTAAAAGGACTTAACTGCAATTCCTGATTGCCTAGTCCTGTTTTTTGAGTGCGGTTTGTCAATTTTTTTCCTAAGAATAAACATTATCTACATACACCTATTATACAGATTTTAAATACTATACTCCAAATAAAACGAAGTGAACAATTAATTGATTGATTAAAACTTTCCGATTTTTCTAGATGTCCGATTCAAGTGAAGATGTGAGTTATTTTCAGGTGAATTTGCATTTCCATTCGCTTTTTACTTAAACTAAACAAGAGATCTTTAAACTCACAAATAACATTATTAAAAATGCGTTGGAAATAACGAGATAATTACACCACAAATTTGTACAATATATAAATATGTGTAGAGTTGGGAATTTCGTGAGAATGCGGCAGATTTATTCTCTTAAGGTTACTATCAGCGCATTAGACAGTAATCGATATACTTCTAGTTTCCAGATGGTTGCTTTTACTTCAGACCCTCTCTCCTTATATGTTCCAACTAAAAGGGGGTACTTTTAATCGCTTGTATTCCTGGAGCCTCATTTAAGTGTTAGTGTATTTGTCTGACAGAAAGTCTGTTGAAGAGAGAACCATCATTAATAGTTTTTTTATTTAAAAGTAGTTTACAATGATGGTATACAAAAACGTATACAAAAGACTTTTCGGTATTTTATAAACTATTATTCATTTTTAACACTTTCCAATAAAGTTGAAAAGTGTTTATAAATTCGGTTTGTCTGTCTGTCCGTCCGTACTCTAACTAGCGTAAATATCGTCCAATTGCCATGAAATTGATAGATGTTATTGAGTACTACTATGGCATGCTCGGTATTGAAGATGAAGTGTACAGCATTTACGGTTCATTTACAGACACACTCAAAAGAATTCCGTTACATTACAGTCTATGGGAAAAAGTCGTTTGCGATGTATTTTAATGATATTGCACTATTTTAAACATACTGAAATTTATATATATCATTGAGGTAAACTACATGGCGCTTACTGCAGAATATGGTGTGTAAAGAATATATCGTTCATTTACAGCGACACAAAAGAATTTGTCTACAGGAAAAATTGAAGACTATGAATAATAATTGATGGCATTACGTTTTCAGTTGTGGTACGCGATTTAAATTGAACTATATATTTAAATATTACTTGGTGGGGATAAATTCTATAGATCATATACAGGTCTGCACAAAATTTCTTATTTCGTTTACTCAAGGAAATTGCTGAATGGAAATTTTCAACTGTGCCATTTGTTTCAATGAACTTTTAGCATACTATGTAGTATGTAGTATACATCAAAATCCACAGATCATATACAGGGTTGCACAAAAAAATATATCTTCCAACTATTTGCGGTAATAGTAGAAATTAGGTTTTCAAATGCGTTATGAGTTTTTCAGATTGTTTATTTAGACATCATATTTCACCTTAATAAACTGTGAAGTTTTGTTACAGTGTGCTGAATGTGTTGGAAAGTGTTACATAATCTATGCCAGACGCATGATTTTTAGTTCTTGTTTTTTATTTCGATGATTTTGTAATTGTATATGATTCGTGATCAAATCAAACTGTCTTATATTTGTCAAAAACTAAATATTTTTTATAATAAAGAAAAAATATTTTTTCTTAAATTTCATCCAGTAAATTTTTATATGCAGTTATTCGTTGTAACTGTATACAAAAACGTTTACAGAAGGCTTTTATAATTCCGAACTGCAGTAAATTTATTTCTTTTTAATTACAATATTTTGAAATCTTATTTGTAATACGTAATCAAACGAAATTGAATAAAACCTTTTCCTGTGTGTAAGTGTTGGTGTATTTGTCTGAAAGAAGGTGTTTAGAAGAGAAACATTAATGGTTTTTATTTACATGTAGTAGAGAACCAGTAATGATTTTTATTTACAAGTAGTTTACAGTCATGGTATACAAAAACTTTTACAGAAGGTTTTAAGAATTTTTATAAACGATAGCTCTAATTTCGAACTGTAATATATATATTTTTTTCAATTACATGATTTTGAAATCTTATTTGCTATACGTAATCAAACCAAATTGAATAAAACCTTTTCCTTGGTGTAACTGTCGGTGTATTTGTCTGAAAGAAATTCTGTTTTAAAGAGAACCATTAATGTTTTTTATTTACTTTATTTACAAGTAGTAGAGAACCATTAATGCTTTTTATTTACGAGTAGTTTACAGTCATGGTATACAAAAACTTTTACAGAAGATTTTAAGAATTTTTATAAACGTATAGCTCTAATTTCGAACTGCAGTAATTTTACTTATTTCAATTAAACGGTTTTTAAATCTTATTTGTAATATGTTATCAAGCCAAATTGAATAAAATCTTTTCCTCTGTATAAGTGTTGGTGTACTTATCTGAGAGAAAGTCTGTTTAAAAGGGATCATTAATGGTTTGTGTTTATAAGCAGTTTACAATGAACACTTATATAGTATACAAAAACTTTTTAAAAAGTATTTACGAAATTTTATAAATTATAACTCTAATTGCGAACTGGAGTACATTTAGGTGCTTTTGTAATTTTATATATAATAATGCATAATTAAATAAAAGTAAATAAAAAAAATTCTCATTATAATACTGATTATTATAAAATACACTTTAGATTTTCCGTTCAACGCTTAACCATTTGATGGTGAAAAGAGTGCCAGAAGCACCAAATGCTTGAGTTTTTTAAATTCCTGATTATGGCGAAATTTCATCAGTAGTTCAACTGTTTGGCAACTTAAGGAAAAATGAAACAGCCAGTCAGAACAAATAGATCGACGTATTATGAATATGTTACATTAATGCGCGGTTACATTCCTCTGCTTGTCTAGGGGTTATAGTGCTGGCTTCAAGCCAAGAGGTATGAGGTTCGAATCCCGGTTCACTCTTGGATATCCGTTGTGTGCCTGATTCCACCTTAAACAAAGATCCCGATCTGGTTTGCCTTGTTTCAAAATATTAATAATAATATTAATAGAAAAATAAATTTAAAATATACTAATAACTTTACCCAATTTATGTTTCAGCATTTTACTAATTTAATGTCCAATTTTTTACCAGTTTAGAGTTCCACTTCCTACTAGTTCTTGGTTTCTCATTTTTCCTTGTCATTGTTCAATATTTTATCATATTATGGTTCCACACACAAAAGTTTGTACTTCAACAGGAGTAACAAAAGTTGGAACAAGGTTTCACCAGTTTATGGTGACAACATGTTTTCCGAAATGTTGAACCAAATTTTTAACATTGTGTATTTTTTTCTATAATTGCTGCCTGTGAGTTTTCATAAACAGTTATTCGTCGAAATTACTGTGTAATATTAATCAATGGAGTAGGTGTACATTCGCTGTGGATGTGCTTTTTTACGCGGATTGGATACCGTTAGTAAATACAGGGTATTAGAAAATTTAGGCGACAGAAAACAGAAGGGTGATAGTATAAAACAAAATGTACAGTCGGCTAAAATTGCTTCCTGTGAATTTTCATAAGCAATTATTCGTCAAAATTATTGTGTGATATTAATCAATGGACTGCATGTTCATTCACTGTGACTGTGCTTTTTTTAAAGAGGATTTGTTACCGTTAGTTTTTTTAATACCAAATAGAGGGTATTAGAAGATTCAGGCGAAAAAACACAGACGGGTGATTGTACAAATCAACATGTACAGTCGGCCGAAAAAGACAGAGATTATTTTAACTTTGAACTAAAGTTTTTATCAGTGAATCGTTAAATATATATATATATATATATGTACAAAAGGACACTTTAAAGAGGTATATTATTCTTGATTTTTTTTTTTTTTTTTGATTTTTTAACATCAACAACTAAAAGTTCTTTTGTCTGCGCGTGCGCTCTTGAACTAAAGATTCACCTAAACAATGCTAATCATAGGAATGATCTCTATTTCAAAACGTAGGTGTAGATATTTCTACGATAACGGAAATCAAATCTTTTTCAAGAAGTAGCTAGACATTATAATTATTTCCTTCACATACAATAAGATGAATTATCCTTCTTTCTTTGCTTGTATTCTCGAGCCGAGATCTTAAAAACATGCGCCACAGTGCTATATCCAGTTGCAACGCCTACGTCAGGCAGGTGCACAGACGTCGTGACCGACTTATATCAGAGGCAGTTTTTGGCCATGGAGTCACGATCACGCTTAATTTTAGTGGTTAGTCGTCATTCTCTTGTTTAGAGTTTGAGATCCTAAGTCTCACGATCTGAATTGATAAATCGCGGATATGATCCAAGTTAGAAAATATTTTCTCTCTAGCTCACTGAGTAAAAAATGTAGATTTATGAAAGGATTTTTTTTATTCCATTTACGTAATGCACAAATTTCCGTAAAATCTAACTCTCTCACCTTTTATCTCTTTCTTTATTAAGTTTACTTGAATGAATATGAAGGGAAATTGTAATCAACAAAAACGTGACAAGCCTGTCCTTTACAGAAATTTACTACCGACTCATTAACGAATATGAAAAACACAACACAATTTAATACACTGGGTGTCTTAACCCATTAACGACGAGATTCCTTTACACTTCTTTTAATTCTTCGACATCAGTTTTTGCCACTTTGTAATTTGGATTTATTTAATCGCTGAAAATCTGAGATTAAATAATATGAAAATTTCCAAACTGGTATTCAAATTTAAAAAAATTGCTCGCTTTACCTGGCAAGTTTTCTTGCCAACCGGCTTTAATGAGTTAAAAGTCTGGGGCAAAATGAAAACTCGATAAAAAAGAAAAAGATCTATGGGTCGGAGAGACTTGCAGTTTGCAGTTAGTTGGGTAAGGTGACCTATTATCGTCCCCCAGTCACTTTTAGGCCCTTAGAAGTTGTAATTTTCAGTGAAAATCTACCAAATTTGGATTTTACATAGACTAACTACCCACGCACATAGACACATATGCAAATATCGTAGAAAAAAATTTTAACAATGCGAAAAATTGTTTTTCAAAAATATTTAAAAAATACAGAAGAAAAAAAATGGTCCCAATTTCGTACCCCCAAAAAATCCAATACGCCGAGGCTTAACTCATAACCAAATCCAAATTTATTTCTAAATGAGTAAGTAATATAATTTACATTAAAGTAAGGCACAAAGAAATGCACTAATTATCACTGGAAGAATAACATAACGAAACATTAGCCATCCAAACATGAGGGAAAAAATTGAAAAAAAGTCATGAAAAAGCATTCCTAATTTCGTCCCCGGGACGAAAATAAGAACGGCAAGGGGGACGAAATTGGGACCACGCTATTTCCCAATATGACGGAGCTTCAGTTCCCGTAAGATGAACTGGGCGTCCTAAAACTCACTGTATGCTACTGTCAGCAACTCACCAACGTAAAATACATGCAATGAATAAGAAATAAATACTTACAGTACAGTAAATAACGTTCTATTAAATACGTAATAAGAATTCAGATCTTCTAAAAATAATAAATTCGCCGTCTTTAATTTATGTATGCGTCTTGGCGAACGAAGCTTTCAACAAATAACTCCTTTTACCTTCGATCCCCTGTGCCTTGCGTCATAAGTGGCGTCACTTTCGCAGAAGCGGAGAAGTTAAGGGGGACGAAATTAGCAGAGGGGACGAAATATGGGCACTTTACCAAATTCACCGTGACAGGGGATTTTGTCTCTCATGGAAAAAATAGTTCAAAATCTTGATAGTAATAGGAGATTGTGCTGCTGCCGGTAATGCCATGAACTTTTTGGATGCATATAATTTTCAAAATTCAAAATTAGGATCTCGCCAAAACAAACCGTGTTATTTCTGGTTAAGAGATTACTTAAAATCACGTGTTTAAAGAAAAAATACATTAATGTTCACAAACTTTGAAAAAAGCGACACAGTCTGATGTAGAATCCATTCCTGTTAATGTGCTGCTTTAAGCTGTATCAAGTGTAATACCACGACTATATTCAGTACGGGATTGCGATGGTGGACACATTAACAACTATAAATAATACAGAAGAACTACTGTTTCATTGCATCTATTTTTTTCCTTAAAAAAAACAATAATAATAATAACAATAAATCAAAATTTAAAACCTCTTTTGTAATTTGATTATTTTTTCAACTAAAGAATATGTCCTATCATAGTAAATAATAATCTACACACGGTATGTCTCTCCGAACCGTAGATCTTTTACTATCGCAATTTGTAAAAATAGCAAATAAAGCCTTTGTACAACAATATTAAAAAGCAGAAAAACCAACGTTTAAAATGCACAAACTGCAGTAATTTGCCTCTTGTTAACCAAAATGCTGTTGTCAATCTTTCTAGTGTTCCATTAAGTAACAATCAGCTTGATGCTCTCAAATTGAATAACAATTTTTCTGTCTCTGCTATTCCTTCTTTACCTAATCTTATTGCTCCTATTGAAAGTGCCTTTAAGCATAGCGCTCTATCTTCTTCTCAAAAAGAGTCTATTAGGCATCTCATTGCCAATACTGTTGATTTCAATTCTAATGTTTATAAACCCAATCTTAAACATCCTGTTAAACAATGTCTGAAAAATTTGCGTTCTGATCCAAACTTAATTATTACTAAGGCCGACAAAGGTGGTCAGATTGTTCTTCTCGACAAATCTACGTATTTGGAAAAAACCTATAAATTAATTAATGATGGTCCGTATGTGGATATCCGCAAAGACCCTTCCACTAGTGAAATTAACTCTATTAAGTCTGCCATTAAGTCTTCTTCCATTATTCCTGCTAACTTTAAGAAGTCCCTTATTCCGTCTATTGCGCATTGTGCCAGGTTTTATGCTTTACCTAAAGTCCATAAACCTGACATTCCTTTTAGACCTATTGTCTCTAGTATCGGTACAGCTTCTTATAAGCTTGCCAAATATTTAGTTTCTGTTTTTTTCCCCACTTTTGAGCAGTAACTGTTTCACTGTTAAGAATTCTTTTGATTTTGTTTAAAAACTTCATAATTTTAAGCCGCAGGGTCACATGATGGTTTCTTTTGATGTTAAATCCTTATTTACAAACGTTCCGGTTGAGGGGACTTTAGATTGCCTCAAGAAAAGGCTTTGTGAATTCCATTTCTCTTATTTTGAAATCGAGGAACTTATACTTCTCACTCGCGCTTGCTTGTCGCAAAATACTTTTGTTTTCAATGGTAATTTCTTCCGTATGAGTGACGGTTTAGCTATGGGTAATCCTCTTAGTCCAATTTTATGCGATATTTATATGCACTATTTTGAGGTCAAGCTTTTTGAAATCTTAAAATTTCCGTTCTATGTTCGTTATGTTGATGATGTTTATGTCCTGATTGAAATGAATTCGGATATTAATCATATTCTCTCTATTATGAATTCCATTGATCCCTGCATTCAATTTACCTCTGAAATTGAGACCAATTACTGTCTTTCTTTCCTGGATGTCCTTGTTATTCGTTGTGAAAATGGCTTTCAGACTACCGTCTTTCGTAAACCTTTTGCTGTCAGTCTCCCACCTCACAGGTATTCTTCTCATCCCCCTAACCAGAAATTCGCTGCTTTCAATACTTTTGTTTTTCGGGCTACTAATATTTGTTCCACTCCTCAGTTACTTAGTGCTGAACTTAATTACCTCAAAGCTATTGCTGTCGATCGTGGTTATTCCTCTAATATTATCGATTCTATTTATAAGAAATTGACGAATTCCGACCATTCTGCAAAGCATTCTGATTCCAACTCTAATACTTCAGTTGTACTACCATTTTTTCCTAAAATCAGTCAGCAAGTTGCTAAAATCCTAAGAAGGTTTGATTTTAAAGTTATTTTTTCTCCTGTTAATAAAATCCCTTTTTCAAATCTCAAACACCCCATTGATCGCCTAGATAATTGGGGCATTTACCAGATCTCTTGTCAGTGTGGTCTTTCTTATATTGGTCAGACTAAACGTGCTCTTAGATTTCGTTTAAAAGAGCATGAAGGTTATGTTAAAAATCAGGAGCTCAAACGTTTTTCTATTGCTCAACATTCTTGGTCTTCTCAACATAGGTTCGATTTTTCCTCAGCCATCATTATCCAAAAATGTTCTTCTAACCTTGATCTTGATTTTTGGGAAGCTTACCATATCATTAAAAATTCTCACTCTTTAGTCAATGACTTATCTAGTACTCCAGATTTTCCAAGTATTTGGAAAACGTTAATTTAATTTTCCTTTTTTGGTTTCTTTTCTCTACTTCTCCGGTAGATGTCGCTAACTTGTCCACCCAGTCGTTTCCACTGCTTCTCTCTCATTGGTTCTTTCGGCGCCTTCGCCACCCACATAGGGTATAAAAGCCAGCGCATCTCTGTCTATGATTTTGCTCAGCTTTGCTTTTTCTAGCACGCTGTTCCTTTTGCACTGAAGAAGAATCTCGCTAGTAGATTCGAAACAGCTGTTTGCTGCTTTTCATATGTTATTTGTGCATTTTAAACGTTGGTTTTTCTGCTTTTTAATATCGCAATTTGCTTCAGACTTTTTAAGCGCGCGGTTCACTAAACTGCACATACGAAGCAATAAATCTAAAATGATTGAATTGTGTCGTTTTGAAAGGAACATGATCAGTTAACACAGCTTTTGCTCAAAAGCTATTTTAGCGTAAGACAACGATCAGTATAAAAATATGTAAATATATGATAGATTTCTGAAATTTGTAAATTAAAAAGAAAATTGATAAATTGTATTTTGAAGATCCCTTTGCAGAGCATGCTAATATTCCTTTATTTTTATTTATTTTTTAATTTTGAATTGACTACAAGATTTGTTGTGCTATCAGTGTTTATGTTTAAAATTTCCATTGTAATACAAAATTATCTTTTACATAAACATTTTCAGAAGCATCTAAAGGATCGTTGTACTTTTGCCATAGTTTTTCATCTTAATCATTGTAAAGTAGCAGTCGCAATTTTACCTAGATACCTTAGTTTAGGAACATTCTTCATTTAAAAGTAATACTGACCATATGACAGCTCTGAGATGTTTTGAGTTGTAATTCAATAATTTAATATTCGTTCATCAATACATTGACTAGACTTCATAAACAGTTTGCAGATAAAAAGATCAGATCTGTATAAAACAAACTAGACTGGTGGATTTACTACGGGTTTTAATAAGGCACTTTTGCACATATTTTTGTACTTATGGATTTTAATAATGCAATATGAAAATAAGACATTACAGGAATGAAAGAAAAGAATATCTAAATCAGAATATTAACGAAATTGCTGCTTTAATTATGAAATAAGGACCATGATTTATTTAGCAGAAGATGATGCAATTGGCACTGTGCCTTAACATTTCGAGAATTTCCACGTTAATATTTAGAAGGGATTACATGAACTTTTTATATTTTCGTGTCTTTGATTCCAAAGAATCTCTATATGTTTTTAATAAAGCTAGTGAAAGCAAGTTAAACTTTTACAGTCCACAAATTGAATATCAGTAATTTCTTTTACAATGCAATTAGCTGCCAGAAATTCAGTTAAATTACTTCATAAGCGTTTTCTGAAAAACAAGGTCATATGGATGATATCATAATCATCTTTAGTTGCTCTATCGGTTTTTTCCTTTTTGTTGCTCCGACTGTTTATTTATACAGATTAAAAATAGAACTCTCATCAATTCAACTGAATTCTGAGCAAAAGTCTAATCAAACTATTGACCTTGAAATTTTTTATTTAATCGCAGTAGTATAACCAACTTAGTGAGATTTCTAGCCATGTCAGCCGTATTAACACGTTGAATTTTCTAAGTCAAGGTCTAGATTAGATCGCATAACCTTTAGATTAAAATTAGAATTGAGAAAGATTATTCGTTTAAGATTTTTATTTAAAGATAAAATATGCTTTTATTACTTTTCTGATTTAAAAATAAAACAGTGAAAAATTTTCAAAAATCTATTGTTATTGTAAACCATTTGCTGTTATATACGAATCCAAAGATTCAGACAAATAAAGTTTAGATTAGCCTTCTAAAGTCCTACTAAAGCACCCCATTCATGTGCCCCTCTGCGTGGAAAAATGGTTTTATCTACAATGCTTCTTTTCATAAAAATGTTTTGTTAATAAAGCACTATAAAAATATTTAAGATGTGTATCTATTGAGCTGTCATTTACAACGTCATTTAATCTTAGTTTATCTTTGTATGAATAGAAGGATAAGGTCAATATTTAAATAGCTGAAATGCTAATTTTCCCATGTGTACTCTATATACTTGCTCCAGAAATGATTTTGGATTGATGAAAGATGGTATTTTTAAATTTGTTTGGATACATTTCAAAATAGGAATTCTTTTGTGTTTACATACTATTGAAATTAGTATTAATGAGGCATCTGCTTTGAAATTATATATCAGATATTCTTAAACGATCTTTTCAAATAAGCATAAATTTTTTTAATCATATATTGCTTTGGTTGCGTTTGATTAAAGTTAAAATATTATTCAAAACTGGATAAATAATTAAATAAACCAGTATGTATATTATATACAGGATATTTCACAAAAAAAAACAATAACTTTAAAATTCAATAATTCATTTACCATAATAAATCTAACTATGAAGTATGTGACATGCTTATCAGATAGCTAAAAAATGTTGTATAAATCAATATTAAATATAGATTAAATTTTGTAAGCAAAAATGCTAAATTCAAAATTTCAAAATACAAATGTTTTTTCGTGGTTTTATAGTTCAATAGAATACAAACTAAACACTGAGACAATTTCGATGCAGTTTTACAAGTTAGTGTGAGTATTCTAATAATTTGAGTCATAACAGCGCCACCTATTAACAAACTTTTGAATTATTCTGAAAATTATTATATGTAGAACTTATGAGCTATCTGATTAAAATATCAGTTACTATGTCTTTGTACTTATAATAGTTAACCCTCTAATGACCCTGGATGATAACATCAGTGTTGCCTGTTGGGCGATATTTTTTAAGTAGTTTTCGTAAGAAATACTACCTATCACATTCTCCCCTATGTTGGAATTTCTGAAAATTTTGCAAATCTACGCCGATCATGACCCCGAGAAACCAAAACCAACCCCAGTTCAAAACTTTATCTATCGATCTATCTATATATATCAAGGGGCAGTCAAGTTCGGTCTAACAGTTCAGTCTCGGTCAAGTTCGTTAATGGGCAAAATTAGACCAAGGGGGTGGAAATGTGGAGAGTTTTTGCGAAAACAGAAAACCCCCATAACTTTTCAATTATGATATATATCAAATCAGTTTAAAGTTATTATTACTCCTGGAAAAGGGTCAAAAATTTATATATGACAGATATTTGATATAATTAAAAATGGAAGGGGCGCCAAAAATAGGGTTTTAAGAAGAAAAAAGTCATAACTTCGTCAAATCACAAGCTATCAAATGCACTTAAATTTATTATAAATCTTCGAAATATTATCTACAACTTTTATATTGACAAATTTTTGATAGGATCAACTCTTACAACAAAAATAAAATAAAATAAAATAAAATAAAATAAAAAAGGGGAGGTTTGAAGAAGAAAAAAATCATAACTTCGCCGATTCACAAGATATCAAATCCACTTAAATTTATTATAAATCTTCTTAATATTATCTACAACTTTTATGCTGACAAGTTTTTGATATAACCAACTCATACAGCAAAAAAAAAAAAAGAAAAAAAAAGAAAAAAAAAGAAAAGAAAAGAAAAAAAGGAGGGGTTGTAGAAGAAAAAAAATCTCTGTTAATCCGACGTAATACGGCGATAAAAAACTCTCACTGGCATGATGAAAACTCTTAACAACCCTCAAAGATATTGTATTAAATTATTAAACGCGCGTGTGTCTCAATGAAAAGGTTTTCAGAATTTAAAATATAGTGTATGGTTCATTTAATCGTCTTAATATTATCTAAAACTTTTATAGTAACAAGTTTTTCATAAGATGTACGCTACTAATGGACGATATTTCAAAAATTATTCTGAAGGGATGGAAATAATAGGGGTTGAAGAAAAAATTATCGTATTAACATGATTCTGATAAAACTAATTCTTGCAGAAAAATGAAATTAAAAGCTCGTCAACATATCAAATTGTTAAACTGGGTTTATCTCTAAACTTTATTTAGTTTTTGTTGGTGTTAACTTCAGAATCTACCTGTGCGTGTAGGTGGAGCCGGTAGGAATTTTTTTATTATTATTGCTTGATTTCTACAATACTTTTTTAATTAGTAATATTTGCCATATTTAATATTGAAAGATTAAAATAGGCAAATAGGCAAATATGACTGTTTAAAAAAAGTGGTGGCAATGAAGAAATATCAATAAAATTAACCCGCTCAATTGGCACCTGTCATGGCAACGCAAGGGCTATAGAGGGTTAATGAATATTGAGAACTTCAAATAACATTCTGTATAGACAGATCATTTCTATTAAACTATTGTTCAAAACTGTTCAACATTCCGTCAAAGTTTATCTAATATTTAACGCTTTTTTGATAATAATATTTATCTCTATCATATATTTCTTTAAAATATATTTTGTCTAATCTCTTGATTTATTTCTATAAAATATTTTCTTTCTATTTTACAGGTAAAAATTTACTTACTTATTCTAAAATGGTTTCAAGGAATGTAAGTTATTTAACATTTAACTTATTTCATCTTTATATTTTTTATAGTTAATGAATTACAGAATTTTTAATTTAAGAAATCGTTTGTCTCCTCTGTATATAATATATTTTTTCTCGTTAATACATTCAAAGTTTTAAAAACTACATTGAATCACCATAAGTATTTTTAATTTGAATTCCTAATTTGTAATTATCAGTGTTCAAAATTCTAAATAACCCCTATAAGAGCATCATGCCGCTGATTAAAGGTTGCATGCTGATTATGATATTTTGTAGTCACCTGCAGGTTTCGATAAACTCAAGGAGGGGCCTCGAACCTTGTGTTTAAATATTCGCAGTCCCCTTTTCTATATTGTCGCAAAATAAATTAAACGTTGTTGGCCTCTTAGAAAACACATATGACCATACAATTATACATTGAATACATATTTTGATATAACTGTATCTTTTTTTTAACCTCATCCTACTTTAAAAGTACATAATATTGATTATAAAATGCACAGGAACAAAAACTGACTAAAATATTCGGAAATCTGATAATGGGAGATAAATCCAAAACCCTGATACTTAAGACAAACATACATCAAACATAGCAGTGATGTCGCAAGGCTGTAACGAAATAAGGCCAGGGTAGGCTTAGCCTCTACATTTCATATTATTTTAATAATAATAGTAGGTATACTTGGAAAATTTTAAGTCTTTTTATTGTAAACACACTTTAAAATTGTTATGATACAGAAATACATAAAAAATGCCGATAACTAAGAGAAGAAAATTTTTGATAGAGTGTTTTATTATTATTTATGATAAAGGTAATAAAAATGTCAAGTAACCTATGACATTTTCTATACTGTAAATATATTTAGCACTTAGATAAAAAAAAAAAAAATAATAATAACCAGATTTTCTTATAGGATCTTCAAACGAAATATTTCTGAATGACATTATTTTAATTACATACGTTATTTTCTTGGATCCCCAGATCTTGAAAGGACGTTGGTGCATGGTTTTAATATTTTTTGTTTAATTTTTGAATGAAATCCGTCGATAAACAGGAGTACTTACCTCTACTAATGAATGACCTCAGAACTAATGAAAATAATCAGGCACTGGTCATTTGTACTTTTTTGCGTCGTATTTTAGAAACGCAATAATTCATGTTAAACTAAAAATAATTCATATATTGCATATTTTTATTTTTTATTTATGAAAAAATTATATATCACTTATTGATTATGGATGAATTTAGTGATTTTTAACCTCAAATCTTTGTTAAAAATATTTTTTTATGGGTAGCAGTTTGCCGTAACAGATTAATTTTGATATCTGTTTTCTATCATTATCGATTCTAAACGAAATACTTTACCACGTTCATCTGAAAAATCTTCGAAATTATTGGAAAAGAAATCTAATTGCGAATAAGGGAATTGTTCATTCTGAAACAACCCGCATCCGTAATTTCTAGTATGCATTTAACATGCCATTTGCGAGATATCTGAAGTTATCTGACATTTTTTTTTTTTTTTACAAAACAGATAATGACGCACATCACAGAGGTATTTCCGAACTTCTTTCTAATGTTTTGTCGTATGATCTCTCCGCTCTCTCCTCATAATGAGTACTCCAAATGACATAGATGTGCAATTTCCTCCCATCATCGGATTAATTTTGTGCAACTTGTAGCACAAACAGAACTAGAGAGGCAAGTTTTTATCCAGATCCCAATTTCGCATCTAGATAAACGTTTATAGGTTTGCTAAATGATGAGAGTAGGATACCATTTTCGCGTGTCTCTTCTAAATAAAATCGACAGAGATGTAGGAATAGCATACTCGTGAAGCTTACGCTGCAATAAAGAAGATTTTTTTTTAATTCCTACTACATGTATTAAAAAATTTAAATAATAATAAAAAAAAGACTATAAAAAGAAACAGGATGGAAAGAAATGAAAACAAATATACACGAAGCAATATTATTTAGTTTTAATTTGTCTTATTGAATATTAATTATACATATTTATATTTCTCTTTTTTTCCTTCGTTTGCATAAAAGCTTTGCGATTTTTTTAATGAGTTTAGAATAAAGGAAAGCACGTATTCTTAAAAACTAAAAATATATTTTTTAATGAGTTAAAAAATAATTAATTTGGGCGCAAAATCTTTAGCGCATTTTAATTCAATTATCAATCAAGTAATTGGCGTGCGAGAGTGCGGTTTAGATGAAAATACTTGTCATATTCGAAAGTTTTGTTTAAGGAAAACAAAAACAATTTCCAATAACTCTCCATAGATGGCTGGACGCTCACCTTTTGCATGAAGAAAACCTATAACGAAACATACTTCATATTTTGCCGGATTCTGAATTAACGCAGCCATTATAAACATGTGCTACACGAAACAGACTCACCATACAAATGCGAATGACTGCCAGGGAAAGGTCAAATTTTCAGGATTACAATATGTGTTGCCAAAGCCCTCATTAAAACTTTTTCTTTTCTGCTGTCTGAGGTACATCTTTACTTTTCGAAAACACCTCGTATGTATATATATACACTGAAAAAGAGAGGGGACATAGCAGTCAGAGTGACATATTTATAATGCCACACAATTCTTAAATACGTATCATTATAAGAAAAATTAATGCTAGAGCGACTGTTACTTGCAATCTTTTTTCTTAATAATGACGCTTATATTAACAATTAGTACTTCCTATATTTATTTTCTGCATCTTATATCCTTTATTTTAATAAAATGTAAGTTTAGTTCAAATTTATTTTTTCCTTTCGAAAAAATCCCAAGCTTTCTTAACAAAGCCCATACATAAGAGCCCTTGGTTCTTGCATAAGCTTCTTAAATCAAAATGACTTTTGAAGAGCTTGTCAATCAAGATTTAGTAAATGTTTAAATCTAGTATGAATTTTCTAATCCTAGAGAATATTTACAGGAAAACATGTAAATTTATACAGTATTTTATTTAAGGATTCTAGAAAAGATTTATAGAAGGATTATTCATGCTAGTTATACACGTAGTTATGTATATCCAGTACTGGCCAAAAAAATAGGAATTTTTTAAAGAAATATACACAAAAATTGGCTAAAATATTAATTAGGTTTTATTCATACCGCACAGAAGTGTTTCTGAAGATTGTAAGCACACATATGCACATTCAATATTTAGCTGGACCCCCTTTGATTGTAATAAGGGTCTTCGCATGAACTGGCATTGTGGAAATGTGCTTCTTCGAAAGTTTTTCAGTGCAAGGATTGTGTTGCCAGACTTGTATAATTCGTTAAATTAAAGCAACTTTTGTTGTACAAACAATTTCCGATACGCTGTTCTTCATATCATTCGAAAGAGATGCAATAGAGTTCATGTTGGACTGTTCCTGGACCAGTCAAGAACCTCCTAATCCTGCGAAGCCAACAAGTCTTTGGCAAAACCCAATTGTCTTTGCTCGGTGGCAAGTTGCACCGTCGTGTATGAATATACCTTCATTGTTGGGGTACCATTCTCCTAGCTGAGGCAACAGGCGACTTTGTAGAATTTCCTTATATTGATGTTGGTTCATATTTCTTTGAAAAACATGAAGTCTACCGTTTCCATATTTCGGGATGACGCTCAATATCATAACCTTTGTTGGTGCTTGACAGTGTGCTGGAGGCATTCGGGCAAAAACTTTTAACCCGGTTTTCTGCTACCAAAGAGGAATCTGTCGCCCATTATCTCCACTGTTGACTTGTAAAAAAAAAACACACCTGAAATCAAAAGTTACAGGCTCTAAATACTGATTCTGATTAACTAAACATGAAGTGTATAAATTAATTTGTGGCATAATAAATTAATTTGTTATCTCAGAAATTAATTTATACACTTTTTGCACAATAATAAAAATAAATTGCCTTTGTCCAATCCTCTGCTGCCCAAGTTCAGTGTTTATGCACATGTGCTCAAGCGAGTCTTTTTTTTTTTTTGCATGGCTACAGTTAGCTTAGGTTTTTTGGCAGACCGACAAGCCCTCTACTCATACTCAAGGAGTCTTATTAGTACTATTCTTGAGCTGGTGTCGACGCCAGCATCTTTCCATCTTGATAACAGTTGCTTTGAAGTAATTTTCCTCCTGCTTCGACTCATTCGAATCAAATTTCTACCAGCACGGTATATGATTAGTCGTTTACTCCCTCACATTGACTGGTCGCTCACGTTCTCAGAAAGGCCCATGGCAAGCTTCCTTCGAATTCTACCTACAATTTGCGGCGAAATATACACCTCAGAAGCTATTTCATATGCTTTCAGGTTAGTATGCAGAAGAAGAGCTTGAATTTCATCTCTCTTTCGTGGACTGCAGTTCTGTTTTTCCCCATTTCAATACAAACAGCTTATTTCTTTGAATAATTGTAGTGGAAGCTTAAACTATACCAATATTGCCAGTAAAAGACTTATAAAACCAGAAAATAACAATTATACTCAACCGTCATACAGTAAACATAGAGCAAGCAGATTGCAAACACCACGAACACAAGTAACAAATTTGCGCCAATTTCTACGGTTAACGACCTGCAATTGCTTTGAAACGATGACGTCACTCAAATACATCGGAAGCTTAATGCCAGTTCATTGGCGTTCAGCTAAATCATCAGCGTTCAATATATAAACGCAAACGTCCCATACAATTACTAAAAATATCTTTAAATGAGCAAATGTAGGCGAGTGTACATGTTTTAGAAAAAATTCCTATTTTTTGGCCAGGACTGTTGTACATATATATTGTAGTTACATATATACACTGATAAAAAAAATTGGAGGAGCAAGCAAAAAAGTCAAGTGAACAGTGCCATGTATAGGCATAAAATGGATTACACGTGTATCAATGCGCAATACATTAAAAAGGACGCAAAAAAATTGTAAGGGAGCTTTTATTCTTTGAAAAGATGGAAAGAAAATAAAAAGATGGTTTAGGGCAATAATTTGGTTACGTGTAAATGATAAAAAAGAGTGTTGTTTAGAAATGATGCAAGATTTTTAATATGGCGTGTAGTCTCCTCGAACTGCTAAGACTGCTGCACGCGTGTTTTTCATGGATGCATTGAGGTTATGGATAAGGCTTTGGGGAATACTGCTCCACTGCTCAAGAATTGCAATCTCCAAGTCCCGGACAGTAAAAGGAAGCCTTGGTTTCGCAGCAATGTGTCGTCTGAGTATGTCCCAAACATGCTCGATCGGATTCAGGCCAGGAGAGCATGCTGGTCATTCCATACTCTGTATTGTTTCAGCTTCAATCATGTTTTCCACAAGACGAGCTGTATGAGGTCCGGCATTAATCATGCACAGAAAAAAAGAAATGACTAATTGTTGCGACGGAAAATACGACATGAGGTCTCAGTATCCCATTAGTATAACTTTGGACCGCCAAAGCGCCAACCCGATTGAAATGCAGGCCCGTACGTCCACCTATGCTGATTCAAGCCCATAGCACCAACCCACCTTGTCTGTAATATGATACCTCACGAACAAATGTGGGATTATTTTGCGTGCCCCTTTCTCTCCATGCCAAAACATAGCAGATGTCACATCCAGACTGAATCGGGACTCGTCTGTAAACAGAATTTGAATCCAACAACGTTGCCTCCAAACTCGATGTTTAGTTGCCCACATTCTTTGGGCCGCACAGTTGTTTGAGATCAACGGAATACAGACCACTGGCTTAAGTGCATAGAGACCACCCTGATGAAGCCTATTTCGGGCGTTTTGGCTGGACACCCTTCGTCCTGTGGCCAAGAACAACTGTGTTTGCAGCAGAGTAGCATTGCCCGTTCCGTCTTGACAAGCTGTTAACAGGATATATCGGTCATTAGTTTCTGTGGTAACGCATGGCCGACCTTGCCTTTGTCGATGTCTACAATTCCATGTGTCTTGGAATCGATTCCACAGCCTTGCATTGCCACGTCTTGTGATCCCAACAGCGTCCGATACACTTCGTTGCATTTCCCCGATATTCAATTATCCGAATAACACACCAAACCATGGATTCCGTTAAACCACGTTGTTGTGACGTTTTCAAGTCACTTTTTCTCAAAACACAAACTGAGCAATTGAATTTTACAACTGAGACAGTGAAACAGACGTTTCTGCAAAATCACGATTTCTGCACTTATCTCCTTTTTCTAGTTTTTGACGTCATAAACTTTAATTCGCATGTGACGTTTTTCTCATCTGTTTCCTACTACCCTTTAAATTATAGACGCTTTATTTTACGTTACTTATCGGTGTAAATATTTGCTGAATTTTGTTAAAACCATGTGCTCCCCTAATTGTTTTGAGCAGTGTATATTCTATAAAAAGTTTTACTTTCTTTGTACATGTTAGTTAATTTTAGACCGAATATTTATATTTTACTGTTTTTACATAATGGAAAACATTAAAAGTATATACATAATAAAGATTGATGATTTTTGAATTTTTTTATTTGTTTTACTTTTAATGAACGGAGATATATAGCTATACCACAATTATAAGTTGCACCTAATTTTCTCTCTTAGCATCATCGCTTATTGTTTAAATGTGATAATTATATTACTCATTCGAAAATGTATTTTTTTCTCTTAAAATTCTCTTACATGTTAAATTAAATTTTACTATGAAGAAATGTTTTTTTTCTAACATCATATTTGAACCACTGTTACACTCTTTTCATGTATCCTCTGTAACAATACAATTTTAAGTAATAATTTCCAAAACATAATAGCATTCATCACCTAATAAAAATACAGGGTGTACATAAATGAATATCCCAAATTTACAGGGCTGTTAAAAGAAAACAAAAAAAAGTAAAAGTTGTTGTTCATCGGAAATCGAAAATAGCAGTTGAAATTTTAAATTAAAAGAAGTTATAAGTGTTTAATGTGAGCCCCTCCAGAAACACGAACAATATGGAGGCAGTACGATAACTCATCCTACACTTTTCTCAGTATGTTTTTTTGTGTGTGTTTAGGGCATCATCAAAGATCCGGTGTTCGTTACACCGTTACCAACTGACGTTGACGAACTTAGACACGCATATCTGCTGTGAGAACTTCACACTCACGAGAAAAACTCTCCCATTGAGATCCACATTTGTTAGAAACTTAACCTCTTTTCATTTCAATGTACCCAAATATTTCGGCTGGGGTCAAAAGGAACGATACATTTGCTTCGATCTTCCTAGTTGAAGTTATAGTGTCAAACATTTCTAAAGAGCGCCGAAGAAAATAGCTTCCCCGATAATGGTTTTTACCCGTGACCTTATCCGGTCGACCCCCCAGAGCGAAAACGAAAGCCAGAGAGAGTAGGAGCGCTCATGTGCGTGGCAAAATGAAGCAGAGCATATCCGTACAAAGTTTGTTGATGATGCAAACAGCTGAGGTCTGTTAAATAGCCAAAAAGGATGCTCCCTTTGTTGAGAAGGGGGGAGAAAAGTTTTGCAAGAAGAGGCTGGGAGAGCAGATCAGTTGGGTCTAAAATTTCAGAGAGATAGTAGGTAAAGACTAATCTCTTGGTGAACGGAACAAGGTGATTTATCACCGGAAAATTTACTTTGAATCTTTGAAGGTATCTCTATTGAAGTCAGGCTTAGACTTCAATCTGCTCATCGCAAGAAAACGTGAACTTAGTTTAATATTCTCGCACCTTGTTATTTTTGTAGAGAACCCTTCCGTCAAGAACACTTTTCCTATTTTCTACTATTTAATGAACAATTTTCGCACATTGAAATCTGTAGACTTTGGGATCCATCACGAATTGATTTTATAGATTTTCTCGGTGCCTAGAAAGACTTTACCTCACCAAAAACTATCATTTCCTCTGAATCAACGAATTCTTTAAAAGTGGTGACGAACTCATCAAATTAAGTTTTGTATTTAATGTAGAAGTAATATAACTTGTTTATTTAATAAACATATTTCTGAATTAAATTGTGCCTCTGCCGTAGACGCTATTAATTCATGCTATCCGTCCTACATTAAATTCGGGGCATTACACTGCAGCCATTCAAAGAAACACACCGGACACGCTGAAAAAAATCGTGGGTCGAGTTATCGTACCGCCTCAATAAGATTTGTGTTTCTAGGGGGGCTCACACTGAACACTTATAGCTGTGTTGAATTTAAACTTTCAACTGTTATTTTTGATTTCCGATGAACAACAAGGTTGTACTTTTTTTTTCTTTTATAAGCTCTCTAAAGTTGGGATATTCGTTTATATACAATCTGTATTAAAATCCAGATGGCTCCCTTTTTAATTTCAGTCGCTAGTCGTGAAGATGTACTTTATCACTGTCATTATTTTTGAAATATTCTCACAAAACAAGAAATAATCATGAACTTTATGTATTCTCTATTCTTGATTTGAAACGTGCGAATTATTCATTTAATAAAAATATTTTTTTTCCATATACATAAAGCCTTCCTTTGGCATATTTACTTCAAGTTTCTTATTCTGCCCTAAATAAGCATGGCATCATAAATAAAAAATTGTGTTTTATACCCCGCATATGTATCTTCGATTGCAATTTTATTAAGAAAATTACTACTCCAAATCTCAATAAAATAAATTAAGAACTAGGCAGTGAGAAGACTATAGGACCACCTATATAAATCATAAAAGAGGTGAAAGATGAACTACGAATTTTAACCCTTTCGGGTCCGATTTTCTTTTCAATTTTGAGAATAAAATTACTTTTATGTTAATAATGTTAATAGTAGCTACTCAAATAGATTTACAGAAGTTTAAAGAATATGCAATTGCCAGAAATCTAACGAGTGCACTTGTTTTGTGTAGTATTCAATGACAATATACTATGACTATCATATGACAATAGGTGAAAGAAGAATTTTTGAAAACGTTTGGAAAATATCATATTACAACAGGGTTTAACATATGTATTACACCTTTCTAATGATTTTTGCGTTTTATCACGCACGATTCTTTCTGAAAAATAACTTATATTTCAAATTTAAAGATTGAAATATATGTTTAAAATAAAGGAACCGCCGACGGTGCAAAGATAATTAAGCAAACTTTTATTATTATTATTATTACTAAATGCCAAAACATAAATGAATCCATAAGAAATGCATAGACATATACTATCATTACTTCATGTAGATAGTAACAAAATTAATTGTTAAGACAAAATAATACTCGAGGAAAAGACATGTACTATTAATAGTATACAAGAGCCGAACGGGTTAACCCTTTATCTACAGACGGCACTTATAAATAGCATTAAAATAACTTGTTATAAAATTCATTTAATACATGTATTAGTAGTAATACAGTTTAGAATGAGTTATAGATGCATTACTTTGACTTGTTCCAAAAGCATTATTGGTTACACAAAACAAAAATATCTTTAAAAGGGTGATTTCTTTTGCCTTTGCATCTTTTCATCTTCCTTGGCGTTGAGGTCGTTATTTTTCAGTTCGGAAATATTTCTATATTTCTATTGTAAGAACATTATATTTTTACATTTCCTAATTCTACAAAATAGTAACAAAAATATTTAAAATAAAAGATTTGTGTAGGGTTATAAATATTACACAAAATCCCTATACATTCAAATTTAATTAATCCTTCTCAATCCTTCAGTCCTTCTAAAATCCTTCTGAAATTTATGAAATTATTATGTAAATCTTCTAATGTAATTTCACAAATTCACGAAAAATGCTTTAGAAGATAAAGTTTTCATGAATTCATAATTGAGTACATAAAGGGTTAATACAATATTTTCTTCTTTTTTTTGTTTCTTTATTGCAATTTATTTATCCTCAAAAAGTAACATTTTCCATAGTACATATGCATAAAAGGTAAAGGAAGACTTATTTAGAACTTAAGAATATCCACGGTAATCATGCTCTTTTAAAGTTAAGTATAACATCATAACAAGCGATCATTTTCTTCTTAAACTGCATTGTTGCATTTCTTTAGAATATCTGGGACATGGCATGTTACTAGATAAACAGAAAATGGCGTCGTCAATAAATGAAATTTGATATCGAAGAAAGAAGATACCTCTTGAGAAAATGAACATTATATCCGTTTGAGAGTTCTTTAAATTGTAAGATTAAAGGGATAATATTTGATTGTTGTCTTGATTGATTAGAAAAGCTGTTATAAAAATACTCGAATTATTTTTTTTTTTTCATTTAAAATAAAGAATTATCTTTCCGTTCTATATCTATAGCTTTTTTTAATTTTTAAGAAATTGCGGTAGATTTTGATTGGTAGAATAAAATATAAAAAGACTCGCATCGATAAAAAAGACAATGCTTTTCGTTATTCTTTTATTCTTTGTATCCTGGGTAATTAAAAAGTGGTTTTATCATCCCTTGACTTAACCCTTTAGTTCCAAAAAATTATGATGTTTTTTTTACTCTAGTTCTTTCATTACAACCACTTTTTTAAAATAACAATATTCGCCTTTTTTAATCTGCCATTAGATAAGGCATTAAGCAAGGAGAATATATCTATATGAACAAAGTGGTACCAACCAAGCAATCTGAATTTTAAAAAATCTGCCTAAAATGCAATTCTGCTTGGCGGTAAATCGTACATTTTGGATAGTAAAGGTTAAAATACTTCATAAATACATAAATCTACCGGACAGGCGTTACAAATAAATAAATAACAATTTTGTACAGGGAAATGGGATCGTAATCTACACTGGTGTCCAAAATTAAGGACTGATAACAAAATGCTAATTTTCAAGTACGCGAATACTCAAAAAGAAATAATATAATTCGAATAATTACTATCTCTACAGCACAGTTAGTCCATATAACATCTCATTCATGCTACACATGGTCACAAATGTCACAGTTACTACGGTGAAGTAAAACAATAGGAAATTCCGTACATCTCATTATGAGTCTCAAATGATCACTATATGTGACTCCACTGAGACATCTCAGTGACTGCTGCATTGTGACGAGTCAACATGTGACTTTACTATGTAGTTACATTGTGACTCTCATGTAACTGTCATCTGCAGACTCAATTTGAAAGTTATCGTGAACGCTGCATTATGATAAGTTACCAAATAATGTCACATTAAAGTCACATGATAACTTTCAGGTGACAGAAAGACTACTGTGAAGTCACCATTGATCTCTTTTGTAAAAAGTCACCATGTGATTATAATGTAATATTATTTGAGGACTTATCATGATGCAACGTTCATGATGACTTTGAAATTGAGTCTAAAAATGAAAGTCACATGAGAGTTACAGTGTAACTACATTGTAAGTTACCTTGGTGACTCGTCACAAAGCAGTAGTCATATTGACGTCTCGGTGGAGTCACACATAGTGATCATTTGAGACTAATAATGAGACGTGTGGAATTTCCTATTGTTTTTGCTTCACCGTAGTGACTGTGACTCTTGTGACCATGTGTGACATGAATGAGATGCTATATGGACTAGCTGTGCTGTGGGGATAGTAATTATTTGAACTATATTATTTCCTTTTGAGTATTCGCTTACCTAAAAATTAGCATATTTGTGACTGGCCCTTAATTCTGGACACCAGTGTATTTATCGTGTCAAAAATAGAGCGACTTTCATCAGTCCGTATCCAGATTTTTGTTCATAAATTTAACAGTAAGTTGGCCTGAAAACGAAATTTTAAACAGATTTCTCTTGTTCTGTGTGAAATGGAAATACTCGTATATAAGAAGTGGTTAAAGTGTTCCTCATCCGCATCCAAAATAGATGTTCCTCATTCCGAGAAAAGTCATTCACACATACACACACACATTATATTTTGTGTCACTGACTAAATAACAGTGCACTTCCATGACTTTCAGTTGTGTCGTTGCATTTCACAGAAAGAAAGGTAGCTAAAGATTCATTTTTAAAAATATTATTTTTAAAGTTAGGGATACAATCAGGGTTGCGATTAGAGTATTACACCTTGTATTTTTGTCTGACTAAAAAGACTACGAAGGAGTACTGGCTAGAAGGTGTATCATTATTATCTATAAAAATAAATGTTTGTAGTATAGTGTGCACTATCTTTTTTAAAAGTTTCACCAATATTTTCTTAATCACCCTGAATATCCAACCATTCAAAATTATATGTTACGTTGTGCATATTTATGCAATGTGCGCTCTATACGCATACGAATCAATAAATCCGTGTATGTGTACGCGGGGAAGTGCGTTAAAGAAGATGGCTGAAAAATTCAAATATGATCGTGATGAACCTGCAGATTACGAAGTTCGTATTAGAAAATTCTGAAGAGATTTTGGAAAAAGTAAAATTATTCTTAAAGCCAGACTTATTTAAAAATGTGTGTTACAATAACCGTGATTTTATCATGAACAGAAATAACTCTTCGGGGCAATGGATACATATGAAATGGGATGAGATGTTAGATACTGCTCAATTTATCCTGGGTTTGAGGATAAGAAATATTATATGAGGGTGGCGTTGTCTGGATAATACGCAATGGTTAATTTATTTAAAAAAAAGTGGGGGGGGGGGGGGGGCATTTGATTTATAACTACGTTGCTAATACACATTTTATAATGGATGTTGATTTGATACTTTTATATGTATAATGGTGTAATTATATTTACATATTTATCAATTCACATTAAATTTATTCATATTCATTATTATTTAATAAAGTTAACGATTAACTTGTATTTAAATTTTAGCCTATTCAGGACAATATCATATTAATTTCTAATAGTATACTATCTTGAATAAAATTCATAATACGTGTATTTGTTATACCTAATGCTATGACAGGGTGGATTTTAATTTGGTAATTTTTTCCCCTTCTATCCTTTTTAATCGTGTTTCATTTTGAAATTAATTGGTGTTAAACGGTTTATTTCTTGGTTTTATGTGTGTGGTAGTCCCAAATTCATATTCTTTAGCTAATTTATGGCTAATAAGAAGATGAAACCTCACATTTTATTTGTGAAACTTAAGGCATTTGGGTCTCGATTATTCTGTCTAGGTTCTACAAATTTCCATCATTTCATTTCTGTTATTCAATTTCTGCTGTTTTTTACTATGTTTTTGGAATCTATGTTAAGTGTGTTGGGGGGGGGGGGGGATGTCGTTTTATTGTTGGAATGTCATTTATGTTAATGTCATTTTATTCATAATTTCACAGTTTTGGTTGATGGTCGGTAATGTTTATTTAATGGTTATATATATATATATATATATATATATAACCATTATATTATTACAAATCATCATCTATTTCCAATTACTAAAATTAAATTAATAAATTTAGCTACAATTCATAACACTGACATTATACAAAATAAAGATGGAACCTTTATATCTTTATTTTTATAAGAAGATGTTTTAAATCATGATAGCAGAACTGGTATACAATTATTAAAAAGGTTTTTAAAAAAATGTTTAAGTATAGAGAACACTTACCTGTAAAGTTCGGTTTCAGTACAAATTGCCGGTCCGAGACCAGCTTGGGATGATCCTCGAAAGAGTTAATCGATATTGAGTTTATCCTACTGGACTATGTCAAACATTTTAACTAAAATAGTTGTCAAATCTACTTTAACATAACATTTGAATTCTGAGAAACTGCAGACCATTTCTTTTTTATCCACTTAGATTACAACTGTAGTGATACCTCTGTAAAACGGACAGTGTGATCACAAAATAAATATATGGTTTACCGAGCGTTCGTTTTAGCGAAATCTAATACAGTGGTTTATCTGTGCCCGAAAAAATTTGTCCGTATATCAAGTGGGGTGTTTTCATTTCATAAGGGTGTCCATGAAACGAAGTATCATTGTATAGAATGAACATTTAGTGACATATATTTCAGCACTGGATATCCCTTATTTTTATTTCAGTATTACTAATGATATAGAATCTTTCTTTTCTTTCTTGTTTTCATATAGTACATTCTCCGTGATACATTGCTGTAATCAAATTTCTTTTTTGATAATTGGAATGTCACAGTGTTAAATTTAAGGTAGAAACTGCGATAATTTATAGTTGAGATTTGTAATACAGACGGACCTCGTTATGTCGACACCCGGTTTTCACGTTACTCCGCTTATCACGTCAGTTTTTTAAGGTCCCGATTTTCTATATGTGATTTTAATGTAAATAAACTCCGGATTTTACTTTGTTGAATAATTTTCAACTCCGGATATCCCGACGGTTTAGGAAAATTGTCCATTTTTCATAATTCGTCATATAATCTCGGAAATTAAGCGGTAAGAAATGTCTTAGCCAAATTTTTCACAAAAGTGTCTAAAATACCCATTGAGATAAATGAGAAATTTTACTTCAATCCTTAATCTGAATAAATAAACCCACACACTATGAATGACCCACTTAAGAGAAAAAGAGAACAAAAAGACAGCGAGTAGACAGATACGTGTATCTGGAGAAATAGACGTATCAGTCTACTCGCGGCCTTTTTGTTCTGGTCAGGAGGCGCTTTTTGTGGTTACACGACGTTTTTCATCCGACTAAAACCGAAGATTGAATGCATTGAAACGATCAGAAATTATCTAACATCCATTTCTGAAACAACGAATATTGATTACAATTCATTGTATAATATTAAAAAAGAATTGTAGGAAGCGCATCTAGGGATAAGCAAACTTTAATTAATCAATATTTCATGTAACAACAACAACAAAAAAGTCATCATAAATCTGATTTTTATTCTTTTCAATTTTGTTTTTGTGTTTATTTTGTTTAATAATAATGTTTTTTTGCTTGAATTTAAAATTGTCTTTAATTAATTAAAAATACAGCTTTTTATAAACATATTTTTCTCCAAATTCGGTTACCACAACACTCCGCTTATGATGACTCTTTTTTCTGGTCATTAGAGTGTCAGGATAACGAGGTTCGACTGTATATTCTCTGAACTATGCAAGACTTCATACTAATATACATTACATTTTTAGAATATAATTTCTTCATAATCTCTCTATTTTGAAATAAACCTTCAATAATTTAAACATCATTATGCTAATGCCTTTTAATGAACTTTATATAAAATATTTTAGTTAATATTACAGAGAAAATTAAAAATGCATCTGAGTAATGATTTTAATGTGGTGCATTAAAATAGTTTACCCTAAGCAGAAAATATAGCAAAAAATATATTTCCACTAAATGAGCATATATTGCATTTCATGTACAGTTTGCGTAATATGAAATTTTTAGACCTCTCTCTTTGATTAGCTGCAATTTTCGCAATTCAAAATAATTCCATGTAACAGCAGTAGCAGCTCTTCCACTTAAATAACAATAAGCTTAAAAGACTTCATATTAATAAGCTATTTTAATGAGCTATGAAAAACAAAAAATGACATTTAATATAAACGACGAGAAGTTCTATAACTTTTGTTAATTTTCTATGATATACCTTTTTCATTTCATTTTTGTTTAATGGTAGAGAATATATATATGCATGTATATATATACAGTGGAACCCGCTTAAGACGCTCACGGTCAGACCCGATCCCGCTTAATACGTGGATTTTTTCCTGTTCCTTCAACATCGCCCATAAGACTAATGTAAATATATCCCGTTTAATACACGATTACATTTAATACGCGATAAAGTATGGTCTCTTGGACCAAAAAAATCTCGGTTAAGACCCGATTTCATGGGCACAGATATGAATTTATTCACTCTTTTCCAGTATTGACAATTTAGCGGATTTTTTTATTAAAATTTCTACTGCTATTTCTGATTAGTAATAAACGATTTAATTAATGACAGAAAGATGACAATAAATATTCCGAAATAGTGATAGATATTCTGATAAAAAATCCACTTAACTGACACTGCTCACTAAATAAGGCAAATATTATTAATCCAAGTATTGGCAGGTACTTGAATAAAAAGCCCTGCTAAATTTGCAGTCGTTGAACCAAGACCAGAAAGAAAAAAAAAGTACTGAAACTTGTGAAGGCTGAACCAATGCGAATGCTTTTGTATATTTATTTTATATTTTCTATCTTTTGTTTACTTTTTAGCTCACAGGCTATCAAAGCATAAGAACTAATGTGCCCGCAGGTTCTGTATGTAATGTATATATGTATGTATGTACGTAACGCGATGACTCTTGCTAGAAATATCCAATTTGCTTCAAATTTTTTATCTGGGCTCATTTTGACAAGGCGCTTCTCTGACTAATTTTAGAAGTTCATTGGTTAAGTATAAAGAGGGGGAAACGGGGGCTACCCACTTAATACAGATAAATTTATTTTACATGCAGAATTATCCGATTTGCTGAAATTTAATATACCGGTTTATTCTGATAAGGTGTTTCCCTGATTATACTTGGAGGATCATTGGTTAAGTATAAAGGGGACATGGGGTGCTACTCCCCCTTAAATTAGATAAATGGATTTTTCATGCAGAATTATCTGATTTGCTTGAAATTTGGTATACCGGCTTATTCTGATAAGGTGGTTCCCTGATTAGATTGGAGGTTCATTGGTTAAGTATAAAGGAGCGGGGGAGAAATTTAGGAGCTATTCTCCGCCCCTCACTCTTTATTTAGATAAATGGGTTTTCAATGCAGAATTATCCGATTTTCTTCAAATTTGGTATTCCAGTTTATTCTGATAAGGTGCTTCCCTGATTAGATTTGGAGGTTCATTGGTTAAGTATAGAGGGTAGAAATAAGGGGCTAATCCCCACCCCTTAATTTAGATAAATAGGTTCTTCGTGCAGAATTACCTGAATTGCTTGCAATTTAATATACCGGTTGTTTTTGATAAGGCCCAGATTAGATTTGTATAATGTTCAGTATAAAGTAGTTTAGTATAAAGGGTAAAGTAATTTAATATATAGTCAGTAGTTTAGTATAAAGGGCTAAACGGGGGATAAACCCCTTAAATTAGATAATGGGTTTTTCAGGCAGAATTATCCGATTTGCTTGAAATTTGGTATAGCGGTTTATTGTGATAAGGCGTTTCAGTGATTAGATATGTAAGTTTATTCGTTAAGTAGAAAGAGTGGGAATAGTGGAGCTAATCTCCACCCCCTCTTAATTTAGATAAATGGGTTTTTCATACAGAATTATCCGATTTGCTTCAAATTTTGTATACCAGTTTATTCTGATAAGGCACTTTCCTGATTACATTTTGGGGTTCATTGGTTAAGTATAAAGGGAGGAACAAGAGGCTAATTCCCCTTAATTTAGATAAATGGGTTTTTTATGCAGAATTATCCGATTTGTTTCAATTTGGTATACCGGTTTATCCTGATAAGGCGCTTCCCTGATTAAATTTGGAGGTTCATTGGTTAAGTATAAAGATGGGAAATACGGGAGCTAATCTCAACCACATCCTTAATTTAGATAAATGGATTTTTACTGCAGAATTATCCGATTTGCATAAAATTTTGTATACCGGTTTATTCTGATAAGGAGCTTCCCTGATTAGATTTGAAGACTCATTAGTTAAGTATAAAGGGGGAAACGGTGGGCTAACACCCCTTAAATTAGATATAATGAGTTTAGCATGCAGAATTATCCGATTCGCTTGCAATTTCGTATACCGGTTTATTCTGATAAGGCACTTTCATGATTAGATTTGGAGGTTCATTGGTTAATTATAAAGGGAGATAGGTGGGAACTAATCTCCGCCCCTGCTTAATTTAGATAAATAGGTTTTTCATGCAGAAATACTCAATTTGCTTCATATTTGGTATATCGGTTTATTATAAGGTGCTTCCCTGATTGGATTCGGATGTTCATTGGTTGTGTATAACGCGGTGGGGGAATCTGGGGACTAATCTCCACTCCTTAATTTAAATATTTTTTTTTTCATGCAGAATTATCAGATTTGCTTCAAATGTGGTATACTGGTTTATTCTGATAAGGCGTTTCCCTGATTAGGTTTGAAGGTTCATTGGTTAAGTATAAAGGCGTATAAAGGAGGAGAGGGTCTAATCCTCTCTTCATTTATTTTTCAAGGAGCATTATTCTTTGAAATAATATACAATTAGTGTGAATAGCATGTGAACTCAATGTCATCAGTTTAACTGAGCACTTTCTTTTTTATTTGACTATTTGTTTGATTATTGTTTTATGCGATTTTTTTATTACTATGCATATATATTTACACAAAGATTGACATGGGTAGTTTTAGGACTGATTATATGGGAACTTATTATTAAAAGTACTAAATATGATTTAAATAACTGGGTAGTGCTGCAAAGCTCTTCACTGTAAAAAAAAAAAAAAAAAACGGACTGAAAAACGGAAATACTACTGGCAATCTAGACGCCAGTACTATTTCCGTTTTTTTACGGGAATTTTTACTCATAAATTACAGAAAAATTTCCGTTTTTAATCAGAAAAACGGAAATTTTCTGTAATTTATGGGTAAAAATTCCCGTAAAAAAACGGAAATAGTACTGGCGTCTAGATTGCCAGTAGTAGTTCCGTTTTTTAGTCCGGTTTTTTTTTTTTTTTTTTTTTTTTACAGTGTTTGGTTTGCGTTAAAAGAAATTAGGCTAGCGGGAAAAATATTTTAGTTGTTTTATTTTTTTTTGTTGTAATGTATTAATCCACAGTAAGGTTATATTTGAATACACCTTTATTTCCAGTTATTATTCCTGTCGGTTCTATAAAGACGAACAATGAGTTAAACTTGAACACAATAATATTTTAACCTAAGTATGCGTAAAAGTCGCAACTTTCGTCCGTAAGTATATAAACCAAAACTCTAAAGTTTATTTAGACAATTAGATGCGTAAAAAGCTCAGTTCCTACAAAATTACGCAAATCTCGTTTAATGCGTGTACCAGCTTAGTACGCGATTTTTTGTCCAGTCTCTAGAAACGCGTCTTAAGCGGGCTTCAATGGTATACTCATAATTGATTTTCTTTGAAACGTTTCTGATATCAATTTGTTTTTTAGTACTTGGTATGTCATAGAATGCGAACTTTTTTAAATTTAGAATTCTTTATGTTAAAAGTACCTCAATTTATATCGAGTTTTGCAAATCTATCCTATCAGCCATGCAAGACTTGATGCATTTTTCGAAGATAATTTTACTATTTTGAAATAAACTTTTACCAAATTAATCACTCTTATACTGATGACTTTTAATAGACTTTACGCAAAATATTTTTGTTAACATTACTGAGAAAATTAAAAACACACTTTAGTAATAATTTTAATTCGTGCATTAAAATAACTTATCTTAAGCCGAAAACATGACTAATGCACATCGTTCCAGCGAGTGGGCAGATATCACATTTCGTTTCTAGTTTGAGCTATAGAAAATACTAGACCTCTCTGTTTGATTATCTGCAATTTTCGTAATATAAAATAATTTGATATGATAGAAGTAGTGGTTCTTTCACTTAAATTACAATATCTATCGCAATAAGTTTAAAATATTTGTAACGAGCTGTGAAAAACAGAAAATAAACTTGAATTTAAAAGAAGAATAAATTCTACAGATTTTTGTTAATTTCGTTAAAGGCTGCAGGTAAATATAGCAGATTAATTTGTTTTAACTTAAATTCGTGTCTTTAAAATCTACGAATATTGCTTATACAGGTTGTCTAAAAGTTAACGAATGGTTTTTAAAATTCTATCACAAATAAATGTTGACAGCTATTGAAATTATTTTTGACAGATAGAAATGAGTAAAGTCAGAAATTTCTTAAATATGCATCCTTGTTTAAGTTCCAAATATCATAAAATAATGGCGTTACGCAGTCTCAATTTTTTGGAACAATTCCAAATTATTGACTAAAAATGGATCAAATTTTACTCAATTTTTACCTTTTATTCTGTTTTGTAGTTTAAATAATGCCCCAAAATGGTTTTGCTTTTTGAAATGGCAATATTATTTTGAGCATTTGTACAGTTTGGGACAGTGAAGCGCCATCCGTCGGTGCTAATTTGAACTAATGTAAAGAAGCGCAGTAAGGAAGATTCTGACTTCACGCATAAATCTCCTGAAAAAGTAACTTCTAAAACGGTCCCTGTTTATTTGTTATTACATTTTGAAGTCGGTCACTTAAGTTTAGGACGCCCTGTATTTCAGTAGTACATAATATCCTTATTTTCATTTAAATTTCGCTAATGGTATAGAATGACTTTTTTTTTCGTAGTGAATACGCCTTGATACGCTGATGCAATCAATTTTCTATTTTGGTACTTGATAATAAGTTTTTTAACTTATAATGAAAAAAAAGGTAGAATATACGACAGTTTGCACCGAGTTTTCCAATCTACCTTCTCATCTATGTCAGACTTAATACATTGCATTTTTATACTGTAATTTCTTCAAAAATCTCACTACTTTGAAAAAGACATTCACTAATTAAATCATCACTATACTAATGACTATTCAAAAACTTTACATAAAATATTTTAGTTAAAACTTCTGAGATATCTAAAAGGACATTTCAGTAATAATTTTAATTAGTACATTAAAATTATTTATATAAAACAGAAAATATATGGCTAATAAAGATAATTCCAGTGAATGAGAAGATATCGCAATTCGTTTCGAGTTTGAGTAATCGGAAATTAATAGGGCTCTCTGTTTGATTAGATGCAATTTTCGTAATCCAAAACAATTCTATGTAATAGGAATCGCGGCTCTTCCACTTAAATAGCAAGAAGCTTAAAAGATTTTTAATGAACTGTGAAGAACAGAAAATAAACTTTGGTTTAAACGAAGAGAAATTCTACAAATTTTCTTGAATGACTGCAAATAATTATAGTAGACTTATAGGGTGTCATATAAGTCACTTTGCTTTTCAAATAAAATTCCTAAAAAATTAAAAAATTGACATTTAAGAGTGTGGTTTACACCCTAAGGCTTGTCAAAAAGTGGGATTTTTCTTAGCAAAAGACAAAATAATAATTAAAAGAGTCCCATAGGCCTCTTCACATCACTGAGCTCCATATATAACAGGAGTTCTGTCTTCCTATTTCCCAACATGATTTCCAGCGATCAGCGCGGAAGGATACAGGACGATAATTTTAGTTCGCATTCATGGCAAAAAATGCTGTTTATCGCATTCCCTTACATGAATAGAGAATGAATTAATAATTTTATAAGTATAGTTTAATTAGAGAAGCATAAATTAGGATAATAGTAAATGAGAACACTAATATCTAACATTGACAACGCGGATTATTTTTTATCTTTGCCTTGCGTGCTTCATTTGCCTTGCAAGCTTCTGGCCGCCGACCCAGAACTCCTGTTATATGTGCAGCTCAGTCGTTCACATTTTAAAACAAATAACAATTTAACAAAGCGTCGCAACTGAGTGCGGTTTACACCATAAGAATTGTCAAAAAGTGGAGTTTTCTGGCAAAAGAAAAAATAACAATTTATCAAATTATCGTATCGGAGTTCGGTTTGTACCATAAGAGTAGTTAAAAAGTGGGATATGTCTTGGCAAAAAACAAAATAATAATTCAAAGAATCCCATAGGTCTGTTCGCGTTGTAAAAACAAATAACAATTTAACAAATTGTCGTATCGGAATGCGGTTTGCATCACAAAACTTGTCAAAGAGTATAGTTGTCTGGCAAAAGAAAAATAATCATTGAAACAGTCCCAGAAGTCTGCTCACATTTAAAAATCCAAACAATTTAACAAATTTACGTATAGGAATTCGACTTCCGCCATGAGACATGTCAAAAAGTGGAATTCTTACTGGCAAAAGAAAAAAATTAGAATTCAAAGCATCCAATCATAAGTCCCTTGACATTTTAAAAACAGTTAACAGTTTAACACATTATCGAATCGGAGTGCGGTTTACACCGTAAGACTTGTCAAAAAGTGGAATTTTTCTTGTCAAAAGAAAAAATAATTCGAAGAACCCCATAAGTCCGCTCACATTTCAAAAACTGAAAACAATTTAACAAATTCTTATATCGGAACGCGGTTTGTACACGAAGACTTGGAAATGGTCGGGAGTTTTATAGCAAAAAAAAGTTCAAAGAAAATTTGAGCTATTTGAGCAAAATTTGATTCAAAAAATATAACTTATACATATCACTCAAGTGAATGGGTATATATCGTATTTCGTTTCCAGTTTGAGCAATCGGAAATTTTTAGACCTCTTTGTTTGATTAGCTGCAATTCGTAATTAAAGTTGCGTCTCTTTCATTTAAATTACAATACTTATCGCAATACACTTAAAAGATTTTAACGAGCTGTAAACAATAGAAAATATCCCTCGGTTTAAACGAGATAAATTTTACAATTTTTTGTTGATTACGTTAACGGCGACAGATAATTATATCACTTATTTGTCTTACACTGAAATATTAGCATTAAACTCTACTGGCATAGCTTACGCAGATGGTTCTAAAAAAAGACTGACGGTTTTGGAATTTTGAAACGAATAAACGGGGAAAGCTATTAAAGTAATTTTTGCTGACAAGTAAGGCATGAAGTCAGGGATTTCTTCACTATGCTTTCTTGTTTTAGTTCCACATACCATCAATAGATGGTGCTACACTGTGGGACAGTCTAATAATGATCAATATAATCTTGAAATTAAAAAAAGCAAACCATTATTCTTAACAGATTAATTGAATAAAAGGCAAAAAGAGTAAACATAGATCTATTTTTATATGTCAGCTTGAACATTATAATAGTTCGAGCCATCTATCGTTGTATTAACTTAATCAAGGAAGCGTAGTAATTAAATGATTGATTTCACACACCAATATTCTATAAGTATAATTTCAGTAGCAGTCACCGTTTACTTATTATTGAATTTTAAAAACCGTCTGCCCATTTTGCTGAACCCTGTATATTTTGATATTTCCTTTGAATATCAAATGCACGTAGATTTATTATTATAGGCTGATTAAAAAAATAATAAAAAGCATAGTTGACTTTTCTGATATTTTAAAACCAACCAAATTCATATTCCGACTCCTTCTTTGTATATACGAATACCAAACAGAGATGAAATTTCATCAATAAATCATTTAGGATATGACAGGATAGCTTTAGGATTTGACATATATTACACGTCACGTATGACATAGAAATTGTTGGTTAAAAATTTCCAGAACATCAAAATGCTTTGAAAATTGGCTGATGCTGTCAAATAAAAAACAATATCTTTCTTTAAAAAAAAAATCCTAAAGAGTGATATTAAAATGATTTCAATAAACTTTTCAAATCATAAAATGTATATTTTGAAGATTTGAAAAAGTTAAAGTTAATAGATAGTTGTGGTATAAACGTTTAATTGCTTTTACAAGTTGAGTACAACATACTTCTAAGACAAATTTTTAGCAGTTAAGTATGTGCCAGCTGGCTAATTGTCACAAATAGCAATCTTTGTCTTGCTTAATCACATGACTTCTCTCATTATATAAGGCGAAGGTTACTAGTCTGAAATAGTGGTGACCATTACCCTGCTGGCGCGTGGATTAGCACCGCCATGACTTCAAGTGATTGCCTATTTTTTGTTATTACGTTCTAGTTGGCATTTGTTTTAGAATTTGGCACAAAAGTGTGTAATTTGTGACAATCTTTTATCGTTATCTGAATTTACTTTAACCCCTTAACCTACGATTTACGTTTCAACAGCCTGGGGTTAAAACGTAAACAAGATCGCGCAGTATTCGAACCATTCCACGGTTCGGCAAATCTGTCCTAAGTTTAGATATACCACGAAAGGTTTATTAGTAATGACGTTAGCCTTTACTGTTGCACCACGGGCCATGCCCGTGGTATTTACATTTGGCTCAATCATTTTACCGGGGGCCATGCCCGTAATATTTACATTTGGCCCGACTGATGTACATACGGGCCATGCCCGTGATAATCAATTTTGACCCGAATACAAGACCACGTGTCTCACACGTAGTTGTAGATTAAGGGGTTAAACTGCATTGTTTCCAGCAACGCCCAAGTTTGACGTACTGTAGATGTTTTACTTTCTGCCATCAACAAATTTGTTGCTGTCTTACTTCCGTTAGTCTATTTATTATACATTGAAACCAGGTTTCGTATTTAGGAGATGTGCAATATGTGCATTTTATGCGTACTATTATAGAATATAAATCTTTGTCTTATTTAATTGCAATGTGATTAAATAAGGTACCAAAAATGCACGTCTTAAATATGACACTTGCAACAATGTATAATGAATAAGGAATATAAAACGTGTTTTACAACTATTTTGGAGCAGTAATTTTCATCTTATTAATTCGCACTGCAATTAAACAAGGCGAACATTACTATTCTGTAATAATGGTAGCAAAATGAACAAAGAGGAAAATGCTCTAAATAAGGCCTTGATTGAAGCAATAAATGTAATTCTTTACATTGAAGCAATAACTGCAAGACTTACAACCCTATAACTAAATAATCAAATATCGTAAGAAATAAAAAAAAATAAGCTTCGGCTTTGTGAAAATACATATATACCTCAACACAAATATACATTAAAAATATCCTGACTTTCGCTGTTTTTCAGGAGAAATAATTAATTAATATTGCCATGAATAATTAAAAGAATTCTTTAGCATCTTGCTGTGTTGTAACTATGAAGTATATACAAGTAGCATTTGGTCTTATTATTTCAGCGATAATTTTATTAATTTAAAACTTCTCATGCGCCGTAAAAAAAAAAAAAAAAATATTTTTTTTTCTATGCCTTATTTTCTACATCAACGTTAAAATTTCGCACGGATCTTAAATTCAAATGAACTGTTATATTTACTTTCATGTATTTATTGAATTTTCTGGAAAATAAGCCTGTCTGTGCCATACTAAAATACATACTTATAAGTATTAAATTTTAATACCTTTATTAGAAATCTGTTTAGGATTTTTTTTACTTCACCTTTGTTGTTAATATTTATTTCAGCTAGTTTCCAACAAAATATGTATAGAACATGTGGTACAAAATATATAACAAACATTATGTAAAATCAAATTCCATATTTTATATTTCCTAATGGATTTTTCAGCTTGAATTAAACCCTTGAGGGGCAAGTGATTGTGTTCCTGTAATGTTGAACTCACACCGGAATCTTTGAAAAATTCTATTTCAAAATAAGTAAAAGCAATTTTACGGCTTTTTTCCACCAAAGTTAGAAAAGTAAAATTTAATAAATTTTTTCTGGCGTAAAACTTCATTAATCGTAGGTGGTATATAATATATACCGGCGCCCCTCAAGGGGTTAATATTCTACGTCTGGTGAGAAGTCCGTTAAAATGTTTTAATTATTGTTAAAATTATGAGCAAAAATCTGGGTTGAGTCAGAAGTGAGAGTTGAAATATATAAGCTATCATTTTTTTGTGATTCTTAAAATGCATTGTTGAATTTATTTTCAATATCTGGGATATAGCAGTTTATTACATAAGCATAAAATGCCGTCATCAATAAATGAAATTTGATATCGAAGAAAGAAGATGCTTTTTGAGAAGCAAAAGTTACACACACACATATATATATATATATATATATAAACATAAATATGAATACAGGATGATTCTTTAAATACGTTACGCCTGGTAAACGAATTAGCTACAGTCATGAATGTAGCATCTACTTATAATAAGACTTCTATACACTACTCGATGAAGTACATCGCAGCGCACCCTAGTGGTACATTCTCAAATTATATTCAACAAGAAAGTTGTAGAGCATCATCTAATTATTAAGAAACTCATATTGTGCACGCGGATAGGATAATTCAATACATGTATACAGATTAAAATATCTGACACTGTTGCAAGATGTTTTGTTTACGGAACACACGAATAACCTCCTAAAGCGACGTAAGAATTTTATTAAACTTATACAAATGTATTTTAATCAAATCAGAATGTTTTCATACGCCAATATGCAACAAAAACTTATTAAGTTAAGACAAGAAAAAAAAAACAGAACTTATTGTTTCTTTTGTTTTTAAAATAAAACTTATTTATAGAGCTGAGATTTTTTGTTCTCTGCCAACTCAAGTGTTTTAAATGGTAAACTGTAGTTATTATGTGCCATTGTTTAGTTTCTTAAATAAAATGTATGCCATTGCTTTTAACTGTTTTCGTTTTTTCAGACAAATATTTACCATATCCGTTTGCACGATGAATCTTTTCCTGCTAAATCGATGATGCTCTGCAAATTTTATCATTGGACTTTTCGTCGTATTTCTTATAGTTTTCGAGATACGATCTGTAAGTCCATAATTTATTCCCAGGAAGGTGCAACGGGTACCTTATTGTGTTATGCATATCCATTTTACTATATTTATGTCACATTTAGCGCTTGAGCTAACTATATTCACAAGCTATTTGCGGTAAAAAAGGAGCCAATGAAATACACTTTGTGTTAATTTTCTAAATATTTTTAACATATTTTCACTCTGAAAATAATACTACCATATAAATTATTTCATTTACTTAACATTATTTTTAAAATTGATTCTTCATACATTCCTTTAGCAGTTAAAATCACATTTCTAATTTTCTACACTTTATATAATCTGAGGATTTGCATAGAAATAAGAGTGAACCACAAATATCGTTAACAGATGAATGCGATACATATTCTTGATATAATCTAAAGAATAACATACTAAAACTCTCCTTAATTATCTGGAAAAGCATATGCAAGTCGACTTCAAAATTAACTATGCAAGTTTAATCCTAAAATTTCTAAGTAATTTGTTAAGCCCCAAGCATCAGCACGTGCTTCTTTTTTCAGGAAATATCCTCTTATTTCAAAAACTGCTGCAAAAGTTTAATGTCTGTAATAATATCACGTCTGAAGATAAAGATAGTCCTTTCCACAAGTGTTTGAATAACTTCTTGTCGTTGGTGTACAAGTGCTAGACATGAAGCTTTCGGCCGCAAATTCATCTTCTACATCTACCTACCTCTCGAGATCTGAGACTTTGGCAAATATAGATGAGGCTTATATCCCCCACTTAAATGGTCGGCTTATTCACAGTGTTGGGAAAGGTTAAACTAGAGTGAAAAAAGGAATTTCAAAGAAGATTTTTCAAGTAATTTAATGATGAACTTCGGTGCGCTGAATGAAAATAATTACGTAGCTTATTTAATTTGCAAAATATTAGCTAGAAAAATGGCGAGAAGGACTGTTTTCTCGCAGAATATTTTGTCACATTTATTAGTTATTATTTTAAAAGGAGGTGCTTTATGAACTTTAATAAAAAATCTTTATACGATCTACTTTTTTTCTTTTTTGTAATGTTAAATCGCATGCAGCTTTTTGGATAAACACAGGGTTACAATGAACCGCTTGATTACGGTTTGGGACTCCCTGCGGACCAGTGGTTGTTTTTTTACTCTATTCGTACCACTTTTTGAAAAATAACGTTTAGCATATAGTGGTAAAAAGATATTGATCGCAACGAATGTTTTTTTTTTTTAATTGTGCTACTATTGAGTATAAAAATATTCGCTAGTCACGTCCCGTAATCAAAAGGTTAAAGTAGAGTTGCGTGGAATTTCATTGTAAAATATCCCACTGAGCCAAATACAAAAAAATAGTTTAATTTCTATTTACGCCAAGAGGACTACATTAAACAAACAAAAAAGTACTTCATAATTTTACCATCAGGACCAAAATTATTACTTAAAAGCTCTTCAGCAAAACATGCCATAAAATGTTAGACAATCACTCTAAATGCTATTTTTCAGTTCCTGTACCAGTAAAATAGGCATTAAAATTGAAGATTCTTAAAATTTTACACAATCACATAAACCGTTCCTTCTTATAGTTCTCATACCTTTTTTTTTTGCCTAAAGCCTGCCTGAAGTGCAAATTTTCCCCTTGTGACAAAAGTTTTATCTAGTGTTTTCATATTAAATCTATTCCCAATGGTCTATGAATAGCAATTACAATTATAAGTTATAATATAGCAATAGCCAATTTATTACAATTGGCATTTTATTTACATTAATTATGCCCCCCCCCCCCCCCCTGCATTATGCTCTTTATGCCATCGCCAGTTTTTTCTGCATTGATAACTCAAAAAATTATATATAAAAATGATTCAATAGACGAAAAGTAATTTATTTTATGCATTTAGTGTTTTTTACAACCTAGTAATCAGAGATAATAATGCGCAAGAGTTAAAAAACTAGTCTGATTGATTTTCAAAATGATCTTGGTAAGCTTCATGATTGATTAACTTATCTTTCTTTGTTTGAAATATAATACTTTACTTGTATATTAACTGTTGAATAAAACCTTGCTTTGTTATACAACGCTGAAAAAAATATTTGAATGTTGATACGTAAGAAATTTTGTTTTCTTATTCTTTTATTCCCACACTATTTCGGGTTTTGCTTTCAAATTTTCAAGGCTATTTCTTTTTAAAATGTAATGATTACAAGCTCAAACTGTTTTGTTTCCAGTTAATCTTTATTGTTTAATGCATTATAACACGACACAGTCTCTAAATTTATGATTTTCACATTCATACTATCTTGTCATTCAAACTTCTTTTTCATCGGCACTCGTAAAACAAAAATAAATAAATAAATAAAAAATAAAAAGGGGGGGGGAAAGGAAAAAAAATCTAATTATGCGCAAATCATCATATAAAAATATGACTATGGTACTAATCGATTAGTAATAATGTCTACTAATCAATGCCATACTTCGGTTTTGTTTAGAGGGATCGTCTACAAATCAAAGTTGTACCAAACTCGAAAAGTTTCAATACTAACACCTAATTTTTGACATCATATTTGGATTCTCTGATGTAATGTACCTTAAGATTCCAAACGCCAACTCATTAATTCAAGTGGATTAGGAAGTATTCGTGTTTGAAATTTGGAACTCCTAATGTTAAAATCACTTTTAACCGTTGGAATGCATATTGAGTTATTGATTTTTGAGTTGTGGCAATCCGGGCAGTTTTTTAAGCACATATTTTGAAACGACTAAAAATGAATTTAACATTAGGTGTTCCAAATTTTAAACCTACATAATCCTAAACTATTAAATAACTTCCAGTTTGGTAGCAGAATTTAACAAAATATCAAAATATGTTGTCAAAATTACGTGTTAGTATTGAAATTTGTAAAGTTTGTTACAATTTCTATATGTAAACAACAACCTGAGCAAAATTAGCAGATCACATTGACGGTTAACAAAAATGATTTTTGAAAAAATTTCAGAATCGATACCTTCAAAAGTTACAAATCCACTGCAAAAAGAATTTTACAAAAATATCAATTAGAACAGAAATTATGGCTAAAAATAGCTTGCATAAAAGCATTTTCTGTAATGTTATACGCCAACTTTGAAGCCATTTTTCTAGAAATTGGTTTTTTGGTATTGCATGTACTCTCATTTAAAAACTAATTATCATAGAACCTTAAAATTATGTATATTCTTAGTTTACATGTGTTAGTTTATGCCGAACCTCAACTTAGTCTGATTTTTGACAGAGAATTTAGTGAATATGATTAGAAAAGCCATGAATTATGCTAAAGTATTTGAATATACTTTCAAATTCAGGTTCAATGTAAAATATCGGTTCAATGTAATATATATTCAATGTATTATATGTAATATAAATAACAAAATGTGAAACATTAAAAATATATCTGCAGTAGAATTTGTAAAATCGTGCGCGCAAAATGCACATTTCAATATTCATATTTTTCAAAAGCCACTTTTGTCGTTATGATTTAATTAATTAATATTACTAAATATATGTGTATTTGAATATTTTTTCAAACCATGTGTGAAAGTAAAGACGAAAATTTGTTGCGTTTCATTCATTGGTTAAGAAACTATAGAGTTTTCCGTTTTAATTTAAATATGGTCATTTTCCGGCTGCTCAACGTGATTTGCAACCTTAATTAGTAGACGTTATTACTAATTGCAACTGTATTTTTTATACAATGATTTTCGGCAGATTTAGTATGAGGTGTTGTTCTCTTTCTCTCTTTCTTTTTTTTACAAAATATTAATGTTATTTCATAATTGGTAAATAGTTTTTAATTAACTTATAATATTTAATCGATATTTTTGAAAATTATAATACCAGGCGTTTCACAGGGTTTATGTGTTTTTTTAACTTTTCCCAAATAATAATATTTCCCTTATTTAATAATAGAAATTCGGCGATTAAATAACGCGAAGTTCCGGAAATTTTGATATTAAAAATCAAAGACCATCTGAAGCCTGTGTAATTACCAGTGAAACACCTGGTGTATCTTTCCTTCATGTAAGAGTTAAACTTTAAAAAAATGATTAAAAAACTTAGGTGAGCAACAGATTACATTTTTTATTGTCTTCCATTTAGATAATTCTTTATCTTTAATAGCAGCTGACGGGAATGTGCGTAAATCTAATGAGGGTTTCCCAGATAAACAATCCACTAGTCTATAACTTTTCCTTGTTCTGTCAGTTCATAACTGATATCGCTTATATCTGAAAGAACACCCAAAAGGAATACGGAAAACCTACATTGCACCTGGTGCTTGCTTTTTAGCATTGACGTATAACATCATCAGCAAATTAAAATAACTAATCGGTACATATTTTCAACAATTTGTTCCTGATAAGTATACTTTACCCTATGAATGTATTTTTTCTGTACTACTAATTGCTTTGAATTAGTTGCGTCAAAAAGCGGCCGAATGAGTTACAAGATTATTTTTGGACTTTGATTTTGATGCATGCTTTCTTCTCTTATTGAATATTAGTTTCTTACGTTTATTATAACTCATTTACAAAACCGGTCAACTTTTTTTTTTCTTCTTTGGTAGTTGGCCTGTAAAATGTTTTACAAATCTCGTACTTGATGCAATATGCAAACTTATCACTAAATGTTTACATATCAAATTCACACAAACAATATGTATTATCACTATTGGTGATAATTGAAAAAAATTTCGACAAAAATAAATGAACGAATCTCTACAAAAAATAAGTAAATCATGTTTTATTTCAGTTTCTGATATGTAAATATGTAAAAACAGATATGAATTTCCTTGCATTTTATTCATTTTCATTAATAAAGATAGCATTTAAAATTTGTAGAACAAAATTTCTATCACATTAAGATGATTTTGAATAAACGTTTTACCGGGGTACGTAAGCTAAACGCACCAGTAATGGACCACTTAAGGGCATTTATATAATTATTATTAAAGTGTTAGTGAATTCCAAAAGGTATATATATATTTTTAGCTTAGTTCTAACCTTCATGTATGAGAATAAATATTCAAAGTTTCAAAATGTATTTTAAGAAAAAAATGAAAAATATTACCTTCCTCTATGCTCCAGTTTTGGTCCTAGTCAATTTCTGATGCATGAATCTTTAAGTTTTCGGCTTATTCAACAAATTATTTACAATGTAATAGAGTGTATCAATAGTAGTTTAATTTAAAATAAAACATAACATTAAAGAAACAATGTTTGCAATAAAACATATCTCTTGATGAAATCTCCATGAATTTGCCAAAAAAAAAAAATCTGTTTTTGAAGACACTCTAGAAAATAAACAAATGTACTAGCAGAAAAAAAAAAAAAATATTCCAAGCAGTTTATGGAGAGTTACATTTAAGAATTTTAGTTAATCAGATTTCTTTCGATTGTTTTTCAGAAATGCATTTTGGGCTTGTTTTTAAACTTTAAAAATTATTGGCCCACTATAGCATTTACCTTACTACATTTGAAAATGAATAAATTGTAAAGCATGCATATACGTTTCTTTTTTAATAAAAAAGGTTCTTAATTTCGTGTTATAAGGAGCGTACGCTCATTTCGCTTAAAAATAGTCATCTTAATTTCTAAACATTTAATTTTAGAGTTATTTCAAATTCGTCATCTTAGAATCTATTTAAGTCAAAATATTTATTTTTGTAAAGTTACAAAATTAAAAATGTTTATACGGCCCTTGGATCCAATGAGTTACATTAATAGAAAAATTCTCCATGCTCCAACGTGTAAAATAATAACATATAATTTAATTTTCTTTCAGTAATTTTATATAGTTTCAATTATCAAAAATGTAGAATTGATTTTTTTTTTAAAGAAATAAAAAATTGAATTAACTGTTTATATTCTATTTTTGTATTATATCTTAACTGTAACTGTAATAATACCTTGAATGTTATTCATTCTTCTATATTGGACGGTATATCTACATGTTATGGAAAGGTGTGAGTACATGTCGTCCACCCTCCCCCCTATAAATCATTTTTCCCTCTTGTTTATTCATCTATTAAGGGTTACAACATATTATCATGGGAGTAACATACTGTTTTTTGACATTTTTGCTATCTTGTTATATGAAATAATGCGTTTTCTGCAACACGCAGTATCCTTACCAACTGATGACTAAATACTTACGTGTTGCTCTGATTTGATTTTTATTTTCCTTCATCATATTTTACAATTATATTTTATTTCTTTTGCGATTAATTACGTTTATTTCAATTTTGTTTTGTGTCATCCATCTATTAAATATGTTTGATTTTTAATATTTTGGGATTTCCTGGTGGGTTCCATTTGTTAATAAGTTTTACAAAAATATTCATAACAAATGTAATAAACTATAAAGCTATAAAACTATAATATTTATTAATGTATAATGTTACATGCCATATTCAAGTTAGATATTCGGTTATTATAGCTATACGTACATTCAGATGATTTTTGATTAAAAGATATTATATATATATATATATATATATATATATATATATATATATATATATATATATATATATATATATAATCAAAACTTACCAAGTTGTGATACTTGAAATTTCTAAATTTTGAGCATTTTGCGGCACTAAAAAAGCGTCTTTTCGTCGTACGATTTTTTTCGACTATTTGTTATAGTATGGATTTTGTATTTAAAGGATCCAGAAAACCAAAAAAAAAAAAAAAAAAAAACTAAATTTTATAACTTTTCAAAAAATAACTTTATTAATGCATATGATGACGAACACCATATGAAGCATTTTTACAGTTGGAAGTACACTATATCTCTGACAATTGAGCTCTAGGAATTAGTATTAGGTATTCGTCACCCTGTACATGTATCTGTTACAAATTATTCATAGTAACTAATAAGAAAATGATTAGATTAATGCAAAAAAAATTTTCTCTTAGAAATTTTGAAAGGTTTTCTTAGTCGCTGTTTTATTTTTAATGCATTATTATTTAATGCTGAAAATTTCAAAAGCATCCAGCCAATTAAATGTTTAAATTTGTCTTAATCATCTTATTTCCAATTATGCATATTTCTTTCGAACATAGCGTTCAATTATGCCAGTAATTATCAATGTTCAAACATTCTAAAGGTAAGAATTGATTGAGATACGCGTTGTTATAATCAAGAAATGCGTTGTCAAGTTTTATGCTTCCTCTAATCAAGAAAGCTCAGCAATTTATAACTTTGTTTCGACTATTGTTATTACGTTTCATTTGAGGAATGTAATAGTCTTGCCATTGGTATATTAGTAAGTTTTTAATAATTTGTAATCCATTAAGTTGGCCCTGTTTCGCTGTTAAAAATTACTGCTCTCAATACTTGTTCTCTTCTGTCTTTGGAGATGAAAATAACGAAATATTACAACGACCACCAAAAGATCAAAGATATTCCAACGTATTCCGCGTAATGTAGTATGGTGTATAGAGCTCTGCAATCGGGTAGGCTAATCCGATTTTCCCCAAACGCGACTCGACCCAGATCGGTTTGACGCTATTTTTTTTTTTTTCATTGCAGGTCTAATTCAGGTCAGACTGACTCTAAATATTTCAGCATCGGGGCGGTTTTTGGTTTGAGTTTTCATTATTTTGGGTCGGGTTCGGGTTGACCATTCGATTTATTAGAGCAAGTGCTGAATATTTTAAAATTAATAAAATTATATATTTGAATATCAATTTGTATAGTCTTCCTTTTAATACAAAAAAGATAATTTGATATCAGAGACATAATTGTAGACTACTTTTTCATATTTGTATTGAAATGTAGGTTAAGTTTCTTCTATTTCGGGTTCAGGTTTAAATATTTCGGATCAGTTTCGGGTTGAAGTGTATCGGGTAAGAATTGGGTTTCGAATTAACTTAAACAGGATTGTCTGGTTCGTGTCGTCCACAACCCGACCCGAGTAGGATCTTTTACTATCTACCCACATCTGAAATTTTGTAACTTATGAACAAAAATAATAAATTTATGTTTTCCAGTTAGAAAATAAATGTTTCTAAAAAAGGATGCTGTCATTGGAAAGTACGATAGTATGTAATTTAACATCAACTCAATGGAAATCCTAAATTTAGAAACTGATGAAATATTTTGAAAACTATAACATAACTCCTTTCATTAGCAATAATTTTGAATTTATTATATTTTCAAAGAAACAAGAATAAATAATCATTCATCAAGCATAGATTATGAAACACTTTCCATCTCTAACACAATATTATTAAGAAATTTCATTTCATACAAAGGAATGAGATATTTAAAGAATAAAATTAAATAAAATGTATCGCAAACTATTTTCCCCATAGCCCGTCATGTAATGGAATACTTTTGTGTGTCCTTGTAAACAAATTATAAATTCTACATACGTCATTTTCAATGCGGAACATTCTATAATGAACCTCGTTAATATATAAAATGTACATGTCAATCCAAGTATATTTACGCGAGTACGGACAGAAGAACAGACAGACAAACAAACGGAATTTATAAACATATTTCAATTGTGTTGTAAAGTGTTAAAAAAACATAAAGATGGGAGAAAAAGGATTTCTAAGCTAAACACGTTCCACAATTACCAAAAACGTAAATTATAGCTTTGTGTCACTAAGTCACTGTAATTATGTTTAGTATACAGTGTATTCGTTAGCATTTATATTCTTTATACGTTTGCGGTAATTTATTTTATTTTTGCTATCATTATTTAGTCTTTAAAAGTAAATATATTTAATTTACTAAAAAGTTCTTTTAATACTTAAAGCGATATTTTCTTAAGAAATATCAACAGTTTTCTAAAATGATCTATGAACTGAAGAGTCTAAAATATCTAAATTATTTTTCGTGTAATAAAATTACATTTCCTAAAGATTTATATCTGAAATTAAAAATAAGTTTCAAGAATATTTGTTGTAAACAATTAAAACTGCCTTAAATACAAATATTTTTCAGCAACTTTTATCTATCGTACTGCAATTTTGAATAATTAAACAAAAATATGAGAAAGCTTTCAAATGATTAAAAATGCGAAGTTACATTCCCAATTATTTTAGAATTGTGAATTTGCGGAGTGACCGTGATGGAATATAATGAATCTATATTCTTAAGAATGAATAGTTTTTATATTTTTGTAATCATTTATTTAGTTTTTCAATCCTTACGTAAGTTTTTAAAAGTAAGTATAATTTCTAAATTATTTATTAAGAGATTTTTTTAATACTTAAAGTTACTTCAGAAACATAAAAAGTTTTATACAATGATCCGTGAACTGAAGAGACCAAAATGTCTATAAAGTATTTCTTATAATGAAATTACGTTTTCTAAAAAAATTCAAATGACGCAAAAATACGTTTCTAAATTACTCCTATTTTTTCAATGCTAAGGAAAATACTCGGAAAAATTCTTTTTTGTAATTTTTTACCCTTATTCAGTTGTTTTAAAGTTCATTGAAAATTTTGTAATTTACTAAAAATTTCTTGTATGGCAGTTTCTTAACAAACATCAAATGTTTTGTTCAATGATCTGACAAATGAAGAGGCTAAAATATCTAAAATATATTTCTTATAAAGAAATTCATGTGAAATAAAAAAAATGAGTTTCAAAATTACTTCAGCTCTCTCAATGCAATGAAGAATTCTTAGGATGTTATTCGATTATTCTTTTCCCCGTAAAGAAACTAAATCCACACTGACAGTTTTAATTCCATTACAAGACTTTTTCTTATCCTTTTTATTTAACTGTCATGATTGTTTATAATGGAAAACAGGGAAGAAACATCTATTGTTAGACATTGTTATACAGTTAATATTCAAAGGATTTACGTTTTGAAGCATTACCCCAAAGTAAATACATTAATGCAAGTAAATACGGGCACACGTGCATGTATAAGTGTTTCAGTAAAGTCTAGAAAAGCTTTAAGTGAAAATGATCATTTATTAGATTTTATCGGTAAACGAGCTTCTGTTTATCAAGCGAGATTAACTCATCCGCTTCGATATATTAAGTGACTTAAAAATGTATACATGTAAAAGATTCAAGTGATTTGCAAAAATAATGGCGTAGGATGTGCCGCACTCATTGTTTAAAATCAGTATTTTACATGAAATTGTTCATTTTTCTAAATTATTCATTTAATAATTACCTCTATAGAACAGATGAATTTCTACAACTAAGAATATCTTAAATCATGTTACATTTATGAATATTTATTGCTAATGATGGGTTTTTAAAAATTTATTTTAAAAATTCAACTTACTATTTTATTAATGTAATTAATGTAATTTAATTAATCTTCAAACAATTAGAAACGCAAGAAAATTGCAAACAATTTAAAAATCTCACTATTATTTTCTTTAGAAAGTAATTAAATCCACAGTGAAGATGTAATTCTAATACAAGACATTTTTCAGGTTTTTAATTTGCTGCCCTGATTGTTTATAAAACAAAACAAGGAAAAGCATTTATTTTAAGACCTTTCTATGCTGTCATTATTCTAAAGATCTACTTTTTGAAGCTCTATCCAAAAGTAAATGCATTAATGCATGTATATACGGACATGTGTATGCGTATAAGCAAAGTCCAGAAAAGCCTTAAGTGAAAATAAGCATTTGTTAAATTTATCGGCTAACGATCTTTTGCTCATCAAGTGAGATTTAACTCTCCAGCTTCAATATGTTAAGTAACTTAAAAAAATGTATGCTTGTAATATATTAAAGTGGTTTATACAAATAATGGTACGGTGTGTGCAACATTCAGTGTTCAAAATCAGCATTTTGCATTAAAATTTTCATTATCATAAATGATTAATTAATGAATATTTCTTCATGTATGTGGAAGATTTCAGGTCCTACAATTAAGAATACCTGAGTGTGTTAAATTTAAGATTATTTTATTGATAATGACACCTGAAAGTTAATTTTTGAAATTCAAAATAATATTGCGTGTTAAATATATATTTTACTTTATGTGCACAATTAACCAGCTTAAATAAATATCTGATTACACTTTTCCTTTTAAAGATTTTAAATCCACACTGAGAAGTTTAAATCAAACACAAGACTTTTCTGATCCTTTTTATTTGACTGTCGCGGTTCGTTAAAAAAGAAAACATGCGAAAAAAACATTTATTGTTAGACATTGTTCTTCTGTTTAAGGACTTACGTTTTGAAGAATTATCCAAAATTAAATACATAAATGCATGCATATACGGGCACAAGCGCATACAAATGTGTTTGTTCCAGGTCCAAAAAATCTTTGAAAGAAAATGTTAATATCGTGTTAAATTTTATCTGAGAATAAGCTTACGCTTATCAGATGTTATTAATTCTTTCGCTTCCACATATTAAATGACTTAAACAAGTCAGAATTTGTACGTCAAGCGTGGCAAATTAGGTGCGTTCGGACTATAACTAGTTTCGTAAATATTCAGATTTTAGTGCAATAGCTGTTGCACTCTTATGCAAAAATGCACGGATACAACATTTATTACGATTATATATATTAAATTCAGTAATACGGAAATAATCACCATGGCAACCTAGAATCAATACCTATCATGGGATATCATCGAATTAATTACGTACGATAGGATTTAATAAAAGGAAGAAAACTTTTAGTATCTTTTAAGTTTTGATTCGATTTTCATGAAATTAAAAATAACTCAACAAAATTTTGCAGCGATCAAATGTATTATAAATTTCAAACCATTTGGTTGGTAGTTTTTGCACTATTATAGGCGGACAGACAGACCAGACGACCGGCTATAGGTGCTGCTTATTTATATAATTATGAACGCACCTAAACATGTATTCATATGATAGATTACAGTGATGATATGGATGTGGCTCATTAAATATTTAATATCAGAAATTTACATCTAACTGTCCGTTTTCCTTTCTGATTATACACTGGTTATCAAAAATTAAGGAAAAGTCACAAAATGCTAATTTTCAAATATGCGAACACTCAAAAGGAAATAATATAATTCGAGTAATTACTATCTCTACAACACAGCTAGTCCATATAACATCTCATTCATGTCACACATGGTCACAAATGTCACAGTCACTACGTTGAAGGAAAAAAATAGGAAATTCCATACATCTCATTATGAGTCTCAAATGATCACTATATGTGACTCCACTGAGACGTCACTGTGACTACTGCTTTGTGACGAGTCACCAGGTGACTTTACAATGTAGATAAATTGTGACTCTCATGTGACTGTCATTTTGAGACTCAATTTCATAGTCATCATGAACGTTGCATTATGATAAGTCACCAAATAATATCATATTATAGTCACATGGAGACTTTTCCCAAAAGAGCTCAATGGTGACTTCACAGTAGTCTCTCTGTCACCTGAAAGTCATCATGTGACTTTAATGTGACATTATTTGGTAACTTATCACAATGCAGCGCTCACGATGACTTTGAAGTTGAGTCTACAAATGACAGTCACATTAGAGTCATAATGTAACTACATTGTAAAGTCGCATGGTGACTCGTCCCAAAGCAGCAGTCACAGTGACGTCTCAGTGAAGTCACATGTAGTGATCATTTGAGACTCATAATGAGATGTATGGAATTTCCTATTTTTTTGCTTCACCGTAGTGACTGTGACATTTGTGACCATGTGTGACATGAATGAGATGTTATATGGACTAGCTGTGTTGTAGAGATAGTAATTACTTGCATTATATTATTTCCTTTTGAGTTTTCGCGTATTTGAAAATTAGCATTTTGTGACTTTTCCTTAATTTTTGATAACCAGTGTATAAACGTTTTTTTTTTTTTTTCTTTATATATGTGGAAGAGTTGGGGTTCTACAAAATAATAATAACTTAAAATGTGTTAAATTGAGGATTATTTTATTGCTTTGATTTCTTGAAATTTATTTTACATGTTCAAAATGCTATTGCGTGTTTAATATGTTCAATGTTTTATGGAAACAAATAAAACCACCATATCTGTTTATTTTTTTCTTTCTAAAAAAACTAAATCCATACAGAGATGTTTAAGTCTAATGCAATAATTCTTCTTATCATTTTTATTTGATTTATATGATAGTTTTATAAAAGAAAAAAGTTAAAAACACCTGTTTTTAGCGATTGTCATACTGTTAATATTCAAAGGATTTCCGTTTTGAAGCTTTATTCAAAAGTACATACTTTAATTCCTCTATATTTAGACATATCCTCATGTATATGTGTTTAAGGAAAGTCCAGAATAGCTTTAGGTGAAAATGATCATTTATTAGATTTTATCGACGAACGAGCTTACGCTTATCAAGTGAGTTTAACTCTTCCGCTTCAAAGTGTTAAGTAACTTAAAAAGTACACTTTTGAGTGATTTATAAAAATAATTGTATGAGGTGTGCCGCAATGAGAGTTTGAAATCATCATTTTGCATTAAACTGTCCAGCTTTCTAACTGATTAAATTAGTGATTATTTCTGCGAAACATTTGAGATTCCTCAAATAAGCATATAATAAAATGTGTTAAATTAATCAATAATTTATTGTCAATTATTATAAAAAAATATTTTTCAAATTCAAAATGCTATTTTTTTTTACATGGTTTTATTTGTTTGCATAAAAAATACATATCTTAAATAAATATCTGTTATTATTTTCAATGTAGAAACTCTAAATACACACTGACAGATTTAACTCCTTTAGAAGATTTATTTTTTATTTTCTTAATTGTCTGTTATAACTGTTTGTAATAAAACAGGAAAAATAATCTATTTTAAGACATTGTTATACTATTGATATTTAAAGGATTTGCGTTTAGGAGTTTTATCCAAAAGTAAGTACATAAATGCATGTATATACAGGCACAAGCCCATGTGTTTGTTCCAGGTCAAAAAAATCTTTGAGTGAAAATGATCATTTAGTGTTAAATTTTATCTGAGAATAAGCTTACGCTTTTCAAATCTTATTAATTCTTTCGCTTCAACATATTAAGTGACTTAAAAAATTCATGCATATTATAGATTATAGTGATGGTATGGAATGTAGCTCATTGAGTGTTTAAAATCAGAATTTTACATTGAACTGTCCGTTTTCTAGATGATTATATTAATGATTATTTCGTTATATGTGGAAGAGTTGAGGTTCCACAAAATAATAATAACTTAGAATGTGTTAAATTGAGGATTATTTTATTTCTTTGATTTCTTGAAATTTATTTTACGCGTTCAAAGTGCTATTGCGTCTTAAAAAAATATGTGCAACGTTTTATGGAAACAAATAAAACCCCTTGAATAAATATCTGATTATTTTTTATTTCTAAACAAACTAAATCCATACAGAGATGTTTAAGTCTAATGCAATAATTCTTCTGATCCTTTTTATTTGATTTATATGATAGTTTTGTAAAAGAAAAGAAGGGGAAAACATCTGTTTTTAGCGATTGTCATACTGTTAATATTGAAAGGATTCCCGTTTTGAAGCTTTATTCAAAAGCACATACTTTAATTCCTCTATATTCAGACATATCCTTATGTATATGGGTTTAAGCAAAGTCCAGAATAGCTTTAGGTGAAAATGATCATTTATTAGATTTTATCGACGAACGAGCTTACGCTTATCAAGTGAGATTAACTCTTCCGCTTCAAAATGCTAATTGAAATTTAAAAAAGTATACTCTTAGAGATTTAAGTGATTTATAAAAAATATTGCATGAGGTGTGCCGCAATGAGAGTTTAAAATCATCATTTTGCATTGGAGTGTCCAGTTTTATAACTGACTAAATTAATGATTATTTCTGTGTAGCAGTTGAGATTCCTCAAATATGCATATAATAAAATGCGTTAAATTAATAATTTATTGGTAATGACTTTCGAAAATTTATTTTTCAAATTCAAAATGCTATTTTGTCTAACATATGTAATTTTTTTTTTCACAAACAAAGAAAACTCTATCTTAAATAAATCTCTGTAATTAATTTCAATGTAAAGACACCAGATACACACTGACAGATTTATTTCCTGTAGAACATTTATTTTTTATTATTTTATTTGTATGTTATGACTGTTTGTTAAAAAAAAATCAGAAAAAATAATCTATTTTGAGACATTGTTATACTATTAATATTTAAAGTATTTACGTTTCGAAACTTTCCGCAGAAGTAAATACATTAATACATGTATACATAGGTCACACGAGCATATGTATGTGTTTACGCAATGTCCAGAAAAGCTTTAAGTAAAAATGATCATTTATTAGATTTTATCGGCGATCGAGCTTAAGTTTATCAAATGAGATTACTTTTCTGCTTCAACATGTTAAAATGTATACTTTTTATAGATTAAAGTTATTTATATAAATGATGGTATAGGGTTTAGTACATTTAGTGTCTAAAAGCAGCATTTTGCATTAAACTGTCCATTTTTCCAAATTATTTATATCTTTCTTCATTTGTATGTGAAATATTTGAGATTCCACAACTACGAATGTCTTAAAATATGTGAAATTGATAAATATTCTATTGGTAATAAATTCTGGAAATTATTTTTTCAAATTAAAAACGCTATTGCGTATTTTTAAATATCTTTTACTCTATGTAAATAATTCAAATCATCTTAAATGAATATCTGGTTACTCTTTTCCTTATATAGAAAATTAATAAACATTTAGAGGTTTAATTCAAATACAAAGTTTTTTTTAATCCTCTTTGTTTTTGACGAATGCTTAAAAAATAAGAAAAAAAAAAGACAAGGTAAAACATGTATTATTAGAAATTCTTATATTGTTAATATTTAAAGGATTCACGATTTGAATTTTTATCCAAAAGTAAGTATACATGTGCAGCTCAGGAATTTTTGTGTTTAAAGCATAATCCAGAAACGCTTTAAGTGTTAGAATCAGAATTGAACCGCCTATTTTTTTTAAATGATTAAATAAATCAACATATCTTCTTGTGTGTTACAAAGGTGGGGTCAATTTTTTCACTACTAGTAATATCTTAAAATATGTTATAAACTTATGAATATTTTATTCGTAATGACCATTGGAAATTCGTTTTTGAAATTCAAAATACTATTGCATGTTAAGCGTATATACTGTGCATAAATTCCGATTGTTAGTGCAATTTCTGTATTTTTATGCAATTAGTTTGTTTAGTGAAAATGATGATTTAGGTAGACTTTTAGCACTTTTATAGGTCAGGGATATTCTCATATCTATATTCTGTACTTTCTGGCACATTCACTAAATCACTGTCATCGCAATTTTTTCTATCAGAAAAAATATGGAAATTGTACAGCCTAATTTCAGTGTTTTTTTTTTTTTTCTTTTTCGGAATATTTTACGGTGTATTTTTATTTTTGTAGTTTATAAAGTAACAGTTGAAGATTGGTAATATATAAAAATGTATCACTTAAGTAGCAAGATTATGTGTAATTCTTATCCATTTGTCTTAAATTAGATTTACAGCAACATGATATACAACAAGTATGGCGGAACTAAATCTTAACTCCGTATGTTTTTTCAGTAATTATTCCAGGTGAATACTGTTTCAGAATGTCGACGCTAAAATTTATGTATGTACAAGTCTTTAAATACTTCTACTTATATTTATTTTAATTTTAAATATAATTTTCTTTTTATCTCCGCTACAAATATTTGAAAATATTGTTTGCTTGTTCTATTACTAAAGATTTAAGATTTTTTTTTTTTTTTTTTTTTTTTTTTTTTTTTTTTTTTTTTAATATATATACTTCTTTTATTTAAGTACTTGACAGGTTACGAATTTTCTCCCATTATGTTTTCCTTCATTCATGATAACATTTTATTAAATAAGAAGAATGAAAATGCTTGAAAGTATATTTAAAGATATTTTCAAGCAGTCTGGATCTTTAAAAAAATTCTATTGAATTTTGTCGTATGTGTGATAAGCTAACTCGACGCATTTTAGAAATGCTGTTACTTGTGACTTATTACTTGTGATAAAAATTCAGATATGTATTCAGTATGTGTGTTTGAATTTGAAAGTAAAATTTAAATAAGTTCAGCGTTTTAAAGTAAAACGCTTTAAAAGTAAGTGAAATTTTAAAAGGTCGAGTAATTTACATGTCTTAAAACATTTAAAATGTAGGCTTCTTGTAACTGTAAATAAAATGATACACAAAGATAAGTTTTCGTTTTTTCAAGAAAATGTATCTCTATTTAATAGTTTCACTGAACAATGCTTTTTTACTAGAAAGTGCACCCAACTCTATCTCCTTTCCTATTGGTCATTTTAAAATTACTGATTAATAAATTAATTTTCATTTTCTGTGTGGCATTTGTTTCCCATGTTCTCAAATGTAATCCACGCAGATTTTGTCTTCTTATGATTTCTGTTTTTTTCCCCTCTAAGAAATACCATTAAATGTTTTTAAATTGAAAGACATCAATAGTATAAGGAACGCATAAAGACAAAAACTTTTCTTTTTCTTTGGTATTTATTATACTCTCTTACAGCAGCTAAGAGTTTTAGTCGAAATTATAAACAAATTAATATGAACACCTGATACTGTTAAATAAGTGCCTTATACAATGAGATATACTGTGCTATGGGAGAGTCTCATACTGCACACAGCAACATAACAAGATTACAGAAAAGTAAAACTTTTATAATATACACAGAAGATTTAAAATGGTCAAAAAATTACGCACAACAGGTCTGGAAATATAAAATGCGGTTATATAGGTTATACAAGAAGTTATCATAGGGCAATTCCACAGAAAATTATTTTTTTTTTTTTGAGGGGGGGGGGGGGTGATAAGATTTATAATATGTTTAATTTAAGGGTTTGGGGAACTTGATATTTTTATATTCTATAATAAAATCCTAATTAAAAGGCATTGTAATTTACTGTTTACAAACTAAGTTAAGTACGATTTTTGCTTTTGTAAAGTCATAATGTTACATCAGTTACAAAATAAAGTTACGTCAGTTACACGTGCAAATGCCATTTTTTTCTTTTTTATTATTCAGAAATTAATTAAACAACTCACTGTTATAATTTGGTATTACTTAGTGTTGTGGAGAGTATTAAATCACTTTTTGAACTGAGTAGTTTTGATAATTTTTACATTTCAATGAAGGTAGAAAAATGTTTGTATATTTTATGTTACGTCAGTTACAGAATTTTGAATTGCAATATTTGTTACTAAAAGTGAGATTGAAATAATCTGCAGGTATTTGGGTGTCCTTAGTAAGAAATATTTTAAATTGAAAAAAATCGTTCTAGCTTTATTAGTAAATTTTCTACATAGCTTTGAAAACAAAATTCGATGATTAAATGTTACGTCAGTTACGGTAGAATTGCCCCATAATAAGTTTGTAGATAGTAGTTTGTTCCAGCAAATAACAATTACATAAAAGGGTGCATAGTATGTCCTGGAATTTCCTGGGAGAGGATTGACGTCATGCTTCTGTTCTTCCTTGAGCTTTGGCTAACGTAATGAAACAGGCTACAGGAGTCTTATCTCCCATTCATACATTTAAGGTTTTGGTCAGCAAGGTCTCCATTACCTCCCTCCAATGTTAAACCATAGCATCGTATTTTGAAAATATCTTTTCAGATAATTAATATTTTTAACACCATTTTTCCGTGTTTCTTTTTAAAAGACTTCTCTTCCTTTTATAGTTGAGTAACTATTTCTAAAATATATACTTAATATAAAATATATAAATGTATATATATGCATATTGGATAAAATCTTAATTCACAGCTAACGATGTGTGAATAAGATTTTAACACTTCAAATAAAATTGAGTATTTATTTTATAAATATTTTGACAACTAAAACAGACACATAAACCTTTTGAAAAGAGAACACAGAATAAAGAACTTTAAAATATTAATATCCTAATGACATATTTTTTTTAAAATTACGAATGCATCCCATGCCCATACGTTTAACATTAACGAGGGGAATTTGAGATCTGACTGACCAACACCCTTAGCCCTTAAATGCGCGATTTTTCATTTTGTTTCGAAAAATTTATATATGATTCCTTGAAAGGTTTATTACACAGAAAAAATAATGAAAAAAATCAGAGATACAGTTTTCATACAATACGTCTATCTTTTCTTCTGTTACACATCTACAAATAAAAACTACTCTCGTGTGGCTGTTTTACGCTAAAATAATGCAAATTAGTAAATATTTTAATAAGTATGTCTCTAAATAACTTATTTTATATAATTATTTATTTTATAAAACTTAACCTTTAGCCCTTTAATTCCCATAATAGAATACGTTTTAGAGATTACGCAGTTCAGAGAATCTGACTTTACACCAGAAAGTTTCAAAGGTTAATTTCGATTTATTAAAGTACGGAATGTCTGTTATTAATTAAAGCAAACATATCTATTTTAATTTTCTGGTGTGAATTAGGTATATATGCATAAAAAAATCTATTAAATTAAAAACACTGTTGTTTGCATATGTGCAAAGCTGCGCACTAAAGGGCTAAGGCCCGGCGACTGGTAGACAGTAAATACTACGAATGGCCTCTCCCAAAAAGACTTATCGAAAATGAGGGGAGACTAATTATTGTCCAGAAACTAAAGGTTGGCGCGGCATCCCCCTGAAGAAATCTCGCACGAGGCTTAAGGAACTCATACAATTGTGCGCTCGCAGTTTTATTAATTTTATGTTAAATATGTTTAATATAACTGTTTTTTATATAGGCGGGCTACTTAATATGTGCCAGCATTAATATTTTAATTCTAACCTTTCTGTGTGACGATTTCAAAAACCACAATTAACCCTTTATGTACTGAATTATGAATTCATGAAAATTTTATCTTCTAAAGCATTTTTCGTGAATTTTTGAAACTACATTAGAAGATTTACATAATCATTTAATAAATTTTAGAAGGATTGAAGGATTTAGAAAAATTAATTAAATTTGAATTTATAGGGATTTTGTGCAATATTCATAACCCCCACTCAAATCTTTTATTTTAAATATTTTTCTTAGTATTTTGTAAAATTAGGAAATGTACAATGTTCTTACAAAAGAAATATAGAAATATTTCCTAATTGAAAAATCCTCCCCCCCCCCCCAACTCCAAGAAAGTTGAAAAGATGCAAAGGCAAAAGAAATCATCCTCTTAATAATATTTTTGTTTTGTGTAACCAATAATGCTTTTGGAACAAGGTAAAGTAATGTATCTATAACTCATTTTAAACTGTATTACAACTAATCGATGTATTAAATTAATTTTATAACAATTTATTTTAACGGTACGTATAAGTACCGTCAGTAGATAAACAGTTAAAAAAATGAGTCTTATTGAATTTTAAACATCGTTAAGCCGAATTTTATCCTAATTTCTTCACATTAAATTTGTTCTTTTTCTTGTTTTCTTTCTTTATGTCCTTTCTTTTTTTTTTATTCGTACACATTCTCTACGTGGCATACTCTAAGTACTTTCTTTTTTTCCTCTCAGAAACCGTTTTTCATAGAAAATTCTGAGTGTCTTTTAAATTCCTTTTTACCATTTGTGTTTTATTAAGGTATCACTGACAGAATAATTTTTCACTATCTTAACAAATGTTTGAATCTTTTTGTTTCCATTTTTTTTTCAAGCAAGTAAAGACATTAAATAAAAGTAGAATGTTTAATCCAAAGACTAAGAGAAACAAACGAATAATTCTTTTTTCCTAAAATTCCGCCGTAATTCGGTTTTCTCACAATTGAAGAAAAATGTTTTAATCGAGTTTATTTTTCTTTCAAGAGAATTGGTTATTTGTGTCTATCAAAGTTATCTGTATTACCAGTTTATAAACAGAAAAGCTGTATTGTTTACTTTGAAAGAAAAAAATGACGTGAAAAAAGCGACATGCTTTCAATTTATATATATATATATATATATATATATTTTAACCGACTGCCAAAAACCAAAGTTGTACAATTCTCTTGCACATTTTATTTTTGTTTTATATACATAAACTTTCTGTACAGTAATACCATTTAAAGATAAGGAAAATGACCAATAATTTGAAATCGCAAACACCACATAAACCAAATATTATTTAAAATGTATAGTCCCATGTACTAGCTGATGAAGATTAAAATGGAAGAAAAAAGAAAAAGAAACAATCACGATTATGGATACAGAAAAAAAATGAAAATATTATATATATATATATATATGTTGATGCATAAGGGTTGAATGGACGCCCGATTTTCATACATATATTTTTTTATTTGTTGGAAAAGTAATATTCTGCTGGCGGTACAGTTTATTTTTTTATTACCTAAAAATTATAGGTTTTCCCGTCTGTCTCTTTTCTTGTCTTTATAGGCTTTCACTTTCATGAAAATTGACCAATCGTCCCGATATTTGAGTGTGGTGCTCAGTTATCCACTACTTCTTAGCGTTTTTAAAATAACCATTGTATCATGAATATATATCTTTTTTACAGGAACACGTCAACAACTGTAAAATTATTGTCTTTTTCTGACCACCAAAATGAGCTTTATTGGCAACAATGGTGTTTAAAATGAATGTCGACTTGAGCTGTTCATCGAGTCCAGTAACCCGTTTTTACCCTAACCGCATGTGACCACTGTACTGGTCGAATCTATTTTTTTTCGTTGCGAATCGTGTTCGGATTCACTGGAAAGGAAATTTTCGGGTCTGGGTGAGATACTCAAGAGTAAAGATAAGAAGTAGAGGCCGAATCCCATTGTTCCTTCGGTCAGAACTTGAAGCTCACATGTTTCCTCTTTCATCGCCAAATGGTTGTCTTTTGTGGCAGTGATCTGCTTATTGGCAACTGTCGGATTTTATTCCTGCGAGAGAAACGCCGACGCAAGAAAGTTTCAGCGGGAACCGGAGAGAAATTTTAAGGCAATTTTCGCAGGAGAAAAACCAGTTTAGCGCGTTTTCTCTGTCCACCATCACGTGACGGTGGGCAGTGATCAAGCCTTCAAGAAAGGATTGCTATTTCTGAGTCCATAGATATAACCTTACCCAGGACTTAAATTTGAATAATCATAAAGAATTGTCAGAAAAAACATAGAAGAGGGAGCGCTGGGGAAGAAACTGCTCTAAAGACTATCGATGTGTAAACACTTGGCTAGTTCTGAATAAGATCGATGGTTGGCCAATTAAGTATGAGTCCATGCTACTAGGGATAATAAGTATGTAACTCGCAGAATATTTCCGTCTCATTTTGAAAAGCTGTTTAATGAGGCTGTGTACGTATATTAAAAGAGATTCCAAATACGTCGTTTTTTACGTGTATTTTCGTTTCATTCTCCACTTTAGACTCCATTTAGATAAAATAATCAAAGCAATATATTTTTCAGTTTTCGTGCAAAAATTTGGTGAGGAGGAAATTGATGTCAGACAGCTTATGATCTGTTGACTGATCCTCTGTAAAACTTTACGCATTGTAAACAATTTAAAACGATAAGAAAAATAAGGTCAACGTGGCGTATGGGCACTTATAAGCGCTTTGAAAAATGAGCACCTCATTGCCCATTGCCCATAAGCTTTTTGCTATATCCTTTTACTGTGATGATATCTAGTAAAATCTCGTTATTCTGGTTTTAGGGTCAGAAAAATGTTATGTATCATAACTCGGTAAGTTTTGGCAGCACAAAACTGCAATTTTACTGTTTTGCTTGTTTCTGCATTGAGAAAGTTTTTCTAAATGTAACTGAGGAAACATGGGGACTGTATAAAAATTTAAAGCTTGTAGCTTTTAAAATATATATATATCTTAAAACGATTCTTCATATGACGAAGAACATTATATGAAACATTTTTCAAATGGAAATTATGCCAGTAAAACTAACGGTTTAGGAATTAGCTATTAGTCAGTGATAAGAAGTGACACCCTGTTTATAGCCTAAAACAAATTTCATTGCAGATTTTAGGGCATACAAAGTATTAATTAACATAGAGACTATTATCATAGTCACATGACTCACAAATAAAATATTTTGCTGTTTCATGCAATAAAAAGAATACATATTTAATACAAATAAATTTCATGTATGCGCCTGCTTCTTTGTTTTAAAGAAATAGAACCTAAAAGTGTTGCGTAAAGTATAGCAATCTACATCAGGTTTTGAGATAATAAAAAAATATTTTTTCTGAATAATGACATAGAGAGTCTGTGTTTTCTTTTATGTATATTTCAATGAGTATGGTTGATAGAGTTTGAATCTTAAGACTTATACTGATTTATTCACACCTCCACTAAGATAAAATGAATTTCTTTAGCTTCAAACTATCCCGAGAAAAAAAAAAATCAGACTTTCGAAAAAAATAGAAAACATCCAACTTTCTCGGAATTTCAAACATTGCGTCAAAATATTTCAGATCCTGATTTTTTTTTCTTTTTTTTAACCTTAAACGCACTGGAAGAATGTTAGGACAAGAAGGACGCATGAAAAGTTTGAAGAAAAGATTTTCGAATTTTTTTCATGTTTTCGAGAAATAAAAAGGAAAGTGAGGGAGGGAAAGGAGAAAATGATAATAAGCCCAAATCCTTTGAATTTTTATTCTTAAAAAATTATAAACACGTTTACATGTGTAATATTCCCTCCATGGTATTTTTTTTTATCTTATTCAACGTGTTAAATGCATTTTCAATACCTCTTTCTCATTACCGCTATAGATTTTATTTATTTTTCTGAAAAGTATTGCTCTTACTGACATACATTTTTAAATAAACTCCATTTATCGTCATTTTTTTTTTTCGTATTCAGATGAACTATTATGAGAATGTTAAAAAAAGAAGGATTCTATTTTCTTTTTATTCTATCCTTTAAAACAGCAAAACAAATCGACGTTAGGCAATGAAATCGTTGCATTTTTGGATTTATGTTGAAAGTCAAATGTTTGCGTATAGTATCTTTGCTACCTGTCTTCAAGTTTTTAAATGGAAGGGACCTTGCAAAGTCAGCTAGTCTTGCTTCTTTGAGATTGCCCCATGTATTATGCATTAACTCAAAAGAATATCTTGGACTGTGCAGGAGGTAAGATACTCTTTCTTCGTATTCAAGAAACAATTGAATCTACTCTTGAATATTTTAGAAACATGCATTTCTTTAAATACAGACAAGAGCTGAATATCAATAGCAAATGCAAATCAGAGTATACTTGTCTGATTTGTTACATATCCTATTTCACGTCTGAAGTCTCTTAACAACTGAATGGTGAACCGCAAGCAAAGGGGAAAAACAAAGAACATTTTTTAGTCAAGTTTTATTCTTGTAAAAACATGATATTGTATTTTATTTAATATATTCAGCGCATATTTTTTATATGCATATTTCTGTGAGATATGCTTTCAAAAAAGTGTCTTTTTTCCTTTGAACGAATGTTAACATTTTCGTCATTGATTTAATGAATGATAAATTTAATATATTTTAACTTCCTGTCAATCTTTTTTTTTTTTCTTTGCCTTAATTCCCTATTTTAACATTGTTATTTATAGATTTTTTTTTTTTTATTTATCTACTTTTACACCGAAAAAATCCCTTACTTGTTTATTACTTAGTGATCGTTAATTAGAGATTTTTAAAAGTTTAAAGTGTTTACAATTATTGCAGACATACGTTACCACTAATCCTTATATTACGTTAATGACTGCTTCATATTAAACAAGTTGGAAATTGCTCGTCAAACGTGGCAAATGAGGTGCGTTCGTACTATAACTAGTTTTATAATTATTTTTTGCACCCCATATTGTACTGAATGTGTATTTATTTGCAATTCATAAGTGCATAGTCTGTAACATCATTAAAATGCACTTGCAATAATTTTTTCCCATTCCCCTTAATGTAACGGAAAACTTTTGACTGTCCCTGTAATTAAGCTATACATCCGAATTTCATGAAATTTGAAATGGCTCTACAAAATTTTGCAGCAATTATATATTTAAAATTTCAGCCCATTCGGAAAGCTGTAACATCATTAAAATGCACTTGCAATAATTTTTCCCATTGGCTTTAATGTAAAGAAAAACTTTTGACTGTCCCTGTAATTAAACTATACATCCGATTTTCATAAAATTTGAAATGGCTCGACAAAATGTCGCAATAATTATATGTTTAAAATTTGAGACCATTCGGAAAGCTTTAACATCATTAAAATGCACGTGCAATAATTTTTCCCATTGGCCGTAATGTAAAGAAAAACTCTTGACTGTCCCTGTATTTTAACTATACATCCGATTTTCATAAAATTTGAAATGACTCGACAAAATTTTACAACAATCATATATTTAAAATTTCAGACCATTCGGTTGGGTAGATTTTGCTCTATTATATGCGGACGGACGGACGGACAGACGGACGGACAGACGGACGGACAGACAGACGGACTGAACGACAACTATAGGTGCTACGTATTTATATAATTACGAACGCACCTAAAAAGGACACATTTTCGGAATTATTTCTAAAATGTCCATTTAAACAGTAGCATAATAATTCCTAGAATAGCGTTTATGTCCTTTAAAAAACATTTAAATTTGAATGTAACATATATTTTATCTGTATATGCTACGTTGCAGTGGTTTCCAACGCTGATGTACAAAAACACGCTTGTTGTGCGACCTACTGTAAAATTTTTCGCAACCAACCTAATATATAGGTATCTGTACGCATTTGTATAATCTATCCCATTAAAATGACGAACTGGTGTACAAAGCAAGTGTAAATCGGGCTGCACACGGAGACAACAAGTGACACAACACGCGACTTAGGAGCCAAATTCTACAATTGAAATCCGTTTTTTCTTTGTTTCCAACATGTTAACAAAGAAGACAAAGCTTTAAATTTCAGAATTTGTCTCCCAAGCGCTTAAGGTCTCGGTGTTCGTTATGCCTAATTTAATAGTAGCAGATGTCTAAGGTTTCCTTCGACCAAAAAATTTGTATAATCGCTTATCCCGCCAAAGACTACTCCGCCATTTGGCAGAAATATTTCGCTTCCTGATGGACTGACCAATCTTAACTACTAGCTGTTCAGCATCTGCATTTCTGAGACTCGCCCGTTGTCGCGTTAGAGCCGTTATCGAGCTCCTGGCAGTCTAACGCCTCTTGTCACACAGGAGCAGGTCTCTGGCGCACATACTATCCGGAAGATGTGGTCCAGCATCATTATACTGTCCTCAAGTTTAGATCAGCCCACCGCTGCCTGTCGCAAAGGAGCATTGTGCTCTAGCGGCTGGTTTTTATGTGTCTTTATGTGTTATTGTATTTTTTTTTTTTTTTTTATCCTCGTTGGCATGTGCCTCCTGTCCGAGGACTGGTATTTCCTGTAGTGAATCCCCGCATGTTGGGGAACTTACCGGGTGGAGCAAATAAGGTCTACATCGGATCCTAGCGATTTGGGGATCTTGCTCCACTTGAGTATAAATAAATAAATAATGAAAATGCGCTATGATAATAAACTATAACTCAATTTTAATTAACATATAAAAGGCGTTTATAATTAACTGTGTTTAAAAATTCCTTTTAAAAACCCGTGCGATATATAGCAGTGTTTTAATCAAGGAGATTATCTATATCAGGGTTTAAACTTTATAATTTTATCCTCAAATCGCTCTCAACACAAAGTTTAATAAAAAACATTGTCATTTCATGAAGTTTCTCACATATATTTCTTCACGGTTTTTTTCTCTTTAACCCTTTCAGGGACAGAAGAATTCTGTTCTTAAAACGATGAAATAATTGACTGACACCAGAATATTCAGACGAATTTTTTAGAAAATAAAAACCGCTATTTTGCACTTGTATTACAAAAGAAAAATTTTATTAAAATATTCTTGGTGCCAGTTGTCAGTTTTGGAACTAAAATTAGGTGTCTAGACCCTCTAGCCACCGCCCTTGAAAGGGTTCAACCGCTGCCACCGAAATTCTCAAGGCCTGAGGACACGAGTTGTGACGTCATCACTAATCAACCGACTCCTCACTAGCGTTGGAATTCTCACTTGAAAATTTTGAATAGCAGTTTTCTTTTCTTTTATTTGTGGAATATCTATCATCTTATAAAACAATAATAACTATTTAAAATTACTGGTGAGAATTTGGAATCTCCCAATAAAAAATCAGCCAGATGTGGCAACATTGTAGCGTTAAGCATCTGGCTGAATTTTTATTTAGGGATTCCAAATTCTCACCAGTAAGTTTAAATAGTTATTATTGTTGTATAAGTTTACACATATCCCACAATAAAATGACAGCTGAATGACAATGAATTGCTATTCAAAATTTTCCGGTGTGAATTCTAACACTAGAGAGAAGTTGGTCGATTAGTAATGACGTCACAACTCGTGTCCTCTGGCATTAAGCATTTCGATGGCAGCGGTTCAACCCTTTCATAGCATATTGTATGAAGCATATTGTATTCGTTACATTTTTTACAGTAGATAAAGTTAGTAATATATTTTTGTAGAATACTTCAGTTATTTCGTGACGCATTGTTTCGGAACCGCTACTATATTGCATGCATCATCAATATTTTTTAAATTGCAGTATTTATTCATCCCATTTCAACTAATTCCTCTACATTTATTGTGTCATTATCGACCTTCTACGGGTATAGCTTTTGGAATTCAGTTGAGATAGTTTTTATCGTCTTCATAATGTAGTTTAAATATTTTTTGATGAGAACTGCAGATGTACTATGGACAAGGGAACTACAATAAAGAATTCTTAAAAAAAGGAATGTCAACAGGACACAAGAAATGATACAAGAAAAAAGAATGTAAGAAACAAAGAAGAAATAAAATGATGCCGAAAATATAAAACATTAAAATGTATTATTAATTTCAATGCTGTCTGTTATATTTCGCTTTCATAATTTAGGTCTGCACAGCAAGAAAAAAGATTGGTCAGGATTTTCTAATACTAAATATTGCTCTTAAAGTATAATATATTGTTTGATTTTGTGCTAAGTTTTGTCGAAATATCAAACTGCTAATCAAGCTGCTGCTAAATTGTTGCAGATAAAATCTGCATCAGGATGTATTCATACATTCTTCATTTTTTTACCTATAGCTAATTCCTAAAACATTAGTTTTAGAGGTATAGTTCCAATTCCAAAAATATTTCAAAAGTTGTCCTTCATCATCTGAAAATCAATTTACATCGAAATAATTCTTTTTTTTTCTTTTTGTTGAGAAATTTGAATTTTTATATGGTCCCTGTGTAGTATCAGTTCTATTTAGGAAAACGTTTTCAATGCTCCAAGCAAAACAATAAAAATTACATTCTTCTAAGACCAACATTTACCGATTTTTCATAATTTGAATTATATGAATTTTTCCTCGTTTTTCGATTCTGCGGGTTTTTTTTTTCATTTTTTAATGATTTTAACCGACTTCCAACAAATGAGGTTACCGTCAAGCGACTTTGATACTTTGGTCCATCCCATAAAAAAAGGTTTTATTCTTTGTATTAAACAAACTATACAAGATAATTTGGAGTTTTTGCCCTTGAAAAATATTTTATACCCTACTATAGGGTATTTGAATAGTTTGGAGGTAATTTAAATTATTTTAGTGTCAACACTGAATGTGTTTGTAAACAACTATTTTAGTGTGTAAATTTAACTCTCCAAACTTTCTATAGTGAAACAATCTGGATAAGAGCTACAAATAAGGTAAGCGTCAAAATATTACACTTAGTAACCTGTAACCCATGTGTGATCATAGTTTTTCCTTTAACTTTTCATTTCGGGAGGAAATGGTTGCATTTTCATAAAGCTAACATGAAAACTAGTATTTCGGGCCTTCTTTGCGCCAGGCCTTTTTGGTCCGAAAATATCCCCAATTACTTAGAAATGCCTTTTATACCACCAAATCGCTTAAAACAGGTTTTAAGTAACTTTTTTCAAATGTTACTGCGGCAAAATGTTACATTAATTTGTTTTGTTCCAGTTGCTAATGATAACATGACAAAAACTGTTTCTTTTTTTTTTTTTTTTTTTTTTTTTTAATATTAGCAATTGGTTTATTGTATTTAAATGTAAAAAAAAAAACAAAAAAAAAAAAAAAAAACATTTGTTTATCCAGTTTGCAGTGTTAATTTATTAGCAAATGCTATTGCAAGTGAGTTCCAATAAAAATGTATTCATTTACATATGAAATGTATTCATTTTATATGAAGCTAAATGAATGGAACAAAGAAGCACCTTGCAGGAGCTACTTTGTTCCAAAACTTTAAAAATAGTTAAAAAATAAAAATAAATAAATAAATCCTCTTTAAAACCATACAGTTTGCTTCGTTGTTTCATGTTAACTGTTTACAACTTCATTTCGAAGTTGAAAAATCGCTTATAATATTTTTTAATAATGAGTTTTAATAAAAATGTATTCATTTACATATGAAATGTATTCATTTTATATGAAACTAAATGAAAGGAACAAAGAAGCCCCTTGCAGGGGCTACTTTGTTCCAAAACTTTAAAAATAGTTAAAAAATAAAAAATAAATAAATAAATCCTCTTTAAAACCATACAGTTTGCTTCATTGTTTCATGTTAACTGTTTACAACTTCATTTCGAAGTTGAAAAATCGCTTATAATATTTTTTAATAATGAAATGTGAGTGGGACCAAGGAAAAGTGGCCCAAAGTAGCCCCGGTTGACGGTATGCAATTCGTTTACATATTTTTTAATGTATGTTTATACATAAATTTTGATTGGCTGCAATGATTTTTACAATTCTCTTTTAGTTGAAAAGGATTCATTTTGGTGGTTGTCCCGTCATAAATTTCCGTAGGATTAAAAAATTGTATATTTGCATGCCTGTTTTTGACTTTATAGGATGTAACGTTTGTAAAACTTCTTCGCGAATTTTTGATATGTTGTTGAGGTATACAATACTAATTTTATGTTTTTAAAATATTTATCCTATAGTGTGTAGTTCTTATACAGGGACACGTAAAAAAGTTTATGTATGATCAGCTACTGCGTGTCAAAAGGAGTACAGGTTTTAAAAGGAATGCGGTTAACAATAAAATGTTATCATAAAACACTTTGTTGTGTCAAACAACTGTTATTAAAATATTCCTATTGGCTTCCAATAACTTAATATTATTGCAATAAGGCAAGAAGTAATCCTTTGAAGTATTTTATATTTTTTCATAATTACATTTGATAATAAACTAAATGAGTTACTTTCAACAATTCTTTATAAGTGAATAGTTTTTAGAATTATGTTTAAATTAAATTATGTTTTTGAGAATTTTTGCTTAACTTCCATTTTTCATGTTTTATGTGATATATTATTTGAAAATTGCTGTGTCATACTTCGTTCTTCAAAATACAGCTAATAAAATGCAAAAAATGCACAGCTTCAACCTTTTCTTTATGAACATTCCAAACGACTTGTTCTATCACATTTTTGAAAACACTTTGTTGAATTTATTTACACTTTTGTATATACATATCTGCTTTATTTAGAAAAAATGCAAGATTCGTTTGGTAGATTTGTTGTTTGAGTATGTTTTCTAAACAGAAATCGAAATACTTTTTGTGAAAGATTCACGTAGAATTCCTAAAAAATTTACATTTCATGGATTACAGCCAACTACTTTTATATTTGTCAGAAATAAAATTCGCTTTTGAAAAGCAAATCCAATCTGCATCGAAAATGTGTCATGAATAACATGATGGCAAAACGTTTTTAATTTAGGTCCATTTACTTAAACTTGAATTTCCTCACAGTGTTGCCAGATGCGGAAATATAAAATGCTTTAAAAGCAAGCAGAATACTTTAAGAAAAAGATTTGGCTGGCTGCCATATTCTCTTCTTCTACTAGGGTTAAGAAAATTGAGTTACGTAATGGGTTTCAAAAAAAATTATCGCATGTAATCGAAAAATTGCTTCCTTGAAATATAAAAGTTTTCATCTTTAAGTGATGTGAGATTACCGATGGATGAGTTTATAAGAAATAGTTTATGAATTTTATAAAAGGTATTGTAAAGCTTATCAAAAGCTTATGCATAAGATATGAATGCAGAATTTTCTTTCTCTATTATCATTAACATTGTGTGAAACTGAAACATGTTGATCGACTAAAAGTTACATGAATATTTCTTGAAAGGTTATTACTGAAATATTTATAAGCAGTGGTAGAAAATTAGTAGACACGCTTACATATATATATTTATGTGAACATCGTTTGATAATAATTTTGAAATCAAGATATATGAAAAAAAAAATTCTGACTTTCCAGCGAGTGCGCTGTTGAAAATTATTCGACAAAACATGATATTTTTGAAACGTTGTTCTGACAAATAACACAGAAATTAAAATGCAATCTTTACTACTGATAAGTGCAATCGCTTTTTTAACATGTCTCTGATTACTACATGAAAAATATTGAATTTGCAAAAGCGTAAATAGTATAGGGGAAAAAATACGACACGAGCCCGTGCCGTCTTAAAATGTTAAGCTTGTCTGCGGAAAGGTCAGATATAGTGGATTTTACGGATACGTGGCGAACCTACAGATTACCCAAACAGACCTCTAGTCAAGTTTTTTCCTTCATAATATTTATATTTCCTAATATTTATTATTTTTGTATATTATTAACTACAAAAATTAATTTTATATTTCATTAAAAGCAAACAGAATGCGTTAAGAAAAAATATTTTGCTGACTGCCATATGCAATTCTTCCACTAACAAGGGTATCACTTTTGGTGTTGCTCGCACCTAGCATTGAGACCTGGTGCATTTTAAAGACCTATATTACGAAGTTTGAGAATCGATAAAAGTTTTCTGTTAAAATAATATTTCTTGATTTTACAGCAGCATAACTTTCTGAAAATTCAATTTTCGAGACCACTTATCGGACTATTAACGTTGAAGTTTTTTAAAGAAAAGCATTTAAAAATAAAAATTAGTTGATAATAAGTATAAAACATTGAGAAAATTTAAAAATTGCTTCAAGAACCCACGAATTTTATTTTGAAAAACCGCAACACATTTCGCCGAAAATGTGAATTTTCGGCGGGGAAACAGTTGGCGTTTTTTTTGTTTTTTTTTTAAGTAGAGCTTTCCGGCAACCCTAGCCACATGTCATAGCTGTTTGTCTTGTGTGAAGAATGGTTTGGCCTTCAGTAGAAATTGTAATGTACGACCTAATTAACCACACTAATTTTTCTAAATTGTGTAAAAATATTATTTTACTTTATAATTACTTTTACCAAAGGACCATTTAATACAGCAAAATTTCATTTTAAACATTCGAAACTTTATTCCACTCGATTTCAAAAGAAAATAGTTTGCTTACTTTGTATTTCACTAAAATATAGTTTTCAATGATATTGGAAGCTTTTATAGAATTATAGTTACTATTGATATATTTATCGTCCGCATAGAAAAAAAAAAGAAAAATCTAATATTTATTTCTTATGCTATCAATTCGAAACAAAATCGCAATATGATATAATTCTAGTAATATGTGCTGTACATTTACTCTTCGGATAAAGCGGGCGGAAAATTGTTGCGCCATATTTGGCGACTTAACTCACTTTTGTCGTGAAATAAACAAATAAAATGTAATATTAAAAAATTAAAAGTATAAAAAAGTATATAAAATATGATTTTAACAGAGAAATTTTATCTCTCTAACTTTTATGTATAGGGCTACAAAATGCAACAGGTCTCGTTGCTAGGTGCGAGCAACACCAAAAGTGGTTCCCTTGTAAGAGTTAAGAAAATTTAATTAAGTAATAGGTTTAGAAAATATTATTAGATGTAATCAAAAACCTACTTCCTTGAAATATAAATTTTTTCATCTTTAGATTAAAATTTTAGGCTTGAGATTACTGATGGATGAGTTTATAAGAAAAATTTATGAATTTTATAAAAGTTATTGTAAAGCTTATCAAAAACCTACACATAAGATATGAATGCTGCTGTTCCTTTCATTAACATTGTATGAAACTGGAACATGGTGATCGACAAAAAGTTATATGAATATTTCTTGAAAGATTGTGGTCTGATGTATTTATAAACAGTGGTCGAAAACTGGCAGACAATCTGAAATATTTATTTCTGTAAATACAGAGTTTGAAGAAAAAGTATAAATGAAGGCACACGAAAGAAAAATTATCTTTAAAGATGTCGTAGGCTTCAGGGACGTTTGGTGACCCAAGAGATAAGCAGTCACGTAGTAATTATTTTCGTTCTTACTTTTTTATTTGAAAATGCTCATATATATTACTAATTATAAAAACACATTAGTATCGATAAAAGTCCTGTGCCATTAAACGTTTTCACCTCCCAAAGTCGGTAGGATATCCACCATTAGGTTCATTTCTAAAATTCATCCGGACAGGCGGGCGTAACCAGGATAGTTCTTTAAGAAAAAAAATTGCTTCACTTCCATATTCCTTTTTTCCCACTAGCGTTAATAAAATTGAGTTTTTTAAAGGGCTTCAAATAATTATCGCATATAATCAAAAAATTGCCTGTTTGAAATCTAAAAGTTTAAATCCTTAAGTGATGGGAAATTACTGATGGATGAGTTTATAAGAAATTGCTTACAATTTTTACAAAGGTATTTTAAAGATTATCAAAATATTTCGCATAGCATATGAAATTAGGTTTTTCTTTCGCTGTTTTTATCACTATTATGTGAAACTGAAACATATTAAGCTACAAAAATTACGTGATATTTCTTGAAATGCTATTGCTGAAATACTTATGAGCAGTGGTCGAAAATTTGTAGATACGCTTACATATTTATTTTTCTCTATACAACATTTGTCGAAAATGTTTAAATGAAAACACGTGAATGTAAAGTTATTATTATTTAATTTTTTTGTAATTTTGAAAAATAATATAGACGAACTTCTTCACAAAGATTAGTAAAGTGTTCGCCAAAAAACGTTCGTAAGTGTTTGTATCTTTATGATGTTAAATAATTGCAGAGATCTGTAAAGTGTTTAGAACATATTCAGTATTGGATCGAAATTAGTAATGTACTTCAAATGAATTTAAATTTTCGTTTAAGAGGAGTTTTCTTTTAAAATAAATAAAACATTTTGTGAAGTAAAAATTATTTTTTTTATAATTTTTTTTTTTTTTTTTTGGAAACTTTATTTTTATTTTGAATATGCATCACACTGGTGCATTCAAATGCTAAAAAAAATTGCGGAAATTTTTATTCTTACGGGATGTCTAGAAGCAAATTTCAGATTTTTCTCTTACATTAATGCAATGAGTCATTAGCATTTGATTTATGCTTTTCATATGCTATATATATTCCTTGTCCAAACAAAACATTTCTAATTTGATATGAAATATTGCTTCTGTAATAACTCCATAACTATTTTTTAAATTGTGCAAAATTTATTTTTAACGCAAATTGATATTTTCCCTATCAATATTTTTCAATATATGCTGAAGTTTGCGTAAACTAAAATGTACGACAAGATCGCGAAAATCTTCGCTACGTATTAGGATGCAGTTTTTACATTTCAGAAGGCAATAAATTTATTATTAATAATTTATGTTTATTCCTGTGACTTTTTTCTTATTACTTTCATGCAATGTGATTTACACATAGTAAAGAAAATGTCCAAAGCACTCTTCTTATTAAAAATTTTTTACAAGCTGTATTTTCTTTTAATTCTGTAATTTAAATCAGCTAATTTAAATTAGGTCATTAACCCCTTCGGGACTAATGATGCATATATGCATCGTCAAAAGGTGCATGTAGAATTTGTTTTCGGCACCATTAATAAATATAGTTATTATTTGTCTTCCTTAATTAGAGTAATTTTTGGTGTTTCATAAGAAAAGGGAAATGTTTAAAAGCGGTCCTAATCGAATAAGATTTGTGTAAGGGATGCCGTCTCGAAAGTGTTAATTGCTTATCCTTGTCATGTCATATATCTAATTTAAATTTAAGAAATTCTAGATTAATAAGTTGAATTTAAGTATGTGCTTAAAAAACTAAAAATGTTATATGAATATTCTGACTTTAATAATGATTTAATCATTAATATGTTTTCTAAAGTACATAATTTCATTTACTTCTTTTAGATATATTCTTTAAGAAAAAGCGCTTATTATTTTTTTAGTTTATTAAAAGTTCAGAAGGAGTATGTTTTCTAATATTTTTCTGGCTGCAAACAATACCAATTATTTTTAATTTTATTTTCTAAGTCCAAGACTGATTTTAGTACTGTCTTTTATAAAAGAGAAGAGACAAACAAAACTAAAGTCAAAGAAAGAAAAAAAAATAAATGTAAGCATAATGAGTGAAAAGAGTAGATAAAAATAAAAAGGTAAAGGATTAGTTTAATTTAAAAACTCAGAGAAAGAACTTCGAAACTTTTATACAGTTAGAACGACTAGAAAGTTCTTTTTTGAATTTCTCTCTGTACTTGAACTGAAGAACAACTGTTAAGAAGGAATAATAAATAATTCCAATAAATAATCTTTTCTTTTTCTAATTGTATGAATGGCCAATAAAGGAATTTTTATCGGAAAGCAAACACAATTTTTATGTAGAGACATGAAATTTAGTAAGGAACTATTCACGATTCCAATCTATGAAAACACAATTAGATGTTTCATTTGAAGCCATAAATGAGAATTACGTGCGCCAGTAACATATATTTCCCCGCTCTTTCCTTATTGTGAAATTTAGGAAATAAAATTCTTCATTGATTCCTAATTTTATGCTTCTATGCACTTTTGAGAAACCTAGAATAATTCTGCATTTTCAAGCACTTTAACTACTTGTGCTGGAAAGACGTGGAGATATTTCAGTCTTGTACCACTATTTTTTAATAGTAACCAATGTCTCATTTGATGACAGAAATTCTGCGATTAAATAAGTTAAAGAAAAAATAGTGGTACGAGACGTGACAGCTATACAACTAATTCACAAAAACAAATTGACGTGCCAGGCACCTCTTTACAATGAAGTTGTTAATAGTGATTTAACTTTACTCAAAAATTAACTTCATTGTATAAGATCGTGTTAGTTTTCAGCAGCTTTCTGCGCAACGGAAGTTGGAGTGGTCCTGTAGACTGGATGACAACAACTCCGTTTTTCAAGCAGAACTATTTGCTGTTCACAAAGCTTTGGATTGGATTTCTACTGTTTCTTCCAAAAATTGATTAAAATTTCCAGTTTACAGACTATTAGCGCGCGTCTAAATCAACAAACCCACAAGTTTTGGAAATTAAAATCCAGCTGAAACATCTTTTACATAAGTCCTCACTTGGTCATGTCTCAGCACACAAGGGGATCTTTGGTAACGAATATGTAGATACACTTGCTAAAAACGCAACCAACTTCCCCGTAGTAGACTACACTCTGCCAGCTCCGCATATGTTAAGAGAATTTTGCACCCAAAACTGTTGGAGCTGTGGCAGGATCACTGGGACTATTTGGAAAAGGGAATATTCACACATGAACTGGTTCCAAAGGTCTCCTTAGAGCTTCCTCCCCACTCTCCTGCCGTTACCTCATTTTTTACAGGACATGGCCCATTTAGGGAGTACATCCATAAATACCATTGCTCAAGCTCCTCTGTATGCGAATGTGACGATTTAGCAAGTGCCTCACCTTACTACTTCGCTATCCCACTTACCTCACGCTGGCATATTCGGCGCTCCTTAAGCCGCTATCAGATTCACCGACTTTTAGAGCAACCAACTTTACAGCCGATTTTAACCCCAACTTTTTCCAGTTGAAAGGGAGATAAAGGTTACAATTGTCTTTGCTAAAGTTGGAGGAAAACCCGGAAAAACCAGTACTACTAGTACCAGCCGTCAATATTTATCGCATTTTGGTATCAATCGCTTATCTCTCATTCGCTGAAATGTTGAAAGGTGGGAGGAAAAGATGCGGCTAGGACAGACTTTTTTGAGATGCGGATAAAAAGTTGGGGATATTGCTGTTTGCTATCACACTGGGTGTCGAGACAACATTTCGCGAAAAGTTGGAGGAAATCAAGAGTTGGCTCAAAAATTGCTCGAAAAGTTGGTGAATCTGATAGCGGCTTTATCAATCCCTAAAAATTGGCTAAGTAATATTTTATCCCGTCCAGCACTTCGTTTAAAATTAAAACAATATTTTAGCTTTTTAATAGACCTATCAAACAATTAGTTCTACACCTCTTATCTTAAAAATTGGTCGCGTTGGACATACTATCGCCCCCTGTCGCGTTTTTTGGCGATCTAGTCTACGACCATAATCTGTAATATTTCTATGTATTTTGCATTTTTTTAATCCTTCTGAAAGTCGTCCATTGCTCGCGTTTTATTATCCGGCGGCTTGAGTCTATGGACTCATTGATGTAACTTTTTTTTTAAAGATCTTAATAAAGGTGTCCGGGGGGGGGGGGGACATCTATGCTCTACAGACGTGGTTTCCGCGTCTGAGCAGTTCCTCTTAGGCAGTCAATATACTTTTTTAATGATTGAGGATTTTTTTAATGATAATGATTTTTTTTATAATAATTCTAATGATAAGGATTTTTTAATGATTCTTTTTAAATTGGCGTGTTAACAGAATATATTTATTTAGTGGTTTTTCCCTAATTTTCCTTTTAATTTGAGTAAAAGCGTGACGTATCATACGGTTAGCGGAAGAAAAAATGCACAATCCTGTTGTTTATGAACTGCGTTATACACTGTAAAAAAGGAAAAAGGTTTCGTAGTCTACGAAAATATAATGAAACTATGAATGGAAATATATAACAAAAAAAAAAAAAACCTTTCGAGTTACGCATGATTCCGAAAAGCCTTTTATATTTATAGAAACCTCAGAAACCAATATATTTTCGATTTAAAGAAATATTTTTAAAAACAATGTTTCTTTTGCTACCAATGATTTTTGAAAACTTTTCGAGTAGTTTTTATAGTGCATTAATTAGTTTTCTCATCTAGGAATATGGATTTTTCGGATGCTATCAATTCACAAGTAAATATTTTTATGTTTAACAAACATGGTTTAGTGACAAACGTGATAAAAATACAGCATTAACATTAATATTAAAATTATTATTTTTGTTACTCTTGCATGTATTACGCAGGCTGAAAAAACTGTCTAATTAAGATTTAAAAACGGGGTAAAAACCGATTTACCGATTTGAGGAAACCAATTAACCCTTTCAGGGGCAATGAAGTTTTATTCATAAAATACTGAAATAAACGAATGACACCCGAATTTAAAAATAAATTTATTTGGAAATAAGTAAATGCTTTTCTTCACGTACTTTATAAAAGGAAAAATTTCAATCCGAATTTCTGGTGTCAATCTGCCATTTCGGAATTAAAATTAAGTGGTCCAAAAATGAACCACTGCCCTTGTGGGGGTTAATAAACTCTAAAAGCTATTTGGAAACTAAAATCAGTGGCAGCAAAAGAGACATCGTTTTTATAACTGCTTCTTTAAATTTCGAAAAAATATAAATATATTAGTTTCATATTACTACCAATTAGAATAATTGTGTTAAAATTAATCTAGTGATATTAGTTTCTGATATTTCTAAAGATAAAGAATACTTTTTGGAATCAGGGGTAACTCGGAAGCGGTTATTGTATATTTAGAGAAGTTGTTATGTTATATTTTCGTAGATTACAGAAAATTTATCTTATTCTGCAATGTATTTAGTTGCTAACAACTACGATTCGTGTTTGTTTTCTTCGTGGAGATAGTTACTACTGCGTTATATCTGATTCTGTGATGTTTCAAACCACGTTATATAGACTATAATCTTCAGCTCTACTTTTATTCATTTTACCATATTTTAAAATTCGCTCCTTGCAACCAGGAAAATTTCCCTTTTTCTGCTCATGGGAAATGTCTTTTTTCTTTCCCAACAGTATTAGCGTAGTGATACCTCAATAAAAAAAAAAAAAAAAAAAAAAAACTACAGCAGTATAACTCACATAGAATCACCCTGTTTATAGTGCCATGTTTCATAATTTTCAGTTAAAATCCAAACCCATAATTTTACTCCTCTTTTAATTTCCTCTAACATATAAGGTCAATTTTGTTTTACTTTTTCGGGTGATCCTGTGCAGAGATTTGTCTGTGTGTATTTTAAATTATATAACTAAAAGAAATGGAACATTTGTAATTTTATTTTTATGCCAACCTCAGTGCAATACAATGAATTTTTTATTTAAATTTTTTCAATTTTATACTAAAAAAATTAAACTCTCGCAATGAATATCGCGTCTTAAAAAATATAAACCGCGATATTAGGAAACTTTATATATATATTGTTTTTGTTGTATTCATTAAATAGGAGTTATTTGTTTATGTAGATTTTAATCACTTGCGGTATAAAGTCGTGCCAAACACGGCGACATTTTTTTTAAAAATTGGTTTCATAGCTATAAAATCCCTTACTGCTACTTTTTAATAATAATATCCATCTTATTTGATCATAAAATTTCTGCGACTAAATAAGATGAAGATTACGATTGAAATAAGTGATGTAAGACTTGCAGCTTATGTAACTAATTTACAAAAGTATAGCGACGTGTAGTAGCTCATCTGTTCAGCAAAATTGATTACACCACATTTCTAAAATTTGAAGAAGTGAATAAATATTGCTTTAAAAATAATTTAGAATAAGTAATAAAATTATATGTGTTTTATATTTGACAGTAACATAGTTTACATCATAATTTTTTATTTTATTACATCTAAAACACTGCAATTTAGTAAAAAGGGAAATGTCATGAAGATATCCTTATATGTGCAAGCTTAATGATTCATCAAATCTAATACAATGTTTCCTATACTGTTTTCTTAAGGCTTGTAGATTTCTGGAAGCAAATATGACATAAACGAAATCTCTTGGACTCATGTGCATCGGAGGTCTTGATAATGTATTTAATCTCCTAATGGAAACAAGGAAGCAGATAATCGGGTTAGTGTATGCTTGAGTTTTCTTAGCTGCAATCAAATCGACATCTTCTGTGTCAAAATGAATTAATCAGTCCTAAAATTCAGTACCATTTAAATTTTAATCAAAGATATCGTGAAAAAGTCATTATTTCGAGTATGTTTGCAAAATAGTTAAAATAAGAAAAGTAAGATTTTCTTCCACATAGATTTACACAAAATAATATTTTTGTGTCTTAAAGCCAGAAAAATATCTCATGAGAATATACTATATTTATCTATATAAATCGATTCATTCCGAGCTACCCAGATTAAAGATCTTCGATACTGCCCTGTGTACTTAACATAGATGAAAAAATTTTTTTATTGAAAACTCTAACAGATTTTTAGGTTTAATTTATTTTCTAAGACTGCCCACCAACTACATCAAAAACCATGTTTGGTACTTTCATATTAGCTGAATGCTAGAGGTTAATCACGAAAGGTTTCTGTATTTGTTAGCAACTTTTCTAATTTTAATTGCTTTAATGTTAAGAACATGGTTCGGTTACATGCCTGTTAAATTCGTGTTTTATTTATTTATTTATTTTCGAAATTTTTATTTAGTTTGGCAATTTAGTTATGGAATATTGAATGGAAACAAACAAATGCAGAATTATTTATAATGTTTAAGGTGCAAACGTGTGAATTTTCCGTCATCAGGTTGCATGTTCATTTTAGAGATATATTCAAAAATATTTATACTTGCAAAAAAATTTAAAAAAAAAACATAAAAAAACAGTTAATTTAGATACCGTTTTCAAACGAATTACACGGTAAGAACATTTATTTTCTTATTCTGCGGTGTAAAAATTGAAAAGGTGCGATGTTTAGAAGTTCAAAAAATTGCACAGAAAGGGAAATTTATTGGTCAGGTGTTGTAACTGTTAAAATGACGGGAGCGTTATTCACGACATGTTTTTACTTCATAATATATGTTACTTATTTCATCTTTATATTTATTACAGATAAAAATCATTGAATTTTTATTTACAAAAGTCTTTTTCGGGATACCCTACATATTTGCTGCATTAGAGAAGTAAGAAAAGTCAATATGAAGCTCAAATTTTGTTATGATTCTCCTGAAAAAGCCTCAAATTGTATGAAGTGTATTAACGAATGAACGGAACAAAATTTACGAACTTCCTTCTAAGCATGACGCTAATTTCCTTTTCATATTTATTATAGATAAGAATGAATGAATTTTAAAATTTGAGCATCCTTTCTGAGACACCCTATTTTTGCCTCATTGTGAAAATAATAAAATTTAATATGAATTTAAATTCTGTTATGATTTTCCTAAAAATGCCTTAATTATCCAGCATTTATGTTAAATGGTTTGGTCAACAAGATGACAGATGTTCTCTATGTACTTGAACAATAGCTCAATTACTGCAATACTGTAAGTTCACCAGTAGTAATAAATGAATGAACTGTATGAAAGAATGACCTAAACAAAATTTACTAGCTTCCTTAAACGAGGACATAGTCTTCGTATAAAGTTATAAATGTATTTTATAACCTTATTATTTTATTATATTTTAATGCATTTTAATATATGAAAATATATGAAAATAACCAACCGTACATAACCAATCTCATAAATGTGTCACTAATTTCACATTAACATTTATTATAGATAAGAATGAATGAATTTTAAAGTTCGAATACCCTTTCTGAGATAGCATGTATGTTTGTTTCATTAGGGAAATAATAAAATTTAATATAAATTTAAATTATGTTATGATTCTCCGGAAAATGCCTTAATTATCCAGCATTTATGTTAGATATTTTGGTCAACAAGATGACAAATCATCTCTAGCTGCTTGATCAATGGCAGAACTACTGCAATACCGTAAATTTACCAATGGTACTAACTGAATGAACTAGTGACCTAATATGCAAATGTCTCTTGTTTAATTTAATCGTTTTCCACGAGTAATTCAATTTTGTTGATGTAACTATGCCTCTAACATCTCTTGAGAAGCAGTAAATTCCCCATCGTCACGGACCTGCTTGCGCAATTAATTTAGAATTTCTGAGACAGTCCTTCATTTGGAGAAATCCCAGAGAATTCAAGTTTCTTAATTCATCTTCCATGAAGACATGTTAATCCAAGCTACTGAATCCTGCTAAAATTGCCCTTAGTAGTTATTTCAAATGTATATGAATAAATGATACTTTTGGCTCTGTAACTCATTCGGACTGTTTTACAAATCACTGAACTTAGCATTTTTAGGCTTAATGAGCGATGCAGTTTATAACTAATTTTATTTTTAATATAAATTTTGTGCCATTTAAAGCTCTTTAAATAGCATATTAGAACTTTCGTCCTATAATTGTATTGGGTTTTATATTTATTAAATAAACGTTTTGAATCAAATTCCCCCCCGCCCCTGAAATGAAATGTTCTTCATTGTTCTCACAATTTTAAACTCCACTTGTGAATTACCAAAGGTTAAATCCTACGCAAATTGACATCAGAACCCAATTATAGCGCAAGTTCATGTATATTGTTCCTCGGCCATGACATCCCTATGGGACAATAAAATCTTTTAAAATGTATTAATATATTTAATGTATTTATTTAATGTATTCATAAAATTATATCGTAATGATCACAAGAATAGCATATTACGAGAAATACAAAAAGGTCAGCACTTCTGCTTTTTGATTGTCAAAAATATACATTATTCATGAATGTAACTTTTCATGTATTCCTGCATTATAACTTTTTTCTATTTTAAGCAAGCTGACTTTCAAGCTCCTCTCAAAATTAGTAGAGAGCTAAGCAAAATTATAATGATTCGATAAAGTGACCCCTAGTTTTGTGCTATAACCTTCATTTCTAATATTAAAATTGTTGGATTTTCCCTTTATGTCAAAAATATTTCAGTTTTGATAATTTAATAAAAAGATGCTTTTGTATTGATTGGTATCCAGAAAAATATTAAAATTACATTAATAAAAATGTCAATTGTCTTAAGAGTGCCATGTAATTTTGTTAAGAATCGAGCTGTTCAGTCTTGAAATATTTAATACCCAAAGGACACATTTGGTGAAAACTCACTACCTTAATTAAAAGTTAGGCTCTTTTATCAGTCAACAGGTGAGAGATTTTAATCCACTATGTGAAAAAAAATGATGAAAATGCCTAAAAACCAACCAACAACCTTACAGGGGCACAAAAATGTCTTAGGCCCTGATTGTCATAAATTACATTGGAAACAGAAATTTATTTTTGGGAAAATATGTTTCAGAAAAATCTATGATATACTAGTATCAAAACAATATTGGCTGTGTTAGTTCATATTAAGGTACACTAGTGCACCAGTTTTGGAATAATCGAAAATGCATTCTGTGAAATACCAATATCGGTTGACTTTTCATTAGAAATATTTTCAATGAAATGGTGAAATACATTTTAATAATGTAAGCGCAATATGGCAAAGCGTAAATACACCAATTTTGGGACAAACTTTCATGCAAATAATGTCAATATTATCCAAGATATAGTCAATATAACAATATGGGTCCAGTATTGTTTTCCTGCAAGAGAATAAGCATGTCCATTAACTATTTCTACATATACGTTTTCCGTCTATTTGCGATTTATTTCTGTGGTCCCTAAAAATAATAAAATGTACTATATATACAGAGTGTCACATAAGTCCGTTCGCGTTTTAAAAATATTTAAATAAAAGAAATAATAAGTTGTTGTATCAGAGTGCGATTTACAGAATAAGACTTTTTAAAGTGCTATTGCACGAGGCGTCAAAGTTGCTTTAATTCCGGGTGACTCAATGTTTTAACCTATGGCTTTAACAGAGTTTCTCGAAACCAAGCAACTATCTCTTGTCGGAGCAATTGTGTCGCTTGCAAATGAAGCGAGTCGCCAGTAACAGCCAATCAAATGTTTGAAAAACTGATGAGGGAAAAGCCAATGAAATACTTGGGAAACGAAAGAGAGTTATCGTTTTACTTTAGAAAATTGCGAGTCGCAAGCAATTTTTTGTCGTTTCAAATTTTCACGTATAATAGCACTTTTATAGAATCGAATAATTTGCGGCAAAATAAAAAAATGTACATTTAAGAGGCTCATAAGTAAGTTTAGATTTTAAATACACCAAACTCTCGTTAATGCGTTTCCGCTTAAGAAATATCTCCGGTTAGTGAGGACAATTCAGTCTTCTCTAGTATTTTCTATTAGCAATTAATTTTAAGCGATTCACTTAATGCGCTCTCATCAATGGATAGTGCAGGTGTTTTTTTTTTTTTTTCACAAATTAACAGAACTGAATCAAAACTGGTTTTTTATATTATTTCTTGAAGATAAAGTTCGATGTAATTTATTTACAAACTGTGAGTGACATTGATGAAGGAAAACAATACAGTCCACAATCGACATTAACAATTTGGGATGTTTCAGATATGTTGCCAATCAAAATATGACGTAAGAGACCAGATTTTCAAGCGTGTCTTAAAACTCGAAATGACCTAATAATACGGTCTTTTGTTCATCTATCACACAGAAAAGCAGGGCTGCGGAGTCGGAGTCGGAGTCGGGCCCATTTTTGAGCGAAAGAGTCGGTGTCGGAGTCGGAGTCGCCCATTTTACAACCAGGTCTGCGTTGTTGGAGTCGGAGTCGCTCCATTTTTGAGCGAAAGAGTCGGAGTCGGATTCAGAGTGGGAGTCAGAGTCGTCCATTTTTCCCACAGACTCCGCAGTCCTGCATAAAAGTAATACATGACTTTAAATAAAGCTACATTATGTGAGAACAGCAATTTTTAGGATAATTTCTTTTTCTTTAAGTTAATTAATACTTGTGTATTAACAAATTTCCATTAACTCGCTTTTTTACTAAATTTACTAATTTTTACTTTTACAATAAAGTCAGAAACCTATGTTATTTCACTTAGAAACTGAATTCAACGAATTCAACGAAGGAAATGACTTTTGCACCATTCATGTGTTTGCGTCGTTGAATGCAGACTTCGGTTAGTGCGTGCGAAAAATAGCGGCTCTTGGAAGTCCGCACTAACGGGAGTTCACTGTATTCATAAAAAAATAACAGATTCTTGTACTTAAGTTGGGTTTAACCATGATACTTGTCAATGAGTTGGATATTTGTTGGCAAAAGAAAAAAGTCTGATAACTCAGTTCATATTTAAAAAATCATAAAACATTAGCAAAATCTTCAAGGTTAGCTGGGTGAAAAAATTCGACCAGAATCGTCCGGGATAACTCAGATGGCAGAGCACTGGCGGCTTCAGCCTGGAGATCCCGGGTTCGAATCCTGGTCCGGACATTTTTCGCCCAGTTGGAAATTTACTTCTAATTAGCAAATTGTCATATCGGAGTAGAATTTCATCACAATACTTCTCAAATGGTTGGAAATGTTTTAGCAAGAAATAGTCCAAAGAACGTTTGAGCTATCTTTTGCTTTTGCCTCAAAAATAACGAAAATTGGGGAAGTTCTATAGGGTGAAATGCACCTATAACACAATTTATTATTTGTTTATTGAATTTTTGAAATGGGAAAGGATTTATGAGACGTCCTGCACATTCAAACCTATTGGGATTAAAACAATATATCAGCAAATTCATGGCAGACTAACTTAAAATACGCCGTACCTCAAACTATTATGTTTACGCCCCTGTGTGTTACATACTAATTAATCCTTCACTTTAAAATAATTTGAAGAAATAATTAATATAAAGCTTCTCATTAATATGAAATAACATTTATAAATTTTCAAAAAGAAGCACTACTTAGACAAAACCTATAGAATTTGAATTCATCTTGTTACTACTTCAAAAAAAAATATGCTCACCTATATTCCACTCTTTTTATTTCAGTCATAGTAGTTTAGAAAATTTTTATAATTAAAAATATCAGGTATTTTAACTCGCATTTTTTATTTCAAATTTTAATGCTTTGTTTCTATAATTCAACATTTTGAATAGTGTTTGAACGCATCGAATAATGTGTTAGTAACACGCTAAAACCTCTGGTTCTAACGGGATCTAGTAAATGAAGAAAATATGCCTTACTAACCTTGAATGATGATGAACCAGACTGTCTGTCATAAATAGATTATCAACAACAGGTAGTTAATAAAACGCCTTTGAACGTGCGCCGATAAAAAGACCCTAATCTGCATAATGAAGAAAGAGACCTTGTCGCATAAGGAAAGTTACTGCCATAACAGTAAATTTCTTCTTCATTTTTTGCTTTATGTAATTTGAGGCAGTGGCTACTGATGGGATAACTTAGTATTAGAATGTAGGAAAATGCTGCATATTTTTATCTTTTTTTCTCTCTCTTTTGTAATTATACTGAACATTATCTATGTATAAGTTATTTTAACGCGGCGCTGAGAACACATATTTCTAAGTAAATGAGTTTTATTTCATTAGAAGTGAAACAAACCACGTAATTACCCAGATATTAAAGGAAAGAAAGTGCTAAACTGCATGAAATCTCACTCTTTTCTGCCTTAACGTTAATTAATTTATTGTCATTAATTTAAAAATGTTACTGATGATCACCGTTCAAAAATTATATTCGATATTATCTCGAGTACTTTTTTAATATAAAAGTAAATTTAAGAGAAGATTTGCTGTTTTTCGGCTGGAAAAAATAGATTTTTCTTTTTTTACATTTTTAAATTTTCCATAGTCTGTCGATTATCACTGTAAAACCATTTGGCCGAATTAGAAGTTCTTGCATAGTTATTTAGTACTTTATCGCAACACGTCCGCAGGCTTACACTGTTTTAGAGCAATCAATATAAACCCATTTTACGCTAACTGATATTTTTCAAACTGGGCGGGATGAGAAAGGAAAACTATTAAACCAATCTTGCTAAGTTTTTTTTTTTTTTAAATTAAAGAAATACTCCTTCTGCCCCAAATTAGTTGCTACATTTGATTACTTTTGTGCTGATTGTTGATACTGATGATTTTATGATTCTGTTTGAACATTTTTCAGAGATTACAGGGTGCTATGCTATCAATCATCAACATTTACTTACCATGCATTTCCTTCGCCTCTCCTTAAATAAGTACCAAATTAGTTTTAAAAATCCAGGACTCGCACGCTCTTAAACCACGCCCCATTTTGTAAGGATTCTTCCACCAGTGATCGCATAAATCTACCTTCTAGCTAATGAATAGTTAATTCTTTAGGGAAAAAATGATTTTTATGTAGTCTGGTAGTAGAGACCTCACAAAATGGTGTCGATCTACTAAACTGCATCGGAAGTTAGTTATCTATGACTCCGCCTACTTGAAATGTAGCAACTAATTTGGGACAAAATTTTCGACCTAAATGTCGCAACTAATTTGAGACGGAGGGAGTACAATTTATTAGAGCTTGGACCATTATGTAATAAAACCACTATTTTTATAAAAAATAAAAAGTTTTAGCAATACATTTTCACACAATATGCGGGAAAGGGAGTCAGAAATAGACAATATTTTCCAAGTGGATTTTCCAATTTTTGACATCAAAATGCTTGATGCTCCAGACAATATTATCTGCTTTTCTAATGCTTAACGAAAATTGATTCCAAACGACTCTGATGATCTGTCGGATTCCGCACGTCTGAAAGTGCTCGGTGCGCATGCCAGGACATCCACCATGGCAACTCGAGCCACATCATCAATATTTTATTTAAAAAATATCCAAATGTTCTTCAAATGATAACAAATGACATTAAAAAAACCCGGAGCTAAAATGTTCATTCATATTCCATTAAAAAAAAAAATGCTAAAAACACCCTTTTTGGGTGCGTTCGTAATTATATAAATACGTACCAACTATAGTCGTCGTTCAGTCCGTCCGCATATAACAGAGCAAAAACTACCCAACCGAATGGTCTGAAATTTTAAATATATGATTGTTGCAAAATTTTGTCGAGCCATTTCAAATTTTATGAAAATCGGATGTATAGTTTAATTACAGGGACAGTCAAAAGTTTTTCTTTACATTACGGCCAACGGGGAAAATTATTGCAAGTGCATTTTAATGATGTTACAGCCTTCCGAATGGTCTGAAATTTTAAATATATCATTGTTGCAAAATTTTGTCGAGCCATTTCAAATTTTATGAAAATCGGATGTATAGTTTAATTACAGGGACAATCAAAAGTTTTTTTTTACATTACGGCCAATGGTAAAAATTATTGCAAGTGCATTTTAATGATGTTACAGCATTCCGAAAGGTCTGGAATTTTAAATATATAATTGTTGGAAAATTTTGTCGAGCCATTTCAAATTTTAGGAAAATCGGATGTATAGTTTAATAACAGGGACAGTCAAAATTTTTCCGTTTCATTACGGGGAATGGGAAAAAAATTATTGCAGTGCATTTTACTGATGTTACAGACTATGCCCTTATGAAGTTAAAAAAAATATACATTCAGTACAATATGGGGTGCAAAAAATAATTATAAAACTAGCTATAGCACGAACGCACCTCATTTGCCACGTTTGACGAGCAATTTCCAACTTGTTTAGGCTTGCTAGAGGCAAATCCTCCCTTAATGAAATGAATCACAAAAATCTCGCGTGAAGCCGAATTATTGTTTGACACATTGATTTACGATTTCTGAAAAAAAAATGTTAAAATTATTTTTCGATTTCCCTTTGTACATTTTTAAACTATTATAATATTAATGACGAAGTGTGACAGTTTGAATAAAAAATATCCCAAACTTTATTAACCTTTAAGTGATGTGACTAAAATTTGTCATACAACTGATGTGATCCGGTCTCTCAGACCCCTCGAATAAAATGAATAAAAAAAATAACTCAAATGGTTGAATTTACTTAAATTTTGTACTAACAATATCGTTGTACTTCTCTTAGGAGCATGTGAATTAAATTGCATGAAAAAAGTATTTTATTCATATTATTTAACTTCGGTACAGAAAAGTAAAAAGCTGTAAAAGTGTTTACAGCTGGGAGTCGCGGGGTCTGGGAGACCGCGTGACATCAGTTAAAGGTTAAGCACGTTTTGTGTTACATAATTCATTTCTGTTATACACTGTAAAAAAAAAGAGAAATTTTTCTTAATCTTCGAAAATATAATATAACTACATAGAAAAATGTACAATAACATTTTACGAGTTGCCCACGATTCCGAAAAGTGTTCTTTATCTTTAGAAAGCTTAGAAACCAATATATTTTCAATATATAGTGGAGAATTTATAAAACAAAAGTTCCTTTTGCTACCACTGATTTTCGGAAACGCTTCTGAGTAGTTTTATAATGTATTAATTAGTTTTTTCAAGCCGTATTTGAGGATGCTATCAATTTTTAATTAAACATTTTCACTTACGTAACTGAATTTATGCATGTAAGTGAGAAAAAAATAATATTAATTTTAATGTTAATGTTAACGCTGTCAGTTTATTATGTTTATCTGTAAAACATGCTTGTTGAACGTGAAAATGTTCACTTGGGAATTGATAACATCTGAAAAACCTACATTGCAGATTTATTAAACTGCAATGCAATATACACTATAAAATCTACTCGGACAAATTTCCGAGAATCAAAGGCAACAAATATAACTTTGCTTTTATAAATGCTTCTTTAAATCTCAAAAATCTATTAGTTTGTAAGGTTTTCAAATATAAAGAATCCCTTTTTGAATTGTAGGCAACTCGGAAGATTTTATTATATATTTTCCCTTGTAGTTATATTATGTTTACATAAATAAAGAAAAAAAATTGCATTTTTCTTTACAGTATAGTCACCGTGTTGAAATTTTTATTTTTATATGGCTATAATAAAGGTTTGGTATAATTTTTCAGTTCAACTTTAAAAACAAAGAACCTAAAAATAGAAAATATATTTCATTATACATTTTCTTAAATAAACGTTTCCTTTTTGTATTAAGACAAACAGTTTTACTTATTCGAACTTTAAAAATTAACGAACGACTTTAAAAAGAAAAGAAATTCATATGCAAAAATCGATATTTTTACTATGTTTTTCATTTTACTTTAACGTAAGTATTCCGACACTCCAATACAAACATAAAAAGTATTACAGAATTCTAAGTGCAGAAAAAAGACAGAAGAGTTTCTTATGCAAATTTAAGCTTCTTACACGCTATGTATTGCCTTATTTTTTTTTATTTTCTTCTATGGACTAGCGACAAATTTTTACATAATCTTCTTTATTAAAAATATATTGCTTGATTGTTTAGCAGATTTACATTCTCTTTTCCGAAGTAAAAACTTCTAGTTTTAAAACGAGTTTTTTAATTACGCGTGTTGTATTTTTAAAGATTATTATGTCCTTGCGCCCTCGACAAATCTATTTTGATAAATTTGAATATTACATAAACCGTCTTTGTTGCTTAAATATCAAAAGTTTAATATCAAATCTCGTAAGATTTTAAAAGCATTTTTTCTTTGAATTTAGTATTTAGTTTTGAAACAGCACGGCTCTAACACTTATCGAACTACTTTTTAGTTTTCATTGGACAATTTGAGATGTTTATTGTTTAGAATTTTCTATTCTACGGTACTTTGTTTAATATTAATGGTATCACGAAGAAGAGGGGGGATTTAGGAGTTAAAATCGTTCCAAAGTACTTGAATTCTAATAAGACGCACATATCTCCCTTGAATTCAAAAATGTAAAAATAAACCAAGCTATTTTACTGCTCTCACTCTTTTATTTATTTTAAGTCCCTTCTCTGTAGTTTGAAGACAAGCTATTTACACCACCTAATCAGCAACAACTTATGCCAACGTCTAACTGAATCTGAAGTTTGATGAAAATCCGTGATTTGGTTTTTGATAGAGAGCTATTGCGGAAAACGTGAAAAATGCAGCATAGCAGCGCTACTTGTTGATCAATTTATACCAAAACCTAATGAGCAATAATTTATTTCAACGTCTAACTGAATCGAAAATTTGATGAAAATCCGTGCATTCTTGAGATAAGAGCTATTTCAAGAAACGTGAAAAATGCAGCATAGCAGCGTCAACTGTTGAGAAATTTACACCAAAACCTAATCAGCAACTACTTATGTCGACGTCTAACTGAATCTGAAATTGAGTAAATTCCGTGCATTAGTTCCGTGCATTGAGATAGAGCGCCAACAAAAAATTTCTCGCATACAGACAAACATACATTTTCTAAAAACAGTAAGATCGTGTTCAGGGCTTTCTAAAACGTATAAATCGTTTAACTGGAAGTCGAAATATTTCACGAATCCAATACTTTCTTCTTGTAAAGATAGAAGAAAATAATAAAAATGCTACCATCGTCATTGTTAATTCTAATAAAATTTGCGATTTCGTTTGTATACAATTTTCAAAATTATGCTATTACATATACAAAAATTTTAATTGAAAAAAAAGATCATAATCAAGAGTGGATAGAATTTACATACAAATGAGAATTAAGACTATGTGTCTACTCAAATAGAAATATAGGTGATGGAAGAAAATGAACACAGTCTTTCGCGAAATTATATCACTAAATTTGGACTTAACACTATCAAAATTTAAATTATACAGTTTTTTATAAATATGTATTCACTATACTTGCGTTGGCTTTTCATTTATTAAGATTTACTTAATTCATTCTCAAAAGTGTTTTGTATCGTATTGCCAACAATCTAATCAAAACAATGAGCCAGACAGTACTATTGTTATGACAAGTTATTGCAATTTAAAATACTTCTTACTATTAGTTTCTGTACAATTTGCATTAAAATATGAAATGTACGCTGTCAGCTATACGTAATTCTTCTCAAAGAAACAGTAATCGAATCAAAATTCATAAAGGTGGAAAAATCGGTTTTTCGTTCCCAAAATTGAGAATCAGTTGAAATTTGGAAGAAAACGCGCCGAATAAAATTCTGCTTCCGACGAAATTGCTACGTAAAAAATTTTTTCGCCATGTGTTCTTTTTGTTTTCCTCAATTCTTTTCTCTTCTTCTCAGTTCCACATTAAAGGGAACTTTTACTTCCGATTTTATGAGGGCAGTGGAAAAAAATACATTCCGAGAGTGAAACGGAACTTTTCATTCTTCAAACTTCTTCACGATAGAAAATTTCCGTTCTGTTTTGAACTTCTTTTCATACTTTTGTAATGAAAAGAAAATATCCCGAGATTAGCTCGGAAGGGTGAGGAATTGTATTGGAAAATTAATCATTTTTTTTTTATTATTTTTATTAAGTTACGGTGTTATTGTGTGCTTTAGAAAAGTGATAGATTGTTCTTCTAAGTTACTTCTCTTGAGATGTTAAATGATAACACTATATTTTCTCAGACTTTGTACAATATTACGTAACATAAATTTCTTTTATCGCAATCTTATATAAATAAATAGTATAAATTTAACTTAAAATATAAAAAATATAAATAATATAATAATAATAATATAATCATAATTATAATAGACATCATAATATATAATAAAAATAGTATAAATAAGAATAATATAATAATAATCATCATATAATAATTATCTCATAAATAAATAACTATATTTAATCAACTGAACAGTTTTATATAACTTTTATAGACTAATATAATTACATTGGCCTCTAAAATTTACCTGTCGTTCGAATTTTGTAATCTTGCAAAATCTGCGCTTTTTTCAGAAGAACAAATAATTGTCCCAAATATATATTCCTAATACACCTAATATTTCGGAATTTCAGGAGTAATAAATAGAATTAATGATAAAAAGTGAAGTAGCTATAAAAATATTTTTATGATTAGTGTATTTTCTCTTCTAATATTATTTAATGGGGAGTCATAAATTTTTGGCGCACCTTTTTGTCAAAGTATAGCTTTTCATCTTTTATATGGAACAGCCTATAAACATAACCGAATTACACCGATCACAAAGACAAATAAGAGATCATATGTTTATATAGACTTGCTACTTCAGTATGACAAAAGATGTTTATATTCAAACAACAAAAAACTTTAAGCAACTGAAGCATGCATCTGCGAAAAACGCTGAGGATGTGCCTATCAACCGAATAATGTCATACGAGAACGTTCATACTTATAGAAATTCTTCATTTTTAGCTACATTTTGTTAGAGCTTCGAACCGGAACCGGGCCGAAAAAAGAAAAAGAACCAGCTATTATGACGGAAAAATGGGACCGAACCTAAAATGTTTTTTTCCGTTCCGGAACTAATCCGAAATTGTTTTTCTCAACCATAAAAACTTTTATAGTTATTTTTAAATTTCAATGTATAAAATTTCAATCATTTAATTATAAAATATAAGCCTTTCGCACCACTTTCTTCAGATCTTTATATTTTTTAAATAAGAATGTCAAAAGTAAAATCAGCAATTATGTGTATTTAAATTAATAACGGCGCTAAAAAAATAATAATAAAGGGAGGAGTGAAGTGTTATCTGAAACGTTCTGAATACAAACACAGAGAAAAGATCCGATACAAAAAAAAAAAACTCCCTAATTTCAAGACGAGATATTTTTAGTGCAGAATAGAGGATTGTCAATATGATTAATAATGAATTTTTGTGAATAAAAAACAGTCTAACGAGAAAATTTTAAACTTCTGGAAAGCATAACACGAAAATAAAATACAAATTTTATAATTTGACACCATGATATTTTTATAAATTAAGAATACATCTAATAACTTGTTTTAAAGCAACGCCGTGAAGCTAAACTAAAGCAAAATCTGGAAAACCAAATAACTCGTTATTTCTGCTGAAACAGTAACTGGAACTAAACTAAAAACCAATATTTTTAATGAAGAAAAAAGTGGAGTGAAATCCGACAACCGGAACAACCCGTTATTTCTTATGTAATGAAATCCGGAACTCAAACGAAAACCGTTATTTTTATTGAAATAAAAACTGGAACCGAGTAAAAGACTTTATTTTAACTAAACCAAAATATAATAAATTACGGATGGAAGCCCTGCGTTATTTTGTTCCAAATTTTTATTGATCTTTTATATGCTTGAAGCTCCATTTTTCATTTTAAAGAGCAACAATAAGTGGGAAATCCTGTGGAAAACAGATGATATTGAAGTACTTTTTTCTTGGCAACTTCTGAAGCGATTTAAATAATTTCTTTAATAGTTTTGGATAACCTATAAATTTATCCTTCGGTAAAAAATAAAAATAAAAAATACAATTGTTACGCACCTCTAATTTCAGTTTTGAGATTAACTTTACTGAAGGAATTGATTTTCTAAAAAAACAAAACATTCAAAAAATAGCTAATTACAATACCAAAAAATGTGTATATAAAAAAATTATTGAAATCGCTTCAGTAATTCTCTATTAAAGGTAAATAAATATCAGCTGTCTCCATAGGATTTCGTGTATTGTTGTCCTCAATCTTTCCTACAGTTCACCCGTATATATATAGTTTTTACTTTTGTGACTCAGAGAGAATGTCAGTATGTATGGGTGAATATCAGGAAATGTGAGATTTTGAAAACATAAATTTTGAAAATTTAAATATTTCAAAGCTTCTGATTTTTTTTAAAATGTTGGTTGAACAGCTGAATAAAGGAATTTATAAGTAAAATTGTTAAAGTTTGAAGAGCTTAAGTTCATTTTTATGTAATTATAATTATACGTCATTTTCTTGGCATATATATACCGGGATAATGACAATTTCATTCTAAAACATTTTACACATTCTTTTTTTTTTTTTTTTTTTGAGATTTAACATTTTAATTTTGTTTAAAGGAACATGTTTCCTCTAGAGTACCTCAAATTCAGTGTAATGTTCAGTTTTATTTGTAATTTATAGAAGCCAGGAAAATGACATAATAAAAGTTTACTCAATTTTTACAAAGCCTTTAAACACATTATTTTAAAAAAAAATATCTAAAAGAAATTGTTGGTTGAATGATTTGACTACTTCTGACTTGAACTATGTCAAGAACAAGAAGAATTACTCTGCAGCGGCATCTTTATATCTCATAAAGAACTAAATGAGCAGGCCAGGTCAATGACATTCATTTTCAGTGGCAATAATATTTTTATTATGGAAAATTATTTGTAAAATACAGAACTTATTACCTTCTACATATATGTGTTATAAAAGGTATAATTATTAATTAGAAATTTAAAAAACTAGAAAAATATATTTGTACATGATAGCAGAAAGTCTTTTCCTTTGCACACATCACAGTGTGACATGCCAGGCAAATGACAATCTGAAATTTTAAGTCTTTTAATTGTTTTTTTTTATGTTATTATGAATATATGTCTTAAAAGTACTTCTAAGAATATTTAAAAAAAAATTGCATTATATAACATTAGATAGAAATTTTATTGTGTGGATTGCAATTTTTGCATTTTGTGATATTGACCCATAGACGTTTTCATACATTACTGCATCAGGAATAAAAAATTATATACATACGTTGTATTTGAGGTTTATCAGGGAACTAGTGCTCTCTATTGGCAATGTTATAAAACATATTTTCGACTAGACTAGCATGTAGGGTAGCTGCAGTTTGCAAAACCGCAGGCTATAACTTGATAATAATAATAATAATAACTAGAAACCAGGAATTCTACTTTTACAGAATTTAGTGTCGCCCCCATGAATAACAATGTATATATATATATATATATATACATTGTGTATATATATATATATATATATATATATATATATATATATATATATATATATATATATATATATAGAAGGTACCTGTAATCAATATGGACACCCTAAGGATAATTGATTTTTTTCAACCCCGTGTACACGTCATAGGACTCCAAAAATATATGACCACTATCCCTGGATTGTTGACTATCATTGTTAAAATTAGCGACCTTGAAATTATTCTGGTTTAATTTTAATGATAAAAACAAAATTTTATAACAAGTGTCCATATAAGGAACCGCCTGTCCCTATTATGGGCATGCATGTCCATATTAGGGACATGTGGCTCTTTATTGACCTACTACACAGGATGTATGGAAGAGCCACTCTTCCAAGGGATTTTAGAGGAAAGGGGATAAAAGAAGTATATCTTAAAAGTATTGCGGGGGGCGGGAGGGCACAGTAAATATCTTCAGAACATGCACTTTAGAAGGGGGAGGGTCATTTTCGGTTGTGGCTCTTCGAAGAGCCATGCAAAGCACCTCAGTTACTATAAAATATTATGAAATAATATAGTTAGTTTTGCTTAGCTTTTTTGCATCTGTCTTCAGAATTTACATCTCTTATTACTCAGTCCTCACAGGATGGACAAATAAAAACTTCTTCATCATGGGTGGTAAGTCCCACACAGTCCTCATGGACATATCTGCCGCATGTGATGCATAGCCGCATGTCTGCAACAGCATCAATACTGCATAAGAAGCAGTACCAGCTTTCCTTTGTTGAGGAAGCCATACCGCTGGTACCTGCGATTTCGTCAACAGATAACCTACTGAGGGGAGGCTTCTTTTGATTTTTCTGCAAGGGCTTTTTAGAGGATTTTTCTCTTGAAGGAAGTTTCTTGGAGGATTGGAGGATACAAGTGAATCTGAAGATTCACTAGCTGTATTTCCAATGTGGACATAAGGTATCCATATTGGGAATCGGGCATAGTTTTAATAAATCTTGTAATAAAAAGACAAAAAAAAAATACAGCAATATATGCAATAGCAATCGAAAATGTGTTTTATCAGATTTCTAAAATACCCCACTCTTCAATATTTAAAGTAATTTTACCATATCTAATAAGAATTCAAATTTACCCGTAATTACGATCAGCACACCACGAAACAACAAGTTTTCTTCCAAATGGCGCACAGCGCGCTTTTTTGCACTTTCCAGGCTTAATTATTTTTTCAACTGCTTTTCTTCACGGACATGTAGCGCCATCTCTCGATCAAAATTGTTACTTTTAAAAATATTAGGGGTGTCCATATTGAGAGCACTGCCCATATTGGGTACAAGTACCTTATATATATATAAACATATATAGTACAAAACATATTTCAATTTTAAGACTTAAACTACGCGCTTTTAATTTATATAAAAGGACGTCATTCGCACCCGCTGAAGAATTTCAGAATCACTATCCAGTCTTAAACAACATCTATAGAAAAATGTGCATATGACATCACTATCGTGGAATAATACACAAACCCAACAAAAAGCGATGTCGTCATTCAAGAAACTCGACAAAAATTATCGACTGTCTAATTATTCCTATGCCTTCATTTGTTAGTAACATTAATAACTAATATGGATACTTAAAATTAAATATAGTTTATAACAGCTCCATGTTTTATCAGAAATCAATCATTTATATTTTTTAAAAATAGCAGGTATTTTTATTACAATTTTATCTCAGTTGTTTTGAGACAATGGCAATAAAAAGATATAGTAATCTACTATTTTTCAACTATTTTCCGTTTACTTTCTACAGAAATGGCGTTAAAAAACTGCAAAAAAATTAATACCTCAAAAACAAATTGTGATGCAGTTTTCAAACAAATTGCATTTAAAAGTACGTTTTCTTTCTATATGCGACGGTGTAAAAATTGAAAATGTGCCATGCTTAGAAGTTTAAAAACTGCAGTAGAGATTATCAGTATTTAACCGTACAATGATACATATGCTTTGTTTTACGGCTGGCTTATGTAACGTAACGTTATTTTTTAGGGACGACACATTAATTGTTACCCCAAAGAAATAGCATATCGGTGGTTGATAATAATAATAATAAATAAATAAATAAATAATCTCTATTCCGTGGTACAGGGTGAAAGGGAAAAACGTACTCCCGAAAAATTTAAGAAAACTATTTGTAAATTCAAGTTGTTCAGGTACAAATGGTAAATAACTGAAATACAAATCATAGTTATTCAAATATTATCTTAGTGATAAAAATGTGATCTTAGTTATTCAAATATGATCTTAGCTCTTCAAATATTATATTAGTGATTCAAATCAATTGAAAGTATTTGTTTCACTGCGCATCGTTTTCATATTGGATCTTTTATGTGTAAAAATATATAATTTTTAACATTATTAAAAACATTTCACTGTCCTTTCAGATTTTGTAACTTTCATTAATCAAGAAGATAATATTTCATAAGCTTAATGTACAATATACAAAAGAATGAGCTTAAAACTCTTCTTAATATTTTGTTAGGAATAGATTTTAAGTATTACTTAGGTACTTGAATTTTCAAATACTTCGAACATTATTTTTTTAATATACTGGGTTCTTTTGTTACATTTTAAGTGCTTGGGAGAAAATTGCTATTGTATCTTATGAAATAATTATAACTAATGATTTTTTGTTCACAATTCATTAATTATCTTTTTATTAAGTTCATTTATTTTGTGCATTTTCAAAGTGCATTCAAGTTTTTTTTTATATGCGAGTATTAATATCTAAATCTGATAAAAAGAAATTCTTACATTTTTTAAATATTCAAGGAACTCAAGACACTTATAATAAACAAAATGCATAGTTTGTCATGTAGGTCATTCTTTTACTTTAAAAATTACAAGTACACTTTATTTTCTAAAAGTGTGTGTAATATTGAATGCCTTTGTTTCAAGTTATTTTTATTCTTAATTAAGTAAGAAATATGTTTATGGGACTTTTCTACATACATTTTAATCTTTACAATTTTATCCGTATACAAAAGAATTCCTTATAAAGCACGAAACAAATTTTAGTGAAGAAACTTATCAATTGTATTTATATCATTAGACCAATCATTTTCTGCTTTCATGCTAAATTTTACTAGAGGTATAGAAATTCGTACTTTAAAAGAGCAATTTTCTTGTGAAAATTGTATATGAGTATATTTCTGCTACTATTTCTGAATTGCAATCATCTCCTTATTTAAACGCAGAATTTATGTTATAGATATGGCGAAAATTACTATTCGGAAGTACTAATAGAAGTTTTATTCTCTGGTAATCACAATCTCGACGTATTCTGAATTTCCATTTATGTAACAATTTATGCTAATTGTTTATAAAAGAGAACATGTATTTATATATGCTTGGTCATGTTTTGGTAAACTGTATAAATTTTTACAATAAATCCTTTCATTGGATAGTATTTACTGAAAAGTAATCCTGAAATGTCTCTTGTAAAACAACATATCAATCATTTTGCAGAAAATAATGGCGCTTATGCTATTTAAAATCTAGATTTCACATTAAATTGTTGTGTTAACAATATGTTAACACCAAATTAATATTCAAAATGTTTTAAATTACAAAAAGCGTTCAGACTTCTTTTTTCACTCTCCGTTCTTAAAATGAAAATTGAACTGCCCAAAGATGCAACAGTCCAATGTAATCAAGCATTTATATCACAACTTATAAGCATTTCTGTTACGTAAAGATATCAAGATCTTGTTAACAATATGAAAGTGATTAAAAGCTGGACACAGCTGACACCATAATACAGATTACATAAACAGATGATGGATAATTCAACACGATTTTGTAGTTTAATATATTATGATTTATTTCGATCATGCAAGGTCAAAACCATGCACCTATTATACTTAGATTAGTTTCATCATGCTACGTAGCCCTTGAAATGTATGTAACATAGATTGTTCTCTGGTTTGCGTCGCCAATTACTGATGAAAATCTGACACGCAAGTAGTGAAAATCAAATTATGACTGGCACAAATCTAACTCGCTCAGTAGTTATTTATGCAAATCGACAGTGCTGACTTAATGCCTTATTTGCGTTTAATAATTTTTGTGATTTAGAATTGGAATATCATGAAGTTATTTTAGTATAAAATTTCATATGTTGGTGGTGTAAAATATGTTTCTAATAAAGTTTCTTCTTTTATAGGTAAGTGTCAATTTATTCTTGCTGAATTTCCCATTTTTTCGTTTACCTGTCTGGGTGAGTTACGTTATATTATTACATATCCTGTTAACAATAAAAATGTTTTTTATATACATTCTTATACGGGATCTTATTTAGTGATTCGTGTACATTTAAGGTCAATTTATTGATAGAGTGTATTTTAATGTCTGATGTATTTCTTTAAAATTTTGACTGCGCCGGTTCTTACATTTTAGACTATTTTTACTGTCTGCAAACTTGCGTCAAAATACACAAATTTGAAAGACTTCTAAGAAATCTTTAGGCTAGTTACATTTGTAAATATTAAATTGTTTCATTAAAAAGAGCTTTTTATTGGAATAAACAGGTGAGGAGATAAGAGTAACAAAAAATCTTAAGGCAATTCAGAAAACAAGTACGATCAATTCAGAAGATATATGTTTGATTATAAATAAAAAAAACTAAAGCTAAACTAATCCTGCGGCGCTAGAATCCATTAAGGATTTTGACCTAGAATGTCAAGCCCTAATTTCTTGACCATGTATCCTGAGGTGCTTTGCAATATATGTCCGGACCAGGTGGTCAGCCTAACGCGGAGTCCTCGGCGCTTAGTTCCCAAGCAAGCCTGGCGCTCATTTTTTATAGACCCTGAAAAAATGAAAGGCTGTGTGAACTATGTCCAGTCCGCAGCCTGGGATCTAACTGGTGACCTGTAACGTGGTAGACAGGTGCGCTGATCACTACGATATTGGGCTTTAAATTAAGAAACAACATAAGTGAAAATTAATATTTGCCTGACCGCAACTAGAGTACACCGAAAAGTTTTTTAGGCTTATACAAGTTTTGCTTAATTATATGCAAAAGAAGTTTTCTGGGTTATTGATCAATGTCGTCTTCTTTAGGGTGTCTGATTGCCCAGCACAAGGTTTTGATTTTGAACCTCAAAAATGTTAATAGTGCGTTTGATTTTTACCTCCGTTCCCTTCCTCTGTTATCAGCTTGTTAGTTTAGACAATATTTATAGACTTTGTAAAGAATTTGTTTCAGATTATGTTATAGCTTAAGCTTCATATGCTTGTTAACGTAGCTTATTTTAGATAAATTTAGGGACAAATAATATTGCATTCATCATTGAAGAAGTGTTTCAATAAGCTGAATTTTTGTTAGAAATTTTGAAGCCTTATTGGTCATGTAAGAAGACGGCATTTGCACAATCTTACACTGCAAAAAAAAAAAAAAGACACATGTTTCTTAGTCTAGTGAAATATAATACAGTAGCCTCCCGCTTAACCGGCCTAAACGGGGCCCAAGGTTAGTCGTTTAAGAGAAAAACCGGTTAAACCGGAGAAGTACAAGAAAAAAAAAATAAGTAAATTCTTAATTATTAAATGCGTGGGATGCATTTAGTTTTTTAATTTGTGTAGTTTTAAAAAAGTACATATTTTCTATATTTTGTGAAATGAATACTAGTAATTAACTGAATTGAATTAAAGGTTATTCCTAATAACAAATGATGAACAACATTTAATGCAAATTAAGTTACTGAAAATCTTGTCACATACTTTTATAAGAAGTTGGAATTATTCTGCATTATGTAAACTTGAGTTAATCAACCATAAAGAAATGAGAACCGAAATTCTTGCTATCTGAATTTTTCTGATGTTAGTGGAAAAAAAAGTCGGCCGGTTAAAGCAGAGTTCCCGTTAAGAGGAGGCCGGTTAACAGGAAGGCTACTGTATAACCATGAACGAAAAGATGCTATAACCTGGTCGTAGTTACCCACGATTCGGAAAAGCGTTCTTTCTCTTTTGAAAGCTCAGATTAATATATTTTCGAGATTTAAAGAAACATTTATGAAAAAAAAAGGTTTCTATATAGGTTTTTCTATATACCTGGAATATATATTTATATATATATATATATATATATATATGGAATATATATATATTTTATAAATATATATATATTTTATTATAAATATATAAATATTTTATTATTATATATTTATATATTTATAATAAAATTATTATATTTTATTATTATAAATATATAAATATATTTTATATATATATATATATATATATGGAATATATATTTCGGATGGTATCATTTTTCAAGTAAGCTCTTTCATGTTCAACAAACATGTTTTATATACAAACACGATAAATTAACAGTATTAACATTCACGTTTATAATAATATTATTTGATTGCTCTTACATGCATAAAAAAATTCAATTACGTACCTGAAAATGTTTAATTGAGAATTAATAGCATCCTAAAAACCGATATTCCTGTTTGCCAAAACTGATTAACACGCTACAAAAACTAATAGTAAACATATATAATTAAACGCATATAATTCACCTATGCTGAGTTTATTTGTGTCTCATGTTTCGTCCGCAGGATTGTGTGCTCATGGACACTATTCCATCTTGTGCTGCAGTTGCAGCCTTACCAACATATCGCTCACCCACAAGAAAAGTGACAAATCTCGCAAAAATTCATTTTGCGTTTTATTCCACAAAAAGTTCTGTCATAGGTGTGTCTTGCTACACAATAAGTTTCATAAGCGTAGTTATACGGAAAATCACTTTATTGCGCTGTATGTCCATTTGTGACCAAAGAGGAGAGGTGGATTGTGTGGGGAGGTAAAATTATCCAACCCTCCAAACCTCATCCTATGTCTTCATTCTTTAGGATTTTACGATTTTATTCACTTTTTTATTCCTGCATGCAGAGCTAACTGCTATAATTTCATGTTACTGTAAAATCATGCAAATTTTCTGTTGGCTCTCCTGTGAAATTCACTTTTGTCGAGATGTGTCACTTTTCTTGCCGATGAGTGATATGTGACTTAGAGATGCTAAGCTGGGTATCGTCCTCGTAGCTTAAATGGTAGAGTACTTGGAGCGCTATTCCAAAAGTTCTGAGTTCGATTCCCGGCTTGGACATTTTTGACTCTGTTCGTTCTACGCTTAGTTAGCAATGGGATAAATCACGTATTAAATAATAGGAAACGTTTCCGAAAATCACTGGCAGCAAAAGAAATCATTTTTTTTTTATAAATGCTTCTTTAAAGTTCGGGACTGTACTAATTTCTGAGCTTTCTAAAGATAAAGATCGCTCCTCGGAATCGTGGGTAACACAGAACATATTATTGTAGAGTATCGTTCGTGGTTATATTATATTTTCATAGATTAAAAACATCTCTCTCTTTTTACAGTGTATGAAATGCCGCTATTTAAGTACCTTTTTTTCTTGACCTACAGAAACAATTTCAATTTAAAAAATATAGTTTTGGCAGTAACTAAACTTTAAATAGATCGTTCGGTAAGAAAAAAAAAATTAAAAATTCAATAGTTACAATTCTATAATTCTAGGGGTTCTTTCTTAAACGACAGTTACTGAAAAAGAATTGATTTTTTAGAAAGAAAAAACGATAAAAACATAGCAAATTATGATACGGAAGATATATATATATATATATATATATATATATATGTATATATATATATAACAAGCTTTGACTTTATCCTAAAAATGGTGCTAAGACATGCACAGCTATTATTATTCATTATTGAATAAATTACATCTTATGTGGATTCTTTATTCATAATCCACTCTTTACATAAATATAATCAGAGAAGAGTTCTGCCTGAAGGTTCACTGCTTGGAAATACATTCCTTTGTTTTCCTTTTATATCAAAAATTTTAAATTGCAGGTGATTGGAATTATTGATAATAAGTTTTCATTCAAACATCTATACCTTTAAAATTCATTTTTAATTATCGTTCTTCTTAAACTTAGTAATTTGTACAAAGAAATAATAAATCCAATAACTCTTTACTGCTTTCACCTCGTTATGTCTTCTGGCAATGTTCATTTGAAGACGGGAAGGCATTTGATAATTTGTAATTACTATGACAAACTGTTTAAAATATAGATTTTGGTAGGATTGCTAGTCCAAAACCATTTGAAGATAAAAAAGTTTTTGAATGATTGTGCTTGTCTTGCCGTTAATTCAATTTAAACAACTTTACAAAATGCTGCTTCTATTAAATAAAATATAGCTTATGATATTCGATGCATACTTTGAAATTCCGAAACACATGTTGTCACAAAATTTTAATTAAGCAGGAGTATTTAAATATATTTGTTTTGTAATTATTTGAAGGTTATGTTTGTTTATCACTTTTCTTACGATATAATAATAAAAGAAACAATTATCAGGGGTAATAAACAAACATCAAAGGAGTTAAATATTAATTACACTCTGATCTGAGATATATTTACAAATGAGGTTAACTTTGTCCCCTTAGGAGAATGCTACCTTTTTATTATTATGAAGGCATGTGAAAGTCTAAATTTCAATCATGTTTCTATAGACATTATTCTCAATAGCATACTATTTTTGATACGTATACGAAAATGAATTTTTCTTTTAATTTTTTAAGGCAGATCATATCTTTTGAAATATTTCTACCGTTAGTGAAAAGTAGTTTCAAGTTCTCATAAATTTTTAAAATCTCATTGAAATTACACAAACCTCTATAATATATATAAGCCACATTTCACGCTTTATAAAATGTAAAAATAAACACTTATAAGGTAATAAAAGAGCTGGACATTTACACCATGAAAAGTTACATATAAACCCCAAAATAAAAATCACAAGCTTACTAAAAGGTGTATACAGTGTTGCAAAGTCTAAAAGCTACACAAACATTAAAATAAAGTTAAGATACTCAACGTTTGGATCATCATCTGCGACCTTCATCAGGAAAACGTTGTCGTAATTCTGCTAAAAACAGAGCAAACCGTCTTGAATCTAAAAGGTTCGTTATATTTCCGGTCAAATATCGCTTTAACCAATCACAAGCAAGAAAACATCCAATAGCACCATATATCAGGCAAAAAATAAAATAAAATTTCAAATGATTTAAGAAAGGTAATGCCATGGCGTCATCTACCAGGTGAAAAATGAATAAAAATAAAAGAAAATCGAATGAACATTATGGCATGCAGTGGATACTCTATTGCAAGGCGATGCAAATTAATGCAGAACTGAAATTAAAAGAGACAAACTTCGCTAAAACCAAAAATAGCAGTGCATTACTTGACGTTGAAAAATACGAGATGAATAAAATTAGTTGCAAAAGATTATTTTAACATGTGCATTCAAAGTTTAGGGATATTAAATGAGATGTTATCGTTACTAACTTCCTATCAGTTACATAGACTTTAGTAATTCCAAGATAATAATTCTGTGTAATACTCCTATAGAAGGCCTACAGAAAGAATCAATTGGAATAATGGTTCGAAGAGAGGAAGTTTGTAACGATAACATCTCATTTAATATCCCTAAACTTTGGATGCACATGCTAAAATAATCTTTTGCAACTAAATTTATTCATCTCGTATTTTTCATCGTCAAGTATGCACTGCTATTTTTGGTTTTAGCAAAGTTTGTCTCTTTTAATTTCAGTTCTGCATTAATTTGATTCGCCTTGCAATAGATGTAGCCACTGCAGGCCATAATGTTCATTCGATTTTCTTTTATTCATTTTTCACCTGGTAGATGACGCCATGGCATTATCCTTCCTTAAATCATTTGAAATTTTATTTTATTTTTTGCCTGATAGATGGTGTAATTGGATGTTTTCTTGCTTGTGATTGGTTAAAGCGATATTTGACCGGAAATATAACGAACCTTTTAGATTCAAGACGGTTTGCTCTGTTTTAAGAAGCATTTCGACAACGTTTTCCTGATGATGGTCACAGATGATGATAGAAACGTTGAATATCTTAACTTTATTTTAATGTTGGTGTAGCTTTTAGACTTTGCAACATGTTTAACTACACCGTTTAGTAACCGTTGCAACTACACCGTTTAGTAAACATGTGATTTTTATTTTCACATTTATATGGCACTTATAAGGTAATATATTATGAAATACAATTCAGTTAATATTGCATCATTTGTTCACATGGTCTGTCTCAATCAGCTCGATAACTTAACTTGGAATGGATATGGGACATTCTCGCAATCTTTTGACTTCCTTGAAGTCCCTGAATAATAATTTTTTTAGTACATATTCTTGTGGTTTCTTTTATTTCATATACTGGGGAACATCTCATTGCATGACTGCATAACAATATTAACGCGATAAATAAGTTTTGGACAATGTTGGGGTTCCAAATATCCAGGAAACTCCTATACCGTCTCATGTCCCTGATGCTGATTTTTAAGTTTGAAGCTATCTGTATTGTATAAATGTATTGTATAATGTATAATTGTTTCAATAAAAGTAATTCGATGTAATTTTTTTTTTTCGAAACTGGGACTACTATTTTATATAAATATGTAGCAAAAAATTAACCTGCACACATTTTTACGGTTATTATTATATTTTTTAACTCTATCCCTGAGTTTTAGATTCCTTACCGTCCCTCTTCTAAAATTATACAGAAAATCACTTCAGATGCAGTCACAGAATTTTTTTTCAAGTTTTTTCTCATGCAGAAGTGTGCTAGAAAAAGAATGTCTAAAATTCATTGACAGGAAATTTACTGCAGAATTTAAATCAGCATTTAAAAATCAATTTCAAGCATCGTGGATTTATTCGTAGTCTTACCGCCCCCAAGGTTTATTCCTGCACTTTTCAAAGTAAATGATTTTTTTTTTTAATTTAATCCAATGTAAATAACTGTTTCTAAAAGTCAATTAACATTGTAGCTAACACTGAGTCTTAGCATGATTTGCCTAAAAATATGCGGTAATTTTTCTTACCGTCCCATCCTTACCATTCCTTTTTTTCCCCATTATTGTTCCTTTTTTCCTATGCCGTCCCCCTTTTTTTCCTTACCGCCCCTTCTTTAAAACCCCTTTAAGACAATGTTATAACGAAAATTTTTACTAAAAATACTACATTGTTATTATTTATTATTTGAATGTCCTGTGGGTACTATGGAAATTCATCATAAGTAAAAATTAAGAAGAAAATAAAAAGTTATAGTGCTAATGGTAAGAAAAATTAAACTCGCAAGTTTAACTTAAACCTCAGTTAAATAAAAAAAATTTCGCTGCTGACCATTTTTTCTTTATTTTGAATCATTAAGGCATTCACATATAAGTTTAAAATGCTATTTTAGCAAGTTTAATTCTTAATCAGATTTTTATTCCTTAAAATCAAAAGATTGTGAGAATGCCTCATATATGAACATAAAACTTATGTTAAAATGGCGTTTAAACTATATTTAATAGAATGAATTAATGATATATAATTTATTTGACAAAATGTAGTTAAAAAATGAATTACATTGGAAAAATAGAAAAAATTGTAAAAAAAATTAATAAATCATTAAAAAATAATGAAAATATTTAACTATCTTAAACCTCTTGTTGTGCAACCCGAGATTTCCTCGGGCAACGTAAAAGTAGCAAAATTTTCGCAACTTTCCTCGGGGCTGCATTTTTCCGTCTAATTAACACTCCTTGATTATTCCCACACGTTATATTTTTATTGTAAATTTTAACCTATTTAATCGGAGCATTTTCCCGATTAAATTAGACAAAAAATTTTTTTTGAAAAACAGGTAACAAAAGAATAAAAATTCTTAAAAGACGCTAGGCGCAAAGGGGTTAAATACGGAATTTTTGAAGTTGTTTTGATAAAACAATTACGAATCGAGATGGTTAATAATGTCAATTCATCCTATAAAATATACTTTAGATGATATTTAACATAGTTTTATGTTCATATATCCATTCTAAGTTAAGTTAATGTGCATATTGTGACATACCGTGTGAAAAAATTTGTACTTTATATTATATTACATTATGTTAAAAATGTTTATAATATATTACAGAGGTTTCTGTTATTTCAAAAAGTATTTGAAAATGCATGAGCCCACTTCAGTTAATTAGCTAAGTGGCGTCTCGATGTATTGTATTTGTGTTCCATGAGATTGTAGAGTGGTAAAACATTATCTAACCTAAGTTTGTCCACATTTATAAAACATTTATAATTTTAATTTATTTAAAATTAATTATAATAAGTGGGGGAAAAGGAAATTCAGAAGAAAAAGAAAATTTGATCGTGATTTCATATAAGAAATATAATAGCCCTTTATTTACCGCTGTGCTACTTTGCGATTAAATCAGTTTATAGAATTTTACGAAATGATCCTTTTATTAAATAAAATATTATGATATACGATGCATGCTTTGAAACTGTGAAACACATATCGTCAGAAAATTTTAATTAATATTTAATATTCATGTATATTTGATTTGTAATTAATTAAAGTTTATGTTTGCTTATCCCTTTTCTTAGATTATATAATAGTAGAAACAATTATGTATGGTAATAAATAAACATTAAAGGGGTTTATTTACAAACAATTTATTTGATTATAAATCAGTCTTTTGGGATCTACTTTGTCCTCTTATGAGAGTATTCGTTTTGTACTAATACGAGCAGCTAAAAACAAAAGTTCTTGGTTTTATTGTACAATATTTAAAAAATTTTCCTTATAAGAAAGAGAAAATTCCAATCATGTTCCCCCAGATATTATTTCCAGTAGCATACCACCTATTGATATATGTCCGAAATTAACATTTTCTTATAGTTTTATTAAAATAACTAGCGAAGTGGCAAGTTGATATGTTCCATTTGCACTGCATGAGATCTTAGAGTTGTAGAAAAAAATCTAATTTCCTCAACATGTAGAAGACATTTATAACGTAAATTATTAAACTTCTTATTATAAGGGGGGAAGAAGAAAATTAAAAGTAAAAAGAAATTTTTATGGCGATTTCATCTAAGAAACATGGCACTTTGTTAGCAACTAGAGGTTTAACTTCTAATATTTCGTACTGATTTCATAACTCGTAAAGATTCACTCGTCGATCACTCGTAAAGATTTAATTAGAATGAATCGCATAAATAAAGTGGGATTCGCCGAAGTTTGCATTGATTGTATCTCTCAATACGCCTCGAGTGACTTTAAAAGTTAATTAAACACCTATCTGGAAAAACGCGGCTCTGACCAAGGCGGCGTTGCAACTTTGAGACCTCAAATTGAAGCGCGCTTAGCACAATGCCAAATTTAAACTTTGAACAAAGGTTTTGTTTTAGCTACACTGTAGAAATAAAGGTTATTACTACGCTGAATTTAGTTTCATGAAATGCCAAATAAAGTTTAACTATGCACTGCTTTTATTGTCAGTACCGAATTAAGTTCATCATAAACAGATTAGGATAATATTAAAAAGAGTTATACGAATAGCTATATTTGATATTATTTAGGTTCCATATCTCTTTGAACTTCCATGGTATACCCATTTACACTTTTCTAATATATACAGTTATACCCAACCCTACGTTGTATAGTTTTTTACAAAGTCTTAGTATTCTTTTAGCAACATTTTTTTTTTAATAATACAATTACAAATTCATATATTTATTCTACGGAACCCTCTGTGCGCGAGTAATGGCTCGCACTTGACCGTTTATTTTTATGTATATTTCAAATGATTTCATTTAAATTATGTATTATATATATATATATATATATATATATATATATAAATTCATAATTTTGTATGCATTTTTGCGCATTTATGTCGGGAAATAAAGGTTAAAGGCTGTAGGGGAGACCGGGGCTAGTTGGCTCCAGGGGCAAGTAGGCGCAGACCTCATAATTTGTCTGTTTATTGTTAGATGACGCACCCAGTCACAGAGTACCTTTCTTCTTGCTTTTTACAATCTCCATTGTAGTTTTGCAGTGTTACCCACGTGCAGTGGACATTTATTACGATTTTTCTTCTTTTTGGACTGATAAGTAATTTTTTGTTGCTTCATTCTTCTTCTAATTTCTCATACTTATCTTAATAATTGCGATTTAACTGTTGTAGTCTTTCATAGTGTATGATTAACTCTAAATATTCCATATGTGATTTACTTGGATTTTTTATGTTTAAAGGGTTACACTTCCAATTTTATGAAGAAATTTCTTTTGGGGCTAGTAGGCGCATTGAACACGGGGCAAGTTGGCTCGGTGCGCCAACTAACTCCGTTACACTGTTTCGTAATATTTTCTGCTATTTTATGCCGATTCATAATTTTTTTTTTTTTTTTTTTTTTTTTTACAAAAAACATGCGTAATTACCAAAGATAAACTGAACAGGTTAACTCATCGAATAATTCTTAAATATCCTTCATGTGTTTAACACGATCTTTAGGCTTAAGCATATTAAGAGAATAAACAAATCACAACTTCGTACATAGCGACATGACTTTATTCTGAATACTCATGCTGGCTGGTACGGCCAAACATAAACACTGGTACAATATGTAACAAAATGATTTGGTATTACCTTTTTGGTTTTATCTCCAGCAATCACTGGAGATCTTCTGATTTCGGCTTAAATGTTGAATAATTATATTCTGAAGCTGTTAGACCAATAAAAAAGACAGAATCAAAAAGAAAATAGGGAAAAATAGGCGTAGGTAAAAGGCAGCCACATGCCTATTGACAGATTCACCAAATCTGAAGGCATTGAAAGAGGAAAATAGGTAAAATACAAAAAAGAAGTAAATAAAGGCAACAGAAAAAGTTGGCAAAAGGTAAACAGATAATAAGGAAAACTTTGTTTACACCTATAATAAAAGTGAACTTGTTATAGAGAAAAGCACGCACCTTGGCAAATATCTCACATGACGAGGAAGATTAATATCCGGTGTGTGTTAGTACTTTTAAAACAGAAAACACCGATAAAAGTGTGTGCGATGCAGTGTTTAAGCACATGTGTCCTGCACTACACTCGATTTTATATTTGTGATAACCGTAACTCTGATGATGATATCGAGTACATTAGAAGCTACTCAATGTTAATGTTTTATTCATTATTTTTATGACTGTAATAATTTAGAATCTACACTGTATGGGGACAATTCCTTCGTTTAAACTTGCTGATAGTAATAAAATTGATTTTTCTTAACTACGTGTCTTATTTGAGGTTAAATTAATTTTTTATGTAGCGTGAGCCAACTTACCCCATAGGTCTAGGCAACTTGCCCCGCGGCGGGGTAGGTTGGCACACATTTTTTCTCTTACTTCAGGCTTCTTCTAAACATAAACTACAAAAGCTACAAACATGGAACTCTGGGTATTTATAGCCAAATGTCTGTTCTTTAAAAGTGCAGTGAAATTTTGTTAAAAAATTTAAACAAAAAATTAATAATCAAAAACTGCGCCTACTAGCCCCGGTCTCCCCTACATGCAAACAATTTTCAGTTGCTCAGTTACACTGGACATCCTGAAATTTATATAAAAGTAGTAGATATATCGGAAGTTATTTAATTTAAAAATGTATCCATTCCTGAAAATTTTAGTTTAATGAAAAAAACTTATCAAATTGTAAAACTTTATATATTTTCGTGACATGCAGTTTATTTAAATTCTTAATGCACTCTGAAAATAGAAGAAATTTTTTGAAATACGGCAATGTTTTCCATCTAGTCTGAACTAATTTATGATATAAATAAAAAATATTGACTAATCCGTAAATTCACCTTAGCTATAATAATACATGAATTAAATACAAAATTAATTCAATCAAAATTTACTAAAGGGTGTTTTATGTTGTTAATTATATAAAATACAAAACTTGTACATATAAAAACCTAGTGCTTTCAAGTACACTCCTGCTCATACTCAAGTACACTCAAACCTTGATGACGAGGACGAGTGCACTTGAAAGTACTAGGTTTTTAGATGTACAATTTTTGTATTTTATATAATTAACAACATAAAATACCTTTTAGTAAGTTTTGACCGAATTAATTTTGTATTTAGTTTAAATAAGTTAACCCTTTCATGTATGACTGCGAATAAGTATTTTTTTTTTAGGTTCTAGGTTGTGAATAATAAATATAGTCCTTTTTTCCCGTATATTTTCAATCAAAGGAACTATTTGTCGCATCTATATGCATAATATTTTATTCTTTTTAAATCGATAATGCTCCACTTTTCATTGAACTTTTGGTTCTATATGCAGTAGTTTTTTATATATTATCTGTAACTTAAAAATACTTCGCTTGGGGGCGCTGCGAGATGTATACTCAATTTTCTATGCATAGGCGCCATGTTCATCGCTGTAGGTAGTTCGAATTACCAGTTATTTCATGTAATACGGATTTAAATCACCCTGTTAATCACCATTGTAATCACCATTAACTCAAGTTTTCTCTTCCTAATTTGAAAATATAAACTTATGTATTCTAATTTGATATACTTACCGTGGATGAATGCGGTTGGATTGGGATATCTTTTTCATTGCTTCTCTTTCTTAATTTATCTTCCGATTTTAGCTTTTTTTTTTTTAATAACTACGTTGAAAAAAATCTTCGTCAGCTGTTTTCCTAAAGTAGAATTTTGTTGAAGTAGGGTATGCAAAAAACTAAATGATCTTTATTTTAATAGAATGTTTCGAAATAAAATTACGCTTGATATCAAAGTTATTATTTTTTAGTGTTTTAATGCTTTTTTAGGAGAAACTGATTTTTATATTTATTTTGTATTTTCAAAAAAATAATTTTTAAGGAAGAAATTAAACCAACTTTAAAGTATTGTTTCTTACAATCATGTTTTGTGGCACACCTTTGTCGTCATCCACATTTCTTTTTAAATCCCACTGCTGTCAATATTGCTCATTTCGACGTGGAGTAGACGGTAATACATTAAATTTTTTTACATGTCCGTGTAAAAAACAGTACACAACGTGACGGCTATTTTTAAAAAGATGAAGTCGTACCATTGTCAAAATTCGTGACGATTGGTCAATTTTTAAGAAAGTTACGCCTAAGAGTCAAAATAATGCAAAAAAGAAAATAAATAAAAAAAAGAATAGACAAACATATCGTTTTTAGATTCTAAATAAATTGAAACTGGACACCATTCCAACAAAAATAATTATAAAAATTTAAGCATCCGAATAAAATGTGTGCTTTGACATATATAAAAAAAGTATATGCAAACGAACTGTATAACCTCCTTTGGTAGAAGTTGGTTAAAATGTTACGTGTAGTACTTTATTTATAGTCGAAATTTATTTGATTTTTAAAAAAGTGTTAAAGTTCTACTTTTTGTTATGAAAAAAGGAAAGAAAAATGAAAATATTTTCTAACATTCCGGTGTAGAGTCCCACATTGGGTCGGGCAACCTAATTTTTCCCGACCCAGACCCGAAACACTTGTCGGGTCAAGTCGACACTGATTTTTTTTTTTTTTTTTTTTTGTTTTTTTGTTTTTTTGTTTTGCAGATTTGGTTTGCAGATCGGCTCTAATTGTTAAGGGTTTCAGTCTGTCCGGCTTTAATTTAGGCTTGGAGGTTCGGTTCGTGTTGACTCGAATTTTCAAAACAAAATCCTGAATGTTCAAATTTAAAAAACTATATATTTCAACATTAATGAGTATATCCCCCTGAGATCCAAGCAAAATATAATGCATATATAATTTTTTTAAATATGAGTTTTTTCAACAAATAGGCATAAAAAATGATGTTTTTAAAGAAATTAATAAATTTTTAATTTTTTAATTTTTTAATTTTGTTTTACAGCACATCCATCTAAATGGATGTTCTCCATAACTCGCTTTAAAATAAATTTAAAAATGCTAAAAGTATGAGAAAAAATAGAATTTATTATATTATAAAGAACATAAGGCAAGTATTAACATCTGCTATTAAAATTGCAAAAAAAAAAAAATAGTTTAAACAAATTAAAATAACATAAAAACGAAACTTTCCAGCAGAACGTAGAATTCCAACTTGACTCATTTATTACGCCATTTTGTAAACAAAGTAGTTACTGGTGCCAAAATCCAAAAGCTGAATGTTGATTTTTGATTCATACATTACCATGCCAAACTGGTTTTAGATTGCTACAATGAAATTTAACGCAATAGAAGGCGAAAGCAAAACATCCATTTAAATGGATGCCAGGTCTCAGGAGGATACAGTATATTCATTTTTCAGCATTAAAGATAAAAGTTATATTACAGATATAATTGCAGACCATAATTGTATTAAAATATAGATTGATTTTCTTCCATTTCGGATTCGGGTTCAGTTAACGAAATCGCTTTTGTCGGATTCAGGTCGGGTTTCTGGTTAACTTGAAATAGAATTTTTGCTCCTTTTCGGTAAGCAGGACTCTAGCCCTGTGCAAGGAATTCGTGAAGTTGAATGTTATTTCGAACTTCGGAAGATATAATTTAGTTACTACGTCAAATGGCAGCTGATAAAATTTTATATTAACCCTTTATGTACTAAATTACGAATTCTTGAAAATTTTATCTTCTAAAGCATTTTTCGTGAATTCTTTAAACTACATTAGAAGATTTACATAATCATTTAATAAATTTTAGAAGGATTTTAGAAGGATTGAAGGATTTAGAAGGATTAATTAAATTTGAATTTATAGGGATTTTGCGCTATATTTATAACCCCACTAAAATCTTTTATATTAAATCTTTTCTTAGTATTTCTTAGAATTAGGAAATGTACAAATATAACGTTCCTACAATAGAAATATAAAAATATTTCCGAATTGAACCCCCCTCCCTCCCCAACGCCAAGAAAGCTGAAAAGATAAAAAGGCAAAATAAATCCTCCTCTTAATAATATTTTTGTTTTGTCTAACCAATAATGCTTTTGGAACAAGATAAAAAAAAATGTATCTATAACTCCTTCTAAACTGTATTACAACTAATCGATGTATTAAATTAATTTTATAACAAGTTATTTTAATGGTACTTATAAGTAACGTCAGTAGATAAAGGGTTAAAAAGATAATATAACTGCTGTCATATTTTGTTTTACTTTTCTTTGTTAGTTCCGAATAATACGGTATAATTCAATTCGAATATTACTTTAGTTTCGCAAATCTACCATAGTTATTCTCTCAAATGGTATCTGATACAAGAGCAGAAAACATTTTGTTTTATTCTCCATCAGTTCTGAAAAAAAAACATTTCTATACTACTTTTTAATTAAACATATTTGAAGGTTACTTAAATAAGGGTTATTTTTTCATATATATAATCTTCTTATGAGCGCGTAATATCATTGATTTTGTACTAGTGTTTAGTATAAATGTTATCTTTTTAGTTGTGTTCGTAATTATAAAAATACGTAGCACCTCGTCTGGTTGGTTTGCCTGTCTGTCTGTCCTTCTGTCCGCATATAACAGCGCCAAAAGTACCCAACCAAATGGTTTGAAATTTAATATATATAATCATTGCAGAATTTTGTCTCGTCATTTCAAATTTTAATAAAATCGAATCATAACTTAAAAGTATATTAATAAAAGTTTTCTTCATTCTATTAAATCGTATCATACGTAATTAATCCAGTGATATCCCATGATAGATAATGATTCTATGTTTACATGGTGATTATTCTATTAAATTTTATAATACGTAATTAACTCAATGATACCCCACGATAGGTAATGAATCAAGGTGCCACGGTGATTACGTCATACTTAAGATGGAGTGGTATTAATTTTGTATTACTGAATTTAATATATAAAATCGTAATAAATTTTTTATTCATGCATTTTTGCATAAGAATGCAACAGCTATTACACCAAGCTCTGAATATTTATAAATCTAATTATATTACGATCGCACCTCATTTGCCACGTTTGACATATAATTTCCGACTTGTTTATAGTTATTATTTTTACAGTTTGTTTCAAATGTGCCATTAGCTGCATACTATGCTGAAATTCTAGTATCAAATGGAGGACACAATTTGAATTTGTAAATTATTGAAATATAATCTATAAAAATCTTCAAATATGTATAAAATTATGTTTCATTATTTTCAATTTTTGATAATCATCAGATGTATTATAATAATTTGTGCTGTTTGTTTGCTAAATCGATTTCTCATCTATATAGTTATTTTAGAATCAATATAGTTTCCTTGTTAATGCTGTGGATATGATTAGCACTAAATGACAACACAATTAGAAAAAAAAAATCATAAAAACTTTTATATTTAATCCGATATAAATAAAATTAGACTGTGATCTATTCAAATATTCTATTAATTTAAGTCCAGATATTGTAAACTCTCAGTTTATAACTTGTAGTACATTAGATATTTGTAATAACGTGTTTAAAATCCATTTTAAAGACATACTTATTTAAATGGTCTCATAAAAAAGTACTTTAGATACAAGAAAGAATAAAGAAAAAAATACGTACAAGAAAAGGATTGATATTACTTTTATAATATGCTTTTGAATTTGGAATATTATGGATTTTGTACAAAATTTTAATACAAATTATATCTCTACGTTCTATATAATATAGATTTCACATCGCGTATCTCGTATACTTCAACTATTTTCAAAATAACTTTTAATTGCATCTTACGAGTACTTAAGGCTTCCTGTAATTCACATAATGAGCTTTGCCTCCCCCCTTTCCATCTAGTTCAACCTGCCACATTCATCAGAAGAAAACTGCAATTTATTTACTTCTCACGGCTGCACAATTACAGCATCATGGGAGCTTTAAGAAGATCACGTGAAGTAGAAACTGAAGGAACCTCGTTCAAAAGTTTATTGTTCCATAAATGATGTCGATTGCAGCAGGGTGGATGGAGGAAACTTTGGATATGTTTTAAGAAGAGTTTTATTCAAATGCATCTCTTTGTGAAATGCTTCAATTAGAAATGGGTGGGACATTGAAGGAATACTCCTGTCTCAAGTTTTAATTACTTCGCGAACAATGAAAGAAAATAGATAAGGCAAAAAAATGAAATTTTTAAAAGATGTTATGATGCTATAGCTTGGACATTTTGAATGAAAACCATTTACAGGGTATTCTAAAATGGGAAGAATGTTTTAAAAATTCAAAAACTAGTAACAGATGGCAGCTATTGAAGTTATTCATGCAGTAGAATAAAGTATGAAGTTGGGAATTTCATTGCTGAGGTTCTTATTTTAGTTCCAAAATTCACCGATAGATGGCGCTGCACTGTCTCAAAGTGTAAAATTCTCTAAATAATCATGCAATTTCGAAAACATTTTCATTTTTTAGCATATCAGTATCTAAACAGAACGAGGAATAAAAACTGGGTGAACATTGTTAAATGTTAGTATAGTTACTTATATGGTAGTTTAAGCATTGTAACATTTCGAGAAATCGCAGTGACATCTGTTGGTGGCATTTGAAATTAAAACAAGAAAGCGTAGTAAATCAATTTCCAATGTCACTCATTTATCTTCTGCAAGATAATATATTCAATAGCTGTCGCCGTATACTTTTATTAAGTTTTGAAACAGTCAAATCATTTTATTACACAGTATACGCTTACAAAAGTTATAGTTTATGCACAGCTTTTTAAATGTAAACCAAGCCGTCTTCGTTCATAATTGGTACTTTTCTTTTACATTATTTGTCATTTTCTTTATTAAATTAAAGACGCTAAAACTTCAGTTTAATTAGATCCTAATTTTTTATATACCCGACTCATCAACATGCACCATTATGAATTTGGCATATAAGCTTTAATATAGTATATAATTGACACTTCTAATAAAAATTCCCATTCTGGTGGAACTACATTTTTAATATAAATTTCTGTTCTAGTAGAACGACATTTTTAATATAAATTTCACACCTTTGATTCAGTATATTTCATTTATTTTGAAAATATTTTTAATTGCATTTTACCAAAGCTTAAGACGTCTTTAATTATAAAAATGAGCCTTTTCTTTCTATTTTCTATCTAGTTCAGCCTTTCGCATTTAGCATAAAAAAACTACAATCTATTTATTTCTCACGGCTCCACAATTATAGCATCATGATGGCCTTACAAAACTTTACAAGGTTTTTACAAAAGTTTTAATTTAAGTACAACTTTTTATATATAAACCAAGTCTTTAAGATTCCTGGTAAATAATTTTTTTTCCTAGGGCAGTAATATCTTGGCTGAAATCGTCGTGAATCAAAATGTTGTTTCCCATCCAATCAAACTGCATAGCAGTTAAGATATCTGAACGAACGCATCCAATTAAACATTTATTTAGTCGAATCCATTTTCCTTAGATAAGTCCGAAAAAACAGAAAAAATAGAATCTTCGTTAGCCGACATATCACTCTATTGATCTTTTCCCCGAAATTAAACGCAAGATCCGAAAGAACTTCTTAATACACCATAAAAATATACAAATGTGCAGGGCCTTTCGAAAGAACTTAATCTTTCCTCAGGCGCAAAGAACACGTGCTTCTACTTTGAAAGCAGGAGCAAGACTGAAAAGAAATGTAAGGGAAAGGAACAAACTGAAGAAGCAGCTAATCCAAAATAGCATTACCCAATCAAAAGAACACAGAGTAGAAGGAGAATTATGAAGCAAATTGAATAAAAACAAAGTCAAAAAATTAACGGAAAAACACAGATATATAAAATATATCGGAAAGAAACGGATGATAATAATAATAATAATAATAGAAAAATATAAAATAAATGCAGTTACATTAAAACGAATAAATAAATAATTTAAGTAAAAGAAAATGGGAAAAAAATAATGATAAAAATAATAAAAAATAAATAAATAAATAAAATAATAATAAAAATTAATAATACATGCAATATATAAAAAAAAATTACAGATATAAAAATATAAACACATAACCAATATTAATTAATTAATATATATATATTTTATATAGTAGGAATGAAAAGGTTTTTCCAAGCTGTAAAGAACATGGTAGAACCAGATTTTTCATTAGCAATAACCTCAGGATTAAGATAAATAGCTAACTTTTCAATAAATTTCAATTCTGGGGTGCTATTGGCATTAATGATAATTTTTGGATTTTGAAAATTAAAACTATGACCAGAATCCCAAGAATGCTTTAAATAGAAGATTTAAGAAGTTCTTGGTTATTTACACAACACCACACCACCTTTTCACTTGATTAATTTGAAATTAAATTCATTTAAAATTTAAACTATTTAAAACTAACATTAATTTTGATTATATATCCGACCCCTCTTAATGTAGTATTATGAATTTTTGGATGATATAAATCCTATCCTTGCCTTCTGTATAAAATGAATTTCACATCTCATATCCCGCATACTTCAAGTATTTAAAAAATAAATTCTAATTGCATCTTACCCGTGCTTAAGGCATCATTTAATTCTCATAATGAGCTTTGTCTTTCCCTCTTCTATCTAGTTCAGCCTGCACATTCATCATAAGAAAACTGCAATTTATTTACTTCTCACGGCTACACAATTACAGCTTCGCAGCGTCACGTGAAGTAGAAACTGAAGGAACTTCTTTAAAAGTTTATTGTTCTAAAAATGATGTCGATTGCAAGCAGGGGGCAGGAGAAAACTTTGGATATGTTTTAAGAAGAGTTTTATTCAAATTCATCTCATTGTGAAATGCTTCAATTAGAAATGGGCGGAACATTGAAGGAATATTCCTGTCTCAAGTTTTAATTACTTCGCGAACAATGCTAAGGACTAAATAAGGTAAAAAAATGCAATTTTAAAAGTATTTCAAAGTCTCGGGCCATTTTGTAATACTAAAACTATTTTTATTCATAAAAGATGTGATTTATGCATGCATGCTTTCAAGCTCATTTTTAATCGTCTGTTCTGCCAGTTTGTCATTTGAAATACTATCTTAAAAATGGTGCTGGCAATGATATTCAACATGTTATTTATATTTTTAGCACATTTTGATTTCGCCAGAGTCATAAATTAAACCAGAATTTTAATGAACTTTGAAATTGTGTTTCCCATTTTTATATTTTATAGTAATTGCATTGTATTTCTGTAATTCGTTTTTAACACTTTCGAACATAGTTGAAAAGTGTTTATAAATTCGGTTTGTCTTTTTGTGCCCCAACTCGCGTAAATATACTCGACAAAAAACATGTAATTTTTATATGTTAACAAAGATCATTATATAATTTTGGCTACTGAAAATTAAATGTGTAGCATTTCTAGTTCGTTTACAAGGTTACACAAAAGAATTCTATTACATTAAGCTCTATGGGGGTAAATTGCTTTTGGTGCATTTTATTTAAATTACTTTTTAGATATCTCATTTCATTGTATGAAAAAGTAAAATTTCTGTATAATATTCTGTTAGTGTTTGGCTGTATTTCATTATTAATTATGTATTATTTTCCGTTCTTGTTATTTATTTATTTTAAACGATAAATGGAATTAATTTTATATTCCATGTGAAAGGTTATAACCTTTCTCTAACCTATTTTATAAAATACAGTGGGTCGGTAAAGTCATGGTACACTTTAGATCGGTCACGGGCATAGCTGCCAACATCTTACGCTTTTTGTACTACAAAAATTTTATAGCAAATTTTACCTTTTTAAATCGCCGTAATCTGCCGATTAAATAAGGCAAAAATTTCTATTAAAATTTTGTGGTACCAAAAAGCGGAAGAGTTGGCAGCTATGGTCACAGGAAATCAACGAAACAAGATGAGAATGTGGAATCTTCACCAAATAATAAAAAAAAAACTCTCCAAGTTTCATACCTGTCCAGTGCAGTTCGATGCGCCCTCCATTTGAAACAGAGAATCAGAGATGTTATTCACTCTGTGACACCAGAAAACCTTAATTGTGTGTGGGAAGAACTTGAATATCGTTTAGATGTGTGTAAGGAAACAAATGGATGCCACATCGAACTGCACTGAACAGGTAAAAACTTGGAGTTTTTTTACTTTATTTGGCAAGGATTTCACATTTCCACCTTCTTTCTTTGATTTCCTGTGACCTTTCAAAAGTGCACCATGACTTTACGGACATACTGTATTTAGTAGCTAGTTCTTTCTTCTATAATCTGTACACTTTACCTTTTTTAACACTTTCCGACATAATTGAAAATTCTTAATGAATTCGGTTTGTCTGCCTGAGTTCCAACTCGTGTAAACATACTAGAATTGAGATAAAAAATTGTATATGTTAATGAGGTTTACTATAGAATGATCGCTATTGAAAATGAAGTGTGTGGGTTCGTTTACAGGTATATAGAAGATAATTTCGTTGCATTTTGATCTATGGCAAAAAATCTTTAGTGGGGCATTTTATTTAAATAGTTTATTTAGATGATGACTTAAATGATATGACTTAATGATGACTTAAATGATATGACTTAATGATGACTTAAATGATGACAAAAATGATACTTCTTAATAATATTATGTCCCTGTTAGTAAAGATTTCCTAATTTATGTCTGAAGAATGATTTTTTTTTTTTAAATACATATGTTACGTTATTTTTCATTGCATTTTTTATGTGCGATCGTAATTATATAAATACATAGCACCTATAGTCGTCATCTGGTCCGTCCGTCTGTCCGTATATAATAGCGCAAAAACTACCCAACCGAATGGCTTGAAATTTAATATATATAATCGTTGCAGAATTTTCTCGAGTCATTTCAAATTTTACGAAAATCGAATCAGAACTTAAAAAGAAATTAATAAATGTTTTCTTCATTTTATTAACTTCTATCACACGTAATTAATTCAGTGATATCCCATGATAGGCAAGGATTCTAGGTTGCCATGGTGATTACGTCTTATTTAAGATGGAGTCATATTATTTCTGTATTACTGAATTCAATATATATAATCATAATAAATTTTGTATTCATGCATTTTTGCATAAGAGTGCAACAGCTATTCCAGCAAGATCTGAATAATAAAACTAGTTATAGTTTTAACTATAGTACAACTAACAAGTATAGTATAACTAACTAGGTTATAGTTTGTTAATTGATTTTGTTATAGTACGAACGTACAGTCGTGGGGTAAAAAAAGTAAACACCCCCTACTAACTCCTCAACAAATTATCCTAGAAGAAAGTAACTGGTACCGAACGTTTGGAAATAAAGTATACTTTTAAATGATGTATATAAAATTTGTTTAGGGGGCCATCTACATATTAAAACGAAACCAAACTTTTTTTTCAATAGCAATACCCAATTTTAACAAGATATTTCAAATCTGCGGTTCAAACTATGCCTAGACACCAAATTTCAAGTCATTTGAATGATAAGTTTTTGAATTATAAACATTCAAAATTCAGTGCTTCTGATGTTAAATTACATTTTCATGTTTTTATTTCTATCTCTAGAAATTATACTCCTAATGTGCTAATTTTTTGCGTAGCAATAATACTAATATACCCAAACATAAATACGTTGAATTTGAAATTTTTATAATTTTATGATATGATTTATGAATTATGAAATTAATATGCGAAAAAATTATGAATTGCAACCTACAAGTTTTTTGATGGATTTAGATTTATTAAGTCCTACCTTATGGAAATCCAAAATTTCACATTTTTCTTCCAAGTATTTTTCAAATTATGCTTAAAACACGGGAAAATGATGGTTTAAGGGGCCAACTATGATAGAAGTGACCAGATATTTTGAAATTTCTTCTGCTATCCATTAATCTAGCAATTTTCAGTGACTGCTTGAGTAGCGCTTAAGATGCCTTGATGAAGAAGGAGGCTCTCTCTGTCAAGAATTGAGTACCGAACTTCAATCTGGATACAGCCCCTAAAATGCTCTAGTTTTAAAATAATTAATTTCTTGGAAACTTATCGTATGGATTGCATAAAAATTTGTTTTTAGGCTAATTGAAGAGTGTAGAGTTCATTTATGCTGTCAGAATTGTGTACTGCTATTGAAAAAAACAAAGTTATGGTTCGTTTTAATATGTAGAGGGCCCCTTAAACAAATTTTATATGCATCATTTAAAAGTAGACTTTATTCCCAATATTTCGGTACCAATAACTTTCTTCTACGATAATTTGTTGAGGAGTTAGTAGGGGGTGTTTACTTTTTTCTTCCACGACTGTACCTCATTTGCCACGCTTGACGTTCAATTTCCGACTTGTTCAGCTTAATGTGAAGGACGATAATTTTAACTTATTTCTTTAAATCATGATGCATAGTTTTTCTTTTATTGTAATGCAATGGTTAATGCATACAAAGGTGGCAATAGCATGTAATTCTGAGTTTCAGTCTAAATTTATATCATCACACACCTCACCTAATTTTATTACAAAAACTATCATCATTCTTTGTTATAGTCGTGTCGTTTTACGTAGTGTAAAATATCAGTAGATATCAATAGTGCTTTTTTTGCGCCTTAAATACATTTTACATTTATTCGGTCGCCTGCCTTGTAATATCTGGTTTGTTCAGGTATAAATAAAATTCAATAAAATAAGCTGAATACAGCAACAGGGAAAAAAACCAAATTTTTCTTAAGATTATTTCGAAAAAATAACATTCGTAATTATTTTTTATTACACATGTTATAAACGTTTAACAAGTTACACCTTACACTCAACGGCTAATTAAAGTAGGACTTCCATAAATAAAACAGTGGGTCCTCTGATAAAAGTGTAAACTGAACTCCCAAGCCTGGCCGGCTGAACAGCATGCAGCTCTAAAAACACGCTAATTTGCTCTGCTTTAAAAAAATTATCCGATTACGAAAGATTGAATTATATTATCAAGACCTGTGGTGATCTTCTGTGATCAGGCTGCCGTTAAGTTCCTTTTGAAATAGGTATTTTTTGGTTCCCAAGGCCGCATTTGCCGCTGTCGCGACAGCTGTTGCCTGTATTCGCGATTGATTAAGTAAGACTAGTTACACATTTGAAATCCATCCTGTGTAAAACGGTTTAGTACAAATTTTCGCTGCCTCCCGTATTTTTATAACGTGTTGAAAAAAGTTTTCTTTTAGACGCTATAAGAAAACCATTTTAAATATGACGTTTTAAATACATGGTGTCCACAAATTGGTTGGGCAAAAAGAATGATTTATTGAATGGAATTGACAGGGGGAAAAAATTAAAGTAGGGGAGACCGGGGCAAGTTTTCCAACTTTTTAGATTTTTATTTTTGTATTTTTTATTTTTAACTATTTTGATATATACAGGAAATCATTGTATTCCCTAGACCTTCCTGTACAAACTGGCACAATTATTTTTCAAAAAACTAAATATACTTTTTCACAAAAAATAGTTAAGTCTAATCATGTTACGTTGGAAAATGTGCCCCGTATGCGGGGCAAGTTTTCCAGCCTACGAAAAATGGTCAGGGGCAAGTTTTCCAACTATACTTTAAATGGTAAAGCATAGGTAATAAATCATGCTTGTTAATTAATAAGTATTTTTTATTGTGAACTAAATGCTCAGTAACATAACAGTAACATAAAAAAAAGTTTTAATTCATTTTACATTTAAAGACGAAGGTCCAAACAGCTCCCTGGACGGGACTGGATTTTTTTTTCTCGCCCCTTTCATCTGATTCCTTTTGCAGTTTCCTTTTTTTTAGATGAATCTTTTTTTTCCATTTTCAGTTCATTTTTAACAGGAGAATCAGTCAGTACAATACTCCCTATTTTTCTTTCCACGCCGTGTTTGCCTGCTTAGTGCAGTCTTCGCAAAAGTCCTAACTTCTTCTGGTGTAGGCAAAGCTTGTTTAGATGTAGAAGGAACGCTTTTTTCATAAGGAATAGGGAAATTTTGAGTAGAACTTAAGGAACAGCTTCTTTGGAAATGCTGGCCTGCGTTGGTGTAGAATGATTAGATGCTTTCGGTGTTGTTGTTTTTTTTGCGGGGGAGGGGGGGATTATTGAGGAAAGTTTGAAATCTTTTCAGGATTGTTGGTGTTTTCAAGATTTGTGCAGCAATAGCTGGCCTGTCAGAAAAGTGGGATGGCGTAAAAGCAAAGTTTGTAAATATTTCAGGATTCAGTATGAAAATTCTCTAACATTTAAAACCCGCCATAATATTAACTGTGGATTAACGCCAGTGGAGCGGCTCTAAGCATGGTTAATTTGCTTTTTGAGGGGTTCGTACTTACTGCGATCTCAGTGTTCTAGCTTATGACTATAAATGCATAATTAACATAAAATGGATACATTAAATAAACCCATTTTAGAAAAAAATGACATTTTATTATATTTTGTAATTTACCTTGTTTTTTATATTGATAGTTTTACTTAAATGACTAAATGATCAAACGGGTTCGTAGTATATATGGTTATTTGGCCGATTTTACAACACAATAAATACATTTTTTATACAATAAGACTAGCTGATTTAGGAGGGGGGAGGTTTTCAAACGAGAAACATGTTGGAAAACCTACCCCGTCGCCATATTTGAACTTTTACACTACCTGGACGAATACCGGTGTAAGTTATTTGCAAAACAAACGCATAGTTACCTGAAAAAAGAAACCCTTTTTTAGTGTATGCAATGTCAAAACAGTAAGTTTAACGCTAGTACGTTTTTTTTTTACGTTTTAATAAAGATCTAAAATTTTACTCACCGTTGAAAAAATGAAAAAAACAGCTCTCCAGATGAAGTGACAGCAGCTATTAAGCTATAACTTTTGTAGATGTTGTGTAAGATGTTGCCACTTCAGCCAGTTCACTCGCTAGCGCCACCTAACGGCTCATTTAAAAACTAAAGCAAGTTGGAAAACTTGCCCCTATGGAAAATGTGCCCCGGTCTCCCCTACATATTGTTGCAAGATAGAAAAATAGTTAAAGTTTACCATTATCACACATGTTCGATGTGACTTCCCTTCGTGACTCTGCAAATGTGCCATCGGTAAATCATTTCTTGCCACAGATTTGAAAGCATGTTTCCATCGATCAAATTAATTGCTGTGCAGATTCTTGATTTTAGTTTAGCAATGCATGCAGGAAGTGGCGGTTTGTACATTTGATCCTTTACAAAACCCCATACACTGAAATCAAGCGGTGAAATATCTTGTGATCGTGGTGGCCATTCAATAACACCTCAGCTCGCGAAGCGTTAGCGTCAGTTATGACACCTAACACCATCTATGAATAAACTTCGGCAATAATACTACTAGTTGACTTTCAACTAGTTAATTTCTTTTAATATTTCGGAAGTTCTTAACTTACGAAACTGCCCAACTAATTTGTAGACACCTGTATATCGATTTAAGTATGATGCATTTTTTATCATTACATGCTTTTCGCACGCAATAGTTTATTATGTTTTAAAGATTTCTTTCCTTTTTAATAATCACATGTAATTTTTTTAAATTGAAATGTTTACTATTGGGACTTTTTAAAATATGACAACAGTAGGTTAAAAACGGCTATTTCAAAATGTGAATTAAATCTCTATTCAGATAATGAAATTTTGAATGAAAAATTTAAAAAAAAAAACATCAAAAAATAGACAAATTTAAAAAACGATTGGATACTTCACACCACAATCCAGTCACGTATAGTCTTGCAAAAGCTGGCATAGTTTTGAACCTATAAAACTTAAGTAACTGAACTATTGTGACCGATTTCAACATTAAATACCGCTTAAAACAATTCTTTTATTAACCCTCGGACTACAAAAAAAAAAAAAAAAAACAGCATACAAAAATTACAGTAATGTATCAAACCGCAGTTAAAATTCATTAGTTTTTATTCCATATTTTTTATGTTGTTTTTATATTTTTACGAATTTAGATCTAAAATTACAAATTTATAAAACAATTTCTTAATTTTATCACATTCAGCTGGATTTTACAGCATTTGAATTAATTCCGTTTTTCCTCTCGGGTCCATTGATCTCGTACAGTAGGCAGAGAGATAAAAAACGGTTTGCACATTTCTCTATAAAACTAACATTTTAGGTAGCTTTCTTTACAAAAAGCTACCTATTGCAGCCGTTCGGAGGAAAGCGATTAAAAAAAAATTTGGTATATTTTCATCGATCATGACCCCCAGACACCGAAACCACCCTCCGTTCAAAATTTATATATATATATATATATATATATATATATATATATATATATATATATATATATATATATATATATATCAATATATATATCAATATATATATATATATATATACCTGACCTATGTCACACTGTAACTATCGTATTTATGAACCGATTTGGATGTAATTCGGTGTGTACATAGTACATACCAATGTCTCGACCGAGTTCGTTGGCCAGCTTCATCCGCCATTTTGTTTCAAAATGGCGGCCATTTAAAATTTTTTAAAAAATTTAAAATTTGAAATGTGGTACCAAAAAATTGAAAATGGAAAAATATTTTTTCTTATGTATTTGACCTTTATACAAAGACTCCGTAGCAGTTTTTGTTTCGTCTATATCTTAAAAAATGGCTGAGTTATAGCATTTTGAATTTCTAGCGAAGCTGACATTTTGAAACGTCCTGAATTTTGTCACGCGATAAAAGGCGTATTTATGAACCGATTTGGATGTAACTTCGTTTATACATAGTACAGACACATGTCTCGAAAGAGTTCGTTGGCCAGCTTCATCCGCCATCTTGTTTAAAAATGGCGGCCATTTAAAATTTTAAGAAAAATTTAAATTTGAAATGTGGTAGCAAAAAATTGAAAATTTAAAAAAATATTTTTTTCTTATGTGTTTGATCTTGATAAAAAGATTCGGGAGCAGTTTTTGTTTCGTCTATATCTTAAAAAATGGCTGAGTTATAGCATTTTGAATTTCTAGCGTAGCTGACATTTTGAAACGTCCTGATTTTTGCCACGTGATAACAGACGTATTTATGAACCGATTTGAATGTAACTTGGTCTGTACATAGTACATACCAATGTCTCGACCGAGTTCGTTGGCCAGCTTCATTCGCCATCTTGTTTCAAAAGAGTTGCCATTTTTTTAAAAAAAATGTAATTTAAAATTTAAAATGAGGTATTAAAAAATTGGAAAATGAAAAAGATTTTTTTTATGTGTTTGGCTTTGATACAAAGATTCTGGAGCAGTTTTTTTTTCTGAAAATTTGTTCTTTTGTTTATATCTTAAAAAGTGGTTGAATTATAGCACTATGAATTTCTATCATGGCTAACACTTTGAAACGATCTTGTATTTGTCACGCGATACCACACTTATTTGCCTATTTCGATGGAAGAAGGCATGTGGATAGTATACATCAATATCTCGACCAAGTTCGCTGGCCAGTTTCATCAGCCATCTTGTTTCAAAATGGCGGCCATTAAATTAAAAAAAAAATTATATTTAAAGTGAGGTGCAAAAAAATTAGAAATTGAAAAAGGTTTCTTTCTTAAGTATTTGACCTTGATATAAGGATTCAGGAGCATTTTTTGTTTGTCTTTATCTTAAAAAATGGCTCAGATATAGCAGTTTCAATTTCTAAAGTGGGTGACATTTTGAAAAATCTGATTTTTTGCCTGCGACAGCACTCGTATATATCAACCGATTCCGATATGAGTGAGCATGTGCACAGCAATTACTAAGGTCTCGACCTAGTTCACTGGTTAGCCTCATCCACCATGTTGTCTTAAAATGGCAGGCACTTTAAGAAATCGCTGAATTTGGCAGCCAAATATAAGTGACTTTAAATAAAAGCAGCTTGGATAAAGCTGACTAATTTCGCGAAATTCTCATTCATAATGATTTAGTGTTGATAAAAATTAGTATTGAATCTCCTACATTCGGTTTCCACTTAACTGAGCTTCGTGTGTTTGAATAATATAAGTTGGCTTTTTAAAAATAAGGAATATGAAAGCTACCTCTTCCTCCCGGCACTGGCCGGAAGGACTTTTTCATGTTTAAATGCAATAGTTTTGCATTATAAGTCGAGACAGTGAAACGGTCACAATAAATCCAATCACGGCAGCAGAATTAATTACTTTTTACGAAAAACTTAATTACTTTTACTTATTAATTATTTATTGATTACTTTTACTTATTTATTATTTATTAATTACTTTTACTTATTAATTACTTTTAGAGATACTAAAATTTTTAATAGCGCATTTTTAACAAAATCTGTTATGCACCGTTATAGAGCTATAGTGATCAAATAAAATTGTAGAATTCAGCAGAAATAATCATAGGATGGTAATTGATGGCAGTGTCATTGCTATAATTATTCGACACATCATCTTTCAGTAGTTGAAGTTAAGTTCTACCACATCTGGCCCATTTATTGTATATTACACCCCTAGACATTCCTTCTGTTCCTTTTTACGGAACATTTCTTAACCACTCAACAGTTCAATAGCGTTTTAGACATGGAAAATTCTGTCACTGCATTATTCACTTTTGAACTTGAGACTTTCTTTCGCAGGGACATTTATTTCTTTTTCCTGAAAAATGACAAAACGTCATTAAAGCTAATAGACAATATTTTACGGAATGAACGTGTTTGTGTTGCCTAATTCTCTTTGTCTATTTTATCATTAAAGCAACAAAAAGGTTTACAGATCCTTATTTTTTGTGTGTTTGTTATGTGCCTTTATTTTCGTATTAAGTTATCAGATATTATGTAACAAGTTTCATTTTTTTTTCTCCTTGTTCCTTAAATTTTATTGAACTTTGGATTATTTGTTTTGTCTGATACATTTTTTGAAGCTATTGTTACTTTTATTAAATTAAGTCTGGTATGGGTCTCTTATTCAGTATAATGCATTATAGATGTTTTGATGTTTAAAATTCTGCAGTAGAAACGGTAACAGTTTTTTTTATAATGTTCAGCAGTTCAATAGCGTTTTAGAAGTAGACAATTCTGTCACTGCATTATTCACTTTAGAAATTTTAATAGTATATTTTGAACTGTTGAAACGAAGTTGAAATTGTGTGTCATTGTGGAATTCAGCAAAAATAATCGTAGAATGGTAAGTGATGTCAGTGTCGTTGCTATCGTTATTCGAAAATCAACTTTCAGCAGTTGAAGTAGGTTTTACCAAATCTGGCCTATTTATTGTATATTACACCCCTAGACATTCATTCTGTCCCTTTTTAAAGAACATTTGTTGAAGATATTTTTTGTTTGCTTTTATTTTATTTATTTATTTGAGGACGTGAGTTTGAAAACTTGCCTTATCCAAAAAAAAAAAAGAAAAAAAAAGTGTTTTCTCTCTCAGTCTATTCTATAGGTAAAGATGCACCGGAAACACGCTACAATTCACCAAAAAACTAATTTTATCCTGTATTTCTGGCATTGTAAAATCTTGCTTTACAATGAAAATAAATAGACGCAATTAGAGGTTATTCGCGATTTCCAAAAAAAATTATTTTCTGGATAAGGTTAATTTTTAAACTTACATCTTCATTTATTGATTGTTTTTTTTATTCCGCTGCGGCGATTTAATTTTTTAAATCGAGAAAATTTAATCATTGTGTGACTTTTTAAAATTTAATACTCAACCTGTGTTTAAATTGTTTTTGTATTTAAAAAATTAATCTTAAAATCTTAAGTTAAATTTATTTTTAATGCAGTTTTTTATGCTACTGTGATAATATAGTAGAATATTTTAGATCTGGGAAAAATTGTATTTTGTTAAAAGTTTGAAAGATGAATTCTACTACCATACCATGCTGAGCCACCTCAGCAAACACTATAAAAATCTGACAAATGATTTATGTTTATTTCCTGTTTTCCCATATAAAAATATGACATACAAATTGGAAGAAGAAAAAAAAATGTTTCTATGAAAGTTTGGTTTGTTCAAGTTTTCAGGGATACAACTGATTTGTCATATCTGAATGCTTAAAAAATATTAAATCCGTGACGTTTCCTGAATTCTCTATGTTTGTGACCACAAGGCTTTTATTTCTTGGCATGCATAAATCAAACTTATATTTTTATAACATTTCAAAACGAAATATTTGATAAATGGTTCTTCTGTCAAGCAGCGAACTCAATTTTCTATTCCGTTTTCCCCTTGATTATTAAAACTTCGGCAATAAATATTTTTGGAATACTTTTTCTTGTTTATCATTAAATAAGTTTTTTTTATTATTTGGAAGTTTATTAAAAAATAAATGAATTTTTGGGATTATTTTTTTTATTTATCATTAAAGATTCTTTTTTTTTTCTTACTTATCATCAAACAATTTTTCTTTTCAGAAAATGAATAATGTAAATATAAAAAATGTGTGCACATCATTTATTTAATGTGAATTAAATCCTATTCAGATAATGAAATTTTAAATGAAAAATTTAAAAAAAAAAAAAAAAAGTTCAAAAATTTTAAAAATGATTGGGCACTTACTTCATGCCACAATGTCCGTTATTTTTAAACCTATAGTAAGTTAAGACTTTAAGAATTTTTTTAAGCAGTTGTTTTCTTCCATTAACAAATCTATGCACCATTTATTAATAAATCTAATACAAATGTACCATATAAATTATTAACACTAGAACCACCGTAAGGGGTCATTTTGATAGTTGCCAAATTGATAATAGTCGATTTGAACCATAAATTTCTTCACAAGATATGTTAAATTCATGTAGCACAAAAATAGGCTAATTAAATAAGTTAAATAGTTTTAAATAAAAAGTCTGGTGTGAAATACTTTTTAGAAAACTTGAGTAAATTGCCGGCGGTTCTAGTGTTAAATCTGCTATAAAAATATAAAACAGCAAAGTATGCCACACTGTAAAACGACAAATTTTTCTTAATCTGGTAAAATATAATATAACCACGAACTAAGTTCTATAGTAAACTGTTCTATGTTATTCACGATTTCAAAACGCGTTCTATATCATTAGAAACTCGAGAAATCACTTAATTTGTGAGATTTAAAGAGGCATTTAAGAAAAAGAAGTATCTTTTGATGCCACTGATTTTTGGAAACATTTCCGAGTATTTTTTTTTTTTTTTTTTCGTGAACTAATCGATCTTCTCAACCCGGAATATAGGTTTTTCTCATGCCATCCATTCTCTAGTAAACATTTTCATGTTCAGAAAACATGAGAAAACGTGATAAATAAACAGCTTTAACATTAACAATAAAATTAATATTATTTTATCTTTTGCATGTATAAATTGAATTAGGAAGCTGAAAAATTTTCAGCTACTTATTTTGAAATAAAAATTTTCGAAAATTCCTGTGTAAATTCAACATTACAGAAACACAATTACTTGCTCCTGAAAGGGCTAAATAAGAAGTGATAAAATTCTAAACATAGCAATTCCGTTTGAAGAAACTAATTAATACACTATAAAAAGTACTCAGAAACGTTTCCGAAAATCACTGGCAGCAGAAGGAACTTTGTTTTTATAAATAATTCTTTAAATCCCAAAAATATGTTGGTTTCTCTTTTTTCTAATAATAAATTATGCTTTTTGTAATCATAGATACCGCTTTAAAGGTTATTAGACGGGGCGGCGGATGCACAAATGATTACCTCATTGATATGTCGGCTGAGATTATGGGATTAGATATAACTCGATTACTATATAAATGTAACTGATCTCCTAAGCCATATCTTGGTGGAGAACACCTGCAAACACGATTTTAGTAGTTGACTTGTAGGTTTACCATTGTGTTTTCCTGCACCCAGTCATCCATGTTTACATACTTTTGGGTATAGGAAAACACAATAATAAACATACTGATCAACCACTAATTTTGAGTCTGCAAGTGGTTTCCACCAGGATATGACTTGACAGACTACTTGCATTTTAATATGCTAATCGAGTTCTGTCTAATCCAGGAATTCCAGCCGTGATCTCAATTAGGTGATTGTTTGTGCAGAAGCTTCCCGATCTATATTGCATATTTTCGTCTGTGGTTATAATTATATTTTCGTAGATTAAGAAACATTTGGCTTTTATTTACGTTGTAAATGTACCAACTCTAAGTAACAGCATTGTGTAATGAATATTTTTTATTTAACTATATTATAAAGGACAAACGTGTTCGTCCGTAATGCTGACGTTTGATGTTGATAACAGCAGACGATTAAAATCCGTTTTTACTATAATTTTTATTTTTTAAACTACTAGACATCGCACTTTTTTAATTTTTACACTGCCGAACAGGGGAACAAGTGCACTTACAAATGCAATTTGTTTCAAAACTGTAAGGTAGGGGAGTACACAGGGAGATAGAAGCAGCTTCAACCTATAGTTGTAACTCTTTCTTCAAGCTGGCACACACACATAACGACCTCATCTTATGCAACACGTGGATGTAGTTTCGCATTTCAGTTACTCGCCCGACAAAATAGTAAATAATTCCTTATTTTATAGTGGTTAAAGTTACATAAACGTCTATTTTAGAGTTTAATTCCTTCAATATGACATATATTTACTTAACCAAACCTAGCTATATCTAATAATAAACTATTTCGGCAAAATTACATAAGCTTTTTAAAGCGATGAAATTGATGTAACAGGTGTGGCATCCATTTTGTTACAACGTAACGAAAGTACACAGTGAGACATACAGTTGTTGTATACAGTGAGACGTGTCTTATTGTATACCTACTATGTGGTTCTGACGTTAAAAAAGTTATTTATTAATAAAAGAATGTTTTTATCTCTCTCTCTCTCTTTCTCTCTGTGTTTGTGGGCGTGCGATGGCTAGGTAAATTTACTAAACGTAAGAGGCTGAAAATCTGCATGAAGATAGCCCAAGGTCTGCCATTGTTCACCCGAGGCTCATATTTTTAATATTTTGAAAATCTAGAAATATTAATTAGAAATCATAAACTGCAGAAAATTATTGATAGAGTGTAAAAATATATGATTTATGAAAATATATACATTGTCTCACTGTGTACTACTTGTGGTACACAGTGAGACAATTTTCGATACTCCGTTATGCTGTTTCTGCGCTTTTATAAATAACTCTTTTAAAACCATTTATACATTAATGTGTAGCCCATTTGTGTAGGTTAAAGATGTAGCAAAAAAAATTTCAAAAGAATAAAAATCGTCACATTTGTAATAACTCTTTTAAAACCATCTATACATTAATGTGTAGCCCATTTGTGTAGCTTAAAAATGTAGCAAAAAATTTTTCAAAAGAATAAAAATCGTCACCATTTGTTAAGTAATAATAATTTTCGTCTTACTGTGTACTACTCTCCCCTGTAGTAGTTTATTTGAAACCTGTATCGCAATTTACTCATTTTTTATGGTTTTAAAAATATTTTTTTATCATGATTTTTTTAAATTTAACTCAATCATGTGCAGACGATTATGTAAGTTAAATTCGTTTGCACTTAAGTTAAAATAAATAGTTCAGCATTTGTTTCCGCATGATATTCGATAACGCAGTTCAAACGTCATCGATAAAATAAAATAATATAAATAAAACAGAAATTTAACAGACATGTAATTCAACTACGCCCTTAAATAACTGAATTGATTAGAATTATAAAGGACTGCTGTAAGTAATGTAATTTTTGGCGATTTTTTCGGCTACTAACTCATATGAAAGTATCACTTTTAATAAATTTCAAAATTTTATTTGAATGCAAAATTGATACTTTTCAAATAAAAATGCTTTTTGGTGTTCTTAGTAGGCAATCTAAATATATATATATTAATATTAAATATGGTTTTCCCTTATATTCTGTTGAGATCCGAGTTTGATCCCCTAGTATAGATAATATAGATTAGACTCCCGACTATCATGTGGATTGTGGTGGAAAGACAGGCCAGATAACGAAAAAGCAGCGTAGGTCGGTGTTCTATAAATACCCATACACTGTAAAGAAAAAAGAGGTCTAAAATACTGAAATTGTACTAGCAATCGAGACGCCAATACTATTTCCGTATTTTAACGGAAATTTCCCCCGTAAATTACAGAAAAATTTCCGTTTTTTTTTAATTTACGGGGAAATTTTCCCGTTAAAATACGGAAATAGTACTGGCGTCTCGGTTACCAGTACAATTTCCGTATTTTAGTCCGTTTTTTTAGTGTATCCTGCCACCCCCATACCATTAAAAACACACTCGTTATACGAAAACCCATTCTCATTCATATTTTCTGGTATCTTGTAATATATATATATATTTATGTGCTGTAATATAGACTTGTAATTTATATATATATTTATGTGCTGTACTGTGTGCTATAAAGTTTTATTACGGAAATAGGAAGTCTAAGAATAGAAATATTGAACGCGTTTTAAGATAAATTTTATAAATTTTATATTTTAACTTAACTGCAGTAGACATAAATGCATATAACCTGTACAGTATCAATGAAGTGTATGCAGTTTTAAAGAAAACCTTAGCATTAAACGTAAGCCAAATTTTAAACAAGAGCGAAAAATCATGCATCAGATGTAGATTATTAAGCAATTTCCAACACTAACCGAATGTTATTAAGGCACTTCTTTTTTTCCATACAAAAAAAAAAAAAAAAAAAAGAATATATATAAATAAACAATTTAAATAAAGCGCATCGCAGACGCATTTTCTCGATATACCATAATGTAACGGATTTCTTTTGTTTGTGCCTGTAAACGAACTATAAATGCTGCACGCTTCCTATTCCAATAGAGAACATTCTATAGTAAACCTCTTTAACATATAAAAATTACCGAGTATACGTACGCGAGTTAGAGCACAGCCAGACAGCCAGACAAACAGAATACATAAACATATTTTAACAATTTAGAGAGTGTTAAAAATGGTTTAAACTTATTTTAATGTTCATGGATAAATGATTACGGAAATGCGAAAAGTTAAGACTGAGATAAGAGTTTAAAAAATAGAGTTTTTAGTTTTAAGAAAATCTTTGATGGATGGCTACCTCTTCATTTTGGTTCTCTTCTGCGACGGCACATGGCAAATCAATTTTTAATTTTATTACAGATAATTTTTATCTAGGACGGATAGTATGTAAGCCGGAAAGTGTCCAGCGGTATAATCGATAGTCTACTGTTCTTTGAAAGATATCGGGAATATATATAATTTTACAAGAATAACTGATCGTTATTCTTGTGTAATGACTAATGTACTAATAACGTTAACTAACGTAAACTAATAACGTAAGTAATGACTAATAACGTTATTCGTTTGTGCAATCTTTGACCAGTAACTGTTTCTCTTATTGAGAGTTATTGCCCTTTGCAAAACTGTTTCGTTACCTTTATTTAACCCACAAGATGTAAGGAAATCAAATGAAAATAATCAGTCTGTAAAATGATATAATTAAACTGCTATTACATTTTGTACAGACAAAAAAAAAAGGTCAAAGACCTGTTTTAAACCATTTTTTTTATTTACAAACTAATTTACGTTGTCGTTGCGTATTTATGAATCTATGCTTTATTTATATTCAGCGATTTTTAAAGTAGCACTTTGTCATGAATCTTTTAAACTAAACTATAATTTATTCACTTTGCATGAGGTATGAATACAAATTCTTGTGAAATTACTTAACCCTCGGACTACAAAAAAAAAAAAAAAAAAAAAAAAAAAAAAGCTTACAAAAATTACATAATGCATCCAACCGCAGTTAAAACTTATTAGTTTTTACTCGATATTCTTTTAAAATGTTTCTAGAATTTTAAGAATTTAGATCTAAAAATGGAAGTTTACAAACCAATTTCTTAAGGATCTTGTACCTTTTAATGGCAACAAAATTTAACGAAAAAATTCAAAGTTTGAATTAGTCTATCTTCAAAGTCTTTTTATGTATCAACATGAAATTTTGGATATTGATTAAACAGATTGTGCTTTGCAATATGCTGTCATTAGAAATTTATTAGCCTTTTACAGAATTTGTGTATAGTTGAAATCAAAATAGCTCTTTTTTTTTACTCCATAAGTCATTGCGCGCATGATATCTTGAGAAATTATATATGGATTGTCATGAAATTCGGTAAAGATACTAAACATATATGTGTGTTTAAAATGAACTACTCTTAGGCAAAAATTATTTCATTAACTATATAAAAAATATATTTTCGTAAAAGAAATTATATATATATATATATATATATAATGAATAAAAATAGTCATAACTAAAAATATTACCATTGTAAATACTTAAAAGTAATTCATTTTAAACACACATATTTGTTTAGTATCTTTACCAAAATTCATGACAATCCATACATACTTTCTCAAGATATCATGCGCGCAATGACTTCTGAAGCAAAAAAAAAAGATATTTTGATTTAAACAATACACAAATTCTGTAAAAGGATAATAAATTTCTAATAACAGCATATTACAAAGCATAATCTATTTAATCAATGTCCAAAATTCCATGTTTATACGTAAAAAGGTTTTGAAGATAGAAGAATTCAAACTTTGAAGTTTTTCGTTAATTTTCGACGCGTTTGAAAGTTACAAGACCCCTTAATTTTATCACATTCAACTGGATTTTACTGTACTGAACTCATTCCGTTTTTCCCTTTCGGGTCCATTGGACCCTCAGAATAAAGATAAGAAGAAGTAAAGATAGAAGTAAAGATAGGAGTAAAGATAAGAAGTTATATGAGAAGTCTATGATTGGACCCGTCTGGTAGACGAAAGGTTAAAAATATATGGGGCATTCTCACAATCTTTTGATTTTGGGGGGAAAAAATCTGACAAAATTAAACTTGCTAAAATAACATTTTAATCAAATAGATGAATGCCTTAATGATTCAAAATAAAGAAAAAATGGTCAGCAGCGAAAATTTTTTTATTTAACTGAGGTTTAAGTTAAACTTGCGAGTTTAATTTTTCCTTATCATTGTACTCCTATAACTTTTTATTTTCTTCTAAATTTTTACTTATAATGAATTTGTATAGTACCAACAGGACATTCAAATAAGAAATAATAACAATGTAGTGCTTTTAATACAGAATTTTTGTATAACATTGTGTTAAAGGGCTGTTAAAGAAGGGACGGTAAGGTAAAAAAAAAATGGGATGGTATTGGAAAAAAAGGGACGAAATGATAAAAAAAGGGACGGTAAGGGATGGAACGGTAAGGAAAATTACCACCTATTTTTAGAATAATCATGTTAAGACTAAGTGATAGCCACAATGTTCATTGATTTTTAGAAACAGTTGTTAACATTGGATTAAATTTATTTTTTTTTATTTATTTACCTCGAAAAGTGCAGGAATAAACCTTGGGGACGGTGAGACTACCAATAAAGCCAGGATGCTTGAAATTGATATTTAAATGCTGATTTAAATTCTACAGTAAATTTCCTGCCAAAGAACTTTAAACATTATTTCTCTAGGATACTTCTGCATGAGAAAAAACTTGAAAAAAATTCTCTGGCTGCATCTGAAATGATTTTCTGTATAATTTTAGAAGAGGGATTGTAAGGAATCTAAAACCCAGGGACAGAGTTTGAAAAATAATAACAACCCTAAAAATGTGTGCAGGTTAATTTTTAGCTACATATTTATGTAAAACAATAGTTCCAGTTTCAGAAAAAAATTACATCGAATTATTTTTATTGAAACAATTTTATCCAGGCAGCTCCAAACTTAAAAATCAGCATCAGGGACACGGGACGGTATAGGAGTTTTCCAAGTGTTCGGACACCCCAACATCGTCCAAAACTTGTTTATCTCATTAACATTGTTGTGCAATCATGCAATGGGATGTTCCCTAGTATATGAAATTTAAAAAAAACACAAAAAATTGTATTAAAATAAAAATTATTATTCAGGGACATGAAAGTCAAAGATTATGAGAAGGCCCCCTATATATCTTTAAGCAACATAAAAAATACATCTAAGTAAAAAACCTATAATATAATTTAGCTATGAAGCAGAAAAATGCAACTCTTTCCATTTAGTTGAGTTTAACAAGGTCTTTGTTCAGCAAAAAGACAAATTGCATCAATCTTCATTATTGGCTGCATGCAGCGCTCAATGATTGCTAAAATAGGATCAGCGGGATGAGTTATTTAATGACATGTATGCAGTTGACTGCGCTTTATATCGCAAATAATAGTGATAAATTTCGCTTACACCCAGAATTTAGTCGTCAATAATTTGGTGTAAAACGTGCGTTCCGACGCTGTATGCATGTAGTTTACTTGTTGTGAGCTATTTATAAAAATAACATTTTTATGTCAAGAAATCAATAATTGTAACGCAACAAATCCTCTAAAAATTGTAGTTGGAGAGAATGTTAGCTGTCTAGATAAAACTTCTATTGTCGCTAGTAAAATCCAGGATATCATCCATTATGTTCTGCAATTATTTGCTAAGAATGTCTTTTAAAAAGGTACGGGAGAAAGTATTGATGAAAAAATACCTGTTTTAGCCTGTTATACCTGTTATTTGCTGGATTCGCGCGCTAGCGGGTCCCTCCTTTTATCGGACCTCTAATAATATGAAATCTCGAAGCGAACGAGCCTCGAACCGGGTCCCCGCTTCCTATGGCACCGGATAGCAGACATTTAAAATCAAACAACTGAATTTGGCTGCCTCTGTACGACACTTACGAAAGTTATTTTTCAAATCTTTTAAGTTGTAATTATTTTACTATCTGTTTGCGATGTTCATTTTTTAAGAGCATTCTATGTAAATCTTTTATATGTCGGTAGCAAGCCAGAGAAATTCGGAAACCTAAAAACGATTAATAAATTAGTAAAACACTTAAGAAAAATACATAGAGAAAAGTGAGAGAGTAGACTCGATTATGACTCCCTAGAGCAGAGGTAATGCAGTTAATTTCGAAGTTTTTAGCTCGAATGGCGTATTTCTAGGAATATGCAATTGGCATTAAATAAAACTTATTTTTCCCAGGATTTTTGTAGATCCTTACTTTTGGATACTGAGTGTTGTAATGTTTAATTCTTCATAAATTTTACTGCCGCAAAGCAACTCTAGCTCAGGCTAAATAAGGTGCTTCGTACCCCAATAAGTGCAATGCAGTTATTATTTACTTAATTATTATATTTAATTTATATTTATACAATCACACTGTTTTACTAAACGACAACATCTATGCTGTGCGCTTGCGCTATTGATCTTTTGATTGGAACTGGAATCAAGGGTGAGCTATGAGGAGGCTCCATGTCACCGCTATTTTCCTAAAATTACTGTCTTCGCCTTATTTATTCGTAGAGTTTCTATGAATAAATAAGATTACTATATAAAAATAGTAGCATGGAACTTTTCCAGAGCCTTATAAGCTCACCCCTGATCGGAGCTATCTTACAACAACGAGAATACCACAGTCTTGAACATCGCTACACTCTCGGAAGAAACGATTTATATTATTTCTTAATAAAGGAGATTTTAATTTAATGCAGTTTACATAAGTGCACATCTTTTAGCTTCGTTTCCGTATCTGTAAGTTCAAAAATCCATGGCGTTCTTCACGCATATGGCACTAACTTTGTGATTTTTTATTTTGCTCATTTATAGCGTCCAATAATTTCTATAAAAATTTTTATTTGTCGATTTTTATCAAAAAACTTTTAAGACTCATTAACGTAGTACAAGAATTTTTTACTTAACTCGTTAGGGTCTATCCTCCAAAGAAGAGAACACAGCTTTACATTTACCTTATTTTGTCTTTACAGTCTGTTTCGTTATTATTTGTATGTAATAATGACTATGTTTACTAACATTCACTAATTACTCGATTTATGTTTCAATATCTAGTATTAAATCAATAAAGCAAATAAAATGTTTGCTTTTATATACACTGACGGAAAAAAAAAATCCCAACACCAAGAAAGACTTGTGTTAGATAAACGAAATTTGGTAGGCGTGTTTATACATCTGAAAGATGACATCGATTGAAATTTCGCGCTTTGCGCATAAGTGTGGCGCTAGTAGCGCCACTCAGGACTTGCAGATCAGGTTTACTTTAAATGCGTGCTGTAAAGTTCGTAGGCGTTATTTAGCTTCGAAATGTGACGTATTGAGTTGATGTTAGCCAAGAATGCCTTTAACAAGACGAAGAAGCCACTGTCAACAGGTCACCGAGTTGGAACGAGGTCGCATATCGGGCTACGAGAAGGTGGATTTTCTTTCCGCGATATTGCAGAAAGACAAGGCTGGAATTTATCCACTGTGCATGATTGTTAGAAGCAGTGGTCAAGGGATGGTACTACCTCAATGAGACCAGGTTCCAGGCTGCCTCATGGCACTCCTGAGAGGGAAGATCGCCGTATTCGGCGTACGACTGAGGCGCATCGTACTGCGTCTGCGGCAAAAATTCGAGCTGCAGTTGGTACCACAGTGACACAACGAACTGTTAGAAATCGATTACTTCAAGGACAGCTCCGAGCCAGGCACCCTGTAGCGTGCATTATACTGACTCTAAACCATTGCCGTTTGCGACGCCTTTGGTGTCAGGCCAGAGCTCATTGGAGGACGAAGTGGAGATCTGTTGTGTTTGATGATGAAAAAGAAACACAACAGATCTCCACTCCTCCCACCAATGAGCTCTGACCTGACACGAATGGCGTCGCAAACGGCAATGGCTTGGAGTCAGTAGAATGCACGCTACATGGCGCCTGCCTCGCAGCTGTCCTTGAAGTAATCGATTTCTAACAGTTTGTTGTGTCACTGTGGTACCAGCTACAGCTCGAATTTCTGCCGCAAACGCAGTACGATGCGCCACAGTGGTACGCCGAATACGGCGATCTTCCCTCTCAGGAGTGCCACGTGGCCGCCTGGAACCTGGTCTTCTTGAGGTAGTACCATCCCTTGACCACTGCTTCCAACAATCATGCACAGTGGATAAATTCCAGCCTAGTCTTTCTGGAATATCGCGGAAAGAAAATCCACCTTCTCGTAGCCCGATTATGCGATGTCGTTCCAACTCGGTGAGCCGTTGACAGTGGCTTCTTCGTCTTGTTAAAGGCATTCTTGGCTAACATCAACTCAATACGTCGCATTTCGAAGCTAAATAACGCCTACGAACTTTACAGCATGCATTTAAAGTAAACCTGGTCTGCAAGTTCTCAGTGGCGCTACTAGCGCCACACTTATGCGCGAAGCGCGAAATTTCAATCGATGTCATCTTTCAGATATATAAACACGCCTACCAAATTTCGTTTATCTAACACAAGTCTTTCTTGGTGTTGGGATTTTTTTTCCGTCAGTGTATGTTTCAGGGAATTTTTTACCAATCATTGTGTTTCATTCTTTACATTTTTAAATAATATTTACTAAACCAATAATTTATGATAAAAATCAAAAATTACTGGAAAGTTGTTAGATCTATTTAATCCTGTTGTAATACGACATCTTCTGAACGTCTTCAAAAATTCTTCAATAGCCACTTGTCATATTAACCCTTTGCACTCCGTTGTCGCTGCTGAGGCGACATCATCTTTCTTTGCAAAATTTGTTTTTGGCACCAGTAATAAAGGAAAATAAAATTTGCCTTATTTAATCAGAGCATATTTGAAATTGTGTACTTGAAGCAAACTTCTCTTTAAAAAGTGGTGCCGACCGAATAAAATTTGTGTAAGAGACGCCGGAGTCCAAAGGGTTAATAGTATATGCAATGTAATTATGCTTATTAGATTTTAGTGAATGACATATTCGTTAATCTTAGTAGGCCTTTTGCCATTTGGATTGCTACATTTTTTTAAAGCAATTTCCCCCCAAAATTAAAAAAAAGAAGAAAGAATAAGACCGGATTTTTTATTTTTATTTTTTGTTTCTTCCATAAGCTTTGCTTGTATACCTTTCTTATTATTCTTATTTAGATTGTTGCTGATCCTATTTTATTATTAAGATATTTCTGTTTTATTTTTCATTTTCTCCCGTCGCGACATACAAGAAAATATACCTTTAAAATCAGACGGCACATTTCATTTTGTATTTGACAGTTCTCACTTTTTGTCAATAGCGCTTTTAAGTTTGAACGTCGTGTCATGGGTTATCACATACGACTAAAATAAATTATGTTACTTGTAACATTATTTATAAAGGCTATTTTTATAATGTTAGGAAGAAAAGAAAAATTTTAAAATGAAGAGAATTCACCTGAGAATTTGTAATACTGCAGATGAATCATGACATCGTCATTTCAAAATCATAAGTAGGGTTTAAAGAACCTGGTTCTGAGCATTGGCGGAAATTTATCAGAGCCTTTGAATATTTATAAGACTAGAAAAAAATTCTTTTGCTTTGTCATTTACGAATTTCTTTACTCTAGTTTCGTACTGAATTCTATACTTTTTCAAAGCGTCTGAAGAATTTATTTAGTTTCATCAAAGGATATTTCGCTATTTCGAATTGTATCTAACCCCAAGGATTTCTTTTTTAACATAATTCAGCTTATTAAATGTAATAAGAATTCTTATTTCTATTCGTTTTAACAAAGACGTCTATATTTTCTCACTTGAGTTTAGTTGCATTTCTTATTTTAACGAATACTTGATGAGATAAAATCGGATACTAAATTTTGACTGTATAGGAAATATTATTTTTCTCATATATCGTTATTATTTTCCTCATCTAGTTTTATCTTCATTAGCTTTTAATGACAGCGGTTTAATTTAATTTAATTTTATCTTATCTTATTTTTAGTATTTATTATCTTATTTAGAATTTGTAATCTTATACTTGTTTTGCTTTTCCCCCCGCCAAGTCAGAGAGAAAATAAACTTTTAACCTCAGATAGCACATTTCTTTCTGCATTCGACATTTCTTACTTTTGTCAATAAAAAATAAAAAGAATTCATTTGCAAATTTTGTGATACAGCAGAAGAATCCTGACATCGTCATTTCAAAATCATAAATAGGGATAAAAGAATCTGGCTCTGAGCCTTGACGGAAATTTATCAGAGGCTTTTGAATATTTATAAGACTTCAAAAAAAATTCCTGTGCAATGTCATCTGCGAATTTCTTTACTATAGTGCTGTGCTGAAATTCAAACTTACTCAAAGCGTCTTAAGAATTTATTTAATTTCATCAAAGACTGCTTCGCTTTTCCAAATTGTATCCAACCCCAGGGATTTCTTTTTTAACATAATTCAACTTAGTAAATGGAATAGGCAATTTTATTTCTATTCGTTTTAACAAAGACGTGTATTTTGTATCACTTAAGCTTAGTTGCATTTCTTCTTTAACTAAAATAATTTCTGAAATAAAATTAGATACTGAATTTTTACTAAATGTGGATAATTATTTTTTTATATTTATCGTTTTACGGAAAAACTGAGAAAGGGGTGAAAGCATGCTAGGATAAAATCTGACTTTCAAGTAGCCAAAGATTAAAATTTTCATTTCATTTGATTAAAAAAAACTTTTTATTGCCTAGTTAGCTATCCCCACTAGTGTGTCATTGTTTTAAATCATGTCACACTTTTCTTTAATAGCCCGTTTTCATATTTGAAAAAAAAAACTCCTTCTTTTATCTTTTTGAAAAAAAGAACTCCTTTTTTTATCGTATGAAAAAAATTGAATGAATTGTTTAAAAAGTATTAACATTTTTGAAAATCAATTGCCTTTTCGAACAATTTGATTTTTTTATTTCAATTTGCGCTTTTTATTGGCTTAACGGTCATAAATGTAATTTATTAAAAATATTCATGGAACACAAGTCAGTTGTAAAGTAAAAAGAGCAGTGTGAGTATTCATAATATTCATAAAACACTTGATCATTTTATATTCTGCTACAATTTGATTTTATATAACTTTCTTTACTTCAGTATAAAATTCAAAATTTACTACTAATATTCTGAAAATACGTTTAAAAAAAGGTTTATTTTTACAACAATGTCCTTTACCGTGAAAAGATTATTTACATAAAACATTAATACTTGGAGAGCGTATGCAGTTGTAATTCATAAAAGATTGGACAAAATTTAAGAGATAGTTGGATACACTACAGCAAGCAAATTTTGTACAAAAAAGACAGGCTCGCAATCTATTTATTGAATGAAAAATTTAGTATGTCTCATTCCCAGTCGGGGATGTTTTCGTTCAGATCTTTAACAATTATAGGGATCGACACTTTTAAAACACTTATCGTCACTTTAAAACACTTACGTTGCTTTTTGCGAAATGGGATAACTCCACAAAAACGTGACCACCACCCAAGTGTAAATAACACTGCGGTTTAGGTATCATACTTCGGAATGTAACTGGCAGTTTTTGCAGCGTCACTGACTGAATTAGTGTGTATTTCCAGCGGTTCTCATGATGTCATCAGATTTTACAGAAAACAGCCTGTGTAAAATACCGTCGCAAAAGCTTCATTATTGCTAAAATTATGAACAAAAATACATGTTGAGTTTGAAGCATAACACCCGGTATTTTTTATTCATGAAGTATATTCTGACTCTGGTTATGTTGAAGACTTCTAGTGGTAGTGATCACCAATTACTATGGTATTAAGTAACAGACTGGTGGAGATTTAGCATTTTTAGTGTTGTATTAAAGAAAAATCATGGTTTAGTCATTGGTCCTTGATCATTTGAAGAATAACAAAAGAAGTTGTAATCTAACACTAAAGTTCAATTGTTTTAATTATTGTAAAGACAGACAAGCAAAATGCAGTGCCAGAGTGGGGCCGAATCTGAATGTGATGTTAGAAACCCGACGGTCAGAGAGTGAATGATAAGTTGTCAGATATTATTGGAAGTGCGTCGAGCTAAAATGCTGAAACCCTGGTCCATTATAACCCCAAATAATATTGTCACATAATAGGAATTTTTAATTACAATCTAGCCAAGGGACCGTCAATTGGCGTATCAATATTTTAACATACTTATATGATGCCCAGGCTGGGCAAAGCAAAAATTATATTTAGAAGTAACAACACAAACATTAATGAATGTTGGATGTTTTCTTTAATATAAACAGAGCAGCTCTTTAAGATCGAAATAAGCATTTGTGTTGACTATCAAACTAAACATTAATAATAAGTGTTTAAATTGATGCTGCAAAAGAGCATATGGAGCATTTTATCTATTAACACTTAAATGCCGGGTGTAGCTTTTCGGCAACATATTCAATTTAGGCTCTAAAATACTATTAGAGTAATATTGAAGCTATAATGCCTAATGTTGCCAATAAAATACATTCTGAAAATATTACTAAATCGATTTTCATGATGTATATGGCAACACTTGTGCTGTTTAAGAATAAATATAGATTTATTTTTTCAATTGTTGCTACTTGTTCTTTTTGTTTTGTTTGAGAGCTTGCGAAATACCTTATTTTGTTCTGCAGTGAGCAAGTAAAATTTATTTCTTATTATAGTTCCTAAAATTCTTGTTTGTTTAATATTATAGAATTTTATCAAGGAAAATTATTTTTTCAATTAAAGACCAGTATTGCCAATTAATAACAAACTGTTTTTTAGTCGTAAACCATATTTAAAACAAAATATGATTTTTTAAAGTATTTTTCCCATGATTTATTTAAAAAAGGAAAGCCGAAAAACATCATTACAATGATTTTTGAAAAATAAGGCATTTAAGGGTTAATTAACGGACGAAAAGCATGCAACAGCCTTGTTGGAGATTTTGGGATGAGAAGGTTAATTTATTATTTATTTATTTTATTAATTGCTGGAGTAAACATTGGAACATTAAAGTGGATGTTATTTATTAAGCGCAAACGAGAAGAAATAGATATATATATTTTAGAAAAGACAGGAAGTTTTGATTAAATTTATAATTGTGAAAGGAGAATTTTAATTTTGAGATGGGGGAATAAATAATGATATGCGATGATTTATTAATTTCATCATCACACTGGTTTCCCATAATATAAAAAAAAAAGAAATGCTGTAATGTAACCTACAATCTCTTCAAAATTTTTCAATTTTTTTAAATATACAGGGTGTCCCAGAACTTGGAGGGAAGGTAGAAAAAATCGTTAGGAACCATTATCACATAGAGGGCGGAAAATGTCACCCTCACGTGTTAAAGAGACAAAAGCCACAGTAAGGCAACACAATGCAGAAAGCAGTGTGAAATGCTTTATTACACAGAAAAGAGTACAATGTAGGATTTACAAATATCACAGGAGCTGTTCAAAATTTAGGCCATTGGCATGAATGTATGCATGACACCTATGCGACACGGATCGGAGATCGTTTTTGAAGACTCCGGTTGTTGCCTTGGGGGTTGCTGTAGCGATTGGGATTTGTGCCTCCAGGTCCATTTCAGAATTTACGGGCGTGTCGTACATAATGCTCTTCAGAGAAAAGAGGAGATAAATCAGGTGATTGGGGGGGGGGGGGGCATGCGACGGGACCGTCCCGCCCAATTCAATTGTTACTGAATGTCCAGTCCAAATGTTCACTTACGCCCCTTGCGTAATAAGAACGCGTCCCATCACGATGAAACTACATTCCGCTTCACACATGCGCGGAGACAACGTTAAGCATTTCCAGAAGACTAAATAAAAATTAGATATTTCCGAGCGTCCAGTTGAGGAGGTAAGATGTGTGCATCCCCTAAACTGTCAGCCACGATACCTATCCACATATTAACAGTCAAGCGTGGTTGTGCACCTTGTGGTTGGGTTACGTGTGGGTTGCTGTCCGTGTGATTCATGTTCATCACACGTCGACATCCACAAAGTGGAAGCCATGTGTGCCGACCATGAGAGCTCGCATACAGCGCCACCTACCGATTTCCGCACATGCTTTCCTATGTAATTATGATTTTTAACGATGTTCTCTACCTCCCCTTCAAGTTCACACATGAAGTTCTGGGACACTGTGTATTTTTACTATGTCGAATATAATTTCACGGTGTTCTTTCGAAAGCAGCCGTACTCAACCTGCGGCGTAAAGGTCGCATGTCGCCCGCCAACCTTTTATGTGCGGCCCGAAACACGCAGCCATTAATATAAAATTTATAAAAATCGGTGATGCGCATGAAATATGTTAAGACCCCGACTGCTCTTTTATATATGTAGACGAGAAAACAAAATTTAAATAGAATTTGTTACAATAAATTTACAATTTTGTTAAAACATACTAAATATCATTTTCTTATTTAAAAGTTCCTCTAACATGTAGTCCTATTTGAATTAAAGTATTGTATATATTTTTTAATATTCAACACTAACCAAGCATTACATAAATTTAAGTTTTCACACTATATTTCTACTTTTCAAAAGATAAAAGTTCTTGCATTTAGCTAAATTCTAATTTAGTGAAGGCTGATATTTTCGCTTTAGAAATTCTGCATAATTACGATATTCTTCAATATATTATTATATTTTATACTTATTATATAGCCGATACCAATAACGTTGATATTTTCTATTGCTTTTTTATGCAACTTTTGTTATATTACTATTTTAACGCTTTCCAACATAGTTAAAATATGTTTACGAATTCGGTTTGTCTGGTCATCTGTCTGGCCAACAGGCTCTCTGGTGGTTTGGCTGTCTGGCTGGCCGATCTCTGACTCGAGTAAGCATACCCGGGTTCACATGTAATTCATATAGGTTATCCAAGTTTACTACGGCATCGATATTGAAAATGAAGTGTGTAGCATTTATAGTTCGTTTACATAGAGATTCAAAAGAATTCCATTACATTATGGACTATGGAGAAAATCGTTTGCCAAATATTCTAATACGTTAAGCGCCACGTCAGTCACCGGTGACTGACACCGAGCTTTCCGTTTAGAACGCATCATTCACCGATGACTGACGGTCTAAAGTATGATATAAAATTAAATATATGTATATTGTTTTAAGTAATTACTGAAAATTTACTTATCTTTTACTTATGACAGGATTATACCCTCTTAAAAATTACTTAAAACATTGTAAATTTTTCAGCTTCAGCGTCAGTCAGCGTGGCACTCAACGTTTTAATAATATTACTCTATTTCAAACATACTGAAATCGATATACAGCATTGAGATGTACTACAAGAATCTTAACCCCCTGTTTTTGACATCATAAACTAAAAACAAGGAGCCAACACCACTTTTTAAGTACAAAAATATCTGCCTTAAATAATCAGGAAAAGTCTGACAATGAATGAGCCGAAGATTACAGGAAAAATAAGTGGTATGAAAAAGCTTTTAGTAACAAAGCAAGTTAATTTTATTTGCCCGAACTGAGTTCGGGCAACAGTAACAGATAGGTGGTTAATGTAGAATATGACGTGGATAGCATTTTATATAGTTCATTTGCTGAGACACACTAAAGAATTCGTTTAAACCCTGTCTAAGAAGGATGAATGCTGGTAGTGCGTTCTTAGTTGCGGTAAGCATTTTTAAATATTAAATAATTTGTTGCATATTACTTGGTGTGTATAAATTCTATAGGTCATATACCGGGCTACACAAAAAAATTATGTTTATTTAGTATAATTTCTGAAAGGGGATTTTAATCTGTATTATGCGTTTCCTAACTGAACTAAATTTTAGCATATTATACACTATACAGTATATATGTGGCATTCTCACAATCTTTTGACTTTCATGTCCCTGAATAATTTTTATTTTAATACACTTTTTTGTGTTTTTTTTTTTTTATTTATTTCATATACTGGGGAACATCCCATTGCATGATTGCACAACAATATAAACGAGATAAATAAGTTTTGGACGATGTTGGGGGTCCAAACACCTGGAAAACTCCTATACTGTCCCGTGTCCCTGATGCTGATTTTTAAGTTTGGAGCTGTTTGGATAAAATTGTTTCAATAAAAATAATTCGATGTAATTTCTTTCTGAAACCGGAACTATTGTTTTATATAAAAATGTAGCTAAAAATTAACCTGCACACATTTTTAGGGTTGTTATTTTTAAAACTCTGTCCCTGGGTTTTAGATTCCTTACTATCCCTCTTCTAAAATTATACAGAAAATCATTTCAGATGCAGCCACAGAATTTTTTTCAAGTTTTTTCTCATGCAGAAGTATGCTAGAGAAATAATGTCTAAAATTCTTTGGCAGGAAATTGACTGTAGAATTTAAATCAGCATTTAAATATCAATTTCAAGTATCGTGGCTTTATTGGTACTCTCGCCGTCCCCAAGGTTTATTCCTGTACTTTTCGAGGTAAATTAAAAAAAAAATTAATTTAATCCGATGTTAACAGCTGTTTCTAAAAATCAATGAACATTGTGGCTATCACTTAGTCTTAACATGATTTTCCTAAAAATAGGTGGTAATTTTCCTTACCGTTCCATCCTTAACGCCCCTTTTTTCCGATACCATCCCCTTTTTTTACATTACCGTCCCTTCTTTAACATCTCTTTAAGACAATGTTATATAAAAATTCTGTATTAAAAGTACTACATTAAAAGTGCTTTATTATTTCTTATTTGAATGTCCCGTAGGCGCTATGCAAATTCATTATCAGTAAAATTTTAGAAGAAAATAAAAAGTTATAGGGGTAAAATGGTAAGGAAAACTAAACTCGCAAGTTTAACTTAAACCTCAGATGAATAAAAACATTTTCGCTGCTGACCATTTTTTCTTTATTTTGAATCATTAAGGCATTCGTCTATCAGATTAAAATGTTATTTTAGCAAGTTTAATTTTGTCAGATTTTTTTCCCCAAAAGTCAAAAGATTGTGAGAATGCCCCATATACAAATTTAGAGATCATATACAGGGGTTCACGGTAGAATTTTAATACTTTTCCGCCGATAGATGGTAATTGCTGAAATCGTGTTTTAAAATGTGTTATGAGTTTTCAATTTTTTTTAAGGTATTATTTTTCATCCTTTTATACGAGTTTTGTACAATATTCGAATATTCGGCAAAGTATTTTATGGTCTATGCTTGGCGCATGATATTTATGTCTTGTTTTAATTATTATGTAAGTATAGTTTGTTGCAGACCACTTAACATAGGAAACATATGTATACTTCCCGCGAGAAAAAATGGTTGTGTATGACTGTTCTAACGGAACTCGACACTATGGTATAACTTTTTTTTTAAACAGACATAATTTAACCCCTTAATCGTCGCGTCCGATACCTTCACGGGCAATTTGCCCATGAACGTATCGGGCGCGATGATTAAGGAATTAATATTGAAAATACATTTGCCTATTTCAATTGACTCACTAAATGTTAGATTTAAGGAGGCAACAGCAGTTACAGGATCACACGTAAAAAAGTTCATATTCATGTACCTTGTTATAAAGAACTATTGAAGCGATTTCAATAAATTTCAATTCTTTTGATAGTAGTCAAATTATAAATTGATCTTCCGCAAGAAATAAAAAATGAATTAGTTACGCGATTCTAAAATAAACTTACGTCTTTTCTATTTCTTTTTCTTTTTCCCAGCAACTACCGAAGGGATTTATATATATATGTATATATATATATTTAAAAATAGTTTTGTTGTTAATCTACATATAATTTGATCGTCACAGTAAAATAAAAATAAAAAATGCGCAAATTAAGCAATATCGGAAACAAATAAAGAAAGCAGGTCTTTAAAAAATTAAAATAACTATTGCAATTTTTACTTTCATATCTGTCCAAATTATCAATTTAGAGTTTAGCTATATCCAAAACTAAAGAAAAAGTATTGTAATCACTTCATTCGTTCCCGAAAAAGGGTATTTTAATATTTCCTGCTTTTTTATGGGATTTCCGAAGTGTTGATGCCTTCTTAAATTTCAAGATTTTAAATTTAAGAATTTTTTCTCACATTTTTTTAATTCATATTTGTCTTACATAAGCATCAAATTAACAGTCCTACGATATTTACTTAAATTATTATCGAAATACCTTTAGTATGAATAAAAATAATTTGGTATCGAAACATGTTGTTTATATATTCTAATTTATTAAGTGTAATCTAAGTGTTGCATTTTTAAATTTCAAAATTTTAATTGTTTTTTCACATTCTTCTCGTATGTTTTAAATATGTAGCTTTAATATTTATTTTAATTCATTTGTTTTATTATAAATAGGGAATTCGTTGTTCATTGTTTGCTGGTATTTTGAATACCACTATTTCTGAAAAGTAATATTTTTCGTATTTCATCGCGGATTTCAAAGACAAATATTACTATATTCCGAAATACCGATGCTCAAAATCCCGGAGCGCATTCACCTCTCTGTACTCCTTACAATAAAAAGCATGTTAGTCAAATACTTTACACAAAGTACATTAATCCCAATTTACGTAATAGCATCTTTCCTAACAAACTCGAATAAACTTTTTATTAGTATAGCATCAAAATAACAGTCTTGGAATAGGTGCTTAAATGTCTATAGAGAATCGTTCAGAAAGCCTCGCATTGACATGTTACTATTACTGCAGAATTTTCTGCTCTGCTCTCTAGCGTAGAGGAACTGCTCGTTTCCATGACTACAGTCACGTGACTACCTGTTTCTTCTAGTCCTTAATTATTCAACATGCCGACTCGCTCGATTGGCCAATATCTTTCACGTGACCGACATATTCCTTTTTTTTTTTTTAAAAAAAAAGGAGAAAAAAATCGTTTTCCAAGCTTTAGGGATTTTTCATTTCCCGTTTAAAGTACATGGGAAATTCACTCCTAGAATTCAGAATCGTAAAATTTGAATTTCAAAAGCTTAATTCGAAGGCTTTCGATTTTATTCTATATACCGCTGCTTTTCTATTAGTGTTTTGATTTCGTTTCATCATCATCGAAATTCTCGGTTTATTTATACGTATCCACGATATCATCTGGTTATGGCTTATAAATATGGAAATGAGGGTGAATGTAAAAGTACGAAAATATTTGCGCACGAATCTCAAAAAAAAAAAAAAAAAAAAAAAATGTAAAGATACGCTTTTTTACATTTTTAACATAGTAACCGATTTTTGAAGGCTAGTGCATTTAGCATTTTATTACTTCTAACAAAAACAGAAAGGCGGTGTTATTAAAATGATATATATTTTTTATTATATTAAATCATTTTATATCAGATTATGGGATATTTTAGAGAAATAGATAAAAATTAGGCCACTTATTTTTTTTATAAAAAAAAGCTTTCATGTCATTAATTCATTAAGCCACTTTGTTCAAATAACCAATTTTAGAAAAACTCAAAATTTTATTTTATTTATTTATTTATTTTTCATTTTTCTTTTTTTTTTCTGTTCTTTTTTTTAAAGCCCGTGTAAATAGCTTTCCAAAATATTTTTTGTTTTCTCCGTACTATTATTAGAAGTGTACTTCTGATTGTCTTTGTTACAGCTCGCACACCGAAAGTGTGTATTTCAGAAATCAGATATGTGTATTAAATATCCTCAAGAAAGTAAAGATCTTCTGTTGCTTACATTAAGCATGGTACAACATATACATTTGGTGAATTTTAAGAATTTGAGGTGAATATTTCTTATAAATATTCAGAAATAAATATTTTAAATGTGTTTTCTAAAAAACAGAATTTTCGTGAACAATCAGTTATTGAAAACCTTCTACAAAATATTACCGTTAATTTTATATAGAACCGATCACCTGCAATTTATGTGATTTTATGATTAGAATGAACTATTGGTTTAAATATCTGATAATTTACAGAAGTTTTACAAGCATATTTATAAATTAACATACAGGAAACGTGAAAAACCATGAATGTGTACTTTGAAAATGCATTGGTAAATTTTCATTAGTTTTGTCATGAAAACATCTTTGGTAAGTGTCAAACATTTCATTATTTTTTTCTTGAAATAAAAAAAAATAAAAAAAATTTCATCAAAAAAATTATATACTAATATTAATCTGTATGTTGTTAATATTAAAATATACATCTGGGCCAGCAAACTCGAGACAGACCTGGTTCGGGCACTTAAAAAAAAAAAAAAAAAAAAAAAAAAAAAAAAAAAAAAAAAAAAAAAACTGGCATTAAATTTTCGATTATGTCCTTTAAATCGTTAAAACAATCATTATAACAGGGATCATCCGTTAACCCATTAATGACGAGTTTCTTTTACACATTTTTAATAACTCGGTACCAGTTGACACCAGTTTTCCCATATTGCAATTTTAACTTATTTAATTAAGTTATTTGAGATTAAGTAATATGAAAATTTCCTTACTAAAATACTGGTTTTCACATTTGAAATTTTCGTATTACTTAAATGGCAGATTTTCGTACCAAACGGCGTTAATGAGTTAATATGCACGTCGTGTAAATAACGTATTCCTTTAAAACACGCTATCGTAAAATAACTTTATATATGCTCTTAAAAATGTCTCTTCAAAAAAAAAAACAAAAAAAAAAAAAAAAAAAAAAAAAAGAATCAAATTTGAATATTTTCCATAGTGCCTAAATAATGTATTTCGTAAAAACGCTCCATCGTTAAAAACATGAAATCAAAAAATATAATCAAAACAATGAACAATTAAAAATTTCTTCGCAAAAAAGAAAGAAAGAAATCCAATCAATGCTTTATCCCTTTTTCAATGTCACGTGTTCGATACCATATCAACTATTTTCTACCGTGAGGCAAGACTTGGGGAAAGTTTTCTTTCTTCGTTTACCTGACGCGGGCAAAGTTTGCAGTAAACTGACTTCTCCTATTCATTCTTTTAAAAATTCGTAGGAAAAAATTAGATACATAAAATACATAGATATAAAATTTATTTTTGGATGACAAAGATTAGATACAGAGACCATTTAATATAGAAAAAGGGTACCAAAAAGTGATGAGTTTTTTTAATATTGCGTAAGGCAAAAATCGAATTATGAACACCGAATAAAAATTATTTTCATAATTATTTTAATGAAGACAAAATTTACTATGTTCGGGAAAAATACTGAAACCGGATTACTTTTACTAGTGACTCGCCGAGGAATGAGAAAAAAAAAAAAAGAACAACACTAAAAATCGTACAAAGATTAAATGAAAAAAAAAAATCCAAAATCTGAACAACTACATTCGGACTTGTTTTTGTCTATCCGGATTAAAATTTGCAGACCTCTACCCTTCGCCAACAAACAAACAGACATACAAACACATACATAGACAAAAACTTTCTTATTGTAGATATATGATTTCGTTACGTCATCACCGAAATTCTCGTTTTACTTACACGTTTCCACAATATCATCTGGTTATAGCTAATAATTCCAAATTAATAAAAGAACGATATTGTAGGTCTTCAAAATATATTTTAAAATTAAAATCTCAGGCACCCGGATAGAAAACGAAAAAGTCCTTCCGGCCAGTGCCGGGAGGAAGAGGTAGCTTTCATAATCCTTATTTAAAAAAAGCCAAATTATATCATTCAAACACACGAAGCTTAATTTAGTGGAAACCGAATATAGGAGATTCAATACTAATTTTTATCAATATAATGAATGAGAATTTCGCGAAATTAGTCAGCTTTATCCAAGCTGCTTTTCTTTGAAGTAACATATATTTGGCTGCCAAATTCGGCAATTTCTTAAAGTGCCTGTCATTTTAAGACAACATGGTGGATGAGGCTAAGCAGTGAACTCGGTCGAGACCTTAGTAATTGCAGTGCACATGCTCACTCACATCGGAATCGGTTAATATATAGGAGTGCTGTCGCATGCAAAAAATCAGATTTTTCAAAATGTCACCCACAATAGAAATTGAAACTGCTATATCTGAGCCATTTTTTAAGGTAAAGACAAACAAAAAATGCTCCTGAATCCTTATATCAAGGTCAAATACTTAAGAAAGAAACCCTTTTCAATTTCTAATTTTTTTGCACCTCACTTTAAATATATATATATATATATATTAATTTAATGGTCGCCATTTTGAAACAAGATGGCTGATGAATCTGGCCAGCGAACTTGGTCGAGGTGTTGATGTATACTATCCACATGCCTTCTTACATCGAAATAGGCGAATACGTGTGTTATCGCGTGACAAATACAAGATCGTTTCAAAATGTTAGCCATGCTAGAAATTCAAAGTGCTATAAATCAACCATTTTTTAAGATATAAACAAAAGAACAAATTTTCAGAAACAAAAACTGCTCCGGAATCTTTGTATCAAGGTCAAACACATAAAAAAATCTTTTTCATTTTCCAATTGTTTAATACCTCATTTTGAATTTTAAATTTAATTTTTTTAAATGGCAACCCTTTTGAAACAAGATGGCGAATGAAGCTGGCCAACGAACTCGGTCGAGACATTGGTATGTACTATGTACAGACCAAGTTACATCCAAATAGGTTCATAATTACGCCTGTTGTCGCGTGACAAAAATCAGGTCGTTTTAAAATGTCAGCCACAAGATAAATTCAAAATGCTATTACTCAGCCATTTTTATTAGATATAGACGAAAGAAAAACTGTTCCGGAATCTTTGTATTAAGGTAAAACACATACAATAAAAATCTTTTTCACTTTCCAATTTTTTTGGTATCTCATTTAAATTTTTTAATTTTTTAATTTTTTTAATGGCCGCCATTTTGAAACAAGATGGCGGATGAAGCCGGCCGACGAACTCGGTCGAGATATTTGTATGTACTATGTACACACCAAGGTTCATCCAAGTCGGTTCATAAATACGCCTGTTATTACGTGAGAAAAATCAGGACGTTTCAAAATGTCAGCCACGCTAGAAATTCAAAATGCTATAACTCAGCCATTTCTTAAGATATAGACGAAACAAAAACTGCTCCCGAATCTTTTTATCAAGGTCAAACACATAAAAAGAAAATATTTTTTCAATTTTTAATTTTTCGGTACCACATTTCAAATTTAAATTTTTCTTAAAAATTTAAATGGCCACCATTTTTAAACAAGATGGCAGATGAAGCTGACCAACGAATCCGGTCGAGACATTGGTATGTACTATGTATAAACGAAGTTACATCCAAATCGGTTCATAAATACGCCTTTTATCGCGTGACAAAATTCAGGACGTTTCAAAATGTCAGCCACGCTAGAAATTCAAAATGCTATAACTCAGCCATTTTTTAAGATATAGACGAAACAAAAACTGCTCCGAAATCTTTGTATAAAGGTCAAATACATAAGAAAAAATATTTTTCCATTTTCAATTTTTTGGTACCACATTTCAATTTTTAAATTTTTAAAAAAATTTTAAATGGCCGCCATTTTGAAACAAAATGGCGGATTAAGCTGGCCAACGAACTCGGTCGAGAGATTGGTATGTACTATGTACACACTGAATTACATCCAAATCGGTTCATAAATACGCCTTTTATCGCGTGACAAAATTCAGGACGTTTCAAAATGTCAGCCACGCTAGAAATTCAAAATGCTATAACTCAGCCATTTTTTAAGATATAGACGAAACAAAAACTGCTTCGGAATCTTTGTATAAAGGTCAAATACATAAGAAAAAAATATTTTTCCATTTTTAATTTTTTGGTACCACATTTCAAGTTTTAAAATTTTTTAAAAATTTTAAATGGCCGTCATTTTGAAACAAAATCGCGGATGAAGCTGGTCAACAAACTCGGTCGAGACATTCGTATGTACTATGTACACACCAAGTTTCATCGAAATCGGTTCATAATTACGGGAGTTACAGTGTGACATAGGTCAGATATATATATATATATATATATATATATATATATATATATATCAATTTTGAACGGAGGGTGGTTTCGGGGTCTGGGGGTTATGATCGATGAAAATATACCAAAATTTTTTGAAATCGCTTTCCTCCGAACGGCTGCAATAGGTAGCTTTTTTGTAAAGAAAGCTACCTAAAATACCTACGTTTAGAAGGTACTTTTTGTATCTTTTAATAAAAACATGAATATTTACTATTTAAAAAATGTACATTTTTTAAAGATCATTTTCATATTTCTTTGTCTTTTGTGTGTTTTAAAACCGCAATCTCCGGGTTTCGGAATAAGTTTAAAAAAAAAAAAATACCTATCAATAGTCGATACTTTCGTGGTACTACTGGTATCGTTTAAAAAATGAATATTTACTATTTCAAAAAAAATTGTATTTATTTTTTTACTTTTCTGCAGCTATAAATTATCATGTTTTAAGTAGTGAAATTTTTAATAATGTCGTTGTTGTCTGTCACTTCACTTTAAAAAGTGAGTTTTTATTTTTCAATTAAAATTAAAATTCTGTTTTTTTTTATATTTGTAATAGCTTATTTAAAGCCTAAATTCTTTGCTTATAATTCATAATTAAAAACTTAAATTATATAAAATTTTGTAAAAATTAACTTCTTTGCATAATTTGTTATTGCTGTCGTTTTCATTGCTGTTCCCCACTTCACTTAAAAGGGTGATTTTATTCTTAATTTAAAATAAAATTCAAAATGTTTATTTAAAAAAAATAATTCTAATATTATATTTAAAGCCTTCTTTCTTTGCATTTATAATCTGTAATTTTAAATGACATAAATTTGTAAAAAATAGCTTATTTGCATAAATTTTAATGTCTGTTTAATTTTTTTTCAACAGAATTATTCAGAATATTTCAACAGAAGCGGAATTTTTAATTTTGTCGTTTTTATTGTTATTCCTCACTTTACTTTTAAAAAGTGTTCTTTTAATCGTAATTTAAAACAAAATTCTAAATAAAAATAAAGAAATATTTACAGTATTTTATTTAAGGCCTAGTTTCTTTGCATTTACAATATGTAATTAAAAGCTTAAATTACATAAAATTTGCAAAAATTAGTTTATTGGCATAAAATTTGAACGTCTCTTTTGTACTTTTTTCAACAGAAGTAAAAAAATTATTACTGTCATTGCTATTGTTGTTCTACACTTTCTGTTTAAAAATTGAGCTTTTGCTCTCAATTTAAAATAAAATTCTAAATTTAATTTTCTCTCCCATGTTTTCTACCCGTTGTTCAAAATAATGAAATAAATACGTAGGGGTTTCTTTGTCAGAGCGTTTAAGCAATCGCGATGATTGAAATTCATTCTAAAAAATGCTAATTTATGCAAAAGTTGCCGACTTTTCCCATTTGAAGACCTTTTACCTTAACGGATTTTTTACTCTTGCAATTCTTTAACAAGAAAAAAAAAGTTCTGAAAGTTTCCCTCGACCCTTTTCTCTTGGGGCCATTAAAGTTATTTCCATGTGTAACGAAACCAGATACAAATGAAGTTTTATTGAAACTCTTCTGTCGATCTTTTCTCGAATCTCTTTTTTTTTTTCCTTCTTCGCGCAGTTTCTTCAAGAGATATACGTTTTGATGTGAAATTGAAAAGTAAATAGTCGCGACGTCTCTTCTCATTGTTTCATACACCAAAAAACACAGTACACAAAGAAGTTTAGCAGACTGTTTTTTATAATCTTGTTAAGTATAAAGGTTCGTTCCTGCCTAAAACATAAAACCATTTAAATACTAAAAGAATATGCTCTTAAAATTATCCTCTTCGTATAATATACTTTCCTTCTGAAACACCTTTCTCTAATGCAGTTACGCTTTGAATGGTCAATCCCATTATGAAAAATACTGGTAAAAATTTTTCTTTCATCTGACCGACAATGATCTTCTCTTGAGTTCTCGATGCTCCATTTCTGTACCCGAACGTGGAGAATCTTTTTTTTCCTCTTTTCCTCTTATTTTCACCGCTTATTTGTGAAAGGAAGACCTGGTAAAACCATAAATGCGACTCCCCTCCCCCTCCTAGACTACCTCGTTCTCTTTTCCTCTTTTTTAAGAAACAGATGGATAACGTAAATTGTTTTTTCTGCATTTTCCTTTGGGATATCTTTTGCTACCGTCTACTCAATTTTATAAGCTCCTGTTTTTATAACATACAGATGCCGCAGTCTGAACATGCTACATCCTGCTACTTTCTCTCCGTATTCTTTTTTTTTTTTTCTATTATATTTTCTTGATGGAATTAGATAAAGCCTAATTGAATTTATTTGAAGATTACTATAACATCAGAAACCTTAAAAATATGTGCGATGTTATATGATAGCGTCTCTACATCGCCGCATAACTTTTAATGAATGAACATTAGTGTTTAGAAAATTCAGTATTTTTGGTTTGTAATTTATTCTCCTTTTGTGAGTACATTTTCTATTTTAGTGCGTAACTAATTTAATTCAACAAAATGTATTTTAAAAAATCTCAGCAGCACTGTTTATTATATTCCATGTTTACACTCTAAGATTGGGAGAAGTGAAAAGTTCACTCTTTAAAAGCTATTTGCACTCTTTTTAGAGTGGATTTGATAAAAATACACTCCTTAACGAGTAGAATTTTCCACATATTTCACTCCATTGTCGAGAGCGAAATATGTCACTCCGTTGTCGAGAGTGAAATATCTCACTCCGCTGACGAGAGTGAAAAACTAGCATTATACACTTTAAAAAATTTCCGTTCAACTTTCAACCAATATATAGGGAGTAAAATAATGGAAAGCACCAAAATATGTCACTTCTCCAAATATGTCACCAAAATATGTCACTCCATCGCATAACGTAATCTTGGAAATTACGTTGATTTGGTACTAAAACGCATCTGTTTTCAAGAGTGAATACTCACTCTTTCTGAGAGTGGCTATTCACTTCTGCTTAGAGTTAATAGTCACTCTAAGAAGGTACCGTCACTCTATTCACTCCTATAAGGTGTGAAAAAACGCACTCCTTTAGCAAGAGTGAATAGTCACGCCTCCGAAAGAGTGATTATTCACTCTTGTTTAGAGTGACTATTCACATCCCAGGAGTGGGTATTCACTCTTTCAGAGAGTCAAAAATTTCTCTTTTGGTCAGAGTGAATAGTCACTCAAAAGAGGTTGGGTGTATTTTGACTCTGCAATAGAGTGAATAATCACTGCTCCGGAGTGAACAATCACTCCTTTTTAATTAGAGTGTACAAAAATAAAGACCACTTTAAGTTTGTTGGTCAGTGAGACCTCAATTTCCCCTCGCTAATGTTAAAACTAATCTTGTGTAATGCATTCGCATTTTTAAAATATCTCTTTGGGAAATTACTATTTTTAACATCTTTTTTCTGTTTACTATTCTTAAAGCGTGCTTCTTTTTTAATTGTCTAAATAGTTCTAAAATGTATACTTAATTTGTAATTTTGTGTGTTAAAATATTAGCGAATCTGGGAAGATTTCAGCACGTTGCATAAAATTAAGTATATATTTTATTAATATTTTGACAACTAAAAACAGAGACATCCTATAAAAACAGTAAACGGATAAAGAAATTAAAAATAGTAATTTTCTGATGAGATATTTAAAAAATACTAATGCATTGCACGTCCATGTGTTTAACATTAGGAAGGACAATTCGAGATCTCAGTGACCATCAGCCTTTATTTTAAGATTGTTATTTCTTATTTACTAAATCAACTTTATTCAACAAAGAGTTTCATTTTACATAGTCATATGCATTATGAAAATGTGTTATTATAGACTGTTATGAATCTGCAGCAAAATGCCCAGTAATTCAACCGTTTTTATAAATAACCATTAGTTGACAATAATTTGAAGCGGTCTCATTGGTCAGAATATAGATAAATTATGATTATCAAACCATTTTCTATAAAAACGATTGAATGTATGGAAAGTTTGCTGCAGATTTTTAACAGTGTTGATATAGAATACGCATGGAGCATTTTGAAAAGTCCTTCACAAGGCTTAAAATATTCAAGAAAATGCCTTAATTTTCTCCAAAAACTTTTTTATTATTTCTTGTGTGATAACTATATGCCATCATGCATATAGTGTGCCCTTGAATAATGTTTGAAGTGAAAAAATAATAATTTGAAGGCCCCTTGTCCCCTTAACACTATTTTCAAATCGCAATTTTAGTCTTATTTAATTGCAAAGTTTTCCGATTAGATAATGCGAATATTACTATTTAAAGTAGTGGTATTGATATTCCCTCATCCTTAGAAAACGTCTTACAAATATCTAAAATCCATGAAGGGATAATAATCATCTGACTGAAAAGCTTTAATTCAAATCTAATTGTTATCAATCCCAGACTTTAAGATGCTACGGTTCTAAAACGGTATATATTTGTACCGATTTTAGTATCATATCCAAAATTTAATAAAGTTTATTATGAATAGTTATGCATTACAATCCCTCTTATTAATTTTTTAACCCGTAATACATTAATGAAGCTGTCATTTAATGTAATGAGGTTTGAGTAATTTAGTTAGAACTCGTGTGTGATGAAGAACCCTTTTGAATGAAAAACCACTTTTCTTAGTAGGCATTATAGTAAGAGATTGTCTTCTAAAAATGTACCATTTAAAAAAAGCAACAACCTCTTCGTAAATGTGTGGATTTCATGTTCGCTTCGTAACATTTATATTCAAAGTACATTTAATGCATATTTGACTCTTCATTCCATGTAATTAAATGTTAATGGTAATTTGTAATTAGTAGAAGCTCACTTATTTCCAGGATTTTAGACTTAAAAGGCTTTTTATTACATATTTCTTAATGACACATAGTGTGCCTTATCCTTATATTACGTGCTTTGTTCAAGAAAAACACTCATCTTTGAGCTCAGATGAATAATTACTACCGTAATAAACAACATTTTTACTATTAATAGCATTATTTTAAACGAGATGAAGAATATTTCATTATGTTTAGGTGTAAAACCTCAATTTTTTTCCCTATTTCCAGTGTTCTTTTCGCAAAATATCCATTCATTTAGATATATTGTAAAAGATTTTTTAAGGTGCGTCCGTAATTATATAAATACGTCGCAACTTTAGTCGTCGTCTGATCCGTCTGCCAGTCTGTCTGTCCATCTGTCTGTAGATAACAGTGCAGAAACAACCCAATTGAATGGTTTGAAATTTAATATATATAATCGTTGCAGAATTTTGTCGAGTCATTTAAAATTTTATGAAAATCGAATCAAGCTTAAAAAGAGATTAGTAAAAGTTTTCTTCATTCTATTAAATCCTATCATACGTAATTAATTCAATGATATCTTATGATTCTAGGCAATAATTCTAGGTTGCCATGTTGATTACGTCCTACTTAAGATGGAGTCATATTATTTCCGTATTACTGAATTTAATATATATGATCGTAATAAATTTTATATTCTTGCATTTTTTATAGCAGTGTAACAGCTATTGCATCAAGATCTGAATATTTATAAAACTATTTACAGTACGAACGCACCTCATTTGCCACGTTTGATGTGCAATTTCCGACTTGTTATTTTATCTTCGATAACAGAGATCCTGAAGTGGAATGAAAGATTTATGAATACCTTAATTTAAACTTTTGCATTAATCGTGTATTTCTAGCTAATAAATTCATTCTCTTGACTTCTTCAAATTTGTTTTGTCATAACCGTGGAAACATAAATATTTGGAGAAAGGATGTTTCACTTTTTTTTTTTTTTTGTCAGAATTCTCCACATTTTACCGTTAGGAAGCTAAAACAATCACTATGAGAATCATTTTTATGGTGAAATTTCTTTCAATTCATTTTAAAACAAACATGACTGCTCAATTCTGTTGAAATATAATTGGATTCTTATTAATTAGAGAGAGAAATATCTCTTTTATCAGTTTGCCAGGTTTTAATTTCTTTGATCTAATGCACATCATAAGTTTACAATATAAACTAGAAAATATCGAAAACTTCTGAAGCTTTCGTATCAAACGTTCCTTCTTTAAATTCAAGAGATGTTCTTTTTCCTTTGTGAGTTTTGTCATTTCCTCCTTTTTTATTTTCCTCTGATTGATGCAAAGTCGAGAAAAAGTTTTTTTTTTTTTTCTTTCTTTTTTTTTTTTTTTTTTAATGCTTTGTCCAAAATAATTCATTTATTATAGATAAATTTTCTTGGACATTTAAAATGCCTGGTTTCTTTTTAAAAGAAACTATGTTTTCTACAATATTACTTACTTTAAATTATCGGAAGTGTATTATTATGGTTTGTATTAGATTAAAGATACAGATGTACAAAAAATGTTGGAAGATGTAGACGGATTTTTTTCAGCGTGGCTGTGGTTCCTTAGATTTCAGCAACATTATTTCCAAATAGTAATCGTCTAGTATTTTTCTAAGGTTAAATAAGACGAATACTAATGTACAAAAATGGCGGTATTCTATTCAACAGACCATACAAATGTGGAGAAATAGCCGCCATTTTATGAGTCAGCTTGTAGACATATAGTATTCAGGATGTTGTGGTAAAAAACTTAAAGACAAACAATGATTGTACATTAAAAATACTGAAATTTAAACCAGAGAAATATAACAAAATAATTATTATTTAAATTTCTTCACAAAAGCTGTAAATAAATATTTTGCTGTGTTTGTCTGCATTTTTATATATAGATAAACTTTGTATATCCTCATGTTTTAGGAATGAGTATTTTATAAGTGTATGTATGAAATGTATCTGAAATAGATTAACATGTTGCTTCGGTTTATACTACTATATAACCCTGAATAAAAAATAATTTTGTCTACTGTCATAGAATTTAACAGATCGGTTGACCATTCACTATTATACTCGTGATTGCACAGCTGTTAACATTTATGCTTTTTTGATACTACTTATTTAACTTAGCTTTACTTAATTGCATATTTAAGATGAAACAAAAAAGGAAAAAAGAAAAAAAAAGGAAATAAATATTTTTCTTCTTATGATTTTCTTGTGTCGTCTCTTTTAGTTTTAGTTTTCAATTTACTTTTTTCTTTTAATTTGTTTATTTAGTTTTATTTCCTTTACTCTTTTCTTTTCTGTTTATTTTTCTATCATTTTGGCAGCACTTTCCTATTCTGCATGTGCTTCTCGGAGATTGGTGTTTAACTTTCAGCTTGCGTACCTTTCGCATGCTCTGTAATCTCTTTTCTCTGGCCTTACTGTTCATTTGTGACCTTGTCCCCTTACAGACACGTGTTTACTTTGGCTGACGACAGGCTGTTAAAATTTCCAACCCGAAACGCGTCCTGTGTGTTCCTTTTGACTTATGGTGATTCATACAAAGTTTTATTATTTAAAAGTCAATATTACTTTTCAAAAATGCTGGTAAGAAAAAGTGTACGAGGTGGTAGCTATGCAGTCATGAGTACACTCGTGACTATTCAATAATGTGTCAAATAAAAAACTGCGTAAAATATTCAAAGTTTGAATTAACTTATTTAATCAATTATTAATATTTAATGTGAATGAAAGCTTATGAACTCTGCCCTTTCCGTTCGGTGGAATTTGTATTGTTTTCCTCATCACTGTACAATAAAGAACAAAAGAATGAAAATTGCATAAAAGAATCACATTTAAGAACACAAACCACCCAATATATGTTTTTAAAAAGTCTTTATTTAGCCCTTGGATATGCTTAAAATGCAATTTTATTCTTTTGTCTTTCTCATAAACTTTGTTAAAAATCTATAGTGAAGATTTGTTAGAACAAAAATATATTTTATAAATTGAGGAAGAACTCTTTTTTATGCAGTTTTCGACTTCAAAACTATATCAAACTTTGTTAGTAAAATTTCTTTGTTTCATTGTGTTTTTTTTATATACAAATCAGGAAATTTATCTTTGTGTTTTTTGTATGTTAACGAGTTGAAGTGCATTTTGTATTGTGAAGAGATTGACAAAATTTTCAGTTTTCTGTTTATTTGAGAAGTGTTACGCAGAAAGTTCTTTTTAGAATTTCATCGTTATCGTTTTCTTTTCAGATTTCAAAACATGTATAATGTATAATTCAATGTAAAATTGTTTTGTTTCAAAGTTGTTTTTATTTTTAGTGCTTGCTTTTCATCCTTTTTTAGGGTATGAATGTAATTATGAGTAAATGGATTGATTTTATTTCCGTTGTTCTTTTCCTTATTTGATTTCAAAAGTATCCGTAAAAGCCGTTTATTAAATTTTAATTAAATTTGATGTTTCAAACCATCTAAGCAAAAAATCTCATTTTTCTGTGTAATTATGTAACATATAATGCCATCAATGGACTCGGAATCCTTCGGTAACATAAAATGTCAACATTATACCTGTTTTCAGAGGAAAAAATAGGTTATAATATGACCAAAAAACAGATACCTAAAAATTGTTCTCTTATTACAGGGAGAACAAAATCCTTGGACAGACAACTGCCACGGATAATCGAATACCCATTTAATTGAACAACGGACAATCGAGAATCTACTGCATTACGACAACCTAGAAATTTTCATACTATTGATTTTATCATTGCACTGTTGTACTGATGAAGATAAAGTAATTTTTTAACCTAATGAAAATAGTTTAAAAATCAGTTTTCATCTTTATTTATTTACTCAACTATTTATCATCGTTATTTATTTAAACATTATACCTGTTTTCAGAGGAAAAATAGGTTAAAATATGACCAACAAATATGTAACGACAACCTTATTACTGGGATAAAAAAAATTCTTATACAGTTAAATTCCACGGATAATTGAATACCCATTTAACTTGACCACGGACAATCGAGAACCTACATTTTAAGGCAGACTAGAAATTTTCATACTATTCATTTCGTCATTGCACTGGGTACTGATCAAGATAAAGTGACTTTTTTAATCCAATGAAAAAAGTTTTGAAAACAGTTTTCATCTTTATTTATTTATCTACTACTTGATTAATTTGGTTGATTTAGAAAAGATCAATTACTGATTTAAGTGCACATAAAATGTACTCTGAATATCAAATTAGCAAAAATATTATGATAGTATTAGTAAACGTTTACCTTGGTTATAAAACATCTGTTGAGTTTGGAATTTTTGTTGAAATTTAAATAAAAGAGTCTTAACTCGAGATTTTTTTTTCAAAGCAATCTTCAAAAAAAGAAATTAAATGGCATGCTTAACGTATCTTAATTCAATTTCGACTTAATTGGTAGAAATAAGGCCAATTTCTTTTTTAAATTAAAATGAAAAGCTCATACATCTCTGAAAGTATTTTTAAGAAATTAGTTTTTGCCTAAATATGATTAAATTATAAAAACCCCGTGGAAATATCCTAAGTAAACATTTTTCTATCACTGCTATAAAAAAAAGGAGTAATTTTATCTTGAGGCTTCATTGCAAAGTTTCAGCATATCAAACTTTTATATTAGATTTTCTTTTCATTTTTTTTTTTTACTTTAAGTGCTGAACGAGTATAGAATAAAGAGTGAAATAAAGGGAATGAGAAAAAGAAAATTCAACCACTGGCCGTACCAAATCTACCTATAAAAAATGCCTAAAGGAAAAATTAAGTTGAAATGAAATTTTTAACAAGAAAGAAAAATAGAGTTTTTATCTCTAATTTGCTAGATTTTAGTAATTATTTAAATAATTTTTCTAAAAACCTGTGAAAGTTAAAGATATATACATTGTTTGTTGCACGCTTTAAAATAACATACAAAGTAAACCAAAGCATCTTATGTAATCAGAAATATGAGTGTTGTGATTTACTTTACCTTTAAATATTTGCTTAAAAGACTTCGAACCATAAAAATCTATGCACGTACATTTAAATTTATAGAATAATTTAAATCGCAATTCATTATTTTAACATAATTCCGCTTACTTCTTCATTTATCATCCTTACTTTTAGATATATTTCTCTACATTAGCAGTGTGCAGGAATCAATAAATTCATATTGCCAGTTGTGTAAATGTAACATATCAAGGAACGAGTGCTCAGTTAACCCTTTGACAATAGGCCGGGATATACTTTATGTCACGGTGAATTATTTTTTTATGCTATTCTTTTCACTTTTTGAAAAATAATTTCTGTCCATACATTTGTAGTAGTATATTTTCCAGCAAACTGTAACACAAAGAAATATTTTTGTAAATTGTAGAACAAATTAATATAAAAATATTCGCCAGTCCTGGCCTGTAATTGAAAGGTAAATTTATCTACTAAAATCAAAAAGTAAATCTATCTATTATTTATAGCATTTTTGTATAATTGTCATAATGTGTGCTAATAATGCATCCTAATTGTTCTTTAAAAATTAAAAGTGGGTTTTTATGTATCTAAATCACGCGTTAAAATAACATACAAAATATATTAAAAACGTCTTATATACTGAGAAATAATAGTGTTCTGAAGTAATAATGATTTATTTTACCTTAAAATAGTATCCTAAATCGCTTTAAATGATTTTTAAAAATCCAAACATATTTTTATGAATAGATATATTTAAATCGCGTTTAATTATTTTATCATATTTTCTGTACAATGTTGTTGTACATGAATGAATGTTATTTCTGTATAGAAGTTTCGTACGGGTACAGTTATTTTCAAGGCAATATATTAGTATTTTTTTATAGAAAAATGAATCTAGTCTAAATGCCCGAAATTTCGCTTTATTTAAGAAGCGATTTTCTATAAGAAAATACCGGTACTGAAGAATTTCTTAGTCTAGAAATTCAAGGACCCGTACGAACCCTGGTAAACATAAAAGATCAAGGAGAGGTTACTTAACCCTTAAATGCCTGATTTTTTTTAAAGTCATTGTAATAATGTTTTTCTGGTTTCATTTTTTAAATAAATCATGGGAAAAATACATAAAAAAAGGATATTTTGTTTTAAGTATGGTTTACGGCTAAAAAATAGTTTGTTACTAATCGACAATACTGGTCTTTAATTGAAAAATAATTTTCCTTGATAAAATTCTATAATATTAAACACACAAGAATTTTAGGAATTTTAGGATTATGAGAAATAAATTTTACTTGCTCACTTCAAAACAAAATAGGGTATTTCGCAAGCTTCCAAACAAAACAAACAGAAAAAGTAGCAACAATTGCAAAAAAAAAAAAAAAAAAAAAAAAAAATCTTTATTCTTAAACAGCACAAGTGTTGCCATCTACACGTTGAAAATCGATTTTATAATATTTTCAGAATGTATTTTATTGGCAACATTAGGCATTGTAGCTTCAATATTATTCTAATAGTACTTTAGAAGCCTTAAATTGGGTATGTTGCCGAAAAGCAACACCCGTAATTTAAGGGTTAATTTTAATTTTTAATAAATGTCGTATATTTTATCATTGCTATGTAACTTTCTTTATTAATACACTTACTTCCATTGCAAACAAATATGTGAGCCAGAAATATTTCTCGGGGTGTCATGCCACACGAATACGTATGCCATCATTAATTTCAATGAAGACAATTTAATGCTTTGAAATAGGAGCATCAATAATTTATTACCATGTATTTAAAAAAAAGAACCCCACAGCCTCCCTCAGGCATGTTTAGTGATTTCAGTTTGGCGTAATTAAAATTTGAATTTTTTAAATTAAAAATGCATAAATTTAACTTCGCCGCCATTGATAATTGTGAACTGACTCGATAAACATTGAAAGCGTCTTTGGAAATATCTGCCAAAAATCAACTTCTTCTCAATCTGTAATGGTCAACGTATTAACTCTTTTAGTGCGGGAGTCGACTAATGTCGACATCTAGGAGTTTGGTGCTGTAGACTTACAGTAAGCGTCGACGAAAGTCGCCTTGGCGTTCACGGCGTGTATTGTGCTCACTGTAGTGCGTCATGGGCTTAGCAGTGATGACATATTACGCCTGCGTACTGCAGTAATTTGGCTATAACCAAAACTAGTAGCGTGCCTTGCGTGTACATTGTACAAAGTGCTTGTAGTCACTACTGATTTCGATCCGCACGATTATTTTATGTTATTTTTCTCCGACGGTGTCTTTGAACTTATGAGTAACGGTATGCAGAACTTTTTTTGATTCACCGGTTGATGTCTATGACAAAATATTCCGCACAGGGCATTAACCACCCCCCCCCCCCTGAAAAAAAAAAAAATCCGCACTGAAAGGGTTATTAAAGTCCAAAAAAATCCTTTTAAACCAAAAAAGCCTGAAAAATAATATAAATAAATTTTTATTTACCTCAGACTTAGGTGCAGTTCGATTCAGTTAAAGTTTTACTTTTTATAAACATGTAAAACTAAAAATTAGTTATACAAGAAGAAAGAAATAATCAATCAAAAAATGAGCAATCCTCTACTGAATATTTTTTTAATTCTCCTTGTTTCTAAATCTATCATTTTAAAGAGTAATTGTGGCAACTGATGAGAAAATTCAGAATCATTGAGGAAAGCTTTCCATAATCAACTTTTGCGCGCATAAAAAATGAGGGCGCATTCTGACTTTGACATAATACTGTAATATTAAATTGATTCGTGTATATAATCGTTTCCCTTGCTGTAAAAACTCAAGCGTAAAAAAATATATATTAATTTTATTTTTCATGTTAATCCTGCTAATTTAACATGTTTTTCTGCAAAACCTGTTTTTTGAACATGAAAATGTTTACCAGAGAATGGGTAGTATCCTAAAAACCTATATTCTGAGTTGAAAAAGCTGATTAACACGTTAAGCGCCACGTCAGTCACTGGTGACTGACGCTGAACTTTCTGTTTAAAACGAATCTTTCACCGATGACTGACGGTCTAAAATATGATATAAAACTAAAAGTATATATATTGTTTTAAGTAATTGCTGAAAATTTATTCAAAATTTACTTACCTTTTCTTTATTACAGGATTATACTTTCTTAAAAATTACTTAAAACATTGTACATTTTTCAGCTTCAAGTGTCAGTCACCGTGGCACTCAACGTGTTAATGCACGGAAAAACTACTCGGAAATCTTTCCAAAAATAAGTAGCAGCAAAAGAGACATTTTCATAAATACTTCTTTAAATCTCGAGAATTGACTGAATTCTGAGGTTTCTAAAGATAAAGAAGGCTTTTCGCAATCGTGGATAACGCAGTGGAGGTTATTGTATATTTAAGTTCGCGGTTATATTATACAGGGTAAGTCAAAATGAATATAGCGATTACAAATGGCTATAACTATTTAATGGAAAAGAAATTATTGATAAGATTAACACAGAATGTAGGCGGAACTTCAAAATTTTGAATACATACGTCATAGATGTTCTATGTGACATCCATTGGTCACACGGACAACATCTAGGTGATAGTTCATTGCACGCCACACATTCTGAAGCATTTGTTCAGTCACCAACACAAGCTCATTACAAATGCGTATTTTGAGTTCTTCAATTGTTTTAGGCATGGGAGGCACAAAATCGTAGGGTGTCAAGTCTGGAGATCTCGGTGGTCAAGAGCAGAAGGCATCCTCGGCATCTCCACTTCGACCGATCCAATGCTTTGGAAGATGTTGGTTTAAAAGTGTGCGAACCTCCGTTCTCCAGTGTGGGGGTGCTCCATCTTGCTCCACTGTGATAACAGAATGACATTTGTTAAAATCTAACACGCAGAATGCTTTCTGCACGGGACTCGCCGTTTTTACTCATGAGACGCCTGCAATAAACAGGTTTCTTGTCGTTGCGAAGTTTCAACTCGCGCATGCGTAGGCTTCCACTTCGCTGCACCTGCGCCTTACGTAAAAAGAATTTGAAGTTCTGTCTACATTCTGTGTTAATCTTATCGATAAATTCTTTTCCATTAAATAGTTATAGCCGTTTGTAATCACTATATTCATTTTGACTTACCCTGTATATCCCAATTTAAGAAACATTTGTCTTGTTGTACAAGGAAAGTTTTGTGTAAAGTTTTACCGTATATTCATGTACAGTAGAATTAGATAAAAGATTTTGTTCATGAATATTTAGATTGTAAAGGTAGTGGGCGTTAGCTCTCGTGTTTTAAAAATGCTCATAAAATTTAAAAACAAAACTAGATATCGCTCACGCACAACAAAAGCAACACAACTTGCATAAATTCATTTTGCGTTTATTCCGAAAATAGGTCTGTCATAGGTGCGTCTTTCTACAGGAAATGTTTTATAGATTTATTTATCCATAATTTCGCTTTATTACGCTGCGTTCAATCGTCACCCCGGAAGAGGGGCAAATTGTGTGGGAAGGTTAAATTTTTTAGCCCTCCAAACCTCATCTATCGTCTTCATTCTTAAGGCTGCGTTTAGACGCTTGTTTTGCCTTCTTTCAATACTTTTCAAGGGAAAAATATTTACACCTGGTCTTCTCCAACTGTTTGTAGTTTATTAACAAAAGGATGGAGAGATTCGACCATGCGAAGGAGATAAGAAGATTAGATCGACATGAAAGAAAGTTTTTCCTTTTGCAGAATGTCCGCCCGTTTTACCCTAAAATAATTAAAGATGTAAAACACCGCGTGACCACAAAAAAAGATACCGATGCTAAATTAGTTGAATTATACGTCTATTTGGGCCTTAAGGCAGGCCGTACACTGAGGCGACACATGCAACATGTTGCTCGATTTCGGAGAAACAACAGGTTTAAATGAAGAACTTTCTTCTTTGTTTCGACCTGCTTTTTTTTCTATTAATTCGCACTTCATTTTCCTCCTGTCACCTCAGTGTGCTGCCTGCCTAAGGCTGCGTTTAGATACTTGTTTTGCCTTGTTAGTTAGTGGGGAAGGAAAAGTTATTAACACCTATTGTTCTCCAACCGTTTTGTCGTTATTCACAAAAGGATAGGGAGATTCAACAATGGAATAAAGATAAGAAGATTAGATCGACGTAAAGGAAAGGTTTTTGTCCTTCAAAATGACCGTCTGTTTAATTCTAAAGCTATTAAAGATGAAAAGCACCGCGTGAGCACAAAAAAAAATATGCCGATAGTCGAAAATAGTTGAAAATGCGTGTATTCCGACCTTAGGGGTTTTACGCTTTTATGCACGTTATTACTACCGCATGAAGAGCTAAGTGTTATAACTTTATGCTACAGTAAAAACATGCAAATTTTCTTTTGCTTCTCATGTGAAATTCACTTTTGTCGTGATGCTTCACTTTTCTTGCGGGTGAGAGAATTTACAGGATTAAAACTCTATGTAAAAACTTTCATGCAACGGAATTATATATTCATTTCTGAATATTTTCTTTTAATACTTTACACAAAGAATATTTACTCGCTTGAGCGTCAAATTGGAGGAAAAAATATAATCAAGTTTCTTACAAGCTGAGACAGGAAGTATTTAATTTCTTTTCAACAGCTAAATCTTTAATTAAGATTTTTTTTAGTAGAGTAATCAAAGTTCTGTTGGAGCAAACATATAAAAATTGAAAACAAAATGAAGATCATAAGTGCTTATGTATTTTAGAAATGTACTTTTATCTTTTTTTTTTTCTAAAAATATAATAAGTCTTTAAACTAAAAATAAAAGAACAATTAAGACTATACTTTTTAATTAATTTTAGGAATTAGCTTTATAAAAGATGTAATGAAATCTACTTTTTAACTACAATACTTATATTTTATACCTTAAAACATTAAGTAATTCAACAAAATAAAAAAAGAAAATGCTTTCTAATTACACACTTTGTTGATAGCCAATTAGCTTTTTTAGAACACTTTAGTAATTAACTTCGATAATCAATAATTTTTTCGCCTCTAGCTTCGGAAGTACTTTATATATCACTAAATGTTTACTTTCGTTATCACGTCAGCTATTCGGTTTTCAAAGAAAAAATAAAGGGTAAAAAACAGACGTTTCATTAGGCCCTTTTTGGACATAATTGTCTGCTATTATTATGCATATTTTTCTTTAAATCATTCAGTAAATGGAATTCACTCACACATTTACTCATGAAATAAAATACATGTATAAATATGTCACAACATAAATTTATGTTTGATTAAATTTTAGCTTTTAAAATAAATTGTATGCCCTCCAGTATTATCATTTTTTATGTAATTAATATGTATAGTTTTAGGTATTCTCTTTTTAAAAATCTGCGTTTACTAAAGATTTATTTTTAAAATTCCAATGGAGTGAAAAATATTCTGGCCAAAAGTCGAACCAGTCGGCATTTGTAGTTTATTTTTACTTAATGGTTTTCTGTAAGGAATTAGAATGATTTTAACCCTTTGTAACTCAACAACTCCGATTTTAAAAATATTTACTCAGATGCTAGAATACACAATTTTAAGCCTATAAAAATAATTAAACAAATTTGGAACATAAAAATTAAAATATATATAGAGAAAGGTTTTTTTTTCTCATCTGCCACATATATATTTAGGCAGATAAATAAAAATTTACATACTTCATACGAATATTGCCGGTTGTCTAATACAAAATTGTAACGTATATGAACTCACCTTTCTAAAAAATCTTTTTCAGACGTCTCCAGTCTTTTTAATTTGACTAAACTTCATTTTACCATTAATGATGTGAAACTGCTTAAATTATAAATATAACTCTTGGATAAATAAACGGTCAAGTGCGAGTATTACTCGCGCTCAGAGGGTTCCGTACAATAAATATATGAATTATTAACTGCATTAATAAAAAAATCGTTGTTAAAAGAATAATAAAACTTTGTAAAAAACTATACAACGTAGGTTTGGGGATAGCTGCATATACTTGAAAAATATGAATGTGTATACCATAAAATTTCGAAGACATATGAAGCCAGGGTTGCTGGCTTTTAGCCAGGCCAAAAAAAGCCGGCCGGCTTTTTTTGGTTTTAACCACTTAAAAAAAGCCGGCTTTTATTGAAAAAAGCCAGTTTTTATTTTTAAAGTTGGTTTACAGTAAATTTGTTTTAAATTTGGATAAATTAATTTTTAATACACTTATAAATATTTTCTATTAAAAAAAATTATAGATTTCTATTAAATTTTATCAAATAAATAAGTCTTTATAACTTCTAGAAGGCAACTGTGAGCGCATTATGTCTAAAAAAGAAAAAAAATATATATATAAACATTGAAAAGGATATAAGTTAGGCTCTAAACTGGTGTTTTGAAATTCTATATTATATATAGTGTTGACTCTAAGCCGCTTTAGCAGGGTGCAGCACCCGGCGGCCCTTTTTATTTCCTTTTTGCACCCGGCGGCTCTTTTAAACCCTTCCGATTCGCCTGGCTGCCCTTTTTAACAATTCCTATGCACCCCATGGTAATTCAATTGATACCGGAAAAATATCGCAAATTCTAGGGACTCTAAACAAACCAGTTCAAAATATGTTTTATGAACAAGGTACAAGTGTGCCCTTTTCGAAAAAAATGTGCCCTTATTTTATAATAGTGTTTCCTTTTTGAAAAAAAATGCACCCTTTTTTAGAACAGCGTTTCCTTTTTGAAAAATGTACCCTTTTTTTGGAATAGTGTTCCCTTTTTGAAAAATTCACGCCCGGCGGTCCTTTTTTTCTAGCGTCAACACTAATATAGCTCCACATGTACTACACATTTTAAAGATTATATTTAATTAAAACTGTTCTTAACTGCTCTGCTCAACAAGCGCAAAATGTTTTGACACATTTAAAAATTCATTTTTTAATGGAAAGATGTAAAATTCGAAAGCCTGACCATGGAAGCGATTTGGAATCTAACTGTGTTTTCCATTTTTTGATCCATCAATTACCTATTGAGTTATAAGAGATTTTGATCACGTGACAAACATATTTTTTCACCCTTTTCTGAGTGGTTTCTTCTTTTGTGCAAAAATTCGATTCAAAACGCTCACTTTGACACTATTTTCTGAAAAATCTATTGCATTTGCCAAAAAAAAAAAAAAAAAAAAAAAAAAAAAAACAGAAAAAACAGCACAATTACATAGTTTCTGAACAACATCTGCTAGTTTCATGCATTTCTGAACAAAAATAAATTAAAACTTATGTCAGAAAGTTGCCCTTTTGTATTTAAAAGCCTTAATGACAAAATGTAGCACATCAAAATGAAAACATTCTTATGTGTCCATATGGAGAGATTAAGTTATAAATGTTAAAAGAGAAATTAGAAAAAAATGTTTCATTTGAGTAGAGTGGTACATAAGTGTATAAAAAATAGAGCATTTAAAACAAGAAAAAAAAATTCTCCAAATAAAATTTTGAAAAGCTTGTTGCTAAGCATATTTATGCGTATGCTATTCATAATGTTTTTAATAGTGAGAAATGGTGGTGTTTTTATTAATATGACTATGTATAATTTCAAATGTTTGCTAGAAATAAAATAAGACTTGTATATTAATAGCTCTTAAAATTAAGTAATAAAACATATAACTAAGTAACCATTGTCCTCTTTAATTTTATAAAGCAGTAAAAATGAAAAAATTGGCAGTTGGTATGGCCCTTTTAAAATTTAGCTGACATATTTGCAATTCAGAATACAAATCACAAGCAAAATCATCTAAGTTTTATTCCAGTATTAATGTCCTCATTATTGAGAAATTGGGTTACTTATTAAACTGTAAATCAATTAAATGTCATTAAAACTAATTAAAAACACTTTAAAATGTGTAGTTTATAATTACAATGCTTTATTGTATAAAAGCCAATTATGACCAAAAAAAGCCAATTTTGGCCAAAAAAAGCCACCGGCCTGGCTTTTTTTAATTTTAGCCGGCTTTTTTTCAACCCTGTATGAAGCCCATAAATAATATCAAATACTGTTATTCTGCATAACTCTTTTTTTTTTTTTATCTTTTCTTAATCTCTTTATGATGAACCTAATTCGGTACTGACAATAAAAGTAGTTCATATTTAAACCCTTGTGCGCGCTCGTCGCTGTTAGCGGATGTATGTCACTAGCCACCAGTGTTGCCGCATCTGGCAGATTTTTTTTTTTTTTTTTTTTTTTTTTTTTTTTTTTTTTTTTTTTTTTTTAGAAATTTTAAATTTATAATACAAAAATTTAATTGGTAATTTTATTTTACTTTATTTATGGAAGATGAATCATCTTGTAAAGCAAAAATACGAGTTAAACTTTCTGATGAGAATTCGGAATGTCTAATTAAAAATTCAGCCATATATCATGACGTACCCTACGCACGTCATTGTCGGAAGTGACTATAATAGCAAGACGTACTACGCTACGTACATCATAGAACGCAAGAGGTTAAAATTTATTTGGCATTTCATAAAACTACATTCAGCGTAATAATAATCTTTCCTTTTTACAGTGTAGCTAAAACAAAACCCTTGTTTAAACTTTAAACTTGGCATTGTGTTAAGCACGCGTCGAAAGGGGATCGCAAAGTTGAAACACCGGCTTGGTCAGTGCCTCAATTTCCCAGATAGGTTTTTAATTAATTTCTAAAAACACGGGCGGTCTGTTAAGAGATCCACTCAATGAAACTACATAGCTGCCAACTTTTACGGATTTTTCTTACCACTAAAATTTAATAGAAAATTTTGACTTATTTAAACGTTAAATTTGCTTGAATTTCGGTGTTTCAATTAGCTAAAATTTACTACAAAATTTCATTGGTATGGAAAATCCGTACAAGTTGGCAGCTATGAAACTAGTCTCGAATCCCATAGTATTTATGTGATTAATCGTAATTAAATTACTCTGTTTTTAACAATTTGACGTTTATTGTTTTTATACTGCTACTGGACATTGTATTACACAAATGTACCCTTAAAAGTTGTTATCTGGCTTTCAAAGCCGATGGTACATACAGTACGCCACCCCTGTGATTGTGTATGCCAAAACCGTCCGCGTCGTTAAGGGTTAATATCTCGGATAATTACAGACGATTTTTTTTTTCAAAAATCATTATCATCGATGCTTTTATACTTCTGCTACGATATGTATATCTCAAGCGCTCTTCAACACCTTTGCTAAATGACTGCAAATCGAAATTTGTGTGTAACGGGAAAATGTGCTTTTCTTAAAAACTATGGGGCCTAGGGTAATCGCTATAATTTTCCTGCAAGGTTTAAATTAACGTCTAGTACATCTAATTTTTTCATAATTTTGGTTTCGTTAGATTCGGAAATAGATGGGTAGGAACATATTTTTGCACTACATTTTCGACGATGTCTCTGAAAATGTAATACCTAAAATTAAAGAAATGCATTTTTGAGTGCAGCATTACGAATGCTTTTACACGATACCCCACACGATATGCAAAAAAGGTATTTTTTACAAGTAACTTAATTAGCCCCTCTACATTTTTCCTAAATATATTTGTGAATGTTTAATAGTCTGTAAATATGTGGGTTAATAGTCTTTATTACTTCCCCCAATTTGAATTTTCTACATTCCATAGTTTACGAGTAAAATGGCTGTGACAGACGGACAGACAGGCACAGGAGTGATCTTATAATGGTTCCGTTTTTACTTTTTAAGTACAGAATCCTAAAAACTAACTCAGTATCGCCGTTTGTTGACAATTTTTAAATAACTTATATTAACTGTAATGTTGGAAGATAGCAGTAATAAATAAAATCGTCTTATGAAGTCCACTGTATGAGTAACATTGACATTTGGGTATGTTACAGATATGCAACGCGGTGATATAAATGGTTAACACTAAACCTACCGGGAATTTTACTAAAGTTTTATAAAGGAATCACGCCAGAATTTTTATTTAAACCAATTTAACTTTTCTGTATTTCAGCGTTATTTATATTTTATGAAGAAATTTCAGGTTCTAATCGAAATATTTTCATTTGTTACCGGTCAAATGAGCGGTTCTTTGTATATTTAGTATTAAATATAAATGATGGGCTACTGGACTTGTGCTCTATATCTTAATTATCTTGAAATTTTTTAAAAAGGTCTAAGAATTTTATTCATTTTCAAAAAGTACATAACCATCGCTTAAAATCATAAAGTGTTTCTCCGACTACAATATTGTTTTCTAAAACCAAAGAATTCCTCTGATTTGTTTTCGAGCTGGCTTTTTCCAAGAGAACTTTTTCCTCATAATGTCATTTCCTTTGCAACATGATTGGGCCTGTGTCAGTCTGAAAAGCAGGATATTTGGGTGGCTAAAAGGAAAAGTTGTATAAAAACCCTTTCTGAGCTTTTAGCTTCCTAATTTTAAAAGTTCCTACAAATAAAGACTTATTTGTGCAATAAAGCATGAGAAAAAAATTGTCAAAAGAGATGTGGAAAGCCTTCCAGCATCCTTTTTTATTGTTAGTCGCGAACAGGTGCATGGTATTAAATTTTCAAGAGAAGTAGACGTTTCGAATATTAGATCTCTTTTTGATTTAATATGCTACTTTTGATAAAGCCACCTAAAGGCGTTTCGTTTTCATTATGTGCTTCAGCGGATTTCGTTTAAATTTTTATATTGAAACGTTGGTTCTCATCTTTTGTTACGTTCGGAGTGACGCATTTCTTTTTTTAGTAAAATGTTCACTTTTTTTTTTTTAGCTTAACGCCTATCAGACAGATCCAATACCCGACAGGTACATTCAAAATAATTTTTCTCGTGAAAAAAAGATTGAAAATTCTGTAAATGTGCGACTTTTTCACATATTTACGGTAAAAGCCACGTATTTACATAAGTCGCATATTTACACAAGTCACATATTTGAAAAAGTCACATATTTACAGAATTTTCAGTCTTTTTTAAAATGAGAAAAATGATTAGGTCATATCAAATTATGTTAGTATTATATTAGTTAGTTGTATGATATTAGGTTAGATCAAAATAGGTTAGATGTGGTTTTAAACCTCTTTTATTGTGAGCTGCTAAATTGAAAACAACATATTGTATATTCCGGCATAAAACGCCCAATTTTTATGCAATTTACTATGCTTATGAGTATCACCCATAAAAATATACCATACAAAAATTTAAATTTCTTAACTTTAAAAAAAGTACATATCTTAAAATTGATTTTTATATGATGAAGAAAAATATGGGAAATATTTTTGCTATTGTAACCATACCTCTAAAGCTACGGTTTAGGAATTGGAAGCTAGAGAACGGTAAGTGTGCACACCCTTTTATAACAAAAGTTGCACTATATTACTGTAATTTCAGTGAAATGGTTTCTATAAATGATTTAAATATAATAATTATGTTATTTTGTTAATTTCATGTGAAACTGTAACTACCTATATTTCATTTTTGAGCGACAGGATCCTACCGATCACTTGTATGTAAACAATAATCTTCCTGGCAGATTTCTAAAACATTTCCAATAAAAATATACCACGACGATTATTGTACGGAAATTGTGGTTTTCAAAAAGGTGGCCGGTTTAACTACGGGAATGGCAATCTAAATAACTTATTGATATATACTACACTCCGTGCATTTTTACAATAAATAAAAATGCAGACAGACGCACACAATATGAGAATGTTATATTGTGTGCACACACACTTGCTTAGAATTTTAAAAAGTCACAATCCTTTAAAAATTCTAAGCAAGTGTTGCCAAAGAAAAAACAAATCTGTGATGCTTAGATTATCAAATTTTTTTTTTTTTTTTTTTTTTTTTTTTTTTTTTTTTTTTTAATTTCAGAAAAAATACAGGAAAAACTGTTTTATAATTTAACTAACAAAATTCATTACGACCACTACCAAACAGAATAAATAACTGAAAAAGTAGAAATTTTAATATTCGCATTTGAAATGTTAAAATTTAATTAAAATACTTATGTAAATATCAATATTTAAAAAAAGAATAAAAAAGGTTTTTTTTTTAACACTAAATTAGAATTCGTTAGATGAAAAAAATAAATGCGCAGAAGGTTTTTGAGTATTCGTAATTTATTTTTACGCTGACCAATTACTTTTGCTTGCATTATGTTTTATTTTTGGAAAGTTTTCTGATTACTCTTGTGACTTCGTTAAAAAAATATTTTTAAGGAAAATTTTTTATTCTACTAAATCTCAATGCAAAAAGTGGAAGTGCAGATAAAAAATTAATTAAAAGGAATTTCCAAATATTAATAAAGCATTTAAAGAAATAAAAAACAAAGCTTATATTCTTGGACTATCGAGAACTAAATAAACTCTTTTAACGTTGAAATTAAATGAATTTTTGTTGCTCTAAAAACTTGCATACGTTTAACAGAGTATAACCGTCCTGCAAATACGTAAAATGAATTGCTGAAAATATTTGTACAAAATACAAATACATTAAAAATAACATCCTAAATACACCATGAAATTGTAAAAATCGCAACCAGTTTTGGAAGATATTACTTCTCCGGGTGAAAGAATTATTTGACTCTGTTTTTATATAGGGATGTTCGCTTTTTTTTTTTTTTTTAACTGGGCACAATTCGATTTCAAAAAGTGATATTTGTTACCAAACAATATAAAAAGCTATGAAAACTAACCTGATAATCTTTTATACTTGTTAGTAGAGATATAACTGTATTCAAAAATCGCCACTGTACTAGGTAAATTACTTTGGTTTGTATTTAAGAATTAATAAATGACTTCTTTATATTATATAAATTGTATAAATATTGTTAAAAAATGGCTTATGTATATGAAACATAGGTGGCCAGAAAATATGTATAAAATTTTGCATAAAAATATGTATAAAAAAGCAAATAGTTCTGAAATCCATTTCTGTATTACAAAGATTATTAGACTTAAAATGATATTATATTTGTTACAGGAATAAAAGTAATACATGCACAATTCACTGGAGGTCATTTTTCATTTCGTAACCTCATATGAAGTATAGTCCTGCATCAGGTCGGGTTACCCAACTTTTCCTGAACACGATCAGACAATCGGTTCAGGTTGGGTCGGGTTGATGCTAATTTTTTCATTGCAGGTCGGGTTGACATTAAATGTTTCAGGTTGAGTTTTGATTCTTTAGAGTTAACCTGACTTGCCAAAAGAAAGTCCTCGGGTGGTGTTCGGGTTGAATATTTCGGCTTCGGATCACATTCGGGTTGAAGTGTATCTGGTTCGGGCCCGGTTCTGTGATGACGAATTTTTTTGCCGGGTTCGCGCCGGGTTTCGGATTGACAGTTAACTTTAACCAGAATATTTCGGTTCGTGTCGGGCGCAATATAACCCGGGCAGGACTCTAATATGAAGTTGTCATGCATGAAACAGTTAACTTCTTTTTTGCGTATCAAGTTGTCAATTAGCTCATACTAAAATAAAATAGAATTTAAAATAACAATGATTAATTTAATTGCGAGTTATTTTGATGTGGTATTGTTATATAAATGGTGTCGCATTCAGAACACCATGTTATAAATAAGATTATCACTTATACGAAGTTTCGCAAAAGTAGATTTTATTTAACGTATTATTTTACCCTTTAAAATTTATTAAATTTCGTGATTTTTTTTTTTTTTTTGCAACTCCTCGTTCTAAATTATCCTTTGTTTCATATATTGCATTTATTTTATCTCACTTATTCTCTAATATTTCTCTTCTCTTTTTCAAATGATTTGTAAGCAGCGACTTAAGGGTGTTCTCAAATCGAAAAGGGCAACTTTCTGACATAAGTTTTAATTTATTTTTGTTCGAAAATGCATGAAACTAGCTGGTGTTGTTCAGAAACTATGTAATTGAGCTGTTTTTTCCACTTTTTTGCAAACGCAATAGATCTTTCAGAAAATAATGTCAAAGTGGGCGTTTTGAACCGAATTTCCACTCGAAGGGAGAAAGAGCACTCAAGAGCGGGCGAAAAACGGGTTTGTCACGTGATAGAATTCGCTTATAACTCAATAGGTAATAGATTGATCAAAAAATGGAAAAAACAGCTCCATTCCAAATCGCTTCCATGGTTAGGCTTTCCAATTTTATATCTTTCCGTTAAAAAATGAATTTGTAAATATGTCAAAACGTTTTTGGCTTGTTGAGCAGAGCAGTTAAGAACAGCCTTAAAACAGAGAAAAAAAAGAAATTAGAAAAACAGAGCATTTAAGCTTATTTTGGCGTATGCTTATCATTTAGTTTTCAAGAACAAAAACTAATTGTAAAGAATTCTTCAATAACATCCGTTACACATTTTCGAAATATATGAATGAGAGCTGTAATTTTTATAAAGGATGTCACAATCAAAGCCGTGATTCGAATAAGAACATCATATTACATTAAATAAACACTAAAGCGAATTATATTTCATATATTATTCAAATTTTTAAAGTTCATTAAATTCTCCATATTTTTATGTTTTCCCGTTTGAAATTATAGTTTTTGTTCATTTATTACATTTATAGAATATCCTTCATTCTTTAATATTGTTTTCTAACATATTTCCGAATGTTTTGGACATATAAGAGAACCAAAAAAAAAAAAAAAAAGAAGAAGAAGAAGAAGAAGAAAAGCGCATAACAGAGTATCAAAATCTAATTTTTCCTGCATAATTTCGTAAATATTTTAAAAATAATTTAATAAGATTAGTGTGAAAATTTTTTTTCAAAATTTAAAAAATATACAAATGAGAATTATCAATAAATAGTTTTGTTTCGTAAATGGTAACGCATTAGAGATTAGAGTTATGTTTGAAATAAGATTTTCCGTAATATATGAAACACTACTAATGCGAATTTTTTCTTGACGAATTATTAGGTTTTTAAATTTCATAAAATTGCGCCTTTTATTTATTTTTATTTTTTCCCTTTTGACATTACTGTTTGGTTAATATCTCGGATTCCTGTTGTGTCTGTTATTCCTATTATCTATTTCTAACGGATTTTCAAATGGTTTTAAGCGATTTAAGAATAAAAAAGAAAGTAGAAAAGCAGCGTTTTGCAGCATGCATATCATAAATATTCTTGAGCAAAGATTAATTACAAACATTTTTTTTATAACACTCGATATTTTTTTAATGCTTGAATGAGAACTATGATTTTATAAATAGTTTCGCTTTGTAAATGATGTTGTATTAAGAGATATGTTTCTGATAAGATTATCGCATTAATTAAATGAAAAACTATTATAGCTGATTTTATTTAACATATTATTAAACTTTCTTAAAGTTCATTAAATTTCGCCATTTTTTAGGTTTTCCCGTTTTAACTTATGGCTTAGTTCATGTGTTACTTTCATTGTATGTCCTTAATTCTCTAATGCTGTTTTTCTGACATATTTCCAAATGTTTGAACGTGATTTAAAAGAACAAAATAAAAAAATAGAATTAATAAAGAAAACAGTGTTAGAAACTAATTATTAGCCATAACATTATAGATATTTTAAAACAAAGATTATTAAAATTAGTGTGACTTTTGTTTTCATCATAGTAGTAAAAAATTTTAAGAACATACAAATAAGGATTTTCAATAAATATTTTTGTTTTGTATATGGTGACGCATTAGCCTCTTCAGTTCCGAAGCTAAAATAATAATACAAATGCTTATTCATTGGGTTTTTCCAAACAAAAGGACATCGTAAATGACAGAAAAACATCTTTTCTGAAACTGATCCTTTAGGCTTTTAGTAATTTAGGTTCAAAAATATGGATCTAAAACTACAAACCGCCTTAAAACAACAATTTAATAACCATTAACCTAAATTAACGCAATCACAAATTTAAGAGTTTTAAAGAAGTAAATAATCTACATTTCCTCAAAATTTTTTATTGAAAAAGATTTAAGTTAAACACTTTTGAAAATTTCGAACTTTCTTGGTCATACTGAAGTTTGGGCATTTTTACGCATTTTGCAAACTCAGATGAAAATAACATTTATTTTATGTGGGAATCAGTTTAGATGGTGCCATTTATTCGTCTGCTTTGAACACAAAAACCATTCAGCTATTAAGAAGTGATGTGAAAATGAAAAAAAATCGGACATTTTAGTTTTGATAAGGAAAAGAACAGAGGTCCCCATTTGGGGACCCAGGGACCGAAGAGGTTAGAGTTTTGATTGAAATAAGATTATTCATATTATATGAAGCACTAATAAAGCGAATTTTAGTTAACAAAATATTAGGTTTTTAACGTTCATAAAATTACGCCATTTATTTTCTTACTTTTTCCCTTTTAAAATTACTGTTTGGTTAATATCTCACATTCATTTTATGTCATTTATTCTCTAATATATCTATTTCTGACGGATATCTAAATGGTTTTTGTAAGAGATTTAAGAATAAAAAAGAAAGAAGAAAAACAGGGCATTTTGCAGAATGCACATCATAAATTGTCTTAAACAAAGATTAATTTTAAACATTTTTTTGAAAATACCTCGATATTTTTTTTAAATGCTTGAATGAGAACTATCATATTATAAATAGTTTCGCTTTGTAAATGATGTTGTATTAAGATGCATGTTTCTGGTAAGATTATAAAATTAAATTAAATACTATTAAAGCAGATTTTATTTAACATATTATTAAAATTATTTTAAGTTCATTAAATTTCGCCATTTTTTTATGCTTTCTCGCTTAAAATTAAAGTTCCATTCATATATTACGTTCATTTTATGTCACTGATTCTCTAATATTGCTCATTCTGTCGAATTTCCAAATGGTTTGTAAGCGATTTAAAAGAAAAAAAAATGAAAGCATAAAAACATAACATCCAAAACTAATTTTTCTGCATGCATATCATAAATTTTTTGAACAAAGATTAATTGTATACGTCTCGAATCTTCGAAAGAAAAAAAATATATAGTTTTTCTTCTTGTCTCCTTTTGTAGTAATTGATAGATGTAAGAGAGAAACTTTTTGGAATAAAATATGTAATATTTCGAATGTCGTTCCAAAAAAATAATTTTTTTTTGAAGATTTATTTTATTTGAAAGAATAATTTATTTCTTGATGTCACATTAAAATGTTTTCATGATGCTTTAAAAAAGCATTAAGCGAAATTAGACTAAATGAGAAATTATTTCCGAAGGATGTATATTTCTGTTATATGGGGGGAAAGAAAGATAAAAGCTAACTTTAATGAAATACAAATTGCATTATTAAACTCAAGGACAATCATTACTTTAGAATTTGGAATAAACTGCACTCGGATGGCAAATATAAAAAACATTTTTTTATACACAATGTGAATAAATTAAAAATTCCTTATAACGTCTATTACTATATGGTTTTTGAAGAAAGTTGATCGAAATTTACAAGTTTGCGTTAGAAAATAGAAAGATTAAAATTTTAAGGTGAAAAAAGATGATCGTAAGAACAAATATTTTTAATTTAATAAACATGATATTTATTTACAAAATAATTTTTTATATCCAATTACGGAAGAACGTTTGCATGAAAATAGTAATTACATTCTACATTCGCCTTATCTCGTGACAGATTAAATAAGACAAATATAACTGTTTCAAAGAAAGGGTTGCAATGAAACAATCTGATTTTTTTTAAAATTCCAACTGCCAACTTTTACGGAAACACAAGGGTATTAGAAGGTTAAGGGAATGTTGAAGATAGGTTGAAAGGATGTGAGGGGGGGGGGGGGGGGTGCATTTTTCATTATTTCCTAATTGGAGACAAAATCCGTGGATTTCGAACAAATGAAAAAGCAAAAACAGGAATTGCAAGCCGATGTCTCTTCACTCGTTAGCATATATAGCCCTAACTATTAAACCACATTGAAACATCCCGTTATGGCGTATTTTAACTGTATTTATCTTAAGTTAATTGTTAATTTCATTTTTTTCTCACAAATGCATTATTTGATTAAAAGCTGTTACTAAAAGTAATAAATAATTTACAAAAGGTGAAACAATAAGATGTTAATCCATATTAACATGAAGAACTGACACATCAGTTGTATCTATTTTTTTTTTCTCTTCAAGAACACGGGTAACCCCCTCATTGTCATATGGTGCACATACAAATATAAGTATTTTTAAACAATGTGTTTTAGATAAATACAATTTATTTATTGCATTTTTTCAGATTTCTGTTTTTTGTTTAACTTTTAAATCTAAAGAAAAAAAATCGTAAAATAAAAAATAGTTTTTTTTATCCATGCATTCAACTTTTATAATACAATTTTATATACTTTTATATTACAATTTTATATTACAATCAGGTCAACAGAAAAAAGGTGTTTCCCATTTTTCTGTTCATTTTTTATATCACTAAAATCCTTAAAATTTGGATGAACGAAAAATAAATTTACAACAACACATTTCTTAACTTATGATCGAGCTTAAAAATAAAAAAAACTGTTTACATTTTCTTTAATTAATGCCTGTATTTACACGTTAAGAGCCTACAGTAGTCAGCATGCAACATTCGAAAGCTAATTTTAAACCTATGGAACGTTCATTATAAATTTCTCGTTTGCATTTCAATATTTTAAAATGATTCTTTTTAATAGGATATCTGAATTCGATTTCTAACGCGATATTTTTCTACATTTTCTATTTTAGTTGTAATTTCATTTTGAAGACACTTTCAATTTTGCAACAAAACAAACCAATATTTTGTCCAAAATGGAAAATGCTCTCAAAAAGGTGAAACAAAAATCTAAAAATTACAAAACTATCATATTAGACTTAGACCTCAGATATTCAATTGAAATAGAATCATTTAAAAATATTGAAGCGTAAACGAGAAATTTGTAAAAAACATTTCCATTGGTTATACGAATTCCTGTGCTGACTAGTAAAAGCTTTTAAGCAAATTTTATATAAAATCGCTAGAAGTAATATTTATCTTTAATCTTAGACAGTTGCATCTATTTTTACATTATGCGTCTTTACTTTCGCTAAAAAGGTGTAAATATAGGACTTTTTACTTTTTATTTAATTAAATGCCTTGATCGGAAAAAGACAAATGTGTCTTTCTTTTAGGCATCATTATTATCTTTTTCTTTTCTAAATTAGCTGTTTCATTGCTGGTTAATTAACTAAGAAACAAAACGAGAATGAAATACATTTTCTTAATTTATCGTTATCAGCCAAAGTTATTTATTGTTTATTCGCAATTATTCGCTGTTTGTTAATTATTTTATCACACTTTTTTGGTTACTTCATAAGAAAACTTTCCGTGTCACTAATTTAAAAAGACAAGAATTAAATGATTTTATAAATAAATGACTTTTAAAACTTCATCTATTAATCTAGATATAATTAACGTGAATTTCTGCATGATAAAGTGCTAAAGTAATGAAGGTGTTGTGCTGTTTATTTTGCTTCGTGAAAATAAGTATTCTTATATTCCCTAAAGCCCTTTATTGTAAAAACGAATAAAAGAGATATGAAAACGGATTAGTATTTAATTACTTTCGTCTTCTTAGTTTTACATTTTTTAAACTTTATTTTATTCCTAGTAAGTAATAAATAGTCCACGCACATAAGCACCATATTCAACTCAACAATATTAGGTACGAGTATTAGGTGTACATACTATCATTTTTTGATAAAAGTAGTCTTTCACTAAACGAATGTATTAGATATCCTGTTTCTAAAAAATTATTTGGATTCATTTTCATGATCAGGGTTAATTTTAAAATAAATTAAAAAAATTTATCCAATGACTGATAACAGCAACTACTCTGTCGCTAAAAAGTGTTAGTGAATGTGATCTGAAATTCTTCCCGCAAATGTTGAACAAACGCAAATTTTTCAATCTCGCAAATGTTGGCATATGGGGCACGTGTCCATGCCAGCCTTTTCAGGAGGCCCCAAAATGCATTTTCTGCACTCTCTGAAAATACAAATTTCAATTTATAGTTCATAGAAAAATATGTATTTTTCACATTCAATTAAACTAAACTATCTCAGTATTTTTCACTAACGACAACGAATTGTAATGTATGATAAATTCTAAATTCGTTCGTAGGGAAGATATTGCATATAACACATTTCATTCACTCTTACGGCCAAGTACGTAAGTTTACAATTTTACTCCCTATAAAGACCGTGTAGTGAAGAAGTTTTTACCTTCCTATATTTTTACATGTGTCTATAATATATTCATTTTCGTAAAGCTATTTTTTAAATTGTAAACTGCACATAAAGAGATTTCTGAAGATTATTATGCATGAATTTTTTTGAGAAAAGGGGCCTCGACATGGCATGTGTGCCCCGATCCCAACATAGAATTAATCAGGCTCTGGCATTAGAGCATAAAATGCATTCATATTTTTAAAATATCTCCTAAGATAATTAATATTGTTAACTTATTTTTACTCTTGTTAAACAAATCTCCTTTTTTTTTTTTTTTTTTTTTTTTTTTTTTTTTTTTTTTTTTTTTTTTTAAGTTAACAAAATATTTCTAAGGTCTATGTTTAATTTAATATTTTATGTGTTGAAATCTGGTGCTCGGTAGGTAAGATTTTAACCAATCAAATAAAATTAAATTTATATTTTTGAAATATTTTGACAAGGAAAAAAAAGAGAACGAGAGAAAAAAATTCTTTGAGAAGTGTACACAGAAAACAGAATCTAAAAATATTAATTTCCTGATGAGGTATTTTAAAAATATTAACGCATTCCACGTCCATAAGTTTAACATTAACGAGATGAATTTGAGACCTGACTGACCAACACCCATAAGAGATTATGTAAGTATTTCGGCTTAAAAAATAACCTTTACTTTATAAAGTTGTTTTGATGTCTAGGAACAATATAGAAATATGTAGGTTTTCTCCAATAAAACACATATTTCGCACTTTCAATAATCAAGTTTGTGTTAATTTCCTTTGAAAAATATGTCTGTTGGACTCGCTTTTCCCAGATTTTACGCGACGTGTAACATTCAACAGTACCCAAGATTTCGCTGACTGGTTTCATCTGAAATCAATTAACCCCTTAACCGTTTCTTTTCTTTTTTTCTTTTATTTTTATTTTTTATTTTTTTTGACACAATAAACTAAAAAAAAGGGACATAACGCCTTTTTCCGTACTAAAATATCTACCTTGTATAATCAAAAAATGTCCGCCAATTAATAAATAAAACAATTATACTTAAAAATTAGTGGTTTCCAAAAGCTTTTAGTAACGAAGTAATCAAATTCTCCTTGCTCGAGCGGCGTACGGGCAAATTCGTTAAGGGGTTAAACAAACAAGTGGGTAAGTGTGATCGAAGATCGCATAGAGGGTTTCGTTTAAAATTCCTTTCGAAACACTCTATCCTTTAATTAATAAATCCAAATCGTCAATTCGTAATTATTAAACCTTAACCTTTTTCGATAAGAGCGTAGATGGCAGCACTATTAAATTTAATTTTAAAATTATTACAATTGGAAGATATTTATTTAGTCGAATTAATATTATTAAAGAACTGCTTTTCAGACAATTGTAACAGCATATGTTTGTATATCTGATAAGCATATGCAATTACATGATTTAATTTTAGCTAAAAAAATTTAAAAATAAAACCTTTAAAATGGCAAAAAAAAAAAAAAAAAAAAAAAAAAAAAGAACATAAGTTCTATTAATTAAATCCGTCGGACAATAAAGTATAGAGTTATTTAAAACAATTTAAAATTTTGAAATTTCTTAAAAAGAGAATTTTTCAATTTAAAAAATATTTTATAAAATATTTTACAGCAACCACTGGCCTTAAAACCGGCAAAACAAAATTACAAAAATTCTGTAAATTTGAATCTCTTAGATAATAAAATCTATTGCGGGAAAAAAATTTCAAACCCCGAGCCGAGCTTTGAACTGGAAACCATTTGATAAGCAGACAAATGCGATACCACGGAGCCATCTAGACTGCGCGAAAAAGAATAAAATTAAGGTTCTGTTTTCAAATCTAAATCATAACAATGGTCGATGGCAGTAAATTAATTCATTTAATTAATATAATAAAAGACTTTTTCAAAATTTTATTATTTGTCGTGTGATAGAAGGTATTTAGCTATAAATATGCAAAATTTCAAGTCTCTAACTCATACAGTTTCTGAGAACAAACTCTGTGACAGACAGAAGAGTGAAACAAATAAGGTTTTCTCAGATGAACGAAACCCTAAAATGCACGCTAAAATATATCTGTACCTTGGAACAAAAAGGGCCAATGTCCATTTTTCTCATACGTTAGGACACCCAATTTAAGTTTGAGGAATTTTAAGAATTTTGCTACGATTTCTGTACTATTATTTTTCAAAGTTGTACTTTTCAATTCAGTAGTGTTTTTCTGACTACAATCTTCTTTGATTTACATTGATTTAGTTTTTTTTTTTTTTTTTTTTTTACATTTTAAATTGGCCATTTTTACATTAACAGTAAGTAACATTGGCCTCGACAAAATATTTTGTTTCAATAATCTAATAATGAGAGGACTTTGGCCCTTTTAACAATTACTTTATATCGCATCGTGAATACATTCGTGCATTTAACTCAAATTTCTCAATTTTGGACATTGGCCCTTTTTGTTCCAAGGTACAGATATATAATTGTCTATTCCGACTGTTTTTTTTTTTAATCTTGAATTTTTAACAAAATTGCGGATTATCAAACTTAATGTAACATATTTTGTTTACAAAAATAAACGAACGAAATTAAAAATTTGAAAGAATCATCGTTCTAAATCTCGGGAAATGTATAAGCTTTCTTAAAAAAAAAAAAAAAAAAAAAAAAAAAAAAAAAAAAAAAAAAGGAGATCGGTTTACCCATTGCCATTATATTTTACGTACTTAAAAAACATTGTTTCACGAAAATAAACTTTTGTAACAAACCGCCCCTCTTTCACTATATGACAAGTATGGCTATAACTTTCATATGTATATAAATTTTCAAAAACAGCTTGTAGAGGAAAAATATGAAATGTCACAATGTCAAACAAACAGAAAATGCAAAAAAAAAAAAATAAATAAATAAATAAAAGCATTTTTTAAAGCTGGAAAATTCCTATAACTCCTTAAAAAACTCCTTAAAACAGGATAATTATCTTCTTTGGGGATCAAATAGCAAATGTTTTTAAAAACAAAACTATTATTCTCCGCACAAAATTAATGTCTTTAATAAGAGGTTGTGGTTTTTTTTTGTGGATAATTTTTTTCAAATACCGCTAAAAAAGAATGATGCTATACATATATTTTTTATAGTAATGTTCATTACTTTCCAAGTCTGGTAATTTTATCATAAACAAGCACACAAAAAGTGCAATACCAAAAATTAATTATACGCGCTGTTTTCTCGTACATTTACACAAGCATATGTAATTCAGATTTTGTTGTTTCATATTTAAATAATGAATTTTTAATTTCGCATTTTCAGCATAAAAAATTGATATTTTCATTTAATTAGTTTCAGTGTTTCATATGTAAAAAATAATGAGCTTTCATATATATATTAAAATCTGTATTATGCAGTATATATTTATAATATACATTTTGTATTATCCATATAACCATTTCTAAAAGTATTTTTAAATGCGAGCGTAGAAAAATGTATTACATAATTACAAACTGAATAATAAATTGTTTTCTTAATAATGAGTAAATAAATTAAACATTTAAATAAAAAAAAATAACGAAAAATTAAAAAAAAAACCTTACATTGCGATAAAAATCTCCCTAAATATTTTACAGCGTGGTGCAAAGCTACACAAAAACAGTAAAATCAGTTCGTATTTATCTTTGTGCTAATATTAAATACAATATATTCCAATTAATACTAAAGCAATCATTTAAAAAATATATATCTTTTTAAATATATTTTAAGACGTAAATTTTGTTAAATTTACGCTGAGCAAAATGAAGAAAATCCTAATTATTCCGAATTACGTCTCATGATTGGTGGATATTTTCACATATCATTCAGCAAAGCATTTAAAATATATTCTGATCGCATTCGTTCAGTTCGCAAAATTTTTCAAGATAGGGGAAGATAAAAGGTTTTATGATTTCGAAAGATGCCAAAGTGTCCTGCGCGGGTCGGATTGTACCCGACCCGATTCCGCAAATTTTATTTTATGTTAATTCGCAATCCGACTCGAACCCGCAAAAATAATTTTCGGCAACCCGCAACCTGACCCGAATCCGCAAAAATAATTTCCGGCAGACCGCAACCCGACACAAACCCGCAATGTAAGGAAAGTAAATCATGTTTTAGTATTTCCATTTTTATGTTTTACATGGAAGAATGAACAAATCTATATTCTTCAATATTCAAATATAGTAAAACCTCTGAACACCTCGGAATCGTTGAATAGAGTCAAGCATCGGGTCGGGTTATCCTAAATTTTGTTTTTTCGGCTTGGAATGAAACTAATTCTCTTTCTGCAAGTCGATTTCTCACTAGAAGAATTCTTCCGAGTCATGTATATGTTTTTTGCCATTCAGGTTGTTTACAGTTTCATAAAAAAATTGAGGACAACTATGTTTCAGATGACAATAAATACGTATCTGAATATCTAGGACTAAATGTTCAATTTACTGCGGGATAAATAAAATGTACACAAGATATGCGATCGTTGATTATTCTTTCTTTGAGAACCATTTTTTCTTCTTTCAAAATATGAAAAATTTTATCAACATTTCGTTTTTGATATGCGCAAAAATTACATTATCATTATTGATAGTTTATGTACACATACAGATGTTACTTGTGTGTAGATTGAGAGGTGTCTGCTATTCAGAGATATAAGCATTCAAATATATAAATTTTAGGAATTGAAAAAGTGTCCGCTAAAGACAAGTGTCCGCTTTTCGGCACAAAAGCCATTATGGAGGTCTTATTGTATATAGATTTTTAACCTGAAAAAATATTTTGGACATTCTTTTAGAATTCGGATCAACCCGAATCCGACCCTCTAGAGTCAAAACCCAAACCCGAAACCGACCAGAACCTGAAACAATGAAATTCAACCTGACCCGCAGTAAAAAATTGGAAGTGAACTCGACCTGAACCCGACTTGCGACAAAAAAATCTAGAGCCAAGCTGACCCCCCCCCCGGTCAGGTCGGGTGCGAGTAAAAGCAAGTAACCCGACCCAATGCAGGGATCTAAACTGTATAAAACTAAAAATATAAAATTTAAATATGCTTTAAAATTAGTTACGGCTTCAAAAGTTCCATTTATAACGGTACTCCTTGTTTTAGGCAATTGGCATTCAGCCTTAATTTATGAACATTATCAACCGTTATTATTTTGAAAATCTTCCCGTCTAATATAGCGCATCGTGTATCATCACGCTTAAATTATTCACTTGATACCTTTTCAGCGGGAGCTCAAGAAGTATTAGTCATCTTTTCACGAGTCTCCGAAATAAAAAGCAAAACGCTAAATGATCCATCCTGTATATCAGGCAGTAGTTTTTTGTCATAGCAAGGTTAGAAGTATCAAGACTAGACCATTAGAATTTTAACTATTCAGCAAAAATGCTCCAGCACTGCAGAAGCATTCGATATAATCCTTATCGTACCAGTAGTTGAATGTACCAGTAGTTGAATGTACCAGTAGTATGTTTATATTAACTGCCAAAAAAGAATTCTAAGACTAGACAAAACAGACAGGCACGCATTTTGCTTTTGCGAAACTTTGATCTGCGGTTTATGTAGGCTTTTAACGTGAAAAAATATTTTGGACATTATTTTAAAAAATCGGGTCAGTACGAACTTGACCCGCAAGAGTCAAAAAGCCAACTCGAAACCGCCCAAAACCCGACCCGAACCGAACCGCGGGTCCGGTCGGTTTCGGGTAAAAGTGGGTAACTCGACCCGATGCAGGACTCTATGCCAAACCTTAGTTTATAATGGACCTTCAAAGGATTGCTGACAGTGATGAAATCAAGGGATAGCCCGGTGTTGGTGGGGAGGGGGCACTTTCTTCAAGGGATATCAAAATATCCCCCAACCACGGAAAATTTGAGACATAGTGTTTGGTAGTGATTTAAAAGTGCCCCCTTCGGAATTCTTTACTGTCTCTCCCGGAGCTGCGAAATTCCCTCCCGGAGAAAAATGTCTTAAGGTGGCTATCAAATTTTCTTCTCAACAAACGCGAAAGTTTCTGACTTATTTTTAAACGTGAAGGCGTAAAATTGCCATGCCTGGCAATTGATGTAATTTGGAATCGAAAGGTGTTTTTTTTTTTTTTTTTTTTTATAAATTATTCATCGTGTTATAAGCGATTTGAGTCCGTGACAACAGGCTTTCTCCTTTCCCGCGCCGTCGTGTCCGATAGTTCGGTTGAAAACGCTAACTTTGACAGTATTTTCCAAAAGACTTTTTCGGCTTTACAAAAAATTTAAAACACCATTAGATTACGTAGTTTCTAAATAAGAGCACCTGCCAATTTAATGCGTTACCATGCATTAACGAAAATGAATTCAGAAATGTGTACGAAAATAGAGCTCCTTTGCATTTGAGAACCGCTTTAATTCAAGGCTGATTTGGGAATCCTTAAATATGTAAAGCCACTTATGTGTCCGCGTTTAACATCTGTCCACAAAAATCTCGCATTGAATTGAAAGAGAAATTTTTTAAGCAGTAAACGAAGTGTTTTAAAATTAGTTTCATTGATGAAAGAAGTTTAATTTCGATAGTATAGACAGTATTTATTACGTCATTGAAAAAGGGTAAAATTTCCTCGCTTCAACTAGGTGGAGACTGTCCAATGGTGTGAGCCGCTTTTTCCTCAGGAGGTAAGATGATAATTGCTTTCCTATAAGAATGATAAAAGAGACATACCTATAGTCACTTGTTAGAACGCCATTTATTGAGCCAGGATGAAAATTTACTGGTCCTAATTATATTTTTGAACAATACAATGTATCGATTCATTCTGCAAAAGACACAAAAAATGTGGTTTGGAGATAATTTGAGTCCCACACTCGATTGGCCTGCAAATAGTCTGGACCTAAATCTCATGGAGTAAGTTTAGGGTATTATAGGGTGCAATATTTACCGAATGCTACATCGAAATTATTAAATATAAAGGAAGCCTAATTTGATGTATAAAACTTCTATAATTTAGAAAAAAAAATTTCTGATCTTATCATTTTGCTCCTATTTAATATCCATTGAATATGCAATTTATTATATTGTAATAATAACAATTCTTTCACAAAGTTTTCCTTATGTTTATATTGTTCATATAGTTTAATTAAATCAATTTATATGGTATACGTGTTGTATTAATATAATTATACTCATTATTCAGGCAATTAAATGATCGTTTCTGTCATTTTTCACCCCGGTGACTGAAACGGAACACTCGAAATCTAATATTTAGGAATTCATTAATTTCAATAAAGATGAAATATTTTATATGTTTGTACGATAGCTGATACATTTTCTATAGAGTAATTACAAAAATAATTAAAATTTTCGTTAGTAGATGGTGCTGTGCTGCCTCAATCTGTATGAATGTTTAAGGATCACCGGTTCAGGTTTTCCCTTCTCCGATCACTAAATCTTATTTTTTAACCAAAGTGGAAATTTAAACAGGTTACTTCTAATTACCTAATATAATTATCGAAGTGTGGTTTTCACGATTAGAAAGTAGACATTCGGTGCCAACGTACTGCTTTTCAAAAGTTATTTTCCTGCATTTTAAGTAGTTTTAAAATTGCAATAACCTTTGAAATTTTAACTTCAGGAAATATTTCAAAATTTATCGTCTTCCAAAAAATATGCAAAACAATTTTTAAAAGAGTAGTACATTGCTACCGAACGTCTACTTTTCGATAAATTTCGATTCAATTCGGCTACATTTCGATAAATATATTGGGTAAATAGTAATCTGCTATATTTCCTCCCATATGTTAATATGGAATTTCGCGATAGGCAAAAAACGGCGATGCCTCTCTTAAAACTAACAGATAAAACGGAAAAGGAGTTATTCCGTTTTCACTTTTTAATCAGTCTATCTACTGGAACGTTAAATAGTTTTTATTTTGAAGATTTTAAGTTATTTTCAGCATATTTATAGGTTGGGATAGTGGTGAGGCATCTGTTCAGAAAACTTTTCTCTTTTATTATTATTGGATACACAATTTGTGAGCTGCCTTATAAACATGTTTCTTATTTCATTTTCTAAGTTATTATCATCTTTATATTTATGTAATTTAAATTTAAGGAATAGTTTATAAAATACTCCGTGCAAGCAGCATAATTTCATTCAAATTATTATACAAAACTATCCCAATAAATCACCAACTTTTAGCCAATATTTCTCTAATACTCTTTTGACAATATGATTTAGCTCTTTCTTGTATTGCTTTAACTTAGATTTAGCTTATTTGTGTGGTTTGTTATTTATAAAATATTTTTTCTATTTTTTTTTTAGGTAAGAATTATACTTATTGATTCTATTGTGACTGTGCAGCATGTAAGTTATTTTTATTGTTATCAATTTTCTATCTCAACAGAACGTACACTGTTAAAACAATTTCTGTGAAATGATATTGAATCTACAGATAATCTTTTATCTTAAGTTTAATGTAAACTTACAGGAGGCTGAAAAGTGAAAATAAGTACAAAACACGGAAAAACTAGCCTATGAATTTACCGTATTCAATATAATTAATGAATCATTGGAAATTAAAACTTTGTTGTCTTTTTTGGGACACACTGCATTTTCTATCTACTATTTTCGATAGGATGATTTCTATATTACATTAAAGTTTGAGAGGTATATAAGAAGCAGTACTTAAGATAAAACATGACTAAAATTAATATTTTATATTTCCAGACTGTACAGTACAGTTATATACCAGTTAGCTAAAACGAGCTCTCATTTTATTCCAGTTTAGAGATGTAGCATTTTATTAATCGTTTGAGTCTGTGCTGAGTAAACGCTTAGTCTTTGTAAGACGGAAGTTTGTCTAACACGGAAAGATTTTAAAGTTCCGTAGAACGATTTTTAGTAAAGTAAACTCTGTCTCGGAGTCAGTTTAAAACGGAAATCTGTCTAACACGGATAGATTTTAAAGTTACGCAGAACGATTTTCAGTAAAGTAAACTCTATCTAAGGCGGAGTATGTGTAAGACGGAAATCTGTCTAACACGGAAAGATTTTAAATTTCCGCAAAACGATTTGTAATAGAGTATACTTTGTCTAAGGCGGAATACTACCTACAATGGAAAGTTTTCTCCGTCCTGGTCGGTTCCGTCTTAAACAGAGTTTACTGTATCTAAAATATCCAAATTTTGCCTGTGCTTAACTGCTGTAAACCATGTGGCGAAATATGGGATTTTAGCCCTTTTTGCTAAAATTGGGCTCATTTATTTTTAGCTAGTTTTTTAAATAACTGGGTTTTAAAAAATGACAAGAAAGCAGACAGAAAGACAAACATGCTATTTTGGGATTCTGGTGACATTTATAAAGGTACTCCCACCAAAACGAGAACTATCTAAAAAAATGAAGTCCTAGCGCCCAGTTCAAGATTTATGCGTACATTAACAAATATATAAAAATTATTGCTTTTTTTTATTAAGTCTGTTAAAAATACCTGTTATAGGCTTTTAACCCCTTAACCTACGATTTACGTTTCAACAGCCTGGGTCCAAAACGTAAACAAGATCGCGCAGCCTTTGACCCATTCCACGATTTGGCAAATCGGTCCTAAGTTGTATACCAAACGCGCACGACTTACGGAATGTAAATACATGTGTAAGATACATATGGGTTAATTATGTGGAATATTTGATAAGTAATTAGAACCTGGTGTAATAATTGTGGTAGATATACTACAAAAAGTTTATTAGTAATCCCATTAGCCCGTTGGCTCAATCATTGTACCAGGGGCCATGCCCGTAATATGTACATTTGGCCCGACCTATGTACTACGGGCCTGGCACACGATAATCAGTTTTGGCCCGAATATAAGACCACGTGTCTCACACATAGTTGTAGGTTAAGGGGTTAAAGTGGCTTATGTCTTACTTAAGAAACAAGAATAGTGTTTAAGTGTTAAAATTGTGCTTTATAAAAATAAAACAAGACTAGATTAAAGGTTAATTAAAAAAATTAACATTCTACTGGAAATAAAAAATGTGTTGTTACGGCATATGTTGACGCTATTGAGAAATAATAAGTTCAAACAATTGAATAAACTTCGTCGAATAATAAATATATTGTATATAAGGTGTTATGCAGTGAAAAATATGTGCATAATGCGTCGCAGCTTGTATAATGTGCATTGTTACATTCTCATGTAAATTTTCCCAATATTACTTACTTAAAGGAGCAACTGTAAGCAATGATTATTACATTTTTTATTTCTATTATTCTGTTACAGTTTTTTATTCGCCCCCTATTTTAAAACAATATATTTTACCAAATGATTTACATTTAAATTTTCACACGACAGTGAAAGCAATTTTATATCGTTTTATCAAAAAAAAAAAAAAAAAAAAAAAAAGAAATGAAATGAAATGAAAACTTTCGTATCGCGTTTCAACAAAAATTGGAATAAAATAATCGAACTGTTTTCATTTAATATTTTTGAGGCACGAAATGCAATAAATATATCAAATTTTAATGTAAATTGTTATAAAATATAAAAACTAATTTTATGTCGTGTTATTTAAAAAAATAAAATCCCACGTTTTTCTACAAAAAATGGAAGAATAAAACCGCACTGTCTTCGTTTAATATTTTTGAGGAAAAGAATGCACTATAGTCTTGTGGCTTTTTAAAGATGCATGAGTTTCTTTTCCAACCCTTGTGGATATGTTTTCTTCCGTTTTATGTCATTTAGGATACAAACTGGATGATAAAAACCCTAATTTACATAAAATCTGAAACTACATCCATCCCTTTTCATGGGATTTCAATTCAGATGTTGTATTTTATTCCAAATTGATCCATTTTCGCTATGAAAAAACTTTGTTTCTTGCAATACAAATAAGATGCAAGTCACGTACTATTAATCAGAGCTGTGATTTAAAATGTAGTTAAGGGATCAGCCGAGTTGTCTTCATTGCTGTCAATTTTTTCTGAAGGTTAATAGATGTGAAATAAGAACATTGTATATTTCTAGATTATACCATAACGTTAGACCTTGCGGTAATATGATTCGCCTTTGAAAATATACAATGTGTATAGTCAAGAAGAACTTTGATTTAAACGCAAATGTATTCTTTTCTAAGTACTACACATTATGTTTAATATGCGGCAGTTTTTTTTTTTTTTTTTTTTTTTTTTTTTTGTAAGGTTTTGATACAAGTTTGCTCACAAGATAGAAGAGTGTGAGCATTTTTCATTTCTCATATTGTTTGAATATTTTTGTAAAATAATAATATATTTCAAAACATGTTGCTTCATTAAATTGACATTGTAAAAAAAAACATGTCCGTGAACTGATGTCAAATCGACGGTGGTAATCATTTCCTCTTCTTATCTAATTTAATGACTTCTAAACATCGCATCATTTAAATATTTACACCGTTTGAACTGACTGATTTATTTTTAAAAAAGTTTCACACATTATTATTTTTTAAATCCATCTTTATAACATGCAACTCGATTACGGAAGATTAACCTGTTTCCACTTAAGACAATATGAATAGTTCAGCGTATATTTCCGGCTAAAATTCCATAACGGAATTAACACTTCATCAGTAAAGACATAAAGAAAATAATACAAATAAAACACAAATTTGACAGATGTATAATCGAACTACGCGCTTAAACAATAATCAGAATGAAAATGTCTGCTCTTAATAGCAACATCTTTGGCAATTTCTTCGGGTATTAACCTCTGACGTGAGGATAATACGAAAGTATCGCCTTTAATAATTTTCAAAATTTTATTTGAATACATAATAGTTATAACATATATTAAATATAAAAAAATTATTAGAATTTTCAAGTAAAAATGGTTTTCACCTAAGCTCTGTAGACCGAGTAGTATGTTCTGTAACCCGGGTTACTTCTGCTAGAGGACCCAGCCGCTATTTTAATGTAAATTGTTATATGACTTAAAAACTAATTTTACGTCGTGTTATTTTAAAAATAAAACCCATCTGTTTCAACAAAAACTGGAAAAATAATACCGAATTGTCTTCGTTTAATGTTTTTAAGGAAAGGAATGCAATAAATGTAGCAGAAATAGTCTTGTGGCTTTTTAAAGATGCATGAGTTGTTTCTTCAACCCTTGTGGATATATTTTCTTCCGTTTTATGTCATTCAGGATACAAACTGGATGCTAAAATCCTGAATTTGTACATAAAATCTGGTTTTGCATCTATCCTTCTTCATGGGATTTCAATTCAAATGTTGTATTTTACTCCAAATTGATTCATTTTCGCTCCGAAGAAATTTTATTTTTTGCATTACAAATGAGATGCATGTCACGTATCATTATTCAGAGCAGTGATTTAAAGTGTAGTTAAGGCGCCCGCCAAGGGTCTTATTCTCTATTTAAAAAAAATTGCGGTTTAATAGATGTGATATATGAACATTGTATTTATCCAGATAATACCGTAACTTTAGAAGATACGATAATAAGATACTTCTGCGCAAAAATACAATATATAAACAACGCAGAATTTTTTGTTTCTAAACGATTCTTTTTTATGGCCCAAGACACTCGGAGTCATAAAAGTTTTTACGACCACTGGCAGAGTAAAAAGAAAATTTGTACTTTAAAAGACAAAATGCTGTAAGAAGATGAGATCGTGCAGGTACCTTTTGTAGTTTTTACGTAATAAATTTTTTGTAAAGAACTGTATGTATTGGCTGTTATATCACAATGTGACTTAGGCGGCTAAATGGGTATTTTTTTTAATAAAAACTTTTATTTTAGTGAAAGTTTGCTTTGAAAAATAAATGTCTTGTTAAGTTAATTTAAAGCGTGTTAAATAGGAAACATTGGTTTAATATATTACATATATCAAGATTTACCTTAAAAAAATTTAATTCCGCTGTAAATTAAATACTTCTTCAGCTTTATATTAATTATTTTTTAAGTGCATCAATAAATATGAAATATATCTGTATTAAAACAGTATTTGTTTCAGTTTTGGCTTAAAAAATATTTTTTTTTAAATCTAATTATCTTGTTGAAATATTTTTTTTCGAGTAACTGGTAGCATTTATTTCTTTTACATTTATCATATTATTTATTTATTTTACATTCACAAGAATGTGAAAAAGAAATAGATATCACTTTCATAATTCCATTATCTTTTATTCATCGTTTATTTACTTTTGAAACTGGGAAAACACATTTAATTAATTGTTAATTAGCACTTTTTTCTTCTTCTAGGGTATCGAAATTCGATTTTTCTGTGGTGAAGTAGAAATAATAAAAAGTATCATATTGTACTTCTTTTTTTAATAATTTGAATATCAGGTTACTACACTTTACAATCATCATAATTTTTATGCTTGAAAAATTGTAAATAACAATGCAATAAGTAGATTTAATTGAATTTGATTTAATGGGTTAGTATACGATAATATAAGATGATGTTCCATAAACGAATAACTTTATGGCATTTCCATTATATGACCACATACCTACTGCGTATTTCTAAAACATTTTTTTCAGTATAAAGGGTAAAACTTAAATTATTCTCATAATTTTGAAGCTCTGTTAGGTAACTAAAGTATCACTTTATCTTCAAAAAATTTCAAAATTTCGAATAATATATTTCTCTAACACTGAGAGTGACGTAAACGACCGAATCAAAAAATTTATCAAAATTGAGCGAGATTTTTTTTTTTTTTTTTTTTTAGGACGCAAGTCGCACATATATGAGGTACAGTGAACGAGGCTTTAACGAAATTCATGCATTTTGATATTTTTCTGTACTTCTGAACATTTGCTGAATGTACTGATTTTTTATTTCTTTTTCTTCTTTCTTAGTTCTTTTTTTCTTTTGTTCAAATTGGAACATAAACTTTTGACACTTTAAGTTTCTTGCGCCAAAGAAGCTCGAAGAAAGGTATAGTTTATATATTTTCCCTTAAATATTCAAAGTTTTATAAAAGAAAACGTGATAGGGTTTGTTTATTCACAGATTTAAGAACATAAAATTAAGATCTTTCAACGAAAAGTACCAGAAACCAAGTGTTTAAAAATAGCAATAATTTATGAAGGCTTGTGACCAGTCGCATCTCGAGTTCAATATGCAACCCTATATAATTTAGTAGAGATCTTTAAACTCCATATTCTAACCCCGAATTCATCTTTTAATTTATGTACTAAGCAAGTGGCGAAAAATCCACTAATCCCACTGCAATCTCGAAATAAAGATCCTTACATGTAAAGATCGTCAAAAGATTTGCCTTTACAAGGTAGAAAAAGCAAAGATCAGCTCAAGAACTGTCAGCGTTGGTTTCAGCTTTACATTAATGAACCACGTAGGCTTCGAAAATATGCTCGAAATAATTTTGTAGGGTTGCCACTGTTTAATTCTCGATTTCACTTGGCGCCCCTATATATACTAATGGAAATGAGTAATCTTCATATCTTAGCGTTCGTTTCATAGTTTAATTAATGAACTGAGGAAGCAAAATTAGACCTAAATTTTGGAGGATTGACACTAGCCATACCCAGATTTCAGCAAGCAACCCTAACATTTTTAATGGAGACGTGTAAGATCTTCATTTTAACACTGATTTCATTTTTTAATTAATGACCCAAGTAAGTGATGGTCGTTCATACTGGAAGGGAGATTACTGAAGCTTTTAATAAATAAGCTAAATTTTTTTCGATTAGCCCAAAACATAACAGATTCCAGTTGCATAGGGTGGTTTTCAAAAGTCTCTTGCACTTGTTTTTTAGCGTATGGGTCATTTAAGTTCCCACTAGCAGTTTGGGGGGACATACTGTATATATATATTTTTAAATAGTGATACATTAGAATTTCAAAAACTAATTCTTCTATTTTAGCTATAAAAATGTTCAGATTTTTATAAAAATTGAAAATGTTGCTTAAGTAATGTAGTTTTCTTGTTTAAAAATGGATGTAAAATTGTTCCTATTTTTTAATACATTTACTTGAAGATACATAGGTTTTAAATAGATCATCATTTCAAATCGATTACTGTTTAAATAGCACATTTAAGCGCTTCAAGTCGCTCCTTAACTTTCCAATATTCAACACAAATAACCGTTAGTGTAATCATTACATTTATGCCATTTTTTTATCGTTCTATTTCACTTACATTTGATTTCGAATAGAATTATAGGGTTGTTAAATGTGTCTTATGGAAGGTGTTTCAAATTAGAAAGTCATTGAGTTTTTAATTAAGTTTAATAAAGTTTCAAATTAGAAATTCATTCCAAATTTGTAGGGGGGGGGGGGGGGTTGTAGTTTAAACCAAATGAAATGCAGTTTAAGGTATCCCACTGTGTCTAAATAGCCAATTTGGGACAACGCCCCACCAGTGGCCGAGAGGTTCTGCTCTCGAAGCTGGTAGACGGGAGGTGCTGGGTTCGATCCCAATCGCGCCCGTCGGCCTAATCGTTCGGAGTTTTCGTGGTTTTCTTCGAACCTTGGTTCTCCAAGCGTTAATACGGGTTAGGTTCCCTTAGAAAGACCCACACGGAGGGCACTCCCCCCGGGCCTATATCCCTCGTGTAGATAATTGGCCGTCAAAAATCAACCCAACCCAACCCAATTTGGGACAAATATCGCCATTTTCATTTTTTAAAGGCCGTACAATTAGCTATAAAAACGACTTTTGTTTTCTTCATACAATCATTGGATCATTACTGTTTCAGCTCTCAAACCAGAAATGTGTCTTTAAGGGGATTTAGGTCTTTTAGAATATTGAAAAGTGAAAAAAAATTATTACCATTTTTTGTCACTTTATAACCTTAAAAAGTATACATTACAAAAACACATCTCTTTTGCATGTCTATGTCGTTAGTTATTGGATTCCACAACATAATTCCTGTAAGCATGACACATAATTTTTACAGATGACAAAACAATATTCGCAAAAATTTTATCTGATGTCGTAACAACTCAACCAACATAAAATGCCATTTAATGCTTCGCATACCATATCAAGCAGCTTTCAAATCTAATGGAAAATATTTTGCATGGAGTAGTGGTTAGAATGTCATGCATTGTGCTTAAAATTTAAATTTAAAGCCTTATTTTATCGGGCTACATTCTTTTGGGTCAATCGTTTAAAATACATACTAGATATTGCTAAGTCCTCATAGTTTCAAAAATATATTACGATAGGATTACCGTAATACTAACCTACTGGAATTCTGCCAGTGCTGATATTTCAGGCATTCGACGTTTGTTATTAAATTTAACGGAAGCAAATTTATCCCTTCGTAGTATACTGATAAACATGCAATATTTAGACTTAAAATATGACATTGTTGCAATACATCAATTGCAAATAAATCGAATCTTAAGTCTTATGTAAATACGATGAACGTATCTTTATCAATTTGGACGGGGGCGGAGGCAACAAATACAAACACAATTCCGAGTATAATACAAACACAATTCCGAGTATAATACAAACACAATTCCGAGTATATTCTGATGCAATGCATGCTTTATCTAATTAAACTTAACATGTTATTAACTTTATGTTCGGCAAGAAGATCTGTCTTTTTTTTTCATAGATTTTAGTTTAGCCCCAAAGTGCTGTATTTTATTGTTAATCATTCGCAATGAGGTCCATAACCAAGGGACGTATTCAAGCAAATATCATTTGGCAAAAGAGTGTTATTTAAAAATTTTAATGCTACTCGCATTCACTTTTGGCGATGCAGACATGAAGGAAATGCTTGGAAGTGAACCCAATTACGAAAGATTAATAGAGTAAAAATAATTAAAAAAAAGAAAAGGATTTTTTTTTTTACTTGTTCTTGGCAATCAGTTGATAATTTTTTGGTAACTCTCCCACTAGAATACTTTAAAATAGTCTAACAAACTAATGCTCATTCTTGAAAAAAAAAATTGAAAATATTCATGCTTAAAAATTATTCAAAAATTCACAAAAAGCCGCTAAGCTAAGCTACAGTGATCAAACAAATTTGAATTGAAATTGCATTGTAAAAATTGAAATTATGTGATTAGTGGCAGATAAAAGCGAATGTGATAGCGCAGGTCGTTGCCATAATCGTCTTGACATCGGCATACAGTTTTTCTTATTATTATTATATTTATTACTTACGCATTTATAATATTAAGTGCCTAAACTAATCACGCGAAGAATCTCTAACGCTAATGTTAAACCTATGGAAGAAATATTTGCAGATTTCTCGCTTATATTTTAATATTTTTAATGTTTTTTTTTTCTTTTTGCATGGTGTCGATACCTAATGTCATGCGTTTGTACTTTTTCGATTTTCGTTATCTTTTTTTTATATGAAGATAGTTTCACTTTCAAAAAAGGTTAAAAAAGTGAAAGTGTAAGCATATAAAAAATCCGAAACCAAAATAAAAAAAGTACAAACGGAAAAGTACAAATGGAAATTCAAAAATTTCACATTTTTCTTCCAAGTAGTTTTCAAATTATGCTTAAAAAACGGCAAAATGGTGGTCTAAGGGGCCGCCTATGATGGAAGTGAGTAGACATTTTGAAATTTATTCTGCCGTGCTGTAATCTAACACGCTTCATTGACTCCTTGAGTGGCGCTTAAGGTGCCTTGATCAAGGAAGCGGCTCTCTCGGTTAACAATCTAGTACGGAACTTCAATTTGGATACAGCCCTTAAAATACACTCGTTTTAAAATAATTAATTTCTCGGAAACTTATGGTACGAATTGCATAAAAATTCGTTTTTAGGCTAATTGAAGGGTGTAGAGTTCATTTATGCTGTCAGAATTGGGTACTGCTATTGAAAAAAACAAAGTTATGGTTCGTTTTAATATGTAGGTGGCCCCCTAAGCAAATTTTATATACATCATTTAAAAGTAGACTTTATTTCCAATCGTTCGGTATGAGTAACTTTCTTCTACGATAATTTGTTGAGGAGTTAGTAGGGGGTGTTTACTTTTTTTTCCACGACTGTACGTTAGGTATTCTATACAAAAAAAGTCATTTCAAAATATTAAAATACAAGCAAGAAATCTATAAAGATTTATCCCATACGTTTAACTTAGCTCGAGTTCGAGTTTCTTCGTAGTTCGAGTTTCTTTGCGTGAATAGTGTAGATTAAGGCGGTTTGTAAGGTTGTAGTTTTAAGGCGGTTCTCAAATCCCCAGCTCAAAAACGCAAAACTTTCTGACACAATTCCTGACTCATTTTTAAACGTAATGACATATAATTGGCAGGCCTGACTATTGAAGCGATTTGGAATCGAAATGAGTTTTCCATTTTTTGATAAATAAATTATATATCGAGTTAAAAGCGATTCTGGTCACGTGACAACCGGTTTTTCTCCTCTTTCACGGTGTCTTGTGCGGAAATTTAGTTCAAAACACCCGTTTTGACAGCATTTTATGAAAGATAGTTATCGTTTACCAAAAAATGGAAAACTTCTTTCGATTACATAGTTTCTGAATAACAACACCTGTCAATTTCACGCGTTTCCAAACAAAAATGAATTTGAAATTGTGTCAGAAAGCAGCCCCTATGGATTTGAGAACAGCCTTAAGGCTGTAGGTTACTCAGCTTCGAAATTCCCCTCGGTAATGTTAAGTCTGGGCGTTTGATGCATTCTTATATTTTCAAAATATCTCCTCAGAAAATTAATATTTTTAACTTTTATTTCAGTATTCTCGTCTTAAAGGATGTCAGTTTATTTTCTCAGTTGTCAAAATATTTCTAAAATCCATGTTTAATTTAAAATTTTATGTTTCAAAAACTGACGAACTGGGAGTAAAATTTTAACACTTCAGATAAAAAATTAAGCGTAGATTTTAGAAATATTTTGAAAACTAAGGAAAAAAAAAACCTTTAAGATCAGAACACTGAAAAAAGATGTTAAAAATATTAATTTCCCGATAAGATATTTTGAATATAAGAATGTATCAAACGCTCATAGATTTAACATTACCCAGGAGATTTCGGAAGCTGCGTGACTAGCAGCCTTACGTTTTCACTCGAGTCCACGGACCCCAGTCTGTAACCGTTTTTTTTAGACACTCATAAAGGTGACCCGACATCCTCTACAGACTTAGTTCCCTTTTCTGAGCAACAGTTCCTCTGAGGCAGTTAGTATTAAGTAGATGGCACATTTCTGACGACGACGAAAAACGTTTCGCGGCATGACTTTTTCCACTTAAAGAAATAGCAAAAAGCATCTTATTTTGGAATATTAATTTAATTTTTGGCATTTCTACCCCCCCCCCCTCCCGATACCATTTAAATAATGCAACTTAGTACCAATTTTGTCAGAAATTTGATTGAAACTAAATTTACAAAATGTAACGAAGTTTCTAGTGAAACGTAGAACATTACTTTTAAGTGTATATTTTGGGTCAATTTTCTGAAGTTTTAAATTCTTGTCTATAATTGAGGTATTGTGCTCTAATAACTTTTCAATTTTTAATATCTTGTGTGAGGTGTATCTTTCTTCAGATCTCTTGGTTTTTTATCATTTATTTTGTGCGATGATGCGCTATTAGGAGCAAAATTTTGTCATTTTAGGCTTAATGCCGACAAAATTGGATGAAATAATGCATCTTCAATATGAATTAAACCTGAAAGCTCCTCTGATGATTCTGTGAGTTATTCATAGTTTCATATTTTACATACTGGTTTCCTATGTTCACATCTTGTTCATCTTTAGAATTTTACCAATTTGTTCATATATTTATGATTTTATCTTTATTATATATATATATATATATATATATATATATATATATATATATATATATATATATATATATATATATTCATTAAAAGAAATAGCAAAAAACTTTTAATTCAAGAATTTTTATTTTATTTTCGATATTTCTATGATCCTGATACCACTTTAATGGCGCAACTTTCCATCAATTTTCTCAGTAAAGTGGGTGAAGCTAAATTGACCAAATTCAGTCTATTTTTTGGTGAATCATATAACATAATTTTCAACAGTATATGATTATTTTTAAATAAATTGAAATGAAAAAAAAAATTCGTATTTTTGTGACGCCAATGACATTTAAAATTTCTGGAATCTGGCACAATTAATCTTACGTTTTACCAGATATTTACATAGTAAATCCAATAACATACAAGAAATTTGTATTTTTTCCTTTTAATTTATTTTCTTATTGCATGTTATTATTATTTATACTAGAATAAGGGAACTTCAAAACTGCATCGAATATATTTCCTGTGTTTTACTTACTCATATTTTGAAACTATGGGGTTTTAATTAGTTTCTGCGATAAGCTAATTAATGAAAACTCTTTTTCAAAATCAAAGAAAAACTGCTAATTAATGAAACTCAAATGCGCAGGGTATCAACTTCGGTTAATTATAAAGATTTAAAAAAACTGCAAGTCTGTATTTGGTGACATTTACATCAAAACTCATAGCTGCTGCTCTTTTAATTTTTCTCCTTTTTTTCTAAATATTTCTAAGTATAGTCAGTGAATTATACAAAATATTTAGAATATTTGTTTATATTTTTGAACCATATTATGATAATTATTTTTCCCTAAAAACTGTTTTAATTTTCGTTGGGAAAACAATGTTTCTATATTTTTTCATAATTAAGTTTCATTCTCAAAAAAATATATATGTTAATTAATTTGAAATTATTTCATTCTGTATTGAACACTAGACAAAAAATTGCGCGTTATGCACATATATTGGGGTTTATTAACTAATCTCATTTTACCATTATAGGTTTATTTATAGTCTTTGTGTATACAGGGCGGACATAAATTAATTGGACAAAAAAAATGGTTTATTATGCGTAATTATACAGACAAACATGATAGTATGATGGATAATTATGAGATAGTGTAACGTATTTACCTTTTTCGCAAAGGTTCGGTGTGGAGGTTGTTTAATACAGTAGAACCTCTTTTATCCGAAACTCTTTTAACCGAAACTCTTGGTTAACCGAAATACATTTTTAAAGCTTTTTTACTATCGCGTTCCTTGTGTGCAAAATCCATTTTTATTTATTTTTTTTTTTTGTAACTGTCATATTCCTCCTGTGGAAGCGGTGTTTTCCAAACTACGAGCACATATACATATTTTAGATCCACTTTCTTAGAGTTCCTTTGAATTTAACTTGAGCTCCCGTAAGCTGCGGAGTGGAACGAAGAAAACGAACAAATTAGCAATTCAGAAGATTTTTAATGTTTTTCAAAAGGTTTGACATGGCTGGAGCGGCAAAAAGACTGTGATACTGGTGAACTAATAATATTAAAATTAGAGCTTCAAAGCAAAGGCAATCGAAACTGCGACAAACAAAATAATTTTTCAAACTCTTGTGATATATGTAAAAGGTGCTTATTTCAAAATTAAAATTCAGGTAATTTATTCCTGTTTTTATTTTGCTATTGCTAAATTTTTATTAAGCACTTGTATAATAAGAAATATTGCATATATTTCTCCTTAATCTTAAAATTGAAGCATTATCGATTATTCAAAAATTTCGATTTTCCGAAACATGGTCGGCCCCAATTCGGATAATAGAGGCTCTACTGTGCCTTCGTTAAATTAGTTTTTGTCATGATTTCAAGGAATTTTTTTTAACTATATAAAGAAAATCTTTGTCAATACTAACAAATGCTGAATTACCATGAAGGCTTAGTGAGATATAACGCTCTTACACGACCTACTTTAGTACCGGCCGAGGAAGATCTGTTTATTTGCGGGGTAGGGGGCAACGGCCTAGGTCTTTTTGTCTTTAACCTCATCCTACTCCAAGTAATCGTTATAGTACAAAGTCAAAAGATATTTGAAATATCAACTTTAAGAAAATCGCATATTAAATTTCGAGGATCTCAAAATCAGGGGCCCTAGGGCCCAATTGGTCCATGCTAATCAGATCCTGATCTCCATGAATTGTTTCTTTGAGGATTAGCGTAAGGTAAATCTCAACAATATACAAGTATGTCATTTCCGTAATAACTCTTTCAGCAAAGAAGAATGGACCAAAGTCATTAGGTTACAATACGCGAAAATCTTAGAATAAAATCATATATAGAGGAAAAGGTCCAAATACCGGCTACCACTTTTGTTTTCAATCTAGATCATACAATTTTCAAAATTAATAAAATAAAAAGTGGCAGCAGGGTACCTTGACATCTGTTACACCTATTTAGAAAAAAAAAAAGCAGTTTAAATGGAGTTTCCTGTTTATAAAAAGCAAAATTCCAAAAGTCTTCAAATTTTGATTTTTTAAAATTGTGTCTAAATACCGGCTACCTAAGTTTTTTTTTCCAAAAGATCACAGAAATAGAGCTAATGGCAATTATTAAGCAATAAGAGTATTTTTTTTAATAAATTGTATTGATTAATAATATTTCTCATGCACAGAAAAAATACGCAATTTTTAATAAATAAGTATTTTTGTCAAATCTCTAAAATTCTTTACGACTGTCTCTCACAGTCTTCTTCCCATTATGTTTCTAATTTTGTTTTTTAACATGTAAAACAAATAAAAAACTCGCTGATTGAAATGAGGATTATTTTATCTGAAAAAAATCAAAAACGTAATATCACTCTCTGCGTCAGTATAGTTCTTATAAGCCCACATATCGTATTCTTAACATTGAACCCAGAATCCCCTTCCCCATTCTTGTCCACAGAGAAAGCACCCATGCAGAAGACACAAATTTATCATCTTCCTCTGTTGGATATTTTCCTTTTTCACTTTTTTAACCCTCTCGCTGCGTAATTGTTTTATCAAAATAGCTTCAAAAATTGCGTATTTAACCCCTTCGCGACGAGCGTCTTTTAAGAATTTTTATTCTTTTGTCAAAACAAAAGCTTTTGCCTAATTTAACCGGGAAAATGCTCTGATTACATAAGGCAAAATTTACAATAAAAAAATAACTGGTGGGAATAATCAAGGAGGAATAATTAGACGGAAAAAATGCATCCCCGAAGTAATCTCGGTTTGAGCAAATTTTGCTAATTTTTCATTGCCCGAGGAAATCTCGGTTTGCTCAGCGAGAGGGTTAAAATCAAATTTCTGCCTCTTTCGCCTGGTTTACTCCGTCATTTTTTTCTTTCTCTTCACATTTATTACAGACATTTTTGTAGTGTCCAACAGCGTTTTTTGGAAAGTGATCCGGTAACCAGTGTCGGTCCTCAAGAATTACGGCTATGGTTGCTTTTTTCATATTCCGAAATGGGACTGGAACTATTTCTGAACCATTTAAATTAATTTATTAATTATGGAACTATTTAAATTAATTTATTTTCCTCCCCTTCAAGCAGAGAACCGAGAAAGATCCAAATACCGGCTAGCCGGTATTTAGACCACTCTAGGTAGCCGGTATTCGGACCACTGCTATGTTTAAGTTAAAACCGGTATTACTCATTCATATAATAAAATACCAATAATGTGCGCGTGGCAATTGAGAGCTAAATATGTCTAGAAAATAACTTAATCAACAATTTAAGCCAATATACGATCAGTATTTTTTTTAAAAATGAGAAACACATATCTGAAAAACTTTTGATGTACCAGATTACGTAGATTCGACACTTTTGCATTTACTATTTGTAAATGACACAGACTTCAGCGACGTACTTTTCGTAACTTTCTTCTCTCAATTAAAGTTACAAACTCTGCCTATCACCGCTAGGCTCCGCTGCTCTCAGTTCTCAGAACACCTAGAAGCCGGTATTTGGACCCTAGCCGGTATTTGGACCTTTTCCTCTATTATTTCTTATGTCAATATCCAGTTTTCTATGCGCATATAAAACGCACGTCGAAATAGGTATCATACGAATCTTTTGGGGCAGAATTTTGGCATAGTACACTCCCATTTCATTAAAACACGTGGTTGATTAAAAGTTGCAGTTAATAAAAAATTTAAAAAACCGTATCATCTAATATTTTTAAAAATTAGAGTTCCAAAGCCTCCCACGTGTCCACAGGTATTTTTAATCTATAATCTACAATTGAATCTTGCAATTAATATTTCTCAAATTATTCACTTGCCCAACTAATTTGCCCCCACCCTCTATTGACGTTTCTAAAAATAGCGTTGCTTCTGCGGACTTTGAGCTAGAGGTCTGAATGGGCCGAAATTTCCAGTCCCGGGCCTGGTCCGATTCATAGATAAAAAATTCGGCCGGCCCGGCCCGATACAAAAATTAAAAGTTCGGCCCGAGCCCGGCCCGGCCCGGCCGGTAAAAACTTAAGAGTTCAGCCCAAGCCCAGCCCGGTCCTTGTGAATTTCTACAAAACACTGATTTTTCGTCGATTTGATTAAAAATTTGTCTCATACGAGGACTTCTGTCCAAAAATATTTATCTTAACTTTTTCTTCATCTTTATAGAACTGCAATATTTATTTTTTTAATGAATCTCTATTTCTTGTATATAAATGTTTCAGTTATCATTAACACTGTTAATCCATATTCCATGTATTGAAGTGTTAAAAATCTGAAAAATGCTATACAGGAAAATATTCTAAGACTCAATTACATAGGGAAAAAAATACGTTGTAAACAAGTTTCCTTCTTAGCAAGTGTAAATATATTATATATTCTTTCCTTACATATTACTATATTAATTTTGAATGGATCAACACGTTTTTCAGTTTAAAACAGGGTTCCCTCATAGGCAGGTTCCTCTTCACACGTTTTACTATATTTTAATTTAGCTATATTTTAATAAGCACATAAATCTACTATTCTTTAAAAGGAATAAATTTTAATGTTTATAAGTGTAGAATAATAAAGATTTTAAAATGTGTGCATTTTTTGCAAAAATTTTTGGGCCAGGCCTAATTTTACTGACCTTTGAATGGACCAGGCCGCGCTGAGACAATGATTTTCATACGGGATGGGTCAAAACTAGGACTGAAGATTTTGGGCCGTGAAAATTAGGAATGAAACCAATCCCGGCTCTGTACAGGAAAAAAAAGTTAGGTCTGGCCCGGCCCGAGCGTCGTGAATGAAAATAGGCCCGAGCCCGGCCCATGCAGATCTTTACTTTGAGCGCATTTCTTTAGAGTTGCTTAAAAACTGCGCGGGAAAACTTAACAACTACATAGATGGTTGTATTCATAGAAATCGGCAATGACTAAGCTGATTAAATGCAACTTTTATAAATATATACATATAAATTCCAACTTTAGATTTCACGATAAAAACTATAATATTAATGGGTATATCTAATAGTTTAATACATTAGAAATGATAAAAATATAGACTGGAGGCTTTTGGGGAAAAGGAAAAGTCTTTGGTAGTTGTTTGGAGTAACATAATCTTGACATAACATGAGTTAAGGTAAACATATAAGTTAACATAATTTTTTTATTAAAATACCTAAATTATAAAAGCAGCAGAATTTAATATCCTATAAAACCGCTCATAATATATAATGAAACTCAAGAATGTTATAAAATAATTTCCATTGCTTATGTTACGTGGAAATATTTGTACTGCAGATTAATCTTAGGACCAATAGCATCTTAAAATATTAAATGTTTATTCAAATTTCTGTCAGTCTTTAGCGTACTCAAATTTTTGTCAGTCTTTAGCGTGTGTATCTAAACACATAAAACATGTTAATAGGGAGTAATTACTATTTGTGCTATATTTTCATTTACTATGCGTACTTTTATTTATTTCTCGATTATTAATAAAACATATAAAAACATAAAATATAGGGGAGATGGGGGATGAATGGGACATTTTCACCAATATATATATATATATATATATATATTATTTAAGTTATTATCGATATTATATATCACATTTCATACATTAGGTATTTGACAACATATATGAACTATATTTATTCTAGATTATGATTTATTCAGAAAAATATTATGAAATAAAAAAAAAACGTTCCTCCCTGTCCCAATCATCCCCACAGCAGGGATGAATGGGGCACTAATAGGGATGGATGGGACACAAAGATTTTCCTTCCTGTATTCAATTTTACTAAATTAAAATTTATAATTATAACCTTATATGTAATTATATTTGCAATATATGATTTTACAGCACGAATCCATATGCTTTTTTTTTTCAGTAACTTCTTTTATTGCAGTTTTAACTTTTAATCCCGACTTCGCTATCAATCTGTTCTTTTTTCCCACTTATGAGGCATTTTAGATTTGAAATGAAAGTGCGAAATGTCTTTTAAATATGGCATAGCTAATAATTTTCAATCATAACTTATTAATTAATATTAATTAAATGTATCTTAGAAACATGCAGAACGGAAATTATTGGGTCGATCGGAAACTTGTATCGTGTTGGGAAAATCAATTCGTACCGGAAAATTCTGCCCGGTAATTTTTAGACATCGGAATCAATGTCTAATAATTAAATGACAGAATTTACCGGTACAAATTGATTTTCCCAATACGACACGACTTTCCGATCGACCCAATATGTTAGGGGTGGGGATTTATTTGTGCAACATTTCAAATACAATATAATTTCCCTCATTTGATCAATAAACATATAATATTTTTAACAATTTTATCTATTTTGATTAAGTTTTAGTACCAATTTTTGATAATCCATTAATAATTATTACAATACAATAAATAACACTCAGAAATTTTAAACAATAACAACTCATATAATACTATTTAATACTATTAATTAACGTATATTATTAATTTATCAACCTATATAATACTATTTAGTTAATAAATAAAATTTTCAACATCTCTAGGGATGAATGAGAATGTCCCATTCATCCCCCTTTGAAATATCCCAATCATACCCATGATGTATATATTCCCTTCTCAGCCACTTTGCCTCAAAAATTATTTTGTCATAATGGTTACTATTCATTCATTTTAATTATCGATATTGAACCTTAAAATAAATAAGTTGCAACATAGCTTAATTTTTTATATTGTATAAGATATTTCACATCTTCAAATGTAAAAAAAATCTTATTTTTAAGCAGAGATTTCAGAAAATGCAACTTTGAAGGAAAATGTAAACAGCAATGTGGGCCTACTTTTAGTTCTGAAGCACACTGTGTAGAGCCTTATATGGGGATAGGAAGCAATTTTAAATAAATGTTCATTGCCTGAAATGTTGAGAATGTTTCATCCATCCCTTGTCCCATTCATCCCCTAGCTCCCCTAACGTACACTGTAAAAAAAAAAAGGACTAAAAAACGGAAATATTACTGGCAATCTAGACGCCAGTACTATTTCCGTTTTTTTACGGGAATTTTTACCCATAAATTACAGAAAAATTTCCGTTTTTAATCAGAAAAACGGAAAATTTTCTATAATTTATGGGCAAAAATTCCCGTAAAAAAATGGAAATAGTACTGGCGTCTAGATTGCCAGTAGTATTTCCGTTTTTTAGTCAGTTTTTTTTTATAGTGATAGTAAATAACATAACAATAAAACTTGTAGTAAACATATCATCTCCAATAATATTTATACCATTTGCAAAGTATAACAGTACGAAAAAGGTTAAATGTTGTAGGATGTTAATCATATACTTTATGTAATGAAACTTGTCATTGTGCACCTACCGGGTGTCCCAAAAATGACTGATGGATTTTAAAATTCAATAACTTGCAAACGGTGATAGATATTTAAAAAATTCTTGCAGGAGGGATATGTATGATGTCAGAAGTTATTTTTTTTTTTTTTTACTGTGATTCTTGATTTTAGTTAAAATTTTAAACAATAGATGGCGCTGCGAAAAGTAGGTGCCAATTCCAGACCCGATTTTTGGTACCTCGGGATCCATTCAAAAGATTTTAATCTCATATTTTCCCATGGAAGAAGAGAGAGGCTCAAATCCTGAATTTAGAGCCTATGGCTTGCAGCGCCATCTATCGCTGCTATTTGTAACTAAAACTGGGAATCACAGCATAAAAACTCCTGACATTTTACATAACCCTCCCGCAAAAAAATTTTTAATATCTGTCACCGTTTGCAAGATTTTGAATTTAAAATCCATCAATCATTTTTGGGACACCCGGTACTTGCGAAAGTTCACAATTTGAATTCAGGCACATTTGAATTAGCATAATATTTCTCATTTTAAAATCAATTGCAGGAGTGGTAAAATAATTTACAAACTTTGATCTTTTCCTGATAAATTAGTTTGAGTAATAGATAATTTAAATATTTCCTTTCGCATATACATTTATCAAAACATAAAAGAAAAAGAAAAACTAAAGCAAAACATTAATATTTAAAGCTAATTAATTTTTAAATGTAGTATTTTAATCATTTTTATATCTTAACATATCAGATTCATTATTTACACAGTTAATGGATTTATCTCATCAGAAGAATTAAGATTATTTCGATAGCATTTAAATTTTGTCTCGAAATGCTTATCATGTTTCTTATAAATCTAAGTTTAAAATATTCGCCTTTTTTACATTACTTTCACCCAATTGATACCCGAATACATTGTTATGTCATTTTTAAATATTTTCCAATCAAGTCTCCGCGATTTCAGATATTTTTAATTTTAACAAAAGAAAGTGGATCTATATTATTTTTCCATTAGACGTTATTTAGCATCATTGCCTCTATATCATTCATTTTTTAATTGTAAGTCTGTTTTAAAATTTAATTTGATATTGTAAATTCGCTTCATTTATTTATAGATTTTTAAGATACAGATCTTGCTGATTTACTGAGCTCGAAAATTGAACATTCTGGTTGATTTAAATGCAGTTAAATTTTTACAGGCTAGTTAATTGAGCTAAATAACATATTTCTAGAAATGTTTTCTTTTCATTATCATTTTAGGAGATCTTAAATCATCCTTGAGTTTCAAACTTCTTCACGAAAATTAATTAATTCATATCAGTTTTAATCAGTAGGATTTCGAATCCCTTTTTTTACAATTACCTATTTCAAATTTTAGTAAACTATCGTCTATTTTTTATTTTTCTTCCACTTAATCAGATTCTTTCATCTTATTGTAATCTGTAACGAATTGCTAGATATTGAGCTTTTGAAGTAAGTAGTAAGCGGAAACTTCATTTAATTGAATAATTAATGAATTTAGTTATCATAGTTTACATTCGCTAATTTTTCAAGTAAGATTAAATAAGTTTCTTAATTACCAATTTCGGATATGACAATAATATTAGAGATATGAGAGAAGTTTGGAATTTCTATGAAATTTTAAGTTTTGTTTCCTGACAAAATCACCCGTAATTTGCTTGTATTTGCCTTCCTTTTACAGTATATTAATCAGAAATTTTCTCAAGTAATCGTAGGTAAATTTCAATTGATTAAATACAATATGTGCGAGTTCATTAATGGGTAATGCGAAGTTTATAATGTATATATACATATATATATATATATATATATATATATATCCATAGCGCTATTTTTAATTAAATATCCGCTGTTTTTAATTTGAAATCTAATTACTGTTTGATGAGAAGCGTGCAGCGTTACATAAAACTTTATCGGTGAACAATTAAAGTTATTTTGAAAGAAAATTCATCTTAAATGTAATAATATAAAAGAACTTTTGTATCGCATTTCGTTTGTTTTTAGTAAATTAATTATATTCATCAAGAATCAAAATATGAACTTTAACTAACACATATTTTAACCAATAATAGAAATCAAACTCTTCAACCTTTCTGCCAGTTGTGTTTAGAATATCTTTTAATTGATATGGCATTACAATGCATATATACATAATTGATATGCCATTATAATGTATATACAGGGATGCAGTTTTATAAAACAGCACATGTTACAGAGCTGTAGTTCTTCGTCGACAGCTTTGTATAAAATGTCAAGTCAGGACAGGTGTTAAAATGATACTGGGCTAACATTTTTATACCTTTCCAGTATGAAAACTTCGCATATCATTCAAAACAATAGAAAATCAAAAATTGATAAAAATCTTTCCTAAATATTAAAGTGACACCAGTGCCTGACGGAAAATTAATGATTAGAAACGATTATATATAAATATGTGTATATTTAAATAGTTTGATGTAGACCATGAAAAAAATCTACGTACGGTACCATGGCCATTTTTAAAATGTGTAAATACTAAATATTCACCGTAAATCGATGTTCACTCTTCCTAGTAGTTAGCGTGCTAGCGAGAAATTTGTGGCAGGAATACATCCATATATAATATATGAATATATTCCAAGTGGAACATGTTCAGGGTTAAAAATGGATTCGGTAACCTATATACTAGTTTAGTTACTTGACTAAACATCTTCCAGGACCATTTTTAGAAGATAATGTATTCATCAAATCATTAGAATACATAATTATCTTAGAGTTTTTAATACTGCAATGAACTTTTATAAATTTATTTTGTCCCATCTTAATGAAATTTTAGTTCAATGTCTAGATAATTTAAAAAAAATTCTTTATAGTAGGAGACTACTTGAACCCAAGTAGCAAAGTTTGTTGACCCATCGTTAGCAGTTTGTCCAAACAGTTGAGATATGGTGGAATTGGGCATGCTAGGATTGGAAAATTGGATACGAAATGGTTGGTGCAGATATCCCTCTAATTTGGAACGTATCTGAGCGCTATTCTGAGCAGAGAACGGTTGGGCCACTGTTTGGCCTTTGTTGACAAATGAATAGCAGGCTAATGACACGGCAAGGTGGGTATTTCTTAGTTTTGGACAACTTCAACCGAAACATTTTCTGCTACTTGGAAATGTGTGAGCTTCAATGATGATGCACAGAACTTCGCAATATCTAAGAGTGCATGTTCGGAAACCAAGAAAGGTTTTATTTTTCAACCATTTTCTTTTATTGTAATGCTCATCACTAGTATGTAATAACAAAAAACCGCTATTTACGATACATTTTGGAAGTAATGCTATTTGATCTCTTAAAAATTATTTGTAAACTAAACTTTAAATCTTCTTCGAGCGAGTCAGATGAATCAGGTATAACTGTACAGTATTTATGGGATTCACTGATATATTGATCTATACACTAAATTAATATTAATTCAGTAGTTAAATCATTTCAGTGTCACTCGTTCAATAGATAATGACGATTCAATTATACCAGTGGTAAGCAGAAATGGGCTTCTATACACTGTTAAAAATTTGCAGCATTCTGGCAGGTCATTTGACCGTTTTTTCCGAAAACGGTTAAAACAACCGTAATTTAACACCTTCCTGACCATATTATTGGCCATTTTATGGTCAGAATATAGTTAAATTATGGTTATGAAACCGTTTTTGAAAAAACGGTCGAATGACCTGCTAGAATGCTGCAAAATTTTTAACAGTGTATTAATTTAAGCATTTAAACATTCTCAAAACTTGAATAATGATTCAGATAGAATTAAATAACATCCAATAAATCCAGTGACATATTTAAAATTACATTATATTAACATTACATAAAATTCCAAAAGATTCAGCTGTTAAGGAAGAATTTCAATATCACTTGTTCAATACATGAGGACGATGCTGTTATGCGAGAGATAGCAGAAATAGCATGTTAGATCAAAACTTTTAATTTAAGACTAATTAAAATCAAAACTTCAGCATTTTGCTGTTCAAAGCTTTCATCTCTAAAACCCGTGATAGATTAGAAATACGTAGAAAATTTAATCAAAATGCAAGATCATCTTCAATTTTAATAAATCTGGCAAAAGGAAAGATCAAAATGAATATTTTGTAAAACGGAGAATTGTGGAAATGTTTGAAAAGGCTTATACCAAATAAAATATTTATAAACAATATTTTATAATGTAGATAATGGAACTGAAGCAATTGGTAATAAAATAATAACTTATAATAAAATTTGGTTTAAAATAATAAATTATATAAAATAAAATAAAAATCACAAATTTGTTGCAATGTTTTTGATTGTTTTAACAATTGTTTGCAGTGTTTTTAATTGTTTTGTTAACTAGTGTTTTTAATTGTTTTTCAACTGTAAAATGTGTTATCCGTGGCTCTCATGTGACATAACATGACGACTCGCAATGAACTCCGCATTCGATCACAATCACATGAGAGTGGGTCTGTGACGGACTAAAAAAGTCACATTTTGAATAAGTTGTACCTGTAATAAAGATTACGTAGTAGATGTATCGTATAGTAACAGTATAGCAGTATACATATTAGCTGTAATAACGACATCAACGATTTATGACGACATCGTCACTTTATATCGAGTGATTGAGTTTTTAGAAAATTTGCGAAACAAAAAATAAAGGTTTTGCACTCTGAATATCTTTCAGCGTTGAATGTTTAAAAGGTGTAGATCAAATTTACACTTTCATTCAACGGAAACGGGATTGTTGAAGGAAAAGTCATCACATCATGACTTGCCGTGAACTTTATATTTGTTTCACAGTCATTTGAGAGTCGATCTGCGACTGAGTAAAAAGGCACATTTAGCATCGTTTCTAACTGTCGTACATGTGACCTTTTTTGACGCCACTGTGTTTTTACTTTCGGTTGAGTGTGTTATTAGCAAGTTTGTTCTACAAAGAACAAAACCCGCATATTCAATATTTCAATGTTCAATGAATAAATATTTTCAAGCGTGGAAACATTCAAATATGTACTAGTTCATATTTACACCTTTATTCAGAGGATATGGAATGGCGGTATAAAAATTTAGCACTTTTTCTTGAGCGTTACGAAAAATTATAAGCATCGCTTAAAACACTCAAGATCAGTAACTATGTAGGACATGCAAAATACGCCATTATTGCGGATGACTCACCATGTGGGTTATGTAAAAAAATATTTTTTTAGCCAGTAATTGATGGCAGAAGTCATGTGCAGATATATTGCATGCTTCTTTTTAACGTAACACAACTCAAGGCAATAAACATTTTCAAGAATTAAAATAAATTATTTTTACTATTCACTCTATTAAAGAAAAATCATTCTTAGTCTAGCTCTTATATTTCTAGGCCTACGGAAATATAATACACTGCTCAAAACAATTAAAGGATATTTGAAGTTTTATATAAAATAAAGATATAAACGAAATTTTTTTGCCGAAAATAGAAGAAGAGAATCACAAATGCAATTTTTTCTAATTTTCAAACTGTGGAGTATGCAAATTTTGAGTTCGACGTCAAAAACGTCGCTTCAGCGGCAGCGAATGAAATTTGACTTTCAACTGGATAAAAGAGAATGAAGACAAGGATGATCGGCATTCAGTGATTGCTTTGTTTCGATGAGTACGATGTCTCAGCGAAGTCATTTGACAGATTCAGAAGCTTTGAGAATTGTTGGTAGGTTAGAAGGGGGCCAAACTCAAGCCGAAGTAGCGCAAGCCATTGGAGTGTCACAAAGTGTCATTTCCAGGATCTGGAACCGTTTTTTGGAGAGTGGATGTGCAGGCCGAAGACCAGGCAAGGTCGTAGACGGGCAACAACGCCCAATGAAGATCGGTATTTAGCGTTAACAGCTCGGAGACACCGAACCATGAACGCTACTCTTCTCCAACAACACCTTCGCTCGGCTACAGGCACCCCGATTTCAACTCAGACTGTCCGAAACCGGCTCCATGCTGTAGGTCTGTATGCTAGCCGACCGATGGTATGTGTTAGATTAACATCAAGGCATCGGCGCGACCGCAGGGAGTGGGCAACCGAGCATGTCAACTGGAGGAGAAATGAATGGAGCAATATTCTGTTTTCTGACGAGTCCCGTTTTTCTGTGCATCCGGATAATAGGCGTATTTTCATCTGGAGGGACCGTGGCAGTAGGAATAATCCTGCGTTCGTGCACGAAAGTGTCAGATTTGGCGGTGGAGGAGTGTTGGTGTATGGTGGCATCTCCATTGACGGGCGCACTGACCACTACATCATTCGAGATGGAGCTCTGAGTGGTCGCCGATATAGGGATGAGATCCTCAGACCTATTGTAGTCCCTTACGCTGCAGCAATCGGAGATAACTTCATTTTAATGGACGATAACTGCAGGCCACATCGTGCAAACCTGGTGGAGGATTTCCTTTTCGAGGAAGGAATCGTTCGAATGGAATGGCCAGCGTGTTCTCCAGACATGAATCCAATCGAGCACGTTTGGGACGCTCTAGGAAGACGAGTTTCTGGCCGCTAACAACCCCCACAAACTCTCCAAGAACTGGAAAGAGCTCTTCTAGAAGAGTGGGGCAGAATACCCCAACTCGTCATTAATAGCCTCATTGAGTGCATGCCTCAAAGGTTTTCAACGTTGCTGGCCGCCCGTGGAAACCATACCCCTACTGAAAATGATTTTCTTTGAAGAAAACACCTTTTCTTATTCTTTTTTTCTCATATGCACAAATTGTGTTTTTTTCCTTTAGTACACAAATGCGCAATAAAATGCATTTTTTTCTGCCAAACATGTGTAATTTATTCTCATATAACCTACTATGTCTGTCGACCATGTATCAATCAGCTAAACAGTTTACCAGATACAAAATCCACCTAAAACTGCAATATCCTTTAATTGGCAGTGTATAACATCATCCGAGTTACCAATGATTCTCAAAAGTGTTGATTTATCTTCAAAAATCTTATAAATCAGCAGATTTCGAGATGTAAAGAATTTCTAAAACAAAAGTTTTCTTTTTCTTTTCAAATTTCCGAAACATTTCCGAGTAGCTTTTATAGTGTATTAATCAGTTTTGTTAAGCCGAAATATTGGTTCTTCGGATGCTCTTAATTTTCAATTAAACATTTTATTGTTCAGCAAAAAAGATAAATTAACAACATTAACCCTTTATGTACTGAATTATGAATTCATGAACATTTTATCTTCTAAAGCACTTTTCCTGAATTTCTGAAACTACATTAGAAGATTTACATAATCATTTAATAAATTTTAGAAAGATTTTAGAAGGATTGAAGGATTTATTAGGATTAATTAAATTTGAATTTATAGGTATTTTGTGCAATATTCATAACCCCACTCAAATCTTTTATTTTATATATTTTTCTTAGTATTTTGTAGAATTTGAAATGTAGAAATATAATGTTCTTACAATAGAGATATAGAAGTATTTCCGAATTAAAAAATCCCCCCTCCCCCAAAACCTAGAAATCTGAAAAAATGCAAAGGAAAAAGAAATCATCCTTTTAAAAATATTTTTGTTTTGTGTTACCCATAATGCTTTTGGAACAAGATAAAGTAATGTATCTATAACTCATTCTAAACTGTACTACTACTAATCGATGTATTAAATGAATTTTATAACAAGTTATTTTAATGGTACTTATAAGTACCGGATATAAGATAAAGGATTAACATTAACATTAATAGTATGAATATTAACATTAACATTATTTTGTTACTTTTGCATGCATGAAATCTGTTACGCAGCTGAAAATCTTTACTTGAGAATTGAGAATTCATACCATCCGAAATCTGATATTATGGGTAAAGAAAACTGCATAATACACTGTAAAAACTACTCGGAAACGTTTCCAAAAATTACGGCAGCAAAGAGAACATGTGTTTCAGAAATTATTCTTTAAATCTCGAAAATCTGTACGTTTCAACCCGCAGTATCACATAACGTTTTAAAAACGCTCAAAAACCGGATATTTCGTTTTAATATCGTTTTTAAAACATTTTATCCACATTATGTGCTACTAGGGAGAGACTGATAAAGATAAATGAAAGCATTTCGGAATCGCGGGTAACTGGGAAGAGGTTATATTATATATTGGTAAACCTTGAGAAAGATACAAGCTAGCTTAAGAAAGTGTGTAATTTTTTACATTGTAGAATGAATCGCGATGTAATACCGAATTTTCTTACCTATAGTCAAAAACAGATTATTTAATCTAATATGAGCCACATTGTACCCAATTATTTACAGCTTTGTTGACAATAAGGTTATATAACACCGCAAGCGGAAAATTTTAATCTTGCTCTAATTCAGTCATTGTAAAAGACATTAAATGTCAACTGTTAAAGTATGTTTTGTGATTCACATATAGTAATAACGCAAAAATCACGTTTTTTTTTTCAGTTGTCTCACTTTAGAAGCAAGTGTGCTATACGTTGCCTGATCTCAAATTCGGCCCTAGCAGCAGATGACTTCCGACGAGTTTTAAAAATTCTTCTCATACTTTTCAGTTTCAGTTTTCTGTTATTATAACTGCACAAACATTGGTTTTATTTTAAGACATCGTTCTTCGACTTATTAATAACTCTCATCAAAAAGCGCCCTTTTCCACGACAATATCTAGAAATATCTTCTCATCACTTATCTTCATTTCCCGAATGAACAGGTTAAAGGTCTTATTTCGCATATCTAGAAAGTTGTATTACTGCCTATACATATACGCTTTAAAAGAAATATTTCCAATGTTATTCGATTTTCAGGACCAAAAAAGCATAATAATTTATTCTTTAACAAAAGCTAAATTAAATATATTTTAATATTCATAGCATGACATTTCTAAAAATAAGCGTCAAAATATTTAATTAAAATCATTAAAATAAATAATTAAGTTTGTCTTAATGTGTATTGATTGAGTAAAATGCATTATTCATGATACTTTTGATCTTGTTAATTTATTGCTTACTTTATATTCAAATCCCCCATTTTTTAATGCATTCACTTTTTATGCGAAAGTCATAACAGAGTTTTTCGTTCGCTTTCGTTTTATTTTTGCTTATCTTTAGGTTTACGATTGTAATTAACTGGAGGATTAAAATCATCAGTCTCTTATGGATTTATCTAAATTATGCAGATAAATATAAGGTTCATTGTTATTTCACAAAATACTCGCAGGGCTAATATAATTTCTTTTCTTAGGGATCGATTACTGCTCGATTTCAAACGATGCAGTGAGTATGGCTGGAGAGGTATCCTGGAATAATAATAGAAGGATTTCTCTCTCTCTCTTTTGTTGTTTTTTTATGCCTATATTTCAGTTTTATATTTTTTTAAAATAAAAATGACTGAAATTTAACGGAAAGTTAAGTGACGAATGGTGATTGTTTAGAAACATTTCTGGGATCATTTTGAAAGAAACGGGTGTGTTTCATTAATCTAGTTGAAACTTTCTTTAATAAATTTTCTTTAGTTGAAATTTTCTTTAATTGCTTTCTCGTTTTAGTTCAAAGCATCGCCGATAGATGGCGTTGCGCTACCTCAACCTGTTAGAACGCCTAAACTTATATATAAAAGTAAATCAGTGTTTACTGAGTTTTTACCTTTTATTCTTTTAGATTTTGAAATGTCAAAAAATGGTTTGCTCTCTGAAACTGCAAGAAGATTGATTACATTAAATTTTATTACAGATTGATGCATCGCAGCGCCATCCATAGGAGCTCTCTTATATAAAATTTCAATAGGTGTCACGGTTTAATCGTTATTTTTCATGAACTGTCAGTTTATTTTAGGTCACATTGTATATAAATCTATAGTTTAATTTTTCGTAATTATCCAATTATCACAAATATCCGAATGGGGGTTAACATTATCAAATCGCCTTAAATAATTTTTTTTTTTTAACATGGAGAAATAAGCTTGCCTTGTCGCTGTTACTATAATTTTAAACCCATGAAAGACGAAGCCTCTAAATGAAATGTGGTAAAGAGGGGGAAAAAACTATAATTAGACCTTTTACGAAGCAATAATTGGCATTAACTCGTGTCCATTTGCTCGTTTGCTTATTGATTTTTCAATGAAGTCTTAGTTGTTAGGTTTCCTGACCACGGTATTTTTGCTATTTAAATACGGTATTTTTGCTTTATATCACATTTTAAAATTGACTTGAAATTTCATTCTCTTGTTTTAAATAATTACAAACTTCCTAACTTCTTGTAGCCATGCTAACCGAAATAAAATGCATTCAGAAACTGGCGTCATATAAATAAGATTCAAAAACGCTGTTAACATTCAGTGTACAGGGTAATTCATAAAGTTGGAGACAATAGCCTATTTCTTTAAATATTGCCCCTAGACACATACTTCCAATTTCAAAGTTTCATAAGAAAAAAAAAGGTTACAAAATATGATCACATAAGTTGAAACCCCCTGGGGGGGGGGGGGTCTATTTTATAAAATACTCAAACTTAATTTTTATACGCTACCCGTAGGATAAAATTTGCAATCAGGAAAATTTTTTCTTATCTATTCCTTGATGAAACACAAAAAGTTACATCTTCATATTTCCAAAACTCACGGAGATATCGTCGCCTCAGAGCAACCGTAGAACATCTAGTAATAATCTAAAATGAGATATCTCAAAGTTTCATTAAAAAAAGGTACAAAATATGATCACATAAGTTGGAACACCCTGGGGGGTCTATTTTGTAAAATACTAAAACTTAATTTTTATACGCTTCCCGTAGGATAAAATTTGCAATTAGGAAATTTTTCCTTGTCTATTCCTTGGTGAAACACAAAAAGTTACATCTTGATATTTCCAAAACTCACGGTGATATCGTCGCCTCAGAGCAACAGTAGAACATCTAGTAATAATCTAAAATGTGATATCTCAAAATTTCATAAAAAAAAAGGTACAAAATATGATCACATAAGTTGGAACACCTTGGGGGGGGGGGGGGGGTCTATTTTATAAAATACTAAAACTTAATTTTTATACGCTCCCCGTAGGATAAAATTTGCCATTAGGAAATTTTTCCTTATCTATTTCTTGATGAAATACAAAAAGTTACATCTTGATATTTCCAAAACTCACGGAGATATCGTCGCCTCAGAGCAACAGTAGGACATCTAGTAATAATCTAAAATAAGATATCTGACTTACTGCTATAAAAAACTGGGTCTGCATCTAGTGGAACAGTAGGGAATTTTTATAAAACACATCTGAGATATAGTATTAAACATAACTTTGTGTTTCAGAAGTTGTTCCATTAGATGCAAACACAGTTATTCATAGCGGTAAGTCAGACATCTCATTTTTTATTATTACTAGATGTCATACTGTTGCTTTGAGGCAACGATATGCCTGTTTAAATCTCGTATAATTTTTTGGGTGATCAAGATCTTCCATTCCAAATGCATCAATAGCACGTCGCTCAGAGGTATGCTCAAGTGGTGTAAGTCACGAATTTTGCTTTTAATATCTCTGTGAGTTTTCCAGATATCAAGATGGATTTTTTGTGTTTCATTCAGGAATAAATAAGGAAAACTTTCCTGATTGAAAATTTTACCCTACGAGGGGTTTATAAAAAATTTAGTTTGGGTATTTTCTCGTATAGATACCGCAGGTGGTTCCAACATATGTTATCAAATTTTACACCTTTTTTATGAAACTTTGCAATTTGAAGTATGTGTATAGGGGCAATATTTAAGGAAATAGGCTATTGGCTTCATCTTTATGAATCACCCTGTATACACTGTAAAAAAAGACAAACGTTTCTTAATCTACGAAAACATAATATAACTACGAACGGCAATATGCACTAACTTTTCACAGATACCCATGGTTTCAAAAAGCATTCATTATTTGTTTAGAAACCGCAGAAACCAATACATTTTCGAGCTTTAAAGAAACATTTATAAAAACAAAGTTTCTTTTGCTACCACGATTTTCGGAAACGTTTCCGAGTAGTGTTTATAAACAGTTTTCAAAAACCGGAATATCAATTTTTAAAATGCTACCCATACTTAATTAACCATTTTCAGCTCCATAATGGAATTTATACATGCAAAAGTAACAAAATAATACATTTTTTAATATCAATGTTTATGCTGTTCATTCGTCGCGTTTGTATTTAAAACATATTTGTTAAACATGAAGATGTTTACTTGAGAATGTACAGCATCCGAAAAGATTATAATCCTGGTTGAGAAAACTTATTAATACACTATAGAAACTACTACACTGTTAAAAATATTTTTGTAAAATAACAGAAACTTTCTGGCAGCAAAAAGTTGCCAGAAACTATTTGTTTTCAGAAAATATCTGTTAACGAAAGAATGCGTTATCAGACGACAGAAATACGTACTCATACAGGCACTTCGTGTTGACAATTGACGCTTTTCCCAACAGTCAAAATCTGTAGGTCGATTCCTGTTGGCGATGGGGGGGGGGGGGGGGGGGGGGGAGGGAGGTTCTATTTAACAGAAGAATCGCGTATTATAGGTTAGGTACACGGGAAATTTCTATTTACCGATCGATTTGTTTATATTAATAATAATAAATATTTATAGGAATTTCTCCTCCAAACTTTTATAAAATTAATTTAAATAGCTTATTCGCAATAAAATATTTAAACAGTTGAATTTATATAGATTTGTAAATTAAGTACCTTAAAGACTGGAATAAGTAAAAGAAGGTATCTTAAACTCCCCCCCCCCCCCCAGAATAATAAAAAAATATATATACGATATAAGGTAACTCCCCCCTCCCTCATAAAAATATTTATTAATAAAATAAATATATGTATTGAATGTGATTTGTAATTAAAAGAACTTTAATATTTATTCGTGCAATATTTTTGAAAATTGATTAGGTTAAATCAGTGATTTTGGTTAATTATGTAAATAATAGCCTGCCAATTTTTATAATTTTTTTCGAATAGAAAGCTCTGTATATATAAATGAGTAAAAGTTGACAGCTATGAGCAAAGATGAGAAATGAAAAAGAAGAGCCACTAAAATCTATATAAACATCACCGTAAAAAGAAAAAATTTCATTTCAGCTAAAGTGATAAAATGAGTTTTCATCCTTCTTAACAATTTACAATGTTTTTCCGTATAAAGTAAATGATCATCAACTAAATAAGAAAAAATATTACAATATAATTTAAATTAAAATGTTAAACAAAATTAAACTTGCTGATTCTATAAAATGAATGGTTAAAGCTTAAATAGGAATTATTTTCAAAATAATTCACACAATTGTAGCTCAAAATTTATTTCATTAAATGAAGTGAATAAAATTTACAAATTTTAACTAAACCACTACAGGTAACTCTAAGATTGTACTAAAAAAAAAACATTTCTTCAGAATCAACATATGGAACGATTAAACAAAATATCAACCACTCCCTTTTAAACAACATAGTAAATAGTAGGAAATGTGATAAATTTAAGCAATAAAAATATATGAACAGCGTCAGATCTAATAAATATTATTCTGGTTAATGTTAAACGAAAATATCAGTTATCTATAACTATAATAATTAATGCAGCTACTCCGTGTTTATTATTAAAACTATCACTCCAAAACTAATCACGTGTGTCAATTGATGACAAAATTAATTTAAAATCTCAATCAAAATTTCTGGAACTAATACATATGAAGTAAAATTAAACTCTTAGTCATAAAAAAGTTAAATATAATAAGTAATCATTCTACAGCTATGTAAAAATTCAAGATTTGTAAACTAATCATAAACTTAAGATTATTACTTAAGACTTAAAATAAACAACCGATCAAAAAATAATCTCCAGCTATTAACAGAATTAGATCAACTAAGTTACTAATGTGCATAAATAAATGAAGTATAAAATAATACTAATAATTTAAGTAAATCACACATTATATAAAATAATAATAATAATAAATAGTATTGCTTAATTAAGATTTTTAGCAAATAGGAAGTATTTTTCATACATATTGTTACGTTTCGGAAAAACATTGTTACATATTTAAAAGAAGGATGAAAACATACCTTTTGCTATGTTTGTTTTCTAGTATTCGAACTGTAAATCCTAATCATTGAAGAAAGCGGTTCTGATGTCAAAGGTGTGCGTCGCCGGTTTCAATTGTGAAAATGATTCTTAATTTTCTGTTAAAAATTCTTTATACATTATTCTTTTTCAATTAGATCAACTGCTTTATTGAACGAACTGCCATTTTCAACAGTACACAAGAGACAAGACACTCAAATATTTCAAGTTACAAGAGACGCGTTAGCGTGGGTATGATAACCAATGCTTATTGGTCATTCTAAATGACCTTCTAGACGTCATAGGGGGTGACCTCCCGTTTTTCTGTTATACAACATATTATCCTGTCGCAGTGGAAACTGATGGCAAAGAAAACAGAATTTTTTGTTGTTTAACATGAAAATAAGCGATATGAGGATGGAATGACATAAGAAGTCTGTTAACGTAATTTTTACTGTCAGAATTCGAAGATTTTTTTCTGTTGTTTTAAGATTTTTTTTTACAGTGTAGGAAACGTTTTCGTAAATCAGTGGCAGCAAAAGAAATGTTGTTTTTATAAATACGTCTTTAAATAACGAAATACAGTAGACGCTCGTTTTTACGAACCTCTTTTTCACGAACACTTGCGATTTTACGAACTATAGATTGGTCCCAAATACACTCCCATAGAATCAATGTAATTTTTCGCTCCCATTTACGAACTACGGATTATGAAAAGCTCTTTTTTGCGAACTCAGTTTTGATACTTCTGCATTTTTTTTTTTTTTTAATATCGGAACGCAGTGTCACGTCAATTAAACTCTCAACAAGTAGAATGAGACATCAGATGATTCCAAGAATGTGTTGTTTTCCCCAATCTCTTTCGGAGGGAGGGGGCATAGCAACAATTTCAAGTAGTGGTTGTAAGGACTAAGGCACTTTTTTGAAGGGAGCAATAACTGTGAAAGGTTTTCAAGCATAGATAAAATAGAAATATATATTTTCCAAAATGTAATTAAAAAAAAAAAAAAAAGGTAAATGATTATTTCCATTCCTATTTTTTTATTTATGTTTTCATCTATGTATTTTCACCTGTTAAGTACTAATCCAGTCTGTATTTTCATATGTAATGTTTTTAAGGCATAGTAACGTATGTTTCTGTGTACTAAAATTATTTTTTGTGCATAAATTTGCATTTATTTCTTGTATATTTAAAAATACACGTATAAATTTATTAAATAATAAATAATCTTGAAATACTGCTTCATTTGTGAAGAGGGGGCAGTTTGATAAAAATAGACACAGATAATGTACGTATTCATATCATTTTTGGTGTTTTCTATTTTACGAACTTTCTATTTTACGAACTATTTTAGTGTTCCCTACGAGTTCGTAAAAACGAGCGCCGACTGTATATTGATTTCTGAGGTTTAAAGATAAAGAATGCTTTTCTGAATCGTGGATAACTCGGAAGAGGTTGTTCTGAATACGTTTATTGTTATATTATATATTTGTTTTATTAAGAAACATTTGTATGTTTTTATAGTATATAAATTATCACTACGATTGTTTCGTATCGTAATAAAAACAAGTTCCATCATCAGGTGAGACCAGACGAACGTTGTTTAAAGGCCATGTTGTAAAACATTGCGTGTTTATCTTCAAACAACGTGTGCAGCTGCTCTATCCTAATGAAGGAACATGCGCGTTCCGTAACGATCACAGAGATAATTATATACAATTTTTTTCTGTGATTTTTTATTGAACATTTTTGGTATTTTAATCATGGAAAAAAATTACTAATTGTCCTTTGAAATGAAAATTTCGCATTTTTATAGATTTAGATTATCTCTAAGAATAGACAAACATCAAGCTTCTAAATAACAATTTATCTAGAATCCAGTATAACGAAAAAAAAATTGATGTTCTTTAAACGATGAATAATACATGAACAGCGAGCGTATATTGATCGAATTTCAATTTTTCACTGAAGAAAAATCTTATGCTACTCGTTTTATTCTACATTTACATCATTCCGGAGTTCATAAATCCAACATTTGAAACGAGAATATATATGCTTCGTTTAAGGAATGATTTCCTTTTAACCACAATTTATTTCAAAACTATTAGCAGTAACAACTCAAACAACTGCGTAATTCTTAACCTGCGGTTGCAGAAAATTATATTATTACTCCACTAAAACGTCAAAATCCAGAAATGATTTCATTTTTATAATTTTAAATCATTTCTGAGAACAAACAAATGCCACGATTCTCAGTAACATGTAATTTAAATTACCATAACTGCTTAAAAATGTTTTGAAGTTCTTTACAAGATGAATAATACATGAAGATCGTATATTGATTAAACTTCAATTTTTCACTTAAAAAGTATGCTAGTAATTTTATTTTTCATTTGCCTCATCCTGGAGTTCATCAATTCATGATTTGGAAATAGATTATTCTTGCTTCTTTTAATCCAATTCATTCTTTTGATCTACAGTTTATTTCAAAAGTTTTAAAAATTAGTGCTGTTCTCTGATCTTTCCTGTTTCATTTTTTCGATAGTTTTATGAGAATATTAATTTATATTTAAAACAGTGTTTGGTAAATAAATAAATATTTGACCATAACAAAACATATATTTGTGACCTCTGTTTGGTGGTGTGGTTGTTTTTCATGTTGATTTTCTTTTATATTCTCTTGTATTAAATAAAATATCTTGATATGTATAATATATATAATATTTGATATGTTGGAGATATTTTGTTTTCTCGAATATTCATAATCATCATTCAGTTTCCAGTAGTCTTTTGTTTCAGTTACTGTATGGTTTGTTTTTATTATTATTATTATTTTCATATGGCACCTAGTGCAAAAGTTTTTCTCATCCTGGAGTTCATCTATTCATGAAAAAATATATTTTTTCTTCGTTTAATTAAATTCATTCTTTTGATCAAAAGTTATTTCAAAAGTACTAGCTGCTTGCTTTAAAAATTTGTGTTGTCATGGTTCGTACGGATACTGTTATTTCTTCAGGAAACAACCAGTATCTTTTTATAGAAAAAGAAATCTAGAACTATTATTTTAACACAATCAAACTGATTGGTAAAGTTATCATACGAATTTTTGAATATTTCCAACTGAGCGAAAAAATGCCCAGGCTGGGAATCGAACCTTGGCTCACAAGGCCAATGCTTTTCCGTTTAAGCCAATTGGGCCGACAACCAGCCAGCATATTTCGCTCAGAAAACCTTATTGGTAGCACATCTGGTCTGTCATGTAGACAGCTCAACAGAATAAACCGCAGGTAATGGAACTCCAGTACCTGGATTTCCCAGTAATGGAGTTCCATTACCTGCGGTTTATTCTGTTGAGCTGTCTATTGTGAGCTAATCATTCAGTTTAAGATTTTTCTTTATTTGTTTTGTATGTTTCTTTCTTTATTATTGGGTATAAAGCACAAAATTTGGTCACTTCCTTTAGTTTATCTGTTCAGAATTTGCTATCTGTTCAGAATATTCTTGCTTCTTTTAAACCATTTCATTTTCTTGATCTCTAATTTATTTCAAAATTATTACCCGTATGTCTAAAAAATAATGCTTTCTCTAATCTTCCATGTTTCATTTTTTTCTCGAGATTCAAGTCTTATGCGAATACTAATTCATGATTAAAAGAAAGTTTGATAAAGAAATTAAAAAAAATTAAATATTTATCTTAAAAGTATTATATGAAAATAAAAGAGCTTGCATTTGTATCACGTTTGTTGTTGTGATGTTTTTGTATGTTGATTTTGCTTTACTTTCTCTTCTATTAAAGAAAATATCTCATCTATGAGTACTATTCGATCTGTCAGATATATTTTTTTCTCTTGCAAATCCAAAGTCATTCAGATTCCAGTTATTTGTTTATTTTTGCTTTGTTTTGGTTTTATTTTTTTTTTTTATTATTTTTTTTTTTTCATTGGATGCATAGCAGAAAAGTTCGCTTCATCCAAGAGTTTACTATTCATGTAAATTACTCTTGCTTCTTTTAATACAAATCATTCTTTGATCTCCAATTTATTTTAAAAGTATTAGCAATATACTTTTAAAACTCTATTCTCTGATCTTCTGTATTTTCTTCTTTCACTCGAGATGTCAGTTTTGTGAGAACATTATTCATGTTTAAAATAAAGCTTGATATTAAAATAATAAAAGCATGCATTTGTAACACGTTTGATGATTTTCCATGTTGATTTTCTTTTTATTTCACTTCTATTTAATAAAATATCCCATGTAATAGTACCATTCGATATAGTAGAGGTTTTTATGCTCTCTTGAATATATATGATTCCTTGTACAGTTATGTGTCTTTTCTTTCGTTTTCTTTCTTTTTCGAAATAGGCACATAGATAAAAAAAATCAAACTAATCATATCTACCGAACATATAGAAAAAAAAATCGCGTCGTGACAATATATCGATGCAATTTTATGATTAGTCTTTTTGATTTTCCTTTTTATACATTAAGAAAATTCAATTGTCTTTTAAAACGGTAATAATTAAAATAAAACAAAGTAAAAAACAGTATATTCAAATGAACAAAATTATGGTTGGTATCAGCTGAAATAAAAATTTCACCACGGACTTAAGTTAATGAGGATTGCAGCAAAATCTTTTTTTTTTTTCTATCCAAAGTAGTAATAGAAGTGTATTATACGTTTGGGTACTGTTTTGGTCAGTGAATACCAATTCTCTATTAATATCAGTTTCAAGGAAAGTTAAGTGTTTTTATACAGGAAATTGTAATTTTAACATTTTCCAACATTGTTGAAAAGTGTTTATGAATTCGGTCTGCTTGGTCATCTATCTGTCTGGCCGTGATCTAACCCTCGTAAATATACTGGAATTTCCATGTAAATTTTATAAGTTATTCAGGTTGTTGGTATTGAATTTGAAGCGTATAGTATTTATAGCTCGTTTTCTGGAACACATAAAATAATTCCGTTACATTATGGTTTATGGAAAAAAAGTCGTTTGCGGTGTATTTCATTGGTTTATCGATATTTCAGAAATAATGAGATTGATAAGCATCACTGAGGTGAATTACAACATGTTTTTCAGAAGTGTGGAATAAGTAGCATTAATAATTCGTTTCCAGGGACTCACAAAAGAATTCCATTACATGATGAGTAATGGAGAAAAATCGTTTGCGATGCATTTCAATGATGTTACATTTCAAACATATTGAAATTAAAAAAGGATACTTAAGGTGCACTACAGCATCTTTTCTACAAATTATGAAGTGCATAACATTTATCGTTCATTTACAGGGACACACAAAAGAATTTCATTATAGGACTGACTATCTATATTATAAAGTACAAACATGTCCATGCGTAACGCTGAAGTTATTTTGATACTGGCAACAGCAGACAATTAAATTTTGCTTTTATTTTAATTTTTTAGACTTCTAGAGGTCGCGCATTTTCAGCTTTTACACCGTCGAATAGGAGAAAATTGTAATTTAAAAGGCAATTTGTTTGAAATTTGTATCTAAATTTGTTTGAAAACCATATCAAAATTTACTAATTTTTTTATGGTTTTTAAAATAATTTTCAAGCATGTTTATTTTTAATCTATCTGTATCTCATGTAGACAGACGATTACCAAAGATCCAGTTTGTATTTAATTACCAGTTTGTATTTAATTTTTATATAAATAGTCCCGAATTTGTTTTCGATTTATATTCCATAGCGAAATTAAAACTTCATCAATAAATAAATAATATAATAAAATATAAATAAAACACTAATTTAAGACATGTAATCGAACTACTTGCTTAAACCGTTGAAACGATCAGAATAAAAATATCCCTGCTGTAAATAGCAATCTTTGGTGATTTCTTCGGTTGTTAACCGTGGGAACGAGGTCAATACGAAAGTATCACTTTTAATAAATTTCCAAACTTTATCTGGATACCTAATTGCTATTTTTCATGTAAAAATTATTTTCATATCGTTAGTGGACAATCTAAAAAAATATACTGAATGTAAAAAACCTTTTAGAGTTTTCAATTAAAAAAAAAATATATGTTTTTCACTTATATTCTGTAACACGGAAAGACCGGGTTGGATACCCTGGTGATCGATAACATCTAGAATTGCTGTTCCACTGTAGTATGCATTTTTAAACTTATCTAATTTTTAGTGCATTACATGCTGTGTATATATTCTATAGATCATATACAGGGCGGCACTAAAGAATTCGCACACATTACCGGATATGTACAGAAACAGTTGAAAATGGAATTTTACTGAATTGTGCGTTTTTTAAATTGATTATTTAGATATCGCATTTCATTGTAGGAAAAAAGGAAATTTCTTTCAAATATTCTGTTTGTGTTTGAAAGTGCTTCACAATTTATGCCTAATGCATGGTTTTTCGTTCTTGTTTGAAATATCCTGAACTTTGCAATAATCCTGCAATAAGTATTGTATCTTCTTTCAACTTAAGCTCTACTACAACACAAAATGTTAAAAACCAGAAAAAATGATAATAATAATTTTATCATTTTTAGAGCAATTTCATATTTCTTTTGAAACTCCCAAGAGCAGATAAAACGGTCAAACGATATAAATGAGAAAATTTTTTGCTTATTTATTTTTCATTTAAAATACAAAGCGGTTTTCTTAACTGTTTAAATATTTTACCATACTACGGATTTACTATTAGTAAATCCATATTCATCACATCTTTTTGAAAAGCAAAATCGCTATTTCTTCTTAACTTGTCTCTTTCAATAATTTCAACGATTGAAAAATATAAAAAAAATTCTTTCATTTTATGAAAACGAAAAACATTGTTGGCTTAAAAAAAAAAACTTTAATTATAAAGAAGTCTGTATAACTAATTATCTTTAATCTACATTTTGTCAATTAATGATTTTAGAAAGTGTAAAAAACATAAAATACAGCCTAAAAAGAAGAACCTAAAAATTGCTTTTCAACTCCAATAAAAATGAAGTTGTAGTTGTTTAAACTGTTTTAAGAAGCCTTTTTAAGCGTAACGTCAAGCGTAAATTCAAAAACGATGTGAATATATAAAAATATTCAACACAAATGAGCCTCTTATATCGAATCTATTCGCTTGAATGCATTTACTAGATCATAAATCATTTTTACTTGTCGAATCCTGGAAACATTTTTGGACAGTTTTTTCCTTTTACGCCTCCTTTTGTTCTTTGGTTATTAATGAGTTTTCCATAAGTCCATCGCATACAAATGGTTTCTAGATGTTTCAAACGAAAGACTCGCACGCAATCATTGGCAAGAAAACTAAAACGGATTAATTTTTATACCGTGTAAAAATAATTATTTAAAGACTGTTCAATCATTCCCATAAAATTAACAATGTCTGCAGATACTTATTGAGTGTTCATATGCCTGAAGAACAGTTCAAAAAATTGAAGTAAAATAAGAACTGTAAATAATTTAAATGTTTCTTTATTCGTGTCAGGACAATAATCAGTATAGAAAAACATGAAATCGAAATCTTTCGAATACTTTAGTTTCGTTTCATAAAATATCAATACTTTCAAATAATGCTGGTTAAACAAACTTTATGAACAAGCTTTCCAAAAAATTAAATAGTAATTTAATTACATTTAAGTCGAACTATTCTTTTCAAAATAAACACTTAATATTTGCCAAAGAAAAAATAATGAGGATGTTCTTCTATGTTTGTTTTATTGTTGTAATATGTATTTTAGTTCCAATTTGTTTCAGCCTTTGATTTTTTTAAATAAAAAAATAAGTAAGTAGGTTTATATGATGATCACATGCCTCCGACGCAACCGTGATACATAAATTGTTGTTTTTTAAGGGGTCTTCAGGACTCTTAAAAGTGGAAAAAATGAAAAAAAAAGACATTTTCAAAATTTAATATCTTAAAATGCATTTTATTTTAAGAGACAATTTTAATTGAAATTAAAGATAAAAGTATGTTCTTTCATTTCACGTACTTAAAAAAATCGCAAGATGCAGAATTAGCATTTACTGGGGGCTCCAAACTGTCAGATATTTGACGAGCTGAAAATCGGCTTACGCGCAGAATTATAAAATAAATTTTACAACTAGACTGACAATTTTGGCACTTACTTATATTTCAGATTGTAATAATTACCCTGAATGTAAATAAATTTGTATTTAAAGTATTTTTATATTTTTAATACGAAATTGTATTTCGTTAATGCAAAATTTTGAAAATTTCAACAGTATAATCGCCGAAAAAATAGTTTTTTGAAAAATAAAAAGGAAATTTTAGGTTCCGTTTATACAGACTAAAATGAAACATATGTTTAAGAAAATTTCATGAAAAAATATTCAGAAGTTTTTGAGATATCGTGCGCGTTAAGCCCAAAAACGTCATTTGGAGAAAAATGACTTCAAAGTTTCGGAAACGCCGCTTCAGCTATTGAGAGGGTATAATTCTAAAAGCCATAAATTCTGCTCTAATGCGAATTTCAAGGAAACAATTATATCAAAATGTTCGGAAAAGGCAGGAGTTTAACCTCTAAAAAATTTAAAATTTCGAAAATTTTAAAGCTTTAAGAGTCCTGAGACCCCTTAAGATACAGTATAAGATAAGTCCTATTAAGATAAGTCCTATTTAGAATTTTTATGTAATCTAAATTTGTATTTTAAATGTTAATTTATAGTTTTAAAATGAAAATTAATTATTAAAAATTTGGTGTGTCTCTTTGTGATCAAAACTTTTTGATTGACATGAATTGTTTTCCGTTTATCTCTCATGTATTGCTCTAAATTTAGATTTCTTAGTTAAATTATATACACTCAAAGACTTATTCTGCCAATAAAAAAATAATCAGTTATTTTGAAAAAAAAAATGAAAATGTCCTAATTTCGTTTCACCTTTTTTTTTAACATAAAGCGTTTTACTTTGAACCAAGATAATGAAAAAGAGACACTTTTCGTTCATTGGAAATGTTTGAGCTTCACCAGGCCCTGGCTATCGCAAGGGCACCCGGGGTTGAGGGGTACAAATTTTTTCATAATTTAAACGTCCATTAAAAAATCATAATTGTGAAAAAAATGTGATATTTGAGACTTTAATACGATACAGTGACAAAAATGTATCTCAATATATGCTTAAAAGCACATTTCAACAAACAATAGAAAAAATATTTTATTTTTATTTCTGGAACAGTTTTTGAATTTTCCGGGAAACTTAACTTTTTGAGTTGAGATTTTTCGAATAAGTTTGTGATATTTAAAAAAAAAAAAGAAATGAAAAGAAAGAAAGAAAAAAAAGAAAGATGGAAACCTCAACCAATCTAAGGGGGAACGAGGAACTGAAAGTGCCTTGGGCACAGAAACTTACTTGCCCTGAACTTCACCCATTATTGTATATTTTTCGGTTTTTAAATTAATACATTTTTAAAAAATCTTTCTCATCCAAAAAGTCTTTCTCATATAATATATCGTTCATTTCATCATATATTTTTAAATCTTTGCAATCCGAATTTTGCTAGCGTGCGGTGTTACATATCTGCCAAGTCTCCCGTATTTTAAGTATCACTATTTCCAAATAGAAATAGTCACTGTACTTAACGTCAGAAATTCACGATAAAATAAACGAATATTACTATTAAGAAATAATTGTAACACGACACTGGAATTTCTGTAATTAAAATCGACGTCGAATACCACTCGACAAAGAATTGCAAACGGTTTATGAAAAATTATCTATTTTGAACAGAAGAATTTTTATTTATAAAATATAAAATTAATACGATTAACTATACATGATAATTTATAAAATTTTGTAAAATTTTATAAATTACCAAAACGAAAAATAATAATAAACGAACTATTGTTATTTTTTTTTCGTTTTATTTTTGGATTGCGATTAACAGAAAATAAAATAGTTTATAATAATAACGATTTGAGAAAGTTATAATAATAATTTAGATTTTTGTTTTTGTTTTTTTACTGAAATATATCTCTAAATTCTTGTTATTACATAAAAATTCATAGCCAGATATTTAACATCCATTCAGCAGCGAATAAAAAATATTCAGTAATTTGGAATGAATACATGAAAGCATCCTAATTTCGTTTCCCTTTTTTATTACATTAAACATTTTTCTTTGCTCCAAGAGGGGAGAAAAAATGTGACAATTTTCGGTGATTCGAAATGTTTGAGTTTCATTCTATTCGGTTGCTAAATTAATCCGTTTTGTTAAATTTAAAATTCAAAAGTCTTCCTCATATTTTATAACTAGCTCAATTCATCCGACTGTTTTTAACAAAAAAAAAAAAACTCTTTTGTTTGAGAGCATTCGTTTTTCCTCTTTTAAAAAGATATTAAAATATGTCTGCTCATTAACATACTGTTTAAAAAGAAGTAAAAAAAAGGGGGTATCTCCTTTTAGTTTGATAAGCTGTAATTAAGAAATCACTTGAATCCATACAAAACTATTACAATGCTTTTTAAAAGAATTTCTAGAAATGTAGCAAGAAAAATTTTTCTGCAGTGACATTTCGTAAGATACTTAAAAATGACATTTTATGATATGAAAACACTCTACGTATCAAAAAATATGTTTAGATCTGAAAATTTTAAAAGATTCAGATGATGTTGATTATTGTTATGAGACATGTCCTTTTTCTAGGCAGCTTATATATTTTTTATTACATCATTTATTAGCTGCACTAAGTCTATGTCATATATTGTTTTATTTTCTAAAGCTGACAAAAAAATTTAATCTTCTTTTTTTTTTTCTAAAACTGTCGTACAAGTAAGAACGATATATTGTTTTATGTATTATGAATGTCCGTATAAAATTTGGGCGAAATTATGTTTCAGCGGGCAAGAAAGCAGTGGACTACTCTAGATAAAAAATTAATTAATTTTGAATTATTTATGTTTTCATCGCACACGCACGCACACGTATGAGACCTTATGGACCAAAATGGATCCAGTCCATTTTTCAGTTGAACCGAATTTGAGATTAATCTTTGTTATAGAGAGTAGTGGTACCTAAATGCTTTGTTATGGGACCCACGTAGAATACATATAGGCTAGGTATATAGATCCCATGCATAATCATTACTACAATATTATGCATAATCTATCCTATGTGAAAGGCGAAAATTTGTACAAAGTCTACACACGAGGATAATAATAAATAACCCTAATGTTAAAGGAAAATAATCATAAAACATTTTTTTATTATTATTATACAGGAAAAAACATATTTATTAATGTTTGCTTTGGCAATCCTTCCCGGGCTGCAGGATGCAGTTGAAAACCTTTTCTTTATTATTATTAAACATTTTTTTTTTTTTGATTTATTAATTTTTTTAGATTCTCCAATAACAAAACCTAACACATTTTTTTATGAAAAATATCAATAATGTATTCAAATAAAGTTTTAAAATTTATTAAAACGATATTTTCGTGTTATCCGCACACCAGAAGTTATCGTGTTATCCGCCCAAGAAATCGCGAAGATTTCTCTGCTAACACCAGCCATTTTGATTTTGATAATTTCAGTGACAATTTATTTTAAATTTATTTTATATATTTATTTATGGAGTTTTAATTTCATTGTTGAATATTAGATGGAAACAAATGCTGAACTATTCATATTTTTTTAAGTGCAAGTGGGTTCATCTTCCGCAATTCTGGTGCACGCGATAAAGATAGATTTTCATGCTTTAAAATTGTTTTAAAAAGCGTTAAAACAAACATTAAACTCAGATACAGTTTTTGAATTTTCCTTAAAGAACCTTAATTTTCACAGGCAGTTGTAGGATGCTTTTTTTTATTCATATTAATTGATTCCCTCCAGTTTTTAAAAATAGTCTAATTGGCTTTATTCTCGCATCATTTTATCTGCCATTATATAGGGTGAATATTTCTACTTCAAAAAAGTGGTGGCAATCAGACGATCTGTATTAAAAAAAAAAAAAAAAAAAAAAAAAAAAACTACCGTACATATAATGGTCGCGACGCTTAAGGGGTTAAATGAGAAATTTCGGGACTTATGCGTTCCCACATGATAACCCAGTACGTTTTTTGCCATATAAATCGCATGTTTTTGTCTACCAAGTCTTTTTCTTTTGGTGTCGCGTAAAATCTTTGTGTACAATGAAGAAATAACCCTTCTCAGATTTCCAAGATGCCGGAATATATCGACAATTGCTTATGCACTATTAAATAGTGCTTTTCACTATTAAAAATTTTAGTTCAAAAGTTATCCCCTCTATGGTGTAAAATAACTAGACGAACCAAGATATTCTTCTTAAATTTTTCTCCATGGTTCAACCTTGAAAATTATTTTATGTTTCACCAAAAATGGTATTATTCATCAACCAATCAGAACAAAGATTTTTTATACACTCTCAATATGCTGCTTCAGAACACGAAGGCTTGTCTAGTTGTTAGAACGCTGGCTAGAATGTAAGAGATGTTTGGTCTGATTCCCGATCAGACTTGGATGTTCAAAGTGCGTCAGATTCCACTCTAAGCATACGTCCTGATTATCCCTCGTTTGCAAAAGAAAACTTTATCTATTTTATGCTCCATTATTTTACCAGTTTATTATTCAACATTTTACCAGTTCTCGGTTCAACATTTTAGCAGTTTGTTGTTGAACATTTTACCAATTCATGATTCAAGGCTTTTCTGAAGTTTATGGTTGATCGGTAGCACCAAATGTTGTAAGAAATGTTAAAACATGGTCCACAAGCTTATTGTTGTAGCTACTGAAATACAAAAAGTTGGTTCAACCCAGCACGGAATTTTTAACTGTGTAACTTTAGACATTAACCAAAAGACGTGGCAAAAGATTGATGCTAGTTTCAATTTAAAAGTTGTTAATTTCGATTCCCGATCAAACGTAGATATTCAAATTGTGTTGGACTCCACCAGTGGCTGAGAGGTTCTGCTCTCGAAGCTGGTAGACGGGAGGTGCTGGGTTTGAGCCCAATCGCGCCCGTCGGCCTAATCGTTCGGAGTTTTCGTGGTTTTCTTCGAGCCATGGATTTCCATGCGTAAATACGGGTTAGGTTCCCTTTGAAAGACCCCCATGGAGGGCACTCCCCCTCGAGCCTATATCCCTAGAGTAGATAATCGGCCGTCAAAAATCAACCAACCAACCATCAAATTGTGTTGGGTTGCACTTTAAACCTATGTTCTAATTATCCTTCGTTTACCAAAAAAAAAAAAAAATCTAGCCACTTTGTATATTTTACCTTTTTATTGTTCAGCAATTTTACCAGTTCTTCATCACAGCATTAATTGACTGTCGACTGTTGAATAACTAATAGTGCACATATTGGAACATACTATATCTCTTATTATTTTACCACTAAAATCATGTGCATGTGTATTATTATTTCTTTTTTTTTACCTTTAGATTATCTTTATAGTATATTTTTTTATTACACAGTATATTTATTTATGAGGTTTGATGAGGTTTTGAATGCATAAAACAGGAGGGTTTTTTCGAATATATATACAGACTTAAATTCCATTTTAGTTTTATGACGAATTATTCCCTCACATAAGGTCGATGTTACAAAATAAGTTAAGTCATTTAGTTATAATTCTTTTAATAACTTCTGTTTTAATATATATTACTAAAATTATTCTAAAAAGTCTTTGCACTTTGAAATTAAATTTATGTTAAAATGATTTATCTATATAAATCCTTTTAAAATTATATTTTAAGACTCTTGTTTTGAATAAATCATTTTTTCAACACGCAGTGTTTCATATATTTTGTTTACAGTATGTTCTTTCTAAATGCACGTTGGATTTAGAACACAGAAATTGTTTTACCTAAAGTTTTGGCTCTTTAAACTTTACGCTACGTAAATTTTCTGAGCCATAATTTTTCCATAATTAACTGAATAACGTCAACTGAATCCTTACTTCTTTCTTCATGAATTATATTAACTATTAATATGAAGTCCCTTTTCAGTTTTATTTTAATAAGTTTTTTCATCCGTTGAAACTTTGAGCCACTTTTAACGACACATAAGTACTTTGTTGTCAACTAAAGTATCTCATTATAAGTACCTTCGTGAGGATGATAAATATTTAATTGAGCGATAATGTCACATTGAGTCATTTTCGATTAACATGCTATGCAGACGGAATATTGCGTAGGCTAAAACCTTCAACTACTTTGCTTCAGAAGATCTTGTTCGTTACAGACTGCTTAGTTAAAAGTAATGTTTTAAACTGACATGGTAATTGCTATCACTTTTAATTACTAGTTGTTTGGCGCGAAACAAATTACGTTAATGAATTTTTGCATTATTAATAATGTGATAAATTTTGTAAATGTTTAATGTTCTCTAATGTAGTTATATAAGGAGAGATTGTTTTGAAGTAGTCATTGTGAAACAATACATGAAGTATCTTTTTAAAAACAGGCTGTAATGTCTAAAATTGATAAATACTTTTCAAACAGTCTTATTGATAGGTGTATCCACTGTCTGAAATTAGGCCTTAAATTACAATATAATAACACATCATCGAACGAGTACCTTTGCTAAAATCGGATAACGAAAATTTCTTTCGAATGTTTGTTCGATTTGGCTATCCAATGTTTTATTGGATGCACGCACTAACATACGGCAGCCATGTTATATTTATTACAAATTATTAGAAATTACCTATAATTACCTACAATTATTACAAATTTTGCGAGTCGAATAAAAAGTTAAATAAGTCGAATACTGCTATTCAGAAATAGAGGTACTTAAAAGTGAGGAACATAGGCACCCTATTTTTCAGCTCAAATAGAGGAAGGGTCGATTTGTACGCGAGTATATGCGATATTTACTAAGGAAAAAATTACAAAAATCTTACCATTAATGGCTGATTCACACTTCTATGTTCTGTAATACTAACTGTGCAATTTAGCATAATAATGTCTTCAAGTTGGCTATATTGGTGTCATATAATGCATCTGATTATTCCAGATGTTGGAAATTTTCCCAATGTGCAATTTTCACATGCATTACGCATGGCGAAATACACTGCTCAAAACAATTAGGGGAGCACACGGTTTTAGCAAAATTACGCACATATTTACACCGATAAGTAATGTAAAATGAAACATCCATAATTTAAAGCTTAGTACAAAACAGATAAAGAAAACTTCACATGCAAATTAACGTTTATGACGTGAAAAACTAAAAAAAGGTGATAAATGCAGAAATCGGGATTTTCAGGAAACGTCTGTTTCACTATCTCAGTTGTAAAATTCAATTGCTCGGGTTGTGTTTTGAGAAAAGGTGACTTGAAATGTCAAAACAATGTGATTTACCGGAATCCATGGCTTGGCGTGTCATCGGGACAATTGAATCTGGGGAAACACAACGAAATGTAGCGGACGCTGTTGGAGTCGCAAGAAGTGTCAATGCAAGGCTGCGGAATCGATTCCAAGACATATGGAATGCTGGACATCGACAAGGGCAAGGTCGGCTATGTGCTACCACAGAAACTGATGACCAATATATCCCGTTAAGAGCTCGTCGAGACGGAATGGCTAATGCTACTCAGCTGCAAACACAGTGTTGTTCTTGGCCACAGGACGAAGAGTGTCCGTCTAAACAGTCCGAAACAGGCTTCATCAGGATGGTCTCTATGCACCTAAGCCAATGGTCTGTATTCCGTTGACATCAAGCAACTATGCGCTCCAAAGAAGGTGGGGAACCGAACATCGAGTTGAGAGGCAATGTTGTTGGAGTCAAATTCTGTTTACAGACGAGTCCCGATTCAGTCTGGATGTGATACCCAATGTGTTTTGGCTTGTTAAGAAAGGGGCGCTCAAAATAATCCCACATTCGTTTGTGAAAGATCACATTACAGACGAGGTGGGTTGATGCTATGGGCTGGAATCAGTACTATAGGTGGACGTACCGGACTGCATATTATTCGGAATGGCAATTTGACGGTCCGACGTTATACAGACGAGATATTGAGACCTCATGTCGTATTTTATGTTGCAGCAATTGGTGATTTCTTCAAAAAATTATTTTCAAGCATGATAATGCCAGACAGCATACAGCTTGTCTTGTGGAGAACATTATTAAAGATGAAACAATACTGCATATGGAATAACCAACATGCTTTTCTGACCTGAATCCGATCGAGTATGTGTGAGATACACTCAGACGACGCATTGCAGCGAGACTGAGTCCTCCTTTTATTGTCCGGGAGGAGTGGAACAGTACTCTCCGAAAACTTATCGATAATGTCATCGAATCTATAGAAAACAGGTATGCGACAGTTTTATCTATTCGAGGGGACCACCGGCCATATTAAATACTTTGCGTCAATCCCAAACAGTATATATATATATATATATATATATATATATATTTTTTTTTTTTTTTTTTTTTTTTTTGTCATTTACATGCAACCAAACTGTTGCCCTAAACCATCTTTTCACGTTCCGCAGCCGTTTCAAAGAATTAAAGCTCTCTTCTTAAAGCTTTTTTCTGTATTGCGCATTGATATACATGTTACTCTAAATTTTATGCCAATGATTGGCTGTCTCGCACTGTTCACTTCACGGTTTTGCTTGCTCCCCTAATTTTTTTGGGCAGTGTACATAGCCTTTATTGAAAGGTATCGCGGTATGATACAAAATGTAGTGAAGAGTTACCCCCCCCCCCCCTCAAATTCAAGTGACCTTGAAAAAAGGGCTGGTTGTAGAAGTAAATAATAGTAAATCTGCTAAACCGAAATGAAAGAGCATAATATTATTCAAGACTTGCACTTTAAATATCTCCTTAATAACGGAAAAACATTTCTCTTTCTAAATTTTAATATTCTCAAAAGTCATTCATGCCTTACTCTTGGAAACTGAACCTTGTTCTTAGAATCTGTACACTTCTTTTAAACAAAAGCAAATATTTAAAATTTATTTAAGTAAGAGATAATGAAACGAATATTTCTTTTGCAACGACGAAGATATCTAAACTCATAAATTAAATCCTGATTATTTTCCAAAAAATCTAAATACACCATCTGAAAGTTGTTTTTATAAACATGGGAACAATTTGGATAGTTTTTTATAAATCATTATACCATCTTTTGCATCCATAAGTTAGAGTTGTGTTGCGTTCATTTAAGAAAAATAAAGGACATCTGGACTGAATAACAAAGTTACAGGGATCGTGTTAATATATCGTTATATATCATATTTAAAGATAAATTTCTCTTTGTTATGATGCATTACGAGAGCAGTGGACTTTGAAAACTAATTTTTTAAATTTTTAATGGGTTCAGTTGAAATCTGTCTGATGTTAAGGCTACAATATATGGCTACAATATATAGGCACTAAACTTGAAATTAAAGCATTAAAAATATTTTCAGTTATTGCATTTGAAACATTTGAATACGACAAAAAATTGACATATTTCAAAATGTACCAGGAGCATTTCTTTTTCATAAAGTGTGACAATATTTATTTATAAGATATTTGTCATGTATTACAATTACAATGGAAATTGGAAAAAATTGTAAATGTTCATTGTGAATGTATAAGAAGAAAAAAATATTTTTTTATAATTATTGTTCTCCTTTTGTAAAAAAGTAGTTATATATTTCCATATGCACATAAATTTTAACTCTAACATACCCCTGCAACTTTTTATGCCAACATTTATTTATTATTGTATAGAGGGTATACTGTATAAATTTCAAAAGAATCTGGTTGTTAAAAATGAGTATGGAATGTTCCAAAATTTAGAAATGTGCAAAAATTTCCATTTTGAGAAATAGCATATTAAGTATAAACAACTGTATATAGTAAAATTATAAACAACTGCTTAAATATATATTCTGTTTAGAAATATAAAATTTATATTTCTGCGAAAAAACTTTAGAAATGAAAGGTTTTTTAAATCAGTTGAATTTTATTATTTCATTTTCTAATTCACTAAATAACAAAAAGAAACGATTTTTAGTTGAATTTCGAGATTTTGAAAGTTTGCTCCTCCCCCCCCCCCCTAAGTGTCAGTAGGATCTCAAATTCCCTCACTAATTTTAAACCTATTCGTAATGCATTCTTCTGTTTAAAATATCTCATTAGAATTCTTAAATTATTTGTTCTGTGTACTTTCTGTGTAAGCAGTAAATTATATCAGACAGTTAATAATTAGTTTTGTTTTTTGTTTTTTTTTTAGAGATTTTCAGAAGTACTTTCTAAAGTAGCGAAAATGATGTACACACTGCAAATATTCATCCCAATGTTGCGTTATAATAAATATTGAACAGCGCGAAATGTACTTTATATTCCAAAATCTATTTTGCATCAAAGTATAAAACTTTAAATATTTATATAACAATTTTATTTGAATTTTTTTTTATTCTGCTGGTTAATTTTCAGATAAAAAAATTAATCTATTAACATCGAAATATTTCTAAAAACCATGACCAAACATTACTAACAAAATTTTTGTTAATTAAATTAATATGAAGTTTATTCAAAATTTTAAATATGTTTGCATAATGTGCATCTTTTAATTATATTTTTAGACTCTTTCCGTGTCTATGTTATTAACTGTCAAAAAAGTGATAGAAAATTGCTTTGAATAAATTTCTGAAAGCAATAGAAACCTCTCATTCTACACTTTAATTACATTCCTTTGTCCTTGATTTTTAAGATGCAAATATTTTTTCCAACTGGCTAGTTTTATTGTTTTCATTCGCTCAAGCATTTTTCTTTCTTTCTTTCATTTCTTTGCATCAAAAATAATGAACCCCCTTATGAATAAGCTGAGAGTCTGAGTTTAAAAGAAAATATATTTTTATAGTTTAAACATTCTTATCTTAAGTATCTAGGAATAATATAGGCCTAGAGGAAACTTAAAAGATTTTTTCTAAACTTTTACACAGTAAATAACTTTAAAATTAAATTATGCCAGAGTTATTGTATATGTTGATCATGTTTGCATACTTTGAGGAATAAATGAGAACAAAAGTGGTCATATAGGTATTTCTAAAAAGTTTTTTTTTTTTTTTTTTTTTTTTACATTTTAATTCAGCTTTTTGTGTTAAAAAAATAAGGTGTCGTATAGCTATATGAAGAATACTGCAATGAGCCACGTTGTTTTATACTCATATAAGTTATAATTAATTTTCAGATATTTGCTTATATTCAGGTTTATTAACAAGTCTGAAAAGTTTTTTACAGTTTAATTCAGCTTTTTGTTTAAAAAAAAATAAGGTGTCGTATAGATGAAGAATGCCGCAATGAGCCACGTTGCTTTATACTCATATAATTTGTTATTAACTTTCCGATATTCGCTAACATGCAGGTTTATTAAGAGGTCTAAAAAGTTTTTTTATCGTTTAATTCAGCTTTTTGTGTTTAAAAAATACGGTGTCATACAGCTATGTGCAGAATACTGCAATCAGCCACGTTGCTTTATACTCATGTAAGTCATTATTCATTTTCAGATGTTCGCTAATATACAGGTTGTCGCCTCCTATAGCTGTGCAATAGATAATTACTAAACCGTCAGTTTTAGGGGTATAGTTCCAATTGCAAAAAAATAATTGAAAGGTTGTTACATGAAAATTATATCAAAAGCCTTTTGCGACAAAATAGTTATTTTTTTAATTAAGAAATTCAAATTTTTATGCAGTCCCAGGATGCTATATGTAATATTTAGTGAAATTTTCTCTATATGTTCTAGCAAATAAAAAATACAATCATTTTTGTATGACCAAAACTTACTGCGTTATATACTTTTACTTAATATACGTTTTCTGACTCTAAAAAAGAATATTTTCTTATTTGGTGGCAAAAAACAATTAACATTCATATAAATTAAAAATATCCTTCTCAGTAAGTTTTTTCATAAAAAATTATTTTTTTAACTACTAAATGATAAAGAAAGCTTTTTCTAAATACAGCTTATACCATTCAGGACGTGTATAAAAATTTTAAATCCGTACCGTTTTGTTGTAAATGACTTTAAATATGCTGAAAAAGAACATTTGAAACATTTTTGGGGTTACAACAATAATTGTAAAGATAACGATTTAGTGATTAGCTATTACACAACGATAATAGTAGATACCCTGTATATCACAGAAAAAAAAAACTTTCTGTTTCTCAGAGATTTTTTGGTCAATTACAAAATATCGTAATTATCTATAAAAATTTATTAAAAGGTGTCATTTTTTTATCTTAGCGGAAATTTATATGGTGTCAAAATTTTTGACTATCTGATCAAAAAAGTGTTTAGTCTATCAAAAAAAAAAAAAAAAAAAAAAGTAAAAAAAAAAATAAATAAAATTTGAGTAGCTAGTCCATAGAGGTAACCTGAAAAGTAACATCTTGCAAACATTGTAGCTATTGCCTGAAAGACATTCAAAGTCAATGTCAAGAAAAACAGTGTGTTTTTGGCTCAATAAGTTGATTTTGACTCTATTTTGAATCTATACGAAAATTGCTTGTCTTGACTCATATTATCATCACTGAAAGTTCTGACCATCATTTAAGCTATACCCTGTATATAAAAAATAAATACACGCTTAAAAAATTGTAGAATACAAAGATTTTGTACAGCGTTAAATGCAAATATATTAAAATAACATAACATAAAATATAGTTGAATTTTATCATGGTATTATATTTCATCAATATAAGTGTTTGCAATGAAAAACTAATCAATCAACGAAATCATTAGTATGCCGCGTAATTCTTTTATACAAACGTTTGTAATACGAAGACAAACTAAGCGAACAGTAACATTAAATATTTTAGTATCTTTCAAGAACAATTAAGGAAATAAAGCAAAATAATAAAATAAAGTCTTATAATATTCAAGTAAAATAAAAATCACGAATAGCAGGTGTTAGGGAAAGTTGTTCTCAGAGGTTTTTGATCGAACTACAATTATACTTATAAGTAATAGTTTCTGTTTAATTATTGTCAAATGCACGCAAAAATACGTTTGATACACATCATAAAGATTAAGAGAAATGCAGTCACGCGTATAAAGAATAAGAGAATAGAACTTTCACTGTGCATTTTGGCAGATGTAATTCTTTAAGTTTTCTGTGTATAGATTCAGACTCATTTATCCATAATCACATTTCTTAAGATAGAAAATAATGCCATTTAGATTCATAATGTTATTAAAAATGTTTAACGATGTAACAAACAATTTTATTCTTATAACAGAAAAATTATTGTTCGTGCATAGAAATCGTGGTTTTAGATTGGTTATGAATTGCAGATTAATGCAATGCTCATAGTCAGAGAGCATGATATGTAACGCTTAATTTTCGGAAATTAATGAGCATATATATTCTTTTTCTGATAATATCGGAAAATAATGAATATGCAATACAAAAATCTTTGAATGATAGTTTTAATTAGAAAGACAGTGTAATGAATAATGCAGAAAACACTGCATTATAAGGATTGATCTGAAAAATTAGAGTAAACAGAAATTATTTAATAACTATAGAAAAGAATTGGATGACTCCTTAGGAAAATTGCGTCAATATTATAAAAATGAAGACTTTGTAATGGATGTTTTATGTAATTTTGTTTTTATAAGTGTAAATATGTTATGATAAGTTTTTCCTAAAGCATACAAAAATGCCAAATATCTTTCTAAAGGGAAAATTTCATTCCACTTTACTGTTCTCCTAAGAAAAAATAGACTAAAATGCACAAACGACAAATATTGTTATTCGTTTCATATGCATTGAATATATATTTTTCAGTTTTTTTTTTTTTTTTTTTTTTATTTGCCAAAGCCACAAACATTTTCATACAAATGATGGTAATTTAACGCAGTAAAAACATGTCTGCAATGATGGTAATATCGTCGGTACCATGTCAAAATATCCAATGTGAAAACAGTGGCTACTTTTTTAAAATTCAGATTTCTTGATTGGCACCGCTTTTCTGAAATGGTAAAATTTCCCTTGTTTTCTCTTTAATTAATATGTTATTAAGTATGGTTAAATAAGGCGGATTTTACTATTTCAAAAAAGTGGTGCCGATCAAGAAATCTGGATTTAAAAAAAGTATAGCCCACTGTTTTCACATTAGATAGTTTGACATGGTACAGATGATATGAACACAATAAAAACAGAGAATTTATCTATAATAATAAAGATAAAGCGTTTGTGTGTGCTATATTCTAGAAAGACCATTGCGCGCAAAGATACAAGGTTTCACAGAAAGGTACCTGTATTTTTGAAGTTACGTACCTTGAAGCTAGTTTTTTTGGATGATTTTTTGTTTGTTTGTTATTTTGTTCAATATTTTTATTTAATTTTTTATCCGATTGTTAAAGTTTTTTTTTTTTTTTTTTTTTTTTTTTTTTTTTTTTTTTTTCGTTTTGCGGCGGTGTTTCTATATTAGTCAAACGAATCCAGTTTCAATCTTTTAGTTCGATATGGTAAATTTTGTCGTCTTTTCAATGAAGTTTATTCGGAATTCATACAGCGATTTTGGAATTTTTTGCGAATTTTTATGCGATTTTTTCAGCTTTATTCGTGCTCCGTGGCTAATCTTAGCATTCGTAAAAGGAATCCGGTTTTAATCTTTCAGCCCAATATAATAAATTTTGTACTCTACGATTTTTTATGCGATTTTTAGCGTTTTTTTTTTTTGTTGTTTTTTTCGCCACGATTTTTCTCCATATTAGTAAAAAGAATTAGGTTTCAATCCGGCCCAACATAGTAAATTTTATCTGCCATTCAATAAAGTTGTTTCAGAAATTGTACAGCAATTTTTAAAGTCTTTTCGCGTTTTAGACGAATTTTTGAAATTAGTAAAAAGATTCAGTTTTCAAACTTTTCACGCAATAAAATAAATTTTGACCTCTTTTCGATAAAGCTTGATCGAAATACGCACAGCAATTTTTTAATGCGAGATAATGATGAGTTTTTCGCGTTTCATGCGAAATTTTGGCATGCATAAAAGGAATCCGATTTCGATCTTTTAGCCCAATGTATTACAATTTGTCCTATTTTTAATAAAGTTTATTCGGAATTCGTACAGCGTTTTTGAATTTTTCGCGAAATTTTTATTCGATTTTAAAAATTATTCCGTGTTCCGCGCCGATTTTTTGACATTCAGAAAAGGAACCCGTTACAATATTTTATTCCAGTATAGTAAACTTTGTTCTCTGTGATTTTTTATGTTTTCACGAATTCTGTATGCAATTTTTAGCATTTTTTCACGTCCCGAGGCTATTTGTTGGCATTTTTTCTGAAACAGAAAGAACTCCCAGATAAATTTTACTTCTGCCATGATTAAATTCAAGATGGAAGAATGCCAAATCGATTTTTATACAGCAACGTGAACAACGATGCTAAAAATTTAAGTTTCATCTGGATCGAAATAAAAAAATCACTATAATTCAAGGTTCTGAGATCCGACCACGTGTAGACCGCGGTTAGTTGGGATGAACCAACCAGCGAAGGGGACGAAATTCCGCTTATGTTAACCGTCGAGGACGAGCGAGCGGTATACGTGGCATTTAAGGTGCTCAGAAACCTTCATTATTATCACCAGTTATTTTTAACAGGGTGGAAACTAGCCTCTTTTGTGCCCGGAGCAATATGGATTTCCCCCTCTCCCCCCTCCTCACGCACAATAAAAGTTATCGACCGCAGATACAATATGCAGAAAAAGAAAAAAATCCTTAAAAAATAAAAATCATTTAATAATAATTAAAATGCTAGCAAGAAATATGTAAACGACGCTCCCATAGGCCTAATCTTAGCTTAAGCTTTCAGAGCCTATACTAGACACGCGAAGAAATTGGATCACTAATATTAAACCTATGGGGGCGTTCTTTTTCAAATTTCTCACTTACATATTAATAGTTTTAAGTGATTTTTTTTCTTGCCGAGAACAACTGAGATTGAAGTCTAAACGGGTTAGTGTTTACTTTTTCGATTTTGGTTGCAGATTTTTTTTAATATATAAAGTTACTTTCACGTTAACAAATTTGAAAAGAACGCTCCCATAGGTTTAACATTAGCTTGCAAGATTCTTTGTATTTCATATATATACATTTTTGTATGAAACGACAAACAAAATCTTCATTTGGCGTCCCTCTTTGCCTTTAGTTCTGACTCTCGGGGCACATGCTCCCTCTGCACCCCCTAGTTTCGGGCCTGATTTTTAATTGTAAATTTATTTAATCAGAGAGTTTTTGAGATACAATTACAGTGTTTTTAAAAACCTGTGGTAAAAGATTAAAAACTAAGCAAAGGGCTCTCGCCATGAAGGGGTTAAGTAATATTGTTGTATTCCTTATTATTTCTAAGACGTGGAATATTTGCATTTTCCTTTATAATAAAAAAGCTATTAAAAAAGCCATAAAATCCTACATTTCAAATAGCTCTGATTTAAAAATTTTTAAAAAGTAGTTGAAGGTAATGGTGAACAACTAAATGTAAAAATATTCAGGTAATTTAAGAAGAATCCCATGTATGTGTACGTTGGTTATTTTCAGAAAAACGATAAAAAAATATATAAAAAATGGATATAAAAACAGCTTTTAGATAAACACGAACTATACAAGTGCCTAATATCCATTTCTTACATAAAAAATTCTTAAAATTTAGAAATATATCACCTCTAAATTGAAAACTGAGCATCACCTTTAATAATATATAAATGACCGTATATATTAGAAATACAATCTATTGAAAACATCTTTTTGCAGGGGATACGTCGTATAATGCCAATATTTACGATCAATTCCTCATAAAAACAGAAGTTTTATAGAAATAACCCGATTTTACGATTTCAGATTTCTTTGGAAGACAAAAAGCAGTTTACGAAAATATAATAAAAAATATTTTTAAAGTGTCACATAATATTTTTTTGTAGCGATATATTTGCTTAGCAATGTAATTTAATGACAGTGCAATTCATAAAAATATTAAATAGAGAGGAGGGGGTGTCCATAAATATAAATTAATTAAAAGTTAAATTAATGTGACGTTACTCATCCCCAGATCATGGCAACCGGAGGTCCCGGGACAATAGGAAATTTTATGGGCTCATTAAAGTTACATTATTAAATAAGGTAAAGTTATATAAAGACATTGAATTTGGAGGCATTCCCAACTCAAAAAAGGCTTTTTTCCGCTTTTAGTGCAATGAACGCAGAAAATTTATACAATTCAATGTACCATTACTCGATAAGTTTTGTTAGTACATAAATGAAGTTTATATTGATTTACTTTTTAGAGCACGTAGTGTTTAACAAATATAACTTAAGAGATTCGGGAACCCTGTAGAAGTTTAAATATCGTAAAATTAAAATAATAATAATAATAAGTATTTTGACATGAATGGATTTTTATATGATACTAAAGTTTATTATGAAATAATTTTAACATGATGAAGAACATTAGAAATATTTTTATAATTGAAACTATACTTCTAAATCTAACGTATTAGGAGTTAGCTATTGATCAACGTTAAGAAAATAACACCCTGTATATCAATGAACAAAATTGGTTTGTTTTCTAAAGTTATTTTTTATCAATTAAATAAAAGGTGTCAAATTTGTATCTTAACCAAAATTCGTATCGTCTTCAAATATATGAATAACTAAACAAAGAGACGTTATATCTATGCTAAAAAATAATTAAAAAAACAAACTTTCAGCCAGCTGGTTCACAGTAGTAAAGTCAAAAGGACGGAAGTTCTTGCTGCGAACATTGTGGAAACAGCGATAAAAAGCAATGAAAGGCTGTAATCAGTGTCATATAAAGTCAAAAAGAAAATGCTGATCATTTCACATGAATCGTGCTTGAAATAAATGTACTTTGACTGTTACGTGAAATCTTGTATTGTCTTCAATACATTTTAAGGGTTTGGTCATTGAAATCTCAATTTCCCCATTGTGAAATCTGTGGACCTGGAATGCATTTTTGTGTTTAAAATATCTCCTCAGGAAATTAATACATTTAACTTCTTTTTTCTGTGTACTCTTCTTAAAGGATGTCTCCTTTTTTTTTTTTTTAGTCAACAAAATATTTCTAAAATATATGCTTAATTTAATATTATATGTGTTAAAATCTTAGCACTTAAATTTAAACACTTCAAATAAAATTAAGTATATATTTTAGAAATAATTTGACAAATGAAAAAAAAATCCTTTAAAAAGAATACATTTAAAAAAAAAAAGTAAAAAATATTAATTTCCTGAGAAGATATTTTAGAAATAAGAGCGCATTTCACGCTTATAGGTTTGATATTAGCGAGAGGAATTTGAGATCTCACTGCCCTTGATACTGTATATCAAAATCATAATTGAGGACATGAGTTTCAAAACTCGCCTTATACAAAATGTACAAAATCAAGTTTTCTCTATCAATGTATTATATTGGTGAACCTGCATCGAAAAAATATTACAATCTGCAAAAAAGCTAGTTTTATCATGTATTTCTGGCATTGTAAAATCTCGGTTTACAATGAAAACCAATGGACACCGTCAGAGGTTTTTCGCGATTTCCCAAAATTTGATTTTCTGGATAAAGCGAGTTTTGAAACTCACTTCCTCAATTATCTTATGTAAATTTTGTAATTAATTCAGTAATACCAAGTTTTACCATTATATTTGAATTTAGTGACAGTTTCTCTAAAATGATTTCTTTAAAATATGCATTGCTGAATTTTATAATTAATGTAAAATTTGTTCATGTATTTCGAACATAGATCAATATTAATGAATTTACATAATGTACAAACTTCATCTTTCCTTTCTGATTTGGTTAGTGAATTCATATATTCTCGAAACAAGTATAATGCCCAGAATAATTTCAATTCTACATTATAAATAAGTGCCCAGTTAAACTGATGGCATTGAGCTCACAGACTATTCACAATAATTGTATATTATACTTTTATTTCAAAGAATAATGGCCCTCGAAAAATAAAGAAATCTACAAAATGACATTTAGCTAAATTAAAAGAAGGGGTATTAGCTACCCCATCCCCCCTTTATACTTAACCAATGAACCTCCAAATTTTATCAGGGTAGCGCCTTATCAGAATAAACCGATATAACAAATTTGAAGCAAATCGGATAATCCTGCATGAAAAACCCATTTATCTAATTTGAGGAGGGGATTAGCCCTCCGTACCACCATTTATGCTTAACCAATGACCCTCCAAATCTAATCAATTTTTTTTTCGGTCCCGGTAAATTCCATCTTAAACAGAGTTTACAGTATATCTTTAATGTTTCCTATTTCTCTTGACATAAAATGGAATCTGATCATGTTTCATAACAATTTTTACGATTACATAAAATTACTGAATATATTTTTTTATATATCATAAATAATTGTGCATAATATATAATGTATTTTCTAAGTTACTACTTGAGATTCATGTTTAATTGATATTTTTAAGACTTCAGTGTCTCGTAAAAGTAATCTTTAACGTAAGTAAGGCCCCACCAGTGGATGAGAGGTTCTGCTCTCGAAACTGGTAGACGGGAAGTGCTAGGTTCGATCCCAATCGCGCCCGTCGGCCTAATCGTTCGGAGTTTTCGTGGTTTTCTTCGAACCATGGATTTCCATGCGTTAATACGGGTTAGGTTCCCTTAGAAAGACCCCCACGAAAGGCGCTCCCCCCCGGGCCTATATCCCTAGTGTAGATAATCGGCCGTCACAAAATCAACCAAATCAACCAACCAACCAACCATTAACGTAAGTAAGCGTTATGATTTTGAGGGAAATTTTGTACAGAGGTAATTTTCATACGGTATTCAAACACGTAACGATGTCTTGTTTTCTGGGGGGGGGGGGGGGGGTATTAAGATAATGTAACACGATTTAAAGAATAATTGATAGCTTCTGAATTATTTCTCAATCCTTTTTGGATACCATTTTCGTTTGTTTGTATTGAGAAAAATTACTTTTCGGTTAAAAAAATTAAAAGAAGCTATTAAAATGACTAAAATTAAGGTTCCTGAAATTCTACGATGTAATTTTCTGAAATCTAACGAATATAGTGGTTTTGCATGCTATTAATATTGTAAAAGGCTACGAAATAATTTATGAAGACATTTGCAATATCTCGCATTACAACAGGATTAAATAGACATAAAATTTTTTTATTTTGTCTCTTTTAAATCATAAGTTATTGGCTATCATAAATAACTAGACATGTAGTCCCTATATTAAAAGTTATACTATTAATATTATAAAAGACTACGGAAGAATTCATGAAGACATTTACAATATCTCACATTGCAACAGGATTAAATAGACATAAAAAAAAAAATTAGTTTTGTTTCTTTTAAATCATAAATTATCGGCTATCATAAATTCTTGCATATGTGGTCCCTATTTTAAAAGTAAGGAATGAAACTTGTTTGAATTAAAACTTTCAGTAACAATATATAAAGCTTAAACTGTATTTTTCTTTGTGATTTATTATACTAAAGGCTGAAACATAAATGAAAGTGATAATACTAAATGTAAAGAGATACATTATCTGTACTACATGCAGTTAGTAATAAAAATAATAATAAATGTAAAATCTGTCGTATTATTAAAACACGCCACACTTTGAATAATTAATGTACACTTACTTTTTAATTTTGCTTTATTTGCATTCGTTTTTCTTTACACATACCATTCAGTATGTTTGAACTTAGTAATGGAAGTAATAAAAAAAAACTACGTACATCATAATTATAAAAGAAAAATTTAATCCACAACAACGTAAATAAATGTAAATTTTATATAAATCTTCGTGGATAAAGACATGATGACATATATTAAATTTCCATTCTTAATTAATAATATTATGGGAAAAATTCTGGCTACATTCATGATTACGATGATTACATTCCATTCAGCTGATGGTTATTTTATTAATAGAAATTGATTTTCGCTTAAGAATCAACAAAAATATAGTTCAATAAATATCCAAAGACAAAGGGACTATTCTACATTTTTCTATATGTAGATGCAATTATACTCTTGCATTAATGTAATTACATTCGATATGAAATCACACTCATACACAGACAATATCTCATTCAGATACTTTTTTGTTCGAATGATTTGATATGTTCGAAATCCTTTCCAGAAAATTTGCTTGAAAAATATTTGTTCTGATTTCTAATCAGGCAGTACTTTGTTCATTTCTCTGCTGGCTTGAATTCTTTTGATCCCCCAACTTGGGGGAATTCGGTTTGAGATATTCTTTATTATTATTATCATTTTTATTATTACTTGAGAAAAACTAATCTTGAACGGAAGCAAATTTCCTTTGCCTGTTATATGACAAAACCAATTACATTTCTTTGGTTGAGTGAATGCAGGCATATATTGAAGCGTTTTTTGTGAAATGGTATCTCTGCTTTTTTCGCTTATGAGATAATTCCGGTTGCACTAAATAGAAAAAAATATAGAGTTACTCATTTAATAAAATAGTTTTTTCCGCTTGAATTTTGATAATAGCAGAAAGTAAATTTAATGTTCTAAATTATTCGTTTCTTGTCTAGCATTTTATACATAAAGAAAATGCGATAACGATAAATATCAATAAGAATTCAACTGTCATTTCAACTGCGGCTACTGATTGTTTTTAAAGTTCCTTTTAATAAAGGAAACTATAACGGTTTTATTTTATTATTGTGTAATATATTATATTTTATTTAATAGTGTAGAATTCCAAAACGTTTCATCATGTCTGAATAAGTTGATTCGAACTCAACAATTTGATATTAAAAGCTTTTTTTTAAATATAATATTTACTAATGAATATTTAGAGTATATATAAACGAAAAAAAAAGATGCATTAAAAGTAATAAATTTGTATTGTAGAGTTTACTCATGAGGTTTGTTTTTTTTTTTTTCCTAAGCGAGTTAAAATTACCCAGCTTTCTCAATTTCGATAAAATAACAAAATTCCGAATTTTTGAAAATACATTTATTTCCATTTTAATTATATTCTCATTACATAAAATTCGACACATTACATTAAAATTCTACTTTATAGTCATATGGCGACTGAATAGAAAAACAATGGGCATTAAATTTTCATTCTCAGCAATAATATATTAGAAAATTAATATGCATTTGCATATTTCATGCAGAAGTTTTCAATTCTTCCAAATTCCCTACCGGAAATCAGAATTTACCGATCACTTTACCATTTTGCATATATAGGATTGAAACATTCAGCCGCGCTCATCACTTTTCTCCACTTAAACTCATATACTTTTAAGCATTTGTGTGTTATGTTTAAACAGTAGGAAATGAATCTGTAAGCAAGAATGGTAAAAAACTCTCTTTTTTTAAGCATGTATTAAAATGTTTTTGAAACAATATTTAAAAGTTAAAAATCATGTTTAAAAAATACACTCAGAACTTTGATTTGATAACTTTTATAAAACCAATGCATAAATAAATAATAATAAATAAATATACAGTTAATTTAGATATTTAGTGATCAACTTCAAAAGACGAGTTTTAAAATATTGAAATTTTGAAAAATTAATTACCAATAAGATAAGTTAAGAAAAGCAATAAAGTTCTCTTGTATTTTATCTTTTGGAGAATTCCAATTACCCGGATTTCTGAATTTCAGTAATATAGCGAAACTCCTACTTACTAAAAAGCAAATTTACTGCCATTTTCCATCCAATACCATTGTGTAAAATTTAAGATAAGGTCATAAAAAATGTGCATTAAATATTATTGCTCTGTAGTAACATTCCCTTGCATTCTATCAGAAAATTAAACTGAAAACTGCTTATTCAATTTAGAAATTAGATTTTCCAATAAAGACTCACCCTTTCAAGTTTTCTATCAGAAATCAGGACTTTCAATCGCTTTACCATTTTTGAGTTTTAGGAGACAATCATTCCGGTGTCAGCTTTGCTTCCTTTGATTTAAACAGGTATTTTAAATATTTTTGGATTAAATTTTAACAGTAAGAAATAATGATAAGGAAAACATTTTTTTTTCTTTCTAGGTGTTTATTTAAAAAAATTAAACCATATTTAAAATTTACATATCACAATTGAAAAACCACAATCAAGAATTTCAATACAAAATTTTAGATAGAACTAATAATAATAAATGTATAATTTCGATAATGTAGCGAAACTCGTACTTGCAAAAAGCAAATTTACTACCATTTTTCTTCTAACTACCTTGTGTAAAATTTAAGATCAACTCAGGAAAAATGTGCATTAAATTTCAATACTCTGCAGGAACATCCCCTTTCATTCTATCAGAAAATTAAACTAAAAACTACACATTACATATAGAAATTAGAGCTTTCAATAAAAGCCTACCTTTTTAAATTTTCTATCAGAAATCAGGACTTCCAATTGCTTTACCATCTTTGAATTTCAGGAGACAAACATTCCGACAAAAGTTTTGTTTCTTTTCATTTAAACAGATATTTTAAATATTTTTGCATAAAATTTTAACAGTAAGAAATAGTGGTAAGGAAAACGATTTTTCTTTCTGAGAGATTTATTTAAAAATAATTTAAACCATGCTGAAAATTTAAAACCACATTGAAATACCACAATCAAGAATTTCAATACAAAATCTTAGATAGAACAAATAATAATAAATAAACAGCTAAAACTATATGTTTTGTATTCAACTCAAAATATAGAAATTTTTAATTATATAGATACAAAGATATATTACAATTAATAAATGGATCTTGTGTTTTATCTTTTATATCGTTTAAATTACCCAGCTGTTTCGAGTTGGGTAAAAAAATAAAATTCTGAATCGCCTAAGTCATATTTACTCCCGTTTTGCTTCTAATATCATTTCATCAAAATTCAGATTATTTATGCTTTACTTTCATAGACTGCTGAAAAGGAAAAATAAAGCATCTGCAGTAAATTTTAATGCTCATTCTATCAGAAAATTAAGAGGCACCATCATATATTCCATTCAAAAGCTTTCAATAAATTTCCACACTTTCAAATTTCCTATTAGAAATCAAGACTTTCAATCGCCTTACCACCTTTCATTTTTCGAATATAAATTCCGGCATATGCTTCGCTTCTTATGACAAACTCATATCATTTTAAGCATTTGTCCATTTAACAGTAAGCAACGGTAAGCAAGAACGTTAAAGAGAATTTTTTAAGCTCTATTTTTAGCTATGTATATATGAGGACGAGAGTTTCAAAACTCGCCTTATCCAAAATTTAAAAAATCGAGTTTTCTGTATCAATCTATTCTATTGTTAAACCTGCATCGAAAAAATACTACAATCTGCGGAAAAAAAATTATCCTGTATTTCTGGCTTTGTAAAATATCGGTTTACTTTCAAAACTCGCCTTATTCACTAAGGAGTTGGAAAGAAAACTGGCTTTATCCCTGCACATGCGTACACCAGAGCACGGCGAGCTTATCAGCTACTATCACAGTAATTTTCCTGCATTTCGTATGACCTATTTAAATTTTCGTTTAAAGTTTTTATCATTTCTATTCATACAAACTTATTAAATAAGATTTACCGTGTGTCTTACATATAATCAGTACTGTAGTTGGAAAAAAATATTTGAGGGAACTCACCTTTTCATAGAGTAGATGTTGATGCAACCGGATTCTTGCTAAGCCAAAAGCCAACTTAAAACATTTTCCAAATCCGACTTTTTTTACTTAACAGTTATAATTATTATATTCTAGCTTATTTATTATATTTTTATTATATATATTATATATATTATATTATATATATATTTATTATATATTTAGCTAGCTATTATAGTATTGTATTTGTATCGCATTCATCTAAAAGCAATATTATAGGGTACGGAATGTAAGCCAAAAAGTTCCCATTTATAATTTCAAATCAGAGGTGGCTTCTATGCTAAAACTTCCCGCCCAGCTACATTTCCAGTTTGATCGTGCAACAAAACAGAAGTAAGCTTTTTCAAACCATTGACCAAGAGAGAAAAAAGTTTAAGATTCATTCGAGCAGCTGTCATGATCTGTCCCAGTGAAGCAAGAGAAACTTAAGGATGTCGACAAATTGTTAAAGAAACATTTTGATTAAAACTGGTTAGAATCGGAGGACCTTACTTTCTATAAAAATATTATGTCTAAAATACCAGAACAGGGGGAAATAATCGATAAGGACACTGACGATATTACAGAAAAAGAACTCGATGAGTTAGTTTTATATATTTTTATATTTTTTAAGAAAATTATATTATACAGGGTGGTTATAATTAAACTTCCCCTATAAACAGTATCCTACAGTGCAAACGGTTAAACGGAATGCAACGAAATTTGGTATATAGACTATACACGAGATGCGCTCACTGAGTTTCGAAAAAAATTTTAGTTCCAAAATGCCCACCAGAGGGCGCTTTTTTCGGAAGAAACATTAAATTTAACACAATGAACAGCCAAAACAGAATCCAGAAATGTCAATAAATGTTAATATTGTTTCTGGATTCTGTTTTGGCCGTTTATTATGTCAAATTTAATGTTTTTTCCGAAAATGCGCCCTCTGGTGGACATTTTGGAACTAATTTTTGTTTCGAAATTCCGTGAGCGCATATCGTGTATAGTCTATATACCAAATTTCGTTGCATTCCGTTGAACCGTTTGCGCTGTAGGATGCTGTTTATAGGGGAATTTTAATTATAACCACCCTGTATGTAGAGATATGTACAATATTACATGTTATGTAGATTATATTATATATTATATAGATTACATTATATTACATTATTTTTTAAAAATAATTAAGTTATCTTAATCATAAAATTTAATCATAAAATATTTATGATAAATTTTATTTTATTAATTTTAAGTTTGCCTTTTCATAATAAAACGCGATACTGAATTTTAATCATATTTATTTGCTGCCATAAAGATTATTTTAAATCCAAAATATTATCATCCAATGATCAAAAATAGAAACTATGTATTGATTTCTTTCAGCTAACTTGTTAATGAGGTATTTTTTAAAGAAATTGGCGTCAAAATTCTTCTTATCCATAGTTTAGCAAAGCTCTTCTTATCCGAAACTTTTTCCAATTAATTAATTTAATTAATTTAAGCAGATTTTTCCCTTTCACAGAGTAGTATCACAGTGCAATTTGTTACAAGTATAAAAAAAATTGGAGATATTCGATGACGGGGTCGCAGTTAGAGGTTTTTCGCGATATCCCAAAATTTGATTTTTTGGATCAGGCGAGTTTTGAATCTCACGTCCTCATATATATATTTAAAACCATAGCAAAAATTTAAACACGCATTCAAAAACTATATTCAAGAATTTTATTTCAAAAAATTTGATAAAACGAATAATTATGTATTTTTATTGATTTAAAAAAAAAATACGATAAATAAATAAACAATGAAACTGCGTACTCAGTAATCATGTTAAAAAGGCGAAGTTTAAGATATAGAAATAATGAATTACACAACAAATACAGATACATAAAAAGTAGTAAATGTGTCTTGTATTTAATTTTTAGGGATTTCAAATAATCCTGTTTTTCCAACTTCGATAACAGTAACACGTTTCCTTCAATTTTGATTCGATTCCCATTACATAAAATTTGAGATTATTTCTGCTTTACAGTTCACAAATAAGGCGCATTGAATTTTAATGTTCTGCAATAACATGCCCTTTCATTCTATCATAAAATTAAGATGAAACTCCACATTCCATTTGGAAGTTTTCGATAAACACATCCTTTTCAAATTTCCTATCAGAAATCCGCATATTCCAATCGCTTTACCGTCTTTCAGTTTTAGGAAACAAACATTTCAAACATTTCCGTCGTATCGTTCGCTTCTTTTGATTTAAACTTACACCGTTTTAATCATTTGTGCATTAAACTTTACTGATAAACAATAGTTCTTTTCACTCATAACCGTATTCAAAAATTTTCAAAACTATATTCAAAATTTCAAAATCACATTAAGAAACTATATTCAAGAATTTTATTTCAAACACTTTGATAATAATAAAGAAATACACAGTTACACACTAAGTATTCATCTTTAAAACACGAGCTTTAACATTAATTATGAGTTTCTTTTATAAATTTAATTTTAAATTCCGTAATAATATCCGTAATAAGCAATTTTCTTTGAAAGTGAAGGGGGGGGGGGGGGGTTATACGTTTAATATTTCAAATGGGTCCTTTCTTCCATGCCTTTTTTAGTGAGTGCACTTTTTTCCGGTGTCCTTTCTTCCTGTGCAATTTAAAATAATAAATTATGAATTATATAGGTTTATGCCTATCAGTGGCGTGGCGTCCGGTCATCGCTGGATGCGGCGATGACCAAGCAATATTTTAAAACTCTTAATAAGCTTTTAAAACTCTACGATCCAGTTTTAGCAGAACATTTGGAGTTCATGTATAAGTGAAGGTAAGATTTAAAGTTTCTTTTTTGAACATTCAACCATTGAATTTTAGAGTTAATAATTTTTCACCACAAACTTAAATAATTGCGATGACCACCGAAAATTTTCACGCCACGCCACTGATGCCTATATAAACATGTAGCACATATATTCTGTTCTTGAATATAGTTTCTTAATGTGATTTTGATATTTTTAATGTAGTTTTGAAAATTTTTAGAACTATTGTTTACTAGTAAAGTTTAATGCACAAATGATTAAAACGGAATAAGTTTAACCCTTTCGGTTCCGGTGTACCATTATTAATACATGTCTTTTCATCGAGTATTATTTTATCTTAACAATTACTTTTGCTACTATCTACGTATAGGAATGATAATATATGGCTATGTCTTTCTTATTATGACTTCATTTATGTTTTGAAATTTAGTAATAACAACAATAATGAAAGTTTGCTTAATTCCCTTTTCACTTTGGTGATTCCTTGATTTTTATACATATATTTTACTTTTTAAACTTAAAATATACGTTACTTTTCTGTATAAATCATGTGTAACGCAAAAAACATTAGAAAGGTATAATATCTGTCAAACCCGTTGTAATACGATATTTTCCAAACGTCTCCAAAAACTCTTCCTTAACCTATTATCATATAAATATGAATTGAATAGTACACAAAATACACAAAATTCGTTAGATTTCAGACAATGCAATAATCTTTAAACTTCAGTAAATCTATTTGGATAGCTACGATTAACATTATTAAAGTAAAAGTAATTTTGTTCTCAAACTTGAAAAAAAATCGGACCCGAAAGGGTTAAATCAAAAGGAGCGAAGTATACGACATATAACATATGAATTATATTTGTACATTGAATGGAATAAATGTGTCTTTTATTTTAGCAGTTAGAGCAGTGGTTCCCAAAATATGGGTTGCGACCCACCAGTTAGTGGCGAACGATTTTTTCGTGTGTCGCGGAATGATTGACTATGGTTTTCATAAATATAATTTTATCTGCTTGGAAAGAGCATGTTGCATCTAGGTATCTGACTATGTTAAAAATGCAATTTTCGACCAAAATTGTCAAATTAATTTTATTATATTTTATTAAAGACCAACTTTTTACCTTTCCAAAACTGTATTTGTTTTTATTGTACGATAAATAGATCCGGAGTTATAGCGGTTTTAAAACTACTCAACAGCTGTCACTCAAACCGGAAGTGCTATTTAAAGGGCTTTAAAATTTAAAATTTTTAAATTTTTAAATTGCTTTTAAAGGGTCATATGTTTGGAGAAATTTCGCGATTTTGGATGCATTTGTTTAATAATAAGAAATGTAAATAATATGCTCCATGAAATTTAGATGTATATTATTGTAAATTCTTGTAGTAAAACATAAATCTAAACTTTAAATGCATTTTTTGGAAAATGTAATTTTCGGTGAAAATTCCATACGCAAAACATGATTTCTCAAAAAGTTATTGGAATATCACAATGAAATTTAAAATATATGTTATTTACACTAATGTGAAGGCAATGAACTAAAGATTTAAATTTAGAATAAATATTTTTTGTTTTATGGATGTTTTTGTGGAATGACATCGATGAATTTTAGGAAAATTAACATGTAAGCAGGTGCGATATGCTATAAGTTTTGAAATACTTAAAGACTCACTTAGATTTTAGTTCATTGCCTTCACCAATGTCATAAATATGAAGTGTAAAAAGGAAATTAAGATACCTACAGTAGAATTTCCTTTAGAGCTTTTTGCGTTTCGGGCCAAATTTCACTAAATTTTAATACAAATTCCTCCATTTACCAAAAATTTATCAATGATTGAAATATTTTTTACTTTTTTTTCACATTTTCTAGTCCTAAGCTTAGTAAAAATAAGTTTAAAAAATAATTAAATAGCTTTTTTGGAAAAAATTGCTCCGTACGTAGGCAGGCACCTACAGGGTTCGGATGGGTCCTTGAATTTCCAGTCTAACAAATTCTTCGGTAGCAGTATTTTCTTATGGAAAATCTCTCCTTAAATAAGGCAAAATTTTGTCCGTTTAAACTAGTTTTATTTTTCTATTTAAAAAATGTTGATATTTGGCCTTGAAAATAACGGTACCAGTACTAACCCTGTTTAACCCTCTCGCTACGTAATTATTTTATCAAAATAGCTTCAAAAATTACGTATTCAACTCCTTCGCGTCTTTAGAATTTTTATTCTTTTGCCACTGGTATTTCAAAACAAAAATTTTCGTCTGATTCAATCGGGAAATTTCTCCGATTAGATAAGGCAAAATTTAGAATAAAAAAGTAATTGGTGGGAATGATCAAGGAGAGTTAATTAGACGGAAAAATGCATCCCCGATGAAATCTCGGGTTGCGCAAATTTTACTAAATTTTACGTTGCCTGAGAAACTCTCGGGTTGCGCAGCGAGAGGGTTAAAATAGAAAAAATCGCAGCGGATGATAAACAACTTCTTGTACAGACAGCGTTTTATTAATACTATTGTGTAAGAATGACTTGAGATTATAATTAATCTGCTTCAATTCAACCTTGATATAGATTTCCTGGTTGCTTTAAAAAAAAAATTTATAAATTTCACTGTCCTTTAAGTATAATTTAAAATGCATTAAAACATATTTTTTTGCGCATAAATAAAAGAATTTTAGTTTTTATATTTATATCACATCGATATTAATGTGAGTATTCACATTTGGAATGCCAATAACAGATTTCGTGTATATGTTTTATGTATGTTTGTGATGTGTGTATATTGTTTTCATGTATAAAAGAAGAGCTTCTATGAAAACTCGCTATTTTTGCATGTTCGATTCTACAAAAGCCCCTATACACCCACATGTTAGTTGGATCACAAAACATTTTAAATCTTTAAGGTGGATAGCTTACAGCAATGTTTTGGTACAGCTGTTTTAGAGACTTAAATTACGCAACTTTCTCGATCTCGATAAAATAACCAAATTCCAAATTGCCAGAAACATGTTTACTGCCATTTTGATTCTACTTCCATTACATAAAAATTCAGATTACTTCTGCTTTACATTCATATCTGAACTGAAAATGGAGAAAAAAAGTGCATTAAATTTTAATGCTCGCATTCTATCAGAAAATTAAGATGCAACTGCACATTCCATGGAGAAGCTTTCAATAAACGCCCACCCTTTCAAATTTCCTATCAGAAATCAGGACTTCCAATCGCTTTACCATCTTTCAGTTTTAGAATACAAACATTCCGGCGTATCCTTCGCTTCTTTTGACTTAAACTCATACCATTTTAAACGTGGTCCTGTTAATCCTGTAGGGGAGGAAACGGAGGACACGAGAAATTCTTCCTGAATTCCGTAAATTCCATTCATGAGGAGAAAGTATTTGTCACTAGGTAACGAGGCGTCGGGAATAATTTGAGTGTTGTTTTCCAGAAATTTTCGATCGCTAAATTTGCGATGTTAATGTAGTCGTAGTTTGCTGTATCTTGATGTTGTGTTTGTTTTTCGTAAACGATTGAAGAGGTTTATTATTGAAATGGCTCTATTTTATGTTGCATAAAGAAATGATTTTACCTTTTAAAATCCAAACACAGGTTATTTGAAATCTAATCTTGTTTACGATTACATTAGGTGTATAGATTTGAAATCCTTTTAACGTAAAAGGGTGCTGTTTTCTTTGAAATTCTTTTGAAAGGTTTCTTCTGAAGATAAGATTTTCGCATTAGCATTTATTTTAAACAGAATATTTTTTAACCATTTTAATAATTTAAAAATGTCATTTTATTATCGCTAGTGTAAATCAAGTTTCACAATAAATTTGGCGCGTAAGAATTGTACATTTTATTAACTTGAAAAAAAATATTTTACTCATTAAACTCATTATGAGATATCATTTTATTAATTCAATATTTTTTATAATAATGATAATAATAATAATAATAATAATAATGATAACTGTAATAATAATAATAGTAATAATAATAATGGTAATGATAATGATGATGCTGGTGATGATGATTATTATAACTATAATTATAATAATAATAATGATAATAATAATGATGATGATGATAATGATAATAATAATAATAATTTCCTGTATGTTGGCTTCTAACAGAACCCACATGAAAAGGTAACGATTATTAATTTCTTTTCAAAAAATGAATATTTTTATAATATTTTGCCTAATACAATATTTTTTAATTAAAATTCAAACAAGTAGCAAAAACACTGATTAACTAAAGAGAGGACAGGTGACATTTTTCATTGTATTTAATTATCAACATTTTTTTCTGGACTTTACAATGTAATAATCTATTAGATATATCAAATTGGAAGCGTCATTTAAGGGCGCTTTTTAGAAGAAAAAAAAATATTTATTTGTTATTTATCTTTCTAATTTACCATAAATTTGTAACAGGATTTTAACGTAATTTTTAGACATTAACTGAGTTATAACAGATATACCTGAAAATAATGTTAAAACTGTACGTCATAAAATTAAATTTTTAAATGTATTTTTTTTAATTATATATTTAAGTTACTTGCTAGTTAGTTAATTACAAAACTTACATAGAATCTTTCATTTAGAATCTAATATATAGTCTCTTAAAAAAAAAAATAGTCCATAAGGGACAGATCCTTAGAAGTCTTACTTCATTTTATTTTATTTATTTTTTTTTTTTATTAAAAAGAAAAGAATTTTTGTATAATAAATTTCATTAACATAATTTACATTTCTAAAAATATCGAAAATGAAATATTTTGCTTCAAAAAGAACTTGCTATAACTATAAGATGATTTAACGTGAAAAAAAGATAAAGTAAAATAAGTTGTTTACTCTGAACAACACACGTAACAAAATTTTATTTACAAAAGTTGATGATAAATGTTTTTCTTCTATTAAAATAAATTTCTTATTATAGCCTACATGAATACATAACACAAAATTCTGGATGTAAATTTTAATTACGTGTAAATGATGTCGGTAATGTTTATTTAATGGTTATATATATAATATAGATATATAGATAGATAGATGAATGAGTCGATAGATATATGGAATGAAAGTATATGTGTAATGTGTATACAATATGTATATTTTGTCACAGTTTAGGTGTTTGATGCAGTGGTAGACATGTCAAAATGTGCATATTAAAATTGAATTGTAATCCTCTCATATCTGCTATTAAATAAATAAGTTTTCTAACGAAAATAACTATCCAGATTTAAAAAGATGTGAACAACCTATACGGATAATTTAAACAAGAATACGGATAATAATTATTAAAGTGAAAATTAACTTTATTGTATGAAACAACTTTTTAAACTCTTTTTAATTTTATTATTAACAAAAATAAATAAATCAATAAATAAAAATAAGAAGCCTAATGGAAAAACTTAAAAACTCAAAACACGTTCACAGCGGAATGACACATTCATCTTGCGTTAAAATAACTAAAAATAAAAATCTATTTACTAAAAATGTGCTTAAAAATTTATTAAATATTCCATTACAAATGAACTGGTCTTTAAAAACCATTGATATTATATTAAACCATTGTTATTTAATATAAATGGTTTTTAAGTTTTTAATGACCAGTTCATTTGTAACGGAATATTCAATAAATTTTGAAACACCTTTTTAGTATAGATTTTTATTTTTTATTTTTTTAAAAAAAGGGAGATTTATTTTATTAAGAAACGATAGACGTTTTAACTTAATTCCGTTTATTTGTTGTCTGCATAAAGACGAACCCTCATATTTTACCGGGATTTTTTTCGTGCATTTCATAATTAAAAAAAGAAAAGAAATTGCGACTTTTTATTGGAAATTTACCCTTACGATGAGGGTTGAAGATTACAAAATGTGATAAGAAGTTATACGAGCTACTGATTTAACCACTTAAAAATTTTCGTGCGCTCCATGAGAAACATTTTATACGTAAGGTAACTGAGCTAATACGGCAGCTTTTATTTTAAACTAAAACTGTAATGGTTGTGGTAACGTTAAAAAAAAAAAGAGAGACCTGGTTACAAGTGTATAAGGGCTTATCGTGTTTAAGATTTAAAAAGAATATTTATTTCCATTTAAAAATTTGATTGAAAAACACTTTTTTTTATATAAGATAATATGACCAGTAAAAGGAGTTCAGCCATCATTTTTTCCAAAAGTCCATTTGTATTATGCTTTACTTCTCGTGAGTAAGTAGAGCAATGAAAAACGAAAGACACAACTTCATTATTTTTATAAAAAAACATGATTACTATTCGAAATCAATCAAATGTAAATAAAAGAATTACAATAAATGAATAAATAAATAAATAAATAATTAAATAATAAACAAACATTCCTAAATGTTGACAAAAAATCAAAAAACTTGAAATTACCACTTAAATTTTCAATTTTTAAAAGTGGCACAAAAGTGTCATGGCTGTTAAGAAGTCGTAATCTGGGCATATAAAATAGTTAATCTCGGAAACTGCGAAATGACCGTATTAGAATTGCGCATTGTAGTACACTCAGGTACCTTATATTAGATTACTTTAGCTGTGTAAGAACTTTCTATATTTGATACATTTAAATAAATAAAAAAACATGTATTAGCTAAAAAAAATGAGCTATTATTCTTCAGTAAACTACGATTTCGTTTAATTGCTTAAGCACATACGGATCACTTATGCTACATTCGAGCAATTACAGTGACAATGATGAGGTATACTAACTTTAAATTAACAAAATACTGAAACCTAACACACAGCATTAAGTTAATAAATTAAGCGGCTTCAACTAGTAGAGAAGAAAGAAGTTGCAATTTCATTTTATATTACTTTAACAAAATTATCATATTATTACAGCGCAAATATTATTCTAAGCGGGAACAAATACTAGGGAGATTTCTGTATATTTAATTTGCGAAAACGTAAATATGAGGATATGTGATTATTTCGTAAATTATATATTAGGCAAAATATTCTATTTATGTTTTTTATTTAAGTTTTATTCCGAGGTTTCCCTATAAAATGATGTGGTTTGTACATTGGTTTTTGTATATAATTTTTTGCTTTTTTATTCTTTAAATTTAATTCAGAAAATGAGTTTTTAATACAACTCTGAGATTGAAGACATCTGAATTCAAACAGCTGCTTTATTATTGAGAATTCTTTATGATTCTTCGCTGTATATATTACAATCCTTGTTCACGCATATGCCGACATATAATACAAGTATATAGCGTATATTTTACCATGCTTTAATGTATATGTATTTTATGCATATTATTATTTGATTTGCGATTTTTGTATTACATACATAAAAATATTGAGAACGCACAAATTTAACGCAATTACATTTGATTTTGCGACAAAATTATAGCTGTTGAATAATAAAAAAAATAATGTGATTAGAAAAATCAACTTAAAAGGATCATAAAACGTGACTCTAGGTAAAAAGCTAGAGCTATTTTAAAACATTGCAAACTTAGAGATGAGCGCAATTTTAATTGTATATGGAGCAAAAGGGATTGTAGTAGGGGAGACCGGAGAGGGTTGACCATTGGGAAAGCTTCCCCCACCCATCAGTTCTCATTTTTAAAATAATTTCAGAGTTTTCCCGATAGGTGAGAGCCAAAGCTACTGAACCGCTCAAACAATAGTCATTGTTTCATACAGATATCTAAAAAAGGTGTGGAAAAATCAATTGTGAAGAGTCTTAAGCTAAAAAGTGTATTTTTTAGAAACATTTTGTAAAATTTTCTCAGATAAAATATGTCATAGAAATTTAAATAAGTAGGTTTTAAGTAATGTAGAAATATGGAGCTTTCATTCCAGGTATAAAGGTTGTACAGTAAATTAGGCTAAATATAACCATGGGCTACACATTAAAAAGTCGCTATGTGGGGAGACTTGACCCAATAAATGTGAGGGAGAGTTGACCAGATGGTCAAAGCTCCCTTATTTAAGTGTTTTTGGAAATATTTTTATTAGAAACAGTACTTAATGAAGGGTTAATGGTTGCATTTATAAAATAATGTAAAATTATTCTGTAAAGCTACAGTAAAATGGAGTAATAGACAGGAAAATGTTTAAATTTGATTGAAGGAAGATGTGACAAATTGCTACAGAAGCAAGAAAAAATTTTATGTAATATAAATTGGATAGTTAATAGGAACTTTTATTTCATTTAAATAGTACCCATAGTAGGTAAATAGAAATGACTAGAAATGTTGAAAGCAGCAGCCTTAAGGTATGTTAAATGTTCATGCCTTTGCAAAAAAGCATAATATTGATCAAAACACATTAGGGAAGTATGTAGGCAAATTTCACCAAGATGAACATAATGAGAGGAAGCCAAACTATGTGGCAACTAGTGTTGCCAGATCGAGTGTCATAAAAAGTGAGTGTTTAAAACGGAAATTTTCTCCTGTGCCTTGAATCCTGTCTAAGAAGGTTTGTTTACGAATCAAATTTTCCGAAATAATTTTTAATAACAATTAAATCATGTAGCATAAATTTATTCTGCCTTATTTTAAACTGATTTTATTTCCCTTAACAAATATTTCAATATAAAATAAAGTGGGCCAAGTCCCATAGGTGGGGAGCCTTGACCCATTATTTTCTCATTATTAAAATCAATCATTTTTCAAGTTTCTTACATATTACACTTATGTGGCAATTTTATTTTGATAACTGATTGTATAAAGAATAAAATGATATATGAAATTTTATTCTAGGTTTAATATTTAAAAAATAAAAAATCATTTTGTAAAAAAATGCGCCAACCCTCCGCAGTCTCCCCTATATAGTTTTCGATGTATTCGATAAATGAAAACGAGAACTTCGGCCTCTCTTTTCATAAAGGCACTCTACTCATAGAAATATGGTCGAAAAATGCCCCTGTTTAGTAAATATTCATTACTTCTTTATAAAATACAGTTAGTTTCAAAATTTATTTTCAAAAAGTTGTTTTGAAAAGTTATTTTTTAACGAAAAAAATCGAGCTCTGTTTGATTTATAAGACATACGTGGCAAAAAAAGATAAACGATTTTTGTTATTCGTTTTTCACCTTGAATGATAAAAATTCATGAATTACTCTAATTTTTCACTATTGTGAAATGTTTCAAAGAAAAGGCACTCTAATATTAAACCTTAATACAGCAAAGCCGATAAAAACAAAATCTCTAAAAGCCATAAATAGATTCCGTTCCAGAGAGGCTTTCGTCTTAACAGGCATACTTGTATGGTATGCCGTTCGTTACGGTCATAAGGTTGTCCCGTTTAAGACAGGATTTCGTTATAGACAGGTTTACTTTTACTATAGCGTAATTCATTCTTTTTGTTTTCAGCGATCATTTTCTTAGCTACTTCATCTCTAATTATTTAATTAAATGTATGAAAACTGTTTCTAAGAAGTAATGATGGGGAAGATGTAACAAAATTGTATCTCAATTAAACGAGAATAACACACTAAGATAGATAACGTGAATTAAAAGTTAGAGGAAATGAGAAAATAATGAATAACTGATAGTTGCTAAATCTTGCATTTACGAATTTTTCATCATTAATGTTTCGCAAGAAATGTTTTATGGATTATCTATGCAACTTAGAACATGTGAGATACTGTGTAACGTAAAAAATATTAGTCATAAAATGCTTTTTTTTTAATTCACTACTTTTTAATGTCACCAGAATTGATTTTTGTGATTTCTTAAATGTTTTGTTATATTTGGGCTATATTTTAGCAAATTTTATATTTTAGTGTCATAATTTAGAGTTTAAAAAAAGGAGGATTTTTTTATTAATTAATATATTCCTTACGAATTTGATGCATTTGAAGTGCGTTTGTATATATATATGTATATTAATTTATTTACGTTTTTACGATTTTAAGTGATAATAGGATGCCTTCCAAAAAGCACTAGCGAGAATTAATATATATAATATATATACGCTAGTAAGAGAAATGCATGATATTTTTGAAAACCGTTGGGTGGAGTGGAACACTGGAGTCTGTTATGTTAGCGGCTAAATTGGCATAGCGAACGCAGTTCAGTTTCAAGAAACGCACACGCGTGTGTTCATCACCATGGTGTTTTCTCGGAAACGTGTTATTCCATTATCGAAGTGTATTTTTCCGACAAGAATTCGTTTAACCCTCTCGCTGCGTAGTTGTTTTATCAAAATAGCTTCAAAAATTACGCATTTAATTCCTTCGCGACGAGCGTCTTTTAAAAATTTTTATTCTTCTGTCACCGGTTTTTCAAAACAAAAATTTTCGTCTGATTTAATCGGGAAAATGCTCCGATTAGATAAGGTAAGATTTACAATAAAAAGTAACTGGTGGGAATGATCAAGGAGGGTTAATTAAATGGAAAAAATGCATCCCCGATGAAATCTCAGGTTGCGCAAATTTTGCTACTTTTACGTTGCTTGAGAAACTCTCGGGTTGCGCAGCTGGAGGGTTAAAGAAGTGAGGAGCCTGTTTCGTAAGAAATCTATTGAAGAGTATGTGCTATCCGACTTAACAATTAACCGAAAATTGAATTATAAAAATTAAAATTTTAAATAAAAAAAATAAGTGAAACTTTTCAAAATGTTTTTATTTCTTGTTTTTTAAATAAAGTGTCACATACATATAACAAATTGTGTGAGGCGGTAAAACTGAAAAATCTGTAAGTGAACGTTTAAGTATACGTTAAGTATACGTTAGTGTCTGTAAGTATACGTTTTAATATCTAAGTTTCTGTGTTACTTTATATAATGATTTTTTGTAAGCATAATTCTAAGCGAGTAAATCTCACTTTGAACGAAAACATAAACGTCATTTTGTTAAATAATAAATTAAACATTCATCATGTAAGTCAGACGTTCAGAATGGAAGTCATTCAATCAAATGTATTTTAATAATAATAATAATTTTCTTTTTAAGCTTTAACCTCTAAGAGTTTTAATGAAATATATTTTTTTAATTACAGTTAATTTGAGAAAATAAAGTAAAATAATGGAATAAGAATTTTAATGGGTTTAACCGTATTTTTCTTCTTATGTAGTGGTTTATAATTTTAAAATAATGTATGGATTTAACTTTTAAAAATACTTTATATTTATGTAATGTTTATAATTTGAATAATTATCATCCCGTTAATGTAATATACCGCCTAACAGAATATCTTATCTTAGAAAAATGGCAGTTCTTACAAGCAGGCGTTAATGTAATTTACAATCCAACCAACAGAAGAAAACAATGTTAACTTTTTCTATAAATTTTCTATATATTGTCATGATATGTAACTGAAAAGTAAAATAATAATAACTTTGATAATTAGCGTTTTTCTTTTTTCTTCTAATTACAATTTCCTTATTATTATTATTTTGCCTATTTCCCTTTTCCCTTTCAATTAATTATTTACCCCCTAAAGGGCTATCAGCATTTTCAGTGTAATAGTATATTTTAACATGTAAATGGCTCGTTTACAAAGTTAATTCATGTAAATGATATACTGGGCGTTCTATTTATTTTCTCATATGGTGTTTTAGATTACTTGAAATTTTCTGAAAAATAAAATTTCATGTACATAATGTTCGGGAAAATATAGAAAAGTTCTTGTATATACAGGGTGTATCGGAAATGCTTCAAGAAACTTAGGTGGATGATAGTACTCATCAAGACGAACAAAAAATGCAATGGAACATGGGTTCGCAAACAACCTTTTGAGCCACAAATACAGGGTGTTTCACCCTAACTGAAGTCGGCTTGTCGGTAATAATTTTGCAAAAAATTAAAATATTGCAATAAAAATGTAACGATATGTACCTTATTTTGTATGAAATATGATAACATCAAAAAATGTTCTGGAAAAACAGGGTACTCACACAATCGATGATACCGTATGAACTGATAACCACAGTCCAAAATGGGGAGCGTTCAATGCATACTGCTGGCGCATATAATGGAAACTTCTACCACTTTTTTTGTGATATTATTACATTTCATACAAAATAAGGTGCATATCGTTACATTTTTATTGCGATATTTTAATTTTTCGCAAAATTATTACCGACAAGCCGACTTCAGTTAGGGTGCCCTGTATTTGTGACTCAATAAGTGATTTGCGACCCCATGTTCCAATGCATTTTTTGTTCGTCTTGATGAGTACTATCACCCCCTAAGTTTGTTGAAGTATTTCAGATACACCCTGTATATGCCATATATTCCGGCGTATAACGCGCACTTTTGAAACAAGAAAATCAATCAAAATTTACAGGTGCGTGTTGTACGCAGGGTATAAATAAACAATTAAATTTAAAAAATCAAAAAACCCGACTGCGTAAAAAGCGAAATAATTAATTATTTCTCATCAATGTGAAACATTATTTTTTTCAATTCCTACTATTAGCTCACACTCTCGCTATATATATCTTGTTAAAATTTTCAGTCGTTAATAAAATACTTTTTATTCATCCAATCAAGCTGAAATAATTTTTTTAAACTTGTAGTGGATGACACTTGATGTTAATCCAGTTTTTTCAAATGTTAATTCATTAATTAAATTATTTAATTTTCAATAATCGAGAGAGACCTCTTCTTGATCAAGGTATTTTAAGACCGAGAGAGCTCTCTTCTTGATCAAGGCATTTTAAGCGCCACTCAAAAGGAAAGAAGAATGGGAGAAAAACAAATTTCTTATTGACCTAAGTAGGAATTGACTTAAAATATTTTTTTATATTACTTGTTTATTTTATTTACCTATTTTTTTTATTTACTTGTATTGATGACTTTTAAATTGTGTTTAATTGTTAGTACCTATCTATAAACCAGGGATGAGATTTCCGCGTTTTTGCACACCAGTATTTTGTTAGAGAAAATGATATTTCATTTAATCGGAACACTCTTGCGATTTAACAGAACAACATTTTCTCTAAGAATATGCCGGTGTGCACAAACGCGGAAATCTCATCCCTACTATAAACACTGTTTTGATGAGGTCTATAGATGTCTATGATGGTTAGAGTTGCAGTAAAGCTAGAGATCCTACCTACACAACTTCCAGGTTGTATAATATTTTAACGGAGCTTCTGATTGTAAAATAGTCAATGAAACATCGTCTTCATTTTGAAAGACATATCCAATGATATGCCACTCAATAGGGTGCGTACATTTTTTTCGTCTCTACTGCCATTTTGAATTTATAAAAAAAAAAAACGAGCCTATAACCATCGGGCCGTTAAGACGAATTGATAGAGACCTCATTCATTAAAATCCATCCAGCCGTTGGGATGTTTCGAGGGTATAAAGAAATCCACATACACAGATACGCATGAAACACATAATCCTTCTTTTCAGTCGGGTAAAATAAAAATGAAAGATTAAGAACGCAAGCATAAGCTTGAGGATGTAGATTTCTGTATTAATGAAAAGGAAAATAAAACATGATTAATGTAATGAACCAGGGAACTATACAAAATGCTTTTTGGAAGATTCAAGTACACAGTTAGATTTTTGGTATTATATGCCGTATAATCCAGCTTATAACGTGCACTTTTCAAGCAAGACAATCGATCAAAATTTACAGATGCGTGTTGTATGCAGTGTATAAAAATGAAAGATTAAGAAGATAATCCTAAGCATACAGATTTCTGCATTAATGAAAACAAAAATAAAACATGATTAATTTTGAATGAACCAGAGAACTATACAAAATGCTTTGTGGAGCATTCAGGTACACAGATAGACTTTTGGTATTATATGCCGTATAATCCTGCGTATAACGTGCACTTTTAAAACAAACAAATCGATCAATATTTACAGATACGTGTTGTACGCCCGGGATGATAATGAAAGATTAAGAAGATAAGCATAAGCATATTGATTTCTGTATTAAAGAAAAGGAAAAGAAGACATAATTAATTGAATGAACCAGAAAACAATCCAAAATGTCTTTGTGGAGCATTCAGGTACACTGATAGACCTTTGGCAATATTGTGCGTCCTCACTTAGCTATTCGGTTATTTTAATATTATTATTATTATACTTTCTGATCACATTTATTCTGTTGTCATAGTACATATCTCATAAAGGTATCTTTACAAAGAAGGAGGTATGCATAATATAGCGAATATACCTAAAAATAAAAAAATATTGTGGCAAATCGTATTTGCGTGTTATGCACCGGGATATAAGGATACAAAATTAACTAAAACTCCTTTGCGTTAAGAATTTAAAATGACAGCGAAATAGTTTTAAATATTTTCCCAACATACTCAAGGATGTCTTTAAAACGTCAACTTTTATTATAAATTCAATTCAAAAATTTACTGTTTTAGAAAACAAAAGGGGGGGGGGGGTAAACTTTATGATCCTGGAGCTTTTTAAAAATTTATATTTCTTACAAACTTAAAAATATATGTATAGTAAGTGGAAAGTTGTCGTTTTTTTTTTCCTCAAAGTGATTTTTTTTTTTTTTTTTTTTTTTTTTGTAAAATTGTATTAAAAATCGTCATAAGTCAATAAGTAATACTTCAATTACTGCAAAATTTGAAATTTGAAATATATATTCAAAGGAAGTAGACTATTCTAATGCTCATTTATCGAAAAGTTTATAAGATACATAGTTTTAATTTAGCAATTATTAACGTTTTTCAGAAAATTTTAGCGTTGTTTGTCTGTTTATACCTTTAACTTTTAAAATGTTCATGTTATTGTCATAAAAATAGTCTAATTCCTGTATAGCATTATTATATTAAATATGGAGTTCATGAAATCTATTTTTTTTTTTAATAGTTTTAAGAAAATAGCACTCGGTTAATTTTTAAAATAAAAATTAAGTTATGTACTTGTATGTCTAGTTTATGGCACATTTTTAATAATAATTAGCAATTTTTTTTAATTTTAAATTTACGAAATTTGAAAAACTTTGTTCCGAAGACATAAGATACCTGAAATGGACGCACTGTAAAAAAAAAATCTGTAAAGTTACTAAAGTTTTTCTAGGAAACTGGGATTCCTAGAACTTTTTATGTAACGGCAACAACAAAACTTCATGTAACAGGCACACTTTTGCGCCGAAAATCAAAAAATCTGTAAGGTTACTAAGAATTTTTTAGGAAACTGGGATGTCTAGACCTTTTCATGTAAATGCAGCGAGGGTTACAGTAAAATTTTAGTAAGATTACTGTAATTTTAGCAGATTCATTTGTAAAGTTACAGATTTCTGTGGCTTTACAAAGACTAGTTTTGTAAATTTGCAGCTTTTTTGTACAGTTGCAGATGAAAGTTTAGAAAGCATGTAACTTTACATCTATAGAACTACACATTTTTTTTTTTTTTTTTTTCAAAATTCAGTAACAACTAAACGGTGATAGATATTTGGGTTGTTCTTGCAAAAGATTAATGAATGAAGTCGGGAATTTCCTTACTATGGCGTTTTCAAACTCTGAGAACGCTCAAACAATCGTATTAAAATGTTCAATGTTTTGTGGAATTCTGAGCCTCCAGGGGAATGTTTTGGGGAAATGTGTTACTGGGGAATCTTTTGGGGAATTCTTGTTTTTTGTGGAAAAACTCGGAGAATTTTTTCCTTATTTCTCGTCTCTGATTGTTCTGAGTCAGATTAGATTTTCAGTTGATTTTTGTCAATTTTGACACTATTTCTTGGTAAACATGTCTAAAAATATGCTTTATTTTTTTAGATTTTTGTAACTGGGAATTCATTTCTAATTTATTACACTATGCGAAGCGTTAACGTAGAGTTTTGTATTGACAAATATGTAAATTCTAAGAATTTACATCATTTTGCAGATTACTTTTTTGTATGGAAATTATTTAAAAAAAAGGGGGGGGGGCTTGATTTGTTGGAAAATTTTGAGATAGATACAATGAAATATTTTTTATATCCCTAAATTTAATATTTTAAATTTACATTTTTTTTAGTAGAAACCAAGTTAAGAGTTTGGGGGGGGGGGGGGGGGTCACTGATTTAAGGAATTTTTCAGGACTGTTTGGGAAAATTAACGTTTGACCATCTGCACTGTAAAAAAAAATATGTAAAGTTACTAACGCTTTTCTAGGAATCTGGGATTCGTAGAAAAACTTTAGTAACTTTACAGATTTACAAAACAAATAGGTCTTGCTATCCAACGTACAATTTGTACGTTGGATAGCAACACCTATTTGTTTTGTATCGATATTACAACGTAAAGTCCTTTATTATTACTTTACAGATTTTTTTTACAGTGTGGCAACACTATTTAGCTGTTGAAACGCAAAAGAAAAAAGTTTGCTTTTTGAAATTGCATGATTATTTTGAGCATTTTTATAGTTTGAGAGAGTGTAGTACCCCCTATCGATAACATTTGGAACAAAAACAGAAAGGCGTAGTAAAGATGTGCCGGACTTTACACATTTCTTTCCCTTAGAAATAATTTCTACAGCTGTCACCGTTTACTTGTTATTAAATTTTCAAAACAATCAGTCTATTTTAGGACACCCTGTATTGTTTATTTAGTAACGATATTTTATCTATCATATAATTTATCTTACATGCGTCATTTCTGGTTTACAATCTTTTAATTTGAGTAACGTACATAGTTGAATAGATTAATCAATCATTTTATTTTTTAATCTTCTAATGCCCATTGTAAGAATACCCAAGAGAAAAATTATTTATTTGTCTTATACTTATGTCAAAGAAAATAAAAGTAAGAATAAAACAAAGCATTTATTTATTTATAGCTGCGTATTTATTACAAGGGTTGGTTTCGCATTTCATAATTTTAATGAGATATTTTTAAATGAGAGGTTCAAACATGTAACTAAAATATATCTTATGGAAAAAGTACTCACCTTTAAAGTAATCCGAGCGTAGTTGAAAGTTTAATTAGTAGTAACTAAGTATTGAAAATAAATTTTGGCTCCCATAAATTAAGTTAAAAATCTCTTAAACTGATTATGTACAGGGCGTTCGTAAGCTGTTTTTAGAAAATAAGTGAGGCGGTTGTACCCATTAGAATATACGACTATTTTTTATAGGAAAACAATTTCGCTAAATACTTATTCAGTCAAACGTGAAGAGTCCTTCACTCAAAGTCGAACGCACTTAATTTACAATAAAGATGTAGATAAAAAAAAAACTAACTTTGCATTGTGTTGTGAATGGTGATGACCTCACGAATAATGGGTAAATGCTGTAAGTGACACCTTTTTTTATTGTCAGCTACATTCTGAATTAGGGAGCGTCTTTCTTAGTTTTGTTTAGAAGCGAATTGGTGATCATTTACAGCACTTCTCTTGATGGCATCAAACGTCGCTCAAAGCAAATTATTCATTTGAAAATGTCTTTAAAATATTTTCAGTTTTATTATAGTTATCTACGAAAATGAAGATTTAACTTTGAGTGATATACGCTCCATACGATTGACAGAATAAGCAGATTTCGATCTTGGTGCACTATGCAGAAACTGCTCGTCTTGATGGATACTATCACCTCATTTATTTTGTAAAGACAGTTAATGAATACTCTGTGTATATATATATATATACATAATATTAGTTATATATGTGATTTATTGAACAACAAAACTTTATTGAGTGCAGCAAACAACCATATTACGTAGATTTTGTTATTCCCAAAAGAAATAAATGGAGAAGATAAATTATTTATATCGAAGGATATTTTTTGTTCGATACAGATACAAAGTACAATATTATTATGTACCATAATATGCATTTCTGAAAGAATTATGTTATGCTTAAAAGACAAAGTATCCTTTCTGTATAACATGAACACATGATATATATCTTTCATTAGAAAAGGCTAAAGCAATTTTCCTTGAATAATATTTCAAGATCCCTTATCTAGAATATTCTATTTGCCATATTTTCAGCAACTACATTTTTAGAATGTTACTTTTTTTCTTTCAACAGAAGATGTCATTACCATTTGCTCTAGCTAAAGACATAGCAAACAGAAAACAGAACTTTTTCTAAAAATAGAATGTTGAATTTAACTCTCGTAAAAATTATTCTTTACAATATTTTTGTTTACATAAGTTGCAAAGTGCAATATTATTATATACATAATACGCATATCAGAAAGAATTATGTTTTGTTTAAAACACAAAATTTTATTTTTGTATAACATGGAGACATGACGTGTCATTCATTACAAAGGCTAATGCAATTTCCCTTGAATAATATCTCAATATCTCTTATCCATTATATTCTATTTGCTACATTTTAAGCAACAAGTACAAAATACAATTTATATTATATGCCATAATATGCATTTCAGAAATTATTATTTTATGCCTAAAAGACAAAGTATTATTTTCTGTATAACTTGGACACGTGATGTATCTTTCACCAATCAAAAGCTAATGCAGCATCCTTTGAATAACATTTCAACAATTCTTATCCTGTATATTCAATTTGGTATATTTTAAACTGATAGATTTTTAGAATGTTACTTTTTACTCTTTGAACAAAGGTCGTCATTACCATTTTCGTTATCTGACAGAAGCATGGAAAATTGAAAAATTAAAATAAGAAGCGGGTGGGTGAGTGTATGCTTTTTTTAAAAAAATAAGATATAGATACAAAGTACAATATTATTATATAATGAATTCAAGAAAGAGTTTTCGTTTTGCTAAAACGACAATAATGCATCATTTCTGTAAAACCTGGGCACGGGTTGTTTCTTTCATTACAAATGACTGGTGCATTTTCCCTTAAATAATATTACAACATCCATTGTATTCTATTTGCTATAGTTTAAGCAAGTACATTTTTAAAATGTTGTCTTTTTCCTCCAACAAAAGATGTAATTTCCGTTCGCGCTATCTAAAGATACAGCAAAATATGAATTAAGTGGTCAAGTGTGATCACAAATCGCACAGAGGGTTTCGTTTAATATCTCTTTTAAAACACTTTATCCTTAATTAATAAATCAAAGTTGTTCATTTATAATTATTAAAGCATTACATAAAATGCAGCACCATTATATTTAATTTTAAAATAGTTAAAAAAATATTTTTAGATCAAAATAAAAATATTCAAGTATATTTTTAAAAAAAATTAAAAAATCCGAATATTTTTAAGTTCAACAATTTAAAAAATTTAGCTAAGGTATAAATAAAATAATTTTTTTTTAAGAAAAAATTGTTTAAAACATATTTAAAATGCTGAAATAATTCCGAAAATACCCATATTAATTCTTTCACTTTCCAGACACTCACTAGATGGCGCCAAAAAAGATGTTAACATTTATTAAAATTCCAAAACACCCGTAAAATGGGTAAAAAATACGAAATTACTTTTAATTAAATCCATCGGACAATTAAAGGTAAATATTGAAAATTTCAGCTTCCGCCGACATGCTTCGAATCCAGGACCTTTCGGTTAGAAAAACATACTCTACCACAGGACTACTGTGTCCTCGAAAGGACGGTTTAAATTAAGATTGTCTTTTGAAATCGCAAAAATGGTGGGATGTACATTAATTTATTTAATTAAAACAACATAACTTTTTCAAAATTTTATGATTTGGGGTATGACAGGGGCTATTCAGCTCTAAGTAAAAAAGAAAAAAAAAGAAGAAGTTTGTAACTAAAATAGTTTCCGGGTACGAGCGCTGTGATGGACAGACAGAGAAGCAAGGCTATAAAGGTTTCGCGAGATGAACGATACCCTAAAATTGAATAATCAAAATAAAAAGTGAGGGGGTGAGTCATTTTGGCTTAACTTTAGCCTGGTCGCTGTTTATTTTTACTTATATTGAAAGATATTTTCATTTGAGTATGGTGAAGAAAGAATGTACAATATCATTATACTCTATAATATGCATTTTGGAAAGAATTACATTATTAGGATGAGCGAAGCGAATCCTCTACTAGGCTACAAAATTACATTTTGTCGTACACTTTACAAAAAAAAAAAAAAAAAAAACTATTCAGTATTTTGGCTTGAAATTAAACATAAAAATAAATTATGATTTGTAGATTTGCCCAATATCATTTTTTTACAGAATAACCTTAAAAAATTTATTATTTTAATTTATTTATTTTACATGTTTTCCATTACGGACGCATTTTAAAAAATAAAAAGTGAAGCACGTATATTTTCAGAAATAAAGAATAAATCATATAGTAAGTAATTATAGATAGAATACTGATTAATTAAATAAATAAAATATATTTTCATTATACAGCCAAAATATCTCAAAAGCTGTTTTTTAAATTTAATTAAGGAAAGAAATATTTTTGGACTTGATAGAAATAAGATATGATCTGGTATTATTTTCTTATCGAATGATTTAACAAGAAACATTTTTTATTATTTTGTTGAATATATTATTCCATTATACGGATTTATTTTTGTAAACGATAATGAAACCTGCGTATTTCTTGCGGTAAATAAAAATCATTGAATCAGTAAAAATAAAGTCATGAATGATTAAATACAACAAATATTATCGTTGCATCAAAATTTCTTTTTTTTTTTAATTATTTAAATAAGGAAAGGAAACTATATATCTGCATTTTGCGAAGACGAAATATTTTAAATATTGAAAATAACTGCAGAATTTATACTTCAAACCGTAAAAGAACATTAAGCTTTCTTATATTAAAAATATATATTATTTGAGAGGAAAATATGTATTTTAATATAATACTTTATTAAGATTGGTTGGAAATGGCTCATATTTTGGTGCTCATTCCACGATTTTTTTTATGAAAGTTTTAAAATAACTTTTTTATGAAAATTATAGCATATTTTTAATGAATTAAAATTTGTGAAAATTCAATTATTTACATTCAATTATAAAAGTATTTTTCAGTGTTAAGAATTCAAATATACAATTTATTCTTATTAAGTGAAATAATTTACGCAGATGATACTTACGTATTTTAAAAGAATTATATTATGATTTTTTTTGTCCAGTGGCAACAAAAGAAGTGTAAACAAATAAAATTAATTATTAAATTCGTTATATAAAGTATTATTCGAATTCGAATGTTGAAAATTGAACTAAATGAAACATATTTACTATTAAGAAGTAATTATTATTAGTATTATTTTTAATATGTTTGCCGTTTAAAAACAGTTTATGGAATGCATTAGTTCCATTATAATTGTTCTAAAGCAAAGTTGGCCGATTCTGAAATGCCAAACGGACTTGAACTATTTCTTAGTTTATCAGTTGGGTCTAAAGTGATGTTACGTTCTAATTTGTGGGCCGAAAAAGGTTTAGTAAACGGGGCTTTAGGCTATGTTGCAGATATTATTTATGAAAAAACTCACGGGCCACGAGACCAGATGCCGCGAATAATCATGGTTAAATTTGAAAACTACAGTCATTCAACTTATGAGAATGGCTGCATTCCGATTCCACCAATAACTCAATTCTGGAAAAATGGAAATATAAATTGCTCAAGAAAACAATTTCCTCTGCAGTTAGTTTTTGCAGTTACAATGCATAAATCGCAAGGTTTAGCATTAGATGAAGCAGTTGTAGATATTGGGGATAAAGAGACATCAGTTGACTTAACGTACGTAGCGTTGTCGAGAGTGAAAACCCTTCAAGGTTTAGCATTCAATAGAAAATTTCCTTACGAGAGATTCTACAATATAAAAAATTCTCATATGCTAACATGCAGAAAAAAAAAGAAATTAGAATGAAAAGCTTTGTAGTTAATATTCTTAGTATCAACGAGAGCAGATTTCAAATGTTTTTCAGAAAATAGGATTTTGAAGAAGTAATTCCTTTCTTCAAGCTCTCTTCAAATATATTATTCTAAGATTGCTATCAAAGATTATTTGATGTGAATTACAAAGATTGGAGACATACCTATTTCAAACCATTTGAGAAAACATCAGAGGCTATTGGAAAATGTAAAAACATCTTTAAAAGAGCTTCTAGTTGAAATTAAAAAAATATTTTGTAAAATTTTGCTTAGAAAATATTTTTATTTATACCAGTCTTATATCATAAATAAAAAATTCCGAGGAAATTCTTAGTTATTTAGCTGAATTTACATTTCTAAAATTAAAATGCGTCGAAATATAAAATAACGTTTTTGCTTTATAAAGATGCAAAAATAATATTAAAAATATTGTTACTTTCAAATATTTATCTTATTAAATAATGCTTCGCGAATCCAAACAAAGCATGGCTTTTTCTAGTACTTAAAACAAAAGACAAAATATCATTTTCCCATAACATTGACGCATGATGTATTTTGCATTACAAAGGGTTAATACAATTTTCCTTGAATTCTATTTCAACATTCCTTATTCACTACATTATATTTGCTATATTTTAAGCAACAGATAAAAAGTACAATACTATTATATATTTTAATAGGCATTTTAGAAATAATGATGTTATGGTTAAAAGACAAAGTATCATTACTGTATAATATGGACACATGATGTATCTTTCATTACAAAAGACTAATGCAATTCTTCTTGAATAACGTTTCAACACCCGGTATATTCTATTTGCTATATTTTAAGCAAGTACATTTTTAGAACGGTATTTTTTCCCTTTCAACAAGAGATGTCATTACCATTTGCGCTATCTAAAGACAGAGAGAAACAGGAAAAATTGAAGAATCAAAATAAGAAGGGGGTGGGAAGGCATTTTTCCTTAACGCCAGTCTGATCGCTCTCCATCATCATCTGCTTCAGCTTCAGAAGACGACCGGGTGCGAAGAAGAATACGTTATTTCATTGAATAGAACCAATGGCTCAAAAGATTTAAGACAGAACTGAAAAGAACGAAGTAAAAAGAGCATATTTCTTTTATTTTTTTTTTCTCCAAACTCCTGGTTCTTGAAGATCTTAAATGAATTTTGTTCCATCAGTTTAGGAGAGTGGATATGATGAAAAATTTGTCAAAATATTTTCGATTTTTATTCTTTTCGGCACCACTATCTAATAATTGCTTTTGATGATATGAATAAGAGAGAGAGAGAAAATAGAGAACTAATTATTACTTGCCTTCAGAGTTTTATCAATATGAGTAAAAAATATTTAAATTCCGTACTCAAACGAAAATATTGGTAACACAAAGTTAAGAAGAAAATAGAAAGATTTAAATTGTATTTTTACGGCTTGAAAACTTTGACAAAGATAAATTTGAAAAGATCGAAGTAAAAAGAGCATATTTATTTTACTTTTTTCTCTCCAAACTTCTGATTCTTGAAGATCATAAATGAATTTTGTTCCATGAGTATAGAAGAGCTAAAATCGGTAGCTTAATGGTCAGCGTGCAGCGGTACCATGCTGCAGGTCCACAGTTCTACTCCGGACTTGGGTAAAGTTCACTCAGTATTTCATTCCTTTGGGATCGTTAAAATGAGTAGCAAGATTTTTGGGGAACTAAACACTGATGGTTCCGCGTTGGACTAAAATCCCCTAAGCAGGACATATGCTATATAGCACCTCTTGTACGCTGTATAGCACCTCCAGTTTCATGGTTAGTAAACAGGGTTGGCATTGTAGGACAAGATTCTTAATGAACTGTAGTGATACAGTTTAGCTAGTATAAATAAATGGAAGTGGTGAAAAATTTGTAAAAATATTTTCGATTTTTATTTTCTAATAATTGCTTTTGGTCATATGAGGAAACGAAAAGTGAAAGAAAAAAGAAAGAGTGTTTCACTCCCAGTGTTTTACTTTCCAATGGTATTGATTGAAAAATATTTAAATTCAATGCTAAGACAAGGAATTGGTAACAGGGTGTTTCTTGAACTCATTTTACAAAATAAAAGCAGCGATGGTTTCCATCACGATGCAGAATTTTTGTATAGAAAATCGGGATTGTAATCCACTTATTCCGTCTAACATAACACAGCAGCATATCTCACTCAAAATTGAACGCAAATTTTTATTCATAACTTTAATTATAAAAAGATATTTTAGCAATTTTTTCACAACACTATTTCTGCTTTGTGTAAAACGTTATGATATCACGAAAAATGGTTGAAATAAATTGTTGTTCTGTCAGTGAAACCGTATGAATTGTCAGTTGCATTCTGAGTTATGGAGCGTCTAGTTCTGTGTCTTAAAACAGAATTGAAAAGAACGAACTTAAAGGAGCATATTTATTTATTTTTTCATTCTTCTAAATCCTAGTTTTCCAAGATCATAAATTAATTTTGTTCGATCCGTATAGGAAAGGGCATTTGATGAAAACAATTTCAAAATAATTTATTTTTTTATTCTTTATCACTCCTTCCTGTAATAATTGCTTTTGATGGTATGAGTAAGAGAGAGAGAAAACAGAGAACTAATCATTGTCATTAATGTTTTACATCAAAGTTTTATAAGAAATGACTTAAAAATATTTAAAATCTTTGCTCAGACAAAAAATTGGTAACACAAAGGTAAGGGGAAAATATAAAGTTTTAAAAGTATTTTTTGCATATAAATTGTGTCTTAAATGTTTGAAATTTTTCACATTTTTCTTTAAATTTAATTCTGAAACTAGGAATTTTTATTTGAGAATTGCTTCGTAAATTCTATTTTTCTGACAAAATATTTCTTACTACATGTTTATATTGTGATACTAATCTGTTACGGTAAACTATTTTTTACTATAATGACAATTTTGTCAACTACACTATATGGCCAAAGGTGACCGGCCACATGCGAGATTAGACGTTTTGTTAAATATCTAGAAAACTACATGAGGAACCAACCTGAAACTCCAGGTGTGTAAACAGTGTAGTATAGGTCATATATTTCAGCGAAGACTTTTTTCTCGAAACCCCATAGGGGACCGCCAACAAATTGAAAAAGAACGAATATCTTTTTGATAACCCTGTAAAAACTATTGTATCAAAAGCGTTCAAAATGTAGATTATGATTAAGTGGCTTATTGTAATAATTTGTGTTCATTTTTATGAGGACAGCGTGTATACTCGAAGGGGAATTTGGGTTTTCATAAAAATAGTCTCAAATTTTGCCAAGTCTTTTGCTTATAATGTGCAGAGTTCTTAATGTAAAAAAAAGTTCTTTCCAAAAAATATGACAAACGACATTACATACAATACCCTGCAATCAGAATTAAGATATATTAAAAATTGTATGAAAAATGTGCAAGTTTACTAAATAATGTTTCACTGTGCATGCCCGAATGCAATCAAAATACAATGTGCATAATGTGTTAGCTAAATGTATAGAGCAACTTTTGTGAAAGTCTCAAAACCATAGCTTGAAAATTCTGAAAATTATCGTTGATAGAATAAGCTCAAAATCCGGTGTTCCCAAAATGAAGCAAAAAAGATGAGGGGCTGTATCTATATATCCATTGATTAGTGCCAATATTGCATACACAATATTGGAAGTACTACTGTATTTGGATACAACCCCTCATCTTTTCGCTTCCTTTTGGGAATAACAGATTTTGAGCTTATTCTATCAACGATAATTTTCAGACTTTTCAAACTATGTTTTTGAGCCTTTAACAAAAGTTGCTCTATACATTTAGCTAACACATTATGCAAATCATATTTTGATTACATTCGGGTATGCGCAATGAATCATTATTTAGTAAACCTGCTCATTTTTCATACAATTTTGATTATTTTTTTTTAAATTCTGATTGCAGAATATTGTGTACAATGTTCTTTCCCATATTTTCTAAAAAGAACTTTTTTTATGTTAAGAACTCTACAAATTATAAGCAAAAAAACTTGGCAAAATTTCGGACTCTTTTATAAAAACTTTAATTTCTCTACATGTATACATGCTATTCTTATAAAAATGAACACAATTTATTACAATAAGCCACTTAATCATAATCTACAGTTTGAATGCATTTGCTACATTAGTTTTTATAGGGTTATCCAAAAGATATTCGTTCTTTTTCAGTTTGTTGGTGGTTCTCTATGGAGTTTCGGAGAAAACTCTTCGTGGAAAAATATTACCTGTACTATTCTGTTTATAGGCCTGGAGTTTCAGGATAATTTCTCATGTATTTTTCTAGATATTTAGCAAAACGCCCAAAATCGCAAGTGGCCGGTCACCTTTGGCCATATAGTGTATAATATTGTTCTTAAAGATCACAAATGAATCTTGTTCCATCAGAATAAAAGAATTAATTTGATGAAAAATTTGTTAAAATATGTTCGATTTTTATTCTTTTTAGAACCACTTTCTGATAATTGGGTTTGATTCTTGAGCTGGAGGAAAGAGAAAACACAGAACTTATTAGTGCCTTCATTATTTTGCTTCATAGTTTTATAAATATTGATTAAAAAACATTTAAATCCAGTGCTCAGACAAGAACTTGATAACACAAAGATAAGAGGAAAATATAAACGTTTAAAAGTATTTCCAGCATACAAATTGTGTCTTAACGTCTTGAAAATTTTCACACAGTGCGAGGAAGAATACATTATTTCATTGAAAAGATGCAGTGGCTCAAAAGTTTGAATATAGGACTCAAAAGAACGAAGTAAAAAGGGCATATTCCTTTTCTTTTTTCTGTTCAAACTCCTGGCTCTTGAATATCTTAATTTTGTTCCATCAATGTAGAAAAGCGGACCTGGTGAAAAAATTGACAAAAAATCTTATTTATTTATTTATTTATTTTGGCACAACTCTCTAATAATTGCTTTTAGCGATATCAGCATGAGATAGAAAGAGAGAGAAAACAAAGAACTAATCAATTCCTCCACTGTTTTCCTTCACAGTTATATCAATATTGATTGAAAAAGTTTTTAAATTCAGTGCTCAGGCAAGAAATTGGTAATGCAAAGATAAGGGGTAAATATAAATGTTTAAAAATCTTTTCAGCATATAAATTGTGTTTTCACGTCTTGAAAATTTTCACACAGTGCGATAAAGTGCATTTGATTAAAAAGATGTAGTGTCTCAAAATTTCGATTATAGAACTGAAAAGAACGAAGTAAAAAAGGCAAATTCCTTTCATTTTTTTCACACCAAACTCCTGGGTCCTGAATATCTTACATGAATTTTGTTCCATCAATATAGAAGTGTGAATTTGATGAAAAAATGACACAATATCTTCGATTATTATTCTCTAAGGTACAACTCTTTACTAATTGCTTTTGATGATATCAGAAAAAAGAGGGAGAAGAAAAAGAAAGCAACTAATCGGTGCCTCCAAGGTCTTGTATCAAGGAGTTATATCAATAATGATTGAAAAAGTATTTAAATTTAGTGCTCAGACAAAAAATTGGTAATACGAAGATAAGGAGGAGATATAAAAGTTTAAAAAGTATTTTCAGCTTATAGATTCCGTCTGTACGGCTCAAAACGTTTCACCAAAAAATGTTTTCTGTAATTTTAAAACTTAATATTTTTATTTGAAAATAGTCTTTATAACAAATTATTTCTTACTATTTAAAAATATAATTACTGACAGATTTTCCATCAATCATGTTAGCTTTTTTTAAATTTTGAAATGGAATTCATCTATTAGTCCAGGCAATAGGGAATTTTACCTAGCAAAATTAATGGTAGTACTGGAAATCGGCTTTCTAGATGTTTTTTGAGTCGCTGAATGCGAATTTGTAACTTCCCACCAAAATTTCCCCCAGCAACCTCCCCAAATTTTGGTAAAAAGCCCCTCAAAAAAGGTTTTTATTAAAAAAATCAATTTTTTTATTGTTTTAGAGAAAAAGTATCTAGAAATTAGGAAAGTAGACAAAATGTCCAACAAATTAGATATATGACATTATGACTTAGGATGAAGGGGAAAGGGGGATCTGCCTCGGAACATGCGCGCGGTGTTGTGTAAACTAAGTTGCGCAATTCCACTTAACCACTCACACGTTTACATTCGCCCTCCCATCTCCCCTCCGAACTTTCTCTATAAGGTTTACCTTGAGAATTTTGGGTCACTGAATCCGAATTTTTAACTTTCCCCAAAAAATTTCCCCCCCCCCCGAAACCCCCCTCAAATAGTTGTTTTTAACTTAAATTTCTTATTCTTTTAGGGGAAAAGCATTACAAAATTCAGAAACTAGACAAAATTTGCAACAAATAGGATATATGACATTATGAATTAGGATGAACGGGGAGGGTGAGGGCTGCCTCGGAACATGGAGTGTGGCGCTACGTGCACTAAATGATGAAGTCCAGGCAATAGGGGATTTTATCTGGCAAAATTAATGGTAGTACTGGAAATCGGCTTTCCAGATGTTTTTTGGGTCGCTGAATCCGATTTTGTAACTTTACACCAAAATTTCACCCGGCAACCCCCCAAAAAATTGATTTTTTGAAAAAATTTGGTTTTTGAGAAAAGCGCGTGGGGAATGTTCCGAGGCAGACCCCTCTCTCCCCGTTTATCCTACGTCACAATGTCATATATCCTATTTGTTGCAAATTTTGTCTAGTTTCTGAATTTTGTAATGCTTTTCCCCTAAAACAATAAGAAATTTAAGTTAAAAACAACTATTTGGAAGGGGGGGGGGTTCGGGGGGGGGAATTTTGGGGGTAAATTAAAAATTCGGATTCAGCGACCCAAAAAACTTAAAGTATACCTTATAGAGAAAGTTCGGAGGGAAGATGGGAGGGCTACTGTAAACGTGTGAGTGGTTAAGTGGAATTGCGCAACTTAGTCCACGCAGCACTGCGGCGCATGTTCCGAGGCAGATTCCCCTTTCCCCTTCATCCTAAGTCATAATGTCATATATCTAATTTGTTGCAAATTTTGTCTACTTTCTGAATTTCTAGCTACTTTTCCCCTAAAACAATAAAAAAATGGAGTTTTTTAATAAAAACCTTTTTGGGGGGCTCTTTACCAAAATTTGGGGGGGTTGCCGGGGGAAATTTTGGTGGGAAGTTACAAATTCGGATTCAGCGACCCAAAAAAACATCTAGAAAGCCGATTTCTAGTACTACCATTAATTTTGCTAGGTAGAGTCCCTATACAGTCTCTATTGCCTGGACTATATCTAACAATAACTTTTCAGCTTGAATTTCCTTAATTGCAACTTAGCACATATGGCTACAGTTAATGGACATACTGAAATAATTGAGCAGTATAACTGCTAAATGGCTATAGTTTTTTTTTATTATTATTATTCTGAATAATAAGAGTGGTTTTGCGTAACCTGGTGTTGAAAACCTTAAATATTTATATTCAGAAACGAATATTTATATTATCAGAAAATTCACTGTATCTGAGACGAGGAAAATTGAAGGAATTTTAAATCCCATTCTTTGAACTAGGAATATAACCAAAACTAAATTTAATGCTTTCATAGAGAGTATTATACTGTATGGAGCCCAAACATGGGCTATAAAATGAACGAGAGAGAAGGAACTTCTTGCGGCCGATATGAACTACTCATGTAGAGTTGCTAAAATATCCCGAATGTTAAACATAAAAGTGCGAAAAATTATGAAAATAGACTGAAAAGTGTTAATCGTACAGACAAAAAACGTTTGATATGGTTTGGGCATGTCAAAAGAATGAATAAAGAAAAATTTCCGAAAATTATTATCACCTGGCAGAGTTGGGCAAATTTGTAATTCCAATTATCTGCAATCTAATTACAGTTTAATTGTATGTAATTAACTATAGTTAAAATTACATGCCGTAAAAAGATTCTTGCAACACTGTAACCAGAACTGCCCCCATCCCACTATTTGATAAAATGTCTGTGTTTGAATGTGTGTAACTATAATCAATTACATGCAGTTAACCTGTAATTAAACTGCGAATAATTAAGATTACAAATTTGTCCAACTCTGTCACCTGGGAATGACTTGGAAGAGAAGGAGTCCAAAAAAGAAACAATACAGAAACGAGCATGAATAAAAACAGCATAAATGAAGACAAGGCATTCGGCAAAAAGCTTTGGAAGAAAAAACATAAGAAAATTGTTGATCGGAGGAAAACTCATCACTGGGAAATATTCCATTGATAGAATAAAAATCGCTACTAATAATATTAATTACAAAATTCCACACATATAATTTAAAATACAAAATAAAAATCTTCCTACGATATCGAATTTTATCAAAGTTATTCATAAACTTTATCAATAACTTTGATAAAATTCGATTAAAAAACCATATTAATACCGCATTCGAAAAGAATCATATTTTTTTAAGAGTTTATCATAGACTCTTAAAATAATATGATTTTTTTTTTTTTGTAAAACTTATTTGCGTTTTTTCGAGAGGTGTTATTGTTGTTTTAAACTGAATAGGTTGTGTTTATTTACCGCTTTAGTTTATTTGAATAGTAAATATGGAATGCCCAAAAATGAAAAATATGCGATTTATTCTTTTTATTATTTTCTAACTGTAACGCATAAATAAAATTATTTTAAAAATAACTAATTAATCTTTATTATTATTTACTCTCTATAGTTCTAAGAAAAAGCTTAAAAATATATAACACGTGCTTACTTGTTAATCTAATAAATGCAAAGTTGCCAATTATAATTTCTTAAAAATCTCCTATTTGTTTGCATATACGAATTACATCATATCTGTAAATATCATTGTTGTATAAAATTAAAAGCAATATTTTTTCTTTCAATAAGCATGCCAATGACGGTAATTTATTTTTATTTTCTGGTAAAAGTTATAAAAAATGTTAACTACCATAAAATAATTCTTTACACGCTTAGTTTAATACATGAATGAATTGAAAAATATAGAAAAATTTACTTTACGCAAAGTCGTCTGTGTGTGTTTATGTATTACGAAAATACACATTATGAACATAGACTTTTTATTTAAAATTATTACTGCGGTTGTTACATAAATAATGTATGTATTATGTGGTTTATATATACACTGTGTAAAAAAAGTAGAAGGACACTGTATGTATGTGTGCGTAGACATATATTATTTATAAATGTTATTAGAATAATCTTTTATATTTATTGAACAAAATAATTAGCTTTGTTAAATACTCTGATGACAATGCAAATATTTGTAGAAGAATTTTTTCGCTGACCAAATAATATATCACATTTTTATGCGACTAATATTCAATTCAGAGCAGTTAAAAAGGACATAGATTTTGTAAGCTGAAATATTCATTTGAATAAGTAAAACTATTTTAAATATTTTCTTTAAGAATTTAAATGTTTCCGAATAAAAATCTTTAAAAAAAAAATAAGTTAAATGAAAACATAATGCATTTACTTTTCTCTCCCGATACATAATTCATTTCTGTATTACGTAAAAGTTTGCTGCTTCCTTGCATATTTACGCCTTGTGATTCTTGGAAAAGTTAAAAAAAAGCTTTCTGACTGAACCAGTTTTATTTTTCGTTTAAAATGCAAAACCTCTAGCGACTTGTATGAAAGTTCTGACATCGCAAAAGGTTTTCAAGTATTACAACCAGTAAGTCATTATTCACTTAATATATGTTCTTTCCATTTATTCACTCCATTCAATATATGGAATATTCTTTTCCTAAATTTGACTTTCTAAAATATCAGCTATAGTAAATTTAGCTGAATAAAAGTACTTTATATTCCAAAGTAATACTTTCGGCATGAATAAAAAAGCAGCAGAAAAGGCATTCATTTTGAATTTTACAGAGTTAACAAATGTATCTTACAGAGTGACGCGAGAAATATATTAATAAAAAAAAACCAAACAAAATACCCAGTTATATTTTTGAAATGCAGACACAAAATGATTGCAATAACTTCCAAAGGTACTTTACAGCGAGAAAGGAAATCATTTCACGCTCTGCTACTTCACTTGTGATATAAACGGTTAGACATTTCAGGACGTTATGATTTATTGAAAAAAAACTGTTTGATAAAATCTTGGCAACCAATTTAGAAATACTAATTCGAGAGATATGTACCTCTTTAATAGCTCCGGAAAATTCAGTTGTGGTATTGTAAAAGTAATAATTTTCAAATGTTGTATTAAAAAGAGTATATTGTTTGATTAAATAGGTTTTATCTCTATAACTGTCGCAAGATTATTTAATAGTTGTCCGATTGAATGTGAAGAAGAAGAAAAATATTTACGTGGCGAATACAGACAATATTGCGTAATTAAATGATTTTTTAAAAGTAACTGAAAATATTTTGTCAAATACAAAGTGTGCATAAAAGAATGTCCCAGTTTTAATGGAATATTATATAACAGTTTGATTTTGACTATTTACAACAAACCATACATAAAATTGAAGGTAAACTAACCTAGTTTTTCTTGCAAATGTCCAATATATGCACATTTAGTTATACGGCACACATTCAACCTAAAGTCCAATTCTTCCCACACTTCGGTTAACAAGTCTGGAGTATTGAAAGCAATAGCATCTTCAATTCTGTGTCTCAACTCTGGAAAATCATTAGGTAGCAGCGGAACGTAGACACGATCTTTTATAAAGCACCAAAGGAGAAAATCGTATCGCTCTAACGGCTTTTTAATCTTCAGCCCAGCAATAACGCTTTACGGTCGGGACTCGCCATATTGCGTATGTGGCACGGCAAGCGAGTAAACAACAAAGCAGCACTCGTGCATGAGCTTATCTAAAACTGTTTGAGTTACTTTTTATTTGTGACCTTCATCCAACACTCTAAAACGTTTACATTTGATACTTAAATCTTATAACTGAGACATTTATGGGCATATTGTAACATTTATGGACACCCTGTATTATATATTTTTTAGAAAATAAATGTTATTGTCTCGATCTAAAATACCAGAGATAGAATTATATGTTATTTTCAGAATTGAAACAAGCTATTTTACATTCAGGGTTTCCTAAAATAGACCGACTGTTTTTAAAATTCAGTAACAAATAAACGACGATGCATATTGATGGTTATTTTTGCAGGAGAGTAATGCGTAAATACAAAGTTCCAAATAGCTCCAATAGATGGCGCTGAGCTGTCTCAAAATGTTAGAACTTTCAAATTAAAGTACAAAAATGCTTCAATATTAACTCGCAAGTTACCCTTCATTTCTATTTAGTAGTTTTAACGCCAAAAAATGTTTTGCGTTTCGAAATCGCGAAGTCATTTTGAGCTTTATTACAATTTAAGACCAGTGCAACGTCTCCTACTGGTGCTATTTGGAAATAAAACAAGAAAGCGTATTAGAGAAATTCCTGACTTCACACGTTACTCTATTACTGTCTCGAAATATAATAATGCTCAAAATACAGGGTGTTTATAAAGTCCCGGACCCATTTTGATGTTTAATAACTCATAAAATAATAAGGATAGATTAAAATTAATAACATAAATGGTTAGATAGACTCAAAAAGTTTCATGACCCTTGTCAATGAGCTTCCACGTGTGCCCCCTTTGTCGCACGGAGAATATCAAGTCGATAGTCAATTTCACGCCAGGTAGCGGCAAGCATGTCGGCATCCACAGAGGCTATTGTGGTTGTAATTCTGGCTTTTAAGCATAGATGCCAACGTCTCTTAATTATTCCGGAGTCCAATCCAAAATTTGCATGTTCAAACCGGAAAAAATATATAAGAAGATATCTTCTTTCTAGGAGGTATATTTTCTGTATCATTTTGAAATATTTGGTTAAATAAAATTTCCGGTTGAAAACATGTTGATCTTGGATCAGACTCCGGAATAATTAAGAGATGTTGGCATCTATGTTTTAAGTCATCAATGTTCGACACTCTCCTCCTGTAAACATTGCCCTTTACAAATCCCCAAAGGAAAAAGTCCAGCGGCGTTATATCAGGTGATCTGGGTGGCCAAGGCATTGGACCTCCTCGCCCAATCTATCTTCCCCCAATCCATCCTGCTTTCTCTTGTGGTGTATGCATTCTCCTTAATATCCGCTCGAGTAAAACATCACATACAAAAGTAACATAGAACAAACACATCAAAAGTAAACATAACATTGCAATAGTTGCCAAAAACAAAAGAGTGAAAAATGCAATTAATAAGCAGACGATATTGAGAAAAGTACTGATATTTAGACTGGAAAATGAAATTATCTGAAATTAACCACACGCGCAGACGATATTTACAAAAGTAAAGATAGTCAAACCTGAAAAGGAAAATATATGAGTTATTCCATCAATAAATGCCATAAGTTTGTTTATATCTTCATTATTTTATGAGTTATTAAACATCAAAATGGGTACGGGAATTTATAAACACCCTGTATTTTTCCAATTTCCAAAAGTAAATTAGGGTGACCGCGCCAGTAGTTGATACACCTCCAGTAATTGATCAAATTTTTGAAATATTGCGTTATTTCAAGCGAAAATGTGTTTTACACGTGGCACTAAGCATAATATTTTCGCTTGAAAGTTGGATCGCCTGTTGTCACATTGTTGTCAGCTACTTGCTGTAAAGAGAAACCATTTTATGAATTTCTTTTATTAGAAAATGTAAACATTTAGTTTTTGATTAGAAAAAGGCAATTGCTGTAAGTTAAAATAATCCACTTCCATCTTGCTTATTTCAAATAATAGTTTTATATAAATTATTGTTAATCACAGCTTAAGCATGATATTTTAATGATTAATTTTTGAATTTTCGACTAATTTCTTTCATTGATCAACTACTGGGAAAATGGCAATTAAAGAAACTATTTACTTATAATTTTGCTGCTATTTAATTTCAGCAGATTTCATTTTTGCCCATCATAGGACATTCATTAAGCGTTAGTGCAATTATGTTAGCTTACTTCTAAAACTTAAAAAGAAGGAAATATAATATAAACCCTATAATAGCATCGACCTTTTTTGATCAATCACTGACTCGGTCACTCTATTCTCTTTTTGACGATTCAACAACGAAACAGAATGAAGTGTAAAAACTGAGTAAGCATCGAGCTTTTTTTTTAAAGGAAAAAATAAAATAATTATAATCGACCAAAGATTATGGAAATATATTAGCTTTCATTTAAATAGTAAAATAAGGATATCGGTTCACACGTTACGTAAATATTGCTGGAACCAACTATTAAAATATTATTTCGCGAAAATCGTGTTTAAAGTTTTTTAATAAGTACAGTTCTCTTGTGCAACGTGTGACAAAAATCGCTTCTACATTTATAAAAAATTAAAAACTGGCTTCAATAAAACTTCAGACATTCAGAAAATGCAAGGAAAAAAAGTGCATTTTTCGTGGCCAAAAATTTCCTTGCCCCCAAACAGGTTAGTTGCATACATTTAATTTTAAAAATTGCTTTAGTAAAATTCCTTAAAACATAATTTCTTAAACGCACATAAATTAACGTTTAACTGAGGGCTTTATTCAAACAAAAAATATCTTTTGATATAAAAAGTTATTGATTTACTTATTTTTTTTTTATGAATAACAAAGTATACATAATATACACTGGCGGGAAATATCAAAGGAACAACTATAAAAGGGAATTTATGCTAATTCTGTTAAGGGAGTGAAGTATGTTGGTAACTCAAGGTCAACTTTATCACGTAGTCCCATAGTATTTACCGTCGCTATACGGAAATATGAAAATTTGCACGTGGAAGGCGGAGACTTTCGTTGAGATAGCATTTGACAGTTTGTGGAAAATGGCGTTTAATTGGGAAAATGGAAGTAAGATAGTAAACTTCTAAAACTGTAAAGCTTGGATTTCGGCCAAATGGTGTCGACACATGTTATAAAAGTATTCTACATATCTCAGAAAAGTTAGAAAAGTAACATAAACTTTCCCCTGCTCCACATTTTGTAATATTTCCTATATTCTTACTTAATCTTATATTTTGTATAAATAGGATATTCGGCATTTTAACGATACGGGAGGCATGGCAAAGAGAAGATCTTCTGTAACTTCCACGTTTATAGCTGCAAAATCATTCAAGTACGAGTTTTTATATTGTTCCTTTAATTTTTTCGCCCGTGTACTTATTTGTCTAACACAATAAAATTTCATTACTTAATAATTCGTGTACACAACTAATAAGATTTTATCAAGCCTTAAAAATGTGAACGCGTAGCCTCAGAATCCGTCAAATGTCTTTTCAACGATATGTTCTGCCTCCCACGCGCGAAAACTTTATCGAATTTTGAAATTTCTGTGTAGCGAAGGTAAATACTATTAGACTACAGGATAAAGTTGATCTCTAGCTGTCAACCTACTACCTTTCATTGGACTTTATTTAATAGAATTACCATAAAGTACTTTTTTATAGCTGTTCCTTTAATTTTTCTTGCCAGTGTATATTTTATAAACTTTGTTATTACAAAAAGAAATAATATTTTATATCAGAAGATATTTTTTCTTTCAATAAAGTACAAAGTTGAACATTATTTTATGGTAGTATAAAGAATTACGTTTTATAGAATTTTCCTGAAGCAACGTTTATGTTTTTATCGGCAAAATCATTCAAGTAACATGGTTTTTTGTATTTTTTCCTTTATTTTTTACCGCCAGTTTACCTGTTTGTCAAACATAATAAAATCACATTATTTAATAAAACGTGTACAGCTCTAATTACATTATATCATACCTTAAAAAAACACCAAGGCGTAGTTATATCATCACCGCAATTCCCATAATTATCATATTTGAGATTTTTGAAGCAAAAGATTGGGTGAAATATAAAATTGAATATACTATATCTAACATATAGTATAAATTCTACTTTAAGATTCGTATTACTGCAATTTGTATTCGGAGTGTGTACATATTCTTTTATTTCAATTAAGTTTATAATAATATGTGTAAATTAAAATATCTTGAATGATATTAGTTTCTAAAGCATTTTAATGAGGTATATCTTATGTTAGAATTGCTACTATTATCGTATTAAACTGATGAGAAATAATCTTCAATAATGATTGTTTACATGCATTTAATTAATGTATTAGCTATAATAAGGGTTGCAATATGATTAAATTCAATAATAAACAGAAAAAATTTCTACACAAAGGAAATAAAGTGGTTTTATTATAGCTATTATAATATTTATAAATAATTACTTTAATAACAGTGTTTTGTATTGAAACTCATATTTTATTGAACAGCAAATTAATATAATTGCGAAGTAAACTTAACAGAAACTCCAGAAAAAACATTTATTTTTATTTCAATCTTTTGTTTTGCGTCTTTTGTAATTTAAATACATGATTGGTTATGATAAAAAAATAATAATAATAGGTTTTTTTTTTTTTTTTTTTTTTTTTATTATTCTTAAAAGCAATGTACTAGAGATATAGTTATAAAATAAAATTTCGCAGATGTGTATAAATTAATTCGTGCTTTTTATCACTTTGTCTATTTGTATTTTAAGATATGTAAAGTGCTTAGACGGATTTTTTTTCTCCCTCAAATGTAACATCCATTTAGAATGACTCTCCTTTTGTTTGTAATAATTATACAAAAGGCATTCTTCTTTCCATTTTTAGATATAAATATCTTCTAAAAAAAACAGTAATCCTAATGATTATACATTTTAAACATTCCATGAGATTGCATTTGCTAAGATATAGGTTATTTTACAGAAAAGTACTTTTTCGGTTTGATAATTAATTTTGAAAAAAAAAAAAAAAAAAAAAGAATAATTTTGAAAAACATTTTAGCGGTTTTACATAATACAATGCATTAAAAAATATATATTTGATGAAGATTTATGTGTTGTGAATTTATTTATTTATTTAATGAACCGAGGTATACGTGTATATAACAGCTTCTCTATATGTTACACATAATTTTCTTTATTGACATCTTCAATTATTTTGTGAATGTTATTAATATATTATTCATTCAACAATGTACCTTTTTCTCTGAAATTTCCTTTAAATGTAAATTAAAATTTGTTATAAAAAATCAAAAATTGCATTTGAATTACTCTCAAAAGACTTTCTTGTATCTGCCATTACAATAAAATTGTGCGTAATAATTTATAAAACCTATCAGCATTAGAGTCCTATTAAAAATATTCGGATACAGCTGGTATCCCTTTTTAATTTAAGTCGTTTACCGTGAATGTGCACATTGTCGTTTGTGCACATTGTCGTTAATTTTGAAATATGCTCACTAAACTAGAAAAGGTCATGAACTTTATGTATCCCCCGTTCTTGATTTAAAATGTAATCATTCTTTATTTATTAAAAATAAGCTTTTAATTTATATACACAAAGCTTTTTATAGATATTTACTTGGGTTTTCACATAACATTCTAAATAATCAAGGCATTATGAAACAAAAGATTGTGTATTGCATCTTGTTATAATATTATTTTGGAAATCAAAACATAAATCTTTATAAAATAAATTAAGCCTTAAATAATGGAAAACCTACACTGTAAAAAAAAAAAGAAAAAGATATATGTTGACTTTTCGGGAAAAAACTGTAAACCAGAACGTGTGTAAAAAAATGTTTATTTTAAGGAAATAGCTTCTATTTATTACGAACTTACGGTCAAAATCTGTTAAAATAATAGAAAGTTCGCAGTGAACACAAATTATTTCCATAAAATAAACAGTTTTTTACTGGCATCCTGGCTGATAGTTTTTTCCTGTAAAATCAAAAAACTGTTTAATTTACATAAATAATTTGTATTTATTACGAACTTATGGCAAAATCTGTTAAAATAATAGAAAGTTCGTAGTAAATACAAATTATTTTCGTAAAACAAACAGTTTTTACTGAAGTCCTAGTTTCAGCTTTTTTTTGTAAAATCAAGATTTTCTTTTATTTACAGTGTATGCGATTACCCATATAAATATTGAAAAAAGTGAAAAATTAACAATGTATATTAATATTTTTTTCATTTTTATTTGACATTTTTAGACACGGGAAGTAATGTATGTTATATAAATCGATGTAAATAATATTTAGCAACTAAGTATTGCAAATCAATAACGCAATGAAAAGCATAGAAAGTATTTCTTATTCTAAATAGGGATATTTTTATGCAAACATTTTTTGTTAAACATTTTTAAATATCAATTTATTTCAATATACTTGGCACATATTACATTTTCATACTTCTCAAAAGGTAAGTAATGAAACGAATAATATTATTATTTAGAATGAATGCATTTTCTCTCAAAAAAAAAAAAAAAAAAAAATATTATTAACGATTTAAACATCTTTAAAATGTTTCATACGCTTTATTTTTTCATCTCTCAATATTGCTAAGATTCAACCTTGATACATACAAAAAAAATCTGAACGTACGATTTGGAATTGTTTATTAAGGTTCACACATTACAATAATGTCTGTTAACATAATGATTTTTTTAAATCAGTTTCATGCCAGTTTATTTGGCTTTTTAAAATAAATCTTTCCCGCTTTATGAACAACATTTATTGTAGTACATATCAAGATTTCTCTTGACTATATTGAGAATTTTGAATAAAATTTTAAACGGATGGAACATTTTAAAGAAATATAGACTGCGAAAAATTTGCTTTGAGACAAATGTATTTGAAATACGACATGTTTTCATCACTTAGCTTAGTAAGAAGTATGAAAATTCATATTCGGCTAAAAGTATGGCAATGTTTTAATATTTCTGAAATTTCAACAATAAATTTTCACACAAAAATAAAAATTCCTATTTTCGCTCTTTTTTCAGTAAACCGTGCCCTTTCTACATGCGATATCTAAATGTGCGATATCTAAACATGCGATATCTAAATGTAACACTGTATACAATGCTCTCGAATTAAGAAAAACTGGTTTTTAAAATAGATGAAACGGATATGAAGTAATTTTTTCCATGCTGATTTTGCTGATCTGTTATTTCTACGCTGATTTGTTATTATCGTAAAAAAAAAAAAAACACGATATTTCAAAAAATTTCCCAGAAATCGGCCCATATCATTAATTTTAATAGTTTTATAGCTGATTTTAACAACATGTGTAGAACTAGAATTAAAGCCAATAATAAAGAATAAAAATATCTTGACAGATTTAATAAAGGGGTTTTATCATAAGCACACTTTTAAACAAAGACAATTGTTTTCTCTGCAATAATTTATTACACTGTTAAAAATCTGCAGGGAACTGTCCAGCAATTTTACCGTTTTTAAAGATAACGGTTACTTGACCATATTATTAAGCGCAACTAACCATACTATTGACAATATTATGGTCAGAATAAAGTTAAATTACGGTTATGTAAAAGTTTTCTATAAAAATGGTCGAATTGTTGGACAGTTTACTGCAGATTTTTAACAGTGTAGTTTCTGGTGTTTCTAAAGATAAAGAACACTTTTCAAAATCTTGAGTAACTCGGAAGAGTTTATTATATGTATTAGTTCTTGATTATATTACACAGTGAAACCTCTTTGTAAGAACCACCTGCTGTTCCATTGAAAATTGGCACTTATGAGGGGTGGCCTTTGAATAGGGGTGACAAAAAAATAACAACTAAAATAAGGAAATCAAAACCTATATAGGTGAAAAAAAACTGTTTATTAACGTTTTCAAACTCTATACATGATAGATAAAAGTTTCTATTGAAGTTTGTTTACTGATCATGACAATTAAAAACTTTGATTTTGACATTCAAATCCAAATGTACTCTTTGGCTTGATTTAGGTGCCATAATTTTAAGTTTTACATAAGCTTGAGCATAAAATTTCTAGTGTAAAAATTGCGCTTCAATATGCCTTCACAGTTTTAGTAAATGTGGAATCAGTTTTTCTAGATCACCTGTTATCCTTTGTGTGCCCAGAACAAAATGTCAAGTTTCCCTTCCAACCCATCACCTACAGACTGAAAGGTCAAACAAAGTGTGAAGGTCACTTGTTTGTCTCACTTGTGGAAAATTTTGTGGTCCTTCATTGTGTTACTAAATCCTCCCCATCTCCCTCTGCATTCTTCGTCGCAAGTGCAGATGTTTGCTGAACTTTTATCTTTTGGTTCTGGAATCCAATACACATGTTTAGGATTTAAGGCACACGTGAAATGGCCTTTATGAGGGGTTGTAGCCCCCTAATAGGAGTAAATTTAACATTATGTCTATGGGGAAAATGTTCATTCTTTAAAATATTGGTCCTTAATAGAGGTGGCCCTTGAATAGGGGTGGCTTTTAAAAGAAGTTTCACTGTATTTTCCTTGATTCAGAAACATATGTCTTTTTTTATAATGTAGCTACACTGTTAACAATCTGCAACAAATTGTCTAATCATTCAACCTTTTTTATAGATAACGGTTACTTGACCATAATATGAAGCGTTCTTATTCCCTGTTAAAAAATTGCTGCAAACTGTCCTGTCATTCGACCATTTTTATAGAAAACTGTTACATAACCCCAATTTAACTCTCTCAGATATGCTTCATAATATAGTCAACTATCCGTTATCTTTTAAAATGGTCAAATGCCTGGACAGTTTACTGCAGATTTTTAACAGTATTGGCCAGAATAAAGATAAATTACGGTTATATAACTGTTTTCTGTAGAAACGGTTAAATGACTGGGCAGTTTGTTTCAGCTTTTTAACAGTGTATTATGTTATTTATACATAATTACTTTGAAAATAGTTTTTGTATTGAAACATATTTTATTTAACAGCAAATTAAAATATAATTATGAAGTATACTTAACAGAAACTTCAGAAAAAATAAACATATTTATTTCAACATTTTGTTTTCGTTTTGCAATTGAAACATGCTGCCAATTAGTTCATTGTATGAAAATTATCTCAATGACAGATAAAATAAACATTACATAAAGAATCTGTTTTAATTAAATGAAATGTATGCTTTGTGGTTGTTAAAAAAGCTATCTTTATCCAACTGGAAAAGTAGATTATCCTTCAGAAATTAAGTACTTCGCGGGTTTTTTTCCCGCGATATACATAAAAGCATCTTAACTAACATTTATTTTCCCATAAAAATATTCAATATTCATGTAATAAGAAATTATGTCTTGGATAACTGAAAATAAGAAGTGATAAAAGCTTTTTATGATTACGAATTGCATTTTTTGCGAAATCTTTTGCTGATGCATTTTGTTTGAATATACCGAGTGAGCAAAATGTCCGTATAAACTTTAAAAAATCATAAAAACCGAAAAAATAACCGAAATGAAAAACTGTTTGCAGAATTAGCATCTATAGGTCAGGGGAATTTTTTTTAAGACAGAAATAAAAAATAACTCAAAAAACAGCCGCAGACAGATGGCGCTGGTTCGTGCGATTTTGGTGGAAATATGCAAATGAAACTGTTTTAAAAATTTGTGCTACTAATCCAGAACTAGTTCACCGTTATGAGCCATGTACTTGATCAAGGATGCTGAGTATGAAGGATAAAGCTTTGTTGGTGAAGTTATTTTACGTGGACAATTTCTGGATTAGGAGCACAAGTTCTTATAACCGTTTCATTTGCATATTTCCACCAAAATCGCACGAACCAGCGCCATCTGTTGGCTGTTTTTTGAGTTATTTTTTATTTCTGTCTTAAAAAAATTTCCGTGACCTATAGATGCTAATCCTGGAAACAGTTTTTCATTTCGGTTATTTTTTCGGTTTTTATGAATTTTTAAAGTTTATACGGACTTTTTGCTCATCCGGTATACGCAACGTAAGTTAATGTTTAAATGCAGCCAATTTCAATGTACTTTTTTGATTTTTCTAGTTACAATTAAGGGCTTCAAATCAAAACAACCAATCTATGTTCATTTTATAAAATATCAACTGCTAGAGATGTCTCTAAATTAACTAGATTCTGAAACGGGAGTTTTCTGACAACTCGGCACAGACTGCCACAGCAAACTATTGCGCATATGCGGTAACTTGTATTTAGTAGGATAGAGAACGATAAAAGGACGAATTCATTTAATTATTAGTTAACATAGTTATTTCATTTAATTAGTCACAATGGAAATACAACGACTGCTCTTCATAAAAATTTGTCAACTGTTTGTTACGTTGTGTCCATAAATAAATTAACGGATTTAAAAATTAAAAAAATAATAAACGGTGTTGAAATTATCCAACACCTGTGTGGAGAGCAATGTGCGAAGCCAGGATTTTTTTACTGCCCTTACATTCTTTAAATCCACATATCACTTATATATGGCGCTGTATCAACTCCAACTGGAATTATGGTCAAAATAATCTTTCAATTTCAAAAGTAAACAATTTTTTAGATTTTCAAGGGGTAAACAGAAAAAGGATAAAAACTAACTAAGCATTTATCCACTTTTATACGTTAATTTGAGCATTCTAAGCTTTTGAGACAACGAAACATCCTCTATTGGTGATATTTGTAAGTAAAACAATGAACCATAATAAATACATTCCCGACTTCAATCATAAATCTTAATGAAGAATAAGAATAACTTTAATAACTGTCACTTTTTGCTTCATACTGAATTTTAAAAACAACCAGTCCATCTAGGTATACCGTTATTGTCATATACTCCGCTTCTGCTACATTGTTTAACTTGCCCAAAATATTTGTATATGACTTTTGCGTTTAACGTTCCTAAATGCCTTGCATTCCGGAGGCATATACCACGACTATTATATATAGGCATATACCACAAGGCATTGTTGTTAAATTTGTAACTACTGGTGCTTTCAATAATGCATTGATTGAAACGAAATTAGTATGCCACACATAATTTTTCTGAAAATGTGATTTTAATATATGGGTTATAAATGGTACATTTAGTTGCATTTATCGGTTGAATCGGTGTAGTTTTTCCCTTTTTGGTACATCAATTGTGACACTTCTATCTGTGTCAGACTTACAAAAGATTACGGTTCAGAATTTGCCGTTTCATTCATGTACGGTTTAATATTTTCGATTGCTGTTTCAAAGCGTTTGGGCGACCGTGTATTATTTTGATGGCTTTCCTAGTAATAAAAATGCAAAACCTCTAATTATATTCCTTTTGCTTAATGTTATCACATTTCATACAAAGAAAAGTTAATAAGATGAAAATCTCACTAAAATATCTTTATTATAGTTAAAGTTTGAAACGGAAATTTGGCCTTAGTTTGGAGTGAGACACCATGTATTAATATTGGATACGTACATTGTGATGCATCTTAATTCTATGATTATTTAATGCATTAATCCTATGATTGATTTTTGAAACCGTATATTTTAAAGTAAAACAAGAAAATTTTTATATTAAATTCGTCTTTGCATTATTTCGTTGTATCATTTAGAAATGTAATTCTTGAATCATTTTTAACAACAACAAAAAAAAAATGTTTACCGTTTTTAATCCTCGCATGCATGAAATATTTTTAATTTGATAGAAAATATTTTTTGAATTTAAAATAGATTATCCAAAACAAATAATGACTAACTTTTACATTCTTATATTTATTACAAAATTACAAATTACCCTCACATACCATTTACAAGCTCTAAAAAAATTCATTATTAAGGGTTATTCATTTTGGTGGATAGTTTAGTAAAGTTTTCTGCTTTAAACTATTTTAGTAAATGTATAAATATATATATATATAATAAAACATTTGTAATTATTAACCATGAAACAAATGAAAAATCGACCATCGACCATAAATAAATAAAATAATTAAACCATAAAACTGTATCCTATATTCTGTAATTCACAAAGTGAAAGAATAAAATATTTATGGGGAGAAATGTCCAATCGAATAAAAACATCCTCATAATAACGAAAATCACAAATGCATAAAAGGAAACAAATACATAACAGTACAGCAAAGACCAAAATTACGATATTTCGAATGTTGGATTTGATAGTAAGCATTACAAAATGTGTGAAAAAAAGCAGCAATTGTACATTAAAAATAATTAAAGTAGTGGATTGTTAAGATACATGTAAAGACACCAATAAATGCACATATGCAGCAATGAAATTATATATTTTAAATCTGGTTAAATTGAAATAATTTGCCAAAATATGGACTATTTGTAGATGATATAATAATGCGACAACTGCAAAATACATTTAGATATGAAACAAAATAAATATTATCCAATAATAAATCCGCATTTGCCGCTATACATTATGGAAATTCAATATAATAAAACTTTTTGTAATTATTAACCATCGAACAAATGAAAAATCGACCATAAATAAATAAAACAATTATAATATATACATATTGACTAATTATGCATGAATGGCTAAGAAATTAATTTGTTAATATTTAATAAACTTTTAATTCATGAAAATTTAAAACTTTTATTTTTTTCTGTACAACCTTATTATATCAACAACTATCAATTCCTTTTCAGGTAATATCCGCACACGAGCTGTTTTGGATAGAGAAACAAGCTTACGATACTGGCTAACAGTAATTGCTCAAGATCGAGGTGCAGTACCTTTGACTTCACGCTTGGATGTTTATGTGGAAGTAGAAGATGAAAACGACAATACGCCTTTGACGTTTGAACCTGCTTATTACCCTAACATCCCAGAAAACTCTCCTCCGGGAACAACTGTAGTCAAAATGGATGCATTTGATTTGGATGTTAATCCTGACCAGAGAATATCCTATCACATTACGGCTGGTGATCCTCAGGGCTATTTTGATCTCGATTCTGCCACAGGTAAGCGCATGAATGATATTTTTATTTTATTACTTTAATATTACCTAAAACGGCAGTGATATTTCTGACTTCATTGGTTGTTTAGGTTTATTGGTAAGCTTTGAAGGTTTCTAAGTAAGGATATAACTTTAATTCATTACCGTCTTATCTTTATCTGAAAATGAACGAATTAGAATAAATAAAATATATGAATATAAAGCCTTGATTTATTTTTATAAAGTGTAGGAATTAATCTTTAAATTTTAGAATAATAACAAGTGCAGAATTTTTAAGAAACAAACCGCTGTGCATGTAATTCGTGACTTGTATTTTATACCAACGTATATAGGAATTTTATTCTAGAGAGATTTAATCCATGTACATGAAAATGATTATATGCTATTCAAATATTAGTTTATTGAATTAGCACCGATGAGCTATATTATTCAAAATTATCTATTTTTATTTTAGACAGAGTTTAAATCATACACTATTGTGTTGAACTAGAGCTTATCATTTCCATATTTATTTAGTGATAAATATTTGAATTTTCAATATTCATAAGTTTAACGATTTTATAAAGATAAAATAAATTTTGGTATGTATTAATATGCATGAATTACGAGAATATTTTAAAACTCATTCTTGCTTACGGAATGCACGAAGCATTTTTTAATTTAATTTTCAGCTCCTGTCTCCGTCTGTGAAATCACATACACATATTTGCTTAATTTAATTGAAGAAAGAGTTGGAGCTCCCTTTGCGATGTTATTATATGTTGTTAAAACATAAACTCGCCTTTCTATTAATTTTTTTTTCTAAATTGTACCTAATAACATACATAAAAACCCTACTTACAAAAAATATACAATTTGGGTTGTATAATTTTTTAACTTGTTCAAAGCCATCACTTTATGCATATTAAAAAGTATTAGGAAAATATTTATCCCAAATTTTGTTTAAGTTTTATTAGCGCTATTGGAATTCTAATGAGAGTAATGCTTTCATTGTTGATGCATTCATTTGATTTTCAGAAATGGGATATAATCTTTAACATTAGAACCGCCAAAAGGGGTAATTTTAACCTTACCAAATTAAAAACATAAACTCGCCTTTCTATTAATTTTTTTTTTCTAAATTGTACCTAATAGCATACATAAAAACCCTACTTACAAAAAACACACAATTTGGGTTGTATAATTTTTTAACTTGTTCAAAGCCATCACTTTATGCATATTAAAAAGTATTAGGAAAATATTTATCCCAAATTTTGTTTAAGTTTTATTAGCGCTATTGGAATTCTAATGAGAGTAATGCTTTCATTGTTGATACATTCATTTGATTTTTAGAAATGGGATATAATCTTTAACATTAGAACCGCCAAAAGGGGTAATTTTAACCTTACCAAATTAAAAATAGTTAATTTGAACCAGAAATTTATTTATAAGGTAAGTTAAAGGCATCCAGCGGGAAAATAGGCTAATTAAATAAGTTAAATAGTTTTAAATAAAAATTCTGGTGTGAAATACTTTTTATAATACTTGAGGGAAATTTCGGCGGTTCTAGTGTTAATTTCTATTGTGTTTATGTGGAAAAACAGCTGTTTTGAGAAAAAAAATAGATACTTTGTGGTGTACCATTAAATGAGATAGTGCCCTTAGTAAATGTAACCAACTTGTTACATCTGAAAATAATATAATTTTTAAAGATAAGAAAGTTGGAATAGGGAACAAGGAATAGGGGTAAAAATCTTGTACTGAAGAGTAGAGGTTTGTAAGCAAATATTTTGTACTAAACTTTCAAAAAAGAGAGGAAACTAAAATATGTGTACTAAAACATGATTTTCAATTACTTAAAAAAAATAAAATATTTTTACTATCCATTTCTGTTTGACCGATTAGTTATTATAGGATCAAAATATACACTGTAAAAAAATAATAAAATACGGAAATATTACTAAAAGGACTAAAATACGGAAATATTACTGGGAACCTAGACGCCAGTACTATTTCCGTATTTTAACGGAACTTTTTCCCAGTAAATTACAGAAAAATTTCCCATTAAATTCCAAAAAACGGAAAATTTTCTGTAATTTACCAGGAAAAAGTTCCTTAAAATACGGAAATAGTCCTGTCGTCTAGATTGCCAGTAGTATTTCCGTATTTTAGTCCGTTTTTTTACAGTGTATACCATTCTATAAAAACAGAGAACTTAGTACAATGTAAAATACCATGATGGACGATATAGTTATTCAAATATATTACGTACAACAATATTTGTCCAAATATCTTTCAACAAAATCTTTGCAGTTCATTTAAACTTAAAGACATGTTATGTTTCTGAATTTCCACTTGCCAAACAATTTCCTGTGGACTAATTACTTAGAAGCAAATCTAAGGCTCCGTAGTTACCGATTTCTACGATAATTGTTCATGATAACTGGAAACACAGTAATAATCAAGCATTGATCTCAACTCATATCATTAACGAATCCTAGAGATTCTCCCTTCTACATTTTGGAAATATAAGTGATAGACACTCTCCTGTACGATTATTATCGAAGATAACAGTTTCTTTTACTGAAGAAATGAATATTTGCGTTTGATTGAACAGATTGTGACTCTGTTTAGGCTGAATTTTCTCATGTTGTAGATAACAGATAAATAGGCGATACAGTTGATATTTGACAAATTTCTCTTGAAAGTAATTAAATAATCTGTGTGATTGTAAAGGAAACAGGCTATACTTAAGAGAGATACAGGCAAGATTGTTGACACATGACATATTTCTAGAGAAATGTTGTTAAATATTTCATATGATTGCAAAGGAAATGGGCTAAGTGAATCTTAATAATAAGATTTTAAAATTATTATGGATGGAATAGATGTTATTAATACGACAATTTAAATAGTAAATATTTGGTAGTGAACATACGTTTAACTTCTGTTTTAAATTATTATCATGTAATTTCAAATTTCACAAATGTGATGAATAATTTAGAAAATTTGTCCATATTCATTATGTTAAGCATAAACGCTTGACTGTACAGATTGTGGCTGTGTTTAGGCTGAATTTCCTTATTCTGTAGATAAGCAATACGTCGGCGACATTGTTAATAGTTGACAGATATTTTTAGAAAGTAAATAAATAATCCGTATTGTTACAAAAGAAACAGACTATACTTAAAAGATATACGGGCAAGATAGTTTATATGTAACATATGTCTAGAGAAAGTAGTAAATATTTTATATTATACTAAATTAAATATGCTATATAAATCATATCTGTGAGATGTTAGAATTATCATGGAGAAAATAGACTATTTTAATTATAATAACGTGGCAATTTAAATAGTAAATATTTAGTAGTGAACATCTCTTTAACTTTTGCTTGAAATAATTATCATGTAATTTCACATTTCAGAAATATAATAAGTAATTTAGACAGTGTATGCATATTTCGGTGATGAAAAATAGTATCTTGTGTATAAATTATCATATTTATTATCAAAGTCTAAATCTAAAGAAAAATTCTCCGTGTTTCGACATTTAAAGACAGCACAAAATCTGAATTTAAAAGGCTTCGCGTTATCAAGAAAAGGACAAATAAGAATGATCAAGCGCTTCATATCGATTTTGATGACAACTGTGAATGGGGTAAAAGAATGAAAGAAAAAGTGAGCAAAATAATAAAATTATAATAATACAACAAAATGAGAAGGAAAGTGCACATGCGAATAAAAATATTTTCCAGGTAGAAGCATAAAAGAAATGTCAAATATTTTAAGTAAAATCTGATGTTATTTTTGTAAAAATGTTGATGAAATTATTAAAAATATTATTTTATGTTCTCGAAATGCCCGTAAATGTAGTCCTGTTCAACATAAAAGAGGGAAAAAAAGAAATATGGTTATTCTTAATAGACGAGTTCGGATCATGCTTTGTTGGTTTATGGAAGGAGCTGCAGTCATCTTTTACACACGAGTACTAAACAAATTCTCTGATCATGGATGTACAGTGTTTAATTTTAAAAGAAATTTCACAATATTTTTTTTTATAACGAGAAATATATCACAGTCTAAACGCAAAATGTAAAACATGAAAAACTTCCTAATTATAGAAAAATGAAACCAACTGTTAATACGACATTTCATATAACACAGAGTTCAATGTACCTTGCACAACAGAAAATTTTGAAATTGAAGTCCATTTCATTTCTGTCTTGCTTTTCAATTTAAGAAGCTCTTCTACTAAGAAAATTGAAAAATTATAAATTATAATTTTGTTTAACTGTCTCTGTAAGAGCTTCTTTTTAACACTTTCCAACACACATGAAAATGGTTAATGAATTCGGTTTGTATGTCTGCCTGGTCATCTGTCCATCTATTCGTCCCCCCCCCCCCCCCCCCCGTCTGTCCGTGCTCTAACACTCGTAAATATACTCGGATTGCCATTGTTTTATGTATATTGTAGTAATTAAACCTTTTTTAATATATCAATAATATTGAACTGTAGTATTTTCTTTTAAGTAGAGTCCCCTCTGTTGTCATTTTCATATGTAATGCGCATTACACATTTCTGACGATTTGCTTTTCTACATGTTTTTCTTTCTTTTTTTTTTCTTAGACAAAATGCATGTAAATGTAATACTAAAAGCAATTCAGTTAAGATAACTATCTACTTAAACAATATTCAAAATTTCAAACAATGTTTTACGCATTTTTGCGTCATTTTAGCATCAATATATATTAATTACGTAAGTACGCCATGTTTCTCTAACAAATTTGTCTTCAACATTTCGCGGCCTGTCGACATGCGGTATCCTTTGTAGCCTACGTTCTGCATATGGTGTTCATTGGAGCTTACGAAATCTTTTGATTTGTTATATAATTAGATTATATAATTATTTATATAATTAGATGTAGATTAATATAATTAGATGTTAATTAAATTATAAAGTCGTGATGCAATTTCCCGCGAAGAAATTTGCAAAGAAATACTGCTGACCACGCAAACAGTAAAAATAAACGGGTTTTTCACTTCAGTTTTTAAATATAAGTGATTATTTTTTCTCTTAATATGCCTTTACATTGATATAATTATTCATAAATCAAATAAAATATGTATGCAAATAAAATATTTATTGTTTTTCAATTTTAACGTATACAGTTTCACCACGTCAATTAACGTCAGTTTCAACAATAAACGTATTTTCAGGGGAAATATTATTCGAAAAGTTTTTGTTATTCATTTTTCAATTGAAATAATACTTTTCAAACGAAGACAAATGATATCAAAAGATATATCAAGAAATCTTAAAACTGTCCAAAAAGAGATTTTTTTTTTCAGACATTGACAAACCATAGAAGTTGCGAGATTCAATATGTAAATGAAGTACGAAAACTGGGCAAAACTAAAAATAAATGATTCAATAATAGGTGTTTTTTCATAGAATTTTCGCGAAGCCCTAGATATGCCCGACTGAATTCAGATTGAAGATTGCCGTTCTATCACAATAGATTAATTTTATAAATAGGAAGGCATAAAATCAATACTGATAAATCTAAAATGAGTTGAGTGATATTTCGTTTACTTTTATTTCCAAATTTCAGAAAGAATTGAATGCTTATTCTTTTAATGCTTATATAGCGCGGTTTGAATAACTTTCCTATAAAGAAAATCCTTTCTAGACTTTAGAGCACAAATTAAATATTGCATGCAGTGAATAATTGAACCACACGTAAAATCTAAATGTATAGTATTATTATTATTGCAATAACTCTAGTATTTTACTTTAAAATATTTCAGAAAGTTATAAAATCTTTGAAAATCATTCAAATACATAAGAGTCCCACGACTGTTAATTTAAAACTTGTATGGACATTTCCATTCAAAACTAATTATTTCTTGATAAAACTAACTGTATCATATATTTCCTTTACATGTATCATATATTGTCGTGTTAGTTTTCGCAAAAAACTGGTATTTATTATTAAACTTATTGTATAGTGAATCCGGCAAGAAAGGTTCATAAATCAAGAAATAAATTTCAGTAGATACATTGTCGTTCCATTTCATAAAAAATACCTCTACATATAACTGAGAAAGAATTTTTAACATAGTTTAAAATCATTTAAATACATAAGAAAGTTGCACTGTTGTTAACTCAAATTTTCTACGTAAATCTTTATTCAAAACTCAATATTGCTTGATGAAACTCATGCTACCATATATTTTCTGTACGTCATATTACTTTTCACAAAGAACTGGCATTTATTATTAAATATTAAATATCAAATATTGAAATCTTTGCTATTAAATATTGAATCGGGTAAGGAAGCTTTTAAATAGATCATAAATCAAAAAATAAATTTCAATAGATACAGTGTCATTCTATTCAGAAAAGATCTCTCTACATATAAAAGAGAAGACATTTTTATCATAGTTTAAAATCATTTAAATAAGTACGAAATTACCACAGTTGTTAACTCAAAATTTGTACGTAATTCTCCATTCACAAATCAATATTATTTGACCAAACTCATGTTATCATACCGGGTGTCCCAAAAATGACCGATGATTTTAAAATTCAATAACTTGCAAATGGTGACAGATATTAAAAAAAAATCTTGCAGCAGGGTTATGTATGATGTCAGGGAGATTTTTTACTGTGATTCTTTATTTTAGTTCGAATTTCAAGCAATAGGTGGCACTGAGAGCAATAGGTACTCAGTTCAGACCCGATTTCTGGTACATTGGGATCCATTCAATCCATTTTAATTTCCATGTTTCGCATGGAAGAAGAGAGGGGCCGAAAAATCGAACCTGGATTTAGCTGTTATTGCTTGTAGCGCCATCTATCAATGCTATTTGTAACTAAAACTGAGAATCGCAGCATACAAACTCCTGACATCTTACATAACACTCCTGCAAGAAATTTTATTAATATCTGTCACCTTTTGCAAGTTATTGAATTCTAAAATCATCGGTCATTTTTGTGACATCCGGTATGAAGAGCTCAGATGATAAAGGTGGTATGTAACAAATGAAAAATTCAGTTAATCATATGATTGAAGACAATCAATGGTCCTCTACTATATGAAAAAACCTAATAGTAACAGAGATTTTAATTTATAAAGGAGGCAGTTGACAAGATAGATGTTTGGACCTTTGCAGCTCATTTTCTCAAAATGGTGATTGTATAACTTACCACCTTTGTCATCTGAGCTCTTCATGTATTTCCTTTACGTCGTATTAGTTTTTACAAAGAACTGGCATTTATTATTAATCTTTTTGAACAGTGAATCACTTAAGGAAGCTTCTAAATATACCATAAACCAAAAAACAAATTTCAATAGATACATTGTCGTTCCGTTCATAAAAAGTACCTTAACGTATAAAAGAGTAAAAAATTTTAACATCGTTTAAACTCATTTAAATACGAAAGAAATTCTACAGTTATTACCTCAAAATTTCAACACAAATTTCAACTATCTTCCATTACTGCTTGATCAAACTCATGTTATCATATTATTTATTTACGCCGTATTAGTTTTCATAAAGATCTGGCATTTATTATTAATCCTATTGAATAGTGAATCCGATAAGGAAGCTTCTAAACAGAACAAAAATCAAAAAATAAATTTCAATAGACATATTGTCATTTTATTCATAAAAAATCCCTCCGCATACAAAAAAGTATACATTTTTAAAATTGTTTAATATCATTTAAATACGCAAGAAAGTTCCACAATTATTTTCTCAATATTTCAACATAAATCTCTATCTTTCTATATTGCTTGATCAAACTCGTATTATCATATTATTTATTTACGCCGTATTAGTTTTCATAAAGAACTGGCATTTAATATTAATCCCATTGAATAGTGAATCCGGTAAGGAAGCTTCTAAATAGAACATAAATCCAAAAATAAATTGCAATAGATACATTGTCGTTCCATTAATAAAAAATCCCACTACGTATAAAAGGGTAGAAACTATTGAGTAACCCGCGTATCTTTCCATTTATTTGTAAATATTACTTCACTTGAAGACAGCTTGATCTCTTAATAAGGCCTCCTGTCTGCTCATTTTTTTCGTGTAATCTTACTTCAGAGACCCTACACTGCAAGTTATTAGTCTTTCAGTTCTAGTTTCTTTCTTATTTCGTCACAGAATTACAGGAGCGTTTTTTGCCCTGTGATTATTATTAAAACCATCACATCAAGGCCTGGTAACGTGTAATTTTTCCGGGATATATTTTCTTTTGTTCTCCGATTTTCATTTCATTTTCGATCGGGATCTACTTTATTGTTATTCTTAATCCTGTCACGTATTTTCTTTGTTGATGGCCGTAGAAGATTTGCTTGCTGTTTTCCACGTCAATTAGAAAAAATATATTGTAAAAAGGGTTCTAAATTCCGGACATACTAAAAGATCCCTCTTAAAGCCCTTTTGTTTACCTCCATATAAAAACGTGAGGCCGTATTTTATTTTATTTTTTTACTTTCTTTTACTCTCGGCTGTGTCGCATTTAATATATACTTGAGATAATTCGCTTAAAAAATAAAACGAAATATTTTTGCTATACATTTAGAACCTTCTTTTAAGTTTATGAGATTAGATTCAACGAAATATTTCTTTAAAAAGGTTTTTTTGTCTTTTGTTTTATTTTACACAATTCTTGTTTTGTTCTTATGTTTAATGGCAAATTTTTCATTGCTATTGCACTTTTCAAACCATGTTTTACCATCGGGTTGTGTACAGGAGAGCTCAAATTTATCGAATTTCCACAAGTGATATCGCATTTTGTATTTCTGCTCCGCTATTTGAATAGATTTTCAGTTTGATAGATGTTATTTATAATCATTTTGATTTCAAGTTTAATTATTATTATTATTATTTTTTAATTTTTGAATTTGGCTAATTTTTAATGCACTTTTATCGGTACTTGTTTGTTATGGGGTCTTTGGCAAGATAGAGAAAATCATCTTGACAAGAATAGAAATTTCTTTATACATATTTTCTGGCAACCTATTCACTGTTTCATACACACAAGCAATTGTTGCAATATTTATATAATTTTTCTGATATAAAGGAACCATTTATATATTTTTATATACTAATGAACGTAATTTGCATGTAAATAATAATAATTATATACATATAATCATTAAATAAACGCTACCGACCACCAACAAAAACTGTGAAATTATGAATAAAATGAAATGAACTAATTGGCTACAATATAGTCCCCGCCCCCCCAGCACACTTAACATAGATTCCAAAAACATAGTAAAAAATAGCAGAAATTTAATAACAGAAATTGCATAATAGAAATTTGTAGAATTTAGAAAGAATCGTCAGGTCCAAAATGCCTAAAGTTCCACAGATAAAATGCGCTGTTTCATTTTCATATTAGCCATAAAATAGCTAAAGAATATGAATTTGGGACAACCACAACCATAAAATAGAAAAATAAACTATTGAATAACAATTAAGATAAAAATAAATCAAGAATAAAAAGAATCGAGGAAAAAAAAATAACAAATTACCAAATTGGAAACATGATCTAAGCATAAGACATCACATATTACAATTATTGGAGATCACCAGTACATGTTGCCAAAAAAGGTTTTTAAAATGATAATGGACCATGGAGCAAGAATCGACAATGTACAGCATAGCCAAGCATAAACCCCAATATGTATAACCAGCACCCTCGATAGATAATTTAGAATTAAACTGCACCATATATTCAAATGAATCAGTGAGGTGCTGCCATCTATTGAATTACAATAAAAACTATAGTAAATAAAAACTATTATGTAATAAAAACTATTTATAACTATTAATGGATTAAGTTTTAAAGCAAATACTGCCTAGAGACAGGGAAATGATAATTAAATAATAATTAAAAATGTGTTAATTAATATATACAATTGTATCCAAAAGAATGAGTAATTGATATATTAAACAAAAATTATATGTAAAATAGTGAAATTGATGATGATTTATTAATGTTTCACATAAACATTTATGCCTAACTATAACATACCACCATTTAAATTCCTGTGACATCATTGCATCATCACTTAAATTAATTTATAATTAAATATAAATTTAAAAAAAAATAAATGATTAGAAATAAGATGCTAAAGAATTAATGTTAATAATAATTAAATTTTGAAATTAAATAGTTACATTTAATGTGTCTACAAACTTTCTTAAAAATAAAATACACATAATTTAAGGGGAGAGAGTGGAACAAATAATAAAATTAATAATTAAAACATGCATTTTATTCTCATTTAAGATTGATATGATATTGTGGTTAGTGGGCTAAAATTTAAATACAAGTTAATGTTAACATTATTAAACATATAAATATAAATACACTGATATAAATATAAAAGTATCGAATCGACATCCATTATAAAAATGTGTATTAGCAACGTAGTTATAAATCAAATGCCCCATTTCATTTTTTTAAATTAACCATTGCGTATTATCCAGACAACGCCACCCTCCTCCATTCTCTAACGTCTACCCACCCTATATATATATATATATATATATATATAAACAGGCATAAAAGTTCATCAAGTTTGTTTTCATAGCTGTTTATACCATGTAGCAACTTATCTTACTTTCGTGAGCACAAATTGCGCCAGATTTTTTTTAAAGCGCCGAGGACCTTATAACATAAAGTACTTTTTTTTTTTTAATCTAGCATGACTTTAAAAAATAATTAAATATTTGTGTTAAAAAAAATCCAAAATTCTTTTTTAAGTTTAACCGTGACAAGTTTTATTTATTATTGCTGAGTAATTGCAAAATGATTCAATTTAAAATGGTGGATTGTACCGTCCTCTTATATATAGGCCATTTTGTAAAAAGGAAAGAGAATAAAGTTTTAATATTTTTTTAATTGTATTTATTTTTCTGTTGTTGTTGTCGCGGTATTCTGTAGTAATTTTTTCCCTAAATCATCGGTTAATTTTTATATGTGATAAAAGAAGGGTTAAATAAATCTTGTTTTTGTCGCTGATGCCTAATTCTCCCCCGCATCCTCCATGACCGACTGAGTTAAAGTAAAGTTTTAATTTGTGCTGTCGACTTTTAAATATGAATATTAATTGAATATTAATTAATTTTTGCAAATCTCAAAAGTTAAATTATACTTTAGATAATTCCTTTAACAATGAAACTAAGTATTTTTGTTATATATTTAAAAACTTCTAATACGATCTTTTACATTATTATTTTCAACGAAATACTTCTTTAAAAGCTTTTTTTTCCTGTGCTTTATTTTACACAAGCTTATTTTAAGGAAAATTTTTCATAGCCGATTTATTTAAAAAAAATTTTAATTGGTCCTATCGCTTTTTTAAAGGAAATATTAATTTGTTTTGTCAAATCTCAAACGTTAATACGTACATCAGATAATTTACTTAAAAATAAAACCAAGCATTTTTGTTAGACGTTTAGAAATTGCTTTCAAGTTTACAAGATTATTTTCAGCGAAATATTTCTTAAAATGCTTTTTTTTTTTACTTAGTTTTACACAAACATATTTAAAAGCAACTTTTTTTATAGCTGTATTATTTTTTAAGTACGTGTTAATTGGTCGTGTCAATTTTTAAAAACAAATATTAATTGGTCATGTCAAATCTTAAAAGTTAATTAACCGTATCTTCGCATACATAATTATGGTGTACTACATACTGTAACTGAGTGTTGTGTGTTTGCATTTTTTAAAAGAAGTGATGGTTATCTTTTGTTGTTTCTTTTAAACCGGTAATGTATAATATTTAATATCCATTTTAAAAAATTACTTAACTTTGTAAATTGGTGAGAATTTATTTTATATGGTTAGATGCATTTTTAGGGAGTAGATTTTTTAAAATGCTTTTCCGCTGACACATTATATTGAAATTGTTTGTGTTTTTAATTAAAGTTATAATTTTTCATGTAAATACAGGTTGGGTAAAAGAATTGCCACGGTTACAAATGATAATAACTTCGTTGTAAGCAATAATACGAAAATCTCTTTAATCAAAGTACAAAAGAAAGTTCAAAGTATTGCTTGCGTATTTCATAACTGTTCCATGTGGCTCGTTTCAGTCATACAAAAAGTATCCATGAGCTAGTTTTTTTTAACTCCAGATACTGTGAAACATGTTTATATAGACGCTGATGTCTGTTGGGAGAAATGATTGCCCTGATTACAAATTATAATAAATTCGTTGTAAGCAGTAATTGGAAGAAACACTTTAATCACAATACAAAAGGAAGCTCAAAGTATTGCTTGCGTATTTCATAACTGTTCTGTCTGGATCGTTTCAGACGCACAAAAAGTATCCACGGGCTAGTTTTTTTTTTAAATCCAGATATTGTGAAACATGTTCATATAGGTGCTGATATCTGTATATTCTCTATACTCGACTTGAGTTTGTCCACTATTGTAGGCGAAGTAGGCATATCCCCGTAAAATGCAACCACAACGAATCATGCAGAATACATTCAAATAGACTGGCGTGGTGTGGATCCCCATTGTATGACTGAAAAAAAGCCACACAGTACAGTTTTGAAGTGCGCAAACAACACTTTGGTCTTCTTTCTGTATTGTGTTCTTCTTATCATTGTTTACAGCAAAGTTATCGTCATTTGTTAATCAAGTTAATCATTTTGACTCATTCTAAATCATTTAGCTATGAATTCACATACTAAAGACAATTAGATAAAGTTAAATATATCCATAAACATTTTCAACATAAACTTTAATACCTTACTACTCAATCTCAAATTTTTACTTATAGTTTTCTCTCTCAATAATAAAAAAAAACATATGAATTGATCGATTCTTATGTTTGTGAAACAGTCGGTCTTTTAACTTGTAGTTTCATTTACTTAATTTAATATTAATTGGCCATAAAGTTGCATGGTATGGATAACTAGATAAAATTAAGTATATTCCTAAATGTCTTCAGTGTAAATATTAATACTTGTCATTTAATCTCTAAAATATTCAAAAAGCGTAAAAATCGGAAGTGTTTTAACACTGAAAAAACACTTCTTTCTAGCTGTGCTATAAATGTTCTGGAAATTAGAATATATTAATAAAATTTAAAAGAATGTGATTTGAAACACAATATTTGTTTTCTCTATAAATGTAAAAGAAAATTACATGTATTATAAAATAAACTAACAATAAAGCTCATAAATAAATTTGAATTTTATATTAACCAAATATTAGTATCACGAATTTAACTATAATAAATAAAGTAATTCGCTTGTACAGTCATCCCGTTTAAAAGGTCCCAATGGACGGTTTAACGAGGTTCCTCTGTATATTTAAAAGCAAATGTGTGGAAAATAATATAATACTTTAAACTTGCCGTTACACTCTTAAACTTCAATATATTACTTTTTTAATGAAATACCATCATCATCTTTATGCTGTGGTCATTGAAAAAATTCTCAAATATATTACAAAAAATATATATATACAGTAGAACCTCGATTATCCGAAGTAATTGGGACTGACCATCTTTCGGAAAATCGAAATTTTCGGATCATCGAGAGTGCTTCAATTTTAAGATTAAGGAGAAATGTTTGCAATATTTCTTATTATGGCAACAAGTGCTTAATAAAAAAAAAGCAATAGCAAAATAGAAACAACAATAAATTACCTGAATTTTTATTTTGGAATTAAGTACATTTTACATGTATCACAAGGGTTTGAAAAAATGTTTTGTCTGTCGCTGTTTCGATTGCCTTTGCTTTGAAGCTCTATCAGAGTTTTTTAATATTATTTTTTCACCAGTATAACAGTCTTTCTGCTGCTCCAGCCATGTCAACCTTTTGCAAAACATTCGAAAGCTTCAAAATTGGTCATTTGTTCGTTTTCCTCGTTCCACTCCGCAGCTTGGGGGAGTTAAATTCAAAGGAACTCTAAGAAAGGGGATTGAAAATAGCTACTATATCTACTCGTAGTTCGGAAAATGACCGCTTGCACACAAGGAATATGATAGCTTAAAAAAAAAGGCTTTCAAAATGTATTTTGCACACAAGAAATGTAATAGTAAAAAAAAAAAAGCTTTAAAAATGTATTTCGGTTAATCAAGAGTTTCGGTTGAAAGAGTTTCGGATAAAAGAGGTTCTACTGTATATATATATCTTGAAAAATATCTATAAAAAGGAATTTAACAAATTTGCTTCTTTGTTTGTATATGATTCTTTTTAATTTTATATTCCATAATACAGTGAAAACCACTCATAAGGAAACTGAAAGGAGCAGAAAAATTATCAATTATCCATTATACTGGGAACGCATTATAACTAGTTTATTTATAAGTAATTTTTAAATGTTCGATTTAAACGGGCTAGTATTATCCGGATTCTAATCTCTGCATTGAACAACATGTTATGTTGAAATCATACTTTGTAGTTTTATTTATTTCTTTGAACACATTCCGGGGAATCACAAAACAAAGCAACTAGACAAAAAATGTCTACGAACAAAAATATGAATTGTAAATTTATCATAAATTGTAATCAATTGGCATAAGACAGAAGCGTCAAAAGTTATGATATCTAGCCAGCGATCAATTTTGTTTTGTAAAATATTGTAAACATACATAAGATATTTCCAGTGAAAGATTAACATAAAAATATATTCCGTCATAAATTCATATAAATAAATAATTTTGTGTTGAAGGCATTCTATTTATATGACAATTTTTATATCCTTTCATGCATTTGAAAACCTTCATGATTTATTCATATATTTGTTGATTCAACTGTCTGCCATATCAATATATCATTTCAAGATGTTTCATTCAAGTAATACATTGATATAAACCTTTGTTAAAACTAACGGTTGCCACGATATTTATTTGCATATCCATTTACCATCAGTATATATTTGCTGTTGTTTTGTATGTATCAGTATTTTCATAATTTTTTTGTTAAAAAATTCTTTATAGATTTCTTTTATGATAGAAGTTTCAGTATTTCTCTAAATAATTTTCATAATCAAAATGTAAAAAAAAAAAGTACTTCGTCTAACAAATACATAGCTTTGGTTACGAAAACTGCTGTTATTTTCTTTTATGGGTTCGGGAATTGATCGAAAAAAAATTATTTTGCTGTTGTAAAATGTCAAAAGAAATATTGAATTATAAGCTGTAGAGACTTAAATAGACAAATATATGGGTAATATGTGGACAAATAAAAACTTTATAAGATATTTTCTAAATTTTTGAAACGCTCAATTTTTAGTCTAAATTTCTTATTCTCTTTACTAAAGATTTTATGCAACAAACGTAATAATTCTTTAGCAATGAAACATGAATAACATTAACATTATAATAGAAATAGAAATATTTTATAAAAATTACTTAAAATGCACCAATATTTTGTTTATAAGATAATTAAACATACTAACATAAATTATTTCAAATCAAACAATATTATTCTAAAAGTATTTCATATAAGTGAATGTTGCAGTCATATGTAATCAGTTTTAACCCTCTAAGTGTTTGGGGCGTATTATTCCGTTCACTAAGCTCCAGGTTTCACAGCAATACAAGCAATATTTAAAATAATATAATTCTATAGATTTATGGAATTTTAAATACATTGAAGAATTATTAATACTCTTAAGGATTACATTCATATTTGTGATTGAGTTTTTTTTATAATGTTGAAAGAATCATATTTTATTAACATTTAAAACAAAATGCAAAGAAAACAACATTACAATGTTACCCTTTTGCAAGACGCTCGGAGGGTTTTAATTGCGGTAACATCAAAATATTTTCGTAAGTAAAATATAATAAGACAATTAGCTATATGAAAAGAGAAAACAATAACCACGAATATTAGCAAAACTATAGTTAAATTATCCGTATTGCATAATAAAAGCATCATAATTTTTTTTATTTACCATAAAACAGAAAATTTCCAAATTTTCAAATTACTTACATTATTTCATTTAACAAATAACAATTCTAATCATTTGAAATGGATCACTGTTTTTATTTAATGGATAATGAAACACTAACATAAATTATCTTAAATCAAGTCACAGAATTATAAAAGCATAATTAAATGTTACAATCACATGTAATCAGACATTAAGTTTCAAATGCTTTGACATCAAAATATTTTGGCAAGTAAAGAGAATAAGACGATTAAGTGTGTTAAAAAAAAGACACTTTTTAAAAAACTGAAAACTAAAAGTTTTCTTTAAAAAAAAATATTTCCCTCCATTAAATACTTACTAAAATGCTTTTACGTCAAGTTCCATCTTGAAGTGGCGTACTGACCTTCCGAGAAACAAGTGAAAGTGGTATGGTCTTTCAACAAAAGCAGCTCTTAACTATCAAAGACTCTTAAATATTTTCTGATATCTCTTGTTAAGGTTGCTGCGTCAACAAAAAAAGAATAGTTTAGAGTCCATTATGCTTATTCAGTGAAAAAAATGTAACAAAAAAAGGGGGGGGAGACGTTTTTTATTCCTTTTTTTTCTAAATGAGTCGCTAATGGCAAAGAGTTTAACCATTGATTATTCCAAGTGTTGTTTTTAAAAGTCGTGTAAGGGTTATTATATATTTGCATTTTTACGAGTGTTAAAAAATAATCACAGTCCTCATGATTTTCTTTTTTAATGATTACAGTTTTTTCTCCCCTCCCTCTTTTTTTTTTTTTTTTTTTTTAAATACGATTGAATATGTAATTGTCATTCAATAGTTTTCATTTATAGTTCTTTTTAAAAAAGCTTTTAGGAAAATGCTTAGTTTTGGCAGTTTCTTTTTTCCGATTGTAAGCGTTAAGTACCGTAATTACGCATTTTTCATATATTCCCATTCATGTATAAAAATGGCAGGGTAGATACAGGATGATTAAAAATGAGATTAGACAGAGAGAGATTAGTAGTTGGCAGTGCACTTCCAACAAACAATTTTTGCACAGGAAACTAGGATCAGAGTCAATTTAATCAGTCAAAAATACAGAGTGTCACACTGGAATCCGGAATTAGATTTCTGTTCATAACTTTAACTATAAAGAACATGTTTCGACGAAATTTGAAACAGATTGTCTTTTGATTGTGTGAAATGTAACGATATCAAGGGAATTGGTAGAAGTGTCTACCATTCTAATGGAAAAAGAGTCGAATTAGACGCCCCATATTGTCTTATGTAATTGAATACGCAAGATGTTTCACTTACCAAAGTGCTGTAACACTTCCAGCACTTTTCACGTGATGATGCTATTTCACACAGAGCAAGGTAATTCTCTTTAAAATTGCTTTCAAATACCTTCATTTTAGTTAAAGTTCAATGTAGTTATGTTCGGATTAGAGCGAGACACCCTGTATTTTCGAGGGAAAATGTGAATAAAGCCCCTTGTTTTCGATGCAAAAATTGTTTCTTTTGGCATGCACTACCACTCTCAAAGTTTGTCCAATCTTTTTTTAACCACCTTGTATTGTAAGATACACTATATGGGTAAAAGTCACTAGACACTGTCGATTTTAGACGTTTTGCCAAATATCTTGAGAAATACTTTATGAATTATTCTGTAACTTCGGGAATATAAATACCGTGTTTGAGTACCACTCTCAAAGTTTGTCCAGTCTCTTTTTTAACCACCCTATTTTGTAAGATACACTATATGGGTAAAAGTCACTAGACACTGTCGATTTTAGAAGTTTTGCCAAATATCTTGAGAAATACTTTATGAGTTCTTCTGTAACTTCGGGAATATAAATACCGTGTTTGAGTACCACTCTCAAAGTTTGTCCAGTCTTTTTTTTTAACCACCCTATTTTGTAAGATACACTATATGGCTAAAAGTCACTAGACACTGTCGATTTTAGACGTTTTGCCAAATATCTTGAGAAATACTTTATGAATTCTTCTGTAACTTCGGGAATATAAATACCGTGTTTGAGTACCACTCTCAAAGTTTGTCCAGTCTCTTTTTTTAACCACCCTATTTTGTAAGATACACTATATGGCTAAAAGTCACTAGATACTGTCGATTTTAGATATTTTGCCAAATATCTTGAGAAATACTTCACGAATTCTTCTCTAACTTCGGGAATATAAATACCATGTTTGACATAATATTTTTCATTGAAGATTTCGTCATGAGGGCAATTAGGTTAGCAACAACAAATTATTTCAAATAAAGCAAATCTGAATACACTACTGAATTAGCATACAAAAATAAATATAAATACCATGTTTGACTACAGCTCTCAAAGTTTGTCCAATCTCTTTTTAACCACTATGTATTGAAACATACACTATATGGTTAAAAGTCACTGGACACTTTCGATTTTAGACGTTTTGTCAAATATCTTTAGAAACACTTGACGAATTCTTCTGTAACTTCGGGAATCTAAATACTATGTTTGACATAATATTTTTCAGTGAAGATATCGTCACGAGGGCAATTAGGTGGGCAACAACAAATTATTTGAAATAAATCAAAACTGAGTGCACTACTGATTGTTTCAAATAAATTAACATATAAAAATACAATTTCATTTGATAAATAAATTATATTGAACCTTGACGGATTAGTAAATCGTGGTTTACATACCAACAAATTTTCAGATTAATAGATGACATTTCAATTAACGTAAATAGATTTATTAAACTAATAAAATAAATAAAATAAAATATAATAATATTAAATGCATTTATACAGATAGTAAGTTAATGAAACAAATATGAACTCCATTTTAAAAATGATTATTTTAAGATACTAGTGCATTTAAAGTTTTCTACAAAATTACTAATAGACAGTAAAAATATGAGTTTCTCTAAACAGCTCATTTACCAAATAATAACATTTTTAGAAAGATAATTTTATTATGCTACTCCTTACAAAAATCTATTCATGCACTTTAATGTTTTTAAAAGCAATTTCATTTGATCAAATTTTATTTATAAGCTCTGGATTTCGATCATTAGTGTTCTAAAAGATTGAGAAAATAAATCAAACTGTGTTTCGATAATTATTTCGAGTGGAACATTCTTCCAGAATTTCACAATTTATACGAAAAAGGACGAACAATATTTTAATCACCTTCTGTTAAAAATTTATAAGCCTTTTATTAGCTTAATATATAATAAAAGAAATCGAATGTAAAAAGTTTACATTTCAAAGACTTCTTAATTATTTTTTCATAATATTGTAAATAAAATACTCATTATGAACCATTTTTCTATTTAACATTTAATCTTGAAATAAAAAACGTAAAAAAAAGGTGTCTTCTTAAAAAATTATACCTTCTCCTTTTATAATTCGTACATGTTTATTATATGCCAAAATATTTTTTTTTCCTCTTAAAAACATATCTTTTTTTTATTCTCAAATAAGAAGTTTTACTAAAAGAAATTTAATTAAATGTATTCCATGCATACATGGTATTATGAAAGTAGATCTATATTTAGAAAAGTGTATATAGTATTAAACTGTTATAATTTAACAGTTCTATAACATTATTTACGACAATATAACAAAAGAGCTTAAGTCTTTAGTAAGTATTATAGATAACTTAAAAATACTAGATTTCAATAATATAAAAAATGTCAATACATAAATACGTTTCATGTAGGATTATGATCCAACTAATGTCTTTTCATAAAAGCCTTTATCAGATCACAAACAAAATAGCTAAAGGTAAAGTATAAAAAGTACGCATATATTTTATAAATATATTCTTATAAAACTACTGAACTTTTAAATTTGTCCTGTTTCAAATTCTCATTTTTTTTCTTCTATTTTCTTTCTGGCGCTTCCGCTAGAGTCTTGGCAAAAGGACGAAGGTAGGACCTCGGACGGACACGCGGAACGCCGCGCTCCGCGAATTCTGCGGCGGAACTCATAAAATGCAATAACAATGCTATTCTGCACTATAAATTCTATACTATGATTTAATCCTACACTACAATATGGTCTTATACAATTATATAATCATATATAATATAAATCATATACCTTACTATAAAACCCGTGTGAAGCTTTTGCACAGCAATTTTGATTATTTTTTTCATTATTTTTTAATTAACTGCAATTTTTAATCAGAAAACTTGGTTGCAGATTTGGCCTCCTTTATTATTTAAGAAATTCCGAATTTTTATCATAAATTTCGAATACCGTATATACTCGCGTATAAGTCCGTTCGCGTATAAGCCGACCCCCCTATTTTGAATTGCAAAATATTGATAAAATTCTTCCGCGTATAAGTCGAAATTTCGGTCAAGTTTAAAATAATATAGTGTACACCAGACTTTTTATTTAAAACTATTTAAATTATCTGTTTAGATTACTTTTATGAAGCTTATATTTAACCTATTTTATGAAGAAATTTCTGGTTTGAATCGACATCTATCCATTTGTTATGGACCAAAATGACCCGTCACCCCGCTTCCAGTCTTAACCCGGGAGAACTCGCTAGTGAGAATGCCCAATTGCTTTTCTTTTACTTTACATTCATATAATATCAACTTTTTTTGGTTGGCTTAGTACTTTTATTCACAAAATAGGTAAAATAATTGAAAAACATTTTGAAATTTTAATTAAAATGAAAAATCATTTAAATAAGAGTCTTAAAAAAGTACGACTGTGAGAGAAAATCTCATGCAGCGAGTTCTCCCGGGTTAAAAATAATTGCTAGTTACTTTAGCTTATAAATAAATTTTACATTCACACAGTTTAATCGACAATACTTTTAACTTTTTAACTTTTTCAAAAATAATGAAAGAAAAAATGCCATTTTCGATTCCAAATGGTATGAAAATTGTCTATTTTAAACATTTTACATGTGACATCACTTCCGTTATTGCTGTAAAAATACAGAAATGCTTTACAACTATGAAGAGCTAAGTGGATTCCATAATACAAAATCAAGCAGAAGAAGAATAGTCTGAATCTTCATAACTCACAATATTTATTCTTAGATCTCATTTATATAGTAATCTTACTAGTATTTAGTTATTAAACGAAACAAATAAGCACTATGAACCGTGACTCCTTTCCTTTATTAATATTTTCCCCATCATTTGCATTTACTCTGTTTTAAAGATTAATGCTTTTTCTTCTTACTTTCAGTAAATTTTTCAGTTAATACTTTATGGATTTTTTTCAGCCTTACTTTTTTTTATTTTCAATTTTTATACGTGACAGGATGGTGTCACAAGTTAATGAAATTTCTTTAAGTGTTTTTACATGTAGATCCTTATTTTTAGTTATTTATTTTGAAAAAAAAAAATAAATGGCTGAAAGTATGTTTTTTACATTCTATCTATTAACTTCATTTTTATTCATGGACTTTTAATCTCGGATCAAAATTAATGCTTGACTTTTTGTTTACGTTATTTGATATTCAGTTAAGTTCAAAATTTAATGTTTCTTTTAAGTCTTTTTTTTTTCTTTTTTGTGAAATAAATGATACGGAGTATCCATAAATTATTAGATTCATTTTAATTTCCTTCAACAAAAAATCGATCCTGCATATGATAAATCATATTTAGTTATGTAAAAGACAAATTTCTATGTAATATTCTTTCGTATAGCTAGTGAACATACAAAAGATACTTAAGCCTCTCGTCCATGAATTATTTTTAAATAGATGAAAATCATATTTTTCGCTCGTACATTTAAAATGTTTAATAATAAGGATTAATAATGGTTTACTCATTTTAGGCCAAGGTCAGAAAAAATTTAAAGAACTCATTTTTGTGATTTCATTTTCTTTTTATTTCACACGTTTTTATGAGTGCATTCAAGCATTTTGTGATTTTAGAGTCAGTATTAATCAATTGGCCACGGGGTCGTGTATGAGCCCAAACATGTATTAATTAGTTACATGAAATTCTGACCTTTTTATTGAATCTATCTATATTTTATTATACTTTTAGATACCCAATGTCGAGTTAGGAATGTTAAAGGTCGATGTTCTTCCATCTAAATAAATTTTTTTTTAAATCATTCTAAAAATCATCCTATGGAAATTCGAAAAAACTTTAGTTGTTGCATTCCTACGCATTGCATACTACAGTAGAGTTTATGGAGAATTTTTTCTAGTTGGTTTTTTTTTCTTTTTTAACATGCCTTTAAAACACAGACAGCATCGTGCAACCAAAATAATTCAAAGAAAGAAACAAAATTCAAAGTCATGGGTCACATACGACCCCCGGCCTAAAATGCGTTAAAATGGCTTTTAAGAATAAATAACGTTGACTTTTTAAAAATTTTACATTTATTACAAAATTACAGAACTAACCTCTTATGACGTGTACAGGCAATAAAAAAAAATTAGTTTTTAAATGCCCTGCCAGAAAAAATTGTGAATTGAAGATTTTTCTTCTATTTCTTTTACTTTCGTAAAAACAGGCAATTTTTCGGTTTGATTTTCCCATTTCTCTCCAAAATACAAAAAAATCACCAATCTACGGTATAATTTATACGAAATACCCCAATCTAATGCTGTATCTTCGTAAAATCGTAGAGGTGTTCCAGAAATTGTGCTACGTAGTGCTTTTTTTTTTTTTTTTTTTTTTTTTGTATTTGAAACTGAATTTTTCTTATGTCCTTTTCCCCCACAAAATACAAAAAAATTACAAACCAAGTCTCAAAATTTCCTGAAAATTTCCAGACAAAAAACGGAAATTTCTTCAAATAACAGAAAAATCGCTTCTGATCACAGGGGTGTTCTGGAAACTTGCTGCTTGTATTTTTTACGTCTTTTGAAAAAAAAATTTTAAGAGTGTAATATTTTGTGATAATTTAAACTTTGGATACACAAACACAAAGTAGAAAAAATATTTTTTGTAGTGTTCTTGTTTAGATCCATACGCAGAATTTTGTAAGGAAAAGCTTTTCTCACGCGGAACAGAATTAAAATCAGATTTTTCAACTGAATATTTTAAAAGGAAATGTTTCTATTGTCTATTGCACTATTTCAGAAGCATTAGTGAATTTTATGTGCAGTTTATATCTATATTATAAAGCAAAAACAAGCCCGTGAGTAACGCTCACGTTATTTTGACAATGGCAATACCTAATCAATAATAATAAAAAAAACAATTAAATTTTAACCATGGCACAATTTCAATTTTTACACCGTCGAATACGAAAATGAATGTTCTTTCAAATGCAATTTGTTTGAAAACGGCATCTCAATTTATTGATTATTTTTTATGCTTTAAAAAATAATTTTCATGCCGGGGGATATCTATCAAATGAAGCCTGAGTACGAAAGATTAACCACTTGGCCCTTAAAACAATATAATTAATTCAGCATTTGTTTCCGGTTACTATTCAATAAAGAAATTAAAATAAATAATAAAATAATATTCAATAAATAATAAAATAGTAAAATAATATTAATAAAACATGAATTTAACAGACATGTAATCGAATAACGCTTTTAAGCAACTGAATTTTTCAGAATATCGAGCTGCTGTAAGTATGATAATCTTTGGTGATTTTTGCTGCTATAGCTCCTGGAATGCGGTTAATAAGAATTATCGCTTTTAATAAATTTCAAAATTATTTGAATACATCATTGCTAAAAGTAATTTTCAGGGGGGAGAATTCTGTTTAATTTCAGTATTTCTTAGTGGTCAATTAAAAATATATATTAATTGTAGAAAATCTATTAGAGTTTTCAACGGTAAAAAATGGCTTTCACTTAAATTCTGTAATTGGAGAAGCCCGGATTGGATTCCCTAGTGTTAATAATAATAAGGCATAAAAATAAAATTAGGAGAGTTTTCTGAGCTTGTTTTTCAATACAATTTCAAATTAGGATTCCATGAACTAATATTTTAACACAATCAAACTGATTGGTAAAGTTATCATACGAATTGAATATTTCCATCTGAGCGAAAAAATGCCCAGGCTGGGAATCGAACCCAGATCCTTGGCTTACAAGGCCAATGCTTTTCCGTTTAAGCTAACTGGGCCGACAACCAGCCAGCATATTTCGCTCATAAAAACCTTATTGGTAATAACATCTGGTCTGTCATGTAGACAGCTCAACAGAATAAACCGCAGGTAAAGGAACTCCATATAAACGATGGATACGTAGATGAACTAATATTTTAACACAATCAAACTGATTGGTAAAGTTATCATACGAATTGAATATTTCCATCTGAGCGAAAAAATGCCCAGGCTGGGAATCGAACCCAGATCCTTGGCTTACAAGGCCAATGCTTTTCCGTTTAAGCTAACTGGGCCGACAACCAGCCAGCATATTTCGCTCAGAAAAACCTTATTGGTAATAACATCTGGTCTGTCATGTAGACAGCTCAACAGAATAAACCGCAGGTAAAGGAACTCCATATAAACGATGGATACGTAGATGAACTAATATTTTAACACAATCAAACTGATTGGTAAAGTTATCATACGAATTGAATATTTCTATCTGAGCGAAAAAATGCCCAGGCTGGGAATCGAACCCAGATCCTTGGCTTACAAGGCCAATGCTTTTCCGTTTAAGCTAACTGGGCCGACAACCAGCCAGCATATTTCGCTCAGAAAAACCTTATTGGTAATAACATCTGGTCTGTCATGTAGACAGCTCAACAGATTAAACCGCAGGTAAAGGAACTCCATATAAACGATGGATACGTAGATGAACTAATATTTTAACACAATCAAACTGATTGGTAAAGTTATCATACGAATTGAATATTTCCATCTGAGCGAAAATCTGAGCATCATTTTTCGCTCAGATGGAAATATTCAATTCGTATGATAACTTTACCAATCAGTTTGATTGTGTTAAAATATTAGTTCATCTACGTATCCATCGTTTATATGGAGTTCCTTTACCTGCGGTTTAATCTGTTGAGCTGTCTACATGACAGACCAGATGTTATTACCAATAAGGTTTTTCTGAGCGAAATATGCTGGCTGGTTGTCGGCCCAGTTAGCTTAAACGGAAAAGCATTGGCCTTGTAAGCCAAGGATCTGGGTTCGATTCCCAGCCTGGGCATTTTTTTGCTCAGATGGAAATATTCAATTCGTATGATAACTTTACCAATCAGTTTGATTGTGTTAAAATATTAGTTCATCTACGTATCCATCGTTTATATGGAGTTCCTTTACCTGCGGTTTATTCTGTTGAGCTGTCTACATGACAGACCAGATGTTATTACCAATAAGGTTTTTCTGAGCGAAATGTGCTGGCTGGTTGTCGGCCCAGTTAGCTTAAACGGAAAAGCATTGGCCTTGTAAGCCAAGGATCTGGGTTCGATTCCCAGCCTGGGCATTTTTTCGCTCAGATGGAAATATTCAATTCGTATGATAACTTTACCAATCAGTTTGATTGTGTTAAAATATTAGTTCATCTACGTATCCATCGTTTATATGGAGTTCCTTTACCTGCGGTTTATTCTGTTGAGCTGTCTACATGACAGACCAGATGTTATTACCAATAAGGTTTTTCTGAGCGAAATATGCTGGCTGGTTGTCGGCCCAGTTAGCTTAAACGGAAAAGCATTGGCCTTGTAAGCCAAGGATCTGGGTTCGATTCCCAGCCTGGGCATTTTTTCGCTCAGATGGAAATATTCAATTCGTAGGATTCCATACACATGTAAGTTAATTTTAAACTAAGTGTTTTCCAACAGTTTAAATGTTGTTTATGGAAAAACGGTACACTTTTCAATCTAAGTAAATTTCAAATTTGTTTTTCTATGCATCATATTTTGCATAGTTATGTGAGAAAAGGTCTACTGGTGCGATATCTGAATAATAAGCGGGCCATACAAGGACACTGTGTCGCTTTTCCACTTGTCACAGTGTAATTTTTACCAACTACAATATATCTGTTAGAATAAAGCGAAATTATGTAGAGTAAGAATATTTTCAGGCGAGGGTGGGGGATGAATATATGTACAAGAATCTTTTTATTTACTTATTTATTTATTTTGTTGGTTTTCAACATCTGAACAATCATTTTTTTACTAGATATTTTCTCAACCATAACAAGTGAATATTTTTAACTCCATTTAACAATATAAATAATATCAGTTTTAAATATAAATCAAACAAAATGCACAATTTGGAAATAAAGTCATTACTGCACGCATTTCCAAATAAATTTATTTCAATTTCAGTATATTGGCTCTGCTGTTTACCGCCTATTTCAGAATTCCTTGATCATTCAGTTATTTCGGCATCTTATTCGTATTCAACAATTTCTGCAATTCTAGTTTGCCAAAGTAATAATACTTCAACTTTCTATTCTTGAACTAAAAGTACGAGAAGCATTTTATTATTGAACTTCCGCTGGTTTATTTGAAGGGAATGACAAAATGTGAACTCCCCCACTCACAAACATTGAATGAATTTCTGGGAGAGAAATTCTTCGCCGATCCCAATATAATATTTCGTCTGTCTAGAACTGACTGATTGAACTTCAAAGTTTTCAAAGTTCTTTTTTTTTCAACGAAACCCGGATCAAATTTAACACAAATTGATTTTTGATTAAAAAAATATTCATCGTTCATCATTTATACTACAATTTATGGGAAAAATATTTGTGCGAAATGGGTTTTTGTGGATTTTTTTTTTTTTAAATTTCAAAAGCTTTTTTAAACCGTTTTTAATTTAGCATATTTGTTATATATTTATTAATATATCCTAAGACAGAAAGAAATCGCACGCTTTGTTCAAGAATTATTAGCCAGGGAAACACAGATAATTTTAAGGCATTCAGAAGCATATTTCACGTATTAAAAACTTAATCATAAGTATTTTCCCCTTTGGCACTTCAAAATAAAATTTAGCGTTTTTTATTACTTAAACCAACAAATATATTAAAAAGAAAAAGTTACCTTTCATAAAGTTTCCTATAATTACAAAATAAATGTCTAGATGTTTAGAAGAACTGTGTACATTTTCACCATCTACAAAAATCTCTAATGTTGGGGTAAGGAAGAATATTTATTACTTCTCAACGTTTAATGTTTGTTAGAATTTTTTTATAATTTCTTACAAAAAGGAAATCACTAAGTATGAGTCATTCATTTTATAAATTAATTTGTAAGGTGATTTTTGTGCAAATCATGAGGTTTTGATATTACACTGAAAAAAATATTTATAGAAAGTAATAGTATTATTGAAATTAGTTATTTCTTGTTACATAACTCGTACTTGATACGTACCTTTCTTGGTTGACTATGTTTAAAAGGGAAATTTATAATAGTGCGCGTTTCTCCCTCCTTCACTTCCTCTCTTCTTGTGCCTCGAAGTTTTTTTTTCTTTTGGAATGGCTATATTTATGCCTGTCTTTGTTTTTGCGCTTTAAATAAAGCTAAATTTAGGCCTGAAAAATAATTCAAGGAATATTTTCACGCCTTGAAAAAACCCTAGCAATACTTCTATAAACTAATATACAACGTGGTTCAAAAGGTCATGTACAAACAGCACGTGTGAGTGTGTCAGGTAATGAGGGGCAAGAATTACATAGGATCTGGGGGGTCGGAAACTTGATCATGACGGTGCAATTGCATTGTAACCATGACACAAAGAAAAGATAACAAACGGTGTAAAATTATGTTTATTTTACAAAAAAATTAATCGAAGTACAAAACACAAATGATAAATGTTACAACTCATAACAAGGGCTCAAAATGTGCCCCATTAGCCATTATGCATGCTTCACATTGGCGCCGCATGGAATCGCTAACATGTTCCAATTGGCCAGGAGTATCCCAGACACGTGTCGCCGCTTCAGCAATCCGCGCCATGAAATCCATGGCCGATGGAACGGGTGTCTCGTACAACAGAGACTTAAGATATCCCTAGAGATAGAAATATAGGGGGTTTAGGTCCGGAAATCGCGGTGACCGATTGGAACGTGTTCGCCATTCCATGTGGCACCTATGTGAAGCACGCATCACGGCTAATGGGGCATATTTTGAGCCCTTGTTATGAGTTGTAATATTTTTCATTTCTATTTTGTACTTCGATTACGTTTTTTTGTAAAATAAAGGTCTTTTTACACCGTTTGTTATCTTTTTTTGCGTCACGGTCACGGTGCAATTGCACGTCACGATCGCGTTTCCGACCTCTAGTTCCTATGTAATTCTTGTTCCTCACCACCTGACACACCCACACGTGTCGTTTGTACATGACCTTTTGAACCACCCTGTATATTTTTAATAAACTATGCGTCTAAATATCAAAAGTGTACACTACCAAAACTTTAAAAGTTAACTTTAGATTATGTCTGTCACACATTGGAGGCTTCACACCTAGTGTCTACCAAATGTTCCCAAATCATTTCTGTCTTGGAAAATGCTTCGTTAATTCAAAATAATGCGATGCTATTACTGAAAATATAGTTTTCATGTTTCTCGCAATATATATATATATATATATATTATACAAAAACGGTTTTAATATTTTAAAATAGGTTTTACATACAATAACTTCCATTTCATCAAATAAAATAATTAAATGTGTTTCGCTTGTGCACTTTTCCATTTCAGCAAAGATTTAATCAGACACGAAACACATTTATAAAATAAATAAATTTTACTTGAATTAAATTTACAAATAATATAATATTATATAATATAAATTAATTTGTAGGGTAATTTTTGTGCACATCATGATGTTTTGGTATTACACTATAAAAAAATATTTATTGAAAATAATAATATTATTGAAATTCGTTATTTTCTGTTACTTAACTTGTACTTGATATGTACCTTACATGGTTAACTACGTTTAAAAGTGAAATTTAGAATAGTGCGCGTTTCTCCCCCCACTCCCGTCCCTCCCTTCTCGGTATCTCAAAGTTTTTTTTTCTTTTGTACTGGCTACATTTAAGCCTGTCTTTGTTTTTGTACTTTTTATAAGGCTAAATTTACACCTGCAAAATAATTCAAGGAATATTTTCACGCCTTGAAAAAAAACTTAGCAATACTTCTGTAGAATAATGTATATTTTTAATAAATTATAAGTCTGAGTATCAAAAAGTGTACTCAACCAAAACTTTAACCCGGGAGAACTCGCTGCATGAGATTTTCTCTCACCGTCGTACTTTTTTTAAGACTCTTATTTAAACCATTTTTCTTTTAATTAAAATTTCAAATATTATTTCAGTTATTTTACCTCTTTTGTGAATAAAAATACTAAGCCAACCAAAAAAAGTTGATATTAATTGAATGTAAAGTAAAAGAAAAGCGATTGGGCACCGTGAGAGAAATTCTCACTACCGAGTTCTCCCGGGTTAAAAGTTAACTTTAGATTATATCTGTCTCACATTGGATGCGTCCCACCTAGCATCTACCAAATGTTCCCAAATCATTTCTGTCATGGAAAGTGGCTCGTTATTTCAAAATTATGCTATGCTATTTCTTAAAATATAGTTCTCATGTTTCTTACAATATATACATATGTTACGGCCAAAACCCGGAGCTTGGCCAGTTCGCGAATTGGCCGGCCAATTCGGGAACTGGCCGAGATTCCTGGCCAAAACCCGAAATACGTGAAATGAACTGCGTATTTCGGGTTTTGGCCGGCCAATTCGCGAACTGGCCGGGAAGCCTTGGCCAATATACGAAGTGGGGATTCAAGGCTACCCGGTAGGTGGCAATGACGTGCACACTTGATAGGAAAGAACATTCCATGCTGTGACGATTATATTCTGATATGTTGGACAATTTCCCGCCTGTTTGATATATTTCGATAAATTGGGTTTATTGTGAGCATTATATTCTAATCTGCTGAAGATTTCTGTCCTCTGTGACAAATATCGATGCATCGGATTCATTGTCCAATCCAATAAACAAATTATTTGAGGGACTCTGTAAATAAATAACAAATTTTACCTAAGCAATAAACTATAGAAAAATGTTGTAGAGCATATTAGTAATATATAAGAGTTTCATTACATTTGAAGTAGTGTAACATAATTAAAATACCTTATAAACGATTTTTTCACATATATCATAATTCTTTATCTGAATTCTTTTGGGAGTCCTATAAACGAACTATAATGGCTACTTAATCAATACTCTCTCTATATAAAAAAAAAACATATTGCTCACTACATGAGTTAGGCATGTAAATTTTATTATATTTGAAATAGTGTAATATCAATTAAGTGCACTAGAAATTATCTTTCACCATTCACTGCAATGTAACGAAATACTTTTGAGTGTTTCTGTAGACAAACTATAATTGCTACTTATTTTATACCCTTTAGATAACAATTTGTCGTCCATCTTAATGAAGCATACCTATTTTATTATAATTGAGATAATGTAACAACATTAAAATGCACTGAAAAAACCATTGATGATATTGTAATGAAATACTTTTGTGTGTTCCTGCAAATTAACCAAAAATAGTACAACTTCACTAGTAATACCAAAATGTATTTATAAACCTAAATATTATAACAATTACAAGTCAATCCGAGTCTTTACCCGAGTTAGAGCACGGGCATGCATACGACCAGAGAAATTGAATTCATAAACACTTTCAACTATGTTAGAAAATTATAAAATGTAAAAATCGGTTTCTATATACCAATTTCGCGAATTGGCCGATAGTGTATGGCCACTTCGCAAACTGGCCGATTGCATCTGGCCAGTTCGGGTTTTGGCCGGCCAATTCCCGAATTGGCCAGTCAGTTTAAAACGTTGTTGGCCAATTCGCGAATTGGCCGGCCAGTTCGGGAATTGGCCAATTTCGGGTTTTGGCCGTAACATATATATTGGGCCGGGTATTATTTATTATACAAGAACATTCTTAATATTTTAAAACAAGCTTTACATACAATAACTTCCATTTAATTAAATTAAACAAATAAATGAAATTGAATGTGTGAAATTTTCCATTTCAACAAAGATTTAATCAGACAAGAAACACATTTATAAAATAAATACATTTTACTTCAATTAAATTTACAAATAATGTAATCTGTTCGAACTTTTAAACGAAACAAAATTATGTGTATAATGAGCAATACTTTCTAAATGATATGCTTCAAAATAACTATGTGTGAAAAACAAAATAATAATAATAATAATCTTGAAAGTAGCAAAGAAATATAATACGCATTTTTGTGAACGTTAATATATAAACAGCTGCTTATCTTGAACCAAATCAAATTTACCAGAAAAAATAATAAAAGAAGCATTTATTTTTTGCGACTTCAGCGAATACATTTCTGTAATTTATTTTCTTATTTACAGTAAAATTGTATTAAACTTCAAAGAAAATTCATTATTAGAACATAAAAATTAAAAAACCGGGGGCAAAAGTTATTTTCTGGAGTACAATGCATAACAAAGAGAGCAATGAAATTGAATGTGCTTTTCGCAGGGACAAATAATATTCACCAGCTCTTCAAGATAAGAGCTTTGCTCGTATTAAGTGTTTCTAATCAATAACCTTTGAGAGAAACAAATTCAAAGGTAACTCGAATTTATTTACCTCAAGATCCTTCTGTTTTGTTAACGGTACATCTTCTCAGAAATATGTTATCAGTAGCGGGAAGCAAAGTATTTATTGAGTGCTGAATCAAATGTATGATATTATTTTGAGAGTAATATAATTTAGCAAATATTTGTACGTACTTTATCGCTAGTATTGGCGTTAGGGCATTGGATGTTATTTTTATATTAGGTATAGAAATTAAACATAATCTTTGTATTCTGTTCTACATAAAGAAAAATAAATCTTATTTGAACTGTAATAACGATATTTGTAGTTTTGATGGAGCATAATCAATAACTTGCTAATTAGTTAAAACAATTTAGTAAAATTTTTTGCTTAGTTTCAATGTTAAAATGCCTCGGGGTCATTTGACATTTCAATTTACTCTCTTGCGGATTTTCAATTTAGTAATTAGTTATTTTAATTGATTTCATTTTGGAGATATAATAATCATCATTTATTATGAAATAATAAAAGTGATAAACTTAAAAACAAAAGGAAATCTATAATAATTTAGAAATTTGAAATTATTTTATACATTAGTCATTAATCGCAGGGTACTTCTGAAACATGATTATTTTTCAGATAAAAATTAATAAAATAATTACAGTTTTCTATTCTGACGTGAAATTTTCTTTTCTTACATTTACATTTAGACTTGTTTTAAAAACCTTTTTTAGAAAAAAAAAATTAAATTGTCAAAAAAATCCCAGCGGATCGCGAAGAAAATTAAAAATCGCATTAAAAATCACGAAAGTCGTCACAAAAATCACGAAAGTTTTCTAAAATCACGAAAGTCAAAATTGACTATATTTGGATAAAAGTTTCATATCTAATTCCTTTGTTGAATGTCAAGGTGTGAAAGCTAACGAATTGCGATAATAAGCGGTTAAATAGCAAAAATCGCACAGGAGAAAATTTATTATATTAGGCTAAAAGTATGAAGCTGAATTCCTTTATCGTATCTCAAAAAATCCCCGCAAACTCAAAAAAGAGAAAAAAACGCTAAAAAAAATTGCATTAAAAATCGTTTCACTTCAAAAATAACAGAGCAGAACATTTACCACAATAGGCTAAAGGTTTGAAAACAAATTCCTACTAGGCTAAAAGTTTGAAACAGAATTCAATTTTAAAATGTCAAAAAATCATTCTGAAAGTTCAAACATTAAAAAATCGTTAGGCTAAAAATTTACTATTAAGAGATAAATCATTGCAATCGAAAAATTTACTATATTAGGCAAAAAGTTTGAAATAAAAATCAGTTTCCGAATGTCAAAAAATCGTCAGGGAACTCGAAAAATAGCTGAAAATTACATTCAGAATTGCATTAAAAATCGCTAAATATTTTTAATTTTCTTAAAAGCATCAGCCAGTATAGTCGCAGAATGTTCCTTAAACATATTATTTCTTTAAATAAAAAATAATTAACTATCACTTGTTGCACTAATATGAAAATTTTCTTTTACATTTAGTCCTTTTTAACTTTTAACTTTTAAAACCCCTTAAAAAACAGGAAATTTATAATAATTTAGCAGTTTCACGTTTTCTTAAACACACAGTCAATATAGTCGAAGGATGTTTCTTAAAAATAATTTTATTATTTACAAAAATTAATTAATAAGTATTTTTTGCACTTTTTTTTCAAAATTTACTTTTTATACATTTATATTTCGGCTTTATTAATTCGTTTTTTAGAAACAAAAGAAAGTCTATATTAGCGCAAAAGTTTAAGATTTTCCCAAAGACATCAGCCATTATAGTCGCAAGTTGTTTCTTAAATATAATTACACTTTAGATAAAATTAATTAATTAATTAGTATGCTTTGCTGTTTTCAACACTTTCTTTTCATACACTTACATTTAGTCTTCTTTTAACTCCCTTTTCTCGTAAAAGTTTCATGATTTTATCAATATAAAACATGAAAAATATCTTTTTCAGAATTTGAGATTATTCTGTTGCTTTTAGATGTTAAGGTGATTAAGCAATAAAAATCTCATTATTTTCGCTTTCACGGATAAGACCCTATTCCTTAACTATATCCTATTCTGTTCCAAATTATTAAAGATCATTTTTCGAGATAAGGTATATATTTTCTTTTGAATTAGAGACCTTTAGATATGTCATCACTGTACCTTGACAAATTGGGGTAAAAAATGAATAACTCAATAAAAGATTCAAAATTTCATAAATCAGTACGCTCAGCAATATAAATGCGGTCGCCTTTATTAACTTAAGTTTCTTGGACCGTGCTCTGATTTTTTGCCGCAATTTAACGAAGCGTCTTTTAAAGGTAAGTCGTGATATACTATCATTTCTGTTGATAAAAAGCGGTGAAGAAAATGGGAAAAATAAAGAAAAACGGAGGAAATAAAGGTGGAAAGCAGAATCTTTTTAGAATTGAATTCATTTTCAAAAGAAATAATTTTCACATTGGGGAAATTTATTCTGAATCTATTTTCCGAGTTCTTTTCAAACCATGAATTAATAATTTTTTTTCTATGAGAAAGGATATATGAAAAATGTATGATAAAATATTGAACTTATAAAATGTAGTTCAACAAAATTTTGTATATTAAATGTAAACAACTACACTTTTCAGAATTTTTTTCAAATGAATTTTGGAGTAAAATATTTATAGTTTGAGATATTTCATTTTTTTTTCATTGATGACTTTATATGCCTTGTACGGCAATCTAATAATTTATTTATGTGCTTATAAAAATATTTTGAAGTTTTCTTTTATATAAATGTGTAATGATTTATATTTGTAATTTTTTTTTAGTTTATAAACAACTAAATGATTTTTCACAGGCATTACGATACACATTATGGAAGTTCTTTTTTCATTTTGAAGATTCTTAATTGAAAATTAGATTTCATTTGTAGCATGGGTCTTTATTTGCGGGTATAAAACTAAGTAATTTTTAATGAGCATTGTTAAACTCACTGCAATTGAAAAAATAAGGCTGATTCATTTTTTTAGTTATTTTATCCCTTTTATAACTTGGAATTTCTTGTGCAGAAAGACTGTAAAGCGAACATCCAATAATACAAAAAGAGAAATGTCAGTAACTCCAATATCCCTGTAACTCAGTCGTTAAAACATCTCTCCCAAAAACAAGAAAATGCCAGTTCGTCTCGGACGAAGATAGAAACGTTACATACACAGAAATAATTTTCCACCTTTTGACTTTACCGTTTTCTTATAAAGAATATATTTATTTATTTATTTTTGCAATGTTTAATTATTTTTTTTAGTATCTTATCAAAACACAGTGGCATATATAAATACAGTATGCGGCATACATTATACCGAAACGAAAATACGAAAAATATCACCTTGTTGTCATCTGTGAATTTCACCTGAGAGGAACTAATATATTCATTATTAGCACCGTAGTTTAAGGGCTGTTGATTTACCATAGTATGCGTAATATAAGTGTGCAAAGTGTGCAAAATCTAGCTGTAGACAGTGCCATATCCTCCATGAAAATTTTCAAATAATTTTCGGAACAAAAGTTGTTGCAGAGGGCTTACAAAGGGAAACAATTCGGCAAAGTAATGCAGGCATGATTCATGGCAGATTTTGGCTGAACAATATCATCGAACATTTCTCTTGACATCAGGTGCTGTAAGATTTACGGGTTTGGAAGTTACGACCAAGTGTATTTATATTCCTTAGAAAGGTTTATCGATACATTACCAGGACAATTGTGAGGTAAATTCCGTTACATTAGACAGAATTCCTTTGGTATTGTGGTACTAAACGTCCTTGTTAAACCCTATCTCTCTTCATGATCACTTGCACATGAGTAGAAACTATACTCGTATTCGACTATGATTACTTTTACCCTGTCAGAGACCTTTTGCATCAGTATTACCAGACTGGAGAATGTCTCTATTCAAAATAGTTACCACTATTTTAAATTAGTAATCATCGCTTTATTTAATGACAAATTTACTTGATAAAATAAAGCGAAGATTGGTATTCGTAAAAGTGGTAGATATTTTGAATAAAAAAACTCCTCAATCTGGCAGCATTGACATAACACAGCTTTATTTTTCACATGCTGTTGTGGACTATGTCAGCTGGCAAATGCACATGCATAGAAACGCAATATACAGTTATGTACAATTCAAAGGAAAATATTTACCTGTGCAAGTAAAAATTTTACAGTTAATAAAGAAAGAAAAATTTTAAATATGATATTGAATAGGAGATATTCTACATATTTCTGAGATAGTTAATGTCCTTGTATATGTAAACTTTTTATATACTTCCTTAATTTCAATTCATAACTATATTTTCTCCATAATAATCATTTAGCATATTTTTTTTAGAATTATTTTTCAAGATTACGCATTAAATATAATGATGAATGAAATGATGATATATAAACATTTTTTCAAAACCTCAACAGTTAAAATACTCAGCCGTAAATGAAAAATGTTCGCAAAGCAATTTTCTTTAGCAATTTTTTAAAAATAATTAATAAATTTCACTTATCTCTGATAAAAAAGGTAAGTTTTAGTCATAAATTCTTATTTTTAATCTCATTATAAAATGCTATATATATTTTAGATTAGAAAAAGATAGATTTAAATTTAATAAATTTTATATGCACCTATCACTTTAAAAAAACATTTAAATTTTTACGCGTAATTAAAAACCTCTCTTTCAAGAAATCAAAGTAAACGTTAAAAAAAAATAATATTCACGTTTCGTAAAGCATTTTTGCAATTAAATTTTCACTACGTCTTTTAGATACATTGCACATAATCATGATTTTATGTGAAAAATGTAGAACAAAGAGATTTAACTGTATAGTAACCGCTCACTTGGATCAGTGAAAAGATGATTGATTCCGCAATTGAAAGCAAGGCTATAATGTAAAGACTTAATTAACAATATTAATCTCTTACATACAAGGTCTTCTCTTCCTTCACATATCCGTTACGCTCCAGTAAATGGCATATAATTGGATTAGCTGTTGGGAATGCAGATGAAACACTCACTCTGAATCAAATAAATGTAAGACACGAATTACTGGTGGTTCCCTTGTGTTTGTGAAATCCATGCGATGAGTTATTATTATTTACTGTTTATCTAATATGCTCATTTTTGTGGTCATTTTTCTATTTGTAAAACGGGTTCGCTTATCACTAGATTAATATCCTAGTTCCGATTGGCAAACAAACTTTGGAGTAATGCGAACTAAATCACAGTACTTACTACAATTTTGCGCAATACTTTTATTATTTTTATTAAGCTTATTTTAAAATTTAAAAAATAATTTCAAATAAAAGGATATATACATACATATATATATATATATATAATATGAGGGTGGTTCAAATATAAAGAAGACTTTTTTAATGGATAATTTTATATTATTTACCAAAATAACTCCAAAGATAATCGTCTAGATAGCTTTCTTTAGCATTTACATACTTTCTTCAACATAGTGGAAGACTTTTTTTTAAATTCTTGTGTGATAAAAAGAACTAGAACGTGTATAAATCAAACTGCACAAAAATTCTTTTACTTCTTTGGAGGTTTATCTGGCTATATTCCTCCTAACACTTCTTTTAGGGGATTCAAATAAAAAATAGTCAAAAGATGATAATTTCGGACTATATGGGAGTTGGTCGAGTGATTTAGAGAGAAATTTTTGCTTCGCTACACACTGTGTAAGGCATTATATTGTCCCGTAGAAGCTGAACATTCGGAATGGAACAGAACATTTTTAGAACCAATGCACATTATTAATCTTCTCAAAAATTAACATTACTTGTCTGCATTATATGTATGGCGTTCTTGAAGAAAATGGATGCACAAAATACACCGTAAATCTCAAAGTTTATTAGTGAGAACTTTGTCAGGTTTTGCTTCAGCGGATCAGTTTCACGTTTTGGTTCGGTATTATTTTTTTCTACTGGATCGCCATGTTTCATTTTCTTTGCAGCCATTTATGAATAATCTGTGCCATTTCCATACTTGAGATCTCGATATTGTGTCATTTCCGAATTGTACATTCAATCTGTGCCACATTTCAATAGGTTTGATATTTTCATTTGTTGAAAGTTTTATAATTATATTTCGTACAACCGCACTGGGTTCTTTGTGTTTATTCATAATGCTAATGACTGAATAAATGTATGTATGAATAATAAAAGGATTTCAGACAAATTTTAAGACAGTTAACAGCTTATCATAATTGCCATGACAACAAGAATAAAAAAATGTATATTAAATTTAAAAAGTCTCCATTATATTTAATCTACGCTTCTAAACTTCTGATATTTTTATAATACTACAAAAACATTTTTCACTCAAATATGACTTTAAAAAAAAAAAACAACTAAGCAAAATACTGTCATTGGAGAGAATGATGCAAACGTAAATAATAATTGACAATTTTTGCGGAATGTTTCTGGAATACAGTTTTGATTACTCTTAGTAATATTTTTATTATTATGTCTAATATCTTATGAGAGAAATGTACAAGAAAATGGACTGGGTTTATAGTAATTGTTCACTTGGATTAGTGAAAAGATGATCGACTTCGCAGTTTAAAGCAAAGCTAGAATGTAAAAACTTAATTTCTTACATAGAAGGTCTTCTGTTCCTTCGCATATCCGTTATGCTCCAATAAAGGGGATATAATTAGATGAGTTGTTAGGGATACAAAGGAAACGCTACCTCTGTGGCAAATGGATGTAAAGACACGAATTGCTGGTAGTACTCTGGTATTTATGAAATTCATACACGGAGTTATGATTATTTATTGTTTATCTAATATGATTATTTTTCAGTTTTTTTTTAATTTGCAATATGTATTCGCTTATCTCTTAATTAGCAAATGAATATTAGAGAACTATCAACAAAATTATAGTATCTAGTAAAATTTTGAACAGTACTCTATTTCCTTTTTACAATGTTTTTATAAATTTCAGAAATTTGTATACTTCCCTAATAGTTACATATATAGTTTAAATTTGTACTGACATAATTGGTCTAAACGTAATATTTTTAGTGTAGTTTCAGATATTTAGACATGTGTTTTTAACAATAAAATGCTGATATTCGTTATACTTTAATGCGCACATAATTCTGTTTTACATGACCATATGTTTAATGATTATGACATTGAATACCAGTATATTTTAATAGTAATCTTCGCCTTATTTGATCTCAGATTTTTGTCGTTTGTAACCAATGTACTTTCATGAGAGGTAAAAATCTAGGTTGAATTTGCATTCAATTAATTAATTTAAACTTATTTTTTTTAATTGTTTCAAATAATAAGATATGTTTTTAATAAAATGCTGACATTTCTGCAATACTCTAATTACATTTTTCATACAAATCTCACCTTCAAAAACCATTTATATTTTTATGCGTAATCAGAATACTTTTATAAAGATAACAACGTAAACGTTAAATAATAATCTCGACATATTTTTTACATCATTCCTGCAATCAAATTTTGATTACAACCCTTAGATACACATCGTATGTTATTATTGTTATCATTATTTCTGATATGTTATTTGAGAAGTTTAGAATAAAGAGAAAGAGAAGTCATTTATAGTAATCGTTCACATGGTTCATTGGAAAGATGAATTATTCCAAAATTGAAAGCAAGTCTATAATGTAAAGACTTAATTAACAATGTTAATCTCTTCCATATAAGGTCTTCTCTTCCTTCACATATCCGCAACGGTAAATGGCATATAATTGGATTAGCTGTTATGATGCAGATGAAACGCTCACTCCATATCAAATGGATGTAAAGACATGAATTACTAGTAGTCCTCGGGTGTTTATGAAATTCATTCGAGGGACTACAGTTCTTTATTGATTATTTTATGCAAACACTTTTGGTAGATTTTTTTTTTCTATTTATAATAGACGCTGCGTGAACACACTTACTGGCAAAATAATTTTAGAGTAGTACTAATGTGACCAGTCCACCACTTTTTAAAAATTCAGATTATTTAATTGCCACAACTTTTTTTCAAATAGTAGTATTCGCTTTATTTAATGATACGTTAAATAAAGCAAGAACAAGGTGAATTAGCTATTTCAAAAATGTGATGGTAATAAAGCAATTTGAATGTAAATATGTAGTGGAATAGCAACACTGAGAAGTACTTATAAATCATTTTACCGGTGAAGATTTGGATAATGCATTATTTCAGGAATTCATTATTAAGGTGTTTTTCAAAAAGAAAAGAAAATTAGGCTACATTTACTTAACTAGGCTACACCTTTTACTAGTAAAATTTTTGAATTAATTGGATATAATTTTAATGAAATCCATCATTTTCGCAATACTGTTATGAAATAAAAAATATTTCCAATATATACTAATATAGTCAAAATAATGTCATTTAATTGTACAAATTATAAATAATAACTATTCACAGATACTAAGAATTCAACATTAAGGTAATTGTAATTCCATTAGCATAAAATATATTATAATAACTATTCACAGATACTAAGAATTTAACATTAATGTAGTTATAATTCCATTAGCATAAAATATATTATGATACAAAGTGATTTGCGCCTAGGAATATCGAGTTTGCCAAATTTAATATAGAATCTATTTTAAACATCTATTTTAATAATGTTGTAAAACTAACAAATTTATCAACTTAAACTGCTCTCTATTTAACCCTTTCAAGGGCGGTGGCTAGAGGGTCTAGCCACCCAATTTTAATTCCAAAACTGACAAATGGCACCAAGAGTATTTTAATAAAATTTTGCTTTTGTAATGAAAGTGAAAAATAGCTGGTTTGTATTTTCTAAGAAATTCGTTTGAATATTCTAGTGCCAGTCAATTATTTCATCATTTTACGAACAGAATTCTTCTGCCCCTGAAAGGGTTAAAGAAGCAATCGAAATAATTAATGAACATTTGTTTGCAATGATATGTTACATTCAAAAGTTAAAAATAGATGGCGCTGTTTCCTATATACAGGGGCAGAAATCAAACGAAAGAAAAGTGATAAATTCAGTGGATGTTTCAGTTATTCTGCTGATGACTCAAAATTGATGTAAAATAAAAATATTTTATAGTAATAAAATGTTGATTAAATTAATGTTGAAATTTTAATGTATGTGAATAGGTATTGTTTATAATTTGTATTCCCAATATTTGAGCAATGTTAGCTCAATATTAATTTGCTTCTGAATTATTTGAGTTAAAATTTCTAGTCTAATGCAAACTTGGTGCAATACTGGGCCAATATTAGCTTTAATTTACAGTTAATCAAGATTAATTATTATTTTGAATGATGATAAATATCATACATGTGACTCTAAAATTTTATGATAACGGATAATTAATGTGTAATTTGAAAGATATTCTGATCTGCCATTATTCAAAAGTACAATAACTTTGCAACGTGTTAAATAAGTCATATTTGAAAAGATGAAATTAAATAAGGAACTCGACGGTACTTTTATCACGATTTGGCTTTGTTACATAATACAATAAAAGCATTGTTTCGCTGAAGGAAATTAGAACATGACCATATAATAATTTTCCCTTATTAAAAGATTTTTTATTCTATTGTATTTCTCAGAATTGCAGATTCTTTAATTTTTCAATTATTTCTTTTCTGAAAATCGCAATATTTCGAAGTTTATTTCGAATTATATCGTTTATTTAAAATTTTGCGTGCACTTTAATTTTCAAAAATTTCTATCACATATATATTTTATTCAGTCAAGGGGATTTTAATTTCTGTAAAACAGGTAACTATTTTAATTGATTGGTATTAATTGAGTTAATAATAATAGTAACAGGGAGGAAGTATTATTTTTATGCAGATTATAAATTCAGTGTATCTATGTTTATTTGCTTATACTTGCATTTTTTTACTTATAACTTTAAGTATACAAGAAGATTGTTAATAGTGTTTCTTCAAATCTAAAGCAGCGATATTTCCAAATTAATTTGCATTGTAAGGGCATCGACATTCAGTAACAATTTTTTCATTGTTTTTCAAACAAGCTTTCATCAATTGCTTGTTCCCTGCGGATAAAATATATTTACAAAGTATTAACGTTTATAATTTTCATTATATTTCTACATAAATTGAAGTTTAAATATTATTTATATGTTTAAATATTATTTATATGAATTTGGTGCAGTTCATAATTATGAAACCATTCTTTTTAAAATCCTCTAAAAATTTGACTAGTGTTGATAAATTTTCAAAGGTCATTTTTTTGCAAATTTGAATTATAATATTTGAAATAAAATTCCTAAAAGTTTGAACTAAACAAATTTTTATGTAAGGCAAATAAAATGAAATATTAATTAGAAAAGATTTACATAAATTAAAGGACTTTTATGAAGTATTTTTATGTTTGTAATAAATTAAAGGAAATTGAATACAGATTTTTCCAGCCGTTGCAGTCCAATCGTTATATTTACGAAACTGTATTAAAAACAAATTAAGAAATAGTTATATTTACTTACATAATTATGAATATTAAACATTCCGTAATAGTAAATGATTAGTTATTAAAAAATAATTGTTAAATTTTCAAAGGAAAACGTAAAATTCGTAGGTATGCAGGGTGCACACGATAATTTGGGAATAAATTTGCATCTCCTTATTTCAAGTGTTTCTTATTCCTTTTAAGAAACTGCGTTATTAAGGTCATAACTTAACAATATTTTTTTCAGATAAATGATCATCAAGTTACAGTAACTTGGTGACAACCATAATTTCTGGCCTCCACGCAGAAACGATTTCTGAGGCAGTTCCAGACTTTAGTATTATATTTTTAGAAAGTTTACAACGTCAAAAAGGCGTAAGACGGTGATCATGATATCGCCATACTAGGAGATAAAAAGCGTAAGGTATTAAAAGATTTCTCAAGACCAGATAACGTTCAACCGCAAAAAAAGACACAACTCAAAAATGCAGGAGATGCAAAGGAAGATTCGCATGTTTTTAATGTAACATAAAAATATTGTACTTAGCTCTCTTTGAATGCAGCTGTAAAAGCGTAAAACCGTTAAGAAGGAAGACGTAAAGAGGTAAGGAGGATTGAGTGAGTTTATCCCCCACGCAATTTTTCCCCTTCTGTGGTGGCAAATAGCCAAATAGCGTAATCTAGCGGTTTTTTGGATAACTACACTTATGGCACTTTTCCTGTAGCAAGATGCACCTAATCCAGACCTAATAGTGCAATATTACGCAAAATGAAGATTTTTGAGTTGTGCTATTTTTCTATCAACGATAGAAATCGATATCGTGCTATCCTTGTTTGAGTTTTACGTACCATATACTTTATCTCACTGGCTTGGTGGCATCAGAAAAAGCACCTCACAAAATTACGGTTCATTTAATATCGTATGGCTTTGAAATAACAAATGCTATCAACATTTTCTTCTTATATCTGAGAAAATAATGTGAATTCGTAAGCTTAGGAAATTTAATAAGAAACACGTGGAATAAAGACATGCAATTATTTTGCCAATTGATTTCGCGTATCCTGTCCGTTGAATTCTCATTTGTCCAAGAGTGCTGTATTTACATAAATCTGCTTTAAAGCATAGGATATTTCAAGTATTTTATTATTTAACAATAAGGAAAATTGTATATCAGAAAATCTTTAATATTGTATTTTTAGGGATATAAAAACAGGTTTTAAAACCAAAACTTTTATCAATGTAAATGAAATTGCTTTATTCAAATAAGAATAGTCTGTCAAGAACAGTATTTTTTGGGGTTCGAGTCTACTAGGGTCATTCTCCAAGAAACGACATATTCATTGATAAATTTTCTGAAAAAGATAATTATAATTAAGTGTAATAAAAGATATTTCTATATTACTTTAGACATATCTAACATCGTGGTGATATTTTCCCAAATCGTGAGAAATCTTGAAAAACATTTTTACATTAGAAGATCAGTGATGGAACAGTGGCGCAGCAGTTGAGCTATTGTCACCACTAAATTTTTATAGTATTATTTGCCTTCAAAAATCTCAGAAATTCTGTCTTGAAATTAGATGAAGAATACTAATAAAATTTTGCGTTGTCAATTGATTCTCTGCTCCTACATTGTTCCATCACTGGAAGATGCTATGTTTGTAAACTTGGTGTTACAGATCTGATTAGGTTTTTTTTTCGTAAACTATTTGTAACACACTAAATATTAGACTGTATAGAAAAATACTGCTGAAGTTTTTTGTTTTCACAGTAATACTTTTTTATTTCTTTTTGCTGCCATCTGTTGAGCAATTCAGAAGGGTGTTAGGGGTAAGGTGCTGCGCAAGTAGGAAGTGTTTTACGTCGATGGACATGACTACATTTCTTGTGACAGTAGTTATTTATCAAATAAATTTATAAATAATCAATGTTTCCTTTCAAATTGCTTCAGTTTCATAAACCTAATTCAATTTTATCAACGTTTCCTCAGAATAGAAAAATAAATAACGTATCAGAAAAACGTAACAGTAAAACAAATTAGGTCCGTTTATTGGACATAATTTATCAAGCTTTCTAAACACATTATATGAAAAATTTATATTTATTTTATCTAATTATTCTCGTGTATTGTTCGGTGATACCACACCTCATTTGCACTGTAATATTTTTTTCAAGTGCAATTGCCTTTTTAACAAATACTTTGCGACATCGTTTTATACATTTCTAGGATAATAAACAACATAGTATATCTTGGTGGTTGAAGACCTTACTCTTTTTAAAACGGTCAAATTTTCTTATTTACTGCAAAAAGAGCCGTGTAACATCTCTTTACTTTAACTGTACGTATTCGCCCGAATTAGTAAAGAGATAATTAGTTTCCTGATCAGCTAGAAACTAGGCTATGATGTGAAGACTTAATTAGCAGTGTTAGTCTTAGCTGTGAGGACTTTGATGTCTTCACATATCCCTTATGCTCAAATGAATGGAGTATGATTGGATTAGATGTATCTGGTTTGGCTGAAATGTGCGCTTCCTCTCAGATCAATATAGCACTGAATAATTAAATGGCTTCTATGCTAATCAAGATAATTAATACTTAAAATTTCTTATTTCTTTTCATGACAGGTTTTAAAACAATAGATATTTAATTTTTGAAAGTATTCTTAATTTGCCGATAGCTTTTTTTTTTAAACGGTTATCGGTATAGTTTTTTGAAAAATAACGTTTTACACACTAATCAAGATATTTAAATTTAAAATTCTGATTCGACTCTCGATGACAGGACTTTAAACAATAGAATATTTAAATTTTCGTAATCATTCTATTTTAGCATTAAGTTTTTTTAACCAATAATGATGATATAGTTCTTTGAAAAAAAAAATTTCAATCTAATCAAGATATTTAATACTGAAATTTCTTAATGGTTTTTATGAAAAATTTTAAAACAATAGGATATTTAATTTTCTGAAGTCTTTTTACTTTGCCGGTAATTTAAAAAAAAAACATTATAGATGTAATTCCTTGAAAAACAAAGCTTTTCCTCGTTACTCAAACCGTTAAAGATCTTGAAATTAAAAGGGAATTCTTCATAAATGGGGGTACATAATAACCCAGACAATCCATCCTAACAAAAGAACTTTTTTATATTATAATACTCTAAAAGACAGCCCCAGTAGAAAAAAAAATATGGGACCAACATTGACATGAAATATTTTCTAGTATTAGTGTGTTTACATTTTTCTGATATTATGTCATATCGACAAGAAATATTTCATTATTTCGATGCCAATATTTCCAAATTAAATAATATTTGTGCAAGTGGCATGTCATTGGACATTTTTCCAATATAAAATCTAAATTTAACCAATATTGAAATTCCATTGGAAATATTTTCGATTAATGCTTTATTGCGCATGCACTACTTCGCCATTACCTGAAGCAGGAATTGTCTTAAAACAATCATATTTGAGGAGAATGAGAAGTTGCCATATTTCAATTAAAAAATTACTGTCTATCTAAATCCTTTATAAATATTAAATATTTATTAATATAATACGCTATTTTTCTATATTTTTGGCACTTTGTCCTCTTCATTATGATGCAATTATGCGCAGTCCATCATTCTCAAAATCTACTTCTTCCTTTAGAATTTCTATAATTTTCTGTTTCTTCTTTTTCTTTTTCTTTAAAACTCTCTTCCATCATATTTGTGAAATCTTCATTTCAAAAATAAAGTTTTTATCATTTGTACTTGTATTTAGCCATGAAATAAAATGTAGAATTTCAGAATGTGTCGACATAAATTTCTCCAAAAATTATTGATTTGTCATAAGATATTTCAATTATTATTTACATTGTTCAACCAATTTTTATAATCCCTTGATTATCAATGACAAAATATCGCATCTGGTCGTCTCACATTTATAACGGGCATAAGTTCTTAGATTTTGGTGATTCGCAAACAAACACTTTTGTAAAAGAGCGAAAATAACAAATATTTTAGACAATCTAGTTGTCTAAGGATTATCTGATTATATTTGGCACCTTCGAAAACGATATAAATAGTTTCCCACCCCGGAACATTACTTCTGATCTAAGATCCCCAATGTAGCAATTTAGGACCTTATTTCATTGGTACATGAGATAGCATGGCAATTCATCTTTATTGCTCGTCTGATCTTGGATGTTATATAAGTTGTGCGTTTCAGAGAATTCCTATTTATGTTACATTTATAATATATATTTCTTTTTGTAATGTACTTTGATCTTTATTTGTTTACTTTGTCTTTATAAGTAAAATGTGTTGTTTTTGTGTGTGTGTGTGTGAAGTTTGTTCATTATTACATCAATATTTTTTTTAATCAAAGGAAATAAGATAGTGTGATTGAAATGTAAAAAAAAAAAAAAAGATTATAGGCAGGTTATATGTATAACTTGTCAACCATGTCCGTAATCTTTCGTTAAAATCATCTGTAATCATTCGTAAAGTTCGTGTACACGGTTATGAAACAGGGTAAATATTGTAAAACCCAATACAGTTGCATTTACATTAATGTTAACATTGTCTTTCTAAGTATTTATTATTATTATTACATTTATTTTTGCTGCCATCTTTTGAGCTATTTAGAAGCTATTAATTTTACGTCAATGGATGTGACTCGGATTCTTGTGACGGTAGAACTTATAAAATAAAATTATAAATGAACAAGAATGCCCTTTGAAATCGAAACTGAGGTTAGCTTTACAAAGCGCTGAATAAAAAATAAATAACGTATCATGGAATAGTGTTGACTCTATAAAAAAAAAGGGCCGCCGGGCGGGAATTTTTCAAAAAGGGAACACTATTCTAAAAAAGGGTGCATTTTTTCAAAAAGGGAACACTATTCTAAAAAAAGGTACATTTTTTCAAAAAGGGAACACTATTCTAAAAAAAGGGGTACTTTTTTTTTCAAAATGGGGCACTTGTACCATGTTCACAAAAAATATTTTGAACTGGATTGTTTAGCGTCCCCAGAATTTACGATATTTTCCCGGTATAAACTGAATTGCCACGGGGCGCATAGGAAGTCTTAAAAATGGCAGCCGGGCTTATAGGAAGGGTTTAAAAGATCCGCCGGGCGCAAAAAAGAAATAAAAAGGGCCGCCGGGCGCTGCGCCCTGCTAAAGTGGCTTAGAGTCAACACTACGGAAAAAATAGTTTTAAATAAATTTTACAGATCCAGCCAGTAAAAAAAAAAAAGATAAAAAACTAGCTCTGTGACAGGCCACGGACATTATTTCTCAAACTTTGTGAACACATTATATGAAAAATTGATACTTCTTACTAGGGTCTGTACATATATAATGTTATCACCTTAGGGGGATAGGGGTCTCGTACTTGATATCGTTAGTTATCTCTGGGGGGTGTTGTCTTTTGATATCTTTATCAGTTTTGATCCAACAAAAAAATTTTCATTCTTTGGTAACTTTTTTTTACATCAATATAGACTGTTCATTTTTTACAGCCTGTTATCCATTTTTATAAAAATACAAAGTTATAATTAAAACCATTAAATGATTGTAAAATAATTTCATTCCAAAGTTATTTAATATCCCAACGTTCGCCATTCCTATTCTTCTGCCATATGTGCATATAATTTGTTGTTAGGGAAACCATCTTCGAAATTATATACTTGCAAGTTTACTAGTGAAAACTGCGGGAAAATGTTGTTCACCTGTTTTGTTTATAAGAAGTTCTGCTTACCCCGTTCAGGGAGCAAGTGCAAGAAAAAAATATTACTGTTAAATGCATTGCGTAACAAAAAGCTATTATTAATTACTTTTAAGTAGTAAATAATTCTTTAAAGTGTTATTTGATGTAAAGTTATTTCATTTATTACAGTGATATTTTATTTACTTTTTCTCTTTATTTAATTCCTTAAATTATGCGAATAATAAATGTATAATTATACCTGTATATTATTGCAAACATATAAAAAGAAGAAGACAGAGAGAATTTGTAAAAATAAAAAGAATTTTTAAACTCTGATAAAGATATCATTAGGGGACAGGGGGAGGGGGGGGGGGTCGGGGAATTATGACGTATGATATCATAAGGGGGGGGGTTGCCAAAAGTTGATAACGTTATATACGCGGATGGTTCAAGAATTATTGCCCCTAATGTATATAAAATATTTGTACTGCGATGGTTCATGTGGAATATCGAAGCCTAATCTCTTAAATGCCTATATGCTCAATTTCAGAACCGTACCTGCTATATTAACTTAGTTTTGGAGGGAGGGGTGAAGTTTTAAAGACCTATTTGGGGGGGAGTTGTTAAGAAGAGGGGTGAAAGTGAAATGCTGGTTCGGAGCTTATGAGGCTTCATTTAGACAATGAATGAATTTTGGCTACATCACTATGATCCCGAGTCCAAACGACAGTAGTTACGTCTCATCCACTGTCACAAATCTACCTTCATAAGCTAAAAATCAGCCTTTCACCCCCCACTCCTCCCTCCAAAATTATGTGAATATAGCAGCTACTGTTCTGAAATTGAGCATATAGGCATCTAAGACATTATGCTTTGATATTCCACAACAACCATCGCAGTACAAATATTTTATATAGACGAGGGACAATAATTATTGAACGACCCTCGTATATGCAACTCCTTATTTAATCATTTAAATGTATCATTCGATTATACCACACCACAGTTAAATTCTAACATTTTTTTTTCGATTGCAAATAGTTTTTAATAAATATTCTATGAGATCGTTTTGTGCATTTTTTGGAGAATATCTGAGTATATAAGGTCTGGAATGTCGATATAGTCGCTGAAAAAGAGTTACAACGTTCTAATTTATTTAATGGAATATTTAAATGGTTTATCTATCGTTTTACAATCACTACTTATACTTCTTATCAAACTGTATTAATAAATTTTTTGTTAAATCTGAATCTTACAGTAATGGGTTTCGCTTTTGAGACGGCCCCCAGAATTAGCTCAATTTAAAATATCGGATAACTCTTTAAGTACTATTGTCTACCTTTTATCCTTTTAAGCATTTGTTTCAATGGGAATTGTAAAGGAATAAAAATTACTTCTTTCTGTTCTTTTTCTAAGCAATATATGTTATAAAATCGCAAATAGCAGGCATAATAGATATGGTATCTCGTCCCATTAAGCATATAGTAAATAAATTAGAACAAATTCAAGTTTGTTTTAAGTTTCATAAATTCTAAAGCGTAGTAGAATAAAACGTAAACCAATTCAATTTAATAAATCACAGATGTCCAAAATAAACATTTCTTGTAAATATTTATAATATGATTTCTTTTGCTATTAGTATTTTTATAAAGATGAAATATTTCAAAACAAATCATTTACATTAGATTCTTTTTAAATCTTTCCGCACATATGTTCCAAAAAATATCTTTCTGGAGAGTTTGGATTATATATACTTAGAAATTTGTTTGCTATTTTAAAAAGTGAAAATGCTCTCAAAAATGAAAGATTTGACTCTATAGAGAGCAATGGACTGAAACCAAAAATAGTTTAAGCCCAAGCCATGATTTTGTTGTTGTTGTTGACAAAATGCATTGTTTTTTTAAACCTTAAGTAAGATTTTTTAAATAATTTAAATTTGTTTAATATTAATAATAAATGCATTATTTGTTTATTCTTAACATTTTTTGCTATCTAGACTGTTTTATCATTATTTGATACTCTATCAACAAAAACAAAATTGAGTTTTTTCCTCTTCGTTAATCCAGACTTGGTTCACCAAAAATAGCTTTAAAACAATCCCTATCTTTTTTTGTTGTTGTTGTTCCAAATACATTATTTGTTTAACCTTAAATATAAAAATATTTTACTTAATAATAATAATAATAAATACATTATTTGTTTTTATTCTTAACGTTTTTTGCTACCTGAAATATGTTATCATCATTTAAGACGTCACCAACAAAATTAAAATTGAGTTTTTTTTCTCTTGGTTAAAACAAACTTGGTTAACATAAAGTAGCTTTTAAAAATAGTCCATAATTTTTTTGTTGTTCTTTACGAAATACATTATTTTTTAAACCTTAAATATAAGAATATTTAAAAATAATTAAAATTTATTTAATAATAATAATAAATATTTCATGTTTTTTATTCTTAACATTTTTTGCTATCTAGACTATTTTATGATCTTTTGAGACTCCATCAACAAAAACAAAATTGAGTTTTTTTTCCTCTTGGGAGGTTATATGAACTCTTTTCTATATTGATTTATTTGATATCATTTTCAAGACTCCGAGGTGCTTTTATAAAAACGTAATTACTATTGTTTGACATCTGCTATACTTTGTAATGACTGTATGTTCACTTTGGTATCGGTTGTTATCCTGCTGACGTAACAAGCCATTAAGAATCACATTAACTTTGTGATCCGAGGTAGCAATTACTATTGATTGATGTTAGTTAAATTATTCTTTTATGTTCCAGAGCTGCCACGTCTCCAGATGTTTGAATACCAGTATTTTGATATAGAAAATTTTGCTTTATTAAATCGAAAAATTCTTATATTAAAATATTCTTTATTGATTTATTTGCTCTCATTTTCAAGACTACGAGGGGCTTTTATGAAAACGTAATCACTGTTGTTTGATATCTGCTATACTTTGTAATGACTGCATGTTCACTTTGGTATCGGTTGTTACCCTTGCTGACATAACAAGCCATTAAGAATCATACTAACTTTGTGATCCGAGGTAGCGATTACTATTGATTGATGTAGTTAAATATTCATTCTTTTATGTTCCAGAGCTGCCACGTCTCCAGGTGTTTGAATACCAGTATTTTGATATGGAAAATTTTGCTTTATTAAATCGGAGAATTCTTCGAATATTCTTTATTGATTTATTTACTCTCATTTTCAAGACTCCGAGGGGCTTTTATAAAAACGTAATTACTATTGTTTGACATCTGCTATACTTTGTAATGACTGTATGTTCACTTTGGTATCGGTTGTTATCCTGCTGACGTACCAAGCCATTAAGAATCACATTAACTTTGTGATCCGAGGTAGCAATTACTATTGATTGATGTTAGTTAAATTATTCTTTTATGTTCCAGAGCTGCCACGTCTCCAGATGTTTGAATACCAGTATTTTGATATAGAAAATTTTGCTTTATTAAATCGAAAAATTCTTATATTAAAATATTCTTTATTGATTTATTTGCTCTCATTTTCAAGACTCCGAGGGGCTTTTATAAAAACGTAATCACTGTTGTTTGACATCTGCTGTACTTTGTAATGACTGCATTCTCACTTTGGTATCGATTGTTATCCTGCTGGCATAACAAGCCATTAAGAATCATATTAAATTTGTGATCCGAGAGAGCGATTACTATTGATTTGTGTAGTTAAGGGTTCATTCCTTTATCTCCAGAGATGCCACGTCCCCGGATGTTTGAATACCAATATTTCAATATAGAAAATTTTGTTTTATTAAATCGGATAATTCCGATATTAAATCAACATTTTCTATATGAAAATACTGGTATTCAAAAATCTGCAGAGATGTCAGCTTTGATATTGATTCATCTTACTTCTTATTAATTTTCCTTACTGATTCTAACTTTTTCAATTCCCAATGAAAGAAATATAAATACAGTGTATCCATGAAAGAATGTCCCAGAAGTAGATTTTAATAGCATCAACTGTAAGCGTTATAGCTTGTTGGTTCAAGGTCGCGAATAAAGAGTAACTAAAGGTGAGTTGAGTTGTTGATTTTTGACGGCCAATTATCAACACGAGGGATATAGGCCCTAAGGGGGAAGTGCCCTCCGTGGGAGTCTTTCTAAGGGAACCTAACCCGTATTTACGCTTGGAAATCCAAGGTTCGAAGAAGACCACGAAAACTCCGAATGATTACGCCGACGGGCGCGATTGTTATGGAACCCAGCACCTCCCGTCTATCAGCTTCAAGAGCAGCACCTCTCGGCCACTGGTGAGGCAAAGAGTAATTAAAACAGTTTTAGATAAGCGCAATCGCGAGTACTGCTTTGTTATTTACTCGCTTGCAGTGCCACATGCGCAAAATGATGACTCCTTAAAGCCACTCCTTATGGCGGAGATTTAAAAGCGTACACTACGGACCTGTAAACTTTACTTTGCAACAGGATGGAGCCCCTCCCTATTGGAATCTCTTTGGGAAAGATTGGTTGAATGTCGAAGTCCCTGAACGCTGGCTTGGTCGCAATGGTCGAGACGACAGAGCTCTTTTTCGCCGGCCTCTACGTTCACCTGACATAATGCCTTGTGATTTTTTTTTTTACTTTGGGGCTTTATAAAAGATCTTGTCTACGTTCCGCCGCTACGTAATGATTTGCCAGAGTTGAGACACAGAATTGAAGAGGTTATTGCTTCCATAACTGCGGACTCGTTAACCGAAGTGTGGTGAGAATTGGACTTTAGTTTAGATGTGTGCCGTATAACTAAAGGTGCCCATATTGACCATTTGTAAGAAAAACTAGGATAGTTTTCCTTCAATTTGATGTATGATTTGTTGTAAATAGTCTAAATTAAACTGTTATATCATTGAAACTGGAACATTCTTTTATGGACACCCTGTACTGCAAGAAATGTGCAGTAAAGGTTAACATATACAGGGCGGGGCATTAAGATCTCCCCATTTTAAGAGGTCAATAAAAATATATAGGCATTGAAAACAAATATCTTATGTTTGCATTCGGAAAGAAAAATGTTTGCCATTTATTAATTTTTACAATCTGTAACAATTTTTGCATTTTTCGTTAGGAAATGCACTAGGAAATGCACTAGCTTTTTTACGAGCTGAACTTCGTAGTGATTGCGTTACAGCATCTCGTGGTCTACAGGGCGACTTTCGTTTTAAACACGAACCTGTTTCTCTAAAATTAGCAACCCATAAGGATATTGTTTTTCTGTCGGGTATTTTTTCATGCCTGCTTACTCCAAAGTATACCTACAAAATAATCGTTGCATTTGAATGATGGGATCCGCATTCTTAAAACAAGTTTCAACAACAAACGCACGATTGAAATAGCGTAACCAGGGAAATGTAACAGCAGTACTTTGGACACGCCCTCTACACTAGCGCCGCCGCAGCGACAGCGGCAAATTAAGGAAATCTTTATGCCCCACCCTGTACTATGTACACTGTACTATTACTGTACTATTTATATGTAAACTGTACTATTTCATAAACTAAAAAGAAAAAAAAATAAGAATTTTGTAAAACCTTTAAAAAATAAATTTTGAAATTTGAAATTTCCATTAGCAGAGCATTAAACTAGCTACCAAACGAAAAGTTTATAGTTTGAGTGATTTTTCAAAATATGTTATTTTCTAAAAAATTCTTAGAGGAAAGGAGTATGTTCATTATAAAAAGAAATTCAACATCTACTGGTTTAATATTTAAAAATAATTTAAATTTTAAAACTAGATTTTAAAAAGCTATTGATTTTTTTACAAAATGCATTGTATGTTTTACCTTAACAATTATTGCTATCCAGGAAATTGTATCCTCATTTGCGACTCCACCAACAAAAACTAAACTAAGAAACACTGTACTATTTCTATATACACTGTACTATTTCATAAATTAAAAAGACGGAAACTTTATAAAAGCCTTTAGAAAATTAAATTTTATAATTTGAAATTTCCATTAGCAGAGGACGAAACCAACTAACAAAATAAAAGTTTATAATGTGAGTGTTTGTTTGTTTTTCAAAATCTGTTATTTTCTAAAAAGTTCATAGAGAACTGTGTTTATAATAAAAAGAAATTCAGCATTTACTAGTTTAATATTTAAAAATAATTTATATTTTAAAACTAGATTTTAAAAAGATATTGACTTTTTCACAAAATCCATTATACGTTTTACCTTGCCATTTATTGCTATCCAGGAAATTTTATCCTCATTTGCGACTCCAGCACCAAAAACAAAACTGAGATTTTCTTCTCTTGTTAGCTTATAACAAGTTCATTATTATTATTCTTCATTTTTAATCTTGAATCTTTATTGATTTATTTGTTCTCATTTTCAAGAATCGGAGGCACTTTTATAAAAGCGTAATTAGTATTGTTTGACATATGTTATACTCTGTGATGATTGCATGTTCTCTTTGGTACCGGTTGTTACCCCGCTGACATTACAAGCCATTATAAGAATCATATTAAATTTGTGATCCGAGGTAACGATTACTATTGATTAATGTAGTTCGGTATTCATTCTTTTATGTTGATTAGTCTAACTTTTTCTTTTTTCTTTAACTGATTCAAGTTGTATCAGTTTCTAATGAAAGGAATTAAAATATTGTAAAGGTATGTTGTTATTATGGGGTAGTAGATGTATGTTAGATTTTTGTTTAAATAACTAAACACTGCATAATTATTTTTTCCTTAAATTTTAGTTAAAATTAATACATGAGCACTTTTAAAGGAAGAAATTAAGATAGGAAATTGAAGAAATTGGAGTTAGAAAATTAATATAAAACGTAATATAAAACATGTTTTTCGATATGCTCATCAATTGAAGCTTAAAATTTTATTTCATGTTTTTAAATAATGTTGAAATAGTAAAAGACAATGCTAGAGAAGAACAAAGAAAATTTATGCGTTAGCAAACCTTAAGCTTAAAGGGTGACTGTTTATAAAAAATTGCCAAGTGTTATAAGTTAGAGCTTTTTGAAATTCAGAAAAATTTGTTAAGATAATATTTTATATATATATATATATATATATATATATCATATGATGCCGAATGCATCCATGGTCCTAAAACTATTTTGGAAAAATATGTTTTTACTGGCTATATATTAACTATGCCTTGGTAAATATAGTAAATACTACCCCAACATGTGTTAATCTTTCCCAATAATAGCGCAATATTTCCAGGAAATAGTTTACCATTTCGTTCACAATATTGGTATTTCATTGGAAGTATTTCCGATTAATTTCTATATTAGCGCATTATTGGGTCTTTATCTTTATATAACCCAGTATAACCAATATTAATTTGCTACTAGTGATGTAACATAAAAATAAATTAAATTATGAAATTTCATTAAAAAGAAGTTTCATGTAATTTCATTTCATTTAAATGTATGAATTCATCATTAATTAAAAATAATTGTATAGATTTATTCGTTAAGCCTTAAACCTCAGTCAATTTTTTTTCTCAAAATCATTAAACTACTTTAATAGTCAGGTTTAATCATATGAATCCGCAGGAATATGGAATCGGCTTCATTTCTAAAGAATATTCTTTCTGGATAATTATTCGAAAAAAAAAAAAAAAAAAAAAAAAAAAAAAAAAAAACATTGATAAACTGAGAATTATATAAAATTATATTTTAACATCACAAAATATTTCTTTATTTTAAAAAAAGTAGTATTTATTAACCCATATCTTACAACGTACAAAACGAATAAATATTTTCGCAATAAAAAGAAAAAAATGCTATTACAGGCTAAGGAGGTAGCAAACATAAATATAAATTTCAAAAACTTAAGCTACATGTTATTGGTTTCTTTTTTATAAACTGTCCCATACTGTAAAATAAGACAATTTTATTCTACAAAAAAAATTATGTAACCACAAAAGAAAATGTTATGTAATTTTCGCTTAACCCATGATTCCGATAAGCGTTCTTTTATCCATAGAAATCTCGGAAACCAATAGATTTTTCGAGATTTAAACAAGCAGTTAAAAAAACAAAATTTCCTTTGCCTTCCGTAATTTTCTGAAACGTTTCCTGGTAGATTTTACAGCATGTTAATCAGTTTTCTCAACCCAGAATACTGGTTTTTCTTATGCTCAAGTTAGTTAGTCATGTTAGTCAACATTTTAATGTTCAGCAAATATGTTTAACAGAAAAACATGCTAAATTATCAGCATTAACATTAACATAAAAAATAATATTATTTTATTACTTTTGCATGTATAAATTCAGTTACACAGCTGAAAATGTTTACTTGAGAACTGATAGCATCCGGAAAATTGATATATTGATATTGTGTGATACTAAAACTGATTGATATACATTGGGACCATAATTAAACTGACAGTACTCAGAAAGTGAGATCTAATTGAGAGAATGACGCCAGATTCTGTAAAAAGATTAAACAAGATGGGGGACGAAGGATCCCGCGAAAAAAAAAATGTAGTTCCAAAAGTCACCGCTAGGTTGAATATGTGGCGCTGTGTAACAGAAAAGGGAGTTTTAAAAGATGTAGAATCAAGACTTAACTAAAATTACCTTTTATTTTGCACATTTAACGATTTTAGTATTGATCCTGCATTTTTAAAGACTCTCTTTTCTGTTGCACACCAACACATATTCCCCTAGCTGTGACTTTTGGAACTAAATTTTTTCCGGGGAATCCTTCGTCTCCTGTCTTGTTTAATCTTCTTATACAATTTGGCGTCATTCTCTCAATTGGATTGCGCTACAGAATACCCTGAGTACTATCAGTTTAATTATGGCCCCTTTGTACTATACTGTAAAAGCTAATCGAAAACGTTTCCGAAAATTACGAGCAGCAAAAGAAACTGTTCTTTAAATGCTTCTTTAAATCTCTGAAATCTATTAATTTGTTTGGTTTCTAAAGATAAAGGAACTCTTTTTGATATGGTGGGAAACTTGGAAAAGGTTATATTATATTTACGTTCGTGATTATGTTATATTTTCGCAGACTAAAAAGCGTATTTATTTTTTTACGCTGCATATATAGGATATATAGTATATACAGTGCATATTTCTTATGTCCTGCTTTATGCGAAATCTCAATTTCAAATTTTTCTTCCAAGTAGTTTTCGAATTATGCTTAAAAATCACAATGTTAGGTTAAGGAGCCGTCTATGATGTGCAGAAAAGCATAAAGTGAAAAAAAAAATGTATTTTATTCATTTTATTAAAACATTTGGGCTGGCAATGATCGAAACATATTAAAAGAATGAAATGGTCATATTGGCAAGAAATAATACATTAATATAAGTTACACAGTCTTTCTGTAGCATTTCAACAATTGAGTTCCGAACTTCAATTTGGATACAGCCCCTAAAATAGGCTCATTTTAAAATAATTAATTTTACTGAAACTAATCTTGCGAATTTCATGAAAATTTGTATTTAGGCTAATTAAAGGATGTAGAATTTAGTTATGGTGTCAAACTTGAATATTGCTATTAAAAAAACAAAGTTTGGTTCGTTTTGATATGCGTATTTTCCCTAAGCAAATTGCATATACATCATTTAAAAGTAAACTTAATTTCCAATCGTTTGGTACCAGTAACTTTCTTCAGCAATAATTCGTTGGAGATGTAGTAGGGGGTGTTTACTTTTTTTTCCAGGATTGTACATATAATTTACAATTGCTTAGAAATACTCAATTTAACTCAGCAATAATATGTAAGACTATACCTTTGATTCAATCTGAAGAATTTTGTCATATTTTTTTCACACAATCGTTTTCATAATTTTCTAAAAAAAATTATGCGAAATGATATAGTAAAAATAAGACAAATTGAAAAATGTAAAAAAATGAAAAAAATTAACAATATGGAACCTTAAATGATTACAAGTGAAACAACAAGTTGTCAAACTTAAAATATATTTTGGTAGTAAAATTCTGTTACTTGTACTATTTGTAAAGTACTAATAGTTACTGTTAAAGTAGTCACTTGTGAAAATCTGAAAAAGATGAACTGTCCTGTATACAATGAAGATGGTAAAATATGGATTAAGATTTTTTATTAAAAAAAAATGAAGTACCACACATCACCTAATTCAATTTCATATCTTTATATTTATATTCATGTGAGCGAAAGACTTAAACGCTAATTTTTTAGCATCTCTTAAATGCCTCATTTTTTTAAAGTGGACTATAGCTGGAACATTAATGACACAATATCAACCTAAGTTGCTGAAAATATGTTTTCCTAACGTATTTTGCAGCATTATTATTGTGCTATTTCTCCTTCATTTTAACTATCGTTAAAAGCGTTTATTATACCAAAAGACTTTTACGTCAAACGCAGAAAATGAAATTGACATTATGCTTATTCTGCTCTAAAACGTAAGTGATTTTAAAGACTTAAAATAATGTTTGCTTGAAAATGCCATTTGTGTTTTTAAATTTATGATGTCCTGTACACGTTCCCATTGAAAGGGATTTTCTTTGCTGTTCAAGTTGTCGCCATGCTTTACAATCCCAACTAACCTCTTGAATGACAAACGCAATCCCTAATACCTGAATGAATGTAACGAAGAAATAATTTTGAACGCTAAACACACGACTTCTGACATGTTTTGAACTTTGAAAGCCGAAGGTTGGGAAAAGATTTATTAAAACTTTCAATTCTAGTTGACGCAAAAGACAGCATTTTTCTTTCTTTTATAGATCTTCACAATGTTACATTGTTATTTATGGCTAAGGTACGTGATACTTTTATGTTTATGCATTTTCTTTTAAAACATTAGTGTATGTATATGTATATATGACGTGCATAAATATATACGCAAAGTTGGCGCATTTTTATTGCAATATCTGAAATTCAAAGATGTATTATGCAATGTTATGCATATTCAAGTCCCTTCTATTGTATTCATGTGTGCTATTCTTTCTCAAGTAACCATTTTCATGTTCAACGAACATATTTTACAGACAAATATGATTAATTGACAGCATTAACATTGCGTTAACAACAGCATGTACATTAACATTAAAATTAATATTATTTTGTTACACTTAAATGTGTAAATTCAATTACGCAGCTGAAAATGTTTACTTCAGAATAATTAGCATCCTAAAAACTGATATTCCGGTTTGAGAAAACTGATTAATATATAAAAATGAAAATTTGTCTGTCTGTCTGTCTGTAATTCTACACAAATCCACAGTTTGGAAGACAGAAATGGGAAATGTTACGTACATGTGTATTAAAACACGACCGAGGCAACTAAAGTAATCTGGAATCGAGATAAATTTTAGTTAATTTTCAATTAATAAAAACCACCAATTTAACAGGAATTTCCTATCAAATTTAAACATTTTTGTTATAGCAGTTGCCAACAATTGAAAATTCACAATAAAATTAACAGAACAATTACTTTTCTATTGCAAGATTTCCACGTGAAAAATGAAATGAAATAAAAAGCTGGGCAATTAAAAAAAAAAAAAAAAAAAAAAAAAAAAAAAAAAAAAAAAAAGGAATATTACGCCATAACTTTTCTATTGCAAGGTTTCCACGGGAAAAATGAAAATGAAATGAATAGTTTCACGAATAAAAAAAAAAGATAATATTACGTCATATTGGAAATATAATGGACGTCAGCAGGCAAACATATAACTTTATATGAGTTTGAAAAAACGTATTGAAACATGATTACACGAAAACACAATTTATTTTTATTTTCTCTCAAACAATTTAAAACTACTTAAAGCGGATATATTTGTACACTTATATAAAAATTACATATCGACACCCGATCATGAAAATATTGGCATATTTTAACATTTTGATGTTTTCTGAATTTGTCTTCGTCATTTTTAAATCTATCCCATATACACTATATGGCCATTAATGACCGGCGACTTTCAATTTTAGACATTTTTGCCGAATATTTAAAAATATAATTGTCAGATTCTTCTGGAATTTTAGGATTAAAAAGAACAGGTTTGACTTCATATTTATCAATGTCGATTTGATAAGGAGGAGAATTTGGGGGCCAACAAAAAATTAAAGAAAAAATAATGCTTAGGATCGCTCACCCTGTAAAATAAAATGCACGAAATGATCTATCGCTACCGAATATACATAGGCAGATATTGTACAATATGTGTATTCATTTATGTAAGAATAGCATGTATATTAATAGAGATATAGCGATTTTTTTTTAATTAAAAAAATTCTTGCATGTTTTTTGCTTATAACATACAGGGTTTTTAACCAAATTTAACACCAGTTTCAGAGAAAATTACAAAATATAGTAGAAACAATATAGTGTAATTGGAATATAAATATATTAAATATTTAAGGGAATATGGACAGTTGTATAAAATAAATTTTATCTGCGCATGCGCGAACAATGACAAGGAGCTGTTTGCATAATTTAACAGTCAACTCTGTGGAGGAACTTATTAAAAAAATCAGTCAAATATCGTAAAACTTCAGAGAGATATTGGCGTTAGAGTGAGCTCTTTTTTAGTTTCTCACTAAAACTCGCTGAATGATAAGGGATTGTTCACAAATTGTTACTTTTAAGTTATCTGATAGCGTTCGGTGCAAGTTTTTTGAAAACGCTATTTAATTATAGTTTATGGTTATACTTAGGAAGATTTTGGCTCTAAACTACGATGAAAAGGAAAATATAGTCCATACATTGATTACATTTAGTAAATTGGGGAGTTTATGGTAAATTTTTTTGAAATTTAACCAATACGCAAAACACTCTACAGTAAATTCTATCACATATATACCGGCACATTAAGAAAAAGTCCTTCCGGCCAGTGCCGGGAGGAAGAGGTAGCTTTCATATTCCTTATTTTTAAAAAGCCAACTTATATTATTCAAACACACGAAGCTCAATTAAGTGGAAACCGAATGTAGGAGATTCAATACTAATTTTTATCAATACTAAACCATTATGAATGAGAATTTCGCGAAATTATTCAGCTTTATCCAAACTGCTTTTATTTAAAGTCACTTATATTTGGCTGCCAAATTCGGCGATTTCTTAAAGTGCCTGCCATTTTAAGACAACATGGTAGATGAGGCTAACCAGTGAACTTGGTCGAGACCTTAGTAATTGCTGTGCACATGCTCACTCATATCGGAATCGGTTGATATATACGAGTGCTGTCGCAGGCAAAAAATCAGATTTTTCAAAATGTCACCCACAATAGAAATTGAAATTGCTATATCTAAGCCATTTTTTAAGATAAAGACAAACAAAAAATGCTCCTGAATCCTTATATCAAGGTCAAATACTTAAGAAAGAAACCTTTTTCAATTTCTAATTTTTTTGCACCTCACTTTAAATATAATTTTTTTTAATTTAATGGCCGCCATTTTGAAACAAGATGGCTGATGAAGCTGGCCAGCGAACTTGGTCGAGATATTGATGTATACTATTCACATGCCTTCTTCCATCGAAATAGGCGAATACGTGTGGTATCGCGTGACAAATACAAGATCGTTTCAAAGTGTTAGCCATGATAGAAATTCAAAGTGCTATAATTCAACCACTTTTTAAGATATAAACAAAAAAACATATTTTCAGAAACAAAAACTGCTCCAGAATCTTTGTATCAAGGCCAAACAGATAAAAAAATCTTTTTCATTTTCCCATTTTTTAATACCTCATTTTAAATTTTAAATTACATTTTTTTTAAAAATGGCAACCCTTTTGAAACAAGATGGCGAATGAAGCTGGCCAACGAACTCGGTCGAGACATTGGTATGTACTATTTACAGACCAAGTTACATTCAAATCGGTTCATAAATACGCCTGTTATCGCGTGACAAATATCAGGTCGTTTTAAAATGTCAGCCACAATAGAAATTCAAAATGTTATAACTCAGCCATTTTTTTAGATGTAGACGAAACAAAACCTGTTCCGGAATCTTTGTATTAAGGTCAAACACACAAAAAAAATCTTTTTCATTTTTCAATTTTTTGGTATCTCATTTTAAATTTAATTTTTTTTAAATTTTTTTAAATTGCCACCATTTTGAAACAAGATGGCGAATGAAGCTGGTCAACGAACTCGGTTGAGTTATTTGTATGTACTATGTACACACCAAGGTACATCCAAATCGGTTCATAAATACGTCTGTTATCACGTGGCAAATATCAGGACGTTTCAAAATGTCAGCCACGCTAGAAATTCAAAATGCTATAACTCAGCCATTTTTTAAGATATAGACGAAACAAAAACTGCTCCCGAATCTTTTTATCAAGGTCAAACACATAAGAAAAAAATATGTTTTCAATTTTCAATTTTTTGCTACCACATTTCAAATTTAAATTTTTCTTAAAAATTTAAATGGCCGCCATTTTTAAACAAGATGGCGGATGAAGCTGGCCAACGAACTCGTTCGAGATATTGGTCTGTACTATGTATAAACGAAGTTACATCCAAATCGGTTCTTAAATACGCCTTTTATCGCGTGACAAAATTCAGGACGTTTCAAAATGTCAGCTTTGCTAGAAATTCAAAATGCTATAACTCAGCCATTTTTTAAGATATAGACGAAACAAAAACTGCTACGGAGTCTTTGTATAAAGGTCAAATACATAAGAAAAAATATTTTTCCATTTTCAATTTTTTGGTACCACATTTCAAATTTTAAATTTTTTAAAATTTTTTAAATGGCCGCCATTTTGAAACAAAATGGCGGATGAAGCTGGCCGACGAACTCGGTCGAAACATTGGTATGTACTATGTACACACCGATTTATATCCAAATCGGTTCATAAATACGAGAGTTACAGTGTGACATAGGTCAGATATATATATATATATATATATATATATATATATATATATGGATATATATATATATATATATATATATATATCAATTTTGAACGGAGTGTGGTTTCGGGGTCTGGGGGTCATGATCGATGAAAATATACCAAAATTTTTTGAAATCGCTTTCCTCCGAACGGCTGCAATAGGTAGCTTTTTGTAAAGGAAGCTACCTAAAAGACCTTCATCGATAAGTACAGTAAATTTCCAATTCACATAACTGTTAAGTAGATATTAAATAAAGTTTTAAATAGTTAAGTAAATGTTACAGTTAAATAAATGTATTTTATGGAAAATGCACTTTACTGTGAAAATTCCATGCGCAAAACGTAATTTCTCAAAAAGCTATTGAAATATTACTATAAAAATCAAATTGCAAGTTATTCTCATAACTCATGAAAAATGTATAATATATCTTAGATTTTAGTTTATTATCTTCACAACTGTCATACAAATTACGCGTATACAGAAAATACATGTAATGCGATAGGATTTACTGTAGAGTGTTTTGCCTATTGCGCTAAATTTCACTAAATTTTATCATAAACTCCTCAATTTACCTAAATGCAATCAATGTATGGACTATATTTCCTTTCCATAGTCAAAATCTTCCTAAACATAACCGCAAACTATAATTAAATAGCTTTTTCAAAAAACTTGCTCCGAACGCTGTCAGATAACTTAAAAATAACAGTTTGTGGACAATCACTTATCATTCAGCGAGTTTTAGCGAGAAACTAAAAAACAGCTCACTCTAACGCCGATATCTCTCTGAATTTTTACGATATTTCACTTTTTTTTTTTTAATAAGTTGCTCCATAGATTTTACTATTAAATTATGCAAAAAGGTTCTTGTTATCGTCCGCACATGCACAGATAAAAATTATTTTATGCAACTGCCCATATTTCCTTAAATATTTAATATATTTATATTCCAATTGCACTATATTGTTTTTACTACATTTTGTCAATTTTTCTGAAAATGGCGTTAAATTTGGTTAAAAAGCCTGTATGTTATAAGCAAAAAACATGCAAGAATATTTTTAATTTTTAAAAAAATCGCTGTATCTCTATTAATATACATGCTATTCTTACGCAAATGAATACACATATTGTACAATGTCTGCCTATGTATATTCTGTAGCGATAGATCATTTCATGCATTTTATTTTACAGGGTGATCCCAAGTATTATTTTTTTCTTTAATTTTTTGTTGGCCCCCTAATTGTCTTCCTTATCAAATCGACATTGATGAATATGAAGTCAAACCTGTTCTTTTTAATCCTAAAATTCCAGAAGAATCTGAGAAGTATATTTTTAAATATTCGGCAAAATGTCTAAAAATGAAAGTTGCCGGTCATTAATGGCCATATAGTGTATATATATACGTGTGTGTATGCGTGTGTATTAGAATTTCCACAAAGGTTTAGATCTCTAAAGCTCATTCTTAGAGAAGAACGGAAATAAAGATGGCTTTACCGCTTTTTTTTTATTGTTTGTTTTATACTGCATGTTTAATTTTGAAATTGATTTTTCAAAACAAACATTCTTAAACATCCGGGCAACGCCGGATTCTTTAGCTAGCACACTATAACACTACTCAGAAACGTTTTCGAAAATCAGTGGCAGCGAAAGAAACTTTTGTTTCGGAAATTCTTCTTTAAATCTCAAAAATATATTGGTTTTTGAAGTTTCTAATGATAAAGAATACTTTTCGGAATCATGAGTTAACTCGGTAGAAGTTATTGTATATTTTCGTTCGTGGTTATATTATATTTTCTTAGATTAAGAAACATTTGTCTTTTTTTAATTCTTTATGTTCGGCATTACAATTATCTGTTTTTCGATCGTTTAGTTTTTCTGGAAAATACAATTACTTTTTAGTATTTTTAATTTTAAAACAAGAAAGGAAAAGTCGTGCGCCAAGCATAGATTCTGAAACACTTACCAACACATTCAAAATAATATAACAAAACTACACCGATTAATAATTTGAAATATGGTGTATAATTTGACTATTTGGAAGAGGATAATACATTTAGAAACCCAGTTTCAGCAATTCTCATCTACAATCGGAAATATGTCCGAATTCTTTGAGCAGCCCTGTATATGATATATAGATTTGTATCTATAAACTGCATGCACGCATGCAAAAATTTAATTCCGTTTGGAAATATACACCACAGTCAAAGACACTTCTGTAACCGATTTCTTTTGCATGTCCCTGTAAATGAATGATGCCCTATTCTATAGTAATAATCTTGTAGTGAAAGTCATTGATTTATATCAATTTCAATACATTTAAAATAGTGCAATGTCGTTAAAATACACTGAAAACGATTTTTCCCCATTGACCATAATGTAACGGAATTTTTATCAGTGCCTCTGTAAATGAACTATTAATGCTATACACTTCATATTCAGTACCGAAAATGCCATGATAAATATCATTAACATATATCAATCGAATGAAAATCCGAGTATATTTAAGCGAGTTAGAATGTGAACAGACAGACGGACGTTTAGACAAACAAAATTCATAAACACTTTTCAACTAAGTGTTAAAAAGAGCCTTGAATTTTTTGTTAAGTATTGTAACTTTCTAATTTTTTGTAACTATTGATGCCAATAATAATGGAAATGAAACGCCTAAATTTAATATTGTATGAGTTTGTAACACATGCCTCATGTCTGAAGTGTACTGTAAAAACCTAAGAAGATGCAAATAATAGCTTCAATTCTGTTTGTTTCATCTAAATTAAAGTTATACTTTCCCAGTTTAAAGTGCAAAAATCTACATTTTGAAAAATAGTACTTCTTAACGTTCCGAAATGTAACAAAATTCATCACACTATCCACTTAGACAAACGTCTATACAGACATCTGAATAGAAAATTTATGTTGATATATTAATCAACTTCATCGAAACACTGGAAGTATGTATGCCAAATATGACATAAATCTAATTAATTGCAATTCACTGAGAGCGGATTTTTTTCTTCAAAAAGAAACATCACTTTTTTAAATCCTTTCACTACAGGCTATTGTTAGAAGATTGTGTCAAAGCATGCAGATTTTGGTACGCATACATAGACCTGCATCTTAACCAGGGTGTTGTTACACGCTTTTCTTTTCTTGGGTACGTGTCTGGAATGAATTCGTAAACTTTCACTCTTTTCTCTTCTTCATGATTTATTACATTTTTTTTATTAGATTTTCTTCTTTTATCAGAGTTCATAGACATGCTAACAGCTGTAAAATATAGCCTCTAGAAATAGTTTTTAGCTTATAATTTTTTAGCATCTATTTGTTTATTTATTTTGCTTATTTTTTTATGAGAAGAAAACGCCAAGACTTGTTTAAATGCAAGATATTTTAGTATTGTTTGAGTTTGTTAAATATGTCCCATGTCTGATGTGGCCTGTGAACAGTTAAAAAGATGGGGTTATCGGCTCCTATGCTGTTCTCTTCATCTAATTTCGAGTTTTACATTGCAAAGCATTTCATGTTTAACCCCTTAACCATAGGCGCCGACTTAAGGGGGGGGGGGGGGGGGAGGGAAGGGAGCAAACCAGGAACACTTCCGCCGCTGATTTTAAAATGTTATTTATGTCTTAATTAATCGCAGTGATTGAATATGACAAAAAAAATTAAATTAGTGGTAGAAGTATGCTATGTCATAATTGTATCGTAGATCATTACCTAAAGTACTACCTATACGTCATAATGTTATCGTAGATCATTATTTAATTAACTACCCGCACACCATGCTTTGATCTTAGATCATTACCTAACGTACTACCCGTACGCCATTTATTATTCCTAACTTATTTACATCCCGAATATAGGTATTAACACGGTGTTGCTGTATACGTATGTATATGAATAACACGATCTAGTGATGAAAATGTGAATATGCAAAAATCTAAACTTTAAAAAAATGGTACTCGCCAACTTCGGGAAATATAATGGAATTCATCTCAATATCGACTTAAAAAAGAGTCTATATCTACTGGCTCCGAATGATTAAAATTTTTATGATTTATTAATCAATTTGATTGAAAATTGAAATTATGCATATCAAATGTGATATATATCTAATTAACCGCTGTTCTCTGTCAACGAGTAAAAAAAAAAATGAAACATCACCTATTTAAATCCTTTCACTAGAATCTAATGTTAAAATCCTGTGTCAAAGCATGCAGGTTTTTGTACTCATACAGAGACCTGCATTTTAACCAGGGTGTTGTTCTACGCTTCTATTCTCTTGTATTACGTGTCTGGAATGAATTTGTGAACTTTCACTCTTTTATTCTACTTCATGATTTATTACTAACTTTTTTATTAGATTTTTCAAGGTTCATAGACGTACGAGCAATTACAAATATTAGAAGGTTTTCGCCATCTGTCTTTTTTTTTCATTTATTTTATTTATTTATTTTTTTAATTCGATGGAATACACACTAATGATATTTCAAAAGTGACATTTATGAAACTATTGAAGGTGGATTATTGTATAGTTTTCCGAAAAAACTGACTTTTACTTGTATTTTTAGACAAAATTCACTGATAACTTGATAATTCTCTGACATGATAATTTCAAAATAAAGTAGTCTAAATTTAGAGTTATGGACCTTAATTGCCTTATTTTGGACCCTTATTGAGTTACCTTATTTTAAGTTAATTGTGTAGGCAGCACATAGTGTATGCAGCAAATAATACTGTAGTTGTAGCGTAAACCCGGATTCTTTTAATAGATAAGGGAAGCTCCAGCCCTCAATTTTTTATTTTATAAATTTTTTTTTACTAGTATATGTGCGTTTGTATAGGGTTATATTCACAATGCTAAAAAAAGTAATATAAAACGGAAACTATAAGTTTTCGTATTATCGCATTAATGCAGACAGATATTTTAGGATAATAAGATTGGTGGCTGATGTGGTTCAAAACCATGACACTAATTCTAGGTCTACCAGATGTAGAATTTCGTCAATAATAATCAAGAGATTAAACAAAATTGATAAAAAAAAATTGTTGAAAAAAGAATATAACTATTTAAAATTTTCAGATTTGTGTTTTATCTTTTCGCAATTTTTTTTCTTAAAGTGTGCTATTAATTAATATATGTTTATATGTAATAAAAATGAAATCACATGTGTAAAAACCAAAGAAAAAGACAATACAAAAGTAAATCCAGAAAACTGAAATTTTAAATATGAGAAGTTATTAATATCTTATGGATTCGTAAGAGAAGATTCATAAGAATAATTCTTAGTAGAGTAATTCCGGGATTATGCAGCACTTTTTTTTTTAATTTGTGTATAAAGTCTCATGGTGGACATAAAATAAAAAAAAAATCATGGTGTGCTATTTAATGTTAAATGTACAACGCGTGTAGTGCGACAAAAAAATTCAAAACAAATTATTAATATTTTTTAACAATTGTTTTCTAAAACATTACACTGTGGCGCGTCACCCGTACATTCAGGCTGAGACGCCGCACTTGTGCGGTAGTTATGCCGCGCTTGTAATAAGAAGAGAATGAAATTATAATTAAAAATATTTAAAAAAAAATATTCACATCTGGACTACAATTAACGATGTAATAACAAAATGAAACTAAATGAGTACAACGAAACGTATTGGTAGATTCAAATTAAAAATTATTGCCTACTTTCACTGTTAAAATTATCGACTTATTTTTTTTTTTTTTTTTGCATTAAATTTTAATTATTATTTCAGCAACAACGTAACATCAATGTATTAGAAAGGGAAAAGAAAAAAAGTAAAATTGTGTTTACATAATTTGTTAACCCTTTCGGGACCGGTGGCTTTTACACAAATTTTATTCGGTTGGTACCACTTTTTAAAAAGAAGTTACCTTTACTTAAATAATCATGATAATGCTCTAATTAAACAAAGCAAATATTACTTTTCTTTTTTACTGGTGCCGGAAACAAATTTTGTAAGCTTCTTATGAAGGTGCTTATATGCACCTATGGTCCCGAATGGGTTAAGGGACCTGTTTTTTCGACTACAATCTACAGAAAAAGTGTCGAAAAAGCACAGACTTTATGTAACTACATTTAAACACATGATGCAACGAAGCCAATTACACTTTTTCTTTTTTGAAGTAGTTTGCAAAGAACGTCTGCGTTACGCGTAATCCAATTTTTCATTATTATCATCTTGACTTGCATCTTTTTTGCCCTTTTTACTTTTTATTTTCCCCTTTTTCTCCTTGGGTTTTAGTAAACTTGATAACAAGCATGGTTAGTCTGTGCAAAAATAAAAGGAAAAGTTAATAACACTTAATCATCCCGTACAAAAGAAACTGTGGCATGTATACCGAAATAGCAGTGCGGCATGTATCCCATTTTGCATGGTGTAAACGTCGGCCATCACAGTTACCTGCCATCGCTAAGGGGAATGTAGTAACCATACACACAGTACTCTATACAAACGCTACACTTAGTTTTGACTTCGAAATCATGCATGCATTTAGTAATTAGTGTATGAAAAGGATTTAAACATAACGTGTTTAAAAGTTTGGACAGTGAAATCATGCACTTACGTCAAATTAAGGATTGTACTTCTATAAGTAAACATCGAAATGGGATTCAAGCTATACACTGGTTAAAATAATCTCATTGCGCACCTATACTGTGCGCTTGACGACCATCTATCGATAATTACAAGAAATACAAGGGGTGCGGCATCTATCCCGTATACGGCGACTCTCCCGGAGTTACCCTGTAAAGATATGTTATTTCGTCAAATCTTGTCGGCATTAAAACTAAGTATATACATGTATATATATATATATATATATAGTCAAACTTTTTGTAACTATAAACCATTTTAACAAATGAAAAATTGATAATAAAAAAGAAATCATTTATGATACAATAAAAATTGATTATCCAAAATGCTGTATGTTAAACTGGAATAATTGAAAATGTATTAGGAAAAATTACAAAAGGAATGTAGAAAACATGAATAAAAATTGAAACTTATATTGTGAAATTCTCGCCAGGGGATTAATTCACAATATAAGTAAAACACAGTTGATTTCTGATTGAGAATAGCAAGCTTAGCTTTGAAGGCTAATTCTCAAAATACCATATGAACTGTATATATATATATCGATGACAATTTGTTATATATAATGGTTATATATATAAATATATATATATATATATATACATAACATACAAAAAAAGTTGCATGAAAGCATTCGTGCTAATAGATAGTTTAGAATAATAATTTTGATGTCTTTAATAGTGCTCAAAGTTATGACAATAATTCTAGATCTTTGACGGATTTCATAATCTGGTTGACATTCAAAATGATTATTCAAGTGTAAATTAAACCTTTCTGTATCATTGGCGATATATCTCGTTTTCACATTTAAAAAATATTTTTTAACAGAAAACGGTATATCTTGTCTTTGGTAAATTTGGGATCGATAAAGACAAGCGAAATATTTAACCAATAGCACTCAAGAAGTTAAAATATTATTTTTAAAAAAATGAGAGGTTTTTAGTTTTAAGATGTGGTATTTTCTCAATGATATTGAAAAAATACAAAATGATTGGTACAAAAATTAATTGAATAAAGTAAATAATATTTTTTTCCTTTACGAATTTTTTTTATTGAACAGCGCTATTAGTTTAAAAATATATAAAATATAAAAAAATACCTTTTTGTATTAACGTATTCTCACAGACAGATAATTTTGAATAATAATTTTGATTTGTTAATGTAGTTCAAAATCATGACCATAATCTTCGAGATACCAGAACCAGATATGATATTTCATAAATGGTAATAAAGGGATTTAAAAAATCAAAAAAAAAAAATGAATTCAACAAAGTGTATGATAAATTAAATTGTTTGGATTTTTATTTTTTCCTTTCGAAACGTTTTTGTTGAAGAGCGCAGTTAAAAAATAACACACACAAAAAATACGCTTGTGTATTAAAGCATTTCACGCAACAGATAGTTTAGAATAATAATTTTGGTGTCTATAATGTGGTTCAAAATCATGGCAACATCAACATCCAACATCCAACATCACAATCATCCAACAGATGCGGCTCTCTCGTCAATGATAATTAAAGGATTAAAAAACATAGTATACGAATTAATTAAAAAAAGTAAATAACAATAAACAATTTTTAGATTTTTTTTTCTTTTCAAAATTTTTTTGTTGAACAGTGATATTAGTTATTGCACTCGTACCGCGAAAAAATATTTCAAGTGCTTTTTTTTTAACCTCTTGAGACCCAAAGTTAAAATAACACTGCACATACTCATTCATTACTTTTGCACAAACAAAATGACACCATAGATGGCAGAAAAAAGTATTTTTCTGAAATTGATATTTTAGGGGGCTGGTAATTTGGGTTCACAGATACGAATTAAAAATTAATAGCCCCCCCCCACCCCCCAAAAAATATCAATTTAATTACCAGTAACCAAAATTCACACAATAAAAAGTTAAGGTCTCTAAATAAGTGAATAATCTACACAAAACCTCTTTTTTTTTCTTTTTTTTTTGTAAAGTTATTAAGTTAATTAATTATGAAAATGCCCTACTTTCTTGGCTGCACTGTCTTGAAAGCATATTGCAAACTTAGGTGTAAATAAAATTTATTTAGTGAGGAAATAAGCATTGGTGCTGCCATTTATTGGTTTTGTTTTAAAGCAAAAACTTTCAGCTATGTAGAAGTGGAGTCTAAACGAAACAAAAAAATCAACCAGTTTAGTTTTTATAAAGAAAAGAATCAAGGTACCCATTTGGGTACTCAGGGGTGAAGAAGATAAAGCATCTTTTCGATAATTTTGCGATATAATGGGATCGGATGACAATATAAAATAATGGAAGATATTTTCCTTAGTTTTATTTATATATCTATATGTGTGTGTGTGTGTGTGTATGTATGTATATATTGATTTATATAACTTTTTTTTTTAATTTGGATACATTTTTATAATAATTATAAAATTATATGCGCGACATAATCTATAATGTCTGGGCGAATTATTTAGTCTTATTTTTAGTTTGGGATAATATTTTTGGTGTCTTTGATGTGGTTCAAAATCATGACAATAATTCTAGATCTGCCAGATGTCATAATCTGGATGGCATCCAAAACGATTATTCTTTTGCCAAATAAAAAGAGCTACAACATCCATTCTTTTAACATCTGACACCTAACAGAACTCTCTGCGCCTCTTTTGCTCTTTTAGTATCTCGTACGTTGCTTCAATGTAGCACATTACTGGTGCTGCGGTATCGCTATTGTTCGAATTTCCGACCATATTTAGGTTTCTTTTGCTATAGAAGAATAAAAATGCAATCGTCTCTGTGGTTTGTCATTCTCTGGGGGAATTGGAGAACTATGCGGGTTAACTTGGGAAAGTTCTTTGTAAAGAATATTTTGAAAGCTGCAATGAGAAATGTTATAAAATGCCCTTTAGAGATCTAAATGAACGAATTGAATTCACGAGCTGATATTTTTTTATATAGTTTTGAAGTGTTTGAGTTAAAAGTTTTCAATTGTTGCTATAGATAAGATACACTTAGTATATAGTTGCAGAGTACTGTTTAAATTGCTACTAGTATTTCTTTTCCCTTTTTTTGCCTCCTTCTTTTTCTTTTTTCCGTTTATTTATTTTATTTTCGGCCAAACATTTCTATTCTGTCGGGACTTCTCTTATCTTTCACCTTTTAATAAAAACATGTTTCATCTTTGTCATTGTATCAATGTTTGTATTACGTCTGACGAAGTTCAGTCAAATTTCTACGTACCAAACATCTATACCTCGAATTTTCAATATTTAGAAGCAGTTTTGCATTTCCTTTTTAAAAGTGGTGTCTAAGTTAATATCTATAGCTCGAAATTTTCCGTATCTCGAAATATATGTTTATTTTAGTAGTTCGAGATATGGAGGAGCGTACAAGGAGGATGGAAAGGGGGACAGTTGTACTAACCTTAATGCGGACGACACGTGGAGAGATAAAATCGTAGGCTACTTTAGTCAGGCGAAAAGACCCGTTCGCTAATACTAATCCTATGGAAGAAATATATAAAGATATCTCGGTTGCATTTCAATATTTTTAAATGATTTTTTTCCATTAGACAGCTGAGATCGATCTGTACAAAGGTTGTTTTTTACTTTTTCGATTTTGTTTACAGATATTTCTTATGGGGACACTTTCATTTTCGGAACCGGTTTCGAAAGTGAAAACATCCTCATAAAAAAATCTGTAATGAAAATCGAAAAAGTAAAAAACGGCCTGCATACAGATCGATCTCAGCTAACCAATGCAAAAGAAATCATTTAAAAATATTAAAATGCAACCGAGATATCTTTATAAATTTCTTCCGTAGGATTAGCATTAGAGAACGGGTCTTTTCGCCTGACTGAAGTAGCCTCTTAAGTATATGAATATACAGGGCATTTAGGGACTTATTTCGTATTGAGTATTTGAATATACTAGATATACGGGGGTCAATAATTGGGGGCCTCATGATTTCTATGCACGTCAGTGTTGAATTCAGGAGTTGGCAAGTCCGGGGAAGGGACACTTCCCCCGGAGCATCAAAATGTTTTCCACTATGATTTTGGATTTTATATTCATTAATGGTTTAGAAATACAAACCTTCCCTCCGCCGCGAGAGGGCAGTTTGCGCCCCAGCGGGGAGAGCTTATTCTGTAAATATTTTTCTTCACGGAAATTTGTGGAAATACCGCCCACTGTCGCGATTCTGGCGGCTTTAGCTCTGACTGAAAACTGTATTTTTTAAGACCTTAATAAAGGCGACCGGGAGGGACACTATGCTCTACAGACTTGATTTCCTTGTCTGAGCAATCCCTCTAAGGCAATCAAACATTCCCCCCGGAATTCCACAGTGTCAACTTCTCCGGAGCTGCAGAAATCCCACCCTGAGAAAAATGTCTGAATTAAACACTGATGCATTCTTCTGTGACGATATTGAAGTTTGGAAGTATTTCGACAAAATAAATGAAGAAGAAAAAAATTACTTATTTGGGGCTCTAGGCATTTCCTTTTTTAGTTCCAGAAAACGCCGAAAATTCATAAAATTCAAAGTATCATAACTCGTTTAGTTTCACTTGTAGAAGAATGACATTTTTACTGTTTTACTTGTTAGAACATGGTAAAAAATGTTCTGGATATAACTTATGGCCCCCAGGGGCCGTTAAAAAATAACTTTTTTCACATGTTTCATATGACATTTGCAACAATTTTGCAATCGGAACTATATCGATAAACTAAAGGTTTATGAATTAGTTACTGGCCAACGATAAGAAGGGACATCATGTATATAATCTTTATTTTTCTAAATATTTTTTTCTCTATATGTGGTTAATTTGAAATCCGGTTAACGTGAAACTTTTCAGCGATCTTCTGAGTTTCACGTTAAAAAAGAATTATTTAACAGTTTTCTTTTTTCACCATTTCTAACACCCGAGAAAGGGAAAAAACATTCTCTCTTTCTTCAAACCTGGAAAGAAGATAATTATATAAAATTCTTGAAACCTAATCGTGAGTTAAGTCTAGAGGTTTCATTCGTAGCAGTATAAGGGGTCATCCTAATATGTTTTATTTTGTCGTTGATGCAGCATTATTTCAATTTATTTTTGTTATCGTAAAATAGAATTCATACAAAACAGAAATAAAAAAGTTTTTCCGAAGTGGCTAGCTTCTTTTCTATTCAAAAATTAAAAATGCTTTTTTTTTTTTACTAAATTTTTCGTTATTTATACTTCAATTCAATTCAAATTTTAATAAAAACTTATTGTTACATTATTCAATTAATTTATATGTGTTACATTAAATTTGTAAAAAAATGCCTTCCTACACCTCCTGCTCCTCCTGAAGTACCCGCACATATCAAATTTCCACATAACAAAATTTTTTTTTAGAATCAAAATTCTATTTAAATAAAGCAATTTTATACACGATAAAATTTAAAAATGCAATTCCGAGCGTATTCTAATGAAAGTTATATTTAAACCAATTCAATTTTACCTGGTATTAATTTCATGCTAAGCATAAAGTGAAAATACAGTTTGAATATTTACAAAATGTTTGACAGTTTTCAGTTTTGCGCCAAAGAGGTTAACCTGATTTTATGGTTAATCTTCCATAATCATGTCTATAGCCAAATGACGTATTGGAGAAAATGCGTTTTGGCGTAAGGGAGTTTTTAATAGCTTTAATGACATTCACATTCACTTAAGATATTGTAGCTATGATGGCAACACTTGGAAGTGGACCCAATTACGGACCCAATCAAAAGTAACGAAAAAGATAAAATTGCCTTTTTTTAAAATTTGCTCAGGGCAAAACATTGTCAATTGTGGCAACTCTGTTACTTTAAATTTCTACAGCAAACAAATTTCCATTGTTGCGACAGATTATTAAAAAAATCGTACTTTAAAATTATTAAAAATTCATAAAAAGTCACCAAATTGAGCTACAGTTTTCAAACAAATTTCATTTGAGAGTACATTTCTTTCCTATTCGATAACGTAAAAATTTTAATTATGCTATATTTAAAAGTGCTATATCAGCGATAAAAACTAAAACGGTAACGCTGATCGTTTGCGTCATTACTTTGGAAGATATATTTCTATTATAAAATAGACAACGCATTTTTGATGATGATGCAAAGTTCATAATGAAAGAAGTAAGACATTGTAGCTAAAAATGCTCCTTCGTAAGAAGTGATTTGCACGAAAGTGCTACGATCTTTTCGAAAATTGATGGCTGGACCCGGCACTGCCTGAAAATTAAAATTTGAAATTGTATAAAAATTATCCAGTCACTGTAAAAGTACAGATATAAAAAACCTTTAAAAAATCTAGGCAAGAGATTTCAAAATAATTTGTCCTTTGTAAGTTCCCGGTATTGTAAATTATCATTTATCAACTTTGATCTATATCACATATTCAGTAGCTGTTCTCAAATCTAAACCGTCTACTTTCTGACACATTTTTAATTTATTTTTGTTCGCAAACATGTGAAATTGTCAGTTTCACTTATTAAGAAACTGTATAAACGAACTGTTTTTTCCGTTTTTCGGTAAATACAAAGGATTTTGGAAATGCTATAGAAGTTGTCGTTCTAAACCGATAGCGGGGAAAAAGATAAACTAAAACTCTGAGACAATAATTTTATTCATTTTTTCAAAACTGCCTTAACCTGTGAACTCACGGACCAAAATTTCAAATCATCAGCTTTTCTAGAAACATGTTTTCATTATATTACGTTTTTTATTAATGAAATAAAATAATTAATTTTGATAAAAATATATATCACAGTACGATTTCTCATTAAATTTCATATAGGAATCATGTGTTATATGTCATTATTACTATATTGCCAACAAAGTTATACGCTAGAAAGCGCTGGGGCTCATGGGTTACGATTCAAACTATACAACGATTCAAAGTTGTCGCAAACGTTTCAAGCACATCTAATAGCATTGAGGAACATTTCACTATGGACAAATTGAACAAAACCCAAAAACTAGTTTGTTCAAGTAAATAAAGTTTAATCTGTTCAACCTATGTTTAGTTATAATTATAAAAATAAACAAATTCTTTGCTATTTTTATGATAAGAAAAGAAACTTTATGTCCCAAAATATTGAGCTTCATTTATAACAGGCATGTCAAACGCGTTTACCGCCGCGGGCCAAATTATGTATTTTATACAAAGCCGCGGGCCACGTAAAAAAAAAAAGTAGATAATATTATTACCATTGTACAGAAGAAAGTTTGTTTGTACAAAACATTGCTATGTTCAAGAAATGGTCACTCAAATTCCAAAGTTATTATTATAAATAGTTTATCTTGCATTTCAAAAATATACTAGAAATTACTTTTTATCAATCAAATGTATAAAATTCAATTGAATTTTCTGAATTGTATTTATTTTAAACATTGATTATACACGCTGGTCAGTTAATATTTATCTCACAAAGGTACAGCTATCAATCTTCCCTATTTTTTTCAAGTAAAAAATAAAAATAAGCTCATTTTGAATCAAAAATTTTATTCAATAAAATATGTCTTAATCTTTGCGCTACTTATTTCATTTCGTTTATTAAATACTTTTTCTGGTTGAAATTATGTTTATTTGACTTGAAAAATAAGAAAAGGTTGCACATTATACTTTAAAAAATATATCGATTAACACTAGAACGTCCAGCTGGTATCAATTCGACACCGATCAAATGAGAAAATGTCGATTCGAACCAGAATTTTTTTCGTAAAATTAATTAAATTGTAACCGGAGAAAACTCGTTTGAATAAATAAGTGAAATAGTTTTAGATAAAAATTGTGGTGTTACAATGTTTTTATTAAGATTAGGTAAAATTTGCGGACGTTCTAGTGTTAATGAATAATTTCAGACATTAAAAAACAACAGCCAAATGTTTTCGCTGTAGTGTGAAATCGCTATTAATTTTTATTAACTGCAGCAATATATTCTGAACAATAATTTAAACATCTATTATTAGAGGTGAAATAACAAATTAAACTATTTTTTATATTTCTTAAATTTCAAAAATCTTCTTTTAAATAAATTTGTTTAATATAATGTTTTAAATTTTTCACTCCGACGATTTTTATGATAATACTTTGCACTATTTGCACTGAAATACGTTTTCTTTTTGAAAATTGTTTAGTCAAAGTAATCAATTCCATTTTAAAATACTAATACTGTCAAATAACAAGATACCAATATGAAATTCGCTTTGAAATTGAAGTTTACTTAGGTGTTTTGTAACAAGTATTTTGCCTATTGCTTGCCTTTTATTAATCCTTTCAACTCGGACGTCTCTTACACAAATTTTATTCGATTGACACCACTTTTATAAAAGAAGTTTCCTTCAAGAACATAGATTCAAAAATACTCTAATTAAATAAGGCATATTTTATTTTCCTTTATTACTGGCGCCAAAAACAAATTTTGCAAAGAAAGATGATGTCTAGTGGGACTCGACATACGAGTGCAGAGAGTTAATACACCTTCATTATTTTCCGATTTAAGATGAAAATTGTAACCTTGTTTAACAGTTCAAACTTAACAGTTACAACTTTATGAGTAAAGCCTTTAAATATTTTTATAAGAAGGTAGATCTGTTTATCTTCACTACCCATATTTCCAAGGTATTTTCGATATTTTCTAAATTGACGATGATTATCAGTTTCAATTCTGACAGTTTATCCAGATTTTTTTAGTTTTCTTTATGCTTTGTGCTTTAGCACCACTTAATGTTACATCCTTTCCCTACGCTAACAGTGTCTACATATCAAATATAATATTTCCGTTTCCCTTTGAATAAAATAGTATTGTCAAGCAGCTTTTTAAAAAAATCTACAATTTTCATCTTCGGTTTAGCATATTTTGTCATAGTTCTAGGGAGCTTTAATGCATATATTATATATATATATAAATTCCGGGATGTATGAAAGCATGGCAATAAAATGTGTGTTTATCAATGAAAAATCAAAGGAAGGAAAGAAAGATCACACAGGTTTCATTTAATGACAAAATTACTAACCTAAGTACTGAAAATAATTAAAGAGCTGAAATTAAAAATCCACATGTTCAACTAAAGCCCATGTGAAGAACTTGGAAAAGTCTATCATTTGGTGTCGGCTTTTTTCTAACATCATAAAAATTAGATTGCATTAAATAATTATAAAATTGTGACACTGTACAATTTAATTCACTAAAAATTTATAAAAGAGGTGGACTTAATTAATTTACAAATCTATACAATGCAGATTTTTGACTTGTAATAAATTCAAAAAATCAGTATCACATACATATTCGGGGGGTTTTGTGTCAAGCACAAAAGTCATAATATGCGTCGCTTTCAAAGCGACTCGTGGAAAGCCATTTAATTGTATACTTTGATTTTTTTTTCTTTTTAACCGTTTATAATTTTCACCGAAATTTATTAATTTTGGAACACATTTCTGAGTATTTATTAAATACAGCATATTATTTTGTTAATTTGTGTAAAATCGAAGAGAGTAGTAAAGTAAAGTATTAGTATCGACATAAATCTAATAAAAATTAAAAGTAAAATACTTTAAAAAACTTTATATATTCATACACATGAAGCCGCGTTTTTATATGTTCCGATTGGTTATTTTTATGTCCACAATATTTTTGTGCTGAAATGGGAAATCGAATTACATCTGTCTGTATACACCTTTATCGCCATATGAACGTGGTTTTTTAAATTCAGAAGGCTAAAACGTTCTGGAAAGAAGTATTCACCTATTCAAGGACAGAATAAATAAGATAAATATTATTATTCAAAAATAATGGTAGCATTCTGAATTTAAAAAAAAACCTGCCAAACTGGTAACACTGATATACATATCTTCCGGATGTTTTCCATCTTTAAAACCGCGGTTGTGTGCAAAGTGTGTTCGTGCAAAGTGTATTGTCATCATGAACGTTCTAACAACAAAATTAACCCTCCGCCTACCAGACGTGTCCAACGACGCGACAGGTACATTGAAAATTTTCATTCAAAGCAGAAGTTTTAAAAAAAAATTAAAGATATAAACCAGACAATCGTAAATTAAATACTTTTAAATAAAAAAATCTAGTGTAGAACATTTTTATAAAACATGAGTAAATTTCCGGTAGATTTAGGGTTAAACACATGTAAGATCCCAAAGACTTCGCGGGCCACAGATAAGATGTCGGCGGGCCAGTTTTGGCCCGCGGGCCACGTGTTTGACATGACTGATTTATAATATATATATATGAGGGCAATTCGTAAACTAACCTCCGTTTCTCTGTAAACAAAAAACCCGCATACATTCAACAAATTTTGTATTTACATCTCCAACTTACGAATACCTTCTTCATAAAACTCAGCCGCCTAAGGTAGGTCACACACTAAAGCGACACATAAGACGTGTCGCTCGATGTCGGCGGAAAAACTTGTTTAACACAGGTTTGAAACACCTTCCTTCTTTGTTTTGGCCGTTTTTTTCTCCCGTGTCGCACTTCATTTTGTGGTTTCAGTGTGTGATGTGCCTAAGAATTCAACCAACTTGTCACAGCGGTTTGAAGCTCCCCATCGTCAGCAAAGTGCTGTGCCCAAGCTACATCTTCATTTCAGTAAAGAGATTGTAATCAGAAGGAGCCAAGTCCGGGCTGTAGGGAGGATTATTAAACACGTCCCATTTGAATTGGCGCAAAAGATCTTGTATTCGCCGAGCACTACACCTTCACTCATAATGTTTGGGCCGTATACGACACACAATTCACGATGAATGTCTGCCGCTGACAGTTTTTTTTCCCCCCAAAAAAATGTATCACTACTCGTACCTGTCATTTCGCGGGATTTTCAATAACAACGCACATTTTGTGACGTTATAACCAGCAAACGCGTGGCAGTACAACACTCTCACTACAATAGCTAGAAAACTTACTGAATCACAGATTGCTGGTGATCACAGATGGTTGCGCTCCGCCCACAGCTACTAGCTGTACGCCACAACAGAGGTTAGTTTACGAATTACCCTCGTAAATATATTATACATATTAGTTTCGTAAAAAAATATTACATTGTTTTTTAAAAATCCAATAACTTCAAAATCGCATCTCTCTATTGACAAAGTTAAAGTTTGCATTACATTAGGATTCGAACCCTACCGTGGATTTCGCTGACCTGTTTAACTTTTCATTATTATCCTTCTATCTGTAAGATACAGTGAAACTTATTTTTCTCACTGCAAAGGCGCCTTGAAATTTCAGGAATTCTGAATAATTGTGCACAAATTATATACATGTATATATGTATATATATATATATATATATATATATATATATATTCAGTTTTTGTTATGAAAGGAGCATACATTTCTATATAATTACTACCTTTACTTGAAATATCGTTGTATAAAGTATATAAATATGGAAATGACGTCATGGGTCTCACAGATACGACGACAGCAATAACGTAAGCTTCTTTCAGGATGGTAATCGAGTGTTAAGTTCGTCAATGGTCTAATTCGTTCTTCTGTTCTCGCAGATTCTATGTGTAATATCTATATATTAATACATTAATATTATTTTTCTTTCATTCCAACAGTGTGCAAATGTTCTAGCTTGATTATATGGCGATTTTTAAGTACTAGATAGCCAAATATCCTTCTTAAATATTTTGCAATTAATCTACGCTCAACTTTATGACGGGGCTTTATCTTGCATTAGGTTATATTTTATGTTTTTCTTTTCTTTTTCTTTTTTTTTTTAACAATTTTCTGTTTCTTTGGAACAACAATGTCAGGTAACAAACTAGAAATTCCTTCGTTTTTTGTGGCTGATTTTTAAACTATCGAGTTCGTCCTCCTTTTTTCTTGTATTCGTTTTCTTTACTTACGAAAAATTCTCATTAATCTCTATTCTTCTACTACATCCATTATGGTATGAAATAAAAATGGAAAAGAAAAAAATGGTGATAAATCATTTCAGGCCGACCTCTAATTGAAAACTTCTTACAATATATTTCTTTGAAGATTTAGAGGTACTTCAAAATTATTTACTTGTTCTTTTACTATTCTCGAATAAAACGCATACTTTATTTTTTTTCCTTTCTTTGTAAAACTTAAAGGACTCTATATATTTCAAAACTTAAAATTCAAAAGTATTTCAGTTTTTTTTTTCCTTTCTAACCATACTTCAAAAGTTTGAACCATCTTATTTCACACATCAAATAGAATATTCAACAAAAAGAAATGCATTACAATGCACGCCATCTGAAGAGGTTTTTCAAATTTTTTATGCATTGGGCTTTACTCTGTGGGGTTAAACATATTTTAGGTGAAAATATTTTCTAAAGGACTATTCATGTTGTGCTGAAATTCTTTTTATGGACAATCGTGTACAAACTGTGTCTGAATGGTTTATACGAATATAATTCATAAACTGGAACATGTATGCAAATTGAGGCTAAGAATTTTTTTTTTCTTCTCTGGCCCTTCGTGGCACTTAAGCTGAACTTTGGTATTTCATCATTTTCGAAAATAAATTTTACTCTAACTAAGATGTATTATCATTTCGAAAGTGTTAAGAACTTGGATATTGTAAATTTATATATATATCATTATTTTAAGAAAATATCTCATCTTGGATTTTTGAACTGAATGCTTCCTTCATTGAATCAACTATCTTTTTGAAATAATATGCATTTGTTTTTTAATTCAGTTGGGGAAATGGTTGTAATTTTTTTCAATTCCTTTTTGACACTAAAACTATTTGCTTTCAGAGGATAAAATAGGTTTTTTAGGGGGGAAAATTATAAGCAAAAACTTAAGGAATTCTCCTTGTGAAGAATTCTTTTCCAACTGTGAAATTAAAAAAAATTACGGAAAATGTTTTTTAATACTTGAAACATCGTTATATTAAGCATTCTTATATATTAAATACGATATATATGAAAACAAAAATTCCTTATGTAAAACGTATAATAATGATTTATGGAATTTAAAGTGCTTCAAGGAATGCAATTTTTAACTTTATTGGTACCAATATATCGAAAAGGTTCATAGGTTCTCTAATGAAACAATTAATTAATTTCACTGAAGACTGCAAGATGCCAACATTCTTTCTTTTGAATTTTTTTTTTTTTTTTTTTTTTTGCTTTTTCAATATCTATTTCTTTCTTTTTTTTTTTGTTATATGTATATTTCTAAATTATATTAAACTAACTTGCGATTTTTCAGTGTATATTTGCAAAACTGTACCGAAAATGTTTTTTAATTTCTTAATTTCTTTCAATCCATTTTGACACTAAAACTATTTCCTTTCAGACAATAAAATACGTTTTTAGGGGAGGGGGGGGGGGTCATAAGCAAAATACTAATTTAAAGAAGTTCTCCTTATGAAGATTTCTTTTCCAACTATGAAATCTAAAAATGTACGGAAAATATTTTTTAATTCTTGAAACGTCCTTATATTAAGCATTCTTATATATTAAGTACGATATTAATTTTGAAAACAAAAATGTGTTCTCTAGAACGTAGAATAATTATTTATGCAATTTTTATTGATGCCAATATATCGAAATATTTCATAGCTTCTCTAATGAAACAATTAATTAATTTTACTGAAGAGTTCAAGATATTATTTTTTGTTCTTATGTATATATATAAATTATATTAGACTAAAAATTGAGCTTTTTCAGCGTAGATTTTTAAAACGGTACGGAAAATGTTTCGTAAATACTGAAACTCTTTATATGGACAATTCTTATATATTAAGTATGAAAACAAAAATGTATTATGTAGAACGTATAATAATAATTTATGAGCTTTAAAGTATTTCAGGGAATGCAATTTTTAACTTTATTGAAAAAGACTGTAGGTTCTCTGATAAAATAATTAATTAATTTCACTGAAGAGTTCGAGATGTAATTTTTTGTTGTTGTATATATATTTTTCTAAATTATGTTAAACTAATAATCAAGCTTTCTCAAGCTTTATAAACTGTTGAAATTTAAACTGTGCGGAAAATTTCTGAATTCTTGAAACTCTTTATATTAAGCATTCTTATATAATAAGTATGATATTATCTCATATAGTACGGTATTAAGTACAACATTAATTCATATTGTAGGGGAAAAAAATTTGCAGAAAATATATTTTTTTCGAAATTTCTATATCTACTTTAAAATTTATTGGAAAATATGTGGGTATTTTTATTCTACTATTTACGCTATCAACAGCTGATTCTCACTTCATTTATATATTTATTATCATTATTATTATTATAAGACTGCAATTAAGTAGTTACATTTTTGAATATCAATATTTATTTATTATTATTATTATTTTGGGGCTAGCAAGAAAATTGTCGTATCAAATATTTGTGATACCCGATGCTTGGACTTTCTCTAAGAAGATTTTTATACGTTTTTCTACTTTTTTTTTACATCGTGTCTTGATAGACGAGTCCATTTTCCGTACTTGTCACTTCTGCCACTGGAGCCTCCCTTTTTGTGTTTCCACCATCCGATAAGCCTATTCTTACATGATGCGACATAAGTGAACCTTCTTTCTTTGGAATTTTTTTTCCTTTTTCAATGTCTATTTATTTATTTCTTATTTCACTATATACCTTCTATAATTCTTCTTCTCTTTCTCTCTCTCTTTTCTTTGGGGGGGGGGGGGGGGCAGTTGAATGATGATGAACAAATAAGAGAAAAAATAGGGCTTTTTTCCCAGAGTTCTAATATTTTTACCGTCCATTTATATATTTTAAAAATAGAAATAGATAATCATAATCTACAGTCATAAGCTATAGTTGTAATTGATAGTTATAATAACATTAAAGACATTAATACAGATAAAAAACATAAATTTTTATTTATTATTTATTAATTACATTATTGTTTATATTTATTAATTATATTTTCTATTCCTATCTGATGCAATATAAGTGAGCCATAATATCATTTAGGCAGTTAAAAATATAAATGTTATATAATTTTTTTTTATTGATCGATTACATTATTAATTACACTTATTATTACATTTTCTATTCTTGCCTTATGCGATATATGTTAGCCATACTATCATTAAGTCAGTTAATATATATATATATATATATATATATATGTATATATATATAACCATTAATTAAACATTACTGACCACCATCAATAATTGTGATAAAATGAATGAATTTACAACAAGACAGTGTCCCCAAAACACACTGAATGGATACCAAAAACATAATAAACAAGCTGCTATGAATAAAATAAAGGACCTTGTACTATATAACAAGAATTAATATCTATATATATATATATATATATATGTATGTATGTATATATAACCATTAAATAAACATTACCGAGCCTCAACAAAAACTGTGAAATTATGAATAAAATGACATTAACAAATTGACAAATATATATATATATATATAACCATTAATTAAACATTACCGACCATCATCAAAACCGCAATATTGTGAATGAAATGACAATAAAAATGGATACCACAAACCTATATATAGAACTGTATGTATAAAATAAAGTGCCTTATACTTAATTACAAGAATTAATATGGAAGAAAAAAAGAAGAAGATGGATACCAAAAAAATTAAAAAACTTATATATTGAATTACGTTTTCAAGAGTACAGTACAAATTACCAACAAATATTGTGAATGTATAAATAATAATGGAATTTATCCAAATTAAAAATGATGTATAAACCACCATATATGTCTATGTAACAGATCCCTACATCAAATGGAACATGGATTTGAAAACACAGTAAACATAGGAATAAACGGTCAAGTGAGAGCATTACTCGCGTACAGAGGGTTCCGTAGAATAAATATATGAATTTGTAATTGTATTATATATAAAAAAAAGTTACTAAAAGAATACTAAGACTTTGTAAAAAACTATGCAACGTAAGGTTGGGTAAAACTGTATATATTAGAAAAGTGTAAATGGGTATACCATGAAAGTTCAAAGAGATATGGAACCTAAATAATATCAAATATAGTTATTCGTATACTTCTTTTTTTAATATTATCCTAATATGTTTATGATGAACTTAATTCGGTACTGACAATAAAAGCAGGGCATAGTTAAACTTCATTTGGCATTTCATGAAACTAAATTCAGCGTAGTAATAACCTTTATTTCTACAGTGTAGCTAAAACAAAACCTTTGTTCAAAGTTTAAATTTGGCATTGTGCTAAGCGCGCTTCAAATTGAGGTCTCAAAGTTGCAACGCCGCCTTGGTCAGTGCCGCGTTTCTCCAGATAGGTGTTTAATTAACTTTTAAAGTCACTAGAGGCGTATTGTGAGATACAATCAATGCAAACTATCGCGAATCCCACATATTTATGCGATTCATTCTAATTAAATCTTTCTAGGGCGATGCCCTTAAAAAACGGACACATAATTTTAATTCCAAAACAGACAAACGGCACCAAGAATATTTAATTAAAATTTTCCTTTTATCATGTACGAGAAAATAAGCAAGTTCGCATTTTCTAATAAATTCGTTTATAAATTCTGGTGTCAATTCATTATTTCATAAGTTTATAAATAGAATTACTCCGTGTTAAAAGGATTAAGTGGTTGCAGGAGTCTTAATACTTCAAAATTTAAGAAATTTTAATTTTTTTGGATGTTAAACTCTTATCATTTCTGAATATTTTGATATAATTGTTTCCTTGAAATTCCCATTAGAACAGAAGTTTTGGCTTTTAGAATTATACCCGCTCAATAGCTGAAGCGGCGTTTCCGAAACTTTAAACTCATTATTTTCCAAATGGCGTTTTTTGGGAATAACGCGCAGGATACCTCAAAAACTTCTGAATATTTTTTCATGAAATTTTCAAAGCATATATTTCATGTTAGTCTGTATAAACTGAACCTAAAATTTCCTTTTTATTGTTCAAAAAAATATTTTTAGGTGATTTTACTGTTGAAATTTTCAAAATTTTGTATTACCTAAATGCAACATTGCATTAAAAATGTAAAAATGCTTTAAATACAAATTTATTTAAGTTCAGAGAAATTATTCCAATCTGAAGTATAAGTAAGCACCAAAATTTTCATTCTAGTTGCAATATTTATTTTGTAATCCTGCGCGTAAACTGTTATGCCAATTTTTTGTTCGACAAATGTCTAACAGTTTCGAGCCCCCTATAAATACTAATTCTGTATCTTGCAATTTTTTATCCCAATTAAAATTGTGTTTTAAAATTATATACATTTTAAGACATTAAATGTTGAAAATGGTCTTTTTTTTCATTTTTTCCACTTTTTAGACTGCCGAGACCCCTTAAATTAATATGTTTTTAACAATTTGACGTTTATTGATTTTATACTGTTACTGGACATTACATTACACATATATATCATTAAAAGTTGTTAACTAGGCATAGAGTACTCCGCCCCTGTTCTTGTGTATGTCCAAACTAACCGTACATTTAAGGGTTAATATCTTGGCTAATTACCGATGATTTTTTTCGAAAATCATTATCAACAATTCTTTTATTCTTCTGCAACGATAGGTATATTCAGCGACGCTCAACAATTTTTCTGAATGCCCGTAAATCGAAATTTGTGTATAACAGAAAAATGCTAATTACTCAAAAACTATATGACATAGGGTAATCGCTATAATTTTCCGGCAAGGTTTACATTAACGTCTACTACCTCTAATTTTTTCATAATTTTAGTTTCGGTAGATTCGGAATTAGATGGGGGGAACACATTTTTGCGCTTCATTTTCAACAATATCTTTGAAAATATAATACCTAAAATTAAAAGGAATGTATTTTTGAGTTCAGCGTTACAAAAGCTTTCACAGGATACCCACATGATATGCAAAGAAAAGATTTTTTTTTTCAAGTAGCATAATTAGCCCCTCTACTTTTTTACTAAATATATTTATGAATGTTTATTAATCTGAAAATATGTGGGTCAATGGTCTTTATTACTTCCCCGAATTTGAACTTTCCACGTTCCATAGTTTACAAGTAAAATGGCTGTGACAGACAGACACAGGAGTGATCTTATAATGGTTCCGTTTTTACTTTTTAAGTACGGAACCCTAAAAATGGAAATTTGTGGAACCAAGGCAGATTTGTCAGGCCCCAATTGCCATAATTACCGCAAATAAAATGTGCGGTTTCATCTTTGCATTAGCCATAAAAAGCTAAAGAATGCGAAATTAGGGCTACCGCACACAATAAATCCAGAAATTAAAATGCTAGAAAACACTAAAGTTAAAAAATATTGATTGAAATGGATTAAAAAAGAAAAACATATTACCAATTGAAGATCCAACCTGAAGTTGAATGATACAGAAAAAAAAAGTATAAGATGAGATTTGCACATATAGCCAAAAAAGTTTTTTTTAAATAATTATGGACCAAGGAGTAATAATGTATAGTATAGGCAGGTATAAATTTTAAGATATGGCGATGCCATCTGTATTACCTTTAAAATTGAATTCTGGTGTGTTATCCAAAGAATTAATAAAGTGCTGCCATCTGTCGTTAAATTATATATATATATATATATATATATATATATATATATATATACACATATATATAACCATTAATTAAACATTACCGACCATCATCAAAAACCGCAATATAGTGAATATATATATTACAGTATTATTTACATTTATTAATTACATTCGTTATTCTTACCTGGTGAAACCTGGTGCTATATGAGTGAGCTTTTTTCTTTCTGTAAATTTTTTTTTTAAACTTTCTCATTTGTTGTTTATTTATTTATTATTTCGCTATATATCTCATATAATTATTTTCTTAGAGATGAGGGAGTAGGCAATGTACCGCAAAAGAATAGAGATATTTTTATTACAGCTTTTTACTATCTTTATTATATATTTGATTTACATATCTTTGTATATATTTTAAATAAAAATAGATAATCATGATCTATATTCAAAACCGGCAGTCATAATCGATAGTTGGGATATGATTAAATCAGTTATATAAATTAAAAAATTCGTTTTCTATTTTTTTCTATTTATTTATTTATCAATTATATGATTATTTACATCTATTATACTACTATACTGTTTACTGTTTTTACCTCATGCGACATAAAGGATCCTTCTTTGTTTCTCTTTATATTTTTCTTTTCAACGAATATTTAATTCTTTTCAACGAAATTTTACTAGCATTAATTGAAACATTCAAGTAATTGAAACATTCAATTATTTTCAACAATTAGAGTATTGAAAAGCGTCCGTTAAAGAAAAGAACTTCTTATATTTTTTACGACAGACATTTTGAAAACAATCATCTCAGTAACGGCCGAAGGCCAAAAACTACACAGGCAGATGATAGAAAACTAAAGAATATTGCTGAAAAAAACCGTTTTACAAGTGTAATATATTTGCATAGAAAGTGGAAAGAACACTGTGTTGATCAGAGTAAATCTACAACACTAAGAGGTCTTGATAAACTTGGTTTTCAATCTCGTGTGTCAAAGATAAAGCCCTCGTGATTATTAAAAGGAAAAGATGAAGTGAAATGGTGCAAAAAAAGGCTTTTATGGGGTCTGGATGATTGGAAAAATATATTGTTTAGTAATGAGAGTACGTTTTGCGTAACATATGGTGATCAAGGTGTTCGTGTATGGCAAATGGAGCAAGAAGCATATGACAAGGACTGCATGAAACGATCAGTAAAATTTGCAGTCTGTGTAATGGGATGGGCTTGCATGACTGCATATGGTCCTGGAAGGCTATGTATCGTTAACGAAAGGATTAATTCTGAGATATATCAAAAAATCCTTGACCATTTCATGATACCATCGTCGGAAGTTCTGTGTGGTGACAATTTTATTTTCCACCAAGAACTGGCTTTGCCAACACCAAATTAACGTACTTCCCTGGCCGGCTAATTCACCGGATTTAAATCCAATAGAGAATTTGTGAAGAATAATGAAGAAAAGATTGCAAGATATTGCGCCAAAAAAAACAAAACAAATTTGAGCTTCTTTACGGCAAAAAGTCGGCATGGCAGAAAACATTGTGAACCACTTGTAGCTAACTTGGCAAAGCAAGTTCCTGCTGTTATAAAATGTAAAGGTGGTGCTACAAGATATTAAAGAATAACTATTTTTCTTTTTTTTTTTTTAACGCGTATTATTTACAATGCATTATTCTAATATTTTGAACCAGGTAAATGGTTATTCTAACATTTAGATTTTTTCCAAGTGTGAATAATTATTTTTTTTTTAATATTTCCTTGAATTTTTATGCTAAAAGATTCAACAAACTATGTAGTTTCTTACAATATTAAGTTTTATCCTGCATTTTCTTTTGTATACGCGATACATAAAATTCCTTTTTTTCTATTATTCTAATTTTTTGACTTGGAGCTGTATATATAGATATTTATTGTTTTATCAACGTTTTGATGATTTAATGAGAACCTAAATATAACATGTTATTTTCTTTACCCAATAAAAAATTTTCTTTTCACTATTTTGAGTATTTTAGCCCACAGATTTTATTAGTATTAATTGAAGCATTATTTTCAGTATCTGGCAGTATTAAAATACAGAAGAAAAAAACGTTCATTTTTCACGTTAGAGCTAATTGCATACAGAATAAAAAAATATTTAAATAATTTCAACAGGGACACAAAAAATAGCAATTTATCAGAAAGATTAAAATATATGATTAGGTTATAAATTTTAATTTTCATATGATAAAGTTGGTTAATGACTACTTTACTCTAGAAATGTTTCATATTTTTAACATTATCCTGTAACCTAAAAACAAATACCTTTTTACATAATTAAGTTCTTTTTTAATTTTGTTATTCTCTATAATGCAGTAACTTATATTTCATAAAAATTTCTTCACTGCGCTTGTATATTTTTCAAAATTAAATAGTGAAAAATGCTGCATAATTCTTATTATTTTTTTCTAATGAGCAAATTTTCTCTGAGTGTTTAATCTATTATATTTTAGAGTAAATTTTTTTTTAGTCTTATGATCTCTTTTTATTTAATTTTCATAAATATGAACTCGCTTTTAAAGTTATTATGATTTTATTTTTGTATATTGATGTTGCTAAAATAATTTTAAAATCCTTTAAATTTTTAAGACCTCAAATGGTTTCGAATTTGCAAAACTCAAACAAATATATTAAGATGGTTTAGGAAAAAATATTTCTACCTGATCAACAACGTGAAAATTTTTTATACCTCCATGGACTCAATTTTAAAATTAAAACCATGAAATCAGCAGACATGAATTTTGAAATTATGTACAATAGAATAGCGTTTTGCAATTTTCAAACAGTTTCCTTAACAGGTTTTTCTCAAATATTATAACTTAAAATGTACGAAAATATAAATGAAAAGTTATTCTATACTAATTTTGTTTTTCCCTTTCTCTTATTGGGAAAAAAAAAATCCAAACAAATAACCAGAAAAATATCTGAATCTGACTTAAAGGCATCATTTTGGCTGTTTAGAGATTATGTGGCTTGTAATTTTTTAGCAAATTCTAGTTCTAGCTTTCATGTTTTACCTTAATTTGACTCTTTCCGTGTTGTTATATATATATATATATATATATCATCATCATCTTCAGCATGGGTTAGGCTAATTCAGCCTGTTCCGGCTCCATTGATCAATCCATCGGAGATTAGTCAATCGGTCATTAGTCATAAGTTCTACGTGATTCTTCCATTTATTCTGATGATCTACTATTTTGTGGCTGATGTTGTATATTTTTAAGTCTGAGCGTATGAAATCATTAGTAAGCCTGTCCATTCTTGTGCATCCCTTTGCAGATCTTAAAAAAGCCTGTATTCTGGATCGTTCTTTGGTATTCATAGTCCATGTCTCCGAACCATACAGAAGTGCTGCACTCTCAGAAATGAATACTCAGATTTCACGAAATTTTCTTTGTTTTTGACGAAATAGTTTCCTGGAAAATGCTCCGAGCGAACATTTCGTCAAATTGATGAAATTAGTTTCTTCACTTGCTTGACGATATAAATTTCGTCAATAGTTTCGTCAAAAGAGGGCTGGTGGCGCCATCTCTCAATCAGTTTGGAAGCTCCAATATTTGACACGGGGAAAGAAAAAAAAATCACCTCTCTCTTTCCCCGGGGTGATTCGAACTCACGACCTTTCGTATGGGAGGTCGCTGTTCTGCCAACCTGGCTGCTGGGGAGTTGAAAGTTTCTGCTTTTAGACTGATATAATGAATTCTACTTCGTATTTTATTTTTATAACGTAGATTGCAATTTTATCGGGCTGCTATATTTTCTGAAAGTTTTAAGGAAAGCTAATTTATTTTTATGGTTTTCTCGTATCAATGCATAATTATAATATGGCTTGATTAAATAATTTACAACTGAAATTTTCTTTGATCAATGGATGATTAGAATATGGTCTGGTTAATTTGTTGCTCACAAATAATGAATTCTGAAGTGCATATTGCGTGAGATTTTATCACTTTGAGTAGGAAGATAAGATTTTAACACTTTACTGTTTATAAAGAGGAGAGGGATCAATTATGTTTATTTTTAATTTGATTGAAAACATAATGTACTTCTTAAAAAAAAAAAAAAAAAAAAAAAAAAAAAAAAAAAAAAAAAAAAGATATCCTAGAAGTTTGAAATTTTATTGACCTAATTTTCTTATTGAATGGTTTTGAAAAACACAGGAAATTTATTCTTTTCGAATTAAAACATAACGAACGACAACATATAAATAAAATAATAATAATATTAATAAGCATTCCTAAAAATTCTAACAGCTAAAAAAATAACTAATGAAGAAACAATAACTACCTATATTTCAGTATTTTCTGAAAAGCACTAAGTGCTGTTTTAAAATAAATTATTACAGGACTAACACAAACAAGCAAATATCTGTTTGCTAAAATCGTAGGATTTGAGGAGGATTTGAGGAAATGTTTCCTTAAAATGCATTGAGTCTCACCGTGATTGAGGCAAAACTTTCGTCAAGTATTTGAGGGTTTACGTTTCGTTACAAGTCACGTGATGTTAATAGGAAATGATCGTCAAAACCGACGAAATATAGCTCGAGGATTTCTGAATCGTCAAAAGGGAGAGTTTTATTTCTGAGAGTGTGGCGTTGCCATTACTTTATACAATTTTAGCTTAGTTTCTGTACGTGTTTTATTTTTTAGAATTCTGATCAATGATCCGCAAATATGTTGGAATTTATACAATTTACTTTCCAAGTCTTTATTTTTGTTATATGTAGTATCACATCCCAAGTACTTGATGTCTCAGACTTGTTCTATTATCTTATTATCCAAGACAATTTTAGTTCTTATGGGCCCTTTTCCTCTCAAAGCCATCGTCTTGGTTTTCTTTATGGATATCTTCATATTATAAGTTTCACAGAGTTTATGTAGTTCATAAATTGCTCTTTCGAGGTCATCCTCATTGTCCTGAAATATTGCTTGATCATCCGCAAATAGAATTGTATTGATATATGTTTTAGAGTCAAGTCTGATATCCTTGAATATCAAATGTTTCCATGATTTTATTAGGTGGTCTATATAGATGTTGAAGAGTGTGGGCGATAAGCTACAACATTGCTTCACTCCTTGGTTTATAATTATCTCTTCAGTGAGTGATTTATCGACCTCAATAAAGATTCTTGTTCCTTTATATAAGCTCTTCACAGCTTGTGTTAAATGTGATGGATATCCATTCTCTGTCAAAATACTCCCAGTCTCGCTCTATCCATTCGATCGAATGCTTTTTCATAATGAATGCAATGTGTGTCTCAAGATTGAATTCTCTGCGTTTTTTTATTATCTGGTTTAAGATGAAAACGCTATCTATACATGATCGACCATGTATATATATGTATATATATATATATACAGGGTGCCCACTAAAGTCCGCTCCCAGATTCTTAATTGCCGAACGGCTGCAGCTATGGTCATAAAAGTGTCTAGATATACTAAAGTGGCTATGCGCTACTAGATGAGACCGCTTGCAGCGCCACCTGGTGCAGAACGACAGATTTAACGTTCGTATTTTGCAAATGGTGCAATATATGAGAAAAAGTAAATTAAAAAGCTGTAGAGCATCACCTATTTAGTACGAAAAAAACACCATGTGAACATGAGTGCTAAAAACAGGAGGCTTAAAACGCACATTTGTTTGCTAGCGATTTCCTACACTGTGACGTGACGAAATATCTTAGAAACAAAAAAATAACTAATAAAAAGATACCTTTATTTTCAATATTCAAACTTCTCTCCGTCAGCTACAATGCACATCTGGTTGAACACGTTGTAGCATAGCGGGTTACATATTGTCACAAGCATCCGTAATGCGTCGTTGGAGGTCCTGCAATGTTTGCGGAGGGGTCAGATACACCTGCTGTTTCAGGCATCCTCACAGAAAAATCTTTTGTCCTTTTATCAATTTTTGTGGCATCCCAGTTTCGTAAATAACGAACAAATAAATGACAGTTTTAAACATTCTGTTTTTAGTATTCATGTTCACAAGGTGTCTTTTCGTACTAAATAAAAGATGCTCTACAAATTTGTAATTCACTTTTTTCCCATATCTCGTACCGTTTTCGATATAGGAATGCTAACTCCGTCGTTTTTACCAGGTGGCACTGCAAGCGGTTTCATCTAGTACGGCATAGCCACTTTACTATACCTTAGACTCCACTTTTATTACTATAGCTGCAGCAGTTCGGCAGTTAAGAGGGTGGGAACGGGCTTTACTGGGCACCCTGTATGTATGTATTAACTAAGATACATTTGATTATTTCTATAAATTGTTACTGCTGAGAGTGGAGTTTCCTCGTTGCGAGTTTGTTCATTCAAAAAGGCGTTTACTTGAAATGTTCCACGTCAAAGACAACGCGGATATTGGGGTAGCGCTAAATGTTCCACATATTCGAGATTAATCATTTACTTTAATAAAACTGTACGTAAATCAAAAGTGGCTAATTTCTGATGCATTCGTGAAGTCATTTTTAATCTTAATTAGCAGGTTCTCTTATTCAAAAACTATGAAATCGAATATTTTTCCCCATTTTTTGATAAATGCAAAGCTATCAAAAGTTGTCGTTTTAACGCCAACTTTAATAGAATTTTCTTTGATAGCATTCAATAAATTTCTGGATGCGACATCCTCAGGAAAGTGGTCATGAGGCAGCAATTCCTTATAACTCAAGACTTAATAATCGAAAAATGAAAGTCGCTATTTGATTCAAAATTACTTCAACGGTCTTGCCTTTGTATTTCATGATTGCAAGTTTAAAGAATGAGTCCATAAATGTGTCATAAAATTTCTCATTGTTGACAGTTTGGGAATTTTTTTTGCCTTAAGGTAAAAGAATTTACTGATCAAAGATTAAGATCAGTTAAAATGGCGCAGATATCAACATATTGAATAATCTGTTGTTCACATCATACACTGTAAATAACCAATTCCTTTTTTATTGCCAGTACAATTTCCGTATTTTTACAGAATTTTTTCCGATGAAAGTGATTATGTAAATATATCAAAAAGTATGGATTTGAGAATATGCTTGATAGATAATACTAAATTTCCATTTTCACTAAAGCTGTGGTATTTTGTTATTACAATGCAAAAGAAAAAAATCCGTAAAAATACTAAAATTGTGCTGTCAAATTAAGGAAATTCTTTTTTGAGTGTGAAAATATAAAAAATCCCAAAGCCTTAGCGAAAACAACAAATTAACTAGATTTTCAGCCCTGTTATCTGGCAAGAACATTCTTAAATCGATATTCTCTACTTTCTGACACATTAACGAAATCATTTCATCGGAGATAACAATGCCGCAAAAATACGGAAATTGTATGGCAATCAACGGATTTTTTTTTACAGGGTATACATTCGTTAATAACTGTTTGAAACAGTTTAAATAATACTGATAAATTGACGAAAACTTATTTAATATTTTATATCTTAAATCTTTTATTAATAAAACTTTCGATGACATTTTTATTTTTAAAAAACGTTTTTTTACATCTCTATATTTTTTTAATTGTTTTAAATGAAGTATTCGTGTATTAACAATATCTAATGATAAAATAAAAAAATAAATAATTAGAGTTGAAGTAAATCTATAATTTTCAACTACTGCTACTTGCAGAATCAATTAAGCTTAAAAAATTATCTTATACATTAACATTATATAACGTGAAGGTAACTTCATGTTAACAAATTTCGAAGAATTTTCGAAAAAATGCAGTCATAATCCCACCTTCATTCAATATGTTACTTGGGAAATGCAAACTTTTATTTATAACGTAAAAAGAAGAACGGTTCAATCCATTTCCATACAAGTTATGCATCAAATGTTAATTCTTGAAAAAGCAATTTATCACATTTCTCTGCTTATGAAATATGACAGATTTATTTTATATTCTGGCAATATGTTATTTTTTAAAGCAAAATCTTTTCTCGTTCCATATTTTTTCTTATTACTAATCCTTTCATGGCATTTTTTATTTACATGAAATAGTGAACTTAATATTCTAATAAAAACGGTTAAGAGAAACTGGTTATAATGTTATGAAAGATACATACACTGTAAAAAAAAAACCACTGTAGATTTCCCAGAACAAACTCGATCACAGTGAATGTGCTGTATCATTCTTTGGTTTCCTGGCTATATTAACATGGAAAATACAGTAGTTGCGTAAAATTAACAGCACAATGTGCTGGCAATTTGGACGCATTATTTTTTACAGCGCAAATTGCTGGCGTCCAAATTGCCAGCACATTGTGCTGTTAATTTTACGCAACTATTGTATTTTCCATGTTAATATAGTCAGGAAACCAAAGAAAGATACAGCTCATTCACTGTGATCGAGTTTGTGCGCGAGATGAACAGTACTTTGTACTGTAAAAATGTCGTTTATTTTTACAGTGTATTTAATGCATATCAAGCTTCTTTATTGCATAAGAGACTCTCAAATATTATGAATCTTCTTTTGGCTTTATTTTAGCTCTTATAGGATGTATTTTGTATCTTAACAACTTACATTTATTAGTTTGAACTTTGTGCAGTTTTCTTATGTTTTTGTATATTTTTTATGCAAATATATAGTCATTATGAATATATATTCTATATTCACTCATAATCTATATTCAATCATACTCTTTCTATTTGTATTTCTTTAGTCCAATACTATTACTCCACATTCTCTTACTTAATTTCTCATTACTAACGCAGTTTTTTTTATGTGGTCGTCCCTAGGATAAAATAATCGACTAATACACGTGCTCATTACTAAATTTGGTATTCTCTATTTTTGTGTGTCTATACTCTAACTATTCCAGCAATTTATCATATTTCTCTGCTTATGAAATATGAATGATTTATTTTATGTTTTGGCAATATGTTATTTTTTAAAGTAAAATATTTTTTCTTTCCGTTTTTTTTGTTTTCAAAACCTTTCAAAACAGTATTATTTTCTTTTTATATGAAATAGTGCATTTAATATTCTAATAAAAACGCTTCAGAGGTGCTTTAAGAGAGAACGCTTAATGGATTATAGTTTTATGAAAACCAAATATTGGCTGTTTACCTAGTTTCTTTATTGCATAAGAGACTCTCAAATATTATTAAATCATTTTTTTTTTGTTTTCGCTGTATTTCGGTTTAGTTTTATGGGGACTTTTTTTTATCTTATAAAGTTACATTTATTTGCACATTTTTCTTCTGTATTTATATATCTTTAAATACAAATATAGTCATTTCCAATATCCATTATGTATTCAATCATAATCTATATTCAATCATACTCTTTCTTTTTATCTTTCTTTACACCTATACTATTACTCTACGTTCTCTCATTTAATTTCTCATTACTAACGCAGTTTTTCAAAATGTGGTCGTTCCTAGGATAAAATATTGTATGATGCTAACACACGTGTTCATTACGAAATTTGGTATTCTTTCTTTTGTTTTTACTTAGCTTAACTATTCCAGCAATTTATAATATTTCTCTGCTTATGAAATATGAATGATTTATTTTATGTTTTGGAAATATGTTATTTTTTAATGCAAACATCTTTTTCCATTCATTTTTTTTTTTATTTCAAAACCTTTCAAAACAGTATTATTTTCTCTTTATATAAAATAGTGCACTTAATATTCTAATAAAAATGCTTAAGAGAATTGATAAGTGTTGTGAAAACCAAATATTGTCTGTTTACCTAGTTTCTTTATTGCATAAGGGACTCTCAAATATTATTAATCTTTTTTTCGCTTTATTTCGGATTAGTTTTTGAGGGCATTTTTTTTTTTATCTTATCAAGTAACATTTGTTCGCATACTTTTCTTGTGTATTTATATATATATTTTTTAATACAAATGGTCATATTCAATAACCATTCTATATTCTGTCATAATCTATATTCAATCATGCTCTTTCTTTTATGTTTCTTTTCTTCTATACTATTACTCCACTTTCTCTTCCTTAATTTCTCATTTCTAAGGCAGTTTTTCATAATGTGGTTGTACCTAGTGGTACGTATTTTACTCATCCTAGCATAAAATAATTGTCTGATACTAACACACGTGAACATTACTAAATTTTGTATTCTTTCTTTTTGGTTTTTTTCACTTTAACTATTCCAGCAATTTATCATATTTCTCTACTTATAAAATATGAATGATTTATTTTTCGTTTTGACAACATGTTATTTTTTAAAGCAAAACCTTTTCTCTTTTCATATTTTTTTCTATTACTAATCCTTTCACGTTATTATTATTTTTTTTTTACATGCAACGGCGAACTATTCTAATAAAAAGGCTTAAGAGAAACTGATTATAATGTTATGAAAGACAAATATTTAATGCATATCAAGTTTCTTTATTGCATAAGAGACTGTCAAATATTATAAATATCCCTTTTATTCGTTTTATTTTAGCTCTTATGACACATATTTTGTATCTTAACAAGTTACATTTATTAGTTTGGGCTTTGTACAGTTTCTCATGGTTTTTGCATATTTTTTTAATGAAAATAGATAGTCGTAATCAATATTCATTCCATATTCAGTGTTAATCTATATTCAATCATACTCCTTCTTTTGTGTTTCTTCACTCCCATACTATTACTCCACTTTCTCTTACTTAATTTCATTACTAACGCAGTTTTTCATAATGTGGTCGTCTCTAGAATAAAATAATTGTTTGGTGCTAACACACGCGCTCATTACTAAATTTTAGTATTTTTTTTTGTGTTGATTTTCTATATTCTAACTATTCCAGCAATTTATCATATTTCTCTGCTTATGAAATATGAATGATTTATTTTATGTTTTGGAAATATGTGATTTTTAAACTATAATTTTTTTTTTCTCTTTCCATTTATTTTTATGTTTCAAAACCTTTCAAAACAGTATTATTTTCTTTTTATATGAAATAGTTCATTTAATATTCTAATAAAAACGCTTAAGGGAATTCATTATAGTGTTATGAAAAACCAAATATTTCATGTTTGCCTAGTTTTGGCAATATGTTATTTATCAAAGCAAAACATTTTCTCTTTCAATTTTTTTTTCAAAACCTTTCAAAACTGTATTATTTTCTTTTTATATGAAATAGTTACATTTGACATTCTAATAAAAAAGCTTAAAAAATGAATTATAGTTTTATGAACACCAAATATTTAATGTTTACCTAGCTTCTTTATTGTATAAGGGACTCCAAATATTTTGAATCTATTTTTTTTTTCGCTTTAGTTTTTTGGGGCTTTCTTTAATTTACATTTATTTACATGCCTTTCTTGTGTATTTATTCATTTTTTAAATACAAATACTCATATCCAATATCCATTCTATATCATTCATAATCTTTATTGAATCACATTCCTTCTTTTTGAGTTTCTTTACTCCAATTCTATTACTTCAATTCCTATTATTTAATTGCGTTTTTCTGCAGTTTTTCAGCATTTGGTCATCCCTAGCATAAAGTTGTCATCTGATACTAACACACGTGCTCATTACTAAATTAGCTTTCAACTAAAAACTAAATACTTCATACTAAATTTACTTCTGGTATTCTTTCTTTTTGTTTTTCTTTGCTCCAAGTATTCTAACAATTTATCATATTTCTCTGCTAATGAAATATGACAGATTTATTTTATGTTCTGGCAATATCTTATTTTTTAAAGCAAAACTTTTTCTCTTTCCATTTAATTTTCTTATTACTAAATCTTTCAAGATAGTATTATTTTCTTTTTTATATGAAATAGTGCATTTACTATTCTAATAAAAACGCTTAAGGAGAATTGATTATAGTGTTATGTTTAATGAAATATTTAATACATATTTAGTTTATTTATTCCACAAGAGAATCTCAAATAGTATTAATCTAATTCTTTTTCGCTTTATCGTAGCTTTTTTAGGCGATATTTTTGTGTTTTATCAAGTTATATTTATTAGTTTGAGCTTCGTACACTTTTCTTTTAAGCTGCTTTTCAGCTATTTATTGTAAGTCAAGTGCACGAATGAAAATTTCTATCGCCCGCATGATCTGTTTTATCTTTCTGGAAGATTATAGTGTTCTTCCCTGATTCAGTAATGAAGTTTGATATTTCGTGTTTCCCCTGTCTTCTGAACTACTTAAAAAAAATTATGTGAGGGCAGAACAATTCTTTGTAGCAAATTATATTGTTGATTTTTTATTCACCTCGCTACAAAATATATAAGGGTATATTGTACAGAATAAGCGGTAGATAAATTTTAAACCTCTGTAAAATATTTCGGATTATGGACGTATAAAACATGTATTGTTATATATATATATATATATATATATAATTTTTTTTTTAGTTTATGAAAGATTTTGATTGTGAAAGATTTTTTTTCTAAAACTGAAATCTATTTTGAAGTACACGAAGTTATTTAATTTATCACTTTCTTTTAAATTGCGGATACATTTGTATGTGTGTGTGTGTGCAGATGCATACAAATAATAATTATTCGTTCGTAATGTCTTCACCTCACGACATTTTTTATTATATTTATAATAACCTAGAATCATTTTTAAGATAAAAGATATTTTTTATAATTCATTCTACATATTGAAAGACAGAAGGGTTAGTTTCCATTAGGATAATAACAGTTTTAAATATATTTTTTAATAGGTTAACTTTCCTTTCCTCAGAATTTTATAAATACTTCTTTAGTTGTATAATCTATGCAAAAATCTTGTACACTGTAAAAAAAAAAATCTGTAAAGTTACTAAAGTTTTTCCAGGAAATTGGGATTCCTAGAACTTTTTATGTAACGACAACAACAAAAATTCCTGTAACAGCGTCTATTACAGGAATTTTTGTTGTTGCCGTTGCATAAAAAGTTTTTGGAATCCCAGTTTCCTAGAAAAACTTTAGTAACTTTACAAAAAAATTTTTACAGTGTAATGTATTGGAACGTAATAGTATAAAACTTTTGGATAAGAAAAAATATCTCTGTCTGTCTTTGTATATGTACATGAGTATAAAACCAGTAATCTTAGAAGCATTTAGCTCAAAAGATTATCATCCTCTAAATGCGAATTAAATAATCTAATACTTTAATGTTCAGAGATTTAATTCTTTCTCAAATAATCTAGTGATGAAAGTACGTTGTTATGCTAAATCATGAATCCTAGGCTATATGCAGGAATTTCGAAATTAGCCTACCATTTTTAATGAACTCTTGTATCCCATCATTTCGCATGACATTTTTTTCAATGCTTAGCATCTCTTTTATGCAGCTGTTTCTACTTTAATGAAACATGACATACATGACATTTTTCACTGTGTGAAATTCAAATTTATATCGGACTTTTTGAATTATTTTCCCTGTTTTATTCTCTTCTGTATCACATATGAGCTAAAAAAGGGAATGAACACTTAATTTTTCTTAACTTGTTCATTTATCTTATTAAATGTATGTTTATAAATTTACCATAATTGCACTTTTCTTGTCGTTTAAAGTTTTTAACTGCAGTAATGTATTTTAAAAGAAAAATTGCATTTAAAGCGAAACTCTTCCTAAGAAATTACTCACTCTTCCAGAGAACTAGCGTTTTAAAAGGGATTTTTATCTTAAACGACTTTCGTTAAACTATCTATCCTTTCTTTTTCCCCTCTCCTGTGAACTGCATTTGAACAACACAGCTCAGTAGGATTTGGCTTCCCTGAATATATTCTGAAACATATAATAACTTTAATATATATGGGGCATTCTCACAATCTTTTGACTTTCATGTCCCTGAATAATAATTTTTATTTTAATACACTTTTCTGTGCTTTTTTTTAAATTTCATATACTGGGAAACATCCCATTGCATGATTGCACAGCAATATGAACGAGATAAATAAGTTTTGGACGATGTTGGGGGTCCAAACACTTGAAAAACTGCCTTACCGCCCCATGTCCCTGATGCTGATTTTTAAATTTGGAGCTGTCTGGATAAAATTGTTTCAATAAAAATAATTCGATGTAAATGTTTTCTGAAACTGGAACTATTATTTTATATAAATATGTAGCTAAAAATTAACCTGCACACATTTTTACGGTTGTTATTATTTTTTAAACTCTGTCCCTGGGTTTTAGATTCCTTACCATCCCTCTTCTAAAATTATACAGAAAATCATTTCAGATGCAGCCACAGAATTTTTTTTTAGTTTTTTTCTCATGCAGAAGTATGCTAGAGAAAGAATTTCTAAAATTCTTTGGCAGAAAATTTACTGTAGAATTTAAATCAGCATTTAAATATCAATTTCAAGCATCGTGGCTTTATTGGTAGTCTCACCGTCCCCAAGGTTTATTCCTGCACTTTTCGAGGTGAATTTAAAAAAAGATTTAGTTTAATCCAATGTTAACAACTGTTTCTAAAAATCAATTAACATTGTGGCTATCACTTAGTCTTAACATGATTTTCCTAAAAATAGGTGGTAATTTTCCTTATCGTTCCATTCTTACCGTCCCTTTTTTTACCATTGCGTCCCTTTTTTCCAATACCCTCCCCATTTTTTACCTTACCGTCCCTTCTTAACACCCCTTTAAGACAATGTTATACAAAAATTCTGTATTAAAAGTGCTACATTGTTATTAATTCTTATTTGAATGTCCTGTGGGTACTATGCAAATTCATTATAAGTAAAAATTTATAAGAAAATAAGAAGTTATAGGGGTAAAATGGCAAGGAAAATTAAACTCGCAAGTTTAACTTAAACCTCATATATATATATATATTTAAGTATCTGCTTTTAAATATAGCATTTACTTTTGCTTAATTTGTTTATTTATCTTATTAAATATGCCTTCAGAAACTCATTATAATTATAATTAGCAAAATTCTTCATAATTTAAACTTTACACTGCTTACAATACTTTTTAGAAAATCCACCTCAGATTACTATGAAAGTGAAATACTTCTTGATTTAATGTTCTTTTTCTCAGACAAATATCTTTTCGAAGGAGATTTTTATCTTAGACCATTTTTCCTTAACATTCTTTCCGTTCTTCCCAACATACCACATTTGTATCAGCTCTCTATAAAGTACTTATTGCTTTAATCTTCCGAGTGGGTTTTAAAGCAAATGCTTAAAAAAATATAAAAATAAGCATTAAATATCTACTAAATATACTTTTAACCAAATGTAAACTCGTAAATGTTCAAAAATTTTCAGCCGAATTCTTTGAAAACCTATTTAATTAATGTTGTTTTGCGATTGAAAATAAAGTACTATTTTGACTATAAAAATTAATGGATTGATGAATGCCAATAAAGGTTTAATTTGTTAGTCCTTTGTCTATTTGAATATAATTCTGAAATTTTCTTTTAAAAAATTACATTTATTAGCGATAATTAAATAGGAATATTTTCTTTTAAAATTCTTATTTAAAATATAAAACAAATATTATTCAAAAATACAAAACATATAAAGTAAATAAACACAAAAGTCTTTCAATTTTTGTATTCCAAAGCATTTTTTAACAATAATTTACATGAAATATCTTAAATATTTATTCAATACCTTTAACTAAACTCTTTATTTTCAATTTATCTAAATTGTCGGATATTTAAAACTTTTGTTTTAAATATAATTCGATGTTGGATTTAAATTTAATGAGCGTAATTTTGCTTATTTCGAATTTAACACCTGAAAAAAGGATCATAAAAATGAAAAGAAAGAGCCTTTAAAATAAACGAAATAGAATGTTTGATGTTTTATCAGTTGATAGATTAAAAATAAAGAGAATAAATTGCTAAAGTAATATGTTTTAAAAGTTTCTAATAGAACTGAAGTTGTAATTAAAATCTAGACGTTTTATTGTTTGCTTTTAAATTAAATACACAAAAATAGCATGAAAACTTGTTTCCTCAAAAATTATCTTTTTGAAAATTATTTACTATAGAATTACAAGATGTAGGAAAGCATTATGTATTACCTGCATGCACGTATTTAATATAAATTTTAGAAAAATGTTTATTTAAAAGAATAGATTATTAAGAATCCTACCATATGTTCTTACGCATTGAAACTTTCATAAATCACTGTTTTCAACAAACTGTATAACCATTCAACCATTTTTATAGAAAACGGTCAAATAACCGCAATTTAACTCTATTCTGACTAGTGTTGCCTGGTGTCGGGCTTCAAATGCTCCGGACACCAGTATTTTAAAGTAATTTTCTTCTCCTTATCTAATGGCATAATTATCGGCGATTAAAGATGGCGAAATAAACAATAAGAAATTAGTGGAGTCCAGAGTATTTGGAGCGCTGATTTACACGGGACACCAGGCAACACTAACTCTGACCATATATTGTAATTATTATGGTCAAAATAAAGTTCAATTACGATTAGGGTAGGGGAGTACACAGTGAGACATGGTACACAGTGAGCCAGCAGCCATTTTGACATATAGTTATAACTTTTTCTCCTAGCTGGAGCACACACTGAACCACCTCATCTCATGCAACACGTGGATGTAGTTTCGGCACTTCGGTTACTCGTATCGGTTACTCGTAGCTATATCTAATGATAGACTATGTCGACAAAACGACACAAGCATTCAAAGCTATGAAACTGATGACGAAACAGATATGGTTCCATTTTGTTACAACGTAACGAAAGTACACAGTGAGACACACGGTTGAGGTACACAGTGAGACGTGCCTCATTGTGTATCTACTATGCGGTTCTGACGTAAAAAAAAACTATTTATTAATAAAAGAAGGTTTTTTTTCTCTCTCTCTCTATCTCTGTGTGTGGGGGTGCGTGCGATGGTTAGTGAAATCTACTAAACGTAAGAGGCTGAAAGTTTGCATGAAGGTAGCACAATGTCTGCCATTCTTCAACCGAAGCTCATATTTAAAAAAAAAATTAATCTAGAAATATTAATTAGAAGTCATAAACTGCAGAAAATTATTGATAGAGTATAAAAATGTATGATTAATGACAATATATACATTGTCTCACTGTGTACCACTTGTGGTACACAGTGAGACAATTTTTGATACTCCTTTATGTTGCTTCTGTGCTTTTATAAATAACCTTTTTAAAACCATTTATACGTTAATGTGTAGCGTATTTGTGTAGCTTAAAGTTGTAGTAAAAATTTTTTCAAAAGAATAAAAATCGTTGCCATTTGTTAAGTAATAATAATTTTCGTCTCACTGTGTACTACCCTCCCCTACGTAACCGTTTTCTATAAAAACGGTCGAATGACTGGACAGTTCGCAGTAAATTTTTAACATTGTAGCGGTGTCGCATTTTGAAAGGCGAAGAAATGAGAATACAAAATGGCCAGTACACAAGAGAAAGCAATGTGCGTATTGTTATTCTTTGAAACAAAATTTGTCACCACTACACCTAATTCATTAATAACTTTTTGATAAATTGGTTAAAATTTTAACATATATATTATTTCTTGATAATCGGTGTTTGATTAATAACGTTTTGAGCTGCAACTTTACGCATATGCAACTTCCTTTTTTTTTTTTTTATAAAAAAACATTTGTGTTGTACTTTACAAATATGTAGTAATATTTTTTTTCTGTTCTTAAATCAAAATTTGAGTGGTAGGGAAATCCCGATAATAATTTATCGTCACCCTGTATATTTAGTATTTATTCTGATCGAGTGAAATTAACAGAGAGCGTGATATATTTGTTTATTCTTAACGAAGCTTTTTGTTTGTGGTTTACTGCAATTATGAGGTTTGTTTATATATTTTCCTCTCATTACCTCTTACTTATTAAAAACATTTACAATCTCTTCTATAGTGACATTTCTGTATAATTACTTCATATCCACTCGTTTCTCTTGCTTAATCTTTCCTGACAAAGGAGTTGAACCGAGAAGATGTTTGTTCACGCTTGGTTAAGTCCTCTGTAGTAATTAAATGAAGCAAATGAAATTTTGATATTAATATTTGTTACCTATCCTTAAGTAAATAAAGCGATATTAAAATAAAAAGCTATTTCGTTGCGCAGTTTTCACTTGTTAACCTCAAAATACGTTGAGTCGTAAGCTTGAGGCTGTTCTCAAATTCAAACTAGCTATCTTCTGACGCCTTCCTGAAAACATTTTTATTCGTAAAAGCATAAAATTTGCTCAGACTCTTATTTAAAAAAACAATGAAAGAGAATAGATTTTTTGCAGTTTTCGATAAAAGCACACATCATCTTTTTCATAAAATTCTGTGACATTTGGCGGGTTACAATCCAATACTGGAATTGAGAAATTGAGAAAGTTCATTGAAGGTAGCAATTGCTTATAACTGAAAATTTAATACATTTATCGAAACATGAAAAATGACGCTATTCGATTACAAATCATTACAATAGCAAAAAAAAAAAAAATCATATTTTAATGTTTAAAAATGAGGTTGTGAATATGTCAGGAAATTTCGCGCTGTTAAGCGAAAAATAACATTTTTTTTTTCAGAACTGCCTCAATAAGTTTAATTTCAGACAAACAGAAAAATTCCTTATTTATAATTAATAAATTTTGGGCTTTGTGAGCGCTATCTAATTTTTTTTATTGCTGTTTTATAATTTTCTTCAGTATTTCAGTAAAAATTTTGACAGTTTTCCCTCGGTGATTCTTCTTAAGGATTGTCAAAAATCCAAAGTGCATTGCAAAAAAAAAAAAAAAATCTGTAAAGTTACTAAATTTTTTATAGGAAACTGGGATTCCTAGAACATTTTATGTAACGGCAAGAACAAAAATCCATGTAACAGACACTGTAAAAAAAAACTGTAGTTCTACAGATGTAAAGTTACATGCTTACTAAACTTTCATCTGTAACTGTACAAAAAAAGTTGCAAATTTACAAAACTAGTTTTTGTAAAGCTACAGAAATCTGTATCTTTACAAATGAATCTGCTAAAATTACAGTAATCTTACTAAAATTTTATATGTAACCCTGGTTGCTGTTACATGAAAAGTTCTAGGCATCCCAGTTTCCTAAAAAATTCTTAGTAACCTTACAGATTTTTTTTATTTTCAGCGCAAAAGTGTGCCTGTTACATGAATTTTTGTTGTTGCCGTTACATAAAACGTTCTAGGAATCCCACTTTCCTAGAAAAACTTTAGTAACTTTACAGATTTTTTTTTACAGTGAGATACACTTTTGCACCATAAATCAAAATATCTGTATGGTTACTAAGAATTTTTTAGGAAACTGGGATGCCTACAACATTTTATGTAACTGCAACCCGGGGTTACAGATAAAATTTTAGTAAGATTACTGCAATTTTAGTAGATTCTTTTGTAAAGCTACAGATTTTTCTAGCTTTACAAAAACTAGTTTTGTAGATTTACATCTTTCTTTTGTACAGTGTACAGATAAAAATATCCTAAGCATACAGATTTCTGTTTCGGTAACTTTACATCTGTAAAATTACAGATTTTTTTTACAGTGTGGCTGCATTCTGACAAATTCCCAGATATAATCCCGAATTATTATGCAAATGAATAAAATTTACAAATATTTTTATTGAGGTACAAAAAAAAATTAATAGCTTTTCACATTTTTCCGTAAAAGATCTGTCAGAAAATGAAATCAAAGATGGTTTTTTGAACCGATTCTCGAGATACGACAGTCCAGAGAAGGTCATCAACAGTGAACCATCGATTATGACTCAAGATAAAATACATTTTATCCAAACAAAGGTACGCTATTAGATTCCAAATCACTGAAATAATCACGGGCTGCATATTTCACTCTTTTTACTTTCTTCTATCTTCAGTAGAAGAAAGTACAGTCGGACCTCTATTTAACGAACCTCTCTTTTGCGAATTTCTCTATTTTGCGAACTTTTCCTTGGAACCAAGAACATTTTGCGAATTTCTTCGTAAAATAATCTCCAAATAGCGAAGTGCATTCTCTATTTAATGAACTTTTTCTTGTGATCTAATTTTTTTTCTCCCCATTTCTCAAAATATTTCTGGACATTTCAAACTTTTTCTTTCTTTAAACACATTTTATGATGTTCAATGACCTTGAACTGGTTTTACAAGGCGCCTTCTTTGTCAGCAGTGGGAATTCGGTAAGTACGGAGGACGAAGACGATAATCCCTTAGAGTAACTTTTTTTAAAATGTAGATACAGATGAGAAAAAAAGAATTTAACAATGATGTGCTGATTGATGATTGTATTTCACTAATTCTGAAATTTAGACCTCGGAAACACTATCCGAATTGGATATTTTCGACAGTGTAAAAAATAAAAACAATACAGCAATGAATTGCGATGAAGACGAATATGATGATGATGGAAATGATCATGATGTAGGAATTAACAAAACTTCGTATGATGAAATGCTAAAATCATTTGAAACAATCCGACGCGGATTATAGTTAGAAGAAAACACGCATGAAGGGATTTTTGGTGCATTGCAAAGATGCGAGAAGTATTATGAGAGAAGGGCTCTTTAAAAAAAAAAAAAAAAAAAAAAAAAAAAAAAAAAAAAAAACGCAGGCAGAATTAAGAGTTTTTCGGAAATTAAATTTAAGGACGCATATGTTAATGTATGGTTAAAATTATTTGTTATAATAATAATAAATACGACAATGTCATTAAAATTCGTTAATTTTAATGTAAAACTATTTACTTTCAACAGAAAGTACTGTGTATTCCCGGACAATGTTTTGTTTTCCTTGCAGATTTCAAAGATTTAAACACATAGAAAAAATGAATTGATGATGGATATTGGTGGGTAAAATAAATAAAACAAATCGATATAATTTATAAAAAAAAAAGTAATTAATTACTTTTAGTAAAAATATTTAGTGTTTATGAATTTAAAATCTGTTTTATGTAGTTTAAAGTATTTTAAAAGGTGACTCTCCATTTAACGAATTTTCAATATAACGAACTTTTTTCCTTGATTTAGCGACGTCGTTAAATAGAGGTTCGACTGTATTGTAATCGAAATTTTTTTCACTTACGGTATTCGATGAATTTACACGTTTTAGTGATCAGAGATACCGTGTTTATACAAAATGTCCGTCTGTCCGTATTGTGCCATCAAAAAGTGTATAAAGTTATGCATAGAATTGAACCAATTTTTTTGTGTACCTTTTTGACTATGGCAAGCAGATATTCCTTGAATATAGAAAATTTCCGCCGGAGAGTGGCGCTGTAATAGCGATTTTTGTGCCATTTTCATTATTGTACCATCGAAAATTGTGTAAAGTTATGCATAGAATTGAACCAAAGTTGTGCACGGAAAAAAAAACTATTGTTGAAATTACTAAATCTTAGTTCATATAGCTCCATCCAAATATTTTGGTTGGAATGAATAAATTTTGGTTAGATTAACGAAATTATTTTGGTAATTCAACAAATCGTTTGGTTAGTCCACCCAAAATTTGGTCATTCCAACCAAAATATTTGGATGGAGCTATATGACCAAAATTTAGTAATTTCAACAAAACAGTTTTTTCCGTGTGTATGTTTTTGGAAATGGTTCTTGGATTTCGAAATATTCCGCCGGAAGGGGGCGCCGTAATGGCTATTTTTGTGTAGTTTTCTCGATTTTTCGTAATTTTATTATACATTGGCACCTCGTTCAGCGACCGGAACGTCTCATCCTGCTAATCCGGCTATTCGCAAACAGCTGACGTACAACAGAATCACGAAAAACTATTGATTTTAATAAGTATCATGATCAAGATTAACTCGGTTTTACTCCGATTAATTGAAGCAGAAATTTAAGATGAAAATCAAAGTTGGTACAGTATCAAACTAATAATATTGAAGTATTAAATGTGTAACTACTTTTTGAAATATTAAGATGTATGAGATAGAAGAAAGTTCTGGAATTGGCGCATCCAACTAGTTTCGTATAAAAGTGAGACTTCGATTATGTCAGAAAGTTTCATATTGTTGAGAGGGAAAAAGAATTTCAGGACTTTTTTAAAGGTAAATTTTTCGGCTTTATAATCTCATGAATTTAAATCCTTTTCTGAGTAAGTAAAACCACGTCACTTTACTTGATATGCACTATAAAAAGTCCATTATAAATCAGTATAAAATAAATTAATTTCTTTTCTAATATTATGTTTTCAATAATTTAAGAGAGTTTATTTTTTAATTTGCTTTTATTAGTATTCTATGCCTTGAAATTTGTTACTGAGTTATTTAGTAAGTTTGAGAAGACCCACTTTTAAAATCAGTGAAAAATCGCACAAAACTCATTGACCTCTTTGAACGAGTTTCATACAATAAGCTATGCGCATAATAAATACGCATTATAATATATGATGATAATAATGTGAATTTTAAAATTACACCAATAAATTATAATGACTTTTTATTTCAGAGTTGTATGCTAGTTGTATTTTATAAGTCCATTATAAATCAGTATAAAAAAAAAAATTAATACTATATTTTCAGTAATTTAAGCTACTTTATTTTTTAATTTGACTTTGTTAGTATTCTATGCCTTGAATTTTACCACTGAGCTATTTAAAAAGTTTAAGGACCCATTTTTAAAAACAGGGGAAAATCATACAGACTGCTTTGATAATTTCATACAATAAACAGCTATGCGCATATGGTATATGAATTATAATTTATAATGATAACAGTGTAAGTTTTAAAATTACGCCAATAAATTATAGTCACATTTTATTTATCAGAGTTGTATGTATTTTTTAATTAATATGTATTTTAAACATAAATAAATTTCGTTTAAAAAAGTCTGTATTTTGGCGAATGCACTTTTTTAAATAGGACGTGATATATTGAAAAAAACATTTTCGGTCAATATCGTTAATCTTTTTCAAATATTTTTTCATATATCGAAGATATATTCTTTCACATTTTTCATATATTCATATCTTATCATCTCTTACGACTTTTTACTTTTGCTAGAATATTTTTTTTTTCATTTATATGTATTTGCAACAAATTTACCCTATTAAAATAAAGAGTTTTTTATTGCATTCCTTATTTCATTAAATTTCTCTAAATACCAATTAATTTATTTTTTCCTTTGTAGGTTTCTGTAAATTTAAGCGTCTTTTAGAATCTTTTTCTACATTAAACGCTCAGCATCTGTTCAAAAAGATAAATTTGACTTCACATTTTTACACTTATTTAGTCTGCTTCCAGCTAGCACACACAAAATAGAAAAATGCCATATCAAAAATAACACTTATTTATATATGTTCTTTTTTATAAAAATATCATCTAAGACTTTACTTTAAAAAATGTGTAGAATATTACTACCTTTTTTAACTTTTCATTGGCACATTTCTTTAGAACTTTTCTTTAAAGTATTATATTTCTACCGGTTTGTATCTGGGTATTTTTTTTAACTTTAACACATATCAGAAGATCAGGAAAAAAGCTGAAAAAAGGTAAAAGCAAAAGGCAGATTGAAAATGATATCACGCATTTCCTAACTATTTTTTTAAAGCTAAATAAGATTTTTTTTTTCCAGAGCTCCTTTAAGAAGCATTCGTCATGCCATTTTCTCATTCTAAACTTAAAGCCTATATATTCTTTTCTTCTTCTTTATATGTAGTATGTCGTTGTGTTCAGAAATATTTTTTATGTTTAAAAAAACTCTTCTTATCTTTTATTGTTCAAAAACTTTTGTTTAAAATACTCCAGTTTGAAAGAATAAAATATGATAAACGAATAAAAAAATTATCTTGAAAACTAATAAAACTTTCTATGAGTTTATTATTAATTTTTGCTTTGAAACATTTTTTAATGACTCTGCACTTTCAGGATGTGTTATTTCTCGAAAAATAACTTTCACAAACAGCTATGTGTCAAAATGCTTTATATTTTCCCACCGTATGAAATTTTCTGCTTTTCTTTTCGCACGATATAAATTTTAAAGCTTCTTTTTCACATTTTTTTTTAATCCGCAACATTTGAACGCACGACATTTGGACTGATGCTCCTGTTCTTTTGTTTTTCTTTGGGTGGGGGGGGCTCTTTGTTCCACTGGTGGTCCCATTTCAGTTTCATTGGGATCTAAAAATGATATGGTTGTCTATCTGTCTCTCTTCTTATCTATTTTTGACTCTTTAGTAAAAATTGACAGATCGTCATGAATTTTGAGTACTTTGTTAAGACATAGATACATAGATAGCATCATTTAAAAATCGCTCAGTATATAACTTTTCATTGGCACAATCTTTTTTAGCTTTTCTTTAATCTTCTCTTTTTACTGGTTTGTATCTAGACATATTTTAACTTTAAAACATGCAGAAAATCATAAAACAGATTATAAAGTTCACAGCAAATGGATGATCGTTTTGTTGTTACGGCTGATTACCTGCGTGTGGGATATAGGCTGAGAGAGGGAGATTGCCATCCATGGGGTGAGGGGTCTTTCTAAGGGAACCTAAGGGTCCGAAGAAATCATATTTTCAAATTCTGAGACGACGTCATAAAGTATTTCTCTAGGCTTTCTTTATCAAAGGCTCTGTGATCAATTCTAACCTCTTTTATTGATTATCAAAGGCTTGGAAGCAAAGCAAACAAAATCAACAAAAGAAATTTTCCCCAAGGTAGGTTATAAACCTGTCAAGGACTCTCCATTGTAGGGAGCCTCTTCTCTTGCAGCTCGACAGAAGACTCCTCAAATAAACGAAGTCGAAAAAAACGTCGCCTTCTGTGAATAGGGTCAGAACGGACATTAACTTCTTGCGTTCTGTGACGTACGCAGCGTACGTCATGCAATTTTGTCATTTCTGCCAATGCTTGATATCTGGCTGATTTTTTAAATTAGACATTCCAAATTCTCACCAGAAAAATTTAACTCTTATTTTAAATTTCTCTAAATACCAATTAATTTATTTTTTCCTTTGTAGGTTTCTGTAAATTTAAGCGTCTTTTAGAATCTTTTTCTACATTAAACCCCAGTCAAGACTCCTCAAATAAACGAAGTCGAAAAAAACGTCGCCTTCTGTGAATAGGGTCAGAACGGACATTAACTTCTTGCGTTCTGTGACGTACGCAGCGTACGTCATGCAATTTTGTCATTTCTGCCAATGCTTGATATCTGGCTGATTTTTTAAATTAGACATTCCAAATTCTCACCAGAAAAATTTAACTCTTATTTTTTCTTTACAACATGATTGATTTTCCATAAATAAAGTAAAATAAAATTACCGAAAAAATTTTTGTGGTGTGAATTCCAAATTTCTAAAACAAAAATCTGCCGGATGCCGCAACACTGGTGCTAGTGATATACATCCGCTAACAGCGCCAGAGCGCAAGGCGTTAACACATATTTATGGCAAAGTTCGAACAAAATCAAGGAAAACTCCATATGGTTATGCCGACGTGCGCGACTTGGTTTCAAACCCAGGGCTCCTGCTTGCTAACAATGAGAGAAGAATCTTTCAGCAGCTGAATTAGCTTCAAAAGGAAGATTAAAAATGATACCATACATTTTCTAACTATGTTTTGTTTTTATTTTTTTGTTTTAGCTAAATAAGAATTTTCCTCTGAACTCTTTTAGGAGACATTCTTCACGTCATCTTGTCATTCTAAACTTAAAGCCTGTATTCCTTTCTTCTTGTGAATACATATGTCTCGTTGTACAGAAATATATTTACGTTTTTTTTTTTCTTTTTTTTTTTTTTTTTTTTTCAAAATTTTGTTCAAAATACCCCTGGTTAAAAGAACAAAATATCATAAACTAATAAAAAAAATTCTTTTGAAAACTAATAAATTGTTTTACATTTTGTTATTAATTTTTGCTTGCAATTTTTTTATGATTTCACAATTTAAGCATGTGTTATTTTTCAAGCAATAACGTTCTCAAATTTCGATGTCCCAAGGTGTCTAATATTTTTCCTATGACATTTTATTGCTTTTCATTATATGTAATTTTTATGCCTCTTTTTAAGGAATAAATAGTTGCACTCTCAAAAAATCCGTGAGATGAACGAATTTTTCCGTTCATTATATTTCGTTAAAACTCGAAATTTTCGACTTTGTTCCTCCCTCTCCACACCAATTAAAATAATCCCTAATCTAACGTAAAAATAACTTAAAATCCTCCAATATAAAGCTACACTTTTGTCAAATCACAGGGGTGTTCCGGCAACTGTCCTGCTTAGTAATTTTTCGATTAGAAACAAATTTTTACGTATATTCTTTATCCCCCAGCACACGAAAAATTCGCAAACCCAAGTTCGAAAATTCCTGAAATTCCCCAGTCAAAAGACTGAAATTGCTTCAAGTGGTAGAAAAATCTCTTCCAATCACAGGGGTGTTTTAGCAAGTTGCTGTGTGTACTTTTCACGTTTTTTGACAAAATTTTTTTGAAAGTGTAGATAGGGTGTTAATCTACACTAAAGTATATCCAAGTAAAATTATAGGGAAAGTCTGGCAGCATATATTCCAGGAAAAGCCCGAAAAAAACGCCCTTAGTTAAGCTGATTTGTCCGTAAAAATAAGCCAAAGTTCAAAAATAACTTTTCCGTGGTGCAAATTTATAAGATTTGACATTTAGCTTTAAAAATTTTCATTCCCCGTAAAATTATACGGTAAGTGCATACTTTTTTACGGCGCGGCGTATATATAAGCAGTCAAGACGAGCTCTTAAAATTATTTATAATTGCATGCTTTAATTCTATTTAATATTAATATTTTCAGTTGAACCTCTGACCACCTTAATTCGTTAACTCTTTATCTACTGACAGTACTTATAAGTATCATTAAGATAACTTGTTATAAAATTCATTTAATACACCTATTAATAGTAATACAGTTTAGAATGAGTTATAGATGCATTACTTTATCTTGTTCCAAAAGTATTATTGGTTACACGAAACAAAAATATTGTTAAAAGGATGATTTCTTTTGCCTTTGCATCTTTTCAGCTTTCTTGACTTTGGGTTGGTTGGTGGGAAATTTTTCAATTCGAAAATATTTCTATATTTCAATTGTAAGAACATTATATTTGTACATTTCTTAATTCTACAAAATACTAAGAAAAATATTTAAAATAAAAGATTTGAGTGGGGTTATAAGTATTGCAGAAAATCCCTATAAATTCAAATTTAATTAATCCTTCTAAATCCTTCAATCCTTCTAAAATACTTCTAAAATTTATTAAATGATTATGTAAATCTTCTAATGTAGTTTCCAAAATTCACGAAAAATGCTTTAGAAGATAAAATTTTCATGAATTCATAATTCAGTACAATAAGGGTTAAACTCATATCAATCATTGACATTTATTTCAAAAGACCACTTTACAGAATTCTTTTAAGAGGCATTTATCATATCACATTTTCATTATAAACTTAAAGCCCGTATTCCTTTCTTCTTGTATATGTAATCAGAAATACTTTTTATGTTTAAAAAGACTTTTCTTATCTTTTACTTTTCGCAAAAATTTTGTTTAAAATACTCTGGTTTTAAAGAATATAATGTGATAAACTGATAAAAAAAATTAATTTTCAAAACTAATAAAACTTCTTAAGATTTTATTATTAGTTTTACTTGCAACTTTTTTAAATGTTTCTGCATTTTAAGGATGTGTTATTTCTCAAGCAATAACTTTCACAAACGGGGATGTGTCAAAATGTTTCATATTTTTTTTTTTTGAATGAAATTTTCTGCTTTTTTCGTAAATGTCGGAATTTAAAGCTTCTGTTTGGAAAGTAAATATTTAGATAGGGTTTTAAGAACATACAATTGAATCACAGAAGTCGGCGGTTAACCCTTTGAGGCTCAACAATTCCAATCGGGCCAAATCGTACTTTGGTTTTAGCATACACTATCAGAAAAATTCGTCTTTATCTACTAAATTATTCATCATTTTTAAGCAAATAATTTCCGTACTCCTAGAAAACACGCTTTTTCCGTTAATTCTTTCCGAAAGTCGGAAAAAGAGGGGGAAATTCCGTTTATTCCTTCCATACGTGTTTATTAGATGTATTAATACCAAAATTCTAATTTATTTTTTTAACGAAAAACCGAAAATTCAATAAATTAAAATTTCTAATTTATTTAAAAACAAACAAAAAATAATACTTCTTTCGGATTTAATGCAGTAGCAATTTTCTCATTCATTTAAAGGGTCTCAAGGCTCTTAAAATTGAAAAAAAGAAAAAAAAAGACCATTTTCAACATTTAATATCTTAAAATGTATCGGATTTTAAGACACAATTTTAATTGGGATGAAAGATGTAAGTATGTTCTTTCATTTCATGTATTTAAAAAATTGCAAGATGCAGAATTAGCAGTTACAGGAAACTCCAAACTGTCAGACTTTTGACAAGCATAAAATTGGCATAATAGATTACGCGCAGGATTACAAAATAAATTTTGCAACTAGAATGAAAATTTTGGTGCCTATTTATACTTCCGATTGTAATAATTACCCTGAACCTAAATAAATTTGTATTTAAAGCATTTTTATATTTTTAATGCAAAGTTGTATTTAGCTATGCAAAATTTAGAAAATTTCAACAGTATAATCACCTAAAAAAATATTTTTTTGAACAATAAAAAGGAAATTTTAGGTTCAGTTTATACAGACTGACATGAAAGATATGGTTTGAAAATTTCATGAAAAAAATATTCCGAAGTTTTTGAGATATCGAGCGCGTTATGCCCAAAAACGTTAACTGGAGAAAAATTACTTTAAAGTTTCGGAAACGCCACTTCAGCTACTGAGCGGATATAATTCTAAAAACCATAACGTCTGCTCTAATGGGAATTTCAAGGAAACGATTATATTAAAATGTTCAGAAACGATAGGACTTTAACATCTAAAAAAAATGAAAATTTCGAAAACTTTAAAGCTTTAAGAGTCTTGAGACGCCTTAAACTTATTTCCAATTTATTTTTTAGTGTTAAAATTTTTCGCATGTGAAATATATTCTAAACGAACACATTTAAAAAATATATAGTCATTCAATCAACTTAAAAAAATCGATTTTATTCAAAAGAGCAAAACATTTTTTTTTCGAATTTAATTAAAAATATAATATTCATATTTTACTCTAACAATTAAATTATGTCCTATTAAAAATATGTCTAATATGTAATAATTTTTTATCCTCTATTATTCTATAAGTGTTAAAACACCAACCATTATTTCATAACGACGAAAGGTCCCTGCAATTAAATTAAATTTCCGAGCTTTCTGAACAAGAAATTTAACAAGCTTTACCCAATTCCCCCTGTTTGAAGAAACCCATATCTTCATTTTAAACTTGTCTTCTACCAAACGCTCGCTGGTCTAGTGGTTAAGATTCTCGATTCGAAACGCGCTGTCTCTGGTTCGACGCCAAGGTCATCCACGGACAAAACTGAGGGGATTTTATAAAAATTTAAATTAAACCTTTTTTAAAAATTTTTCTGTCCTAGAACGGAAAAAAACGAAAATTTCTTCAAGTGGCGGATATTTTCTTTCTTGTCATTTGTTTTCTCTGTCACAGAGAAAAAAGAAAGGGACATTCTTCAATTCTCGGATATATTCCGGTATTAGTGCTGCCAGAAACATTTCCGTGAATTCTAAGAAGTATTTCTGAGAGTGTAAGAAGAAGTGTTTGTTTGCCTAAATCAGAGAGATTCGCCGTTGCTAATTTTATCAGACAGTTTTTTAATCTCATAACAATCATATTGATTCATGTATTACATTCAATTTTCTTTTATATAAGTAATTATGTCCGATTTTTTTTTTATTAATCATTTAACCTAGTTTTTACAAAATCAGTTTAAGCTAATTTAACCGTCGACTGAAGCATTCTCATATAATTTCATGCATAAGAACTATGTGTTACTTGAATGAGTAATTTTAACGAATATATGATTAATTATTTAGCTTAGCTAAGACCAATGTAATAATTACTCTTTTAAAAGGGATATTAATTTATCTAAGTTAATTTATCGTTCAAAAAACACCAAAAATAAAAGTAAAACTCTACAAAGTAGTGAATACTTTTTCTTCCAGCTTTAATGTTTTCTAAAGTACCAGTACAAATGTTACAGCATGGATATCTAACTCTTACGTTTAATTTTTTTTTTATTATTATTATTTACTCTCTTAACTTTGCTTTACAATTTTTTTCATCATTATTTATTGAGTGTTATTGTACACGGCAATTAATGTGTGAGAAAATGTTCCTTTTTTGTTATACACCCATAAACATTGTATTTATTTTATTTATTCAATAATCGTTTATGCAGTTTTTGCTTAATAAACGTAGGTAATTGTAAATTTAATAATATATCTATTTATCCAGTTTTTGTTTATTATATCAGCATAGATAATTACACATTTAATTAAAATCATTAGATTTGTTTTCTAAAAACGTTATTCTCAAGCAAAAATATCAAATACTAATTTTAACTATCTCTCTCTTTATAACCTAGTTTTGATAGCCTTTTAATTAAATTTTAATCGTGTAACTAAATAACTGTTTAGACTGTATTTCTACACGGCCATCATGCATCATTCTTTCGTAGTATTTTAGTTTTAGCACAAACTATTTTACAACCCCGGAATTCCTTGCATAATGTCACACCACTTGTTAAAGACGTCATTAAGAGTTAACGTTTCGGCATTATATATTACTTAGGAAATTATGAAAATATTTATTACAGTTTTAAATTTTCTTGGTGAAATATATTCATAACTTTGTTGTAGTGGGTTGATTAGCATTTAATGTATACTTACAACTTTTCGCTGTTATTTATGAAATGCGATAGGCTTATCTTTAATGTATCCCAAGCTATCCTGTAAATAAAATTAAGATGCAGTTGTTACATTAAATGGGTTGTAGGGATTATATTTACAGCGAGAGTGGCAAGAATTGCGAAGCATTATCACACAAATGAACTAAAGCTAAGTGTTAGGTACATTTGGGAATTTATTTTTCTTTTAATTCTTTACTTATACTTATTTTTAATTTTTTTAATGATTAATTCGGTTTTGTATGGCTATATGAGATGTTTAATATTACGATGGTATATCTTTAAAGCTGCAATTAAATCTTTATTGTCATTTTAATTTAGCACAACTTATAAGTTAGCTTTCTAGTTCAGTGGATGTATTGCTTTGTATTTATATATGTATATACGCGCATACACAGTAAAGAAAAGAAATGTACATATACGCATGATTTTATGTGAAATTTCTGCCTTTTAACGGAATCTTTCTATTTTGAATGGAAGTCGTAAATTTATCTGGAATAAACAGAAATTTTCCTTTTTATTTTTACTCGTTAAACGTTAAAAACGGAAATGGTTCTTTTTAATTGAAAGGAAACAGAAAAATTCCACCTAAATTTTCGTAATTCGTAAGTTGGCCTATAACCAAGTCGTTGCATGCGGTCAGCTGGTGTAGGTGACAGAGCGTCCATTTTCTAATGTCGAGTACCAAGGTTCGAATCCGGAGGAAAGCAATTTGATAAAAAACGCGCATGTGATAATATCCAATACAAATACCTTTTCCGTGTAAATATAAATTGATATATATAATTATTATTTACGTATTGAATAGCAGAAATTTTTCATCTTGAAAACGAGGTACATAAACGGGAGTTTTGTGAGAAAAAATGGAGAATAGACGGCAATTTTCTGTGAGTAGATTTCCCCCCCCCCCTTTTTTTTTTTTTTTTTTTTTTTCTCTTTTACAGCGTGATAAGACAAACATCTACATCTTGAGATGTTCTGAACGAAAGATCAATCAAACAAATAATAAGTTGTCAAAATAAAACGTAACATATTTGGAAGTATTTACTAAGCTATCGTTTTAATTAAATTATTTATATATTTTTTTATTTTTGTCATAGTTACTTATAGTTTCCTCTGAGTTTTCCGGCACTTCCGATTTTTTAGCGCCGGAAAGTTCCAAAATTACATAAAATTTAAAGTATGGTAACTAACTCGGTGAGTTTTGGTCGTAGAATAATGTAATTTTTACATTTTTACTTGTCATCGAGATTTGTTTTTCTAAATATGACTTATAGTACCCAGAGACCGAATAAAAATTATAAAACTGTAACTATTTGAAAATTAATGGAAGTAATATTTCATCGACACATTCTTTATTCTTACCTTATTTTGAACACTTTTGCCATTTACATTGCTGAGTACCTACATCAGGTAAAAAATTAAAGCACCATTCAGTATTTTTGTGACACCCTATATAAATTTAACTAATGATGGGGAATGTCTTTCTGATTTGCTTTTCATTTATGATCCATAAATCTTGAAGTTAAAAAAAAAAATACTCATCAGTAAAGATGTTTATCGCTGAAGTAACAGTTGTCAAAAATTTCCATGAATATTTAGATAAATGATGGATTACGCTTTATTTCCAATATTTTAAGCTTTAAAACTGTTATCCATCTCACTTGAGTCTTTTAACTTTTGGATGGTAATTAATGGTGACTGTTTGAAGAATATGTCGATAAGCTCTTTTTGAAATTTTTAATCTTAGCTGTCCTTATAATGTAATTAAGTATAATGAGTTATGAACATTGAATATAAAAAAAAATCATCAGAAAAAAATAACGTAATTTTTATTTTACTTTGTATATATTAATATTTAAAACAAGCTTTGTATATTCACCATGTTAACTAATATTTTTTTACATTTTTTATCACTTTAAGAATCTTCAAAATAACTTGGAAAATCTTTAAAAAGCTGTAAGGGGAAGGGATTCCGGTTGTACATGTATTAAAAAGCTTAAATTTGATTTTTATTACGCCGTCCTATCCCCAAATTTTCTGTAACTTATATTTAGAAAAATTTTACTTTGCATATAAGAAAGATATTGAAATATCCAATTCTCCTATAGGACCAAAATTTGCCCAGTTATGATACTTTTCCGGGAGCGTCTTTTCGCTTTTCCTGACAGAAAACATTAAAAATTTATAAAATTCACAGTGTCATAACGCGGTAAGTGTTCGTCGAGAAATAATGGGATTTTTTAATGTTCTTAGACACAGGGCATTTCTTGAAACATATATTATAAAAAAAGGGGAGGTGGTCGTATAAAAAATAAATTGCATATTTTAAAATGTATAAAGCTCTTTGTAAAACAAATGCCATATTTAAAAGTTATACTTGACTTGTACATTTTTGTTATTGGAATTATATTTCTATCATCAGCGGTTTAAGAAGTAATCGGTATAACCTCTATTTTGAATCACCCTATACAATGTAAAAGAGAGAGATTATTCTCAGTCTATCTCTTATACTTATTAAAGTTTACGAAAATATAACATAATGCCTTCCGACTTCACGATTACGAAAAACGTTCCTTTATCTTTAGAAACCCCTGAAACCAATTCATTTTTATGATTTAAAGAAGCATTTCATAAACAAAAGGTTTTTTTTTCTTTTTGCAGCTCGTAATTTTCAGAAATTTTTCCGAGTAATTTTTACAGTGTGTTAACCAGTTTTCTCTACGTCGGATATTGGTTTCTCGGATGCTATCAATGTTCAAGCAAACATATTCAGCAGCGTAATAAAATTTATACATGCAAGAGTAACAAAATATTGTTAATTTTAATGTAGTGTTAATGTTCATGCGTTACATTTTAATATTAATCACTGTAAAAAAACGGACTACAATACGGAAATTGTACTGGCAATTGTACTGGAGACGCCAGTACTATTTCCGTGTTTTAATGCAAATTTTCCCCCGTAAATTACAGACATTTTTTCGTTTTTCTACAATTTACGGGATAAAATTTCCGTTAAAATGCGGAAATAGTATTGGCGTGTGTACTGCCAATACAATTTTCCTATTTTAGTCCGTTTTATTTACAGTGATGATGCTAATACTGTTAATTTATCATGTTTGATAAAGATGAAAATGTTTACTTGCAAATTGATATCAATCCGACAAATCGATATTACCAGTTAATGAAGCTGGTTAACACGCTACTCGGAAAGGTTTCCAAAAATTACGGGCAGCAAAATAAACTTTTGTTTCAGAAATGGCAGAATTAAATCTCGTCAATACACTGGTTTCTGAGATTTCTGAAGATAAAGGAAAGCTTTCGGAATTGTTTGAAACTCAGAAGATGTTACACAGAGTGTTTTTTTTGTTGTTGTTGTTGTTGTTGTTGTTGTTGTTGTTGTTTTTTTCAGAGCCATCTGTAACTCGTTCTATAATAACCGGAATGGCACTAAGCTTGGTAAGTTGACTAATGACGCCATGGGAAAAAAGATTCCGGAAAAAAAAATTCAAAACACCGCCAATAGGGAAAAATATGAAGGTGTTGTAGCCGACAACAGCGCCATTAATTTGGGCTATACGCGCGCTGCGGTTACGTGAGACTCATATTCAACCTGACTTGAAAATGCTTCTTGGGGCTTTCCGGATACAATTATAGCCCAAATTATTGGTGCTGTTGTTGCATACGTAGGTATAAATTTTGCATTTTCATTTGTTACTTGTGTTTTAATGCTAATTTTTGGCTGCGCAGTCTACAACAGCGCCACATTTCTCCCTATCGGCGACGTTTTGAACTAGTTTTTTTTTTTTTCTCGGAATCTTTTTTCCCATAACTGGATTAATCCCCTTACCAAGTTTACTGTCATTCCGGTTATTAGAAAGAGCTTATTATTAGACTCTGAATAGTTTCAATTAAAAAAGAAAACACATTTTTGTAAGCCTTAAAAAAGATAAGCACTAGATTAAGAAACATTTGCCTTTTTTTTACATTGTATAGTGTAATACGAGTGGGGTATCAATAAGTTTTTGCCCTCACATAGAAATTGAGTAAAATTTATGAGACTGCTACTTTGTATGAGTCCTTTTCTATACACCTTTTCTGTATACTAGTAGTCACCGTGCACAATAACACATTTCTGCAAACGGTATTTCAAAAAGAGGGAAAACGATGTATTTCAGGAGGTGCCATCGTAGACCCAAAGGCGAAATTTTTCTAACTTTTGCCGACTCTCACATGTGACATATTGTTGGAAAGGCCTGTGACCACTTATTCATGTTATGCACTCTCCGATCCCCTCCCCCCAAATTTGCCCCACGGGGAGCATGAATGATGTCCTCAAAATTTAGAAAAGGGTCGGTAAAAGTTAGAAAAATGCCCCCTTGGTGTCTACTGTCGCGCCTCCTGGAATACAGCCCCCCCCCCTCTCTTTTTGAAATACCGGTTGCACAAATGTGTTAATGTGCACGGTGACTATAAAGAAAATATCTAATACAATTTCATAAATTTTACTCAATTATTTCTATGTGAGGGTAAAAATGTTTTCATGTACATAGTATTTCAACCGTTTAAATACTGAAATCTAATCTCGAAGTTCATAGAAAAATCACTTTCTTTCCTGATATTGATGATTAATAAAGTTAGATAAATCCAAGTGAATATCTTATTCGAAGTTTTACGCTTCTGTTGTTCCTACTTTTACTTCCCAGGCATTAAGGAAAACAAAAAATAAAACTGCCAATGTAAAATATTTCATAATAAATGCGAAATACTTTTTCCTATTTTTATTAGCGACAAAGTCCTATACGTTTCACTACGTACTTTTCTGTCTTTGTTAGAAATTTGTAGTTCACGTTTGAATGGCTGCCAAAAAGAAAAAAAAAGTATTGTTAATTTTATCTTTCATGCAACATTACTAAATATTGCATGATTTCATTTTTTATCTCATTGAATAGGGGATAAATGTATTTTCGAATGAACTTTGTTAGAAAACTGTAGGGAAATTTAATGACATTTAATGAAGATTTAAATAATGTCCAAGCATGATTTAAAAAAAATTAATCTCGACCTTTAATATCTATTTCCATAACTATCTAAGCTAGAATAATATAAAAGTACAAGTAGCAGAATTACTACAATTCGCAATTGATTTCCAGATTATATTAAAAAGAAAAAAAAAGCGGATTAACCATAACCATAGCACTTTGATGCTAAACTAAGATCTGTCAACAAAAAGAAAGATCGGTATTTTATGTTAAATGTAACATTAATATCAAGTTAAGTTAAATTGGTTGAAAGATACGTAAAATCAGAATATATTCAGAAAATATTTAATTTTTAACTCTTTCCCACATAGTTGAAATGTGTTTATACTTTCGGTTTATCTGTCCGTGTTCTAACTCAAGTAAATACATTTGGATTTCCATGTAATTGATATACATTATTGAAGCTTAGCATCGCATGTCTGGTATGGAAAATTAAGTGTGTGGCATTTGCAATACGTTTACAGGGCACTAAAAAAATACCGTTAAATTATGGTCTACAGGGGGAAATCTTTGCAGTGTAATTTAATGATGTGACACTATTGCAAATATATTGCAATTGATATATATCACTGAAGTGCACTACAAGAGGCTTACTATAGAATATTGTATGTGTGTCACTGATAGTTCGTTTACAGGGGTACTCAAAATAATTCCGTTATATTATGGTCTATGGGACAAAATCAATTGCGGTGTATTTTATTTATGTTACACCATTATAATCATAATTCAATTGATTTAAATTTTTGAGGTGCAGTAAAACATGTTTTCTATGGCATATGGAGTGGAAAGCTTTTATCATTGATTTACAAGGTCACACAAAAGAATTCGGTTAAATAATGGTCTATGGGGAAAAATTGTTTTCAACATATTTTAATTATGTTGCGCTATTTCAAACATAATGAAATTCATATGCTTTATTGAAGTTTACTACAGTATACTTGCTGTAGGTAGAATGTGATGTGCATAGCATTTAGCGTTCATTTACAAGGATACACAAAAGTTTTCGGATACAGTGCTGAATTCGAAACAGTGTATATTAGTGTATAATTGTTGGAAGTATGTTTTAATTTATGGTATGCATTTTTAAGTTTAACTAAATTTTTGAATACTATGTGATGTGTATAAATGCTATATATCATATACTAGGCTATACAAAAGAATTCATAAACATTACTGATTCTGAGCATGAATTACTAAGGGTGGTTTTAAATTGAGTTATGCATTTTTGAGCTGAATTATATTTAGTATATTAAGAGATGTTTGTAGAATTTAAATAAAATCAAATACAGAAACACGCTAAGACGTGTTGCATATGGATGACAATTTCTGGAAGGGTAATTTAAGGGGGTCCAGCACACAAAAATCTCCAAATTTTCTAAAAAAAACTTTTATTGCATTAAAAATTTCTCTGTCTTTTTCTGCTTAAAATGACGTTTAAATCATGTTTCTATCGTAATTAAAACAGGAAATATTAAATTTCTCTTTTTGGTTTGTTTTCAAAATCTAGCTTTCAAGCAATAGTTGTCATGAAAATGGTTTCTTGTGAAAATGCTATTTTCTTCATGATGCCTTTTTCCACCAATTCTTGTATTTAAATCGTTATAAGTAAAGAATCGCTAAAGATAAATTGTACAAACTTGGAACACGTTTTTTTCAATTGTTTTACTTTAAATTTGATTCAGCAAATTAGAAAAAAATATTTACTTTTGAAAATATTATTTTAAAAAAAAGTTACCCCCCCTTTTTTTTTACTTTAAATATTTTTAATTTTTTTTATTAATATTTTTAAAAATGCTGAATCTAAATTAAAAATTATACATTCCTGTTTAGTTAAATGAAAAAAAAATTAAAATTCTACAAATAATATTTGGAGTTATAACGATTTTAAATTACCCCACTTTTTTAATGAGTTTTAAATTTAAAATTTATTTTTTTTTTAATGTATGAGAAGTTTTATCATGTGATTCTGTTTACAAATAACATGATTAACCATTATAAAAAAATTCAAAATTTTAACTCAATAAATAAAAATTATTTTAAATTGGTCCCGGACCCCTTAATATTTTAAGCGTGTTTTTGCCTAAATTAAATTTTAGCTTAAAATGTGACTTCATGAAAAACCTGTGGGTAAGATACAGGTCTGTGCAAAAAAAAAAAAAAAAAAAAAAAAAAAAAATTCAAGCATGTTTCCGTCTAGTAGAAAATTCTGAAGGTGTATTTTTAACTGTGTTATACGTGTTCTCAAAAACTGAATTTCAGTAATACTATAAAGAATACATACGAATCTATAGATCATATACAAGTCTGCCCAAAAGAATTATATACTTTGCCGGTTATGGAAGGCAATTGCTGAAATCTGGTTTTAAAATGTGTTATGCGTTTTCTGAAATGTTTACTTGGGTATCTTATTAAACTTATTAAATAGCAAAATTTCGTTGAAGTATTCTGAGAGTTTTGGAAAGTGTTTCATAATCAATGCTTTACGCATGATTTTTATTTCTTGTTACTTTTGACCTTTTTAATTTTTTCCTCGACGATTATTGTCTGCCACATTTATTATTACTTTACACATAATTCTGTTTAGCTATTCGGAAAAATATTTTTTTTTTCTGATCATAATAAATATTAATTTAGAAATATGAAGTAGTAGAGGAAGGTGGCCTAAAATGACCCCCTTAAGGGAAAAACTTGTGTAAAATAAGATAACTGTTTAAAAGGAACTTTCACCCTATGCTAATATATTTTACATTATATTTTGCATTAGAAACATATTTTAATAATATTTAAACCCAAACAGAGTAATGAAAAAAACTGATTTTTGAAAAAATGTCCAAAGGATCATTTTGTCCTCACCCAAGGAAAAATGATCCTTCATTTAAAAATAATTGTAATTTTTTTATCGGCAAAATAAAGGATATAAAAGTAATTATGACAATACATAATAAAATAAAAAAAGTTTTGCAATCAAAAAGCATATATAATTTATTTTATGTTAATTTAAAATAAAAAAGTGCCACAAATAATTTTGAAAAAGCAATAAAATGGAATATTGTAAAATTATGATCGTAGAATAACACATGGACTGAAAGAGAAACATTTGGGGCAGTCACACATTTAGCTTCCATGATGGCTAGAACGCGGTACCGGATTTTCTTCACCCAATGAAATAATAGCAAAACGATCCACATAATGGATCATTTTACCCGACAACATGACCGCCTATTTTAGGCCATATAACTGCATGACGCCGAGAAACATAACAAACTTAGCAATTGTAATTCACATCTAAGAAACATACTCTATTAAATAAACCAAGTCAGATTTCTGTACATGAAAGACTATATTTCTAAATAAATGTGAAACTTAGTGCTTATCTTATAAGTGATGTTATAAAAACCACTTTTTCAAAGAATTCTTTTCAGGCGCGTAATATTGCGATCGCTTGAATGCCGCCATTGCTTCTTCTTCTCTTGGCACAACTAGTTTATGTGTTACCCTGTAGATAGCGCGACCTGTCTGGAAGAAAACCTATGTGGATCGTTTTGCCCGCCTGGATCATTTTAGGCCACCTTCCCCTATATAAGTATATATCCTTACATATTAGTAGTTTTATTCTTAATCCTTCTGTACGCTTGTAATCAAAATATTATGTTATTATTTTCAAGTTGTCCTTATAAGAAAATATTAGTCTGGATATATTTCTTATTTTTGTTTTGTCCACCTACTCTTTTACTCTACTATACCAAAGTTATACAGTCTAGAAAAATGAAACAGAATTATTATTTTTTTTTTTCAAAAACTTTCGCTATCATACAATTTTCCGTTATGGAAAAATATGTCATAAGTTTTTTAAAAAAGTGAAAAATACATCTAATGTAATGAAGAATAAAATTTCACACACTATTTCTGGACAACATCCTTTTCCGAAGACAAAATTTTCATCTTCGCATCTATAGTAGGAAAAAAAAACTTTTTTCAAATATGTTCTGATTTGTTTGTTTTCGTGATTGACTTCTGAAACAAAATTAGTTTATATTACCCTGTTATCTTCTTTGTCTTACCAATTTACATACATATATTTAATGAACTACACACTTTCTGCAGAAACTTGTGTGATATTTTCATATTTTTTGTTTGAGTTTCTGCATAGTAAAAACATATTCTGACAAAATTATTCAGATGTGAATTTGAAAGTTAGAAAATTCTATTTGTACGTGTTGGCTAAAATTTTATTATCTTCGACTCCAACGAAAAAGAAAATAATTTTTTTTTCGTTTCCAGAACTTGCGAAATATTTTGATACATAATATTAGTCTTTTTTGTTGTGTTCTTATATTCTAAAAGAAATAGTTTTATTTGAAATTTAAAGATACACTATTTCTCATGTTTTGGATTAATTTGGAATAATATGCTGATCCTTCCTTCATGGATTTTAAAAAGATTTTATTCTCATTAATAATTGGCATTACTTAAACTGAGACGCTTTGGATTGATGTTAGAATTTTTTTTTTTTTTTTTTTAAATAAATATAATATTAATCTTTTTTTTTGTTGTGTTCTTATATTCTAAAAGAAATAGTTTTATTCGAAATTTAAAAATACACTATTTCTCATGTTTTGGATTAATTTGGAATAATATGCTGATTCCTCTTATGTGGATTTTAAAGACCTTTTATTCTCATTAATAATTGGCATTACTTAAAATGAGAAAACTTTGGATTGTTGTTAGAAATGTTTTGATATACATAATATTAGTCTTTTTTTCTGTGTTCTTATATTCTAAAAGAAATAGTTTTATGTGAAATATAAATATACACTGTTTCTCATGTTTTGGATTAATTTGGAATAATACACTAATACTGTCTTTATTGATTTTATAGACACGTTTTATTCTAATTAATAATTGGCATTACTTAAAATGAGATACTTTGGATTGATGTTAGAAATGTTTTGAAATATTTTGAAATACATAATATGTCTTTATTGCTGTGTTCTTACATTCTAAAAGACATAGTTTTATTTGAAATTTAAAGATACACTATTTCTCATGTTTTAAATTAATTTAGAATTATATGCTGATCCTCCTTTGTGGATTTTAAAAACGCTTTATAATAATTAATTAATAATAACTTTATAATAATTAACTTTATAATAATAACTTTATAATAATTAATTAATAATTAATAATTGGCATAACTTAAAATCTGACACTTTGGATAGATGTTAGTATTTTTTTTGTTATCGATAACAAAGTTTTAAAAACTGAAAAAAAGAACATTTAAAAATCTCGCATTCTTTAACGACGGTCGTTTTAGAGTCGGAAAATACTGGTGTTTCGTAAAATTCAGAGTATCATAACTCGGTAAATTTTGGTAATAACTAATGTGATTTTTTAATGTCGTTCTTAGACGCAGTATACAGCCCCTTGTAAAAGCCCCATGCCACACTGTAAAAAAAAAGACAAATATTTCTTAAGCTACGAAAATATAATGTAACCAAAAACAAAAATATACATGAACCTCCTCCGAGTTTCCCATGATTCCGGAAAATGTTGTTTTATCATTAGAAACCTCAGAAACGAATATGTTTTCGAGAATATGTTTGTTTGAGGAATAATTTATAAAAACTTAGTTTCTGTTACTGCCACTTATTTTCGGAACCGTTTCCGAGTAGTTTTTATAGTGTATTAAATCGTTTTCTCAAACCACAATATAGATTTTAAAAAGCTATTAGTTCTCGATAAAACATTTTCGGCTCTGTAATTGAATTTATATATGCAAGCGCAACAAAATAGTGTTAATGTTGTTAGTGTATTCTGTTTGTCTGTAAACATGTTTTTGGGGCATGAAAATGTTCAATTGGGAATTGATAGCATCGTAAAAACGGCTATTCACTGTTAAGAAAATTGATTAAGATAATATAAAAACTAAAACTCGAAAACCTTTCCGAATCTATATATACACTGGTGTGCAAAAATTAAGGACCAATCACAAAATGCTAATTTTCAAATACGCAAACACTCAAAAGGAAATAATACAATTCGAGTAATTACTATCTCTACAACGCAACTAGTCCATATAACATCTCATTCATGTCACACATGGTCACAAGTGTCACAGTCACTAGGGTGAAGCAAAAAAAATTGGAAATTCCATACATCTCATTATGAGTCTCAAATGATCACTATATGTGACTCCACTGAGACGTCACTGTGACTGCTGCTTTGTGACGAGTCCCCATGTGACTTTACAATGTACCTACATTGTGACTCTCATGTGACTGTCATCTGTAGACTCAATTTCAAAGTCATCGTGAACGCTGCATTGTGATAAATTACCAAATAATGTCACATTAAAGTCACATGATGACTTTCAGGTGACAGAGAGACTACTGTGAAGTCACCATTGTGCTCTTTTGGAAAAAGTCTCCATGTGACTATAATGTGATATTACACTGGTGTCCAAAATTAAAGACCGATCACAAAATGCTAATTTTTAAGTACGCGAATATTCCAAAGGAAATAATATAATTCGAATGATTACTATCTCTACAGCACAGCTAGTTTATATAACATCTCATTCATGTCACACATGATCACAAGTGTCACAGTCACTACGGTGAAACAAAAAAACAGGAAATTCCGTACATCTCATTATGAGTCTCAAATGATCACTATATGTAACTCCACTGAGATGTCACTGTGACTGCTGCTTTGTGACGTGTCACCATGTGACTGTACAATGTAGTTACGTTGTGACTCTCAAGTGACTGTCATCTGCAGACTCAATTTCAAAGTCATCGTGAACGCTGCATTGTGATAAGTTACCAAATAATGTCACATTAAAGTCACATGATGACTTCCATGTGACAGAGAGACTACTGTTAAGTTACCGTTGTGCTCTTTTGTAAAAAGTCACCATGTGACTATAATGTGATATTATTTGGTGACTTATCTTAATGCAACGTCCATGATGACTTTGAAATTGAGTCTAAAAATGGCAGTCACATGAAAGTCACAATGTAACTACATTGTAAAGTCACCTGGCGACTCGTCTCAAAGCAGCAGTCACATTGACGTCTCGGTGAAGTCACATATAGGGATCATTTGAGACTCATAATGAGACGTGTAGAATTTCCTATTTTTTGCTTCACCGTAGTGACTGTGACACTGGTGACCATGTGTGACATGAATGAGATGCTATATGGACTAGCTGTGCTATAGGGATTGTAATTATTTGAATTATATTATTTCCTTTTGAGTATTCGCTTACTTAAAAATTAGCATTTTGTGACTGGTCCTTAATTTTGGACACCAGTGTATTTGGTGACTTATCATAATGCAGCGTTCACGATGACTTTGAAATTGAGTCTACAGATGACAGTCACATGAGAGTCACAATGTAACTACATTGTAAAGTCACATTGTGACTTGTCACAAAGCAGAAATCACAGTGATGTCTCAGTGGAGTCATTGTGTATACTTTGAAATTTAGTCTAAAATGACACTCACATGAGAGTCACAATTTAACGACATTGTAAAGTCACCTGGTGACTTGTCACAAAGCAGCAGTCACATTGACGTCTCAGTGGAGTCACATATAGTGATCATTTGAGACTCATAATGAGATGTATGGAATTTCCTATATTTTTGCTTCACTGTAGTGACTGTGACACTTGTGACCTTGTGTGACATGAATGAGATGTTATATGGACTAGCTGTGTTGTAGAGATAGTAATTACTCGAATTATATTATTTCCTTTTGAGTGGTCGCTTATTTGAAAAATAGCATTTTGTGATTGGTCCTTAATTTTTGCACACCAGTGTATATATATTTTTTTTTCTTAAAATTTAATAGTTTTTCTTAAAGTTTTTATATTTATATTATATATAATTTATTTTAAGTTATAGCATATAGCTATTTTCTATATATTATCAATGTTATAAAATTATTTACTTTCTCAGTGTAGACTAAATGGGTTTGGTAATAGAATATACTGAAAGCATTTTATTAACATTTAATTTATTTAATTTTTTTGAATAATGATATATAGTAGATTATTATTTATATATTAGGATTAGTGTGGTAATGCAGATGATATATTTTAATTTCATTAGCTTTTATTATTTTCTTCTTGTGACCTTTGAATAATAATAATTGTTTTTAAAATAATATAATAGATGGCAGCACTAAAAAAATTTTGTCTTTTAAGTGCTTCTATTAAAGTAATCATTTTAATTTTTTACACCAAGTGGTATTAAACGCTGCATACTGGCAATATTGTAAAATTGAAATTAAACAATTTAAATGTGTTTTTTAGGTATTTTAAATTATGTAATTATTTTCTATTTATATTATATTAATTGATTTTATCACGGTATTTCAAAATGATTAACTGAATCCATAGTTTTAATTTCTGTGTTAACTTAACTGTTTTATTCACCTTAATCTGATCATGCTTGGATACCATGTGCGGGAGGATATTGTGAAAATCAATTGGTTTTCTTTTAGGTATGTTGCGTACTATTTCTATTTTTTATGCTATAAATTAAATATTTAAAGGGTTGTATTGTTTTTTTTCCATTTCATGCCATTTGATAATGTTCTGTTTTCATCTTGAAACTATTCTTTTGATCATATTGGATGTTTGAGTACAGGAGAAATAAAAAATTTCAGCTTTTAGCTTTTTGCTCACAGAAAACAACCGATTTGCTTATATCATTGAATTCTGTACTCTTGAAACCGTAATTCAATATATAAGTTTTTCAATTTTTTCGGTATCCATATTCTTCTTTTTTTCTTCCATATTAATTCTTGTAATTATGTATAAGGCACTTTACATTATACATAAAGTTCTATATTATAGGTTTGTGGTATCCATTTTTATTGTCATTTCACAGCATTGCAATTTTTGATGATGGTCGGTAATGTTTAATTAATGGTTATATATATATATATATATATATCAAATATCAATAAAAGCGCTCTTTATCTTTCGAAACCTCAGAAACCACTATATTTTCGAGGTTTATTATATATATAATAAACCTCGAAAATATAGTGGTTTCTGAGGTTTCGAAAGATAAGAACGCTTTTACTCGGATAACTCAGAACTGGTTATTGTATATTTTTGTTCGTAGTTATATTATATTTTTCTATATTAAGAAAGATCTATCTTTTCTTTTTACAGTTCTAGAATGGTATAATCCATTTTTTCCACATACAATTTTCCCCATACTATGGAGTCAAAATTACGCATTCTTTCATTCCAAGGTTAAAAATAAATGTCGGCTTTAATAAATGCCACAATTTGAATAACTGATTGAATTTCCACAGTAGATACTGCTGCTGTAAAGAAAACAATAAGATGTAATAATTGTGAAGTAATAGATGTTTTTTCAGCGTGATTCAATGCTGAAATGGCTCAATGTATCTACCATCACAATCCTGTTCTGATACAACATGAAACAGCAGATCAGCGGGAATGTCTGCTATTTTCTGCCGTGTGGCCTTTCTCAGTGCTGGTAAATATTGGAGACACCCTATATAAACACGTGATTTCACTAACCTCACAACCAAGGTGTCATCATATCATTCGTGCCAAATCTGATTTGGCACGATCCTAATTTTGCACTGTGTACGCAAGTAGCGCAGATTGTTGGCCCATCGGTAGCAGTTTCTGGAAATCGTTGGTAAATGGTCCGGAAATGATAGGGTACCGAGGCTCTTCTAATTTGGAGAGTATCCGAGTAGGATTCTGAGCGGCTAACGGCTGGACCACACTTTAGCCTTTGTCAGCAAATGCTTCTTTGGCCAATCTTACGGGAAGGCAGATATTACTTAATGTGTGTCAACATAGGACAACAATTTGCCAACAATAAGCCATCGTTGATTAACCACTTTGTACTACATGAGTATGTTATTTGCATACTACTGCTCCATATCATTACTTGCAGTAGTTTCCTCGTCTTCTGTTGTCGCGATAGTGGGCCATTTTTTCATGCCATTGAAATTTCCCTATCTGATTGTGATGCGAATATTAATCTGCAAACCGCAAGTCTGCCCATCCTACATGTTTTTTCTTATCGGATTTTACTTTTATTCCACATTTTCTTAAAGATCTGATATTTTGAAAACTAATACTTTCCCGATATTATTTAAATACAATATAAAATTCTAAAGAATAAATTTCTTTTCAAAATATTTTATTTCTTACGTATCTGGAATCATACCACATTTAATCCTCAAATATGATATATAGTACGTCTCTTTTAAAAGATTGCGTGTTTACGCATTCGATGCATTACTGGTAATTTATTTATTTTTATAGATTTCATTTTCCCCAAAAATATTTAAATTGCAACAGCGCACCCTTCTTATAACACGAGCAGTTTAACACACACATCTCGAGATTAAATAACTGATGTATATTTAAAACGTTAAACAACATGTGTTCTTCAGAGTTTCGGTAAACTTATAATATATTCTAACCACACATTATTGTTAAAGCTCTGCCTTAGAATTCATTTTATGCTGTTCAGCATATACTGTTATTATGGCTTATATTTAATCATCTGTCTAAAAACTGGCTTGGAATAATTCAGAAAGTAGTTCGAATGAGAAATATTAAAGGAAAATCTCTTGTGAACTTTCCTCCTTTTCAAAGTATTGAAACACATATTCTAAGCCAAGTTTAGAACGTTCTGCTTTTAATCAAAAAACCTTCGATCAAAATGCGCATATGCAATGAAGTATTTGATACAAATAATTCATAAAATACTTTATTCATAATTCATAGACTTATATTTTTCGAATATTGCCTGAATTTGATGGGAACTGTCTTTTAGCAATATTTTTAAGAAGAGATTTGAAAAATTCTTTCTGTAATGATATATTTCTAATATTTTCTAAGAATTGTATTTTTCTTTCTATTTTTTCTCTAGCGTTGAGTATTCATACTTTTGAAATTTTGTAATATTCTATGTATTTTATTTCAAATGTTTTTGAGGTTTGGCATGTAAAATTAAAAATTTAATCATCGTATTAAACTAAATTTTATTAGAACATTAAGGAACACCATTTAAAAAGATTATACAAAAAATATATGTATATAATATTTTTTCATTTTTTCATGAGAAATTTAAAACTGACGAGTTGCGTTCCATGGCTTAAGTATAGTTCCCATGTCTTCAAATTTTTGAGTATCACTATTTAAGAACAGAAATACTTTCTTTTTATAATCGCAGAATTTTGCGATTTAATAAAGCGAATATTTCTATTCAGAATACCGCTACTGAAAAATCGGAAGACTTGACCACCATGCCGAAGGATTATATTTCTTATTTTCTATTTCTTCTCTAGCATTTGCTTTCGCATCCATAATTTTGAAATATTTTAATGTTTTACATTTTATATTTTAAATATTCAGAGCTTCGGCGTGTAAAATTAACAATTCATTCGACATATTAAATTAATTTTTTTAAGTGTCTTATACTTCTATATTAAATTAAAATAAGATATAATGATCTTCCAATATTTATCAATCTATATAATTATCCAATATTTATCAATCTATAAGTCTGTTTATACATAAATGTATGCATATATTTAACCCTTCTGCCATAACTGGGGGTCTTTCATTCAGTTTTTCAAACCAGAAAATCTAATTAATTAAACTTGATCAATTAAATAAAATAATTACCTCGTAGCCAAAAGCTAAAAGTTATTGAATTAAATTTCTGGTACAAACATGAGAAACGTAACAACATTTGAAAATGACTCAGTCTCGGTACTAGGAATTTATATCTATTTAGGGTTAAATTGGACTTAAATGGACTAAATTATTATTTTTTATTTGTTAAATTTTTTTCCCACGTAAAATTAGATGTGAACTTATGAGTTGTAATTTTCCAACTAGGCGAAAAATGTCCGGGTCCGGATTCGAACCATGTATCGCTTGGCTAAAGCTGCCAAAGCTCTGCCAACTGAGCTATCCCGGACGAATCTGGAGGACCTAATTGACCCAGCTAACCTTATTTGTCATAGCATCTGGTCTGATATATAAATAAGCTCAACAGAATAAATCACACGTAATGGAACTCCAGTAAACGCTGGATGCGTAATTACACTAGATTAATTTTAACAAAATTATTCTAATTGGTAAATAAATCATATGAGTTGTAATTTTCCAACTGGGTGAAAAATGTCCGGGCCAGGATTCGAGCCAGGAATCTATTGGCTGAAACTGCCAATGATCTATCCCGGACGAATCTGGAGGACCTAATTCACCCAGCTAACCTTATTGATCATATCATCTGGTCTGATGTAAGAATCAGCTCAACAGAATAAATCGCAGTTAATGGTCCTGCAGATTCGTCCAGGATAGCTCAGTCTGCAGAGCATTGGCAGCTTCAGCCAAGAGATCTCTGGTTCGAATCCTGGCTCGGACATTTTTCGACCAGTTGGAAAATTACACCTCATATGATTTATTTACCAATTAGAATAATTGTGTTAAAATTAATCTAGATGTGAACTTCTCGATTAACAATTAAATACCGAGATTTTTTTTTTTTAATTTATTTAATAAAATCTGTAGACATCAACTTCAAATCCTTTCGCAAACATATTTACAGTGCAAAATATGGATAATAAATTCAGTCAGTAAAATAATTAATTTCAGGCCTCTTTTCGTATAATTTTGTTTGTTTATTTTGCTAGCTTTGTACCTATTCTACTTGGATAGTTTCAACTAAATTTATGTTGCACCTCTGCTCCCACGTGGATAATACTCATGTAAGTCAATGTGGTGAACTGCCGCATATGTTTGTTACTCGCCTGTAATTACTGGCGTTTAAAACTAAGGCTTATCTGTCATTATTGATAATTAATATTTAACTAGGATTTTTTTTTTTCAGATTTCCTCTTAGAATTATGTTTGATTATTAGGGCATTTTTAGACTTATTCCAAACTTGGATAGTTTCAACTAAATACCTCTTGTATCACTGTTAATTGGAGAATATTCACACGCATCGATGCGGTGAACTAGAGCATATGCCCGTCTGTATAATAACTAGCATTTTGCGTTTAACGCTCATCATCAGTTATTCTTGATCATTAATGTTTAATTAGTACATTTTGAATTTCAGATATCTCCTGTTTCTGTTTGATTGCTAGTGTAACTTTAGACCTATTCTAGATTTGGATTGTTTCAACTAAATACCTCTTGTATCACTGCTCTTAAGAGAATACTCACATACCTCAATGCGGTGAACTGGAGCATATGCTTGTAACTCGTCTGTAATAACTAGCATTTTACGTTTAACTTTCATCATGGGTCATTGTTGATCATTATGTTTAATTACTAAATTTCTGAATTTCAGGCTTCTCCTATTTCTGTTTGATTGTTAGGTTGTCTTTAGACCTATTCTAAACTTCGATAGTTTCGATTAAATTTATCTTGTATTTCTCTTACGAGTAGAGTACCCACCTAAATCATTGTCGAAAACTGGAGATTATGCCTGCAACTCGTCAGTAATAACTAGAATTTACGTTTAAAGTTCGGTACCAGTCGTTGTTGGTAATTAATGTTTAATTAGTGAGTTTCTTAATTTCAGATCTCGTCTTACAATTCTGTTTCATTATTAGGGTAACTTTAGGCCTATTCTAAACTTGGATAGTTTCAACTAAATATCTCTTGTATCACTGATCTTACGAGTAGAGTACAGATACAAATCATTGCGGTGAACTGAAGCATACACTTGTATATAATAACCAGGATTTGCGTTTAAGGAAATTTATCAGTCCAACCACAAATTCCCCAACACTGAACCCATGGCCTTGAAATCCATTCGTGTATTTCGGATATCTCGTCAGAAAATGAATTTTTTCAAGTGATTTGATTGTAGTAATATAGTAATTGATATAATTATTCTCTAGTATAATATTTAATATACACTATTAATTATAGTCTTGTCTTATACACTGCAAAATAAAACTAATCTAAGAAAATATAATATAACCAGGAACGAAAATATACCATAACTTTTAGAAATCATGGAACTCGGAAGAGGTTACTGTATCTTTTCGTTCGTAGTTATAACATATTTTCGTCGATTTAAAAGAGTCAATTTTTAGTGAAGTAATTCTCTGTAAACTTCTTAAATGATGTTTCTTAACGATCTAATTACAAATAATCCATGATACTTATTTTTTTAACTGCTGAAATCTTAGCAAAAATGAAAAGTTTTGAATAACATTTTAGCACTTACAATAAAATTAAGAAATGTCGTTTTTATTGGACTATTAAGAAACACAATTTAACACTTTGTACAATCGTGTTGCATATCTGCACACACACGAAAGTCAAGGCCATTTCTATCGCCTGTAAAGGACGATTGTATTGCTCGTTGCGATCCTACAACAATTTAGTAATTACTGTAATAAAAAAATTTCGTAAAATCTCCAATAAGCAGTACTGAGTTGTTTTAATGATTATTAATTATTAAGATGGAGCTTGGTGCAATATAATAAAAATGTAAAAATATCAACGTTAAAAGCACCAATATTTTTTTTAATTTTAAGCATACCGGTTTCGGTCAGTGCTAAGGATAATGGAAATTTACTCACATATATTGGAAAAATGGGGATAAAAGTTAAAGGTTTATTCACCAATGGTACTGACCAATTGATGGTAATTTATTGAGTTATTTTTTCTATGAAATTTTGATTTATACCTTGAACAAATGCATGTGGTAATTGTTGAAATTAAACTTTGAATTTGGCGACATTTAAAAAACTGAAAATGTCCAGGGTTTTTTTTTTACAACTACAAGTTCAAATACTTTAAATTTTTGTGCTAGAAAATTTATAATATTTATAAACAAGATTTGTAATTTTCTGTTCGTTGCAGATATGAAACATACATTTTTTTTTCTAAAATTTTTACTTATTTATTTACATGCTTGTATTCTAACATCGGAGTGAATACTTTTCAAGTGAGTGATTTTTCAAATAAAGGGCTAAGAAGAGAACACAGAAAAAAATAAATAATTATTCTTTCCTGGTGAGAAGTTAAAAAATACTGATACATTTCATGTCCATAGACTTAACAGAGAGATGAAAATTGGAGGAGGATTCGTCATACCTACTAATCAATAATTTAAATATATATATATATATATATATATATATATATATATATATATATATATATATATATATATATGTGTGTATATATATATGTGTATATATATATATATATGTATATATATATATATATATGTATATATATATATATATATATATATATATATATATATATATATATATATATATATATTATGTATATATATATATATGTATATATACAGGGTGATTCAGCTCGTCGGTGACAAACTTTAAGGATCGATAGAGCACACCTAGACGAACATTTTTGAATAGGGAATGTAGGGTCCCTGACGCGATGGTAAGGCGCTAGGCGCTTTCGAAAATTTGGGTGCCGAAATTCGAAACGTCATAAAAACTAGGGAAATGGTTAGATTTTCTTGCTTGTTGCGTCGAAATGATTCTGTTTGTTTAGACTTTCTTCAGTACCAATTTGATAAGCGTATCTCTTAAAACATGGATAGGGGGCGCTGCAGACTTTGGAGAGCTAGACAACAACTTTAAGCCCGTTATTTTGATAATTTAACACATGCTCGCCAAAGTTTATACTCTAACTTAAAGTTTGAACCCAAAAGTAGAGCCCTGCAAAAAGCGTAAGAGCCGGAATAAAATGTCAAAGTACAGGGTGGTCGAAACTCGAAGGCTCCTAAGAGATAAACAAACAGATTTCTTGACTTATGGCATGCATTTTCATGATTCTGTTTGCTGGGGCTCTCTGAAACTCAGTTGAACGGTACAAAAAGAAACATCGATAGGGGGCGCTTTGGGCAAAAAACATAATTCGTTGACATTTCGGACGCTAACTGGAAACGGGGCGCTACGATCAGTTAGAAACAAAACAAGAGAGTAATTTACTTATCATAAGAAGCTATTAAAACTGCAGTTTGTTTGTTTTTTTAACAAACATAGCTGGTTTCAATCATGCACAATGCGTGCAATAAAATTTACATAAGGTGCTTTTTGCTGATTTATGCAAAAGATATCGTACCATATCGATATGCAAAAGATACGTAATGCGTAGACGACAACGCGAGATGACGTAGTTGTATGCGCAGACACGTCTTTTGAACGTGCGGTACCCACTTAAGCTTCGGGTTACTTGTCTGCAGATCGGTAGTAGGATGGAACGGTACACAAACTCTGAATTGGCTGACATGCATTTGGCGTATGGCGCTGCTGGTTGTAATGGACGAGCCGCTCAGCGGTTGTACGCCGAGCGTTACCCCAACAGGCAAATCCCCTGCCATGCCTTCTTCGCTCGAGTACACCAGAGGTTGTCCACAACGGGATCTTTCGACGGAGGCAGGCCTGAACGGGAGCGATCAGTGAGCACCCCCGACAACGAAGAGGCTGTGCTTAACCTGGTTGAGGACAACCCAGGTCTTAGCACGAGAGATATCGCCAGACATGTTGGCATTTCGCAAGCAACTGCGTGGCGCATCTTACGTTCCCGGAATCTGCACCCCTACCACATCCAGCGGGTGCAGTTGCTCAGAGAGCAGGATTTTGGCCATCGAGTGGAATTCTCAAGATGGTACTTGGCGATGAGATCCAGGGATCCCCGTTTTGTAAACAGCATTTTGTTTACGGACGAGTCCACCTTCAGCCGGGAGGGAATGTGGAACGCCCACAACAGTCATGTGTGGTGTGATGAAAATCCACATGAAACCAGAAGCCGAGCAGCCCAGGAGCGTTTCTCAGTAAATGTGTGGGCCGGCATTCTGGGGGATTGCCTCATTGGCCCTTATTTGTTACCTGAACGGCTGACAGGTGGAAATTACCTGATTTTCCTGGATCAAGTGCTGCCGCAGCTTCTGGATGAGGCGCACGTACCCGAAGGTTCGCGTCGCCAGATGTGGTTCCAGCACGATGGAGCTCCGGCCAATTACACGAACGACGTGCGTCTCCATCTAAACGCAAGGTATGGCCAGCGGTGGATCGGGCGTGGGGGTCCAGTTCACTGGCCTGCCCGATCACCAGACCTCACCTGCTTGGATTTCTTCCTTTGGGGTTACCTGAAGGCCGAGGTATAGCATACACCTGTCAGCAGTGCTGAAGAATTTGTGGCGCGCATTGTGGCAGCTGCAGGGCAGATCAGAGATACTCCTGGCATTGTTGGAAACACACACTCCTCAATGCGACGGAGGTGCGAAGCCTGCATCATGGCCCAAGGTTGAAATTTCGAGCATCTTCTGTAGTGTTATTTTTTGTAAATAAATTTCCAGTATCATTGATGTTTTTGGTCTAAATTTATTCAGAAGTGTTGAGCAGAGGTAGAAAATGTGTTTTCATTATTACTAACTGATCGTAGCGCCCCGTTTCCAGTTAGCGTCCGAAATGTCAACGAATTATGTTTTTTGCCCAAAGCGCCCCCTATCGATGTTTCTTTTTGTACCGTTCAACTGAGTTTCAGAGAGCCCCAGCAAACAGAATCATGAAAATGCATGTCATAAGTCAAGAAATCTGTTTGTTTATCTCTTAGGAGCCTTCGAGTTTCGACCACCCTGTACTTTGACATTTTATTCCGGCTCTTACGCTTTTTGCAGGGCTCTACTTTTGGGTTCAAACTTTAAGTTAGAGTATAAACTTTGGCGAGCATGTGTTAAATTATCAAAATAACGGGCTTAAAGTTGTTGTCTAGCTCTCCAAAGTCTGCAGCGCCCCCTATCCATGTTTTAAGAGATACGCTTATCAAATTGGTACTGAAGAAAGTCTAAACAAACAGAATCATTTCGACGCAACAAGCAAGAAAATCTAACCACTTCCCTAGTTTTTATGACGTTTCGAATTTCGGCACCCAAATTTTCGAAAGCGCCTAGCGCCTTACCATCGCGTCAGGGACCCTACATTCCCTATTCAAAAATGTTCGTCTAGGTGTGCTCTATCGATCCTTAAAGTTTGTCACCGACGAGCTGAATCACCCTGTATATATATATATATATATGTGTATATATATATATATATGTATATATATATATATATATATGTATATATATATATGTATATATATATATATATGTATATATATATATATATATGTATATATATATATGTATATAGATATATATGTTTATATATATATATATATATATATGTATATATATATATGTATATATATATATAACACAAATGCTGTTTTGTATTGGCAATTTCAAATACGGAGAAGCATTGGATCTATTTAAAACAATTTTTGGTGAATGTGTATGAAAAGTTGTTTTATTTCATTTTTACACAAACTAGTGGACTTCACGGTTTATAGAATGTAGGTAAAAACTTTTTTTAACTCTAATTAATTTTGTACATTTATTATTATTTTTTTATTGCAGGCTAACTACACCAGAAAGAATTTTTATATGAAAAATATCGATAATGTATTCAAATAAAGTTTTGAAAGCTATTAAAGGCGATATTTCCGTATTAGTCGCGTGCAGGAGTTAATAGCGGAACAAATATCCGAAGATTTCGCTACTTGCAGCAGATTTTTTTATTTCAGTGTTGTCGTTGGTTTAAGAGAGTAGTTCGATTCCATGCCTGTTAAATTTGTGTTTCATTTATATTATTTTATTGCTTTATTTATTTATTGATGACATTTTAATTTCGTTATGGAATATTATCCAGAAACAAATGCTGAACTATTGATATTGTTTAAACTGCAAACAAGTTAATGTTTCGTATTTGGGTTGCATGCGATAGAGATAAATTATCTTTTAAATCATGCTTGAAAATTAATTTATAAAACCGGTAAAAAGTCAGTTAATTGTGATACAGTTTTCAGACAAATTGCATTTGAAAGAACATACTGTTTCCTATTTGACTGTGTAAATATTGAAATTTTCCAATACTTAAAAGTTAACAAAATTGCAGAAAAAGCAAAATTAATTGGTCAGGTGTTGCCACCGTCAATATGACGTCAGCGTTACTCCCAGACATGTTTTTGCTTTATAATAGACTTATCTATAATTGTTTATTAATAGTTTATTGACAAAATGTCGTTTGTTTTTTAATTATTTAATTAATTGTATGCATAAAAAATGCCCTTAAAACCAACAATTGTCTGGGGGGGGGTGGGGGGGTATGAGAAAAATTTTATTTAGCTTAGTATTTCTTGAAGAGGACTAAATTTATTTCAAAGAACTATTTCGGTTGGGTCATCTGTATTTAGCCTTTTCTTATGCATAATCCACTATCAAATTATGAAACGGGGCTGAACAATTCGATTAGCTAAAGCTTCACGTTTAGCCTCTATTGGAGATCAATATACCATAGTTTAATTAGATATTCTAATTGGATATATGATAATCCCGGATATTAATATCTAAGATGACTAAGAATATTATAGTAATTTTACGGATGATGATGCATTTTATTTACATCTCAAGTATTTTCTATAAAGTTAAGAATTTTCTTTAATTAATTCTCAAAATATTCAAATATTTGAGCGCGTAAAAGTCGATGTATTTCAAAATTTATTTTATATTTTATAAATAAAAAAAGTTACACGTGTTACTGGTTATTAATGAATCTCATGTATATTTAGAGAAATCTACGTTTGATTCAAGAAATACTTTAAGGTTAGTTTGTCTATTTTACTGCTGAATGGATCTTAAGAAAATGAGGTATAAATTATATATTTCATATATTTTTTTAATTATTATTTATTCACTATATTAATATTAACACAATTATTCTAATTGGTAAACAAATCATATTAGATGTAAATTTCCAACTGGGCGAAAAATGTCCGGACCAGGATTCGAACCCGGGACCTCCCTGGCTGAAGCCGCCAGTGCTCTGCCATCTGAGCTATCCCGGACGATTCTGGTCGAACTTTTTCACCCAGCTAACCTTGATGATTTCAAGGTTATCATCAAGGTTAGCTGGGTGAAAAAGTTCGACCAGAATCGTCCGGAATAGCTCAGATGGCAGAGCACTGGCGGCTTCAGCCAGGGAGGTCCCGGGTTCGAATCCTGGTCCGGACATTTTTCGCCCAGTTGGAAATTTACATCTAATATGATTTGTTTACCAATTAGAATAATTGTGTTAATATTAATCTAGTGTAATTTCGTATCCAGCGATTTCTGGAGTTCCATTACCTGAGATTTATTCTGTTGAGCTGAACCAGGTTTCAGACCAGATGCTGTAATCATCAAGGTTAGCTGGGTGAAAAAGTTCGACCAGAATCGTCCGGGATAGCTCAGATGGCAGAGCACTGGCGGCTTCAGCCAGGGAGGTCCCGGGTTCGAATCCTGGTCCGGACATTTTTCGCCCAGTTGGAAATTTACATCTAATATGATTTGTTTACCAATTAGAATAATTGTGTTAATATTAATCTAGTGTAATTTCGTATCCAGCGATTTCTGGAGTTCCATTACCTGAGATTTATTCTGTTGAGCTGAACCAGGTTTCAGACCAGATGCTGTAATCATCAAGGTTAGCTGGGTGAAAAAGTTCGACCAGAATCGTCCGGGATAGCTCAGATGGCAGAGCACTGGCGGCTTCAGCCAGGGAGGTCCCGGGTTCGAATCCTGGTCCGGGCATTTTTCGCCCAGTTGGAAATTTACATCTAATATTATTTATTCGTTTATCGATGTGTATGGTGTACTGTAAAAAGATTATCCTAATTTTAATATCATTACTTTAATAGAAATACAGTTTTACATAGCTTCTTTTCTGTAACATTAGTTCCAACAAATTTAGTCTTATATTTCCAGTATTATAAGTAGGGGAGAGTAGTGCACAGTGAGACATGGTACACAGTGAGACAGCAGCCACTTTGACTTATAGTTGTAACATTTTCTCCAAACTGGCACACATACAAAACGACCTCATCTTATACAGCACGTGGATGTAGTTTCGGCATTTCAGTTACTCGTCCCACAAAATAGTAAATAATTCTTTATTTTATAGTGGTTAAAGTTACACAAACGTCTATTTTAGAATTTATTTCTTTTAGTAAGAAATATATTTACTTAACCAAACCTAGCCATATCTAATAATAGGCTATTTCGACAAAACGACATAAACTTTTTAAAGCGATGAAATTGATGTAACAGATGTGCCATCCATTTTGTTACAACGTAACGAAAATACACAGTGAGGCACACAGTTGTATTACACAGTGAGACGTGTCTCATTGTGTAACTACTATCTGATTCTGATGTTTAAAAAAAAGTTTTTTATTAATAAAAGACTGCTTTTCTCGCTCTCTTTCTGTGTGTGTTTGTGGGCGTACGATGGCTAGGGAAATCTACTAAACGTAAGAGGCTGAAAATTTGCATGAAGGTAGCCCAAGGTCTGCCATTGTCCAACCGAGGCTCATATTTTTAATATTTTGAAATTCTAGAAATTTTAATTAGAAATCATAAACTGCAGAAAATTATTGATAGAGCGTAAAAATGTATGATTTATGAAAATATATATATTGTCTCACTGTGTACCACAAGTGGTACACAGTGAAACAATTTCGGATTCTCCGTTATGCTGCTTTTGTGCTTTTATAAATAACTTTTTTAAAACCATTTATACATTAATATGTAGCGTATTTGTGTAGCTTAAAGATGTAGCAAAAATTTTTAAAAAAGAATAAAAATCGTCGTCATTCGTAAAGTAATAATAATTTTCGTCTCACTGTGTACTACTCTCCCCTATCTTCCGCTGAACTTCTCTATTTAGAATGCATGCCTAATTTAGAACCTGAAATGTTTGATGATCAGAATTTGCATGTTGCTGCTGAATTTGTTTAAGTATTTATCAAATATTAATTTACAAAACGTATTCAGTAGTAATAGGTATTATGTTTATTATACCCTTATTATTACCTTAAGCGTAATCATTAAAATTTAAATATTTTAAATTTTTAACTGAATGGAAATCTTTCATAAAATGTAAAACAATTATTTTTTGCTAGATCAGCATTAAAAAGTCTGGAAAAAGCTGTTTTAAGTTTCGCCAGGAAATAGGAAAATAAAACAATGTGACTTTTGCCCAAAATGTTCATTATTTAGGGTGAAAAAATTAGAACTACGACTAAAATAATTATATTCTAAATATAGAGAAGTAAATCATTAGTGAACTGCTTGCTCTTTTTTTACTGTCACACCTGCATTATATACTGCTTTTTAAAGAAGACATTTTCAATTTAAAATAAGATTGATTTTCGATCTGTAGATCATTGTCACCATAGTTAATGTTTTTTGAATGTAAAATTCAGAAATATATCACTTTTTTCTTGGAATACCTTAATTCAAAAAAGTGTATTCATTAAAAAAAAAAAGAAAAAGCCAGCACAGTCCTCTTAAAAGAATTAAAATGTTGTTGCATCAGTATTTCCAGTTAATTGTGATACTTTACAAAGAATTCATCAATATTTTGTCATTTTAAAATGTTTCAATAAAAATACTTTCTGCTGTAAAATAATTTTCAGGCTTCAAAAAAGCTTAATTGGTTGTAGGTTAATATAAGCTATATATTTTTTATAGGTTATAAATTTATAGATAATGATTTTATTACTTTCTTATATATCAATCATTTATTTTGAATAAAATGTTAATTAAACATATTAACTTAAGAATTAAAAAAATTAAATCTTGTGTTGAAATAAAGAATAAGATTTTCTTACTGGTGTGTATTAACATATTTGCCTTTTTTTTTTTCTTTTTTGTTCTAGTCAGCGGATAATCTTTTTGATATTAATAGTTGTGGGACGTAATATGTATTTTCTTAAAAAATACTTTTGTCAGTACAAGGACATGGTATTTCTATGGTTGGCGCATTGCGCCGTCACACTACATGTCCTAGGTTAGCCTCCGGACTTTGACAAAGTTTAGTAAATCGTTCATCTTTTCGAGTTCGATAAAAATAAGCATGCTCTAAAATTAAGCACTGGGGGGTTCGCGTCAGAGTGAGACCACCTGAGCGCTTGAGGTCATGAAAGCGGATTTGAAAACCCCAGTCTATAATCCTAAATTGATTAAGTAGCAATGCGCTGTCTAGTTTAGTTTTCTGGTTACACTCTAAAACTGGGAGGAGTGAAAAGTTCACTCTTTGAAAGAATGACAGACATTTTCACTCTTTTTGGAGTGAATTTTATAAAAATGCACACCTTAAAGAGTGGCATTTTCCACTCCCTAGAAAAGAGTGAAATATTTCACTCCATTGTCGAGAGTGAAATATTTCACTCCGATGTCGAGACTGAAATTTTTCACTCCGTTGACGAGAGTGAAAGCCTGGCATTATACACTTTAAAAAATTTATGTTCAACTTTGAACCAATATGGAGTAAAATACTGAAAAGCACTGAAATATGTTACCTCTTAATTTTCAGAAACTGCATTTCATAATGTAAACTTGGAAATTACGCTGATTTGGTACTAAAACGCACTCTTTTTCAAGAGTGAGTAGTCACTCCTCCGAAAGAGTGATTATTCACTCCTGCTTAGAGTGAATATTCACTTCCCAGGAGTGAGCATTGTATGTATTGGTATTACTCATCATCCAATCAGAACAGCAAGCCTACGACGCTTTTTTTAAGATAAGAGAAAGAATCGCTTTTTTGTCCGCTATTTTGGGATTAAAATATACGGATATTATTAAAGTGATCATTTACGGAACGTAAAGCTATGTCTTATTTAATTTTAAACTTTTAATCCTGTAGTTTTTGTATCTTATGATTATAAGTTAAATAGTTTTATAGTATATAGAAAAAGATTGATCTGGAATTGTTTTCCTGATTTCAGAAGGGATTGTGTTATGTTCCTTCTTCATGTAGCCGTTTGGAATGTAATTGTTTTAACAATTGAATAATAAACAATGCTTAGCAAAAAATAATCAGGACTTCATCATATTTTATTCTTCCTATTCGATACTGTGATGTAAAATATTTTAATTTGCAATCGCTCGATTACAGAAACAAAACGTTGACTATCTCACGTTTGAAATGCTGAGATATCTTGATTCATGATGCAGATGCATGATGATTCATGCGATGTAAACATTAATTTGTAGTGATTTGAGTTAGCGTATTGTAGAAAATGTGTTGAGGTAGTGATTTGTGCTGTTGGATTTTTTCGATTTTTACTGTTTTCTGGTTAAAAACACTTAAGTATTTATCATTATTATTACTTTAAAGTTAAATATGATAATCGATTTTAATGATATCACGAAAACGTTTCAGACTGCAAAACAGCATTATATTGGGAAAATGTCTTTTTATATATTACCATTTTTAATTTAAGAAGTAAAACTTTTGAAAGTTTTTTTTTCTTTTACTAATAATATTTTAAATTATTATTTAAAATCCTAAACCTTCATAGCAATGTTTTCAGATTTAACAATTTCAAAATTTCTAAAATTAATAGGAATTTCTTATATGGCAAGATTTTTTAGACGTTGTTAAATCTAATAATGCGTATAATTCCTCTACAGTAGTTTGTTGTTGTTTAATAGTATAATTAAAAAATACTAATTATTATTTTTAAATTTTTTTAAAATTGTAAATAATTTTTATTTATTGAGTTAAAATTTCGAAATTTTTTATGATGGTTAACCATAAAATTTGTAAACAAAATCACATGATAAAACTTATCATAAACTTTTTTTAAAAATTAAAAATTAACTTAAAAAGTGGTGTAATTTCAAATCGTTATAACTCGAAATTTGTATTATTTGTAAAATTTAATTTTTTTTTCATTTAAGTAAACAGAAATATATACGTTTTAATTTTGATTCAGCATTTTAAAAAATGTTAATTTAAATAAAAATTAAAAATATTTAAGTTAAAAAAAAAGATGTAAATTTTAAAAAATCATATTTTCAAAAGTAAATATTTTTCTCAATTTGCTGAATCAAAATTAAAGTAAAACAATTGAAAAAAAACATGTTCCAAGTTTGAACCATTTACCTTTAACAGTTATTGACTTATAACAATTTAAATATGAGAAAAGGTGAAAAACCCCATCATGAAGAAAAACGCATTTTCACAAGAAGTCATTTCCATGACAATCATTGCTTGAAACCTAGATTTTGAAAACAAACCAAAATGAAAAAAAAATAATATTTCCTGTTCCAATTAAGATAAAAATATGATTTAAACGTCATTTTAAGCAGAAAAAAACAGAGAAATTTTCAATGCAATATATATATATATTTTAGATAATTTGAAGCTATTTGTGTCCCGGACCCCCTTAATAAAAACATTTTATTATAGACATTCTGCATCAGTTATTAAATTCCCTTCTATTGTAAACGCATTTTCAACGTTTATGATACACGCAATTATAGACACTAAAAAATAAAACATGACATTTAAGCAATGAAATAAAATATTTTCTATGCGTGTTATGAAGTTTATAGATAAAACTGGTTTAGTATATTTTTAAAAAAAATCATATTATCACTTATATAATATAGGATTGAATATTTTTTAACGATATAAATAATAGTTTTTTACTAAAATGTTTTTCAAACAATAAGAACAGTACATATGCAGTCATTTCTTTTCTTTTCATATTTCCTTCTCTTTTTCTGTTTCCTAGATCAATCTTTTCCTATAAAACTAACGAAATCTATTTAGCTCATATTCACAAAATACAATATATACGGGAATAAAAAAATTAAATTAAGTATGGCTTCTCAGGTCGTTCCATAAATAAGCATTGCATTATTATCCATTTTTCAGCAATAGCGGAAGAAAATACGAAATCATGATTAAGTTAAAGAATATGTTTAAAAGAAAAAGATTTACATATTCCAGAGGATATAAAAATGAAGACTTCCATGTTCATATTTAATAAAACAATGACAAATCACCACAAATTCTTACACATTCTTAATATTTAGACCAATCCAGAGTGAATAATCACTCTTTTTTATTTAGAGTGTAATATATATATATATATATATATTGTCTCTTCTTTCTTATGTCTCTCTTTCTGCTATCCTTTTTTTATGGACATGGGGGGGGGGGGATCTGAACTTTAAAAATTTCTAAGAAGATACAAACATTGGGGAATGCAATACATTTTTAGAGGATTTTCATATGTAATAAAAATTTTAACTAGTGTGGTACAATAATATCCAAAAGTACCTCTTAAAACACCATAAAAATATAGAAATGCGCTAGGCCTTTAGAAATAATTTAGATTTTCTTCATCAGGCGCAAAGAAATTCTTTGAAAAGCAGGAGGAAACCTTTTTCTCTCTTGCTTTTAAAGTAGCAGCATGTTTTCCTTGTGCCTGATGAAGAAAGACTTCTTTCGAAAGACTAGCGCATTTCTATATTTTGATGGTGTTTTTAAGAAGTTCTTTTGGATCGTAGATCATTTTCATCTAAATCCCGATAGAGAGATTTAAAATTATGCGAATATAGATGAAATTGTTTTATTTTTTTTTATAAAAATATCTTCGGGTGAGAGAAGATTGCAAATTTACAAATATTAGCGCAAAACAACTTCAAACATCAACATGAAAGAAAAAGTTTTTAAAAAACAAAAAACAAAATGTGTATTCAATGCCTAGTAATTTTTCATTGCTTCCTTTTATTGTACTCCAGTTCATCTATTAACTACGCGTTTATCATTCTTTAATGTGGATTATTTCTGCTTTCTAACAATGCTACAGTAACTGTTTTTAAAGCCTCACGACTATTACAATTACAAAGTGAACTGTGAAAGAAATAAAATTCCTTAAAGTATAATAAAAGAAAATAACTCTCCTTCTTGGTTAGTGTCTATAAAGGACGGAAAGTTAGTTCAGCTCTGTTTTTTGCAGAAGCTATTCATTAAACTATTGCCTTTGTTAAATAATATATATGACGACTTAAAGTTAGGGGGAATTTACTTGTTTTACTTTTTTTGGAAATGAGAAAAGGAGTCTTTGGGGAGTTCTTCTTTGTTACGAAACCGCAGATTTAAATCAGTCAAACGAACTTTTGAAAGTAAAATACTACGCAGTTTTCAAAACTTATTTCTTTAATGACTTCTGTTTAACTTTAACCAGTTAACTAAATTTATCTTTGTAGAAGAAAGAGGGTTATCATTAACTTTGTTTTGTTATGCTTTCTTCACTTAAACAGTACATTTATTTTTGATTAAACTTATGTGTTGTTTACTTCTGCTGTTAGCTTCTACTATTAGCGTTTTGATGCGTGAATTATCCTTAAATGGATGATAAACATAATTTGTACTTAAAAGATTTAAAATAGATTATTAAAAACAAATAGCGTTGATTTAAAAATATATATTACAAAATTACAAAACGACTTTGGTGTAACGTTTGCAAGTATATATTTTTTTTTTTTTGGGGGGGGGGGGATTATTAAATGGTTTTTTGTGATAATGTAAATTTTGGACAACTTAACACATAATAAAATGTTTAAAAAAAATTTTGGTCACGCTTTTCTGTGTATCACAGAGTAGAATTTATTTTAGAAAATCTTCCCTCGTTCAGAACAGCAAACATTTCGTTAAAGTCGAATTTTAATAAATTGAATATTTGAAAATATAGGAACAAAAGACCTGTGGAATGGGCTAAATGGCTCTGCTATCTAGTGTTGTATTTCTCAAGCAATTTTAAACTTTATATGAGGTTTATATGTGATATATGAATAAAAATAAAACATGCATAGTTCGCTGGGTTTTTTTTAATACAACATGAGATTCCCATGCATGAGAAGATTAAAAGAAATTTGATGTTGACACTCATCATGAGTTTTTAATGCTGTAGGTTTCCAGTGTATATGAAAATAGTAGTTATTATTTTTACACAGAAACACTTTTTGAATATGTGAAAAATATATATATACAATGCAGTTTCTGAAATGATAATGAAAAGTTTTTTTATTATAAACTCGCATGAGGTTCTCATGCATGACACGGTTAAAACAAATGGTGTTGACACTCATCGTAAGTTTTTAATGCTGTGGGTTTTCAATTTTTATGAAAATAGCATTATTTTTATTTTTACACGGAAACACTTTTTGAATATGTGAAAAAAATATTTAGTTTCTAAAATAATAAAAAGTTTTTTGAGGCAGTAACGAGTCTGGTAAGTTTCGTCACTAATACAGATATCAAAATTCAACCATTTTTATTTTAAATTATATCTCCATAAATCGTAATTTTGCAATATTGATGTTTCGAATCAATCTAAAGACTAAGCTAACAATATCTAAAAGTATCTACTTTAAAGATCGATTTCTGAACCAGAATTTTTAAAGGAAGTACATTTCAATGTAAATTTACATACAGCATGGGAAATCAGCGTCAATTTGCATAAAGTACTTTAATACAATTCTTCATTCTACAAAACCGTCTATAACTTTTTAAGTTTACCATTTCTAACCGCATGCAAATCATAATGATAAATAATTTCCGATTCTGTCATTTTTAAGATCTAATAATTGATGTCTGTGAGTACTGATATTCAGAGTTTATGAACATTTAGACAAATGTCAATTTTTCCACAACGTTTTAATAAAATCTTTCATCCTACAATTCCTTTTAAAACTCCTATTTTTTAGCATTCATCACCGCATGCATATGACAAGAATAGCTAATTTCAGAATCTATCGAGGAATTAATATTCAGGAATTTTTCTTATTCTTTCGTTTTTTTATATCCATTTTATTAAAATAACGTTCATAGAATCGCAATAAATTACATTAGTCAAGAACTGCAATAAGAAATTTCAGGCATTGCTTATAAATTTCATTACCTACATTTTTCAAATCTTTTACATAAACATCAAAAGAATTTAACTTTTTATTTCTTATTAATACCATTAAGGAAGGCAAATTTTGATTATGAGTGAAAATAATATTTATTGTAAAGTTGTTTTAATAATATTAATTTTAAAATATTTTAATAGTGATTATTTCAATGTTATTTTAATCGTATTGGTTCTATCTTGTTGTTTTCTTTCCATAATCATAATATTTAACAGGAATTACAACATGTGAATTATAATATTTAATTTCAGGATCTGTGATTACAATCATTCATGCATGTTTTGCTTATTTTGTTCTTTTAAAAAAAATTATGTCCATATTATTCAAAAACCTTTATTTATTACTCATGTTGTTGTTGTTTATTGAACACATACATGCGACTTGTGTGTTTGATACCAAATGCCCGTTTATAAGCAGTCGTCGATATATGAGCCGTTCAATGCACAAATCGATTAACTCGATCAAATGAAAATATTCAGTATAAACAGTTAAAGCTATTCTAACTGTAAAAATATTGTATCTATATAATATTTTTTCTCGGGATTTTTTGACTGAACTCATTAATTTTATTTTAAGCAAGGGTAACTTTTTATCACTGTAAAAATATATAGAAAATTTTCAATGTACCTTTGTTTAAAAAAACGCCACTTAAAATGGAGTTAGTCGGATTGTCTTCTGGACGTCTCATATAAGGACGGGATAGACACAAGGAAATAGACAACACCCAAAAATTTCATACGACAACGCCACCAAAGAGTGTGCAACGCATTTTCCGGGAGTCGAACCCGTCACCTCTCCTACGCTCGCAAGTGATTAGCGGAGTGGTGTCTTAAACACTCCTCTACGAAGGGCCCATTTATTACTCATGAACTGAAATAAACACTTTCAGGTAGGGTGACTGTATAAGGGAGTGGTGTAATACTTCAGATTAAATCAAGTGGTAGAAGTGAGTTGATAAATGACAGTTAACTTAGAAAACAAATAACGAACAATTTACTAAAATAAGTAAAGTTGTTGATCTGGAATATTTACAATTCCCCCATAGATCTGGGTTACCGACAAAATTATATACAATTAAAAAGGATTAAGTTCCATTGGTGAAACACTAAACCAATGTTCATGAGGTGATGTACTAAGAATCACAGTTAAAGAGAGATCCTACCGCTTCTCAATAAATCAATTCCCCGAGTCGGCCAGCAATATCGCTCCAAAAAATTATTTTTTCGTAGGTGACTAAGTCAACCTCCTAGTCTATCAAAATCGCTAATTATCAAGTTTTGAGTTTCTTACTTTAACCCTTCAACTCGCTTTTGGAAGTAAAAAATCTCCCGCCCATTCCCACTGTTTCTAGGTATCTGGGAGTTGGACATTTTAACAGGACCTCCCGATTGCAACTCTAGTTCGGCACCTAGATTTCATTACCACTTCTGTTGGGACGGGGAGTCTTCTACTGCAAAACTCTGCAGCTATCATAGACATGGTTCGCCGTCACTTCCTTGAAAGGCTCCTCTTTTGGCACGCCTCTACCCGTGTACCAGTCCGAACACTCCGGAGGTACACAATTAAATTTCTCTCATAGAGGTAAGAGAATGTCCCATTGATGACATACGCACACGGCGCATGCTCAGCCTGAAGGTTTTTTCCAAACCTTGACAAACCATATACCAGAACTTGGCGATACTCACTTGGGCGAGTTCAATTAGAAGAATAAGGCAAGTCAATAAACATTAGCTTGGAGATAATGGCAGGCTCACTAAGATGCTTACAAATTCATTTTATCCAAAATGGTCTTGACCAATCAAATTTTATCTTCCGTATATAGCCACTCTCATATAGAGGCATCCTACTTTCAGGCATTGCTTATAAATTTCATTTTCTATATTTCTCAAATGTTTTAAATACATATCAAGTATATTTAACCTTTTTTTTAGCAATGCAATTAAGAAAAACATAATTTACCTCTAAATCAAAATCCCATTTATTTCTTTTATTATTGTAATCATACTGATTTCCAAACATTTTAATCGTATTGATTTCATAGTATTTTAATTTAATGTATTTAGTTATTTACTTATGTATCGTTGTTATCTTGCTACTAATTTAACAATCTATGATTATTAACAGTCACGCACTTTTTTCTTGTCCGTTAATTGTTATTGAAAAATCGTTCATACTTTAGTCATGAATTACAAATAAGAATTTCAAGCATTCCATACAAATTTTATTTCCTACATTACACAATACTTTCAAATAAATATCAAGTAGATTTAATATTTTTATTTCTCATTAATACCCCTAAGAGAGCTGTAATTTGCCTGTAAGTCAAAATCGTAATTATGTCAAATTATTTTAGTCGTGCTGATTTCAAAATATTTTAATCATATTGATTACAAATCATTTTAATTTATTTATTTATTCATTGCTGTTATCTCTCTGCAAATTTTAGTAATTTAAATGTATTATCACATACAAATCGTAATGGTAGTTAATTGCAGGATTATTAACCTTTAAAGACACGGGTGGTTTATAGTAACATAAAAACACGGGACGCCAAGGCATTTAATTTTTATGTTTTTTAACGTTATTTTATTTCTAGTAATTCTATAAATATAAAAAAAAGAATCGTTTCCTTTTAATGTTTGACTGGTCGGAATCAAATCAATAACCTGTATTAAAGGATGCAGCTTTGTTCCATTTTTATTATAAATGCTTAAGTTGAAGCCTTTAACTACTATTTATTTTTTCAACGACCCTCTGTTAATTTTGTTTTTTGACTGATTCGATTTCTTAAGATAGATGCAATTGGACTTAGTAACTAGAATAAGAACATTACTGACGAACTAAAATATTTTTGGGTCTGTGTTTATGCGAGAACGGGTACCCATAAATGAAAATTCTAAGCAAGGGTACTTGGAAGATAAAATGTTTTGAACTAGGTCTGTACTAGATCCTGAAAATATTTTTTTATTTGAAAGTATCATCTCTTTTGCGAATCATTAAGCCGATTCAGAAGTAATGGTTTTATCATTCTTATGATTAAAAAAAAACTATTAAAATGTGGGACTTAAAATGATTTTAATCTGATTTTCCAAGTTGTTAAAAATTATCCTGTCATCCATACTGTACTATTTACAGAAATTTGACATCCTGTTATTTAAAACAAAAGGTGTTCTGTTTGCTGCATTAAAATTGTCTGATTATTACATTTAAAAGTAATAAGTTATAATGAAAATTATATCCCTTTACTGCAGCCTACGTAAAGGATTTCAAACAACTCAACCGCGGGCCGCAGACATTCCAGTAATTTTGTAATGCATTATTCACCTTATTTAATCGAAGTATTTAAGTTAACTTTCTGCGATTATATAAGGCGAAAATTACTCTACAATATTACCGGTATGTCTGCGGCTCGGGGTTGAATTGTTAGGAATTCCTGGTCTGCACATGGGAGCTCCATGTTCAGTCCGCGCCCAAGATTCCCGAAATTAGAAATTGGCGCCTGATTACAAAAAGAACATCAGGAATTAAAAACTTCCTTTTCTGTATTTCTCAAAAGTTTTAAATAAATATCAAGTATGTTTACTATTTTTATTTTTTACTGATGCTATTAAGAAAGATGAAATTTTCCTTTAAGTCTGCATCATATTTATTTCAAAGTATTTCTTATCCGAATTAGTTTTTTTAATTATATCATTGGAAATTTATTACCACATGCAAATCATAATGATAGCTAATTTCAGAATTTTTTATGTATTTGCTTTCACAAATATTTTCTCTTCTTATATTAATCTTTTAAGTTCTTTTGAACCATTTTATTGAAAAAAAAAGAGTTCACATATTAATCATGAATTACAATAAGAACTTCAGGCATTGCCTGCAATTTTCATTTCTTGTGTTTCTCAAAACTTGGAAATAAATATCAAGTGGATTTGGCATTTTTATTTCTTACTAATACCATTAAAGAATACGGAATTTGCTTGTAAGTCAGAATCGTATTTATTTAAGAGCAAAGTGAGTAAAAGCCGAAGTGTTATAAATAATTTATTCGCAGAAGTATAAAACATCTTAGATATTCGTATTTATTTGACAAAGATAAACAATGTCAGGCTAAAAGGATGTCTTTTTAGCTTCTTTTTCCTTATAAAAATCATCCGGTTTAAAAGTGTTTCTATAATTTATAAGATGTCAGAAATACAGTTCTATATGCATTATATTGAATTAAAAAACTGGTTTCGCTTTTAAAATAGTCTTTGTTTATTTCTCTGAGCTTTTAAAGAACGTGTCTTTAGGCTTGAATATTTCTTATATATATATATATTAAAGACCCTAAAGACAAACACACAAATGGATTTCGAGTCTTTTGCATGCATTTCAATATTCACTTATCTTTAAAAGACACTAGCTTTGTGATCGAATACGTTTCTTTTATTATGCAGCAGGAAAAAAAGTAAATGGACATTTTCAGCATAAAAATAATCAAAACATACAGGGCATCCAAAAATAGATTGACAGTTTTCAAAATCCAATTAGAAGAAAGTGGTAACAACTATTGAAATTATTCTTGCAGGGTATTATTGTGTAAAGTCTGGATTTTCTTTAATATGCCTCGTTGTTTTTGTTTGAAATATCACTAATAGAGCTGAGCTATGTAGAACTGTTAGAATGCTCGAAATAAAGTATAAAAATAGATAACTTTGTGATAGAATACGTTTCTTTTATGCAACAAGAAAAAAAGTAAATGGATATTTTCAGCTTAAAAATAATCAAAACATACAGGGCATCCAAAAGTAGATTGACAGTTTTAAAAATCCAATTAGAAGAAAGTGGTAACAACTATTGAAATTATTCTTGCAGGGTATTATTGTGTGAAGTCTGGATTTTCTTTAATATGCCTCGATGTTTTTGTTTGAAATATCACTAATAGATAGAGCTGAGCTGTATAGAACTGTTAGAATACTCGAAATAAAGTATAAAAATAGATAACAGTTTACAAAGTTTTTATCCTTCATTCTATTTATTTATTCAAATCTTCATAAAATGGCTTGCGATCAGAAATTGCAAAACTATTCTGATACTTTTACAGTTTCAGATAGTGAGGCGCCATCTATTGATGATATCTGTAGCTAAAAGAAGGAAACATATTAAAGAAATTCCTCACTTCACATATTTCACTGCTGCAAGGATAACTTCAATGATTGTTATTTTTTACTCATTATTGAATTTTGAAAAAACTCAGTTCATTTTAGGACACCTAGTACATACAAATTTGAAAAAAAAATAAAAATTCGTATAAAATACTCCTTTTTACGTAAAAAATTCTTAATAAAAGTTAGAGTTCGTCACTCACGTAAGAAGAGGTTGAACTAAAAATGTCTTTAGCAGCCTCCTATTAACAGCTGATACAATACCAAACTTACATGATATGTTTTTATTACTTTAATAAGTAAACTGCCTTCTTCAATATTTTTTATGCATTAGCATATAATGGTCATTCTCCTAGAACCAAACAAAATCATGTCACAGAATATTTAGTTAAAAAATTGTAATTAAAAATTTGTAATTGAAAATGTGTTATAATGGAAATGTGGTGTATTGTAGCATAACCGTACAGTGTATGTACATAATTAAAAATAAATAAATATTATTTTTTTATAAAAATAATGTGTTCACAGAAACTCAGAAATCATGTCTGTGGACTGGTACAGCCCTACTTTGCACTAGTTATTGGGTCCATAAATTTGATTTATTTATCTTTTTACTACATTGCCGTAATTTCCGGCGTATAATTCGCGGATAAAACGGTCATGTTTCGACCCAGGAAGAGTATTTAATAATAAAAGTTAAACATTTATCGTGATCTAACAAGCTACATTTTATTAAAAAAATATTCTGGTCCAAACACGATTGTTTGATCCCCGGTATTTATACGCCGGAAATTACGGCACATTTTTTAATACGATGCTTTTAAAACTAATCTAAGATTGAATTTCAAATTGCATTCTTGTTTATTTACAGCTTTTTTTAAAAAAAATAAATAACTACTGTCATAATAAATGAATCGTGTCAGCAGATGGAATTTTAATTGCTGCTAAATCGGTCAACAGATACCAGCCAAAAAATCTTATAAGTATTAAAAAGAAATTTTATACCAATCTGTATGAGTATGTGTGTTATGTATGCATGTAAATATGGATGGCACTATAAAAAATATATTAATTTTACAGAATAATACTGGTGCCGAAGCTGAAATTAAAACATTGTTTATTTTATGGGGAAAAGATCTTTATCTAATTTTAACAGTCAAATACTTTATTTAACTGTTAAACACAAAAATTTTTTCAGTAAGGTATTCGACTCTTACTGGCGGTCTGGCTGGCAGATTTTTTGTATAAAAGAAATAGTATATTATTTCCTTTAAACAGTGTATGCATGTATGTATATATACATTTTGGATATTACCTGATTTTAAAAACGCTAATGGATGACTGCAGTTTTATTTTGTCTTTTTAGAGGGTTAATGTATTCTACTAAGTTCAGTACCCATTTTTGCTAATAAAGAAAAGATTATTGCTTTTTCATTCCTATTTTAAGGGAAAATATTGCACTTTTTAATACGTGCCAAAAAAATTGTATCAATAAATATACATTTTGAGTTATTAAGAATATAATGAACAACTATCTAAACCAAAAAATTGAAAACGTCTGTAGATGTACTCATTGATACTACCAGTTTGGTGATTTTTCAAATAATTTTGTATGTTAATAATTTAAAATTAGTTGTAAATTTTCAGTAATTACTAAAATATTTAAACCGAAAGTTCATTATACTCAAACCACATAAATTTTAAACGATGCGTTTCATATAAATATAATGACAATTTCTAGAGATAAATTTTTTTGTAATTGATAGCTCATGAAAATTATGTTTTTCAGAAAACGTATTTAAAGTTTTTATTTCTGAAAATCTACTAGAATTAGTCACCCAAATTCTTAAAACTCTCCAGATTTATATGTTGTATCTTCCTCAATTTCAATCTCAATATTAGAACTTCTTTTCTTTTTCTTGACACTACTTAAGTACATATTTCCAAATACTTGCATACACATTTCCAAATGCTTAAATACAACACTTCCCGTTTGAGAGTTGAAAGCAAAAACGTTATATGTACAGTCGTGGAAAAAAAAAGTAAACACCCCCTACTAACTTCTCAACAAATTGTCGTAGAAGAAAGTTACTGGTACCGAACGATTGGAAATAAAGTCTACTTTTAAATAATGTATATAAAATTTGCTTAGGGGGGCATCTACATATTAAAACTAACCATAACTTTGTTTTTTCAATAGCAGTACCCAATTCTGACAGTATAAATGAATTCTACACCCTTCAATTAGCCTAAAAACGAATTTTTATGCAATTCGTACCATAAGTTTCCGAGAAATTAATTATTTTAAAACGAGCGTATTTTAAGGGCTGTATCCAAATTGAAGTTCCGTACTGGATTGTTAACCGAGAGAGCCCCTTCCTTGATCAAGGCAACTTAAGCGCCACTCAAGGAGTCAATGGAGCGTGTTAGATTACAGTACAGCAGAATAAATTTAAATATGTCTACTCACTTCCACATTAGAAGGCCCCTTAAACCATCATTTTATCGATTTTTAAGCATAATTTGAAGACTACTTGGAAGAAAAATGTGAAATTTTTGAATTTCCATAAAGCAGGACTTAATACATCTAAATCCATAAAAAAAATTGTAGGTTTCAATTCATAATTTTTTCGAATATTAATTTCATAATTCATAATTCATGTCATAAAATTATAAAAATTGCAAATTCAGCTTATTTATGTTTGGGTATATTAGTATTATTACTACAAAAAAAAATTAGCACATTAGCAGCCTAATTTCGGGAGATATAAATAAAAATATGAGAATGTAATTTAACATTAGAAGCACTAAATTTTGAATGTTTATAATTCAAAAACTTATCATTCAAATGACTTCAAATTTGGTGTCTAGGCATAGTTTGAACCGAAGATTTGAAATATCTCGTTAAAATTGGGTATTGCTATTGAAAAAAAATGAAGTTTGCATTTGTAGATGACCCCCTAAGAAAATTTTATATACATCATTTAAAAGTAGACTTTATTTCCAATCGTTCGGTACCAGTAACTTTCTTCTACGATGATTTGTTGAGGAGTTAGTAGGGGGTGTTTACTTTTTTTTTCACGACTGTACACTCACATTAGTCGAAAGACGAAAGCAAAAAATGTTTTGGATAACTAATTGTACTGTGTTTCAAATAAAACAATAAAAACAATTTGTGATTTTTGTCCAACATTTGTTATTTAAACTGTTATTTAAACCATACATTAAATAAATCTTCAGATAAGATTTCATCGTTAATCCCTTAAGCCTTTCAGGGACAAAGTACAAGGGGTGATCAAATGAAAAGGTACGAAACGACATGGTGGGTACAAATGTAGACTTTATTCAAAATATTCACCATAGGCCTGAGCACAACGATCCCACTGATGAACAAGCTGCAGGATTCCTTGTTCCCAGAATTCCCGTGGCCGTGAAGAGACCCAGTCCTTCACAGCGTCCTTGAGTACGTCGTCCGAGTTGAAGGGCTTTCCTTTCAGGTGTTTCTTCAGTGGACCAAACACGTGGAAATCGCAGGCGACATGTCCGGACTGTAGGGCGGATGGTCCAAAGTCTCCCACTTGAACTGGTCTCGGGTCATCACCCAGACTCTCACGGCCTGCACGAATATGGGCACTCCATTTTCAGACAGACTTCTCAGAGACAAATTTCTCCCCGTAAACTGTCACCATCCGGCGATGAATAGCTGCCGGTTTCTCACCTTCCGGTGTCAGAAATCGGATAACACATCTCTGCTCCTCAATCGTCAAATTTTGCAACGCGAACGCCATCCTGTCCGCATACGGGCTGCCGCAGCATTTGGACGCCGCTTTTGATAAGAGCCTCTGCTCTTTACTGCGCATGCGGGCGCCCGCGCATGCTCCGATCCCAGTCAGAAACTCCAATCGCATCCCGAGATGTCTCGCTACGTTTTCCCATGGCGGAATATGCAAATATTTAACTGTTACGTTTTTACGTCGTTTCGTACCTTTTCATTTGATCACCCCTTGTACTTATACTCGTAAAATGCTGAAAAGGTTGAATGGAATCAGAATTTACAAACAAATTTATTTGAAAATAAGTCAAAGGTCTTCTTCACGTACTTAGTATATGTGAAATTTTCATTAAAAATTCTAGAGCCAATGTAGAATTTAGTGATAATTTAGTGGTCCAAAAATGAACCACATCCATTCAAGGGTAGGGAGGGGAAGGGGTCATTTTTTGACCACTTAATTTTAATCCCTAAATGTCACATGAGCACCAAAATTTGCAATGGAAATTTTTGTTTTGATAAGTACATGGCGAAAATTTTTACTTATTTTCAAATAAATTTGTTTATAAATTCTGGTGTCATTCAACCATTTCAGCACTTTACAAATAAAAGTACTTTTCCCCTACACGGATAAAAAATTAACATAGCTACAGTTTTGTAAAATTACTGTTACAACTGCCAAAACATAAATTAAGCCAAAAATCTAACACTGTCCACTACATCATCTTTGCGATCAAATTTCTCTTTCTAAAATGACTCTTTTGCGTGATGTTTTAAATATAATACTTGGTGTCTTTTTTTCAGCTGCTGTAGTTCTACACTTTGGAAGAATTATTTTATTTTTCCTCAGCTTTAAGCATGAAGTCTCACTAATGCATGTATGATTATTTATGAGTAATTTAAGTGCATTTAAGCGATTTTTATGTGTTAAATATTTAGTAGAGTTACATTCATTTGTCTTTTATTTTTTTTTTATTGTTTCATATTTAAAGCATTTAGGAGTTAGATTAATGTTATTCCTTGCGTCTGATTTCCTATTTCATTCTTCCTCCAGTAAAACATTTACTTTATTATTAGGGTAAAAAAAAAAAAATGCATTAAGACAGATTGCTACGATTTACTTGTTGCTGATCTCTAATGCCTATATTTACATAATTAAAATACATAACAATTTCTGTTTGAAAAAGTCCTTCCGGCCAGTGCCGGGAGGAAGAGGTAGCTTTCATATTCCTTATTTTTTAAAAGCAAGCTAATATTATTCAAACACACAAAGCTCAATTTAGTGGAAACCTATTACAGGAGATTCAATATACTAATTTTTATCAATACTAAATCATTATGAATGAGAATTTCGCGAAATTGGTCAGCTTTATCCAAGCTGCTTTTATTTAAAGTAACTTATATTTGGTTGCCAAATTCGGCGATATCATAAAGTTCCTGCCATTTTAAGAAAACATGGTGGATGAGGCTAACGAGTGAACTTGGACGAGACCTTAATAATTCTTGTGCACATGCTCACTCAAATCGGAATCGGTTGATATATACAAGTGCTATCGCAGACAAAAAATGAGATTTTTCAAAATGTCACCCACATTAGAAATTCAAACTGCTATATCTGAGCCATTTTTTAAGATAAAGACAAAACAAAAAATGCTCTGGAATCCTTATATCATGGTCCAATACTTAAGAAAGAAACCTTTTCAATTTCCAATTTTTTGCACCTCACTTTAAATATATATTTTTTTAATTTAATAGCCTCCATTTTGAAACAAGATGGCTGATGAAGCTGGCCAGCGAATTTGGTCGAGACATTTCGATATACTATCCCCATGCCTTCTTACATCGAAATAGGTTAATAAATACGCGTGTTATCACGTAACAAATATCAGATCGTTTCAAAATCTCAGCCATGCTAGAAATTCAAAGTGCTATAATTCAACCATTTTTTAAGATACATACGAAACAAAAACTGCTCTGGAATCTTTGCATCAAGGTCAAACACATAAAAAAAATCTTTTTTCATTTTTCAATTTTTTGATAACTCAATTTAAATTTAAAATTTAAATTTATTTTATGGCAGCTCTTTTGAAACAAGATGGCGAATGAAGCTGGCCAACAAACTCGGTCGAGACATTGGTATGTACTATGTACACACCAAGTTACATCCAAATCGGTTTATAAATACGCCTGTTATCGCGTGAAAAAAATCAGGTCGTTTTAAAATGTCAGCTGCAATAGAAATTCAAAATGTTATAACTCAGCCATTTTTTTAGGTATAAGCGAAACAAAAACTGTTCCGGAATCTTTGTATTATAGGTCATACAAATACAAAAAAATCTTTTTCATTTTCCAGTTTTTTGGTACCTCATTTTAAATTTTAAAATTTTAAAAAAAATTTAAATGGCCGCCATTTTGAAAAAAGATGGCGGATGAAGCTGGCCAACGAACTCGGTCGAGACATTGGTACGTATTATGTATAAACTAAGGTACAACCAAATCGGTTCAAAAATGCGCCTATTGTCGCGTGAGAAAAATCAGGTCGTTTCAAAATGTCAGCCACGCTAGAAATTCAAAGTGCTATAACTCAGTCATTTTTTAAGATATAGACGAAACAAAAACTGCTCCGGAATCTTTGTATGAAGGTCCAACACATAAGAAAAAATATTTTTCAATTTTCAATTTTTTGGTACCACATTTCAAATTTAATTTTTTTTTTTTAAATTTAAATGGTCGCCATTTTGAAACAAGATGGCGGATGAAGCTGGCCAGCGAACTCAGTCGAGACATTGGTATGCACTATATATACACGAAGTTTCATCCAAATCGGCTCATAAATACGAGAGTTACAGTGTGACAAAATTCAGATATACATATATATATATATATATATATTTATATATATAGCCAGTAATATGCTAGTGAATTAGTTGCGTTTAATAAAATTCTGTATTACTAGTTATATATTCCTTCTTTATTCTGTAAAACGTCTGTGTTATGAATATTTGCTAAATTATAAATTTAATTTCAATTATTGGAAATCGATGACGATTTGTTATATATTATGGTTATATATATATATATATATATATATATATATGTCAACATTTGAACGAAGGGTGGTTTCGGGGTCTGGGGGTCATGATCGATGAAAGTATACCAAAATTTTTTGAAATCGCTTTCCTCCAAACGGCTGCAATAGGTAGCTTTTTGTAATGAAAGCTACCTAAAAGAATTAGTACATAATTATTTTCCCGTATGATAAATGCATGTTAATTTTCCCTTTACAAATTGCAAGAATTAATAGTCCGTTTAACTACTCAACACTGCTGTTTACACATTTAACTAGCTACATTGTACAAAAATATGCAAATCCACGGAGTATTTACTGTGTAGTTTTACAGGAAATGCTACATTTTCATGCTAAACGGTGAAATCCCGTAAATGTTACGTCAGTAAAGTATAATTTTAGAATACTGTCCTGTTTTCACGAGCAAAGCTCTTTTACCTAAGAGCAAAGCTCTTTTTTTTTTACACTCTTCCCCATAATTTCACTTAGATACAGGATTGTAGTGGATGGTATACGGTGGTATACGGTGGTATACAGTGTATATCGTCTGAATTTTTAAAGAAACTCCGTATACTCCGTATTTCTCAAGTAAAGCTATACTAGCGTATATTCTTTACCGTATACCGTCTACCTATAGAATATACCCCTTGTATTCTTTTAGGGCTACAGTACTGCCTAGATATTTTTTACAGTGTATGTTCTTGTATGTAAAGAATTTTATTACTGTATATGTGTCTCTTTTCAAGCGTGTCGCGTAGGATGTCTTCCCAAATTAAAAAAAAAAAGAAAAGAAAACCATCCAGCACTTTCAGAGTGATCGGATTCCTCTGAATTTATATACATTTATTTATTTATATCTGTAATACGATTACAAAATTATCTTTTCGCTTCTAAAGTACTAATTTCCTATCGATAAAGATATTAATCAACCAGACATATAAATTAAGAATATTTAAATATCTTCAATCAGGAAAATAATTCCTTTGACATCAAGATAACTTATACGTTCCAAGATAAATCCATCAATTAAAATACCCGCGTATAAAATAAGACCTGAACTGTCAACATTGAAATATTAATTCATTTTTAAATGCTAATTGCTTAAGAGGATTAAAATTTTAATCTTATAATTGATAGGTTTGAATAGAAATTTCCAATTTGATACTTAAGACTAATAAAAATAAAAATTTTAAGTAAAGATTAAGCGAGCAAAGTGGTTAAAATGTATCAATAAACGATAATAATATTGGCATTTTAATATAATCCGATAAATTGCATTGTCTCAGATATCGTTTTTGCGTTTGATGAAATATGTGTATATATATTTATATATATATTTGTGAAATACAAGTATACAAGAAGAACAAAATGATGGCGGAATCAATATCATGCATTAATGTAATGCTAAACTTTCTAGAATGTGGAGCTGTGCATTGTAATTATTCGCATTAGTATTTTTTGCATATAATAAAAAGCGCAAAGATAATATGGCCATAATTGGAACAAAGAGATGTCACATAGCAAATACTACACAAAAATGTTGTTAATAAGTGCGGCTACAAATTTAAATTGAAGGTAATTACATGCAATGTGGGAAAGATACTCTATGATAATTTATTCAGTAAATGCTTTTAGTCTTTTTTAACAACGTATAAGGTATGTTGTTTTCTTTTCACAGTACAATTGAGAGAGGTTTTTCTTGTGTGAGTTTCTGTAATTCCGTTTTAAAAACAATTAAAATTTCTAAAATGACTGTTACTGATCTGTTCGGATGATAGAATTTATGCTGTGGTGAGTTTTATGAATACATAGATAGGTTATGTCTAGTCTATAAGTATCCGTAAATTCGCAATTGGTAAAAGCCTTTTACTCAAAACTGACCTTGCGATGTTTAAGTTAAGCTGCTCTTAGAAGTCGAGTGATAATCGTTTTCATCCAGTGCTACTACCCACCTCAAGTAGTAAAAAATAGTTATTTAAACATTGCTGGCAAGCAATGTAACATGAAATCTGAATTCTTAAACTCTAGATGGTACGCCCTTTTTTTTTATATATATTGGTGGCCTAGATACCTTTGTCAAATTTATGCACTAGTAAATATAATATATTTACAGCGAACTCTCGTTAATGCGGACTACCAAAGGAGATAGTTTCGTCATGATATTTTTAACGCACCATTTTCCAAGATTGCGATTCTCTCAAAAATTTGTCTGCTACATCACATTTTGATTGGTACTATGGGTGAAGACGTTAGCAACGATTGAACCTCTTACGTTTTTGTCGGTGGAATGTTTTCTTTCTCTTCACCACTGTCACTGACAATTTCTTGATTTCTGAATAACCAACGTTACACCAAAGTTGTTTTTCAAGAAGTAATGTACAAAATTATTTTCGATTCTACCCTGTCAGTTTCTAAAAATTCTACGCACATTATACGATAAATAGTTCGCATTGACATTAATTTCAAATAGAAAATGACGGAGGAAACGAAATTGTCGTCAATAACAGAAGACGCATTAACCAGAGTACACGATATACAGTGTCATCGTAAAATAATGCCTAGATTTTAAATAACTGTCACAAAAAACTATGAAAGGTAATTTATTGGTTTTAGTCTTATAATGTGCGGCAAAAAATAATTGTTTTTCATACCTTAGTATGTTTCAATGTGACCACCGTTCGGTGTGCACCAGGAGCAAATGTGTGCAATGTGAGCACCAGGAGCAGTTTGACCTGGATAAGTTCTCCAAAAAAGCCGCTGTAAACTGACTATTGACTTTGAGTCCACATACCAAATCACGCACTGTGCTTTTTGTTGCACAGTCAACATCGTACTGTGCTTTTTGTTGCACGGTCAACATCGTACTGAGCAGCTGAAGTCTGACGCGTCGGCTGATCTGGACGACTGCGCAACTAATCCGCGCATAACACAGACATGCAAACGAATTCTCGTGAACTAAAACCAAACTTGCATTCACCAGTTATCGTGTAGTGAAAGAATTACTTATTTAACATAAAAGGTTTCGATGTTATGATTTTTTTTTAATCTAGGTATTATTTTTCGATGACCCTGTATATATTTAATACAAAATTTCTTAGTGTCAAGCAAATTATTTCCAAATATATTGTATAAATACACATTCTTTCAAATGAACGTTGTCAAACTTTTACGCAAGAAAAAGTCATATAGACAGAACTTCAAGACACGCCATTAGTAAACAGCGTTGCTTTTGAAACACGAGTAAACTCGTGAGTGGTAACAGAATGTTAACCAGTACTCATATGCATGTTTATTTGAAAAGTTAACAGATTCTTATTAATCACGAAACTGCAGCAAAAGGCATAAACTACTGTTGCAAATACTTCAATAATGTGCATATATGGCAGTCAATCCTTCCAATTTTTAAGTACCACTATTTCCAAATAGTAATCATTGCAAATTTCTGTCTAGAACTAAAGCAGATATTTTTATTCTTAAGTAGTGGTATTCAAAAATAGGTCAAAAAATTAGTTCGAGATTTCATAAATATAACATATTTATATAAACACCTCTTGGCTAATACGTGAATACATACATGAGTTTGTAAAAGTCGCTTAAACGGCGTTTATAACTGTTTATTTATTTTTAACGTTCTCGAATAAATACGTTTAATTGTAAAGCACGCAGTATTGAAGATATTTTTACTTTTCTCTAAAACAAATAGCTCTGTTCTAAATGTACCCTGATGTTATCTTCTGCATTGAATGTGACTTGTTGAAAAGTTGTTGAACGGTAAAGCAGAAAAGAAAATTTTCTTGGTATTTGAATGGACATTTAATTTTTTTTTATTGCCTTGGTTCAGTGATGCATCTTTTCTCTCTAATCCTGTTCTAAATTTTGCTTTAAAAAGGTTCCCTTTAGAATTTTTCAGCAGGAAACACTAACGACTGCAAATGGCTTTGTTAGAAGTTTAGGGATATTTATTAGAAAGTTAGAAACGATACATAAATCAGAAATTTTACAGGAAGTATTTTAGAATACTTTATAAAGGAAGATATATTAGTTCTATTAAAAGTAGTTCTCTTATTTGAAAAAAAAAAAATCTCTCTTTTTTCAATTAAAAATTAAGGCTCTGTCTAACTGAGAAACCTAAATAGTTCTTCAGCAAAAAAATTATTTGGGCTAGATTTCGCAAGAAATACTACCTATTACATTCTCCCCTATGTTGGAATTTATGAAAAAATTTTGCAAATCTACGTCGACCCCTAGACCCCAAAACCACTTCCTGTTCAAAACTTTATATATACATATATCACTTTTTTATGGACATGATAACTTCCATAATTCTGCACAAATCTCGTCCAAACTCATACATAAAATTAAGGGGCAGAAAATCTCGGTCAAGTTCGTTTATGGGCAAAATCGGACAAATGGGGGGGGGGGGGGAATGGGGAGAGTTTATGTGAAAACAGAAAACCCCCATAAGTTCTTAATTATGAGACATATCGAATCAGTTTAAAGTTACTAATGTTTCTAGGAAAAGGGCCAAAATTTTATGATGCGAGATTTTTGATATTATTAAAAATAATCTCAAAGGACGAAGAAAAATAGGCTTTTAAAAAAAATTCATAACTTCGTCAAGTTACAAGATACCAAATACGCTTAAATTTATTACAAATCTTCTTAATGTTATCTACAACTTTTATATTGACAAGTTTTTGATAGGACCAACTCTTACAGCAAAAACAAAATAAATAAATAAATAAAAAGATGGGGGGTGGGGGTGAAGAAGAAAACAAAATTCATAACTTCGTCAAATCACAAGATATCTAATCCACTTAAATTTATTATAGATAGTCTTAATATTATCTACAACTTTTATATAGACGAGTTTTTGAGAGGACCAACTCTTACAGCAGAAAAAAAAAAAATAAAAAAAAAATGAGGGTTGAAGGAGAAAAAATATCATAACTTCATCAATTCGCAAGATATCAAATCCGCTCGATTTTATTATAAATCTTCCTAATATTATCTACAACTTTTATATTGACAAGTTTTTGATAGGACCAACTCTTACAGCAAAAAAAGGGAGAGTGGGGTTAAAAGAAAAAAAATCACATATCCGTTAATCCGCCACTAAGGCGATAAAAAGTATCATTGGCGGGATGAATTTTTTTAACAACCCTCAGAGGTTTTATTTCTATTTTAAATTCAAATTTTCAGCATTTCGGGAGATATTTTTTACAAATTTTAGAAAATGTTATTAATTTAAACTGTTGCCAATGGTATAAACAGCGCAAACAATAATGTTTACTTCAAATTGAAAAATTATTTACACGTGACTATTATAAACAGGAAAAAAACTTTAAAATTAGAATTAAATGATTACATGTTAAAAGCAGGAAAATTACGTCATAAGAACCATGTTTACACTTGAATTTTAAAAGAGAAACAAAATCTTAAAATAAAAAAATCATTATTATGCGTTAAAACTTGTAATTGGAGGAAATTACGTCATATTTAAAATGGCCAAAAAATATGGCAAAACAATTTAAATTGAAAAATATATTTGCGCGAGATATTTTGAGATAATCTTTTCAACTATTATCGTGAATTCGAGGACAGCGCAAATAATATTTCCTTCTAACAACAAAAGTATTTTCACGTGAATATTAATAAGAGAAATAAAACTTTGGTGTAAATTACGTCAGATTTAAAATGAATTATTTAAAAGAACTATCTTATAGCGCTGTTAAAAAATACCGAGAGAAAATGGCACTGTTTACTTAATTAATTTTGCATTAGCTTATTTTCAAATGTTTCATTACTTTTTTTAATTAAATACGAAAACAGCCATTGTATCTCTTAACAGCAGATTTGGTCTTAAAAATCCCCAATCCAAGGAAAACGAATGGAAACCCGTTTACAGAGAGATCGCTACTGTTTTTTTTTCTTAATTTTAATTCAATATTTTTAAAGCCGATCAAATTAGCGTGCTTTTTGGATTTTGGTGTGCCTGAACGGGGGTTGGCGAGCGTAACTCGTAGGGGGCAGAGCCCCCTAGTTTATTATATAAATCTTCTTAACATTATTTATAACTTTTGTAGTAACAAGTTTTTGATAAGATGAAATGTATTAATGGATGATATTACTAAAAATATTCTCATGGGATAAAAAATATAGGGGTTGAAGAAAAAACTATCGTATTAACATGATTCTAATGAAACCAACTCTTACAGAAAAATGAAATTAAAAACTCGTCAAAAGCGGGCAGATAAAATTGTTAAACTGCATTTATTTCTAATCTTGATTTAGTTTTTGTTGGTGAAATTAGTACTTAAGGCTGTTTTTAACTGCTCTGCTTAATAAGCACAAAACGTTTTGACACATTTACAAATTTATTTTTTTTAACGGAAAGATATAAAATTGAAAAGCCTGACCATGGAAACGGTTTGGGAGTGAACTGTTTTTTCCACTTTTTGATCCATAAATTACCTATTGAGTTATAAGCGATTTTGATCACGTGACAAACTCGTTTTTCAACCTTTCTTGATGGCTATTCTTCCTTCGCGCGGAAATTCGGTTCAAAACGCTCCCTTTGACTCTATTTTCTGAAAGATCTATTGCGTTTGCAGAAAAACGAAAAAACAGCTCGATGACATGGTTGCTAGTTTCATGTATTTCCGAACAAAAATAAATTAAAACTTATATCAGAAAGTTGCCCTTTTGGATTTGAGAACAGCCTTAACTTCGAAATCTACCTGGACCTGTAGGCCGTTCCGGCAAGTATTGTTTTAATTATCGTAATATTATTAGATTTGAAGGAACATAAGAGTTTTAGTTTAAACATATATGAACTATAACATTTTCTAAAAATTGGAAACCGTCCAAAAAAAGCTCCAGCTAATGATAACTACCACAACTCGTTTTAAAATCTAGAAATGTGCATGAATTATATAATACAAAAGATAGCAAAAATCAAAAATAAAAAATAGGTCATACGAAGAAACACTCATGAGAGGCATTATTTCACATGCATAATAGAAGTGAAAGCGAATTTCTGTTCATGACCATTGAAAACAAAAAAATTAATCTATTTATAGAATGCCGAATCCACTTGCAAAATCTGAGCAAATATATAAAATCAAACAGAATGAAAGGAAACAGTAAGTCGCCAATCGTCAAATTGATTACGATTCAGATAGACATACTAAATCAATTTGAGACTATATTTATAATCAAAAAACAATCCCCGTTCAAAACAATACATTTATTTATTGAAAAGTTATAGCAAAAATTAAAAAAATTAAATAAGGTAATTTAATAACAGAAGGAATAACAGAAGGAAAAAGTCGTTCATACATCTTCACTTAAATGCAAAATCATATGTACATATTTCGAAGAGTTGAGTTGTGAATAAGGTGCTCAAAAAATCATGTAATTAAAAATACAGTTAAATATTTTAATTTGGAATTATTTTAATACATTAATAAACATTTTTAATAATACAAAAATAAATGCAGATTAAAGCTATTAATTATGTTACAAAATAAAATAAACCTTTGTACATAAACATACACAGAAAACAAATAATTTTATAGGATAATAATTGATTTATATATTTATGATCGATTTTTTGTTTGTTTCGTGGTTATTAGTTTCAAAATGTTTTATTTCATATATATATGTATACAAAATTATGCAACTTCTCGTAATTAAATATCCAATAATTATGGAATATGCAATTTAAATTAACATAACCGTACATAGATATGAATATGTTTCCATGTGTGTGTGTTTGTGTATTTCAGAGAGTACTTATTCTCAGATTTTTTAGAATATATTTTGACTCTGGTTTCGATTGAATGCATTGTACTTTTTGCTGAATATATTTCGAGCTGACTGATAATAATAAAACAAAATTCTAAAGTTATGGCAAATAATTCTTTCGGTGAAATAGCAACAATAATTTCGTTTTGCTAAATACAATTGATCCGGTATCCCAAATATCATAACAAAACAAACTGATCCAATTTTATTAGTTGAAACATTGTATAAATTGCATTTTGACAGAAGGTAATACAATTTGAGGATTAACAAGTTTTAGTGCTTTTCAATCTTCTTTTTTGTGTCTTTTAGAGCCTTAGTTATAATAAAATAGAATATTTTATTTTTATTCAGAAAACGTAAAGCGAAGCTGAATTTCGCGTATATATATTTTCTTAATGAACTTTGAAAATCTCAATACAAATCCTTATATTTATTTGTTTCATTCAATTTGTTATGCCGCGTTTAACACAAATACAATTTTTCATTGGTTTATCTTTAAAAAAGACAAAAAAAACCCACTGTAAATATATGTGTTTAAGGACTGTGTTAATATTGAAATGTACATTTTGAAGATAGGGTGATATTGCAACTACAGAGTGTTAAAGAATTTTGAAACCAGAAATTGTTAACATGAGAAACAATACTCGTCAGAAAATGGAAGTCCATAACTACATCGTTTACATGCTAAATTTAACGTGCACTAAATAGCAGGAAAGCTATTTTGAACTTTAATTTTAGCCATATCCATTTGAAATCGCTGATTTTGCATATTTTCTGATAACTCAAAAACTGATGGCCAGAAGTTGTCAAAAAGATTTTTTTTTTTTTTTGATGGGGGGGGGGGGGGGTGGTAATATTGGTGACTAAAAAATATATGTTTATATTTATGAATATTTATTAATCACATTATTAATTAATATTTAATATTTAAAAAAACATATCTATCGAAAAAATATATATCTGCATATTATGTTTGGACTTTTACCAAGTTTTATCTAAAATATGTTACATGACGTAACAAACTAATGCAATTTTATTAGTTGAAACATTGCTTAAATTGCATTTTGACAGAAATTAACGCAATTTGAGGATTAACAAGTTTTGGTGCAGTAATTTTCATAATTCTTCTTACATTCTTTATAACACTTCTTATATTTAAATAATATATTTATTTGTATGCTGAAAACGTAAAGAAATATATTTGCTGCACTTCGTAAATATTTCATTGGTTTTCTCTTATTTTTCAGGTAAGAAATTATTCCTGTACTGCTTCCTTCTTGGTGAGTTACTCGATACATTTTAAAGTTGCATTTTATAATCTTACTATGCTTGGCATGTATGTTTTACAAGATTACGGTTTCGTTACTCGTAGAACATAACGAGTTGTTGGAAAATCGAATTGTAAGTTCTCTAAATTCAGAAACTGAAAAAAAAACTTTATATTTGAAACTTGTGTATGCTTGAGATTGCAGAAAATATAGGGATAAAATTTAGTAGCAGAATTTATTTACTTGAGTGTAACTACTTGATTACTCAAATATACTTGCAGTAAGAAATGGTAAATTGATGTAAAAAAGTATAGTTGCTTATTCTCTCTTTTATTTTGAGAAATTTTCATATATAAATATTTCCGATTAAATATTTACAGCTCATTTAAACAAGCTTTAAAAGCAAAGTTATTGGTTTTATTGCTAAAATCCGACTAAATATTAGATGAGTATAAAATAAATTGAAATTTTTAGATTGTTTTATAAACAAAAAAAAAAGCTGGTAGATCTTTAATAAAAATGTGTTTTTGTACCAGATGCATAAATTTTTAAATAACTGGTTTGAAGTATACAGTACTTCAATAATAAAAAAAAAGAAATCCAAACTATAGTCTTGAATCTAATTCTAAAAGTTGCAGAATTAAAGTTGTTTGCACCAAATATACTTTTTTTATGATTTTCTGACCCTCCCTTTCTAGTGAAATTTTTATGACGTACATAGATATTTTATACGTATTTATTTTTATACGAAGTTTGCAATTACGAAATCCTTTTTTTTTCATTATTTCATTATATTTCCATGCCACGCTTACTACGAATACAAGTTTTCATTTCTCTAGCTTTATAATCAACACGAGAGATTTTCAATCTTTAATCTGAAGTATATCCTTTTAAGATTGCAGATTTTGCATATTTGCTAATAATTGGACAAATAATAGCCAGAAGGGAACAAAATTTCTTATTCGTGGTGTTTCGACAATTCTGGTTCTAATGATAAAAAAAATATTTTCTATTTATGAATATTTAATAATTACGTCATTAATATTTAATATTTCAAAAACATGGTTATCGAGAATATGCCTGCACATTATCTTTAGACTTTTATAAAGTTTCACATAAAGCAAAAAATAATGAAATACATAAATTATTGTTAGAGTTATGTCTAAATAACGGATGGTTATCTTTATTGAAATAGTAGCAAACCTGTCGGGCGTTGCACAGGTTCGGCCCCATATGAGTTTGCCAAGAGAAATTAAGCCCGGGCAGGATCCCGATCTCCAAATCCATTTATGCCAAGAAAAAATAATCCCAGTCCAGCCCAAATCTAATGGGAGAAAATCGGACCACGACAGACCCGCGGGCCGCAACAACAAAATTCCAGTTATTTAATTTTTAAAAAAGGCTGAATGCAAATCCTTATTATCTCATTTTTCCGATAAATTGCTCATAAGGGATTTTGCTCACTCGCGATCGACCGTCGCATCGTTGGTAAGAAGAAAAAAATATAAAACAAGTCTTTAGAAAAACATTTTTTTTAAACAGTAAATATTTATATATTTTTTAATTAGAGGTATGATCAGTACAATGAAGGTACCCTATATCCATATGTATCCTTAATTTTTAAATCCAATCTGGGCCGCGCAATCGCAGTTTTAAGCGACAGAACAACACAGATCATTTTCTTTACTTTCTGCACGAAGTTCCACATTTTCCCCGGGAATGCATGGAAATGATTGTTATGCCGAAAAACTGAGGACAATGGAAGTTCGTTCATTAGCGTTTTATGAGGGTTTCTAATTAATATCTCGGTTATCAGACAATACAATAATCTGAATCCCATGTGCATTGGGACCATTCTCTTTCATCCAAAATTTCAGACTTCTACGTACAATAGTTTTCCTTAGCCATCGCCAACAAACAAACAGGCAAACAGACACACACAAACACACACACACACAGAGAGAGACTAAAACTTTTTTTATTAATATATATGAGTCAAAAAGTGTTAATTTACCTATCGCGAACTTTTCACTCAAAATTGATGGAAACTAGTATTTCTAAATATTTGACTTGCGGAATTTAAATATACAATAAAATTACGGTTTTGCTACTAAACTGTTAGAATTTAGATTCATTTTTAATATGTAAATTATCTGCAATTGCAAAATAAATCACACACAATTTAAAAAGAAATATATGTTAATTCTTTTTTTTTTCTTACGTACTATACATTTCTTATACAATACTAATAATAATGCTTTATAATAACTTTTTTTTTTTAATTGCATTCCATTCTTGAATGTGTTTAGTCTTTGAAAATTAGATAAAAAAATGTGCTGGTACACAAACATTAATTAATCATTATCCCATATCCAAATCCATCGAGAGAAATTGTGATTTGTATAATTGAAACAAATTGCATAGAGTAAATTTTATTGATTTATTAAGTACAATCTAAACCTTTGTAGAAATCAAAAAGCCAATTTTGTTAGGTGATTGTTTCATTTTAAAAACTAGCATTTGAATTAAAAATAATTGTACATCTGCTTTGTTTCTAACTATATAATGAATTAAAATCCAATTTTCAATAGTTTCCTTCGTTTTATTTCAGTTAAAACTATAAACAATTTCATTTTTAAAACTCAATCCAAATCATATTACTATACTTCCGTATGTCAAATTGCATCGTATTCAACTTTAAATTATAAAAGTGAGGGGTATAAATTGCTTATAAAAAAGGTGTATTGGACTATACAGTAACGAATTGTAGAGAATATTTTCATGATATAGCATGAGCATTTACGCAAATTGAATATAACGGTAGTTACCCACAGATCCAGAAATGTTTACCTTTTTTTCAAGCAACCATTTGGAGAACGTTCAATCAGATGCCTGAAAAAATAATGTTTCTAAAATATACTGAAACGTTTCTGTGATAAAGAGCTGGGAATCTGCCTCTTTCCGTAAATTTAGAAAAGACATTTTAGTTAATAATTAGTTCAATTAATTTCAGAAAATTTAATTAATTTTCGGTTACTTATTAAACATTTTGGTTTCTGGAGTTTCGAACTGGTTCTTCCCTTAAGATTGTTTAAGGTAGAGGAAAGGTTTCCAGAATAGCGATAACTGCGATGTTATATTGAAAATTTTTGTAAACGTTTTTGTATTTTTTATAATGTATTTTTTCCGTACTTTCTCAAACATTTTAAAATTGGAATTTTTGCGCAGTATAAATCTATTATTATAACGTAATTATTATTATAATTATCTTGTTCCAATATGCTGCTGTCATCGCATTTCTTTTGTCATTGCGAAATTTCGCAATTTCGCATTAATGGGGAGAAGGCCAATCTAAATTAAATAGCCTTGCTTATCTCCGTTAAAAACAACATTCATAGAATTTAAAGTACTGCACAGAAGGATTTTTATGTGTTTCATTGCTTAAAAATTAACATAATAACAACTTTCATAGAATTTAAAATATTGCACAGATGGATTTTTGTGTTTCATTGCCTCAATAATTAACATAATAAAGACTTTATAGCGTCACTGAACTTTTATTATTTTTTCTTAATACAATACTTTTGCTTCTAATGTTCATTACTAAAAAGCAATTGATTTTCTAGAAAAACAAAATGAAAAAAATATATCTAATTATAATATAAAATTTAAATTTAAATCACTTCAGTAATTCCCGAGAATCCCGAAAGGTAAATCAATGTTAGCTGTTTTCCCATAGGGTTTTGCAACAGTTGTTAACCCCTGAAACGACATTTGATAAATTTTGAGGCAAATGAAACCCGTAAATAGACTAATAATTACAAGAATTAAATGTATAACGAACTTTCTGCTACAATAAAAATATTAATACATGCAAATCATGTCACTTTTCTTAAGACATTTGCGTTATATATGTAACTAATAAAATTTATATGTATAACTTTTATTATGTACTCTATATTTATCCTGCTTTCAAAATAATTAGTAAAGTTCTGTCGGTTAAATTTACTTTAAATACATGAATCTTACCAAGAAAGATAAAACTGTTTCAATATTTGCATATTTCATGCGTAATCCATCTTAATTACGTCACTTCTTGTGATAAATTGTAAAAGCATTTTTCTTGTGATTGTTTGACGTCTTATTTTCATCGATGGCAATTAATGTCACACGCAATTTTATCCAGGATTTAAATGCAAAAATAAGCCTGGGGTGTAATTTTCTGTAATTATATATAGCCTTATTTATGATAATTAATTTTTAATTTGTACAAAATATCTATTTTGAACGCATTTTGTGACTTCAAAATCTGCATTAGTACAATTCTTTTGCACAATGCTTTCGTAAAAAAAGTCTATAACGGTACATTTACGGAAAGTAATTTAATATATCAGATATTATCTTATTTTTTAACTACTCTAAAAGAAATCTAATGTAATAAATCTAACACGGCATTAAAAAAATACTTGATAAATAATATTTGATTTTAGAATCAGCCTACAGAGAAAAATGCTGTAATTTCAATCCTGGTGAAAATAAAATATTTTTAATCTTTTCATATTTTCAGCATCCAAGTAATAATTTATGTAAACTCGTTGGAGAGTCTAATTAAATATTGTACAGAAATTACAATCGTATGAAAACATATAAAGACAACTAAAATTAACTTTAAAAAACAGCGGATAAATTACTTTTTTTAATGTAGCTCTGCAGCAAAGTTTGCAATTTATATAATAGCTTTTTTAAACAAGTAGCGTTATATAGTTAGCCGAAACACATACTCCAATTTTGTTGCTATTCAATTGTTTTTATGGAAGTTGAAAAAACGTATGACCAGATGGATTTACAAATAGAGGGCCTGATGTCATAAGCACTTTTTCACCTGGCTTGGAAAATTATTCTGAAATATGTTTGGACATATTTTATAAATTGAAGTTTGATCTCACACCTTTTACTTTCTTTCCAAAAAAGGTGAAAGCATGAAAATTGCTGAAGCCAAGAAATAATATCTATCCATAATTAATCACACGGCTTTGAGTGCGTTTCAAGCAGTTAAACTTACATATGTTTACTGTCAAATTGTAAAGGTATTTTTTTTCTTTCATATGCTCTCCATCTGTCCATAATTATGACATAATCAAAACTTCGTGACTTCTTTTTACGCTCATAAATTGTAATACACTCTGAATTTCCTATAAGCCCGGTAAAAAAACTTTTTTTAATATAACAATAATTTTCAATAAGTCACGTGATGTAGTTCACTTGAGAAAACATAGTCAAATTTCGTTCCTATCCAATTGTTTTTACAGCAGTTAAAAAGCATATGTCCAGACGTATTGACAAATAGAGAAACTTCAACTGAGGTGAAAAAATCTTGTGACATATGTTGCGACACATTTTATAAATTGATTTCCCATCTTCAACCTTTTATTTCATTTCCTAAGAGGTGAAATCATAAAAAGTTTTGAAAGCTGAGAAAGCCAATAAATTCTTACCTGGCCATAATTCATAATACGGCTTGGAGCACGTTTCAAGCAGTTAAACACATACATACACATACACACCATATATATATATATATATATATATATATATATATATATATTCATTGTCGTCAAAATGTAAAGGGCTCCTATATTTCATCTGTTCCCATCTACCCATAATGATAATACAATCAGAACACCGCGATTTTTTTTTTACTCTGATAAATTATAACACGTTCCATATTTTGTGTAGCCCTTTAAACAAACTATAACAAATATAATAACTATTTTTAATAAGTAACATGTTATAGTTCATTTGTAAAACTTATTCAAATTTCTCTGCTATCCTACTGTTTTACGGAAGTTAAAAATCATATGACCAGACAGATTTACTAATAAAAAAAACAACGCCTTAAACACTTTCCAGCATTCAACTGTGTTAGAAAAATCTTCTGACGTATGTTGCTTTACAGTTTTAAAAAATGGATATTTTTTCTTTCACCCTTTATATTCTTTTCAAAGAGGTGAAATCATAAAAAGTTTTAAATATTGATAAAGCTGATAAATTTACATCTGTCCATAATTCAAAAAATGGCTTTGAGCACGTTTCAAGCAATTAAAAATATATGTCTTGAACAAAAAAAGGCACGAATATAGCATCTTCAGACACAAGCAAATAGATCAATACTTAGGTTGCTAGAGCATTAATATTCTAAGACCTTTCTGTATACGAAATTCGCCGTAATTAATTTAAAGAGATATTTTTTAGAATGAAAGCAGAAGAAATTACAATAAAAAAAGCCAAAAATCTTTGAAAAATATATATATTCGCTACAATTTTCGTTGAAGCAATTCCAAATATGATTCCAGTTTCGGGTTGGCTTGCTGGAGCTACAGTCAATATTTGATCGAAGTGTAAGCCGACTGCAATATGCGACTTAAACTAATTATAACTTTCAAAATTAAATCTAAATTAATATTTTCTTTTTAAAAATATGTCATATATTATTCAATTTGAATCTCTTTTTGTTCTGTAGAATTTGGAAAAATTTCGAAAAAAAATATCCATACAACAAATTAAGTTACTTTGAGTTGTTATTCATTTTTTTGTGTTGATTCCTCTAAAATATACCAACAAACAGAATCAACATATAAAGGCTTGACTGTACAGAAAAAAAATCTAGTGCAATTATATTGTGAAACTTAAAAAAAAAACGGTATTCTGGGATAACAGTAAAATAAATCATTTAGTTTACTAAAAAACTTTTCCTTTTAAGAAATTTGTTTTATACCGTTATATTTGTTCTATATATTTTCACATAGTTAAACATAAAATTTCCTAGTGAAATAAACTGCTTTTCACCATAAACTATTTTTCTGCCAGTTTTACACGATATTTTTCTTATGGTGTGCAGTAAGATTTATTCTATAAAATATATTGTATCAATGAAACTCTCTAAATTTCCCCATTTAATTGATGCGCAATTACTATAATATTCAGTAAAAAAAAATTGCTCTTCAATAAATGTTATGAATTATTCATAATTTATTTGTACAAAATACATACTCATATTAATACCAATAAAATTAGTTGCTCAAACTGCTTCTCATTCCTTATGACAAGTTTAGTAAAGTCTTTTCTGCGACGTGAGAACCTGAAAGCTGCAGCAAGTAGCTTGTCATAAATACCACTCCACGCCTAAAAGGCAGCAGAGCGTAGTAAACGTTTTGATGCCAGCTAGATATCGCTCTGTAAATGTTGATAAAGTTATGACCGCGGTAGCTGATTTTATTGTTACATGAATATTCATTCCAATAAATATTATTAAAATAAATATTTATTTTTATTACATTGATAAAACTAATAAAGTATGAGGAATTATATGCAAAATGATAAATAAAATATGAGTGTAAGTTTAAGGAGATATTCTTTCTAAAATGAATAAAGAACTTTTAAATAATTAACACTCAAGTGAAATATTATTCAAAGACTTTTGAGTTCTGATTCAAATTTTGGCTTGGTTTGGTAGCGCTAAAGTCTTTTTCGTTGTTGATGTTTCAAACGACTGTAATGTAAAATTTAAAGTGTTTAAAATGTTGGAAGAATAAATTTGGCTGGCTATTTTCTGAATAAAAATATTTATTATAATTTCTAACTTGAATAGCTTTTCTTTGCTAAGATATCTGACTAAATGGCGGCCATACAAAAAAATAAAATTATTTTACTTTATGAATTATTTCGCGTTGTTTTATCTAAAATATATCAATAAATGGTAAATCATTACAGAAAACCACATGCACAAGATATTTCATAAAATATGTTTGATGGTATTTGTTGTAATTTTCAACATTCTTAATTTGTTGGTATATAATACTTTTATGCTACGTCAAAAAATTTTCGCGCTTAAATAAATGTTATGAAATATTAACAATTTATTTCCACAGAATACACGCTCATATTAATTCCAATAGAATTTAGTTTCTGTAACTACTTCTCATTCCTTATGACAAGTTTAGGAATGTCTCTTCTGCGACGTGAGAAAGCTACGGCAAGTTAGCTTGTCTTAAATACAACTCCACGCCTAAAAGGTAGCAGAGCGTGGTAAATGTTTTGACGCGAGCTACATCTCGCGCTGTAAATGTTCATCATGTCTGCAGGAGCAGTAGCACCCAAAATGGAATCCATTAGGCAAATAAGTGAATTTGTTATTACATGAATATTTATTGCAGTCTTTATTGATAAAAGACCTATTGACTTTTATTATACAGATAAAAATAAAAATATATAAGAAGTTACAGTGAATATAAAATATGTGCGTAATAAAAACTAAAACTCTATGATGGCAGGAATTAATTTTCAGTAAGATGCATAATGTAAGGAACAACTTAGTATAAAAAGTTTATGATTTAAAGATTATGTTTATGTAACAGATACATTATGTTTTATGAAGCTTTATGTTAAAAGAACGGTTGCTGCTTCTTGATACATAATCTGTTTTACATTTTACTTCGTTAATTTATTTTTTAACGTAATTTATCTACAATAAAGTATGCTACTTATATTTTTAGCAGAAGCTTGACACAGGGTTCGTACGGGTCAGGAAATTTTTTCCAGGCGAACTACCATTATTTTTTATAGAAAAAAATCTAAATTAAACATGCAGAATTTCGCCTTCTTTTACGGAGAGATTTTCTGTATGAAAATACTGGTGCCGAAAAATTTCCTGGTCTGCAAAATTTCAGGAGGCGTGCGAACCCTGTAGACATATTATTCTTAATCTAATAAAAGTATAATTACTAAATTTTCTGTCAGAAAAATTCTTTAATATAAGACGTAAAAAATACATTATTATAACACGTGTTTTGTGGCAACGTGTAATTTATTTTTATGATTTTGAATCAAATGACTCGGAACTCCTTTTTGAGTAATGATTATCTACAAAAATCCGAATTACTCATAAATTGTATTTGATGCATTTCGCATTTATTGACAGGTATTAAGTTTCAGTTCCCAGAACTCTGACTTGGTAATCCGTAATGGTCCGTCTATGTCATGGAACCACGAACTACCTTTCTCTTTTTTTTTTCTCAGTTTGCTTTTTCACTTAATGTTTCACTAATTTTCATGACAAACATTTTCAAACACGCTACCATTGCATAGAAAGTTATTCTTCAAAATTCTTTCCAGTTATCTTGGCATTGTATAAAATTGAAAGTTCTTTTTTAATTTGTGATTTCAAATATACTGTAATAAAAGGCAAATGTTTCTTAATCTGCGAAAATATAACATGTCCACAAACGAAAATGTACAATAATCGGTACTACTTGATTATCCCGTCGACCAAAAAACTATCGCCAAACTATAAGATTAAATGCCAATAATGGATGATCGTAAATGTCACATTCTCTTGACATTAAACACGATACACGTGTTTGATACGTCATCAAGTGATTTTTAATTCGACTTTTTATTTGTATTTTTATAAATGTTTTACTAATTTATTTGTTCTTTGGTTATTTAAAATAAAAATTATGTCAATTTGTATAATTTGGCGAGTACTGTGGCAATATATATAATTTGACGAAATTGGTCGACGGGATAATCAAGTAATACCCAATAATATCTTCCGAATTACCCACGATTCCGAAAACTGTTCTTTATCTTATAGAAACCTCAGAAAACAATATATTTTCGAGATTTAAAGAAGCATGACTAAAAACAAACTTTCTTTACTCCTACTGATTTTCGGAAACGTTTCCGAGTAGTTTTGGTAATTAAATCAGTTTTCTGAAACCGGAATAGATGTTTATCGGACGCTATCAATTGTCAAGTAAACAATTTTATTTCAACAAACATGTTTTGGAGACAAGCATGATAAATTAATAGCATTAACTTTAACATTAAAAGTAATATTACTTTGTCTCTCTTGTATGTCTAAATTTAATTACACAGCTAAAAATGTTTGATTAAGAATTGATAGCATCCTAAAAAACGGATTTTCCGGTTTAAGAAAACTAACTATTACCCTATAAAAACTATTCGGGAATGTTTCTGAAAATCAGTAGCAGCAAAAAAAAATCTTTATTTTTATAAATGCTTTTCTGAATATTGAAACTATAGTGGTATCTCAGGTTTCTAAAGAAAACAAATATTTCTCAGAATCGTGCGTAACACGGAAATGTTTATTACATTTTTTGTTCGTGGTAATATTACATTTTCCTACATTAAGAAAAATTTATCTTTTTTACAGAGTAGATAAGATAAAAAAAAATGACACACAATTTTATTATGGAAACATTATTAAAAATTACATTGTTATTTAATATGTATTCAATGAATATATTTGTTAAACAAATTCATTCATTTATTTTGCAAATACATCCACGTAACACTCTTTCAGAAAAATATTCCAACCTGAGATAACTTTAAATTACATAAAACTAAATCATCTTTTAAACATCGAAATTATAGTGGTTTCTGAAGTTTCCAAGATAAAGAACGCTTTTAAAAATGGCGGGTATCGTGGAACAGGTGATTATATATTTTTGTTCGTGGCTATATAGTATTTTCCCACATTAAGAAACATTCATCTTTTTTTACAGCGTAGATAAGATATAACAAATTTAAACTGGCATTTATTATAGAACAGATTTATTATAGAACATTTATTAAAATTTACATGGTTATTTAATATGTTTAGAAAGAATGTATTTGTTAAACAAATTTATTTTATTTATTTATTTTTGCAAATACATCCCCCAAATACTCTTTCAGAAATATATTCCAACTTGAGAAGTTGAGATATTATCAAATTACATAAAATTGAATGCTCTTTTAATATCGAAATTATAGTGGTTTCTGAAGATAAAGAACGTTTTAAGAGTCGTGGGTAACACGGAAAAGGTTATAATATGTTTTTGTTCGTGGCTATATAGTATTTTCCTACATTAAGAAACATTTATTCTTTTTTTACAACGTAGATAAGATATAACAAATTACAACTGACACGAAACTTTATTATAGAAACATCATCAAAAATCACATGGTTATTTAATATGTATAGAATGAATGTATTTGTTAAACAAATCCATTCGTTTGTTTTGCAAATACATCCACGTAAACCTTTTTCAAAAATATATTATAACTTGAGATATCTTCAAATTACATAAATGTAAATGCTCTTTTAAATATCGAAATTATAGTGGTTTCTGGAGTTTCTGAAGATAAAGAACGCTTTTAAGAATTGTGGGTAACACGGAAAATGTTATTATACATTATAAAAAAATGGAGTAAAATACGGAAATAATTGTACTGCAATCGAGACGCCAGTATTATTTCCGTATTTTAACAGAAATTCCCCCCCCCCCCCCGTAAATTACAGAAAATTTTCCGTTTTTCTGGAATTTACGGGGGAAATTTTCCGTTAAAATACGGAAATAGTACTGGCGTCTCGGCTGCAAGTACAATTTCCGCATTTTAGTACTTTTTTTACAGTGTATATTTTTGTTCGTGGCTATATAGTATTTCCATACATTAAGAAACATTTATCTTTTTTACAACGTAGATAAGACATAACAAATTAGAACTGACACGCAATTTTATTATAGAAACTTCACTAAAAATCACATGGTTATTTAATATGTATAGAATGAATGTATTTGTTAAAAAAATTCGTTCATTTGTTTTGCAAATACATCCACGTAAACCTTTTTCAGAAATATATTATAACTTGAGATATCTTCAAATTACATAAAATTAAATGCTCTTTTAAATATCGAAATTATAGTGGTTTCTGGAGTTTCTGCAGATAAAGAACGCTTTTAAGAATTGTGGGTAACACAGAAAAGGTTATTATACACAGTACACCAGAAAAACGGAAATTTTTTTGTAATTTACGGGGGAAAGTTTCGGTTAAAATACGTAAATAGCACCGGCGTCTCGATTGCCAGTACAATTTCCATATTTTAGCCAGTTTTTTTTTTTTTTTTTTTTTTTTTTTTTTTTTTTTTTAACAGTGTATATTTTTGTTCGTGGCTATATAGTATTTTCATGCATTAAGAAACATTTATCTTTTATTACAACGTAGATAAGATATAACAAATTGGAACTGACATGCAATTTTATTATAGAAACTTCATTAAAAATCACATGGTTATTTAATATGTATAGAATGAATGTATTTGTTAAACAAATTCGTTCATTTATTTTGCAAATACATCCACGTAACACTCTTTCAGAAATATAACCCAACTTGAGATACCTTCAAATTACATAACATTTATCAGATACTTTAGAATATTAATTATCGGAATGCTTCAATGCATGCATTTACAATGCGTATAATTGGAGAATCTATTATTTGCTACAAGGCATTAAAATGTTTTACGCATCCGCTCAACTACACTTCCGAAACAAAGGAACTACAAAAGAAGTTCCTTCATTCATTGAAGTATCTGAGATACCGAAATTTATTGTCTCCAATAGTAGAATTGTAAGAATTCGCATAAATATACAGCGCTATTCGTTTATGCGTTGCAAGAAAAGGCAATAAAAGTAACATTAGTCATTTCTGTTTTATCATAACGAAAGGTACTTGCTTGTCTTTAAAGCGATAAATGTGTTTTGAATACACTTTTAAAACAGAACTGTAACAAAAAAACCGATATGTTTTTCCTTAACTTTTTAATTTTTTTTTTTTTTTTTTTTCTGTTGACGGAACACCATTACAGAAACGAAAAATTTAAAAAATGAAACATAATTTTTTAACGTCAACGTGAAAAAAAAATTCTTTCTGGATTTTTTTCTCCTTTTGTTAGTTTTTGTGAGTAAAAAAGGCGTAATTGTGAAGTAAGTTTGAAAAGAATATACGTGACAAATATTTCCCCAGGAGGATTAGCATCAATAGAATAAAAGGTTTTTTTTTTTTTTTTTTCATTTTTCAATATTTAAAACTTTAAATCAGAACTTAGATTAATTGTGTTACACTGGAAAAAAAATTTTTTGAAGTAAAGTCAAATTAAGGTAAAGTAAAAATAAATAGAAATAAATAATAAAAATTTTCTAAGCAATAATCCTCTTTTTGATGTGTTTGAGAATGCGTAAAAATTAATTTAGTCATTGATATAGCCAAATATTAAATTTAGATTTATAAATTTTAACTTTTCATAGTTTTAAAAATTAATGAATGTTTTGACATGACTCAGCAAATACAATGAAATGAGCGATAAAAATTATTATCAGTAGTAAAAATTAAGCATACAAGTTTTACATACTGAAAACATAGTACTAAACGCTAAAAAAGTTATTTATTTATTCAGTGAGAGCTGGAGATATCTATTTGGTTGCATTCAAATCAAACATTTCTGCACCCCCAATTAAAGTTGTCTATAAAAATTGTTAAGGGGTGTAAGTTTTAATTAGTTTAGTTCGCATTTACTTGAGATTTCAGCATTTTTGGATTTCTATACCGGGAACTCCTACTTTGACAGCCACTGCAACATCTATGTTTCATGGAATCACGATCCTTCTGTTTCAATTGCGTTGCATATTGTTTCTTCCTTTATAATTTATTTAATTTTCATATTTTTTACTGGTTAATGTAAGAAAATTTAATGACACACTATAATCAGGAAAAAAATTTCAAATCAAAAAGTATGCTATAAAAAAATTATATTCGGGGTTCTCCATTAGTCTATATTTTGGCTATTAATATTTCAAAACAATATAATTTCTTCGAATAAATAAAGCAAAGTTTACTATTCAAAAATACTTTTAGCGCCAAAATGTAAACTAGTTGGGACCCTATATATATCTTTAAATAGTTTTAAATCAATGAAATTACATGAATATTTGAAATATATGCGAATGCATAAGAAAGATGAATGACGTATTTAGTTTCCTAGCTGCAAATTGAAGCATTGACATAGGAAAAACAAACCATGCGCTATACACAATCAATATGATTGTCATCAGATAGAGAAGGATTTATTACATGCACTGTGTAAATTATGTATAGCTCTTAAGTAGAGAGAATCCGTTCTCTGCAAACCCATTTGCACACAAATGCCAGTAGTAATATTGACCATAATTCCCAACTGATTGCCAATTCCCGATTGAGACTTGCAAGTCGCAGATAGTATTTGAGACAACGTGCGAACACATATCAGGACTTTGTAATTAAAAAAATTATTTGTGTCCAAGAGAAAGTTTTGTGCGATAGTTTTGTTAAGCCATTCATAATATATACAGGTAATATCAAAAACTAACGAACTAACTTTATTGTGAGGTAGAATTAATCAAAAAACGGTCTTCAACAAAGCACCTATGGTCAACAAATGAAAGAATAAAAATTAATCATAAAGCAAGTTTTATCCACATATTTATGAAATTCTATATATATTTGTCGGTTACACAGTTACGGGTGATTTTTAGCCATCCGATTTAATCAAAGCCTTATTTATAAAAAAAAATTATTCCCAATTTATTTTAATGAAATAAATGGAACAGAAAAAAACATTTCTTTAGAGTCCTATTTGAATCTCGGTAAAAAAAATAATACTTTTTGTTTAAAAAATTAAAAGTACCTATCCAAATGCGAAAAATTAAGATTTTCTAAAACTTAACAAAAATATTAGTTACTTAAATCTAGACTTTCCAGTATTTTTTTTATTATTATTATTAATTATTGACTAGGAAATATAGACCGTATCTTAGAATTTAAAGAATAAAAGACATAGGGGAGAGTAGACGAATTTGGACCACTTTACTTATTTTCAGGTGTAACTCACTTAATTTTTGGTATATCTCTAAAACATCACTACACGAGGTCAATCTATTCATCTACAAACTAAATAAATCTTTAGATCAATTTATTTTTGAAAATCTTAAATTTTATTTTAATTTGAAAAATTTGTCAAAAGTGGTCCAAATTCAGTTACTGGTCGCCTAAGTTGCACCCCCAGTCTCCTAAATATGACCGCCGAGAGGTTCTGCTCTCGAAGCTGGTAGACGGGAGGTGCTGGGTTCGATCCCAATCGCGCCCGTCGGCCTAATCGTTCGGAGTTTTCGTGGTTTTCTTCGAGCCTTGGTTCTCCAAGCGTTAATACGGATTAGGTTCCCTTAGAAAGACCTCCACGGAAGGCACTCTCCCCCTTAGGGCCCATATCCCACGTGCAGATAATTGGCCGACATAAATACAACCAACCAACCAACCTAAATATGACCAAACAATATCAGGTTGTTTTAATGACTAGGGAATATAACTAATTTTATTAAAAGCAAAGTTTGCGATTAATGAAACAATCAAACAAAATAACAGTACTGAAATATAATGAAATCAAATATCTGAAATTAAGAGTAAGTGTTTTAAATCAAAATGTATTCAAAATATAAATCAAAGTTATCAGTAATTAAGAATAGAAATTATGGAACTAATTGTCAGTTACTTGAATATCATGTAAGGAGTTGTTACTTGAATATCATGTAAGGAGTTATGCAAAGCTTTCACATGAATTTCGCTTATTGATTTTTTTTTTCCAGCGCACACAACTTGGAACCGCGTTTGGTAATCTGAACACTGAATCATTTCTGCTATTTTATTTTTCTTACAAACTAGGCAAAACCAATCATCATTGCCTAGATTATTTTTTTTTTTTAGATTCTGAATTATTAGACTTTTTTTTGCAACAGAAGTTTTCTTTACATTATGTTTGTAGTTCTACTATTCCATCATTTTCTTTCTAAATACATTATGCCTATTTTTTAAATTTTAATGTTCCAATTGCTTTTTGTACTGTAAGAGCTTTCTTTTTGTCTTTTTTTTTTTTTTCATTTCAAGATTTACTTTATATGGCGAAGACGTTAACACAACTGTTTTTTGGCGCCCTCTGCACTTTGATTTAACTGAATTTAGTATGGGAGATAACATTTCTAATGAGTTTTTGGCTTTTGGAGGGGATTTGTAGCTGCAGCCTTCTTGCAGGACAATTTCTTCACAACTTACTCTCCCCTTTTTATTTCCTATATCTTTAATAGCTTTTGCTGTCACGGGTGTTTTTCTTCCAGACAGTTTCTCGGTGTCGTTTTTAACATTTTCAACATTATATTAAAAAAGTGTTTAAAAAATATGCTCTATTGAAAAAAATACTCTACGATTAATCAAACGCAAACATTACTATATAGTCAAACAGTGTTGAATTCAGCCTCCCCCCCCCCCGGAGCCTTGAAATAATCACTCCTCTCGGAAGGTTTGAGATTTTATGCGTTTTAATCGCGAACAAGTGTAATTCCACCCTCCAGAACTGCCCCTCCCCTCACGGAATCACAAATATCCTCCAGGAGAAAAATGTTTGAATTCAACTCTGTAAACCAAATACGCAGTAAAAATAAAGAATTCAAGGAAAATAAATATAAATACATACAAGATAAAAGAAATTGCAAACAAAATTTATTGCATAAACATGTAAAAATTATTTTATGTTTATATAGACCTAAATCGTATAAAAAAGTTAATCCAGATATACAAAGAAAAAAAAAATAACCTTGCATGGAGATAGTAATCTATTATAAAATAATAATAATAATAATAAAATAGTGTACAAGGCGTACTGCCCTCGAAATTCATTACTTTCTTTTCAAATTTATGATCGTATATCTGGTCCAATTTAAGCAACTTAAATTGGCCCAATTAAGGCAACTGCGCCATTTTTTAAAACAGTTAATCTCAAGACTAAGAACAAAAACGAAATCAAACAAATCCGCATGAAAAATATGCGCAGTAAAAAGATGAATTTAGATATGTATTTAAAAACATAACAACTTACCTTAGTTTTAAAGTATTCACTTACGTAGTAGGAAAAAATTAGATCAAAACAGCTAATTTTAAATTTTTGTAAATTTTCTGAAAACAGCTCGTGATAGGCGGGTGCTTCTTCTAATCATAAATGATGTCATTCTGATGAGTAGGATTTCAGCGGTAAATGGCGTCTCTTCCTATAACTAACGGCAGAATGGCAACGGTCCAATTAAAGCGGCGGTCCAAATATGGCTACTCTCCCCTACTTCAAGAAAAAGTTTCAGCAATGGCGCTTTAAGGGGACTAAATGTTGAGATGGAGCTGAAATGTTAATACTAACTATAAAGGCATATACCGTAATTTCCGTCCTATAATCCGTGGATCAAACAATTAAGTTCAGACCTGGAAATCTTATTTCATAAAATGTAACTTATTAAATCGCAGTAAATATTAAACTTCAATTATTAAATAAAATTTCTGTGTCGATTGTGATCAAACATGATTGTTTGATCCTCGGATTATAGGCCGAAAATTACGGTACTATAATCACTACAGGATGATGATAACAAAAGTAATTGAACGACGCAATAATATAAATGTAAAAATATTTCCTAATGTTAGGACACCCGGATCCCAAGCGTTTAACGAATAAAATACATATAAGAAGTAATAAATAAGTATCGAAATACATTATCAGCAAAATGTAAGTACCAAACGTGGTAAAATATTATACGTAAATATATGTTGAACGCAATCATTGAAAGTTATTGCAAAAGTATGTTGTACAAAATAATTGGAACATAGCCATTAATTTTTGCAGAGTTATTTAAATGCGTTTTAAGGTAATATTCCATCACCGTTAAAGAATTTATCACAAAAAGTATTCAAGTTAAACAAGTCCTCATTCAAAATTAACTTTTGAACATGAATGTTACATTCTGTTAAACAAAGTTTCACATGACATGTTTCAGGAAATCATTGTCAAATTGTTTCGGAAAAGTTTAGGTGAAATTAGTTATTACTAATTATAAATGATATTTGTAAGGAAGAACTTTTCCCTGTAGCATTTTTAATGTAGTTTTCGAAAAAGATATTGCAATATGCTCTAACAATACAAATGAGATCATTAATAAAAATAGTTAAAGTTTACTTTAAAAAATGTTTATGTATGGAAAAGGAATTTAACAAATATGAAACATAATCAAATCTCAATTTTAGCTTAATTAAAATAATTAAAATATTCTAGTAAATTAATTAGACTTCCATGCACACACAAACACATATAAATGTATAGTGTATTTTTTTTTTAAATGTGATTTTTCTTTAAGTATAGAAAAAGTATTTTTTTAAATATGCATCCGTAACTTTAATTAAAGATACATATAACTTTTCAAAGTAAAATCAGTTTAAAATCATGTTTAACTTCCATATGTAACTTTAAAATTTTACGATCTCACAAGAATAATTTTTTTTAAATTCAGATCAAAGCAGTATGTTGATTCGAAAACTCACAAATGTTCAAAAACTTTCAACACTGAATTTCAAATTACGAAATGCACAAAATGCTTTACGCAACTACCGGTACAAATAACCTGATGTTCCATCGCTTCATTTTTTTCTTTTCTAAAATTTCTAAAATGAATTAATAAACTTTTTCCAAAGCTGTTTATTCAGCTGTTATTATGCAAACGTTTAAGTGTTACTTGAGATCAATTATTTAATTAACATTAATGTTTAAAATGCAATAAATTGTGTGTTTAATTTCAAAAAGCTAACTCAGCGGCAGAAGAATTTTCATCTCAAAACTAAACGGATATTATTTTTCCTCAATAAGAATCAGCAAGTTATAGACTCGAATAAAAATGCTTAAATTCATATTATCTTAATTATAAAATTTTTATATAAGCTTAATTATTCCTTAATTAACAAAAAATAATAGTTATAAATGATATTTTAAAATCTTCAACATTATTAATAAAATAATTAAATTGTTTTCTATATCGTTCCATTAGCAAAATGAATGTATTTATTTATTTCATTAAGTTATAAAGTTAGAGATAAAAGTAATCTTTGAATAGCATTTTTTAAATGAAAATTAAATTCCTATTTGTTTTACACTTTGATATAATAAAACGTACAAAACTTATTAACAGGAAAAATTATCGGTATTATTATTGGTAGAAGTTATGAGCTATAATTAGCGAAATCTCACTTATATACATGTAATGATTACTTAAATTTATATGGAAACTATGAGTGCATATGTAAGATTTCAGGATTGCAGTGGCCAATTACGCCAAAATCTGGTGGTAGGATTTTCTGATAATTAGGGATTGTGAGAATACGCAACGTATACGCTAAATTAGCTCAAAATTAAATTGTCCGAATCATTAAATCTATTCCCTATTTAACACAAACTAGGTAATCAAGCTGATTTAATGGGCTAACGGTAAATACATTTAAGTCTATAAGTGAAATTTAATGGAGGAAGTAAGCTGCATCAGTCCCATTATTAAGGAAAGCTCTCGTAATTAAAATCACGGTTATATTGCAGGTTTATGACAATAATTACACAACATTTATTTATGTTACACTACTCATAATCAGATTAACGTTTTCTAATTTTTTTATAATTCTTTATTGCAATAAAATTAAAATTCAACATATATCGGTAATTAGAACCTAAATATCAAACGAAAATATTTCAAAACGTTTTTTTTTTTATATTTAGAGAGTACAAAATAAAAATAACAGAGTTGTAATGAATTATAATAAAATCAAATGTGAATTAATTGAGAACTCTTTTAAGCAAGTAAGAAAGGTTTCAACTGCAGTTACTCGAATTATTCAAAACAGATTAAGAAAGCAAGTATGTTTATTTGTAGCAATAAAGATTTGTTTTATACTTTATACATTGCAAAATCAAGTAACATTGAAAAATACTGTATCAAACTAATTGTCAAGTTTTAATAATTGTGCGTAATAATTTAATACTTAAACGTAGTTCTGGATATGAAAATCAACACTTATATTTGAGGCGTTGGGAACCAGAGTGGCCCAACCTCGACAGCTGCTGTTTCGAGAAAAATGCTTTCAAAAATTTGTAAGAAATTTTGTCGAACTCTTTAAGAGCCGGTTCTGCGAGATTTGTTAAAGATTTCTTTTATACTTTATACATTACAAAATCAAGTAGCGTTGAAAAATATTTTATCAAACTAATTGTCAAGTTTTAATAATTGTGCTTAATATATCGTATACTTAGACGTAGTTCTGAACACGAAAATCAATACTTATATATGAGACGTTGGGAACCAGGGTGGACCAACCTCGCCAGCTGTGGTTTAGCGAAAAGTACTTTCCAAAAGTTGCACAGCTTTTTTTAAAAAAAAAACTCTTTAAGGGTCGGTTCTTCCAGTGCCATAGGAGATCAAACATCTTCAGCAAACATATGGTGATTAAGTACCAAAACGGTGTAGCAAACCGATATGTTGCATTTGCATTGTATGAGATCTTTCGATTTTTCAGGGGGAAAAAATAAATCTTATTTTATTCTGCATTTTAAAAAGATGTATAATTAATTTTACTAAATTTCTTATTATAAGAATAATCGTATTTACAAAGCAAATTCGCTAAAAATTGCATTTTACAAATTACGTAATGTCCATGCAATTATAGTAAAAGGCCTTTATAAGAAAATGGGGAATACGGACAATAAAATTCAACTGTCGGAAGGATTTGGTGTAAAACTTTCAGAGCTTCCCATTATAGACAAGCTTGTTCGCTTACTTGCCTAAATCGTCGATGCGAATTCGTACAAGCGAAAATCATCAAGTTCTGTAGCCTGGGTTGCTATGGTTTGGACAAAAGCTTTTAATCTGATCATACGACCTATGACAAAGTTCATAACTCCATATTATATCACAGTCTATTCATTTAAATTTTAAACAAATTTGAAAAATATTATTTCATCAGAAGCAATAATATTAAAAACGCTCAGCGTTTTTATATTTATTTTAGTAAATGTGGAAATACGTCATATGGGTATTAGTTGTAATTTTCCAAATGGGCGAAAAATGTCTGGGCCAGGATTTGAACCAAGGATCTCATAGCTGAAACCGCCATTGCTCTGCCAACTGAGTTATCCCGAACGAATCTGGAGGACCTAATTCACTCAGCTAACCTTATTCATTATAGCATCTGGTCTCATATATGAATCAGCTCAACCGAATAAATCCCAGGATGGAACTCCAGTAAACGCCGGATATGTAATTACACAAGATAAACTTTAACACAATTATTCTAATTGATAAATAATACTGGTCGGCACCAAAATCCTCTCTGTAAAAATAATAGTTGATTATTATAGATTTCACTCTGCTAAATAAAAATATGGTAACGAAATTTCTCTATCACGAACCATTCTTTTTGGTAGGGTTTGCTTTTAAAATTAAGGTATTTTTTGGGTTAAACGAAGAGAGCATTAAAATTCAGATTAGGCGAGCATCGAGAGGTATATTGCAAATCAAGAAATTTCTAAATCTTCGATTGCTTCACACTGTTGGTCTTCCAGTCATTGATTCAATTTTCAATAAGGTATTTTTTTGGTTAAACGAAGAGAGCATTAAAATTCAGATTAGGCGAGCATCAGAGGTATATTGCAAATCAAGAAATTTCTAAATCTTCGATTGCTTCACACTGTTGGTCTTCCAGTCATTGTTTCAATTTCTCCATGGCCAAAATTATTTCTTCCCCTGCCTCTCACTCTCACTTGGATTTTCATGAAGCATATTTTATTTCTAAAAATTCTGATAATCTTGTCAATGATCTCTCATCATCTCCTTTCCTCTCTCCAGCGTAGAAATTACTTTTGTAATTATTTTCCCTCTTCTCTTGTTTCTTTTCTTTTTATTTTGTTTGAAAATAAAGAAGGGTCTTTTGGTTTTTTCTTGTTTTATTCTTTTATATTTCTTTATTTATTATTATTTATATTTATATTTTTTAATTTACTTCTTTTATTTTATTTTAATTTTGTTTATTTCTTTTTTTCCCCTTTCAATTTCTCTTCTATCATTTTGGCAACAATTTCGTCTTCTGCACGTGACCCTTTCAACTAGCGCCATCTGTCGCATTCTTTGCAAGCTCTATTTTCTACCTTTCAGTTCATATTTGACCTTGTCCCCTTTCGGACACGTGTTTACTGTAGCTGATGACAAGCTGTTAATATTTTTAGCTCAAAACGCGTCTTATGTTTTGTTTTATTTTATGGCGATTTTTTACAAAGCTTTATTATTTTATTATTTTATATCTTGCTCAAACATAAGTGGAAATTTCGTAAACAATAAAATTTAGATAATGATATGTAAATTACCTGTAAATAAATGTATAAATATGATTACCCGAGTTACAGCGGCATAAGGAATGAAAATATATTAGTGAATAGCAAATACTAAATTCGGACACGAAAAAAGGGAGGGGAACGTAGAAAGAAAAATGCACGTTACAAGTATCGAAAAACTAGATTTTCATGCTATATTTTATCAATTTGACAGTGAAGGCGCTTTTTTCAGGATTTAAATTTTATCTAGCATTGCAAATTAATATAAATATCCTTCACTATTAGTTGGTATTATAAAACTATTTCGCGAAATAATGGTACATGCTGGAGCAATTTGAATAATATATTTAGAATTAGCAATATTAAATCTGTACACTTTACATATTTACTTTGCAGGGAGAAAAAATTTTAATTTTTTTTGCCGGCCAGTTGTAATGCATGAGAGCAGTAATTTTCCAACTGTGCGAAAAATGTCGACTGGGAGAAAATTTTCGCCCAGTTGGAAAACTGGGTACAACTCATATGATTATTTACCAATTAGAATAATTATGTAAAACTTTTTCTTGCATATGGCTGTTCTTTACATTATATTTTTTAAAGATAAGGTAAACTAAAAATCTTTAAATCGATTTATTCACACAAAACACAACTAAATACCATTGTTCACCATTTCGGATTGGCGATGATATCCCGTTATTTATATTTTTCTTTTCTTTTTTTTTTTCCTAAAAATGGAGTAATTTAGTAACCATCTTCAGAAAAACTGCGGTAAAAGTTACAAAAAAATAATAATATCTTGGAAATTATTCAAAATTTTAAATTCTGAGAGCTTGTAAGACATTTTTGAATTAGCTGATATTACTTTTATCGTGATGCTGCGTTCCATATTCTAGGAGGAGGAGTTGTGAAATACAAACAGACAGTCAGATTTTAATATAATAGATACTAATTATATATGTTACTGATCATGACGACTCAATTCAGCAGAGGTAAAAACTACATACAGAGACTACCGATATTTATTTTAAATAGAAATGAGAAGGATATACAGGTGACTCAAAAGTACTTAGACAAAATCTCAGGGGTCGTAAAGCATGCTGCACGCATTTTTGTGCAATAAAACAGGGACGCAATCCATATGTTCTGTCAAGTTCAATATATCAATATCCATATATTCAGTAAGATACAATGTGTCTCACTCCAATGCAAACATAATTATTGTTTATAACTTGAACAAAATCAAAGGTATAAAGAAATTTTCAGCAGACTTACCTTGCCTTGACGGAAATGCAATGATATCGCAAATAGAAATGGAAGTGTACAATGGTTCGTCAGAGAACATGTATGTAATGTTAATTACATTCGGAAATAAGGAACATGTAAAATATATTCATTAGTTGGATTGCGGCGTCATGAGTTCTTGACTGAATTAATGGATTACCTTGTTAAAAATTTTGTGGTGTGTTGAATCAACTTTTGGTGCTGCAGTAGCTAAAACTATAAGATAGTGAAATCTGTTCAACATTTGTATCTCTGGCCCAATTGGAGCCCCAAATCTTGGATCAAGATTTCACCATTTTATAGTTGCATCTACTGCAGAACCAAAAGTTAGTTCAATCCAGCACAAAAATTTTAACAGTCTACGACTCTAGTTCCCTACACAAAAATTATTTATTGCAGTGTGTTCTCTCATTACTTATGTTTTTCTAATAAGCACGGATTAAAAGCAACTATCAAATTGTTAATAAGCATGAACAGATTTGGTACTACAGCAACAGACGTTGTTAAACGTTTTAAAAATATTTGTCATATTGCCATAAAAATCATGTAAATATATTGAATAAAAAATTAGAAACATGGTTAAATTACCGGTATTCGTTAACATATTTAGTGTTAAGTTTAGTTAGTAGTCAAAAACAAATGCTTTCGGACTTTATTAAAAATGCATTAACTCTACTTAGTCATATTTCACTAAATAAAACTACATTTGTGAGAATTCATTAATTTTAAACGAATATTAGTTCAATATTGAATATATTTCAGCTAAAAATTGCACCAATATTTGGGTGTTTATATTTTATATATTGCTTTGGGTGTATACAAGGTGTATCTGAAAAAGTTACCAAAACTTTACGGTGTGATAGAATGCAGCTATACGAGCAAATTTTGTCATAGAATGTATGGTCGGAACGCAAGCGGTGATAAGTTAAAAGGTAATTTTCAGGGCGATGGATTGGTCGAGGTGGTCCCATAACTTGGCCACCAAGATCGACGGATCTCTCGTGTTTGGACTTTTTCCTGTGAGGCCATATGAAAAGCCTAAGCCCCCATTAAAACCGATATGTGTGTGGTCGCCAGGATTACCGTTGTTTCCGGCGATATTCGAGAAATGCCTGGTGTTTTCGCAAATGTGCGCCAGCCCCTATCCCGCATGTGTGAAGCGTTCATTATAGCTAGCGGAAGATCTTTTGAGCAATTTCTTGAGCATGTACTTTAATTACATTCCTGTTAATAAAATGTTTTCTGAAGTATATCGTCTCATTATTGCGTTAATTCTTTAACTGCAACAGTGAAAAACTACCTTTTAATTTCTCACCGCTTGCGTTCCGAACATACATTCTGTGACGAAATTAGCTCGTATAGCTACGTTCTATCACCCCGTAAAGTTTTGCCCCCTTTTCAGATACGCCTTGTATATTGCATCAATATTGGCGAGAAATATTTCACTAACGTACAACACAGTAACACATTTCTGCAATATTGGCATTTCTATGTAAATAATTCTAACGTAAAACCAATATTAACCAATATTAGTAATAAATAAGATATATTTACAATGAATGCAATATTTCTGTGGTATTGAGTCAATATTATTTATTATGTATTAGAAGGTAAATTTCAAAATATTTTCCTGAATAATTACATTTAAAAAATTGTATATTTAAAACTTTTAAGAATCAATTGAAATTTAGTAATATAGTGATGCATCTTTAAGGCATAATGATGTATACAAAGTCATTATTTGAAGTATTAACTTTCCAGAAAACGACAGAAACTTCTCAGATCTGAAATAAAACAGGTCGTTCGTGAACCATAACTGAATAAATCATTCCAATATTTTTTAGAGCATAAGAATATTTCTCCTAATAAAAATATATGGACTCATGTCATTAAGATACCTATACCATATTTTGGTCAAAGTGAAATTGAAGGAAATGTTTCTTGCCTAAGTTTTAGATGATATTTAGAAATGATGTATGGGTTGCATTAAAGAAAAAAACTCGATTAATATTCAGATGATTTATTGTGGGAATACATACAGAAACCCTGAAACTGACTTTTCTTTCTTGTACAAACAATGCTCTTTTTTTTTTTCGTTTTTGTTATCGTTTGAGGAAAAATAGTCCATTCAAAATAATTTTGTTTTGAAAATGAAATACGCCAATTATACCGAGATCTTTTATATGAATAAATATTTGGGGAGTTTTTCTTCAATATTTTGTAGTAATATTTGCAAAAGAATTTGTTTTTAGCAAGTATTAAAAATAAGATATAGGCAATACCACACAGTGGTTCCAAATGCCAAAAAAGTAATCAAAATATGAAAACCTGTACGAATGCGTTTGAAAGTTGGTATTTAAGGAGTTTTGGCCTTTTTGATTGCAAATCTGATATCAAAAAGCAAAAATTCAATATGGCGGGCAAAATTGAAACCAAAATCAATGAAATAAAATAAAAGTATACTATGTGGTTTTGAAAGCTAATAAATTTTAAAAGGAAAAAATAAATTCAAATGGCGGGTTCATAATGATGGACAAATGATTTTTTTTTTCAATAAAGCTGAAAATTATTATATTTGTATTGTTGGCGTCACAAAACGCTATTTTTAAGTTGAAAATGAGAAACAATAAAGGGACAGATATTTCACGTGTAGAAAACTTTCTTTTCTTGTGAGCCCTGCCAGATTCATTGGCATGTTTTAACATCCAGCAACTAAATTGAAATCCTCTGCAAACTAAAATTTATGTATTGCTGGTATTATTTGTGAAATATTGTATGTTTATTCGAACAGTGGGAAAATAAATTAGCAAACGAAACAATAACTTAAATCTATTTCGCGACTAGTTTTATTATTTTTTTTTTCAAATGATCATCAGTACATTAATATTGAAAACTGGCGATGCCGGTGAAAGTCATTCGGGTTTGGCGGCACCTATATAATGCCGAGGCACCGTAACCCTTTTCTTACGGCTGTGGAGTCCTTACAGCACATGAAAAGCGGCTTTTCTAGAAACAATTTTATTATTAAATTATTTTATTAAACAATTTTATAACAAAATAGGTAATGCAAATTATAAATAACATATAAGATCTTTATAAGTACCATACAAATTCATTTATACAAAACGTTTCATTATATGACAAAAAATAAACATAACTCAAATTTAAAAAATAATACGAAATGAAAATATTTAATGCTAAGTTGATTTGAGAATGCGTACAGGAATCCCTTAAATTGACTTTTATTTATTTGAACAGTGAAATATTTGTAATTTTTATTTTGTGAGGAAAGACATGTCATTCAAATAAAAATTCTGAAAATATATACTAGTTTCGTGTAGAAAAATCTACGCACAGAAAATATTTTTAATGACTAATTTGCAATAATATCTAAAAACCATATTTTTAAAAGTTTAAAATGAAAAAGACTTTTTTCTTACTGTAAAAAGAATTTGGTGAAAAATTGAGATATTTCAATTTATAAAAAAATCGCAACCTTTACAATAAATAAAAGTAGTTTGTCATTATATACATCACTAGTAGTGTAAATACATATTAATTGGAATCTGATGAAACACAAGTTGTGAATTATTTTATAAAAAAAAAATAATAAATAAAATAAGTGCTTTTCTTTTTTAATAAAAGGAAAAGTGTATTAAAACTTCTTTGCAATTTTTTTTTACTTCATTGAACAGAAAGGATAAAAAAAAAAATTAATTGAAAAATACGAAAAACAAATAGTGTAAATAAGCTTATTTCTTTTGAAATTTCAAAATTTTTTTTAAAGATTGAAACTTAATTCTTTCTTATTTTAGTTATTTTATTTTTTTTTAATTTATTTATAAGGGCGATAAAGTTACAATAAGTATTTTTTATTAGCTTCATGGGTTTCGTTATTTCTCATGTAAAAATTCAAGTTATTAATAAATCTCAAAGAAGGAAAACTTTGTTATATAACCAACTTTCTAAAAATAAGGATCTATTTTTAGATTCTTTTTACCTTGGTCACATCTCCTTTAATGATGAACAATATATAGGGTGAACCAAAAGTCTTGCCCTGATTATAAATACTTATTATTCTCAAACTATTATAATTAGGCATATGTTTGCTTGGGTACATTGTAAGTACTGTTATAAATTTTTTTTTATAAGACCACGTATCTCAGTAAATTTGAATGTGTGCTCCCTTGGTAGCTTGGAGAATGCCTAAGTGGTATTCTAGTTCCCGCCAAGTGTTCTTTGACATGTCTTCTGTCACAGTACACACAGCAGCTTGTATCCTAGTCTTCAGTTCTTTGACGTCAGCAATTGGTATTGCAAAAAGTTTTGTCCTTGATATAGCTCCAAAGAAAAAATCCAGAGGATTAATATCTGGAGAGCGCGGAGACCGGGGTTTTGGTTAATCCCTTCCAATCCACCGATCCGGAAATGTTTCGTTCTATAGCACAAAAATACTACTAAAACTGACCTATCCAATGATACGACATGTTACATTATTATACAAACGGTTAACTTGTAATGAATTGTTATAATCACGGCAAGACTTTTCGCTCACCCTGTAAAATGATCTAAGTGAATATAAAAGTACACACAGCAGCTTGTATCCCAGTCTTCAGTTCTTCGACGTCAGCAATTGGTATGGCAAAAAGTTTTGTCCTTGATATAGCTCCAAAGAAAAAATCCAGAGGATTAATATCTGGAGAGCGCGGAGGCCGGGGTGTTGGTTCATCCCTTCCAATCCACCGATCCAGAAATGTTTCGTTCTATTGCACAAAAATACTACTAAAACTGACCTATCCAATGATACGACATGTTACATTAATATACAAACGGTTAATTTGTAGTGAATTATTATAACCACGGCAAGACTTTTGGTTCACCCTGTAGAATGATCTAAGTGAATATAAAAGTCCCCCCCCCCCCAAACGTCATTTGCATTCTCAATTTACTTTAAATTCAGTTGATGCACTCCATCTAATATATAAAAATAATATATCATATTTCAGAAAATTTATTTTCTGTTTTATTTCTCGGATGAGCTCCTCGTGTAATTTTGATTTAATTTAGAATCCTTTTAAACATATATCATAAGTAGAGAAGCGATAAAGTAAAGCAATATATTTGGTTTGAGAAGCTACTTCAAAGTAATACGCAGAAATAAGAATTTAATTAATTTAATTACAACTGTTTTAAAGTACTCCATGATGTTCAACTTTAGGGTTAAAGAAAATTAATTTTAACTTTCAACTATTTATATAAAAAATAAATTATTTAATTGAAGTAGGTTGGGGGGGGGGGGGATTTCCAGTGTTACACTCGTTAAGCTGAAATATTTTTGTAGATTGATGGAAAAATTAAATGATAATTTATTTTCGAACGGAAAGCACTACTAAATTGAACAAACATTCAACAAGAAATTCAAAACACGATTAATAATACTAATCTGATCATCGCTTAAGACAAGTAAATTATTCGTGGTCTCTCTTCGTACTGGTGGTGAGGGGGGGGGGGGGCGTCACTGGTGCTTTGGCGCTTACTAACGGTGATTCTCAAACAAACCAGGGCGTAAACATTTTGAACTGAATGGTGAAATCTGGCTAACCATTTATTTTCACAAAAAAATTAATAATGTCAACGCCCCCTTAAGTAAACACTAAATGCTAAAGCAAACAATTTTGTTTTCGAAACTAGAGTCGAAACTAGCTAGGAGTTGGTAGGTAATACTTACTGGCTGTGAAAAAAAGTCATGTTTATTTTTCAATATTGTGCTGATGATTGCGGATTTCTTTTATTCGACACGGTTTATCTGCTTTCCTCCCCCTCCCTTCCCAAACACAACAAAAAATATAAATATGGATAAACACAATAACGAATCAGAAAATTAGGAAGTAGGTTTAATTTATTAATTACGAAAATTTTTGAATACACATTTTTAGGCATGAACGGGTTCTATTTTTTAACTTGCCCTAAAACAGTTTTTGATAACAAAGACGTTGAAAGAAGTAACAATGCGAACTGTTGGTTTACACAAAAAATTTAAATTACATTTCACAAAAAATGAAGATATGGAAAAGGCTTGAGAAGTTTGTCATTGCACTTTTATTTCTTTGCGGTTTAAATAGAAAAGTACGTTAATATCGTGTTTCTTTAATTTGTAATTTTTTTTGTAAACTATTTCATTTATTTTTATTTTTGAAACTATTTACGTTCAACATGGTTTAAATGATAATATTTGCCCTTTGAAGCCATTTTGCACGTTGGCTGCCGAAATAACACAACCCCAAAAAATGAGATAAGTATGAGAGTATGTACGTGAGAGTTCTCTATCTATCACTTTCAACTTTTCAAAGCCATTAACACATATTTGATATTTATGTTATGCATTTTTTGTTTGCTCCAACGGCTGCTTGTCTGAATAAAGCTTTAAACGTTCGTTATCTCAGTAAAACGTTTTTTGAGTGGAATCATTACCGCAACCCCCGTGCGATATCTCAGCCATATCTAGAGTTTTCCAGGAAAACATTGTAAAAATTTTCTTATTTTGGTATTATTTCTTATTTCAGGAAATTTTGAGCTGCGGTTTCTGAATTTTTCGTGTTTTGAGGGGAAAATAAGATACGACAAAATTTCGTTTCTAATACGAAAATGTAACACGTAGCACGGTTGTCGTAATACCCTATGATTTGACAAAAAGGTAACTCTAGATTGTGATTTTTTAAGTTTTACGTTGGATTGGTTAATTTTCTGTATTTGGGGGAGAAATGGGCAGATCAGAGCCAAAATTTTCTTCTTTTAACGGAAAAAGGGAGCAAAAAAATCTTCGGAAGAAATTTATGGATTTTTTTTTAAGTGTAGAGGAAGAGATTTAATAGAATATGCAAAGTTAAAAGAAACAGAGGAAAATTGAGACACTAGGGTATTCACTCTTTCGGTTAATTTTTTGGAAAATTGTATTACATACTTAAAAATGCTAAAAAATAAAACAGAATTTTGCTAGTTTAATCGTAATTTATTTATTAAATCCGTAATCTCCAAGTTTCAAGATATTTATAGCAAATTTATGTCATTAATCACGAAAAATTCATTAATTAATTTTGCAAAATAATAACTGATAATATTTTTCAAAATTTATTTTTTATTACTTTTTTATTTATTAAATTTTCTTGATATTAATTAAATTTTCTTTTTTTAAATCACACTTGTGTTTTTAAAAGTATACCAGTATTCACTTCCGGTGGTTAAACGTAAAAAAATATATACATTACTCATTTAAATAGTTGAAAAATAAAATACAATTTTGTTACTTTATTTGTAATTTATTCATTATAATTATTAACTTTCATTGCTCGAAAATATATTACAAGTTTAAAATATCAGTCATGATAAGGTTATTAAAGAACTTCCAAAAATAATAGCTGAGAAAGTTTTCCACATGTTAATATTTTACTTTATCAATTATCTAATCTGTTACTCTAATACTCATAAAATTTTCATATTAAAAAACATATTTTTGATTATAAAAGCACTCAAATATAGTATAAATTTACTCGATTAAACTTTTAAAAAACATTAGGTATTTAAATAAGCTGAAAAATAAATAAGAATAAAATAGAATTTCGCTACTTTATTTGCAATTTATTCATGAAAATTCTGCGCTTGAAGTGCTTAAGAATTTATTACAAATTTATAACATTAATCGCGAAAAAGTCGTTAAAGAATTTTCAACTGTAATAGCTGAGAAAGTTTTCCCCAATTTAATCTCTTCTGAAATATCTTAAACATGCTTAAATGTAACTCCACTTTAGAGAACCTTCAAAATCTGCTCATATTTCCCGGATTAATTCTGATCGCCAGGATGCAAAGACATCTTCGAGAATTCTATCTCGGAAAAGACCTATTCTTAGTCTCTCTTCAAAACTCTTCAATGTAATAGCCACTGACACCAATCCGAATTTCTGCTCAAGTGGCTAAATCTACTAAACCCGGAAAGTCAATACTGAATTTCAAACGGAATACAAAGGAACTTATTTTATATTTATCACACAAATACGAAATTGATGGTTTCGACGATTTAATAAAAGACACTATATATATATATATTATATGCATTACTATTCTTATTATATTATTATTATTATTAACGTAACAATATTATGTTTATTAAAATATATTCTGTATATATTCTGTGCTAAATGTATTCTAAAATAAATCTTTATTTATATGTATAATGAATTATGTATGGGAGATCAAAACAAAAGTTAATGTATGAATAGCGGGACCATATAAAAATTTTAATTTCGTATTAAATGTGCAATAAAAATTGAAGCATATTTTCTTGTCCAAAGTGTCAGTTAAAATAAATCCTTATTATATTTGAAATATGGAATATATTTCTTTGAATATTGGGTACGAAAATAGACATTGGATAAAGATATTGGGTGGATATACTTTACACATGTTTATTTGTGTAAACAGAGTGTTGCACAAACATTGGAATTCCCTTTAATTTTGAACCTATCGGAGATACGTAGGGAATGTAACTTAAAATAGTTCTTAAAATAAAGTAGAAAATAAAACTGTGTTAATGAAAAAATTTCCCATTATTTTTTAAAAAGTTACACTTTTAAATTTTTATACCGACTCCCGGGCCAAAATTCTTCATTGTTTCATTTTGCTGCAACAAGATAAGTACAAAAAAAATGCATTTCTGTATCTTTAAAAACAACTGAATTATAATGGAGGAATAAAGCTGACTTTCGAATCATTTAAAATGAAATTTCATCTAAGAAAATAGGGACCATATAGAAATAAGCTCGACTGCAGAAGTGTAATCTTACCCTTTTTCTAAGAACATCACACAAATTTGTGTTTCAAATTTACAATGATCAATTTTCAATTAGACATGACTATGACTAACGCTTTCCATTTTTTAAGAAACGGGTATGAAGTTTTTAGTAATCAGCTTGTTGCTGCAAAAATAATTTTTTAATTGATCAATTTTGTCTACCTGGATCGTATAGAAATTTAAAAAGCGTAACTTTTTGAAAATTAACGGCAGGAACCTTTCATTAACACAATCCTAGTTCCAACCTTATTTTGAAGATTTTTTCAGTTGGCTATTTATCTTCAACGAGTAAAAAAAATTAAAGAACGTATGAAACTTTTTGTGTCAACTTATATACATATATATACAGCTGTATCTCTCTAATTATATAGATATATAATCTGGATTTCAAAAAAATTTTCATTTACCCCAGTGTTTAATTTGTCATTACTTTGAAATTATTGGCTTCAAATGTTTTTTATTAAATTACTATTATGATTTATTTAATTAATTAATGACAAAGTATTTAAGTCTCATTTTTCTTCGATTTGTTGGTTTTATTTCTTAAAGGTGCTTTTTATAATATTTTCAAAATGACATCTAAATGTAAAAGGATTTACATGGCAGCTATAATTAAGAAAATGCGGTTGCATATATTATAGGTTTCTATAAAATTAATTTAATGTAGGATTTCAAATTTTTACATATTAATATATTTTAATCATCATGGGTTTTCTTTCGGTGTATTTTAAGGAGCTTGTTTTGTCACTTTTAGGCATTATACCAACAATAATCGACGAAATAAAATGTCTTTACTATTAATTGTGCTTATGAAGCTCCTCTGAAGAATCCATAGCACATTTACTGTTTCTCATTTTTATATTTTCACTCTCTATTATTTTTTTTTCATTTATTTTCACACATGTGATTTCATTTTAATTATATGAATATATATATATTCATGTTTAATATATAGTAAAACCCCGATTCTAATGAGTTTTTTAATAACAACACGTATTACTGTTATTTATACATGTATATAAATGATTTTTTTTAAAACATTCCGCTATATATTATTGAAATTCGAAAAAATGCTATACAATTTCCTTTAACATATAAACAGGCACATTTTAGCATTTTGGCGTTGATAGTGAAATAAATCGAATATAAAATGCCAAAACTACTTCTACATTAATCTTCATAAATCTCTCGTCATGCTTATTATCAATTTACATTCTTTATGATTAAGCTTATCTTTTCCCCTACATAGAATGAGAACATAAGTTTTAAAACTTCCATCCAATTTAGCTGAGATGATATTTTTATTTTGGCTCTCAGTTAATTTAAAGAGTGTGAAGAAAGAGAAAATAGGAGAATTATTTTTACTTACTTATTAGGCAGTACAAAAACTTCTCATTTTTTGTGTGTGAATGAGATATCTTTTATTCTTTAAGTTTGTTGTGTTATATTAATCTTTTTCGATAATTTTGGAATGTGCTTGTTTTTGTCGTTACTATTAATCTAGGATGAAAACAGCAAACACTTAGAAAAGAGAGAAATTCACGAAGCAGAGTCAGATAATATAGACGAACACGCGAACACCGTTCGCAGAAAATTTTCAAAGTTTACAGACAGTTTTGATTTTTTTTTTTACAAATTTCTTTATAAAAGAAACTATCAAGACCCTGGGGCGGAGAATCGGTGCGATGCGCGTCATAGACTCTTGAGAAGGTCTGCAGACTATTTTTCAACTGGAGAAAAAAAAAGTTTGCTAGGAATTATTTGCCATGTACCATGGTACAGTATTTTTTGGAAGAAGCGCCGCGGCGCATACGAGTTTAAAACTTAAAAATATTGTAATTGCAGCACTTATGCCGGAACAGCAGGTACAATGCTTTTCTTTTCTCTCCTGCCAGGGCTGGTAGCAGAGATAGAGCAGCACCGAGAAGGATGCTGGAGATTAATTTAACAGATTAAAAGAATATTTTGTGTTAAAAAATAAATGTTAAATGTTGATCGCTTTTAAATAGACTATTTGGTTGGAAATTTTAGCGATTTTTTTTAGATTCGAAAGGGGAATATTGTTTTAATATCTTAGTAAATATTATCCTCTTTTCAATAAAGTCTAATTCAGAAAACTGGAAGGGGTGGGGGGGGGGGGGGGGTTGAGTGCATGTAACGTAATGCGAAGGATTGGAAAGAGGGCGTTTGTCCTTAAGTTCGGCAGCCTGTTTATAAAATTTCTACTTGTGTTGCAGACTGCAGAAAAAAATTCTGCTTAATAATGCTTGTAAATTAATATTTTTCTTTTAGTGATGTTACTTAGTGGCACTCCACTCGCATATAACTTTTCATTTTTGCTGTTAGCAGATATATAGGACTCGGGAAGGGTGCAGCGTTTTTTTTTTGCAGAAAAAATTTAAGAAATTATTTGAGTTCGCAGACAGTTTTACATTTTATCTAAGTCTGTCACGAAGGATTAAAACAAAGAGGAAAAGAAAAAAAAAGAAAAATTTACATGTGTAGTTTTATTCATTAATATTTTATTCAAGTGACAAAATAAACACCTGACAATGCATTTGTTTTCGACACTTTCAGCAATATTTTGTGTTTCACCTAACTTGATTGATTAAAAGCAGAGAGGGGTTTTGTAATGAATTTTACCACCCATTCTGTATAAGATTAATTTCCACTACGTGACCACATTACGCCAGTTTGCATCCAACCAACCAAAATCTCCATTTGTCCGACAGTATTTATTGCCCAACCAATCAAAATCGACGAAAACCCGTGTCAAACAAAATTCCCACAGGTTGTTAAGGTTGCTAGGCTGTGACGTCAGTTGAAAACTGATCTATTGCAATAAAAGTAAGCTCTATATAAAACAAAACTGATATATTCGAAATATTGTACTGTTTTATTTATTTTTGGTCTTAAGATTTTACTGAAGTACAACACGAACGCTAACATCCATGCAGTGGGTGGAAGAGGATTGAACATAAGAAATCGTGATGTGGATTTCGGCGACTGATTCTAGGGAAATATTAGATGTCTTTAAGGATAATAAAAATTCGGAAGAAATATATTGTAAAGCACGTCGGCACGAGTTTGGCGGAAAATCTATAATCTCCAATGGCATCTGTTTCTGATATTCCATTTCACTGTTGAAAATTTTTAGAGAAATTCTAGAGGAAAAAAAAACTGCAAAAATATGATTAAAACAAAGTTGAAAAAAGAGGATATAAGGTTATTTAAAAAGTGGAAAATCCGGAAAATTTTTCATTCCTGATTAAGTAATTTATCAAAGTCCATGTCCTACACTGCTGTTATTAGGATAAAGGGATTTTGTGTTACTGGTCATAATATAAAAGTTTAACGTGTTTAAACCGTGCCGGAGTTTGTGGATTAACTTTCACGTTTAACATGGCAGTGTCCATTTTGTGACCGCCTTCTTTTGACCACTTTTTGCAGTAAGGATGTTTCTAAAAGGTCTTTTTTAGGAGAATAAAATAAACCCTTTTTTACATATTACGAGAATTAATTTTGAAAAAATAACATTTATATTTTATTTTATTATGTTTCATAGAGGATTATATATATATATATATATACATTATATATACTAATAAAATATCATTCTTTGAAAAATTAGTCATACAGACATAAATGCAGTATAACCTCTATTTATTAAAATTTTACCGACGTTTGAAAATTTGGGAGTTAAAATGAAATTTAAAACTTATGAAATAGTTATACTAAAGCAGTCGAATTCAATCCGGTTCTTAAGGCTGTTCTTAAATTAAAACTGGCTGCTTTCTGACGCATTCCTGAATTCATTTTAGTTCGTAAACGCATGAGATTGGCAGGTGCTGTTATTTAACAACTATGAAATCAAACAGTTTTTGTTATTTTTGTTAGAAGCACGAGATCTTTTAGAAAATACATCAAAGTTGGTATTTTCAACCAAATTTATGCATAAGACAGCTCGATAAATGTCATTAAGAGACAACAATCGCTTAAAATTCAAGATGTAATTCATTTATCAAATAAGGAGAGAAACCATTTGATTCCAAATCACTTCAATACTCATGCCTGCAAGTGTCATGCTTTCACCTTTAAAAATGTGTCAGAAAGTTTCGCAGGGTAAAATACATTTTTTAGGGGAGCTGGAGGCACACTTAAACCATTTATGCTACTACATTTGTATTTTTTGTAAATACGTAATTGTAAAAATGCTTTAAGGCTGTTCTCAAATCCAAAAGGCCAATTTTATGACATAAGTTTCAATTTATTTTTGCATGAAACTTAATATTTTTGCCAGTGTTGTTGCTGAGAAACTATGCAATTGAACTGTTTTTTCTTTCTTTCTTTTTTTTTTTTTTTTTTTTTTTTTTTTTGCAAACGTAATAGATCTTTCAGAAAATAGTATCAAAGTGGGTGTTTTGAACCGAATTCTCGCGCGAAAGAAGAATAACCCCTCAAGAAAGGGTAAAAAACGTCTTTGTCAGGCGATCAAAATCGCTTATAACTGAATAGATAATTTATTTATCAAAAAATGGAAAACACAGTTCAGTTCCAAATCGCTTTCATAGTCAGGCCTTCCAATTTTATAGCTTTCCATTAAAAAATGAATTTGTAAATGTGCCAAAACATTTTGCGCTTGTTGAGCAGAGCAGTTGAGAATAGCCTTAAATGCATATTTTTTTAAAATTTCATTGAAAAATTTTGTGTTCGTGCAAAGGGGTGTGACTTTGTAACTGCTGTACAAATTATATTTATTTTGGTGTATACTATCACCTCCTAATGTTTGTTCCGAGTTCAAAGATATCCCGTATCTTTATGAATTGAGTTAAACATTTGAACTAATTAAGATGGAGAGCAGGAAACACTTGTAAGGAAACTTTAATTAGTCATTAGTCTTCCATAAACCAAAATCCTTTCGTCTATAAACTGTGAGAAACTACTTCATCATTTCATGAAAAATTAAAGTTTTTGGTTATTTTAATGTTAAAAAAGTTATTTAAATGTATTAGAAAGCTTGAAAAATATCTAATAATAAAAATCTAACTAAATATTAATGGTAATACGTGTTAATGCATCTTTGAATGGCATACTTTAATTAAAGCAAGATTTCCTAATCATATTGTTCATGCATATCGTTATCTACCATGAAATTGCAAGCGTCAAAAATTATTATTAAATATTTAAAACTTTAATATTAAAAATTATAACTTATATAATAAAATATTTGGTATTAAAATTAAAATTAGTTAATAAAAAAACGATTAATTAATTAGTAAAAAAATGAATTATTAATTATTAAAAAAATAGTATTGAAAATTTGGTACTATCTATTAAATAGTATTGTATTTGTAATTATTTTAATGGCAAAAAAGCAAGCATGGAGAGTAATACACCGTAAAAATTCAACTAAATATAATAATTATTGTTATTATTGGTTTAAATGACATAATTGAATTAAAGCATTTTATTAAATTCACTAATCATACTGTCCAATATCATTTACTATGAACTATCTGGCAGGTGGCAAAAATATTTTTGACAGCGGACAAAAATGTCTTCAAATGGACATAAGAAAGAAATTGAGAGCAACAAAATTTGCAAAAGTAAATAAAAGGAATTTGTCGGACCACTTTTCAAAATAAAGACATACTCCACGTCATCATCTCTAGTACATGATATTTGGTCATATACTTATAAATTGCTGGAGAAAGTAATTCAAGTGATTCTATGAAAAATACAAGAAACAATCCATCATTTTTCGTGTCACGTGGCAGTTATGCAGCCATTGAATGTCCACCAAACGAAAAGACTTCTTTTTTGAATTCAGAAAACCGAAGCTTTTCGCCATTATTTTTCTTTTCATGTCCACACACAAAAGGTCTTTTGTATCAATCTTCTTTTTCCCCCTTTCTGTTTTAGGTTAGTTTAGAACTCGAAAAAGATTTCTTTATTTCTCTATCCATTCCAGACATAGTTAAAGGGAAGCCCGTTTTCTTTTGTTCTTTCTTGCATAAAGTGCTAAGTCTCTTCAGCCGTTTTAATTAACAAGTGTTAGCATTCACAATAACACGTCTTAATTTATTTCAACGTTGTCTCGAAGTTCTTGAATGAATTGATTTTTTTGTCACCACTAGTATCAGTTTTTAAAGTTTAATTTACGAATACAGTTTAGCGCCAGATTTCGTTCTTATCAAGTTATCTGTTAATAAATTTCTTGCGAAACAAAGTTATCGATTTCTTGGCAGATACGAAGGGGAGGTAAAATTTAATTAATACAGAAATTAAACAAAGTAAAAGAAAAGTTTTAAATTAATTATTAAAGTTTCGTCTTTGAAAATAAATTATAAAATTGTTTAAGAGATAATTTCCTAGATTTTCAAAGTATAAATCCTTTCTACATTAACATTATTCAAATGACACTAAAATGTAGTAAGATAACATCCTGATGTTTCTCTTATTTTAAAATAATGTCATTAAAGTTATTAAGCTCTTTATATTAGAAGATGTTTATCACGTGTGTTTTTATTGCATATTAGCAAATTAATACTTAAATAATACAAATAATGCAGTACAATATTGGTCTCTATCTGTCGATAACTCTGTGTACCGATATGCGCAGCCATTCATATACAGTCGAACTTTCTTAACCCGTAAGCACACACGCCGGGGTAGATTTCACCCCAATCTCATTTTTTTCTTCGAAAAAAGGGATAATTTTTTAGAAGATGCTCCTGACCTGCCTTGTACCTTTCAAGGTCAAGGTAAAGGTCAAGAAGGGATGGATGAAGGAATGTCGTTTCTTTGTTCACTAGGTGGGGAGAAAGATACCTCTTGGGATTCTATAATCCCGCGGGTGTACGAAAGCTTCATTTCGATACGTTCATCTCTTACGGAATAAGATAGACTCAAAAAATTTTAATGATTTTTTAAAGTTTAATTTACTATTACAGTTTAGCGCCAGATTTCGTTCTTATCAAGTTATCTCTTAATAAATTTCTTGCGAAACAAAGTTATCGATCTCTTTGCAGATACGAAGGTGCAGATTGAAGTGAAATTTATTCTCCTCCTAAATCTCTATTCAACATAATGGAAAAGTAACATAAAAGCTACTTGTACATATTGACTATTGTCATTATACATATTGTACATGTACTACTTATACATTATTGGGTATTAAATGTTGTGAAATAATTCATGTTTTGAGATGCAAAATAAACCGTTTGAATATTTTCTAAAAAAAAAAAGTTATTTTTACAGAAACTGCTACAAAATATGTAAATAAATATAAAAAGAAAGATTTTTTTCCCTAAAATGAAGTAGAATTGATCCATTTTACAATATACAATAGTAGATTTTTTTTAAAAACGTATTTAGTCAAAAATATAATGGGAGACAAACTGCGGTGAGATTTATTCAATGCGTGTGCTAACGTTACAGGCGCGTGTGCGTACGGGTTAATACATAGGAGCACGGCTAATGCGAGAACTCGGTTAAAAAAGAACAATTTGCCCGTTAAGAATACTTCATCATTTAAACTGCAGTGAAAATTTCACGCTTTTTTACGAACTATAAAAGGAGGATCACGGTTATTATGAGCATAATATCTGTTCATTTTATTGACCTCTTTTAGATGGTTTCATTAAAATTGATAGTGAAGTTAACGCGTAAATATTAACATAAGAAAATATTTTTGAAAATATCCACAACCAAAATATCAATGAAATAGTTGAATTTGAAAATTCGCCAGAAATACTAACAAGTTAGTATGGATCTAAAGAGTAAAGCTATAGATGCCTTTCATACTCTAACGCGATTGTATCACGTGAAAAAGGTGACGTAAATGTATATATGACTCGTTTTGCATCGAGATATATGGAGTAAGCAAGCTCTTTTTCCAATCAAGTAATTAAAACTCACTCATTCTTTTTTTAAGTTAATGGGAAAGCACTATGATTTGGATGATCTCTTTCTACAATCTATATAAATTATACTTACTAAATATTCTATGTTCGTTCACCAATTGATATTAATTTCAGCAGAGCGATCATTTGAATTACTAATTTTAGTAATTATGTGCGAGTTTTTTGAGATTTTAATTCTCTCAACGGATACTACGAGTAACGCCTAATACGAGGAATTTTATAATCCCTTTGCAGTGAAAAAATCCTTAAAATTCTTTAAAGCGAAAACACACAAGTCTGTGTGTTTTTGTTTAAATTATGCAAATATGGTAGGGCAAGGATTGAAGTGAAAGAGAAATATATAGATGCCCACTAAAGTCCCTTGCCATCCTCTTAACTTCGGAACGTCAACTGCTATATTCATAAAAGTGGTGTCTAGATATAGTAAACTAGCCACGTGCCACTGAATGAAACCACCTACGATGCCACCTGGTGGAAAACTGCGGAGTTAGCATTCCTTTCGTGAAAACGGAAACAGATAGGGGGAAAAAAGTGATTTACAAAGTTGTAGAGCATCATCGATTTAGTACGAAAAGACACCTTGTGGACATTAATACGAAGAATAGAATGGTTAAAACGCGCATTATTTTTTCTTAATTTCCTACACTGTGACGTCACAAAATTTGAGGAATGTAATTTGAGGAACAAAATTTGAGGAAAATAATGAGGAATGATTATCTTTCGGACAAATGTGCATTCAAATGTGCATTGCAGTTGACAGTGAGAAGTTTGAACATCTCAAATAAAGGTATATTGTTATAACAAGTTGTTTTTTTCTTTCTAAGATCGTTCTGTCACGTCACAGTGTAGGAAATCACGAAAAAATAAATTCGCGTTTTAACCGTTGTATTCTTCGCTTGATTTTTAAATCACTATTTTCCCTATCTCTTTCCGTTTTCGAGATAAAAATGCTAACTCCGCAGTTTTCCGCCAGGTGGTGCCGTAGGCGGTTTTATTTACTAGCGCATGGCTACTTTACTATACCTAGACACCACTTTTATGAATATAGTAACAGCCGTAAAGTTAGAGGGTGGCAAGAGATTTTAGTGGGCATACTGTATACGCACCGGATAGAGGGGGAGAGGTAAGACGGGGGAAATGATACAATTACTATCTATAATTATCGAAAATGATGAAAAGTTGAGCCCATCAGTTGTCTTTTCAGCGGGTTGTATAGTGTTACTAAGTGTATCGGTTATGCAGGGCCCGAATATTGCTCGGACTTATGGATCCTGGGCACGAAATATTCAGGTGATAGAACTGAAATATTCTACAATATCATTTAATATATCCATACAATATATATTAATGATTTATGAAAATAGCGTGCAATAAAACTCTAAAAGTGTCAGCGCGCTTTTCCCATAGTAAAAATACCAATTATTTATTATTTTTCATATATTCCTGTTTGATAACTTTTTGCCCATTCTAAGCAAGCTGGCTTTCAATCTCTTCTGAAAATGTCAAGTAAGCTAAGCAGTATCATGCGATACCGTTAGAGCAACTCCTGGTTTTGTTCTATTAACACTTTTATGAACTATTCTAGGGTCTAGAAATGTTCTATAATCTATTGAAACAGCGTTATTATTTCAGTTGTTATTCTATAGCGGTGGTTCCTAAACCGGAACGATCGGTAGATCTCAAAAAATGTACGAATAATTTAATCTGCTGGAGTAATATATTAAAAACAATATAGTACAACATTAAAATAAAATATTGTGAAACGACAGTGATAAATAACTTTTTGAAAGGGCGGTGTTTTATTAAACTTTGTACGGAGAGCTGCTTGTGGCTAAAATTAAAATAGACTGAATTCTGACACAGGCTGTTTGTGAATACTATGATTATAAATCACATTGACCTTTAAACACTAGTTTATAGTCCAAGAGCCTACAGCACAAAAACCTATGTTATCAAGCACAAGAAAAAAAAAAACCTTTATTTTATGGGAGAGTAGAAGTAGGGGAATCTAATGATCCATGTCTACCGGAAGTGAAGTGGTGCATAAGCCAAATATTAATAACACCAGTGGTTGACTCGTAGGTTTATCATTTCGTTTGTCCTACAACTATCCTCCATGTTTTCATACCTTTGTTTGTAGGACAAACACAATGATAAAGCTACGAGTCAAACGCTAGTGGTATTCATTTTTGGCTTATGCACCACTTCACTTCCGACAGACATGGATGATTAGATTCCCTTACTTCTACTCTTCCAATAAAATAAAGGTTATTTTATTGTGCTTGATAACATAGGTTTTTGTGTTGTCGGCTCTTGGACTATTATCTAATACATTCACCATAAACCGCTTTTTATTTTCCGAACACATAGTATAATGAAAGTATTGTGATTCTGACGTATGTATGTGTGTGCGAGAGTGAACGCGATAGCTTTCAAGCGGCATTTTCAATGGAGCTTCCATTTGGCGAATGCGTTACACATAGTTGAAAACCCTCCAATTTTTTAATAGCAATATTTTTATGTAGAAATATTTGTTTTTTAAGATCGCAGGATTCCTGCAATTTAATAAAGAGAACATTTTTGTAAGAATTTACTGGTATTCAAAAAATCGGGAGGTTGGCAACTATGATTACAATTATTGACCACTGTCTGCCGTAAGAATTGTATAGGTTTGCGTAAAAATTAGCCGATGGTTTAGGTACTTAAACCATTTTTAAACCATTTTCAAACCATTCAGCGACTGATTCTACAGGGAAAATCACCAGGGAAATGTGATAGAGCATAAGTCATAAATATTTCGGCAATGTAGTCACTGGAGATAAATTTACGTACTAAAAAATTTTTAGAACTCCACTTGTGCATTACTATTCTCGTGTATACGCTTTGTAACAAAGTTCGTGTTTTCCTTAATATAGTTTATACAAAAGGCTCTGTATGCTTACATATTAAGGAAGTCACAAAAAATTGAAATTTTAAGGTGAGTCGCGTAATAAAATTTGAGAACCTATTCTATTGCATTATTAATTAGAATATAATTCTGTTTATTTAGTTTTTTAAAAATTGACGGCGATATTAAGGGGAAAACCGTTTGACAAATTTAATTTTAAGTTCTCGAAATTGTATATAACAAGGTAGAAAAATCATGCACCAGGCACAGATTATGGAACACTTTCCAACAATAACAAGATATTACTAAAATTTATTTTTTCCTTGAATGAAAGGACGTATCTTAATAAATAACTTTAAAAACACATAACTCAGTGAAAATCCATTTTTAGCAATTGCTGTCCATGTCCAATAATATGTGCTAATTCTTTTGTGCACCCCTGATCTATAGGCACAACGTAATACACTAAAAATTAGATAAGTATAAAAATGCCATAGCGCCGCAGAAAACCCACTTCGAGCAATTATCGATCATAGTCAGTCCTGTAATCAAATTCTTTTGTGTAACCCTGTAAATGAACGATAAATGCTTTGCACTCTGTAGTCTACAAAACGCATGTTTTACAGCTCCTCATTAATTCATATCAATTTAATTATGTTTGAAGTGTTATAGAATCATTAAAACGCACCTCAAATGATTTTTCGCCCATAGATCATAATGTAACGGAATTATTTGTATGTCTCTGTAAACGAACTATAAATGCTACACACTTCATTTTCAATATCAAACATTTTATAGTAAACCTCAATAACGTATTAATATTACATGGCAATTCAGACGAGAGTTACGAGAGTTATAGCACGTACAGATCGACAGACAGACGGCTAGAAAAATCGAATTGATAAACACTTTTCAACTATGTTGGATAGTGATAAAAAGATATTTTTCACGTTTACATTTCGAAACAGTTTGAATAAATAATTTCATCTGTCATATGTTGCAAAACCGAAAGAAATATTTTCAAAAATTCCTTTTAAACGCTCTAAAGTGCAATTAAGGTACCTTGAAAAGTATAAAAATTTCACTCTAATTATAGCGATAATTGTTCTTATTTTGAAATAACCTAAATTATCTACAATAATATTTAAGAAAGATACTTTCTGGTTGACAGATTATAATTTACAATAAATAAATAGTCTTCCACAAAAAACAAATCAAATAAAATGACGCTCTTCCTTATCACATTTGGAAACATGTCAATAATAGTGTTTACTTCGTGCTGAATAATTACTTGTAATTAAAGAAACATTTTTTTAACTTTCCCGGGAAACATTTTTTGAAATGAAAATAATCGGAATAAGAGAAGAAAATTCTTTCAAATGTCATAATTATCGGTATATTTTTATTCAGAGTAACTTTCGAAAGAAAATTAATGAACAGAATGCATTAATCTTTTTTCAACAATGATTATCTTTTTTTTTATTAAATGCATTCTGTAATTATGGTAAAAGATAATTTACCTTTACAGAAATATATTCGGTTTTGGAAAATGCATTTATTTATCGATGCAATAAAATGATTTTCTTTTCATTTATCTACGTTACATTATAGAAAAATTGTTAAAAAAATATATTATTATTATTATTTACTTAAACTACCAGTTATACTTTGGATTAGTTTTTCAGAGAAAAAAAATAAGATAACTTGTTAAAAAATAAATAAAAGTTATATTAAAGTAAAAATTAATACCAAATTAATTTTTTCATTTACCGGCGGTATTGTATGGAAGAAGTGTTAAAAAATGATTTTTTATTATTATTTACTTAAACTACCAGATTATACTTAGGATTATTTTTTAAGAGAAAAAAAATTAAGATAACTTCTTAAAAATAAATAAAAGTAATATTAAAGTGAAAATTAATACCAAATAAATTTCTTCATTTACCGGCGAAATTAGTCATTGTTAAAAAATTATTATTTTATTATTATTTACTTAAACTGCCAGATTATACTTTGGATTAGTTTTTAAGAGAGAAAAATTCAAGATAATTTGTTAAAAATAAATAAAAATTAATACCAAATTATTATTTTTTTTTCATTTACCGGTGGTATAATATGGAAAAAATTAGCCATTGTTAAAAAATTATTATTTTATTATTATTTACTTAAACTGTCATATTATACAATGGATTAGTTTTTAAGAGAGAAAAATTCAAGATAACTTGTTAAAAATAAATAAAAATAATATAAATTAAAATAAATAAAAATTAATACCAAATTATTATTTTTTCTTTCATTTACCGGCGGTATAATATGGAAAAGAATAGTCAGAGATGAGTATTTCCTTCATTTACTTCAACTGTAAGATTACAATTTGAACAGATTATTTTTTTAAACCATTTGTTATACATACACTGAAGAGACTTCTTTTTTTTTTTTCAAGAAATTGTCTCGGTTAATTATCCACTAGCGTTTTAATCCATGTTTACAGGGCAGACAGTTACTTCGACATGGCCACCATTTGCATTTAATTATTTGCAGATTATACGACAAAACTCCAACACATCTCATTAAGCATAAATTAATTTTTATTTTGAAAGCAAGAGCGTTATTTGTACCACATAACAAACAAATAAAATAGCTTTTCCAGCTCTTACACAAACCATGAATGCTAAGTGAAATGTTAGCTTCCAGTGTCTGGGTGTGTTTCCACAAAACAGAAAAATATTCAAAGTATTGTTTTCAAGATAAAATATACAGTGGTTTAACAAAGGAAATATTACTTGATGTTTAATAAAGAAGGTTGTTTTCGCAGTAAGTTTATTAACAAACTGGAGTGGTTAATTAATTCTTACATAACAAAAATGCCGTAAAACATTCATGAAAAATGTAAATTTCCCGGCGAAATATTTTGCGCGACGACGCGACGGATGATTATTAGTTTTGTGCAAAAAAAAGTATTTTGTGTTTTATTATGAAATTTGGGAATATAGAACGGTATATATAAAAAGTACACTGTAAAAGAAAAATAATTTTACAGAAAAAACTGTCACCCAGGAAGCCAGTAAAAAAACTGTTTATTTTACGTAAATAATCTGTATTTATTACGAACTTTCTGTTATTTTAACAATCTTTGCCAGTAAGTTCGTAATGAATACAGATTATTTCCGTCTTGGCTGACAGTTTTTCTGTAACTTTTTTTTTTTTTACAGAACAAGTATATGTACAATATAAAAAAAAAATACTACATCTAATCATTTTTAGAAAGGCAACACAAGATTTTTTTTTTTTTTTTTTTTTTTTTTGCTTTTTTGCGATGCTTTAAGAAAATTTCTTGGCAAAGATAAATTTAAACGTTAAAGGCAAAAAATCACTAATCAAATAACTTTTTTTAAAAGCGTCATAGTATTAAAACATTGAACCATGTTTATATGATATTGTTTACAAGTTAAAATGTACAGTGGTTTGATGAATTAAATGTTATTTGATGTTTGATAAAAAAAAAAAAAAAGGTTGTTTTCGAAGTAATTTTATTAACAAACTGGGGTGTTTAATCAATTCTTACACTGTAAAAGAAATTGTTGATTTTAGGTTATAATACTGATAGCTGGGGTGCCAGTTTAGAGCCGTAAAATATACAGTAATATACCGTCTTATAAATAAATTAAACCGTAACTGCTTAACGGTATATTACTTGCTTATTTTACGGTTTATTGTTGTTAATTTTACTGTTTTAACTGGCACCCAAGCTGCCAGTGTTATATCGTAAAATCAAATTTTTTTTTTTTTTTTTTTTGCAGTGTATCTAATAAAAATGCGATAAAATATTTATGAAAAATGTAAATTCAGCAAAGAAATATTTTGATCGATGGATGATTTTTAGTCATCAAGCAAAAAATGAGTTTTCTTATGCTTTATTATGCAATCTTGCTGAGTAAAATAATACTAAGAAAATACTGCGTCTAATAATTTTCAGAAAGGTTATAAGTTGGTTTTTATTTTTTATTTATTTATTTTATTTATTTATTTATTTATTTTTTTTTTTTTTTTTTTGGGGGGGGGGGGGGGGGGTTACAGTGCATTATGGAACAGTCTTCACAAAGACAAACGTTAAAGACGGAAACTCCCTGATCTAATGACAATTTTTTCCTAAGTTTCATAGGATTAAAATATTGAATCATATTTATATCATATTTTTTTCGCGATAAAATAAATAGTGTTTATTCAAAAGCAATATTACTTGATGTTTAATTAAAAATGTTGTCTTCGGCTCAAGTTTATTAACAAACTGGAGTGGTTAATTATTTCTCACATTACAAAAATACCTTAAAACATTTATGAAAAATGCAATTTTCCTACAGAAAAATTTTGTGCAACGGGTCATTCTTAGTCTTATCATTAAAAAAAAATTTTATGTTTTATTATGAAATCATGGTAATTTTGTAAAATAATACAACACTATAAAAGAAAATTGTTGATTTTACAGTATAATACTGGTAGCTGAGGCGCCAGTTTAAAACCGTAAAATTAAAAGTAATAAAGCATAAAATTAGCAAGTAATGTACCGTTAAGCAGTAATATACTATTTTATTCATTTTTATGACGGTATATTACTGCTTTTTTTACAGTATAATACTAGCGCCCCAGCTGCCAGTATTAAACTCTAAAATCAATTTTTTTTTTTTTTTTTTTTTTTTTCAGTGAATATAAATAAAATTACTGTGTCTGATCAGTTTTAAAAAATCAACTCTTCCTTTGACGGGGTATCATGCAAGTGTCTTGGAAAAGGTAAATTTAAATATTAAATACGGAAGCTCATTGATCTAATAGCTATATTTTCTAAAATTTCCTGGGATTAAAATATTAAATCATATTTACATCATATTGTTTTCAAGAAAAAAACTACAGTAATTTAACAACGAAAATATTAATTAATGTATAAGAGAAAAGGTTGTTTTCGCAGGAAGTTTATTAAGAACCTGGAATGGTTAATTAATTCTTACATAACAGAAATACCATGAAAAATGCAAATATACCAGGTAAATATTTTGTGCGACAAATTATTATCAGTCTTTGTGAAAAATAAGTGTTTCACGCTTTATTACAAAATCTAAGTATACAAATTAAAAACAATATGTGGCTTATCATTATCAGAAAGCTAATGCAATTGTTTTAAGATTTTTTCACAAAGATAAACTTCAATGATAAATTTAAACTTTAAAATTGAAAATTCTCTAAGAAAATTGTTATATTTCCTAAATTTGTTTAGGATTGAAAAAATATGAAATCATACACATGATGTCAATGGTTCTATATAAAAAAAAATTCTTGTAAAAAAAAAAAAAAAAAATGTTTTTCTAAATTTTGTTGATAGTACATCACAATAAATTTCTGTGAAACGTGATATTAAAATTTAACATTTTTTTTAATTGTTTATGAATTCGGTTTGTCTGGCAGGCTGGTTGGCTGGTTGGTTGGCTGGCTGGCTGACTGGCTGGCTGGCTGGCTGGATGTATGAATGCACGATCGTCTATACATGCTCTAATTCACGTAAACGCACTCGTGTTGCCATGTATTTTTTATATGTTATACAGGTTTACTATAAAATATTCGGGACGGAAAATGAAGTGCTTAGTATTTATATAGTTCGTTTACAGTGGCATACAAAAATAATCCGTTACATTATGATCTACGGAAAAAATCGTTTACAGGGACACACAAAAATAATCCGTTACATTATGATCTACGGAAAAAAAATCGTTTACTGGGACACACAAAAATAATTCGTTACATTATGATCTACGAAAAAAATCATTTACAGTATATTTTAATGATATTACAGTATTTTAAGCATACTGAAATTAATATCAATCACTAAGGTGTACTACAAGATGCACTATAAAAAATGGCGTATGAAGGAAAAATCGTTTAAGGTGCATTTTAATGACTTTATCAATGCTTCACATATAATAAAGTTTATACGTATCACTGGGGTAGAGTACAATAGGATTTTTAAGGAGAATAGAATAAGTAGCATTTACAGTTCGTTTGCACAAAAGAATTTCAATATATTATAAACTATGGGAGAAAATCGTTTGCGATGAATTTTAATGATGATATTATACTTGAAGCGTACTTAATTAAAACGGATCACTTAGATTCACTACAAAATGCTTTTTGTAGATTATGGAGTGCGTAACATTTATTTTTCATTTACAGTAACCCACAAAGCAATTCGGTTATAGGTTACTACGATCGTTAATTGTTGGAAGAACGTTTTCCGCATTTTTAAACATATCTAATTAGTAGTCTGGTTAGTGTATTACATTATTTATGTAAATCATATAGAAAATATACAGGGCTGCGCAAAAGAATTCACACGCATTAGATTATATGGATAGCTATTGCTGAAAATAGATTTTTTACTGAGTTACGTGTTTTTTAAATTGCTTCATTAGATATTTCGTTACTTAGTATAAAAAATTATTATTTTTAATACTATTCTGTTAGTGAAGTTGTAAAGTGTTCTAAAATAATTTTTTGAGGGGGTGGGGGGCAACTTTTGTTGAGATAAATACCATACAGGTTTTTTTATACATTTAGTGAACAATAAGATTTAAAAATTAGTTTTCAATAATTAAAAGTAACTATTCGAATCTATGTTTACATGACAAAATTTTACTTTAGCTAAAATTCAGAATAATAATCTATGTCTTTAAAAAGGTTCCCTCTGAGTTAAATTTATGATTATTTAGCTCTTTTAAAGGCGGTGGGAAGTAAACTTCGCACATAATTTTTTTTCCAAGCTGCCAAAATTGCGCCAGAATTTCTGACAAAAAAAAAAAAAAAAGCTTATATCATACGCGTGAAGAGTAGAAATTATTTTCAATTCAATTTATTCGTAAATTCTGGCGATAGTCGATCATTTCACAATTTTAGCAACATAATTATTATGCTCTTAAAAGGGTTAATATAAAAAAACCGCTTTTCTCATACCACTATCTTTGAATAGAAAAATGTGGCTTATTTAATTAAAATTTTCTGTAGTTAAATAAATATTTAGTCCTGTTCAAAAACAGAGGTAAGAAAAAGCGTAAAATTTGGCAGCTATGTTGCTATTAATCCATATTACTAAAAACTTCTTACAGTATATTTTTGAATAACTTCAGGTTCAAAAAGTCACAATCGCAATACTGATTTTAAATAATAATTTTAGCATATTTAATATTAAATTTAACAGTTAAGACACTAATCTGTGTTTTTAATAAGTTTTCTTTTGAAATGTATTTATTATCCTTTAATATCGATTCATATAAGTGTGTTAATACACTTTTGTTTAGATTAATGAGCCGGTGAGTTTTGAAATTTAAAAAGATAATTATTATACCAAAATACACATTTTCACAAATTTTCTTAACTAAAACCAGGCATAAGAGTCATTACTCTTCAAGCTAAATAAATAAATCGTTGATTCTTGTCACCAAACGAGTTAAAATATTAGACCAGCTTCATCTTTATGATGCAGAGAATATTAATACAGAAAAACCTTTGCTAAAATTAAACAACTTTCAGGAATAATAATAGGTGAACTAATTGTATGACTAATAGTCCCCTGATAGATGCTTTCATATTTCTATGATAAGCGCTTAAAGTAGATAATGTGTTAGCTAATGAAAATAAATTATCTTCTAATTAGATAAGTAACATAAAATGAATATCACGACATTTCTTATAGGAATATACATTAAGTATAATTTCTAAATTCTGGTTTGTAAGTGAACCGAATCTCACAAATCTAGCGCTAAGCTTCTGGCTGAATGTCACAGCGCGTTTTAATATTAGGTTTGAAAAAGTAATATCATAAAAAAACACCTTTCTGCATATTTTTGCAATCATTAAGGGAGGAACTGATAGATCGGAACTAGCATTCTACGACTATTTATTGACTGTTATGTTAATCGTCAATTTGTGAAATTGCGTATAACTTGGGACATACTATGTTATTATAGCTTATCAATAAATGTAGTTTTATTATATAGTATATTACTCTTTTACTGTTATTTTTTTTTTCTTCAAAAGAAAAACAGAAACAATTTTGTAATCTAAATTTTTTATAGTTTTTCTTTTGCAAAGAACTGATGCAGTTTATGTACAATTTAACTATGTTAGAATATATATTTTCTTCAAAATGTATGTGTATCAGATGATTCAAAATAGATGCTTCGGGAATTACCTCTTAAACCGCTGATGATAGCAACATACTTCCAGCAACAGAAGGTATAGAAATAAAGTACAGATTTCAGTATGCGCTATAAAAAGAAATAAGTTTCTTATCTAGAAAAATATAATATAACCACTAACGAAAGTATATAATAACCTCTTCCGAGTTACCCATGATAACGAACAACGTACTGTATTTTTGTAAACCTCAGAAACAAATATATTTCGAAATTAAAAAAACCCTTTATAAAAACAAAGTTTCTTTTGCTGCTACTGATTTTTGGAAGCATTTCCGAGAAGTTTTTATTGTGTGGTTATTCGTTTTCTCAGGATTTTCTATGTTTTTCGGATACTATCAACTCTCAAGTATTAAGGGTGTATTCCAATCCAAACTTCTTATTTTCTGATTCATTTTTTAATTAATTTTTGCTCTCAAACGCATCAAACTGGGAAATTCTCTTATTTAGAAACTACATAATGTGATAACTGGAGAAAATATTGTAAAAAATGCTGTCAAAGTTGGCGTTTTGAACCGTATTTTCAGAAGCGGGTTTTATGGGAATGAAAAAAATGGTCATACTGAGAAAATAATTGTTTAAAAATCAAATTCTAATTAATTGAGCGAAAAATGAAATCACACGGACTCTTATACATCTCTTCAAAAATCACCTCAGCAAGTTTTATGTTTTTACTTTTAAAAATGAGTCTGAAAATGTCTCAGAAAATTTCGAGCTGTTGAGGGTGGAAAAATATTTTTTCGAATACACCCTTAACAGCATTAACATTAAGATTAAAGTTAATATTATTTTGTTACCCCTGCACGTGTAAATTCAGTTCGCAGATGAAAATGATTAATTGAGAACTGATAGCATTCTAAAATCCGATATTTCGGTTTGAGAGACTGATTACCATATTATTAAAAGCACTCGGAAACGTTTCCGAAAATTAGTGGTAGCGAAAGAAACTTTGATTTTATAAATGCTTTTCTAAATCCTGAAAATATATAGATTTCTGCTATTTTTAAAACGCGTTTTGGAATCGTGGTGACTCAGAAGAGGTTATTGTATATTTTCGTATGTCGATACATTATATTTTAGTAGATTATGAAACAGTTGTCTTTTCCACAGTGTGACATGTGCTTTACAAGGGGCTGTATACATACTAGAATACGAAATTTAATTTTTATACGACCCCCCCCCCCCCCATTCCCTATATGTTTAGAAAAATTTTTTCTGCGTCTAGGGACATTAAAAAATTCCATTCTTTTATTGCCAAAACTTATCGAGTTACAATACTATGAATTTTACGAAACTTCAGTGTTTTCCGGCACTAAAAGTGCATCTTTCCATTTCACTGCCAGAAAACACTCAAATTTTAGAAAATTTAAACTATCATAACTGGGTAAATTTTGGTCGTGAAAGAATGGAAGTTATTTTAACCTCTTCAGACCCCAGGGTTTATTATTATTTTTTTTAAACTTCAGTTATGAATTTATATTAACAAACCGATAACTAAGAAAGATTGAAACTCGAAAAAAATTAAAATGTATTTTTTGTACATGAAATTCGATGATACATGGGGACCCAATAAGTACATTTTTTGACAGTTTGTTAGGATTTTTTATTTTACTTTTTTTTGCATTGCATTGAAAAAACAATGCAAAGCGTAAAATAATTATACATTTAATAATTTTTTATTTCTAATGGACTCTACAAATGGTATTTTAACGTACTGAATAACTGTTTACGTTTTCGTTTTTGTAAATTTCGTACATTTTTGCTGCAAGCCATTTTGATATAACACGTATCTCGCTAAAAAAGCACTATAAGAAAGAAATTGCTGTTTTATTTAGTTCTGCTATCTGTAAGGCTCCATACACACCAATTTTCTTTTTTTTTTACATTATTTATATACGTGAAAAAAAATTGTAAAGATGTGTATCCTATAGGATACATCGGGTCTGAGGAGGTTAATGTCCTTCTTTCATGCAGGACAACATTTTGCTAAATATAACTTATACGAGGGTATATCAATAACTTTTTGCCCTCACATACAAATAATTGAGTGAAATTTATAAAATTTCTACCTTTTCTATATAGTCACCGTGCACAGTAACACATTTCTGCAAACGGTATTTCAAAGAGAAGGGGGAGGATGTATTCCAGGAGGCGCGACAGTAGACCCAAAGGGGGCATTTATCTAACTTTTGCCGACCCCCATACATGACATATTGTTGGAAAGACCTATCACCACTCATTCATGTTATGCACACCCAAGACCCTCCCCCCAAATTTGCCCCCAGGGGAACATGAACGATGTCTTCAAAATTTAGAAAAAGGTCGGTAAAAGTTAGAAAAATCCCCTCCTTTGGGTCTACTATCGCGTATCCTGGAATACATCCTCCCCCCTCTCTTTGAAATACCAGTTGCACAAATGTGTTACTGTGCACGATGACTATACAGAAAAGGACTAATACAATGTAGCAATTGTATAAATTTCACTTAATTATTTCTATTTGAGAGCAAAAACTTATTGATACACCCTCGTAGAAAATGAGAAATACCTTATGAAAAATAGGAAAATATTAAATTTCGCATTTTAATATTTGTACAACTCCTTGTAAAACAAATACCATTTCTAAAAGCTATACTTAATTCCTATACATTTAGTAAATGAAATTATGTTTCTGTCATCAGGAGTTTTCTGAAATTCAAACTTGTTACTTCCTGACACATTTTTTAATTCATTTTTGTCCAAGAATGCATGAAATTGGCAGATTCTGTTATTCCGAAATTTTGTAATCGAACAGTTCTTCTCTATTTTGGTAAATGCAGAAGATCTATCGTGAAGTACTATATCAAATTAGGCGTTCTTAACCAAATTTTCCCACTCGAAAGCGCGGGAAAAGGGGGGAAAAAGCCGTCTTAAGACAACAATCTCATATAACTCAATATATAATACATTTATCGAAAAAAGAAAAAATCTATTCGATTACAAATTAGTTCAATAATCATGCCTGCAAGCGACATGATTTAACGTTTAAAAATTAGTCAGAAAATGTGTCAGATAATTTCACGTTGTTGAGCGATGAAAAATGCTTTTTTTTTTCTTTTTAGATAAGAGGTAGTAATTACCGTGTCAACTATTTTGAATCACCTGGTATGTAATACATATATATGCGCATTTGTGAAACCAATGTTCTTTAAAAGTGATCCGGTAATTAACACATGCTTTCGAGCATGCTTGCACCTGCTTAATTATTAATTAAAAATCTCTTCTAAGGTAAATCCTTAGAAATACAAACACCGTTTAAAATTAAATTACAATTTTGATGTAAGTGCATCTTGTTTTGTCTTATTAAAACTAAGATAAAAGTACATTTTGTTTTATCCCACAAAAATGAGATAAAAATGTATTTCGTAATATATACAAATTTTATGTATCAAGGGAATTAAAGCAGATTAATAGGATAAAGAAAAAGCGGGAAAACAAATTTGGGGAAATTAAAATAATATGTTATTTATCGTTACAGCTCATACTTGTGATAATATAAATATTATAATAGAGAACAGATAAGCTTGATATCACAGAATACATAATAAAATGTTTAATTTTAAATTTAATTTAAAGTTTCAAAAAGAAATGAATTTGTAGTAGCTCTTAAGTCATGTTTTCCTAGTAAGTCCATTTACCAATTATAATTTTTAATTATCTTCATTGTGTATCCATATATTATCAAAATGTTCTCAGGAGAATCCTTAATTAATTTAACTATATATCTCCAAGTAGTTCGAAATAAGGCCTCACACAATGTATGCAATCTTTTCAACAAACAGACATATAGCTATTAGTTTAAAACTTACCTGAATTTTTAAAATGTTGAATATTCAAAACCTTTATGCACTGCACCAGATTTACCTAAACTGGAGTACATGAAAAGAATTTAGGGGTACGTAACAAGTCTGTGTGAACGACACTGTAAAAAATCTGTTGATTTTACAGAAAAAACTGTCGACAGAACGCCAGTAGAAACTGTTTATTTTACGGAAATAATCTGTATTTTTTACGAACTTTCTGTTATTTTAACAGACTTTGCTCGTAAATTCATAATAAATACCGATTATTTCCATAAAATAAACAGTTTCTTTCTGACGTCATAGCTGACAATTTTTTCTGTAAAATCACCAGCATTCTTTTACAGCAAATCAACATACGGCTTGGTGCAGCTAAATGAGTATGTGAGAGCAATTTTTCACCTCATTTAGTCTTTTGAAACAAAATATAACAACACACTGAAAACTGAAGATGACGTTCTCCTGTACTTAATCAAATTAACACCGAAAATACAACAAATTTGCAAGGTTAAAAATATGAACGCGTCAAATTAAAAAAAATTGCTACCTGTAAAACCTACGTTAAGTGTAAAATAAAACTACATTTACTTGAATCCGTTTGTAAGTTTCTTTATTTCTATTTTTCTATTCATGACTTTTACAAATATTACAAAAACAGGGGGTACGCCGTTACATGTAATTCGTCAAAGGGTACGCAAGACCTATAACCTTTGCTCTACACAAGTCACACATGTCAAGGTATTTTAAACTTACCACAGTAATATTTCTAAATATCTTTACTACAAAAAAGCCGCAATCGCCATTTCGTTAAAAAAATAAAATACAAAAAAAAAGAACATATTTATTTCTGTCTTCAAATAACTCCTTTTCAAAGTTAGTGTAGACGATAAAAGAAATATAAAATAAAACTACACTAAGTTTGATTACCTTCAAGTCATTTTATTTTTACGCGTGTTTGTCATACAAATATAAAACAAAAATCATATAGCTTAAAATAAAGAAACCATAAGAAAAATATGACTGTTTATTTATACGCTATTTCATAAACTGAAATCGAATATTTTTGCCACAGAATTTTCTGATATGCATTAAATTTTTTCTAAACGTAAAACTACGTAACTTTGATGAACGACAATATAAAATTTAGCCTATATTAGCGAATCACGCAATTTCGTCATCTTTAGAATTCTGGTTCTTTTCAAAAATCATGTTTCCTTAAGCTTAACATTAGCTTCTCTTGCGTGCGTGAAAAGAAGTCGTGAAGTTCTGATTGTGTCATCATTATGGACAAATGGGGAACAGATGAAAGACAGCAGCTCCTTACAGTTTGACAGTGAACATATATATGTTTAACTGCTTGAAACGTGCTCAAAGCCGTGTTATGAATTATGGGTAGGTATGAATTTATTGGCTTTATCAATTTTCAAAACTTTTTTTTATGATTTCACCTCTTTGGAAAGAAAATGAAAGGTGAAAGATAGGAAATCAATTTATAAAAAAGTGTCGCAACATATGTTAGAAGATTTTTCAACCCAGTTGAAAAGTGTTTATGACATCGGTTTCTCTATTTGTCAATGTGCTTGGCCATATTTTTTTTTTTAACTTCCGTAAAAACAGTCTAATTGAAACGGAATTTGAATATGTTTTTCAAGTGAACGATAGTATGTTACTTATTGAAAATGGTTATTATATTATTTACATATTATTTTAATATTTACAGTTTGTTTACAGTGTTACACAAAATTTTCGAACGTGTTTTAATTTATCTGCGTAAAATGAGTCGTGAAGCTCTGATTATGTCATAATTATGGACAGATGGGGAGCAGATGAAAAACAGTTTATGTTACAGTTTAACAGTGCATATACAGAGTGTCCATAATTATGTAAACTCCCCTATTTTAAAGTTGCCTAAAGACGAAGCTATTGTTCAGAAAATTGTGAAATTTTGTAAAAGGCTAATAAAGGTATGAGAATTTGTTTGAGCGGAGAAAAAAATTAGTTCAAATTTCGTCGCGAGAGGGCGTTTTATAACAAATTACACATTTAGCATACATTAATGACAATTTACTACAAATTGTATTACAACCAAACATGTTCCACATGCCAGCCATCATTCTTAGGCAGTGTAGAATTCAGGATTAGCCAAGGAGGGGGAGCATCCCCCCCCCGGAACATTGAAATGTCCTCTCCCAGGAAGGTTTGAGATTTTATGCTTTTTAATGGACAAAAGTGCAATTTCCCCACCGGATCTCTAACATATCCCCCCCGAAGCCACAGAAATTCCTCCCGAACAAAAACGACTAAATACAACACTGTTATATGAAATCGAATTTTCCACAGTTAACCGCCAGAGTTAGGCAAATTTGTAATCCCAATTTTCCGAAAAGAGATTACAAGTTAATCGCGTGTAATTGATTATAGTTACACGCATTCAAACACAGAAATTTAGTCAAATAATGGGAATGAGGTGCTTCCGGCTACAGTGTTGCAAAATTTTTTATGGCATGTAGTTTTAACTATAATTAATTACACACAATTAACTTGTAATTACGTTGCAGATAATTAGAATTACAAATTTGCCCAACTCTGTTAACCGCATTGCGTTCTGGTAAATGCTAAGAACATGTCGTGAAATACTGTCTTTAAGATCAGGTAAAGTTAATAAATAAAATTTGCAAACTATCATAAATGTAGGCTAAAAAGTGTAAATCATTAAGATAAGCCCTCTTGCGTCAAAATTTTGAAGGACTTTCTGAACAATAGTTTCGTTTATAGACACCTTTAAAATAGGGTGGTTTAATTATGAACATCCTGCATATATAGGCATTCTGGGAACAAGGGGAGGGGGAATGCCGGCGTAACTCCTGTAAATTTAAAATAATTTTTGTAGGTTAAACTTTATTTAACACATTTCATCAAAATAAAATCAATCTCATCATCAGAAAATTCGGAACTAGAAAGTGATTCGCAGTTTTTCTTCTACCTGGTGTTATACTGTTGTTTGAGAGCGGTAGTTCTGGTACAAACAAACAAAGATTTAAAGACTTAAACTGAATGTATAAGTCTGACAAACCGTTAATTTTCAAGCAAAAATCATATTATTATCATTATTTTTTTTTTATTTTAACCCTTTCACAGGCAAAGTAGTTATGTTGCTAAGTTGTTGAAATGATTTACCTAAATTTACGAACAAATTTGTTTTGAAAACAAATAAATGTTTTTTCTTCACGTACACTTATAAAGCAATTTTTCTGAAATTCTGATGCAATTTCAGCAGTCGGTAATTAAAATTAAGTATATAAATAATATATCAGGGAAAAAATGAAATTTTGAGAAAAAATTACAAAGATTTTTTTTTAGAAGCCATTTTTGTTTTAAAAAAAAAAAAGAAATTATAAACACAAATTGAAATGTTCACAAGATAAGTTACTCCATGTTAGATGTCGATAGTTTAATTATTACATTTTATACAATTCTCACCAGTTCACAAGATTCCACTTTGATAGCAACGCATTTAAAAGTTTTACAAGAAATATTTTTTAGAACCATGACGCTGTTTTGTTTTGAAGAATAACCAACCCTGCATTGTAAACGGAAAGAAAGGTATAATATTTTTAGCCTATTTTTTTCATTTAAAAAAAAAAAAAAAAAAAAAAAGGTTTACTAGCAGGTTACCATCAGCATCCCCCTTTAAAGTTAATTCTTCTATTTTTCCTTTTTTTTTTTTTTTTTTTTTTTGACACTGGAATGTTTTACTCGTTTTCTTTTAGCATTAAATTTATTTGAAAAGCTTTTAGGTCATATATCAAAATCGTTGAGCTGAATAAAGATTGATAGAAGGTCAAATGCGACAAATGTCAACACAGTATAATCTTTCAGTTTTGAATGCGTCTATTGAACCAAGAAAAGCTTTCCATGTTCCAAATTAGATTATAATACCTCCAGGGTATTCAACTGGTTTTCTAAGATATTTCTTACTTAAGCCTTTTAACTAGCTGCGATGATATTTCAGTTACTAAAGCTACCTTATACTAGTTTTCTAAAAAATTTCAGATGTAGGACAGTGAAACCAATATTACATGATTTTTTTCGAAATATTTACTGTCAGATTTTCAGATACAGTTTTTACTGAATAATAGCAATATTCTTTAAATATATGTGTGATATTTAACAAAAATTGCACCAGCATGAAAAACTTCTTTTTCTTTATTAAAATACAGTTGTATTTTGATGAAAAAACTGAACCAATATAAAGAAGGCATATGAGCCGTTCAGTGCACAAATCTATTAACTCCATCAAATGCAAATGTTCAGTATAAACAGTTAAAGTTATTCTAACTATAAAAATATTGTACAAAAATCAATTTAATAAAAGAGGACCCTTCTCGAAAATCCCTTTAATAAAACAGGCCCCTTCACAAAATTCCTTTCAATTAAACAGGCCCCTTGACAAAATTCCATTCCATAAAAACATACTTTTCATTGATTATTTTTGTTAAAATGTTTAATAATTAAACAAAATAAGTTCACCAGAAAGGAAAACTTTAGCTGAAGGATTTAAAGAAGTTATTATTAATAAACGATTGGTTCAAATTTGAGAAACTGTACTTCATCTTTCGTGACAAAATGTTATTTTTCACAAAAAAAATAATAAATTTCACAAAAATAACTTTTATTTTTCACAAAATGGTCCCCAAGGGAAAACAAACCTGTATCGACCTCTGGTTACAAAGGTTACATTTAATGTACTATTTTTTTAATTGCTTACAAATAAATAAATTTGTTGTTTGTATAAACTTTCTTTACCAATTTTTATAAAATGCGCAAGAAAATTTTATCTTTAAAACTATTCTTGAAACTAAAAACGAAGTGATAAAAGTTAAAAGAAAAAATACGCTTATGACAAAAACTGGAGATATCGCTTTAAATTCTAAACATGTGATACACAAAGTCAAAATGGAACACGATTTCTTTCTTAGGAAATGTTTCTTGCAATATAGATTAGTGGTGCTTTCCAGGTGACGCATTTCTTATTATTTATTCTACTAAATTGAAATGCAGTAACAGAGGTTACATTTTATTTTATTTTATTTTATTTTATTTTGGAAAATAGTTGAATAAATTGCATGTAGTAAAAAAAATATATTTTAACTTAATTTATTGTAAAAGATATGTTAAACCATTAAAATTGTTAATCCAATTAAAACAGATAAAGATTACGTACTTATCATATTTAAAAATATAGCCCTTTTAACACTTGGAGGTCTGAGCTATTTGAACCACATATCTCCCTCTGGACTGTGGGTATTTGGTACTTTTTCGTGATTTTTAAAAAAGTACTTGTAAGATAGGCATTTAAATATTTTTTTTTATTATTATAAACTTATTATTCATGTTGAAGGAACTATTTAAATGTACTAAAAATTAATATTTAATGAGGAGAAATTAGTGCAAAAAGCATGTTTTATATTTTTTTTAAAGTTTCGCATAGGAAAACATAATATTTTAATATAAAATTTTACATAGTCTTGAATGAAAACTTACCCAAATGTTGTATAAATATATGAAAATGGGTTTTATTTGTATATAAACATTGTTTAGTAAAATTTGATTTTATGTTGTACATATCATAGGACGAATTTGCACAAAGAGCAACACCACAAGTTTCACAATAAGTTCGAATTAGGCCCTGATTCTAGATATTTTCAAATACTTGGTTTTATTTAGTACTGCCACCTATTTTTTCAAAATAAAAGGTTCGTAGATAATATCTGAAAAGACCTCGAACGTATATAGTAGGTACTTTTATAGCTCAGAGAGTTCAAAGTTGATCCCGAGCAACTCTCGGGCTTAGTTCGCTTCACCGAAAACGGCAACCCGTGTGACACTCGGGATTAGACCTCAAAGTGTTAAAAGTTCGGTTTATAATTACTTTTGGTTAGCTTAAACTGATAGTTAAAAAGCAGGAAATGAATATAATAAAAAAAATCTGAAGAGAAGAGTGGTTTAAACTGAATATTTATTATCTTTTCTAAGATATGACTATAATAAAATGTTATTGACTCATATATCACGCAAAAAAACGCAAAGTTATGGAAATGAAAAGCTCAAGTAAAATTGGTTTCGCCCAGGAAGCATTTTTTTATATTTGTACTTTCTATAGAAAACTAAGTTGAAAATACCTATCGGTCCAAAATAATATAAATATTATTAATAAAAGCTTTCTGAATAAACTTTTTTATACTTTATCAGATTTACGCGAAATTAGGTCTACAATCAAGCTTCCTAAATAAGCTTCACACGTTGGGAATAAACATTTTTATCACATAAACCGAAAATATATTTTCATCACGTATTTGGAAGAAACCTTTATCAGATATCCAGAAAAAAACATTCTTATCACATATTCAAAAGATGTGCCCCTACAGTTAGAACGCTGATAAATTAATTGGTGGATTTAAAAATCATTCGATATCTCTCTTATTTTATCGTATTTTATCTTTTCTTTTTTAGCTTCTTTTTCCTTTCACGATCATTGGGATCTCATTGAGCATGTATTCTTAATAAAATGAGCACTGCAGAAAAATTATAGATAAAAATTGAACGAAGAAACTTTTCGATCTTAATATATGCAGAGCAAAAGAAAGCGCTATTTTAGTTAAAAAATTTGTAAGTAGCTGATATTCCCTTCATTTAGCGAAAAAAAGAGGAAAATATCAATTTTCCAATTTTTTAGTTAAAATAAATTTAGACATCCATAGTAAGTTTCTGAAACATCCGATAATTAAAAATATACGAAAAAGGCTTTTTTTTTTTTTTTTTTACATCTTCAATTTCTTTTTAAATGGTTCAGAGTTGCGATTTTCGAATAATATCTTCTAACATATTTATTTATTTATTTTTAATTTTTATTGAAATTTTATCATAGATTTTGCGTTTTATGTTTTAATTGCCTGAAAAAAATATTTTAATCTGTAAACTTCATTATTATTTTAGATTGAAGTTTAAAGTACGAGATTGTAAGAATATATATAGCATGTAATATTAAGTGGATATATCGATTATATTTTTTATAATCCCGCGCGCAACACATGTATGTCATTGAAAATCCTTAATTAGTATGTCGTAATTAAACTAAATTCTAATTGTGTATCATTAAAATTATTTAAAGGAATACGTAAACGAAGATTTGTACAATTTATTCTAAAAAAATTGTTTAATTTGGAGAAATATTTACAGCTCCAAAATGTTTTTTAATATTGTGTTAAAATCAAGCAATGTCGAGCTGTTGTAGATGATCTCTCCTCTTAAACTGATAGTTAAAAAGTAGGAAATGAATATAATTGAGAAAATCTGAAGATAAAGGTGGTTTAAACTAAATATTTATTATATTTTCTAAGATATGGCGATAACAAAATGTTATTGGCTCTTGTATATCATGCAAAAAAAAATTGTAAAGTTATGGAAATGAAAAGCTCAAGTAAAATTGTTTTCGCACAGGAAGCATTTTTATATTTGTACTTTCTATCGAAAACTAAGTTGAAAATATCTATCGGTCCAAAATAATATAAATATTATTAATAAAAGCTTTCTGAATATTTTTTTATACTTTATCAGATTTACGCAAAATTAGGTCTACAATCAAGCTTCCTAAATAAGCTTCACACGTTGGGAATAAACATTTTTATCACATAAACCGAAAATATATTTTCGTCACGTATTTGGAAGAAACCTTTATCAGATATCCAGAAAAAAAAAAAAAAAACATTCTTATCACATATTCAAAAGATGCGCCCTTACACTTAGAACGCTGATAAATTAATTGGTGGATTTAAAAATCATTCGATATCTCTCTTATTTTATTGTATTTTATCTATTCTTTTTTATCTTCCGTTTCCTTTTACGATCATTGGGATCTCTTTGAGCTTGTATTCTTAATAAAATGAGTGCTGCAGAAAAATTATAGATAAAAATTGAACGAAGAAATTTTTGTATCTCAAATATATGCAGCGAAAAAGAAAGCGGTATTTTACTCAGTTAAAAAATGTATAAGTAGTTAATATTCCTTTCATTTACTGAAAAAGGAAGAAATTCTCAAGTTTCCAATTTTTTAGTTAAAATAAATTTAGACATCCATAGTAAGTTTCTAAAATATCGGATAATTAAAAATATACGAAAAAGACTTTTTTTACATCTTTAATTTTCCTTTAAATGGTTCAGAGTTGCGATCTTTAAATTCGTTTTTCTCAGGTTTTTTTTTTTTTTTTCGATACATCAGAATGATCAAAACGCTTAAACTTCAACGTGTATTTTTCAATTGACTCAATTCTTTTATGGACAGATGTTATGGTGCATTTCAGAAAATTAAGGCTTTTCAGTATAATAAATAGTTTATTTTCTTTTTTTAAAAAAATGCTATGTAAATAATCATTTTTACTGTATTTTATATTGACTTCTTTAGAAAGCGATCTATTGCAAACACTTGGCTTTTATATTATTCGAATATATAATTCAAATCTTATCATCCTGATAACGTCCGAGACAGTGAACCAATTCAGATCTAACTGGGACAATATATTCATCTTGACAGTCATTTATCTTGTCAGTATATTCATCTTGCTTGTATCTTGAATAAAATTGTTAACCAAGCTCTTATAGTTTATTTACAGGGACACATAAAAACAAAACAACATGCAAAATGTGTCATTACAATAACGTCCGAAATACTGAGTCAATCCAAACCTAATTGGGACAGTGTATTGATATTGCCAGTATTTTATATTAGTTTGTGAACCAAGTATGCAGCCCTTATAGTTTATTTACCGGGACATACAAAAAAAAAAAAAAAAAAATGGCGACATTTGTAATCACGACAACATCCAAAACTTAACTGGTACAGTGTACTGATCTTGAAGTCTTATTATCCTAAAAAAGTTCGTTAACAAAGTATGTTGATTTTATAGTTTGTTTGCAGGGACACACTAGGGCAAAAGCATACACAATTTTTCATCACGATAACGTCCGAAACACTGAACCAATTGGAATCTAATTAGGGCAGTCTATTGATCTTGCAAATATTTTACATAAGTCTGTTAATTTAGTATGTATTTTTTATAGATTGTTTACGGAGACACACAAAATCAAAACCTGCTTTCATCACGATAACAGTTGAACCAATTCAAAATCCAATACCGAACTAATCCAAACCTAAATGGGGCAGTGTATTGATCTTGCAAGTATTTTACATAAGTTTGTTAATCTAGTATGTATTTATTATAGTTTGTTTACAGGGAGACACAAAATCAAAACATGCTTTCATCACGATAACAGCTGAACCAACTCAAAATCCAATACTGAACTAATCGAAACTTGAATGGGACAGTGTATTGATCTTACAAGTGTCTTAAGGGTATTCGTTTATGAAGTATGTTGCTTTTATAGTTCGTTTACAAGGATAAACAAAAGTTGTCGATGTCATTCAATGTATTATTTGGGTTTTATTATAATCTACGGGGGACTTCAAACTATGATTTGAAAGAAATTTTAATGTTTTTTATGTAATTGGCTCATATCCATCCAAGTACATTCAGCAAGAATAATTTTTAAATTCCCTGCAAATTTAAAAAAAAGGGGGGGGGGGGGACTTCGAATGAGTGAAACCAATTTGTTTAATTTATATTAAATCCGATGTTAAAATTAAACATAAGAATAATAATAATGAAATCAACCTTCTCTTCAGACTGTTTACTTACTGAGAAAGTAAACAAGTCCTCCCGGAAGCCCTGACTTGTCATGGTATTTTATTTGTTTTTCTTAAACTAATTAAATTTTTAGAGATCTGGTTCTTATAGTTATAGAGCACACTCGTAATCCAAATATAAGAAAAAAATGCTGCAAAATGTTCAAAACTATAAAAGAAGTGTGGTGTGAAATTTTCTTTTTTTATTATTAAAATTTTCAAATTTTACTACAAGAATTGCATTTTTTCTGACTTAAATAATTATCCTTCACAAAACCATTTAAGATTGTGTCAAAAATGTGTTATGAAATACTCATAGAAAAAATAACTCAAAGTATACAGATTCCTCTTAATGAGAAAGTTACCCCTTAATGACTACAAAATTCGATTAAAGCTAGCACAACATACTGAAAAATATTTTTATAAGCTGTCATAAACACTAACAGAGAGTAATATGTCATTTAAGCAATATTTCAATTACATTAAATCATATTTTTTAAACTATTGTCACTAGCTGATGTGCAGATGAAAGATATATGAGAAAAGTTAGCGTCAGATTTGAGAACAGTTTAAAAAAACAGCCATTAATACATGTAACGATTAATTTTAAGACTTTCATTGGATTTTAGTAGCGAGTGAAGGAAGAAAAAATAGTCATTTGTTTACTGAAAAATCTGACAAACGTTTATTGGTATAAACAACTCGCCACCGATAGTTTTGTAAAATAATAATAATAATAATAATAATAACACCTTTAAACTGAACGTTAAATTAATTGAAATGTATTTTAGTAAAATAAAAGAGTTTACGTGATCTATGTATATCTTGCAAACTCAGATAATTTTTTTATAAAAGACTGGGATCAGTACCACCTTTCTTCTAAAAACTTTTCCTAATATTTTTAATTGTTTATTATGCTTATTCAATATTATATAATATTTGAGTTTACTTCAATTGTTAAACAAATCGTTTTAGCTTATTTTGTGCATTTTTTTCGTTTCTGCATTTTATTTATTTATTCCCGTATTTATGTATTTATTATATTATTTGTGTATTTATGTATTTATTATCACAGCGAAGGAAGTTTGCATTTTTATTTTGATATATGTTTATGTTGCTAGACTAAGCATGTTCTAATATTTCTCTTACTTAATATTATTTTTTTTTACACCATCTTAGAACAATCATATTTAGACTTTATTATATCTCAGAAATATTCCTGATTGAATTTAAACTGATATAATTACAGCTAAATGAAAGGAAAACAAAAAATATTTTATGAGTTTCCTCAGTTAACCTAATGGCTTTTATGTAAGTCCTTAAAATATTTCTTATTCAAATTAATTTTCATAAAAAACCTCATTTGTTTATTCTGCGTTAGGGCATTGTTCTTTCTGGGTTAAATTTAAATCTCAAGCACTCTCATTCCTTTTTATTGGGCAAATAAAAATGTTGACGATGTTTTGAAAAACCCGGGCTTAAAGTTAACAGAAATAACTAATCCAATTCGATTAAGCAATTTCATCAGCAATAAATTGTGTTCGACTGCCTCAGAGGGATTTTGAAATCTCTAACCATAACACCCTAACGTATAATTAAGATGAAAAGGCTTACGGTACTACGAAAAAAGCTGCTGACTGAGTAGCAGCGATACATCAGCTATGAAACAAAACAATGATCTGGAACTAATCCCTTGTAACTGAAGTCGACGGTCATAAAAACGTAGAAAAAAAAATTGAATAAAACTGAAAATAAAAGAGTTGGAGCTACCTTGTCTTCTTCGAACGGTCATTTCCTGGTTCTATCCACATCATCTCCGGCGTCTACTAATCCCCTTTGTCTTTCTACTATAGGCTTAGTGGAAAATCCGTTTGCCATAGAAAAAATAAAGAAAAGATAGGGGATTTCATGGTCTAGAAACTAAAAGCAGATAGTGCTACTTTGTCGACGTAATGCATAATAGTAGATTGTTGGAGCTCAGAATTTTGCCACATCTACATTTTTCTAAGCTTATTTTGTTCTGAAAATTTATGGGAAATGTAAAACAAACACAAAACTTATTTGTAGTCACTCAAATGAATCGTAACTACATCTTATTAATAATGGTATGTAAATAGACTTCTAACTAGCGTATTTTATTATTATTATTATTATTTAAACTTGGTGATTTGAGCTAACTGTCTTGATCAAATCGAATTCAGGTTTATTATATTTACCTGTCCTTTTAGACTGATAATATAATAAAACCTGTGAAAAAGGAACCTGTCTATAAAGAAATCCTGCCTTCAAAGAAAAATTTTCATGGTACCGATGGAAAGAATGTCACACCTGCTAAGACAGAAACCTATCTAAAACGGATCCCCCCCCCCCTCCTTAGCGGTTCTTTTTTCTTATATTTTACCATAGTTACCTCTAACGCATACGCCAAATTAATGCTGTAGTTGTAACCTTCTTTTCAGTTTTAGTGATTGCTAAGTTGTTACTTTAATTTCATCCCCAAATACGTCAATGTCGCATTACAAAATTTGTGATTGCGTGCATTAAATTAAAAAGTTGCTCCTAAAAATATATAAATTAATGATTATAACGCATTAGCGCACTTCATCTCAAATAAATAAATGATAAAAGAGCTAACCGATAATAATTTGTTAATTCTATTTTCTTTTACGAGAATGAAATATCAATCCTTAAAAACTGGGGAAAAAAGTGGAATTAACCATCTCAAATTGCATACTAGTTGTTTTTATGAAATCTATAATAACTTGGTACGCCACTATTTCCCCCCGTGTATTTTTCATGAGTTTTTAACTCCATCATCAATTACATATCTGTCACAAGTGTAAGCCTGCGTTAGTTAAATGGGTTGTATCTGTTTTATTTTTTCTTGAATTAAATATCAAACGTAAAAACTTGAAATAAAGAGGGTGTCCCAAAAATCCTTGACACATTTTAAAATTCAATAAAAAATCAAGTAGAGGAGTAAAGTTTGGACTAAAATGCTTCTCATGATGAAAAGTTTTTTTCAAGCTAATAAAAAATTAATTCCTATCATATCCCATACATGGCGCAGTACCTTAAATTAATCAGAAAGAAGCATAAAAAACTCAAGACAATCAGTTACAGATCATTTTATTTTCTCAAAATCAGTTAAAAAGTAATAATTTGTGCAATCCATTAGCATAATTCAATGAGTGCACTTTTTGTAGCTCGAGCCACATTCATACGGAGCTCCAGTTCAATCCACGTGTTCGCTAGCATTGCTTCTGGAAGTGACTGGATCACATGCTTGATTCTCGTCTTCAGTACTTCAATTTCAGCCACAGCAAAAGCATACACTTTGTTTTGTTTGTTTTTTTCACTGGGAGTCGTCATTTATGTGTTACGGCGTCATATTTAATCTGAAAATCAGAAAACACGCACGTTTGAAAACGTTAAATACGGACAAGTGGCTCCATCTAAGATCGAAATTTGGAACTAATTATTTTCATTTGCTTAAAAAAAACTTTCCATCCTGAGAAACATTTTTGACACTTCTGTGCAACAGTTACTTGATTTTTTATTGAATTTTAAAATGTGTCAAGGACTTTTGGGACATCCTGTATATATACAATGTGTCCCAAATTAAACTACAGATTTCCCCAAGAGCTAATACAAAAATTATTTATCAGAAAGCTAAGAGATTTAAGGCATACCTTAAAGAGATGGTGGAATTTTTTTGGAGTTAAAAAGTTCGTTTCAAAAACCACCAATAAAAGGCTTATAATATCATTATACAGAATAAATAACATCAACTAACAATTTATGCATGTTTTGGGAACAAAACTTGTTCAGTAAGCCGGCAGGCATAAACTACTACCATTTCGAATCGTGACATGGCATTTTCAATGGTTGATTACGGTGTACGCATCGGAATATTACACACCTATTTACTGAAGTCCTCTTGAAAATGCATAGATTTATTTGGGACACCGTGTATATTGCCAATCTTCTCTACTTGCATAATTGCAGGGCTTATGAAAACTGATTTCGTCCTTAAATAACTTTCTCAATGTATTTCTTGTCGGTTATAAGTATTTTCTTACATTTTTTTGCATCATTTATTTTCATTATTATCTGAAAATATGTTGTTTAGCTTACATCAGCGAAACTCTATTTTAACTTCTAAAGTAATATTACTAAATGCATTTACCATGATGATTTGTTTTCGAAGTTTGCTTTTAGGCCGTTCTTTTCTCTGTTTATTTAGATCCATAATATTTTTCTTTCAGAATGTAGCCTTAAGACGTTCGGGAATTTAATTTGTAAGACAAGTTTCTACCATATTGCTTTGTAGATGTCATAGTGTCGTTTAAGAAACTTCTTAGCCTGTAGCATATAATAAGCAAGTTTATTTATTTATTTATTTTTTGTAAAACTCAAGTTATAAATGTAGTTTTCGTAATAGTAACGAAGAAGTTAGAAAGTCATACTTCAAGAAATTTAAATTCCTCTCAAGAGTTTTGTAATTTAAATAATGAACTGAAAAAAAATGGAAAATGATTTAGAATTTTCTAAACTTTTTATTTGCGAAACATTTTAATTTTTTCTGATTTCATATTTTTCTTTTACTGTGAAGAAACATACATACAATGTTGCCTATTTATCGGATTTTTTGTTAATTCAGAAATCTAATACTATTTTGAATAGTAATATTCGCCTTATTTAGTGGCATTAAATAACATATTAGTATAGTAATATTTATTACTGAGAATAGCGATAAATTTTTAAATAAGTAATTCCACTAAATTAGCAACACTGCATATATACTACAGGTTTTAATTTACTATCAATCACAATTTTTATGTTGTCTTTACACAATAGTGTATTTGCGCACAACAATGAAATACAAGTCTCGGTAAAATCGGAAAAAGAGGTTAATTAACTTATTTTAAAAAAACTATAATTAATGCTTTGCAAATACCAATGAGTTATTTTGATTCTTGTGTATTTCCTAAGACGTTCAAAGTATGTTTCTTTCTTCTTAAAAATTACAGTTTTTTGCCTGTTAATAACAACTTATCTAAGTTCTGCCCTAAAGGTCTAAATATTTCGGGAAAAGGAGGAAAAAAATATGTTCTTTTGACAGCTTTTTTTTTATAAGTAACTGTTATTTGTTGAGGCTTTTTTCTTCTAAAATTACGTTACATCTTTAATGCACACTAAATATAGCAAATAAACGATATATTTATGGATTTTCTGATAAGTATTGTTAGGCTCATTAACAAATTATTGTTACATGATTATTTTAACATCTTTTGTCACAATATCACGTGATTTTTAAAATGCGATTCTTGATATTGACGCAGTTCCTGAATACAATTTAATTCATATTTTGCGTGATTTTCAAGCTATAGCAATGCAAAGTTGCATTCAGGGCAAATAATCTATGACAAATAAATTGAAATAAAGAAATGCGGTGCTTCGTATTGAGATTTCCAAAATTCGTAAAAATCAAGCATGTGCAGAGCCCTCCAGAAAATATTCCCTTAACAGGATTTCAGAAAGTTATAAATAAGGAACTGTTGTGTTAAGGGATTTATTCTGAGACTATTCTGAAATCATAACTGTCGTTGGTTCTGTTTTATTGTTGTTGTTTTGTGTTTCCTGCTTACTCTGCGTACGAAATTTCACCGTTTTTTGGGTTCTTCCGAAACGCACCCCTATCCCATCTTGCAGACACACAGCCACAGGACTTTCCATACCAGGGATTTTACGTTCACTTATATGGCATGTACACGACACTGACATTGTAATCAATTGGCCACTGTGGCTCTCTACACATACTAACATATAATTTTCCTCATAAATAATTTTAATACTATAGGAACAGCTACCTCAGTTTGGAAAACGTAGAAAATATTTTCGCCTTCAACCAGCAGTAAATATTGCCGTTAATATGGCTTTTAGACCTTTTTTTTTTTCATTTCCATGTTTCTTGTGGATAAAGTTACATTCGTAATATGACTTTTTACTAACTGTAACATTTGACACTCTTATTGTATATTTGATTATAGAATAAAAGAGATGTTCCAAACATAGTCTTAAAAGTAGATTCTTCCTTCTTTTCTCCACTTCCTTGTGCGTGTTGTCAGACTAAAGTTATCTTATAATAAAAGTTACAGAAGTAAAAGCTTCTCCTAAAATAAAAAATCACAAAGTTCATTAATTAATAAGCTTGATTATTTAAAACAATCAATATTTCCAATATCCACGAATACTTGATACATTTATAAATATTTGAAATATCAATAGTTCTAAGATTTATGTTTGCATATTTCCTGAATATTTTTATAGCTTGTTGCGGAACTTGTTTACGTAATTATTTTCATATCAGATGATTAAAGTTATGTATACATATTTTTCATTAAGTAGCTTTTAGAAGCTCTAATAATAATTTTAAAGTTTAACCAACTTTAGCCTACTTGTTACTTCTTATCAAAAGAGAGTATTAAAATTTCATCTATATTGCCAGGAGAAGTTACCTTAAATTAGAAAAGTCTGACTTAATTACAAAACCAATTTTTCTAAATTTTTGGTGATACAGGAAAAGTGAACTATAGCCTGTCTTTGTTGTGCTATAATAAAACTTAGTTATAAATCCTTTATTAGACTAAACATGTTAAGTAAGCATAAATTTTAAATTTTAGTAGTAAGTAGCCGTTAAGAAGCCTTTTTACTGAACTCTCTTTAAACTTGCAACAAAATTGGTTAGGTGTGTAAGGTTAGAATATTGTATAAATTAACCCAAATACGATGTTTTTAGTTGAAAATATTATACATTTTCGTAATTTGCTTTTATTTATACCCTATAGCTCTAATATTCTATAAATATTTATAGTTCATTACTGTGAAAGTCTTTAAAATACGTTAAAGCTTTTTACAAATCCAACAAGTTCTTTGCACTCATTGCATTCATTTTTATTGGTAAACCCACAGAATTTTATGCTAGTCTTATTCCAAAAGTAGTGAAATCAAATAGCGGTTTTCTTTTCTTTTTTCTTTTTTTTTTTTTTTTTTTTTTTATAAAGACAGAGAATCGTTCTCTGCTTTTAAAAGTTAGCTTTGAAAGTTAGCTCTGAAAAGTTAGCTTTTTGGAGCGAATTTCGGATGCGACAGCCCGATGTAAGACAACAATAGCTTATAACTCAAGATGTAGTGCATTTATCGAAAAATGAAACACTATTCGATTCCATATCCCTTTAACCATTTCACCGTTTGCCCCGAGATAAGTCGGGGATAAAAGCACTGTTTCCCCATACCTGTCGCCGGTGAAGTGGTTAATACTTATCAGGCTATTAACATGATGTTGCGTTTAAAAATGCGTCCATGAATGTATGAGATCATTGTTGATCGGGGAAATATATATATATTTTTAAAATCCCGTAAGAATTATTTTAATTATGTCTTTACAAAATAAAAATTTATAACACTCGAAAATAAAACTGCATTCCTGAAAGTAATTAAACATTCTTATCTTTACTTTTTATAACTTTTCCTGTCATTGTGCATAGTAAAGCTTACAATCCAAGAAGAGAATAAAAATACTTAAAGAAAATAATTAAAAAGAATTTAATTTCAAATTTTCGTAAAGAAATAAACGCCTTTGAATTGAAACGCCTTTTTATTTTGTGAAATCTTTTTATACTCACCGGATTGATTATCACAGATCCTTCTTTATTCTCTTAATTTATATTTCTATTGCAACAAAAGAAATTATCGCTAATTATGATTTCTTTTAATTAATGTTTTCGTGTTTGCTAAATAATAAGAATGACATATTATTTTGTAATTAATTTATTTTTTCTATATATTTCTTTTGACGTTAGATAAGAAAATTTTATTTAGCAGTTGAATAGTAAATAAAAAAGGGAAAATACCTTTTCTTTCAGCATTAAAATATTTTATCATAATGGGGTAAAAAGCAACTCGCAGTTTGGTAATTCAAAAGTAAATTTTTATGAATGCACTTTTAGAGACGAGTAATAATATTCCAGTATTCAACCCAAAGAATATTGATAATAACCAAATGGATTCGTCGCTGTATATAAATGGGCAATTTAAATAACTTTGAAATAGCTTTTGCTTTGTCAATTTACCGTAAAAGAATCTATGGATTTTCCATTTTTTTTTTCAATAAATAACATTTCACAGAGAGTGGCTTTAGGCAGTTAAATGGTATAGATGGACACTTCATTCTTATTTCTTTATTGTCTTTTTAAATTTACTGCATTCAAATAACGCATTATATGGTTAATAATAAATGTGTCCATGAGGCATATATATTTGCATGTTAAATAAATTTAACTTTGTTTACTTGAATGATGAATTTATTTCATTGTTACAATTAAATTACGTTGAATTCGTTTTCTGTTTAACAGAAATGTCGTTTACTTCAAACTGAATGAGATATATTGAAATTTACTATTTAAATAGTAACTTTAGATCAAAATATGTATGCTTGGTATATTAAAAAACACGGTGATAACTTTAAGGGCTTGATATGAATATCAAGACCAACAATTTTTGTGATTGGTGAAAATTGCAATGAGTGGGCTCGAAGCCAATTCGGTGTATTAAACCCTCAGCCCCCCCCCCCCCACACACACACACACACCTTCTTTGGTGTTTTCCATGGCTTTCTTCGAACCTTGCGTGAATACGGGTTATGTACCCTAGAAAGAACCCCCATGGAGATCAATCTCCTCTGTCTATATCCTTCCTGTAGATAATCGGCCATAGGAAATCACCGCCACCACCCGGCTTTCTCTATCTACTTCTTTTAATTTTTTTTGGTGGCGTCTTCAGTAGCCGGAGTATAGACCAGGAAATTTTCCATAATCAGTGTACACGGATGGCGGTAAATTTGGGCGTCAGTCAGAATTAGAAGTTGCAGTCATTCAAGAATTCTTAACAAAATATGCAATGACTTATTCGAAATCGAACCCGAGATATCGAATCGAGATATCCAATATTTTTCACTGAATGAATGAATTGCAATGCTGGTTTCCTGTAAAAATTATTTATTTTGGCCTTTAAAGTTGTGACCAAATCTCCTCTTACGATCTGTGTATAAACCCAATAAAACAGGCGATTGATGTAACGTCATGGTGACGTCACCTTAAAACTCTCGAATGACAATAACTCCATGACACTACTGGGACCACATTTTTAATAATTTGTAACTCGTCACAAAATGGGACATATTGACGTCACTTGGATGCGACTCATCTTCCACACAACAGTGAAGGCAGTAATAGTTGCAGTTCGGTCATGCTGCATTCACATTTTGGTCATATTTTGGTTACAGTGCTGATTTTAAACACATTTTTAATGGTGAATAAAAAAAAAAATGATATGTTTCTAAAAATAATGTTAAATCCTTAAAATTACTTTTGTATTACTTATCCTACATATAAAATAAGATCAGATATAAAATCATTTTTTTTAAATGATTACGTTTCACAGTTTATTCAATTATGCCTTTAAAGGCTGACTTTAAAAAGGGGAATTCATAAATTCAACCCAAGATCAGCGTATTAGATAGTCTTATCATTTATGTTTTTCAAAATTCTACTTCAATGTCTAACTCAGCAGTCTTGAGGCAAAAAAAAAGGAACGAATACTTGACTTTGCAAATGCATAATAAAATATTAATTTATTTTGTTGCAGCTGGTTTCAAACATATTAATCTTCCCATTAAAGAACATATAAACTTCTTTTTAAAAGAAGCCTAACGTTTGATTTATCAGAAAATAAATCTTTTTAATAAAATAAATCATAATAGATTATTAATTTTAAATGCAATTTTTAAACAAAACGAGTGAAAGATGACTTAAATATTTAAAGAATTAACTCGCAGTTTCATTTTTATTATTATTTATTAAACATTTGTTAGTCGATATAGATTTTTTTTAAATGTTTCATCTGAGTTTAGTTTCAAGCATGTAATTTTATGCATGTGGTGTCTCAAAATATCAAATTTTTATCATTTAATCATTTATGCTTTGAATTTTGAATAAAGAAATTTCTCTATCTTAGTAATTATCTTTCATAATGTCTAAAGACATCATAAAATTTATATAATAAAAAATGTGAAATTTAGATAAGTTTTTTATTAAAACTTATTTAATAAATTAGCATTTATAGCTCTTTTTGTAAAATATTCAAGAGAATAATTAGATTAACAAAAATGCTGTTCTGAAAACCTTTCAATTGTTATAAAAAACAATGTAAATACATCTATTGTGATCTTATCTTAAAATTTAAAGGTTTTTTGTAGTTGAAAATTTTTCGTATAAGAGTTTTTAATAAGAGAAAAGCTGCACCTAAGTAAATGGTTAAGAAAATTAACCACGTTAAAAGTTATTTCGCTTCAACTGTTCCATTGTGCTTTCTAAATATGATCGAGCAAATTGTTGAACAGTAAAATATACTTTTATTAATAAACAGATTAAATTAATTTTACATTAAATTTTCTTTATTTGTAATTTAACCCTTTATGCCCAGACGGTTCTTTAAAGTACCATTAAAATAACTTGTTATAAAATTAATTTAATACATCGATTAAAGTAATACAGTTATTATTTTAACACAATCAAACTGATTGGTAAAGTATAAAATAAAAAAAGTGAACATTAAAAAGGTCCACAATCTTACTTAAAAGGAGACTAGTGTAATGAAAAAGATGTTATAAGTTTAAAATATACATTTTATGTAAAACTTCTTAGTACTTTCAAGCCGAACGATTAAGATTAAGATATTCTCTGATGATGAGCATGGACGGCTTGAAAGTACTAAGAAGTTTTAAATAAAATGTATATTTTAAACTTGTAACATCTTTTTCATTACATTAGTCGTCTTTTAAGTAAGATTGAGGACCTTTTTAATGTTCACTTTATTTATTTTATGTTGAATAAAGGTGAAAAATTGCGTTTCATCTTATGATATTATTTGATTGGTAAAGTTATCATACGAATTGAATATTTCCAACTGAGCGAAAAAATGCCCAGGCTGCAAATCGAACCCAGATCCTTGGCTTACAAGGCCAATGCCTTACCGTTTAAGCTAACTGGGCTGACAACCAGTAAGCACATTTTGCTCAGATAACCCTATTGGTAGTAAGTTGTAAGCCAAGGATATGGGTTCGATTCCAACCCTCGACATTCTTTCGCTCAGTTGGAAATATTCAATTCGTATAATAAAGTTATACAGTTTAGAATGAATTATTGCTGGGTAGATACTTTATTTGATCTTGTTCCAAAAGCATTATTGGTTTCACAAAACAAAAATATTTAAAAAAGGATTATTTTTTTTTCATTTGCATCTTTTGAGCTTTCTTGAGATTGAAAGATTGTGGGGGGAGGGGAAGTTTCAGTTTGGGAATATTCTTATAATTTTATTGTAAGAGCATTATATTCGTACATTTCCTAATTCTATAAAATACTAAAAAAAATAAAAAATTAAGCAAAAAATTTGAGTGAAGTTATAAATATTGCACAAAATCTTTATAAATTCAAATTTAATTCATTAATTTTATTTGGCAAAATCCTTCTAAAATTTATTAAATGATTGTGTAAATCTTCTAATGTAGTTTCGAAAATTCACAAAAAGATGATTTCATAATTTGGGACATAAGGGTTAAAGCAGCGACGGAGCATAAAAGGTTAAACAAAAGTTGTATGTTTATCCTTAGTACATTAAAGGCTTATTTAAAATTTGATACTAATCATCTTGCAACAGTATAAAAAAATGTATAATTTAACTAAAGAAAAAAACTCTTTTAGACTTAGATGAAACATATAAATTTATTCTGAGTAAAGAAAATGCTGCTGTATACTTTTTGAATGAAATAGATTTGAGTATTGCTTGATGATTAAAATTGTTCAAAATTGCTCAAAATATTGTTTTACTAAAATTTTTACGCACGTTTTAAAATGTATAAAATGTGTAATGACGCAGCACCCAGTTGTCGCAATTTAGTTTTATTATTATTATCATTATTATTTGTGTATACGTACGTTCATTCAATCAATTTTTTTCTCCTGGATTGATTGATAAAAACAGTGAATATGGGAAATAAGGTATAGATGTTATCTGAACATTTCCAATATATTTAAATAAAAAGAAAAGTAAATTATTTAATTTTTCAACACTACAGTTAAATCTAAAAAACACAGCTTTTTGGTGTTTTTAAGCTTATACAATTTTCAAAACTGTGTTTAAGTCTACGATGTACAAAACATATATGATCAGATTACATGTAGATTTTATATATATATATATATAGAGAGAGAGAGATTGTATCACACCAGTTTACATATTTGACTTTTAAATTATCTTTTTATTTATTTTTCTTCTTTTATTCTTATGACAGTAAAATGTCTTATGGATATCGTGCTGTAAACTTTTCACATAGACGTGCTATAATTGTAGGTATAATAAAATATTAATAGCCATTGAAACGTGTTTGATGGGTTAGAAGGTTATATACCAAAGTAAGACATACTTTCACGCACTGTGTATTTATAATTGCGTCATAATTAAATATTCACGTGATAATTATATTCAATTTAATTCTTAATCTTCAACGACTATGATGCCTATAAGCAACTTAATACGTGTACTTTACATAAAACGTGGAATGACTGTGTGTTTTCACAGAAGTTTTAATAGCTTTTGAAATATGTTTTCCGAAGTTAATGTCATATGTCAGATAGTCAACTATTCATTGTGGTTTCATATCTACGCGATAATTATATCGATTTATAATTATAATCGTACGTGAAACAAAACTGTGAGTTTGCTGCTTTCACTTGAGTGTCTTGTAAATAAAGCTAACGTTACTTTCATTTTTATCTATTAGCAGGGCTTAAATTCTAACAAAAAATGTGCCGGAGCCCTAATATTATGCGGTACTGGTACAACAACTGTACCGTTCCACACTCCCCCTTCTCCCCTGCCACTGTAATCTGCATATTTATATTTCGTACATTAATTGGAAAATTGAAAGCATTTTTTTTTCTTTAGCAAAATAAAAATTTTAAATATATCTATAAGCATATACTTAGCTGTCAATTATTCCACTTTTTAGTTTTCACTTCTTCTGCATAGCAAAAATCTTTGCCTAATTTTAATGTTAATTAATTTCAGAATTCTTCGATTAAATAGGGTAACGATTATGATTAGGAAATGGTGTTAACACAAAAAAGGGATAGTTCGCAGCTATGCATTTTTAAGAAAAAATGAATGAAATTTACAGAAATGAATATTTATATGCTGAAGAATGGAACAATGTTTTACAATTTCCTATAAAAGGTGCATATCTTAAACTATAATCGTTTCCTTCCGCATAACAATCTTTTGTGGTAAGTCCCTGAAAATCAGATAAAATTAAAAATTTGACAACGTTATCGGGAATAATCTATGCTTTCATAGAAATAGGGGAAACACTGCTCGATTGCTTTCTATCAGAATAACAATACATGGTAATTATATTTACTTACAAAGAAAAGTGACTTCGTAAAGGTGCAGAGCATAGCCTTAGCATGGGTACCGTTCATGATAAAAAATAAATAGAAAAATCACTAACGTGATTTTTATACTCGTACGCAATATAAGACAAAAGACCTCGAACAAACAAAACCTCAAGCTGATGCTTGTTGGATAAAACAGAAAATATTCTTTTCAGGTTAGATATCGAAATAATAAAAAGAACACCCAGCCAATAAAAAATTATTCTACTGTCAAAAAAGAAAATCGAAATGAAAGCTAATTTGTTGTTCAGTCTCTTGAGTGGCTCCGTATCAACACGTCGCCGATATAAATTTGAAATAGAAAAACACGATTTCTGTTTCCCCTTCATTCTAATCAAAATAGCATTAAAATGATTTGAAATGGAATATAATACGTAATTTTAAAAGAGGAATTTTTTTTCTATACATGAATAAATAAAATTTTAAATGTAATGCAGATAGAGCTCGAGTCAGTCAAAGCCTAAAAACTTATATGAAAATTGAGTCCGTTTTATCTCCATCTCCTACGTGTCTGACACATTACGTCAGATATAAGTGTTTTGGTAAAAAAGAATGCACACTGCAAATAGAAGCGTCTTAAATTTAGACACATATGTGACTGAAAAAGAATTTTAGACACTTAAGTGTCTTAATCTGAAAATTAAGACACTATAGATGTCTTAATTTAAGATACATAAGCGTCTTACTATGACCATGGTGTAAACGAACTGAGAATAATGTCTAAAATATCCGCAAACGTCTTATTTTAAGACACTTCATTGCTTTAAACGTGTCTTAATTTTTGATTCTTCCGACGCAATAACCACCAGGGGGCACTAGCACTCCCAGTTGCGCATGCGTTTTAATTCGTTTTTTGCGAAATGTGAAGTACTGTGATTTTAATTCGTATTAACTTGGATTATGTATTTATTGAATACATACATTTGACGTGTGTGCTCGGCATCAAATGTCTCTTAGAAGCTGTCGTCGATACAAGGGCGGGATAGACACAGAACAGAAGTAGGCGACGGTTGAAGATTACACCCGGAAATTCTACAAAGCGTGTGCAATGGGCTTAGTGTTAACTCGTATCAATTTATATCAATAATATTGTGTTATTCATCTTCGTCCTGTCGAAGCTGGCAAAAAAAAAAGAAACTTTTGTCTGGCGGGTCCTGTTTTTAGGATGAAACATCTCATCCTTTAAATATGGCTAGTCGGATGTATTATGGATTACCTTTTAAACTGATGAAAGTCTTTCTCCCTCACTGTGGTTGTGGTAGTTTTTAAAATTTCAAATCGAGGAATATTTCTTACCTCTTGCAGCAACTCAAGTAAGTTTCTTTATAGTAGTAAAATTAGTGTATTTTATGATTTTATTTATTGTACTAAACAAAATCCTGCATGAAATTTAATTAGTTTTGAATCTGTTCGCAAAAAACCCCACTAATTCTAGAAGTATATATTTTTAAACTTATGACGTTCTTTTTTATTACGAATTATATATTCAATGTCAGTTCTTAGTTTCAATGAATAATTTTTATCTCGCAGTAAATGACGGCCACAAGGAAGTAAAGATTTAAAAAAACTTTGAAAGATGACCTAATGCTTTCTTACTTCCTGGCATAAAACCGCAGATTAAAAAAAGATAAATAAAGTAAATGAGACTCGTCTATTATATGAAGCTGCCTGTAAAAATATACATATGTATTTGATTTGCAATCAACTCTAATACTGATTTTTTTATTATTTTTAATAAAAAAGTAATTTGAAATTTATAATGGGAAAAAGTAAAAACCTCTAACTAGATTTCGTATTTAAAATTGTGGTAACTTTATTTATATGCACTTATACGAAAAATACAAAAATGACAGATGTTACTGTATATATTTAAGACGAAAGAAGTTTGGAAATCATAAGTTATTTTTTCCTCATGTTTTTAATATAGAATATGTACTTATTTGTTTTTATTGATAGTTGAATAGCTTTTGTGAGTACCCTCTGATCTACATAAAAACTTGCCCATGTGGAAATATAAATTTTTTAAAAACATAATTTTTAAATAAGTATTTTCATTTTTTTGGGGGGAGGGGGGGGATTTTGCATGAATTTTTGTAAAGCTGATATCTTAAATCTTGCACTGATTATAATGAAAGTTTTGAACTTTTAGAGTAGGACAAGTTTAAAAACGCAAATATATTTAACAAAATACCAAAGTCATTTTTTCCCCAATGTTATTAAAGTAGAATATTTATTTATTTATTTTCATTATTCATAGTTAAATGGCTGTTGTGATTATCAAGTGATGTATATGTAAAATTGCCTATGTGGCAATATATTTTTTTATATTTTCATTTTTTTTGGGGGGGGGGGGGATTTTTGCAATTTTCGTACATCTGATATTTTAAATCTTTTTCCACATTCAACCGAGTGTAATAAATATTTTGAACTTTTAGAGTACGACAAGATTAAAAAATATATATATATATATTTATCTATGTACCTTAAAAGCCCTTAATAGCGAACACTTCGGGAACGCGGAATTTGTCCGATAATTGGAGATGTCTACTTTTTTGAGGTAAAAATATACAAATATGTATGTCTGCTGATTAAAAAAGTATTCGTTAAATAGAGGTGTTCGCTATTCGAGAATGTTCATTAACCTCCACAACGGATACTCCCGAATATCGGACATCTCAATTTAGACAACTATAATGCAGGGTTGCGTTTTTTGCAAAAGTACTTCTTGATTAAAGGAAGGGCAAACTGGGAAGTGCCCCGTCCCCCTACGACTGTAGTGCCCCCAAATTTGATGTGCAATATTTGTAAAGCTTATATTTTAAATCTGTTTCGAAATTGTACTGATTATAATCAATATTTTGAACTTTTAAAGTAAAATAAGGTTAAAAACAAAATAAATTAAAAAAAATCTAATATTTAGATAAATATTTCTTGTTTTTTAATCTTGTTCTACTCCTGAAGTTCAAGATATTGATTATAATCAGTACAATGTCGTAAAAGATTTAAATTATCAACGTAACGAAAATTGTATACCAAAACTGAGAGCACCAAAAAAATCAGGCTGTATTGGGGGGGGGGGGGGAGGGGCAGGACCACAGCCAAATATTTTTCCAGGATTCAACGTGGTCAAACATGGCTACGTATGATGCTTACAAAAAAAATGGATGCGATTCAGACGTTTGAAGTGTCTGAAATTCAGACGCAAAAAGTGTCTGAAAAAATTCAGACATTTTAAAATGTCTGAAAATTGAACACTCCATTTCAGACACTTAAGTGTCTGAATTTCAGACATTTTAATTTAGAGTGCAAAAGCTTGAAGATAAGAAGGAAAGGAAAAGGTAATGTAAGCTTCCGTTTTTCGGAAGCGCTATTATATTGGGCTCCGGAGCCCTGTATTTATGAGCTCCGGTGAATTCCGACCAATATTTAAATATTTACTAAAAACAGAGAAGTACCGGAGCCGGGCTCCGGTGGGCTCCGTCGCAAATTAAGCGCTGTCTATTAGGGCAGCGGTTCCCAACCTGGGTTACGTGGCGAGCCTGCTAGTGGTACGTGAAAATAATATCGGTAATGGCGGAAATCACAAAACTATTTTAACTAAAAGCACATAAAGAAAATTGATAGATGACAAATTTAGTCTCATGTGTAAATCCAATATTTTACACTCAAAATGAGGGAAAATGCTCACTGTACCTAATAATTCATTGATAATGCAATGTCAGTAGCTCCGCCCACTGATAAGCATATTGCATGAATATGTATACGTACATTTTCCATTAACCACAACTTCATTTTCCACATTTTCCACAACTTCAATTAATCATTATGCAATATTCTTTTCTCACCACTTTTTTTTAATTGTTCTGTGCTTAATAATAATTGCAGAACGCATAAATTACTTCAAATCTTCAGATTTTAATGTTTTTTCTTAAAATTTTTTGATCAATAATCATCGCACAATTATTAAAATTTACTAATATAAAAAAGCGATATTAACTTTAAAATGCAAGGAAATGTCAATGTAATTTGTATCGATTTATTATATGGTTGTGATAAGATTACTAATAAAAGAAAGCATGTGGAGTGTGTGTGTGAAGTGGGGGGATGGGGGTATGTTTATGAGAAATAGGGTACCCGAAATGGAAAGCCTAAGAAAGGGGTACGTGAAAGAAAAAGGGTTGGGAAACGCTGTATTAGGGTGAAACCCCCAGTAACTGAAACCTTAGGGATTCTTTCTTGTTCAAATCACTGTTACGAAGTTTTAAATGCAATTTATTCTTATTTTTATTTTTTAAAGTATAGTAGAGATGCATTAAAAATTTATTGTTGACAAAATTTTGAAAAATTATACTTTTTATTACTAAAAATTATTATTTTTTCATAAATATGGTCAAAAACTCCAGTAGCTGACACCATCCCTATTTTGAAAAACCAATAACTGAAACATAAGTTATTACAGTTAAGACAAATAAGTTACACGTAGATAGCATTACTTTGCAGAAATTTACAAGAAAATGCTTATTTGATTTACATTTTTGCTGGAGATTAAGTTACCGGTTAGGTGTCAATAACTGGAGGTTTCACCTTATATAAATAAATTTGAACAGCTTTTAACCCTTTATATCCTGTATGTATAAAAATTGCTTCACCTGAATAATATTTATGTTAAGGGGTCTCAGGACTCTTAAAGCTTCAAAAGTTTCGTAATTTTAAGTTTCTTAGATGTTAAACTCCTATCTTTTCTGAACATTTTGATTTAACCCTTAAAGCTCCGGCGTCTATTACACAAATTTTATTCCAACGGCACCACTTTTTAAAAAGAAGATTCCTTCAAGTACAGAATTTCAAAAATGCTCTGATTAAGTAAGGTAAATTTTACTTTTTTATATTACTGGTACCAAAAACAAATTTTGAAAAGACTGATAATGTCTTCGCAGCGGAGTCAACGGAGTGGTAAGGGTTAATTGTTTCCTTCAAATTCCCATTAGAACAGAAGTTATGGCTTTTAGAATTATACCCGCTCAATAGCTGAAGCGGCATTTCTGAAACTTTGAAGTCATTTTTCATCAAATGACGTTTTTGGGCATAACGTGCACGATATCTCAAAAACTTCTGAATATTTTTTCATGAAATTTTTTTAAACATGTGTTTCATGTTAGTCTGTATAAACTGAACCTAAAATTTCCTTTTTATTGTTCAAAAAGATATTTTTTTATGTAATTGTACTTTCGAAATTTTCAAAATTTTGTATCAGCTAAATACAACTTTATATTAAAAATATAAAAATGCTTTAAATACAAATTTATTTAGGTTCAGGGTAATTATTATAATCTGAAGTATAGGTAGGCACCAAAATTTGCATTCTAGTTGCAATATTTATTTTGCAATCTGCGTCCAGGGGCCTCGCTAGGGGGGGGGGGGACAAAAAACATTTCCGAATGTTATTGCACTTTGCAAATTTACAAACTTAGTTGGCAAATTTGTTTAAAACTTTAATAAAAATTACAATATATATTTCTATTTCTGATAGACTTGGCAAAAATTGCAAAACTAATAGGGAATATTATTAAACTTTTAACAAATAAGAACTATATTACATTTTCTAACTATGGTAAGTTGGCAAAATTATAAAACGAGTTGGCAAATACTGAAATTTGACTTGGCAATTTAAGTTTCTCTTCCCCACCAATAAAAAGTCTTAGCGATGGCACTGCCTACGTGTGAGCTGGTATACCAATTTTCTGCTCGGCAAATGTCTGACAGTTTGCAGCCCCCTAAAAATGCTAATTCTGCATCTTGCAATTTTTTAAATGCATGAAATGAAATAACATATTTATATTTTAAGATATTAAACGTTGAAAAGGGTCTTTTTTTTCTTTTTATCCAATTTCAGAGTCTTGAGACCCCTTAATGTCTAAGATATCCAGAACAACATATATAATGATAATCTGATTATTAGACAATTTTTTAAATTGAAACTGATTTAATAAATCGTTTGTTAGCGCTCTTTTTCCAAAATATTTGCAAGAATAATTAGATTAATAAACAAAAAATACTGTTATGGAAATCTCACAGTCCTTATAAGAACAGTGTAAATAAATGTCTTCTGATCCTATCTGTAACAGAAAAGTGTTCTGTAGTTGTAAATTTTTCGTATAACATTTTTTAATAGGACAAAAGCTACACCTAGGTAAATAGTTGAGAAAATAACCACATTAAAAATATTTATCTTCGACTCATTCACTGTGATTTCTAAATAGGGTTGACTAAATTATTTTGTATGATAAGTGCAATCTCCTTTTATTAAAATATGAATTAAATAAATTTTACATTGAATTTTCTTCAATGGTATTTAAAAGTACCGTCTGGATATAAAGGGTTAAACCGTTTTCAAACTATTTAAAAGTACGTATAATTATCAGATTAAAATCACATTAAAAACTAAGGCAGACTATTTGGAAAATCATCATGTGTAGATTAATATTCTGATTAATAAAGTATTTCTCAGCTTCAATAACATTTATCATTATGTAATTATATACCACGTTTTGACTCAAAATGTACTTAATTGCTATTTTTTAAGTATTATATATGCCAGTGATGCTTCCTAGTAATTTATTACTGTCAGTACAAACTTAAAAATTGCAAAATGTTCGATACTAGTGCATATCTTTTTCTGTTAAAAAAATTATGCTCATATCAGAACCATGAAGGTTGCCAAATATCATGAAAATTAAATGAAGCATACAAATTACTTCTTAATATTAATATGTATTTCGCTATTTATGTTAGATTTTGTCATCACGCTAATGACCTAGTATTAAAAATATTTTCATACGTATATATAATTTCCATTTTCGTGAAATCTGTTTAGTTCGGCAAAACTTGTTAGATGAATATTTCAGTTTAATGGCTAGATTTATTCCTTATATATTTTCGGTTAAATTTTCTAAGTTAATGAGTTGCGATTTCTTTGAGATTTTTATTTAACTTGAAGACCAAAGTTTCATGAAAATTGATTTTTATGATTACTTTATGCTCATAAAATCTATTCACGCAGCTCTAGAACTGAACCCAAGTTGATATCTTTCCAAAAACAGAAAGTTCAAATCTTATAACTTAAGTTTAAATCTTATAACTAATGACATATTTATCAGTCCAAAAATGTACTATTATATGATTATACAACGCGTTTTTATTCTATATGCCTATCTAAATTTAATCAAATACTGAATTATTATTTTTAAGTACAATAAATATCACCAGTACTCTCATTAGGTTATTAATGCCAGTACAAATTGCAAAAGACTCGATATTTTTGCATATATTTTTTCCATTAAAATACAACTGCGTTTTATGATTATAGCGAAACCATCCAGTTTGATAAATATCGTAAAAATTAAATGAAGCATGCAAGTTACTTTTTGATATTAATATGTTTTTCGCCATTTATGTTAAATGTTTTCAGCACACTAATGATGCAATATTAAAAATATTTCCTTACGTATATATAATTTCCGGTGCATATAACACCGATACATAGTATTCGTGAAATCTGTCTATATCAGAAAAACTTGTTAGAAGAATATATCAGTTTAATGACTCTAGATTTATTAGATACTAACTGACTCGCGCATCGTTGCACGAGCAAGTAATAATAACCTTAAATAAACCTCAAATTTGAATGATTTTATATCTTTAACCTGATTTTGTATGAATTTATATTTTTAAACGAAAATCTTTCCAAACGAACATCGTACCGTTAGCCCTGCTGCCTTCAGACGCGTACACAGGGAGGCTACGCACACTCCGATCTGTTTTTGCAATTGAACCTTGAATTTGTATGATTCCAATATTGTTGCTGAGTAAATCTTCTATTGATAGAGTTTTGAAAACTCACACTGTTTTAATGTTAATCCTACTAGGAGAATATCGAAAATAATGTATCTCTCGGTGGAAGGTGTGTTTCAAAGCGCATGCGCAGAAATGAAAACCCCTCGGTAAATATTCTACAGTGGAGAGACAGAGGAAAATGAGTCTTATGGTGTTTTCTTCTCCCTTTTTTGGCATCAGTCTATTTTTTTTATTATTATTATTATTTTTTTAAGCCCTTCTTATCGTCCAAACTCTTTGAAATTTTTATAAATTGTAAATATAATGTTTTCAAATCCTGTGTAGTATATCCGAAAAAAATATTGATATTTAGTGGTAAAAAGGCTTGTAAAATGTGTTTTCTTCTCACTTTTTTCACATTGGATCATTTAATATTAAAAACGAAATAGTTCTTACTGTCCCAGCTCTTTGAAATTTTTCTGAGTTATATATAATATTTCTGAAGCCTGCTTATAACTTTCCTGCAAACGTACAGTGATCTCTCACTTATGCACGGGTGCAGGGGACAGCGAAAAAAACGCGCATAAGTAAAACACTACAAAAGGGAGCTTAAAAGTGAAACATCAAAGCAATGAACATCTATTGTTATTTAATACTATCTATTTACTACGAAAAAATGTAAATAAGATTCGTTTCAAAATGGAAATATGTGTATAAGTTCCGTTAATTATTTTTTAAGAACATTGATAAAATAGAAATGCTTACATTCCAAATTTCGTTTTACTTCTATTATTTTCTCACAAAATAATTTACAATAGAGGATTGTTTTCGTTTTCGTGATTTTTCAAAAAGAGTCTTTTCCAAGTTGATCAAGATGTTAAAAAGTTCCTTCGCTTCCAGAATTGTACTGAAAATAGTCATTCAGAGTTTCTACTGCTTCTAACGCTACTGTGCGAGTTGGAGAAACTTGTGCCGCATCTTCTTCATCATCGTTGTCATCCTCTTCATCGTTGTCGCCACCATTTATTTCAGCTTCAATGTTTCTAATTTCCCGCACTTGAGCTGTGATTAAATTCACCAGCATCAATTAAATCGTAGAAAGTACACGTAGCGCGTCCACCAGATACAGTATGTCAATCTTCTTTGTTTATGTCATTTTCACAATTGTTACTTTCATTTTCTGACCCCTCACACTCATTTTCCGTTGGGAACTAAAATCCTGCTTCCTGAAAGCAGCTTTTAATTCTCTTGTCAGTGGTGCCTCTCCATGATGAGCACAACCACAACATATGAATTGCATCAAGTACGGTAACTCGGTTTAACTTTTTCACGGTTTTTAAGAAAATTGAAAAAATTGTCCTATTAGGTAGATTTCGTATGAAATACTACCTATTGGGATCGTTCCTATGTTGGAATTTCTGAAAACTTTTTGCAGATCTACACCGATCATGACCCCTAGAACCCAAAACCCACCCTCAGTAAAAAACTTTATATATCTATCTATCTATCTATCTATCTATCTATCTATCTATATATATATATATATATCACTTTCTTCTGGACACGATAACTTTCGTAATTCTGCACCAATCTCTTCCAAACTGATACATAAAATCAATGGGCATAAAATCTCGGTCAAGTTCGTTAATGGGCAAAATCGGACCAAGGGGAGGGAAATAGGGAGGGGTTTTGTGAAAACAGAAAACCCCCCATAACTTCTTAATTTTTGTACATATCAAATCAGTTTAAAGTTTTTATTACTTCTAAAAATAGGGCCAAAAATTTATGTATCACAGATTTTTGATAAAGTTAAAAATGGGCTCAAGGGGCGCAAAAAATAGGGTTTTTGGGAGAAAAAAATTCATAACTTCGTCAATTCTCAAGATATCAAATTCAATTAATTTTATTATAAATCTCCTTAACATTATCTAAAACTTTTATATTCACAAGTTTTTGATAGGAGCAATTCGTACCGCAAAAAAAAAATTAAAAACGAAAACAAAAAGGGCGTTTGAAGAAGAAAAAAATCCATAACTTCGTCAATTCTCAAGATATCAAATCCAATTAATTTTATCATGAATCTCCTTAACATTATCTACAACTTTTATGTTCACAAGTTTTTGATAGGACCAATTCGTACCGCAAAAAAATTAAAAACGAAAACAAAAAAGGGGTTTGAAGAAGAAAAAAATCCATAACTCCGTCAATTCAACAGATATAAAATCCCCATGAATTTATCATATATCTTCTTAATATTGTCTACAACATCTATATAGACAAGTTTTGGATAGGACCAATTCTTAGAGCAAAAACAAATTAAAAATACATACCGGTTGAAGTAAAAAATGATCTTAGTAAGGGTGTATTCAAATCCAAACTGCTTATTTTCTGACTCATTTTACAATTCATTTTTGCTCTCAAAGGCGTCCAATTGGTACGTTTTCTTACTCAGAAACTATATAATGTACCGTAATGGTCGATTTTCTGATAGGGGCAGAATATATTTTTTTAAATGCTGTTAAAAAGGGCATTTTGAACCGAATTTACCGAAGCGGATTGTGTTGGAAAAATCATTGTATTAAGGATGCGCTTAAATCCAAACTGCTTATTTTCTGACTGGTTTTTAAATTCATTTTTGCTCTCAAACGCATTTAATTGGTAGATTCGTTTATTCAGAAACTATATAATGTACCGTAATAATCGATTTTTACATAGAGGCAGAATGTATTTCAAAAAATGATGTTAAAGTGGGCATTTTGAACGGAATTTCCCGAAGCGATTGTGTTAGAAACGAAAAATATTGTCCTTCTGAGAAAATAATTGTTTATATATCAAGTTTTAATTAATTGAACAAAAAATAAAAACACAGGTCGCTTATAAATCTCTTCAAAAATCACGTCAGCAAGTTTCATATTTTTTTTAAATTAAAAATGAATCTGGAATTATGCCAGAAAATTTCGAGTTGTTGAGCATGGAAAAGTATTTTTTTGAATACCGCCCTAAAATGATTCTGATAAAACCAGCTATTATATGAAAATGAAATAAAAACTCGTCAAGAGCGGCCATCAGATAAAATTGTTAAAGTGGATTTATCTATAATCATGATTTAGTTTTTGTTTGTGAAATTAGTATATTTGACTTCGAAATCTACCTCTGCCTGTAGGCCGGGCCGGCAGGGATTTTTTTTGAAATGGCGTGTTGCGCTTGCTGTTGAGTGTATAAAAAAGCTGTAAACATAAAAGTTGTAGAGAATTTTATCTTTTTTAATATTGTAACTGACAAGTAATATGCTACTGCAACGGGTCTCGAGATATATCAAAAAAATCAAAAAAGGTTCCAAAATTTTGTTGATTTTTGGCCTCAGAAAATTTAGCCTTAAGAAATTTTATTAGAAAACTTGGTTTTTCCATGTCGGCATAATGATAAACAAATCAGAAAAAAAAAATCTTCTACCCGACCTTTTGTAAGGTAACACCCTTTTTTTGGTACATTTCTCCTAGGACTAATGATCGTATTTGAGATTTTTTATTTTATCTTGGATACCAGAATTCTGATAACTTACTTTTAGGATTACTTTATATTCTTAAAATATATCCACTCTGCCCTGGAATTGAATCCTGGTTGGCTTAATTCCAAACAGATTGATGGCAATAGAACCTCAGAAATTCTAGACTCTGTTCCATCTGACTCTTGGGGGTATGTTCTAGGCAAGGAAAATGCAGCTGACATTGCTTCTAGAGGTTTATCTCCTAAGGATCTTCCTGATTGTTCCCTTTGGTGGGAGGGCCCAAAGTGGCTTTATAAAATAAATAAATCTCTTTAACGACAAATCAATATTTAAAAAATTATTATTCGTAGTTTATTAAGTAATAACATATTTTTCAGCTTCAAAATAATTTTATAACATAGCATTCTGGCTCTAAATATGTGTCTATATATAGCCAAATATAGAATTTCTATATTTACGTACTGCAGATATCACCATGTTCTCATTATTTTATTAAAGTCAGTATAAATTTATAAGTTGATAAAAACTCAATACTATTGCATATCTTTTTCCTAACACCGTTTTATGCTTATATCAAAACCATCATATTTGTCAAATATCATGAAAATTAAATGAAGCATGCAAATTACTTTTTAATATTAATATTTTTTTGGTATTGATGTTAGATTTTGTGATCACACTAATTACCTAATCTCAAAAAATATTTTCATTTTTATTTATAATTTCCAATTCCGTAAAATCTATCTATTTTCAACAAAACTTGTTAGATGAGTATTTAAGTATAACGACTCCAGATTTATTATATATCTATTTTTTTTTTCTTTTATTAATTAATAAGTTGGGATATCTTTGATTTTTTTTTTCATCATGGAGACCATAGAGTGACGAAGACTGCGATCTTTAGAATTACTTTATATTAAAAAAATCTATTCACTGAGCTTTGGAACTAAACATTTTTGAGTCCTTTCCAAACAGAAATGACATTAAAAACTAAAGTAGACTTTTGGAAAATACCTATATATCGATCATTCTTATAAGTAATAACATATTTCCCAATTTCAAGTAAATATTATTTTAAGTTCATACACTGTAAAAAAATCTATAAGGTTACTAAGAATTTTCTAAGAAACAGTGATGCTTAGAACTTTTTAGGTAACTGCAACAAAAAAAATTCATGTAATTATCCCGGGTTACCGATAAAATTTTAGTAAGCATACAGATTTCTGTAGCTTTACAAAAATTAGTTTTGTAGATTTACATCTTTTGTTTTTTGCAGCGTACTGATAAAATTTTAATATGCATACAGATTTCTGTAGCTTTACAAAAACTAGTTTTGTAGATTTACATCTATTTTTCTTTTTTCTTTTTTTTTTTTTACAGTGTACATATTTGACTCTTATTGACATTTCTTTTGACTCTAAATGTGTCTCTATATTTCGTCATTTATCGAAATACTATACATTCAAGCACTGCAGACACCGCCGGTACTTTTATTAATTTATTAATGTCAGTACAAATTTATAAAATGCAAAAGGTTCAATGCTACTGCATATCTTTTACCATTAAAAATAGAACTCCTTTTTAAGCTTATAGCAGAACCATCAATTTTGCTAAATATCGTAAAAATTAGATGAAGCATGCAAATTACTTCTTAATATTAATATATTTTTTGCTATTTATGTTAAATTTTGTCATCACGCTAATGACCTAGTATTAAAAATATTTCCGTAAGTATACACATAATTTCCATTTTCGTGAAATCTGTATATTTCAGCAAAACGTTGTAGGGTGAACATTTTAGTTTAATTACTCTAGATATATATTTTTTTCTTTTTTTCATAAGTTAAAGAATTGTGATAAATATGTTATTTTTTTTTTCGTAGAATAGAGTTACATGAAGTGATCTTTAAAGTTATATTCATAAAGTCTATCCATCTATCTACACCTTTTCAAACAGATTGAAATTACTATAAAAACTAAGGCATATTATCCAGAAAATCATTATAAATAGCTTAATCTTGTAAATAACAGTATATTTCTCGGATTTAATTAGAAAAAATAGTATTATATAATTATATATAGAGAGAGGAAATTCGGGTATTATGGAATAGTCGGACAATATGGAATACTTCAATACTTGGCACATACGGTGCTGCAGCCAAGTGTAAATCTTCCATACGACTTCCTAGTATCCCCATGAGCCACTGTGATCAGTTCTGTTTGGATACCTGTTATTGGACCGACGCGGTGAAATAAAACCTTATTCTCAATTTTTGCAGGTGGATTTGATAAATTCGTATTAATTATAAAAGCTCATTGTCAGTGATGTTAACCAAGTTCAGTATAAATTTGAACAGTTACATTTATTACTGTGTTAGTCAGTTCAGGAGTTATGTTTTTTAAGATGGTGTGTTTCGGATAATATGGAATATCAGCAAGTCAACGTTTTCAAGACGGGTCTAAAAATTAAAACAATTTTTCAATGAATCTGATGATGTCTATATTATGTACTAAGATTTACTCATTAAATAATTTTTCTGATTCGTTTAAATCGTGGTTTTTCTTGCAATTTTAATATTCCTTATAATCCTATTCCATATTACCAGACTGGTTGCCATTACTCGAAAAGCGTAACATTTTTTTAAAACCTACACATTGATATGCATTTTTTCTTCCACTTTAAACGCATTAAAAATGTGTTAACAAGCAATCAAAGTTTGTTCTTTGGTAACTTTTAATGTATTTATTTTTTTTTTCTGGGGACTTACAAATAAAAATGTAAATGGTATTCCATAATACCCGAAATTCCTCTACATCACTTTGATTTTAAATGTGTTCCAATGTCCAGTCAAATACAGAATTACTGTTTCTACCATCGATTCTCTCATTAATATATACTAGCAGGGATGACCGAGCTAAGCTCGGCCAAAATTAGCCTTGTGTTCAATTCGATATTTTATTCTCACTGTATCATTTTTGCTGTTTAGTTACAATTGGCATGATCCTGAGACATAGTGACCCAAAATGATCCACTAACCGACTTTTTTCAAAATTGCGGCCTAACCAGTGCTCTTCTCAAACACGAAAACTATAGAATACAAAATTTAGTCAAAATCGTTAACGTCGTTTTATAGATAAAATTAGCTTGACCCACGGTAACCCAAAAGGCACCCACTAATCTAAATTTATCGAATATGTGACCTATCCCAATGGTCTTCTCGTGTTGGGAAACAGTGTAGTAAAAAAAATTGTCAAAATTGTTTGAGCCTTTTTAGATACAATTAGCTTGAACCACAGTGACCCAAAAATGACCCGCTAATCGAATTTTCTCTAACATGCGACTTAGCCCAATGGTCTTCTCATGCCCGGAAACGGTATCATACAAAATTTTTTCAAAATCGTTTGAGTCGTTTTTTAGATACAATTATCTTGACCCACAATGACCCAAAAATGACCCAATAATCGAATTTTCTCGAACATGTGACTTAGCCCAATGGTCTTCTCATGCTCAGAAACGATATAATACAAAATTTTGTCAAAATGTTTTGTGCCGTTTTCTAGATTCAATTAGCTTGACACCTGACCCATTGTGATCCAAAATGACCCACTAATGAAATTCTTGAACGTGCGACCTATCCCAATGGTATTCTTGTGCCCGAAAACGATACAAAGCAAAATTTCTTCAAAATCGTTATGGCCGTTTCCCAGGTAAACTTAGCTTGACCCACAGTGACCCCAAAATGGCCGTTTTTTAGATGTAATTAGCTTGACCCTGACCAATTATGACCCAAACTGACCAACTAATCGAATTTTGTCGAACACATGACCTAGCCCAATGGTTTTCTCGTGCACGAAAATGGTGAAATACAAAATTTAGTCAAAATCCTTAAAGCCGTTTTTATGATCAAATTTACATACACACACAATTTTTGCTCATATTATAATATAAGTTATACTCACCACGTTATTAAAATCAATACAAATTTATAAAACGCGAAAGTCTGGATATTAGTGAATATATTTTTTATTTAAAAAATAATTCCGTTTTATGCTAAACTAGTTAGGTGAATATTTCAGTTTAATGACTGTTGATTTATTAGATATATCATATTTTTCTAATTTAATGAGTTATGATATTTTTGAGATTTTTTTTTAATCTCAGAGACCAGAATTACGAAAAGATTACTGTTGCTTTATTAGATATAGTTTTCATTTTTTTTCTAATTTCATAAGTTGTGATATGCTTCAGTATTTTATTTTTTTAACTCAAAGATTAGAATTTAAAAAAGCGATCTTTAAGATTATTTTGTGCTCATAAAGTATATCCACGAAACTTTGGAACTAAACTCTGGTTGACACCTTTCTTATCACATTTAAATTAAAAAATAAGGCAGATTATATGAGAACCCGCCATAAGTATCTAAATCTTGTAAATAATAACAATTAAGCTTTAATTAAAATCAATAATATAGATATATTCCGCATGTTAACTTTGAATGTGTCTCAATGTTTAGTCAAATGCTGAATTACGGCTTTTTAAAAACTGTATATACCACCAATAATCCCATTAATATTCGACCGACAAATTAAAAGGCGTCATAGAAGGCATCAAGAGGATGAAAAATTACCATAGAACATGGGGTCGCAAACCACGTATTTAATCAAAAATACAAGATGTTCTGCCTTAATTCAGTTTGAGTTGACGGTAATAACTTTCAGAAAACTGAAGTATAGTAAAGTGGGGGGCCGATGCCGCTGTTTTTCTTTTCTTCTTGTAAAATGTGCAATAAAGCAAAAAACAATAAACTAAGTACCAGAAATCATTGACCAAACCCTTTAGAATCTAATTTCTATGTTAAATAAGTTAAAACCCTCTTAATAAAAGTAGGCATAATTATTTTCCCACAAGTCCTTTTTTAACATCATTTTTTATGTGTTGGATAAGATGCCGCATTGGGTGTGGGACAGACGCCGCATGGAGAAAAATGCTAGGTTGCTTATTTTTTTTCAGGCAAATCACACTTTTATTTTCTCAAACTACTTAAAACGAAGATAAATAACAGTAAACTTACAAAAATTATATATATCACTAAATTGTGAAAAGTTTAACGAAAATTCAAAAGTGTAATCTCTATAAACAAAACAAGACAAAAAGTGAAAATTAAAAGAAAATTATTTGAATTTACATGAATGGATAGCATAATTACTGGAAACAATAAACAGCATAATTCCAAAAAAGATATAAATCACTGGTTTACATGCAGGTGAACATTGCAGTTTTCTTTTAATGTAAGTATTAATTCTATTCCATTTAGGCCCCAGTCTGTTTATTTTTGGTCTTTCTTCTCATTCTTTGATTTTGTATTTCCATTCGCCCACAATCACACCACACTACCCGTTGCAAAAGTAAAGTAAGCGTTTTTCATGCAGCCATCGATTGAATTTGATGCACTGAATCCTGTCAGCTTTAGACTTTGCTCCTTGATAAGACTCCAGCCACCCGACATATGCAGAGTCATCAAATTCCAATCCAGTTCTGCCATCAGAATCCATAAGAAGAACAATTTACCCATTGTCGGAAGATTACTCATATTTTAGTTTTTTCCTCAAGTAAGGCGTTTTCAAGTTGATCTTGCCCTTTCCTTTTTTTACACATTTTACTTCCGCCAAAGTGTCGTTCTTTGACGCTTTCTAGTTTCTTTTGTTTTTCATTTCCTTCTTCTTTTTTGTTGTTTATAAACTCTGTCCTTGTAATATTTGCATCCTTTTACTTTCTCTTACTTGGCTGCATAGGTCTTTTGACCATTGGGGTAGGAGATATTTTGTTTAACAGTTTAGATGGTGAGAATTGTAAACGGCCTACGTTTTCCTTATTCACACATGGTGAACCAACATCCTTGCTGAGAATATTTTGATAAGTAGCAGAATGCGGTAATATACATTCATTTAAATGTAAGTTCTACTTAAATCGCAGTGATGAATTTATTGAACAGAAAAGCAAAAATAAACTTTGCGGCATCTGTCCCTCAACCTTGGTGCGGCATCTGTCCCATAGTGGCGGGTAAGATGCCGCGCCGCCATTTTGTGTCATGTGAGCGACGCGAGAGAAAGGCAAGCACATGTCTGTATTCTACGAGGATCTAGTCTATAATTGCAATCGATTTTGGGAAGAAATCTCTGTTTATTTTTCTTAAAATATGTAGTAAAACTTCATTAGAATAATTTTAGCAACTTACCACGCAGGTTCGAGCCATAAAAACTGGCATAAATATGTAAATACTGACAATTTAGCGGTGTAAACGCATACAACACATCACACAGCACAGAGGAACACTACGAACTTCTAAAATTAGTCTAGGGAACGCTAGCGTCGCCTACACAATCTCTGCGGCATCTGTCCCACCGCGGCATCTGTCCCCACTTTACTATATATTGTAATTAAACTTTTAATAGACATTCTCACCTTTGTTTTAAATGTGATAATATCGAAAAAAGTGGTAGAAGTTTCCATTATGCGCGCCAGCAGTATGCACTTGACGCTCCACATTTTGGACTGTGATTGCCAGTTCATACGGTATCATCGATTGCTTTTCCAGAACTTTTCGTGATGTTATAACATTTCACACAAAATAAGGTAATATCGTTGCATTTTCCTTGTAATGTTTTGATTTTTCTCAAAATTAATACCATCAACGCAAGTTCAGTTGGGATGAAACACCCTGTATTGGTGACTAAATACGTGGTTTGCAATTCCATGTTCTGTGGTAATTTTTCATCCTCTTAATTGGGCGATCGAATTTTAGAACTCCCTGTATACACATTACTTTATTAATATCAATACAAATTTATGAATTGTGAAAGACTCGATACTAGTGAATACCTTTTTCCATTAAAAAAACAGTTTTATATGCGAAACTTGTTATACGAGCATTTCAGTTCAGTGTAATGACTCTCGATTTATTTGATATATATATATATTTTTTTTCTGATTTAGTGAGTTTTCCTGATTTAGAGATTTTTTTTCTCAGAAACCACAGCTACGAAAAGCGATCTTCAAGATTACTTTATATTCATAAAATCTATCCACGCAGCTTTGGAACTGAACCCTGGTTGACACCTTTCCGAACGGAGTCCAAATATTGATAAATGACTTCCGTATTAATGTTCCATAGTTGAGACTCATTCAACGTTCGTCCACTTTATACGTCGAAAGCTAAAATTAATGACTTCACAAGGTCCTGGGGTTAAATCAAATAATTTAGCATACTCATACTTTATTATATTTTAAGCTATTCTACTTTTATGAGGTAATACTTAAATACTTACTGATTAAGTGATGCAGTACTTTATAATACTGGTTGATATTAAGCAGTCTCAGGTGACTTCATTAATACTTGTTTATATAAAGGGATATACAAAAGTGAGAGAGAATAGCTTTAGAAGCTCAAGAGCTTCACTTACTAACTTTATGACAATTTTAATGAATTTTACGTCGTGCATTATTAACAGTAAATAATTTTATTAATACATATTTTATTATTGTCTTTATTTATATACTGTTAAGAAATACAAGAGATTATTTGTTCCTATTACATGAGTTGATGCTGGAATTATTTATTCTTTTCCTTAATTGCATAGAATGTTTGAAAACGTCATTAGGTTTCAAAAGAAAAATAAATTAAATAAACTTTTATTCTCACAATATTTTTCTTCTAATTAACTGCTATGATACATTTATTATTCCTTTTTTTCATGAAAAAAATTTATTTTTTAACCAGTAAAAGTGTACTGGCATGTTCAAGAGTTTTATTTAAGCGCATTGTTCGATCAGTTTTCTCGATAATGTTAAATGTATGGTCGAGTAATGCTGAGATAACTGGATTCAGATAATCAGAAATAGCAGATTACTGGATGTAAAAGAAATAAAGAAAATGGATGAAAGAAAAAGGTCAAACTTTGGTTACCAGATTGTGGGTATTAATACATGGAAATTATTCCAGAGAGAAACATTCGCCTTGCACACAATATTTCAAATGAAAATCAAATTTCAAATTTCAAAGTAATTGCTTAAAAGGCGCAAAGGCCAACATAGTGAGAAAGATTCCAAACCGGGACTCGAACCCGGGCCATCAGTATAGCGCACTGACGTTCTACCGACTAAACCACTTGGAACGATACCTAGCTCAGAAAATTTCTCACTATTATATGTTGGCAAGGCTACAAACGCAGCACAAGATGGAATATTTATCGTGAGTCACCGACCTGGGACAAACACGAAACATAGTTAAATCCAGCATCGATAGAAATTATATTAATACATGGAAATTATTCCAGAGAGAAACATTCGCCTTGCATACAATATTTCAAATGAAAATCAAATTTCAAATTTCAAAGTAATTGCTTAAAAGGCGTTTTAAGCAATTACTTTGAAATTTGAAATTTGGTTTTCATTTGAAAGAGTGTGGGTAATTTTTGCACATGAAATCAAATAAATCCGCCTTAATAACGCCGTGACCAAAATGTGACTGAAATGATGTGTACGATTTATGACCTAAGTCGTCCTCTTTGTCATGTGACATAAAACATGAGTCGTATCCAAGTCAGTGCAGCATCGATATGTTTCCTATTGTGACGGGTTGTATGTGACTACAAAATAGATCGTGGTGACTTCGCAGTGAAATCACTAAATTATGGTCACCTGCAAGTCCAAGTAAAAATATGACGGAAAAAAGAAGCCATATTTTTGTCTCCGTTGTAACTGTAACACGTGTAACTATATGTGTCGTCAGATTGATATCACAGAAACTGGGAGATAGGCAGAGTTATTAGAGTAATTGTCAATTTAATGTTTATGCAGCAGGGTATCGGAATCTACTGTTGTTTCGAAAATAAAGCTTTAATGTGCATATGAAGTAAAAGGCATTTAATAGTTATAAATTCATTCGTATTACAATAAAAATCTGAGATTTTAAACTTTTTATCTCACGAGTAACAAACATTGTATACTTAGTCGATTCTTTACTACAATCTGCTAACAGCAATTATGAATGAGGAGTTAAAAAAAATGAAAATTTTTCAAGCTTACCTTCTTCCTTTTTTTTATGAAACTGAAAATGTCTTCTCAGAGAATACGCTTGCATTTAAATGCTTAAATAAATGTATTGATTCTGAAAAATCTAACTACATCTAGAAGAAATCGAACAATGCAAATAAACGTAATATAAAAAAGGTCTCTCATTAATTTATCCTTAATCATCGTAAAAGAAATGTAACATTTTAGCAAACATATAAAGAGACACGCAAAATAATTTTTCTTTTTCGCACAAACTTTGAAGAAAATTACATTTGTGCTTATGCAGCACAAAATTTAATGAGATAAATGATTTTTAATTTTTTAAGGACAAAGAAACTCTAAAGTAATAATTTAATTAAATTACTGAAATCGCTGAATTCATTTTATAATTGCTTAATTTATTAGTTGCGCAAATACTGGGATCTTTAAATTTTAAGTAAGTGCTTATGGATATAATTAAAATTTTCATCGATTGCGGGAATTGATTTAAATATAAGATGTCTTATGATTATCTAGCAATGCATACAAGGTCAGTATTTTTTAGAAGAAACTTTTAGGATAAATTATTTTACAATGCATAAATTTAATTTGTAATTCTGTGCTCTAGCACATTAATCAGTTTTCTTGTCAGTTTATTAACAGTTCAACTAATGCGAACATATTTGCATTGTGCTCTTATTTTAGGGCAAACTATGTACAAATTAAAGGATTAAATTTAATTTCTAATTACCATGCATAAATTAAACTTATAAATCTGCGTTTTAAAACTAATCATCAACGCAATAACGAATGCACGTTTCAACTGCTCAACTAACTCTAACATGTTTGTTACATTTTACTTTTAACGAGATTTCTAAAATCTCCTTTGGATTTTGTGACTTCGCATTGTTTATTCTAAAATTCTCTCTCTAAGTAATATTCAAATTTGTATTTTAACCTGTTGTAATTTAAATCTCAGTGGGGTACACAACAATCATTCAAAAGCCCCTATGTACTCTCATTCTATTCTGATGTACTGGGAATAGCTCTTTAGTTAACGCTACCCACATGCAGGTTCAAAAGCTGATAAATGGAGCTTCAACTGATATTTCATGATGTAGTTGCCTGTAACGCTCGTCCACTTAATGCGTCCAAAGTTAAAATTAATGACTGTGGGGAGTCTTCGGGTTATGTCAAATAATTTGGCAAACTGACTTAATTATATTTTGAGTTACTGCAATTCGAAGGTATGCTATTAGATAGTTCATGGACCACTTAGCTGCGGTCCTACGCTTACTAGATTAAAATGACTTGGGTGACTACATTAATAATAGTTTCTCAAGAGACGACGCATGCAGTACAACTGTCAAAGATACCTGAATATAGAGAATTTCCGGTGGGATTTCTACTTGACGGCCATTTTGACTTTAACTATGATAAGACATAGGATAACTTGATGTACTATGATATATTTAAGGAAGATCTGCTTCATGGTACAAGTATAAAACATTTAAGCTATAGTTGAGAACTTGTTACATTAAACTTTTTCTTCATTTTAATGAAATGTCTCAACTTTCAAACTCACATATTTTAAGAAACAAAACATAACAAAAAGTTTGTAATATTAGGCCTAACCTTTGAAAGTAATTAGATTAAAACTCTTTGAAAAGTAACTTCTGGAAAAAGCTTATTGATAAAAGGACCAATTGCATGTCTGAAAGATTGGCATTTCACTAATCTCTGATTAAATATTTGAAACGAATCTTCTTGTACATTATTATTGACTCTAGCATGCTATATCTTTAAACAACTAAGAGATTTAAAATCTTCCTCTTTACGTGAGAGAAATTATATCATACATGATATCAATTGAATAACATTTGCGCTATTATTATTATTATTTATTTATTTCTCTAATTATTGTAGAAGTTATCAGCATCGGAACTGAGTAATCAAATCTCAATTAAATGTAAAAATGTTTCAGCGCAAAAAGTATTGCACTTTTAATTTTAAATTCATTTGTCAGTTCTCCCTCTTTTATATATAAAATAAACCATTCCTATACATATATTTTTCTTGGACGTATTAAGTACATTATAAAGAGTCTTAGTATTACCTCATGAACTACCTATTGACTACATTAATTGTAAAATTTGAAAATAGGCGAAAAGAATATTTCTATGCAAGAAGTAATTCAGACGCACAAAATAAAAACGTAATGTAAAATATTGAATCCAAATAATCTTACAAGACAATAATCAGCTGCAAATATCAGTCTCAAAAACAATAATAAACTTTGAAAAATAATCATCGAAACTTGAACTGCAATAAAAACTGATTGAAAAGAATACGAGAAATTGTAAAATATGCTTTCTGCATGTGGGTGTTTTATTATCATAGGTTTAGGAAAGTCAAAAATTTATTTATTTCAGTTTTACTTGCAAAAATAAATATTGCTAGATTTTAGTTTGTTTGTTTTTCAAAGGTAAAAATTTCATTTATCGGAAGTGAAGTGGATTTATTTTTTTTTTTTTAAGGCGTGAATTTAGCGTTCTAAAAAGTACAAAAGCAGGCATAAAACCGGACTGTCCAAGTGGTCTGGCTTCAAGAAAATAACTTGGGTGGGGTATTTTTTTTTTTTTTTTTTTTTTTTTTTCATTGACGGGAATGATTTTCCATGGTTTATCTCTACTTCACAAAATAAGAGAAAAATACTTAAAAATTCAAAAATCCAGGAGGGATATTTAGCTCCTTAAGGTTGTTAGTCAGTAAAGTCTCAAATTCCCCTCGCTTATGCTAAACCTATGAGCGTAGAATGCATTTGCATTTTTTAAATATTCCTTCGGGAAATTAATATTTTTAAATTCCTTTTTTGCGCTTCTTTAAAGATTTTATTTTAGTTGTGAAAATATTTTTTAAATACAGGGTGATTATAATTAAAGTTTACGTTTCAAAACGCTCTAAAAAACGAACCACTGGTTAGAATGACGTTAAAATTCAACGGCGTATTATTGAAGAAGGGGTAAAAAACATGAACCAAAAAAAAATTAGTTCCAAATTTTAGTGACAGATGGCACTGTAAGCGTCAGAAGATGTAAATTAAAATACCTGGCATGCGCACGGCTATTTCAGGCGTTGGGTAAACGGCGTTTCCTCATTTTGCGTCTCAGACGTTCGGCATGAGTTTCTCAATGAAGGACCGCGCTCTGCTTGTAAAGCTTTATTACAAGAACGGTGATTCTGCACCAGTAGCTCTGCAGAAGTTCAGAACCCTCAAGGGTATGAAAAAAGGCGTTGGACTGATGACTGTCGTGGGTCTTGTGAAAATGATGAAAAAATTCGAAAATACAGGTTCGTTTGATGTGCAGTCCGGTAGAGGAAGGAAAAGATGTGATTTGGCGGTAGTTGAAGAAGTGGCCACAGCAGTTCAGGAGGAGTCGAGCAGTGGTGTGCAAACAAACATGCAGTGCAGGAGAATTGCCCGAACACAGAACAGGCCTGTGAGCACGGTGCATAACAATCTACGAAACATCCTGCAATGCTATCCGTACAAAATTTGCCATGTGCAGGAGTTATTTCCTTCTGACCTGCCAGCAAGAAAGGGTTTTGGTTTGGAATTTCTTGCTCGCATGGAAGTGGACGATGATTGGCCGTGGAAAATTCTGTGGACAGACGAAGCATTGAAGCAGACGACATCTGTAGTCGAAATTCTGACGCTTACAGCGCCATCTGTCGCTAAAATTTAGAACTATTTTTTATTGGTTCATGTTCTTTCCCCCTTCTTCAATAGCACGCCGTTCAATTTTGACGTCATTCTAATCAGTGGTTCGTTTTTTAGAGCGTTTTGTAACTTAAACTTTAATTATAATCACCCTGTATATACTTAATTTTATTTGAAGTGCTAAAATCTTACTCGCAGCTCGTCAGCTTCGTTAAGATTTTAAGACATAAAATATTGAATTATGTATATATACATTAGCATGGTTCATTAGCGCTATACATTAGCGAGGAGAATTCAAGGTCTCACTGACTAACACCCTTAACTCCCTTTTTAAAACCGCCAGTGAGGCAGTGTACAAAGAAGTTGAATTTTTATGTTTGGAGGAGAACGGGTCGCTTATTAATTTAGATTTTACTCTTAGAGTATTAAAACATCATTAGTAATAATTCACTCTAAAAAAATCCGTGAATTGAACGAATTCCCCCCCCCTCCCCCGTTTCTTATATTTCATTAAAACATGGAGATTTCCGCGTTGATTCGCCGATTTTTCTGCAAGATACAGAAAATGACCCAATCTAACGTAAACATCACCTGAAATTCTCCAATCTAAAGATGCATTTTCGTCATATCACAGGAGTGTTCCGGCAACTGCGCTGCTTAGTACTTTTTCATATTCGAAACGGAATTTCTACGTACGAATTTTTCCTTCAAAACACGAAAAATTCTCAAACCGAAGCTTAAGATTCCCTGAAATTCTCCATTCAAAAGGTGAAAATTTTTTCAAGTAGCAGAATAACTCACTTCCAAGCACAGGAATGTTCCGGCAACTTGCTGCCTGTATTCCTTACGTTTTTTGACAATTTTTTTGTGAGTGTAATCCGTAATTAGGAATAATTTATTACTAATTATTACCAATACTATCAATAATAATATGTACACAAAATTTTATGAAGAGACCAGTTCATTCTTGATCATATAGTAAGCGCGAAAATACCCATGATTAAATTTTTAAGGCATATACAGGGTGTCCATAATTAAACAACCCTATTTTAAAGTTGTCCGCAGACAAAACCGTTGTTCACAAAGTTCTGAAATTTTGTGGAAGACATAACGAAGGAATGCGAATTGGTTTAAGCGAAAGAAATAGTACAAAAGTTCAGCGCCAGAGGGCGTTTGTTAATGAATTTCCCTTTCAGCATACATTTGCGTTAGTTTACAAATTTTATTTATTAAGTTTACCTGATCTTAAAGACAGCATTTCACGACATGTTCTTAGCATTTCGCAGAACACACTGCTGTTAAATGTGGAACATTTTATCTTACGATTTCATATAGCATCCAAGAATGATGCCCTCATATGGAACATGCTTGGTTGTAATAAAATTTGTAAGCTATCGTTAATGTATGCTAAATCCTTAATTCGTTAAAAAACGTCCACTGGTGGCGAAATTTTGGACTTTTTTTCGCTGAAATAAATTCCCATACCTTTATTATTTATGTATTTTACACAATTTTACCACTTTCTGAACAACAGTTTCGTCTGTTAGGCAACTTAAAAATCGAGTCATTTAATTATGGATACCCTGTATAATGTTTTTATATTGTACTATTTATACTGTTTTAAACACACACATGATATATACTTCTTCTCTGCGTGATTACGCTTGCAGAGGCGCTAAAATGATATGTGCTTGAAAATAATTATTATGTTACTATATAAAATAGAAGAAAAGCTTATAATCAATTAGTTAGAAAATCGGATCTCTTTTAAAATGAACAACCTATTCATGTAGGTGTCAGTAGCTATTCAATGTAAATGAGTTTAATTTCCTCAAAACATTAGGTAATTGCAACTTCATTAACAATATTGCATCACTGAATAATGGAGTAGTAGATTTCTAATTCTAAATCAAATTTTGTTAATGTGATAGTTCCTGTTTCGGAACGTATTCAGAGGTTTCGTATAAATTTAAGAGTAAACGCCAATATTCAAATAGCAGGACATTTGAGAAGTGTTCTTTAATGAGGTTATAATGCAATTTTGTTTTGAGGTGCATAAAATATTACATTTTATGGTCTTATAAAAATAATATTAAACCCTCATAAAACGAAAGATGTTGATTAACCCTTTATGTTCCAAATTATGAATTAATGAAAATTTCCCCTTCCAAATAATTTTACGTGTTATTTATTTATTTTTTTTTTAATATGTTAGAAAATTTGTGAAACCATTAAATAAATTTTATAATGATTTTCTTTTTATAAAATCTTTATTATAAAGCAAAAACATGTCCGTGAGTAACGCTGGCGTCATATTGGCTGTGGCAACCCCTTGAACAATCAATTCCTTTTTATCGAAATGGTTTAACTTCTAAACATCGCACAATTTCAATTTTTGCACCATCGAATTTTTAAAAAAATGTACTTTCAAAGGTAACTTCTCTGAAAACTGTATTTCAATTTATTGACTTTTTATGGTGTTTTAAAATATTTTTCAAGCATGATGCTTTTTTTTTTTTTTAATCTATCTCAAAAATGAACGTGCTGCAAGTTTGCACTTAAAAGAATGTAAATAATTCAGCATTTGTTTGTTTTCCTGTAACCTTCCGAAACTAAATTCTGTAACGAAATTAAAACTTCACAAATAAGTGAAATACGAATTCAAGAAACATGTAATAATCGAGCTACGCACGTGAACATTGAAAATATTAAAATCAAAGAGGTTGCTATAAATAAAAAAAAAATAACTTTCACGATTAACCGCTAGCATTCCGCTAATACGAAAGTATCAAATATGCTTTTTGATGTACTTGATAGATAAGCTAAGAAAATATAATAAATATAAAAAATATATAAATAATCTATTACACTGTAGAAAAAAAAATCCGTATATGTACGAGTGATTTTATGTGAAATATGTCATTTAATGAAAACTTTCTATTTTGAGTGGAAATCATAAATTTTCCCGGAATAAACGGAAAATTTACTCTTTATCCTTATCCGTTGAATATTAAAATCAGAAATGTTTCTTCTCAGACAGACGAACAGAAATGCTCCTTTTCAGTTGAGAGAAAATGGGAAAATTCCAGTTAAATTTTCGTAATTGATATTTTGGCCTATAACTAAGTCATTGAATGTGGCCTGTTGGTGTAAAGTACAGAACATTCATCCTCTAATAGCGAGTACCGAGTTTCGAATCCGGAGGAAGGCAAGGCGATGAGCAAACGTGTGTGATAATGCTCAATACAAATACCAGTTTCGTGTAAATGAACAACAGTATGTAAAATTAATATTTAGATTTTTTTTAATATTGCTCACATTTATTTCTAAAAGCAGAAAATTCCCGTCTTGAATAGCGGAAAATGTCCACCTTGCAAACGCAGGAATACCAAACAGAAATTTTGTGAAAAGACGGATAATGCACGGCAACTTTGCTGCCAGTACATTTTCCGTTTTTTCACGGAAATCTCTTTTTATCTGTATCGAGCATCTTTAACATAGGTAACGCAAGTTGGATCGCTTTGTTAATAAACTAAATCAATATTATAGAGGTTTTGTGGAATATTTACAACTCTATTCAAATCATTTCTTTAAAATATTGATTTTAGTATTTTATAGAATTAGAAAAGGTATAGATAGATAATAGAATATACATGCATAGAAATAGAAATATGGAAATTTTTCAGAACTGAAATTTGCAGCACAGAACATCAAAAAAATTGAGCAGTTGTAATTGGAAAGGAAATTATTCATTTAAAAACATTTTTGGTTTGTCCGACGAATAATGCTTTTGAAACATGATAAAGTAAAGCATCTATATCTCATCTTAAATTGCATTATTGTCACACGATGTGTTAATTGAATTTTATAGTGAGTTAGAACTAGGAAATATATAGATAAATAATAGAATATACATATATAGGATTATGGAAATTTTTCAGAACTGAAAAGTTTTCCCAGAACATCAATAACATTGAGCAGTTGTAATTGGAAAAGAAATTTTCCATTTTAAAATATTTTTGCTAGGTACGACAAATAATGTTTTTGAAACATGATAAAGTAAAGCATCTATATCTCATCTTAAATTGCATTACTGTCACACGATGTGTTAAATGAATTTTATAGCGAGTTAGAATTAGAAAATAGATAGATAAATAATGGAATATACATACATATAAATATGGAAATTTTTCAGAACTGAAGTTTTTGGCGCAGAACATCAAGAAAATTGAGCAGTTGTAATTGGAAAAGAAATTATCCATTTAAAAATATTTTTGCTTCGTACGACGAATATTGCTTTTGAAACATGATAAAGTAAAGCATATATATCTCATCTTAAATTGTATTACTGTCACACGATGTGTTAACTGAATTTTATAGCGAGTTACTTTTAATGCTATTTTAAAGTACGATCGGGGTGTTAAGTGTTAATTTAGAAAGATTTTGTAATGATTTTCCATAATGAGTGTTTTGATGCGTTTCTTAAAAGCTTATCTCATGCACAACTTGATAATTTTAACATTGTGCTACCTTTATACTGTATTGCATAAGTGATGCATTTGTACTTGTGTACTTTGGTTTTCCATTTTAAAAAAAATGTTTTTAAATAGCCTTATTCTTTCAATAGCTTGAACTTAGATTTTTAGAAATTTTTCGAATCTCCAGCTTTAAGTCTTTAGAAAATCGATAAAATATTTGAAATCCATTAATTGATTGCGTTTAAACCATTCATAGAACATGTTTGAATTTTCAGTTTTAAATCGCACTAAATTTGAATTTGATGTAACAACTATATAAGCAATTGGAAAATAATTTCAAACTGCACTTTCAAAAGTATTAAAATTCAACTCTGTGATATAATTAATTGAGCTTTATTCTTTAAATAGGAGATCATATTTATTTGATGGTGATATTAGGCTTCCTTTTGCGCCGATTAACTTTTGTTATAGCATTAAATTGCAATCACAAGATTGATTACATTCATTTATAAACATGTTAATGAATGACTCCGGGTATTCCGCGGAAAAATAAGTTATTAAATTTTTTTATCTTTGTAGTAACCTTTGAATTTGCTGCATTTATTTATATGTTAAACCAGGGGAGGGGGGGGTGGGAGTACTTAGTCAAAGGACAGTTATGCCGCTCATACAATGTTATACATACAGTAGGCCATGATCTGTAGCGAAAACATTTCATTACCATATTGCATTTTTAAGATAATCGCTTACGGTAATCCGGGTCCGCAGATCCTTGAATATTAAAGATAAGAACGAAAAGAGGCAAATTTGAAGACAGAATTGCTTTATTTATTGTACAGATGAAGAATGTAAGTACCAGAGAGGGCCTTATTGAGTCGGCTGTTATCAGTTCGATGTACAGAGATGGAAAGAATAATTTGTCTGATATTGTTGCCAATGTGTCGAGCCAAAATCTTGGTACCCTAGACATTAAAAACTAGTCAAAAGGACCGTTAATTGGCGTTTTAACATTTCAACGTACAAATGCTAATGCCAAAGCTTATTAATGGGGAAAAATACATTTAGAAGCAGCAACGCAGATGCCGGGCGCCGACTTTAATATAAACAGAGTATATATTTGCGGCCGAAAAGGCATTTGTATTGACTATCAAACTGAGAATTAACAATCGTGTATAAATTACTGCTACAACAGGAGCGTAAGTCAAAGAATATCTTTTTTATATATTTGTTAAACGAAGGAAAGTATGCTCGCACAGTTAATGATTTTAGGATGATAAAAAGATTTGTTTTTGATTTATTTTATTAATGGCTTTGGGTGAACTTGGGAAAACGTAAGTAACTGAAAATTAAAGAGCAAAAGAGAAGAAGAAATAGATATATTCTTTTCAGAAAGGAGAGGAAGTTTTCATTCAGTTTATAATTATGAAAGGAGAAATTAAATTTTAAAAAGGGGAATTTAATTTTAAAAAAGGAGATAAATAATGATATGTGATGATATGTTACTTTCAACATCACAAGTTCAGTAATCGACGAAAATATAACATAAGAAAGAACGAAAATTTACAACAGTCGCTTCCGAGTTACACATTATTCAGAAAATTGTTCCTCATCTTTAGAAGCCTCAGAAACCAATATATTTTCAAAATTTAAAGAAGAATTTATAAAAACAATGTTTCTTTTGATGTCACTGATTTTCGGAAACGTTTTCGAGTAGTTTTTTAGTTTTTATAGTGTATTAATCAGTTTTCTCCAGCTAGAATAAAGATTTTAGGATGCTATCCCTTCTCAATTAAACATTTTCAGCTCCGTAATTGAATTTATACATGCAAGAGGAGCAAATTAATTTTAATTTAGATTTTAATGTTGGTGTTGTTAATTATCATGTTTGTCTGTAAAACATTTGTGTTAAACATAAAAATGTTTACTTGAGAATGGATAGTATCTGAAAAACCTATGTTCCGGGTTGTGAAAACTGATTAATACACTATAAAAACTACTCGAAGAAGTTTCCGAATGTCAGTGGCAGGAATAAAAGCATTTTATACATGCGTCTTTAAATTAAAATATACATACAGGGTGATTCAAGAAAACGTTTACAAAATGACATGGCAAATCAGGTATTCAACAAAGATAAAAAATCACATAGGAACATAGAGTCGCAAGCCATTTATTTAGTCACAAATACACGGTGTTTCATCCTACTTAACCCGGATTAACGGTAATAATTTCGAGAAAAATAAAAACATTATAATGAAAATGCAACGATATGTACCTTGTTTTGTGTGAAATGTGATAACACCACGAAAAGATCTAGAAAAACATGTTGCTCAAGCAATCGATGATACCGTATGATTTGATAATCACAGTCCAAAATGTGAGGCGTCAAATGCATACTGCTGGCGCGTATAATGCAAACTTTTACAACTTTTGTTTGGTGCTATCATATTTACAACAAAGGCGAGAATGCCTGTTAATTGTTTTATTATAACAAGCTTCAGTTTTCTGAAAGTTATTACCGCCAACCCAAATTGAGTTCAGATGAAACACCCTGTATTTGTGACAAAATAAGTGGTTTACGGCCCTATGTTCCTATGTGATTTTTTATTCTTGTTGTATGCCTGATTTGCCATGTCATTTTGTAAACTTTTTTTTTTTTTAATCACCCTGTATAAATTGGTTTCTGAGCTCTTCGGGATCGTCAGTAACTCGGAATGGGCTATTGTATATTTTCATTTGTGGTTATATTATATTTCCCTAGATTAAGAAACATTTGCCTTTCTTTACAGTGTAAATTCGGGTCATTTGGAGTCAAAGTTACATGTTAGATTACGAAAGGTTTGAGAGTGATGGCTGTGGAAGGTTTTCAGTGTTTTTCTCTAATAAAACCTTGTTTTTTATCGCTTTTTCCTCAGAAGTCTCCTTTTTAAATAACGTGACTAGACGTCCCGGTTTTCCCGGGAGAGTCTGGGCTGTAGACTTAACGTCCTGGTGTCTCGACACTTTGTTAAATATCCAGTTTTTAACTAAACCTCCAAAATTTCCCTCTCTCTCTTCTTTTATTTTGCCAAACTCTGAAATGTCTCGCCTTCTAATTATTCAACTTTTTAAAAAATTGAATAATCTACGATTCTTTGAAATAAATCGTAAGAATAAATCAAATTTCACTTAAAAACTCCACTACAAGTGAATAAAAAATTAGCTGATTTTTTTTTTTTATATGTATGTTTTAAAAATTAATAGGTAACAAATTTAGAGAAAGTGTTCTTGAGAATCATTAATTATAAATTCCGTTCATTTTCCTACAACAAAATGAAAAAAAATGACCAAAAAATATGCTTTTTTTCGAGGTGGTTGAGTGGGAATTAGAGTCTTGCATTGTCGGTGAATTAGAGTCTTGTCGGTTAACCCGATTTTTACTGAATACGACCCTATCCGCGTTTCGGATCGGGTCGGGTTGACAATAATTATTTTCTTTGCAGGTTGGTTTCGGGTCGGGCTGTCTTTGAATGTTTCGCGTTCGTTCCGAGTTAGGTTTTGGCTCTTTTGGGTCGGGCTCGTGTTGATCCGATTTTTCAAAAGGAAATCACGAATATTTTTTAAATGAAAAACTATATATTTTAATATTAATGAGTGTATATGTGTTCACTTTTATACAAAAAAAGATAAAATTGATATTAGAGAAATCATTGTAGAGTATTTTTCCATAATTGTATTATAACGTAGATTAATTTTCTTTCCCTTCGGGTTCGGGTTGAAGTGTATCGGGTACAATCCGACCTGTGCAACACTGTAGTGGGGAATGGGGAGTTTTATGTTTGCGGCCGTGTGTGTGTGTGTGAAGGGGGTGTGGGGGGTCAAAATTTACATTTTGAGTCCGGGTTTTTTTTTTTTTTTTTTTTTTTCTGAGTGGTTTGGGTTGCCTTACTTACAAGCATTCTCTTTTCAGAAATTTTACCAAAACTAGCCACTGCCTAATACAATCGCGTATTCATATAATTTATTACAGTTAATTTCCAGATTTTTTTTTTTTTTTTTTTCGAATACTCTATATTTTAATGATTAGTGGTGAAAATGCATAATTTTCTGTAAGTTGTATGCTGTACCTTAAATCAATTGAAACATAGAAAAAAAAATCTTACTATATATTTATCTAGAGTATTAATTGAGTTGCTTTTTCATTGCAAAAAGTAATTTTCCTTGTTTCTCATTAGAAATTTTGTACATCATTTTCCCTTCAATATTATGTAATTTTTAAGTACTATAGCCTTCTTTGACATTTAACATATCCAAAGTCATTATAAACTATTGATATTTTAATAACATTATATAAAACTATTTTCACACGGAAAAAAAAATAATAATTAGAAACATTTCACCTGAAAAGCATTTAAATATCTTATACTGAAAATCATCGCTATATGAATAATTACACAAAGATATTTTGTTCAATAACTAATAAATTTTAAGTATTACCTCGAGGCTATTTACATAATCTTATTATTTTATTCTTTACTCTGAAGAGGAAATAACGAATTCATTGACCGTAAGACAAGCAGCGCCATCTACCGGCAACGAATTATAAAAAATACACTTATCTAATTTATTATTTAAATGGAAGATTGTATCAATTATGATAAGCATTTTTTTCTTCTTTACGGATCATAAATCATAGGAATTTTAAAGTAAACATTTTTTTTTGTTAGATTCGTGCTTCATATAAGCTTTTCAAGATCTAATTTTTTTGTCTTTAAGCTGCGATAAATCGATGAGGTAGAGTTTTAAATTATAGCTTAATAAAGTCGACTTGTCAAAGCTTCGCTCGTTGAGTAAGAAGAATAAGAAGATAGTAAGAAGTAATTCAGGGTATATCGAAGTATTTTTACTTTAAAGCTCCTAATGTTATTCTCATAAAATTGATGTCACTTTTAACATATCCATTAAATATTTATTATCGCTTTTTTATAAATACAAATCCTTTCATACTTGCATTCTGTTTTCAGTTACGATCATTTATATTAATTTGAATTCTTTACAAAAACTGATTTTTATTCCGTGTTATAAGCTTTATTTTTCTTCCGCGTGTAAGTTACACATGTAAAATAACCGCTGAGATTAATGATGTTAGAAGCTGTAATTCACAAAATAATGCAAAAAATAAATATAAACGGTGGGAAAAAATGGTTTGCAGTTGACACAAATATGCTGCTATAACGAGAAAGCTCGAAGTCGCATCGGGCGTTTACATAACTTGCCAAAATCAAGATATTCTTCCATAAAATGTGGGTTAATTTGATCAAGCACGTTTCGAACCAGAAAAATTGTTTGATGTTTCTGTATTTATTTAATTTCATCTTTCTGCTTAAAATATTTTTGTTTTCCCTTCTAGTAATTTATTTTTGGTCCGAATCGCGTTTAACCTGGGTCAAATTAATCCCCATTTTATGGAAAATTAGTGGAAAGTTTTCAGGTATGTGTTTATGGAATTGGTATTACCTCAATCCTCCCAAATCCGCTGTGCGATGTCTTGTAGTTGATGACTATTTCTTTCAAAAATTTCCGGCATGGACTTCCATAGTTGGCATCGACTTCCCGTCTGTCTTCAGAAGTTGAGATACACGATACACCTTCGGCGGTGTATCGGTAGTATTGCATCGTTCATTAATAATTTATCAAGATATCCTTTAACGTATGAAATACATCAGAAAAATATAGCAAAAGCAACATATTTCAAAGAAATGCAACCCATTAGTAAATCATTATTGGGACAATAGGTGTTTATATCGGCTAATTATTGACGGATATTAGCACTAGCATGGCTAAATATATATTTTTGCTAGTATTGACAATATTGCCATGAAGTATTGTCACAATATAGAGATATTTATTTTTTGCCATTATTAGTGCAGTATTGGCAAGGAAGATTTCGCGAATTCATTGCAAATATTCCCAATGTAAATCCAATATTTAATTAATATTGCTAATTTTGTTGATCGTAATTTCGATTAATATAATATTGGTGTAATATTGAACCCCAATATAGCAAATATAATTAAAACAGCTGTACTAGTAGGAATGCTTTCATCTTCTGGTTTAGACACATGATGACACCACAAGATCAAAGCAGTATTGAGTACTTTCTGTCTTTTAATTCGCATTCATTTTTAGCCTTTTAACTTTCAAAGGGTCGCGCTGTTGAAAATTTTAACGAAAACGTGATTTTTTTTTCGAAATTTTATTTTTACGAACGCCACCGAAATAAAAAATGGATCTTTACTGCTGATATGTATAATTCCTCTTCTAACATGTCTCTGATTACTGATATAAAAAATCTTGCGCCTACTGTCAACAAACCCTACGTCACGCGTCTGCTTGTGGATAGACTTTCAGCACGCATACTAAAGCTGCGATCACACGTACTATACTGAAGTAGGTAATAGCAGACATTTCCTCATAAACAGGTTTTCCAATAGGGAAACGATTTAAAACACACCGTTTGGTAGTTTAATTCTAGTAACTTCGTCAGTGTTTGTATCGCCTACGATAGATATGAGCTGGAATTACACCAATCAGAGCGCTCTAAAAGTAGTTGTTCTCGGGATTTACAACTACTTTTTAAAATACTTAGCAGCGATTACTCGCCAAATGTTTCTTGTGCTGATTACATTTACGGATTGTGTTCAATCTTGAAAATAACTCTACTTGCAGCGTGAGAGGAGCTTAAAGAGAGCGGGAGACAACAGTATATAATTCAAATCGTGCAATAATATGTGTGATAGAAACTTAAAAAGGTTAACTGTAGTTCCAGGACTGTTAATGTTTCATGAAAAATACATGGCCGTAATTCCTCAAAATCAAACAGCCAACTATTTTTTGTACTATTTACTTTTTGTCATAATAAAAACAGCTATACACCATTAATATTTTTTTACTGGGGTAATCAGATTTTGGTTCTGTGGCAACTGTAATCATAAGATGATGAAATCCCATTCTATTAATTGCAGCTTTGGTTCAACCAGAGCTACAAATATTGAAACGAGATTACACCATCTTTTGGTTGCAGCTAATGCAGCACCGAACGTTAGTTCAAGACAGCACATAATTTTTAGTAGGGTAAAGTCGCTTTTTACTATGTTAAGACGAAGAACAAATCACCCCTGCTTATTGCTAACCAATTTTTAATTCCTAAACATTTAGCTTCAGAGGTGTATTTCCAGTGGCAGAAATGTTTCAAATGTTGTAAATGTATATACGGTCCCTCGGTCTTATTTATAACTTATAGTTAGAAGAACTTTCTCCATGCTCTAATAAGTAAGACAGTAAAAATTCCATTATTCTAAGACCAAAACTTACCACCGCCTTATGATGCTTTGAATTTTATGAATTTTCAACGTTTTCTGACACTAAAACTTCATTTTTAGATTTGGTTTAAAGATGATTTTTTCCCCTTTAACATTCTTTAGAAAGTTTTTTATTAGCAAATAATAAACCGTGAAGATACATTATCAATAAAATTTTAACATCTAAATCTAAAGGAAATGTGTAAACAATGCAAACAGTCACGTCACTTTCGAAATATAAAGAGGCTTAAATATTAAAAGTATAAATTTTTAGGATGAGAGTTTTAAACAGCAGAAAATCATTTCATATGTAAAATGATATTGATACAAGTACAGTTTTCAGAACAAACAAGGCAAAAAAAAATAATAATAATAGTTAAATTTTGTTATTCAGATTCCCAAGAACCTGTTAGTAAGTTGAAAAACAATATAATTCAACGTCAAGTTTAAAGCATTGTAATTTAAAACAAGAACGGAAAATCATATGTACGGGATAGATTATGAAACACTTTCCAACACATTCAAAATACTATAACAAAACTTCATTGTTTACTAAGGTGAAGATGATGTCTAAATGAACATTTTGGAAGACGCATAATGCTTTTGGAAACCAATTTCTGCTGTTACCATGAATAGTCGGGGGTAAATATATGATTTTTTGTGCAGCCCTGTATGTGATTTATAGGTATATATGTATAGTACATAGTATCCTATAAGTTAATTCAGTAAAATGCTTAGCACTGTTTAAATTTTCCATTCAGCAATTTCCGCAAATAAACGGATGTTGTTGAAAAATTTTGTGCTGCCCTGTATATGATCTATGCAATTTATACACACCAAGTAATATTTAAAAAAAAATTAATTTAAAAACACATACCACAACTGAGACGCACTTCCAGTAATTATTGTTTGTTGGCTTCAATAGTTCAATTATTGTTAATTTTCTTCTGTAGCCAAATTCTTTTGTGTGTGCCTGTAAATGAAAGATAAATTCTATGCTCACACTGTTTTAAAAAAAAAAGAAAAAAAAAGGATAAAATACGGAAATTGTACTGGCAATCGGGGCGCCAGTACTATTTCCGTATTTTAACGGAAATTTTACCCCGTAAATTCCAGAAAAACTTAAAATTATCTGTAATTACGGAAAAAAATTGCCGTTAAAATACGGAAATAGTACAGGCGTCTCGATTGCTAGTACAACTTCCGTATTTCAGTCCACTTTTTTTTACAGTGCGCCACGTTCTATACGAGCTTCGTAGTACACTTCAGTGATACATATCGATTTCAGTATGTTTAAAATAGTGTAATATCATTAATACGACCTCAAACGATTTCCCCCCATAGACCGTAATGTAACGGAATTCTTTTGAGTGCCCCACACTGCTACACACTTCATGTTCAATACCGAACATGCCATAGTGATGTCCAATAACATATATCGATTTCATGGCAATCAGACTATATTTACGTGAGTTAGGGCACGGACAGGCAAATCCAATTCATAAACACTTTTCAACTATGTTGAAAAGTGTAAAAAAAAAGGAATTTTTCAATTAGAACGTTATAGGATTAATTATGTACAGTACAATTAATACAAGTATAGTGCAATAGTACATAATACAATTAATAAACCATGAAGACACATTATCAACAAAATTTTTACATCCAAAACTAAATTGCAAATAATACAAACGGTCGCCGAGTCCCTTTCAAAATATAAACAAGCTTAAATATCAAAAGCATTAATTTTTTTAATTAGAATTTTAAACAGCAGAAAATCATTTCATATGTAAAATGATATTAACATAAGTACAGGTTTCGGAATAAACAAGCAAAAATAATAATAATAATAGTTAAATTTTATGACTCAGATTCCTAAGAACCTGTTTGTAAGTTGAGAAACAAAATAATTCAACGTCAAGTTTAAAGCAGTGTAATTAAAAAAATGGGAAATTTTTCAAATTAGACCATTATAGGATTAATGATGTGTGTCGAGCTTCCATTAGTAACAGACACGGTTACTGAAATTAGATCATGAATTCTTTTCACTGGGGGCTTAAGTTGTTTTGATGGATTTACTAGGAGTACAAATGAAAGGAATATCTTAAATCCTGGCTATCTTTATAAAATAATAAGGGGTTTACTGGATTTTATCTTAGGGTTTATTTATGCTACTGAAACAATAAGGGATAACAAAAGAAGCAATGATACTGCTACGTAACAGGAATATATTTACTTTTATAATCTTTATTTGAGATTAATCCATTCCTTGCACTGTAAAAAAATTGCGTCTGATTTTGGAAAATATAATATAACCGCGAAAGAAAATATACAATGAGCTATTCCGAGTTATCCACGATTCCGAAAACAGTACTTTATCTTTAGAAACCTCAGAAACATAATATTTTTAAGATTTAAAGAATAATTTATAAAAACAATTTCTTTTGCTGTCACTGATTTTCGGACACGTTTCCGAGTAATTTTTATAATGTTTTAACCCTTTATCCGGCAATTCAATTCCGTGGCTGAAATGATGAAAAGATTCACTGCCACCAGAATCTACAAAACAAATTTATTTGAAAATATCAAGAGGCTTTTCATCACATGCATTGTAAAAACAAAATATTTTACAAAAAATTCCGGTGCAATTTGATCGGTTTTCAATAAAAATTAAGTGGTAAGTATATTACCACAGCCCAATAAAGGGTTAATCAATTTTCTTAAATAGGAATATCGGTTTTCAGGATGCTAAGAAATCCCAATTAAACGTTTTCAGCTGTGTAATTTATACATGCAAGAGTAACAAAATACAGTAGAAACTCCCATCCCATATCTGGACTGATAAGAGCTCAAAAATTTTTGCATGCTTGTAAGTTTAAAAAATTTCTTTTTTTTATGTTTTAAAATTCCGCTTCTTATTCGACATATTCACGACAGAAGTCCAAACAAGTTTTTTGCATCTTTGCTTCCCTAGCACTTTTTTTTATGCTTTTTAAAGTAGACACTGATTTTTTTACATTTTAATTCATTTTTATAAAGGTTGCCTTGCGATTCATAGAACAGCACAGCGAGTCAACTGACGTAATTATATAAAGAGGCATTGTCACGACGCGACGTAGCATCTCGGCAGCGAATCGAGCGAAGAACAAAACAGACAAATTTAATGCAATATTTAAAAATAAACAAATAATAAAAAAAGCAATTTCATAAATTACAACGACCATTTGGAAAATGATTTTTTTGAAGACTAAAATTTAAGACATAAAAAATCGCACGGAGTTGATCATACATTACGTACGCCATGAATTAAACATTAACATTCCTGGACCCATCATGAACAAATTTTTAAAAAAATTTTAGTTTTACAATTTTCGGTACTGTAAATTTTTCAACTTCTACGGAGCTGGTCATACATTACGTACGCCATGAATTAAACATTAATAGTGTTATTACACGTAAAAATTGCAAGCGACAAAAATCGCCTGCGACTCGTACGTATTATCCACCTGAAACTTACGTATTATCCAAGCATTTCATTGGCTGGAAAAGGCTTTTCCATCGTCAGATTTCTTGGAAATCTGACGACCAATTTTAAATGAAATTTCGTTCTTAAACTTCTAAACATCCCACAATATTACTTTTTACACCGTCGTATAGAAAAAAAAAGTACTTTTAAATGCAATTTGTTTGAAAGCTGTATCTCAATTTGTTTCTGAATTATTAATTTTTTTTTTGTTTGGTTTTATTACTTTTTTGTCATAGTGGCAACAGAAGTATCCATCTCTGTTGAAAGTAAAGGGAAATACAGGTTACTGTATAGATCAATCCGAAAACGAATAAAATGCGGATTAAACCAATAAAAAGCTTCAGATATACTTTTGATTTCCTACCCTGACGAGGACAATAACCATTTTTCCAAATGGTTAATAAATAAATTTACGTACTTTGAACTTTAATTGCAAAAATAATGTGTAAATATCATTAAAATGTGAAGAAAAAAAAGTTTTGATTTGCCTATTAGGTACATTTATGACTCTTTTTTAATAAAAAATATTTCTCTCCCTCTTATCCGGATTTTTCTCATATCCGGATTACTCCACTCCACATTAGTTCGGTTATGGGAGTTTCTACTGTAATATTAATTTTAATGTTAATGCTAATGCTAATGCTGTTAATTATCGTGTTTGTCTGTGAAAGATGTTTGTTGAACATGAAAATATTTTCTCGCGAATTGATATTTCGTCTATATAATTCGATATCCCGATTTGAGAAAACCGATTAATGCACTTTAAAAAACTACACGAAACGTTTTCTGAAACAACGTTTTCTGGCCTCAGCAAAAGAAACTTTGTTTTTATAAATGCTTTTTTAACCCATTTATGCCTAGCGACCCATTTTTGGGACGTTTCAAATTTTAATAAATTTTTATAATTTTCTTCATCTTTACAGCATGGAAATTGTAGGAAGTAATTGTCTTTAAATGTCTTTATCTATTACCAAGAGGTGACAGCATAAGATTGATATTTATTTGCTTAAATGAAGCCATTTTTTCGGTATTTATAGATTTTTCAATTTTCAAGATAGTGAAATGTACAGAGTAATTTTATTTATATATTTTGTATCAAAGATCCAAATAAATAAGCCATAATTTTACCTTGTAGACTTCTTTGAAATACGTATTTTTTTTAAATTGAGAAATTATATGTTCAAACCTAAATTTTATGCATGTTTGTAACTTACAAAATATGGGGCGCCTGGCGTAAATCGGTACATATTTCTAATAGTCATTTAGGGGACAGTTATTTATATAAAGTCCTTATCAAGATTATTTTGAAATATATAATTATGGATTTTTCCATATATGGATATTCCCATATTTAGTACGTCTACATGTTATCAAATAAATACAAAAATATTTTAGCGTAATTTTTTTAACATTTTTCCAGTTTATTTTGCAACATTTTAAAGTTATTTTACCAACAAATTTGAGAAAACAAAAATTCAGGCATAAATGGGTTAAATCTCGAAAATATATACATTAAAATTAATATTATATACAGCATTAAAATATTATTATTATTACAGCATTATACATTAAAATTAATATAATACAGCATTAACATTAAAATTAACGTTATTTTGTTACTCTTGCATATATAAATTTAGTTACGCAGCTGAAAATGTTAGATTGAGAATTCGTAGCATCGTAAAAATCGATATTCCGATTTGAGAAAGATTAATGCACTTTAAAACTACACGAAACGTTTTCGAAAATCAGTCTTAGCAAAAGAAACTTTGTTTTTATAAATGCTTTTTTAAATCTCGAAAATATATCGGTTTCTGGAATTTCTAAAGATAAAGAACGTTTTTCGGAGTCTCAGCTATCCTATGCAAAAATAATCATTTAAAAATAGTGAAATGTAGACGAGAAATTTCAAAAAGATAGATGCCGCTGGTTTTAACCAGGGTTGCCAGTTTCGACTCTAATTTTAACCCAAAATTTCAAGTAGCCTTTTTGTTTTATGTGATCGCTAAATATATTTCATTAAATAAAGCATAAAATATTATTCTTTATTAATGGTATGATCTCGAAATTACTGAATACAAATGGAGGGCAAACTGGCAACCTGGTTTTAACATCAGTTTGTCAGTGTCTTCGCGTGACTAGTGTCGGCTCTTAAAGGTTTGTCATTTTTAAATGTAGTTATAAATTTTGTCTTAAATTTGAGATATTTTGAACAAACGAGTTTTCTGTTACAATTATGCTACAACAACTAAATATTTCTCACATTTTATTCAAAATTTTTACTAACCTGTTTTGCATCTCGTGCATTTCAGGAATTTCTCTCTTATTCAGAAAATCTGAATCCATACCAGAAAATTTGAAAAAATAATTTTTATTTTCTGTAATCACAAAATGTCTGTCATTAAATAAAGCAAAAATTACTATTAAGAATTTCCGAATAAAAAAGAAATTCCTAAAATGCACGCATATATGCGCTAATGATGCAAATGGTTTAAGCACTTGTGATAAAAGCACTTGTGAAATCCTACGAAAAACAGCTGATATAGAAGTACCATAAGCTGAGTTAATTGGACCCAGAATAAAGAACGTTTTTATATGAGTCTTGGTTCTGTAATATATTGAGAAGCAGGATTAACATAATTCAACAATACTCGGTGAATTATGAAATCATCTCAACACAAAGCTAACTGAAAAGGTAAGCTGCCGCGGTGCGTTACACATGTTTTGCTTTTTTTTTCAGACCGCTTGAGTCACGTGATGTTCGAATGTTCGAAAAGAGCATCACATGACTCTAGTGGTCTAATTGAAAAGGTTCTGCGGCAGCCTGACTTTTTTTCATTAGCCTTGTCTCAACACAGTACTCAGGACTGATTTGACAACTTTGGGCGGAAGGGGGAGAGAAGTCTAAGCATGATCCCAATAGATCAGTTTCAACTGACGTCACACCCTAGCAACCAGCTTGGCAACCTCGTGAATGTTTTTTGTTTGCCTCCCAAATTTCCCGGGTTTTTTCCACTTTCGTTGGTTGAGCGCTAAAAGATCGATGATTTTGATTGGTTGATGGAAAAATGGTGGTCATGTGGTCACGTGGTTGAAACTGATCTATCCCCAAGTAACCTCGATATATGACGCTCGAGTAACCTTTTTCTCGGAAACTACTGAAGCGATTTTAATATTTTTTTTTATAGTTTTGTCCATAGCTAAACTATAAATTGACAAATATAAATCATTTTACAAGAAATAAAAATAAAAATAGTGCAGTTACTTTATCTAAAAATATAGGGTTTTTTTTTAATTCATGTTACTAAAAATGAATTAACTTTCCAGGAAAACGAAATGATCAAAATGTAGCTAATTGTAATACCAAATATACATATCAATAAATTATTGAAATTGCTTCAGTACTTCTTGTGAAAAGTGTAAGTCAATATCAGCTGTTTTCTGTTGTTGTCAACCTTAACTAAATAAAATTTATTCTGATTTGTAGCAAGATTAACCCTATTTTCTTAATCAACCCTTGAAATTCTTTGACTAAACACACTATGCTCTTTCTTTAACAAATTTAAATTTTCATAATTCCGTTTGATATGTGACTGTTATCAACAAATTAAAATGAATGCATTTAATCAAGATGATGATAACATAATACATTTAAAAGACACAATCTTGAACTTAAGTTAGAGATAAATTCTCTTCTAAAAACAAGCTGGAAATAATTTAGATCTCAAATATATTGAACACAACACCTCCCTTAAAAAAATAGAAGACTGATAATCGTTATCAAGAAGTATTCTAAAAGCCAATTCGAATTTTTCGGCAGCGATATCAGTTTCCCCCTTTTTTTTTAACTTTATCAAGGCGATAAATACTGGAACAGTTCATTAATGTTTAAGTTCGGGATTTGACGCATAGCTTTTTAAATTGAAAGATAATGCACAGATTTTCTTTACAAAATAATGCAAAACTTTACATTTACTTGAATATACACCCACAAGAGATATTTCTGAAAGAAAGAAGAACTAAACAGATATCGGAACTGTAAATCTATTACCAAGAGTAAGGAAACAGAAAGAAAAGAGTCTGGGGATTCTAACGAAACAAGGATTAGAAACAGTCTCTCTAAATAAATCATGTATAATTACTGCAGACGAAACTATGCCATTGTATTGGATGTAAAGGATTCTAATTGAGTGTAAATTAAGGTTTCTTTCCCCAATATGCAGATCCTGCGGAATATATCTGATATTGAAATTCCGTAAGCTGGGTTAATTGGACCCACAACAAAAAACGCTTGGTGCAAGTAACCTCCCAAGTTCCAAAGCATAGTACCTTTTTCTCCGAAAATACTGAAGCTATTTCAATTTTATTAGCCCCCAATATGCTATTTTTTGCGGCCAGCAATTAAAGTGTCGGCTCTAAAAAATAACGTTCCGTTGTATAAGCCAGCCGTAAAACAAAGCAGGTGTATCATAGTACGGTTAAATACTCTACTGCAATTTTTTTAACTTCTAAGCGTCGCACATTTTCAATTTTTATATTTGAAAAAAAAAAAGTACTTTTAAATGCAATTTGTTTAAAAACTGCATCTCCATTTATTTTTGAGATATTAATTTTTTTGTAGTTTATAGCGTCATTTGTTTAATGCTGGCAACTCAAGTACTCCATTTCTGTAGAAAGTGACGGAAAAATAGTTGGAAAATTGTAATTATATCTTTTTGTTGCCATTTTCCCATAACAACTGAAAAAAAAAATGTAATTAAAATACGTGCTATTTTGAAAAAATATAAATGAATTATTTCTGATAAAACATGGAGCTATTATAAACCATATTTAATTTTAAGTAGCTATATTAATACTACAAAAAATTAAGGCATATGAATCATTAGACAGACGATATTTTTTGTAGAGTTTCTTTAATGACGACATCTCGTTTTTTGGATTTGTGTATTATTCTGCGATAGTACGTCATATGCATACTTTGCTGTAGGTGTTGTATAAGACTGGATCTTAAATAAGGAATTCTTCAGTGTATGCGAATGACGTCATTTTTTATAAAATAAAAACGTGTGTTTTAAGTCTTAAAACTGAAATATGTTTTGTACGATGTATATTTATATACATTTTTTTTTTTTTCATCGGGGGCGGCACTAAATTCTGAAAAAGCAGAATTCCTGTTTTCTATTTTTTTCTAGTTTTATCCGTAGATAAACTATAAAATGGAATTTATAAATCGTTTTCCGATAAATAAAAATAAAAATGGTATAGTTACTTAATATAATAATCTCGTTTTTTTTTTTTTTTTTTTTTTTTTTTTTTTTTTTTTAATTATCGTTACTAAAAAAAAATTCATTTTCCAGAACAATGAAATAATCAAAATATAACTAATTTTAATACCAAAAAAATGTAAATAAATTATTTAAATCGCTTCAGTAGTTTTTGACAAAAGTGGGCGTCAATATCAGCTGTTTTCCATGGGATTTTGCAACTGTCGTTGTCCTGCTAAACTAAATTTATTCTGATTTGTACCAAGATTAGCCCTATTTTTTTAATCAACCCTTTCAATTCTTTGACTAAACACACTATGCTCTTTCTTTAACAAATTTAAATTTTCAAAATTTCGTTTGATATGTGACTCTTATCAACAAATTGAAATGAATGTATTTAATCAAGATGAAGATAACATAATTCATTTAAAAGACCCAATCTTGAACTTAAGTAAGAGATAAATTCTAAAAACAAGCATGAAGTAATTTAGATCTTCAATATATATTATATATTGAACACAACACCTCCCTTAAAAAAAATAGAAGGCTGATAATCGTTATCAAGAAATATTCTAAAAGCCAATTCGAATTTTTCAGCTGCGATATCAGTTTCACTTTTTATTTTCTTGCCAAGGCGATAAATACCGGAATAGTTCATTAATGTTTAAGTTCGGGATTTGACGCATAGCTTTTTAAACTGAAAGATAATGCCCAGATTTCCTTTACAAAACAATGCGAAACTTTACATTTACTTGAATTTACAACCACAAGAGATGTTTCTGAAAGAAAGAAGAACAAAACAGATATCGGAACTTTAAATCTATTACCAAGAGTAAGGAAACAGAAAGAAAAGAGTCCGGGGATTCTAACGAAACAAGGTTTAGAAACAGTCTCTCTAAATAAATCATGTATAATTACTGTAGACCAAACTATGGTATTGGATTGGATGTAAAGGATTCTAATTGAGTGCAAATTAAAGTTTCTTTCTCCAATGCATTTCGGTATTTATTCTTGCCTCAAGAACTACGCTGCTCATACAAGTTAATGTTAAACCAATGGCAGCGTTCTTTTCAAATTTATGGTTTGCATTTCAATATTTTAACACCCTGAAGTTCGGTGGTATTTTATATGTACCCCTTGATTTTAATTCCAAACTACTAAATGGCATTTAGATTTTTTTTTCTTTTACTGTGCTTTTATAAGTACGTAAAGAAACGAATTTATTTATTTTCAAATAAATGTGTTCTAAATTCTGGTGATATTCAGTCATTTCAAATTTTAGGAAGAGAATTACTTTGCCCATGAAAAGGTTAATTTTTTTGTATGGGGTATCTGACGTCAATCTTTAAGCGGGTACTTTTTTATTATTATTATTTGCTTTTATAAGGTGCGCGAAGAAGCAAATTATTTTTTTTTTAATAAATTTGTTGAAAAATTCTAGTGATAGTGAATCATTTCAACATTTTAGAAACATAATTACTTTGCCCCTGGAAGGGCTAAACTTTTTCTTTCTTTCTCCCCCCCCCCCCCCCCCCCGAATAGAAAGTGACCTCATAAAGAAAAATCTGAAACCAAAATCAAGATTAGAGATCGAGTACTATCCTATGTAAAAATAAAAAAAATTAAAATAAAAAATTCTTTAAAGGGTCTCAAGACTCTTAAAGCTTTAAAAATTTCGAAATTTTAAGATTTTTAGATGTTAAACTCCTATCTTTTCTGAAAATTTTTATATAATTGTTTCCTTGACATTCTCTAGAACAGAAGTTATGGCTTTTAGAATTATACACGCGCAATAGCAGAAGCGGCGTTTCCGAAACTTCGAAGTCATTTTTCTACAAATGACGTTTTGCAGCATAACGCGCACGATATCTCAAAAACTTCTGAATATGTTTTCATGGCTTCCTTTTTATTGTTCAAAAAATATTTTTTAAAGTAATTATACTGTTGAAATTTTCTAAATTTTGCAATAGTTAAATACTACTTTGTATTAAAAAAATAAAAAATCTTTAAATACAAATTTATTTAGGTTCAGGGTAATTATTACAATCTAAAGTATAAGTAGGCACCAAAATTTTTATTCTAGTTGCAAAATTTATTTTGTAATCCTGCGCGTACTCTGTTATGCCAATTTTCTGCTCGTCAAATGTCTGATAGTTTGGAGTCCCCTGTAAATTCTAATTCTGCATCTTGCAATTTTTTAAATACATGAAATGAAAGAACATATATCTTTCATCGCAATAAAAATTGTGTCTTAAAATCAAATACATTTTAAGATATTAAATGTTGAATATGGTCTTTATTTTCCCAACTCTAAGAGTCCTGAGACCCTTTAAAAATATTGAAATTCAAATGAGAAATTTGAAAAGAACGCAGCCATTTCTTTAATATGCTATTAAAAATATTCGCGTAACTAGTGTAGGCTCTTATGACTCTCACGCATAAATTATTTTTAAATAGATGAAAAACATTATTTTGAACTTAAATTAGATTATGTATTATTAAACAAAAATAATGCTGTAATTTTAAAAAGCTTTTGTTTAACCCGGGAGAACTCGCTAGTGAGAATGCCCAATCGCTTTTCTTTTACTTTACATTCATAAAATATCAACTTTTTTTGGTTGGCTTAGTACTTTTATTCACAAAAGAGGTAAAATAATTGAAATAACATTTTGAAATTTTAATTAAAATGAAATATGGTTTAAATATGAGTCTTAAAAAAGTACGACGGTGAGAGAAAATCTCATGCAGCGAGTTCTCCCGGGTTAATACAAAAAGTACAAAACTTCATTCTTTCAGGAGTGCGAGCACTAAAACAACATAATTAAGAGTTATTAAATATATTTTTTTGATAATCCAAAATTTGGATTATCATATCACAAAATACTTTTTTTTTTGTCCTGTTTTTGTTTAGATTCAAGAACCGACATTCTTTGAAAAAACTTTTCTCGTGCGGAAGAGAATATTTCTTTCAAATCAGGATTTTCCTATTGAATATTCGAAAAAAAAGGGCTTTGCTATCTATTGCTGTATTTCACAAGCATAATTGAACTGCATACGAGGCTTATATGTGATACAGATATAAAAATAAAATATGCACAGTTCGCTGATGATTGTTTTTCAATACGACCCCATGTGTAGTTTGCATGTATAAGAGGATTAAGTAAATTTTAAAATATATATATGTCTTTCTACGATACGTCACTGTGCACAGGGTGCTTCATAAATATACCTGTAACTTTAAAATTCAATAATACATTAACTAAAATAACTATAAATATGACAAAAGAAGCATGTTGATCAAGTAGCTCATACAATTTGTATACAATAATTGAAAAAATAGTTCAACTTTTCGTCAATAGATGAGGCTGCGCTGTTTCAAACTAGGAACCTTTATTTTTTTTTTTCGTTCATTTTAATAGCTAAATAGTTGGGAGACCCTTTATGCAGTTTTACATGTTAGTTGGAGCAGTTTGCGACACAGCAATACTATCTATTGACAAAAATTACAACTATATTTTAAAATTACTGCATTCAACATTTATGAACTACCTGATAAAGCTGTTACTTATTTCTTATTATAGTTCTTAATTATTGAATTTTAAAATTAGGGGATCTTTTATGAAACACCCTGTAGTTGTAACAATGGAGGTAACTAGATTGTATAAAAACTAGAATGAGTTTACAATTGATGGATAATAAAATGCATTGAAATACTTCAGTAAAGGAAATAAAGGTTATAATTTCCATCAATAGATGGCGTTGCGCAGTTTTAACTGTAAGAATTCTCTAATTAATTTCAACATTTCAAAATTCAAACCTTTCTTTTTCGAATTTCAATAGCTAAATAGAATATAAAGTAATAACTAAAAGACCTTTTATGAAGTTTTGCATGTTAGTTGGAGCAGTTTAAGACAGCGAAGTGCCGTCTATTGACAAAATTTAGAACTATATATTTCAATTACTGCATACAACATTTATGAGTTACCTCAGGGACGGCAAACCTGGGGAACGCGTGCCACTTTTGACACGGCGTTGATTGAAATTCTATATCAAGATACAGTGAGAACACACGAATTTAATTGAGATGATCTTGTCTAAATTTGATTCATTAGAAACCTGGAGATTTTAGTTGCGGCTTACTAAATTCCAATCTAGTTCAATATCATTTATCACTACAACAAATTTTGGAAACTATCAAAAAGGAAAGATTATTTGACATTATAAGTAAAAATACGGATGATAAAATTAGGTCAACTTGGAATTTAATTCCAGAACTATTTAAAGATGCTGGCGTTTGCAATTTTAACAATTTTTCAATCTATCTATACCTACGAGTTATTACTTTTGAAAATGAGTAATATAAAAACTGAAATATAAAACTATTTTCAGATCACTCCAGTTCAGCTTGCTTTCTGTTAAAATTAACTAAGTATGAACCTGATATTAATTTTTATCAAAGATCCAACAACCGAAATCGCATTTAATCGCATTTATTTTATTATTTTAAAAAATAGATTTGTTTTTATATTTAATACAGTGTAATGCCTACTTGTATTTTACCTATATTTTAAAAATAATGATAATTAATTTTACGTAATTGTGATTCGTTGCTTTTTGATCCACTAAATTTGTTTTTTAGTTTGCACGTCATGATCGTAAAGTATTTTTCGAAAAAAATTTGGCACGCGACTGTAAATAGGTTCCCCACTTCTCAGCTGCCTGATAAAGATGTCATTTATTTGATCTTTAATATAGATGATGAATTGTTGAAAATAAAATTTAGGGAATATTTTATGAATGACCCTGCAGTTACAACAGTGCCGGTATTTTTTCATCAGTTTTTAAAAAGTATAATGTATTTATGGTTGATGTATAATAAAATGCATTCAAATGCTTCAGTAAAAGAAATAAAAGTTATAATTAGTTCAGATATGATTTTTGTTGTTGTTTTCGTTTTATACAGATTAAAATCATAAAAAGTACTTCCGGCCAATGCCGGGAGGAAGAGGTAGCTTTCATATTCCTTATTTTAAAACAGCCAACTTATATTATTCAAACACACGAAGCTCAATTTAGTGGAAACCGAATATAGGAGATTCAATACTAATTTTTATCAATATAATGAATGAGAATTTCGCGAAATTAGTCAGCTTTATCCAAGCTGCTTTTCTTTAAAGTAACTTATATTTGGCTGCCAAATTCGGCGATTTCTTAAAGTGCCTGCCTTTTAAGACAACATGGTGGATGAGGCTAACCAGTGAACTTGGTCGAGACCTTAGTAATTGCTGTGCACATGCTCACTCACATCGGAATCGGTTGATATATACGAGTGCTGTCGCAGGTAAAAAATCAGATTTTTCAAAATGTCACCCACATTACAAATTGAAACTGCTATATCTGAGCCCTTTTTTAAGATAAAGACAAACAAAAAATGCTCCTGAATCCTTATATCAAGGTCAAATACTTAAGAAAGAAACCTTTTTCAATTTCTAATTTTTTTGCAACTCACTTTAAATATAATTTTTTTTTTAATTTAATGGCCGCCATTTTGAAACAAGATGGCTGATGAATCTGGCCAGCGAACTTGGTCGAGATATTGATGTATACTATCCACATGACTTCTTACATCGAAATAGGCGAATACGTGTGTTATCGCGAGACAAATACAAGATCGTTAGCCATGCTAGATATTCAAAGTGCTATAATTCAACCATTTTTTAAGATAAAAACAAAAGAACAAATTTTCAGAAACAAAAACTGCTCCGGAATCTTTGTATCAAGGCCAAACACATAAAAAAAATCTTTTTCATTTTCCAATTTTTTAATACCTCATTTTAAATTTTAAATTAAAATTTTTTTTAAATGGCAACCCTTTTGAAACAAGATGGCGAATGAAGCTGGCCAACGAACTCGGTCTAGACATTGGTATGTACTATGTACGGACCAAGTTACATCCAAATCGGTTCATAAATACGCCTGTTATTGCGTGACAAAAATCAGGTCGTTTTAAAATGTCAGCCCCAATAGAAATTCAAATGCTATAACTCAGCCATTTTTTAAGATATAGACGAAACAAAAACTGTTCCGGAATCTTTGTATTAAGGTCAAACACATACGAAAAAAATCTTTTTCATTTTCTAATTTTTTGGTATCTCATTTTAAATTTTAAAAATTTTAATTTTTTTAAATGGCCGTTATTTTGAAACAATAGGGCGGATGAAGCTGGCCAACGAACTCGGTCGAGATATTTGTATGTACTATGTATACACCAAGGTACATCCAAATCGGTTCATAAATACGCCTGTTATCACGTAACAAAAATCAGGACGTTTCAAAATGTCAGCCACGCTAGAAATTCAAAATGCTATAACTCAGCCATTTTTTAAGATATAGACGAAACAAAAACTGCTCCCGAATCTTTTTATCAAGGTCAAACACATAAGAAAAAATATTTTTTCAATTTTCAATTTTTTGGTACCACATTTCAAATTTAAATTTTTCTTAAAAATTTAAATGACCGCCATTTTTAAACAAGATGGCAGATAAAGCTGGCCAACGAACTCGGTCGAGACATTGGTATGTACTATGTATAAACGAAGTTACATCCAAATCGGTTCACAAATACACCTTTTATCGCGTGACAAAATTCAGGACGTTTCAAAATGTCAGCCACGCTAGAAATTCAAAATGCTATAACTCAGCCATTTTTTAAGATATAGACGAAACAAAAACTGCTCCGGAATCTTTGTATAAAGGTCAAATACGTAAGAAAAAAATATTTTTCCATTTTCAATTTTTCGGTACCACATTTCAAATTTAAATTTTTTTTTAATTTTAAATGACCGCCATTTTGAAACAAAACGGTGGATGAAGCTGGCCAACGAACTCGGTCAAGACATTGGTATGTACTATGTACACACCGAATTACATCGAAATCGGTTCATAAATACGAAAGTTACAGTGTGACATAGGTCAGATATATATATATATATATATATCAATTTTGAACGGAGGGTGGTTTCGGGGTCTGGGGGTCATGATCGATGAAAATATACCAAAATTTTTTGAAATCGCTTTCCTCCGAACGGCTGCAATAGGTAGCTTTTTGTAATGAAAGCTACCTAAAACATTCGCTTCGTAAATTCGCCATGTTAATTTGAAGTCGTCTTTCATGTTAGATGTCAACGTTTTATGTGATGATATATATCTAAATTTTGTTAAGATCAAAATATTCAAGAAAAAAATAAATAAAAGTTTCTGATTCTTTTAAGGCAAATGGAAAATAAATTGGAACTTTTGCATTTTCAACTACCCAGAAGTATTTCTTCATAAAATGTATTTTGGAAATATTTCTTTTTCATAAAAATGTATGCATAATTCGAACATGTTTTCGATATTTTATGCCGAATAAAATTTAATTTAAAAAAACTGTTTTCGTTGAAAAATCAATATTTTTATGCTGTATAGAGAATATAATATGATTAAAAAATATTCGTGTCGGAAAAATCACTATGTTAAGTCTTTTTTTATTCTATATGTCAGTGTTTTATGTGGTGATAAATATGTGAAAATCGTGAAGACTGAAACATTCACGAAAGGAAATAAGGAAAAATCGCTGATTCTTTTAAGACAAATGGAAAATAAATTGCAAGTTTTGAGCTTTTTACTATTCAGAGGAAATATTTTGTTCATATTCATCATCCTTACTTCAAATATATTTTCGATATTTTACGCTGAATAAAATATGATTAAAAAGCTGTTTAAGTCGAAAAATATCTTTGATGTTAAGATAGGCTTCTTTTGTCTTAAATTCCAGTGTTTTATATTATAATAAAAGTCTGAATTTTATTGAAAATATTATGGAAAGGTCGTTGATTCTTTTAAGATAGACAGCAAACAGACTCGAAATCTCGAGTTTGCGTACTATTTTGGGGAGATATTTTTTCGTTGACAGCACATATATGATTTGTATGTTGGAAGCCATTAGCAATGATGGATGAGTTATTGATTCATAAAAGAAATCACAGTATATGTGACCCCCCTCCCCCCCCCTCCCTAAAAAACAGAAATATTACGCATAGGATGTAATGGCTAGGATAAAAGGTGATTTGCCAGACAATTGTGATATATATCAATTTAAAAGCTTAACAAATTCGAAGATGACGTTAAAAAGCAAAACTTTCTTCAATTGTCGATAATCACCAGTTCGTTGGACGTGGCTGACACTTTTAAATTACCTACCAATAATTTAATAATTAGATATGTAATTTGTATTTAAAGGTTTTAAAATCCAAACATATAAATTATATATTTTTATGTTTAACCAACATTTATCAAACTTAATAAAGCAGTATCGATTACTAAAACATTATTTTCATATCTAAAAAAAACTAAACATGTGACGGTATGACCATTAAGGATCATAGCCTACAACGCCCAACCCTGACTATTGTTTATTGACATGTTTACTGACATTTATTACATATAGCCCCGAGATGGTATGCCGCTACGTCCTGGCCAAGTAGTAAGCATAACGCGGAACCCTCAGTGTTTAGTTCCCAAATAAGCTTGGTACTCATTTTATCGACCCCAATGTATAGGTGCAGGTTCAAGGTCGCCAGTGGCCACATGGCGACTAAATTGTTTGCTGTGGCCACTAACGTTTGGTATTTAAGTGGCCATATTTTTTTGTTCCTTTTTTTAAAAAACAAATGATGGAAGTGTGTTTTGATTTATATAGTCTAAAATACTAAAATAATATCACACATTCACATTTTTTAATATAGTATTTTTATGTGACAAAATCAAAATAAGAAGTAATTTTCCTAATATTCCCCACTATCATGATTACTTAGCTTATACATATTTTTTAAATGTATCTTGCCCAACTTTATTTTCTGACTATACATAGTTTAAGATTTATATAATAATTAACATTCAAATTTCAAGAATTTTATGATTAAATTAAATGTACATATTTGATGTAATTAGCTTGTGTTTTATTGTATATGTGTATATGTTAAATAAATAATTTTTTACTTCAAATTCCTGAGGGTTTTTTTTTTTTTTTTTTTTTTTTGTTTAGTTTTATCCCGAAAACTAAAAGCTGTTGTTTTTATGCATTAGTTTCACAATGTGGCCACTGGATTTTTTGGGCGTAGAAGCTACTGGCTCCTTCCAGATTTTGGTAATCTGTCCCTATACCCCAAATAGATGAAAGGTTTGGTGAACCTTGCCCAGCCCGGAGTCGAACTCTGAACCTGTTACGTGGTAGCCAGACAATATTATTTATGAAAATGATGCTTTAGAAAATGTATGCTGCTGTATTCTGACAGATAAATGTTATTTAAACATAAACAGGGCTCTACAAATTGTAAAAGTTTTGGAAACCAGCAAGATATATCTGGTAGCCATTAAAAATATCTCCCCCCCCTCCTCACACACACACACCTACCCCCATACACACATATAGATACACCGTTGTCAGTTTTGTCTTGTTTTTTTATTTAATCCTGGATTTCATGAAAACGCAAATTTTTTGAATGAACTGAAAATGAGAAAGAATAATCACGAGTATAGTCATGATACAATCTTAAATTGCCTTTTTTAACCCAGTTCATAAAATAATTTTAAACCAGAAACTAAGTTTTCAAACAAAACTTATCAAAATTATAAATATATATTTTTTAAGCGAAATACATGTTCGAAATTTGAATAAATAAAGTATGCAAATTATAAGAAAAATAATTGTTCTTAACTAAAAAAAAATTTTTTAAGAAAATTACTTTGAAAGACAGCCAAAACACTGTAGAACATCCTTAACTTGTCAGCTTTAGGGCCTTTTATCATAAATAAGAGTTTTGCAAAAACTTTTTCTGACAAGTTTTACTGTCTTAACACTGATTTTTTATGCCGAATTTTCCACTAAAATACAAAAAAGAAAAAAAAAAAGTTGAGGTACCAAAGATGTAATCGCCAGTGGCATCTTGGCGACCGCAATTGTCTGGCGCTAAAAATAAAAAATAAATAAAATATAAAAGTTGGGCTTTAAACTTTTCACGTACAATGCTAATTTATTTGTAAAAGCAACCAACACCCTCACCCGAGCGCATGGATTTGGCATAATGCTTGTGAAGTTAAATAGTAGTAGTTTGTGAAGTGGCATAAAGACAAATAAAAATTAAAAATTTTAAGGAAAAACATTTAAAAGGATTTTTATTATTTTTTTACCCATATCCTAAGTCATTAACTGTTGCGAGCGATTTTAACCCTTTGCGGTCATATGTGTACTCTCGGCCGCCACAACATTTTACCGTTCCGGTTGTATATCTGCTCTCAGCCTCAGCCACCACAGCAAAGAGATATACTCAGATTATGTTAAGTTGACAAACTTCGGAGATACGTAAAATTCTAAATAATATTTTACAAATTGTGTTTAAGTGTAATTAGGCATTTTTGCTCCTTAAAATATTTTTAAATAATACTCTAAAATGGCAAAAAGAAAGTGACCGAAAGAAGTGTACCGTGAAATTGAAAGTATTTTAATAGAGATAAGATATAAAATGTAAAAAGTAAAGATTTTTCTGTATGTTCAAACACACTGTAAAAAAAACACTGTAAATTTGCCAGCACAAACTCGATCACAGTGAATGTGCTGTATCTTTCTTTGGTTTCCTGATTATATAAACATGAAAAATACAGTAGTTGCGTAAAATTGCCAGCACATTGTGCTGTTAGTGATCGAATTTGTGCGCGAGATGAACAGTACTTTGTACTGTAAGAATGTCGTTTTTTTTTTACAGTGCAGAAAAATTTAGGCTGTGTATTGGAGACTGCTTTAAAAGATACCACACGATGGTGAACTATAAAATATAATTTTTACATAAAATTAAAACATATTATTGTGTCACATATATCTAAAGTTTAAAAAAGAATTAATAAATTTTGTTTGTGCTTCATAATCTTGCATATTATGTATTACTGTTCGTTCAACAAAAATTAATTCCGACCATCATGACACCTATGTATAAACTTAATACCACCGCAAGGAGGTTATATGGAGAAATTTTGCATGGCCTAGAACAGTGTTTCTTAAAGTGCGGTGCGCATACTACTTTGGGGTACGCGAAATGATTCTAGAAGACACGCGATGAGTCAGTTTCAACATGGCCGTCTCTAGGATGAGGTCAGGGGATACCATCATACTATTTTTATTTAATTCGTTTCTCAAATCCAAAGAAGCTACTTTATGACACATTTCTGAATTCATTTTTGCTCGAAAATGCATGAACTTGGCAGGTGTTCTGATTCAGAGACTATGTAATCAAATGGCGTTTTCCATTTTTTTGACAAAGGCAAAAGATCTTTCAGAAAATACAGTCAAAGTTGGCGTGTTGAACCAAATTTCCGGATCGCTATTTTCAACAATTAAATAAGGTGAAGCTATCTATTAAATATCATAATTTTTTTTTATTAAAAGAAGTGGTATGATAGCAACCACTGGCCTCACCCTACGGATTCCCTTGTGTGTCAGCAACCAACATAAGACATAATCAAATGAGTCAGTTAAAAAGGCTTTGCTATCTCATTGACTATTTTGAAAACGCGATATAATACCTCAGTAAATTAACTCCGAAATTTCAGTAAATATGCAAAAGTAAATAAATACACCCGGCACATTAAAAAAATTGTAACATGTAATGCTTACATTAACTGTAAAATTAATTTATTTATTTGTATGTGTTCCTTGTTTTCTTTGTTTCTACTTTCCTGTTCATGACTCTCACAAGTAAAAAAAAAAAAAACAGGGGGGTACGCAAGGTATATGTAAGTCTTCGAGAGGTCCGCGAGTCATAATAGATTGAAAATAACTGACCTAGACAATAATTTAACGATATTCAGTAGTGCGTTAAGGCTGTGCTCAAATCAAAATTTGCATTATATCAACACATTCAGGAAGTCCTTTTTAATCATATACTCATAAATTTCGCAAGTGCTTGTATTTGAAAATAATGAAATAGAATATTTTCTTTTAATTTTTCGATAAGGGCAAACAATTTTTCAAATAATATTGCAAAAGTTGACATTTTGAACCGAATTTTCGGATGCGACAGTCTCAGAAAGGTCGCCCTGAAACAGCAACAGCTTACAACTCAACACGTTGTATACACTTGTCGGAAAATTAAAAAAATCTATTCGATTTCGTATCGCCTCACTAGTCATGTCTTCCAGTTTCATGCTTTTGAAGCATAAATGGGTTTGAATGTTTCACGTTGCTAAGAGGGAATAACATATTTTTGAGAATTGTCTAAAAATATATTTAATCTACTTTCAACAAAGAAAATTAAAAAATTCGTATGTATCATTTATTCTATATATGTCTACGCATAACTCCTGAACGGATGGTCCGATTTTCATACTTTTTTGAAAGGTCTTTGTTTGCAGATAGTCCCATTTCAATACCATTTGGCTCTAAAAATGATATATTTTTCACGATTTTGTATAAGGTTAAAAAACTGTGTTTGAATGTAAATGCGAGTATATTGGTATATATATATATATTTGTATTTCTACATAACAAATAAAATTGATATTACAAATATAATTAGAGAGTTTTTTTTTTTTTTTTGTATTAAAATATGGATAAATTTTCTTTCATTTTGAACTACAAGTTGAAGTAAGTCGGGTTCGGGTCGGGTTACGGGTTGGCTTCAAATAGATTTTTTGAATTCGTATTGGTATAATTCAACCCGTGCAGGATTCTAATGTGAAAAACAGTAGAAGTATGGCACAAAAACACGAAAAATGAAACAATCTCTTGATGTCGGTTTTAACGTTTAGTTAAAAATTATTTGTTTAGTATATAAAATTTTATATGAATTTGATTCAAAATATCTTTTTTAATATATACATTCTTTTTTTTTTTAGGTAAGTGCTATTTTTTCTTGTTGAATTCCTCAATTTTTCGTTTATCTGTCTAGGTGAGTTACATTTCTATTTTGCTGCTATTTTGTAAATAGTAAAAATGTTTTTGGAATACAGTATTGCATGATATCTTGTATTGTCAAAATTTAAAGACAAATTATTCATAGAGAGTTTTTAAATGCGTGAAAGTTTTCTTTAAATTTTATCACTGCATCGGTTTTTACATTTTAGACTGTTTTCGCTGTTTGTTTACAAACCTGCGTCACATTATAAAACACTGTAAAGCTGTTGGAATACTTTAGTAGACCAGTTATATTTCTCGAAGAGTAAGTTTATTTTATTAAAAAAGGGAAGTTTTGATTGGAATAGAAAGGTGAGAAGTTAAAAGTATTAATTAGAGTTTTAAGAGCAACTAGTCAGCATACCACATTCGCAAGATAATGTTAAGCCAATGAAAATGTTTTCGAAAAATTTCTCGTTTGAATTTTAATATTTTGAAACTATTTTTCTTCTTTTACATGTGATATCTGAGGTCGAAATCTAACGTGGCTAGTTTTGTACTTTTAACATTTTTCAAAGTAGTTGAAACGTGCTTATGAATTCGGTTTGTCTGTCTGGTCGTAAATATACTCGGATTGTCATGCCATTGTTATGTATTTTTTAGGTTTACTAGGGAATGTTCTGTATTGATATTGAAGTGTGTAGCACTTATAGCTCGTTTACAGGGACATACAAAATAATTCCGTAACATTTTGGTCTATGAGAAATAATCGTTTGCGGGGCATTTTATTAATGTTGCAATATTTCAAACATAATGATATTGATATCCGTCACTGAGTTGGACTATAAAATGCTGTATCAAAAGGATAGAGCAAGTAGCATTTATAGTTCGTTTCCAGGGACATTATGATCTATGCGAAAAATTGTTTGTTTTGCATTTTAATGATGCTATGATACTTCAAACATAATGAAATTCAAAAGGACCACTGGCGTCATTAGAACATGTTTTCTATAGATTATGGAATGCGTAACGTTTACAGAGAGTTCATTAAGGCTCTTGTCCCTATAGGTGAAGACACTCGCGAGCTAATGCTAAACCTATGGTGAGGTTATTTTCTAATATCTCGTTTGCATTTCGACATCTTTAAATATTTTTTTTTTCATTGGATAGCTGAGGTCCATCTCTACATCGCTCTTTTTTTACTTTTTCGATTTTTGTTGCAGATATTTTTTATAAAGTTAGTTTCACTTTCGAAATCGGCTCCGAAAATGAAAGTGTCATTATAAAAAATATCTGCAACCAAAATCGAAAAAGTAAAAAAGGGCCGATGTAGAAATGGACATCAGCTATCCAATGCAAAAAAAAAATATTTAAAAATGTCGAAATGCAAACGAGATATTAGAAAATAACCTCCCCATAGGTTTAGCATTAGCTCGCGAGTATTTTCGCTTACAGGGACAGGAGCCTTAACAGAAACGAACAAAATAATTCGATTACAGGACTGACTATAATAGATAGTTGCTGGAAGTGCATTTTCCGCTATGGTTTGCATTTTTAAACTTATTTCTTTTTTTTAGTGTATTACGCTACATGTACACATTCAATAGATCATATACAGGGCTGCACGAAAGAATTCGCACGCATAACCAGATATGAACAGCAAACCGTGAAAATAGACTTTTAATGAGTTATGTAAGGGTTTTTTTATTACTTATCTAGATATAGCATTTTATTGCGTGAAAAAAAATGAAATTTCTTAATAATACTCTGAAACTGTTGGAAATTGTTTCATATTCTATGCTTTATGCATATTTTTTCGTTATTGCCTATTATTTCTGTTACAGAGTTATTCTGGGTGCACTTTAAAATTTCAGATTGAAACTGAAAACAAAAATCGAAAAAGTTCAAAAATATCACGTTAGCCTTCGACCTCAAATATCGTATTCAAATGAATTATTTTAAAATGTTGAAATACAAACGAGAAATTCGTAAAGAACGCTTCCATTCGTTTAACATTAGCTTGCGAATTTCGTATGATGACGAGAATAGTCTCTTAAGAAATCGATTGCTACAACAAACGTATTGTTTTCAGATTTGGATCAATTCAGATTTTTTCAATAATAAATTTTCCATTTAAAAAATAATTTATATCAGATGTCTTTATTTATGAGAAAATGGCTTGAGAATTTGCATGATCTAAACATGTACCTGCAATATACGTCATATGAAAATTTATATTTTACGCTCAAAAAGTATTTTCTGTTTTAAAAAAGGGAACACAAAGTTACATTTTATGCAACTGCAAAACCACAAAAAAGATAAATTTTGTGATATGTAAAAGTTTTGAAGCTAACAATTTTAAATTTACACGCACACCAACTCAGTGTTAACGTCTAATAAAAATTATTGATTTGAGAAACATTTGATATTCTAGGCAAAGCACAAAGTTTTATTCTAAATTAATTAGTTGTCAAAGCAGAAAAAAGTATAAATCTAATTTATTCAAATGACAAGCAAATAAAACAATAAATTTAACAAGGAAGAAGCTTTGATAGTTAAAACGAAAAGAACCATTGCTTATTTAGAGGGGAATAATTTATCCAAACTGGACTCTTCTTTTTAAAATAAAATGTTTCTCGGAAGGAAAAAAAGCTACTATAAACAATGGTATAATTGCTGCTAAAAAACTTTCTGAAAAAGACAAGAAAAATCAACCGGCGGGCAAAAGGATAGAAGCAATGATAAAAATCTTGTTTAATTCCTCTGTGAGATTTCCAAATGATTTTCATTGTTGACCGCTAACGCTTGAGAAAAGGCTTTTTATCATTAAGAGCTGCTTCCCTTAAGATATCGTTGTTTTAAAAAGAGAAAAAGAGAAATACATATAATACAATTCACAGCAAATTCTGATAAGACGTACTGTTTAACCAATTTAATTGGTCTTATATTAATTTGATGTTAAACACAAAATAAAAATCCTTCTTTCCGTTGACAGATTTTGGTTTAGCGTCAAAGTATAGTATTTCATGGTTAATCTAACATTATGGTTAATTTCTTTTCTTGTTCTTTTTAATTTTCTCTGGCCATTCAACTGCCATGTTCAAATTCTGTTACTTACTTTACGTTATTATAGCAAACAAGTAGTCCTTGATGATATGGTTTCTATTTTTTAAATCATGTTTGAATTTCTTTTTAAGTATATAAAATGTCGCTAAATTAAGCTACAGTTTTTAAACCAACTGCACTAGAAAGTGCATAAATTATATTTCTTTTTTACCCGACAGAAAAGAAGGGTTATGTGTTTCACGCGTATCTGTGTATGTGGATTTCTTTATACCCTCGAAACATCTCAGCAGCTGGATGGATTTTAATGAATGAGGTTTCTATCAATTTGTCTTAACGGCCCGATGGTTATAGGCTAGGTTTTGTTTTTATAAATTCAAAATGGCGGTATAGACTGAAAAAAAATTACGCACCCTACTGAGTGGCATATCGATGGATAGGTCTTTCAAAATAAAGACGATGTTTCATTGACTATTTTACAGTCAGAAGCTCCGTTAAAATATTATACAACCTGGAAGTTGTGTATGTAGGATTTCTAGCTTTACTGCTACTCTAACCATCATAGACATCTATAGACCGCATCAAAACAGTGTTTATAGATAGGAACTAACAATTAAACACAACTTAAAAGTCATCAATACAAGTAAATAAAAAAATAGGTCGATAATATAAACAAGTAATATAAAAAAAATATTTTAAGTCAATTCCTACTTAGGTCAATAGCAGAATTTTTTTTCTCCCATTCTTCTTTCCTCTTGAGTGGTGCTTAAAATGCCTTGATCAAGAAGAGGGCTCTCTCGATTATTGAAAATTAATTAATTTAATTTAATTAATGAATTAATATTTGAAAAAAACTGGATTAACATCAAGTGTCATCCACTACAAGTTAAAAAAATTTATTTGAGCTTGATTGGATGAATAATAAGTATTTTATTAACGATTGAAAATTTGAACAAGATATATATAGCGAGAGTGTGAGCTAATAGTAGGAATTGAAAAAAAATAGTTTCACATTGATGAGAAATAATTAATTCGCTTTTAACGCAGTCGGGTTTTTCTGATTTTTTAAATTTAATTGTTTATGCTATTCTGTGATAAAAAAAAAAAAAAATAGAAATTAAACGGTACTTACAAGTGATGAGCAATATGAACTGCAATCAATTTTTTGCGCAAAAATGACTTACATATTTCTGACGACGAAGGAAAAATCCTAGTGAAAGAAATAAGACTTTGTCGCTAATCAGCAACTGAAACAATAAATTTAACAAGGAACATGCTTTGATATTTAAAAAGAAAAACGCATTTCTGATTTTGGAAGAAAGTAATTTATTCAAACTGGGCTCTTCTCTTTAAAATAAAATGTTTCTCGGGGGTGGGGAGCTACAGTACTATAAACAACGTATAATTGCGGCTAAAAAATAAACTTTCTAAAGAAGACAAGACAATCAACTGTCGGGCAAAAGTATGGGAAGAAAGATAAAATCTTGTTTAATTCCTCTGTGAGATATCCAAAAGATTTTTATTGTTGACCACTAATCCTTGAAAAAAAGAAGGCTTTTCATCATTAAGAGGAACTTCACATAAGATAGCTTTGCTTTAAAAAGTAGAAAAGAGGAAACAAACAAATTAGGAATGAAAAATATGTCAGTGTTCGTTACATTTATGTTCAAATGGATTTGTGGGTTGCGGACAAGTATAAGCTTATATTATAGAAAGATATAACACAAAGTTCAGATAAAAGACAGATTTTAATCAGATGTTTTAGAAATAGACGTTTAAATTATCAACTAGGATTCTCAAAATATTTCCTAAGGAGCTCTTAAACCTTTTAGAATAGCTTTATTAACCCTTTATATCCTGAATTTTGAATACAAAAATTGCTTCACTTTAATAATTATTTACGTTAATGGCTAAAATATTCAGAACAACATATATAATAATAATAATTTGACTTTTATATAATTTTTTTAACTAAAACTGATTTAATAAATCAATAGTTAGAGATCTCGTTGCAAAATATTTACAAGAATAATTTAGATTAATTAACAAAAAAGACTGTTATGGAAATCTCACAACTCTTGTAAGAACAGTGTAAATAAATGTATTGTGATCTTATCTGTAACAGAAAAGTGTTTTGTAGTTGCGAATTTTTCGTATACTATTTTTTAATAGGATAAAAGCTACACCTAGGTAAATGGTTGAGAAAATAACCACATTAAAAAATATTTAGCTTCGACTATTTCACTATGCTTTCTAAATATAATTAAGCAGATTATTTTGCATGAAGAGTGCAATCTACTTTTATTAAAAGACGAATTAAATAAATTTTACATTGAATTTCTTTAATGGTACTTAAAAGTACCGTCACGATATAAAAGGTTGACCGACTTCAAGATATACAGTTAGTTTGTATATACAGGAGGTCCCTTCTTATTAGTGTTTCCAGGTGTCCCGATTTTCAAGGGCTCCAAGACCTGTCCCGCGTAACTACTACGCGGGACGCCAAAAGTCCCGATTTTTCATGATCCACAAATTCTTTTAAATTTCTTTTAGTATCATGCTATTTGTTAATCTGCATCAAGTGGAACTTTATACAGTAAAACCTATGCAGACTGAATCTATCTATAACGGAAAATTTTTACAGTTCTCTCCAAAGGAATGCTTGAAAATTTACTTGCCTAGACGGAAACTTGTCTAAAACAAAATTTTTGTGGTTCCTAGCGACACTGTTTTCACAATTTTCACTGTACTTTGTTCCGCAAATCCTGTGTGAAAGAAACCTCTTTATAACGAAATTCTGTTTTAAAAGTAAAAATTTCATTGTCCCTACAATAGGAATACTATGTAATTATACCGGCAAAATTGGAATTGTGTTTCAGCCCCTACATTCCGATTTTGCAGGTTTTACTGTATAAGAATTTTGCGTTTACTTAGTATAATAAAACCTACTAAGACAGACTTGCACGGGACAGGAGAAATTTTCCGTTTTATACAGCCATGTATCTTGATAGGTGTAATTGTTTGGTATTCGTACCATAGGGACTATGAAACTTAAACGTTTAAGACAGAATCCCGTTATAGACAGGTTTTGCTTTCATAGACTTTACAGTATTTTTATGTCCCGATTTAACAATCGCTGTCCCGCTTTTTGTGACACTGGACCTGGCAACACTATTTCTTATCGTCGACCAATAAGCTAGTTCCTAAACCGTTAGTTTTAGATGTATAATTCCAATTTCAAAATATGAAGTATGTTTCGGTCCCTAGCGATTCCAATTTTGCAGGTTTTACAGTATAAGATTTTTGTGTGTATTTAGTATAATAAAACCTCCTAAGACGGACTTGCAAGGGACAGGAGAAATTATCCGTTTTATACAGGCATGTATCTTGGCAGGTATAATTGTTTGGTATTCCTACCATAGGGACAATGAAACTTTAATGTTTTAGACAGAATCCCATTATAGACAGGTTTTGCTTCCATAGGCTTTACACTATTTTTATGTCCCGATTTAAAAGTCGCTGTCCCGCTTTTTGTGACACTGAACCTGGCAACACTATCGGTTATCGTCGACCAGTAAGCTAGTTCCTAAACCGTTAGTTTTAGATCTATAGTTCCAATTGCAAAAATGTTTCAAATGTTGTTTTTCGTCATATGAAATCCATTTACGTCAAAAGAGTTATTATTTTTTATTAAGTTACAAAATTTAAATTTTATATGTTCCTGGGTCCTATAAGTTACCTTTAGAAAAGCTTTGTGCTCTAACGAGTGAAACTATAAAAATTCCATTTTTTGCGACACAAACATACCGATTTATCATACTTTAAATTTAATTAAATTTCAGTGTTTTCTGGCACTAAAAACCTGTTTTTCCGTTGTAAAAATTTAAAATATATTTTTAAAAAATGTTATGTTCTAAATTTTCGTACAATGAATATGAAGAGAAAAACTGCATTATTTATTTCTAAAACAAATTTTAGCACCTTGTAAATTTTTTTGCGTTATGCAATTACAAGAATTGCAGCATCGGTACAACTCTTGAATTTTCATAACACACACACACACACACACACACACACACACAAAGAAATAGTTGCATCATACCGTTGAATTTTGATGACACAGATAAAGTTCTATACTGACAATCAAAACACCAACAATTACTTGCACAAAGCAGAAATAGTCATTTCTTGGAAAGGAAAATTAAACCATAACAGTAAAAAAACTGAACATTTCTTAAAACTGATAAAATATCTTTGCTATGCAGAAACACGTAAAAAGATATGATAAAAAAGTGTAAGCAAAATGTACATTTAAAAAAAAATTATAAAATGAACTTTTATTTTCTTCAACATATATTTTAGTGAACAATATACAGAAACGAATTTATCATCCAGGACTTTTTTAAAGCATTCGTTGTGTATAATGATTGAAAAATAGAAACGTTTTAAAAAGAAAATAATATGCAAAGAAAGCGTTCGACATCTTGAGAAAAAATTATTTACATAACATAAAAATATGTATATAAAAAACTAAAATCTACTTTTATTTTTCTCAACATATATTTTAATCAGCAATATTCAGGAACGAATTTATCACCCAGGAATTCTTTTAAAGTATTGTTGTGTGCAATGATTTAAAAATAGGAAAGTTTTAAAAGAAAGATTAAGTGCAAAGAATTCGCCCGATATCTTTAAGAAAAATTATTTACACATTATATAGATATACATAAAGATATGTATATAAGTAATCTAAAATCTGCTTTTATTTTCCTCAATATATATTTTGCTTAATAATATTCACAAACGAATTTATCGTCCAGGAATTTATTGAAAAATAAGAAAGTTTTAAGATGGGAAAATGCAAAGAAATAGTTCAACATCTTGAGAAAAAATTACTTATATAACATACAAATATAAGGCCCTTTACAAATTTAAAGAAAAGGCAATAAATCAATAAAAGACCAGCAAACTAATTGGAAAACACTTTGAGACCTTTTGGCCTCTTTCTGAAAGAAGCATTTATAGTTTTCTATAGAAAACAGCAATAAATATCTATATTTACAAAATGCCATTGAAAATGGTGACTCTCCAATGATTTCCTCCTCTGTAAAAACGTTTTTCTTTACATTTTTAGAAATACAATTTAGAGAAATATACCTTTCAAAAATCATATTTTATATTTTTAAAATGCCAGCATCGTAAAGAACTTTAGTAAAACTTCTTTTCAAATTGTATTTCAAAGATTTTGATAATAGTGCAGCAGCGTTAACCTTTTAAGAGCAGGTTTGTGAAATATAATTAAAATATTTTTTTTTAACATTCCAATTTATTTATGCAAAGAATTGGAGCCGAAATTTGGAGCTGCATAGCACATCACTATTGCGAAATAATGCACAAATGCAGCAAAAAGATTCCGTCATTCAAAAAAATCGAAAAAAAAAACAGCTATCTAATGATTCATAGATACTTACAATTAAATATAGTATATAATAGCTCCATTGTTTTAACAGAAATCATTCGTTTATATTTTTTTCAAAATAGCACGTATTTTAATTACATTTCCTTTCGGTTGTTACGAAAAAATGGCAACAAAAATATGTAATTACTATTTTAAAACTATTTTTCCTTTACTTTCTACAGAAATGGCCGTTGCCAATATTAAGCAAATGGCTTCAAAAACTACAAAAAAATTAATATTTCAAAAGTAAATGGAGACCTAACACTTCATTTATAATGGCTTGTTTCATAATAATAGAAGCCACAAGTCCATCAGACGAAAATAACTCGGTTAAGCGGGACTCTACAGCAGTGCAAAACATATTTCAATTTTAAGATTTAAAGCACACGTTTTATTTTATGTAAAATGACGTAATTTGCAACCGCTTAAGAATTCCACATTTACGATCTACTCTTAAACATCTACAGTAAAACATGCATAGCACATCACTATCGCGAAATAATTCACAAATGCAGCAAAAAGATTCCGTCATTCAAAAAAATCGAGAAAAAAAACAGCTATCTAATGATTCATAGATACTTACAATTAAATATAGTACATAATAGCTCCATTGTTTTAACAGAAATCATTCGTTTATATTTTTTTCAAAATAGCACGTATTTTAATTACATTTCCTTTCGGTTGTTACGAAAAAATGGCAACAAAAATATGTAATTACTATTTTAAAACTATTTTTCCTTTACTTTCTACAGAAATGGCCGTTGCCAATATTAAGCAAATGGCTCCAAAAACTACAAAAAAAATAATATTTCAAAAGTAAATGGAGATACAGTTTTCAAACAAAATGCATTTAAAAGAACTTTTTTTTTCCCAATACGATGGTATAAAAATTGAAAATGTGCGATGCTTAGAAGTTTAAAAATTGCTAAAGAGTATTTAATCGTATTGCGAGTATTTAATCGTATTGCTTTGTTTTACGGCTAGCGTCTGTAAGGTAACGTTATTTTTTGGACACAAAATAAGCTGAGAGAAAGAAATAGCATACCGTACCGGAGGCTAAAAAAATTACCTTAAAAACGGAACTTTGACTAAATGTTACCGTCTAATAATCTCATGTTTAATCATATTAAAGTAAAAATTGAACCTGTTAAAAAACAGCTGCATTCATCAAAGAATCTATTATAAAATTATATATATAATATAAATGTGCATCTATATAAATTTATATAAAATTGCATAACTAAATTTTATGTTCTTAAAATATATATATATATATAAAGCCAAAAGTCACCAGACATTTTCGATTTTAGAATTTTTATCGAATATCTAAAGAAATACTTGACGAATTCTTCTGAAATTTCAAGATAAAGAACATGGTTGACAATGAATTCTGAAACTTCAGGTACATAAAGAACATGGTTGTCGGACATCATGAATATTCAGGCTGATATCGGCAATAAATCGAGCTGAATTTCTGTTGTTTTCTAAAAGTAGTTGGGTGATACGGGATTCCTCATAAATCGGCATTTTTTTTTTTTTTTTTGTCATTTTTTTATCGATGTTTCAGTTTTTTTTTTTTTTGTTTTTTTTTTTGGAAGAACCACAAGAACGAACCCATTCCAATCGAAAAAGACTTATAAAAATCGAAGCTACGCGTGCACATACGTTAAATACAAATTCTTCTGTTGGAAATAAGTTTATAAAATGAAAAAGAGTGAGAAAATTCAACATCATCCAGCTACTTTTAAAAAATAAAGAGCTCACTAAATCGCCGATAACTTTCTGATTTTTTTACGATATTTGACTGGCCATTTTATGAGTTATTCTATAGATTAGACTATTGCATTGTGCAAAAAACAAATGTGTTCGCGCATGCGCATAAAAAATTTATTTCTCATAAATGTTCATATTTCATCAAATATTTAACCCGTTCAGAACCGGCATCTTTTACACGAATTTTATTCGTTTGGTACCACTTTCTGTTAATTATTTGACTTAATTTTATAAATAACGAAAATGTCGTAATTAAATAAAATCAATTTTACTTTTCTTTTTTACTGGTATCAAACTCAAGCGTTTTAAGCACTTTTTGAGGGTGCATATATGCACCCATGGCCCCGAACAGGTTAATATACTTACCAGGTGTCCCCAAAATGACTGATAGATTTTAAAATTCTATAACTTCCAAACGGTGACAGATATTTAAAAATTCTTACAGGAGGGTTATGTATGACGTCAAGAGTTTTTGTACTGTTATTCTTGATTTTAGTTCGAATTTCAAGCAATAGATCGCACTGAAAGCAATAGGCGCTCAGTCCAGACTCAATATTTGGTAATTCGGGATCCATTCAATACATTTTAATCTCCTTTTTTCGCATGGAAGAAGAGAGAGGCCAAAAAGTCTAGCCTGAATTTAGCGGTTAATGCTTGCAGCTCCATCTATTGATGCTATTAGTAACTAAAACTGAGAATCGCAGCATAAAATCTCCTGATATCTTACATAACACTCCTGCAAGAATTTTTTAAATATCTGTCACCGTTTGCAAGTTATGGAATTTTAAAATCCATCAGTCATTTTTGGGACAGCCGGTATGTTCTAATTACATTACCGCCTTTCTACGGTAATTTGTCAAGTTTTCAGAAAATGGAATTAAATTTAGTTAAAAACTCTGCGTGCTATAAACAAAAACATGCTGAAATTTCTTGAATTTTTTAAAGAAACTTTTATAACCCAATGAATATGCGTGCTATTCTTACATCAATTAACACAAATATTATACATGATCATCATAGTCAATTTTCTATAGCTGCAGGTCATTTCGAGACTTTGACTTTACAGAGCGATAGCAATTTTTTTTATTTAATTTTAAAGAATTCGCCAAGTATTTCTCTATTTGACAAAATGCCTAAAATCGAAAGTGGCTGGTAAATTTTTGGCCTTAGTATGTGTGTGTATACATATATATACAGGGTGAAACAAAAGTCCTTAAATAAACTCTAAAGGGTGGTACAGCATATTACAACAAACATTTTCGCAAAGGTAACTGGTGTAGTAATCCATTTATTCGCACAAAAATACAGGGTGTCTCACTCCAGTCCTAACCTAGATTTTTTTAGTAGAATTTGCAACAGACTTACCTTTCTTTGTCTGAAATGTAAGGATATCACGAGGAGTGGTAGAAGTGGGCGGTATCTACATCGAAATAGCGCTAAATTAGACGCCTCGTACTTCCGAATGTCATGTAAGACTTTCAGGTCTGAGATATTTCAGCCGCATATCTCCCCCTGGACTGAGGGTATTTAATACTTTTCATGATTTTTTACAAAATAGTTGGAAGCTATGAATTTTAATAAAAAAATTCTATTATCAACTTCAAACTGTACTTACTCCTAACGAAGGAACTATTTAAATGTACTGAAAATTAATATTTAATGAGAAATTATTGAAAAAAAGCATGTTTAATATTTTTAAACAAATCTCCGCATAAGAAAACATCATTTTTTAACATAAATTTTTATATACACTTGAATAAAAATTTACCCAAATGTTGTACAAATATCTGAAAAAGGTTTTATTTGTATATAAATATTATTTAGTAAAATTTGCTTTTAAGCGGTACATTTCAAGGCACGGATTTGCACAAAGGGCAACACCACAAGGTTCACAATAAGTTCGAGTTAAGCTCTGATTCTAGATATTTTCATATACTTTACTTATTTTTAGTGCTGCAATCTATATATATATATATTTTTCAAAATAAAAGATTAGTAGATAATATCTAAAAAGATCGCGAACGTATATAGTGAGTACTTTTACAGCTCAGGGGCTTAAAAGTTGACCCCGAGAGACTCTCGGACTTAGATCGCTACACCAAAAATGGCAACCCGAGTGACACTTGGGCTTAGATTTCAAAGTGTTAACATTATATATGGTCTCACTACTAGAAATGTTGTATACATCCGCTTTTCGTGATGTCACTTGATTTCGCACAAAGAAAAGTCATTCTGATAAAATGTTCGTTAAAATAGCATTATTAGGATGAGCTAGGCTACACAAATTACGTTTTTGTCGTACACTTTACAAAAAAACTATTCAATATTTTGGCTTGAAATTAAACATAAAAATATATTATGATATGTAGATTTGCACAATATTGTTTTTTTTTACAGAATAACCTTTAAAAATTTATTATTTTAATTAATTTATTTTACATGTTTTTCCATTACGGACGTATTTTTGCAAATAAAAAATGAAACATGTATTTTTTCAGAAGAAAAAATAAATCATAGAGTTAGTCCTTATAGATAGAATCCTGATTAATTAAATAGTTTCACGATTTCTTTTATGAAGTTTTTAAAATACCTTTTTTATAAAAATTATAGCATATTTTTAATGAATTAAAATTTGTGAAAATTCAATTATTTACATTCATTTATAAAAGTTTTTTTCAGTGTTAAGAATTCCAATACATAATTTATTCTTATTAACGTGAAATCATTTACGCAGACGATACTTATGCGTTTTAAAAGAATTATATTATGATTTTTTTTTTTTTTGTAAAGTATCAACAATATCATAAATAAAAAATTCCGAGGAAATTCTTAGTTATTTGGCTGAATTTACATTTCTAAAATTAAAATGCGCCAAAACATAAAATAGCGTTTTTGATTAATAAGGATGCAAAAATAATATAAAGAATATTGTTAATTTCAAATATGTATCTTATTAAATAATGCTTCGCGAAACCAAACAAAGCATGGCCTTTTCTAGCATTAAATAAATTTATGAACAACGGTTGTGTTCAAATTTGAGAGCGACACTCTGTATTTTTGGCTAAATAAATGGTTATTGACCCTGACTTCCTCTACAAAAATTGTTAGTTGTCGTATACTCTCCCAACCCTTAAAGTTTGTCTAAGGACGTTTATCGCAGCCTGTATATATATTATACTTCATTAAAAGAGCATCTTGTTAAAAATGCTCAAACGGGAACCTGAATATTACGTTAATTTTAAATTCACAGCATAATTAGCTTTTGCACTACTATAAAGAAACCTTCACAACTTTTGAAATACAGAATCCTACGATATGAGAAAAGTTCGTACATTTACATACCCCTGAATATTTAGAGTCTGGTTATAGAGAACTTGATTACAAATGCGCTCAATAAACATTTTAAAAACTATTTGAATTCTGGAACGTCAATTGATTTGTATACACATACTGAAGACACTATTTAGGAGATATTGTTTATAAAAGATATATTTCATTAACTTTTCCCCTGCTGTAATTTTGCTTAAAGTTTTGCAAGTAATGAAAAGCAGCTAAAACTTCTCAAAATTATTTCACAATTTTCTGTAACTACTTGTTAAGGAAATGGTTTCACAGATAAAATTTCTGTTAAAATTAACAATAAATTATAATTGTAAATCATGTTTTACTTATGTTAAGCACAAGATTATTTATCTGAAATATAATGAACAACTACAAACAACAAACCTAATGTAATTCTTACATGTGTATATTTATAATATTTAATTTCCCATTAACTATTTATTCTCTAGTAAGCTGTATTGTTACTGCATTACAATGGCTTCTAAACTACAGCTAATATGTATTTAAAAACACATGACCTTTGTTATGTATTCAGAAAATTGAAAATAACAGATGTTAAATTATGTTAGAACACAGAATCATCTAACTCTCGTATCATATGCAGAACAATGTTGCTATAGTAAACAAACTTTCTTTCATTAGTTTAAACTAACATAAAATGCAGCTCTGAACCAGAGGTGGTAGTTAAATTTTAATTTATGCACATAAATTGAGTTCCAGGTGCTTAAGGCTTTCTCCAAGATCATCAGAAAGAAACGGTAGCTGCATGAGAATAACAAAGCTACGGAATACGCAAAATTTCAATGGAAAAATTTCGAGAAACTTATTTATGAGTATATTTAGCAGTAAACGTTGAAGAATGCAAGCACATTCAAACAATTAAGTAGGTTGAGGCAAAGTAAGGTTAATATTTTCACATATTTATTTCTAAGGTTCAAAATTTTTGCAATTGTAAAGACAATTTTTAATTAAAATATATCAAAATCTGCAATAAATGTTTTTTTTCGTGTTAAAATATGTAAGTACCAATTCAGTGTGCATAGTTAGCTTCTAAATTTAATGGTTCTTATTTTAGACGTTATTTAACCCATTTATGCCTGAATTTTTGTTTTCTCAAATTTATTGGTAAAATCACTTTAAAATGTTTCAAAATAAATTGGAAAATATTTTTAAAAATTACGCTAAAATATTTTTGTATTTGTTTGATAAAATGTAAACGTACTAAATACGGGAATATCCATATGTGCAAAAATGCATAATTATATGTTTTGCCTAAATTAAGCTTTTACATTGTATATTATATACTATAATTAGTATTTTTATGAACTATTAAAAATATATTTATTTCTTTACAGGGACTAATAACATTATAAGTATTATTAATAATAAATTAAGAATAATCGTATTTGAGGCTAAAAAAACAATTTATTTCAAAATCATCTTAAAAAGGACTTTACATAAATAACTGTCCCGTAAATGGCTAAATGTGTACCTATTTGCGCCTAGCGTCCTATATTTTGTACGTAACAAACATGCATAAAAAATAGGCTTGAACATATAATTTCGTAATTTTAAAAAATACATATTTCAAAGAAGCCTATAAGCTAAGATTATGACTGAAAAATTAAAATCTGTAAACACCAAAAAAAGGACTCCATTTAGGCAAATAAATATCCATCTTATGCTGGCATCTCTCGGTAATAGATAAAGACACTTATAGACAATTACTTCATACAATTTTCATGTTGTAAAGAGGAAGAAAACTATAAAAATTTATAAAAATTCGAAACGTCCCAAAAATGGGACGCTAGGCATAGATGGGTTAAGATTTAAAATTTCTTTCAGAAAAAAATAGTTTTGATATAGTTTCAAAATTTGAAATACGCTCGTCTAAAGCGTATGTATCCTTTTCATATTGATATAATTAACATTTTTTCATAAGCAAAGTAAAGATAAGTAACGAAATCTCGTTCTAATAGGAATGAACTATTTTCTGAGTTCGAAAGTCGATTTAGATCTTTGCTGTTTTTCAGGATGGACCGAAACAGGTTTTCAAGACCAAAACCGACACCAAATTTTGGTAATCTTCCTATTTTCAAATGAAAACGGAAACGAAAATGTCAAAAAAATTTTTGAGTAATTAATACATTCATAAATATACATAATTATTAAGTAATTATATGTGTGGCCCAAGTTCCATCTCTCTGCCTCTGACCAAAACTAATGAAATGTAATTAACTCATCAACGACACAAAATGATTTTCTAATTATACAAATTTCATCTAATTAAAAGATACATACCTTGATTTATCTTTTATAATGATTTTTTAAATGATCATCCATTATAGTAGAACTTTCTCAAAGAGTATTCGAAACACTTCTTCTGTTTGAAACCAAAAATTTTCTATTACTGCTAAGTCTGCAGCTGTTAATGAGCATGCGAAAAGCATCTTCAAAGTTTAATCCTGTGTGAATTTCGTGCTTTATAATTTGCATTCACATCTTGAGTCGGTGATGACTGATAATTATAAATAGTGAAGTTCATAGCAATAAATAAAGAGTGTCTCATTTGAGCCGATATAACTTGGAATACAGATAGTTTCGGTCCGGCTGAATTTTCGATGAAACTCAGATTTTGGGCCGAAAACGAAAAAGAAACCGAATTTTCGGTCGATCTCTAGTTTTAACCACTTTAAATTCAAGAGTAAATTGGACTAAGTACCTTTAAAGGGGCATTTTAGACAAAGCCAAAGCAAAATGGCCTTCAAAATAAAACCGTTTTTATCATATTTATCATTTTTATTATATATATTTTATTTATAAAAAAAACACGAATTTTTGATTATTTGTTTAAAAAAATAGTGTTCCTATTAGAAATCTGTCAAGTTCGTATTTGAGATTAATGAATTATTCTTTTAATTAATTAATTAGTCTATTAAATTTTCATTCATGATTAATTCAATAATGAATAACTTAATCATAACTTTTTAATCGTTTACATTTTTTATTGTGATTAATTTAATCATGATTAATAAATTAATTAAAATTAAGTTAGCAATCATTATTTTTAGTAATTAGTTTAAATAAAAAATATCAAGGATTGTTAATTAATAGCAATTAATTAATATTTATTACACTTTCAAACATAATGAAAGAGTGTTTAAGACTTCAGTTCGTTTTTTTATGAGCCTGTCCGTCTGTTCACAACCTTACTTCAGTAAATTTGCTTTATTTCTACGATATTTAAATATGTTATGAAGGGTCACTATAGCATGTTTTCCATTGAAAATGGTGTGTTTAGCATTTTTATTTTTTTACAGTGTCACACGTAGGAATTAGAATATGTTAGGGGCGAAAGTTATTTAAAATATGTTGTAATGATGATTATCTGTTCCAAAAGGAATAAAACCTCATATATGTTTTATTAACCCTCCGTCTACCAGACGGGTCCATTGGACCCGACAGGTACATACAAAATATTCATTCAAACCAGAAATTTCTTTAAAATAAACTAAGTATATAAACCAGACAAAAATAAGGTAAATAAATAAGTTAAATAGTTTTAAATAAAAATTCTGGTGTAGAACGTTTTATTAAAACTTGAATAAAATTCCCGGTAGATCTAGGGTTAATTTAGTATAACATAGCCTCTATTCAAAACGTTAATTGTAATATTTATGGTTCTTTTACTGGTAGAAAAGAATTATATTACGGTTCATACATTACGGATATATGATCGGCTATGAGGGCTAATACTTTGACGTGCTTTTTAATAATATTACTGTTTCAAATAGGCAGAAAATAATATATGGGCAATTCCATATGTGACGGAATGACATTTTGAGTTGTAGAATTACAGCTAAAGCAATTACCCTGAAGCTATTTTCACACAAAAATTAATATTTCAGTTTGCACGTTACTGTTATTGATTAAAAGATTAAAAAAATATATGAAACATTTTTTTTTTTTTTTACATATTTTATTCTTTCATTTTTGAGTAATTTCTTATTGTGTGACGGAATGACATTTTTGTAACCATGACTCTAACCTGTTACTTAAAACTGGAAACATTTGTGAATTAGGAAACCATTCAGTTTTTAAACTAATACGTATCTTAAATATGATGTATAAGCAGTACAAAATTATAATTTAGAGCAACCTATATGTACTATGGTTGAAGTTATTAACTGTCATTTGACGTGATGGAATGAATGAAAGTTTCTTAAACGTTTGTTTAAAATAAAATTGATTAAACTAATAAATTTCAGAATGAACGTAAGAAATTTCATTACATAACTATGTATTCCCTTTTGATAGCTTTTTCAAAAACATAACGAGAACGATTACCTAATTAAAAAAAATGCACAAAAACGTGTGACAGATAACACAAGACTTTATTTTGCATGCATTATTATCAAGAATATGACTTTAAGGCTATTGTAAGCCATTAAATATTATACTAAATGCATTCATTTATTTTTAAAAGATGCAAAATAAACAACAATTACCTTCTTTTCCAAGTGTTCTTCAAGAATACTATTTGTACACAACTGCAAGCATTTTACTTTCCAGCCATGTTGTTTATTTAGGCTATTGCCAGTTGCAAATAAAATAAAAGTATTCAGTCTAAAACATTAATTTCAAAGCTTGGAATATATTTCAATATAACTTAATTTATAAAAATTTAAAAAAAATTGATCAAAGTTGACACTTGTATGGAATTGCCCACATGTTATTGGGGTTCACAACAGTATATTTTCCATAATGATAGTGGGTTTAATGTTTTTAGTTATGTTAAAGGTCTACATTAAAAAAATCATAAAGGATACATTATTCACTATAAATAATGTGTAAATGTAAATTCATGGAGATTCCCAGAATTGTCGTCCCCAAATTTTTGAGCACCATTATTATCTTAGAGAAAATGTTGGTCCATTAAATCGCCCAAATATTACAATTAAATAAAAGAACATTTTTTGTATTCAAATACTGGTATCCAGAAAGCCGGATGGTTGGCAGCTCTGTTTACCTATATTTTTACGGGAAGTGCCACTTTTTCAAGTTAAACGGTCAAGTTCAAGAAATTTTCGTCATGAAAGCGCAAGTTTGTATTAATGGCATGTTTTACAGGCAAAGCCCGTTTTTCTTGTTTGTTTGTTTTTTATTTACATCATTATGCCCATTGGAAACTTATTTCGTTTTTAACCCATTAGGGACCATATATGCACCTTCAAAAAGAGCATACAGAATTTGTTTTTGGCACCAGTTAAAAAGAAAAGTAACATTTGCTTTCTTTAATTAGAGAATTTTCGTGATTATTTAAGTAAAGGCAACTTCTTTTAAAAAAGTGGTGTCAACCGAATAAAATTTGTGTAAAAGCCGCCGGTCCCGAAGGAGTTAATTAATGATTCATATTTTTTATTTTATTAGTAAAATGGTAGTAAAAAACGCAATTAGAAGGTGAAAAAATAATCTTTGTCCTGAAAATACCCGTATAATAATGCGTTTTTCCGTATCATTACTTAGCTATGCCCTTACTTTTTGTAGCTAAGCCGGAAAATAAAAAATACGTGTATACAAGCAATCGTAAAATTAAAGGAAAGGAAAGGAAATTTTACTATTATTTTAAGCAAAAATGCACAGAAATCGCATAAAAAATTGCAGCTAGTTATAAAACTCGTTATAAGAGAACAGTTTTCTGTATAAAAATGTCTAAGAAAAGATTTTTTAGAATAACGGGATACATTACAGTGAACATCGATTGATGTTTTTATCTGTTCAAAACAATAAATTTTAGCTTTCACTGAATATATTGATAAAAACGGCAATAAATTTTTTACATCGATACAAACAACATTACAAATATTTTGGATAAAACAAGTTTTTTTAATTCTTGTCAATGATTTCGGAATGACTTTTTTGCTATCGGTAATTTATCTCCTTTTCCAAATTCCTCCTCTGTCAACATTTCTATGCCTGAAGAATTGTCAACAAATAAATTTTTCCATCCACTGCATAAATCATTGCGCCCTTAAAATCCATAAAAAGTAATAGTTTGCTTTATTAAGCTAAAAGTGCTTGGTTTTCAACTTTTACTTCGTAGATTGATAACTAATAGAAAACTTTCATCACTAGCAGAAACATTTATTGAGTATAGAAAGAGCTCAGTTTAAGGAACAAGAAAGTTTTTATTTGTTAATTATTACAGCGGTAAAAGATAATCAACAACATAGTTTATTACTTGAGCTTTATTTTTATATTTATTAAAAAAGACGAATCATTTGATGAAGAAAAAATTATTAAGTTTCAATAACAAGCTACCATTAGCAATAATTGGAAAATTTAAAAGTGTTCTAAAATCAGGCTATATATTTATTCAAAATATAAACGCTTTTAAAAGTTGGTAGAGAAAGATAATTTTTTAATGTATTCCATATTTTTTATTCTCGCTAGAAGTATGTACAAGTAAGCAGAACATGTAAGTAGAGATTTAAAAAAAAAATTTCTTTCTAAAGAATTTTTTTCTTTTAGAGAAAATTTGAAAGAAAGATATTCATAGAATCAGAAGCTTCTTGGAAATCAGAATTGATTACCTTTATTATCTCTTCAAAAAAGTAAATTTTGTGTTTCAGCGAATACATTGATAAAAAAAAAACTTTACTTTTGAATAAACAATATTCCAAATATTTTTCGTTAAAGAATTGCTTAATTTTTTAATTTGAAATAGTTTTTTCAATCGATAATTGATCTCTTCTCAAAGCCTTTTCTCTATCAACAATTTTACGCCTCAAGTATCGTCAACAGATCCCACTGACTGTATAAAATCTTATATCCCTTGTAGTCATAATAAGTAATAATTTGTCTTATTCAGCTAAAAATGCTTGGTTTTCAATTTTTACTTCATAGCTTGAAAACTAAGAGAAAACTTTCATCAGTGCCACAAACATTCATTGACTAGGAAGAAGAAAACCAATAGTTTAAGGAACAAAAAGTTTTTATGTGTTAATTATTACAGCGATAAAGGATAATCAACAACATAGTTTACTTCAACTTTGTTTTATATTTATTTTAAAAGATTAATTGTCTAATGATGTAAAAATGATTAAAATTTAATAACATTAGCCATAACTTAGTAGAAATCATTCTTACTAATGTGGCTTTTAAAAATTTGTATAATAAGGTACCTTTTTAATGTATTTCTTAGTTTTTTATTCAGTCTAGTAGTAGGCGTTGAAAATACAAGTAAGTAGAGGTAACAGGAAAAGAATTATGGCGAGTTACAAAAAAATCAGTGAAGATTCGAAAGAAAGATATTTTTAGAGTAAAATAAATTCCTGATAGTCAAAAATTGATTGCATTCATTAAGCGATAATAAAGATAATTCTGGTTTAATCAATAGTAAATTTTGAGCTTTATAGAATACATTGATATAAAATAGCGAAGATTTTACCTTTGAATGAATAATATTACAAATATTTTTTGTCAGAGAAATGTTTAATTTTTTAATTGTTTAATATTCGTTATTATTTAACTCGTTAATGTATTTCATATTTTTTATTTTCAACAGAAGAAATCATAAGTAGATATGACAGAAAAAATTTCGGTTAAGTTAGAAAATGTTTCACTTTTAAAGGATTTGAAAGAAAGATATTGTTAGAATGGGAAGATTCGTAATTAATCAGAATTGATTACCTTTATTATCTCTTCGAAAAAATAAATTTTGTGCTTCAACAAATATATACATTGATAAAAAAAAATAGCAATGATTTTGCTTTTGAATAAATAATGTTCCTATTTTTGTTTTTGTCAAAAAATTGTTTTTTTTTTTTTTTTTTTTTTAAATTTGCAATAGGTTTTTCAATCGATGATGTATTAGTTGATTCAGTAATTGATGTATTTTCCGAGCCTCTTCTCTATCGACAATTTTGCGCCTCAACAATGGTCAATAGTTTCCACCGACTATATAAATTAAATCCTTACATCCCTTAAAGTTATAATTACTAATAACTTATTTGTTTAGCTAAAAGAGCTTGTTTTTCAAATTTCGCCATAGCTTGAAAATTACGAGAAATTTTTCATCAGTGGCACAAACATTTATTGAGTAGAAAGAGGGGAGCACCTATAATTTAAGGAACAACAAAGTTTTTATTAGTAAAAGATAGGTAAAAGATAATAAACAACATAGTTTACTTCAACTTGATTTTTATATTTAATTAAAAGATGAACCGTACAATGAAGTTAATAAGATTAAATTTTAATCGAAGATTAATATTAGCCATAATTTGCGAATTTCTCGTGTTTTGAGGGGGAAAGAATATACATAAAAAATTCACTTCTAATAGGAAAAAGTAACAAACAGCTCAGTTGCCTAAACACCCTTGTGATTTGATGAAAAGGCAGCTTTAACATTAGAGGATTTCAGATTTTACGTTAAATGTTAAGGAATTTTCTGTACTGGGGGGAGGAGGCTGGGTAATCAAAGCAGAAATTTTCGTGTTTTAACGAAAAAAAAAGAGACGGAAAATCTCCAATTCATGGATTTTTTTTTCTTTCTTTGAGGGAGACAGTATAGTTAGTGTTGTTAACTGTAGAATATTGGTGAATCATGTGGATACTCACAACACAGTAGATCCAATACTGATTTAAAACACTTCTTTCATTTTGGATCTAAATAGCACCCTGGGGTCCAAGTAACTCCAATTTACGTTATTCATTCAAAATAATCGTACTTGTTAATGTTTAAAGTATCAGGTACCTTTTTAATGTCTTTATTAGAGTCAGAAGACGCTGTGAGTACGGTAGAGGTAACAAGGAAAAAATAGGGCAAGTGAAAGCTTTTCAAATCCAAACTGACTACTTTCTAACACATTTTTTAATTCATTTTTGTTCGTAAACGTATCAAATTGGCAATTGCTCTTATTCATAATCTATGTAATCGAACTGTTTTTCCGTTTTTCGGAAAATGCAGATCTTTCAGAAAATACCATCAATGTTGGCATTTCGAACCGAGTTTTCGTACGCAATAGTGCTAGGAAAGAAAACAAAATGAATCCTCAGAGAATAATCGCTTATAACCAGGGTTGCGGAGTCGGTGGGAAATATGGACGACTCCGATTCTGACCGCCAGGAATTTTGACAGATCCGACTCCGATTCCAACAACGCAGACCTACTTGTAAAATGGATGACTCCGACTCCGGGAATTATAACAGATCCAACTCAGACTCCGACTCTTTCGCTCAAAAATGGGCCCGACTCCGCAGCCCTGCTTATAACTCAAGTCGAAATTCATTTATCGGAAAATGAAAAAATATGATTACAAACCACTTGAATAATCATGCATGCAATTTTCATGCTTTTACGTTTAAAAATGGGCCAGAAAATGTGTCAGTAATTTTCGATTTTAAGAGCGGAGGAAAATATATTTTTCAGAATCGCAAAAAAAAGTTTTCTTTTAGATGTGATTTCAGGATAAGATAGTATTAGACTGAGAAGATTCTTGATACTCAGAATTGATTAACTTTATTATTTCTTTAAAATAGCAAACTTTGGGATTCATCGGATAAAATGATATAAAATAGTAAAGCGTTTTAGAAAATAATGTCCTAAATATATTTTGTCGAAGAATTATTTATTTTTTTAATTCGCAATATATTTTTTAAATGGTAATTTTTCCAATCCTCTATCAACAATTTTACGCCTCAAAAATCGTCAACAAATTCCACAGTTTATATAAAATAGCGATGATTTTACTTCTTAATAAATAATATTCCAAATATTTTTTTCTTGAAGTTCTTGTTTAAATTTTAATTCGCAATAGATTTTTCAATCGATAATTTTTACAATCCTCTATCAACAATTATACGCCTCAAAAATCGTCAACAGATTCCACCAGTTGTATAAATCCTTACACCCCTTAAAGTCATAATAAATAATAACTCGTCTTATTCAGCTAAAAGTGCTTGGTTTTCAACTTTTACCTCGTATCTGTGAAACAAAACTAAGAGAAAACTTTCAGCAGTGGTACAAACATTTATTGAATAGGGAAAGGAAAACCAATAGTTTAAGGAACAAGAAAGTTTTTATGCGTTAATTATTACAACGATAAAAGATAACCAACAACATAGATTACTGAAACTTTGTTTTTATATTTATTTAAAAACTAACAGAATCACCTGCAAAAGTAAAAATGTTTAAACTTCACTAACAACATAAGCCGCAATTAGAAAATTTAGTAGCAAGCATTGTTAATAAAATACGTTGTCAGATTATATATTTATTCAAAATATTAGTAGTACTTTTGAAGCTTGGAGTATAAGGTAATGTTTTAATGTATGGCTTAGTTTGTTATTTTTTTATTCAGACCAGCAGAAGACGTTGTAAATGCAAATAAGGCGAGATAACAGGTAAAAAATTACGTTATGTTAAAAAAAATTTAAATATTCAAATTTTACAGGAGATTTGAAGGAAATATATTGATAGAAGGAGAAGATTTTTCTATAATCAGAATTGGTTATCTACTTTATGTTTTAAAAACAGTAAATATTATAGATTTCACTAAACGTATTGATAAAAAATAAATGCTACTTTCTATGTTGATAAAGAATATTCCAAACATTTCATATCAAAGAATTGTTTAATTCTTAATTCGTAATAGATTTTTTAAATCGATTTATTTCTTGAAAATATTAAATTTTAGGCCTCACTGCATACATTGACAAAATATATCAATAATTTTACTTTTAATTAAACAATATTTCAAGTATTTTATATCACAGAACTCTTTCCTATTTTAGCTCGAAAAAAAAGAGGGAGAGAGGGGTGATCTTCTTTTCAAGTTCACCTTCTATCAACATTTTACGCCTCAAGAATTGTCAACAAATAAAATTTATTATTGACTTATATCCTTGCAAAACTCATAATAATTAAATTTATTTTATTTAACTAAAATTACTGGCTTTTCAATATTTTCAATTAAAAAGAAAAGTAAGCAAAAACTTTCAATTGCAAAACAAGCTTTTATTGAGTAAGGAAGAGAAAATCCAATAGTTTAAAGGGAAAAAAATGTTGATTATTACACCGATAAGATTATGCGTTGATTACTACAGTGAAAAGAGGTAATGAACAAGCAGTTGTCTGATGAAGTAACAATGATTAAACTTCAGTGACAAACAAGCATAAAATGTTATCGGAAAATTTAAAAAGCTGTTTTTAAAATAAACTGGGTTATTATTGCATAGTGTAATAATTGTAACCTTTAAGTTATTCAAGTCATTGATTCTATCATTAAGTCACTTATTGTTATTGTTACATTTAATTCTAAATTTAAAAATAAAGAACACGCAATGAATTACCAAAATTTATTTAAGGACAGTGAAGAAAATAGATATTTTTTATGAATTGGAAAATTTTTTTGCTCTTCGTATCAAAGTTAACGTATAATCGTTATCCAAGACAAGAAAATAGGCAAACTGCAAGCGGAAAACCTGCAGAAGTACTAGATAGATAATAAAAAACAAGAAACTAGGGGGGTGTACCACTTTATGTTTTTAAAATAAACAAGACTAGGGGATAGGTAGATCTTCAAGGGAAAATCCAAAGTAATATTTAGTTACAACCAAGTTTTCTCCAATTTAGTTTTTATTATACCAAAAATTTCGTTTAATTTTCTTGTAAAAACCAAGTTCTTGTTACATTCAAACTCGAGATAAAGAAGATTGACTAACATTTATATGCATAGAAATTGAAGAATTCCTCACAAAAGCAGCTCGTGTGTCCACAATATTCAGAAAAAATGAGTAAAAGTCTCTCGGTAAGAATTGTTTTTGAGGGGGGGGGGGGGCAAACTTTTTCTCGATTCATAACAAGAACATGGGTATTTACTTAATTAAAATGTTTCACAGCAATTTGAGTACAATAACATTTACTTTTTAACCATTTGGAAATGGTTGTTGTTTTCGGTGGAGGATGGGGCCAAATGATGCTCGCATTTTATTTTTTCTTAACGAAGTTCAACGATGTTCTTTACTTTTAGAAGAATTTTTATTTGAATAGGTAATAGAAAGGCATAAAATCGTTAAAAATTGTTTGAATAGGTAATCGACAGGCATAAAATCGTTAAAAATTGAAAAAGTTACAAAATGGGTAGGCGTAAATTATCAGTATGGAAAAATCCAAAGCCAAAGAGCGACGCCGAAATAAAAATCGTCTTGCAAAACAAAAATCGAGGTCTTCAACTCATTATGTAGGCCATGAAAATTGAGGTCTTTAACTGATTATGTAGCCATGAAAATCGAGGTCTTCAACTGGTTATGTAGCCCATGAACATCGATTACAGAATAAAAGACGAACGCGAAAAAAGAAACAATCTAATGTTTAATCTATTGATAGTAAAAGGCCGTGTCTCGAGGGGCTCCAATCCACTAGCCACGGCGTTTTACAATCGGTCGATTCTAACCGGGAAAAATTGAGCTCAACGTTGGTAATTTGTCGCAATCTGTGGATGATTTGGTGGAATGCTTTCGATTTGTAAACTGTTTTTCTTCTCGAAACGGGACTTTGAGAGTTTATCGATGAAGGTTTTGGTTGTCTGAAGTTTGATCTTTGCGATCTGTTGTTGAAGATGATGCGACGGAATTTGGTGGAAGAAATAAATTCCAAATGGTCAATGTAATCTATTAAATTGCAATTGTTTTATTATTAATATACTCATTTAGAGGTTGTAAGCCGCACTGTAAAAAATTTCGTAACACCATCAATTTTATGGAGTTATTTAACCGATGTAAATGCTGTAACGTTACACCGGAATAATAAGAATTGTGATATTTTCAAATTATTATGGTGTAATATTACACCAGTTATATCACTTTAAATTACACCAGTTATATCACTTAAACTACTACATAAAATTGGTGGTGCTTCCACAAATTTTATTGAGTAGCCTTACACATTTTTTTTTCTTTTTTTTACTGTGTGGGCTTCACTGGTTGCAAGACATAGATGAAAACCAATTTGTTTTCAGTAAATAGATTTTTTATACTTCATATATTATTTTAGATTGCCCACTAACAACACCAAAAAGCATTTTTATGTGAAAAATATCAAAAATGTATTCAAATAAATATTTGAAATTTATTAAAAGCTATACTTTCATATTAGCCACATGTCAGGCGATAATACTCGAAGAAATCACCCAAGATTTCGCTACTTACTTACAGATGTCTTTTTAATTTTGATAATTTCGGTGGTTTAAACACATAGTTAGATTATATGTCTGTTAAATTTTTGTTTTAATCATATCATTTTATTATTTTATTTATTGGTAAAGTTTTAGTTCCTTTATGGAATATTTGCCGAAAATAAATGTTGGATCGTTTATATTGTTTTAAGTGCGAGCGGGTTAATCTTTCGTAATCGGGCTGCACTCTATGGTGATAGGTTTAATAAAATTCATGCTCGAAATTTATTTTTTAAACTATTAAAAAAATCAGTAAATTGAGATACAGTTGTCAAACAAATTGCGTTTGAAGGAACATTTTCCCTATTCGACTGTGTAAAAATTGAAATTATGCGACGTTTAGAAGTGTAAAAATTGAAATTATGCGACGTTTAGAAGTGAAAAAAATTGAAAAACTACATTTATTGATCAAGTGTTGCCACCGTCAAAATGACGTCAGCGTTACTCACTGATAGGCTTTTGATTTATAACATAGATATTAACACATGAAAAAATTACGATGTTGTTATCGAAGAAAAATCAAATTTATACAATTAAAATGCATTAAAATTTGCTGAATAAACGTGATCTTTGTTCCTGATCCTGTATAATACAATTAAACAATTTTCAGTCAAAAAGCAATCATAGAGGCAGTAAATATATATCCTAGATTATACTAAACAATCCAATTCTTAGAAAAAATGAAAAATTGAGCGTATCGGAGAGGTGTATTCCAAATATCATGCTTGTCTACCAACCACTTTTAGAAATGCAATACCGACCTCATTAGAATAATCAAAATATTTATTAATATAACTAAACGTTTGCGTGTTTTCTCGTGTTTCATCCTATGAAATTTAAGGGGTAGGATCAGTATTGAATTCAGACACTTTTCTCCGAGAGGGTTACTGTTGCTCCGGGGAGGGGGGGGGGGGTATTGTAGAGTTCCGGGGGAGAAATTGCACTTTTTGTCCATTGAAAACACAAAATCTAAAACTTTCCAGGGGGGGGACATCTCATTGTTCCAGGGGGGAATGTCTCCCCCGGGACACCCCCTGAATTCAACACTAGGTAGGATACCTTTGAACACGTCGAAAAAGTAAAAAATATCATTATGTTCCAAGCTTCAAAACTCATTAGAATAATCAAAATATTTATTAATATAACTAAACGTTTGCGTGTTTTCTCGTGTTTCATTCTATGAAATTTAAGGGGTAGGATCAGTATTGAATTCAGACACTTTTCTCCGAGAGGGTTACTGTTGCTCCGGGGAGGGGGGGGGGGGGGTATTGTAGAGTTCCGGGGGAGAAATTGCACTTTTTGTCCATTGAAAACACAAAATCTAAAACTTTCCAGGGGGGGGGGGACATCTCATTGTTCCAGGGGGGAATGTCTCCCCCGGGACACCCCCTGAATTCAACACTAGGTAGAATACCTTTGAACACGTCGAAAAAGTAAAAAATATCATTATGTTCCAAGCTTCAAAACTTGTGTAATAAGTCAAAAATAAAAATCAAACTTCATTTAAATATAAAGCTCGTATTTAAATTTATGTTAAAAATATATATATACTTCTAAATTCATAAATAAGTATGGAAAGAATAAGTTTAAAAATATATGATAATAATAGAAAAAAAATCTTGCGCGCATGATAAAATCTGAAAATATGCATATAAAGACGAAATTTTGTTGAAAATAAATACATAACAGTGTTACCTTTATATTGAAACCAGAATGTTTGTAAAAAATATTAACTAAATAAAGAAATTGACAAAAAATTAAAAAATTTCATTTTTTTTAATATTTTCAAAGTACAAAAACAAAAACAATATAAAATCTTGCCTTTTTCTGGTTTTAAGTTGTAGACAATACAGAAATGAATATGTGGTGAACATTTCTTTTGATTGCCGTGCATATTTTTTAGTAACACTGCGCGCAGTACCAAAATTCCTCGTTTTGAATAAACGCAACGCAAAGTTTAATTATCCTATGAAGTCCTTATATGTAGTCTTAATAAAACTGCCATAATTAGTAAACTAATGGGAAATTTTTAATGTGGTTTTTGCATATTGTTCAGAAATGATAACAGATTCAAAATATGCATTTAAAAAAAATCAAAAATTTTGAAGGTTTAGAGGTATCCCACTCCCTTAATACTTGGTTACTACGAAAATTTATAATGAGCAAATGATATTATTCCCTTCATTCTCATTATAACTGAACTTTGCTGCATTTCATTTAAACTCTTTAAATAAATTTAAACAGAAAATATCGTTTGTAGATTTCCCTGAAGCAGCATTTTTTTCCCTTTGTTTAAAGAAATTTAATCAACAAATGTAATATTAAAAAAGTCGTCTCCATTAAAACACTACCTTTATTAATACAGCTGAAACTGATAAAGATTTATCAGTAGGTAAAAATAAAAATTCTATGGCAAAGTTTTTTTTTTTTTTTTTTTTTTTTTTTTTAAATTAAAAATACATCTCTAGATAAAGCCTTTATATCCACAGGCAATCCTGCCATATCAAACATTTCTTCTTATTTAAAAGCTTTTTATGTGGAAACAAAAAAAAATAGTTTTAATGAATGTATAAATTTCGCTCGAATAATAAATTGTTAAAAAACTACCATTTCATTGCTTCACTGATCAAGAAACAAACCTAATTTTTAAAGATAAATATTTCACATCGTTATACTCCGAAAACACTCAAACTTCTATTCATCTAACAATAATTGCTTAAAAGTGATACAATATTACAAAAGAATTGTTTAGCTTCATTTCAGCGCATGGTTCTGATTTTATTCAGACACAAAATTAATGATGGTCTGCTGAATTCTTTTCAAAATTGCTCATTTTTATTGTTTTAAATAACATTTGTTTAATTATTTCGCGAAAGACAATGAGCTAACCACAAGAAAATATCTTGAAATTATGTAAATGTTCAATTTTATCTTTTCGCTTCTTTGATGTCAATGTACACAAACTGCGACTTGTAGATTTGATGCTTTTCAATTTTTTCATAAATATTAAAGAAAAATAATCTTTAAAATACAAAAGGAAAAAACAAACAAGAGAAATGCATGCCTAAAATTTTTTAAAACCACATAGAACTTCCTAATTTCAAGTAATTTATTTTTGGAGTACATCCAAAGATATCTAAATTTCTTAAAAATTTGAATACTGGTGTCCAAATTGGTGTAGGAATTAAGTTCAGTTCGCAAGGCGTAATTAGAGTCTTTTACATGCATAATATGGCCAGTCAAAGAGAATAAGAACTTGAGAGTCTTGGAAATAATTTATATACATTTTTTTTAACTGCAATTTTTCACATTTAATGATAATTATCATATGTTGTCTTATTACTAAAGCTAAACTAGAAACATAATAAGAAATAACGTTTTTTTTATTATAACAAGAACCTAAAGTCTATGCATAAATAAATAAATTGCATTAAATTAAAGCTCCCAGAAAAATTCAAGTTACAATTTTCAATCTCGCATTTTTAAGTTTTCTTTCTGAAGTTAAAATTAATTAAATTACCGATCTAGCATAGAACATCTTTCGTTAGTCATAGAGATTTTTTCATTTACTGTTTTTTTCCCTCGTATACTATATACTACACCCTACTTTTTAAAAATAATGTATAAAAGAACTAGGTTTTGAACTAATAATATGAATTATAGCTTACACAAACCGAGAAGCGACCCCTAAAGAAAAGGTTATGTTATTAATATGTCGTTGCTTAGATTAGATTATATTCTTTAGAAAAAAGTGGAATTCACTTCAACAGAGAAAAACTTTATTTTTCTACGTCAAGTTTAATCAGAAATGGTCTAAGTATATGCTACAACCCATTTTTAATAGTTTTTTCTATATAATTATGTATGAATATTACTAAATATTTTTTTAATGTTCTTTAAATATAATCTAAAACAATGTTATAACTAACGTAGAAGATAATTTACACTGGTTATCAAAAATTAAGGAAAAGTCACAAAATAATAATTTTCAAATACGCGAACACTCAAAAGAAAATAATATAATTCGAGTAATTACTATCTCTGCAACACAGCTAGTCCATATATCATCTCATTCATGTCACACATGGTCACAAGTATCACAATCACTACGGTGAAGCAAAAAAATAGGAAATTCCATACATCTCATTATGGGTCTCATACGATCACTATATGTGACTCCACTGAGACGTCACTATGACTGCTGCTTTGTGACGAGTCACCATGTGATTTTACAATGTAGTTACATTGTGACTCTCATGTGACTGTCATTTGTAGACTCAATTTCAAAGTCATCGTGAACGCTGCATTGTGATAATTTACCAAATAATGCCATATTAAAGTCACATGATAACTTTCAGGTGACAGAGAGACTACTGTGAAGTCACCATTGTGCTCTTTTGGGAAAAGTCTCCATGTGACTATAATATGATATTATTTGGTGACTCATCATAATGCAACGTTCATGATGACTATGAAATTCAGTCTCAAAGTGACAGTCACATGAGAGTCACAATTTAATTACATTGTAAAGTCACCTGGTGACTCGTCACAAAGCAGCAGTCACATTGACTTCTCAGTGGAGTCACATCTAGTGATCATTTGAGACTCATAATGAGATGCATGAAATTTCCTATTTTTTTGCTTCACCGTAGTGACTGTGACACTTGTGACCATGTGTGGCATGAATGAGATGTTATATGGGCTAGCTGTGTTGTAGAGATAGTAATTACTCGGATTATATTATTTCTTTTTGAGTGTTCGCGTATTTGAAAATTAGCATTTTGTGACTTTTCCTTAATTTTTGATAACCAGTGTATTTCAAAAACGTAAATCCTTATTTAATATTTGAACCAACCCAAATTGATTGTATAGCATTTTCAAAAGTGATAGTGTTGCTGACAAATTAAAAAATATTACATATAAAGCCTATTCCCATCTTATCTTATAATGCTACAAAATTCAGAATTTTAAATCAACTATTTCCATTAAGTTTTGAAGTAAAAACAAAATGCAAAAAAAAAAAAAAAAAAAAAAAAAAAAAAAAAAAAAAAAAAAATTGTTCTCGTGGAGTAAAAATAAATAACACATTTGAAATCGAAATTTTTCATAATATTATACCCGAGTGAATCTGAAAAACAAACTAAGCATTTTCTTTTTCTTTTATTCTTTCTTTTTTTCCCCTTTTTTTTTTAATGCATCAGAATTTTTATATTTACTACTAAATCAATTTTACAAATTAATTTTGCTTCTGAGACAAAATTTTATTCTTGATTTGAAAAGTAGTCACAAATTTAGGTACTCCTTTTGAAGAAATTTAATGCTTAATCACAGGATTTCCACAAGCGACTATTATTTACTCTTTTGTTAACCACTATTTTCAAACAATAATCTTCGTTGTACATTTATGCTAGAAGAAAAAATATTGTTTCGAAGTAGTAGTATGCAAAATAGTAAACAAACATAATCGCTTGTAACAACCCTATATTCATGATTATAATATAGAGACGGCCCCCTAAATTTATTTATTCATTATTCTCTCTTTCGTTCTCTCATGGTTGACTGGTTGAATAAAACATTTTACATTCACATTTACATTTACATTTTTCTCATATTATTTAATTGTTAATAGCAACTAATTCTAGAGACAAATCTTCTAAAAATGATATTAATGTTTTTTAAAGCTACTTATTAAAGTGGAGAACTTATAGATATTGGTTTTCAGAAGTTATTAAAAGAAATTGTTATCTGGATTTACATTTTCCTACTAACAAATCTCTATTACTCCATAATCCTCAACGGTAAAAATAACTTTAAAGAATAATCAGTCCAAAAAGTGTTGAAGTTTACGCTTTATTGTTATTTTACTTCGTAATGAACTACCATATTTTCCGAAATAATTAACACGGACGAATTTAATAAATATTAATGCAAGTTTTTAAAACAAGTAACTCAAAAACTGTTAATCCAAGTATGTCGATTCTAACTTCTCCAAGAACTACCTGTTATAATAATGAGATTATTCAAGAATTATTTCTTGAACTTCCAACTAACTGCCGAAAGGTTTATGCTTTTAGATTCAAATGTTAAGGACAATGTAATGACTATAATCTTTTTAATCACCTAAAGTTGTTCTTTAACAAGAGATTAACAGGGGAAAGTAAGTAGTTCTAGAAGAGAATGAATATTATTTTTTATGTATGAGCTTATGTATACACTACATGGCCAAAGGTGACCGATCACTTGCGATTTTAGACGTTTTGTTAAATATCTAGAAAATACATCAGGAATTAACCTGAAACTGCAGGTGTGTAAACAGCATAGTATATGTCATATATTTCCGAGAAGATTTTTTTCCTGAAACCCCATAGGGGACCGTCAACAAATTGAAAAAGAACGAATATCTTTTGGATAACCCTGTAAAAACTAATGTAGCAAAAGCGTTCAAACACGAGATTATTAATAAGTGGCTTATTGTAATATACTGCGTTCATTTTTATGAGGATAGCTTGTATACTCGTAGAGAAATTGCGGTTTTTATAAAAACAGCCCAAATTTTGCCACGTTTTTTGCTTATAATTTGAGTATTTATAATTGATTTAACATAAAAAAATGTTTTCAGAAAATATGACAAACAACATTGTACACAATACTCTGCAATCAGAATTTAAAAAATAATAAAAATTGGATGAAAAATGAGCAAGTTTACTAAAAAATGTTCCACTGTGCATGCACGAATGCAATCAAAATATAATGTGCATAATGTATTAGCTAAGAATATAGAGCAATTTTTGTGAAAGTCTCAAAATCATAACTTGAAAATTCTGAAAATAATCGTCCATAGAATAAGATCGAAATCCGTTGTTCCCAAAAACAAGCAAAAAGATCAGGGGGTGTATCAAATATCTGTTGATTAGTGCCCAGATAGTGTACACAATATTGCACGTACTATTCTATTTGGATACAGCCCCTGATCTTTTTGCTTGTTTTTGGGAACAACTTTCGAGCTTATTCTATCGACGATTATTTTCAGAATTTTCAAGCTATGATTTTGAGACATTCACAAAAGTTGCTCTATGTACTTAGCTAATATATTATGCACATTATATTTTTATTGCATCCGCGCATGCGCAGTGAAACATTTTTTAGTAAACCTGCTCATTTTTCATCCAATTTTTATTATTATTTAATTCTGATTGCAAAGTATTGTGTACAATATTGTTTGTCATATTTTCTGAAGAGAACTTTTTTTTATATTAAGAACTTTGCAAATTATAAGCAAAAAACTTGGCGGAATTTGGAGCTGTTTTATAAAAACCTTAATTTTTCTACGAGTATACATGCTATCCTCATAAAAATGAACACAGTATATTACAATAAGCAACTTATTTATAATCTCGTGTTTGAACGCCTTTGCTACATTAGTTTTTACAGGGTTATTCAAAAGATATTCGTTCTTTTTCAATTTGTTGACGGTCCCCTATGGGGTTTCAGGAAAAAAAATCTTCGCGAAAATATATGACCTATACTATAATGTTTACACACCTGCAGTTTCAGGTTAATTCCTCATGTATTTTTCTATATATTTAAAAAAAACTTCTAAAATCGCAAGTGGTCGGTCACCTTTGGCCATATAGTGTAGGGGAGAGTGGTAATGAATGGGCCAATTTTTGGTTTTTAATTTTTGTAATTTTTTTAATTTTTTTTTTGGCTCAGAATTGGCTCTTCAGTTACTTTACTTATTTGGTTATATAAAAAAGTCATAAAAATTGGAATAGAAAATGTCTATAATGAATGATAATAGAAAATAAAAATATAGAAATTTGGTCCATTCATCCCCACCCATGGGGCTGAAAGGGCCACTAAATTAATTCAATGAAAAAAATGTGGAATTGATCTTTTATTCACCAAACATGACAAAATGAATGGTACTTGACATGATGTGATCAAAGCATACTGAAATAGTAATTAATACACGATGCTTATCAAAATTTATGAACATCAAAAGTGATATTATTAAATCACACAACTGTAGCAGAAAAATGACAAAATAATGAGATTATAAGAAAGAAAGAACATAAAATATACATAAAAATAATAGATAACACACATTATGATTTAACGAAATTTATATTTTTCAAAATTAATATTAACCCTCCGACTGTCTTGGAAAAGGGCAAAATTGTAATGTTGTTTTCTCTGCATTTTGTTTTAAATGCTTAAAAAAATGATTCTTTGAACATTTTATAAAAAAACTTAATAGCGAATATAAATGCAATCCTTGGAAGTATTAATCATTGTTCAATGTATTAAAAATACATTAAATCAATAGAATTATATTACTTTAAATATTGCTTGTATTGCAGTGAAACCTGCAGCTTAGTGAACGTATTAACACGGGCTTGTCAGTGAAGGGGAATATTAAACGACATGGTTGTAACAGGGTTGGAACTGCTTATTTAGTGTAAATTTCTGGTATTATTTATTCTACCATGAGATTCAGAATATAAACAATTATTCTAGTTTTATATCAAATGGAAAAATACTGGCAGATGTGGTCAACAACTGGAAATTTCACCTTAATCATTTATCCAATTTAACTTATGTTTCTAATAAATAACTGATATTTCTTAGGGTGAAAATGTGCAAATTATTTTTTAGACATCACTATATAAACCTATTCTAACTAGACAGTAATTTAATCTAAATCCATTACAGTCAGTTATGTTTCATATTAAAGAGAAAATTAGAAAAAAAGAAAGAAAAACCATATTTTCATGATCAGGGCAAATGTGGCCCATTCATGACCATGATATAGTGGCCCATTCATGACCATGATATAGTGGCCCATTCATGACCATGATATAGTGGCCCATTCAGCCCCACCTATACTTCTGGAATATATTCAGGCTTTTTTAATACATTAAATTCAAATAACATCTAAATACATCCTAAAATTAGTTTACAGATATGCAAAGACTTGCTAATACACATATCTGCAATGAAATAATTGATACTTTTTAGCTTATTTATTTTACTGAAAAGGGAAAAAATTTACTTTTCAATCAGATTCTTGACCATCCTACTCTAGTAGGAAAATGGCTTCTCCCAAACAGTGGAAAATTTGACGAGTATGGTAGAACAAATAGCTTCATCTATTGGTGGCATCTAAAATAATTTTATACAAATACTTTTTCTTATTTTGTTAATGGCCCATTCATCCCCATGGCCCATTCATTACCACTCTCCCCTATATAGAGGGGATGAAAAATAATCAACTTTTAATTTATTAAACAGCATGGACCAAGAGTCCTAGACAGATTTTGAAATACACTGAATAACTGGCGTACGAGAATGCGGTTTGAGGAAAGATGCTTCTCAAGGTTATAAATTTTATTTGAATGAAAATTTAGTTCAAAAAGTTTTCCGATAGATGACGCTATTACCTTCAAAAATGAAAAACGCATAAAACACTCGAACAGTTCTAGGCAATTTACTTTGTGCAGTTTACTACAATATTTCAACGTGTGGCTCTTTGTAGCTCGAATAACATCTAAACGGAACAGGTACATTTCACAGGCTGGAATATGATAGTAGATTGTACAAAAAAATGGTTTGTAACTGCTTATTTTTCTATGTTTGATTAATATTAGAAGGTATGGCTCCATCTAAAGAATTTTTTTTAGAATTAAATGTTTTAAATTTGTTAAATAAAACTTTCGAACATGATAAGCATTTGAGTTCAAACCACATTCCTGTACGCCAGTTACTTGAATTTTTATTCAATCTTAAAATGCGTCAAGGATCTTTGGCCTACCATGTATAAAATATATCCACTGTAAGATCGATTTAATTAATTATTTCTTATCAATGTGAAACTATTTTGTATATTACTTACCTATTTTTTTTATTTACTTGTATTGATGACTTTTAAGTGTTTAATTGTTGGTTCCTATTAAACACTGTTTTGATGAGGCCTATAGATGTCTATGGAGATTAGAGTTGCAGTAAAGCTAGAGATCCTATCTACACAACTTCCAGGTTGTGTAATAGTTAAACGAAGCTTCTGACTGTAAAATAGTCAGTGAAACATCGTCTTCATTTTGAAAGACCTATCCAATGATATGCCACTCAATAGGGTGCGTAAAAAAATTTTCGTCTCTACCGCCATTTTGTATTTTATGGCCGCCATTTTTAATTTATAAAAACGAAATCTAGCCTATAACCATCGGACGGTTAAGACAAATCGATAGAGACCTCATTCATTAAAATCCATCCAGCTGTTGGGATGTTTCGAGGGTATAAAGAAATCCACATACCCAGATACGCGTGAAACACATAACCCTTCTTGGCAGTCGGGTAAAATGTGGACTAAATATTATACAAGTTATTAAGTGAATGGTTAGATTTTAATAAATGTTATACTAAAATTTAAATTCTTAAACATCCTCTAAATTTTACGCTACTTAATTGGTTTTGATAAAATATATTAAGTATTAAATATTATTAAATTATTATAAGTATTAAATATATTAAGTATTATTTTAAGGATATGCCAGTTCCTCTTTATTAATAGTTCCATGCTCTTATCATGACATATCATATCTTATGACACGTGATTACGAAGAAAGAGTATGCTTTTAAATAAAATAAATAATAAAAATCAATGCATCCAACACAGAGTTATGCATGGACAGACTCTAAAATACATGTTCTGAACCGATGTCTGATCTCTATCCTGTCGTGGATTGGTTAAAAATATAGAAATTTTGAGCGAGATTGTTTTTTTTCATATATATTATAAAAATAATAACATAAAATATGTCTCCGCTTGTGTTTTCGGGAAATCATCGACCAAAGCTTTTAGTTGAACTTTTTTTAAATTTGTTGAAAATTCAAAACTTCGTTTTCATATATCTTTTCAAAAAAGAACGTTAAAACAGTTGTATGTCAAAAAGATCAAGAGTACATTTGCCCCAAATACCAACTCATCTCACAGTTCAAAAGTCACGATTGTTTCAAAATGAGAAAATTGCATCTTAAAGTTTAAATATTAGATCTCATAAGCAAACTATCGAATTCGTATGTATTGATATCAAAAGTTACAGAAAAGTATTCTAAAAATAGAAATTTTCATTTAAAGAAAGAGAAATGTATCAATGCTGTATGCATTGATACACTTCTCTCTTCTTCTTTTCTTTTATTCCAATGCATACATACATATGTAGATATATGTAGATAAAGGTATATATATATATATATATATATATATATATATAACCATTAAATAAACATTACCAACCACCAACAAAAACTGAAATTATGGATAAAATGACATTATATATATATGACCATTAAAAATCAATACAAATTACCATCAAACATAAAAAATGATATATATATATATATATATATATAATATTTGACAATAGATGTTATAGTAATTTATATATTTAGAATGCATCTTAATAAATAAAACCTACCAGGAAATCTTTATATATCAAAATCATAAACATATTTTAAAGGTAGATGATAACTCTAAATCAATTTAAAAGGATTTAATCATAAATTGGAATCCTGGATCCTTAAAGTAATGTCTAGAAAAGAATTTTCCATTCTCTAACAAGTACAACAGTATAAATTAAATTCTTATACGAACAAAACTCGCCGTGTTATGATACTTTAGAATTTATGAAATTTTGTAATTTTCCGGCTCTCTGTACGTTTTCAATGCCGGTAAGGTCTGGAATTTCATAAAATTCAAAGCATCATAATTCGGTGATTTTTTTGCCCCAGAAGAATGGAATTTTTACTGCTGTACTTGTCAGACCATGGAGAATTATTTTGTAACTATAACTTATAGATCTCAGAGAACGTATAAAAATTTAAAAAGTGTAACTTTTTTTAATGAATGACCGGCCTGTTTCATCAACATATTCTTAATTCCTACGTTATTTTAAACATTTTTGTAATTTATATTGAACTGCGTATCTCCACCATGTAAAAAATTAAAGCGTTAATGAATTAATTTGCTGTATAGTCTTTATGTAAAAAGTAAATCCATTCGATTTAAAGATTTGTAAAGCAATAAATAAGGCGACTTATTTTATACCCCTATATGTGATTATATGCAATACTGAGCCCCTATCCCTGCCCCACCATCCCACATTTTTTGTTTCAAAAATAAATAAAGACGTTTTTAATCTATTAATTGCAATTTTTATTTATCCGAAGAATAGCTGGACAATTAATCTATGCTTTACAAGTGCAAAATTTCGAAACAATTGTTAATATCTTCGTTTTTTTCATATAACATAGGCAACAAACTTGCGACGTCGTACTACTTTCTGAACTGCATAATATAAGAAACAATTATAAAACAAAAAGTTACCTGCTGGTTGGTGTATCTAAAATTTCATTCATTAATCTTGTAAACATGCCAAATAAAATTTTCAATTAATTATTTATTTATTTTCAAACAAATTACGTAGCTCGTCTTTGGTACAAATAATAGTTCGTTATCCCTGATATATTATTGAATCATCAAAGGAAAATATTGATTTACAATTTCCTTCAATACTTCTTTTATTTTCTCATAAAAAAATGTTAAGAAAATATGTTTCCGTACAAGTGTTGTTCGTAATAAAATATCTTCAAAGAATATTCTTTTGCTGATAATTTTACCTACGAAAACACGAAAACGAATTTTCTTCTTCAGAAAGATGATAAATGATCACATCCATCTTTTATATGGAAACCGTAATAATAATAACAATAATGATAATAATAAATGAACACCTCGTAATTTCATTGTGAATAGGTAATCGGGAGGTGAAATAATTTTAAAAGGATCATGATTATTTATTTCTCCTTATAAATAGGAGCTATTAACAAAAATAGAAGTAAAATTAATGATATTTCTCTATTTCATTATATTAGATATAAGAAAACTATTCGTGCAACCAATTGCGTAAAAAAAAATGTTTTTAATCAAGAACAATATTAAAAACGAAGTATTTTTGAAAAGCTGCATAAATATAGAGAATATTAATATCATATCACTGAGTTCTTGGCACATTTATTGTGAATATACAGGGCCATCATACATAAAAAAAATTCCGATATATGATCTCCTAGTGACCATATAGTTCAAGGAAACGAGATGCCATTTAGGATGTGTTTATTTTATGGAATGGGCTCAAGAATGGGTAAATAATAGCAACAATTGCTCACAGTTGCTCTTACAGTGACAAAATTTCGAGAATTTTTAATGACAACAGCTAAATGTATTCGTCGCAAAATTATCTTCACAATGAAAGCCATAAGTAGCGTTAAGAAAAAAATTTTATCTGTAGAAATGGTAACGTAAAATAAACTCAAAGAAAAACCGTGAGAAGAACAAATGTGCTCACGAAGGCAACAAAAAACAAATAATATTACTCGAGTAATATTATTTGTTTTTTGTAAATATGTATTATATTTATGTAAAAATTTTGTATTCGAAATACAAAATTTTTTAAGTGTTTACGTTCACAGACATGCAAGTGGAGACTGTGGACAGCAAAACATCACGGCATGAAGACTATGCATAATCTCACGTTTGATGGCGTTATTCATGTCAGACTCACTTAGCGGATCCTAATTTTAAATACCCCAAGAGACAAAAGATTGAGGTGTGCTGTGTTAGGGTGACCCTTGCGGACCACGGAAGAGCAAAATGGCGGTAAATGACAATGTCACCAATTCACTTTTACAAAACACGTAGAGCAAGAAATGTTTTCCTTTGCGTTTGTTTTATGTCACCATTTCTGCATCTAAAATAAATATTTAAACATATTTATATTTTTTCACTGCGAAGATCATTTTGTGATGAAAGAAATCGAGTGTTACCATTTGAATTTTTCGAGCTTTTGTCACTGTAACCGTAACTGTGAGAGCTCGATTCATGTTCTTTGCATCATTCTAGAGACCATTCCATAAAAAAAAATATCCCAAATTGCATCCTGTTTCCTTGAACGGTACGGTCTCTATAGGGGCCTATCGGATATCCGTAATTGTTTTTTATAATTACCATGCATGTCTTGGTAGTTTATAGGGTATCAGTAGAAGCTGACTGGGGCTATCCGCACCCAGGATAATGAAAATGACGAACTTGGAAAATCGGGGATATATACCAATCGTCTCGTTCAATATAAAATAACCAAAAATAATTTTTTAAAATCCAAATTCCGAGCCCTGGAAACATTCTGATGCTTCACTTCGGTATTCGGATGGAAAAAGCATGGTTTGTCGCATGGATTTACGCATGGTTTGTCGTTGGCTCTTATCATTGCATTACAGATATAATTTTTAATATTATTTCATTTTATGTTGAATTCTGTTTATATAAAGCCCTGCTCCGATTTAGAAATTGTCGGTGTAAATGAACTGTAAAAAAATGATTTGAATGTGAAACATTTTCTTATAACTTTTCTTCCGTCATCTGTTTACTTTTCACACATAAATAGTCATCTTTTAGGGAACCATAACATGTTTTATAAACACTTTTTAAAATATTTAAAATGCTGTTAGTTTGAACATTATAAAGAGACTAGAGAATCGCATTCATTATTAAAATAAAACAACATAAAGATTCTATAAAAGAAATACGTCTGAATATACACTCTACACTGTACACATTACTTCTATTCTAAGTTTAACTTCAATTTATTTAACACGATGCTCCTAAAGAGCTAATTAATCATGTTAGCTGAGATCAAAATTGACTAAGATATTACCTGCCAAAATTTTCTGCGTGTAACAGAGAGCTGTATACTAATGCTCTTGGACGCGATAAAATTTTCCCCATTAAATGATCTATGTGAGCGATGATTCATTTCACAAGCATATCTTAATAGGAAATGGAAGTTATTTGCTTGGATTCAAAAATTCCGGACAAGTTCGCTAATTAACTTTCATGGTTTTTTTGGTTCCACGTAATTCACGTTAAATATTCACCATGAAATATACATTTACGCGATTTAATCCATCGTAAAGAACTTGTTTGAATGTTAGATTTTTAGTCGTGATTCACAAAATAAATCAGTATACGTAAAATGGATTTTCGCGTTCTATTAGCAGAGATCTTTACTGATTATCGGTACTGATTTTATCGAACACTGTTTATATAAAAAATAAAATTGCTTTATTTCACTCCTCGCTCCCTCACCCCCTTTTTTTTATCAAAATGTAATTTATATGATCAAAACTGTCGAACTATGAAATTTCTCCTGATTTTTTAGCTTCCATGATTAAAATAAAAGTTACTCTAGTATTTTTTGTTGTAAATTGAAGACAGGGAAAATAAAAAAAGGAAAATAGCGTAAATCAAATCGGGGAGGGGGGGGGGATGCTTTTATAGGAAAGGTATCACTGGATGGAAAACATTGAAATTGTAAAAAGAAAAAAAAAGTTGTTTTTGTCTATAAATATGTTTAAACTGCCATAAATATTTGAAATAATGGATAAGTAATTTAGTTTGAAGACGCTGAAATTGTAAAAAAAAAAAAAAAAAAAAAAAGAGAGAGAAAGAAAGAAAAAATACACTATTTTAACATATAAATATCTTAACGCGATCATATATATTTAGAATAATGGATAAATAATTTACTTGGAAAGCACTGAAATTGTAAAAAATCTACAAGAAAATTTCAAAAACATTACGTTCGTGTAAAGATATGTTATATATACATATATATAAATACCTTAATACGAGAAGTAACAAAACAAAAATGTTTAAAATAATGGAAAATAATTGAAACTACAGCTTCTAGAATTTAAATAAAAATACACCGATAAGAAAAGAATGCCCTTGTTATTTACAAATCCATTTACTTCTTACGATAAAAGCACAAGCATTATATTTCATTTTGTCATTGAAACCTTACAAAGTTAGAGAGAAAAAAAAGCCAATTTTCTTTTGACGCTTTCGAAAGATAAACTAAATTTTCTCTAAAATCCTGAAAACGTACGTTAAATTTAATTTACACGCGTCGGAAAACATTTGTCAAGTAAAATAAAACGTGCTTGAGCTTATATTTTTGGAGGATTTTTTTTATTATTATTATCATTCCTATAACATTAGTTATCCAACACGTGATTCATTTAAAATGAAACCCTCTACCGAATACACTCTTTAATATCAAAATCAGCTACAACACTTGGGAAATAAAAATCTCATACTATTACTGCTACTCATAAATTCCGGAACGTGAAAAGGAAGACGTCTGCGTTAAAAATAAGTCCCTCAGATGAGCAAAAGGGAAAATAACATAGTATTGTGAGCTTTATGAGCCGAGAGGAAAGCAATGACAACTTCTCTGAAACGGGTGGGCTATTAAGTTGTCACTATGTGCTCCATGCTATGCTGCTGATGTAACAGGGTACACTCAGAACGACTAGATATTTATGGGTAATATCAGAATGCCGGTAAAGAAGCTGAAACGTCCATCGAACGTTTAGTCATCAGAATGGCTGTTTCAAGTGTCTTTTGTAGCAAAAGGCATTCCTTTTAAGGCGTTAAATGAAAAAACGAGTAAAATACTCTCACAGTCAAGGTAGATTTATGGATACTTGCAAAAGAGTATAATCGTAACATTTCGACAGTTATAAAAGCTTAGATGCTCACTTAGGTTTTTGTTGGATAAAGGACGGAAGTGAAAATGACTCTTAAAGTTATATAGTATTTTTCGTAAACAGCTAATCACAAAAAAATGCACTTTAAATAGTAAATGTAAAAGTAACTTTGTTGAGACTATGGTTGTAAATTTTGTGTATGCTAGAGATAAAGCGTTAAAAGAAAGGTTAAACTAAAACAAAGGTAGCAAATTTCTTTGGACTAGACGAGAATAAAAAGAGGTACTTTTATAACTTGGTTTATAAAGTTCGCAAGATAAGTTAAAATAATTATAGGTTTTGCAGTTGAAGTACAACTCACAGTAGTTAGAGCTTTTCTTATTACAATTTAAAAGTACAGAATCTCATTTTTTTTCTTTCTATACAAACTATAACATAAATTTATTCTTACAATACATACTGAGTTTCAATGAACATTTGAAGCACGTAAAAAAAAAAAAAAAAAAAAAAAAAAAAAAAAAAAACTGACAAACATTATTTTGCGTGCACCCTTAAACTTCAGGAAATATTCTTCTCGTTTAGGTACAGTCCTGGGGGGGGGGGAGGGGGCATGCTATTTCATCACCAAATTATGGGAGAGAGATGTGAGAGGAATCGTTCAACTGACAATTGCGACTATTCTCAGAATATGAATGCCATTTTTTAAATATTGTTTGACTACATATTAAATATTGTACTAATTTTGAATTTTCAAATGGCATATCCGTTTTTTTAATTTCTTAGATAAAAGCAGCCCGAAAAAAGGTACTGTTTATGTACTTTTTCATAAATCTTCATATAGATAGAAAAGAAAATGTGTTTGGGGTTTATCCATAATTTCTAAAAATTAAATTTATATTTTAAAAGAAAAAGTACCGAAAACACACAATTAGGCACGTGTAAAATCATATAAAAATTTTAAGTATGAAATAAACTCACTTTATGTGAAAGTATATCCTAAAAACAATTTCTGGTATAGATTTCATTTTCTTTGGGTTATTTGATAACAGAAGAATGTCGCCTTAGACCGTCAAAAAACAAAATTTCTCAATATATCTCGAAAACTAATGATTGGAATGAGCTGTAAACGTATACACCCATGTTTTGGACGATTGGGACTCGTTTTATGTAAAAATTAATGTAGGTCATGATTTATAAATTTTATGTGAATTTATTAATAATTTTTATAATTTAAATACTTTAATAAATTGACTTAATAAAATAGTCCAATCTTGAACGCCAGATTCACCTTTGTTTATTATATAAAAACATGGAAACATTCAAATGCTTCATTTAAACCCCATTACTAAATAGGTGTGATAAAATATATACAAATGTTTTTTAAAATTAAAAACCCTAGATGTTAAAATGATAAAGAGCTACTCCGAGCAGAAGAGAATTGACTGAGGGTCAATCAATTCTCTTCTCCTTGACAAAGGCTTAAGGTTAGCCGAAAGCGCTCGGAGTAGCTTTTTATCATTTTAACATCTAGTGTTTTTAATTTTAAAAAACATTTGTATATATTTTATCACACCTATTTAGTAATGTGGTTTAAATGAAGCATTTGAATGTTTCCATGTTTTTATATTTAAATACTTTTTCTTTAATTGAAAAAATAGCTGTTATATTTTTCGATGTAGTTATGTATCTCATTAAAGAAAATTTAATCGGATGCTTTTTGGAAGAGATACAAATTAAAAGCTTGTCACGTAGATTTAACATTAGCGTCCTTAAATTTTGACCTGTTCTAATTTTATGAAGATTTAAGGAAAATTATATAAACTATATATTTTTCCGGACTACCTTGATCCCAGAAACTCAAATATTGTGTTAGATGTGGGTGTTACTATTTGAAAATTCAAAATTGATGCATATTTTAATATGTAGACGACCTCTATTTCAAAAATTGCATTACTATTCAGAAAGTAGACATAATTCCCGGTCGAATGGTACCACTCTTTGTGATAATTTGTTGATGAATAGCATGGGGTGGTGCGTTTCTTTTCTTTTCTTTTCTTTCTTTTTTTTTTTTTTTCAAGGACTGTACATATCAAGTTCATTAAAAAATATGTTATATAAGTCAAATTCATTAAAACTAGTATTGGGAGTTCGGAAATAACCAAAATGAAACACTAATCGCATATTATATTAGTAAATTAATACCCATATAGTTTACTAATTCCTTTTTAATTGTAAATTATGGCTCAATTGTTGGTTAATAAAAAAAGATTAGAAAAAAACTTTGTGGTGGTGCGTAACTACAGAAAATAATTTCTCTCCTTGGAAACTAGGATCACAATTCACAATCCACTTATTCAGTTAAAAATACAGGCTTTTCCACTTGAATATGAATTCGATATCTATACTAATAAAAGAAAGATGTTTTCCAGCGTGTATGTGTCTGTGTGTCTGTCCGCAGTGGCTTGGAAAATCTACTACTCGTAGAAATCAGAAATTTTGGATGAGGATAGACAAATGCAGGTTCGAATGTATCTGAGGCTCATATTTTTCCTTTTTTTATAATTAGCCGAGATACTAATTAAAAAACATTAGGATTATTGCTAAAATGGTGTAACGAAACGCTGGTCATGATAATTTCCGAAACTTCTCGGTGTTCCACAAGCAGAGAAGAAACGAGAGTAAAAGAAGGGTTCAGTTTTTTGCTAGTTTTTACAAATCCTCAAATCGAAAAAAAAACTTAACCATCATACTTTTTCCGGCTCGGACGGTGTTAACCGTTAAAAAAATATTAATAATTACTCTTTCAAAAAAATGTTTTCTGGTTTTTTTTTTTCCTTCCGCATGTTTACAAGTCCGTATCCAAGTCCGTTCGAAATACGAAAATATATATATATATATAAGAGTACCAACTTATAAATGGTACTTTTTTTTCTTTTTAAAGACGTCTTTGGTTTTAAAAAAATATATTATTATTATTTACCCGTTCAAAAAAACCGTAATGCCATTTCCGCGTTTTTCACTTTCTCTGCAATTTTTTAAAAAGTGTATACCATCGTTATCCAAATACCGCTGAACTAGATGCTCCATATTTCGGAATGCAATTGACATTTCATACTGTTTCTCTTAAGTTCAATCACACGTTCTATCCAAAGGATCTGAAATATATGCTATTGTCTCTCGCTTCCTTCAAGTCGTTCATTTGCGCTTGAAGAAGGGTTACTTTGAAGACTGGATGGAGCGATTTATGTAAGCAACACGTGGAACATTTGGCAAGTAATTGGTTCTAAATGATTTGAAAAGTTGTGTAAAGGTCCAAGATTTAAGACAATTGTTTGTAGAGCTTTCTGATTGGTAGAGTTCGAGCTGATATTTACCGTAGGTCATACAAATAGCGGTAAGTTCGTTACTGACGAATTTACGAGATATAAACTGTCACACAGTGCGTTTTCAATCGTTTCCGTCCTGAAAAACCTGTTTATATGAGGAAATATCCGATATTGTCTATGATAAAATATTACGCGTGATCACAGCTTTATCGAAATCTCTTACATCACTTTTCATGATATCATTGCATTTCACACAAAGCAATGCATGTCTGTTGAAAATTTATTTCGAGTATCTTTATTTCAGTTTAAGTTGTGAACGATAGTTACGTTAGGATTAAAGTAAAGTGAAACATGCTGTATTTTTTAGTGGAAAAAATGGATTGACCTTGTTGTCCTATTAAAAATAATTGTTTTGGTGTGCATTAGCTATCTCTTTTAAAGTTTACACAATCTTTTTTTAATCACTGTGTATTTTCTTTTTCCATCATTTCTCCTCTGTTGTTTTAAGGTCATTGCTTTGGTATGATAGATTTTCTACAAGACATTATTCGGCTGCCAGTTCCTTCTCCTGAAAATTTAAAAAAGCTTTCAGCAAAGTTCTTTTCTCTAAAAACATATATTTACTTCTGTTTCAGCCTCTGAACCCTTAAATGTACTTTAGTTTGAAATAAATGGTTCCTGCTGTATATAGATAGGACTTAAATTCTCATTTTTCTTGGTCTTAAACAAATTACGAGTCAACTAGGCTGTACAAAGAAAGCATTAGTAATATTTAACAAAATGTACCATTCCATTAATTATACTTCAAATATGCGTCAACGGAATTTTAATAAGAATAGTATTAAAAGATTTTTTACACCGTTTACACGTTCAGTGAATATTACATCATCTTATACAATATGTGAAAGACTTCGCCTCTACAGAGGTACAATCCTAAAACCTTTGGCAGTACCTCTTTTAGTATGGAAATTAATACACTAAATACTTTTTTATTTACGGTTGGTTGGTTGTATTGGGTTTTATGGCGCAAAATCCATTTAGGGACATGCTGCGCCAAACAAAGAATAAAACACAAAAAAAAGTGATCTAAGTAACTGACATTAAAAAAATAATTAAATGAGTTAAAATGATTTGGATGGGGTAACCCATCTAGATGTAGTCGTCAATCAAGGATAGAAAACAATGTAAAATTAGAAATCGAGTAAAGCAAAGTAAAAATGTTATCTCGATGGTGTTTCTATCCAGATGTCTATAAGAAAGTCAAACTTATGAAGCATATAAAGCCTATACCTCAAAATAAAATCCAGAGTGTTTTACTCTTTATTTACGATTTTTTAAGGATGAAAATATCTAAACGTAATTAGTCGACAAACGTAAATTATGAAAAAATGAATTGTAAAAAACGATTTATGCATGTATATTTTCTTTTTCTTTTTTTTTTTCTTTTCTTTTTTTTCTTTTTTTTTTTTTTTTTTTTTTTTCGTTACTGTATAATACAAGTTTGTGGTATTCTAGAATTAAAAAAATGTTTAAATAATTATACTTTAAAATGCTGACCTTTAAAAAGAAAGTTATGGTCTTGGCTCCTTAAAATTTTTATTCAAGCTAAATATAATATTCGATACTTAAACAATATATTCTTTTCCCGTCGCTTCTTCTTTGTTGTTTTCATGGAACCGCTTTGGGACTATAGCTTTTCTGTGAGACATTATGCGTCTGCATGTGCCTTTCCCTGAAGTTTTAAAAATGCTTTAAACAAAGTTTAGTAAAGTACTTTTCTCTCAGAATATATATTTTCTTCTAGCCCAGCTTCTCAATACTTAAAAGTACTTTTGTTTGAAATAAATAGTTTCTGCTGAACATAGATAGTACACAAATGATCATTTTTACTCAGTCATAAACAAATTACGAGTCCTCTAGGCTGCATTAAGAAAGCATAGAAATGTTATGTAAAATATATTACGCTGTTAACTGTATTTCAAATATGCATAAACGCAATTTTAAAACCTGTGGAATCGGAAGATTGATTACACCCTTTACATGTTCAGTGCATATTGTATCATCTTATGCAATATATGAAAGGCTTCCACTGTGCAGTGATACAATCAAAAAATTTTAGGCAGTGGCTCTTTTAGCGTACAGAGAAATAGACTAGAATCCGTTTTTCTGAGTCTTTTAAGGATGAAAATATTTAAACGTAATTTTACTTATTTTTATTTTAAGGATGAAAATATCTATACGTAATCGACTATCAAATTCATTCAATTCCCTTAAGAAGATTTTATAAACGTACATTTTCTACGCCTTTTTAAGGATGAAAATATCTAAACATAATTAGCAGACAAATGTAAATTCTAGAAAAAATGAAAGCCAGAATATATTTGTACGTGTAAATTTGACAGAAATTGTGGAAAACCTTTTCTTTTATATGTAATACAAGTTTACGGCATACTCGTATAAATAAATGTTCAAAAAATATTTTAAAATGTTCGACTTTAAAAAGATATATTCTGGCCTTCTTAAATTTTTTTATTTAAGATAAATATAATATTCAAGATACTTGAACAATATATTATTTTCCCATCGATGCTTCTTTGTTGTTTTCATAGCACTGCTTTGGGATCATAGCTTTTTCGAAAGACATTATGCGACTGCCTGTGCCTTTTTCTGAAGTTTTAAAAATGCTTTAAACAAAGTTTAGCAAAGTACTTTTCTCTAAGAACATATATTTACTTCTGGCCCAACCCCTCAAAACTTAAAAGTACTTTTGTTTGAAATAAATAGTTTCTGCTGAACATAGATAGTACTCAAATGATCCTTTTTACTCAGTCATAAACAAATTACGAGTCCTCTATAGGCTGCATTAAGAAAGCATTAGGAATATTAAACAAAATGTATCATGCCATTAACTGTATTTCAAATACGCGTCAAAAATTTTTTAAAACCAATAGAATCGAAAGATTCTTTACACCCTTTACACGTTCAGCGCATATTGTTTCATCTTATGAAAATTTTATCGATATAAAAGGAAATCTGAAGTGTCATATAAATTCTGAACTGCTGCCTTGTCATAACTTACTCAAGATAAAGAAAAAATGTAAAATTACTTTTTGCGGGATAAAACTGATTTTCTTTCCTATTGCTGAAAATAGCATTCTTAAACATTGGACGTCAGGATGTTCTTTCGAATGTCAGAGAATATTGAGTGTATCATGGAATAAAAGAACTATTTTCCATAACTTTTCCGGTTGTTGTTTTTCTAAAGTATTTCCGTTGGATCTATTTTTATTTACAGCTCAGAATCACTACATTATTTTTCTAATATTTTTTTCATCGTAGAAGTAAACGTAAACATTTTTGGATTCATTTGTTTTTAGTATTGAAAAACTATAGAAATCAGATATCCAAGTGCTGTCTTTTCTCTAGTCTTATTTCCTGAATTTAAATGTGCTTTGCATATTTTTAGTAGGTGAGTGTAATATTTTTCCCGTTCAAAATCAAAAATTTTCAACACTTGAATGGATATGAGTATATTTGCATTGTATATTTTTATTTTCTTCTATCTGTACAGGAAAAAAAGTTTAGTTTTGAATTCGTGAAAATTTTCGAATTTTGGTTTTCAACGGGTTTATACGTTTTAGAAGGTTTTGAACATGATTTGACTGTTTTTAGAAAATGTCTGTCTGTGAGTCTGTGTGTCTGTATGTGACACAAATTTTGTAGGCGCTCTAACTCACGAATTATTGCAATGGAATAGGATGAAATTTCATATGAATTTCTATTCTTATGGGAACGGGTGCTGATTTGTTTTGGGAAAACTCCGCCAAGAGAGAGTGAATTTAAATGTGCTTTGCATATTTTTAGCAGGTGGATGTAATATTTTTCCCGTTCAAAATGAAAAACTTTCAACACTTGAATGGATATGAGTATATTTCAATTATACGTTTTTGCTTTCTTCTATCTGTACAAGAAAAAGTTTTGGATTCGTGAAAATTTTCGACTTTTGGTTTTCAGCGGATTTATATGTTTTAGAAGGTTCTGAACATGATTTGACTGTTTTTAGAAAATGTCTGTCTGTGAGTCTGTGCGTCTACATGTGACACAAATTTTGTGGACGCTCTAAATCACCAACTATTGCGTGGAATTGGATGAAATTTCATATGAATTTTTATTCTTATGGGAAATGGTGCTGATTAGCTTTGGGGCAAAATCCGCCAAGAGGGAGTGCTGCAAATCGATGATTTGTTTGATTTATGTTATGCTTATATCTCCAATTTATGAGCCCAAAATTCAACGAAACATCAAATTTGCAATTTTATGATAGGAATAGATTGCCGTTTTATTTTGGTCGCGGTCATCTAAGAAGGAATGCAGAAATTCGATAATTTGTTCCCTGCATGACGAGATACCCTTTAGTGCATGCTGTTTATTTTATTTTGAAAACACTATATTTGAGTCTATTTTTGTTAATTATCCACTAGCAAAATAGTGAAAAAATTTATTTATGTTTATGTTAGTCATAATGTCATAATGTCACTTCTGAGTTACATAACAAACATTTCTCAAAAAAATGATAATTTTAAATTATATACTTATTTTAAAGTGTTTACTTTACACAATGACAACTATTCAACGATATAATAATTTTTATAATTATTTTAATAGTTTGCAGAGTTAATAATGGCTACCTTATAAAGATGGAGAAAAAACGCCAGTCGAATACATTACAAGCAGTATCAACGAAACAGATTATAAACTCCCCGTAATAACAAATCAGAACAAAAACACACTTCACGACCTTAAATGCACATTATGCCACATAAGTAACACATAATAGTTCACCAAAACACCAACACAAAGCACCAAATGGCAAAAAAAAATATCATGTAACTCCTAAGTTACACTATGCATTTAAAGGGTTAAATCGCCAATTTTAAATGCACAGAATTCAAACTAAACTTCACGCATAGCAAACTGAGTATGGCAACACATTGTCATTTAATTTTGATTGAAAATTTCTGAGAGGATGTGCCGAAATTCGGTGATTTGTTCGAAATGTGCGATGCTTATACCTCTCACTTACATGCACTCAAATCAACGAAAATATTTAGAAAGAAAATAACGCAATTTGTGGCATTTTTAAAATATTAAATGCGTTTATATATATATATATATAAACATATTTTCAAAATTGATGCAATTTCTTATACTATTTAAATCATTTAATTGATTTGATTTATACAGAAGAAACTTTTGTGGTGACCAGAACATAATAATTCATTTAAAGGGAGATTTCACATTCTTTCGCCCCAAAACCGATTTTTATTTATATGTATATATATACCGTGTGTCCCAAAAATAACTGATGGATTTTAAAATTCAATAACTTCCAAACGGTGACATATATTAAAAAAATCCTTGCAGGAGGTTTATGTATGATGTCAGGAGTTTTTGTACAGAGATTCTTGATTTTAGTTCGAATTTCTAACAATAGATGACGCTGATAGCAATAGGCGCTCAGTCCAGACCCGATTTTTGGTACTTCGGGATCCATTCAATACATTTTAATCTCCTTTTTTCGCATGGAAGAAAAGAGAGGCCAAAAAATTGAGCCTGGATTTAGCGGTTGTTGCTTGCCGCGAAATCTATCGATGCTATTTGTAACTAAAACTTAGAATCGCAGCATAAAATCTCCTGACATCTTGCATAACACTCCTGCAAGAATTTGTTTAATATCTGCCACCGTTTGCAAGTTATGGAATTTTCAAATCCATCAGTCATTTTTGGGACACCCGGTATACAGTGGCGGTCAAAAGTTTCCGGCCAGCATAAAATTTTTGGTTAATTTGTAAGTATATCCATATGAAGAGGAATCTCAAAGTGATACTTATACACTTTATTGATATAACAGTTAAGAACTTATTTATGGAATAAAAATTAAATATTAATAAATTTAATTGACAAAATTAATTGCTAAAGAAAACGCATGTTCTCAAAAGTTTCCGGCCACCTTTGAAAGTTTGGAAAAAATTGTGTTACAACAGAAAATAACAGTGATCAACAACATTTACAATTAGTATTTTGTATTCATACATTTAGCAATAAGTACGGCGCAGCAATGTGGCATCGATTCAATGAATGATTGTAGATCATCACGTTTTGTCCACAGTTCTTACAATTTTTGTGAAAATGCTGCTGAATTTGAATATTTATAATTCCACACGCGTTTTCAAGTTAGTTTCAAATATTTTCTATTGTATTCAGATCGGATGATTGGGCTGTCCATTTCAAAAGCGGAATTTTTTTGTGCGAAAGCCACTGCTTGACGAGCTTGCATGTATGCTTTTGGTCGTTACCATGATGAAACAAATAGTTGCGACCACAATTTTTCCTCCAATAAGGAAGCAAAGGATCTTGCAAGATATCCTTATGCATTTCACTATTCATCTTGCCGCAGATTTCAAATAACGGACAGCCGCATTTTCCAGAAAATGCTCCCCACAGCATAACGTGTCCTCCGCCGTGCTTCATTGTAGGAATAATATATCTCGCATCTTATCTTTTGTTTTTAGGTCGTAGGTTATAATGCTTTTTATCACTACCAAAAAGATTGTAAGTCGATTCATCGGAAAATAGTACTTTTTTCCAGTTTTCACTTGACCAGACTTTGTATTCCTTGGCAAACGCCAGTCGGGCCCTCTGATTTTTTTTTATTTATGAAAGATTTTTTAACACCGACTATTCCATAAAGTTCTACGTCACATAAGCGTCTTGATACAGTAGACAGACTTATTTCAGCAATATTTTAACACCATAAATCGCGTGGAATTGCAACGGTATTTTTACGCGGGTCATCAACCGCTTTTCTTCTGATAATTCTGTCTACAAGAATAGTCGTTTTTCGGAGTCTCCCGGACCGTGGCAAGTTCCGAAAACCATGACCATCTTTATATTTTTTAAAATATCGTTTACAACAAATTTTCCGATCGACAACTTTGCCGCAATCTCACGAGAGGATTTTCCCTTTAGTGACAAACAAATCACTCATTTAGGAACAATAAATTGTTAAAATTTTCATTTTTGAATTTCAAATGCATTATTCACGTTGATTAATTAACAAACATGGCCAAAAAACCACTTTAGCGATAGCAAAAACTAATGGATGACGAATGGCCGGAAACTTTTGCATGCGCGAATTTCGAATTCTTCCCCTTTGCATCAAGTATCTTAAGCATCCAATCAAAATGATCACGTGGTCAGAGGTACTTTACTTATTCCTAACTTTTGGAGCAATTGTACTTCTTCCCTGAAACGGTCTATCAAACAAATCAGAGAAACTAACTGGCCGGAAACTTTTGACCGCCACTGTATATATATTGTTTTTTGCATGCCTGAAGTGTGTAGAATATCTGAATGGAACTATTTTGGGTTATTCAAATTATTTACAAAGTTTCGGAACCTTTGAACGGAACCGTGCGTGTGCTGAGTATTCAGAAAGTAAAACTTCAAAAGCTGGTTTTTCTTTTTTTTAATTTTTTTTTTACATATTTTTTTTTTTACCACGTGGTACAGCATAGCGTTTGGACTAATCAACCGATTATTAAAATATTAGTCGGTTTTGAAAGATAACCGGAATCCACGAAGTTGTTTATTGTCAAAAAATTAACAGTTAAATATTTTTTCCAAGACTTTAAGTTCAGAAAAATGCGAAATCCGTGGGGCGATTTTCAAAGAACTGCCATTTTGTTTTATGTGGATAAATCTCATTGCAAATGGGTTCACGATCGCGCAAACTTAATTAGATTTCATTATCCGTATCGTTTACAGGTTTCGGATGACTGTACTAAGCAAATTCTATACCACGAACAGGTCAGGCATGCTGAGCAGGTGCTGCGTGTTAAGGGGACAAGGGACTTTCAAACTCTTTTTACCCGACTGCAAAAAAGAAGACTGAAGAAAGGTTATGTATTTCACGCGTATCTGGGTATGTGCATTATTTCTTTATACCCTCGAAACATCCCAACGGCAGGATGGATTTTAATGAATGAGGTCTCAATCGATTTGTCTTAACCATCCAATGGTTATAGGCTAGGTTTTGTTTTTATAAATTCAAAACGGCGGCCGTAAAATACAAAATGGCGGTAGAGACGAAAAACTTTACGCACCCTATTGAGTGGCATACCATTGGATAGGTCTTTTAAAATGAAGACGATGTTTTATTGACTATTTTATAGCCAGAAGCTCGGTTTGAATATTATACAACCTGGAAGTTGTGTAGGTAGGATCTCTAGCCTTACTGTAACTCTGACCATCATAGACATCTATAGGCCTCATCAAAACAGGGTTTATAGTTAGGAACTAACAATTAAACACAACTTCAAGGTAATTAATGCAAGTAAATAAAAAAATAGGTAAGTATTATAAAAAAAATAGTTTCACATTGATAAGAAATAATTAATTAGTTCGCTTTTTATGCAGTCGGGTTTTTTAATTTTTTTTTTATTTAATTTTTACTTGTTACATATCAAAAATTGTCAATGACCGCCGCTACTCGTCAGTCTTTCTTCAAGACTGCCCTGAACGGCAGTAGACCCAGTTCACGGAAGATGCATTAAAAACATGATTTTTTAATGCGACAAAAATCCGGTTTCGTTTTATTGATTCTTTATTGAGAAAAAAAATTCTTAAAAAACGCCTACCTTTCAGCCATACAAAGTGAAATCTTCCCTTAAGGGGATAACAACAGTTGTGAAATCCTAAGGAAAATAGCTGATATTGATTTACCTTTTTCTCGGAAACTACGGAAGGAATTTCAATATTTTTTAAATTTCTTGGGGTATTAGCTGTGTTTCGATCGTTTTGTTTTTACGATCAAACTTAAGTCAATTTTCGTCATTTCAACTCCTAATTCTTTAATTTTAGAAAGGAGTCCTTTAAAAACATCAATGTACTTTAGGTATTGTTTTCGCCTAATCCTGGTATCAAATGAAAGACTATAGCGCATATAGAAGCATCTTAGATTCGGGGTAATATGTTCGCAACAGAGGTATTTGAGCTGTTCCGGAATAAAATTTAAAATACGGAGTGCATGATAAGTCCATTCACATTTCAAAAATTCATAAGAGAAAATAACAAATTGTCGTATCGGAGAGCGGTTTTGCACAATAAGACTTGTCAAAAAGTTTATTTTATTTTATTTTATTTTTTTTGGGGGGGGGGGGGGGGGGCAAGAAAAAATATGTTCAAATTTTCGAAATCCGAACTTACTTTAGTTCAGATTTCGAAAATTGATGAACATTTGACTAATTGTCGTATCGGAGTGCGGTTTGCACCATACGACTTGTCAAAAAGTGGATATTTTTGTGGCCAAAAAAAAAAAAAAAAGAGTCCCACAAATCTGTTTATACTTCAAAAATTCATAAACATTTAACAAATTATCGTATCGGATCTTACACCAAAAGACTTAAAAATTACTTTAAAAAAAATTCATTTTTTTTTTCTTTTGACACAAACAATCTTACACTTTGTCGAGCCTTACGGTACAAACCTCACTCCGATATGTTTTTTTTTTCTTTTATTTTTTGAGAATTGTTGAAATGCGAATGGACTTATGGGACACCCTCAGGGCTTAATTTGCGCCGAAGCCCATCGGAGCTAAGTCCAGGTACTTCTCTGTTTTTAGTAAATATTTAAATATTGGTCGGAATTCACCGGAGCTCTAAATACAGGGCTCCTTAGCCCCGTTCAATAGCGCTTCTTTTGTATTATGAATGCTGCCCTTTTAAGGCTCTACTCTACACATTGAAGAGGTCACTTTCACATGTAAGTAGGTATAATTGTCATGTATTGTTATTCTGATAGAAAGCAATCGAGTAGTTTTCCTTTCTTCTTTTTTTTTTTCATAAAAGCATCGAATCTTTCCAATAACGGCGTCAAATTTTTAATTTAATCTGATTTTCAGAGGCTCACCACAAAAGATTGTTAAGCGGAAGGAATCGATTATAGTTTAAGATACGCACCTTTTATAGGAAATTGAAAAAAATTGTTCCATTCTGCAGCATATAAATATTAATTTCTGTAATTTTCATTCATATTTTCATAAAAATGCATAGCTGGCGATCTATCCTTTCTTGTGTTAACACTATTTCCGAATCATAATCCTTACCATATTTAATTCCAGAATTCCGCAATTAATTAACAATAAATTAAGGCAAAGATTTCTATTCGGAAGGAGAGATAACTAAGAAGTGAACTAGTTGACATCTAAGTATATGTCGATAGATATATTTAATTTTTTAAATTTGCTAAAGAAAAAAAAATGCTTTAAATTTTGCAGATAATGTGTGAAATATAAATATGCAGATTAGAGTGACGGGGAGTAGGGAGATGGTACACTACGTTTGTTAGTACTGCAGAATATTAGGGCTCCGGTACATTTTTGTTAGAAATTAAGCCCTTGAGTATATTCATGTTTAATAGGGTAATGACGCTCAGCAGGCAATCCTGCTCACTCAAATATCTCTAAACAGAATAGAATTGGAAACGTGCGATCGTCACCGACACCTAGCGAACTTCATCTTAAGTTCATAGTAAGGGTATAGTGACAGTCGGAAGGAAAGTATTTTTGTGTCCTCACGTTATTAGATTGAAGTTGTTTTATTATAAAATTCTACAACATCTAACTTGAAGGTAAGTGTAGACTCTTATTTTCACATGTTAATTTTCTCATTATGTCTGCAAAATATATACACTTAGCAGTACTTTCATGCTTTTATTTATTTTTGTAGTGCATTGTTACGCCAACTATAATGCATTAAAATCCAACATGGCGATAACGGATAATGGCGCTCACGTGGAATTCCAGAAAAAGTGTTGCCAGTGGGCTACTTTTTTTTAAATTAAAATTTATTTATTGACACCACTTTTTGAAATGGTAAAATTCCCCTGTTTTTGCCTTAATTAATATGTCATCAAACAAGGCGAATATTACAATTTCAAAAAAGTGGTGAAAATGAAAAAATCTAAATTTAAAAAAAGTAGCCCACTACATGTGTAACCAAATATGTGTAAAGTGGTCGCATAAAGTCGGCAGTGGTGTGAACAGCCCACACAACTACATATGTGACTTTTGTCTTACTTAAATGTTATATTCAAATTCTGAGCGCAATTACCTTACCATCTCCGGCATTACCGCTCAATCGATGGTTATTTAAATAAAACGATAAAAAAAATCCTAAAACTTTTATGCAAATTAGTTGATTGCAAACTGTTCCTTATGCTTTGGAGTTATACTTCGTTAATAAAATATTGAATTTTTGTGTAAATTTGACTAGCTATTCATGTTTTCCCTTAAGTGAGCTCCATTCTACTACTTTCCCCTACTTCTTGTTCTAGGTTAGAAGTTTTAATTTTTATTGCACACAAGACTTTATCTACCTCATAATAATTCCACACGTTATCCCCATAAACTGTGGAATACTAAAAAGGATATAACCGTAAAACTAAATTCAAAAGCACTACATAAAGTAGCCAACAACTTACCTGCGGCAAAATAAATACAAGATTAAAAAGAATATGGATATATATAAATGAATCTGTAAATGTGTGATACAATTTGTTACCTCCTCCAAATTTGCAATTCGAGAGTGTCAGTATTTTAAGTAGCTCTTCAGGAAACATTTCGAAGCTATGAAGTGGAAGCGTAAATTGAAGGTTCAACTTATGAAGTACGTTTAGAAGTACTTGTTGTTTCCTCTAAAGCCACGCATGTAGAACTAAAGCACTTTACAAAGCTTTGCGCAGAAATCATGCTGACGAAATATAATTCAATCGTCAATATATGCATTAATTATTACTTTTTTATGTTACAAGTGTGTAAATATTTTATAACATATTTTTTGATCCGTCAGTCACATAACAAAGTAATCCAAGTTGGAGATATAGTATGTAGCGAAAAAAACTACTTGTTGCTAAAAAAAGTGGGATTTGGATAATAACGCTATAGCACAGGCAATAGTTAATAATCCTTTCAGACGGATATAGTTATCAAAGTATTGCTTAGAATAGGGGTCTTCCGCCCGTGGCTTGCCCCACAGTCTGCCGAAACGCCGAATTTCCACGACATAGGTTTAAATTGTTTGTATCTTCCCAAGGTTTGTTAACTATGTAAAGACCTTTGACTTAAATTGCCAACGATGTACCTATATAGCTACTTGGACTGACACCCGGCGGACATATTCCACTCAGAAAACCTTATTGGCAACTGCACCTGGTCTACCATGCAAACAGCTCAGCAGAATATACCACAGGTTATGGAGCTCCATTAAACAATGAATACGTATAAATCAATCATACTGATTGGAAAAGCCATCATACTAATTGAATTTTTCCAACTGAGTGAAATACTGTCCAGATCGGGAGTCCAACCCAAGACCATTGACTTAAATTATAACCATAAATGAATTACTTTGTGCAAGTTTTAACTATAATAATTTTTAGCCAGTACTCGGGGCTATAACCGAATGGTTCTTTGAATCCATTTTAAACTTTTATTTATTTATTTATTTTTGTTCTTGCTCGCACTGAGGAAGGGGATCCAGGAATCCTTGAAACGGCCGTATCTGGTTCTTTGTGCCATGGTGTTGTACGTATTTGTGCGTTTGAACGTTGTAAAAAGTTTTAACTTATATATTCATTGACTTAAACCTTTGTGTACTGAATTATGAACTCATGAAAATTTTATCTTCTAAAGCATTTTTCGTGAATTTTTGAAACTACATTAGAAGATTTACATAATCATTTAATAAATTTTAGAAGGATTTTAGAAGGATTGAAGGATTTAGAAGGATTAATTAAATTTAAATTTATAAGGATTTTGCGCAATATTTATAACCCCACTCGAATATTTTATATTAAATATTTTTCTTAGTATTTTGTAGAATTAAGAAATATACAAATATAATGTTCTTACAATAGAAATATTTCCGAATTGGAAAATCCACCCCCCCCCCCCCCAACGCCAAGAATGCTGGAAAAGATGCAAAGGCAAAAGAAATAATCCTTTTAAAAATATTTTTGCTTTGTATAACCAATAATGCTTTTGGAGCAAGAGAAACTAATACATCTATAACTCATTCTAAACTGTATTACTACTAATCCATGTATTAAATGAATTTTATAACAAGTTATTTTAATGATACTTATAAGTACCTTCAGTAGATAAAGGGTTAAATTGCCAAATATTTACCTATTGAACTACCTAGACCGACAACCGCACACATTTCATTCAGAAAACATTATTGTCAATAGCAACTGGTCTGCCATGTAGGCAACTCAATAGAATATACCGCAGGTAATGGAACGCCATTAAACAATGGATACGAGATACGTTTTATTACTTTTAACTCAATCAAACTGATTAGTAAAGATACACTAACTGAATTTTTCCAACTGAGTGAAAAAATTCTTAAACCGGGAAGTATGCGTGTGGTTTTTCTTTTTCAATACCAGAATATTTTAGTCGTAATTATTGCCTTGTCTAATCTTAGATTTCTTGGATTAAATAAGGACAAAAATACTATACAAAACTACTATTATTAAAAATTAAATTATCTTTAAATGTCGTCAGTCCTGAATGCTTTAAACTGTTGAAAATTGCACGAGTATTCTCAATAAATATATATTTTTTTAATTATTCGTAATAAGTAAAAAAATTTCACTCCTTAAAATATAATTAATATAATTCCAAAATGCACTAAAATTAATTCATTTGAATGCATCAGAGTTTTTTTTTCTTCTTTTTTTTTTTTTTTCAAATATCGCTAAACTGCTTTCTCCCATGGCGATACATTATAAATTTTAAATATATACTTTTTTTATTTCAGGTAAAGTTTCCAAAGAACTTGGAGCTTATAAATTTTAAATTGTTTCTATGTCATAACTAAGTCAGAAATATAATATAACGTGACATTTTTTAGAATAAAATTGAAATTCTACGAATAGAAATATTATTTCTAAAGATGAAACTGAAGGCTGTTTTCTTGTATGCCAAGCATATTGACTATATCAGAAGATAAAGAACTATATTTTCCATAACTTTATTTCTTTCCAGCGTATATGTTTTGAACTGAGTTATTTGGATCACGAAGGTCATTTATTCACAGATGGTGCCAAATGATTATATAAAGCATAAAGGAATCGAAATTTTCCTTCCTTCTCGTTGAACTTTTTTATCTTTTATTTTTTTTTTCATTATTACAAAGAAAATACCGAATATTACATACCGAAATTTGGTCCAATGAATAAATTCCGTATATTTATTTTCACAGAAAAATACATTTAATTCTTTGATTACTGGCCAGGACTGGTGATTATTTTTATATTTATTCGTACCGCAATTTACAAAAAAAAAAAAATTGTGGTAGATTTATCTTGAGAATATCCTACTATAAGTGTATGGCAAAGATTATTATTCAAAAAGTAGTATTAATAGAATACGAAATAGTCTACTGGTGCGTATATGTCCCATCCTGTAGCCAAAGTGTTAACAGACGTTTATTATATATACTGTAAAAAAAAAAAAATCCCTCAAACTGACATAAAGAAAACTGTAAATTTGGCGCCATTGGAAAACTGTTTAATTTACAGAAAATATCTGTAATTTTTCATTAAAACATTTTTTTTCGAAAAAAAATATAGCATTTTTCCGTAAAAATTACGAAATTCACGTTTTTTTTTTTTTTTTTTTTTTTGTAAAAAATGCAATTTTTTCTGTAAAAATTGCAGATTTTTTTTTTTACAGTTTATTAACATATTTTTGACCGACATTTTCCTATAAAATCTGGATTTTAAAATAACAGAAGTCTCCCTTGTCCGTTAAAATCTTTGGAAAGTTGAATGACTAGACTAGATAGAATTTTTGAGTTTGTGCATCAATGAATATTTTTAAATGTTAGGCTTTTATTTGAAATAAGTTACTATCTAACAAAATGTGAATATTTACATGGTATCAGTATGTATTATTTCTAATAAAACCTTGCCAATAACTTATGCGTTAAAATTACGTTGATGGCACTAAGGATTTAATGCACGTCTTTAGTCAAAAACGTTTGTATTAACGCAAACATACTCGTGTTTATAAAAGCTAGAACATTTTAAGATTAAGATTTTTACAAAGGTAAAATGGCTGTGTTTAAATTGTTTTTAGCAAATATCAGGACTTTAACATTCAAGGCGAGAAATATGCACCGCCAAACTAGCGTTAAATAGCAAAACAACTATGCCCGGTGAGTTACATATACAGTAATCCTGAAGCCTGCGTCCTGGCCCTTTCCTTCTTAGCAAACACCGGGTCAAAGGTCTTCCATTCCAAAGATTTATCGTGATAGTTTATGAGTTGTACACTGCAAAGTTTCAAAAGCCAAGACTCAACTCCAAGGTCACCAGTTAAGAGTCTGTGACTTTAACGATTCGGAGGCTAAATTCATAGGTAAAACGAATATAAGTTCAGGAAAATATAAAAATAAGTGGGTAAGTGTGATCACAGATCGCACAGAGGGTTTCGTTTAATATTCCTTTTCAAAACACTTTATCCTTTTGCAAAATCTGTTAGTTCCACATTTCGCAACCAGGGGGCGCACTCTATTCTAAACAAACCTCTATCCGAACGAGACCATAGAAGTACCAATTCTATGAACTAGACTCCGTTTTACAAACTATCCGTAGATATATTAGTCGAGGGGAACGGGCCCATAGCACCCAAGATAGGTAGGCGCTTCTTGGCGGTAAAGATTGGAACTAAAATATGTACTGCTATTGTGCATAATATGAAAGAGTGGTCAAAGGAGTGTCGGCAGAAGTTAGAAAAGTGCATCCCGGGTGAAAAAGTAGGAGATTAGAAAATTTGCTAAAAATACAGAAGTTAGAGCCCGTAGGGGTAAATAATGTAAGACTTTTTGAAATTTTTATGATTTTTCGTGTGATCGCAAGTGTTCTGCTATAAGTATGTAAAATTTCACATCCCCAACTTAATTAGGGGCTGAGTTAGAAAAATTGCTTAAAATACACAAGTTAGAGCCCAGAGGGGTAAGTATAAGACTTTTTCAAAATTTTATGATTTGTCGTTTGATGTGAGGTGTTCAGCTATAAGTATCAAAATTTAAAGTCTTCAACTTAATTAGGGGCTCAGTTAGAAAAAAAAAAAGCTTAAAATACACACGTTAGAGCGCAGAGGTACAGAGAGGCGCAAACAATGTACATTTACCGAGAATTTTATGGAGTTGAAAAAGTTATTATAGAGTTATACAGTTGAAAAAAAATTGTTTCTCTGAATTCAAGGTGCTATATCTTTCTCTAGGGACTGTTTTTTATTTATTTCTTACCACTCACTTGTAAAGTGAAGCTTGGAGATACTTTAGAGTTAAAAAAGCAATTATACCATTATTTGGTCTTTATTCCTTTTTAACCCTTTATGTACCGAATTGTGAAGCTTGAAGATACTTTAGAGTTCAAAAAGTTATAATGCCATTATTTGGTCTTTATTCCTTTTTAACCCTTTATGTACCGAATCATGGATTCATGAAAATTTTATCTTCTAAAGCATTTTTCATGAATTGTTTAAACTACATTAGAAATTTTACATAATCATTTAATAAATTTTAGAAGGATTTCAGAAGGATTGAAGGATTTAGAAGGATTAATTAAATTTGAATTTATAGGGATTTTGTGAAATATTTATAATACCCTTCAAATCTTTTAATTTAAATATGTTTCTTAGTATTTTGTAGAATTAGGAAATGTACAAATATAATGTTCTTAGAATAGAAATATAAAAATATTTTCGAATTGAAAATCCTCCCCCACCCCCAACAATGCCAAAAAGGCTGAAAACATGCAAAGGCAAAAGAAATCACCCTTTTAAGAATATTTTTGTTTTGTGTAACCAATAATGCTTTTGGAACAAGATAAAGTAATGTATCTATAACTCATTCTAAAGTCCGTCAGTAGATAAAGGGTTAAAATCTGACTATTATATTTAGCAAGAGCTCCAAAAAATAAGTATCAATAGTTTATTATTTATAAATATTTTTGCAATGGCTAAGTAAGGAGAATAATTATTGCTTCATATACATCAAGTAGTCACATAAAATCGTGAACAGATGCACAGGATATATGCTGCCTTAGTGTCATTTCAAAACAGCAATAGTCGAATAGGATGCGCAAGCCATTTTTTGAAGCATTATATAATACTATATTTCCGAATAATAAATTGCCAACACATAAGTCACAGCTTATTTTGACAATGTATATTTCGAGAAAAGTTTCATGCGCCAATAGAATTGACACTTCTGAATAAATATTTTCTGGGAAATATTCTAACAGGAGCCAAAAATTGAACGTTTGACGTAAATATGAAAAGGATTTCCACCTAATTTCAAATGGGGAAGCAAAGGAATTTATTGGGTTTGCATGATATGATAACAGTTCAGAATCACACACTTGTTTGTAATCATGATATCCATGCTGATTATATTTTTTATTCTAAACATCTTACCTGAAATAATTTTTAAGAAAAAAAATAAAACCAATTTTAAGTGATTATTTCTTAACTTATTACACTGATTTTTACTTATTGTACATTAATCGGCGTAATTTCTTTGTGGGAGGGGTTCGGCACAACAGAGTCCTTTGTGCCAACATAACATTTGCTTTTCCCATTTTCTTTAAGGGAACGGTGGACGTTTAAAAAAAATGTCTTTTAATTTTCATAATAGATATTTGAAATTTTGTGCAAATATACATATCACCATAAGTATGTAAAACACCTTAAAAGAAATTTCCTATCTTATTATAATTTGAATCTCTTTTAAAAAATTTTAAATTTTAAAACGAAATTTTAAAATGCTCCTTGCTTCTTAATTTTTTAGATATTTCCTGGATTTTGGATTTTAATTACGTAAAACAACTCAAGTGCAAATAAATCTGTGTATCGATTTTTTCATCCTTTCAATAGTTTTTTTTTTTTTATATATATATACATATATATATTTTTCTGAATTCCATATCGATTTTCATCCAAATTCTGAATTATAATAAGTTAAAAATTTAAAATTAATTGTCTTAATGAAGTCGATTTATAAAATGCAGACACAGTTTCTTTTATAGTAAGAAATAATAAGATTCTTCCTTATCAGTTTCATGAATTTTGATCAAAAATTAAGTAGCAAGATTTCAAAAATTAAAAAAAAAGCTGAAACATCAGTATTGAGAGAAACAGATTTAACGTATATTAAAAGGCCAAAAAATTGTTTGTGAACAAAATTAAAACACTTGTAAGTTTGCGTAAAATAATCGCATCTGCATTCGATTTTCCACGAATGACGTAGTGCAAATTGGAGAACACACAAAAAGAAAAGTCGATTTTGGGGTCGATTTTTGCTCAAATAAAGGTCCAAGGTCCCCTTAAATGTCATTGTGACCAATATTCCTTATTTTGACGCGCGGTAGACGATCATAGAGATACATTTTTTTAATGTGTGTCTCTAAATAAATCTATATACAATATGACGGTTATTTTTAAAACTTAAAGTAACACTTGTACACTCGGCCAAAGAAAAGAGACTCCATGCATTTAAATCTAAAAGCACTAGAAAAAAAAAAGGAATAGTCATGCGACTGGAAATTCTATCTTCTTTCAATTTATGTTTAAAAAAATAAATTTAGAGGGTCGTCTCCCAATTGAATTTGTATCACTCTCTGAAATTTTCTGTACGAACACCTAATTTTGGTATATATATTTGGATTTTTCGATAACTTTTACTTTAGAATACTAACCAGACAGTCATTTGGTCAAATAGTTTATGAATTATGAAGGTTTAAAATCTGGAACTCCTAATGTTAAATTCATTTGTAATCGTTGTAAAACAGCGGGTAGTTTTTTAAATATAACACAAGAACTACTTAACAGGTTGAGCCATTTTCAGCTTCTACAACTCGATTTCTGTTTTAAAAAATTAAGTTACAATTCATAATGTTTTCGAATATTTTTTTTTCGAAAATATTATTTTTTAAAATAAATTTTCGAAAAAAAATGAATTGTAACCGATAAATCGTTTAACAAAAATCAATATCTAGAAGATTCAAATATGCGAATCTAAAATTACAACTCATTCAGCCCAATAGTTTTTGAGTTGTGCTTTAACAACTACCCGCATTGCAATCTGTTTTGCAAGGATTGCAAAAGAAATTATCATTAGAAATTAGACAAAAGAAATTATCATCAAATTTTAAACTTTTATATTTAGAAATCGAATTGATTCAATGACTTCCCGTTTGATAACCAAAGATAAAACTTACCAAAAAGGTCAAACGTGATGTAAAAATTAGGTGTTCGTATTGAAAATTACAAAGTTGGGTGTAATTTTCGTATGAAGATGAACTCCTAAGCCTATTTTTAACATAAATTGAAGAAATAATTTCCGAACGAATGGCTATTTCCTTTTTTTTCTCTGACAATTTAGAGATTACAATGAATGGGGTTTTCTCTGGGTTTTTTTCTTTTGGCCGACTGTATTTTAACAACATATTGAAATTTCCCGGCGACTGGCTAATTTTTATTAAAGTTACATCTTAGAAAGTCAAGAAAAAACAAGTACACTCTAAATTAAAATGTCTGAAATTCAGACACTTAAGTGTCTGAAATGGAGTGTTCAATTTTCAGACATTTTAAAATGTCTGAATTTTTTCAGACACTTTTTGCGTCTGAATTTCAGACACTTCAAACGTCTGAATCGCATCCATTTTTTTTTCTAAGCATCATACGTAGCCATGTTTGACCACGTTGAATCCTGGAAAAATATTTGGCTGTGGTCCTGCCCCTCCCCCCCCCCCCAATACAGCCTGATTTTTTTGGTGCTCTCAGTTGGTATACAATTTTCGTTACGTTGATAATTTAAATCTTTTACGACATTGTACTGATTATAATCAATATCTTGAACTTCAGGAGTAGAACAAGATTAAAAAACAAAAAATATTTATCTAAATATTAGATTTTTTTAAATTTATTTTGTTTTTAACCTTATTTTACTTTAAAAGTTCAAAATATTGATTATAATCAGTACAATTTCGAAACAGATTTAAAATATAAGCTTTACAAATATTGCACATCAAATTTGGGGGCACTACAGTCGTAGGGGGACGGGGCACTTCCCAGTTTGCCCTTCCTTTAATCAAGAAGTACTTTTGCAAAAAACGCAACCCTGCATTATAGTTGTCTAAATTGAGATGTCCGATATTCGGGAGTATCCGTTGTGGAGGTTAATGAACATTCTCGAATAGCGAACACCTCTATTTAACGAATACTTTTTTAATCAGCAGACATACATATTTGTATATTTTTACCTCAAAAAAGTAGACATCTCCAATTATCGGACAAATTCCGCGTTCCCGAAGTGTTCGCTATTAAGGGCTTTTAAGGTACATAGATAAATATATATATATATATATATATTATAATCTTGTCCTACTCTAAAAGTTCAAAATATTTATTATACTCGGTTGAATGTGGAAAAAGATTTAAAATATCAGATGTACGAAAATTGCAAAAATCCCCCCCCCCCCCCAAAAAAAAATGAATATATAAAAAAATATATTGCCACATAGGCAATTTTACATATACATCACTTGATAATCACAACAGCCATTTAACTATGAATAATGAAAATAAATAAATAAATATTCTACTTTAATAACATTGGGGAAAAAATGACTTTGGTATTTTGTTAAATATATTTGCGTTTTTAAACTTGTCCTACTCTAAAAGTTCAAAACTTTCATTATAATCAGTGCAAGATTTAAGATATCAGCTTTACAAAAATTCATGCAAAATCCCCCCCCTCCCCCCCCCCCAAAAAATGAAAATACTTATTTAAAAATTATGTTTTAAAAAAATATATATTTCCACATGGGCAAGTTTTTATGTAGATCAGAGGGTACTCACAAAAGCTATTCAACTATCAATAAAAACAAATAAGTACATATTCTATATTAAAAACATGAGGAAAAAATAACTTATGATTTCCAAACTTCTTTCGTCTTAAATATATACAGTAACATCTGTCATTTTTGTATTTTTCGTATAAGTGCATATAAATAAAGTTACCACAATTTTAAATACGAAATCTAGTTAGAGGTTTTTACTTTTTCCCATTATAAATTTCAAATTACTTTTTTATTAAAAATAATAAAAAAATCAGTATTAGAGTTGATTGCAAATCAAATACATATGTATATTTTTACAGGCAGCTTCATATAATAGACGAGTCTCATCTACTTTATTTATCTTTTTTTAATCTGCGGTTTTATGCCAGGAAGTAAGAAAGCATTAGGTCATCTTTCAAAGTTTTTTTTTATCTTTACTTCCTTGTGGCCGTCATTTACTGCGAGATAAAAATTATTCATTGAAACTAAGAACTGACATTGAATATATAATTCGTAATAAAAAAGAACGTCATAAGTTTAAAAATATATACTTCTAGAATTAGTGGGGTTTTTTGCGAACAGATTCAAAACTAATTAAATTTCATGCAGGATTTTGTTTAGTACAATAAATAAAATCATAAAATACACTAATTTTACTACTATAAAGAAACTTACTTGAGTTGCTGCAAGAGGTAAGAAATATTCCTCGATTTGAAATTTTAAAAACTACCACAACCACAGTGAGGGAGAAAGACTTTCATCAGTTTAATCCATAATACATCCGACTAGCCATATTTAAAGGATGAGATGTTTCATCCTAAAAACAGGACCCGCCAGACAAAAGTTTCTTTTTTTTTTGCCAGCTTCGACAGGACGAAGATGAATAACACAATATTATTGATATAAATTGATACGAGTTAACACTAAGCCCATTGCACACGCTTTGTAGAATTTCCGGGTGTAATCTTCAACCGTCGTCTACTTCGGTTCTGTGTCTATCCCGCCCTTGTATCGACGACAGCTTCTAAGAGACATTTGATGCCGAGCACACACGTCAGATGTATGTATTCAATAAATACATAATCCAAGTTAATACGAATTAAAATCACAGTACTTCACATTTCGCAAAAAACGAATTAAAATACACGCGTACATAAAAACAAACTTTGTTTGAATTACAACGTATACCACTTCGAACGAAGACATCTAAAACGCATGCGCAACTGGGAGTGCTAGTGCCCCCTGGTGGTTATTGCGTCGGAAGAATCAAAAATTAAGACACGTTTAAAGCAAAGAAGTGTCTTAAAATAAGACGTTTGCGGATATTTTAGACATTATTCTCAGTTTGTTTACACCATGGTCATAGTAAGACGCTTATGTATCTTAAATTAAGACATCTATAGTGTCTTAATTTTCAGATTAAGACACTTAAGTGTCTAAAATTCTTTTTCAGTCACATATGTGTCTAAATTTAAGACGCTTCTATTTGCAGTGTAAACGAACGAAAACCGCATTCTTTTTAGATCCTGAGGAAATTTGTAACGAACCCAACGTTACGAGCTACCTTAAAGTTAAGAAAAGACAAGAAAACAAAAAAACATTATTTTTGGATGCTCGGGAAGTTTATAACGGAACCACCGTTACGAGCAACCGTAAAGTCAAGAAAAGACAAGAAAACGGTAAAACAGCAAAACACATACTTTTCAAATCCTGAGGAAATTTTATAACGGGACCACCATTACGAGCCATCGTAAAGTCAAAAACGATAAGAAAATAGAGAAAAAAAACATCCTTTTTGTATCCTTGGGAAATTTATTACAGGACCATCGTTACGAGCAGCCGCAAAATAAAAAAAAATGTAAACGGAAAAACAGAAAAACACATCCTTTTTTAATCCTCACTGTAAAAAATAACGACATTTTTACAATACAAAGTACTGTTCATCTCGCGCACAAACTCGATCACAGTGAATGTGCTGTATCTTTCTTTTGTTTCCTGACTATATTAACATGGAAAATACAGTAGTTGCGTAAAATTAACAGTACAATGTGCTGGAAATTTGGACGCCAGCAGTTTGTGCTGTAAAAAAATGCGTCCAAATTTCCAGCACATTGTGCTGTTAATTTTACGCAACTACTGTATTTTCCATGTTAATATAGTCAAGAAACCAAAGAAAAATACAGCATATTCACTGTGATCGAGCTTGTTCTGGCAAATTTACAGTGGTTTTTTTACAGTGTTGTGGGAATTTTATAACGGCAAAACCGTTACAAGTCACCATAAAGTCAAGAAAAGACAAGAAAATAGAAAAACCCATCTTTTTGCATCCTTGGGATATTTATAACGAGAGAACCATTACGAGACACCGTAAAGCCTAGAAAAAACAAGAAAACGTAAAACAGAAAAACACATCCTTTTAGGATCCTGGTGAAATCTATAAGACAACCGAAACCAGACTTTTCGAACAAAGAAAAATTAAAATCGGAGCATCCGTTCAAACGTTATGAATGGACATACAATTAAAAGAAAACATGCAAATGAATAGTACCACCTTTTCTCCTTTGTTAGAAAAGTTAAAAATGCAATTTTTTTGACGAATATGTATAAAAGGTATTCTAACGCATTAAATTTAAAATATATTCATTAATTTTCGGGCTCTTCTTTGCGCCCTAATTCTATTATTCATTCGAATAAAGACAAAAGCTGCGAAGAAAATAGCAGATTGTGTTAGATGCAAAATGAACTGGCTATAAAATAATCAATGTGTTGGTTAATTTGTTCCAGTGGGAGACATGCTACATTTTAAGAATTTCCGTAAATAAAAAATAAATTTTAAATTTAAAAGCAACAAAAATGTAAGATGATTATAAATAAAAAGTTGTTTTAATAGTAATGCTTGTTAAAAGTATGAGATATATAAATGAAGATACAAAATGCGTTCATTCGATCGAATTTTCATGAACAATATACGGTACATTTCATGCAATGATAAACATTAAAGCGCAAAAAACTCAATGAGTACCAAGGAAAATTGCGATTCCTCTATACTTTATATAATTAAGGTATTAACTACTTTATATTATGTATCATAGAGTTGCGATTGTTATTTAAAAAATAGTGGTAACAAAACAAGCGTAAAATTTGGCAGTTATATAAGCACGAGTATATTCGTTTTCCGTCAACAATGTGTTAAACACTAAAATGCATTTCAAGAACTTCCAAAAATAAAGTGGAAAATTAAAATTAAATACCATACAGAAGTAAATAAAATGTACTTCAACACTTTGTAATCTGTGATTAAATAGGGTTTAAATTATTATTCAAAAACAGTGATAACAAAAAAAAGTAAAAGTTGAGAGCTATATAAGCACGAGTATACTCGTTATCGGTCAACAATCTGTTAAACACTAAAATGCATTTCAAGGACTTTCAAAAATAAAGTGAAAAACTGAAATTAAAAACCATACAGAAGAAAATTAAGAAGGAAATTAATAAAATGTACCTTAACACTCTGTAATCTGTGATTAAATAAGGTTAAGCTTGTTATTCAAAAATAATGATAACAAAAAAGCGTATAAAAGTTAGAAAGCTTGCATAGCATATGCAAGCATTACTATATTCGTGGCCGGTCAACAATGTGTTAAACACTGAACGAATGAAAATCAAAATGAATTTATAAAGCTCACTGGGAATTGAACTTGAACTTCACCTAAAAAATTCATGCACCAATTTTTTCACTCCTATAAAGTTTCCACAAAATAAACTATGCATGAAATAATCTTTCACTTATTTATATTTTTAAAATCTATCGTTTTATTCTAAGATAAATGATTTTAAATATCGAAATATTTGGAAGTTTCTAAAAGGTGAATGCCTCTTTGAAATTTCTCATATTAATTCGGAATACACTTCTTTCCCAAAGAACTCGTGTTCAATAGATTGTTAAATTAATGTTCCTTATATTTTTCACCCCATGAAGTCTCCTGTGGTTTGTCATTTGAAACAAATGTAGAAAGGAAAATAATGATCAAATCGCCAAATTAACTGTATTGTTCTTGGAAATTAATTTCCAACAGTTTCAGAGTTAATTTATCGGATTCGTAGACGGAATTTATTAATTATCCGTTATACTTATTTCTCTTTTGTGGTTCTTTAGAAGTTTTTGACTTGTTATCCCACGCTCTTTATATATATAGTCACTGTCTCGGCAAAGTTTATCTGATTTTGAGAGCCCCGTTGACAGCTAATTGCTATCTCCGTTTCTATCTCTTTCAACCGAAAATTCTTCTTCGTTACAGAAAGATTTCTAACGACCAGAGATTCGTTATCGGGGAAGATGTTTTTGTTGACAACGATGGCAAATGATTTCGTGTCAGAATCGCCGTTTCAGAGAATTCTTCTTCTAAAGTTGCAATATCGTTATAATTTCAAACTTATCTTCCTTATTTCTCTTTGATTTCGTTAGGTCAGATGTATGTTGAGCAGCCAATCCGCATTTGTAAAATTTTAATGAAACATTTCTATTTAATATGCTTCTATTTTGCTTCTAAACTGAAATTCTCATTTTGTTACATCTTATTTCCCTTTCCAACATTTTTATTTTTATGTTTAATTTTTACGTTAGCATTTTCAAAAAGTTATAAATGAAAATATCGCTCACCCGCAAGAAATGTGACACATCTCGATAAAAGTAATTTCGCAGGAGAGGCAAAAGAAAATTTGCATGATTTTGCTGTAACATGAAATTATTGCACTGATCCCTGCATGCAGGAATAAAGACGTGCATAAAAGCATAAGACCCTTAAAAATGAAGACATGGGATGAGGTTTGGAGGGTTGGGTAATTTTACCTCCCCATATAATCCATTCCTCTTCTGTGGTCACAAATAGACATATAGCGTAATAAAGTGATTTTCCGTATAACTAAACTTATGAAACTGCTTGTGTAGCAAGACGGACCTACGATAGACCTATTAGTGAAATAAAACGCAAAATGAATTTTTGCGAGATGTGTCACTTTTCTCGCGTGTGAGCGATATGTTAAAGGGCTTATCCGTAAATTTAGGAAAATAAAATCAAGATCTTATAATAAAAACCAACCATTCAACAAGTAACCGGAAAAATTGTATAAAAAAATCTAAATATAAAAAAACTAATGCTATACAAAAGAAAATTTTATGCAACTTTTCTGGTTACTTCTGGTTAATCTGGTTAGATTTTCTATTCTCTGTACGCGAACGATAAGGAACGGCCTCTTGAGACCATCAAAAAGTAAAAATTCTCCATATTTCGAAAAGTGGGGATAGGAAAGAACTGTAAATTCACATAACTATGTTTTAACAATGCTGAGTCTTTTTATGTAAAAATTAATGTAGGTCATGATTCCTTTTTAATATGAATTCATAAATAATTTAATAATTTCTCAATTAAAGATAAACTTTTTAATTTAAAAAGAATGTTTAGACCAGTGGTTCCCAATGTGGGGCGTACGCCCCACCGGGGGGGCAATTTGACCTTCTAAGGGGACAATTCCAACTTTCTGACTCACTCATTCACTATCAATTTCTTTTGTCCTTTTCTGGGAAAAGTAGTGGTGTAGGCTAAAAATAAATGGAATACAAGCAAAATTTAAGAAATCAGTTTTTTATTGAAATCGTATCGAAATTAAAATATAGATTTAACACCAGAATAATTATGCGAATAGTCTATTTAAAAATTTTGGTATAATTTAAAGAAATAAAACACAGTATAATTTTTCCGGTGGTAAATAATAATAATAATAATAAATCGTAATGCTTTCAATTATTTACTGAATAACTTTTCTACTTCTATTAGCGAAGACAATTAACGATATTGGGAAAGAGAAAGCAGAGAGAATGTGTTATGCGGAATAATGGCTACTTAATTTGATAAAGATGGGATTATTGAAATACTTCTTGTGTATTGTGTTATCCATAGAAAGAAAAGTCAGTGTCCAAAGCTTTTCCACCAACTCTTAATAAATTACAAGAATGCATCATAAAATGTATGAATTTATCAATTTTAAAGTTAAATGTAAGTGTCTATTTAAGAAATTTTACGTTAAGTTGAAAAAGTACAACAAAATTCGTTTTGGTATATATGGAAAGATGTATAATCTCATTGCATTTATAAAATTGTGTTAAAAACACATTTGTAGTAGAAGATTCACCTCTTTGATAAGTTAAAAATGTGAAATGAATAGTTTTTGTTAAGGCTCTATTACACTTCCACCGTGTAAAAAAAGTACATTTTCTAAATAATGATACATAATTGAAGGATTAGGGAGGAGGGACATAGTGACTTTACAGATACTTTGGTGGGGCGTGGCCAATAAAAGGTTGGGAACCACTGGTTTAGACTATGTTTGGGTGTTGGTGTTATTTATGACGGCCGATTATCTACACGAGAGATACAGAACCGAGGGGCTCTTTCCAAAGGAACCTAACGCGTATTTACGTAAGATAACCCAAAGTTCGAAGAAAACCACAGAAAACTCCGAACAATTAGGCCGACGGACGCGATTATGTTCGAACCATGGCTTTGAGAGCAAAACCTCTCGGACACTGGTGTGGTGACTATGTTTGGGTCCATTCTTTGCATCTCATCAAATCATTAAACATTTCAGTCAGAAGATGTGGGAGATATTTAATAAAGTTTTTCATGTGTATTTTATATAGCATGCTGAAAGTTTGATTTCTATAAATTATCAAAATAATAAGAATTACAATGGCTATTATTTTAATATGTTACCATTTGAAAAAAGAAAGTTGGTACAGTTTGTAATATGTAGACGACCCCGAAGCATAATTTGTGCATAGCATTTAACAGTATACCTTATTCAAATTCGATTAGTACCTATATATTTAATACGATTATTTTCACCAGAATTAGTAGGAGGGTAGGGGAGTGTATTTTTACCAGAGCTTTATTTCTACTTTTACTTGCTTCACATTGACACTATATTCTTTTCTCGAAATATTATTATTCTATAAATATAATTATAAGATAAATTACAGGAAAAAAAATCATGAAATTTAAAGTCAATCAGTTGTGTTCTTGTGAAAACAAAAAAACTTTATTCTCATAAACTGTGAAATAAATAAAACTAAAAGAATGAAATGTGTCACTAATATTTCTACTGTTTGTCAGATGTTGTTTTACTTAACGATATATTTTTATTTTTAGTCTGTTAAATTTATAAATCCTTATTAAGGCTGTTCTCAACTGCACTGCTCAAAAAGCGCAAAACGTTTTGACGCATTTACAAATTCATTTTTTAACGGAAGGATACAAAATTGGAAGGTCTGACTATGGAAATGATTTGGAATCGAACTGTGTTTTCCATTTTTTGATAAATAAATTACCCATGAAGTTATAAGCTATTTTGATTATGTGACAAAGACGTTTTTCTCCCTTCGCTGACATGTTTTTCTGCTTTCTTCGGGAACTTCGGTTCAAAACGTCAACTTTGACACTATTTTCTGAAAGATCTATTGCGTTTACAAAAAAACGGAAAAAACAGTTCGATTACATAGTTTCTTAACAACAACACCTGCTAGTTTCATGCATTTCCGAACAGAAATAAATTAAAACTTATGTCATAAAGTTGTCCTTTTGGATTTGAGAACAGGCTTAAGGAGAAACGCTACATTGATCGTTCAAAATTTAAATGATAGTATAGTATGCTATAGCAAACAAATTTTATATAGAACAGAGCGTTGTAATTCATTTATTTATTATTCAGTCAAAAACATAGGATCTTACTCCAATCCGACTGTTCATAATTTTACAAAAATGAAGATATTGTAACGAAATTTTCCACTTACTTACCTTTCTTTTTGTGAAATGTAGAAATATCAAGAGAAGTAGTTGAAGCGATTACAATCCATATGCATACAACACTGAACTAGCCGCTCCATATTTCCAAAGCTAATCACCGTATTTACTCCTGTATAACAGGCACCCCTTATTTGATTTGGAAAACGAAAAAAAAAATGTGTCGCGTGTACAATGAGCACCCTAGTATTTTATTAGGAGAAAATCCAACAATTTGGAGAAAATTCTGTAAAATTCCTGACTCACACGAAAACTATAAATTTCAGAATATAAATTTCTAATATAAATTTCAGTATTTACATTTTCGTATTTACCATACCATAAAATACCATAAAATATATGTTACATTTCTGACATTAGAAACTTTGTTTTAAAATATTTATCGACACTGGGAATACAATACTAGAAATAATTAGTAGAAATTGTGAAGGCGAAAAAAAGTTTCTGTACTTGAGTTTGTTCTGTTTTCAAAGTGTGTAATTACAGTAGAAAAGAGGACGTTCCAAACTGTAAGTTTTAAATTATGCTAACGCAAACGGCAACACAGTTACAGCTCGAAAATTGGATGTTAATAAGTTTTGCATATGATTATGAATGAAGGAAGAAAAACAGATGGATAAGTGTGGTCGAAGATCGCATAAAGCGTTTCATTTAATATTCGTTGAAAAATACTTCATCTTTTGTCAATAAGAGCATAGATGGCAGCACCACTGAATTTAATTTTTAAATGATTACAAGCTTTTTTTTAATCAAATTAAAAGTATTCAAGAACTGCTTTTCAGACAGTTGTAACAGCATATGTTTGCATATCCGAAAAGTATGTTTAAATTTTAACTAAAAAATATGCCCTTGAAATGACAAAAAAATTACAAAAATTCTGTAAAATTGAGTCTATTGGATAATAAAATCTATTCCGGGAGAAATTTCAAACTCCGACGCCGAGCCTCGAACCAGAAACCTTTTGAATAGCAGGCAAATGTGCTACCTCAAAACCATCTAGCCTATGTAAAAAAGGCTGAAATTAAGGTTCTATTTTAAAATCTAAATCGCAGAAATGGTCGTATTTCATTAACTTAATTAATTTAATTAAAATAATGTAAGACTTTTTCAAATTTTCATGATCTGTCATGTGATCGGAAGTATCCAGCTATAAGTATGCAAAATTTCATGTCACTAACTTATACAGTTTCCAAGAACGAATTCTGGGACAGACATAGGAGTGAGAAGAAGTAGAATTTCGTCCGATGAACGAAACTCTCAAAACGAAAAAGAAAGCCCCATCCCTGAAGTGCTATATTTGAAAGCATCTATTGTTTCATAAATAGTTCTGAAACATCCCGTGTATGATATGGAACCATTAATAAAAAGGAACTGACATATCCTTAAAATAGTGAAGCTTCAACTGTAACCGCTTTCGCAGTGGTTGATTAACGCCGCGTGAAACTTACACGAGTAAATTTAAATAGAAATTTTCTTCTTACTTAAATGCCTTATTAAATGCAAAATTTCAGGCAGAAATAATGGCAGAAACATATTTTTTTTTTTTTACTGGTGGAACTTTACTTTAGCAGTAGTCAGGCCTTGCGTTTCCGCCATGTTGTGACAACCTAGACAACCTCCTGTCAGTTTCAATGACAAAGATTATAATACTGGGGCAAACTGAAACCATTAAACCAAACAGAAAAGTCGACCATATTTGTAAGTAAATATTTCCATGAATAAGGCGCTTAGATAAGACGAAATTTTCTAATCAAATTTACTGGTGGGAAGTTTGTACCGGCGGCAATCTGAAACTGTTGATACGATTTAAAAGAACAGACGACATCTTGTGACAACCTCCTCAGTTACTTCACTCGCAACTGGTTGACAGTACATTACATGCCTCCTCCTCTTAATTCATAACTCCATTGATATGCACCCCTCTTTTTATCCGTAAAATTTTTGGGGAAAAGTGCGTATTATACACGAGTAAATACATTGCATATGGTCTCATTGCCCGAAATACTGCACATTTCGTGATGTCATTGCATTTCGCACAAAATAAAGTCAGTCTGTTGAAAATCTATATTATAAATCAAAATCATCTCGTTTAACGCTGACGTCACATCAACAATGACAACATCTGACCAATAAATTTCGCTTTTACTGTATTTTTTTTATTATTATTATTCTAAGCAACGCACAGTTTCAGTTTTTGCACCGTCTTATAGGGTAAAAAATGTTCTTTTAAATACAATTTCTTCGGAAACTGTATCTCAATTGACCGATTTTGTATGGTTTGAAAAATAATTTTAAAGCGTGATTTTTATGCTATCTTTTCACGTTCAGCTTGATTGCAAAATAATATTAACCCGTTTATAAATAGTTCAGCATTTTTTCCAGCTAATTTTCTATAACGAAATTAAATCTTCATCAATAAATAAACAAAAAATAACAAAATAATGTAAATAAAACACAAAGATAACAGACGTAATTGAACTCTTACTTAAACAACTGAAATTATCAGAATCAATATGGCTGCTATAAGTAGCGAAAAACTTTGACAATTTCTTCGGCTATTAATACCAGGCATGGGGCTAATACGAAAGTATCCTTTTAAATAAATTTTACAACTTTATCTGAATACACTTCTAGTTTTCATAAAAAATTCTATTACTGTTGTTATTGGGAAATCTAAAAATATATATTATATGTAAAAACTCTGTAACAGTTTTGAATATTAACAAATGGTTTTTCCTTATATTCTGTAACCCGGGTTGGATAACTTAGTATCATTAAAATATCTTCCTTATTGATTAACCCTTTATGTCCCAAATTATGAATTCATGAAAATTTCATCTTCTAAAGCATTTCTCTAAAGCATGAAACTACCTTAGAAGATTTACAATATCATTTAATAAATTTTAGAAGGATTTTGCCATTTAAAATTAATTAATTAAATTTGCATTTATAAGAATTTTGTGCAATATTTATAACTTCACTCAAATCTTTTGTTTAAAATATTTTTTTAGTATTTTATAGAATTAGGAAATTTACAAATATACTCTTACAATAGAAATATAGGAATAATTCCGAACTGAAACTTTTCATTCACAACCTTTCAACGTCAAAAAAGCTGAAGAGGTGTAAATGAATAAAACAACGTCGTTTCATTTTTCTTGTAAATTTACAACTTTATTTACGAATAATTGTGTTATAAATTAAATTCAAAAAATCAAAAACGAACTAATTAATTAAGGGGCCGCTGCACTGAAGCTCCTAGAACTCGAAATCCCATGTTAACCTGTGGGAAAACTTTCAAGCGCGATTACTCATTACCTAATATAATTATTAAAATACCGTTTACACCATCAGAAAGTAAACGTCAGATGCAGATGATGTGCGTTTTTAAAAATTGTCTACGTAAATTTTAAGTATTTTTAAGAAGATGATAGAATTTAATCAAATGGAAATTTCAAAGTTTATAGGGATTTTTTATGTACTTAAAATTTACGGAGATAATTTTTAAAAGCGCACATCATCGGCATCTGACGTCTACTTTCTGATGGTGAAAACGGTATTTTAATAAGTATATTAGGTAATGAGTCATCGCGCTTGAAAGTTTTCCCATAGGCTAACATGGGATTTTGCGATCGGGGAGTTTCAGTGCAGGGAGCCTTAAACGTAATATAACGTAAAAAGCAAACTAATTAATTATTTCTCATCAATGTGAAACTATTTTTTATATTACTTATGTATTTTTTTATTTACTTGTATTGATGACTTTTAAGTTGTGTTTAATTGTTAGTTCCTATCTATAAACATAGTTTTGATGAGGCCTATAAATGTCTATGATGGTTAGAGTTGTAGTAAAGCTAGAGATCCTACCAACACAACTTCCAGGTTGTGTAATATTTAAACGGAGCTTCTGACTGTAAAATAGTCAATGAAACATCGTCTTCATTTTGAAAGACCTGTCCAATGATATGTTACTCATTATGGTACGTAAAAATTTTTTTTCGTCTCTACCGCCATTTTGTATTTTACAGCCGCCATTTTGAATTTATAAAAACAAATACCAGCCTATAACCATCGAACGGTTAAGACGAATCAATAGAGACCTCATTCATTAAAATCCATCTATCCGTTGGAATGTTTCCAGGGTATAAAGAAATCCACATACCCAGATACGCGTGAAACACATAACCCTTCTTGGCAGCCGGGTAAAAAGAAACCATCCTTATAAAAAATATTTTTGTTTGTTCAACAAATGCTTTTGGAATAAGATAAAGTAAGGTATCTGTAACTCATTCTGAGCTGTATTACTACAAATTGATGTATTAAATGAATTTTATAACAAGATATTTTAATGAATTTTATAACAAGATATTTTAATGAATTTTATAACAAGATATTTTAATGTTACTTTAAAGTACCGTCGGTGCATAAGGGTTAAGTTATGAACAAAAATCTGAGTTCGGTTTGAAGTGAGGAACCCTGTATTATTGATTGAATAAATAGATTACGACAATGGTTCCCTACGCAAAAGTTTTTTGTTGCAGTTTCTCTACCACACTTAGTTTGAATAACTCATTCTGAATAACACTGTGTGTTGAACTTGCATTTAAAAAATAATTCTATTACTCGATTTTGTTGTAGAAAAATCAAAACCCTGAACTCTAACGAAGCTTAATTTTAATCTGCTTATCTCTATTATTTACTTTTCTCTTTCCTAAATATTTTGACATCGATTAATTAAATTTTGAAAATAATATTTGGTAAATAACTGCAATTTGAGGTTTATTTAATGTACATTAATGAGTATGTTAACAACCATAATTTGGGATCATTAAATGTAACTATGGCTTGGAAGTAATTAAAAATATTCGAGAAAATTAAGACACAAAACTTGATGGGGACAGTAAAATTGGGCCCGAGTATGCAAGTCACGCATGTGGGAAAAATATCTCGTTTCAGAGCTTTCAAACTTTTTGTCCACGCTACACGGTTAATAGTTTGTTGAATGAATTGGTCTAGTCGTGTTTCTGCATAATAAAAGGCTGTTTAGTGAATGAAACTTGGGATAGTCAATAAACATTCAATCCTTCACAATAAATATTGATTCTGCTTCTTTAATGTGTAATTTAGTTCGTCTTGTATTAAGCGTAATTTCTTTGTGGTACTGATTTAATTAAATGACTACGATGATAAAACTGCAACTGAATCTATTTGCGTTTACTCATTTTGATTTATCCCTTTTTATGTCTTTTACTGTTGATTTAATTCTCCAGTATCCTTTATTGTCATAAGGCGATTTTGGTTTTTGTTTGCAGAAATTTTCTTTTTGCTGCTATACAGGGTATCTGTCCTACAGCAGCAGTTTTTAATCTTATTGTTGTAAGCGATTAATGTATGAAGTCCGGAATTTCAATACTACGCTTCCTTATTTTAGTTCCAAATATTACCTATAGATGAAGCTGCATTCTCTCAAACTGTTAAAATTAAATCCTTCACAATAAATATTGATTCTTCTCCTTTAATGTGTAATTTAGTTCGTCTTGTGTTAAGCGTAATTTCTCTGTGGTACTGATTTAATTAAATGACTACGATGATAAAACAGTAACTAAATCTATTTGTGTTTACTCATTTGGATTTATCCCTTTTATGTATTTTACTGTTGATTTAATTCTCCCATCTCCTTTATTGTCATAAGTCGATTCTGGTTTTTGTTTGCAGAAAATTTCTTTTTGCTGCTATATACAGCGTATCTATCCTACGGTAACAGCTTTTGAAATTATTCTCTCAAGAGATTAATGTACGAAGTCCGAAATTTCAATACTATGCTTTCTTGTTTTAGTTTCAAATATCACCAATAGATGACGCTGCGCTCTCTCAAACTGTTAAAATGCTCAAACTAATGTGTAAAAAGAGATCAAATTTCACTTAGAATTTTGTACCAGCTTTCATTTTTACAATGGTAACACCCACATTTGATACTTAATTTGAACTCCTTAGATTAAATAAGCCCGGAAAATATAAATATACTGGGTGGCCTAAGATAGACTAACACATTTTAAATTTCAATAACAAGTAAAGGTTGGTTGACAGCTATTGCGTTATGTTTGCAGGACATGAATGTATGAACTCACACATTTCTTTACTACGCTTCTTTGTTTTAGTTCTAAACATCACCAACAGATGACGCAACGCTGGTTCAAACTGTTAGAACACTCAAACAATTGTATAAAAAAGGATCCAAGTTCACTCCGTTTTTACCCATTTTCCTGTTCATTTTAATTTAATTCTTAATTAATTCCAGTTAATGCATAATTAGCATAAGCTAGTGGGTAATTATAGACAATAAATTTTATAAAATCTAAGCTTAAGAAAATGCTCCACATTTACCCCTCACCTTTAAACATCTTCTGCACAGGCCTGATGATTGGGTACCTATATTAGAGACTGGTGGCATATGCACAGAGCACATGCGCAGACTGAAGTTTTTGCCCGAATTATGACAAATCTACATTCCAGAACTTAGCAACACTCACATGGATAAGTTCGATTAGTCGAGTGACTCAGCATGTTAGCTAATATTAGCTTGGCGATATTAGCAGTATTGCCAATATGCTTGGCGATATTAGCAGGATTGCCAAGATACTTCGCGATATTAGCAGGATTGCCAAGATGCTTGGCGATTCGTGTTCGTACAAAATCGTCAACCAGTCAAATTTTTTTGCCAGTATGTCGCCACTCTCTTATATAGGCACCCTAGTAAATGATAAAATAAAATTTGTTTAGGCGTTTATAGTAAATAAATAAATAAATAATAATGAAATAGAACAATGCAAATTAGATATACTGGGATAGCAAATTTTAGGAGGGGCCATTGATTTCTGATGACTACTGTTTAATATATTCGAAACGACGTATACGACATTTTATCTTTGAGTATTATTGAGTTTATCTTTCCGGATCATAATCTCTGTTCAATTTAATCTGAAAAATTCTGCGATTAGATAGTACTTTAATGTAGTTAATAAAAAATCAGCTCATAAATTGCTACATCATTGTGTTTCAAAATAATTAATATTGTTTACTTATTTTATGTTTAGTTCAATATATTTTCATAGTAACAAATCCGCCGATATCTGTTCTTGCTCTGTGCTCATTTAACTACTTCTTATGCAAATAATGAATTACAGAACGTTCACTGCAGCAGGAACTCAATCTCAAATCGCATTCCAAGAATCCGTGCACAATAATCATAATGCCAGAACCAGTATGTGGCACATCGCTGTGATGTCACAATGGTTACAGACACACCGGTGACCAGAATATGACTCATCATTATTTCGTCCCATTCTGACACTCTGGTAACAATCACTTCTTGACCTCACTGTCAAGACACTGTGACCAATTTTCCAGACATCTGCAACTCGTCACAAAATGTGATATATTGACTTCATAATGACGTGGATACGATTCATCTTTCACGTTTCGTTGCGACAATGTACTAATAATTGCTTATTGTCACTATGCTTTCCTTTTTTGGTCACATCTGGGTCATGGTTCTATTAGGGAAACGGAAATGTTACTTGGTGTTAGCGCCCATCATTCCAAGACCATTAAAGAGTTTTTCAAGTTAATGTTTTGGATGGATTTCTATTGGTGGGAAACAAGACGCATGGATTAGCATAGGAACTTGAAGTAAATATGTCTTTCTAAAGTCTAACTTAGCCATACTCAACCTTTTTTTCTCGCGGGCCGCAGATGTATGTTTGTGAGTTGTGACGTTAAGCGGGCCGCAACACACTTATATAATAATGTAAAAAAGGATAATTAAAATACAAAATAAGTATAACAAAGCATTGTAACAAAGTTAATATTATGAGTAAGGTTGAACGTTCGTCGCAGAAGAAATGTTACTAAAATTTTTAACACCGCTGTTTCAAAACAATACATATACTTCGTGGTAGGTTTCTGTTTCAGGCGTTGTAGAAATATGCTGCGAAGAAGAAACTTGTTGTTTAGAAATAATGGTTTAAAGAATTTTGGCGCCATTCTTGTCTCGTGACTAATGTCACTGTCGCAAAAATAGAGCTACATGGTAAAATAACGTTTGACTAAGCAAACGGTATTTAAAATGTCTAAAAATAATTTTAAATTTATTATAAATAACAAGATGGATTTTGTATTTCCATGAAAATATATAAAACAACAATGAAGGTCTTAAAAATCGTCTATGCATGTCTCAATTAATTTTATAAATATGGATTAGTAATTGTGTGTCTCGGGCCACACATACAAGGTCGCCGGGCCATGCCGGCCGCAGGCTGCGTATGGCTGGTCTAACTTTTGTCTAAATAAAAAATTGCTTTATAAATTTGGCTTGTAAAAAACAATAGCAGAAAACAAACCCTTCAAACAGAAAAACTGCGTAAGTCCATTTTTTTTTTCGAAATGCACTTTTTTGTTGGAAATGTGTCCTTGAAAATAAGCTCTGTAGGCATATCTGTAGGCAAAAAGTACATAGATCTTTTTATCTGCTGAACTCAAAAGTCACCAAAAATTTGTCCATTATACCAAAAATAACATTAGTCGATGACAAAACCAAGATATAGTCCCATGGTCAATAAAAGAATAAAAAGAAAATGTGATCTAGCACGATACTGAATGCTTACAGTTTTAACATAGTTTTTTTATAAAATTTATCGCCTTATTCGCCTGCAGAAAAATATTACGAATTCTGTGAATAAATGACACTATTACAAACTCTGCGATTTAAATAAATAATGATGGCAGATCTCCTTCGAAATTCCAAGGACTAACATTTTGCACCTAAGTGGCAAAATGTCAATCTTTAAGAGGCTACTGCACTCCCTCGAAAACACCCTCTCGCTAATATTAATCCTATAGAAGAATTTTTTAAGATATCTCGTTTGTATTTCAATATTTTTTAATGATTTTTCTCCATTTGTTGGATGAGATAGAGCTCTACAAAGGTCATTTTTTTTATTTTTCGATTTTGTTTACGGGTTTTTTTAGTAAGATACTTTTACTTTCGGAACCGGTTTCCAAAGTAAAAGTATCCTCAGTAAAAAACCTGCAAAGAAAATCGAAAAAGGTAAAAAACGGCTTTTGTAGAGATTGATCTCAGATATTCAATGTAAAAAAATCACCTAAAAATATTGAAAAGCAATCGAGATATTTTTAAAAATTTTCTTCCATAGAATTAACATTACACTATTAAAAATTTTGCAGCATTCTGGCAGGCCATTCGACCGTTTTTTCAAAAACCGGTTTCATAACCATGATTTAACTATATTCTGACCATAAAATGCCCAATAATATGGTCAGAATAGTGTTAAATTCACGGTTGTGTAACCGTTTTCGGAAAAAACGGTCAAATGACATGCCAGAATGCTGCAAATTTTTAACAGTGTAGCGAGCGGTGTTTTCGCGCGAATGAAATGATCCCTTAAGCTGCAGATATTAATGCTTTATGACCATTTTGTCAAATTCCTAATAAAAATGTGATTAATATATTTTTTATAAAATAAATAATTGATAACCGACTTAAAGACCTAAGAAATATAGTGAGAACATAATAGTTCTTAAAAAATCTAGCATTTGTATGTAGCACAGTGTTTATTGATTTATTAAAAACATTTGTATGCGTGACTTATCTAGTTTTTTAAAAGACTGATTATTTTCTATAGTAAAATATTTTTTTAACATACAATACTGCAAATATCCCGGGTATTTCAAAAATTCAGTGTGAAAGTAAAACGCAATAAAAAAAGATCGACGGGTCGGAGAAATATGTGGTTTGCAGATAAATATTCAGCGTGGTACGGGATTTTGTATGACAACAACAAAAAATTGGTTCAAAATCTCGACAATAGAGGGCGCTACTGCAGATAATTCCATGGAATAATTCTATATTGTTCACACAACTCAAGATTTGAATACAAAAAAGTGTATATGCAGTATTCTCTAATGTTTTTGTATCCAAATCTTGCGTTTTGTGAGCAATATGGAACTATCCCATGGAATTATTTGTAGCAGCGCACTCCATAGTTGAAATTTTGAACTAATTTTATTGTTGGTATCATACAAAATCCCGTACCACGCTGAATATTTATCTGCAAACCGCATGTCTCTCAGACCCATACATCTTTTTTTATCGCATTTTACTTTCGCACTGAACTTTTGAAACACCCGGTATATGCTACTGACTTTTAAATATAGCTAATTTAAGCGAAAAGAATATTGAAACAAGCATTAGTAGTATGAACCTTTCAAACAGAGGTGGAAACTTTATCCACTCGATCTTTTCCCATAAGAATTTTTCTTGTCTGATATTTTGACTACGAAGTCACGGTAAATAAAGTAAATTCCTTTGTGAGATATCTCATTTTTTTTTTCTTTTTTTGCTCTTTCAAAAAGAGAACACGCGTAAAAATGCAAAAAAAACTAGCTATACATCTTCTAAATTGGATATTAACTGGAATATATCTGACAAAGTTTTCTCGTACTACATAAAATATACGATGATTATTAAAATAGATATTCAGAAAAAGCATGATTAGATGACAAAGTAGTCTCATATTAACTAAAATATTTGACGATTTTTCATTCCTGTTTAGGTTTATGACCACAGCAATAATATTTCTCTGAGTATGTCTTTTTTTATAAGTATATTTGTAGTGGGATATTTTTTATTAATATTATGGACGGTAAAACTATGAAATGATGTTTCGGAGTCAGTCCCATATTTTAACCCTTTCAGGAGAAAATTATTTATGCTGCTAAAATGTTGAAATGAATGACACTAGGATTTGTGAACAAATTTATTTACTTTTTTTTACGTGCATTATATAAGCAAAATTTTATTTTAAAATTCTGGTACCATTGTGGCATTTAGGAATTAAAATTAAGGGAGATACCTAATATCCCACCGCCCTACAAGGGGTTAAAGATAGGATTTAACAAGGTTGAGGAGGGGCGGTGATTCATTTTTGGACCACTTAATTTTTATCCATAAATGTGAGATTGGCACCAGAATTTTGGAATGAAAATTTTTCTTTTATTAAGTACGTGAAGAAAAGCTTTGTTTATTTAAAAATAAATTTGTAAATTCTGGTGCCATTCAATTATTTCAGCTTTTTATGAATATAAGTACTTTGCCCCTGAAAGGGTTAAAAGATTGATTAGGCAAAAAGCAAATTTATTTATTAAATTTAATGTGCTTAAACTTTTAAAAAGCTTTGATTGTTTTCATTCTACTTTATGTTTATGACCAGTGCAAAAATATTCTTCTTGAGGTGTCTTCTTTATAAGTGTCTTGTTGTGGAATATTTTTTATTTTGATTATGAAAAGTATACATATGAAGTGTTGTTCCCAAGCCATAGCAGTCCGAAATTTTAAATATAGCATTTAACCCTTAACGAACGGATGCCGTCATATTAACGACAACCAATTTTTATTGTCTAAATGTGCTTTTTCCTATTTGGCACCAGTTTTTTTGACAAACTTTTTTTTTTTTTTGCATTATTTAATTACAGCAATTTTGTGTGCAAAATTCTTGAATTTGGACGCCAGTATTTTTTCAATGAAAATTTCGCCTTATTCTAGCCTCAAAATTTCAGCAATTAAATAATTAAAAGAAGTTTTTCATAAAAAGTAGTGGAAAAAATAATTGGAAACAACACATTTGAACAATAAAAATTGGTTGTCGCGAATGTGACGTCATTCTTTCGTTAACCCCTTAAGCACGACGTACATGCGTGCGTCATGAACTCTTTATTGGAAATACCAGGAGGTATGTGCTTTAGGTCCAGACTGCAATGTTCTAAACATCTGTTTTTTTGCGTCGCTGTATAAACTAATTTTGAGGAAATTTAATACATCTGATATTCAACATACTATAACTGAATTTAGTATGGTGCTTAAGGGGTTAAGGGGTTAAAATATAGATTGCCAAAAAACAAAACTAATGAAGTGTTTCTATTTATTAAATTTAATATGATAATAATTATGTGACGATAATTATTATGGTGACGGCTTTAGTATAGAATAATACTGTATTAGAAATATTATGCAGTAGAATCTATAAAGACGATATCGCAAGCGGGAAAAAATGCCGTTCTAGATATATTTCCGTCTGATTTTTTATTATTATTATTGTTATTATTATTATTATTATTATTATTATTATTATTATTATTTATGATTCAATTCAAGATGTAAAGTAATTTCTATTCAGTTCCGTCATTTAGTTTAGTTTATTTATTTTTTCATCATAAATACATTTTTTCTATCCTCGCTTTTCGGTTAGGTTCCAGTTCAAAATTCTGCTTTTAAAAACAAATCGAAAAATTTGGTTCTGATAATATTCAAATATACCAGTCAGTCTTGAAATCAAAAGTCTTTTAAGAGAAATGTTACTAAAAATTTATTGACATTTTAAAATGCGAATAATTTCAAAAGTTTAACTGAAAGAGTTTAAGCGGATACCGGCAAATCTTTCAATGTCATCAGATTCTTTCAAGTGCTAATCAAATGAGCCGGTTCAATGGTCTTTAACTTAAAATCCCTTGCAGGGTTTTAAAAATCTTACAAAGTGCAAGGCCTGTCTTTTAGTAGTTTTCAGTTGTGCTTCGTTTTGAATGGGTCGTTTACTGCAAACAGCTTTGCTCAGCATCACTAAATTTTATTTAGCATTGTTTCAAGGAAGTCCCTCCTTCTTCGCATTCTTGTTTATAGTTAAAGGTATATTTGAATTTGAAATGCTTTTTACATTAGTTAGTGAGCATTCTTGGCTTTGTCTAAATGAAAAGTTTAAAGCACTTGCTATTTTTTTTTTCAGAAAAACTGACGAATTTAATACTTTTTCACAAAAAAAATTTAATTTCACATACATATTTCCCTTTCTTACAAGAGTTGCGCTTTTTCATTTAATGGCCTAATACCACAACATCGAGGCATGAGCTTTTTACTTCTCAGGTCGAATGCCACGTAAACTGCAGCAATTATTTTATTATTATTATTAAGGGGGTCCGGGACACATTTTAAAATAATTTTTATTTATTGAGTTAAAATTTTGAATTTTTTTGTGATAGTTAATCATATCATTTGCAAACAAAATCATCTGATAAAACTTCCCATATTTAAAAAAAAATTAAAATTTGAAATTTATTAAAAAAGTGGGGAATTTAAAATCGTTATAACTCGAAATATTATTTGTAGACTTTATTTTTTTTTTCCATTTAAATAAACAGAAATATATAAGTTTTAATTTTGGTTCAGCATTTTTTTTAAATATTAATTTAAAAAATTAAAAATATTTAAAATAAAAATTTGAAAACATATTATGTAACTTTTTTTTAATCATATTTTCAAAAGTAATTTTTTTTTCAAATTTTCTAAATCAAAATTAAAGTAAAACAATTGAAAAAGACATGTTCCGAGTTTGAACCATTTAACTTTAACGGTTCTTGACTTATAACAAAACGCATTTTTACAAGAAGTCGTTTCCATGACAACCATTGCTTGAAAGCTAGATCTGAAAACAAACCAAAACGAAAAAATTAATATTTCCTATTCTAATTAAGATAAAAAAAACCATGATTTAAAAGTCATTTTAAGCCGAACAAAACAGGGAAATTTTTAATGCAATAAATGCTTTTTAGAAAATTTGAAGGTTTTTGTGTCCCGGACCCCCTTAAAAAGACAAATTTTCTTCTATTAGCTAGCGTTATCTTATTACTTTGAAAATACATCAATAAATTTTCACTAAAAACTGATTATTTTTTTGTTTTATATTTGACATAAAAATCTTTAGTACATAATTTTTCTTCCTATGACAACTAACTGGGACCCAACGGTAAGTAAATTTGAAATACTCTTGAACCATTACTCCTTTCAGGGGCAAGTAATTGTGTTTCTGTAATGTTGAATTCGCGCCAGAATTTTCGAAAATTTTTATTTGAAAATAAGTAAATGTAATTTTATAGCCTTTTTTTTCGCCAAAGTTATATAAGTAAAATTTTGTTCAAAAATTCTGGTACAAATCCTGATTAAAATTAAGTGGTATAAAAAATATTCCACTGCCCTTCAAGGAGTTAAAGTTTCAAAATACATTGCTCTTTCAAATTTTAAAGTCATTGCAATTTTCTTTTATCAAAGACTTCGCGGAAAAGGCTGCCGAGCACCCATCCCTTCTCTTTCAACACTGGACGGAACGGTAGCACTGTGCCCGATCACGGAAGATCCCACCGAAAAAATTAAAATCTAAATTCGATAAGTTTAACCCTTTCCGGTGCAGAGCACTTCCATTGCAAAAATGATATTACATGAATGAATGACACTGAAATTTACGAACGAATTTATTTGGAAATAAGAAAAAGCTTTATTTCACATGCATAATGAACGGAAAATACTTATACCAAAATTCTGGTGTCATTGTGGTATTTGGTAATCAAGTTGGGTGTTCCATGTAGTGGAACACTGAGCCACAAAAGGGTTAAGACAACGACCTGCGGAACCGGTGTGCTGGGACGTTTAACATCAACGGACGGCCCCGGCGACTTCGAACTCATCCTTTTCTTTTAACAGCAAACGTTTTATATGACGTTAACGTATGAAAAAACAAATTCTTTATAGAAGTCAAAAAAGTAACACTGAAAGTACTAAAACTCTGTCAGGAGAAGCAAATAAAAGTGAAAGAGAAAAACAATCGTGATTACATGGAGAAGGCAAATTGCTATATTTGCAATCTTAGAGGTCCCATAATTTAATCTCACGGATATTGAAAGTGAATACATTAAAAATCAGGAGGGTGGGATTATAAATTGAACATAATTTCGCATATTTTCATTTTCCATCTCTATAATGTAACTAAAGCACAATACTTAAAACCAAACATTTGCATTGCTAAAACAAATTATGCAGTTTCGATTTCTAAAAAAAAAAAAAAAAAAAAAAAAAAAAACTATATGACATGCACTTCAGCTAGCATTTGACATTATTGCTGTTTCAATAAGCAAAGAGAAAAATATTTTTAAAATATAGAAATACAACGCTGATATAAACTCGAGAATGAAATTTCTGTTTTAAAAAAATGTCTTGTTTAAAATTTAGCAAATCTGATTTACTTTTCATAAATTAAAAATATAAGGAAACCGTTTGTGTGGAAAATTAAACATTGAGTGAACATTCGTTCCTTTTCACTCCGAATGAGCAATCCTGATTATCAGAAGAAATCATCATTAATCCGGAGAGAAGCTCTGTTTAATTAGCTCTTGACGCTAGAGCAAGATTCTCCAAAATTTTTCACCCAGAAACTATGTGAAACATATTGAATGACCTTTAGCTTCATGACAGAATTCTCATTTTTCTCATGAAGGAGACAGTAACAATCAATTTGCTACAAGTTTCATAAAGAATCATTATTTTTTGATCGGATGTAAACATTGATGTTTTGTTTTAGAGGTTCGGTTGCCTTTCATCGAGATTTCTTTTATTCGCACATATTAAAATTTAGTTAATACAGGATCGGGTTTAGGGAATTTCAAATTCAACTGTAGAATTTATGCCAAGTAAAACTTTGCAAACATATACCTATGTAAATTTAGGATTTAGGTCGAGTAAAACCTTGCAAACTATATGAGGGGCTCACAACCATAGTAGACCAAGTCCAATATGAAAAAAAGATAAATGAGATAGTCCATTTAGAAGGTGCATAAAATCTTTTTACCCGGCTGAAAAGAAGGGTTATGTGTTTCATGCGTATCTGTGTGTGTGGATTTCTTTATACCCTCGAAACATCCCAACGGCTGGATGGATTTTAATGAATGAGGTCTCTATCGATTCGACTTAACCTTCCGATGGTTATAGGATAGATTTTGTTTTTATAAATTCAAAATGGCGGCCGTAAACTACAAAATGGAGGTAGAGACGAAAATTTTTTTTACGTACCCTATTAAGTGGCATATCATTGGATAGGTCTTTCAAAATGAAGACGATGTTTCACTGACCATTTTGCAGTCAGAAGCTCCGTTTAAATATTACACAACCTGGAATTTGTGTACTTTGGATCTCTACCTTTACTGTAACTCTAACCTTCATAATAGACATCTATAGGCCTCATCAAAACAGTGTTTGTAGATAGGAACTAATAATTAAACACAACTTAAAAGTCATTAATACAAGTAAATAAAAAAAAGGTAAGTAATATAAAAAATAGTTTCATATTGATGAGAAATAATTAATTAGTTCGTTTTACGCAGTCGGGTTTTTTGATTTTTTAAAGTTAATATATTTATTTTATTTATCTACTCCGTCAGTGAACCAAGCCGGTTTCCACATACTTTTTGATATAGTGCATCTGTTTACAGACTTGGTTCACTGCGGAAGTGAATAAAACAGATTTTATGCACCTTCTAAATGGACTATCTCATTTTTTTTTTCAAAATGGACTTAGTCTACTATGGTTGTGAGCCAGCCCCTCATATGTATGTAACTTTTAAAACAAAACCACATTCAAAATTTTGCGTTAGAGCAGAAGTGATGGTAAAAAAAACTTCAACTATCACCATATACAAGATAGGGAATGCTTATTAGGTGCTTTCGTAATTATATAGATACGTAGCATCTATAGCCGTCGTCTGGTCCGTTCACCTGTCTGTTCGTCTGTCCGCATATAACTGCTCAAAAACTACCTAACCGAATGGTTTGCAATTTAATATATATATATAACCGTTGCATAATTTTCTCAAGTCATTTCAAATTTTATGAAAAACGAATCAAAACTTAAAAAGATAATAATAAACGTTTTCTTCATTCTATTAAATCCTATCATAAGTAATCAATTCAATGATATCCTATGGTAGGTAATTATTTTAGGTTGCCACGGTGATTACGTCCTATTTAAGATGGAGTCCTATTATTATTTCCATATTACGAAATTTAATTTATATAATCGTAAAAAATTTTTGTATTCATGCATTTTTGCATAAGAATGCAACACCTATTGCACCAAGATCTGAATATTTATAAAACTAATAGTACAAACGTACCTCTTTGGCAGGTTTGACGTACAATTTCCGACTTGTTTTTAACATTCTTACAACTAAGAAGATGATACAATTCGTTCAAATATTCATATAATATGTGTATAAGACATAACTTTCGAACAGATTATCCTATCTTCATTTTTCAGTTGGAAATGCCTCGCTCTGCTAGTAGTCCCGTTTCAATTTCATCAGGGTCTGAAATTGATATGTTTATCTGTCCGTTTGTTTTTTTGTCTTATTTTGACTTCTATTATTATACTTTAAATTTTGTAAAAATTTTCCAATCGTCACGAATTTTGAATATGGTGTTAAGGTTCACTGTACTACTTTACGCTTATAAAATAGTCGTCGTATAGTGTTTAGTTTTTTCTTCAGGAACGCGTCAAAATATTAGCAGCAACGTGATTTGAAATTTTAAGAGTGCATTAGGGTCCTGCATTGGGTCAGGTAACCCGATTTTATACGAACCCATTCACGCGCACAGTGTATTGAAAGGGAGAATTTCCATGACAGAGGTGAAAATTATGTGTATTTTCCCAAGGTTTGTTAACTATGTACAGTCCGACAGTATGAGAAGCTGTGTGAATTTTTTCCCTCACATACCGTCTAGCTCCATTTTTAAAAGGAAATGTAGCAGAAAAGTAGGAAAAACAGGTGAAAAACAAAAATAAGTAACGGCTAAAATAAAATTGTCATGTATGTTCAATGTTTTATATTGCTGTTATATGTGTTATGTATATATGTATATTTTTCGTATTGTAAGCATACTCTGAGCATAATTTGTTATTTTAATTATTTGGGTTTTGAAACCTATCTGCGGTTTTTGATTTTTTTTTATTTTTTAACATTTTCGTTTTGTAAAGTGAAGATTCGGCTTTACACCGAAAAATCGCTGATACATTCCTCTTCTGTAGGAATTTGAAATGTGAGAAACTTTGGTATTTCCTGCACCCAGGTGCGACGTTGACAGTTAGCGGAGTTTGATTCAATTAAATTCCGCGTAAAAAAGGAAAACATGTTTCTGCACCAACCTCGGTAAAAAAAAATATTTTCCTTGGATAAAACTCGCAAAAAAAAAAAAAATTATAATTGCTTTTTTTTCCTTGTATTTCAATGGGACCAATAGATTATACGTGGGGGGAAAAAAGCATTAAAAGGCGTAGTGAAACAGAAGTTTAGGCTGTCGCACATCGTATGGATCAGTGCCTTCAACGAAAAAAAAGCACCACTTCGCCACCTCGGGTCTCAGTTCGTCCCAATAGATCAGTTTCAACTGACGTCACACCCTAGCAACCAGCTTGGCAACCGTGTGAATGTTTTTTGTTTGCCTCCCTAATTTCCTGGGTTTCTCCCTTTCATTGGTTCAGCGCTAAAAGATCGGTGATTTTGATTGGTTGGTGGAAACTTGGGGAGCTTGTAGTCACGTGGTTGAAACTGATCTATATGCCATGGTTCCAGACAACAAAAATTATTTTGTCGGGTTCGGATCGGATTTCGGAATTTTTTTTCAAATTGAACTTTTGGATTTAAGTCGGATAAACAATGCAATTTTTTTTTTCAAATAAATGTAATCACCAGTATTAAATAACTAGACAGTAAAATATAATATCCACCTTTACCTTTTAATTTCGGATTCTCTAAACTTATTCTTCTGTCGGAGAATACCTATCTTTTAGTCTAGACATTATTGAGAAAACAAATATAAGTTGATGGATTACAATCGATAAAACGCATCACTTTAAATTAAAATAGTTTTAAAAAGAAGATAATGGATGTGAGAGTAAAATACTAATTATTGTTATATAAATTCTGTGTCATTTAAAATTGTCCATTATGATGAAATAATATGATGGAAAATTAATGAAAATATTTTGACATTTAAATATCTAAGTATGCTGCAAGATTAAATAAGAAAAGAAATTAAACATGATATTAAAATAATTAAAAAGGAGCTTTCGGTAGAAGTAAAAACGTTTTTAGTGAAGTTTCACACAAGCTTAATATTTTTTTTTATTTCAAACCCCCTATGAACGTTTTATAAATTTCATTATAATTTGATATAACGGTATGCTCGATTGGGCGATATATATTTTACAGCAAGAATTTTTTCTCTCCTTTTTTTTATTTTTGAAATACAGGAAGTATTGTTATTTATCTATTTTTTTAATGTAATTATAAATTTATATTATTTTTTCATAAATAACACTATTTACATTTATTTTGTATACATGCGATTATATTTTTTTATAAATGTCTTATATGATTATATTATTATATTTCAAAAAATTGCCTTTCACTTCCTTGAACTCTGCTTGAAATATTTATATTTATTTTTTTAAATAGAGAACGTATATTTATCTAACTATATTTTTTAATGTCATTATAAATTTATATTATTTTTGATAAATCACATTAAATATTTATTTTTTTATAAATTTATTTTAAATGTATTTATATAATTATATTACTATAACTCAAATATTTGCCTTTCAATCTCTTAAACTCTATTTGAAACACGTATTTTATTTTTATTTATAAATGCCTTTATTTTTATTCCTATCCAACTCCCGCATTTTTTATATTATTTATTTTTCTTCTCTTATTTCAGTTTAATTTTAGCACCAATATATAACATGTAAGTTTCATCAACTTTTGTTATCGGTAATATATAGTTACTATTGGATTAATTCTAAACCTTTCCACTTTTTTTTTTTTTTTAATTTATCTTACTATATGACATCCCCATCCTCCTTCCTTTTATTATCGCATCACCTTGAATTTGTTGTGAAAGAATGGAAAAATCTTGCATTCAAACATGCTTTTTCTGTGATACACATAGTTCTTATCTATAATCGCATATATTCTTAAATAGTTGCTCATTTTGTTTGATTTTTTTCTCCACTTTTGTATGTTTTTCTGTACGATAGCCCAAATGTTGCATCTATTTATCGCATTATAGGTCATGCAATGAAATAGTACACATGTTTTGTGGAATCTATAGCTACTTGGGCTTGAAAATTCTATTATAGATTTCCCAATTTTTTCAATATTTTCATTTATGGATAATTTAAATTCCTACTTATTTTAATGAAAAATTATTTTTCTTGTTAATTTGGTTGATTATCATTGTGATTCATACATCTGCTACTATTATAGGATAGTTGTATTAAATCAAGTATGAATTTTATCTTTCATTTATTTTCCATTTGTGTATGGTGAATTATAATCGCCGTGTATATAATCGATATATATATAATATATTAATTTCTCTACATACCTCAATTTGACAGTCATACTTTACATAATTTGGTCTCCAAGTACAGACCTTTAACTATTTTACTTGATAAAGAGGCGTTCAATATTGTTTTGTATGGAAACAGAAAAAAAATAATAACAAGCAAAATGAAAAACTAATCTCAAGAAATTCAACCGGAAATTGACTCCAAAGTAACGGAAAAACTTTTTAGGTTTCTTTCTAAAGTACTGTCGCAATTTGTTTCAAAAGAAAAAAACATCGTGAAAAGTATTTTTTGTGAGAGGTTTTGTGTATTTTCACATATGAGTATTTTATTTTTTCTCATTGTTAATTTTTTTTTTAATGTTATTTTTTCTTTGACTAAGGATCCACTTATGAAGTTGTATTGTACTGGATTTTTTTTTCTGAATCCTTTTTCTACTTACCTTTAATGTCGTAATTAAATCTTGTATATACACCGCGGCAATATAAAATATTAATACCTTTTCCGAAAATTTCTTTTCAATGAATACAAATATCTAACAGTTTCATCACATTACATTAAAAAATAAAACTTTTCATTATCTAGTTGTATATATTTCTTTATAAACTACCACCAGTGTTTGGCACTGTAATATTTAATATTTATATTAGACTTAAAGGCAATATGTAGAAATCAATGTGGAAAATAACAATATCCCAATTTTATTTCAGAAAACAAATTATAAAAATATTTGGTGTTAATGCACATACTACGAAATTTACCTCGCACATATTATGTAGGACTATCCTTCATTAAATGAAATTCGGTCGATTTTTATAAGAAGCAAATTGTAGTAGGAAACTTAAGTTTGTTCTTAATGTATTTTTTTACCGTTGTTAACATGTTGATGACTACATATCAGAGTCACAATACAAATGTTGATTAATTGCAAATTAAGTAACAATCAAAGTCACATTCCGAATGTGATAATGCCCAAAAATATTTCTTCTTTAGCAAAGTAACCTTTGTATAATTGCATATAACGCAAAGTAATTCTGTAATCTGACTTAATGTATTTTTATGTTTTGAAAGTAAAAGGATTCTAAAAGTTTGCTTCGAGTTTGTTAAGAATAAATGTGAGTTGCCGTTAACTTTAAACCTTTCGCGTTTGGAGACCTAATAATAAACATGCCTTTACATTTACTATTGTTTTGTTTTTACAATAGCCTTTTTTTTTTTTTTTTTTTTTTTTGCATGTAGTAATATTAGCATATGTCTTTTCACTTACTATTATCACTTCATTTATGTTTCAGCATTTATTAATAAAAGAAGGAAAAGTACGGTTAAAGGTCTATACACTGTGGTGAAACTTTTATTTCACACGTGTGTTTCATGTTTTGAGTTCAAAAATGAGGCCGAATCAATAATGTATGGTAAAAAAAAAGAAAAAAAATAACTGGAATTTTTTTGTCTTATTTAATCCGGTTGAAATACGGCATTATTTAAGCATCTTATAAAATTCAGACACAGCCTATTGTCATATTAATAGTACAAAAAATAACTATAGTCCTTAGATTTCTGTAAATGACGTTGATATAAGTTGGTGGAAATATTCTTTAAATTTCAATAAACAACATTTTTTTTTTTTTTTTTTTTTAGATTGCTACTTTTAATTTCGTAAACCTAAAAATATTTTTTTCCAAACTTTAAAATAAAAAAAATCGGAACCGAAAGGGTTATAAAACAAGACCGTAGGCCGGAATCTGCAGTATTTGGGGAATAATGCGGCAGATCTCTTGAAATTTTCCGACGTGACAGTCTAGATTTTATTTGTAACTAAATGACAGTTTATCCCTAATTCATCATTTTGTTTGTGTACATATTCTGACAGTTGTAATTGATGACATTATAGTAGTACAGTTTGTCTGTGTATTTTCCTATTATAGTATTAATCCCTCGTCAGTAGATCTTTCTGTATTAACTACTATATTTTTTCAATTATCCATAACGTGCCTTCTAAAACCGCATTATAATACCATATCACCCACCCTTAACGTTAACCCCGAAAAGAGCCCTCCCAGCTCGCTGACTATCACTTACATTCTGTGAACTGTCCTTGTAAATATATGTTACTCATTTATTATGAAGTACTTTCAGCTTGCAATAAATACGACATCAATAGGATGTTTGAACTATCACCTTACTGTTTCAGCTGAATTAACTATTTTATTCTTCCATTATATTCGCATTGTAGATTCTAGGTCATATACTGTCATATATTGTAATAATTTGATTCACCGTCATTCTTTATACAAAAGTGGAACATATACATCATAAACATGAGTACATATTCAACATAATTCCTACACATGTCTAGATGGAAGTTTGCATTCAATTTGGATTTCAAGTGTTTGGGTTTTAGTAAAATAATTCCAGGAACATTACCATCGATTTTAATCAAAATATTAAATGCAGTCATAAACTGCCCTCATTCTGTGCCTAGTAATTTAACATAGCCATAAAACTAATGATAAAGCACAGGCGGATTTCGTAGTTACTGTAGAAGATAGGCGTTATTAAACTACCGTAAAATTGTTAAGGTACCTGTTTATAAAGTCAGATTAAAATAATAGAGGAGAAATGCAATTTTACGAAAGGTCACTGATGATGTAACAGGAACACATACGATAATAAATATATGAAAATTTTGCGTTTTATTAATGTATAGGTGATTTTCGTGCAACATGAAATTTTCAAAATGAGAAACTTTTAAAATTGAAAATGCTTTTGAAATGTTTAAGGCTCCAAATCAGTTAGATCAGAAACTCCCCTTTCCAATAGGTTTGGAATGCACTCGTATTTTTTTAATTTCTCACCAGAAAATTAAAATTTTTAACTTTTTTTTTTACAATATACGATGTCCAATATTCTTGCTTTTCACTTGGCAATTTTTTTTTTCTATAATATATATTTACTAGTTTTATTTTCATTATAATCTAATAAAATTCGACAACTTCGCTAAGATTTTAACATTTTAAACATAAAATTAAGTATTTACTACATAGAACCCGTCGTAACTTGACGGCAAACAACTTAAAGATTCCACAGAAAAAAGGTTCATTCTTCATTAAAATGTCAGAACTTTTAACAGAGTATTTGTTAGCAATAGTTAACCCTTTGCACTCCGTTGTCGCCTCTGCGGCGACATCATCTTTCTTTGCAAAATTTGCTTTTGGTACCAGTAATACAGGAAAATAAAATTTACCTTATTTAATCAGAGCATTTTTGGAATTGTGTACTTGAAGGAAAGTTCTTTTTAAAAAGTGGTGCTGACCGAATAAAATTTGTGTAAGAGACGCCGGAGTACAAAGGGTTAAAAGAAATAAGAACTTCCTTTATAACCACGCTAAGGACACGCTGCATATTAACACACTTTACAAGGATACAGACAACAGAACATTTTCGATTTTAATTCAGTTTTCTAATCCAAAAAAGGACAACTTCTAGGTTTGTTTCTTTAAAAATGTAATAATAAAGAGATTTTTGAAGTTAACATTTTATTAGTTTTTTCAAATATAAACATTTAAGTGAATTACAATGCCAATAGCTTTTACCACAGTTTTTATATAAATATTTTTTCTCCGATCTGTTTTTTTTTCTTTGTGTAAAATAATCACCTTTTTCCTTAGTGTGTGGGCATTGTTGATCAATTGCAATAAAAACATACCACAAATTGTTGATTATTTTAAAGTATTTAATCGATAATTGCATGCCAAAGCTTTTAACTTAAAATTTTAAATGCAAAATCATTAACATAAAGAAATATTGGGGATGGTATATTTTGCTTAAAATAATGAAGGAAAAAACAAATTCTATAACTTTTCCTACTGGAATAAAATATAATTTACATCATTGAAATGAGTTATCAGAACATTAACTGTATCAGAGAAACATCTTACACCAGGATCGGGGTTTGAACCCACCCTCCCTTTCGAGATCCAGAATTCCTCTTTCTGGCGCCTTAGGGCACTCGACCATCTTGACTTCGCTAAACGCTCTTCTGAAATGAAACTAGTTCAAAATTGTTTCCTCATTCCCTTTAGCACTTTAAAATGCTCTTTGCACATGCTCAGATCAGCCGAAATCTGTCTTAACCATTCGGTTTTTCGTTTTAAATATATAGATTGTAAAAATATTTTTCCAGGCGAAAAGTAAAGAAAAATACTCTAAAAAGAGTATGCCAAAAAAGGAAATTAAAAAATTAATTTTCTTATAAGAAATTAGAAAAGCACGAATGCATTCCACTTTGGAGATGGGAATTTGTGATCTGACTTGACTGATAATGAGCCTTAAGGGTGTTCTCAAATCCAAAATGGCAACTTTCTGACATAAGTTTTAATTTATTTTTGTTCGAAAATGCATGAAACTAGCTGGTGTTGTTGTTCAGAAGCTATGTCATCGAGCTGTTTTTTTTTTCTGCAAACGCAATAGATCTTTCAGAAAAGAGTGTCAAACTGGACGTTTTGAACAGAGTTTCCGCGCAAACGGAGAATAAGTACTCAAGAGCGGTCGAAAACGTGTTTGTCTCGTGATCAAAAACGCATATAACTCAATAGGTAATTGATTGATCAAAAAATAGAAAAAACAGTTTGATTCCAAATCGCTTTCATGGCCAGGCTTTCCAATTTTATATCTGGCCGTTAAAAAATGAATTTGTAAATGTGTTAAAATGTTTTGCGTTTGTTGGGCAGAGCAGTTAAGAACAGCCTTAAGTTAACATTTTTATGGGGGGGGGGGGGGGGTATTTATTTCTGACTGTTTGGTGAATGGCTACTATCGAAATAAAAAAAAAACATTGTAAAATTTCATTACCCTAGCATTTGAGCCATTACCCTGATATGGACATGCCAGAACAATAAGTGCCAGGAAAAGGAAGTTATAATTTTTTTTTTTCTTTTTAAGTTTCACGGGTTTTTTTTTTTTCATATTTAGTCTTACTCTGTTTGGCATTGTATAAAGGAACACTTTTCCTGTGTCTTACAATATATTATTTAATCAAATTTATATAATACAATAAAGCCGAGAAAATGACATGGTAAAAGTGAACGCATCTTTAACTTTCAATTGATGTAGTTAGCATTTCAAATAATTTCTAAGAGCTGTTTCTTGAAGCTCTATTTTTATTACTGCTCTTTTGAATTATTAAAGTGAGTATCTTTGTTATTCTTTAGTTTCAGTTGTTACCATTATAGGAAACAAAACTCGCAAGGCAGGAAAATGGCATGCACGCTCGGTGTCAAAAATTTCATTTGCAAAGTTCTACAGCACGTCTCCTCTTATCGTTATACAATAGTTAATTCTGAAACCGTTAGTTTAGAGGCATATTTCCAATTGCAAAAGTGTTTCAATTAATTCTTCATCATATCGAAACCATTTAATTAAAAATAATTACTTTAAGTTTCGAAATTCTAATTTTTATACGGCTCCTGGGTCCTATAAGTAATATTTTGAAAAACTTTCTCCGTGTTCTAACAAGCATACAATGAACGTTATATTCTGCAACAAACAGAACTTACCGAATTTTTATACTTTCAATTTTGTGAATTTTCTTCGTTCTCTGGCGTTAATAACGCGTTTTTCCGTTTTTAGTGTGTCTACACAACGCGAAAATTATTTTTACCACTTTCGTTACATGAAAACTAACTTTAAGGGTGGAATCTCAAGACTCTAAAAGCTTCAAAATTATCGAAATTTATTTTTTTTTATGTTAAATTTCTATCTTTTCTGAACATTCTGGTATGATTGTTTCCTTGAAATTCCCATTAGAACAGAAGTTATAGCCATTAGACTTATACTCTCTCAATTGCTAAAGCGGCGTTTCTGAAACTTTGAAGTCATTTTTCTCCAAATGACGTTTTTTTTTTGTATAAAGCGCAGAATATCTCAAAAACTTCTGAATATTTTTTCATGAAATTTTCAAAACATATGTTCGTGTTATTCTTTATAAACTTAACCTAAAATTTAATTTTTATTGTTCAAAAAAATATTTTTTTAGATGATTATACTGTTGATTTTTTTTTTTTTTTTTTTTTTTTTTTTTTTTTGTATTAGCTAAATACAACTTTGTATGAAAAATATAAAAATGCTTCAAATATAAATTTATTTAGGCTCAGGGTAATTTTTACAGTCTGAAGTATATATAGGCACAAAAAATTTCATTCTAGTTTCAAAATTTATTTTGTAATCCTGTAAGCTGTTATACCAATTTTCTGTTCGACAAATTTCTGACAGTTTGGAGCACCCTATAAATACTAATTCTGTACCTTGCAATATTTTAAATACATGAAATGAAAGAACGTACTTATATCTTTTAATCCCAATAAAAAGTGTGTTTTAAAATCCTATATATTTTAAGACATTAAATGTTGAAAATTGTCTTTTTTTTTTCTTTTTTCCAATTTTAAGACTCCTGAGACTCCTTAACGCAGAATTATTCATATTTTTGTACATTTAAACACAAACACTCTATTTTACTTGCATGAGAAAAATTACTTTGAAATTCATGCATTTTATCTCTCAGAAAATTTCTTTTGAAAAGCTCTTCTTAAAGCATTTATCCAATCGAAGGATTTGATACCTTCTGCCGAAACGATGCAATTTAAGACAATAATAATCAACTTTATTATTCCTTACTTGTAATTTTCAATCATTGTTAGAAAAGCAATTAAGTGAGGCGAGATTTTCCATCGATTTCATCCACTTAAAACCACTCTTTTCTGTAAAGTAACATCCTTTAGTTAACATATATTAGTTAATTCAGCTCTTTGGATTTGAAACATCAGTTTGAATTCAGAAGACAAAACAGTCACGTAGTTTTCGCCCCTGGCAGTTTCCATAGCTGACAATGCTCCAATAACAAATGGTTCTTCTGATCTGAGCGGCGTTAGCGATTGCAACTAGAATTCCCAATTATTAGTTAAAATCAGAAATTCATGAAGTTCTAGCTTTAAGCATTTCTTAATAATTAATTAAGCGCAAGTATGGGATTAGTTGGAGCACATTCAAAAGTTTTCTCGAAAAGATAAATTTTATATTACTTGAAAACTTCTAAGGGAAAAATATATTCATTTCTCTAATAAATATGCGCCACATTTTGACTGCAAAGTGTTAGTTTCATGTTTCGTGCATTGGAAAAAAATCACTGAAATTTTGGGAAATTTAAATTTATACTTTATCCCTATGCCTAGAAATGGTAATTTTTGAAAATGGTTCTTCTTTTATAAACAAGGTGTATATATATATATATATAGTAAATAGTTTGTTAGGGTATAAATGTTTACGTTATAGGGAAATGGGGGATAAAGTGGCCACTCTAAGGTTTGATGAATTTTTACGATACCTTTTTAATCAGTAAAGTTCTAAAAATAAGTAACTATAATACGTTAGTTTCAATTGCTATTTTACTTTTTTATTATAATTTTAAAATGTACACGTTACTTTAAAGATAAAATTACAAAATGGCTACTTTGTCCGCCTATGTTTCGTAAAGTGGCCAGGATAGGTAAATGAATAGAAGCGCCCGCAGCAGAGATGCAGTCTGCAAATGTCAAAAGTGGGCCTTTCTCTGCAGAAGTTATTTCCCCGACCTGTCTTCTTTCCTTCAGAGAAAATTCTTTTGGATAGTATTTTGTTATGATCAATGAATAAAATATCGTTTCCGGGAAAAGTAGCGATCTGGCCATTTTGACCGATCTCTTTGTGGCCACTTTGCCTGGATTGATACTACTGCAAAAACTGTGGCCTAGCATCTAAACTACATAACTTGGCGTTTTCAAACACACATCATTTAAAAGGTTACTTCACAATGATCAAACAGTATAAGAGCAAATAATTATAATACTACGTATTATTTAGCTATAATCAAGAAATTGTACCATTTGCTTAAAATCAAAAATGCGATAAAACAATAAAACGAGTTCAGAATTAGAAAAATGTAGCCTCCCGCTTCAAAGTCACAAACAATACTACCAGCATCTGTGACGATTGTTTCACCACGTTCCTGCGTGGCGGGACACTATACAGCAAAAAAAAATCTCAAATGGCCACTTTTCCCACTTTATCCTTCCTTCCCCTACATAAACGTATGAGAGTATTGTAAAGAGAGCCACAATGAATGTTGCCATTCTTTTACTAAGTATTGTCAAACTTCAAAAAGAAAAATAAATTAATTTCTCTCATAAATATGAGTCATAGGCTGACTGCAAAATATTATTTTTGCGTCTTATAAACTGACAAAAAAAAAATCACTTGAAATTTTGAAAAATTATGCCTTATCTCTGAACTTTGAAATGTTGACTTTTGACGCCGGTACTGTCTTTTTTACCACTGTATTAGATACATAATAAATGGTTTATTATAGTAGGGGAGACCGGGAGAATGGGGTCAGCCGTGGTTATGCCGCCACCCTGCCTAGTTTAAAAACTAAGGGCAGTTTGAAATAGTGAATGTGCCTACAATATAGCGGCCAACAGTAGAAACAGTGCCTAGAGTGAGAGGGCTTTTTCTGCACGTCGTTCGTTTGTTCTAGTGAAAAATTTAGTTTTTATCTAGTTGTTTCTTATTTTGGAGCTTCAAATGAGTAGAGATAAGGACCCTTTTATTGTAGCATTAGGTATTTAAGACAATATTTCCCGTAATGTACATGCATTTGCCGACATTTTGATGCAATGTGTTGAACAAGTTCGGTTCTTCTTTCGGCTTTGCTTATGGATTTCCGCCGTATTGTCCTCTCGGGGTAATGCCTCCATAATGCAAATCGGGTGAGAAATGGCCTCATTTGAATGTAGTGGAGCCGATTCAGCAGAGATTTATATTTGTGACTTTTGCAATTTGAGTTAAATTGTAACTGATAAATTACTTTTGCTTTCTAAATATTTTTAGTAGGTTATGTGTTTCCTAGTATCCATTTTGTGTATTAACTAGGTCATTAAAGAGTGGCGTCATTACCCCGATACAGTGGCAGAATTACCCCAGTATCATGAGTAATCCCGCCACTGTACAGAGGTTGAAAGAAATTTGTTTTATGTGTTTACAGTTATGATTACGATTAAATTTATACAGATACTAAAGATGATGATTCAGCTTTAGAATTTTTACTATTAAAAAATAAACATTTTTTTGAGGTGAAAAAATTTAAATTCCCTTAAGGTGTCGCCATTCCCCCGGTCTCCCCTATAACAGTTTAAGTTTTATACAAGCTTGCAATTGCTTTTTTTTAAAGAACCGCAATGATTTTTTTTTTCATTATTTTACTGACTATTGTCAAACTTTTAAGAGAAAAATAGAATAACAACTCAAATAAATACACGCCGCAGTCTGACTGTTAAAGTGTTCGTTTTATGTTTCGTAAGCTGAAACAAATTACCTGAAATTTTAAAATGTGTTCTGTGAAGTTTTTCTCTTCTTTCTGTCCCGCGGTTTTCTTTCTGTATCGCGAGAATTGGGTCATTTTTTCTTTAGTAAGTCGTAAAGTAAATGCCAGAAGGTAGTCTTTCTCAAGTTCCCTGTCTTATGGTGACCAAAAATGGCGAATATTTTGTTCCATCTTCAGGAGGCCTTTTGTTTCGCTTTTACTATTTAATAAATTCTTTTCGTAAATCCATTGATTTAAACCCCGCTGATGTCATGTGATTCATATTTACTTAATCTAAACAAATATCAACTTTTCTTAAAATATGTGCAACATACTGGTGTGCATTTCTAGAAAGGTTATTTGATATTGAATTAAGATAACCATAATTAATGTTGCTTTCAAATATATTATTTATATCTTTTTCCTTTTTTTAGAGTTGCTTTATCTAGATTAGAAAACTTAATAAATAGATGGAGGTAGTCATAGATGTCTACAGTGACAAAGTTGTATTAAATTCTACTTTAAAGAATACATTAAATATATTTTTTACGGGTGAGGTGGGGGTATATTATTTATGGGTACCTATTCATTTTGGGTACCCCTAACATTTGTTTTTCTCTTTCCTGTACATTAATTTAAAAAATATCTTGATATTTCAACTATTTGATTTACTATATTTAACAAAACAAGACGAATTGTATTCATCTAGAACTACAAAAATATTGGTTTCAACAGAAATTCGCTTCATATGAGTAGAAAATTCAATAAAATAGGAGTCTTCAAAATATGGGCTTTCATTCTAATTAGAAATTATGAAATGAAAAATATGTTGAATATACTGATTGTTTAATTTCGTAGATTTGCATGAAATATTGCTGATATCGGTCCAGTAACATCGTAGAAGAGATAAATTGATCTCTAAAATAATAATCTATGTCAAAGATCAACGTTTAGACCGCATTAATCTTGGAAGTCTGTGGTTTGGTAATAAGATGAACAATACTAAGCCGTGTTATATCAAAATGAAAATTTGTTCTAGGCTTTTTTTCATTAGTCTTATTAATTTAATTAAAATTATTTTTGAGATTAAATTGCTTTTGTATAATTTTACGACAAGAAATTAATATTGTCAAACGCAACAAATTACGCTATAATACCCCTAATAATTTAATTGTTTCAACTTAAAATTAAAATTTTAATTATTTTTTCAATTAATTTTCCGCTGTGAAATTACGCACGAAATTATTGAACATTTAGTACGGGATTTACCACATTGCTAACTAAGCGTAGAACCAACAGAGAGAAAAATAAAAGATAGTGAGAAAACAGAGTGACTGTTGGTTCTACGCTTAGTTATCAATGTGATAAATCACGTATTAAATATTTAGTAATTTCGAGCGTAATTTCACAGCTGAAAATTAATTGAAAAATTAATTAAAATTATATATGTGTTCGCCCATGTTGTGTTTGTTTGTATCTCATATTTCGCCACAGGAGTACTCATGAAGACTCTTCCATCTTGTGCTGCAGTTTCAGCCTTACCAACATATGTGAGTGAGAGATGCCAAGCTGTGTATCGTGCTCGTAGCTTAAATGGTCGAGCGCTTGGAGCGATATTCCGAGGGTTCCGGGTTCGATTCCCGTCTCGGACATTTTTCACTCTGTTAGTTCTACGCTTAGCTAGCAATGTGATAAATCACGTACTAAATATTAAAATTAAAAGACTGTAACAGCTTTTGAAGTAAACTAACAAAGGTCAAGTTTTTAATAAAACAAGATAACATGTAACCCGCGGTTGATTTTCCCCCAAAATATTAAGTTTTTGCATCCATTTTGAAGGATGCTATACGGTTATCTTTTGAAAACAAAGTCTAAGCAGACCAAACGTAAAAGCCTGGACCGAAATTCGAACCCGAAAATTTTACTTGTAGTCAATGCCCTAACCTCTAAACAAGCTGACGGGTTTGCCTCCGCGAAATCACCTCTCTTTAATTGAGTGCAAATAGAAATATCCTTAATTTCAATATTTTAACATATGATCGTTTCCATGTCAGTCATTGCCCCTCCCTCTCTCACCCACTCTCTCCCTTTAACACTGTAGAATCTTAGAAAACAAAGCTCATAACTTGAAAATTATGTTGTTGGCCCTTTAAGTAAAAAATTTCTACGTCCGTGGGTTCACTTCCCCTAAAAAATGCATAGTTGAAGGTATCTTTAAGTCTGTTCTCAAATTCAAACTATTTGCTGACACATTCCTGAACTCATTTTTTGTTCGTAAACGCATGAGGTTGGCAGGTGCAATTATTCAAAAACTATGAAATCGAATACTTTTTTTTTTCATTTTTCGATAAAGGCAGTGGATCTTTCAGAAAATGCTGTCAAAGTTGACGTCTTAAACTAAATTTCCGGACGTAACAGCTCGGTAATGATTGTCATGAGATAACAATCCCTTATAACTCAAGGTATAATTTGTTTATCGAAAAATGAAAAACTATTCGATTCGAAATCACTTTAATAGTTATGAGCGAAAGTGTCATACTTTTACGTTTTAAAATGAGCCAGTAAATGGATCAGAAAATTTCAAAGGGGATATATATATATATATATATATATATATATATATATATATATATTTAGAACACTTTTAATGCAAAAATGATCAAAATTGATCATTTACCGATCAACCTTTGCCTCCTCTCTACCTTTACATTGTACAGAAGTACTTTATTTTATCTTATAAACAAAGCAAAATAAATTCATATTTTACTGTCGCTGTTTTTTCCTCACTAAATCAATTTCTGGATTACTCTGATGCCTAAATGAAGGTATCTTTAACACGTTGGCCGCCGTATGAATCAAATGCGATTCACACTATATTTCTTCAATGTGTTTCGTAAATCATTACGGCGGTCTACCTGTTAAAGCCAAAATGATCAAATCCGGTCATTTTCATATCAACCTTTACCTCCTCCCTCCTTCCGCTTTGGCGCAGCATGTACTTAATAGGACTTTGTGCCATTAAACCCTATTCAACCAACCAACCAACCTTCCGCTAGTTTAATGCTGTATAAATATCTTGCAAAACAAAACAAAATAACATCAAAATGCATAGCGTTTTTTTTCCCCTTAGCAAATACATTTTTGGGATCACTTTTCCCTAAAAAATGCCTCCTTGAAAGTATCCTTACAGCCAAAAAGATCAAATATGATCATTTCCAGATCAGCCTTTGCCTCTTCCTTTCTTCCACGTAGCACAGAAGTGAGGTTTTTTATCTTATAAAACGAAACAAAATAACTTAAAAATTTATAGTGCATTTTTTTCCTCTTAGTAAATAAATTGCTAGGATAATTTTCCCTAGAAAAAAGCCTAATTGAATATATACTTAAAGCCAAAATAATCAAATATGTTCATTTCCAAATCAGCCCTTACCTTCTCCCACTGCATAGTACAGATGTGCTGCATTTTATCTTATAAAATGAAGCAAAATAACCTCAAAAGTTACAATGTTTTTATTTTCCTGAGAAAATAAATTCCTCGATTATTTTTTTTTTTTTTTAAAGCCTAATTGAATGTATCCATAAAGCTAAAATGATCAATCTTTGCCTCTCCCCACACAATACAGAAGTGCTTTATTTTATCTAATAAAACAAAGCAAAATAACTTCAAAATTTATGGTGGAATTTTCCCTCTAGCAAATAAATTTCTGGGATCAATTTCTCTAAAAAATGCCTAATTGAATGTATCTTATAAGCCAAAATGATCAAATATAACTATTTCCAGATCAACCCTTCCTTTCACAACCATCCCTCCCTCAACAAAACACGACATTGCTCTATTTTATCTTATAAAACAAAGATAAATGCGAGGAATAAGAGCTTTAGAAAAATCTTCAAAACTGATTTAACGAGCACGACGTTGTCAGGATTCGGTCAATTAAAACGTGATTTACAGAAGCCATTTGTAGTCAGGTCGTCGCTTCAGAAATTACTTTAGAAATAACTTCGTACGAAAAATAATCGAAAGAAGAGGGAAATGACTTAGTGTCGTCGTGTTAGAATAGCCCATTATACAAGAAAAGAAGACAGCGTTAAGTTATATGCAAAAGGTGAATTTAATTGAATTATTCGATTATGGAAGAAGTAACATGGATTTCGATGATCCTGCATCAAAGGCGGTACACAATTTTATTGAGAAAGGAAAACATTGAAATTGGAAATTATCTTCCAATTTCTGAAGATTAGTTGAATTAATGTTTTTAATCTTCGTGAGGCAGTTATTGCAGGTGCCTTTATTTCGAAACAAACGCAAGACAAAATAGTACAAAAGTTTCAGATAAATTATGAATTTTCAAGCTGAAAAATAAGTTACAACTCTTTATAATCTCACATTTATGCTTTAAATAATTGCAACTATTTTCGAAATACTGTGAAATAACAATGTTTATTATCAAAATGTCATTTACTGTGTATTAATATAAAAATGGCAAAGCTCGTAATCATTATATATTAGTAATTTAGACAATTAGTTAATGTTGTCTTAAATAACTTTTTATTTTCGTAATTGAAAAGCGACTAATTTCACGAGTCATTTATTCTGAAAGAAAATGTTGCCATACTTATGTATTTAAACGAATTATGAACGTATTGCGTTTTAGGTATTTATTTGTCTGGATTGGCTATCTCGTTATTATTACTGTATTCCGAGATCGTATTTCAAGAAGTAGTTACAAGGTTACGACATTATTTTTTAATTAATACGTTTACTATCATTTGTTATTATTCATCTTCTTTTTAAGCTCTTTCAAAAACTTATTCAAGTGCAAAGCTGTCTTATCTAACTCGGAATTCGACTGATTTTATAGAAAACGGTTACATAACCGTAATTTAACTGTATTCTGACCATATTATTGCTCAAATTATGGTCAGAATAGAGATAAATTACGGTTGTTTAACTGTTTTCCATAAAAACTGAACAATGACTTCTATAAAAACTGAACTGTCAAATGTTTCAACAGTTTGCTGCAAATTTTTAACAGTGTATAATTTTTTTTTTTTACTCTCAGTTTTTATGGAACGTCCCTTGTCCTTACTCACGAATCTCCACAAACACTCCCTATCCTTACTCACGAAACAATAGCTGGACCTCATTTACTGAATTACTGAAGTGATTTACCATATTTCGTCATCGCTTAGTTTTAAAATTCAAAAAGTAATTAGATCTCGAACATTATGAATTTCTTCTTCAGATTTCCAATATTATTGCTTATGATTCACTGCCAAAGAATAATTCTGCTACAATTAATTGAATAAAGTTTCCTCTTTTCTATAAAATTGATTTTCTGAGAAACAACCGATATCCAATTTTGCTTATCCTTATCTTCACCATCAACTAACTCTCTAAATCTTCAACTAATTAAGAAATGAGAAATCAGAACTTCCTCTACTGTTCAGAGAAACACATTAACGACCGATTCGTATAATCATTTTAGTTTAAAGCCATATAAATATCTGTGAAATTCGACTAGGGCTGTTTGAAAAGGAAATAATACGAACTATCTTTCTGAAAAGTCCATTTAAAATTATTTCATGATTATTAAATTAAAATTTACTGCTGTCGTTAAATTCGCTGAAAATCTTCCGTATTTTACGATTCCTCTTTTATACTTTATGCCTGATGCGACTAGGAAATTAAATTTTTCTTCCATTAATTATTTTATTAGTGTAATCAATATATTATTTTTTGTAATTTTCGAATTTTGTTAAAACAAGAATAGGCTTGATAATCCTTTTTAATTTACTGTAGTCTTTATAAAACCGACTCAAGGAGTTACGTATCTAAATCTTCTTATCTTCTTGACAACATTTAATTAAACAAAAGGCAAAATCAATAGCCTCATCAATAGATTCATCAATGTCTTTCATTTGCTTATACTTTATATTAAAACTGCATTATTTTAAAAAGCTATACTTCAATATACTTAGCGGTCACTGTAAATGTATTAACTTATATGATTTTCTTGAAGAATCTAAATTTTAAGGTATATTTTTTCATTGTTGAATAGAAAAGGATAGAAGTGCAATTTCTTCGTACTAACATTAAGCCGCTTCTTTATATTACAATCAAAACTGTTGCTTTAATGGCAAACTGATTTCAGGTAGATGCAATGATTGCATATGAATTGCTTCTTAAAAGCCTACACTAGTCACTCAAAAGACCTGGATGATAATGTTAATCCTATGGGGAAGTTATTTTCAAATATCTCCCTTGAATTTTGATATTTTCGAATGATTTTTGTTGCATAGGATAGCTGAGGACGATCTACAACCGGGCTAGTTTTTACTTTTTCGATTTTGGTTATATATTTTTATATTAGGATAGTTTCAATTTCAGAACCGGTTCAAACCGGTTCCGAAAGTAAAAGTAATTTTAAAAAAATATGAAACCAAAATCAAAAAAGTAAAAACTAGTCCGGTTGTAGATCGTCCTCAACTATCCTATGCAACAAAAATTCATTCGAAAATATCAAAATTAAAGCGAGATATTTGAAAATAACGTCCCCATAGGATTAACATTATCATCCGGGTCTTTAGGAGTGGCTAGTGTAGGCTCTTAAAGCTGTTCTCAACTGCTTTGCACAACAAGCACAAAACGCTTTTACACATTTACAGATTAATTTTTTAACGGAAAGATATAAAATTGGAAAGTCTGACTATGGAAGCGATTTCGAATCGGACTGTTTTTTCATTTTTTGATCAATATATTACCTATTGAGTTATAAGCGATTTTGATCACGTGACACGGCATTTTTCTCCCCTTACTGACTGGATTTTCTTCTTTCGTTCGGAAGTTCGGTTCAAAATGCCAACTTTGACAGTATTTTCTGAAAGATCTATTGTGTTTACAAAAAAACGGAAAAAACAGTTCGATGACACAGTTTCTGAATAACAACACCTTCTAGTTTCATGCGTTTCCGAACAAAAATGAATTAAAACTTATGTGAGAAAGTTGACCCTTTGGATTTGAGAACAGCCTTAAGTGTCTATATCTTCTTGGGCCATTCCATGTCACGTGGGCGACAGATTTTCTACATAACATGTTTTAACAATGTTATATCCTCAAATTAAAGCAACTATGCTAATATGAAAATCTAGGGTTTTTGTTATTTTTAATGTATATTTAATATTTTAACAACTTTTAAATTAATAGATATAGGTATTTATGTAAGTGTCACGCGCAGGGCATTTTGTCAGTGTTTCATGGAATGGCCCTGAAACGGGCAGAATTACTTAGGTCTAGGATTTAAAATGTGAAGATTTTTAAACCTGTTAAAAAATGGTTTCTTACTTAGGTAGGATGTTTAAAATGAGGAGATTTTTAAACCTATTAAAAGGCCATTTCATACCATGTGTGGGACAGCTTTTGTACATATTACTGCTGTTTTAACGATGCTATTGTATGTTCAAATTAAAACAACTATGCTAATATTAAAATCTAGGGAATTTTTCTTATTTTTAATGTATAGTTTATATTCTAACAAGTTATAAGTTAATAGGTATAGGTATTTATGTAAGTGTCACATGCAGGTCACTTTTGCACACACGTTTTTCATGGAATGGCCCTCTGACTTTCTTGCCAACGTTAAATAAAATGAAAGGAAAAATCTATAGGTATTCACCAATGCCTTTCATTTGCTTAAACTTCATATTAGAACTTTATCATTTTAAAACGCTATACTTGAATATTCTTAGCGGTCACTCTAACTGCATTAACCTCTATGCTTCTCTTGAAGAATCTAAATTTTAATATGTCGAATAGAAAAGGCTAGGAATGTAATTTCTTCCTTCTGAGTATTAAGCCGCTTCTTTGTATTACAATCAAAACTGCTACTTTAATTACCAATAGATTTCGGGCATAGATACTGATTTCTCCCAAATCTTCTTCTTATGAATAAAACTAGACATAGATTAACGAACGTTTGAAATGTCATATCACATCGTACATATTTTGATTAATTTGCCTACATTGAAGCACTAGCGTAATACATTTAAATAAAACCCTTATTTTGTAACATATCTTTTGATTAATTTCCATAATCTATTCCTTATTTAAAATTTGGACTTTAAGTCCATAATTCTGTGGCTTGATTTGTAGCCACATGCAAATTACAGCAAGCGTACGCATTAGGGAGGCCTGCAGGCTTTAAAATGAATGAAGTCATTGAGTCATGACTTGATTAAAACATACATCCTGGTCAGTAGTTTTCAAGTTAATTAAGTTACTTTTGCAACAATATTAAATGAGAAGTATATAAGTCTCTTTGACGAAAGCTCTTGAACTGACTTTAACAATATTTATTCAATGGGATAAAATAGGAGCTATTTAGATACAAATATTTTATAAAATATACAATATTGAAGCATTACTCTTATTTTACTCATATCCATGGAGAAAATTTCACGGATACGATCAAAAAAAAAAAATAATAATAATAACTTTCGAACTGACTTGCATAATGTTTATTCATTACTTAAGCTATTTAACTACAGTTATTTCATAGAATATGCAATATTTAAACATTACACATCTCTCATATGCATACTCTATTACATATTATCTCACATACTAACATAGTGATATAGTACACAAGGTGTTCAGGTACCACCGCCTTAACACTCTCGCTGCGCAGCCCGAGATATGCTCGGGCATGCATTTTTCCGTCTAATTAATACTATTTGGTTATTCCCACATGTTATTTTTTAGCGAAAACTTTGTCTCATTTAATCAGGACATTTTCCCCGATTACGATAGTCAAAAATTTCTGCTTTAAAGAACCGGTGATAAAAGATTAAAAATTCTGTAAAAGACGTTCATCGCGAAGAATTACGTACGCAGCGAGAGGGTTAGGGGTGTACTCAAATCCAAACTGCTTATTTTCTGACTCATTTTTAAATTCATTTTTGCTCCCAAACGCATCCAATTGACAGGTTCTCTTGTTCAGAAACTATACAATGTGCCGTATTGGTCGATTTTTGATAAAGGCAGAATATATTTCTAAAAATACTGCCAAATAAGGCATTTTTAACCGAATTTCCCGAAGCGATAGTGCTGAAAACGAAAAAAAAAATGGACGTACTGAGAAAATAATTGTTTATAAATCAAGTTCTAATTAATTGAGCGAAAAATAAATTACACGGGTCGCTTATAAATCTCTTCAAAAATGATGTCAGCAAGTTTCATGTTTTTACTTTTAAAAATGAGTCTCAAAATTTCGAGTTGTTGAACGTAGAATATATATATTTTAATACCGCCTTAACGGTGCAGAGCGAGAATCCTTGCTCTGAGTATATAAAAATTGCCCAAAGTCCAAATTGTCCATACTTTGAAGAAGCATAGTTTATGAGTAAAATGAAAAAGAAAAAATACAACCTCATATACTCTCTAGTCGTTTGCAATGCATTGTCATTACAAAGACTGGAGATAAAGTACACATCCCAATATTTAAGAACGGAATACATTATCACTATGCAAAAATTGCGGATAATTTCAAGCTGCCGCCTTTTAAAGCGAGCCTAGCAACAGATGTTCATTTGCATATTAGGCTTACGCCTACGGTTTTTTTTAAATCTTTCTCTTTTCCGATTCTATGGGGTAAAATTTTTATCTTTTAAAATCTTCGTTTTTTGTCCGTTTTCCAATTTCATCATGATGCTTGCTTATGATTCCTTGCTCCGAATATGACGTCATGCTTTTTACTCTTGCATATTTCTCGAAGACTGTGTGTTTTAGAGGCGTGGTTCTTCGGACAACTTTTATGTACTCAGAGCATGGATTCTCGTTCTGTCCAGTTTATTCGGTGGTATCCAAACACCCTGTATGTTATATCTATATACATACCACATTGTTATGATACACTTATTTTCAAATAGCTTCGAAAATTCAGTCACATTAATTGATAAACATAAAGAAAATTTCGCATATAGAAATATGATGCAAAGATAAAATATAATAAAAAGGAAAGTTTTCTTTTCCATTACAACCTCTCCCTCTCACACTCTCTTTTTCTTTTATTTTTATGCATAATATGTGCAGGATACCAAGAACTATTGTTAGACATCGGTCAATTACGGCTATATTGTCACTGTTATGTTACCTTTTAAGGAAAACTGATCCCCCAGAAGAATTCTTCCCCAGGATAGCAGAGACGAATCGATGTACTATTTATTCCATCGATTTTTATCGAAACGATCGATTTTTATTGAATCCACTGTTTATCTGTAAAGTATAGAAATGATTTTGGTATAGAATAAATAACAGGTATAGAATCAGTTGAGATAAGAGTACTTTTTAGGACAAGAAAAAAATAGAAAAATTTGGTAATTTATTATAAATTCCATAATAATATAATTGTTTAATGTGTTGTGATTAAATTTGAAAATGTGGTAAGTCAAGATTGGATTGTGATTCTGCTCTAAGACACCGATTCCCAATCTTTATACTCTAGGAATCAATATTCTAAAGCAACATTCGAGCCATAGATCAACATATATTTTTAAACTGAATAGTTTAGATTAAAATAATTGAATTCTTTACCAATGAATGACAAACTAGCTATCGCTTTACTGTTTATCAATGCAGAAAAAGATATTATTGTTGATAAAATATTTAATTTCCTTTAGTATTTTGTAGAAAATTACTTGTCCAGAAAAATTCCAAAATTGTTTGTTTATTTACTTTAAAATTCATTTAAATTTTACAAATAGAATAGTTAAGTAATGTTTTTCGTTTAGAACAGACACTAGATTAATTGAAACGGAAAAATCATTTAGATAGGCTAGAAAATTATTTAAGGCTATGCTTTTAAATTTTATTTAAAGTTTTAAATCAGAATATGCTAAACACATAAATTTACAATGCAAAGCAGTTTATTTGAGGTAAAACAACAACATCCTTACGGTTTTATCAAGAAAGAATGGTTACTACGTTAAATATCTTTAACTTAAAAATGCAAAACATTTGATTAGAGGTAAAACATAAAAGCGTTCTTAGAGTTGTATAAGGAAAGTCTTTCAGAAATTTACATGTCATCTCGTTAAAGAATAAACGCAACTTAATATTTTTTCTGAACATCAGGGTTCCGGCTTTTTATGCCGTGAGATTAAAACGAAGGCGAAAGCCGTTAGAGAATAGAGGTCAATGCAGCCTCGTGTTTCATATGTAAAACTTTTATGTGTAAAAGAAGATTCTCCTTTGCGTTCAGTTCACCGCTCATTTATTCAATATAAAACATTATTCTTTCCTTAAAACTTTCCAGTGTAATTCAGTTAAATAACTTATCACCTACAGGGTGTCCTAAAATGGCCTGAACATTTTTAAATTCAACGGCAAGTTGAATTTAAAGCTTAATTGATAGCTGTTGAATTTATTCTTATTAGAAGATCAATGTGTGAAGTCGGAGATTTCTTTAATACGCCTTCAGGTTTCAGTTCCAATATCACCGGTAGACGGCGCTTCACTGTCTCGAACTTTTAAAAAGATCAAACTAACATTAAAAAAATGGATTAAAGTTCCCTCAGTTGTTAACTTTCATAGCGTTTAGCTGTCGAAAGGACAAAAAGGTTGTTTGCGTTTTGATAATAGGTTATTTTGAGCAGTGTTATAGTTTGAGACATTACAGGGTTATCTATCGGTAATATGTACAACTAAAACGAGGAAGTGTATTAAAGAAATGGATGACTTCACACATCACTCTCCTGCAACAATAGCTTTAATAGCTTCCACATTTTACATATTACTGAAGTTTAAAAACGTTCAGTTCATTTTATGACAGCCTGTATTTATGGAATCAGTATTTAAAATAGTCGTAAAAAACGCTTTTAATTAATAAATAATCAAAATAAGATTTTGTGTGTGTTTTTCTTGCGTATATTGCATACATCTGGAACATTCAGTGGAAAACGTTACTTTTTCGGTTGTGGTATTTTGGCAGAATATATATATATATATTAATTAAACATTAATATATATATATAAATATATATATTAATGTTTTAGAGGTTTTACATAATATAATACATTAAATATATATATTTTTTTTTTAATAAGACTGATGATACATAAATTGTTTTATTAATTTATTTTTATTTACTTTTTTATGAACGGAGGTGTACTTGTATACCACAATTACATGTTACAACTCATCTCCTCCATTAACGTTTTTACTGATTTTCTGAATGTGATAGCTATTATATACCATATAATCCACGTATATCGCACATCTTAACTTTTGTACTTCGTTTCTCTATTTTTAAGTATATTCGCCATAGAACGTACACCTCCTTCTTTGCAAAGAAACCTTCAGGAGAAAAATAAAAAAAATAATAAAGATTATTGAAATGTATAATAACTGTTATTTTTCATGCAGTTTGATGCTGAAAACTGTTTTTTTAAATATCATGTTCATAAAATTAGAAATTCGAAGGTCAAAAAGAACTTTTTAAAACCCCATAAAATTTAGAAATGCGCAAACCCTTTCAAAAGAACTTCAAAAGATCCTTTATAAGGCGCAAAAAATACGCGCTTCTACTTTGAAAATAGGAGCAACACTGAGGTGGAAAAGGTAAAGATAGACGGACAAGTTGAAAGAACAACCAATAGGAAAGTAGAAGGCATTAGCCAATCACACAAGAGCATAACCCAATCAGCAGAAAACAGAATAGAAGTATAATTATGAAGCAAATCGGATAAAAACAGAGTCAAAGAATATGTAAATTATATAAATGAATGAATAAAAAAATAAATATATAAATACTAAAATAAATAAGTAATAAATAAAAATGTAAAAAAGTTAAAAAATTAATAATAATATATGCTAAAATAAAAATTATAAAAAATTAAGAAAATATATATATATATATGTATATATATTAAAAAAAGTATGCATGAAATATAATATATATAAAATATATAAAATATAATGTATAATATATATTTTTTTTTTAAATCACCATTATTTGTAGAAATTTTAGCTCACCATGACAATCTATTTTTTCTTAATTTTTAATCTCTCATTTTCATAATCGGTGTATAACTCGCACTTGTAAATTTCCCTGAAATTTCTTATATCAGATATGCGCGTCATCCACGGCCTATGGTAATATTCATTCAAAATGTATTTCTTTTTCTCCGAAAATACCTTTATAGGGAAATTAAATTTTGTTACGAAAAAGTAAACAGAGCAAAAATAATGTCTGAATTACTGTCATAACCCTTTTTTTTTTTTTTTTATCTTCCGTTGCAGCAAAAAAAAAATATGAGCAATAATTTCCAAAATATATTATCATTCGTCGCTAATAAAAATATTCAGAGACGGATTAATTCCAGTTGGTAACGGTGAATGTACACGTTTTCATTTGTCTTTAATTTTAAAGTATTCGCACTGAACTAGAAAAGGTCGTGAACCTTAAGTACCCTCCGTGCTTTATTAAAAAAGTAAGCATCATTTAATTAATAAAAATGTGGTTTTTAATTCATATGCATTAAGCTTTTTATTTTTGATATACTTAATTCAAGTTACATCACCCCATACTAAATAACCTTGGCATACTTAAACAAAACAGTTTATATTTATATCCTCCGTTACAAAAAAGAAAAAAAAATCTGTGCAATAATTGTCTGTGCAAAAATCTGTGCACTGAACTAGAAATAGTCGTGAACTTTAAGTACCCTTTGTTCTTGATTTAAAAATTAAGTATCATTTACTTAATAAAAGTGAGTTTTTAATCCATACAAGGGAATAAACGCGGGCTTCCCGGGTTACAGAATATAGATGAAAACCTGAAAACTTTAATAGATTTTTTACAGTTAATATATTTTTTTAGAAGGCTCACTAACAATACCAAAAATTATTTTTATATAAATAATAGCAATTATCCATTTAAATTAAGTTTTGAAATTTATTAAAAGTTATATTTTCGTATTGGTCTTGCGCCAGGAGTTAACAACCTAAGAAATCGCCAAAGTTCACTATTTACATCAGCCCTTTTTGATTCTGATCATTTCATTCGTTTAAGCACGTAGTTCAATTACATATCTTAAATTTATGTTTTATTTATATTTTATTATTGTATTTATTTATTGATGAACTTTTAATTTTGTAATGGAATATACTCTGGAAACAAATACGGAGCTATTATATTAATATAAGTGCAAACGGATTTATCTTTCGTAATCTTCTGCACGCGATAGAGAGAGATTTTTTTTTTTTTTTTTTAATCATTCTTGAAAATTATTTTTTAAACTACAAAAAGGAGTAAATTGCGATAACAGTTTTCAAACAAATTGCATTTGACATTGCAATGATGTTTAAAAAATTGCAGTAAAAGCTAAATTTAATCATCTGGTGTTGCCGTTGTCAAAATGACAAGAGAGTTACGGACGGACACGTGTGTCCTTTATAATATAGATACGTTAAGCTTTTTATTTTTGAGTACTTACTCCGAGTTACTACATAGCACGCACTAAATAACCTTGCCATGCCGAAACAAAACTTTTTGTATTTCTATACTCCGTTTCAATATTACTAAACAAATAAATTGTAGTTCAAATAATGAAAGTTTCCACGAACTCCTATTTAAATCTGAAATGGTATGAAAGGTGAACTGTGTATATTAATATAAATGTTTTCGGTCGAAATGTTTTGATCGAAATTTTTGCGCTCAAAATGTAACGTTTACCGTAGGATAACCCATACGCATGAATTTTGAATCAAAATATTATTTTAGACATTTTAAAATAATCATACAATAAGTAGTTATCATAAGTGTTAGACTGTAAAAAAAGACAGGTGTTTCTTAAGGGGCTACTTCACTCAAGCGAAAGCACCCGCTCGCTAATGTTAATCCTATGGGATATATCTTTTTAAATATCTCGTTTGCATTTCAATTTTTTTTTTCATTTGGATAGCTGAAGTCGATTTCTACAACTACCGTTTTTTCTTCTTTTTTGATTTTGGTTGCATTCCTTTTTTTTACCCGACTGCCAAGAAGGGTTATGTGTTTCACGCATATCTGGGTATGTGGATTTCTTTATACCCTCGAAACTTCTCAACGGCCGGATGGATTTTAATGAATGGGGTCTCTGTCAATTCGTCTTAACCGTCCGATGGTTATAGGCTAGTTTATGTTTTTATAAATTCAAAATGGCGGTAGAAACGAAACAAAATTTTTACGCACCCTATTGAGTGGCATAGCATTGGATAGGTCTTTCAAAATGAAGACGAAGAAGGTAAGTAGTATAAAAAAATAGCTTCACATTGATGAGAAATAATTAATTGGTTCGCTTTTTACGCAGTCGGGTTTTTTGATTTTTTAAATTTAATTTTTAGTTGTTACGAGGACACTTTCACTTCCGAAAGTGAATGTTCCCTCATAAAAGACAAAAACCTGCAAACAAAATCGAAAAAGTGAAAAAGGATCTTTGTAGAGATTGGCCTCAGCAAAACAATGCAAAAAAAATAATATAAAAATATTGAAATGCAAACTAGATATTTTAAAAATATGTCCAATAGAATTAAAATTTAGCGGGTGTTTTTTGTGTGAGAGAAGTAGCCTCTTATAATATAGACTTCACCCACGCTTCTCATAACTTCGAACGAAAACATACAATAACCTCCTCCGAGTTATTAACGATTCCGAAAAACTATCTTTAGAGACCTTAGAACCCATATATTTTCAAGATATAAAGAAGCAGTTGCTTCTTTTGCTGCCACTGCTTTTTGGCAACGTTTCCGAGCAGTTTTGTTAGTGTATTAATCAGTTTTCTCAACTCGGAATATATATAAAGTGTTTTCGAATCCTATCCACTCTAAAGATAAAAGTAAACGTAAACATCTTCAACAACTTTTACAGACAAACATGATGAATTAACAGTTTTAACATTAACATTAAAATTAATATTATTTTGTTACTCTTCGATGTATAAATTCAATTATGCAGCTGAAAATGTTTAATTGCGAATTAATAACATCCTAAAACCTGGTATTCCGGTTTGAGAAAATTGATTAATAAACTATTAATTACTCATTAATTTTACAATTTTGGCTTTATTTCGGATTCTGCTGACTTGAAAAATCCTAAAATCTCTATTTTATCGTTATTTTGGATACCGCGGATTCAGAAAAAAAAAAATTACAATTTCACATTATTTCGAGTCTTGCGCACATGGAAATAAAGGGGGGAACGCCAAAATATTTACTATTTTGGCGTTACTTCTCGTCCTACAGACCCTAAGAATCTGAAGAGAAAAAAAGGAAAAAAAAAATCTATCACAATGCTATTTCGGGTTCCTTGCCTTTCAAAAATAGCAAACTTAGGTAGTCTGGTATGGTCCAAAAATAACAATAATAATTCATTGTGTGCATTTAAAATTACATATAATTGATTTAATTTCACTTTAAACTGTCTAACAAAAAAAAAACCTGGAGTCGGAGTCGGCTTGTTTTTTAGCGACTCCGACTCCGAATCTTTTACTCAAAAATAGGTCTGACTCCGACTCCGCAGCCCTGATAAAAACTACTGGAAAACGTTTCCTAAAATCAGTGGTACCAAAAGAAACTTTCTTTTTATAAAGGATTCTTTAAATGTTGAGAATATATTGGTTTCTGACGTTTGTAATGATAAAGAACGCTTTTTGGAATCTTTTATAACTCGTAAGAGGTTCTTGTAGGAAGAGCTCAGATGTAAAGGTGGTAAGTGACACAATCATCATTTTGAGAAACGATTGCCCTAAGGTTCGAAATCTTTATTTGCCTTTATTGCCAAATGACTCCTTTATCAATTAAAATCTGTGTGAGTATTAGATTTTTTCATATAGTAATTTAACAGATGGTAGAGGATCAGTGAATATATTCAATCATATTATTAACTTTTTTTATCCCCCAATATGCTATTTCTTTCGGGCAGCAATTAAAGTGTCGTCCCTAAAAAATTACGTTCCGTTACATAAACCAGCCGTAAAACGAAGCAGATGTATCATTGTACGCTTAAATGTTGATAATATCTACTACAATTTTTTATACTTTTAAACATCGCACATTTTCAATTCTTACATCATCGTATAGGGGCAAAAAGTACTTTTAAATGCACTTTTTTTGAAAACCGCATTTCAATTTATTTTTGAGATAATATTTTATTTTTTATTTTTATTTTATTTTATTTATTTATTTATTTTTATTTATTTATTTATTTATTTATTTATTTATTTATTTATTTTTTTTTGTAGTTTTTAAAGCCATTTCTATAATGGTGGTAACTAAAGTACTCCATTGTTGTAGAAAGTAAAGGGAAAATAGTATATTACTATATATTTTTGTTGCCATTTTCTCATAAAAACGGGAAAGAAATGCAATTGAAATACAATGCAATTTTATTAATCCGTGTGTAATAAGATTTTCCGAATTTTGAAAAAATATAAATGAATGATTTCTAATAAAACATGGAGCTATTATAAACTATACTTACTTTTCAGTATCCATTTTAATGTTAGATACCCGATATTTTGCCAAGTTTTTTTTGAATGACGTCATCGCTTTTTGCTGGGTTTGGGTATTATTCCGCGATAGTGACGTCATATGTATACTTTTCTATAGATGTTGCTTAAGACTGGATCGTAAATGTGGAATTCTTCAGCGGATGCAAAGGACGTCATTTTATACAAAATGAAAGCGTGTATTTTAAGTCGTAAAACTGAAATATGTTTTGTACTATCTATATTTCTATATTTTTTTCTTCATCGGGGGCGACACTAAATTCTGAAAAAGCAGAATTCTTGTTTTCTATTCTTTTTTTTTTTCTGGGTCACATACCACCTTTATTATCTGACCTCTTCATATATTTTCGTTCGTGGTTATATTATATTTTCGTAGATTAAGAGACTTCTCTTTTTTAACATTGTAGCTCCCTGATTCCCTGATATCCATTTACAACATTTTCCTTATCTGCATAAGAAATCTCAGCTACATGAAATATTTTTACTTACTTGATCATGCGACCAGTTTCCCTTTAACTGCTCTGTGTCAGTATGAAAATATAATCGTCGAAATTAAGAGATATGGTCTAATAACGAGCGAAATAAATTAGTCTCCTTTAAAGTTTTGCATCTTCAGCATTCTGATATCTGAAACTGCATTTCCTAACTCAAAATGAAAGCGTTCTTAAGTATATCAGCATCAAACTTTCTCTCCAAGCAAAGCTATATTTTATTCCTAAATATCATCATAGAAGGAATTTCGTACTTTTCAATCCTGAGTGGAGGTAAGTTTGTCACTTTTCTTTTAATAATGCGAAAATGAGTATAATACTGATTGTCTCAAATAAGTTAATTTATAAAAAACAATTACATTTAATTGAGAAAAAAATTATTTTGATGCAAATTCTTTTCAATTTTGAAAAAATTAATGAAAAGCGATCCTATATTTGGTACTTACGCTGTCAAAAAAAAGGGACAGTTAATTTTTATCTACGAAAATATAACCACGAACGAATATTTACAATAATCACTTCAGAGTTACTCACGATTCAGAAAAGCGTTCTCTATCCTTAGAAACCTCACAACTAATATATTTTCGAGAGTAAAAGAAGCATTTATAAAAACGAAGTTTCTTTTGGTGCCACTGACTTTCGGAAACGTTTCGGAATAGTTTTTATACTACATTAATCAGTTTTCTCAAACCACAATGTCATTTTTTAGGATGCTACTAATTCTCAATTAGACACTTTCAGCTGCCTAACTGAATTTAAACATAAAATGTAATTAATTAATATTAATTTTTATGTTAATGCTGTTAATTTATCATGTTTGTCTGTAAAACATGTTTATTAAACATGGAAGTGTTTTCTTCAATATAGCATTTAAAAACCGATAGATCCTAACCAAACCACTGAAAGCATCCTAAAAATCGATATTTCGGTTTTAGAAAACTGATTAATGTACGAACTGACTTGAAAACGTTTCCGAAAATCGGCGCGGCGGTAGAATAAAAAACTTTGTTTTTATAAATGCTTCTTTAAATCTCGAATATATATATATATATATATATATATATAACTTTCTATACAATAATACCATTGAAACAAATGAAATGACCTATAATTATGAAATCGTAATTAAACACAACAGAAACCAAATACTAGTTAAATTATATAGTCCAATATAATACCTTATGAAAATTAAAAATGAATAAAAAAAACACGATTATGGATACAAAATAATGCTTGTATTGTAAATTACGTCTTCAATGACACAGAATTTACGCATATCTAAGCAAGACAGTCGTTTTCTATAGAGAATTAAGCTATAAGCTGAATAATAAATTCTCGCTATGCCCGAACGATATATATATATATATATATATATATATTAAGATATATATATAAAGATAAAGAAAGCTCTTCGGAATCGTGGGAAACTCGGAGGAGGTTATTGTACATGTTCGTTCGTTGTTATATTACATTTTCCTAGATTAAGAAACATCTGTCTTTTTTCACTGTGTGCCGAAAATGCTCTCGTAACAAAAATCATGATAGTTCATTCACATTTTTTTTTAATAAATATACTATTTCAAGTAATAATGTAGTAAACCACAGTCTGAGCCATAAAATGAAAACTTCCTTAGATATACCCATTCATATTATCACTTTGAGGACTCTTCGTGTATCTTTTGTATGTTAAGTTATTAAAATAATTGTAAAATTTCAGGAAATTATTAGATATTCAAACCTATACAGAGGGTGTTTACACATATTGGGAACGATTTTGACAACAAAAATAAAATACATAAATTAAAACAATTATTTTTTAATATGTTCTATCTGGTAACCCTTGTTGTGGACTATCATATTGCTGCGGGATTTCCAACATAGTAGAGCTATATTAATACATGGAAATTATTCCCGAGAGGAACATTCGCCTTACATACAATACTTCAAATGAAAATCAAATTTCAAAGTAATTGCTTAAGAGGCGCAAAAGGCCAACATAGTGAAAAAGATTCCTTGCCGGGACTCGAACCCGGGCCATCAGTATAGCGCACTGACGTTCTACCGACTAAACCGCATGGAACGATACCCAGCCTGGAAAATCTCTCACTATTATATGTTGGCAAGGCTACAAATTCAGAACAAGATGGAATATTTATCGTGAGCCACAGACATAGGGCAAACACGAAACTTTATTAAATCCAGCATCGATAGAAACTATATTAATACATGGAAATTATTCCCGAGAGAAACATTCGCCTTATATACAATATTTCAAATGAAAATCAAATTTCATCATTCCTTTGCGCCTCTTAAGCAATTACTTTGAAATTTGATTTTCATTTGAAATACTGTATGTAAGGCGAATGTTTCTCTCTGGAATAATTTCCATGTATTAATATAGTTTCTATCGATGCTGGATTTAATTAAGTTTCGTGTTTGCCCTATGTCTGTGGCTCACGATAAATATACCATCTTGTGCTGCATATATGTTGCGCCTTGCCAACATATAATACTGAGAGATTTTCAAGACTGGGTATCGTTCCATGTGGTTTAGTCGGTAGAACGTCAGTGTGCTATACTGATGGCCCGGGTTGGAGTCCCGGCATGGAATCTTTTTCACTATGTTGGCCTTTGCGCCTCTTAAGCAATTACTTTGAAATTTGATTTTCATTTGAAATACAGGGTGATTCATAAAAGATGGGCAGAACTTTAAGGGGTTATAGTACACTTAAAGACAAATAATATTAAATAGGAGACTAAGGGTCCCAGACGTATTCCCAAGGAGATAGGGGGCATTAAAGTTTAGGGTCCGAAATTTCAAATGATTATAAAACATGGAAAAATTGGTCGATTCGTTTGCGGTTTTTGCAAAAAATTTTCTTTATGCCAGTATTTTCTTGAAATAAAATTTTAAAGTTCAATTTCAAAAAATGCCGATAGGGGGCGCTTTAGACTTTGGAGTAACAAACAACTATTTTTTAACGTTATTTTTTGTATTTCTTTAAATGATTTCGAAAGCTTAGACTTAAACTTAAATTTTGATCTAAAAATCTGAGTCCTAACGAGTAGTTAAGTAGCATAAACTGAAATTTGAAATTTGAAACCCTTCTCCCCCCAGAACAAAAATCAGTTATTCCCGATCTTTGTGTCGTAGATTAGGCTCTAACTACTGCCGCGTTTTGCTAAAATTATTCTTTATGTCAGTATTTTCTTGAAAATAAATTTTAAAGAAAATTTTCAAAAAATTCCGATAGAGGGCGCTTTAGACTTTGGAGTAACGAACAACTATTTTATACCGTTATTTTTTGTGTCTCATTAAATGCTTTCTAAAGCTTAGACTTAAACTTAAATTTTCAGCTCAAAATCTGAATCGCTGAGCGTGGTTCAGTAGCGAGGGGAGGGGGTTCAAATTTCAACTTCTGAACATAGTTCAGTTTGCACTACTTAACCATGCCCAACGATTCTGTGCTGTGATACGAGGCAAAAATACAACTTTCGTCAAGGACTGCATAGTTGGAATTCACTCATAAAGGCACTGGCACAGTTGGAAACGTCGCTCATGCAAACGTTAAAGCTCCATTCCTGACGCTAGTCACCGGGTGAAGAAGGAAACAGAAAGTATGCAAATGTCAAATGGGGAAGAAGAAGAACACGTATGCAAAATTTCGACACGATTCAGGCATAAAAACCACTGAACGGTGAGTCAAGTGTAAGTCGCTGTAGTAATGAATCGGAAGATGGTGCCCTTCACGAATAAGGAAAAGGCTGAGATGCATTTAATTTACGGAGCGGCAGATGGAAATGGTGCAGAGGCACAACGAATGTACGGAGAGCGATTTCCCAACAGGCGGTTGCCTAACCGCAAAACTTTCGAGCGCTTGCACAGACAGTTGTGTGAGACGGGATCATTTCTCGCTTCCCGGTCGAATGCAGGTCGTGCAAAAAAGGACGAATCAGTAGTTGTTGCAGAAGCCATTCTGGATGTAGTAGCGGCGCAGCCAAGTACAAGTACACGAACAGTGGCTAGGCAGGTGGATACCTCACAGTCCATGACTTGGAGGGTACTGAAGGATGAACATTTGCTCCCGTTTCATGTGCAACGAGTCCAGAAACTGTCTCCAGGGGATTATCCAAATCGTATTGAATTCGCCCGCTGGTTTCTGCAGCAGAACGCGCTAAATCCACATTTTGTACGAACTGTGCTTTTCACCGATGAATGTACCTTCACACGTGAAGGTACATTTAACACACACAATGCACATGTATGGGCGGATGTCAATCCACATGCTACGTATCCACACGCTCATCAGAGACGCTTTTCCATCAATGTTTGGGCAGGAATCCTCGGAGACCACCTAATCGGACCGTACCTTCTTCCTGAACGCCTCAACGGTAAAACATACCTCACATTTCTGCAACATGTGCTGCCAGACCTGTTAAACGTTGTTCCTCCACGCATCCGGCGGGTCATGTGGTTCCAGCACGATGGAGCGCCAGCCCATTACGTACGAGACGTCCGCAACTATCTGGACATCACATTTCCGAACAGATGGATTGGTCGAGGTGGTCCTGTTGCTTGGCCTGCTCGCTCGCCAGATCTTTCACCCCTCGATTTCTTTTTTTCGGGACGATTGAAGGCTCTTATGTATGAGACACCCATTGAATCCCCCGAGGAACTGGTCGCCAGACTTTCCGCCGCTGTAGGGGAAGTGCTCGAAAAGCCTGATGTTTTCGCGAATGTTCGCCGTTCCATTCTTCGCCGTTGTTCTGCGTGCATAACCTCTGGTGGTCACAATTTTGAACATTTATTGTAATTACATGTTAATAAATATGCTTTGGTAACATAATCCTAATTTGTGTCTTTTTACCTCGTATCACAGCACACAATGTGTGGACATGGTAAACTGAACTGTGCTCAGGAGTAGAAATTTCAAACCCCTCTCCCCAGAAACTTAACCACGTCTAACGATTCAGATTTTGGGCTGAAAATTTAAGTCTAAGCTTTAGAAAGCATTTAATGAGACACAAAAAATAACGGTATAAAATAGTTGTTCGTTACTCCAAAGTCTAAAGCGCCCTCTATCGGAATTTTTTGAAATTTTTCTTTAAAATTTATTTTTAAGAAAATACTGACATAAAGAATAATTTTAGCAAAACGCGGCAGTAGTTAGAGCCTAATCTACGACACAAAGATCGGGAATAACTGATTTTTGTTCTGGGGGGAGAAGGGTTTCAAATTTCAAATTTCAGTTTACGCTACTTAACTACTCGTTAGGACTCAGATTTTTAGATCAAAATTTAAGTTTAAGTCTAAGCTTTCGAAATCATTTAAAGAAATACAAAAAATAACGTTAAAAAATAGTTATTTGTTACTCCAAAGTCTAAAGCGCCCCCTATCGGCATTTTTTGAAATTGAACTTTAAAATTTTATTTCAAGAAAATACTGGCATAAAGAAAATTTTTTGCAAAAACCGCAAACGAATCGACCAATTTTTCTATGTTTTATAATCATTTGAAATTTCGGACCCTAAACTTTAATGCCCCCTATCTCCTTGGGAATACGTCTGGGACCCTTAGTCTCCTATTTAATATTATTTGTCTTTAAGTGTACTATAACCCCTTAAAGTTCTGCCCATCTTTTATGAATCACCCTGTATAGTAGAGCTTTTTGTAAAACTGGAAGTGGAGTTTTGTTCCAATTCTCCACCACACATTTCCAGAGTCCACCCAACGTAGTTGTTCGGCGTTCACAAGAGCTTGTTTTAATAGTCCAAAGGCACAGTAACCCATTAGTGAAATATCTGGGGTCTTGGCTGGAATATGATTAAACGGCATATTTGATTCCAGTTTCTCTTGTCAATTTTTCGGGGAAGACGACTTGCACTTTTGGATGCATGGCTGCTCGCTTTATCCTGGTGAAACTCAACACTTTTAACGTCTGTAGGATAAAGTTCTGGAATACGTCCGTAGGATAAAGTTTTGGAATTTCTTCTTTAAAAATAGGAATTATAACATTGTTTTGATATTAAGTAGAGTTAATTTCGACATTTTTCACAACTTTTCTGATCTTTAATTTTTCGTTGTAAGAGATTCCAGCAATCGTCAAAAGTCCTTTAGAGAAACTTTCTTTGCAGTGTTTGAACAAAAGTTGTAAGTCTTTCTGACATCTTTTTTGGTAATAAATCGATTTTTTTTATTACAGTTATTTAGATAAATCCGTGTTTCATCAAATGTAACAATTTTTTCCACTTATCACCAGCTAAATGTTTTTCATACAGATTTTCATAACAATTATCTTCGGAAAGAGCAAATATATAACCTGCAAGCCGCTCGCTTCTTTCGCGTGCCATTTCAGTATCAGACGATATTTTTTCATAGCAGCCAATATTTCAGTTATCACGTAATTACATGTTGCTAGATTTTTTCCCCTGTAATTTCTCGTTGTTTTTTAATTTAACATAAAAAAATTTCCCAATATGTGTAAATACCCTCTGTAGTTCATTACACTCACAACATCACAGAAATTGTAGGCAAATAATTTTATATAAATATAAACATAATTTTTAGATATATAATATTTTTCGTAACTGGTTGTTCGTGAAAATCGTGTTTTTCGTCAAACGCATTTACTTACTTATTTCTGAAAATATATTCGAAAAATTCAGCTCAAGTTCTTAAAACTCTCCAGATTTTTATGTTGTACTTTCCTTAATCTCAACCAGTGGTGTCTCGTGACTGGTTTTATTTAGGGCACCAAATGCATTGCTGCCAAATTTATTCTTTTCTACCACTATTTTTTAAAGAAATCTATCTAATTTATAAGCAGAAAATTTCCCAATTAAACAAGGAAAATATTTCTTTTAAAAAATAATAGTAAATAAATAATAGTATTTCTAGCGATGCATTTAGTGCCCCAAAAAAAGTCACTCACGAGCCGCCACTGATCTCAACATTAGAAGTTCTTTTCTTTCTTGAGATCAAACAACACCTAGTTACTTAAATACATACCTCCTGCTTAAGAATTGAAACACAAATAGCAATAACTACGCTTCCAATGATAGTAAGAAAAAACAAAAATTGTTTTGGATAGTGTGTAACGTAAAGTTATAAAATGTAAATATGTAAAGTTTTTCAAATTAACAAATTTTTAAAAAATGTTATACGTTGTTGTGAATTGTTGTTACGTACTTACGTTACGAATATTTACGTTGTTCAAAATTAGCTATTCAAACATATCTTAGAGTTATTTCCTTTAACGTTTGCTATAAAATGAAAACCTATCGATTTTCAGAATATCATAGCATTAAGAGGAATTAATTTATTTGATCTATAAATTCTCATTAATGAAATAGGTTACAGAGAAGGCTACGCTTATTGGATTGTGTAAAATAGTATTTCATTCTCAGATTTCTCAAGAAAACTGAGTGCATGAATTATTCTACATGCACTTGCTGTTGAATTATATTTTTTAAAGTTCCATTTTTATTGTGTATAATATATTTCTGCAAGTTTCGTTTTGTTAAAAACTGTCAGTGCTTAATTTTATAATGTGATGTTTTAAAAATATTTACTTTAAAATGTCAAAAATTATATTATAGAAATCTATAATGCTATCACATGAATGTAAAAATTCGTTAACAAACTGTCACGAAAATTAAGACAAAAAAACTGACAAGGAAAATGAACAGAAATAATTATTTTAAAATAAAGGACTAGTGTCGTTAAGAGTTTAAAATGAAACCTTTGATATTCATGAAAGTTTTAAGGTATATCATAGAACAAATATTAAGTAACAATACGCAATTAAAGTTGTTCAAAAAACGCTAAGTGTATAACATACAATGGATGTTAAAAATAAATTAATAAAATTAATACGACAGTGAAATTATTTATTGAAACTACAGTAACACAATTTATTTATTGATATTGCATTCATTTAATTTTGTATAAATATATATAAAATAAATATATAAAAATATAATACGATAAACTTTATTTGTCTTGCAAACGAAAAGATTTCTTTCAAGTATGTGCAAATTCAGGTGACAATTTCATATTATTGTTTTATAAATCCTTAACCTCTAACATAAACATTTATCAAAATCAAAATAATACCTTCATTCACTCTGCGTGAAATAAAAATGTAAAATCGGTTAAAATATTGATAATAAAAATAAAATTAAAATATAGCAAATGAAAACGGCTTTTCATGTATGAGTGAATTCAGGTACGAAGTTTATCTTAATGTTTTATCTATATATTTAAAACGTTAACCGTTTTCTTTCGACAGTCCGTGAGAAGAAATTACTGCATCAAATTACCCCAATCTTTTTTTTAAATGAAAGATATTTGGCCACAGATTTGTTATCGTACATTCGTTTGTTCAAATATTTTATTAATTAGCCGTAATTTTAAATTAAAATTTCACAGTTGCGCATGCGCTGTATACAAGTACAAGTCTGCTTTTGGAGTGACGCGCTGCACATGCGCAAAGCTGCTCACTCAGTTGAACTATTACGTCACAGGTAGAAGTTGTTTTAAGTTCGTCTGCTATTCGATCTTACTGTAAACAAGCTTTTCTTTCTGTCACAAAGTTAATATTATTTGGCTCTTTCAGCATTGTTAACAATTCAAAAAATTATTGTGTCTATATTAAGAGTTATTTCGGTAGATACTGTTTATTTCGGTGGTGTCATATTGTTTTGGTTATATTACACACAGTTGATAAACACAGTGCTTTGAGGCTAAAAGTTATGGCTGGCGATCTGTCTTATGAACTGCCAATAATTACACACGAAGATTGATAAACTAGCATATTAAGTTGTAGCTGCTTATTTGAAAAAATAAGGTAGCATAAATATTATAAACGCAAAATTATTTCTGTAAGATCCTCAAATTCGAAACAATTGCGTATGCGTCAACTGTTCTTCGAACCTCGCTTCAATTTAGAAGCAAGTAAAACCAGTTCCTGCTAGCGTAGCGAGTTAAAGCAACAGTTTAAAACTCTGAATCTTTGTAGAAGACGAAGGTTCGAACCCAAGACTGGCAAAATGTGAAATACTTTTATCGATAATTCATTTCAATAATGACATATTTTATTAGGAAGAGAAGTTATAGGATTTTTATTCTATTATTATTATTATTTGAATGCTTTATAACTAAATAAAATTTAACACTCAATAATATTTTGAAAAAATAATGATTTTATATTTAAAATATTTAAGCTAAAATATTTTACATGTCATTATCAATTAAATAAATTGAGCCGATCTACAATTTTCTGACTAGTATCAGGAATATATATGTGTGTGTGTCAGAAAGAAAAGTTTGTCATTCATTTGCGTAAAAAATAAAACGGAAAGAAAGAAAAATATTCGTATAAGAGGTATAAAAGAAATTACCTTGATATCTAGGTTTAATATTTGAAAAATATATAAAAACGTAAAATAAAATTCAAGTAATAAAAAATATATATTATAAATCGTTAGCTGCATCAAGTTTCAAATTTAGGTTTTTAGAGAATGAGACAGATAAAAATCAAATTTATGGCAGCTTTTAATGATCGTGTAGTTTTAAAAATAAATGAAAATAAATATTGTTATTTTAAAATTATATTGTAAAAAAGAGGCCGTAGTAAGTAAAAATAAATTCTCTACCCGGTATTTTTAGGTAAATTTCTGATTTTAAAAAAAAAGAGGCATAATTGGTTGTAAATTATAAACTTAAAATTCTTTCACTTCATTGAACAGGTTAGACTGACCAGCACCATCTAACGCCTTAAAAAAATAGGAATCATTTATGGAATGTATAGAAATTCGTCACGTAATTATTCATTCAATAATTAATTTAAAAGCAACTAATTAAAAATTCAAGAATTTTTCTAATGAAACAGTCACGTTATTTACCGTCAAATCTTGACGGGCACTATCTAGTAAATAATTAAATCCCTAACATTAATATATATCAAAATCAAAATGGTAACTTCCTTCTGCTTGTGTGGAAAAAAATAGATAAAATGGGAATAAATTAGTAAAAATGTAAAACAAAAAACAAGTTTGACTCCTAAAATTGTCTTTTTAACAAGTGCGATGAGCCTAAATATTATATAACATTTAATAAATGTAATAAACAATTTAAAAAATATATAATGAAATTTTTTAAAAGAAACTTTTAGGTTCACCATCGAAAAGGGACACTTTCATTAGTCTTATCTATCTCAATCTTTTTTTTCCTTAAAAGTCCACCTAACTCATTAGTGAAGTAAACCATATTTGTGCGGAAGCATATTTATAAAAAAAAAAATTGTCGGTTCTGGAGAGAAACCTGCCTAATTTGCTGATAAATGCTATGCGGATTTTATCATATCAAATAATAAATTGAAAAGAATTTTATATTACTTTGAACTCAATTTATATAAGATATTTATGATCTCTAGCTTCAATTTATTAACTTTACTTTACTTGTTCTGCTTTAAGGTTATCATAATTAACTTATGTGTAATCAAGTTCGACAAAGTAACGAACTTTCGATTTCGTAATGTGCCTTTTCTTCGAAACGCGTGGAGATTTTTAAAATAAAAAATAATGTACTAAAAAGAATTTCATGTTACTTCTTTACTATGAAATTCAATTTACGCGAGACCTTTATGATTTGTGCTTTAATTTATTATCTTTACCTTATTTATTCTAAGGTTCTAACCTAACTTAATCTAATCTAACTTAAGTATAATAAAATTCGGGAAAAAAATGAATTTTCAGATTCGTAACTTGCTAAATGATTTTGTTAGGAAATCCGTGGAGATTTAAAAAAAAAAAAAAAAGATATATTTAAAAAAATGTTACTTCTTTAATGACTGGACTCTTAGTATGAGACTCAACTTACGTGAGAACTTTATAATCTCTACTTTAAATAATATTTTTTTTCCATTTATATTCGATACTCTAACTGAACATATTTTTTTATCGTAACTAACTGGAATGTAATCGAGTTCGAAAAAATAATATGTTTGTAACTTTTTTTTAACGTGTGTAGTTTATTAACATAAGAAATTATATATGAAAAGGGAACTCATATGACTTCTTTACTATGAAACTCAATTTACGTGAGAACTTAACCAGATAGCATTCGATTTTGAGGTTATCATAACTATTTTAAATGTTATTAAGTTAGACAATATTACGAAATTTCAAATTCATAACCTGAGTTTTCAGAACGCTTAAAAATTGCTAGTATAACAAATAGCTAATTTCTAGACATTTTTCATTCTTTAATTTAAAGTTTTATAACTAAGATATCATTAAAAATATTATCCATAGATAAAATAATCTTTTCTTTATTTATTTCATAACTGACTTAAATGTAATCTGCGTAACATATAGCCTTTCAGATGATTTTGCAAGAGAACATGTGAAAATTGTTAGACAATTTTCCTAACAAATAATATCTAGTAATGTAGATATAGTTACTACACTTTTATGTTTATATATGTTTATAACACTCTTTAGTTTAAAGTTTTGTGAACTAGTAGCTCCAAAATAAAATCTTAAATAAAATCATATTTTCCTTATTTATTTTAAGGTTATCATAACTAACTCAAATATAATCATGTTTGACAAAATAACAAAATTCCATATTCGTAACCTGCCAAATGATTTTGCAGGGGAATGCATGAAAATTATTAACATAACAAATAATCGCTAGTGTTGTAAATACTTTTCACTGTTTAGTTTAAAGTTTTATGAACTAATAGCTCCTAAATAAAATTCCCTGCTCTCGTAAGGTTTCCTATAAAGCCTTACATTTTCGATTTAAACAAAGGACCTAAAGGTATATTCGGTAATGTAACATCAGTAGAGTAACAGCTGCCTTGATTCTATGTACACGATTCAGACATTATTCAATCAATATATACTTTCTCTTGGCTTCGTCCCAAGAGATCCAAACTGTAATAAACCATCGAAGTACTTTTAGACAGTAACTACGAGCTCCTGTTTCAGCGTTATATAAAACTGCGGTCTCATCAGAAATTATGTCTACTATTATGTGTTTTATGGTTCATTTCTTTAGAGCAAAATTTTATGAGAAATGTGGGAATGAAGCTACTCTATCACACACATGATGTAACATATGGATTATTTGACGCTTTTTAAATTTTATTAGTATATAGTTCAAATTCAATATAACCACATTCTGCTTGAAAGTTTGATTCTAAAATCAATATTCAATGCAATTTTTTCCGCATTCATAAATGTTTATTTTATTTTTGTGTTCCTAAACGTTTCATAACTGAACATATTTTTTTATGTTCCTGAGATTTTTATTTAAAGATTTATTTCGTATTTTCAAAAAACCTATTTTGTTTTGTTACATATTTTTTATGTAAAAAATTATGATCGACATAATAATTTTTAATATGCTTGAAAAAACGTCTAAATGCCACGTCTGAAAAAGTGACGTGGACGTGTAGACGGCAATAAACAGAAAGCTAACAATTGATACTTAAGGCTGTTCTCAAATCCAAACTCTTTTTATGCATCCATGGTCATTTTTATTCTGAAATGCACGAAATTTCCAGTCACTCTTATTCAAAAGGAAATCCAATAGTTTAACAAAAGCACCCGGATATACTTTCTCTTGGTTTCATCCCAAAAGATCCAAACTTTAATAAACCATGAAGTACTGCTAGACAATAAATCCGAGCTTCTGTTTTAAACATTATATAAAACTGCGGTTTCATCAGAAATTATGTCATATGATGTATTTTTCATTTCTTTAGAGCAATTTTTTATGGAAAATTTCGAAGTTCAACTATTCTATCACACTCATGATGTGCCATATGTATTATTCTGACGCTTTTTAAATTTTATTAGTATAGTTCAAATTAATTAAATATTACCACAATCTTCTCAAAAGTTTGATTTTAAAATCAATATTCAATGCAATTTTTCCCGTATTTATAAACATCTCGTTATTTTATTTTCGTGTTCATAAACACTTCATAACTGAACATATTTTTATGCATGTATTTCCTGAGATTTCTATGTAAAGATTTATTTCATATTTTTTAAAAACCTGATTTAGTTTTGTCACATATTTTTTTTTCCATGTAAAAAAAATTATAATCGACATAATAAGTTTTAATATGCTTCAAAAATGTTTTAAATGACGTTCACATTTATACGGAAATAAGCAGAAAGCTAACAATTGACACTTAAGGCTGTTCTCAAATCCAAACTCTAAACATTTTTTATGCATTCGTGGTCATTTTTATTCTTAAATGCACGAAATTTCTAGGCATTCTTATTCAAATACAAGAAAATCCAATAGCTTAAGCAAGAGAATCGAATATACTTTCTCTTGGCTTCATCCCAAAAGATCCAAACTGTAATAAACTAGCGAAGTACTTCCTAGACCATAAATCCGAGCTCCTGTTTTGAACATTATATAAAATTGCGGTTTCATTAGAAATTATGTCTACTGTTGTGTGTTTTACTCTTCATTTCTTTAGAGCAAAATTTTACGAAAAAATTCGAATTTCAACTATTCTATCACACTCATAATATAATATATGGATTGCTTTGACGCTTTTTAAATTTTATTAGTATAGTTCAAATTAAATATTATCACATTATTCTGGAAAGCTTTAACTTGATTGTAAAATCAATATCCAACGCATTTATCTTTTCGTATTCATAAACGTTTCATTAATTTCTCAGCAGCTTGATTTGCATGTTATTGCATTCACGAAACGGGGAAAATTTATGACAGCATAGCTGTTAATTTTTCGCATTTTTTCCCCAAGCCCATTCAGCTGCAGTAAATGATTATTTATTTAATAGTCTTTTATACTGATTATATAAATGATCACTTTTCTTGCGTTATTTAATAATTCAAAAAACGCATTCTTGGTTTTCCTTATTATCAAAGCTCTTTCTTGTAAAAGAAAAGAAAGAAGTAAGTAATTTAATGAACACATTTTTTATGCATGTATTTGCTTAGAATTTTCTGTAAAGATTTAATTCATATATATTTTTTTAACCTGATTACGTTTAAAAAACCGTTTCATTTTGAAATGTTAAAATGTTTATAATCAACATGATAATGGGTAAAACTTTCTTCAATAGCGTTGACATTTAGACGGCAATAAGCAGAAATCTACCAATTAACAATTAAGGATGTTCTCAAATCCAAATTAGAAAATTTCTCGTGGATCCACGAAGTCATTTATATCTTTAAAGGCACGAAATGTCCAAGTTTTACTCCTTTTTTAATAAAGAGAAAGGATCTCTTCTAAAATTGATATGCTTCAAAGTTGGTTGATTTTAGTGACACAACAGTCAGAGAAATATTGTCGTCAGGAAGCAGTTCATTCTAAAGATGTAATATCTTTATGGGGGAGGGGGGATTTTATTGTAATTTCTGAAAAATTCGTGCAGAAAATATCGGTGTATAAAAAATATTTATGTTGCTGAACGAGGGGTAGGGGGGGGGGATTATTGTGAATATCGTTAAGAGGACGTTAATACAATCAAACCTCCGTATAGGGATAGGGTAAGCCCTTTTATAGTTCTATGTTCAGGCTTTCCCGCTAAATTATAAGCAAATAATTTTACTTTACTTAGACACAAAGCCGAATACATAATTTCGTTGGGCTTTTTTCCCCAAAAAGCTCTGTAATCAATTGTAACATTTCTTATTACTTCTCAAAGATTTCAAAACAAAGCGTATAAAATAATCTTCTGGTGATATGATAAACATTTTCTGAATGCCAGAATTTTCTTTTCTTCTTCCACCCAAAATTTTGGGACAGTCGTGACGGACATGGGATAACCACATCAAAGAACATCACACAGAATTCCATGTTGTCGCATTACGAGCAAGGTTAGGGAGTGCGGAAACTTTTTCGGCTTGTTTAAGATGGTCATTCTTTTTTCGCATGACAAAATAATGCGATAATAGTTGAGAAGAGACCCTGACACGCTTATCACCTCCCCTGGAGAGAATTTCTTTTATTAATTTTGTGCGCATTAATTCGAAACATTTGAAGAGCACTAAAAAAAGCCGTTACTGACCAGGAATCGGCTAGCCGGGACGCCAACCGCAAGATTTATGGAACCAATGTCCCGGCAGCAAAAACTCCCACTACATCCTGAGAAACCAGGCTGAGAACAGACCTGGAATCAACGACATTTATTACAACAAAGAGTCAACAAGCCATTCACTGACTGCAAACAAGCTATGTTGGCACACGCCAAAGCAAATCAGCGAATGCTGAAAAATTAAATTATAATAAACTAACTATAACTATAAACTAAAATCATATATAAACGAACTAATTAAAAATATGAGTAAAAGTGCATAGCCCACGCAGTGAGCCAAGCACTAAGAAATAACAGCAAAAAGAAGACAGTTCCATTTGAACTGAAATAACAATCAGGTTGGTAGACGCAGATCAAACAGTCTCAAGAAATGTCCCAAAATAAGTGATGTTAGGTCTAACAGTCTAACAACATCACATCAGTCTACGTATTGCCATAATTCATGCCACTATACGATAATAATTCCAAGACAAAAAAGTTCAAGTGTGTTAGGTTCCGACACAAATGTTCCAAACGAAGAATCACTGAAGATGCAACTACACTGTCACAATGACGCAATCAGGAAGAGGAAATAGATGCATGATGAGTAGCACTGTCGAAAAGTTCCAGTTAGTGATCAAGTCAGAAATCACAAAGTCAATGCAACGTCTGAGCGTCAGTGGAACACTATGCAAGACTTAATTTGAAAAAGTCTTTAAAACAGTTTTTAAAAGAATCAGTATCACCATAATGGTTACAGCAATGACGCAAAGACAACTGTCGTAGTGACCAAATCAGTAGGCACAGGATCCAAATCTTAGTAGAATAGTAAGCAATAGTTGATATAAAAGTTCTGAAATAGTTTTAAAAAGAGTCAGTATCACCATGTCATATCCATGATTATGCCAAAAAAGCAACTGTCGCAACATCATAAACAGGATGAACAGATATTTAAATAATGAATAACACTGCCGGAAAATTCTTTAAATGGTATCAGATCAGTAAGCACAAGATCTAAGCATCAGTAGATCAGTAAAATGTTAATTTAAAAGAATTTCTAAAATAGCTTTTAAAAGAGTTATTATCACCATAACTAAGCCAAGATTAGGCGTCAACCGGCCATTCAAACTTGTCAACACCAGTAGATGGGAATAAACTATCAGTGATCGGTCTACATGCAAGCCAATAACAAATTGGTTTCATAAGCCATAATAAATTCACTTAAATGTTTTCAAAATTGTCTGAAGAACATATATTCAAATAGGTAATAAAATCCTAAGATCCGTTATATAAACTTTAATACGTATAACATTAGATCCAAATAGATTCCAATATTGATAACGTGACTATCATGACAAGATCAATATAATAAAAAATCTAACGCTTCCTGACCACTGGGTCCAAGAAACATCTAAACTATATAAATCCAAATCCATTGTAATAAATTATTAAACGACTCAAGTAATCTTCATAGACAATGTAAGTGAATGGCATTAAAATCTATATATGATAAAGGAGTATAAACTATTTAGAATATTGCAATTTTCTTTCAATTTATTATAACTGTTGCCATCAAAAGAACAGACTTTATGTTTTGCCTGACAGTGAGATTAGGATTAAATCTAAAGCAGTGTTTCATCAATCTACAGTTACCAAAAATATGATGTAGCACATCTCCCTTTCTACCACAATCACATCTATTGTGCGATCTTTTCCCTATCTTATGAAGGAACACCCCGAAACTTCCGTGTCCACTAATAAAATAAATCAAAATTTGATTATCACAGATAAAGTCAATACTAACATGTTTTAATACTTCATAAGTGGCTCTGCCTTTCTCTGATTCAGACCAGTACTCTTGCCACATGGTGATGAGTTCTTTTTTAAAGTGATTCCTAACTACAGAGGTAGGATAACCAAGATCATTAATAATATCAGCATTATCATTGTTTAGCGCATTCTTGGCCAGTTCATCTGCGCGTTCATTACCTATTAATCCTACATGCGCCTTAATCCATCCTATCATAACGGTCTTATTAGAATTACCAATTATCACCAATAATTCATCAATAATAGCATTGCCTGGAACTAAACTGTTAAGTGCTTGAACTGATGAATAGATATCAGTGTAACGAGTTGCTGCCCAAAAACTTGAGTTAATAAACCAAGTTATTGTATAATTTATAGCAGTCAGTTCATCTTGATATACTGAATTCAGCTTACGCAGTTTTGCAGAATAGTCAGCAATAATTTGACATAATTCTTTGACATAAAACACCATGAAACCTATAGTGCCGTCTCAATAGTGCCGTTTTCCATCCTAGATCCGCTGTATAAATAATAGGGCCAGAAGAGACTGGTTCCCTATCAACCACAGGACTAATGAAATAAAGATTATCAAGATTAATGTAAAACATATAATTCTGGCTAAAATTCGTTTTCATAATGTTATCTGGATTAACTAAGTTGTCTTCTATTATAACTTGCTCTCTTCCATTTATCACTCTGTTACCCTTTAACTTACAGTTAAGGTCAATGTGCAAGGGTGGTACTCCGGCCAAGACACAAATTGCGTCCGTCGAAGTTGTTTTATATGATATTATTACCGTTAGTAAGGCCAGTCGCTGGCACGAGCTCAGTTTTCTAAATCCGTGCAAATTCAGGTCATCAAACCAGGCTTCATAGCCATACGTTATTTTCTTTTGAAGAACTGTTAGGTACTATAGTTTTAACAAGGAGGCCTTGATTCCCTTATCGCGACAGCCTGTGCATTTAATGTTGACAGCAAATCCCTTAAGATCGTCCAGAACAATATCAAGGTGGTCCAGGCATCTGAATTTTGCATGTAAAGCCTAAATACTTCACTGGAATAGAAACCCCATCTAGTTTAAAGACAGGTTTTCTATTTGGCACAGCCTCGCTACCCAAGAGCATAGATGTACATTTTGCTACACTAATCTTCAACTGCAAGCCGTCGCTAATGTTTGAAAAAAGAGCAACAGCAGCATTCACATTCTGCTCCAAATCCAGTCTAGTACGACCACCCTCTATCAGGCCAAACTCACCTGCATAAGATATAATATTTCTTCTAGTCAGCTTATACCTTCTCAATAATTTATTAGCTACTATCGTAAAGACAAAAGGCCCCAAGCATTACCCCTGAGGTCAGCCCCTATAGAGTAAAAAACAAACAAGACCGTATGAAAGGGCTATTCCAATATCTCTGTTAGATAAGTAATTCTTTGCAGATGATGCAAGATACGGTTCAATCGGCAGCTCATCAATAATATCCATCACTATCATCCAAGACACATAATCGAACGCACCTTCTATATCCATCGAAACAAAAGCACAGTATTTACCTTCAGTCAAAATTTCTCGTGTTATATCCTTGAACGCCGCCAATGCCGTAACTGTACTTTTACCTTTCCTAACGCCATGCTGTGCCTCGTCCAGGTAACCTGTAGTCTGCAACGCCGCCACAATACGCTGGTTTAAAATTCTTTCTAGAATCCTCGCCAACACCGGAAGGAGCGTAATAGGGCGATAGCCACGGGCCGATTTTTCAGATTTGTTTCTCTTCCTAAAAAATAAGACAACACCCTTCTTCCAGGGCTTCGGAAAATGTCCTAGTGATAAGCACTTATTAAAAAGTGCCTTTATGAGTTCAGGAAACTTCTTGCAAAGATATTTAACCACAATTGGGTCTAAATTGTCATATCCAGGAGCTTTGTTTGTAGCTTGCTGACCTGCAGCATACTTCAACTCTCTAGTGGTGATGTAACTAAAACCCGGATCACTAAAATATGATTTTTCAGATATATATTCCGTAATAACTTCCGGTAACGTATTAACACTAAAATGATCCTGCATCAACTGACTAGTAACATCGTCGTATGTTGAAATTGGGGCAGAATGCTCTAAGGATGTAAAAGTAAAATCCGAGTGACTAAGGTTTTTACCATCTGTAAACTTGTACAAATTTCCATGGATCTCTGTGGTTTTATTACAAAAAGTAAGCCAGCCGCTGCTCTTCGCTTTCTTAACCATGACCTTATATTGTCGTCTGAAGTTTTTATAATCATTATTATATATCTCAATAGTAGGGTTACGTATCATTCTTTTATATAAGGCCGATAATTTAGTACGAGCGATCTTGATCTCTTCTGCAAACCACTGAAAGGTTGGTTTTGCGGGAAAACTTCTTAATTTTAAAACATTTTGCCATAATTCCATCTAGTTGAGCATGGAATAAAAGAGTCCATTTATCTAGATCTTCTTGATTCCTAACGTTGCGAAGCGAATAAAGCCAAGCATACTTAGCACTCTTCAGTTCATTATAGATAACACCGTAACCAACGTTCTTAGCTCTATAGCGATGACAGCGATGACCACCTCGGGAACTCAGCTTTCGCTTTAGAGTGTTAGTGCAATCCCGAGGGGTAGAGTTCTTAGTTCTACAACGCTCTCTTCTCTTAATCAGTGGAGAAAAATTGAAAGAAAAGTTATATACCTATGATCACTAAACGTGTGTGTAGTAGAGTCCTCCTCCCAGTGTAGAAGACTAGAACAAATATTCAAGCCAGCAATGGTCAGGTCAGGTCTTCCTCTTAAGTTAACTTGAACAAACGAATGGTCAGCATCTAGACCATTCAGAATAGTTAATGAGTAGTTCATAATATGATCCAAGAGAGCCTCGGTCCTTTCGTCCTCTCTAGTGTAACCCATCGATCTCATAGGTACATTAAAATCTCCGCCCACTATCATATCGTCGAAATCTCGGAAAATTTGAGTCCATTCACTTAAATCATTGTCAATATCTCCAGGTGGAGCAGAGTATTTTGATCCAATGAAAATAGTACCACTAACGGTTTCCATAGAAATAAAAAATTCATTATTCACTCTCAGAGTTTCTATAATATGAAAGTCTGGATTAATAATGAAAATAGCAGCATTATTATTAAATGAAAAGAAAAAGGGCCATGAGGGCGAAAAACCAGAAGCCTTCCCCTGATAACAATAAAAATTCTAGGCCAGAACTATATCAATGTCCCTAGCCAACACTTGTTTAACTAATTCATCTGTGGCATCCTTGCAGTGATGAAGATTTATTTGCATAAAGGAGATACCACCAAGATCACCATTGGCGGCCTTAGCTGCGATTAGGAAGCCGGGAAAGGTGGTACGCCTTGTAAACCGGACAATCAGGACTGTCCGCCCTATGCGAACAATCCCCAGAAGCATCTTCAAAATAACAGTTACTACAGATCACCTCTGATTCTTTACATTCCTTGAGAGCATGACCGCCAGAACATTTAGCACAATGTATCTCACCCTTACAAGAGCTCGCAGAATAGCCAAAAGCCTGACAGTTGAAGCACCGTGTGATGGCAACAGAGTTCACCCCCCAGTACCTCTCGAAATCCAGGCATACTCTTTTTCTTTGGATCAGATAATCCCGGCAGCCGTTATCGACATTCAATCAACCAATTTATCTTTCCGTTTCTTGTTTTGATACTTTTTATCATGTGGACTTCCGGTTTGGTGTCTCTATATAGTCCCTGTAAAACTTCTCTAGCCTGGGCATCAAGTTTCTGACTACTTAACTTGTTTTCCAATCCTTTGTATAAACCATCGTTACCCAGAATCTCCGAGAGGAGATTCCAAAGAATCTCTAACGGTATCCTCTGATATGTCCGAGTCAACACTTAAGACCAGCACCCGCTCCCTCCTCCTCTTTAGAACATTTATCTTGTTCTTGTCCCTTAGTTCATCAACCTCCTTCAAAGCTGTAGAGATCAGTTCGGAATCGCCCCGTGAATTCATCTTTAGAATCACCTGTCTATTCTTAGTCATCACTACGTCTCCTGGTAACGAAAGATCCTTGTTAGATTTACAACTACTCTTAATAGCCCTTTTAATTTCCTCCACATCCATCGATGGCTCGACCGAGGATATCAAGACAGCGTGCTCGTCCCTACGCTGACGCATCTGGACTCCTTCCACTGTCCCTACCTCCACCACCGAGCTCACCGAGGGGCGGGAAATCTTGCCTGCAATGTCATCCAGAACCTTCGTATAATTCTGTATTTCAGTAACTTTAGTCCTTAATTCAACAACTTCCTTTACAACAGCAATTCATTTCAACATAATATAGTCCTGGATTTTCTTAATTACATTAGTAACTACATTCGAAATCTTATCTCCCTTCGCTCTTTTATTGTCAATCTATTCATACAACTTTGAGTTCAAATTAACCACCGTTTCCAGATAACCCTCTTCCCTGACTTAATTCAATCATTCCTCTACCTCTTTCATCGCCTCCAACTCGCTCTTCGACATGATTCCAATAAGCGACAGTAATGACCCAAGTAACAGAAGTCACGCACCCGAGCCGACTATAACGAAACCAATCAATAAAGTAATCAAAAATCAAAATAATCCAACCAAAGACCCTCAATCAGCAAAACCAACAAAATCACCGTCAACGCTCGAGTAGCTGATTACCGTCAGAATATACTTTCAATATATATAAGGGCCTCAAACGAGGTGGAAAAAGAGAAAATAATGATCACAAGAAACAGCAGGACAACATGACACAAATACTAAACAAAAAGTCAGTATACACACCCTGGATAAATGAATCACCGTCTGCCGTATAATGAGGTCAACCACCACAAAACCGCGCAGCACCCCAGTTACCAAGTTAACCCAACTAAACGGCAGAATCTCCCCCAGCACCCACTGAAAACACTAATCACACTTGACCAACACAATGAACTTTATTCCAAATCTGGGTTCGAGGCTAAAAAGAATCACGGGATACCGGTAATGGAGGATATTCCAAATATGGGTTCGAGGCTGAAAAACGTCACGTGATACGGTAATTTACACAAGGAACTGCTAACTGATAAGAAGGGAAGCTACTACTGCTTTGCCTCATGAGCTGTTTCATTGGCTAGCGGGGATTTGCATTACACGTCTGCCGAGCCTTCCCTTCTTTACGCTAGAAGTTTTTACCTTGACCACGTGATCATAACGTAGATGGAATATCCTCCATTTACCCAAAGAACTTCTAATTGATAAGAAGGGAGGCTACTACTATAGCGCCTAGAATATATAGTGTGGAAATCGGCTATCCCTGTAATACTTTAAAAAGCGCTAAAATATTGTAGTCCTTAAATGTGCAATGATACTGCTGTAATATGCAGATCGCAGCGATATCTGCATGATATTTTCTACAACTGCAAGAAATTGCTAGTCTATACAATGAATACTAGTAATGCGAAAATCCCTCAGATATCGCTGCGATCGACACTTGAAATTTTAGCAGTATCGTCGCACATATAAGGGATACAAATTTTTAGCACTGTTTAGATAGCATATTTCCACACTAGGTATTCTAGGCGCTGTAACTATAGTATAGCGTCTAGAATATATAGTGTGGAAATCGGTTATCCCACACTGTTAAAAATATCGTGAAAAATCACCTCTGTTTTTAAAGGCTATCTATTTTCTGACCAATGAGAACGCTTCATCGGTATTAATGTAGCTTTCTCATTGGTCAGGAAATAGAGAGCCTGTAAAAACAGAGGTAATTTTTCACGATATTTTTAACAGTGCAGTAATACTTAAAAATGTGCTAAAATACTGGATCCCTTAAAAGTCAAACGATGCTGAAATCCAAAGAGTCTATCACATCAACATCTTCAGGATATTTTCCAAAACTCCTAGACGATTTGGTGTAGACGTTGTAATAATACGATGTTTACATTGAAATTTAAAAATATATCGCAGATGTCGCTGCGAGCGGCTCTTTGGGTTTCAGCATCATTGCACATTTAAGGGATACAACTTTTTGGCGCTATTTGGATAGTAGATTTGCACACTATTTCTTCTAAGCGCTGTAACTACAGCGTCTAGAATACCTAGTGCGCAAATAGGCTATCCAAACGATGCTAAAAATTTTATCCCTTAAATGTGCGACGATACTGCTAAAATGCCAAGTGGCGATCGCAGCGACATCTGCGGGATTTTCGTATTATATTGTATACACTAGCAATACCTTGCAGTTGTAGAAAATATCCTGCAGATGTCGCTGCGATCTGTATATTGCAGCAGCATCGTTGCATATTTAAGGGATACAATATTTTAGCGCTTTTTTAAGTATTGCAGAGATTGCCGATTTCCACACTATGTATTCTAGTCGCTATAGCTGTAACTATAGTAAACAATAACTTAAACTCATTAAAGACAGGGTACTCTACACTGTTAAAAATCTGTACCATTTGCTGCATTGTCACTCCATCGCTTTTATAGAAAACGGTTACTTCACTGTATCATGGAGCATTTTCATAGAGATATTCTATAAAAGCGGTGGAGTGACGATGCAGCAAATGGTAGAGACTTTTAACAGTGCAGATTAATAACTAATGACGTCAAACAAGCAGTAACTCAAAACACAGAGCAACTGAAAATCACTGAACACAATTGATAAATACAAAACGCAAATCAAATCGCAAATAATAATAAAAATCCACAGCAATACTGAAGCAACAGAACTACTCAACACCACAAAAGAAAAACATGAGGACAAAATGGCGATGTAAATATGAGCAATGCCCACCAAATTCAAAATGGAAAAATGAAATCGTCAATATCTTAATAACTAAACATCCAATATGAAAAATATTTAGAGAAATGGAAACCGGAAGAAAGAAACTATAATATATATTAAGATAGATAATAAATGTAACTATAAAGTTAGTTATCAGAGAAATTAATAACTGAATGAAAGAAAATTTAAGCGGCATAACGCCATTTACTGAGCAAAAATTTATAGAAAAATTCATTAAATATTCATGCAAAAGTAACATATAATGTAAAGATAACAGTCAGGAATGTAATTAGTTAAGAAATAAAACTCTGGATGAATAAATACCTTTAGAAATAACTTTATATCGGAGCTCACAAAAACACAGCCTTCATACACGACGTCAGCAGGTATTTTCTTTCTCTTTTTTGTACCCTACTGACCACAGGATCTTTGGAAAAGAAAGCCCAAAGGAATAGTTTATAGCTCCTGTCGTAATATTCCGTCAGTACGCAGCCATATAGAATTATGCCACATATGCGATCCCTTTTGTATTGAACTTACGTTGAGTTTTGCTTATACAATGCTGTGAAATTTCCAGGTAGTTATTGAACACTATTGATGAGGGATAACTGATTGGTAACTACTTAAACTGATTGATCTTAATATAGGGGAGACCGGGAGAATGGCGCCACAAGGGGTTATGCCGCCACCCCGCCTAGTTTAAAAACTAACGGCAGTTTGAGATAGTGAATGCGGCCGCACTATAGCCGCCAGCAATAGAAACAGTACCTAGAGTGAGAGTGATTTTGTTATACGTCGTTCGTTTGTTTTGGTGAAAAATTTACTTTTCATCTAGTTGCTTCTTATTTTGGAGCTTCAAATGGGTAGAGATAAACACCTTTTATTGTAACATTAGGTACTTAAGATAATATTACCCGTAATCTACACGCTTTCGCCGACATTTTGATGCAATTTGTTGAGCAAGTTTTGTTCTTCTTTCGGCTTTGCTGGGGGATTTCCGCTATATTGTCTTCTCAGGGTAATGCCGCAACCATTGCAAAGGGTGACTTTTCCAATTTGAGTTAAATTGTAAGCTTAGCACATTAATAAACGTAGCTTAAGGAACATTGTAATTATTCATTATTTTGATAAAATATTACTTTCTAAACATTTTTAGTAGGTTATGTTTTTCCTAGTATCCACTTTATGTATTTACTAGGTCATTAAAGAATGGTGTCATTACCCCGATACAGTGGCGGAATTACCCCAGTATCCTGGGTAATCCCGCCACTGTACAGAGGTTGAAAGAATTTTTTTTTTTATGTGTACTTACTTTATAGTTATGATTACGGTTAAATTTATACAGATACTAAAGGTCATGATTCAGCTTTAGAATTTTTACTATTAAAAAATAAACATGTTTTTGAAGTGAAAAAAGTTAAATTCCCTTAAGGTGTCGCCATTCCCCCGGTCTCCCCTATATCTGACAGTTAATATGTTTTTGTAGAGTGCAATACGAGTTCTGTGTTAATCAGTAGTCACATTTTTGCTGTTGTTGTCTAGGTGATATCACAAAATTGTTATCAATAATTATTTGATCGGCATCCATTTTTTGGTGTTTTTATTAATAACAATAATTCTGTAATTAAATCATGGTCGTGTTTCTCATTTCTGTTCATCTGTTCATCAGAAGTTGTTCTTTTCCGTAGAAAACTTATCTATTCAAGGAGTAATTTCAAAAAATTTGACGCCTTAACCCTTAACGGATGTTGTGGTGCCATTTAATCCCCATGTATTTTCTACCCATGTAACTCTTCATCAGTCAGTAAGATTCAGAAAAAAAATAATAAAGTATGTAAATGATATTCTTGCTGATTTATTCAACTGGCAAATACAGTCGTGTAAAAATACCGTTGTTTTTATAAAAATTCATTTTATTTGCTTGTTTTTTTTATAAGTCATAATATTAGCTGGGGGCGAAATGGCAGAATGCCGCCAATTGCGCACAAAAACTTCACGATGCCAGTTTCGGGTTAATACACAATCAGTTCTAGTAGCTGGGAACGTTTCTAAATTATAATGAATAACTTCAACTGAAGAATATAGAAATAAGAAAAATAAGTTTTAAGTAGTTATTATCAATGGCACTCTCCTTGTGTGATATCAGCCACTAGGAACTCACCAGTCGTTTGGGTGATATTTCCTGACTTATTTGGTGAAACACTCACTATATAGATGAGATTTTATATGACTCAGTTAGTGATCCCCTAACTATATAGATGACATTTTATAATACTTACACTGGTGAAAATCACAAATTTCGAATGTATTAAAAAGAGCGGATTTAAAACAGAAAGTTTAGATTTAACGACGTTTTTTTTTTTCAATTTTACCAGACGCTAAAGATCCCTAAGAACAAAAAATAAACATCGTGCTTTTCCAGATTTTCGCTTTTTTTAATTGTACAAATACCTAGCGATCTCACAATGGATCAATTTACAAATTTGGAGGCCCCGAGCACAAATGCATACGCGGCCCACTTGCACCGATGCTTACAGGGGGCTTGAGTAAATATTATACAGGGTGTTTCAAAAGTTCGGTGCGAAAGTAAAACGCGACAAAAAAATTATCTATGAGTCGGAGAGACATGCGGTTTGCAGATAAATGTTCAGCATGGTACGGGATTTTGTATGACACCAACAAACAAATAGTTCAAAATCTCGACAATAGAGGGCGCTACTACAGATAATTTCATGGAATACTTCCATATTGCTCACACAACGCAAGATTGGGATGTAAAAACATTAAAGAATACTGCATGTACACTTTTTTCTGTCCAGATCTTGCGTTGTGTGAGCAATATGGAATTATTCCACGGAATTATCCGCACAAGCGTCCTTTATTGTCGAGATTTTGAACTAATTTTTCTGTTGGTGTCATACAAAATCCCATATTACGCTGAAGATTCATCTGTGACCCGCATGTCTCTCCGACTCATAGATATATTTTTTTATCGCGTTTTACTTTCGCACCGAAATTTTGAAACACCCGGTATATTGAAAAAAGTACTTACTAAGATAACCACTATTGACTTTAATAATTATTTTAAAATATCCATCGAAAAAATAAATTTGATAATCATTAATTTACTTTTAAATAATTATTTCACAATTACGAAATTTCAACGAGTAAACGTTTTATAATAAATTGTGTAGTGCCGATTATCTTTTCCTATGCAAGTCTATATATCTGTAATGATAAAGTATGCAACAACTAATATAAATTTTCCGCAATACCAACCTACAATTATTTAAAATATTAGGCCACCTACGAGCTACACTCACCAGCCCCAAAATCATCTGACGAGAACAGGTACAGGATTAACAAAGAATTAAAAATACAATATATTTTTTAAATGATAAAGATAAAAGAAAATATTCACTACAATAAAGTAATTAAATATAGATTTTTCAGACAAAATATACGATGTTATAAAAATACAATACGAATACAATAGAGTGTAGAATGAAATGCAAAATTCCATTTGATGTTAAAACTACATCAGATTTCAGACAATAATTGAAAAACCTTCAGCAGCATTTGGGGCCCTCTGAAAATCAGGGGCCCTGGGCCGCTGATTTCCCTGCCGTAAATCATTGCCTGATTTCCAAACTTATTTCCCTGCCATAAATCAGGCACTGGATCTCACATATTTAAAAAAGTAATTCTGTATTTGAAAGGAAAAATCCTGTCGTATTTGCATAAGTAGTTTATGAGATGCATATTCTAACTGCATTCGTTTTGGATATAGGAGAGACCAGGGTACAGTGGACCACCCCTTATATTTTACTTATTTTTAAATTTTTAAAGCTTTTCTTTTAGGCTAATTGATAAGAGCACTGGATTGATTACTTATAGCCTTCAGAACACATCGTTAGCTCAGAATGAACCCTTTTATCCCGACTGGTTGTTTTGAGCTCCTAAAAGTAAAGTTTTTCATCATCATACTTTTCTTTATTGAATAATTAAAGGTTATGGATAAATAAGATAAAACAACTTTTTTGAAAAGGTAAAATACTGGTCTTTATTAAATTTAAAAGTTTATATCCCTAAAAAAAAACTTTAAATAATATTTTTATCAGTATGTATTGAACTTTAACATGGGGCACAGCGGACCGTCCACTGCTGGGGTACAGTGGTCCACAATGAATACTGCTCCTGTAATGAAGAATTTTCAAAATATTTAATAATTACTTATTCTCTATAAAGAAATATTGTTTTAAAATAGTTATTTAACTAGAAAATAAAGTAAACAAAGAAAAATTGACAATTTTTTTAACTCTACAATGCATAGATTAGTCATTTGGCACACTTTAAATTTCATGTTATTATGTTGTTCAGATTATAATGTAGCCATCTGACACTTTAGTTTTCTCCTAAATTATGGATAACAGTTCACATGTAATTTTTAAAATAAGTTTTCTTGTTCAATATAGCAGGGGGTTTTTTTTTGTGTGTGTGGGGGGGGGGAGAGAAATGAAAATCATGCATTGTAGAGTTAACATATTAAGAAATATTTCATTTTGTATTTACTGCCTTTGAAAAATATAACTGTAGCGTAATAAGTAATAGATGACCTCACTGGATTGGTTATTTATAACTTCAGAGCACATGGTTAGCTCATAATAAACTATTTTATCCTGACTATTTTAAGCTTCTAATAAATTTTTCATCATCATATTTGTCTTAATGTTTGCTGATTTTTTTTTGTACTTAATTAATAACTTGTTTGCCATCACTCCAGTATCTCATATTGTTATTTTCAAAACATAATAATTTTTTTGATAATTCTTTAGTTTTATATGTTTTTTGTTTCAAAATGCTACTTGCAAATTTCTATTATTATATTATTTTGGAGGTAAAGGGGAAATAAAAAAGAATTAGATTAATTATAAATAGATTTATATTGTATTTTAGACAATAACTAATAGTGGACCACTGTGCCCCAGTGGGTGACCAGTGTACCCCGCTTCCGGGGTATACTGGTCCACTTCACGAGTGTATATTAAAAAAAAAAAATTTGAAAAATGTATTGGAAATTATGTTCTGTGAAAATTATGAGACATGTAGAAAGTTTTAAAGAATATTCAGAAATATTTTCAGGTAGATTCGTCTCTCCGTTAAAGAGAAAAAAATGTTAACGGCAAAAGTGGACCACTGTATCCTGGTCTCCCCTATAAACTTTCTTTTTAATACTTATATTTATTTCATTTTATTATCAGTTGTGATTTTTTTTTATGCTACTTCTCTTTACTCATATAATTTACCGCCATTGTCATCTCTACTTCTCTCATAACTGATTACATCATGGTACTTATGCTATTAAGTTATTATCTTTTAGTTAATACTTTATGTTCAATGCTCTGCTTTGTCAGTATTACTTAACATAGCGATCAATTCATGTCTGGAAACTTTTGTTTTGGGAAACGGTTAAATTAATAACTGAGAAAAAGGTGTCCGAATTTCCCGTGAAATTTATTTATTTAGACATCTTTGATCTGAATATTTTGAGCTATTTTCTATGAATCTGTTTTTGTCAGTTAAGAAAGTTAATTGAAAAAATGTTGTGATGTTATTTTGATGTTAATTTGATTTTAATTTACAATTTTAAAAAAATTGCCTCTTTTATTATCTAAATGGTTTTTGTAACAGATATTTATATGTGTAATTTTTTTTTTTACAGGCTTGATTACAACAACATCAAACCTCCTGGATAGAGAATCTCAGGCAGAGCATGTTTTAGAGGTAAATATGCATGCTTTCTCTTGAACTGTTTCTCTTAATATAAACTATTTTCCAGATCCAAGAATTACATTTGGTTTCGTTATTTTTTTTTTCATTATCTTTGACCCATCGGCATAAAATAAATCGGAAAAATAAATACAATACACTTCAGAGATCAAAACAGGACTATTCATTTTCAGCTCACCCATAAAAAGACGATATTGTCAGTAGCGCCAACTTTTGAAAAATATTGAGTGGGCTCTAAAATGTTTTAGTAAAACAACACATACAGTTTTTTTCCTTTGGAGAAAGTAGGGGAAGAGCGAATGACTAAAGATGATAATTTGCAGTTAAATTACGTTATTTCTAAGCAAAATACAAAATTATTCTAATTTTATATATAATTTTATACAAATTATATTCTCATACATTTTTTACTTATAAATACATAACATAAAACATGCAAACAATTGAAAATGCAAAAACTAAAAGTCAAGATAAACATACATTTTTGTCATCCAAATGCTTTATCAATTCAACACATTAAAACCGAAGGCAAAATGTGCAGGAAGTCGGTTTTGGAGAGAAATTTAACTATACATCCGCTGAAGGGGCTTTTAATGCCCCTTTTAATTCCCCTGTAAGTCTAATTGACGTCCTTATTACTACTTTTAATACTATTTTTCAAACAGAATTATTTTGTGAACGTCAATAAAACCATATTTCATTTCAGCGATCAAATAAAAATGTAATAAATAATGAAATAAATCAATTGAAAATGGATGGACGGAGAGATCGAATTATTGGGTGGGCTCTCACTCCATGGCCCAATATAAGTTGGCGCTACTGGGTATTGGTATTACTGATTTATAAAGAGTAATTCAAAAGATTTAGACAAGCACACAACAAACAATTGGGGTGGTAATCAAAAATACAAGATGTCTTATTCCAAGCCGGAAGTAATTATCGTTCCTAATTTTAAAAAATCAGAGGTATTTTAACGGATTTGCCTTGCTTTGTGTGAAATACAATGATTTTATAAAAAGTGCTGGAAGTGTTCATTCGATCAGTGAGACCGTATAAGGCCAACTACATTAAGAAATATGAAGCGTCTAGTTCAGCGGTAGATGTGGAGGATAACCACTTCTACCATTTCCCGTAATATTAATATTTCAAGCGAAAAATATTTGCGTCTGTTGAAAATCGCGTTAAAATGTCTTCATTATTGTTAAAGTTGTGAAATCAAATCTGGGCTCAGATTGAAATGAAAAATTCTGTATTCGTTGTTTTGGACTGAATAAATTAATTACGACTCTTTTTTTATACAAAGATTCTTTGTTATATTATGCTCTACCACCACTTAAAGTTTGTCAAAGGACTTTTGAAACACCTATGTGTCATACAGTGTAATTGATTATACAGCCAAAACAAATTCGTACCCAGCGTCTCTTTACCTCAACCGTTGCCATAAACATACACGTAGAGGTTGCAATAATGTTTTCAAAATTCACTTTTACATAATCAAATCAATTTTCGTATACAATACGAAACCTAACTTTTTATACGATCATATTACAATGGATATTATCACATTTAGAATAAATTTGCCCTTGTAATAATATACAGTAAAACAAAACAAATTCAATTGTCCTAGTACAAAACCTTGCCGAATTAATTATTTTCAAAATTTGTATATTAATTTGCATAAAATTATATTCAAAATTTGTATAATATTTATATTTTTCATAGACAGAAAACTATATTATCTGCTTTAACTCGGGGTCGGTTAAAAAATGTCTTAGAATAATTTGTGGTTGAATTTTTTATACCTCAAATTTCACTTGCTTTTGCTATAGACTAGTGAGAAAATCCTTTAAGATATGTCCTCGTATGACAAAATTAATAAGTAAAATCAATCGCTTTGCTAACAAAAAATATAGTTATGAACAAATTTAAATAATTTTCTGTTGAGTTTGTGTACGATCCCTGAATTTTCAGAAAACAAATCTTAAATCAAAAAATTAAACATCCCTGTCAATTTTTATCTCGCGACAGTGGAACTTGTTTGGTTTTATTTATTACTGAAAGTTCATTATTTTACTAATAGACCGAGAGCCGGCAGCACAGACAATCACCTCATCGAGTTCACGGATGAAATTCTAAGATTAGTTAAATCTTGATTCGCATATTAAAAAGCAAACGGTCTGCCAAGTCATATCTTGGTGGAAAACACCTGAAAACCCGATTTTAGCGGCTGATTCGTAGGTTTACCATTGTGTTTTCCTGCTCCCAGTCTTCCATGTGTTCATACTTTTCGGTGCAGGAAAACACAATGGTAAATCTACGAGTCAGCCGCTAAAATCGGGTTTTCAGGTGTTTTCCACCAAGATATGACTTGGCAAACGGATTGCGTTTTAATATGCGAATCAAGATTTAACTAATCCTAGAATTTCATCCGTGAGCTCGATGAGGTGATTGTCTGTGCTGCCGACTCCCGGTCTATAACTATAATCATAGACAATATAAAAGTTTAATTTCGTAATTTAAAACAAAAAATAAAAGGTATTTAATCGTTTAAAAGCATACAACATGAACCTCATTAAAAATATTTTTGAAATTGAGTGGCTACAACCAAAGTCTGTAGTAACATAAAACTGAGTACGGTCTTTAATGGATATACTGTGTGTCAATTTATTCCTTTAAAAATGTGTTTTTTATTTTTAATTAATGTGTAGTCCGTCATTTGTAATTTTTTTTTTTTTAATTCTTTGGATCGATAAAAATAAGTGTATTATTCCCCTCCCCCTCCAAAAAAATAAGTAATTATAACTGACTTTTCTTATTCCTAGCCGTAATCAACTCTAAAGAATAACACGTTACTAATCTGTTCTAATTGAGCATTTTTATAAGGAAGTATATCGTATAACAAATGCTGGGAGTGTAATATTTTGAAAAATAAAAAGAATTTTTATTTACCTATTGTGTTTATAACTATTCTTTAGGTTCTTATGTATAGTACCATAACCATAATAAAAGAGGGCGTTTAGAGCTCGATAGTAAAAGATCCATTGGACTAAACTCAATAAAATTTGGTGTAAACACTACTTAGACATGGGCAGTAGATTTAACAAGAAAATAACTTTGTGAAATTATGTATGAAAATCACTTAAAATCATCCAAACTAAGCTAAGTATTGCTAAAAGTGATAAAAAATACACTTAAAAGGCATATAAATACCTTTATTCAAATCGGCATATGTTTCATCGCTCAAACCGCGACATTCTCAAGATCTTTGTTGATATAAATATTTTGGAAAAACTTTTAAAAACTTTAAAAAAATTTTAAGTTAAAAAAAATTAAAGTTTTTAAAAATTGTTGCAAAAATATTTGTATAAACAAAGATCTTGAGAATGTCGCCGTTTAAGCAAAGAAACATATGTCGATTTGAATAAAGGTATTTATATGCCTTTTAAGTGTATTTTCTATCACATTTAGCAATTTTTATCTTAGTGTGAAAGAAAGTTTGTTATAATTTTTGCCATCTAGGCGAATAGTAGCGGTTCAAAGTATAGGAACTAAAGATTCCGTAAAATGTTAGACAATCACATGAAGCGTTCCTTTTTTAGTCCTTGTGGCTATTTAAAATCCCAAAATCAGTCTACGTTTGCCGCTGATGGAGAAAATATGAGCTAAGTTTTATCGGGTTTCGCTAAGTGGATTCTTTACAGCCGACCTCTAAACACATTTAGTTTAATTGTGGTCGATACATACTATTCAAGTAAAACTTATATCTTCATAAAATTTCAAATGAAAAAAAACATGAAACATTAACTACCAAACCTTATAGCGTTATTATCATTTTACATGCTCAATAAAAATATACAAAGATAAAATTTCTTTGCCAAACGGAGCGGATAAATAAAACGAAATCAGCATTGTTTACAAGATTCTTCCATTGTGAATAATAAATTAGCCCTTCAAGAAATTCTAATGCTATTGAATAATAGAAATTTACGAGATTCTTCGAAAGTGCAAACCGACGATCTGAACAACTTTAACAGAGAAACACTTCAGATGACATAAAAATCTCTCGATTTTAGTGCAGTTTTAGTTAAATTTATATTACTTGTACGAAATTTGTCGATATAATTTACAAGTTTTCAGATTTAAAACTTTTAAAGTATCTTATAAGAAAGGACATTTCTGACAATTATGAGTGCAAGGACCCTTAGATTTTATCGTATATTATCAGTATTCAAAGAACATAATTTAAAAGCTTTTGTGTACCATTATTTCTTGTAATTCTAGGGCACAACTACATGATGGAATGTAGAATTCTTTGAACGGCTGATAATCTACTCACTGATTAGATAAAAATGTTGCCATATTCGATTGAACTCATCTTTTGTTACGCAGCCTTTACTATAATTGATAAAAAATTTGTTTTGTGAACAACATAGAGAACTTTTTTGATGTCAACACTTTCAACAAAGTATTCTTTCAGGGACACGAGAATTTCAATGCTTATTTTAACCGTTTTAATTCGCGTTCTGCTAATTTGCGCATGTGCATTGTGGTATTGTGCGGGCCCTGATTACGTAATAGGCACGAGAAGCACGTGAATCCTTTTGAAAATTTTGAAGGGGCCCGAAATTGAGAAAACATTTGGGGCCCAATTTTTATACTGAATTTATTGAGATGTCATTGTAATGTTAGGTTGTTATATGTGTGTTTATTTTACATATTGAATTTGAATATTTTCTTAATTTTGCTTGTATGCACAACATAAAATATTAATAATTTAAACTGCTGCCAAAATTGAGAGAAGTATTTCAAAATATTGATTATTTTATGTTGTGCATACATGTTGAATTCAACTTTTTATCCAACTTACAATTTTATTATTAACTAATTTTTGCATATTTTTTCTTGATTGTATCCAATTTTTGTGTAAGGGTAATATAAAATAGTTGTTTAAGGAAAGATATGTGAACTCAACTGAACCACTCTTTGGAATAATAATTGTAGCATTGGTGAGTTTCCGGGTATGTCGAATATAGAAAACTCTTCTCGAGTGAAAGGGGGCCCCGAAATGACACCGTGCTTCCCATAGCTTCAGAGCTTAATCGGGCCCTGGTATTATGCAAGATGTTGAGAACCTAATCTTTACTTGATCAAGACTGAAAAAGAGAGATTTTAAAAATAAATATTTTGCTTTTAAATATTTCTTGGCCACTTAACTGCCACGGACTTACTTCACATATCTACATCGATCCAATTTTGTATTTTTATTGATTCTTTCCTTTTATGTTTTTAATAGTTGTATTGTTCTCTCACATTATTATTATCGCTTTTTGTTGAAATTCCTTTATTATTATTTATTCCCTTTTTATTTTATTTATTTTTTTATGCACGACTCATTGTCATTGTTTATGTTTCTATAAGCTTCGAATGATTCATCGTGGTACACGTGTATTTTTGGTATTTTCCCAATGAAAGGACCCTCTAACAGACATTTTCAATAAAATATTCCACGGGCAGTTTTCCTTTTCCTGTATAAAGACATTGGCAAATCTCATTAAATATTTTGGTTTGAAACATGAGTTGCATGAAAAAAATGTCTAAGGTTTTCCTCCCCTAGCTGGCCTGCAACTAAAATTGACGTCTTTCTACTTTGTAAATAAAATAGTGTTTTCGTCTGTTAATAAGCCTATAATTTTCAATGTACAGGTGCCTAAAATCATATTAAACAATGAAATAATGGAGAATGTAATACATGCGTTTTTTTTTAAATAATCAAACCGATTATGTTGCTTATTATTTGAAGCAAATATATGCAAGTTATCAACAAGTATAGGCAAATTATTCACTTAAATATTATTTACATACTATCATTATTTTATATATTATCAATATATATTCATTATTTTAATACTTTATGATAATTCTATACTAATTTTTTTTTCAGAAAAAAAATATTACCAAGAATCTTTTAATTGTATTTATTTCGTTTTTTATTCTTGTTTTCGCAGTGCATTTCAAATTCCTAAAATATTTGCCATTTTCCATTGGCAAATATTTTTAGCTTTCATAATGCATTGTAAATTTTAATTTTTTATGAATAGGTCACTGTCAGCGACAATGGAGATCCGCCTTTGACATCTACTACACGAATCGTTGTTAAAGTTCTAGACGTGAATGACCATGCTCCTACATTTTTCCAGAGACTTCAAAGGTGCTATGTTCCTCAGATGATCAAACAAGGACCCACGCTATGCCAAGTAAGCATTAAGCGAAACACAAATAATAATAATAATAGGAGAAACCACTATACTTGGTTTTATTGTTGAAATTCCTATCTTGCATCTTTCCTAGATTTTAACTTACTCACCAGTATGCTTCATTTTGTAATGCGCATATGTGTACTCGTGTATGAATGTATATATGCAAACATGTTTATGCATGTGTATAAGCATGTGAGTGTAGTTCTATGTATTGTTACGAAGATTTTCAGGCAACAATATAATAAAAATCCAACAATGAAAACTTAAGCAATAGAAAGAAGCCAACAGTGATTGTGTTCAACAATGAATGGCAAAGCCTATATACTGAGCTATTGTATGGTCAACCTTGGCGACGGAATTTGTAGAATTTCCTGGCGTTTTTGCGATTTTGGCAACCATTTTGGTCTCCAAATACTTATTTGAAAATTTCGAGAACCGAAAGCCCTAAGATGAAAATTAAAGGAAATAAATAAGAATGTTCTAGAAGCCGGAAATACATAATCAGCCCACGTCACCAAGAGAGACTATATAAATAAGACCGCTGCATAGAGCTTAGTTAAGTATATTTTTTATTTCAAGCTATTTCAGTTGGAGAGCAGCGTGCAGCTATTATTACTTTGCTTACATGATATTTGAACGAATTGAATTACTTTCATTGTATTTCTAGAACATTCGTCTAATAAATTGCATTCCTCAGCTCAGAACCGGCCTAAATGCAAGCCTACTTTTATCTCACTCCATTGATTTGTAACAGTATACAGGGTGTCCGAGCTAAAAATATCCAAAAGTTATAGCTTATTATTACAGAACTGTCCATTAGAATATAAGAGACTGATCCTCTATGGATTGGAAACCCCTCCGAGATTTGTTGGGACTCCACCATAGTATCACAGAGATGTTACCGCGTTTTTGAATATGACATTTCCTGGAAGATGGATTGGAAGACGGGGCCCAGTTGCCTGGCCGCAAAGGCCTCTGATTTTGACTTCGTTAGACTTTTTTGCTTGGGTATTCATTAAATCCGTTGTGTATAAACAAAAAATTACTGCGGATGAGTTGAAGAAGTGTATCATTCAAGCAATTCGTCTAATAACTCTTGATATGCTACGAAACAGTTGGACAGAACTGGATGACAGTTTAGACGTTTATCATTACAAAAGGTGCACACATCGAAATCTATTGATATTAAAACTTGGTGAGATGTTCTTTCTATTTAAATAATTTTTTTTTTAAATTCTAATGGTTAGTTCCGTAAAAATAAGCCATGATTTTTGGATACTTTTAGCCTGGACACCCTGTATATGTGTGTACATTCTTATGTATATATGTGTGTGTATTCTTCCTCAATCTGCGGACATAAACCATGCATAAAAGTTTAAAGTATTTCACTCGCAAATGTATATTGTTGCCATGAAGATAGTGAAAAGGGCTCAACAGCGTATTTCTAAATGTGTTATAAGGTTTTTAACATGTTATTTTGGAAACTAACTTATTTACGAAGAATTCTGAAATTTTTCATCGAAGCGAAGACAAAATCCATTATACATAATATAGTCGAAATGTGTCTCATGAAGACGCATAAAGGTAAATTAAATATAGTATTTTCATTATACAAAAATGTTGTAACGAACAGTTTGTTTTATAACTTCTCGGATATTAGTGCATATTTCGGCTTGTAATATCTATTAGAACTAACAGAATCTTGGAAAACAATTTCTGAGATAAGCATGTGTTGAAAAAAAAGTGTCTTTATCTGGGAAAATATAATATAACCACCATCGAAAATATGAAATAACCTCTTCCGAGCAGGGCTCGAAATGGAAAATTTCACGAACTGGAACGCTATTTCAAATTATTGTTGACTATTTTTTTTTTTTTTTAAATAATAGAGAAACTTATAGCTAATCTAACCATACAAAAACAATTTAAAAAATACGTTCAAGATTTTAAATAATAAAAAAAAAGTTGCAGAGAGCGCAATAAGCTATATATATAAAACTGTAATAATGTTTTAATAATTGCACGAACCGGAACGATATTTACCCTAATTTCACGAAACGGAACAATATTTGTCATAATTTTATGAACCGGAATACCGTTCCAGTTTGCTCCGGTACATTTCGAGCCCTGCTTCCGAGCTGCCCACGATTCCGAAAAGCGTTCTTTATGTTTAGAAAGATCAGAAACTAACATATTTTTGAGATTTATAGAAGCATTTACCGGGTGTCCCAAAAATGACTGATGGATTTTAAAATTCAATAACTTGCAAACGGTGACAGATATTAAAAAAATTCTTTCAGGAGTGTTATGTAAAATGTCAGGAGTTTTTATGCTGTGATTCTCAGTTTTAGTTAAAAATAGAATCGATAGATGGCGCTGCAAGCAATAACCGCTAAATTCAATTTTTTGGCCTCTCTCTTCTTCCATGCGGAAAAAGGAGATTAAAATGTACTGAATGGATCCCGAAGAACCAAAAATCGGGTCTGGACTGAGCACCTATTGCTCTCACCGCCATCTATTGTTTGATATTCGAACTAAAATCAAGAATCGCTGTAAAAAAAACTCCTGACATCATACATAACACTCCTGCACGAATTTTTTTAATATCTGTTACCGTTTGCAAGTTATTGAATTTTAAAATCCGTCAGTCATTTTTGGGACACCCGGTATAAAAACAAGGTTTCTTTTGGAGTCACTTATTTCCGGAAACGTTTCCGAGTAATTTTTATAGCTCATTAATCGGTTTTCTCAACCCAAAATATATAGGTTTATCGGATGCTATCAATTCTCAAAAAAAATTTTTCATGTTTGATAAACATGTTTTATAGATAAAAATTATAAATTAACAGCATTAATATTAACATTAATGTTCAACAAGTATGATTTTAAACGAAGCATTTGGTTCTTAAGGGGACCGGGAAAGCAAAATTCAACCAAAAAATCAATTTTTACTTTTTTATATCATTAAATAGTTTAAACTTTTATCTTTCCATCGACGTGTTACACATGTTTATATACATTAAAAAAAAAATAAGTGTTGAAATTATTCATTCTTTCTAAGAGTGCTTCCCTGCTTAATGGCCATTTAAATCTTTAATTGACTTTTTCTCAAAACTTGGATTTTTCATGTTTATGTTTCTTTTTTTCTATATCTATTAAACTTAAGAACTCGGATTTTTATTTAATACTTATGTTATATTGTATACTTTAACACAGGGATTTAATGATCTGTTGAGAATTATTTATTTTAGACAGTGAAATCTTACCAATTCATCTAATTTAAAAATGACTTTCAATAAATAATCAATAATTAATTTTGAGTTTCACTTACAAAGAAAATAGTCTGTTAAAATACGTAAATCATGTTATTTTAACTACTCTAAAAAATCTAGACCTCTGCCTTTCACCATTTCTGCGAAAAAGGTACATAAAGTAGGTGAATTTAAAAACGGCGGAGATAGGGCTTTCTCGGTCCCCTTAAATGCATTTCTTATACTACTGTGGTATGAAATCTAATAGCACATATTTATGGCTCAAAATAAATCCTTCTTGTTACTTTTGATTTTTTTAAACCATTCTAACTGTGTAATATACAGCATTTTTTATCATTTTTATACAAAGGTCATAACAAGAAATTTAAAGGGTGAAATTATTTTTTCGTAATTACCTTTTCCGCTAATCGTTCGAAATTCCTTCTTAGTTTTACATGACGAAATCCTTTATCATGTCAAGAAAATGTGCCTATGCTACCTATCACAGTTAAGATGATGTCAATAAAATAACTAGGGAAGAAAACTTTTTTTATTATAGTTTTTTATTGAAAACTCCAATTTTTTTTTTTTTTTTTTTTTTTTACATTTATAGATTTTTTTTTAGATAGCCCACTAACAACACCAAAAATAATTTTTACCTGAAAAAATCAAAGTTTTAAAATGTATTAAAAGCGATACTTTCATATTAGCCGCATGACAGGATTTCATAGTCGGAGAAATCGCCAAAGCTTTCGCTACTTACCTTTTTGATCGTGATAATTTTAGTGGTTTAAGCGCGTAGTTCGGTTACATATCTGTAAAATTTGTGTTTTATTTATAATATTTATTACTTTATTTATTTATGAAGTTTTAATTTCGTTACGGTATATTAGCCGGAAGCAATTTGTATTGGTGTTATTGAACTATTTATCTTCCTTTATGTGGAAACAAGTTAATATTTTGTAATCGGGCTACACGCCATAGAGATAGTTTCTTTTAAAAAAATCATCCTTGAAAATTATTTTTAAAACCATACAAAATCAGTAAATTGAGATACAGTTTTCAAACAAATTGGATTTGAACGAACGTGTTTTGTCCTATTCAACGGTATAAAAATTGATGTTATAAGATGTTTAGAAGTTTAAAAAGTGAAGTAAAAGCGAGCTTTATTGGTCAGGTGTTGCCACGTCAATATGACGTCACCGTTACTCACGAACATACTTTTTACTTTACAATTTAGATATCATTACAAGAAAGTTGCATTGAATAATACGTCATTCTTTTTCTTTTATTTACAGGTTCTGGCTTCAGATGAAGATGCAGGACCAAACGGCGATATTTCATATGTATTATCAGAAGGCTCAAGTGCACATTTGTTTCGAATTCATCCAAAAACTGGTGTTATATACAGCCAAGCAGCTCTCCGAGGTGCTCAACAATACGAGCTTATGGTAAACATCTTTTGCATTTATCAGTAAGCGTTCTGCGATTATAATGAAAATGCTCTGAAGGTGCATTACTAAATTATGAGATGAAGTAGCTCAAACTTAGAAATACTTGATAGTTATCTAAATTGTTATTATCGTCCAAGATAAGTTAGCCTACGAGTAAAGCAAATTTAAGAGCGCTTATTCCTTAAATAATGTAAAAATGACAACTAGCAGAATCTTGTATGTTTTTTTGTTGTTGTTGTTTGTCTGTCTGTTTGTTTGTTTGTTCGTTTTACATTAACCCATTTGCATCTGCAGCGTGCATTTGAGGAGTTTCCTTTTCATTCAGAAATTCTAAATAGTAAGTTTTGCTTTATTAAATGACGGACGATTCGTGGTAACATAAAGTAAAAAATCTTCTTTCGGAATTTCGGGTATGGATTCTGAATTTCTGAATTAAAAAAAAATTCCTTAAATGGACGCATACATGCACTAATGGTGTAAATGGGTTAAATTACTAGGTTGTCATAATAATTTGTGTGTTGTGTATGCTAGTTATATTTTTCTCCGTAGCATCGCGAAGTCTTTCAAGGTCATCGTCCAACTTGTCGTGGCCGGAGTATGGTCTGTTTTTTCAATACAGTAATAATAGTAGTAAGCATTTATATTATTGCTAAATTGAAAGATCTGTTTCCAAAATTTCATTTTCGTTTAAACCTTTATTCCCTGACGGATTTTAAACTCCTATTAAAGAAAAGTTACTGTAGAATTTATTTAATACGTCTATTAATAATGCATTATTTTAGATTGCGTGCAAAATACTTTACCATGCTTAGAAAACACAGAGTTACGAATTTATTTATTTTTTTGGACATTTTATCAACTAACTACGTATGGATAGTACGCTTTTTTGATGATGGAAGATGTGTAGTGGAAAATTTTACTCTCAAAATATTTTTTTCTTTATAGATAAAACTAGCGATTGTCATAATGAATAGTTTTGTCATTCGAATGAATCATTTGGACTCGCACAAAAGTGTAGTTGGCTGCATTCGTATTATTTTTAATCAATTACCACCAGGACTTTTGTGAAAAAAGAAGAAGCAAAAGCATAGTTGTCAACCTTCGTATTTTTTTAATCAGTTATCACTAGGAATTTTGTCCACAAAAAAAAAAGCATGGTGCCAACCTTCGTAATTTTTTTTATCAATTACCACCAGAAATTCTGTTTTTTTTAAAAAAGAAAGAAAATGAAGCAAAAGCATAGTTGCCATGCGTTTTTAATCAATTACCACTAGGAATTTTGTAAAAAAAAAAAAAAAAAAAAAAAAAAAAAAAAAAAAAAAAAGCATAGCGCCAGCCTTAGTATATATTTTTTTATCAATTACCACCAGAAATTCTGTTTTAAAAAAAGAAAACATAAAGCAAAAGCATAGTTGTCATGCGTTTTTAATCAATTACCACTGGGAATTTTGTAAAAAAAAAAAAAAAAAATCATAGTGCAACCTTCGTATTTTTTTTAATCAATTACCACCAGAAATTCTGTAAGGAGAAAAAGGAGGAGAGGGAGAAGAAACAAAAGTATGGTTACCAATCTTCGCATTTTTAAAATTAATTATTACCTTCAGAAATTTTGTATTAAAGTTTCTTATTAAAATGTGGCTCTTAATCTAATTCTAATTAAAATAAGAAACTTCCTTTTTTTTTAACAAAATTTCTGGCAGTAATTGATTTTTAAAAAATACGAAGATTCGCATATATGCTTTTCCACAAGCCCCAATGGTTCATTTGAATACCAAAATCATTCATTATGCTCATCACTAGATAGAACCCCAATATAATTATATTTATTATTTATAAGTTCATTGTATTATTATTACTTCTAGTATTTATAAGTTTATTGGATTTATTATTTATAAAATTTGTTAATTAATCTGCGTATAGTTGTAAATATTTTATAAAAAAAAAAGCCCATAACTACCGATTTTCTAAGCCAATTTTAATGAGTGTATCCTTTTCTAAATCTCATATTATATATAAATTTTCTAATCTATCTTCAAGTACTAACTCGGAAGATTATTGATATTTTTCTCCTTTAATTCAGAATATACAAGGTTTCCATCATTAAACGGCCCTACTTTAAAGTTGTCTGTAGACGAAACTATTGTTTATAAACTTGTGAAATTTTCTGAAAGGCATAATAAAGGGATCGGGATTTGTTTAGGTAAAAAAAGTTCAAAATTTCTCCACCAGAGGGCGTTTTTAATGACTCACATTTAGCATACACGATAGTTTAGAAATTTATTTACTAACTTTACCTGATCTTAAAGACAGCATTTCACGACATGTTCTTAGCATTTCCCAGAACACACCGCTGTCAACTGTGGAATATGCTATCTTACAATTCCAGACGATATCTGAAAACGATGACTGTCATGACATGTTTGATTGTAATAAAATTTGTAAACTATCGTAAATGTGTGATAAATATGTAATTCGTTAAAAAAGACCTCTGGCGGCGTAATTTTGAACTATTTTTTTCCGCTCGAACAAATTTACATTCCTTTATAATGTCCTCCACAAATTTTCACAACATTCTGAACAGTGGTTTCGTCTGTACACAACTTTAAAATAGGCCGTTTAATTATAGACACGCTATCCTGTACATAAAGTGACATACAAAATTTTCATGTGTGTTTTCTCTTCTCTGTTCGGTTTAGCGCACTCGAAAATGACAAAAATATCAATTTTTCATTTTTTTCTTAAAATGAAAATGTATATCCATAGCACCTTCTGGCGAAGTTTCGTAAAGGTCCGATAATTAAAAGTATGCGATAAAGTCTGTTTACAGCATTATGGATCAAATTTTTAGTAACATGAATAGTTCATTTTTTAAAAAGAAAAATATTAAATCAACAGTCATTTTTACTGTATTTTTGCGTATATATCGTGACGTTTTATTTCTTCTTAAACTAATTAAACTTTTGGAAATCTGATCTTTACTGATATAGAGCACACGTGTAAGAAAAGTAAGATAGTTATGTTAAAAAGTTCAAAATTGTAAAAGCAGTGTGCTTTTAAAATTTTCTTCATTTTTTTTTTTCTTTAAAAATGTTGTTATAATGATTACATTTTTTCCTTGATTAAATCATTTTCTTATATAAGACTGTTTAATAATATGTCGAAAAGATATTTTTAAATACTATAAAATTAAAAAAATAGTTCAAAAGATACAAAGTACTCTTAACCCTTTCAGGGGCAAGTAACTGTGTTTCTGTAATGTTGAATTCACACCGTAATTTTCGAAAAATTTTATTTCAAGATAAGGAAAAGCAGTTTTACAACCCTTTTTTTTTTTTCACCAAAGATATAAAACTAAAATTTAATTAAACATTTCTGGTGCAAATTTTGATTAAAATTATGTGGGCTATAATATATCACACCGCCCCTCAACGGGTTAATTCCTTCCAAATGTTTTGAACACCCATGATTAAGGCAAATTAGTTAACTAAAATTAATTCAAATAAACTACGCTGTAAAAAAATATCTGTTCATTTTACAGAAAAAGTTACATCAGGACGCCGGTAAAAATCTGTTTATTTTACGAAAATAATCTGTGTTTATTACAAATTTACGGGCAAAATCCGTTAAAAGTACAGAAAGTTCGTAGTGGCTGACGGTTTTTTCTGTAAAATTAACATATTTTATTTTATTTTTTACTTTCTTCTATCTTCAATAGAAGAAAGTATTGTAATAGAAATTTTTTTCAACTTCCTGTTTTCGACGGATTTACACGTTTTAGGGGTGAAAGATACCAAAAAACATGTTTATTCAAAATGTCTGTCTGTCTGTCCATGTGTCCATATGTCTGTCGCCATTGTACCATCAAAAACTATATGAAGTTATGCATAGAATTAAAAAAAAAAAAATTTTTTAAGTTTTTGGCTATGGCAAGTAGGTCCTCCCTTACTTTTGAAAGAATCCGCCAGTAAGGGACGCTGTAAAAGCGATTTTTGTGGCATTTTGAATATTGTACCATCGAAAAGTATATGAAGTTATGCATAGAATTGAACCTTTTTTTTTTTTTTTTAGTTTTTGGCTATGGCAAGCAGGTCCTCTCTTAATTTGGAAAAATCCACCGGTAGAGGGCGCTGTAATAGCTATTTTTGTGCGATTTTTGTGGAATTTTGAATATTGTACCATCGAAAAGTGTATGAAGTTATGCATAGAATTGAACCAATTCCTTTATGTATGTTTGTGGCCATGGCAAGAAGATCCTCCTTGAATTTGGAAATATTCCGCCGAAAGGAGCCACTATAACACCGATCTTTGTGTAATTTTCTTGATTTTTTGTAGTTCTATTGTACACAGGATGCTGGTGAATCGACGGGAACTTCCCATCCTGATAACCCGACTATTCGCGAACAGCTGATATACAACAGAATAACGAAAAACTATTGATTTTAATAAATATCATGATCGGGATTAACTCGTTTTTACTCCGATTAATTGACTGAAGAAGAAATTTAAGTTGATATAATATTGAACTAAAAAAAATGAAATATTGAGATTTGTAACTATCATTTTGAAATATTAAAATATATGAGATACAGTTGGAGCTCGTTATCCCGACACCCGGTTTTCACGTCACTCCATCCGCTTATAACGTCAGTTTATCAAAGTCCCGATTTTTTGTATATGATTTTAATGTAAATAAACTCCGTATTTTACGTCGTTGAATAATTTTCAACCCGGATATCCCGACGGTTTAGGAAAATTGTCCATTTTTCAGAATCCATCTTATAAGCACGGAAATAATGCGGTAAGAAATGTTTTAGCCAAACTTTTCACAAAAGTGTATAAAATGCCCATTGAGATAAATGAGAAATTTTACATCAATCTTTTATCCGAATAAATAAACCCACACAGTATGAACGACTCACTTAAGCATCCAGATAGACGTCTCAATCTACTCGCGGTCTTTTTGTTCTGGTCAGGTGGCAATTTCTTGTGGTTACATGGCGTTTTTCATCCACTAAAACCGAAGCATTGCATTGCATTGAAACGATCAGAAATTATCTAACACCCATTTCTGAAACAACGAATATTGATTACAATTCATTGCATAATATTGGAAAAGGAATCATAGGAAGCACATTTAGGGGTAAGCAAACTCTAATTCATCAATATTTCATGTAACAATAAAAAAAACAAATCATCATATATCTCATTTTTATTCTTTTCAATTTTGTTTTTGTGTTTATTTTGCTTAATAATAATGTTTTATTGCTTAAAACTGCAAAAGAAGTTATGAATTTAAAATTGTCTTAAATTAATTAAAAGTACAACTTTTTATAAACACATATTTCTCCAACTCCGGTTACCTCGACACTCCGCTTATGGCGACACTTTTTTCTGGTCATTAGAATGTCGGGATAGCGAGGTTCGACTGTAGAAGAAAGTTTTGGTATTGGCACATCCAACTAGTTTTTACAGTGTATAACGGATGTAATTATATACCTTCTGTTATTTTTTATACTTATTTAGGTTACAGCGTCAGACGGAGGAAAACCATCCCTTAGTTCCAACTCAAGAGTTATAATAGAAGTTGTTCCAGTTCCAGAGAATAGCCCAAATCCTCCTATAATTCATCCCATGGAATCCCAATCCATTGTTGTTTCAGAGAGTGAAAATGTTGGTAATTTAGTGGCCATGGTTCAAGCCGAGGATCCTGATAGTGACACTTTGTGGTACTCAATATCAGGTATTTTTTTACGTCAATAATTTAATTAACGTGTGTGCATTTAAGGCGGTTTTCAAATTCCCTGCTAAACCACGCGCAACTTTCTGACAAATTCTCAGACTCATTTTTAAACGCAAATGCATATCACTGGCAGTCCTGACTTTTGAAGCAATTTGGAACCGAATGGTGTTTTCCATTTTTTAATGGGTAAATAACTTATCGAGTTATAAGCGACTCTTGTCACGTGAGGATAAGTTTTTCCCCTTTCTCGTGTTGCTGCGTCGGGAATTCGGTTCAAAACGTCCACTTTGATGGTATTTACTGAAAGATCATCATAGTTGTAACGTAACAATTACAGCGCCTAGAAGATACAGTGTGGAAAACGGCTACAAAATAGTGTTAAAAAATTGAATCCCATAAATGTACAACGATGCTGAATAACAAGATGTCGATCGTAGCGCCATCGTAGTGATTTAAAAACAATAGTCATTCTAAAAGAGACTCTTTAACCTATTTCACGTCATTCCTTAACTAAATTAGCTTATAACAGACTAAAATATCTTATATTTATAGTTTCCGATATTTAACATTCTATAATTTTTGAAAACACAGGGTTTATATTGAAAAGAGTTACGAGATGGCGCTCGTATCAGCATATTGCCGCTGAGCATTGTTGGAGATTTATGGGATACAAGTTTTTAGCACTTTTTAAAGCATTATAGGAATAGCCGTTTTCCACACTGTATCTTCTAGGCGCTGTAGTAACAATAAAGCACGTCATCTTGCAAAGAAACCTCCTCTTCCACTGAGTCTATGAGTCGCCGGATATGACTCATGCTCTTGAAATAGACATAGAACGATGCACCAGTTAGTATATTATAAAATATGTGTTTTAAAGTTGTTAAACAAGTTTTAATTTTTGCATTTTTGGACAGGTTTTTGCGTCAAATACCCCACTGTGCGGCAGGTTTTTTTCCAGCACTGGCACATCCTGAAATTCACTTCAAAACGCCAACTTTTACAGCGTTATCTGAAAGATCTTCTTTTATCGAAAAACGAAAAAACAGTTCGATTACATAGTCTCTGAAAAAGAGCCTGCCAATTTGTTACGTTTATAAACCAAAATGAATTAAAAATGTGTCAGAAAGTAGACAGTTTGGATTTAAAAACAGCCTTAAAGTAGAAGTAGGCATTCAAATAAATCTTTAATTTGCTGTTGTCGTTAATAGCATAATAATAATAATTTTACTTTTTAAATGAAAACGCCGTTAAACTAAACGTCACTGTTTAACTAAATTTATAAATGTCGGGTATTTTCCTAAGAATGTAAATTCATTTTAATGGCATATTCTAGTTAAACGTTAGTCTTGTCTTTCATGCATATCTAATGTACTCTAATGTACAGTACTGAAAAAAAAAGAGTCCGAAGAAAAACAATAACTTGTTCTAATTTATGCAAAAAGTATCGTATTAATTCGTAGAAGGTCCTTTAAATTGAATGTGGGTTATTTTTTTTTATATAAGGGGTCATTTAATATAAAAATTGAACCTAATTTTTAAAAGTCCAGTAGCTATATCACATTGTTGTTACATATATAAATTCAGTTCTTTAAACCCAAATTTACAATTTAACCTTAGAGCTTCATGTATGGTGATGCATTTCGATTGTTAGCACGGGACATATTAATATACAGGCATCCCCCGACTTATGTAAGTAATGCGTTCCGTAAACTTTTGCGTAAGTCGAATTTGTAAATTTCTTAGGTAAAATTTCGTCAGAAACTGCAATATTTATTATATATATGAGGAACCCAGAAACCAAGGGATACAAGTGACAAAATTTAGATTTCGAGTAAATTGAGTTCAAAGTTAAACATGAATTGTAATTGACTGACTTGGAATATGAAACTGTTGCTTATTTCTTAGTGGTCTTTGAACTCTTATTTCAATAACTGTTTAAAAAAAAGTGGAGTACAATTTTTTTTTTTAATTTATAATTAAGCAATATTGATCCTCATTCGGCATTTGTACCCTTTGGCTTCCAAGCGATAGACAAGAAATGAAAAGTTATGAAATATAAAAAATGATTTAACGAAAAATTTAAGAACAACGTTGATACAAACGAGTGAAATGACAAAATTTTGTTTTAATATAAGTTTTAAAAATGAAAGAACATGAAACAAAAAAAATTGATGAAAATGTTAAGATCAATGTTTATACAAATGAATGAAAGGACAAAATTTTATTCTAATATAAGTTTTAAAATTTTACTATAAGTTTTGAAACATTGAAATTTTATAATCTTTTAACCATTAAAATGCATTTATTTAACGTATAAGAAAGTAAATTCTAAAAGGAAAAAAAATGATGCAAAACAGTTTGAAAATATGGAACAATATTCTTCTAGTGATAACATGGGAACAACACATCTACATTAAATCATCCTCATTAGTTTCATAAGTACGATTAGGCTCATCAGCTTGATCTTCAGAATCATGCAGGGCTTCAGTGTGTCATGGTGCCACTTGGTGAGGAAGATCTCGGTAGAAAACGTGGTACACTGATGGTACAAACTGCAATAGTTCAATGTGATTTTTAAACTTAAGGTACTTTAGTTCTGGTTTTTCTTGTGCTATGGGAAGCTCAAGCATCTCTAGGGCATCTTCCGGAACGGCTGGACTTCACCTTTAGCTCGTGGAAAGGTTCTAATTCACCACCAGCAGTTTCTTTGTAGAATAATGTGAAGAAATGCAGCCACTGCATATTTCGGATACCTTTCACTGACTCTACAAAGAATGGTGCAAGTGACTCAATTAATAAAACTTTCGTCCTTTAGCACTTCTACAGTGAAGTTTTTGTTGGAATCATTTACAAGTTGAGCCCAGTGCTCTGGAACATGGAGATCCCTTTTATTCCTCTTCTTTCTGATTTCTATGAGCATAAAGTCTTGGTCATATTCATGGTAGGAGTGTCCTGAAATCAAAAAGCGATGATTGACTGTTTCTATGTGTGTATTTAGTATGATGTACAGCCAGAACTTCACAATAAAGTGGCTTTTATTTTATCCCCCACAATTGTTACTAAAACTTGTAATATGCCTGACTTGAGAGAGTCTTTATGAACTTCAAGAGACAGGATGCGATCTGCTCGCAACCACGAAAAGCCGGGCCTTCATGCCACATGTACATGTGAACAGTTCCACTTTCAAGGTTATGTTTGTTTGTTTGTGTTTTTGACGGGCAATTATCAACACTAGTGATATAGGCCCTAAGGGGGAGGAGTGCCCTTCGTGGGGTCTTTCTAAGGGAACCTAACCCGTATTAACGCTTGTAGAACGAAGGTTCGAATAAAACCACGAAAATTCCGAACGATTAGGCCGACGGGCGTGATTGGGATCGAACCCAGTACCTCTCGTCTACCAGCTTCGAGAGCAGAACATCTCGGCCACTGGTGGGGCTTTTCAAGGTTATGAATGTTCAAGTTGTACGTCCAAAGTTGACGTAGGTAATAAGCCTTTGAATTGGTTACATGTGCAGTTGGCGTGATTTTTTTACAAGTCAAAGTCATATCGCGATCTTTGAATCATCCTTTAAATTGTGAATGCGTATTTGGATAATCTGGCAGTTTCTGCTTTGCGAAGATTTAGTTCCTTTTGCGTTCTGCTTGTTGTTTCTTATCTGCGTTTTTATGATCTATTTTCAATTGTAGCTTGTCACACATAACACAAGTATCAGTCCCCGGTCGGTGAAAACTAAGACTAAAATGGGTGTTAAAAATGTGTCTATAGGAACTTTCCTTCACCGGCTGTACGCGTTTTTCTTCAAGGCAAAAGTGAACACAGAGTTTGTACATCTCCTTTAAATTGTTTTCTGCATTCAGGTATTTACAGTTGGGGTCTTTCTTCTAGTACAGTGGCTTATGTATCGTAAAAACTTGTTTAAGTGTTCTTTGATGACATCAATACCGTCTTGTGGAATTTTATTCGACTGTTCTTATCTCCCTCTTTCATCGTGAGATGGTACGCCAGAAACTGTTTCTTCCTTTTTGGTTAGTTACTATGTTTCGAAACCGTTTGTTGGAAACACCTTCGTATTTTTGTACAAATTGCCGTTTAAATATGATCAAATTCTTGTGGGATTTAAAAAGTGATGAACTGGCCCTGTATTTCGTTGGTCGCGGTTCAGCTATGTGGACGTCAATGGATACAAGTGCACTTATACCCCTTGGGCTCCAAGCGTTTCACGGTTTCGAAAAAGAGGTTAAGTAATTGACCCCTAGAACGCAGCGCATAATTATAAAATCACTTATATCTCTTTACCTACAAACAGACTTATTTCCAGATAGCCTGTGCACTTAACTCATTTTTTTTTTAATTTTGTCACTTATATCCCTTGGCTTCTGGTGTCCTCATATAATATATATATTATTTACGCAGTATTATTTTATAAATAAAGTAGCATGTAGCAGTATTTACTTGGATATAAACTATAAAAGAATGGGAAAAAAACTGAAAGAACACTTTTCAAATAAAAAGTATCTTGTATGGGATTTATAAATTTAACATTGATGAATTAATTTATATCAATTTTTAATCTACATCAAACGAACAGCTCTGAAGTTGGAAGAAAAAATACACTCGTTCCTCTTCACCGAAACTTTAAAATTAGGTTTCGTTATGGTTTGAATTCAGCTAACAAAATTGTAATGGTTAAACAGAGGTTTTTTTTGGCTCATTTTAATCGGATTTGTGTTTGTTTTGTTAAAGATTTGATTGTATATACCAATAAAAATATAACTATATCTAATATATAAAACTATATTATTGTTGCGGTTTTATCTGCATATTTTATTTATAAAGCAACTATCAAAAGTATGCAAATACGTATCAAACGCGCTAGTATGTTCATAAATGTAATTTTCGGATTTTTTTACGTATTTGCGAATTTACGTAAGTCGAGGAATGCCTGTGTAACTCCTCTGCCATCTGCTCCGGCACCGTCTGCCCTCAATCCCCCCCCCCCCTCTCTCTCTCTCTATCTCTTACCGGAATTTTAGCTCTTATAACGAGCAAAGCAAAACAAGTTATTAAGGGAGTGGGAAAGGGGGGGGGGGGAGGATAAAGCACCTATACTGATGACTAAAAAACAGTCAAACAAGGAGCTGAAGCTGAGCACATTTCATTCATTTTCGCAATGTTTTTCTGCAAGAACAATATTCAAGTTATGGAAGAAATTTTCCATATTGTTACCCCGATTCGAACCGGAAGAAAAGTTAATTGAGCTTGACAAAGAATTTGTTGCTGGTGATGATGATGATAAACATATGGCATTAAACTTACTGCTTAATGAAATAGAAATTATCGGCAAACTGCGCTGATGATGAAGATAATCTCGTGAATATGATGAAACTTTGCAAGTGCAAAGATTCATCATTTTCGAAGCTTTTCATTGTTTTTCGAAATGGTTTATTTTCAAAAACTATTTTTGCTAAAAAGAAAAAAACTTTGAATTAAAATATGATAAAATTGCATTAAACATACTTTCTAATTTAATTTATTTAGTAAATTTAAGTACGTACCGATTTCAAAATAACTATTATAGTAATAATAGCTCAAAATGTCATTTCTTTATTGCTTTTAATATTTGAAGAAATTAAACCAAAAAGGTATGCTGCTAAATAAAAATACATGATGTTAAAATGAGTATAGATGATACTGAATTTTAAAACCGAGTCTTCTTCAAAAATCCAAAAATTTCTATTTACTGATGAGATGGAGTTCTAATTACGTCAGATAATACGGTTGCTCGACCCGCTCGGACTCTATCTAGAAGACACGAGTTCGAAACAAGGCTATTAAAGAATATCATATATAAGCGTTAGACGTGTATGTTAAATCTGTGAAACAAAATATTCTCTTAGTACATGATTATTATATAAAATATCTGTATGAATCTTGGAGTCTTCCACTTTTTGGCAACGGATAAAATTGTAAGAAATTGTCCGAGGCTAAATCGTTTACTTTTGTATGTTTGGTGATCTTTAGATCACACTGAAGAATGAGCTTTACCTTATATCTATGGCTTTATACCCTAAATGAGATCAAAGCCAAGGGAATAAGAAAACAGAATACAAATTCAAGTTTTATGGATAAAAAAAATATAAACAAACACAAAGATAGATTGTGTTCCGGGATCTAGTTAAGAAGAAATTTGTATAAAAGTACAAATAATTGTACAAAAATTACTTTCAGTTGCATACATATAATATAAGGATATTTAAAATACAAATTAAAAATATATTAAAATACATTAGAAAAACCTAGAACGTTTTCAACCATTACAAAGCCGTCATCAGTAGGATTTAAATGTTGCCTTTATTTTCTTTGCCATGTGATGACGGCCTTGTAATGATTGAAAACGTTTTAGTTTTTTCTAATGTATTTTAAGATATTTTTAATTTGTATTTTAAATATCTTTATATTATATGTACGCACCCGAAAGTAGTTTTTGTACAATTATTTGTGCTTTTATATATATTTTAATTATTTAACTCAAGGTGACTATAGCACTAGAATTTTAACTTTCATTTATAGAAGAATTTGGTTATTTAAGGGGGTCCGGGACACATTTTCAAAAAATTTTTATTTAATGATTTAAAATTTTGAATTTTTTTTGTGATGGTTAACCATATCATTTGTAAACAAAATCAAATGATAAAACTTTTCATAGCTTTTTTAAAAAATTTTTAAATTTAAAATTTATGAAAAAAGTGGTATAACTTAAAATCGTTATAACTCGAAATATTATCTGTAGAATTTAAATTGTTTTTCATTTAAATAAACAGAAATATATATTTTTTAATTTAGTGCTAGCATTTTAAAAAATATTAATTTTTAAAAAAATTAAAAATATTTAACGAAAAAATTACAAAAAAAGTGGTGCAACTTTTTTAAAAAAATCATATTTTCAAAAGTAAATACTTTTTTCAAATATGCTGGCTCAAAAGTAAAGTAAAATAATTGAAAAAGATATGTTCCGAGTTTCAACCCTGTATCTTTAACAGTTCTCGAGTTATAAGAATTTAAATATGAGAAATGGTGAAAAACCTATCATGAAGAAAAACGCAATTTCACAAGAACTCGTTTCCTTGACAACCATAGCTTGAAAGGCAAATTTTGAAAACAAACCAAAACGAAAAAATTAATATTTCCTGTTCTAATTAAGATAGAAACAGGATTTAAACATCATTTTAAGCAGAAAACGGCAGAGAAATTTTTAATCCAATAAAAAAATGAAAATTTGAAGATTTTTGTGTCCCGGACCCCCTTAAAGAATCTTTCCCGAAATGTTTCGTCTTAAAACAGGTCCTTTCATAAAATTTTACATCTTAAAACAGAACCCTTCACAAAATTCTTTGTCTTAAAAACAAATCACAAATATTTTCTTTTTTCAAACTGAACCCTTTAGAAATTTAATCACTTTACAAATAAAATTGTGTGGAAAAAAAATATCTGAAATCAACGAACAACCTATTATCGAGCTATGAATAAATAAATTCATATAAAGGTCCTAGTTAAAAAATATAGGAGTCTGAATATAAAAACAATTTTCGATCCAAAATATTAGATTTTTTATATATAAGGGAAAATAGGGTAAAATCGGATATATTATTATAAGTTGATTTTCAACATAATTCAATAAAACTGTACGTAAGAACTGTGCAGTACCCTTGTATAATGACATCATTACAAATATAAGATTTGTTTGTCCCATTTTTTATTAATAAATGTTTTATTTAGAAAACGTAAAATCATCCAGTTTTACCCTGTAGATCACATGGATATGCTAATATTGCAGAAAAAGAAAGAGTTTTGACTTCTTTTTGAATAGAAGCAAAATATCTTATTTTACTACTTTAACTAAGGAACTTAACTAAAAATATATCAGTTTTAAGCCTAATGATTTAATATTTAGAGTCAAAAGAATAATTATCTTCATTATAGTACAAAGAGCGTCGAAAACTGGCAATAACTCTCAATTAAAATAATAAAACTTGTAAAAATCGCCATTAAATCAAAACAATGCATAGGACGCGTTTCGATCTTGAAAATTAACAGCCCGTCATCAGCTACTGTAAACACGTGTCCGTAAGGGGACAAGGTTACAAATGTGCATTGTTTTGATTTAATGGTGATTTTTACAAAGTTTTATTATTTTAATCATCTTCGTTGTAATTTGAGGGGAAAGTGCAGAAAAGAAGTTCACTTGTTTTTCAGCTTTAGAAAAAGCACGGCCACTTTTGTCCGTGTAGATTTGAGAGCTTTTTTTCCAGCATTTTTTCCCAATATACAGTTTTATCCCACGTAAGGTCTTACACTAAGACAGGGTCGGCTAACCTTTTTGTTGCCGCTTGCCAAATTTGATCAAAAAATATGTTAAGTGGCCATGAAGTGCCAACTAAGAAACAAATGTCGTAGGTGGAAAAATATCGGATTAAAATCGTTTAAAATTTTCTATTAAGATTTTAAAAATATAAGGAACATACATGTAGGTATTACACTATAATAATTATGGCAACATATATATTTTAGAAATTAATTTAAAAATAATTTATGCTATGTAATTTGATTTCTGTTGCTGCATCTCAATATCAGGTTAATTTTAAGGCAAACTAAACGCCGGATTTATTACTTTCAGAATGAGTTTTGATACTATTCATTTGTGAAAGCAATGGCTTGAAAGCATAGATAGGCAGAAAACCTGTTAAAATGGCAAACACCAGTTTCATTGAATAGCTCTAAAATAAATTCAAAGTAGCCATAACTTTATCATTAGAATTTAGTAATGTCTAATGACCAATTCTTGTCGATAGTTTTCAAATATAGTCTTTGTTTGAAAAAATTTTGAGACAATAACTAATCAGACTGGAATATAATGTGCCGCAATTAAAATTTTTCAATTTCCATTTAATCGAGTTTAGAAAAGATCAGTCGCAATTTTATGTAATCTCACTTTATTTTGATTTAGAGCCGCAAGCAATGCCGTGTCAAAGTTATTCTTTTGCGTGCCATAGGTTCGGCGTCCCTGCATTAAGAGAATGAGAATTGGAAAGTAACCTGTAAAAATTGACCCATAAGTGCTAACAACATTTTTATTGTGGTGGAATCGATCCTAATTCAATATGCTGCATACTTAAGAATATAAAAAATTTCAGTAGCTTTAAATGCGGTAATATTTAGAAATTTTGAAAACTGACAAACTTTTAAAACAAGTTGAAAATTGCTCGTCAAACGTGGCAAATGAGGTGCGTTCGTACTATAACTAGTTTTAAAATTATTTTTTGCACCCCATATTGTACTGAATGTATAATTTTTTGCACTTCATAACGTGCATAGTCTGATACATCATTAAAATGCACTTCCAATAATTTTTTCGGAACACTTTTGACTGTCCTGTAATTAAACTATACATCCGATTTTCCTAAAATTTGAAATAGCTCAACAAAATTTTGCAACAATTATATCTTTAAAATTTCAGACCATTCGGAAGGCTGTAATATCATTAAAATGCACTTGCAATAATTTTTCCCATTGGCCGTAATGTAAAGAAAAACTTTTGGCTGTCCCTGTAATTAAACTATACATCCGATTTTCCTAAAATTTGAAATGGCTCGACAAAATTTTGCAACAATTATATCTTTAAAATTTCAGATCATTCGGAAGGCTCTAATACCATTAAAATCCACTTGCAATAATTTTTCCCATTGGCCGTAATGTAAAGAAAAACTTTTGACTGTCCCTGTAATTAAACTATACATCCGATTTTCATAAAATTTGAAATGGCTCGACAAAATTTTGCAACAATCACATATTTGAAATTTCAGACTATTCGGTTGGGTAGTTTTTGCTCTGTTACATGCGGGCAGACGGACGGACTGAACGACGACTATAGGTGCTACGTATTTATATAATTACGAACGCACCTAAAAACGGTGATAGGGGAGACCGGGGGAATGGCGACACCTTAAGGGAATTTAACTTTTTTCACCTAAAAAGAATGTTTATTTTTTAATAGTAAAAATTCTAAAGCTGAATCATTATCTTTAGTATCTGGTATAAATTTAGCCGTAATCATAACTGTTAAAGTAAGCGCACATAAAAAAAAAATTTCTTTCAACCTCTATACAGTGGCGGGATTACCCAGGATACTGGGGTAATGACGCCACTCTTTAATGACCTAGTAAATACATAAAATGGATACTAGGAAACACATAACCTACTAAAAATGTTTAGAAAGTAATAATTTATCAAAATAATGCATAATTACAATGTTCCTTAAGCTAGATTTATTAATGTGCTAAGCTTACAATTTAACTCAAATTGGAAAAGTCACCCTTTGCCATGGTGGCGGCATTACCCCGAGAGGACAATATAGTGGAAAACCCCCAGCAAACCCGAAAGAAGAACCGAACTTGTTCAACAAATTGCATCAAAATGTCAGCGAATGCATGTAGATTACGGGTAATATTATCTTAAGTACCTAATGTTTCAATAATAGGTGTTTACCTCTACTCGTTTGAAGCTCCAAAATAAGAAGCAACTAGATGAAAATTAAACTTTTCACTAGAACAAGCGAACGACGTACAACAAAACTATTCTCACTCTAGGCACTGTCTCTACTGTTGGCCGCTAGTGCAGTCGCAATAACTATCATAACTATCAAACTGCCGTTAGTTTTTAAACTAGACGGGGTGGCGGCATAACCCCGAGTGGCGCCATTCCCCCGGTCTCTTCTAAAATAATCTTTCCAACTCAGAAACTACGCAAATAGCAATACGGAGTAACAGTAATGGCCATTTCTTTTTCTCGGCCAGGGCTAGAAAGTTCAACCTTTCTCATTACAGAGCTTCTCAAATTAAGTCAAAACTGGGATATTCAGTTTTACCCGCCTATACGGTTTTACACTACTTTCCCCTATAAAAACCGTTCATAATTTCGTATATAAAAAATATCCTGTGAGAAAAATTTGGACAGACTCCTGCAGTAAAAGAATTTTGTGAGGAGTTTCTGGTTCAAAGAGAACAGGAAAGGGGGGTGGGTAATTGTATGCATATATTTATTTATTCATAATTTCTATGTATTATTATTTCTGTACTTTGGTGTGAAAATGACAAATGTCCAAGATTAGCATTTTAGGTTTATGTGCCCAATCACATTACATCTGGGTATAATATAATAGAAAAAATTTCCAATATCCATTCTTTACTAACCACCGTTATTTTTTGCCACAGGAATAAACGCCAATATTCTTCCCCCTTTCATTTAGTCCGAGGATAAAATATTTTTTCAGTAATAATTCAAACAAAAATAATAAAAATAAATAAAAATAATACAAATAAAACATTAAAGCAGTCTTTCCTGAAAATAAATAACGAACATCGGCACTTTTTCTGTCAAGATACAAATTTAAAAACAGGCACCGAATAATATCTTAATTTTATTTATGTGCATGAACGACAATAATTACAAAAATATATTGAAATATTTCTTTTTGTGCTTTTTAGGAGGAAATATTGGTGATATGTTTATGATTCAATCGAAAGGAGGAGCTCTTTTGTTAGCAAGAAAACTGAAGTGGGAAGTTAATCCATTTTACAACCTCACCATTAGCGTTACTGATGGAGTTTATACAGTTTTTACTTTTGTAAGTGATATTTCAATTTTTATGATGCTGCATTCCTTCAATTTCCATGGCTTTAACATTTGTCAATTTTAGATTATTTCCAGGAGCGTCACTTTAGATTTTGCTTGAATGCGGTAAAATTCTTTCTTTGAACATAGTAAATCCTGATTTCATGTTATTTTTTTTACAATGATTATTTTATGCCTAACAGCGTGGTGGTCAGCGCGCCTGTCTACCACACTACAGATCTCCAGTTCGATTCCTGGCTGCGGATTGGGCAAGTTTCACTTAACCTTTCATTCCTTCTAGGTCGATAATATGAGTACCAGGTTTGCTTGGGAACTAAACACTGAGAGCCAAACTTTAATAATGATCAGATCGGACATTTAAAATATCTTAGATCACCGAACTCTCTAGGAGAGTTCCACAAGCGCTCTCAGCAAGTTTCAACTTCCTTCGGCTAGATACAGTCACTACCACTCACTCTGATTGGCTATAAAACTTCATTTTAACTGATTGGCTATTGCGGCTGGTTTTATTTTATGCGCATGCGCATACTTTGCATTTGTTCAAATCTCAGACACAGTGACGTTCACTGTGTCTGAAAATAAATGAGTTTTAAATGAGTTTCGTGATGTGAACAGGCATTCAATTCCGGAAGAGTACCACCTCAAAAATGTATGTCTAAGATAGCTTAAACATCTGATCTGAACGGTGTATTAGACTGACCACTTGTAACCGGGGCATATGCTATCTAGCACCTCAAGGCCCGTGGTCAAGAAAACAGGTCTGGGTACTACGGGTCAGGATCGTTAATGAATTTGCATTTAATTATTAATACATAGGTAAAAACAAAAGAAAGCGTTAATCTTGTAATAAGAGATTAAAGAAACTAGGAATCCAACCCGGTATTCCCGGATTTCAGAATATAGGTGAAACCCTTTCTTTTTTTAATTGAAAAGTCTAATAGATTTATTTCATTTAATATATTTCTTTTAGATTGCTGCACGAACAACAACCAAAACATGCAATTATATAAGCAAATAAAGTTTTGAAATTTATTAAAAGCGATACTTTGGTGGAATATAAGCTTGAAACAAATGTGAACTATTTATATTAAACGCAAACAGATTTATTTTTCATAATCGTCTGCACGCAATAGAGATGATTTTTAAAAATATATCGTGCTTTAAAATTATTTTAAAAACCATAAAAAATAAAGTTGCGATGCAGTTTCCAAACAAATTGCGAGTGAAAGTAATTTTTTTTTTTCCGACGATATGTAAAAATTTAAAATGTGCGATGTTTAGTACTTTAAAATATGGCATTAAAAGCGAAATTTATTCGTCTCCTGTTGCCATCGTCAAAATGATGTCAGCATTACTCACGAACGCGTTTGTCCTTTATTTTTCTTTAATCATTACCTATCAGTATTATAAAGTTCGGAACGCAGAGAGGTGTGATTAGTGTTGCCAGATCCACGGTTCACCATCACAAAAAACAGGACGAGGAAACAAATATTAATATAAAAATATTCTGGTAGTTTTATGAAGTAAATTTTGTCCTCTGCGATTTTTGAGTTTTTTGGTGGTTTTTAATACGATTTTCAATTAGTTTCACGTTTTTCCGCAGTCTGTGGCGATTTTTTGACATTCGTAAAAGAATTTCGGTTACAATGCTTTAGCCCACTACAGCAAATTTTGCCCTCTACGATTTTTGAACTTTTAACGATTTTTAGAATTTTTTTGCGTTTTGCGGTAAATTTCCACATTAGTATTTTTTTTTTTTTTTTTTTAGTCACTGAAAAAAGGACGAAGTTGAATAAAGGAGTCCTTTTTCTAAAAAAGGAACTGTAGGGGGGAAGCACCATTTGGGAGCTCTGCATTATACATTTCATGTATTTTTTAGGGTTCCGTACTTGAACAGTAAAAACGGAACCATTATAAGATCACTCCTGTGTCTGTCTGTCTGTCACAGCCATTTTACTCGTAAACTATGGAACGTGGAAAGTTCAAATTGGGGGATGTAATAAAGACTATTAACCCACATATTTGCAGATTATTAAACATTCACAAATATATTCAGGGAAAATGTAGAGGTGCTAATTAAGTAACTTTAAAAAAAAAATCTTTTCTTTGTATATCGTGTGGGATATCGCGTGAAAGGTTTTGTAATGCTGAACTCAAAAATATATTTCTTTTAATTTTAGGTATTATATTTTAAGAGATATCGTCGAAAATGTAGAGCAAAAATATGCCCCCCCCCCCCTCCCCATCTATTTCCGAATCTACTAAAACTAAAATTATGAAATAATTAGAGGTAGTAGACGTTAATTTAAACCTTGCAGTAAAATTATAGGGATTACCCTAGGTCGCATAGTTTTTGAGATAAGCGCATTTTTCCGTTACACACAAATTTCGATTTACGGGCGTCCAGCAAAGGCGTTGAGGAGCGCTGGGGGTACCTATCGTAACAGAAGTATAAAAGCATTGTTGATATTAATTTTCGAAAAAAATCGTCGGTAATTCGCCGAAATATTAACCCTTAAAGACACGGACGGTTTCGACATACATAATGACAAGGGCGGCGTACTCTATCTACTATTAGCTTTTAAAGACTAGATAAAAACTTTTAACGATATATTTGTGCAATGCAATTCCCAGTAGCAGTATAAAAGCAATAAGCGTCAAATTGTTAAAAAAAGACTAATTTAATTAGAATTAATCATATAAAGACTATGGGATTTGCGACTAGTTTGCATGGAATGGATCTCTCAATACGCCTCCCGTCTCTTTAAAAGTTAATTAGAAACGTACCTGGAAAAACACGGCACGAACCAAGGCGGCATTGCTAATTTGCAACCTCCTTTCAAAGCACGCTTAGCACAATGTCAGGTTTAAACTTTGAACAAGAGTTTTGTTTTAGCTACACTGTAAAAAGAAAAGATTATTACTACACTGAACTACTACTGAATTTAGTTTTAAGAAATGCCAAGTGAAGTTTAAATATGCACTACTTTTATTGTCAGTACCGAATTAAATTAATAAAAAAAAAGATTAGGATAAGATAAAAAAAAAAAACAGTTATACAGAATAGCAATATTTCATATTATTTAGCCTTCATATCTCTTTGAACTTTTATTGTATACTCATTCATACTTTTCTAGTATATACAGCTACACCCAACCCTACGTTGTACAGTTTTTTACAAAGTCTTATTATTCTTTTAACAACGATTTTTTAATAATACATTTAATATTTCATATTCATTGTACGGAACCCTCTGAGCACGAGTAATACTCGCACTTGACCGTTTTTATTAAACTGAATAAAACAGTAAATAGCTGAGTGGTATGTAAATGATATTTGTATACAGAGTCACTCAAAAAATTTCAAACACACTACCATCTATGGCCGGATATTTCTTGAATTGCGTTTCGCAGTTGGTTTAAATTTTAGTGTGTTATGTGATGCGCATGTGATCATTAATTTCTGCATATAGCCACTCAAAATAATTCGAATGAATACTTTACCATTTATAAGCAATTATTGCTTGATGTATGTTTAAATTGAATGAAATTTTATTCTTGATTTAAAAAAAAAATGCACTTCCCTCACATATTACTGCTTTAAAATTAATTTTACAAACATTTGTGGATAATTAATATATTGGCTAGTATACAGTCTGTACCATAAAGATTGGCACGCGCTTCAAATTTTTACCTGTTGGAGATAAGTATTTAATGTAAATTATAAAAATGCTTAAAGTAAGATAATAAAATAATATTGAAATATTATGACAGTGAAATAATATTCTCGTTAATTTTTTAAAAATGCGTACAAATTGTACAGATTTTGTCACTAAAAATACAAAGTTGCTATCAAAATCTGACAATCTTTTAGACGAAGTCTTCAATTTTTAGCTAAGGTCGGCAAAATGCATTATACGACTCTTCTATTCAAAATTTGTCAGTTAGAAAAATTTTATTTTTTCTGCAACAAAATCATTAAGAAACTACTTACCTAATCTTTAAAATAAATTTAAAATGAAGAAAGAAAGCCGACTTAAGTAACTTTTTCGAACCATTTAAATATTATTTCACCAGTGAAAATTGAAAATGTATACATAATGGCGATAGCATTTTCAGAACAAAATTAAATATTAACAAGTGTAAAAATAGAAGACAATGTTTTCCAATAATACTTAAATAAAAAGCTACGTGGGCAGCGATATTGTAAAAGACAATGTAGTTTTAAAAGTTACAAACATAATTTTAAAAAAATGTAATTTAATAGATTACAACGACCATTTGGAATTTTTTTAATAATCGAATAAATAAAAATCGAAAGCAGTTCCACCGAATCATCCACAGATCGCGACAAATCACCTTCATAACAAAATTTTACCGAAAAATCTAAATTTCGTCCACCAAATTCCGTCGCATCCTCTTCAACAACAGATCGCAAAGATCAAACTTCAGACGACCAAAACCTTCATCGCTAAACTCTCCAAGTCCCGTTTCGAGAAGAAAAACGGTTTACAAATCGAAAGCAGTTCCACCGAATCATCCACAGATTGCGACAAATTACCTACGTTGAGCTCAATTTTTCCCGGTTAGAATCAACCTATTGTAAAACGACGTGGCTAGTGGATTGGAGCCCCTCGAGACATGGCATTTTACTATCAATCGATTAAACATTAGATTGTTTCCTTTTTCGCGTTCGTCTTTTATTCTGTAATCGATTTTCATGGGCTACATAATCAGTTGAAGACCTCGATTTTCATGGCCTACATAATGAGTTGAAGACCTCGATTTTTGCTTTGCAAGACGATTTTCCTTTCGGCGTCGCTCTTTGGCTTTGGGTTTTTCCATATCTGATAATTTGCGCCTACCCATTTTGTAACTTTTTCAATTTTTAACCATTTTATGCCTTTCGATTACCTATTCAAACAATTTTTAACGATTTTATGCCTTTTTATTACCTATTCAAATAAAAATTCTTCTAAAAGTGTAAAGAACATTGTTGAATTTCGGTAAAAAAAATAAAATGCGAGCATCATTTGACCCCATCCTCGACCGAAAACAACAACCATTTCCAAATGGTTAAAAAAATAATAACTGGTTAGCCGTTCTCTAAGAGTTTTCCGTCAGCTCCAGTAACTTGAGCTCTTCTTCAAACGCATTTGTAAATAGTTTAGAGTTCTTTGTCACTAATATTGTTGAGGCACCAATTATCTTGTATTTAAGGTCAACTGTATATGCTTATTACCGTCCGTTACCTCTTTGTAATATCGCATAGCTCTTCGAAATTGTTATTATAATTAAGGATCGACCGAAACAGGTTTTTAAAACCGAGATCGAATTTCGGTAATCTTCCTATTTTCAGCCGAAAACGGAAATGAAAATATTCAAAAAATTGTTTAAGGTTTTTAATACATACATAAATATACATAATTATTAATTAATTATGCATGTTTTTTAAATATGCATAATTATTAATTAATTATAAGTGTGGTCCAAGTTCACTCGCTGTGTCTCTGACCAAAACTTTTTATTTTCATATAAAATAAAATGTAATTAATTCATCAACGACTCAGAATGATTTTCTAATCATACGAATTTATCTAATTAAAAAAGTTTTTGGTATGCATACCTCGATTTATCTTTTATAATGATTTTTGCAAATGATCATCTTTTATACTAGAACATTCGTAAAGAGTATTCGAAACTCTTATGCGGTTTCAAACTAGAAATTTTCAATAGCTGTTAAGTCTGCAGCTTTTAATGAGCACGTGAAAAGCGTCTTAAAATTTAATCATATATGCATTGCTTGCTTTATAATTTGTACTCGCGTCTTGAGTCAGTCATGACTGATAATTATAAACAGCGAAGTTCATAGCAATAAATAAAGAGTATAAATAAAGTCTTATTTGAACCGATACAGCTCAAATCAATGAGTAATGTTGAATATTTTCGAAGGAAGAAACGAGATTTTTGGAATACAGATAGTTTCGGTCGAGTTTCGGCCCGACCGAATTTTTGGCAGCATTTTCGCCGAAAACGAATTTTTTGAGAAACTCAGATTTTGCGCTGAAAACGAATTTTCTGTCGATCGCTGTAAGTATAATCATCGTCCTTCCTCCCCCCCCCCCCTTGCACTTTCCCTACCTTATTTTAAATGTTTTTGCATCTTACATTACCTACTTATATTCAACAAGTAAAGCGTGAATAAATATTTTAGAACACACTGTTCAGGCCGACCTTAGCTAAAACTTGAAGACTTCGTCTAAAATATTGCCAGACTTTGCTAGCAAGTTTGTATTTTTAGTGACAAAATCTGGCACTTTTAATTCATAATAATAATTTAACTTTAATGAATAATCTGTTTAATTAACAGAAAAATCTACTTCAAAAAGCTATCTTTAAAAAATTTCTGCTCGACCCTTTAAACAGTTTAAAGAATGCCATCAATTCAAATAAATTTATAATTAGAGTAGGTTTTGCTCCTGTTAATAATGTGGTAACATTCATTGCGCCGATTCACACATTCAAATTTATTTAATTCTTTCACTTTAATTTCGTCTTATTTAATTCTTTCAATCAGAATATCTAGCGTTAAAAATAACTTCTAATGTCAAATTTAAAGTTTCTAGCCCTAATAGTTTCAGAAGAATAGCAATTTTAGAAGGTTTTCACCTTATTTAATCACTTAAAATTTCGAAATTTTTAAAAGCCGTTCATTGTAAGCATCTACATGTTAATAGTTACCACTATATTTATTTTGAATTTTCTTGTAAAAAACAGTTTCAGATCAGATAAATGGTGATGAGACGATTTTAGAGGATTTACTCGTCAATTCTCCCTTTTAAAATTTTAATTAAAAAAAACTTTTAAGTGAGCATGTGAGTACTGAAAATACATAAGTGCCATGTTTTAAGTTTCTTGAGAAATCGTGATGAAACTGAAATTTTAGTATGTTATTTCTGCATTTCACACCGTTAAAATTCTAAGTTTTGAAAAAAATATATTCAAGTATTGCATATTTACACATTAGGAGTAACCTAGTTACTAATTAAAAGTTTTTATCTCAAGTTTTTTACAGAAATCTTTATGAAATGCAATTTTCGGAAATGCTTAGAAGGATATTTATCTATTTCCCATTTTTGAAATTCATATTTAAAAAAAATCCAATTTGAGCCAACATTTGAGTACTAAACGTATTCTTCTAGCCAATAAAAAGCATTATTTATCGATTATCTTCGGCATTGGTCACATTTTTTTATAATTTTTCTCACATAAACCAAGGCTGCCACAGGCGACTATTTTTTAATTCTATCTCGCACCACTTTCTCAAAACAAAAATCTTTGATATACAGTTTGACAACATTTGAAAGAGAAATATACAGTCGGACCTCGTTTTCCCGACATCCGGTTTTCACTTCACTCCGCTTATCACGTCATTTTTTCAAAGTCCCGATTTTCTGTATATGAATTTAATGTAAATAAACTCCGGATTTAACGTCGTTGTGTAATTTTCAACTCCGGATATCCCGACGGTTTAGGAAAATTGTCCCTTTTTCATAAACCATCTTATAAGCACGGAAATTAAGCGGTGAGAAATGTCTTAGCCAAACTTTTCACAAAAGTATCTAAAATACCCATTGAGATAAATCAGAAATTTTACTTCAATCCTTTATCCGAATAAATAAACCCAAACTCTATGAATGACCCACTTAAGCTCCAGATAGACGTATCAGTCTAGTCTACTCGCGGTCTTTTTGTTCGGGTCAGGTGGCGCTTTCTTTTGGTTACAAGGCATTTTTCATCCGACTAAAACCGAAGTGTATTGCATCGAAACGATCAGAAATTATCTAACATCCGTTTCTGAAACAACAAATATTGATTACAATGCATTGTATAAAATTGAAAAAAGAATTGTAGGAAGCACATCTAGAGATAAGAAAACCTTAATTCATCAATATTTCATGTAAGAATAAAAAAACATGTCATCATAAATCTGATTTTTATTCTTTTCAATTTTGTTTTTGTGTTTATTTTGTTTAATAATAATGTTTTATTGCTTAAAACTGCAAGAACAGTTATGAATTTGAAAATGTCTTAAATTACTTAAAAAATTTTATAAACATTTTTTTCCAACTCCGGTTACCGCGACACCCCGCTAGAGGTCTGCACGGGCCCGGGCTTGGCCCGAGGCCCGTACCCGGCCCGGCCCGCGGGCCGGGCCGGCGGAATGGAGGAGAATTTTCAAACGGGCCGGGCCGGCAGAATTAGGACAATTTTTTCAACGGGCCGGGCCGGGCCGACAGACAAAATAAACGGGCCGGGCCGATAGAAAAAATTAATCGGGCCTATCGGCCCGATATAAGAATTTGAGAGTCGCAGATAAAATACGAGGCCATTTCCAATGAATATGACTTTTTCGAGAAGTATAAATGTGCGTTACGTGCCGATGCGAGTTTAACAATATCAATACAGAAATGTAACATGTCCATCGTAGAGATCGGCATCGTACAGTTACATGATGCCTGATCCCGGGTTTAACTTTTTCGGCAGACTTGTGCCAGGACGCGGAACTGGTCTTAATCGTTCTCAGGATGTGTAGGACAGGCATTATGTTTTGTAAAAGTATTAATAGCGATAATGAACTTCTGTTAACAGTATCTTTGGAAATGTACCTTAAGGTGGTTCTCATATTTACTGCTCAACAATGCGAAACTCTAAGACACATTTTCTGACTCATTTTTAACTATAAAGGCATAAAATTGACAGGCCTGAGTATTGAAGGCATTTGGGATCGAATAGCGTTTCCATTTTTCATAAATTACGTACAGAGATAACAGAGACTCTTGTCACGTGACTGTACGTTTTTTTCCTTTCCTGTGCTATCGCTTCCGGAAATTCGATTCAAAACGCTAACTTTGGCAGTATTTTCTGAAAGATATATTACTTTTATCTAAGAAAAAAACGGCATTTACATGGTTTCTGAATAAGAATACCTGCCAATCTCATGCGTTTCCGAAAAGAAATGAATTCATAAATGTATCAAAATGTAGCTCCTTTGGATTTGAGAAAAGCCTTAAAAATGACAGAAATATTTTCCCAAATCTACCTTTTATTATAAGCTTCAAAAGTTATCATGTTTTTTAACCCTTTATTCTAAACTACAATAATCTTTTAATGAACCCTTATTTAAATTTTGAAACGTCTGTAGAGACGTTGACTAAAACGCTGTAAGTAATCGTTAATGTTTACTATTGAGTGTTTTCTATTTTGCGAACAGATAGTAATTTAAAATATACTGTAAAATGTTCCCATAAATATGCATGTAGTATTCATTAAAAGAATCTTAATTGTATGTCGAGAAAAAACGGAATTTTTTGTAGAAATTTAGTCGGGCCGGGCCTGTTTTCACTAATTTTTGTACGGGCCGGGCCGGGCCGAGAACGGTAAAAATGTAAACGGGCCGGCTCGGGCCGAACTTTCAATTTTTACACCGGGCCGGGCCGGGCCAAAATAACTTTCCTTCGGGCCGGGCCGGGCCCGGGCCTAGAAATTCCGGCCCGTGCAGACCTCTACACCCCGCTTATGACGACATTTTTTTCTGGTCCTTAGAGTGTCGGGATAACGAGGTTCGACTGTACTACAATTTTTGTTTTTTTTAATGGAGTGCTAATAGAATAGAAAAATAGTCGCCTGTGGCAGCCCTGATAAACAGTACTTATTTTGTTACGTCTGGTCAAAAAATGGTTTAAAAATAAATTGCCTTGGTGCGAAAAACGTGTCGAATTTCTCCAAAATTAGAGTTTGGACAGCAGCATATAGTCTCGGAATATTAAATAGTCTACTCATCATGTATAACATGCTTGCAAAATTTGAGATCAGTCGAAATCACCGTTTGAACGCTATAATGTTCAAATACACACGCATGAAAAAAAAAAAAAAAAAAAAAAAAAAAAAAAACCTTTGGGAGTCTGAAATACATACCAACATACACACATACATAGAGAATTGTTGTAAAAATGGGCAAAATGGATTCGGGAGCTTCAAAAAGTAAAGATATACCAAAATTTCATAGTCTTATTTTTCCTTGCCATGATTAAAATAAATTCCTTACACTAGATCTGATCATAAAGTAAAAATGCATTAATTTTCAATGTTCTCAGTGGAAAACACCATATCCAAAATAAATAATGCAAAATAAATTTTAATGAAAGTTCCGTTGCTTGAATTAGTGTTACTGAATTACGAATTCTACTCAAAAAATTTTCAGTCATGAGATGAGTTTTAAAAGTTTTTAATTCTATTTAATGTCCAACAGATAAAAAAACTTAAATTTACATTTTTAATTTAAAAATTAAAATTTAATTTTCCAGTTACCTTTCTCTGCAATTGAAAATGAAAAGCATGATTCAAAATAAAGTTTGCCCTATGGGTGATAATGTTCGAATGTTCCCTAATGTTACGACCCCCCTCCCCCCCCCCCCCCAAAAAAAAAAAACTTTAATTACAAGACTACACCACTGTCTACGGGAAAGCTTAAGCGTACGATTACTCGTTACCTAATATAATTATTAAAATACTGTTATCACCATCAAAAGTAGACATCAGATGCCAACGATGTGCGTTTTTAAAATATGTCTCCGTAAATCTTAAGTATCTTTAAGAAGATGATACCATTTCATCAAGTGGAAATTTCAAAGTATATAGGGATTTTTAAAATACTTATGTAGGTAAACAATTTTTTAAAACGTCCCTCGTCGGAATTTGACGCCCACTGTTTGATGGCGAAAACCATATTTTTAATATTTATATTAGGTAATGAATAATCGCGATTTTGCATTTTCTCATACGTTAACGTCATCGCGTAACGTACGCGATCGGAGAGTTTCCGTGAAGTCAGTGTTGAATTGAATTCAGACACCTTTCTCCGTGAGGGATTTCTGTGGTTCCGAGGGGGAAATTATATAGAGTTCTGGGGGAGGGGGGATTGCATTTTTTGACCATTGAAAACACAAAATCTCAAATCTTCCGGGGGACCCCGGGCCACCCCCAGAATTCAACACTGAGTGAAGCGGTCAAGCTGTTACGCACATTATTGTCAATCTCAGGTGAAAATATATATAATTACTTAGAAAAATGAAGCAACAGCCAACTTTTGAACAATTTTTGAATAAATGAAAATATAAATATATTTTACGATTTTAGCTGTATTATTTAACATTGAAATTTTTTTTACAAGTTACAACACAGTGCTGCTGCCATCTACTGACCAAAATCTGAAACGAAGTACGTTTGTCAACAATTGTTGATATATTTTTCAACCATCTTACTCTAAAAAGCACGCAACCCAAAATACATACAAAATAAATTTGTAATCGAATAATCAATACATAATGATAATTTAAATACAATAAAAAGAAAATTAATGACGTATTTAATCCATTACTATAGTGTAACCTAAAATATGAAAAAAAATTAATTATTTAATTGTGAACTATTACAAAATATATAAAACAAAAAGTAATGAAGTACATAAATTATTCTGTTGTTTATTCCTACATAACCGACGTTTCTTGTGTATAAATTAATCTCACTTGCATATAAATTAATTTCGATCGCACAACTGATCAATAAAAGAGAAAAATAAGTATTTGCATTTCCCCCAACTTTCATTAGTTTCGAATATTAAAATAATTTTTTCATTGAACTAGCATTCAAATCCATTTTATATTCGCAACAACTAATTATAAAGAATCAGTACTTGCCTTCTTTTCTATTTTTCGTAGTTTCTATTGCGAGTTGTCTTCAGTTGTTTAATATATTATAATGTCAGTAGATGGCAGCACCAGCGGATTAAATCTCGTTAGATACAGAAGGTCAATCGGTACTACGGATTAAAATAAATATATCATAATGCAATTTTCAATATTTATGCATGCTAAATGCCCATACATCTTGACACATACGTCTTATAAAACAGTTCTAAAGTCAGAAAACTAAATTAAAATTCTGTTAGAAATAAAGTGATACCAGTCCACGTATGGCTGAATAGGCTGAAATTCTTAGACATTATTTTTTCCCTTAAATAAAGTCAATCAACTTAATTAATATCAAATATTCATAAGATAAAGATGTGTGTTATTTATTAATCTATGACTTGCCGCGATAATAAAAGAAGCGAAGCTGACGTGGTCAAGGATTCCAAAATTTTGCATATGATTGACCGTCTTAAAAGCGGAAGAACTATGAGTAACATTTTAACAATTTATATAAATTTAAGCATAGATTTTAGAAATATTTTGAGAACTAAGAAAAAAAAAGAGACATCCTTTAAGAAGAGTACACAGAAAGAAGAAGTTAAAAATATTAATTTCTCGATGAGATATTTTAAATATACGAATTCATCAAATGCCCATAGACTTTACATTAGTGAGGGGTAATCGGATGCTGAGTGACCGGCCACCTTAAGTTGAAACTGTCATCACTGTCAAATATACACGAATAACAAGATACCATAAAACAAAAATTAAAGTGAAACTCTTGTTAATAGAAGATAAAGAAAAAAATTGCAAGAAAGTATTTTGCTGATAACACTGCGTGATGCCTGTCAAGCGCTGCTGCTAATGCAGCTGGGAGGAGTGTCAAACCCAGGCATTAGCGCCAGCGCTTGTACAGAACCCACGACCTATGAACCCATAGACTAAGGGGTTAGCGCATCACGCCATCAGCACAACTGGTAAAGGCTACTTTTATTACCTTTTGAGAACAGTAATAATAGGCTACTACGTTCATGGAAATAACTTTGTTTAATAAATTTTTTATTCTATTTTGCTTTAAATTGAAATAATCGTTTCGTGAATAGTTTTATAAAAACACCTGTTGAAAATACTTCTCGAGCGTGTTCAAAATATTTTCGTGCTGAAAATTATGTAAGTTTAATTTTTTTTTTTACTGATATTTTCATAAACTTTAAGATTAATTAATCTATTCGGGTCCGATTTTTTTTTTCAATTTTGAGAACAAAATTACATTTATGTTAATCGTAGCTATCGAAATAGATTTACTGAAGTTTAAAGAATATCTCATTGTCTGAAACCTAACGAATGTATACTTATTTTACGTACTATTCAATTCATATTCATATGACAATGGGCTAAGGAAGAGTTTTTGGAGATGTTTGAAAAATATCGTATTTAACAGATATTACAAATTTCTAATATTTTGTGCACTTTATTGCACATGATTCGTTCAGAAAAATAACCTGTATTTTAAATTTAAAGAATGACATATACTACTAAATGACAAAACATAAATGAAGTCATAAAAAGAAATGCATAGACCTATACTATCATTACTATATGTAGATACTAACAAAAGTAATTGTTAAGACAAAATAATACTCGGTGAAAAGACATATACTATTAATAGTACACCAGGTTAACATAAAAAGAAAAATCCTCTGCATATCCCTTCTTCTCCATTTTTATTTTATACCTATCTTTTATACTTACTTCTATACTTTAATTTTAATGATTAATAATGTTCAAAATGATTTTGTAACTTAAATATTAATAATAAAATAGTGAAAACTCTTTAATAGTTTATTCAGCTGGAAGGATTTGATTTGCATGGGCAGTTCTTGGATTTTTTTCTTTTTTTTACATACATTGGTATAAGTGAGTACCAGATACAGGTAAATGTTTGCCAAACTGACTTTTTAAAAATTATTTCATAATGTGTAAAAGGTTTTTTTTAATTATTTATTAGCATGTAAGTATCTGTTTGTTACTTTGCATTGCTAAAATTTTATTAGTAGTCTTAAACTTTGTTATGACTTTCATAATTGAAAGTTTTTTCCCTGTATGTTTTAAAATTACCAAATTACAACCAATTCAAACTTTTTTGGTCTTAAAATAGCAAGAATACAATATTTCCTTCTTATGATTATAGAAAAAATTGAAAGAGAAGTAATGTTTCTAATACCATCTCCATGTTAATAAGGTACAAGATTCAATAAATGATTGAAACAAAGAATATTACACATCATTTCTCTTTTACATAAAATATTAGCCGATAGGCAGAAGTGGATAAATTACCTCCCTGGCCCCTAGGCTTGACATTTTTGGGGACCCCCTCCCCTCTTTCAAAGCGATATGTTTCGGTGTTTTCTGGCATTAAAAATGGAAATACTTTTAGTGCTGGTAAACATTGAAATTTCATAAAATTCAAATGGTCATAATTCAGTTTGGGTTGTAAAAAAATGGGATTTTTTAAAATTTTACATCCTAGATGGAAGACAATATTTTTCAAAATATAGGTTATTAGGACACAGACACCATATAAAAAATAAAATTTTGTATTTTAATTAATATACAGCCCCTTATAAAACAAAAGCTGTGTACTTGATTTGTATGCTTTTTGCAATGGGAAGAATGTTCTACCATCAGCGGTTTAAACGATAATCGCCATAATCTCTATGTTGAATCACACAGTATGATTCAATTCATTGAACATTTCTGAATCTCTTGCATACATTTTCCTTTAGAATGGATTTACAGTATGTAAATTTACAAATTAATACATTTTCACATAAACATTTATATGGAGTCTCTAACCTCAAAAGAACTTCTTTAGTTTAAAAATGAATATTATTAGAATAAATGGGCAAGGTCAGATGATCGTCTAGGATGCTAAAATTTAAGGGGCGAAAAATAAGCAAAATGCTTTATTAAAATTCAATGGCTTCTTCAATAGATATATATTGTAAAGATGGTGAGAAAAACTCGCCCAGGCACACAAAAGTCACCTCTGTGTGAATCCATCACAAACTGGAAGCCAAAAAATTGCAAGAATCAAATATTTTCTTATTATGAATACTGAAAAACTTAAAAGGGGAGTAGAATATGGGATACCATCTGAATGATAATTAACTACACAATTCAATAAATGAGTGAAACAAAAAATATTGTACATAATTTCTCTTTTGGATAAAATATCAGTCCGATATGAAGAAAAAAACGAATGAAAATCTTAGCACCAGGGGCCTTTTTCTCCTGGGCCCCTAGGCTTCAGCCTAATAGCCTCTATCCGTCTCTGCCGATAGGAAGAAAAAACCTGAAAGAAAATCTTAGCATAGGGGCTCCTTTCTTTTGGGGTCCCTAAGCTTCAGCCTAAGAGCGCTTTTCCACATAACGACACGACACCGATAAATCGTCCAGGATTGTCGTTATCCGACACCGCTGCACGCAAAATGCATTCATTTCAGCTGTCCGCTTTTCCACTGGACGATACAATGACGTTTTTGTCGTCATCGATTACACAATATCGGCCGCCGATAAATCCTGTCATGGAACAGCCAACCTTCCTATCAAATCGTCCGATACAAAGCTACGACATATTTCTTGCAGTGTTTTGGTTACGAATCAACGTGCTTTTTTGTTTTTCTCGTGTGTGTGTTGTGTATGTTTAAATCATGGCTTAAAAATGTGTTCGTTAGTAGAAGCAAGGCCCTGTTTTCAGGATAAAATATACAGTTATCCAAACAAAATGATTCATGAAAGATGTTGGAAAGAAATATTCCAATTTTCAGACGATGAACATAGAGCTGTTAGTCTGTGGGGGGGAAAAGAAAGGTAAATATTTTTTGAAACTCATTATTAAAGTATTATTAAAAAATATTAAGTGTTGTACGTTAGTTAGCTATGTTCACCTTGTTTTCAAACCAACGCTATAGCTAAAATTTCGTAAACAAACTACTATTTAATAAACCAATATACTTTAACAAGTGCTTGTAAACATTGTACTGTAAAAATTGTGCTTTTATATTTCATTTATTGATTTCTATATAGTTAATAACTCAGTGTGTTAATTTTTGGGTTAAAATTGCTTGAAAGATGTTTTTCAAAAATGCATATACTACTTTTCCCCATGCATTTTTGTCACTATTATTTTCATTTTGAAACTATGCCTATTTTAGTTAAGCTTAAAGGCCAGTAAGTCCAGGATTTAAACAATATAAACAAGTGCAATTATTGGGAATCGTAAACAACCTAGTATTTATTAAGCAATCACAGCAGTATTTTGATAATTTAAAAGAAAGTAATGAAATAAGTTTGTCCTTTTATAAAATCAATTTTTTTTTCTTCTCAATACATATATATAATATAAACTTAGCTGGCAGTTGATAACTTTTGTCTGATTTTTATAGAAATACACAACAGATGCTACACTATACCTATAGAAAAAATATTTTTGTGCATTTTTGCACGCTCGGTTTTCTTGGTACTTTTTTTATGGGGGCTTTGGCATAACCCAGTCTTCAGAAATTTTGTTGTTGTTAAACATAAATTGTTGTGAAAATAAAATATCAACTAAAGAAAAGAATTCTATTGTTATATGATGTGCATTTATCCCTCTAAGTTACACATTTGTATTATATGACTTATGTTACAAATAAATTCCTTCCCAGATATGTTTTAAATAGTATACCATATTGCAGAAATTGTTTGTGTGTTTGATACATTGATTATTTCATACAAATAAGGACTCTACATTTACAGACATAACCAAATCTTCGCTTTCTTATTCAAAAATTTCCTCTCTTATTTTTTGAAAAGTGTTTTTTAGTGTTTCAATCAGTTTGCTGGCGATCGAAACATTGACAGTTTCTTTTCTTCTTTTTTTTTCGTGAGAATAATATTAACTTTTTCTATTTCATTTAAAATGCATTGTCAAACTAGTAGGTCGTAAATAAAGGGGAATTTATTTATTTGCTTTATTAAGCTTCTTGCTCCTGAGTAAGTTTACTGATTTTACTTCATTTCTATAAGGTCTTCCAGAGCTTTTAAAATCTGTGGCAATTGTTTGTAAACTGCAGATATAGCTTTATTTTCTCATGACCGTAGAGTATCTCAATGTTTCTTTAAATAAACTGATAAGTGGGACATAAGTATATTCCATCTTTCAGTAGAAGAGAAGAAAAAACAAACACATTTTATGCAGTTCCGGACATTTTTGGACATACACCAGCAGCACGAACTCAAAGTTTAGAGAATGTGCAGAACATGGTAAAAAATAGACGAATTTATTTACTTCGACGATTCGAGCTTACACAACATTATATTGGGAAGCCATATTTGCACCATATTACAACATTGAGAACTGAAGGATTGATATTGGTATTGTTTATGACGGCCGATTATCTACAAGTTGGATATAGTAGGCCGGAGTAGGATGGAAGTGTCCTCTGTAAGGTCTTTCTAAGGGAACCTAACCCGTATTAACGCAAGGTTCGAAGAAAACTACGGACAATTTCGAATGATTAGGCTGACGTGCGTGATTGGGTCGCACTCAGCACCTCCCGTCTGCCGTCTTTGAGAACAGAACCCCTCGTGCAGCTGTGAATGTCGAGATTGTCGGACATTAGCTTATCTTAAATTTCTTATGCTAATTTTTTTCCTTTTTTTTTTTGACTTAATGTAGTCAAGAAACCTTTCCACGAATGAAAATTTTCAATTTTCGGTATCGTATAATTTGCGTCATTTGTTCTTTGTGAGGTGTACTGGATTCCTAAACTGGACTGTGTTTAAAATTCAGTAACTTGCAAATGGTTACAATTATTAAAAGAAATTCTTGCAGGAGAGTTATGTAAGATATTAGAAGTATTTTTACTGCAGTTCTCGGTTTTAGTTCCAAATAGCAGAGATAGATGGCAAGGAATAAGCACTCAATGGAGGTCTAAACTGAAATCCCCTAGCATCATGCGAAGGAAGAAGGTTAAATATATAGAATAGGCCTCTAAAAATAAGATTGTATTGGAGAATGAGACCCACTCCATAAATTTAGCCTCCTCTTTTCGCATCAGGGTTGGGCGATTTCGGTTTTGGCCTTGATTGAGCACCTATGGCGCTACATGTTGTCTTTATAGTGCTTGTGTGGTTATACATTGCTGGCATAATTGTCAATTCAGTATAAACTTGATTGATTTTCACGAATATGGTTTAATAAAGTATACTGCTGTAACCTGAATTAACTATAAAGCTGTTTAATTCTTCAACAAATCATCGATATTTATGTTGTAATGTGAAATTGTAAAACTGCAGTATAAGAATTGAAAAAGTCATTTGTAACGCGAGCAGCTAGTGGATTTGGTCTGCCCCTCAGAATTGCACTATCACTCAAAAGCGTAAGCTGAGTTCCCGAGGTGGTCATCGCTGTTTGCAGCGCCATCTATAGTTTCTATTTGGAACTAAAGTCGGAAATCGAGGTAAAAAAATACTGACATTTTATATTACCTTCCCGCAATTTTTTTTTTTTTAAATAGCTGTCACCATTTACAGGTTATTGAATTTTAAAAACAGTCAGTCCATTTTAGGACACTCGGTATATGGAGTGCGATCGAACGAAATTGAAAAATACCTTGCTCTATTAATTTCTTCTACAATCGTTTTTCTTACTTCATTAACAAGAAAGTTCATAATTTCATCCTGAATATATTTTGCCATTTATCTTTTTCACTTTCAGTAATTTTCACTTTTGCTCTTTTCAAATTTGCTGTCGATTATATGATGTAATTTTAAACGTCTCTCAAGTTTCTTTTAGCGAATGCATGCATTCCTGTGTTCTAGAGCATTTTTATGCTCATGAATTTTAGGATTTAATTTCTTCCACATGAAAAACCCACAATATGGATTGGCTAACTTTGGAGGGCGATCATGATAATTGGTGAATAATAAAAAGAGAAAACAAAATATAGTGATTTCCTTAATTAAGTTATCAAACAAGCAGCAATCACCGTTAATAATTTCTCTACTAGGTATAATTTTCTTGAGCAATTTACACTTGAGCTAGGTACAATTTTCCGTTAGTTTGGAAAATTGTAGTCCTTATGCAATCGCAGATTTCATGTAATCAGCATTTTCATCCTGTGCTGGACCTTTTATTAACAGCAAAGTAATGACCGAATGACTATAAGAAAGATCCCATAGTGGAATCAGAATAGATTAGCAATTCATATTCACTGAGTGTGGCAGGTGGCAGAAACTTTCGTATACGATGTAAAGGGCCCGCAGAGTGCAAAAGTTTAAGAAACACTGCAATAAAATATCACAAAAGCATATTATAAAATCATCAGATCTAAAGAGCTCAATGAAAAGTAAATGTGAACAATGCAATAATTTTGAAATGAAAAATGTACATACTTCCACTGGGAAAAATATTCCCGATATGTAAATATATACATTTAGTTTTACAAAAATATAGAATATCGAAGAGTGAAAAAAATATTCCAATGAAAATGATCGACGACAATTAAAAAAAAAAAAAAAATGGAAATTGGTAGTGCAAATTTGGCGCCCCTAAATTTCTGCGCCCGGGGCGACCACCCCCTTCGCCCCCCCCCCCCCTTTCGCACGGTGCTGTGCATTTGAAAATTTTGTTTTTAGCTCCAAATTCAATCTCACTGTACATTTGATATCATGCCAAGGCCCTTATCAGGGGTGTTGTATGTATCCGCACACTTGGTTCCTATAAAAAGGAATGCATAAGGTTGTTTTGAGTTGAATCCTAGAACAAGCAAAACTCTTGGCAACAATAAATTGCTTCCACTTGCAATATTACTTTGTTCAATATTTTTGATAACGTCTATTGTGGTGTGTTTGAGGAATTTTTTTTTTCTTGGATCATTTCATTTGGTTTCTTGAAACTGTTATGTGGAAAAAATCATTGAGTGCAGTTGTTTTCTTTTTTTTTTTTTTTTGGAAAGTATTTTTTTTTTTTTTTTTTTTTTTTTTTTTTTCATTTATTGGCAAGGGCGATACCTGTGACAGTTTGATAAAGTTGTTTCTGTTAAATGTTTTTATATATTTACAATTTACCTAAGTTTATTGAATGATTTTCTTTTATTTTTTTTGAAAGGGGGGGGGGGGATACATCCATTAGTATTAGTGACCGTGGCTTGAAAGATTTCAGAGATTGCAAAGCGAGTTTGTTGCATTCAGTATTTTTGCTTTCATGTATGTACAGTGTTTATACAACATGCATTAGTGACTGCAGCTTTAACGAATTTTGTGCATTTTCAGAATTGCTGCGCAGCGAGTTTGCTGCAAGCTATGATGTTTTGTTTTTACTTTGTTTTCATGTGCACACAGAGCTCATACATGCATTGATCACGACGGTTTTAATGAGCTTCATTTTAGAGATTGAGAGTTTTAGGTTTTTTTCTTTTTTCTGATATAAACGCTATTGTTTTAATGCATTAATGTTGTCACAGGATTTTTTGGGTTTAAAAGCCACTGATTTCTTCCAACTTTTGGGAATCTACGCAGTTTGCTACATCCATGAATTTTTGTTGCTGTTTGTTTTCATGTGCGTGCAGTGCTCATACATGTGACTGCGGCTTGAACAAATTTTGTGCATTTTAGAGATCGTTGCACAAGTTTGCTGCATCCACTGATTTCACGTGTGCATAGCACTCATATATACTATGCATTAATTAATGACTGCAGCTTTAACATGTTTCATGCATCATATTATTTCATTAATAATTTTGAAAATCCATGTTTATATTATAAAAGGTTATTCAGGACATCTAAAACGATTATAAAAATCCTAATATATTTTGATAATTTTAGAGTTTACTAAGCACTTATTAAGCTTGGTTAATTAAATAAATCGTTTACCTAATTTTAGCAATAGCATTGGTTTGAAAAGAAGTGACTTATACTTTTTAATAATAGCTTGATAATGAGTTTCATAAAATATTTATTTACCTCCCCACCCCCCCTCATGGAAATTTTAACTTCATAGCCTAGAAATCTCAATATTTCTTTCCAACATCTTTTACGAATCACTTTGTTTTTATAATTAAGGCCTCTTTTATATAAAAAAAGGGTACTTTTTGGTTAGCCGGGCGCCAGTGTTAAATATACATATATATATATATTTTATATATATACACACACACATATATTATGTAAATATATATGTATATATACATATATATGAATTAAAATGAACAAAGTGAAATTGAACAGCTAAAACCAAGCTATAATAATTACCAAGCTAGAATTACCTCACTGGTGCCCGGCTAACCGAAAAGCACAAAAAAAAAAAAAAAAAAAACAGGGCCTTGTTTCACACTCACATGAAACTTTAAAGTCATTATTTAAATAAATTACGCAACATACATAAGAAAAAAAAAACATTTAAATTTAAGATTTAATTTAACACAAGAAATTTAATTTTTTTTTCAATTAAAATAATATAAAATTACTAACATACTGACAAATAAATATTTTAAAATGCTAACAACTAATAATGGATAAATAATTTAATTTTATAGTTTTGTCATTTCCAAACTGTTATAGTAAAATGAAGAAAGCATCAGAAATATGAATAATAATAATAAAAAAATTTAAAACACTCAACAGACGTTTTTTTTCACCATAATTTTTTTAATTATGCATAACAGTTTATAGACTTTTAGATAGTCATCTATTATTTCTGTTTTGTTTTTTTTAAAGAATTTATATAAATTGCATAAAAATGATATTTTAGAGCAGCGGTTCCCAACCTGGGGTACGCATACCCCTGAGGGAACGTGGCTGACCTGCTGGGGGTACAGGAAAATAATACTGATAATGGCAGACATCACAAAAATAGTTAGAAATGACAATGTAATTATTTGGTTTATGGTCATCGATTTATTATATGGTTGTCATAAAAAAGATTACTAATCCCCCCCCCCCCCCCTTAATTCAGATAAATGGGTTTTTCATGCAGAAATATCTGATTTGCTCCAAATTTGGTATACCAGTTTTTTATGATAAGGAGCTTCCCTGACTAGATTTAGAAGTCCAGTACTTATGTATAAAGGGGGCTACCCCCCCCCTTATTTTTTATATAAATGGGTTTTTTATGTAGAATTATTCGATTTGCTCCAAATTTGGTATACCGGTTTATTATGTTAAGGAGCTGCCTTGATTAGATTTGGAGGTTCATTAGTTAAGTATAAAAGGACGAAAGGGGAGCTAGCTCCCCCCCCCCCCCCCTTAATTTAGATAAATGGGTTTTTCATGCAGAATTATTCGATTTACTCCAAATTTTGTATACCAGTTTATTATGTTAAGGAGCTTCTCTGATCAGATTTGGAAATTCATTAGTTAAGTACAAAGGGGGACTGCCCTCCCCCCCTTTAATTTAGATAAATGGGTTTTTCATGTAGAATTATTCAATTTGCTCCAAATTTCGTATACCAGTTTATTATGTTAAGGAGCTCCCTTGATTAGATTTGGAGGTTAAGTGTGAAGGGGGGGGGGGCGTGGCTAGTCCCCCCTTTAATTTAGATAAATGGGTTTTTCATGCAGAAGTATTCAATTTTGCTTCAAATTTAATATACCAGTTTATTCCGATATGGCTTTCTTCATTTGATTTGGATGTTCATCGGTTAAGTATGAAAGGGGGACAAGTGTCCCCTCCCCTTAATTTGGATAAATGGGTTTTCATGCAGAATTATCTAATTTAGTTTAATTTTTTTCTGGGTTCATTCTGATAAGGAGCTTTTCTGATTAGATTTGAAGGTTCATTGGTTCAGCATAGGGAGAAATGGGGGAGCTAATACCCCGCCTAATTTAGCAAAATGTTTTTTTCATGCAGAATTATCTGATTTGCTTTAAATTTGGTATGCCAGTTTATTATGTTAAAGAGCTTCCTGATTAGATTTGGAGGTTCATTGGTTAAGTATAAAGGGGGGAAACGGGGGCTAATCCCTTCATTTGTTTTTCGAGGGGCATTATTTTTTGAAATAAGAGTATAATATACAATTAGTGTGAATAGCCTGTGAGCTCAATGCCATCAGTTTAACTGGGCAATATTCTTTTTATTAGATAAAGTGAATAGTTGGGGAATACCCAAAATATGGGAACCTGGCAGGTATGTGTACAGTTCATTTTTGAAACAAGAATTAACATTGCCCCTGCAGTAATCATGCTGTGCATTCTTTTGCTGAGAATATAGCTGAATTTAAATATTCTGTAGATAATATTGCTTCTCTCAAAAAATAATTTTCATCAATTCTAAATTTATTACAAAAAGCTTTTTAAACATTAATAAGGGCTGTCACAATTCTTATTTCAAGGTAATCTGTAAAATTATTAATTATTATACTATTATTTTTAGACTGCAACTTCACTATAGTATTGTACAGTGTAATGTTTATAAAAAAAACTTTTAAATCATTCACGTTTTGCTTTAGGTTCAAATAAAAGATTTAAAAAAAATGTATCTAATAGCAGAGACATAATCATAATTGTATAAGAATAAAAGTTCTTTTTAAATTTGAAATAATTGCCAAGGTAAGCCCTCTTCGGCATCAGCGCTGGTGAAGAAGTTGCCAAAACAAGTATGTGTGCCACGCCCATTATTATACTGAGGAGCCATAGCAAAATGCGTGCGATTGTACTGCTGTCTTGGAATGAAATGACGATGAAAATTCAGGTTGTCGGGAAATGATATCGGTAAAGTGGAAAAGCAGTTTACTAGATGACACGATATCGTACTAATTTATCGTCCGGTTTAGTGGCTATCGTGTCGGTAAGTGGAAAAGCGCTCTAATGGGTAACCTGCCTCTGAGTTGGGCACAAACCTCACCAAAAGCATTTTTTTTCCCTCTCGCCACTAGCTACTTTATTTTTTTGTGTGTGTAAATTGGAAGCAATGTATTGGTGTTTAAATAAAATGACTTGGTTTAATGGTATTATTTGTTATTATTTTCTTCCCTTTTTTCTTCTTTATTTCACATGAATTGATTAAAAGGTATGTACAGTACAGAACCATTCATCCAGAATGGTTGAGGTCAGATGTATTCCGGATAACTGGTTGGGAATTAAACCAACATCTATTTGATCAGATTTGTAGAATATATGTGGCTATGACAGTGATTTGATATCAAATTAATTATTAGACTACTCGGAAAGAATCAGGTCCAAACAAGATTGGACATTAATCAAAGTTTAAAAGAAGACAATTTATAGAAATACCTTGGAAACAAAAACTCCCCTGCTTCCTCTGCATAAAAATAAAATGCCCAGTATATAACTAAATATGCTTCCATTTCAAATTTTAGTTGTTGGATTCAAGTTATATCATAAATGTTGTGATGTTTAAAGCAATATACATATCAAAAGGGTACTGTATGATTGTTTTTCTGAAATAAGTCAATTGGAAATATCATTCTTGATAACTGGTTTCCAGTTAAATGTTTCCATACTGTATTTTAAATGTATGTATTATATGCAGATTTTAAATTAAGTTTATACAGGGTGTTGCCGAATTCGACTGACAAATTCAAAGGGATGATAGTAGGCATCAAAATGAGGAAAAATTACCATAGAACGTGGGGTCGCAAACCGCCAACTTATATGGGCCTGTGGGGTGCAAGCCCACCCAATAATTTGATCTCTCCGCCCACCTAGTTTCCACTTGTTTATTTCATTTTTTTTTATTTATTTAATCACTAAAATAAAATTTGGTTTTATTGAAGTTCAAAAAAAATTTTTGTTTGAAAAATAATAAGGACATCAATTAGACTTACACGAGGACTGAAAACCCCTTCATCAGATGTAAAATTAAATTTCTCTCAAAAACAAATTTCCTGCATAATTTGCCATTAGTTTTAATGTCTTGATGAATCGATGAAGGTGACTAAAATTACATTTTGTTTTTCTTGATATTTAGTTTTTTGTATTTTCAATAGTTAGCAATTTTTATGTTATTTTTAGTAAATGATAATGTATTTGTAGGAAAGAATTTGTAAGAATATAATATAATAAATTATTTATTAAATTACAATAATTTTATATGTTACTTAGAAAAACCATAATTTGACTTCGAATTATCATCTTTAGTCATTCGCTCCTTCCCCACCCCTCTCTCCATACACACACACTGGGTAAAAAATTGTATGTGGTATTTTACTCAAACTTACTTTTTTGAGCTCAACCAATATTTTTCAAAAGTTAGCATTACTGCAAACCCCACATTTAATCAAAAGTGATGGATGTTCTACCTTAACCGAACTTTAGTTGACAGTAATAACTTTAAGAAAACTGAAATATATTATATGAAACTTTTAATAGGCATGCTCTCCTTTGTTGTAAATATGAAAACACCAAAAGAAAGTGGTAGAAGTTTCTAGCCAGCAGTATGCACTTGGCGCTCCACATTTTGGACTGTTGTTATCAGTTCATACAGTATCATTGATTGTGTGAACACCCTGTTTTTCCAAAATTTTTTGTGATGTTATCACATTTCATATACAGCAAGGTACACATTGTTACATTTTTATTGCAATATTTTTATTTTTTGCAAAATTATTACCTTCAAGCCGACTTCAGTTAGGATGAAACACCCTATATTTGTGACAAATAAGTGGTTTGCGACCCCATGTTATGTAGCCAGTTTTCATCCTATTGATGCCTACTATCACCACTTTGAATTTGTCTGTTGAATTTGGCAACACCCTGTATACTTTAACCTCTTCAGTTCCGAAGCTAAAATAATAATACAAATGCTTATTCATTGGTTTTTTCCAAACAAAATGACATCGTAAATGACAGAAAAATTATCTTTTCTGAAATTGATCCTTTAGGCGCTTAGTAATTTAAGTTCAAAAATATGGATCTAAAACTACAAACCCCTTAAAAACATCAATAACATTTAATAACCATTAACCTTAATTAACACAATCACAAATTTAAGAGCTTTAAACAAGTAAATAATCTACAAATCCTCAAAATTTTTTATTGAAAGCGATTTAAGTTAAATACTTCTGAAAATTTCTCACTTTCTTGGTCATAAGGTCTTTTGAGCATTTGTAGGCATTTTGAAAACTCAAATGAAAGTAACATTTATTTTATGTGGGAATCAGCTTAGATATTGCCGTTTATTTGTTTTTGTTTGCTTTGAATGCAAAAAACATTCAGAGCTATTAAGAAGTGATGTGAAAATGTAAAAAATCGGAGATTTTAGTTTTTATAAGGAAAAGAACAGAGGTCCCCGTATGGGGACCCAGGGACCGAAGAGGTTATAGAAAATGAATAAAGTTGTGTTTAAGTGAAATTACTACAATGCAAATGATGGCGATTGAACAATACTTGGCAGTCATCTGGTCTGATATATGAATCAGCTCAGCAGAATAAATCACAGGTAATGGAACTTCCAGTAAACACTGGATGCATAATTACACTAGATTTATTTTAACACAATTATTCTTAATTGGTAAATAAATCATATGAGTTGTAATGAATTTTTCACCCAGTTGGAAAATTACAACTCATGTGATTTACAGAGTTTCCCCCCAGGTTTAAAAAGGGGCAGAGTGCTGCTGGTAGAATAAAGGGCGTTCTTTTATTCTTTAGGACACGTTTTGAATTCTAAAGTGTACTTGATTTTTGAAGCCACTTATTTTTAAAATCCATGGAACTCTTTTCAAGACAATATGTTTTTACTATGCAAACAAATTTTTTAAAACAAAAAGGAGTAAGGGCTAATTTTCTGGTTAAGGGGAAGGAAACTGCTTTTTGTATGAAGGGCAAGGAGGGTGCTATTTTGTGAATCAAAGGGCAGGAAGGGGGCAGCATCCCCCTGAAACTGTGTAGGGGAAATTCTGTGATTTATTTACCAGCTAGAATAATTGTATTAAAATTAATCTAGTTCAACTTCAAATTGTAGTCCGTTTCAGAAGTCATGTTGATGTTATTTTTGAAATCCTACCAAGCTGTATCGAATGTAAAACACAGACATATCTGTGCCAAAATTATCAGAGTACTGTTACTAGAACATTACAATATCGTAATATAAAATAGTAATAAATTATTATATGTATATTATTATATTAGAATTATAAAGTTTTCTTTTCTTTCATTATTTGGATTCTAAATAAGCATAGTGATATTTGAATTGCAAACTTATATCTATTAATTGGAAAATGTATTATTGAAAGTTGTTTCATATATGAATCCTATTAAATTTATTTTGTTTGATTATAGTAGTTTTTTTATTACTATTGATGTGTCATATTTGTGAGCATTTTATTTTACTGTAGTTTATTGTTTGTTTTTCTGTGTACTACTTATACACATTACAATTCAAGAATTTTCTCAAATATTTGAATATAAACAAAAGTATCATAATTTTATGGAACTGTTATGTACTTTCTCTTTAATTAACTATAATTTGTATGCGCTTTGTTTTGGACAAAATATTTTAACAAAAGTAATTCCTTTCCATTTATTTTCATAGTTCTTTTTTTTTTAAACTGTATTTACACAGATTTTTGTTTACACACACACACACAGCATTTATTTATGTTTCACAGCTCATGGATTCAGATTTTTCCAGCTGTATGACATTTCAGTCCTGTTCTATTCTGATTGGACGAATATTATAATAGAAAAGCCTTGGTCACCAATATATATACATGTTTGCAAAACTGCCAACTTTTTTGCTCTTTATTTAGAATTTTTTTTTTTATTATTATTAAACTTTTTATTTAATCACAATGACAAAAAAGTATACTAAAAAAGCAATTTCATATTAAATTTTGTTTCAGATGTTAAGTATTATAGTTTAAGAAACTAAGAGTTAATTTTTACATTGACAATCATATAAAGCAAGGTACACAAATCTTTAAGGTTTGATGCATTTATTCATCAAGAATAGATTTCTGTACCAGCCAGTTTATAGCTTTAATGTGTTGCAAAAAAATCAAGCATATATGTTTTAAAAATAATTTTTAGTATATTTAAACAATTTTATTTTTATTGTATATACATTTTAGTGCTTCTGAGAAAATAAGGCAATTTTTTTCTTTTTACGCTGCCATCATAAAAGAATCATAATAACTAATTAGCCATGAATAATCTTTTATGTAACTTTGATTGTAGGGTGACACAGGGTCACCCAGTTTTTTTCATTATGGTATCTACTAACAAGGGCACCACCAAACATGATGCGCACAGATTTTGATGATTTCAAAGTATGTTGTAGGGGTCATACCACTAATTATTCTGATGAAAGGATTTCTTCAAATGAGCTTTAGTTTTTGAAAATTTTGAGGTTAAAGTTCAGCGCATATTTCAAATACCCATTAGTATGACTTTCTGTATGTGAATTCGTGGCTCAGCTGTAGCGTGCAAGCTTACAGACCAGGACTTTGTGGGTTCGATTCCACCCTGGGGCCTTTTTTTTCAATTTTATTATTTACTTTTTTACTTATTTATTACAGGCTTTAGCTAATGCAACAGCATTCTTTTTGTACCACAATGGAATATAATCGCGTGGTTCAGGTGCAAATTCTTCAGGTACAAAATTCTCACAATCTTCATGAAATCCCGGATACTATAAAAAAATATTTAAAATTCAATTGTTTGATTTCGATTTTTTTTAACAATGAAATATAACGAATACTTTTTTTTTTTTTTTTTTTTTGCTAAAGTAAAAAATCATACCTTTGTAATTTCGTTAAATTCTTCTTCTCCATTCAATATCAATTCCTCGGCCTCAATAATTTGTCGATCTTCTAATATTTCTAAAATTGCACTATGAAATTCTTCAGGCATACCAATAGAAGCACAGGATATTTCATTCGGTGGAGAACTTTTAAACAGATCATCATTTTGTAACAACGTCTCGCAATATTTTAATGCATTTGTAATTCGGCCTTTTTGTTTCTCTTCCAAACGAGAATTTTCCGCATCAGCGCTGGTTCTTTCCATAACACAATCTTTAGCATTCAATCTGTCACAATCTGTAGTCTTCTTTTAATTTTCATACCAAAATTTTCCCTATATATAACAATATTTCAAATATTCTAATTGTCTGCAAAAGAAGCTAAACGAGATCAATAAAAGAAATTTTTATTTATTCCGATATTACCGAGAAAAGGAAAGCAGACGATTAAAAAATATATAAATATATTTATATGTATCGTAAATTTTATCTCATTAACAGAGATTCTTGCAATCCAGTTAAATTTTTATGTATCAGGTAGAGAGTGTTTTTATTTGCTATAATAAAAAAAATATTTTTAAATGTAATTTTTTATTTGTGCAAACGAAAAATGATGTTGAGGTTGAACTTTAAAGATAAATGTATTTTACATAGTATAAAAAATTTGTACAACTGGTAAAAAACTTGTATTTAAGCATTACTGCTTTAATATTTTATTACTCTTTCGGAGATATGCATTATTTGAATTATCTAATCCGAAATACGTTTGAGAAATTGCACCTGAAAATTATTTTGTATAATTTATACAAGAAAAGGATAAATTTTCCTTTTAAATTACATAAAGTTAAAAAAAAAAAAGATAGAAAAAAAAATCATTTTATCAGAATTGTGCTTAAAATAAAAAATGTAAATAATAATTAATTTGAAAAAAAGTTTTAGGCATAAATTAGTTTTGAAGTTTTGTAAGAAATTTTTGTAGAAATATTAGTAGAGTTTTGTAGAAATATTAGTTTAAAAATTGAAGAGAAAAATAAATTGCCATGAAAAATTCGAAAATGTAAATGTAATTTATTAAGAAAATATCAAAGTTCAAAGCTGTAGAATGCCCAATTCTGCTTAAAATTTTTAACGTATAAAAAATATAAAAATAAGTAAAAAAGAAAAAAATGCCTCGAAGTGGAATCGAACCCGCAATGTCTTGATCCGTAAGCTCGCACGCTACCGCTGCACTGCGAATTCACATTCAAAAAGTCACACTAATGGGTATTTGAAATATACGCTGAACTTTAACCCCTAATTTCTCAAAAACTAAAGCCCATTTGAAGAAACCCTTTCATCAGAATAATTAGTGGTACGACCCCTACAACATACTTTGAAATCATCAAAATCTGTGCACATCATGTTTGGTGGTGCCCTTGTAAGTCAAATTCTAAAATAGTGGATATGCTCTCTGTTTAGTCTTCTTCATTATGTATAATAATTTTTTATTTTAACTTTGCTGCATAATGTGAGTTAAGATTTTTTATAGCATGCTACAAAATCATGTTTCAGTAAGATTGCCTTAAAAAATTACACTTTTTACTCAGATCAATGCCACATTTACATAAGTGTTTAGATTTTTTTGTTTATGCCTGTTATTTATCAAATAGCCTCTAGATGTATATCCAATTAAGCCCTAGATACCTGGGGTAATTATGAGTCACCGGGATAATTCTGGGTCAGCGTGTGTTTTCCATTCTTTATGGCATTTTTTTTTTTTTTTTTTTTAGAAATGCAACTGTTAATTTATGATTTTAGGGTTTTCAAAAGTTTCTCTTAATTTTTAAAATAAACATACAGTATTGTATACAGGGCCAAAACTGAGGGGGGGCAGAGGGGGCATGTGCCCCGGGCGCCAAGTGAAAGATTATACCTTTGGAATCTATCATTTTCTTCTGATGGACTGATGGATTTCATTATTATGAAACAGCCATTATAAATGAAGTGTTAGGTGAAGATGAAAGTGCAGCCGTAAAAAGTTTGAACTCTGATTTTCTGGTCAGAATGGGAAAAAAAAATGGCCATAACTTTTTTCGCAAAAAAAAATTATGGCCATTTTTTTTCCCATTCTGACCAGAAAAAAAATTATGGCCATTTTTTTCCCCCATTCTGACCAGAAAAAAAATTATGGCCATTTATTTTTTCCCCATTCTGACCAGAAAATCAGAGTTCAAACATTTTACGGCTACTCTTTCATCTTCACCTAACACTTCATTTATAATGGCTGTTTCATAATAATGAAATCCATCAGTCCATCAGAAGAAAATAACTCGGTTAAAGCAGAAACTCGGTTAAGCTGGATTTGGATAATTGGAACTCTACTGTATAAGCAAACACTGTAAATAGCCGGTAATACATGCAAATTCTTTTATGTGAACGAACTATAATTGCAACAAACGTCACATTCAATTTACGTAGTTCAGTATTACATATTTTATGATTACATATTTTAAATTTTAAAATAAGTCGGCCATTAAAAAATTAGTAAAATTCTCTTTGTAAATATACTTTGAGGAAGAAAGGGGGGGGGGGCACCAAAATTCATGTTTGCCCCGGACGCAAAAAAGGCTAGTTTCGGCCCTGATTGCATACCAAAAATAACATTTGAACTAGGCCTTATAAAATATTTTTTATGCATTTTTTAAAACTTTAATTGCTAATTGCAGTGTTGATTTCAGGGGATGGCCCTGGGGGGGGGGACATTCCCCCCGGAGCAATAAGATGTCTCCCCCGGAAGTTTTGAGATTTTGTGTTTTCAATGGTCAAAAAGTGCAATTCCCCCCTCCCTGGAGCCTCAGAAATCCCTCCTGGAGAAAAGTGTCCGACTTCAACACCGGTTAATTGTTAGCACATGGTAAAATACATGTGCTAGGTTCATATGTTTATAGTGTGGAGCAGTTAATTTGATTCAAAGTGGTAAGAAAATATAAACCCAACAAGGATTCTTTGCAACTTAAAAAAAGTATTGTAAATCAAAATTAATTTTTCAACTAATATGAGTAAAATGTTTTTAAGTATATTTTTCCCCTTTAACTTTAATCACAGTAGGCTATGTGGATTAACTGTAATTGTTTAAATATTAACTGTTAGGCCTAATTGTTAGCGCATGATAAAACGCATGTGCTAGATTCATATCTTTATAGTGAGGAGTAGTTAATTTGATTTGAAATGCTAAACTATAAGCCTAAATAAATCGGTCAAGAACAAATTTTACTCTTACACAAAAGTTCCCGTACGTTGACTATTTATCAGTATGATTCACTGTATCTATAACAAAGACCTTGTACAAAGTTTAAAATTACCTTTGTGCCAAGGACACATCAAAAGGAGGTTGCAACAGTGTGTTTTCTAGAAAGGCTTTTAATTAATACCTTGGTTGATGAGCGACAAATGTTTTTGAAAATCATTATTAACAATCCTTCGATGATTCTGCATTAAAAGGTACCTTGAGTGCCCTTCAACTCCTCGTTAAGTGCCTGTAAAGTAAAGTTTGTATGTAACGGAAAAATGAGATTTTCGTAAATATACCATGAAAATAAATAGTATCTTCATTTATTTTTTATATCTTTAAGTTTTTTAAGCTATAATGATGGAAATTTCTACTTTAGAGGTAATTTTCAAAAACCTTCAAAAATATTTTATTAAAAAAACATGCATTAATCTATACTCATATTATAAAGAGGAAAAAATTGTTTATTTGTCAGAGATAAGCTCAGGAACTACCGAACCGATTCCAAAAGTAATGGTATCAAAATGATGGTGTTCGCCCAACTTAGAACATAGGCTATATCTTATGTTGGTGCCACTACCCCAAAGGGGTGCAGGAGCAAAAAATGTTCTAAAAATGCAATTTTTCGTTACTGAAGGGCCTAGAAATATGAAATTTGGAATATTAGTTACTTATAAGATATAAATGATGTCTAAGAACAGTTCTTAAACAATTCGAAATTTAAAAGGGGTGAAAATGCACAAAAAGCGTTCTAAAAAACATTCTAAATGATAGTTTCTACATAATCTCAGGAAATACCAAACCGATTTCAAAAGTAATGGTATCAAAATGATGGTGTTAGTCCACTTAGAACATAGGCTATATTTTATGTTGGTGCCACTACCCCAAAGTGGGTGCAGGAGCAAAAAACGTTCTAAAAATGCGATTTTTGCGATACTGAAGGGCCTAGAAATATGAAATTTGGAGTATTAGTTACTTATAAGATATAAATGGTGTCTAAGAATAGTTCTTAAACAATTCGAAATTTAAAAGGGGTGAAAATGCACAAAAAATGTTCTAAATGGTAGTTTCTTCATAATCTCAGGAAATACCAAACCGATTTAAAAAATATTGGTGTCAAAATGATAGTGACAACGTTTGCTCCAAGATAGGCTATGTTTTATGTCGGTGCCACTACCCCAAAGGGGATGTAGGAGCAAAAAACGTTCTAAAAATGCGATTTATGTGTTACTGAAGGGCCTAGAAATATGAAATTTGAAGTATCAGCTACTTATTAGATGTAAAGGATTTCTAAGGACAGTTCTTAAACAATTCGAAATTTAAAAGGGGTGAAAATGCGCGAAAAGCGTTCTAAAAAATGTTCTAAATGGTAGTTTCTACACAATCTCAGGAAATACCAAACCGATTTAAAAAATAATGGCGTCAAAATGATGGTGAAAATCCTTGCTCCCACATAGGCTATGTTTTATCTCGGTGCCATTACCCCAAAGGGGGTGCAGGAAAAAAACGCTCTAAATTGCGGTTTTTGTGTGATGGAAGGGCCTTGAATCGTGAAATTTAAAATGGTAGTTAGTTATAGGATATCGATGATCTCTAAGGACATTTCCTAAAAAAATCGAACTTTAAAAGGGGGGGTCAAAATGCACAAAAAGCATTGTAAAAAACGTTCTAAATTGCAATTTCTATGCAATCTCATGAAATACTGAACCGATTTCAAATATAATGGTGTTAAAATGATGGTGACAGATCTTGCTCCAAGATAAGCTATATTTTATATATGTTTCCACTAACCCAGAGGAGATGCAGGAGCAAAATGAGCGAAAAGCTTTCTAAAAATATTCTAAATACCGATTTGTCACCAATATCTCAGGAAGAATCAAACTGATTTCAAAAGTAATGTTAAGAAATTGATGCTGACAGCCTCTGCTCTAACATAGACACTATTTTTAGTCGGTATCACTATCACCTAGACGTTGCAGGAGCAAAAAAGCATTCCAAATTTCGATTTTTGTGATCGGTAGGGGCTAGCAACTTAAAATTAGGCAAGGTACATATGTATTACATATAAATGATGTTTAAGAACAGTTTCGAAAAAATTGGAAATTTAAAAAGGGGTGAAAATGCACGAAAAGCGTTCTAAAAACATTCTAAATTGCGATTTCTACTCAATCTCAGGAAATTCCAAAGCTATTTCAAAAGTAACGGTTGCCAATCAATGGTGACAGTCCTTGCTATAACATAGGTTATATTTTATGTTGTTGTCACTACCATCTGAGGGTTGCAAAAGCAAAACATGTTCTAATTTGCGTTTTTTGCATAACTGAAGGGTCTAACACATTGAAGTATGGCATATTATTTACTTACAAGATGCAACTGCTTTCTATGAACTGTCGAAAGAAAATTTCAAATTTAAAAAGATGAAGTGAGTGAAAACCATTATAAATTTCAATTTTTATGTAATCTTTTCAAATACCAAACCGATTAAAAAAATAATGATAACAAATTGTTGGTGATAGAACCTGCTCAAACATAAGCTATATTTTATGTCTGTGCCACTACCACCAGAGGGTTGCAGTAGCTAAAAACTTTCTAAATTGCGAATGCTGTGATACTGAAAAGGCTAGAAACTTTAAATATGGCATGGTAGTTACTTATAAAATATAAATGCCCTCGAAGGACTGTCGAAAATAAATTCGAATTAAAAAGGGGTGAAGTGAAGGGGAGGTGCGAAAAGCATTCTAAAAAAGTCCTAAATTACGATTTCTATGCTATTTCAGGAAATATAAACCAAATATAAAAGTAATAGTTGCGAATCAATGGTAACAGTCTCTGATCTTACACAGGCTATATTTTATGCCGATGATTCTACCACCTGGGATTCACAGGAACAACAAACGCTCTAAAAAAGGGCTTTAAAAGCTTTTTAAATTACGTTTCTGTGGAATATTAGGAAATAACAAACCAACTTCAAAATTAATGTTGGCAAATTAATGGTGACAGTTCCTATTTCAACATAGCCCTTAATGTTGAGAGAGGTGGTAGGACTTGGAATTTGACATGATGGTTAATTTTAAGATGTAAGGAGATGCTTTCTAAAAAATTTAAAACTTCAAATGAATACTGAAATGAGCGTATTAATTGAGGATAAAAGTTTCAAAATATTTTCTAAATTATTATTTATTTAGTTTTATTTCGTTTTATTAATTTAAGTCTCATTTCTGCCTTATGCAGTGTAACAATGATGTTTAATCAAACTGTGTTTTAAATAGTATTTTTTTTAAATTATTCCTAAAAGTAATAACTACCTTTTAATAAAATAAAAATTTAGTTAGTACCTTTTAATAAAAATTAGGCATATAACTTGGCATATTTCAAATATTACGCGAGCAAAGCCACGGGGTTTGCTAGTATTTCATAAAAGCCATGACCCATAATTACTCCAGTTGTGACCCTCATTTATTTCATTGCTGGGGTAATTATAGGTCACTTAAAAAATTTAAAAATATTTTGGGTAAAATGAATGTTTCATACAAAAGCTACAGTACTAAGTCAACTCTACAAAATTTGAAAACTTTATCTTTTATATTTTCCTAGATATTGAGACCTTATTGTTTTCTGACCCATAATTACCCCTGGTCACCCTAATTGTTTTTTTTTTTTGTTTGTTTGTTTTTTTTTTTTTTTTTTTTTTTTTTTTTGTCCCACATATGATCCCTGACAATAAAAAATAAAGCAACTTAATAATTATTTTCCAGAGAATGCTATAGAAAGTTTTGAGTACTGGTTTGAGCTCAGGTTTCATACTGATTAATAAAAATTTAATTTTCTCTGTTTCAAAGGATTTTTTAACATTATTGTATCATATTCATTAATTTTTAAAATTTTCTTGACAACCATCTACATGTTATATTAAATCTTAGACACAAGGCTGCCATTTGCTACTGTTTTGAGCTCCAGGAGGCTAAGCCAACTTTTTTAAGTGAAAAGGGGTTCAAAAGCAACTATTTCTGTCAAATAGGCAACTATTCTATGACAGAGGAAACATTTTTGAAAATTTTATGCTAACTTTTTCCAATAAATATTGCAATATCTGTAGGAAATATGAAACATCAATAAAAAAGGGACAAATACAAAAATGTGTAAACATATCTCTACAAACAAGTCCAGATGTTTATGACCTGCACTGAACAGTGCTTTTCTCATTTTCATTGATTTTCCTTTTAATTTCATTTTAATGTTGCCATTTTGATTCTGAAGGGAAAAGATGAAAAAAAAACTTTTGATATTGTAATTGTGCATTTCACTCTCTGATTTAGCCCAAAGGTAAAGGGATATCTTGAGATTGAAGTCTTGCTGGGGGGGGTGGGGGGGGGAAATCTTTTAAAATTTAATTTTAAAAAATTCATACTATTTGTTACTTGCTGTCTCTAATAACAATAAATAAATAACAATCACTAAATTATCCCAACCTCCAAAATTTACTGCTCTCCTCCCTTGCTTCCCCACACAACGTAGAAGGAAGTTTAAAATCTCTATTTTTGTGATAAAAGAAACCTACCTTATTTATTTTTCTCTTGTGACAATAAATAAATAATCAGTCAATTATTATTATTATTAGAGCTTTGAGGTAGGTGCTGCAGCTCTAGCTGTCATGACCTCAAATGATCACATAGATCCCATATAACGATGCCATATGAAAAACAGATCGAAAAAAGGAAACATAGTGGGACAGGAAATACAAAAACACTCGGAGCCGAAAACACAGACAGGGGAGAAAAAACATCCCTGAAAAGCACAAATTAAACGCACCCTAAACATAAAAAATAAACAGATGCATACTAGATTGAAAGAACCATACAACTCATCCAGACCACCAGCACAAATTCAAACAGACAACACCCACCATTTTGATAAACAAGTGAAAACATTGACGATTAGAATTAACACAGTCCCAACGGTCAATCCAGTCATCAAGAGACGAATTAACAGCAATCATAGCATCCTGTAACATCACCCTTTCAGCATCAAAAGCATGGCACTTGAACACGTAATGGAATTCCGTCCCATCCTCCACAGAACAAAGAGAGCAGGTGGGAGAATTATTTAACTTGAAGATATGTAATCTTTTATCAGTGACTGCTGTTTATGTCCTGAAGTGAGCAATAAAAATATCCTCTTTTCGGTTCTGCATCCACTTGTAAATATTTGGCCTAAGATGCAGCGAATCAACTGCATATTTAGAATTGTCCCACCAGCTCTGAAAGCTAGCATGAAGTTGGTCCTTTAAATGACTTTTTAAATCTCCAGGGGCCACTCCGTTATAAGTGCTGACCGCATAAGGGCCATTTCTTGCCAGATTATCAGCTCTCTCATTAGGAGATATACCAACATGTCCAGAGACCCTGATCAAAGTAATCTTTCCCGCAGTATCATGAACCCTGCACAAAGTCTGGAAAAGGTTTAAATCCATCCTATTTGTTGCTTACTGTCTTTAATAACAATCACTAAATTACCCCAACTTCCAAAATTTACTTTTCTCCTCCCTTGCTCCCCCACCTAACATACAAGGAAGTTTAAAATCTTTATTTTTTTGTAAAAAGAAACCTACCTTATTTATTGCCCTCTTGTGACAATAAATAAATAATCAGTCATATAATTTATCCTCTTCCATCCTGAATTTCTGCTTCCCTTCTTTGCATCCCCCAGCATACAGAATTTAAAACTTTTTATTTAAAAAGAATTGCCATATCCATTGCTGGTAACAATAAATAATCAATCATCTAAAATATCCCTCTTCTCAAAATTTCTGCTTCCCCTTTTCTGCCCCAGCAAGCCTGTTTAAAACTTAATTTTTTTTTGCCTTTTTTATATTTTGTAGTAATGACAGACATCAGTCATCTAACCCCACCCCCCACCCCTTGAAATTTCTGCATGTAAATAAGTTTTCCAATTGATTTCCATAAAACGTATGATGTGGTGTAGCGCTGCACTCTAAATCAGGGCTTAATGACTCTTAACTCTGTTTAGTATGCTATGCTACAAAAAATGTCATTTCAAAAGTGGGCAAAAACACAGGAAAAGCAAAAACTTCTCTTATATTGCAGTTTAGGGAAAGCTGCAAAAAAACTTTCAAGAAATTTATCAACAAAATGCTAGAAATATCCCCATTATATCTAACACTAACAAGAACTGTATCATTTTTTGATACAAAAGTTGTGGAAAACTCAAATATCATGAAAACTAGAATGGAATTACTTTTAATAATTTTGTTAGATAATAATTGGACAATATGTTAAAGAGAAAAATTGCAAAAGGAAAATTGCTAGCTATCCTTATCTGAACACAGTGATCATTTCTTATAATGCTTTATGTACAACAATTTTGCTATTAAATTGACCATAGTATGCAACTATTTTTAGCTTTGAAGGCTACTAAAGCAGCTATTTCAAGTAATTTTCTTAATGGTAGCCCTGTAGTCAAGAACTTATTCAGATCTTATAGCTGTATTTTTCTCCTAAATATTTAAGGAGGAGGGAGGGTGGAATCAGTTTGAAACTTTAAAAAAATCAAAGTGTTTCCCCCTATTTTCTGATAGCTTATAGTTCTTCAAATATAGCTACAAAATGATTTTTCGAAATTCAAATTATTACAAAAGTTACAGTAACAGATATGCCACTGTAATCTCAATGTATTTCAATATATATATACAGTCAACTCAGTGAAATCCGCACACTTAGGGACCAAGGGTTTTGTGGATTATACATTTTTGCAGATTATAGATCATCCCTTTGTTTACAGTTTATTTTTTAAAGTCTGCCTATAAATTAGGAACAACTGCACAAAAGTTACAATGGAAAAGGAAAACATAATGCAACACTGGTTGATTATATTTAATAAGTAAGATGAAAAAAAATTTAAATTATATACAATACAAATTTTAAACATTGACAGCTGACACAATACAATGGTCGTTTCAGTTTTGGTTTGTTGTCAATTTTTTTTCTTTTTTTTTTTGTAGTTTATGAACACTTATTACTTCTTGCACAGAGATAAAATTTTGTTACTCAAGAAAATTTAAATATTTATATTCAATTTATATTTAAATATCTATTCATTGGAAAATTGATTACTGAAAAAATATGTATACTAAATTTAACTGTTAATGACAATTTTCATTTTTTACATTCCAACATCTAGTGCAGATAATAGGCGTTTGCAGATTATACATTGGTGGATTTCACAGAGTCAACTGTATACATATATATATATATATATATTAGGTTACTTAGATAATGTTTCCAGTTATTTAAATGCACACTTTTGGTTCTGGAACAAAAAACAGTCGTAATTCTACTTCCAAATATTGTACAAAGAAGAAAGTAACCATTTTGGATAGGCAATTGCGCAAGTTTTTTAAGTAAAATAAAAGCATTCAGCAATATTTGACAAAAATTGCCTATTCAAACGTGATGTGATGCCTCAAGAATAATAAGATGAAAATAATTTCTTGTGATTATTACATGAATAATGAAACAATTTTCTGAAATTTGATTTTCATTGAATTTCTGATTTTCAATTACAGTTGACTATAAAAGTGATGAGTATCAACAATTATATGCCAGAATTTTTGGAACATACATACAAGGTTGAAATTTCAGAGAATAGCCCTGTGGATTCAGAAATTTTGAAATTAGAAGCATTTGACAGAGATCAAGATAAACGGCTGCTTTATACAATACATAACAGGTATAACTCCTTACAACTATAATCTCGTTTCATTTTGATTGATGATTTATTAAACCATTGGGGATATTTTTGTAAAATGTTTTATTGCCATTATTCATTTAAAAATTTTCAGTAACTGCAAATATAAAATTTCACTTTGCATTGATGCACTGGGATGAAGACTTGTTTGAGGATAAATGATGTTCCTAGGTGCTTTCTTTTACTGCTGTTTCTATGCACCCTTTATCTATTCTAATTATTTCTTTATCTATTAAAGAAATTGGAAAGAATGGATACTTTATAAGAACTGTATAGAAGAACCCCTGGATTGTACCTAGAGCTGATCCTGACAGGGGTTCAAACACCTGTAGAATGTTTTGTGGGTATAAGAATTGTATTTATAATTATATGTATTATTTTTGATGTCAACATCCTTTTTCCTTTGCATGTACAAAATGTACAGACGATGAATGAGGTATCTTATGAAAGGCTTTTAACATAATATGTAACATTTCATTAAAACGTGTTTGATTAAAATTTGCAGTTAATGAAAAAGAGATCAGAAAATTATTTCACAACTGCAGTGTGCCATCTTAGCATGGATCCAATGGTACAGTAGACTTTCTCAAATCCGCACAGCTTGGGACTAGAGGTTGTGTAGATGTTAGAATTTTGCAGATTTCTGGTCATTGCTTTGTTGACATTTTTTAAACAGTAATTTGAATGTAATAATGCTGTTGAAATGCAAAAATGTACTTGCTGCAGTAGTTGTTATACAACTGAACTTTTAGTTCAGTTCGGATGTTTTTACTTTGACGCTTTGTGCTTTTCACAACTGTTGTATTAGATTTTGTCATATATTAATCCAGTGTTTATTACAATTATATTTAATCAAGTATGTTTTATTTAGTGCCTATCAGTTAACCTAGTCACAATAAATGCAATCAAATAATGAATGCTTGCAATATAGTAAAATATTAAAATAATTAAGTAAAGTAATAAACTAAAATCATAAAAATTAAGATCATTTTAAAAATGATTCAATTTTTAAAAGTTAAGGTCAAGTAAATAATTAATAATGTATAATTAAATATGCATAATAAAGATGAGATACATTTTCCTTGAATTATCCAATGAAACTTTCCTCTTAAAGGTACCCTATTAATTCATATAAAAATCATAAAGTAAGTAAATTTTATTTCAGTCTTAGCCAATCTTAATAACCAAAAAAGCTTGATTAATAGATAAATATATTTGGTAAAAATATTGTGATTACCAGTGATATCAGCTATATATTGATTTTTTCACAAATAAATTTATACTTCCTTCATGAAAAACCACGAGTTCAGTCATATTATCGAGAATTATATATTAAAATACATATGGAAGGACATAAAACTAAAATATTCTGTAATTTTGCCCCTCAATCGGAACTGAAAATTTCTTTGTTTACATCTGTGATGATGTGCGGATTTTAGGCATTTGGGGATTTTAGAGTTGCAGATTTGAGGGAGTCTACTGTATTATTTATTTGCTACAATAATATGATGGTTTTTATTTTTAGCACTAACTAGCAATGATGGCCAGTACGTATAGAAACATTTATATTAGAAGTTAAATTTCTTGTATGATTTTAAAATCAGTTTCTATAGCTTTTATTTTGAATTGTTGAATTTTTCTTTTTAACATTTTTTTTTTTTAACTTCTGTTACAGCGCCAGTCCTTATAGCATTTCAAAATTTCGTTTGGATTCAAGAACTGGAATATTGTCTGTAGCTCAACCTCTAGATCATGAAACCGCTCAACGCCACATTCTCACTGTTGCTGTTATGGACAGTGGTACTCCATCTAAACGTTGTTTCACTAGATTAGAAGTAGTTGTTTATGATCATAATGACCATGCTCCACAGTTTTTAACAAGTATGTTTGAAGGTCAAGTTTTTGAAACTTCTGCAGTTGGTACATCAGTTTTGCAAGTTATAGCTGTTGACCGAGATAAAGGAAAAAATGCTCAAATTACTTATTCTATTGTATCAGGTATGGTACTTTGAAATTTCATGTAATTTGTGATTATTTTTACTTCCTTGAGCCATTATGAAAAATAAATGCTTCTCCAGTAGTCATTAAAGGTGTCATTTATCTATTCCTATAATGACTGTCCAGGGACGGAAAACTACACAACTAAGAGGGGGAAAATTACACAAAATATTAGATTAATCTATATATTTAAAATGCTAAGTGTTTTCTTTCGACAGTCCGTGAGAGGAAACTACTGCATCAAATTACACCAATGTTTTTTTAAATGAAAGATATTTGGCCACAGATTTGTTATTGTACATTCATTTGTTCAAATATTTTATTAATTATCCATAATTTTAAATTAAAACTCTACAGTTGCGCATGCACAGTATATGAGTACAAGTCTGACTTTGGAGTGACGCGCTGCAAATGTGCAAAGATGCTCACTCAGTTGCTCAACTGTCACATCACAGGTAGAAATTGTTTTAAGTTCATCTGCTATTCGATCTTACTGTAAACTAGCTTTTCTTTCTTTCCCAAAGTTAACATTATTTGGCTCTTTCAGCATTATTAACAATTCAAAAATTTACTGTATCGATATTAAGAGTTATATACAGTTTATTTTGGGAGTGCCATTAAATATTTTATATATTATATATGATTTTATATTGTTTTGGTCATAATACATACAGATGATAAACACAGTGATTTGAGGATAAAAGTTATATCCGTCTTATGAATTGCCAATAGTTACACACGAAGATTGAGAAACTAGCATGTTAAGTTGTAGCTGGTTCTTTGAAAAAGTAAGATATCAAATATTAAAACACAAAACTATTTCTGTAAGTTCAAATCTCAAATTCTAGACAATTGCGTTTGCGTCAACTGCTTTTTGAACCTCTTCAATTTAGAAGGAGCAACAATGAGTTCCCGCTAGCGTCTTGTGTTAACGCAACAGTCTAAAGCTCAGAATTTTTGTAGCAGGCGCATGTATAAACCCAAGCCTGGCAAAATGCAATTTTTTTTTTGTCAATAATTCATTTCAATAGTGACATATTTTATTAGGAAGAGAAGTTATAGGATTTTTATTTAATTATTATTATTATTTGAATGCTTTATAATTAAATTAAATTTAACACTCAATAATATTTTGAAAAAACAATGATTTTATATTTAAAATATTTTGCATGTAATTATCAATTAAATAAATTGAGCTGATCTACAATTTTCGTTATATTTTCTGACCATTATCAAGAATATATATGTGTGTGTGTCAGAAAGAAAAGTTTGTCATTCTTTTCCGTAAAAAATAAAATGGAAAGAGAACAATATTCGTATAATGGGTGTAAAAGAATTTACCTTGATATCCCGGTTTAATATTTAAAAAATGTATAAAAATGTAAAATAAAATTCAAGTAATAAAAAATATATATTATAAATCGTTAGCTGCATCAAGTTTCAAATTTAGGTTTTTAGAGAATAAGGCAGATAAAAATAAAATTCATGGCAGCTTTTAATCGTCATATTGTTTTAAAAAAATAAATAAAAGAGGCCATAGTAAGTAAAAATAAATTCTCTACCCGGCATTTTTAGGTAAATTTCTGATAAAAAGCAAGCATAATTGGTTGTAATTTATAAACTAAAAATTCTTTCACTTCATTGAATAGGTTAGACTGACAGAAAGAAATATCATCGCCTTAAAGAAATAGGAATCACTTATGCAATATAGAAATTCATCATTCAATAATTAATTTAATAGCAACTAATTAAAAATTCAAGGATTTTTCTGATGAAACATTTATGTTATTTACCATCAAATCTTGATGGGCACTATCTAGTAATTAATAGTTTCTTTAGACACAATCATAAATACACTCAATGCTAAAAATCTCACCCACAACTCCATATCTACTAAAATATCCTCTATCTGCACCTTTAGGTACCGTAATAAGTACCGTAATTTCGGGTAGATAAGCCGCGGCTTATACGTGTTTAAAAGTTAAATTTTATCTTTTGCGGCTTATCTGCCGGTGCGGCGTATACGAAGTAATAACGATTTTTTCCAGGAAAAAAATAGATCATGTAATATTATACAGTGAAAATCTGAAAAACAATATTAAAAATGCTTCACGGATTAGAAATAACAATCATTTAAAAAAATATCTGGAAGTTCTTTTTTATTTCATTAAAAAAGAAAAAAACATCTATGCATGGTTTCTTTCTGCATAACGAAACGTATTACTCAAAGATAATGATCTCATTCTGATAACGATCAACTTCCTACTCCACCACAGAGTTGAATAAACAAACTGCAGATGGCTCTTTTCTTTTTTATAAACTAGGGGTTTTGGGGAGTGCTGTAATTTTCTAATAACTTATTATATTTTAATAAAATTTTGTTACAGAGCTTAATTTACTGTTATTGCAACTTGCTGAAAATTTGAACAAAATCGGACAATTAATAAGAGTTTTTTTTTTTTTTTATAGCTAAGAAAAAACGGGTTTTGCTTTTCGTTTTTTTTTTCTTTTAAATTATTTTTTCTGTTTGCTTGCAGCTCAATCATTTCTTTTTACTGCACGTAAGCAAAGTGAAGTCGCTGACACATTTAATTTATCCTTTTTCGCGGCGTTTTAATAGAAAAGAAAGTAGATTCTTTTGTTTTCTTTAAGTGTGCACATTTGCGAATGTTGTATTTTTTATTTTCAATAATGAACGCATGTATTTAATTTTTGTTTATTTTAAAACTTTCTTAGAACATTTTATTTTAAATATTTACAGAATATATGAAATCGAGTACCAATTAATTTCTGTTAATAGACATTAATGTTTACAGTTAGTAGTGAAGAGATTTTCAAAAAACATCTCTTTATACGTCTCTCCCAACAGTTCATGTTGTCAAAATGATTATTTATCATTACTTATTTTAGGAATTTTATGTTGTGTTATTTAATTGATGTATTCAAATAAAAAATAGTGTTATTAACATATTAGCGTTATGTTTTATATTAAGAATTCCATAAAATATATTTCTACTTGCCGATCCAAGGCTGAAATGTGCGAAGCAATTAGATAAATTCACAAACCAAAAGTTATTTATTTATTTATTTTCATTATTTGAATTAAATTTAAAATTCTAATTTTTAAAATGGTTTTAAAAAATGCACGAAAATCTTCAATATGGCGTCTATAGTAGTACATACACCACTTTCAATAAGTGCGGCTTATACGCCGGTGCGGCGTATACGATGGAATTTCAGGTTTTTTTTAACATTTTCGGACGTAGCGGCGTATACGCCAGGGCGGCTTATCTACCCGAAATTACGGTACAATGCTATACTGCATTTAATCTATTACAGTAGACTCCTAATTATCCAACACTCATTGAACTAAGATTATGACATATAATTGATAAAATAGGATAATTGACAAGCCATATTAAAAATATAAAACACAGCTATTTAATCAGTGGGTGTCAGATAATAATGGGGAGTCTAACTGTAGCTGTCTAAGAAGTATAGACTTCCTGCCTATATTTTTCTTACAGGTTGCTATAACTTTGTTCCTACTAGAAAGGTCTTTCAATGTAAACTTCTGAATTTCATCCAAATGTTACTGGCATAAGAATATGTCTAAATGTATTCATACAATTAATACTATCTTCTAAATTATAACCAAGAGGGTGGTGGAGGGCACAAAAATATATTCAAAAACTGGTCTAGAAGGTCTTGATTCCAGATATCACCATTTGGCGAATTTTGTTTCTTTAATTATATTAATTTTAAAGAGGTAAAATGGTTCATTTTATACAAAAACATGTTATTTTGCAGTAAGGATTAGTTGTTGGGATTAAGATTGACCATAAGGGAAGTCAAATGGGGCACTTGCCTTCCTTTGGACATTCAAGGTTGTATATTTTTGTCCTTAAAGTATTCAAAATTATATGAAAATGAGCATTTCTGTGGATTTTTTTATTGTTTTTCCTCCTTTCTAAATGCTGAAAATATGTAAGAAGTTACTCGTAAGATTTGTCTTTCTTTCAGAAAAGATAAATGAACACCTATGATTTGAATTTGAGCAGTAGATTACATTAAAATGTATAGCTTTATTAAATATGCTCGAGTTATTTTTATTATCCATATAGATGTGCAAATTCTAATATTTTGCCTGTCAGAAGTGTGCTTGACTTCATGAAGGAAATTGTTGTATATGACCAATTGTCTGCAGCAGGACCGCAGCAAAGGTCTGCAGGCAATCAGTTAGGATAGGTGCTAACAAGTTAAATCGGCACCAAGATTGATCACTATTTACACATTTACGATCGATAGAAAAACTAACAAGCTGTTTCACAGTTCACACCAGGCACAAAATAGAGTCGCTGCAATGCTGGTCTGCAGTATGATACATAAGCATACATGCAGGAGGAAGTGCAGTCTACTCAAAAACTTTTAAAAAATAACAGAAAGAATATATATATTAAAAGCGGTTTGTATTTATGATTAAACAGATTATTGCACAATTTAAATTTTATTGAATGATAGTTTTGTTTTAATGGTTTTCATTTTTTCATAATAAGTATAAATCATTATTTTATTTTAGTTTGACTTTTTTCATTCACTAATACTGATTACCATTACCACTGAAAGTCTAGTTTTCGAATAAATGAATATGAGGGGTGTTTTTTAAGCGAGGGCCGTTTGAAAACAAAAACTAAACGAAAGAAAATTTTCAAAAACAAAATTTATTTTCAGATTCTACATACATTTCTCTATTTTTCAACATAGCTGCCAAGTTTGTTTAAACACTTATTGTACCTTACAACTAGATTTTGAATACCCTTTTCATAGAAACTTGCTGCCTGCTCCGATAACCAAGAGGTCATGGCCATTTTCACGTATTCCTCATCATTGTAGTGGTTGTTATCGAAATTATGTTTGAGATAGCAGAAAAGATGGGAATCGCTATGTGCAAGGTCGGGGCTTAAGGAGGTGGTCCAAAACTTCCCAGCCAAAAGAGTCCAATAAAGATCAGGTCTGAACTGCGGTGTGAGGCCTTGCATTGTCATGGAATAGCAAAATTTGCTCTGCCAGCAGTCTGTGTTTTTTGTTTTGAATCGGTTTGCGACAAAAAATGTATCGCTGACCATACTTCACACGGGATGGGCAATTTGATAATCTTGAACATTTTAAAGACACAGACCAGATTATACAGGTTACCTACACAACTGTATCTGAACACAGTTTTTCCCAAGGAATAACAGGACATGACGCAAGCACTCATTGTGGCACTTGTGCCACATATTAGTATGTACAACAAAATGGCCCTTACTTAAAAAACATGCCTCGTATTATACAATAAATGAGTTTAGAAATTCAAGGCCATAGCAAGGGGCTTTTTTGTGATAGGTGGGCTTAAAAATTTTTAATAATGATACATTTTTTTTTAAATAAAAGTACTTGAACAAATTTTTTCCTAATTAATCTTTTTTCCCTTAAATAAGTAGGAAATGTCACAGTTGTACCTATGGATTTCATAAAAATAGGCAATACTTTTTATTAATTTTTTTCCAGAAATAAAGTTTTATTCTTGGACTTTTACAAAGTATCATATAAAACAAAAAGTATTGAAATTTTAAAATGTACAAAAGTATGATGTCAGAGTAATGAACATATATCTTTAGCATTGATTTATTCATTTCTTGATAATTTTTACAACTTATCATTCAAAATTGATGAAAATTTTTGTCTTTCCTTTTTTTTATGCAAAACTTAAATATGTAATAAAATTATGGTGTTACCTACCACAATTAGTATCAGGCATATGAACCACTGGACTGTGGTCAGATCTAAAGAGAAAATACTTAAAAGATTGCAAAATTTTAAATAACAGCAAGTTGGTGTGTTGGTTTCATTATTGTTCGGCTTCTTTAACTGAAAATCCTTTAAATTAAATCTAATGCCTTTAAATATGATGATGTTAACATTATAACTGTCAAATTATAATAAAGCTCTGAATGAAAAAAAAAAGAGTGTCCTGGATCAAGAGCAGTATCTGCTCTTCCCAACTTATAATGGCTTCATGTAAAACTATTTAAAATTTAAATATAATTCAGAGAAAATTTTTGTTTTATGACACTTTACATAACATAGCTTCTCCACTTCACAATTTATAATTTTTTTCGGGGGGGGGGGGGGGGGCATGGTGTTGTTATAGATGTAAATTTCTAATTTACTTTAGCAATTATAAATTATTTTGATACCTAGTATAAATTCTTGATACTTTTTACTTTATGAAAAAACCTTTTCTCCAAAATTTTAGGACCTTTTTATATAAATGAGCAAAAATTGTTAAAACAATAGTCATTTGAATTTTACAACTCATAAGAATCTTTATAAACAATTAATAGACTATGAAAACAAGGATGTCTTACCTAACTCAAATTAAATTACCAAAAAATCTACAAATTAACTATTTTTAAAACAAATAAATTAAGAGTTACATTAATCCACTAATTTTTACAAACCAGTAATGCATCTGTCATTAAGGATTGTCTGTTAATGCATGTATTTTATAGTAAATTTTTATTGAAATTGTGTTTGGCAGTATTATCAGCATTTTTCTATTAATTTGCCAGCCAATAGCAATGAAACACCTATTCTTTTTTGTTCCTGCTTTTGTATTGATATTTATCAGTTGATTTTTTTATACATGTGATTACTTGATATAAATAAAATTTATTATATTTTATGCAAACCATTTTGAGAGTTCATGTTGCAAGACCTTCCTTGTTAGCCCAAAGCATCTGTCTGTTGCCAGGGCCCTTGCTATGGTGGGATGGGGGGAGCTTCCCCCCCCCCCCCAAAAAAAAAAAAAAAAAAATCATTTGCGAATGCTGTTACACTTGGCAAATTTTCAAACTTAGTTGGCAAATTTGTTTAAAACTTTAATGAAAACTATAACACACTTTCTATTTCTGATAGACAAGGCAAAAGTTACAAATCTAATTGGAAATAATATTAAACTTTTTACAAATAAGATCTATATTAGATTTTCTAACTGTGAGAACTTTGCAAAATTATAAAACTAGTTGGCAAATACTGAAATTTGACTTGGCAATTGAAGGTTCCCCCCCCCCCTCCTCCCCCAAATAAAAAGTCTTAGTGATGGCCCTGTCTGTAGCGTGACAATCAACAGTGAAATGCATTTGTCTGACAGCTGTATTTGTTAATATAGAATTTTATTTTTCTATTTTTATGTATATTGTTTGAAATCTTTGTCATTATCTGAAAACTATGCCAACAAAGAAAAAAGAACTCAGACATGAACCATTACCAAACAGTTATCAAAGGAATAGAAACCCTTATACTGCTTGTTAATGTTTATCATTTCTGATTGTTCATTTTAAATTAAAGATTGGAAAGTTCTTGATGGACTTCTTGTTATTAGTTTTCTGTGAAATATTTTTTTTTAATTCAAAATATCTGTTCATGTAGAAAATCATTTTTTTTCTTTTGGCATTTATAGAATGTAAAATAAAGGACATTAACTATGCACATTATGAAAAGGAAAAGGAAATATATATTTTTTTAATATTCCTGAAGTGCTTAAATTAAGCAATGAATTTTGAGCAGAATAATAATAACTCTTCATCAGGCAGAATGCAGGTCTTGTAGTGTTGTTTACTTTCCTTCTTATTTTGTGGCAATTATGTGCAGTTTTCACCTAATGAAACATGTCTGTCTTTAGTAATTTCCTTTATAAATTTTAATTCTGAAAGTTAAAATCCAGTATTTATTTGTTTCATTTCGTTTTTCATTTCTATACTCTTGAAGTTAAATAAGGGAAAATTTCTAAATCTTTAGTTGATTTATGTACAATTAGTTTTAATATATTTTAGGCACCAACACACAATATTTATTTATATGATAACTGTACAGTTCTTTTCTTTTTTTCTTTAATTTTTATAATTCTCTTCCCTTTTTAGGAAATGTTGGAGGTTCATTTTCAATTGATCCTACTCTAGGAATAATTCAAGTTGCTCAAATTTTAGATCGCAATGCAATGTCTGAATATTTTTTAAGTGTTAGAGCTACTGATCATGGTGATGTGCCTTTAAATGGAAGTGTAAATGTACATATTATCATAACTGTTGCTGATAATGCACCTCCAAAATTTGAAAAAAATGAATATGTCATAGAATTATTTGAAAATGGAAGAAGTGAGATGAAAGTAATTGGTGTCTCTGCCACATGTAGATCATCTGTTTATTACGAAATAATTGATGGAAATGTTGATGATAGTTTTACAATCAACCCAACGTCTGGCATCATTCATACTACAAAATCATTAGATTATGAAGCACATGTTTTTTACAATTTGACTGTTCGAGCTACAAATATGGTTGGAACAACAGCTGAGACTAAGGTTTTGATTCATGTGCTAGATCGGAATGATAATCATCCTTATTTCTTAGAAACAGATGTAATTGGTATAGTGAGTGAAGCTGTGGATGCTGACAGCATAGTTTTAAATGAATCAAATTTGCCTTTAGTTGTAGCTGCTGATGATAAGGATTCAGAATTAAATGCTGTTCTTTTTTATAAAATTGTTGAAAAGGCTGCTAATTTATATTTTCGTATTGACTCAAGCACTGGTAAGTTGTGACATTTCTTTTCTTTTATCTTAAATTGTTACCGTTGCTCATTGATATACATTATAAATTTCTGTCAAAAAGAATGTTTTAACTAGCATTTCATCTTACATTATGAAGAAGACAAGTAATCTTTCTGTTAACACATTTTTGCAGCCGCTAACATGAATTTGTCTTTTGGATATCTGTAATTCCACTTACAAGCATTACCTTTGAATTTCATATGTTACATTAGGTAATTATCTCTCAAAGTAGTCAGAGTATCTCTCAGAGTACAGATAAATATCTCTCAAAAAGACACAATGTCTTTATACAGGGTGAATACAAATTAATTAGGGGCAAAAAGTGGTTTACTATGCACTATTAAACAGTAAAAAATGAGAGCACAAATTATAAGATAGAGAAACTCACAAAGTTTACTTTTTTTGACAAATGTTTGATGTTGCTTGACTGCCCTTTGTTTCTCTGCAAATATCCCTTTTGTAAATAGCTTCTTCTCTTTTGTTTGTAAACATGTTCCCATCAATGAATTTAGTGCAGTGCTGATTCATGATTTCAATTCAGGAATGGGTTTTCAAAGAAGTAGACTGTAAATCGGATATTTTATAATCCCATGCACTGAAATAACTGATGATTGTGATGGCCATGGAATAACAACTCATCAACCAATCTAAATGGAAATTTCAGCCCTGGGGTAAGAAGCCTATGCATCAACTTCTCATAAAATATATGTCATTAAACTGGTACCTTACAATTAATATAGATTATTCAATTATGTAATTGTCTAACTAATTTATGTTCACCCTGTATACATTCATTTGTAACATAAATATGAATACAGGAAATCGTTTTGTTAAATAATACAACATGCAAAAGTAACACACATAAGTGGAGCTTACTCTTAAAAAGATGAAAACATGCAGTCTCAATAGTCTTAATATAGAAAAGACAGATAGGACATTCTCTAAAAAATTACAAAGGTACTTCTCAAAATAAGGAACAAATTCATAATTAAGAAAAGGCACACCACAATTAATGATTTGATAAAGGAATATTCATTTTTTTAGTTTTAACTTGTTTAGCACTCAGTTTAACTTGTTAAGTTTTAATTTGTTACTGTGATTTGAGGGAGAAGGGGGTTATTTTTAGATCATGAATTAATAACATTTTATTAAAAACGCTACAATAATGTTTAAAATATAAAAGTTTATCTTAAAACAAATTGTAATTTTTAGCAGAATGTTATAATCTGTAATAATGTCTCAATAAAAAATATATCATAAAAGAATATAATGTACCAGGATACAAAATAGAAAATATGAAAAATTATTGTAATCAGAATTTACAATGAAATTTCAGAAAAACGATATGATTACTGGTAAATGTTATAATATTGTATGTTCTCCTTTATATGATTATACTGATGATTTTGATACACCTTATACAATCTAAGATATAAATATGTTTGTCAAGACTACATCAGTAAAAGTTCATTAGGGAAAAAGTAATTCAATAAAAAGAATTGTCATGTGTTCACTTATTTGGCATCACATTAATTCTGAGAATAAAAAAGGCAGGAAAATAGCAAAAGAAGAACATTTTGTAAATGATAAAAGTAAAATTGTGAGCATTACTAAAATAATATGTGTTGCAGGATATTTATATGCATTTTTTTTAACCAATTGTCTGTGCCATACTACTTTTTTTGCACCTAGAAGAAAATGTATTTATCTTTCTGCTAATTATCCATCCATCAGTAGTGATAACTGGGAGCATCAGTAAAGTATCTGACTTGGTACCTGATGCCAGTGCACTACTCACACTCAGACCACATTTACTGCAGCTCTTCTAGCTGTAATTACTTCAATAAAATCTCAACACAAAATTTTTCATTCTTTTCTGGCTTTTCAAATGCAATTTAACTTCTAATTTTTTATTAGGAATGTTATCTATGATTAACTCTCTCAGTAATGATTTTGACTAAAATTGTGTATACGTGAAAGAGTTTTCTTGTAAGTTTAATTTATTAGTGTGATGCTTCTTTTATAGATAATATTTTATCCACATTTTCAGGTGCCATCAGTACTTCCCAAGTTCTTGATCATGAAAAATTTTCAAATTATACCTTTACTGTTCAAGTTACAGATATGGGAAAACCTCATCTGAGTGCTGTCATTCCAGCAACAGTTACAATATTTATAACTGATATAAATGACTGCCCACCACAATTTGAATTCCCTTCTTATGCTGCAACACTCTTATTGCCTACTCATCAGGGTGTCATTGTTACAACAGTAAAAGCTATAGATCCTGACACTGTAGCTACAACATCAATTAGATATAATATAGTATCAGGAAATTTTGGAGAAAAATTTGCTATTGATGAAGAAACTGGAGAAATTATAGTCAGAAATCCTGATGACATGGCTGAGGAGTATCAGCTTGTTGTTTCAGCAAGTGACAGTGAATATGAAGCAAGTTCTAAAGTTTCCATAAAGGTTAAGGAATCCCGAGCTAGTTCTTTACGTTTTAGTAAATCTAAGTATACAGCTAAGGTGGAAGAAAACTCGCCTAAAGTAGTTACTGTTGCTGTAATTACAGTTGTTGGAACTGCACTAAATGAACACTTAACATTCAAAATTTTAAATCCATCAGAAATGTTCACAGTTGGTTCAACATCAGGTGTGGTTCAAACAACTGGAATTCCTTTTGATAGAGAATTGCAGAATTTTTATACATTAGTCATTGAAGTAAGAAGTGAAGCAAGTTCTCCTCCTCAAATTGCTCATATCTTAGTAGAAGTTACAGTAACTGATGTAAATGATAATTCACCTATATTTGTTAATTTGCCTTATTATTCAGTTGTTCCTATGGAAGCTCAAAAAGGTTATGTTGTCCGCAAGGTAAATATAATTATTTCTTATTAACGTAAACACTGACTTTTTAAAAATTCTCACTATATACATACTGAATCAAAATTCTGCCTCCTGTATATTGATTGTTCCCATTTGTATTCATGTTTTTAGAGAGCTATTTTCATATTAGTTTGATATATAAAGCTTTTACTTCTATTGCTGCTTTACAAGTTTAATTAATATGGTATTATGTTAAAACTAGTAAACTGAAGTAAGGTCAGAATAAAAAAAGTGTCTCTTAAAATACTGTCTCTTTAAATGGTGCCTTTGTAAACACCATGTAACACAACTATAGCTTTAGTAATTATGAGCTCTCTTCATAAGGTAGAACAAAGCATAGATATGAAAAAAAGTAGATTTGCTTTTATCCTTCTTGGTATATTCATGCTCTGATCACCTGATGGAAGGGAGTTACCACACCAACACCAATTACACTGGTTATCAAAAATTAAGAAAAAGTCACAAAATGCTAATTTTAAAATACGCGAACACTCAAAAGGAAATAATAATATTCGAGTAATTACTATCTCTACAACACAGCTAGCCCATATAACATCTCATTTATGTCACACATGGTCACAAGTGTCACAGTCACTACGGTGAAACAAAAAAAATAGGAAATTCCATACATCTCATTATGAGTCTCAAATGATCACTATATGTGACTCCACTGAGACGTCACTGTGACTGCTGCTTTGTGACGAGTCACCATGTGACTTTACAATGTAGTTACATTGTGACTCTCATGTGACTGTCATTTGTAGACTCAATTTCAAAGTCATCGTGAAACGCTGTATTGTGATAAGTTACCAAATAATGTCACATTAAAGTCACATGATGACTTTCAGGTGACAGAGAAACTACTGTGAAGTCATCAATGTGCTCTTTTGTGAAAAGTCACCATGTGACTATAATGTGATATTATTTGGTGACTTATCATAATGCAATGTTCATGATGACTATAAAATTGAGTCTCAAAATGACAGTCACATGAGAGTCACAATTTAACTACATCGTAAAGTCACCTGGTGACTCGTCACAAAGCAGCAGTCACATTGACTTCTCAGTGGAGTCACATATAGTGATCATTTGAGACTCATAATGAGATGCATGAAATTTCCTATTTTTTTGCTTCACCGTAGTCACTGTGACACTTGTGACCATGTGTGACATGAATGAGATGTTATATGGGCTAGCTGTGTTGTAGAGATAGTAATTACTTGAATTATATTATATTCTTTTGAGTGTTCGCGTATTTGAAAATTAGCATTTTGTGACTTTTCCTTAATTTTTGAGAACCAGTGTAGTTGCTCAAATAGCTACAATCATGTTATACTGTGGTTCTATGGGGAAAAAAATTTTTTTTCTAATTGTAGTTTTTTTTAGCCTCCAGTTTATTCACATTATCTATCGCATTAAAGTTTTTCCTATTTAATATTTAAGTTCAAAAATATTAATAATATTCAAAATTACTCACCTCTTTGTTACAGCTTCTACAGTATTCATAGATTGTATACGTAATGTATCAAATTTTTGACTATTGATTTAAAGTAGGTCTTTATTTAATGTATAGATTCACAAGATTTCAGTCTGATAGACCTGACTCTTATTTCTTAGGATGATTATAAAAAACTTTGTTGATATATGATCCCAACAGTGACTATTATCATTCAAGGAAATGGGGGGCTATTTGAGATGTGGTTATTTTATGTCTTGAGAATGAGGTAAAGAATAACAATCAAGCTCTTACAGTTACCGTGATAAAATTATGAAAATTTCAAATGGCAACACCAAATTAATTCCAAAATTATCTTCATGGTGAAAAACAATAAATAGCATTAAAAAAACTAATTTTAGCTGTTGAAATGGTGATATAAAACAAACACAAAGAAGACCATTATTATCTATTGCCATTTTACATTTCCATGGTTGGCAGGGTTAACTGAAAACACCTCAATCATTTTTTATCTCAATCTATGGGGTATTTAAAATTCTATTCTAGGTATACATGTCAAACCTTTAAACTGAGTCTGATATGAAAACCCCATCACATGGAAGATTTTGCATTGTCATAATGCTTTGTTGCCTGTAGTCAACCACACATGTGATGTGCCATTGACTCTTAACATAAACACTTAAAATTTTTGTAATCTGAGTAAAATTTTTAATAGATAAATTTTTAAGTAAATTGAGTAATTAAAGGTTATGGATAAATAAGATAAAAGTAAAATCTTTAATAGATAACTTTTTAAGTAAATTGAGTAATTAAAGGTTATAGATAAATAAGATAAAACAACTTTTTTGAAAAGGCAAAACACTGGCCTTTATTTAATTTAAAAGTTTATATGCTTAAAAGAAAACTTTAAGTAATATTTTTATGAGTATGTATTGAACTTCAACATGGGGCGCAGTGGACCGCCCACTGCTGGGGTACAGTGGTCCACAGTTAATACTGCTCCTGTAATGAAGAATTTTCAAAATATTTAATAATTGCTTATTCTGTATACAGAAATATTGTTTTAAAATAGTTATTTAACTATAAAATAAAGTAAACAAAGAAAAATGACAATTTATTTAACCCTACAATGCATAGAGTAGCCATTTGGCACACTTTAAACTTCATGTTATATGTTGTTCAGATTATAATGTAGCCATCTGACACTTTAGTTTTCTCCTAAATTATGGATAACAGTTCACATGTAATTTTAAAAATAAGTTTTCTTGTTCAATATAGCAGTTGTTGTTTTTTTTTTTTTTTTTTTTTTTGGGGGGGGGGGGGGGGAGAGGTAGAGAGAAGGAGAGAAATGAAAATCATGCATTGTAGATTTAGCATATTAAGAAATATTTTGTTTTGTATTAACTGCCTTTGAAAAATATAACTGTAGCCTAATAAGTAATAGATGACCTCACTGGATTGGTTACGTATAGCTTCAGAGCACATGATTAGCTTATAATGAACTATTTTATCCTGACTATTTTGAGCTTCTAATAAATTTTTCATCATCATAATTGTCTTAATGTTTGCTGATTTTTTTGTACTTAATTAATAACTTATTTGCAATCACTCCGGTATCTTACATTTTTATTTTCAAAATATAATACATTTTTTCATAATTCTTTAGTTTTATGTTTTTTGTTTAAAAAAGCTACTTGCAAATTTGTATTATTATATTATTTTGGAGGTATAGGGGAAATAAAAAAGAATTAGATTAATTATAAATAGATTTATATTGTATTTTAGACAATAACTAATAGTGGACCACTGTGCCCCAGTGGGTGGACCAGTGTACCCTACTTCCGGGGCACACTGGTCCACTTTATGGGTGTATATATATATATATATATATATATTTTTTTTTTTTTTTTTTTTTTTGAAAAATGTATTGGGAACTATGTTCTGCAAAAATTATGAGGCATGTAGAAAGGTTTAAAGAATATTCAAAAATATTTTCAGGTAGATTGGTTTCTCCGTTAAAGAGAAAAAAAAATGTTAACTGCAAAAATGGACCAGTGTACCCCGGTCTCCCCTACACTAGATAAATCCAATAAATCTTGTACAAAATCTTAATACAATTTTGTATAATAGTGCATGATAAAAAGAAATGCCTTATGGCAAAAAATATTTATATATTTTAATATTAACAATTTTAGTTCAAAATATGGCGTTTTGTTGAATATTTGAATTTTTAAGCAATATCTTGAGCAATGTAACATTTTTTTTTTCACTGAAATTAATGTTTCTCTTAATTTTTCACTCAGATCTGGAATTTTTAGCCTACAATGTTTAAAATTTTCAGTGTTTTTAAATTACAGTAACAGAAAAGGCTTTGAGCTTTCACAAATAGTTTTACAAACTTTACCTTTAATAGCCAAGGTAGTGCATAAAAGATTATCTTTCTGCTTACTTTTAAAGTGATTGGCAGAATAGGCAAAAGAATGCAGTGCTTAGGATCTTAAAGTGCCTTAATTGGGTCCTGCTTTTTCCCTCAAATATTTTTTGTTCTTGTTTTTGTTATTAAAAAACATACAGTTGTTTCTGTGTAAAATATCTGTATGCTAACAGGAAATGATGTACTTTATTTCCTGATATGTAAAGAAGATAAACATGTTCTAATGCTTAAAAAGGTCTTAATAATTCTTCTTTATAAAATTGGCCATCAGTTCTATTAGAATTCTAAAGTTAGAAAGATCTGGATACTTTTTATTAATGTAATAAGCTTTCCATAATCGCATGTTTCATTCATAATGTGATGCTCTTTTTTCTATGAGATCTATCTCACACTTGTGCGTAGCTTCAATTTTTCTGCACCCTGGCAAGGAAGCAGGTTAATAAAATCATAAGATGAAATGCAGAAATTTCACCTTGAGTTAATCTTCAAATATATTATGTGAACCTTAAAAGTTCATTGTTTACTTAAAAGGCGACTTTTAAAATAGATGTTAAAAGTTTAAAATGTGTATTTTATTTAACCTCCTAGTACTTTTGGCTTGTATCTGCAGCCTTCATAAGGGATGAATAGAACGGCAGTTGATGAAAATTTTTTCCCTGATGAATGCTGCGGATGCAAGCTAAAAATATTCAGAGGTTAAATAAAATGTATGTTTTAAACTTTTAACTTCTAGATTGCTTATGTAAATGATGTAAAAATTATCCTTTTAAGTAAATGATGAACTTTTAAAGTTCACATTATATATTTTACAAGAAGCAAGTTAGTCAGAATCACTAAGTTACTTCAGTTTATATCTCTGTAATGAAATGATAGCAAGAGGGGGCATTAAACACTTTTGAGAATTGGGGAATGCACTTTTGAAGGAAGGGGAAGAACTTTTGAATAAAAATTTTTGTATTATTTATAACAAAATTTTCTGTGTTTATATAAAGCAAAAATTACTATTTTAAAGTAATGCTATTAATTTACTGGGACCTGTTCTTTGTGTTCATACTTTAATCTGACTCTGATAGCAATTAAAACTATTTTAAATTTTTATTTGTATCTATTAATTGAGTAAGTTTTATTCTATGTAATAAAAATAATATATTCTTACATACACATAAGTAAAATATTCCTAGAATAAGCTTAGCAAAACAGTCAAAATATTTTTCCATTTTTATGATTCTTTGTTTTTTTATCTGATATTATAGGTACATGCTATTGATTTAGATTTGGGTGTAAACAGTAAAGTCCATTATGAATTGGTTGAAGGTGATAATAAGACTTTTAAAGTTGATCCTAAAAGTGGAGAAATTGTTCTTTTGAAACCAGTTGGATCTCATAATCTTGATCATGAAATAATAGTTGCAGCTGTTGATGGGGGTAAGATTATATATATATACTTTTATTTTGATTATTATATGTGCATCTGTTAGGTAATATAATTCAAGTACAAGTAATATCAGTTTGTTGAAGCACAAATACTAAACAAGTTAAATGGACTCTTTTACTTTCTGTTTGTAACTTATATTACTTACTTTTGTAATTTATATTAGTTGATAAATAAAAATAGTTTGAATATTAAAAACACACCTTTTATATATTTCTAACAATAAAAGTCAGACAATGGATTTCCGAAAAGTGATGTTTTCTAGGATGCTTTTATATAGTGCACTTGTAATTTTATTTCCCAGTTCATAAAAATATTAAGACTTATTTTATCCTTGATATGCAGAATTTCTTGAACCTTAAAGAACACTGATGGCAAATCATCTAAATTATTAAGTGGAAAAACAACTCAGAATTCCTGAATAATGACATGTTTAACACCTGCATCTTATTTACCCTCTTTCCAAACACTTGAATAAGACCGTTGAAGATCTTCATTGTTGAATAAATGTTTAAAGTTGATGACTGCATTGTTTTTTTCTGTTTCATTATTACTTTAAGTCACCACCCATGTTTCCTATTTTACGAGCAAAAGAAAAAAAAAACACATCTGTGAGAGCTGCCATAACTGTCCAACAAATCACAATGATCTGTCCAAGTGGCTTATTATTATTTTTTTATTTATTTATTTTTGCTGCTAGGAAGGCTGAATCTCACTAGCTTCAGAATCGGTCACAGAATGAATTAATCTTAAAAGTGTAACAAAAATCATAGATGAGAACTAAGTAACATTAAAAAGTTACCTGATACACATTTATATGAAAATTACTAAATATAGTTAAATATGTACACATTATATATATATATATAAGATTCACATGGGAAGAATAACATATCAGATAAAAATATTTCAGCATTCAAATCCATAGAAAACTCCTGTGAATAATCAGTTTGTGTTGTGTTATGTTACATTATTTTGTGTGTATATAGATATATGTACAGTATGGAACCATTTATCCGGAAACCAGTTAACCAGAAAACCTGTTATCCGGAATGATATTTCTAATAGACTGATTTCAAAAAGGTTTCATACACTGCCAGTTTGACATAGGCTTTGCTTGAAACAATTGTATGATTTGATGACAACATCTAGCATTTGAAAAGAAAACATATTTAATTGTATTTTAGATGTTTTAATTTTTATGCAGAGGAAACAGAAGAATTTTTGTTCCCAAGGGATTCCCATAAATTACCTTCTTTTAAACTCTGGTTAACTTCTTATCTTTCTTGCATTGATTTTTAATCCAAGTAATCTAATAATTTAAAATCAGAAATAATGCCACAACCACAAATATTCCACAAAACTTATCAAATGGATGCTGCTTTAATGCATAACCAGTTAAATGGAAAAACCAGTTATCCGGAATACATCTGACCCCAAGCATTCTGGATAAATGGTTCTGTACTGTATAATTTATATAATGCTAGTTAAAGATGCAGAAATGATTACATGTATATATTGATATATGTAAAATTTATATAATGCCAGTTAAACATGAAGAAATTATTACATACCTGAACATAAAATTTTTAAAAACTTAATTTCAGGCATTCCGCCCTTAAGAAGTACAGTAGAAGTTCCAATTCGTCTGATTAACAGAGATATGCCAGTTTTTCCTAAACAGTATTATAATATTTCTGTTGCTGAATCACTGCATTCAAAGTCAGCTGTGCTTACAGTTTTAGCTGATAGTCCTGAAGGGAGACAACTTATTTATAGCATTGTTGATGGAAACAGTCATGAAGATTTTGGTGTTAATTTTACTACTGGTAAGTTTTGTCTGCTTTCACATGAACTGATCGTTATTATATAATGTTTACATTCTATGTTTTTTAAGACACAAATATTATTAAACTAAATGTAACTGTATAACTTGTAAACATTTTGTTATGCAAGAATAATCATCTGTTTTACTTTTTCTGTATTATGTACTTTAATCGTTAAAATGCATCATGGTATTTAAAATATTACAAGAAGCACCTAGAAAAAGATAATTAATTATACTTAAAAATCCTAGTTTTTAGGTTTCGACAATTATCATGTTTCACACTTACAGAGTCAAAATAAGCATTAACCTTTTCTGTCCATATATATATGTGATAAAGTGACACATTGGAGCTAAAAAAGGTAGTTGGCAAAATCTGTTTGGGTTTCCATATATTGACGCACAGGCATAGGCCAGATGGTTCTATTATTAAGAAAATAGATGAACTCCATGAATAAGCAGTCAAATTCTGTGTTTACAAGCTTTATTGCATACTCAGAAACAACTATGCAGGAGAAATGCTTGCTCTAGCAACTCATCATTAAAATGATTATTTAATCATCTCTACGTGGCAGTCAGAGTTTCAAATTTTCTTTACAAGATGAGATCTTAGCCCTATTAACATGATATTACCATCAAAAAGATGTTATTCAGGTACCACAGATCTTATTAGGTATTGTATAAATATGACTGTGTTGTAAACATGACAGTCGTAGTGGGTACCGGACATTTCAGAAAAAGCTTCGAATAGAACTATTTATACACTGAAAAACCCTCTCTTTCTTCCATTCGTCATATCGCCTGTCTCTCTGATCTGGCTGTTCATGCATATTGTAGTTAATCTAGCACAAAGTGACAAATTAAGTCACCTGACCCCTTCTCCAATCATAACTGCTTTAAGAGGGACTTTTAACATTTCCAGTGGATTTTAGTTAATCTAGCACAAAGTGACAAATTAAGTCACCTGACTTGTCTTCTCCAATCATAACTGCTTTAAGGGGGACTTTTAACAGTTCCAGTGGATTTTAGTTAATCTAGCACAAAGTGACAAATTAAGTCACCTGACTTGCCTTCTCCAATCATAACCACTTTAAGGGGGGCTTATTAAAAGTTCTGGTAGAAGAATCTTGAGGCGATTCAACTTTTGTAGTGCAAAAACTTCCTTTTAGAACACTCCATAGCTTCGAAACCAGGTACACAATGTGTAAAAAACAATAAGCTCTGAATTTGAGAGTGCTGGCTAAAAATAGATTTTAGATTTGCCAAATGATAATTTTAACAGATAAGGAAAAAATTAACTTATTGATGTGGAATAAAACTAGAATATTAAAGCATAGAAATATTATGATAGACACTTTGATATTTTAATAGAAGAATGATTTTAAATAAATAGGTTTCTTAGAATGGGATAATTTTGGACTTACGACATTTTAGCAATTAAATAAAGAATTTAGAGGGGTTTGATATATATGGGAAATAATAGTGAATTTCAATAGGGATTTAAATAATAAAAGGGTTTTAATTAAGGAATATAAGTAGTTAGCGTCATTTTCCGATTTAAGCAATTTGCAATAAATATTATTAGATGAATTAAGATCTTATACCTTTACATATGGAGATTGATAGATTAGTTTAAGAATAGGTTTTTTATTTAATAAGCCAGTATAATATATGAAATATTATTAAAAGGAAAATTTATATAGAATAATATTAACCTTGGCGAAAAAGATTTTAAATTTTGTAATATATATGTTATAATACTAGGCTATAGAGTCATGGTCGAGGTGAGTGTTACTAAAAAATACATGATATGTACATACATTAATTCCTTAATTTAACTCAGGAACCATTTTCCAGCAGCTTCGACATCCATGACTGTTCACAACAGCAGTTCATAGGAGACTGCCTGAATTTAAAGTGCTAAGAGAAGAGCACCACCAGACTGAATTTGACATTAATTAATATTTATGATTATGATTTAATTATAAATGTCAGCTAAAGTAATTTTAATTTGGATTTACGATCTGTCAAGTACTTATTTTGACATTTATGTGAACCTATCCTTTAACATAATGATTTTAATTAGATCTATATGCTATAAATCTCATAACTGTCAAATATGAGGAAACTTAATTAAATTTATATCTTAAGTAATCATCTAAGTTTTATTTTAACTTAAGTTTATTATGAGATATGATTTTAAGTACTTTAAAAATAAACATGTCAATCAGCTTGTATTTTAGTAAATTGCTTTCAGAATCTTTAATACTTGTTAAGATATTTCTGATGGATGGGGTTCTAATGATTTGAAGTACTACTTTAGGTAGATATAGAAATTGATTTAGCAACTAAAGGGAAAAATATACTAATTAAAAAAAGTTATAGAGCACCTTATCAATTTTATAACATATATATATATATTCTGTTTGAATAGAATTGTATCTTTGCTGTATTATGCCTTAAAAAAAATTTATTTATAAACATTCCATTAAATAAAAGTCTAATATGGACTAAATTTATATTTACTAACAAAGTATAAGATTGTGATATATGCATTAAATTATAGAACATATTTAAATCTTACAATGGTGTTTCATTTTATCCCATTGTTTCAGAATATTTCATGTTATTCAAAAGCTGCTTACGTGTAACATATATAAATATATGAATTACAGTATTTTTTGTTCATCATGTTGTAGTGTTTGTTACATGTTAAAAATGTATTCAGAAATTTAGTGCTATTAATCCTATATTGAAAATGTTATAAAGGATATTTTTTGTTTCTTCCAGTTGTCTATCTCCATAATATATATAATTTAAAAAAAATGCATTTCAACAGTCTAATACATAAGGAGACACTAATATAATAATGAAATGTTTGCCAAGAGAATAATAAAATTATGATACATTTTAATTATAATAAGTATCTTTATAACTATACAATTAAGTTCATTTAAAAATAAGTTTTAACATTTAGATTACAGGACAGTCTTACTAAATAATTGCCTTCCTTGTAGGAAATATCTAACAGTTTCAGAAATCATTACTGTAGGAATGGATCATTAAGCCTCTTTTTCTCATTACTGAATAGTGAAAATGCTTTAAGATTTTTTCATCTAATATATTAGGGAGAAATTGTAATAATCTATCAAAATTAATCTTTTACATTTATAAATAATGGTTGAATGATATATAAACAATAAAACTGTCTTTTCCAAACAAAGTAATTATCATAAAAATCAATTGGTCATCTGTTTCACTTTTGGGATAGTTGGTCAATCCCATTTTAGATTACCTTGAAATATCATCAATACAGATTTATTTTTCAAAAGGCAGAACAAATGAAATAATTTTATAATTAGATATATATATTCCAAAATAAATAAAACTATCACTAATGCAAAATACACCTTATTATTAATACAAATCATTTAAAAATTAATTTTTTAAACATTCTATAAAAATACATATTTTATTTTTTAATGTATTATATTATGTTTTTATTATATTAGATTTTTTTAAGCAAAATATTTATTAAATAAAGGATGTAGAAATAAATATACTTTAAAAATGTAACAGAAGGGGAAAAAATATTTTTTTATGGAATAGCCATTAGAGAATACAATAAAATTAAAACAGATAAAGTAATGTTTATTATGTTTATGCTTCTTTTTATAGCTGTATTACTTTTCTTTCTATTATTTTATTTTCTTGAACCTATTTTTTTTTTCTGTATCTAGTGAAATTTTGTTAAGCAAATCCCATTTTTTATCCTTTAAACAAAAGAATTATTTTGAATAACCTTATTTTTAAACTGCATGCAAAGATTTCTTATAGACTTGTTATAGTCCAAAACTGTTTAAAATGCTATTGAAGATAAGAGAAGTTGTGCATTTTAAAGAGAAAAATGCTGCTGCTTCATCCTGAAATATAAAGATGTATTTCATTCAAATCTATTGCTCTTTTAGCTATAAAATTATTTCAAATACCATATTTACTTGTGTATATGGCACAGTTTTTTTCACCATTTCTTTGGTTCTAAAAGTAAGGGGTGCAAAAAATATGGAAGGTTTTTTTGGGGGTGAGGGAGAGGTATTCATTTTTTTCAAAGAACATTTTATAATAAAAAGAGAAATTATATAAAGATATTAGAGAAAAAATATGAATATAACATTTTAATAAATGAATTATTAAAATTTAAATAAGTATATTAAAGTTTCTTAAGTTCATAGATAATATTTGAATTAGGACAATAACAATCTTTTTAGCACTTTCCAATATAGTTGAAAAGTGTTTATGACTTTGATTTGTCTCTCTGTCCATCTGCCTGTGCTCTCTCATAAATATACTTGGTTTGCTCTGAAATTTTAATGTGTTATTGAGATTTACTATGGCATGATCCCTACTGAAAATTAAGACTGTGGCATTTATAATTCATTTACAGGGACAGACAAAAGTATTCCATTACATTATAGTCAATGGGGGGAAAAAATTTCAAGTGCATTTTGATGATGTTGTTGCACCATCTTCAGACATAATGAAATTGATTGCACTTATGAAGTGCACTAACACATGCATTTTGTGGTATATGGGATGCAAAGCATTTATTATTAATTTATAGGGCTACATAAATGAATTACTTTACATAATGGTGTACAATGTTCAACTGTTTGCAGCGTATTTTAATTGTATTACACTATTTCAAATATACTGAAATTGATATACATTACTGAGGTTTACTACAGTAAGATGCATGCTGTAGAATATGATTTACATATCATTTATCATTCATTTTCAGGGACACACATGATCCAATACTGTATCCAAAGTACTGTCCAATAGCGATACTTGCTGGAAATGTGTTTTCAGTTATGATATGCATTTTTCAGTTTAACTAAATTTTGCATATTATGTTGTATGCATAAATGGCACAAATCATATACAGGGCCACACAAAAGAATTCATAAGCATTACTGAATATGAGTGGGAATTGCTTAAAGGGGGTTTTTAATTGAATTATGTATTTTCAAGCTGAACTATAATTAGCATACTACAAGATGTTTGTAGAATATAAATAAAATCATATACAATGCCACACAAAGAACTGGATAAATGACTGATGCTAATTTCTAAAAGTGTGATTTCAGTCATTTTAAAGGTGTTTTTTGCCTGAATTAAATTTTAGCTTGATATGTGGTAAGTTTAAAAATCTGTAATTAATCTACAGGACTGTATAAAAGAATTCAAGTAATTTTGCATAAGAGAACTGAAATATTTTTTTGGCTATGGATGGTAATTGCTGAATCCTATTTTTCAAATATATTATGCATTTTTTAAAACAATTGCATAGTTATCCTATTTACCTTATTAAACTGTGAAGTATTGTTAAAGTATGCTGGGAGTTTGGGAAAGTGTTTCATAACCTATGCTTGACACATAATTTATCTTTCTTGTTTTAGTTTTCTGGAGCATTTTGTAATAAAATATGAAAAAAAAACTATTTTATGCTTTGAAGCATTAAAACTGCCTTAGCATCTTCTATGAGATGTGTTTTCCAGATTCATGGCTGCAAAATTCCCTTATTTTTGTTTTATTAGTTAATATTACTATTTATGCTAATACCTAATGTTTCATTCACTTCAAATTCTTCTCCATCTGCCCTTTTACAAAACATAATTTTTTTTTAACCCTTTATGTACTGAATTATGAATTCATGAAAATTTTATCGTCTAAAACATTTTTCGTGAATTGTTTAAACTACATTAGAAGATTTATGTAATCATTTAATAAATTTTAGAAGGATTTAAGGATTAATTGAATTTGAATTTATAGGGATTTTGTACAATATTTATAACCCCACTCAAATATTTTCCCAAGTATTTTGTAGAATTAGGAAATGTACAAATATAATGTTCTTACAATAGAAATATTTCTGAATTAAAAAATCCCCTTCCCCCTACACCAACACCAAGAAAGCTTGAAAGATGCAAAGGCAAAAGCAATCATCCTTTTAAAAATATTTTTGTTTTGTGTAACCAATAATGCTTTTGGAACAAGATAAAGTAATATAACGGTAACTCATTCTAAACTGTATTACAACTAATCGATGTATTAAATGAACTTTATAACAAGTTATTTTAATGGTACATATAAGTACCGTCAGTAGATAGAGGGTTAAAGAAAACACACTACCATGAATAAAAAATTTCAGTGTAAACAAATCAGCACTTAAGTATCACTGTACTGATAATATTGCTTTATAAGATACCACCTGCATACAGCTGTGCTGCAGCTGAAAGATATATATCGCTGGAAAAAAATAATTTTATAACTGAAATATTGTCAAATAAAAAGTATGGGGATACATGCAGTTTTATTATCTGAAATTATTTCATATCTTGATGCAAAAATTATCTGAATTTTTGATTTTTACCCAAGCTTTCTTTCAAAAGTACAGGGGGTGCTAAAAGATGACTAAATATGGTACTTTTTTTATTATACTAAATATGTTTTGCCACTAGTACTTAACATTTGTGCTGATTTTTCATAGTTTCTGCTGTAATGAGACAACATATTATTATTAAAAAGAATGCTTTAAAAACATATTTTTGCCAGAAACTCTCAGCATTCATTCTATATGAAATATTTTGGATTCATCTTTCACATATTTAATATGTGTTATTTATTTTTTATATGAGTTATTTGATAGAATAATTAAATATCTTAAAACTTCATGAATATGCTTGCACAAATAATCATTAAACTATGTTTAAAAGCAGATTTATTTCATTTAAAAAGTACTTTGTTCATGGTTGAAAAAGAGTTCCAGTCTGAGTTATCTTTAAATAGACTTTTATAAACATTTTAAGCATTATTTGCATATGAATGTTTATCTTGAAATTTCAAAGAGGATTTTTTCAGTTTTTTTTATTATAAAATATTATGACTATTTAATATTTGTATCTGTTATTTATTTAATGGTTATTATGGCTAAGGAAATTATATTATTATATATACAAACAGCATTTGTTGAAAATGTATTACATCTCAAAATTATTTTACAATATTTATATAAAAAATTACATTACATATCATTCTTTTTTAAATAAATTTTATGAAATTTTTCTTTTCCCCATAACAAATATTTGTTTTCAAAATGAATCTATTTTAATTTGCTTTTATAGTTATCACTTCATATCATATATTGTTTTGTTATTAAATGCACCTAGCAATTATATTTTGTTGCAGTTTTAATATATTAATTAAAAAATTGTATAAAAATGTTTTTATTATTTGCTTGCATGTCATAGACAAATAATAACTTGCTTTTTATAATTTTTCATCATTTAGACCCTGGTAATAGCAATGGGCCATGTGAGTACTTTTATTTTGGTCTGATTATGCTTTATTTCTTTCTCTAGAACTTCACTATCCCTCATCAATGCACTTCCTGAATAACAATAAAATCTTAAATAATTTTTATAACATCCTAATTTTTTCCATGTTTCCTCTTCACTAATTGTTTGCAAGGATTCGGTGTTTTCGGAACTTATTTCTTTTCCTTTTCTTTTTTTTTTTTCTCCACTTTAATGAATGATATGTATGCTTTATCCTCCTAAACACAAAAATGTATATTGATGTGAATAATATTTTGTATTATTTAATTGTTATATGTTTGCATATAAAGGATTAATTACTGTATTTATTGTATGAAATATTACGTAACATATGAATGAACTGTTTAAATGTTTATTGAGATTCACTTTATTTTTCTTTCAAAGGTAAGTGGATGTATCTAAAATTTTATGTATATTGTTTTATATTCGTTGCACAACATATAAAACAAACTTTTCTTTTCATTGAGACATTTGTATGCAATTTAATACAATTATTTTCATATAATTTGCCAATAATTCTATAAATAAAGTAACATGTAGTGGTAATAATATAGTATAAAATTATATTATTAAAAGTTGGGTACTTTAATTTTATCTCGGAAAGTATTGACATTTTATAATTATAGAAAATTTGTAATTGTCTATACAGAATATTAATATTAAAAATTATATGCTTAAAATAATATTAAAGTTTTGGCATTAATTATTGCTTACAAAATTCTTATTTGAAATAATTCAAAATTCTTGTGTTTGTTTATCAATTCTAAAAATTTGGAGGAAAGGCATCATTTATGGATTATTAATATGATATTGATTATTTAGATATATTTACTGATTTACTGATAATTTGTTCTGAAAAAGTATGAAAAATACTGATGTTTCTTTAATTTTTTATGAAGAAACATAATTCTTTTTAATTGTATAATTTTTAAAAAAGATAAAGAAATCTGTCATTTATTTCATTAAATGGAGAAATTTTGTTATCTTAATACAGCGGACTTGCAATAATTCGAACTAATCACAAAGTCCTGAAAACATTAGAGCTAATGTTTAAATTTGTTCATTAATTCAAACTTATTTTTTAAAACATTGGTTAATTTGAGCTAAAAAATGTAATATTTAAAGAAATTTTCAGAAAGAAAAAAAAAAGATGAGATTATTGATAGGGAATAGTAAGCAACTATTGGTAATTCTGGAATTTCTGGGAAATTAAGTTATGGGGAAATTATTAAAACTGTTATAAAGAAAGAGTCTTAAAAGACAACTGATTCAGAATATGACTTTGGGTCAGGTAATGGAATTCCCAGCAGCAGTAAAAGTCCTGTTGTAATATCAGTACTGAATGTAATTAATATTTTGAAAACTTTTATGTAAATGAAATTTTCAGAAGATAAACAATTGATATGTTTATTTAAAAGATTGGTTGTAAAATGTAAAATAGCAAATTATAGCAAACACCTTTTTCCAAAAAATATAAAAAAAATTTCATTAAACATTTTATTTCATAATATACTTCAATTTTAGCTGCTTTATTTCTGTTATACTTTTATTCAAAGTAAATGTTAGATAGTTTTGACTTTGTCAATATTAATAATTCTGCTTCTAATAATTTAAATTTTAGAATATGTGTGTGCATATATATATATATATATATAATATACAATAAAGTCCCACCTGTAAGCCCCCTTCCCTCCCCCACAAAAGTAAGCCTGCCTCGAATTTTCTTTCCATTCCCAAATATAAGCCCCTTCCCCCCCTGCCAAATAAAAAGCACTTTTTTGTGTAAAAAGTTGATTTTAAAAAAATCCAAGGGAGATAATTTTTTACCTTATAGCAGATTTCGACATTTCCTTTTATATAGTGATGAAATATATGCTTATATAATATAATTATATTATGTAAAATATTAAACATTAATATTATAATTTATTATTTATATATTAATACAATGTATTAATATTTTAATTTTAATTTGTTTTTATATAATGGTGTTATATAATTTTTATATCAATGAACTCCCCCCCCCCCTACCATACACACCAGCAAAAAAAGTTTAAAATCTTGAATATCTTTAAAAAGTTCTTAAGTCCTATTACTTTCTCTCTAGGAACAGTAAATTAAAAATTAGTCATCTAAATTACAACATCCCTCTCTCATAGTTTAAGAGCTAGCAATGTTTTCATCACCTGATTTTATCAAGACTCATTTTTCTATATGTTCTTCCGATTTATGGTGTAGTATGTTTGCGGGCGGTCTGGCAGTCGGGAGACGTTGCGTTTACCTGCGGAAGACGGTGTTATGCAGGTCAAAATACTTCAAAATTACGTCCTTTTAGCATGATTTTTGTTCATAACATCTGTTTCTACTAACTATTTGTGATATTAATCCATTATTACCAGACGTTACCAATGTCTCTAGGACCCTACCAGATTTATATTTATAGGTAACATATTACTCTTTGGTTAACAAACAACCTATAATTGATTTGCCGGACACAAATTCGGTTGTAAAGTTAATGCCACACATCTTTAAAAATTACAACAAAAGTGCCTGTTTTATAGTTTAAAAATTATAAGTCATCTTTACGCCATTTTATCAAGCTTAAAAATAACAACATATTACACTTTGGCTAACAGACAACATATAATTAATTTGCCAGACACAAATTCGGTTGCAAAGTTAATGCCAGACGGCTTTAAATATGGCAACAAAAGTGCCTGTTTTAAGAAATGGCATCTTTTGTAGGGATTTGGCTTCATTTAATGACAGTCAACCCTTAATTGTTACCATAGCAACAATCGTTTCTTTGTAAATAAATATATATATATATAGTGTATGTCGAAATAAATGTTTAATTTTGTGTAATTAATGTAAATTTATGTAATTGTAATTTTTAAACTATAAAACACTCTTGAAACAGGCACTCCTGACTGCACTCCTGTGTCTCCTGACTGCCAGACCGCCCGCAAACATACTACACCATAAATCGGAAAAACATATAGAAAAATGAACCTTGATAAAATGACTTTTTTTTATGTTGCTAGCTCTTAGACTATTAAAAAAGAAGGAAGAGAAATGGTTATATAGAATATTTTGGGAGGAGGTGTAGTAGAGAGATAATTTCGATGGTTACTTAAGTATTGTTACAAGAAAGCTATAACTAGAACTAGATTTTAATCTATATTTGTTGGATGGGGACAAAGGAAAAAAAATGGAACTTTTTTGGGGAGGGGAGATAGGTAATTTATATGATTATTTAATTATTGTTTCAACGTAATCACACAGAAGAAAAAAATGAAAGAATTTTTTTAATGTTGAACTTTATGAGGTGCATGTGAGGAGACGAGCAAAGGAAGAGAAGCAGAAATTTTTGGAGGGGGGATAATTTAGATGATATATTATTTATTTATTGTTACTTTAGAATATTAAATAGGTCAGAACAAAATTTAAAATTAAAAGGTTAAATTATGTGTGAGGAATGCAAAGGGAAAAGCAGTAATTTTGAAGATGATTTAAATGACTGGTTATTTAGTGCAAGAATAAAGTAACATATAAAGCAGGAAAATTGAAAAAAAAATTAAAGATTTGAAATTTTGTGTGTTGCAAGGGGGGGGGGCAAAATTTTAAGGAGGTTGATATTATTATTTTTTCAAGTGGAAATCCACCAAAATGCAGAAAATTCTCACCTCTTTATTTACCTGTTTGCTTCTAAATTAATAATAAAAATAGTTTTTTAATATATATATTTTTTAATCTCAATTGTAAACCTCTCTTCTCAAATTTAACTGTTTTTGCATTGAAAAGTGGAGGGGGAGGGCTGACAATCAATATTTTACAATATATACAGAAAACTTCTCATTATCTGCCACTCTATCAACTGCCACCCCCCTTTCCTTCATTTTTTTTAAATCAAAATGAGCAGCAAAAATTCAAATGCACATAAACCTGACTTAGACAGCACTATTTTGAGTAAAATTCTTGTGTGACACCAGGAACAACAGCTAGAAAATATTTGTGCTGATGAAATCGCAGACTGGCTTAATTGTAATAAGAATGATATTGGTTATAAAGAACTAGCGGATGACGAAATTACTCAAAATGCTTTTAATCTACAGAAACCTGAATTGGATGAATATGATGAATCGGGGAATGGTCATCTAAGAGTCAGTCATGCAGAATATGCTCTTTAAATGCATTAATTGGTTTGAGATGCATGAAGAATCAGATGCAACCTGAGTACTTCCTTTATATAGAATTCTTAACCTTATGGCAGTAAAAGCTCTAGCAAAATGCAAAAAATAGTATAAATGATTGTTTTGTATGAAAAAATGTACTACATATTTATTCAGTAAAATTATTCTAAATTTGTCTAATAAATATATTTTGTATTATCAGTTAATTAAAAAAAAAATCTTTTATTAAAAACAATCTTATTAAAACGCTTTAAAAAAAATCTTATAAATGTTCTTATTTATAAATTAACATATAGAAATGTAATTGTAGTAACGGTCTTGTACTTCCTTTCAATTATCCACCACATCATTGGTCCCATGAGTGACAGATAATCGGAAGTTTACTGTATATATTTACAATTTAATATGGTTAAAACTACTCAAATAATGGAAAACATGAATTTCCTAATGTTAGATAAATATTTTTTCTTTGATAAGAACATAAAAAGTAATTTTCTTTTTAAAAATTGAATTATTCAAACTATCTTGTCATTGCTTGTGTGTGTTGAATAAAGGATATTCGTTTGTTGTAGAAAATGAATTACTGAAGTAGTAACAAATTTGAGCTATCACAGAGTTGAAATATTCCAGCAAGCAAGGTTTTTTAAGATACACAAATTACAAATATTTAGAAACATTGCTACACAAATATCAAGATAAATTGTTTATATTGCTCAAATGTTAGAACAATTTGCCATCATAAATCTTACCATCATAATCCATCATAATCTCTTAGAAATTATATATGAAAATGCACTTACAGGTTTGAAAGCAACAAAGTCTCTTTAGTGAAATCAATTCTGGAATTTAAATTATTTCAAGTTATGTTAAAATATGCCTTTGTAAGGTAGATGCTGACACTAAATAGTGTTTTGTAATGACAAGAATACACCACAAGATCTGGTGAACTTAATCAATTTCTGTAAAATTTAATTTAGGCTCTCGTTTGTAATTGGAAATGAACCCTTTTAACACTTTCCAATATAATTGAAAAGTGTTTATAACTTTGGTTTGTCTGACTGAACTCAGACTCCCATAAATATGCTTGTATTACCATACCATGAGCTTGGTATATGTTATTGTGGGTTACTATAGCATGTTCGCTATTGAAAATTAAGTATGAAGCATTTATAAAGACACAGCAAAGAATTGCATTGTATTATTGTCTATGGAGAAAAATTCTTTGTGGTGCATTATGATGTTACACTATTTCAAACATAATGCTATTGATATGTATTTCTGAATTGCACTAAAACATGCTTTCTGTAGAGTATGGAGTGCAGAATATTTATCATTCATATACAAAATCACACAAAATAATTCCTTTTCAAATTGGTCTTCAGGAAAAAATCATTTGCAATATATTTTAATGATGTTACACTATTTCAAACATTATGAATTTGATATACATTACTGAGATGCATGACAAGATGCTTACTGATATTAAGCATACATGGATATAATATGCATCATTTTTTGTTCATTTACAATGACAAACAAAAGAATTTAGTTACAGTACTATCTATGAGCTATGGTTGCTTCGAGCTCATTTTCAATTGTCGTTTTTAAGTTTACCTAAATTTCTGCACATTACATGGTATGTTAAGGGCAAGAATTGCTTAATGGGGCTTTTTAATCGTGTTATGCACTTTTCAGCTGAACTATATGAATTATACTAAAATATGTTTGCAGAATATAAATAAATTCATATATGCAAAGAACTAAATACATTGACATCAATAAATAGTAATTGCTGGAAGTGCACTTTTAGTTGTATTATGTGTTTTTACCTGAATTAAAATTTATCTTAAGATGGGGTGTTTATAAAAATCTGTAGATAATATACAGCTCTTTGAAAGAAATCAAGTACATTTCTATCCTTAGGTGGAAATTGCTGAAGGTAAATTTTCAACTGTGTTGGGCCTTTTTAAACTTAATTTTCGTACTATGTAGTATATATCAAATACAGGGCTGCACCAAATAATTTACCTACCTTTCTGACAGTCGACAGTAATTTTTGAAATGTGTTATACATTTTCCAAATTGTTTGCTTAGATATATTCTTTTGTCCTATTAAATTCAGCAAAGTTTTGTTACAGTATTCTGGAAATGTTGAAAAGTGTTTATAATCTACGCTTGGTGCATGATTTTGCTTTCTTATTTTATATATAAAATTATATTTACGTCATGCAGTGTAGCATCTTATTCTCCAGTAACTTATCACATTGTAAAAGAAATGCAGTCAATTTCATTGTGAGACACTTCTTTTCTGAATCATCTGTGCTGATTTATTTAAATGTGATTTTAGATTATTGAATGTAACTAATTCAACAGTGTTGTTAAATTACTTATCCAGTTAAGCAAATACAGGGTGTCCATAATTAAACGACCCTACTTTAAAGTTGTCTACAGACAAAAGTATTGTTCATAAAGCTGTGAAATTTTGTGAAAGACATGATAAATGGATGGGAATGTGTTTAAGCAAAGAAAACAAACAAAAACAATAGTTCAAAATTTCGCCACTAGAGGGCGATTTTTAATAAATATCACATTTAGCATTATGGTAGTTTAGAAATTTGATTTACAGAGTGTCCATAATTAAACGACCCTATTACAGTTGTCTACAGACGAAACTATTGTTCAGAATGTTGTGAAATTTTGTGGAAGACATAATAAATGTATGGGAATTTGTTTGAGAGAAAAAAAAATAGATGGCCGTTTTTTAATGAATTACACAATTAGCATACATTTACGATAGTTTAGCAAATTTTGTTATGACAAAAAATGCTCTGCATGACGGTCATCATTTTCAGATATCATTTGGAATCATAAGCTAGCATGCCACTTGCCACAGTTGACGGCAGTGTGTTCTGGGAAATGCTATGAACATGTCATGAAATGCTGTCTTTAGAATCAGGTTAAGTTAATAAATAAAATTTCTAAACTATTGTAATGCTAAATGTGTAATTTATTAAAAACACCCTCTGGTGGCCTATTGTCAATTTCACAACTTTATGAACAATAGTTTTGTCTGTAGACAACTTTAAAGTGGGATCATTTAATTATGGACACCTTGTATTACAGTAAACTTTGGTTAAGCAATAATACATAATAAATATCCCCTCCACCCACCCCATCCAAATGATCTACAAATTGGTATACACATCACAAATTTTGTAGATACGGATAAAACCAACTATGGTTCCTTTCCGTTAAATACTTTTTCATTTATTAAGCATTAAAATTTGGGACATGAGATGCAGTTTGGAAAGGTAGTACTACACTTTCTGTACTCAGAGGCATGGTCTCAAGTTTTTATACAATTGAAATTTAAGTCACTTGTACAATTAAGGTCTATATGGTTTGTGCCTTAATTGCATAAACTGTTCATTGCAGTAAACTTTGATTAAGCAATAATACACAATAGTCATAAAAAATGTAGAAATTCTTTATTTTTTCTCATACATATGATACAGTAAAACGTGTTACTATTTCTAAAAAATTTCTATTGCTTATTTTTTTTATTACTATAATACGATTGAGATATGAAAAAGTGTTTACTGTATGCTTTTTCAATATTTTTTTTATTTAAAACTTAATTTCGAATAATTGATACATTTGTGTAGATGAAAATTGCTTCTTGTCACAAAAAGGGCTTTTTTAAAATCAAAATTTTAAAATGTATTAAAAGATAAGAATAAAATGTCTTAGACACAATCATACAATTGGTAAATAATACAAATGAATTGTAATTTTCCCATCTGAGCGAAAGTCCAGGCTGAGACTCGAACCCAGAACCGTTGGCTCTAATTGCCAATGCTCTACCATTTGAGCTATCTGGACGACAGGCCAGCGAACACAATATTAGCTCAGAACAACTGTTTGGTCATGACATCTGGGCTGTTATTTAAACCAGCATGACAGAATAAACTGCAGATAAAGAACTGCAACAAACTATAGATAAATAATTACATATTAATTAATTATTTTTAAACATAATCATACTATTGATAAATCACACAAATGTAATTTTCCCATGTAATTGTAACAGCTGGGGTGTTGTCCGGATAGTTCAAATGGTAGGGCATTGGTAATTATACCCAAGGGTTCCGGGTTAGAGTCCCAGCTTGGACACATTTTTGCTCAGATGGAAAAATTACAACTCATTTGTATTGTTTACCAGGTGTATGATTGTGTTTAAAAATAATTAATTATTGTGTAAATACTCATCCATGGTTTGTTGGAGTTCCTTTACCTGCAGTTTACTCTGTCATGCTGTTTCAAATAACAGTCCAGATGTCATGACCAAATGGTTTCTCTGAGCGAGTATTATGTTGGCTGGGATGCCGTTCAGATAGCTCAAATGGTAGAGCATTACCAATTAGAGCCAAAGGTTCTGGGTTTGAGTCCCAGCCTGGACACATTTTCACTTAGATGAGAGAATTACAACTCAATTGATAATTTAGTTGCTAGGCAAAATGCATGCATTTATGCACTAATGATGCAATTGTGTTAAACAATATTCTTTTTAACTTAAATTCTTTTAATATCTGCTTCTGAACTTTTATATTCTGCTATTCTGTTGCTGCATATGCTTTTTATATAGCTTTAAAGTTTTTACTGGATATATGAAAAATTATTTCATTCTACATAATTTTAGTAAATTTAAAAATTGCTACTGATTTATCAATTAGGTATCATTTATGTGGTGGAGGAATTGGATTATGAAGCAACACAACAATACCACTTAATTGTCAGGGCTACTGATTCAGTATCAGGAGCATATGCTGATGTTTCTGTGCACATAAATGTAGAAGATGTCAATGATAATCCTCCTGTGTTTGAAAAATCATCTTATTCTGCTTCTGTATCGGAAGCCATCCCTTTCGGAACTTCAATTTTACGTGTGAATGCTACAGATAAAGATTCTGGAAATAATCAGAGAGTTCAATATTTCATTATTGGAAATGCTACATCTTTCTTTCATGTTGAGTCAACTGAAGGCATTGTATTTATCAAGCAGTCTCTGGATAGAGAAAGACAGGTATTTATAATTAATATCTTGTTTTGAAATTACATTTATCCTATTAAATTTTAGTTTTAAGGATTTTATTGGAAATTAATAATAATGCTGATAAAAGTTATTGTACAGTAGACTCTCTCAAATCCATACAGCTTGAAACCAGGGGTAGTGCAGATTTTAGAATTTTGTAGATTTCTGGTCATTTTTTTTGTTTACATTTTTTAGACAATAATTTGAATGTAGTTAAGCATTAGAAATTATAATGATTGCTTACAATAAAGTAAAATATTAAAGTAATTAAGTAAAATATTAAATTAAAATAATTGATAATTATGTAAAATATTAAACATTTAGAAAAATATTAAAATATTAAAAATAAATTGTTTTTCTGCAGCTGTTACTGTTCATATAGAAATTTAAAATTTTTCTTTTTGTTTTTTATGTCATACACTGTTCTAGGATTTATTCTGTACGATTGTGCCAAAAACCATATGCATGAACCAGAATCAAGCTTTTTTATGATCTTTACTTTTTGAATTATTGTCAAACTAACATGTTTTCTTTTCCTGTTTTTCATTAGAAATATTGGAATCAGCCATTTTAGCCAGAATTATGCACAAAGTCGCAATAAAATAAAAATAAAAATCATTACAGATTAAATCTGTGTAAATATGGGTTAGGTTCCCTTAGAAAGACCCTTATGGGGGGCACTCACCCCCCCCCCCCCCCTCGGGCCTATATCCCTGGAGTAGATAATTAATCAGCCGTCAAAAATACAACCCAATACATTACAGATTAAAACCAAAACTCAATACTCAACAAACAAAAAAAATTAAACATAAACAATGCAGCTTCAACAGTTACAATTGCAGATATTGTGCAAAAGCTACTGATGTGCTGTATTTTTTATCTTAGATAAGAAATTAATTTACAAATTGCTATAGATATGCTAATTTATACCAAAATCAAAAGTAACATAATTTTATTTAGTAATAAATCAGGTGTAAAAGTCAAAAGACATGATTAACAAAAAATTTAGTAGAAAATGCTGTGATCATCTCTGATTTTCAGTGCCCTCTTGAATTTTGTTCCTACAACTTAACTATAAGTTTCATTGTTTACATCTAAAATTATATGCAGGTTTTAGGTGTTCACAGATTTAAGGGAATCTACTGTATAATATATTCCCTATGGAAAACTATTCAGATGTAGATAAGTGAATTTAGGTTTATCTGTTATTAAAATTAGTTCTGTTCTGCAGTAAAATGTATTCACAAATACCATGTTTATGTATTAATGCATTTTAGGATTCACATGACTTTTTGTTAATGGCTACCGACAGTGGGTCTCCAGGATTAAGTGCTACTACAACTGTGCATATAGACGTAATTGACATGAATGATAATCCTCCAAAATTTGAGTACCACGATTATGATTGCATGATCAGTGAGAGTGCTCAAAGAGGACAGTTTGTCACCAGAGTTCTTGCATCAGACCCTGATGAATCTGATGAGTCGAAATTGGCTTACTCTATTGTTGGAGGCAATGAACAACAAGTCTTTGCAATTAATTCTGTTACAGGTATGAAAGTCTACTTCCTAATTTCTAAGTAGAATGACTTTTATTTTTCATATTTAAAAAAATTATTAATGATTTTTTTAATCAACTTTCTTAGCTGAATTATCTTATTATATTTTTTTATTGTTATATATTTTTAATTATTTAATTTTTTTAAAGGGAAAAGAAAGCAGCAAATTCATGAATAAAAATGCAGTATTTTAAACTTTGACTTACAAAACAAAACTCAATAACAAAATAAATTAGAAAAAAATGTAATTCATTTTATTTTGCAGAAGCAACCTTGCTACATAAGAAAAAACATTAACTTAATGTTATGAATGTTTTAATTTGTGCCTGAATTGCCTTTTAAAAGTGACAATCATATAAAAAAATTACATGAAATTGTTATTATTTTAGCTGTTTTAATTATTTATTAACTTACATACCTTATTAATGTTTAAAGAATGGATTCGGGTGGACTTATCCAGGATAGCTCAGTTGGTAAAGCATTAGCGTATTAAGCCAAAAATCCTGAGTTCGACTACTGGCCTGGACATTTTTCCACTCAGTTGAAAAATTTCTGCCAATCTTAAAAGGGGGATCTTCCAATACAGCTTGATTTTTAAGGCACTTTGGAGATATTTTTAAATGCACATAGAAAAAATGGTTTTTATGTTGGATTCATTGTACTTAAGTATAATAAATCCAAAAATTTTGAAGATTTGTTCTGTGACTAAAAATTTGTAGTTAATTTTCAAAAAGCAAAATAAAACATGTGAATATACACAGATTTTTAAAAAAAAATTGTTTCAAGAAAAAAAAGCACTTAAAGATTTTGATTAGCCTTTTTGTCAGTGTAATGCAGGTTTGTTAAACTGGTTATCACAAAATATTGGGTAGAACAAAAACCAGTTTTGATGGTATATTTTTGACACTTCAACGGTTCAAAAATTACAACAAAAGAAAGTTTTTTGGGAGAACCTCCTCTTAAATTTCATAGTTTGTTTTTACTTAAAAAGTTATACAACCAATACAACCAATTGTAGTTCTATAAGAATATTATCTACTATTCTGTACAATACAGATAAGTACAACAGAGAAAACTTTTAAAGTGTATATATTTAATATTATAGACATAGTTATAAAAAACCTATTCTGTTTCATTTTTTTTTTTTTCATTTTTCATTGTTATATTTAATCATAAAAAGAAATTAGGAAAATTATCTTTGTTTCTAACCTACATTTTACTTTTTAAAATAAAGTTTTTTGATGAATTATTTCTCAAATAATTTCATTTGATATATGTAGTATTATTTTTCTCCTAGGTATTATAACTTTATCAAATCTTCACCAGTTCAGCAATCAATCAATGTACGTTCTAAACGTTTCTGTAACAGATGGTGTTTATTCAGGGTATGCCAGAGTGAAAGTTAATATTTTAGGTGAAAATAATAATTCACCAGTTTTCACACGTACAGTATATGAAGTAGCTGTAAGAGAAAATCTGCCTCCTGGAGCACCTGTAACAACTGTTAAAGCTGCTGATATTGATCGAGGAGAATATGGAAAAATCACTTATAGTATTGAAAGCCAAGTTTATGATAAAATATTCATGATTGATCCAGAAACAGGTAAATTATTTGATGTTATAAATTTTGTTATTAATCAATTTCTTTCTCAGTTTTTATACTGAGGATTTTATTCTTGAAAAATAATAGGGCATTTTGTAACTTTCTAATTTTTCTGTTAATTATGTTCATGATAGTCTTCATTTTGTCTTTGTTTTTCTTAACCGTTGGTCATCCATATATATTTCCAATTTTAGAAGTGTTTTAAATGACATATATTTATGTTACAACACTTCTGTTCAAAATAATTTTATGAAAATTACAAAATCTAACTTTTTATAGGGTTTTATAGTTATTTCTAGTAAAAGTTAATCCTTACAGTACCATGTAAAACAAAACAAGTTTCATTGGTATAGGACAAAATCGAGACAAGCATCAATGAATGAGGTCAATTTTTTTCCAAGAAAATTCAAGGGTTGTATGCAAATTGAATAATTAAATATATAAATGAGTACATATATAAGCAAGAGATATCAAACAGGTCTCTGAGTAGGCCATGAGTATTGATGCAGGAGACTTTCTGGAAAAATTCTTATCAATATGTTTCATTAAGATTTGATTTCATTGAAGATGCAAAAAAAAAGGACAATATTGAATCATTCTAATTTATTTTTTTAACAAAACCTTCAGTGAAATTCAAAAATATTTTTATGTCTGTAAAAATCAAAAATAAAATGTATCATAAGTATCACAAATTTCACAAATAGCGATGACATTTGCTTTGTTTTATATATTGCTCTAAGGACAAACTTTCACTGTGATTACATAAAAAAAGGGACCATATAAAAAATTAAATATCATAATTTTTATAAATATTAACTTGATTATAAATCAACTGGCTTTAACATGATTATATTTATTTCATTTAAAACTGGAATAGTGTGTTAATGACCGATTGAAAAAAAAATAAATAAATAAAAGTTGGGTGCAGACTTTTATGTACACATTACAGTATGCACTATATATATATAGTAAATATATTTATCATGTGGCTTTTAATCATACATGCAGAAACTTTTCTATCGTGATTTAACAGTATTTCACTGTCTGAGGGCTTTTTTTTTATGTGTATATGTTTCTGTCTACAGTCACTGTGCATATAATTCTGATGTTGTAGTATTAATTTAAATGCTTTTCAGATATTTTAAAAATATGTGATGAATGGTATTGTTAAATAAAAAACAATTTTCTTTTACAAGAAAACTTCTAACCTATTCATCAGATTTCTCTAAACATTAATTTTTGTCTTTGATATATATATATATTTTTTTTTTTTTTTTACTATTTAAACAAACAGAAATTTTTACCAATAAATATTTTTCTTTTATGGAGTTCTTTTACAGCTCTCCTTCTTCATATCATTCATATATAATATGAAGACATGAGTTTCAAAACTTGCCTTATCCAAAATAAAAAAAATAAAAAATTGTGTTTTCTCTATCAATCTATTCTACTGGTAAACTTGCACAAAAAAAAAAACACTACAATCTGCAAAAAAAAACTAATTTTATCCTGTATTTCTATCATTGTAAAATCTTGATTTACAATGAAAACTAATGGATGCAGTTAGAGGTTTTTTGCAATTTCCCAAAATTTTTGTTTTCTGGGTAAGGCGAGTTTTGAAACTCAACTCGCATCCTCATATACAATATAATGGTTTGCATTCATTCATAAGAATTGCCTATAATAAAATATCTTTTGTTTAAACTAGATTTATTGCTTACATATCTTATTTAAAGTCTTTTGTGATATATTTTTAAAAAAAATTGACTGATTTTTTTTATGACAAAGTGCTGATCTGGCTAAATTTAATATATATATATATATATATATATATATATATAATGCTTGTAAAATTTTGTGAGAAATTATGAAATTATTAATTAGTATCCTATCTATCTAATATAATATAATTACTTTACTACTACACCTAAATAATGATTACTTTATCTTGTTATATTATTCAAGTTAAACCAATAACAATCATCTGTTACTTATTTTCTAGGAGTTTTGTATGCTCGTATTAGCTTTGACAGGGAAAAATATAGATTGTATGAAGTTCCTATTGCTGCATTTGATGGAGGTGGCAGACCAGGATACTCAACTGTCAGGATATCTGTAACTAATGACAATGACAATGCTCCACTTTTTACTGTTTCAGAGTATCGGGCCTATGTATATGAAAATGCTACTGTTGGAACCACAGTATTACAGGTTAGTGACAATCTAATTGAATTATATCAATGTAATCTACTCAAATTATTCTTTTTGATATATGTTCTGATCTTTGAAATTTTTTAATATGAATAATAAGGTGTACTTTACAGAGCTGATAACCCATTTGGTTTATGGCATTGTAATTACTTCACAAGATTCCACATAATTTTAATCATTACTGGAAAGAAGGGAGCGGGGTACCTTTTATATTTTTCTCCCACCTACCTTCCTTCCAATAAATGGACTGTCTGTACCACTGATTTTAGGGGCTGTGCATATATAATGTTATCTTTTGGTAATTTTGGGCCTCCTACCCCCTCCCCCAGTAATAATATTGTTATCAATGTCAATTTTTTTTCCAATTATTTTCCTTTTTTTTTCAGTGATATACAGTTATTGTTCGTTATACATTTATTATTCGCACACTTTATTGATTCAAATGAAGAGAAGTCAATATTATATTATTATATATGAAATAACTTTATATCAAATAATACTTAAAATAAATAGCTACTATTAAAAAGTATTTAATACAAATAGCTTTTCGTTTCATAATGCATTCAACAGTAAAAATGTCTTCTTGCACTTGCCCCACACAGGGTGGTGAGGAGGAGTCGGAACTTCTTAGAAACAAAACAGGTGATCAGCATTCTCTCTTTTTTCCACATAGTAAGTATAATTTAAAAACATACTTTGGACCTGGTTTTTCAAACAGCAGACTATATGCATACACATATGACAGAACAGGAAGGAATATAGGAAGAAAAGGAATGCCAAATGTTGGGATATTCCATATTTTGGATTTAAATAATTTTATAATCATTTAATGATTTTAATACTAATTTGTGATAAAGAATAAGTTTACAAATAAATAAAAAAACTTTGGTTTGATCAAAAATGATAACGATATCAAAAGACTACCCCCCCCTCCCCCTAAAGTGACAACATATGTACAGCCCCTTATATGCCATCATAAAATCAGTGGAAAAGAAATAATTTGCTTCTTTATGGAATCTTTCATCCATAAAGACGCTAACGGCATGCAGTATTACCATAAATTCATTTACCCAAATACTAACCATGCTCCATACTGCTTCACTTAGTGGTTCAGATGAGAACCACTGTTTTACATCATAACTGGCAGTTCAATCTGTATAAATAAAAATACCAGTGGTTTCTACTTAAATCTCTTCTATCATAATTACTGGTCCTTTTTCTTCTAGTGATTAAATATATCCATGAAATATGTGAATTTGGTTTTATACTTTAAATATAAGCTTGATTTTGATGCTTGAACCTCATTATTTGAGTACACTGTCTAAAGAGGTGATTCTAACATTTTTTATAATGATTTCAGAGACAGCATATTTCTGTTTTTCTGAAATAAAAACGTATTATGCTTATCGCTCAACTTTCGTATAAATATATCTTTTTTAATATTAGGTCATATTGTTTTGCAGGTTTTCATTTTATCCAGCTAAATAAAAATTAAGCTATGTTTCACAAAAAAACCTCTGACTTAAGCTACCATTTGGATATTATTTCATAACAATTTCTGTGCTACTTTCTTTATATTCCACAATTTCTTAATCATATGTTTAATGTAATATATCCCTTAAAAAGAATAGTCTTTTACCTTTATAAGTGTATCACTAAATGCATTAAAAAAACTGTTCTAAAACACACCTTCAGTCAAATTTTTCTGATCTGAATTGTTCAATTATATTAAAACTGCCCCACATGTATGACAAGTTTGATTATATACAGAATAAATGCTTTGTGAATAGATTAAATTAAAACTGTGACCTCACAGTTCAGTAATTTATTTTTTAACATTTTTATTTTATTTATTTTCTTAGGTACATGCAGTTGATGAAGATGATGATATTCACACAGCATCTATTGAATACAGTATTTATTCGAATAATGCTTCCACTATTACTGATCTTTTTGGAATATCAAAAGACTTAGGAGAAATATACTTAAAGAAAAGTGTCTCTCAACTTGGTAAATACATGTATCTTCTAATGTTTGTTTCTTTGTGTATAGGTCCCTATTATTTGAAAATATATAAGACAATAAATATTTTTACATGCACATTCATGTTTCTTTTAGGTTGTGAAAATTTTATAAAAAAGTTATTTGTTTTTCATTTAAAAGAAATATTTTAACATGTAATCATTTTTAATTTCATTGTTTAGTACTTACTTATTATTTCCTAATAAAAACTTTTTATTAATTTCAAATGTTATATTGTTCTTGTTATATTATTGTTTATATTTTTCATTTCAGTAAATCAGGCTTTTCAGTTTTTTGTAAGAGCTCGAGACAGAGGTCTTCCACCTCAAGAAAATGAAGTCCCAGTGAATGTCATTGTAGTTCCTAGTTCTGTTGTTTTGCCAAAATTTGAACAGCAGCATTATGAATTTTTCATTTCTGAGAAATCAACAATTGGAACAGTTGTGTCAACTTTAAATGCCAGTAGTGCTGAACCAATCCACTATGGTTTTGTTCCTGCCCCCGTAGATTCTGTTGTTGAACTTCATCAATCTGTGTTCAGTATTTCTGATAATGGAAAAATTCTTCTCAATTCTGCCTTGGATCGGGAATCCACATCTACTTATAATCTTGTAGTAAAAGCTGAAACTAGTCTTAGTCCTCCTTTAATTGCATTTTGTGATATAACTATTAATATTATGGATGAAAATGATAATCATCCAATTTTTGAATCAAATCCGTATGTCATGACTCTTGCTGAAAATATTGCAAAAGGCTCCAGCATTTTGAGAGTTGTTGCAAAAGATGCTGATTCTGGAACTAATAGTGAAGTTATGTATTCCTTTGGTTCAGATGTAGGAAATGCTGCAAATGTATTTCGGTTAGATCCAGCTACTGGGTGGATAACTACATTGTCATCTTTAGATTATGAAACATTGTCATGGTATAACTTTAGCATCATAGCAAAAGATAAAGGCCATCCACAGTTAACCTCAACCACTACAGTTATGCTGAGAATTCAAGATTATAATGATAACCCTCCTGAATTTGAAAGGCAACATTATGATGCTGCAATATATGAACATGCTGTGCCAGGTACTGTTATAGTCACTCTTGAAATCAGAGATGCTGATTTTGAACCAAGTAAAAATGATTTTTACATTATAAAAGGCAATGAAAAAGATCAGTTTCATGTGAGACCAAATGGTGAAATTTTTGTCAACAAACATTTGGATCGTGAAACAACTGCTAGTTATGTTTTAGAAGTTCTGGTAACTGATGGATTATTTGTATCAAAGACTAGTGTTGCCATAGATGTACTTGATACTAATGATAATCCTCCAGTTTGTTTAAAGGTAAGTTCTAATTCAAGTATTTGGTTTATATTTTATAAACATTTCATGAATGACTAATTTTTAAAGTAATTTCAATAAAAAGAATATTTCCAGACATATTTTATTACTGTATTTTAAAGATTTGTACTGAAGCAAATGTAAATGTTGCATATGTACCAGTTGAAAGTTCTCTCCTTAATGAATTTTTTCAGACAATCCCTTCAGTACAAAATCACATTAAAAAAATCTCTAAACTCTGAAGAGTCAAATCATTCCTTCCAGGTTCATTGAACAGGTGAAATTCTTCAATTTAAAAGCTTTGTGTAGTGCATCAAAAGTGAATTGGCAAAACACCATTCAAATTTGGCTACCATATAAGAAACATGATTGGTAACAATGCAGGGACAAAAAAGCTAGAGGAAAGAATAAAGAAAAGTTAGACATTGAAATATCATTATTAAATTTTCTGTTAATTATGCATGTCTTTAAAAATACTGTGTATTTCAAATCATCATTTTTGCTTGATCTATCTTTTCAAAAGATGTCCCAGTAATACACTGGGTAGGTATTGAAAATTAAAGTTAAGGCTGTTCTCAACTGCTCTGCTCAACAAGCGCAAAACATTTTGACACATTTACAAATTCATTGTTTAACGGAAAGATATAAAATGGGAAAGCCTGACCATGGAAGCTTTGGAATCGAACTGTTTTTTCCATTTTTTGATCAATAAATTACCTATTGAGTTATAAGCGATTTAGATCACGTGACACGGCATTTTCTCCCCTTATTGACTGGATTTTCTTCTTTCGTTCGGAAGTTCAGTTCAAAATATCAACTTTGACAGTATTTTCTGAAAGATCTGTTGCGTTTACAAGGAAACAGAAAAAACAGTTCGATGAGATAGTTTCTGAATAGCAATACCTTCTAGTTTCATGCGTTTCCGAACAAAAATAAATTAAAACTTGTGTCAGAAAGTTGACCCTTTGGATTTGAGAATAGCCTTAAAAACAGGTAACGTGATAATTCAAAAACAATATTTTCTTTGAATGGAATTTTGTACACAGACATCCATCCTATACTATTAGATAGCTAATAGCAATGTAACATAATAAACAGGGATTCCTTTTGTTTGGGTGTGTAAATTAGACGAAAAACAGACAAAACATAATATGTGACATTTCCAAAATGATTACCTAATAAAGAGTGGGGCCACCCGGTGCTGCTTTACACATTCCCACTAGGATTTTGTATTGTAAATGAGGTTGTTTATCACTTCTTGTAGAAAAAAAAACATTTATCAAAAGTGATTATTTCTTCTCTATTTTTATTAATTTCATATACTAAATTTCAATTTTGTTATTAGGTTAACTTCTTTAGAAATTGGCCTATTGTTTATATATCTATGTATAATGCAAATCTTGTCATCATGATAATGTCTAAAATGCTGAACCAATTCAAACCTAATTAGGACAATGTATTGATACTGCAAATATCTTGTGTAAGTTTATTAACCAAGCATTTAGCTCTTATAATTTGCTTACAAGGCTACACAAAAACAAAACACACAATAATGATCAAAATACTGAACGAATTCTAACTTAATTTAGACAGCATCTTTATCTAATAGGTACCTTTGATGAGTTAATTGATTATCTATGTAATACTTACAGTTCATTTACAGGGACACAAAAGCAAAACTTGTCATCATGATAACATTGAAAATACTGGACCGATTAGAACCTAATTTCGAAAGTGGATTGATCTTCCAAGTATCTTCAATGAGTTCATTGATGTACCTCTTATGGTTTGCTTAAATGCACACACAAAATAAAAACTTGTAATCACAGTAACATGTGAAATACTGGATCGATTAGAATTTAATTGGGTAGTATGTTGATTTTGTAAGTATCTTCGATCATTAATCTAGTACGTAGCTCTTACAGTTCACTAAAAGGGATACACAGAAGTTTTTGATGGAATTCATTGAATTGTTGGTGTGTTTGAACCTTGTTTGAGCATTGGAAATATGTTATAGCCAGTGGTCAGAAAAACTACCTTTTTATAGCAGCAAACAACTATTTTATCGAAAATGTATTTAACTATCAGTACTTGTTTTAAATAATAAGTAAAAAAGTAGTGACTACAAACTACTTTTCAAAAATAGTCACTACTTTGCTACTTTCAGATTTTGTTGAAGGATTGTTCAGTCTACACTTAAAGTTAAGGACACTAATTAAACAATATAATAACCCATCCTTGTATTACATCTACCAGGGTACAATCAAATAAGTCTGGCATAACTGAGGACATTAAAAAATTAAGAAAGATAACTTACTAGAAAGTTTTGCTTTTGTCTCCAAAATGTTAGTTTGTACACATATTATAATTTTCTTAGCAAAATTAAGAGAAATATATGTATTATAATCAATATTTAAATATAATTACATAAAAAGTGTGATACAATTATAGCTTATTTTTTCAAGAAGAACGAAAACAGTGCTATAGCATACATCCAAACAAGCAATATGATAAGGAGCTACTCTTATATATAACATTTTTATGCATAAATTTTATTTAATATTCTTACAGAAGTTATTATATTTGGACATAAAATTACTATTATTTACCAATAGATTTAACTTTCCAAAACACTTTCAATATGTTTTTGTGTTGAGTTCTGTTGAGAGTATTGAATTGTCTAATTTTTATAAGCTTGAAAATTACTGAAAAACAACTCTAATTATAAACAATAAATAAATATGTAAATAATGTAATTCCAAATAGAGAAACAAGACATTAAAACATGACACCAAATAAGTAGACAAGTGTTGCCAGCAAGGAAATTCATTTCTTTGGTTGTTCAGCATTTGGTTTAACCAGCAAGTATATAAAAAAAAATCTGATTTCATGCAATGCATTTCTAAACACTGAAACTGATATTTGCTGCTTAGATTCACAAATTATTGAGCAGCACACATTTTACACAAAAGAAGCAATTTATGATCATGAAAGTTTTAGAATGACACTTTTTTTCTTCCTGAAGTAGTGTTATTGCTCGCTATAAACAACTGATTTTTATATTGCGCTAGTTGTTAAATTACATTGTTCAAAATGTAGCATGCTACATTATAAACTACTGCAAGAAGTAGTGACAACTGTAATTTCACTACTTCTAGTGCACTACTCCTGACAACTGATTATAGCCTATAAGGAAAGGGCAGCTGATGTTATTGTAGGATAAATCAATGTGAGAAGTGAGAAATACCTGACCATCTTTAAGTCTGTACAAAAGAGCTCAGGCGACCTGGTTGGTTTACATTTACAGGTCTGTGATGCAATTGGTCTGTGTTGTCATGACGATTCCTTTAATAATCGCTAAGGAGTAAATATGAATTGATTAATGGAAGTGCCTGTGAACACGCTCTTTCTTTATAGGTGATTTTTAAGCTTTGGATTTTACAGATTTACATTTTTGATATAATACATATCCATTCAATTACATTTTGGCTAAGCTAAAATAGCAAACTTAGAAGTGAAACAATCTGTTTGACACATTGGCTGCCATGGCATGCAAATGTATGTCAAGGTACACAAAAGTGTGTGCCAGCAATATTTCCTGGGGTGTCATACCACACAAATACATGTGCCATCTATATTTTCATTGAAGACAATTTATTACTAACGATTGGAACTAATGATAATTTATTATCATGTATTTGAAAAAAGAACCCAGTTGCCTTCCAGGCACATTTCCTGATTTAAGTCTGACGTTCAATGTGCAAAAATAACTAAAATTTGATATTTTTTAATTAAAAATGTTTAAAATTAACACTTTTGTATAAAGTTAACAAACATTGCCACAATTGGGAATTGTGATCAGACTTAATAAACACTGAAAGATGCTTTATAAATGTGAGTTAAAAAAGCCACTTGATCACATGTGTTGCGCTTAATGTGTTAATTTGTATTAATCCTCTGATTGTTTATCCTACTATTTTCACATGCAATGTAAATGTGGCAAAATTTGCTTACCCTATGATTGCTTCAGGCACAGTTCTTTATTCAAAAGCACCTCATGTTTTCTCCATTTAACCTGTAATAATACTTAAAACACAACTTTTTAGGCTTTGAATTAGACGTTAGCCAACAAATGGCAGTAGTAGTCCACTGATTGTTTTGTATTTGAATCAATTCATTAGCTGGTTTTAGAAGCACTTTTATTCATTTTTGTTCACTATTTTCAAATCAGAAATGGCTGGCCAAAAGCATTTAGCTAGGGACAGAACATATATTCTTGATGATTAATTCGATTCTGAAAGTGTTATTAGTTGTTTTATTGACAGTCATATTGATTGTAATTTATCAGATTTCTCTTGAGATAGTGATGGATCTAAAGACGACTCATTATCCATACAAAACATTAGGCAGTGCTGCAAAATTGATATGAAAAATATTCCTTCATCTCCTGTCTCATCTCCATTTGGAGGCAATCAAGAAATAACTGTGAATAAGTCTGACAATGCAAATATTTTGAGCTTTTTAATTACTCTCTTTGTCTAAATAAAAAAAATACTCATTTGCAAAAAATAATTTCATATTTTAATTACCAAATATATATAGATTTTAAATGTGCAACTAAAAAATTCACAATTTTTTAAATGTTTTTGATCCGAAAATTGAGTAGTCAGGGTGTTAAATCAGATGTATGTACCTTAGAATAAAAAACTAAGAAATCAACATAGTCATATGACTGAGCCAGAAGAACTTGTTATTGTAATTTTTGCAACTTTTTCTTTCGATATATTTCTTCTTTTTCATTTGAAATGAATGAAAGACTTTTTTATGCCCATTTTAACAATGTATTTTCAAAATTTAAGTGATAAGTGTTTGATATTTTTGTTTTATGTTTGCTTGCAGTCAAAATACATTGAAAAAGTTTCTGAAGCTATTCCTCCTTACTCATACATTCTCACAGTTGAAGCCTCAGATGCAGATGATGGAAAGAATGCTTTGCAGCTTTACAGTTTAAGTGGAACTGGAGCAAATGACTTTGTCATAGATTCTGCTGCTGGTAAGTCAATATGGCACAAAGACACGTGTTTTTATAAACAATGATTAACAAACTAAAATTTGTATGAGAAAATATTACTAACCTCTAATGTGTATATTCTCTAGGAGGGAAGTCTCCCATGTGATTATCCTAGTTATGCTACTTCCTACCAGGCATAACTGAAATCTATTCTCCTTTATTTTTTTTTCTTTATAAGATTACAACACTGGTGGCAGAAGCTTATATGACACATGAGCATGCACAAAGATTTTTTTATAGGTCTGACAAGAGTTTTTATTAACTTGATGAATGAAAAAAATATTTTCAGCTCAAAATGCTTATAATAATTTTGCTTTCTGTTTTTTAGTGCTTTCTGTTTTTCAAATTTCTTCTTATTTTTTAATTGACAAGAGCTTTTTCTTTCTCTTTTAAATTATAATAGACATTTTATGTTATTATTGTTACCTGTACAATTTCTGAGATTGTTAGAGAAAAGTTTAATTCAGTATCTTAGTCAATGAAAACTTAATAATCAGGATTGTTTTAAACATTCTTCTTCATGCATGAAGATTAATGATTATTGTCATGAGAATAACTAACTTTGGCCTGGTTACAAAAATTATGTAAAGTTTAGATTATTTCTTCTGTACAACATTTTGTGTACAATTTAGTTAGCTTATTAAGTTGCAGGAGGTTAGATATAGATTTAGCAACTTTTGATATTTTTTTATATTTTATTATAATCATTTATTATATTATGCATATTAACTGTAATCATTTTTATCTCATTTACATTTTAAATTTTGGTTTCAATAATTCTCTATGAATCCATTCAGTATTCTATAAAAATGGGCTTATCTTCATTTTATTTAAATAATAATGCTCTATGAGTTTCATTCATTATTCTGGGTACATTATTTTTTTCATTTTAATTGAATAATTAAAATTATATTAAAATTAATTCATTGAGGATTTTCAAATTTAAAATTTTTAAAGTAAGATCAAGATATGATGACCCACAAATATGACAATGTACCTAAAATCTTAACACAGGAATTGTATATGTGACTTGTACCTAAAATCTTAACACAGGAATTGTATATAAATGCCACATAATGAAACATCCACATTTGGGGGGCAAAACATGAAACATTTTATGGCATTCAAAAGTTTTCTCTGGGAGAATTTCCCAATGCAATACGTATTATTTGTTCTCAAACTTTCCCAACATTCCCTAAATGTAAGGCATAATCATGAAATGGTGTGTTTACCCACGTCTGTTAAAATACATTGTCACATTTCGATTATAACATCTTATTTAGGTTTTAACTGTTGAGAATTTGACGAAAATTGCCTAAATGTGACAATGATGTATTTTTGCTTCAATTACAGATAATGATTCAATTTCTTCAAAAAAAATTAATATAGCAATGAATCATAATAGTCAGTACTTTTTTACTTATATATTTAATAAAATTCCAAGTATATCCTTAGTGTGACAAACTTATCAGAAGTTGCATCATATTTCAGCACAATAGCCTTATTCACTCAATGGCCCAATCATTTTAGACTTTCTATTACTAGATGTTAATTTTTATTATTTGTATATTTGCAAAAGGTCATTTTCACACTGTTATTTTTTTGTCAAATTCTTCATATATAAGTTAGAATAAAATGAGTTTAAGTTGACATGATAAACTATATTTTAAATGCTTCTTTTTTAACACTCTCCAACATAGTTGAAAAGTGTTTATGTCTTCGGTTTGTCTGTCTGCTGCCTGTCTGTAGTGTCTGCTGTATGTCTGTCCATGCTCTAACTTGTGTAATTAAAGTCAGATTGACATGTAATTGATATGCATTATTGAAGTTTGTAATGGCATGTTCGGTATTAAAAATGAAGTGTGAGCATTCATAGTTCATTTACAGGGGCACTCAAAAGTATTCCATTACATTATGGTCTATGGGGAAAACTCATTTGCAGTGTATTTTAATAGTGTTATACAATTTTAAACATAATGAAATTTATATACATTATTGGGGTGCACTAGAAGAAGATGGTTACTATAGAATATGTTATCTGTAGCACATGCAGTATACATAGAGAGGAACTCAAATGTATTCTGTTATATTATGGTCTATGAAGAAAAATTGTTTGTGGCATATTTTAATGATGTTACTCTGTTACAAACATAATGAAATTGATATGAATTTCTGAGGTGCACTGAAATATACTTTCTGTGGAATATGGGTGCAAAGCATTTCTCATTCATTTACAGGGTCACCCAAAATAGTCAGTTAAATAATAATCCAAGGGGAGAAACTGTTCGCATAGTATTTTAATTATGTTGCACTATTTCAAGCATGATGAAATTGATATACGTTACTGAGGTTTACTACAAGATGCTTGCAGTAGAATATGTTGTGCATCACATTTATCATTCTTTTACAGGGACATATATAAGATTTTGGATGCAATACTGTATCTGAAGTATTCTCTGTTAGAGATGATTGCTGAAATAGTGTTTTTTGTTATGGTGTGCATTTAAAGTTTAAGTAATTTTTTGCACACTACATGGTGTATATAAATTCTATTTACTGAACTACACCATATACAGAGCTACACAAAATAATTCATAAGCATTACTGAAAGTGAGTGTTAATTGTTTAAAGATTTTTTTTTTAATTTGAGTTATACATTTTCAAGCTCAACTGCATTTGGTGCACTCAGAAATGTTTGTAGCATATAAATAAAGTCATATACAGTGCTATGCAAAAAACTGGATAAATGGCTGCCTATTGATAATAATTCATGGAAGTGTGAGTTCAGTAGTTTTAAATGTGTTCTTGCCTCAGTTAAACTTCAGCTCAATAAGGGCCATGTATAAAAGTCTTCAGTTAATATACAGGGCTGTACAAAATAATTCAAATATGTTTTCTGTCTATTGGTAGAAGTTGCTAAAAATGAATTTTCAATTGTGTTATGTGTTTTCTAACTAAACTAAATTTTAGCATGCTATGTAGTATATATACAGATCTATAGATCATATACAGAGCTGCACAAAAGAATTGGAGTAGCTTTTCGTATATGTACAGTAATTTTTTAAATCTGGTTTTTAAATGTGTTATTAGTTGTCTAAAAAAGTTTACTTAGTTCTTTACTTACTTCTTTACCTTATTAAACCACAAAGTTTTGTTAAAGTATTCTTAAAGTGTTGTAAAATGTTTTGTAATCTATGCTTGATGCATGGTTTTTTCTTCTTGTTTTAAAAATTCCATATTTTAGGTAAAAACTTAAAATTTTTAATTTGTTTCCAGGAATTATCAAATCTGTAAAGAATCTTGATAGGGAAAGTCAGCCACGTTATTTCTTAAAAGCTCATGTGCAAGACAGAGGACATCCTGAATGGGAATGTATTAGTGCAGTTGAAATATACTTAGATGATGTTAATGATAATGCACCTCAGTTTACTCATCCTATTTTTACTGTTGCTGTAGCAGAAGATGTACCTGTTGGATCACTTATCAGTAAAGTTCATGCTGTTGATAAAGATTTAGGTATGAATATTTGTTGTTAAAGCTCTAAGTATTTTTGATTTCTACACAGAATGTTCTAAAAATGTTTAAATGAGCTCCAATATTTTACATGTTGTAGATGGGGTAGGTAATGTGAATTACAAAAATTTTCAAAATGATATAGGGAAAAAAATATTCTAATGAAACAGACTTGCCATTAATTTTAAAAAAGTTACACTTTTTACATTTTTATATGATAAAAATTGGTCATTTAGAAAAAGTTTCCTTTTGCAGCAACAAGTTAATTATGAAAGACTGCATAACTGAATTAAAATGAATAGGAGGAAAACTGACTTATACCATTTTTTCATATCATTTAAAAAAAATGCTTTTTCATCATTAGAAATAGGGGTAATACATAAATTTATGGTGGTATTCTTTTGATCTAAAGCATGTTAAAAAGTGTTTAAAAAAAACTGCATCGTAAATATATTTAAATAAAGCATTAAACAGGAAAAAGATTGCTTAAAAAGTTAAATATAGTTTTAAAATCTAAAGACATGTTTCAAAGAAAGCAATTCCCAAAGCATTCTCAAAATGTTTCCCCTCATCTCCAACACATAGCTGAGCTCTAATAATGCTTTCTCTAAATTTTTGGGAGTTCCTTGTTGCTAATATTCTTGTAAGCATCAACCTTGAACCAACATTTGTTAACTGCATTCTGTGGTTCAATATTATAAACTAGTGTTCCAAGCTGAAGCCATAGCCATATGTAAAGATCAAGAGGGGTCAAATCAGGAAATTTCACAAAGCATAGAATTTTTTATTCACTGTTGTACAGTAGACTCTGAAATCTGCACAGCTTGGAACCCGAGGCTGTGTGGATTTTAAAATTTTGTGGATTTCTGGTCCCTGTTTTATTTAAATTTTTTTAAACAATAATTTTAATGTAATAATGTAATAAAATTATAATGAATGCTTGCAATATAGTATAATATTAAAATAATTAAATAGAGTAATAAGCTAAAATAATAAAAAGTAAAATAATTTTAAAAATGATTAAATTATTAAAAGTAAAGATCAAGTAAATAATTAATAATGTATAATTAAATATGCATAATAATGATGAAATACATTTTTTCTTGAATTACTCAATAAAACTTTCCTCTTTAAGATACTCTACTAATTCACATAAAAATTATAAAAAAGGAAGATTTATTTCAGGTTTAGCCAGTCTTAATAACCAAAAAAACTTGATTAATACAACAATTTGGTTTTAAAAAAAAAAAAAGTGATTATCAGGGTATCAGAAATATGTTGATTTTTTTTTTAGAAATAAATGCATACTTCCTTCATTAAAAACCATGAGTTCAATCATATTATCGAGAATTACATATTAAAATACATACATAATTATATAAAACTAAAATATTATGTAAGTTTGTCCTTACATCTGAACTGGAAGTTTCATTGTTTACATCTGTGATGATGTGCAGATTTGAGGGAGTCTGCTGTATTGCTATAATATTGTGATTAATACAAATTATTGGTAGAAATCTTGAGATATGACAGTCCAATGTTATTTCAAGAAACAAAAGTTTTCTATTAAGTAAATGGAATTTTTCAGTGGTTTTCAGAAGTAGATGTATCACAAGCTTAAATTCTGAATTTTTTTTTTTCAGAAATTTTTAAGGGATTTTTGTCAATAACTATTTTTTTATTTTAAATTTCTTACTTTATTTTTTATGTTTACAATGTCTTTGGTTATATTTAAATTATTTCTCAAATATAAATTGAATATAAGAAATTAAGCATGAGTAGTGTGTTTTTATATTTATATAGTTTTATTATACATTGCATTTTTATGTAGAAATTTTATTTTTATAATATATTTTTATATAGAAATTTTATTTTTATAATATATTTTTATATAGAAATTAAAATGCTCGAAACAATAGCCTGAGAGTAATCTAAACTTATATTGTTTATCTTTATAAAACTTCCACTGAGATAATATTGTATGAGCAAACTAACCCATTTCTTTATTTAATCAAAATTTCAGTTACATTCTAGGAATGATTACTTCAATAGAAAATTTTCTTTAAAATAACTTTAAACACATGAATTAAATTAACAAATGAAGGCTAGATATTTTCATTCATTATGAAAACTAGATATTTTCACACTTCACTGTGTTATCACAGTGAAGTATGAATGGAAAACACTGATGTTTTCCATGGCAATTAATTTTTACTAAAGTATGCCAAGATGAATTTTGTTTTCGACAACAAAGTGTTACTATTGAGGGGAGGTTATGTGTGTGTATGTGTATTACTATTTTCTAGAATATTATTTTTTTACAATAAATACATTTTTAATGTCATATGATTAAATTCATTAAAAATTATCGTTATCGCTCTTTTGTTTAAAAATTCTTCATTCCCAAAATCATTCGGACATTTTCATTTAATGACCCCATTCCACTTATAATGTTTTTAATGATACACTGATGATATCTGTTGTGTGTGGGAATAGAAATCAATTGATAATAATTCATTTTAAAACTCTCTTATATTCACATTGCTTTATATCTTAAAGGGGTGGTTTGACAGCTGAGGGGCAGAAGCATTTTGAAAAAGCAGGTCAAGTGTTGGACACAATAACTCATTGTAGATTTGGCCTAAAAACAATAAAACAAAATAAATATTTTTTGTAGTGCAAAAAACAATGAAATGCGTAGCTGTTTTTGAAATTTCAGCACTTAAAGTTACACAGAAGAGTGAGGTATCAATATTTCAGAAAAATTTACCCCTTTAATTAGAAATATATGTAAAAATTAATTTTTAAAAAGATCCAAATTGATTAAGGAAAAATTGAAAGACCTAGAGTGCTCATTGATGTTGAATATGTCGTTCTGGGGAAAAACTTGTTTTAAATTTCCATTATTTTAAGTATGCTGTGGCATGCTCTATTTTTATAGCTCCAAAATTGCCTTTTCATTTTCAGTATTGATTTCTAAGTGATAAAATGTGATTTTTGTGTGTATAAAGAGTACTTCAAGCAGAAAAAAATATTCAAATTTTTGAAATGGTCAAAGTTGTGTTACCCTTTATGAGGTTGTAAGATAGATTTCTTTATTCATACGGATTTTTATTGAATTTTTTATGCTACATTTTTAAAGATTAATTTCTTTAATTCCAAGTTTTCTTTTCTATATTTAGGAGCAAGCAGAAAAATCAGTTATTCCTTCCTGAATAATCATCTTGGGCAATTTGAAATAAATGAAAAGACTGGTATTGTTCGTTTGAAAAGACCACTTGATAGAGAGACAGATTCCTATTATAATTTAACTGTGCAAGCTGTTGATCATGGTGTACCTCCCTTATCATCTACTGTTTTATTAAGTGTAACTGTTCTCGATGTGAATGATAATCCTCCTGAATTCACAAATAAAATAGTGTATGCTTCAGTCTCTGAGTCCGTCTCAGTAGGATCAGAAATAACTGCAGTTCATGCAACTAGTGAAGATATTGGAGTAAATGCGGAGATTACTTATTCAATTGTTGGAGGTGATGAGCAAGGATTTTTTGAAATAAATAGTGTTTCTGGTAAGTTTTATATGGGCTTCCTCTGTTATTTATTTATTTTTTAATATCAGTTGTTGCTGATTATGTAACTGGGGTAACTTGTATTATTTTTTCTTTTGCTACTATCAATTATAAAAAATATTTTATGAATGCTTCAGCATAAAAAAACTTTTATTGTAAGTATTGTTCATAAATTACTATTAACATTTTGATGTTATATTTCATATATGAGCATATAAGTATTATTAAATATAACACATTGTATTTATTAAGGTAAAGCTGACAAAACACAAGTTTTGAGAATCAACAGTTTAAATATACACATTATCATTATTTTCAATTTATGAATTTGTAAATATCCATTTGAGCTTACTGTCTTTCATGTTATGTTTTTAAAAAACTGACCTTTGTTTATTTCATCACTAATATCCTTAGTGCCTCATATTATTGCTTCACATGTCATGTAGAGTAAATTCCAAAAAATTACCACTTGGTCTGATATTTTTCTCAATGTTTCTTTAATCCTCATAAAAATTCTTTTTTTTCCAATTAGATGCAGGAAAGCAAGTTGCTTATTATTTTCCTTAATTCCACTGTGATTCCAAATTAATTGTACACAAATTATTTTTAGTTATAGTTTTTTTATGACTCTGTTGATAAAATTTTATTAAAATTAATATTTTACAGGATCTTAATTTTAATTAAAGTACTTACTATTTTAGAATTGTATGCCTTTTGATGTTACTTTAATGAATGCTTGGGTATGTTTTACTTGGATATTTTCCTTCATATTAAATAACTAAATTTGAAAATTTCCAGGTGTTGTAAAACTCCTAAAACCTTTGGATTATGAAGCAGTTCATGATTATTTTCTGACTATATTAGCTGTTGATGGTGGTTCCCCTCCTTTAAGCAATCAAGCTGTGATGAATATCACTGTTACTGATGCTAATGACAATGCTCCAGTTTTTAGTCAACCGTCTTATAGAGCTATCATTAGAGAGGATGCAGTTGTAGGAAGTCAAGTAATTCAGGTAACTCAAATCTTGATATAAAAAGAACATTGCATATGAATTTTCTATTTAAAAAGTTGAGGGGGGGAGAGAAAAATATGAAAAGTTATCTTAAACATTTTTTCTTTATGTCAGACAAATTATTTTTATTAAATACATTAAATAAATGTAATATTCCAATGTACTTATAATGGTAATTTTTACTAATACTAATATATGCACTCTGTGTAGTAAGCATATATGTTGGTATAGAGTCTAGCAGTTATAGGACAATTTTTTTCACCTTCTCTGAGCGAATAACCATTTTTCAAAGTATGCTGATAAGGAAAGTACGAACAATTATTAACTTTTTTATTATTTTTCTTTATGGAATTTTCTATCAAAACATAATTAATTGCAATATCATATGTTTAAAAGAGTAATAAAATATTAAAATAATGCTCATAGATATATTTTTACCAGTTGTATAATGATTGAAAATCTTCTATAGGCATTTAATCTGTAAAGTTCAAATGCAGCATCATTTTTCAATCAAGATGCAAGAATAAAATTTGCTAGATTGAATTTTTCAGAAATAAAGTAGCTTACATTTTCATCAGCAGAAATATTATTTTAAAAGTGACAAAAAGAAAAATAGTTTCTTGAATAATTCAAGAATTTCTTTCTTTTTTTAGGGGTGGGGGGTGGGGAGAGATATCTAAAATGTTTCAAGGTGCAGCAATGTTTAACTGTGCTTAAAATATTTAACATGAAAAAGTATAAATTAAACGAAAAAATAAAAATAGGTCTTGTGTTGCGGGATAAGACAGAATCATCACTGCCGTGTTCTACTAGTGAGCATGTTACTCCAGTATCACAAAAACCTCAGTGAACTATACAAACTAGAGACTATTTTAAACCATATGCAAGATACTTTTCTACTACCTTGCAACATAACTGAAAATAGTGTACAAATTGAAAACTTTTTTTACTATTAAAACTAAATATTCAGAAGTTGTGCATTTTCATGTTTAATATTTATGGCAACAAATTATAAACCTACATACATCTGATTTGATGCTTTACAATTTGCCAAAGTATCTTACAGAGAAATTTATCATTTTGCAAGTATATCATCAAAAATATGTGTATTTAAAAAGAAAAAGACCAGTTTTTAGACTTATATTCTCTCTCTTTTAATTTTCTTACAATGGAAATTTAACAACAAAATTCACATCCTTTAAGGGGGAACAACAAGCTGACAATGCACATATGTTGTAGCATTGCCAGTATTAGCTCATTGCAAAGAACATAGATTGCTTGAATGGGAAGTCTATTCAATTTAAATTGACTGAAAAACTGTGATAACAAGATTTTTCAGCCTCATGTGTGTCAATCAAAAATGCAACTTATCTTTGTTATTTGTAGAAATTTCTGCATATCATTTTAGGATAATATTCTCGAATGTACATACTTTCATAACATGTAAAAACAGAAAATATGATTTTTTTTTATCCTCTCACCATGCTGTTCCCCCTTATATGCTTTATTTTATCAGGAATTTTGTATTAGCTATTACATGCTAATACAATCTTAAGGTTTAATGCCAATGCAATCTTAAGGCAATCTTAATAAAATCTTAAGGTTTTCAACAATGTTTTAAATTTCTTCCTTTACTACATAAAAGAAATGAAAGTATTTTATTTTCAGATATTTTACTTAGGATCTAAAGTTCATTCCTTATGTTATCTTTTTAAAACTTAAATTTGTAATTATAATCTCATTTCTATTCTAGGTCCTTGCAAACGATGCTGATAGCTCTCCTAATGCTCAGTTATCTTTTTCTATCATGTCTGGTGATGACAATGAACATTTTACGATGGATAGTAACACTGGTTATATTAAAGTTGCTAAAACACTTGACAGAGAAATGGTAAAAAGAAATTTCATTAGTTTTAATGTTAAATTTTTAGAAATATCTTAATGCAGTAATTTGATGTATTGCCTTTTATAGTACATATTTCTTATTTCAGCATTTTTACTGTTACTGCTTCATTTTTAAAAATATTTTTTAAACACAATGAACCTGCTCTGGTGTAAAAATCTCAAATTCTTAGGGTTTGTTATTATCAAGAAAGTGAAAAACTAGTGATTTTTAAACAAAAAATGAAAGCAACTTCAATTGTCTGTTGCTTAATCCACAGCATACTTTCAATTGGGCAAAAATATTATTTTTCTTTCTTTTTTTATTTACTGGTAGCACTCCAGTTGGCACATTTACATTTAGAGTGGCTTGGCACAACAAAATGTTCTTTGTGACAACCTTATATTGTTATGCACATTCAATTTAATTTATGTTATTGCCAGTAGACTGTATTTATAAATAAGAACATGGGTGATATACTCACAAAACAAGTGCTTTTGATGATGCTATGGCAATCCACATTTCAAAACTTGACAATACTTACCTGGACAAGTTTAATTAGATGAGCGAGACAGGTCAACAAACATTAATTTGGCAGGCTCAGCAAATTTTTGTCCAAAATATTTTCAAATTGTTATGCACATTCAATTTAATTTATGTTATTGCCAGTAGAGTGTCTTTATAAATAAGAACATGGGTGATATACTCACAAAACACATGCTCAAAACAAGTGCTTTTGATGACGCTATGGCAATCCACATTTCAAAATTTGACAATACTTACCTGGACAAGTTTAATTAGATGAGTGAGACAGGTCAACAAACATTAATTTGGCAGGCTCAGCAAATTTTTGTCCAAAATATTTTCAATCGCTCAAATTTTATTGTCCTTGTGACATTGTTCTGTTATTTATAAAGACACATCTTTGTCATAATTGCTTATGTATGAGATATAGTAGGCACTCATATATTAAATTCTTTAACGTATCCCTGTAAAGAAAGAAAAAAATCTATGCGTAATATGGTGACTATTTTTTACTTAAAAACTTTCCTGGTGCATTAGAATTCTAGTATTAAAAGTTGCATTTAAATCTATTTTGTAGTTGTAGAAAATTGTGGATATATATGCATGCGTACATACATAATGGCCGAAAACAAATGCTCCTTTTTTTAAGTTGATTAAAAATATATAGTAGGAAGAAGGAATGAGGAAAAACAGAATCTGATTTTGACTGAATATTTTGTAAATAAAAGACAAACATTTGGTGCGAATGAAATAACATATTTATTAGCCCCTTGTATGGTATGCTATTTCTTTCTTCCAGCTTATTTTGTTGCATCTTCGAAAAATAACGTTACCTTACAAAAACCAGCCGTAAAACAAAGCAGTACGATTAAATACTCTATAGCAATTTTTTAAACTTCTAAGCATCACACATTTTCAATTTTTATACCGTCGTATTGAAAAAAAAAAATACTTTTAAATGCAATTTGTTTGAAAACTGCATCTCCATTTATTTTTTAAATATTAATTTTTTTGTAATTTTTGGAGCCATTTGCTTAATATTGGCAACGGAAGTACTCCATTTCTGTAGAAAGTAAAGGAAAAATAGTTGTAAAATATTAATTATATATTTTTGTTGCCATTTTTTCATAACAAACGACAGAAAATGTAATTAAAATATGTGCAATTTTGAAAAAATATAAACGAATGATTTCTGTTAAAACATGGAGCTTATTATAAACTATATTTAGTTTTAAGTATATCTATCTATATTAATGTTATAAACAAATGAAGGCCTGTGAACCATGAGATAGCTGTATTTTTTTGTCCGGTTCCTTGAATGACGGCATCTTTTTGCTGCATTTGTGTATTATTTCGTGATAGTGACATCCTATGCATACTTTACTGTAGATGTTTAAGAGTGGATCGTAAATGTGGAATTCTTAAGCGGATGCGAATGACGTCATTTTACATAAAATAAAAGCGTGTGCTGTAAGTCTTAAATTTGAAATATGTTTTGTACTATTTATATATACATTTTTTTTTCATTGGAAGCGACACTAAATTCTGAAAAAGCAGAATTCCTAAAGCAGAATTTTCTAGTTTCAGTATTACTTTTTTCTTTTCCCCCCAAAAATATTTAAATTTTTTAGAAGTAATGCAAGAGTTAAATTTCATATTTTTTAAAGCGAAATTTATATTCTTGTAAAGAAATTAAATATTAATAGTTCAGTTTTTTTTTATTATTATTATTATTCCTGGATATCTTGTCTGCTGCTAATTGAAATATAAAAATGCTATTGAAACAGCCACTGAATGACTCATAGTATTGAAAGAGTCAGGCTTATAATAATTTATATATAAAGATTTGGATATATTTTTAAATTTTGAAATCTGCAATCTTAATGTTTACAGATTTATTAGATTTACATTTATTAGTTTTATTTTATTTTAAAAGTAGGGATGGATTCTTCAAACTCCAAAAGAGTGAAACTAATTATTTTGGAATACAGTGTGCTAAAATAGAAATTGCTTTTTTATGTTTGCTCCTGGTTGTTCATTTTGTTTACTTCCAATTATTATTTTAATATACTGAATGAAAAATTATGAATCTTCTAAAATGATTCAATTTTTCTGAAATTTTATAATTATTGAAACTGGCACATTTAATTTTTCTGAGAGCCTGATTACTAAATGCAATTTTCCCTTTTTACCCACTAAAGTGCAAGTTTTAAATGTTTGTGTATTTGAAATTGTTGACTTTATATATATATATATTCACATAAAGACAAGTTAAGGTGTTTTTTTTTTCTTTTATTTGGGGGGGGGGGGGGGTGAAAACATAACAAATAATTCAAAATTTTATTTGGCACATTTACTAGATCAGTAAATGAAGTTTTAGATATGCTTAGTTTTGCTTTATTAAAGTTTTCTTATGTTATTGTCTCCAAAAACCTTTGTTTTTTATGTTCCCAGGAAAAAACAAAGATAACAATTATTTTAAAAATTTTTATCCTTAAATCATAGATTAATGGTCCAGTTATTCTTTGGATAAATTAAAACAACAATTAATAGATTTTTAAATAGATTTATTAAATGAGGTACAAGAATATATGCAAAAAGTAGTTGATTGACATATATAAAAAATCATATGTATGCATATATATATATATTTTTTTCTTTTAACTAGAATGTTAATTATTTTTAATTGTTGAAACATATTTTTATAGAATGCTGTTTTATTGCATATTTGATATTTTATTTTAAACATTTAACACAATTCAAAATTTCCTTAATTTATATCAAAATTGTTCTAGGTTCCAAATTATGTCTTACAAGTGGTGTGTTCTGACAGTGGAATACCCCAGTTATCTTCAACAGCCTTTGTTAATATTGATGTATCTGATGTGAATGATAATGCACCTATGTTTTCACAAAGCAATTATACAGCAATTATTCAGGTAATATTTGTTACTTTGATTTAATTATAGATATTTACATACACAAAACTCATGCACAAATTTTAATGTTTTTTGAGCTAATATTCCGCTCCTCTGTAAATTTCATGAAAGTCTTATGATAGTCATTCTGTCTTTTCGCTTATTTATTCACTTGCACCCTATCCTAATTTTCATTAATATGTTCAGATTATGATGAATATATTTTTTAGATGAAGTATAGTGTGTTTTCTACTAAAAACAACACTGCATAGTTTTCTTTTGTTTGTTTGTTGTTGTTTTTAACATAGATATAATAAAAATTAGAAATTATTACATAGGTGTCATTTTAATTAGATTTTTTCAAGGTATTATAATGTTTCAAATACTTTTTTTTAACAATTCTTAGACTTTTAAGAATTCATATTGAAAGTAAACTTTAACCATATCTGAACTTGAGCTAGCTCAAGAAGTGCCTTATAAAACTCTTTAATGGCAGAGAATATACATTTGATATGCTTTTCATTTTTTTTTTTTTTTTTACCTATTTGTCTCATTATCAAATTCTCATTAAAATCTCACATTAATCTGAGAATTTATGCATAATTGTTATGTACACGTGATTAAATTCTATATCAAATTGTTTAGTTTTATATCCTTCTTTTTAACATATTTTACACTTTGGAAATATTAAACAGTTTCTAAATACACTTTATTAAACTGCCTTTAATTTGTAAATCTCTGTACTTATTTCGGTATCTGAGGTATAATTATTTTAGTTTAAAAGCTTCTATGTATAATCTTATGGATATTATAACTTTCTGACTACCAAGGGGGATCCAATGAAGCCAAGGCCAATCTTTGTTCATTTGCATCTCATGTACACAAAAATTAAAGATAAAGAGTCTCAAAATAAGAAAACATAAGAGTCTCATCATTACAATATAATTTTTTCTTTGTGTTTTTTATAGTTTTTGCTGTACAATTAATTATTATACTTGTTTAAAACCTGTAGTTTATTTGTGTTTTGGTAATTCTTCGTATACTCTAATGGACCATATGAAGAGTACATATGGGGTCTAACGGACCCGACTAGTTATTCTTGTATAGTCTTAATTTTTTGCAGTAGTCTGAGAGTAATATAATTCATTGTTATTCATTTTTCTTCTTTCGTTTCACTCTTTTAAAAAATATCTTTCTCTTTCATACAGGAAGGAAGACCTTTAGGATACACTGTACTTAAATTTACTATAATTGATGCTGATGCCCCTCCAAATACTGGACCTTTCATTCTGGAAATTGACTCTGGTAATGAAGATGGAGCTTTTCGATTAGTTCAACAAGATGCATCTCTCCGTACTGCAGTGAAATTAAACCATAAGAAGAAAGACAAATATGTTTTAAAACTTAAAGTTTCAGATAATGGTACTCCAGTTTTGACTAGCGATACATGGATAACAGCCTTAATTATTGAAGAAAGTCAGTTTCCTCCTGTTATTTCTCCTTTAGAAGTTACCATAAATTCTTACAGAGATGAATTTCCAGGTGGGGTTATGGGTCGTATTCATGCTAGTGATGCAGATCCATATGACAAGCTACATTATGAAGTTGTATCACCTTTCAAGGATCTTTTCTCAGTTGACAGAGAAGATGGTACATTAGTAGCACTTCCTGGACTTGATGTAGGTTCATATAATGTCAATGTTAGTGTCACAGATGGAAAATTCACTACCTTTGGAATAATCTTAGTTGAAGTAAATATGGTGAGTGAAGAGGCTGTGAAAAACAGTGTTGGTATTAGGCTAAAAGGAATAACACCAGAAGATTTTATTCTAAGTCATCGTAAAAATTTCTTACATGGATTGCGTAGTGCATTGAATATTCGTGTCAAAGACATTGATATTTTAAGTATACAGCCATCAGAAGCAGTCACACTGAAAGAGAAAAGGGACACAAATCGTGATTTAGATGTTTTATTTGCTGTTCGAAAAAGCCCACATGTCTATTATCCAGTAAAGCAACTATTATCCAAATTGAAAGAAAAACAAACATTGTTTGAAACAGCATCAAATCTGAAAGTAGTTAAGGTAAGTTTATAATTCTAATTCTCTTGTATATTAGCTAGTACTTTAGGCTAAAACTTTATAAATAGGATTTTCAAATAAAATAAATTTATTTTCAAGATAATAAACATGACAGATGCCACACTTTTAAATGTGTTGCTCTCACCTTTAAATAATTTGTCTTAAATTTATAAATTTTAAATATTTGTATCTTATAAAATATAATATGTGCACATGTGTGTGTCTTGTCTAAAACAGCTAGTAAATTATCCATGGCAGCAAATGTTAAATATTTTTTAGACATGACTGTAGCTTTTCTTTTTTAAATTCCAGTAAAATTATATTTAATTTTTAAGCAATTTTAGGCTATTCCAGGCATATCTGATGGTAGCTTATAGACAAACAACTACAAAAATTTTAACTCTTTTCCCTCAAAATTTGATATGAAGTGTGAAGTTTGTTACAATTTTTTTTATAATAGTTTTTTAAATGTTACCTTTTTTAAATGAATGTATATTTTTACAAGTATTTTTTTATATTTTCAACACTTAAAACTAATTGAGACACCTAGAAAGGTTGACTTAATTTTTTTTTTTTTTTAATATGGGTAATTTACCTCTATGGTAATTTAACACTATATATATATAGTATGGATTAAAGAAAATATCTGCTAAATTTTACCATATTGAATTTGATTTTAAAACCACTAAATTTGAGCAGAAAACTTTGTTATGTCTATGAAATATTTTACTTTATGAAATTTTCATTCTGCATTTTCATTTAAACAAGCAAATATTTTTCATATGTGCAAATACTTATAAAAATAACACATGCATATTTGAATTGTCATTAAAACAGAGTATACTTTACATATGATAAAGTATAGTTTAAAAAAGGAATTAAAAAAATACTACTATGTAGGTTGGATTCAATTGTATCACAATTTAGGGTGTATCACAGTCAATTATTTATCTTGAGTGGAGTATGTCAATCTTAAAGGATTTTTAATTAAAATGTACCAACTATTATTGTTTTAAATAATCTAATATATGTAATTTTTTGTAAAAATATTGTGCTTTGCTACATTGTTTCAGCTTTGAAATCTATAACATAACTGCTAGTTCTGCAATTTGTAATGTTGCTGTATCAATATAATGTTTTTATTTTATTAATTTTACAGTTGAACCTCCATATATTGAACTTCCACATATCGAAATTTTCTATATATCGAATTTTTAGCAAATCTCCATGTTCATTATATAGAAAAACTGTTTCTGTATATCGAAAAAAACTCTATATACTGGAACTTTTTTCAAGACATATTGAGAGGTTTTATTCCACTTTAGACCGTTTGCCTGCTGTCTCATGAAAAATGAAAGTCAGGGGATAAAAGAAGTTTAGTGAAGGTCACTACAAACCCCACATGCCAGCTGGGGATGAGGGGTGGACAAACAGGTTGTTGTTCCCCCAACTCGTTTTCGGATTTTGGTTGTGACCTGTCCCATAGTGAAACACAAACCCCGTTGTTCTTTCAGCCAGAACTTGAATCCAGCATGTTTTTACTCTTTCATCGCCAAAAGGGTGTCTTTTTTGGCGGTGATCCCTTTATTGACAACTTACAGATTTCATTCTGGGTCCACTCAAGATCCGACGAGAGATTCAGAGAAGCTTTTGCTGGGAGAGATGGAGGTCAGAGATGTATGCTTCAAGAAAAGGTTACCAAATCTGGGTCTCTGTGGTGAAACCAGTTTATAGCTATCTCTTTTGTCTGATGATTGTTCCTCACTCCTAAATCTGCTTAATTTCAGTGGAAATTTAAGTAGTGTTTTATAAATTCATTTTGAACTTTTACTTTTTCTCTCAATCACAATGGCAGAAAGAAAATCCCTTGGTGTTGTGGATAAAGTTCAATTGCTGAAGAATGTAGATGACGGAATAAGCAAAAAAGACATTTCTGCTAAATTTGGTATTCTCGCAAGCACAGTGTCGACTATTATAAAAAAATTGGAATGTCATAATGAAATCTTATGAAAGTATTGAACCTAACAGAAAACGTTTGAAAACATGCACTTACAATACAGTGGGCGAGGCCATTTTAAAATAGATAAAAAGCATTCGAGACCAAAATTTGCCGATTTCTGGTCCTCTCATAAAAGAGAAAGCATTGGAGTATGCTAAATATTTTGGATGTGATGAATTTCAAGCAAGTTCCAGTTGACTGGACAAATTTAAGAAAAGGCATGGCATCAAAGAAAAGGTTTTTTCCGGAGAAAATAAAAGTGTATCTGAAGCAGTCTGTGATGACTGGAAAATCAATGATTTGAAAAAAATTCTAAAAGATTATCAGCCCAATGATATTTTTAATTTTCATGAAATGGGAATCTTTTATAAGTGCTTATCCAACAAAACTCTAACTTTCAAAACCGATGATTGTCATGGAGGCAAGAACAGTAAGTATAGAATTACAGTACTGGTAGGTGCTAACATGAGTGGCAAAGAAAAACTTCGATTATTGGTTTTAGATAAAAGTAAGAACCCTAGAGTATTAAAAAATATAATGTCTTTAGGGGTTGACTATTGTTCCAATAGAAACTCATGGATGACAGGTGAAATTTTTGAAAAGTGCATTTTGAAATTGGATAGAAAAATGAGTGATCAAAATAGAAAAATTGCTTTACTTGTAGACAATTGCCCGGCTTATCCTAATGTGTCTTCAAAATTATCAAATGTTGAATTTGCTTTTTCTTCCCAATAGATCAGAGTGCAATAAAAAACCTGAAACTTCATTACAGAAAACGCATTCTCCGATGACATATCTGGACATTTGAAAATGAAAAACCTTTACATAAGGTGATTGATCTGAGGATATGTGTGGCAGAACTAGTCAAAGTTTGGGAAAATGACGTTTCTGAATCTACAATAAAAAACTGTTTTGCAAAAGCTGGGTTCAGTGTATTACCGGAAATTGAAGAACAGGACATGTTCCTGCAAATCCAACAGTCTTGGGAAAATTTGCATTCCCAAGGTCGCATTATAGATGGTATTCTTCTTAGCGTATTCCTCACAGTCAATGATATGTTAATTGTTGCTGATTATCCTACAGACGAAGACATACTGAATTCATTTCATGAATCTGAAAAAGAAATCTAAGAACCAGAGGAAGTAATTGAATCTGAAAACATTTCCAAGCCAATGAAAAAGAAATGCAAGAGGTGTTTGAAACAATAAGTCATAGAATTCAGTTCGTGGAAAATGTTCCTGCTGAAGTTTGTAGTAGACTGAATAAATGCGAATATTTCTTTGATGAACTTTCCACAAAACTGGCTGTTCATCAAGATATTCATAGTTTTTTAACAGAATGAAACTGTGATCATTGTAACCACTGTCTGGATTATTTTTTTTATGAAAAGTATATAGTACTCAATAAACTTTTCATACAAATTCATTTTTTTTCATTATTAACTTTAATTTAATGTGATTTGCATATAAATTAGAAATGGAGTTCCGCATATGAAAATTAGCTTTAATTTTAATGTTTTAGGAGTAATTATTATAAAACTAAGATCGCTTCTATATATCGAATTTTTTTCCAGAAATTTGCTACTTCGATATATGGAGATTCAATTGTATTTTTTTTTCATATTTTTTAGATAATAAAAGACAGGTGTACAACTGACAGATGTATTCATGGGGATTGCATTGATAGGATTGTTTTAGATGAAACGTATGTTGTTAGCATTACTACTGAATCACTTGGTTATGTGTCCCCTCAGCATGTTCGGAAATTGGAATGTATATGTAAATCTGGATATGGAGGTAAGAATAGTTGTCCATTTTATTTTGGTCTTTTTTATGCATATAAAATAACTAAAAAAATTACTTATTGTATATTTTGATTCTTGTAAATGATGAATAATTCTATCTAAAGTACTCATACTCTAACTTTTAAGCCACATATCACAAATGTACAAATATAAACAAAGTATTTACTTACCATTCAATTGTAAGTATTTATTTGTAGAATTTTTGCTGAATAAGTATTTTTTATGTACAGGTAATCGGTGTGACATTGTGATAAATGAATGTGCACGTAATCCATGTTCATCACATCATGTGTGTTTCCCTCATCCATCTGATTTAGGATATATATGTCAGTGTCCTCCTGGAAAAACAGGACCACTTTGTGACAGAGATAAAACAAAGATCTGCCGTGGTGCAACATGCTACGAAGGTAGGTTTATGTTTAAAATTAAAAAAATCATTTGATGCAAATCAGGATATACTATTTATGTACATATATAATGTTATAAACGTCATTTTATATGCTAAAGTATAGCAGAACTTTTTAAAGTATAATGTAATGAACCTATGTTAAAGGTAATTTAAAAATAAGCTGCTTCAATATATTTCTTCATGACTTTATATGCCTTTTTGTATGCAGAAGTAATACATACTTATAGTCCAAGAGCTGTTAAACATTTTAGGGAAGGTATTTGAGGCACCCTGAAAATTTGTGCAACACTTCTTTTGTAATGGCTGAATACAAAATCGAATGTCTGGCTGAAGGATCGTGGCCCAAAAACTGTGCCAGACACGTGTCAAGTGCCATTTTTTGACTACCCCCCAAAAAAAGGTATTTGAGGCATGCTGAGATTGAGACAGAATAATATTTATACTTAGAAAAAAATATTTTGAAAACGACAGACACTTTAGTCGGCCCAAAAACTGTGCCAGACACGTGTCAAGTGCCATTTTTTGACTACCCAAAAAAGGTATTTGAGGCACGCTGAGATTGAGGCAGAATAATATTTATGCTTAGAAAAAAATATTTTGAAAATGACAGACACTTTAGTCGGCACAAAAACTGTGCCAGACACGTGTCAAGTGCCAAATAGCACTTGGCACGTGTCTGGCACAGTTTTTGGGCCACGATCCTTCAGCCAGACATTCGATTTTGTATTCAGGCATTACAAAAGAAGTGTTGCACAAATTTTCAGGGTGCCTCAAATACCTACTCAAAAATGTTCAACAGCTCTCCTACTATTAGTTTTCCATTTTTTATCACACTTTTGAGGTCCTGGATTTCAAAGCTTTTTTTTTTTTATTATTATTAAAAATCTAGGCAACTTCACTATTACCAACTTGAAACAACTGATCTGTAACATACTTTTATCGTACTTAAATGTTAATAAAAGAGATGAGCATGTGAATTTAATTAATGCACAGCTCTTACAAATTATTTGAAAAGCATTTTTTCAAATTGTATGTTATTAATAATGTTTTTTTAAATACTTACTGCTTTGTTGAAGTCTTTATTTTTTTCTTTACAGAGAAAAATCCCATTTCTTATAATGGGAAAAGTTATGCTCGATATTCTTTGACTAATCCCTTTGAAAGACATTTAAGTATTGCTATAAGTGTCCGTACTGTACAAGCAACTGGTAATTTGATGTATGCTGCTGGTATTAGAGATTATAGCATTTTAGAGGTAACTTTTATTTTATTAGTATACATATGCATGAATTACAATTTACTAACTTTTTCAATATAACATGTAATCTGATATATCTGTGAAGTTTTGACATTTGAAAAGTTTTGAAATATCCTATAAGTATAGCCTCACTTATAAAAAAAAAATACAGCTGTCATTATTCAAGAATAGTTTATAATAAAATCAAACCAAATGTGTCATTAAGGTTCAAACTATGTCTTCTTTCAGAACATTTTGTTAGCATAAGGGATAATTTACATATTTTTTTTTTATATCAACTTGAAATTTTTCCAATGCAATACACCTAATTTTTCACTGTAGCATGATTTGGCACATTAAATTTACCTGAGATACTAATTTTAATTTAAAGTTAACTATAAGCAAGAGAGATATAAAAAAAGTGTTAAAATTATGAAAATAAAATTTTGCATTAGTTTTTATCTTTTAAACATTATATAATTATTAATTAGCCTCTTTTTGTTTGAGCCAGAGATTTTCATCCCAATCAGAGCTGTAGCAATAATAGTTGGCTCCTGGTGCTAAAAAAATAAAACTAAATGTGGAAAGCTATTTATCATTTGGCATTATCTCTCAACACATGCACTATCACCAATTCCCTTCTCCCTTTTTTTAACTTATTTTTAAGCTGCAGTTATTGATTTTTAATTTAAATCATATATTTTTTTCTCAGATATTTAATGAAAGAAATAAAAAGATGTACTTTAAAGAAAAATAAAATAGTAGAATACTATTAAAAATTATTTTTAAATCATAAAAGATAGTCCTTTATACATACTTTAAAAATAGTAAATGTTTTTTTTAATCTTTGGTTAAATAAAGCACCACTTTATAAATGCATTCATAAATGCTAGCACAAAATTGAAATAGAGAAAGGAGTTTTTTTAAGTATAATTTTTTTACAGTTTAATGATAAATTGTATTTTTTACAAGTTGAAATGCAAGTCGAAATTATAACAAAAATGCTTTTTTCTAAAAAGTTCTCTGCAATAAAGTTAGTTTTCTCATTCTGTGAATGTGAGTTTCTTCATAGTACTTTCTAAAACATTCTCATATACAGACCCAAAACTGATCACACTTTTACAACTGTTTTATTAATTTAATATAATAATAATTAGTTTTTCCACTTCTTACTTCTGAATTTCCAAATTTGTTGTGATGGGCTACTAAGCACTTCTGGTGACTTGCAAATATAATTTTATTTTCATCTAAAATTTAACATAAATTAATTTCTTCTTATACATTTAGAATGCATAATTAATATTTTATTTTTCAATTTTCAATCATTTTAAATTTTATTTAACTTTGTTTATTTGTAGATTGTTAATGGTTATGTTCAATATCGTTTTGATTGTGGAAGTGGAGAAGGACTCATCCGTGTGGAGCATCCTCAAGTGAATGATGGATTATGGCATGATGTTTGTGTTGAGAGACGGGGTAATGCTGCTGAAGTTATAGTAGATAAAATCCATCGAACATCAGGGAATGCTCCAGGTGTTCATGATATTTTAAATCTTGATGGTAATGACATATATTTTGGTGCTGAAGTGAGGCATCATCCTGCAGTATTTGGATATGAAGATATTCGAATGGGTTTTGTGGGATGTATGGATGATATTAGAATTGATGGTGTGTCTTTGCCTCTTCATGTTGCTGGTAGCAACAATGTTGTTACATTAAGAAGGTGATCATTTTATATATATAACTTATTTTCAAATTAAATATTCTATTTATAATTATTAAATATTTATAAATATTAGTATTAAATATTCTATTTTTCTTATTATTAAATCAGCTTAAAAAATATGTTCAGCATATTTTGTCATTTATAGTATTTTCCAGCATAGTTGAAAACTGTTTATGACTTAAGTGCGTTTTTAAATATGGGTGATGCATTTTCTAGTCGGTTTACTTACATATCTTCTTTCACCTTATTTGGTGGTTAAGTCTCATTAGAGTATTCTGGATGTGTTGGAAAGTATTTCATAATCAATAATGCTTGATGTATGATTTCCCTTTTTTCATTATTTACAATGAAACTGATCATAGCTATAAGGTGTCCTAAAATGGACCAGTTTTTAAGATTCAATATGGCAAATAAATGGTGATTGCTATTAAAGTTATTTTGCATTGAATTAATGTATGAAGTGGGGAATTTTTTTACTATGCTTCCATATTTGAGTTCCAAATGTCACCGATAGATGGTATTGTGCTGTCTCAAATTTTTAGAACATTCTAATTTATAAAAATGGATAAATTTTTACTTTGTTTTTACACTTTATTCTGTTGAAATACTGAAAATAATGGTTTGCTTTTTGAAACTGCAAGATTATTTTGCACATTATTATAGTTTGAGATGGTGCAGTACCAACTATCAGTGCTATTTAGAACTAAAGCACGGAAGCATAATAAAGAAATTCCTGACTTCACACATTATTCTCTTGCTAAATATAACTTCAATAGCTGTCACCGGTTTCTTGTTATTGAATTTTTAAAACCATCACTTTAATTTAGGACATCTTGTATATCTATGTATTATGTCTTTTGTTATTAAATGGAAATTTGTGAATAAATGTGAATATTTGTTCCCATTTGTTGGGCACTTTCTAAAAATGCACTTACGATTTCAAAATCTATTAACTTACTTTCTTTCTTCTAAGTTGCTTACAGAGTTTTAAGTACAGCAATTTGTTTAGAATTGCAAATTTGTAGCTATTTGTTAGTTTAGTCATAGAATAAAGTTGCTGTGTGTTTTGAATAGATTTTTGCTTCTTCTGTCTTGCTGAAAAATATTTAGAAGAATTATAATGCTCTCCTTGATTTAAAATTTATTTTTATGTATAGTAAAATGTAAATATAAATGGGATAGAGGTTTCACATCATATGCTTGATGTAACAGAATTATCACAGTAACTAAGTTTAAGATGCTGTATTGTGAAAATAAAGGAAATAAGTAAAAGAAAAAGAGAGTTTAATATGATTTAATATAATAAATTATATTGAATGATCTCTCTTACCGGACAATTATAAGTTTCTAAATTCATTGTATGAATTAAATAACTAATTATATCTCAAAATGTATTTTTATAATTTTCATTTTAAATTTATAAACTAGAAATAAGGCTACAAAAATAATCAAAAATGCACTCTTTCCATATATTGAATGGTTTAAGTAAGTTTTAAAAAGAAGTTAGAACTATTTTTAATTATAAGGCTGATAGCTAGTTATGTTGCTCTTGTATCAGGCAAATTTATTCAAAATTATGAAATTCAGGCAGATTTCTTGTATCAGGCAAACTTATTAAAATAAATGTTCAAAGTAATATTTATTTAAATAAGTTTTTGACTAAATAAATTCATGCTACTTACTCTAAAAAAAGGGAAAATGAAAATTATTGTAGTTTCTAGATTAAAGATTTTTGTTAATCAAAACTTTACAACTAAAAATATTGAAATTCTGCTAAACTGCAATGTGTTCCAAATTAAACTAAACATTTTTCCAAGAAGGTTACAGAAAAAACTGTTTATCAGAAAGTCATGAAATCTGGAAAATGTCGTAAAGTGATGATGAGAAATATTTCTAGAACAAAAAAAAAAGTTCTCGGAGAAATTTTCTATTGTGATCCTATAAGATCTCTGTCTGATCTTAAACCCACCAACTGAATACCAATAAATTTTAACAGAAAATTTTATGATAGGTTTGCACTAGAATTAACTTTCAAAGGTGATACTGGGGTGGTTTCTAAGAAAAATCTAAAAAGAAAATTTTTCTAAAATAATATTGGTATTCAGTTGGCGGACCATTTGGGAGCCCTGCTGTATAAGTAAATAATATGCATTTTTAAATAAATTAATTCAGAATATATTTGTCAAAAATATATGTAAAGTTAGTGTAAAAAAAAAAAAAAGATATGGTCCTACTAACTCTGCCACAAATCATCATATAAAAGTTTGAATCATACCAATCGATTAATAATGTCTACTAGGGAATTTTCTTGGCTTATAAAAATTGCAGCAAACTGTAAAATTTTCTATAATAACCCATAATTTTGATATTTAGGTAAATTATACCTTCAGATATTCAATATAAACAGAACAGAAACTCATTTAGACCAGTAGGAACTCCTAATATTAACTTCATTTTTAATCACTGTAATACAGATAGTTTATTAAGCATAACTCAAAAACTACATGTAGAATGAGCTGTAAATTTGCATATTTAAATTTTGTTGAAATCGATTTTTGTTAAAAAATCCATATGTTATAATTCATATTTTCGAAAATTAATTTCAAAATATATATGTTTTTTAAATTAATTTAAAAAATATATCTATGAACTATGTATTTTTTGACATAAATCAATTTCTAGAAGTTTCAGATATCAGAAGTTTCAAATGCAAAATTACAGCTTATTCTGCTAAATAGTTTTTGAGTTATGTTTAAAAAAACTACCTGCATTGCAATCTGTTTTGTAATGATTAAAAATGAATTTAGCTTTAAGAGTTCCAAAGTTTAAATCTGCATAATTCTTGAAATGTTTGTTTAAATGACTTCCGTTTGGTTTTTTAAAAGCAAAATTTATCAAAAAATCTAATTTATATGTTGGTATTGAAAATTTTAAAGTTTGTTATAATTTCTATATTTTGATGACCCCCCTGACACTAAATTTATGGCAATTTGACTACATTAAAATGCATATTTTTTGCAATAACTTTCATTCATTTTAAACAGATGTGCAAAATTTGAGAGCCGAGCTAGGTATTTATATGTGCATCGTAATAACTTCAAATTCATATTGCTGTAAAAATAAATTATATTTTTGGATGATTTCAAGCATAAAATTGGAAACATGTCTAATTGACATTTTCCGTAATTCTAGTGCTAAGCAACATTTAAGTATAGCATTCATTAGTAGACATTATTACTAATCAATTGAGGCTAGTCATTTTTTTAATTCAGCAACCTGCAGTAGAGTTATTAGGGATATATCTTTTTTAACACTGATTGTGCATAAAGCTTTAAATTTCTTTTCTTTTTAATCAGATTTTCTTGCATTCTAATTTTCATAAATCTTTGTTAGATTTGCTAATGTACAGTTCCAGTGTGCTGTTCTCTTTGATCCCGGAGTATGTGGTAGTCAACCGTGTGCCAATGGGGGTACGTGCAATGCAACTGGAAACACCTATACCTGTCAGTGCCTAGCTCGATTTTTGGGTTCTAGATGTGAAATTGATACAAATCCTTGTGCCTCTAACCCGTGCCTTAATGGTGCTACCTGCCATAATGTAAATAATAGCTTCCATTGTGATTGTCCTGAAGGTCTTAGTGGTAAAAGATGTGGATATGGCCGTTATTGTAATCCAAATCCATGTCATAATGGTGGTGTATGTGAAGAAGGAACATATGGACCACTTTGTAAATGCAGAGGATTTTATGGCGATATTTGTCAGTATGATGTCAATGAATGCCAAGCAAATCCCTGTGCAAATGGTGCATCTTGTCACAATGTACCAGGTTCTTTCCACTGCCAGTGTCCTCTTAATGTTACTGGTGCTCTATGTACTGAACTCTTGTATACAAACTCTATTACATCTACTCGATGGAATACCACTATAGAAGAAATAATTGGAATTACTGTTGTTGTTATTTTTATAATGCTGCTAGCTGTGATACTTGCTTGCTGTTGGAGAATTCGACACAAGGTAAGTAACACTTTTATCTTGAATTTTTATCAGAAATGGTAGTAATGATTCCTAAAAAATGAACATGATTATACAATTGAAACCTTAAACTTAGATTTCAAAGTAAAAATATATTTTGATATATTTCATCTTTGATATCTGATTGCTTCATTTTACTCATCCTTCTGATCACTTCTAAATGTTGCATAATTTCAATTTCTACATCATCAAATAGAAAAGACAAATATACTTTTAAATTAAATTTATTGCATAAAAAGTGTAGCTCAGTTTAATGACTCTTTCACTTTTTAAATGATTTGCAACCATGATTTTTATTTCTTAAAAATATTTCATTAATGAACAGTTGTTTGCAACAATAATATAAAATAATCAGTGACTGGGTTACCACAATTACCAAATGATTACCCAGAGCAAATTTTAAAAAAAATTCCGTTCTTTTATATATATATATATATATATATATATATATATATATATTTGATTAGGTTTGTAATTACATTCACTTCCAAGCTTCCATCATGACTACAATGTCCTATAAAGTGAATGTAAATACCGTTAAAGATTTTAAAAAACCTTCTTGCACCAAATCGCATTTGCTCAAATATAGTATTTGGCTGTGGACTTGATTGTAGAAAGTTAACCAGAAGATGCTGCACTTTAGAATTAAATGAAATGACAGATTTTCATTTTATATTGAACATAAAGTTAGTTTCAAGTTAAATTGAATTGGTATGTGGCACCAGAATATGCTCAGAATTATATTTTATAATAATTTTTATCTATATGTTATTTATTTTTAATCTGTTTAAGTATTTCCTCATGTATTATTATATTTTTGACAGAGACGCCAAAGAAGACCTAGTTTGCAGCTTGGAGATGACCCTGGTGCAAATGAATTCATGCTAAAAAATGCCATCATTGAAAAAGACAATGTAAAACGAATCAGTAAAATCAGCAACTTGGATGCTGCATTTACCACTCCACCTCTGCCTCCCCGTCCTGCTTCATACACCCCTAGCACTCAAGATACCCTCAGTGTTCTTACAAAATTTGAAACTGTGCGAAGCTATGGAAGTGCTGCTGAAGACTTAGAAAATAACTCTTCACGGTATGGGGGCCCTATGTTCCAAAACATTAGTACACATAAGAGCTCTCATATTAGTGTCCCACCATCCCTCACCCCTCCTCCTCCATCCAGCTCAGATTCTGATTCCCTCTTGAAAGCCGGGTGGGAAACTGATCTGAATTCTTCAAAGGAAAAAATATATGAAGATAAAATACAAAATAGTAAGTTATGAGTGCATGTACTTTTTTCATTTATTCAACATATTTTTACTTTCTTTTGTTTGGTTTTTGTTTGTTTATTTTATATAATTTGATGATTTTTATTTTAGTATGCCAAAAAAAGTTATACTGCTGATGATTAGAAAAAAAATACATACATACATTTTTATTTTATTTTTTATGAATTTGAGTTCAAATATTTGTTCATTTTTTTCCCTTTATTATTATTTGATATGATTTCCGATTTCAATTTTAAACCCCAACATTATATTATATATATATTTTTTTAATTAACATTTAAATTCTGCTATACAGGGTGAGTCAAAATGATAGTTTTGTGATTACAAATGACAATTACTTCATTGTAAACAATGAGCAGAAGAAATTCTTTAAATACATTACAGAAGAAACTCAAAGTTTTGTTTACATACTTCACAGCTGTTCTATGTAACTTATTTAGTCACACTGAAAACATCCAAGTGGTAGTTCATTTCATAACAGACATTGTGAATGACTCCTTGTGGCTGCTTTTTATGGGGATATACTGTAGAAGATCTTTATAACGCAAACCTAAAACACAAGGCTGTGCGTTATATAGAATTTTCTGTTATGGATCACATTTCACACATCATTACATTTATTTACTTTGTAAACATGACCAAATATATCTGAGAAACATATCAAATGCATTAGAGTATCTTTATACTACATTCCTTGTTACTAGGTGTTATTCAAATAATAAACTTTTGCTTAATATATATTATTCTACACAATGTTAACCTCTTCACTCCCAGGACGTACGCTGTGTAAGACCTCGCAGGCTTAAAAATATTAAGCCTGGGAGTGAAGTGGTTGAATTTACTTTAGAAACATGGCTTAATCCAAATATACCTGTATCAAATCATTCATTATGTTACTCATTTTCAGAAACCTTTATTGTAATAATAGCAATTTTTTCATTAAAAAATTCTGAGAAAGTTGAGCTAATGTATCAAATTTAGTTTTCTAAAAAGTTGCAATTTTTTATTGTGGAAATGCAGGTGCTTCTTAACTGCAAAATTCATCATTTACATCTGAGAAGTTGTGTTATGGAGAATTGTGTGATATAGAATTGCATTATAAAGATCTTCTACTGTACCTTCTATGCCTGCAACAGTGAGCAAAATTAAGGTTCCCTGACATCAGGCTTTATAAAAACATGCTTCACAATATCTGGTATGAAATGGACTACATCATAGATGTAGCTACAATTTTGTAAATGGCCATTTTCCCAGATGTTGTATAGTTTTCGAGATTGGTGCGCTACCTCCTGACTTTGCCACTAGAAGGCATTATAAGCAGTCACATTGAATAGTGCAAAGTATACTGCACTATATCTAGACAAAATTTTATGGCTATAACTGTCATCATTCAAATTAAGAGGGTGATCAGGGCTCGAAATGTACTGGAGCAAACCAGAACAATGTTCTGGTTCCTGAAATTGTGCCAAATATTGTTCTGGTTCATGAAAATATGGAAAATATTGTTCCAGTTCATGGAATTATTACAGTTTCATACATATGACTTACTATGCTTTCTGTAACTTTTTTTTCTTCTAATTGTTTAGAATCTTGAATGCATTTTTTAAAATTGGTTTTTCTATGGTTAAATATAAATTTGCTATACAGTAAAGTCCCAATTATCCAAGTTAATATGGACCAAGCTCACCTTGTATAAGCAAAATACTTATATAAACCTGATTTACACAAATCATCACCAACTAACGAGATGAAATATAAATTTTCACAATTCATTCAATTTTATGGTACTAGTAACATTTCTGTGATGTACATTTCCGTTACTTTTAAGAAATACGGAGAATGAAATTGTTTATTTGAAAAGCACTTGATAGTTTTTTGTTTGTTAAATTTCAATTTTGCTGCAGTTTCTTTTTTTTTTCTTGCTGCAATATTACGCTACTGCAAAGCTACCAATTTCTGAGATTTTTTTCTTACCTCTAAAACGTACCAGTAAATTTTGACTAATTCAATCGCCAAAATCTAACAATTGTCAACGATTCAATATGGCAAAAATTTGCCTTCAATTTTAAAGGTAACAAAACTGTACAAATTGGCAGCTATATGATTCTATTAGTGTCATAAAAATTGCAGGTGTAGCCTCTTCTTTCTGCTCAAAGTATTAAATAGTTTTTTTCAATCGAACTTATACCTTTGGAATGGATCATTTTCTTCTGATGGACTTATGGCTTCCTTTATTATGAAACAGCCATTATAAATGAAGTGTTAGGTGAAGATAAAAGAGCAATATGACTGTTCTTTCATCTTCACCTAGCACTTCACTTATAATGGCTGTTTCATAATAATGGAAGATACCAGTCCACCAGAAGAAAATAATTTGGATAATCAGGAGTTTACTGTACTTTTAAAAATTATATAAATAAAAATTAGTCTACAATAATTTTGAAATAGCATTCCGGTTCATGGATTGTTCCATTTCCAGCCCTGAGGGTGAGAAAGGGTTTTACTGTACACCCTGTTTAATTGGTCTATACATGGTGATTCAAAAAAGATGGGAAAATTTTTAAGAGGTGATAGTACACACCCAAACAAACATTTTGTATCAAAGAATGCATGGTCGAAAACTAAAAGTAAAAAAGTTAGAGGGTGCCAAAAGTTATGTTCTTATACGAGGCGAAAACACACAATGAACGATTAAGTTAAGTTACGAAAACAAATTTAATGGCATTTGATTACAATAAGTGCTCAAAACATTGACCGGCAGCTGTTATGCACGCAGTACAATGGCGAAGAACAGATTGGCGAATTTTCTGAAACACACCAGGCACTACTGCGCTCGCCAGATCTTTCATGTCTCAATTTTTTTTTGTGGGGACAGCTAAAGGCTCTTGTGTATGAGACTCCCATTGAATCCGCAGAAGAACTTGTCGCCAAGCTTTCGGCTGCTGTAGGGGAACTTCACGATATGCCTGGTGTGTTTCAGAAAATTCGCCAATCTGTTCTTCACCATTGTACTGCGTGCATAACGGCTGCTGGTCAATGTTTTGAGCACTTATTATAATCAAATGCCATTAAATTTGTTTTCGTAACTTAACTTAATCGTTCATTGTGTGTTTTTGCCTCGTATAAGAACATAACTTTTGGCGCCCTCTAACTTTTTTACATTTAGTTTTCGACCATGCAGTCTTTGATACAAAATGTTTGTTTGGGTGTGTACTATCACCTCTTAAAATTTTTCCCATCTTTTTTGAATCACCCTGTATACACTATGTATAATCTCTTGAATAATCACATTAATTATAAATATGCTTAGTTTATTTAACATAATGAAAATACATTATTTTATTAATGTTATTTTAAGATTTCAATTTAGTTTTAGAAGAAAACTTCCATGTTTTCCAAGCGAGAACTAAAAGTACTGATTAAGCAACAAACATATTAAGTACAGATGCTACATATAAATTCCAAATACATTTTATAAAAAGTGAATAGTTTTGAGAGTAATAATTTAATAAATCTCTTCATTAGGCAAAGCATCCATGAGACCTCCCAAAAATCAAAACTTCTTTTCAGTCTTTAGGGAATTATATGGATGCTTTGCCTTATGAAAGGAATTTTTAAATTGTTATTCTTAAAACTGTTTACTTTTGAAAAGCATATTTGGAGTTTGAAAGATTTTTTTTCTCTTTTATCATATTTATTTCCATTTACAATTTTTTAAGCTTCGAGACACTGCATTGGAAATTTCAGCTTGTGACATTTTGAAATGTTAACAGTACAGGGCTACCATTAGACACTAGGAACAATCTGTGAGCACTCCACAATTATCCTAACAAAGTATTTAAAATGTTTTTCAGTAATTTTTGTAAATGACATTCAAAATTTGTCATAAAACTGGATGGCTGAAATATGATGGATGTTATTAATCAATAATTATATTTATAATTATGTTGTTCTTGCAATACTTCAGTGGAAACAAAATGATGTTCAGTGTGTGATGATTATTTTTATTTATGAAAACATTTGCATTTAACAAGTGTGCAAAATTTAGTTATTTATTGCTATTTTAAATTGCTAATATTGGACTAACAGATAATACACCCACACACCTGTAAGTTCAAATATATTATAAAAGTAATGCATTGTCCATTTCACATTATAAAATAAAATGCATTGTCCATTTTGCGTTATAAAATAAAATGCATTGTCCATTTTGCATTATAAAATAAAATGCATTGTCCATTTTGCATTATAAAATAAAATAATTTTCTTCCTCCTTTAAGTCTTATAAAAATGTGGTTAATTTCTCAATTGGTGAGAGCTTTTATGTTTGTTTAGCTTTGTGTTAATACCATTATTTTTTAAATTGTTTTATGTAATTGGTTTGAATTTATATATATATATATATACAATGTATGAAGTGTGTCTGAAAACACAAAAGTCTCAATTTTTTTATGAGTGCATGCTGATGCTATTCAGTGAAAGTTGTCTGTATAAAAAAGTAATTTTAGTTCTTTAAGAATGTTTATTTTTTGTGAAAAAGTTTTAAATTATTTATGTAGGGAGATATAGAGAAAATTACCTACCTATATAAATCTTGCGTATTGTGGTGGACTGAGATCTATTTTTAAAAATTAATTTTTTTATATACAAAAGGCTACTAACTTAGCGAAATATACTGCATACAAGAAATTTTATGCTCATATTCTTAAGTTTAATTTTTCTCAGTATTTTCAGATAATTATTTTAATGTTTATTGTACATTTTTACAAATGCAGATCATTAGTTTTTTGTATAATTCATGAATGTGCAGTGTGCCAATATATTGCACATTTAAATTATAAAGGTGACACAACTTAAAATATAAAAAAAAAAGGCAAAAAGTTTTCAAGTATGAAAACAATTTTTATTTAATTTAAAATAGGCCAGTATAAAATTCAAAAATTTTGTATCCAAATTCAAAAGTAGCTAATTTACTTTAACATGATCCCCAATTCACCTGATTAGCAGAAGATTTGTAGATAATAGAATTATATAACATCATAAACAAGGTTTCTTCCCTTCCAAGTAGAATAAGAAGAAAATAGAGAATCATTTATTATAATGTATTTTCGATAGGAAAACATTTTGACTTTGTCGTTCATGTAAAAAAAAATCCAATATTGTAGAAATCAAATTGCATTTGGATAATCACAAATAATGTAAGTTTCAGTTCCCAAGCTGGGTTCAGACAACTCAAACTTGTACAACTCAGGTAAAGAGTTAAAGTACATTTTTTTATGTTTTATATTGTTGCACATAGTAAAATCGTAAAACAGTACTAATATTTTATAATCCTTTTACCTAAGCATTCGTCTCTGCTTTACAAGGCAATTATACTCTTTTAGTGCATGTGTGACTTTTATATTAACCTTCCTACTCTTATTACTTCAATGAACATTTTTAATAAATATCTTATTCTACAGTGGTGCCAACTTATATTGTTCAGTAAAACATGAGCCTATCCCATAATTTGTTCTTCCAGCCCACCCAATTTCCATTATTCTACTTCGTTATTTATTTATTTTATTTCTGAAGCAAAATTTTGTTCTTTTGATATTCACAAAATCACTTTAAAAAACTTTATGGATAGTAGTAAAAGACACGTAACCTCAATAACAGTCCCTTCAGCATATGTACAGTTAAATTTCTAAAGTGAAACTTTGTATGTATTTTACCATTGAGTACGAATCAATGACCATCTATTTTAAAGTCCCTTAAGGTGACTGAAATGTTTTGCTGGATTGATGATTTTTTTATGAAAGAGTGGATTGTTGTCAATATTCCATTGTACTTATATTTACAAACAGATACATTTCTATTTCTGGAGAGTGGGCTTATCTGCATATAAAAGCATTTCCTAAATTTCTGCCAGCATTTTTACTCAAGAAAAAGTAACACAAAAGCAATGCATTCAAAGTAAAGTGACCAGATAATCAGAGAACAAAAACCAAGTTGCATGCCAATATTAGATCAGCCACTAAAGATCATGAAAGTAACCAAACTTTTCTGTCCACATGCCACCCATGTCTGAATGTCAACATTCTGAGAGAATTCCTTTAAAATACACTTTAAAGCCACTTAAGAGGTTTGGGAGTTAATATCCTCAGTGGCATAGCTACGTTTTCTGGAGCCCGGGGCAGGAAGAAATTTTGCGCCCCTGCCCTCCCTCCCCCTCCCCCCCCCCTAAATAAAAAAAAGGCATTATTTTTCCTCAAGATGGAAAAAAAAAGTATTTTTGGCTTGTACCGGTTGGGGGGAATGCAGCTTCACTCTTCCTTGTTTTTAACGATCCAGCTAATTTTACTCAAACACACGAAACTAAAAGACGTAAAACCCGATTATAGAAGATTTCTAGTTTTCATCAATAGTAAATTTGAATGGGAATTTAAAAAATTTAGCGGAACGTTCACGGTTATGACTGTTGTTTTAAGCAATTAGTAGCAACAATGAAAATAAATTTTCAAAAAAACGCATTTGCTAAAACTCATTAAATTACGCCCGATTATGGAAAAAAAATCTTCTACTTCAAAACGGCAGCCACGCTAGAATTTCAAATTCCTCTACTCATCCATTTTCCTAATAGAGAGGAAACCAAAAATGTTCTTCAATCCTTCTATCAAGTCCTAGCTATCATGCAAGAAGTATATTTGTGTTTATAATTTTTTTTTGCATATATATGTATATTTTTGTTTGAAATCTTTAAGAGGAACATTTTAAACAGGATGGTGGATCAAGATGTCCAACGAATTTGATTGAGATCTTAATAAACCCTTAATATGCTCAATCACATCCAACTCAGGTTATAAATTAGTGCAGTAGCCTGACAATGATCAGATATCTATAGGGAGATATATATATACTTCTATAAATGAAAAGGACAAGAGTTAAAATCCTTTTAAAATTCATAATTTAAATTATATTTCAAAACTTTAAATTAAAATTCTTAAATTATTTTTCCTTACTTTAAGTCTTCTATTCTAAAATCCATTTTACCCCTTGTAACTTTGTTTCTCAGTGTAACATTTATTATGTTCACCATTAAAATCAGAGAGTAACGTAAGATAGAAAATGCTGATGTTTGGACCATTCTTTTTCGTTTCTGGTCAAAGTCTTGAATGTCACAGATCTTGGGAATTGTGAGGATCATGACCACAGGTCAATCAAGAGCTAATTAACTAATTAAACTAAATGTTCCTCAAATTTTTTTTATCCTCGCCCCTTGCTGGAAAATATTACAATCCCCGACATATTAGGAAGAAAACACAGGAAAAAGATTAGATTTTGTCCATTCGAGGTGCCTGCACAACCTATGACCATGTAGGTCCCGAAATTGACGTAAATGGCTTGAGAGACTTCCAATCGAACTTGCAAAGATGATGTAAGAACTTTGTAAGATGCAGAGACGAAATAAACGTGTTCGGTTCACAAAGAGGTGCCCAAATCAAATTCTTTTCACCTATGAATCTCCCAGTTATTCCTTACATAGACAGATATAGATATAGCTTTTTCTAATGCATATGAGCTGAATTTAAATATATATGAATATATTTAACTTTTGAAATGAAGAAAACCACCATTTGTACTCGTCGTACTAGGAAGACTGAAAAGTCCTGATAAGTGTTCTGTATGATTTGAGAAGGGAAAATTTGGGGGGTTGATCGCCCACATTTTATTATTTGGCTTTTCTCAATGCCAATTCGACGGAAAAATGGAATTTCCAATAAAGAAGAAATAATATCTTTACTTATTGTTCTTCCAGCTAAATCCATTTTGCATTGGTTCACAGAAGCCCCCATTACACGAAAATATTCATATGAAATGCTAAAAACACAAAAATCACCGTGAAAACAATCTATGTGTGTGATGGAGATAGCTAGAAATATCTACCGCACGTGCAAGTCTGAAAATTTGGATGAGGGTAGCCCAAGGCAGATCCTGACACACATAAGGCTCAGATCTCTAATTTTTTTATGATTAGCCAAGAATATTAATTAAAAACTAATCAAAAATGAATTTTTTTTTACAAAACCGCGCGCCACATTTGAACCTGTTTCTACTGTCAAAACGAAAGAAATTAGGAATTTTCACTAATCAACGAAAACTAATTCGGATATAGATTTGAAATTTTCAGAACATATGCAGAAAAATATTTTACATCTGTGTATAAAATTTTTGGGTCGATTATTTTTCTTAATTTTTTCAAAAAATTGACGGCAACAGTACAAAAACTCAGAGAAATAACCATACATTAAAAACAAACTAAAAAGATATCGTTTTTCTGGCCGCCTCCTCCATTTAATTTCCAAAAATCGGTGGATCAGAGGTTATATGGCATGTAGACAATTGTCTTAATTATTAAATGTTGCCAAATGCTAAAAACATAATTTAAAAACATTTTATCAATTTAATCTAAGATTATTAATGTGTTCTGTGGCAAGAGACCCGTAATATGAGTTAAGAGTTCATCTACAAGGGTTTCTCCCCTTTAATTACATTTAAAAGCATGTTTTCCAAAATATAGACTTTTTTACCACAATTATCGAACATTAACGGTACATTCTTTTCACGGATTCAATGGGCCAGATTTCAATAGAAATTAATTCATTCAATTTAGCTTATGATTTTCTTGCAGTTTTTAGCTCCCCCTTCCAGCACAAGGGACGCATTCTTATCTCGGGTACTATGGACCCAATTTCAACTGGGATTTTCGTTTAACTTCATTTTTGATTGTCTTACAGATTTTAGTTCTACTTCCCACAGCCAGGGGCATTTTTATCTGAGGTTCCATGGGCTGATTTTTTTCTTTCACTGCGGAATTTTTTTTCTTACAAATCATATTATGATTTTCTTCAGATTTTCTGGTGTTTGCGTGGCACGCCTGCTGTACAGGGGTGCAGAAAGTGGGGACCCGTGCTGGTAGTAGGAGAGCTGTTGAACATTTTTGAGTAGGTATTTGAGGCACCCTGAAAATTTGTGCAACACTTCTTTTGTAATGCCTGAATACAAAATCGAATGTCTGGCTGAAGGATCATGGCCCAAAAACTGTGCCAGACAAAAAATGGCACTTGACACGTGTCTGGCACAGTTTTTGTGCCGACTAAAGTGTCTGTCATTTTCAAAATATTTTTTTCTAAGCATAAATATTATTCTGTCTCAATTTCAGCATGCTTCAAATACTTTTTTGGGGTAGTCAAAAAATGGCACTTGTCACGTGTCTGGCACAGTTTTTGGGCCGACTAAAGTGTCTGTCATTTTCAAAATATTTTTTTCTAAGTATAAATATTATTCTGTCTCAATCTCAGCGTGCCTCAAATACCTTTTTTGGATAGTAAAAAAAAATGGCACTTGACACGTGTCTGGCACACTTTTTGGGCCACGATCCTTCAGCCAGACATTCGATTTTGTAATCAGCCATTACAAAAGAAGTGTTGCACAAATTTTCAGGATGCCTCAAATACCTTCCCTAAAATGCTTAACAGCTCTTGGACTATGGAGATTCCTTTAGTGAAAGATAAATTTTAATGTAGGTTTTTAGTGGTTAGAGATGCGTGCGTAGTAGGAGCGGTTTATGCTGCTGAAGATAGCGGGGACCCATACCAAACGTTCATTTTGGGAGATTCGTTATTATTATTTTTTTATTTTAATATGAATAGAGGTTTTAATCATTCGTGGTTAGTTTTGAAAAATCTATGGGAGGGTCAGCTACTGTACAAATGAACAATGTTCTTTTGATACCAGAAATGTGAATCCAGGTCGCCAACAGGCCTTTTGATTTATAAGCGGGAGGCTAGACCGTTAGAAACCTCCATCAGCGATTGACGATTATAGATATTTCCTTCCCTTCTTTGATACCCACCTTCATTGAAATCACACACACACACAAAAGGAAAGGTCAACAATTCTTATTTATTTTCAAAGTATATGAAATAATTTTTGTTTAAAGCTCCTCTCAATTTGGCGCCCCCTATTTAATTACAATGTGCCTCAATTTAGGTACATAACTATCTTAGGTACCAAGTGTGTTGAGCCATCCCTAGAAACATTTACAAAGGTTTTTCTTTCTTCATTATTTGGATAAAGAAAACACATATAAAACAAAAATTTTAAAAATCATCAATTTTATTTTTTGTCGAAATATGTGAGTTAGTTTCGGTTTAAATTTCTCTCAATTTGGCGCCCCTAGGCCTCAGCGCCTGGGGTGGCTGCCCCCTTTCCCCCCCCCCCCCCCCCCACTCCCCCTTAGCTGCGCCACTGAATATCCTAAAGGATGAAGTCATATATTTTCTAAAGTATGGAAGTTTTTTAAAAAGAAAGTATAAGGCTGTTTTATAATGGGACAATGTGGATGTGATTTGCTTGTCCCTTTGTGTGTCTGTTGATGTATTCCAGAAGAAAATTTACCTATGGGGTATATTCAAAAACTGGTCTTTTGTAGTGTAGAACTTTGTAGCGTGAATTACTGAATGAACATACATAAAAAAGAAATAATACCAAGAATTCACTAGTTGCAATTTTAGTGAATTTAATGCTATGTTCAAATCCAAAAAATTGAAAAGTGTTTTCCATCTTTTGATAAAGAATCTGTCTGAAAAAGGCTGTCAATGTTAGCATTTTAAACTGTCATATATGCAAATTTCATGTTTTTACATATAACAATCACCCCAAGGATGTTGCATTATTGAATGGAATTCCCTCTCCCCTCTCAAGGAAAGACATGAGAATGAATAAGCAGAGAATTTAGAAAAAATGCTTTTGCAAATCAGTCATGCAAATTCTGAATTTGTTTGTGTTCATTATTTGTTATGCTTGCATTCCTTAGTCAGTTCCACTTATAAAGTTAGAGGTAATGTAAATGCAGGGATGTAGTGGAAGGTATACAACATATACCCTCTGGATTTTTATAAAAACCTCTGTATACCCCCAGTTTTTTATGTAAAGCTACAGCATATACTTTCTAGCATATACCTTCTGTTTTTTTTTTAAATGACTACAGCACTGCACAACTGTACATGTGTATATATGTGTATATATATATATATATGGAACTCAAATATTTCAGTGACTTGTGTAGAATCCCAGGGTGTACCAGATTTCAACATGGATATATTTTTTCCTCCAATTTTCATATCTTTATATAAATAATGACCCCTTCTCTCATAGTGCCATATGTATAAACTTTTTACAGTTTTTGAATATTTTTTTTACAAAAATTGAAATTTACACTAATGATTTTCAAAAACGTTTTCTTTAAATTTGCTGCTTATTTATTCTAAAGATATATAAATAAAGACAGAGATTCTATTTGAATTTTACAGTTGCATTTATTTGTACTTTTATGCTGAATATATTTTTTCACATTGAGTTTTTTGATAGAGAAGTAGAATTTGATTTCTTCTTACAATTCCTTTCAAAGAATCTTGGCTTATTCAATTTTTTAAAAGTTGAATTCACTGAAACCACAATATTTTAAAGATTTTGATGAGAACTGGGAGATTTTTAAAAAGTGACAAGACTATGTAAAATCTAAAAATACCTTATTTCAAAACTCAACCACTTTATTTTAATTCTGAAACTAAGTCTCTTATCATATTCATATAGCCTACTTTTCCTCTTTTAAGGGTTTTATTATGAGACAATCTTGGTGTTCAGACTTTTTCTTATATGTCCTAGTTTTTATGAAATCTCTAAATTATCCTGGTTTTCTCAAACTCAACCTTGAAAGACAGATGATATTTGTTTATTTGTAAGGAATCTTAGAAAAACGCCAAATTACATCACTTTGTTTATAAACTGATGAAAAATATTTCAGCTGAAAAGCACGAATAAATAAAAGTGTAAAACAAACTGATTCTTTATATTTATTTATTCAAATCCAAATTAACTGCTTTCTGACACATTTACAAATTCTTTTATATATATATATGAAATTTGCAGGTATTCCTATTCTGATATAAAGAAATCAAATACTGTTTCCCTTTTTCCTATAAAGTCAGAAAGTGTTGTCAGGTTGGCATCTTGAACTGTTTTTCAGTATGCAACAGTCAGTGGGGTTTGTTAAGGAGCAAATGATTTTTACTTAAGGTTGCTCTCAAATTTTCTAACAAATTTATGAAATTGATTTTAGTTTTAGACGCATGAAATTTGCAGATGTTCTTATTCAGAAACTATGAAAGCCATTAACTTTTTCTATTTTATTCATCGATCTTATTTTCTCTCTCTCTTTTTTTTTTTTTTTTTTGTGAGCAACTTTATACTTGACTTTGAAAATTATAGCTATTAATTCTATCTCCCTCCAAAGAAAAGAAATGAACATGCCTTTAACCCAAAAAATGTTTGAGAATACCCAAGATTTTCTAAAAGTTGGTGCCACTGTTACTCTACAGTAACTTATCATTAAATATATTTAACTTTTTAAAATAAATTCTTTTTATATTATTTTTTCCTTCAGATTTGAATCCTGTTGTTGTAAATTTACCCGAAGAAATCAATAAATGTCAAAAAGGTCCTGGTGTTCCAACATTTGACTCCGTTGTTGACACATCTGGTAAGATGAGCTTATAGATTTTAATTCTATTTTTGAAGCTTATGTCACTGTTAGTTCAGACTGCTTGAACGAATAAATTATGTATGACTTTGTTCTTTAAAAGCAATGTAACAACTCTTTCCTGAAGATGGTCATAGATGATGACCGAAATATCAATTGTTATAATTTTTATTTAATGTTTGTTTAGTTTTTAGCTTTACAACATTTTGTATGCTCCATTTAGTAAACTTGTGATTTTTTTATTTTCATGTTAATATTGAATTGTTTTATAGTGTAAATATGTCCAGTTATTTTATTTTTATTAAATTATGTATTGTTGTAGAAATCCTTAACTTCAAGAATATTTTCAATAGCATTTAAAAGGTATGACTATAAGTATTTTCAGAACAAAGTAGACATTAAATTAAATATATATATATATATATATATATATTTATTTATTTAATGATAAATTTTTCCGTTGTTTTTTTTTTAATTTAGGAAAATATTGTGATAGTAAGAGAAACAAAATAATAATGTTGAAATGCCTTAACTGACATGAAAAAAAGAATGGAACATTTAATATTAACCTTATTTTTTTAAAGGAATAAATCATTGTAAAAGAAATACAGCATAGCATACCTTTTGATAATTGCCTACTTAAATTACAAATGTCATTCAGAAGTGCCACATTAATAATAATGATGATGATGATAAAACTAACAGATTCAGTATTAAGCCTGAGTTTTTTTATAATTTAAAGTTGAGTTTTATGTATGTCTAAAATTTTATCTAAATGCTAGAATAAGAGTCTATATTTTTCAAAAAGTATCGTGTATGTTATATGAAATACAAAAAGGTAATAGAGAGTTAATAAAAATGACCAAATTTAAAAATTTGCTAAAATGTGTGAATAGTGATTTAAAAAAAAAAGAAAGTGATGTTATGTGTGACAATGTTTCATAAATCACAAGATGTATACAGGGTGGCATAAAATGAACTGAATGTTTTTTAAATGCAGTAACAAGTAGATGATGAACAGTGCCTGATTTATGGCAGGGCATTCGGGACACGGGCCCAGGGCCCCTGATTTTCTGGGGCCTCCAAATGCTGATGAGGATTTTTCAATTATTGTCCAAAATCTGGTGTAGTTTTAATATCTAATGGAATTTTTATTTCATTCTACATTCTATTGTGTTCATATTGTATTTTTAAAACATTGTATATTTTGTCTGAAACATCCATTTATAATTACTTTATTATAGTGAATATTTTCTTTTACCTTTATCACTTTAAAAATGCATTGTAATTTTAATTCTCATTTAATCCTGTTCCTGTTCTCGTCGGATTATTTGGGGGTATGAGGGTAGCTTGCAAGCAATAGAGCCCCCTAATATTTTAAATAATTGTAGCTTGGTGTTGTCGAGAATTTATTTTTAGTTGTTGCATATTTCATCATTCCAGATACATAGGCTTGCATAGGAAAAGATAGTCAACACACTACAATTTATTATGAAACGTCTACTCATTTAAATTTTATAACTGTGAAATAATTACTTAAAAGTAAATTAATGATTAAAATATCCATTAAAAAATTAAATATGATAAAGTAATTATTAAAGTCAATAATAGTCATTTTAGTAAGTACTTTTTTTCAATTTTTTTCTACTTGATCCCCCTGTAAATATCGGTGCAAGGGGGCCCCGTAAGCATCTGTGCCCAGGGCCCCCAAATTCATAAATTGGTCCCTGATGATGAAACCTATGGAATTTATTCTTGCAGGAGAATAATATGTGAAGTCGGGAAATTCTTTACTACATTTTCTTGTTTTAGTTCCAAATATATCAGACAGATGGCACTGTTGGAATGTTTAAACATACTTATAAAAATTGATCAACGTTCACTCAGCTTTTTATCTTAATTTTGTTTAGTTGTTCAAATATCAAAAAAAGGTTTACATTTTGAAATTGAAAAGTTATTTTGAGCACTATTGCGATTTCAGACAGTCCAACACATAGTAAAAAGATTCCTGACTTCATATATTATTCTCTTACAAGAATAGTTTAAATACCTGTCACCTCTTATTTGTTATTGAATTTTCAAAACATTCAATTCACTTTATGCCTTTTATGAGTAAATATGATGTGCACTAATAAATGATGAGTTTGAATTGTCTAAGAAAAACAAAATGCCCATCAAGTAAACAACAAAAACTCTTTGTATGCCAGAGCTCTTGTTCTCAGACATTCTATTCTTCTGTCCTAGCTCTTTTTCAAAGAGAAATGTGTTGTCATTAACTATCATTATAAGACATTTGATAAATAATGTAGATTTATAATTTGCTTTGCTACTATAATTATTTTCAAACTTCTAGGAATATGCCACATGGAATTTAATTAAACTATTCCATTGTTCAAAGTTTCCAACCATGAGAAATTTCTCCTTCAGTAACAGGGGTAAAGATTTTAATGTTTCAGAGCAATCAAAATTGTTAATATTGCTATAGGGATGATATTTTAAGTACACTATCTGGGAAAGGAGGATATTCTAGTCTGAATTAAGTTGAATGGTTAAAATGGAGATGAATAAATAATAACCATTGTGATGGAGAAATAGAATGTATCATGAATGAAATATCAGTGTAAATGATAAATAATCTCAAATTAGGACTAAATTACCAAAAACAATTTCAAAATCAAGGACTTTATACCTCAATTTAAAAAAATGACCGGTAATTGATTACAGTTATCTTTTCTTTTCTTTTTTTTTATTTAAAAAAAACTACTGCCAGTTGTATTTTATGCCTATTTTTGTAATCTAATTCATTATAATTTATATCTGAGACAATTATAAACTATTAACAATGTTGCCTTATTTTTATGTTTTCTCAAACTTTATTTATTTTTCATTACTCTCATAATTTACACCTCCTTTCTTTACACCTGCTACTTTTCAAAGAAAATTTTGGTAAAAAACAAAGATTTGTGTAGTTTTTGCATGTAGAATATGATATAATTTAAATTAATGAAATGATCAATACCTCTACTTGTGTTTTATCAATTTTAATTTTAGAATATTTCACTTAAGATCTTGGACACAAATTCTTTATTTTTTCCTGTGACTTTTCCTTTTCAGCTGCACTGTGTATAGATGGTATTGTAACTATAATGCAGTTTCATCAGTCCTATGATACATTTGTACTGAATTGTTTATGTTTCCAATATTTAGACAAATAACAATTTCATGGATGATTTTTAATATTCATGGTATACTGCTCTGTTAAAAAAACATAGATAATAACATGGCATCTGGAAGAGAATTTGAAGTGAATAAAGTTCTTATTCTTTATTCAATTCTAACAAAGGGATCGCCAAACATGGTGCTCACCAATTTTGATGAGTTTAAGGTATGTTGTAGAGTTTTTATCCCCAATTATTCAGGTGAAAGGATTTCTTCAAATGGGCCTTAGCTTTTGAGAAATTGGGGATCAAAATTCAGCATATGTTTCAAATACCCATTAGTTTGCTATTCTCAATATGTAATTCCTGGCATGAATGCAGAGTGCTCTCTTGCCAGCCAGAGGGCCCAAGTTTGATACTACCTCTTGACTTCTTTTTTAATTAATTTTATGTTTTGACACTTTACAAGTTTTAAGCATGATTATGAATTGCTGCAACTTTGAATTTTTTTCTATTTTCTTAAAAATATACAATTACTTTTATGATTTTTTTTTCCATGAAATATTTTATCTAAATTTTAAACTAGCATCTCTACTGATGAAAATCCAAACTATTTTATGTCTATATATATATATATATTTGTAATTATTATTTCCCTTTTTGTATTTTTATGTTTTAAGCAAAGTTCTGAAATAATGCATCATATATATATATATATATATATATATATATATATATATATATTACTTTATGGTATTTTAAGTGAAATTTATTATTTCATGTAAATTATAAATAATTCTAATGTTAAATGTCCCAAATATATTTATCTTTAAATTAATAAAAATGGACAAATTACTATATTTCAAAATATGATTTTCATTCTAACAAATAGCGTTAATAAAACAAAAATTGTCAATTGGAAATGTAAAAATCGTCTGTGGATTACACATATAATATATAAAAAATATTTTTTTTTATTTAAAAAATCACCAGCTAGACTTCCATAATAATATCAGAATAAATAAAATTTTCTTTTTATTCATATCTTTTAGCTTCTTTTGTAGACAAACACTAGGTAAGAAGTTATGCTCTATATAAGAAAATTTTCCATATGAATATTCCATTTTGAATATTTTTTCATATATGTCACCCAATTAATTGCATATTTACTAAACTAAAATGTCAATGTCAGTAATAATAAACATTTTTGTATTTCATCATTTGACATATTTTAATATATTTAAAACAAATGAAATATTAAAAATATTTTTTTTTCCTAATCAAATATTATGCATTATTTCAGAATTGTATTTAAAATATAAAAAGGTAAATAATAACAATTTTATGAAAATAAAATTTTCTGCACAAATTAGACACAAATTGGTTTAGATTTCTGTCAACAGAAATGTTACTTTAAAAATTATAGAAAAAATAGAAGTTTTCATTAAAAATCAAAAACACAAATCTATCTTTTTAGGAAAACATCAAAATTTCAAATCTGTAGCAATTCATAACTTTGCTTAAAAGTTGCAAGTGTCAAAAATATAAAATTTAATTAAAAAAATATAAAAAAGAAGTCAAGGCAGCATCAAATTCTGGGTGATGGGCGAGCTCTCTGCATTCGCGCCATGAATTACACCTTGAGAATAGCAAACTAATGAGTATTTGAAATGTATGCTGAACTTTGACCCCCATTTCTCAAACATACATACATACATACACAATGACACTACAATCCATGTAGGATTTTGACCTCCCTCAGTATACCTCACCAGACCTTTCGATCACTGGCCTTTAATTTATAATTTATAATATGGTTTTGTGTTAGATCTTTCTCTACCTCTTCCTAGGTCTACCAATACTTCTTTTCCCTGTTAATTTACTGTTGCATATCTTCTTTCAATTTCTCAAACAGTAAGTTCCATTTGAAGAAAACCTTACACCTGAATAATTAGGGATAAGAATGCACACAACATACCTTAAATTCATTGAAATCGGTAAGCACCATGTTTGGCGGCCCCCTTGTAAGAGAAATATGCTCTATCAAAGAAATTAAAAGTATATGAGTATTTTGTGATCCTGAATCTTGAAAATATATCTCAAGATATATCTAAGAGGCACTAAAATGTTTTCAAGCTTAAAAGAGCAAAGTATTTAGTTATACTAAATGTTTCTAACAAATTCCATGAAATTTTCTGTAGGTTTGTTTGCAAACTTAAAAGGCATTTCATTTACATTATAGAGTGCTCTTAACATGGTTTTATTCCTGTTCAAAAACTATTTCAGACTCTTAAAACTCTTATACATTTTGTTTAATCTTAATTATTCATTCCTTAAAATGTTATATAGTTGATTCATATTATAGATAGTCATTTATTTTTTTACCCAACTGCCAAGAAGGGTATGTGTTTCACGCGTATCTGGACATGTGGATTTCTTTATACCCTCAAAACATCCCAACGGCTGGATGGATTTTAATGACTGAGGTCTCTATCGATTCGTCGTAACCGTCCGATAGTTATGGGCTAGGTTTGGTATTTACAAATTCAAAATGGCGGCCATAAAATGCAAAATGGTGGTAGAGACGAAAATTTTTTTTTTATGCACCCTATTGAGTGGCACATCATTGGATAGGTGTTTCATTGACTATTTTACAGTCAGAAACTCCATTTAAATATTACACAACCTGGAAGTTGTGTAGGTAGGATCTCTAGCTTTACTGCAACTCTAACCTTCATAGACATTGATAGGCCTCATCAAAACAGTGTTTATAGATAGGAACTAACAATTAAACAAAACTTAAAAGTCATCAATACAAGTAAATAAAAAAAATTGGTAAGTAATATAAAAAATAGTTTCACAATGATGAGAAATAATTAATTAGTTCGCTTTTTATGCAGTTGGGTTTTTTAATTTTTTAATTTAATTTTTACTTGTTTGCTCAAAGTTTTCCTTTGAGATGAAAAAATGATTTGAAAAAAAAAAAAAAAAAAAATGAATATTTTTTGCATTTCCTGTTTTCATCTCCAAAAGAGTGTGCAAAATACACAAGTAAATACAATACTTTTAATAAGTGTAGTGTTACTTAGATAAATTTAACAATTATTGAATGAAAATATTTGCCATTTTTTGCCTTTATGACCATACTTTTAATTTCAAAAGTTGAATAAAACAATTTCATTGATTAAATAAAAAAGATAAATACAACTGTCTTTATTAATTGTGTGATATTATGATTTTACATTTAATTTTAATTATATGTGCCTGAAGCTGCTCATCATATAAACACTTGTTCTTTTTTTCGTTTCTTTTAGAATTTCAACTTTTCTTATGGAGATTTAAAAAATATTTTCCCTTTTGCTTTAGAAAAGATTTATTTAAATTTCCTATTGTTTAAAACAAATGCATAAATTTTATGTAAGTCGACAATAGCAGTTTATTATTTATTTTATTACTTTAGGCAATGAAAATAATTTTGACAATAAACAAGCAACCCCACCCCCTCCTCCTAGAGATTCTTCTGTTCAGGGTAAGATGATTTTTCAGCCAAAATGCATGGCTAATTTTCACTTACTAACTGCCTGCTTTCATCTATGTCTGGAAAAAAATGATTTTATACTTACAAAATTCAGTTTTTCTGGTAAACTGAATAAAAGAAATAACTGTTTTTTCTCTCCTATTAAAAAAATAATAATATTCAACTCTCAAATTAAACCATGACATTTGAAGACACTTATATGTTATGCATCAAATGAATAAGATATATTTTTAAAATCTGTATAAATTGCATTTGATTAGTTCTGATATGATGATGCAAATTTTATTTTTTGGTAATAGACCAAGGGGTGATTAATTTAAGGAATATTTTTCATTTAAATTTACATCATAAACTCTTAGCATTTATTTTTTTAGTGATATGAAATGATTTAATATATATATATACTTTGTGGCATTATATTTTCACAATTTCTTTTCTATTTCATGCTGCTATTAAAATTTATATTATTTTCTCTTCTTTGAAGAATGCTGTGAAATGCAATCAGAAGGTATATGCTTAGTTATTATTGCATGTTTACATTCATGTGTCATATGCTTATATTAATCTAATACTCAAGAAATAATTTATATTCTTGGGCGTCTTCATAGAAAGTTTCTTATTAAATTTATCTGTCAATTTATTAAATTAAAAATTATATACTATTGTATAAATATAGTGGGACTAAATATATACCCTTGAATAGCCTCTTTTTTTGGCTCCTAGTGTATGAGGAACAGGATCAGTTTCTCAAATGCTAATCCTGTAATGTAAATGAACTTCTGTTTTTAATAGGTATAGTTCTATATTTTGAGTTTTTGTTATGACTAATATCTTATAATAATACTGCCAGTTTATAAAACAAATTTCAAAACTTTCGCATGCTTTTTAATTTCCCCTTATATATTTTTACATGTTATTATCCATCCTCACCTGTTATATATTTTAACCCGTTTTTTTATTTATAATATAGGATATCACTGGGATATATCTGACTGGGTGAGTCCTGACAAAACTGTTAATAATAATTTTATTGATGAATCCCCGACTGAAGGTCAAGATTCATCTAGTGTTCAGAGTACAGATTCAAACAGCTTTGTTAGTCAAATAGAGTTAGTGCCTGATAAAGAAGGTGCATCACCGGTGAAAAGGGATCAAAATAAAACTACATTAGTTTCTTCATCACCATCTAAGCCTAAAATCGATTTGGAAGCAAATTCTACTAATGCCAATTCAAAGAATCAACATGGAAATTCTGCTCATACACCACTATTGGGCAAAGAGGATTCTCCACCACCTTGTTATTCCAATAATGTGAAATCATCATGGGCAGATTTTTCTGATGATGATGAGACTTATGGTTTTCCTACAAGAGGGGGTCGCGGATTCAGAGTTGCATTAGAAAGTGGTGATTATGGTGCAGTCAATCGAGACACTGATAATATGTATTTAGATGGATTAGATTCTGATAATGCATCAGTGTCAGGTGTATCAGCAAAAGTTTGTGAATTGGATGATAGTGAAGCAGATACCTGTGATGTTGATACATTACCACCACCAAAGGACTATGCGTCCATGCCATCTTATGTGTGATAAAACTATTTATTCAGTATTTGGAACAACACTACTAGGTGGTGAACAGTGGTTGATAGACTGTATAGCTTAGAGTTTATGGTATATCTAGCTATTAAATACTATCTGGCCACTGAAACTGTAAGTCAGCTTCATTTCAAACTCTGTCTCATTGTTGATAACCAAAGCTACTACATTTTATATTTATTTTTTACTGATTTCCCAATCACATTGTTTTAAGTAAGTTTTATGATAATTATTACATTGGTTTTCTAATAAAATTCAGCTATTTTACAAAGATATTTTTATGTATTTTAAAAGAATTTTGTATGGACATTTGTCATTAATATAAATAAAGAATTGAAAATCATATGTTATAGCCAATAATAGACAATTTTAAACCATGCATACATAAATTCTTGCACCATTTTATTATTATTCAATATATTTCTTGAATTTCACTATTCATTTTTCTACATATAGTTCTGTTAAATTATTATTTTTTCTTTTTTTGTTAGGATGTGTGGCCTGTTATAGTTTTTACTGCAACACAGTAAAAATTGTTATAAAAATCAAAGCATCTATATCAAACTATATCAGGGTCCAAAAGACATTAAAAGGCACAGCAATGCTTAACTTCGTGCCTGATAGCTTGTTGCTGTTAAGTTTAAGGAATATAATATAGGGAGAATTATAATATCGAATATTATAATGTAGCTGTTCGAACTGACTGTGATAATTTTGGCAGCTACAGTGCCTAACAGGACTTTATAAACAAAAGTCCTTCAATGAAGAATTGAAACCTCAGGTGTCAAAGTCCAGCCATTTTTATACCTATAATTTTAAATTAATGGACACTTTGGAATATGGTCAGTGTTTAAAAAAATTAACCTCATTGTAAGAAGTTCAAAATTTATAGTTTCTTTTCACCAGTTTTTATAATACAATTTTATATGAATACCTACATTGAAATACTACTATTGATTTTTTAAGTATGAATAAAGTAGTTCTAGATTTCTGCTAAAATGTATATCCTAAAATGCATGACAAGGGAATTATGGAACATTTTTCTATTTATATTTGCCATTGCATGTATACACATATATTTATTATATATGTATATATGTAAGATACTATATAAAACAAATTATATATATATATATACATATAGTTATATATATATATGGTGCTATGTTTATATTGCCATGGTTCTAGAGAATGAGTCATTTGACTGTTAATGCATTTATTAGTTGAATGTCTGTAGATTGCTATTGTACATAATATACTTCAAATAAAAACATTTCTTGTAACTTGTGTTTTATTTTATTTAACTTGTCCTAATGCAGAAAATATCTTTTATTTTACTTCAAAAAGAAACCAAAAAAAAGTTCATAGGATTACAACTCCTACTATTCAACTATAATTAGGTAGATGGCATGCAACTGTAGACAATTCATTTCTTAATAAATGTGACAACCAGAGCCAAAAACCAGTAGAATCTAGTTTTTATTTATTAATTATAATAAACTCTGTGAAATCCACATAGCTTGAGACTAAAGGTGGTTATAGGTAATTGTTTTATTTACATTTTTTAAAAATCTGATTAGTAATATTTTCATGAAAATTAAAATGCAATAAATAAATCTGGTGCTAGGGTGGATGATTTTAAACAAGATTATATGCATCTTTAAATTTCAATGGTCCTTATTCTATTTTCAAACAGTCATACAATGGTAAGTAATTTTGTAATGAATGTTGTTATCTCTGGTTTTGAGATTAAATGGAAATGAAATCTGTATATGTATTGAAGAATTTAACATAAAAATAATTCATTGAAACGAGTTCAATTATTGTTAAAATATTTTTTCTAACCATCCAGTTTTTCCTTGTTGCTTAGTTTAAGCCATTAATTACTCTTTTAGTATTTGTATCTGTTTATCCTTTTTTCCTAGAAAAAATTATTTTAGAACACATGAGAGATATATCAAAATAACACAATTCAACTCTTTGTAAAATAGATAATTGGTGAAATCACTGCTATTAAATTTATTCTATGGGCTTAGCTGTTAATTGTGATTTCCGTGTTTACATATCAAAATGAATGGTAGATTATGCATTGGTAAATTTTATAAAGTCAACTGTAATGTATTTTCATTACCACCAATGCCATGTTACTTATTTTCTTTCCCATAGCATAACAAATCCTTCCAAGTATCTCTAGTCTTCTTATCATAGACAGACATGGGTATAAGAAGGGGAGGTCTGGACCTAGCTCCCAGAGTTCTGGTTGAACTCCCAAAAAATATTTTATAGCAAAAAAATGAATTTTTTTTTTAATTTAAAAGAGCAGTAGTTGATAGTAAATAGTGGATAAAGAATGATAAGTAATAATAGCAAGACTGAATAAAACACAAATTTAAATTTACTATGTCACTATTTAAGAGGTGGGGTTACAGGTAAAGTCTCATAAGTCACAAACAGCAATAGACATGTCAGATATGAGATTGATTCATTATGGTCTAGAACCTAGAATGTCTTGATAATTTTATGCCTGAAGCGCAAAGAGAAATACTCTTTTGTACATTCTGAGATAAGGCACTGATATTGCAAACATCTCAATAGGCATGTCCACTACATTTTATGCTATGTTTTGGGTATGTAAAATCTTTCCGATCGATGGATACTGCATTTTTTGAACGTCAACTAAAAACAACTAATAATGAACATTTCTAAAGAGTGTTTGGCATTCTTAAAATGCTATCTGCTGATTTTCTTCAATGTTTTAAACAGTAGATGAAACATATATTCACAATTACACACCAGAGATGAAGTAGCAATCTAAACAGTGGGTTGGAGTGCATCAAAGAAAGCGAAAAGGGTTCCATCTGCTGGAAAAGTCATGGCTATGATTTTCTGACATTTACATGGTGTGGTGCTTGTACACTACCTGGAAAAAGACAGGACTATCACTGGACAGCATGACACTTTACTACTGGACCTGATGAAGAGTGCTATTCAGACTAAATATCTACATCTGACCAAAAAGAAAGTTCTCTTTTACCACAACAGTGTACCTGCACACAAGTCTCTGGCTGTTGCTGTGAAACTCCATGACCTGCACTTTGAGGTGCTTCCACATACTCCGTATTTGGCTCCCAACAATTACTTTCTCTTCCTAAACTTGAAGAAATGTCTCAATGGACAAAGATTCACTTCAAATGATGAGGTCAAAGCTGAGACCACAGCTTATTTCGCAGAGTTAGATAAGGCTTTATTATATTAAAGGTATTAAAAAGTTGGAAACTCATTGGTCTAAATGCAGTGAGTTGCAAGGGGACTACATTGAAAATTAAAATGAATTTTTGTCAAAAATCTTGTGTTTTCTTTGTCAGACCGAGAACTTTTCAAACCACCCATCTGTGGCCAGTAGAACCAACTTATATGGGCCCGTGGGGCCTGAACACACTCAATAATTTGCTCTTCCAGCCCACCCAATTTTCAACATTCTATTTTCATTCATTTTTTTTTTTTTTTTAACTAGCTGAAAATAAATTGTTTTGTTGATGTTTATAAAAATATTTTGTTTGAAAATACGTCAAAGATAGCAATAATAGACACACAAGAATCTAAAAGACAACCTACGTCCCCTCCTTTCATCTTAAAAGACATACAATCAATTTTCTCTCAAAAAAGAAATTCCCTGCATATTCGTGAATTTTTCTTCCTAATGCACCAACTTTTCAGTTATTATTCAGCACTTTCCATTTTTTGGGCTAAAAGATTTTTCAGAAAATGCTGTCAAAGCATTTTAACAATTCAAATTGTCAAAGCATTTTGACAATTTCCAACATGTTTCAGCTGAGGAATGATAGTTCTATATATTTAATGAAAAACTCTATTTGATTAAAATCACTTCAAAAGTCATGTCTACCAATTTCATGCTTTTTAACCCTTAAATGCCGGGTGTTGCTTTTTGGCAACATACCCAATTTAGGCTTTAAAATACTATTAGAATAATATTGAAGCAATAATGCCTAATGTTGCCAATAAAATACATTCTGAAAATATTATTAAATCGATTTTCAACATATATATGGCAACACTTGTGCTGTTTAAGAATAAAAATAGATTGATTTTTTCAATTGTTGCTACTTGATCTTTTTGTTTTGTTTGGAAGCTTGCGAAATACACTATTTTGTTCTGCAGTGAGCAAGTAAAATTTATTTCTTATTATAGTTCCTAAAATTCTTGTGTGTTTAATATTATAAAATTTTATCAAGGAAAATTATTTTTTCAATTAAAGACCAGTATTGCCGATTAGTAACAAACTGTTTTTTAGCCGTAAACCATACTTAAAACAAAATAGGATTTTTAAAAGTATTTTTCCCGTGATTTATTTAAAAAATGAAAACCAAAAAACATTATTACAATGATTTATGAAAAATCAGGCATTTAAGGGTTAAGTTTACAAGTGACTCTGTGAACATGTCAGAAAGTTCGTGTTGTTGGATGGAGAAAAATACTTCTTTTGGGATAGCTTTAAGTGGAAAGTTTGACTCCTACAGGTTGAGTTAATGCAAGCATATGTATGAACTCTCTATATGTTACTTCAGTGAAAATTGCACTGGAATTCCAGAGTGCACCAGGATAGTCATATTTTTTTCTCTGATTTTAATAAAATAGCTAAGTGTATAAATATTGAAATTTTCTCCCCACGGAATTGACTAAAATTTTTTTTTGCATTCTATTATGTCAATGAAAGGACTTAATCAAATTACTATTTCAGACGTGAATAAGAAAAATGAAGAAAATTTGTTTTAGAGGATGCTTCGGATGCATTTATTGTAAGGTTTGCAGTTAGGAGATCATATTTGCAATATTCTGTGGTACTGTGGTACATAAAAGATGGGTTCATTTTATTAAAAAATTCGATAAGTGCTTATAAATAGGAAAGGTGCATTTTTAATAGCAGAAAACACTGAAAATTTATAAAATTCAAAAAATCAGTGTTTTGTCTGTAAAAGAATTTTTTCTGTCTTCTTCATAGGACTTCCTTCTAATGTCATTAGTTTTCTAAATATACGTTTTACGAAAAGGAGGCTGTATAAAAATTAAATTTTGTGTATTAATGTGCATGCAGCTGCTTTGAAAGAAGTGCCATATCTGTAAAATATACTTGATTTGTATACTTTTTGTAATTGGAAGTATCTTTCTATTATCAGCGGTTCAAGAAATTATATTTATTTTGAATCATCCGGTATAGTTTAAGTAAATAGTAGTACTATTAATACAAGCATTTTGGTGTATTTGCATTAAATGCCCATTTTCATATGTTTTTAGTCCTTTGCATTTTAATTTGTAATCTAATTCATGGCACAATAGTAATTATTAGTCCTTAAAATAAAGACCCCATGAGAATATAATTCAATAAAATCCCAACTTTATATTCTACTCTAAAATATTCTAACTTGACATCTTTTCCCAAACTTTCAAAGAAAGCAAAATGGCAGTGTCATTTTACCCTAAAATGATTTTCAGACCACCCATTATTTTTCTAAAGTTGGCTCCACTGTATGTGACTTTCAGTTTTACTCATGCACTATAGCACAGTTTGTGAACTATTAATAGATGTGTCGTAATTATTCTGTATAGACCTTTTAGAAATATTTTACAATCATATTGATTTTAGAACATTTCTAATTTTCAATATTTCCAAATTCTGGGAGGAGGAAGAGGGTAGAGATATGAATGGACCCGAAACCCAAGTTCGGGCCAATTTTCTTTCATTTGACTCTTGGCAGGCCCAGGCTTATCTTTCTTCCGAATATTGGAATTGGGCGTAGACTTCATTATTTCCATTCTGGAGCATGCCGGGCCTTACATTTTTCCTGCAGATTCCAGCCCAGTTGGCTTGGATTTCCAGGCTATAATGTAAAGCCGATTTTTTTTTTCTCTCCAGTGGATAATATCAAAGCAACTTTTCCTTAGTGAAGAAAGCAAATGGTAAAATATTCCTTAGTTTTATTTTCTTTTTTACGTTTTTTAAATAGAGTAAAACTTTTATAATGGACACTCCCAGAATATCAAACACCTCTATTTAGTGAATGCTTTTTCAATCCTCCAATAACTCTCTATATTTGTTGTCTTAGTTTTTACCTCTGAATAGAGTACCTTAAGAATAGCAGCCAAATTCTGGGATCCTGGATTGTCTGCTTTTCAGAGGTTTTACTGTATGTGTAAAGTGGTGTAGTCAGGATCTTCATCCAAATTAGGCTTTGAACCATTGTTACTCATAAAATGAAAAATTTCCTTGTGTTACATGCCCATACGGTAGTGTTTAGTAAATACGTAACACACACAAATCGACATAATGAAAAGCACAAACAGTCATGTTATATGTTTAAAAGTTTCATAAAAGAGCATCTTCTTCAATCCTCAAAGGGGGAAAAAAGAGGATAAGACAGAGCAGTAGTAGTAACGTACATATTACTTTGCTGCTATTGTGCCTAACTTTTTCTTTCATTACTTTTGTGTTCAAAGAGGCTTTTAGTATGAAGCCTTGAAACAGTTGAATGGTAAATATTTTATGCTGTTTTTGCTTTTCTTTACTTTGGTTTTTATACATTATATTATATCCTAACACAAATGAAGAGCTAAGTGGAAGAACATGTTAAGTAACAAAAATTACATTTGAAGAAATTTGAAGTGAAAGTTTTTGCTGTAAATTTTAATGATTTATTTTCTGTTTGATACCATGTGTTTAAAATATTAACACGTATGGTACTAAACTCTCTCAGAATAACTTATTCATATTTAATTCTCAAATATTAAAAATTATTAATATTATTGACATTATTAAATATTAATGAATAATGTCTTAAATCTTCAAGACTAAATAGAATTTTAGTTTTTTATCTTCACCATATGATAGGATACCTCATAACGCTTTCATCCAAAAGAGAAAATTTTTTTTTTTTAATGTAGCATAACATGTTCATCCACTCAACTCTTCAAATGATTTTTTATGCATCTCAGCTTTTAAATGCACTTGGTGGGGGGGGAGGAGTTAAACCCGAAATCCTACTCTTCACTGCACCGGTGCACATATATATATATATATATATATAAATTGTATACATCCTATATAAAAGCATGCATTAAATATACATAAATGTATGTATATATAAATTAATTAAAAAATTAATATATCCTTACAGTGTGTCGTATAAATTTTATATCAACTTAAAATTGATTTAGGCTTAGTTACATCTACTAAAGGCAAAAGAATTATAGAGGTCAATCCTTCTTGAGTGGAAAAATTAAATCTTCCCACTCAAGAAGGACTGACTAATGAAACATAAGAATCTACGGTTAAAAGATAAGAATAAACCTTTTATGAAGCAGGCCCGTATGTGGGTAGGGGCCCGACCTGGAAAAATATTTGCCTGTCCTAGCACAATTGACTGGACACCCTGATCGACACATTAAATTTCTGAACTTTTCTTTGCCTCATTTAAAAAAAAAAGAAAACTTTTTTTTAGAATAGACTGTAACCTAACTAACAGACACTCATCCCCAAAACTTCTCAATTCGAACAAAACAATTTAAACAAAAAATTCATTTGTGAAGACTTTTTTCTTTTTTTTTCATTCCAAGAACTGTAGGACATTTTTCATTTTATTGCTGTGTAGAAATTTATCTTACTGCCTCCCCAAACAGTTGAACTATAGACTTTAGAGAATAATAGGGTTTAGAGATTATCCTCTTAACTCCTTGTCTCAAACTGATTACCTGATGTCCACAAAAATCGGTTTCTTTGTACAACTGTCATACATGAAATTTATTGTTATCAGGTAAAGGAAACCAAAGGTATGGATTTTCAGTTGAAGTTGGCTACCTATTTTATGGCTTGACTGGACAGGTTGCACAAAATATGCAACTATCATGTGTTACAACATGTGGTTTTTTAATTGTTAACTTCACTGTGTTGCTTTTGAACAAAAGAGGAAAATGTTCTTTAACAGCTTTCTCAACACTGTTGCAAATTATAAAAATTTCTAAAATTAATCACTGTCACACAGAATAGAGTTTTCAGAATAATGGAGTTTTATAATTACATTGTAAATGTCATCTATGACTATTTGAATTTAATATTTTATTATTTGAATATTTTATGTAATTAAATGACATAAATGCAATTTATAAATGCGAATATTACAGAAATTACTAATTATCCTTTTTATAAGTACAAAAAGTGTTATGCTGCCCCACCCTTACGTTTTTTATTCTACTTTTTAGTTGTTTTGTTCCTTCCTTCCTATATATGTGATATAAATATCCAAATCAGTCTCATAGTTTATGTATTAAAAGGGGGAAATAAATGTAAGATTGTGAAACGGAAATATGAATTGAAAAAGGAACAAAAATACTAAACAAGCATTAATTTTTTTAAGCTATGAAATTCTCATTTTTATTTAGTATTTCCTTAATTTATAGCTACAATTTACTAACAATAATCACTTAAGGCAGCTTGTAAAATATATTTTTGTTCGCTCGACTTTGCGAAACTTTATATTGTGTTCGCGGACTCATTTTTAAATGAAAAACACAGGGCTCCCAAATGGTCCCCTTTTTGAAAAATGGTCCCCTTTAGTCCCCTTTTATGTATTTTGGTCCCCTTAGTCCCCTTTCTGTGGCTGGAAAAAAAATTACTAATGTGGAAAAATTGCCGCAAAACTCAAACTCTAAAAATCACAAAAGTTCAAATATTGCGTTTTACTAGCAAGCTAAAACATTGTAACTGTAATTCTTTCATGAATGTCAAAAAATTGCCGCACAATGTGAAAAGATGTTAAAATACGCATTGAAAATCTCATTAAAAATCATTAAAAATTCAAGTAAGAGAACAAAATTTTACTACATTAAGCTAGAAGTTTGAAACCGAATTTCAAAAAATCGCCATAAAATGTAAAAAAAAGAAAAAAAAATTAAAAATTGCTATAGCAATTCAATTTTATTGAAAAGAGGGCAAAATTTAATATGTTCTGCGAAAAGATTGAAACTGGAATCCTTTTACGAATGTCAAAAAATCGCATAAAAAATTCAAAAATTGCTGTAATAAGCTTTATTGAAAAGAGAACAACATTTACTGAACTGGGCTGAAAAATTGAAACTGAATCCCATTTACTAGCGTAAAAAAGTCACTGCATAAAAATCGTTAAAAATTCAGAAAATCAGAGAAGTCAAAATGTACTATAGTAGGGCATTGTATTCGGTTATACAATGAATACACGATTCCGAATACATTGTATTCGGAATTTTTTCACAAATGGGGGTGGAAAAATCCTTTCAGGATGTGATTTTTTTTTTTTTTTATCGCTAACAATTTAAACCAGAGGATGTAATTGTGGAAAGACAAAATTTACTACAGGAGAGTTAAAAGTTTGAAACCAAATTTCTATTATAAATGTCAAAAAATCACTTCAGAATGCCAAAAAACAAGGAAATAATTCGGAAAAATTTAAAAATCACTGTATAAATTCCAAATAAACTTTATTGTAAAGAGGACAAAATGTACTACATTCTGCTAAAAAATTTAAACCAGATTCCTTTTACAAATTTGGAAAAATTGCCATAAAACAAGAAAAAAGGCTAAAAATTACATTAAAAAAAAACTACTCAAAAAAGTCTAAAAATTGGCTTCTATGTGCATAACTTTAGACATACAGCTATCTTCTTGCCAAATCTTATAGCTCTATGTGCAGCGATCTCCTCAGCACAAAGACACATAGACAAACCTCAATCTTTATTAGATTAATTTTTAATACAATTATTCAATTGGTAAATAAATCATATTAGTTGTAAATTTCCAAATGGGGAAAAAAGTCCAGGCTAGGATTCGAACCAGGAATGTCTTGGCTGGAGCTGCCAATGCTCTACCTACTGAGCCATCCCGGGCGAATCTGGAAGACTAATTCACCCAGCTAACCTTAATGTTGCCATACTATGCTTTTTCCGATGGACATTGTAGCTTATTTCAGCTTTTATTGGGTAGTACAAAGGAACTAAATTTTATGTTTGAAATTAATAATTAACAATATCTAATCAATAGTTAATCTAATTTTAATACTCAACAGGAGGTGCTGTTATGCTGTGCTTTTTTAGATCACATGCTATCAAAGCTAATGTGTCCGCCAGCTCTGTATGTACATATCGCTCACCCACAAGAAAAGTGACACATCTCGACAAAAGTACATTTTACAGGAGAGACAAAAGAAAATTTGCATGATTTTACTGTAACGTGAAATTATAGCACTTAGCTCTACATGCAGGAATGAAAGCGTGCATAAAAGCGTAAAACCCTTAAAAATGAAGACGTAGGATGAGGTTTGGAGGATTAGGTAATTTTACCTCCCCACACAAATCACCCCTCTTCTGCGGTCGCAATTGGACATACAGCGTAATAAAGCGATTTTTCGCATAGCTACACTTATGAAACTGTTTGCGTAGCAAGACGCACCTATGACAGACCTACTAGTGGAATAGTGTTAAATGAATTAGTTAAATGAATTTTTGTGAGATGTGTCACTTTTCTTGCGGGTGAGCGATATGTACGTAACGCGATAACTCTTGATAGAAGTATCCGATTTGCTTCAAATTTTTTTTTTCTAGGTTCATTCTGATAAGGCTCTTCCCTTATTAGTTTGGGGTTCATTGATTAAGTGTAAAGGGGGGAACGGGGGACTAACCCCCCTTAACTTAGATAAATGGGTTTTTCGTGCAGAATTATCAGCTTTTCTTCAAATTTTGGTATACCAGTTAATTCTGATAACGAACTTCCCTGATTAGATTTGAAGGTTCATTGTTTAAGTCTAACAAGGAGAGGGCCAACCTTGTTAATCACAGATTTTGATTATTTTAATATATGTTGTAGTGTAGGGGCCCCTTAGTGTTAGGTCCAACGGATTTTATCCAATGCTCCTTAGTTCTTGAGAAACCGGGGGGTCTAATATTAGTACACAACTTAAATACTTACTTTGCAACAACAATGATAGGTTAGTCGTAGCTCAGTTGGTATGGTGTTTACCGGCTGATTCGCGGGCCCGGGTTCGATACCTGAATGCGCTACATTTGTTTTTCTCATTTTTTGTTTTATAAATTTACTTGTAAGTATAACTTAATAATCTCATTGTCAATTAAAATTTTTAATATTGTATATCAATTATAATTTTAACCTATTTAATTTTTTACTTTTAACTAAATAGTTGTAATAAAACATCATAAAACTGTTATTATTATTTTTTTTAAATCACTTTTAAAATGTATTTCATATATTCTTTATCGATGCAATGATATTGAGCAATTGTGTCAATTCGTGATTTTAAAGAAACATCATTTACGCATTGCTTTAACAAAGGAAGTCAATGCGATAATACTATTATTCTGTTTTTAAAGTAAGAAGCATAATTATATTAAAAATTAGCATCAGAATTAAATTACAACCGATTTTTTGCATATTAAAGATTTTTAAATTTGTAATAAGTATGCTTGCGCTTTCAATTATTTTGCTTTTCCCTTTATCTTCTTTCTAATTTTATTTTTATTTTATTTGAATATTCCTTTTTTATTTTATCATAACGAGATGGCACCACAACAGAATTTGTCACGATTTTGGAATTTTTATCATTCAATAATAGATCCAATTTCTTTTTAAACCTCTTTAATGGATGAGAAATAATACTTTACAAATAAGAAATGATAAATTTAAGTTTGTTAACATTATAATTAATGTATGATGTTAAAATTTTTAATTGAAATTATTAAATTATAATTACAACTATATTTATAAAACAAAAAATGAGAAAAACAAATGTAGCGCATTCAGGTATCGATCCCGGGCCCTCGGGTCAGCCGGCAAACGCCGTGCCAACTGAGCTACGACTAACCTATCACTTCAGTTGCGAAGTAAGTATTTAAGTTGTGTACTAATATTAGACCCCCCGGTTTTTCAAGAACTAAGGGGCATTGGATAAAATCCGTTGAACCTGACACTAAGGGGTGTCTACCCTACAACATATATTAAAATAATCAAAATCTGTGATTAACAAGGTTGGCCCTCTCCTTGTAAAGGGGGACATGGCGGGGCCAATACCCCCTTAATTTAGATAAATGGATTTTTCTATTCCATTTGCTTCAAATTTGGTATATAGGTTTATTCTGATAAGGCGCTTCCCTGATTAGATTTGGAAGTTCATTGGTTAAATATAAAGGGGGCTAATACCCCTTTTAAGTTAGATAAATGGGTTTTTCTATCCGATTTTCTTCAAATTTGGTATACCAGTTTATTTCGATAAAGAGTTTCACTGATTAGATTTGGAGGTCATTGGTTAAGTATAAAGTGGGGGGACAGGGGTATAATCCCCCTTAATTTATTTTTCGAGTGGCATTATTTTTTTAAATACTAGGGGGCTCTGCCCCCTACGAGCTACTCTCGTCAACCCTCGTTCACACACCGCAGACTCTAACAGCACGCTAATTTGATCGGCTTTAAAAAGATTTCGGAAGATTGAATTATAATTTTAATCTGACAATTATAATCTGACGTAAATTTCACCAAACTTTTCTTTCTCTTTTTAATATTCACGTAAAAACACTTTTGTTAGAAATGAAATATTATGATCATCTTAAAATATCAAATAAATGTCTAGCGCAATTTTTAAATTTAAACTGTTTTGCAATATTATTTTTTGTTCATTTTACGTAATAAGTGTAATGTGACGTAAATTCTCCTATTTAAGACTTCTAATGCATGTTAATGAATTTATTATTTTACAATATTCTTTCTCTTTTAAAATTCACGTGTAGTTTTTATGACGTAATTTTCAATGAGTTCCTGCTTTGTATATTTTCTGTTTATAATAGTCACGTGTAATATAATTTTTTAATTTGAAGTAAACATTATTGTTTGCGCTGTTTATACATCGGCAACAGTTTAAATTAATACAATTTTCTAAATTATGTAAAAAATATCTCTCGAAATGCTGAAAATTTGAATTTAAAATGGAAATAAAACCTCAAAAATGAGTCAAATTAAAAAACTAAATGTAGTCTCCACACCGGGAAATTCTAACGCATAAAATGATCTAAAAATGATTAAATTCCTATGTACAGTTTTTGCTCCTATAAAACTTTTTTAATGGAACGATTTTGTCCAACTTTGGCATTAAATATCTCTTAAAATAATTCTTCGATTTGAAAACTGTCTGCACCAGCGTGTTTATCAAACATTTCTCCATAATACTACCGATTTTCATATTTTTGTATGCAACATTTTTTTTAATATTAACGAAGAAAGGCATTCAATTTGGCATTCAAATCTTAAGCATTCAAATTGGATGCCGATCTGGCGGGAATATCTACGCAGATTTTCATTGGTCCATTTCCAAATCAAAACTTTTTTTTATATATAGAAGGAATCAGTTTAACTGGGCACTTTTCTTTTTTCATTTTTTTTTTCAAATAAGACAAGTGAACTTTATTTTAATCAGAAATTTTACTTAAGCCTATTAGTCAGTGAGATCTGAAAATCACTTCGCTGTTGTTAAGCCTATGGACGTGTAATGCATTCACATTTTTTATATGTCTCCTTAGAAAATTAATATTTTTAACTCCTTTTTTCTGTGTACTCTTCTAACAGGATGTCTCTTTAGCTCACAGGCTATCAAAACCTGAAAGCTAATGTGCCGTAGAGATGGGAAATATAGTTACTTTTGGTTAACAGGTTACATCGTTCCACACTTGTACAGGTAACAGGTTCCAACAACCTGTTATTTTTATAACATATAACTAATCGTACGTATCCGATCAACGGATGTTTTAATTGGCTTTTAAACAAAATGTTTGGAATAATTTTTTGACATGTAATTATAAATGCTGTTTTCTATTGAGATGAATCAAAATTAGTTTGTGATTAAAAACATAATTTGTGCAAGACAAAAACTTACCTAGTCATGATACTTTGAATTTCATGCATTTTTAGCGATTTCTGACACTAAAAACGTGTTTTTCCATTTATGGTGATTAAAACATTGAAAATTCATAAAATTCTAAGTATCATAACTCAGTAAGTTTTGACCATAAAAGAATACATTTTTGCTGTTTTACTTGTTAGAACATGGAAAAAAGTTTTTTAAATAAAACTTATAGGACAGAGGCATTGTATAACATTTGTAATTTCTCATCTATTTGAAAAGTAATTATTGTAATGTAAATCGATTTTTATGTGATGCAGACAAATTGCAATTGCAAACAATTGATGCAGAACAAATATACCTTTAAAACTAACGGTTTAGAAATTAGTTTTTGGAGATACCCTGTATAATAATTAACACAGTTTTAACAACACGATTTTTAATCGCTCCCCCCCCCAAAAAAGAATCATGCATATAGAATAGATTATGAAGCACTTTCCAACATATTCAGAATACCATAACAAAACATCACAATTGACAAAGGTGGAAGATGACGTTTTAATGAAAAATTTGGAAAACACGTAATGTATTTGAAAACACGATTTCTGCTATTACCATGAAGAGTCATTAAAATATATGGGTTTTTTTCAGCCCTGTATAAGATCTTCAGATATGTATGTATACTACATAGTATGCAAAAAGTTAGTTCAGTTAAACGCATAATACATTTTAAAATTTCCGCTCAGCAATTTCAACCAATAAACGAATGTTGTTGAGAACTGTTGTTCAACCTTAATATATATAGTTAAATTTAAAAATGCTACCACAATTGAAAACGCTCTTCCTAGCAATTATCGTTCGTGGCTCCAAAAGTTCAATTATTGTTCATTTTCTTCGACATCCAAATACTTTTGTGTGTTCCTGTAAATAAACGATAAGTTCTATGCACACCCTATTCTATAGTAAGAACCTTGTAGTACACTTCAGTGATTTATATCAATTTCAATATGTTTTAAATACTGTAATATCATTAAAATACACAGCAAGCGATTTTCCCCCATGAACCGTAATGTAACAGAATTCTTTTGAGTGGCCCTGTAAATGAACCAAATATGTTATACACACTTCCTTTACAATACCGAACAAGCCATACTAAACTTAAATAAGATATATCCATTTCATGGCAGTCGACCTAATATTTACACGAGTTAAAGAAAGGACAGACAGACAGACAGACAATCTGAATTCATAAACACTTTTCAACTATGTTGGAAAGTATTAAAAAATAGAAATTTGATTTCCGACTTCATAGCAGCCATATCTATCAACACATATTCAAAGCTAATTTCACAAGAACACAAAAATCCCGTAAGGCATGGTGACATCACGGCGACGTTGTTGTGAAGTCACACAGTGATTTTGTGACCGTCGATGTGACGTCATAGTTTATAGGAAATTTATAGGAAACGTTTATAGGAAATGACTGATCTGGGAAATAGAAAAAACAAGTAAGAAAAATCATGCGTTAAGCAATAAGCATAGATTATAAAGCACTTTCCAACGCTTCCTGAATGCTTTAACTAGACATCGTAATTTAAGGAAATAACGTAAATAAGATAACTAAGTAAATATTTTAGAAAACGCATAAAACATTTGAAAAACTGATTTCAGCAGTTACCGTCCATAGCCAAATATGTTTTCCAATTCTTTTGAATAGCCCTGTATTTAATCTGTAGGTTGATATATACTAGTATATAATGTGAAAATTTAGTTTAGGAAGAAAATGCATAACAGGTTGAAATTCTCATTCAGTAATTTATACTAATATATGAAAACATACTTGAATACTTTTGTACAGCCCTGTAGTTTACCTAGAATCTTTATTACACGCCACTATTTAGTTAAAATTTAATTCAAATTAAAACACTCTTAAAACTGCTGAAATCACATTTCCAGAAATTATAATTTATAGACGGCCATATATCCATTTCCTTCCGTGACCCTGTGTATCATTTTATCCATATTCTACAAACATTTCTTAGTAAATTAAATGCAGTTCAACATAAAAATCCATAACTCATCTAAAAAAACCTTTAAGCAATTTGCGCCCATACCCCTTAACTCTTACGTATACTTTTGTGTAGCCCTGTATATGAATTATAGCTTTTATATACACCATATACTATGCATAAATATAGAGAATCATAAAAGCGCATATTATAATTAAAAATGCATTTTCAGCAATTATTGCTAATGAACAGTACAATATCAACTTTTATAAATATAATAAATTATAAATATTTTTTTATAAATATTATAAATATCAAATTTTAAAAAGTATAATAAAGCAGTTTAATCTATAAACTTGTTATCAGGCATAAAAAACACTTTATTTCAATGCTTAAATGTCATATTTTATTTTTTAATGCGAAGTATCGAACGTGTATCGAAAACATAGAAAATGAGTTTACAATCGAAGAAAATTTAATAACTGATTTCTACAATTAAATGTTTGATTAAAATCACGAACAGTAAAAACGTGCTTACATACAATTAAAAAAAAATAAATATACCAATTTGAAAAACACTAAATAATTAGTATTTATAATTGTACTATTAAACAACAACAAAGTACAAAAGATGAATTAAATGTATTATTAGATTTAACAATTTCTCAAAAATCTCTCCATATGTTACAAGGAATTCCTATTATTTTATAATTTTGGCAAATGTTAAATCTGAAAACATTGATATGAAGATTTAGGATTTTAAATAATAATTTAAAATATTATTAGCAATGAAAAAAAGTCTTTCAAAAGTTTCACTACTATAGTATGTAAAACGACATTTCCCATTCAGTATAATGTTAATTTCTAATCTGAAAAACAATTCCAGATCAGTCTCTTTCTATAGGTATAATACAAAACTATTTAACTCATCTCACCAAATATACAAAACAGGAATAAACAATTTAAATTAAATAAGACCTACTTTTTAAGCTCCATAAATTAATTATTAATATCCGTGTGTATCCGAAAATGGCGACGTCTTTTTCTTCCATTAAAAAAAGCACATGCAAAAGCTTACATTTTAGACTAGTAACTTACCGCATCTGTTAGAACAAAAAGTTCTCTGTTTACCTTGCGGTATCGTGGCAGACGATTTTGGGCAGGTGTTAGTTTATTTGCTTTTATATAAACAGATTTGGAACTTACATGGGCAATCATTTTATGAGACTGTCTGTATTTAAATTTTTGTATTTGAAGAATTTTCCAATGTATTTTACCTTTTCTTTTTATCAGTTTTAAACCCCCCCCCCTCCCTTTTTCTAAGTAAAGATTGTTTCACACATAATAAATACAAAATATCTTCCTAAAAAATAATAAGATATAAATAAATATCGAGGATAAAAAGAATTTCTTTGTCAATCGTCATTCTTTTCATGTTAATTTCCTGTAGAATAAAACAATTCGTAAAATAACTTTTTTTTTAGAGTCATATCTCTAAAACACAAATTTGAAATACGAATAATAAATTATATCATGGGTTTTGCATAAATTTTGTATTTTTTTTTTTAATTCGGAAAATGCTAATTTTATTTTAAAAGTCTGAAAGAAGTAGAAATTTTTAAAAAATAGTTACTTAAAATAGGTACACTAACAGGAAAAAATATGACTTGAATGCAAATTATAAAGCAAGAAATGTATGTATGACTAAACTCTGAAGACTCTTTCTACGTGCTCATTAAAAGCTGCAGATTTAACTATAATAGAAATTTTTTAGTTTGAAGCCACAAAAGTGTTTCAAATACCAGTGGTCGGTAAAAATAAATTAAAAATTTTCCTTCCTGCAAACTAAATATGTAAAGTGTATATATTTAATATTCCTAATTCTAAATATGTTATCCAAATTGCTCCAGCACGTACCATTTTTCCGAGAAACACTTTTATAATAATAAGAATAAGAGAAGGATTATTATATTAAATTGCAATACTAGATAAAATTGAAATCAGGAAAAAAATTATACTTTCACTCTCTTAGATATCAAATTGATAAAATATAGCATGAAAATCTAGTTTGTTGATACTTGTACCGTGCATTTTCCTTTATATGCCCCCCCCCCCACTATCTTTTCGTGTCTGAATTTACTATTTGCTATCCACTAATATATTTTCATTCCTTATGCCGTTGTAACTCGGGCCTTTTTAAAACATTTCTCTTCATTTTCAAAGATTTTTTAAGGATATATTTTTTTCACACTGTGACTTACAATATGGGGGGATTTTTTTTGTGAGTGTGACGTGACCTACGTTACATGCAGTGACATAACAATTCTTTTTTATTGCCAGAAAAATAAAATTTTACAGTTACAACATATTTTGAAGAATTTTTGTAATTTTTTTAATTTTTCTAAGAAGTTCACATCTCAGTCACAATGTGACATCACTGAGTGGTGGCATTTCGGTCACAGATGTGACGTGACCACAGTGACTCACAGTGACGTCACAACGACGTCACTGTGACCATGCATGCTATGAGGGATACTATTTATATACTTTTAATCAAATGCAATTCATCCAAACAAATTTCGTTTGTACAAGTATGTTTTTCAAATTAATTACAACTGTACTAAAATTAAACTTTCTCACAAATTATAGGAGGCTATTTCCTTTCTTTTTTTCCAACAAATTTAAAAAAATGACAAAACTAAAATAATAAAACTTTGCCAAAAAACAAAATTTATAGTGCCGGAATCCCCCTCGCCCCCACCCTATATCCTAAAAAACAAACTCCATGAGTACATAGTAAAAACTCTTTAAATATTCAAATAAACCACCAACACAACACGCTCCATTCTTTACAAACACATGAAGAGTAAATAAAAACTCTTAGTCAAGTGTCATTTCACTCCGAAAAAATTACCAATTTAGATAAATTTATCCTGCAGCGTATTTTTTAATTTAAAAGACTGTTGTACCAAATGTTTCGAAATAAGCAAATGATATATTGACCGCAGAAAATTTTAACAGATAAATAACTGCAAAAATGTTCTATATCTTTCTTTATTCAAAAGCTTATTAAGCGATAAAAGAACTTTTTATATGTCAAGAACTACATTTACTGATGGCGTGATTCAGAATGAATTAAGGAATCTGCGGTTAGTTTCAGCTGCTCTCAGTTGAAATCAATTGAAGTTTTAGTAGCTAAACAATGTTTTGTTATTTTTGGAAATAGATTTCCTATTCAAAATCGGGAATTAAAATTTTTAAGAGGTAAAATTATAAATAAATGTATTTTATTTAAATATTGCAAAAAGGTACTTTTTATAAATTTAATGAATCTGAACTCCTGTTTCGCCACATTTTTTTAAAGGGGGGGGGGGGAAGGAATCAATGCTTTTTTCATTTACATAATATAAATGAAATATATTGCAAAATTCAACAAAAATCACTCGTTGAAAATTAGAAGCAACCCCCCCCCCCCCCTCAAATAAAAAAGCACGAAAATATAGTTCTAGTTGGAAAGAAATTGCTCAGATCAAAGATTAGACAAAACTTTCATGGGGTTTTATAAGTCAAATTTGACTTTTTGTTATGGAAATGCTAAATGAAGACAATATCTACGATTCATGAATACAAAGCATGTCAAGCATGAGCTTTTTTCTTAGAAATTTTCAGATATTTTCCTGATTTACTATTTGTGCCAGTGTTTCGTTTATGCTCTAATTTGTGCCATCAGAATCGGTGAGAGTATGTGATGATGTTGATGACCCAGCTCCAGGCACCAAGCCAAAAAAGCTTTTAATTAGTGCTGCAAGTCATTACTATTCATGCATTAAGGTTTGGTGAAATACAAAATAAATTTTTAACACAACACACCTAGCAGAGCTGTCCATAACTAGAGGGTGAAGATGAGCCAAACTGGGGGCGCACGTCTGAAAAGAAACGATCGAGGACGTTTTTTGTTAATATTGTTCTATTTTTAAGGCACGTAATTGAATTCTTGATTAAGGCAAATGAATAAAGACGCTGCCATTTAAAACCATATGTTATTTAATTAACAGGGACTTTTCGGTAACATAATAATTCAATATTAGGTTCCAGCATAGTAACAGGGTTTTTTATCCTAATACGTTAAATAATGCCCATCCCTAGCCTGCAGGTTCTGTATGTACGTACGTACATAACGCGATAACTCTTGATAGAAATATCCGATTTTCTTCAACTTTTTTCTAGTTTCATTCTGATAAGGTGCTTCCCTGATTAGTTTTGGGTGTTCATTGGTTAAGTTTAAAGGATCACCCCCTCCCCGCTTAACTTAGATAAATGGGTTTTTCATGCATAATTATCAGATTTGCTTCAAATTTGGTATATCGGTTAATTCTGATAAGGCGCTTCCCTGATTAGATTTGGAGGTTAATTGTTTAAGTATAAAGTGGGGGAACGGGGGGCTAATTCACCCCTTAATTTAGATAAATGGGATTTTTTATCCGATTTCCTTCAAATTCGGTATACCGGTTTATTCTAGTAAGGCACTTCGCTGATTAGATTTGGAGATTCATTGGTTAAGTATAAAGAGATGGAAGGGGCTCATACCCCCCTTAATTTTGATAAATGGGTTTTTCTATCCGATTTGCTTCAAATTTGATATACCAGTTTATTTTGATAAGGCTCTTCCCTGATGAGATTTGGAGGCTCATTGGTTAAGTATAAAGATGTGAAACAGAGGGGGGGGGGGGCTAATCCCCCTTAATTTATTTTTCGAGTGGAATTATTCTTTCAAATAAGAGTATACTTTACAATTAGTGTGAACAGCCTATGAGCTCAATGCCATCAGTTTAACTGGGCATTTTTCTTTTTATTTAATCACTGATCAGTGTTACTCCATGTTAAATTCGAGGAAATGCACTATACTTTGTAATTGCTAGTGTGTAACTCTGTTAATAATTGATTTGATATTTCCTTAGATACATTAATTTTTAGTGTTTATATTTTATAGCAAATCTTTTTTTTTTTCTTTCTGTTATAAATATTAAGGGGAGACATCAGTGAAATTCTTTGAAAAAATATTTTTTTTTATTGGCTTAAATTCTTTGAGCCTTCCTGAATCCATTCGTATGCCCAGTTTTTATTCTGGCCATTAGAAATAATTGTAAAAATTCAAGGGAAGACACGACTGGGACGCCACGCGCACTCACATTAATTTTACACTAGCATTTTATACTCATTTATTATATGCAACTAAACTTTATCCAAGTATTTATATGTACTTTAATTCATGTGTTTGATAAAACACTGCAAGAACTTCACACAAATTAGAAATGTCTAAGTTTTGTAGCTTTTCGAAAAAAATTACTTTTCAGCTAAAAACCTCATTAACTCCTAAAGTACTTGAGTGATTTCGATAAAAAAAAATTTCGTTGGTAGAGTACAAATATAAGATCATATGTGGCAGGCAGTTAAAAAAAAATTAATTAGTTTCAGAAAAAAAGCATTTCTGAAAATAGAAAATTTCTGAAAAATTGCGATTGCTCTAAAATAAAAAATTTTAATTGGAAAAAAACTGTCTGCCATAAGTCCTCCTCCCCACCCCCCCTCTATGATAGCACCAATTCTTGTCTTCCCTCAAAAACACTTTCGGCTTTGTCATTTTGTAACAGAAAGTGCAAGTTCAAAAAATATAAATCTCAGTTCAACACAAAACAAAATACAAAAAGTTGGCTTCTTTTGATTGAACAATAAGAAGGTTTTAAAAAGGTGTACAAACATTTGACCGACTATCGACACTCCCAACGTCTGTTCTGTCGATACGTAATCAGAAAACTCAATTTGTCATTCGCAAAGAGCGAGAATTGTGAATATTTATGTTTTTTGGATCTCCTGAAAATTCGTATTTTTCAAGTAAAAATCCCATTATCTCACAAAGTACTCGAGCGATTTTGATATATATATTTTTTTTTCTTTGTGGTAGAGTATAAATATAAGATAACAGCATACATATGTGGCAGACAGTTTAAAAAAAAAAAAAAAAAATTAATAAAATTTCTCATTGCTCTAAAATAAAAAGCTTTAGTCGGAGAAAAAAACTGTGTACCATAAGTCATGAGCTTAATCTAGTGAATATGGATTCCAAATTTCATCAAAATCAGTCACGTAGTTTCTGAGAAAACAGGTCTTAAAGCTCGCATATTTCCCATAGGATTGCACCCAGTCTTGTCTTCCCTTTAATAAAGCATCAATTTAAATTAAAAGCTCCTTTAAGGAGAAATAGTATTAGTGTGAGTACTGAATATTGGAATACTTCCTATTTTTTTGCAGTAGAATATTTAGCTGAGCGTACTTTTTAGTGACCCATCTTTATAAAGATAACCAATTAACATATTTTTAGGGGTAATTTTAAAAAATTTGCCTGCATATTTTGGAAAACTCGGTGCAGTATTTTTAAACATGGTCCCCCAAAGTCTCCTTTTTTAATATAAATGGTTCCCCAAAGTCACCTTTTAAAATAAAAATATTCCCTTTCCCCCTTTTAGGAGACTAAAATGTGTTGAGAGCCCTGAAAACATGACATTCGCTGGAAAAATTATTGAAGTAGTTTTGAATCGAAAAGCATTTTTCATTTTTTGACAAATGCATCGAATCTTGAGTTATAAATGATTGAGTCTCATATGACCTTTCCTAGCCTCAAAAATTGATTTATAACACATATTTTGCACTTTTTCTGAAATATCCCTTGTCTTTATAGAAAACAGAAAACACTATTTGCTATCGTGGGGTCAGAATAAAACTAATTTCAACTTTATGGCAATTAAGCATAAAAATGCTTTTGTGATTGTGTTAGAGAATAGAGAGTTCGAATGGAGAACATAAAAGGGAATTATGTTGACATATATTTTTTTATTTGTGTGTTACTTGCCCGATGTCGCCCGTAATGTGGTGATATTAATCTTAAATTTGTATTAGTTTATATCTTTAAGCCTATCTTTTAAAAATTTATACTTTTAAACAAAAATAATTCCAAACGAACCTCGTACCGGAGGCCCCGCAATATTTCGGACGTCCGCAGACAACTGGTTGGTTGGTTGGTGATGCTCATAGGCGTAACATGACCAGATTTTTTTTTTTTTTGGGGGGGGGGGGGGGGCTCGAAGGACATGCGAGGTGCGCCCGGAGCGAATTTTCAATTTTGCGCCCCCCCCCTCAAAAAATCTTTCTCTTTGTAATGGATGTAATAAAATTGATAAAGTGCAGAAACATAATTCTATAATATTTATAATATGAATAAATATTTCGCATTTATTTTGAAACTTTAAAAGGTTTAATTTTAATTTAAAAATTCAGAACAACTAAATAACATAAGAAAAAATTGCACTTTTTTGTTAGCGAGTTCGTGATGTTTTGCGACAGGAAAAAAAAATGATCAAGAGAGAAAAAGAAATTCCCCGGAAAATGATCGGCAGCCAAAAACTGAATAAATAAACAAATACGGTTCGCAGCATAAATTTTGCGCCCGGGGCGACCGCTTGTTTAGCCCCCTCTTTGCATGGCCCTGGGGGGAACACTAAAGGTCTGCACGGGCCGCATTTTCCAGGCCGGCGTGAAAATTAAAAGTTCCACCCGAACCCGGCCCGTTTATATTTTCACAGTTTACGGTCAGGCCCGGTTCGTAAAAAAATCAGTCAAAACAAGCCGGCACATGAAAAAATCAATTAAATCAGACCTAGTCCGGCCCATGAAAAAATCAGTTAAATCAGGCCTGGTGCGGCCCATGAAAAAATCAGTTAAATCAGGCCTGGTCTGGCCCGACTTAATTTCTCAAAAATTCCGATTTTTCTCAACATGCAATTGCAGGGTTGCCTTTTGCTACTAAAATGCTACTAAAAGCGACTATTTTCAGCATTCAGCAGCTGTGGCGACTATTTTAGGCCGAAAACTGTTTAAAAGAGACTATTTCAAGAAAGCAGTGTACACTGTGAAAAAAAAAAAAAAAAAAAAAAAAAATGGACTGAAAAACAGAGATTCTACCGGCAATCTAGAAGCCAGTACTATTTCTGTATTTTTACGGAAATTTTCCCCCATAAATTACAGAAAATTTTCCATTTTTCTGATTAAAAATGGAAAATTTTCTGTAATTTATGGGGGAAAAAATGCCTGTAAAAAAGCGGAAATAGTACTGGGGTCTAGACTGCCAGTAGAATCTCCGTTTTTTTTTTTTTTTTTTTTTTTTTTTTTTTTTGCAGTGTAGGCGACTTTTTTCGGATTTCAGCGAACTATTTTTACTGAAAATATGCGGTCTTTTTCTTCAAAAGGCCTGTCGAGTCATCTTCCCAAACGCACATTTTCAACGGTTGTTTGAGGAGATTCGGGGATTTTTTCGCGACGAATCCCAAAATTCGGAATTTTTCCTCCCCAATCCATTGACGAAAATACCTATTTATTTCCGAGATCTTTTTATACTATTGTTGAAGGAGATTTTGTAATTTTTTCCGCAATCCTTTGCCAAATTTTGCAGATTTTTCTACGACAGATTAACGAAATTGTTTTTTTTTTCCGCCACCAATTGTCCAAATTTGAGATATATATTTTGTGCGACCGATTGATGGTAGTTACTATTTGTTTCAGAGATCTTTTGACGAAATTCCCAATTCTTTTCCAGATCGTTTGTCAAAATTCGTGATTTTCTTTTCATGATCGACTTACCAAAATTCGTGATTTTTTGCGCGATCATTTGGTTAAATTCCCATTTTTTTTTAACCATATTTGCGTTTTTTTGTCCGCAATTATTTGACGAAATTTGCGATTTTTTTTCTTGTGATCGTTAAACGAAATTCGCAATTTTTTGTCCATTCTTTTGACGAAATTTGCAATGATTTTTTCCGCAACCGAATGACAAAAATCGCCATTTGTTTCTGCGACCTTTGTAAAATTCAAGATATTTTTACAGTTGTTTGGGGTGATTCGCGATTTTTCCGCGACAAATTGTAAAATTCGCGATTTTTCCCCCCAATCGATTGACGAAAATAGTTATTTCTTTTCGCCATCTTTTGCTACAATTGTTAAAGGAAATTTCGCAATTTTTCCTATAGTCTATTGCAAATTTCTCGCTTTTGGGGGGCGATCCTTTCGCGGTATTCACAATTTTTTTTCCCGTGATCCTTTGCCAAATTTCGCGTTTTTGTTTCCGGCGATTGTTTCATGGAACTTACGATTTTTTTTCCGCGATCCTTTGCCAAAATCCGCGAATTTTTCTGCGACAGATTGGCGAAATTTTTTTTCTCCTCCTCTTGTCGAAATTCGTGATATATGTATTTTCCGTGATCGATTGGTGGTATTCGCTGTTTGTTTCAGATATCATTTGACGAAATTCGCGATTCTTTTCCACGATAGTTTGTCGAAATTCGTGATTTTCTTTTCAAAACCGACTTCGAAATTCTTGAATTTTTGCGCTATCATTTGTTCAAATTCTCGATTATTTACGCGATTATTTGGCCAAATTCGTGTCTTTTCAGGGGTGATTCTGTTCCGAATTTTCGGAAATGTTAAGGCATCCGGTTCCAAAAATTTTTAAAAATCAGTTATCAGTCCGAAAATTCGGGCATATAAAATATCGCGAATTTCGGCAAATAATCGAAAAAAAAAATCTCGATAATCGCTCACAGAAAAAAAATCGCCAATTTCTTCAAAGGATCGCAGAAAAAACGAATTTCGCCAAAGAATCGCGAATTTCTTCAAGGGATCGCGAAAAAACGCGAATTTCTTTGAGGGATCGCAAAAAGCGCAAACTTCGTCTAGGGATCGCGAAAAAAATACAAATTTGATCAAGGGATCGCAAATTTCATCAAACGATCGCGGGAAAATGCGAATTTCGTCAAAGGATTGCGGAAAAAACGCATAATTGGCGCCGGGAGGAGATTTCCACCCCTTTCCGTCCCTCTGCTGTAACTTTTTAGAAAATTTGCTGTAAATTTCAGAATTTTCTTTTTTTTTTTACTCAGAATCACCCCTGCCGTCTTTTTACCCGCGACCATTTGACGAAATTTGCAATTTTTTTCTCTTGATCGTTCGTCGAAATTCGTAATATTTTATTGTATATTCTTTTGACGAAATTTGCGATGATTTGACCGTGACCGAAAGACGAAAATCGCCATTGTTTCCATTTCCACAACCTTTGATAAAATTCAAGATATTTTTCCACGGGTCTTTGAAGAGATTCGCGATTTTTTCCCCGACGAATTACCAAAATTAGCATTTTTCCTGCCAATCGATTTGTGGAATTCGCGATTTTCTTTACACGATCCTTTGCCAAATTTCGTGAATTTTTCTACGATCGGTTGACGAAAGTGATATTCGGTATTTGTTTCAGGGATTTTTGACGAAATTCGCGATTCTTTTAAACGATCTTTTCTTTTGTCGACCGACTGAGGAAGTTCTTGACTTTTTGCTCGATTTTTTGCGCGACTATTTGACCAAATTCGCGGGTGTAATTTTTTTTCTGTTCGCGACAGTTTGGCAAAATTTTCGATTTTCTTTCCGTAATCTTTAGGCGAAATTTACAAGTTTTTTTTCGCGACCGATAGAAAACTTTTTTATTTTCTACGGGCAATTGTTGATATCTGCGATTTTTTTTTTTTCATTACCGATTAACAAAATTCGCGACTGTTTGATGAATTGATTTTGTGGAATTCTCGAAGAAAAGAAAATCATGGCTTTCATGAAATAAAAAAAAAAGAAAAATCGCGTACGAATCATATGCCTGTGCAAGAAGTAAATTTGGAAGATTCCATCCAAACAAATATTTGTATTATGCGGGATTTTCCTTTTTTGTGTGGGATTTGTGACATCCCACACGTTATTTTTAACCCTGCCCCTCAAATAAAATTTTCTTCCTTCTCTCCAAGAAACTCTTGAAATGAAAGGCCTGATGGAAAGTAGTATCGGGGAGGATCTGCAAGAAGCAGGGCCGGCCCAAGGACATTTTGGCGCCCGTGCGAGCACCCATCGGGGCGAGCACCCCCCCCCCACACACACACACACACAAACAAGAAAAATTGCTTGACTTATGGTCTTATTTTTTTAAATATTCGTACATTTTATACATACTGTTACTAATTATTCCAGATATTAATTTAAAGTGTTTCAAAAGCAGATAAAAGATTCTAAAGTTAATCCCATCTTTGAGTTTGTATTTGGTAAATTGTAAAATCAGCGAAATTTCAATTTTACAGTAATTATCAGTCTTAATGTGTAACATTTCGAAACAAAAGTAAACCACAAGGTTACAGCACATGGTATTAGACGAAAATTACAATAATAAGTTAATTAATTAAAATAAAAAACTATTTTAGAAGAATACAGTTTGGAAACAAAATAAAGAAACAGAACTACTAATAAATAGCCCGTATGAAAGATAAACACTGTAATCTTTTTTCATTATTTAGCGCATAAAAAGTACGAATAAATTCCATATTTAAATATCGATTTTCGTAAACGGCTCACTTTTCATGGTGAAAACTTTCGAAAGAAAGAAAAACCCAGTTTACTCTTCAGCTAATTCTGGAAACATAAATATTCTTATTCTTTCTTTTCATTTTTTGAATGGTTCTCAATCTTTGTGATAATATTTCCCCCCAAAAAAATTACTAATTTTTTTTTTTTTTTAAGTAACTTAAATTAATTACACACTAAGAAAAAACTATGATTGAGAATAAGAGCTATATTATAATAATAAGGAATATGATTAACAAAAAATGTCATTCCCCCTCCCCCCCACCACAGAAAAGTTTCGTTCTACTGGTGCCTACACTAGAATTAAACCATCCCAAAGAAAATCTTTAACCCCTTCGGGACGGGAGCCTTTTACGAAATTTTTAATCTTTTGTCACCGTTTTTTAAACACAGAAATTTGTGTCTTTTTGAATCGAGAAAATGCGCTGATTAAATAAGGCAAATTTTACAGTAAAATTTTACTGGTGAGGAAAAACAAGGATTCTTAGCGCTTCATGCGGCATGTATACGTGTCGCTCGTCCCCAAGGGGTTAAGTAATCCGAATTTACGTTTTAGCGCCGCCCTGAAATTGGATAAAGAAAGTGGCATTATAAAATCGTGTGTGTAGGACATCATAAAAAATCAACATATCGGGCACTAAAAGGAGAAAAAGTTATTTAACGATAAATGTATTAAATGATAGGTTTTTTCAAGACGATTGCAAAATAAAATTTATTTGCAGATAAATTATTTAAAAAAAAATAGACTCTAGGCTCCAGTTTCACAATTCTGCAGTGTCCAGCTTATGTTGATTTATTAATCGAGACCTTTGCTCCTGTTAACGAGAAATCAAAGTAAAGTAATCTTACTATCAACTTCTATTTAGTAGATTTACAAATAATATAGCGCATGTCATGGACACTGGTGGAAGGGGAGCAAGGAAGGGACTTTGCACCATCCTTTTGAAAAAAAAATTGTCATCGTAGATGATTAAAAAAAAGTGTGTGTGGGGGGGGGGGTAAATTTACTTTTTGCTTAATTTTAAATAATAAATCACTAAGAAAAAATTGCGCTTGGGCATAAATCTGTATATATAATAAAAAGGCTTAGAACAGTATTATCTCAAAGAAACCTTACCCCTAAGCAGATTTCGCTCTTCCAGTACTTAAGGTGCAAATTATTTCACAAAATAATGAAGAATTTCTGTAATATTGAATTGAATTCCCTTTCAGTTTAGACAACCTTTGACTCAGTATTAAATACGTAATCTAATTCCAAAAAAGTTTTTTTTTTTTTTTTTTTTTTTTTTTTTAGTTAAATTTCCAGCAATTTTTATTTTTAAATTAACAATATTTTCTTAAAATTTCAGTTATTTTAATTTCAGTATTGCGAAATATTTATTAGTAATGGGCGAAAGACTATATTTCACTAACAAATAATCCCTAATGATGAATAAAACAGTGCATCATTATAACTCAATTATATATTTTATGACGTTATTTTTTACTGGCTTTTGCTCAGTGTTCGTTTTAGACCACGTTTCGGAAAACTGGGGCAATACATAAATTCAAAGAATATGGCATGGGCGCGGCTGAACGAAATCCCTGAAGTGGGAAGATTTTGGAACAAATGTGTACCTGTAGCAAAAATAGAAATGGTTTAATCTCTTTCCGTCAATTGAGCTCCAACCGCAACAAATTTTCCGAAGTAGGGGGTTTGGGGTCTTGTGCCGGAGAGGCACTACTTTTCACGATATATGCCTGAAAGAAACACTGGTTCCAATCAGAGTCTGCTTATCGCAAGGATAAAACAGGCAGCTACCCAGGCTCTCAAGTCTAAAATACCCACCCTCCTTCAAACCCCAAAATCGTTTTTTTAATAAGTAGAAATTGTGGCTTAAAGCATGTTAGGGGTCCCATCTGAATCTTTGCCTCACGCACCAAGGCGCCATTAATTTACCCAAGGAACTTCTAACTGATAAGAAGGGAAGATACTACTGCTTTGCCTCATGAACTGTTTAATTGGCTAGCGGAATTCACATTACACGTCTACGATAGTGATGGGCGATTCTCGAGAATTCGACAATCGAGAAAAATCGTCATCGTAAAAAATAACAATCGATACAGCCATCGATTAATTCCTAGAATCTACAATCGAGATGTTTTACAATCGATTATAACGAGAAAAGCTAAAAACAGTTATTGGAAAACTTAGCTATTATTCTGGCCGACAATTTCATAGTAGTGATAGGGCTTAGTGATGGGCAATTCTCGAAAATTTACAAATCGAAAAAAAATCGTTATCGTAAAATACACAATCGATACAGTCATCGATTACTTTCGAGAATCTACAAAGGAGATGTTCTGGAATCGATTATTGAAATCATTGTTTTTACATATATATAAGGCAGATTTTATTAAATATAGGGTAACTGAAAACAGATGGAATAAAAAAACAACAAACCAAAGGAGGCTATAAAGGAGCCATAAGACTGAAAAAGTTTTGTAAGGTTGCCCCCTGGTTGAAAAAAGCTGAAAAATCGCGAGTAGCTGTGAAGCGGTAAGGGGAGTTTAAGTATCAAAAATTAGAACTTTTCGGCAATTAGCACCAAAATGGCCAAAAAATAAGAATAAAAAGCACCCCCTAGTGGCAAAAACATGAACTAAAGGATGATAAAATTGATCAAAAATTTTTATTGATTTTTCTACGTCATTTGAGATTGGATCTTTAATTTCCCCATTTTTAGAAAGTCTTCGACTGGAATACATTAAACGAACCCCCGCGGGGAGCAAAGTAGGGGGGAAGGGGCAAGGAAAGTGCATAATATGAATAAGTGGGCACAGGACTTTCCAACGATATGTCACATGAGGGGTGTCGGCTAAATTTAGAAAAGTGCCCCCGCACGGGGGCAAAGTAAGGGGAGGGGCGCGAGCGATATATAAAATGAAATAGTAGTCACAGAGCTTTCCAATGATATATCACATGAGAGGTGTCAGCAAATGATAGAAATGAGTCCCAACTCCCAGGATTCCAATTATCGTGCCCCCCGAAATATACCCTGCCCATCCTTCTCTTTGAAATTTTCATATATTAAAAATTATTTATCGGAGGGCTCCGTAAAAAAATCCGATCTAAACTGTTTAAAAACGCTACGATTTCAAAAAAGTTCGAAAAGTGCCTCTCTCGGGGCGCCAAACTAGGGAGGGAAGAAGAAAGTTTCATAATATGAAAGAGTAACTTTCCGATGATAACCGAAAACTTTCCGATGATATACTAAATGACTGGTCCAAAAAAAGTTTGAAATCTACCCCTCCCACGTGGGTTCCCTCTTTTATCCCAGAATATACCTGGAAATCACGCAGCCCCACTTTTAGAATTTTATATTTAATAAATAATATTTATCGGAGAGCTCCATTAAAAAACCTCATTTAATGATATTTATTGTAGAAATCCCTACAATTAAAAAAAAAAAATTCACCCCCGCACCGCTCCCCGCCCCCTTCCGTAATTCAACTCTTGGAGGAGAAAGGTTCATAATATAAAAGAATGGTGAAAGGACTTTCCGATGATATGTCAAGGAGAGCTTTGGTAAAAGTTTGAAAATTCCCCCCCCCCCCTTTGTCCACTCTCGCACCCACCAGAATTCACTCACCTTCCTCTTTGAACTTTTTGTATTTAATAAATAGTATTTATCTGAGTCTCCAGGTATGAGGCAGCTTGGCAGAGCTAAAATAAGAGAAGCATTGAAAATTCGGGGCAAAATGACAGTAAATTTAACAGTAAAGTTTGAAACTAGGACCATAGGCGTAGAGTTATATGGGCCCGTGGGGCTCGGGCCCCTCCAATAATTTTTTCAGATGGGCTATATTTTTTTATGTCAACTGACATAGAAAAAAACTGAAATTTCGGAATTTCATATAATTTACAAAAGTTTTTAGTGTATAATGTTTTCGATGGATTATCGTTCTTTCTCTAAATTCGCTCTTTCCTTTTATTCTTTGTAAACATGTAAAACAACTGGAAAATTTTAGCGTGGCGTGTGGGAAAAAAACTAAGCACTCTCCATGGTGGGGTTTTCTTCCTTCTTTGGGCACTGAGCACACTTTCTGTGAAGAATTTCTTTTTCTGATTCGCCATCATAGACACAAGGCAATAAATTTTCGTTTTTAACGACAACAAATGGTGTCCGATATGATCTTATTAGAGCACAGATAAGATGGTTCGCCGTTTCCCGAACCTACAAAGAAAGTGACTCCAAATTGCGAGCTTTGAAGAACTCGGGAGGGGGGGGGGGGGGAGAGGAGTATGATGAAACCAGAAGCCAGGAAGAATCACCAGTGTCTCCAAAGCGTAGAATAAAAAGGGAGAAATTCTTTGTCTCTAAATCATGTATAAAGCTCATATTTATTAAAATAGTCCAAACCTATCAAGCGGTCTCTCTGTACTAAATGACGATTCACCAGGATCTGGTAACAATGAGCAGTACATATTCAGTTGTTCTTATTCGGGCCGAGCAAGAAACTCTTTCTCAGGCCCATTTTCTTTCATTAATATCAGGCTGAGTACGGACCGGATCTAAGTCTTTTCTGTTAAACCCGGCCCAGGCCTAAACTTCATTTTTTTCCATGCCGTTTTGGACTGACATTTGATTCTATTTTCCTGATGTTTTCAAACTTTTCGATGTTCATATGAAAGTATTTATCTGTACATGAGCATTCATGGCAAACACAGCAGGGCCGCTTTTTCGTGAGCAACCCTGTAGTATTTATATTATACATTTATACACTAACTAGCTGATATGCCGGCGTCGTCCGGTCCGTCGAAAAATAGTACGGAACACGAAAAAACTCAAAAAGTCGTAATAAAAAATCGCGAAAAATTAAAAAAAAATAGCTGCGCGAATTCCAAATAAATTTAAAGGAAAAGAAAACAAAGCAAAACTTACTATTTTGGGCTAGAAGACAACCGGATTCCTTTTACTAATTTGGAAAAATTGTAGCTAATCACGAAAAAACTCAAAAAATCGCAGATGACAAAATTTTATTATTACGGTTTAAAAGATTAAAACAGGATTCCTTTTACGAATGTAGAAAAATTGCTGTGGAATGCGAAAAATCTCTAAACAATGCATAAAAATTCGCCAAAAATTCAAAAATCGCTGTACAAATTTCAAATAAACTTTATTGAAAATTTATTATGTTGGGCTAAAAGTTTGGCATCCGATTCCTTTTACGAATGTCAAAAGATAGCAGCGGAACGCTAAACATCGCATTTAAAATCGATAAAGCTCAAAAATCGCAGGAGAAAAAAATTAATATAGCGTGTTACAAGTTTGAAACGAATTTCTTTTATAAATGTAAAAAAAAAAGGGGGGCACGGAACGCGTAAAAACGCTAAAAATCGTGTTGAAATGCGGTTTTTTTTTTTCAGAAATCGCGGGGGAGCAATTTGCCATATTGGGCTGAAAATTTAAAACCGAAAAAATATTATGAATGCCAAAAAATCGCTACGGAATACGAAAAAAATGCAGACAAACGCAAAAAAGCATTAAAAATTAAAAAATCGCTGAAAACACAGTTCACTATAGCGGACTAAAAACATTAACCAGAATTCTTTCACGAATGTCAAAAAATCTCCACGGAATGTAAAAAATCGCAATAAAAATCGCTCAAAGTGAACAAAATTTACTACATTAGGCTAAAAGTTTAAAACCGAATCCCTTTTGCGAATGTAAAAAAGTCATTGCGGAACGCGAAAAATCGCTGAAAATTGCATTAAAAAGCGCTAAAAATTCCAAAAGTCGCAAAGGCCAAAAATTACTATAAGTGCTCTAAACATTTTAACCAGAATTTTTTCACGAGTGTCAAAACTCGTTGCGAAATATAGCAAAAACTCGCATTAAAAATCGAATTAAAAATTCAAAAATTTCGGAGGACAAAATTTACTGTATAATGCTAAAAATTTGAAACCGAATTTCTTTTATCAATATAAAAAAAATTCGCTGCGAAACACGAAATAAAGCTAAAAATCGCACGCAAATATTTGCGAAAAATTCAAAAATCGCTGTACGAATTCCGAATAAACTTTTTTGAAAAGAGGACAAAATTTACTATATTGTACGCTAAAAGATTGAAATCGGATTTATTTTAATAATTTAAAAAAAATCGCCTCGAACCGTGAAAAAACGTTAAAAATTGCATTAAAAATCACATTGAAAAAGTCTAATCAAAAAATCCGAAATCGGGCTTTGGGGTGCATAATTAAATACATAGAGGTACCTTCATACCAAATTTTGCAGCTCTGCGTGCAGCGATTTTTTCAGAGCTGACAGACAGACAAACTTCTTTCCTTATTATTATAGACTAGCTGATCCACCCGGCGTTGTCCGAGCCCGTGATAATAACCTTTAATAAAGCACAACTTGATTTTATACCTTTAATCCGATTTTGTCCGAATTTATATTTTTAAATGAAGAAATCTCCAAAAAATATTGACTTTTAATGGTAAAAGCGCTCGTAAGAAGTCATTTTCTGTTTTTCACATACGGTCGTTTCATAATTTTTTTTAATAGTTTCTTTTGGTCCGAACTCTTTAAAATTTTTATGGTTATAAATATAACCGTTTCTCAGACCGTGTAAAAATTTCGTGAAAAAAATATTCATATCTACTTCTAAAAGAAATGTGTTTTCTTCTCCCTTTTTACTTTCTTCTATCTTTGCAAGAAAGTATTGGATTCAAGAAAATTTTCGAATTCTGGTTTTCGACGCATTTACACTTTTTATCTGTCACAGATCCAGAAAAACATGTTTTTACAAAATGTCTATCTGTGAATCTGTCTGTGAGTCTGCCTGTATGTGATACAAATTTTTTGGGCGCTTTATCTAAAGAACTAATGCACGGAATTTAATAAAACTTTAGGTTCAATTAGTCCCTGATATACATTGGTGCTGAATAGTTGTTGGTGCAAATCGCCATATATCTCAAGAACTAATGCACAGATTTTCATAAAACATCAGATTCTGCTAGTCCTTGATATTGTTTGGTGCTGATTAATTTTTGGTGTAAATTGCTCAATAGGTGGCGCTGCTATGATGCATTATTCACGATTTCCGCAATAGCTATATGTTAAGAACTAATGATCAGATTTTCATCAAACTTCAGCTTCAATTATATCTTGATATTAGTTCGGGCTGATTACGTTTTCGTGTAAATCGTCCAACAGGTATCGCTGCTATGCTGCATTTTTCACGATTTCCGCAATAGCTCTTTCTCAAGAACTAATGCACGTATTTTCATCAAACTTCCGATTACGTTAGACCGTGATATAAAATGGTGCTGATTACTTTTTGGTGTAAATTGGCCAACAGGTGGCGCTGCGATAATTTTTCATGATTTTCGTAATAGCCCTATCTTAAAAACTAATGCACAAATTTTCATCAAACTTCAAATTCAGTTAGACGTTGATATATGTTGTTCTTTATTACGTTTTGGTGTAAATCGAGCAATAGGTGGCATTGCTATGCTCCGTTTTTCACGATTTCCGCAATTGTTCTGTCTCAAAAACGAATACACGGAATTTAATCTGACTTCATATTCTGTTACACGTTCACATAAATAAATCTTTTTTTAGGTTTGGGTGTATACAGTGCGATAGGTGTCGCTTTTATGCTCTTTGAGCTGAGAAATTTTCTTGCAGACATCTAAGAGGGTGGATGCCAAAATTCAATTGTTTGTTTCAAAGATGCGATGCTTATATCTCCTTTTAAAATGCACACAATTTAATGAACATTTATATCCTTATGATGGAGATGAGCATAGCTTGTAATTTAATTTTGGCAATGTGATAACAAATTTTGAAGTATTAACACGTATGAGATAGAAGAAAGTTTTCGGATTGTCACATCCGACTAGTTTTTTTTTTTTTGTTTTTGTTTTCGCGTCGGGTTCTTTAACATAATTAAAAAAAACCCATCGTTTTCGTCGTCCGAACTGTCCGAAATTTTAATATGTTATAAGTATAACTGTACTCGAGTACTCTATAAAATTTTATGAAAAATATGCATATTTAATAGTGAAAACGTGTGTCGAAGCTTAAGCGAAACCGCGCCGAAACCTTTTTTTAGTTATATTTTTTAAATACTTCTACTCGTTCGAACATTACGAAAATTTTGTAATAGATGTTAAATCCAGTCTGTCGAAATGCTCTAAAAAGATTTTGGAAAAAAGATAGTCTCGTCACGGTGAGGCGCGAAGTGACCTGCGGTCGCGAATTTGTTTAAAGAATTAAAATTAGTCTTTTAGAAAACCGATTGCACCGGTGGTGACGAGAAGAGTATCTTAAATACGTATTTCATGTGAATGGGTACCCCTAAAATCAAGCCTTGAGTAAGCGTTGGCGAAAGGGAGAAAAAGTCGATTTTTGAATATCCCTTTTTGAAAAAAATTTTAAAAGAGTTAAGAACCATATTTCTTTAACTGATTGCGGCGTTTGAAACGTAAAAGTACGAACTATAAGAATATGTCGTTCGTTTTTCCGTATTATAAACGGAGCGGCTGATGGGCATTAAAACTAAATGTCAAAAATAAAATGTATTTAGTTCTTTCCTTTCCGCTCGAAAAGTAGCTTCTGGTCATGCACGAGAGGCGCCTCCGCCAATTTTTTTAAAAAAAGATCTCTTTTTTGATGAGTGTTTAATATCTCGGCCAATTATCAAAAAATTAAAAATGTGACCTCAGTGGCATCCGTACCTGCATTGAAGTATTCACATATAAATTTTCAGATCTCTGCGGGCAGTAGATATTCCTAGCCATCGGCAATAAACACACACAAACAGCGATTTTGTCTTTTATTATTAGATATATAGATATTTATGATATATGTAGAATTAAACCTGCCAAAACGGAATCTGTCAATGGCATAATCCTGTCTTCAACGGAAACATTTCATGCTCCAGAAGAAAAGATTGCCATACAATTTTACTTAATTAGCCAGAAACCTGTTTTAAACGGAATATTGTTTCGGTCGCTTACGATTGCTTTTACAAAGGTTTTACTGTATGATATGGATATAAGATTAGCCTGTGTAAACGGAACTTTTCTATAACGAAATCTTGTCTAATGGCAAACATTTCATGATCCCATCGAAAGGAACACTTTGAATCTTTACCTGCTAAGGGAGACACCTGTATAAAACGGAAGCTTTCAGTGGTTATTTGTAATTTTGTCTTAGCAAGTTTTACTATTTTTGTATTCATTACTTAATTTTACATTCACCCTAAATTAACTCCCGTTCCAGGGAATGTAGCCCCCCCCCCCCCTTTTCTCCACCACTGGCTGAGCCCCTCCAATAATTTTGAAAACTCTACGCCTATGACTAGGACTATACAGAACTGAATACATAAACAGGCCCGTAGCCAGGTGGGGGCCAGGTCGGGCACTGCCCGACCTGGAAAAATATTTGCCCGTCCTAGCACAATTGACTGGACACCCTGATCGACACATTAAATTTCTGAACTTTTCTTTGCCTTATTAAAAAAAAAAAAAAAAAAAAAAAAAAAAAAATTAGCATAGATTGTAACTTAATTAACAGACACCCATCCCTAAAACTTCTCAATTCAAACAAAACAATTTAAACAAAAAATTCATTTGTGAAGACTTTTTACTTTCTTCTATCTTGACAAGAAGAAAGTATTGGTTTCATGAAAATTTTCGAATTCCAGTTTTCGACGGATTTATACTTTTTATGGGTCAGAGATTCCAAAAAACATGTTTTTACAAAATGTCTGTCTGTGAGTCTGTCTGTCTGTCTGTCTGCCTGTCTGTCCGTCCGTCTGTCTGTATGTGACACAAATTTTGTGGGCGCTCTATCTCAAGAACTAATGCACGGAATTTAATAAAAATTTATATTCAGGTAGTTCCTGATATAGATTAGTGCTGATTAGTTTTTGGTGTAAATCGCCTTGCAGGTGGCGCTGCTATGTAGCATTTTTCAGGATTTCCGCAAAAGCTCTATCTCAAGAACTAATGCACGGATTTTTATAAAACTTCAGATTCCGTTAATCCTTGATATGAATTGGTGCTGGTAACGTTTTGGTGCAAATCGCCCAACAGATGGCGCTGCTATGCTGCATTTTGTAGAATTTACACGATTTTCGTAATAGCTCAATCTCAAGAAATAATGCACGGATTTTCATCAAACTTCAGATTCAGTTAGTGCTTGACATGATTTGACGTTTTGTTTCTTGTGATGTAAATCGCTCAACAGGTGGCGCTGCTATGCTGCATTTTTTGAGATTTCCGCAATAGTTCTATCTCAAGAACTAATACTTGGGTTTTCAACAAACTTCAGAATCAGGTATACCTGGATATGAATTAGTGCTGTTTATGTTTTGGTGTAAATCGCTCAACAGGTGGCGCTGCTATGCAGCATTTTTCACGATTTCCACAATAGCTCAATGTCCAGAACTAATGCACGGATTTTCATCAAACTTCAGATTCAGTTAGTCCTTGACATGAAATGATGTTTTGTACCTTTTCGTGTAAATCGCTCAACAGGTGGCACTGCTGTGCTTCATTTTTTGTGATTTCCACAATAGCTCTAGCTCCAGAACTAATGCACCGATTTTCATCAAACTTCAGATTCCGGTATACCTTAATATGAATTAGTGCTGTTTGTGTTTTGGTGCAAATCGCTCAACAGGTGGCACTGCTATGCTGAATTTCTCAGAATTTCCCCTACAGCTCTATCTCAATAACTAATGCACGAATTTTCATCAAACTTCGAATTCAGGTATACTTTGATACGAATTGTTTCTAAATTGATGTAATTTCTTATACTATTTAAATGATTTAATTGATGTGATTTATATAGAAGAAAGTTTTGTGATGGCCACAACATACTAGTTTTCTTTCGTTCTAAGAACTGCGGGACATTTTTAGTTTTGTTGCTTCGTAGAAATTCACCTTACAGCCTGCCGAAACAGTCAAACTACAGACTTTAGAGGATAATACATTTTAGAGATTATCCTTTTAACTCCTTTCCTCAAACTGATTAACTGATGTCCGCGAAAATTGGTTTCTTTGTACAACTTGTCATACATGAAATTTATTATTATCAGGTAAGGGAAACCAAAGGTATATGTATTTTCAGTTGCAGATGGCTACCTATTTTATGGCTTGACAAAACAGGTTGTACAAAATATACAACTATCATGTGTTACAATCATGTGGTTTTGTCATTGTTAACTTCACTAAGTTGCTTTTGGGGGCTTTTGAACAAAAGTGGAAAATGTTCTTTAACAGCTTTCTTAACACTTTTAGCAAATTGTAAAAGTTTGTAAAATCGATCAGTGTCACACGGAATTGCAATATCCAGAAAGGGTTTTTCAGAGTAAAAGGGTTTTATAATTACATGTAAATGTCATCTATGGGGCAATGAAGACGGGTTTCCAGTAGATAATAATAAAGACAGATATTTCTCCGTCCAGTTTTTTTTTTTTTTTTTTTCGTCTGACCAGATGTTTTCTGTTCAGGACAAGATTTGACAAGAAGGATAACTGTATGCCTGAAATTATGGATCTCGATACAGATGTTTGATTTTTTTTTAACAATTTTTTCTTTTAATTTTTTATGCTATTTTTGTGCTTTTTCCCCACATTCATAAAAGGAATCCATTTTCAATCTATCTTTCCATTTTAGTCGAACATAGTAAAGTAGTCTTCTGCTATTTTTGAATATTTAACAAAGTCTTTTATGTGATTTTTAACTTTTTTTCGTGTTCCGACAGGATTTTTTGACATTAGTAACAAGTCGAAAATTGCTCGTCAAACGTGGCAAATGAGGTGCGTTCGTACTATAACTAGTTTTATAATTATTTTTTGTACCCCATATTGTACTGAATGTATATATTTTTTAACTTCATAAGTGCATATAGCCTATAACATCATTAAAATGCACTTGCAATAATTTTTTTCCCATTCCCCGTAATGTAACGGAACAATTTTGACTGTCCCTGTAATTAAACTATACATCCGATTTTCATAAAATTTGAAATGGCTCGACAAAATTTTGCAACAATTATATATTTAAATTTTCAGACCATTCGGAAGGCTGTAACATCATTAAAACGCACTTGCAATATTTTTTTCCCATTGGCCGTAATGTAACGGAAAACTTTTGACTGTCCCTGTAATTAAACTATACATCCGATTTTCCTAAAATTACAAATGGCTCGACAAAATTTTGAAACAATTATATATTTAAAATTTCAGACCATTCGGAAGGCTGTAACATCATTAAAATGCATTTGCAATAATTTTTTCCCATTGGCCGTAATGTAAAGAAAAACTTTTGACTGTCCCTGTAATTAAACTGTGCATCCGATTTTCATAAAATTTGAAATGGCTCGACAAAATTTTGCAATAATCATACATTAAAAATTTCAGACCATTCGGTTGGGTAGTTTTTGCTCTGTTATATGCGGACGGACAGACGGACGACTATAGGTGCTACGTATTTATATAATTACGAACGCACCTAAAAAGGGTCCGCTTTCAAACTTTTAGCCCAAAGTACAAAATTTTGTCCTCTGCAATTTTTTAATTTTTAGCGAACTTTTTATGCGATTTTAAACGCTTTTCCCGTTTTTAAGACCCCTGCGATTAGAAGAGATTTTTTTCATATTTTAAGAAATTTTCGTCTTTTGAATGGAAAATTTCTAGAAATTTTGATCTTTGATTCGTGATTTTTTGGTGTTATGAAGGAAAAAATATTCATGCGTAAAAGTTCAGTTTCTAATAGGGAAAAATACAATGCAACACAGTTGACGGAACACTATTGGAATTTGATTTGACGAAAATGCATCTTTATATTGAAGGATGTTAGGTAATTTTTACGTTAGATTAGTAACTTTCTATATTTTTGCAAAAAATGGGCAATGAAAGCATTTTTTTGGGGGGAGGGGGGTGGGAGGGTGTTTGAACGGAAGTAAAAGCAACGGAAAAAACATACAATTCACTGATTTATTTATTTTATTTATTTATTTTTGAGAATGTAAAAGGAATCCGGTTTCAATCTTTTATCTCAATATAGTAAGTTTTGCACTCTGCGGCGTTTTGTTCGCCTTCCGCGGTGTTTTTTTTTTTTTTTTTAACAACCCAAAATGGATTCAGGTCTTTTAGCTCAATATAGAAAATTTATCCTTTGCAATTTCTGAATCTTTTACGAACATTTTATGTGATTTTTAGCGTATTTTTTAACATCCCACTTTCAATTTTATGGCTCGATATAGTCAAATTTTGCTCTCGGGTATTTTTGAATTTTTGTCCAATGTTTTATGGGATTTATACCCATTTTTTCGCGTTTTGCGGATAATTTTTGACAAGTTTTTCTAAAACCAAAGAATTAACCACTAGATTTTGCTGCTGTCATGATTAAGCTGAAGGTGTAAAAATAATAAAATATGCTCCTATAGGAACGTGAACAACGATGCTGGGAAATTTAACTTTTACCTGGAAACTAATACCTTTATCGAAAGAAAAATTACAATAATTCAAAGATTGTTTGATTCAAGATCAGATTGGGGATATCCTGAACGGGTTTACGCTGCGGAAGGCAGTGGGGCCCCCAAGAGGGAACCCCCAAAATAGGTTCTTTTTTGAAAAAAACAACTAGCAAAGCAAGCGAAGCTCTGCTAGTAGATTAAATAATTACAGAATATAATTTATGTATAATTAACATTAGTAATTTATCGAGAGAAGAGAAATGAAATGTTAAAAAAGAAACAGGTTGAAAATAAGGGGATAGGTGGCAAATGCATGGCACACAGATGCCTGCTTTTTGGGACCCCCAACAAGATTAAAAAGCACATTTTTTTAAAAAAACATTTGAATAAAAATAATGAGGATTAAAAGTTTTGAATCTTGGGTTCCAACTTTTCCTCACTTTTAATAGGGACCCCAAAAAAGGCATTTTAAAAAGTACTTAGAACCTGCAAAATTTCTTTCATCTGGGCAACTTTAAAAAGAATGGTGGCTATAGAAAGAAGCGCATGTCTGATTTGGCTGAAGAAAGTAATAGTATTAAGAAAATTTTGAACCTTATTGGGGCACCCAACGAGATTAAAAAGCACATTCTTTAAACATTTGAATAAAAAAATGGCGGCTACAAGTTTTGAATCCTGGGTTCCAACTTTTCCTCACTTTCATAGCCCTCCCCCTACCCCTCCCCCAATAAAAAGCAATTTAAAAAATTTTAGAGCCTGCGAAATTTCTTTCATCTGGACACCTTAAAAAAGAAATTGTGGCTACAGAAAGGAAGCACATTATCTGTTTTGGTTGAAGGAAGTAATAGTATTAAGGAAATTTTGAAGCTTATTGGGATCCCCAACGAGATTAAAAAGCATATTTTTTAATAATTTGAATAAAAAATATGGGGCCTAAAAGTTTTGAATCTTGAGTTCCAACTTTTCTTCATTTTTATAGCCCCCCCCCCCCCCCCCCCTCCAAAAAAAAAAAAAAAAATCAATAAGAATTTAGAGCTTGCAACATTTTTTTCAACACCTTTAAAAGAACGGTGACTATAGAAAGAAAGCATAAATTTTTTGAAGGAAGTGATGGTATTAAGGAAGTTTTGAAACGTATTGGGACCTTCAATGAGATTAAAAAGCATATTTTTTAAAGATTTGAATGAAAAATTTGGCCTAAAAGTTTTGAATCTTGGGTTCCAACTTTTCCTCACTTTTGTAGAAGGCCGTAAAAAAGACAATTCAAAAAGAATTTAGAGCCTACAAAATTTCTTTCATCTGGGAACCTTTAAAAAGAATGGTGGCTGTAGAAAGAAAGTGCATATCTGTTTTCGTTGAAGGAAGTACTAGTATTAATGATGTTTTGAACCTTTTGTTTCACCTTTTTCTCCCATTTATAAAGGGCTCCCAAAAAGACTAAAGTAGCATTATATTTTTTAAATTGAATTTAGAATCTTCAAAAGCTCTTCCATCTGGGCACCTTTATAAAGAATAGTGGATATAGAAGGAAAGCGCATATCTGTTTTCTAAATCTGACAAAGATCTTTGACAAAAAATGAATTTGGATAAAACAAATTTAAATGTTATTAAAAAATACATAAAAAAATAATTATAAAAGTTAAACACTATTCGGCTCAAAGGTACAATAACTTACTACTGGGCCACTGACTTTGCTCCCCCCACAAATGGGGGGGGGGGTATAGGGGGTGGTTTCTACGGCCCTGGTTATGGCAAATATCTTATTTAACTTTAATATATTTTTATTATGTCTCTGAAGAAACTTTACAGATTTCATACTGACTTTAGAAATATCTTATATTTTAAATGAAAAAAAAAAAATTCCCTAAAATCGCAGTACATATTTTTGAAGAACTACGAATAAGAGACTAAAAAAATTGATGAAATAATCTGCCACCCCTGGAAAAACCTTTGCCCTACCTGGAAGTATGGTCTAGCTACGGGCCTGTACATAAACCACTATGCTTCATAACCCACATCGGCTAATAGCAATAAAAAGATAAGTGCCAGTTAAACTGATGGCATTGAGCTCACAGGTTATTCACACTAATTGCATATTATACTCTTATTTCAAAGAATAATGTCCCTCAAAAAATAAATGAAGGGAAATATCCCCCGTTTGCCCCTTTTATACTTATCCAATGAATCTCCAAATATAATCGGGGAAACTCCTTAACTATATCAAATCAACCTTCAGTATATCAAATTTAAAGCAAATCAGATAATTCTGCATAAAAAAAGAAACATATCCCTAAATTAAGGGTGGTCTAACCAATTTAACCCTTTTATACTTAACTAATGAACCTCCAAATCTAATCAGGAAAGCTCCTTATCAGAACGAACATAGAAAAAAAAAATTAAAGTAAATTGAATAATTCTCCCTGAAAATCCATTTATCTAAATTAAAGGGAGGGGATTTGCCCCCTTTTCGCCCTTGTATACTTAACCAATGAACCTCCAAATCTAATGAAGGAAGCGCCATATAGGAATAAATCGGTATATTAAATTTGAAGCAAATCGAGTAATTCTGCATGAAAAACCCTTTTATCTAAATTAAGGGGGAGACTAGCCCCTCCCCTTTATACTTAACCCATAAACCTCCGAATCTAATTAAGGCAGCTTCTTAACATAATAAACCGGTATCCCAAATTTGGAGCAAATCGAATAATTCTGCATGAAAAACCCATTTATCTAAATTAAGGAGGGGGTCTACCCCCTTTCCCCCCTTTATACTTAACTAATGAACTTCCAAGTTTAATCGGGGAAGCTCCTTAACATAATAAACCGGTATACCAAATTTGGAACAAATCGAATAATTCTGCATGAAAAACCCATTTATCTAAATTAAGGGGGGGCGGACCAGCCCCCCTTCTCCCCCTTTATACTTAACTAATGAACTTCCAAGTTTAATCGGGGAAGCTCTTTAACATAATAAACCGGTATACCAAATTTGGAACAAATCGAATAATTCTGCATGAAAAACCCATTTATCTAAATTAAGGGGGGGCGGACCAGCCCCCCTTCTCCCCCTTTATCCTTAACCAATGAACTTCTAAGTTTAATCAGGGAAGCCCCTTAACATAATAAACCGGTATACCAAATTTGGAGCAAATCGAATAATTCTGCATGAAAAACCCATTTATCTAAATTAAGGAGGGTGTCTACCCCCCTTTCCCCCTTCATACTTAACTAATGAACCTCCAAGTTTAATCAGGGAAGCTCCTTAACATAATAAACCGGTATACGAAATTTGGAGCAAATCGAATAATTCTGCATGAAAAACCTATTTATCTAAATTAAGGAAGGGGGGCAGCCCCCCTTCTCTCCCTTTATCCTTAACCAATGAACCGTCAAAACTAATCAGTGGAACGCCTTATCATAATGAACATAAAAAAAATTGAAGCAAATCGTACATTTTAATCAAGAGTTATCGCGTTACGTACATACGTACGTACGTACATCCATACACACAGAACCGACGGGTTACATTAGCTCTCAGGCTTAGATAGCCTGTGAGCTAAAAAGAGATTGGATAAGCAGATGGACTCCTTTGAGAAATTATGACTTAAACCAGAAATGCGGTAAGTTTGACTAGTGGTGGATACAAATGAAACGGTTTCACGCTGTAACAGTTACGCGTCACAAATCTGAAATTTGCAACAGGCACGAAAAAAGCGATACAAAAGTAACACTTGTGATCGTCACAAATGAAGATAGTGCTGTAACAAAGTTGTTACAGAGTATCGATTATTTTCAACGATACGCTCATTTTATTGGCTAGTAACCAGATGTCATACGTAAACAAACTCGAAGAACCGTCCTGAGCTTCTCAGAGCAAAACATTGGTTAATCCTATTGCTCGTTACGTTAATTTTTATTTAATGTAAGATGTTTACTTTAGAATTAATTTTTTTCGCCGTCTATGTACTCAAGAAACATTATTTTTCATTTTATCCGCTAAAATTAGTGTGGTAAGCCCTGAATAATTATTATTATTGCGATTAAAATAATGTATCTAGTATTTCGTAGGCTCTTATGTTAAGAATTATTTGTTTGCATGTCTATTTCTGAATATTGCAATAAAATAATATATTGAAAAAATAGTTTTTTTGTTTAGAAATATAGCGTAACGGTTGCTTAAAAAGATTTCATTTGTGTAAATGTGATTAAAATCTGAAAATGTTGAAGAGTTTGTTTGTTTAAAAATATATTAAGATTATAGTTATAACTATCTTGTCTGCAGTGATAACTAGAAATTTCTGATTGCAGAGTTGTATCTAACATTTAAATGATTTTAATATTGTATGAATGCTTTCACCAATTGGGAAAGTAACTGCCTTTTTAAATATTTTCAGTAGGCTTAATTATGAATTTTTTTAAATACAGATTTAATAAACTAAATAAATTTATTTATTACACTGATGCTATTTTTCATCCTGAATATACCTTTACTTCACATTATATGTGTCTGTGATCACATTTAAAAATATTGTTTTGACATTTAAAATGCTGCAGTTTATAGTACAAATTATATTATTATTGTTTCAATATAAGAGTAATTTATGTTCATATATTCCTAATGAAATTTTTTATTGCTATACATATGTGGTTTTTACATATATTGTTTGTATCAGAACTTTTTTTTTTCTAAAACAAACATGACTCGAAAAAAAATTGACATTTTGACAGTCTGTGTTTGAATGTATTTATTAATCTATTTTTAACAAGATCCTTTATGTATAAAAAAGCTTGGCAAAAGCCACTTAACCTACCTAAGTACCTACTAACCAAAAGCCTACCTAAACTTAAAAAAAATGTACTAGTAGTTTTTAGGAATATAAAGGTTAGGAAATTTTATGATTACATTGGACAATAATAATCGTGCAGTTTAGTCTGAAAGTTATGAATTTTAATTTGAAGCTGTTAAGCATGCCAGTTCTAAAAGATATAAAACTGAGTAAATGTGCTAAATTATTTTGATTTGTTAATCATTATCAGGTTATCAAATGTAAAGTTAAAACAGTAAATTTATTCATAACTTTTTGTAATCAGTAAATATATCACTCTCTTATGAACCACTTCATTTTAATTTAGTTGTTAAAGATAATTCTTACTAATTTTGGAATATTTCTAATATAGAATGCCTTGCAGACAGCAGTATAAAGTAAAAATAATTACTGAAAATAGAACTTTTTAAAGCTGTTATCTAAAAATGTACCATCAAAATATCTTTTTCTAATTCTAAATGAACTCAGTATCAAGATATTAACGTATAATGAAGTGTAATGAAACTACATGAAGATATCTGTGGTCTGCAAATTATGAAGCCTACTTTTAGAAGTCGAGGAACTGAAGTTGTCTATTGGGATTTTTATAACAGCTGGATGCATTATCAGGCAGAAGTTTCTTTTGATATTCTGTCTGTAAATCTATCCTGCTAGTTCTGCGATGTCTTCCATGCCAAGAAATCTCTTGCTGCAACTCTCGTTTTGTTTACAGGTTTCTGTCAGTAGACGTTTCATTCACAATAAGTTAATATGTTGATATTAAGTTAATTTGGGATTTTGAAAGTTATTTTATTCTTACTTTTTTTAGATAACAGTAATAAAATGTTCGTTGTTTTCTTGTAAATATTTTTATTTTATACCTTTGTCTCAAAGTGTTATATATTAGAAATGCACATGCTGTCAGACTTATAGGGACCTTGGCGAGAAAAGGAAATTTCTCATGCATATTTTCTGGCGACCTATTCCTTATTTTCTTATACACATTAATTTTTTTTTTTTATATTTATGCAACTAATCTAATACAAAGAAGCTATTTACCTCTTTTTATTTACAAACAGAAGTACTTTGTATATAAAAACAGTAATATATATGTATATAAACAAGAATAAAAGTTCATTTGGTTTGTTTTCATAGGTGTTTATATTATTTGGCCAATAAATTTCACTTTCTGAAGTCCAAACTGCACTAAGCTTTTTAAAACAATGGTAGAAAAATATTGAAATGCATTATTAATTTATCTGTAACAAGTAAATTAAAGTGAATTTACAATTCAAGAATTTAATATTTTCATTGGTTAATAAATAAAGTACCTACATAGTGTGAAATAGCGATGCATTGAATAGTGATTTTGGCCAAATACCAAATATTCGGCCCACAGGTAAACCGAATACCAGATATTCGACTAGCCGAATACTAGGGATGTAACGAATAGTGATTTGGCCAAATACTGACTTTAAAAAAAAAATTATTTTAATTGTTTTATTTTTTTTTCAATTTTAAAATAAAAAATTAAATTAAGGACAAATTGAAATTAATTTTTTGTTTGAGTGTTCAAAAATCATAACAGCTGAATGTATTTTTTGTAATATTTTAAATACTTTGATGCCAATAAGATAACATATGACTTTCAAAAATGTAAATAATAATTTAATTCATAATTTTTTATTTAATCCATAGATAGTTCTAGTAATTTATATATATTTTTATCTAAAATAGAAACTCATTACCTCTGTAAAAAAGAAACTTTTTTTATTTTAGTAAAATCATTTCACCCACCCCCCCCAAAAAAAAAAAAAAAAAAAAAAAAATAAGAACTTGCATGTGTCCTCTGTCTTTTTATATCCTTTCTCATTCAACTCAAACTTAGTAAATTTACATTCTGTATGTAAAGAAAAAGGTTGTTTTCTTAAAATATAATTATTCATTCTATTTAAATATAATTACTCTTTTCTGCTACTAAGATGTACTTTTCTCTTTTCTTTCTCTCAAAATTAACAAGCCCTTCATAATACTTCCTCCACCCCATATTTCACAGCGAGATGCCTCCTGAAATTTATGTAATATAGTTATTTATAAGTTGTCATGAAGCTTTAAATTCTATTGCAAGAATTGCATTGAGGTGTGAAAAAAAAGTATTTAACGGTAATTAAAGTTCTTTTAACAAAGCTGTTTAAGTATGATAATTAAATTGAGAGATTGCTATGGCAGTGATGACTTAGATTCTAGTCTGTAAAAATAAATCGAGTTGGCTGTCCATAACTTTGACGGTAGATTTCTTAGTATGTAATGTAAATACCAACCAGTTCTCCTTGAAAAGACTTCCACCGAGAGATATCTCATGTGTAGGTCTATATTCTTGATGGATAGATCTTAAACAAATTCAACACCAGCAATACAGTAGATTTTGAAGTTATGTATGCATATATTTATTCTTGTTCCATGGAATATATATTTTTAAAATATGTATAAGACAAACTACTTTTAACACAAGCAAAAAAAAAAAAAAAAAAAAAATTACCCGTGAGTGTTCACGTTAACAAGATTCGACTGTGCTGTGTGATCTGTGCTGTCTTAGAATTCGCAAAAATAGTTAAAATGATCATCTCGAATGTGACATAATTTCTGCCATTTACTGCTTTTAACGCATATTAATGAATTTAATATTTTAATGTTTTTTCTGTTTATAAGTCACATGTAAATAATTTTTTAATTGAAAGGAAATACTATTCTTTGTGATGTTTTTACAATTCCCAACAATTTAAAATAATTATTTTTTTTCTTCTGTACACTGCAAGTTTGTAATGTATATCCTTAAAAAAAATAGTTAAATTCATGTATAGTTTTTGCTTCTATAAACTTTTGGTAATTTTCTGTTAGCCAGTTTATGTATATAACACTGGTGCTCAGCTAACAGAATTTTATTATGCTTTAAACTTTTATCATTTATTTTTTATTTTATTATGATTATATACATTAAATTCAGTAATACATAAATAATATGACTCCATCTTAAATAGGATGTAATCACCTTGGCAACCTAGAATCATTACCTATCATAGGGTATCATTGAATTAATATGTATGATAGAATTTAATAGGAGACTTTCATTAATATCTTTTTATAGTTTTGATTCGATTTTTATAAAATTTGAAAGGACTCGACAAAATTCTGCAATGATTATAGGTATTTATTAAATTTCAAACCATTCAGTGGGGTAGTTTTTGCAATGTTATATGCAGACAGAGACGGGAGGGATCAGACGACAACTATAAGTGCTACATATTTATATAACTATGAACACTCCTAAAAGGGAAAATGGTTTCTATTACAACACTATTGCGGGTACTTTGGCTTCCAAAAATAACAGAAATTTACAATTTTTGTTTATATCTGGTTAGAGATTTGCATCGGCTGAAATTTCCAAGGCGCGAACCCTTAAAAGTTCGAGCCTGCCCATATATAATTTTGCAGTTCACGCACCAGCCGGTCTTACATTCAAAATTTTATTTATTCATGTACAGAAAAAAAAAGTTCCTCCTTCAAAATTGCGTATTACATTCTATTTCAAATCATTTTAATACTATTTTGATCAGAATGAAGTGAAAACAGAAATCGTGTTTTTCTGTTCTAGTGATACTATTTGCAAATTTATGTCGGCGTGGCATTGATATGGCACCACTCAAGAGACTGAACAATGAATTTGCTTTCAGTTCGATTTTCTTTTGTGACAGTAGAATAATTTTTAACTGGATGTAATTTATTTTTTCTTTTTTAAAAAAAAGAGATATCTAACCTGAAAAGAATATTTTTAGCCAACAAGCATCAACTTGAGGTTTTTTGTCTTCTATTGCTTACGACTACTATAAAAATCATGTTAGTGATTTTTCTATTTATTTTGTATCATGAATGCTACCCATGCTAAAGCATTAAGGCTCTGCTTTACACATTTACAAAGTCACTTTCATTTGCAAGTAGATATAATTGTCATATATTGTTATTCTGATAGAAAGCAATCGAGCAGTGTTTCCCGTTTTTCTATAATTTCTGTAAATATCATTCATTTTTTTCATAAAAATGCATAGCTGCAAACTATCCCTTTTTTGTGTTAAGTCAATTTTCGAATCCTAATCCTTATCATATTTAAACGTAGAATTAGCAAAAAAACACAATTAACATTATAATTAGGCAAAGATTACTATTCGGAATGAGTGATAACTAAAAAGTGGAATAGTTGAAAGCTAGGTATATGCTGATAGATATATTTAAAATTTTTATTTTGCTAGAGAAAAAAAAACTGCTTTAAACTTTGCAAATAATGTACAAAACATAAATATGCAGATTGGAGTGACAGGGGAGGAGGCGTGAATAGTACAGTTGTCAGCACTGGTATCACAGAATATTAGGGCTCCGGTACTTTTTTTAAATAGAAGTTAAGCCCTGCACCCCGGTTATATCCGCTGAAAATTGTTCCTATTTTATCGGCGTAGTTTGATTTTTTCAAATTTGTTATATTGGGCCGGTCAGCTTGCTTAACTCTTTTATCAGTCCAGTCTCACCCATTAACAAAAATTGCCTTTATTCTGCTGACCCGGCCCGTTTGAAAAATTGCCTTCATTTTCCAGGCCTTGGGTCCTTGCAGACCTCTCTACCTTGGTTTTCGCAAACCCCAAAAATCAGAGGAAAAGTACTTGTATTCTAAATGTAAAATATCTACTAGATTATTCAATTGAAAACGGTTTTCATCTATTCTGTAAAACTGCACATCTTTAACACAGGTAGACTGGTATAGTCCAAAAATAACAATAATAATTCATTTTATAGATATAAAATTAATTGTAATAGGTTTAATTTCACTTCAAACTGTCTAACAAAAAAAAGTTGGGAGTTGCTTGTTTTTTAGCAACTCTGCCTCTTTTGCTCAAAAATGGATCTGACCGACTCCGCAGCTCTGCTAAAAAGGCAAAATTTTATATTGTAATATTTCCTCATAAAAATGTTTGATAACAAATAGTCTTCATTCTGAAGCACCAAAATGTCAGCCTAAATAATCATAGCGTACATATTTAAGGGTCATGGACAGTAAGATCTCAAATTCCTTCCCTAAAGTTAAACTACTTGCATAATGCATTCATATTTTTAAAATATCTCTACGGGAAATTATTATTTTTAGTAACTTCTTTTTTCTTAAAGTATGCCTCTGTTTTTTATTGTTGTTTTTTGCTATCAAAATATTTCTCGGGCAGTATCTGCATTTCTAATATATTTAACACTTCGAGACAAAGGTATAAAATAAAAATATTTACAGGAAAACAAAGAACATTTTATTACTGTTGTTATCCAAAAAAGTAAGAATAAAATAACTTTCAAAATCCCAAATGAACTTAATATCAACATATTAACTTATTGTGAATGAAACGTCTACTGACACAAACCTGTAAACAAAACGAGAGTTGCAGCAAGAGATCTCTTTCTCTTGGCATCGCAGAACTAGCAGGTTACATTTACAGACAGAATATCAAAAGAAACTTCTGCCTGATAATGCATCCAGCTGTTATAAAAATCCCAATAGAAGACTTCAATTCCTCGACTTTTAAAAGTAGGCTTCACGGTTCACAGACCAGAGATAACTTCATGAGGTTTCATTACACTTCATTATAAGTTAACATCTTGATGCCAAGTTCATTTAGAATTAACAAGATATTTAATTGTACAGTTTTAAACAGTTTGTTGTTTTCCGTAAATAAAAAAATGAAAATTTCACTTTTATTAAATATGCGTGAATATACTTTTACTTATTTACAAATAATTTTTCTTGTGGTGTCGTTCAATTATTTTAACATTTTATGAATACAAGTACCTTGCCCCTGAAAGGGTTAAAGTTTTGACCAAGCCCCTAAAAGTTTGTTTATAAAATTTTGTTGAGAAACACCAGCATAGAGATTTTAAAGTTATTGGTGGGACTCAGCCAGCTGTGTAGCTGTTATACCTGCTAAAATAGAAACTGAATAACCCTTGCTTCAAAAAGTTGTATATTTCTTTGAACTTTCTTTTCCAAAGGATCTGTTGTCATCAACAAAAGAAAGGGGAGTCTCAATAAAAAAAAAAAAAAGGGCAGTGATAAACATATCAGGGATCTCCTCCGCAGACCTATGACCTTTCGCTGAGCAACAGAAGACTGCCACATCAAAGGCACTGTTGTTGTAGCAGGGAATAGTCTGTTCGCAGCTACTATTCTAATACTTTTATCTTTCTAGGAAAGAAATTCAGCTGAAAATTGTAAGTAGATGTTTTAATACTTCTTGTGGATATGTGAAATATTTGTGTATTTCGAGTTGTGTTATTGAACAATAATTTTCTTAACCCTCCTGTTCACATTGTGATCAAAACAAATATTGATCATAAAACTGCATTGTGTTAAAATTCATGACACAAAAGAATTTCAAATTTAATTGCTACTATAAGGTTAAATCTATAATTATTTAAACTTTGGTTTTTAGTATTTCAGTTTTTAAACATACATAAAATATGGAATACAAATAAATATATTAATTTAAAAAGGCAAAAAAAAAAATAGTTTTAGCATTTCAGTTTTTATAAGTAGATAAAATATGGAGTACAAATATATTAATATAAAAAGGAGGAAAAATCATATTTCTGGTACCTTTTTTAGTCATGTGGATTTAAAAACAACAGGAAAGTTTTGTAACATGACAAATAATAATATTAATAATAAAAAAAAACTGATAATCTTCATTCAATAAATAGGACAACATTAATATTAATAAAGCATGAATGATTTCATATCTGCTTTAAAACTTGTGTTTATAAGCCTTATTTTATTAATATAAGTGTATGTATACAATAAAATTCCTAAACCACATTAGCCATATCTATGTAACCAGGAGTGTAAAATTCTAGGTGCCAATGGTTGCCACTTGTAAATTTTTAGTATTGTTTGCCTAATAAGATAACTAATAAAATTTAGTGGAAGAATACTTAAAAATTTGGTAAGAATCTGTCCATTGGTGCTAAGTTTTTACACCAATTCTTTATTTATGAAATTGTTTCCGCAAATTATATTTCTATATTGTTCAAGGACATTAGAAAGTGTTTCACTTTGTATATTCTATGTATCGGAATTTTTGTTTATGTGTCAAACAAAGTTGATTTTCTTATTTTTGTAAAAAGTGTCCCATTCCTCCCCACTCTACCCTACATATATTTTGCATTTTTAAAATCTACATAAACTGACAACAAAAATTTTGAATACTTATGAACATACTAATTAAAGCCCGATATGTTATCCATTCCATTATTATATAGTAAACAATATTCTCCCAATCATAATACAGATAACGTGCATCCCACATAAATAAGGGCATTAATTATATATATATATATACAAACTCTATGCATATAATACTATTAAACTATTTCTATTTAATCTAGTGCTCGCGATTATACGTATAAAACGTATACAGAGAAAACCGTTTTATCTAATATATATATCCTTGAACTTACATAAATCTCTAAAGGATAACTTTTATTTTCATCTAACAAAACGAAAGGTCTGATTTCCTCGATCAGATCTCTCGCCGCATTTTTCGTTACTTTGTATGTTGAGATGAAATTTCTTTCATTTATTGAAAAAGGATCTTCCCGATCCTTTATTCTTTGCCTTTGCATTTGATTTCTTCGCCGGCGTCGAACAACCAAAATCTCCGCCATCTTGAATAATGAGTACTTGTTACGGTCTTGTGACAGCTTGCGGCGGATTTCACGCTGTTGCAAATTTTTATGACAACAATCACAACTTTGTGACGCCAGAAGCTGGAAGGCATTTCATTTGTATCCCGTTTAGTAGGATTTGTTACTGTGACTCGAGTTGTTACGGGAAGCGTTTCATTTGTATCCACGCCTGAAAGCTTCATTTCTATCTCGCATTTCGGCAAATCTCATCTCGATGATTTTTCCAGCATTTCGACGCTTCCAGATGGGAAGCTGCTCGATGGTTGGCTCTCTCGCGGTTTTAAACCTTTCGGGATGGGAAGTCTCTCGAGAGTTTATCTCGCCGTTTTCAACCTTTCCCGATGGGAAGCCTCTCGCTGGTTTCTATCGTCCTTTTCGAAATCTCCCAATGAAAAGCCTTTCGAGGATTTCTCTCGCGCTTTTCAACATTTCGCTATGAGAAGCTTTTCGAGGATTTCTCTTGTCCTCGGCAGAGAAGAAAAGTAAGAAAATTTATCGAGAGTACCAAGGGACGAGATAGAGAAAGAGGCATGACAATGAGCTGTGAAATGAAGCCCTAATTTTCAAAGTTTCTCTTATTTTAGCCCTACCAAGATGTCACATATCTGGAGCCCTCCGATAAAAATTATTTATTAAATATAAAAATTTCAAAGAGGAAGGTGGGCCGGGTGATTTCGAGGGAGGAGGACGTGAGAGTGGAGTCATGCGGGGTGCAATTTTAAAAATTTTACCGAACCCTTCCTGTGGCATATAATCGAAAAGCCTTTTGACCACTCTTTCATACTATGAACCTTTCTTCGCCCAAAGGGGGATGGGGAAGGGGCGATCAAATTTTTAAAACCGTAGCCGATTTCTATAATAAATTTAAATATCACTTTAGATGTGGGTTTTTTATGCAGTCTTCCGGTAAATATTATTTATTGAACATAAAAATTTTAAAGTGGCGGCTGTGTGAATTCCGGGACGAAAGAGTGGGCCCACGGGGGGAGGGAGGGGGAGCAATTTTCAAACTTTTTTTGGACCAGTCATGTGATACGTCATCGGTAAGCTCTCGGATGACTCTTTCATATTATGAGACTTTCTTCCTCCCCTCCCCAATTTGTTCCCCACTGCGAAGGTAGTTTTTTCCGTTTTTATCATTATATTGTTGAAAAGGTCTGTGACTACTTATTGATGTTATGCACTTCCGGTGACAGTCCCCCCACTCTTTGCCCCCCCCGGGGGACACTTTTTCAAAGTTAGTCAAGACGCCTTGTGTGAGATATCGTTGGAAAGGTCTGTGACTACTTATTGATGTTATGTACCTACGGTGTCTTTACCACCACTTTGCCCCCTCCCCGGGGGCACTTTTCCAAACTTAGCCAAGACCCCTCATGTGAGATATCGTTGGAAAGGTCTGTGACTATTTATTGATGTTATGCAACTCCGGTGACAGTCTCCCCCAATTTGCCCCTCCCGGGGGACACTTTTTCAAATTTAGCCAAGACCCCTCATGTGAGATATCGTTGAAAAGGTCTGTGACTACTTATTGATGTTATGCTCTTCCGGCGTTCATCCCCCCCCATTTGCCCCCCCCCCCTCCGAGGGGACACTTTTCCAAATTTAGCCAAGACCCCACATGTGAGATATCGTTGGGAAGGTCTGTGACTACTTATTGATGTAATGCACCTCCGGTGACCGCCCCCCCCCCACTTTTCCCCCACGGGGGTGTTTTTCTAAATTTAGACGAGACCCCTCATGTGACATATTGTTGGAAAGGCTTATGACCACTTACTCATGTTATCCACCTCCCGCAGTCCTCTCCCCCTTTGCCCCCACGGGGAAGGCATTTTTATAAATTCAGATCCAGACTTCTCATGTGACATATGGTTGGAAAGGCCTAAAGACCTGTGACGACTTAATCATATTATGCAGCTGCTGTGCTCCTCCGCTCGCTTTGACCCCTCCCCCAAGAGATCTGGTCCGAGGTTCATTCGTTTCGATATTATACTTTTTACAAGATTTTGTAGTGCGTGCACACCACACCCGCCTGCTATCATATATCAGTGCCGTATATAGCGGGTAACCTGTTCGTGATTTCATATTACAAGATTACGTATAAATTAAGGGCCCCGATTAAAGGAGGGGCCCGCTAGCGGTCGAAGTCACCTAGTCTTTATTAACATCGACTCATTCCAGTTCACCCGCAGACGATTCTTGATAAATGTATGACGTATATAATACATAATATATGATTTATAAAAGAAATTTGCAAACTGTAGTCATCGAGAAAAAATTTACACAATCGAAAAATATCGAGATGTCCATACAATTGAGAAAATCGAGAAAAACATCTCGTTATCGCCCATCACTAGTCTACGAAGCCTTCCCTTCTTTAAGCTAGACGTTTTTACCTTGACCACGTGATCAAAACGGAGATGGAATATCCTCCACTAGTATGACGTCATTCCCCAATTTTCCGAGTTACTCGTGTTTCGGTCTCTGAACGCGCTCCAATGGAGAATATTCCAAATATGGGTTCGAGGCTGAAAAAAGTCACGTGATACCGGTAATTTACCCAAGGAACTTCAAGATACTACTGCTTTGCCTCATGAACTGTTTCATTGGCTAGCAGGGCTTTACATTACACGTCTACGGAGCCTTCCCTCCTTTACGCTAGAAGTTTTTACCTTGACCACGTGATCAAAACGGAGATTGAATATCCTCCATTGATTTTGCGGAAGGTCTGAGGCTTCTGCAAATTTTGCTAGAGTAAAAGATCGTTTGCATGCATATTTCGGTTGCAGACAGCTTTGCAACCGGAAGTGTTTCGTTAAATCTCAGACTATAATTCCGTTTACGAACGGCGATCGGATCGCGTGCGCGCAAAGGAGATTGGAGCCTGGAACGGACCTAGGTGCCGCTCTCAGAGGAAAGATAGGAGTAGAGACAAACCCCATTGTTCTTTCAGCCAGATTTTGATTCCAACATGTTTGCGCTCTTTCATCACCCAAAGGATGTCTTTTTTGGCAGTGATAACTTTCGGATTTCATTCTCGGTCAACTCTATATCCGGAGAGAGATTCCGAGAAGCTTTTCCTGGGAGTAAAACTGGTTTGGCTCGCATCTCTGCCCTCCCTCACGTGAGGGGGGGGGGGGGCAGAGATGTACACTCCAAGAAAAGTTTACCATATTGGGGTCTGCTTATATGAGAAGTCTGTGATGCCGCTATATCCGGCTATATCAAAGTGGTGACGTGCGATTGGCGATTCCAGCGCTGAAATACGCCATCTGGTGGATAAAACATATAACTTCCCGCTTTAGGATACTGCCGTGGAAGCACAATGCATTACATGTATTTTTAATTTGTTCAGAATGATTATTCTTTTGCAAAATTTCAGATTTCGTGTTGTGTTCTGTCTTATAAGACAAAGTAAAAATTATCGGAATTTGAATATCTAAAACTTTCAAATGCATTTACAATAAAGAATTATTTCAATGGCACTTTAGCATTAGTTAAAGGGAAATTAAAGGGACACTTTTCCTGTACCGAAGGCTTCAAGCAGCGCCTCTATAAGCCGTTTTAATACCCAATACGCAGACTGTGCTTAAACCAACGGATTTTTCCAAACTATGGTAAACCTACTAGTCATTTTCTATTGCAGAATGCGAAATTCTTGAATGGAGGACCAAAATCACAGTCAGGTCCAATCCACCCATCTCATTAGATATTTTAGTCAATGATCTTCCGACCTTGGCGATAAAGTTAAGTAGCCAAATCGTATTCTAATGATTAAATATTCTTTGCCCATGTGCGTTTTTCTTTAGTCTTTTTATTATCTTTATTACATACATTTTAGATGTCGTTCCGCTCCATCTTGTTCTGAAAAACTAAATTCTACTCTTTTATAAAGGCAATTGACATGACTTGATTAGAGGACTCGAGAGGAAAAACAGATAGAGGGCGCTATTCAGAACACTGCACAATGGAGGATATTCCATCTCCGTTTTGATCACGTGGTTAAGGTTAAAACTTCTAGTGTAAAGAAGGGAAGGTTTCGTAGACGTGTAATGAACAGCGCCTAGAAGATACAGTGTGGAAAACGGCTATTCCTATAATGCTTTAAAAAGTGCTAAAAACTTGTATCCCATAAATCTCCAACAATGCTCAGCGGCAGTATGCTAATACGAGCGCCATCTCGTAACTCTTTTCAATATAAACCCTGTGTTTTTCAAAAATTATAGAATGTTAAATATCGGAAACTATAAATATAAGATATTTTAGTCTGTTATAAGCTAATTTAGTTAAGGAATGACGTGAAATAGGTTAAAGAGTCTCTTTTATGACTATCGTTTTTAAATCACTACGATGGCGCTACGATCGACATCTTGTTATACAGCATTGTTGTACATTTATGGGATTCAATTTTTTAGCACTATTTTGTAGCCGTTTTCTACACTGTATCTTCTAGGCGTGTAATGTAAATCCCCGCTAGCCAATGAAACAGTTCATGAGGCAAAGCAGTAGTATCTTCCCTTCTTATCAATTAGAAGTTCCTTGGGTAAATTACCGGTATCACGTAACTTTCAGCCTCGAACCCATATTTGGAATATCCTCCAACCAACAATCAACCAACCGACCGAAGAAAAGGTATAAAAAAGCCGCTAATACTCCATGTAAGCCATAAAAACTGAGTGCATAAATTTATAACTCTTGTCATGCCGCTGCTTATTTTACGGAATGGTAGCGGCAGAAATATAAAAAATTAGAACACATCCATACACATGACATATAAATAGATATCTTTGTTGATTCATCATGTTAATTATTAAATTATTAGATTAGATGGTATCCACAAAAACAAAGATATCTATCCTCTAACACTATTCTATACATAACGTACGTTCAGGGGTCACGCCCGATTTTTTTAAAATTTTGATAGATTCATCGTTTAGCATCATGTATTTAGTCTCACATTAAACATTTAGTAATATAGAGATTTAGCAAAAATGCCTTAACAGTTTACATACACATTAAAAATGACTTTCATAAGAAATGCTCATACCTACACGTATTCGAACATACCGACATAATCAACCATTTTATCTCATTTGATATATAGGTTTTTTGTATTACACATAAGTTTCTCATTGAAATCAAAACTCTACAAATCTGTTTCTGTGCTTTCATTTAAAACTTTCAATTTATTTATTTATGTTGTACTTTTTGATATTGCCAATATTATTTTTGAGTTCGCAATTGTATTTTAAGAATTTGATGTAATTCACATATTGTGTATTAATTTTATCCAAGGAAACGATCAACCAAATTCAAATATTAAAAAAGGATAATAGTTTTAATCTATGCACTAATGAAAATGATATAAGAATTAGTCCAAAGAAAATATTTATTTGTAAAGGTCTTGTACTTGTATTCAGTACATCTATGGTTGATTTCATTTGTATTTTATTTACCTAACCAGAGATAATAACTAGTTGAAGAATACAAAAAAAAAAATAATAATAATAATAATAATCACAATCATAATCATAATAAACTAAAACTAATCAAAACATAAAAAGACATTAATGGAAGTCAAGATGCAAAAACATCGGGAAATAAACAAAACCACTAAAGCTTATTGAAATGGGAAATTAAAAATATTTTTGAAAAGAAAAAATTTAACTTCGTGAGATTGTCTTACAAAACTTTCTTAGAAAGAATTTTAAAAGTAAACATAAGCTACATGCTAAGCTAATACACGACGGGCGTATTCCGTATTCGCAAGTTGTTCCTTAATATGCAAACATCCAATGCCTATCTTCCCATTTCTTTCAAGTCAAATATGTTATGAACAAAAAGTTTTACTTCAATGCAATCAAATAAGTATCAAATAAAAACAAGATTTTTAAAATTTTTTTTGTGTTTATTTAAGTTTGAGAAATCATTTACTAAATAAATCCTAGTTTGTATATATTTATAATTTTTTAGGATGTTGTATTAAAAATCTTTCATTGTAAATATAGGTTTAAAATTTGTTGATTGAGTTTTAAACATTTTTTTTTTTTTTCAGAATCTTAACATCATGGTCTTTACAAGTAAATGAGGATATCTTCTCTTCATCATGGTCTTCACAAGTAAATGAGGATGTCTTCTCTTCGAACTACTGCTTTGTGGCCAAAAATGTGTCGTAGAGTGAATGCTGAGTATATTTTACATCGCATTCCTCAGTGACACTTCTCCGGCCTACTTTTCTCTCGTAGAAATCCTTGTCAGTTGTCCAAGCAGAATGTCTTTGTCTTTTTACATCTCTTCATATGATATGTGTCCAATACTTTAGGTATGTCTTAAAATATTAACACATTTGTTATTTCTAATCTGAACTATTGTAGAAATATCTCATGAAGTATAAACTTTTAATTTTACATGTTAACATGCTTAAAATGACTGTTTAGATCCCAATTTCTGTTTTACACTTGTCTTTTGTTAATTCATTTATAACATTTTTTTCTAAAACTTAAATTAATTGAATTCACATTACTCATTTATTAATTGCTTGTTATAAGATAGATTAAAGCTATATACAAAAGTATTGTATTACTTTTTAAATTAGTTCACAGATGAAGCTGAAGATTATATTTGATGTCTGAATCATCTTTTAATCCTGTTTTATTTTTTATTCATTCGTTTATTTTAAGAGGTGAGAAAAAAAAATCTTAGGAAGATATGCTGGTTTAACATTTGATTGTCTTAGTCACAATTTAGTTTTTTATTTATTATAAATCAAGTATAATTTAATTACTTGTGATTTGTCATTCATTAATTTACTTTACCAGTTAAACTAGGAGAAAAAATAGCAAGTACTGTTCCCTACTGTTTAACCCATTAACGACAGAATTATTTTTCTCTCTTTAAAATTGAAATTTCCTATTTCACACTGCTTTTTTAGAATAGTAATTTTACTCTTAGTTTCTGTTGTAAAAGTAGGCGAATATTTCTCTTGAGAATTACTGGTAAGAAAACAACAAACGCATTGACAGGCTATGCTGTGACCATATGGTAACACTAGGCCTTTATGGGTTAATGTATTAATTTGTCTAATCAAAATTCATTTTAAATAGGAATATATACCTAATCATTAATGGTATGTCATTTTCTTAAGTTTGAGAAGAGGTTTTTCATTTTATTATTATTATTTTTTTTTTACTTTTGTTTTAAGGACATACAGATTGTTCATGAAATGGATTTAATAATTTAGATATTTTTTTAGCTGAAATTCTTCATAATATTTTACTACTTAAAATATTTATTATACTTTTTATTGTACTTTCAATCTTAAATTGATATTTAATATGCAGGTTTATCCAGAAAAAAAAAAAAAAAAAATGCTTTAACAAATCACTCCTTGTTATTCAAAACTAAAAAGGTTGAAATGAGCAGAAAATTTTCTAAATTAAGATTTATTTTGAATCATTTTGTGATTAAAAACTTGAAATCTGACATCGCTTTTACTTCTAAAATGTAAATGCTCATATAGCTTAAATATGCGAAATTTAAAAGGCAGCAGGAGCAAAATCTATACTAAAATTGTGATTTCTAAGATATTGCTAGGGCTAGAAACTTGAGGTTTAGCATGATGGTTACTTTTTAGATGTAAATGCTCATTGAAAATGGTTTTTTAACTATTCAAAATTTGAAATTGAAATGAGCAAAGAATGTTGTTAAAAAATTTATACGGAATTATTAGGAATAGAAATTTGAAATTTTAGCATGGCCGTTTCTTTTAAGATAAATGCTGGCACAGGACATTTTTAAAAAAATTCGAAATTTAAAAGGCAACAGGAGCAATAAATGTTCTAAAATTGCAGTTCTTAGGAATTGCTTGTTTTAATGCTTGGTATATTTAATGAATTTAAAGTTAATAAAAAAATAGTTCATTAATATTTACAGTTTCACCTGTTGGGAAAGTTTCAAGTATGTTTTAAAAGCAAATTAAGAAGAGGTTATAATATTTCAATATTGATGTGGATTCCATGACTATAATATTTTTCTTTTATTGTTTTCAATACTATTAATTTCATTGTTGATTTAAGTATTCTTAATCGGATCTTAACTTTAGGTTTGAACCAAATTTAATCACATTAAATTTTGTTAAAAACTACATAATCATTAATTCATATATTTTAATTTGACATGTGCATAAAAAGCATTGGGGCCTTTACTGCTGTTTTCTATCTTTTCCTGAAAAGACAAAATCTGTCCTGATATTTATAATTATTTTAATTTATGTTGAAACATCTAAAATGCCATTTTTTAGGCATTCTTAGTATTTTTAGGGCACAGATGTCATATATGTCCCATATTGGCATGATTTTTTTCTGGCGGCAATGTCATATATGCACTGTGTATTTAACTGGTGCCAAAGTGTCATTATTTTGCTTGATATGGTTACCTGGATATAGGTGGTATGGTAACGAGGTTTTTGCCAAATTGATGTTGGAAAAAATTGTGCCAATATAGGGGCGTATATGACATCTGTACCATTTTTAGATGTCGTATTTGTGCTACAGTGTTATATACATTTCACTTTATTCTAAATTAAGTTTGCGCTATATATTTCTACAATTAAAAGAAAATAAAGCTTTTGCATTGAGGAAAAGACTTATAGAAAAAATCTCCTAATTTTTTTCTTTAGAACTTGAAAAATTCTGCATTTTTATATTATAGTGTTTTGTTCTTAATATTACATAACTAATACTGCTTTTTAGGGTTAACTGTTTGTCACGGAGAAAATTGACACACAGAATTCTTACACTGCTATTTCTAAACAAACTTTATGATCTATTTCTACAACTTTTGTAATAGAAATTTAACACAAACTTTATTGTTCAGTTTGAAAATAGTGGGTTTAAGTTTTTTTTTGTAACATTTCTTCTGAGGCAAACATTCAATCATACTGATAATATTAAATGTTTTATATTACTTTGTTATACTAAAATAAATTCTAAGTCTGACTCTGTGTAAGCCAGAAATCTGTCTAACACAAACAATTTTCAAAGTCCTAGCGAGCCCATAGCAAATAACATTAATTCATGCTGTGTAAGCCGGAATCTGCCTAATGTGGAAACAGAAAGGATTTTATTTTAAGGTTCCACCGAACCCAAAATTTTGCATAAGGTGGAAAAAGTGATATTTAAAAAATGAAGTGCATTTTATTTATGAAACTTTAAAACTGATATATATATATATACATCAAATAGTCTTGAATATTTTAATTAAATTTTGTAATACATTAATAAAGTTAACTCAGAAGAATCATATTTAAATTTATGATAAAATATGGTAATTTTTTTACCATATAGATCAGTAAGACAATGTGACTTAAAGTATGGTACTGAAGAATGCTTGTTAAACCAAAAGAAAAAGCAAGCATCTATAAAATATTATTTTCCGACTCTACTTTGTTAAAGATGAGTATGTGATTGTATTTATTAAAGTGAATATTTTTCATTAAATTCCAGAATTGAAGCAATATCCAGTTGATACTTTTTATTTCAGTGTTCAAATAATGTTTTTCAAGAATATTAAAGAAAATAAATTTAATAAAAAGTTTAATTTCATCAAAAATTTAATTTTAAAGAAGAATACTAAAGGTTATGAGCATAAAAATATATACAACTAGTGCATTTTAAAAATTTTATTTATTTTTTTATTTTGGGGGGAGTTGCATAAGGCAGAATATTGTCTACGGCAGAAAATTTCCTCGGTCTTGATTGACAGCACCATGTGTGTGTGTGTGTGGGGGGGGGGGGGGGGGGTAAGAGTGCAAAATTTATACTATCAACTCGTTTTTTTATTTATTTATTTTGGCTATTGATTATTTTTGGGGATTTTTTTTTTCAAGGTTATTCTATGTTTATTTGTAAAAAAAACATATATGCATCTTTGGAATTTTCTCCCAATGTAATTACATACATTTTTATTTTCAAAGTTATTGCATTGTCCCCTACCCTAACCCTAAAAAGAAGTTTCTGACTAATGTTTGGAGGAAAATGACTTTTTCCATTTTAAGAACAAAAACGAAAGCATTTTAAGGTATGTGCAGTGCCAAAAATATTAATAAGGTAAATTACTTTTAAACTAATACCGTTTCCAAACTGAAGCTCTTTTTTGTGTGTATTTTGGCTAATTACTAAAGTATTTTCATGGTCTTTATTTTAAAGCATTCAGAACTGATTATCGTTAATAAGTATATAGTTTTGTAAAATGATAATAATAAAATGTTAACACAACCGTATGGTCCCATAGCAGATTTGTTTTCTACTTCTGTTCATATATACCGACGATTTTTGTAATAGACCGAAATTTATTCGATACCTCTTGCTGTTGGGAGTCATTCTGGATAAAATGTAAAATTGTAGGTAATTTTAAATTTAAACACTGTCATATGTATAATAATAACATACTTTAATCGAATTTATTACAAATTGAATATTGTTCTCATGGTTGTATAACTCAGAGATTTACACTTTTTCTTTATTTTAAAATAAAAATAAGTTTTTTTCTCTTCATATATTGTACTGATTAACATCAAATCAATGGTCAAGGAAAAAGAATAACAAATACATTTTTTCAAAATAACATATTATTTAAATTTTCACAAATTGATGACTAATCTGGCCCTTTTTAATCTTTTCTACGAATGACAAATAAAATTACTATAAAATAAGATAATGATTCTCAAACTGTGGGTTGTGACCCCTGGGAACCGTTATGTAGAAATAACGTTAGTGATTTTTCTTTTTTTTTTCATCATGAATGCTGCACATTTATGAAGTCACTTTAATTTGTAAGTAGATATAATTGTCATGTATTGTTATTCTGATAAAGAGCAATCGAACAGTGTTTCCTCTTTTTCTTATAAACGTATCAAATACCTCCGATAAGTGTCAAATTTTTAATTTAATCTGATTTTCAGGGACTCACCAGGAAAGATTGTTATTCAGAAAGAATTGATTATAGTTTAAGATATACACCTTTTATAGGAAACTTAAAAACATTGATCGATTCTTCAGAATAGTATAAATATTAATTTCTGTTCATTTCATTCAGTTTTTTATAAAAATGCCTAGCTGTGAACTATTCCTTTTTTAAGTTAGCATGATTTCCTAATCATAATCCTTACCATATTTAATAGCATAATTCTGCAATTAATTAACATTAAGATTAGGCAAAGATTTCTATGCAGATAGATGAATTAAATTTTTTTTATTTTGCTAAAAAAGCTTTAAAATTTGCAAATAATGTATAAAATATAAATATGTGGATTGAAGTGACAGCGTGGGGTGGGATAAGCTATGGTTGTTAGTACTGCAGAATATTAGGGCTACGGTACTTTTTTGTTTGTTAGAAATTAAGCAGCTAACGACAAATGAAAATGGTTAGAAAAAATCTGTCTCTGTGGCGAAACATCATGATCTATAGCAAATAAATATAATTTTCTCTTATGTTATTTAGTTTTTCGGAATTTCTAAATTAAAATTAAAACCTTTTAAAATTCATAAGTACACACGAAATATTTATTCAATAGAATTTATTTCTGTTTCAGCACTTTATCAAGTTTGTGACAACTTTCATAAAGAGAAAGAGAGGCGGGGGTGCCAAATTGAAACTTTGCCCCGGGCTCTTCACACGGCCTTGCTGATTGATTCCACATTAGACAGAATTTGCTGTACTCATGTTATCTTACTACAGTAGAAGATCTTTATAGCGCGATTCTATATAATGCAATTCTCCATATAACGCACAACTTCTCAGATGTAAACAATGAATTTTGCAGGTAAGAAGCACCTGAAATCCCACATCCTAAAAATTGCTACTCTCTAGAAAACTACATTTGATACATTAATTCAACTTTATCTCCTTAATTCAAAACTTTTTAATGAAAAAAAATTGCTATTATTACAATAAATATTATATTTTTGGAAATGAGTAATATAATGAATGATTGGGTCCAGGTATAGTTGGACCATGTTTATAAAATAAACAATATAAAATGATCATATAATGCAAAAATTTATAATTTGGATAATTCCTGGTGACAAGATGTGCAGTATAAAGATACTCTAATGTATTTTGGTATGTTTCAGATTTATATGGTCGTGTTTATATGGTAAATTTAATGATGTGTGAAATGTGATCCATATAATGCAAAATTCTATATAACGCACAACCTTGTGTTTTTAGGTTTGCGTTATAAAGATCTTCTACTGTATTCTAATTACGCTTTTTTAAGTGTCGCGACTTGCCTAATGTTGGAAACACTTGATTGTGGCCCACAAGAATAAAAGGTTGACTATGGCTTAGAGATGTAAATTTTCCGGAAAAATTGAAGTGGCGGAAAAAACTGGTTTTTTTCTGAAAAAATCGGAAAAGTTGGAAAAATTGATTTCCTATAAATTTTTCTCAAAAATAAGTTATATTTTCTTAAATAGTATACAATAATAAACTTTTTCAATATTTATGCACACTAAAAAAAATTATTTTCCCTTTACATGTGAATATGTTATTAAAAAAGAGAGAGAGAAAGCCAGCCTTTAAAAGTTTATCCTTTCAGTCTCAGAATTCTGACAGTAGCTTTTTTTACTTAATTTAACACCAGTGTTTGTAATATATCATGTGTCTGTTGAAATTATTTTTCAGTAGCACTTATTTAATTATATCAGTAGAACTAATTATGCCAGTTGTAAAAGAAACGAATTATAGTAGTTCTGGTTTTATTATAAATACTATTATCATTTTAAAATCTTCCGTTGTTTAAAAATTGATATTATTTTACAATATTACTTCCCCTTCCCCCTTTACAGTTACATTTTTCATTTCCTGTATATTTCCTGTAGTTTTGGTACAGCTTTCCAGACTAAACCCAAACTATGTTTTAGTGATTTAAATCCTTAATATTGAAAGCTATATATTTTTTTAAATGAAACTTTTAAAAGAGGTGGATTTTTCCATATGTTTAAAAGTTGTTTTTAACTAGATTTTTTGCAGAGATTTGCTTACATTTTCTTTGCAAAGTTTGTATGTATTTATATTTTTTGAAAATACATTTAGACAACTCTAAGAACTCTATATTTTAAGAAAAGAAAAAAATATATACATAATTTCAACTGCAAGTTATTATCAAAAGAATTTTTTCTAACAATAATGAAAAATTACAGCCATGCGAATAAAAATAAATGCATGTTTCAAATTTTACATTAAATTTTCCATCTTACCATTTTCATTTATTGGCATAATATTGAAATACTTTTGCAAATGAATTTTCATTTTTAACGAGAGAAGTTGCATTGCTTACCAGGGATTTGCTTGGATTTTTTTTTTTTTTTTTTTTTTTTCACACAATCATGTTTTTGCAAAATTGTGAACTTGTAAAAACTTTAAATGAAATGTAAAAAATGTAACCAGAATTTTGTAAATTAGAAATTATCATATTTAAGTTCTTATTTAGACATTACTTAGATGGTCTTTTGTAGGTATAAACAGCTAGATAATAGATTCATTGGTTATTGCAGCTATTATACAACAGGTTAATGTCTATTTTTAAGAGAAAGAATTTTGTTAAAGGTCATATGTTTTAAAGAGAAAAAGCTGTGAAGGATCCTTTAAGACTCAAATTGTTTCTAAAGAGATCTCTGCTTACAGATAAGATTTTCCATGTTAAGGTTCTCATGAGAGACACTAAACATGAAAAAAATATAAATAAAAGTAACAGAATGTAGCAATTATAAAATTTTGACTACATTACTTTATAAATAAAATTTCAATTTTTCCAATTTGGAAAAATTGAAAAATAGCCCTTTGGAAAAAAACTGAAAAAAAAAAACGGTTTTTTTCCCAAGTTTTCCGGGTTTTTTCCGAGCATTCCCATCTCTAGTATGGCTGGTATAATGCAATCGTTAAATTTCATTATGAATGCATATAAATGTATATGTAAGGTTGTATAAATGTATTTATTTAACTTACAGTTACTTAAGCTAATTTAATATGAAAAGTAGAAAAAATTTCCCCATGAAGAGTACTTATCATAAAAATGTATTTAAAATATATAAGAATATATAAAATAGTACTTTTTTCCCCAATATGACATGTATGAAAATTGAAAATTTGTGATGCTTAGAAGTTTAAAAAATTGCAGTACAGTATTCAACCATACAATGATACATCTGCTTTGTTTTACGGCTGGCTTATACAACGGAAAGTTATTTTTTAGAGACGGCACTTTAATTGATGGCCGAAAGAATTACCATGTCGGGGGCTAAAAAAAAAAGACATTTTATAAATTTTCTGCGATTATTTAAGTTTAAAAACTATGTGCAAAATAAAACCTAGTTTGTATATAATTATAAATAAATCTGTAGAAAGTACTAAAAATCTTTCATCTTAAAATTTGTCCATTGAGTTTTAAACATTTATGTTTTCTTTCCAGAATCTTAACATTATAGTCTTCACAAGTCAATCAGAATGTCATCGCTTCAATCATATGGCCATGAAGCTTTTGAGGCCGAAAAAGTGTCGCAGAATACATGTTGAAAAATTTTTACATCACATTCCTCAATGACACTTCTCTGGCCTAACTTTCTTCTTAAAAATTCTTGTCCGTTTTCCAAGCCCAATGTCTTCATTCAGCCTTATTCTGCTCTTCATGAATAACACTTCAGGAATGTCTTAAAATATTAATATATGTATTTGGCACTAATGCACCATGATTGGCATTTACTTATATATATATATATATATATATATTTTTTTTTTGGGGGGGGGGGGCATTTTGGTGAGAAATCCCCATTTTCGTGTATCTGTTAAGGGAAGCATGTGAAAATAGCATGTTAGTTTTACTTATTATGAAATTGCTTATTTTTATATAAAAATTCAAATTTTTATATAATAGTTAATATAATCTGTTTTACTTGGTTGCCTACAAAGGAAAATCTCACAAAAATTGCTGGGTTGCCCAGGCATAAAATCGCCATTTTAGCACTAAAAAGATACTGTGCTGCATCTGAGAACCATATTTTTGTTATTTCTAATTAGATTTGTTTCCATAGCTATAGTAGGAAAATATCGTGAAGTATAAATTTTTATTTTTATACATTATTATGCTTAAATGATCATGTTTGAGCCCCAATTTCTATATTTTGCCCTCACCTTTAATATATATGAATTTCATATAGTTCAAGATATTAAAAATTGAGAACTTATTGGAAAAAATTTAGAAGACTTAAAAAAAAAGACAGACAATATAAATATACATTACTTTTATTATAATCACGCAATATTTATATACATTTGTACATATGTTTTGTAATTCCTGATATCCAGAATTTAAAGCAATATTTACAATATAGACAATTATTAAGAATATAATAAAGTGTTGCAATAACATGTACATTTATGTGTTACATAATTTTTTAAAATATTATTTCATATGATTTACATCATGATGAGATGTTTTTGCAATACAAAAGAAAGTCTTTTGAAATTTCACAAATAAAAAAAATTATTATTTTAAATAAACATTAATATTTAGCATACACAAAAATTTAATAGTGCATCAGCAATATCATTGAACTGTGCATGATAACATAGTGTACATATTTATTGTATTACTTTTTTTATGAAATAATTTATTTTTTTTAATTTTTAATATAATAAATCAATTTAAACAAAGTCACTGATCATATCAGCTTCTAAAATTATATTTTTAAAGGCTTTTTATATGCATATAACAATGAAGCTCTCAAAATTTTTCATCTTAATAATTTAAAACTATTGTTTTAATTCACAATTATTTTTATTTTGAATAAAAATATATATTGATACCTCTAATTTCCTTGAACTTTCATATGAGGATTACATTGCTGTATAATCATAATTTCAGTGAGTTAAACATAAGAAATAAGATTAAGACATAAGAAATATGTACAGTACATATATTCTTTAGAAAGTGCCAATGACAAAATAATAAACACAACTTTTTGTTTTAAATCAAAAGAGAGGTATAAATAATTCAATAAACAGATTTTTAATGACTCTTTATATTTTTGAAAACATTCTAATTATAGTAATAGATATACTTTGTTAAATAAAATATAGTTAACTTCGATAAATGAAGATCAGAAAACTTCATATCATTATATGATATTAACTTAATAATCATTAATTTGAAGTTTTCTTCTTTGAATTAGTTTAAGGAGACAGTTTAACTTTTCAACAGTTTTTTTTATTTTAAAAAATATGGTTCAAATAGGGAACTCATTGTCTTTCAATGTTCAACTAAAAGTACATTTTAAGAAAAAAAAAATTAAATGAATATTTACTTAAAATTATTATAGTTTAAGAAAATTTAATTTTTTTGAAATGTCTACTACTTTTTTAAATATTAATATTTTACCCCCCCCCCCTTTTTTTTTTTTTTTTAGATTTTCAAATGTGTAGTGTACAAGACTGCATATGGATTTTTAGATTAATCTAATATATATTTAATATAATTTTTTTTTACTGATATAGGGTATATGTGCCTGTAAATGACTTATTCTGACACACGTTGACCAGTTCATTTATTTCTTGTGTGAAGGTTGGATTTAAAAAAATAAATAAATAAATCTTTACATACCTTATTATCAAATTCATAACGAACGAAAGTTAAAAATTGGCATTATTGGAAATGTCTAAACTCTGATCTACCTGTAATGTGAAATAAGGACTTTATACGTTCAATTTATTGGCTCTCAACATTTTTCCATAATTCGGAGATTCTGTCCTTAACAATATCATTAGATGATGAAATTAAATTTAGATATTTTATTTTAGATAAATAATTGAATAAAATGTTTGTAGTGTGTTACATGAAATTGTACATTTCCCATTACTTTTAACATTTAAACTGTCTGAAACTACTTGATATATTACTTGTAGTAATCAGTATTGCATAACTAACTATTGAGTAACTGAATAACTGATATTAGAGAATGAAGTATCACAGTTGACGTTTATTCCAACAGAGCGAAAAATGTCCAGACCAGGAATCGAACCTGGATACTTGGCGTGCCGTGACAAAGGTAAGGCATTGGCACGGCACGCAAAATATCCAGGTTTGATTCCTGGTCTGGACATTTTTCACTCTGTTGGAATAAACGTCAACTGTGATACTCCATTCTCTAATATGATTTAATCCAGTTGGGAAAAATATTTTGTTCCCTTCATTATGAATAACTGATGTTTGAAGCCACTGATCTGCAGATTTACTAATTTCATAATTAAATTACTACTATAAATTTTATATTATAGTATTTTTTTTTTTATGTACAGAATAGTTTTATCAGAGATGAATGATCAAACATTTAAAAGATTTTTTTTTTTTTTTTTACAACTTGTGTACTTAAAAAATTATCTTTAAATAAAGACATTTTTTAAGGCATATCTCCTATTTAAATAAATAAGAGAGAGGTTGAACCCAATGAGCCCCTCCTTTCCCTAGGCCCTCTAAGAATATTTTATGCTTCTAATAGATTTGATTGATTGTCATATGCAGTCAATTCTGTGCTACCAAAAAAAATCGATGCCTCTAACTTATCATTTACTGTCACAGAACATTTAATAAATGGAGCATTCTCATGAGTTATCATAAGGAACATTGTGATTGTTCCTTTTTTCACTACAGTCTGCGAAGAAGAGATATTTTGAGCATCCAAACACTTCAAAAAATCATCATAATTTGAAAATTGAAATTTTCTATTTTCAGCTTCAACATTAATTACACTTTGTTGCAGTGCTGAAGCAAGTTGTTCATCTTCCCTCTGTCTTCGTTTTATTTCTGGATCCTTCCGAATTGATATATCTTTAGAGAGATATTTTGGCAAATCAGGAAAAATTGAAGGGACTGCATCCACTTTTGATCGGAATCGCTCAAGGGGAACTGTTATAACTTTCCCCGTCTTTTCATCAAAAATGCTTGTTTCTTTAATAATACTTCCTTCTGGAAAATGATGCTCACAAACCTGAAATTCAAAATTACATATATAGAAGAAAGTAAATTTATCAAGCTCCCTAAACTTACAGATATAATAATGTAGTATTTTTGAAGAACTATAAAATTGAGGAATGAACACAGATGGTAAGATTTAAAAGGGGGAGGGGATTAATGAAAAAGGTGTGTACAAGACTGATCATTTAGTGGACAATATTATTAATTTCGGTTAAAAATTACAATTTTATTGAATTTTTATACACACTTCCTTGTAAATCACACTTAGAAAAGACTTGGATAACATTGCAATCACAAATCAAATATAAAATTATTATGTTTTAATTTATTAAATCCTAAGTTCACATATCATGAAAATTGTATATAAAGGAGTATATGAATAATTAAATAATTTCTCTTTAATCAAGTTCTAAAAAAAAAATAATACTAAATGTAAATACTAAAAGCAGATAATTCATACTGTTATAATTGGAAGACAGAGGATGTTTAAAAAGAAGACACTTTAAAGCAGATATGCTGGCTTTTAGCCAGGCCAAATAAAGCCGGACGGCTTTTTTAAAAAAATTTTAACCACTTAAAAAAAGCCGGCTTTAATTGAATAAGCCGGTTTTTATTTTTTTAAACTTAGTTTACAGCTAATTCATATTAAATTTGGATTAATTTATTTTTAATACACTTATAAATATATTCTACTAAGAAAATTATAAGTTTCTAACTGTGAAGGCATTACATGTCTGAAAAAAACAATATAAATATCAAAAGGAATATAAATTATACTCCAAAGTGGTGTTTTGAAATTCTATATTACATAGTTCTGCATATACGAGGGTGTATCAATAAGTTTTTGCCCTCATATGGAAATAATTGAGTGAAATTTATGAAATCGCTATATTGTATTAGTCCTTTTCTATATAGTCACCGTGCACAGTAATGCATTTCTGCAAACGGTACTTTAAAGAGAGAGAGAGAGGGGGGGGGTTCCAGGAGGCATGATAGTAGACTCAAAGGAGGACATTTTAAAAACTTTTACCGGCCCCCACATATTGTTGGAAAGACCTGTGACCACTTATTCATGCTATGCTCCTCCCGAGCCCCTCCCCTCAAATTTACTCCGGGGGCACTTTCTAAATTCTGCTGACATCATTCATGCCCCTTGGACGGACAGGGGCAAATTTGGGAGGTGCATAGCATGAATGCAGAGCAATTTAAAAAAATGTTCTCCAAATAAAATTTGTTGAATTAAAATTTTGAAAAGCGTGTTGCTATTTAAAAGAATGCATATTCACACATATGCTATTCATAATACTTATTTTAACAGTGAGAAATGGTGTTTTTATTATGACTTTATGTATGATTTAGATTTTAAATGTTTGAGAAATAAAATAAGACTTGTATATTAATAGCTCTTAAAATTAGTTAAGTAATAAAACATGTAATATAGTAACCACCTCTTTAATTTTATAAAGCAGTAAATATGCAAAAAAAGGGTGGGATTAAAGGTCAGTGTAAACCAGATAGAGCAGTTTGGTATGGCTCTTTTAAAATTTAGCTGACATATTTGCAATTCTGACTACAAACCACTAGCAGCTCCATATTTGGTGCCTTCATTATTGAGAAATTGGGTTATTTATTAAATTCTAAGTTAATTAAATGTCATTAAAACTAATTAGAAGCACTTAAAAATGTATAGTTCATAATTAAAATGCTTCACTGTATAAAAGCCAATTTTAGCCAGAAAAAAAGCCGGTTAAAACCAATAAAAACCACCGGCATGGCTATTTTTAATTTTAGCCAGGTTTTTTGCAACCCTGCTTTAAAGATGGTCATTGTGAACTAACTCTTATAGCCATGCTTCTATGAAAATAAGTCTTTTTGATTTCTATTTAACTATTTTATTGATTTTTCTGAGACAACTTCAGCAACATAAAAATTAAAGTAGCTTGATGACATATAGATTATCAAAAGTTAATTTTAATTAAAGAATTATTTGTTTTTGAAAAAAAAAAAAAAAAAAAAAAAGCTTTTTTAGCCAAAGAAAAATAAATGTTTAAAAGTAGAAAGCCCTTTTTTTTTTTTTTTTTATAAATTCTTTAGCCTATTCTAATGCTTTCAACAACATTATTAAGTTCACTGATAAATCTTAATTTACAGAAAGTACATTTCAACCACTGAGCTCCATATATAACAGGAGATCTGTATCTTTATTTCCCAAAATGATTTCCAGCGGTCAGTGTGGAAGGATACAGTAATGGAAATTTTAGTTTGCATTCATGGCAAAAAATGCTGTTTATCAAATTTCCTTACATGATTGGAGAATCATTTAATAATTTGATAAATATATCTTAAGTAGAGAAACCCAAATTAGTAGATACAAATATAGGATAATAGTAAATGAGAGCACTAATATCTAACATTGAAAATGCAAACTAGTTTTTATCTTTGCCTTCCAGGCTTTTGACGCTAACTGAGAACTCCTGTTATATGTGGAGCTCAGCGATTTCAGCACAAGTAACTTTACATGTTATGTCTAATTCTAAATCATGAGTTATTAAAATTCAAAGAAAAAAAAAGAAAACTATGTTTTGTCATTAATAGTAAAGTCATACAAACATTATTCGAAGAACAAACTCAAATAAACTTAATTACCCTCGAAGATGTTGTAACTATCAAGTTTTCCCGGGGTATTGCAGCAGTCCATTTTTTAAAGTTTTCCGGATGCTTGTTCTTGTTTGGGAATGTAAACAGGGGCGGATTTATGAAGTGAGGGGTCCCTCTCACTGGAACTTTTTGGGGCCCTTCCATCTTACAAAATTGGGTATATTTATAAGTTAAAAATAATAGATATCCAAAACTTAATTACAATAATTACTTACAAATTAATTAAAATGTATTCAAATCGTTAAAGATTAATTACACAAATTTTATTTCATATTCAAATTACATCAGATTATTTTAGATGAACTTAAATATTGTGACGGATAAATGTGTTAAAATTATGTTTCTTATTTTCCTTTCCATTTTTTAAGAACATAAAATGATAATTCAAACCAAGGTTATTCAGAAATTAAGAAAACAGTATTTTAGTATCTGCTGAGCTATAACTCAAATCCTCTTTTCTTTACTTTTCATTTTTGGTTCATTTATAACATGAAATAAGATATAAATATATGGGGTTCTGATGCGCGGGACTGCAGCGGCTCACGCTGCATCCCATTATCTTGCTTGAAATTTTAATTTCATGTTTTAATAAAATAATTTCATAAATCAAATAAATTCATCAATTATAACCAAATTAAATTATATTTTTCTTCTTTTCTACACAACGCGGTTTCAAAGAATGACAAATGCTTTATGGACTTAAAAAGAATTCAAAGCTCCACGAGTTGTTTTATAACCATCTGCACTGGATTTTTATGTAAATGTATTTTTTAAACATCAATTTAATTAACTAATCTATATATAGGTTTGTAATTGAGTGTTTCTTAATAGCAAATGCTTTAAAAAAATGGCCCCAAAAATGTAAATGTCGCACTTCCACAACTGAGATTAGCAAAACATCTGCTAAAATAGAAAAAAATCCCTGGCGGCTCAGCCTACAGCCACAGGTAGATTCCGAAGTTAAGTACTAATTTTACCAACAAAAACCAAATCAAAATTAGAGATCAAACCTGTTTAATAATTTTATCTGGCCGCTTTTGACGAGTTTTTAATTCCATTTAATACAATATTTTTTTTCTTCAACACATATTTTTTTTTTCTTTTGCTGTAAGAGTCGGTCCTATCAAAAAGTTGTAGATAAAAGATAATATTAAGAAGGTTTATTATAAACTTAAGCGGATTTGATGTCTTGTGAACTGACGAAGTTATGATTTTTTTTCTTCATCCCCCCCTTATTGTTTGTTTTTAGATTTCTTTTATATATAAAAGTTGCTCCTATCAAAAAGTTGTAGATCAGATTAAAAGATTTATAATAAATTTAAGTCGATTTGATATCTTCTGAATTGACGAAGTTATGAATTTTTTTTCTTCTTCACCCCCCCCCCCCCTTTATTGTTTGTTTTTAGTTTTTTATATATATATAAAAGTTGGTCCTATCAAAAAGTTGTCAATGTAAAAGTTGTAGATAAGATTAAAAAGTTTTATAATAAATTTAAGTGGATTTGATATCTTGTGAATTGACGAAGTTATGAATTTTTTTCTTCGCCCTTTGAGCCCATTTTTAATGCTATCAAAAATCTGTCATACATAAATTTCTGGCTCTTTTTCTAGAAGTAATAATAACTTTAAACTAATTTTATATGTATTACAATTAAGAAGTTATAGGATTTTTTCTGTTTTCACAAAAACCCTCCTTATTTCCACCCCCTTGGTTCAATTTTGACCATTAACGAGCTTGACCGAGATTTTCTGCCGCTTAATTTTATGTAACAGTTTGGAAGAGATTTGTGCAGAATTATGCAATAGTGTACATAAAAAGGTGATATATATATATATATATAGTTTTGACTGGTCATGATTGGCGTAGATCTGCAAAAATGTTTTAGAAATTCCAACATAAGGGAGAATGCAATAGGTAGTATTTCTTATGAAATCTACTTAAAATTCATATTGGGGAAAACTATAGGGGGCATTGTCTTTGACAATCGTGATATATTTGATTGCCGTGTGTCATTTTTGATCTAGATATGGAGAATTTTTTGAGAGTGAAGAAATATGAACACTTACGATGCAATAATAAACTATTGATTACTAGCTGACCCACCCGGCGTTGCCCAGGCCCGTAAAAATGAACTTAAACAAAACTCAAGTTTGTATGATTTTATATCTTTGGAAAATCAGGACCCCAATGTCTTAAGCATCATAGAGTGTTTCAAATTAACTTAGTTTTCGGGGATCCAATGCCTTCGGCAGTGTCTAATGTGTTCCCAACAAACTTCTTTCTGAACGAACCTGTGACCTGGTTCTCCATTGCCTATGGCAGTGTGCACCGGGAGTGCTCCTCACGCACCGAAGATAATTGAAAAACAAATTGAATGAGCCGAACTTCTTAGTAATCGGGCCCATAGAACCCGACCTGAGAATGGGCCCCCTGGCAGTTGAAGATGGAACTAAAACCTGAAAAACTATCATAAACTAAATTGAGTGAACCAATTTCCGTTGAAATCGAGCTCATAGAAACCGAGAAAATAATGCGCCGGTAATGTTCGAAAATTGTGGTAACAGAAGTCCAAGATAAACTTTCATAATGCAGAAAGTAGCTAAATCGTAATCTAATTTGAATGAACCAATTCCCGTTGAAATTGGGCCGATAGAATCCGAGGAAGGAATGCGCTCCCTAACGGTGGAAGGTGGCCCCTCCTCTATCAATTTAACGAATTATCTTTAACGAAAGTTGTAAAAAACCAGGAAGCCCCCCCCCCCCCCCCCAAAAAAAAAACGCGCTTTTTTGTTTAAATCAGGTTTTTTTGGTTTAAACAGGGTTTTTTTAAAATATATTTTCCCTATAACATATACATGCACATTTATTGATAAAAATAAACATTGTTGGATATATAAGTAATATGACATCATTTAAAATAATTTAAATTAAATAATTACAGTCAGTTATGTAGAAAATTTAAATAATTTCAAATTTAAATATTATTAGTAAAGTAATAGCTATGTCTTATGTTCCAAAAATAAAATGCTCTACATAGTGATACAATGATCCCTTGAAAATCTTAATAAACAATCCTTTGATTACTATTACTAATAATGATGTAGTTCCTTGAATATAATGTACTTTCCCTTGTCTATTCACAAAAGATTTCTCTGAAATACTTGTTATCTGGGATGTCCGATTTTTCTGTTTTCTGACTATACGTGGGCAATTATTATCTTTTATTGAAAATAAAGAATTTTATAAGGAATTCCTGAAATGATTTGACATTTAGCAGTTGAGTCTTTACATATTTCAAGAAGTTGTGTGTATTGTCATTTGACACGTCTCTTCTGAACCTCCCAGGTTAAAAAGGAAAAGAAAAGAAAAGAAGAAGACAGTAAAATAAGCAGAAACACCTATTTACTAGCTTTTTACGCGATTGAAAATATTGATCTTAAAATGGACAGTAATTTTATAAAAGTTGTCATCCAATACTACATTTAAACACCCGCCAGGATTTTTTTCTATGCTATGTTATAATACACATTACTTTTAAATTATAAAACTAAAAATTAATAATATATCTTTTTAGACATTTTTCATGAGACTTTTCTTTGTTATAGCTCAAGCGAACCTTATTTCAATACCCCCCCCCCCCTCTCATTTCCTTGTTAGATCCAAAGTAATGGATTTGGTTATATTATACATGATATAAATGGATTTTGTTGCATATTTTATTTAAAAAAGTAAACAGTTGCATTTTCAATAGAATTTGAATTTTAAAATTTAAAATGAGAAACTAACTTATTTCCTTTTTTTACTATCTAATTTTCTTGTGCAATTATGTTCATAGGAGCCAAGACCAATAAAGCACTTCACTAAACGTGACTTTAGTTTTTTATTTTTATTTTTTCAGTGTAATTAGTTTGCTGAACATATAATTTTTTTTCCTTGAGCTAATCACTACTTCACAAATATAAATAAATTCAACTGGAAGACAGTATCTCCAGTATGGTTAACTTTCTTATATAATATTAATAATATGAGGTTGTTGAAGAATTTTTTCTATTCAAACCAGGCCCGTAGCTAGACCATACTTCCAGGTAGGGCAAAGATTTTTCCAGGGGTGGCAGATTATTTCTTCATTTTTTTTTCTATCTCTTATTCGTAGTTCTTCAAAAATATGCATTGCAATTTTTGGGAGTTTTTTTTTTTTTTTTTTTTTTCATTTAAAATATAAGATATTTCTAAAGTCAGTACGAAATTTTTAAAGTTTCTTCAGAGACATAATAAAAATGTATTAAAGTTAAATAAAATATTTGGCATAACCAGGCCGTAGGAATCGTCTCCCATCCCCCCCCATTTGGGGGGGGGGGAGGACTGAGCAAGGTCAGGGGCCCAGTAGTAAGTTATTGTACCTTTGAGTCAAATAATGTTTTTTAACTTTTATAATTATTTTTAATGTATTTTAATAACATTTTAATTTGTTTTATCCAAATTAATTTTTTGTCAAAGATCTTGGTCAGATTTAGAAAACAGATATGCGCTTTCCTTCTATATCCACTATTCTTTATAAAGGGGCCCAGATGGAAGAGCTTTTGAAACCTTAAATTCTATTTTTTAAATATAATGGTATTTTAGTCTTTTTTTTTTTTTTGGTGTGTGTGTGAGAGAGAGGGGGTGTGGGGTCCTATAAATGGGAGAAAAAGATGAAACCAAAAGTTCAAAACTTTATTAATACTATTACTTCCTTCAATCAAAACAGATATGCACTTTCTTTCTACAGCCACCGTTCTTTTTAAAGGTGCCCAGATGAAAGAAATTTTGTAGGCTCTAAATTAATTCTTTTTGAATTGTCTTTTTTAGGGCCTTTTATAAAAGTGAGGAAAAGTTGGAACCCAAGATTCAAAACATTTAGGCCAAATTTTTTATTCAAATGTTTTTAAAAAAAGCTTTTTAATCTCATTGAGGACCCCAATAAGTTTCAAAACTTTCTTAATGCCATTACTTCCTTCAAAGAATTTGTGGGGGGGGGGGGGGGGGGGCTATGAAAGGGAGGAAAAGTTGGAACCCAGGATTCAAAACTTATAGCTGTCACTTTTTTATTCAAATGTTTAAAAAATGTACTTTTTAATCTTGTTGGGGGTCCCAATCAAGCTTAATACTATTACTTTCTTCAACCAAAACAGACATGGGCTTCTTTCTACAGCCACCATTCTTTTTAAAGGTGCCCAGATGAAAGAAATTTTGCAATTTCTAAATACTTTTTTAAATTGTCTTTTTTAGGGTCCCTATTAAATGGAAGAAAAGTTGGAACCCAAGATTCAAAACTTTAAAACCTCATTATTGTTATTCAAATGTTTAAAAAAAATGTGCTTTTTAATCTCGTGGGTGTCCCAATAAGCAGGCATTTGTGTGCCATGCCTTTGCCTCCTATCCCCTTACGTTCAACCTGTTTATTTTTTAACGTTTCATCATGCTGCAATTATTTTATCTACTAGCGGTGCGTCGCTTTGCTTTGCTGGCTGGTTTTTCCAAAAGATAACCTTTTTTTGGGGAGGGGGGGGGGGGTTAGCCCTTGGGGGCCCCACTGCCTTCCGCAACGTAAATCCGTTCGGGATATCCTAAATCTGATCTTGAATCAAACAATTTTTGAATTATTGTACTTTTTTTTTTCGATAAAGTGATAGTCCCCAGGTAAAAGTTAAATTTTCCAGCATCGTCGTTCATTTTGCTACAGGAGCCAATTTGTTATTTTCCCACCTTCATCTTAATCATGACAGCAGCAAAATCTACTGGATAAATCTTCGGTTCAGAAAAACTTGCCAAGAGGTCTTTCGCAAAACGCGAAAAAAAGGGTATAAATCGCATAAAAAATTGGACAAAATTTCAAAAATCGCAGAGAGCAAAATAAGGCTATATCGAGCCAAAAGATTGAATGTGGAATTTTAAAAAATACTCTAAAAATCACATAAAAGGTTTGTAAAAAAATCAGAAATTGCAAACGATAAACTTTCGTTATTGAACTAAAGGACTTAAACTTGATTCCTTTTAGGAATGTACAAAAAAAAAAAAAAAAAAAAAAAAAAAAAAAAAAAAAAAAAAAAAAAAAACCCACGGTGGAAAGGGAATAAAACGCCGCACAGGGCAAAATTTACTATATTGGGATAAAAGATTGAAACCGGATTCCTTAATTCTCAAAAAATAAAATGAAATAAATAAATAAATCAGTGGACTGGAGGGGTTTTTTTCCGTTCAAACACTCACAAAGAAAAAAAAAAAAAAAAAAGCTTTAATTAGCCCATTTTTCGCAAAAGTATAGAAAGTCACCAATCTAACGTAACAATTACCCAACATCCTTCAATATAAAGATGCAGTTTCATCAAATCCCAATAGTGTTCCATCAACTGTGTTGCATTGTACTTTTCATAATTAGAAACTGAACTTACGCATTAATATTTTTTCCTTCATAACACGAAAAAGTCGCGAATCAACGATCAAAATTTCTAGAAAATTTCAAAAGACGAAAATTTCTTCAAATATGAGAAAAACCTCTTCTAATCACAGGAGCTTAAAAAAGGGGGAAAGCGTTTAAAATCGCATAAAAAGTTTGCAAAAAATTAAAAAATTGCATAGGACAAAATTTTGTGCTTGTGGCTAAAAGATCGAAACCTGACTCCTTTTACTAATGTCAAAAAAATCCCGTCGGAACGCGAAAGAAAGTTAAAAATCACATAAAAGACTTCGTGAAATATTCAAAAATCGCAGAAGACTACTTTACTATATTCGGCTAAAATAGAAAGATTGAAAATGGATTCCTTTTATGAATGTAGATAGGAAAAGCACGAAATTTTTAAGAACACTAAAGATAGCATAAAAAATTAAATTTAAAAATTTCATAAGAAAAAAAAACCTATTTCGATGTGCATAATTTAAGGCATACGGGTATCCTTCCTGTCAAATCTTGTCGTGAACAGAAAAACATCTGGTCAGACCAAAAAAGAAAAAGAAAAGGACAGAGACTCTGTATGTCTTCATTTTTATCTAGTAAGAAACCCATCTTCGTTTCCCACAGAAAGGTACTGTATCTGAAGCCTTTCTTTTTCAATTTCTATCCGGAACACTTGGGTGACAATTTTAAATTGGAGAAAACTGAAAAATATGAAAACGACATCGCAAAGGTAATTTTATATATTTTGTAAATCTCTAAATATATATATTTTTTAAATAAAAGACACCGTTCAAAGCAGAAAAAAAGTTATTATAAATGAGTATTTTTTGCTTTAAAAAAAATCTGTCTGGGCCATGCGGATGGCATTGTCAAACTGAAAAAAAAAAAAAAAAAAAAAAAAAAGAATAAGAAAGACTTCTATATATATATATATTTTTTTTTATGTGCAATATTTGGAAGTTTTTTGTGGCGGTTCATTTGCAAAGGTAATTCAGTTTGAAACTTTTTTTTTTTTGTCAAATTTTGTGCTCTGTTATTTTTGAATTTTTCGAAATTTTTTAGCTGTGATTCTGGTATTTTTTTTAACATTCGTTAATAAAAAATCCGGTTTCAATCTGTTAGCATAATATAGTAAATTTTGCTCGCCATGAACTTCGAAATATCTTTATCAATTTTTGGCATCCTTTCACATTTTGCGGTGATTTTTTTACCTTTTTTTTCTAAATGGGGGATTCTCAGTTAAATCTTGCTAGTCCTTTGATTAAATTCATGTTGTAAGAAAATCAAATCTGTTCCTGTAACACCATGAACAAAATGTTGCAAATTTTAATTTAATCCGGGTCGAAATAAAAATCTACAATAATTCATTTGTTTGATTCGAGATCTGAGCCGGCATAGCCCCAATGGGTGTACGCACATTGCCGAAAGCAGTTCAACCCAACTCTAAATTCGTTTAATTTGAGTTTCGTTTTGAAAAAAATCAAGTAGTGAAGCTCCGCTGATGTTATAAAATAGAACTCGGATAGCAAAATTAAATATAGATATTTTTCAAAAATCTTAGAGGCGGGGAGACCTGAAAAAAAAAAGTTTGTGGGTGGCCTCAAAAGACCTTCCTACGGCCCTGGGCATAACGTAAATAAAATGTATTTCTTTTAATTAGGAACTGGAATCGAATACCGTTTTTCACTTTTCAATAAATGCATTACACTTTGAGTTGTAATTTATTTTTAACTTATGATGGTCTGTATCAGGTTGTCGCCTTGCAAAAATTGGCTTATATTGGCAACTTTGACGATCACTTTGGAAACTGATGTACTTTTAAGAAAAAGTGCAGAACAGTTTCATTAAACAACGCATTCAGTTTCTTCGTTTCTTAATAAAAGCATCTAACATTTTTTTAATTTAAGAATAAAAATGGCTTTATAAATGTGTCAGTAAGTAATAAATTTGGATTTGTAAAATCGTAAGTAACCTGACATATTGTATTGTTTAAATTTGAAATAATGATTGGTTTATTTTAGAAGCGACATTTAAAATTTTTTTTCAGTGGAATGGGAGACAGTCGAAGAGAGGAAGGGACAGACCTTCCATTATCTATTTTGTATTTTCACATGGGATGAGGGGGGGGGGGGTGTCCTTTGGAATTTGTTGTAATCGGACCAAGTTTCCACGAAAGAAGCATTTAACTGTCATGTACAGCAAATTAAAGTTAAGGAAACAGTATTGTGGGCTGCTTCAAGATTAGTTTCAGAAGCCTTTGGTTTCAACCAGGGATGTAGTGGAGGGTATACGCGGGTATACGCCGTATACCCTCTGGATTTTTTTAAGGAGTACCGTAAACCCTCTGTTTCTCATGAAAACTACAGTATATACAGTCTAGGGTATACTCTATGCCTTGAGCGTATACCCTCTGCTTAGAGCGAATACCCTCTGTCTTTTTTACGACTACATCCCTGGTTTCAACCCCGCCTCCTAACGATAAATTACGTGATGACAATTGTATAAAGAGAGGAAGCTTTAGGGATTAAGGTAAACCCGATTTGTTGTTGAAGCGGTATGGGATAATTTCTACAAAGTGAAAAAGCGAGGCACGCACAATGGAGCAATTTTCGACAGGTCTGTTAAAGAGGGAGAGAATAAAAGCTTTATCGATGAAATTTTGCTATTTTTGTTTCCAGTCCAGAAAGGAAATTTAGGGGTAGAGGGCAAGGTCTGGAATGGAAAAATGAAAATTTGATGTTGTATTACATAAATTTTTTTAAAGGGAAATACTGAGTAAAAAAATGATCAGAATGTCGAGCTTCATTCTAGGTTGGACAAGAAGTGGTGGAAAACTGGAAATTTAATGTTTTTATCGGAATGCGCTAGGTCGGGCAAAATATTTTCCAGGTCGGGCTTTGCCCGACCTGGCCCCCACCTGGCTACGGGCCTGATTCAAACACTTCTTGTAATTTTGTGTGATAACTCCGAATCAATATTTTTGGACATTAGATTTAGCAAGTAACGGAAAAAATAGAATTTAAATATTGAAATATTATAACTAGTACCCAAATTTTCAGTGCTTTCTTAATTTGACTTCATATCTTCAGTTTCATTTTTATAATACCCCAATAACAACTCGGTAATCCCCAATCAAGAAAATTTTCTTTTACAGCTTGAGTGAAATCTTAAAGATCATTTTATGTTATTAATTGCTGTAAATAATCTGCATTTTCACAAATGAAAATATTTTATGCTAAATATTGAATATTTGTAATCTATTTTATGTTTGCTAAATTCACATGCTTTAAGTTATCTCTTTAGAGCCCCAGATATGTTCATCAACACATGCAATTTTCATTCTACATTCATACAAACATGACCTAGACTTACTATGTCTCATGTTGACTGCCGAGATATTTTTGAAAGTAGAAATTGTTTATATCCAACTATTTGAAACATTTAAATTACGAAATATATATATATATTCTATTAAATTTGTTCTAAAAAAGCCAATTGGTTTTTTAGAGAAATAAATCAGTAGAAAAAAAAACATGACTTAAACCATGCTTAAAACCAATTGGTTTAAACCGTGCCAAACCTGCACTTTAACATTAACCCAATATTTAATTTACGGATGAAATCCCCTCCCCCCCCCCATCTCTACATTTAACCACTTACCTTTAACAATAGCGTTATTTTTTATCTACGGCTGTAGTGACTAAACGTAAGTCGATGCGGAGAAAGGAAATTAATATTCGAAATACGTGGTAGCAAGGGTATAAGGAAATTTTTTAGTAGTTTAGTAGTTCCGGAGGATCCTAGAACTATGTTTAATAAAATTGCAAGAGAATCGGATCATTTTTAAAGAAGCTGCACCAGGGCCCCAAGAAGGCGATTAACATTTACAATTGGTCGTAGCTGAAGTCTGAGAAATTTTTTTGACCTTCATGTATTAGCTGAAGAACCTAAGAAGTTGTTACCAAAAAAAAGCTAGTGAATCAGACTCTTTTTAAGGGATCTATAATAGGGGAACCATAAGATGTCAATTGATAGTGAGAGTAGAGCCCTAAGATGAAAACATGTTAAAAGGTCCAAGTACTTAAATCTAAAGCTATTGAATCAGGCCATTTTTAAGGGTGCGATAATAGGGGTCCGAAAGGGGCCAACTGATAGTTGAGAGTAGGGCCCTGAGATAAAAACATATTAAAAGGTTCTATTACATAGCACTTTAGATTTTTAATTAGTCATAATTACGCATAGGGTATGAATTAATCATTTGAATTAAACTTTAAAGAAATGCACCAAAAATGGGGGGAAATGCTTGAAAAAGGGCCCTAGTGCTCCAATAAATACATGAGGGTGTTAACTCGGTGAGAGGAGTCCAAGACTCAATTGTAAAGTTATGCATTGAGAGGGTGACACAATTAGGGGGTGAAAAATGCATGGCGATCAAAAAGCTCAAGGGGCTCTGGCCCTGGGAAGCCAGGGCCTTAACTGGAATGTAGGAACGGGGGAATAATTAAATGTATAAAGTTCCCCCAAAACAAAGATCGAATTAAAAGGGGCAATTTATTAACAATTTAGGACACAAAAACTTCAAGGGGTCCTGTACTAGGTCCCAGGACACAAAGGTCTTATCTGGAATGTAGTTGGGTGTAAGAAAAAATGTTAGTACTTTATAAAGTAGCCGCAGGATCCAAACTACTATGTAAACGAAAATTGCAAGAGAAATTGACTATTTTTAAAGAATATGGATGAAGGGCCCAAGAAGGCAATTAATATTCAAAATTAGTGGTAGCTGAAGGTCTAAGATTTTTTTTTCTTTCTTTCTTTTCTTTTTTTTTTTTTTTTTTTTTTGTAGTTTATGTAGTAGCTGGAGGACCCAAGAAGTTATTAGAAAAAAAAGCTAGTGAATTGGACAATTTTTAACGAAGCTATAATAGGAAACCCAAAAGAGGCCAACTGATAGTTGAGAGCAAGGCTCTAAAATGAAAACATGTTAAAAGGTCCTAGTACTTAGTGCTTTAGATCTTCAATTCGGCGAAATTAATCATAGGGTTTGAAATTATCATTAGAATAAAATTTTAAAGAAATGCGCAAAAAGGGGGGGGGGTGCTTTAAAAAGGGTCCTAGGATCCCAATAAAAATATGAGAGTGTTGGCCAGAGGGCAGGACTCCAAGAATCAACTTTAAAGTTACGCATTGAGAGGGTGACACAATTAGGGAGGGGGAAATGCATGGCTCACAAAAAGTGCTAGGGGCCCTGGACCGGAGCTTATGGCGCCAGGGTCTTACTTGGATTGTAGAATTGGGAAGCTAAGTAAATTAAAAAAGAGCACCAAAAACGAATATTGTATTAAAAGGGCAATTTATTAACAATTTAGGGCCAAAAACTTCCAGGACCCTGACCAGGCCCCGGGGAGCCAGGATCTTACTTGAAATGTAGAATCGGGAATAACTAAATGGAGAAAAGACCCCAAAAACGAAGAAGATCGGATAAAAAGGAGGCAAATTATTAAAAATTTGAAAGGCCGGGGGAGCACCCGGGTCTTAAAAAATAAAAAATCTTATCCTCAGGTGCATCAGAAAATGGCTTAGACTATCCTCATCCAAATTTTCAAACATCTAGATTAGGCAGCATTACAGGCGGTAGATTTTGCTAGCCATCGCACACACAGAGCGAAACTATCTTTTATTAGTATAAATAATCAGTAACAAAGTAAAAATACATTTAAAATATCAGCTTTATGAAAGTTGCAAACCAAGTGTGGGCCCTCCAAAATTGGGGGCCCCAGGTTGGTGGCCCATGATTTAATCGGGCCCTCAATCTGTGTAATTAAGTCGTCATAGAATGACTTTAACAGGCTTCCTTTGAATCCCACCTCATTCCTCCACAACCAACTCCCCAACGAGCTTAGTCCTGATAATAAATAACGGAAAAATAATAAGGAAAGCTAAAACATTTTTGGTGGTAGCAAATGATAGAAAATAATTTTATTTATTACATTAAAATGATGTGATATTAACTGAAAAATTAAAAAAGAAGACTAAGAAAATCGTTTTATCATTAATGTCACATTTCTCTTCGAACTCAAAAGAAGATTTGGGGGCCCTTGTAATGCGGGGCCCCTCGCGATTGCAACCATCGCGACCCCTTAAATCCGCCCCTGAATGTAAATGTCTTGCCTGTAGGTTCGCCAGGATAATTTACTCAACATCCAGGAACTACACAGTGATACGGGAAGTTGTATTCTGTTAGAAACAATATATATTATTACATTTATTGATTTACAAGCAAGTAACATTAGCTTAAAATGAAATTGAATACTTTTCCATTAGTGGTGCACTGGATCAATTCTATGAACAAGTTATATTAACTGCTGTGTTGGGAGATAGCAGCAATAAATAAAATTGCCTTATAAAATCCAATGTATAAATAACATTGGTTTTGCAGATATGCAACACAGTGATACAAAGGCTTAAATGTGATTCACTGAACTCTGCAGGTGCAGGATCTTCACAGCAGAAGTAACTAAATTAAAGAAGCAGTTAATTCAGATTTAAAAAAGTAGTGAAAGAAATGTGAACTTCTGGAAATCAAGTTTCATTATGTAAAACTTTTTCTTTGGTCATACCAACTTTTTGAAGCTTCAAGATACAGGATACACTTATATAATTTTATAACAAAAACTAATAATCAGAATTACTTTGTCTTAAAAAAATGTAACTATAGAGTGATCATAATTTATCAATTGCCAAATTGTTCAAGCAATATTAAATCTTTCCAAAACCTATAACCAGTTTTTTCTTTTTTTTAAATGTTCCACAAATAAAAAAAATAATTTATAGGCAACATTAAATAATTAGATTACACTTGTGGACATGAAATAAGTAGGTTACTGCATTTAACACTCTAATGCAACACATACAACTAATCTTGTACTAACAAAAAAGCATTGAAATTTGTTTGCTTCTGCATTCAAAATATATACATATCAAATTAAGGGGATTTAGTTACAGCATTGCTTACGATAACACGTTCTTTTGCACAGAAAAAGTAATGGCATTACATGTATGGCGAGTTAAGTTAAAATTATAAAACTGCAGTACTTTTTTTTTTTCCCTTTTCCCCCATGAACTAGAAAGATATGGCTGAAAAGATAATATTTATCATTTACTCATTAAGATTTTAAAATTAAAGTAAAAAGACAATGTCAGATTATTTAAGATGCTTTGAAACTCAGTGCCCTAAAAGGAATAGAAGGGGGGAAAAACTGCAAAAAAATTTTGAAAAGTACAAATACTGAATTAGACATAGACTTAAGATATCCTACGCATAAAAATTCATTTCAAAATATCAAAATGCAAGCAAATTTGGAAAGAAAAAACCTCCCATTCATTTAACATTAGCTTGTGAGTATCTGCACTACTAGAGCAGGCTCTTAAAAGCTCTAAAATAACTCTAATTCCTGACAAAAAAATATATACAGTAGACTGTCTCAAATCCACAAATGCCTAACATCCACACATCATCGCAGATATAAACAATGAAACTTTCAGTTCAGATGTAGGAGTAAAATGACAGAATAGTTTTATATCATTCCTTATGTACTCTAATATGTAATTCTCAATAATATGACTGAACTCATGGTTTTTCATGAAGGAAGTGTACATGTTTTTCGGGGAAAAAATATCCAAATGTATTTATGTATTAAGCAAGCTTTTTTAGTTTTTAAGACTGGCTAAACCTGAAATAAAACTTACTATATCTCATCTTTATTTATGCATAATTTATTATATATTAATTATTTACTTGACCTTTATTTTTAATAATTTTAAAATGATATTACTTTTAATCATTTTAGTTTATTACTTAATTATTTTAATATTTTACTATATTGCAAGCATTCATTATAATTTTGATTGCATTATTAAATTCAAATGACTGTTTAAAAAATGTAAACAAAGCAATGACCAGAAATCCACAAAATTCTAAAATTTGCACAACCCATGGTCCCAAGCTTTGCAGATTTGAGTTGAGGGAGTCTAGTTTATAACTTAATATTAAATAAACTACTAAAAGTTTTAATTTTAAGTGTGACCAGGGTTTGGTGATATGTATCAAAAGATATGCATCCAGTATTTATTTTCAAAATTAACATTGTGTAGTGTAAATGAAGTTTTCTCCTGTATTGACTGTCGTTCTACAGATAAAGAACTTTTGCCTTTAAAAGAATTTTTTATTCCTCCCCTGACAACAATCCAGGGGTGTAGCTACAATTTTTTTTTTTTTTTTTTGGGGGGGGGGGGGACATTTAAAAAATTTCCCAACTTGAAACAAATTACTTTATTTTCCAACTGAAATTATATGTTCAATGTGTGATTAATGATAATGATACTTATATGTAAAAAAATCCTTTCCAAAGAAAAACACAAACTAAAAACAAAAATTATAATTATTGGTTCATTTAATGAATGTTTAAATACACCTCTTTCATTTAAATAATTAAAATCAAAACTAGATTAATTTCTATTTTTCTATCTTGGAATCCTTGAGCATGAAAATATTATGATACGCAATTGCTAAATGAATAGTTACGGAAGTAATTTCAAACAATATTGTAAATGTAAGATTTAAACCTAGAAAAATAACATATATCAAATTTCCCAAGTTCACATATATTGGAGGGGGAGGCTCCCCTCTTCCCATCCCAACGCCTCTGATAACATCTTTCCAAATCTTTATGTTTGAAGCTGGATTTTTAAACTTAAAATCAATAATTATATGGGACAAAATTTATTTGAAACCACTAATGAAAGATAAACTGTCTAATTTAGATCAGAAGTTATTAACAGCTTCATTAGAAAGAATCCTTTCTGGTTTTGCTTTAGTTCAGTTTAAACAGCATTACAGGTTAGATGGAGGGGGGGGGGGGAAACAATCTCCCAAAAGTGTACATTTTCAATAAAAAATTTTCCCGTAAAAATATTTTGTTTTTCACAACAAATGTTATCATTTTTAGAAACTTATCACTTACTGAAAGTAAAAATCAGCAGTGACCCAGCTACATTATATTTATTTTTTTTCAGAAACACAATTTTTTTATTAACATCATTACGGAGGTGAACTTTGTTACAATTATGTTTGGGTAAGTGAGACAAAGCATAAAAAACTATTCTATTAGATATATAACTAAGGAGCAATTTCATATAAGAATGCATAATGAATTTATTTGGAATGAAAAAAAAAAACACACAAAAAAAATCCATCAACTCCCATCTTATCTAGTGTTCAAAATTATCAGTCGTTAGTCGTCAAATGCAACTAAATTATTGCATTTGATGACTACAAAATTATTCTTGTTTGTCAAATTTGGCACCTATTTTTTTTAAACATTTATTTAACAAATAGCAAAATATATATATATATTAGTCCACCTTTTAATTTCATGATGCATTATTATTATTATTATTATTATTATTATTTTAACAGTAAATTCAATAGTAACTAAAAACATTGGATAAAATTTTGTTTGGGATTTTCTATCAAGTTTTAATTTTGTTTTATATAATTAAGTGCACTTTTCTATTAATTTCTAAATATAGTAATAATTAAAAATGATTTATATCAGTTTTATAGTTTCTTCAATTGTTATAATCTTAGAGATTAAGAACTTCAATAATTTTAAATAAAAACAAGTATTTGTGCTTTTCTAAAAAGTAGCTTACAATATAAGCTTAAAGTAAGGTTAAATGAATTTTAGAAATTACAACTAAAAATTTTAATTTGGAGCCTAAGATATTTACGGTATATAGTTGGGCGATTCCGTGGAGAGTGTCACACATGTAACGCAGGCTTTAATTTACATTTATTCAATTATTTATTATATTTTAATGTTAATTCTGATTTTAGGTGGTATGGTAAATAAGTTATTAACATATTTTTTAGTTTAAATGTGTGTAAGTAAAACTCACAGAAATATATCATTTAATTTCATTACTCAAAATGTGCTTTTTTTCTACTTCAGAAAAAAAGCACATTTTGAGTATGAAATTAAATGATATATTTCTGTGAGTTTTACTTACACACATTTAAACTAAAAAATACAGGCATGCAAGTGCAACAATGCTTCCAAAAAAGGGACAAAAAGACCAAAATAAGTGACAAAAAAGTGACTAAAGCATGTCAAAAAAGTGACTAAAGTGTGTCGAAAAAGTGACTTTTAAAAAGTAACAAAACTCGAAAAAGTAACAAAAAAAAAGGAGGCTAAAGCACCAAAAAAAAGTGACATGAATGATATGTGACAATGATTTTTTGTTTAATTTATTTCTAAGTTAAATTATGTAAATAAAACACCGTTTTGCTTTTCAGATGACAATCCACTATCAAAATGACGGATAAGGTAAAACCTCAGTTTTATTTAATCATACAAAACAAAAAGTACAATGTTAGCATAATAAACTTTTAAAATTTAATTATAAATAGTAAGGTTGTCATAAAAAAAAATGGCAGGGGTCCTACCAATCACCTTTTAATTGCCACTATTTCTAAAGAACAATCTTCATTTTACTTCTACAACATTTGTAATATAAATCTATTGTTTGCAAATAGTGATATAATAGGTCACTGGTAGGATCCTTGCAATATTTTCTGCGACAAGTTCCAATTTTAACTGCAACTAACTATACAAAAAGAAACTAGATGTTCAAGAAAAAATGATGGAAATAAAAAAAAATTAAAATTCTATTTATTGCTAAATCCACCCCGAGTAAATAATTAAAACTCTTAGAAAATGCGCAAATAAAACGTACCAAATTGTTTACAGTGCACACATCTATATCTATAAAAGAGTTTGTCCTGATTGACTCAATCAACGCACAGCCCTAACTACTGAACCTAGAAGCATGAAAATTGGGGATAAAATACTTCTTATAACATAAGCACACACTAAGAAAGGATTTTTGAAAATTCCCTCCTAAGTGGGTCAAAAGTTTTATAACTTCTGGCCATATCTCAGCAGCCGTTTTAGGTACGAGTGTGAAAAGCCATAAAATAAATCTACTAAAAAATAATTAAACAAGTATTTCAGCAATTTTAGAAATTCAACCCCTAAAGGGGTTAAAGAGGGGGGTCAAAAATTTTAGTACATCTGGCCATATCTCGGCATCCGTTTTAGGTAGGGCCGTGAAATCCCCCCCCCCCCCCCCAAAAAAAAAAAATACTAAAAAATAATTAAACACATATTTCAGAAATTAATAGAAATTCCTCCCTAAGAAGGTTAAAAGAAGGGTCGAAAACTTTAAAACATTTGGCCATATCACAGCAGCCATATTAAAGCCAAGAAAATAAATCTACTGAAAAAGTAATTAAACACCTATTTCAGCGATTTTAGAAATCCTCCCCCCCCCCCCTATGCAGGTTAAGGGGATAATCGAAATTTTTAGGTCATTTTGCCATATCTTAGCAACCGCTATAGGTAGGGGCATGAAATTGCAGAAAATAACTATATTCAAAATTAATTAAACATGTACTTCAGTTATTTTTAGATATTCCCCCCTAAGGTGGTTAAAGGGGGGGGGGGGGGGTCAAAACTCGTAGAACATTTGGCTACATATCTCTCAGCAGGCGTTTTCGGTAGCAGCGTGAATGCCCAGAAAATAACTGTACTAAAAAATATTTAGACAAGTATTTCAGCGATTTTTGAAATGCCCCCAATGGGGATTAAAGAAGGGTAAAAAATTTTAGAACATTTGGCCATATCTTAGCAACTGTTTTAGGTAGGAAGATGAAATTTCAGAAAATAAATCTAGTAAAAAAAATAATTAAGCATGCATTTCAGCAATTTTACAAAATCCCCACCTATGGCGGTTAAAAAGAGGTACCAAATTTTATAACATCTGGCATATCTCAGCAGCCGGTTTAGGTAGGCGCGTAAAATTCCAGAAAATAAATCTACTAAAAAAATTATTAAACACGTATTACAGCGATTTTAGAAAATTCTCCACCTAAAGGGTTAAAGGTGGGGGCAAGAATTTTAGAACATTTGGCATAAATCATAATAAAGATGGAACTGTGACTGGAACTGAAATTCAATGAAGAGTGTGCCTGTGCACGCTATGAATCTTACAGTCATGTGACGAGATTCCTTTTTAATTCTACCCTACTTTTCAATGAAATTCAAATGCAACCAAATGATGTTTTGCTCCTATTAGCCGTGATCCTACTTTTGTAATTCATAATAAGCGAGAAAATCATAGTACAGTTTAAATGACAACTTTTCTTAATGCCCAAATTGCTTGTTTTAACTGTGCACTCAAATTAGCTGGTCTCATATTAACTGTGTTAGAATGTATTAGGTAGCTTTCTTTACAAAAAGCTACCTATTGCAGCCGTTCGGAGGAAAGCGATTTCAAAAAATTTTGGTATATTTTCATCGATCATGACCCCCAGACCCCGAAACCACCCTCCATTCAAAATTGATATATATATATATATATATATATATATATATATATATATATATATAGGTAGGGGCATGAAATTGCAGAAAATAACTGTATTCAAAATTAATTAAACATGTACTTCAGTTTTTTTTAGATATTCCCCCTTAAGGTGGTTAAAGGGGGGGTGGGGTCAAAACTCGTAGAACATTTGGCTACATATCTCTCAGCAGGCGTTTTCGCAGCAGGCGTTTATATATATATATATATATATATGATCTATGTCACACTGTAACTCCCGTAATTATGAACCGATTTCGATGTAATTCAGTGTGTACATAGTACATACCAATGTCTCGACCGAGTTCGTTGGCCAGCTTCATCCGCCGTTTTGTTTCAAAATGGCGGCCATTTAAAATTTAAAAAAAAATTTAAAACTTGAAATGTTGTACCAAAAAATTGAAAATTGAAAAATATTTTTTTCTTATGTATTTGACCTTTATACAAAGATTTCGGAGCTGCTTTTGTTTCGTCTATATCTTAAAAAATGGCTGAGTTATAGCATTTTGAATTTCTAGCGTGGCTGACATTTTGAAACGTCCTGAATTTTGTCACGCGATAAAAGGCGTATTTACGAACCGATTTGGATGTAACTTCGTTTATACATAGTACATACCAATGTCTTGACCGGGTTCGTTGGCCAGCTTCATCCGCCATCTTGTTTAAAAATGGCGGCCATTTAAATTTTTAAGAAAAATTTAAATTTGGAATGTGGTACCAAAAATTTGAAAATTGAAAAAATATTTTCTTCTTATGTGTTTGACCTTGATAAAAAGATTCGGGAGCAGTTTTTGTTTCGTCTATATCTTAAGAAATGGCTGAGTTATAGCATTTTGAATTTCTAGCGTGGCTGACATTTTTAAACGTTCTGATTTTTCTCACGTAATAACAGGCGTATTTATGAACCGATTTGGATGTACCTTGGTGTGTACATAGTACATACAAATATCTCGACCGAGTTCGTTGGCCAGCTTCATCCGCCATCTTGTTTCAAAATGGCGGCCATTTAAAAAAATTTAAAAATAAAAAAAATTTAAATGAGATACCAAAAAATTGGAAAATGAAAAAGATTTTTTTTGTATGCGTTTGACCTTAATACAAAGATTCCGGAACAGTTTTTCTTTCGTCTATATCTAAAAAAAAATGGTTGAGTAATAGCATTTTGAATTTCTCTTGTGGCTGACATTTTAAAACGACATGATTTTTGTCACGCGATAACAGGCATATTTATGAACCGATTTGGATGTAACTTGGTCTGTACATAGTACATACCAATGTCTCGACCGAGTTCGTTGGCCAGCTTCATTCGCCATCTTGTTTCAAAAGGGTTGCCATTAAAAAAAAAAATAAATTTAAAATTCAAAATGAGGTATTAAAAAATTGGAAAATGAAAAAGATTTTTTTATGTGTTTGGCCTTGATAAAAAGATTCCGGAGCAGTTTTTGTTTCTGAAAATTTGTTCTTTTGTTTATATCTTAAAAAATGGTTGATTTATAGCACTTTGAATTTCTAGCATGGCTAACATTTTGAAACGATCTTGTATTTGTCATGCGATAACACACGTATTCGCCTATTTCGATGTAAGAAGGCATGTGGATAGTATACATCAACACCAGTGGCGTGGCGTCCGGTCATCGCTGGATGCGGCGATGACCAAGCAATATTTTAAAACTCTTAATAAGCTTTTAAAACTCTACGATCCAGTTTTAGCAGAACATTTGGAGTTCATGTATAAGTGAAGGTAAGATTTAAAGTTTCTTTTTTGAACATTCAACCATTGAATTTTAGAGTTAATAATTTTTCACCACAAACTTAAATAATTGCGATGACCACCGAAAATTTTCACGCCACGCCACTGATCAACACCTTGACCAAGTTCCCTGGCCAGATTCATCAGCCATCTTGTTTCAAAATGGCGGCCATTAAATTAAAAAATATATATATATTTAAAGTGAGGTGCAAAAAAATTAGAAATTGAAAAAGTTTTCTTTCTTAAGTATTTGACCTTGATATAAGGATTCAGGAGCATTTTTGGCTTGTCTTTACCTTAAAAAATGGCTCAGATATTTCAATTTCTGCAGCAGTTTCAATTTCTATTGTGGGTGACATTTTGAAAAATCTGATTTTTTGCATGCGACAGCACTCCTATATATTAACCGATTCCGATTTGAGTGAGCATGTGCGCAGCAATTACTAAGGTCTCGACCAAGTTCACTGCTTAGCCTCATCCACCATGTTGTCTTAAAATGACAGGCACTTTAAGAAATTGCCGAATTTGGCAGCCAAATATAAGTTACTTTAAAGAAAAGCAGCTTGGATAAAGCTGACTAATTTCGCGAAATTCTCATTCATTATATTGATAAAAATTAATATTGAATCTCCTATATTCGGTTTCCACTAAATTGAGCTTCGTTTGTTTGAATGATATAAGTTGGCTTTTTTAAAATAAGGATTATGAAAGCTACCTCTTCCTCCCGGCACTGGCCGGAAGTACTTTTTACACATGGCTTTTTGTGCAAAAATATCAATTATTGATGCTGAGGATATCATTAAATCTGAAAGATAAAAATGTCGATTTTAGTTACCCCCCTTTTTTTAAATGTGAGCGAACCAGTTTCCGCACCTTGCTCACTTTTAGAGACTTCATCTCTTTTAGTCAAAAAAAGTGACTTTTTTTTTAAATAGTCACTAAAAGTGACAAGTTTTAAAAAAAGTGACTAACTTGCATCCCTGAAAATATGTTAATAACTTATTTACCATGCCACCTAAAATCAGAATTAACATTAAAATATAATAAATAATTGAATAAATGCAAATTAAAGCCTGCGTTACGTGTGTGACTCTCCGCATGGAATCGCCCAGTTGTCATTTGATGCCTACCTTTCATTTCGCAATATCTATCACTGTTCCTATCTGGAGCTTCTTTTCATCACCCATCTATTACATGTTATTCAATTCTTCTCTTTTAAAGTTTTAAAAATATCTTTTTTGATTTACAGTCATTGTAAATTCTTGTTAAGCATTTTTCTCTGAAATATACATTTTCAAAATTAAGAGATTCACGGAGGTGAGGAACATGCACTAAATATTAACCTACATATTTATTTTTTTGAGAATTTTTATTTTTTGTTCTTTAAATCAACATCTTTTGAAATAATTACATAAGCATAATAACTTAGTGTTGATTTAGTCACCTTGAATTTACAGTTCATGGATGTCAGAATCTCCAATAACCATGGTTTTTTTCATAACAAAATCTAATACCCGACACCCGAGTATAAAAACAAATTTCTGATTTATTATTTAACAACAGCAAACATACTAGGACTGACTAACTTCAGCATCATGAGAAACAAAATCCGATGTTTGTCATTTATTAACATGAACATGCAACTTAATGTTTGGTTCATGGAGGTGAGAATTTATTGTGTGACATTCCTTTCTATACTCAGAAAACAAACAAAAATACAAAGAAACTAACTATGCTCTTGAGATAGTAATAGCCAGAATAATTATTAACTATATTTTTTCAATTAAATAAGTAATCAAACATTTTCCTTAGTAACACTGTGTGTGTGACATGACACAGAGGCGAGATCTCGCATACTGTGTACTAAGAAATAAAAAATGTATGCAGACAACACATTTAGTCTTCTTTCACTTTCAATAAAAAACAAATTAATTCAAAAATGTTAATGTCAAATACTGCAAAAAGCTTTGTGACTGGGATACTATACTTTTTGGAGAATGATCCACATAAGCTTTAAGATGAAATCTTTTAATAAAAACAAATTATTTTGCATTTAAAATTTTGTTGTATAAAACACAATTTTCTTCATGTTAAATCCAATAATTTCATTTTTGTAAGTATAAAAAGAAAATTGTTTTCAATTTGTTGATCTTCAATTTTATTACTTAAGTGAAAAATACATTTAGAATGTTCCTTAATTAAGTTTTGATGCTAAGTGCAATATATTTTAGTTTCTAATCTATATAAAGTCTGGAAATGTTTTTAAAACATCAATAAGTGTGTAATGCAAAAAAGACCTGATAGTTGTATACCTGAAAACATACCTATTTAAAAAATCTTAGGTGTAACTATGATGCCTTTCGATGTGATATTTATTACCTCATACAGAAATTAAATAGGATTTGAAAAGTTAAAACTTTTAAGTTATCTGTATTCATGTTTTGTTGTTTGACAAAATGTTAATCCTCTGCTTACCAGACAGGTAAATTCAAAATGATTGATGATTTTCTCATGGAAAATACAGAAAATTAGTATATTTTGGAATCCAATATATTTTATATAGTAATTTATAGTCTGGTACAGTAGAAGTCAATTAGTATTATAGAGAAACAAGCATGTTTAATTCTTTACAATATTTAACTTATTAAAAATAGAAGAATGGGAAAAAAACTTTTATATCAGAACATAGTAACAGAAAATAATAATTCAAGACATACCTGAGGAGCTAGTGTCATCGTAATGAAAATCAAAAGATGTCAAGACATGCATTATATACTTACGAAAATTTGAGTATCATCAGTCATTATACATTACTTTAGGAAGTAGAATCAACAGGCAGCAAGAGAGAAGAAAATTGGCCAGAGCAATGACACTGAGGAATGCGAAATGAAAAACACTCAGCATCCACTCAGTGGCACAATGTTGGCCTCAAGAAGTGGTGGAAGAATTGTTAAGATCATAGGAATAAGATTCTGAAAAGAAATAATAAATACTTAAAACTAACCAGGCAAAGTTTTAGACATGTTTAGAATAAAAAATTATGAACACATGCTAAAGAATTGCGCAGGCATTTTTAAGAATCTAGTTACAACTAAACAATTATATATTACTTTAAAATCCCAATATAATACCATTTTAAATTCTCTAAAAAAATATTTAAAACAATTTTATAAACAACAACAAAAAACATACTATATACAAAATCTGCGAATATATTGTAAAATATATGAAAATGCTAAATCCTATCACGATGAGAAATTAAAAATATTCTTAGAAATAAATATTAATACATGCGATTGACCTGCAAAATGTTTTTATTGAGAAAATTTAAAGTCATCATAAGCTACATGCTAACAAATCTAAAAATTGTTTAATACAGAAAACACCAATTTTCAATCGAATATGCATAAAACAAATCTGAAAGCGTATTCGATCTGTTGACAAAATAGTTTAAAGTATCAAGTGAAACAAAAAAACGATTTTAGTTTAGAGAAAATGAAACTATATAGCAATTTCATGTTAGGCTTAACAACACTCACCCAGCTCTAGCACAAACATGACAGACAAAAAAAAATACCAATTTAAAATAATACTAATTTGATAAAATGTATAAAATTACATGTCTAAATGTTCACAATACTCTAAAGATTATAAATAAAAGCAATACATGCCGATTAGAGATTTATTACACAATTAAAATAATTCTTTTTATAGATGTTAGGTACTTCTATAATGCTTTTCTATGGTCAAGCTCAGCAAAATCGTGACTCTTCGAGGCTAACGAGAAAGGCAGGCTACCGCGGTAGGTCCGATTCTTCTTTTTTTACAGACCGCTGGAGTCACGTGATGCTCTTTTCGCACACGTTCATTGGTGCATTTGAGCATCACGTGACTCCAGCGGTCTGTAAAAAAAGAAGAATCGGACCCACCGCGGTAGCCTGTCTTTTTCGTTAGCCTCGGTGACTCTTACGGTGACGTCACGAGAAAATTTTATTGCACAAAAAACCTACACATCAAATTAAGAGATAAAATGGTTAAGCCTAAAGGTGCGTTTTCACTGGTCGTTCTAACGACCTAAAAAATCCTAGTGACCCAAAACCTTAACCTAAGAGCGTTTTCACTGGTTACATATAAAATCCTTACACTAACCAATCAAAGGCAAGTTTTTACTGCGCAAGCGTCTACTTTACGGCTTTACTGTCTGCAGATCGAACAGATGTCAAAAAATGTAAACAAATAATTGTTGTTTCTTGTTGTCAGTTTAATTAGTAGTAGCAAATATTTTGTATAGAAATTAATCGAAAGTCTTGACTGTTTTCCCCACTAAAGGGTCTTAAAAAATGCCCCACAAATCATTGTTTATTCAAACTTTAAATTGTGGCTATGGATTTATACACCTAAATTAAATAAAAACACTAGGTCACCATGATTTATGTATGTTTAAAAACATACTGAATAAATTATTTTTCACACAAGTACGTGTGAAAAATGTTACGTACGTTAGTGGCACATGTGTAATAGAGATCGACTATAAATTTAATGTTGCTTTTTGAATTTCCTTTTAAAGAAATTGAGTAGAATTATATTTGTTAAATAAATCAACAAATTAAATAAAACATTAAGGCAATCTAAAAATTTGAATGTTCCGACCCGCTTATGAAGCGATATACTCACTGCTTTTTGTGAATCGTTTTTCATATTTCACAAGAAAAGTTAACATTTAAGAATGTTTATTTTTATTTATTATTTTTTTAAATATGGACTTTTTTTTCTATTTTAGTTTTTATTACAAAACTTTAAACGTTTAACATTTTATTATATTTTTTAAAAAATGGCACATTTAGAGAAATAGAAATTCCTAATAATGTTTATCTCTGTAACAAAAGAAAAAGAACAAAATTTAAGGGAAAAAAATATGTGTGAAAAAATCTTTAAAACTTAAATAAAATCTAAAATAAAACCTTTTTTATATTAGAGTGAAAAAGAATATTTTAGAAATTAGTGGTGGAACTTGGGACCCATGAGCACATACAACTGTACCAGTGGTGTAGTCATAAAAAAAGCAAAGGCATACGCTCAAGGCAGAGAGTATACCCTACAGTGTATATACTATAGCTTTTTTGAGAAACAGACGGTATATGGTGTTTCCTAAAAAAATCCAGAAGGTATACGGCATATACCACCATATATCCTCCATACATCCCTGAACTGTACGCCTATGTGACACTGGCAGATTCTCTTATACATATCATCACTACAATCAGTATAAAATTATCCAATTTAGTTAAATCTACTTTTTGTGACAACCCCCCCCCCCCCCCCCCCCCACCAAAAAAAAAAATTAACAGTAAAATGCAAAATAAATGTACTTAAAATTGTAAGTTTTACCTTATAATTTCACATCAGGGGTGAAAGTTTTTTTTTTTTTTTTTTTTGGGGGGGGGGGGGGCGTTTTTGTTACAGATTTGAGAAAAATAAATTTCTGTAAAGAAAAATCAAATTCAGTTGTTTAAATTCAAAGTAAACATTTAATCATCCTTTTTTTAAAGAGCTTATTTTGTTTGCAAATTACACATTTTAAATCCCAACAATTTTTTCTTATTGTGTGAAGTCTCTTTTATGGAGAATAATTTTGTGAAGGGGCTTCTTTTATTAAGAAGAATAAAGGGGTATAAATGTTTGCCGGGGCAATCTCCGTTTTTGTCAATAGATCACAAAAAGGTACTTTTATGTCAGATATTTTTTTTTTCTTCCGGCAATACCTTTTAGTGTCCACTTGTATAAATTAGAAACAATGTACTGAGGTTGAAATAATAATTTTGGTTCATCGTATTATTTCTTCTTATTGTTTTATTCCTTTTTTTTTATGAAATAAGTGAAAGGCACTTATTTTAAATGTATGTAATATATGTATTTTAAATGAAAATTTTGTATTTCAAATAAAATGAATGAGAGGTTTATATTTAAAAAAAAAAAAAAAAAAAATGAATACAAATGATGACATTATTTAATGGTTTATCTCAGGATCGAAACTAGAGGGGGCAGAGGAGGCATGTTCCCTGGTCGCCAGAAGGAAAATGAAGGGGTGCCAAATGAATTTTGGTTTTTGATTTCTTAAGAAGCTACACTAGTCACACGAAGAAACTCACAAGCTAATGTTAAATATGGGAGCATTCTTTCAAATTTCTCGCTTGCATTTTAATATTTTTAAATATTTTTTTTTTTCTTAAGATAACTGAGTTTGATCTTTAACATTGTTAGGTTGTACGTTTTCGATTTAAGTTTTTTTATGAGGCTACTTAAACTTTCAGAACCGGTTCAAAAAGTGGAAGTAATTTTATATATATATTAAAAAAAAACTGCAACCAAAATTTTAAAAGTAAGCATTTATCCTGTTAGAAACAACCTCAGCTGTCCCAAACGGAAAAAAATATTTAAAAATATTAAAGTGCAAGCGAGAAATTTGAAAAGAATGCTCCTATAAGTTTAACATTAGCTTGCAAATCTGCATAGTTCCTTCATGTGACTTCCTTTGGATTTCGTTTTCAAAGTTTTAATGAATCAATATTTGACAAAGTTGATTATGTATTTCCGTACTACGTATTTTTTTTATAACATATTTTAAATTTGAAATAAGTCAGCGATTAGAATTAAAACTCTCTTCGTAAATTTACTTTGCGGAAGCCGGGGGCAAAATCTATGTTTGTGCCGGGTGCAAAAAAGGCTAGTTTCAGCCCTGGTTTATTTCATGTGCCTGGCTAACATAAAGTACCTACCCAAAAATGTTGTGAATTTGATAAATTTCACTGGGTCAAATGGCATAGCAATGATTTCACTAATAAATATATCTCCAACCGTAACATGCCAATGAAACGCATTATGTTGCCTCTCTGTAAGTTTAAATGTTAAATTATGATAAAAATGATAGAGTTACTACTAAATAAGTATAAAAGTAAAAATAGTTTTTTTTTAACCACTTTTTTATAAACATTGAATGTTTATAAAAATCATCCCTAATTTCAGGACTATAATTCATGTTGGTTCAAAAAACTTCTGTTACAATACATTAATTTGGCATAACTCTAATTATGGAAAATTCACCACTTTGACTTGGTAGAAAGCATGAACTACTGAATTTATTAAAATAATTATTTTTTCTCCCTTTTTTTCAGGTATGACAACAGAAAAGGCGAAAAAAAACATTTTTGAAACTATGTATTGAGAATTTTTAAATTATTTTTTCGAAGTTTAATTATAATTTACTTAATATTAAATTATCATTTGATAAAAGCAGATAAAAAAAATTATTTCTTTTAAAAATTCTCTTTATTTTTTATTTATATTTCATTTCTTACCTAATATTTCGTTGCTACAGTTTCACAGCCAGTTGGCACATTTTAATGACACGATTTGATGCAATTAACACTGTTATTTTAACCATAAAGAATATTTGGGGATTTATCACATGTGACTCTAACAGAAAAATGCATTAAAATTCATTTATCACTTTATAATTAAGTTCCTAAAAATACTAAAATTTATTGCCAAAAGAAGCACTCAGGTGTAAATCATTTTTACAATTCTGAAGTATTAGGTAACACGAGTCTACTCTTGGTTAGGGATGCACCGAATATCAAACTATCTGGTTAAGCTGAATATCAAAGTATTCGGCCAAACCGAATACTTAAAGAAACCTTTTGAAACACATTTTTAAAAACTTTTCACAATTTCTACCTTTAACTGTCAACTTATAAATATATTTAAAATAATTAGAAACAAGTTCATATTTAAATAAAATAGGATGTTTTTAGATTATTTGTTTGCTGTAACTTAAAAAAATTAACCATGATGAGGATTAAAATGATGATTAATTTGGATTTTCATAGGAATTAATGATGTACAAATACAAGTTTCTAAATTTTGTTTAGTAAATAATATGTTTCTTGCTTTTTCACAAAAAAGAGTTTCTAACAAAATGGAAAAACTTTTGCAGTTGATGATAGGAGGTACAAAGACAGATAATTTTTGTTCAGAAAACCACAATCCACTTATTGAGTCATCATAAATGCAATATATCTCGTTTCACTCGAGGTCAATCTTGAATTTTCGTTTGTTACTTTAACAATAATGAAGGCATCATAACTATAGAAACAGATGTCATAAATTCCCGGGGCTGCCATCTTGGAATTTTTCTTGGAGTGAAAACCCTTTTTCCGCCAAGTAGTAAATGTCGCCAAACACCGGTTTATATGCATGTTAGGCTTAATGAAAATAAAATGTAAATAATAAACAAAACTCATTAAAGTGGCATTCACTAAACATTGTATGAGTGCTACGCGCTCATTAACCGAAAATAAAAAAATACTGGATTCCGCTAACTCCTGCCGCGACCACAAAAATGCACGAAACTTGTTAAAGTGCCAATCAGTAATCGTCGTATGAGTGCTATGCGCTCATTAACCGAAAAAAAACCATCACTGGATTCAGCAGTTCTCGCTGTGTAGCATTCTCAAAATTCAGCAGTTCTCGCTGTGTAGCAATCTCAAAATGTAAAAAACTCGAAAGGCAACAAAATATACATAAAATTATTAACATACCTTAACAGACATCTGCTTTCTTGAAAGCTCAAGCATGAAATACTGTCATAGCATCACCATCATATTCAAAAATAGGCTTATGAATACGCATTGACATACTGTAAACAAACCTCGTCAAACTTTCCTCAAATTTATTAATTACTTCAGCAAGAGTGTTTAAACAGACTACAGAAACCATAGTCAATCAAATACATCCAATAAATTTAACAAAAATAAAAAGACAGAATAATACACACGATATCAAAACACATCCACAAAATCCTAAGCGAAAATGAGCTTCTCAGGGGTTCCCAGAACACGACACGCCAGAACACACACGTCACACAGGGTTACACATATCGATAAAGATTGCCAACATAAAATCACCAAGAAATCTCAAAACATCCAAGATAGGCTTAGATGCCTTATATTCTCAGGTGGGCGCTAACTATTAATTAGCTAAGAAATTTAAGTACGCTTATAGACAAAAACAGAAATAGTCATGCTACTGCACTATCTAAATATTTATTACAGAATGCTAATTATGAAAAAACACTTTTAAAATGCTTTAAATATTTATAAATGTAAATTTATTATAACTATATAAATAATGGAATAAATTTATTGCATGATATTTTAAAAAAAGATATGATACTGCAAAACAGTTTTTTTGTTTACATTACATTTTCATCAAATTTTAGGATAAAGTTATAATATAGATTCCCAAAAGGCAAATCTCAACACCTTAGAAATTTTAAATCAAAATATCTTATGCATAATTATATTTAAAAAAAATAAAAGTACTTTAAACATATTAATACTTAAAAAATGAAAGGAAAAATATAATACAAAAATAAATAAGTATTTGATTCAAATGGTAAATGTTGATTTTTTATTAAAGTACTACTCAAAATAAAATATGGGAAACTGAAAATAGCTGACTATATATATTTACTAAAATAGTATATCACTTTTAACATTAAGAAAAACTTCATAAAAGAATTTTAGCCCTAAGCAATGATTTATAAAATTACACATATGCTTCCACTTAGATTAGGGCCTAAATTCTATCAACTGTCAGAAGACTTTAATAAAACTAAATTTAAATACAAAAACAGAAATGTGTCTTACCTGCACATACTTAAAGTTGTTCTGGTGGACTTTAAAATCTTTCTACAAAAGATTAAGTTTATTATACACATAAAAGGTGCCAACCTCTAATTATAAAAATGTTTGTCATAATTTTAATTTTTGAAAGATTACCTTAACATTAATTTTTTTTAACATTATTTGCAACGGGCAGTTTGTTTATTTAGGTTAATACAATGTGACAATTTATTTAAGTATGCAATGTTGTTGACAGTTTGTTTATTTAGGTTTTTTTTTTTTCTTTTGCACGTTGCATGCTTTATAAATCACTGTTTTCAATCTAATTTTTAAAATTTTCCTAACGATAAAGATTTCTCATTTAAATTTTTCTTTTTTTTCTGCATTCATAATTATTAACAAAACAATAAGACTAAAAAGCAATCTAAGAATCAAAATTTAACAAGTTTCAGTTTCGGCCGATACTTAATTTTAAATCATACCAACTGTATCATGTAACTGCTCTGATGACAATAAATATAATTAACATAAGGAAAAAAGAAGACACTTTGTCGTCTTAAAACAACAAACTCTCTATCTTTTAAAAATGCTTTATTATTATTATTATTATTTTACTTTCAAAAACACTTAGTCTCATATGAATATAAACAACAAACCATTTTTGCATCTTTTAAGAACACTTTTTTACTTTAAAAAAGAAAACACTAGAAACTTTTATTATCTAAAAACATATCTCCCCTTTCCCTTGCCTTTTTTTTTCATCTTTTAAAATAAAACCAAATAGTGCAATTGTCCTGGTAACAAACAAAATGAAGATATACGTAAGGCTGGCCCACACTTTTTTTTTTTTAAACTTAGCAGCAGACTTTATTTATGCCCCAGACTGAAACATATAAATGTTTATTTCACATTATATTTGCAATTTTATATTTGCAATATGGGCATTTAAAAATATTTTCAGCTAAATATTTTTTGTGCTTTCTTTGAGTAATATATTGTGTTCTCACAGTTTGTAGCGCAGCATGCTATTTTTGGAAAATGTAATTTAACGAGTAATGTAATTAAAAAAAGACTAGTTTGTAGGGAGCACAAATATTATTTTTGATGTTACTTAAATAAACTTACTTTACTGTCTCCTCTTTTGACATAGAAGTGGTACTCACAGATTTTTTAAAAATCTTCTTTTCTGAAGTCCAAGGGCTTGGTCTGAAGTCCAGTTGCTCGCAGATGATCACTAATGGTAGTCACTTATTATACAACAAAACTACACACCAGTGATTTTCTGAAAGCATTCAAATTTGAAGATCTATCCCGGCACCAGCTGATCTGCCAGACGCTTACCTCCACTGGTATACTTTGTATTGATTGATATATACAATTTCTGGATGTAACATCAAAAATATTGATGCTTCTTACAAACAAGTTTCTTTTTATTACATTACTCGCAAAATTATATTTTCCAAAAAACAGCATATTACACAACAAACAATGACAAAACTAGGACCTACTATAGTTTCATTACTTCTAATATACTATTTTGACCACTGAATTTATATACATCATGAATTCATGATTCGTCTAAAACTTTAATATACACTCAAACATATAGACTCAAAGAATCTCCCACAGAGAGCATTTTATTTTTTGATAATGAATTCCATTTTCAAAAATAGTAAGAATAATAAGTAATGATTTTTGAAAAAAATAAATAAATGAATATATAGTTCTTTACTTTAATAGATAAATAGGTACATTTAAAACCGATGACCTATGCTGTAAGATAAATCTGTAGCCATACTTGTAAAAGAAATGCGCCTAAATAACAATTTAAACAAAATTTTATAAATATGCATTTCAAATGGAGAATCTCCTATTATTTTGGTAGCAATACTTTTTTAATAAATGAAAATAATCGCTAACAAGACATGCAGATTTAACTTAAAATACATTGAATATGCATTTATAACTGCTTATCGAATTGGAATGGTAATGTGTACAAATTCTTCAAAATGGGCACATAGAAAAGCTACACATGGTCTGAATATCTCTCAATTGATTTAAATTTCATACAAAGTTATAAATCTTCATAAAAGTTTCAGCATTAACCTTAACAACAAAATGAAAAATAGCACATCTGCAGGTGAAAAGCATTAAAATTAAAATAAAAAATAGATTATCAGAGTTTTCCTTACATTACAAAGTTCACAAGTAAATATCTGAAAAGGAGTAAAGAGCAAACTGTTTTGCAATCAGATGTTTCTTGCTTAAAAGAGAACAGGAAAATACAAAATACAATGGCTTGTTTATTTTATAGAAACTTTGTTTACATGCTCGCTTAAACATGCATAATCAAATACCTACTATTAGCAAAACTGGATTAAAGTTTGCCTGTAACTAATTTTCCATTTAAAAATCAATGGGCTACAGTAAACAATATCCTTCTTAACAATTACAATTATTTTAAGTGAGTAAATGGAAATTTAAATCTAAATTGATCAGAAATACCCTATCAAGTAACCAAGTATAATCAATGAAGCAAGTATAATCAATGAAGCAAGTATAATCAATGAAGCAAGTATAATCAATGAAGCAAGTAATTCATCTTAAGAAACAAACATTCTTAAAAAATACTTTTAATCTTTGTATACTATTAACGTTCAATAAAAATAAAATAATTTTGAGAACTGGACATATCTTCATCCTTATATCCGCAACAAAATCCTTAAACAAACTATATAATTAGTATTCTAATATTAATAAAATGTACCTGAATGATTATAAAAAATAACAACAATTTAAAGAATCCATATGGATTACCCACAATTTATTAAATTAAAAGACAATAATAAAGGATGATATCTATCCAACATGTCAATAAAACTTACCGTTTTGCTTCAATTACAAAAAATAGATTCCTCTTTGACGTAAAACAAAATAAATAAATTTTTGGTTTGAGTTGGGTGAGCTTTGGGATCTATAGCAGCAAGGCTTTTATCCCGAATGATCCAAAAATCCAGTCACAGATGAACACTCTAGCACGAGCAGTGGAAAAAAATAAGCACATGAATCAAGAAAAAGCGGAGCATCACACCACTAGAACCGATCAAGAAAGATAGAAGAAAGTTCAGAGTAGAAGCACGGAACCCACGACAATCACAAAACTTTTTTATAAAACACACAAAAGACTAAAGGTGCGTTTTCACTGGTCTACCCAAGGTCTAACTTAGCTAACTTTTTACCTAAGCACAAGATTTTAGGTCGTTAGAACGTGATTTTGAAGGAATGCTCTCTGTTCAATCCTAAGCACGGCTAACCTAAGCTCAGCCAATTAGAAAAGAGATTTTCGCTAAATATGGCGGTGGTTTAATATGGTATTAAAAATAATATTTATATTTCACATCGGTGTTTTTATTTAGAATTACTCTTGTTTTTGCATCAAACAAGAATCTATGTTCTGTGATTCGAGAAATATGGTACGTTTTATTAAATTGTGTTGGATATACCATCTTTTATTAATGTGTTTTCGTTTAACAAATAGTAATCGGTAAGGATTGTTGAAATGTTGCACCTTTGTAGAAGGATACATATCTATCTGTCTTTGGTAATTATTCAGATGCATTTTATTAAAATTAAAATACTAATTATATAGTTCGTTTATGGATTTTATTTCGGGTAATAATGAAGATATAATACGCTGTTCTCAAAATTTTATTGAAAGTTAACAGTACAAACGTACAAAGAATAAAAGTATTTTTTTTTTTATATGAATATTTGTTTCTTAAATTTAATTACATGCTTCATTAATTATAATTGGTTATTTGATAGACTATTTCTAATCAATTTCGAATTAAATATCTCTTTGCTCACTTAAAATAATTGTGTTAAGAATTATTTGTTACTGTAGCTCATATCGGTTTTTAAATGGAAAATTAGTTAAAGGCAAGCTCCAATTCAGTTTTGTTAATAGTACTTGATTATGCATATTTATGCAAGGATGTAGAAAAGCTTATAAACTTTAAAATAAATAAGCCTCTCTATTTTGTATTCTCCTATTCTCTTTTAAGAAAGAAAGATTCAATTGCAAATGAGTTTGCTCTTTACCCATTTACTGAGATTTACTTGTGAACATTGTCATACAAAGAAAACTGTTCTACTTTTTATTTTATTTTTAATGCATTTCCCCCACAGATGTGCCATCTTACTTCTTGTTCTTGGATTCATGCTGAAAATTCTATGAAGGATTATAACTTTGTATGAGATTTTAAATCAATTGAAATCATGTATAGCTTTTTTTTGTCTGGGTATTTCTAAGAATTAGTATGCATTTTCATGTGTGGTTTGTTGCTAATTGAGCAATGTTTTCGTATGTGGGCATAGTATGATAGGCATTTAAGTTTTATTCCACTAGAGTTTACCCATAAATCCTTAACTTTGATCAGAATTAATGCTCCCTTAACTTTGTATTGAAATTGTTTGATATTCTCCAAGTGTGCTAATGAATCTGAAAGTTATACGATTGAATTTGTAATTATAGACTTTGATTGGTCAATTAGAAAGTAGCTTAAAATTATAAACAAGGGTTGTTAAATTTTGATTCTTCGATTGCTTTGTAGTGTTATTGTTTTGTTAATAATTATAAATGCAGAAAAAAAGAAAAAATTAAATGTGAAGCCTTTGTTTATCTTTAGGAAAATTTTAAAACTTAGATTGAAAGCAGGGATTTTTAAAGCATGTTATTTGCAAAAGAAAAAAAAAACCTAAATAAAAATACTGTCACTATAGGTGTAAATTAGCGGTCGCCACTCGCCACGTGGCGATTAATGTTGTAAAAGTGGCGATTAAAAAATCGGCCATCGATCGCCACTATAGTCGCCACTCGCCAAATGGCGATTAAAAAATCTGTTATCGATCGCCAACTGAAATACAACTTTTTTCATGAAAATATGCATCTCTACTTTGATTACATCTAATTAGCAAACTGGTTAATTTTTTTCCCTACCAGATGCAAGCAGATTTCAATGATTTAGCTGCATTTTCAATATTTCATTTTTTCGCCAAGCTCTTCAGTTGGATTATTTTTTTTACAGTTTTATTCTGCAAAATATATTCATCAGCTTTGATTCCACATGCGTTTCAAATAATTTATTCCTTTTCTTTTACTTTTAAAATGCAAGTGCATTTTAACCCTTTCAGGTTTGGAGTACTATTAATAGTACATGTCTTTTCATCGAGTATTGTTTTGTCTTAACAATTACTTTTGCTACTATCTACATATAGTAATGATAGTATATGGCTATGCCTTTCTTATTATGATTTCCTTTATGTTTGGACATTTAGTAATAACAATAAAAGTTTGCTTAATTCTCTTTGCACCGTTGCCGATTCCTTTATTTTATAAATATATATCACTCTTTAAATTTAAAATAGTATAGGTTACTTTTCTGAACAAATCATGTGTGATAAAACACAAAAAACATTAGAAAGTTGTAATATCTGTTAAACTCTGTTGTAATGATATTTTCCAAACGTCTCCAAAAACTCTTCCTTCCTATTATCATATAAATATGAGTTGAATAGTATGCAAAATAAGTACATTCGTTAGAATTCAGACAATGGGATAATCTTTAAACTTCAGTAAATCTATTCGGATAACTACAATTAGCATTATTAAAATAAAAGTAATTTTATTATCAAAGCTGAAGAAAAAAAATCCGACATGAAAGGGTTAAGGACATTGCAATATCTTCAATATGTTAGATTATTTTTCTTCAAGAGATACTGTTTAATCCTGCGAAATGCAGTCACCAGCTTAGACTTCAACTGTATGTAATGTGTGTAGCATGTTAATAACGCATTTATTAAATAAAATCAAAATAATGTTTTATTTGATTTTCTTTTTTTAATTGAATACACCTAGCTGTTGGAATTAGTTATTTTTTATATAAAGAAAATAAAATGAATTTTGCTGCTTATGAACATATACAAATTATCCAAAAAAATTAATTTGATAGCAGATTTTGTGGTTTTAAAGTAATTTTCTTGAATTTCGACTGCTCCCCTATTCTTATTGTGAATAGTTGGCTGGTGTAAAACTCTGATTTATAGAAAAATATGTATATATACAACGATTATAGTTTATCTAGATGTCAAGAAAGTTTGAAACATTATAGTGGCTACTAACTTTAAAAAGTGGCCACTAATGAAACTGAGTCTACCGGCCACTGGCTACTAACTCAATTTCCCAGTTTTCACCTATAACTGTCACATTGTATAAGGTATCTAAATAAACTGGTATGTTTCAAATAATATTGAAAAAAATTAATGGAGGTAAGGTAATCTTTCATAAATTAAAATTATGTTGACAAACATTTTTATAATTAGAGGTATGTTTTATAAGTTTAATCTTTTGCAGAAAGATTTTAAAGTCCACCAAAACAATTTTAAGTATGTGCAGGTAGGATAATCAGTACAGATGTCATATTCGTCCCATATTGGCGCAATCTTTTCTGACGCCAATGCCAAAGTGTCGTTATTTTGCTTGATGTGGTAACCCGGATTATGTTTATGCTGTTGATGTTTTCGCCAAATTGGCAACCGAAAAAAATCGCACCAATATGGGGCGAATATGACATCTGTACCGGACAATCAACTTTTAAAGGATTAATATAACTGTTTTTGTATTTAAATGTAGTTTAAAGTCTCATGACAGTTGATGGAATTTAGGCCTAATCTAAGTGAAAGCATGTGTAATTTTATACTAAATCATTGCTTAGGATAAAATTCTTTTATGAGGTTTTCGTTAATGTTACACCCTATACTATTTTAACAAATACATATATAGTCAGCTGTTTTCAGTTTCCCATGTCTGATTTTGAGTAGTACTTTAACAAAAAATCAACATTTAATGTTTGAATCAAATATTTGTTTTATTACATTTTGTCTTTCATTTTTTAAATATTATATGTATGCATGTATTACATTATTTTCTCTTTTAATTTGCTAGTTGCTACAGTTGATAGAAATGCAACAAGGATGGTGTGAATAGATGTTAAGCAGTATTATCTGTTCATCAGCAGCATCAGTTATTGTCACTAACATTTTGACGATCGGTACAGAAAGCAGCAAAGTCAACTAATTTCTAGTAGAGTTGCAGCTTGTTGGTTCCTTACTTCTGTGTTGGCCCGTTGGAATGTGCCTGGGGGACTATTAGGTTAGAAATAATCTTTAGTCCTTTGGATGCAAACTTGCAGGCTAAAACACATTTTATATTGTGCATGGATGTGGAAGCTACGCTTATTTTTTATTTTGCTGAAGATTACCTATATTTTGCTTTATTGCCTATCTTTATGAAAAGTAAGTCACTTTTTGCTTAAATTTTTTTTTATGTTCTATTATGTACTGCAATGTAAGAGTAAATTCAATTTAATATTTTCTGATTCAAAACATTAATTTTTAAGGGATTTAGTAATTATCAATTACGTAAATTAGAACAATCGTTTAGATTAAAATAAAGACTTTAATATAAAATTAGATTATTGGGTATTTTTTGGTTAGCCGCAGCGCCAGTCTTATATATACATATATGCATATGTTGTATATATACACACATATATGTATATTATGCATATATAACACTGGCACCTGGCTAACCGATTATTGTTTAAGAAAACATGCTAATATAAGCAAGCATTAAAAAAAAAAAAATTAAAGCATCTTTTTATTAGACTACTCAAATAGAACAGAATATTTATAAATAATGTGGAGGTGAAAACAAATTATAAAAGCATGTGGCATTGACAGAAATATTCTGTTCTTTTCCTTTAGATGGATACCACTTTGCGCTGAATGTAAATGTTGGCTCAGAATTTGCAGACATGTATAAATGGCTGTACAATATATTAATATATCATGCATTCACCATTTTTTACTTTTTGTTGCAGATTTTTTAATTAATTTTCTTTCACTTTAGGAACATGTTCTAAACGTAAAAATGTCCTCATTAAAAAAAAAAAAAAAAAAAACTGCAAGCAAAATTAAAAAAATAAAAATCGAATGTAGAAATTTACATCTATCTGATGACAAAATATATATATATATATATATATTGAAATGTAAATAATATTTTTTAAAAGAATCTTCCCATAGGTTTAACATTAGCTTGTGAGTGTCTTTGCATGAAAGGATGGAAGCCTTAACCTATTGATCATACTGATGAATTAAAAAAACTAAGAAGAATGAAATTAAATTTTGCAACTCTTAATAATTTAAAAAGAAATGGATGGAGTGCAAAGTCTTTTTTGCATATTTTTAAGTATAAAAACTGAATTTTTTTAAAACGACTATACTCTTCTAGAAAAATTTCCTTGAATGTAGAATTAAAACATTTCTTTCATTACAGTATTTATTTTTCATACCATTTAAAATATTTTCATATTATAGTATTTTATAAATAAGAATAATACATATATAGATATCTAAATTATCATAACATGTTTCTTTAGATCGAAGACATCCTCTTCTTCGAAGAGGAAGTATATTATTTTTACATTTAAAAAAAAATTCCTTTTTATAATCTAGAAGACAAGCAAATACAAAAGTACTATATTATTATGTTTTCCATTATTCACAAAACCAATGAATGAGGAAATACCTTTTAATTCCTCTTCTCCTTAGATTCATAAAATGTTTAGAATACACTCCCTCCCCTCCCTCATGAAAAAAAAAAAAAAAAAGCTATGCCCTGTTTCTAGCAAATTTTTCTCTTCTGATGCAGGTGAGATATTTTTCCAAGTATGAATGATACCAGTGTTGTACAGTGCTGCCATCTCTTGATTTTAGCATTATTTTGAATTTTATATACTGTAGCATGTTGTTATGTACAAACTATGTCATTGAGCTGTTTTTCCATTTTTTTTTTGCAAACGCAATAGATCTTTCAGAAATGAGTGTCAAAGTGGGTGTTTTGAACCGAATTTTCATGCGAAGGGAGAAAGAGCACTCAAGAGCGGGTGAAAAATGGGTTTGTCACGTGATCGAATTCGCTTATAACTCAATAGGTAATGGATGGATCCAAAAATGAAAAAACAGTTCTATTCCAAATCATTTCCATGGCCAGGCTTTCCAATTTTATATGTTTCCGTTAAAAAATGAATTTTTAACTATGTCAAAATGTTTTGTGCTTGTTGAGCAGAGCAGTTAAGAACAGCCTTAAACTAAAGAAAACCAAAAGCAGAAAAGATTCTAATGAAGCTATAAATAACTTCTCTAAATTTTACAGTTTATCTTTAAATAGCTTTTATAGTAAATATTGTCTCACATAATTATCAGTTCTACATTCTAGATTTAAAAATTCAGCTTGAAATATAAAGCTTGGAAAAGACTTTTTTACAGAAGGTGGAGAAGCTAAAAACAGCCTGCTAAAGCAAAAGTTCTTAACTACAGAATGACACAATCAATAACAGTTAAAAAATTCATTTACACTTTTTTCGACTGAAAATATCAAAAAATTCATTTACACTTGTTTTGACTGAAAATATCATATGCAATATTTTGAAAATTAGTGTCAGTCAGATATATGAAAATATCAAACTTCATGATATTTTGAAAATAAATATCAGATATATATCATGTATACATCAAGATATATATCACCGAACCCCAGGGACCTGGAGCTGGAGCACAGGGAAAACACAACCCGGAGCGCTCCGGAGCTGTGTTTTCCCTGGAGCTGGAGCTCTAAATTTTCCCCTGCCCCACGCTCCTTTAGTTTTTAGGTAGATTTCGTAAGAAATACTACCTATTGCAGTCGTTACCATGGTGCGACTTTTGAAAAATTCCTTCATAACTTTTCATTATAGGACCCCAGGAACCCAAAACCACCCCCACCTAAAAAGTTTATATATATATATATATATATATATATATATATATGTATGTATGTATGTATGTACTAAATTTTGTCCGTACGATAAAAGTCGCAATAATGCACGGATCGTCTTCAAACTCGCCAACAACTTTGAGATAGCTAATATCTCGGCGGGGATTGAAAATGGACAAAATCGGCCCAAGGGAATCGAAATGGGGAGGGTTCAAAATTTTGAATACCGCCTTTTAACATGATTCTGATAAAACCAGCTCTTACACAACAATGACAGGAAAAAATAAATATTTTTCGTTATAGCAGTTGCCAACAATTAAAAAAAAGCAATAAAATTCTCACCACAACAATTGCTTTTCTATTGCAAGATCTTCACGTGAAAAGTTAAATTAAATAAATAGTTTGGCGAATTGAAAACAAATTGAATATTACGTCATAAGTTTCCTAGAGCAAGATTTCTGCATGAAAACTCAAAATGAAATAAATAATTTGACGAATTAAAAAAACAAACAACATATTGCGTCATATTGGAAATAAAATGGACCTCAGCAGGTGAATATGTAACGTCATGTGAATTTGAAGAAACGTATTAAAACATGATAAAAACACGACTATGGAAATATTAACTTATTTTAACACTTTGAGGTTCTCTGAATTTGCTTTAGCTATTTTTTAAACCTATTCCATATACATGCGTATGTGTATTCGTGTATATTAGAATTTTCACAAAATGCTTAGCTCCTTAGAGCTCATTCTTAGTGAAGGAACAGGGTTTATCTCTAATCTTGATTTAAGTGCTGTTGGTGAATTTAGTACTTAACTTCGAAATCTACCTCCGCCTGTAGGCCCAAGCCGGCAGGGATTTTTAATATTCCTTTAAATCTTTTTTTTTTCAGTCTTAAAATATTTTAATTACATCGTTATTCAGTATTTTAATGTATATCATTTTTTGAGCTTTTTGTTTTATTAGAGATGGAAAACTTCTCACAAAAACATAGTAACACTACTTCACTTCTTCTTTCTACTTGAGCTAAGTGACAAAACTATTTGAAAACAAATATGGCCGCCTGTTGTTTACAAGTGTAGTTGTACAATTTTGGTTGTTTGAAAAGTGTGGGAGAATTTTAAGATTTTTGTGTTTAAAATTCCACCAAACTTTCTAGTTTAAAAGTAAAAGCTAAAAGATGTCATATTTTCTGAACAAGCATTTCAAGTTTGATGAGAAGAAAAATGCATTTTGTCAGATCTTTAATGAAGGTAAAGAAGGAAGAAAGAATTTGCGAGCAAAAAATTAAATGTGTAAATTAAAATCTGTAACTCAAAAGCGCGGAGCCGAGTTGGAGCAGTTGCCGGAGCCACAGTATTTTATCCAGGAGCAGAGCTGGAGCATCAAAAATTGTTCAGCTCCGGGTCACTGCTGAACCCAATTCAATGTATTTTTCTTGTTAAATCCACTGTTTACTTTAGTAGAATTCATTTGTATTTTTTTAAGAAGTGTGAGCTGTATTATCATTAAGCTGTGAATTTGTCTTTTAATTATTAATTAACTTATTTAACTATTAATCTTTTTACACTGTTTTATTTAACTTGTAAATATGTCAAGCTAGAATTATATAATAGATTTTTTACTCACTTCTTGATAGTCCAGAATTATAAAAAATATGTACACAAGTGTGCTTCTGACAATAATATTTTAAGGAACTTTATTGTAATATAAGAAATGAATTTTACGGCATTTTTGAGTTAGCCACAGGTGATAAATCACCAAACATTCTTTATAGTTACAAGTTACAACAACAACAGAGTTAATTATGCTCCAAACAACACACCAACAAAATATGCCAACTGGCTGTGAAATAGTAACAACAAAATATTTTAAAACTCTTAATTGTAGAAAATAAAATGTAAATAAAAAATAATGAGTAATATGTATTTTTATAAATCTGCTTTTATCAATTAATAGCTTAATATTAAGTAAATTATAAGTTAAGAAAACAATTTAAAGATTCTGAATACATAGTTTTTAAAATGCTTTTTTCCCCTTTCCTGTTGTCATATCTGAAAAAAAAAAATTATAGAGCGAGTGTAATTTTTTTTAATAAATTCGGCAATTCATGCTTTCTTATCAAGTGTAAATCAAACCGGTGAATTTTCAATAATTAGAGTCATGCCAAATTCATGTATTGTAACAAGTTTTTTGGACCAACATGATTTGCAGTCTTGAAATTAGACATGATTTTTATAAATATTGAATGCTTTAGGGGTGGTGGTTAAAGAAAAAAAAAACTATTTTTGATACTTGTGTATTATTCAGCCCAGGTCATACTCACTGTGCAAAAATATTACAATAACCCCTTATTATTATATACTTTTTTTTCATTTTAAGTGCATATTATATAGTTGCCCTATTAAAGGCGATGACAGAAATATTTATATACATATAACTAGATAATATGATATAGCATACTATATATATACATATATAGACATAATATATTATATACATATTACTATATAATATGATATAGCATACTATATATATACATATATAGACATAATATATTATATTCATTCTGGTGAGCATAATTAATCGCTCAAAATAAAACTACCATCGTTAATATCATTTATTGCTAAAAGCCATCATTTTGATGTTATGTATTTAATAGATGTATACTAAATTGCTGTTTTGTATTATTCCAGTTTGCTTTTATGTTATTTATTCTTTTTAACGATATTTTGTATTAAATTACCATTTTGAGCAACATGGACAATTCACAATGATAAACAAAACTGGCAATTGACAACCATTTTTGGAAATCTCTTTACCTGGCCCGGATAAATAAATATCCTGGCCCAAATAAACACAAGTACCCTATTTTTACTTTTATACTTGTCCAGTAACAATGCAACAACTTTTTTCATATTTTAATTTTTAAACTAGCTGAGAGATAATAGAATGTGTTTTATTTGCATGTTATGGATGGAGAGATATTTAATAGTGTAATCCTTGTTATGCCGTTTGATCCTGTTGTTTAAATTCACAACACTTTTGGGCACTTTATGTCAGCCAAGCACATCAGATAAATCGTTAAATATCGTTCCTACAGAAATTATTAATTTCTTTTGAAATATAAAATTTTCATTCATTTCATTAAAAAAAAAAAGAATAAAATACAACAAACAGCATCGGAGTATTTCAGCATCAAGGCGTTGTTTCTAAGTCACACAAATGAAAAATAAAAGGTTCTATTGCTGAAAGGAAAAAATATTGCAAGATTTACACCCAACTAACATTGAAGTATCCTTTTTATGACCTACTGACAGAAGCAGGGAATTGCTCAAGGCAAACATTGTGACTCCTTCACAAAATTCTCCTAAATAAAAACAGAAACTCTTCACAAAATTATTTTCCATAAAAGTGACTTCAAACTATACGGAAAAAATTGTAAGGATTTAAGATGTGGGTAATTTGTAAACAAAACAAACTCACAAGAAAAGTAAACTTCAGAAAGAGGGGGAGGGCAAAGGAATTTTAAATGCCAGATTTTTTGTTACAAAAGTTTATTTTTCTCAAATCTATAATAAAAAAAAAAAAACGGGTACCAACACAAGAAAGAAAAACAAAAACTGCCATTGACCCCTAATGTAAAATTATAAAGTAAAATTTACAATTTTAAATATTTATTATGGTTATCTATAATTTATTTTGCCCTTTTTCTGTGAAGTTCTTTTTTTACATACATAAAGTAGATGTGTACTACCTACATTGGATAATTTTAATTGTAGTAATGATATAATATGAGAAATATCCATCGTGTCTAAATATCAGTTTCATCGCCAATCAAATTATTTGCCTCTAACACAGGATATTAATACAGCCTGATTATTTTTATAGAGTGCTAATAACTGAAGAGCTTAGATGATAAAAGCAGTGTATGACATAAAAAAAAAAAAAGGAAAAGAGTTGATCATGTGATTGAAGATAATCAATGATCCTCTACCATCTGTTAAATTACTATTTGAAAAAAAAAAAAAAAAAAAAAAAAAAAAACAATACTCACAGAGATTTTAATTGATAAAAGAGGCATTTGACAGTAAAAACATTGTAATTATCCAATTTATTAGTTGATTTTCTGAAAGTATCACTTAACACCTTTATCAATCTAGCTCTTCAAATAATAAAATTAAATATTTACCCAGGGCAGGCACTACACATTTTGCTAACTTTTCTAATATGATAATGTACTTATAACATAATATAGGAATCAACCAACACATATTTAATTAAAATGTACTTTGAAGCAGCCTCATGTACAATAACAATTTTGGGTAAAGTATATCACTCATCACTGTATCTCTGAAGTGAAAAATTACCTCTGAGTTTTAAAATTAATCATTAAAACATTATGATTTATTAACAGTAATTTTTAAATAAAAACAATATTTTATTTATTTCAGTGTATAACTGCACTGCCACAAAATACATATGTACAGCACTGAATGAGCACAGCACTGAAATGAACATCAGAAACACATATTTAGGCTTTTAATTTGTCATAAGAGAAGCTAAAAAATAATTTTAGATGCGAGCTATATGGTATCAAAACTACTGACAGATAAAATGACCTTCTGGATTATTTCTAAATCTTTAGATTCACGAGCGTCATTATTTAAAAAATTATTGTTTGAATCCACAAGGTAATAATAAGTTTCGTTGATTTTTTATTATGCATAACAAGAGCTTGTATAGACATTGATTTGTGAGGCATTATTTTCAAGACCCTTTAGCGGCGAAAACCCGTCAAAATTTGCGATTATGCTTTATACAAAGTGTTTGCTTTTGTTTTTTATTGAACACATACAACTTGTGTGCTTGACATCAAATATTTGCTACTAACATGACAAGAGGAATTATTTTTTATCTCGTGTTGTTTATAACTGAGACAGCTGATCGATCTGTAGACTGTAGACGCTTGCGCAGTAAAAACTTGCCTTTGATTGGTTGGCGTTTAGGGTTTATCTGTAACCAGTGCGACATTTCTAATTCCACTAGACTTCTGTTCTAGCGTTCTTCAGAACCGTTCTGATTGGCTGGCCAGCTCCAGATGAAGTGGCCATACGCTTTGATTTGATTTGATTTGGCTTTGAGGTAGGTGCTACAGCTAGTGCCGGCATGACCTCAAATGATCACAAAAACCAAGGCAGAAACAGATACCAGGAACACAACAACAGACACCATACAAGCAGGAGAAAAACATCTAACACAGAGACAACGATCACCAGCAATATCAACAGAGAGGGAAACCACACCCAGAAACCCACGGAGTAAAACTACAGTACCAAGTAAAACAGAACCAAAACTAGAAAGTCACTTACCAACCCTCAGCAGGAAACACACCAACCATAAATAAAAACGTATAAAACGTGCAACACAAGATGAGACAATTAAAATCGTCCGCTCCCGAGGAAGAGTCTAAGGAAAAGGCGAAAACAGCGATAGTTAGAATTCAGACAGTCCCAGAGATCAACCCAGTCATCAAGAGAAAAGCCAGCCGCAGACATCGCATCCCGAAGGATAGACCTCTCCGCATCAAAAACCCGACAGCTGAAAATATAATGGAACTCCGTCCCAACATCCGTGAGACATAAAGAGCAAATGGGAGAATTGTTCTGCTTGAAGGTGTGCAGCCGTTTGTCTGTTATAGCAGTTTGCGTCCGAAAGCGAGCAGTGAAAATGTCCTCTCTTCTGTTCCTGGTCCACCGATAGATGCTCGGTCCCAGAAACGGCGAGTCTACAGCATATTTGCTGCTGTCCCACCAAAGCTTGAAACTTGCATCGAGGCGATCCCTTAAGTGCCTTTTCAGATCATCTGGAGCAATACCACTGTAAGTATTAACAGCAAAGGGACCACTGTTGGCTAGTCTATCAGCACTCTCATTTGGTGCAATACCAGCATGGCCCGGGACCCAAATTAGGGTGAGATTCGCAATGTTCTTCCGGACATGAACCAGTGTTTGAAAAAGATGCAGGATAACGGTAGGAGACTTATAATTAACATGCTTAAGGGCTTCCAGAGTAGACTTGCTGTCCGTTATCACAATGTACTTTCTATTATGACGAAGGAAGCTTTGAAAGGCAAGATGTATGGCTAGGACCTCAGCCGTAAAGACAGAATTCAGATGGTTAACTAAATGGGCCCTAGAAGCATTCTCAGTAATATTGATTGCAGCAATGGAGGTCTTGAAGTCATTCTTCGATGCATCTGTCGCAATGATGCTGTAGCTACCACGATGTTGAATGTCATGCATGTAAAGATTAAAACAGTGACTGATAGTAGTAGGAGGGAGCTGCTTTGTTTGGAATGGGAGTTGGTCAGTAATGATATCACAATAATCATTTATAATACCCGCAGGCCAAGAAGAGGTAATTAACATTGACGGCATCACCAGAGTGGAATCCGTGGACCAGGAAAAATTATCAGGAAAAATGTGCAGGGAAGGCCTGTTGAAATTGGCAGCTGCGGTACAACGGATATAAAAGGAATCGGTCAAATAGGTACGCCGAAATCTGAGAGGAACTTGATTGGCTTCTTTATACAACTTGAAAATGGGTGTCCACCTCGGCAGACCGGTTGCAAAACGCAAGGCGGCATTGTACAGAACATCCACTTTCTTCAGAGATGAATGGGCAGCAGTGCCATAGACCGGGCAAGCATAATCGAGCACCCCGCGGATGATGGAATTCACCAAAGGAATCAAATTTGTAGTTTTCACCCCCCAATGAGGGCTGGCAACTGCTCTCAGCAGATTCAAACGTTTGGTACATTTCCTGCGGATATACTCAATGTGCTCGTTAAAGGAGAGGTTGTAAGTGAAAATGACACCCAGAATTTTCACAGAAGAATGCCATGGGATATCTGAGCCATGAAGCGTAAGGTTGATAGGGGGGTGGATACTGTGACGTGAAAAAGCAATAGCAGCGCACTTGTCAGGACGGAGCTCGAGTTTCCAGTGGCAGCACCACAAATAAATCCTATTAAGAATATCTTGCAGCTTGGAGAAGGCCGTTTCAAACAGAGCATCCGAAACATACAGAAGGATATCATCAGCATAAATGACCATTTGGACCCCGGAGTCGACTGCATCAAACATGTCCCACAGGAAGATCATAAATAGGATGGGCGATAGGACACTACCCTGAGGGACCCCACGAGAAGACCTCACTGGGCGGGAGAAGACACCCCTCCACTTAACCTTGATCCGTCTACAGTTAATCCACTTAGAGATCCAGAGCGCAGTCCTGCCGGCAATACCAATGCTAACCATTTTATAGATGAGGCCATCACGCCAAATGGAGTCATAGGCAGCATGAATATCAAGCTTGAGAGCAATAATGAATTTTTTGTCTTTCCTGGCTTGGCTGATGTCGGAATGGAACAGTTTAAGGGCTTTTGTACAATCACAGTTAGGAAGAAAACCAAAGTGCCTATCCTGGAAGATCTGATTGGGTATAACCCAGTCCAGAATTTTCTTAAGCAGAATCTTTTCCATAATTTTGCATCCCACGGCAGTGAGGGCAATAGGGCGATAGCTGCTTGGGACTGTCTTCAGCTTGCCAGGTTTCCAGATCGGCAATATCACAGCAGATCTCCAGGTATCTGGGACAATCCCGGAAGCAAAGCTGTCATTGAGAAGCCGGAGGAAACTCACTTTGTTCGTAGCAGAAAGAGCTTTATACACCTTAGCAGGAATCCCGTCTTCCCCTGGGGTAGTATTACTAAGTTGCTGAATCGCGATTTGAAGCTCTTCTAACGTGATTAACTTATTCCACCGATCCTCGGTGGTGCTAAGATCATATGGGATACCATCGAGCTCATCGGCGTTGCCAAACAGATCCGCAAAGGTATTAGCTTGTTCCATCCTATCCATGATGTCCCCATCTTCAACCGTCAGAAGGAGATTGGATTTCGCAGTGCTCCTCTTACCAATGGCCTTGATGATACGATACATGGACCCAGAGTCCCCCGAGCAACAAATGTCATCCCAATAGTTGCGAGCCTGGCGCTTCATGTAACTCTTAAGTTTGGCGGCAAACCTTTTATAAGTTTTCCAGAAGTCCCTGGACAAAAAGGTTTTCGCAAGTCTCAGGAACTTACGTTTCTGTCCAAGCAGCCAAGAACAGTGGGAGTCCCACCAAGGAGGATTATCACGATGCTCCACTCTATAACTGAAAGAGTTCCTAGAAGTCACAGCCCGAAAGCTATTCTGGAGGTCGTCGAAAGAATCGATGATGCGACCCTCAAGAACTTGGTTGAAGCAGGGCACCACCGCATTCCAATCAATGGAAGTATGAACCGTGGAAGACGTGCAGCGATTAATCGTATGGATAATGGGCCGGTGATCCGAATCAAAGGGATCAGGATGGACGAAGGAATCAGTACGCCGAAAAAGATCCGGACTAGCAAAAGAGAGATCAATAAGTGACTGCGAACCAGAATAAGAGACGTGGGTGTGTTGAGTGGTGTTCAAGATGCAGACATTGTTGTTAATCAGCCACCGGAAAGTATCTTCAGCGCCTGGGGAGTTGCAGGACCCGCCCCAAGCGTGGTGCTTCTGATTGAAATCACCAAGAATGAAAAAAGGATATTTTAAAGACTTTAACAAACATTGGAGCCAGGCTTCACTAACCCTACCCTCGGGAGCATAGACGTTAACAAAAGTCACCCAGTGACGGTTTAGATAGACATTGACCCCCAGGGCCTCCACATCCTGAGGAGTGGGAAGGTTCAGAAAGATCTGAGCAGACGTGAGATTACGACTGACAGCGGTGATAAGACCACCACCCCTGCCGGGTCTGTCACACCGGTAAACCACCTTACCAGGAAGAGCAAACGAATCCTCCCCGTTAAGAAAGGATTTCTGAAAAACAAAGATGTCGGCCAACGAGAAGGGGGTGCAACGCAGCCAACGGGATTTGTTCCTAATCCCCCGGGCATTCCACTGGATCACCGAGAATGAACCAGATGAACGAGCCATAAAGATAAGAATGCAGAGAAGAAAAAAAAAAAATATATATATATATACAAAAATAGCAACCCCAGAAACAGCATAGCAAACAAACGCACTGGGAGGGGGAAACAACAACAACAACAAAAAACAGCAAAGGCACAATAAAAAAAAACAAGGGGAAAAACTGCACAAACTGAAGAATCAGAAGAAAACGCACTAACCTTCATGCATCCTACTGTCGGGAGGCACAGTCTCGATTTCCGGTGCCGGAGGAACATAAGCGCTATCAGGGTTACTTGAGGACTGTATACCAGAAAAGTCTAAAGGTGAGGCAGAGAATAAATTCGGAGCACAGGCTGAATTGTTAGGGCTATATAGAGTCTGTTTGGTAGGCATATTAATGGGCGGAACCAAGTTCGCCAGCTTTATTTTTTTTGACTTTGAATTATGATCATCAGGAGATTGCACATTTTCTTTTGGAGTACTAGTAGACTGAGAAGCTTCTGCATGTACCGACGAAAGGGAGTTTACCACCCCCTCCACTGCCTGCAAGAAAAATTGCGCCTGCTGTCGCATGGCTACAAGGAAGCACTCCTGGGTACGCTGGAAGAAGAGTTCAAGCGTATGCTCCAAATCTTCTTTGGTAACATACAGAGGATTGGCGGCGAGTTCAGGAGGTTTAGCAGCTTCAGCATATCTTTTTGGTTTCTCGTTTTTAGCATATCTTCTACGCGCTTCAGTAATTGACAGGTGGTTGTCAGACTTAAATCTCAAAAAGTCCATCTCCTTGGAGCGGGCCGGGCATTGTGGATCTGACGCAATATGCGCACTCTGGCAGTTGGCACACTTAAAGTCCATACTGTTACATGTGGCAGCCGCGTGGTTTTCCCCACATTTCCTGCAAACTATTCCATTTTTACATTTACCAGTAGCGTGGTTAAATTGCCAACAATTTAAACATTGGCGGGGTCTGTCATAGAAAGGGCGAACCCTCTCACTCATATAAAACATCTTTATCCTGTTAGGAATAATAGTACCATAAATAGTAACAAGGACGGTTTCCAACGGAGAAATATTAGAGTTCTCTTTTTTTGTAAAGCGTCTTAGTTCTTTAACTTTAAGTCCATTCTCATCTTGAATTTCTCTCCCCAACTCCGCCAGCTGGATGCTTTTGTCAACGTTATGAACCACAAATCTTGATGTAATGGTTTCCTGCTGTATGTATGTATTCACCGGAACACCAAGTAGACATGAGATGTCCGCCACTCTTTGGGCACAAGCACTATCCGAAGTTTCAACAGCGAGCTTACCAATTCTGGTGAAGCGAATATTTAATGGGGCGTTTGGTCCCACTTTATCGTCAATATCTTTTTTTAACAATTGAGGTTTATTGCGAGGAAATTGACCGCTTTGCGGTTCAATAAATATACATACATGAGAAACACCATTATTAAAAGAATAAAAAATTTGCTGAGACGTACTAATTATGTCCTGGATGAAGGTTTCAGAATCAGATTCGCTAGCATCGGAAACGTTAAATACAGACGGCATAATTTATGCAAACAATCCAATCTCCGCCGATATCAGCAGGAGAAGGATATCTCAGAACACCAAAATACAAGACGACTACAGATAAACACAAGAAATACACCACACAAAATAAAAATTACCACCGACTAGCCCCAACAAGAAGAGATGAAAACAAAATTACGACACGTGGATGAAAACGCACTACGGGGATGTCACTACTACTCGCACGGAGCCAGGCACAGCAAGTCACCTACCTCCGCCACGTCTAGCGACCAAAAACTGGCCATACGCCCGAGCATCGTTTGCACATATTCGGATATTTGTTTTCAGCTATTTCGTTTCTGATGCTAGATAAGTTTGATTCGAATAAATTATTTTTCATTTTTAGATGATGAAACTGCTATTTTCTACTTGAAAGTATTCAAAAATACCTGTATAAAACAAACCTCCGTCATTTCCATACTAAAACCATTATTTTTTCAAACCTTTTAAGATAGAGTCATAAAGACTGTTTCATAAATTTTGAATGTTATTTATATTAAAAATTATTAAAAAATTTATACTTTATAATAAAAACGCATTTTCACTTATAAAACGTTGCAGTTGCAGGGAGAATTTGCATATCTAAATCATGAAAAAATATAAAATCAGAAACTTTTTTCTTTTTTTTTGGGGGGGGGGGGGGGGGCTAGGGGAATACCTTCTAACTGTCCCCTGCATTTGCAACTGAATCCTCCTATATCTCCATGAAACATATTTAAAAATTCCATATTCAGTGCTAAAAAAAGAATATTTTTCAGGGTTATTTTTAGTATCAGGGTTACAAAAATAAATAAATCAAAAATAACCCTGGTTTTATATTTTTTTCATGGTTTAGATATGCAAATTCCCCTGCAATTGCAGTGTTTTATAAGTGACAAGCGTTTTTAATATAAATTATATGTTTTATTTTATAATTTTTAATATAAATAACATTTAAAAATTATGAAACAGTCTTAATCTTAAAAGGTTTGAAAAAAAAAACAGTTTTAGTATGGAAATGATGGAGGTTTGTTTTATGCAGGTATTTTTGAATACTTTCGAGTAGAAAATAGCAGTTTCATCATTTAAAAATGGAAAATAATTTATTCAAATCAAACTTATGTAGCATCAGAAACGAAATAGCTGAAAACAAACATCCGAATATATGCAAACGGTGCTCGGACGTTTAGCCACTTCATCTGAATCGGGCCAGCCAATCAGAACGGCTCTGAGGACGCTAGAACAGGTTCTGAAGAACGTTAGAACAGAAGTCTAGTGGAAATAGAAATGTCGCGTAACCAGTGAAAACGCTCTTAGGTTAAGGTTTTGGGTAGCTGAGGTTTATTAGGTCGTTAGAACGACCAGTGAAAACGCACCTTTAAAGCACTCGCTATTCAAAACAGCATTATCCCAACATCGGCTGCGCTGAGACCGATACCTAGGGCAAAAAAATAAAACGTGCTCCAAGGAGTCAGACACACCACACGTACGGCAGCTACCGTCAGAAAGAAGCTTGAAACGAGCTCCGGCCGTATTCTCCCCTCATGCGGAATCGGAATATCGTACTGAATTCAGTGATTCCGGTTGTTATTCCGAAGATGAGCGATTCTCCCCTCAAAATTCGGAATTCAGGCATTTCGAATAACCGGAATATCTCTTACTTTTTTCCGGCTGCTCAGAGGCAGGTGGAATATCGTTCGGAAGGCCGGAATCATGTAATGGCGGATGTAAACAGTTATTCTTTATGTATTTTCATAAACTATATCTTACGTTTTAAGTAATAAATCACATTAGATATGAATAATTTTTTTATTCATACCTGTTTTGCGGTCAAAATGGGAATATTTTTCAGCAAATTGGTATGTAATAAATTTTATTTTCTAGGTAAAAGTTTGCTTTATTTTGTAATACGGTAAAAAGAAATTATATTTTAGATTCTGTCTTCTTTCCACCCCGTATACTTTTTTGTTTACAGATTTGTTGATGAAGTAAATTATATATTTCATTCAATTTAAATATTGATGTCACCAGAATTGTTTAAATGACTTGTTAATATTTTGTAGTATTTGCTTAACATATCCATCTTTCTTATAATTTGAAGATTTTAAAGGTTTTTTTTTTAACTGAACTTAATATTTCTGAATGACCTTTGTAGCTACGTATAACTTAAAAACCTGTGCTTCAAGTATGTATACATACATACTCGTGTAATATTGTGTGTTGTTTTTTATTATTATTATTCAAATGTACTCCAATAAATTACAAAGTAGCCTCATGTTTTTACATTTCAGTGCTTAATAAGCCTTGTGTCCGACAGTTTTGCATTCAAACTTTCATGTGATATTTTACAAATGAATTTAAAGTCTATGGGCTACAATAGCAGTTGCATTGCACTGTCTAAAGTATTTTTTTTAAATCTGAAATTAATAGTATCAAAGAGGGTTGAAAATTTGATTAGTGAATTAAAATGCCCTCATGATGTAGAAGCTTTGTAAGTTTTAAACTAAAAAAAGCTATACAGCCTTGCTATAAGGCCTTTTTGCATTATCAGTAATAGCAACAAAGATTTTGCTAGTATACATGGTCCTATATCATTCTTTTATTAATACATGACTATTTGTGTGAAAAAGTGTGATAACTAAAATTTGAGATTCTGCCTTTTCTCAAAACAAATTTTCTGAGTTCTCGAAGTGCATCAATATAATTGGTCTGTTGGTTGTTTTATACTTTTAAATGTTCATGTTGCGTGTTGATGATTGCAGACAGAGGATTTTTATTATTTATAAAATCACTAATTGTTATATCTACATTAATTTCTTGTAAAATTCAGGCAAGAATTATTTATGCAATTTGTTATTGGATTACTAAAATCTTTTCTTACTTCCACGTGGTATGTTTCTATATTTTTGATTTGGTTTTGTCTATAGTTTCGTGTTAGTAACTTATGCTTAACTTGCTGTAGGGGAAGACGGGGTACAATGAAACAAAATTTACTAATTTTTTTTTCCTATCCCCAATTTTGCATGCACAAAAATATAATTAATGCATATTTTTAATCTTGTATTTTCCCCATCTAAATAAATTTTTATTAGGTTCTAAACAATATCTTTATGCTTGAAAAATAACAAAAAATAAATGTCTTACAGTGTTTCATTGTACCCCGTATGCCGGGGTACAATGAAACACATACTGGGGTACAATGAAACACTCCAAATGATAGAAGCAATTTTCACCCAGTGTAGTTTATTTTATGAAAAATGAGATAAATACAAAAACAAAACTTGATTAATAAGGAACTTGATAAAAATATTATAGTCTAAGATGAAAAATAAGAAAATTCTATTAGTTTAAGAAATACCTTTCATTTTACATTAAATTGGCGCAAGTCAGTTTCAAAAATTAGCATTTCTGTTTATATTTCAGTTGATCCTGAAGGAATATGGGGTGGTAGTTTCAACAGAATGAGTTTTTTTTTAAATGTAAGTTTCTAAAAAAAAAAACTACGTTGGAGTCTTTATATCAAGTATTTCACATTTGACTTCATTTAAATGTATGATTTCCCCAACAGTATATATTTCCTTATGTTTTCATTTATGCGGATACTGCTTGTGCCATACATGTTGTGTGTGAATATCTCATTCTTAGTACCTCGATGACCAGCTGGGCCTGGAAAAAAATCTGGATCATCATCAGAGTCTGTAGCAGGCAGAGTTTGTTTACAAAACAATCCCTTCTCAGCTTTTTTTCTCTTTCTATTTTTTAATTGCTTAACAAGAGCATTTTTTACTGACCTGGTTATAATAAAACTTTTTTTTTTCTGTTTTCCTACTCTTACTTCTAATATATTCTATTTACTACTTTTATTACTATAATAAAACATGTTTCATTGTACCCCGCACTGAGGTTACTAAATAAAAATTTATTTTCAAACTTCTAATATTTATTTATTTTTAGTTTGGTTTTGGAAATATGAAGACAACAACCCAAAGATAACAATGTATAGAAAAAATAATTATTACATATAACAACAAGGAAAAAGAAACTAAATTACTTTTAGTAAAGAAAGTTACTTTCAATGGCGTAAAAGCAATAATCTTCTATTGCTACTGTTGTAGAAGTGTGAATGTATCCAAATCACATCAGTAATTGGAACATATAGTTGTATAACATATATATAAACTGCAACTCTCTATGACAAATTTGACTGATTTTACAAGTAATGTTTCATTGTACCCCGTCTTCCCCTATACTCATTAAATAATAATTTTCTGTATTCTGTGATGAAAGAATGCCACCTGCTCTTATTTTGCAAGTTTTTTTTTATACAGGGCCAGCCAAGTATAGGATGTGGTGGTGTTATATTGTTTTGAGGCTTTTTTTTTTTTTTTTCTTTAAACTTGTCATTAGTAGTTCAGTTATTCTTTTTATGATTTTACAATATTTAATGGAATCTTATATTTTTTAAGAAACAGAAAAATATTTCTTAGATGATGAAACACTTGTATTGCAGTTGTAATATTTCTTATTTTCTTTTTCAGTTGAAATGTAACCTGTAAATTGAATCTTCAATTTTTTGTCCACTGTGAAGTATGTGCAAGAGTCTATAGGATCCAAATGACAAGAATTACGACTTATAGTGTCCAGCTGGTACCACTTTTAAAAGCATTAAGAGGTGTTATTTGTTCTCTGCTTTTGAGTGTGTATCCAGCTAGATTGAAATTTGGAAAGTGTGGAGTTTTGATGCCAATGGACAACATTGATTTATGACTCTTGGCTGTTTGCAAGTTGTTTTTAAGCCAAGGATGTTTAAGGATTGTCACCAAACTCCTGTTCAAGTAAGAAATAAGACTAAAAAAAGCATTTATTATTGGAATTTTAATCGTGCTATTGTATATAATTCAAAATTTATCTTCTTTGTTTACAGTTACAAAGATTAAATATTTGGTAAGTGTTTCTTGTTTTTTTAAATTGGTATTTTTTGCATTGAATTTAAATAATAAATTTTAATATTTAACTCTATTTTACAGATATATATGAGTATGTATCACTCAACTATTGCTCCCCCTCCCCTTTCCACTTTTTAAAAATTCTTTTGCAAATTTAAAATATGAATAATTAATTAATTTATGTACTTACTTACTTTAACATCAGTTGCATTTAATTTTTATATGTAAAACATAAGCATAGCAAGAGGCTATTTCAGTCCCATGAAAACACCCATTCACTAATGTTAATCCAATGGGAGAATTTTTTTAAGATATCTTAAGATATCTTAAGATTCGTTTGCATTTGAACATTTTAAAATTACTATTATTCATTTATTTTTGGATAGCTGAGGTAAATCTCCACAAAGGCTGTTTTTTACTTTTGCTATATTGATTGCAGGTTTTTCTTATGAAGAGGCTTTCATTTCTAAAAGCGGTTCTGAAAGTGAAAGTGGCTTAATTAAAAATACTTGTAAACAAAATCGAAAAATGGTCTATGTTGTATAGATCTACCTCAGCTATCCAATGCCAAAAATATTCAAATGCAAACGAGATATCTGAAATTTCTCCCATTGGATTAACATTAGCAAACAGGTGTTTTCGCGTGGCTGAAGTAGCCTCTTAAGAGCTCACACTATCACAGGAAGAAAGGAAAACACTTATGTTTATATGGGGTCTTTATTTTCAAATTTCTCATTTGAATTTTAATATTTTTGGACATAGGGTAGTTGAGGACGATCTATAACAGGCTATTTTTTACTTTTTTGATTTTGGTTATAGTTTTTTTTTATTTTATTTTATTAGGATAGTTTCAATTTCAGAACCGGTTCCAAAAGTGAAATTAATTGTTTTTAAATCTGAAACCAAACTCGAAAAAATAAAAACTAGCCTGGTTACAGATTGTCCTCAGCTATTTTTGAAAATAATGCCCCCATAGATTTAACATTAACATTTTCCTGTGACTAGTGTGGGCTCTTAAAAAGGTTACTTCAATCACATGAAATCACCCATTTGCTAATGTTAATCCAATGGGAGAATTTTTTTAAGATATCTCATTTGCATTTGAATATTTTTAAATGATTTTTTTTTTTATTATTGCAATGGATAGCTGAGGTAGATCTACACAACAAAGACCATTTTTTGATTTATTTTACAGGTATTTTTAATTAGGCCACTTTCACTTTTGGAACCGCTTCTGAAATTGAAACTATCCTAATACCAAAAAAAAAAGAAAAAGAAAACTGTAACCAAAATTGAAAAAGTAAAAACTAGCACAGTTAGAGATCGTCCTCAGCAATCCTATGCAAAACAATTATTCAAAAATATTAAAATCAAAGGGAGTAATTTGAAAATAATGCCCCCATAGGATTAACATTAATGTTCTCATTTTTTCTCATAACTGAAGTAGCCTCTTAAAAGCCTACACTAGTCACGGACAGAAACACTCAAGATAATGTTATTCTTATGAGAGGATAGTTTACAGATTTCTCAACTTTTATTATACATTTGTAGTTTTTTGATTTACTTTTTTTATATATAAGGATAAATTCACTTGCGGAACCAGTTCTGAAAATGAAACTACCCTTATAAAAAATAAAAAGAAATGTGCTCGGTTAAATTGATGGCACTGAGCTCACAGGCTATTCACAAATTGTATATTATACTCTTATTTTTTCAAAGAATAATGTCCCTTGAAAAATACTTCAATTTTGTTGTAAGTGAGGAAAAAAAGGGAAATCACCTTTAGAATATCGATTTATAAAGTTTTCATATTAAGTGCAATATTTTTCAGTTTCTAATTTATATTACTTTTAAAAATATTTATCAACAATAAGTCGACTATTTTGAAAACATTAGATATACATAACAAGTATCGGATATTTTTGATATATTCAAAAATATATTTACGGACCCACCCTGGGTATAATTTTCATAATTTTTTTCGTTAACATATACATGTATGTGGCTGAATCCATATCAACTCAGGCAGGGGGGTTACCTTCATAGTCTCAGAAGTTTTTGAATTGAACATATGTTAAAATTTAAGAAAAAGTAAGATACTTGTATATTTTCATTTTGCCCAAAAAAATTCCTGGCCCGAGATACAGGCCGCCAAAGATGACATCCCCGGCATCCTTTCTCATTCGCGATTTTCGATAAAAGTTTTAAAGTGCTCTATCTCTAGAACGGTGCAAGATATTTTGTTGCAGTTTATTTTATTTTAAAGATAATATTCTTCTGTTTAAAATGATATACCCAATTTTGAAAAATGTATTCAACTTTTCTTGTGGCAGCCTTTTGAAAAAAAAATTTTTTTTTCAAAAAAAATTTTTTTTTTGGAAATGCCAATTCCAAAAATTTTGATTTTTTTGCTGTTGATCAATACCATTGGGAACTACCTTCACTGTAAAGGAGAACTTCCACTTTTGAGTTTAACAAATTTTAGAAACGTTTAAAAAAAACAGAAGTTTACAGGAACTGTATATATACAGTTCCAGTAAAAGTCACTGAATTTTTGTTTATTTGTATCATATTTGTAAGGATAAGCCTACTATATATCCTAAACAAGTTAGAAATTGCAATATCAAATGTGGCAAATGAGGTGCGTGCATACTATAACTAGTTTTATAAATATTCAGATCTTGGTGCAATAAGTTACTCTTGGGCAAAAAGGGCATGAATACAAAATTTATTATGATTCTACATATTAAATTCAGTAATACGGAAGTAATATGAATTCATCTTAAAAGGACTTAATCGCCATGGCAACCGAGAATCATTACCTATCATGGTATATCATTGAATCAATTATGTATTATAGAATTTTTAAATAGAATCAAGAAAACTTTTATTAATGTCTTTTATGTTTTAATTTGATTTTCATAGCATTTGAAGTGATACATACTTTATTTTCAATACCGAACATAGCAAAACAATCTCAATAACATATATCAATTACACAGCAATACAAATTATATTAATACAAGTTGGAGTTCAGACAGATGGGTAGACAAATCGAATCCATAAAGGCTTTCAACTATGTTGGAAACTGTTAAAAGCACATAAATAGGTCGGAATTTGACTTTTAGAAATTTATGTCAATAGACAGAAGCATACTTGAATACTTTCATACAACCCTGTATTTTACCTACTATCTTTATATACATGCCACTATTTAGCTAATATTTAATTAAGATTAAAACATCCTTAAAACCAGTGAAACTTTTACAGTGACTTTTACTGGAACTGTATATATACAGTTCCTGTAAAATTCTCTGAATTTTTTAAATGTTTCTAAAATTTGTTAAACTTAAAAGTGGAAGTTCTCCTTTACAGTGAAGATAGTTCCCAATGGTATTGATCAACAGCAAAAAAATCAAAATTTTTAGGATTGGCATTTTCGAAAAAAAAATTTTTTTTGAAAAAAAATTTTTTTTTTCAAAAGGTTGCCACAAGAAAAGTTGAATACATTTTTCAAAATTGGGTATATCATTTTAAACAGAAGAATATTATCTTTAAAATAAAAAAAACCGCAACAAAATATCTTGCACCGTTCTAGAGATAGAGCACTTTAAAATTTTTATTGAAAATGGCGAATTGGAAATGGTGCCTGGGATGCCATATTTGGCGGCCTGTATCTCGAGCCAGGAATTTTTTTGGGCAAAACCAAAATATACAACTATCTTATTTTTTATTGAATTTTAACATATGTTCAATTCAAAAACTTCTGAGACTATGAAGGTAAGATTTTTTCTTTGGCTGCCTGAATTGACATGGATTATACCATGTGTATAATTTTAGATTTATGCGATGTCAATTATTTTACAAAGTACAAGTGCAAGAAGAGCAGATACTGTCATTTCTGCTATTAACTAATGAATTGACATTTGCAGTTTTTATTGTTTTATAATTACTAATTATAATTTCATTAATTATAAAAAATTATGGTACTTTTCGGTTAGCCGGACGTCAGTGTTATATATACATATGTATGTATACCTATATATACATATATATGTATATATATACATATATATGTATATTTATACATATATAGAAGCTATATGTATACATATATATATATATATATATATATGTGTGTATATATACATATGTATGTAGATATACATACATATGTATATATAACACTGGTGCCTGGCTAACCGAAAAGTACCAAAATTAAATTATGCTTCTTAATGTCATCAAATTAAAGGTTTAATTCTTTTGGAAACCTATAACTCTTGATAGACATTCAGTACCTTAAATCAAGATTGAAAATCAGATTTTTTTTTTCTTCTATTTTACACTTTACTTTGGAGTATATTTTGTTATACTGAAATAGTTGAGTTATTTTTCTTATAAACATTCATATAAGTTAAGTATTGATATTAAATACAGTAGAACCTCGCTAATCCAAACTAATTGGGACCAGTGGCTGTTCGTATTACAAAAAATTTGGATTACCCAAGATTTCGATAAAAATAGAAGCAAAATAAAAATGCGTGCTAAAAAAGTTATAAGTAGTAGTACAGTAAACATCCTGTAATCCGGAATCCTAAGGTACGGCATGACTTTCGGAAAAGAATAGTATTATTTGTTTAATCACTCCTGATGTCTATAATAATCCAATGGAACTTCAGAATGAGGAATTATGTAACAACTCATTACAAATGGTTCAAAATCGTGATTCTATAAATACCTGAGTCACCATGTCGAGTAAGAAGGAAGAAAAAACATTTCTGTAAATAATTTGCGAAACAAAACTGTTGAAAGGAAAAATATATTTTTATCATCTAAATTAAATACTTTTTGCATTTTAGAAAAGAATTTTATAATGATTAGCAAACAAACTGATATTCAAGATTTCTTTTACGACAGCTTCTACGAGTAGACCTACAGTGCACGTTTTTATTTTATATTCGCTTACATATATTGTACTTTTACATTATTCAGTATTTTTTAAAATTCTTTTCAAGCTATTTAAAGAATGAAAAACATGCTTTACTGCCTTTTTTTGTTTAATTCTAACTTCTACATGATATTCATTCTGTAATTCAGAGTATAAATATAGAAATTTCATAATCCGGTATACTTCAAATCCAGTAATTTTCGAATATAAAATCGGTTCGTGTTAACCGGAATTTCAGATCAGCAGGGTTCTACTGTATTTATATTTACCAATATCTATGTACTCATAGATGACTACAAGTAAAAATATAGTATGATTACGTATTTAACACCTTGAGGACAAGCGACCGGTATTCAATTACATAGCCTAGGATTTTCCTCCAGGAAAGGTTTTTCATCAATTTATTTAAAAAAAAAAAAAAAATTGTTTAATTGTTCAAAAATATAATTTTCCTGTTGACTATTTGAGGCGATAAAAATTAATGTAAAGAAAAGTATTAAAAGCCATAATTAATATACCACATAGTTATTCCAAGAATTTATATATAAAAAAAAAGCAAGCCCATTCTTCACCATAAGATTAAAAAAAAAGTGGAACAAAAACACATATCAGCAGTAACATTGGAAATGACCATCATTTGTACACAAATTACAAACAACAATTGAACTAGGGCTTCCGTAATTTAGAATGCGACTGACAATACTTCTGATATCGCAGATTAAATTGTAATGCACATTCCATGATGTCATTCCATTTACAGAAAGCAATCTGTTAATTGTTGAATATTTTGCTGAACTATATTTTTAAAACTATGAACAAAAATCCAAATTTGACTTTTACCTTCTCGTCACCCTGATCCTCATATGAGGCTCCTACTTCGAATTGCAATATTTGAAAGAAAAAAAATATTTTTGTTAATTCCAACACCTAATAGCGATAGCATATGTTGATACATTTACTATTATGACTTTACTTATGCTTCAGCATTTAATAATAATAATATTAATAAAAGTTTTATTAATTATTAGTAAACCGTTGGCGTTTCTTTTAATTTCAAACATATGTTTCACTATTCACTCTTTAAATTTAAATTAGGGACTCCTTTTTCGAATTAGTAATTTGTGATAAGAAATAAAAAATACTAGTAAATTTTTTATGTTTCTTTAATCTGGTTGTAATACGACATTTTCCAAACGTCTTAAAAAATTCTTCCTTAGACTATTTTTATATGAAAAACGTGCAACATAACTACATTCGTTAAATTTCAGTAAACTGTAACTTCTGTGATTTCGATAGCTACTTTTAATTTTGTTACAGTAAAAGTAATTTTTCCCAAAATTGGAAAAAAAAAATTGGTGCCGAGAGGGTTAAGAGAAAAACAGCCTGGGTTCTTGATTAAAAATATATTGTAACCCTAATTTCCTATTTAAAAATTGTTTAACATGACTTGTATTATCAACTCTAAATATTTGTTCTTCTAATTAGGAATACATATATATAAAAAAGAGGTTTTTTTTTAATTATAGATACGATGTATAGAAACTAATTTAAAGAAAAGAAATAACAGACATAATTAATATAGCATGCAACATTTCAAGACATGATAAAAGGATTATTCCCTTTTTCAGTAGAATTTATTTTATTTATTTTTTTGTAAGAAAGAGGGGGGAGGGGGGAGGGAAATATTTGTGTAACATGTACACAAATAATGCATATTTCTACTATTGCTATTTATTCACTTTAGCTCTGAAGAAAGGAAGTTTTATTTTGAAATCTATAAATAGCTATGTGTTAAATTAATAATACATGCTGTGCTTTCCTTTGCATTGTTTTTTACATGTCACATAATAATCATAATACAAAAGTATTTTTATTTGTTTTACCAGTCATTAGAGCTTTGGGGGGTGGGGGGAGTAATTTCTAAATCATTCTTTCCTCTGGCTGCACCGGTGCTTTTAAATGACTTAGATAATAATATATATGATTTTATTAATCGTTAAACAAATTAAAATTATAACTAATTTGAATGACTGAATAACTAAGTTGTAAAGTCAGTGCTTCCAAGACTGCTATAAAAAGCTCATTTTTTTATGTGCTGATAATTTGATGATATATATATATAACCAAAATGTTTATTAAAATACATCAATATCTAGATTTATCAAATGAAAGTTAAATGAAAGAAAATTAATGTTCACGTAGATACTACTATACAATATTATAATAAATTTCCAGTGCATACATTGAATACAAAATGCTGTCTTGACTAGTTGGGCTTTTCATTATGTTAGTTTTTACATGTCCATGTACTTACTAAACCTGTTGTATGTACATGTAAAAAAATGAAATTATTTTGTGATGAGTATCTGACAGATATTTTAACTAACATCTTCGAGTTTCTCTGAAAAATTACTAAGATACAGTGGTTTGCTACGCTGTATGTTACAGAAAAATCTGAGGAATGTATACCATCATACAGCTATAAGGTAAGAGTTTATAAAAAGTAAAACTGATGATACAAAAAGCAAAGTATGCGGGTACATCCATTCATTACTCTTGTGACCATTAGAGTAAATTTTCAGAAATATTTCCAATTATTTATTATTAGGATAAAACATTACATAAAAAGTTAAATGCCATTATGTATCATTCACATAAAATATATCTAATTTGTTACAAAAATTTGATATATTATATAGACAAGTAAAGTGTTTTTTGTTGCAAATTAGATACATTTTATGTGTGTAGAACACAATGGTATTTAACTTGTTATACTATCTATTTTATCCTATTTATATTTTTTAATAAAATAATTGTAAGTATTTCTGAAAATTTGCTCCAATGGTCATAGAGTAACAGTGCACATAATGTTGATATAATGTATGCTCTCATATAAAGTTGTTCAGATTTTTTTAATGAAATATTTTTATTTTTTACAAAAATATTACTTACGATGAAATTTTAGAAATCATCTTTATTTTCCATCTTCAATGAATTTATTAGTTAATAAGGCAGTATTGTAAATAAGCTCCCCCCCCCTCTAAAAAAAAGAAAGAAAAGTAAAAAAAAAAAAAAAGTAGTTTTATTGCTTTAAAAACATGAAGAATTTTAAATGAATAGCAAGCAATTATAATGACGATTAAAAAAAAAAAAAAAAATAAAAATAAAAAAAATAAAAAATTCAGCATTTATAAAATTATATTTTAATCTTAAAATAGTTTTCTTTTTCAACTCGAAATGATAAAAACTTTAAATTATAATAAAGCTTAATAGTCACTTCAATAAATTCTAATGTGAAAAGTAACATGAGTTACATGTAAAATATTGATTATCATAATTTTTTACAATCAAATCATTGTTGTCCTTGAATTAATCAGAACTAATTATCTAATCTTAATATCTAATTTAATCCTTAAAATATTTTTTTCTCTATTCTGCTGCAATGAAAAAAAAAAGGAGAGGGGGGGGGGGGGGGGAGCAATGATTGAGTTTTGACTATTAATGTCTTTTTTTTTCAGTAATGAGAATTATTGGTACTTTTTAGTTATCCCGTCAACCAAATTACTGTTTCCAAATTGTAAGATTAAATGCCAATAATGGTTTGCCATTAATTAATTGTAAGATTAAATGCCAATAATGGCCAATAAAACCATTAATTTGACGTTTTAAATGTTTTACTAATTTATTTGCTCTTTTGTTATTTAAAATAAAAATCATGTCAATGTGTATAATTTGGCGAAATTGGTCGACGGAATAACTAAGAAGTACTGAATTATTATATTAAATAAGGGTCAGGTTCTTTTATATTTAAGTCAAGAGTACTACCATACTATTCTTTATTTACATGGACAATATCTATATCTGAGTATCCATAAAGGAACAACTTTTTACTAATAAACTTTTATACGATAAATATAAGTTTTTATTAAAGTTTTATCAGTTGTAATTGTATTCAGTTTTTGTTTTTATTATAAAGAAAGAAAAAAAACTTGGATGATAAAAAAAAAAATCTCATTTAATATAGCTAATTTTCAACCAAACAGTAAATAAATATATTTTTAAAAGTGCAATTTAAGTGTATCTAACAATTGCCAATGAGATGCTTTGTTCCCAATTAGAGCACAGGTTGACATATTTTGCCAAGACAGGATCTTTAATGTAAACATTTGGTATATTACAAAGTCGATAGATATTGTTTGCAAATTTTTGGCTTTGCAAAAAATTGCCATATCTGAAGAAAGCTATGACACAGACACACACGCACAATATATACGTACCAAATGTATACACACACACACACGAACTTACACATATATATTATTTTTTTGTTCATTGTATCTAAATAATAATTCTAAGCAAAATTATGTATGGTGCTATCTATATTGTATAGGCAGGCCTTCCTGGAGTACCTAAAACCTGATATGATGGAACAAAACATATTGCATTAAAGTGAATAACAATGCATGATGTGTAAAAATCAAAATAATAAAAGTCTGAAGGGATAAAAATATTTTAGAATGCAACTGTTTCTAGATTGCAAAATAGGAGTTCTTTTTTTTACAAAATTCATGAAAGTGGATGAGAAACATTAGCAGCAAGGCCTGTGTATATCTGTTACCACAGTTTCTCGCTTTTTATTCTGATGATTAAAATTGGTCTCCTATTATGAAACCTTAAAACTGCTCAATGAAATTTATTTTGACTACTTGGGCTTTCCATTACATTAGTTTTTACACATTCCTGTACTTACTAAACCTATTTTATAAACATAAAAAAAAGAAGAAATTATTCCTTTTATGATTCGTAACTGCCATCAAGCGAAGAACTTAACTGCACCATTGTATTACAGATGATTACAATTGCATTAGCAAGAATAAAATGTGTTATGGAATTTGAAAACTACAAATACAAAAAATGAAGGATATATGTAATCTAGAATACAATTTTTTTTAATATTACACAGAACATATATTTAATCCTACGATGTGTATACTTAATCATATATTTAATCCTACATTATCCGCATCTATATGTTATTTCTATGAGAAATGTGCATCAAGATGACATACACTAATATTCTACAAAAGTATGCCAATAGTAAAATAGATTTCAAATTTAAGTTGAAATTTTGTATATCCAATATCATGAATTATTTGTCAATCAAAATACAAAATTAATAAAAATTATAACAAATAAATCAGTGTATGATTAATCATTGATACTTAATTCATCCGATTTAAATATTTCATCTTTAACGTAAGAATAACTACACCAGGAAAAAAAAAAAAAAAAAAAAAAACTACTGAAAGTTAAAAATAGAAAAACAAAAACAATCAGTAATATTTTTTTTTCAGCGAGCGATCCCCCAACCCCCTTAATCTTTTTTAGAAATATACAGCACTAATGTTATTTTTCTTTACTAGGTATTCACTCAGTTACGCAAATTTATTCGAAAATTATTATTCTGATTAAAAGCTCCTCGCTAGCCAAAGCCATCAGCTAAGCGAAAAAAATAAACAAACAAAAAAAACGTGACGTATATTTTCATTCTGATTGGTTCTTCACACTTCAAAGGAATTTGTGATGTCACTTCCTTTCAAAAGCCACGGAATAAATATCGATTATTCCGAATCCGGAATCTCGCTAGGGGAGAATCGCTCTTTCCATTCGATCCGGAATAATCGCCATATTCCGGGTGAACTGAATTCCGATTCCGTTCCGCTCCGGAATAAGGGGAGAATACGGCCGAACATCTCAGGAGTTATCAACATTCTACAGAGGAGCCGAGTAATCAAAACATCATCTCTCCTATTGCCGGCCCAACCATGAGTACGCTTAACATTAGGAATGTCCCCGTGCGACGAGAAATATTTACCAGACTCATACAGCTGACCAAACCGCTGCTTGTCCATCATCTTATAGGCATAGATTAAATCCTCTGGAGCGATCCAATCAATCAAAATGTCAGAATCACTTACACTTCTTGCAAGAAAGTCAGCCTTTTCATTAAGGGGGATCCCCCGGTGACCCGGAACCCAGTACAGATGAATAGAAGGAGAGAGAGACGACACCCTCATGATTTTATTATGCAGCCAGATGACCTTAGGAGACTTAAGAGAGATCGACTGAAGAGCAGAGAGGACAGACAAGCTATCCGAGAGAATCAAGACCGGACGAGACAAAGAGACTAACTCATCGATAGCCATGCCAACAGCAAGAGCCTCCGCAGTGAAAATCGAATTCACCTGGGAAACCCGGTACCCAAAATGACCAATAGCCGAACAGCCTGCTATCCCAGTGATCGAAGTTGTCTTAGATGCATCAGTGGCAATAATTTCCCAAGAGCCAGAGAAATTCTCGATAAATTCCAAAAACAAGGGAGCCAACATGGGAGCAGCCATATTCTTACTCTGAAAAGAAAGACCCGAAGTAACAATATGAATCGCATTCACATTCATAGGCAGCGGGATTTGAAAGCATAGAAGGTGATCTGGACGGCAATTCAACTCATTAAGAGTATCAGAAACACAAGAGATATTAGCAGTGATCGATGCCAGACTCGCATCCCGTGCCTCGAACAGCGGAGACCAACTACCCAAGGCCAGGTGCTTGATCCAGAATCCAAAAGCCAAAATACCAATCCTGTCGATAATAGGGAAAGCATCGGCGTGTTTTCTTAATACAAGGTTAGGGGTCCACTTCGGCAGGCCCAACGCCACCCTAAGGGCGCTCGTCTGAAGAACCTCCAGTTTTTGGAAAAATGAAGGACAGGCTAAATTAAGAACAGCAGCACCGTACTCCATGATACTACGAATGGATGCCGAAACCAAGGTGAGCAGGTGGAATGACCTTGCACCATACCTTTTCTGAGCCAAAGACTTTAAAATGTTTATTCTTGAAAACAGTTTCTTCCTGAGGTATTCCGCATGTTTACGGAAGCCGCCCCGTTGAGCCACATAGAACCCAAGAAACTTAATTTCTGAGCACCACTCGATGATTCCTCCATTGACACTGAAATGAGAATCACAATCCCCTAATCTTCTCGAGAGGTTGATAGCCTGACACTTATCCGGTCTTATAGATAACTTCCAGTAGTTACACCACTGCATGATCAGCCTTAAGGCTTCTTGCAAATTAGTCCAGCCGGACTCCAAAGAGGCACAATCACAGTAGACAAAGATGTTATCTGCATAGATTAAAAATTTGATGCCGAGGCCCTCCAAAATTTCAAAAAAGTCCGCCATAAAGATTGTAAACAGAGTAGGGCTTAACACCGCCCCTTGAGGAACCCCTCTACGAAGGATCCGGGTAGACGAAGTGACACCTCTCCAAGCTACCTTAATGGATCTGTCGGATAAAAAGCGGTGGAGCCAGCGAAGCATACGGCCAGATATGCCGATCTGAGCACACTTGTAAATTAACCCGTCGGTATAGACCGAATCGTATGCTGCCTGAAGGTCAAGGGCAACCCCCAAGATATACTTCTTCTCCCTCCTAGCCTGTTGAATATCGAGATGCAACATCGTCAGCGCCGTATGGCTATCACGAAATGGTTGGAACCCCAGATGTCTACTATGAAGGATCTTATTTTCAAGGAGGAGACGAGTAATCCGCTTTGAGATCATCCTCTCGCAGATTTTGCACATGACCGAAGTCAAGGCAATAGGGCGATACGAGGAGGCATGTGTTTTTGGTTTCCCAGGTTTAGGTATCGGCAGAATCACAGCTGAAGTCCAACTCGACGGAATGTCACCAGAAGTCCAACTTTCATTGAAGAGCTGCAGCAGACGATCGAGCGCGAGGTCATCTAAGCCGTTAAAAAGCGCAGCACTAATCTTGTCTTCCCCAGGGGTGGAGGTTTTTGTGCGATGGATGGCATCTTTCAATTCCGGTAACGTGAAAAGGCCGTTGAGAGAGGAGCTGCCTTCTTCCCCATATGTGAGAGGAATTGGCTCATGATCGCAGTCCGCACTGAAGTGGTCGGCCAAGATTTCAGCCTGAGATACCGCATCTGCACCAGACGAGTCAGCCCCCTGTAGGAGAAAATGGGAGCTAGCAGGGGAACTTGAGCGATTTTTAATTTTTTGAAAGACTTTATACAGGAGACGAGGGTCCCCTGCATCGCTGCACATCTTATCCCAGAACCGCCGCTTAGACTCTTTGACAACCTGACGAAGCTTAGCCGACGTCCTCTTGTACTTAATCCAATAATCACTTGAAACCAGCAGACGGGCCCGCTTCAACAAAAACTTCTTCTGCTTGCTGAGGTTACTACACCTGGTAGACCACCAGACCGGGAGGGACTTCGACGGACCAGGACGAACAAAGCTGAACTTAGACATAGCAATATGGACCATCGACTGGAAGGCATCAGAATCAATTTCAGAAAGAGAGTGAAGGTTGTTATTGATTTCCCGGCAGATCAGCGACCAGTTATAAAGAGTGTAACAAGGAAGAGGCGGCGACCGAAGGTCAACCGAGATAGCAATCGGGAAATGATCACTATCATACAAATCCTCAACCACAGACAGCGTGGAACAAGCATAAAGGTCCGGAGAACAGAACGACAAATCTATTAGAGACGAGGAGCCATTGGGGGCCATGTGCGTGTGCTCAGTAGTATTCATTAAACAAAATGGACTGTCCGAGATCCATTCAACAAAGTGCTCACTGGCCCGGGACGACACCGGGGAACCCCACATCGAATGGTGAAGATTAAAGTCACCCAAAATGAAAGAACTACCAGACAAGAAGCGATAGATTTCATCAAGGTCAGACACCACCAGACCCGACGAGGAATAAATATTGACAATATTGAGCAGCCCCGAGTTCAAGAAAACCTGAATACCCATCACTTCATTGGCCCAACTGTAGTTTGCGAGGTTCAGCTGCTGAGAAGACCACGCGGAGTTCACCGCAATGGCAAGACCACCACCCGGGCGGTCCACCCTATCCAAACGATACACAACTTTACCCGGGATAACCAGGGACTTGTCTGAAGATAAAAAAGTCTCTTGGAGAACCAAAATATCCGCAGAGGCGAACAGAGGACACTTGAGCCAGGGGTCTTTGTTCAATATACTCCTGCAATTCCACTGAACAATTTTAATACCCATAGGGCCACAAACCAAAAAACAGCTGTACTCTAAAGTACAACCACCAAGACCAAATAAGGCGACTGCCCCTAGCAAAAACTAACAGGAAAGTACACAATAAACCCCCCAAAAACATTTTTTTTTTTTTCGCAAATTGCAACTTGCAATCGCCAGCAACAAAACAAGAACATAGTCCAAAAGGCAAACGCTACCTCATCTGAGAGCCGCTGCCGTGATTGTGTTTTTTTCGTCTTTCAGGTGAGAAATCGTTCCACTTTGCCATGCAACTTACGAGCATATTGCTCATATCCGTGATAGCTTCAATCACTTTCTCTGATTGTTTGGTAAAAAGTTCAACTATAATTTTCAGCATGGCGTTGGTGCGGACTTCAATGATTTTTTGAAATTCATCCACCTCTGTTTTCTGGACACTAGCTATTTTGGCATAGGACTTAACTTCAGATTTAGGAGAGAATTGCCGCCGAGCATCTATGAAAGATAAGAAGTTCTGGCATTTAAATCGTAGAAGCTCGACTTCTTTAAGACGAACCGGACACTGATTAAAATCCGATCTGTGCTCCGCACCGTAGTTGGCACACGAAAGAGGGGCAGTGCATGGACCATCATGGTGAATACCACAGGTAGCACACAGTTGTTCTGAATTGCAACGAGTAGTATTATGGTTAAACTTAAAGCATTTTGAGCATTGGCGTGGCCGGTCAATGAATTGCCGTATGCGCTGGACGGAAAACCATGTTTTAATTTCAGGTGGGAGGGAAATACCCAAAGTTGTAAAAAGCACCGGGGACGTTTCATTTTTGCTGTCCTTCTTCATAAAACGACGCACTTCTAAGATGTGTAAACTGTTTGACTCCTCTATCTCCCGAGCGATATCTGCTAGTGGAATATCGACTGGAATATTGAATAACAAGAATCTGTTTGAGATATTTTCCCATAGCACTCTGGAAGAAACCTGAACTCCAAGAAAAGAAGATATTTTACAAATATTTCTGGCGCACGAAACGTCCTTGGTAGAAAAAATTAAACATCCAGCTCGAGTGAATTTCACGTTGTCAATTTTCTCAGAATTCTGTACTTTAGACCGTATTTCGATTTGAACATCCCGAGGGTTACGTTTTGGGATTGCAGCTGACTCTGTGCTAGTTAAAAATATGTTAAAGTTCCTGTCTCCATTACCAGCCGCCTTTATCAACAAATCTTCAACAGCAGCAGAGGAACGAGCAAATAAAGGGTTATTTTCAACAAATTGAGAACCACCATCTACAGCTTCAGTCATATCCATATTCACACTCTCATTTCCGGAACCTGGCTCAGAAACATTATTTAATATGAAATTCTGCATTTCAGAGCTCGAAATAGCAACATCATTTATAACTGCATTAATAAATTCTGGCCCTGAGTCAGGAATCACTTTAACAATAGTATTACTCATAACTGTAGGTAGACCTGCTACACTACACAACACAAACAAAACCGGGGAAGAACTCCAATTACAGCCCTAAAATCAAAACAAAAATATAACTAAATACGCTTACCCCAGTTGCAGACACAAATATAATAACTAAAATGCACCAGCGGTATCACACCACTGTAAAAAGTAAAAAAGGAAAACACACAAGAATAGTACACCGGCCGCCACGTTGGTTTACGCCCCCCACTTGGAAGCGCAGAGCTCACCCACACGTGCACGCACCAAACTTCAACCCCACATTGCAACTTCTTCAGTAATTTTAGTAAGTAAACAATGTTTTTCGAAAATAAATAAATAAAACGATATAAAACATAAATATCACTTAGTAAATTGACAACATCGCCATTATTATCAAAAGCTGTATTTTAATTGGCTGCGCTTAGGTAAGCCGTGCTTAGGATTGATCACGAATCAAACCTACAAAATCGCGTTCTAACGACCTAAAATCTTGTGTTTAGGTAAAAAGTTAGGTAAGTTAGACCTTGGGTAGACCAGTGAATATAGGTGCGTTTTCACTGGTCGTTCTAACGACCTAAAAAATCCTAGTGACCCAAAACCTTAACCTAAGAGCGTTTTCACTGGTTACATATAAAATCCTTACGCCAACCAATCAAAGGCAAGTTTTTACTGCGCAAGCGTCTACTTTACGGCTTTACTGTCTGCAGATCGAACAGGAGTGTGTTCAAGAAGCACGCGCGCAGCGCGCGCGAGCTCAGGAGTCAGGAACATGGAGTGGGTCCATATCATGGATGTAGTGTGTTCAGGTAGTGTACAGGTAGGCACGTAGTGTGTTCAGGAACAGATCATGGATTTGATTAATTGAGGTGCTAATTATAAAGATATTTTGATACAAAAGCATCGTGTGCCAGATGGCCGAATGGATAAGGCAGTGAACTCGAGACCAGGGATTCTGGGTTCAAATCCTTCCGAGCCCACATTGTGTTACAATTTTTTTTTGTTTTGTTTATTGGTTGTTTTATATTTTTCATAATGAATAAGATATTTTTGATGAAGATATATTTTTTATTTTTATTATATAGAGGCACTACCTAAATAACAATTTAAACAAAATTTTATAAATATGCATTTCAAATGGAGAATCTCCTATTATTTTGGTAGCAATACCTTTTTAATAAATGAAAATAATCGCTAACAAGACATGCAGATTTAACTTAAAATACATTGAATATGCATTTATAACTGCTTATCGAATTGGAATGGTAATGTGTATAAATTCTTCAAAATGGGCACATAGAAAAGCTACACATGGTCTGAATATCTCTCAATTGATTTAAATTTCATACAAAGTTATAAATCTTCATAAAAGTTTCAGCATTAATCTTAACAACAAAAAGAAAAATAGCACATCTGCAGGTGAAAAGCATTAAAATTAAAATAAAAAATAGATTAGCAGTGTTTTCCTTACATGACAAAGTTCACAAGTAAATATCTGAAAAGGAGTGTTTTGCAATCAGATGTTTCTTGCTTAAAAGAGAACAGGAAAATACAAAATACAACGGCTTGTTTATTTTATAGAAACTTTGTTTACATGCTCGCTTAAACATGCATAATCAAATACCTACTATTAGCAAAACTGGATTAAAGTTTGCCTGTAACTAATTTTCCATTTAAAAATCAATGGGCTACAGTAAACAATATCCTTCTTAACAATTACAATTATTTTAAGTGAGTAAATGGAAATTTAAATCTAAATTGATCAGAAATACCCTATCAAGTAACCAAGTATAATCAATGAAGCAAGTAATTCATCTTAAGAAACAAACATTCTTAAAAAATACTTTTAATCTTTGTATACTATTAACGTTCAATAAAAATAAAATAATTTTGAGAACTGGACATATCTTCATCCTTATATCCGCAACAAAATCCTTAAACAAGCTATATAATTAGTATTCTAATATTAATAAAATGTATCTGATTACCAAAAATAACAACAATTTAAAGAATCCATATGGATTACCCACAATTTATTAAATTAAAAGACAATAATAAAGGATGATATCTATCCAACATGTCAATAAAACTTACCGTTTTGCTTCAATCACAAAAAATAGATTCCTCTTTGAAGTAAAACAAAATAAATAAATAAAACGATATAAAACATAAATATCACTTAGTAAATTGACAACACCGCCATTATTATCAAAAGCTCTATTTTAATTGGCTGCGCTTAGGTAAGCCGTGCTTAGGATTGATCACGAATCAAACCTACAAAATCGCGTTCTAACGACCTAAAATCTTGTGTTTAGGTAAAAAGTTAGGTAAGTTAGACCTTGGGTAGACCAGTGAAAACGCACCTATAAGGTGCGTTTTCACTGGTCTACCCAAGGTCGTGATTTCGTCTCTGAACGACAACCCTCTAAACAGGGTGGAAAGTGCCACTCGGGGTGGCAGTGCTGAACGCACCCTAAGTTCTTATCAAATGTTTTCAATATTTTATTTAATCTTATTTTGACATTTTATTATTGTTAATTTTCCAATTCCAATTATTTTAAAAGCAAACATTTATTTTAATAAATAACAACACAACAAAGACCCTTTAAAAAATGTACCATTTTTTCCTAAAATATACTTCAGCTGTAATTCACCTCTTTGAATTCGTCTTATTTACAAAATACCTCCCACATGCTTGTGTTGTTTGGGCTTTCTAAACGTTTAAATTTGAGCGATAAATGGTTTCATATTGCAAACCTTTTTAACGGCATACTGCAACTCCATCTATCTCTTTCCTCCATGCGGCATACTGCAACTCCATCTATCTCTTTCCTCCATGGAAAAAAGGTATAAATAACCGTGATTCGAGGTAAGCCACTGCTCTTCATCACTAGTCATTATGTAATCTAGAAGTGCCGTTGCTTATAATGGTAGCGGCAAAAAATTAAAAAAAAAATAGAACACACCCATACACGACACATAAATAAATAGATTATCTTTGTTGATACATTATGTTAATTATTAAAAGATATCAACAAAGATATCTATCCTCTAACACTACTCTATACATAACGTACGTACATGGGTCACGCCCGATTTTTTTTTAATTTTGATAGATTCATCGTTTAGCATCATGTAATCTCACATTAAACATTTAGTAATATAGAGATTTAGCAAAACCGCCTTAACAGTTTACATACACATTAAAAATGACTTTCAAACATACCGACATAATCAACCATTAGGCTTAACCATTTCATCTCAGTTGATGTGTAGTTTTTTTGTATTACACGTAAGTTTCTCATTGAAATCAAAACTCTTCAAATCTGTTTCTGTGCTTTCATTTAAAACTTTCAATTTATTTATTTATGTTGTATTTTTTGCTATTACCGATATTATTTTTGAGTTCGCGGCGTCCATGTTGGAACTACTGAAAATTTAGTGTTGAATCCAAAAATTTCAATTGAATATGACTTTTCAGTTTAAAAAATCGAAAGTTAAACGCTTACGATAATTTATCTATAGTTTCATAATGCTTACAAAAGTTTAATTTATTTTGTATAATTTTTAACCTAATCGAATAAAAAAAATTACCAAAGGGTCGAATTTTATGCAAAGAAAAACACCAGAACATGCTTTATTGTGTTGTCGGATTCAAAAAGTTAATAGGTAATTATTAAATTATGACGTTTCAGACCAACGATTAATCAAATAGTGCAATTATTTCATTTGTATTTTAGTTCCTAACCAGAGATAATAACTAGTTGTACAATACAGAAAAAAAAAAAATCATAATAAACCAAAACTTAAATTGTTGTATCAAAGTAAATATTGACATGAAAACTGTTAATAATTCTCTTTTAAATAAGTAACTATTGCACTATATTTTCTTTTTTAAGCAAAATATTGCTAGTTTATAATCAGACTAAAGATAATATAATGTAAACAAAACAATTAACACAAATCCATGTTCTGCCAAATTCTATAATCCACCAAACTTTTGGTCCCAAGCTGTGCAGATTTTAGAGCTACTGCTGAAAAACTTTATTAGAATGTAAATATTTGTTTATTATAATAAAATTTCAATATAATGAAATTTTTAATTTTACATGAAATATTTTTGTCATTAATCATTGTTGCCGATTTGGCAAATTTCTGCCTGGCCTCACTGGGAAAAAAGTTCTATCTGGTAGATGGCAGGTAATTTAGCCTTTTATTTCTAAAATCAGAATTCCTATAACATGATTGTAAAAAATTACAGTATGTTTTCATTTTCCCGCTGTGTAGAAAAGCCTTCTAATTTTTTTTTTTTTTTACCTTTTAAAAATATCTCCTAAGATGTCGCAAGAGATAAATAACCACCACTAGTGAGAGTAATGAATGGAATTGAGGTTAGGAAGCAGAAGATAGTTTGGCTTTCACTTGCCTTAGGAAATGGAGAGGGTCTTTAATTGGGAATCGGGGAACCATGCAGAGTTACAGGTGATCATTTATATCAGTGTCTTTCTGTTTTGGTGAATAAGAATTGATTAATATGACATGGATCTGTTTTACTGACAGATAATGACCTTGGTTCATCTGCAGTTGTTAACTGTCCCAACACTTGGAACCTCACTGCTTTATGATGCTCTTAGAGTAGAAAAACAAATCATTTGTCATATTTGGAATTATTTTAGAAACTTTTAAAGATAAATTTATATGACAAGAGCAGTAGTGTAGCTAAGGGGAAGAGCAGCCAGGAGCACCATTTGAGGGGGGCTGCCCCCCCCCCCCAAGGAATTTGATATTTCAGAAAATTTATCTGTCATTAGTGATGCACTGAATGATGATTTTGGCCAAATACCGAATATTTGGGTGGCCGAATACTGATTGTTAGGCTGAATTCAATGTTTAAAGATATTAAAAAAATAAATTTTAAAACAATTTTTCATAATATTTAAGACAGATATTTCCATTTTGATAAACAAGACCTTTTTACAAGTAAACTTTACACGCACACACAATTGTGGCACTTCTCATGATATCGCATGCCACAGAAATCAAGGTAACTCTTTTGAAAATATAGTTAACGATATCTTCATTATCGTTAAAGTAACAAATGAAAATCTAAGTTTGACATGAAGTGAGATGAGATACACTGTATTTTTTGTTTTGACTGATTAAGCGGATTGTAATACTGGTTTCTTGGGCAAAGATGGTCTGTCTTGACGTCTATTATCACATCTGAAAGTTTTCCTATTTTCTTTAGAAACACTCTTTTAGCGAAAAAGCAAAAGACAGATTATTTAGAAGACATTGTTCAAAAACTTCCATATGTGTATCATTTATTTCTATGAAGATCATCATTAATGGGTTTTTTTTTTAAGTGACACTAATCAATCTGCAAACAAATAATGTAACGGCATTCTGTTTTATTTAAATATGATTCTGTTTTCAATTATTCTGAATATCTTTATAAATTGACAGTTAAAAGGTTTAAAGGTTTTTAAAAATATTTTTCAAAAGATATTTTTAAGTATTTGGTTTGGCCGAATAGTTCGATATTCAGCCAAACAGAATATGTGGCAGGCCAAATAGTTCGATATTTGGCCAAGCCGAATATTCGTCAGAACGAATAGTTTGATATTTGACCTAACTGATATTCAGTAGCATGACTGAATACCAAATATTCGATGCCTCCCTATATGTCATCACAGGTCAGACTCAATTTTTTTTCATAAATTGGTCAAAAGCTGAAATAACTTGTCAGATTTTATTACAATAAAAACACATGCAATAAATAAACACTTTATGTATGTAAACTAATAATTATGAAAAATACTTTCTACAGACTTTGCTATTCCAACATTCTCAAGGTGAACCATTTCTTATTAATGTGTATTTTGGCTAATTTTAAAAAGGTATGTGAGAAAAAATTCTATTTATTGGTTTCCAGCCGTGAGCAAAATAGATCAAATGAAAACTCGTGTCCCCTCAGGGATAGAATTTTCGCTGTGAATTTCTCCTTTAGCCAGAAATTTACAGAGGATTTTTTCTTTTTTAAAAAAAGAGGGTTAATTCATGTTCTTAATTATTTGAATTTTTTACTTTGCATAATTAGTGTCACTTTTTATTTACTGCAGTCATTACAATGCTATCAAATCATATTATATACAGTATGTTCTTAATAATCTCCTCTGCTGAAACGAAAAAAAGAAACGTCAATCTGCCTCAATATGTGCCGCAGATCGGATCATGTCGGTTTTGAGAAAAATTGGGTTGGGCAATCCAATGCAGGCTCTACCTGAGACCAAATGTTTTGCAAATTTCTGAATTGCATGAGATTTAGATCATAGTCTGAAGAGATTCGTCTTTTATTAACCCCTTAACTGTCCCGTATGTATATGTGCGTCTTTAGAAATTGCATGTATCTATTAAAGGGATGGTGAATTCCAATTATAGCGAGGCAATTTTTACTACCTGAGCCATTATATACACCTTCTATAATTTCAGAAATATGTGATTTAAGTAAGGTACTGGAGATCGCGCAAGATTTCATCGGCAGTTAAGGGGTTAAGGAAATTTTTTACTGACAGGAAATCACACATGAAATTTTCTTATCCTTATGGATCACAAAACTTGCAAACTTCTTGACGCATTCACCATGTTTGTGTGCTGATTATCTCGTGACAGATTGAATTTCATGATTTTTTTCCCGACCATTTGACGAAATTTGCAGTTTTTTACCGTGATCATTTCACAGAATTCTGAATTTTTTTCTGTGACCATTTGTCAAAATTCATGATATTTTTTGTGACCGATTTACGAAATTCGCTATTTCCATCTGAGATATTTTGACGAAATTCGTGATTCTTTTGTATGATCATTTGTTGAAATTCATTTTTTTTTTTTTTTTGTGCAGCCGACTGACAAAATTTGCAATTGCTTTGTGCAATCATTTGACGAAATTCTTGAATTTTTTGTGCGATTCTTTGACTAAATTCGTGATTTTTATCTGAAACCTTTGATGAAATTCTCATTTTTTTCCTTGATATATATTCGAAATTCACAATTTTTTTTGCACGACTGATGGGCAAATTTGATTTTTTTTCTGTGACCGAGTGTTGAAATCTGCATTTTTTTTCCCCGCAGCCGATTAACAATAATCGCTGTTTGTTTCTATGATCTTTGCAATATTTTTCCACGGTCTTTTTATGAAATTATATCTTTTCCGCGACTAATTTGCCAAATTGACTATTTTTTCAAGGTTCAATTGGCAAAATTTGCGACTTTTTCCCTCAGTCGATTGGTGAAATGATTTCGCGTAGTTCTGAAAAAAAAGGAAAAAATATTGCAGTCTTCCATGAAAATTGAAAAATATTCCTGGAAGAATCCCATGGTTTTGATAGACGTTAAGTGGGCAAAATCCCACTTGTTCAGCCCCTCCCCTCCAAGGACCTCTTGAAATGGCTCCCCACCCCTGCAGCAAAACTTGCAAAGAAGAAATCGAAAGTTCAGGAAAAAAGCTCTATTTTAGACAGGTTTCCGTCTTAGCAAGTATAATTATATGTTGTTGTTGTTTTTTTTTTTTCATGGGAATGTAATATTTTTTCCATTTCCAAAAGCATTCTTTTTTTGACAGGTTTCATTTTCACAAGTTTTGCAGTAAATGTAATGTGCCTATGCTCTTCAGATGTTTACTATAGAAAAGATGTTTTAAAAGCCTTAGATATAATTATAAAAATGGAAACTGTTTATAACAGAATACTGTCTTAAACGGAAAACCTGAGTCTGTATTTTGAAATTATACCTGCTAAGATGAAAATCTGCTTAAAACAGAATTTTCAGTCAGTTTTCGTTCGGAGGGAAGAGGATCCCCCCCTCCCGAACTTCACTCTTGGCCATGCCACTGTCCTAAAAAACTTTACCCCCCCCACCTCCCCTTCCACCAAGAAAGTTCTGAAATGGCGCCCCTGCCTTTGCACTGCTGCTAATGGGTACCAAAGTGAGAGATCTTTTAACCGAAATTATCTCTCATAGGTACTTATGTATTAATGCCACCGCAGCTACAGATTTGACGGTTTTTAAGTGCTGCCAATCTGCGCCTAAAATTTTTGCAACAAATCATAAAGTAAAACACTTTCAAAATTCAAAACACTTCATTTAAAACAAACCAGTCAATCGGATTTCAGTGGAAAATGGGCCAATATAGAGTTTAATATAGATTCAAAACAGTCTCTATTTTCTTTCGCCTGATGCTGTCGCCATATGAACTCTGATAAATAAGATTCCAAATGATGTCTTGTTGTCCCCCTATGTCTTCTGTTCCTCCATTTAGCACTGCCCCACATTCTCTCAACTGTTTGTGTATGAAGGAACTGTTGTGGTGGCGTTAATACGTAAGTACCCTCTCATATTTTAACAAGGAATAAAAATTTACTTTTTTTAATCTTTTTTTTTTTTTGTGTGTGTGTGTGAATGTTTTCATAAGTAAAATATTTTGTTATATCCAATTAATAAATAAAGAATAAGCTTCTGTAAATGTTTCTAGGGATAGCTCAACACACTTTGCATCTTAGAACCATAGACGATTATGTATCTGAAAGGAAGCACAAAATGATTAAATAGTAGATGCCAATTTCAGGGGAGGATTTAAACTGAAGTTATCTTGCATATTTTGACCATAAATAAGAATTTTTGACCTTTGTTTGTGTGTCTGAAAGCTTTGAAGAAATTCGGCGAAAGAAGGTAGTTGGAGAGATCCATAACTGCAATCGTAGATGAGGCTCCCCACTAGATTACTAAATGGTTGGGTTTACCTGAACAGAACCAGAAATTTTTATTTGAAATCAACCTGCAATTCATAAAAAAAAAAAAATTCCTAGACCTGCAACACAATTTGAACCTGACAAAATAATTTTTGGCGACCCGCAAGTTGACCCAAACCCAAAATGAAAAGAAATTAAATAATGTTATGCAATTAGGAAAAGTTATCAATAATTATATCTTCTAATACCAAGTTTATCTTTTATATAGAAAGATGAATGAATCTGTATTCTTTAACAATTTCATCATGGTAATGATGCACCTTTGTCCTATCCTATGCACTGAAAGTCTGAGCCACTCCTTGCAGCGCTAAAATTGAAACAAAACACAAATTCATTTAAAACTTGTTTATTTTACTTTGAAAAATAATAATCAATAACATTTCTCACTCTAATGATTTGTTTGTGCTTACAAACAAGAATAAAAAGAAAAAAGAAAAATCCTAAATATTACATAAATTATTGGGCTGTTCGGAAAGTCCATTTGGGAAAATCAATTTGGACTGGAAAATTCTGCCTGGTAGCTATTAGACATTAGATATCTGAATCAATGTCTAATAATTCAATTATAGAATTTTCCGGTACGAATTGGTTTTCCTTGATTGATAACTAATATTCCTGGAAGATGAATTATCTCATCCCTCATGCATAGCAAATATTCCTGGAAGACGAGCTATCTCATCCATCATGTATAGCAAATATTCCTGGAAAACGAGTTATCTTGTCTGTTGTGATGAAAGTGTTAATATTCAAATGTAGTAAAACCTTTGAGCAGCAAATACTTCGAGATCACTGAATCAAGTTGGGTTGTCTTTAATTTTCTTTATTCAGATTTAGGATACACTAATTTTCTTTCTGCAGGTCGGATTCATCCCAGAATAATGTTTGCGTGTCATATTTAGGTTTTTGGGAAGCCAGGTTGTTGGGATTTTCACAAAAAGTTTGAGCAGAACTATGTTTCAGATGAAAATAAATACGTATTTGCATATGAATGAGTATATATTTCAGGATATGAAAAAATCATTATTTTAAACTTTAAAGGCTATAGCATGCCATTTTCAATAGTTTTATAAATGCAATTAAGATAGAGGCTTGAAAATAGCATTTAATTTTTTATGCATGTAAATTTTTATATTTCTGTGTAATGATTACATCACCTATCTTAAGAACTGTTAGCACCATTAAAAGTACTATCCATTGTTTTATTGCACCTACTCGCCAAAACAACTCCCTTTATTACATATTATTTTAAATATATATTATTAGTACAATATATAAAAGGATTATAATTTACCAGTAAACAAATGCTTGGCTAAACCTTGAATAAGGACACAGAAAAATATTAATGAATTCTTTTTTCAGTGTAACTAATACATACTTTTACAAATCAAGATCAAATAACAATAAAATATTAATTTTTATAGAAGGCCATATTATAAATCTAAGCTCTTTTATAATAAAAATTCCTTATACTGACATTTTCAGAGAAAAAAATGGGCAAAGTATAAAGGTAACCAATAATTTATTTACTTTAAATCAGGAAACATAATCATGAAAATATTTGGCTAAGGTAAATTTAATGCTTTGTAGAGAAAAACTAATTTTCCTGCTTTACCTGAAACTGTTGCAATTTCTGTAAAAAGGAACCATATCTGTTCATTTTTCCTACCTGCCATTTTTGTGTCAATTTTTTCAATTTGTCCTGTACTATGCAAAGTATTGTTATATACACTTCAGTGGGCTAAAGTAACTTCAAGCAAAGAGCTTTTTAATAGTTGATTCAAGTTCTTTGCTTCAAGTGTGCTTAAAAACAGATTTGTAACTAACACCTGTTGGTCAGTGGTCAAAAGAAGGAAATTCTCTGTTTATTTACTCTGGGATACAACACCCTTCAATAAATCCCCTTAACTATCCAATGAGTGTCTACAAAGATAAGCAAGCATAGGATTGTAAACAATGGCAGATCCAAAGGGAAGGCCATGGGGGTCATGACCCCCCCCCCCCTTTGAACAAAGAAAGTTTCTGAAGGACATTTAAAAATGAAATATATATTACATTTTTTCAAATTTAGCCCTTGCTCAACAATGAGAATCTTTCTGACTCTTTAAAGCTCTACTTAAATTCAAAGTAGGTAATTTCTGACACATCCATGAAGTTATTTTTAATCTTAGATGCAAGACATTTGCAAGTGTACTTATTCAGAGCAAATTTGATTGGTTAGCGTTTTCCATTTTTCGATAATGGCAAAGAATCTATCGGGGAAATCTCCATAAAATGTGGGGTTTTAAACTGTATTTCAGGCCACAACAGCCAATTGCTCCCCCATGATGGTATTTTTGTAACTGTCAAGTCCTAAAAATTGACTTAAAATGCTCAATTTCTGAATGATTCTTCGCCTTTAAAAGAAAATGGGAAATTCTTCAGTTTCTTGGCATCTGAATAAAATGTGTAAATTTTATATTTTTACAAATATTAATGCAATTTTTTCATATTTACGAATGAAAATTACTTCCAAAAAGTATCAGAAAATACAGATCACAGGTAATACAGGTAAATAAATCAGAAGTAGCCATTTTGGATATGGGAACAGCCTTCAATAAAAAAATTCTTATTAAGATGTGACTCTCCCCCTAAAAAAATGGTGCCATGAACCCCCCCCCCCTCTAAATGGAGGGCTGAATCCACCCTTGATTGCAATTGAAAATGGAAGAACATTCTTAGAATGTGCTATTAAGAATGTACTGTTTTATTTTGTTTTGTTTAAATAACATGCAATTTTTTCAAGATTATTTTGATTTAGACTATAGTTAAAAAAAATTTAAAAATGTAATTGTGTGATTTTAATCAATGATTTTTTTTTAAATTAAGTGATTTAAATCAGTGTATCCTGATATGTTTAATTTGCTGCATGGGAAATAAAATGGATATAAGAAATGAAGACATGAGTTTCAAGACTTGCCTTATCCAGAAAATCAAATTTTGGGAAATCGCAAGAAACCTCTGGCTGCGTCCATTTGTTTACATTGTATTGTAAGCCAATATTTTACAATGCCAAAAATGCAGGATAAAACTAGCTTTTTTTTTTTCATATTGTAGTGTTTTTTCGGTGCAGGTTTATCAACAGAATAGATTGATTAAGAAAACACAATTATTTTTATTTTGGTATTTTGGATAAGGCAAATTTTGAAACTCATACACTCAAATGTAATCATAGATTATTCTTTTTTTACATTGTAGTTAAGAATAATTTTTTCATATCTCAGAATATGAAAAATATTATAAACATCACATTACTTTTTTGATACATACAAAAATAATTATTGTATTTGTGATAGTTCATGCACACGTATGTAGATTGAGAGATGTCTACTAATCAAAGGTTTAAGCATATAAATATATAAGTGAAAAAACGTTTGCTAAATAGAGGTGTCCGCTTTTCTGGAGTCCTAACTTTGAAGGTTTTATTGTATGTAGATTGTAAACCTGAAAAAATATTTTGGCTATTCTTTTGAAGGATCTGGTCAACCTGACCCACAAGAGGCAAAACCCAACCTGAAAATGACCCAAAACAATGAAAGTCAACCCGACTGAAACCACAGGTCAGGTTGGGTGTAGATAACATGACCCAATGCAGAACTCTACTCTCCACTGCCTCCATCCTCCAACTTATAAAACAAAGGGGCCTGCTGACATCACATTCTGATATCTAAAGAACATTTCTTTATTTCTGGCTAGTTTTTCACGTTGATTTTCATATTCTTAGCATTCCATATATGTATTTCTGTGTAATGGGTCTTCTGTGAACCAGTATGAAATGTATTTAGCTGGAGGAACAATAAGTGAAGGTATTACCATATTTTATGGAAGAAACGCCGTGGCGTTTACAAGTTTGAAAGTTAATTTTTTGTCAAGTGCAGTGTTTACGATTTTTTTTTAGCCCCTGGTACAGTATGCTATTTCTTTCTCCCAGCTTATTTTGCGTATTCCAAAAAATAACGTTACCTTACAGAAACCAGCCGTAAAACAAAACAGTACGATTAAATACTCTATAGCAATTTTTTAAACTTATAAGCATCACACATTTTCAATGTTTATACCGTCGTATTGGAAAAAAAAAGTTCTTTTAAATGAAATTTGTTTGAAAACTGCATCTCCATTTATTTTTGAAATATTAATTTTTTTTTTTTTTTTTTTTTGTAGCTTTTAGAGTCATTTGCTTAATATTGGCAATGAAAGTACTCCATTTCTATGGAAAGTAAAGGAAAAATAGTTGTAAAATAGTAATTATATATTTTTGTTGCCATTTTCTCATAACAACCAAAAGAAAATGTAATTAAAATATGTGCTATTTTAAAAAATATATAAACGAATGATTTCTGTTAAAACAATGGTTTTATTATAAACTATATTTAATTTTAAGTATCTATGAATCATTAGATAGCCCTTTTTTTTTTTTTTTGTCAATTTTCTTGAATGACGGCATCTTTTTTGCTGCATTTGTGCATTATTTCGTGATAGTGAAGTGCATTACATGCTTTACTGTAGATGTTTAAAAGTAGATAGTAAATGTGGAATTCTTAAGCGTATGCGAATGACGTCCTTCTACACACAATAAAACGTGTGCTTTAAGTCTTAAAATTGAAATATGTTTTGTACTGCAGTAGAGTCCCACTTAATTTTTTTCCGAAAAAAAATTATGGCCATTTTCCCCCCCCATTCTGACCAGAAAATCAGAGTTCTAACTTTTTACGACTTCTCTTTCATCTTCATCTAACACTTCATTTATAATGGCTGTTTCATAATAATAGAAGCCATCAGTCCATCAGAAGAAAATGAAGTAATGGAAATGCTGGGGGCGACACTAAATTCTGAAAAAGCAGAATTCCTGTTCTCTAGTTTTTTTTTGTGTGTGTGTAAAATTGGGATGAAGTAAAAATTCCTTAAGACTGTTCTCAAGCCCCCTGCTTAACAACACTGAACTTTCTGAGTTTGCCAATAATGAAAACTGTGACATTTCCAATGATGATACCGATACCGAACCATACAGGTAGATCAAAGAAAATTTACAACTTTTCCACTCAGATATTGACAACTCAGATTTTGAGGGCTTCGAATAGAAACTAAAAAAGGACTAAAGTGGATGTGACGTTAGCGTCATAAAAAGCATGCTAAGTTGCACCGACTCCTTAAAAAAATATGAAGTGCCTAAGGTGATGGGTCTGCATCCCGTGCTCTGGATGGTTTTAGTACCAATTGACGTTTCCTTAATTTAAAAATGACATATAAATATTTAAAACCTGATTTAAATATTTTAGATAAATTTTTAGAATCTTAAGTTATTAAAAATGAGGCACCTTACACTATTCAGAACACTTTGATTAAAGTTAGATGAATCGGACACTGTCGACAAAAGTAGGAGTAAAGACACAGGTGCGGCGATTACAATATTTTAAAGCTTATTCATGATAGAAATACCAAACACTGGTTTTCTCATCACCTTCTACTTCCTTTATATCATAACTTCATACTACAGTCATCATTTTTATTTGCAAGTTCATATTTTACTTTTATTTATTTATTATTTCATTATAATATCTCATAATATCAGTAATAAATATATTCCTAAAACTTAACTTACCTTTTACTTAATTTCTGGACTTTATCTATCTGTTTTACATGCTGCATTAATGCTTTAACCTCAATAGCTATTCCTATCATTTTCCGTTCGCAGACTTCATTTCTTTGCAGCCTACATTGGTAAAACTATGTTCTAAACTGATTACGTTTTTCCGTAACGATATTTTCCCCGCCAGATGACGACTGGGAATATTGTATCATTTATCGAATCCATCATCGAATCTAGCTTTTGCATCGATTTGATGCCATTCTGTGATTAGCCCGCCGGGCCATTTCATATAAATATACAATGCAGACATCTTTAGATTGCATTTTTATCTTCCTTCAAATGGAAGTATTTTCTCTCATACTGAATGTTGGCTGGTTCACGTTCTGGATGTATTATTTTAACATACTCATTATCTTAATTTAGTTATGAGTTTATTTCAATTAGTTTTAAACTAAAGTAATGTATTGTAAAGTATTTCTTCAGGGGCGTGCCAGCAGTATCCGGTGCCTGTATGTGACAGGAAAAATATACATTTTGTCCCTTCTATTCTTGTTATTCCAATTACCTTCTCATTTAACTTTTCTATTCAACCTATAACTACATTAAACTCCATTTAATTTCCCTATCTAAGTTTCATTTACTACTAAATAAACTCTGGTTATATACTTTATTTACTTTTAAGTTTTATATTTGAACACTTTTACTTATCTTTATTTTCAGTGTTTAAATATAAATTTACAATAAATATAATATTCTTATCTTACCTTATATTTACTTTTATATAAGTTTCTGTTTGCTTGTTCATTACATTTCCTCCATTACTACATGCTTTACGACATTCGGGTTCTTCTTTTGTTTTTCACCGGTGTCAACATTGTATTGAAAGGTCAGCTCACAGACTGAAGAGTTATGATGGCTATCGGCAGATGGCATGACCTGTCTGTCATGACGAGCTCTACCTAGTGGCCGATCCAGGCCTGCAGCTAGACCATACTTCCAGGTAGGGCAAAGGTTTTTCCAGGGGTGGCAGATTATTTCTTCATTTTTTTTTTTTTTTTTTTTTTGTAGTCTCTTATTTGTAGTTCTTCAAAAATATGTACTGCGATTTTAGGGAATTTTTTTTCTTCATTTAAAATACATTTCTAAAGTCAGTGTGAATTTTTTAAAGTTTCTTCAGAGATATAATAAAAATATATTAAAGTTAAATAAGATATTTGGCATAACCAGGGCCATAGGAACCGCTCCCCATAACCCCCAATTGAGGAGGGGGGCTGAGCAAAGTCAGGGGCCCAGTAGTAAGTTATTGTACCTTTGAGCCAAGTAATGTTTTTTACATTTATAATTATTTTTAAATGTATTTTTTAATGACATTTTAATCTGTTTTATACAAATTTATTTTTTATCAAAGATCTTGGTCTGACTTAGAAACCAGATATGCGCTTTCCTTCTATATCCACTATTCTTTATAAAGGTGCCCAGATGGAAGAGCTTTTTTGAAGGCTCTAATTTTATTTTTAAAATATAATGGTATTTTAGTCTGTTTGGGGGTCCCCTATAAATGGGAGAAAAAGGTGAAGCCAAAGGTTCAAAACTTCATTAATACTATTACTTCCGTCAACCAAAACAGGTATGCACTTTCTTTCTACAGCTACCATTCTTTTTAAAGGTGCCCAGATAAAAGAAATTTTGTAAGCTCTAAACTCTTTTTGAACTGTCTTTTTCAGGGTCTTCTATAAAAGTGAGGAAAAGTTGGAACCCAAGATTCAAAACTTTTAGGCGAAATTTTTTATTCAAATGATAAAAAAAGATGCTTTTTAATCTCATTGGGGCCCCCAATAAGTTTCAAAACTTTGTTAATATTATTACTTCCTTCAAAAAACTTTTGATTTCTTTCTATAGTCATCGCACCGTTCATTTTAAAGGGGACGAAAGAATTTTTGCGAGCTCTAAATCCGTTTTGAATTGCTTTTTTTTGGGGGGGGGGGGGGATCCGTTTAAAAATGAAGAAAAGTTGGAACTCAAAATTCAAAACTGTTAGAAACCATATTTTTTATTCAAATGTTTAAAAAATATGATTTTTAATCTCGTTGGGGGACCAATAAGCTTCAAAACTTCTTTAATACTATTACTTATACTTCAACCAAAACAGATAATGTGCTTCTTTTCTGTAACCACTATTTTTTTTAAAGGTGCCCAGATAAAAAAAAAATTCGCAGGCTCTCTATTTTTTTTTTTTTTTTTTTTGAGGAGGAGGGGGGGGGGGGCTGGTAGGGCTATGAAAGTGAGGAAAAGTTGGACCCCAGGATGCAAAACTTGTAGCGCCATTTTTTTATTCAAATGTTTTAAAAATGTGCTTTTCAATCTCGTAGGGGGCCCCAATAAGGTTCAAAACTTCCTTAATACCATTACTTTCTTCAACCAAAACAGACATGAGCTTCTTTCTATAGCCACCATTCTTTTTACAGGTGCCCAGATGAAAGAAATTTTGCATGTTCTAAATACTTTTTAAAATGTCTTTTTTGGGGGTCCCTATTAAAAGTGAGGAAAAATTGGAATCCAAGATTCAAAACTTTTAATCCTCATTATTTTTATTCAAATGTAAAAAAAAAAAAAAAAAAAAAAAAAAAAAAAGTGCTTTTTAACCTCTTTGGGGCTCCCAATAAGCAGGTATGTGTGTGCCATGCATTTGCCATCTATCCCCTTATGTTCGACCTGTTTCTTTTTTAACGTTTCCTTTCTCTTCTCTCGATAAATTACTAATGTTAATTATACATAAATTATATTCTGTCATCATTTCATCTACTAGGGGAGCTTTCGCTTGCTTTGCTGGTTGATTTTTCCAAAAAATAACCTATTTTGGAGGGTTCCCCCTTGGGGGCTCCACTGTCTTCCGCAGTGTAAACACGTTCGGGATATCTCCAATCTGATCTTGAATCAAACAATCCTTGATTTATTGTAATTTTTCTTTCGATAAAAGTGATAGTCTCCACGTAAAAGTATTTTCCAGCATCGTCGTTCAAGTTGCTACAAGAGCAATTTTTTTATTTTTCCACCTTCAGATTAATCATGACAGCAGCAAAATCTACTGGATGATTCTTCAGTTTCAGAAAAACTTGTCAAAATGTCTCTGCAAAACATGAAAACATGAGGATAAATCATATAAAAAATTGGACAAAAATTCAAAAATCGCCGAGAGCAAAATTTGACTACATCGAGCCAGAAGATTGAAAGTGAAATGTTAAAAAATACGCTAAAAATCACATAAAATGTTCGTAAAAAAATTCAGACATTGAAAAGGATAAATTTTCTATATTCAACTAAAAGACTTGATTCCTTTTAGGGATGTTTAAAAATAAAAAAAAAAAAACTAGTCGGATATACCAATCCCAAAACTTTCTTCTATTTCATGCATGTTAATACTTGAAAATTTGCTATCACACTACCAAAATGTAACGACAATCTATGCCCATCATGAGGATTCTATAGATATGAAATTCCGTGCATTAGTTCTTGAGATATGGCTATCTCCGTAATCGTGTAAATCTAAGAAAATTCAGCATAGCAGCGCCACCTATTGGGTACTTTACACCAAAACATATGTTAAACAAAACTACCAAGCAACCACTTACGTCAAAGTCTAACTGAATCTGAAGTTTGGGGAAAATCCGTGCATTAGTTTTTGAGATAGAGCTATTGCGAAAATCATGAAAATGCCAGCATAGCAGCACCACATATTAGACGATTAACACCAAAACCTAATCAGCAACAACTTGTGTTAACATCTAACCAAATCTGAAGTTAAATGAAAATTCGTGCATTAGTTTTTGAGATAGAGCTATTGCGGGAATCGTGCAAAATGCAGCACAGCAGCGCCACCTGTTGAGCAATTTACACTAATACGTAATCTGCATCAAGTCATGTCAAGGACTAACTAAATCTGAATTTCGATGAAAATCCATGCATTAGTTCTTGAGATAGAGCCATTGCGGAAATCGTAAAAAAATGCAGCATAGCAGCGCCACCTGTTGAGCGATTTGCACCAAAAACTAATCAGCATCAATTTGTATCAGGGATTAACTTAATATGAATTTTTATTAAATTCCGTGCATCAGTTCTTGAGATAGAGCGCCCACAAAATTTGTGTCACACACAGACACATTTTCTAAAAACATGTTTTTCAGGTTCTTTGACCTCTAAAACGTATAAATCCGTTGAAAACTGGAATTCGAAAATTTTCATGAATCCAATACATTCTTCTTGTAAAGATAGAAGAAAGTAAAAACAAAGAAGTAACGCAGAAGGTGAATAAAATGCTACAGAAGACAAAATTTACTATATTGGGATAAAATATTGAAACTGAATTCCTTTTACATTCTCAAAAAATAAAATAAATAAATTAGTGAATTGAAGTTTTTTTTTTTCCTTTACTTTTTTTCCCGTTCAAACACATACCAAAATAATATAAAAATAAAGTGCTTCGATTTTCCATTTTTCGCAAAAATATAGAAACTCACCAATCTAACGTAAAAAATTACCAAATATCCTTCAAAATAAAGATGCATTTTCATAAAATTAAATCCAAATAGTGTTCCATCAACCGTGTTGCTTTGTATTTTTCCCTATTAGAGGCTGAACTTTTACGTATGAATATTTTTTCCTTCATAACACGAAAAAGTCGAGGAACAAAGATAAAAATTTCTAGAAATTTCCAATTTAAAAGACGAAAATTTCTTCAATTATGAGAAAAAATCTCTTCTAATCACATCTTAAAAACGGGAAAAGCGTTTAAAATCGCATAAAAAGTTCGCAAAAAATTCAAAAATTGCAGAGGACAAAATTTTGTACTTTGAGCTAAAAGATTGAAACCTGGTTATTTTTACTAATGTCAAAAAATCCCGTCGGGTTGCGAATAAAGGTTTAAAATCACATAAAAGATTTCGTGAAATATTAAAAAATTGCAGAAGACTATTTTACTATATTCGGTTAAAATGGAAAGATAGATATTGAAAATAGATTCCTTTCATGAATGTAGGGGAAAAAGCACGAATGTAGAAAAAACACTAAAAATAGAATAAAAAATTAAATTAAAAAAAAATCCAAAAACCTGTTTTGAGGTGCATAATTTCAGGCATACAGGTATTCTTCCTGTCAAATCTTGTTCTGAACAGAAAAACATCTGGTCAGACAAAGAACTGGACAGAACTGTCTTTATTATTATCTACTGGGAAACCCGTGTCCGTTGCCCAGAGCAAAGGTACTGTCGATCCAAAGCTATTATTTTTTCTTTTTCAGTTTCAATCCAGACAACTTAGGTGACAATTTTAAATGAAGAAAACTGAAAAATATGAAAACGACATCGCAAACGTAATTTCTTTGAATTAGTAAATCACTTAATACATATTTTGATAATAAAAAGCACCGTTCAGAGCAGTAAAAAGTTATAAATGAATATTTTCTGCTTTAAGAAATCTGTCTGGGCCATGCGGATGACATAGTCAAACTGAAAGAAAGAAAGAAAAAAACAGAAAATACGAAAAAAGTTCCATATTATTTTATTTTATTTATGTGCAATATTTAGTGGTTTTTAGCATTTGCTAAGAAAATTCAGTTTCAAACTTTTTTTTTTTCCAAATTTTTGCTGTTTGTGAATTTCTCGAAAATTTTTATGTGATTTTTAGCTATTTTTCTGGTATTTTTTTTTAACATTCGTGAATAAAAATTCTTTTAGTACAATCCCGTAAATTTTGCTCCCTATGAACTTCGAAATTTCTTTATCAATTTTTGGCATTATTTTGCACTCTGCGGCGATTTTTTGACATTTTTTTCCTAAACGGAAGAATTTTCAGTTAACTTTTGCTAGTGCTTTGATTAAATTCAAGTTGTAAAAATATCAAATCTGTTCCTGTAGCTAATGTTGAAAATTTTAAGTTAATCTGGTCGAAATAAAAATTTACGATAATTCTTCGAGATCTGAGTGGGCATCCAATGAATGTACATTGTCAAAAGCAGTTCAACCCAACTCCAAATTTGTTTACTTTGAGTTTTATTATGGAAAAATCGACCAGCAAACTCCGCTTTTATTGTTATAAAATGGAACTCGGATAGAAAATTAAATATAGATATTTCTTCAAAATCTTAGAGGAGGGGGAGGGGATGAAATTCTTTTTGTAGGGGCCTCAAAAGACCTTCCTATGGCCCTGGGCATAACGTAAATATAATGTTTTACATTTAATTAGGAATTGTAATTGAATACCGTTTCTCACTTTTCAATAAATGCATTACACTTTGAGTTGTAATTGATTTCTATCTTATGATGGTCTGTATCAGGCTGTCTCCTTGCAAAAATTGGCTTATAATGGCAACTTTGACAACCACTTTGGAAACTGTTTTGCTTTTAAGAAAAAGTGCAAAACAATTTCATTAAACAGTGCATTCAGTTTCTTTGTTTCCTAATTAAAGCATGTGTAACATTTTTTAATTTAAGAATAAAAGTGACTTTATGAATGTGTCAGTAAGTAATAAATTTGGATTTGTAAAATTGTAAGTAACCTGGCATATTGTTAAATTTGAAATAATGATTGGTTTATTTTACAAGCGCCAATTTTTTAAAATTTCAGTGGAATGGGAGACAATTGAAGAGATGAAGGGACAGACCTTCCATTATTTATTTTGCATTTTCACATAGAGGGGAGGATGGGCTGCCCTTTGGAGTTTATTGGAATCGGACCAAATTTCCATGAAACAAGCAATTGTCATGTATAGTAAATTCAAGTTAAGGAAACAGTATTGTAGGCTTGTTCACTGCAGTTTTAGAAGCCTTTGGTTTCAACCCCGCCTCCTAACGATAAATTTCGTATGCTGACAATTGTATAAAGAAAGCAAGCTTTATGGATATAAGGTAATCCATATTTGGATAATTTCTTCAAAGCGAGGAACACACAATGGAGCCATATCCGACAGGTCTGTTAAAGAGGGAGAGAAAAAAAGCTTTATAGATTAAATGTTTGGTATTTTTTTTTCCAGTTTAGAAAGGAAATTTAGTGGTAGAGGACAAGATCTGGCATGAAGGAAGAAAAACGGAAATTTGATGTTGTATTTGTATTACATAAATTTTTTTAAAAGGGAAATACTGAGAGAAAAAAATGATCGAAATGACGAACTTCATTCTAGGTTGGACAAGAAGTGTGTGTGTGGGGGGGGGGGGATGGAAATTTAATGTTTTTATCGGAATGTAGTCTTGCGTTAGGTCAGGCAAAACTTTTTCCAGGTCGGCCTTTGCCCGACCTGGCCCCCACCTGGCTACGGGCCTGGGCCGATCACAGGTCCATTTTCCCAAGGTCGTTAGACATCGGATGTGACATTGACCAGGTAATCAGAAGTCACATGGGGGACGTTGTCGGTGGATGGGAAATCCTATTTATAGCTTTGACTTTAGCCGAGCATTAGCGTCGTTGATGTCTTGTGATTGTATGTGTTGGTGCTTAGGGAAGACGATGTTTCACACTATTAAAATCTTTTTGTATCACTGCATTTATTTTTAAGATGAAGTGAGTGGCATTTTTTATACAATATATACCGGTGCTGATTTTTAGTCATCTACGCTTTTATGAAGAAATGTTTTATATTTACACGTGTTACTTTTTAACCATGTTTAAAGCGGCTATGGTTTATGACATTGGTGGGGCTTCTTCCAAGGGTGTAAATTGACAATAGGGGATGAAGATGAACAGTCACCATGCATTTGGCTTTTTTAATATTCCGTAAGGATGTGTCTGGAGACGTGCATGTTGTGAAGTTCAGTCTATTGGAATTGGGAAGTGTGCCTACTACATATTTTCAGATAATGTTTTTCTTTTTATTATTTCTATTAGTTGAAATAGTCTGACTTTTATTTACAGTTAGTATTCTCTCTCCTTTTAAGAGTACGTTTTTAAATCCCAGATATTATTCTGGTTTCACTTTTTGGAATCTCGCCAACTTTACTTTTAAAGTAGAGGAACGAGCTGTAGGATTATGATATGGTTTCCAAGAGACCAGGGTTTTTCCGTCTCGATGCTACAGATAGGTCATGATAGGAATGGTCCAATACTAACACAACAGCAGAGAACCGTGCGGTGTATTTGGAACTGTTATGACTTGTAGTATTGAGATATTTGTGATTCCTATGAAGCTCTATCAGACGGTTTCACTAGGGAGTTTCCAGTTAGGCTTGCTACAGTTCGGGTATCCATTTATCATTAACTTTTAGTTAATGTCTTGCTTCTGGTCTTCAGTTTGCTTTTGAGTGGCAGTTGAGGGTATCTGGAGATTTCAGTTAAGCTAATGTTGAAAATAAGTTGCTTGCCTTTACATGAAATCTTTTGTATATAGGGGAAGAGAGATTGAATTTAATTAAGTAATATAACCTTTTTCTTAATTATTTTGTTTTTCTTAAATGTCAATAATTAATATTGTTATCTCAGTTGAACTGGATTAAGTTTATATTATCTTTAATAGTTAAAATTAAAATAAATTTACATTCTGCTTTTGAGATAAATACCTTTTTGAAATTAAGCTTTATTTTTCTTTTAATCAGTTTTAAATAAAGTTAATAGTTTTTTATTAAAGTTTAAAATTAATTATATAAGTTTAATTGCTGTTTTTATGATCAAAGTAAAATATGATTTCTTTGAAACAATACATTTACTTTTTGGTGGTGCTCCGGTTCATGTTTCAGTCATGTTGATATAGAGTCATAGAGAACTTATGTCATGTGTCTGAAAGACTTATTCTATTTTAATGCTTTTAATTTCTACATTTGTTTTATTTAAATGTTTTAATAAATTGTTATTTGTTTGAACTTGGCTTGGTTTTTCTTTAAATATTCTTTTGTAGATATTTTTATATTGCTTTATTTCATCAGCTTCAGTTAACCGGTTTCTGGGTAGACAAAGTCAGCAGATGCTTCTATTTGCGTGATAACTCTCCCGTTTAATAATTACCAGGAATAATTAATCTTTTGGTCATTACTTTCAGTGTGCAGAACTTCAGTTGGTGCCTCATATTCCTACCCCCCCCCCCTCAAAACAAAACAATTAGTGAGTATAAATGCAGAGCTGCCAAACCAACCTTCTGGGGTTTTTTTCAAGATTAAATAGACGAATTTTAAACCAGAAAATTTATTTAATGAAATGTGTCTTGTTTCTATAGGGTTCTTTTTTTTTATTTCATTTATTAAATTAAATTTCATGTTAGAAATATTTTTGTTTGTCTTTAAAAATAAGGAATGTTGGCAGGCAACAATGTATTTGTCTTAAATAGTTAAATATTTTTTGTGGGTTCAATAAAAAAATAAATAATTTAGCTAGGCAAAACAAGGCATACTCGCACTATTCACTTTAAAAACTCACAAATTTATCTGTAATTTGCTTTTACATGATTAAAAAATAATTTATTTCATTTCTTAAAATAGGTCATTGCTGTTATTTACTAGCAACTAACCAAGTAAAATGCTACTTATAAACATGATTTCTTCGAGAAAATTGAAAACAGGTACATACTAAAATAAATCTGTACTTCGTGAAAATTCTGACGTCTGTGTCTGCAGAGTATAAAAAATTTCGTAAGAACTCAAATTATCCAAAAAAGCTATTCAAGATCTTTTTACATAAATTTTAAATACAGCTTTCAAAAAGAATAATTTAAGTTCGAATTAACTAGTATTTCAAATTATCCAAGTTTGCATTAAGAATAGCCAACAGTATAATGTCAAATATATATGTAAAGAATGAGTAACTTACCTTATTATATTAATGAAGCATTAAAATTTACTTCTTTTACAGTTAAGGATCTATAATCTGCACACCCATAATCTGCAATTTTCTATAATTCGCATTGCTTAATGAATGTAAACAATTAAACAAATTTACAAATTCTTGATCCAAAAATCATTTTTTAAAAGAAATATCTGAAATTTTTAAATATAAAAGTGAATATAATCAATTTTTTAATACAAGAATTTGAAAAATGCATTTTTTGAGATAGCATATTAAATTAATTATTATATTTCATATTTTTCTTTTCATGTTATACTGAATATTGAATTAAAATAGTGTCCAGAAATAAGAAAATGAGATGTAATCCATAATACTCCATAATCCACAGTATTCCATAATCTGCACAACCTTTGGCCCCAACTTGTGCGGATTAAAGAACTTTGCCTGTATTAATCTACATAACTAAGTTGCAAGATCTTCAGAATTTCATGTCTCAGCAAAAGTGAGTTTGGTCATACTATGATGCTGATACAGGTCGGCTCCAATACACTATTGCAGGATTTAACCCTCTAGAAAGAATGGTTGTTAAACGGAAAGGAACAGTATGATTCAATCTAATTTGACAAAAAATCTCTGTATTAATTTGTTAACTTTAATAAGTAATTTCTTCAAAATAATGCAACATTTCATTTTTCGTATATTTTTATTATGTTTCCACAACTAATATGATAATTGTAGAACAAAGTATTTTATTTGCTTCAAAGTGTTAATTAAAAAGAAAAATCTAATTATATTTATAATCACATCAATATGGCTATTGACTCACATTTCTATTATATATTTAGCCATTCACAAAAATTTTTATGTAAAATTAGGAGTGCTAAATTAAGTAATTTAAGAAAAAATATGTTTTTTTCCCTTGGGTGGAGGGTCGGAGGTATTGTTCAAAAAAACTCATAACACCGAACTCAAAAATATATTTGTTTTACTTTTAGATATTATATTTTCAAAAATTCGTCGAAAATGTATGGTAAAATTCTGTTCCCCCCTCCTATTTCCGAATCTACTGAAACTAACATTACGAAAAAATTAGTAGCAGGAATTTATTTAAACATTTCAATAAAACTATAGCAATTTTCCTAGATCATATAGTTTTTCAGAAAATCACACTTTTCTGTTATACATATACTTTATTCTGCAGGAACTCAGTGAGGGAGTTGAGTGGAGTTCAAGGTACCTATTGACGCGAAATCATCCAAGAATTATCGATAATTATTTTCGAAAAGAATTGTTGGTAATTAGCCAAGATATTAATTAAAAACCTATCTAGAAAAACACAGCACAGATCTAAGTGGCGATTCAACTTTGTGACCTGCTTTCGAAGCATACTTGGCACAATATTATGCTTAAACTTTATACAAGGTCTTTGTTTTTAGTAAGGCGAATTACAATGATAAATAATCAACGTTTTTCATTCCAATTGAATTCAATTATTGAAAAATATTTAATAGAATAATTCTAAGTTTTTTGCAAAGTCTTATTCGTTTAACGACTATATTTTGCAAAATTGTGATTAGTAATTAATAAATTTATTGTACGGAACCTTTTGTACACAAGTGAAACTCGTACTTGACTGATTATTCTTTGTTAAAAGCAAATCTATAAAATACAATTGAAATTTCAATAAAACGTAATTCATTTTGAGGTTGTTCTCAAAAACATGTTTCCCTCCTGAATAATGTAAAACTTTCTTATGTTCATTGGCTCGTTTTTATGCATAAAAGCATACAATGATAGGCACAACTATTAGATTGGTTTGTAATCGAATGGCGTTTCTCATTCCTTTTTTAAATGCATTGCATTTTGTGTAATATCCTGTTTTATTTATTTATTGTTTGAGTTATATGTAACCGATTGCTGTGATTGATTTGTGCCTTTTTTGGTAATTTAATTTTGCTTGGTAACCATGCATAAACTGGGGCTTATGTTTCTTTAAACATTGTGCAATATAATATACTAACCGTTTTTATATCATCAGTATGTGTATCACTACCAATACTACAGTATGATAGAAGTGCTAGATATTTCCAATCATTTGAATAATGGAACCCTTCTATATTTGCCACAAGCTATAGCACAAAATTAGCACTCGCCAATCGTCGAGTAACATTTAAAACATGGTGATTAACTTTATTGTCCTTACCTGCCAAACTTAATGGACACCACTCGCAGACGCGATAGTTGAAAGATGTATCAATGCCAGGGAGAATGGGGGTGAAATTTGTTCTGAATTTATGGTGTCCAGATAGGCAATTCTCCTGAACGTAAGAAAAGAAAGTAGCAGGGGTGATTCTGTTCCAAATTTTCCGAAAATTTAAGGTATAAGGTTCCGAAATTAAAAAAAATCATTATCAGTCTGAAAATTCGGACATTAAAAAATGTCACTAATTTTGACATGGTTGCCGAAGAAAATCAATTTCGTCAATGTTTCGCAGTAAAAAATCACGGGGGGGGGGGGGGGGGGGGGGAACGCAAATTTTGTCCAACAAATGTGAATTTATTCTAAGGATCATGTAAAAAGCACGAATTTCGTCAAAGAATCGCGGAAAAAAACCCACAAAATTCTTCAAAGGATTGCGAAAAAAACACAAAAATTTTCAAAGGATCGTGAAAGAAAAACACAAATTTTGTAAAAAAAAAAAATATCAAAAGATCACAAAAAAATGTGAATTTCTTCCAAGGATCACGTAAAAAACGCAAATTTTGTCAAAGAATCGCGAAAAAAACACAAAATTCTTCAAAAGATCATGAAAAAAAAAAAACCCCACAATTTTTCAAAGGATCATAAAAAAACACAAATTTCGTAAAAAAAAAAACGCAAAAAAATTTTGTCAAAAGATCACAGAAAAATCGCATATCTCCAAAGAATGGTGAAAAGACACAAATTTCGTCAACAGATCGCGAAAAAAAAGCAGATTTCGACTGCTTTCCGCTTTAGACTGATTTCCGTTTTAGCAGGTACATAATTTATTATTGCTTTCTTTTCACTAGAACCATAAAATTTTGCTTTTAAACCAGAATTTCATTATAGGCATATTTCATTTTCACAGTATTTACTGTATTTGAAAATTGTTTCATTAAAAAATCATCTATAAGGAGTTATGACCTCCCCTCCTCCCTAAACGATGGGCTGGATCCGCCCCTGAGAGAAAGACTATCTAATCTTTCAATAATTTCCATTGAAAATGTCATGGCATTTTCTGTAGATTATACCGATTCAATAATTGACTTTGTGGCAGCTAAGCCTAGAAAAGTTAAGTTTTTAACATTTTATAATTTTCATATAATATTTCAATATAATCCCAGAAAGGTAGTATTTATTTTAGAAAAATTAATAATTAACATTTTATAATTTCCTCTATTTAAACTACAGTATAGTGCCCATTTTCTGGAAGGACCCAAAATCTGAAAAAAAAAAAAAAAAATATTTGAAAATTTTGTACATTTTTATTAAAGTTTTACAACTTCTGAAATTTTTAAAAAAATTTACAGATTCCTAATTTTTTTTTCAGTCTATTGTTTCAATGTGTAACAACTAAAATATGTTACTTCAGTGGCAGGGGAACATACAGCCCCCTCCAAAAAAAATTAGAAAACAAATAATTTTTCAGTCAAATTTTAATTAAAAATTTATATTACGATTCGTTGAAAAAAAAAATCGTCAGATATTTCGCCCCCTCCCCCTCACTCTGGAAAAATGTTATGGCTATGCCATTATGTTACTTGAATACACATTTAATATCAGATTTCTATTTATTTGTTTGTGCCTTCCATCTTTTTTTCTGCATTCCAGAACGATCTGCTCATGGTTTCCAGATTTTTTTTAATAGTGCAAGAATTTTTGTTTAAATAATTTAAAAAAACTCAAAAGATAAGTTTTATTCATATTATACATGGGATTGTTTAAATTTTGTTATTTTTATGTTTTTGAAAAAATTCGGGGAAAACCTTTTTAAAGGGGACCCAAAATCCAGAAAGTCTTTGGTCCCAAGGATTCCGGATAATAAGTCCTGTACTGTATTGTATATTGCATACAGTGATATAAACAAATGTATATTTAATTATTAAATCTCATTAATGGGTATTAAGTATTAAACATAATTCAAATAGTCCGTAGGTATTGTGCTCAAATGTAATTATAATTTTATGAAAATTTAGAATTTATCTATGCAATTCCTTAAATATAAGGCAGTTCAATAATATCTCCAAGTTGTTACTGTAAAATAGAAAATGCATTCAAACTTTAAAAATCAATCCCCATGTTGCTGTTTTCATTGTTTTAAAAAATACATTTAATATGTACTTCAGCACATGTATGCATCAGAAAAAAAAATGATTATACTATATTTTCATGTATCCCTCTTTTAGGTTGCTTCCGTTGCAAAAAGTAAGAAGCTACCTATTGCATACATCTTAAAGAAAGCAATTTTGATATGTTTTCACTGATCATAAGCCCCAGTCCTCAAAACCACCCCTGTTCAAATGTTTATTTATCTACACAGCTGGCCATCCAAAATGCAACACCATGAAGGGATCAACCAAACAGCATGAAATTTACATCATATATACACCTCGGTAGGATATGCAAATGATTACGATTTCGGCACTCCCACACATCGTGGGCGACTGCAGTGCCGCTTACAATCTGTTTATGAAGAGAAGAAAGATTGTCGTTTTTAAGAATGTGAATTATTTTCTCGTGCGATTTTTTGTGTGTACAGATTCAGTATGCCTTGTAGAAAAACACAAGTACCATTCGAGCACGTTTCTGATATCAACCGCGGCAGAATAGTTGCATGCAGATATTGCGGATTATCCTTCCAAGAAATTGGTCATTGTATCGGGCATAGTCAAGCAACAGTCATGAGTGCAGGAGGGAACAACAAACCGACAGGAGCGATTGCAACCGCCTCGTCCCATAGCTCCACAGGAAGACAGGCATGTTGTGCATACGACACTGTTGGAACGCACTGTCACATCCGCAACCATAACACAACGAATGCAGTCTCTAACACAACAATCGATGTCCACTCGAACAGTCCGACGTCGTTTGCAGTACAGTGGAATGTCAGCTAGGCGTCAATTGCTTCACATACCTTTGACACTAAACCACAGGCATTTGCGTTTACAATGGTGCACTGAAGGGCAGAGATAGACATCCAAATGGCATAACATTGTATTTTCGGATGAATCGTGCTTCTGCCTGCAGTATCACGATTGCCGAATTAAGAGTTTGCAGACACCGTGGGGAGAGGCTGCTCAACTGCTGTATTATGCATCGTCCCACTGGTCCTGCACCCGGTGCTATGGTGCGAGGTGGTATTGGATTCGACTCCTGCACTCCTCTAGTACGCACTAACGGTACACTTACCAGCCAGCGTTATACCTCTGAGGTTTTGCAGCCTTTTCTCCTCCCTTACCTTCAAGGCTTGCCTGCAGCCTTGTTTCAACAGGACAATGCGCGACCACATGTTGCACGCAATGTTCAAGCTTTCTTCTGAGCTCACAATATTCCATTGTTACTCTGGTCTGCCTGGTCTATCACCCATCGAGCATGTCTGGTCAATGATTGGAGAACGCTAACCCGGAATGCCGCACCTGCGAGTACACCAGATGAACTTTGGCTACATGTAGAGACAGTGTGGGATGCCATTCCCGAACAACACATTCAAATCCTCTTTCACTCTTTGCCGCCACGTGTAGCAGCTGTTATTGACAGACATGGAGGTAACAATTCTTACTGATTTTCCCGTCTACCTCATTTCAAAGAAGGTTGTCTTTGGAATCAATTAACACTGATACTATGTGCAATCTCTAAAATAAATTTAATTTGACTTTCATAGCTCTTGTCTTTCTTGGTGTTGCATTTTGAATAGCCAGCAGTGTATATGATTTTTGTCATGTGATAGCGCTTGTATTTATAAATCAATTTGGATGTGATTGAGTATATGTTAAGGGTTTAATAAGATCTCAACTGAGTTCGTTGGCCAGCTTGATCTGCTATCTCATTTCAAAATGGCGACTCCTTAAAGATTTCACACTAAAAAAATATGCAAAAAATTAGAAATACAAATTTATTTTTTTCATAATCCTTGATATAACAATTCCAGAGCATATTTTGTTTCTTCTCTATCACAAAAACTGATGAGATGTAGCAATTTGAATTTCTAGGGTGGCTGCTATTTTGAAGCAAGACAGCATTTTTTTTTTCCATAATCAGGTTTAATTTATGAGTTTTAGAAACGTGGCTTACATAGTCACATCCACTAACATCAAGTTTTTGCCAATATTTGTGATACAGTAGGTTCCTTTAAATTCACATATTTTTTCAGATGTAAACAGTGAAACTTACACTAAGTTGCAGGAAGAAAATTCGAGATGGCACTGAAGTCAGTGACAATCACAATGTTTTTTTTTCTTTACCAATTTTTTTGTTAATCATTCACTTTTGGCTATTACAGCTGATTTATTACTAAATAAAATTACATTACTTTTGATTTTGATGAGAATTAATGTATCTATTGTAGGTCCTGCACAATATTCGCAAGTGTGAACCATAGCCAAATTGTTTGTTTATTTTTCTTGCATCCGCTTTGCATCATCTCTCAATATTTATTTATATTTTTTCAATATTACATACACATTTTAATATGTAATTCTGGTTAATATGACTGAACACAAGCTTTTTCATGAAGAAATTATGAATTTAATGAAATAAAATAAAAATGACAGATGCTTTTTCAGAGAAACAAAAATATAGTCCAAATCTCTTAAAAGTGTTTTACGATCCTCTTAAAATCAGTTTGAAAGGAAATTGAATTGTTATTGATGGGATATAAAGAGAAATATTCCATCTGATTCTGAAGCCTTAGCACGGTCAGTCAGTGTTGGCAACATAAAGAAAGAAGACATGGGATATCCCTTGTCTATCCTCTCTGTAAGTTAGAAGTCATTTTACAGAATTGCAGGAAAATATAACTTGTGTCTTTCTTCCATTATTGTATAATGATATTTTAAAAGAGTAGCAATTGTGACTGCTAGATATCTATGAGAGGTTGAGTATAAATAACAAATTTGCTATTTCAAACAGATTTTCAGGGATATGAAAATCACAAATATCATCATGGGTGTGTATTTAGGATTAGCAGTTATTTCTATGTAAGAGATTTTAAAATGAGAAAATAAATCTTGAATCAATTTTAAAATGTTACTAACAATTTTCTACTGTGTAATTTCAGTATCAGGCTCTGATGACACAAAATTTTCAGTCAGATAGTTACTCATGACATTAGATTCTACACTAGGGAATTTCTAATCTTATGCTGTATGTTTTAAAAATAATTCGTAGCAGTGTTGAATATGAAAAACTATTGAGTATGTAATACTAAAACAATGTTTGAGATTTTCTGATTATAAATTTGTATCTTTCTGTCTCATAAAATGATTACTAATAGAAACAAGACTTTATCATAGTTACAACAACTTTTTTAAAATTAATTTTTTATGACATTTTTATTTTTTTTTATTTTTGGAATTTTGTGGCGATTTTTCTGTATCAGTAAAAGGAATCTGGTTTTAATCTTTTAGCCCAGTATAGTAAATGTCAATCTATTTTCCCTAAAGTTTATTTAGAATTCATAGAGCGATTTTTGAATTTTTCATGAATTTGTTGATGCAATTTTTAGAGTTTTTTCTTTGCTTCTCATATCGATTTTTTGACATACATAAAAAGAATTTGGTTTCATTCTTTTAGCCTATTATAGTAAGTTGTGTCCTGTGCAATCTTTGGATGTTTAACTTTTTTTTTTTTTTTTTTTCTGGCGAAATAATTCAGGTTACAATGTTTTTAACCCACTATAATAAATGTTGTCCTTTGCAATTTTAAAACTTTTTTCTTTTCACGGTGATTTTTCCACATTAGTTAAAGGAATCGGGTTTTAATCTTCTAGTCTAATATTGTAAATGGTGTCCATTTTTCAATAAAGTTTCTTCAGAATTTGTACAGCAATTTTTTTAATTTTTTGACAATTTTTAGAATTTTTTTTTTTTTTTTAACTTTAAATGGTGATTAGGGGAACGTCCGGATTTGAGACTTTGTACTGTATGATATTTTGTGCATAAATAAATGCTATAGAGCATATACAGTGTTACAAAAGAATCTGTAAGCATTAGTGATGTATAAGTGCAAATTGCCTAAATGTAGTCCTTAATTGAGTTATCCATTTTCAAGCTGAATTTTTTCAATATACTAAGGTATATTTGTAGAATATAAATAAAATCTGCAAAAAGGTGCAGACAAAGAAATAACAATGGATAAATCCATATTCTACAGAGAGCATGTTTTAGTCTACTTAAGGTCTACCAGGAATGATAATTTTTGGAAATACAATTTCAGTAGTTTTAAATGTGTTTGGGTATGAATTAAGTTTTAGCTTAATATGTGGTTATTATAAAAAACTGTAGGTAATATACAGGGCTGTACAAAACACATCAAGTATGTTTCTGTCTATTAATAGAAATTGCTGAACATGAATTTTTAACCAATTATGTGTATTATTACTAAACTAAATTTTAGAAAACTATGTAGAATATATACAAATCTAAAGATCAAATAAAACAGGGCTGCACAAAAAATTTGGAGTTCTTTTCTGGCTGTAGACGGTAATTGCTGAAATCTGGTTTTCAAATGTGTTATGCATTTTCTAAAATGTTTACTTATGTATCTTATTTACCTTATTAACCACTTCACCGGTGATGTGTATAGGGAAATAGTGCTTTTACCCTCGACTTATCTCGGGGCTAACGTTGAAATGGTTAATAGCGAAGTTTTGTTAAAGTATTCTGGAAGTGCTGGAAATGGTTTCATAATCTATGCTTGCCGCATGATTTTTCTTTTGTGTTCGATATTATCTGATGCATATATATGTTTACACACTTATAAATTTGTGAAAAATTTTCTGTATCAAATTGTAATTAATCCAATCTCTTTGAAAATTTGCCCATATATTTATCAGAAATTCAAAATTAATTGTTATAATGTTTTAAGAAAATGTATGCATCTGTTAAAAAAATATAAAACATTTTACTTTCTCATTTTTTTTACAAATTTTAAAATGCATTACATTTTATTTAATCATTAATGGGATATTGAAAATCCTATTCATGAGAAAAAGGAAATGAGAACTGCAGGTGTGGTAAACAAAATGCTTACCGATTTTTTTCCTGATAAAGCCAAACTGAAACTAGGTTATCAATGTACTAACCATAACCACACTCTCAAAAACTGCACTGCACTTGATTGGCATTAAAGCCAGGAGTCATTTCTCCAGAGGAGCACAGTAATTATATTTTGCTTATCTATAATTGGTTATAATGGCATGTCCAAAACAATTATTGTAATTAAATACTATTTTGATATGCTTTGAACCTGTTATAAGTAGCCACCTAACATTCAATGCATATTTAAGGATTCATTATGCATCTTAGTTTCATCTTACTTCCTTTTTTTTTTTCTTTTAGTGACATTTGTCCTTAATTGCATACTACTTACATAATCATTACATACTATTTACATAATAATTACATACTATTTTGATATGCTTTGAACTCTTAGAGATAGGCACCAACCAGCTAACATTGAATTAATATTTAAGAATTCACTATATGTCTGATATTTATCTTAATTCCTTTTTTTTCTTTTACTTATTTTAATAAATTCTCAAATACATTTTAGCGACATTTGTCATTAATTCAAAAACTATCTGCTGCAAAATAATAATTCACCAAATACAATAACCATCAACCAAAATTGAATTGTTATTGCCGACTTATTAATGTGGGCCTTGCATATACAATCACATAAAATATTACTATATATTTATTGCATATTTTACTGTGCATTAAATGCATACTTTTTTATTTTCTTTTTTTTTTTTTTTGTTAATTAATTCTTTACTTCTTTTCAGATATTCATTTATCAAATTGATTCTTAAAAATTTATTCTGGAGAAAAGGCTTATTTCATTTGTAGGATTTTGATAAAGCAAATCATCTAAACAAAAGAGTAGCCTGTTCTTATATGACTTAAACCTGTGTTTCAACAGTACAAGAAATAAGAAAAAAGAAAAGAAAAAACACCTGTCTGAAAATAGCAAGTGGTCTTAATGATCCCTGTGATGCTCTAATTAAAGAAAAAAATTATTCACGTTAAATTTGTAAGCAAATATTTCCTAAGAAGTATATATGGTAAAGCATTATCGTATCCACATGGTCAAATACATCAAAAAAATATAACTTCAAAAAATACACTTGATGATCATAAATATAATCATGGAAAAAAAACACTTTAATATGTAAAATATGTCAAAAAATGTTTCACTAGAAGTACCGCTCTCAAAAATCATCAAACTATACACACAGGAGAGAAGCTCTTTTCATGTACGATTTGTAAGAAAACATTCAGACAAAACAGTATACTAAAAACTCATTCTCTTATCCATTCTTGTGATACTGTAATGGAAGATAAAAGCTATTTATGTGAAATTTGTAAGCAAGCATTTCCTAAAGAAGGACATCTGGTGGAGGCATTATCATATCCACATGGGACAATCCAGAAAAATTAACTTCAAAAAATACACTTGATGATCATAAAAGTAGAAAAGCAGGAGAGAAACTCTTTACATGCTCTCTGTAGAGGGCATTGCCATCTTACATCCATTTCTTGATTTACCACGTCATTTCTATTCATTTAGCATCTGGCAGTTTTTCATTTGCTCTGTTGTAATTCTGTTTATTATTTATATTGGTGGAAATTGAACTATCAATTGTTATATTTAAGGTAAGAATTAAGTTAAATTATGAGTAAAAATATAAAACATAAACTGGATTGTCAAAGAAACAATGTTAACATGACGTTCATATACCAACAATTTATAGATCAACATAATATGGAGGTAAAATGAAGGTAGATACCGCACCCTCCAAATACTTGATTTCCCGTGTCATTTATTTATTTAGCGCCTGGCAATACCTCGTTCTGTTTTGTTTTTCATTTGCTTTGTCTTATCATTCTATTTGTTATTTATACTGGTTGAAATTGAACTATCCATTGTTATATTTAAGGTAAGAATTAAGTTCAATTATGAGTCAAAGTAAAAAAGTTTGCAAACATCAACAATTGCAAAATTTAAATAGAATCGTTGACAATCAAATGTTGATCATTAATGACTCTAGCAATTCGATTGTTGGTACTGACGACAACAGACATGCAAATTACATTGATGGCTGTAATTATGATGCTAATGCACATGATCAGCTAATCACAGATTCATGTAATTCAAATGAATCTAAAAGTAGTATGTTAGACGAGTGCGATTTTGATAATTTAACAAATCCAGTTTTCTCTATTTCTAATGAACTCGCTCAGTGGGCAGGCGAAGTGAATATTCCACATGAGCATTTAAGTAAATTACTTAAAGTTCTACACAAGCATCACTGTTTTAATATACTGCCCAAAGATGCTCGAACATTATGTGGAACTCCAAGGCATACTATAACTAGACCTGTTTCTCCAGGTCTTTATTGTCATTTTGGTTTAGCCTCTGGTTTAGAAAGAAATCTTAAAAATGCAAATATATATCATTTTCTCCCGAATTAGAACTTTTGATAAATGTAGATGGTTTGCCTTTGGCTAAAAGTTCAGGGATCCAGTTGTGGCCAACTCTTTGTTCGAAGTTGTTGTATTTCCAATTGGTGCTTTCCATGCTCTGGCAAAGCCGGATAATGTCAATGAATTTTTGTTGGACTTTGTTGAGGAATTCAAAGTCTTACAACAAAATGGGATAGCAGCTAATGGTAAAAATTATACTGTAAAAATTACAGGGATTATTTGTGATGCACCAGCTAGACCCTTTGTAGCCTGTATCAAAGGCCACACTGGCTATTTTAGCTGTAGAAAATGTACTCAGGAAGGGGATTTCATAAAAAACAGAATGAGTTTTCCTGATGTTAATTGTCCTAAACAAACGGATGTTTCATTTAAAAATAGAGTCCAGGAAGACCATCATATTGGCACATCAATTTTAGAGCAACTGGATATTGGTATGGTATCACAAATACCATATGAGTATATGCACCTTGTATGCCTTGGAGGTATGAGAAAGCTTTTAAACTTATGGTTAAAAGGTAATTTAAAATACCGCATACCTCAAAGCATTGTTACAGAAATTTCTGGTGTATTAATTGAGCTTCGCCCTGTTATCCCTAAAGAATTCTGTAAAAGAAGGCCTAGATCCTTAAAATATCTTGATCGATGGAAGGCCACAGAATTCAGACAGTTACTTTTATATACAGACTCACTGGTTTTAAAGTCGTTACCACATAATATGTATGACCATTTTATGAGTTTACATGTAGCAATTTCATTCTTGTGCATGCCTGAAATTTATAATTGTGATTCATTGTGCAATTATGCATATCAATTACTTGAGAATTTTGTGGTAAACTTTGCTATTCTATATGAAAAAGAAAATATTTTGTATAATATCCATGGATTATTACATTTAGTAGAAGATGTGAAAGTTTTTGGTTCGCTGGATAGTTATAGTTCTTTTCGCTTTGAAAATCATATGCAGAAATTGTAAGAAAATATCAGGAAATCTGAAAAATCTCTCAAACAAATAAATTTACGAGTAGCAGAAAGCAACCGTTTAGTGATAACAAACATGCCTAAGAAAAAAAAAATGTTCTTTCAAATGAACATTCTAATGGCCCCATTCTTTTTCCTTTTGGAACACAATATCGGGATGCTAAATTTTCTAATTTTCTTCTATCTATACAGTCTCCCAATAATGCATGCACCTTAACAGATGGAAGTATAATTATTATTTCTAATTTTATTGCATTAACACAAGACGATAATAATGAAGAAATTTTTATTGGGAAAAAATTTCTGGATGTTTCTGATTTGTATGTAAAACCTTGTAAATCATCATTATTGAGCATTTATAAAGCTTCTGTACTTAGCCCTCTTTTATCATGATCTTTGAGTTGCATAAAAAATAAATGAATTACTTTTTCTAAAAATAATGTCTATGAAATATTTCCTCTCCTCCATACAAAAGACAGACCAACCCTTTAACTGCATATTGGAAATTTATAGTGATTGTTTATTACAAATGCAAAACTATTATTTTTCCATTTTTTTTTTTTTTTCAAATACTTCAGATTTTTTTCTTCTTTAGTTTAAATCATCAGTGTTGGCATTTATTTGCATTTTACTTAAACATGAATCACAAGTTGATCCTCTTCATTCCATAGTAAATGAAATGCTCTTTAAACATATCAATGCTATTGTCTGTTCTTCTATCCCAAATTTATTCCTTTTATGACTCTTTTCTTTACTAGCAATAAAAGCAATTGAGAAATGTTTGATTATTTTACTTACAGAATTACAATAGAATAATTTTCCCACAATGCAGATTAAAATCTATTCTTTCAATTTTCATATTTAAAAAAATTTGACTCATATGACATTTCACCGTCCATGGTTTATTTACTGTGTAACCTTATCTACCAGTAGAGTAGATCCCTGAAATCCGCAACCTTAAAATCTGCACATCATCACAAATGTAAACAACGAAACTTTCAGTTCAGATGTAGGGGCAAAATTACAGAATTTTTTGTTTTTATATATCTGTATGTATTTTAGAATAAAATTTTTCGATAATATAACTGAACTCATGATTTTTCATGAAAGAAGCATAAATTTATTTCTGAAAAAATCAAGATATTGCTGATATTACTGGTAATCACAATCTTTTCCCCAAATATATTTATGTATTAATCAAGCTTTTTCGGTTATTAAGACTGGCTAAACCTGAAATAAAACTCTCACTTTATGATTTTTATGGGAATTATTTGTAGGGTACCTTTATGAGGAAAATTTCATTGAATAATTCAAGGAAAATACATCTCATCTTTATTAAGCATATTTAATTATAAATTATTATTTACTTGACTTTTACTTTTAATCATTATTTTATATTACTTAATTATTTTAATATTTTAGTACAGTAAATTCTGTCTAAGGCGGAATCGATTGAGAACGAGAAAATTTTCCGTAGTAGACAATATTCCGCCTTAGACAAATTTTACTCTATGTCTATGGATTCACAGGGACTTGAAAATCTTTCCGAGTTAGACAGATTTCCGGCTTACACAGAGTCCGCCTTACAGAGAGTTTACTGTATATTGTAAGCATTCATTATAATTTCGATTATATTGTTACTCTTTAAAAAATGTAAACAAAGCAATGATCGGAAAGCCACATATTTGCTGAAATTTGCACAACCCATGGTCCCAAGCTGTGCAGATTTGAGAGAGTCTACTGTATCTCTATTTATGAATGGAAACGTGTCAAAAGTGTAATATTTTAGTTTTTAGTAAAATAATAATTTATTTATGGCAATAAATAAATAATAGTAAATAGTAGTTCTGCAAGTCTCCAATTATAGCAGTCAGTAATATACTTGCTGTGCAACATGTTAATGTTCTAATAAATATTTAATGAACTTTTAGGTGGTGCAAGAATTTTTCTGCTCTATAGAATAATATGTAATGCATAATTATATCTCTGTGGTGAAAATTATGATAATAACACAGAGACAATTTTTGTTTTCATGTTGTGCTAGATTTGTAGGAATAAGTCATATTCAATTTAAAGAACATTTCATGCACACTATTGAAGTACTCATTTTGAAAATGTTAGTATTAAGTTGTTGGGAAATATGTAATTTTGCTTGCTACTGACAAGTGGATTTTTTGACAGGGCGAATGAATTGTTAGTCAGTTTTTGAAAAACTGCTTACTATTGAAATAGACCAAAAACTGTTTTTTTTTTTTTTTCTATTTAACTATATTATACAACTTCCAAAATTATTGTGAACTAAAAGTGGCATTCAGTTTTATATTATACTAAGTTTTCCTCTGTTGTATATATTTCTTAATTTTATATAAAAAAATTATAGTACTCCATTGTAGTGCCAACTTATATGGCCTGTGGGGCATGAGCCCACCGAATAATTTTATCTCTCTGCCCAGACAATTGACATTGATTTATTTCGTTATTTATTTAATCTCTAAAATAAAATTTAGTTTCATTGAGCGTCTCAAAATAATTTAGTTTGAAAAATAGTAAGGACATCAATTAGACTAAAGGGTGTATTCCAATCCAAACTGCTTATTTTCTGATTCAGTTTTGTTCTGAAACACATCCAATTAGCAGATTCCCTTATTCAGAATTATAGTGTGCCATGCTTGTCAATTTTTTGTTAAAGGCCGAATATATTGCAAAAAACACTGTCAAAGTGTGCATTTTGAACTGAATTTCCTGAAGCGGGAGAGCTGGGGATGAAAATAAGGGTCATACTGAGAAAAAAATTCTTTATAAGTCTAGCTCTAATGAATTGAGCAAAAAATGAAAACACACGGCCGTTTATTTAATAAAATAAAAAATCATGTAATTTTTGCCACTTAATTATACCAAAACAAAATTTCATGAAATTTACAGATGATTATTGTAGACAAAAAATAATTGCACATTGAATTTTGTTCTTAGCTGTTTAATGCATGAAAGCGATTTATTCTATTAACTTGTGTTTTGTATAAAGAGCAAAATTGTGTTTTTTTTTCTAATACTGGCGGTTGATCTTCTCGGTGTTTCTGTGATAACGAGTTCTGACTCTCCCAAATTAGTTGTTTTTTTCAGAATACATTTGAGTTTGTGAGCAAATGTGAATCAAGAATGAAAAGAGTGGGAAAAATGAGTTATCTGGAATTTCCATGGAAACTAGTGACAGTGACTATGAAGGCCAACCACCAGTTGAAAAAAAAAATAACTATAGTGTAGGCCATTAAATGAAAACAGTGGCTATTAAAAAATTATTTACCAACAGCCATCTTTTTGTACTAAAAGGGGGTACAATTTTCTTACATGAATTTAACAATTCCATTCTTGCCAATATTAACATATCTGTTTGAGAACTATTTTATTTTAAATGAATATTAATAAAAATTTTAACACAAGTTTAAGATTTTTTAAGTAAAGTCAAAGTGGTTAACAAAATTGTTACTGCTAGTCACTAATGAATACTAGTTTTGCCCTTTATAAAAGTCTATGATGCAGTATATATTTCTTTTAAATAAAAGTTTGGCTATTGCAATGTATATATTTTTGAATATTTGGTATGCACACATAAGATTAATCATCCCTGCTCTAGATCAGTGAAAATAGAGCAACATGTTAAGTTTGATCTTTTATATTTTAGATGGCTTGTGCAATTGTTAAATTCCCATCTACACAAGAAGTAGCAGTCATACCAATTAATTGGATTTGAGGCAACATGTGCCTTTGGCCTCTGAAGAATATGTGATCCACACTTTCTGGTCTAATTGAAAAAGGTATGCCAGTAACTGCATCAGAGGTTTGGGATGCATTCCCCATTGAATGTATGGTAACATCTATGGTAATTTAATTTTCTTTTGAATTTTAGCCTTAATATTAAAAAAAATAATAACAGTAGAAGACCACTAATCCACACAGCTTGGTTACAAGCCTTTTGTGGATTAGAGACTTTTTCCACATTATAGGTCATGTGTATTTAATATTTATTTACCCTTATTTTATTCATATTTTGGACAAATTTAGATTGTTAATGCTTAAAATAAAAAAAAAATATACACATTAACTCATGAAGTGAGTAAGAGCCATTTAAAAAATTGACCAATAAATTTAAAAAATGTATTGGTTTTATATTTGGTTTATGTTTTTATATTGTATCTTGTAGTCTTCTACAAATAGCCATACTTACCCCAGTAGCAAGAGATATCAGCTAAATTTCGGCCTAATATCAGAATTGTCAGTAAATGATGAGTAGTCTAATGGAGAGCTTCACATAATATCGTCTGAACAAAATCTAGCGATTTATCTATATAATGTCGTGGGGTTCAAGTCAACAAGTTGAAGTCAAGGTTGTTCAAGTCAAACATGCAAGTCAATTAATCGGCAAAATATTCTTATGCATGCAATCGGAAAGTAATGAAAAATGAATCTTTTTACTGAGGTGTTATTATTTGTTTCCACTGTATAGATACCCCTGGCAGTGATGATAGGGGGATGTGGGTCACGTGAAAAAAAACTGTCCAATGTCCTGCAATATCTTATCTACCTCTCGTTCAAATACTTTTTCACGTTTCAAGGACATCGTTTGTAAATGGATAGTCAAAGGAATATAAGGGAAAAAATACTTTCCAAGAAATCTTCTTTGGTGAGAATACATTATTATTTGCAAATCAGTAAACTTAAATCTCTTAAAAACTTACACATAACAAGTCAATTAGTGTAAAAGTAAACTAACAATTTAAAAGCGTTTGTTTGTTTATTTTGTTTTTCAATAATTACTTATAGACATTCATACTTAAAATTATACTTAATAAAATGGTTAGAGATATTTGCTGTTTTGTTGATTTAGATAAATAAATTTAAAATTATAAGATCTGAAATTAGATTATATCAGGATAATATCTGAAATTTAGACTATTACAACAACAAACTATTTGCTCTAAACATATTTTCTTAGTTGTGAATTAGAAATTTCTGATTTAAAAATTAATTTATTTAAAAATAATTCAGATAATGTTATTGTATAAATTATAATAAAGTTGATCATCTTTTTCTTTCCCCAAATAGTGATAAATTTAATTGTATACATTTTTAAATGTTAAAAAAATGACTGAACAATTTTTGTAATTAAAACAATTATTGGATAAATAAATTGAAAATTATAAGATCTGAAATTTAGATTATATCAGAATAATACCCAAAATTTAGACTACTACAGCAACAAAATATGTGCTCTAAATGTATTTTCTTAGTTACGAATTAGAAATTTCTGATATTTATTTGGAAAAAAACTCAGATAATGTTTTTGTATAAATTATACAGAAGTTGATCCTCCTTTTTTTTTCTCCAGATAGTGAAAAATTTCATTTTATAACTTTTAAAAGTAAAAAAAAAAAAAAAAAAAAAAAAGACTGATTTTTTTTTTTAAATTAAAATAAATATTTATATATTGAAAAAAAGAAAAGAAATTTTTTCTATACATAACCAAAATTTTTGAGACTCTTTAAATGATAGAATTTTCACAGCTAGGGCACAATGTTAAATGAGAATATTTTACATTGTAAGATGCAAAAATTATTGAATTAAGATGCATCAAAGTTCATTTTAATTCAAACAGTAAATATTGTTAGACGGATATATTTTCAGCTATAAAATACAAAAATGTTTTCATATCGATGGCGTGATTAATTAAATGGTAAGACATTTTGTTTAATTTAAATTCTAAATATTGCTGATCTTGGGATGAAAATTACAGTTAATTATTCTTTGTAAGATGCAATAATATTTGTATATCAACAATGTGAGTTACTTATAAGCAAAAATATAATTTTTTAATTAAATGTAATTTTATATGTATCTTACAATAGAAAATTAATTTTAATTTTCATTGTAAAATTATTTAACAGCAATATTTTGACTTTAAACAAAACAAGATTTATTACATTTCAATTACTTATCCTCAATATGAAAATATTTTTGCATCTTATAGTGGAAAATATTCCCAATTAACAGTATTTATTTTTTGAATTAAAACGAATTTTTTTACATTTTAAGTACTATTTTTGCATCGTACAAATTCTTCCATTCGATATGATTAGCTAATAGGCAAAAGATCATATGATATCGCAATGTACTCGGCAAAAGATTACCAAGTGAACAAATTATCAAAAACTAATACACAAAGGCCTCAAAACCGATTCAATTGCAGTCGGGAGGCGATGCTCGAAAGGTTATCTGCCTTGCGGACAAGAAGTCATATCTGCCGACCCCGGAAAATGAGATCGCCAGGACGAAATATAGTTGAGTTAGGACTTTCGGCAGAAGTTCGGCCAGGAATTATTTGCTGTTTGGGTAGTTGCTTAAACCAAAAAATCTTGTTTTTATAAATTTATTTATATTTATTAATATCGATTATGGGATTAATTGCTTGGTTTTCGTATAAACTGTTTTATCTTCAATTCCATAAATTGTAATTATTTCTAAATGAGAAAGTAAATTTATTTATTTACCATATAAATGATTAAGTAAATGTTATTTTTTTCTTTTTCATAACTATCATTTTAAATTGTAAAAAGTTGTTTCCATTGAAAAATTATTCTTTAAGAGTTAAAACTCTTTGTTCACATTCATTCATACAGTGTGGATTAGCAAACTTTACTCTATATTTGTGGGTACTTTCCTGTTAAAGGGGCTTTATAGCAATTCAGGTTTAAGAAAGTGAAATTTTTTTACCAAATGACATAAACAACTGTGAAGAAAACAAAATTAGTGAAGTCTTATGTTTGTTTATGCATGAAAAAAAAAAATGTTGTTAAATCAAATCATTGATTAAGTCAAATAATTTTAATTTTAATCAATTAATTAAAAAGTATTTTTTCCCTGGGCTTTAAATATGATGAAAATTAATCAACCTCACTAGAAAATCAACTTGCCACAGTGGCAAGTAGATTGGTGTAATTGTCCACACATTTTTGAGGATCTTATTTTGATAGTTGTACTATTTTTGTAAAAAGCATTTGAAGTTGATTTTTTTCTACACATTATTAATAAAATGTTCATTTAATATCAAAATTTAAAAATATGTCAATTAATAGCTGTAAAGAAGTATTATGAATAAACAAGACTAGCTAATATTAATATTCTGTAACAACCTACAAAGAAGCTCGTGTTTTTTGCCTAAAGCATGGCAGAAGTCGGACATAAATACGACAGATTCAGAAGATCAGGAAAAAGAAACAAAATCAAAAGGAAACTATCAACCTCATCAATAGAATCTGAAGAGATGCTTAGAAATGGTACTAATTCATCCCAACTTTAGAAAAAGCACTTCATCCATCCCAACTATACAAACAAGCTCCTGATCCATCCCACCTGTACAAACCAGCACCTATTCATCCCAATTTTATGAACAAGCACCTGATCCACTCGAACTGTATGAACAAGAACCCGAGCCTGAATGCTCATTTACTCTATCTACAGAAAAAACTCTAGTAAAGTTAAATTGCAATTTTTTGTATTATTATTCATTCCTTTAATAAATCCTCTTTTTTAAGATAATAAATATAGTGCAATTTGTGTAATCTGGACATTTCAGAACATGTGTTCCTTTTTTTCCTGTTTCTTTTGAATTAAAAATCATAGATATTTTAATTTACCACTTTTTATTCGATTAAAAAAATGTAAGAACCTTCTGAGTTATATGTAAATATTATAGATATGTTTTTTTCTTTTAATATTGAATTGTATCAATTTAAAATTAATACTAAATTTTAACATTGGGGCATTCCACGTCAAATCAGGCAGTAAAATATCAATATGTAACCCACCATCACAGATTTTAATGAAACTGCGTGTGTTTGTTCTTACTATTAAGATATGATCACCAGTAATTTTTTTTGCTCCTTGGTGAAATAGTTTCTGAGAAAAAAATTGTCAAAATTTTGAAAAACTGCCGTCAGTTGGCATTCTTGATAGCTCGGTTTTCAAATGTAGCATGTCATATATATAATCATATTTCAATATCTACTCTACAAATCATCTTCAAATAATTTATGCACAATATTTAGGGTATGCAGCTTATGAAAAAAATATATTGTTACGCTTATAACATTTTAAGTGTGTCTAAAAAAATATTTAAACTTTGAAGTCGTGAATTTTTTATGAAAAATAATGCATTAACAAAAAAAGCATTATCAACAAAAGGCGGTATTTTTATTAAATTTATTTTTTATGGGAGATATACTTAAAGGTGTCCTTTACCTGATTCTGAAATAAAAATAGTGGGATTTTGGGTGTTTTTGGTAGTATTTCCTATTTAAAAATATTTTGAGGTGCATTTCATATCAAATCAAGCAGAGTCATTCCATGTCAGTTACCCTAAGCCATTTAATCACTGTCACAAATTTCAATGAAATTGGGTTTGTTTATAGCTTATTTTAAGACGTAATCACCTTTAATTTTCTTGATCCTAAGTAAAATATTTTTTAAGATAAAAAATATCAAAATTTTGAAAAATTGTTTTAAATTTTTTTAATGACAGTTCGATATTCAAAGACTACATTAAAAAAAAAAAAAAAAAAGTCATTTCAATATAAAATCACTAAATAGGTTTCAAATAATGTATATGTGACAAATAATGTAGGCTGATTATTATTTCTTGTTTTTTATCATGTTTAAACACTAAGAGTGTCTTTTTTCTTATGAATTCTAAAATCAAGATTTTTATCAAAAATAATGTGTTAATCAAAAATTTATTATTAACCGAAGGCAGGGTGTTACTGCTTTTTTTTAATTGTACGTAAAAATATCTTTTAAATGGTTATAAAATAAAAATAGTGAACATATGAGAAAAAATTATCAAAATTTTGGAAAAATGCCACGAGTTGCCATTAATGATTGTTCAATTTTCAAAGGCCTCATTTTATATATAAAATCATATTTCAATAACTAATAAAGAAATCTTCTTCGAATAATTTAAGCAAAGTAAATAAAGTGTGTAGATTATGAAAAAAATATTGCTGTAATGTTAAAAAATATTTAAATGTGTCTAAAAAATTGTATAATCTTTGAAATCAAAAATATTTTACAAAAAAATAATGAAATTATTAAAAAAATCTTTATCAATCAGAGGCGGAGTTTCTATGACTAATTTTTTAATTTTAAATTGTACATAATACTACATTATAACTGGATCTGAAATAAAAATAGTGGGATTTTGGTTGATTTTAGTAGTATTTAAATCATATTTAAAATTATCAATATTTTCAAATGTAAAACCTATCCAATGTATCATCCCTGGAAATATTTTTATTTATACATTTATTTTATTTTTCAAATTATCTTTTATGTTCGTTTCTTAAGGAAAAAAATAAACAATATTGTTTTTTAGTAAAACTTCTGGGGCGAAGAGCAATTATCCCTTTCTAAAACAGAGAAAAATCACTAACTCCTCACCGCCCAATAGAATTTTTCAAAATGACAGTCCTAATCTTTAAACTCATATTTGGCTGTTAATATTGAAAATTTAGCATTGAGCTGCTAATATTGAAAAAAAAAAAAAAACCAAATTTCACTCTGTTGAAGAAAATTTTGACGTATTGTGCTTTAAATATATGCAAAAAATGCATAATCCATTATATTTATATCTTTCAAATAACTATATCTAAAAAAATATTTAAAACTTAATGAGTTGCACTTTTGTAACTTTATTCAGTTTCTAATGATATGTACCGTAATTTCGGGTGTATAGCCCACAAATCAAACAATTCAGTTTGGACCCAGAAATTTTATTCAGTATTTGAAGACCAATATTTACTGTGATCTAAAAAGTTACATTTTATTTTAAAAAATTTCTGGGTCGAAACACGATTGTATGATCTGCGGGCTATACACCAGAAATTACGGTAATTTGATTTATTTCATCACAATATTGCTGAAAGATGGATTTTCAACATATATATGTGTGTATATATATCCCTGTTCTCAAACAAATTATTTAAAAATTATTCATTTATGTTTAATAAAGCATATATATATTGTTTATACACTTACAGAAAATACATATAGCAAATTTTATGATATTATGTCAATAATGTCTAAAAGTAAAGAACTTATCGAATAGTATGTAACGAAAAATTTAACATCTGGTGTAATGACAACAAAATTTTATAATTGTTTTACTTAATTTGGATGAATGAAAAAAGCTTACATGTTTATATTTTATTGAAGTACAGGTGAAAATGTCACAAAGACATACCTCAACAACCACTGAGTATGTCACATTCACACTACAGATGATTTTTTTTTCTTTTGATCTTTCGGGTTTGATTTCAGATGGTAATGAATTAATTAGTTTTGTTAGAAGTGTCATTGCAGTCAGCATATTAGGCTCACTATTTTTTTTATATAATTTGTTTTGATTGACTCGATGAACAACAATATTTAAAGGGACCATTTCATGACTTTTCAATTAAAAGCTGATTTATAAATTCATCATGTTGTTTAGTTATTATTATCGTCTTAAGATAATAAGTTGATATTAAAATTTTTAAATGCAGTTTATTTATTATTTGAACAGTTGAAAGTATTTTTCAATAAGAGTGTGGGCTGTTGATTTTAAGTCGGCTGTTGAGCAATGTAGTGTTGGTAAAGGAACTGGTACTATTTAATTTAATTTTTATTGCTGTAAATAATATTTGTTATTTTATTATTGTATGTATTATATTTAAGCAAGAGTTGAAATACACGATATCGTAGTCATTTTAGTACATCTTAGCATGAAAAGCTTCAATATTTATCATTAAACATTCACATTTTATGAAAATTTTGTTAAAATTGCTCATATTTTCACTATTTTTATTTTATAACTATTGAAAAGATATTTTTACGTACAATTAAAAAAAGTAATAACAGCCTGCCTTCGGTTAATAATAAATTTTTGATTAACACATTATTTTTCTCAAAATTCTTGATTTTAAGAATGCACAAGATTAAACACACTCTTAGCATTTAAACATGACAAACAACAATAAATAATAATCTGCCTACATTATTTGTCACATATACATTATTTGAAACTTATTTAGTGATTTTATATTGAAATGACTTTTTTTTATGCAGTCTTTGAATATAGATCTGCCATTAAAAACATTTTTTAAAAAAATTCAAAATTTAGATATTTTTTTTATCTTAAAAAATATTTTACTTGTAATCACCTTTAATTTCCTTGATCCTGTCTTAAAATGAGCTATAAACATACCCAGTTTCATTGAAATTTGTGACAGTGAATTAAATATCTTAGGCGAACTGACATGGAATGACTCTGCTTGATTTGATTTGAAATACGCCTCAAAATATTTTTAAATATTAAATACTACTAAAAACACCCAAAATCCCACTACTTTTATTTCAGAATCAGGTAAAGGACACCTTTAAGTATATCCCCCACAAAAAATAAATTTAATAAAAATACCGCCTTTTGTTAATAATGCTATTTTAGGTAATGCATTATTTTTCATAAAAAAATCACGACTTCAAAGATTAAACATTTTTTTAGACACACTTAAAATGTTATATAAGCGTAACAGTATTTTTTTTCATAAAATACGTATCCTATATATTATGCATAAATTATTTGAAGATGATTTGTGGAATAGATATTGAAATATGATCATATTTATGTCATGCTACATTTGAAAATCGAGCAGTCAAGAATGCCAACTGATGGCAGTTTTCAAAATTTTGACAATTTTTTTCTCAGAAACTATTTGACCAAGGAGTAAAAAAAAATACTGGGAATCATATCTTAATAAAAGGAACAAACACACGCAGTTTCATCAAAATCTGTGATGGTGGGTTACATGCCTGCCTGAACTGACATGGAATGACCCATTACTTTATCTTAAGGTTCAACATATGGTGCCAAAACTACTGCAAATCAAATTTCATTTTTCCTCTTTCTTTGAAGTTTTCAATTAGTCAGAATAGGATGTTACACAGCATTATTTATTTTATTTTCCATAATTTTAGCCTTGTTAATGTAGCCTGTTGTTGTTAAAATGATAATGATATTAGATTTAATGATATTAATTTTTCCAATTCTAAAATAAATTGTAATAATTTGCTTTTGATGAAATTTATAATTTTTCATGATGCTAATTAACTTGTGTATTAATTACCATTGTTAAGTATAAAGTTATAGTAATAATAAAAATGTATAGTTTTTTTTTTCTTTTTTTCTTTTTTCAAAGTTAAGATGTGTAGTGCCAAAACAATGCAAAATCTGATTTATTATTATTATTTTAAGTTCTGAATTTAATATTTCAAAAATAATAAAATATTTTCATAATCGGCATGATCCTTATGGTTTTTGAATAAAGAAACTATACTGTAATCAGGAGTCAATGCAGGCAAAATTTTGGGCCCATCTAGGGATCCTTCACAAAAAGCATTTCAATAAAGCATACTCCTTCACAAAATTCCTTTTATCCTCTTTGTTACTGAGTATTAATGCAGTATTACTAATTATTACTGAATTATTTCTTCGCCCATATGACTTCAGAGCAAGATTTTTATTTGCATCAGTTCGAATCTTAGACTTTGAAACATATCATTCTAATATCGAAATTGTAATTATGTTCAAGTATCATTAATAAAATGGGACAAAACAGAGGTCCACATATGTGGACCCGGGAAGCAAAGAGGTTCATAAAACAGGCTTCTTCACAAAATTCCTTTTAATAAAACAGGCCCCTTCACAAAATTCTATTTAGTAAAAGTGATGAGTGTGTAATCTTCAGTAATTATTTTTATATTGTTAGGTATTAAAATATGTAAATTGCAAAGAAAACAAGTTCACCAGAAGGTTAAACTTTAGCAGGACTTAAAGAAGTTATTAATAAATGCTTGTTTTGAATTTCAGTAACAGAACTTTATATTTTGTTAAAAAAAGTTACTTTTCAGAAAATGGGACCCAAGAAAAAATCCCTGCATCAACCCTGCAACGAGAATAATTGATCGTTAAGTGGTTATGTACATTTGCTGGATTCTTTTAATATAAACATGATAATATTATGATCGTTAAAGAAATAATGAAATAAAAATAATCTTACTTTACATGTAGACAGTGAAGAGACAACTTTGAAGAAATAAACAACGCCTTTATTTTCAGTCATTAGTAAAAAAAGGTTAATACGTAATCTTGCTTCTGGTAGCAATGTAGAAATAAAAAAATGGATTCTCTTATAAAAAGAGGAATGTAAAAAAGTTGAATTATTCCATGGGATTTTTAGATTAGAGCAGCACAACTTTAGTTAAATTAATTTTTAGCATGACAAAAAGCTCCACAAATATACGATCCATAGTATGGACGTATTCTTTCAGCAAACTATTTTAGCGGCATTCAAACGACAGGCACAAACCTGCATTCTGATAAATGTTCTTCAGAAAACTACATATTTTCAATACAACATCAAACCCAATTCTGATTTGAAAAATAACGGGCTTTAGCTTTTAAACAATGAATACGGGTTTGTGAAAAATATTGCCAGGCAAAAACAGACTAGCACCACAGCGCAACTGATAAAAGATAAACATTGCAGCTGACTGAATTTAAATAGACATCGATGCTAAAAAATAGCTAAAAAGGAATAAAAATAACTAAATTTAAATACTATGAGAAGTATTCTCACACACCCCTGGTAATATATATCTGTACCTTGGAACAAAAAGGGCCAATGTCCATTTTTCTCAAATGGCATGAAACCCAATTTAAGTTTGAAGAATTTTAAGAATCTTGCTACGATTTCTGCACTATTATTTTTCAAAGTTGCACCTTTCAATTCAGTAATGTTTTTCTCACTGCAATCTAATGTTATATTGATTTAGTTTTTTTTTTCCATTTTAAATTGGCCATTTTTACATTAACAGTAAATAACATTGGCCTCAACAAAATAGTTTGTTTTCAATGATCTAATATTGGGAGGGCTCTGGCCCTTTTAACAATTACTTTATATCGCATTCTGAATTCATTCGTGCATTTAACTCAAACTTCTCAATTTTGGACATTGGCTCTTTTTGTTCCAAGGTGCAGATATATTTTTAAGTTATTGATTTTCACTTTTATTCACTAACATTTTATTAGCCTAAAGTGAAAATTTATTGAGTTTTGTGCTTTTATTTTTTCTTTAGAATCCTTATTGAATGTTTCTACCCTCAAGCATGTTAAGTCTACTTCATCTAACGAAGGCAAGTACTTATTTCTTAATTGTTATATTCAGCAAAGTTTATCTATAACAATATTGTTGATAGGCTTGAAAATTGAAATTTTTAGTAGACAGTAACAAGACCTTTTTATCTTAATAGCAACTTTTTCATAATCCTAATTATTATTAAACTAAATTAAATATAGGTTATGGTAGTTTTTTGTTTTTATAAATTGCATCAATATGTTATCAGAACCGTTGCAAAGAAAACATTTTTGTGCAGTTTTCATTAAATTTTGGATAATATATATATATATATATATATATGAGTATATATATAAAGTAGCATGTTTATTTTACATAGTTGTCTTTTTAAGTTTTCATGTAGCATGGTGACTGGATAATTTCAGGTCTATAATTCTTTTAGAACTGGAAAAAATTGTTATTGTCATCAATTTAAAATAAGAGATTTATTGTATGTTAGTGTGACATTTACTTAATGTTTTAATTAATAATAAAAAAATTATTTGTAATAATACTTTTCAATAGTTTTATTTTTTAAATAAATATTTAAGAATGTATGTAATTAATAAACATTTTTTTCTTTAGCAACATCTGTAGAACATTTTATTGCATTTTTCATAATTCATTAAAAATAATTCATTCCGTTCATGTAAAATTAAGATAAATAAATTATATTTCTTTCAATCATAAATAGAAACTTTATACTACATTATAATAATTTGTACTTAAGTGTTTGAACATGATAGTGTGAACTATTGATAGAGTGTAAAAAAATCATGATTTAAAAAAAAAAAAAAGATTTTTTTAAAATTTAAATCCCATTTTTATGATTTTCTTCCCAGCGTTCAAATGCTGAATAGCTACCAAGAGTTTTAGGTTTCCAAAACAATTAAACCACTAATTGCTAACATAATCTATGTTTTTACACTTTAATTAATAAAATTATAATTATTAGTAATTACAGAAATTATAAAAACTGCAAATTAATAGTTTCATTAGGTAGTATGATACGATAATGTTATATGCATTAATATTGTAATAATTATGTAAAACTTTATTAAATACTAGTGACATTTAATATTTATTAAAATTATTAATTGCATTTAATATTAAATAGTTAACACTACTTCAAATTAGTAATTATTAAACAAGTAACTCTCTAATTAGGAAGATATACATTTTTAAGCTTTAATTATTAAAATGATAATTAATAATGTAGTATTCATTTTAGAAAGAAAAAGAGGCAGGGCACTAGTTCCAAAAATGGGCACTATTCCATGAGGATATTAGCAATGTGTTTAGTAATGATATAAGAAAAAAAAAATTAGTATGATAAATAAAGGTCCCTATTTTTTAATAACTTTATGAATCATAAATTGAAAAATACAATTAAATAACAGCATGTTTTAATTATGTCCTACTTTTTCTAAAGAAATAAAGTTTATTATTTTTTCAAGATCTTGGGCACATGAATTTAGAAATACTGTTGAATAGGGAAGTTTTTTACTTGAAATCTCTGGCTACAAGTACAGGTGAATTTAACTATTTTTTTTTTTAAGGCAGGGTGCATTTTGCCAGTTTCAAAAGGGACAGGGTGCAGCACCCTTAAAAAAAATGGCCTAGAAGAAACAGTAAGTAATTACAGAATTAATAAAAACTGAAAATAAGTAATCTCATTTGTTCATACACACATACAGAATAAATATAAGAATAGCCAGTTATATCTAAAATCCTCAAAATATTTAAATAAAAGCATTGTTACCTCTCTGTGGGGATTATCAGCTTTCAATAGTTAATTTTTTTTTTTTTTTTTTTTTAAGAAAAATTTTGCTGCCTTTTCAATCTCTAATTAATATTTTTATTTAGTATATATGAGTTACAAAGTTTAAAAAAAAACAAACATTCAACCTATACCGAAGAATCTCTTATAAGCTGTGCTTAACATTTTTATACCAATTAGTTCTTTTTCTTTTTCATTTACAATTTAGCCGTTGCAGATGTCACTCTTTCATTCTTCTTTAACTTGAGATTGCTATTAATTTATTATTACAAAATTAGAATGAGAAACTAAGACACTGACTACAGTATAGGATCTATTATCTGGCGTCCCGATATCTGGAACGCTCTAAAAACCGGAACGCTAAACGATCCAAAACCGAAACTTAGTAAAAGGCTTTCATTTCATAAAAATTTGCAGTTTTTTTTTTTTTTTAATTGAAGAGTTAACATGCTTTATAAATCGATCTTTTGAATAATTTAAACTTTTTCTCATACGCCTCAAGGTACCGTAATATCCCATTAATCTCCCCTCTCCCCAAATGCGGCAAAAAATCGTAAAGTAATCGGAGAGGCCGCTTAATGGGATTAAAAGTGGCTATCAAAATCTACCGCCTGTTGAAATCCGAAAATGTTTATAAGAATAGTCCAAAGCCTGCCCTGATATTCAGATGTTTCTTATTTTGTTAACCGAGATAATTAAAAAGCACGAACTTAAAAGCGCGCTCTCCCTACGATCCCACTTATGACGCTCCCGTGAAAGATAAGAATTGAATGTACGCAATCATCGGACATAAGTTCTCTTTTTGATTGTTTTTATGATTTCGCATCGGCGTAACCTTTAGAAATATGGGGAAACTAACACATATTCTTAAATTTCGTATTTTTCTGTTTCAAACGCTAAAATCCATCATAAAAAATTTTAATTTTAACCTTTTGAAAAAAAATATTTTCGAAATATCACTGAGAATTTGAATGCGTTTTCCGCGATTGAAAATCTGTCGGCAAGCTCCGACCTTTGACGTCATCTAAAGGCACACCTACAATTTGGCCAATTAGGAGAATGAGAGAAACGTTCATTTTACCGTTTTCAGCTGCGTCCATCGAACAGTATAAAAGCAGAGATTCGGAATGGAATCAGATAAGACAGAAAGGTGGTACAGTGCTTCGCGCGAATTTTTTTTTTTTGGAAAAGGGGGGGGGGAGGTTCTTTCGTGGGATTTTTTTTTTAAATATCAAAATTGTTTACAAAATAAGGGAGGATGAGTTAATGGAATATTACAGCAATTATGCATTTCTTTATTTCTGCGAATTTGCGGAAATCTGCATTTTAAGTGTTGATAATTTTGCCTCTTGTATTTTTCTGTCCACTTTCCATGCGATAAATTTGTAAACAAAACAAAAATAAATAAAAAGTCAACTTTCAATATATCCCCCTCCCTCCCTCCCTCCCCAATTATTGGATGGAGATGCAGTTCAAGTTTGTTTCAATATAGACAATAATGCTCCACTTAGTCATCAGATGACATACAGTGAAATTTGTGAAATGATGACTAAAGATGCATCTGATGATCATAGTGATGATGATGACAAGAATGAAGAGGTAGAAAAAATATCTAATGAACAAATGATATTTTACACTCAATAATTAATTCAAGGCTTGGAACAAAGAAGTTATTTCCATGAACAACAAATAATGTCCTTATGTAAAATTCAAGACCAGCTTGTAAAAGAGAAATGTTGCAAGCAGCCAACTTTAAAAGGATTTTTCCAAAAAACTAATTCCCAAGCATCTGCATCTGAACCCCAAAATTAAATTTTATTTTTGATCTTGTTCATTTGTAAGTTTTATTATAATTTAAAATTATTACTTAACATTTTTTTTAATAAAAATTAATTCAACAAATGTGTAATACAGTATTTTTAATATTATTTATGCTAACCAGTATTTCATATTTATGTACATTAGAAAATATTTGTGGTAGTGTTCCGAATTACGGAAAAACCCCTTATCTGGAATGCCCCAGGTCCCAAGGATTCCGGATAACAGATCCTATACTGTATTTATTCTTTTAGTTGCAAAAATTTTTTACACATGCTAAGTTTATTTTATATAAAATAATGCATAAGTTGATTAGCTGAAAGAAATTATGACAGTACAAATTATATTAGATTTAAATATAATTTTTAAATGAAACTTTTATGTTGGATAAAAACAATGCTTTTTACAAACTTAACTGTTTTTAATTTTTTACAATACTCAGGAATTAAGCTTAGAAACAATTATTTAAAGCTCTTTTTTTGTTTATTCATAAGTCAAAATACCTGTAGAAACTTTCAAATTATGTAAATTTTAGATTTTAATACTTTTTTTGACATTTTAAACATTTAGAAAATTTTTGATTTTAATCAATGATTTAAAAAAAAAAAAATTGGTTGATTAAAATCACGATTTAATCGCTGATTTAAATCAGATGATTAAAATTGTTGACACCCTAACTATTGAACTTAAGGAGATAAAATATTATTTTTAATTACTGAATCAAGTGATTTGATATACCGTAATTTCCGGCCTATAATCCGCGGATTATCTGTAAAAAAACCTCAAAAATTTTAAGTGCGGATTATCTACCGGTGCGGACTATCTGCTGAAAACTTTTTTAAGCAGAAGCTCAGGGCAGACATCCAGTTTCTACCGGCAGTCATAAAATAAAAATGTAAACAGTTATCAAACGATTGTCTGCTATTGACCGTTCGTGGAGTTACTTGTGATTGGTTCACATCTGACGTGAACGTGCTAGTGGGAGTGGCTTCCGATTATGATTTTATTTTTTTTAGCCATTTGGCAACATGTTTTTATGAAGAACAAAGCATTTGTCAACTCATCCCTTTCAAAAACTGCAACCTCAATCATTTATGAAATAGCTCTGCCCAAAATTACGGCAGTTTTACTAATTACAATGATTGATATTACGATGCAGCCAATGGGAATCCACCACACAATAATCGAATGAATCATTATCGTATCGTAATTTCGCAGTTTTACTGCTGCCCTCTATGGATAGAATAATAAAATACAATTATGTCCTTGTAATGTATATTAAAAACCAAAACGTATTTGATGGTATATCACGTTGAAAGTTATAATAATGTCTAAGAGAAAACCTGTTATTTAACACTGCAGAATTTAAACAGGACGTTATTTAAAATGCGGAAGATGATTTAAAAACAGCAATTATAACAGAATTATCTGTATTCACAAGACATTCAATGTTTTAGATATAAGATTCAATGAAAAAAAATATTTGTATTTTATAATTTATAATTATTTTATTATAATTATTTTCAATTATTTTATTACAATTATCATTTAAATAGAGCAACTAAATAAATAGGGAGGTGGTTTATTAGTAGTATTTTGGAATGTTGAAAGCAATGAGTAATTGTCGTATAGTCCGGCGTATAATCTGCGGATTATACGCCGATGCGGATTATCTGCTGAAATATTTTTATAAGGGCTAAAAATTGCGGCTGCGGATTATACGCCGCTGCGGATTATAGGCCGGAAATTACGGTATTTTTGTTTTGATTACAGTCCAAATAAGCGCAATCTATTTAAGTGTAACTTTTGATTCAACAGTGACTATTACTTCTACAAAAAGACAAAAATGATGCCCTAGCCCTGATGCAGATCTTTAGTTTCATTATTATTATTGAAGTTTCTTTTTTAAGTTATTAATTTCAGAACATTTTTTTCAATCATAATTTCATAATTTTTTTCATAATTTTTTCTGACATGTTAAATCTTTTTCCAGCTTTCCAAAGAACTGTTTTGAGGGAACTTCAAATTATAAAATATAATCAAAAGATTATCATGGAGGCTTTAGACACTTTCAAAAAGTGTCCTCCATCCTCAAATTTATCTTCAAATTATACAAGTCTAGGGTAAACGCACCGGTAGTGGGCCATTTAAGGACATTTATCTAATTATTATTAAAGTATTAAGGAAATCTAAAAGACATATATTTTTTAACCTAGTCCTAACCTTCAGGTATCAGAATAAACATTCAAAGTTTCAAAATATATTCTTCGGGAAAAAATGAAAAATTAAAAATGTTACCTTCTTCTATGCTCCAGTAGTGGGCCTAGTAAATTTTTGATGCTCCAGTAGTGGGCCACTCCAGTTTAGAGTTTAGTATAAAAATACTGAAGTTATACTTTTTTTACAGTTCTAAAATTGAATACAGTATGGAACCATTTATCGGAAACCAGTTAACCGGAAAACCAGTTATCCGGAATGATATTTCTGATAGACTGATTTCAGAATCTTTGCAGAAAAAGGTATCATACACTGCCAGTTTGACATGGGCTTTGCTTGAAACAATTGTACAATTTGATGACAAGATCTAGTATTTGAAATGAAAACATACACTGGAAAAAAAATCCCAACACCAAGAAAGACTTGTGTTAGATAAACGAAATTTGGTAGGTGTGTTTATACATCTGAAAGATGACATCAATTGAAATTTTGCACTTCGCGCATAAGTGTGACGCTAGTGGCACCACTCAGAACTTGCAGATCATGTTTACTTTAAATGTGTGCTGTAAAGTTCATGGACGTTATTTAGCTTCGAAATGTGACGTATTGAGCTGATGTTACCCAAGAATGCCTTTAACAAGACGAAGAAGCTACTGTCAACAGCTCACCGAGTTGGAACGAGGTCGCATATTCATGCTACGAGAAGGTGGATTTTCTTTCCACGATATTGCAGTAGGACTTGGCTGGAATGTATCCACTGTGCATGATTGTTGGAAGCAGTGGTCAAGGGATGGTACTACCTCAAGAAGATCGGGTTCCAGGCGGCTACATGGCACTCCTGAGAGGGAAGATCGCTGTATTTGGCATACGCCTGTGGCACATCGTGCTGCATCTGCGGCAGAAATTCGAGCTGCAGTTGGTACCACAGTGACACGACGAACTATCAGAAATTGGTTACTTCCAGAACAGCTCCGAGCTAGGCACCCTGTAGCGTGCATTCCACTGACTCCAAGCCATTGCCTTTTGCGAAGCCATCCGTGTCAAGCCGGAGCTCATTGGTGGGCAGAGTGGAGATCTGTTGTGTTTCTATTTCATCAGAAAACACAACAGATTTCCACTCTGTCCTCCAATGAGCTCTGGCTTGACACCAATGGCTTGGAGTCATTAGAATGCATGCTACAGGGCGCCTGGCTCGGAGTTCTCCTTGAAGTAACCTATTTCTAACAGTTCGTTGTGTCACTGTGGTACCAACTGCAGCTCAAATTTCGGCCGCAGATGCAGTACGATGCGCCACAGTCGTACGCCGAATACAGCGATCTTCCCTCTCAGGAGTGCCATGTGGCCACCTAGAACCCGGTCTTCTTGAGGCAGTACCATCCCTTGACCACTGTTTCCAACAATCATGCACAGTGGATACATTCCAGCCAAGCCTTTTCTGCAATATCGCGGAAAGAAAATCCACCTTCTCGTAGCCCGATTATGCGACCTCATTCCAACTCGGCGAGCTGTTGACAGTGGCTTCTTCGTCTTGTTAAAGGTATTCTTGGCTAACATCAACTCAATACGTCACATTTCGAAGCTAAATAATGCCCACGAACTTTACAGCATGCATTTAAAATAAACCTGATCTGCAAGTTCTGAGTGGCGCTACTAGTGCCACACTTATGCGCGGAACTCGAAATTTCAATTGATGTCATCTTTCAGATGTATAAACATGCCTACGAAATTTCGTTTATTTAACACAAGTCTTTCTTGGTGTTGGGAATTTTTTTTCCGTCAGTGTATTTAGTTGTATTTTAGATGTTTTAATTTTTATGCAGAGGTAACAGAAGAATTTTTGTTCCTAAGATTACCTTTTAAACTCTGGTTAACTTTTGATCTTTCTTGCATTGATTTTTAATCCAAGTAATCTAATAATTTAAAATCAGAAATAATGCCACAACCCCACATATTCCACAAAACTTATCAAATGGATGCTGCTTTAATGCACAACCAGTTAACCATAAAACCAATTATCCGGAATACATCTGACCCCAAGCATTCTGGATAAATGGTTCTGTACTGTATACACAATAATGAAATTATACATAGAAGTTTAGATGATTACATAAAATAATCTCACTAGTAAATCTGCAGATCAGGGGCCTCAACTTCAGTTCTGTAAATCAATTTTAATTTTATCTCACTTTACATGTAAGCTGATGTTCTACAAGCTGCAAAGTATTTTTTTTAGATTAAAACAGGGTGTCCTTTCTTATCATTTAAAAATAGCTAATTTCCAAGAAGCCAGTTTTAGAGCTATAATTTTAATTTATGAACTATTTCACAGTTTTTTCATCATGTGAAAATCCATTTCCATCGAAAAAGTTACATCTTTTTAATGTTACTAAATTTAATTTTTGTGCAGTTCTTGTAAGTTATATTTAAAAAATCTGCTTATATGCTTTCACTTGTTAAACAGCAAATATTCCCATATTCTGTGCTCAAAACTTTCTGAATTGTGTTACAATGAATTTAATGAATTTATAGTGATTTCTGTCATTAAAAATACGTTTTCTGTGTTTTTGTACCAGAATGATACAAATGGTAGAAAAAAAAATCATCAGTTTTCATCGACAATAATAGTAGACAAGTTAGCAATTTTTTTCTATCAAAATGCATAGTTTTTTCCCCTCTACATAACAGTCTGTTATATTTTGTAATTTAAGAAAATCTGCCCTATTTGTTATTACGCAGTGGTGTTAAATAATAAGACAAATATAATAAACAGGATAATTAAAAGCTGAAATGACTGCAAAACAAAATGCTTTATCCCAAAACGAAAAAAATCTCAAAATGTGAGAGGGGTTTACAGCCAATTTATTACAAAGAGTATTTTAGTTGAAACTTCCAATGAAAGAGAGGCATCATACTCCGGCGATAATTTCCTGACTCTCCTTTTTTTCCCATCGGCTATTTTTTTTAACACTTTCTTTTAATTCTTTCTTTTTTCGCTTTCGGTTTTTCTTTTTTTTCTGCATCTTTAGCATTTTTAAGACCTTCTCTTTTCTTATTGAAGCATTTGGGGAGAAGTCACAACTGCAGGGAGTTTCTCTCCTTTTCTTTGTGTTACTTCTCCCCCTTCTGGTCAAAAAAGAACCCTTTTGAAGGGTGTTAGTACATTTTTAGATAGCCCACCATTTGAAGGCACTGAATGACTGCCAGTCTCAGTTGATCCTTCTTGAATGTAAAGGTCCACTTGAGCACCTTCAACAATTGCTCTCTGCTCATGCTCAATAGTCTCAGTATCAACAGTGTCAATAGACTCTACAGTGTGTGCCACTTGGACAAATATGACTGGTGTACCCTATAACAAGTACAATGTAAAAATTGAATAAATAATTGTAAAAAAATATACTCAAGTGTTTTATACCCAAGTTGTTTTGTGATAGATTGCCTGGGAAATTGGTTCCATGTTCAAGTCTACTTCGTTTCCAATCATAAGTAGTAAAGATATGTTTACTCCAAGGGGCCTTTCCATTTCCCTTTATTTTCTAAGGAAGATTTAATTTTTTCATCTCCAATTTTATCTTCAAGAACTTCCAAGAAAGAAAAAATTATTTCTATCTCCTTTATTGGTGATATTATCACTTTTTTTTATGTTAGTGTGGATTCAACAGTTACTTTCTTTGGATCCCATGGAACTAGTCTACCTGCTTTGAATCCATTCACAATTGTTGCAGGAGTTAAACAATGTAGTGCTGATTTTGGGACTGGTGTAAAGTCATGTTTCTGCATCTGTTTGCCTTCATGGGTTATTCTGAAGTTCACTACTTCCTGTCACCAAGCACTTTTAAGAGTATGGGAAACAGCAACGTCCATTGGTTGCATTAGGTGTGTGGAATTTGGGAGAAAACTACCATTCAATTCCATGATCCAAATTGATGGTGATTAGATTCAAAGATCTATAAATAACACTACAGGTCGCTCTATGCAATGATTATTTAATATGGCTCAAAAATTTTAACCTTTGTCTTGAGTATTGAACCTTTGAAGTATATATTATTTTAGATATTAATTTCTTTTAGTAATCATATGTCTGATAGCTTACTGAAGTTACATTTTCGCTGCTCCAGAAGTGGGCCACTTGTGCACTAATAGTGAGCCCCTGACCCACTACTGGTTCTAATGAACAAAAACCTAAATAAATTATATACAAAGTCTTAGAACCTCAAAAAATACTTAATTAAAATAAATTAAACATAAATTATTTTTTGGGTATGTGCTCCAGTAGTGGGCGGGGCAATTTCTGGTACAATTTAAGAAACTGCGATCCAGAAGTGGGCCACCCCTTAAAATCAATATAATACCCAATTTTTAAGTTTTCAGCTAATCTAACAAATTATTTACAATGTAATCGAGTATATCAAAGGAAGTTTAATTTAAAATAAAACGTAATATTAAAGAAACAATGCTTTAAATAAAACCTTATCTTTTAATGAAATCACTAAGAATTTGTCAAAAAATCTGTGTTTCAAGACACTCTAGAATATAAACTAATATATCTACAGGAAAATAACAATTATTCCAAACTGTTTATGGAAATTTAACATTTAAGAACTTTAGCTAATCAGATTTCTTTTAGTCGTTTTTCTGAGATGGATTGTGAGCTTGTTTTTAAACTTTGAAAATTAGTGGCCCACTACCGGTGCGTTTACCTTAATAGACGAGTTAGTGGAACTGCTGCCAGTAGCATCAGACCTTCATTTTAGTATTATTGAGGAAAAGCTTGCTGATGAAAAATCCTCTTATCAGATGGTGATATAACATTTATTTTGTTGTTGTTTTTGTTTCTTATCATATGTATATACTTAAAGCATTTATTTGTTTTTCCTGTCATATAAAAATTTTGTGAAAGCTTTTGTTAAACTGTAACAATTATAGTTGAACTTTCTTAAAAGCATGGTACATCAGAATTACAGATTTAACTATTAATAAAGTTGGATAGATTATAACAGAATACTTAGTGTTAATATACAGTAGAGTCTCAAAAATCCACACAGCTTGGGACTGGAGGCTGTGCGGATTTTAGAATTTTGCAGATTCTGGATTAAATGATTTATTTTTTTTAACTTACCTGGCATTTACGAGAAGAGCTTGTAATAATTCAATTTAAGCAAATCAAAACTTTAATCCCTCTTATTTACCTGTACATTATAATTTTAATACCCAAAATTATTTTTATTACAATTCTTAAACATTTCTTGTATAGTTTTTTGCTTGAACTTTCATTTTCTCTTGATGAAGTTTCTTTTGACTTCTGCAAACAGTCATTATTTGCTGTTGGTCTGTACAACTCAAAACAAATGCAAAATAATAATGAAATAAGTGTTGCCAACCTCACATGAAATATAAAATAAATTAATTCACTACTTTCTATAGTGGCCATTACTAAAACCTTTGCGGGCTTGTTTACACTTCACATCAATTTCTATTGTTTTACATTTGGTTGTATGTAGATTTCTGTGAAATAAAAGCATTTTATTTGCATAATATCCAGTGTAATTACTATTTTCTCATAAATTTACATTAAAAATAATTTTATTTTCATTCGCTGATATTTGGAATAAAAATTGTAAAGAATACTTCTTAATTGGGAATTTCATTATTTACGTTTTGAAATGCAAGCAGATTTCAGAAGATTGCGGATTTTAGTGACTCTACTCACCATGATTATCTTATGCAATGTCTTCTGTGAGTTGGTTAACTTTTTATGACTTTTGTGTTAAAAAAAAATTGCTGATAAGGAATTCTATGGAATCTAAAATGTCTAGATGGTTATTTTTAAATATTTGAAGTCGTATACATAATTTGAAATACTATCATACAGAGTTTTTAATTAACAGTGGCTAGTTGCATTTTGCATGCAAGAATTTTAATATGAACACCTATTTTCAACGGCTAACTGTTAAAGTTTTCTTTTCCCTGTAAGATAAAAAATTACTTTCTGATCATTTACTCATTTTTCTAAAAATGTAACAGATACATGTTGATTTACTCCACTCAGTTTTTCTCATTAATCTGTTTAAGTCTCCTGTCCCTGTCAGGTGAAGCGCTCGAGAGCTAATGCTAATCCTATGGGAAAATTATTTGCTAATATGTTGTTTGCATTTTAACATTTTTTAGGGGGTTTTTTTTGCATTGGATACCTTAGGTGCATCTCTACATCGCCCCTTTCTTACTTTTTTGATTTTGATTACAAGTATTTTTTATAATGACACTTTTATTTTTGGAACCGGTTTTGAAAGTGAAAGTAACTTTAAAGTAGCAATGCAAAGATGCACCTCAGCTATCCAATGTAAAAAAAATATTTAAAAATGTCCAAATGCAAACGAGATATTAGCAAATAACCTCCCCATAGGATTAACATTAGCTCGCGAGCACGCTTCCGTGATGGGGACAGGAGTCTTAAGAAAATTATTTCATCTGATAATGATTCTTTTAGAGCTGAAAAGCTGATGTGTAGGGGTTTTTTTCATGAATTTAATTTTAATTTGTTTATTACTGTAACTTATTACATTGTCTATACACATACAATATAAGCAAAAAATAATTTCGTAACTGCATCTACAGAGAACATTTTGGCAACCAAGAAATAATTATATACCATTGATGGTTGATTATTTCCTTCTAGTTTCTAACCCTGCCATCACATTTTTTTAAAACTGTTATTATCTTTTTGTTAGTATAAAATGACTCGTTATTAAGTTTTTTGTCTGAATTTCAGATTTCTTAGCTGAGCAGAATTGGAGGAGTTCAATATGAACAGGGTGTTAAATTCATGTTAAGAAAAGTTTTGACGGATGAAGCGGCGAGTACCTTTAGTTTAATGGGCCTTAGAGGTAAAAAGGCATTCCAAACAACAAATATCTGTAAAGCAATCATGGGTAAGAAATTATTTCTGTAAAACTGAACAGATATGATATCTCCTATGTAATTTGGCATGTTTGTTTGCTAATAATTTCTTCTTTTTACTTTAGTACTGTTTTTATTTTATTTGTTAATGTAAAGTAAAAGTCTGTAAAGTAGACATTTGTAATTTATAAAAGGTGCAGAGAAGTCTTTAAGGATATTTGTACACCTAGATATAAATAGGAAGAATGGAATGCAAAATAAATTGTTCATTTCTCACTGTTGGTGGCTTATCTTGGCATAACATAATTTTTGTAAGTTGGTTTTTGTAATTATAATATAGTGAAATAACTTAAAATTGACAAAATCAGAAGAATGGAAAACATATTTATTTTACATTCCATTCTTCCTATTTATATCTAGGTGTACAAATATCCTTAAAGACTTCTGTGCACCTTTTATAAATTATACCAAGCCTTTAGTTATTTAGTTAAAAAGAGATTTTTATTTAAAGTTTCTTTACTTTGCTTAAAATTTGGTTCACTTTGTAAAAAAAAATGTGTATATTTATTTTTATTAAAATTTTTTGTGCTAAGTCATCTTAAAAAGGGAAGTGCATATATTGATTTTTTACAATTTAAATGAAAATATTTTGTGTATTTAAAAATGTTATCTGCCCCCCCCCCCCTCTCACCTTCTAACACACAGAGCTTGAAAATCTGTTTTCTTAAATAAATTTCTGACATATTTAATATTTAGTGTTTTGTGCTAATGACATGATTTATGTACTTAGTAAAGGATCAGTCAAATTTAGCAGTAAATATTAGTGCTCCCGATGGGATACATATTTTAGTTATACGTTTAAACGATATACATATAATACACTTCTTTGCAATACAAATACCTTAAGATATACGTTTAAACATATCTGGATGCGTATAAGGGTACATCAGTTAAACATATATTTAAGCATATGTACATTTAAAGTATATGTATATTTCAAGTATCGTATTTACTTTTAATAACAGTGGACCTCATCAGTGTTACGTCAGTGAATGGAGAATAAGCTGGAAGTTGAGGGCGTTACCGTAGCAATCTGCATATTATGTTTCATACATAGGATATTTTACTCTTTAAATATTTTAATTAATTTATTATTTTCTAATTTTCATTATATTAAGTGATAAAATGTTATATAAATTTGCTGGAACAGGTTAAATTGTTTTATAAATAAATAATAATTGCTAAAAGATGCCATTATAGTTGTTTTAATTATGTTCTCATAATGGTTTAAAAGATAAGTGTGGTATTGGTCTGTTCACAAACTGCTTGTCTGAGTAAATATAGTAATGTATGCCTATTAAGGCTGTTCTCAACTTCTCTGCTCAACAAGTGCAAAATGTTTTAACACATTTACAAGTTCATTTTTTAATGGAAAGATATAAAATTGGAAGCGATTTGGAATTGAATTGTGTTTTTCATTTTTATGATAAATAAATTACCTATTGTGTTGTAAGCATTTTTGATCACATGACAAAAACATTTTTCCCCCATTCTTGAGTAGTTATTCTTCTTTCGTGCGGAAATTCAATTCAAATTGTCCACTTTGACACTATTTTCTGAAAAATCTATTGCATTTGCAAAAAAAAAAAAGTTCGATTACATAGTTTCTGAACAACAACACCTGCTAGTTTCATGCATTTCCGAACAAAAATAAATTAAAACTTATGTCATAAATGCCTTTTGGATTTGAAAACAAACAACCTTAAGAAAGCTAAGTTTTGGAAGGGTAAGGAGCTGTAGTCGTTGGTTTTGGCTGTCCTGAATGAAACGTTTCAGCTCCCAGTAACATAACCTCAAAACGCATGTTTGAATTTTGAAAATGTTAATATGTTAGTTTTTTTATTTAAAAACCGAAAGTTATTACCGTGAATTACAAAAAGTACTTCCCAAATTTTTACTTTGACTTTATTTAGATTTTTTGTTCGTCACATGGTATTGAGAGCGGATACCCCGTTTTTTTTATATTTTGTATAAATAATGTATACAAATTGTATTCATTGTAAGTAACTAGCAAAATTAAACACTTTTTGAGCAAGGAATGAGAGTATAAATGTTTCAGATTTATTGTGAAACCTTGTTAAGTATGTTTTTTTATTTTTAATATTTTAAAATTTCTTTTTTCGTGTGTGTTACGGTCAAGATTGCATCTGGGCACAAATGCTGTTCTTTCCACGGAGCTATTGTTTTCTACTCTGTTAATGTATAATAAAAATCCATTTTTTTAATCATGACACTCATGATATTTTTTATACAAAATATTAGGGCATTACATTTAAGATTTGTTAATATTGACAAATATAGTTTTTTCTATAAAGTACCTATAAATTTCATTTACTTATAGACTGGCAAATTATCGACTTGAAGGTTTTAGAATGCAATTACACATGCTTAAAATGACTTATCTTCTCTTTTCTTTTTTAGAGTAAAATATATTTTCAAATTATTTTAAATTTAGAAAACAATATTCTTAAATACAATAAAATTATGATTACAAAACTTCCCAGGAGTCGGATTGATCAATGTCACTATAAAATATAAAGTATATTTAAGTCTGTTCTGTGGCCACAAGTAAAAATAATGTTTCACACAATGTGCCTGTGCCATAAATCAAAAGAAGCTAAGGTGCTGTGCTACAGATCTGCAAAAGGTGCTTTGACATTACCCATGAACGATAGTAATACATTTCATACTTAATAGCTTACCAAAATGCAAACTGAGAAAAAGTATTCAGATTTTTTAAGTACCTGCATAACAATCAGGAGGTAAGTAAACATGGCCCCAGTAAACCGCAACTCTGTATGCAGGACTCTACAGGATTTTTCTCAATGTCTCTTATCTGCAGATAAGCATTAAAACATCTATTTTTATGCCTTGAATGAAAAATGTTTAGACGTTTATATGTTTAACTGCTTGGGTAAGATCTGTATATACGATGTACCGTATATGCTGTTTTGCATAATATGTATAACCAACATAGCCATAATATACGTATCTGAAATACGGTCCCCATATACTACGTATTATATGTATACTCATATAAACGTTTAATAGGGAGCACTAGTAAATATATTTATATAAATGAAACTTACTTTACTAACACTTGTATTCACCAATGTGGGTCAACTCCCGAGTCAGTGTTAAATGCTGGGTTATCTCAAAATCGGTATTCACCATGCAAAATTTGCGTGTTAACACTGGTTTTAACTCCCTGTTTTTGATCCTCTGATTTCGGAGGATTAACTCTTTGATCATGGGTCAACGCATGCGTAGTATGTACATTTAGTGATGTCATTAAATTAACGACAAGGATTTAAATTAGCAGAGTTTAAAGTAATACACAATGAAAACTAAAGCTAAATGTCCCGTTTGGGTTTTAAATAGTTATGAAAAAGATAAGAGATGTATGGTGGCGAAATGAAAACAAATTAAGTTTAAAAACAAACTAAACATTTATTAAATAAAATATAAAACAATATGATTAAATATATTTCCAACAGTAAATAAATCTTTAAATTCTATTAAGTACATTCTGCTATCAAATTATACATATCTAGAAAAACATATTTAACAATAAAAGGAAAACTGACCTCGTGACACATAACGAAATAATCGCTTGAGTGACTGTCCATATTTAGATATATCCGTAAACTGCCGACAAAATAAAGTATCCCGATTCATATATATATATATATATCAATGCTGAAGAACACTAGGAAAACATTTCTATAAAGAAGAAATTGCATTGCTGAAGAATATCACAAAACACTTAAAGTTGATGTATTAAATCGTCGATAAATAAATTCACTCCAAGCTTCACTTTAACAACTGCCATTCATGACTCACGTCTCGGCATTTACTTGTTGTCGAGATGAAACAGAGTCCATACATCAAAACAGGAGTCGAAGTTGAAAACTATCGAACTCCCATTAGTAACCTCATAAATGGCTGACACAAGTTAAAGCAAGAGCAAGTAAAGTAATTATTCATTAAAAACCAACAGAACTTCTAAATGAACGTCCTCAGCCATCGAAACTCCAGAGAGATAAAACACTGTTAGAAAGAGGAGGTGAAGAGAAAAGAAAATGGATCTGTATTTATATCAGCCGGGCGTTCAAATAAGATCTCATTACGCAATTCAAGGAGCAGCAGCAGACGAAACCATGATGGAAGATCGCACAGCCGATGTGCCGTAGACTCAAACGGACAACGCCATCTGGCAGCGAACGTGGAACTATTATCGAGGCGGTCATTTGAATGAGATGCATGCTCTTGAATGCATGAAAGCTGACCGCTGGAAAATGGATTGAAAAACGAAAGTACGCCCGGGAAAGAAAGTAAATAAACTAAAGAACTTTACAAACAGGATAACTGAATTGGATAAAAGGTAAGTAAAGAAATGATTGACTTTATATTATTAATAAATGATATTTAAAGTGTGTTAAAAGATATTCAAATAAAGAAATATATGAAATGTAGAGGAGATATATCTGGACAGTGTCAAGATAGGAATAAGGTGTTTTACACTTGTCATTTAGATCGTAAACAACCAAGATGGATGACTTCAGCGCCTTAGAAGATCTTCAAAATTTAGAAAATCTCGAACAGCGCAAAAGATTTATTTGTCGCGATAGGACATGTGATTTAGACGTCTTAGATAATTTTGATTTCCAGCTTCGGTATAGACTGAATAAAGATATCATCAAAGATTTGATTCAAATGCTCGATGATGAATTATCATCACATACTGCTAAAAATTGTGCTCTATCCTCTGCAGAAAAAATGTGTTTAGGATTGCAGTATTTTGCTACCGGAAATTTCCAGCTAACGGTAGGAGATTTATCAAATGTAAGCCAATCCTCTGCTTCAAGAACAATAAAAGAAGTCGCTGAAGCAATAGCAAGTTTGTGGCCTAATTACATCCGACTGCCTCAGATGGACAACGAGCGTCGACAGGTTTGTTATGTATTGTTATTAGGGATGCACCGAATATTTGTTTTTCAGCCATACTACTGAATATTCAGCTAGACCAAGTATCAAACTATTCGGTCTGCCAAATATTCGGCCGAGCCAAATGTCAAACTATTCGATCAAATGGAATACTTATAAAACCTCATGAAAAGTTTGTAGAAACTGATATAACTTTAGGGCTTACTAAAGTTGTGGAACAGATGCCGTGATTCTAGGATAAACTAACATAGCTTTATTGGAATAAGAACAACCTCACTACATAGCGACTAGCGCACCACTGCGATCACTGGCGGCGATCTCCGATCGCAACAGACGCTCAGTAGAGGCGCCATCTATTGAGAGGAAGGTATTACAAACACACAACATTCCCTCCCTCCTTAAAGAAAGTACAAGATGTAAAGGTCATTACATATAGACAGTTCAAAACAAAAGTCTTTTTAAGGAAAACAGTTCAAAAACCAACGAACAGTCTGTCAGTCTATAATTTTATATGTAACAGTATTTCACAGAGAACAGTTCAAAAACTAACGAACAGTTTGTCAGTTTATAACTGGAGACGTACTGGTTTTACTCTTACACGTTTTGAATGTCTAATCAATGGAGTACTATTTTCATCATGAGTGAGCACTTGCGGTGATAGCACTGGGGGTTCTGCAGGCGACTTGCTCACTCTGCCTGTAGAACTGACCTCTGAGGAGAGCACAGGAGGTTTGGGAGCGCAAGTGGGTACCTCAGTCTGCAAGTCAGCAGATTCTGATTGTGGTGCAGCAGGAGCTGTAAATTAAGTGAAGTAGGAATTTCACTAGTCAGCTCTTCCTGCCTAAGCCTTAACTGGTCGATGTGCTGAGTCCAGTTTCCCATGGGGGTTGAAACCTCACACATAACTTTTCCCAATGGACGTAAAATATTGCCAGCAACCCATGGTGGGCCACGACCAAATGCACGCACCCAAACTGGAGTGCCCTCTGAAATTTTCTTTGACCCTGTCTCTTTCGTCTCACATGTCTGGGTCACAGGATCTCGAATTAGGTCCAGCCGTGTTCGAAGAAGCCGACTGAACATTGCCATGGCTGGAGATATTCCCGTCGCTGCCAATGGTGTATTGCGGTAGTTGAAAAGGAATTGAGACAGCCTCTCTGCGAAAGTCCCTCCAGTCATTTTCTTCAAGGCTGATTTGACTGTACGGACCGCTCGTTCAGCTAAACCATTCGAACGTGGATGGTATGGTGGTATTTTAACCTCAGAAATGCCATTGTTAGCTAAAAATTCACCAAATTCTGCACTGCTGAAACCAGGGCCATTGTCGCTGACCAGACTTTTGGGAATGCCGAAACGAGAAAACAGGCTACGTAACACCATTATGGTTACACAAGATGCTGTACTTGAGACTTGTGCCACTTCTAACCACTTTGTTTTGGCATCCGCGATTACTAGCAACATGTGACCTTCCACTGGACCCGCATGGTCAATGTGGATCCGCTCTGATGCTTGTTCTGGCACAGGCCAAGAAGAGTACTTTACTGGAGGTGCTGAAGCATTTTGCTGGCAAACAACACAACCCTTCACTCTTGCTTCAAGATCATTATCTAATCCTGGCCACCAAACACTGGAACGAGCATGGGCCTTTATAGCTGTTATGCCTTGGTGAGATGAATGAAACTCATCTAATATGAATTTCCTAAATTTTGGTGGAATAAATACATGTGAGCCCCTGAAAATGATGTCTCCTTCAAAAGATAATTCATCTTTTACTCTTAGAAAAGGGTGCAGATTTTGCTCAATTTTCTTCAGAAAGCCGTTTAAGATGTAAGATTTTAGCTTGCGTAGATCAGGACATTTGTTAATTTCTGTTGCAATCAGATGGCTCGTCACTGAAGTGTCGTCTAACTGTGTCAACAACAACACTGACTCTGTCAGAGCTGGCAGATCAAGATGCTTCGTATATAAGGGTAGCCGACTGCAAGCATCTGCATTAGCATGCAAACTACCCTTTCTGTATTTGATAGTGTATGAATATGCTGCAAGGGTCAGAGCCCAACGTTGAATTCGCGCAGCAGCCACAACTGGAACAGGCTTGTCTGCAGAAAGGAGATTAACTAAGGGACGATGATCAGTAAGTAATGTGAATGTTCGTCCTAACAGGTATTTACGAAATTTTGTTACGCCAAAGACCAGGGATAGAGCTTCCTTTTCTATATGGCTGTAATTCTTTTCAGTGTCAGTTAAGGAACGTGACGCAAAAGCTATTGGGTGATCACCATCTTCGGTTACATGAGATAATACAGTTCCAAGACCATAGGGACTGGCGTCACAAGCCAACACAACTTCCTTCTTATTGTCAAAATGTATCAGCAGTGATGAATTTCGTAAGGTTTCTTTCACTTTAGAGAAAGCTTCTTTCTGTAATTTATCCCATTTCCATTTGGTTTTATCTTTTAAGAGCTCATATAATCGCGCTAACAAAGTGGCCATGTTTGGCAGGAACTTAGCATAGTAAGCAATCAATCCGATGAAGGAACGTAGTTCATCCTTATTCTTCGGATCTGGTGTATTGACAACTGCTTCGACTTTAGACTCTAGTGGATGAAGTCCTTTACTATCAATCCGATGACCAAGCTATTCAACTGAAGTCTTCAAAAATTCGCATTTGTCAGGGTTGAGTTTCATACCAGCTTCCTGTAACCACGTTAGAACAGCTGTCAAGTTCTGTAAATGTTCAGCTTCATCTTTTCCGAACACTAAAACATCATCAAGATAGCAAGCAGCCTTCAGACCATACAGAATTTTATCAATTTCTCTCTGGAACACAGCTGGAGCAGAGGCTACTCTGAAAGGTATTCTAGTATACCGGAACAGTCCTTTATGTGTGTTAATGATGACTAGATCTTTTGACTCTTCGTCCAGTTGTAACTGGCAGTAGGCATCACAGAGGTCCAATTTAGAGAAAACGACTCCGCCTGACAGCTGGGCAAATAAGTCTTCAATGTTAGGAAGTGGATACTGCTCTAATTCAGTCATCTTGTTCGTCGTTAATTTGAAATCTCCACATATCCTGATACGGCCGTCACGTTTCAACACAGGTACAATAGATGCAGCAGACTCAGCGGTCTTCACTGGTTCAAGAATGCCTGCTTGAACCAGCCGAACTATCTCTTGGTCAATTTTGTCCACCAGAGCATACGGTATTGGACTTGCCTTAAAAAAATTTGGAGTTGCAGAAACTTTCTTAATTAAATGCACCTTGACATCTTTCACAAGACCTAATTCTGGTGAAAATAGATCTTTAAATCTTTCTAAAAGGTTCTGGAATAACAATTCAGAAGTTGGCAGATTGTTTATGGCATAAGGATGGTTTACATTTTTAAAAACATTCATTAATTGCAATGGATAAATCCAGTTACGGCCTGCTAAATTAATACTTCCTTGTCCAACAACCATCAAAGGTAATGAGTGAGACTTTGCTTCATACAACACTTCAACTTGAGTCATACCAATCACTTCGATAGGATGCTCAGTATAAGAATTTAACTTGACTGAGGTTTGCTCCAAAGGAGGAAAATACTCTTTTACTTTATTAAATTCATTTAAAGGCATTAGAGAAAAGGGGGCACCTGAATCCACTTCAAAAACGAATAGCTTACCTTGGAGTAGACACTCAACTCTAGCAGGTGGCAAGGTTTCTTCCATCCCTGAGATGTTGAATAGTGTGTAAGTTACAGGTACTTTATTTTCAGCCTCCTCCACTTGCACATTATGCACCCGAACTCCAGAATTTTTCTTCTTAGATCGGCAAACTTTAGCAATGTGACCAATTTTCTTAGATGCATGGCAAGTTGAATTTTTGAAACGGCATTCGCTGGACACGTGATTACCTCCACATCTATTGCATTTTTCGGCATTTTGCGTTGAAACACGAGAATTCGGACTTTTGGGTACAATATTCTTCTTTAAATGAATTTTATCTACTTCCGAGCCGGATCCGGATGCCATCCGTAGGTTGCTAGCGTCCCTGGCCGCAGTCTCCATAGTTACCGAGATTTCTGTAGCCCTCGTTAGGGTTAACTGGCTTTCAGATAGGAGTTTTCTCTGGATACTTTCATCTTGGATCCCGCAAACGATCCGATCTCGCAGCATTTTATCGAGAGATGTGCCGTAATTACAATGCTTAGCCAAGCTGCGTAACTCTGCGATGAAATTGGCGACTGATTCGCTGGCGCGTCGCACTCTGCTATTGAATTTATATCTCTCAACGATCTCGGACGGCGCTGGATCAAAGTGCGAATTCAGAACTTGAATTATTTCCTCCAGAGTCTTCGTATTTGGTGCCGCAGGCAAAAGGAGATTACGTATTAAGGCATAGGTAGTTGGGCCGACGACAGTTAGAAAAATAGCCCTTTTTTGATCTGCTTGATCGATCCCATTAGCTATAAAAAACTGTTCCAGTCTTTCAGTGTACAAAGTCCACGATTCTGCTGATGAATCGTACTCTTTAATCTGCCCAAAAGAGCCCATCTTATGAAAAAAATACACACTAATGCGTTAGGCTTCGTACGGCGGCGTGCGCTGCTACCGGCGACCGCGTGTTAGGGTTAACACGGCGCGGCAAAGATTGGCGGCGTCATTCCAATCAAGGAAGAGAGAAAAAAAAATTTCTCCTCTTTTAACATCGAATCGCATCCTCATCGCTAATGATATAACTTTAGGGCTTACTAAAGTTGTGGAACAGACGCCGTGATTCTAGGATAAACTAACATAGCTTTATTGGAATAAGAACAACCTCACTACATAGCGACTAGCGCACAACTGCGATCACTGGCGGCGATCTCCGATCGCAACAGACGCTCAGTAGAGGCGCCATCTATTGAGAGGAAGGTATTACAAACACAAAACAAAAACTTTACGTAACGTCTACTTTTAACTGTCAATAAAGATATTCAGAATAATTAGACAGAATCATCTTTATATAAAAGAGAATGCTTTTATATTATTTATTTTCTGCTTTAAAAGTGTCACTTAAGAAAATTAATGGTACATTTCGGTTAGCCGGGCACCAGTGTTATATATGCATACATATGTCTATATACATGTATGCATATACATATATGTAGATATAATAGGCATATATGTGTAGTGTATACATACAATATATGTATGCATATATAACACTGGCACCTGGCTAACCAAAATGTACCAAATTAACCATTAATGATGACCTTCACTTGAAAATGATGTACAAATGCAATTTCCTGAGTATTATCCATTTCTTATTTTTTCGCAAAAAGGGTGTTTCTAAACAAAATGGAAAAAAAAACTTTTTGGGGTAATAATAAGTATCAAAACGAGCAGTATTTTGTACAGCAAACCAGGATCGTAATTCACTTATTCAGTCAAAAAATACAGTGTATCTCACCCAGGTCAAATTTTAATTTTCTTTTGTTATTTTAACAATAATGAAGATATTGTAACTATACTGTCAACAGAGGTACTTTAATTTCTGTTCAATATGGTAACATGTCGAGAAATGCTGGAAATTGCAAACATTCTAAACAGCACTGAGCTAGACATTCCTTTATTAAGAATGTAGCTAACAGTACTTATACTGTGTCACTGGCCAAAATTCAATCACTTTGAATGATACCATGACATTTCATTCAAACAATTTAAAATGATGCAAATCTCACTAAAATATCTTCAGTTTATCTAAAGTTATGAACAATTATTCAGTTATGGCTTGTAGTGACACGCCTTGCATTTTTAATGGAATAAATGGGATGATAAGTTGTTTCTTATTGAATATAAGAAAATTGTGTTCATTTGAAAATGCAGATAAAAGCGTGGAATTTAATTTTGTTGATTAAAAAAGTTTTAAACCATCCTCTTCTTAAATAACTTAAAACATAGATTTTTTTAGTGCAAAGTTTACTTACTAAAAAATTTTGTTTATCAAAATGAAAGTATCTGTGCTGAATACTATGTAAAATTGTTTAAACTTTTTAATACCATTAAACTCTGAAATATAAAAATATTTGACTAGCCGAATGTTCGGTATTCAGTTTACCTGCAGGCCGAATATTCAGCATTTGGTACAAATCAGTATTTGGTGCATCCCTAATTGTTATAACTCTTAAATTTGGAAATAATTATTTCTGTATATTTTTTTTCTGCAAAATTTTATATTGAATCCAGAGTTTCCTCTTGGTTTAAAAAAGGGCAGGTTCTGCCGGTGAGAAAAGGGTCCTTTTTTTATTCTTAAGGGCATGTTTTGAATTCTTAAGAGCACTTTTTTTTATTTTTAATGTCACTTTTAATATTTAACACTCTTTTTAAAACAACATTGAGTCAAATTTTACAATGCAAGCAAATTTTTTTGTACAAAAAAGAAAAAAGGCACTTTTTTTAATGGAGAGGCAAGAAGGGTGCTGATTCTTTGGATGAAGGGCAAGAGGGGTGCTATTTTGTAACAAAGGGGCAGGCGGGCCGCAGCACCCTCCTGAAACTGCCTGGGGAAAAACTGTGAATCATCACCATCTATGTATAGAGTTCTTGGTGCAGTCATTTTTGCATCTGATTCAGATAAATATAACTGTATGTATGCCAAGAAAACTTCTTTTATACTTTGGCTTATGAAATCACTTGCTTTCATAAACAAATTGTAATTGTGTAAATTTTATCATAGAAATTTTTTACTATATATTACATTTTACTAGCTGGTAAAAGCAAATCTTTGTATGGTAAAATTTTTATGAAAATTACTCAGCTCATCTTTAGTGCAAAATATAGTTTATTGACACACTTAATCCTTCTACCATATCTTTAATAATTACTTTAAGCTGAATGTGGATTTTGATATTTTTCAACATGTTTATAAATGAATTATAAAAATTTGTATAAAAATATTTTTTTTTCTTCAGATTAGCTGAGATTATTATCTGAAAACTGGATTTCCTGGCGTGTTTGGTGCATTGGACTGCACGCACATAAAAATTATCAGCCCTGGAGGAGAAAGAGCAGAAGATTACAGAAATTGGCATGGAGATTTTACTTTAAATGTCCAAACAGTAAGCGATGCCTCGTTGATGATTCAGGACATTGTTGCATGCTGGCCTGGAAGCACATAAGGCTCAACAAGTTTTGATAACTCTCGTTTAAGAGCTATCGTGGAAACCCAGATTCCTGCAGAATATCATCTATTAGACAACAATGGTTACGGATGTCGATCGTATCTTTTAACACCTTTCTTAAACCCATCAACTGCCCAACAGCAAAGGTATGTATAAGTGTAAAGTAGTAATACATTTAATAATATAATTTGTTAAAATTACTTTTTGATTTAGAACCATAATATTAAATCAATTGATAAAGGTATAATCTTTCATTAATATATTTAATTATTTTAGAAAAAAAGTAATAAAACAAGTTAATAATCTATTTAAATATTAAAATATCTATACTAATAAAATAAAAAAAACGTAACACTGACTGAAAGTAACCTATAAACAACTTTATCTTTAGAGGCTTTTAATTTGTGTGCTCACGAAAATAATGAAATTTTGAGATATTTTTAAAAAAGAATCCAGCAAAGGTATACATACAGACATACACTAAAGCTAAATAAAATTATACCACTTATTTTGAAATAGAGATTTAAAAAGGTTACCATAGAGGTCTGCACATACTGAAATTCCCAAGCCATCCCAAATGAAAGTTATCTTAGCCTGGCGGTATAAAAACTAAAAATTTGTCACAACCCGTTTATATTTTTACAATTCACAGCCTGACCCATGCGAAAATCGATGAAATCGAGCCGGCTCAACCTGACTTGATTTCTACAAAAGGAAGATCCAATTTTCCTTAACATACAATTAAGATTCTTTTAAAGAATACTGCCTACATATTTTTTAAATACAGACATTGAAAAATATGTAATTATGCAGAAAAATATTATTGTAAGCCTGATTTGGGCCCGGACATAGTCTGCTTAGAAAAAAAAGCCTGACTCGGACAGCATGCAACTGTCCTGTGCCGATCTTTATGTTGGACATATACATTTTTGTATTGATATTGTCAAACTAGCATCACTCATGCAGCACATTTGTACTTATTTTCACCCTAGTCATGTGCATTGAAAATTTTTTATATTTCATTGGCTGGGTTTGATCCTTTCAAATTTTATATAGAGCCGTTTGGTCCACTTAATTATTTTAATGACCCAGCTTGCCTATTTAATTCTTTTTGTTGCCCTGGCTTGGTCTATTGAAAAAATTCTTTATTCCTCCATCCGGACCTGTTTTAGAGTTTGCCCTTATTTTGCTAAGCCATGTAGAGGCAGACCTCTAAGTTTAATTCATCTACTTAACATGGAGGTGAACTTGATTTATTATTTAATAGAAAAAGTAAAGTAACACAAAAACTGAATTAACTCATTCATTATGCTTTTTTTTTCTATAAAGAATATTTTTACTATACAACAATTATAAAAGTTGATTGAGATATGCATATGGGCAGAGCCGTCCTTAGTGAAAGCGAGGCCGGGTGCAAGAATTTTTGCGAGGCCCTTCTCTTCCAAAGATAATCCCCTCCCATTCCCACCAATTTTGCCAAGCTGGAGTTTTTTATTCACCTACCAGAAATTTCGAATAGTAATTTTTGCTTTATTTAATGATACACAATCTGTCATTAAATAAAGTGGAAGTAACTATTAGGAAATTCTGGTAGATATCTTGATTTTAAAAAATCCTCCAAATTGGCAACACTACTTCCCACAACCCAATTGCCCTTTGAAAAAAGTTACATTACATAAACCGGGGTGCACCAAGGATTAAGCCTTTTTTAGGGAAGGGTGGTGGTGGATAATATGTTTTATACAAATTCTTGGACTGGGCTCAGGCTATTCTTTTTTCTACAGACTTGGAACTCGCCGGGAATTCATTTTTGGAGTGTCATGTCAGAGCGATATTTCCTTCCTGTTTCTTTTCTTTTTTCTTTTTGGTAAATTAGTGATATTGTACAGTTGTTGAAAACGATAGAGAGAAAATTTAACTGCCAAATTGCCTCAGAGAGATCCAAAAGATACTGTTAGACTCAAAATTGTGTAAAGAGTAAGATGAGGTTAAAGTTTCACAATGCTAAGGTTTGATTAAGGTTATTAGACAAACTTTTATTTGCCATCTTCCCAAAAATCATTCAATTGATATTTTTAATGTGATACAATGCATAGATATATCAGGTATTTTTTTAATTAAAAAAATTGAATTATGAAAATTATTAATAAAATTGTAGCAAAAAATTTTTCAATTATGATTGACATTAATTTTTACAATAAAACGAACCACAATTGTTATAAAATCATGGGTATGTAAGTGTATAGCTCATTCCAATCATTAGGTTTTGAGATATAGATAAACTTTACTCTTTGATGACCTAAAGAGACCACCTTTTGTTATCAAAGCATCGACAGAAAATTTATCATTGAGAGAGTTTTTTACACCAAAAAATTCTGTATAATTTTTTCTGGCTACTAACTGAATGTCCCTGATATAAATTTATATATATATAAATTTATTTATAATATAAATAATATAATATAAATAATTTATAATATAAATTTATTTTTCTAAATTTTCTGGGAAAATTTCTTACACATTTTATTTTACAACTCTATGAAGATTTAAGTAAAAATTAGGTGAACAATATTATTTTTCCTGGCAGCTTTCATTTTAAAAAAATTTGAAATAAAGTCTCAAAAGTGGGTGTTAGCATTTGAAAATTTAATGTCGGTTCAGCTTTTAATGTATCAAGAACCTTTATTTTAAAATTTATATTCATATGCAGAAAGTAGGTAGAATTCTGAATTGAAAGCTAACTGTCACATCCCTCCATGACAATTTGGCACTTAAAAAGCATGAGACATTTCTCTCTTCATCTCTTATTTAGTTTTTGACGATTGTACATTTGTTAATGCCATCTTTAGAAATTTATTTTGCTTTAATAAATCAAAAAGAAATATTTTTAAAAGTCTACTTTTATTTCTTTTACAGAGTTTCAAAACTGTAACTTTTTCAATTATCTTTTTCTTTCCTTCTAAACTATACAATTTTAATGAGTCTTCATTTGAATGTAATTGTCTTATGCAATCATTGATATTGTTACTCTGTATACCATGGCTTGCGAACATATAATCTAAAAAAAGGCTGTATTTTAAAAGGTTTGCTTAAATATGTATGCACTATTGTTTTCAAGAATGTTAACATGTTAAACACAACGTCAGTCATCGGTGACTGACACTAGATTTTCCATTTAAAACGCGTCATTTGCTGATGACTGACGGTCTAAAATATAAAACTAAAAATATATATATTGTTTTAAGTAATTACTGAAAATTTATTTAAAATTTACTTACCTTTTATTTATTACAGAATTATACTTTCTTAAAAATTACTTAAAACATTGTAAATTTTTCAGCTTCAGTGTCAGTCACCGTGTTAATTCACTGGCACAGTGCAGGGGGGGTTTTGGGGGTTAAAACCCCTCCCAGAGCTAAAATAATTAGTATGATTGCCGCTTATATGAATCACTTGTTGAGCAAATTAGCCGCTTTAATGAATGAAAACCAAAGTTAATATTAAAACTTTTTGGCTTATTCGGAATCCGGGGCTTTGTTGAATAACATTCTACTTGGGGGTGATTCTGTCCTTAATTTTCTGAAAATTTAAAAAAAAATCGGTCATCAATCCGAAAATTCGGACATAAAAAAAACGCGAATTTTGACAAATGGTCGTCGAAAAAGATAATTTTTGTCAATCTGTTGTAGAAAAATCGTGAATTTCGTCAAAAGATAGCGGGGAAAAACGAAAATTTCTTCCAAGAATTGTAAAAAAAAAGCAAATTTCGTTAAAGAAACGCGGAAAATATGCAAATTTTGTCCAAGAATCGCGAAAAAAGCACAAATTTTGTCAAAAGATCACGAAAAAACCCTGCAAATTTCGCCAAAATATTGCAAAAAATTCCACAAATTTTGTCAAAAGATCGCGAAAAACACCGCAAATTTCGTCAAGAGATCGCGAAAAAACCGCAAATTTCATCAAGGTATCACGAATAAACGCAAATTTCGTTAAGAGATCGCAAAAAAAATGCGAATTTCGTCAAAAGGCCGTGGGAAAAAATGCATAGTTAGTGCCGGGAATGGAACCCCCCCCCCCCCCCTACCCCCTCTACCCTCTGCTGTAACTTTTCAGAAAATTTGCTGTGAATTTCAGAATTTTTTTTTTACAGAGAATCACCCCTGATTCTACTCAACAAAAGTGATTCAAGTAAATGGCGAATATTGTATTTAAAACTGTGAAAACGCACATTACATGCATCAGTTTTGTGAAAACTGGTCATTTGTTTTAAAAAACGGCAGCTGTCGCATTTTCGAGATGTCTTAGGCTAAATGAGTGGTCATTTCCTGCCACACAAAAACTTTGAGTTTGAGTATTATACACTGAACAACAGTTTTTTAAATGCATTTCTGTCTATTCGAAACGATAATGGAGCATCTGGAATTTAAATTCCAGAGAAAAACGTAAAAGACATACTTTCTAGATTTTTCAGTTTCAAACGCCCTTTTTGCGTTTTTGCTTTCAGTTATCTCTAAGACCAAGTTATGTGCATAAAAACTGAATAAGTCAATTAAATTAAAAAAATCAAAAAACCCGACTGCGTAAAAAGCGAACTAATTATTTCTCATTAATGTGAAACAATTTTTTATATTACTTACCCATTTTTTTTATTTACTTGTATGACTTTTAAGTTGTGTTTAATTGTTAGTTCCCATCTATAAACACTGTTTTGATGTGGCCCATAGATGTCTATGAAGGTTAAAGTTGCAGTAAAGCGAGAGATCCTACCTACACAACTTCCAGGTTGTGTAATATTTAAACGAAGCTTCTGACTGTAAAATAGTCAATGTAACATCGTCTTCATTTTGAAAGATTTATCCAATAATATGCCACTCAAGAGAGGGCGTGAAATTTTCTTACGGCCGCCATTTTGAATTTATAAAAACAAAACCTAGCCTATAACCATCGGACGGTTAAGATGAATCGATAGAGACCTCATTCATTAAAATCCATCCAGCCGTTGGGATGTTTCAAGGGTATAAAGAAATCCACATACCTAGATACACGTGAAACACATAACCCTTCTTGGCAGTCAGGTAAAAAGTAAGAGAAACAAAAAAAATATTGTAAAGATATTAACATAAAAAGCTGTTTTATTGTGATTTTACAGATTATTGAAATCTGTGTGTCTTTTGAACCATTTGTTTTAGGGTTGGAGTACAAAAATTTAAAGTTTCTAGTTTATTAGTTGGTAATGTAACTTGAAATTTTCCTCAGGAGGTCTTGCTCTCGGGGAGATACTGTAGGAAAGAATCGCTGATTGCAATTGCATTGACATATAGATGCATGACTGTGAGCAGGATTTTCAAAAGACAGACATTAAATGCGAAACTTTTTTTTCGAATTAATAAAAATTACTATCTATATCTTACACACAAACTTAATCCATTTATCCAGCGAAAAACGTAAGGTATTAGCAAAACCCGCGGCTTTGCTCGCATGATAATTGAAATATGCCTAAAGAAGTGGTATTTGTGGGCCTATTTTTATTACACGAAATTATACTGCTATAATTCAAAAGCTACTAACTAAGCCACAGTTTGACTAAACTTCATTATTACACAACATTAGGCGAAAAGGTGACTTAATTTAATGAGAAGAGTTAAAACTAATTCTAAATAAATGATAATTTAGAGTGTAATTGGAAGCTTTTATGCTCATTTCAGTTTTCATTTGAAGTTTTGAATTTTTTAGAAACCATTCTTAGCAAGCATTTACATCTTAAAAGTAACCATCATGATATATTCCAAGTTTCAAGTCTAATGGTTTACCACCCCCAACATAAAATATATCTTATGTTGGAACAGGAACTGTCTCTATCAATTAGCCAACATTATTTTTGAAATCGGCTTTGTATTTCCTGAGATCCCAATAAAAATCATAATTTAGAAAGATTTTAGAATGCTTTCGCTCATTTTAGCCTTTTAAATGTTGAATATTTTTTTTAACTATTTTTAGAGAGCATTTACATCTTATAAATTTCTACCATGCCAAATTTTAGCTTTCTATCTTTAACAAATCCATAGAAATCGAAATTCAGGTAGTTTTTCGTTCATTTCACTCTTTTAAATTTCGATTTTCTTAAAAACTATTCTTACAGAGCATCTTATAAGTAACTACCATGCCAAATTTATAGTTTCTAGCCCCTTCAGTATCGTAAAAATCGCAATTTTAGAGCATTTTTGTGCTTGCAACCCCCTGGTGGCAATGGCACCGACATAAAATATAGCCTATATTTGAGCTGGGACTGTTACCATCAATTTGCAATCATTACGTTTGAAATTGGTTTGGTATTTCCTGAGATTTCATAGAAATCGTAATTTAGAATATTTTTAGAACGCTTTTTGCTCATTTCGCCCTTTTAAATTTGGAATTTTAGAAACTGGACGTAAAAATCATTTACATCTTATTCATATCTACCACGCCAAATTTCAAGTTTCTATCTTTAACAATTCCATAGAAATCGTAATTTAGAATGATTTTAGAACTCTTTTCACGCATTTTTAACCCTTTTAAATTTCAATTTTTTTACAAACAGTTCTTAGACAGCATTTACATCTTATAAGTAACTACCATGCCAAATTTCAAGTTTTTACGACCTTCAGTAACACAAATACAGTACAGAAACATTTATCCGGAATGCTTGGGGTCAAATGTATTCCGCATAACTGTTTTTTCCGGTTAACTGGCTGTGCATTAAAGCAGCATCCATTTGATAAGTTTTGTGGAAAATGCGTGGTTGTGGCATTATTTCTGATTTTAAATTATTAGATTACTTGGATTAAAAATCAATGCAAGAAAGATCAAAAGTTAACCAGAGTTTAAAAGAAGGAAATTTATAGAATCCCTTAGGAACAAAAATTCTTCTGTTTCCTCTGCATAAAAATTAAAACATCTAAAATACAACTAAATATGTTTTCATTTCAAATACTAGATGTTGTCATCAAATTATACAGTTGTTTCAAGCAATGCCTATGTCAAACTGGCAGTGTATGACACCTTTTTCTGCAAAGTTTCTGAAATCAGTCTATCAGAAATATCATTCCGGATAACTGGTTTTCCGGTTAACTGGTTTCCGGATAAATGGTTCCATACTGTATCGCATTTTTAGAATGTGATTTGCTCCTGCACATCCCCCCTCCACCCCCCACCCCGGGAGTAGTGCCACCAGCATAAAATATAGCTTATGTTGAAACAAGAACTGTCACCATCAATTTGCCACCATTACTTTTGAATTGGTTCGATAGTTCCAGAAATTACTCCTTAGAAGCACACAAACTAACAAACATACGTTGCTTCTTTATAATATTAGTATAGATAAGACTTCAAGAGAAACTCAGATTTTTTTTTTTCAGATCTGTAACGATAATGAAGATATTTTAACAAAATTTTCAATAAATTTACATTGCTTTCCCTTTATGCGAAATTTGATGTCTTTTTAAAGTGTTCGTAGTGCACAGTAATTCAGTCAACTATACCGTGCTTAATATGTTAACTGCATTCTAAAAAATATAGAATACATAATTCAGCACTGTTTGGACGTGGATAATTATAAATTCCACCAATTCTCGCGATATTATTACTGTGACACAAAGCAAGGCTATTGAAAATTTTGTTGAAATTGCTTCATTATTAACCCTTTCAGGGACAAAGCATTTTCATTCCTAAAATATTGAAATAAATGAATGACAATTTTTGGCTAAAAAATTTGATTGCAATCACCAGATATTTTCCGATGAACCACTCGATGATTTTCGATACAAAAAATATTTGTTGTACTGTGTTATTCCATCTTTTAAAATTTGTCTGATTTTTTTAAACACTTATAAATCTAACATAGTTTTGTGTTATTTCATTGATGCATTTTAAGTTTTGTAACTCTTATATTGTAAACGCTGTTTAAATGAATTATAACCAGCGTATTTGCTGATTCTAATAACCCAGAAAAAATAAAGCATTATGATTCCATTCATTAAATAGACTGATTCGATTAGCCAGTTATTCGATTAACCGGCAGTCACCGTTATCAGCAACTCAACCCCCCCCTAGAGCCGAATTCTGGCTGCGTCACTGGTTAATTTTATGATAACACCACCTAACAAAGATCGGAATCTTTGTAGGAATTGAGTTGGGTCAAGGTAGATTTTAATGATTTTTGCTCAGCTCAGTGATGGACCGAACTTTCCGATTTTACACCGAGTCTAGATAGCTTTCTTTACACCGTGCTGGATCTAGGTCTTAAAATTTAGACACATGCAGATCTCTAATAAATTTGTGATATTCATGAGCAGGCAATTAGTGATCAATCCAAGAGTGAGTGTCAATGAAAATTATGCAAATTGAAGCAGTTTTTAAAACAATTTGGTAACAATTGTTAATTCCTTATTGATGATTTAAACAGAAACATAAATAAAAAATAATGGCTATATCTCTATACCCTGATAGGTTATACGTATGCGTGCGGACAAGAACATCCAGTGTTGAATTCAGGCATTTTTCTCTTGGAGATTTCTGTGGCTCAGGCGGGTATATTTTACAGTTCCGGTGGGGAAATTGAACTTTTGTCCATTAAAAAGCATAAAATCTCGGGGAATGTCCTCCCCCATATCAACCCTTGAATTCAACACTAAGAACATCGATATTTGTATAAAAAAGACAAACTTTACACAAGAAGGAAAGCAAACCTGTGTTGTTACATTGCAAATAGTCATTAAAATGATAGTGAGTGCTTTGTCAGAATCATCTTTAGCAACAACATCTTCACAATTAAAATTTAGCATTTTCCCAGATTATTTATGCACTTAATGCTGCATAAATATAACGATGCAAATAGATTGAATATAAGCTACAGAAAATCTATTCGTCCAGAACTTGCATTGTACATTTATATATATATATATAAAACACTTTACATTCTATAATTAAGCATGTTTACACATATAAATTTAAGTATGAAATAAATAACTCACAACAAAATGAAAAATAATTATTTAGCTATTTTTCATTAATTTCTTTCTCGGGCGCGAGGCCTTCCTAGTTGCGAGGCCCTGTACACATTATAGGGATTTTTTTCCATGAATGGTAACCTTTCATTAAGAAAAACTAATTAGCTGTGTCCAGAAACAATTATATTCAGAAATATAAAAATTGCATATTTTTATGTAAAGCTCTGTAAACATTGCCTGTCTTCATTAATATATTCTTCCTTTGCAGATATAATAGAGCTCACATTAAGGCTCAAAATTCTGTTGAGAAGCAGTACGGTGTATGGAAAAGACGCCTTCCATGTTTAAGACAAAGCATGCAATGCAAATTAAGTACATCCATGACTATAATAGTGGCAACATCAGTATTGCACAATATTGCATTACAAATGAATGACGGTTGCATGATAGATCCTGTTGAGAACGATAATGCAGGTAATAATCAATCAAATGATTCACGGGGAATAATTCATCATATAGCAGGTGTTGCTAAGAGAAATGCTCTGTTATCAACTGTCTTTCATTGATGAATTTTAATAAAAAGATAAAAATAAATTCAAGCCTTTTAGTATTGTCTTTTTTCTTTTTTTTTTTTTTGTCTAAATTACAAAATAAAACAGTTACAACAGTTCTTTTACCACAAATTTCATTGATGTTTACTAAATAGTAAAAAAAAAATGAACTAATAAGCTAAAAAAACTAAATTATGTTATTAACCCTCCGATTGATTATTCCGCGATTTCCAAGGTATTGTCCTCATTTGTAGAAATTTTTTTATAATTTATGAGCAGTTTTGTTTTTAAAAATTCTATAGCCAAAGGTTAAGAATGTGAATTATAAATATACTACATATTTCAAATACATGATGATTTGAAATATGTAATAATAGGACATATTCATCCATTATATATTGGTCGAAAGCATTTTGAAAAAAAAAAAAAGGTAGTCAGAGGGTTAATAGTTGTTAACACATTGTAAAAATAATAATAGACCATTCAAACTTATTGCAGTAGACACTTGATTTTACGAACTTGAGTGGACTCGTATAATGTGTTCATAAAAGTTTGTAAATGGGAATAGCATTAGTTTAGTGGGATGCTGGTCAGAACCAGTACATCAATTTGTAAAAAAAAGGTTCCTAAAATCGAGCGTCCACTGTATATATAATTTTCAACAGCAGATGACTGCAAATATAAAAGAAGATTGTCCACGAAATAGTTATTAAAAATTCTGAATAAACAAATTTATGACATTTGTTGCATACTAAATTTCATTCTTAATGGTGAAATGTACATTTCAAAATCTTATCCGGACCACAAATTCAAGTTATGTTAAAATTGTCGTAAGCTCTGTGGGGAAAAAATTTCAGGTAATTATCAGGTGCTGCCATCTATAAGCAAAATGGCAGAATAGAAGAAATGGAAGTTGAATTACATTATGATTTCCTAAACTACTATTGATATATTTAATTAAATTATCAAATTTATTGAGTTTTAATGGATTGTTTATATTTTTGTTAGCTTTTACATTTATAATGTAGTTATTTCATAATGATACATCTATTCCAATCAGGTTTTAAAATGCATGTTTAGCAATAATTCATATTATCCTTTTGACTCGGAAATAAATTATATAATTAAATAAAAAGATTCATCTACACTACAAAATTGCAAATGAATAAGAAAAAAGAACTGATCTCTTGGGCTATTTTCATTCCAAATGTATAATGTCTATGCAGTGGCGTAGCTACATTTTTTGGCGCCTGGGGCAGGAAGAAATTTTGAAGTATTTTTGGCTTGTTCCGGGAGGAAAAGGCAGCTTCACTCTTCCTTGATTTTAAGGACTTAACTAATTTTACTCAAACACACGAAACTACAATGTGTGGAACCCGATTCTAGAAGATTTCTAGTTTTTGTCAATGCTGAATTTGTATGGAAATTAAAAAACTTAGCGGAAAGTCCATGGATATGACTGTTGTTTTAAGCATATGGGAGTAGCAACATTGGAAATAAATTGTCAAAAAAACACATTTTCTAAAACTCCTAAAATTTGCCCAATTATGGATATATCTCCTGTTTCAAAACGGCAAGCACCCAAGAATTTCAAATTGCTATACCATTTTTTAAATAGAGGGGGAATCAAAAATTTTTCTTGAATCCTTCTATCAAGACTTAACGATTATGCAAGAAATAAATTTGCATTTATAATTTTTTGTACATTTTTATTTAAGTTTGAAATTTTTAAGGGACTACCATTTTGAAACAGTATTGCACATCAATATGTATAATGAATCTGGTCGAGATCTTAATAAACCATTAACATATGCTCAATCATATCCAAATCAGTTTATAAATATGAGTGCAGTCACATGAAAATGATCAGATATTTATAGAGAGAGACACATACTTGTAGATGAAAAGGATAAGAATTAAAATTTTTTTTAAATTCAATTATCTCTGGTTTCATGGGACCGATTTCTGCAGAATTTCTTTTCTTTCAACTCATCTTATGATTCTCTTCAGATTTTCCAGCATGTGCACAGCACGCCGGCTATGCGAGAACCCATGCCAGAGTTATAATTTTGTCTTGCATTATAAAGCACTTTTATAAATTTTGTATTTAAATGACTTGGAGGGAAGAAAAAGAAGGTAGACAGCTATGTATAAAATAAAATGGTACTACTTAGTTATTCCGTCGACCAATTTCACCAAATTATACAAATTGGCATAATTTTTATTTTAAATAACGAAAGAACAAATAAGTTAGTATAACATTAATAAATATACAAATAAAACGTCAAAATAAAAATCATGTGATGACGTAAACACATGTAACTTGCTTAAAGTCAAGTGAATGTGACATTTACGATCAACCATTATTAGCATTTAATCTTATAGTTTGGCGATAGATTTTTGGTCAACGGGATAACTAAGTAGTACCAATAAAACTAATTTTGAGGTACTTATAAATAATTCTTTAACATGTATTCATAACCTTTTATCCTAAACATACATTTAAAATTTATACCTGTTGTCTGATTTTTAATCATTTATCCTTTCTTTTTCAGAATAATAATCTTACTCTGATCTTAATGTCATCTGACAACCTCTTGTGGCCAAAAAAGTGTCATTGAGTGCATGTTGAGCGTTTTTAACATCAGATTTCTCTAGCCAAATTTTCTTGTTGATGTCCGATGATAGTATTTGACTTCCTCTACTTCAGTAGAACTTATAAATTAGAAATGGTGCTATATATATATTAAGATTTTCTATCGTAAGTATACATATCTTCAGATCTTTTATTCTGATTTTCATGAAAATTATTGGTTTAAAATATGTTTAACTTAAAAGAAGTTTGATAGATATATTATTGTAGGCTGTGTATAGTGATAATTATCCTTTTTTTAATATTGCAAAAGTGTTAAAAATAGAAAATAATATATTCTAGTAAAATATGCAAGAAATCTTCTTGCCTAGATATGATGAAATTGAAGCTGTAAATATAAGATGTTTTTATGAAGCAATATGTTCGAGATCCTTTTTTAATGGTTTTCATTGATTCTAATGTCAGAAAGTATTCCTAAGTAATATACAGATGTGAAAGTTTTCACCTTTTTCACTGAAATGTTTTTTTTTCATTTCGGCTGTTTCTGAGATTGATGCAAAAACGTGAAATCATGACTGGAAAATTTCGAGTGAAATGTGTGTAGTGGAGGGGGGGGAGAGAAATAGCTGGGATTGTAAAATTCTGTGCTTTTAAATCTTACTTGTAATGTGTACAACATAAAAAGTAATGTACATTTAAAAACTGATTTTAATTTATGCAACAAAATTCACTTTTTTTCCAGTGTTTCCAGTTCCACCAAATATTCTTTCAAGTACAAAATCAAGGCGTGGGAGGGGCTAAAATAAGAAAAAAGTTTTTCTTTAAAAAGCACTAAACTAAAATGCATAGATTTTTATAGTAATATTTTCGGTATACCGAGTATTACTTTGACCAAGTACCAAGTTGTTGTGAATAAGAAAGAACCACCTGCACACATGAAAGGAGTTTAAAAATAAAGTGGCAGTGCGTGTGTGTGTGTGTATCTATATATTAACATGCTTGCTATAAATTTGCTGGATTAATAATGTAATTTATCGCAAACAGTGTTGACGTTAGAATGTCGTAAAATCTTATGTAAGCAAAGGGGGAGTGGGTCTATAGTAGGTTTTGTCATTGCTTAATGTGTAATAGTAATATGCTATTTTTTTGGAAAATATACTTTAGCGAGTAATTTAATAAAGAAAAAAACTAGTTTGTAGGGAGCATCAATATTGTTTTTGACGTTACGTCCAGAAACTATATATATATCAATCAATACAAAGTATACCAGTGGAGGTAAGCATCTGACGGATCAGCTGGTGCCAGGATTGATCTTATTTCAAATTTGAATGCCTTCAGAAAATCACAGGTGTGTAGTTTTATTGTATAAGTGACTACCATTAGTGATCTTCTGCAAGCAACTGGAATTTATCTGTACCCTTGGACTGTATGCTACTTTGCCAACGATTATGGATTTACCTTTGCATCGAAGGTTTTAAAAAATCTGTGAGTATGGTAGGACTGCCACTGCTAAGTCAAAAGAGGAGACAACAAAGTAAGTTTATTAACATCAAAAATAATATTTGTGCTCCCTACAAACTAGTTTATTTTAAATTACATTAATTGCTAAATTATATTTTCCGAAAACAGCATGTTGCACTACAAACTACCAGTACACAATTAGTAAAGTAAGTACGAAAAATATTCAGCTGAAAATATTTTTAAATGCCCATAAGTAAAACTGTAAATACAGTATACTTCCGCAAATGCCTGAAATCCACACATCATCGCAAATATAAACAATGAAACTTTCAGTTCAGATTGTAGGGGCAAAATTACAAGATTTTTCAGTTTTATATCATTCTATATTTTTAATATGTAATTCTCGATAATGACTTAAATTGTTTTTTAATGAAAGAAGTATAAATTTATTTTTGAAAAAAAATCAAGATATTGCTGATACCACTGTTAATCATAATCTTTTTACCAAATATATTTATGTTTTTAAAAAGCTGTTTTGGTTATTAAGACTGGCTAAACCAGAAATAAAACTCCCTTACTGTATGATTTTGATGTGAACTAATAGGGTACCTTATAAGGAAAGCTTCACTGAATAATTCAAGGAAAACATATTCCTCATTTACTTGACCTTTACTTTTAATAATTTAATCATTTTAAAAATCATCTCACTTTTTATCATTTTAGTTTATTACGTTATGTTATACTTTTAATATTTTACTATATTACAAGAATTTATTATAATTTGATTTCATTATTACTGTCTAAAAAATGTAATCAAAGCAATTTCCGGAAATCCACAAAATTCTAAAATCCGCAAAACCTCTGGTCCCAAGCTGTGCAGATTTGAGGGAGTCTACTGTATAATGTGAAAAAGACATTTATATGTTTCGGTCTGGGGCATAAATAAAATCTGCCACCAAGTAAAAAAAAAAAGTGTGGGCCAGCCTTATGTATATCCTTATCTTGTTTGTTACCAAAGCAATTTTACACTATTTGGTTTTATTTTAAAAGATGAATAAAAAGTGGGAGGGGGGGGGGGAGGGATATGATGTTTTTAGATAATAAAAGTTTTCTTTTTGAAAGTACAAAAGTGTTCTTAAAAGATGTCAAAGGGTTTGTTGTTTATATTCATATGAGAATGGTTTTGAAAGTAAAATGAAAAAAATCATTTTTAAAAGATAAAGTTTATGTTATTTTAAGATGACAAAAAGTGTTTTTTTTTTTAATTTCTTATATTTTCTTATGTTAATTATTTTTATTGTCATCAGATCAGTTAAGCGGACCTTTTTTCCTTGTGGAGGAAGGTTGTTCCAAGGAAATAATGCCATTTTGTGATCATTTGAGGTCATGCTGGTAAAAGCCGTAGCGAATACCTCATAGCTTAAAATAAATAAATCAGTTAAGCGATACAGTTGGTATGATAAAATTAAGTATCGACCAAAACAGGTTTTTAAGACCGAAACTGAAACCTAAAACGAATTTCGGTTATCTTCTTTTTTTTAAACGAAAATCACCAAAATTTTTTTAAGTAATTAATACATACATAAATATACATACTTATTAATTATACTTGTTTATTAAACATACATAATTATTAATCAATTATATGTGTGGCCCAAGTTGGCTCTCTGTGCCTCTGACCAAAACTTTTTTATTTTCATATAAAATAAAATGTAATTAATTCTTCAATGACATAAAATGATTTTCTAATTCTTCGAATCAGATTAAAAAAGGTTTTAGGTATACATACCTCTATTTAGCTTTTATAATGATTTTTGTACATGATCATCTGTTGTACAAGAGATTTCTCACAGAGTATTCAAAAGACTTCTGCGGTTTCAAATTTTTCTATTACTGTTGAGTCTACAGCTCTTAATGTGCACATGAAAAGCATCTTCAAAGTCTAGTCCTATATGCATTGCTTGCTTTATAATTTGCACTCATGTCTTGAGTCAGTCATGAATGATAATTATAAACAGCGAAGTTCATATCAATAAATGAGTGTTTCATTGGAGTCAATACAGCTCAAATCAATGAGTAATGTTAAAAATTTCCGAAAGAAGAAACGAGATATTTAGAATAAAGATTGTTTCGGTCAGGCCAAATTTTTGGCAGCATTTTCACCAAAATTGAGACTGAATTTTCAGTCGATCTCTGTTTAAAATACTGTTGTTACAGTTTAGCTAATATTGCGTGCTTTTTACCAATAATTTTGATGTTTAAATTTTTTTTTTTTTTTTAATCTTAAAACTTTTCTGTATAATATTTTTTCTGGAATTTAAAAAAACAGGATGGCAGAGGGGTCAGGGTATACACATACTGTTCCATATTATATAGATTTGATGTGTACATATGTACATATTAATTTGTTGCTAATTATGAATGTTGAAAAAGGGAAAATTTTAATGTAAAGTCTTTCTTTAACTCTAGGAAAATTTTATGAATTAGATTGAAAACAATGATTTGTAAAGCATGCAATTTGCAAAAAAAAAAAAAAAAGTCTTACCTAATTAGAAAAACTGGCTTGTTACAAATGTTTTTAAAAAATTAATGGTAAGGTATACTTACATAAATTAAAATTATGATAAAAACCACTTTATAATTTGGGGTGGCTCATTTATGTGTCCCAGGACCAAAACTAGGGGAGGGCAAGGGGGGGGGGGAGGCATGTGTGCCAGAAGGAAAGGCGAAGGGTCCTCGAAATGAAGATTTTGTTTGTTGTTTGATAAAAAAAAGTATAAATATATGAAATTTGGATAAAATTATCCCGCAGTCGGAAAATCCAAACATAAATTAACTTTTTAAAAAATCTGCAACCAAAATAGAAAAAAGTAAATATTAACCTGGTTAGAATTTCTAAGCATAAAAGTAATTTAAAACTATTAAAATGGAAGCGAGACATTTTAAAAAGAACACTCCCATAGATTTAACATTAGTTTTCCAGTTTCTTTGTGTAATGACTGATGTAATCTCATGCGAAAACACTTGCATGCTAATGTTAAACCTATTAGAGCAATCTTTTAAGAATTCTCTCTTGAGCTTTAATTTTTTTTTTTTTTTTTTTTTTTTTTCCCCGTATGATACCTGGGAGTGTGTTTCTACTTTTTCGATTTTGGCTGCATTTTTTTAATATGAAGACACTTTAAGTTTCAGAATTGTTTCCAAACAGTTTTCCAAAATGAAAGTGTTGGAATATAAAAAATATGTAACCAACACAACATGAAAAAGAACAAAAGCATCGACCTCAGGTACCTCGTGGAAAAAATGACTCATGTAATCTCATGCGAAAACACTTGCACACTAATGTTAAACCTATTAGAGCATTCTTTGAAGAATTCTCGTTTGAGCTTGAATTTTTTTTTTTTTTTTCATATGACACCTGGGAGTGTGTTTTTACTTTTTCGATTTTGGCTGCATATTTAAATATGAGGACACTTTAAGTTTCAGAATTGGTTCCAAACAGTTTTCCAAAATGAAAGTGTCAGAATATATAAAAAAAAATGTAACCAACACAACATGAAAAAGTACAAAAGCATCGACCTCAGGTACCTTGTCGAAAATATATATATATATATATATATATTTAAAAGTAATACAACTCAAGCGAAATATTCGTCTAGAATGCTTCCATAGTTTTAATATTATAGCTTGCAAATGTCTTTGTGTGACTAATGTACTAGTCTCTTATTTTATATCACTGTGACTTTTTTTTTTCCTTTTCTTTTTTTTTTTCCACTTAATGTTGAAGATCAACTAATTGAAAACAGAAACAATTTGCTTTATACATAAAAAAAGAAACTATAGGAATTTGTATCAACTATTTAGAAATCAGAATTTTATACAGTCGAACCCCGTTATAGCGAACCCGGTATATAACGAACTCCCGGATATAACGAACGAAAATTTTTGTCCCGTCGTTTTCCTATTGTATTTAATGCTAATTTATCCTTTTATAGCGAACCTCTGAAATCTTAATAACCGGCTATAACGAACATTTTTCCCAGTCGACTATGATTTTTTTTTTTTTTTTTTTTTTACTTTTCCACAGTTGTGAAAACAGGACTTAGACTCCAATTTCATAAGAAAATGTATGCCGGCTAGTGAAACATGGTGCAAATCAGCGATATTTTTATTAAAGGGTAGAAACAACTGCATTCTTTCTCTTCTACCATAGCCACTCTGCAGGTGTGATTCCGCCCACCCGTCAGTCATTTTCTCTTATTCCTGATCACAACTGTGTGCAAGACTGTAGTCGGAGCCAAAAATGAGGGGGAGGGGGGGTGGACGTGAAAAAAAAACAGCCAACCTGTTGGGAGGGAGGGAAATGCTCGAGCAGAATAAGTAAAAGCATGAACAGTAGGGACCATACACACCTGTGCTAGGTGACGGGGGAGAGTGAAATAAAAATCAGATCACATGTGAAGGTCCAACTGATGAAGAGATTGTGGAAGAAATTAAAATGAATCATTCTGAAATCGAAGATTCTGTATCTGATGCTGATGAAGAGGAGCACATAAATTATGAAACCCCCACAATCTCAGATGCTACAGCAGCGATGCGTGTAATTAATAAGTTTTTGTCTGCACAAACAGTGGAAGAAAGAGTGTTGGAGTCATTTCATGCACTAGACAAAGAAATTCATAACATGTTTTTCAAATCGGCATCACGTCAGCAGATTACCGATTATTTCTGTATCAAAACAGTGAGCAACAATTCAAGGTAAAATTAATTTAATTAGTATTGTGTCAGTTTAATGTGATCGATTTTAGTCAATTTAATTCTTTAATGGTCATATTTTTTCAATTTTACAATTCTTTTATGGTCATATAATGGTCACATTTTACCTTTTTTTAATACATCATTAGTGAATATACACATAACAACTAATGATTTATACATTTTGTGAACTCTAACATTTTTCTTAACTGTTCGGGTATTGCAAACCACCGGGTATAACGAACAAAACCTTCAGTCCCTTGAAGTTCGTTATAACGGGGTTCGACTGTATAACAAAATTTTAAATACAAAATATTTTTTTTATTATAGAAAAAATTTAACATAAATGTAAGCTTATCTTATTTTTTATTCCCTAACATGCGATACAGTTTAAACTGAACTAAGCCAAAGCCAGAACAGATTCTTTTCTAATGATGCTGTATATGACTGATTATTTAAATTAGACAGTTTATCTGTCAATGTCTGTTCTGAATTATGTCCCACATAATCTACATTTAAAAGTAAAAATTTCAAACATAAAGCTTGAGAACATATATTTGTTTTCTTCTTTGGCTAAAACGAAAAAAAAAAAATTACAAACCTAACTCTTAATTTATTTAAAACTCTACTTTCTTCATTACTGTATTTTATACAAAAGTTTTCTTTGCATGCCAGTTTACATGAAAATAGTTGTAAAGTAGATAATCAAAGGAACTCCATGTGGATTAGAATTCCAATGAAGATTCTGTGCATTGATGACCTAATACGTCAGAGTGTTAAAAGTTATCGCTAGGGTTGATGTTATGCCTTTTGAAATATTCGAAAAAGACTATAATGTAGAAGATGATTTTTAAATTTTATAGACTTTTTTTTATAATACTTTTAAATAATTGAATAACTCACTTAATGTTATCTTAAATTGAATAAACAACATTATATTTAAATTTACATACCTGTTTTCTTTCTTGTACTTACTTGTTTATATATTTTTTTAAATATGTAAATATAGCAAAACCAGGGGGAAATTCCCGAGTGAGCGGCCAGATAATATGTCAGGCGCTACCCGCTCTAGAAATTCTCCAGGCGTTTGCCTTTATTTACAATTTATATTTCATAGTGTGTTATTGTCATCTAAACAGTCTTTACAAGAACAAGAAAGTTTTTTTCTTGTAGTCCTTTTCACTCTTGAGATGGATGTTGACAGATTAAATGCATATCTGGAGCTGTTGAACGGATTGTATTGGGTGAGAAAGATATCCTACCTTTATTTTTTTATGGCTTTTGAACCGCTGATGAAGGCTGTAGGACAATCATCCCAAGTACTGGTATCAAAGAGAATTGAATCATCCCAAAACATTAGCAATGCAGGCTCTGAACAGTTTGTGGTTCTCTCTAAATCCTGAAAAATAATGAGTAGGAAAGTAATTTTTTTTTAAAATAGAAAACAATTCGTCTTAGTGAGCATCATAAAATCCTGGCTTGGAAAAAAGTTTGAAAAATTCAATTCTGCAACTAATTGTGGAGGTTTGTCTCTTCGTTGGTAGGCATAAGCCCCAGCGGAAAAGTGAATGGAAGTGGGTCTTTGTTTTCTTAGTAAAAGAGATACCTGGTGACCACCATCCAGATAATCTCTCATCTTGTCATCAATATTTCAGAAACCAGTCTTAGTTACATCATCAAACAGTACATAATGTGCTCTAATAGCCATTCCTAGCAGAAATGTCAAGCGGCTATTTTCTCGTGAATTTATACCAATAGTTACCCCATTAAACAAATTTCTAACTCCCTCAGCTATAGTATTTTTTTCCCGAAGTTATTTGGCCCTGTAATCTCAACCATCGTTTCTTTGGTTTGGCAACTTGGTAAGTAAAAAAAACTTTCGATAAGAAAATTTTGAATTTAAATTCTCTGTGCCATCTCCCTGTCATTTCAGCCAGGATAACTAATGCATCCCTTTCGGCATCGTCGTTTGGGCCATCCCAATAATCACTTGATAATATGCATTTAAACTGGTAATTGATGATATCTTATTATAAAATTGTTTAAATATCAGAAAAAGCTAAGATATGTAGAAAAACAAAAATCTTAATAGAAATTTAGATCTGAGTAAACATGCATTATATTACACTATAAAATGTGTGAAAAGATTTTGACAATGCATCTTTATTTACTTGTAGATCTTTCGATATTATGTCAATTTATGATTTTGTAAGCAGTCATAGTTTAAAAGGAATTTTAATAATATAAATCATTAGATTAGAAATTTATAAAAATTAAAGATCTAACATATACAAACAGAAAAGCAGCCATATATGATATGCAGACTAAATGAATTTAGTAGTTTGATACATTTTTTTTTTTTTTTGGGGGGGGGGGGAGAGAATTAAAATAAAAACTTAAATACTTATAAAATAAAATTTTAGAAAATGCTAAAATTACTACAGTACATAACTTTTTTAATGTAGGTACTCTTTTTAAAAATCTCAAATAGAAACCAGCATAAAATAGCAAAAAACATTATTTCTTTCAATATTTTTTTTCTTTTAAGAACACTTATATTTAGCTACAGTAATTCGCAGTAGATTAAACAGAGACATAAAGTAATGGTCTGTGAATGGGTTTGATTGAAGCATATAAAAAAAAATTCAAATCCTTTTGACAGTTTATATAAAAAAATATAATTATAAAAAAATATTTTTTCATTGCTGAAAATTAATATATATCCTGAATCCGAAAACACAAAATGATTTTGTCAGTAACTAAGTAGCAATTTTTTGCTTGACCTGCTGGTGGTCGCACATGTAAAATATACTATTCAGTGATCCCTAGTTTTCCGTGCAATGCACCCCAAGTTCTATGTTAGAAAGTTTCTATAAATTGAAAGGAGGGGGAGCAGTGTTGAATTCAGGGGGTGGCCCGGGGCAACATTTCCACTCCCTCCGGAGCAATGAGACCCCCCCCCCTCCACTCCTTTGGAAGATTTCAGTTTTATATTTTCAATGCTCATAAAGTGCAATTTCCCCCAGGAACTCTATAATATCCCCCTCCCTGGAGCCACATAAATCCCTCACGGAGAAAAGTGTCTGAATTCAACACTGAGGATGAGTAGGGTGCACTGATTTGTGTTCTACCCATAACCTTACTGAGCTCGTATTACTGTCTTCTGATTCACTAGGACTAGACTGAATAAATGTCATCACCCAATAAATCAAAACTATTATCCTCTGACTGAGATATTGAAATTACTCTCTGAATCTATCACAAAAGTCATTTTGACAATCAATGATAACTAACGAAAGCTGACATTACAGGAAATACAAATAAAATTAAGTAGACTTAAAAAGCCATGCAAGATGACAACTATATAGAATGGTGTGATATTGTAACAAAGAAACGTTTATCATCCAACAAACAAAAATGATCAAGGCATTTTTCGAATGAATTTCTTCATTCCCAATTTTTATAAAAGCAATGGAACTTTACATCAAAGAAAAATAAGTACTACCATAAAAATTAATAAATTGTATGTAAATTTATGTTTCAATCACCTTAGTTAATGACGATTTCTATAAATCCAATTTATACGAGTTTTTTGCTTATCCGAGGTGAACTTGACCTATATTAATTCGGATAATCGGGACTCTACTGTATATACAGCAATTTTTATAATGAATATATTGTAGATTTATTGCCTTAATTAAAAATTAACTTTGCAAGAAAATGTAGAATTACAAAGAGAAGTATAAATTAATTTCTTTAGCGAAATATTTGAAAAAAAGTGAAAATTTAATTTTCCCTGACAACTTTAGAAAATTACATAATTAATAAAATACATCCTCTTTAATTTGAACTCCGCAGGCAGTCATGTAAAATGCTCCAATTATATAAAGTTTGAATTATTGAAAACCTCCATATTAAAGAAAATCGTAGAAATATAACACTATTTTTCATATTGATACTATCAATGAAAGTAAACAGTACCAAAATTAAAACTACACTTTTCTGACGCCTGTCTATGCAGAGCATAAAACATTTCACAAGAACTTCAATATCTTCAAATTAGCTAAACAAGTTTTCCGAAAATTAGAGGGGTTTTTTTTACATGGTGTTTTTAAATAAAGCTTTCAAAAAGAATAATTTAAGTTCGAATTAACTAGTATTTCAAATTATCCAAGTTCGCATTAAGAAAATCCAACAGTATAATGTCAAATGTATATGTAAAGAATGAGTAACTTACTTCATTATATTAATGAAGCATTAAAATTTACTTCTTAGATCCTGTCATAAAATATGTATATTTTTAAATCTCTTATATTATTACATCTACTTTAACAGCCGAATGCAGACTAAGCTGCAAGCTCTTTAGAATTTCATGTCTCAGCAAAAGTGAGTTTGAACAAACTACGTCACCGATACAGGAATACAGAATAGAATTGCCAATACAGAATTGCAGGATTTAACCCTCTAGAACAGCCATACTCAACCTTTTTTTCCTGCGGGGCGCAAACATATGTTTGAGATGATAGGCGGGTCGCAGAAGTAAAAATATATAAAAATATAGACAATGGTAACTGAAAAAGTGTACGCTAGTTGGGAGTGTCCATTATGGATGTTTTACTGTAGTAAGATAATATAAGTAGTATAACAAAGCGATACAAAAAAATCCCTGTTGGCTCGGCCTACAGGTGCAGGTAGATTTCAAAGTCAAGTACTAATTTCACCAACAAAAACTGAATCAAGATTAGAGACCCCAAGAGACCTCAAGATTAAACCCAGTTTAACAATTTTATCTGACCGCTTTTAAAAAGTTTTTAATTTCATTTTTCTGAAAAAGCTGGTTTTCATGTTAATACGATAGTTTTTCTTCAACCGCTATGTATTTTTAATTTGTTTTTGCTGTAAGAATTTATCCTATGAAAAACTTGTCAATATAAAAGTTGTAGATAATATTAAAAAGAATTATAAAAATTAAAGTAGATTTAATATCTTGTGAATTGATGAAGTTATGAATTTTTTTCTTCTTCAATTCCCCCCCCCCTTTTTTTTTTCTTTTTTTTTATTTGCGGTTAGAGTTGGCCCTATCAAAAACTTGTCCATATAAAAGGTGCAGATAATATTAAGAAGATTTATAATAAATTTAATTGGATTTGATATCTTCAGAATTCATGAAGTTATGAATTTTTTTCTCCCTAAAACTCTATTTTTTTGCCCCTTAAGCCCATTTTTAATTTTACCAAAAATCTGTCATAAGTAAATTGTTTGCTCTTCTTATAGAAGTAATAATACTGTTAAACTGATTTGATATGTATTATAATTAAGAAGTTATGGGTTTTTTTGGTTTTCATAATCCTGCCCTCTATTTCCATCTCCTTAGGCCGATTTTGCCCATTTGCAATCCCCTCTGAGATATTAGCCATCTGAATGTTTTTGGTGAGTTTAAAGACGTAATAAAAATCGAAGAAGACTTAAAATCGTTCATAATTGCGATTTTAATCTACCTGGGGTGATATAATGAAAAGTTATGAAGGAATTTTTCAAAAGTCGCACCATGGTATTGCAATACGTAGTATTTCTTAAAAAATCTACCTAAAAGTTGATGTTATCAGCAGATGTAAGTAAGTACGAGTACTAAGCCTTAATTGTGTCCACTAATAACCATATCACAATATATATTCCAAACAGAAAAATCAAACCATACATTAAAATATTTGTTTGCTTAAAAGACGTTACCAAAAATGCATTAAAAGCCAATTAAAAACCTAAACTGACATGTTTCAACTCCTTCACCGAGTCGTTATCAGAATGTATAACAGAAATTACAAATACAATGCATATGAAAAATGAAAAAAAATCATCGAATACAAACAAGTAAACATATAACGTGCCCTATATTTTTGCTATCGTCTTAGTATTCGTTTAACAACTATAATTTGTAAGATTCCAGTTAGCAAATAATAAATTTATTGTACGGAACACGGAACCCTTTATTACGCAGGGGAAACTCGCACTTGACAATATTGACAACTTGATATTTAATGACATTTAATGAGTTGGCTTTATACTTGATTATTGTTTGTTCGAAGCAAATCTATAAAATACAATTGAAATTTCCATAAAACGTAATTCATTTTGAGGTTGTTCTCAAAAACATGATGTTTACCTCCAGAATAACATGAAACTTTCTTACATGTTCATGAGCTTGTTTTAATAAGCAAAAGCATACAATTATAGGCATGACTATTAAATTGGTTTGGAACCGAATGTCATTTTTCCTTTCTTTTTTAAATGCATTGCATTTTGACTTATATTCTATTTTATCTATTTATTGTTTGAGTTATGTGTAACTGATTGCAGTGACTGATTTGTGCTTCTCTCGGCAATCTACTTTTGCATGGGAACCATGCATAACCCGGGGCTATGTTGCTTTACCATTGTGCAATATGACATACTACCCGTTTTTATATCACCATATGTGTATCGCTACCAATACTACAGTAAGATAGAAGTGTGATATATTTTCAATATCCGTTTTCTGAAAGATTGGACAGGTCTGATCTAGAGCAGGGATGGCAAAAGGGGCATTCCTGGTCGCCCTTCCGAATATTTGATATTTTTAAGCTTTTTTTAATGTACTTTGGGCGCTTAACGGCGCCTTTAAGCTTTCCGTGGCGTCTTTCGACCGTGACCTTTAGACACCGTAGCCCCTTTGGGCTTGAGGACCCCCCCCCCCCCCCCCCACACACACACACACTTTCAAAACTATGCCGCGGACGAGCATCTGCAAATTTCATATATCTTAAAAATAAAATATGAAATCAGAAATGACCCACTTTCGATTTAAATACTGCTTTAATAAATTTAAATTGGATAAAAGTTTTCAAATATTTCAGCTTCACTTAAAATATTTGGTGCCTTTACTATTCTGGCGCCTGTGTGTGGTGCACACTTTGCACACTGGGTCGGTGCACCCCTGTAGATGGCACATGTAGTGTATGAAGCATTGTTTACATTTATGTTATTGTTTACTTCTGTTGCGCCTTGCACGGTTGTGTTTCATTAGTGAGTTGCAAAATATCATGGATTTTCTTTTGTTGTTGTTTTTCTTAAAATAAAAATGTGTTTAATTATTTATTTTATAGTATAAAAATGGAATCTTTTATTTATTTGCTTACTTAATAACAATGTGTTAGTTTAACTGTTAGTTTCTATGTTTTCTAAAGTAAACGAGTGCAATTGTACAAAATTTTTATGCCTAAATTAAAATTTTGTGCTTTTAAATAAATTTTTGTTCTTTATATAAACGTTGACAAAGTTTAAGGTATTCAAAAGTCTTAGAATTTTGTTGCTTGCCTAAGATTTTTAATACTTATTGCAATATTTACATCTTTTTCTGTTTTTTAAGTAGAATAAATTTAAGTAAAATTTCCGAACACGTGGTTTTTATTTCCTGTTTTGTGCAAGCTAAGTTTTGCATAATGGTAAAAGTTATTTAAATAAAAATATTCATGGTTTTACAGAATCTTACTTGTATTTTCTACTCTCTTTTAATGCTTTTTATTTGAAGTTAGTAATTTTGTTTACTTTCAATTTACAGTGTATTTAAAATGGTGTTTCTTCATTTTTTAGTCGCCTGTCTTTTTTTATTAATTCTGTCTGTCAAAATCCTGTCAGTTTTCTTGATCTTTGACATAACAACCAAAACTACGAAACATTTTGTTGTCTAACTTTTATATGAATCTTTAATTTATTACCAATTCCAACAAAATTTATCATTTAACAAATAAGGTATTAAATTAATGAACTTTATTTTCAACAACAGAAGTAAATCACCTTAATGATTATTTCCTTTCAATGCATAGCTGCCAACCTTTACGCTTCTTCCTACCACTAAAATTTTATAATAAATATTGCCTTATGTAATCTTCGAAATCCATGATTAAACAAGGCGAAAATCTGTATTAAATTTTAGTGGTAACCAAAAAGCGTAAAAGTTGGCAGCTATGTCAGTGTGTAATTGTGTACATCAAAATTCTTATCTGAAGTAATCTTTTCTAATCTGGCAATTGAAAATTTAATTTTATTGATTATTAACATATGTGAATTTTAATTGATTTAATGAAATTGTTTAAAAACATGAACTTAATTAAAAAATTTTAGTTAAAAAATAATTTTATTTTGATCAGTATTTAGAGTTAGTTTGAATAAGGAATTTGCACACCTGGTGCAATTATCAACCAGTGGTGTGATTCAGCGAGTTTGGTAAAACCATTTACATTAATATTTTCTGAGTATAAAAAAATAACTGGCAAACCACTTGTAAAAATGGTGTTTGTAATATTTAAATCATAAATTAACACTGCTTGAAATATTCATTACTCAATATTGTATATTCTAAGCACAACACCTCAGCATTTTCTTATTTATTCAATACTTGTATAATGTCTTATCTAAAACCCTCAAGTTTAATGTGCTGGTGTTTCATAGAGTATTTTTAATGATACACAAAAACCAAACACAATGTTTAAATTCACAGTTTTTGTATCAGCTATAATATCGTCTCATTTTTCTCTCAAAATTCCCTAAACTAATCAATATTTTTAAAGATAGTTGAATTTTTTTAAACTGGGGTAAATTTTATTATTGATACAAATGCCAGACTTAAACAGATCTGCACTAAATTTAAATTGCAATAAAAATAGTTTTACATGCATTTGAGAGAGACTAATTATAGAAGCCAACTTTGATGATGATTTGGATAATTTGTAGGGCTGTAACGAGCACTCAGTCTTACTCAGTGCTCGGCATACTTGGCCAATTTGCTGAGTACTCGGCTAAATTTTGGCTGAGTACTAGGCCAATACCGAATAGTTGTTAGAATTTCATTTTTTAAGCATTATGCTTAATTACAGTTAATTGCTCAATGATTAATTTTTTTTTGATTCATAGACAAATGCAACTGAACCCATTTTCAAATATTGAGCATGCAGCTACAGAATGATTAAAATGTTCCAGAATATTTTTAGCTATAGCTAACATGTCAGAAATAGCATATTGGGATGATAAAACCCATTTTATTATAAGCTGTACATTATGAATGGTGCAATCTACGCTTTTAACATCAGCGTTTTGCATTATTCATTGAATTGTTACAGCAAGCAATAACCATTTTTGATAGACAGATTTCAGATATCAGAATGAATTAGATAAACTGAAGAAGCAGTTTTAATTTTATATTGGTTAATTGAACATTTTATGTATTTTTTTCATATTTTTTAAAATAAAGTTACTCTTACTGTTTTAATTTCTTTTAAATTTTAAAAATTGTGTCAAATTTCAAATTTAATCAGTTAATTTGAATTTTTTTTAAAAGTCAATAAGAAATATATGATTATATACTCAAGAAGTATGTTTATGTATATATACACACACAGATACGTTACTCCTAAGAGGCTACTTCAGTCAAAAGAAAAGACCCGTTCGCTAATGCTAATCCTATGGAAGAAATTTATAACGATATCTCGGTCACATTTCAATATTTTTAAATGATTTCTTTTGCATAGAATAGTTGAGATCGATCTGTACAAAGGCCATTGTTTACTTATTCGATTTTGTTTACAGGTATTTCTTATGAGGACACTTTCATTTTCGGAACCGGTTTCAAAAGTAAAAGCATCCTCATAAAAAATATCTGCAATCAAAATCGAAAAAGTAAAAATTGGCCTGCATACAGATCGATCTCAACTATTCAATGCAAAAGAAATCATTTTAAAATATTGAAATGCGACCGAGATATCTTTATAAATTTCTTCCATAGGATTAGCATTAGCGAATGCATCTTTTCATTTGACTGAAGTAGCCTCTTAAGCTCACTTCATGTGTGTCAGTAGTCCTTATACACAACTACTCGGCAACTCGGCCAAGTACTTGGTACTCGGCTACTCGGCCAAAGTACTACTCAGTACACCACTAATAATTTGTGAGTAAACTTAACATGAAACACATATTTCATAAATTTCAAAGAAGTTAAAATTCTACAACAAAGCAAAGGAGTGTTCGACAATCAATGAAATAATATTATCACTGTTGAATATTTCATAAATGTCTTGTATTTATTCTACGTTTTCAGGTTAAATAATAGCTAACTGCTTGAAATTTTATACAGTGAGTTGTAATTTTTGCAAATTTTCTGTTCTGAGAGAAATTTTTATCGCTGAACTGAGGTTGTGGAATAATTCCTAAATAAATAACTATTTTTTTTAATATGTAAGCAGGAAACATACTAAAGCAACGACTGATAGTCCTTCAGGGTTTGTTGATATATACAGTAGAGCGCTGATTATCCGAACTCCAATTAACCGAACTTCCAATTATCCGAACAGCCTATTTCTTTCCAAAAAATTTTTTTACCGAACACCTAATTAATTATCCATTGATTTGGAATAAAATTTTAAATAAAGAAAAAACTGATAGTGGATCAGAAAATAAGAAATGTAAAAACAATAAAGGAGATGGAAAGAATCCTAAGCTATGAACAAAATGAAATTAACGAGTAGTTAAATAGTGAAGTATACATGACCCTGGATATCAGATTTTAAATGATGATGAGATTGTGGATAAGATTCATGATGAAAAAGAAAAGCAACCAAATTCCAATTTTCATCCTTCTGCCTTAGTTTTGATGATATGCAGAAATCAGTCAGACATGTTACTTCTACATTTTCAACCGTTGGTACAGATACAATATATATTAGTCATTTCAGTTATTAACCCTGTCTTTATTTTCTTTTAGTTTATCAACGGTCACCTTCCACCACCACAATCGAAGGAGATTTTTGGCATAACCCTATAGAATGTTCTTTTGTGGTTTATGAGCTGTAATTCCTAAGTAATCATTTGGCGTTAAATATTTCTTATTACTCTTTTACATCCCCCATTCAATTTCAATTATCATACTTTGACCACATGTCTTCCTCTCTGTAATCTCGTCATATAGCATATGTATTTGGCGAAATTGTGTATGTACTCCTGCCAATACTCGAGCATTTCGAGAAAATGTAATTGTATGACTTGCTTCTGAACTCGCATGCTCTGAGCATAAGAATGTAACGAGACTCTCTCTCCAATGCCCGGCTCTGGCCGAGGGCTCGCCTTGCAAAAAAAAACATCCCAAACCTGGTGTCCGATTTGGTCAATAAAGAATTAGTTGTTACATTCGGCTTGTCTCTATCTGCAATATTGATTAATTCGTTCTGTTAATATTGCTTCCCATATTTATCAACACCAACTCCCATCCGGACTATTCAATACAAATGTACAGAAATCCTAAAGCTTCCGTACAAGGTCCATCACATAACGAAGCCTTTGAATGTTTGGAAACAGCTATGAAATGGCTCGAATGGCAGAAGAATGCTGAGCCTATTCAACTAGCGGTATTTAAGAAGAATTCGAGATAGGGCAGCATTGAAAAGAATGTCTTCGTTGAACCAAGCAACAATCAAAAGCTTTTTTCCTTAAATTATAATCTCTGTAGTTCAAAAAATGATAAAAAGATAGAAAAAAAAGTAATGAAAAAAATGTAAACAATTTAAAAAAAAAAAAAGAAAAAATCAATTTTTAAACATGCCAGCACTAACTGGTGCTGCCAGTCCTAAGCTTAGATAGCATGTGAAGGTTTTAGTATAGTCAGAAACATCCCTTAAATTGTCTGTCCATTTATCCGAACTTTTGCTTATTTGAACTAGGGTCGGTCCCGACTTTCGGATAATCATCGCTCTACTGTATCATGATATATATCCAATATTTATTTTCAAAATATTTCTGTACAATATAATTTTGATATTTTCATTCAAAATAAAGTGTAAATAAAATTATCAACTGTTTTCGAGTGTGTCACTCTGTTGAAAAAGAATTTTTATCTCTGGCAGTGACTTTTTTTGCCAAAGAAGAAAACAAATATTTTTTCCAAGCTTTCTATTTGAAGCTTTAATTTTTAAAAATGTAGAACTAATAATTGTGTTAAAAAAGAAAAACTAAAAATTGTGTTGCTGCGAGTTAAAAAATGCTATTGTGGTTTGCACCCGCTAATAGGGATGCACCAAATATTCGGTATCTATTTGGTATTCGGCCATGTTACCAGATATTCAGTTTGGCCGAATATCAAACTACAGTATACTCTCTGTAAGTCGGACTCTGCATAAGATGGAAATCTGTCTAACTCATAAAGATTTTTAAGTCCCTGTGAATCCATAGACATAGAGTAAAATTTGTCTAAGGAGGAATATTGTCTACTACGGAAAATTTTATCGGTCCCGATCGATTCCGGCGTAGACAGAGTTTACTGTATTTGGTATGCCGAATAGCAAATTATTCAGCCTGCTGAATATTCGGTTTGACCGAATATCAAAATATTCGGTCGAACCAAATACATAAAAAAAACCTTCTAAAACATATTTCTAAAAACCTTATACAACTTCTACATTTAACAATCAACTTATAAAAATATTCAGAATAATTAGAAACAGAATCATATTTAAATAAAAGAGAATGTTTTTACGTTATTTATTTGCTGTTTGTAAAGTATTATTTAAGAAAATTAACCAATCACGAAGATTTTCATTGGAATTAATTATGTACAAATGCAAGTTTCTGAACATTGTCCAGTAAATAATCTATTTTCTTGCTAAGATTTTAAGAACAACATTTACAATCTCTGAAAATGATTTCCCACTCCAGACACCGATCTAGGAGCATTTAAAAACTTACTTCCTTAATCAAAGGGACTAGAACAGTTATTCTTGCTAAAATTTTAAGAACGTTTACAATCTCTGAAAATGATTTCCCACTCCAGACACTGATCTAGGATGCATTTAAAAACTTCCTTGCTTAATCAAAGGGACTAGAACAGTTATTCTTGCTAAGTTGCACTCATATAAATTTTGAATAGATTGTATTATTTATTTACTTTTGTCTCTTCCTGACAAAAAAAATAATATATGATCTTGTACAATTTTTTCACAATTTCTCTTTGATTTTAAAATATTTGTTTTAGAATTTAAGAAAATTTTATCCATTTGTTTTAATTCTCAGAAGAAGCCATTAAATTTAAAATTTTATCAATTTAAAAAGTTTTATAACTATCCTCTTCTTAAATAACTCAAAGCAGATTTTTTTCAGTATAAAGTTTACTTGAAAAAAGCTCTTGTTTATTAGAATAAAAGTTTGTTTTAAATATTATGCAAAATTGTTTTAAAATTTAACATTTTAATGCCTTTAAACTTTGAAATACAAAAGTATTCGGCCTAGCAGTTACTATTCAGCTAGTCGAATATTTGGTAAGCCGAAAATTCGATATTCGGTTCGCCTATAGGCCAAATATTTGGTATTCGGCCAAAATCACTGTTCAGTGCATGCCTATCCGCTAACATAAAAGTATGAAGAATTCTTTGCGATCAATGGCAACTTTTATGTAGTTTTATTCGAAAAAATAATTTTAATTTTTTAATCAAAATGGAAACCTTTCATATGAAAAACGATGGGATCAGTCCATAGTTGTTTATGACAGTCACATGACTTAGACTATTATAATATAGATGAAATGATGGCGATAGAACTATATTTGGTGACTTATCACTTGCACCTGGCTATAGTCACCGTAGAAAAAATTGGCTTTTCAAGGACAAACGTCCCCCTTTCATTGGTTCCTCCTCGACTCTTATCTTAGGTTAGTAACTACAGTTACAGCCATGTGACCGATTGACCGCTCTTCTTTTTTCCACACCGTTTGAGAGATCTATTTGATTAGTATTACCCATCAAAAAAAAAAAGTATACATTAAAACACATAATTGAAAGTATACATTTACTCCCCCCTCCCTCCCCCGGAAGATTTCAAGGCAAATGAGGCAGAATGATTTAATTAAGCCACGTTTACCCCCCCCCCCCCATCGTCTTTTATTTGTTTTTGTTGTCATTGTTGTTTTAAGGGTGTTGGTCAATGAGAGCTTAAATTCCCGGATTCAAATCTGAATGTATTACTCGCTACATTCATGAACACATTGTATTTTTCAGAAAATCAAAAGAGAAATAAAAGGAAAACAGGTAGTTTATAGCATGCATTGACCTTGGAAGATTTCATGGAAAATGATGCAGAATGCAATATGGATTTGAGTGATTACCCCTCCCACCAAGATTTATTTTAGATTCATATTAAAAGTATTATAAAGAATAATTTTGCATCACGCCATTTAAAGTGGCGTGATTTGATTGAACCACGTCCCCCTTTATTTGGTGATATTATTTTATATGATCCACCCCCCTTTATTTACTTTTGTTATTGTTTTAAGGGTGCTGGTCAGGGAGATATAAAATTCTTGGATTCAAATCTAAATATATTACTCGCCAAATTCATGAAAACAGTTTCACCCATAAAAGCCTAATACATGAAGCTATTCTTATTCAGATTTTAATTGATTTTCATTCGTGTGTTTATTAAATGCAAAGTATTTTTCAGAAAATGCTCTGAATTTGCTATTTTATATCGATATTTGGGTGATGACTGAGACAGAAAAATGATTACAAGATAGCAATAAAGTATAATGTAATTTATAAGAAAATAACACACACCCATATATATATATATATATATATATATATATGTGCGTTCATTTTTTTTCCACTTAAATTAAAATAGAAAACTTCATGCATATACAAATGCAGATAACATTGTATGACACAGAAAATTATAAATTATTTGAATATATAATTAAGTTAAATTAATAATAAAATTACAATTACACCATTAATCTGTCGTCTAAAAATCTATCCATATTTCTAACTACAAATAGCCTTACAAACAAGTGTTATAAAATTAGCAGAACAAATGATTCACTTTTTCTTAACGTAAGAAAATCAAGACTGGTGTTACGGCAAAAAGAGTCTTTGAATACCGCAGTAACTCATACTCTTACATGGTTAGATTTGTTTTGCGGAAGTGTCGTGGGAAAAAAGGGACGGGGGCTGGCGTCCTCTTATGTCATGACAACAAAGGGAAAATGAAAAAAGGATGTTTGTCCTTGAACGGCTGATTTTTCCTACAGCTAGTATAACATTAAAGTACCAAAATAGCCGCCTCGCATGAAAAAATTGAAGCGGTCAGCTCGGAACTGTTGATGACAATCACATGACTTGCGATTTTATTATATAGATGTAGCTTGTACAAATGTTAGTGCAGTTTAGCAATCTGTCCTTGGTGCTGGTGTCCTGCATTTTTCTAAACATTGTCTCACTCTCCCCTATGTATTTTTACATCTTTCTGTATGCAAAAATATCTGTATTTGACATGTTTTATTTGTTGTTGATTGAATAAAATGTTTGTCATTATTAACTTAGTCTGTCTTTCTATGTTAAAATAATTTGATTTACAATTTTAATTAAGAAATATGTTGGTTTAAATAAAATCGTAAGAATTACTTAACCCTCCGTCGGTCACAACTCTGGGACTCCTAAGTTCGGGTGCAATGCACCTGTTAGAAAATCGACATTAGCAATTAACTGACACAATTCTAAACTCTTAAAGTGATCAGTGACCTTCATTAGGATATAAAAAGAGAGAATATTTCAAATTTGAATGAAACATTGTCGTTTATTACATTCAAAGTACTCAAAGTAACCCTGCACGCTGTAGCAGCGGAAAGGAGAACGGAAATAATTGTGCTGTACCTGTCAGGCCCATTATGACCAACGAAGGGTTAAAATGTTTTTAAATTTTTTCAGCCTTATACCTTACATTGTTTAATGAAACAGATTTTAAAGTAACTTATAATTCTTGTGATATGTAAAAATTAGCCATTTATGCAAGAAAGTTAGTGATAATTTTTGAGCAAAGGGGATTAAGTAAAATATGTTGAAGTGAAAAAAAGATATTTTATCTTCAATCAAAAATATTTTACTTTAATCTGAAAAAATTACACTAATTGAAAGTAATTATTTTAAAGATAGGCAACTTCAATACTGTAAATGATAGTGGAGATATTGCATGTGTGTATATATATGAAAAATGTATGTATATGTATATATGAAATACGAAGAAACTCGCAAGCTAATGTTAAACCTATAGGAGCGTTCTTTTCAAATTTCTCACTAGCATTTTAATATTTTAAAATGATTTTTTTTCTTCCTAGGATAGCTTAGATTGATCTTTAGCATTGCTATACATTTAGGTTTCAGAACCGGCACTGAAAGTGAAAGTAACTTTATGAAAAAAAAATTTGCAACCAAAATCAAAAAAGTAAACACAAATCTTGTTAGAACTGAACCTCAACTATTCTAAGGATAAAAAAAAAAATAGTTTAAAACTATTAATATGCAAATGAGAAATTTTAAAAAGAACGTTCCCACAGATTTAACATTAGTGTTTCAATTTTTTGCATAACTAGTGTAGACTTAATGATCAAGCTAATGTTAATCCTATGAGAGCATTGAGAACAGATGTCATATATTCCCGTGGCCGCCATCTTGGAGTTTTTCTTGACATGAAAACCCCTTTTCTGCCAAGCATTAAATGTCGCCACGCACTGATTTATGCACATATTAGGCTTAATCAAAATAAAATGTAAATTAATAAAATATAAACCTGAAAAAGGCAGGAAACTCCTTAAAGCAGAAATTAGTAAATGTAAGTATGAACGTGTAGCGTTCATAAACCGGAAAAAACATCACTGGATTCAGCAAACTACTTCTGTAGCAATCTGAAAAATGCACGAAACTCGTTATAAGCGGCAGTTAGTAAATGCACATATGTTGCTGTGCAGCAATCTCAAAATGCACGAAATGTAAGAGAAATATACAATAAACGGCTAATATAAAACATTACAACAAAATATGCATAAAATTATTAACATTCCTTAACAGACATCTCCTTTTTTGAAAGCTCAAGCACAAAATACCTGCTACCATCACCTTCATTTCACAAAATAGGCCTATGACTACACACTCTAAACAAACTTCCCTTTTCCTTCAAAATTTCATGATATTTCTTAATTACATGAGCAACAGCAGGTAAACGGACTACAGAAGCCATAGTCAAACATATAAATTCATCAAAATCACAACATAAAAACAGCTCATACCAGCTAAATCTACAACTGAAGTTATTTCAAAACACAATCTCACCAAAAAACAGAGTTGCCAGAACATGTCGCTCGTCAGGATTGCCATATCGATAAAGATCGCCAAGAAATCTCAAAACATACAAGATGTCGGCCGCGGGAATATATGGCATCTAAACTAAGCGTTGTTTGTATTTATTGCTTGCATTTTTAATTATTATTAAATAATTTTTTTTTTTTTTTTTGCATAGGCTACCTGAGGTTAATAACTTTTATTGTGGGTGAGGAGGGGGATGCCAAAATCAATGTTTTCTCTCCGGGCACAAAAAAGGTTAGCCCTATTTATAAGGTACTACTTTTCTTCTCAGGGGAACATGGGAAAAAATATCTGAATGAGTGATATATTGAGCACGGTTTGAAAAAACCCAGCCCACTAGTCTAAAACCCAAGTTTTTTCAGGCATTATTCAGTTTTTTTTTAACACTTTAAACTTCTAATTTTCATGTACACAATACTTAAATTTTGGATGCATTTTAGATTACAGGCATGAAAATCTTCCTTTTTTTTCGGCTAGTTTCTTATTTGGTCATTTTATCTCTGCTTAGAAATTCCTTTAAATCTGATTCTTTTGAAATATATTTAAATTGGCATTTATCTTTGTATTCTCAAACCTTAGATTAAATAAAGATACAGTTGTGAAAGCACCAGGACATTTGAAAAAACCCACAATGGTTTTTTTCAAGTGGACCTGCTTTGACAAACCCTGATATTGAGGCTCAATAAAATTAAAGGCTACTATATTAAAAATACTATTTTTTGAGCTTGCTTGCACAGTTTGGGGAAAAAATCTGTACAGTGAAATACATTTAACACGAAAACGCTTAACATGAAAAATCGGTTCACATGAAATGATATAGCGGTCTGTACAGTATACTATGTAATTTAATAATTTTTTTTTCTTTAACACAACACAAAAATCGTTTAACATGAAAAAAATTCACTTTCGATCTAGTTAGTTTGAGTTGAATTTATTGGTGAATTTTGTGTAAAAATCAGTAAATTTTGTGGGGTTTTTTGTAAATTAGCTTATGCTTTATGAGCACCTTGGCTGAGAAATTGGTGCGAAAACAAACTGCTATTTTGCTTCAAATGAAGATGAAGCTGCTTAAGGCTGTTCTCAACTGCTCTGCTCAACAAGCGCAAAATGTTTTGACACATTTACAAATTCATTTTCTAACAGAAAGATATAAAATTGGAAAGCCTGACCATGAAAGCGATTTGGAATCAGAACTGTTTTTCCCATTTTTTGATCAATAAATTACATATTGAGTTATAAGCGATTTTGATCTCGTGACAAAGATGTTTTCTTCCTTCGCTGACCAGTTTTTCTGCTTTCTCCGGGAATTTTGGTTCAAAATGTCAACTGTGACAATATTTTCTGAAAGATCTATTGCGTTTGCAAAAACAGCTCAATTACATAGTTTCTGAACAACAACATCGGCTAGTTTCATGCATTTCCGACCAAAAATAAATTTAAACTTATTTCAGAAAGTTGCCCTTTTGGATTTGAGAACAGCCTTAATGCAGTTGATGAAAAAGAAGGACGAAAACGATTTAAAAAAAAAATCCACAGTACTATCGCTAGAGGCTTCTAAATAGGTGAATTTTAATTATAGTAATCCTGTACATAAAGCTTAGTACAGAAACAGTATCCTAAGGATAAATCAAGCTTTCATCTTATGATGAAGCAGCAGGGCCGAATCTAAGGGGGGGGGGGGGCATGTGCGCCGGGCACCAGAACAAAGGGGCACCACATGAAGGATTATACCTTTGGAATGGATCATTTTCTTCTGATGGACTGATGTCTTCTATTATTATGAAACAGCCATTATAAATGAAGTGTTAGGTGAAGATGAAAGAGCACTCGTAAAAAGTATGGCCATTTTTTTTCTTCCCATTCTGACCAGAAAATCAGAGCTTTAACTTTTTACGACTGCTCTTTCATCTTCACCTAACACTTCATTTATAATGGCTGTTTTATAATAATAGAAGCCATCAGTCCATCAGAAGAAAATAACTCGGTGAAATCGGAAACTCTGATAATCAGGACTCTAACTGTATATTTCATTTTAAAAATGATCTTTAGAATATTTTTGTTGGTGTTCAGAGGGGGATCATGACATCCGCCATTGTAGATTACATAGTTCAGTATTACATATTTTATTATTACATATTTTAAATTTTAAAATAAATCGGCGATTAGAAAATTAGTAAAATTCTCTTTGTAAATATACTTTGTGGAAGAGGGGGGGGGGCACCAAAATCTATGTTTGCCCCGGATGCAAAAAAGGCTAGTTTCGGCCCTGTGAAGCAGTCTCAGAGACTGCTCACAGTAGCTATGCAACAATTTCTGTCACAGTAGTTAAGGGTTAAAACAAGAACCAATTTTCATTATTATGTCTTTTTTTTTTTTTTTTAAGTCAATGAAAAGACGAAATTACAATTGGATGAACAATGTGAATTTTCTAACCAAAGTGCACCAATATTATTACTTTGTTTTTCTCTTTCTTCTGATTTCAAATCTATAATGCTAAATGTTTGTTTTTTTTTTCTCTCTACACAGAAGTCATATCTACAAGTGAGATTATGGCACATCTGATTTCATTTTTTGTGACTGGATAATCCATCTTTCAACTGCACTTTAGGTCCTACACTAGTCATGTGAAAAAACATTTAAGTTAATGTGGGGGGGAGGGGGGCAGGTTATTTGGGGAAGTTATATTCAAATTCCTCTTTTGTATTTTTGTATAAGATAGCTGAGGACGATCTCTAACGAGGCTAGTTTTTATATCTTCGATTTTGGTTTCAGATTTTTAAAAAAATTACTTTCATTTTCGGAATCAGTTCTGAAATTGAAACTTTCCTAATATTTAAAAAAATTTAACCAAAATAAAAAAAACTAGCCCGGTTAGAGACAGACATCAGGTATACTATGCAAAAAAAAAAAAAAAAAAAAAAAAGAAAATCATTTAAAAATATTAAAATGAAAGAGATTTGAAAATAGTTTCCATAGCATTCTCGTTTCTTCCAGTGACTAGTGTAGAGACTAGAAATGTGTCATTTGTTGAGGAACGATTCTGGCAGTGAAACTAAAAGAACATGTAATGACTCCAAAAAGGGCCGATTGTGTTATAGCAGGAAGTAACAACTATGATTTTAGGTGTAGGCATTTCGGCTTGATGATGCAGTCAGGAAAGACAATGTTATATATTAAGACTCTCAAATGCACTCTGTTTAACCAATTTTGTTTTTCAAAATCAACAAGTATTCGAATTTGACTTTATAAAAGATTCTATTCATGCATGAATTTATTCCTAAATGGACGGAGTCCTTGGAATTGTTTCAAAATAAGTAGACTCCAAACAAGATCGATTTCCAAGGAATCGTACTGAAAACGGCCAGTTCTGAGGACCAATATGTAAATGAAAGATTACCTAAGGGTGGATTTTGAAGAGCAATCTATAAAACTAAAAATTCCTTAGACTCTGGTGACAAATATCAGAACAATAATAAAATTTTCTATATAAAATAATAATATAAATAGAGGGTTAATTGACAATATATTTTCAAGAAGAAACCAATGATTAGTCTGTAAATCGAATAGATTGCTGCGCCGCCCTAATAGCCAAAACCGAAGCTACAGTAAAATTTCCTGGATAAACTATAGCAGTTAATGAAAGACCAACCAAGGGTAAATTTTCAAGAGGAATTATGATTAATGTCATTCAGGGAATACTTGTATTATGGTGATTAGAAATTAACTGATAATTAATTGCACACACTGATCAATGAAATGAACTCTTAAAAACAAAATATTTTTATAGACAGCTTACACATGTTCAGAAGAATCTGGCATCGCTTCATATGGCGCCCAAATATAAGGCAAATGTGGTGCTCTCCATTTGACTTATTAGCACTATAATAATAAAAATAAGAAAAATCAAAATTAAACAAAAAGACAACACGTGCTTTTAACGGCAAACGGGGAGTTCTGACATTCTGTGTGGGCTCAAGATGTAATACCAGATTAGAGCATCAGTCGTTGCTAATAGCAAAGTGACATCAATGCAAGCCATCTATATGCGGATACTTTCATTTTTGGAACCAGTTAGAACCGATTCTGAAAGTTAAATTATCCTCATATAAAAATAACAGTAACAAAAATTGAAGAAGTACAAACACATAAAAGATATTGACCTCAGGTATCCTGTGCAAAAAAATTAAAATGCAAGCCAGAAATCTGTAAAGATTTCTCTAATAAGTTTAATATTAGCATTCAAATTTCTCTGCATAATTAGTGTAGGCTCGTAAGGGGAATAACACTGTAATGTTATTTCGAAGATAATATTCAAGAACTTTTTTTTACACACTAATATAAGTCAATAGGAAGTTTTAGTATTTATTTATGGGAAAATGTAAAGTCATTCTGATGAAAAATAATGGAGTTAGCTGCTGAGCAAGTAGCAAGAAAGTTATTTCTAGAAAAACATGATTAAAGTTTCAAGTATGGTTATTATGCGACTTGCAATGAATCCAAAATCAGCTGTAACTTTGTAATGCATAGGAATTTTTCAATGAAATTTTAAACAGTTAAACTTGAGATGTCAAGCTATAAAATGATGATAAATTTGAAAAATGGATTTCTTTTTTCATTTTACAGTGTTATTCTCCTTAATTGTTTATATGAAAACAAACCATTGAAAAATTAAGTCATTAAGAAAATTCTTTAGCATTCATTAAAATTTATTCCATTCATAATGTGATTAAAATTCCAATTTTCATTCCAATCTCCAAGGAGGGCAGGGGGGAATTGCACTTTTTGTCCATTAAAAAGCATAAAATCTCAAACCTTCAACAGTTGATATTCCAAGTTAAGTTAAAATAAAAGTATGTAAAGATGACAGAAAAGTAAAAACATAGCGTTTTAAAAAATGATATAAATTTTTTCAAAAATTGGAAAACAGAGTTGCCAAGTGTTATGCACAATTTCCCATAATCATTTGGAGTTGCTAAAAAATCCAGAAGCATTAGTATCCCCCCTCCCCCCCCCCCAAAAAAAAAACTTTATATTTTTGACAAATTGTTGAAAAAACTTTCAAACGTTTGCAGCAATATAATTACTTATTTCATAAAAAAAACACTTCATTTAAAATGTATAATTAAATACACACCTTTTCTCATTTCCTTTAAAGCTGTTCTTAACTGCTCTCCTCAACAAGCGCAAAACGTTTCGACACATTTACAAATTCATTTTTTAACGGAAAGGTATAAAATGGGAAAGACTGGCCATGGAAGTGATTTAGAATTGAACTGTTTTTCCCATTTTTTGATTAATCACTTACCTATTGAGTTATAAGCCATTTTGATCATGTGACAAACACGTTTTTCACCCACTCTTGAGTGCTTTTTCTTCCTTCGCGCGGAAATTCGCTTCAAAACGCCCACTTTGACACTATTTTCTGATAGATCTATTGCGTTTGCAAAAAAAAAAGGATAAAACAGCTCAATTACATAGTTTCTGAACAACAACACCAGCTAGTTTCATGGATTTTCGAACAAAAATAAATTAAAACTTATGTCAGAAAGTTGTCCTTTTTGATTTGAGAACATTTTAAAAATAAAATTCAAAAAAGGGAAAGATTAGCATAAACTAAAAACGGAACAGATGTATTATTATCCCTCCATCCGCCATCTTGGATTTTTTTTGGGCGTGAATTAAAAACTGTTTTTTAATTAATAGTTATAATTATTATATTCCAGTTTTTTTAATATTATATTAATCTATCAACAATATTTAACCATTGGCGACATTTATTACTTGGCAGAAAAGGAGTTTTCACGCAAGAAAAAATCCAAGATGGCGGATGGAGGGATAATAACACATCTAAGCCCTAAAAACATTTTAATTTCAAAACATTATTTCTAATGTACAATCTAAAATATAAAAGCAACTATTGGTGAGATTTATCTCTGGTTAACAGAAAAATACCAAAAATTACTCACTTAACATTGCTTTTCTTTTAATGAAGAAGTCAAAAATAAAACTTACTTTTCAAAAGCAATATTATCTTAGAAACCAATCTCACTGCACAGCTTGATTAAAATTAAAGCTCTGTTCAAAGAGAACTTTCTCCCGAGACATTGCTTGTCAATCAAAAGTATTTGAATTGTCAAAGTCAGGGCCTGATTACCGATGGGGCACATTCTCACCAGTAAAAGGAAACAGAAAATTTTGCCTTATTCAATGCAGAAATTTTACATCAATACAGCGTTTAGATAAGGTGAACATTTCTTTTAAAATTTATTGGTGTAAGTGTGCCCCATTGGTAATCAGGCCCTGGTCAAAGTCCTGTGTAGGTAATATGCAGTCATCATATCTTAGTAAATAAAGCATTCTAAATGTTTTGTAGTACTTGGTGGTGCTATTACATTCATAACAAAGTGAAAATTAGAATCCACACTAAGTGGCTGTTGTTTTGCTAGAAATCATTTTAACTATAAACTAGATAAATTATGAAAAACTTAGTGCCTCTAAATAGCTTTTCCACTTATATTTTACTTATTTTTAAAGCAGTTCTTCATAAGCTTTTAAAAGAAGTCCTTCAAAAGCAACATTGTATTAGAAACCGATCTCATTGCACGGCTTGAATAAAATTCAAGCGCTGTTCAAAGAGAATAGTCACTGAGATGTTGCTTGTCAAAGTCCTGGGACGGTGTAACATGCAGTCATCAAATCTTAGTAAGTGAAGCATTCCAAATATTCTGTAGTACTTGGTGATGTTCAAAGTCAGTTAGAATTCACACTAAATGGCTGTTGTTTTGCTAAAATTCATCCAAACCAATGTTTTTTTCTCAACTCTTTGGGGTAAAGAGAAAAATAAAAGGAGGGGGGTATGGATTTTATAGATTTTCAAACAGTTATATTCTATAAAATAAATTTAAATAAATAAACAACTATATTACTAATTGTCCTTAATTTTAAATTGTTGCATGCTTCGTAACAAAAGTGAAAGTGAATTCCCATTACGTAAGCATTTACATCTGTAAAATGTAAATAAAAAAAGCATAACAAAAGTGAAAGTGAATTCCCATTACGTAAGCATTTACATCTGTAAAATGTAAATAAAAAATGCATAACAAAAGTGAAAGTGAATTCACATTACGTAAGCATTTACATCTGTAAAATGTTAATAAAAAAAGCATATTCTGAAGTGTCACAATCAAACCACGAAATTCTTTAATATAAAGAGTTATGAAACTTATCATTAAATAAAAACTACTTGCTGCATCCAAACGTAAACAACATCCAAACATAATTATAGAAAATAAACATGTAATCTGAAAACTGCCGATAAATATCTTTAACCTGCAGAAATATAAAATACGCAGGTGAAAATAAAGCATGTAAAAAAAAAGAAGGATGCATCTTAACTGAATGTAAAATAATCATTCCTATACTTCGTTTCAGCTAATGTAAACAATAAAAAAAAAAAGAAAATAACGTATAAATAACATTTAACTCCTATGAATATAATTGTACAGTATACCTGAACATTAGATATGTAAGCTAAAATAATTAAATTATTGCAACGATGGAAATTATTTCATGTTTACGTTCATACGCGTAGTTTACCTGCGATGTCCAGCCACCTTTTTTGACGTCTATCATGTGATTATGCTCGATGATTCGGACTAGCCTCTCAGTGTAGCTCCGCTCCCTATGGAAATCGTAGTGACTGGATTCAACTAAGTCCAATCGAAGCTAGATTTGGTGAAGTATTGCTAGTTTGGCGAAGCATAAATGTTATATCGAAAACAATTTACTAGAAATTTTGAACACAGATAGAACCTGAATAGTGATGATGCTTATTATATATTCAGATTTCGGAAATTTCAACTTGTAGATTCCAAAGGGTTTCGCCTCCCCCCCCCCCTCCTCATGGAAAAATAACATTTTTGATAATGTGTCTTCTAATTGTCATAAATACTTGCATTTTGTAGGCAGGCACATTCTGAATAGAATCATACTTAAATTTGAAAAATTCTAAAAAAATGTATATACCTTTGTTTCAGAATTAAAACAGTAATAGACACTAGAAATTTTGAATGAACAAATAACCTTAATAGTGATGCGAAAATACTCCAATTGAAATTTTAATGAGTGGGGTCCAAAGAATGTTTTCCCCCTCCCCTCTCCTGATAAAAAAAGTAACACTTTTGTTTATGACCCTTCAAATTTTCTTAGCATATATACTATTAAGGATTTACCTGCATACAAAATTTAAAATACATTTGATTATTCGAAGTCATACCACCAAAACTTTTTTTTAATCAAGGGGGGGGGGGGTTAGATTATCTTCTCTTAAAGTTTTCAATAAAGTAACACTTAAACAGGATTGCTATTCAAAATGTACCTGCCTGCAAAATTCAGGTATCAATGTCAATCTAAAGAATAAAATTGCATTTTTGGGGAGGAGGGAGGGTTGATATCCAAGAGCCTAAAATGCAGGCATGAAAGTAGGAAATAGGAAAAAAGGAGGAAAATCTTTTCGGCCCATATGATGGCGCCAAACTTTTAAAATTTAGACACATTTTAACAGTTATTTATGGGATAAAATGAAATATAATTGTACGTTGTTATTTTCGTTTCATAGCTTAGAAAGCATTAAAAACAAATTTAAACTTTTAAATCAAAAGTGTTGCATAAATAGAAGAAAATATTCTATTCCAAAAAGAACATTATGAAACTTCTTTTTTCTTTTAAAGTCTAAAAAACTTTCACTCTGGAGAGATACTTTAATCAAATTTATTTACACGACTTTCATATGATTATAATATAAACTTCCCTTTGATTTGATAGATCTTTTGCACAGCAATTCAGAAAAAAAAAAAAAAAAAACTCCAAGGATTTTAGTTAGGCAAAATGTCTGATTATTAGATTTTCAAGATTTCCCCCCACCTTATATGCTTCCAATATTTTCTTTGCATTTTTGCATCAATCCAGAAAATGACCAAAATTATCTTTAAAAAGGTGGAATTCTACCTTTAGGAGGAACACTTTCATGCCTGAAAATGGTATCATTTTTGAGAAGTGTTTACTGTACCTTAATAGAAGAAATATGCGATTTTATTGAATTTTTATTTGTAGGTACCACGGCTCACATATTTTGAGAAAATTTTAGGAAAGAATTTTTCTAGTGTTTAATAAATGCACAAGAAATTAAAATCCTATCTTCCAACCTACAAAGATCATGCCGCATACAATTGTTTTTGCTGTTTATCTAAAAACATGCTAATTTGCCCTGTTTTAAAAAGATTACCCAATTACGAAAGATTAAATTATAGCATTTTAACTATTTTTAACATAATCAACTGATTGATAAATAAATAATGAGAGTAGAATTGTAGTATAGAAATAGTAGAATGTGTAGAATTGTAGTAGTGAAAATTTGTGAGTATGAAATTATCGCTGTATTATCCGCCATCGCCATCTTCGCTCAAAAAAACAACAACATCTAACCTAAACAGACTTTTCAACAACAGCGTGAGCAAACACTTGTGCTTCGTCTGAAATACTGCAACCTCAAAAATAACTAGCGCCAATTCCTCAGCCAAGAGGTAGGAGAAAAATCACCATAGGGAGCGGAGCTACACGGAGACGCTAGTGATGATTCGGTCCGTTCTCTAGTGTTGCAACCCAGTAAACGATTCTCCAACCACGCCAAGGCTACTGCGCCAAATGCGTGAATCGAGGGAAGATTATTCGCTGTGCGGGGTGCTGATCCCGCAAAATCAGGTTTGCAACATGGACTGTAGTACTATCAATATTGTAACTGTATTGTATACTGTAGTACTATCAATATTGTAAATGATATGTAGACCATCAATATTTCGTTTACGAGAGAACAAAAAAATAGAGTTCTTTTATATTATCGTTTATGGTTTATGAGATAACATTTTGCCGATGCTGATGGCGCCATCTAGTGTATATCGGAACAGATACAGCAATAAATAGAAATACTGTTTTTTCTTTGCTTTCTTGGTTGTTTTCAAACTTTTTTAATATTTTTGCTACTGGTTTTACTAATTTTATTAGAGAGTTAAGGATTACTTTTTCGACTGTGCTTTCTTTTCCCTTTTTTATTGTTCATTAGTGAAAGGTCACTTTGCTTCCTTTTAGCATTCATGCTTTCATTAGCATCATCACGTGATGCAGCATTAGTAGATTTAATTAGTGAAAAAAGCCTTTGTGATTTACGTTTAACTTTATTACTATTGTAACTGGTGTTACTTGAGAGTTTACTCTTAATTTTCTTTGAATTTCTAACATTTTTCGAAACATGAAGGTTCACTTTCGCTGAAAAATTTGATGAATTGCCCCTTTTTCTTCTTTTTTTTATTATCCATTGAGAAAAACCACTCAGCTTACATTGTTTTTTTAATAGTTTCACAAGCATTATCACATCATTAGTAAATTTAGTTCCACTTTTGAATTGTGCATCAAGAAATGTAGAAAAAAATGGTCTTCTACAATGTATATTTCTTTTTATTTCCATTGATTTTGCATTCATATAGTATATCTGGACTAGTTTACAATATAGCTTTGCATTTTTCATAATTGTTTTGCAGGACAGCTTACTACATGCTGTATTAAAGAAGATAGTGAAATAAATCCAGTATTATAGAAACTGCATTTAATTGAATCGCTCTTATCAATTTCCCTTTCATTTTCATTACTACAATTATGTGAACTGAGTTCGTAACTAGTCAATATGTTTCAAAGTATATAGTGCACTTATGGGAGTATACGTCAGTTAAATATTTTAGACAAACAGCCTTCTTGCAAAACCAACAAAAATTTGATTGAATATTGCATATACCATTCTAAAGTGATGATGATACTTAAAATGTTTTTAATAATGATACACAAATAAAAAAACAAGCTGTATGAAGTTCTCACCACACAGACAATAGGACATTTCTTTTCCTGGCAGTAAAACATCCAGTTCTCTCAATCTCACAGTCTTTTTTTAATATTATCCTATAAAAAAAGAAATAAAAAAATCAGAGTGCACATGAAAAAGAAACGGAATCTTCATAAGCACAAAATTGAAGTGAAAACTTCATCAACAGATGAAATCACATAGCAATGGCTTCAGCAGAGTTCATTCTAGGCGTTTTTTGCAGGGCGGGCCTCCCTGCCTGCCCATCTTTACAAAATTTGATGCCCCGATGCCCGCCCCATGAGCCCTATCACTCGGGAAATCGACCGAGGGAAAAATAGTGCCCTTTAAGTTAATTTCATCGCTTATTTCAAGCAAATTCTAAACTATTTGTAAACATTATATAATGTCCTAGCCTCATCTTGCTCCTAATCTATTCCTTTTCACTCCCCCCCCCCCTCCCAACATCCTCATACAGACACCAATTATTTTCAGTAAAATTCCAGCACTGACGCAATCATAAATTTCTCTCTCTCTCTGTCTCTATACCCCGTTTCTCAGCTACCATGAAAATTCAGCCAAAATAAGAAAGAAAAAAAAAGGAAAGGTCCTTTGATGAAATTGTCGTTTTTTCACGATTCTCTGATGAAATTGGTTTTTTCCGGTGAACATTTCTCAAAATTTGCGATATAGTTTGTCCAAATTTTCTGATTTATGATAGATTTTTTTTTTTTTTTTTTTACATTTTCGTTAAAGAATTAACCCTTGCACTGCAAAGTGTCATGAATGAGGTAAAGGGGTAGTAGCAAAGACTTTTTAGGGAGGTGGGGTCAGGGCGGGAAAAGTTATTAGTTAATTATTACATTAATGTGCCCTTTTATGGCAAAGAGCACCCTGCTGCCCTTGATCCTAGAATGAACTCTGGCTTCAGTTTAATAAGAAAGTAAGGCTAATGTCAGACGAATGTCTATTTTGACAAAAGAAATACCTTTGCTAACAGGTGTTTCTTTTTCATGTTGAAACAAAAAGCATGCAAATAGACATTCGTCCAAGGCTAATGTCAAATGGCTAATGTCATTGTTATAATTTAATTATAATTTTATAAATAATTAAATTATATCCTTATAAGTTCTTCCTTTACATTGTTTATTTTAAATAACATTTGAATTGCTATCTTTTGAAAGTGCAAAAAAACTAAATGTCAAGAAAAGCATACATTTTAGTCACCTAACTGCTTTATCAATTCAAGCCATCAAAGCAGAGGAAAAAATATGCAGGAAACTTGTTTTTATGAGAAATTTAACTATACATCCTTTGAAAGGGTTTTCAGTGCTCCTGTGAATCTAATTGATGTCCTTACTATTTTTCAAACAAAATTATTTTGAGAACGTTAAAAAAAAAAAAAAAAAAAAAAAAAAAAAAAAAAAAAAAAATTTATTTGAGCAATTAAATAATTAAAAAAAATTACAAATTTAAATCAATTGAAATTGGGTGGGTGGAGAGATCAAATTATTGGGTGGGCTCACGCCCCATGGCCATGGGCCCAGATATGTTGCCGCCACTGTAAATATATATATACATATACATATATGAATGAGAGCTAATGTACATATGTGTAGCAGAAACTAAAGAAAATTAAATCCTTTAATAAAAGATAGGAAAAAATATGATGTAAAATTTTGTTTAGAATGTAAAATAAGATAAGGTTTTGTAACCTCTATTTTTAAACCAAACATAAAAGATAAACATAAGTGATGTGTTAATTATATACCACTTTTCCATTTTACTGGTAAAGTTAACTGTTGTGGTGAGAACTAACAATTATAAATGAATATTCAGCATCTCATAATTTATCTCTTTTTCTGCCCGAGAGGTACTGCTCAGACTAGGTATCAAGTCTGTACAGTATAGATGTTATTCTATTGCTTAACTCATAAAAGTTGTTTTAAAAAGTTTACTGAACCCATCTTTAAATTTTTTAAGATCTTATCAAAAGATATTATGGAGGCAAAGTTGCTTACATTCTTTAGAAAACCCATTCCCACACATACACATATATGTGTACGTACATAAATGTACATCTGTCCAAGAAAGTTAGTGTATAGTTTAAAACTTTTTTTTTTTTTAATTAAACCTAACTGTATGCTTTCTCTTTGTTAGTTACACAAAACAAATTATTTATTTAAAAGTGTTATTTCTGTAGTTTCTCTTAACTGATGATATTATAAGGGAGAGGGGGGCACATGTGAACAGTACATATGCACTCAGTTAATTTGAAATAAAAAAAATTCAAAAAATTACCAATTGATGGTAGTACTGGTAACATCTTTTGGCTGAATTTTCAGAAGAATAGGCCATTTTGATTTCTGGTAGTTGTAATTTGTTTGTTTTAGAAGGTGTGAAGTAAAAAAGTCTTCTAAGTTATTGAAGTAAAAATTCATTCAAGACATTTTTTAAAGAAGAATATCAGCATTGCATTCTATAGTGGCATTAATTAGGTAAGTCTACAAAAAGTTTTGTTTCCTTATTTCAATTAAAAATATATTTTTTTCATAAGTTAGGCTGAAGTTGGTAGATGGGGCACTTGTGAACAGAACATATGGGGACAGATGTGAACAGTTCACAAGTGTATTTTTTAAGTCTGTTAATGCATTTTTTTTTCCTTTTTAGTTTAAAATTTAATTACCCTTGTCAAACACTGAGCTATACATTCAATGTTTTTAGGATTGCTTCACAGTTTTAATTTACTGGAAGTTAGATAACAATTAAAAGTGACTCAAAAGGAGTAAGCATATTAGTGTTCAATTTTACGAATAATTTCTTGTATCTATGTTGAAACATTTATTGATTTATCCACACAACTAGAAAGAGGGCATCTAATTAGTTTTTATCACAGTTTTTATTCACAAAAAATTATTTTTTTCTTATTTATGCATGTGTTCACATATGCCCCAGCTATGTTCACAACTACCCCTCCACCGGGGTACATGTGAAGAAATTTAGGCAATTTTTAGAATGATGATATAAGTTAGAAATTCTTGATAAATGCATCCAAAAGTTTGAGCAAAAGAACAAACAAATTCTAAATATTCATATAAATCAATTTTTGGTTCAATAGCTCATAACAATTTTGAGAAATAGTCAAAAATGTAAAAATTGTTCACATGTGCCCCCCTCTCCCCTATACTACATTCTTAAAGTTATAAATTTTGATAAATTTTAAAATGAAGCCTTTAAAAAACTGAAACAACTAATATTTTTATTTTTTTAAATCTGTAAGCAGCTATCCAATGGTTTATTATTGATTGTTATGCAGCTTAACCCTTTCATATCAGAGCACACCATATGGCATGTTTTTTCTATTGTAATATAATGCAAAATCATAATTTACATTAACTATTATTTACAGTAACTAACTTTTGTACAGTTGTTTTATAAAAGTACTAGCACTAGCTGACCCACCCGGAATTGCCCAGGTTCGTGGTAATATTTAGAAATTATCCTTAAATTTATATGATTTTACACCTTTAACTTGATTTTGTCTGAAATACGTACCCACTCATTGTGTAGAAATGGGAGAGAAGCTGTTAATTGTTGAGATTTGTTATGTAAATGTTTGAAAAATTGTATGCGATGATAGTCATGAACAAATTAAAACTTTAAAACGCCCTGTACTGACGAAAAAGGAGTGCTTAGTAATGTACAGGTCAAAAGCTTTAAAACGACATATCATATGAAAAATCCATTTACACACCTCCTTCAGGGAATGCCCCCTAATAGTCTCGGATCAGAAATAGACCGCACCAATCGAGCGGCCGGAAGGAGTTTCACCTTCGGTCAAGCCTTCAAATGAGGTTGAATCTTGTCGTAACAATTAGCAGCTGCGTTAGAAAATTGAACACCCGGGAGGAGGACAAATTTGAGTGAAGGGAGAAGAAAATTTCATAGTATGAAAGAGTGATTCGAGGGTTTTCCAGTGATATATCACATGAGGATTTCTGAAAAAGTTTGAAAATCCTCTTTCCCCCCCCCCCAACACCGTGGGTCCACTCCAGAGCCCCTGGAATTTACCCAAGTCTTATCAAGTACAGTCGAACCTCTATTTAACGAAGTCGCTAAATCACGGAAAAAAGTTCGTTATATGGAAAATTTGTTAAATAGAGATTTACCTTTTAAAATATTTTAATCTACGTAAAACAGATTTTAAATTCATAAACACCAAATAATTTTAATAAAAGTAATTAATCACACTTTTTTTAATAAATTATATCTATTTGTTTTATTTATTTTACCCACCAATATCTATCATCAATTCATTTTTTCTATGTGTTTAAATCTTTGAAATTTGCGAGGAAAGCAAAACATTGCCCGGGAATACATTGTATTTTCAGTTTAATATAAATAGTTTTACATTAAAATTAACGGATTTTAATGACATTATCGTACTCAGTATTATTATAACAAATAATTTTAACCATACATTACCACATGCGCCCTTAAATTTAATTTCTGAAAAACTCGTTAATTTTGCCCGAGTTTTTCATTTTAAAAAGTGCTTTCTCCCATAATACGTTTCGCATCTTTGCAATTCATGAAAAACCCCTTCATGCGTATTTTCTTTAAACTGTAATCCGCGTCGGATTGTTTCAAATGATTTTAGCATTTCATCATACGAAGTTTTGTTAATTCCTGCATCATGATCATTTCCATCTTCATCAAATTCGTCTTCATTGCAATTCATTGCTGTATTGTTTTTATTTTTCCCACTTTCAAAAATATCCAATTGCGTTAGAGTTTCCAAGGTCTCAATTTCAGAATTAAATGAAATACAATCATCAATCAGCACATCATAGTTAATTTCTTCTTTTTTCCTCAGCTGTATCCACATTTTTAAAAGTTACTCTAAGGGACTATCGTCTTCGTTCTCCGTACTGACCGAATTCTCTCTGCTGACAAAGAGGCGCCTGGTAAAACCAGTTCAAGGCCATTGAATACCATAAAATGTATTAAAAGAAAGAATAAGTTTGAAATGTCCAGAAATATTTTGAGAAATAGGGAGAAAAAAAAATTTTGATCACAAGAAAAAGTTCATTAAATAGAGAATGCACTTCGCTATTTGGAGGTTATTTTACGAAGAAATTCGCAAAATGTTCTTGGTTCCAAGGAAAAGTTCGCAAAAGGGAGAAATTCGCAAAATAGAGGTTCGTTAAATAGAGGTCCGACTGTATCTCATTCACGTAAGTTAGTTTCAATTGTATTTGTTCTTCGCATTAGTGACAATTTACATATGCATAGTCACCCAAGAATGGAATGCATTTCTTTAACTTTACTTTCTATTAGGGTGTAAAAAAAAAAAAAAAAAAAAGATTTTTTTTTTATTTAAATCGGATTTTTTTGATTTAAATCGGATTTTTATGATTTTTTTCCCAGCGTTCAAATACGGAATAGCTACCAAGAGTTTTAGGTTTTCAAAACAATTAAACCACTAATTGCTAACATAATCTATGTTTTTACACTTTAATTAATAAAATTATAATTATTAGTTAGTAATTACAGAAATTATAAAAACTGCAAATTAGTAGTTTCATTAGGTAATATCATACAATAATGTTATATTCATTAATATTGTAATAATTATGTAAAACTTTATAAATACTAGTGATATACATTTATTAAAATTATTAACTGCATTTTATATTAAATAGTTAACACTACTTCAAATTAATAATTATTAAACAATTAACTCTCTAATTAGGAACATATTATACATTTTTAAGACTTAATTATTAAAATGATAATAATGTAGTATATTCATTTTTGAAAGGAAAAGGGACAGGATCCTAGTTCCAAAAAAGGGCACTATTTCATGAGGAAATATATATTAGTAATGATATAAGAAAAAAAAAAAAAAAGAATAATTTTTAGTATGATGAATAAAGTGTTCTTAATTTTTAATAATTTTATGAATAACAAATTGAAAAATACAATTAAATAACATATTTTAATAATATCCTGTTTTTTCTAAAGAAATAAAGTTCTATGTTTTTGCGAGATCTTGGCCACATGAATTTAGAAATACTGTTGAATGGGGAAGTTTTTTACAAGAAATCTCTGGCTACAACTACAGGTGAATTTCGACTATTTTTTTTAAGGCACGATGCATTTTGCCAATTTCAAAAGGGGCATGGTGTTGCACCATTTAAAAAAGTCCTAGAAGAAATAGTATAGGTAATTACAGGATTAATAAAAACTGCAAATAAGTTATTCATTAGTTAGTAACACAAATAACAAAACTAACAAATATTATTTGCAGCTTGTTTTGCATTTGTATTTAGGAAAATTACTGTAAACCACTAAAATCTAAACTTACACACATGTATGTATATGATAACCAAAAGAATTATGAAAATGAGTTAAACCCATTCATATAGGATAAAGTTAGCCACTTATATCTGAAATCCTCAAAATATTTAAGTAACAGCATTATAACCTTTCAACATGGATTATTAGCTTTCAATGGTTCAATTTGTTTTTCTTTTTAAGAAAAATTTTGCTGCCTTTTCAATCCCTAATCATTATTTTTTATTTAGTATTATGTGAGTTACAAAGTTAAAAACATTTATTCAAACAATACCGAAGAAGTTCTTGGTGAGCTTAGCATTTTTATACCATTTATTTCTTTTTCTCTTATGCATTCATTTACAATTTAGCTTTGAAAAGATATCATTCTTTCATTCTTCTTTAACTTGAGATTGCTACTAATTACTATTTATTCTTTTACTTGTAGAAAAGTATTACACTTGCTATGTGTAATTTTATATAAAATAATGCATAAATTGATTACCTAAAGGAGTTTATGACATTGCAAATTATATTAGATTTAAATATCATTTTTAAATTAAACTGTTTTAATTTGGATAAAAACTTAAAAACAATGTTTTTATAAACTCAACTGTTTTTAATTTTTTTACAATACTCAAGAATAAAGCTTAGAAACAATTATTTAAAGCTCTTTTTTTGTTTATTCGCAAGTCAAAATACCTGTAGAAACTTTTAAATTGTGTTTATGTTAGATTTTAATATATTTTTTGACATTTTAAACATTTAGAAATTTTTTGATTTAAATCAGTGATTTTTTTTAAAAAATCGGTTGATTAAAATCATGATTTTAATCGCTGATTTAAATCAACTCATTAAAATTGTTGACACCCTACTTTCTATGAAGTAAATAATTTCTGTTCTCAAGTGAATAAGAGTCCATTTATGTGCGGTTCTTATGAAAATCATAATATATCACAAAATGTACACCATATTAAGCATTTCATGCACTCAGTTCTTATCCTTTTGTTAGTCTTCTCTCGACCTAATAAAAGCATATGTTACACCTTTATTGAATGTTTTTATTTTGAAAGGCCAGTGTACAATTTAGGCATTTCAAACAATCAAATTCAATGAAGTGAAAATTTTGAGTGTTTATTGTTATTTATAAACTTTCTTCCTGTTAATGTTGTTGACTACATTTTTAGACACCGAAGAAAAGTGAACTCATAACATGCGGTAAATTGTAATGTAATCATAACATGCAAAATCCTGTGAGTGAAGTATAAGATGTAGTATGTTTTAATGAAGAATTGTTGTTGAAATTAACTTGTTTCATATACAAATTTCCATATATTTTCTGACTTTGGTAAAAAATCCTAATGAAAACATATTCCTTGCATTTTACTGAATGTTTTGATAGCACCAGGCATATCAGTTCGAAGCTTTGGCCTAATTCAAAGATGCAATGATTTTGAGTATTTATTATTATTTATAATCTTTCTCCTGTTAACGTTTTTGACTACATTCCCAGAATGGTGAACTCATGTGATAAATTGTAGAACTGTACATTTTATTAAAAAAATGTTTAACCCTCCGTCTACCAGACGGGTCCATTGGACCCGACAGGTACATACAAAATATTCATTCAAACCAGAAATTTCTTTAAAATAAACTAAGTATATAAACCAGACAAAAATAAGGTAAATAAATAAGTTAAATAGTTTTAAATAAAAATTCTGGTGTAGAACGTTTTATTAAAACTTGAATAAAATTCCCGGTAGATCTAGGGTTAATCAGCCAAGAATGGAAAGAAAGACTTTAATTATTATTTACAAATGTTTTCATTTCATATGAAATTCTCCATTCTAGGGCGACTAAAAACTTCTACAACTTCTCACATGTTATCATGACTTTAATAAGAAATTAAAATTTCAGTAAAGTGTAATATATTTGTTTTCATTGGGATTTCTCATGAAACTCATAATAAATGGGGAAGTGGCAAGAAAAGATTAACAAAACAAAAACCCATATAACATCATTCATTTCTCCTGAAGTCAAAAATTGTTTGTTTTTTCCCATTCTTGGACAATGACAACATACAGTCAAGGATCAGTAATCTACTCACCTATTATCTGCAATTTTCTATAATCCGCGGTGCTTAGCAAAAGTAAATATCATGAATTTTGGGAATCTGTTGCTGAAAAATATTGTAAACTTCAACAAACAATCATGGAAAGAATTGCTAATTTCGTGAAATGATAGCTGAAAAAGTCGCAAAAACATATAGTGAATTTTGTCAGAAAAATTTCTCAAATTTGCCAAACTGTTGTTGAAAAATATCATTAACTACAAAAAATGATGGCGGAAAAAAGACAAATTTCAGAAAAGAATCGAGGAAAAATATTGCAAATTTTGTCCAAAGATTTCCGAAATACATATTGAGTTTTCTCAAAAGATCTCTGAAGCACATGCAGATTTTTGCAATTTGACGCTGAAAAATACAGCGAATTTCAACAAATGGTAGCAAAACAAAACTCACAGATCATTGATCATATCATAGATCATTGAAAAAAATTGTGAAATGATCATGAAAAAAAAAAATTGAATTTCATCAAACGATCTTGGAAAAAAATCACGAAATGATCATGAAAAAAAAAACTTGAATTTCATCAAACAATCTTGGAAAAAAATCATAAATTTTGTGGAACAATCGATGAAAAAAAAAACTCTAATTTCAGTAAACAATCAAAGAAAAATATTGCAAATTTAATCAAAACATCACAGAAATGCATAGCAAAGCTTGTCAAAAGAGTGTAGAAGCACATGCTGAATTTTGCCAACCAGTCACTGAGAAATACGGGGAACTTTGACAGATGGTCGCGGAAAAAAAATCAAATTTGTCACAGTTCATAGAAAAAAAAAAAGAAAAAAACATGTGAATTTCAGTAAACGATCGAAGAAAAATATTGCAAATTTCATCATAAGATCGTGTAAATGCATAGCAAATTTTGTGAAAAAAATGCAGAAGCTTATGCCGAATTTGCCAATCTGTTGCTGAGAAATACCGGGAAATTCGACAAATGGCTGCGGGGAAAAAAAAAATGTAAATTTTGTCACAGATCATTGAAAAAAATTACAGAAAAAAAAATGCAAACCTGCAAAACAATCTTGGGGGGGGGGGGGGGAAGAATTGTGAATTTTGTGAAACAATCACTGAAAAACAACACAAATTTTAGTAAACGATCGAAAAAAAATATTGTAAATTTCATCAGAAGATCACGGAAATGCACAGCAAAATTTGTCAAAAGAGTGAAATCGCTAATTTTGTGAAAAGATTGCTGAAAAAAAAAAAAAAAAAAAACGTGAATTTCAGTAAACAATAAGTAAAATATTGCAAATTTCATCAAAAGATCATGGAAATGCATAGCAAAATTCATCAAAAGAGTGCAGAAGCACATGCTGAATTTTGCCAATCTGTGTCTCAGAAATATCGGGAAGTTTGGCAAATGGTCGCAAAAAAAAAAAAAAAAAAAAAAAAAGATAATCACAAATTTCAGCACAGATCATTGGATAAAAAAAAGTGAATTTCATCAAACGATCTTGGAAAAACAATAACTATAAAAAAAGACACAAATTTCGGTAAACAGTCGAGGAAATATACTGCAAATTTCATCAAAAGATTGTGGAAATGCATAGCAAATTTTGACAAAGAAGTGCAGAAGCACATGCTGAATTTGCCAATCTGTTGCTGAGAAATATCAGGAACTTTGACAAATGGTCACAGAAAAAAAATCACTAATTTTGTTTCATTGAATTATGCCTAAACTTTAAATTGCTATGTATGGCACCACAGTTGCATAAAATTCTCCAAATGTCTGTGACAGATACTTCAGGGACAGAAAATAATCTGCTGGTAAAATATTTTACAATTGAAGCATTAATTAAACAATCACTTACCTGCGATGTTTTTATGCATTTTATTCATTTTTATAAATAATAATCATAGTTTTGTATTAAGTAATAAAGAGCTAAACATAATTATAAAGCGAAATAAAGGTTTCATGGAAAAATAATCTGCAAAAGAGAAAAGAAAATCTGAGATGCCAGTCTCCCATCTTGAATTTTCTGGTACTGGGCTGGCACAATGAAAACATTCAGTAAAGTGCAAGATATGTTTTCATTACGATTTTTTATCAAACTCATAATGTATGGGAAAGTGGAGAGAAAAGATTAACAAAAGGAAAAGAACTGAATGGAAAATCCTGAGTGCGTGAAATAGTTATGATGTGCAAATTGTGATATGAGTTTCATACGAATCGCATATGAACTCTTAATCGCCCAAGAACGGAAATTATTTACTGAATGTTTTAAAAAAACATTCGATTCTTGGGCAATTAAAAATGTTCCTAAATGAAATAAACAGAGTTCAATAACAAATCTTAATGAAAACATACATCTTACACTTTACAATACAATGTACAGTTGTATAATCTGTGTCCTAATATTTTTTTGATTTACTACTATAAATATTCATGACAAACAAATAATAGTTTAAATTTACATTTAGTTAGAAGATTGATCACACAATACTCATTTTATATCTTAATTAATGCACTTTATTAGGCTTATTAAGGAAATATTAGAATGAATTCTTTTTTGTTAGATGATAGAAAAAACATTTATTCAAATTGAACATTTGATAACAAAATTAACCTCCTCGGTTCTGAAGTATTACATGTGATACTTTGGAATTGAAGAGGATATAAAATAAACTATGTGAATCAAAATGAATAAATGCCATCATCGATGCTTATTTCCTCATAAAATAAGTGTTATTTTCATATCAGTTTGCAAAATGCATTCCGGACAGTGTGTCCAAGAAAGTCAGAAATTCTCAAAATTAATTAACTTAAACGCTTTACAATAAAAAAGAAATTGAGGATTTGTAGATTAATAATTTAAAGGCTTTCAATTTGTTACTGCATAATTTAGGTCATTGATAATTAAATTGATATTTTAAGGGTGTCAGTAATTTTAGATGCATATTTTTTAACCAAAATTACCAGCCACCTGCAGTTTCAATTTTAGAAAAAGGGCTTCATCTGTCATCTATGGTGTCTTTTTGTTTGTGCAAAATCAATGACTGTGTATTTGCAGTGTTCAGGGCTGGCACTAGACAGTTTACCACCTGAGGCGAGCATTATTTTTCTGCCCTTATGACGTAATAGTTTTTCACGAATAGTGATTTCAGCCGAATATTCGGCCAACAGGTAAACCGAATACCGAATATTTGACTAGTCGAATAGTGACTATCAAGCAGAATACCGAATGTTCGGCATGCCAATTACTTTTTTTTTATTTTTAATTTTTTTAATTTAATTTAAAATCACAAGTTGATGAGTAAAGTCTAGGAACTAAAATTTAAAGTCTTGACTATAAGATTTTAAATTTTAGTTCCTGGACTTTACTCACAAACTTGTGATTTTATTTACGAACTTGTGATTTTTTTTTTATCTTAAGTCTAATTTTATACCAGAACTTCGTTGACTTTAAGGTGAAATTTTATTAACAGAACTAATGCATGGCTTAGCGTATACTGGCAAAGTTTATTTTCCTGTTTGATGGAGTTTTCATCAAGACATGTATTACATATTGTAACTACTCAAGTATTGTATATTTTATGTTCATTCTGACAGTTGGTTATTTTTATTAGCAGACAATTGTAATACTGTAATTGTCTATAAAAGTTTGCTTACTGACAGACAGACATTTGTTAGATTGTGAATTGCCTTTAACAGTTGTTATCAAGATCTTTTTATGTGTTTATTTATTTTTGGTGCTGGGGCACATTTCCTGTGTATTACTTATTTTAGTTAAATTAGGACCTGTTACTTTTCTGGACCGGTTGCCTTAGTTTGAGTTTCGATGGTTAGTTGTGGGGAACTTCCACCAGGGAGTTAACACCTATGCCAAATTTTGGTGGGTACCCCGGTGGGTGATCTTGTCCTCTTGCCAATTACTTTTAAATTTCAGCATTTGAAAGTATTAAAGAGCTAAATTTTGAAACAATTTTACATAATATTTAACACACATACTTCCATATTGATAAGCAAGATCTTTTTACAAGTAAATTCTACACAAAAAATTTATCCTTTGAATTGTTATTTAAGAAGAGGATAGTTTTAAAGCTTAATTGATAAAATTTTAAATTTAATGGATTCTTCTCTGAATTAAAACAAATGAATAAAATTTTCTTATATTCTAAAACAAATATTTTAAAAACAAAGGGAAATTTTGAAGGAATTGGATGAATAATTGTACAGTCATATACTGTTTATTTGTCAGGAAGGGACTGAAATCGTCATTATTGGTTGATTTTCTTACGTGATACCTTTCAAATAGCAAATAAAAAATGTAAAAGCCTTCTCTTTTATTTAAATATAATTCTATTTCTAATTATTAAATATCTTTATTAATTGACAGTAAAAAATAGTAGTTGTTATAAGGTTTTTAAAAATATTTTTTAAAAAGGTCTTTTAAGTATTTTTAAGCTTTTTAAAAAGGTCTGGCCGAATATTTCGATATTCGGAAAAACCCAATATTCAGCCAAGCTGAATATTCGGCATACCGAATAGTTTGATATTTGGCCTTACCGAATAGTTTGATATTTGGCCTAACCGAATATTCGGTAGTATGACCGAATACCGAATATTTGGTGCATCCCTATTTTTTACCACTACTCAAATGTTTTTTAGAATAGTAAATTAATATACTAACTATAATTTATTTTGAAAACAAGTATATATCAAATTAATTTACATTTTTAAAATAATCAAATTACTTAAGAAATTTTGCATCATGTAAAAAATTACAACAGCTAGCTTGAAACTGAATTAATAAAAATGTAATCGCATCCTAATAATATTTACAAGAAAGTACCATATCAAGAATAAAACTGACTCTTAAAAAAACTCATTCTCGTTAGGGAAAAAACATTTATTAAATCGACGTTATGAATACTTCATAAAATCTCAGTTACAGCTGGCAAAGGAATTACGTTTAAAAGCATTATTGATCCAATAATATGTCAAAAAATTTAAAAAATCAAATTACATATAAAATTTGTATATGAATTACAAAATAATGATATCAGTAACATATGCCTTTTTAAAATCATATAAGCCAAAATAAAGTCCCACGCTGAATAATATTTAAAAGAAAATAACTTTTAAAAATAAGATACAACTTCAATATATAAATTTGTATTGATTTTTCTTTAGCAAAATCATTTAATATAATATAGAAATCAATATTATAAAATTATCACACTTTCAGACTAAAAAGAGAAACACACAAAAAGAAATCACACATGAAGTTCTTGCTTAAATTAGAAACTATGATATGATGAGATATTTACATGATCATATGAAATATGATTACATGACAATTTGATTTCATGTTAGTGATATTTACAAAAAACACAACTATCAACAGTGAAATAATTCAATATGTAATTAGCTCTTTATCAAAATCGTTTATTATATATTCCTAACAAAAATAATATTTTCATCTGCTAGAATAATTTAAATTTAATACCAATTTTGGATCCAAAAGTGATTAAAAAAAAGTATTTAAACAATTAAACAATACATTAATATATTGCATAAAAGTAAAAGGAATTGTATCAAGAACAAATTAATTTCGTGCTTTTTTCAAAATATACAATGTTGCCGGTACTTAAAAATAATTAAATATTCAATTATATACACGTACATTAAAAATATAATTATATATACAATGGCACTACTACTTACAGAAAATAAAAATTAAAAAGACTAGCATAAATAAAACACAAATTTTAAAACTTAAATTGACTTCTTTGCAAAATTGTTTATTCTGATGGCGTAATTCATATTTTAAGCAGGGTTTGTGATTTTTTTGATTTTTAAAAAAAAAATCAAAAAAATCGGATTTGATTTAAAGATTTTTTTTATTTAAATCAGATTTTTTTAAAAATTCAAAATATAATTTTAAGGCTACACATTTTAAAGTAAATTACCCTTCACAAAATCACTAAAATTAATAATAATAATTGAAAAAAAAACTATTTGTAAAAAAAAAACATTCACTTGGTTTATTTGAAACAAAAACACTTGTGTTTTATCAGCACTTACACTAACTGTAATTTAAAAAATATTCTACATTATATAAAATATCTTCTATATTACCTTAACTTACCCATTTAATAAAACAAAAAATCACATATGTATACTTCATTACTAAAAGCTAAAACTTTTTTTTTTTTTAATCAAATTTCTTTATTAAAATCTGGAAATATAAAAGATAATGTAAGCATGTTATTCAGAAGAAAAAATATGAATTTTGAAACATTTGATTGTGGAACTAGATACTTATTTGTATACATTCTTTTAAACAAAATATTTATTCTGGATTACATATAATACTCTGGAATGCATAAAAAACATATTTAATGAATTTGCAGAATATACTCAATACATAAAATCATCAGGATTATGTTATAAATTTCAATAAGTTTGAAAAAAATTATTGTTTGTTATCAAACTGTTTGAACAAGAACACCAATTTTCCTGCTTTATCAGTTCCTAAACGATTACGGAGTTTACAGTGAACTAAACCAAAAGTTGAGAAGATTCTCTCAACAGATGCTGAAGAAGCTTGTGCAGTAAATTAGAGATGCAATGAATATTCGGCCAAAGCCGAATATTCGGCCCATTCGGCCTGTCTGCCGAATATCAAGTCCATTATTCGGCTTTGGCCGAATAATACTGTAATAAATGTTTTTTTTATTTACACAGTATAACTTTTTAATTTGACAATTTATATTCATCATGTATAATGAAAATTTTATTTGAAATTAACTAACACTTTTTTTTCCATTAACTTTCAAACTGTGAATGGATTTTATCTACCCATTTTTATATAAGAGGCTAATTTAGGAATCATGTTAAAAAAAATTTATGCTGTATCAGTAAGTACAAAAAGTAATTGTAATAAGCTAACATTAAATCTATTAAAAATTGTTTTAATACAGCTGTACAAGCTAATTCAATTTTTTTTTTTTTTTTTTTTTTATCATAATGGGAAGTTTTCAAGGGGAAGTCAATGGGAAGTCATTTATCCCTTGTTACACAAAGAAATATTTCTTTCAATAATATTTTGAATTATACCTATAAAGAACATAAATATATGATTGATTAGATATAGATGTATAAGATATTTAAGTCGTATATGTTGCAATACTTAAGTTTTTTTTAGTAAAATACGCTTAAAAGTTAAATATAATTTAAGTGATTTTTTTAAGTGTGTTACTATTTCTTATTAAATAATGAAAGAAATGTAAATACTAAATTCTTTTAATTAGTATGCATTTACGTTTTAGATATTTTTTTCAAGAATAGCATTGTAATGCTTATATTTGCCTTAAAAAACAGTTAAAATGTTTTCAATAAACGTAGATTGTGATGCAGAAATAATAATAATTCAGCATTCTCAGGTGAATGTCTATTTCTTTCTTTCTTTCTTTCTTTTTTCCATAAAGGTTACCTGCTTCTAAGGTTTGGAAAGTCTTCCAAATTTTTTGCCCACCACTCCAAAGGACACTGTTGTCTTTTTAGTAGTGGCTGGGAAAGAAAATTACTAATTTCTTTTACTTCTTCACATTGAGGGGCACTTTCTATAGAGGCTTAACTGCTGACAGCAAAGAAAAAAAAAAATAAAGATAAAAAATTTTTTTGTTAATTGTGAGCTTTATAAAGTCTACAATGATTTCTTTCCACCATTTTAGAGGATATTCCTTTCACCCTTTCTATCAGTGGTTTTTCTTAAGATATTAAGATTTCTTATTTTTTATTTTATTTCATCTGAAAGCTGAAACTTACGTTTCCTAGTACTTTTAAAATTTTGTCATTATTTTAAAATGTAACAACAACACACATAATATCTATTAAAATGTAACTAGACAGTACCTGATAAGGAACTTTTGCTAAGAATTTTTTTTTTTTTTGGGGGGGGGGTCTGAATTATATTATTGAGGCAATTTTTAGGCCGAACATAGCCGAATATTTTTTCAAAATAAAATAATGCTTTAAAAAATTAAAAATTTGTCTATAAATAATTTTTTTAAACAAAACAATACATTTTAATTGTGAAATATACAAGAATTGTGCATATAGTGCATACTATATTTTGTCTTTAGGCAAAAATAAGCTCATTATTCGGCTGTAACTTGGCCGAAAATTCGGTATTCGGTTATTTGGTCAAACCACTATTCGTTGTATCACTATAGTAAATAACTGTAAAATCATTCCTATAACATTTTTTCCAGAACCATCATTCTCAGTAATTTGTGACTTCCACCAATCTATAGGATTTACTTTATTTACAATATCAGAATCAAAAAGAAATTGATGAAAAGGTTCTGATTCTGACTTCTCTACTTTTAATTTAAGATTTTTGATTTAAAATCTAAAGTGTAATATTTGATTTAAATAAATTAAAAAAGCATACATTTTGAGTTCTTAGTCATTTCTTAAATTTACAATGTATTTTTGATTAAACAAATGTTTTACAAACATCTTGACCTACGTTTGAAGTATTTTTTAAAAAGTTGATTTAAATCAATGATTTTTTAAAAAAAAATCAGTTGATTTAAATCATGATTAAAATCAAGCTGATTTAAATCAACAAACCCTGATTTTAAGCAATCATATTTTTAGATTCTGGAATAGCTAAATATGAAGCTTTCTTGATGTTCAATCAAATTTTTAAATCAGAAAATGAACAAACAATTTTGTCACAATCAAACAACGCACTCAATTAAATAAAAATAGACCAAAGAATAAAGACAGCAGGAACAAATTACTAAGGTGCATACACGCCTTGAAATTTTCAGGGTGTCTGGCACCACTAATTCTGCATGGATATTTCTATTCAATATTTAAATGGCGGAATTCCAAAAATAGTATTAAGTACTATTATATTTTAAGTAAAATAAAAATATACTTAACTGCAATCACATTATTTAACAACAGAAGTCGTAATATTTTCCTGATATTAAATAGGATGAAAAAATTTATTTAAAAATTGCGGTAAAACTGTACGTACCCAGAAATTAAACATCCATTTGAAATTAAATAATAAAAATGCAGTCATATATTATATTGTTTACAATAACATGTAAAAAATATTAAAGAAGGAAACTTTTATGCATTAACTCTTTCATAAATTTAAACGAAAAATACAATTACATATTAAAATCACATAGCCATTTAAAATAAAATTCAAATATAATTAAATGCAATCAAGTATTGGTTATAACTGCGAAACAGCACCATAAAATTTTAATTTAATTTAATGAGTTATAACTGCTTGAATTTAGACATCAAGAATTAAGCAAACACGCCTTAAAATCTACGTTTACTTAAAATACACGTTTAAAATCTAACACGCCTTGCCTTTTCTTTCACAAAATCATTAATTATGTCATCATAATCAATGTTAGAAGCAATTACATTTTCAATTGCCAGTATTGCTAAATTGGATAAGCGCTCTTGAGCTATTGTAGACCTCAAGTAATTTTTTATAATTTTTAATTTTGAAAATGGGCATTCACTACTAGCAACAGTTATTGGCAAAGTTAAAAGAACTCTAATACAAGTAAAGATATTTGGAAATACTTCAATTAATTTATTTTTCTGAATTTAATTTAAAATGTCAATGGCTGTCATCCCCTTTTTTACGATATTCCTAAAAACGAGCAATTCGCTATATAAATTATCTAACTCTATATCATTGGTTAAATGCATGTGTAATATTTTGCAGTTATTGAAAATATTGGTCGAGTTTACATCGGTTAATAAAGGAATATCATATAAAAATTGGAAAATGTTACTATGATCATTTAGCATTTTAAATCTGTTAGTGATAGAATTTTGGCAGATATCTATAAGATAATTAAATACCTCGATTTTAAATTTCTTTGATGGGTCATCGATGGGAGTGTCTGTTCTTTTGTAAGTGAATAATTTACTTTTGCGCCTAATTCTTAGAGAGAACGAAGGTTCAAAATCGCTATTTATTTCATTTTCGTTTGCAATTTCTTTCGCGGAAGTCAAAATTTGTTGAAAACTGCTAACGCGAGTCTTTTAAGTAGAGATTTACCGATTCTAAAACCTTAATACATTCCGGTATGATCATATTCGGACTTTGTAGAAGTTTTGATGCGATATTAATTTTTGTCAAAATTTCATACCAAAGTACTGCACTGCAAACAAATTTGAATGTAGAAATTTTATTGGTCAGCGATTTACTCCTACAAACTGTCTCACTATCTCTTGATTTATTGAATCAATCACTATCTCTTGAATTTGCAACCATTATGTTTGAAATCGGTTTCGTATTTCATACGATTGCATAAAAATCGTAATTTAGAGCGCTTATAGAACGCTTTTCGCTCACTTCATCCTTTTAAATTTGGAATTTTCTTTCGAAAATTCTTAGAAAGCATTTGCATCTTCGAAGTAATTACCATTCCAAATTTAAAATGTTAGACACCTCAGTAACACAAAAAAATGCAATTTAGAACATTTTTTATCTTCTGGAACCCACAGGTGATAGTGAAAACAACGTAAAATATAGGCAACATAAGATATGGAGTGGGGACTGTCACCCTCAATTTGAAACCATTACTTCTGAAATCGGTTTACATTTCCTGAGACTGCATAGAAATCGCTATTTAGAACATTCTTAGAACGCTTTGCTTAATTTTCATCCCTTTTAAATTTCAAATTTTTAAGGAACTCTTCTCAGAGCATTTACATCTAATAAGTAATTACCATTCCAAATTTCAAGTTGCTAGCCCCTTCAGTATCACAAAAATCACAATTTAGAACGTTTTTTAAAATGCAACTGCAAGGTGGTAGTGACGCCGACATGAGATAGATCCTATATTTGAGCAAGGGCTGTCATCATCAGTTTCCAACCATTACTTTTGAAATTGGTTGGGTACTTTCTGAGATTCCACAGAAATTGCAATTTAGAACGTTTTTCGTCCATTTTCACCTCTTTTAAGTTTCAAATTATTTAGAAAATGTTCTTAGAGATCATTTATATCTTTTAAGTAACTACCACGCCTAGTTTCAAGTTGCTAGACCCTGCAGTATTACAAAAAACGCAATTTAGATCGGTTTTTGCTCCTGCACCCCCTTTGGGGGTAGTGGCACCAACATGAAATACAGCCTATGCTGGAGCGAGGGCTGTCACCATCGTTTTCACATCATTATTTTTAAAATCGGCTTGGTACTTCCTGAGATTGCGTAGAAATCGCAATTTAGAAAGTTTTTAGAACACTTTTCGCTCATTTTCACCTTTTTTTAAATTTCAATTTTTTAGAAAATCTTCTTAGAGATCATCATTTGTATCTTATAAATAACTGCCCTGCCAAATTTCAGGATTCTAGGCCATTCATAACATAAAAATCGTAATTTAGAACTTTTCTGCTTCTGCAACCCCTACGTGATAGTGACACAGATATGAAATCGAGCCTATTTTGGAGCAAGGAACACTTTTTGCGCATGTTCCCCCCTTTAAAATTTCAATTTTTTTTAAGAAATATTCTTAGAGATCATTTATATCTAATAAGTAACTACCATGCCAAATTCCATGTATCTGGGACCTTCAGTAACACAAAAATCACAATTTCGAACTTTTTTGTTCCTGCACCCCTTTATTGGCAGTGGCACCGGCATAAAATGTAGCCTATGTTGGAGCAAGGGTTGTCATAATCATTTTGGCACCATTATTTTTGAAATTGGTTTGTTACTTCCTGAAATTACGTAAAAATCACCATTTAGAACGTTTTCTAGAACGCTTTTCGTGCATTTTCACCCCTTTATAATTTCGATTTTTTTAAGAAATGGCCTTAGAGATCATTAGTATCTTATAAGTAACTACCATTCCAATTTTCATGTTTCTAGGCCCTTCAGTAACACAAAAATCGCATTTTTATAACTTTTATTGCTCCTGCACCCCCTTTGGGGTAGTGCCATTGACTTAAGATATAGCCTATGTTCTAAGTTGGACTAACACCATCATTTTGATACCATTACTTCTGGAATCGGTTCGGTAGTTCCAGAGCTTACCTCCTACAAATAAACAAACTTTACTTCTTTATAATATTAGTATAGATAAATTATAGACAGAAGGGAAAATTGTAAATCGAAAGTGGCGTTTTATCAAGGTCTCATTTTTTTGGATGGCAGTTTATTAAGATATTTTATAATTATTCCCTAATTTGGATAAAGATCCAGGACATTGAGAAATTAATGATGTATGCGGGATGATTTTTTAAGCAGGTATAAGACGGTATAACAAGTAGTGCTGCCAGATATCCCGCGTAAATCTGGGCTGACACCTGGCAACACTAATAACAAGGTTTTAATGAAATATGCTCTACAATCATGATCTTAAGTTAAAATAAAATATATTAACATAATATTTACCTGAAGTATGAAATCTTATTACTACTCGTACTACTGTTTAACCATACTATAGATAATGTCTTGGAATAAGGAAGATATCCTTCCTATATCCTTCTAAAATCTGATTCTTTACAGTCAATTAATGAAAAGAATTACACCATCAAATGACTGACTGACTCACAAGTAAAATAATAAAATACTAAATACATGATGCTGAAATATTATGAGAATTTGTTTTGGTTTCTATTCTCTGGCGTCGTCTACCCTTTGTGAATTCTGCTGAGCTGATTTCAGTATAAGGCTTTTCTTTGAAAAGAAAAAAAAATCATGAAATTGTTTTAGCTACAATATATTATGTCTTAGTGCGATTTAATCCATGGTCCATAATAAAGATTATGAACTCTTCGATTATTACTTGGCTGTAATTATATGAAATGTACTCCGTATTTTTATTCAAAAATAAGAAAAAAAATTATCATTTTTTTTTTTACAAATATAATGGTAATGGATTATATGTTCAATATATGCTAGGCAAATGCCGCCCTTTATGTGTGTGCCCTGAGGCGGCAACCTCACCTGCCTCATGCGCCCCCCCCCCCCCCCCTGGCACTGGCCCTGGCAGTGTTATTTTACCTTTAGGTTTGAAGAGGTTTTTACCAAAATTCGTCGTATCTATACTATCAGTAATACTAATATGACAATGCAGAACAACTAAGTTATTTAGTCTTTTATAACTCACTGTACTTCACAAATACATTTTAAATCTCCTTAACACCGAAAAAAATCACTCGCTTGTACATGTTGAAACAGGGACCATTAGCATTCATTACAGAAGAATTCAAAGTTCTATCACATGTCTGTATGTGTCACAAAACAGCTAATTAGAAGTTGTGGACAAACTTAAGATATAACAAGAAAGAAAAATCATGTGTTAAGTACAGATTAATAAACACTTTTCAACACTTATGAATGCTTTAATAAAACTTCATTATTTAAGGATATAAGGTAAATAAGATAACTAAGTAAACATCTTAGAAAATGCATAATGCATTTAAAAAATTGATTTCAGCAGTAACCGTCCATATCCAAATGTGTATTCTAATTCTTTTGAACAGCCCTGTATTTGATCTTTAAGTGGATATATGTATATGTACTATATAAAGGGAAAATTTAGTTTAGCAAGAAAACGCATAACAGGTTGAAATTTTTCTTTCAGCAATTTATACTAATAGATGGAAACATACTTCAATACTTTTGTACAGCCCTGTAGTCTACCTAATACTTTTATTACATGCCACAATTTTACTAAAATTTAATTCAAACTAAAACACTCTTAAAACTACTGAAATCACATTCCAGAAGTTATCATCCATAGACGGCCTTGTATCCAATTGTTTGTGTAGCCCTGTATATCATTTTATCTATATTCTACAAACATTTCTTAGTACACTAAATGTAGTTCAGCATGCAAATGCATAACACATTTAAAATCCACCTTTAAGCAATTTAAGGCTATTCTCAAATCCAAAAGGACAACTTCCTGACATAAGTTTTAATTTATTTTTGTTCGAAAATGCATGAAACTAGCTGGTGTTGTTGTTTAGAATCTATGTCATCGAGCTGTTTTTTCCATTTTTTTTGCAAACGTAATAGATCTTTCAGAAAATAATGTTAAAGTGGACCTTTTGAACCGAATTTCTGCACAAAAGTAAAAAAATCACTCAAGAGCGGGTGAAAAGTGGATTTGTCACGTGATCGATATCGATGATAACTCAATGGGTAATGGATTGATCAAAAAATGGAAAAAACAATTCAATTCCAAATCGCTTCCATGGCCAAGCTCTCCAATTTTATATCTTTCCATTAAAAAATGAATTTGTAAATGTGTCAGAACGTTTTGCGCTTGTTCAGCGCAGCAGTTAAGAACAGCCTTAAGTTCGTACTCATTAACCCTTACGAATTCTTCACTGTAGCCCTGTATATGAACTATAGCATTTATACACACTATATAATATGCATAAATATAGTGAAACTTAAAGGCGCTTATCATAATTAAAAATGCATTTCGAGCAATCAATGCTAATATACAGTACTTCGGATACAATAGGGTCAGGTGGGGGAAAGTGGTGGGATGGGGGAAAGTGGTGGTAATCTAAAAAAATGCACTTTTATCACAATAAATGTACATATTTTTACTTTTTTTTCAATTAATACATAATTGGAGTTTGTGACAAATATTTCTATTAAGATTTGTAAATCTGGCAACAAGTTTACTGTTGTTTATCTTCTTATTTACATATATGTGCAGTTTGTTCTTAACGCATGGTATTGATAAACTTTGTTCTTGATCTTTTCTCACTTGAAAAAATTAGTCTATTTTGATACATTTCAGTAGAAGAACTTCTTAAAAACAGATTCATGCATCAAGGTAAGAATTATTTTATTATTTCAATTTTTTATGATTTTTTTTCTGAGGTGGGGGAAAGTGGTGGTATAGTTAGGCTTAGCTCAATGTTGTATGATGATTCAATTTTAGACTGTAGATGTGATTAATTTTTAAAAATGGGCTGTAATAAAAGTATTATTCTAAAAAAAATAGGCTTTATTTATAAATTTTAATCTTAATATGATAATACAATTAAATTAAAAGTTATTTTTTACATAGGGTCAGGTGGGGGAAAGTGGGCCCATGGGGTAAAGTGGGGGTATATTGAAAAAACCTACTTTCTCTTTTAAATTAAGATATTTTGTTAATTCTTTTTTAGAGACATACATTGAGATTATGGCAACTATTCTTATTTTAGTTTTAGAAACTGGAAACAAATTTAATGTTTACAAACTATCTTGTTTATGCTCATTGCATACCGTCAAAAAGTCGATCAGCTAAAATAATCACCCAAGTGATAAAAAATAAATACATTATATCACATAAAGCATTTGAATAAGTCACCATTGGGAAACTATTAGACTTTTCTTGCTATTTGGTGGTGAAGATTATATAGAGTTCAGCAATATATGCTACATACTAAGTGAACCTAATTTTGATAGCCATGTACATTATTTCTTTAATTAAATAATATCTGAAAAATATTTTTTTCGTGCATTTGTACCTTTAAAAATAATTAAGATACATTTATTTCAGTGTATTTTTATTTAAAAAACAATATTTACACATTTTTATTTAAATATACACTAATTTTGGAACTACCCCCACTTTCCCCCACCATGGGGTAAAGTGGTGGTATCAAAACATGCTCTTTTAAATGTATCACTGTCAGAAAACAATCGAATAAAATTGAGTGGTTATGCTTCATGTTTAATCTATATGAATCCAATGTATAGAAAATGCATCAAAAGTTTCATTAAAATAAATTTAATAGTTTGATTTTAGGGCCTTTTCTAAAAAAAGCTTGATTTTACCACCACTTTCCCCCACCTGACCCTATAGTGTCTGCAATCTTTTGTGTGTCCCTGTAAATTCTATGCACTTTGTATTATATATGAAATAACTTATAGTAAACCTCAGTGACATATATAAATTTAATTATATATGAAATAGTTTAGCATGATTGAAATATGCCAAAAGCAATCCCCTCCTCCCCATACCATTATGTAATGAAACTCTTTTGTGTGGCCCTGTAAATGAATAATAACTATTCTTTACACAGCATATTCTACAGAATGTATACTTTAGTGCACTTCTTAAATACATATGAATTTCCTTATGTTTGAAAGGGTGTAACACTATTTAAAATCATTTGAAACGATTTTTTCCCATTGGCTGTAATGTAATGGAATACTTTTGACTGTCCCTGTAAATGAACTAAACATGCTACAAACTTCATTTGACATAGGGATCGTGCTATGGTAGAGGTCACAAACTTCCAAAATTATCAGAACAATCAGAGTATTACGAGAGTTAGAGCACGGACAGACAAACCGAAGTCATAAACACTTTTCAACTTTGTTGGAAAGTGTTAAAAATTGGAGAAATATAACCCCCTTAAAAAAAAAAAGAGACTTGGCCCTGCTTTAAAAGTAAGGCTGGATCTGAACTGTAAATACTACACAATAATATATACATTGGGTGATTTTTACGTGATGCACGGGACATTTACATGTGTTTAAACCACTAAATTTTACCGAAATTAAAGTTATTAAATACTTTGATAATTATGAGGTATAAGACCTAAACTTATACTTCAGAAAGACATGCTGTTTTTTTCCCACATTAAAAATTGAATAAATAAGAAATTAAAATGTATGCGTGATGCACGGGACTCACAAAAAATCAAAATGCGTACATCATATGGTATTAACGTTAATTTCTGTGATGTTTCATGGATTTATTGATTACACTTTTTTTTATAATGAAAGAACATTTAGTAGATTGATTTGGTGCAATCTTAAGTTCATTTTAAAAATTAATTAATAAATTATGTAGATTTTATGGATGTGATGCACGGGACAAGTCTGACTTGTTTGCAAACCACCTGAGATTTATGACATTTCTCAACATATTTATGATGTTAAATTATGAGAATACATGATAAAAAGATACTAATCATATATTCCACTTGATGCAGATATTAATTACTTAAAATAACTGCCAGTAGATGGCACTAATGTACTCATAATTTGAAATTTTTTAAAAAGTAAATTTTCTAAATGGATTTGAAAATATGTTTTATTTTGACATGTATCGATCAATGCAAATGTATGATTTGTGAGGCTTTCTTCCTAAAGTTAAGATGTCTTAAGTGCCTACTTCAGTCACGCGAAAAGACCTGTTCGCTAATGCTATTCCTATGGAAGAAATTTATAAAGATATCTCGGTCGCGTTTCAATATTTTTAGATGATTTTTTTTTTTTTTTGCAGTGACTCGCTGAGGTCGATCTGTATGCAGGACGTTTTCTACTTTTTCAATTTCGTTTACAAGTATTTTTAATCAGGACACTTTCATTTTCAGAACCGGTTTCTAAAATGAAAGCATCCTCTTGAAAAAAATCCCCAATGAAAATCGAAAAAGTAAAAAACAGCCTTTTTACAAACCGATCTCAACTAGCCACTGCAAAAAAAAAATCATCTAAAAATAGTGAAATGCAACCGAGATATCTTTATAAATTTCTTCCATAGGAATAGCATTAGCGAACGGGTCTTTTTGCGTGACTGAAGTAGGCCCTTAAGACAACGTATAATTCTGAAATGTTTTGGGATGAAGCATTATGTAATAATACTAACACTGTTGGCAAGGTGTTTGTAGTGATTGTTCTCATGGAGAAAAGATTGAAAACGATGAGACGGATGAAAATACCGTCATATGGACCCAATGGGCAAAAGACAGAGGAGGCAAGTTAAGATGTAATGTGAAAGAAAGCCAGTGGTGTAGTCGTAAAAAAAACTGAGGGTATACGCTCTAAGCAGAGGGTATACGCTCAAGGCAGAGCGTGTACCCTAGAGTGTATATACAATAGCTTTCTTGAGAAACAGAGGGTATACGGTGTTCCTTAAAAAAATCCAGAAGGTATACGGCGTATACCCCCGTATACCCTCCACTACATCCCTGAAGAAAGCTGCATTGGCAAAGTTTTATCAAGCTTAAAAAAAGCCTTTTATTTAGTCACTTGCCACTTAAATATTAAACAAATTCAAAATTAAGAATTTCAGAATGGAAAAAGGAGACCCCAAAGTAGAAGTTCTTCAGAAAGAATTTGCTATGAATTATAACTGTAAATATCAAAATGAAATTCATAGTGCTCTAGAAGTAGTGTGACTTTATTCACAGCAGCGATGTTGTCTCAGTACATTTGTTCAACATTTTTAATTTGTTCGGATGCAAAAGAAAAGGAAAAAAATACAGTCAGAGCTTTCATTGTGTTACTTTACTCTGATCTGGAGCCCCTTTTCAAATGAAAACGAAAATTGAAGTGCTTTGGACAGACGACCCATCACCTGAATTCAAGGATAAATTTATGGTTCTTTTCTCACAAGAACTTAGCTGGAAATACTAGAAAACTTATAGCTGGAAATACTTTGCTTCATCACATGGAAAAGTGACATAGATAAAATATGTGAAAGAGCAAAATCACTTATTCGTCAAAAAGTTATGAGCAAGCAAATTTCTCAAATTGTACATTCTGGTTCTGATTTTTACAACCTTGTAAAGATTTTAATATCAGCAATAAAAGTTTTATTAGTTGAAGAGAGAAATATTTCACGGAATGAAACATATGCCAAATAATGTACCATCTCTCTATTACAGTTTTGCAGATTTATGCTTAAAAACATGATAATACATGATGTTTTTTTTTTTTTTTTTTTTTTTTTTTTATTGAAACTATCGTTTTTGTATTTTTTCCAAACATTTTTTTTTTATTATTTAGCATAAAAATATGTCAAGCTTTAAAATTTCTAAATTAATCTCTTTTTTTTTTTTACAAAATTTAACATAAATGATGCACAGGATAAGGGTGTGTGATGCACGGGACAAATTTAAAATGCTTATAATTCAAAAAATTATTAACATGAATTTATTTTAACAATGTATATCTTTTTCTTTGTAAAAGTATAAAGTAAATCAGAAATGTTTTCCATATAAAATAAATATTACTACTTCTAGTAAAACTTAATGCACTTTTAATGTGATGCACGGGACATCACTTTAAAGTATCTTAAGTCACAAACTACAATTTGAAAAAATTAAAATGAAAGTAATTTTTTATTGAATTACATAGAAATATACCTGCAGCTACTTTGAAAAGCCAAAAATTGAATAAAAGTGCAGTATATTTGTTTATAGAGATTAACAAAGTATAGGTGTATGAATGCATGCGTTTTTCAATATTGTAAACATCAATTTTGATCTTCATGAACATACAGAAACAAACCATGTAAAACTAAATAAATGCATGAATTAAATACTTCAGACTATGTACTTTAATTAGCCATGAATAAAAAAGAAAAATTTAATAGTTTATTTTTTGAGGGTATGGTTCACTTTTGGGAGAATCGCCCATTGCACAAAAGAAAATGAATATATTTACCTCATGAACCTTGAAGGATTGCTTGAAAGAAGACAATGGCTGAGGAGAAGGAGAGATTGATGAAAATATATTCTGCAATGTTTTCACAATTTTGTCATAGGGATCACTATGACCGATTATGCAATCAACAATTGGTCCCATTTGCAGTCTTGATAAAGAAGCATGAAAATTTACAGCAAATTTCCTATTCAAGAAACAATTATGAAATGCAGAATTTTAGTTTAACACTCCATTAAACCTGCCAGATTTGGATCATGTTTACTTTGATGATGATTGTTTTGCCTCTTAATATTCTAGAATTATTTTTATGTATTTTTTCATCTTACATCCTAGCTGCGGATCTGTTACTGCTGATCGTGAAAACTTTATCCTATATCGCACAGACACGAGGTGAGTACCAATGTAACAACTAGTGTAGTGATGCAACGAACGTATTTAACGCAATTTTCCTTTCCTAAGAAGAAACTGATTGGAACAAAATGCAACTTCAAGTGAAAGTAGTTTGCACACATGAAATGATCATTATTATTTTTATACATAGTCCAAACAAGTTAATTCATGTTCAACTCATTTCCCAATCCATGTAATTCATTAACATTCATCAAATGTTTATGTGGATAAAAGAAAAAAATATTTTATTGAAAGTTATGCCGATATTATATATAAAAATATCAAGTATATGGCTGGATGCCGTTAATTTGAATCGTTTATTTAGTTAACCTAAAAACAATACTAACGATAAACACACGTAGTTAAAAGATTGGGAACCACAGACATATAAAACAACAAGCATTGTTTGAGCATCGAACTGAAAGTTTCATTGTTTACATCTGCGATGATGTGCAGATTTTAGGCGTTTGTCTCAAATTCTCATCTCAAGTTAATATTAATGTTGAATATTAAAAAAACAAAAACAAATATTTGGGATGGATGAGAAGTTAGTTAACTATAATTCAGTATTAAGTAGAAGTATAAATAAAATCACTATTATATTATAGCAGAATCTCTATTCTATGTTCATGCTTATGATACCTCCGTATACCCTCCACTACACCCCTGATGGAGATTTCTTACGAGCATCCATCTTTAATTAACGTGTCTGAGAATTGTTTTTGTGATGTTTCATTAGTTTTGAATGTTACGGTAAATAAAATCCATAACGGTGAGCAGGGATTGTATGTAATGCAATGGCGGATAAGTGAAGGGCTTGTACACAAAGCAGAAAACTTCGTCTGTATCACCATAAAAATTAATAATAATACGATAAGTATGTAATAAATAAATAGTAATGGTGATATTAGCAAAGTTTTCTACTCTATTTATATATGTATTAGTGGTTTCTGTTTATTTTTTATTCGCCACTCACCCCCCCCCCCCCCCCCCGACACAGATAAATAAATTATAATCAATACACAGAGTATTAAATGTCTATATTACTAAATAAATAACGTGAGAGTAAATACGTGATGCTCAATGATGAGTCTATCTGAATTTTATAAAAATCGGGCGTGACCCCTGGGCGAACGTGATGTCTGGAATAGTGTTAATACATAGATATCTTTGTTAATAATTTATTAACATAATGGTTTTGTAAACAAAGATATCTATATGTGTATGGTGTGATCTACTTTTACATTTATTAGCTGCTACTATTCCGTAGAATAAGTAGCTGCTTTTCTAGATAACAGTACAAAAAGCTTTTCTAGTGACAATGGACTCTATTCAGGTGACGTCACACGCCAGAGCTGGCGGTATGATGATCTGTTATTCTAGTTACTGCACCGGCAGAATACCAGTATGCGCAGGCGCAAACACCGCTAGCAGACGACTTTAGCCTTGACCCAGGTTGAGTGCATACATTTTAACTGAAAATTTGCAAACTTAGGGAATTTTCTTGCATACAGAACAACATTTTGAATTTAGATTACAATGTATTAAGTATATGCTCCTGCATCAAAGAATTTTTTTGCGGTATTTTTAACAAACGAGCATTAATAACTCACACCCCATAGACTGCTATGCTAAACACCGCTAGTAAATACCGCCAGCAGACGAATTTTAGTCTCGACCTCAGGTCGCGTGCATAAGGTCCATTGCCCAGTCGCATACGACTTTTATACTATTTTTGCGGTCGGTTGGTTGGCTACACTAGCGCCCTCTATCTGTTTTACCCTTGCCTCCTGTGTCAATTGCCTTTATAAAAGAGGCTGTAGAACAGTGTGTCTCATCCACAGCTGGTGGGAAAATCCTTTTCTTCAGCAAATCGTCGCCAAGTTTCAGAGGTAGAAAACTCATTGAATCAGTTGGCCAGCCAGTGGGAGTCAAACTTTGGATGCCTAACACCACTGAGCTCAACATATAATGAGCGCATTCAGAGACCAAAACACGGGTAACTCGGAAAATTGGGGAATGACGTCATACTGGTTTCTCGGTGTAAGGTTGGGTAAAAACGGTTCTGAACGCTTTCGGGTAAAGTTGCGGGATTTTTTTATTTACATTTACAAACATGGCGGCAGCTGCACTTTCGACAGTGCAAATAGATTCAATTATCACTTTTTTTTAGATGGGGAAACTGTTCCAAAAGTTAATTTTTATGGGGAATACTATCGCAACAAATATGTATCACACACTGTTAAAAATATCGTGAAAAATTACCTCTGTTTTTAAAGGCTATCTATTTTCTGACCAATGAGAGCGCTTTATAGGCGTTTATGTAGCTTTCTCATTGGTCAGAAAATAGATAGCCTTTAAAAACAGAGGTAATCTTTCACGATATTTTTAACAGGGCAGGTTTTGCTAGCCATTTTAGGCTTCCAAGCGTGAACTGATTTATCATATGCAAAATTTACATTTATCTTCTAACTTATCTAAAAGTTAAACTTAGACCAGATATGTTTTTATTATTATTTTTCTAATGTGAAAAAACAGTAACAATGTGCGATAAAACTGATGAGCTATAAAATGGTAAACAAATCAGATTTCCCAACCACATGATCACTTTACCCAACAAAATTTTTCAGGTAATGTGGGTTCCCCGAAATCTGGGTAATCTCCGGCTCTGGACGTTACGGGGAACCGGAAAAAGTCACATGATGTCGGTCTCTGAACGCTTCGGGTTACCCGTGGTAAACCTGGGGAACCCAGGGTGCGGCCGTGAACGCACCCAATGTATGTAGAGCTCAGTGCCTACCACTGAGCTAAATGCTACACACATGCGCGCACTACATTGGCTACATTTCTTTTTTGCCAAAGGTGTTCAAAGCTTTGAAATGGGAAGAGACTCAAGGGTGAAAGGTTCCATTCTCCCATTGGTTGAGAAGAAACAAGAATCCCGTGATTTACTTCTCAAGGTTACAAGACCTGATTATTAAGCAGTGGTAGACATTTCTTCCTAACAAATCAGAGGGCACATCTCATTTCACCACCAAAACAAATCGCCAAGTGTCACTTGAGATTATTTCAAGTATTACGTTGCAATCATATTAAATTTTGTTTCCGACATGTAAGGAATTTAAATTTATTTTTCATATAAAGTGATTCACGGAAAACAATGATATGGTATTTTTAAAAATATCTTTTTTTCCCTGCAAAAAATTGATAGAACTGACTTTCTTTTAAGAAAGTAATCAATTTAAATATTTTAGACTTATTATTTTTAAATTGCACATTACACATTCCTTTTGTATATACAGGTGTATGTAAATTAGACTTAAAAAACATATCCCATATTTTAAAAGTATAAAATTGATATTTATGCGAAAAGTAAAATTAATAGTTTTTAATTTATAGCTTTGCATCAGGAGGAGAGAAGCTTAGGGGATTAGACCCCCCCCCCCCCCCCGAAATAATATCCTGGCTACGCAACTGCATTTAATTACCTATGTGTTTTGACTGTAGTTATCTGTGCAAAGAACAGTAAACTCAAGCACTCCCCCTCCCCTTCCTTGATAGCTGATGTGTTTTAAAAAAATAATAAATATATAAAAAACAATTAATAAAAATACTCAGTCAAATTGTATGCATTTTTTTTTTTTCATGGCAGTTTGTATGCGTAAATATAAATAATTAAATGGCCAAACTAGTATTCAAATAATCAAAATTGTCAGAAAGGGATTTAGATCATCTAAATTCTACTTTGCCCTTATAGTAATTTGCAATATTAATATCTATTTATTATTGCTGCAAAATAACAAATGGGGCAAAAAAAAAAAAAAAGAAAAATCTAAAAATAAAGTGTTTTGTAGATAGTGAATGAAAAAGGTCAAGCTAAAATAAATCATAGCTCACACTTGTAGTGAAATATAATGAAAAAATAAATTAAATAACAATGACAGATTTTTTTTTTTTTTTTCACACACCCAAAAGAAGAAAAAAAAAGTTGGAACCCAAAACAATAATATCTGAGCAATAACTACCAAAAACTATAAGAAGTTTTTATAATGTATTTTGTCGCATTAAATATTTCTAGTTAATGATTACTTGGACTTTAGCTTTAATTTAGTTTTCAAATATTTAGGGTGGTAATAGTGAAGGGGAAATTTATAATAATTTTTTAATAAAAATAATTTATGTTTTTGACTGAGTTTTCAAATAATATATATATAATATATATATTGTTTTGAAAAGTAGTTTATTAGAATTTTTTAATAATAACAATTAAAATTTTTTTAGGAAATTTTAATAAAAAGTATTTAACAATTACAAATTGGTTTAAATAATTAATTACTTGCTAAGTTAATAATATTATTAATATGAATTCATAAATTAATAAAATTTTACTTTCAAATAAAATAAACTGAATATAGTTATGTATTCAGATATATTGTTAAATAATATAAGATAAAAATAAAAATATTTATATAAGTGTAAGAAATAACATTATATTTTCAAAAATATTCATTTTAAGAAATTGAAATAAATAGCTTATAAGTAATATGAGTTTAAAAATTAATTTCATTAACATTATTTTATACGTAATAAAAAATTACAAAGCATTTGATAATAAATGAATAAAGTTTTTCTGTATGAAAAATACTAATTAATTTTAAAAGAAAACTTTGAAAAATTAATTTTGCTAATTTAATATTTATCTGATACTAAAGTTATAAGGGAAAAAATAATGTATGTAAGTTTAGGAGATATTATTATTTAATTACAATAAATGTTCACTTTAATTCATAAAAAAATAGCTTATATGAATTTTGAAATTTATTTAAAACTAAATTTTATTTTATAAAAATTAAATTTCAGTTTTATTTAAAACTAAATTTTATTTTATTTAATAACAATTAAAACTTAATTTAATCAAAATTTTATTTAATTATTTAATTGACAATTAAAAAAATTGTTGGAAAGGAACGGATAATAAAAGTCGATAAATCTTTATTAACCAACTTAATAAAAATCGAAACAAAACACAAATAAAAATATAAAAGTAACCGGGAGGATAGAACCCGCGTACTTGAGCTTGCTAGACAAGCGCGTTAACCACTAGACAAGTTCGTCCACAGAAATGTCTTACCAAAATAGCATGAATTAACTAGGTACGATATTTCTCAAAGTGCTTGCATTTCATCGCCAAATCATACATGAGAAGCAAGCCAAGACCGGTTTCTGATCAACCAATGAGAGAATGGAACCTTTCATTCTTGAGTCGCTTCCTTGAAATGTACTTGTCTCCTTCAAAGTTCCATGGTTCAGACAATCGACGCATGCGCAACACATAGCAGCCAATCAAAAATTATACGATCTTAAGCTAACCATAGATTAACATCCAAGATCGGACTTTCCCATAGAGCGTAATGGTAATGCGATTGCGATCGTAGCACCCTTAAGGTGCGTTTTCACTGGTCTACCCAAGGTCTAACATACCTAACTTTTTACCTAAACACAAGATTTTAGGTCGTTAGAACGCGATTTTGTAGGTTTGATTCGTGATCAATCCTAAGCACGGCTTACCTAAGCGCAGCCAATTAAAATAGAGCTTTTGATAATAATGGCGGTGTTGTCAATTTACTAAGTGATATTTATGTTTTATATCGTTTTATTTATTTATTTTGTTTTACGTCAAAGAGGAATCTATTTTTTGTAATTGAAGCAAAACGGTAAGTTTTATTGACATGTTGGATAGATATCATCCTTTATTATTGTCTTTTAATTTAATAAATTGTGGGTAATCCATATGGATTCTTTAAATTGTTGTTATTTTTGGTAATCATTCTACATTTTATTAATATTAGAATACTAATTATATAGTTTGTTTAAGGATTTTGTTGCGGATATAAGGATGAAGATATGTCCAGTTCTCAAAATTATTTTATTTTTATTGAGCGTTAATAGTATACAAAGATTAAAAGTATTTTTTAAGAATGTTTGTTTCTTAAGATGAATTACTTGACATGACATCGCGGTGCTTAAGGAGTGCCAACGCGGCGTGAAACGCCGCCGCGCGTAACCTCCAACTAAAAATGAGAAAGGGAACTAGAGATGAATTTCGAAACAATGCACGGCCTAAAAGTATAATTTGGATACTCTGGAGGAGTCCCGAGGGCCATTCCAGAGTTGGAAGCACGGGGTTAAATATAACCACCAAAAGGGGGGCGCATAAGGCATCCAAATGAATTTGGTTGCCCTACACTTCGATGTCATTTCACTTACTGGCGTAGGTAAAGATCGGAGAATGCAAAGACAGTAGGGTACCAACGAGCACAGAAAAATCATAGCATAAGGTAGCCAAGCCTAACTAACTCTAAAACCTATAAAAAAAAAAAAGGCGGGCCATATAGCTCACTAATTTTGAGTGTCAGGCCTGGTGCGCATCACATTTCGTGGGTCTCCCAGCTGCAAACTCTTCAGCAGTTTCACTGACAGCCTAGTGCTAGCATCTCATCACGGTTCAAAACGCATTCCTCATGCACCAACGGTAAAGCCTTGAAAAAGGCCTGGATTTAGATCCCCGTGAGAGAATACTAACATTTCGGACAGCCAGTTCGGCTACGTCTGAGCAAGAGTGAAAAACACCGCTAGTGCAATTAACACTTCGGCACTGACAAAGGTCGAAAGTGGGGACAAGTTAAAAATTTAAAAAGCTGAAAACAACTAATAAAAATATAACTATAAACTGGGAAATGAAATTTTGCGACCGGGTAATTTTTTTTTTTTTTTTTTTTTTTTTTTTCTAACTCCTGGTCGAAAAGTCCAAACATGGGGTAAAATGAATAAAATTGGCCGGGGTGCAGTGAGCAAACACCCCAAGGCCGGACTGGAGCGAGGAAGGCAAGCCTAACCTCGCCCAAGATGGAGTATCGTAACATCACAAGGAAATAAAACTGAAATTTTGCAACAGGATAGTAAGCACCCAAGTACAAAAATGCATGAAGGAAGGGAAGTTCCAAAATTATAATAAAATGATAAAATTAAAATAAAACAGAAAATTAGGGAAGTTGACATACGCGGCTGTTATCAATAAACAGTTTGCTGCATGACGTCAAAGGGGAAATGCCAATTCTAGATGAAAATTTCTTTCAATCTAGGGGAAATAAAATTTTTCCCGGGGAATCCTGCGTTTAAGTGACAGCAGAAGGATTTCTTCTGGAAGTTTTAGAGGGTGGGACGAAGTTATCGTCCCGAGTGAGAATAGCGAGAGGCCGTTTCCGGTTTCTCCCCACTCTTGCATCATAATGTTGAATGGCATTTAACGCAGGATTCCGCACAGCTGGGATTGACCTGTGAAACTTCATCGCAAGTTTTCTGATTTCAGCAAAAATAGGTTTAATTTTAAGGTCACGATGAATGACGTCATTTCGGACATAGCGGGTCGCTCTCACAAACCTACGCAGAAGTTTATTTTGAAAGACTTGAATTTTATCAAGTCTAGTTTTAGTAGCACATCCATAGATTGCAGAACCATAAGTTATAATGGGTCGAATCATAGATTTGTACAGTAACAATTTGTTCTTGATTGACAGGGGGCTATTCCAAGCCAAGAGGGGGTTAAGGGAGCCCACGGCACGATCAGCACGATGCAGGATTTCCGTGATGTGCTGTTGCCATGATAATTTGGAATCCAGGTGAATGCCTAGGTACTTATAACCTGTCTTCCAGGGAATATTTTCATTGTTCAATTTAAAGTTTAAATTAGCAACGGGGTTGGTACGTTGATTGGTGAAGACGATGGCGGCACTTTTGGCACTGTTCACTTTAATTTTCCATTTTCTAAACCAGGCCGAAAGAATATTAAGATAATTTTGAAGTTTAGAGAACACTGATAGTGCATGTTTGTGTTTGTGAAGCATGGCAGTGTCGTCGGCAAAGATTGCTAAGTCGACATCAGGCATTTTTGGAATATCGTTAACATAGATGTTGAAGAGGGTGGGACCGCTAAGAGAGCCCTGGGGCACAGAGCTAGAGATAGGATGAGAGTTAGAGTAGGAATTTCCAACTCTAACGACAAAAGATCTAAGTTTAAAGTAGTCATTATAGATTTTAATAAGTTGGCTAGGAACGCCGAGAGCAATTAATTTAAAGATGAGAGCGATGTGCCAGACCTTGTCAAAGGCCTTTTGCACATCAAGAAAGATTGCTCCTGTCACACCGCCGGATTTAATGCCATCGTGAAGAAGTTCAGAAACTCTCCACAACTGATGAGTTGTTGAATGACGTGCCCGAAAACCGAATTGCTCCTGTATAAGCACGTCATTAGAATTTAAGAACTCCTTAAGGCGGTTGACAAGAACATATTCATAAACTTTAGATAGACTTGATAATAAAGAAATAGGGCGAAAGCTGGAGGGGTCATGACTATCAGCCGCCCCACTCTTGGGAATGGGGACAACAATAGCCTTCTTCCAGCAATCAGGAAAAATTTTTAAAGTTAACATGCAATTAATTAGAATGACAAGATAGAGAATAAAGTTATGGGGTAAGTTAATAAGCATATTAATGAATTACTTGCTTCATTGATTGTACTTGGTTACTTGATAGGGTATTTTCGATCAATTTAGATTTAAATTTCCATTTGCTCACTTAAAATAATCGTAATTGTTAAGAAGGATATTGTTTACTGTAGCCCATTGATTTTTAAATGGAAAATTAGTTACAGGCAAACTTTAATCCAGTTTTGCTAATAGTAGGTATTTGATTATGCATGTTTAAGCGAGCATGTAAACAAAGTTTAGCTATAAAATAAACAAGCCGTTGTATTTTGTATTTTCCTGTTCTCTTTTAAGCAAGAAACATCTGATTGCAAAACAGTTTGCTCTTTACTCCTTTTCAGATATTTACTTGTGAACTTTGTCATGTAAGGAAAACACTGCTAATCTATTTTTTATTTTAATTTTAATGCTTTTCACCTGCAGATGTGCTATTTTTCTTTTTGTTGTTAAGATTAATGCTGAAACTTTTATGAAGATTTATAACTTTGTATGAAATTTAAATCAATTGAGAGATATTCAGACCATGTGTAGCTTTTCTATGTGCCCATTTTGAAGAATTTGTACACATTACCATTCCAATTCGATAAGCAGTTATAAATGCATATTCAATGTATTTTAAGTTAAATATGCATGTCTTGTTAGCAATTATTTTCATTTATTAAAAAAGTATTGCTATCAAAATAATAGGAGATTCTCCATTTGAAATGCATATTTATAAAATTTTGTTTAAATTGTTATTTAGGTGCATTTCTTTTACAAGTATGGCTACAGATTTATCTTACAGCATAGGTCATCGGTTTTAAATGTACCTATTTATCTATTAAAGTAAAGAACTATTTATTCATTTATTTATTGTTTTCAAAAATCATTACTTATTATTCTTACTATTTTTGAAAATGGAATTCATTATCAAAAAATAAAATGCTCTCTGTGGGAGATTCTTTGAGTCTATATGTTTGAGTGTATATTAAAGTTTTAGACGAATCATGAATTCATGATGTATATAAATTCAGTGGTCAAAATAGTATATTAGAAGTAATGAAACTATAGTAGGTCCTAGTTTTGTCATTGTTTGTTGTGTAATATGCTGTTTTTTGGAAAATATAATTTTGCGAGTAATGTAATAAAAATAAACTTGTTTGTAAGAAGCATCAATATTTTTGATGTTACATCCAGAAATTGTATATATCAATCAATACGAAGTATACCAGTGGAGGTAAGCGTCTGGCAGATCAGCTGGTGCCGGGATACATCTTCAAATTTGAATGCTTTCAGAAAATCACAAGTGTGTAGTTTTATTGTATTATAAGTGACTACCATTAGTGATCGTCTGCAAGCAACTGGACTTCAGACCAAGCCCTTGGACTTCAGAAAAGAAGATTTTAAAAAATCTGTGAGTACCACTTCTATGTCAAAAGAGGAGACAGTAAAGTAAGTTTATTTAAGTAACATCAAAAATAATATTTGTGCTCCCTACAAACTAGTCTTTTTTTAATTACATTACTCGTTAAATTACATTTTCCAAAAATAGCATGCTGCACTACAAACTATGAGAACACAATATATTACTCAATGAGTAAGTACAAAAATTATTTAGCTGAAAATATTTTTAAATACCCATATTGCAAATATAATGTGAAATAAGCATTTATATGTTTCAGTCTGGGGCATAAATAAAGTCTGCTGCTAAGTAAAAAAAAAAGTGTGGGCCAGCCTTACGTATATCTTCATTTTGTTTGTTGCCAGGGCAATTGCACTATTTGGTTTTATTTTAAAAGATGAAAAAAAAAGGCGAGGGAAAGGGGAGATATGTTTTTAGATAATAAAAGTTTCTAGTGTTTTCTTTTTTAAAGTAAAAAAGTGTTCTTAAAAGATGCAAAAATAATTTGTTGTTTATATTCATATGAGACTAAGTGTTTTTGAAAGTAAAATAATAATAATAATAAAAAAGATAGAGTTTGTTGTTTTAAGACGACAAAGTGTCTTCTTTTTTCCTTATGTTAATTATATTTATTGTCATCAGAGCAGTTACATGATACGGTTGGTATGATTTAAAATTAAGTATCGATCGAAACTGAAACTTGTTAAATTTTGATTCTTCGATTGCTTTTTAGTCTTATTGTTTTGTTAATAATTATGAATGCAGAATAAAAAAGAAAAATTTAAATGAGAAATCTTTATTTTTCGTTAGGAAAATTTAAAAAATTAGATTGAAAACAGTGATTTATAAAGCATGCAACGTGCAAAAGAAAAAAAAAAACCTAAATAAACAAACTGTCAGCAACATTGCATACTTAAATAAATTATCACATTGTATTAACCTAAATAAACAAACTATCCGTTGCAAATAATGTTTAAAAAATTAATGGTAAGGTAATCTTTCAAAAATTAAAGTTATGACAGAAACATTTTTATAATTAGAGGTTGCCACCTTTATGTGTATAATAAACTTAATGTATTTTAGAAAGATTTTAAAGTCCACCAGAACAACTTTAAGTATATGCAGGTAAGACAAATCTCTGCAACTTTTAAAATTAATATAACTGTTTTTGTATTTAAACGTAGCTTTATTAAAGTCTTCTGACAGTTGATAGAATTTAGGCCCTAATCTAAGTGGAAGCATGTGTAATTTTATAAATCATTGCTTAGGGCTAAAATTCTTTTATGAAGTTTTTCTTAATGTTAAAAGTGATATACTATTTTAATAAATATATATATAGTCAGCTATTTTCAGTTTCCCATACTTGATTTTGAGTAGTATACTTTAATAAAAAATCAACATTTGCCATTTGAATCAAATATTTATTTATATTTGTATTATATTTTGCCTTTCATTTTTTAAATATTAATATGTTTAAAGTGCTTTTATTTTTTTTTAATATAATTATGTGTAAGATATTTTGATTTAAAATTTCTAAGGTGTTGAGATTTGCCTTTTGGGAATCTATATTATAACTTTATCCTAAAATTTGATGAAAATGTAATGTAAACAAAAAAACTGTTTTGCAGTATCATATCTTTTTTAAAATACCATGCAATAAATTTATTCCATAATTTATATAGTTATAATAAATTTATATTTATAAATATTTAAAGCATTTTAAAAGTGTTTTTTCATAATTAGCATTCTGTAATAAATATTTAGATAATACAGTAGCATAACTATTTCTGTTTTTGTCTATAAGCGTACTTAAATTTCTTAGCTAATTAATAGTTAGTTAGGCTTAGATGCCTTATATTCCCAGGTGGCCGCTATCTTGGATGTTTTGAGATTTCTTGATGATTTTATGTTGGCAATCTTTATCGATATGTGGAACCTCGTGTGAGTTCTGGCATGTCGTGTTCTGGGAACTCCTGAGAAGCTCATTTTCGCTTAGGATTTTGTGGATGTGTTTTGATATTGTGTTGTATTATTCTGTCTTTTTATTTTTGTTAAATTTATTGGATGTATTTGATTGACTATGGTTTCTGTAGTCTGTTTAAACACTCTTGCTGAAGTAATTAATAAATTTGAGGAAATTTTGACGAAAAAAGGAGGTTTGTTTATAGTGTGTCAATGCGTATTCATAAGCCTATTTTTGAAAATGATGGTGATGCTATGACAGTATTTCATGCTTGAGCTTTCAAGAAAGCAGACGTCTGTTAAGGTATGTTAATAATTTTATGTATATTTTGTTGCCTTTCGAGTTTTTTACATTTTGAGATTGCTACACAGCGAGAACTGCTGAATTTTGAGAATGCTACACAGCAAGAACTGCTGAATCCAGTGATGTTTTTTTTTCAGTTAATGAGCGCGATTACCAGGGATGAGAATTTTCCGTCTTTTGGCTGATTTCCGCTTTTTTATTATTTCAAGGAATTTCCATTTTTTTCCCTCGAAATTCCGCCTTTTTTCCGAGGATTCCGTATTTTTTCTCCTGCAAAATTTTGTTATTTTCCGAAATTTTCCCTTTCCTATCGATTCCGCTTTTCTTCCGATTTCGAAAGAACATTCAAAGGTGATAAAAAAACGGCAAATTTCGTTAAAAGATCGCGAAAAAACTATAAATTTCGTCAGAAGATCTTGAACAAATGGGAAATTTCGTCAAAAGATCGGGAAATGCGGCAAATTTTGTCAAAAGATCGCGAAAAAGCGGTAAATGTCACCAAAAGATCGCAAAAAAAACTACAAATATCGTCAGAAGATCGCGAATAAACGGCAAATTTCGTCCAAAGATCGCGATAAAAATAGCAAATTTCGTCAAAAGACCGCGAAAAAGCGGTAAATTTCATCAAAAGATCGCGAAAAAACGGCAAAATTCGTCAAAAGATCGCGAAAAAGCAGAAAATTTTGTCAAAAGATCGCGAAAAACTACAAATATCATCAGAAGATCGCGAATAAACGGCGAATTTCGCCCAAAGTTCGCGAAAAAACGGTAAATTTCGTCGATAGATCGCGAAAAAGCGGTACATTTCGTCAAAAGATCGCAAAAAAACGGTAAATTTCGTCGTTAGATCGCGAAAAAGCGGTACATTTCGTCTAAAGATCGCAAAAAAGCAGCAAATTTTGTCAAAAGATAGCGAAAAAACTACAAATATCATCAGAAGATCGCGAATAAACGGCAAATTTCGTCCAAAGTTCACGAAAAAACGGTACATTTCGTCAAAAGATCGCGAAAAAGCGGTACATTTCGTCAAAAGATCGCGAAAAAGCTGCAAATTTCGCCAAAAGATCGCGAAAAAGCGGCAAATTTCGTCAAAACGGCGCGAAAAATTCATGTATTTAGTGCTTTTAGTGTATCCTCTCCTCCCCACCTCTTTTGTAACCTTTCAGAAAATTTGCTGTGAATTTCAATTTTTTTTTTTTTTTTACTCAGAATCGCTCCTGATTTTAGAATTTACTTTAAGCTGACTGTATGTCCTGTTCCAATTAGCCCATGTGACCAAAAATAATTAACCATTGTGATTTTCACTAAGTTTTTCATATTTTTTGCTAAAAAATTTACACACAAAAACCCTATTCTTAATTAAATTATTTCATTTTCAGGAGTGGCCATGATTCTGATAAGTCGAGCATTTCATATGACCTACGCTCAATGTTTTAAGAACTGTGTGTAATTTGGGTATTTTCACTCCTGTAATGTAGTATACAGGCTTGTGCGCTTGTCTCCATTTTCCCGGAAATCAGACCCTGGTTTTATTTCTTAAAGTATCTTTCACGGATAAAATGTGGTACAATTTTTTGTTTGCGCGTGGTTTCAGTCTTTTTGCTTTTTTGCAATTCTCATCCCTGGATTACTGATTGGCACTTAATGAGTTTCGTGCATTTTTGTGGTCGCGGCAGGAGTTTGCGGAATCCAGTGATTTTTTTTTTTTTCGATTAATGAGCGCATAGCGCTCATACAACATTTAGTGAATGCCACTTTAACGAGTTTTGTTTATTATTTACATTTTATTTTCGTTAAGTCTAACATGCGTATAAACCGGTGTTTGGCGACATTTACTACTTGGCGGAAAAGGGGTTTTCACTCCAAGAAAAATTCCAAGATGGTGGCTCCGGGAATTTATGACATCTGTTTCTATAGTTATGATGTCTTCATTATTGTTAAAGTAACAAACGAAAATTCAAGATTGAGTGAGATGAGATATAATGTATTTATGATGACTCAAAAAGTGGATTATGGTTTTCTGAACAAAAATTGTCTGTCTTTGTACCTATCATCAACCGCAAAAGTTTTTCCATTTTGTTAGAAACTCTTTTTTGTAAAAAAGCAAGAAACATATTATTTACTAAACAAAATTTAGAAACTTCTATTTGTACATCATGAATTCCTATGAAAATCCAAATTAATCATCATTTTAATCCTCATCATGGTTATTTTTTTAAGTTACAGCAAACAAATAATCTAAAAACATCTTATTTTATTTAAATATGAACTTGTTTCTAATTATTTTAAATATATTTATAAGTTGACAGTTAAAGGTAGAAATTGTGAAAAGTTTTTTAAAATGTGTTTCAAAAGGTTTTTTTAAGTATTCGGTTCGGCTGAATACTTTGATATTCAGCTTAACCAGATAGTTTGATATTCGGTGCATCCCTAACCAAGAGTAGACTCGTGTTACCTAATACTCCAGAATTGTAAAAATGATGTACACGTGAGTGCTTCTTTTGGCAATAAATTTTAGTATCTTTAGGAACTTAATTATAAAGTGATAAATGAATTTTAATGCATTTTTCTGTTAGAGTCACAGGTGATAAATCTCCAAATATTCTCTATGGTTAAAATAACAGGGTTTGCATCAAATCATGTCATTAAAACATGCCAACTGGCTGTGAAACTGTAGCAACGAAATATTAGGTAACAAATGAAATATAAATAAAAAATAAAGAGAATTTTTAATTACAATAATAAAGAAATAATTTTTTTAATCTGCTTTTATCAAATGATAATTTAATATTAAGTAAATTATAATTAAACTTCGAAAAAATAATTTAAAAATTCTCAATACATAGTTTCAAAAATGTTTTTTTCGCCTTTTCTGTTGTCATACTTGAAAAAACGGGGGGAAAAAATAATCATTTTAATAAATTCAGTAGTTCATGCTTTCTACCAAGTCGAAGTGGTGAATTTTCCATAATTAGAGTCATGCCAAATTAATGTATTGTAACAGAAGTTTCTTGAACCAACATGAATTATAGTCCTGAAATTAGGGATGATTTTTATAAACATTCAATGTTTATAAAAAAGTGGTTAAAAAAAAAACTATTTTTACTTTTATACTTATTTAGTAGTAACTCTATCATTTTTATCATAATTTAACATTTAAACTTACAGAGAGGCAACATAATGCGTTTCATTGGCATGTTACGGTTGGAGATATATTTATTAGTGAAATCAGTGCTATGCCATTTGATCCAGTGAAATTTATCAAATTCACAACATTTTTGGGTAGGTACTTTATGTCAGCCAGGCACATGAAATAAACCAGGGCTGAAACTAACCTTTTTTGCACCCAGCACAAACATAGATTTTGCCCCCCCCCCCCCCCCGGCCTCCGCAAAGTAAATTTACGAAGAGAATTTTAATTCTAATCGCTGACTTATTTAAAATTTAAAATATGTAATAAAAAAATACGTAATCAACTTTGTCAAATATTGATTCATTAAAACTTTGAAAACGAAATCCAAAGGAAGTCACATGAAGAAACTATGCAGATTCGCAAGCTAATGTTAAACTTATAGGAGCATTCTTTTCAAATTTCTCGCTTGCACTTTAATATTTTTAAATGATTTTTTCCGTTTGGGACAGCTGAGGTTGTTTCTAACAGGATAAATGTTTACTTTTTAAATTTTGTTTGCAGTTTTTTTAAATATATATATAAAATTACTTTCACTTTTTGAACCGGTTCTGAAAGTTTAAGTAGCCTCATAAAAAAACTTGAACCAAAATCGAAAACGTACAACCTAACAATGTTAAAGATCAAACTCAGCTATCTTAAGGAAAAAAAAATATTTAAAAATATTAAAATGCAAGCGAGAAATTTGAAAAGAATGCTCCCATATTTAACATTAGCTTGCGAGTTTCTTCGTGTGACTAGTGTAGCTTCTTAAGAAATCAAAAACCAAAATTCATTTGACACCCCCTTCGTTTTCCTTATGGCGACCAGGGAACATGCCTCCTCCCCCCCCCCCCCTCTAGTTTCGATCCTGAGATAAACCATTAAATAATGTCATCATTTGTATTCATTTTTCTTTTAATATAAACCTCTCATTCATTTTATTTGAAATACAAAATTTTCATTTAAAATACATATATTACATACATTTAAAATAAGTGCCTTTCACTTATTTCATTAAAAAAACGGAATAAAACAATAAGGAGAAATAATATGATGAACCAAAATTGTTATTTCAACCTCAGTACATCGTTTCTAATTTATACAAGTGAACACTAACAGGAATTATTGCTGGAAGAAAAAAAAATATCCAAGGTAAAAGTACCTTTTTTGTGATCTATTCACAAAAACACGGATTGCCCCGGTAAACATTTATACCCCTTTATTCTTTTTAATAAAAGAAGCCCCTTCACAAAATTATTCTCCATAAAAGCGACTTCACACAATAAGAAAAAATTGTTGGGATTTAAAATGTGTAATTTACAAACAAAATAAGCTCAGAAGAAAAGTATAGCAGGAAGACATTTAAAAAAAGGATGATTAAATGTTTACTTTGAATTTAAACAACTGAATTTGATTTTTCTTTACAGAAATTTATTTTTCTCAATTCTGTAACAAAAACGGGTCCCCCCCCCCCCCCACCCCCACCAAAAAAAAAAAAAAAAAAAAAAAACTTTCACCCTGATGTAAAATCATAAGGTATATGTAATCATACAATTTTAAGTACATTTATTTTGCATTTTACTGTTAATTTTTTTTTTTTTTTTGGGGGGGGGGGGGGGAGTTGTCACAAAAAGTAGATTTAACTAAATTGGATAATTTTATACTGACTGTAGTGATGATATGTATAAGAGAATCTGCCAGTGTCACAGGCGTACGGTTCAGGGATGTATGGAGGGTATATGGTGGTATACGCCGTATAACTTCGGGATTTTTTTGGGAAACACCGTATACCGTCTGTTTCTCAAAAAAGCTATAGTATATACACTGTAGGGTATACTCTCTGCCTTGAGCGTATGCCTTCTGCTTTTTTTACGATTACACCACTGGTACAGTTGTGCTCATGGGTCCCAAGTTCCACCATTAATTTCTAAAATATTCTTTTTCACTCTAATACAAAAAAGGTTTTATTTTAGATTTTATTTAAGTTTTAAAGATTTTTTTCACACATATTTTTTTCCCTTAAATTTTGTTCTTTTTCTTTTGTTACAGAGATAAACATTATTAGGAATTTCTATTTCTCTAAATGTGCCATTTTTTAAAAAAATATAATAAAATGTTAAACGTTTAAAGTTTTATAAAAAAAACTAAAATATAAAAAAAATTCCATATTTAAAAAAATAATAAAATAAAAATAAACATTCTTAAATGTTAACTTTTCTTGTGAAATATGAAAAACGATTCACAAAAAACAGTGAGTATATCACTTCATAAGCGGGTCGGAACATTCAAATTTTTACATTGCCTTAATGTTTTATTTAATTTGTTGATTTATTTAACAAATATAATTCTACTCAATTTCTTTAAAAGGAAATTCAAAAAGCAACATTAAATTTATAGTCGATCTCTATTACACATGTGCCACTAACGTACGTAACGTTTTTCACACGTACTTGTGTGAAAAATAATTTATTCAGTATATTTTTAAATATACATAAATCATGGTGACCTAGTGTTTTTATTTAATTTAGGAGTATAAATCCATAGCCACAATTTAAAGTTTGAATAAACAATGATTTGTGGGGCATTTTTTAAGACCCTTTAGTGGGGAAAACAGTCGAAACTTTCGATTTATTTCTATACAAAATATTTGCTACTACTAATTAAACTGACAACAACAAACAACAATTATTTGTTTACATTTTTTGACATCTGTTCGATCTGCAGACAGTAAAGCCGTAAAGTAGACGCTTGCGCAGTAAAAACTTGCCTTTGATTGGTTGGCGTAAAAATTTTATATGTAACCAGTGAAAACGCTCTTAGGTTAAGGTTTTGGGTCACTAGGATTTTTTAGGTCGTTAGAACGACCAGTGAAAACGCACCTTTAATCAGATCACAGATACAGTGACACTACTGAGATATCTTAAGGTAAGTTTCTGGATGTGAACAGGCATCCAATTCTGGGAGGGTACCACTTCAAATCTGACGGTCTAATGCTCGTATTCACGAATAACTTCGACCCGGAGTTATGCAGAAAACCCGGGTTGAAAACTCAAATGGCATTCACCGTCAACCCCACTGAACCGGTTCGAGGTTAAAATCTAACGCCAGGTTCGGTAACCCAACCTTGGTCTACAGGTGGTTCAACCCAGGATTTTTCAACCCACAGACAATCGCTTTTCTCATACCATGCCATGCCAACCTTTCTGTTTACTATGGTGAAGGAATTTTATGAAGGATTCCAAACGATCACTAAATGCTATCAACCATAACTAACAAGTTCGATGCTACTTAAAAATGAATAACGTAAAAAACAACTTCAAAATAGTAAAAAGGCCAGAAAAAAGCCAAAAGGCCAAATGCTTTTTTTGAGGCCAATCGAGTTTGAAAAAAGGCCAGATTTCTCAGATTTGGCCTAAAAAAGGCCAATCTGGCAACCCTGTGAATAATATGAAATGACGCGGGGAAAAAGGCGGGGAATACGGGCGCTTACTAGGCATGCGCAACCAGCCGTCGCTTTTAGAGCTGTGGCTCCGTTTCCGTCTGCCAGCCGGAAGCGTAGACACTCCCAATACGAACGTAAACAAACACGACTGTCCCTCACTTCCCCCAACCTGCAAATATACGCATGCGCAAGCCAAGTTCTTATGCCGTAGTGTGAACGCAATTTTTTCGATTCTTGGACCTGAAAGACCCAAAAGACCTGACAGGCCACATAGTGTAAACGCAGCTTACAAACCGTTTTTACAGCATACTGCATCTCCATCTATCTCTTTCCTCCATGGGAAAAACAGATAGAGGGCGCTACTCAGACCACTGCACAATGGAGGATATTCCATCTCCGTTTTGATCACGTGATCAAGGTAAAAACTTCTAGCGTAAAGAAAAGAAGGCTCCGTAGACATGTAATGTAAATCCCCGCTAGCCAATGAAACAGTTCATGAGGCAAAGCAGTAGTATCTTCCCTTCTTAACAGTTAGAAGTTCCTTGGGTAAATTACCGGTATCACGTGACTTTTTTCAGCCTCGAACCCAGATTTGGAATATCCTCCGTTTGCCATTCAACCAACCTACCGAAAAAAAGTATAAAAGGCCGAGGAGGCCGTTGATTTTGGTTGCTTGCTAATATGAGTAGATTCATGGTATGCTGTTGCTTATTCTATACGGAATAGTAGCGGCCAATATATATAAAATTAGAATAATAACCACACACATAGACACATATAAATAGAAACCTTTGTTGATCCTTTATATTAATTATTAAATTAAATTTTTGGACGAGATCAACAGAGGTATCTATGCAAAACATTACTCCATACGTAACGTATGCCTAAGGGTCACGCCCGTTTTTTTTTTAATTTATTTAATCTAATAGATTCATCTTTGAGCAGCATATATTCAATCTATTTAGTACTCTGTGTTCTATTTATCGATTGATTTAACTCATTTGAATCCAACCTTTTTTCACTCAACTATTTTCACTACCACTTAACTGAAGTCATAACTTTTCAGTTTTATTTTTATAATTTTTTTAATATTTAGCGTAGCATTAAAACAATCGAATCATCAATTAAATAAATTTTATCCACAATAACAAAGCATAGTAAGTATTACATATCTTAATTAGTATGTATTACTTTCATTTATAATCTCTTTAGGCCTAAATCTAACGCTTACTGTTTTGGTTTCATGTCATGACTAAATGTGTTTTATAGCTTTATACTATGAACGATTTATTAGGTACGATATGTTATTTACAGCTTGTTTGTTCTTTCTTCTTAGTTTTAAATCGTATATGCTGTTAAAAATTGGTGTTTTTTATCTTAAATTATTTTGCACTTGCTTAGCATGTAGATTGTTTAATTTTCTCCCTGAAAACATTTGACAGGACTATCTCATAAAAAGAAATTCATTAAAAAAAATATTTGATGCAATGGAATTTTTTGTGTTTATACTTGTCTCATAATTGTATAATGCTTAAAGATATTCGTCTCTCATGATTGTAAACAAATGCATATGAACTTTAGCTAGCGCTTGAATCAGTATTATGTAAGTGTTTAAGTAACATCAAAACACTGTTTCGTAGTTTATGTGGTTAGTAAAACTGTTCTTTTACTGTATTCTTGACGTGATTATCATTTTTTTTTTAATTTGAGAAATTGAAACAATTTACTTAAGTGGACCAAGTACAATTAAAGTTGTTTGCAAATACAAAGTCGTTAGCAACTTATATAATAGTGAGATCTTTTTTTAACAGAATTTCGAATAAAAATTACAGGTCTCCTAAATCAAGTGCCAGAAGCTTTTGCCTTATAGGAAAAAAAGAGTATTGAAAAAAAAATGCTTTCACACTTGCTACTTTGAACATAATTTTCGAAATATAAAAATTACTAAAAGACTCAAAATCAGCCAGCAAACAACTAAAAGGTTATTTATTCTTTTAATATTCACATTATTTATTCATTGGTATACCAATGAATAAGAGAAATATACATATTTCTCTTCCAGTTTAATTTTTACGCCATCCAAAAATACAAACTGACACATTGGAAGGGGGTATTGTTAAAGCTAAATCCTTGTTTAATCATTTGTGTATTTTATACTGTGTATAGAAAAGCACTACAGTTGAAGATCTTTATAACGCAAACCTAAAAACGTGAGGTTGTGCGTTATATAGAATTTTGTGTTATATGGATCACATAATTAAATTTACCTTGTAAACATAGACAACTATGTCTGAAACATATCAAAATACATTAGAATATCTTTATACTGCATCCCTTGTTACCAAGAATTATCCAAATTATAAATTTTTGCATAATATAGGTCAGACATTGTTAAATTTACTTTACAAACATGATCCACATAAAACTGACCAAATCATCCCTTATACTATACATTTTTTAAAATGTTTATTCTAATAATAGCATTTTTTTTTTTCAGTAAAAAGGTCTAAAATTAGGAGATAAAGTTGAACTAATGCATTAAATTTAGTCCTCTAAAGAATAGCAATTTTTTATAATGTGAAAATGCAGGTGCTTTGTAACTGCTAAATTCATTGTTTACATCTCAGAAGTTGTGCGTTATATGGAGAATTGCGTTATATAGAATTGCGTTATAAAGATCTTCTACTGTATTTATTTGATGTCTGTTAAGAAACCATTAAAAAACGCAAATTTTTCCAAACAATGAAGTTTGTAGGGTGGAAGGCTTCTGCCTGATTTTCCGGGGGTGGGAGAGGACGATTTCAAGATTCTGTATAATGCAAAATGTTATGTTTATAGATTTGTGTTATAAAGATCGGCTGAATCCTATAATAAGAGAGACACTTGGTGACATTGAATTTGGCATGGCAATAAATCACTTCTTGCTATACCACTCTCTTCTGTACATTGTGACTACGACTACTTTAATTTAATCGTTTTTCTTTTATCGTTGGGTTTCTTGAATGGGCTGTTTTGTTGAGTTAGGTGTTTTTTATTTTATTGTTTGTGATGAAGATTGACAGTAAATTTCATTTGACATGTAGTGTACTATGGATTGAATAGTTGTCTTTCAGGGTATTTTTTCAATATAGAAGACTCCCTCAAATCCACTAATCATCGCAGATGTAAACAATGAAACTCTCAGTTCAGATGTAGGTGCAAAATTTAAGAAATTTTTTGTTTTATATCATTCTGTATGCATTTTAATATGTAATTCTCAATAATATGACTGAACTTAGTTTTTCATGAAGGAAGTATAAATGTATTTCTGAAAAAAAATCAAGATATTGATGATATCACTGGTAATTGCAAGCTTTTTTATCAAATATATTTATATATTAATCAATTGTTTTTGGTTATTAAGACTGGCTAAACCTGAAGTAAAACTTCCTTACTTTATGATTTTGATGTGAATTAATAGAGTACCTTTACGAGGAATGTTTAATTGAATAATTCAAGCTCTGTATCTTATCTTTATTATGCATATTTAATTATACATTATTATTATTTACTTGACCTTTACTTTTAATAATTTAATAATTTTTAAAATTATCTTAATTTTTATCATTTTAGTTAATTACTTTACTTAATTATTTTACTATATCACAAACCTTCATTATAATTTCGATTGCCTTATTACATTCAAATTACTGTTTAAAAAATGTAACCAAAGCAATGACCAGAAATTTGCAAAATTCTAAAATCTGCAAAACCTCTGGTCCCAAGCTGTGCAAATTTGAGAGAGTCTACTGTATTTTGAAATATACCTTTATAAGCAGTCTATTTTAAGTGTGGACAAAATAGGAGAAATAAAAGTAAGGGAATGTGTATTTAATTTGTTTTGATAAGTATTGTGTTTCGTGCATAAATATAAGTATTGTTTTTTATGAATTCTAGATACTTCTGTGACGAATTTGTGCATTTATTAGATTGCGAATAAAGAAATTTTAATGTATTGAGCTAGAATATTAAAACTGGAGCTATTGACAAAAATTTAAAATCCAGAGCTATTGATAAATTTAAAATCCAGAGCTATTGACAAATTTAAAATCCAGAGTTTAAAATTTAATTTCTTTTATGAATGTTAAAAAAATAGCCATGGAATGTGATAAAACACTAAAAATATTGAAAAAGAAAAAAATTATTTATATCAGGCTAAATGTTTTAAACCAAAATCTTTTTACGAATTTTAAAAATTCGCAACAGAATGGAATAAAATCAACATGATGGCATGATTTTATTAGTAAGTTGCTGAAAAATCAAACCTATTTTGCCTTCAATGTTTATTTTGTGAATGAAATTCTCGTTGGAATTGTCTAAGTAATGAATCATCTGCCGCAACACAAGCAATGTGAGTGGGGAGAATTTCGCTTTTCAGTTTGCCATATTTTAGGTTGGCACGTGCCATAAAAATCACCAAATATGGTGTTTAACTTATTCTAGGATTCTGTCTAAAGATCTACAGTATTATTTCTTTTCCCCTGAAATGTCTACTTCCTCCCCCCCCCCCCCACCACCACCACCAATACAGTGAAAATCCTTTAAAACTCCTTATCTTGTTTATCTTTAATTTGCATTTTATTACAGTAGATTCCCTTAAATCCGCGAACCTAAAATCCACGTATTTTTTCAGATGTAAACAATGAAATCTACAGTTAAGTTGCAGGAATAAAATTCAAGATGGCGCTAAAATCAGCGACTACCGCAATGTTTTTATTTTACTAAATTTTTTGTTAATCATTCCCTTTTGGCTATTATAGCAGATTTATTACTAAATAAATTTACATTACTTTGATTTTGATATAAATTAGCATATCTATATAAAAAAATTACAGGGTTCGAAATGGAAAAATCCACGAACCAAAACGCTATTTTTAAATTATTGTTCACAGAATTTTTTTTTTTAATTATAGACAAATTTATTTCTAAACATAAAAAGCAGTATAAGAAAAGCATTCAAGACTCTTAATAACAATGAAAAAAGTTACAAAATTAAAAGTGCTAAGATCGAATAATAACGTATCGATCATATGATCGCTTTACCACTAGATGGCAGCATAGGACTTTTGGAATTGAATTGATTTTGTCAGTAATAATTTAATATTTTTCTAAATTTTTATTTTACATAATTATTTTAATAATTACTTACTTTTAAACTAATAAATTATTTTAATATTTTACTTATTTTAATGTTTCACTTTACTGTAAGCATTCATTATAATTTCCCTTGCTTAACTACCAATCAAATTAATGTTTCAAAAATGTAAATAAATCAATGACCAGAAATCCACAAAATTCTAAAATCCGCACAACCTCTGGTCCCAAGCTGTGCGGATTTGGGGAGTCTACTGTACTAAATGTGGTCTAATTTAAGTCAGATACTGAAATTCAATCATTTGGGTGGGAGGAGTTTCCTATCCTGTGCCACTTGGCACCAGGGGCGCGCCGACCCAGTGTGCAAAGTGTGTGGTGCACACAGGCGCCAAAGATTTCCGTTGAGGAGCAAATACTTAAAAGAAAAAAAATCTTCATTTAATTATACTAATATGTTTTACAGTTTCTTGACAATCTGAGTTATGTTTTTGTAGATTTACGTGAGACAAATATTCAAGTCTTTCTTTCTTTATTTGGTTGTACCCTACTTCTGAGTCTTCTAATGAGTGATTTAGACACAGACCTCTCAATAAATAGAGGTGCACATCATTAGTTGAAAACAATGAAAGGCGCAATAATTCACATGGCTGAAAACATGCAACTCTATTATCTCACTGAAGTAATGGTAACGCATACTGCAGTTTTAATACCAAGGGGGCTAAATTCCGCTTTTTTTTAGTTTTAAATAGCAATTGTGGCATTACTGCAGAATTTCTGTCATAAATAAGATGAAATTACTATTCGGAAATACGGGTAGAAGTTTCGTCAGCGATAATCAGGCCATAAATAGTCGTAGGCTTATCCAAGTGACAAGCGTTATTATGATGCACATACATACATCTCACGATGATGTCCATAAGTTCCCAACGACTCAGAAACTCTTATTTAAAAATAATTTGCAGAAATATTATAAATTGTAGTAAATTTAAAATTAGATTTTTTAGAGGGATAACCTATCTCAAAAGCTTTGTAGGTGAAGGTACCAAAAACCTTAATCACTAAATAACAAATTTATATCATTAAATAATTAACACTAAATAACGGCCGTTGGTAACAATGAAAAGACTCTATTCAAATATTATTGATTTTAAAGAAATTATCCTTTAAAATAGATTTTTAACGCCTTCCAACATAGTTGAAAAGTGTTTATGAATTTGGTCTGTTTGTCCGTCAGTCCATCAAGGGTGCCATTTAAGGGGGACTGGGGGGCAGTCCCCCCCCCCCTCCCCCCCAAGGACTTTGATATTTCAGAAAATTTGTCACCACAGATCAGACTAAAAAAAATTTTTTGAAAAATTGTTCAAAAGCTAAAATAACTTGTCAGATTTTATAACAATAGAAACACATGCAATAAATAAACACTTCAGGCAAATAAACTAATACAATCACTGCCAAAAGTTAAGCACGCAGCATTAACGTGCGAAAAAATCGACAAGTACTACTTGGATTGACACGAAATGCAGGAGGAAAGTAGAAAATATGTTTATGCATGAAACAAAACAAAGATTTACTTACAAAGATGTAAACGATATTGAATTTACATAACTTGTAACATGAAGTCATTGTGAAGTCAGTAAGAAAAACATGTTTAAAAGGAAGAAAAAACAAACAAAACTGACATTAATAGGGTATGTGAGTACCTCTCACTTGCATGCAATTTTTACAGAGTGTGATCATGTTTTCTATGAGGTGATCAATTAACGTAGAAACAAGTAATCGCCATTCCTCCTGTAGAGTATGTTTGCAACTCTGTGAGAGTGACTGGGAGTGAGAAATAAGTACACACAGTATAGCAGAGGGCACTCCAAAGACTTTCAATGCTATTAAGATGGGGTGAGTATGCCGGCCACTGCCATACACGCAATCCCCTCACTCTCCAGGTAATATTCGATGTGAAGGGGCATTATATATAGGGACTCACATTATCATCTATTAAAACGAAAGTAGGACCAACTGCTGCAGCGTACAATGTTACAGTGGGCATTGCTCCAATCAAATGCAGTCTAAATAATATGTTGCGGACACCATTTAATCGTGCCCCTCTGGATTGGACGGATAGAAGAACACAAACTCGGGCAACAGGGGTACAGTGCATTTATGTGTAACTTTTGGCGTACAGTAGTGGAAGATATCGTCTTACCAATGGACGCTACAACCATAGATGTCACATGTGTGGAGGTTTCTCTTCGATTCCGCTTGCCTATAGAAGCAATATGTCGATTATATGTGGTATCGTAACCTTGGACGACAGGCCACAGGTCTTTGGACAGCTGTTTGGCTGGTTAGGGAGTGTTTCCATATCCATAATCTTAAAATTAAGGAATGATGTACTCTGAGAAAAAAGAGCTACATCTGTGATTGATTGTCCTTTTTCAAGGTGTCTTCTCAGAATCTTCAATTCATCTTTTGAAACACATAGAAACACATGTGTCTTGGAAAAAATAAAAGTCCTTCCGGCCAGTGCCGGGAGGAAGAGGTAGCTTTCATATTCCTTATTTTAAAAAAGCCAACTTATATTATTTAAACACACGAAGCTCAATTTAGTGGAAACCGAATATAGGAGATTCAATACTAATTTTTATCAATATAATGAATGAGAATTTCGCGAAATTAGTGAGCTTTATCCAAGCTGCTTTTCTTTAAAGTAACTTATATTTGGCTGCCAAATTCGGCGATTTCTTAAAGTACCTGCCATTTTAAGACAACATGGTGGATGAAGGTAACCAGTGAACTTGGTCGAGACCTTAGTAATTGCTGTGCACATGCTCACTCACATCAGAATCGGTTGATATATACGACGAGTGCTGTCGCAGGCAAAAAATCAGATTTTTCAAAATGCCACCCAGATTAGAAATTGAAACTGCTATATCTGAGCCATTTTCTATACTCATATTATAAAGAGGTAAAAATTGTTTATTTGTAGGAGGTAAGCTCTGGAACTAAAGTAATTCCAAAAGTAATGTTATCAAAATGATGGTGTTAGTCCAACTTAGAACATAGGCTATATCTTATGTCCGTGCCACTACCCCAAAGGGGGTGCAGGAGCAAAAAACGTTCTAAAAATGCGATTTTTGCGTTACTGAAGGGCCTAGAAATATGAAATTTGGAATATTAGTTACTTATGAGATATAAATTATGTCTAAGAACAGTCCTTAAACAATTCGAAATTTAAAAGGGGTGAAAATGCACAAAAAGCGTTCTAAAAAACGTTCTAAATGGTAGTTTCTACACAATCTCAGGAAATACCAAACTGATTAAAAAAATAATGGTGTCAAAATGATGGTGACAACACTTGCTCCAAGATTGGCTATATTTTATGCCGGTGCCACCAAAGGGGGTGCAGGAGCAAAAAAGTTCTAAAACTGCGATTTGTGCGTTACTAAAGGGCCTAGAAATATGAAATTTGAAATATTAGCTACTTATTAGATATAAAGGATTTCTAAGAACAGTTATTAAGGAATTCGAAATTTAAAAGGGGTGAAAATGCGCTGAAAGCGTTCTAAATGGTGGTTTCCGCACAATCTCAGGAAATACAAAACCGATTTAAAAAATAATGGTGTCGAAATGATGGTGACAACGCTTGCTCCAAGATAGGCTGTATTTTATGTCGGTGGGATACCCCAAAGGGGGTGCAGGAGTAAAAAAATTTCTAAAAATGCGATTTTGCGTTACTGAAGGGCCTAGAAATATGAAATTTGAAATATTAGCTACTTAATAGACATAAAGGATTTCAAAGAACAGTTCTTAAGAAATTCAAAATTTAAAAGGGGTGAAAATGCGCGGAAAGCGTTCTAAAAAATGTTCCAAATGGTGGTTTCCACACAATCTCAGGAAATACCAAACCGATTTAAAAAATAATGGTGTCAAAATGATGGTGCTTGCTCCATCCATGCCTTGCTCCAACGTAGGCTATGTTTTATGTCGGTACCACTTCCCCAAAAGGGGTGCAGGAGCAAAAAACGTTCTAAAAATGTGTGTTTTGCATTATTGAAGGGCCTAGAAATATGAAATTTGAAATATTAGCTACTTATTAGATGTAAAGGATTTCTAAGAACAGTTCTTAAGCAATTCGAAATTTGAATTGGTGAAAATGCGCGAAAAGCGTTTTAAATGGTGGTTTCTTCACAATCTCAGGAAATACCAAACCGATTTAAAAAATAATGGCGTCAAAATGATGGTGACAGCCTTGCTCCAACATAGGCTATTTTTTATGTCGGTACCACTTCCGCAAAGGGGGTGCAGGAGGAAAAAACGTTCTAAATTGCGGTTTTTGTGTTACGGAAGGGTTTGGTAGTTAGTTATAATAAGTAAGAAGTTATTATCAGTGATCTCTAAGGACATTTCCTAAAAAAATCGAAATTTAAAAGGGGGTCAAAAAGCGTTGTAAAAAATGTTCTAATTTGCGATTTCTATTCAATCTCAGCAAGTACTGAATCAATTTCAAATATAATGGTGTAAAAATCATGGTGACAGCTCTTGCTCCAAGATAGGCTATATTTTATATCTGTTTCCAGTACCCCAAAGGAGTAGCAGGAGCAAAAAACGTTCTAAAAATGCGATTTTTGAATTATGGAAGAACCTAGACTCAAGCAATTTTGCATGGTATATATTTATTAGATATAAATGACCTCTAAGAACATTTCTTTAAAAAACTGAATTTTAAAAGAGGTGAAAATGCGCGAAAAGCGTTCTAAAAACGTTCTACATGCCAATTTTTTAGCAATATCTCAGGAAGAATCAAACTGATTTCAAAAGTAATGGTAGGAAATTTATGCTGACAGCCTCTGCTCTAGCACAGACGCTATTTCATGTCGGTTCTCACTATCACCTAGAGGTTGCAGGAGCAAAAAGAAGCGTTCTAAATTTCGATTTTTGTGATCGGTAGGGTCTAACAACTTGAAATTAGCCAAGGTACATATTTATTAGATATAAATGATCTTTAAGAACAGTTTAAAAAAAATTGGAAATTTAAAAAGGGATGAAAATGTGCGAAAAGCATTCTAAAAACGTTCTAAATTGCGATTTCTACTCAATCTCAGGAAATACCAAAGCTATTTTAAAAGTAATGGTTGCAAATCAATGGTGACAGTCCCTGCTCCAACATAAGCTATATTTTATGTTGCTGTCACTACCATCTGGGAGTTGCAAGAGCAAAACATCTTCTAATTTGCGTTTTATGCACAACTGAGGGATCTAACACTTTGAAATATGGCATATTTACTTAGAAGATGCAACTGCTTTCTAAGAACAGTCGAAAGAAAATTCTAAGTTTAAAAAGATTAAGTGAGCGAAAAGCGTTCTAAATTACAATTTTTATACAATCTTATCAAATACCAAACCGATTTAAAAAATAATGGTGACAAATTGTTGGCGATAGAATCTGCTCAAATATAAGCTATGTTTTATGTCTGTGCCACTACCACCAGATGGTTGCAGGAGCAAAAAACTTTCTAAATTTCTATTTCTGTGATACCAAAAAGGCTAGAAACTTTAAATATAGCATGGAAGTTACTTATAAAATATAAATGCCCTCAAAAGACTGTCGAAAATAAATTCGAATTAAAAAGGGGTGGAGCGAACGAGAGGTGTGAAAAGCATTCTAAAAAAGTCCTAAATTACGATTTCTAAACCGATTATAAAAGTAATAGTTGCAAATCAATGAAAACAGTCTCTGATCCTACAAAGGCTATATTTTATTCCAATGATTCTAACACCTGGGGTTCACAGGAACAACAAACGTCCTAAAAAAGGCCTTTAAAAGCTTTCTAAATTACGTTTCTGGGGAATATTAGGAAATAACAAACCAATTTAAAAATTAATGTTGGCAAATTAATGCTGACAGTTCCTGTTTCAACATAGCCCTTTATGTTGATAGAGGTGGTAGGACCGGGAATTTGACATGATGGTTAATTTTAAGATGTAAGAAGATCGTTTCTAAAAAATTCTAAACTTCAAACAAATAATGAAATAAGAGTATTAATTGAGCATAAAAGTTTCAAAATATTTTCTAAATTATCACTTATTTAGTTTTACTTCTTTTTATTAATTTAAGCCTGTTTTCTGCCTATTACAGTGTAATAATGAAGTTTAGTCAAACTGTGTTTTAAATAGTAATTTTTGAATTATTCCTAAAAGTATAAATTCTTTTAACAAAAATTACACATATAAATATCACTTGGCATGTTTCAAATATTACGCGAGCAAAGCCGTGGGGTTTGCTAGTTTAAGATAAAGACAAACAAAAAATGCTCCTGAATCCTTATATCAAGGTCAAATACTTAAGAAAGAAACCTTTTTCAATTTCTAATTTTTTTGCACCTCACTTTAAATATAATTTTTTTTTAATTTAATGGCCGCCATTTTGAAACAAGATGGCTGATGAAGCTGGCCAGCGAACTTGGCCGAGATATTGATGTATACTATCCACATGCCTTCTTACATCGAAATAGGCGAATACGTGTGTTATCGCGTGACAAATACAAGATCGTTTCAAAATGTTAGCCATGCTAGAAATTCAAAGTGCTATAATTCAACCATTTTTTAAGATATAAACAAAAGAACAAATTTTCAGAAACAAAAACTGCTCCGGAATCTTTGTATCAAGGCCAAACACATAAAAAAAAATCTTTTTCATTTTCCAATTTTTTAATACCTCATTTTAAATTTTAAATTTAATTTTTTTTAAATGGCAACCCTTTTGAAACAAGATGGCGAATGAAGCTGACCAACGAACTCGGGCGAGACATTGGTATGTACTATGTACAGACCAAGTTACATCCAAATCGGTTCATAAATACGCCTGTTATCGCGTGACAAAAATAAGGTCGTTTAAAAATGTCAGCCACAATAGAAATTCAAAATGCTATAACTCAGCCATTTTTTTAGATATAGACGAAACAAAAACTGTTCCGGAATCTTTGTATTAAGGTCAAACACATCTAAAAAAAATCTTTTTCATTTTCCAAGTTTTTGGTATCTCATTTTAAATTTAATTTTTTTAAAAAATTTTTAAATGGCCGCCATTTTGAAACAAAATGGCAGATCAAGCTGGCCAATGAACTCGGTCGAGATATTTGTATGTACTATGTACACACCAAGGTACATCCAAATTGGTTCATAAATACGCCTGTTATCACGTGACAAATATTAGGACGTTTCAAAATGTCAGCCACGCTAGAAATTCAAAATGCTATAACTCAGCCATTTTTTAAGATATAGATGAAACAAAAACTGCTCTCGAATCTTTTTATCAAGGTCAAACACATAAGAAAAAAATATTTTTTAAATTTTCAATTTTTTGGTACCACATTTCAAATTTAAATTTTTCTTAAAAATTTAAATCGCCGCCATTTTTAAACAAGATGGCGGATGAAGCTGGCCAACGAACTCGGTCAAGACATTGGTATGTACTATGTATAAACGAAGTTACATCAAAATCGGTTCATAAATACACCTTTTATCGCGTGACAAAATTCAGGACGTTTCAAAATGTCAGCCACGCTAGAAATTCGAAATGCTATAACTCAGCCATTTTTTAAGATATAGACGAAACAAAAACTGCTCCGGAATCTTTGTATAAATGTCAAATACATAAGAAAAAATATTTTTCCATTTTCAATTTTCTGGCACCACATTTCAAATTTTAAATGGCCGCCATTTTGTTCCAAAATGGCGGATGAAGCTGGCCAACAAACTCGGTTGAGACATTGGTATGTACTATGTACACACCGAATTACATCGAAATCGGTTCATAAATACGAGAGTTACAGTGTGACAAAGGTCAGATATATATATTTTATAGCATATAGCTATATGCTATATATTATCGATGTTCTAGAATTATTTAAATTCTTAGTGTAGTTTAAATAAGTTAGCTAATAGAATATTTTGTATGCTTTTTAAATTTTATTAACAATATTTTTTTTTTTTTTAAATACATTGTGTGGTTTATATTCAGTTTATAATTATCTATATATAAGGATTTGTTTGGTTTTGCTGTTAATAAAACAATTGTTACATTCAAATGCTTACAACTGTTTATCTAGTGACAATTGAATCATAAAAGTAATACTAGATGCCAGCACTAAAATTTGTATTTTTTCGATAAGTTCTAAATTTTACTTTTTCCAGCTACATTTCAGTTATAATTTACTACACCAGGGGGAATTTTTAGCTAAATTTTGACGATATTGTTAAACAGTTTTTAATTAATTTAATAGTGCATTTTAAATATGTAATTACTTTCTATTTATTTTATTTTATATTATATTAAAAGTTATTTAACATTTATTTCAAAATGTATTAACTGCATCCTATGGTATCAATTACTGTGATTTCTTAACTGTTTTATTCACCTTAATCTTTATGATATTTTGGGTGCCATGTGTGCATGGATTTATTCTAAAATATTGAAATATTAATCGGTATGGTGTTTATTATTTATTTTATATCCTATAAATATTTAAATAGGTTTTATTGATTTTTCCATTTCATATTATTTGTTTCTATTCTGTTTTCATTTTTAATCAATTCACTTGATTTTAATGGTTGTTTGGGCACAGGGGAAAATAATTTTTAGCTTTAGCTTATTTTTCTCACAGAAAACAACCCTTTTGCTTATATCATTGAATTCTGTGCCCTTGACAACGTAATTCAATATATAAGCATTTCCATTATTTGTCGGTGTCCACTTTCTTATTTTTCTTCCATAATAATTCTTATAATAAATTAAATTTTTTTTTTTTATACTTACAGCTTTAATTCATAATATTACGGTTTTTGATGGTGGTAGGTTATGTTTAATTAATGAATATATATATATATATATCAACTTTTGAACGGAGGGTGGTTTCGGGGTCTGGGGGTTATGATCGATGAAAATATACCAAAATTTTTTGAAATCGCTTTCCTCCGAACAGCTGCAATAGGTAGCTTTTTGTAATGAAAGCTACCTAAAATACGTATGAAAGTTCTAAACACTTTTTATCAGCACTTCCATGCAACTCCTGTAACCCTTCACATTGTTGGCTTCTTATACGACTGCCTTTTTTTGCATATTTCTGGACACGAATTGGCTGTTATATAAGATATTTGTATACTTCTATCTAACTCCGCAGCGAATTGCAGCACCTCCAATTAAGATTGGCTTCTGGAAATTAACATTTTCTTCTGCATGCAGCAGTGCATGCTTTTAGCAGTGAGTGTAATTATCAAAAATGTTTTCTAAAGAATTTGCTATTACAACATTTTCAAGGTTATGTTCCGACCATAATCAAATGGTCAAAGCCAATCTCACTCGAAACGGACAAAAGGAGAGTCGACTCACTTCAATATGTGCCACGAATCGGGTCGTGAATGTTTTGGGAAAAATCGGGTTACCCGCCCCAATGCAGACTCTACCTGAGACCAAAGGTTTTGCAGATATCTGAACTGTATGGAAATAAGTTCACAGTCTGAAGAGGAAAACAGAAAAACATTAGGGACATTTTTTACTGACAAAAAATTTCTTCTCTATAGGTCATTAAATTGGCAAATTTCGTGACTTGTTGACCCTGTTTATGTGCTGATTATCTCGTGAGTGATTGAATTTCACTATTTTTTTTTTCGCGACCATTTGAGGAAATTCGTGATTTTTTTCCATGATCGTTTCACGGAGTTCACTATTTTTCTGTGACCATTTGCCAAAATTCAGGACATTTTTTTGCGACTAATTTACAAAATTTGCCATTTCTTTTTGAGATATTTTGGGGAATTTTCGATTCTTTTGACTAAACTCGTGATTTTTTTCCGAAAACTTTTGACGAAATTTGTGTTTTTTTTCGTGATAGATATTCGAAATTCGCAATTTTTTTTGCTCGACTGATAGACAAATTTGATTTTTTTATGCGACTGAATGTTAAAAGTGGCGATTTTTTCCTGCAGCAGATTGAAAATAATCGCTTTTTGCTTCCACGTTCGTTGCGATGTTTCCCCATGCTCATTTTGGAGAAATTATTTTTTTTTCGAGATTAATTTGCCAAATTAACTATTTTTTCAAAGTCCAATTGGCAAAATCTACGAATTGATTTTGCGTAGTTCCGCAAAAAAAGGAAAAAATACAGCAGTCTTTCATGAAGATTAAAAAATATTTCTAGAAGAATCCCATACTTCTGAAAGAAGGCAAAATCTATCTGCGCTATTTCAAACCCTTCACCTCAAAGAAAACTTTGCCTCTCACCCTCTTCAAGAACCTGTTGGAATGGTTCCCCACCCCTACAGTAAAACCTGCAAAGAAGAAGTCGAAAGGCCAGAAAAGAAGCTCCATTTTAGCATTTATAATTATAAGGTGTTTTATAGAAACTTGATTTTTTTGTTCACAATTTTTACAGTAAATATAATATACCACCTCTTCAGAGGTGTACTATAGAAAGGATGTTTTAACAGCCTTAGAGGATACTTGTAAAAGTGGAAATTGTCTACAACGGAATCCTGTCTTAAACAGAAAGTTTTCTTGGTCAGTATCTTAAAATTATGTCGCTAAGATGAAAACCTGCTTAAAACAGAATTTTTCACCCATTCTCGTTTGGAGGGGACAGGATAAAGCCTACACCCCCGAACCTCACCCTGAACTATGCCACTGCCGTCAAAGAAATCTTTGCCCCCTCCTCCCTAAAGAAAGTTCTGAAATGGCGCTCCTGCTGTCCATGCTCTAAATCGCAAAAATAATATGGATTTTCATGCAATTGATATATGTTAATGATGTTTACCAAGGCATATTCTGTATTGAATATGAAGAACGTGGCATTGACAGATTATTGACAGGGACATTAAAAAAATTCCGTTACATTGGTCAAAAGGGGAAAAATCGTTTGCAGTGTATTTTAATGACATTACGCTATTTCAAATGTATTGAAATTGAATATAAATCACTTATTTTCACTACAAGATGATTAACTATGTCTTCGGCAATAATTGCTGGACTTGCGTTTTTAATTTCGGTGTGCGCTTTTAAATTTAACTAATTTTTTGCATGTTACTTGTTGTGTGCAAATTGTATACCTCCTACACAGAACTGCACAAAAGAATTCACATACCATTCTCCTTATTACAGGAATTTTCAACTGTGGCATTTATTTTCTAACTGGACTAAATTTTTGTATACATGTAGTTTCAAAGAATTCGGATAATTTTCCGACTCTAGAGAGAGAATTGCTGAAATTGGATTGTCAAATGCGTTATGTGTTTCCAAATAATTCGATTAGACATCCTATTTCAACTTATTAAACGGTGAAGTTTTGTTACATTATTCTGAATGTGTTGGAAAGTGTTTCATAGTCTGTGCTTGCCTCATGATTTTTTCATTCTTGTTAATAAAAAAAAAAAATAGCTAGTAAGAGGAAACATTCGAATGAGTGCCGAGAAAACCTCCAACGGTCGCCTTGACTGCAGGAGACGCATTGGACAGCTCTAATAGAGAAACAATGTAAAACCAGAATTTGTATGAGTATGCTATTCAGTGTAGAGATTTTAGATTAGAGAGACTGGCGTCAGCTATGGGACAATTTTTAACTGGTAAAAATGAAGCATCAGACGTTTGTGAAGATTTTGGAATTCTGTGCTGTAGGTTTAACACTATGATTTTCGTGCTCAAAGTCTACTTTAGGCAGCCGAAGCAATATCTTTTTTCAGCACTTCTACAAATGATCACTTCTGTAGAACCTATTATCTATTGGACAAAAAAACTGAGCAGCACAAAAAAAAAAAAAAAAAAAAAAAAATGGTGCAGAGAAAAGCCGCCCCTCTGAATCTTTGAGAAAGTAAGAATTTTTGGACAATTGTTGCCAAATTGAGCCTATTTTCACCATGTCCTCCCCCTTAACAAAAATTCTGTTTCCACCATGATTATAGGTCCATAGTACAAGATAGTATAGATAAAAAGTACACTGGACTCCAAAAGTTAAGGTACAACATAGAACACGTTTCAGCAATGGTCTTCTGTACGCTTCACAGACGAGTCCAGATTCGCGTTGGAGAGTGATTCAGAGCGTCTGCTGATCTGTAGGGAACAACACACTAGATACCATCAATCCAACACTGTTGAAACACACAGGGACAGATATGGTGTGGTTTGGGAAGGGATCTCACTCGGTGGTCACACTGACCTGCATGTGTTCCATGAAAGAACTCTGACTGGTGTGAGATATCGGGATGAGATCCTTGATCAATATGTGTTCCCATATGCTGGTGCTATTGGTAACGATTTCATTTTGATGGATGATAATGCACGACCTCACCGAGCTGTGGTTGTTGAGGACTATCTTGAGGGTCACAGTTTGGAGCGAATGGAATGGCCAGGTCACTCTCCAAGCCTAAATCCAATAAAACATTTTGGGGACTATCTTGGCAGACAACTTGGTGCTTTAAGTCCTCATCCAAGATCGTTAGATGAGCTGGAACAAGGCTTACTTCGTGTCTGGCCCCTGCTTCCCATTTCGATGTCCGACAACTTAATTGACAGCATGGAAAGTCGATGCCACCAATGCATTCCAGGAGTGGACACATTCCTTATTAGAACCCATTTTAGTAATGTTTCTATGAGATTTTACCACATAATACTGTGATGTACTGTTTTTTCCAAGAATGGGCTTTTTCACCAAGAGTACTTTTTTGTTGTAAATTTTTGTGTGTTTAACTTATGTAAATATCTATGTTGCATTCAATAAATAACTGTTTAGTGCACATTTCCTCCAAATTTGTTGTTACTACATTCATTCATATGCAAATTAAATGCAAAAAACCAGTTATATCTTAACTTTTGAAGGCCAGGGTATTTTTAACCTATACTATCTTGTACTCTGGACCTATAATCATGGGGGAAACAAAAGTTTTGTTAAGAGGGAGGAGATGGTGAAAATAAGCTCGATTTGGCCATCCATAACTGTTCAAAAATTCTTACTTTCATAAAGATTAAGAGGGGGGCTTTTCTCTGCACTCCCTGCGTACGCTCGTGCCTAATCGCATACTGGATAAATAACTGTGATGATTGTAAAATTTGTTAATTTGGATTCAGAACATAAAATTGAAATATGAGCGCTTATTAGCATAACATATAACCTTAGACGCTACAGAGACTAGAATGGAAAAAGAAAATGGCTGTAATATGAACGAAAAAATATATTCTTGAAAAAAAGAATTTTAAATTCCCATGAACTTTATTCCTTACTAACTGTGACCCTCCTGGCATTGCCCGGGCCAATGATGATAACCTTATATGCCTAAAATCAAATGTTGAAGGATTTTATATTTTTTTCAAACACACTGTCCGGTTTGGTTTCATTTTATATTTTTAAACGGAAATCTTTCCAAATGAACCTAATATTGTCAGCAGCATTACCTTCTTTAGGGTGCATCCTCGAATTTAAATGAATTTTCATTTTTAAATGAAAATCTATCCAACTAACCTCAAGTTGAGGGCCCAGTTACCTTCGGCAGCATCCAATGGGATTGCTATCCCCTATCCAGTTTGATTTTTCAAGCGAACCTCGAATTTGCATTTAATTTCTGGCATTTAGCATAAAACTTTCAATTCTGACCAAAGATTCTTGATAATACATAGATACCTTAAAATGCGCACAATCCCCTCACTTTTTTGAAACGCGAAATGATATCCAAAGCACATATCTCTTAAAAGGAAACGATATCTGGAAAAAACTTGCCTAAGAGAAAAGACATCTCTGTTGAATCCTTAAAATGACTTCAAGATTTTTTTAAGGATAATTATCAATATTTTTTCACACCGCAGACATCGTTAGAACCGGAAAAATACCAAGAATGTATTAGTAGTTTTTTTTTTTTACTTTAGAAAAACGGGAAACCAGAAAGCCGACGTGAATCGCAAACAAACAAAAGTTTTTTTAAATAGTAATGAATGATACCGTTGGAATCGGAAAGGTAAGGCAATTTTCTTTCTTTCTTTTTTTGTAACTCTACGGGGACCGCCCATCGTAATTTCAAAATGCAGTAAAAATCAAATGCTACGCTTTCTTCCGTATGAAGGACCGCTTAATGTCTGGTTAAATCCATAGCCATGATCGCTTTGAAGAAAGAAAGCTCGCCATTTTGCGATGATCATTATGGCTTTTAATTAATATTTTGGCTGATTATAAAGAAATGAAAAATCTGAGCCTCAGGTGCATTTGGACGTGCAATCGTCTATTCTTAACCAAAGTTTTAGAAATTTATGTGTGGTAGATTTTCTTAGCCAACACATTCAGAGTAAAAACTTTCTTTTATTAATATAGATATGAAAATTAGAAGTGACAAACAACTTTCTTTTATTAATATAGATATGAAAATTAGAAGTGACAAACAACTTTCTTTTATTAGTATAGATGTAATCTATTGCTATTGTATTGTATTATTTTCTCTGGAATAATGAAATTTTACCGTTTAATGAGGGATTTTGATACAGACAGGTTCCATTTGCACAGGTTTTATGTGCTTCGAATTTTATTTACATAGCTGCCAACATTCCTTATTTTCCAAGAAATTTAAGTCAAGTAAATAATTAATAATGTTTTGTTAAATATGCATAATAAAGAAGAGATACATTTTCCTTGAATTATTAATAAAACTTTCCTCATTCCTATTAATTCACATCAAAATCATAAATTAAGGAATTTTTATTTCAAGTAACTTCAAGTTTCTTAATAACCAAAACAGCTTGACTAATACATAAATATATTAGGTAAAAAGATTGCGATTACCAGTGATATCAGCAATATCTTGATTTTTTTCAGAAATAAATTTGTACTTCCTTCATGAAAAACTACGAATTCAGTCATATTATCGAGAATTGCACTTAAAAATATATATGGAATAATATAAAACAAAAAAAATCTGCAATTTTGCCCCTACATCTGAACTGAAAGTCAGGGGTGATTGTGTTCAGGTAATATACCTGAATTCAGGTATTTATTTAATTTTCCATACCGGAATTCCAGTTTTTCTGATAGTTAAATTAATAAAATAAGACTCAAATATCAATTTAATATGATTTCTAAACATAAAAAGGTAATAGTTTTCATAATGAAATATATTGGACCTCTCTGCAATAAATTACTTGTTCTCTCTCCATGCAAAATCTTTTTCTCGCTAAAATTTCAGGTATTTTTTCATGAACTCACAATCACCCCTGTGAAAGTTTCATTGTTTGCATATGATGATGTGCGGATTTGAGGGAGTCTACTGTATTACATTTATATTATTTATATATTATGTAATCCAATATATTATACATATTTATGTGTATGTATATTATTTTATTTCATTTCATTTATAAATTTATCAAATCATCTTACCAAACGGCAAAAGATTGCAACAACCATTTCTAAATATTTATCACCTAAATTGTATAGATGCTGCTGTGGTCTGCAAAATATACGTGCGAAAAAAATCTCGCCAAGTTTGACTATAAACTTGCATTTTTGGTAACCCTGCCAAATTCCATTTTTGACAACCATAGCCACTCTTTCAGCGGAAGAAGGAAAGAGAGAATCCACTTTTGCACCTCTGAGCCATTTTATAAAGGACCTGCCCAGTTTATGCTTTTTGACTTTTGTGCAACTAAACCCATTTCTTGAAACTTGAAATTTACAATGTTACAGTTTTCCGGTGTCTTTCATTTCTTTTTGCGGCATCATCTACCATTGACATAGCTGCCAACTCTTCCGATTTTTTCAGAATTCTTCTGAAAAATCAGCATGTTTTCCGATTTTACGCGCGTAATGCGTTTTCTAACGCTTTTCGTCATTTTCTTCCGATTTTCGGCCTTTTCTTATGCTTTTTACGCGAGTTTTGTCAAAGGATTGCGGGAAAACCCGAAATTTCGCCGAAGGTTCGCGGGAAAGACACAAATTTTGTCGAAAGATCGCGTAAAAAGCGAGAATTCCCCCAAAAGAGCGCGTGAAAACACGAATTCCGTGAAAAGATCGCGAAAAATGCGATTTTCGTCAAAAGATCGGGTAAAAAAAGCGCCGTCAAAAGATGACGTAAAAACACTATTTCCGTGAAAAGATCGCGTGAAAACGCGAATTCCGTTAAAGGATCGCGGAAAAAACGGGTGTTTCGTGAAAAGTTCGTGGGAAAATCTCAAATTTCACCGAACGATCGCGGGAAAGACGCGAATTTCGTCAAAAGATTGCGCAAACGACGCGTAGGGGTGATTTTGGTCCGAATTTTCCGAAAATTTAAGGCATTCATTTCCGAAAATTTAAAAAAATCGGCCACCAATTCGAAAATTCGGACATAAAAATATTGCTAATTTCGACATCTTCGCCGAAAAAAATTAATTTTGTCAATCGTTTGCAAAAAAATCGCCAATTTCGTCAAAGGATCGCGTGGAAAACGGCAAATTTCGTCAAAAGATCGCGAAAAACGGCAAATTTCGCCAAAAGATCGCGAAAAAACAGCAAATTTCGCCAAAAGATCGCGAGAAAACGGCAAATTTCGTCGAAAGATCGCGAAAAAAACACAAATTTCGTCAAAAGATCGCGAAAAAAACACAAATTTCGTCAAAAGATCGCGAAAAAAACACAAATATCGGCTAAAGATCTCGAATTTTGTTCAAAGGACCGCGGGAAAAAACCCATAGCTATTGTCGGATGTGGATTCCCACACCCCGCCCCCACCCTCTTTAAGTGTCTTTCAATGTGAAAGGTAGAATATCTATTTAAAAAAAAAAAAAATTAATATATTCAAGTTATTCTTTTTTGTCATAATATATATTGTGTAATTGCAAATTAGTGAATATTTTATTAGTTTCTCCTTGAAATTTGTTTATTTATAAGGATTCAGCTGTTTTTTAATCCCTACTGAAAGTGTTATAAAACTTAAAAAATCTTCTGATTTCTTCTGATTTTTCGCCAAAATCTTCTGATTTCTTCTGATTTTTTACCTAAAATCTTCTGAGTTTTACCGAAATTTAGTTGGCAAGTATGCATTGACCTAATTTTGCGAGTTTTGTTGAATTTTTTGTAGGTTTGATTTTTATTATTTTTTAATTTTATTTTCTGATTATGGCTTCTACGTCAATGAAAAGGAAGAATGAGAAGAAAGTCCCGATGGGTTGATGCCTCTCTTATTTCTGATAAAATGAAATATCAGGCCTGCAGTTCTGGTATGCGTATAATTTGTCAGAAATGATTTGCAGATCGCAGACAGTGGTATTGTCGCATGATCGGGGATCTGGCTGCTGTAATACTGCTAAGTCTGTGATGTACAATTCTTTCTTCACTGGCAGCAAACTACAAATTCCTATAATTCTAAAACTTTTCAAATTTTTCATGGGCTCTAGTATTGAGAACATTAATTGAGACCTTTGTGTTTATGAATATGCCATTGACGAAGGTTAGAATCTAAATTATTACACTCTTTTTTATTGTTGTTGTTGTCAGAGGTGAATTACCCATTAGGCTGCGTTGGTTGAAGAAAATGGGCCCTGGTGATTTTCCTTTTTTTTTTTTTTGGTGGTGGTGGTGGTGGTGGGGGGGGGGGGTCCTTTCAGTGGCGCACCCAGGATTATACTTTGGGAGGTGCTAGTATATTTTAATTGTCTGTATGGGCTAGGCTCGGATAATTTTTATTTCATTATATTCAGAACTGGATTTCATTCTTTCCAGGCCATGCCAGGTTTGCAGGTTTTTTTTTTTTTTTTTTAATAAAAGTGACACTGGCATCTATCAACGGAATCTTAAGAAATTTATTTTGGTTTAATAAGTAACTGAAAAGAAGAAATCTACAATTTTTCACTTTAGAGATCTTCAGTATTATGATATTTTGTATAATCTTTTTCTTTCCTTCTAAACCAATGGTTCCCAACATGGGGCGCATGCCCCACCGGGGGGACATTTGATTCTTTAGGGGGGCAATTTCAAATTTGTAACTCACCCATTCGCTCTCCTTTTTTTATTAAGTTTTTTTGTTGAATTTTAAAAAAGCTTAAAATCAAAATGTTAAAATGGAATCAATACCAGAATAATTATATGAACAATTTTTTTAAATATTTTAGCATCACCTTCTCCCCTTTTCTTATCGTTAAAAATTTCTATAACTTTTCTGGTTACTAATATATTTTACAATTTTTCTCAATTATTTATCGAATGATCTATTTTGATCTATTCATTCTGCTGTATGTAACACAAAGAAACTTCTGCACTTGAAATTACTTAAGAGTATACCTAAATCTTATTGTCTTTAACATATTTAACCTAAAAAATATTTGAAATAACTAAATATGGTACTAACAACTTTATAAAGTTTTTAAATTTTTAATAGCATTAAATAAGGAAATGGATAAATTGTAAATAACTATGGCTGTAGTGCAGGCCTCCTATCCGGTAAATGAATGTATAACATGTAAATTTAAATTTCAAAATGCGATAGTACATGGTAGTTAATTAACGATAATTGGGGATGGAAAAAGATAAATGTGTTTTGATGGGGAATGATGGCTATGGACATGATAAAGGTCATAATCTTGAAATGCTTCTTGTGTACTTTGTTATCCATAGAAAGAAAATTTGGTCTCCAAAGATTTTCCAATAACTCTACTCTCAATAAGTTACTAAAATTCAATGTAAAATGTGTCATCATTTTCAATTTTAATACTAAATATGAGAGTCTCTTTAGTCATTTTGGGACAATAAAAATACTGGCATATAACACTTTTGTTAAACATTCAGGTAAGTTGGGAAGGCACAACAAATCTATTTTGGCATAAAAGTGAAGATTTATAGCCTTCATTCCATTTATAAAATGATACTAAAAACGCATTTGTGGAAGAAAATTCAGCTCTATGATAAGATAAGAAATGTGAAATGAATAGTTATCGTTAAAACTCTGTTAGGCTCCCTTCAGCTGAATAAAATTCGATTTTCAAATAATTCAAATAATTGTCATGAGGGTGGGGGGGGGGGGGGCATCATGATTTTTCAGATGCTTCGGTGGGGCATGGGCACTAAAAGGTTGGGAAACACCTATATTAAACTATATTGATTTTTTTACTGAATCTTTGTGTGAATGTGTTTAAGTGAAGATTTAAATTGTAATTCCATATACAATGGTTTGCGAAGATATAAAATGAAAATGTTGTTCTTTAAAAGGCTTGCATAATATAAACTCAATCTCCTTCTGAAAAAAATGTACAGTTGTGGAAAAAAAGTAAACACCCCTACTAACTCCTCAACAAATTATCGTAGAAGAAAGTTACTGTTACCGAATGATTGGAAATAAAGTCTACTTTTAAATGATGTATATAAAATTTGCTTAGGAGGGCATCTACATATTAAAACGAACCCAAACTTGATTTTTTTCAGTGGCAATACCCAATTTTAACAAGCTATTTCAAATCTTCGGTTCAAACTATGCATAGACACCAAATTTCAAGTCATTTGAAATATAAACATTCAAAATTTCACGTTTCTAATGATAAATTACATTTTTATTAATATCTTCTGAAATTATACTCCTAATGTGCTAATTTTTTGTGTTGCAATAATACTAAAATACCCAAACATAAATACAGTAGACTCCCTCAAATACGCACAGCTTGGGACCAGAGGTTGTGCGAATTTTTGAATTTTGCAGATTTCTGGTCATTGATTTGTTTACATTTTTGAAACATTAATTTGATTGGTAGTTAAGCAAGGGAAATTTTAATGAATGCTAACAATAAAGTGAAACATTAAAATAAGTAAAATATTAAAATAATTTATTAGTTTAAAAGTAAGTAATTATTAAAATAATTATGTAAAATAAAAATATTACGAATGAAATCGATTCCAAAAGTCCTATGCTGCCATCTAGTGATAGCAAGGAGAACAGTGTTAATGCTATTATCAGTATATATAGCTTATTGCGCTCACTGTAACCTTTTTCATTGTTATTTAGAGTCCTGAATGCTTTTCTTATACTGCTTTGTATGTTTAGAAATAAATTTGTCTATAATTTAAAAAAAAAATTCCGCGAACAATAATTTTAAAATAGCGTTCCGGTTCATGGATTTTTCCATTTCGTACCCTGGGATTTTTGATATAGATATGCTAATTTATATCAAAATCAAAAGTAATGTAAATTTATTTAGTAATAAATCATCTGTAATAGCCAAAAGAGAATGATTAACAAAAAGTTTTGTAAAAAAAAAATTGCAGTAGTTGCGATTTCGGCGCCATCTTGAATTTTGTTCCTGCAACTTAACTGTAAATTTCATTGTTTACATCTGAAAAAATACGCAGATTTTAGGCGTTCGCGGATTTTAGGGTCGCGGATTTAAGGGAGTCTACTGTATGTTGAATTTGCAATTTTTATAATTTTATGATATGAATTATGAAATTAATATTGGGAAAAGTTATGAATTGCAACCTACAATTTTTTGATGGATTTAGATTTATTAAGTCCTGCTTTATGGAAATTCAAAATTTCACATTTTTCTTCCAAGTAATTTTCAAATTATGCTTAAAAGATGGCAAAATTATAGTTTAAGGGGCGGTCTATGTTTGAAATGACCAGATATTTTGAAATTTTTTATGATATCCTGTAATCTAGCAGTCTTCAATGACTGCTTGAGTGGTGCTTAAAATGCCTTGATCAAGAAGGGGGCTCTCTCGGTCACCAATAGAGTACCGAATGTGGATACAGCCCTTAAAATATGCCCATTTTAAAACAGTTAATTTCTCTGAAACACCCCTTGCATGTTTTATAAAACTGGGTTATTGACACTTTTAATCAAACCAATCAGGAAGCAGATGTTGTTTCAAAATTTCGCTGTTTTTCTGTGAAAATCATAATTAAGAGGCTAAGAGCTGGCTTTGTTTAATTTATATATTATTTATTGTCTTGCAAAATTTGAATGTATTTGTTTGAGTAGTAATAGAAAACTTAGAATTTTATATACTAGCGGCCATTTACAAAATTTATTTTTAAGGTTTTAAGAGTTTAACCATCCATTACTCGGATGGTTAATTAGTCATTTTCCAGTAATGGACACCCCATGTAGACATTGCTAAAAATGCAATTTCAGTAATGTTTACAGTGCATAAAATATTTTGGCTTAACTGCAAACCTAAATAATCAAATTTAATTTTTAAATTATACTTACCAAAATATAATAACACCAAAACTTTATCACACAAAATATCACACAAAATAACTTAACAACAGCTATTTATATAGCTGTTGTTAAGTTATTTTGTGTGATTAATAAAATTTCAATATTTTATTCTTTTTTTTATGTATATGTATCTTGCATATTTTATAATCTGGCAATCAAGCCAGCCAGGAAGCAGAAAATATTGTTTAAGAGCACAGTCAAAGAGGGGCTCATACGGCTTAATCCCTCTCCGTTTAAATAAAAGCAATTATGTTACAGAACTTATTAAAAATCCATTTTCTGTCTTAAATGTTTCCGTATTCACCTCTGACCCCCCCCCCCCCAAAAAAAAAGAAGTATTATTAATGAAAGTTATAGGTTAATATTCATGAAACTAGTAAATCTGCAGATTAGTGGCCTCAAACATCAGTTCTACAGTTTTATTTTGAAATTATTTTATTTAGTATTTAAAATATTCAACTCACAATATCATTTCTTTCATATTTGCAATATTATTATAAATGATATATCAAGTAGTCTCTGGAAGATTGTTTAAAAATAGTGAGACAAAACTAAACACTAATATTCCAAAACTTTTTTTTAAATTACCTTTTAAATCTTCCCACTGTTTCAATAATTTGATAGCTGTAGTTGCCTGATATTTAGTATTTTAAACTATCCATCTAAAATAATTAAAACGTCGATCTTCTGATAATTACAATAATTGATGCAAACAGTAAATGAGGCACAATCCCAAAACAGGCAAGACACCCCGTTTGGCGACTTTTCTGACATATGCCAACCTAAAATGCGGCATCCTGAAAACTAATGTGATTAGTCCACTTTCCTGATTGCTTCCAGACTGTTTTTTACTATGTCATAATCCTGGAATCATGGGAAATACAACATTTATAAATAACGACATATTAGAAAACACCGGAAAGCTGATTTTTGAGATTCAAAATAAAGCAAACGATTTCAACACAAGTTTATTGAAAAATGTGAAATTTTTAAACTACCTTTCCAAATCAGAATAACGATTTAATGATTAAAATGTTCATTTCTCAACAACTTTCAGAAAAAATCATGGCATCATTTAATCTTTTAAAGTGCATGCCTATATCAGAGTAACCATTGAACAATTCATTTCTAATTTACGGAAGTATGAACGTGAAGCGTTCATAAAAAAATATATATATATATCACTGAATACAGCAACCTAGTTCTGCAGCAATCTGAAAAACGCAGGAAGCTCATTAAAGCGGCAATCACTAAACGTATGAACGCTACGCATTCATTAACCGGGAAAAAAATCACTGGATTCAGCAGTTCTCGCTGTGTAGCCATCTCAAAATGTACAAAACAAGTAAGGCCAGCATACATAAGAAATATACAATAAACGGCTAATATAAAACACTACAACAAAAAATGCATAAAATTATTAACATACCTTAACAGACATCTCCTTTCTTGAAACCCAACTCTAAAAAATGATGAATTGCCATAATTTCGTAAATTTCCAGTCGTCTGTAAACTTTATTTAACTTTCCAGCAAAAAATATGAACAAATACTCACATTTTCAAACTAAATTACACAGGTACTTTAAAATTTTACAACTAAAAACAGCAAAAAAATATTAACAATAACAAACTTTTCCCTTGCCATCATTTTAATTTTACAATTATAAAATTTCTTCCTTCTACACAATTTACAAAACGTGCGGTGTTGAGTTGTCAAAACACCACTGAGCTAATTGTCATTAAAAATTTTCAGGTAGGCGTAACCATCCAATACACAACCAATCCCATTAAACCAATCCAAATTCAAGATCAGACCTGTAGGCATTGAAAGAATTTACGAAACGAACTGGTAACAACAAAAATCCATTTATCGCCTTGCCAAATTGAACGATGCCAAGTGTCTCGGGCCCCACCAGTGGCTGAGAGGTTCTGCTCTTGAAGCTGGTAGACAGAAGGTGCTGGGTTCGATCCCAATCACGCCCGTTGGCCTAATCGTTCAGAGTTTTCGTGGTTTTCTTCGAACCTTGGATTTCCAAGTGTTAATGCGAGTTAGGTTCCCTTAGAAAGACTCCCACGAAGGGCACTCCCCCCCCCCCCTTGGGCCTATATCCCTCGTGCAGATAATTGGCCATCATAAATACAACCAACCAAGTGTCTCGGGTGTTCTGGGATCCAGCCATAAATGATTATCACAAATATTTTATTAATTACTGGTATCCTAATTGTTAAATTTATTTGAAAATCACTATTTTGTTTCATTAGTATGAGGATCATTCCATGTCAAATCAACCAAAAAATTTCAATTTTCAACCTGACCATTTCAGATTTCAATGAAACAGTCAGGTATCATTCTCTCTGGTGATATAAATAAGAATATATTTTTATAATTTTTTTATTGTGTTAAATTTTCATACAATTAATTATTTAAATTTTGAAAAATCATTTTTTGGGTTGCATAAATTTTTCAATTTTGAATTTCTCAAGCTCTATCAGGCGTACAGAATTTTATGACCACTCACTTTAAAGAGAATTTTATAAGTTTTAATTTGATACCCAAGTTGACTATGCTCAGTTAAAAAAAATAATTTAAAAATTTTTCAGATAGTGTTTTTTAAAAATTTTGAAAAATATGCATGCATGTTGTAATATTATAAGCTTAAATTTCTGAAATTTTTAGAGTGGGATCTCAAAAGGATCAAGAGTTATGAAATAAAAACTGAAAATTACCATACAAATAACAATCTAATTCTAGCTATTTTGTTATTTATGTATTATTTGAATGGTAATTTTTAGTTTTTATTTCATAACTCTTGATCCCATTGAGATCCCACTCTAAAAATTTCAGAAATTTTAGCTTATAATATTACAACAAACATTTATTATTTTTTTTTAAACTGAGCATAGCCAACTTGGGTATCAAATTAAACCTTATAAATTTCTCTTTAAAATGAGGGGTCATAAAATTCTGTATGCCGGATAGAACTTCAGAAATTCAAAATTGAAAAATTTATGCAACCCAAAAAATGATGATTTTTCAAAATTTAAATAATTAACTGTATGAAAATTTAATCTGATAAAAAAATTATAAAAATATATTCTCATTTATATATCATCAGGGAGAATAATTCCTGATAGTTTCATTGAAATCTAAAATGGTCAGGTTGAGTCACTGGTTGATTTGACATGGAATGGACCCATGTATTCATTCAATTCTGGTTCTAAATGCAGTCATAAAAACAATTATATTAATTACTTTTTGTGGGGTGTCCATTACTGGGCTTTTGGGTGTTTTGATATATTTCTGTTATTTAAAATTAAATTTCAATTCATATTGGGAAATGAGACTATAAGAATGGTTAAATATTGTTGATAGGTTAATACAGTAGACTCCCTCAAATCTGTACAGCTTGGGACCAGAGGTTGTGCGGATTTTAGAATTTTGCGGATTTCTGGTCATTGATTTGTTTACATTTTTGAAACATTAATTCGATTGGTAGTTAAGCAAGGGAAATGATAATGAATGCTTATAATAAAGTGAAACATTAAAATAAGTAAAATATTAAAATAATTTATTAGCTTAAACGTAAGTAATTATTAAAATAATTATGTAAAATAAATATTTAGAAAAATATTAAATTATTACCAATGAAATCGATTCAATTCGATTCCAAAAGTCCTATGGTGCCATCTAGTACAGCGATCGTAAAATCGATACGTCATCATATAGATATGCTAATTTATATCAAAATCAAAAGTAATGTAAATTTATTTAGTAATAAATCAGCTGTAATAACCAAAAGAGAATGATTAGGAAAAAATTTAGTAAAAAAAACATTCCGGTAGTCGCTGATTTCAGAGCCATTTTGAATTTTGTTCCTGCAACTTAACTGTAAATTTCATTGTTTACATCTGAAAAAAACACACGGATTTTAGGCGTTCGCGGATTTTAGGGTCGCAGGTTTGAGGGAGTCTACTGTATAATATTGAAAAAACTGGAATATAGTAATTATAACTATTAAGAAAATAATTAAAAAAATTCCTTAAGGGTGTCCATTACTGGCACATCTACCCTATATTAAAAAAGTATATTTATGCTGTCTGGTTTTTAGCTTGTTTTTTTTATTGGGGGGGGGGGGATTCAGTGAAACACACAGCACCCCTGAAAAAAAAAGATAAAGTATGCTGTTTTAATTCTCCATTTTTTAAAATGTATTGTTTACTTTCTATTGGATTTTTATGTTATACTTCTGTGTTTTTTCTTGTTTTGATGTGCTTAAAAACTATCCTTGCATTTTCTAAGAAAACAGGGCTTGAAATTCAATTTTTAAGAGGAGGGAGTCTCCCTACCAACATTTATAAATGGAGGGGAGTTGAGCTGTTTGGGAGGGAGAAAAAGAAATCTTTAAAACCCACTGTTATTTTACGTACTATTTAAAGAATTACATTGATACATACAAGCAAAAATTGAAGCGTTTTAAATCAACAACTCAGAATAATTATGTAAAATTCTTTTTAATTTAAATAAGGAAGAGAGTCAAGTTTTTATACAGTTTATTTTTCAACTTTCAACCAAATTTCAAGGGTCCTTCCTTAGACTAAACTCGCGTTTTTCCGCGATCCTATGGCGAAACTTGTGTTTTTTCCTGCTATCTTTGATGAAATTAGTTTTTTTCGCGATCGTTTGACAAAACTTGCGTTTTTTTTGCGATCCTTTGATGAAATTTGGGTTTTTTGCGATCCTTTGATGAAATTTGGGTTTTTTGCGATCCTTTGATGAAATTTGGGTTTTTTGCGATCCTTTGATGAAATTTGGGTTTTTTGCGATCCTTTGATGAAATGTGGGTTTTTTGTGATCCTTTGACGAAAGATGCATTTCTTTGCTATCCTTTGACGAAAATTGCAGTTTTTTGCGATCTTATGACGAAATTTGCATTTTTTCCGCGATCCTTTGATGAAATTTGCGTTTTGATCGCAATCCTTTAATGAAATTTTGCATCTTATTTGTAATTATTTGACGAAATAAGTATTTTTTCCGCGATGCTTTGCGACGAAATTGATTTTTCAGGTGACCATTTGTCGAAATTCGCGATATTTTTCCATTATATTTTTTAATGTCCGAATTTTCAGACTGATGGCCGATTTTTCATAATTTTCTGAACCGAATGCCGTAAGTTTTCTGAAAATTTGCACCTGTATCACTCCTGAATTTGCCAATCAGTCACGGAAAATAATGCGAAACTTGTCAATCGATCTCGGGAAAAAAATCGTGAAATTTTTATATCCATCGCAGGAAAAATCGTGAATTTCAACGATCATTCAGGGTAAAAACTCACAAATTATGTCAGTCGGTTGCGCAAAAATATCACGAAATTTGCAGTCATTCGCAGGAGTTGATCGTAGTTTCAAAATGCAAAATATTTTCAGAAATGGTGAAATTTTTTGGGCAAGATCCTCCCGCCCACGATATTCTTTAGGGCAGGATTTAAAAATTTTGGGCGCAAATCCCGCCATCCCGCCCTGAAATTCAAGCCCTGGAAAAGATTTTTAGACCAGCTTATTTCATCTGTTTTTCATTATAAATAACATTTTAGCCTTGGCTGTGTTCCCTCTAAGTCATTATTTAAAGACGCAGCACCTGTCTTTTTAAAATCAGCAAAATGCACTCTGCCCTTTTTTTTAATAGTGAAATATACCCCTATTTTTGCAAAAAATCTCATAAAACTCTTCGACGAATCACAGTATTTCAAAATATGTGTGCCCTAGATCTTGCAAAAATTATAGAACTTCCTTATTTCTTTAGGAAAACAGGTTATTCAATCATTGTAATCCAATTGTATTTTTAATCCATAAAATCATTTAAAGTTAATGTTTCTTTATTTACCATATGTAAAAAATCACTTTTTTTTTTTTTACAATCGCTGCTAAACACGTTAATGCAATTTCTCTTGAAAAAATTGTTCAATAAACTATAAGAAACTAACTCAAGTTAAACATCATATAGGTGCAAATATTTGCACCTGTTTAGTAATAAATGTTTTTGGATCATGTATTCATGTTGTTTTATTTATTTTATTTAAAGTATTCTTCCCTCTATTTATTTTCTGTCTACAGTAAACACTAGGCCTGGTTGAAGATTTTTTTCAAATTCTTGCTCCATCTCATATACAGTAGACTCCCTTAAATCTGTGACCCTAAAATCTGCGTATTTTTCAGATGTAAACAACTATGTTTCCACTATAATGTGGCCACTATAATGTTTCAAAGTTTCTTGACATCTAGATAAACTATAATCGTTGTATATATACATATTTTTCTATAAATCAGGGTTTTATATCAGCCAACTATTCATGATAAAAATAGGGAAGCAGTCAAAATTCAAGAAAATTATTTTAAAATCCAACTGAAGACCAAGCACATGCCGAAAAGCCAAAATATTGAAATTACAGCTAAGTTGTTGAAATCCGCTTGCATCTGGTAAGAAAAAGAATTAATCAGTTTGCTAATTAGATGCAATCAAAGTAGAGATGCATATTTCCATGAAAAAAGCAGTATTTCACTTGACGATCGATAACAGATTTTTTAATCGACACTTGGCGAGTTTCGATCGATGTCCGATTTTTAATCTCCACTTTTACAACTTTAATCGCCATGGGGCGAGTGGCGACTGCTAATTTTCACCTATAAAACAATGAAATCAACAGTTAAGTTGCAGGAACAAAATTCAAGATGACACCGAAATCCGCGACTACAGCAATGTTTTTTTTACTGAATTTTTTGTTAATCATTCTCTTTTGGCTATTACAGCTGATTTATTACTAAATAAATTTACATTACTTTTGATTTTGATATAAATTAGCATATCTATATCAAAAATTCCAAGGTTCGAAATGGAAAAATCCATGAAACGGAACGCAATTTTAAAATTATTGTTCGCAGAATTTTTTTTTTTTTAATTATAGACAAATTTATTTCTAAACATACAAAGCAGTATAAGAAAAGCATTCAAGACTCTAAATAACAATGAAAATAGTTACTAAAGTTAAAAATGCTAAGAACGAATAATGACGTTTTGATCTCATGATCGCTTTACCGCTAGATGGCAGCATAGGACTTTTGGAATCAATTTCATCGGTAATAATTTAATATTTTTATTTTACATACTTATTTTAATAATTACATACTTTTAAACTAATAAATTATTTTAATATTTTACTTATTTTAATGTTTCACTTTATTGTAAGCATTCATTATAATTTCCCTTGCTTAACTACCAATCAAATTAATTTTTTAAAAATGTACACAAATCAATGTCTAGAAATCCGCACAACCTCTGATCCCAAGCTGTGCGGATTTGAGGGAGTCTACTGTATTTTGTTAGTTCTGCAATTGTACAGTCATGGGGGAAAAAAAGTAAACATCCCCTACTAACTCCTCAACAAATTATCGCAGAAGAAAGTTACTGGTACCGAACGATTGGAAATAAAGTCTACTTTTAAATGATGTATATAAAATTTGCTTAGGGGGCCATCTACATATTAAAATGAACCATAACTTTGTTTTTTTCAATAGCAGTATACAATTCTGACAGCATAAATGAACTCTACACCCTTCAATTAGCCTAAAAACAAATTTTTATGCAACTCGTACAATAAGTTTCCGTGAAATTAATTATTTTAAAACGAGCATATTTTAAGGGCTGTATCGAAATTGCAGTACTCGATTATTAACTGAGAGAGCCTTCTTCTTGATCAAGGTACCTTCAGCGCCACTCACATAGTCAATGAAGCCTGCTAGATTATAGGATAGTATAAGAAATTTCAAAATTTCTAGTCACTTCTATCATAAACTTAAACCATCATTTTGCCTTTTTTTAAGCATAATTTGAAAACTACTTGGAAGTAAAATGTGTTCCATAAAGCAGGACTTAATAAATCTAAATCCATCATAAAAATTGTAGGTTGCAATTCATACTTTTTTTGGATATTAATTTCATAATTTATATCATAAAATTAGAAAAATTGCAAATTCAGCTTATTTATGTTTGGGTATATTAGTATTATTGCTACACAAAAAATTAGCACATTAGGAACATAATTTCAGGAGATATAAAAAAAATATGAAAATGTAATTTAACATTAGAAGCACTAAATTTTGAATTTTTATAATTCAAAAACTTATCATTCATATGACTTAAAATTTGGTGTCTAGGCATAGTTTGAACCAAAGATTTGAAATATCCCTTTAAAATTGGGTATTGCTATTGAAAATAAAAAAGAAAAGTGCCCAGCTAAACTGATGGCATTCAGCTCACAGGCTATTCACACTAATTGTATATCATACTCTTATTTTAAAGAATAATGCCCCTCAAAAAAATAAGTGAAGGGGAATTAGCCCCCATTTCCCCCTTTATACTTAACCAGTGAACCTCCAAATCTAATCAGGGAAGCTCATTATCATAATAAACCGGTATACCAAATTTGGAGCAAATCGAATAATTCTGCATGAAAGACCCGTTTATATTAATTAAGAGGGGTTTACTAGCCCCCCCCCCCCCCCGCCTTTATCCTTAACCAATGAATCCCCAAAACGAATCAGAGAAGCTCCTTAACATAATAAACCGGTATACGAAATTTGGAGCAAAGCGAATAATTCTGCATGAAAAACCCGTTTATATAAATTAAGGGGGGGTGGACTAGCCCCCCTTCCCCCTTTATCCTTAACCAATGAATATCCTTAACCAATTTTGTCAAAGATCGTGTAAAAAACGCTAATTTCGTCAAAAGATCGCGAGAAAATGCGTATTTCGTCAAAGATCGTGAAAAAACGCAAATTTCGTCAAAAGATCGCGAAAAAACACAAATTTCGTCTAAAGATCGCAAAAAACGCAAATTTAGTCAAAAGATCTCGAAAAAAAAAGAGTAATTTTGTAAAAAGATCTCGAAAAAAAGAGTAATTTTGTAAAAAGATCGTGAAAAAAAACTCAAATTTTGTAAAGATCGCGAAAAAAACGCAAAATTTGTAAAAAGATCGCGAAAAAAATTCAAATTTCGTCAAAAGATCGCGAAAAACGCAAATTTCGTCAAAAGATCGCGAAAAAACGCAAATTCCGTCAAAGGGCTTCGAAAGAATTCATAATTAGCATGGGCAGGGAATTCCCCTCCCCTTTCTTCCCCAATCCCTTTGCTGTAACCTTTCAGAAAATTTGCTGTGAATTTCAGATTTTTTTTTTTACTTAGAATTTCCCATGCAAAAAAATTTTATGAAATCTCGCGTTTTTATTTTGGAAAAAAAAAAAGACTATACAGGAATACAGCATAGAAAATGTTATGAAATATTACTTTTTTCATTGCATGTGCATATGTTATGCATTTTTAAGCACATAAAAATTATAAGGATTTAAAAATTGACATGTTGGCAGGTATGTAATAAGGAAAATGAGGATTTTAATGAATTTTTAATACAGTAATTATTGTACATTACTTATCTTAATAAAATTGATGTAAATTAAAAGCATAAAAGCACTGTCTTTTATTTAAATGAGTTTCATTCTACTGTTGGTAAATGATCCCTACTATTTACTACTAGTTTCAAAAGTTTAAATAATTAAAAAATATATTGGTTAAATTGAAATGGATAACATTTAATTGATTTTGTGTATTTTGGATAAAAATTCTTTTCTTCATTCAGTCAATGGTTCAAGATCTTTAGACAAGTGTCGTGGTATGATCTTGGATATAAAAAACTGATTTAATTATTAATTTAGCATATATACTTAATTAAATTTGTTTTGGTAAAATGGAATTAATTTATATAAGATTATAGGAAGGAGATATTTATTGTATCTTAAAAAGTTGAAAGTTATATGTTTAATTCTTAAAGAATAGCAGTTTCTTCCACTTGGAAGAAACCTATTTCTTCTGGCCGGTTTTTCCCATGGTTTTTTGCATGTTTTTTTCCACTGTGGAAGAAACTTGCCAACTCTGTGACTAAACTCATTATTAATATCAGTTACTTCTCCGTTATCCCATCAATCACTGTTCATTAAAAAAAATTATTGCCAAAAAATTTCAACAACAAATAAACAAAAAAGAAGAATGTTATGATTGAAATTAAAAAAAGAAAAATCAGAAAAGCTCTGCTTACTAAATTGCTAACTATCAATAACTTTAAACAATACATTTTATGATATAGTATTACTGAAAACCGAAATAAAAATCTTGGATATTTATTACATTATTTTTCTTAACTATCCCTCTCGGCTGGTGAATGTTTAAGTGATATCAATTGAAACTGATCTACTATATGGAACTATGCATCATAAAATTTGTTCAATACTTTTTCCTCTTTTAATATCATTTTGTTGTTGTTTAAAAACGTAATTGTTATTTTAATCAACAAAATATCTAATAAATCAGTAAAACTCGTTAAAAACAGATATAAACACATCTGACATCAAGTAAATGTGACGCCACGATCGCGTAATTTTGGCATTCACTTTTATTGTTTGGTACTAGCTTTATTGGTACTTCTCCATTATCAGGGGCGCGCCAGCAGTATCCGGCGCCTGTGTGCAGAACTTCAATTGGCGCCCCATATTCCTAACTCCCCCCCCCCCCAAAAAAAAAAGAAAAAATCAATTTTTTTTCCAAAGAGTATAAATGCATAGCTGCCAAGCCATCCTTCCGGGGTTTTTCTCCAAATCAAATAAACTAATTTGGAACCAGAAAATGCATTTAATGAAATGTGTCTTGTTTCCACAGGGTTATTTTTTATCTGATTTATTGAATTAAATTTCTGATTAAAAATATTGTTGTTTGAATTAAAAACTAAGGAATGTTGTCAGCTATGCAAATAACGGACATCCCTAAAAGGTGGGGGCTTCAGCTATTTGCTCTCTCTCCCCACAATGACATACCTCCTAAGTAAATCAGCTTCTTTTACCTCCATCACTCCCGGAATTTTTAAGATCTGATCTTTATTTATATTTATACTTAAAACAGTTCAAATAAACTTTAATTTGGAAATATAGCTGTGTTGAATTAATCAATGGTAGGACTATGACACAAAGAATGGGGTGCTCGTAATACAGTAAATACACATAAAAGTAGAAAATCATTTTCTCAAATTATGATGTTTGTAATGTACCGGCACGCGCGTTATAGTACTTTATTTCTGTAAAGTAATGTAACATCAATTAAGGTGCGCCTTAAACAATTACCACACGTTGATCATAATTAGGAGTGCATTCGAAAATGTTCCAGTCCCGGAACATTTGATTTTATATTAGCAAATATAATACCTTTATTAGCACGTTATAGTACTTTTATTTCTTTTAAAGTAATGTAACATTAATAAGGATGCATCTTAAGCAATTACCACTCGTAAATCATAATTAGGGGTGCATTCGAAAAGGTTCCAGTTCCGGAACATTTGATTTTATATTAGAAAACATAGAACCCTGATGCTGGCTAAAGTTTCGCCCGGTCTGTGTGCGATGGCTAGCAAAATATAAGGCACATACGAAGCTCAAACTTTTTGTGAGGATAGTCGATAGCCTCACCTGATGCACCGTGCACCTAAGTTTCAGAATTTTAAATCTCTAATAGTTGAAAAATTAATTAAAAAGTGCAAATTAAAGGAATGAAAAGTATTCATAATTCAAAAAGAGAATAGATATTTTTCAAACCGCTGAGAACTTCTTCAAAAACTCGAAGATAGGGAGAGGGTTAATAGAATTACATAGCTGCTAGGGCGATAAATGTACTGGGCCTTTTTAAAAAGGACTGTATCTTAAATTCTACTGGTCCTGACAACTCGAAAATTGCACAGCCAGACGCAAAAAAAAAAAAAAAAAAAAAAAAAAAAAACCTTTCAGAACTTCTAAAAATTATTCCGGTACTGTTTGAGGAAGTAAAAAAATCCACTAAAAATCGATTTGTAAAAAATCTTTTTATTTCCTTCGAAAGAAAGGTTCGAAATCTCTTCCATGGACGCCAGGTGTTCATTGCAGGCAATCGACGTCTTTCAATAGTGGACATTTTCGAACGAATATAAAATTTTCAAAATATAAATTTATAGATTTAATTTTTATTCATCCAGATGCAGAATTTTTCGCTGCTTTCAAATATGTAAATTTCTTCACGGTCACTCAATTACAACATTAGATATTAATTATTATTTCATTAATTGTATGATTCCTTTCAAACTCTCAGTATAAAGCCCATCTTTCGAAACCACAAATGATTTTTTTAATATGATTCTTTGGAACGTCGTAAATTTTATTAAAATACATTATTTAGATATTTTAAAGTTATGCATCTAGCCCTATCTTTAAACGCTGTTTAATAATATCTAAATTTTATAAAAATCGATCCGCAAGTTTTTGCTTTATAAAAACAATCGATTTTTAAAAAGGAAAAGAAATGCTTTGTTGAAACGCGAATTTGTTAAAATTAAAAAAAAACCTGACGAACCGATCTATTTGGGACTTCCAGATAGTTTATAACACATAATAAAGATTTTAAAAAGTAGGTGGTATCAAATTTCATGGGGGGGGGAGGGGGGGATAAAAATTGGGGTGGGGGATGATCAAATATTTAAAACCGTACCATTTTCTACCGTTTTAGATGCGGATTTCTGACGGAGAACTAATGTGGAACTAAAAGATTCGAGATTTGTATTTTTGCAAGATTTTACAGTGCGTACGCAGCACGCCTGTTAAACCCTCATGTGATATATCATCAGAAAACCCTTAAACCACTCGTTCATATTATGAACCTTTCTAGCCCCCTCACTCAGACCGCCCCCCCAGCTCCTAATTATGCTGCAGCAAGATTTGGACAGCTCATTTGAAGGCTTCACCGAAGGTGAAACTCTTCACGGGCCTTCGATTCGTGAGGTCTATGTTTGATCCCAGATTATTAGAAAGCATTTCCCCGTGGGGAGAGGGGCGGTAAAATGGACTTTTTCATGTAACATATCGTTTTAAAGCTTTTGGCCTGTATTTTACTAAGCACTCACTCCTCTCCTCTTAACTCATTTTTTCATCAGTAAGTAGAGGTCATTTTAAAATTTTAATTTGTTCATTACTACCACATACAATTTTCCGAAAAATCATAAAAAAATTTACATAACAAATCTGAACAATTAGCAGTTTCTCCCCCTCCTCCCCCCCCCCCCCATTTTAACACAGTGAGCGGGTTTTCGTATTTCAGACAAAATCGAGTTAAAGATATAAAATCATACAAATTTAAGGTTCATTTAAAAATCACCAAAGAGGGGAGGGTAGAGTCCTGCATCGGGTCGGGTTATCCGCTTTTACCCGAACCCAACCCGACCCGCGGTTCGGGTCGGGTCGGGTTGACTTTAAATTTGTTTGGTGCGGGTCGGGTTGGCTTTTTTACTCTTGCGGGTCGGGTTCAGGTTCACCCGCTTTTTTAAAAGAATGTGGAAAATATTTTTTCCCGTTAAAAGCCTATATAAACCGCAGATCAAAGTTTCACAAAAGCAAAATGTGTGCCTGACTGTTTTGTCTTTAGTTATCCTTTCACACCAGTCTTCGAAATAACAAACTGCATTATATTTTTATCCTGTTTTAAAAATACAATACGCAGCAAAACGCTAAATGGTCTTTCCTGTCTAATGTATCAAGTGAATAATTTAATTGTGGTGATACGCCATGCAGTATGTTAGACGGAAAATTTTTCAAAATAATAACTGCTGATAAACTAAAGGCAGATGGCCACTTGTGTAAAACAAGATGTATCGTTATAAGCGGAACTTTTGAAACCGCAACTAATTTTAAAGCATATTTAAAGATTAGATTTTTTGTTTTATACCATTTAGAGTCCTGCATCGGGTCGGATCAGAGGTTTCACTATAGTTGAATATTAAAGAATACAAATTTGTTCATTCTTCTGCATAAAACATAAAAATGGTATTAGAAAATTAGAGGTCTGTATAGGCCGGAATTTCCAAGCCCGCCCGCTCCGTCCCGTGTAAAACTTAAAAGTTCGGTCCTAGCCCGGCACGGCCCATTTATAATTTTATCGGCTTCGTCTAAATATTTATATCGGGCCGGTAGTCCGGCTTAATTGTAGTTATCGGCCCGGCCTAGCACGGCCGTTAAATTTTTTTGCCAGCCCGGCCCGTTGAAAAATCTGTCTTAATAAAGCGGCCTGGCCAGTTTGAAATTTTTCCACCCCGCCGCGGCCCGCACCGAAGCAGACCTCTATTAGAGATACGATTTTAGATTATTTTTCATAATGGTGTTAAACATGATTTGCTTTCCTTACATTGTGGGTTCGGGTCGGGGGTTGAAATATTGCGGGTTCGGGTCGGGTGTTGAAATATTGCGGGTTCGGGTCGGGTTGCGGGTTGCTGAAAATTATTTTTGCGGGTTCGGGTCGGGTTGCGGGTTGACTTAAAATGGAATTTGTCGGGTAAAACCCGACCCGAACCCGCAGGACTCTAGGGGAGGGGTATCGTTCGAAAAAGCTCTCAACACAGAACTCAAAAATATATTTGTTTTACTCTTAGATACTATTATATTTTCAGAAATTCGTCGAAAATGTATGACAAAATTATGTCCCCCCCCCCTCCTGTTTCCGAAACTACTGAAAATAAAATTACGAAAAAATTAGTAGTAGTTGGAATTTATTTAAATCTTGCAGGAGAACTATAGCAATTATCCTAGGTCATGCAGTTTTTCAGAAAATCGCAGTTTTCCGTTATACATAAACTTTATTTGGCGGGCGCTCAGCGGGTGAGTTGAGAGAAGTTCGATGTATCTATTGACGCGAAATCATCCAAGAACTCTCGATAATGATTTTCCAAAAGAATTGTCGATAATTAGCCCAGATATTAGAAAAAAAAATATCTTGGCACAGACCAAAGTGGCCATGCAACTTTGCGACCTCCTTTCGAAGCGCACTTGGCACAATGACAAGATTAAACTTTGTACAAGGTCTTTGTTTTAGGTAAGATGAATCACAATGATAAATAGTCAGTGTTTTTCATTTCAATTGAATTCAATTATCGAAGGCAATTATTGAAAAATATTTGATAAAATAATTCCAAGTTATTTGCAAAGTCTTATTATTCGTTTAACGAGTATATTTTGTAAGATTGCAGTTAGTAATTAACAAATTTATTGTATGAACTCTCTGTACGCCAGTGAAACTCGCTCTTGATCGATTATTCTTTGTTCGAAGCAAATCTCTAAAATTTCAATAATACGTAATTCATTTTGAGATTGTTCTCAAAAACATGTTTCCCGACTGCAAATGACATGAAACTTTCATACATGCTCATGCGCTCGTTTTTTTTTTTTATGCGTTGCATACAGTGATAGGCGTGACTGTTAAATTTGTTTGGAATCGAATGGAGTTTTTCATTTCTTTTTTTACATGCATTGCATTTTGAGTTGCAACCTGTTTTATTTATTTATTGTTTTTGTTATAATGTAGCCGATTGCTATGATTGATTTGTGCTTTTTTCGGCAATTTACTTTTACATGGGTACCGTACATAACCTGGAGGCTTATGTTGCTGTACTATTCTGCAATATAATATCTACTTGTTTTTATATCGTCAGTATGTGTATCTCTACCAATACTACAGTAAGATAGAATTGTTATACATTTTCAATTATTTGAATAATGGAGCCTTCCATGTTTGCTACCAGCTGTAGTGTACCCCTGCTTTCTGAAAAGCTGGACAGGCCTAGGCCTGATCTAGAGCAGGGATGTCAAAAGGGACATTCGCGGTCGCCCTTCCGAATTTATGTTTCTAGCTTTTTTTAATTTATTTTAGGCGCTTGACGGCGCCCTTAAGCCTTCCGTGGCACCTTACGACCGTGACCTTTCAACAACAAAGCGCCTTTCGACCGTTACCTTTCGATACCGTGGCGCCTTTCGGTATGAGACTCTCCCCTCCCCCCACCTCTAAAGCTACGCCGCTGACAATTTCCTATATCTTATAAGTAAAAATGAACTCCGAAATATATCAGAAATGACGCATTTTCGATTTAAATACCGCTTTAATAAATTTAAATTGGATAAAAAAATTTCAAAATTTTCAGCTTCGACTAAAATATTTGGCGCCTTTACTGTTCTGGCGCCTGTGTGCGGTGCACACTTTGCACACTGGGTCGGCGCGCCCCTGTCCATTATCTTTCGACCACTTTAAAAAAAAAACTTTGGCCAAAATAGGATTAAACGCCAAAGATGCATGATTGTAACTAGGGATGTACCCAGACCTGCCAACTGCTATGGAAAAATCGTAGTTGCTATGATTTGGACCTATAAACTACGATGCTACGAAAATCGGTCTTAAACTACGATTTTTTGCAAAAAACATGAACGTATTTTTTGCTTCTAGTTGCGATTTTTATCCCACGTAGCATATTTTTCAAAAGTGATTCTGTTACGAATTTTCAAAATTTTCAAAGTATTCATTTCCGCAAATTTTAAAAAATTGGTCACTAGTCCGATAATTCGGACATTAAAAATTGCTCATGGGGGGAAAAAATCTGGGCTGCAAAACAAATTTCTTAACATAAAACCCTCTTTATGTGTATTAACCATGAATAAATCCATTTTCTGTAAATATTTATACAGGAATTTCCTTCCTTAGAAACAGGGATGCCACTTTAACAATTTCTGGAGTGTGGGAGGGGGGGGGGTGTTCTCTGAAGGGCAAGGTTTGAAATAGCATGCGGAAAATGAAAGTCCTACATAATAAAAACTGCTGTGCAGTATTTCTCTCTGCAAATTCTTCCACAGATCTATGATTCTTTGCGAATATATTTTGAAATTTATTGGAAATCCACGAATTTCTTTTTTTTTAATGGAATTTCCCCCAAATTAATTCGTGAATCGATTGCAAAAAAACTGAGAATTCCTTCAAACGATCGTGTAAAAATATCGGGTATTTCGTCAAACATCTCAGAAACAAATAGTGATTATCTTCAATAGATCGCTTAATAAAATCGCTAATTTCATTAAGAGTTCCGAAAGAGATTGCGAATTCCACCAAAAATTACGAATTTCAATAAACTATTGAGGGAAATATATTGCAAATTTCATCAAAAGGTCGTGGAAGTGAGTAGTGAATTTTGTTAATTGGTCGTGAAAAGATAACGAAAATTTTTTCCAATTGGTTGCCAAAAACTATCGCAAATTTCGACAAATGACCGTGTAAATAAAAAATCAATTTCGTCAATTGGTCACAGAAGAAAATAAATTTCGTCAACGGATCGTGGTAAAAACGTGAATTTTGTCAAAATATTGCAGAAAGAAAATGCGAATTTCGTGAAAAGATCGGTTAAAAAACTCAAATTTCATCGAAAGATCAGTAGGAAAACTCAAATTTCATCGAAAGATCAGTAGGAAAACTCAAATTTCATCGAAAGATCAGTAGGAAAACTCAAATTTCATCGAAAGATCAGTAGGAAAACTCAAATTTCATCGAAAGATCAGTAGGAAAATGCAAATTTCACCGAAAGATCAGTAGGAAAACGCAAATTTCACTGAAAGATCCCAGAAAGAAAACACTAATTTCGTCAGGTAAAAAGTGCGGATTTCAACAAAGAATCGTGATAGAAAAATGTGTATTACGATTGTGGGAAAAATAGTGAATATCCTGAAATGATCGCGGGAGAAAAATCGTGAATTACGCCAAACTTTACTGCAATGAACTAAAAAATTGGAACCAGGGTTCTTTTACAAATGAAAAAAAAAAAAAACTGCGAAATGAGAAGAAACTCTAAAAATCATACAAAAATATTCAGAGGAAAAAAATTACTATATTCAGTTGAAAGACTGAAACCTTATTCCTTCTACGAGTGTCGAAAGATGGCTACGAAAAACAAACCAACCAACCAACATCCAGATTAATTGTAATTTTGTGTGCTATGATTTCTCATTTTCAATGGTTGGCAGGTCTGGATGTACCGAATATTCGGTATTTGGCCATATTACCGAATATTCGGTTAGGCCGAATATCAAAGTATTTGGCTGAACTGAATACTTAAATAACCCCTTTAAAAGACATTTTTAAAAACTTCACAATTTTTACTTTTAACTGTCTACTTTATATATTTAAAATTATTAGAAACAAAATCATACTTAAATAAAATAGAATGTTTTTATTTGCTGTTTGTAAAGTATAACTTAAGAAAACTAACCACGAGGAAGATTAAAATGATGATTAATGGGGATGATTAAAAGTGCTGGAAAATGCCACCAATCATAGCTAAAGAACTGTGAGCTACACATTCTTTTATTCAGAATCCAGTTGATAGTATTTTATACTGTGTCACTGAACAAAATTCAGTCATTTTCAGTATCATCATCACATTGTGCAAAGAAAATTAATATGGAACAAATCTCATTAAAAGATTTTCACTATTGATAAAGTTGTGCATAAAAATTCAGTTTCGGCTTGTTTTGCAGAGATTCCCCCAGACAGTTTCAGGAGGGTGCTGCACCCTGCGTGCCCTTAGATTTACAAAATAGTGCCCCTCATTTAAAAAATTAGCTTCCTTGTTGCCCCCACCTGAAAAAAGTGCCTATACTCCTTTGTTTATTAAAAAATTTACTTGCATATTAAAAATTAGACTCATTGCTGTCTTTAAAATAGTTTTCTGTCTATTAAATATTAAAAAGTAGTTTTAAAAATCAAAAGAATGCCTTTAAATTTTCAAGAAATGCCCTTAAGAATCCAAAACATGCCCTTCGGAATCTAAAAGTGCCATTTTCCGACAAACAGCACCCTGCTCTTTTTTAAACCTGGGGGAAACTCTGGTTTCGCACACAATATATTTGATTAGGGGAAGATAGGGATAGTTGAGCTGCTATTTTAATTTTTTTATAACAAAAAACGTTATTGTTGTTGAAAATTTGATATTTTTTCTTCAACTGAAAATCATTTTCAATTAATTTTGAACTATTTTTCTTTGTTTTTAATTTTTACTTTTTGTTTTACATTGTGGCTCAAGTATCGCCATGAGAGGGATACATGAGCCATGGTGAAGGGATACTTGATCCAATAGTAAAAAATATGTAAAAAAAATAATGTTTTGGTTAAATCACAGTTTACTCTCCTTCGTCAAGGCATGGTTGATAACTGCACCAATATGGCAACCTTGGTATTTCAGACTCCTTCCTATGGCAAGCCTAAGATATCTCTTGACTGAGCGGCTAATGGTTTAAACTCCCCGTTTTGTAAACTGCTTGCTAATTGGACGCTTATTTTTTGTAAAAAGCTTTCTTATTGTAGACAAAAGAGGAGAATTCGGAACAGACGGAGAACTGTTTGAATTTTTAAAAAAATAAAATACGTTATAGCCACACTGTATTTTGCTTTGAACAGGTGTCCCTGTTCTGTTGCAGTCGAGTGATTTTTATTATTTGTTTTCTCATCCCTATTTGTTTTCTCATCTATTTTGAAACAAGCACCTATCTGGGTGAATGCTTGAAAGGTGAGAATAAATATTCGATCGGTTATTTTTCTCTTATTTTTACTGTATTTTTGAGCTTTGATTGAATTATGTATGAAAGAGAGCCCGATTGTTTAAATATATGAATGACTAAAAATGATAGATTGAGTGATGCTTTTGAATAACATCCTAGAGTACAAGGTAAAATTATGAATTTTAAAAATAGGAGGTTCAGGAGGCTGGGAACCTCCCTGATTTTTTTTTTAAAAAGGCAACATTGTTTTGCTCCCCTTACTGTTAACAAACGTTCTTTTTTAATTTGGGTAAGTAAAAATTTTGTTTTGGTATTTTTGATAAAATGTATTCCTTTAAAAAATGCATTTCGAAACAATTTGAAATTTTATGTATTTTTTGTTTATTTTCACTCAATCTATTCACCCAATTCGCAGGTAAAAATAAGAGAAAAATAATTGATCGAATATTTATTCTCACATTTCAAACATTCGTCCAGATAGGTACTTGTTTCAAAATATACGAGAAGAGAAAACAAATAATAATTTTGCTTACTGTCTCCTGGATGTTGCAGCTCTGGGAGTTAGTTAAAGGTTAAAATTCAATATTTGCCTTTGTAGACAGTGGCCGGTAGAGGCTGTATGTTTAGTAGCCACTACTGTCAAGTTAGTGGCCACTTATCGTAGTTGGTAGATTTAAATAGTTTTACAAGTAATGTTTTTAAAATATTAATGTTCGAAGACATCTTTTAAAATATATAAAAATAAAACTATCCACAATGTCAGTTTACTTACCCCAAGAAAAACAATTAACAGTTATTACATTAAAAAAAAAGAGAATTTATCGAACAATGTCGTACAAGACCGAGGTCAAAGATTGGTTCACATCTCCAATATGTCACTATGTAGCCTGAGATCAGAATTCTTTCTGAAAATAGGCCTAAAATATTTCCCGTTTGATGAAATTTGCAATTAATTTTTGAAATTGTTTTAAGAAATATGCAATTATTTTACGCAACCTCTTGCTAAAATTCACAATTTTTTCGCCGATCATTCGACAGAATTCACGATTTTTTTCCGCGATCATTCGACGAAAGTGATGATTTTATTATGCGATCTCTTGATGAAATTCGCGACTTTTTCCACGATCAATTGACGAAATTCGCGACTATTTCCACGATCTTTCGACAAAATTCCCGATTTTATTCCGCGATCGTTGGACGAAATTTATATATTTTCGCGATCTTTAGACGAAATTTGTGGTTTTTCGCGATCTTTTGACAAAATTTGCGGTTTTTTCGCGATCTTTAGACGAAATTTGCTGTTTTTTCGCGATCTTTAGACGAAACTTGCGGTTGTTTAGCGATCTTTAGACGAAACTTGCGGTTGTTTCGCGATCTTTTGACGAAATTTGCGGTTGTTTCGTGATTTTTTGACGAAATTTGCGGTTGTTTCGCGATCTTTTGACGAAGTTTGCGGTTTTTTTGCGATCTTTTGACGACATTTGCAGTTTTTTCGCGATCTTTAGACGAAATTTGTGGGGTTTTTTGCGAAATTTGCAGTTTTTCGCGATCTTTTGACAAAATGTGTAGTTTTTTTCGCGATCCTCTGGCGAAATTTACTGGGTTTTCGCGATCTTTTAACGAAAATTGCGGTTTTTTCGCGATCTTTTGATGAAATTTGCATTTTTTACGCGATCCTTTCACGAAATTTCCGTTTTTTCCGCAATTCCTTGATGGAAATCGCGTTTTTTTTTCCGCGATTCTGAAATTCACAGCAAATTTTCTGAAACGTTACAAATGACTGTGTTTTTTCTGCACCTGGTTGATGAAATTCCCGTTTTTTCGAGATCCTTTGACGAAATTTACTTTTCTCGCGACCTCTTGACGAAATTTGTGGTTTTTTCGCGATTTTTTAACAAAATTTGCACTTTTTTCCCAAATTTTTGACACAATTTGCCCTTTTTTTCGCGAACTTTTGACAAAATTTGCACTTTTTTCGCGAACTTTTGACAAAATTTCGGTTTTTCGAGATCCATTGACGAAATTCACGTTATTTCGCGATCTTTTAACGAAATTTGTGGGGTTTTTCGCGATCTTGTGACAAAATTTGCGGTTTTTCGCGATCTTTTGACGAAATTTGCATTTTTTTGCGATTTTTTTTTTTTTACGAAACTTACCGTTTTTTCGCGATCTTTTGACAAAATTTGCACTTTTTTTCGCGAACTTTTGACAAAATTTGCGTTTTTTCGTGATCTTTTGATGAAATTTGTGGGTTTTTTCCCTATCTATTGGCGAAATTTAGGGATTTTTCGCAATCTTTTGACGAAAATTGCGGGTTTTTTTGCGATACTTTGATGAAATTTGCGGTTTTTACGCATTCCTTTCACAAAATTTGCATTTTATCCGGGATTCTTTGACGGAAATCTTGCCTTTTTTTGAGATTCTTATGAAATTCGCGTTTTTCCCGAGATTCTTTGAGGATTTTTTTGTGAACGATTTATGAAATTGATTTCTTTCGGCGACCATTTGTCGAAATTCGCGATATTTTTATGTCAGAAATTTCAGATTGATGACTGATTTTTTTCAAATTTTTGGAACCAAATGTCTTCATTGTGTCCATCAACGCGATTTCCTTTTTCTTTTACGATTCCGTGGAAATTGTTGATCGATTAAAAAAAAAATTAAAAAAGCAGAAAAGTGGCATTTCTGACATGTACTATTACATGAAAAATAAAGATCGCCACTTTGGCGATCAGATGCACATCATAAAGTCGCCAATTTTTTACATTTAGTCGCCCTGTGGCTGGTGGCAACCGGGAATTTTAAACTTTAGAGTTAGTATATTCTAAAACGTGCCAATTTAAGATACACAAAGTCCTTCGAAACCAGTTATGAAACATGCAGAACTATTGTAAGCAGTTTATATACGTTATTGTAATTTGTTGTTTTTATGAAATATGTGTATGTCCAAATTTCATGTTTCTTTAAGTAGATGAGCTTAAAACAGTTAGTATTGATAAATGCCTTGTTTGCAAATAGTTTGAACTAGACTTAAGAAGTCAAAGTTAATAGAACCATCCTTTATTTTGTCAAAGAAATAAATTATCAACCAAAAGTAAATAAAGAGTGAAATTCAATTCATTGCAATTCATAATTATTCTTTGGGGTTTTGAAAGTTGGCAGTTAAAAAAATTGATGAACACAACAAAAAGGTTCATACATTATAAAAATAATTACTTCAAATTTTGCACAACCTTTATCGTTCAATAAGTGTACAAACTTTCATCTCTATGCCTTAAAAATACCTGAATGATGACTATAACAATAGTTGTAATTAATGAAAAAAATTAATGTAAGTTCTTAATAATAAAGTTTATTTTGACACAAGAGGTCATCGACATATTTAAAATTGCAACAACTTTGATTTTTCAAATGACTTACTTTTGGCTCCATATTTGAGTTTATTGGATTGAGGAATCCCAGAAAAAGTATAGTTTATATACTCTTACTTAAATCTTAATAGAGTTGGAAATCAAAATTTCAGTATATTACAATTAAATATCTATGGGACAAACTTTATAACTTCCCAAATAATCTTCCAATTACTTTTCTTTGGGGGGGGGGGGGGGATACAATGAATAGACAAAACATATTTCACTCAGAGGATTATTAAAATTGACTGACAAAGTATTTAATTGTAATAAATAAGATACCAATATCTCACTAATTTATCTAATGTTTGTTTAATGTTGAATGCAAGCCACTGTTACAGCACTGTCACCGTTTAATATCATCAAAAATACTTGCTTTAATAGCCTACGATGGAAACAAAAATAGTAGCCAAAATAGTTACATCTTTACTTTAAAAAAAGGAAGAAAAATGTTGTATACTGGCCTATCAAATAATAACAAAAACTGTTTTAAAAATCTACATCTTATTCTACTACCACCCAAATTTGCTGTTTTCTGTACTTTTTTTAAATAAAATTGCAAATTATTTTCAAATATTAATTCAAATTATCATCTGATATAGACAGGGTTCGATTTAAGCGGTATCGCATCGCAATTTGCGATTCTAATTTAACTAAAATGCGATCCAAGAAATGCATTAAATCGCAATCATTGCGATGCATATTTCCCACACCCTTTGTTATGTCATGTACACTTAAAGCAGGGATGCCGCGGACGCGCTATAGTGCGTAAATTACGCGAAAAATCGGATACGGGACGCAAAAAAATAGCTCTTACGCGTCCCGTGGGACGCGTAATTTCGTGAAAAAATCGCGGAAAACAGACGATTTTCGTCAAAGAATCGCGAAAAAAGCGTAAATCTCATCAAAATATCGCGCAAAAGCAGCGATTTTCGTAAAAGGGCTGCGAAAAAATAGCGTATTTTGTCAAAGCATCGCGAAATAAAAAGCGAATTTCGTCAAAAAATCGCGGAAATAAGCGCAAATTTCATGAAAATATCGCTGAAATAAGCGCAAATTTCATCAAAATATTGCGAAAAACGCGATTTTCGTAAAAGGGCCGCGACAAATTAGTGTATTTCGTTAAAAGATCGCGAAAAATAGCGAATTTCGTCAATATTCGCGGAAAAAAGCCGAATTTTGTCAAAGGATCGCGAAAAAAGCGCAAATTTCATCAAAAAATCGCGGAAAAAAGCCGATTTTCGTCAAAGGATCGCGAAAAAATAGTTGTTTTTCATCAAGGGATCCCCCAAAAATAGCAAATGTCGTCAAAAATAACGTAAAAAAGCCGATTTTCGTCAAAGGATCGCGAAAAAAGCACAAATTTCGTGAAAATATAGCGGAAAGAACGCTATTTTCGTAAAAGGGCTGAGATAAAATAGTGTATTTTGACAAAAGATTGCGAAAAAATAGCAAATTTTGTCAAAAAATCGCGGAATAAAGCCGAATTTTGTCAAAGTATCGCGGAAAAAAAACACGAATTTCGTGACAGACTCGCGAAAAAATAGCGAATTTCAACAAAAGGATCGCGGAAAAACGCGAATTTCGTCAAAGTAACGCGGAAAAACGCGAATTTCGTCAAAGTAACGCGGAAAAAACGTGAATTTAGTCAAAGTAACGCGGATAAAACGTGAATTTAGTCAAAGCACCAAAAAAGATGTGCAAACTAAACTTATAGGTAGAAAATTCATAAAATGGGATTTAATTTCTTTTTTATGAGATTCTTAAAAATACAGCATGATTTCAGTGTACTTTGATAATATTTATTAACCCCCCCCCCCCCCCCTCGTTCTTACTGCATTGAAATGTCTCCCGCCTTCAGAACATTTAAGATTTGATGCTTATTAGTGATTTAGATATAAATTTCCCTTCCAAGGAAAATGTCTGATTCCAACACAGATCTATGCTGACAAATAATTCAATGGGAAGTATAATAATGAAAGCACCCATTCATTCAACGAAAAGTACACCTTTACTTAACATAAGTGTTCTTTTTTTCAGCAAAAATATCTTTTTCAATAAACCCGCCTTGCCTCTTTTTAAAAGAATGCGAACATTAGTGATACTTGTTAGTGGAACTTGGTATCTTCTACTCTCAAATAAACATTATTTTACAATTAAAATTGTATCTTGCATTTTTACTTTTAAAAAAGTAAAGAAAATTTCCCTTAATATTTTTTAAAAATATCTTATTTGAGTGCAAATAATGCTGGTTTTAATTCATTAATTATTGTTAAAACAATAATTAATGCATTTCATTTATCTTAATAAACAACTTTCATTTATTCCTTTAAAATATAAATTATTATTGATGGGGACCCGCTTTTGTAAAAAAGGGACGCAGATTTTTGGAAATCCTGGGTCCCGGGGACCCAGGTTTTTTCAAGTACAGCGGCATCACTGCTTAAAGTTAAAATTTAAAGGTGTTTTTACACGACATACGTTGTGTTTTCACCCTCCCCAAGTATTTATTTACAATGGAAGTACAGCGAGGAAGTACGCTTTTTTTTAAAAAAAAATTTGTTGTAAATGTTCAAGATTTAAAAGTTACGTTAGCTATTTTTTACTTGCTATACAAAAGTGTCTAACTGCTATTCAAAACTGACTTTGTATAGCAGTTACTGCTATGCAACTTTCTTTTTCTAAATCGACCCCTGGATATAGATGATCAGAATGCAATTTGGCTTTTTCAAACAAAACTGATTATATATGAACTCATATGATAAAGGTGGTTTGTGACCAAAAAAAAAAAAAAGAGTTAATCATATGATTGAAAATAATCAATGGCCTATCTGTGAACATGAACAGGACATACTTTTTTTGTTTCACCCATATGTGTTAATTACCTAGTACCTAGTAGGGATGGTTGAGCCATGGCTCATGTATCCTCAATCTCAGTGGCACAAGTATCCCCATTACCACCATTTTTGTTTATCAGACTTTTACTAAGTACAGCATGCGGCTATTTGAACTATTTTAGATTCAAAACACAACTGAAATTATACTTATTAAATCTTTCTATAATGTTGTAGCTTAAAACAAATTTTGAATTTTAAAAAATATAAGAAACACTCACGTAAATGTTTACTTTGGATAGGGAAAACACAACTATTAATTACTATATTTTCAAAATGGGACCAGGGTCTGTGATATTTTTTTTACATGTGCAGAACTATAAATATGTTACCATGTTGTGAATTTTAGAAAGAAAATTTAAGGATGTTCTCAAATCGAAAGGGCAACTTTCTGACATAAGTTTTAATTTATTTTTGTTCGAAAATGCATGAAACTAGCTGGTGTTGTTCTTCAGAAACTATGTCATCGAGCTGTTTTTTCCATTTTTTTGCAAACTCAATAGATCTTTCAGAAAATAATGTCAAAGTAGCTGTTTTGAACTAAATTTCCACACAAAGGAAGAAAGAGCACTCATGATCGGGCGAAAAACAGGTTTGTCACGTGGTCGAATTCGCTTATAAATCAATAGGTAATTGATTGATCAAAATATGGAAAAAACAATTCCATTCCAAATCGCTTCCATGGTCAGGGTTTCCAATTTTATATCTTTCCGTTAAAAAATGAATTTGTAAATATGTCAAAACGTTTTTTGCTTGTTGAGCAGAGCAGTTAAGAACAGCCTTAACCTACTGTAGAGAAAATAGGGGTGGCTCAAGTATACCCACTCTCCCGTAAATGTAATTTTGATGGAATAAATGGGTTGCGATATTGTTTCTTGTTTAAAAAATGTTCGTATTGACCATATTATCCCCGTTGAAAGTTTGTTGTAAGATTTTAGGAGCAATATGAATGTTTACAATCTCTGAAAATCCTCACCCACTCTAGATACTGATCTAAGATGCATTTAAAAACTTCCTTGCTAAATCAAAGGGAGTAGAAAAGTTATTCTTGTTGAGCTGTCATTATTTGGGTAGATTGTATTAATTATTTTTACTTTAGTCTGTTCCTGACGAATAAACAGTATGTGACCCTGTAAAGTTTTTTTTCAACTTTTTCACTATTTCTTTTTGATTTTAAAATGTTTGTTTTAATTCGCAGAAGGAACCATGAAATTTAAAATTTTATTAATTAAAGTCTTATAATTATCCTTTTTGAATAACTAAACCAGATTTTTTTCAAAATAAAGTTTACTTATAAAAAGGTCTTGTTTATCAAAATGTTTCTTTTATTAAATATTATGTAAAATTGTTTTAAAAATAAATATTTTTCCTTAATCTAGCATAGTCTGAAATCTGTTTTTTTTTCTTTCCCCTTATGAAATCATTCAAGTATATTGGAATTGACTTTTCGCAATGTTATAGGTCAATGCCCAGAAGCAGAATTTTCTGTGTCAGTCTGCAACATACTAAAATTTATCTGCGATCCAACAGTGCTAGACTAAGCTTACTAAAACAACAATATCTCATAAAATAAGAAAAATTTGCCTTTATAAAGAAAATATAATAAAATTATGAAACACATAACATAAATCTAGACGCAAAGTAAATTTCAGCTTTTTTTAAGCCCAGCCTTTCTTTTCGTTTTAAGATGGTGAATTAATCTGCAAGGTTTAAAATAATCTGCAGTGCCTGCTGCCGTGCTGGACAGTTTCTGCTACCGGGGGTCAATGCTCCATAATTTAGCACTATAGTTTTAAAATAGAGATCTGAACTTTCCAGATTCATGTGTAGTCTTTGACTCCTCTCTCCCAAAGAAATGTTTTGAGGCAAAAGCGTCTTTTTATAAAATACTTTTTTGAAATAAAAGTCTAAATAATGTAACTCAACATCTTAAGTGTATATTTCTTATTTTCTCTGAAATTAAGATAAATTCTCTGAATATTAAGACATGTGAAATTACTTCAACACCAGACTTAAAAGTTAACATTTTCACAAAAAAAAGGAAAAAAAAAAAACTTTAATTCAATCCAAATGATTCATAGATACAATGCTATTCAGTATTCATAAATTCATTCTAGGTTAGTATAAACATGTTCTTTAACGAAATACTAGCAGGAATGACCGAGCTAAGCTCAGTCAAAATTAGCTTTGTGTTTATCTCGATATATTATTCCCACTGAATCATTCTTGCTGTTTTAAATGCAATTAGCTTGACCCTGAGACATAGTGACTCAAAATGACCCACTAATCGAATTTTTTTTAATATGCGACCTAACACAATGCTCTTCTCGAGCCTGAAAACGATGGAATACAAAATTTAGTGAAAATCGTTAGTCGTTTTCTAGCTAAAATAAGCTCAACCCATGTTGATTCAAAAACCCACTAACCAAAATTTATCGAACATGTGAGCTATTTCAATGGTCTTTTTGTGCTGTGAAATGGTATAGCAAAAAAAATTGTCAAAATTGTTTGAACCTTTTTGAGATTCCATTGACCCCGAACCATTATCGCCAAAATGACCCACTAATAGAATTTTCTTGAGCATGCAACCCAGCCCAATGATTTTATCTTGTCCAGAAATGGTGTAGTACAAAGTTTTGTCAAAATCTTTTGAGCCATTTTTTAGATACCGTTAGCTTGATTCTGATCCATTAGGACCCAAAATGACCCAATGATCGAATTTTCTTGAACATGGGACTCTGCCCAATGGTCTTATCATGCCCGGAAACTGTATTATACAAAATTGTATCAAAATGTTTTGAAGCGCTTTTTAAATGAAATTAGTTTGACCCTGACCCATTGTGACCCGAAATGACCCACTAATCAAATTTTCTTGAACATACGACCTAGCCCAATGGTCTTCACGAGCCCGCAAACGATAGAATACAAAATTTAGTCAAAATCGTTTAAGCCGTTTTTTTAGATACAATTAGCTGGACCCTGACCCAAAATGACCCACTAATCAGATTTTCTTGAACATTCTCAACCAAATTCTCTTCTCATACCCAGAAACGGTATAATATAAAATTTGGTCAAAATGTTTTGAGCATGTTTTAGATTCAATTAGCTTGACCCTGGCCCATTGTGACCCAAAATGACCCACTAATAGAATTTTCTCGAACATGTGACTTAGCCCAATGGTCATCTCATGGCCAGAAACGACTGTATATTAAATTCTGTAAAAATGTCTTGAGCCATTTTTAAGATATAATTAGCTTGACCTTGCCCCATAATGGCCCACTAATCAAATTTTCTCGAACATGTGACCCATCCCAATGGTCTTTTCGTGCCCTAAACTGATAGATTACAGTATTTCATCAAAATCGTAGAGCCGTTATCTAGATAAACTTAGCTGGACCCACGGTGACCAAAAAAATGACCCACTAATCAAATTTTCTTGAACATGTTACCCATCCCAGTAATCGTTTCGTGCCCGAAAATGGTTAGATACAAAATTTAGTCAAAATCGATTGAGCCGTTCTCTAGATATAATTAGCTTGACCCTGACCCAAAATGACCCTCTAATCGAATTTTTGCGAACACGAGACCCATCCCAATGGTCTTTTTGTGCCCAAAAACAGTAGGGTGCAATTTTTCGTTAAAATCGTTAGAGCCGTTATCTAGATAAACTTAGCTTGACCCACAGTGACCCAAAAATGACCTGCTAATCGAATTTTCTCGAACATGTGACTTAGCCTAATGGTCTTCTCGTAATCCAAAACTGTAGAATATAGAGTTTAGTGAAAATCGCTAGAGCTGTTTTTTAGATAAAAATAGCTTGACCCACAGTGGACCAAAAATGACCCACTAATCAAATTTTCTCGAACACGTGACCCATCCCAATGGTCTTTCCGTGCCTGAAAATGGTTAGATACGAAATTTAGTCAAAATCGATTGAACCATTCTTTAGATATAAATAGCTTAACCCTGACCCATTATGACCCAAAATGACCCACTAATGGAATTTCTTCGAACACGAGACCCATCCCAATGGTCTTTTTGTGCCCGAAAATGGTTAGGTACAAAATTTAGTCAAAATCGATTAAGCCGTTTTCTAGATATAATTAGCTTGACCCTGATCCATTATGACCCAAAATGACCCACTAATCGAAATTTCTTGAACATGAGGCCCATCCCAAAGATCTTTCCATGCCTAAAAACAGTAGGGTGCAAAATTTCGCCAAAATCGTTCAAGCCGTTATCTAGATAAACTTAGCCTGACCCACGATGACCCATTAATAATAACCCAATAACCCATTAATCGAATTTTCTCGAACATGTGACTTAGCCCGATGGTCTTCTCGTAATCCAAAACTGTAGAATATAGAGTTTAGTGAAAATCATTAGAGCCGTTTTTTAGATAAAAATAGCTTTACCCACAGTGACCCAAAAATGACCCACTAATCGAATTTTCTCAAACACGTGACCCATCCCAATGGTCTTTTTGTGCCTGAAAATGGTTAGATACAAAATTTAGTCAAAATCAATTGAGCCATTCTTTAGATATAATTAGCTTGACCCTGACCCATCATGACTCTTGACCCACTAAACAAATTTTCTCAAACACGAGACCCATCCCAATGGTCTTTTCGTGCCCAAAAACGGTAGGGTGCAAAATTTAATAAAAATCATTAGAGCCGTTTTCAAGATAAAATTTACACACACACACACACAATTTTTTTTCGCATTATAGTATAAGATAAAAGAAAAGTGTTTTTATTATTATCCTGAGAAATCGTCACTGAAGGTGCGAGAAACAATTCCACATTAAAAACACGAGTTAGAACAAATTAAATGAAAGTAAAAAAAAAAATAATGAAACTCAGTATTATTTCTAAATTGATATATTTGTGGTGTTTGTTTTCCACTGAATTATCAGCGCAAAATATACTTTTTCCAAATTAACCATTTCACATAAATAATTTATTTTAATTAGGTTATTTTACTTAACACATTAAAAGTTGCCAAATTATAGGTATGATAACTCAAGTAAAAGGTAAAGATGAGATAAATAATTAGATGTATGAAAATGTAAAGATGAGATGGTATGAAATCTTAATGGAATTTATGCTTTAGTTGAAATTTTATCAGCTGTTGCGAGTGTAGGTATTTTCAAGAAGCAAGGTCCAATATTTAATCTTAATTTCATTCATTTTTAATAATGTATAAAAAATAATGTTAATACAATACTCCCTCAAATCTGCACAGCTTGGAACCAGAGGTTGTGCGGATTTTAGAATTTAGCAGATTTCTGGTCATTGCTTTGTTTACATTTTTTAAACAGTAATTTGAATGTAATAATGCAATCGAAATTATAATGAATGCTTGCAATACTAGTAGTAAAATGTTAAAATAATTAAGTAATAAACTAAAATGATTTTAAAAATTATTAAAAGTAAAGGTCAAGTAAATAATTAATGTACTATAATAAAGATGAGATACATTTTCCTTGAATTATTCAATAAATCTTTCCCCATAAAGTAAGGAAGTTTTATCTCAGGTTTAGCTAGTCTTAATAATAACCAAAAAAGCTTGATAAATACATAAATATATTCAGTAAAAAGATTGTGATTACCAGTGATATCAGATTGATTTTTTTCAGAAACAAATTTATACTTCCTTCATGAAAAGCCACAAGTTGTCATATTATCGAGAGTTACATATTAAAATGTATATGGAATGATATAAAACTAAAAAATTCTGTGATTTTTGCCCCTACATCTGAACCAAAAGTTTCACTGTTTACATCTGCGATGATGTGCAGATTTTAGGCATTTGCATATTTGAGGGAGTCTACTGTATAATTTTAAAATGATCGATTTAGTCTTAAATAGAATTTGTTCTAATTCCAATACTCATGTTTAAAAGAGAACGTTGTCGAACCTTTCTATAAAAAACAAATATTGCAACATAACAGATAAAGAAAACAGATGTACTTTTACGGAAGTTAAAATAATTATTTTCAGTTGCTAAAGCAAAGAGAACATGTGGTAATTATCATTACCCTTTTGCTGTAAAGGAATTATCACTGGCACAAAATTTGCATAAAAGTAGACAACCATATCATGATTAGTGAGATAGTTGGCACATCCTCTCGCGCTCCTGTTTGATATACCCGTGAACCTGACGTGGTCCCCCCCCCTCCCCTTTTCACAAGCAAAGGGTTAAAAATCTTATATTTTATTAGCCAGTTGCAGTAAAATCAACTGGAGTCTTGCTAGCATTGCTATCTGCCATTAAAATAATATATATTCTCTTTAAAGAAAATAATTCAGAGTAAGAATGAATGCGTTGCTTGTTTCTATTATAAATAATTGATATTACTAAACTTTTTATTCTGTCAATGCTTATTCTCTTAGGTGACAATGATCTCTGAAGAAAACGGCATCCATTTTGTGGCTTCTATGATTTCAGCACTGCAGATTGCAGTGCTGATTAATTTAAAGGTAAGATTAATTTTAAAATTTATAGTAATGGTCTTATGTGTGTGGTTTCTCTCTTGCCAGAGGCAGATTAACTAGCCTTCCCTCCCACTCCCCAAGGCTGGTTACTTTTTTGGCCTCTCCCTCCCTCACACAAAGCAATATATATATATATATATATATATATATATCGCTCATTTGCTGCAACAACATCTTAACTCAAATGATGATTTTTCAGGAGACTCATTTGAAGTTTTAAATGTTGGAGGAAACTTAGTTCAGCCTAAACAACATGTTGTTGCAGCAAATGAGTGATGTGTGTGTAAATACTACGTACAATTCTAAGGACATTTTTTAATCTATTGCATACATTTTCTTTAAAAGGCAATTTGCAATAAATTTATAAATTGATGTATTTTCATACATTTGTGACCTCCCTTGCTCAAAAAAAACTTTCTGAAACACTTATATAAAGTCACCCGGGTTAATTCTTGGTCAAAAATCAGCAACATCCAATTATTATAAAAACTATTAAAGGTGTTTTCCCAATTTAGTATGGAATAAGCATCCTCTGATGGCTATATAAGAAAATGCTTACTCAAATTTATAAGCACTTATAATTGAAATAAAGGACCAAGAATTATCCCAGAATCGGGGTAATTATTAATCAGCATCCTTTTTGATGTAAATAAAGTAATAAAGTTAATTTTTTTTAAAGACTGAGTATTAAAATTTGTAGAATGAATCTAGTAAAATTTTGTTCATCTCATTAATAGTAGAAAAATAACACTTATACATTGTGTTGGGTAATACAAATTTATCTGATGTGCAAGAAGAGACTCTTGTACATTTTACAAAAACTTAATTAGCCAAAGATTTTTTGTAACATTTATAAGCAGTATTTATTTCTTCAACTACTGTGAATGGATTAATATCTTGCAAATGTAATGATCCATAAAATATATACTGAATGTGTTGTTGTTTTTGATTCTATCTTCCTTAGGCCAACTTAAGTTTCTGGCTCCTTATTCAAGACATTTTGCACAAACTTCAATACAGATCTTTATTGTAATAATTATGTTTCTCTATTGCATTATGTATATTTTTAAGCACCATGTTGGCATTTTGCAATGAGATGGTTTTTCTACTTAATTGTTCAGCCAACTAGTGTGTCTAAGACATATGACACACTGAACAGACGAGTGACAAAAAAGGATAATTCGAGACATTTCACACTGATAACAGGTTTGAACGCTACAGTTTGTCTCATGTTGCATGGTTTTGTCTGCTTGTCTGTTCAGTGTATGATCTGCCTACCCACTCGACATTTACTATTTTCCTCCTTTACAGTTACAGTTAAGGATGCAACTTTACACTTATGATTAAAAAAAAAAGTTGTAAGATAATAGTTTTTAGGGTGCACAGTTATAATAGATAAAATACCAAGTATAAATATTGTAAAATTACATTATTAAACATTGACCAGGAATTACCCTACAAATATGGCCTTAGTTTGATTTGCTCGTATAAAAGTTTTTAATATAGAAGAGAAAATTTTTATCAGTTTTATTTGAAATAAACGGTCAAGTGCAAGTATTACTTGTATTACTCACACTCAGAGTTCTGTGCAATAAATATATGAATTATTAACTGTATTATTAAAAAAAAAAATCGTGGCTAAAAGAGTAATAAGAGTTTGTAAAAAAACTATACTACGTAAGGTTGGGTATATCTGTATAACATAGGCGTAGTGTGACCAGAAATTTTGGGGGGGGGGGGGGGCACGAAGGCCGAAGGAAGTAAAAACGGCGTCCAGAGCGAATTTTCAATTTTGCGCACCCCCCCCCCCCCAAAAAAAAAAAAAAAATCTTTCTTCGTTATGGGTGTAATAAAATTGATAAAGTGCAGAAACATAAATAAATTCTATCGAATAAATATTTCGTGTTTATTTTGGAACTTAAAAAGGTTTAATTTTAATTTAGGAATTCAGAACAACTAAATAACATAAAAGAAAATTACACTTATTTATTAGAGAGTTCATGATGGTTTGCGACAGGGGAAAAAATGATCAAGAGAGAAAAAGAAATTCCTCAAAAAATAATCGGCGACCAAAAAATGAATAAATAAACAAATAAAACCGTGGTTCCCAGTATAAATTTCAGGACGACCGCTCCTTTACCCCAGCCCCCTCTTTGTACACCCCTGGGGAGCACACTAGAGGTCTGCACGGACCGCAGTTCCCGGGCCCGGCCCGTTTATATTTTCACAGTTTACGATCAGGCCCGACTCGTACAAAAATCAAAGAAAACAAGCCCAGCCCGTGAAAAAATCAATTAAATCAGGCCCAGTTCGGCTCGACACAATTTCTCAAAAAATTCTGATTTTTCTTAACATACAATTGCAGGGCTGCCACTTGCTACTAAAAGCGACTATTTTAAACATCCAGCGGCTATGGCGACTATTTTAGGCCGAAAATGACAGGAAAAATATACCTTTTTCCCTTCTAGTCTTGTTATTCCAATTACTTTTTCATTTGACTTTTCAATTCAACCTTTCTATATTAAACTCCATTTAATTTTACCTATTTAAGTTTGCATTCATTTCAAAATAAACTCTGGTTATATACTTTAAGTTTCATATTTAAACACCTTTACTTATCTTTATTTTCAGTGTTTAAATATGGGTTTACAATAAATATAATATTCTTATCTTACCTTAATTCTACTTCTATATAAGTTCCTTTTTGTCCGGTCATCACGTTTCTTCCATTTATGCACGCTTTACGGCATTCAGGTTCTTCTTTCGTTTTTCACCGATATCAACATCGTATTACAAGTTCAGCTCACAGACTGAGGAGTTGTGGTGGCTATCGGCAGATGGTGTGACCTGTCCATCGTGACGTACTCCGCTCAGTGACCAATCACAGGTCCGTTTTCCCGAGATCGTCAGACATCGGATGTGACGTTGACCAGGTGATCAGAAGTCATGTGAGGGGGCGTTGCCGGCGGACGAGAAATACTATTTATAGCTTGAACTTCTGTTGAACGATAGCTTAGCTTCATCGATGTCTTGTGTTTGTACGTGTTGGTGCTTCAGGAAGATGATGGCTCACGTTTTTAAATGTTTTTATCACTGTTTTTATTTTTTAAGATGAAGTGGGTGGCGTTTTTGAAATAATGTTTCCCGGTGTCCTGCTCTATTCATCTACGCTTTTTTATGAAGAAATGTTTTATCACACATGTTAGTTTCTTACAAGTTAAAGCGGCTATGACTTAAGATATTGGTGCGGTTTCTTTAAATTGTGGAAAACAGAAGATAGACGAATTACCACCGTTCGTTTGGCCTTTTTAGTATCCAGTGAGGATGTGCCTGTAAGACGTTCGTGTTGTGAAGTTCAGTCTATTGGAATTGGAGATATGCCTGCTGCCTACTGCATGTTTATCAGATAATATATTTTTTTCCTATTTATTGAAATAGTCTGACTTTTATTTACAGTTTAATATTCTCTCTCCTTTTAAGAATACGTTTTTAAGTTCCAGACATTATTATTGTATTACTGTATTACTGGGGGGGGGGGGGGGTGGCCTGAGCCAAAGCACCGCGACCAGGGGTCTATTGTGCTATCCCCCAAAAATAAAAGAAGAAAACATCACTTAGTCCTTAAATAGACCAGTAGCTGACATAAAATTCAGCAGGCATTTGATAGGAATATCCTGAATTTCCCATGGCTCAATCAGATGTCGGCCCATGTGTTCAAAATGGTGAGCAGCATATGCCTCACAGTTACAGAGCACATGTAAGGCAGTCTCCTCTTCATACTTAGAACCCCTACAAAGAGGGTCATTAACCACCTTCATAGTACTAAGGGGTCCATTAAGTCTACAGTGTCCTATTAACAGTTCCACCATATTTCTTAGACTATTCCTTCTGAGCCCAATGAGTTCTTTTGCTCTTTTGCTAGGGCATCCATTATTGAGCTCTTTCGCTTGTCTCTGTCCTCTTGAGTCAAGCCATTCTTGATACTGCTGCTCTCTTAAAATTCTAAAAACAGTAGTTCTAATGCAGTCTTTGGAAAAATGCCAATAGCTGGTTCAGGTCCAATAAATGGAGTAACCGACCCTTTCCTTGCTAGACTATCAGCAAGCTCATTACCCAGGATGCCAGTATGACCAGGTACCCAATGTATAGCAACATCATTACCATTACTGGCAAGCCTGTTCAAAGAGCAGTAACACTCCCAAACAATCCTAGAAGTAATTGTATGTTTCTGTAAGGCAAGTAATGCTGCCTGACTGTCAGAGTAGATATTGACAGACAGGCCACTATACCCCCTCTCAATGCAAATGTAACAACACATAAGTATTGCATACACCTGCCTGAAAGGCAGTGGCATATCTACCCAGTGTGTAAAAGAAGAATGTACCATCAGCTGGGCAGCACACCCCAGCTCCCGTACCAGTATTCATCTTGGAACCATCAGTAAACCAGATCATACCAGTCTTAAGCTCTGTTACAGAAAGAGTCTCCCATTCAGCTCTAGAGTGAAGACTAACTCTGAACGACTTATCAAATACATGCTTTAAAGGTATGCCGTCACCCTTCATGATAAAGACTGGGTGCTTACTAATTTTACAGTTAAGCCTGCCCCAAGTAAGATACCTCGAGTAACTCTGCCACTGCCCATGTAAAATGAGTCTATAAGAGCAGAGCAATGCTTCTGCCTCAATAATCATATGCAGTGGGTACATACCCAACAGCAGCTCCATAGCAGATGTAGGAGTTGTCCTAAGCACACCTGTCATGGACAAGCAGATCATCCTCTGCAGTTTTGCTAATTCTGACTTGGCAATGTCAATCATTGTTCTTGACCACCAAGCTATACTGCCATAATTGATCATAGGGCAGATCACCATATTGTATATCCACCAGATCACTTTTGGGCTGAGTCCCCATGTTTTGCCAATAGCATTTCTGCATGACCAGAAAATCCTTTTGGCCTTATTGATGCAGTAATCCATGTGCCTCTTCCAACACAATCTGTCATCGAAATAGACACCAAGATACTTCACCTCCTTTGAGCAATTCAAAGTGCACCCATAAAACACAATCTCATTGAATTTGACTGACTTTTTCTTAGTGAAAGCAACAAGAGTCGTCTTTTCTGGGTTAACAGAAAGACCAACATCCCTGCACCACCGCTCTACCTTCTTAAGGATATTATTAAGGATGTCTGAAAGAATATTTTCAAACTTGCCTCTAATGATGATGACAATATCATCAGCATACCCAATACAGTATGCACCATGCAGATGAATCTCAACAAGGAGTCCATCCACCACCAAACACCAAAGTACAGGAGAAAGTACCCCGCTCTGTGGGTAGCCCTTCTTTACCTTAACATGAATTGTATCCCCCAACAACTCAGCATGGATAGACCTATCCCTGAGCAGACAGTTGATCCAATTCAAAGTTACCTCATCTGCACCCCTATTGGCCAATGCCCTAAGGATGGCATCCATAGATACCTTATAAAAGGCACCCTCAATATCAAGAAAGACTGCCAAAGCAGTTTCATTTGCCTTAAAACTTTTCTCAAGAACAAAGGAAAGATTATAAAGAGCAGTGTCAGTTGACCTGCCAGTCTGATAGGCATGCTGGGAGCTCGAGAGTGGCTTTACACTCAAGTACTGTTCCCTGATGTGCCTATCCATTAACTTTTCCAATGTCTTAAGCATGAATGATGTTAAACTAATTGGTCGGAAAGATTTTGCTTCTAAATATGTGTCTTTCCCAGGTTTAGGAATAAAGACCACCTTGGTATGTCTCCATGCATTTGGAATGTATCCAAAAGCGAGACATGCCCTGTAAATCTGACTAAGCACTGGGACTAAAACCGTTTTCCTCTTTTGTAACAAAACAGGTATGATTCCGTCCATACCCGGAGTCTTGTAAGGGTCAAATGAATCGATAGCCCACAAGATCCTGTCGTGAGTGATGATATCACCAGCAAGATTCCAGCACTCCCTACTGCTATTAAAAGCAGCATGTGTGCTTGGAGCTACATCTGGGTCACCACTGGTGGAATCAGGAAAATGAATCCTCATCATTTCTGAGAGCATCTTCTTTCCTGTTTCAGCATACTGCCCATTTGTCAATTTAATGGCATTCAGACTGGAACTACTATCTCTAGCAATAATTCTCATAAGTTTAGCACTAGTAGAGACATCATTAATACCATCACAGAAGTTTTTCCAAGAGTCATACTTGGACTTCCTGATGGCCTTATTGTATGTGGTGAGTGCAGACTTATATTGCTGCCAGTCACCACCCTTCTTGGCTTTATTAAAAGCCCTGTGGGTAATTTTCCTGAGTTTGCTAAGCTCAGAAGACCACCAAGGCACAGGCTTTGGGGAGCTAGCATCAGGAGGTTCACAATTGTTATAATAGTATTGGAGAATGGCCTGTTGCACTGAGTCAACAGCCAACTCCACGCCCGAAGAATTATTATAACTTAACTTACCCTTTAAAGACAGGATCCTTTCTTCAAGTTCCCTGCAGTAAGAATGCCAGTTTGTTTTCCTGGCATTCCTCTTCATCATTGCTGGTCCAGTTGTCCCTGCAATGTTGAACATGATTAGTCGGTGATCTGATAATGAAACATCTGACACCCTCCAATCTCTAATGATGTCATAGCAGTTTCTACTGCAAAAAGTGACATCAAGAACCTCCCTCCTATTTTTAGTAATAAAGGTTGGCTCATTCCCCCTATTAAGAATATACAGGTTATAAACCAAAATATATTCTAAGAGGTCATCTCCTCATTTGTTGCAGTCTGTGCTATCCCAAACAGTATGATGTGCATTTGCATCACACCTGAACACTAACTTGTGCCCCTTCCGAGAACAGTAACCCATGAGAGCTTTTGCCTCATCAGAAAGAGGGTCCTGTTTCTCAAATGGAAGATAAGAAGACGAGATAATTATCTTATCAGGCCCATTCTCACCCTGAAAATCCACCTTGACGGCAACACAGTCACCACTCAGGTAGTTCACCATATTAATTGCATTTAGCCTTGGGCTGACATAAATGCAAGCTCTCGGCCTGGGACAGGTTCTATCATAGTAGAGCCTGTCCTTTCTACATCCTAGACCAAGAATGTTGCCATTCACAGTCCAGGGCTCCTGAATAAGAGCAATATCAGCCTTCCCTTCAGAGATCATCTTTTCTAAAGTGGCAGATGAACCCTTACTGTGATGGAGGTTGATCTGAGCTACCTTTAAATGGGTCATCTGGTTTATTTATGACAACAACCTCTTCAGAGGTAACCATATCCTCCGAGTCCTCAGCCAACAACTGTTCCACTTCATCCAAAAACATGGAGGGGGAATTATGTTGGACAGAAATATTTTCAAGTTTAGCATTAATTTCTTTAATACTACTTGTTTCACTTACCTGAGAGGAAGTTTCTGTAGCCAGAGCTTCAGCCTCCTTCTCTCTCATCTTTTTAGCATTTGGATCATTCAAAATTTTGAATGATCCCTTGTCAAGGCCGGTATATACCTTGTAATCAGCTCTTTTTATAGCTTCAGAGGCAACAACATCAACCTCAAAGATCCAACAGATGGACTGGGGTTCTGCAACATGGTCCAGAACACGCCATTCACCAGTCTTCAACTCCGGGTTATATCTGTTGAGCCTCTTGAGCAGCTCAATGGGATCTTTGGTGTAAACATCCCTTGTTTTGAAAGCCACCTTGACTGGTTTCGGCATCTCATTCATGGCAAGTACCTTGAGGGGAATACCCTCAAAGATGGTAGTATTGCCCTGATATGAGGTCCTAATCCAGTCCTCAGTGGCATCTCCTTCATAAGTGAAAATTAAGGCTCCATTAACAAGCCTGGAGTCATTTATCAGAGGCAAGGGCTTATCATCAGGAGTCTCATCAACACATCTGATGACATCCCTTGAGATTATATCTACCTCTTCCTGTGTCAGCCTGGTCACTGGAAAGTCTTCCTTAACTACAGCTAACTTCCTAGTTGCTGCTACAGCGGCAAAGGACCTCTGGATATCCTCCTTAGGTCTTTTTGCTGTTGCCAGCATCTTAGGTGAAGGTGTCAAATCTGTCACCTTCCTTTTACTTCCACTTTCCCTCGAACCCTTCGGTGGAGCATTAGCAGTGTTGGTTTCCACCTCCTCCCGCTTCTGCTTCCTCCGTCAGTTTCTTTTTTGGGTCTTAGTGAGTACTTTCGGCCCTCCTGTATTGGTTCCAGAGTGTTCCCCACCTAGGTGGGTTCCACCTCCGTCTCCACTAACAGTCATGCCGATTTCCTCCTTCTGACATACTGCACTTTTCTCCGAAGAGTCAAGTACAGTCTTCAATTGGGTTTCACTAAAAGTGACCCCCAATCCTTGTTTTCCATTTTTTCCACTATTACAACCACCGCCGACCTTGGAACTCAATAATATTTCCTGATCAGCCATAGTTGTAACCATAAGAACACCCCTTTTTACTCGGTCATCACGTTTCTTCCATTTATGCACATTTTATGGCATTCAGGTTCTTCTTTCGTTTTTCACCGGTGTCAACATTGTATTACAAGTTCAGCTCACAGACTGAGGAGTTGAGGTGGCTATCGGCAGATGGCGTGACCTGTCCGTCGTGACGTACTCCGCTCAGTGACCGATCACAGGTCCGTTTTCCCGAGATCGTCGGACATCGGATGTGACGTAGACCAGGTGATCGGAAGTCACGTGAGGGGGCGTTGCCGGCGGACGGGAAATACTATTTATAGCTTGGACTTCAGTTGAACGACACTAGCCGTTGGGGGTTCAACTGCAACTCGATTCCATGGCTCTTGAACTGCTGCACAGTGCAGAGTTCTTTTTATCTCGGGAGCCATGAAGCAACTTTGCTCCAGCAACTTTCAAATCTGTTTTGCTCTGTTCCGAACTAGTATATATAACATTAACATAACAATTAAATTTTATTAAATACTGATTAATAATCAAATGAACATTGATTAAAAAGCAATAACTCCTAAACTTAAAGTATTTTTACGTTAGAGCTATAATTAAGTTAAACAAAATTGAATTATAATTAAGTTAAGAAAAATTTAATTAATATTTTTATTACATAAATTAAAATTTAATTTCAATAATTAAATTAATTTTTTAATTCATATAAGCTATTTTTTAATCATTAGATACACATTTATTAAAAAGCAATAACTCCTAAACTTAGATGAAAAATATTTTTATGCTAGAACTATAGCGACACAGAAATACCAAATAAAGTTTTTATCTTAAGCATTATCCTTCTGTATTAATTTAATAGTATTCCTGTTACCAGATACTGGTTCATCTTTAGTTATACAGTAATGAAAATTAACTATAATTAAAGATTTTCTTTAAATAATACACACACACATATATATATATTGTTATTATTTTTACATGTATAATTAATATTAATAAATATGATTACTTAAATATATAAATATTTTCTCTTAGTGATTTGTTATACATTATCTTCAATTTTCACTGCTTAATTAGGGGGGCATAAATTAGGAAAAAAAGAGACAGCTTATTATAAAAAAAAAAAAAAAAAAAAAAAAAAAAAGCTTTTTTTTTTTTTTAGACATAGCTCGAACAGTGAACATTTGTTTTGGATAATACACTTTGTACAAATCCAAACATTACATGCATGTATGTTTAGAATTAAATCAAGTTATTTTTTAAACATTATTAGTTAGTAATAATTCATAAGATATTTTTTTGGGGGCTCTAATTAGAATCCAAAATCTGCGATTTTTTTTTTCTTTTTTTTGTATACATTAGTAATATATTTGAATGTCATTGTTATCTCAAGAGTTTTATGAAAATTGCAGTAGCAGATAATATATAAATCATATATATTAAATATCAATTATATTAGAAACACACGCATACAAATATAAAATTTCTGCAGACATGTGTGGATGTATATTTCCATATATTCATATGCATGATTACATGTGTATGATTATATATACTTTTACTTAAAAAAGAAAAAAAAAGTGGCAGATTTATTGGTTTGGAATGTAATGTAGGAGTAAAAAAATGTTAAAACTACATAAAAAAAAATATGCAATATTATACTGATTATTAAAATCCTCAATTGATTATTCTGTATTACTATTGTATACATTGTGTGAAAAAATAAAATTTTGATCCATGAGGTCTTTCTAAAATTTTTATTCTCTTAATAAAATTTTGAATTGATAAAATGTTGGTACTTAAAAATTCATTTAAAAAAATCAAGTTTATTTTTAGTTGTCATTTTATAAACAAACTTAATATAATAACAGTTCTCCTTTTTTTTTTTCTTTTTTTTACTTATTTCTTTATTTTATTGTATTTTTGTAGAATTTAACAAGTCATGATTTCATGACCATTTCAAGCAATAGAAATATCACCATGGGCTATGTTATTACTTTGATATAATTTAAATATTTAATTTAAATTATTTTATAAAAAATATAAGTTCATAAATTATTATTGATTATAAATTATAAATTTAAAGAAATATTAATAATATTTTACGAATTTATTTTATACAACTACTTAAAAAATTCTCTTATATAATTGATGGTAAATGATAAGTTTTAGTTTTTAAAATAAATTACTACTATATTTATTTCACCCACAATTTTATAAAATATAATGTAATTTAATACATTAGAATGGCATGACTATATTTCATTACCCTTTCCATAGAGGGCGACACTATTAAACGATAAAATGTTAGCCAGAAAATCTTTCAAGAATGGGATGCGCAGAAAGTAGGCGCAGCGGTTCAGGAGCCATGGAATCGAGTTGCAGTTGAACCCCCAATGGCTAGTGTTGAACGACGGCTTAGCTTCGTCGATGTCTTGTGTCTGTATGTGTTGGTGCTTTGGAAAGACGACAGCTCACGTTTTTAAATGTTTTTTTAAGATGAAGTGGGTAGCGTTTTGGAGATAAAGTTTCCCGGTGTTTAGCTCTAGTGATTTTTACGCTTTTATAAAGAAATGTTTTATCACAAGTGTTAGTTTCTTACAAGTTAAAGCGGCAATGGCTTACGACATTGATGCGGTCTCTTTAAATTGTGTAAACAGAAGATAGGCGAACTATCACCGTTCGTTTTGGCTTTTTAGTATCCAGTGAGATGTGCCTGACAGACGTTCGTGTTGTGAAGTTCAGTCTATTGGAATTGGAGATATGCCTGCTGCCTACTGCATGTTTTTCAGATAATATTTCTCTTTTTATTTCTATTTATTGAAATAGTCTGACTTTTATTTACAGTTAATATTCTCTCTCCTTTTAAGAAAACGTAGTTTAAGTTCCAGACATTATACTGGTTTTACTTTTTGGAATCTTGCCAACTTTTCTTTTAGAGTGGAGGAACGAGCTGTAGGATTACAATCTGGTTTCCAAGAGACCAGGGTTTTCCCATTTCGATGCTACAGATAGGTTGTGATAAGAGTTTGTCCGAAACACACGCAACAGCGGATTACCGCGCAGTGTATTCGACACTGTTACGACTTGTGGCATCATAATATTTGTGATTCCTAGGAAACTCTATCACACGGATTTCGCTAGGGAGTTTCCATTTAGGCTTGCTGCAGTTCGGAAATCCATTTATCATTAACTTTTAGTTAATGTCTTGCTTCTGGTCTTTAGTTTACTCTTGAGTGACAGTTGCGGGTATCTGAAGATTTCAGTTAAGCTAATGTTGATAAATAAGTTGTGCTTGCCTTTATATGGAGTCTTTTATATAGGAGAAAAGAGATTGAATTTAATTAAGTCTATTCCATTAATTATTTTGTTTTTCTTAAACGTCAGTAATTAATATTGTTACCAGACTTGAACTGGATTGAGTTTATATTTTCCTTAATAGTTAATTGAAGTAAAATTACATTTGGCTTTTAAGATAAATACCTTTTTGAAATTAAGCTTTACTTTCCTTTTAATCAGTTTTAAAATAAAGTAAATAGTTTTTGATTAAAGTTTAAAATTAATTAAGTTTAATTACAATTTTTTTATAAATTAAAGTAAAATGTGATTTCTTTGAAATAATATATTTACTTTCTGGTGCTCCGGTTCATGTCTCAAACATGTTGATAGAGAGTCACAGAGAACTTATGTCATGTGTTTGAAAATCTTATTTTGTTTTAATGATTTTAATTTCTACTATTGTTTTATTTAAATGTTTTTAATAAAATTGTTATTTGTTTGAACTTGGTTTGGTTTTCTTTAAATATTCTTTTACAGATAGTTTTATATTGCTTTATCTCATCATTTGCAGTTAATAGGTTTCTGGGCAGACAGAGTCAGCAAATGTTTCCATTTGCGTGTTAACTCTCAGTTTAATGACTTTCAGCAGTAATTAACCTTTGGTTATTACTTTCAGAAAACCATTAAAAAGCAACTATTACAAGAAAACAGGAGACTTTTTTCGGATTTCAGCGACTAGTTTTACTGAAAATATTCAATCTTTTTCTTCAAAGCGCCTATAGAGTCATCTTCCAAAACGCACTTTTTCAGCGGTTGTTTGAGGAGATTCGTGATTTTTTTTCCACGACGAATTCCAAAATTTGCGATTTTGCCCCCCCCCCTCCCACCCTCCAATCGATTGACGAAAATACATATTTCTTTCCAAGATCTTTTTATACTGTCGTTGAAGGAGATTTTGTGATTTTTTCCGCGATCCTTTGCCAAATTTCGCAATTTTTTCTACGACAGATCGACAAAATTGATTTTTTTCCCACCACCACTTGTCCAAATTCGCGATAAAAAATTTTCGCGAACGATTGATGGTAGTTACTATTTGTTTCAGAGATCTTTTGATGAAATTTCAGATACTTTTCTAGATCGGTTGTCAAAATTCGTGATTTTCTTTTCACGACCGACTTACAAAATTTGTGATTTTTTGCTCGATCATTTGATTAAATTCTCTCTTTTTGGACCAAATTTGCGTTTTTTGGCCGCCACCATTTCACGAAATTTGCGATTTTTTTTCTTGTGATCGTTAGACAAAATTTGCAATTTTTGGCCCATTCTTTTGACGAATTTTGTGATGAGTTTTCTGCGACCGAATGACGAAAAATCGCCATTTGTTTCTGCGACCTTTGGTAAAATTCAAGATATATTTTACGGTTGTTTGAGGAGAATCGCGATTTCTTTCCTAATCGATTGAGGAAAATAGTTATTTCTTTTCGCTATCTTTTGCTACGATCGTTGGAGATTTTGCAATTTTTCCTATGACCTATTGCAAATTTCCCGTTTTTTTTAGGGTGACCGTTTTGCAGAACTCGCATTTTTTTCTGTGATCCTTTGCCAATTTTTGCATTTTTGTTATCGTTTCACGGAACTCACGATTTTTTTCCGCAATCCTTTGCCAAAATTTGCGAATTTTTCTGCGACAAACTGGCGAATTTTTTTCTCCACCACCACTTGTCGAAATTTGCGATATATATTTTTTCCACGACCGATTGATAGTATTCGCTGTTTGTTTCAGATATCTTTTGACGAAATTCGCGATTCTTTTCCACGATAGTTTGTAGGAATTCGTGATTTTCTTTTCAAAACTGATGACTTACAAAATTCTTGATTATTAGCGCAATCATTAAACAAATGATTGCACGATTTTCGATTTTGTACACGATTATTTGACCAAATTGGCGTCTTTTCAGGTGTGATTCTGTTCTGAATTTTCTGAAAATTTAAGGCATTCGGTTCCAAAAATTTAAAAAAATTAGTCACCAGTCAGAAAATTTGGCATAAAAAATATCGCGAATTTCGGCAAACGGTCGCCAAAAAAAATCAATTTCGACAATCGTTCACAGAAAAAAGTCGCCAATTTCTTCAAAGGATCCAGAAAAAACGAATTTCTCTAAAGTATCGCAGAAAAAAACGCGAATTTCTACAAGGGATCACGAAAAAACGCAAACTTCGTCTAGGGATCGCGAAAAAAACCACACATTTCACCACGCAAATTTCGTCAAAGGATCGCGATAAAGAAACGCAAATTTCGTCGAAGAATCGCAGAAAAACACGAATTTCGCCAAAGGACCAACGAAAAAACTGATAATTGGCGCCGGGAGATTCCCCCCCCCCCCCTTTCCCTCCTCTTCTGTAACCTTTCAGAAAATTTGCTGTGAATTTCAGATTTTTTTTTTTTTTTTACTCAATCACCCCTGCTGTCTTTTTGTCCGCGACCATTTGACGAAATTTGCAGTTTTTTTTCTCTTGGTCGTTAGACGAAATTCGTTATATTTTGTGTATTCTTTTGACGAAATTTGCGATGATTTTTCCGTGACCAAATGACGAAAATCGCCATTTGTTTCCGGAACCTTTGATAAAATTCAAGATATTTTTCCATGGTCCTTTGAGGAGATTCGCGATTTCTTCGACGATGAATTACCAAAATTCGCATTTTTTTTTTTTTCCTGCCGATCTTTTCATGAAATTTACGATTTTCTTTACACTATCCTTTGCCAAATTTCATGAATTTTTCTACGACCAATTGACGAAAATGATATTCGGTATTTGTCGGAGATTTTTTGATGAAATTCACGATATTTTCCCACGATCTTTTGTCGAAATTTTTTACTGTACCACTGCAAATGCTATACTCATTTTTTTTTCTTTTAAAGGGTTTTACTAAAGCATTTTACTTTGTGCACTCCTTCCAGGGCCGAAACTAGCTATATTTTCACACGGGGCAAACGTGGATTTTGGCGCACCCCTCCTTCCCCCGCAAAATAAATTTACAAAGAGAAATTTGTGAAAGTTTCTATTAGCGGGCTTATTTTAAAATTTTAAATGTGTAACAGTAAAATACGTAATATTGAAATATATAGCCATCTTTGTCAAATATTTATTCATTAAGACCTGTGAAAAAAATCAAAAGGAAGCGGAAATATTTCCGCTTTATACAGGTTTCCATCTTGGCAGATATAACTGTTGGTATTCATTCTGTTGGAACCATGCAGTTTTTTTTTATTTAAGACAAGATTCCATTATAGACAGATTTCATTTTTCCAGATTTTGCTGCTGTTGTAGCATTACAAATATTACAAATGAGGTACTTTAATGTCATAGTGATATGAGTCACATTGTTTTAGGAACTAAAAAACCGGGATTTACTGTAGGCATAAAAATGAATTCCAGCATTGTAAAATATCTTCCTGTACTATCTATACCAGTTTTGGGGAATTGTGACTTATACCACTCTTCTTATGTATAGATTGTTATGTCTATATACTTTCCTCAACCTAATGCTAATTTTCAAATTTATGTGCGACTCAAACAAACATTTTGAATTTTCAACCACTTCGTTTTTATTGTACCAGTCAGTTACCTGATCTCGCCCCCTCTAAGGCCAAATATGGTGATATGCATGTAAAAAAAAGTAATTATAAGAAAAAGAATGGGATTATTCATTTGCTGTCTTGTATATTGTAGGTGAATCTTTTTATCTATTTGGCAATTTTAATGTTCTTTATTGAGCTTTTCTTTTTGATTTTTCGGCTAATTTTTTTTTTTACACAAATTGCACACGCACATATATATATTGTATAAAACGGCAAACCAAATTTTCACCTGGCACCCAGGGCACATGCCCCCTCTGCCCCCTTTAGTTTCGGCCCTGACTCCTTCTCCCATTTGTTTTTATTGCCCCGGGCAGCCACCCGACTTCGCCCATATTAAGATGGGAAAAATGAAAGCTCAACGCTTCTCAGGGAGAGAGAGAAAAAAAACTGAACATCCTTCATGGAATCTTTTTTATCAGAAAAGCCGGAGTCAAAGAAAATCTTCATTTGGCGCCCCCCTCACATTTTGGTACATTTGGAATTGGAGAAAGAAAATAGCCTAAGAGAACAGCTCTTTTTTCTAATTCATTTGCAGACTTCTATTACAGATGAATCTTTTTATATATTTGTAAATGTTAATGCATTTGGTTCTGTTTTCCTTTTGGATATTCCGGCTGTGAGACATTTTTATGCAAATTCAATATAAATACATACTTATTTTTACATGTAAAGACAAAAGAAATATCTTCATGTGGCACCCCCTACGCTTTCTGTTCTGGCGCCCAGGTTGTAGAAGATTGGGGGGGGGGGAGCACTTGCCCCCTGACGCTACGCCTATGCTGTATAATACTAGAAAAGTATGAATGGGTATACCATAAAATTTGAAAGAGATATGAAGCCTAAATAATATCAAATATTGCTATTCTGTATAACTATTTTTTCAATCTTATCCTAATCTATTTATGACAGGGTTGTAGTGGGTAGCTGCCCAGGTACCCACCCAGCTGTATAAAAAACCTGGGTTTTTTACAACCCTGATAAGATTGTTATGTTTATTTAGTATAATGAAACCAACTAAGACGGAATTTCAAGGGACAGAAGAAAAATTCCGTAACAGGTTACTGTCTTAGCAGGTATGGTATTCTTACTGTAAGAACAATGACATATTTACATTTAAGACAGGATTCCTTCCTGTTATCCTGGTTCGTTCGCCTGTTATCATAGATTCTGTTGTCATAGGGTTTACTGTATTTTATTACTGAAGATTATTATTTGTGAAGAAGGTGGAATCATAGTCCACATTTTGGCATTTTAATCCAACTTACACAGAGAAAATTGCCCATTTAAGATTATGAAGTCATTCCCATCTATTAGCAGAGTTGTATAATAGACGCACGTGCACACAACATGTGCGGAAAATTTTCCGCAAAATTCAGAACTCTGCGGAAAATTACAGGAAAAAAACGTACTTTTTGTACTTGTAACTTTTTTTTTTTTTTAAATACCAAAAAATTAAAAATATTCCCCAATTTTATGTATGACTTATTTATTGTTTGCCAGGGGTGATTCTGTTCCGAATTTTCTGAAAATTAATAAAATATCGGCTGTCAGTCTGAAAATTCAGACATAAAAAATATCACTGAAAAGTAGTGTGAATTTTAACAAATGGTTTCCGAAAAAAAAAAAAACAGTTTTGTCAATCATTCACAGAAAAAATCATCAATTTCGTCAAAGCATCACGGTAAAAACGAGCATTTCTTCAGAGGATCGTGAAAAAGAAAAATATTTTCGTCAAAGAATCTCAGAAAAATTGCAAATTTCGTCAAAGGAGCGTAGGAAAAAACGGATTTCGTAAAAGCATAGTGGGAAAAGCCCAAATTTTGTCAAAGGATTGCCAGAAAAAAACACAAATTTCGTAAAAGAATCGCTAAAAAAAAAAACTAATTTCGTCAAAGGAGCGCAGAAAAAGGCCCAAATTTTGTCAAAGGATTGTGAAAAAAAAACGCAAATTTCGTAAAAGAATCGCGGGAAAAACTAATTTCGTCAAAGGGTCGTGAAAAAAACATGAATTTCGTCAAAGGGCGGCGGAAAAGTGCGAATTTCATCAAAGGATCGCGGAAAAAAACTAATTTCGTCAAAGGATCGCGAAAAAAACACAAATTTTGCCAAAAGACCATGGAAAAAGTGCGAATTTCGTCAAAGGATCACGAAAAAACACTAATTTCGTGAAAAGATCATTGAAAAAATGCTAATTTGGTCAAACGATCACAAAAAAAACTAATTTCGTCAAAGGATTGCGAAAAAAGCACGAATTTCGTCAAAGGGCTCGATAAAAGTGTGGATTTCGTCAAAGGATCGCGAAAAAACACCAATTTCGTGAAAAGATCGCTGAAAAAATGCGAATTTTGTCAAGGAATCACGAAAAAAAAAACGAAATTTGTCAAAGAATTTCAGAAAAACCTCAAATTCCGTCAAAAGAGCGCAGGAAATAAAACGAATTTCATAAAAGCATAGTGGAAAAAGCACGAATTTTGTCAAAAGATCCCGAAAAAAAATACAAATTTCGTCAAAGAATCTAAAAAAAATGTGAATTTCGTCAAAGAATCTAATAAAATGTGAATTTCGTCAAAGAATCTAAAAAAAATGCGAATTTCGTCAAAGAATTGGAAAAACACGAATTTCATCAAAGGATCTCGAGAAAAACTGATTTCACTAAAGGATCGCAAAAAAACGTGAATTTCGTGAAAAAACGGGAATTTCGTCAAATGATTTCAGAAAAAAAAAGATAATTTCGTCGAAGGGCCGCGGTAAAAACTGATCGATTTCTTTAATGATGGTACCTTTCTTATCATGGATTTTTAGATTTATTATTTTTTTAACCAAAATAATTATTATTTAATATCAATTTTTAATTTAAATGGTAATTATTTTAAAACTGTTTTCAATTCATATCGTCAAAATAATATAACATGTTATTTTATTAAACATTAAATTAATTTGCAGAAAGTTTTTGACCCAATATTTGTGTGCGCAGAAAGTTTTTGGTTTTATACAAGTCTGTCTATTAGGTTATGAAGTGTTCACAAAGATTGTATTTGAAATCAGGATTGCCATTTATTTCAGTACTCGAATTCCTTGCACTTTCCTGAGCAAAAAATTAAAATTTCCCAGAATAATTCCTCTGAGAATTTTCAAAATTTCAATGGATAAATTTTGCAAAGTACTAAAATTTAATACAATTCCTTGTTTTTAATACTCATTTTTAAATTCCATCAGTTTTTCCTATACAGTGGCAATCCTGAAGATTATTATTTGTGAGGAAGGTGGAATCATAGTCCACATTTTGGCATTTTAATCCAATTTATGTGGAGAAAATTGCCCATTTATGACTATGAAGTCATTCCCATCTATTAGACTAGGGTATTCACAAAGATTGTATTTGATATCAGGATTGCCATTTATTTCGGCAATCGAATTCCTTGCACTTTCTTGAGCAAAAAATTAAATTTTCCCAGAGTAATTCTTCTGAGTATTTTCAAAATTTCAATTGATAAATTTTGCAAAGTACTAAAATTTAGTAAAATTCCTTGTTTCTAATACTCATTTTTTAATTCCCTCAGTTTTTCTAGTTTTCCTTATACAGTGGCAACCCTGAAGATTATTATTTGTGAGGAGGGTGGAATCATAGTCCACATTTTGGCATTTTAATCCAATTTACCTGGGAAAAAATTGCCCATTTAACCCGGGTTTTTAATAAAATCTGCCCGGGCTGGGTATTTTTTTAATAAAAAACCCGGGTTTTTTACAACCCTGAATTAAAATGAACGTAATTCAGTACTGACAATAAAAGTAGTGCATATTTAAGCTTCATTTGCATTTCATAAACTTAAATTCAGCCTAGTAATAATCTTTTCTTTTTACAGTGTAGCTAAAACAAAACACTTGTTCGAAGTTTAAACTTGGCACTGTGCTAAACGTGCTTCGAAAGGAGTTCGCAAAGTTGCTATGCCATATTGGTCCAACCTGGTTTTTTCAGATAGGTTTTTAATTAACTTTTAAAGACACGAAAGGTGTATTGAGAGATCACATCAATGCAAACTAGTCTCAAATCCCATAGTATTTATTGGATTAAATTTAATTAAATTAGTCTGCTTTTAACAATTTGGTGCTTATTGCTTTTATACTGCTACTGGGCATTGCATTACACAAATACATCATTAAAATTGTTATCTGGGCTTTTAACCCCTTGGGGACGAATGACCAGTATTCGAGCTGCGTAAGGTGCTCAGAATCAGGTATTCTCACCATTAAATTTTTATTGTAAATTTTGCCTTATTTAATCCAAGCATTTCCCCAATTCAATTAGGCAAAATTTTCTGTTTTAAAAAACCAGTAATTAAAGATTAAAAATTCTGTAAAAGACACTCGTCCCAAAGGGGTTAAAAGACAATGGTACATAGAGTATGCGCCACCACTGTCATTATGTATGTCCAAGCCATCCGTGTCTTTAAGGGGTGGTATCTCGGCTAATTACCAACAATTTTTTTTAAAAGTAATTAATAACAATCCTTTTATACTTCTGCTATGATAGGTACCTCCAGCCATGGGTGCAAGTCTTCCATCCACAGACGGAATTCAGTCTTTTGAAAATTCCTGGGGACGGAAAAAATCTCGAAGGACAAAAAAAAAAAAATAAATAAATAAAAATAAATTAAAAAAATCTGTTTTTAGATTTACAGGATTTGTGCAAAATGTTTATGAATAGGACTTAAAATAACTCCACTTCCTTCAAAGGATTGTAATCTAAAAGTAGATTTGAATGGGATATATTTCAAATTGTTATCGTTTAGTAATCAAAGATTTTTTAAAAAAAAAGAAAGACATTAACAGGACACATCTGCAGATATTTGAGATAAAAAAAGAAAAAAAAAATATTGGAAGATATTTTTAAAATTACAAAAACTCTTTTTGTATATGTGTGCCGATGCACATTCTTGAGTATTTTGGAATTTTATTTGTCATAGCATGTCAACTTCATTGTTTTTAGCTGTAAGCCTGTATGAATTAAGCTTTTCAAATACTGTTTACATGAATATGAATGTTTTACATGCATGCCAAATGCACTTTTTTTATAATTCGGTTTCAACATAATTGAATTTTACTGCATATAATATTTAGCACTGGTTTTGTCTAAGTGGTTCTTTGGCGCGTGCATATGTGCTCATTCAGTGAGGGAGGGTTTAAAATATTTTCAGTCTTGGCCAAATTTCAAGTCTGCACCCATGCCTCCAGCGCTCCTCAACACCTTAGCTGAAAGCCCGTAAATTGTGATTTGTGTGTAATGGAAAAACTGTGTGACATAGGTTGATCACTATAATTTTCCTCTAAGGTTTAAATTAACGTCTACTACCTTTAATTTTTTCATAATGTAGGTTTCATCTACTGAAACTAATCTGGGAGGAATTAGGAATTAAATAGGAATTGAATTATTTTACTATATTCCAAGCATTCAATATAATTTAGATTGTATTATTACATTCAAATTGCTGTTTGAAAATGTAAACAAAGCCGTGACCAGAAATCCGTAAAATTCTAAAATCCACACAACCTCTGGTCCCAAGCTGTGCTGATTTGTGGGAGTCTACTGCATTCTGAATTTCTTAGCACAGTAACAGGAAGCTGTGGGGAAAGTAAAGGCTTTGAAAATCTATATTATTCCTTAATAAATGATTTCTACATTTTATGCAAATACAATAAGTATTACTGACAAATAAACTGAAAAAAAAAGCAAATCCAAAACAAAAGGTCTGAATTACATCTTCAGAGGATGAATAAAGGATTTTCAACTGTTATGAAGTTATGCCTATCGGCATTTTTAGTCTGGTAACTAACTACTGTTAGACTTGAAATTTCCTCTAGCCTAGTCTTTTCCCTCTTTTTTTCTTTACCTTCTAGATGGTTAGAGTGAGTGAATTTTAATGGCAATGCAGTCAACATTTCGCTGTAAGATCATAATGAACATTAAAGACTGAATCAGCGATGCCATGGACGCGCTATAGCACGTAAATTACGCGAAAAATCGGAGACGGGGCGCAAAAAAATAGTTCTTACGCGTCCCATAGGACGTGTAATTTCATCAAAAAATCGTGAAAAAAAGCCAATTTTCGTCAAAAGATCTCAAAAAATAGCGTATTTCGTAAAAAGGCTGCGAAAAGATAGCGTATTTCGTCAAAAGGCTGTGAAAAAATAGCGAATTTCACCAAAAAATCGCGAAAAAAAGATTTTTGTCAAAGGATCACGAAAAAAGCGCAAATTTCATCAAAATATCGTGGAAAAATACAATTTTCGTAAAAGGGCCACGAAAAAATAGCGTATTTCGTCAAGAAATCGCGAAAAAAGCCAATTTTTGTCAAAGGATTGCGAAAAAAGTGCAAATTTCATCAAAATATCGCGGAAAAAACGCTATTTTCGTATATGGGCTGCAAAAAAAATAGCGTATTTCCTCGAAAGATCGCGAAAAAATAGCGAATTCCGTCAAAAAAATCGCAAAGAAAAGATTTTTGTCAAAGGATCGTGAAAAAAGTGCATATTTCATGAAAATATCGCGGAAAAAACGCGATTTTCGTAAAAGGGTAGCGAAAAAATAGCGTATTTCGTCAATAGATCGCTAAAAAATAGCGAATTTCGTCAAAAAATCGCGGAATAAAGCCGAATTCCGTCTAAAAATCTTGAAAAAAGATCACATTTCATCAAAGTATCGCGGAAAAAACACTATTTTCGTAACAGGTTCGCGAAAAAATAGCGAATTGCACCAAAGGATCGCGGAGAAAACGCGAATTTAGTCAAAGCATCCAAAGCACCAAAAAAGATGTGCAAACCAAACTTATAGGTAGAATATTCATAAAATGGGATTTAATTTTTAATTTTTTTATTTATAAGATTCTTAAAAATACAGCATGATTTCAGTGTACTTTGATAATCTATTCAGGGGGTGGACCAGTGAATCCCCCCCCCCTCTTTCTTACTGCATTGAAATGCCTCCCACCTTTTGAAAATTTAGGATTTGATGCTTATTTATGATTTAGATGTGAATTTCCCTTCCAAGGAAAATGTCTGATTCCAACACAGATCTATGCTGACAAATAATTCAATGGGAAGTGCAATGAAAGCACTTATTATTATTATTCAACAAAAAGTACCCCTTTACTTAACATAAGTATTCTTTTTTTCAGCAAAAATATCTTTTTCAATATAATATCTTGCCCCTTTTTAAAAGGAATGCAAACATTAGTGATACTTGTTAGTAGAACTTGATATCTTCTACTCTCAAATACTGACGACTTCTATTCTCAAATAGCTTTATTTTACAATTAAAATTGTATCTTGCATTTTTACTTTTTAAAAAGTAAAGAAAATTTCTCTTAATATTTTTTAAAAATACCTTATTTGAGTGCAAATAATACTGGTTTTAATTCATTATTTAATTATTATTAAACAATAATTAATGCATTTATTTTATCTTTTCCAAATAAACAAGTTTCATTTATTCCTTTAAAATATGAATTATTATTGATGGGGACCCGCTTTTGTAAAAAAGGGACCCGGATTTTTGGAAATCCTGGGTCCCGGGGACCCAGGATTTTTCAAGTACAGCGACATCACTGCTGAATATAAGTGATTGGTGTGAATTTTTTATGTAGAAAACTGTTTCATTTGCATTATTTTTCTCCAAAAAGTTATAAATATTTTATCTATCCTTTCTCCTTGCTTCTTTAATATTCTTCATAGATGAAATTAATATTATGATAAAAATTGTGACCATATAATGGCTGTATCACACAGGGACTTTTTCCTAAACATTTTTAGCCTAATAATATTATGATTTTGTTTTCTACAGAGCATAGTTTTTGTTTTCATGTCAAAAATGTTGTTTATCTTGCATGTGCTGATCAATATCACCTGTAGCAAAAACAGAAGGAAATATCCATACTTATTCTAAACATATCGATTGAACACATGATAACCTTATGACTTAACTTCTTGGAGAAATTTTTTTGCTTAGCGTCTAAGAAAACTGAATAAATTCGTACTTATAGTGTTTATATCTTCTACCATGTGATATGACTTTGTGCAGTTATTTTTTCTCTTATTTCTACAATTTTTAACTTTTTCATGATATTCTTAATGTCAATTTAAGTAGATTTTTTTATAAGTTGTTTATTTATAAGTTTCCCTCCTTTTTTTTTTTTTTTATAAGTTGTTGCCATAAACATTCAAACTTGTTGCGAACAGGGGTTACCCCAATATTGCTGTTAAAATTTCTCTCAAAACTTCTGTTATTGCACTTTAATGGCCTAAATATTCCTATTATGTCAGAGTGTAGTGTTAAATGATAGTGCCATAATGGCATGATAAGAAACTGGAATTTCAAGTTTGTTTTAGATAAGGATTGATTACTAGAAAACTATTTGCAGTCATATTTTTTAAGTATAATATGTGTAATATAAAATAAATATTTCAGTATTTATCAATAAATATTTCATTATTTATATTAATTTTGATCTTGTTGAGTCATTTCATTATTTTTTAGGTTTTAGAAGAATCATCATCGGTACCTACAGCTTTGACCTATAGAAAAATTAGACAAAGGTGCTATGGCGTGCTTTTCAACACATTTCAAACTTATTGTCAAAAGAACTCATCTGTTAAATGTAGCAAAAACATTTTGATCAAGGAATGGTGTGCTTACCAAGGAAATTTTATGGAGCGACTAGAATGTGTTGAGCCTTTACCTCTGAAATATCGTGAAGCTTTAGAAACTGAAAGTAATATACATATTTTGTACAAAAGTAATAAATGTATTTTATTTTTAGCAAAATTTAAAAATCAGTTTAAAAGATTCATTCTAGTTACCTGATAGTTTAACCCTTTAATCATTATAATGTTTACAAAATGTGTTAATCCCTTTGCCATGAGGGTACATGATATCCTAATTTTTTCTACCATTATTTTCAAAGTGTAGTTTTTGCCATATTTATTCACAGAATTGCTGCAATAAAATTTGCCAATAACTTCTAATTAGAAACACTCGTGTTATATATTTAAAAATTGTATACTGGACTTCAGTGCTAATAGATGTAAAAAAAAAAAAAAAAAAAAAGGTATGCTCTAAAGAGTATAATGATAAACGTTTATAGTTTTACTTGAAAAACAGTACAATGCATTAAAAAAACAAAAAAAAAACAGAAGGTCTATATGGCATATACTGTCATATACTATAGGTTTAACTCTCATCATGAAGGGATTAAAAAATAATTGCATTTTTTTATTGATGCTTTCTAATACTTATAAAATTCTGAAAGATTCCTAGAAAAAATACTAAACCCAAAGTCAAAAGGTCCCAAACAAATGATAATTGATGATAGTCTCTTTGAAAATTATAAAAACATTAAAAAAATTATAAAATAAAATTTAAAATTTTCCTTAAATATAAGGTGTTTTTTAAATAACCCAATGTGTTACATCTTTTTTTTTTAGCAATTAATTTATACATTAATAATTTAAACTAAAATTACAGGGAAAAAAAAATGTAAACAAAGTAATAACCTACAATCAGAGTTGTATAATATAGATGCACGTGCGAATGCCATGTGTGGAAAATTTTCTGAAAAATTCGTAGCTTTGCGGAAAAAGGTTAAGAAAAGAAAAACACATTTTTTGTTTTTGTAACTTTTTTTTTAATACCGAAAATTAAAAATATTCTGCAATTTTATGTATGATTTATATATTGTTTGTCCACAATTCAAAGTTTAAAGACTCAAAACATTGTTGTAACATCACAGACCTTTTTATTTCTATTTCCCGCACACCCCGATTGGTTTTCCATTGGCAGCTTCAGTGACTTTTTAGCCCGGCGACAGCGGTTTAATCGGTGTTATAAGAGTGACTGCATTTTGTGTGAAGAGATCACAATATTAAGGATTGGGCTGTTTCTAAACGCATTGACAAAATGATTGAAAAGGATTCACCCCTTCCAATCATGGATTTTTGCTTTATTATTTTTTAAGATAATTATTCATTAATCAATTTTGAATTTAAATAGCAATTATTTTAAACTATGGTTTTTAATTCATATCATCAAAATAATATAACATGTAATTTTATTAAACATTAAATTAATTTGCAGAAAATTTTTGACCTAATATTTATGAGCATGGAAAATTTTGGGTTTTATACAAGTCTGCCTATAATCTGCACAACATTTGGTCTCAAGCAGTGCAGATTTGTGTGAGTTGTGACCATACATATATTTTTTTTAACTCCCCTGGGCAACAGTGATTGTGATATTAAAAGGCAAAAAAACTAAATATTTTCTTCCCATCTTCATGCAATGTGCTTGAAAAACGTTCCTCATTTGCATTCAAAGAGGGTTTTTAGTTAGGGTCAGGTGGGGGAAAGTGGGCCCATGGGGTAAAGTGCAGGTACATTGAAAAACACCTATTTTCTCTTTTTAAATTAAGATATTTAGTTAATTCTTTTTTAGAGACATATATTGAGATTATGGTGAATATTTTAGTTTTAGAAACTGGGAAACAAATTTAACATTTACAAACTATCTTGTTTGTGTTCATTGCATAAGATAAGTTAGTTTAAGCTTCTGATGAACTTTCTTCTAAAATCATTATTAACTGTCAAAAACTATTAATTTTAGTTCAGACTCGCAGAGGAACATCTAAGGAACAGATCTACATAGAAAATTAATAATAAATTTTTTAATTATATTTATTATGAGTTGTTTTCTGAGGTGGGGTAATTTGGGGGTATGGTTAGGCTTAGCTAAGTTATCTATGATAGAAATATTTTTTTTTACCTGTGTGTTAACTTTAGTAAATGTCTGATGCTCTATATTTTATAATAAAATGACTACATACATATAATAAAATAATTACTGAGCAAGAGTGGTGAAGTTTTAACCAATGAAACAGTTTTGAAAAGGTTGGTTGCTGAAGAACGTGACTATAAGGAAAAATTCAGAGAAGCAAATACGGAAAAGGGCATGAAAAATGCAGAAGAAACTGACCGTAAGAAAAAAATATATCAAGAAAAGGAAAGGAAGAAAATCCAAAAAGCAGAGTAATTATAAAAGTAAAAGAAATGAAACAGGTAATATAAAAGTAGACTTTAAAGAAATAAAGCAATGTTCATGGGTAGAAGTTGAGTACAGGACAAAAAGTCGATCAGCTAAATCCATCAGTCAAGTGATACAAATTAATACATTCTATCACAAAGTATTTGACTAAGTCACCATTGGAGAATTATTACACTTTTCCTGCTATTGGCGATGAAGATTGTGTAGAGTTCAGCAATATATGCCGCATACTAAGTAAACCTAATTTTAATAGCAGTGGACATTATTTCTTAAATTTAAATATGTAAAATATATAATTTTTGTGCATTTGTACCTTTAAATATAATTAAGATACATTTATTTCAATGTATTCTTATTTCAAAAATAATTTTGGAACTACCCCCACTTTCTCCCACCATGGGGTAAAGTGAGGGTATCAAAACATGCTCTTTTAAATGCATCACTGTAAGAAAATAATCGAACAAAATTGAATGGTTATGTTTCGTGTTTAATCTATATGAATCCAATGTATATAAAATACATCAAAAATTTCATTAAAATAAATTTAATAGTTTGGTTTTAGGGCCTTTTCTAAAAAAAGCTTTATTTTACCCCACCTGACCCTACTATGTTAACTAATCATTAAAATGAAAAACCTGAATCTCAGATGTTTAGGATTTGTCTATCTATCCTTATCCAAATTTGAAAACCTCTACATGTGATGTCCTTGTGAAACTGTTGCTATTGGCAACAGACAAACAGGGAAGCATCTTTCTTTTATTAATATCATCATATACAATCTTTTATCATACAATTTCCAATTTAATCAAGATATCATAGGTAATGAAAATATACAGTCAAACCTCATTAACACAAACACATTTAATGCAAATTACTTTTAGCACAAATTGTTTCAGATTGTCCCATCCTGTTGTATGTAATGTATTTAAGTGCGGATAACACAAAATACTTTTAACACTAACAAAAAAAGTTTCCCCTTAAGTGTTCGCGTTAACAAGGTTTGACTGTATGGTAGACTCCTTCAAATCCGCACATCATCTACAATGAACACTGAAACTTTCAATTCAAATGTAGGGGCAAAATTACGGAATTTTTTAGTTTTATATCACTCTGTATGTATTTTAATATGAAATTCACGATAATACGACTGAATTTCGTAGTTTTCCATGAAAGAAGTATAAAGTTATTTCTGAAAAAAAAAAAAAAACAAGTCAAGATATTGTTGATATCTTTGGTAAGCACAATCTTTTTATGAAATATATTTATTTTAATCAAGCTTTTTTGGTTGTTAAGATAGACTAAACTTGAAATAAAACTTCCCTACTTATGATTTTGATGTGAATTAATAGGGTACCTTTATCAGGAAGATTTCATTGAATAATTCAAAGAAAATGTATGTATATCATTGTTATTATGCATATTTAACAAAATATTCTTAATTATTTACTTGACCTTTACTTTTAATAATTTAACCATTTTTAAAATTATTGTACTTTTTATCATTTTAGTTTATTACTTTATTTAATTATTTTAATATTTTACTATATTGCAAGCATTCATTTTAATTTTTATTGCATTATTGTATTCAAATTACTGTTTAAAAAATGTAAACATAGCAATGACCAGAAATCCACAAAATTCTAAAATCTGAACAGGTTGTGGTCCCAAGCTGTGTGGATTGGAGGGAATCTACCATATAATCTTTTATCATACATGAAGGATAAATTCGGTTAGCCTGATCTCTATAATTTTTAAAATTAAAAAATATGCATTTGTCTCATTTTATTGTGGAAAACAAATTTAGTAAATTTAACCTTTTCAATAAAAATTTATTTTATGACCTTCGAATATTATCTCGTTTGTTATTTTTTTTACAATTGATAGATTTCAAACATTTGTGTCATTTGTTTTATATGTAATTAGTTTAAAGTTATACATATCTTTTATGTGTTTTGTTTTAGTCTTCTCAAGTCCCACAAGGCCCTGGAAATTCTCATCAAGAGTATCCCAGCCTTCTAGTCCTAATGCATTTAAAAATTCCTGTATTCAAGAGGGAACAAATCAGGTTCGATATTTATTTTATTGATTTGTAAGTCACTAAATTTGTTTTGTTTTGTAAGAATATTTATGATTTGAGGAATCTCCAAAATTTGAGAAATTTATGATAAGGTAAAAAATTCCAGTTTTTCTTTTCTTCATTGTCTAATTTTTGAGGATTTTTGATATGTTAATTAAAGTATGTATTTTTAAGTGTTACAAAAGAAAAAAAATATACTTGCATAGTTTCAAAGATGTTTGTAGAGAATCTTCGTTTTCATTTTGTAATGGAAATCTAGCTAACATTGTATTCTGTTGGTGCTGACAAATTTTTGATAGCACAGATTCCAATTCTCTGCAAAATTATAAAAAGCAAGAAACTTTTTTAAAGAGGACTAGAAAGGTTTGAAATTATGAAAATTAAGTTTAATTATGGACTCTGAACCCTGTATTTATCTTAGACTACTTTTTTTTTTGCTTTTATATATAATCTTCTCTATAATCCACACTATGTATATTTCATTTAAACATTTAAAATCTGTTTTTAAGCACATAATATAGACTTTGACCAAAATAAAAGTTGACTGATCCGATGAATTTATTAAGAATTTTAATGCATTTTTGCATTCATTAGGAGGAAATGTTTTGTGTATCTTGTAAATAAATATTAGACTGCTATATTCTGAACATATTCATAGTTATATAAAACGTAAAATTGTTTCTTATTGTTTTATTTGCTAATTTGTTTTGCCTGGGCTTCATTTCTTATGGGTAAACTGCGAGACTACTAGAAATAGGCACAGGATGGATTTGAGCCAGTTTTGTTTTTTAATACTTAGGACTCAGTAGGTTATTTTTGGGGTCTGTTTTGATCTATTTCAGGTGAAAATGCCCTAAAACCTGTGTAAACGGTACTTATTTATAATTTAAAATTACTTTAAACAAAAACATTTTATGCTCCTGATAGAACGAACACTATACAATTATACTTGGTAAAATCCATCTCGATTTGAATTCAGCGATTCTTACAGTAACAAAGCTTCAATATATTCATCCTTTAGGTATTTAATTTTCTTCCTATCAATTAATGTTCACATATGTGTGTACTAAATTTCTGGTTGGTTTCAGTTATGAGATATAGTAAAATAACTAGATTACACATACGGGGAGAAAAGCTGATTCTGCGCATGCGAATGAAGCTACTCTACTACAGTGGCCCATCGATATAAGGAGAAAATGAAGTAGTTTATGCGTTCTTAAATTGCGTTTATATAAATTCAAGTCTTGATGAATGTTTTAAAATATATATAATGTCAATTATTTTTAACCACAAATTAGAAATTTTTTTGTTAAGTAATTTTTATGATAAAAAAATGTATAAGATAGAATATTCACTTTCAAAAACTATCATTTTTTTTTTTTCAGTTACACTTAAATATTTTTCCATGTGGAAGTGAATCAAAACAGTATTTAACTGAGATTTGAATTTCCATCAGTAGTATTTATTTTCTAACCAAAATAAAAGTTATGTACATTTTTAAACGAATTTCTTTCCAGGAGGCAGGGAGATATTATATTAATGTAAAGAGAAAGATTCTTCTGTGGATTTCCACCGTTCATCTATCCTAGTTCCCACCCCTCGAAAATTTCTTTTTTTCACCCCCCAATTTAAAATTTTCATTTTTTTTTCTGATTTAAAATGTTTTTCAGCCCCAATTGTTAAGCTGTAACAAAAAAATATAACTTATACACCCCTCCCTCCCCCCCCAAAAAAACGCAGTTTAAAATCTTTTTCTTTTTTTCCCGCCTGCTCATTCGTTTCTTTGCAATGACAACAAATAATTATATAAAATTTTCGTTACCCACAGAACTTAAAACAATTATCATTATTATTTTGTTCCAATTGTTAAGTTGTAGTAAAAGTGATACATAATTTATCCCCCCCCCCCTTCAAAAACAGAACACAGTTTACCATCTGTATTTTTTTTTTCTTTTCAGCCCATTCGTTTCTTTGCAATGGCAATCAATAATCATTTAAAATTTCTCATATCCATAAAACTTAACTTTATTTGTTAAGTTGTAACAAAAATAAATATATTACTTATCCATCCTCTAGAGGTCTGCACTGACCTGAGGCCCATACCCGGCAGAATGAAGCTAATTTTCAAACAGGCCGGGCCGGCAAAATTAGGACAATTTTTTCAACGGGCCGGTAAAAAAATTGAACGGGCCAGGCCGATAAAAAAATTTTAGTGGGCCTGCCAGCCTGATAAAATATGAGCTATTTTCAATGAATGTGACTTTTGCGAGAATAAATATAAATGTGCATCATGAGTTGATGCTAGTTTGACAACATCAATACAGAAATGTAACATGTCCAGTGTAGAGATCAGAATCGGAGAGCTACATGGTGTCTGACCCAAGCTTAGTTTTTTCTTCAGCAGACTTGTGCCGTGCCGCGATCAGGCTTGCATTTCTTTTCTACATAGTCGAGCCGGGCCAGAACTTGACTTAATTATTTTCAGGATGTGTAGAGCAGGCAATATGTTTTGTAAAAATATTAATAGCGATAATGAACTTCTGTAATCTTTGGAAATATACCTTAAGGTGCTTCTTAAATGCACTGCTCGACAACGTGAAACTTTGACACATGCTCTAACTTTTAACTGTTTAAAGCATAAAATTAACAAGCCTGACTCTTGAAGGGATTTGGAATCGATTAATGTTTTCCATTTTTAATAAATAAATTACTTGTCGAGATATAAGAGATTCTTGTCACATGGCTGCAGGTATTTCTCCTTTCCCACGCTGTCGCTTTTGGAAATTTGATTCAAATGCTAACTTTGACAGTATTTTCTCAAAGATATATTGTCTTTATTAAAAAATGGATAGCAACATTCGATTACATAGTTTCTGAATAAGAACACTTGTTAATCTTATGAATTTCTGAAAAGAAATGAATTTAGAAATGTGTCAGTAAGTTTCTCCTTTAGATTTGAGAAAAGCCTTAATAAATGACGAGAAATACTTTTTGTACTCACAAATTCACTCACAGTTTTTGTACTCTACTCACAAATCTACTTTTTATTATGCAGCTTCAAAAGTTATGATGTTTTTAACCCTCCTATTTTTCTTTTATTCTAAACTTCATTAATTTTTTAATGAATCCTTATTTGAATGTGAAAATGTCTAAGAATCTAAGTACTAATCATTATTGTTGCTATTGTGTCTTTTCTGTCTTGCGAAGACATCGTAATTTTAAAATATACTGTAAAATTTTCTCATAAATATATATGCAGTATTCTTTAATTGTAATTTTAAAAGAATCTGAATTTTTTGTAGAAATTGAGTTAGTCAGATCGGGCCGAGCCTGTTTTCACTGATTTCTGTAAGGGACGGGCCAGGCCAGGCCAAATTATTAATTTTTATGCTGGGCTAGGTCAAGATAGCTTTTGTTTGGGCCGGGCCCGGGAATTCTGGCCCATGCGGACCTCTATCATCCCCTCCTCCTCCTCAAAAAAAAAAAAAAAAAAAGCACTTTAAAATCTTAGAATTTTTTTCCTTGCCCATTCGTTTCTTTGCAATGACAGTAAATAATCATATAAAATTTTCCTTATCCACAGAACTTAAATTATTATTATTATTTTGCCCTAAGTTGTTGCAAAAGTGATATATAGAGATGCAACGGATGTCAGTTTGGCCGGACACTGGATATCCGGTGTAATTTGCAGCCGGATATCCGGCCACAGTATATTTTGATCTGTCCTTTTGTAATTTTTATTTACTTTTAAAGAAGGTAAGCACGGTTTTACATACTATTCATATGTTATTTTCTTTTCAGTCTAATTTTTAAATTTTCTATTAAGTTATTTTTATATTTAACTTATAACCAATATTATAATTAAATTATTTTTAAATCATTTGTTATAATTTCAGCTAAATAGTTTAGAAATAATAAAATATATTTATGAGAACAACAAACTCACAACTGATTACTTTAGGAAGAGAATATTTAATACTTTTATCTTCCTCTTTCTATAATATAAAGGACAAACATATCCATGCATAATGTTGGTGTCATTTTGATGGTGGCAACAGCAGATGTTGAAATTGAACTTTTACTGCATTTTTAAAATTTTCTAAATGGCACATTGTCACGAGGCATCTTCTCGTGTAACGGTTCCCGATAGTTATTAGTACTGATGAGACCAATGAGTAATCATGCCTCTAAACAAAACAAAGAACATTTAATAAGAAAAAAAAAAGTATTTACAGTTTCTAATACATCAACGGGCTAGGCTCATTGCCTATCTCTCCCGTGGTTTCAGAGCATTCGATAATAAAAACAAACACAGTTTTTGCGACCAGCGGCCAAACATATGTTCATCCTTCCAGTTCAAGGGCCTCTCTCTGCTCTCACCCTCCAATGTTTATTTTCTTTCCAACCCTCGCATCCCCCATCCGCGGAGAGTCCACTTCAAAATTCCAGAGATGCATTAGGGGTGCGAGGTTGTTAGAGTGTTCGGGGGACCACACGAATGTGACACCTCCCTTCCACTTTCTTTCATCTGTTTTCAACCGATGAACGGAAAGTCACTAAATAGTCACTATCTGAAGTCATGGTGTCAGTCCATATCATGATATCAGTCCATAACACCAGTTTTTTTTTCACCTTAATAAGTAAATATTGTTCTCAAGTGGAGGTTATCGTTTAATTTCCCTTGTACCAGATCCATTTCCCCATGAGTGATAATAGGATCGAACCGCATAAACTTCTTAACACCTTTGCATTAAAAACAATGGATAACACTTAGACTCACACAAACCCTAAATATTTGGTAAACTTTTTATAAGTAATTACACACTTAAAACTTTACACATATATCAAATATTACTTGTGCTACATACACTCCTAAGTACTGTTATCATTTTTAACGTTAAACCTGTGGAAACATTCTAATTTCCAAAAATTTTTTTAAACCACCTCATTTAGCAATTTCTAATAATCACTCATTAAATTAAAAGATCACATGATACCCCCCTCGGACAATAACACATAAATTAAGGCATTCTCGTTCTTAGTTATAACACATTGTTCTAATTAACTCTAATTTGCATAACTTCCCAACATCTATCAGTGAACATTCAGTATATCATTCCAGTTTTTTTTTCTTACTTTCATTTAAAAAAAACAGATATACAAATAAAAACACAATTACTATTAAAGAAATCTTCAATTTCATTACTCTTACTTTGTTTTTACAAACATCAAATCCACTTTGATAACACATTAAAATTCAATGCAACAACCCTGCTTATACCTAGAATCAGTGTATAATTCCCATAAGCTCATACAACTATGTGATCTGTTACATTCATTCTGCCAAATTAGCATAATACACCACATTATATTATACATTTAATCGTTGACTTACAATTTTAAAAATCATACAACAATTAAATTTAATATTCATTAAAGAAAATGAGATTTCCACTATTATCAATCTCAATCTACTCATTTTCATTACAATTTGGGTGTATAATTTCATTTCTACATGTTATACTTAATTATCATATTCACACAAACTCATCACTTATTAAATATTTTACCCTCATAGAATATACAACTTAAAACACATTAAATACCATTATTAATAACACACACACAAAAAAAAAACACAATAATATTAATAAACACATTAAGCTAAATTACCATTCTTAAAATATTCAACAATTTCCAATTAAGTTATATTCCTAATATTACACATTGCAATTTTCTTATTAGGCCAATTGTTGACAGAAGCACATTTATTAAAAGTTTTGTTTTCCCTAATAATCACAAAATTGAGTGCTAAATTCCTTTTAACTGCCATCTCATTAATTAAATTAATAAACTCATCCACCTTACTATACACTTTACTCTTTTTAAAGTTCATTTTACATTTTATAGAATTAATTTGTTTTTGACCATTTCCCATATTCGCTATTTTAGGATCCCCATTTAATATTTCTTTATTTATCATTTGAACGTTTCTCTTTCTTACCGCATCATACTTAAATGGTTTTTGGCCTTTCTCCTTAAAATTTCCCTGTTTGTGACCTCTTAACTGTTTACTGTGTAGATCTGACTGAGCTTTCTGCTCCCTAGCCGCTACAACCTGAGCTACCTGGTCCTAATTCCCCATAATTTTTACTAAGTTAACCCTTTGTTTTACTTCTGGAACTGGTAATACTTCACTGTCTAAAATCCCCATCCCACTATCATTTCTTGTATCTGAATGAGTCTGTTTTTCCCCTTCAGCTTCAGTATTTATAAGGTTTCCCTCCCTTCCAGTTTCACATTTTTCGTGACTCTCTAATCCGATAGCTACCCTATTCGACTTCCTTTGCGCTACTAAAGCATTATACACCGCAGGCGTTATCAGTGCCGGACAGTTTAAATTTTCTGCGACAGCCACCTGTATGTCAATTTCCGAAGATTTTTTCCCTTTATCTTCCCATAGAGCTAGTGGCAAATTACTTAGATCAACTTTCTGCTTTCTTCCTATCGCTGGGATTAAATAAATGTGACCTCCAGTCATACATTGATCTGGAATCCAGTCTTTCCGCAATACGCAAATCTCAGCCCCAGAGTCCAAGATCCCCTCTACTTTTCGTCCCCCAACATTAAGCTCTACTATCGGTAATAATTCTTTATTCTGCTTCCTGTTTTTACAATTCGCCACTGTCCATCCAATTCTAGCACTGACCCAACTGACTTTTCTCTCTTCCTCACGGATTGTCTCTTTCTTCTGCGTACATTCTGACTGGTAATGATTCCCCTTGCAGATAAAGCACGTGACCAATTTCCGTTTCTCTTCTGTAAACCTATTTCTCTCACCATTCCCTCCCTCATTGCTACTAAGGGGGGAAGCAGTTCCCCTTACATTTCTCTGCTCCTCTGTTCGAGGTAGCCTACTCTGCCTGAATGACTTTAAATCTCGCCTCTTATCGCCTTCGTAATAACAATTACCCTCATTCAGTTGCAGGACAGCCTCTACATATATATCTAGTGTCTTAGCAAGATCCACAGGTGTCATCCAATTGGACCCCTCTTTCACTAATATATGTGATTTCATGCTGCCTGTTAACGAGTCTTTAATTTTATCCGATATGATAAGATCTTTTAACGATTTAAAATCTTTCACCTCCCGGCTCTCTAAATAAAAATCTAAGTTGGTTTTAACCTTCGCTACCCATTGGATGTAACTTTCATTATGTTGTTTATAACATGCCTCAAAATTCTTTTTGTGTTGTAATGGAGTCAACGCATTTTCCGCTAAGATACACTCCTTAATGGAGGTATAATTAGATAATTGGTCGGTTCCCAAACTATTCATTAGACTTCTAATAAAGTTTCCAAGTCTGTTCAGAATTATTTTACCCCAATATTGCTCTGGTACTGAATAGATTTCAAACAGGGTTTCTGCCTGGTGAAAAAAGAAAACCCAATTTTCTGTTTTTTCTGGAATGCGAGGCATTTGATCTCTTACTATATGTAAATATTTTGCTAGTCCATCTTCATAATTATTTATTATTTCCCTCTGATTCCCACTCGAGCCCTGTCGTTGTTGAATTTCGAGTTCCTTAAGTTTTATTTCATGTTCGCGGGCGCTTCGCGTTTTCTCCTCACACTCAAGTTTTTTTCGTTCACTTATAATTTGTTCTAGCAATTCTTTTATCATGGCTTCCTCATAATCTGCGTGTTCCAAAATAATTTTACTGAGTTGGATTTTGGTTCCCTTTTCAGGCACTTGTTCACCCAATTCCTCAACTACTTGAGCTAAATCTGCCCTACTACCTTTCATTAGAAAGGTCATTTTCCAGCCCTTTTCAGTAACCAAACAGAACAAACAAACAAAAGAATTCTATGGTACTTAATTAGCCCAAAATTTATATATAGTTATATATATATATATATATTCTAAATTTCAATCTGACATAAAACTATTTTATCCAGATCATTAAATTTTTTACAACATATACTACAATAATAATAACAATAATAATACACTAAAAAAACATATCTGAATACGTTTACATACAATTATGCCGGTTAATCCCACCATCACTCATTCCTAACAGACAACCACAACCACTTTTTTTTTTTTTTTTTAACATTACCAATTAAATTAAATAACCCACTATTATTATAACCTTATCCTTTTATAACAAAACATACCTGTTTCTGGTACAAAGAAAACAAAATAAACTCCACTCACCAGTCATTCCCAGTATTCTTGCTTCTTCCTTCCACCATAAATATGCCGTCCAGATGATCTAAAAGGCTTGGTTCTATCTCTTCCAGCCTCTCACCAGCTATTGCGTCTTCCATCTATGTCCATCAGCTTCACCATCAATACATCACGACGTTCTTTTTCGTTTTGCTGCCCTAACTGGGCATAAGCACCCATAGAGGCACGCAATGTGGATCTCATCAGTCTATCGGTACCGACTACGCCAGTGTCACGAGGCGTCTTCTCGTGTAACGGTTCCCGATAGTTATTAGTACTGATGAGACCAATGAGTAATCATGCCTCTAAACAAAACAAAGAACATTTAATAAGAAAAAAAAAAGTATTTACAGTTTCTAATACATCAACGGGCTAGGCTCATTGCCTATCTCTCCCGTGGTTTCAGAGCATTCGATAATACAAACAAACACAGTTTTTGCGACCAGCGGCCAAACATATGTTCATCCTTCCAGTTCAAGGGCCTCTCTCTGCACTCACCCTCCAATGTTTATTTTCTTTCCAACCCTCGCATCCCCCATCCGCGGAGAGTCCACTTCATAATTCCAGAGATGCATTAGGGGTGCGAGGTTGTTAGAGTGTTCGGGGGACCACACGAATGTGACACACATTTTCAATTTTTACACCGTCAAATTGGAGGAAAAAATGTACTTTCTAATGCAATTTGTTTGAAAACTATCACAGTTACTCATTTTTATTGTTTTATAACAATTTTCGACCATGATTTTTTTTTTTTTTTTATCTATCCCTGTCATTTGCAGACAGGCCATTACAAAAGATAAATCTGTATGCACTTTAATATAAATAAAATAGCTGAACATTTGTTGCTAGCTCATATTCCATAACAAAATTAATACTCTATCAATCTAAAAATAAAATATAAATATAACACACTTTTAAAACATGTAATCGAACCACGATTAAAACACTGAAATTATCTGAATAAAAAAGGCTAGCAATCTTTGACGATTTCTTCGACTGTTTATTCCTGGCACAAGGTCAAGACGAAAGTATCATTTTCAATAAATTTCAAAATTTTATTTGAATATGTAGTTGCTATTTTTCCTATAAAAGCAATTGTTGGTATTGTTTGCGAAAAATCTAAAATATACAAATTAAATGTAAAAAATCTATTGGTGTTTTCAATTTTAAAAATATATAAGGTTTTCATTTAAATTCTTTAGCATGGGAAGGGACTACATATTAACAGCATATGTTCAAGCTGTTATTTCTCCTTATTACCTATTGCTTTTCTATTTAAAATAGTGTTTGAAATATTTGGTGCTTCGCTGGCCCGATATTTGGTCAGAAAATTCAACTTGACCACTAATTTGAAAAATTTAGTGATCCACAGGAGCAGTAACTTTTTTGCCCTCTCTGAGAGACAAACTTAAATTTTCTTGAGCCTGAGAAAACTGCAACAGATTGCAAGTCACTATTTTATTTTATTTTTAACAAATTATAATTTTGTATTTTATTATGCTGAACGTTTTGGAAACTGCAAAGTAAGTTTGGCTTATATTCTAGGGAAGGGGAAGGGGGAGGGAGGGTCCACTCAAAGGGTTAAAGGGATTTAATAGAAGTTTATGTAGTGGACTAGGGATGATGCCCACAGTCTCATGCTTACTGGTCCCTGCAACCAGTGACATTTTTTTTTTTTTTTTATCAATTCTGATGCTGTAAAAAAATTTTGTGTTGTGATAACAGAAAACTTGTTCTTGCTAGTTGCTACTAACATAACTGAACTGCATAACAAAATTAGTAAATTAAGATATTAGTTTAGTAATACAGTCGAAGATCGATAACCCGCACACCCATTATCTGCAATTTTCTATAATCCGCACTGCTTATCAAAAGTATATCGTGAATTATATCAATCTTTTGCTGGAAAATATTGCGAACTTCGGCAAAGTCGCAGTAAAAAATTGCGAATTTCATCAATCGATCATGGAAAAAAAAAGCAAATATCGAAAAACTATCATGGGAAAATATCGCCAATTTGTAAAACGTTTGCAAATATCGTCAAAAGATTGCGAAAAAATGTGAATTTCGGTAATCAATAGAGGAAAAACATTGCAAAATTTGTCAAAAGATAGCGGAAATACATAACAAATTTTCTCAAAAAATCATGAAGCACATGGCAATTTAGGCCAATTTCTTGCTTAAAAATATCACAAACTTCAACAAATTGTCATGGGGAAAAAAATCGGGAATTTTGACAATTTCTTGCAGGAAAAAACACATTTCGTCAAAGATCGTTGAAAAAAATCCTGAAATGATCGCTGTGAAAAATGCGAATTTCGTCAAATGATCTTGGAAGAAAAATCATGAATTTCATGAAACGATCGCGGAAAAAAAATCATGAACTTTGGCAAATGGTCGCAGAGAAAAATCACTAATTTCGTCAATTGATCACGGAAAAAAATGCGAATTTTGTTAAGCAATCATTGAAAATAATCTTGAAATGATCGAAAAAAACTTAATTTTCATAATATATCAAATTATCAATGTATTTAGTACACTTTAACCATCTCATGCATATGGACTTCATATGAGGTCGTATAATTATTGCATCATTAAGCAAAAAAATTTTGAGCATTCATTTATGGAGATTTGATTTGTGGACAGATAATACCTAGGATGCAGTACAATAACAAAATTATTTTATAATGGTTTCTCATTTATCACAAAAAAGATTTTTTGTGAATAATGAAAAATAATTTATGCACGAAAGGGTTAAATATATAATTTTCTTAATAAAAGAACTTGAAAAATTGCATTTTATGAGATAGCATATTAAATTATTATATTTCATATTTATCTTATGCTGTTCTGAATATGGTATTAAAATGTTTTCCAGAAAAAATAAACTGACTCATAATCCACACAATATTCTATAATCTGCAATATTCTATAATCTGCACAACTATTAGTCCCAAGTTGTGCGGATTAAAGAACTTTGCCTGTAGTACATTATTTTCATGAAACAAACAACAAAAAAAACCCTTAACTGAATACATATAAATATAGCATGATGTTTTATTTCATATCTTTATCTTCTCTTTTTTTCCTTGAACTTCATTGTATATATCATGAACGTTTTGTGTTGTGAGAACAGAATATTCTTTCTTGCTACTAATACACTGTAAAATGATATTTTTCTTCTTTTGATGAGTCATTCTGCTTTTTTTCCCCCTCCTTTTTAACTGTGTCTGTTGCTGATATGTGAAGGTACATAGTGTACGTGTAGTTATAGTATATTTGTTCGCATCTTTTTCAGGTTTAGAAGCGCAATGCTATAAATATAAATTATTTTAAATTTAATAAATTAATACATTGTGTTTTTCAAAATTAAATTATCAGCTTTGTAATCTGGAAATTTTAAGAATGAGTTGAGTTAGAACAATAAATACATAATATGAGCTTTGCCAAATATCCAGCCTACTGGCTGGATCAGCCAGATGCAGTATGTTAGCCGGTTACCCGTTGCATCCCTAGTGATGTATAATTTACCTCCCCTCCCACCTCCAAAAGTAAAAGAATGCAGTTTACCATTTCTTTTTTTTTTCCTTTTCTGCCCATTCATGTTTTTTTTTTTTTTTCTTTCGGCAATAAATAATCATGTAAAATTTCTTTTATCCACAAAACTTGAAATATTTAAAATGATTTTTCAGCACTATTTGTTAAGTTGTAGCAAAAGTAAATGAATAACTTACCTCTCCCCCCCCCCCCCCCCAAAAAAAAAAATAAATAAATAAATAAATAAATAAAATGATCCAACATTTTTATATTATTATATTCTATTTATAATTTTGAATCATTGGTATTAAAACCACCACCACCAAAGAATGGGGAATACATGGAAATAATGCAAAAAATTCAATTTTAACTGTTTTATTAATCTTAAAACAATTTTTTGCATTTAATTTTCAAAACTTTGTTTAAAATTGGACATTTGTTAATATTTTTATGTGTTTTTAAATATGCAAGGATGCAATCAATTTTTGCTTATTGTTTAATTGAAATTTAAATAGCAAAAATTTTTTTCAAAAGAAGAGTAAATAAGTAAAATACCTGCATTACTAATGCACAGTCGTAAGTTTTTTTTAAAGCCATGCATTACTCTGCAAAGGTAGATAGAGAAAACATTAATTACTTTACCAAGGTCAATATTCTTAATAAATATTTATTTATTAAACTGGGCAAATGACAGTTTCAATGTATTTACAAAAGTAAAATGCTTTATATGCTTAAAAATATATATACAGTAAAACCTTCCTAAAGTGACCACGTTCCATTCCAATAAAAATTGGTCACTCTGAGAGGTGGTCTCTTTTTGAAGGTCATGTTTAAATCTAGATTTTAATTGTTGAAAAAGGGTAACAATTAATGTTATTAAAATTTATTTGTCACATTAGAAAAAAATATGAAAATTTAAGCATCAAAACAAAAGTTAATTACTTACTGCAGAGTTTAAAAAATGAATACATTGACGTTTGCTTTGATTTTACGGTTTTATCTTTATAACTTTTATTTCCAAGTCTTTTCGAAGTTCAGTAAATAAATGCAATTTCTTTTTTGAGCGGGAATGAATAATGATGCTTTCATTAATTTATCTATTTCTTTGAGAGTTTCCTGACAGAATAGGGCAAGGGTGTTTATTGACCATTATTCTTAATTTGTCATCAGAGTTAAATTCATTACCTAAAAAGACACAAAGGGGTTTTCTTCAAGCGACCAGGAAAAAACAGAATTTGTTTCATTTTCTTCAAAGAAATTAGTTGCTCATGGAGGGAGTTCAACTGGTATGGTCTCTGAATGGAGGTAAAATTAGTATTGAGCCTATGGGAATAAATTTCGTTCATGAAAAAATGGTCATTCAGGGAGGTGGTCGCACAGGGAGGTTTCACTGTATATTAAATTCTTCTTTTAAAAAGGATCTTTTCAACAAATCTTAACTGTTTTTTTTTTTTTTTTTTCATATCATTATCATAATATTTTTTCAAAATAATATATATTTTCATAATATGTGGATTTGGTATGCGCTTGATATTTTAATAAAAAACATAAATATTAGAAAAGAAAAATTCTTACTAAATAAACTAAATGCAGGGTTGATAAAAATGATTTTAAAAAAAAATCTGATTTATTTCATTTAAATCGGATTTTTTAATAATTTAAATCAGTTTTTTTTATTGATATTATTTGTGTACTTATTTATATATGTGCACGTATTTATTTTTTCTGTATAGATTTGCACATTTCTCTTAATTTCATTACATTTCCTAGTTAAGAATTCAAGATATTTTAAATAAAAATTAAAAATTGTTGCACACAAATTTAAAAGATTCGATTAAAACTTAATTTAATAGTAGAATAATAAAAGTTTTAAATTGTTATACATATATCTATGCATGTTCTGTGAATAAATTTCTAGTTAATTTAAAGTTATTTATTTTTCATTAATGTATTACTCCAATAATATATATATAGCATATAAACACATAATAAATGCAACAAAGAGTTTTAAATGTACCGTAAAATACCGTTAATTCGTCCCCCCCAAACACGATGGAAAATCGTAAAAAAATCAGAGGGGGGCACTTACACGGTATTAAAATTGTAGTAATGTTATCTATGGGTGGTGGGGTGGGAGATGGTAATGGCCGATTGTCGCAAAATATGCATTATTTAAATAAAGTAAAAAAAGAAAAAACAGTTTAACTTTGCGATAACGGCGATTTCAAATTATAGAAAATTCTGGATTTCAAAAGCTTTGAAACTGGAATGCATTTAGATAAATAATAACACTAATAGCTGTCATAAGATAAATAACAACACTAATATTTGTCATTAATATGGTATCAGAAAAATAAAAGGAACTTAATAATGCCATCTGTTGTAAATTAGGGCGAATAAATAACCGTATTTTTTTTATAAATCATCATTTTTCTTCTATAAAGGCCAAATAAATAATACAAATCACAAAAATAACAATAATAACATGAAAAATATTGCAAATGAAACTTTTTTTTTTTTTTTTTTTTTTTTTTTTTTTTTTTTTTTTTAAAGAAGAAATGTGTTATAATGGGAAATTTAAATCAGACTGACATAAAATTAATTTAAAAAAAATAAGTGATATATAAAGTAAATATTATGTATATCACCTTCAAATAAACTAAATCACCAATTCAATACTTAATAAAAATAATAATAAATAATACCAATAAATTCGATTTTGTGTTATTTTGGCGCCATCTACCATAACTTAGAAGAAAGAAAACCAACATGATATAAAATTAATTCCGAAAGTTACCAAAAAAAAGGCTGTAAATTGTTATTATCACTATTATTTTATATATTTACTAATAATAATATACAAGGCTAATAGTATTATGAAAAATATTAATTATTCATATAAATATGAAGTTACGTAGCTATACAGAACGGAAGTACCGATCGGTAATGAAAAGTTCGATGACGTGAATGGATTCTTAATCGAATCGTAAAACGAATAACTGAACTGTGCTTACGGCTTCCTCTGAAGTTTTCGATGATATGAAAACAAAAGGTAAGTGTAAACACCAAAAGTATGTATGTTACTCTTTAAGTTTGCGATATATTAAAGAATTATGCCTTTCTGATCCATCAGGGGAAAAAAACAAACACTCGAGAAATAAAATTTTTGGTATTGATCTTGACGTGCGCTCAGAAATTTTTTGCGGGAAGGGTGCTTTCTTGGGATTTCTTGAATTTTTCAAATTGTTTACAAAGTGGGAGGGGGGGGCGCTTAATCAGGAAGGGTGCATTAACAGGATTTTACGGTATATGTGTATTCCATTGCTGATTCAGATTCACTGTTATCTTTATCACATAGACTGCAAGTTTCTTTGTGTTTTTACATTCTTGTCGCAATCCCCATCATTTCATCACTACACCACTATTTGCATATTGCTATTACACCTTTTCCCGAAACAGTATTTTTTTCAGTAAGATAAAGCCACATAGATCTTTCTTTCTGCCAGCCATTTTTCTTATGTATCAACAAATCCAAAGCCTTTCTGTAACTATACTTATAACTATAATCAAACTGTAACTATACCTAGAATTAGTAAGTGACATTTTTGTTTCAACTTGTGATTCACACTATATTCATCTAATGATTTGACAAAACAGTTACCAGATGAAAAATAATCACATAACTGAAAGACTAAAACTATCAATTGTCAGTGTTATCTTGCCTTTAGCCGTTAACAATTTCAACAATCAATCATGCTTACTGGACAATAGGAATGACTGCTTAGCTTAGAAATAACAGGGATTTGTTTAGGAAAAATTTGGGTTCTTTAAAGGGTCTTTCACAATTTAAATATTTAGACAGAACCCTTCACGGAAATGTTCATCTTAAAACAGGGCCCTTCACAAAATTCTTTGTCTTCAAAATAGATCTTTCCCTAAACTTTTCTGTCACCAAATTTAAACTTTCACAAATTAATTATTTTAAAATAAAATTTAACCTGTCACAAAACAGTTGAAGTCAACAAAGTACCTATTACATACCCCCCCCCCCTTTTTTTTATATAAACAAATGATCTTTTAAAAAACATAAACAAAAACGTATATATAATGATATATTCAAATTCACAAAATTGTGATTAGATTTTTCAGAACAGGATGCATAAATCCTGGTCAGACCCATGAATAAGGTACAGTAATATTCCTTATATTTTCAATTGCAATAAGCAATGAATTCTAGGAAAAGAAAGGAAAATGGGACTAGTCATAGCTATTAAAGTATTTTCAGTTATAGAAGAAAGATGCAATTGGAATAATTCTGTGTTAGACAAATAGTCGAAATATTATGTTGTAGTCCAACTAATGATCATATTATTTAATCAACATATGAACCACCAACATATGAACCACCAACATATGGGATACATTAATTTGCAGGTCTAAGCATAAAACAAACTCATGAATTGTGTGTAATCTGCTTCAGAGAAAGTACTTCTGCACTGAAAGTACTATTAAATACATTATTTTAAATAGATTTAACTATAGCTTAAGCATTTAATTTGCAAAAATGAAGTTATCATTTAGAAAAGAAAACAATTTAAAAATAACAGCATTTATCAGTATTTTTTGGGAATGCACTATGGATTGATAATATTTGTAGTACAATTGCATTTACTTTCATAAAATAATAGTATTTTGAACTTATAAAAGTTTTGTTTAATGTTATTAAAAGGTAATTTTTAATCTGAAATGAATTGGGACTTTTGTTATAACATAAATGATGAATTTGATTCTTATTTAGCCTGTAAATATCAATGTTAAAAAAAAAACTGATTTAAATCAAATATTAAAAAAAAAAATCGTTTGATTTAAATCAAACTACAGCGAAATTGCACTAAATAGTTTTAAAAGTATCCAACAAATTACAAATATGGATATAAATATCCATATAGGGCATTCCACTGTCTCAATTATATGCACATGTTTAATTAAAACAAAACAGAATGAAAACATTGCAATAATCAGGTATCCACTATGTATTGATACTGTAGTATCACAAGTTTCACTCTTTTTCTGCCACGGCAATGGATGTTGCTACCGGAATCGCTACAGAATCAGAAGTAACGGGATAACACTGGGATCAGAATAACATTGAGTGCTTAATCTAGTTATTTTACTACATCTATGTTGCAGTTTTAAGGTTCTCAAATCCAAAATGGCTATATTCAAATCGAGAATATAAAGTGGTTTTTTTTTTTTTTTTAAGGGAACCCTGTATTCACTCTAGTTATTACATAAAGCTGTAACCTGTTGCATATACAGTATAGGACTCATTATCTGGAATTCCAAAATCCGGAAGGACCCGAAATCCAGTAAAAAAAATTTCTAAATTTGTAAATTTTTACTAAAATTTTAAATTTCTGAAATTTTACAAATTCCTAAAAAATTTTCAGTCCATTGTCTTTCAATGTGTATCTACTAACATGTTACTTCAGTGGCAGTCATTCGTAAAAAAAAAAAAAAAAAAAAAAAAAAAAAGAGAAAATCGTCATATATTTTATTAGGGGTAGTTCTGTTCCGAAATTAAAAAAGAAAAAAATTGTCTTCAGTCCAAAGATTCGGACATAAAAAAATATCGCGAATTTCGACAAATAATATCCCCCCCCACCCCACCAAAAAAAAAAAAACCCCACAAATTTCATCAAATGATTGCGAAAAAAACATGAATTTCATAAAAAGAATTGCAGAAAACCACTAATTTCACCAAAAAATTGCGAAAAAAATGCAAATTTTGTCAAAGAATATCAGAAAAAAACATGAATTTCGGGGGGGGGGGGGGGGGGGGGAACATGAAATTCGTTGGAGAATCTCGAGAAAAACGTGAATTTCGTCAGGGAATCTTGGAAAAACATGAATTTCGTTAGGGAATATGTGAATTTCATTGGGGAATCTCAGGAGGGGGGGGGGGGGGGTGAATTTCGTCAGGGAATCTCGGGGGGCAGGGGATGTTAATTTTGTCAGGGAATCTCTGGAGAAAAATGCGAATTTTGTTGGGGAATCTCAGGGAGAAAACATGAATTTCGTCAGGGAATCTGGATGAAAATGTGAATTTCGTCAGGGAATCAGGGGGGAAAATGTGAATTTTGCTGGGGAACGTGGGGGAAAACAGAAATTTCATTGGGAATCTGCGAGAAAACATGAATTTCGTCGGGGAATCTCGGGGGGGGGGGGGGGGGAGCGTGAGTTTCATCTGGAAAAATGTGAATTTCATCGTAGATTGGGGAAAACGTGAACTTCAGGGGAACCCAAAATCTGGAAAGTCTTCGGTCCCAAGGATTCCTGACAATAGGTCCTGTACTGTACCCTCTTTTAAGCTACATCACCAATTCTCACCTATACCTAAATTTGTTTTTATTTAAACACTGCTAATTTGCAGCTGTTTTTATTCAGAAACCAAGAAATTTATTAGTGTTAACAAATCGTAAAAATAATTATATAGTAAAAAAAAAAAAAAAAAAAAACTAAACATGCTATGAGAGGGAAACAAGGCAAATATGTATGTTTTTTCATGTGAATTTTTGCACATTTACAAAATTACTACCTTCAAGCTGTAAATATTTTTATAAATTGTGTAATTTATATTTATATAATACTTAGATATGTCATACACCGGCATACCGTAGATACGTTATTGCTTAATTCTTATTTTATTTGTGTTATTTTTTATGCTTTTAAACATTTTTGTTTTAGGCATGTCCTGAAGGAAAAGAAGACATGCTGAATGCTCATATAATTTGTCATGATGTTGGATGACTGCATACAGTTGACAATTATATATGTAAGTATGTATTGTGATATGTGCCTTTTAACATTTGTGCTTTTCTCCCTGCATTAGAACTGTAGCTAGTACAAGATTATTACATTTATAATTCTGTAGGTTTAGATTAAAAGGTTTCTTTTGTCTACCTATATTAACTAGCATTATGGGCAATGTTTAACAAAGAATCCATCCCATCCACTTCTGAACACTATCCATCCATCCATTCCCCCAACTTATGTTGATAAGTCAATTGGATGAATTTTTTGTTAATTATATTTATTATGAAACAAGTGGTGTAATTTTCAAATGGAAAATGCATTGACATATTCAGTTGCTGCTGTTTTCTACATGAGTATGACGGATTAGGATTTTACATGAAAAAAAAAATCACTGTACTGGCTGCCTTGGCAGAAGTGTCACATTTTAACTTTTAAACTCATATGTGCTGCATCGCTTCTTCTCAAAATTTTGCTAGTAGTCAAAGGGTTAAGGATGTAAAAAATAGTTTTTTTTTTATCTCCTCATACTTTCATTGATTTTTGATGTCTAGAAAAACATTTTCAAAGCAGATATATATATTTTTTAAATATCATTTTAAGAAGGAAAAAACATAAAATGTTTCATTTGTAAATAATGTCTCACATTTAAAAATTCTTTAGAAGTTATGAAATTTTTGGTTATTCCCATTCGGATGCCAAAAAAAAAAAAAAAAGATTAGGGGGATTGTACATATTCATTCAAATGTTACTTGTTCAAGGGACTACCTCACCAGGGTTAATTCTGTTCCATATTTTCTAAAAACTTAAAGTACAGTATAGGATCCGTTATCCGGAATCCTTGGGGCCTGGGGCATTCCGGATAAGGGGTTTTTCCGTAATTCGGAACACTACCACAAATATTTTCTAATGTACATAAATATGAAATACAGGTTAGCATAAATAATATTAAAAATACTGTATTACACATTTGTTGAATTAATTCAATAAAACACAAGTAAGAAAAAGTTTAATTTTTATTTACAAAAAAAAAGAAAAAAAAAAAAGTTAAGTAATAATTTTAAATAATAATAAAACTTACAAATGAACAAGATCAAAAATAAAATTTAGTTTTAGGGTTCAGATGCAGATGCTTGGGAATTAGTTTTTTGGAAAAATCCTTTTAAAGTTGGCTGCTTGTAACGTTTCTCTTTTACAAGCTGGTCTTGAAGGACATTATTTGTTGTTCATGAAAATAACTTCTTTGTTCCATGCCTTGAATTAATTGTTGAGTGTAAAATATCATTTGTCCATTAGATATTTTTTCTACCTCCTCATTCTTATCATCATCACTACTGCCACCAGATGCATCTTAGTCATCATTTCACAAATTTTACTGTATGTCATCTGATGACTAAGTGGAGCATTATTGTCTACATTGAAACAAACTTGAACTGTATCTTCATCCAATAATTGGGGAGGGAGGGAGGTGAATGTATTGAAAGTTGACTTTTTATTTATTTTTGTTTTGTTTACGAATTTATTGCATGGAAAGCGAACAGAAAAATACAAGAGGCAAAATTATCAACACTTAAAATGCAGATTTCCACAAATTTGCAGAGATAAAGAAATGCATAATTACTGTAATATTCCATTAACCCACCCTCCCCTATTTTGTAAACAAATTTGACAGTTTAAAAAAATCCCACGAAACCCCCCTCTCCCCTTTCCAAAAAAAAAAAAAAAAAAATTGTGTGAAGGGCTGTATCACCTTTCTGTCTTATCCGATTCCGAATTTCTGCTTTTCCATGCAGATGAGCACGGAAAAATGAATGTTTCTGTCATTCTCCTAATTGGTCGAATTGTGGGTGCGCCTTTAGATGACGTCAAAGGTCGGAGCTTGCCAACAGATTTTTGATCACGGAAAACTCGTTCAAATTCTAAGTGATGTTTCAAAAATATTTTTTTTCAAAAGGTTAAAATTAAAATTTTTTATAATGGATTTTAGCATTTGAAACAGAAAAATACAAAATTTAAGAATATGTAGTTAGTTTTCTCATATTTCTAAAGTTTACGCTGATGCACAGTCATAAAAATGATCGAAAAGAGAACTTATGTCCGATGATTGCATACATTCAATTCTTATCTTTCACGGGAGCGTCATAAGTGGGATCGCAGGAAGAGCCGCTTTTAAGTTCTTGCTTTTTAAGTTCTGTTTTTTAATTATCTCGGTTAACAAAAAAAAGAAAAATCTGAATATCAGGGCAGGCTTTGGACTATTCTTATAAACATTTTCGGATTTCAACAGGCAGTAGATTTCGATAGCCACTTTTAAGTGGCTTCTCCGATTACTATACGATTTTTTGCTGCGTTTGGGGGGGGGGGGGGAGATTAATGGGATATTACGGTACCTTGAGGTGTATGAGAAAAAGTTTAAAATATTCAAAATATCGATTTATAAAGCATGTTAACTCTTCAATAAAATATGAAAAAAAAAAAACTGCAAATTTTTATGAAATGAAAGCTTTCACTAAGTTTCAGTTTCGTATCGTTTAGTGTTCCGGTTTTTAGAGCGTTCCGGATATCTGGACGCCGGATAATAGATCCTATACTGTAAAAATATTGCCCTACTGAGAAAATAATTTTTTATTAATCAAGTTTTAATTAATTGAAAGAAAAATAAAAACACAGGCCGCTTATAAATCTTTTCAAAAATCACATCAGCATGTTTCATATTTTTTTTTAATTAAAAATTAATCTGAAAATGTGCCAGAAAATTTCGAGTTGTTGAGTATGGAAAAATATTTTTTTTAATATCGCCTTAACATGATTCTGATAAAACCAGCTATTTTATAAAAAGGAAGTAAAAACTCATCAAAAGCAGACAAATAAAACTGTTAAAGTGGATTTATATCTAATAATGATTTAGTTTTTGTTGGTGAAATTAGTATACTTAACTTCAAAATCTACCTCTGCCTGTAGGCCGGCAGGGATTTTTTTACTTTTAGTTGTTCCAATGTAATCGGTAACATTGTTTAACATCCATTATCTTGCTTACGATGTTTCATAGTCTAGAAGCTTCAGTGTAAGGAGGCGTTTACTAAAATTATCGTTTTGAAGCTGCTGGTGGCCGATATTGAGATCGTTGAGCAATCGATATATTGGATAGTTTAGTTATTTCCTAAGGAGGAAAGGTTAATCGTTCTGGAGGGGGAGCGTGACATTTAAATAAAGCTAATTCATTTAATAAGACTTATGAATATATTACCCAAGTTTATTTGCATTGCCATTTAAGCTTTTTTGATTTCTATTTGTGGCTTCTTGCGGTGCTGATTTATAATATGATTTATTTAATAGATTTTTCCAGTTAATATTTAGAGTAAATGAATTTCAATCTTAAAGTAAATATATTTTAAGTAAAGTAATATCCTTTTAAGTTTTTGTTTAAAGTTTAATAGAATTAATGAAGTAATAGATTAAAGTAATAAACTAAAGTAATAGAAGTAAAGTTAGTTCAATATATATTTATAGTTTAATTATAAAGTTAATTGTTTTAAATACAATTTAAAAATAAATTTATTTTAAACTTTTCTCTGGAATTATATTTGATGCTCCAGTTTATTTCTGTTTGTTTGTTTAAAGCAATAAGGTATGTTGGGTATGTTGATGTGAAGCTTTAGCTTAGAGGACTCTATCTAATTGCGTGTTAAACAATGTCTCTCTAGAAAGCCGATGGCGTATGTTGCGTCCATATTTCAGTAGCCTTTGTTTTTAATCCTTTTAGTTATTTTTTGTTTTACTTTGTTAATAAATATATTGTTTGTTATAAATCTTGGTTTATTCTCTTTTAAACACTGATTACATTTTTCTATGTCAGCTTAAGATCAGTACTGCAATTCGTTCACATTCATTTTCAATTTTTAATCAGCTTTACATTATTTCCATGGGCAGTTAAGAACTGGGAGTCAGCCTTAACGTTTTTCCACAGATTGCCACCTTTAAGACTCTGCTACTTTTTAATTCTCCATATTGGGATTACTTAGTATTCCAATATAACAATTTTGATGAAATTTGCGCTTTTTTGCGATCCTTTGACGAAATATGCTATTTTTTTCACGATCCTTTTACAAAAATTGCGTTTTTTCTGTGATATTTTGATGAAATTTGCGCTATTTTTTGCGATCTTTTGATGAAAATCGGCTCTTTTACGCGATTTTTTGACGAAATACGCTATTTTTTCGCACCCCTTTTACGAAAATCGCGTTTTTCTGCGATATTTGGATGAAATTTGCACTATTTTTTGCGATCCTTTGACAAAAATCGGCTTTCTCCACGATTTTTTGACAAAATTACGCGTCCCATGGGACACGTAAGAGCTATTTTTTTGCATCCCGTATCCGATTTTTTGCGTAATTTATGCGCTATAGCGCATCCGCGGCATCGCTGCTTCCATAAAATAAAGGATTTTTTCTTGTGCTTGATAACACAGGGTTTTGTGCTGTCGGCTCTTGGGCTAGTAGGTCTACTGTCGATAATTTGATCCATTTGAAAAATCACATACGGACAGCCTTTTTAAAACGCAGCCATTTAGTGTCGGTATTTTTTGACATTGGGAAAGCTTATGACAGAACCTGGCACTATGGGATCCTTCGCCGTGACCTTTTTAACATGGATTTGCGTGGGAACCTTCCAATTTTTTTCAAAAACTTTTTCAAGTTCAAATTGGTGGAATTTTATCTGAGTTTTTAATGTACAAGAATAGGGTGTACCCAGTGGTGTAGTCGTAAAAAAAGCAGAAGGCATACACTCTAAGCAGAGGGTATATGCTAAAAACGGAGGGTATACCCTACAGTATATATATATACTATACCTTTTTTGAGAAATTAGAGTGTATACGGTGTTCCTTAAAAAATTCAGAAGGTATATGGTGTATACCACCATATAACCTCAACTACAGTGTCCTGAGGGTCACCCTCTTTGCAATTGAAATAAATGACATCCTGAGTCAACTACCCCCTTCTGTGAAGGGATATTTATATGTTGACTTCTGAATTATGTGTATGGGACAGGATATGTGTTTTATTGAGAGACAACTGCAAATTGCATTCAAAAATATTCTTAACTGGACAAATAAAAATGGTTTTATAATTTCTCATGACAAAACTTCCTGTGTGCATTTCTGTAGATGTAGGGGTCTGCATCCAGATCCCGAAATCTATATTGGCTCATCACAAATTCTTGTTGTGGACAATGTTCATTATCTCAGCCTGTATTTTGATGATAAACTGACTTTTTACCACATGTTTTACAACTACGGATAAAATATGCAAAATCGCTAAATTTACTTAAAGTGCTTTCAAACACTTCTTGGGGAGCAGACCGTACATCTCTCCTTAACCCATTTGTGACTGAATTTTTGTTTTCTCAAATTTTTTGGTAAAATCACTTTAAAATGTTGCAAAATGAACTGGAAAAATACTAAAAAAAATTAAGCTTAATTTTTTTTGTATTTATTTGATAAAATGTAAAAGAACTAAATATGAGTATTTCTAGTAGAATAATATGCATAATTATATATTTTGCTTATATATTTACATTTAAAATGTTTTTAAATTGTATATTATGTACTATAATTAGTATTTTAATGAACTACAAAAAAAAAATATTTATTTCTTTGCAGAGACTAATAACGTTATAACTATTATTAATAATAAAATAAGAATAATCATATTGCAGACTTAATAATAATTTATTTCATAAATATGTTCGAAAGGAGATTGCATAAATAACTCTCTCCTAAATTTCTAACAAAAATATGTGCCCATTTGTGCCTAGAACCCTATATTTTGTACATTTTAAAATGCATAAGAAATAGGCTTGAACATTTAATTTCGCAATTTAAAAAAATACGTATTTCAAAAAAGTCCACAAGCTAAGATTATAACTTGCGATTTTGGGTCCATGATAGAAAAAATACAAATAAACTTACTTTTTACATTTCGCCTTCTTGAAAAATTTAAAATCTATAAACACCGAAAAAAGCCTTAATTTAAGCAAATAAATATCCACCTGGTGCTGTCATCTCTCTGTTATAGATAAACATTTATAAATAATGATTTCATGCAATTTTCAAAGAAGATAATAGAGATAAAGAAGAAGAAAATTATACAAATGCATTAAAATTAGAAACGTCCCAAAAATGGGACGCTAGGCATAAATGGGTTAAGGTATATTGTGCTGTAATCCATTCTAAAATTGACTATATCTGCCAAGTCTACAGTTCCGCATGTAATTCTGTTCTTAAAAAAACTTGACACTGTGCACCATAGCACACTTCGTGTCTGCTCTGTTGCATTTCATACATCTCCAGTTTTAAGCTTATATGTTAACTGTAATGAACCGTCACTGTACCATACTTGTGAAAAGCTCTCCTTGCTTCTGTATTACTGTCTCATCTCCCATCATGGGCACCCACTTCATTCTACATTTTAAATACAGACAGTGGCACTTTATCAGCATCGTCCATCTTTTGGAATCAGAAACATAATTGACAATAGCCCTCTGAGTAATATCGAGGTGAGTGCATGTCCCTCGCATGTGCTCCCTTCATGGAAATCTTACATTACTTCTCTCCATCCTCTGAAAGGATATGATAAAAATAACTTGTCTCCTGATATTTTCCAACAATTATTTGTTGCACATCGATCAGTTTTCAATAGTTACACTAACATTTATACAGATGGTTCTAAAAGTAGAGATATTGTTTGTTGTAGTGTTTTTTGGGGGGGAAAACACTTCTGTCAGCTATCGGCTTCATTTGTCTACTTCTGTGTTTACAGCTGAATTGATCACGATAGAGCCATGTTGCACATACTCATCATCATAACACATCCTTCATCATTTATACTGACTCAAATAGTTTTATTGACGCAATAAAATCTTTTAAAAGGCATCCTTTTGTCTCATCCATCCTAGATTATTATAATAAATTGACAAGATGTGGTTGCAATATTTTATTTTGCTGTGTACCTGGACAGATGGATATTCCTGAAAATGAAAAAACAGATGATGCGGCAAAACTTGCTCTTAATCCGATATGTCATAAAATTCCATTCTCAGATGTTAAACTACTTATAAAACACTTTATTCATAATAAATGGCAAGAAAGTTGGGATTTGTAATACAATAATAAGCTGCACCACATCAAACCTACCATCATGACCTGGCCTTCGAGTTATCCAAGGAAAACAGATGTTTTTCTGACTCGTCTGAGAATTGTCCCTCAAGAATCACTCATAAACACCTTTTACTTCGGGAGGATGCACCCATGTGTCTACATTGTCATTTTGATTACCTGACCATTCATCATGTTTTAACCGACTGTCTGGGCCTCTGGCACTTAGATAAAATTTATTTTAATTCGTCATCACCAATCTTGACAAACCTCATTGGGGAAACACCTCATGGAGCATTCTTTACTTTTTAAAACATGCAGGATTTTATTTTGAAATTTAATTTATCAATGGTTTGACAACTAAGAATTTGCTTTACAGAATTATGACATCTGGACGGCACCCCATACAGACTGCACTTTTTACACAAATATTTTTACTTTTTTATTGTACTGCTTTTAAGATTTAAAATTTCTTATTCTTCTACACTTGTCTGACTGCTCGCTCATTCTCATTGCTCTTTTTAATTTACTTACATTGTTTCTGTCTCACTTTTTGGTGTTTTTAGTCTTTATTTTGGCGCAGCATGTCCCTTAAGGGATTTTCCACCATAAAATCTCATATAACCAACCATTTTGTCAAGTGTAGTTTGGTGCATAATTAAATTCATTGTTGTTGTAACTCTCATATAATTGTACAGTAGACTCCCTTAAATCCGCACAGCTTGGGACCAGAGGTTGTGCGGATTTTAGAATTTTGCAGATTTCTGGTCATTGATTTGTATACATTTTTGAAAGATTAATTTGATTGGTAGTTAAGCAAGGGAAATTATAATGAATGCTTACAATAAATAAACATTAAAATAAGCAAAATATTAAAATAATTTATTAGTTTAAAAGTAAGTTATTATTAAAATAATTATGTAAAATAAAAATTTAGAAAAATATTAAATTATTACCGATGAAATCGATTCAATTCCAAAAGTCCTATGCTGCCATCTAGTGGTAGAGCGATCATTTGATCGATACATCATTATTAGTTCTTGGCACTTTCAGCTTTAGTTAGTTTTTCTATTGTTATTTAGAGTCTTGAACGCTTTTCTTATACTGCTTTGTGTGTTTAGAAATAAATTTGTCTATAATTTAAAAAAAAAAAAAATCTGCGAACAATAATTTTAAAATACCGTTCCAGTTTGTGGATTTTTCAATTTCGAACCCTGGAATTTTTGATATAGATATGCTAATTTATATCAAAATCAAAAGTAATGTAAATTTATTTAATAAATCAGCTCTAATAGCCAAGAGAGAATGATTAACAAAGAATTTAGTAAAAAAAACATTACGGTAGTCGCTGATTTCGGTGCCATCTTGAATTTTATTCCTGCAACTTAACTGTAGATTTCACTGTTTACATCTGAAAAAATATGCGGATTTTAGGCGTTCGTGGATTTTAGGGTCGCTGATTTAAGGGAGTCTACTGTACTTGATACAGTAGACTCCCTCAAATCCGCACAGCTTGGGACCAGACTTTGTGCAGATTTTAGAATTTTGCGGATTTCTGGTCACTGATTTGTTTACATTTTTGAAACATTAATTTGATTGGTACTTAAGCAAGGGAAATTATAATGAATGCTTACAATAAAGTGAAACATTAAAATAGGTAAAATATAAAATAGTTTATTAGTTTAAAAGTAATTATTAAAATAATTATGTAAAATAAAAATTTAGAAAAATATTAAATTATTACCGATGAAATCGATTATATTCGATTCCAAAAGTCCTATGCTACCATCTAGTGGTAAGCGATCGTAAGATCGATACGTCATCATATAGATATGCTAATTTATATCAAAATCAAAAGTAATGTAAATTTATTTAGTAATAAATCAACTGTAATAACCAAAAGAGAATGATTAACAAAAAATTTAGTAAAAAAAACATTGCAGTAGTCGCTGATTTCGGCGCCATCTTGAATTTTGTTCCTGCAACTTAACTGTAAATTTCATTGTTTACATCAGAAAAAGATATGCGGATTTTAGGTGTTCGCGTATTTAAGGGAGTCTACTGTACTGCTTTGTATGTTTAGAAATAAATTTGGCTGTAATTTTTAAAAAAATCCCGCGAACAATAATTTTTAAATAGCGTTCCGGTTAGTGGATTTTCCATTTCGAACGCTGGAATTTTTGATATAGATATGCTAATTTATATCAAAATCAAAAGTAATGTAAATTTATTTAGTAATAAATCAGCTGTAATACACAAAAGAGAATGATTAACAAAAAATTTAGTAAAAAAAACATTGCGGTAGTCGCTGATTTCGGCGCCATCTTGAATTTTGTTCCTGCAACTTAACTGTAGATTTCATTGTTTACATCTGAAAAAATATGCGGATTTTAGGCGTTCGTGGATTTTAGGGTCGCGGATTTAAGAGAGTCTACTGTATTCATAATTTTTGGCAATTTGTCATCTGTGACCAGCTAACTGAAAACTTTCTTAAAATTATTATATTAATGTTCAAAATTAGCCTTTTATTCAATTCAATATTTTATAATCACTGTATCATTCTTGCTGTTTAGATACAATTGGCATGATCCTAAGCCATAGGGACCCACTAACTGAAATTTTTCGAACACACGACCTAACCAATGCTCTTCTCGAACCCAAAAACGATACAATACAAAATTTAGTTAAAATCACTAAAGTCATTTTACAGATAAAAATAGTTAGACACACAATAACCGAAAAAGGACCTACTAATCTAAATTTATCGAACATGTGACCTTTCCCAATGGTCTTCTCGTGGTAGGAAACCGTGTAATAAGAAATTTTGTCAAAATTGTTTGAGCCATTTTTTAGATAAAATCTCGACCTTCTCGAACCTGAAAATGATAGAATACAAAATTTAGTCAAAGTCGATCTATAAAATCGTTAAAGTTGTTTTATAGATCAAATTAGCTTGACCCACGGCAGCGCAAAAGGGACTCACTAATCTAAATTTATCAAACATGTGACCTATCCCAATGGTTTTCTCGTGCCGGGAAACAATGTAATAAAAATTTTTGTCAAATTTTTGAGCCATTTTTTTTATACTTTTTTAATACCTGTTTTTTAGATACAATTAGTTTGACCCAAAAATGACCCACTAATCGAAATTTCTTGAACATGTGACTCAGCCCAATGGTCTTCTCATGCTCAGAAACAATATAATACAAAAATTTTCAATGTTTTGAGCTATGTTTTTTTAGTACAATCAGCTTGACTCACATTGACCCAAAAAGGATCCACTAATCAAATTTTCTCAAACATGCAACACAGCCCACACATCTCCTCATGCCCAGAAATGGTATAATACAAAATTTTGTCAATGATTCGTTTTTTAGATACAATTAGTTTGACTCGCAGTGACCTTAAATGACTCACTAATTGATTTTTCTCGAACATGTGACTTAGCCCAATGGTCTTCTCATGCTCAGAAATGGTATAATACAAAATTTTGTAAACATGTTTTAAGGCGTTTTTTACATACAATTAGATTTACCCACAGTGACCCAGTAATCGAATTTTCTTGAACAAAGGACTTAGCCCACCTGTCTTCTTCTGCCCAGAAACACTATAATATAAAATTTTGTCAATTGTTTTTTAGACACAATTAGCTTGACCCAAAATGATCCCCTAATCGATTTTTCTCGAACATGCGACTTAGCCCAATGGTCTTCTCATGCTCAGAAACTATATAATACAAAATTTTGTCAATGTTTTGAGCCCTTTTTTTAGATACAATCAGCTTGACTTACAGTGACCCAAAAATGATCCACTAATCGAAATTTCTTGAACATGCGACTTAGCCCACATGTCTTCTCATGCCCAGAAACGGTATAATACAAAATTCTGCCAATCCTTTGATTCATTTTTTAGATACATTTAGCTTGACCCAAAATGACCCATTAATCGATTTATCTGGAACATGTGACTTAGCCCAATGGTCATCTCATGCCAAAAATCAGTATATTACAAAATTTTATCAATGTTTTGAGCCTCTTTTTAGATTCAATTAACTTGACACCTGACCCATTGTGACCTAAAATGACCCACTAATCGAATTTTCTTGAACATGTGACCTAGCCCAATGGTATTTTCATACCCAAAAACGATAGAAAACAAAATTTTGTCATTGTTAGAGCCATTTTCTAGATAAACTTAGCTTTACCCACAGTGACCCAAAAATGACCCACTAATCAAATTTTCTCGAACATGTGACTCGGCCCATTGGTCTTCTCTTAATCCAAAGCAGTAGATTACAAAAATTAGTGAAAATCGTTAGAGCCGTTTTTTAGATAAAATTAGCTTGACCCAAAAATGACCCACTAATCAAAATTTCTCGAACATGTGACCTAGCCCAATAGTTTTCTCATGCCCCAAAATGGTTGGATATCAAATTTAGTCAAAATCGACTGAGCTGTTTTTTAGATATAATTAGCCTGACCCATTGACCCGAAATGACCTACTAATCAAATTTTCTCAAACACATGACCTAGCCCAATGGTCTTCTCATGCCCAAAAATGGTAAAATACAAAATTTTGTCAAAATCGTTAGAGCCGTTTTTAAGATAAAATTTATACACACACACAGACACAATTTTTGCTCGTATTATATTATAAGATTAAGTTGTGATAATATCATAAAGTTACATTGTTATTGGAAACACAATCTTACATATAAATTACTTTTCATTTCAGACCAAGAACTTCGAGGGAGATGCTGATCACCTCAAGACAGGTGCCAGACGCTTCAATTAATCAACTCCAATGAGTTACCTAGGATTTCAATTGAGATGCTACATCTGTTTGAGGAGAATGAAGTGTATAGCACAGCCTCGCCTGACGATGCAGTTGCTATTCATGCTTTGTTAGATCTCCAAAATGTATCTGCCAGGCAAGACAAAAATGAGTTATCCAAAGAATTAAATTATTTGGAATTTTTAAATCCACTTTCCCTTATTTACTTGATTTAACCCTTTATCTGCTGATGGTACTTATAAGTACCATTAAAATAACTTGTTATAAAATTCATTTAATGCATCGATTAGTAGTAATACAATTTAGAATGAGTTACAGATGCATTACTTTAATTTTGTTCCAAAAACATTATTGGTTACACAAAACAAAAATATTCTTAAAAGGATTTCTTTTGACTTTGCATCTTTCTTGAGGGGGGGGGGGGGATTTTTCAATTCTGAAATATTTCTATTGCAAGAACATTATATTTGTACATTTTCTAATTCTACAAAATACCGAGAAAACTATTATAAATAAAAGATTTGAGTGGGGTTATAAATATTGCACAAAATCCCTATAAATTCAAATTTAATTAATCCTAAAATTTATCAAATGATTATGCAAATCTTCTAATGTAGTTTCAAAAATTCACGAAAAATGCTTTAGAAGATAAAATTTTCATGAATTCATAATTCAGTACATAGAGGGTTAATTGATCATTTAATTATAATTGTTGTTGGTGTAATTAACTTGATGTCCATTTTTTTCAGATGGCCAAATTAGATTAATATTTTATATTTATCTTAATGTTTAGTATCCGTAAATCAATTCTATTTTTAATTTTTGTTATTTAAATATACGTATATATATTTTTATAAATCCATTTTTTACTACTGATCAATTAACTATATTCAAGATAAATGACTTAAGATATTTTTTATGCCTGTGCAGAAATTTTATTTACCTTAATTTATTCTTGTTATTAGTTATTATCCTTATGAATGAATTTTCTCATCTCCTTTTATTTATGTATTATCTTAGGCATCAATCATATACATAGTTAATTGAGTTGTCTTTGTCCTTGAAATATTGGCAGTTATCCCAAAAGCCATTCAATAAATAAATAAACCTAAAGTGTTTTACAAAAAAGGAATAATTGTTCAATACTGTATTATTAGCAATAGTTGCAATAGAAGATCATTAAAACTCAATTCCATCTATTGCACAACTTCTCGGATGTAAACGATGAATTTTGCAGTTAAGAAGTGCATGTAATCCACATTGTAGAAATATAGCTAACTTCTTGAGCAGTCATACTCAACCTGTGGCCCAACAGCCTTTTATGTACAGCCCGAAATACATAATCATTAATCCATGCTTATAAAAATGATGTATGCATAAAAGTATTGAAGACCTTTACTGTTTTATTTAATTTCATGGGAAGACAAAATCTGTCCTGATGTTTATATTTTAAAATTGTTAAAACATCTTAAATGTACTTTTCTTGACCAAACATTAATTTTTCATTTAGTCCTATATGCACTACAGTGCTGCTTACATTTTCTACTATTCAACACTAATGAAACATTATTAAAAATTAAATTTGTGCCATATATTTCTACAATTAAAAAAGTAAAAGGTTGTGCATTGAGTGACTTATTAAAAAAAAATTCTTGATTTTTTTTTTCTTTAAGGCTTGGAAATTCCTCATTTTATGTTTTATATTTATTATATAACTGGCTAATACTGCCTTTTAGGATTGAAAATTTACTGCAGAAAAAGATGGCACCACAAAATTATTACACTATTTTTAAACAACAAGCTTCATGGTCTGCTTCTATAACATTTGCAAGAGAAATCTACCACAAAGTTTGTTGTTTGGAAATAGTTGTTAAATTTTTTGGTAACGTTTCTTCTCTAACAAATGCTCAACGTTACTGATCATGTTAATGCCTAATGTCGTAAACATACGTTTTGTGGCCTGTGAGGGGGAGGGGGGGAAAGGTAAAATATAAGTGCTCTAGAGAACTAAATTTAAGATATTTTATTCTTACTCCTAAATTCAGAGGTTTTTAATGAAAAAATTGCTATTAAATAAATAAAAAAAATTTTGGAAATGAGTAAGATAGGGATTTGGTTTAAGCTTATTCAGATCATGCTTATAAGGTAACTTAATAATATGTGAAGTGATTTATAAAAAATTATGATCTGCACAACTTCTAGTTCCAAGGAATGTAAGATCTTCTACTCTAAGGTTATGTTTCAGACATATTTGCTTGTGATTACAAGATAAGTTTAATGATGTATGAAATGTGATTTATATAACATAAAATTTATTATATGCATAACCTCTTGTCTCAATGTTTGTGTTATAAAGGTCTACTGTTTATAATAACAATATACTTTATATGCAGAGTTGGGCAAAATACATCGAAAAACCATTTTCGATGCAAAATACAAAATACATTGTTTTTTCAACTTAAAATATAAAATACAAAATACTTTCGAAATTTCAAAAATTCAAAATACAAAATACATGTATTTTGAAAATACATTTAAAATACAAAATACATAAAAAAAAAAAAAAAAAAAACACGATTGTGCATTAAGTTGCACTAGTCAAATGCAAAGCTGGTTCTCAAAACTGATTAAATTTTTAGAAATTATAAATTTCCAAATAAAGAAGCAAAATTAATTAAAATTCAACGAAAGATAACAAAAACAAAACTGAAAGATTGGAACAACAATGTGCTTAAAAATGTATGAAAGTTGCAAGAATAACTATTAATGAATAAACTACCCTTTAAAAGGTAGTTACTCAGTAGAAATAACTGCATGAATTGATTGTGGTAGCAGTCTGCACGGGTCCGGGCTTGACCTGAGGTCCGAACCCGGCCCGGACCATGGACCAGGCTGAAATGAAGGCGATGTTTCAAACGGTCCGGCAGAATTAGAACAATTTTTTCAACAGGCCCGGCCGAGAAACAAAATAAATGGTCCAGGCTGATAAAAGAAATTAAGTGGGCCTACTGGCCCGCTATAAAACTTTAATCGAAGCCAGTAAAATATGAGCCATTTTCAATGAATGCGACTTTTGCGAGAATAAGTAATAGGTATAAATGTGCGTTACGAACCGATGCTAGTTTGACATCAATACGGAAATGTAACATGTCCAGCGTAGAGATCAGCATCGGACAGTTGCATGGTGTCTAAGCCATGGCTTTATTTTTTCAGCAGACTCATGCCGGGTTGAGATCAGGCTTGCACTTTTTTCTACATAGTCGAGCAGCACCGGAACTGGACTTTATTGTTCTCAGGATGTGTTGTGTAAGGAAGGTAATATGTTTTGTAAAAATATTAATAGCGATAATGAACTTCTCTTAACGGAATCTTTGGAAATATACCTCAAGGTGGTTCTCAAATTCACTGCTCAACAATGAGAAATTTCCTGACTCATTTTCTGATAATTTTTTGCTATAAAGGCTTACCCCTTTAATGCGCACAGCTTTGCATATATGCAAACAAGAATGTTTTGAAACTAATAGATTTTTTTATTCGTATATACCTAATTCATGCCAGAAAATTAAAATAGCAATATTTGTTCTAATTAATAACAAACATTCCGTTTTTAAATGAAGCGAAATTAACCATTGAAACTTTCTAGTGTAAAGTCAGATTCTCTGAACTACGTAATTTCTAGAACGTTATCATGAGAATTAAAGGGTTAACAGTTAAGTTTTAAAAAATAAATAGTGGTATGAAATACGGTATTTTGAGACATACTTATTAAAATATTTATTATTTTACATTATTTGAGCGTAAAACAGCCACACGACAGTAATTTTTACTTGTATTGCAGATGTGGAACAGAAGAAAAAATTGATGTATTATATGAAAAATGTATCTCTGATTTTTTTCATTGTTTTTCATGTGTAATAAATTTTTCAGATAATCATATATAATTTTTTCGAAGCAAAATAAAAAAGCGCGCATTTAAGGGTTAAAACTGACAGGCCTCCTGACTATTAATGAGATTTGGAATCGAATAGCGTTTTTTCTTTTTTTTTTAAATAAATTACTTATCGAGATATAAAAGATTCTTGTCACGTGGCTGTAAGTTTCTCATTTCCGGTGCTATCGCTTCCGGAAATTCGATTCAAATCTTTAACTTTGACAGTATTTTCTCAAAGATATATTGCCTCTATCAAAAAATGATAACGGTATTCGATTACATAGCTTCTGAATAAGAACACCTGCCAATCTTATGCGTTTCCGAAAAGAAATGAATTCAGAAATGTATCAGAAAGTAGCTCCTTTGGATTTGAGAAAAGCCTTATTAAATGGCAGAAAAATAGTTTTACAAATCTGCTTTTTATTATACAGCTTCAAAAATTATCCTGTTTTTAACCCTCCTTTTTTCTTTTATTTTAAACTACATTATTTTTTTAATGAATCTTTATTTGAATGTTGAAACGTCTAAGACTCTAATTAATCATTAATGTTGTTATTGTGTATTTTCTGTCTTGCGAACACATAGTAATTTTAAAATATACTGTAAAATTATCCCATAAATATATATGCAGTATTCTTTAAAAGAATCTTAATTGTATGTTTAGGAAAATCTGATTCTTTTGTAGAAATTGAGTCAGGCCTCATTTAATCGATTTTTCCATGGGCCAGGCTGTTTTCACTGATTTTTGTATGCGCCGGGGCGTGAACTGTGAAAATATAAACGGACCGGGCTCGGGCCAAACTTTTAATTTTTTCATCAGGCCGGCCCGGGCCAAGATTGTTTTTGTGCGGGCCAGGCCGGACCCGGTCCTGGAAATTCTGACCCTTGCAGACCTCTAGATTGTGGATCCGATAAGGAATCTCTTTCACGAGGCATAGGATAGCACCGCCCGCTACTGAGTGTTCTAAGCCAAAATTGAGAGAGTATTGATTTTCAGAAAAAGCACAAAAAGTTTGGTACAATTCTATTCAATAGGTGCAGAGATATAAAAATGTCAAAAATCCTAAAAAACATAGCACAGAAAAAAAATCATCTGTAAGACAATATGCACCAAAATGTCATCCATACTAACTGAATATGATGAAGTTTGGTGAAATTCCGTGCTCTAGTTCTTGAAATATAGTTCTCATGGCATACCTACCAACTTCAGATTTTTTAAAAATCACCACTAAACCAGAAAATTTATTTAAAAAAGGTACGTGGTACTTATTTTATTTAAATTTGATTTACAAATATGATAATTTTGACATGGAAGAAAACAAAGAAAAAAAAAAAAACGAGAATTTTAAGTACATGTTATGGTAATCATAAAAACACGGCATAACAATGCCACCTCTTGAGCGATGCATCCCAAATTTTATCAGCATTAATTTATTTGAAGATCTAAAATAATATGAAATTGGATTAAGTTTTGTACATTAGTTTTTTGGATATAGTTATCGCGGAAATCATGAAAAACCTAGCATAGCAGCACCACCTGTTGAGCGATATATACTAAAAGTTAATCGGCAAGTATTTCCGTTCAGGCCTATATGCAGTTAAATGAAATTCTGTACATTGGTTCGTACAATATAGCTATCATGGAATAAAATCATTAAGCATAGTAGGTGGGGCAATATAAAGCCAAAGCTAAGTTATACCTAGGTCTATCTTAATCTGAAGTTTGATTATTATTAAACTCCATGCATTAGTTTTTGAGATTGAAGGGCCACAAAAATTGTGTCTCACACATACTAACAAACGTACACACATTTCCCAAAAATAGTTAAATCGCGTTCAAGACATCCCAAAACGTGTAAATCAAGCAAAAAACGAAAGTCAAAAATTTTCTCGATTCCAATACTGTCTTCTTATTTATTAGAAGAATGTAAAAATAAATTAGTCTAGTATCAGTCTTTTCAATCAGTCTTTCTTAGTATGTGTCTACAAAAGAACATATTTTATAATAATCTTATATATACAATGACACCGAATAAAATTGTTTAAATGTGTTTAAATGTATTTTTCTCTTTTTATATAATGCGCATGTGTTTAAGAGCTCCTAACTACGCAAGATTTTTTAGACCTTCCACTAATAAAATGTTTGGGGTACAACTTTTCGATTATGGTGCATTTTAGAAATAATGCATACGAAATTTAAAATATGTATTACTGGAATGCAAAAATATAAATGAAAAAATTAGATAATTTTTAACACAAGTTGAATTATTATTATTAACAAAACTACGAATTCTTCATATAAAGAAGTTCTAAAATTAAAACCCTCAGGTAAAATATCAAACAATATATAAGCGCAAAGAAATAAGAAATCATTTGCACTTACTATGAAAGTCTTGAAACTTTTAATATAGAGCAGAAAAACTATGAAAGCTCTTACATTCGTAAAAAGAAAGCACTTGTAAAATATTCATAAAAAGTAGGATTAATTCGAATGTAAAATTTGCAAAGTCATAAATTTCGTTTTTTCATAATCAAATCGTTTCTTTAAAAGTTCATTTTAGCAAATTTCTTGCGGTTACTGTCTAACAAAATTTATATTAATGAATGAACATGCGAATTTTTAAGAAATCCTTTTTCGATATTTTTAAATGAAACTATTAGACCAGAAAAAAAAAAATTGAGCTTCTTATATGTGGGGTCAATGGGTAACTGTCGGTAATAGAGCGCTGCACCTGCGCAATTCTGAAAGATCCTTCCGGTCTATCACAATACATGTTTTTGTTTTTTTTTCTTGTAATTCCCACAGCCAACATTAGGATATATAAAAGTTATTTTTGTAACTAATCAGCATACAACATCGTAACATACATAACAAAACATCATATTCATCAACCTCCTTGTCTCAGCAATAGTCGAAAAGTGCGTTTATATTAACTTCCAGAACAGAACTTGAAGACTAATCAAAACAGATAGTCGTGTATTTCCTTTTAATGAATCGAAGCTTTTCTCTGTGCAGTTTAAACACGGCAGTTTGAAATTTGGAAAAAATGTATTTTGAGTATTTTCCAAATACAAAATACATTGTAAAACCATCAGAAAATACATTACAAAAATACTTTGATCTTATCGGTTTAAAATACAAAATACAAGATACAAATGTATTTCGAAAATGTATTTCAAATACATGTATTTTCGATACTGCCCAACTCTGTTTATATGTCCCTATTACTATTATTTTTTGTACATATATATTAAATGTTTATGTATTTATTAAATTATTTCTGTATTTATATGTAAAATGTTTTTGTATCTATTATGTTAAAATCTGCCTATCTGTATTTCACCTACTTATCCAAGAATATTATGTGATAAAATTAACACCAGTTATCAGTATGAATCCAAGGATGTCATAAAATGTAACATCATTTTCTCATAAAAGTGAAACTATTTTCTGCTAACTATTATTGAAAGGTGAAAGCTAGAATACTTCACACTTTTTTTGAGTAAAAAAAAAATATGTAAAAAACATTTATTCAAAAAAAAAAAAAAAAAAAATTAATATAAATTTGTCTAAATACTCTAAAAGTAGAAACCAAATCTTGAAAGAACAATAAAGTTTTGCTACTGAAATCATGTAATCTTCAAAATGTAATTTTTTAAATTTGTTTTACATTGTAAATGATTTATGAATATTTAAAATTATCTATATGTTTTTATAAATTTATAATATTAGGTTTCTTTTTACCTCAATTAATCAAAAGGTACCAACTTGAAAAATATAATTTTCCTTTTTTTACAATGTAAACATGATTTCTTGCTTTTAATAAAATTAATCTTTTCTGAATGTGAAATTGTTTTGTTAAATGAGATATTTCTTGCTTATCAATTTAATAGAATTAATAAACCTTTTCTGGATGTAGAATTAAATGATTATTTCCTCTAACACATTGAGTTTAGCCACCTTGTATATTAAATATTGTTTCTTTATGTATATGTTTGATAAATTTGCCCTTTTTTTGTATTATCTTGCCTAACTTTGAATATGAATACATAAATATTTCTTGAAAAATGTTCATATTTCTAGATCATTCAGTTTAAATCAGGGTTGTTTTATTTAAATCAAATGATTCTTTTAAAAAATCATTCATTTAAATCATTTTTTTTTTTAAACATTGATATTTACAGGCTAAATAAGAATCAAATTCATCATTTATGTTATAAGAAAAGTCATCACTCATGTCAGATTAAAAATTACCTTTTAATAATGTTAAATAAAACTTTTATAAATTCAGAATACTATTATTTTATGAAAGTAAATGTAACTGTATTAAAAATATTAACTATCCATAGTGCCGTTTCAAAAACTACTTATAAATGCTCTCTCATTTTTAAATTTTCTTTTTTAAACTATCATTTCATTTTTGCAAGTTAGATGCATAAGCTGTAGTTAAATCTATTTAATATGAAATTATTTAATATAATAGTATTTTCACTGGAGAATTACTTCTGCTGAAGCAAATTACATACAATTCATGAGCTTGTTGATGTTTAGTTGCTTAGACCTGCAAATTACAGTATCCCATATGTTGGTGATTGATATATTGATCAAATAATATAATCAATACTATTGCATATTATAATCAATACTAATTATAGCATAATAAATATTTCAACTGTTTGTCTAACACAGAATTCCAACTTCATCTTTCTTCTATAACTGAAAATACATAATAGCTGTGACTAATCCCCTTTTCCTTTCTTTACCTAGAATTCATTACTTACTGCAACTGAAAATATAAAAATATTATTGTATCTTATTAAGTCTGTCCAGGATTTATGTGTCCTGTTTTTGTGAAGTTTTTATTGTTGAAAATCTTATCACACTTTTGTGAATTTGAATTTATCATTATATATTGGTTCTTGTTTGTTTTTAACAAGATCATTTATATATATATATATATATATATATATATATATATATAATTTTTTTTTTAAATGTATGTCATAGGTAATTTGGTGGCTTCAGCTGTTTTGTGACAGGTTAAATTTTATATTAAAATGGTTAATTTGTGAAGTGCCCTGTTTTAAGATGAAAATTTATGTGAAGAGTGCTGTCTTAATATTTTAAAAAATGTAAAAGGCCCTTTAAATGACCCAAATTTTTCCTATCACTGTTATTTCTAAGATAAGCAGTCATTCCTACTGTCAAGTGAGCATGATTGATTGCTGGAATTGTCGACGGCTGGGGGCTAGGTAAGACTGACAATTGATAGTTTTAGGCTTTCAGTTATGTGATTATTTTTCATCTGGTACCTGTTTTGTCAATCATTGGATTAGTATAGTCTGAATCACAAGTTAAAACAATGCCATTTATTAATACAAGGTACATTTACAGAAAAGCTTTGGATTTGTTGATACATAAGAAAAATGGCTGGCAGAAAGAAAGATCTATGTGGCTTTATTTTACAGGAAAAAAAATACTACTTCTGGAAAAGCTGTAATAGCAATATGCAAATAGTGTAGTGATGAAATGATGGGGATTGTGACAAGAATGTAAAATCACAAAGAAACTTGCATCTATATCATAAAGATATCATTAATGAATCTGAATCAGTTAGAAAACACATATACATTTAGCATTCTTTGCTACATTTGTTGTATGTTTATATCTTATATCCATTAATGAAAAATTAATTTTAAATGAACTAGAAATTCATACACAGAACACTCATTCTATAACAATTTAAATTTAATGATAGAATAATAAAATTTTAAGCGAATCTTTAAAATTTGTTTGCAGTTTTTTAATTTTTATTAGGGTTCTGTACTTAAAAAGTAAAAATGGAACCATTATAAGATCACTCCTGTGTCTGTCTATCCGTCTGTCTGCCACAGCCATTTTACTCATAAACTATGGAACGTGGAAAGTTCAAATTCGGGGAAGTAATAAAGACCATTGACCCACATATTTTCAGATTAATAAACATTCATAAATATATTTAGTAAAAAAGTAGAGGGGCTAATTATGCTACTTGAAAAAGAAAAAATCTTTTCTTTGTATACCATGTGGGGTATCCTGTGAAAGCTTTTGTAATGCTGAACTCAAAAATGCATTCCTTTTAATTTTAGGTATTATATTTTGAAAGATATTGTTGAAAATGTAGCGCAAAAATATGTCCCCCCCCCTTCCCCTAATCTAATTCTGAATCTACTGAAACTAAAATTATGAAAAAATTAGAGGTAGTAGACGTTAATATAAACCTTGCCGGAAAATTATAGTGATTACCCTAAATTACATAGTTTTTGAGTAATTGGCATTTTTCTGTTATACACAAACTTCAATTTACGGCCATTCAGAAAAATTGTTGAGCATCGCTGAATATACCTATCGTTGCAGAAGAATAAAAGCATTGTTGATAATGATTTTTGAAAAAAATCATTGGTAATTAGCCGAGAGATATTAACCCTTAAAGGTACGGTCAGTTTGGACATACACAAGGACAGGGGCGGCGTACTCTATGCCTAGTTAACAACTTTTAATGATATATATGTGTAATGTAATGTCCAGTAACAGTATAAAAGCAATAAACATCAAATTGTTAAAAACATACTAATTTAAGGGGTCTCTGGACTCTAAAAAGTGAAAAAAAGACCATTTTCAATATTTAATGTCTTAAATGTTTAAAACACAATTTTAATTGGGATGAAAGATATAAGTATGTTCTTTCGTTTCATGTATTTAAAAAATTGCAAGATACAGAATTAGTATTTATAGGGGGCTCGAAACTGTTAGACATTTGTTGAACAAAAAATTGGCATAACAGTTTAGGCACAGGATTACAAAATAAATATTGCAACTAGAATGAAATTTTTGGTGCTTACTTATACTTCATATTGTAATAATTTCCTTGAACTTAAATAAATTTGTATTTAAAGCATTTTTATATTTTTAATCCAATGTTGCATTTAGCTAACACAAAATTTCGAAAATTTCAACAGTAAAATGACCTAAAAAATATTTTTTTGAACAATAAAAAGGAAATTTTAGGTTGTTTATACAGACTAACACGAAATATATCTTTTTGAAAATTTCATGAAAAAATATTCAGAAGTTTTTGGGGTATCCTGCGCGTTAAGTCCAAAAAACGTCTTTTGGAAAATAATGACTTAAAGTTTCAGAAACACCGCTTCAGCTATTGAGCGGGTATAATTCTAAAAGCCAAAACTTGTGTTCTAATGGGAATTTTAAGGAAACAATTATATCAAATTATTCAGAAAAGAACTGACACCAGAATTTATAAACAAATTTATTAGAAAATGCGAACTTGCTTATTTTCACGTACATGATAAAAGGAAAATTTTAATTAAATATTCTTGGTGCCGTTTGTCTGTTTTGGAATTAAAATTAGGTGTTATAAGGGCATCGCCCTTGAAAGATTTAATTAGAAGGAATCGCATAAATACTGTAGGATTCGCGATAGTTTGCATTAATTGTATCTCTCAATACGCCCCGAGTGACTTTAAAAGCTAATTAAACACCTATCTGGAAAAACGGGGCACTGACCAAGGCAGCGTTACAACTTTGAGACCTCAATTCGAAGCGTGCTTAGCACAATGCCAAATTTAAACTTTGAACAAAGGTTTCATTTTAGCTACACTGTAGAAATAAAGGTTATTACTACGCTGAATTTAGTTTCATGAAATGCCAAATGAAGTTTAACTATGCACTGCCTTTATTGTCTGTACCGAATTAAGTTCATCAAACAGATTAGGATAATATTAAAAAAAGAGTTATACGAATAGCTATATTTGATATTATTTAGGTTCCATATCTCTTTGAAATTTCATGGTATACCCGATTACACTTTTCTAATATATACAGTTATACCCAACCCTACGTTGTATAGTTTTTTACAAAGTCTTGGTATTCTTTAAGAACGTTTTTTATAATACAATTACAAATTCATATATTTATTCTACAGAACCCTCTGTGCGCGAGTAATGCTTGCACTTGACCGTTTATTTAAAATATCTTCAATTTTTGTATCTTTTTTACAACATCCAATACATATTTCCTAGAGATTCCCCCCCCCCCTTTAGTTAGTACTTTTGAAATCATTTTCTTAACATCATCTTCTGCATACTAGGGGTGATTCTGTTCCAAAAAATTTAAAAATGGTCACCAATCTGAAAATTTGGTCATAAAAAATCTGGAATTTCGACAAATGGTCACCGAAAAAAAAAAAATTGTCAAATCGTTTTCAGAAAAAATCTCCTTTGTCGAATTTTGTCAACACATTTTTATGCTGCAATACAATAAGTTGCCACCTTGCCTACAAACTCTCTCATTTGTTTCATTTTGTAATGTCTTATGTGAAAAGACTTTTAAAAACAAAATGCTACCAGGTCATGGAAATCCAGAAATACGGTGTTGAAACTTTAATGCTGTACCAATAGGACATGAGATATATGTTGATTTAGTATAACCTAAATCTCCAAAATTGATCCCTCATGAGAATACCTTCTTTAGGTATTTATTAGTTTCACGACCTCGGGCTCCCGAGTGATCTTTCTCCTTTCCTGTTCTCTTCTCTTTTTACGCCAGTCACTTGTGTCCAAAACCATGGCAGGTGACCAGGAAAAGAATTTCATCTTCCCCACACAGTATCTTTTCTGTCGAATTTTGACAACATTCTTTTTCTGCAATACACTAAGTTGCCACCTTGCCCACAAACTCTTATTTGTTTCATTTTATAATATGTGAAAAGACTTAAAAATGAAATGCTACCAAGTTATGGAAATCTACTCGGAATACGGTGTTTATAATTTAATGCTGTACCAATAGGACACGAGATATATGTTGGTTTAGAATAACCTAAATCCCCCAAATTGATCCCTCAGGGGAATACCTTCTTTAGGGATTTATGGGTTTTGTGACCCCAGGCTCCCTAGCGATCTTTCTCCTTTTTTATGCGAGTCACTTGTGTCCAAAACCATGGCAGGCAACCAGGAAAAGAATGTCATCTTCTCCAATACAGTATCTCCTCTGTCGAATTATGACAAATTTAATCTTCTGCAACACAGTATCTCCTCAGTCGAATTTCAACAACATTCTTATTCTGCAATACACTAAGTTGCCACCTTGCCCACAAACTCTGTTAAGACTTAAAAATGAAATGCTACCAGGTCATAGAAATGTACTCAGAATACAGTGTTGAAACTTTTATGTGGTACCAATAGGACAAGGATATATGTTGATGTAGTATAACCTAAATCCCCAAAATTGATCCCCAGGGGAATACCTTTAGGTATTTATGGGTTTCGCGACCCTGGGCTCCCGAGTGATCTTTCTCCTTTTTTACGCCAGTCACTTGTGTCTTAAACCGTGGCAGGTGACCAGGAAAGGAATTTCATCTTCCCCCACACAATATCTCCTGTCGAATTTCGACAAATTTCATCTTCCCCACCCCCATCCCCCCATGCAGTATCTCCTGTCGAATTTCTACAACATTCTTATTCTGCAATACACTAAGTCACCACCTTGCCCACAAACTCTGTTATTTGTGTCATTTTGTAATATCTTATGTGAAAAAACTTAAAAACGAAATGCTACTAGGTCATAGAAATCTACTTAGAGTATGAAGTTGAAACTTTAATGCGGTACCAATAGGACACGGTATATATGTTGATTTAGCATAACCTCTCCTAGGATAATACCTTCTGTAGGTATTTACGGGTTTCGTGACCCCGGGCTCCCGAGCAAACTTTCTCCTTTCCTGCTCTCTTCTCCTTACACCAGTCACTTGTGTCCAAAACCATGGCAGGCAACCAGGATGATCCATCCTGCTAAAATGTATAATCTACAAAACCCTTGGTCCCTAAGTGTGTGTATTGCATAGGGTTGACTGTATTGCTATTATTAAATTTAAAAAAAAAAAATTGGAAAGAAGTAATGATTTTGTCCAAGTATATTTAAATCATCTTTATAAAATAGTTTAACCAAGCATGAAATTATCTATATTAGCAAAATTTTGTAATCTGCACAATTTTGGTCCCAAAGAATGCAATATAAAGATCTTCTACTGTATATTGATATGTTCCAGATATATTTGGCCATGTTTACAAATTAAGTTTAAATGATGTGTGAAATTAGCTATATAACTCAAAATTCTATCCAACTAGTGTAAATGCCTGTCCTAGGATGATGGGTAAAAATTGTGTTTTTCACTTAAAACTTGAAAAACTGATAAAAAATAATTGACAATATTGAAGCGTTTAGATGAGCAAAGTTTGGCTGGTTTATGTTCTAATAAACACACAATTAGCATTTACAATATGTCTGGATAAACCAGGTTTTCCGGCTAATATACTACAACAAAATTAAGATTTCTTAATAAAACAAAAATTTAACAAATATGCAATAAAACTGCATAATTAAAACAGTCCGCTGCAACTATTGAAGTAATACTATTTTTTTTTCAATCACACTTTGAAATTGTATTTTTAACCTTTCACCCCACCTTCCTCCTCCCCCCCCCCCCCTCCTGCAAAATTTTCTTTATATGCATATTGATAATAGGTATCTCGTGTTGAACACCATCCGAAAGAACGAAGGGGAAGCATTGTTAAAGTGTTCGTAACTCCTATTGGTGTTTTTCTTCTGTTTACCCACGACTGATGTCATGCAGCAGGGGTGGGACAGCTTCAAGTGATGTCATTTATGTTGTCTCCTTTAATCTTTATAGCTCCATGGTTTAAATTTTTTTTTTCAATGAATCGCAAAAGGAATGACTCTCTATCACAGCTTCTCATTTACGTTTTACACACGAAGTGAGCTACGTTTATTTTCTGAAATGGCTGCGTAAATCATTGAAATTTTGTTAGTTTTGAATCTTTTATAGAAAATTATTTTGAACAGAAGGGATTTCAGGTAGAAAAGATTTGTATTTAGGCAGATAAGTTTTCTCATATACATCTCAAATTAAATTAAGCCTAACATGGCTCTATCTTATCGGAGACTGGTAAGATTGATGGGTTCGTCCCAGATGCGTTACACTGCCTTTTATTATATAGAGATGCAAAACCTTGCGCTTTTAAGGTTTGCATTATCAAAATCTTCTACTGTATTATCAAATGTATTTATCTTCCATTTATTTTGTTTTTATGTTTCTCATGTGCTTTTATATATCAGGAATAAACAGTCTTATGATAGTTTCTTTATAAAGGTGGTGTTTCAGAGACATTTCACTGTATTATGTATCACTAAATTACATACCAATTAAAAATAAATGTTAATTTTCAATTATTCATATAGTTTGTAATTACGCTTGTAATGGAGTATGAAAACCTATTTTTAAGTTGCAAACTGTTGAATTAATTCTGAAACAGTTAATAAATGAAAAATTTGAACTTATACAATGGATGTCTGAAATAGTACATATATGTAGCTTATTCTGTTTGTAAATTTTATTAAAAGTTTCTGATTTTTGTTCTATTATGCAAATGTTTTATTACCTTGAATAAATATTTTGTTTACTTTTTGTATTACTGATTCTGTTAATTTTGAATGAATCATTTTTTCTTCTAATTTAACTTTTTCATTCCAATATTATTTTTAAGTAAAAAAAAAAAAAAAAAATGATGCTATTTGCATTGTTTCATGTATTTTTGAAAATTTTAGCAAGTTTATTCATTATATTACACTATAAGTATGAAAAAATACAACTTTATCCTGAAAACTGAATGTAAACATATCCTTAAATTGCTGCCCAGAAATATTTTTACATTAAAAAAATATCAGTTCATGAACGAATATTATTTAAATTGTAATATTTGTGTCATATTTTAGCATTGAGTTTTGACAACATTTTTCATATTTTATTAATCATATAAAAAATTTTTTGTGTGTAAAATTTAATTAAAAATCTATTTATTTAAAACATTGTAGAAAAATACATTGAACTCTTCAGGAACACTATAATTTTCATGAATGGCAAAGAATATTAAATTATTACGTTCTATAAAAAGTATTCTTCATAAAGTCTGTAAGAAACTTTTATAAGTTGCTTCTCGTTTCTTATCCAATTGCAAAATCTCATATCCTGGATAAAAATTATATTAGGTAATAAATAATCACCAAATTAAAATTGTTGGAAAACTGTTTTCACTGACATAAATTGCGGACTACTGTAGAGATGCCAACTACTACACATTAAGTATAGAAACTGTACATTGGTCTACTTCTGTTATACATGTAAGGTTTTAACATGCAGGCAGATGAAAAGAAAACTATAAATCATTAAGACTTACGAATATTTAATGCTTCATTTCTTGACTGTGCATTTAAAGTACAAACATTTAATGATTCTTGACTATGAAGAGTATATAACATATGCAGTAAAACTAGATTTAAAATATTATTAAAGATAAGAATCAGATCCACACAGATCCCATCATAAATAAAAGAGGGACAATGCCCGATCATCAAAAAAGTGGTCGGCAGAGATGGCCCTTCTCTGGCCAACGCTTAAAAGCATCTCAGTCGTCTGTGCCCAGATATCTGGGTGCTCATCCTTGAATTTTTGCTGGGTTAACAATTCTTTGCCTGGGAATCGGACCTCCACCCATGAACGCAGTTCTCAAGGCATCTGGTGTGCGGCATTGTCTCGCCGCCACATACATTGCTTACTAAAAAGTACATTTTTTGTAAAATTTTTGTTTTTACTGACTTTTTTATCTTGTCATGTACTTTTTTCATGAATATGCTTTCCATTATAAGTTTTAAGATTTTAAATTTGTATTGTGTGGGACTTTGTATACTGCATGAAATACTTAGGGTAAAAACTTTCAATTGATATTCCGGCAGCCCCACCAGTGGCTGAGAGGTTCTGCTCTCAAAGCTGGTAGACGGGAAGTGCTGGGTTCAAACCCAATCGTGTGCGTCGGCCTAATCGTTCAGAGTTTCCGTGGTTTTCTTCGAGCCATGGATTTCCATATGTAAATACGGGTTAGGTTCCCTTAGAAAGACCCCCGCGAAGGGCACTCCCCCTCAGGCTTTTATCCCTAGTGTAGATAATCGGCCGTCAAAAATTCAACCAACCAATCAATGCAACATTTTAACTAAAAATGCATTCCACATTATTCAGTCCACAAGGTAGTTTTAATTTGGAAAAATTTTAATAATGAAGCTTTTTTAATTTTGAAAAATGTTAATAATGAAGCTTTTACATTTTTATTCATGAAATTTTTCTTTGTGCTGTGTGATATTTTAATGAGCTTAATAAGTTTATTTTAACATAATCTTTTATATTAAAAACAATGAATGTGTTTTATAATTATAGTGACTACACTTGACACCTTAAAATTACACATTTTCTGAGCTTGAACTATACATTAGTACTTACAAACATTCACAGCCTTGCTATTACATTTTTAAGAATTCTCTCTTTAAATTGTATTTTCAAAGGACTATAAAAATTTGAAAATATCAAGTAGTAAAAATTTCCTAGTTTACTGAGCTTTTAAGATATTTACAATTTTAAAACACTACAATATCAATTAACATCTACTTTCAGATTATGAAAACAGTTTTCCAATAATTACATAAGGTAATGAGTAATCACCTTTTTAAATTACATCATAGCTTAAAATGGGATTTTGCGACAGGAGAGAAAGAAACTTCACAGATATCACTAAATGGGCATAAAGTATCTGTGACTGCAGATCTACCTTTTCTCCATATGAGTAGCGAACACAACTATCATTTTCAGAGCAATTGACTGACTCTCTTAGTAAGGTGATTAGTAACAGAGAGTAGTTAACCCTACAAAGGGGAAAGAGTTTCTGAAAAGAGATTAATTCTTTGATCAAATGCGTAAAATGATAATGGACAGCAAAATGCAAAGAATCTCAATTGAAAGAGGGTTGAAAACGTGTGTGAGAGAAGGAACCATTGTCCCCATATGTAATAAATACAGGAAGGAAGTAGAAAATATGCCAAAAAATTTATAGGACATTCATCCAAATCAAAAATGTCTTTAAAACAGCAGACGAGTTAGAACGTTAAAATCATGTTAAACTAAGGATTCTGATAAAATATATATATAGTAAAAGGTTCAAAAAATGATTAATTACTTACAGAATATAAAGATGGGAGACAAAATAATATGAACACCCATGAAAAAGGTATGGTCCATTTCAAAGAAGCAGAATGTGCATGTCACTTTGCACTCAATTCTGCTATCTAGTGGTTGTTGAAAGGTAAGGTATCAGTGGCTCAACATCAGTCATAGGTGTTGCATGTGCTTACTATATGCTCTGAAAATCTCAATGACTGACCTATCAGAGTTTGAAAAAGGAATGATTGTTGGAATGTGGTGTGCTGGTTGCTCTGTGATGGAAACAGTCAATTATTTGGGGTGTGCAAGGAGTACTGAGTCAGCCGTTATGACAGTATAAACGAAATGCGGTAAAGTGTCGTCTGCAAAGTATAACAGTGGATGGAAAAGAAAGCTTTCTGAGAAGGATAAAAGAGAGTTGCACCGCATAGTGGCCTGAAAGCACAGCCAATCTTTATCCCAGATAACGTTAGAGATAGTCATCTCCAGAATCCCATTTCAGCGAGAACTTCATGCTTTGAACATTTATGGAAGAGTTGCAATTTGTAAGCCATTGGTGACATGTCGTGCTTTTCAGCGACACCAATGTCGTAAAACACACAAAAGCTGGACTCCTCAACAGTAGTAACAAGTCATTTGGTCTGATGAATCATTCTTCACCATATTTCAGACAACTGGATGCGTTTATGTGTGGAGTAAGCCCACAGAAGCATTTTCTCCTGACTGCCCCTTGCCAACTTTGAAGTATATAGGTGGTCCCTTTATGGTATGGGGTGCAATATCTTGGCATGGCCTTGGGCCACTTGTTACTCTACATGGAAAGGTTACAGCTGCTCATTATGTCGATATTCTGGGGATCAGGTGCATCCTTTTGTCCAGACTTTATTTCCAGGAGAATGTCCATTTTATCAAGACAATGCCCATAACCACACTGCTAAAATCATCCAAAAATGGTTTGAAGAGCATGAGGAGGAAGTAGGACATCTTGCTTGGCTCCCTCAGTCTCCTGACTTGAACATTATTGAATATTTGTGGAGATATTTGGAGTCAAAACTCCGTTCTCCATTTCTTCCACCATCTGGAATTAGACTGTGCTCTCCAGGAAGAATGGCTTCATATTCCTTTAAATGTTGTTCATGACCTTTATGAATCCATCCAATGTCACATACAATCTGTAATTAAGTCAAGGAGTTGTTCAACCCCTACTAATAAAGCTTTTCTCTTATTTCATATATATTTCTTATATCAGTTTTTTTTAAAGCAAATAAATCTATGATGTTATGTTACCAGATGAAGCATTTTCTTGTTCTGTCTGCCGCTTTTTTACTCTGCTTAAAGTCCACAAAATTAACATTTGTCTTAGATCAATTGTCTCAAATATTGAAACTCACTTCTTGAATTGCAAAATTTCTGGCCTCCTCTTTCTCTGCTTTCTTTGCACACATACTGTAAAAAAGAAAAATCTCTTATGACTTTTTAAACATAATTAATTTTGTTCTTCCTCCTGAAATCTGTCACACTCTCTTTTAATGTCACATTTTTAGTTACTAACATTTTGTTGAAGGAGTTCTAAATTGTCTTGAAACATAGATCTGCGAGTTTAACTTTCATCGAAATTAAGGATATCCATGGTTTCCAGTAGGTCAGATTTTTAGCATCTAATCTTTTTTTTTCTTCAAATCCACATTGGTCAGTCTGTAATGTTCTTTTTTTTTTACACTTTTAACAGACCTTAAAAAAAAAAAAAAAAAAAAAACAATATTTTGATGTTCAGCTAAATGCCAAACATTGATAAATCAATTCAGTATATATCAATTTTTATTGTTATCCTCATTGTTTTATTATTTAAACTACTTTGTTTCTCTGTCACTTCAAAACACTTTACAGTATAGAAACATTTTTTATCCAGGATGGTTACAATCTGAACTGAGCATCAAAACAACCTGCTATCCAGGTAATTAGACAAGATCAAACAATAATTCTGTGACTGTATCATTGTTTCTTATCAATTAATCAGAGTCTGAAGAAGGCACTTTTTGGAAATTCACAACCTGTATCTAAATTAATAATTCCATTTCAAATCACAGATATTTACATCAAGTTATGCCTTGAATGTGGTAATATATCAAGCAGTTCTATGTCAATTTATTCCCTATGTGGCACTTTTTTCTTCAAAGATTCGGAAGTCAGCCGATTGGAATTATGTTTGTTGATGAACAATTCCATACTGTATTTATATTGATGCAAAATATTTGTCTTTTTTTTGCTGTATTCTCTTTCTATTTGTATTTACTTATTTTTCAAACATTTTATTAACTTTTCATTAAATCAAGATTTTTTTTACGTTATCTTACGTCTGACTTGTCTACCGTTTTACTCTTTCTTTAATATTTCAACTTGGGTCAATGTCCTAAAAAATTTTTGGCATCTTTTTTATTTCCTGACTATGTTTATACATGTGTGGGCTAAGATTCCTCATCTTGTATACCTCATTAACCCTCTTTCAGTTGGCATCTTCAATATTTGCATTTCACTGTACCAGTGTCTTTGCAGAAACTGTTTTCCTGTTATTGGGTTAACTATTCTCTGCTACTAATCACCGGACGAAGAGAGCCAATAATTAATTGCTCTCTAAAGTATAGTTGTGTTCTATAATCATTATATGGAGAAAAAAAATGGATCTTGTTTGATAGAGAAAAACCAGTTTTGATAAAGCATGCCTTTCAGAGGAAAAGATCAATTTAAATAGATTTTTCTTTAACTTTTTTTAAAAATTCCATACTGTATTTATATTGATGCAAAATATTTGTCTTTTTTTTGCTGTATTCTCTTTCTATTTGTATTTACTTATTTTTCAAACATTTTATTAACTTTTCATTAAATCAAGATTTTTTTTACGTTATCTTACGTCTGACTTGCCTACCGTTTTACTCTTTCTTTAATATTTCAACTTGGGTCAATGTCCTAAAAAATTTTTGGCATCTTTTTTATTTCCTGACTATGTTTATACATGTGTGGGCTAAGATTCCTCATCTTGTATACCTCATTAACCCTCTTTCAGTTGGCATCTTCAATATTTGCATTTCACTGTACCAATGTCTTTGCAGAAACTGTTTTCCTGTTATTGGGTTAACTATTCTCTGCTACTAATCACCGGACGAAGAGAGCCAATAATTAATTGCTCTCTAAAGTATAGTTGTGTTCTATAATCATTATATGGAGAAAAAAAATGGATCTTGTTTGATAGAGAAAAACCAGTTTTGATAAAGCATGCCTTTCAGAGGAAAAGATCAATTTAAATAGATTTTTCTTTAACTTTTTTTAAAAATTAAAATTTGCTATTTCAATTGCATGTTCCATTTCAGAATGAAGACGAAATACTGTGTTGTCTTTTTCTTTTTTATAATCCTTATTCTCCATGTATCTTACTTAGTAAAAATCTATTTGGGGTTACAGGCAGTTTAATTAAGGCTGTTCTCAAATCAGAAAGGGCAACTTCTTGACATAAGTTTTAATTTATTTTTGTTCAAAAATGCATGAAACTAGCTGGTGTTGTTGTTCAGAAACTATGTCATTGAGCTATGTTTCCATTTTTTTGCAAACCCAATAGATCTTTCAGAAAATAGTGTCAAAATGGACGTTATGAACCGAATTTCCACACGAAAGTAGAAAATCACCCAAGAGCGGGCGAAAAACGGGTTTGTCACATGATCGAAATTGCTTATAACTCAATGGGTAATTGATTGATCAAAAAATGGAAAAAACAGTTCAATTCCAAATCGCTTCCTTGGCCAGGCTTTCCAATTTTATATCTTTCCATTAAAAAATGAATTTGTAAATGCGTCAGAACTTTTTGCGCTCGTTGAGCAGAGCAGTTAAGAACAGCCTTAAACATAAGTGTGGAGTCAGGAGCATTGATTAACTAAATTCTTTGTATAACTGAGAATTCACTGTCGTCTCATTTCTTCATATTTAAATTTGCAATTTTAAGAATTTGAGAGCCTTTATCCAAAATCAGAAAACATTAAATTATAGCTTTGTACATTTTCAGGTAGACGAATGGATTGAAACTCGAGACAATAAAACTTATGTAGGGTATTTAAGAAACTGACTTATCAAAGTTTTAAGGGTTTCTCTTAACTATTAAAAAATAACAAATCATATTTTTTTTTCCTTTTTACAATATGAAATATGTATCTACCCTTTTATTTTATTTCATATTTTAAAACAGGAGATCAAGGTCTCTGAACCCTTCATTGATAACAATTTTTAGTTGTGTTTTAATTTTTATGTTCATGTGCTTTAAAATTATTTTAAACAAGGGGTACAAGAAGGAAGGAATTTTGTTCTGCCAGCTCGCATACGCAAGATCTAAAATAATATACACAGCATTTTTGCTAGAAATTAATTTAGTTAACCAATTAAAATAAATGTCAATAAAAAATACCTTCTTTCTCAGTTACAACAGGATTATCCGTTGTTTAGTACATTGTTTCTGTTAGTAATACATACTCACTTTCATTAACCCCTTAGCCTAGAATTACGTGTGTGACATGTGGTCTTGTATTCGGGTCAAAAACTGATGATGATGGGCCTGGCCCGTAGTACATCGGTCGGGCCAAATGTAAATATTACGAGCATGGCCCCTGGTACAGTGATAGAACCAAATGTAAATAGCATGGACATGAGCTGTGGTGCGACTGTAAAGGCTAACGGTATTACTAATAAACCTTTTGTGGTTTGGTATATCTACTACATTTATTACATCAGGTTGTAATTACTTATCAAATATTCCACAAAATTAAACCAGTTGTATTTTACACATGTATTTACAGTACATGGTTAAGTACCCACAGTAGTAACACAGCTGATCACAAAAAATAATGCAATGATAAATGCGAATATAACCTCTAAAGCAAATAGCCAAAAAAATTCTAGGAAGAAATGAACAATCATTTCTTTCTAGTAGAATTTTTTTTTTTTCTGGTCACAACTTATTAATAGGGGGAAATTTAAAAGATTGTTAAGTTATCCCCTTCGTCCGAGCTTAACACTTAAATGCATAGTATAACTAAGGAGATCTTTTTTTGACATTTAGCACTTTGTTTCTATGCACCTTATTCTTCATCCCGGTTCAAGGACATAAAAAAAAAGCTGTTTTGGAAAAACATTAGAAAATCGTTCCATTGGAAAGCATTACAGTCTTCAAGAATTCACTTACTTTTTATTCTGCTACTGAAAAGATTGAAATGTGTGTAATAGATCTGAATAATATAATCAATATTCATTTAATTTCAGATTAATTTTGTGTCAATTATCGAATTTATTAGAAATATAACGTTAAAATAAATTAGGTTATAGCAAATTTCTGTATAAATGAGTGAAATTTCAAGTGTTTAAATTGAGGTTTGTTAATAAATTATGTAAACTTAACTTATTTTACTTAAATACACTTTTACTTAATGATTTCAATGTTAATTTTTAGTGTTAAACTTTTTCATTTAAATTCTTCAAATCATACTTTTATCAGTTTTTTCATTATTTAATAATTAAATAACGAAAGAATATGCTTGTATTTTCCGAGCCCATAAATGTGACAATAAAATAATGTTTCAAAGAGAAATAGCAAAAAAACCTTGGTGAATGCAAAGCATAAACAAATGATCACACTGCCATTTTACCTACTGTGACGTCACAAGAAAAACTGTCCATTGGTCTTTTGGTGAGCTTTACGCACTGATTGGTACAAAGCGGCACACCCATCCTTTTGTACCAAATGCCATATAAAGATGATCCACTCTGTGTGACATTTTAAAAGTCATGAACTGGCCTTATATTTCGTTTGTCGCAGTCTGAGCATGCGTCCTGTGCATATATTGCCACTTTCATATAGAGTCATCCTAGCCTGAGGGAGTTCGATTCATAGATATCAGGGATGCAAGTTAGTCACTTTTCTCACTTTTAGTCACTTTTCTTAAAACTTGTCAGTTTTAGTCACTATTTAAAAAAAAGTCACTTTTTTGACTAAAAGATGAAGTCTCTAAAAGTGAACAAACTGCGGAAACTGATTCACTCTCTTTTAATAAAAAAGTCTAACTAAAAGTGACATTTGTTATCTTTCAGATTTTGTCGATATCCTCAACATCAATAATCTTATACTAATATTATAAAGAAGTAAAGTTTGTTTGTTTGTTAGAGGTAATCTCTGGAGCCACCAAACCGATTTCAAAAGTAATGGTATCAAAATGGTGGTGTTAGTCCAACTTAGAACATAAGCTATATTTTATGTCGGTGCCACTACCCTAAAGGGGGTGCAGGTGTTCTAAAAATGCGATTTTTGTGTTACTGAAGGGCCTAGAAATATGAAATTTGGAATATTAGTTACTTATAAGATATAAATGATGTCTAAGAACAGTTCTTAAATAATTCAAAATTTAAAATGGGTGAAAATGCACAAAAAGCGTTCTAAAAAACGTTCTAAATGGTAGTTTCTACATAATCTCAGGAAATACCAAACCGATTTAAAAAATATTGGTGTCAAAATGATGGTGACATTGCTTGCTCCAAGATAGGCTATATTTTATGTCGGTGCCACTACCCCAAAAGGGGTACAGGAGCAAAAAAGTTCTAAAAATGCGATTCATGTGTTACTGAAGGGCCATGAAATTTGAAATATTAGCTACGTATTAGATATAAAGGATTTCTAAGAACAGTTCTTAAACAATTCGAAATTTAAAAGGGGTGAAAATGCGCGAAAAGCGTTCTAAAAAACATTCTAAATGGTGGTTTCTACACAATCTCAGGAAATACCAAACCAATTTAAAAAATAAAAGCGTCAAAAGGATGGTGACAACCCTTTCTCCAAGATAGACTATGTTTTATGTTGGTGCCACTACCACAAAGGGGGTGCAGGAGAAAAACTTTCTAAATTGTGGTTTTTGCATTATGGAAGGGTCTAGAATCGTGAAATTTGAAATCATAGTTAGTTATCAGATATCAATGATCTCTAAGGACATTTCCTAAAAAAAATCGAAAATTAAAAGGGGGTCAAAATGCGTAAAAAGTGTTGTAAAAAACGTTCTAAATTGCAATTTCTATGCAATCTCAGGAAGTACTAAACTGATTTCAAATATAATGGTGTAAAAATCATGGTGACAGATCTTGCTCCAAGATAGGCTATATTTTATATCTGTTTCCACTACCCCAGAGGAGATGCAGGAACAAAATGTGCGAAAAGCATTCTAAAAACGTTCTAAATGCCGATTTGTCAGTAATATCTCAGGAAGAATCAAACTGATTTCAAAAGCAATGGTAGCAAATTGATGCTGACAGCCTCTGCTCTAACACAGATGCTATTTTATGTCGGTATCACTATCACCTAAACGTTGCAGGAGCAAAAAAGCATTCTAAATTTCGATTTTTGTGATCAGTAGGGGCTAGCAACTTAAAATTAGGCAAGGTACATATTTATTAGATATAAATGATCTTTAAGAACAGTTTCGAAAAAAATTAGAAATTTAAAAAGGGGTGAAAATGCACGAAAAGCGTTCTAAATTACGATTTCTACTCAATCTCAGAAAATACCAAAGCTATTTCAAAAGTAATGGTTGCAAATCAATGGTGACAGTCCCTGCTATAACATAGGTTATATTTTATGTTGCTGTCATTACCATCTGAGGGTTGCAAAAGCAAAACATGTTCTAATTTGCGTTTTTTGTACAACTGAGGGGTCTAACACTCTGAAGTATGGCATTGTATTTACTTGTAAGATGCAACTGCTTTCTAAGAACAGTCGAAAGAAAATTCCAAATTTAAAAAGATGAAGTGAGCCAAAAGCGTTATAAATTACAATTTTTATGCAATCTTATAAAGTACCAAACCGATTAAAAAAATAATGCTGACAAATTGTTGGTGATAGAACCTGCTTAAACACAAGCTATATTTTATGTCTGTGCCACTACCACCAGAGGGTTGCAGGAGCTAAAAACGTTCTAAATTGCGATTTCTGTGATACTGAAAAGGCTAGAAACTTTAAATATGGCATGGTAGTTACTTATAAAATATAAATGCCCTCGAAAGACTGTCGAAAATAAATTTGGATTAAAAAGGGGTGAAGCGAAGGGGAGGTGCGAGAAGCATTCTAAAAAAGTCCAAAATTACGATTTCTATGCAATTTTAGGGAATATAAACCGATTATAAAAGTAATAGTTGTGAATCAATATTAACAGTTTCTGATCCTACACAGGCTATATTTTATGCCGATGATTCTACCACCTGGGGTTTACAGAAACAACAAACGTTCTAAAAAAGTCCTTTAAAAGCTTTCTAAATTACGTTTCTATGGAATATTAGGAAATAACAAATTGATTTCAAAATTAATGTTGGCAAATTAATGGTAACAGTTCCTATTTCAACATAGCCTTTTTTGTTGAGAGAGGTGGTAGGACGTAGAATTTTACATGATAGTTAATTTTAAGATGTAAGAAGATGGTTTCTAAAAAATTCAAAACTTCAAATGAATACTGAAATGAGCGTATTAATTGAGCATAAAAATTTCAAAATATTTTCTAAATTATCATTTACAGTAAAACCCAGATATAACGCTCTTCCGGGGGCCCGGGCTAGAAGAGCGTTAAAAACGGGAAAGCGTTAAATGCGGGAGAAGGTTTTCGGCATTTTAAAATTGAGAATATTAGATTATCTGCTTTAAATAATGCGGGAGATCATTTTTGTTTATTATTTAGAATAGAAACTCTGCAGCATAGGTACAAAAACGTTTCCTTCATTTAAAATATCACAAATTTACATAGTGTTTACAAAGTGTATTATTATTCCAAATCAGAATAAGTAAAATAATATTTAGCATTAAAACAAAAGCTACAAAATATATTTAACATTTCTAATAGGAACCTTTATCCTTATATTAAACGTACAATAAAATTACGAAAGAAACTAATAATATTTGTTTTTAAAAAAAATGTAACATTTGTATTCTTGAGCACCACTATGAGGTCTATAAACTTTCACTTACTGTTTATTCTGCTTTTGAGAAAAACTCTTCGAGTTTCATCTGACGAGTGGACGAACGACCACATAAAAGAGCATTTTCAATTTTGTCTTAACATATCTTCATGTGAAGCTGCGGTATCTACTGAAGCGGTGTATAGGAGTATAGTTCTAAAAGATTCCATTACTTCAGCTATCGTTGGGATGCGCTCTTGAACATGTCCATCAGCAACTTCGTCAGGGTACTCTTCTAATGAGGCATCCTGTACAGTGTCCCCTATAATGTCAATGCTGCCAACGTTGCTTGTGATAACGTCTTTATCAATGTTAAAATAGTTCTGAAGGCTGTGTGTGTTTACTGCAAGATGCTCGCAAACAGCTTGCCAGTCCTCGTCGTCTATAGGATCCGACACCTCTTCAGCCGCATCTATATCATCGTCTGCGTCCGTTATGAAGTCTGCCTTTTTAAAGCAATTTTGAATTATTTTAGATTCAATTGAATCCCAAGCAGCGCTAAGGTAGTTCATGGCGTCGAGAAGAGCTACAGAAGAATGACTACTTTTAATTTCCATTTCATGTAGAAATCGTTTCACTATATGTTTGCTATAATGTTGTTTTAAAACCCTTATGATCCCTTGATCCATCGGTTGACGAACACTTGTGGTGTTTGCAGGTAAAAATTCCAGAGAGACATTTGAAATGTCTAGTATTTCTTGGGGATGCGCTGTGCAATTTTCTACGAATAGCATGACATACCTATTTTGCTTCCGCATCTCGACATCAAAATCAGAAACATATTTAATGAACTGGGGATCCGTCATCCAAGCCCTACATTGTTGTGCATAGTCACAGGACAGTCGTTTGATGTTCCTGAAATAGCGCGGTTTGGCTGATTTTCCAATCACCAGAACCTAGCGTTTGTCGCTCCCATCGGCGTTGGAGCAAACAAGGACAGTCGCATGTTTTTTACTGAGCTTCTCTCCATAGCGCTCCTCATCTTGTAACGTTAAGGATTTATAAGGCATCGCTTTAAAAAATAAGCCAAATTCGTCGCCGTTATAACTATCACAAATGGAATAGTTTTTGATAAGCCTTGGAAGACTGTTCTTTTTCCAAAATTCGGCATTTTTTATGTTCACGGCAGCGAATTCTCCTCAAATATTCTTGTTCACAATGCTGTGGCGGGTTCAAAATCGGTCTAACCACCCATTAGATGGAGTAAAGTCTTCAATTCTTAGCTTTTGGGCTACTTCTGCAGCTTTTTCTTTAAATATGGATCTGCTGATAGGTATGTTAGTGTCTTGACTCAAGAAACCACTCGTACATAACTTTGTCTAAAACTTCATATTTTCCTGTTTTTACTTTCTTTTTCTTTGAGCCACCAATAGCAGCAATTTTTTCAATACCTTTTCTGTTTTGAAGAAGAGTCCGAAGAGACGATGGCGCAATATTCATAGATAATGCAAAATCTTTCTGGCTCATTAGGTGATTTTTTGTCATAATTTTTTAAACTTCTAATTTTTTCGAAAGTGTCAGCATCTTTCTTTTCATACTCTTAACCCCAGTAGCAGATTTTCTGTGTTAATATGCAGCAAATCAAAATTTATCTCCGACCAAAGAATGCTGGACGTAGCTTACTATCATAAGAAATTATAGTAGCCCATAAAATAAGCAGAGTTTGCATTTATAAAGAAAATATAAGCAGAAAGTACAGTAAATTTAAAAATAAAAATTAATTTTTAGCAATTTTTCTCTGCCCAGGATTTTTTTTAAAGCTATTAGATTGATCTGCAAGGTTTAACCCTTTAAGACCCGATGTATTTGTAAACAAAGATAGTCATGCCTGTACTGCTACCTATTGATAAAAAATGATACTTCACTCTATAAGCAAACCAGAACTATCGTTCAATTCGAAATTTTATTACATACGACTCAGAAGCAACAATTTAAATGATTATCTAATCCGCACGATCGTGCGGGTTGGTTCTTAAAGGGATAAAATATATCTGCAGCATCGCTGACGTGCTGCACTGTTTCTGCTATCAGGCTCTTAGCTTCCATGTTGCACCTAATTGGAGTCGGAAGCGATGCTACTTACGTATGTGTAAATGAAAAAAGAGAAAACAGTTTGTGTGAAGTACGAGACAGACATGTGCTGATGAGATGGACGGCATAAATTCTTTCGTTCTCTGATCCAATCAGAAAAAAATCGCCTCCCCGGCTGATTTTTTTTACACAGTTTTTGGGCATTGGCTGACTGCCAATTCCACATATCCTCTCTTTCTCTCTCTCTCTCTTTGCACGGATGAGAAAATGAGATGTCCCGATCTAAACCAAAGTGTAATATCAGGGATTACTTTGTCCGAAGGACCAATAAAAAGCACGTTAAAAGTGGGAAAGCGTTAAAAGCGAGGAATTTTTACATTGTTCTTATGGGTATGGTTCAAGGGATCGGGACAAATGAGCGTAAAAGGCGGGAAAGCGTTTTAAGCAGTGAGTGTTATATCCGAGTTTTACTGTATTTAGTTTTATTAATTTCTCATTTCTGCCTAATGCAGTGTAATAATGATGTTTAATCAAACTGTGTTTTAAATAGTAATTTTTTAATTATTCCTAAAAGTAATAAGTGCCTTTTAATAAAAAATCCTTTTAATAAAATAAAATATTACCTTTTAATAAAATAAAAATTTAGTTAGTACCTTTTAATAAAAATGAGACATATAAATATCACTTGGCATATTTCAACTATTACGCGAGCAAAGCCACGGGGTTTGCTAGTTGCTGATATTCTCGCACAATAAACCATGTCTAAATACAGCCGAATTCTGTTAATAGGAGTGTGGCTAATATGAGGACACAGTTAAAACAAGCAATTTGCACATTAAGAAAAGTTCCTCGTTTAAACTGTATTATGATTTTCTCGCTTATTATGAGCTACAAAACTGGGATCACTGCTAATATGAGCAAAACATCATTCACTTCGAGTTTCAGTGAAAAGTAGGGTAGAACTAATAAGGAATCCCATCACATGACTAAGATCCACGTAACACTCTTCATTGAATTTCAATTCTATCTTTGTTTTTTATCGAGAAAATGAAAACAGAAAATTCCTAATCACCACCAAAAAAGATGATTTTTTGCATAATCATATTGATTTCATTTTATTTTTTTTCTGAGCAGTGGAGTAGAAACTGTTTAATACGTTTAAATTGGCACAAAGCTTTGTGATATTAAATTAGTTTTAGCATTTAAATAATTAAATTGATAAGTTTAATTTATGTGTATGTTTTTAAGATTTTTATTATCTTTCTGGGTATTCATTTTTGTTTCCATCATTAAAATTCTTAGAAAAAGCACAAATAAAATGTACCAAATTGCTAACAGGTGCATACATATCATATAAAAATATATTAAAAATCCAATAAATTCCAAAATGTTTTAAGCCGATGCACTCGACCATCATCAATGGAAAATTAATTGTCGTCATGCCTCTTTGTGCCTACTCGAGAATCGTCAAGAGGAGACCATTCAAGATTAAGGGTAGTACAGAAGATAAGATGACAGAAAAAGGTATTCAAATGTTCATGAAAAACATCCTTTCATCTATTATAACCTAAAAATTCCTTTCAAACTCCATGGATGTCAAAAGAAGATGGAATTCTACTTTTATAGGCTGAGTTTGAGCTAATCTTGCTGACACAGTTTGTGGTAGATTTAAGGAATAAAGTCGATAAAGAAACATGAAGCAGATCTTAGATTAAATCGACCCTATACTTGTTAGCTTACAAACTCAGCATACCAAAGTAAAATTTAATAAATCCAAAATTATTTTCCATACAAATAATTACCAAGAAGCCATTATAAGATAATCTCTTGAGATAATTTTTTAAAACGATGTTAATAACCCTTTAAGACCCGATGTATTTGTAAACATAGCTAGTCATGCCTGTAGAAAGTAAAACATGGACTGCAAGCACTACCTGTTGATAAAAAAATAATACTTTACTCTATCTGCAAACCAGAATGATCATTCGATTCGAGTTTTTATTACATACGACTCGGAAACAAAAATTTTAATGAATGTCTAACCTGCACGATCGTGCGGGTTGGGTCTTAAAGGGTTATTGATGTATTGTCATATGACGTCTATGGAGTTTGAAAGGAATTGTTAGATAATAGATGAAACCATGTTTTTATGGACATTTGAATACCTTTTTCTGTCACCTCCTGGACAATTCTCAAGTAGGCACAAACAGACATGGCGTTTAGTTTTCCAATGATGATGGCCGAGTGCATCGTCTGACAACGTTTTAGAGTTTAATGGATTTTTAATATATTTTAAATGTTTTTGTATGATATGTATGCACTGTAAGTATTAAGGTACATTTTATTTGTGTTTTTTGTAAGAGTTTTAATTGTTGCTCTGGCTGAATTTAGCACTAGAATTTTAACTTTTCTTTATTTCCATCATTTTTTGTTCATCTAGTTTCTTTTTATGTAGCTAGTTGCAGTTATAATTAGAGTTTGGTAGGATCCTTGAAATATTTTCTGCAACAGTGACTTATTTCAATATCACTATTTGCAAACAGTTGATTTCTATTACAAATGTTGTAAAAATAAAATGAAGATTGCCCTTTAGAAATAGTGGTGATTAAAAGGTGATAATAAGGATCCTTGCCATTATTTTTGTGACAAACTTGCTTATTATAATTCAATTTTAAAAGTTTATTATGCTAACATTGTATTTTTTGTTTTATATGATTAAATAAAACTGAGGTTGGATCTTATCCAGCATTTAGGTAGGACTTTCATCTAAAAAGCAAAAAAGCTACATAATTTAACTTACAAGTTGATTGGGGTAAAAAATGAAATCTTTGTCTTGTACCATTCATGTCACTTTTTTCTTTTTTTTTTTTGGCTTTAAGCACTTTTTAGGTGCGTTCATAATTATATAAATGCGTTTCTATGGTCGGCGTTGCGTCCGTCCATCCACATATAACAGAGCAAAAACTACCCAACCGAATGGTCTGAAATTTTGAATATATAATTGTTGCAAAATTTTGTCTCGTCATTTCAAATTTTATGAAAATTGGATGTATAGAGGTTAATTATAGAGACAGTCAAAAGTTTTCCGTTACATTACGGGCAATGAGAAAAAATTATTTCAAGTGCATTTTAATGATGTTAAAGCCTTTTTAACAGAATGAAATGGATAGGCATTTAGGAGGTGCACTAAAATAGACATTCAGTACACTTTACGGTGCAAAAAGTATTTATAAAACTAGTTATAGTATGAACGTACCTCATTTGCTATGTTTGACGTGCAATTTCCAACTTGTTTTGTTAGGCTTTAGTCACTTTTTGACACACTTTAGTCACTTTTTTTGGTCTTTTTTGTCACTTTTTTGGAAGCATTATTGCACTTGCATGCCTTAGATATAGAAACTACTAAATTATAGGGTACCTAGATGTGAAAGTGGCAACATATGATGCTCAGATTGTGCATAGACAGTGCGTTCATCGTTTATCCAAACTATGGCAGCCCAGGATTTGACCTTACTCACTGATGAGTGGCAAATGTCAAAACTATGGCAACTCAATATTTTATAGGGTAGATAAAAATCGGCGATATTCACCTACAAGAATGTGTATACCCATTTCATGATGAAAATGAGAGTTATTTCATGTTGATCTGTGTTTTCATTGTGTTGAACATGTATTTTTTAAGATTAAAAGATGTTTTCCTACACGAAATAATTTAACAAATAGTGTCGTAAAATGTTTGGAATTTCTTGTATGCCTCAAGGATAGTTATTCAGTATTTGTACTTCATTTTTCAGTCATTTTAATTAATCAGGCTGCAATAATTTGAGATGTTTGTGTCCCTTTTAAGTTAAAATTTGCTACTAAAGATGAATTTATTGGAAAATAATTGAAATAGCTATACATTAGAATTTGCTAAATAAACCTCTATTTGTTATCTTGTATAAAACATTTTAACAATCTTTAAACAAAAATCAACCAGACAACCAGTAAATACAGATCCTAAATTATATTAAATCAATCAAAACATCTTATAAAATAAAATGCTATCCCCACCAGGCCAAAAAGCACTGCCTTTAGTATCATCTCTTTTAGTATGCAAATACAAATAAAAAACCCTAATAAATCAATTTTTTAACAGAAAGAATAGCTTTAAATATAATAAATTTTATTTTAATAATCTAAATGAATAAAGACTATAAATGATAACTAATACAGTGAATGATCGCTGAACGAACAAGACCACACTGCATGCAGTTTTGACATTTCAGCTCCACTGTAGTGCAGAAAGCTTTGAGACGATATATAGCAATTATGGTTTTTGCCTCAAATGATCCATATTTATATACAGAGACAAATAATACATACAGGACATAATTTTTATTTCTTCCATTACACATTCTTCTTCTGTATGCAAGGGGGCAACTGAGATACATAGGCACTATATCCTGGGTGAGGCATGGATGTAAAATTATGTTTGTCCTATGGATTACCTGTATCTTGTTTGTACCCCTGTACTAAATACACCCTTGTAAGGCCAAAAGCACCCCCTAAGAGAAATAAGCACAGAAATATGTCACTTATATGGGTCACTGGATAAAAGAATCGGCCATTTTTCAGACTTAAAACCATTTATTAATTGTCATTTATTTGAATCAGCAGCAACTCCCTAATTGAATCATATTCTGCTTTGCAATTGCTAACATAATTAATTTAAAATTTGGTTGCTATAGCTTGTCTTGCTTAAATGTTGCCATAAAATAATCCATTTAGGTTTATTATGTGAAACGTGGAGATAAAATTGTACATTTCATATTCTTAAATCATTCACATGTGTATTTGAGCATAAATATAAATCAAATAACTACTTCTAATCCCTCTTAAAGGGTTAGCTTACAGCAAGATAAACTGAGCTATATGCTTAGGATCTTGCATTTGAATGTACAGTCGTGGAAAAAAAAAAGTAAACACCCCCCAATAACTCCTCAACAAATTATCGTAGAATAAAGTTACTGGTACCAAATGATTGGAAATAAAGTCTACTTTTAAATGACATAGATAAAATTTGCTTAGGGGACCATCTACATATTAAAACGAACCATACCTTTGTTTTTTTCAATAGCAGTATGCAATTCTGACAGCATAAATGAACTCTGCGCCCTTCAATTAGCCTAAAAACAAATTTTTATGCACTTCGTACCGTAAGTTTTCGAGAAATTAATTATTTTAAAATGAGCATATTTTAAGGGCTGTATCCAAATTGATGTTCGGAAATCGATTGTTAACCGAGAGAGCCCCCATCTTGATCAAGGCACCTTAAGAAGTCAATGAAGCCTGCTAGATTACAGGACAGCAGAAGAAATTTCAAAATATCTACTCACTTCTATTATAGACGGCCCCTTAAACCATCATTTTGCCATTTTTTAAGCTTAATTCGAAAACTACTTGGAAGAAAAATGTGACATTTTGGATTTACATAAAGCAGGACTTAATAAATCTAAATCCATCAAAAAAATCGTAGGTTGCAATTCATAATTTTTTCGAATATTAATTTCATAATTCATATCATAAAATTATAAAAATTGCAAATTCAGCGTATTTATGTTTGGGTATATTAGTATTATTGCTACAAAAAAAAAATAACACATTAGGAGCATAATTTCTGGAGATATAAATAAAAATATGAAAATGTAATTTAACATTAGAAGCACTAAATTTTGAATGTTTATAATTCAAAAACTTATCATTCAAATGACTTGAAATTCGGTGTCAAGGCATAATTTGAACTGAAGATTTGAAATATCTTATTAAAATTGGGTATTGTCATTAAAAAAAATGAAGTTTGGTTTCGTTTTAATATGTAGATGGCCCCCTAAGCAAATTTTACATACATCATTTAAAAGTAGACAATTTCCAATCGTTCGGTACCAGTAACTTTCTTCTACGGTAATTTGTTGAGGAATTAGTAGGGGATGTTTACCTTTTTTTTCCACGACTGTACCTCACAATTTAGCAAATGTATCAAATTATGCACTCAGATTTATCTTAACAAGTGTACCCTCCCCCCCTCCCAAAAAAAAAACCAAAAAAAAAAAAAAAAAAACAAGCTACCAAAACAGGAATATTCCAAAATTTTTAATTATAGTGCTTCCTTTTGTGCAGATATAGAATATTTGCATGTAATATAAAAGCTAACTTTCTTTACGGTAGAGGTTTTTTTGCTAACTCATCTGCTTAAGACCCCTGATCTCATATCTTCCTTCATTCACAGGAACTTCCAGTGTTCCCTTTCCGGAGGGGTGATACAAGGTATGGCAAGCTCACCAAAGTGCTTGACGATTTGTTTTTGTCCAAAATTGTCTCAACCAATGAAATTTTATATCCTGTATGTCACCACTCACATATAGAGAGACCCTAAAGAGATAAGTTAACAAACATTACCTTGGAGATAATTGCAGGCTTGTAAAGATGTTTGGCGATTCATTTTTGTCCAAAATCATTGTAACAAATCAAATTTTATATTCCTTATGCAGACTTTAAATAATTGTAATTGTGTAATCATAACCATAACAAAAACTGTGTAATAACATAGTAATCAGAAATTTCGGTCTTGAAATAATCCCAAAACAATCATAATGAAGAAATTGCACTCAGATTACAATGGTAATCTAATTGTAATCATAGTATAATTTCACTTTTGAAACTGGTTTCAAAACTGAAAGTGTTCCCAGAAAAAAAAAAAAAACTAGAACCAAAATTGAAGTACAAAAGTACTCAGACATTGGCCTCGGATATCTTATATATATTAATAATATTATGAAATGATAACAAAAGGAATTACCCATCATTAAAACCTTATTGGTGATTGTTTGTGAAATCAATTTACCAAAATAGAAGTTGATTGATATGTTTATATTAGATGATTACTCCAAGGCATAAATTCCAATTAACTTTTCCCAATTTGACAATTATTAGATTCAAGTGAAAAATTTAAGTTAACTGATTATATTTAAGCTATAAATTCTAATCAACCTTCTTTAAATTTATCAGTAATTAGATTCAGATCATAAAATTAAATAAAATAATTATGTTTAGTCGATAAATTCAAATTAATGTCAAAAGAAATATTTGATGATTACATTTAATTCATAAATCTTAATTAACTTTATCTAAATGACATTTATTATTAAATCACGAATATCAATTAACATTAAATTTAGAATTGACTGTTGGTGAAGTAATCGGGTTTGAGTTGTTGCTGCCACAAAGCCACACCAATGAAAGAATATTGAGCCAATTAAATTGTTCCTCCCAGATTGACACCTTTGCCCCCTGCTGGATAATATTACAAGCACCAAAATATTAGCAATATTTCCTATGAAAAAGATTAGATTTTTCAAATTTGAGAGGCTTGCCTAACCTATGACCAAGTAGGTCCTAAAAATTGATGTAAATGACTTGCAGGGCCTCCAATTGGATTCGCGAAGATGACTGTAAGATCTAGCAGCAAAATAAATGAGTTTGATCCCCAAGAGGTTCCAGAGTCGAATTATTATGGACAAGTTATCTCCCATTTATTCCTTATATATATTAATAATATTAAACTGAAAGTAGGAAATTGGAAAAGACATTAGCTTGCAAGTGTCTTCATGTCACGTTACTAGTGTATGGTCTTAAGCACACATTTTGATTTCCTTCCACTTAACCATAGACCATAGTAGACAGGGTTGACAAGTTTCTGCCAGAGTGGTTAAAACCGGCAGTAAGTGGCAAAAACTGGCAGAAACTAAGAAATAATATTAATAAGAACTTTAATGTGCAATGATTCATAATTCATACATGTATTTGATACATAAACAATTAAGTTAAAAATTAAAATTAAAGATTATGAATGTTGTTCAAAGTTGCAAAAAAGTTTAAAAATGATCATATAATTATACTTTGTTTATATAATACTAATTTTCTTTCACTTGAAAAAGACATTTTTATAATGGTAGTCTGATGCTGTACAAGTTTAACTATTAATATTATTGTTTAGAGTTGAATTTCTATTTAAAAGTAAAAAAAAAAGAAATTTACAAAAAATTCTGTGATATTTTAACAAATGTATTTTTAAGGTTATTTTTAAATAAATAATGCAATGCAATAACTTAATAATTATGATTCTTGTGAAAATATATAAGTAAATAATTGAAGCACAATAAATAACTGAAAAAAAAATGAAATATCTTGTACAATTATTCTACAATATTGAAAGAACAAAATTGCCACTCTCATATACTATAATTATTTTTTCCACAGAACATTCCATAGCATAGGACAAATTTTGTTAATCTTCCTGAACACAGACTGTTTCTTAATTTGTTCTGAATGAAAGAAAAGTTTGAAAATATTCTTGCTGGCAATGTCATTATTGAGGATGCAAAATTTGAAAAATCCTCATTTTCACCAGTATTAGTTTTTAAAGACGACCACCACACAGAAGGCAAGGCATTTTCTAGGGCTTCCTTGGAGAAATATGTCTCTGGGACAGGAGTCAATTTTGCTTCAAAGGATATTATATGAGACACAAAATTGGGATTAATATCAGAAAGCAATATCCTTGTCTTTTCTTTATGCTCATATGTCAATTTTGATCCCATATATTTTGGATGAAGTAAATAAGCTAGCCTGTGGTAGTCGGTTATTACTGTATTAAATCTGCTTTGAACCTTTGTAGTTATTTTGTTTTGTAAGTGCAAAATGTTCATGGAACATTTTCAACTAACAGTCTTAAATTGAAAAAAAAAATAAAATCAAGATTTGTTCCTTTGAATACTATATTTAAATGAAATGTTTTTTAAATCCATGAAATTACAAGATCCACATATAACTATAACATTTCTATGAGAGATTTTTTTACTGTTATTACAGTAGACCTCAAATCCGCAACCCTAAAATCCACACATTTTTACAGATGTAAACAATGAAACTTTCATTTCAGATGTAGGGGCAAAATTACAGAATTTTTTAGTTTTATTTCCTCCCGTGTGTACTTTAATATGTAATTCTTAATAACATGACTGAACTCGTAATTTTCCATTAAGGAAGTATAAATTTATTTCTAAAAAAAAAAAAAATCAAGATTTTGCTGATATTGCTGGTAATCACAATCTTTTTACTAAATATATTTATGTATTAATCAAGATTTTTTAAATTATTATTACGATAATTTTGATGGGAATTAATAAAGAGTACTTTTCACTAGGAAAATTTCATTGAATAATTCAAGGAAAGTGTATCTCATCTTTTTTATGCATATTCAAATATACATTATTAATTATTTACTTGACCTTTACTTTTAATCAGTTTTTAAATTATCTTACTTTTGTCCTTTTAGTTTATTACTTAATTATTTTAATATTTTACTATGCTACAATCATTCATTATAATTCTGATTGCATTATTACATTCAAATTACTGTTTTAAAAATGTAAACAAAAGCGATGACCAGAAATTTGACAAATTCTAAAATCCACACAATCTGTAGTCCCAAGCTGTGCGTATTTGAGGGAGTCTACTGTATTAAATTACCGAAAAGTATTGATTATGTATTGATTATTTTTCTTTTCTTTTCATTGTTTAATTTAAAATAAGTATTGTATATAGTTTTCTATTTGATTTTTAAACTGAAATTTTAAAATACTCTAATAATTGTTTACATATAAAATTATATAACCATATTATAACAAAAAAAATTCTGTTACATCATTCATTTTTTCTAATACAAATCTATTTATTTTTTAATTAGAACTACTGAATAAAATGTACTTAAGGAATTTAATACAGTAGAGTCTCAAAAATCTGCAATGCTGAAATCCGCATGCATTTCAAAACATAAACGATGAAATTTGAAGATAAGAAGTATTCTATATAATCTTTATTACAAATAGCAGTGAATGAAAATAAAATTATTTTTAACATAAATTTGTGTGGAAAATTGTAATGACACAGGAAATTATACAAATAAAGTGCTTTTATTTCACACAAACTTACACACAATACAATCTAAATCAACAGAAATTGACGAGAAATGTAAACAAGTCCAGAAAAGTTTTAGTAGTGGCACTATCTATCGGCCTCGATAGAAAGTAGCAAATTAACTTATTTGATATTTCATGCGAGAATTTAATTAATGCATGACATAAAATAAGCTTGGTTCTTTATTTATCAAAAAATGAGGATGAAGATACAGATTTTTCAGCTTTTAAGTTAACCTTACCATAAGGTAAAGCATCTGAACTGTTGAATTATGTAAAAAACTTTAACCCAGGTTCACAAGAGCTTAGAAGAAATTGTTAAATGGATGATTAATAAAGATGAAAGAATCTGACAATGACTTGAGATAAAAATAAAGTTTGAAGAAGGTTTGGCTTTAGGTGAAATTTTTTAATGTTCTTGGAGTAGCAGAGTTGTGTAGACCAACAGTAAATAATGACTGCTTACAGAATTCAAAAGAAACTTCATCAAGATAAAATGAAAGTTCTCAAGCAATGGACTATGCAAGAAATGTTTGAAATTTTTAATAAAAAAAAAAGTTGGGGCATTAAAATGATAATGTACATTTAAATAAGAGGGATTCAAATTTTGATTTGCTTAAATTGAATTATTACATGCTCTTCTTGAAAATGGATACAGGTAAGTTGGAAAAAAAATCATTTAATTCAGAATCTGAAAAACTCTAAAATCTGCAAAATTTTAAAATTCGCTCAGCTTCTGGTCCCAAGATGTGCAGATTTTTGAGACTATACTGTACTACTAAAAAAGTCTTATATTATGTCATGAAATGTGTTTCTGCCAGTTATAGCCACTTTCTGCCACTGGCATGGCATAAACCCCTTTCTGCCGGCAAAAAGCCAACCCTGATAGTATAACCCATAATGGATTTTTTAAAAACACTTTTTATGATTCTAAATACATTGGTGTATGTTGGTTAGGGATGTCAGTAGTCAAAAGAAGTGCTTATTTTTGAGTAAAACTGTTTTTGAATAGTAGTCTTCACAGAATTTTATATTAAGATAAAGATTAAAATTCAGAAATGATGGTACTGAAATATAATCACTTGCCTGACACCTGCGGCCAACCAAAATTGTTTCCATTTTGGTTCTGCACTGCCTAAGGCTCCCCTTGAGAGAAAAGAATGTTCTTTAGCTTAAATATTCATTAGCCAAAGTATCACTGTATTTTGATCATTTTTTGGGGGGTTGGGGGGGGGGGGAATTCAATTCTTTTTCAGTGATGTTACTTTAAAACAGCCCCTATAATTTTACATTGCATAACAATTGCATTTTTTGTTTTTATTTTCTGCAAAATGATCAATTTGTACTTCAGTTACTGCCAAAAACTATTTTTTTAAAATATTGAAATTGAATCAGTAGATACTTCAATTGGATACTTGATTCAAACATCAACTTCAGTAGATACTTCAATAACAGCTGTTTTCCATATTATTTCACATCTGTTGTAGTCAGTGCTATAATTAGGATGTTACAGGTTTTGGCGCAAGTGATGATGGTGAGCCCTCCTACTCATCATCAATCTAAAATTAATATTTTCCCTGCAAATATAAAATTATTGTTATACATTTAATATTACAGAGATTTGCAACCTCTTGCCTCACAGTGCACTTAAATACTTATATACAGGGTGTGCCTTCTTATTATTGACCAATAGCAAATTCCTAAACCTTTAAATTAGAGGAATATTTCCAATTGCAAAAATGTTCCAAATGTTGAACATCCAATTATATGTGTTATGTTTTAAAAACACTACATAACATTTCCTATTCAAAATTACCATAACTTTGCATAATTTAAAATTTTATACTTTATTAAAATAAACAAAACCAATCCAAATTAAATCTCAACAAATTTATTTCTCAAAAAGTAAAATAAATATTCTCTAATTTCTCCTATTTAAAATTAATCTCCATTATTTATCATTATATTATTAAATTAAACAATAATTTAATTTACTTTTAGCAATCTACAAACTTGTATTTATTTTTCAAACATTGCGACATCAAACTGACAGCAATATTAAATAAGTTTTAAATATTAGAAATATAAAACCTTTATTCTTAAATATTCAGATTTAAAATCATATTTATTGGATTTTAATATTTATTCTCATTCCTCTGGCAAAATTTCAGCTTAATTGCTTTTCAACTTTGCCAGGTAAACCAGAAAATATGTTCTAACTTTTCCTCTCTTTAATATTGTGCGGGCTTTTGGTTTTCAAATTCAAACTTCGCCATTACACCTATGGCACCTCAGAAAAGCATATTACCCTTCAAGTAGAAGCCATATTGAGGAATGCTAAATGGAAATTCCAATAGCACATGCTAGCGTCTGTGTTTATCCTGTTATATCTGCTGTTGCCATTCGGAGATTATTTTTTCCCGTAATGCGAGCACAAAAACCTTTTTCATCGGCTATGCATACGACAAGCCATTTTTTCCGCATTCTGATTGGCTCTCATATCGAAATCACTATTTCAGAGATCAACGTTCGTTTCAAAGTTTTTTCAGTTTGTTAAAAATGTTCTAAGAGAAAACATCATTGTTGAATTTTGCCGATGGGCCCAGCAAGCATTAATTCTTTATCCTATTTGTATTATAAAGTTATAAATCTACTGAACTGTTATATAGATCTAGTATATTCTAATAGAAGGAAGAATTTATGAATCTTCTCCAAGTTTGAATTCATCTAATTCCTGGAGTATTTTCTACTAAGATGTACGGCATATTTCACTCATCGGTTTAGTTCAGCTGACGGCCTCAACAGTACCAGTTTTATGTCCATTTAGATAATTAAGTAACTCTGCTCTTCTTTAATTTAGTCTCATCAATAGTATAATTGCCAATTTGAGATATCTACTATTAAAATGTGAAAATTCATCAATCATCTAATGATTTGTCAACTTTTACTGCACTGTTTTTTCAGAATAATCGTTTTGCCATTTTCAATGCATCCTTGCACTTAAACAGATGAATCAGATAATTATTATCATATGATTTCTCCGTAATACCAGTTAATTTCATCATCCACAGGATCCAAATGATCATCGTATGCACTTTTTATTTGATCTCATCCTTGAAAGGCCATTTTATGGAAATGAACATTGGTGATTTGAATTTTTGATTGCAACTATTTGGACACTTTATAAAAATATAAATAATTAAAGTATCAATGTTATATGAAATTAAATTGTTGACAAGAGAATTTCAAGAAAAATAGTATATGTTATATTTAGGCTTATGATTGATAATTGAAATGGATCCGGATCTATAAATATTTGTGATGTTAAGTATCTCTGCTCTTCTTTAATTTAGTCTCATCAATAGTATAATTACCAATTTGAGATATCTACTATTAAAAAGTGAAAATTCATCAATCATCTAATGATTTGTCAACTTTTACTGCACTGTTTTCTCAGAATAATCGTTTTGCCATTTTCAATGCATCCTTGCACTTTAACAGATGAATCAGATAATTATTATCATATGATTTCTCCGTAATACCAGTTAATTTCATCAACCACAGGATCTAAATGACCATCGTACTGTTAAATGAAACTGGTACTGTTGAGGCCGTCAGCTGAACCAAACCGATGAATGAAATATGCCGTACATCTTAGTAGAAAATACTCCAGGAATTAGATGAATTCAAACTTGGAGAAGATTCATAGTATACATTACATGCTTGATTATAATAAATCAAATTGAACATTTTACAGTGTGTTCTGTTTTAAGTGTGTAAGTATCATTTTATCGAAAGGGATGAGGACCAAATTAACTCTTATTTGTTTACATAAATCCTTTTTCATTTATATTTGGCCAGTTTTATAATTTAAATAATTTTAATACACTTGTTATTTGGCCAATACCTTTCTGGGTAGATTACTATTGATAGCTAAGTAATACTTTAATAATAATTGAAACTTAATAATTTTTTTAATTCAAATAGTATCTCATTTAACTTCAACATAATTGTATCAGGCCACTATACATAACCGGCTGTACACTGTTAAAAATCTGCAGCATTTGCTGCATAGTCACTCCACCGCTTTTATAGGAAACGGTTACTTGACTATATTATGGAGCATTTTCATTGGTTAGAATAGAGATATTCTATAAAAGCTGTGGAGTGACTATGCAGCAAATGCTGCAAATTTTTAACAGTGTAGTGTGATTTTAGGTTCGTGAATTAGAGATATTTTAATTCAATTTTCTTGAATATAAATATTTAAATTTTTTTAATGGATTTTTAATTTAAATTCATACTCCAATTTACATAACCCAGAGTCACAGTACAATCCAAAACTATTTTTTTAAAGTTAAAAAATGTAAATTTGTATATGGTTTCTGTGTCCTATAAATTATATTTAGAAAAATAGTTACAGTCAGACAAGTAAAACAGTAAAAATTCTATTATTCTATGACCAAAACTAACCAAATTATGATACTTTGAATGTTATGAAATTTCACCACTTTCTGGCACTAAAAACAAAATGCTTTTTAGTGCTGGACAGTTCTTTAAAGCTTTATTTGTCGTTCTCAGTTATTTTGGAGTTATGAGCTTTTGAAAAGCATCCAACCTTTTTTGATGATCGATAGTTTTTTCCTTAACCATTTCCCTCTGAATTTTCAGCATTTTCCAAAACTAATAACAACAACAAAAAAAAAAAGTCAGTTTTTAGTGCAAGGAAACACTGAAAATTAATAAAATGTAAACTATCATAACTCAGTGCATTTTTGTTGTAAAAGAATAAGACTATAAAGGGACCATAAAAAATATCTTGTTTTTTAATATTAATACATCATGTTGTAAAACAAATATCATATCTGAAATCTATACTTGATATGCATACATTTTGTAATTAGAAGAATGTTTCTGTTATTATTAGTTTAAGATATAACCACCGTTAGCTTTATTTTGAATCATCTGGTATGATAATTGTGCTGGTGAGGTTAGTGAGAGTATGTCTTTGAAACATGATACAATGGTTTACCATAAACATAAGAATATGAAAAATGTTGATAAATAGAATGAGTATTTTATAAAAAGTTTACCTGTATGATGAGTATTTTAAAAAAAATATGTTTGAGATTATGTAAGGTTTTACTTTCTTTCGCATTCTCTGATAAGGAACAAGTATATATACTTAAAGTAAAAATTTTCCTTTTCTTTTAAGAGGGCAATGACACTTTGGAAATCCTATGGAAAACAACTGGCATTAAATCATCTTTTTCTCAGAAACTATTGAAGTGATTCTGATAATTTTTTGTTAGCTTTGGCAGTGGTTAAGCCATAAATTGATCATTTGGCAAAAAACAAAAATAAGAAATGTAATAATTACAAGATTTTGCAGACAACAAAGTTCTTTGTTTTTTAAAACTACTAAAAGGAATTAATTTTCCAGAAAAAAAAAATTATCAAAATATATCTAATTATAATAACAAAAAATATTTAAAAAAATACAGATATCACTACAGTAGTTCCCAAGAAGAGGGAGTCGGATTGACTGTCTTCTGTTATCACACAGCTAAACTTATCATTTATTGTTTTGAACTAGTTTAACACTTACCTTTTTGGTTAATGGATTTCTTTACTGTAGTCTTTATATTTTAAGATCTATATCTGTGTAAAGTAATTTCTCTCCTTTATTTAAAAGAAATTTTTCATGTTTCCTGAAATTTAACCCTTTAGTGCGCAGCTTTGCATATATGCAAACAACAGTGTTTTAAATTTAATAGATTTTTTTTAATTTGTATATACCTAATTCACACCAGAAAATTAAAATAGCAATATCTGCTTTAATTAATAACAGACATTCTGTATTTAAATAAAGTGAAATTAACCACTGAAACTTTCTGGTATAAAGTCAAATTCTCTGAATTTTGTAATTTCTAGAACGTATTCTATCATGGGAATTAAAGGGTTAAAGGTTAAGTTTTATAAAATAAATAATTATATAAAAGAAGATATTCGGAGACATACTTCTTCAAATATTTACTAATTTGCAATATTTTAGCATAAAACAGCCACATGACAGTAGTTTTTACTTGTATTGCAGATGTGCAACAGTAGAAAAGATTGACGTATTATATGAAAAATGTATATGTTATTTTTTTTTTCATTATTTTGCCTGTGTAATAAACCTTTCAGAGAATCATATATAATTTTTTGAAACAAAATAAAAAATTGCACATTTAAGGGTTAAGCTATAATAAATGTTAAACAAACTGCAATATCTACATATCTGTTAGACTTGTCATTTATCATGGAACTTCATTTCCTTGTTAACAGATGGTGTTGATTGTTCTGTGATAGGATTGGCTGATCTGGATTTGAACCATCTGTCATGAATGGAAGGTTAGTTTAGTTTTATTTCTCTTCCCCATTCTCTAAGTTAATTTCTGCAGATGTTGGATTAGTAATTATTGAATTATGATGTAGAGTCACATTATATTAATTATATTTTAGTGAATGTTAGTGGAATGTAATCCTATTTTAACTTGAACTTTGAATCTACTATGATTCAGTTTATCACATAGACTTTTTGTTTTACTTTAAATGTAATATCAGGGATCTGTTTAGGAATATCTTGGGTCATCCTTCATAATTTTTTTTCTTTCAAAACAGGACCCTTCATAAAAAATCTTATCTTAAAACAGGACTCTTCATAAAAATTTTTGTCTTAAAAACAGGCCTTTCACAAAACTTTTCCACCTCCAAACTGAACACTTTACAAATTTATTTATTTAAAAATAAAACCTGACCTGTCACAAAACAATTGAGCTCATCAAAACACATATTACTTTAGCTTTTCTATACGTAAAAGAAAGATACACAAGAACCTGAATATATCAATAATTTCAAACTCACAAAATTATGACTAGAATTTTCACAAATAATAATAAAAAAAATCATCACAATTTCTCAAAAACAGGAACCTGTGAGAAAAACCTAGACAGACCCCAGAATATAAGCTGCTTTTCTTCAGTTTTTTATTCTTGGCTATGATATTTGGACATGACTTAAATTATGTTCCCAAACATCAGAAAACCTGTCTTTAAGTTTTGGTTAAATGGAATGAAAAAGATGTTTTTAATTCATAAGTTTTAGTGACATAGCTCTTAAACTCCTAATTGGCTCTGGATACTATTACAGTAATTATCAAGGATGTAGTGGAGGGTATACGGTGGTATATGCCATATACCTTCTGGATTTTTCTAAGGAACACCATATACCTTCTGTTTCTCAAAAAAGCTATAGTAAACACACTGTAAGGTATACCATCTGCCTTGAGCATATACCCTCTGCTTAGAGCGTATGCCCTCTGCTTTTTTTTTACGACTATACCATTAGTAATTATATCTTTAAATAAAGTTCATTTTTAATCATTATCTCATTATACAGAAGTTGGATTTTAAGAAAAAATTATGTCACCTATTTAAATGACCTTTTTTTTACATCTTACAACTCCACACTAGACTTTCAATGTGCTGGATCTGCTATTGCAGAATTAAAAGTATAAGACCCATTGTAAATAGGCTATTATTTTCCATAGGATTTTGCCCTCTTAAACATAAAAATAAATGTTTAGCTAAAAATTGATAATTATTATAAATATACAAAATAATAATAAAAAATAACTTCCTGCCATTTACATTATTTGTACTGTTACATAAATAAAGTTACACAAAAAAAAAACAGTCTCTTTCATAGCATTCTTTTATGAACCCCATGATAAATTAGGTAAAAATAAAAATGAAGCTTTACTGAATAAAGACTACTGGAAGTTGATAAAGAGCTAATAGTATAATTAAAATATAAATGTATCCATGTTAATATTAAATTAGAAAATAACAAATTATAAAAATTTTATTAAAAAAATTTTTTACATCTTGGCTACCAATCAAAATGAAAGCCCAAATCCTAAGCGGAAAGCCATCTCAACAACATCTTGAGCAGCACCATCATGATGACAAATATAAACTTCTCGAGGTTCAGGTGAGAAAAATAACCTTCTGCAAAAACATAAAATCAGTGAATAATGAGTAAAATTTTACATGTATAAAATATACATTTACACAATATAATTTATTTCTGCAAACTTATAAATACACATGAAACACTAATTATCACAATGTTGTCAGATATTGCTATACAGGGACTGATTCTCTAAAAGGCAAATAGGACAGGTGCTTAGGCCACCAGTTGAAAGGGCATTCCAAAATTAGCTACTCTTTGAAATTAAAAATATAAGGTATAAATCAATTTAAAATACTGATAATTTTTTTATGGGACAAATTATTGTAGAACTAATGTTATGTGTAATATCCCTTCCTGCTAGTGTTGCCAGATGTCCTGTATAAACGAGCTCTGGATACCACTAATTTCTTACAATTTATTTTGCCATCTTCAACTGCAAATAATTCTGCCATTAGATAGCGTGAAGAAAATTATTTCAAAATACTGGCATCCAGAGCATTTGGAAACCAGATTTACAAGTAATACCTGGCACTATGTCCTGCCCTCATTAATAAGCTTCTTTTATGCCTGTCAGGGGTGTAGTGGAAGGTATATGGTGATATATGCCATATACCTCCTGGATAACTCTTTAATCATAGCATATACTTTCTGGTTTATAGATATGCCTATAGAGTATAACCTGTGTGGTTTTTGAGACTACATCACTGACACCTGTTAATTATTTTTCTTCTTAGGTATTTCTGGTGATTCTGGATTTTCTAATTCATTGTGTCTATTCCCAACATCTGCATGTTTACCTTTCTAGTCTACTTACCCCCTGACTTTGGATCCCTACCTACCCTCTCCACATATTTAACGTTTAAAGCCATGCCTTTTCACCAGTAAATGTGACAGTAACAGCCAATTATTCAACAGCCTGTGCAATGGTCATTTGTGTGCTGCCTTTCTAACAGTTAATAATTTCAGATTTTTTTTCTTAAATTTTCCAGATTTCGTCATAAATACAAGTAGAACCCCATTTATTTATTTTTAAACCTCCCTTTACTCAATGTGCACCTTTGACATATAACTCACATTTGCAATAATTAAAATCGTGAATTCTGTTTAAAATCATGAATGAATAATTTTTTAATGTATATTATTATTTAATGATTTGAAAAGAAAAGTTGCAGATCTAATGCTCAAGTTTTGGAAGGCAATGGCTTAACATGCACTTATGGCGACCGGGGCAGATTATTCTTAAAACCCTTCTCTCCACATATTTCTATTTGACAAATATTCTGAAAATAAACATGAAATAATGCAGATATTAATACAGAGACCTCTCACTTATATGACTTTCAGGGGACCATAGAAAAAAGTCATATAACTGAGAGAGTCGTATAAGTGAGAGTTACACAAGTTTCAAACTTTATATGCATTAATTATTTTACCTATATTAAAAGCGATAAGTTTTGAGTACTAAGAACATATTTTAACAAAATTTACAAAATATATTAAAAAATAAAACATAAAATATGCTAAAAAACTAGTTCACTTACCACTATGTTTATTATAAAAATTTACAGATCAGATTTTCTCAAAAAATGAAGTGATATTAGATTGTCTTCGATGCAAAGAGATAATGTCGTTTTCGAAGTCTAATAAAGCTTTTAAGCTATTTTGGGAATAATACTTTTGATGAATATAATTCTTCAATGTATTTAAAGGGGCACTTGCTTCTGAAAAATTTACAACAGGAACATTGCTCTCATCTTCGTCATATCCTCCTTGCTCACTCCTTCATAATTGATATACTCAAAGATTTCTTCAGCAGTTCTCAGTTCTGACAGAAGTTTTTCATCACATTCTAGTACATAATGTTTGAAATTAATACCTTCGCCTATAAACATTTCATGCCAGTCTTCATCATCAAAGGATTCCCATACGCTCTCAAAATTGGATTCATTCGTTGAATTAGCTGTTTGGCTTTGTGAAAAACCACATTTCATAAATCAATAATTAACTGTGTGCGATGTCATATTTTCCCATGCAGATGTTGTAAGATGCATAGCATCTAAAATGGAAATTGATTTAGCTTCCTATTTAATTATGATATGTGTATGTACGAAGTAAAAATGAGTGCCAGAATGAATGTAAAAATGCTATTTTCAAATATTTACAACATCCTTAATTGGTGCCTCAAATGCGTAGTAATTAAACTTAAATATAATAACAGGGTTGAGATACCCTGGTCCAGTCTGCAATACAAATGCTGTTGCGGATGTGTCAGTTTCTTCCAAAGTCTGACTTTCAGCTGATCTCCTCTAGTGCAGCTGCACTGAACTTCAGTCTCAATGAGGAAGTAACCTTGGATTGGTCTTGATATTGCAATAAACAGATGAAAGATATTTTTAATACAAAGAGTTATATCAATAAACAAATGAAATAGGGATTTTCCTAAATTATAGTAATCATTTATGTTAAAAGAGAATTATTTAGATATGTTTATATGGTGCAACACTTCCTTTTTGTTTTCCCCAATCAAAAATAAAACAATGAATCAAACTCCTTCTGTAGTTTACTTTGAAGTACTTTATAATCCCTAAATCTAATGACTGTAATCTGCTTGTGGAATTTGCGGGCAAAAATTTAACTTTAATTTGTTGCAGAAATGATAGATCTTTTACATCTGGATGTGATGGACTTTGATCCATTAGAAGTAAAATCTTTCTTTGTTGTTTTCGAGATTTATCATCCATCATTTTTCAAAACATCCATCACTTTTCAAAAATCAATGAAAATCTGTTATGTCATCCATGCTATTTTCAAATTTCTGTAGCTATATGGCAATTTTATTTTATTCTTAAAGCATCGAGATTTTCTTGATTTTTCTATTACTAAATGCTCTATGTTTACTAATTCATCACAAGATCTGCCAAGTCTCTGGCTTTTTTAATACCAGTATTTTAATACAGGAAATGTTGTTTTATTTAATTGGAACATTTGGGCAATTTAAAAGAACAGCATTTTCTCTAAGATAATAGTGGTGTGCAAAAAGCCGGTGACTTAGCAACTCTGCATCACTATTTGTTCAAATAAGGATAGTTAATCTTTATTTTTTCTCCCACTGTGACATTGATCTCCTTCGTATGATAATGTCTTATCTGGCATCAGTTTGAAAAAAAGTCCCGTTTCATTATAGTTAAAAATGTCTTTAGGTTTTTAAACCTTAATTAACATAGGTTGTTTGTCAAGATGTAGTCGAACTCACTTATTGAGCCATTTTCACAACACCATGTCCCTTTCCTTTGTGGCTTTTTCTTGAAAAATGAATTCACGATATACATCTGTTCACATTCTGCAAACTCAATCGATCTGATTCCTCTTTCATTACACAACCCATAAGCATTCCAGCCTCCCATTATTAATTTTAAGTAGTATTTTCCCTTTTGATGCATTGGAGCTACTTCTTTATAGAAATCCTCAATTTCTTCATCAGTATAGCTTATTGTTGGTGCATAAACTTGGGTAATTTGCAGCTTGTATCTTCTGGAAACTTCCATTATTAAACTTGCAACTCAATCTGATGCACTATCATATTTTACGATGTGATTCTTCCACCTTTTATGAATCAGAAATCCTACACCACTTGTTTTTCCATCTTTTGTACCTCTGTAGTATAATACATGACTGCTGGCAAAATCCACCTTATCTTCTCCTTTTCTTCTTACTTCACATAATCCTAGGATGTCCCAGTTGATTCTTTCTAATTCTTCTTCAAGTTCCTGTAAATGATTTTCCAAAGATAGGGATTGTCCACTATATGCAGCCAAGGTCATCAACTTATGGCAGCCAAGTCGAGCCCGGTGATTCTTAGCACTCTCTGTCTTCATGCTTTTCTAATTGCTGCCATAACCAGGAACATGCAGACTGCTGGGAATTACAGGCCGTGATTTGTTTTATGAATTCATGGTAAATTAAGGAGAGGAGAGGTGGCCAAATTCCTCCATGCTGGCCAAACGGGTTGGAGGAAACCCATCCGCATTCATTCTCCACACACAAGGAATATATGACCAATAAAATCCCTAGGCTGCATCTGTGAAGTGTACAGTGATGCAGTTATGAGAGATGGGGCTTAGAAGGTGGGTTTTATAATTTATTCAGGCAGAAAGAACATGCACTATGAAGTGAGAAATGGCTGGCCGTTTGTTGTGAATGATGAACTACATAGTCTAATGGATCAATATAGTGACTTTCAACCGTTCCTGTACTTACTCTCGAAATTCTTCAATATCTAGCATTTAGATGATGATGATGACAAAGTGAAAAATGCCTAATCATGGCTAATCTCAAGGCACCCACCTTTTTTGTTGCTAGCATACAAATATGTTATCTTTTTACAATAAATGTCTTAATGTGCTGGGTGACTACATGTAAAAATAGTGCAATGGGAATTTCAATAATTAATAAATGTATATCTCCGAGTGCAAATGAATCCTGTTCTTTAAAGACAGTCACAGACCTCCAAATAACATTTTTATTAATATACTATATCATCATCTTTCTAAAAACATTTTATATTGTAGATTTAGCTGGTAAATTTAGGGAAATAAAGGGGGGGGGGACACATGAAAATAAAATCAAAAGTTGAAACATCAACATATTAGTAGGTAACAAAATGTATGTAAAAACAAATTGCATGCATTTATTTTTTAGACAGGTATATTTCAACAATTGCTAAAAAAATAACATTAAATACGACCTTGTATCCAACATACTGTTGAAGCTACTGAGCTCCATAATAGTACGGAGAGCTAACTCACCGATCCACTTTCTGCCATTTCCACATCACACTTTCAATGAACACAAGTAATGCGTCCTGAACTTTTCTTAATATTAGAAGTATTTTTTTTAATTTTTCTGCATACTTTTTATAAATTTTGGTTTTTTTTTCCACCATTTTGATATTTTTATGAGCAATACTTAACAATTTTTTTATTTTTTTTCATTGAGCTTATATAAAATTTCATTTTTAACTAACATCAAATTAAAAATTTACAATTAATTAAAATAAAATCTGATAGTTTTTTCAGTAAAAATATATATATCAGTGAAAAGTGTAGCAACTTCATCCTATTTTTAAAAGAAAATCAAATTTGAAAATATCTACCCCATACTACTCTATGGGAGGAAATCTTTGTTTTCCCAAAAACTTTCCTCGGAAAATCTTTGGCATTGTATTCATGGGTGGACTGCTGGATTTAATATATCAGAATAGGGAGTTAGCCCTTCGTACTATTGTGGAGCTCAGTGGTTCAAGCAAAACAATGTGAGATTAAGATTAAACATATCAATTATTTCTGTATTACTTCTTATGCCATTTAGCAGAACCCCATAGATGTATTAAGTTATGAAACTCAAAACTGTAGGAAACTGGCTTAGCAGCCAGACATAATAATTTAATGGCATGGAAATGCCATGGGATATTGTTATACAGTAGACTTGTGATTTCACGACGACCGATTTAGCGACCATTGGATCAGGTCCTGACCATTTTCCAATACTCACAATGTTTCTCCTTGCTCGTTTTAACAACTTGTAAATAATCCAAATCTTGATTTAGCGACCTTTTCGAGAACACTGAAACTGAATATTTTAATCATCTAATGCAAGAATTACAAAAATATGTCATTTTTCCGGAAAATCTAAAATTTGAGAATTTTGTTGACGTTGATGATAAGTTGAAAATTGAGGAGTAAATTTCGGAAGATGACTTAATCCTGAACAGGACATTCCGAATAATTCATCCGACAAGAAAATTGATGATGTTCCAGAAACATTTCCTAGATAAAAAGAAACAAAGGTTGCCATCAAGACTGCAGAAAATTTTTGGAAAGGAAAATAATTCTAACGACTACTTTCAGATGATCAATGGGCCCCTTCTGGAAGTTTCCAGCTGCCATTTGAAGCAAAAAAGTATATCATCATTAAAAAAAAACTTAACTAGTGCTAACTAACTAACTAAACTCATTTTTTATTTTTGTAAAATCTTTAAATTAATTCTTATAACATTATTCAATAATTTTTGTGCATTTTTTAATTCTAAAGATTAAGACAATTAACAATAAACATATTTTTAAAAAAAATTGTATAAATCAACAGTTTTTATTATATTAGAATGTTAGGTATTATTGAACTGCATTAAAAAATTACCAATATTACTAACTTTTGATTTAAAGACCATTCGATTTGATATCCTATTTGCGAAGTCATGTGAGGATTGTTAAATCGCCAGTCTACTGTATTTGAAAAGTACAAATATTTTCACTTGAATTCCCTAAATAGGTTTCAGTTTAAACGCTCTCTCTTTTCCTGCTTTGATACTTATTTTTTATTTCTACTTATGTATTTTAAGCAGTACCGATGTACCATTTCAAGTCATAATGAACTTGTACCATAATATTCAAAAGTATATGAGTCAATCAGCTATTCTCAGCACCAAAGATGAGTTAACAAAATTTATTTTTAAATGTATAAATAATTAATACAAAATTTTATGTGGCATGTTTATAAATGGCAAATAAAATAAATGGTATTTTAGATACTTTAACCAGCAGTGTACTTTTTTTCTACAGCTATTTTTCACTTCAGTAAGGTCTATATTTGTTTCTTATGTTACCAAGGGGGAAAAAAAGATAGTAACAATTATTTTGAAATTTTGTACTGATAAAGTATAAATTAATGGTCCAGCTATTCTTCATATATATACACTGCTCAAAACAATTAAAGGATATTTGAAGTTTTATATAAAATAAAGATATAAACGAAATTTTTTTTGCCGAAAATAGAAGAAGAGAATCACAAATGCAAATTTTTCTGGTTTTCAAACTGTGGAGTATGCAAATTTTGAGTTCGACGTCAAAAACGTCGCTTCAGCGGCAGCGAATGAAATTTGACTTTCAACTGGATAAAAGAGAATGAAGACAAGGATGATCGGCATTCAGTGATTGCTTTGTTTCGATGAGTACGATGTCTCAGCGAAGTCATTTGACATATTCAGAAGCTTTGAGAATGGTTGGTAAGTTAGAAGGGGGCCAAACTCAAGCCGAAGTAGCGCAAGCCATTGGAGTGTCACAAAGTGTCATTTCCAGGATCTGGAACCATTTTTTGGAGAGTGGATGTGCAGGCCGAAGACCAGGGCAAGGTCGTAGACGGGCAACAACGCCCAATGAAGATCGGTATTTAGCATTAACAGCTCGGAGACACCGAACCATGAACGCTACTCTTCTCCAACAACACCTTCGCTCGGCTACAGGCACCACGATTTCAACTCAGACTGTCCGAAACTGGCTCCATGCTGTAGGTCTGTATGCTCGCCGACCGATGGTATGTGTTAAATTAACATCAAGGCATCGTCGCGACCGCAGGGAGTGGGCAACCGAGCATGTCAACTGGAGGAGAAATGAATGGAGCAATATTCTGTTTTCTGACGAGTCCCGTTTTTCTGTGCATCCGGATAATAGGCGTATTTTCATCTGGAGGGACCGTGGCAGTAGGAATAATCCTGCGTTCATGCACGAAAGTGTCAGATTTGGCGGTGGAGGAGTGTTGGTGTATGGTGGCATCTCCATTGACGGGCGCACTGACCTCTACATCATTCAAGATAGAGCTCTGACTGGTCGCCGATATAGGGATGAGATCCTCAGACCTACTGTAGTCCCTTACGCTGCAGCAATCGGAGATAACTTCATTTTAATGGACGATAACTGCAGGCCACATCGTGCAAACCTGGTGGAGGATTTCCTTTTCGAGGAAGGAATCGTTCGAATGGAATGGCCAGCGTGTTCTCCAGACATGAATCCAATCGAGCACGTTTGGGACACTCTAGGAAGACGAGTTTCTGGCCGCCAACAACCCCCACAAACTCTCCAAGAACTGGAAAGAGCTCTTCTGGAAGAGTGGGGCAGAATACCCCAACTCGTCATTAATAGCCTCATTGAGTCCATGCCTCAAAGGTGTTCAACATTGCTAGCCGCCCGTGGAAACCATACCCCCTACTGAAAATGATTTTCTTTGAAGAAAACACCTTTTCTTATTCTTTTTTTCTCATATGCACAAATTATGTTTTTTTTCCTTTAGTACACAAATGCGCAATAAAATGCATTTTTTTCTGCCAAACATGTGTAATTTATTCTCATATAACCTACTATGTCTGTCGACCATGTATCAATCAGCTAAACAGTTTACCAGATACAAAATCCACCTAAAACTGCAATATCCTTTAATTGTTTTGAGCAGTGTAAATCTAAAATTAACAGACTTAAAATAGATTTTTTGTTTTTTAATGACAGATGCACGATAGGTGCAAGAATAGTTGATTAATCCATATAATCTAAATTTGCATTCAAATAATTTTTTGAAAGTTATGCCAAAGAATTTTTCTTTCAAAACAAGTAATACATAGAGATATTATAAAATCTACAAATGACTTACCCAATAACCCAAAAGTGAGAGAGATTTTGAGAACCTTTTTGCTTTGTTAAGTCTACTTGATCACATTTAAATAAAAGACCTTGTTCGTAAGCATTCTGAAGAAAGGAATTGACTCCATATTTTGTAACAATATTTGCTTTAATTATCTCCTATAAAAATAATTAAATAAGTTATTTAAAGTATAAATTTCAATATATATATATATATGAAAGGATAAAAATAAGTAAATGAAAATAAACCACTTTTTAAAAGATAAAACCCTTTTTTAATTTCATAATTGAAATTAAATTGTTAAATCAGAAAACCCAACTTATTTTTCATAGACTCTTAAAGCAAATAAATAAAAATATTTTCTTCATCATAAAAATCTTTGACACTAATTGATATTTATGAAACAGAGTTGGAAAAGAAATTACCCTTTGTTGACATAAGACAGTCATCATAAAACATATTAAACTATCTTAAAATATTTATAAAAGTAATAACTCTCTCATGAACAAGGAAGTAAAGCATCATTATATTTATAGCATAAACAAAGAAGAGTTTTTCAGGATATGCTAGATAGTTTAAGAATCAAATTTTAAACAACAAAGGACTAATTTCATACCTATAAATCAAAGTAAATATGTTAGTTTAATTAGTGTCAAAGTGGGAAATTGATAACAGATAAATCATAATTAGCTTTTGTCTGGTTGACATTTCATATTATGAGTACCTCATAAATAATATTTAACATTTAAATTAGAATTAGCTCTTGTTATGCAATCATAAGTCCAGACTTTTGTCTCCATATAAAAAACAGATATAAAAAGATAATGCACCAATCATGAAAGAAGATGCCTCCCACTTTGATACTTCTGCCTTCTGCTGGAAAAAGTAAAAACTAGCTGAGAAAAAGCGGGGTGCAGAGGGAAAGAGGAGTCAAATTATGATGCAGTCCTCTGTTGAATATCAGGAATAATTTACAGAGCTTTGGCTCCTACCATCTTCCAAGTCACTGGGCCTAACTTCAGATGAAATCATGTATTATTACAGTAAATAAAGTTAGGTTCAGCACAAACTGCCTCATCTTCTTGTAAGGCCATGACTACTATACTCACATAATATGAAGTACAAGCGGAATCATTTCATTAGTCGAGCAGGATAGTTAGTGGTTCCTGCCACAGAAGATCCCAGTGAATTAATTTCTCACTCGGACTAGAAGAATTAAAAATTTTCATGTACCTGTTCATCTCCATTTGGATATATAGGATTGTACTGATTTGTCTTCACTCGTATACAGTAGAAACGTCAACTACCTGATTTATTCAACTCAAAGTTTTACTTATTTCCGTAGTTTGAGAGAGACTGTCTTCAAAAAGAAAATGCTTGTTTGAGATTGCCTGCCAGCTTGGATCTAAAATTTTTCTTTTTCATCTGCAATGAAGAAAGTGTTTGCTGCCCTGTTATGGAAATGACTACTACTGCAACAATTTCTCGGACTTTAAAAATTGGTAATGCAAATGGGAAAGTTTTATCTGAAGGACTGATAGCATGAACTCTCTGATTAAGATTTTACTGACTCTTCTGATCCAGATGTTGATGACATTTTTACTCCAAAGTGGGAAATGAAAGTGAAAATATGAAAAGAGTGCTACCAATCACCACATTAAGGGATTTTCCTGCACAGGTTCATATCCTGCCGACTAATGAAATGATTCCGCTTGTACTTCATATTATGTGAGTGTAGTAGTCATGGTCTTACAAGAAGATGAGGCAGTTTGTGCTGAACCTGACTTTATTTACTGTAATAATACATGATTTCATCTGAAGTCAGGTCCAGTGACTTGGAAGATGATAGGAGCCGAAGCTCTGTAAATTATTCCTGATATTCAACAGAGGACTGCATCATAATCTGACTCCTCTTTCCCTCTGTACCCCGCTTTTTCTCAGCTAGTTTTTACTTTTTCCAGCAGAAGGCAGAAGTATCAAAGTGGGAGGCATCTTCTTTCATGATTGGTGCATTATCTTTTTATATCTGTTTTTTATATGGAGACAAAAGTCTGGACTTATGATAGCATAACAAGAGCTAATTCTAATTTAAATGTTAAATATTATTTATGAGGTACTCATAATATGAAATGTCAACCAGACAAAAGCTAATTATGATTTATCTGTTATCAATTTTCCACTTTGACACTAATTAAACTAACTTATTTACTTTGATTTATAGATATGAAATTAATCCTTTGTTGTTTGCAATTTGATTCTTAAACTATCTAGCATATCCTGAAAAACTCTTGTTTGTTTATGCTATAAACATAATGATGCTTTACTTCCTTGTTCATGAGAGAGTTATTACTTTTATAAATATTTTAAGATATTTTAATATGTTTTATGATGACTGTCTTATGCCAACAAAGGGTAATTTCTTTTCCAACTCTGTTTCATAAATATCAATTAGTGTCAAAGATTTTTATGATGAAAAAAATATTTTTATTTATTTGCTTTAAGAGTCTATGAAAAATAAGTTGGGTTTTCTGATTTAACAATTTAATTTCAATTTTGAATTTAAAAAAGGGTTTTATCTTTTAAAAAGGGGTTTATTTTTATTTACTTATTTTTATCCTTTCATATATATATAGGGTAAAATCTACCCAGTTATTAACACCTAACCACTACCTCACACTTCAGCAAAATTCTAACTCAAATAATTATTTTCTCACAAAATTCTGCAAAGTAATGCTATTTACTGGTAACTTATTTATCTTATCTGTTATAACTTATTTTTCAGTTAATGGTTTTCCAGAAAAGGGATGGTTGGTTGTATTTATGTCGGCCAATTATCTGCACATGGGATATAGGCCCTAAGGGGGGAGTGCCTTCCGTGGAGGTCTTTCTAAGGGAACCTAACCCATATTAACGCTTGGAAAACCAAGGTTCGAAGAAAACCACGAAAACTCCGAACGATGAGGCCGACGGGCGCAATTGGGATCGAACCCAGCACCTCCCGTCTACCAGCTTCGAGAGCAGAACCTCTCGGCCACTGGTGGGGCGAAAAGGGATGGTGTCATGAAAAAAAGATTATATAATGCATGTGAGTTGAAATAATGATACATTCCTTTAGCCGAACAACAGTCACAATATTGTGCCAAATGGGTAAACTGCTTATTTCATGTCCACAAGTAAAATAAACATATTATTAATCATAACTTATTTCTTTTTCAAGATTTCCTTTTTTGATAAATAGGTGATCTCAAAAAGATATTTTAATATAGTTTACATAATTTGGCAATTGCCAAATTATAAGCATACTTTCATTAAATTCTTACAAGACAAATGTATAATTCATTTTCTGAGATTTTGTTCATGAAAGTATATAATAAAATATGATGCTTTCTCAATTCTGAAGTGTTGTGACTAAAGAAAGAAGATATAGGTACCAGAAACTGATTGCAAGATTTCAGCATTCTTTTAATAATTGCTTTTCAATTTATATATGCCTGGTGTACATCCATAGAGATCTGTGAATCTTTATTAACTGAATTTATACAGTGTAGCAACTGACACAACAGATATTTTCAGAAATTCTAAATTGAATAATCAAATTTATGTCTACTGTATAGTGAAATAACTATTTTTTATTCTTTGTTAATATTTTCTACATTTTATATTTAATAAAATAGTTTTCATTAAACTGTACATATGTCATTAGGATTATCATTCCTATCTTCTACCTAAATAGTTGAGAATTGTGTTCTTGTTAGCTTTTGTGCCAGCATTTGCACTTGACGAGAAATGGTGCTCAGCTAATAGATGAACACCAAAATAACTCTTAATGTAATTAAATAAGACAATGAAACAATAAAATGAATAAGAAAGCATGAAATTATGAAGCTATGAAACCCATCATGTTTATTAGGGAAAATGTGATAGGCTATCACAGAGAAGACAAATAATAATAATACATTTCTGGAAAGCAGAGAAAATTTAGTCAATAAGCAATTTTTCAAAGTATTTTCTAACACAGGACAAAAACGAATACACATACAATTATGAAAATAATGAAAGGGATAAGTTAAACATTGCTACATCTAAAGTACTATATTATTTGATGTAGTTTATTCTATTTTTACAAAAGGAAATCTTCCTTTAATATATTTATTCATTGAAAACTTCAGCAAAACATTGCGTTGTTTAATTTTGTGTTGTTTTAAATGGGATTCAAAAACCCCACAGCATACCCTTTTTAACTAGGTTGTTGCCAAGTGTAACAGGTTGTGTTGTACACGTTGAAGGATGATATTCACCTAGTCATTGCATCCAGAACCTGATTATCACCGGGGCATCCAGGGCTCATACCCTGGTACCAAGTTGCAGGGGGCTTCCAAATGTATATTGTCTACCCTCTAAAAACATACTTCTATTTGTAGTTTACAGAAAAATTAATTTTTCATAATTATTTACACATTATCTCCATGTCTGTCACTATCAAAAATAAATCATAAGACAAACATCAAAATTCCAAAAGGATCAGATATTACATCAAGCATTCTTTAGCCAATCACTTAGAACTAAAGTTTTACTAATTCTAAATAACATAATATAAAATGCAGTGCTGAAGAATTTATCTACTCTTAATAGTAATTAACAGTGCATTGACTTAAAAATTATATCTTTATTTCTGCAAGCTTGTCCAAACATAAACACCTAGAAATATTTTGTTCTCTTATTAACAAAGAGTTTAAAATGTTTTAGTATATGATTTCAATAAAAAATAAATAAAATCTTATTTTTTGAATAACTGAAACAATATATAATTTGAGAATGGTTAATTTTCATAATAGTGGGTTAATTTTTATAATAGTAAACTAAAATAATGACAAAAATTTTAATCCATCTTTCTATGTTTCTAGAACTTTATTTATTTAGCATAAAACTGTAGTATAAAGTTTAAACTACATGGAAAGCTGTCTTATGTCATATAATATAATGTATAAATTTCATAACAGAAAGGTGTTTTGAAAAAGAAGGCTCCAACATGCTCATGTGCACTGGACTTCACATGAAATTGATCAGGCTCTAACTGCACGGTGGTATCCTGTTATGTTATTTTAATTATATTTGTACAGGAAGAAAATATTAGGAGCAGTATAAAATACAGCTGAAACAAAGCAAGTAATTTTAATACATACTTTTATTTTCAATCAGTTTAATCATTCTGAAAGCTATAGAACTTGAGATCTTTAAGAGCGTCTTTGGGAGTTTTCTACACATAGATATATTTACACAGTAAATTTTAGTTCACCTACATTGGTCTTTTGCATAAATACTTCTTGTAATCCTTAGGACTTACATGTTTTTTATGAGGTTTAGGTTAGGGCTCCGTGATGGCTAGTCTAGCAACAAAACTTTATTTGCTCAATACCATGATTTTGTTGATGATGAAACATAGAATTAGGGCATTATCCTTCTGAAAAATGTATTACAATGTTGAAAAATGTAATAAGTGCTTCTTGCAAAAACACTTTCAGCAAAAATATCTTAATCTGCTTCTGAATTTTTTTGCTAATTTAAACTGTTATTAGATTTATCGCATTACAGACAAAATCAACCAAAACAAGAAATTTCTTCTTCTCTATTTCTGTTTAGAAAAATACTGCTGCTTTTTATAGTGAATATTCTGGCAGTAACATCAGAAACCGCACAGTCCACATGAAAAAATTTTGCATGCATGCAAAAAGGAAGGAAAATAAATTTCTGAAGAAATAAAATTTATTTCAGATAGACTGGATGGTTTGCATTATTAATGGCATGACCTTCAGCACGAAAAGACAGCATTCTTTAAACAACAATTAAGAAGAGGAAGTGTCTTAGTTTGGGACAGTTAATTATATTAGACTGCCTGTAATGGGATAACTCTAATAGCATTTTTAAATAATAAAACAAAATCTAAAGCTTATTAATATATTCTTGCTGAAAATTTATAACCATAAACACCTCATACTACGTCTGTAGAATGAATTTTTCAGCAGGATATTGATCTAATCATCAAAATGGTGGTTTTTTAAAAAAATGAGGTTTTATTGCTAGATTGGGAACCATTGCATTCTATGCTGTTCCTATAATAAATTCCATGTTTCTTTCAGTACAAATGTAATTCGAGTAACATAAAAATAAAACAACATACCTTTTTCAAAAAGTTTTTGAAAGGATTTTTTTTTTTTTTTGGTAATAATAATAAAAGTAGTACTTCAGATTTAGCATTGCATAACATGTCCCTATCATTATTTTTCTCTGCTGCTTATATAGAGATAAATAATAGAATAATACAAATGATTAAAAGTTTTACACACCCCATTTCTCAATGATCGTTCAAAAACTGTTCTCATACGCAAGCAGCATTTATAAAAATTATTTAATATGCTTTTCTGAAGTGACTCTGTTGAAGAAGAATTAGGTACTATTGGAGCTATAAAAATGCCTTCAACTGGATCCATATGTAAATAGTAAAACAAATTACTTCCAAAGCTCGATACCATTCTGAAATAAGAACACATAAGGGAAAATATATCATCAAATTGGATAAGAACTTAAACTAGCAAATTTTACAAATAAAGTGTAATTTTTTCTATGTGTGTGTAATATATATAGTACAGTACATCTACGCTATGAATGTGTGTGATATGTGCACTACTATGAAACAATAAGTAAAAAGATTAATTCTGTTGCAATATATTTGTGATTCTTTTCTAGTTTTAAACTTATTTTAGATGTATATTGTTATATCGGAGATGAAAACAATGATCACTAAAAAAAGAAGAAAATGAATGAAGATTTAAAAGAAGGCACAAAAAAGAGGAAAATATACATCTCTATTTTTATCTACTATAACTTAATTAAAATGACAGAATAAAACCTGACATGTTCCATATTTGACTTAACCTGATTCATAAAGAACACAATGAAGGATTTAGTAACAAACTTTACCTTGTAATGCATATTACAATAAAAATTTAAATCACCATGAAAATTATAAAATAAAAATGATATATGGGGCATTTTCACAATCTTTTAACTTTCAAAAATAAAAATCTGGTGAAATTAAACTTGCTAAAATAACATTTTAATCTGATAGACGAATGCATTAATGATTCAAAATAAAGAAAAAAATGGTCAGCAGCGAAAATTTTTTTATTTAACTGAGGTTTAAGTTAAACTTGCGAGTTTAATTTTCCTTACCATTTTACCATTATAACTTTCTATTTTCTTCTAAATTTTTACTTATAATGAATTTGCATGGTACCCACAGGACATTCAAATAAGAAATAATAACAACGTACAGTCGAATCTCTATTTAACAAAGTCGCTAAATCCCGAAATAAAGTTCGTTATGCAGAAAATTCATTAAATGGAGATGAACCTTTTTAAATACTTTCAACTACATAAAACAGATTTTTAATTCATAAACACTAAACATTATTAAAAAACTTAACTAATCACACTTTTTTTTTTTTTTTTTGTAAATCATATTTTTTTCTATTATTCATTTTACCCATCAAAAAGAAATCTGGTAAGGACAATAAGAATTTAAAAAATATATTGTCCGGAAATACACTGTATTTTAGTTTTAAGAAAATATTTACATTAAAATTAATGAATTTTAATGACATTATCGTATTTATTATAACAAGTAATTTTAAGCATTGTATTACTACATGTGCCCTTAAATTTAATTACTGAAACTTATTTACTACAGAACAGCCCTTTTCAGTGTGAAAGGGAGATATTGAAAGTTTGCATTTCCTGGATGAAATGCAAAGAATGGCAGGGATTTTACTGCTCTCATTGAGTTAGGCACCTGGTAAAACTAATTCAAGGTTATTGAGCATTATAAAATGCATAAAAGAAAGAATAAGTTTAAAGTGTTTGGAAATATTTTGAGAAATAGGGAGAAAAAAAAATTATATCAGATGAAAAAGTTCATTAAATAGAGAATACACTTCGCTACTTGGAGGTTATTTTATGAAGAAATTCGCAAAATGTTGTTGGTTCCAAGGAAAAGTTCGCAAAATAGAGGTTCATTAAATAGAGGTCCGACTGTAGTATCTTTAGTACAAAATTTTGGTATAACATTGTCTTAAAGGGGTGTTAAAGAAGGGGATGATATAGGAAAAAAGGGACAGTAATGGAGAAAAAAGGGATGTTAAGGATGGGACGGTAAGGAAAATTACCACTATTTTTAGGCAAATCCTGTTAAGACTACGTGATAGCCACAAAGTTCATTGATTTTTAGAAACAGTTATTTACATTGGATTAAATAATAATAATAAAAAAAAAGTTAATTTACCTCGAAAAGTGGAGGAATAAACCTTGGTGATGGTAAGACTACCAATAAAGCTACAATGTTTGAAATTGATATTTAAATGTTGATTTAAATTCTGCAGTAAATTTCCTGTCAAAGAATTTTAGACATTCTTTCTCTAGCATACTTCTGCATGAGAAAAAACTTGAAAAAAATTCTGTGACTGCATCTGAAGTGATTTTCTGTATAATTTTAGAGGAGGGATGGTAAGGAATGTAAAACCCAGGGACAGAGTTAAAAAAATATCAACCGTAAAAATGTGTGCAGGTTAATTTTTTACTACATATTTATATAAAACAATTGTCCCAGTTTTGGAAAAAAAATTAGATCAAATTACTTTTATAAAAACAATTTTATACAGACAGCTCCAAACTTAAAAATCAGCATCAGGGACACAGGATGGTATAGGAGTTTTCCTGGTATTTGGACCCCCAACATCGTCTAAAACTGATTTATTACATTAATATTGTTATGCAATCATGCAATGGGATGTTCCCCAGTATATGAAATAAAAAAAACCCACAAGAATATGTACTAAAATAAAAATTATTATTCAGGGACATAAAAGTGCCCCATATCCAAAATCTTGTATTGTTTAATTTATTTTTGATCTTAAGATTTTACTGAAGTAAATGTAGCATGTATGATAACATTCATGCATGAAAAGAAGAAGGACTGGACGCAGCAAATTATGTTATGACTTTCAGGAATTAATCGTAGGTGAATAAGAGACGAATAATAAGGTAAAGAATACAGGCAGCAAAAAAATCATAGTATCCTGTCAAAATAAGTAGAGTTGGCAGCTGTTTCTGCTATTTCATTTTACTGGTGAACGTTACCAGAAAAATTCTATCGGGAAAAAAATGGCAAAAAACAAACATATTAAAAAAAATTGAAAATGAGGAGATTATAAATATAATAAAAAGCAGAAAATCGTGGATCTTCAGAAAATATTTCTGCCTGCTAGTACTTTAAAGTTATTTTTTACAATATAAAGTAATAATACACATAATTATTACTATTGAAATATAAACACAGTTAAACCTCAACATGTCAAACTTGAAGGGAGCTACAAAATATTTGAGATATTGAAATTCTTGATATTTTTAGCATTAACTGTGTTATAAGTTTTAGAAAATTACAGAGTATTTCATGTAACGAAAAGATACAATATAGTTTGTTGCAAGTTTTCTGTTTTTCAAGTACAACTGATTCAAACTAATTTCATATATGCTGTAATTCTCCATTCTCATACTGAAAAAAATGGAGGGATTCACTTGTATTTTAGAAATTGTTCTTAGATTTTTGAAAAGCAGATAGTGTCATGAAAAACAGACATGATCACTGATGAAAAGCAGATAGTGTCAAATATGGTTAACAATTGTTCTAAAAAGAAGAAAGGAAAATGATTGAGACTCTCTGTAGTTCTTATTCTTACGAACATTGTCATTTTTCTTTTTTTATTTGCGAATAAACAACTTGAAGGTTCAATCATCATGTTTATTCTTAGGAATTTTTTTAAATGTTTTTAATAAAAGCATTTTTATTTTCGAAATACCTACCTTTCTATTAAATAAAAATAATTTTAGATTTTTTTTTTTTTTAATTTTACAGTATAACCTTTTTTTCAAAAATTACTCCAATTATCTGGATTTTTTCAGATTCAGACTTCATTAGTCTGGATAATTGGAGTTTCATTGTACTGCATAACTTTTTACATTAAAAAATATGTATGTACCTGAAAGAATTTTCAAAACATATATTATCTGAATCAAAACCAGGCTCATATAAATTAGGAAGACTTGAGAAATTCTGTCCAACTTCATCTTTCTCCATGCCATATTCAACCTCAAAAATAAAAACAAAATGATAAGATAAGACTCGAAAGAAACATCAACAAAGAAAAATTTGATAAAAGCATTTTTTAAAGGTAATATTAATCTTAATTAGTAACAAATAAGAAATTTATTAACTAAATTAAAAAGCTTTAAATTGACTTGAAATAATGAAACATTTAACTACCCCAAAAAGTAAATACCTGCACTTCTTACATACATAAAGTCTTAAAAAGTTTTCAACAACAAACCAGCTATTTTTGAATGCTTCCAACAATAACATTATCAAGATCTGTAAATAATCTATATATATATTTCTCTTACGTAGCATGAAGAAAAGGCTGTATTTGTAGCTTGCTATTTGGGAACAGCCACAGCGATGATTCTCGGTGGTTAAGTTATGGTCTCACTCAGCAAATCAAAATCCAGACAGAATCTCTCTTTTAATGCAAACCGTTTGAGCAATGCATGAATGACAATTGCTATTGGTCCATTTTACAGTGATGTGAGGAATTCAGCGAATCAGCGTTTTGATCCAAGATTGTATTTAGACACAGGCAAAAACGTTTTGTTTACAGTTCGATAGCATAATACGCAGCATCTTTAATAATGTCTTATTATAGTTTTAAATTAATTTAAGCCGTGATTTTCAATACTATAGGCAAAATGAAAGGAGAAGGACCCCATCTGACACTAACATGCCATTTAAATTTAAACGGCATCAATTTCCAGTTCGCTTAGCTTTCCAATGATGATCAACAAGTCAAAAGGCCAAAATTTTGATAAATGCATTTTTATTTACATTTTCAACAAAAATTTCAATTACTTTTTTATGAATTATTTTTCATTTCAAAAATTTGTAAATTTCATATTGTTAAAATGATTTAAACCCATTGGCAGCACCACCTAATTGCATTTTTATTTACATTTTCGACAAAGTTTTGCATGACTTTTTATACATTAAAAATATTTGTAAATTTCATATGTTGCTTGCTTGGATCTCATAGCGGCCCAACTAAAATATTTTTTATTGTGTTTTCGCTAAGGTTTTAAATTAATTCTGTTTCCAAGGTACATTTTTATTTATATTTTCAAAAAAGTTTTCCATTACTTTTTTATACATTAAAAATATTTGTAAATTTAATACGTTGTAATGATTTATGATAGCACTCATTCTGGCTAGAGTTGACATAAATAATGGAGAGCGAGTGAAGCGAGCTGGGATCGCATAGCGATCATAATATGAACTGCGTAGCAATTCATGGGAGTTGGCAAGCGTTAATGAGCAGGGGGCTGAGCCCCCTAGTAAATAAACTATTTCTCCAATGCCAGAGTTGGAAGTGTACAAAACTATTCAGTTTATTATTAAAAGGTTTTAAAGGCTTTTTATATGCACTGTAATCACTTTTATCATATATATATATATATATATATATATATATATATATATTCAGATATAATTCTATAGCTGAATTTCTTTTTATTCTTTTCCAGATAAAGAAAAACATATATTATGGATTTTTAGATTTAATCAGAAGAATTTTTTCACAGAATACTGTAAGATCTTAAAAAACATTTCTAATTTACATTTAGTGGATAATATTGTAGCATAAAAACTTCAGATAATAAATTATACATACATAACAGTGGTAGATCCAGAACTAAATTTTTTGGATGAGTCTGATTTAACAAGACATAATTTTGAATGTATGAACAATTTACAACCATGATATCTGCTTCATATCCCATGGCTAAGTTCAAGGCTTGCCTTCACCTAAAGGGGGCCCATATGAAATATTTTTGGTCCCTAAATTAACTTCAAAGTTAAAAAAAAGTCTTGACGTTCTTTTGGAGGCACTCTATAAGAGTGGACAAAATAGTGTGGACCCAAGTGATATTTTTAATTCTAATTTTGTTATCAGAAGGTCTTTTCAGTCTCTATTTTTTTTTTTTAGTCTGCTGATTATTTTGAGAACAATATTTATTTTTTCTTCTTTAAGCAGGCGAGAAACTCCCCCCCCCCCCCAGTAAAATATCCATATAAAGTGCATATTTTTATGACATCATGAATATACACCCCTTCTAATAAAATTAATTATCAAATTCAGATCCCCTATTGTGATGTTGTGTGTGAAAATAAATACACATACATTCACAAGAAACTAAACTAAACTTTCTTTCTCTCAAAATCTCACTTTCTTTTTTCCTTTTTCCTCTATGGGCTCCTGCACACTGGTAAAAAATTTTCTGTCTCGACACCAGTACAATTTTTTCTTATTAATATCATCTTAAACAAATATGGAAAAATTAATTATCTGAAGTCATTTAAGATGAAGAAGAAGACTGGTTTTAATTTATTATTTTTATTATATTTATTATTATTATCTATATTTATTACATTTTATTATTAAAGAACATCATGTATTTCAGGTATTTAAGGATAAAAAGTAGTATATGATTACTTTGTCTAGACAGAAATAAAATTATCATTCATGGAAAGTAAAGGATACTTAAGATCTTTTTATTCTAACCTGTCCACTTCTGACTTCAGATTTAGGTAAATATCCAGCAGAAACACTAAGACTTCTATATCTTTTTTGTATGGATGTCATTTCATTTGAACCATTAGAATAGCTTGATTCATTATCTGATTCACCATCTGCATGACCTGAATTAGATAATGGTTGTCATTAAATAAAATGAAACAAAATAAAACACAACAGTTGAATTAAACAAACTGATCGAAAAAGATAGATTATGTTCTTTAATATACTGATTTATAAATTTAAACAGTTCCCAAAAGAGGTTTTAGCAACTGAACTTCCGTAGGCAGTATATAGTATATACACTGTACACAGTTTGTGCATTAACTGCTCCAGATGTGCATATACATCTTTAAAAATACCTTGCAATATAATTTGTTGTCAACTCTATAACTATGCTCTCTATTTTGGAATGAAACAAACTGAACTCGAACAGAGTTTTAACTCAGTCATGCTCATGTTTTGGAATCAGGGAGAGTAGTGAATATGAAATAATGAAAGTTAAAAACAATAGTTATCATCTGAGCAGTAGATGACTGTCAGACATTTTCCAGAGTATCATTAACACTTTAAAGAAAAATACATTGAGGAAATGCACAGTTACTTCCAAGAAAAAAGTTTGTCATAAATCCCACAATCAATATTCTGAATTCGATGATGTTTTGTGTGTTCAACGATATTTCAAGATGCACCATACAATATCTAATAGCTGTTATATTTATTACAGATATATTTTTTATTTTGTACATTTTATTTTATTTACATTATAAGAATATACTTATTCTTATTACAAACTGTTTTTCTGTAAATCTGCTTTTATCAAATGAACCCTGTCACAATCTACCTGTTCAAAAAATGGTGGCAAGATTTTGTCAGCACTTAAGCAGTTAAGAAAGAAGCTAGCAATACAAAAACAGAAAGATTACCAGATCTTTTGAATGCAGATATTAAGCAGAAAATAATTTGCAATTTAAAGAATTGTAAATTTGTATTTAAGAATACATAGAATAAACAGTTGATAGATTTAAAGAGACAAAATGTTGCCGTTTATCCAGTTAAAAGTCTGGAACAGTTCTCAGTGCTAAAAATATAAGAGTGCAAAATATTAAAATAAATTGTCCAATTCAAATAAATCCTTAAAAATTCAGGACTTCATTCTTAAAAGATATCGAAATGGCCTAACACTAATTTCATATTTACTAAAAACAATAACAGAGATAGACTAATGGCTAACAGATTGATATTCATAAGATTTTACTTTTTACTTAAATTTATCTGTAGACATACCTGTAAAAGAAATAAACATACACACACACACATATATATTATATAATACATTAAGATGATATTACTTTGAAACATGCCAAAAAGCAGTTAGTTCTTTCTCTTACACTATACAGCCTATAAAAATTCACACTATTATTCAAGTTATAACCTGTTTAAACAAAACTCTACTATTGAGCCACATTATTACTTCAAGCTTTAAAGAATTTTTTTTCCACATCAACATTTGCTCGGGGGTAAAAGCACTGTTTCCCTATACCTGCTACCAGTGAAGTGGTTAAAGAGGGTGAATCTTGAGAGTAAGTACATTACAATTCTAAAATTGTTTAAGAAATTGAAACCATATATGCATTTTTGGACAGACTGGATGCTAAAACCAAAAATACAGATGAATTTTGAAAAAAAAAATGCTTTTATAAAATATATGATTACATTTTGGATTCCTCTATTTTTATTTCATTTTATGCTATGTTGTCTTAAGAGTGCATTTAATAACAACTTTTTGCAAATATTTTTGTTTTAGCATATAGCTTTTCCAAAAAAAAAAAAAAAAAAAAAAATGCATACATGGTTACAATTTTATGAACTTACTTTAAATGATTTCAGAGTAACAGTGCACATAAAACCAGGATTATTGATGATAATCCTTTCGAAAGTATTACTATTGCAGTGTTGTAGAGTTTTGTTTAATCAAGCTATAAGTATAAGCACATTTTTAAATGGAGTTTAGGTTAATAAAGCAAAACAGTAAATAAACTGGATAATAAAGAAAATTTTAAAATGGAGATGCATACCCTAATTTTTTTTTTAAATGCAAGATTAAAGGCACTGTAGTCCTTTAAATAATTAATAAATTGTGAATTTTGTGCATTTAGTTAGAAAAAGGAAACATTATATAAAAATTTAATTGTTGTTTAAACAAACAGTAAAAATTGCATTACTTGCCATATTCACTTTCATAATTTTGATTGCTATATAATTTTAGCAACTCTTATTCTTGAAAGAAATTTTCACTAAAGAAAGATTTTGTTCTCCCTTCTATGTTGTTTTATATTTACCTGGCACAAGAAAAAATACAATTTTTATTGTATCTGATTGCCATATAATTTTAGCAACTCTTATTCTTGAAAGAAATTTTCACTAAAGAAAGATTTTGTTCTCCCTTCTATGTTGTTTTATATTTACCTGGCACAAGAAAAAATACAATTTTTATTGTATCTGATGATGTATTATATTAACCTAGTTTCTGTGTGATTTGTTGAACTGTTGAAAATTAATTTAAATTGGATTTAAGTAATCTAAGAAACTGTATGTTCTAAAAATTAAACTTGCTAAAGTGCTTATTCAAATAAGCTTTATATTCAAATTTAATTTTTAAGTAGACTGCTGGACTGCCTACTGAAATTTAAAAACTGTTAAATAAAATAACATGATACATTATGGATATAGGTTGAAACAGTATAGGGTTGAATAATAGGTTGAACAGGTATTCTTACAGATGTTCAGCCAACACTGTAGCATGTTTGCTATTTCTATGTAAGAAGAAAAAAAATGAGAAAGTAAATATTTTTTTTCTTTTTAATTTGCTCATTGCCAATTACGGTAATTCAGTTACTTCTCCTAGTTACAATAAATAAATAAATAAATAAAAAACAGTAAATTGAGCTGCAGGTTTTCATTTGAAAGTATATCTTTTTCATATTTGATGATGTAAAAAGTGAAATTATGCAACACTTTAAAGTAATAAAAGTGAAAGCAATTATTTGTTATCATTATCATGTACTACTTTATAGGATGCATTTTTAATATTAAGGAGACCTATCTTTCATTTGGTGAAAACTTGAATTTTTTGCTTAAAATTCACTTAAATGTCACTAGTATATTCTGGTGAAGTTAGGTAAAGATCCAATGGCTATAAATATGTTAAAAATACTTTCTACTGCATTTATCTTCATTTAAAAGATTCAGGGTTGCAATCTTTTAAATCCCTTTTCCTTAACTTGTTTTTCTTTGATCTACCAGTATGATCAAAAAGCTAAAACTTCAACATATATTTTTCAATTGACTTGCTACTTTTTTGGATGATCCTTAAGGTGCATTTCATAAAATTAGAGATAAGATTTCCAGTAATATTTAACAGGTTTTTTTTTTAAATAAAAATGTTAAGTAAATAGTCATTTTTATTGTATTTTTACATATCTCATGATATTTTATTTGTTTTTTCTTAAACTAATTAACATTTGAAAATCTGATCTCTACTATTATGGAACACACTTGTAACTTTTTATGGAACCATGCAAAAAACATTTAAAAAGTTCAAAATTATGAGAGAAGTAAAATTTTAACTTTTACCAATTTTGCCACAAGAATTGTATATTTTTTGATTAAATAATTTTCGTTCATTAAACAATTTAATAATATATCAAAAAGGTACAAAATACTCATATAAAAAATTAGCTCAAATAGTACCAAATCCCATTAAGTGGAAAACATATTTTTGATAATGACAGAAAATTTTATAACAAGCAAAATAGGACATTATTGCTTACAAAAAAATTTAAAAAATGCCCTGTATGCCAAAACAACTTGTGTTGTTTTATACGGTAAAAGCTGTGAAAAAAAGGAACATGCATATGATAGAAACCTCACTTAAATAGAAACTTTCATGGTCCCACAAAATAAATAAATACATAAATAAATGCAATTAAGAACAAAAGTGTACCTGCTAAGACAGAAACCTGATTAAAATGGAATATTTTCCAATTTTTTGAGACTCTGTCTTATCAGGTTTTATTTTAATAGATATTATGAATTATGCTTTCATAAAAAAAAACTGTATGATACAGATATATAAGAATTTTTTTTTCATTTTTCACGGTTTTTAAGAATAACCATGATTCAAAGATCTGGATATGGCCATTAATTTGCATATGAAGCAATTAGAGTTAGCAATGCTCCTCTAATTTTTAAATGTAACAAACAAACATGAAATTTTAGTTATACTTGTCAACTTATGATTTTTGAAAAGAAAAAAAATACAGTATAACTTCTTTAATCCGGAATCATCACAATTACGTCGATTCTGGATTACAGAAGTTTTGAAACTAGAATGCATTTAGATAAATATTAATACTAATATCTTTCCTTATTATGGCAATACAAAAATGCAAAGAACTTGGTAATTTAAAATAATTGAAAACTTTGAGAAAAATCAATTTAAAATGCTCTAAAATGTATACATTTTTGAAATAATCATATATTTTATGCAGTGTCGCCATCTGTTGTAAATTGCAAAAAACAATAACCGTACGATTTTTTAAAAATTACGATTTATAATTTATAAATACTCAATAAATAATACAAAACAGAAGAATAACAGAATAATCATGAAAATTATTGAAAAAAATATTCTATAGCCAAAAAATGTTATAGTAAAAATTTAAATAAAACTTACAATTAATTAAAAAAATAACTTTTTGATCACATTAACATATTTAAAATAGTAATATATAAGGCTAATGTTATAAAAAATTAAATGTATAGACCTACAAATATTGAAGTAAGTCACAAATTAAATACTTAGAAGAAATAATAATAATAAAATTCGATTTTGCGATGTTTTGGTTGCATCTTATCTTTGGAAAAAGAAAAATTGTAAAATTACCATTAATTTTAGATTTTTGCAAATTAATGATAAAAAAAGACACCTATATTAATTACGTATTAATTTAGAAAATTCTTACAATTTTAAAACCGAAAAAAGTAGTAAATTAGGCAGGCTTTTCACTTTTCTTAATAATTTTCTGAAAATTTATTCCCATATGTACTATGGTGGCCATCTATTATCTTTAATTGAAACTAAAAACGAATAAACATATCGAAATGTCCGGATTAGAGATGTCTGGATTAAAGATGTTATACTGTACTTTGATAATACATCCTAATTTCTAAATAACGCATCTAACATTTCAAAATTATTTCTTTTTTCAAAATTAATATATAGATTTAATACCTAGATTTCTATCTGTAAGACTAGAATGACTAGTAGAGGGATCAGAAACATTGGGCCCTGATGAAGGAATGCTGGTGTTACTTGTAAATGTAGATGCAAGTGAATTTTCTGAATTTTCCTTAAAGAGTAAATTAGAAGAAGAAGGGGGGAAAACACTAAAATGTAACCTGTAAAAAGTACATGTAATTGATTAAAAGATATATGAATATTAAAAAGACATTTTAATTTCAGAAATGACATAAAAAGAAAATATCGTAAACAGAATATTCTAAATTTAAATAGAATGAAACAAAATTAATTAATAATTTTCAAAAACAGTTACTTCACTTTAAAAATGGAAAATTTTCAGAATACATTCTATTTTTTTTTTAGCAGAATGAAATGCATACAATGAATCAATTACAAAAACATCATGATAAAAATTAGATTATTATATATCAGTTATTTTAAAATTTATATCTAGGAAAATCACATGCAAATTTCCATAAACAGGGACCAAATTACAGAAATGAATGTTTGTTACTGTATTTGCAGAAAATTGAAGCATTAAAAGACAGTTTATTAAAAACATTTAAAAGCATCATATATGATATGGCAAAACAAGTTGTAACATTAAAGGAACAGATATATTAAGACAGACTAAACATAATTAATACAATAAACCCAAATGGAGCGAAAAATTAGCCAGGACCAGGACTCAAACCTGGGTCCACAGTGTACCGTGCTGTTGCTCTAACCACTAAGTTACCCTGGCCAATACCTAGCTCAGCAATTTCTCACTAATAAGGTATATACATTGTTTGTAAGTTGCTTCACAAATGACACAGCTCAGGTATGATTACATATAACAAATTATGCATAACAGTGATTAACGGAGGCATAGAACAGTGAAACAATTAGACAAATGCCCCTCCCTTAATTTACAATATACTATAATCATTCAAATAGGCAAGTGTTCTATGAACACAACCACTTCTTCTAAAGTCTTGACTACAGATGGGAATGCTCAGAAAAAAACCGGAAAAGTTGGAAAAAAACCTTTTTTTTCAGTTTTTTTTTCAAAGGCTTATTTTTCAATTTTTCCAAACTGGAAAAATTGAAATCTCATTTGTAAAATAATGTATTCAAAATTTTGGAATAGCTAAATTCTGATACTTTTTATTTTATTTAAATTAAATTTATTTTATAATTTATTTTATAATTTATTTTATTTAAATTAAAATTTTATTTTTATGTTAAATGACCCACACGAAAACATTAATGTGAGAAATCTGATCTATAAGATCTAATCTTCAGCCACCTATAACGATTATCTCATTATATATGTTTACATTCCATTCCCCTCCCTCCCAGCAGTTTTAAATAAAATTCTGTTTAAGAATTTATTTATTTTAGTGCGCTATAGTCAAACAGTGCAGCCCCTAAATTAAATTCAACAGTTAAAAACTAAATCGATTGTATTAATGGCCCTGCACATTTAAATTAAATTATTCTAGTTTCTCATCTCTTCAATAAAATAAAATCAGTGAATCACTCTCCATTTTCACTTTGTGAGTCTCTCACACATACAATTTAACCTTGTAGAAAATTCGTTACGGCTGACTGTTAGTTTCAAAAGCATTTTAACTTCGGTCATTTCCTTATTTGGGCATGAATATAACTCATCATTTAAAATCACTTTACATGCAATCTATTCATTAGAATTATCTTCGCTTCACACCCTTTTGTTCAGATGTATGTCAATTCTGCATTTTTGTGGTAAAGCGGTTTATCTTTGATCTAACATCTGGTCTAGAAAAATACATTCTCATGCCTTTTAGCCTAACGAATTCGGTCTGTTACTATGCCCTATCCAGATACCATTTTTTTTTTTTTTTAACCGCAGCTGTATCAATGTACAGATTAGTCTGCGCCTATCATGAGTCAAGAATGTTTGCAGCCCACAATCTGCCCCCCCCCCTACACAATTAATATGGTAGAAGCCTACCGTATGTTTTTGGCGAACATACCAGCCAATGTTTCCCTTAGCCTCTTGTGCATGGCACAAAAATACTTTTAGATTGGCGATATTGTAGTCCGCCAAGCAAGAAAGTTGTAACTGTATATTCGACATTCCTGCTCTGTCTCTAGCCTCGTGATGACCTCTTAAAAGAGGCTCCTTATTGCTTTCCCCCTGTACCTCTCCCTTGGACTTTCATCATGAAATAAACCAAGTCTTCATTTACCCGAATTGGAGTTTTTTTTAATAGGACCTGGTGTTAAAAAAATTCACTACGTTGTAACAAAAAACGGCCATCTCTTTTCTAGCGAAAACGTCTTCATATACATTGGTCGCCTGACCAGTTTTTTTTCCCCTAAAAAAAAAAAAAAAAAAGAAATGTAAGGGAGAGGTACGTGCTTCCAATCTTATTTTTCTGCTTGGACTTCTTGGAGTGATGGATTCCTCCCGGCTGTTGCACCACTCTGTTGCAGTGAGCTTCGAGTATCTCGCCCCCGTCACCTAAGGAAGACTCATTCTTGAAAGTGAACTTCTCGCCCTGGTCAACTGCCCCTTGCCGAAGAAACATCTTTCTCTCCTTTCCAATTCTGCTTTCCCCCTTTGCCAACCCCTGGAGTTTTGGAATCAGCTGCACGCTCCCCGTCGCCGAAGAAATCTGCATGAGTGCTAACCTGTCTCTCGGACCATTCCCCCTGCCCATCATCGCATCATACTTGTGAAAATTTTGTGTTAAAGAAAGTTTTCATGTGAAAGAGTCTACTAAAATAGAAATCAACTGCAAATGTTTCCTTATAATAGCAATATTGGTGATTTCACAACTCCGACAAGTTCGACAATCCGACAGCGCATTGAGAAACCTTTCGTGTGTGTAAAAATGATACAAATTTTGTGTGAATTCATCACTTCAGTGAAACACTGATTTCAAAACAAAAAAAAAAACCCTGCAAATACGTGTGTTCCTTGAAAGGAACGTCCGAACGAGTCAGCGATTGAATCACGACTCTCGCTCTCATTTCTATTTACACAGCCAGCCTCCTCAATATTCTGAAAAGTGTGCTTGGTTACCTTTTTACCATATGACACCACTGTTTGTGAAAGAAATGCCTCAGTGTGTTTTTGCGTGATTACTCTTGATTAAAAATCTACCCCAATTTGTCCTGCGATCTGCTCAAGTGTGCTATGTGTGTTGTGGGTCAACTTCTCTGATGCTACAGTCAGAATGTGCAAAATGTGAATGGTTGTGAAATTTCCTAGTGTGCGCGTGTGTTGATTCGTTCTAATAAAAGGAGTCAATCAAGAAAAAAATCATTCAAATGACTCCTGAAGATGTGCTCCATAAATTCTCCGTCGTATGCAAATTAAAAAACAAAAATCGTAGAGAGTCACATAAATAGGCACAAAAAAAAAAAAAAAGTTCACAATAAAAAAAAAAAAAAATGAAAGTGCATTAGTGAAAAAAAAAAAAAAAAAAAAGTTTCAATAGTGCTAGATTCACTTAAAATAGCACATTTTTAGAGTTCGAAAGCATGTTTTCATTCCCCCCATTTAATTGCTTTCCTTTCGACTAATTTTCTTTTCAGTTAATTCTGGAAACAGTCTTTTAAAATTTTTAAAGTTGTTTCATTCCATTTTTTATGCTTTCTTACTCCATAAGTACTCACAAGTACTTGAGAATTGATTTTATTAATATTATTGTGTTTTTGTACAGGATACAAAAACACAGTGATATTGCTATTTTTGATATTTTGTGCTGTCTATTATAATATTTATAAATATAATATAATTAGTTTTTTTCCCATTGCATTGAATGTTCCAATATTCTTAGTTATTATGAAATACATTCACCTCTACTTAACTCTTAATGCATATTAAAATATGTTAAATTTTTTTTTCTCTCAAAAAGAGTTAACGGGGATTATACTTCGTCCCATATTTTTTTATTATCTACGAAGGTTAAAATAAGATTTTTCTAGTTTGCCTTTCGGCTTGAAAATATTTTAACTTGAGAGAATGGTTAATTTCTGTCCTTTTAGAGAAACAAGGACAGATAGCAATTTTATTTTCTCTGTTAAAAAGGATAAAATAAGTTTTTATTTCAGTTGCTTGCTCCTACCAGTTTTATTTTGAAAAACGTACATTTCCATCCATTAAAAAAAATAAAATAGGAGCTATTACAAAATATTTTTGTTTCTCTTTCTTTTGCTTAAAATAAGCAACGGTATCATTTTTACTTTGAGAAACACAATTTTGTCCCTGGATAAGTTTTTTTTCTCTATTTTTCTATAAAAGGTTAAAAAAAAGACCTTTTGTTTATTTTTTAAGTTGTGTATTATTTTTTTTAATGTGATTATTATACTATTTTATTCCATTACTTTATTTCATTTACATTTTATCTGTCATATGTGTGTTATATTTAAATATGTATGCAGAATTTCAGTAACAATTTTTGATTAGAGAATTTGTGTTAGGTAAATCGTTGACCATGTCTGCTAAACAAGTTCAAATCAACATTAACCAATTTGATGGAGATCCGGACTTGCTTAAATTCTTTTTTAACCAAATTAGGTCAGTCGCTGAAATTAACAAATACAGCCCTCAGACTACCATTGCTGTACTTGTAGGGAAGTTAATTGGTCCTGTGCAAAAATTTTACACACAGAATCCGGAAATTCAAAAAATCAACGATCTAGATATGCTTGAAAAAGAATTTGCGGCATTTTTCTCACCCCCGAGCAAGTGCGTGGCTGGCGTTGAACTTTCGAGCTTATCTCTTCTGCCAGCGGAGTCAATTAAAAATTTGGCACACCGATTAAACGTGTTAGCCGCAACTGTCTATTCAGATATTAAAGACGAAAATGCCCGTAACGCGATTAAACTTATGAAATTTATGGAAGCTGTGCCAGCTAACATACGAATAAAATTACAAGAAGAAGCCATCAATGAATATCGTGCTGCTGTTGAAAGAGCACAGACGTTACACGGAATTCTGCATAACGAAAAGATTCTACATTCCTTACCCTCTGTCAGTAAATCTCAAAATAACGTTGAAGAACAATTGAAGGAACTCTCGGAAAAAATAAATGCGTTAACACTCGCACCGCCTGGACCCAAAACAGAAACTAAAAAAAAATGACATGCAAGGTAGCCCAAAGTATAATGCAAATGCGATGCGCTATAGAAAAAATTTCAAAATGCGAAATTTCCCAAAACGTTTTTCCCCTCACAAATTTCCACAAAGAAGAGTTGTGACATGCCAACTCTGTTTCCGCAATGGCCACCAGGCCCATCAGTGTTTTAAATGGAAAAGAGTTAATACACAGAGAAGGGAAAATTTTAACAGACGCAACAATTACCAGGTTCAGGAAAACTAGAACAGAGACACAATTTTTATGCTGATGATTTTGTGTCTCAACCAGGTGACTTAACATCAGCAACACTTCCTATTGACCCTACAGTACCAAAAATCTCTAAAGAAAGGTTAGTTAATTCAACCAGGTCACAAACTTCAAATCACATTAAAATCGCAAAAAATATCACTACTCAAACAGAAAATGAAGGCGATAACAATGTCCACATCATTTGTAGTGTTAATACACATTCTCCATCACTCCCTCTTGTAAAGGCCACTATTGCAAACCATAAAATCACCCTATTGGCTGACTCTGGAAGTAGAGTTTCGTTACTTTCACAAAATTTATTTAATGAACTTAAACCTGTATTAAAATACAAGAGACTATCAACAGCCATAAATATTAAAACCGTCAATTCGGATGTTTCTTTTTCTTCATGTATTAGAGCATCCATTAAGTTAGAAAAAAAATCCTTCTCGCACCACTTTTATATAGTGGATATTCCTGAATTCTCCAGTTTTGAAGGCATTCTTGGTTTTGATTTCATTAGTAAATTTAACATTATCATTGATACTTTCAATAAATGCATTCACATTAACAACAGCTTGACTATTCCACTAGAAACATCACACACTAAGTCAAAAGTCAGTGAAAGTAATCAATGTAACACCTTATGTGATGTAGTGACAAATCAAAAAGTTTTCTTAACCCGTAAAATAATTCTAGAACCCCAAGAGCAAACATGGTGCTCAGTTTACACAAACAATAATATCAAACATGACATAAACTATCTATTTGAATATTTGGCAGATAAAAAAGAAGTAATAGGTCATGATGCCATTATTCAAATGGATAAGAAATCTAAACGCAAAAAGAAGCCTGTACAATTAAATCATTTCTTTTCTATTTCACTTAAAAATAATTCTGACACTACCATTCATCTCCCTAAACACACAAAAATTGGACATTTATCCGAAGTTGAGGAAATTCTTGAGTACCCCTCTGATAATTTGGACAAGCATCATAACTCAGAACAACACTTCCTAAATTTTATCGAGGCATCTAATGAAACATTAAAAAAGAGGAAAGAGAATTTGGCAGCTACCGATTTTGATCTTACACACTTAAGTTCTAATGAAGCAAATACAATGACTAAATTATTACTTAATTACTACCCTGCCTTTTCAAAATCATTAAATACACTTGGACATACTGATAAGATTGTACCTGATTTGAAATTTATTAATGACTACCCTATAAAAACTCTTCCATTCCCCCTTCCTCAATCTTTGCAAAAAGGTACTTTAGAACAAATTAAAGATCTGCTTGATGCCAAAATTATTGAACGCCACTGTTCAGAATGGGCTTGCCCCATGCTTTTAGTCAGAAAGAAACCAGACGGAACTGGTAAACAAAAATTCCGTCTTGCGTTAGATCTTCGAATGGTCAATACTGTAATTCAAGGATCATCTTACCCTCTACCTAAAATTCAAACCATCATTTCAAATCTGTCTCAGTATCGATATTTTTCTTCTCTTGACTTTCATCAGGCATATCATCAAATTGATTTGCCAACAAAATTCCAAAATCAGTTGACATTTACTACTATGTTTGGTTCTTTTAGATACAAGAGATTAGTGTTCGGATTAAAAAACAGCGCTTCTATTTTCCAAGCTTTAATGGACTCTTTACTTGATGAATTACAATTAGATGGTGTATATACATATCAGGATGATTTCATTGTAGGTGCAAACTCTTTTGATGAAATGTGTAATAAATTAAAAAAAATTCTCTCTATCTTAACCAAATATAACTTGACCCTGTCTCCTAGCAAGTGTACTTTTCATAAATCTAGCATTGACTATTTGGGATTTCATGTAGAAAATCAGTCCGTTTCCCCGATTCAGTCAAATATCATAAAAATAACATCTTTTCCCACACCTACAAATAAACGTCAACTAAAAAGACTCATTGGTGTTATTACATTTTATAAGAGTCTAATTCCATCCTTTTCTGAGTTAGTACAGCCACTGATAAACCTAACTACTCCAAAAATTAAATTTAAATGGACAGTTAAACATCAAGAAATCATGGACACAATACAGAAAATTTTCTTTAATTCTCCCATAGTTAGATTACCGGATTGGAACAAGACATTTTATTTAAATACAGATGCGTCAAATGTTGCTATTTCTGGTGTTTTATTATAAGAGCATGATCAACAACTTTTACCAGTAGCATATTTTTCTAAATCTCTTAAGCCATCAGAAAAAAAATACCCTGCACTTAAATTAGAACTCATGGCAATTTATAAATCTGTTACCGCTTTCAAATATTATTTATATAACAGACAATTTGTAATCCTTTCTGACAGTAAACCCTTAGAAAATATAACAAGACTACTAATCCAGCTGATATTATCTCTCGTTGGCTCATGGAGCTTTCAGAGTACTCATACACTTTTAAACATATCCCTGGTAAGAAAAATGTTCTTGCTGACTATTTATCTCGCTGTACTTTTGAAAACAATCAACAAACTCTGGATACTAACCCTGAACTTATCCATGACCCTCAACCATTACCTATTGTTGACTATGATACACCAGACAGTAATAATTCATGTTCAAGTGCCACTAAGAAATATGTAAACTATCTTGTATCTGGTAAACAAACAAATCCAGATCCTTTATTGGAAATTTCAAATGAAACTTTCTCCACTGAACAAAAAAATGACACCACCTTGTCCACTGTTTACAAGGATATTCTAAAGAAAGGACCTTCTCAAAAATATCCTAACTACTTCATACACCCTGATTCGAAAGTTTTAATGTTAAAAAAAGAAAACAATCTTAACAACACTTTTTCATTTTAATACATGGAAATTATTCCAGAGAGAAACATTCGCCTTACATACAATATTTCAAATGAAAAACAAATTTCAAAGTGATTGCTTAAAAGGCGCAAAGGCCAACATAGTGAAAAAGATTCCAAGTATTGTATGCAGGGCGAATGTTTCTCTCTGGAATAATTTCCATGTATTAAAATAGTTTCTATCGATGCTGGATTTAATTATGTTTCGTGCTCGCCCCAGGTCGGTGGCTCACGATAAATATTCCATCTTGTGCTATGTTTGTAGCCTTGCCAACATATAATAGTGAGAAATTTTCTGAGCTAGGTATCGTTCCAAGTGGTTTAGTCGGTAGAACGTCAGTGCGCTATACTGATGGCCCGGGTTTGAGTCCTGGCTTGGAATCTTTTTCACTATGTTGGCCTTTGCACCTTTTAAGCAATCACTTTGAAATTTGTTTTTCATTTGAAACACTTTTTCATATCACATTGTTGTTCCTAACTCTCTTAAAAGCAAAGTTTTAACAATCTCTCATTTATCTCACTTTGGTTTTAATAAAACCTATGAGTTCCTATCATCAAGATACTTTTGGAAAGGCATGTATGTTGACACCTTAAACTTTGTAGCTTCATGTGTCAAATGTCTTCAATGTAAACATCATCAAACCCCTCCTGTACCCTTACAACCCACCTACACGCCCAGATATCCTGGCCATACCATTAGTAAGATCTCGTTGGACCTTTTTCTAATGGTAAACATATTTTAACTATTACAGATCACTTTTCAAGACATGTTGAACTTTTTCCACTTAATGATACATTTGCAGCTAAAGTCGTTAAATGTTTATTCTCTTACATAACCACCTTTGGGAGACCTTCTGTTGTCTTATCAGACTTAGGACCCCAATATACATCTCAAATATACAACATTTTTAATGATACTCTAGGTATTAAGGTACTTCACAGCTCTGTTTCGAGGCCACAAAGCAATGCTCTTTCGGAGAGAATCAATAAATCAATCAAATACTCTGTTAATATACTTTTGCAAGAAGGTCACTCATTTGAAAATGCAATATTTATACACAAGTCGCTCTATAATGGTTCAAAACATTCAACTACATTATTCACTCCTAATCTTCTGCACTTTGGACGTGAACTTTCATTAATTTTTGACACTTTTGATCAGAATACCAATCAACCTTTTCTAGATAAACATACTGAAATACATAAACTACTTGAAGATTTACACAAAATATATGACAAGGCTTACATTAACATTAAAACAGCACAGGATAAAAGATATAAACATTACGATCAAAAAGCTAAATTAAGAACCATTTGCCTCAAAGATATTGTGTACGTAAAATCTGTTGATAAATTCAAACCTAAATACACTGGACCATATATTGTAACTTTCAAACATTCACCTGTGTCATTCTCAATCAAGAGATTGTATGCTGCTGATAATACAGCATTTCGGGTGCACATTGATAGGTTACTTCTTGCACCACCTTGATATGGACATTTATTCGATGCTACAAGTCACTTAAACAATCACAACTTCCCTAATGTTTATCAACCACATACATATAATTTAAGAAACAGAAAATAATACTCTTTTGTTTACATTTTTTTCTTATGACATGTATTGTGAAGCTAAGTGTACAACCAGAGGCCTAGGTTGTATGTATGTTGCTTACAACAGATCTTTGACAACATTATGGCTGGCCCATGACTGTATGCTTCGAAGATCTCTTGTGAACAATATTTTGAATCACTTTACATTCTTTTCATTTTACTGTACACTTTTATGTTATTTACATACACTTAACTATTATTTACAGTTTAACATTTATTTTACATTTCATTCTTTTACGATTACATTTCAGTTAAAAGTGATAACTAACACATTTAATAATTGCAGTTATTTAAAAAAAAAATTTTTTTTCACATGTAATTTGATAACATTTTCTTGTCAACCAGTTAGTTACCTTTTAATTATACGACTTGTGCATTATTTAACCTGATTATGACGTATCATTTTTTTATGTCTCTCTTCACTCTAGGATTGTCTACCCCTTTTTGATTTGATATATATGTGACATATATCTATTTTTTTTATTTTTAATTCTCCCTTTCGAATGTTTTGTTCCCGTTCAAAATTATTGCCCTTAGGGTCCAAAACTTCATTGTGTTGAGAGACAACCCCTTGGAATTGGTGTTCCAATTCACAAAAAATCAATTTTTGCTTATAAACCGACGTGTGCTCCTTTAGAGGACCACTAGCGTCTTCGGAGGAGCAGGGACTCATATAAGCGGGCGCTGTATGAGTCTCAAAACTCCCTCCTCATATAAGGCTGAAGCCCTAAGCCGATGCCATAATACTTGTGGTCTACACAAGATTCAGGGTGACACCTTTTTCATGGGCGTGCTTCAGGCACCTCTTTTTTTTTGTCATCCTATGCTGCATGCATAAACATTACATTTTTTTTTTCAATCATGTCCAATTTCTGTTAAATCATATTACAATTGCTTATTAGTTTACAATTACACAGTTCACTTATTATTATTTACTCTTTACTTCTAGTGTGGCATTTGTGTTTATACAGTACAGGACCTATTATCTGGAATCCTCGGGACCGAAGGCTTTCCGGATTTTGGAATTTTCCGGATTTCGGGTCCTCCCGAATTCCGTCAAAAAATCGACAGAAAAACGCAAGTTTCGTCAAAGAATCACGAAAAAACACAAATTTCTTCAAATGATCGGAAAAGCTCCCCGCTATTTCGTCATAAGATCGCGAAAAAACTGCAAATTTGTCAAAAGATCGCGAATAAAATTGAAAGTTTCGTCAAAAATATAAAAAAAAATGAAATTTCGTCAAAATCTCGCGAAAAAAAACGCAAATTTCGTCAAAAGATATTAAAAAAAAATTTCTTCAAAGAATCGCGAAAAACATGCAAATTAAGTCAATGGATCACGGAAAAAAACGCAAAATTCGTCAAAAGATAGCAAAAAAAATTTCTTCAAAGGATCACAAAAAACCCTTTAATTTCGTCAAAAGATCGTGTACAAACGAGAATTTCGTTAAAAGATCACGGAAAAAACTCTTAATTAGTGCCGAGGAGCCCCCCCCCCCCCCCTGTAAACTTTAAAAAAATTGCTGTGGATTTCAGAATTTTTTCTTTTTTCTACTCAGAATCACCCCTGATTCAAGTAATACACTTGTGTAGCCATAATATTTTGTCAAAGTGAGAGAGGGAGGATGTGAAATATCTGACGATTTAAAAAAAAAAAAAAAACGAATCGTAATATAAATTTTAAACTAAAATTTGACAAAAAAATGATTTTTTTCTAATTTCGGGGGAGGGGGGAGAGGACCGTGTTCCCCCCATCACTGATGTAACATATTTTAGTGGTTACACTTTGCAACACATTATACCAAATAAAATTGGAAATCTGTAAAATTTTCGAAAAATTGCAAAAATTGCAAAATTTTAGTAAAAATTACAAATTTAGAAAATTTTCAAATTTTTTTCCGGATTTCGGGTCTTTCCGGATTTTGGAATTCCTGATAATGGGTCCTGTACTGTATATTATATTTTTATTGTTACTACTTGTGTTTTTTCATAAAATGATCCGAATCAGGATCAATATTTTGATGATGTGCAGCCAATGGCTTAGTTATATACTGTTTAAATATTTGCTGTCAGAGTCGACTCAGTTAAAAAAAAAATACCATGATATGCAATTGTGAAGAAAATTTTACTGAAGGTGGAGATCCATAAACTTAATTTAGAAAATATTAATTCATAAAATCTCTTAGGACTGTTGAACTATTGATGAAAGAGATTTTTTTGTGTTCATGACAGCAACTTGTTTTAAAAAAAAAACTTTTATGTTTTGAAAATATATTTATATGTGTAACTATTTTTCTTGCTGTTTTACCCATGCACACGTGTCAACAAAAAGTTTTTTTTTTTTGCGGTGTCCCAGGTGATATATATAACAATTATCTCGTTATATATGTTTACATTCCATCCCCCCCCCCCCCAGCAGTTTTAATTAAAATTCTGTTTAAGAATTTATTTATTTTAGTGCGCTATAGTCAAACAGTGCAGCCCCTAAATTAAATTCAACAGTTAAAAACTAAATCGATTGTATTAATGGCCCTGCACATTTAAATTAAATTATTCTAGTTTCTCATCTCTTCAATAAAATAAAATCAGTGAATCACTCTCCATTTTCACTTTGTGAGTCTCTCACACATACGATTTAACCTTGTAGAAAATTCGTTACGGCTGACTGTTAGTTTCAAAAGCATTTTAACTTCGGTCATTTCCTTATTTGGGCATGAATATAACTCATCATTTAAAATCACTTTACATGCAATCTATTCATTAGAATTATCTTCGCTTCACACCCTTTTGTTCAGATGTATGTCAATTCTACATTTTTGTGGTAAAGCGGTTTATCTTTGATCTAACATCTGGTCTAGAAAAATACATTCTCATGCCTTTTAGCCTAACGAATTCGGTCTGTTACTATGCCCTATCCAGATAACATTTTTTTTTTTTTTTAACCGCAGCTGTATCAATGTACAGATTTGTCTGCGCCTATCATGAGTCAAGAATGTTTGCAGCCCACAATCTGCCCCTCCTACACAATTAATATGGTAGAAGCCTACCGTATGTTTTTGGCGAACATACCAGCCAATGTTTCCCTTAGCCTCTTGTGCATGGCGCAAAAATACTTTTAGATTGGCGATATTGTAGTCCGCCAAGCAAGAAAGTTGTAACTGTATATTCGACATTCCTGCTCTGTCTCTAGCCTCGTGATGACGTCTTAAAAGAGGCTCCTTATTGCTTTCCCCCTGTACCTCTCCCTTGGACTTTCATCATGAAATAAACTAAGTCTTCGTTTACCCAAATTGGAGTTTTTTTTAATAGGACCTGGTGTTAAAAAAATTCACTACGTTGTAACAAAAAACGGCCATCTCTTTTCTAGCGAAAACGTCTTCATACCACCCTAGTAATTCAAAGTGCTATATCTCAGCCATTTTTAAAGATAGAGGAGAAAAACAAATGACATGGAATCCTTTTATCAAGGTTGAATACTTAAAGGGAAATTTTTTTAATTTTAAACTTTTTGTAAATCTTTTTAAATTAAAAAATTTTCAGGGACTGCTATTCGAAGCAAGATGGCAGATGAAGCTAGCCAATGAACCCAGTTAAGAACTTGGTAAGTCCTGTACACTTATGCAGTCACTTAAAAATCGGTTCATACATACGAGTGCTACAGCATGACAATCTGTTGTCATATTTCAAACTAGCAAACCCGCCCGCCATTGCCCGGGGTTTGTAAATAATAACCTTAAATAAAATTTAAGTGTGTATGATTTTATATCGTTGGAAATTCTTTTAAATGAACCTAATTTCATAGTCCCCATTGCCTTCTGCAGCGTCTAGTGTGTTCCCATCAAACTTCTTTAGGAAGAACCTGTAATCTAGATCCCCACTACCTATGCAGCATTTATCAGAAGCGCTCGAATGTGCCGGAGACAATCAAAAACCAAGTTGAGTGAGCCAAACCTCGCAGGAATCAAGCCCATAGAATAATAAAAAAAAATAATGCATCATTTATGTTTGAAAATGTTGGTAACTAAAGTCTAAGATAAAATTTCATAATGCAGATATTAGCTGAATTGTAATCTAAGTTGAAGGAATCAAATCCCGTTGAAATTGGGCCCTTAAACCCCGAGGGAATAACGCGCTACCAAGCGGCAGAAGATGCCCCCTCCCCTTGTAAATTTCATGAATTATTGTTAGCATTAACACAATATTTAATAAACAGATGAAATCCCTTATCTAAAGTTAACTTTAAAGTAACGCGATTTTTAATTTAAGGCTGTAGTGAATAGATGTAAGTTGATGCTGTAAAAGGAGATTAATGTTCGAAAAAGGTGGTAGATGAGGTATAAAGAAAGACCGTGTTCTGGGGGCCAGGGTCTTAACTAGAACGTAGTTGGGTATAAGAAAATTTTTTAGGGATTTTAAAGTAGCTGGAAAACGCTAAAACTATGTTAAATAAAATTGCAATAGAATAGGATAGTTTTTAAAGAAGTTGCAAAAAAGGCCCCAAGAAGACGATTAATATTCAAAATTGGTGGTAGCTGAAGTCTGCATTTTTTTTTTTTTTTTTTTTTTTTTTTTTTTTTTTTTGCCATTCATGTAGTAGATGGAGAACCTAAGAAGTTGTTAGAGAAAAAAAAGTTTGTGAATCGGACCATTTTTAAGAGAGCCATAACAGCGGGGCCAAAAGGTTCCAACTGATAGTTGAGAGCAGGGCCCTAACATGAAAATATGTTTAAATGTTTTAGTACTTAGCGTTTTAGATCTTCAATTAGCCAAAATGAATCATAGGATATGAAATAATGATTAGAATAATATTTTAAAGAAATGCACAAAAATGGGGTAAATGCTTAAAAAGGGGCCCTAGAGCCCCAATAAAAATATGAGGGTGTTGGTCTAGGAAGAAGAGTCTAAGACTCAAATTTAAAATTATGCAATGAGAAGGTGAGAAAATTAAGATGTAAAAAATGCATAGCACAGAAAAAGTTCAAGGGGCCCCAGATTGGGCCCTGCAGGACCATAAGGTGCCCCAGGATTTTAACAGGAATATAGAAACTGGAGAATAACTAAATGAAAAAAATGGTTCCAAAAATGAAGATCGGATTAAGAGGGGCAATCTATTAACAATTTATGGTGCAAAAGCTTCAAGGGGCCCCGTACCGGACCCCAAGGGGTTAAGGACTTAAGTGGCATGTAATTTGGTATAAATATACTTTTTAGTAGTTTTTAAAGTAGTCAAATGATGCTAGAACTATGTTAAAAAATTGCAAGGCATTCAGATCATTTTTAAAGAAGCTTTGCCAAGGACCCAAGAAGGCGATTAATATTCAAAATTGGTGGTAGCTGAAGTCTGAATTTTTTTTTTTTTTTTTGGTCTTCATGTAATATCTGGAGAAACGAAGATGTTGTTAGAAAAAAAAGCTAGTGAATTGGACTATTTTTAAGGGAGTTACAATAGGGTGCCCAAAAGGGGCCAACTGATAGTTGAGAAGGGGGCCCTAACATGAAAACATTAGTGTTAGCTTATGTTTTCATGTTAGGGCCCTGGGGCCATATTAGTACTTAGCATTTTAGATTTTCAATTAGTCAAGATTAAGCATAGAATATGAATCAATCATTAGAATATAATTTGAAAGAAATGCGCAAAAAATTGGGGAAATGCTTAAAAAAGGACCCTAGGGCCCCAGTAAAAATATGTGAGTGTTGGTCTAGGGAGAAGAGTTCAAGACTCAACTTTAAAATTATGCACTGCGAAGGTGAGATAATTAGGGTGTGAAAAATGCATGGCACACAAAAAGTTCAAGGGGCCCTGGACCAGGCCCTATGGGACCCTAGACGGGCCCATGGTCTTAACTGGAATGTAGAAACGGTAGAATAACTAATTGGAGAAAGTATCCCAAAAATGAAGATCTGATAAAAAGGAAGCAATTTATTAACAATTTAGTGCACTAAAACTTCAAGGGGCCCTGTACTGTGTCCCTTGCAAGTGTGCCAGGGTCTTAACTGAAATGTAGAAATGGGGTAGAAACTGAAAGGAGAATTCACCCCAAAAACAAAGAAGATCAGATAGAAAAGAGGCATGTTATTAACAATTTAGTGCACTAAAACTTCAAGGGGCCCTGTACTGGGCCCCTTGCAACAGTGCCAGAGTCTTAACTGAAATGTAGAAATGGGGCAGAAACTGAAAGGAGAATTCATCCCAAAAACAAAGAAGATCGGATAGAAAAGAGGCATGTTATTAACAATTTAGTACACTAAAACTTCAAGGGGCCCCTGTACTGGGCCCTTTGCAAGGTTGCCAAGGTCTTAACTGAAATGTAGTGATGGAGTAGAAACTGAATGGAGACTTCACCCCAAAAACAAAGAAGATTGGATAGAAAAGAGGCATGTTATTAACAATTTAGTGCATAAAAACTTAAAGGGGCCCAGGGGCCATGGCCTTTAACAAATTAAAAATCTGAGCCTCAGGTGCATCAGGACCTGTTTTGGACTAATCACTCCTAAATTTTCAGACTTCTATGTGTAGTAGATTTCGCTAGCCATCACCGACAGACACAGACACACACACACACACACACACACACAGCGATCTGTTCTTTTATTAGTATAGATTGTCAGTCACCCTAGAATTTCAAACTGCTATATCTTAGCCATTTTACAAGATAGAGGAAAAATCTTTGCATCAAGGCCAAAAATTAAAAGAAAAAACTTTAAAAATATTTTTCTTTTGTACATCTTTTTAAATTTAAAAATGTTCTATTTTCTTCTTAAGGCTGCCATTTTAAAACAAGATGACGGATGAAGCTGGCCAACTAACTTAGTTGGGACCTTGGTAAACCCTGTACACATACTAAATTACATTAAATAAGTTTATAAATACAAGTGATACAGCATGATAAAAATCATATACATATATAATATACGAAAGGATTAAAAAAAAAATAAAGCATTTTTTTAAAAATTCAAAATTCTAAGCTCCTTTTTCTAACTTTAAACATAATGTGTAAAATTAATTTACTCATATAAACATCTTTGACATTGATTGGTGTTTAAAAAACATTAAATGAGTATTCAAAACCATAAATCATAGTAAACCTCATCATTGTGACAATCATTGAGCTCATAAAATCAAATTAGTGTTTAAAAAGCACTGAATGAGCTTTCAAAACCATAAATCATAATCAATTTTCATTCTTCTGATAATTTTTCTTCTTATCTCATAGATAATTATGTTCAATTATGTTTCGAAGATGAATTCATATTCACATCTAAAGAAGAAACCCAGAATTACATTTAAAACATAAAATTTAATTAAGTATCCTCAGAATGACAGTTATTAGATTTTGTTTAGACTATAAAACCAAATTGTTGCAGGATTCAATCAAATGATTAAATTTAAGGTAATTATTTTAATCAATGTAAAATGTGGAAATTGACATGAGCGATGCAATCAGGCCTGAGTTAAGATTGTTGTCACCTCAGAATTACCCATCATTAATAATATATTAAACCAATCAGAAATAAAGTAACCTCCAACTTTGATACTTAAGCCCCTTATTGGGAGAAGTTAGAATTACATCCAAAAAAGGGGGCTGTACAAGCAGAAGAGGGCGTTTTGGTGTTAGGATGGTTGACCAATAATCAGAAGGCCTTTCTCGACTCTGGGTCTGACTTACAAACAAGATATGGAGCTTAGAAGAAATAAAATAGAAGTCAGGTTACCAATAAAATTTGTGTATTCATTTTGCCTTGACTACATCCCAACTAAAACCATCAGATGATGAGAAAAAGAAATGACACCAAAATACATGTCAGAAAAATTATGTAAGCAACTTTCCTTACAGAAAGTCAGCAGTGATGATTCCTGCTGCAAGAAGAAAGTCTAGCCTTGCTGCTCACCATGTGAGGGAATACAGCTTTGCCATTCAAAAAACTATTCTACAAAACCATTGCAAGTAAATAAAATCTGCCATCATTCAAACCTGAAGTAAAAAGCCAGCTCTGAAAATAACCCAGATCAAACCCAATCCCCTTCTCTCTCTCCACACTCACACACACACATATATATACATAAATCAACATTTGAACTGGAGGTGGTTTTGGGGTCTGGGGGTCGAGATAAGAGAAAATATACCAAATATTTCTGAAATTGTTTCCTTCGGATGACTGCAAAATGTAGCTTTTTACTTTTTGTAATGGAAGCTACCTAAAAGGCATAATAGGAGACTTTATTTGATAAAATGGAAGACTAAATATCTTTCAAATGAAGCAATTGAAATTTTTAGAAAGGCAAGAGCTTTCTTAAGCTTTAAGGAAATTATTCCTTACATAAACTAAATTAAAAATCCATTTGACATTTTATAATCCAGTATAAGAAATAACATTGAAATTCTATACAAGTTATGCTATAATTAATTACCTGAAGATTCATAGGAAGAAGTTCTATGCAATGTCAGACATGAAAAAGATAAACATGTTGTAAATCTGCCATTCTTAAAGATAATTAAACATTATCTTAATGACAAATTGCAATATAATTTTCTAATTAACACCCATTACTTATCTCAAAACGTGATATATGTTTAGTTGTGTCACTTTTGAAATAAGTGTTCAATACTATGAAACAATATTTTGACATGCTTTGGCCTTATGATATTTTATACCACTAAATTTTAATGATCTGGTTATGTTCTGCAATTCTTGAATAATTATTAGTTTAAGAATTCTGATAAATTTTAGAATATTATCCAAACAAGAGATTTTATCTTATTTTTTTTTAGAAAGGCATCTTAAACATTTAACATTTTAAATGACATTAAAAGAGGTTACGGAGGAGTTAAACCCCTTATTCAAGCAATTTCATTGATAACCCTCAGTATTCAATCACGTGGAAGTTATCAAATATCTGAAATACTGACCATAATGATCCTCAATTAAGTTACAGCTGGAAATAATTATTCACCAACCCGCAATAATGTTAACTGTAATGCAAATAAATATAAGAATTTTTATACAGAATAAGTAGAATTAAAACACTATTTGGTGCAACCCTAAACTGTAATTTAATATTAGTTGTAAAAGAGTTGTAATAATGCAACAAGGAAAATGTAAATGACTTAAGATTAGTAGACTCTGTAACATATTTTTTTAATAAACACAAATTATGGCAGAAATGCTATAAATAACCAATTATATAAAGATGTTACATTAAAGTGTAATTCACTTCAATTAAAATTTCCACACAGTAATTAAGTGGGTGTAAATAGTATCTCTAACACAAAATGTAATGTATAATTATATCAAAATAAAATGAAGATTACACATAAACATGCATAAAATATATTTAAAAGAAGTAAGCTTGTATAATTATACATAACTAAAACAGAAGTATCATGTTTCATCTTTGTTATACTAAAAAATTATAATAAAATGTTAGACTACACCACATGATTTTTAATTATATCCTTTAATATGATTATTAGGATTTTTTTTTTTTTTTTTTTAATTTCTAGCTGACTTTATGTCAACATTAAAAGCTTAATGTATTAAAATGGAAAGTTTAACTAGCATTACAAAATAGCAAAAGTAGAAATTTTACTAAGTTTTAAAGGCATGTAATATTTAAGAAAATCTTCATATGTATAGATATGTTTTAAACAAAAATTTATATATGACGAATAATTGATAATACACCTAAAAATTTAGTATACAGTAGAAGGTACAAGATTCAACTTGAAATGAGAGGCTGTGCATATTATAGAATTTTATATTATATAAATCATATTTTACACATCATTGAACTTACTTTATAAACATAGCCAAATATGTCCAAGACATATCAATAAGGTACTTGTACCCAATATGGACACCCCTAATATCTTTAAAAGTAACAATTTTGATCGAGAGATAGCGCTACATGTCCGTGAAGAAAAGCTGTTGAAAAGATAATTAAGCCTGGAAAGTGCAAAAAAGCATGCTGTTCGCCATTTGTAAGGAAACTCATTGTTTCGTGGTGTGCTGATCGTAATTACAGGTAAGTTTAAATTCTTATTAAATATGGTAAAATTACTTTAAATATTGAAAGTGGAGTGTTTTAGAAAGCTGATAAAACATATTTTTGATTGCTATTGCATATATTGTTTAAAAAAGTTTTCTTTGTTTATTTATTACAAGATATAGTAATGAGATTTATTACAAGATATAGTACCATGATGAAGAAGTTTTTATTTGTCCATCCTGTGAGGACTGAGTAATAACAGATGTAAATTCTACAGACAGATGCAATAAAGCTAAGCAAAACCAACTATATTATTTCATAATATTTTGTAGTAACTGAGGTGCTTTGCATGGGTCTTCGAAGAGCCACAATCAAAAATGACCCCCCCCCCCTTCTAAAGTGCATGTTCTGAAGATATTTACTGTGTTCCCCTCGTGTACAGGGGGGTGAAAAAATCAATTTTCCTTAGGGTGTCGATATTGGGTACAGGTACCTTATATATAGTAGAGGATCATGCCAAGGAATGCCATATAAAGTACATTTTATTCTATGGGACAAGAAGTTGTGCAGGCTATAAATTTTCACATAATATAGATTATTTCATACATTGTTAAATTTAGTTTATAAACATAATCCAAAAATGCCTGGACCAAATCACCATATTGATCATTTTCAAACTTCTTTATTTGCTAAAATTGCTATTATAAATAGCAATTTTCTTAATAAATAGCTCAAAATTAAAGATGGAATAATGTATCAAACTTAGTATTCTATGCTTGCTTTAAAAGTAACATTTCTACAATGTGAAATGTAGGAGCTTCTTAACTGTAAAATTCATTGTTTACATCAGACAAGTTGTGTATTATATAGAAAATTGCATGATAAAGATCTTCTATGTATACAAATGAGCTTCTAAAGCATTTAAAAATCTGATTAAAATAAAAATTTGTTAAAATGAAGAGAGAGGCAAAATTGAATAATATCAAAGTTCCTTTTTCCTTTCCCAAAACAATAAATACTCTTTGGGAGAAAAAAAAACAGCCCTTTTCATAAATTTTTACACATTCTTCAAAAGCAATTTTAAAGAATGGATGTAATTAAAAGAATGAGGCTGATTAAGACTATAATGGAAAAGAATGGTTAATACAGGAAATGTGGATTTCAACAATGAGAGTAGAGTGACTTTATTGTTACTGTTAATCTAGAAACTAAGCATTGTTCTTCATTTACTGCAGTTGAAATTAAACACAATATTCAATGGCTGTGTTATATATTATAGTAGCATTAGTTTTGTAGAAACATGTCAATTTGTCAAATCTAAAGAGAAATTTTAAGCATCTAAGAAAAAGAAACAAAATCTTTTTCATAATCTTTCACAAAAAAAAAAGAAAACAACACTTATGACTTTATAGATTAATAACATTAAAAGTATTAAGAACTACATAATGCTACATATACATAAAGTATATTTTAAGTTTTATATTTGAGACAGTTAAAATAATGAATTTGATAGTATTAATACTAGAATGCGAGCAAATTTTAATATTATAATATTTAATTATAAAACTCACAATTTTTCAACTGCACTCGTTATGCCATAATCATGCAAAATCCAAAGTGTATTTTGAACTTCTTCAACATAGAAAGGTTCAGGTGGGGAATTTTCTTCATGCCTAAAATATTATTTTTCTCAAAAATTATTCAATGTTTTAGAATAAGACAATAAATAAATAGATAAATAAATAAAAATATAAGCCAAAAAGCAATCTCAAGTAAAAAGTGCTATAAGGAAATGAGAAACTTCACAAGCTCATTTGAAATAAGTATAAAAAAAATTAATTGATAGAACAGAACAGAAAAAACAAGAAGTTAAGCAGCAAGAGCACAACATTATAAATTATATAAAGGTTCTATACTTGATGCAACATCCACCATCATCTAATAATACAGCAAGAATAGAGTGGTGCTAAAAAGAAAAGAATCAAAGTAAATAAGTAAATGGCATAAAAAATACAATTCAAAATCACAAAAAGAGAAAATAACACAGCAATGACATGATATCACAGGTTTATGGATCAATTCAATTCAGTAGTAAATATGATCTGTTTCATCATCGAAGTACGAATATTAAATATGGAAGAAGCATGTGAAAATAGTTTCATACTTATTCCTGGCAAGGATCTTGGAAAGACGATTCTAATAAATCCAAAGTGATTGGTGAAAATTTGCCAGGTTTTACCATCCTCTCAGTAGCTTTCAAATATATTTTACCACCGAAAATTTCAATCGCTCTCCACTTTTATTTGGCTGATGGGTATCTTTGTACTTTTGTACCAGGGGCATGGAGTCGGATCAGTTACACAAAAGGTGTTTGTACTTGAAAGCAGTTGCATTGTTGGTGGGAAAATTTCTTTTGACATTATAAAAAGGAAATTTAGCAAATCCAAATCTAATAGACAAAAATTTTGATTTCACAAAACAATGCCTGTTACGAGGCGATTTTCCGTGCGGTGGTTCCCGATAATAATTATTACTGATGAGATCACTGATGACGCATGCCTCTAAACAAAAAAACATTTAATACATTAAGACGAAAAATATATTTACAAATTATTAGCATATCAATGGGCTGGGCTCACTGCTTATCTATCCAGTGTTTCTAAGAGCATTCAATAATTAAATATCTAAGTTTCGGTGACCAGCTTCCAAAACATTTTTCACTCGTCCAGGTCAAGGGCTCCATTGCTCTCTCTGTAAAGTTTTTATCTTCCCCAAACCCCTAGCATCTCGCATCCGTGGACAGTCCACTTCAAGATTTTAGAGATGTTTTAGGGGTACGGGGTTGTGAGAGTTCCGAGGCCACATGAATGTGATACCTCCCTTCCACTTTCTCTCATCTGTTTTCAACTGATGAATGAAAAGTCACTAAGTAGAGTGACAATGCCTATTGTTGACGATAAATGCACCTCAATAATGGAAAAGCGCTTATCTTACTTTTAGTGACAAAATTGTATAACAACCATGATAAAAGCAGCACCACAATGGTGGCAAAGGCTTATATTTTTAGTGACAGAATACCTATTATTGTTGATAAAAACACAGATGTAATGAAAAGCATAAGCAGCCAAATGAATTTTGGCATGTATCTGTTTCAAGGCTTCATAAACAGAACTCACGCTTCAAAGTTCATATCAAAACAAAAGAGAGAGGGTGAGAAAAGGCAGAAATAGCAGCATATGTTGCTATTGTATTGTTCTTCACAATCTCTCATTGATTTTGCACTAAAAAACTGTCTCCAGCTATAAAGCTTTGAAACAGTTAGGTTTATATACTATATACTTTTTTAAGCATTTCCTTTAGTTTGCACATAGGTATCTATCTTAACACAATGATTTTTGTTTGCATCTTATCAGATCTTAAAAGTTATGGAAGGGGGAGGGGGGAGGTGTTTAAACCCCTAAATTTCTTTTCACTTTGCCAGGGGTTAATTTTATCTCAAAACATAGCATAAAGCTTCAACTTCAATGTTTTTTATTTTTCGATGAATACATGATGTTTATGTGAATATTAATATATATGTTTTGGATGTGGAATACCTGAAACTTCTATGTACAGATTAATAATTATTTTTTGCCTGTGGCTAATAGTTAATGTGTTTTATTTTTTAAATGCAAACTTTTAGAAGAAAAAACATTTTGAACAATTTATAGAAATGCAAAGTTTCAGATAATTCCACAGTTTTCTTCTTTTCAGATTAAAAGCAAGTTTTGCTGACATTAGAATTTCATTTCTTTTTACAAGTAACATCATTTCATTAATGTATTTTTGCTCAATAATTAAGCTAACAAAGTTAAAATAATTGTTTTCAATTTTAAATGGACCTTGAACAAAACATTACATGTTTAAGCAAGTTACATTTTTTTTTCACTTGAATTAGAAAAAAATGTATCACTTAAATGAAATAATTAATAGATAGATCAAGTTAAATATCTATTATTAAGACTTCATTAACCATTAGTTTTAAAAATTTATAATTCTCAGTATCAAATAGAACATAATTTAAAAAACATTTAGAATGAAAAGCTACCAAACATTAAAACATTTGAATCCACCAAGTGAGTATGTGAACTGAGCTATCAATGAACTTAAGGGGCCTTATTCAAGACCTTGGAAGTCAAATCTGAAGCGAATGCCACCTGCCTCTCAACAAGGGAAACACTTTGTGGGCGGGGATAATTTACGACTTTGGAGAATATCCCCCACACCAAGTGGAATCATCAAACATTTAACTGACCGCGACACATATGACATTTTTGGCACTTTATCGCTTAGATTATCCCCCATTTCATCACTTCTCACTAAATACTGAATCCTGTAGGCATTTTAAATGCACAGGAAAAAGAAAAACAGAAAGGCTAAAAAAAAAAAAAAACAACAACAAAAAAAAAAAAACAGAGATAACAAAAATGAAGTTTCTGAAGAATTGTAAATAGATGGATCATCTAACCAATTATAAAAAGTGTATTGTGTTTGTTTTTTATATTTTATTTTCGCGTTTCGAAATGCGTTGCCAATCAATAAAATTTAGGTAAAAATCCCAGTATACTGTACTTATGTAGTTTTAAAATCTCAATTCTTAAAATTGTAAATTAGTAGAATATTATAATGGGTAATTTTATTTTTTTTTACTGTTTTTACACAATTATTAATAAAGTTTGAAAAAATTACCTTTTTAGAAAATTCTATGCAAGGTGTAAATTGCATCAGGAAGTCAAACTAGCAATAGGAAATAATTACTAAAATTGGAAGAAAATTATCAAGAAATCCATATATATTCATTAACATTTATCATTTACCTTCTCAGGGTTGTTTTGAAAATACTATACTGATGCTGAAAATAGGTAATACTCTTCAGATACTGAAAATAATACTCTTCTTTTAATATTTATTACACATTTTAGATTTTGAAATGCATTCTCAATCAGCAAAATTTAAGTGAACATTCCGTTATATTGTATTCAGTGTTGTATAGCTGTAACTTAAAAGTCGCATTTCTTTATATTGTAAATTAGTAGAATATTATAATATGCTTCATTTTATTTGTTATTCTGTTTGTAAAGAATTATTAATAATGTTTGCTCCTATTCAGAAACTAGGTAATCAAACAGTTTTTTCCATTTTTCAATAATGGAGGATAAGATCGTTAATTCTGTCAAACTTGGTGATATGAACCGAATTACCGGAAGCAACAACATGGAAAAGGGAAATAACTGCCTGGGAAACATGAACTAGAACACATGAGTTTAATTTATTTTGCCTAGTTGTGGTTTTCACGTTTATTTTTACACCTTGAAGTTACTAGAAAAAAAAAAAAAAATCTGGACATTTTACACAACGAAATTATTCAAGAGTAATAATGATTCAAAACATCTTCTAGACACAGATCCTAACTGCGCCACAAATATTGGTATTTAATACCAGCTTTCTATATCAAAACTGGTGAAATGTATGTTTGAAAATGTGAGTAGTAAATTAAAATAGAAAGTGTTCTACAACTGATGTATTTTGCGTGATTATTTCTATGCTTAAAATATGCAGCAGCAGGAGTCGATCCTCATTGCGCTCCTTTCACAAATTTTCATTTAATAAAAGGGCAAACTTCACAAAATTTCATTCAATAAAAAACGGCTCTTTTATAAAGTTTCATTTCACAAAAAAGATTGTGAGCTCTTCACAAAATTCCAGTCCATAAAAGCCAATTCTTATTAATTTCTACTTTCTTCTATCTTTACAAGAAGAAAGTACTGGATTGGTGAAAATTTTCAACTTCCGGTTTTCATGGATTTATAAATTTAGAAGGTCCTGAGCACGATTTAATGGTTCTTAGAAAATGTCTGTCTGTGAGTCTGTCTGTCACTCTGTAAGTCTGTCTGTATGTGACAAAAATTTTGAGGGCACTCTATCCCAAAAACTAATGCAAGGAATTTCACAAAACTTTAGTTGATTAGGTGTTAGTGTTAATCACCCAATAGGTGGCGCTTCTGTGCTGGATTGTTCACGATTTTTGCAATAGCTCTATCTCAAAAACTATTGCACAGATTTTCATCAAACTTCAGATTAGGGTGACGTTGGCACAGGTTATTGCCAATTAGATTTTGGTGTAAATCGACCAATAGGTGGCGCAGCTATGTTGTATTTTGCAGGATTTACACGATTTTATCTATAGCCATATCTCAAGAACGGAATTTCATATCTTTAGAATTCTCATTATGGGCACAGATTGCCATTTAATTTTGGCATTTTGCTAGGGAATTTTGAAACATTAAAATGCATGAGATAGAAGAAAGTTTTAGGATTGGCACATCCAACTAGTTCATATTTAGATTTTATTTGAAATTTCGAAAACAAAACGAGCTCACCAGAAAAGAAAATTTTAGCAGTGGGATTTGAATTTAATTAACTGGTTCAGATCTTTCTTTGAAAATTTTTATTTTGTTTTTCAAAAAATGTAATAAATTTCACAAAACTAATCTCTTTTTTTCCAGTCCTACTTTTCTGTGTTACAACATTCAGTCGTATTACTGCAGTTTCTATTAATACTCTGCACTATATATGAATATGAACAGAAATACAAAACATTTTTGTCACACATTATATGTATAGAAAGATTTTTGATGTGCTCAATTTCAATTAGATTCTTTTAATGCTCAAAAAATCTTTATTTTTAATTTCTTCTACCTTCGAAATTTTTTTCGACTTCTGATTTTCGACGGATTTACACATTTTAGGGATCAGAGATCCCAAAAAACATGTTTATAGAAAATGTCTGTCTGTCGTCATTGTACCATCAAAAAATGCATGAAGTTATGCATAGAATTGAGCCAAATTCTTTTTGAAGTTTTTGGCTATGGTAAGCAGGCCCTTCCTTAATTTGAAAAAAATCTGCTGGAAGGGGGCACTGTAATAGCGATTTCTGTGCCATTTTCAATATTGTACCATCAAAAAGTATATGAAGTTATGCATAGAATTGAACCAAATTTTTGTGTTTGTTTTTGGCCATGGCAAGAAGGTCCTTCCTGAATATGGAAAAATCCCGCCGGAAGGGGGTGCTGTAATAGCGACTTTTGTGTAATCTTCTTAATTTTCCGTAGTCCTATTGTACACCAGTGGCTCGTGAATCGACGGGAACTTCCGATCCTAATACACCGACTATTCGTGATTTTAATAAATATCATCATTGAGATTAACTCGTTTTTACTCCGATTAATTAACTGAAGCAGAAATTTAAGATGAAAGTCAAAGTTGATATAATACTGAACTAATAAAAATGAAATATTGACATCTGTAACAACATTTTGAAATATTAAAATATATGAGATAGAAAAAAAGTTTTGGGATTGGCACATCCAACTAGTTTTTTTTTCATTTTATTGCAGAAGAGTGAAATAGTTTTCTCGCAAAGAAAAAGAAAGTTAATGATATAATGACATTGGTATACCATAAAAATGAAAACTATATAAATCTGGGGGAATTTTTTTAATATTATCTATATTTAAGGGTGTTTAAGCATTAGCCAAGAGATACCATAAAGTGATTGGCTTAACATCCTTAATATACGCATAATGCATAAGCATATATATTTTAATGATATCTTGAATTAAATTTACATTGTATGAATAGTAGTAATAAGAATTTTAAAAAATTTGAATTTGGTTTGCATATAATAGAAATATTTTTCTAATCCTTCATGATAGGTGTTCTGATGTTTTACTCTTTAATGAAATCTAAAGCACTTTTTTTTGTTTCTAAACTCTGACTCTTTCCATGATTGTAGGTTAATTTTTTTTTGACAAAAAAAAAAACGACAAATTGCTATTTAAATTCAATTTTACATGGCATCTCTTCATATGCAATACCACATATATCTTTGTATAAATGCTTTATAATTCCGAATCTAAAAACATTTTTACATTTTTGATTCTATATTCTTGTATATTCCATTTTATCAATCAGTGAATTTCTTTTTTGAAAAAGTAAAAATAAAAATTTTGCTTGAAAATTTCAAGTACCGTATTTTATGGAAGAAACGCCGCACTCCTCTATATTGGCGTGAATAACCTTTAAAATATCGTAATCGCCGCACCCGTCGTAAAAACTGCACCTGTGGGAACGCTACTTTTGTCGACAGTGTCAGATCGACCTAACTTTAATCAAAGTTTTCTGAGCAGTATAGGATGCCTCATTTTTAATATTTTAAGATGTCTAAAATTTTATTTTAAATATTTAAACAAATTTTTAATATTTTAATGTAACTTTTAAATTAAGGAGATGTCAGTTAGTATTTAAAACCATCCAGAGCACGGGACGAGAATCCCTCTCCTTAGGCGTTCCACGTTTTTTTAAGTAGGCTTCCAAACTTGGCACGCTTTTTATGAGTGGGTCCCAATTACTTTATGCCTTCATTAGTTTCTATTCGAAGTCCTCAAAATCTGAGTCACCAATATCTAAATAGAAGAGTTGTAAATTTTTTTAGTCCACGCTGTATGTTTTTTAACATCATCGGAAATGTCATAGTTTTCATTATCAGCGAAATCAGAAAGTTGTTGAGCTTTTATTTTATCCCAATATTTTACGCGTGAAAAAAAACGTAAACGCCACAGCGTTTCTTCCATAAAATACGGTAAGTACTCCCCAGCTACGATTTTCTTGTTCACCACTGTGAAAACACTATGTGTTCTATACACCGTTTCTCTAATCTCATGGTCAGTTCACCCAAGGCCATATTGATGCAATTGAGATATCCCTAGCTGAAGTTTCAATCGTTCTACTCCCTCTCATTTTATTTTTTTTTTTGGGGAGGGGGGAGCACTAAGAGAGGGTTTCTTTGTAGAAGGAGAGACTGAAATATAAATGCATGAAGTGGAGACATCAGTTGATTTGGTGGTTATTATTTATATTCAGATTATGTACAAAACAATAACACTTTTTTGTCCCTAATATTATTTATTTCTGATGGGGGGGGGGGGGGCTATGAAATGGGAGTTATTAATGCTTAATTAGATCCGAGAAATGCGGAGTTTTCTTGTGAAAAGTGACATGTGTAACAAAATCTCATAATTTGCCCAATTTATTTTTCCCTTATTAATGTCTAAAAGAAATATTTTTGTTAATGTTAAAATATTAAATAGCATTAACTAAAATATTTTAATTTGCCAATAAAAAATAATTCTCTGCAGCTCTGTCATACCTCTTCTGAATTTTTTTTATAAATTTATAGCAAAATTCTTTTGTACCTGATAAGACTCTACAATTTTAATTCATGTTTTTTTAATTCTTTAATTTAAAAACATAGAGTCACGATTATATTTTATTTCATATTTTGATTGATATATTCGAAAGATGGTATAATTTTACTTCTTTATTCTGAATAGAATAACTATTTTAACGACGTGAAATTTCAGACATTTAATATTTAGTCCTATAAGTCCAATAAATTATATTTAGAGGCATTATTTCTATGTTCTGACAAATAAAACTGAAAAAAGTCTATTATTCTGCAACAGAAACGTATACTGTTATGATACACCAAAGTTTATAAAATTTCGGAGATTTTCCTCAAGACTACTTTCTAATGCCGGAAACCTTACAAATTTCCTAAACTTTAAAGCATCATAACTCCATGTGTTTTGATCGTAGAAGAATGGAATGTTTATTGTTTATTTAATTATTTAATTAATGTAAAATAATTTTTATTTGATTACTGTAAAAGAAGACTAAACACGAATGTCTGGTATTTAATTTTTTCCCTTTGAATAATAAATATTAATAAAACATTACCAAATTTTAAAAACTTAACAGCAATAAAAATATTTACTAAAACGTTTACCAAAGGGATGTAATATTATAGCATCATTTTAAATAAGTTAGTTAATGCTAGTTTGAAATCAAATCTAACAATTTATGCTTTTTAAAATACCACTCCCCTCCCCCGAAAAAGGAAAAAAAAATGATTATTTAGAAAAACATTAAAAAAAAAAAAAAGAAAGAAAGAAAGATGTTTAAATGTGTAAGGCATGCATAAAACCCTATAATGGCAACCTTAAATATATATTTAAAAGAAAAAAAAAAGGGAAATGAATTAAGTATACATATATATAACCATTATAAAATATTTCAATCCATCATCAATATCAAATAAAATTTATAAATTGAGTATCAAGACATGATACAAACATATTAAATTTTGATCAACAATTATTAAATTAACTAATCAATAATGAATTTTTTAATATATATATTTGTCATTTCATTATCAGATTTTACTTTAGCACCAAAGTGCAATAGCTTATGGATAATCTTTCGTAATCAATAGGTCTAAATAGCGAAATGGTGTCTTTGAGCAAATGCAAAAGAGGACTTAGAAAAAAATTATACGTAAAAAAAATATATACTAAAATTTTTGAGGGGTCTTTGATGAAAACCAATAAAGTTTCCTCTTATAATGATTATGTATACAAGTATACGCGTATAAAATTTGGGCTGGTTATGCTAATTAAAGATCAAGTTATAGCCATTTTAATATGTTTGGACCTTATATTCTAATTACACTAAATTTGGAGGGCTTAAAAAAAACTAAACAAAATCCTTTCTGATAATAATTATTTTTACCCGTACAGTAAATGAACAGGCTACATACTCCAAGTTATAGTTGTTTGTATGTATCGAGCCTTATATTTATTTTATGCTAAAATTTGGGGTGGCTTAACGACAAAGTCCCCTTATAATAATTATGTATTTTCGTATGCAATTTGAGCATGTTTGTCAATTAGAGACCAAAATTATCGCAGTTTTAATGTGTTGGGCCCTTATACTTAATTTATGCAAAAATTTTGGGACGGTGCTTCAATGAAAAATCCTTTAAAAACCCTTCTTTAAAATTATTATGGTTACCCACGCAAACATTGGTGAGGCTACATCAATTTGGCCCCATATTGCAACCATTTGAATGTGCCGAACCTTAGATTTAATTTCTGCTAAAAAATGTTTGGAGCTTCGATAAACCGAGAAAGTTCTTTTGTATAATTATGTAAAATTTGAGTTACTTGTGTTAAATAAATCCTATGTTCTAGCCATTTTAATGTGTCAGGTCCTTGTATTGCAATTACACTAAAATTTAAGAGGGGCTTAGATACAAAATCCTTCTTCATAATTATGTTAATCTGTATAGAAAATAGCAGGGTTACATGATTTAGGGCTCAAGTTATAGTAGTTTGAATGTTTATGGACTTGCATATTTTTATGCTAAATTTGTTTGGGGTGAAGGAGGCGCTTCAATAAAAAAAATGACAAACTCTTGTCTTTCAATATTTATTTATATTTGTACAAAATATGGATGGGTTGCGTCAACTAGAGAGCTGAGCTATAATTGTTTAATCTGTCACAGTCTTATATTTATGTTGTACTAAAATTTGGGGGGTTTCAATAAGAATAGCTTAAAATACGAGGCATGTTTTTTAAGTAAGTACCATTTTGGAATTAAAAAAAGACGTGCAAAGATATCGCAATAATTTTATTTTTACATGAAAGCCTGTACCTTCATCTACTTTTCTACATAATTTCCGTGATTATTGAGGCACTTGTCATAACGTGGCACCAGTTTTTGAATACCCTCCTCATAAAATTCTGTCGCCTGACTTTTTAACCACTGTATCACAAATGTTTTGACTTCGTTATCGTCTTGAAGACGCTGACCACCCAGGTGTTTCTTCAAGTGCAGGAACAAATGGTAGTCGCTGGGCGCCAGATCAGGGCTGTATGGAGGATGATCTAGAGTTTCCCATTTAAAAGATTTGATGAGATCTTTGGTCCGATTAGCCACATGTGGACGGGCATTGTCATGCAGCAAAACGATACCCTTACTCAACTTGCCATGTCTTTTGTTCTGGATTGCACGACGCAGATTGTTCAATGTCTCACAATAAGACGCTGCATTGATTGTCTCATTACAAGGCAGAAACTCCACTAGCAATACTCCTTTTTTGTCCCAAAAAACTGTGCACATGATTTTCTGGGCAGAAATTGTTTGCTTAAACTTCACTTTTTTGGGTGATGATGAATGTCGCCATTCCATGTATTGTTGTTTCGATTCTGGTGTGGCGTAGGCCACCCATGTTTCGTCACCAGTAACAATTTGGTCTAAAAAATCTTCACCTTCATTGTGGTACCGCTCAAGGAAAGTCAATGCACTGCCTAAACGTTGGGTTTTGTGCAAATCCGTCAACATTTTGGAAACCAACGTGAACACAATTTCCGGTAATTCAAGTTCTCGGTCACAATGCGATACAAAACACTACGAGAATATTGAGAAAAGCAGTCGCACAATGATGAAATTGTAAAGCGTCTGTTTTCTCTCACCTTTTCGTCCACTTTCTGCACCAAATCTTCATTAACGACTGAAGGACACCTACTCCGTTCTTCATCATGCACATTTGTGTGGCCATCTTTAAATGCTCTCACCCATTTCCTTACCATTCCATCACTCATAATGTTTTGTCCGTAAACTTCACATATCTCACGATGAATATCGATCGGTTTTACGCCTTTAGCACTAAGAAATCGTATAACAGCCCGTACTTCACAATCAGCGGGACTCACGATTGTCAGAGGCATCTTAAACACTTAGTAAACAACGTATACAATGAAGAATCAGACTGTAATGGCGTCAGTGCATAGACAAGAGATGTAGGTAACCAGCGCGCATGCGCGGAACGCCGACCATAGCACTGTGGCGGCAGAATTGCAAAACGGTACTTACTTAAAAAACATGCCTCGTACTTTTTTATATTGTTTACAAACATGCCTGTACAATAATTGGCGAAGTTAGATCAATTATCCGAGTTAAGGTCATTTGAATGCACCGTGACTTAAATTTGTTTTACACTAAAATCTATAGGGCTTTGATTAAAAAAACTAATTCACCTTCTATAACATTTATATATACCCGTATAAAATGTTAGCGGGTCACGTTAATTACAGCCTGCATTAAAATCGTTTTAATGTATCGGGGCTTATATTTAGTTTATACTAAAATTGGAGGGAGCGACGATGAAAAACCGACTGTGCATGCCCTCAAAATGCTTATGTATACCCATAGAAAATTTGACGAGGCTAAAGCAATTACAATGCAGCTGGTTATAGCCATTTTAATGTGTCGGGCCATCTGAGCTATACTAAGATTCGGAGGAAGGAGAACTTTTTAGCAAAAGAGAAAAATTTTCGCTGCTTTTTTCGACTTCTTTCTACGAGTATATTCCTTTACTATGTCTATTGAAAATTACTATTCCAAGACTGAAACCCAATATTATTCTTTTACGAGAATTTTGCATCTTCGCATTTTATGTCAACCCTTGAACCCCTATAGTGACCCGCTTATATCCATAGAGCTCAAGTAATCAATTATGTGAGGTTGACAACTTGACAGGTCTGTAGAGAATTTTAGGTATAGCTAATTTTTAATTCAAAATTACAGTGCTTTGATTAGAATAAATTTTAAAAGTTGCCTAATTACGTAAAAGAAAACAAATCAAATTTTGCTTGCATAAGCTCCAAATTTTTATATCTTTCTCCAATCTATAGTTATAAATGAATAAAGACTACACATTATACTTTTTGGGACTTTTCGAAACTTTAACACGAATTTTAAAATACTCAAAACTGTTTTAAAAATATTTTAAGCTTATAATGTAGTGAAGAGCATCCGTACTTATATGCTGAAAAAAAAATGGTTTTGGAAATTTTGAAATTTCAATGAACAATCAGGTTAAGTATTTTTGCCATAGGATAACATGGGAATCGACAATGCTTCTTCCCCACAAGTAAGTTGCTTTAAAGAGTACTTCTTCCATGTTTAATCTCTATATGAAAACATTATAATAAAGAAACAAATGTCAAGGGAGAAGAAAGCCAATACACTGATAAACGCACTGAACAATCCCCTTTCCTGTTATGAAATAGTCAAGGTAGTCAAAAATAGGGGCATCTATCAGTTACAAGGCAGCTTGTTTTTATGGGATTGACATTTTCCTTACCGTTCTCTTCTACTTTCATGTTTTTCATGAGCATGCAGAGTTCAAAACTAAGGATTTGATTCTGCTCTAACACAGAATAATGGCTTCACATTCTCAGGGGGTCTGCACAGACATTTCTCATAGGTTGCTGTTTTTGTGAATTTGTGAATTTTTTTATTTTAAAATTATTAAATTTCTAAAGAGTTTAATTTTATAGATGGAAAAGTTTTGTGAAATCTCTTTTTAAGGAAAAAAAATGTTAAGGATGCTGTTTTAAAATATGGAAAGTTTAGCAAAGAGTCCTATTTCAAGATGAAAAATTTTGTAAATGGTCCTGTTTAAAGCTGAAATATTATATGAAGGATCTTTTAACATATACATCGCCCCCCTCCCTCCTATGGGTGAAATATATCATCTTCCATCATATTCAACATACGCTAGGGATGAGTTACTTTGTTCTCCACAATTACTCTTTTCACACTTTTTTTTTTCCATAACCAGCTTCTTTTTTATTAACTCATCTGTGCATCCCAGCCCATACAATTTTCTTTGCCCCATTTTTTTTTCAAACTATTGTATAAGAGGCTACTACTAACATACTTTTCAGGCCATTAGAAAACTATTTTGTAAGTGTGCAGCCATTTTGTTTTGTGCTATACTTGCGACTTGAAAAAAAAATGAGTAAACATTCAAGCTTCTCTCTAATGATGAGGCAACAAACTTTCTTGCATTATCTAAGGAAGAGCTGGTTAATGACATCGACTGAGATAGAGAAAGAAGTTGTAAATTTAGCAACTGTGTTTCCAATTCAAGCAACAGAGGTGAAAACCTAAATGCTTAAGAAAGTGCAGAAGGAGCAGAAGTAACATGTACAAATATAGAATCACTTCAGAGGAAACAGAGAGCTATGAGCTTCAATATGAACATTGATACAATAATAGAAAATATTTCAAATCTAAGTGGAGGTAGTGAAAGTGAAACTGAAGATACCAAATTAAATTATGGATGCATAAAGTTAGTATGAATTACACACCAACTAATAATTCTGTTTTCTAGACAACATTGGCATAATGTAGCCTGAATATAGTAATCTCTCAGTATCATCTTTTGCAATAGAATATTTTTGTTTATTTATCTCTACAGAAATTCTGCATAATGTCTCAGAAATGGACAGGTATGCAGAGCAATCTTTACATGAATTAACAGCCAAATCAAAGAGTCACAGGTCATTTTTGGCAGACTACTGGTTAAAATTCAGATAAGAATTAATGAGCATATACAGGATGTTAGCAGTATGATTAGACCTGCTACTGCCCTCTTCAGACTGTTCCAAACTAATAATTTTAAAAGTTCTACAATTCTGGAATCTTTAGAAATATTAGCACAAGCAAAAAACTGTTGTAACAATATTTTGTCATACCAAATACCACATATTTGATTTGAACTACTTCAAGTTATAGGAGAGTTTGGTCTCCCAAGTGAATCATGGGATTGAGCTTTCTTTCCCTCTCTTCCCCTCATTATTAGTGTTTTTGACTGCCTGCAGAAATTTTTGAAGGAGTTTCCTGTTGCCTGGTGTCAGTCGACAAGCTTTTCTCCATTGATTTCCTCCTTGATAATGGCTTAGCTTTAGTTGAAAGCGCTCAGGGAGCTTTTTATATTTTAACATCTAGGGTTTCAATTTTTGTAAACCTTTTTGTATATATTTCATTAACACCTATTTTAGTAATAAATTTTAATGAATTATTTTTATGAATGTTTTCATATTTCATATAGAAAACAAAAGTGAATTTATCATTTCAAGTAGACTATATAAACTTTATAAAGTCAGTTTATTAGTATTATTAAAGAATCGCTTACATCGTTGGAGACCAACTAATGAAGTAGAAGTGGCAAAATTTTTGTGACTGATTTTTGTAATGGGGCTTATGGAGAAAGACTGTCTTGAAGACTACTGGTTAAGTGATTCAGTGTTAGCAATATTTTTAGCAACAAAATGGAAAGAGATTGATTTGAATTTTTCCTGAAGTTTTTGCCACTTTAGTAATAATGAAGACAAATTTCAGTTAATGAGTCAATAAGTCTTGTATTTATCCATATATTCCAGGTAAATGACACAAGTACAATATAAAATTTTATATGCTTTGTGAACCAAGCAGTTAAGTGTGTATTGTGGCATGATGAATTCAATATCTGGATTAGATCATACCAAAAGACTAGCACTGATTTTGATAGACAAACTTCTAAGTAAAAGGCATGTGCTACACAATTATTATAAGGACATAAGTGTTCCTCTGGCAGACGAGCTTCTGAAAAACATAATGTTATGCAGAACATTGCAACAAAAAAAAAAAATCCCCTTAAAGAAATTTTCAATGCAAAGCATCAACGAGCTGATACAGTGGTGTATAGAAAGCACCACTCAGTTGTTTCAAAATGGAAAGATAAACAAGATATTTTTATCCTTACAATTGGGCATTCTAGTAAAATGACATCCTCAGATAAAATGAACCAAAAAAGAGAACCTGTAACCAAATCAAATTATGTTCAGGATTATAACAAGCACAAGTTGCAAAAAATTTGAAACATTCTCATGGATAATTTTCAAAAAAATTATACACCAGGCAGAAAAATATCAATTAATTAGTCATTAGTCTTGTATTCTATCAATATAGTCCAGGTAATGGCACAAGTATGGGATAAATCTTTGCGTGCTTTGTGAACCAAGCAGTTAAGTGTGTATTGTGGTATGATGAATTCAATATCTGGATTAGGTCATGCCAAAAGCATAAAAATGACTTTGATGGACAAATTTCTAAATAAAAGACATATGCTTTTAGACACAGACAATTACTACAACAGGGTTCATACGCATCAGGGGATTCAGGGGATTTTAGGTGTTTAGTACCAGAAATTTCGTAAAGCACTGGTGGCTATACCTGAAGATAGATTTTTTTTTTTTCATTAAATAAGGCAAATATTACTTTACAAAAATTTTGGTAAAAGGTCCTTGAAAGTCTTTTAGGTGTTGTTCTGGCAAATGAGCTTCTGAAAAACACAACAATGTTATGCAGAACATTATAATCAAACAGAAAATATCTCCTTAAAGAGATTTTTAATGCAAAGGTTCAACAAGGTGAAACAGTGGTGTATACACAGCAATGCACAGTTGTTTTGAAATGGAAAGATAAACAAGATGTTCTTATATTTACAACTGGGCATTCTAGTAAAATAACATCCTCAGATAAAAAGAACCAAAAAAGGGAATCTGTAATCAACCTCAATTATGTTCTGGATTATAACAAAGACATGTATGGTGTTGATAGACTTGACCAACTAATTTCATATTACTAACTATTGAGAAAATTATTAAAATGGTCCAGAAAGTTCTTCTTTAGCATTTGGATATAGCAGCTTAAAATTACTATGTTTCATATACCAAAGGAGGTGGAAAACAATCTCAAAGCTGGTTCCGAAGAAGTTATACATTCTTTACTGAAATCTAGTGAACATAGTGATGCACTAGTTTCTGCATCTTTTTCTGTGTATCATAAATCATCCAATTTGTCATACATGGAAAGTCAATATTATCTGGACACAATACCTGCAACATCTGCTAAAGCTACACCAACATGAAAGTGTGCCATCTGCAAATCTTACTAAATTTGCACAGTTGCAGCAACACACAGTTGTTTTGAAATGGAAAGATAAACAAGATGTTCTTATCTTTACAACTGGGCATTCTAGTAAAATAACATCCTCAGATAAAAAGAACCAAAAAAGGGAATCTGTAATCAACCTGAATTATGTTCTGGATTATAACAAAGACATGTATGGTGTTGATAGACTTGACCAACTGATTTCATATTACTAACTATTGAGAAAATTATTAAAATGGTCCAGAAAGCTCTTCTTTAGCATTTGGATATAGCAGTTTAAAATTACTATGTTTCATATACCAAAGGAGGTGGAAAACAATCTCAAAGCTGGTTCCGAAGAAGTTATACATTCTTTACTGAAATCTAGTGAACATAGTGATACACTAGTTTCTGCATCTTTTTCTGTGTATCATAAATCATCCAATTTGTCATACATGGAAAGTCAATATTATCTGGACACAATACCTGCAACATCTGCTAAAGCTACACCAACATGAAAGTGTGCCATCTGCAAATCTTACTAAATTTGAAGAGAAACCTGCTATCTGTGTGAAACATGTACATGAAAGCTTCTATTATATGTCATACCTTGTTTTGAAAAATATCACAGCTTAGAAAAATTCTAACTTTATGCCATGTATATATCCAAATAAAATTTGAAACATTATAGAGCACACTTATTTGGTTATTTTTTGGGGTTAAAAGTAAAATGAACAAGTTTTATATACATTTTTTTGTTTTAACCCAGTGTTCTTCGACCTTTTTACAGGAATGCACCAGCATAAATTTTACTTTGCAAACTGGCAAACTTCTATGACTAAAATAAAAATGTAGCTAGTACTTTTATTTGAATGCCCAGTAGCGTAATGGTCAGCACGCCTGTTTGCCATGCTATGGGTCATGAGTTCTGCTCCCGGCTGACCTTTTACTCATCCTTTCATCCCTTCGGGGTCAATAAAATGAGTAATAAGCTTGCTTGGGAACTAAACACCAAGGGTCTTGTGTTGGGTTGACCACCTGGCCGGAGCACATGCTGCATAGCACCTCGGGGCCCAGGGTCAAGTAAATAGAATTGGGCACTGTAGGCCCTGATCCTTCATGGATCATACAGCCACATGTTTAGTTTTAGTACTTTTATTTATTAATTAATTAAAAAAAATATATTAACATTTATATTGACATTGTAATTTGGCTTAATTAAATTTACATTAGGCCTTTATCCTTTTAAAAATTTCATGTTTTTATTCAATTAAAATTCTTCATGAACTGGTGTCAATCCGCAGACTATGGATTCAGGACACCGGCTTTAGATCAAGGGGTAGACAACTAGCATGACATAGCTACAATGAATGTGTTAAAGGACAGAATATCCATCCTAAACAGATCTCTCATATAGAGATTTTATTCCATAAAAACAAAACCATTCTCCGTTTATATTACTTATGTTATTTTAAGTTATTTGAAATAATCTTTAGAAATGCATTTTTAGAGCAGTTTAAATTTCTTCATGCCAGCAGAATTCTATTCCATGAAAGACAATTTTAAGCAAGATGATAGTAGATAACAATTTTTCATATTGCATCAACTTGAATTAAGTTGTTGATAAATTTAAGAAAGTGTAATTCTTCTTTAAAAATTGAAAATTTAAAAAAGGAATTTTTAAAAGTATTTATTCTGTTGAATCACAAATGAGGTCAGATAACAAAGGTTATATATATATATGTACAGAAACTGAAGCCATAATCCCAGTGATGATAGACGAAGTTTTATAAGCCATTAAATTTATGAAAAAAGGTAAATGCCCAGGAGAAGATGGAATTACAATCGACCTTATCAAAGATGCAGGAGAAGAATTTGCAAAAATGCTATCCTTACTGTTTTCCAAATGTCTCAAGAAGTCAGATGTACCAGAAGATTGGAATAATGCTGTGATGGTGCTACTTTACAAGAAAGGAGAGAAGGAAAACATTAAAAACTACCGTCCGATCAGCTTACTATCAGTGATTTATAAAATTTTCACCAAAGTTTTAACGACAAGACTTGAATCAGCTCTGGACTCAGCTCAACCTAGAGAACAAGCAGGATTCTGAAGTGGATTCAGCACAATGGATCATATCCAAATGGTAAGGGAACTCATTGAAAAACATAAGGAATATAATTTACCTCTTTGCCTTGCCTTTATTGATTATGAAAAAGCATTTGATTTGGTCTACACATCAGCAGTAGTAGAATCTCTGGAGGACATTGGTATAGACAAGCCTTACATCAATATTGTAAAGAAGATTTACAAGAAAGCAACAGCAACCATCTGCTTGGACAAAGGAAAAGCAAAGATCAAGCTTGGAAGAGGGGTAAGACAAGGAGACACCATTTCGCCTAAGCTTTTTACAGCTGTCTTAGAAAATATTTTCAAGAAGCTGGATTGGGAAAACAAAGGGATTAGAATAAATGGGGAATATTTAAGTCATCTCCGATTCGCTGACGACATTGTAATTTTCAGTAACAGTCCTGAAGAATTGGAAAATATGCTAAAAGAGTTGGCAGAAGCTAGCATTAATGTGGGATTAAAAATAAATGTGGAAAAGACTAAGGTGATGTTCAATTCATTTGCATCAAAAAAGAAAATTGTCTACAACAACACTGAAATTAAAGAAGTGCAAAGTTATGTGTACCTTGAGCAGGAAGTATCATCGGATAATAGTATCATGAATGAAATCAATAGAAGAATAAGAAATGGATGGAGTGCTTTTGGGAAGAACAATATTATTCTGAAGAGTAGCATGCCCCTTTGTTTGAAAAGAAAGGTATTTAACCAATGTGTTTTGCCTGTGCTAACTTATGGATCAGAAATATGGACGCTAACAAAACGGATGGTACAAAGATTACAAACAACACAGAGAAGTATGGAAAGATGTATGCTAGGTATAACTAGAAGAGACAGAAAAAGAATAACCTGGATAAGAAGTCAGACGAAAGTTTTTGACATCATTGAAAGAATTAAACGGCTAAAATGGAAATGGGCTGGGCACATTGCAAGAAGACAAGACAATAGATGGAGCACAAACACCCTACAGTGGTATCCCAGAGATGTAAAACGGCCAAGAAGACAACCTCAAGTAAGATGGAGTGATGAAATCAGAAAAGTAGCCGGTGTAAATTGGATGACTAAAGCACTAGACAGAAAACATTGGAAAAATCTGGGGGAGACCTATATCCAGCAGTGGATTGAAAACGGTTGATGATGATGATATAATAAAGATAAAATCATATATGTATATATATACATGTATATATTCTGTATATATGTATATATATATATATACACAGAACAAAGCCCTGTATAGATAACATTAATGGGGGGAAAATTGAAACAAACAACAACAACAAAAAGATCCATTAACTCAATAACAAAAAGTATATCTTTATAAGGAAAATCATAAATTTTTTTCCCTTTCAGCTTAATTCAATTGGAACTTAAGCTACCATATTTTCATAATAATAATAATAAAACTTAGCAAAAAGAAACACTAAGGATTAAAATGGAAAATGTATAACAATATATTAATATGTATAACAATATAAAACCAATTTTAATTAAACATAAGACAATTTATAATAAGAAAAAATACCCTACCATAACAACAATGAGCAAGAACCATCGGCCATGAAATTCTTCAAATTCAGAATCTGGATTGATGAGACATTCCTGATATTTAGATGGAAAAACTTCCTTCCAAATAATTATATTTGTATCAGGCTGTGTGTGAGTTAATTCTAATAAATGATTGTGATATAAAACTAAATGAATATCCAACAAATCATTTTTAGGAAGATGACTACATAATAAGTAACCCTATAAAATAAGAAAAAATAAAAATTAAATAAACAGATATTAAAAAAAAAATTACAGTAATGTTTTAAGAATAAAATTCTTACAAAGCAAAACAAAGAAGAACTGAACTAAATAAAAATATTTAATATGTAATGTTATCTTCATTGATTTCTTGATTACTTCCTCTATAAATATATAGATTGTACCTTTGTAGGTAATCATCAGTCTGGCTCAACATTTATGACTTGTACAACTGTAATTTTAGGCATTTTCTTATTGGACCAACTCTACAACATTCTTAACACGTTGAGTGCCATGGTGACTGACACTGAAGTGCTGAAAAATTTACAATGCTTAAAATAATTTTTAAGAAAGTATAATCCTGTAATAAATAAAAGGTAGGTAAATTTTAAATTAATTTTCTGTAATTACTTAAAACAATATATATTTTTTTAGTTTTATATCATATGTTAGATGTCAATTATCAGTGAATGACACGTTTTAAACAGAAAGTTCAGAGTCAGTCACCAGTGACTGACATGATGCTTAACGTGGTAAAGGTACACTCGTGGAAAAAAAGTAAACACCCCCTACTAACTCCTCAACAAATTATCGTAGACAAAAGTTACTGGTACCGAACGATTGGAAATAAAGTCTACTTTTAAATGACATATATAAAATTTACTTAGGGGTCCATCTACATATTAAAATGAATCCAAACTTCATTTTTTTCAATGGCAATACCCAATTTTCACCAGATATTTAAAAGCTTTGGTTCAAACTATGCCTAGACACCAAATTTCAAGTCATTTGAATGATAAGTTTTTCAATTATAAACATTCAAAATTCAGTTCTTCTAATGTTAAATTACATTTTCATATTTTTATTTATAACTTCTGAAATTATTATCCTAATATTTTAATTTTTTGTGTAGCAATAATATTAATATACCCAAACATAAATACGTTGAATTTGTAATTTTTATAATTTTCTGATATGAATTATGAAATTAATATTTTTAAAAAATTATGAATTGCAACCTACAATTTTTTTGATGGATTCAGATTTATTAAGTCCTGATTTATGAAAATCCAGAATTTCACATTTTTCTTCCAAGTAGTTTTCAAATTATGCTTAAAAAAAGGCAAAATGATGGTTTAAGGGGCCGTCTATGATAGAAGTGACTATTTTGAAATTTCTTATGCTATCCTGTAATCTAACAGGCTTAATTGACTGCTTAAGGTGCCTTGATCAAGAAGGCAGCTCTCTTGGTTAACAATCCAGTACCGAACTTCAATTTGGATACATCCCTTAAAATACGCTCATTTTAAAATAATTAATTTCTTGGAAACTTATGGTATGAATTGCATAAAAATTTGTTTTTAGACTAATTGAAAGGTGTAGAGTTCATTTATGCTGTCAGAATTGTGCACTGCTATTGAAAAAAACAAAGTTATGGTTTGTGTTAATATGTAGATGGCCCCCTAAACAAATTTCATATACATCATTTAAAAGTAGACTTTATTTCCAATCGTTTGGTACCAGTAACTTTCTTAGGGATTACAATAATACAATAATTTCTTGAGGAGTTAGTATGGGGCGTTTACTTTTTTTTCCACGACTGTACATTATAAAAATTATGATAAAAATTTCATTATTTTTGTCACTTCAAACTCTTTTGATTTTCTTAAGATTTTAACATTAAGCCAATGGCAGTTATGATCTATAATTATTTCTCAAGGACATGATTTGTGTAAGACTTTTTATTATATATATTTTTTAGAACCATGCTGGCTATGGCAGCTATCAATTTACTGAATTTGATGGTCATTGGTCGAACATTTTAGGAGAAACACTGCCATCAAGAAATCACTGGAGTAGACACATAAGAGCTTTACTTGCTCAGATGAACAAGGTGTATTGATGTTCTGAAAAAATCAAAATGTTGTCTTTAGTCAATAGCAGCATTTGCACATTATTGGCCTGTTCAACTGCCCAGGTCAAGACAGTATCAACACTATTGTGTTTATGTAAAGAACTCAAAGGTATGCACACTGTACAAAGCATCACAAATATGATTTTATCTACTAAACACTGAATTGAAGGCTATTACAGTTCACTAGCTGACTTAAAAATTTTACACCAACTTTCCAGTTATGTAATACCTTCATAACTATGTTACACATATAATAGTCTTCAGCAAAAGTATTTTTTTATGGTTAAATGTATCCACAGTTTACAGAAGCTTTCTACTTTCAGAAAGTTACATTCAAAGGAATTCAACTCAATTTATTGTAATTCCAAAATCGCCATGCATATGTTTCATAAAATATATATCTTGCAATTTGGCCATTTTTTTTATAAACGAAATTATCAAAACATCTAACTTTTGACTTTTTTCATCATAACAACAATTAAAAAGATAAAAAAAATTCTGTTTAACACTTGCAAAATAAACTTATTCTATATTGAAATCAATATGCTTTGTTAAAAAAGATACATTTTAAAGTCAAAGCATGTAATGGACAAATGAGCACAAATCAATAATGGTTAAAATATCTCAACAGAAAACAAACATAGACACTAAAAATTCATAATAAAACTGCTAAATTTAAAGAAAATCCAGTAGATTAATACCTACTGAATTACTATCTTACTTTATAGAACAGGCAAGATCCATAGATATTATACAATCTTCTGTTTTTATAAAACCCATCAGACTAAAAAGAAATAAATGAAATATAAGAAACATATAACACACTTGAAAATGATTATGATCAATTATTATATAAACCTAGAAAAATTCAGAAAGTTAGTAGGTGGATGTGATGAATAAAGTCATAAGATGTTCTTTTTTAGAAGGAATTAAAAGTGTAAGAGTTTATCTAGAACATGCATTATCAGTCAAAGTTTCATACTTGAGCATACTGGGATCGGTGGTCTGAAAAAGTACTTTTTTATTGCAGCAAACTATAATTATTTTATGAAAAATATAGTTAACTACAACTACTTCATCAAAAATTTAGTTAATTACAAATACTCATTTTAAAAAGTAGAGAATGCAAGCTACTTTACAAAAGTAGTCACAACTTCATTACTTTCAGATTTTATCAAAGGATTCAATCTACACTCGAAATTGAGTACACGGATAAAATAATACAGTGAACTTTTATTACATCACATCTGGATACAATCAAATAAATGCAATATAACTGAGGGCATTATAAACCTAAGAAAGATGTTATATGATAAAATGTTTTGTGTTCATCCCCAAAATGTTAGTTTATTCACTTATTACAATTTTCTTACTGAAATTAAGAGAGATATACGTAATATAGTCAACATTTAAATATAGTTACATAAAAAGTACATTTAAATTACATCTTATTTTTGGGAGGCACTAAAACAGAGCTTTATATCTTAACAAGAAATATATAGAGGGCAGCTATTGTATAAAATAAATTTAATCATAATCATACAATAGACAGCTTTTATTTACTATTAATGTAGAAATTATTGCATTGGGACATAAATCACTGATGACACATGTATTTACAAACAGATTTGTCTACATAACTCTACAATACAGTTAATATGTTAATTGTATTGAGTTTTAACATGATGAACTAATAACCAGTAGGTAGACAAGTGTTACCAGCAAAAAATGAATTTCTGTTGTTGTTCATCATTTTTTATATACAGTATAGGATCTGTTATCCGGAATCCTTGGGACCTGGGGCATTCCAGATAAGGGGTTTTTCCGTAATTCAGAACACTACCACAAATATTTTCTAATGTACATAAATATGAAATACTGGTTAGCATAAATAATATTAAAAATACTGTATTACACATTTGTTGAATTAATTTTTATTTAAAAAAAAATGTTAAGTAATAATTTTAAATTATAATAAAACTTACAAATGAACAAGATCAAAAATAAAATTTAATTTTGGGGTTCAGATGCAGATGCTTGGAAATTAGCTTTTTGGAAAAATCCTTTTAAAGTTGGCTGCTTGCAACGTTTCTCTTTTACAAGCTGGTCTTGAATTTTATATAAGGACATTATTTGTTGTTCATGGAAATAACTTCTTTGTTCCACGCCTTGAATTAATTATTGAGTGTAAAATATCATTTGTTCATTAGATATTTTTTCTACCTCTTCATTCTTGTCATCATCATCACTATGATCATCAGATGCATCTTTAGTCATCATTTCACAAATTTCACTGTATGTCATCTGATGACTAAGTGGAGCATTATTGCCTATATTGAAACAAACTTGAACTGCATCTTCATCCAATAACTGGGGAGGGAGGGAGGGGAATATATTGAAAGTTGACTTTTTATTTATTTTTGTTTTGTTTACAAATTTATCGCATGGAAAGTGGACAGAAAAATACAAGAGGCAAAATTATCAACACTTAAAATGCAGATTTCCGCAAATTTGCAGAGATAAAGAAATGCATAATTGCTGTAATATTCCATTAACTCATCCTCCCCTATTTTGTAAACAATTTTGATATTTAAAAAAAAAAAATCCCACGAAAGAACCTTTCCCCACCTTTTCCAAAAAAAAAAAAAAAAAAATCGTGCGAAGCACTGTACCACCTTTCTGTCTTATCTGATTCCATTCCGAATCTCTGCTTTTATACTGTTCGATGGATGCAGCTGAAAACGGTAAAATGAACATTTCTCTCATTCTCCTAATTGGCTGAATTGTAGGTGTGCCTTTAGATGACGTCAAAGGTCGGAGCTTGCCGACAGATTTTCGATCGCGGAAAACGCATTCAAATTCTCAGTGATATTTCGAAAATATTTTTTTTCAAAAGGTTAAAATTAAAATTTTTTATAATGGATTTTAGCGTTTGAAACAGAAAAATACGAAATTTAAGAATATGTGTTAGTTTCCCTATATTTCTAAAGGTTACGCCGATGCGAAATCATAAAAACGATCAAAAAGAGAACTTATGTCCGATGATTGCGTACATTCAATTCTTATCTTTCACGGTAGCGTCATAAGTGGGATCGTAGGGAGAGCGCACTTTTAAGTTCATGCTTTTTAAGTTCTGTTTTTTAATTATCTCGGTTAACAAAATAAGAAACATCTGAATATCAGGGCAGGCTTTGGACTATTCTTATAAACATTTTCGGATTTCAACAGGCGGTAGATTTTGATAGCCAATTTTAATCCCATTAAGCGGCCTCTCCGATTACTTTACGTCTTTTTGCCGCATTTGGGGAGGGGGGAGATTAATGGGATATTATGGTACCTTGAGGGGTATGAGAAAAAGTTTAAATTATTCAAAAGATCGATTTATAAAGCATGTTAACTCTTCAATTAAAAAAAAAAAAAAAACTGCAACTTTTTATGAAATGAAAGCCTTTCACTAAGTTTCGGTTTTGGATCGTTTAGCGTTCCAGTTTTTAGAGCGTTCCGGATATCGGGACGCCAGATAATAGATCCTATACTGTACTAGCAAGTGTCAATGAAAACATCTATGACTTAATGTGATACGTTGACAAACACTGCAGCTGAGATTCGCAGCTTGTTGAGCAGAAAACATTTCACACAAAAGAAGCAACTTACAACCACGGAATTTGTAGAATGGCTCTTTTCTTCCTTCCTGAAGCAGCATTAAAAGTAACATCAGTACTTGAGGAAAACTACTGATTTTTTGTATCACACTACTCGCTACATTACATTGTTCAAAGTGTAGCATGCTACTGTACAAACTACTAGTAAAAGTAGCAACTACTGTAGTTTGACTACTTATAGAGCACAACTTCTGACCACTGACTGGGATATAGGTTAGTTTGGAATGATGCCATTAAATCAACCATAGAAGCAATAAACAACAAATAGATTAGTTCTGATTATCAGCTGAGAGGACTGTGAAGATCATGAAAAATGGTTGATCAGCTTATTGCAACTTTCTTATTTTGGTCTAATAGAAAGGTCTTCTTATCTTCAGTCCACAGACTCATACATTTGATTTAAGATTTCATATATTTCCTTCAAGATATGAAAGTTAAAAAGGACCTTTCAGAGAGAACAATTTTTGTACATGAAACTAGAGTTGCAAATGGCTTATTCAGTTAAAAATACAGGTTGTCTCATTAAAGATAAATCCAGATTTTCATTTACAAATTTAGAAAAGATGAAGATATTTTAGCAAAATTTTCAAGACCAATTTGTTTTTTTTCTGAAATGTAATGCCATCATGAAAAATGAACACCAATCACATCAAAACAACACTGAACTCCATAATTCATACTGTAGCTGATAATACATGCAGTGTGACTGACGTAATTGCAATGCCCTTTTACCATTTTTTGTTGTTTCATCACATTTCATACAAAGCAGTCATTTGAAAATTTTGCGAAAATATCTACATTTTATTTAAAATTATGTACAAAAATATGGGTTCAGTTTTGAGTGATGCACACTATCTTTTTGACTGAATAAGTGAATTGCAAGCCTGGTTTATTATAAAAAATTGTTCATCTTGGTGGGTATCATCACCTCTCTTATTTTGTAAAATCCCTTTACAAACATCTTGTATTTTTACCTGCATAGTTACCAAATTTTATAGGTTCATAAAAATTAAAATAATACACCTTGTACAATGGAAAAAATAATCAAGTCTTTTTCTATTTCTTTTACATTCAGCAAATTTTTATACTATGCATTAAACTGCCAATAAAATAAACAGATAACTTACATCTATTTCAAATTCTGCAGATTCTAGCTCACTCAAAATATCCTCAATTTCAGTCTATAAAAGGAAACAAAGAGATTCAATAATTACTATTTTCTTAGAGAATATTCAGAATAGTAACACAAAGGAACAAACTACAGTCATAAAAAGAACTCATCTAAAACAATTATTTTTTTAATATGAAAGTCTGTAAATTTATTAATAACTCATTTTATTTTAAGCAAATAAACAGATGAAATGTAATTTTAAAAATGTAGATTTCAAGGATATTATATTTTTTTAATTTCTTAATTAATTTTGTTTCATTTGTCAGTTAGGTCATCCATTTTTAGTTCAGGAATAAAAAAACATGTTATTGTACAAAGTTTGATCTAAAGTCCTGCACCAAGTTGGAAAATCCAAAAGTATACAAACCCAACTAGTGGATCGAATTCACCTTTTTTTTTTTTTTTTTTTGCTATGGGATAACTCTAATTTATTTTCAGTTTTGTGTTGAATTTTGTTCTTTTGAATCAGCTTCTAGTATAGCTGATCTTTGAAAATAAGCCCAAAATATCATTTTAGATAAAGAAAAAAAATTGAGTAAGTATACATATTTAGTTAGTTTAAAATGTAAAATTGATATTAGAGATATGATTATGGGCTATTTTTCTATAACAAAATTATAATATGGCATAAAAGTTTCTTATACGTCAGGTTTTTGTTGGTTATGGGTCGAAATATGTCGGTTGAAAGTTGACAAACATCTTTGTGTTTTCAATTTAGGTTGACTTGAAATAGAATTTTCAGGTTCAGGTCAGTATAACAACCTGTGCAGGACTCCAATTTGGTCATGCCTCAAAAAGTCAAACATGTATCTAAAAATGGTCAACAGCTCTCAGTCTACAGGGTGCTAACTAAAGTTTGGATACACTCAAATTAGGACTGAATGAATAAAGCTAGAATTATGAATCAGGTATCCAGCTACAGTAAACTGACGGTGCACAATCATATGAGAATAACTGCATCACTCCTTGTGATGAAGTTTGGAAGTTATCAACCCCATCTGCATAGACTATTGAATAGTCATTTTCCAATAGATAGGCACTTGTTCCACAACTCTAGTTTCATCTATTCAAACATTATTCAAATGTATTTGACTTTAGAATTCACTATGTATGGGTGATATTTATTTATATGTAAAACTTTTTTGGGGGAAATGATTTGTAGCATCCTCTAAATTTGTTCCAATACATTAAAACACTATGGGTTTTAAAAATTAAGAGTGTTTAAATTTTTTTTAAATCCTAGAATATTCATTTTTTTGTACAATATTCTTTTATCCAAGGCTTTTCAAATCAATTTAACTATCAAATAAAACTGAAAAGTGTAGATTTAAAGCTTTTATATAACTTAAAATATCTACAAGTTTTAAATAACTTGCACAGAATATAATTGTATACAAAAAAAAAAAAAAAAAAAAAAAAAAAACTAAATTGCATGATTTTCTTAACATCTCCCTGCTGTGCATTGAATATATTTTTATGATATTTTTATAGTGCCTTTAAAATAAATTGTTTTTGGGTTTAATCTTTGATCAACAGAGAATTAAATTTTTTGAATACTTTTACTTCCTTTTCAGCTGTATTTCTAACAACTTTTACTGATTTACCTTTTTTCTATCATTTAAATTTTTTTCTTCATTTTGCCAGTGAATGTAGTTGCAAAAACTCCTTTAGAATTTGGATCCTTTTAAAAAATTTTGACAATTTACTCTAGTATTATTTTCTAAACCAGTTTCTAAAATCATCAAATCGATTTGCTTGTTTATCAAATAGTATTTTTCCCCCTCTGAGAATCATTCTTTCATAAAATATTGTTAGAGCTACACTTTGATTGCTAAATATCATAAAAATTAACTAGTTTTGCAATTACTATTTCTGCAGCTGAATTGCAATTTATTTTAAGCATCCAATTTTCTTCTCAGAAATGAGTATCATTCATAGAAACCTCGACAGCATTTATAACCAAAAACCTGGTTTTTGTTTAACATTTTATTGTGAAACAACAAATGCATTTTAGAGCATTTTCTTTCCCATGAGTTAATTTAAATTGCTCCCTAAATAAATAAATTTTCCGGCAATATATTCCTTTCGCTGTCCATCTGACTAAATAATGGTATCCAGGTTTATAGAAACATAATTCCAATTCCAGGATGACATGTCTATAAGAAATATCATAAACAATTCTGAGAATTTTTAATAGTCTTCACCAGTAAGTCTTCTTAGTATTTTGTATGCAATAAAATTTTGTGTATATCATCCTTTAGTGTTTTTCTAGTACCTGCACCCAATTCCATGTTAATATTTTGTCTTATCAATATACCTCTACAGACATTTGAACCTTTTAAATTAGGATTTTATTCAGTTCAGTGCTTTTTTAAGAATATCTATATCGTTAAAAACAAATGATAATACAATCTGAAAAACATGATAGCGACAAGCCATACATAAAATATCTCAGTTCAGATTTATTTTATAGCAAATGACATACACCATTCAAATCAGTATTGATGGCTGTTTCATCATATTATTTATCAAGATATTTAGCTTGAACAGCATCCAATAACAGCTATTCATGTGAGATATTATATACAGCTGAAGCAACTTCAATCCCTGGAGAAAATTCAGGTATTCCAAATCTCAGAACATTAGCTATCACAGGAGCCTGCCAGGATTATAATTACCAGTAATTTTGAGGAGCAGCTTCATATCTCAGGGGATTATCTCGGTCACAAAATTTTAATTTATATTAAAAAGTAACCAACCTTTCATGTTATTTTTTCCATGGAATTTTACCTGAGCTTTCTTAAGGGGATGGTGGCATAACCTCCTTATGACCAATACAACAGTGTTGAATTCAGGGGGTGGCCCGGGAGGGACATCCCCCCTGGAGCAATGTGATTCCCTCCCCCCTCACAGAGCCAAAGAAATCCCTCCTGGAGAAAAGTATCTGAATTCAACACTGTTTCACCATTCTTTTCAAAAAGTAATTCTTGCCTTATTTATGCACAGAATTCTGCTATTAAATAAGTCAAAATATACTTTTGAAAAGTTTGTCTAGGTGGTAATCAGGCCTTGGATGTGCTTTGAAATCAGTGAAAATCCACTAAAAATACAAATTTTATATTTTGTGAAAATTAAAAATAAATGAAATCTGATACCATATATTTCGCAGAAAGTATGTTTTCATAATCCTTAAAGGTAAGTAATTAAAAAACATCTCATAATTCACTACAAATTCATTTTTCTCAAAACAAGTTTTTTCATAGTTTATTCATCTTTAAAATTAATGTTTAAATTCTTGTTCAAAATTTACAATATATATAAGTGACAATAATTCTACACACTACAACAAATTGGTGCATCTGTTTTGGAATGTTGAGTTAGGACATCAACTTAATAATAAAGTCTATTAGCAAGTGAACTTTTATATAAATTTAGTTTTGTGTTAGATTTTTCATTTTATTAAACGACTGTCTGTCAGATCATAAAATGCATGCACATTTTATTTATGAAGTCATTTTAAGTAACAAAGTGAAAAAAATGAAGAAAATATATTAAAGTTTGGAAGGTATGGATCACCTTAAAATTTTAAAATACAACTAATAATAGCTGTAAAGTTTTTTATATTTTCTGTAAATTGATTTATTTTCCCTTCTTCACTTTATTTTTTTCATTCACCATTTATCTTCTCACTTCTTTGAAGAATTTTTTGATGGAATAATATAAATAATGAAAAATATTTGTTAAAGTCCACTGTCCCATTAAAGGATATACAATTGGTTACAAAGTTATTTACATTAAAATTTACTGTTTCTAGTAAATACAAGCAGTTAAGAAATAGAAGGCATCTGTGTCACTAATACTATTTGTTTAACACTGCTGTAGTGAGCAAACATTAGCTTTTTTTTTCAAGCTGTTTTGTATTTACAAAGCTTAGATGTACAAAGAAAGTTTTCTAAGTAAAACTCTGTTCCAGTTTCTAAATTGCTAGAAGAAGATAAAAAAAAAATAATAATAATAGATGTTTTGATTGAACATTTTAATACTAGATGTTAAGGTTTAATATTTTCTTTTAATTATTGAGAGAAGTAGTTAAATGAATAACAGTAAGAAAACTGAAACTATAGCTTCCACTTGATTTTACATTTTTAATGATTTTTACATAGTTATTGAAATTACAAAAATACTTTGAATAGCTTAAGAAAGCATACAATTACTAACTTGAAACTGTGTCTTTAAACTAATGGTTATTAAAGAAAAAATTCTTTCTAAATTATTTTACAAATACACAGAACTGAGAACTTTAGTGCTGAGATTCACTGACTCATGGCCGAACATATGTGTGCAAAATGGGTTAATATGTATTAATTTAAAACTTTGCAGAAATTATTTATATATATAAAGGAACAAACTGAAAGCATACAGCATAAATTATTTTTAAACGGAAAAATAAGGACACACTAAAATTGAGAAAAAGTACCATACATTAACTTATATGCTGTATTAACCCTCTAAGTGTTTGGGGTGTAATATTCTGTTCACTAAGCTCCAGGTTTCACAGCAATACAAGCAATATTTAAGATAATATAATTCTATAGATTTAATGAATTTTAAATACATTGAAGAATGATTAATACTCTCAAGGATTACATTCATATTTGTAATTGAGTTTTTTTTATAATGTTGAAAGAATCATATTTTATTAGCATTTAAAACAAAATGCAAAGAAAACAACATTACAATTTTACCCTTTTGCAAGACGCTCGGAGGGTTAAATTACAATGAAGACAGACAATTTAAATATTGACATTTTGTAACTTTTATATAAACAACGAGGACAAAATGTCATTATGAGTTTTCTAAAAAGAAACAGCATTTTTAAATAAGGATTGCGAAAAATATTTAGCATAAAACAAGAACAACAGAAAACATAGTAATAAGCATTTAGATTGTTTTAAATAGATAGTTGATAGATAGATTGTGATAGATAATTTTCTAAAAAGAAACAGCATTTTTAAATAAGGATTGTGAAAAATATTTAGCATAAAACATGAACAATAGAAAACATAGTAATAAGCATTTAGAGTGTTAGACTTCAAAATGAAATCAAAAAGATTTATATAGGGTTAAAAATCTAAAGCTTTTTTTTTTTTTTTTACACATTAACAAAAAATGCAGTTTGAAGAATTAAACTTTATAGTTTACTTTGGACAATACATAATTTCAAATATAATGAAGCAATGAAAAAGGTAGTTAATATACACTTAATTTTAGTCAAATAATCACACTTAATCAGACTTACTTTTATATCATTAGGTAAAGGAAACCAATGAGCACTAGGAAGAATATCAATCAAATGAGATTCTGGAGTAGCGCTTTGGGAGCAATATACAGGAGACAAATAATGCTCAAAATATAAAGTGAAAAAATTATCCAAGTAATCTTCACTTTTTCCAATAGTAAAGGCTCTGGAAAGGAAAAAATGTTATCAGTTAAGGTAATGGGATTTAAAATAAATTAATAATGATTTAATTAATTAACTGGAATTAAACAGCAATTCATAAAAAGCTGAGTTTATATACATTATCTGAAGATAGCTCAAGAATGAAAATTGAAACATGCCATGTTATTTTTCTTAACCAGAAAAAAATATTATCCCACTCTTTGACTATATGCAAAGTCATCCACTTTGTTTTGATATTTGAGTTTGATACAACTGAAGTTTAAATCATGAAGAAACATTCATTTTATAATCATAAATGCAATACCTGCACAATCCGACATACTCTAAAAAAGCCTGCCCAAATAATTGTTAACCTAATTTATATACCATAAAATCCCGGTTGTAATTCCCTCTTTTGTCATAAGCAACAGAAGTTAAACTTGGGAGGGGGCTTATAATCGAGATTTGTTTTTTTTAAAGTCATTAAAAAACCCTTTTTTACCATTAATTTAGAAGTAAATAAGGAAAATACGGGAGTGAGGATCTTTGATGTTTCTGCAGATTTCTGATTTATAAAAAAAATAGTGTCTAAATGCCCCCTCCAAAAACCCCTAAGCAAAATTTAAAAACTTTAATTTTTTTTCAAATTTACTTTTTTATTTGTTATTTGAAAATTCTTTAATTTCTTCAAATACTTTAAATTTTTTTCTGCTCAGTTTGTGATTTTGTTGCAAAAATATTTAAATAACCATCTAAATTATTTCCCACCTTCCACCCAAAAAGTTATCTTTTTTTCATTGCCCCTCCCCTCCCCCCCCCCACAACACACACGGTACAAAATCCTTTTTTTATTCCTTCTATTTAAACATAAAATATACATGTGATTCAGGGGTAAGAACACAGCCAAATTGCAAAAAAGAAAATCTTTTGCTTTCTTCCTACCTATTTAGAAATCCCCCCCACTTTTGAGAGGGAAAGGATGAGCACAAATTTCAAAGTGTGTGAAGATTTAAGGTGAGTGAGACTTATATGCGATGCTTACTTTCGAGGGCAGGGGGGGGGGGCTTACAATCAGATTTTACAGCAGTGGGAAAGTTATTTTATGTATGTTTAAATGACATGCTATATCTGTAAAGCCTTTTCAAGATAACCGCTATGAAGAAGGCCAAGATAAGAATATAATAATATGGATTAATCTGATATTTTTCTATTATTTGAAACTTTAAGTTTTACCTAAAGTAATATCAATCGACTACGAAAAACTTAGGTGTAAGATAAGGATAAATCATTATTATTGAATATGATAAAAAATAATCATTCTCAATCACCTATAAAAAAAATCAACTAAAACAGCAATAAAAAAAATCACAGACACATACACACACAAAAAAACATAGCATGCCAACAAACACAGTAATTTTCTTACTTAATTTACCATTTAAGGGGAGGTTCTACTTCTTTGGTCTAAAATTCACGTGATTTTTACATTGTTTTTTTCCCCCAAAGAAAAAGACACCACTGTTGGATAATTTTCATTATATTTATTAGCATTTCACTTATATATTTAAATTTTTATGTGTAAAAAAAATTAGTAACATGCCTTGTATGACAGAGAGTACCCAAAAGATCAGAAATGCAGGTGAGTGCCGTGAACTTACAATCGGCAACCATTTTTCTCCAGTGACAAGCACCTGAAACTAACTGGGTTACCAAATTATGAAACGGCATTAAATTCTCTGGAGCTTATATCAACATTAAGTTTTAAAAGCTAATTTTTGACAAAATAGCGGTCATTTGAACAAAAAAGGTAATTTTTTTTAATCCTTTTGCAAGCATGAAAAAATAATTAATCAATGAAAATTACACCTCTTAGTGGTATTAGCTAAAAAAAAATCATTATCCTTGTTTTGAATAAAAAATGAAGGAAATCAGCCAAATTGTTCTCAAGAAAAATGGTCACCCAGTTTGAAAATCATTGTTTTGAGTAAAGCAAGTTACAAATTTTACAGTAGTGTATCAAGGAGCAAAAAAAACTGTAATGAATTGGAATATCACATAACTGCTTTAGGAGAAATCTATACACTTGAGGGAAGCAAAAAGAAAAAAAAAATTTGACCCTAAGAAATAGAACCCCCTCTTAACAAGATATGTCACCAAATAGTAATCAATATTGAATTATTCAGTTGAGAGTCAGTATGATGAGTCATTTTGTTTTCAAGAACTTAGGATTAAAAAGAAAAACATATATTTTAAAATATATAGTTTTAAACATAATAAAAATTTAAGTAATTTTAATATAATTCATGTACTGAGAAACAAAAAAAAAAAAAAAAAAGTAGTTTTCTATCAACAGTAATTTAAAATTATTTTTAAAAAAATGTCAGAAATCAGAAAATATATTACACAAAAATTCTCAAATTTGGCTAATTTCTGATGAATTAACTTTCAGGAAATTTGAACCAGTGTCCATACCAACAAACAAGAAATTAAGTAATAACACAATATAAAATAAAATAGAAATCAAACAAATGTAGAATAGAAACAACCAAAAATGTCTAGTGTAAGAAGCCTTTTAAGTATCAAAGTATGATTTATTAATATACCATGTTCTGTATATGTAGCTATCATTGTAATTTTGCCTTTGGCAACGGAGAACCACTCTTGCATTGATGCCAACTGGCAACCCTTTTCGCTATGTAACCTTGTTGCCAAGACTAATACAGCAGTTGTGTAACTGACTCATTGGCAACAAACAGCCCGATTATTCAAATTTCCATTAAAAATCTTATTTCTTATACTGTCCAGTATTTTTTATCAAATGGACTTCCATCCATTTTGGTCTCAGCGACCCCAGAGGTCAGTACCAGCACTAACCTATATAAATTAATTTTTTCAACAACAAAAAGAAAAATGTCCGACTTGGACATAACAGCCCTAAATAAAAGAAGGGGCAATATCAAAGCGCAAGTAACCAGAATTGTGAATGCAACAGAGGACAAAACATTCAATATGGCTGAATAGAAAGCTCAGCTACAGCTCCTGTCAAAGGCTGAAGAGAAATTTGAAACTATCAAGATAGAATATTATAAGTTAATCAATGAAGACAATATCGAGGAAATGGAACAGCAGTTATCACAACTAGATGAGGATATACAAAAATTAGAGGTAAGCTTAAAATCCTCTATAAACAAATTTTATGAAGATGTAAATAAATCTGACAGTTCTATTCTTGAATTAAAATCGAATAGTAATAAACATGATCATGCAAGAGGGGTTAGCTTAAAGCTCCCTAAAATCCCACTACAAGTATTCCAGTTTGACACTTAGAGGCATATTTGAAGAGTGGACCACATTTAAAGCCACCTTCCATGTATTGATCAATAAAAATCCAGACTTAAAATACAATGAAAAGCTCTTTTATTTTTGTATAGTGCTAAGCAGGAAATCCAAAAGTTAACAAACTTCAGATAACACTTTTAGTTCACTCTTCAGTGAGCTAGAACAAAGATATGAAAATAAAAGAATAGTGGTAGATTGCCATATAAAAAATATTTTGAACATGTATACAATCAAACATGAATCTGCTAAGGATATTTGCAGTTTATTAGATAAGGTGAAGAAAAATTTAAGAACACTAAAGGTTCTAAATTTTGTTAAAGAAACATTCTCTAAGGCAATTTTGCTAAATATCATACTTGATAAATTAGGCCGTGAAACACACAAGCAATATGAAATACATTAAAAGACAACAAAGTACCTAATTTTGATGAATTTCTGGAATTCCTAGAATGCAGATGCCAAATGTTAAGTAGCATCAGTTTCAATATTTCTTCCAAATCTAGTTCAAAATCTTTATTCGTTAAAGCCAACAAATCACACAATAAAATGTACGTCACATGTAAAACCGAAAGCCATCCCCTCTATCATTACGATAAATATAAAAGTATGAAATTAGCCAACAGAATAAACATTGTTAAGAAAAACAAATTATGTTGCAACTGCCTTAGCAACTCTCATGTAATATCCCAGTATAATTCAAATAGTACTCGTTTTGTTTGTAAATCATCGAATCATCATATGACACTCCATAAGTTCTCAATACTGCAGATGAGAAATTATGACTCTTCATAAAATATAAGCAACCAATCATCGAAAGATATAATTAATAGAAAATTTGACAGAGAAGAGATCAAAGTGAAACTGCTATATATTCCTTTTTTTCATACGGAAAGACTAATAAATCTCTCTTAATAAACACTGCAATAATTTATTTAACAGATGTGAATGGCATTAAAAGTAGTGTTCACATTTCTTTTGAAAAGGGGCAGGGCGCATTTACTGAAAAAGGCCCTTTTTTGTCAAGAAAAAGGACACTTTTTGAAAGGATAATTTTAAAAAGGGACATTCCATGCCTTCAACTGGATTATTTTCAGTGCAGTATCAAGGTGAACTAGAATTGTACTATATTTACAAGGTTTCCAGCATCATGGAAAATCTGGAAAGTGGGAAATTTAGAAGTAGTCATGGAAAGGCAGGGGATTTTTTAAATATATAGGAAAAGTTAGGGAATTTACATTTTTTCTAAAAAGTCATGGAAACATCTTGGGTAAAAAATGACGAAAATTCATCAAAATCGCAAAATCTATCAAATGATTAAAAAAAAAAATCAAAAAAATTCAAAGAGCGATTACAGTAAGTCACTAATTTTGTCAAAGGATTGCGGAAATAAACAGAGAATTTCTTTGCATGCCCGTTTGGTCATGAAATTTTTAGATTTTGCATGTTTTCCGCGGCTCTTTGGCGAATTTTCGTTTCTTTTTTCAGCAGTGCTTTTACGAAAATCGCGTCTTTCCCACGGGCTTTTGACAAAAATCGGGTCTTTTCTGCGGCTTTTTGACGAAAATTGCATTTTTCCGAGATTCAATTCAAGACTTTCTGAAAAATCCAGTCCGGAAACAGTTAAAACCAAACCTAAAGCATTTAAAGCAAACCCGATCTGCAATGAAAAAAAATTAGCATCCACCCGCCCCGGGTCAGGTTTGGAAAAAATCTGGTCCCGACCCAAAACAAATTTTACTGCCCCCCCCCCCCCCCCGCTCCCCTCGGCTTGAAATTTTAAAAAGTCATCTGAAGTACTTTAATCAAATAGAATTTGTAAGTACATTTTAAACCAATCTACCCATTGCAAACGTATTATAAAAGAATTTTTTTTCTAATTATTTTATTAATTTCAGATTGCAACAACCTAAAGCAATAAAAGAAAAAAATGAAAACAATCTATGACCCCGCACGTGAATCCTCATGCTTAGTTTACATGAGTCATGTATTTATGGCCTTTATCGCTACACAGTCCAGAGAAAGAGAGAGGGAAAAAAAAAATAGGTAATGAGGTTTCTTACCGATAGTCGACGGACGGGAGCAAGAAGTTTTTGTTTTTATTAGAAATTAATTTTGAAAGAAAATTACAGAAAAGAAAAGAAAAGGGTTGGACGGAAAAAAAGTAGATAAAAAGAATCTTAAAATATCTTCTAATGCTTGAGAAATTTGTATTTAATCCTGCAAATTACTAGTTCTATAAATGTTAGCATGGTGCTATGGTGAATTTGCCACCAAGGTGAATTTATGGTGACTTTGCCACAATTTGACTTGCCACCAAGGCTATACTTTTCAAAACTTTTAATGGATTAGAATTAAAATCCTGATTTTTCGTTAAATAAGTATTTACATCGAAAGCAAATACTTTCTGATGCATTCACGAAATCATTTTAATCTTAGATGCATGGAATTAGCAAGTTCTCTTAGTCAGAAGCTATGAAATCGAATAGCACTTTTATTTTTTGATAAAGAGAAAAAGTCTTTCAGAAAACATTAATTGGACACCGTAATTTCCGGACGCGAAAGCTTGGGGATGGTTGTTATTAGACGGCAATAGCTTATCACACTATATGTAATACAGTAGAACCCCGCTAATCCGAACTAATTGGGACCGGTGCCTGTTCGGTATACAAAAAGTTCGGATTACCTGAAATTCTGATAAAATTAATTAGAAAAGAAAAAGATGCGTGCTAAACAAAATGTAAGTTATAAGTAGTCAGTAGTATAGTAAACATCTTGTAATCCGGCATCCGAAGGTCTGACATGCTATCCAAAGGGTCCGACATAATTTTTACATTTATTTTCTTAATCATCATCATCCTTTATAGCATTTACATATTTTTTGTAATAAATTTAAATGAAATGATTTTTTTTAATCCGCATAGAGGAAAAAAAAAAAAAAAAAAAAAAAAAAAAAAAAAAATCATGATCTATATAATTGCAGGAAATTATGCGATCAATTAATTATGGCATTTTTTTTATCTTTTTGAGAAAATTTGAGATTTTTTTCAATGACAGAATGAGAATTTTTGTAATTTTTTGTCGGGACTGAGTAAAGAAAAACATAATTTTTTTGCTCCAAGTGCTTAACAAAATTTACATATATATATATGTTTTTCATAATGTTTTCAACAACCAATTGGAAAAATCTGCGGGGTTTTTTTTTCCCCCCATCAATTAGTGTTTTTCAGAGATGCATTGACAAATTTGCGACTTGTTACTTTTTCGCAACTGATTAATGAAGAACTAAATGTCGAATCTTTTAAGCGACAAACTGCCGAAATTCGCATTTTTTGGGGGGGGGGGGGGGGGGCACACTTGATTGACTATACTCGCGATATTTATCAGCAACCGATTAACAAAATTTGCGATTTTTTTCAATGACTAATTGATGAATCCACTATTTTTAATTACCGATTGGCAAAATTAATATTTTTTTCTTGCAATTCTTTTTAATGACCAATTGATGTATCCCACTATTTTTAATTACCGATTGGCAAAATTGGCAATTTTTTTTCTGAGATACATTGACTGTAAATGTATCAAAGTTCCGCATTGTTGAGTCGAGAAAAATATTTTTCTGAGAAAAAACAATGTCATCTGCAAGCAGAAATAATAATTCATAAAGAACAGAAAGCTAACCTTTTCTTTTCCATACTATTAATATATACTATATCTTTTGTTAATTATCTGATTGCGTTCAAATTTTCAGAGAGTTCAAATAATAATAAATTAGGCCGCTTGCCAAATTTCTATTAAAATATAATAAGTTTTCAGAAAATTAGAACTCTCTGAAAAAAACCCACTGTAAAGATTACCCCAATAAAAAAATGACATATGCAGTTTAGTTGTTCAGATAACAGAAATGCGGCCGTTATCAGCTTGCATCTGATAATGTACTTCTCCATGTTTAAAGAATTTATTATTATTATTTTTTAGTCTATATCGAAATCATGATTTGTAAATATAATGCAATAAAAGTTAAACTAGTTTTGCATATTTTCAATTTTGTTGTAAATAAATTTCAATACAAATATTTAAATAAAACAAAACTGAACAAAAATAATACTTTTACTATGGACATATCCGCTAAATTTTTGCATGATTTTCCTTCTCTTTTTTTTTGCATCTTCCAGTAATTTCTTCTTACGATTCGATGAAGGCATATCTAGATGAATTTTATTTAACAACCACGTGAACTAGTGGAGCAATTTTTAAACTGCAAATGCAGGAGCGTTGGAATGTGGGAATACAGAACAGAACGCAGTGCAGAATGTTAAAATCTTGAATACACAATGAATTGGGGTTACTGCACCTGTTCTAGCTGTGCGTGGGGAGGATCCGATTGTCTGATTATCATCACCTGTTGTGACCTGACAAGTGAATCACTTGTTTTTCAAGCATCCACGTGTTTATTTCCATAAAGGGAAGAAAAATAGGGCATTTTTTTTCCAAGAAATTATGGGGTGCAAAGTACATGTTCTCAGAAATAGGCAGGGCAATTTTTCACTTATAAAAAGGGCAGGGCGCGTCGTTACTTATGCAAAATGGGGCAGGGCGCATCGACATTTACATAAAAAAGGGCAGGGCGCGGTGCCCTTCGAAAAATGCATAACGGGAACACTAATTAAAAGGCCATTAAAAGCTATTTTAGATTCAGCTTCAGAAAATAATTTTATATCATCTAGTGGAGTTGATGCTTTAGGCTTGAAAAAAGAAAAATTCCCATTAACGGTCTAAATAACTCATCATTTTTTTTTAAATCTAAGATTAGAGCTCATTTGTCAAATCAACAAGATGATTTTCAATGGGATATTGATTTATTAATCATCCTGAAAATCACAGATTTCACTCCTTCTAGAAAGATAAACATATCTCAGTTAAGAATTCCATTAAACATTTTTCTGAAAGGCACGTAATTTTTTATTCTTAAGAAAATAGATATTTTATGGAGAGTAGAATTATTTTTTGAATTTCTAAAGGCAAACAAAATAAAATTAGTGAATAATTTATTTTTGCAATCAAGTGTCTTTGGATATCTCATGTCAGGCAGTATTTTTGATAATACAATAACTAACAATTCAAAGTACTGTTTTTTTATCAAAAAATTTAAAAGCACTTTATCAAACATTGAAGTCATTCTGGGAAATAGAACAAGTGGAAAATTTACCACTTGAAATTAGTGGTGAATTAAAATTTTATAATCAGCATTTCGATAACACATATTTTAGGAAGCTAGATGGCAGATACGTAATGGAAATTCCATTCAAACCAGAATTTTCTGATCCTATTTTGGAGAATTGTAAAAAAATCATCTTGAAGAGATTAAATTACTTGTGACAACATCTAGAATGTGATCCTACTATGAAAAATCTATACAACAAGTTCCTGAATGTGTATCAATCTTTAAATCACAGGCAAGAAATAAACGAAACAACTGATTTTGATGATGGCTATTATCTGCTGCATTATAGAATTAATGCGTAATTTGCTAGTATAACTACCAAATTATACATTGCTTCTGATGCTAGTGCCAAAACAACAAACTGAAAATCCTTAAATGACTCGTTATGTAAGGGTGGGGTGCTCTAGAATGACCTTTTTTCTATATTAATCAGATTTTGAAAGCATATTTATGCATTTACTGCTGATATTATGGAAATGTTTAGAATGAGAGAAATAAATCATTCACAATACAAATTCTTAAAAATCCTGTAGAAAGACAGTCCATCATCACCCGTCAAGGTTCTTCAATTATTAACTATCACCTACGGTACCATCTGCACTCCATACTTAGCAACAAAAGCTTCAAAACAACTCACCTTGGATGAACAAAAAGCTTTTGCATTAGCTTCCAAAATTGTTCTATGGATGACTGTCTTTTTGGATCATGTAATTTAGAGGAATTTAAATTAATTCAGTCAGAATTAAAGCAACTCCTTCAAAGAGGGGAAATGAGCCTGCACAAATGGTGCACCAATAAGATTCAATCTACTGATCTTCAGATATTTCCCCTTGATAGAAATTCTGAAGAAATAACTGTTAAATGTCAGAGATGTTGTTGAACAGTTTCACTGATATGTTTATGTATAAAGTCAACATCAGTGCAAATAGTAATTTCACCAAAAGAGGTGTTTTTTTGAATACTGCCCACATTTATGATCCTCTTGCTCCCTTAGACCAGTGATTGTGAAAGCAAAAATTTTCATGCAACAATTGTGTTTGCTTAAATTAGAATGGAATGAGAAATTACCTTCGCATGTTTCCAAATAGTGAGGAAACTTCATTGCGACATTGCCAGAACTAGAGTCCATGAAAATACCAAGATGCTTCCTAACTGTACCTGTCAAATCAGTAGCACTGAATGACTTTGGGGATGCTTCTTCTAAGGCTTAAGGTGTGGTCCTATATATGCAAACTGTGTCTAGCACCAATGAAACTAATAGTCACCTTCTTTGCAGTAAATCTCATGTGGCACCTACAACAGTGTTAACAGTGCCACAAGCGGAATTGTCAGCTTTCTTCTTCTCACAAAATTAACTTGCAAGGTTTTAGATGCCTTAAAGTAACTAGTGTATGTTGTCCAGCTATGATCTGATTTGACAATAGTGCTAGATTGAATTGAAACCCCTCAAACCTCCTAAAACATTTGTGAGCAACCGAGTAGCTAAAATTAAAGAACTATTGAAAGACTTTTTGTGGCTTTATATCCCATCTGAGTATAATCCAGCAGACATAGTTTCTAGAGAACTTGACATGAGAAACCTTACCTCTTGTGAACTTTGGTGGCATGGCCCTCCCTTTTCAATGCTTAGTGTGCCATCTACAGAGATTGCTCAGAATCCTAATACAGTAAAACCTGTAAAGTTGACCACCCTTGTAAGTTGACCACCTGTCTATGTTGACCTCTGTTGTCAGGAACCAAATTTATCCTATACAAAACTATAAGACAAGCCCTTTGTAACTTGACCACCTGTCTATCTTGTATCTTGACCAGTGAAATTATGTAAATTCGACTAGAACTATTATAAAATACCCATCAAAACCCTTTATAACTTGACCATCCAAAAAGGTAACAAATCATGAATAAAAAAAAGTATCTCTCCACGAAATTTTCTGTTTTTTTTTCCTTTTTAACTAGAATTTCTAAAAGGCTGAAATAGTTCTTAGCCTGGGAAATGCTTTTAGCAGTGATAAGTGTAGGTAAATAATTCAAGGCTTATCTATTCTTACATTGTTGCTCTTGTGGATTTGGCTTTTCAACCCCCCCCCCCCTTCCATTCTTGGATTCTAGATTTTGTTCTTCTATTTCCCATTCTCTTATCATTCCTTCCCTTCTTTCAATAACCCCAGGTGTTACTTGGTAAGCAGAATTTTTTTTTTTATGATTTTTATAAATTATGTGTAATAACTAGTATAGTTTGAAGAATCACTAATTGGCTGTATATTGACTGACTTAAAAAAAATAAATAAATAGTAGTAATACTAATTGATTTTCAAATTCATACAAAACTATTAATTCATTCTTGTAGTTAATCTTTTCTTTTATAAGGTGTTAGAAATATGCATGGTTATACAATATTATTTTAAACCCTGTCAATAAATAAAATTTTTGTGGGAAAAAAATGACATGGTATGAATATTATGTAAAAAAAAAGTAAATTTATCATCACCCTTTATAAGTTGACCACTCCTCTAAGTTGACCACTGAAGTGCGGCACCGCAAGAGGTCAACTTACACAGGTTTTACTGTACCTTGACTAATGAACAATATTTAAATGAACTAAAAACTCCATTCAAATTGACTTTAACCAATAAATAACTCTAATTTTTTTTTATAATTTGCTTAATCTTACCAATAATTTTCAAAAATTAACTAGGATGCTAGCATTTATTTCTAGATTTATCTGACTCTGTAAACAACATCAAATTGCAACAGGCCCTTTAGCACCTGATGAATTAAAAAGAGCAGAAATTTGCCTTATCGAGCACATCCAGGTAAAGTATTTCAACACTGAAATCTGTGCCTTGAAAAAAGGATCTTCAGTTCATCGCTCAAGCAAGCTAAAGTTTTTAATGAAAAATATCCCATAGTTTTACCAGCAAGTCGTCAGTTGACAAAATCCGTTTTTCAGTATTATGATCTTCGAGATTTTCATGTCGGACCCCAGGCTCTTTTGAACATTATAGATCTAAAATATTGGCCACTTATTGGCAGAAATATTGCTCGTAAAGTTGTACATGAATGTGTACAATGCTTTAAATTTAAGCCTATACTGGCAAACCAAATACAAACTATTTGGATCAAACTATTTAAAAGTTTGAATATGTTTAATTTTTTTAAGTGGCTGGTTATTTATTTTATTTAGTCTCTACTTTTTTTTTTGTCTCTAGACACTGTATGGTGAATAGCAACTGGGTATTTTCAGGTTTATAATACTAAAAATGATGACAAATATTTAAAAGAAAATCTAGCTTTATTTCAGATAAAAAATATATGGTTAAATTAAACAGTTTTCTGAATGAAAATGATATTAATAAGATTGATGACATCTGTAAAAGGTCTATAGTTAAAAACAAAAATTTAGTCATTATTTTTAATGTCATAGTAACATCATTTCTGGAGACTCATTACAATTCAAGTAAAGTTAAAAGTAGAAATCAGAAATAAAATATAACATAATAGTTTTTTAGTTTCAGATTCAATTACAGAAATTAAGTCACTGTACTTTAAAAAATGCAAGCAAAATGACAATAACAATGTTTGAAATTTAACAAAAAGCCACAAAATAAATCTATACACAAAAATTTGACAGAGTAGTTCTTTAAAATAAGCGAAGAATAAAATAAAGTTTGATAAAGCACAAAATTAAGTTCATTCAACTATCACATATTGACATAAGAATACCTTATATTGCATCCACAAAGGCCTTTCTCAACAAAAACTTTTTCATAATTTAAATTAAAACATCTTAATTTTATATATTTCTATTACTTTTTATCATTATCAAAATATCCTGCAAATCAATAATGACCTGTCTCCTTGAGATGTCAATATCGCATTCCAAACAATCCCACAAACTCATTGCAAATGCGATCTTAAAGGCTCAACAGGATTTGCAGTATGTGCCAAGAAAGCAGAAGAAATAAAAGCCCTTCTGTTTGAAACCAGTATGAAACTTATGAGAGAGCTACGTGTAATTGTGAAGGTGAAACACATGCTCTCCAATCATGAAGTGCAATCTGCTGACTAGTCAAAGTAACATTCAGTTTGAAGGATGAATGGCTTATATACACTGTGTGGGAAAAACATACATTGTGGATGATAATGATATGCTGCATGTGAACATTTAACAAAATGAGTTAAAAGGTATAAGTAAACAGCAAGTTAAAAGATCTTGGATAAAAGCAACAGCTAAATGGGTAAGTAAAAGTATAAAGGCTTTTAGCCAAAGTTCTAGTAGTAAAGGTTTATACCTAATAGTTGATCAGAGAAATGGGTCCTAATGGCTAACAAGTATAGAATAGAGAACATTACACATGAGATATAATTTTTTCTTTTTTCCTGTATCAAAAGCAGGGTATTCTCTACACACATACATATGTATAATGCATGAGTAAATACAGTATGTGGAAAGTATGATCGCAGCAACACAGCAGTTTTGAACAAAATTGAAAGGCAGTAACTTTTCAAATATTAAAAATCAAAAGTTTGATAATACTAATCAAACTGAACTTAGTGCATAACATGAATAAATTAAGCTAATATTATTATTATTTGAAACTACTTCAACTTAAAATTAGAACTACTTTATCCAAACATACACATGAAAAAAAAATGAAAAACATACTTTTGTAGGCTGGAAAACAAGTACTTAAGAAATTTGGCAAGCCTGGTAGAAAAGTGTTGGATTTCAGTTACAGAAGCACTGAAACAAGCATCAAATTAACATATGTAAATAAGCCATATACATTTAGATATAATATATACATAAATTGAAATTTCTATTTAAAATAAATGTATTGAACTTACACAGAAGCAGGAACAGCAAGAACCATTATTTTATCTTCTTCTGCCACAAAGCCAACATGAACAAGTTCATTTAAAACCATTACAGAACAACTATAAATTCAATGAAAAATTAATCATTTAAATAAACTAAAAATAGAGATATATTTTTCATAACCTCACATCCATTTAAAACAAAACATAGTAATACAAAAATATAAATTATAAAAATGATGTTTTAAAAATATGAATAATCTACAGTAGTGTTCAAAAGTATTTTGATAAAGAGGCTAATAATTCACTTAATTGAAAAGAATAATAAAATACAAAAATGAATCATTTATTTTATTTACCCATATTCAATGTTTTAATTTTAATAAATTAACAATAAACTAGTTAGTGCCGTCAAGATTTGATTGTAAATAAGTTGAATGTTTCATTAGAAAAATTCTTGAATTTTTAATTAGCTGCTTTTAAATTAATTATTGAACGACGAATTATGTGATGCATTTCTATATTGCTTAAGTGATTCTTATTTCTTTAAGGCGGTAAATGGTGCTGCCAGTCTAACCTATTCAATGAAGTGAAAGAATTTTAAGTTTATAATTTATAACTAATTATGCTTGCTTTTTATCAGAAATTTACCTAAAAACACCAGGTAGAGAATTTATTTTTACTTACTATGACTTCATTAAAAAAATAATAATATCTATTTTCATTTATTTATTTATTTATTAAAACTACACGGCCATTAAAATCTGCCATGAATTTTATTTTTATCTGTCTCATTCTCTAAAAACATAAATTTGAAACTTGAAGCAGCTAACGATTTATAATATATATTTTTTATTATTTGAATTTTATTTAAAATTTTTATACATTTTTTAAATATTAAACATGGATATCAAGGTAATTTCTTTTATAGCTCTTATACGATATTTTTCTTTCTTTCCGTTTTAGAATTTGAAAGTTGAGAATTACTTACTGATTCAGTTATACAAGAATTTTTAATTTGTTTATGTTTTAAAATTAGTTCTATTGATTTTGAATTGATTGGTTGTTTATGTTTTTAAAGCAGTTTTGTTTCGTTAAGTTTTGAAAGTTTAAGTTTATTTGATGATTTTTTTTTACACTTTTGGAGTAAGGGGGATGGCCATATCTTGCGAAACCTGTGAGGATTCAATTTCTATTTTTTGGTACCTGTTTTTTAACTCCTCCCACTTTCCGAAGAGCAAGGAGTTGTTTGTTTGTTTTTTTAGTTATAAATATTCATTGATTTCTATTGTTTTGCACTCTCTTTTTCATGGATTTCATAAATCATTTACTTTTGATAGAGCTATATTTACTTAGTGCATATAAGAAGCTGCGTTGCACCTGATGCACTGGGTTGTTTGTTTTACACCTTTTTAAAAACATTATATATATCCATATATATGTTACCGGCCAAACCTGATTTTAGGCCAAACTAGTTTATCCTAACGCGCATAGGATAAACTAGTTTTTCCTAGGCCAAACTAGTTTATCCTAACGCCCATAGGATAAACTAGTTTTTCCTAGGCCAAACTAGTTTATCCTAACGCCCATAGGATAAACTAGTTTTTCCTAGGCCAAACTAGTTTGGCCTAACGCTAATAAGATAAACTAGTTTAGCCTGCTATTCATTAGTCTGAACTAGTTTATCCTAGGCCGATCTAGTTCATCCTAGGCCAATTCAATTTGGAGATATTTTATTGATGCCAAAGACCTTCTCAAGTGCCAACTTTCTAGTTTATTCTTGGTCAATCGTTCCGGCACAAACCTTGTGCAAAGTAGTATTCCCGTCACCCCTGTATAATATATTTTATTCAATGAGGAGTGGGATACTGTCCCCCTATCCCGTGAAATCGTGAAAAATGCCAGACAGCAACGCCACTTACTAGGCTATTTACACCAACACCTAATCAGCATCAATTCATTTGAAGGACTTACTGAATCTGAAGTTTGTTGAAAATCTGTACATTAGTACTTGAGATAGAGTTATTGCGGAAATCATGTAAATTCTGAAAAATGCGACATAGCAGCGCCACCTGTTGGGTGATTTACACCAGAACATAAACAGCACCAATTCATATCAAGGACTAACTGAATCTGAAGTTTTATGAAAATACGTGCATTAGTTCTTGAGACAGAGCTATTGTGGAAATTGTGAAAAATGCAGCACAGCAGTGCCACCTTTTGGGCGATTTACACCTAAAACTAATCATCAACAATTTTTTATTAGGGACTACCTGAATATAAATTTTTATTAAATTCCGTGCATTAGGTCTTTAATTAGAGCACCCACAAAATTTATGTCACAAGCATACAGACAGACATTTTGTAAAAACATGATTTGGGGATCTCTGACCCCTCAAACGTGTAAATCCGTCAGAAACCGGAAGTCGAAAATTTTCACGAATCCAATACTTTCTTGTTGTAAAGATAGAAGAAAGTAAAAAAAATAAATAATAATAATAATATTGTTATGTCATGTTTGTTAAAATGTAAATTAAAATTAACTTTATTAAATTCTGTATACATGACATACCTTTTATTTTTACCATCCCCAAGTCTATGTTAAAATATGACCGAACACCACTGCTTCACATGTTTTCTGCCGGTAAATATGCGATTCAGTCACGCCGTAATTGCTGTGATCTTGAATCACCGTTACTCATTGTTTTCAGCCTACGCAATGTTTCCTTGCATTCTAATTGGTCGATATTTGACGTCATCGTTTGTGAGTCACTGGCGTTCTGGGTACGTATTTTTTTTTCATGTATTGGCAACAGCTTTATGCAGATTTCCACAACAAGCTGGTGTATTTAATGAGATGTAGCATTGCATCTTTCTCTCTCTCTTTTCTGTTGTCTTGCTTAAGAGCAGCGTCTGTTTAGATTTTCGCCATGTAATTAAGGCATTGTAGCTTTCGCTACATATGTATGAAGTCTGCTGGCGGTTCTTCTTATTTTAAACAGATGTTATTTAATATTTTAAGTTATTTTAAGTTTAGTTCAGTGAAGTTATGCTGACAACATTTTTCATATGTAAATAATGTTCGCTCATCATTAAATAGTTAGTTTACTTCAACTGTGTTATTTACTGAAGTCTTCCACTTACATGCATTTCCATAATATTAAGATTTCACTGTGCATTATCTGCTATTAGTAAGAGAATCCAACAGGAGGGTTATGGGCCCAGCGGCTCGTAACACAAATACTTAAGTATTTTTTGGAAATGTGGAAGTGAAGATAAGGTGGCTCCTGTTTTTTCGTGGACTCTATCATTTTTTTTTTTTTTTAATGGAACTTTTTACTAGGTTTCCTGAGTGAATTTTTAACGAACTTTTCTGCTGTTGGTTTCCTGTGAATTTGAAGAGTTGCCGTTTTTAATGGATGGGGGCTGATGGATTTAAATCAAAACATCACCCTGTTGACTGGCACTAATTGGGAATCATGGAAACATGAAGTAAAGGTTCTGTTACTTCACTATGGAGCGTATGAATTCATAAAGCCTGATGGAGTTAAAGAAATTTCACCTGTGAAAAGTGTTGACAGTAAGGATACAGCGTCTGGACTAACTGAGTCTCAGGAAAGCGTAACCCAAGAGGAACCTGATGGAGTAAAAGAGAAGTCACCTGTTAAAAGTTCTAGTAGTAAAGACACAGCTTCTGAAGTAACTGATGTGCTAACATGGAGAGAAAAGCAAGATTTGAAATTGAGGAAGAATCGTGCCTATACTATCATATACCAGTCCCCGAGTTCTGAGTTTAAGCCCCTAATATCAAGTACTACTGACGGAGCAAAAGCCTGGAAAATTTTACACGACCATTTTGAGCCTACAACCCGAGCAAGAGTCATCCAGCTTCTTGACGTTTTTTTTAATACCAGATATGTTCCGGGAGAAAACCTTGGACTTTTCCTGTGTAGAGTCAAGCAAGCAGCAGAGCGACTACATGAGGTTGGACACCAGTTACAGCCACTCTATCTGGGATATCAGATGATTCGGAGTCTACCTGATGAGTTTCAGGCCACAGTTCAAGCTATTTATAGATGGAGCGACATAGAGTTTGTTCCCGACAGGATTGAATCAGAGCTGTTATTGGAGGAGAATCGCTTGAAGTTGTCCCAGAAAGATTTTGCGAATGTGGCATTTTCTAGTGAATCGTCTGTAAAGCATTTTCCAGGTAAATTTAAATCCAAAGGTCTTAGTAAAAGTAAAATTGGTCCTTGTTTTTATTGTAAAATGTATGGCCACTTAATTTCAAACTGTAAACTAAAGTTAAGTAAATCTAATAATGAAATGTCTAATGATAAAAGTAATTCTGATGTTAATTGTAAAAGTAATTTTAATAAGTTTGGCTCTAGAAATTTGAAACCTAATGTTAAAAGTAAAAGTAATTTTAAAGATAAATTTTCAAGACCTTTGGAAACTAGTAATGTAGAATGTAAACATGTTTTTAATTGTACCTTCTCTGAATTGGAATGTAGCTTAATAGAGCTTTCTCCTGAACTGTGCGAGGCAAATTCATCGGATCTGGGCTATGGAAATACCCAATGGGTTTTTGATACAGCCGCTACAGCACATTTTTGTAGCAATCGAAATTTATTTTTCACTTTTGAGCCAGTATCCGACTTGCACATGTCTCTCGCAGTTGGGGAGAAAGAATGTCCAGTTGAGGGAAAGGGGACAACTCAGTTTTTGATAAAGTGTAAAAATGGTAAATTTAATCGCATCATTTTGAAAGATGTTTTGTATAATCCTAATTTAAGAAGAAATTTACTATCTGGGGTTAAGCTTGAAAAACTGGGGATTAATTTTGTGGGTAAAAATGGCAAAGTTTTTGTTTATGATAAAACTGGAAATCAGCTTTTTTATGCTTTAAGAAAAAATGACCTATACTTTTTTGAAACCATCAAAATATGTAACTCAGTGTGAAGGAAATAACAATTCAGTCAATTTTTCAGCAAACCAAGTAGAAAAGGTAGATATTAATGAGTTATGGCATGAAAGGTTCTGACATATTAACAGTGAATATGTCGTTAATACAAGTAAACAGAAAACTGTTAATGGTTTACCAATGCTATCTAAATTGACTGAAGATTGTATTTCCTGTAAATTAGCTAAATCAAAAAGAGTGTCATTTAAATCAACAGGTTACATAAGATCCAAATCCCCTCTCCAGCTGCTGCATATGGATTTGTGTGGTCCCTTGCCTGTTTCATCTCATGGGAGAAGCAGATATTTTTTATCTATAATTGATGATTTTTCTAGAAAAGTTACTGTTTATGCTCTTAAAAATAAATCTGATGTTTTCGAAACTTTTCTTAGGTATCAAAAGAGAGCCGAAAGGTTTCTGGATAGAAAGGTGGTTTCAGTTAGAACCGATGGGGGGCTGGAATTTTGTAACGATGAATTTGAAAAATTTCTAGATAGTCAGGGTATTTCCCACGAAAGAACAAATCCGTATTCTCCAGAGATGAATGGCTGTGCGGAACGCTACAATTTAACTGCTCTTGACGGAGTCAAAAACTTTTAAATTCAAGTGGCTTATCTCAGAAATTTTGGGCAGAAGCTCTTTTGTGTTTCACATATATATGGAACAGAGTTTGCCATAAAAATTTTAAGAAAACCCCTTATATTCTGGTAGAAAGCCATCCGTCTCTCATCTAAAAAAATTTGGTTGCTTGGCTTATGTAGGTGTACCTAAACAAAAAAGAAAGAAGCTCGATATGAGAGCCAAGCTTGGAATTATGTGTGGTTATGCACAAATGACTAAAGGGTACTGTATATGGGTTATAAGCGAGCAGAGAATTATAGAAACAATAAATGTTAGATTTGATGAGAGTAAAAGGGGGGTTGACATCATAAATATTTCAAAAAAAATTTTCGTTCTTTTTCTTGCTTAGACTTCCCAGAGGATGGTGATATCATCCCATCCAAAATGGAAGAAAGTAGTGTCAGTCCTGTAAAAACTAAATGTTTAACTCATGATTTAAATAATAGTTCAGACGTAATTCCTTGCAAATCCATTAATTGGATACGAACTGCTGTACGTAGGAAAAATGAACCCAGGACAGATATCTACTATGGCATAGAAGGAACTAAAGTTAAATTAAGATCTTTAAATGATACTATTAAATATTGTGCAGAGAATAACATAAAATATGACTATGATTTTTTTGATTTCAGCAGTAAAAATAGTCAGTCAGGTAAAGTTTCAGATTTCTCAAATAAAGAAGTTAATTTAATTGAAGTAAAAATCCCTAAAAGTTACAAGGAAGCTACCAAAACACCCGAAGCATCTGAATGGGTAGAGGCCATGAACCAGGAAATGCAGGTCATGTATGACCGCAAGGTTTGGGACCTAGTTGAGCCGCCTGAAGATGCACAAATTTTGGGTAATAGATGGGTGTATACTGTTAAGAAAAATGAAAAAAAATGAAATTGTAAGATTTAAAGCACGCCTTGTGGCACAGGGATTTAGTCAAATTAAAGGTTTAAGCTATGATGAAGTTTTTAGTCCGGTTGTTAGTTTTTCAATTATAAGATTGTTCTTTGGTATTTTTGTGTGTTTCTTTAAGTGGTTAAATGTACAAGTAGATGTAAATAATGCCTACTTATATGCAGATTTAGACAAGGTAATCTATATGCGGCAGCCGGAGGGTTTCATAACTGAAGAAGGCAAGGTTTGTAAATTAAATAAATCTTTATATGGTCTCCACCAAAGTGGTAGACAATGGTTTTTCGAAATAGATGATGTACTTTTAAAATTGAATTTTATTAAACTTAACTGGTGCAATTGTGTTTATACATATAAAAATAAACTTGTTCTTCTATTATATGTAGATGATATAGTTATATTTGGTAAAACTAAAAGTGATTTGGAACTTGGTGTAAGTTTGCTGCAAAAGTTTTTCAACCTGAAAGTTTTGGGAAAAACAAAAAAGCTCTTGGGTATTGAGTTTGAGGAAGTTAATGACAAGCTGTACATTCATCAAAGTACTTACATTGATAAAGTCTGTAGCCTGTACTCAAAATATAAATTTCCTATGAGCAATGTGCCAATGCCCAAGGGGCTGATTTTGTCAAAAATGGACTCTCCAAGTAATCAAAATGAAGTAAATGAGATGTCTGAATACCCTTATAGAAATTTAATAGGTTGCTTAAGTTTTATTGCTGGTCGTACTCGGCCAGATATAATGTATGCTGTAAATCTTTTATCACAGTTCCAATCCAATCCAGGTATGAAGCACTGGCAAAGTTTACTGAGATTATTAGGTTATTTACAATATACTAAGCATTTTAAATTAGAACTATCCAGAATTAATGATTTGACAATTTCTTGTTATTCTGACTCTGACTTTGCAGCAAATAGAGATGATCGTGTTTCCATAGGAGGCTTTATTTTGATTTTAGATAAGTCACCAATTTCTTGGAAAACTTAAGCAGAAATGCATTAGCCTTTCTACTATGGAAGCTGAATATGTTACTCTCACTGAAGCTGCAAAGGAATTAATTTGGATTAAAAATGTTCTAGAAAATGAAAGTTTAATTTTAAATCTAAAAGAATGTTCATTATTTTGTGACAATCAGGCAGCTATCGCTTTTTCTAATTCACCTGTAGAGAATCAAAAAACTAAGCACATCCATATTAAATATTTGTTTTTGAGAAATTTAGTCTATGATAAAATATTTAAATTAAAGTATATCTCAAGTAAATTAAATTTAGCTGATCCATTTACAAAGAAAAAGGGGGCTGATTGTTATGTCATGTTTGTTAAAATGTAAATTAAAATTAACTTTATTAAATTCTGTACACATGACATACCTTTTATTTTTACCATCCACAAGTCTATGTTAAAATACGACCGAACGCCACTGCTTCACATGTTTTCTGCCGGTAAATATGTGATTCAGTCACGCCGTAATTGCTGTGATCTTGAATCACCGCTACTCACTGTTTTCAGCCTACGCGATGTTTCCTGCATTCTAATTGGTTGATGTTTGACGTCATCGTTCGTGAGTCACTGGCGTTCTGGGTACGTATTTTTTTTTTCATGTATTGGCAACAGCTTTATGCAGATTTCCACAACAAGCTGGTGTATTTAATGAGATGTAGCATTGCATCTTTCTCTCTCTCTTTTCTGTTGTCTTGCTTAAGAGCAGCGTCTGTTTAGATTTTCGCCATGTAATTAAGGCGTTGTAGCTTTCGCTACATATGTATGAAGTCTGCTGGCGGTTCTTCTTATTTTAAACAGATGTTATTTAATATTTTAAGTTATTTTAAGTTTAGTTCAGCGAAGTTATGCTGACAACATTTTTCAAATGTAAATAATGTTCGCTCATCATTAAATAGTTAGTTTACTTCAACTGTGTTATTTACTGAAGTCTTCCACTTACATGCATTTCCATAATATTAAGATTTCACTGCGCATTATCTGCTATTAGTAAGAGAATCCAACAAATAATAAATATATAAATTGTAATTGTGGAATAACAGCAATTTAAAAAAAGGTGCATTAAAAATAAAGTTGGCCTGAGCCAAATATTACTGATATTTTACTGAACATACCAAAGATCCTGCCGGTGCAAATGACTTTCATATGAGCTGGGTTGGAAATTGCACTGAAAATTTCTGCCTGTACAGACCTCAAGAAGAATGCAGTCCAGTCTTGACTTAAGCCGGAAAAAATTGAGTCCAGGTCCATCTCGGTCCGAACCTCTCGAAAGCTGGTACCGAGTGTCCGGAAGGAAAATATCGAATAACCAAAAGACTAGCTCACAAAATTTTGTAAATATGGACGCTAAAATTCTATTATATTAAAAATAATAATAATAAATAAATAAACGAGTTTTTAGTAAACTTCGCTCACTTCCATAGGTATGTTTGAGTTGAGTGGATTCGTTTGAAAAATTTTGAATTCGAGCCTGAACTTGACTCATTTTTGAGAAACTGAATTTGATTTTGAATTACTTCTTTTATTATTATTATTATTTGTGTGTGTGAGCATACTCAACACTGGTTTGCATCAATTAAAGCACATCAGATTGAATTGGAAGAGGATAAACTAGAAGGTTGGCGCCGAAGAGGTCTTTGGGATTAATAAAATCACTCCAAATTGAATTGGCCTAGGATGAACTAGATTGGCCTAGGATAAATTAGTTTGGACCAATGAATAGCAGGCTAAACTAGTTTATCCTATGAGCATTAGGCCAAACTAGTTTGGCCTAGGAAAAACTAGTTTATCCTATGGGCGTTAGGATAAACTAGTTTGGCCTAGGAAAAACTAATTTATCCTATGTGCATTAGGATAAACTAGTTTGGCCTAGGTCAATCTAGTTTGGCCAGTAACATATATATATATATATATTTATATCTGAATTTTGTCATGCTGTAACTCTCGAATTTTTGAACCGATTTGGATGAAATTTTTCATATGCATAGTACATAACTAATGTCTCGACGAAGTTTGTTGGCCAACTTCATCCGCCATCTTGTTTCAAAATAGCGGCCATTGGAATTTTTGAAATTTTTTTAACATTGTATACTTATAGAAAATGTTACGTTTCACAAAATGCAAACTCTTATGTATCATTTTAAACAGAATGTTAGAAACATTAAAAGATATGTTAAAGAGTCACACAGTGTAAGTGAACAACATAGGTCATTTTAAAGAGAAAGTTAGGAAACCGAAAAAATTTCCAAACGTGTTCACAAAATTCAAATGGCCGCCATTTTGAAAAAACATGGTGGATGAAGCTGGCCAACGAACTCGGTCGAGGCATTAGTATGTACTCTGTATATGAAAAATTTCATCTAAATCAATTCAAAAATTTTAGAGTTACAGCACGACAAAATTCAGATATATATATAATATATATATATATATGGATATATATATATATGGATATATATATATATATATAAATTTAAGTCACTTTTATTGATTTACTTCAATATATTTTGATTTATAATGGTGGACGTTAATACAGTTTGATATTTGTATTTATCAGTATGAAGAAATGTTGTAATTTGTTTGTATATACCCCCCCCCCATACATTTTGTAAAGAACATTTAAAATTTAACCCTCCGACTGTCTTGGAAAAGGGCAAAATTGTAATGTTGTTTTCTCTGCATTTCGCTTTAAATGTTAAAAAAAAATGATTCTTTGAACATTTTAGAAAAAAAACTTAATGACGAATATGAATGCAATCCTTGGAAGTATTAATTATTGTTCAATGTATTAAAAATACATTAAATCAATATAATTATATTACTTTAAATATTGCTTGTATTGCAGTGAAACCTGGAGCTTAGTGAACGTATTAACACGGGCTTGTCAGTGAGGGGGTTAAAACATTAAATTTATTATCTTCTTAATAGAAACATACTTTTATATTATTATAATTGTAACTTAATTGAAATGATTATTAATTTACTTAATATTTAATACAATAATTATAAATAATTATAAAACATTATAATAAAGATGCTAAGTGATTATTATCAATATTTAGTTATGCTTTTTTTATGATATTGTTGTGCTGTTTTTAATTGATTTAATCAGTTCTAATATTAGAAATATTTTAAATTTGCAATTTTTCTACAGTTATATCTGGTATTTACAATAGATGGCACCACTACATATTATTTTTATTTTAGATGTGATTGTGTTCAATTATAGTCTTTATTAACATTTTAATTTTATGTAATTCTGCTAGATGGCATTAAATAATTATTTATTTAGTTCTAAATAATATTGTTGCCATACCTTTTTTATTATAACTCTTAATTATTGTCTGTTTAATTTTTAAAATTACTTCTTTATGTACAATTTAGTAAAAATTTATTCCAGGATCCTTTAAATGTATATAATAATTTTTATTATAAAGATGACATATCTTAATTATAATTATTATATTTATAAGAATGTGAATATTATCCGCACGTTGTGATGAATTGTAACCATACGAATTCGATTTTAACTCTACCATTAATTAGGCGGGAATTTTGCTGTGCTAAAATTTGATACATGTTTGAGTTGTAATAAGGTCATTGCAATTCTCTTGCTGGGTATGTCTTAAATTTAAATGTTTCTATTTATTCATATTGTTCATTATTACAGATCTTGCATTAATTAATAATTTTTTTAATTCAACTTATCTGGCATGGTAAATGTATGCTTTTTGGTGTGGGGTCGATTGGGTATATATGGAATTCAATTTTTAGCTTAATGCTGGATTCTATTACAGAAATCAACTATGCTTTTGCTTATATTAGTATTTCCTGTAACCTTGAAAAAGTGAAATGCTGTATAAGCTTCTGGCTACATCCATCCATTTGATCTATTATTTGTTTACGACACGTCTTTTAAAGGTTCAACATTATTTTGCTGGTTATTTGTTTCTTTTGTCTTTAATAGGTTATTTTTTCAAAATTTGGTGGGTTTTTCATATGTTTTATATTGATTAATCATACGCAATGTGCAAGTGAATTAGTGGATTTTGTTTAATTTGTATTACTTGTTAAGGATTCCATCTTTATTTTGTATAATGTCACAGTTATGATTTGTTGCTAAATTTATTAATTTAATTATAGTAATTAGAAATAGATGATGATTTGTAATTATATAACGGTTATATATATATATATATATATATATACATACTGCTAAAAAAAATTAGGGGAGCAAGCAAAAAAGCAAAGAGAACAGTGCAAGACAGCAATGTACGGGCATAAAATGGATAGTACACGTGTATCAATGCGCAATACATAAAAAAAGATGCAAAAAAATTGTAAGGGAGCTTTTATTCTTTGAAAAGATGGTTTAGGGCAACAATTTGGTTTCATGTAAATGATAAAAAAAAATTACTGTTTAGAAATGATGCAAGATTTTTAATATGGTGTGTGGTCTTCTCGAACAGCTAAGACTGCTGCACACCTGTTTTCCATGGATGTGATGAAGTTATTGATAAGACTTTGGAGAATACTGTTCCATGCTCAAGAATTGCAATCTCCAAGTCCCAGACAGTAAAAAGAGGCCTCAGTTTCGCAGCTATGCATCGTCTGAGTATGTCCCAAACATGCTCGATCGGATTTAGGTCAAAAGAGCATGCTGGTCATTCCATATGCTGTATTGTTTTAGCTTCAAGCATGTTTTCCACAAGATGAACTGTGTGAAGTCTGGCATTATCATGCATGGAAAAAAAGAAATCACTAATTAGTGCAACATAAAATACAACATGAGGTCTCAGTATCTCGTCTGTATTACTTCGGACCGTCAAAGTGCCATTCTGAATGATATGCAGGCCCATACATCCACCTATGCTGTTTCCAGCCAATAGCATCAACCCACCTCGTCTGTAATGTGATCTTTCATGAATGAATGTGGGATTATTTTGAGTGCAACTTTCTCTCCATGCCAAAACACATCAGATGTGACATATAGACTGAATCGGGACTCGTCTGTAAACAGAATTCGACTCCAACAATGTTGCTTCCAAACTCGATATTCAGTTCCCCACCTTCTTTGGGCCGCACAGTGGCTTGAGGTCAATGAAATACAGACCATTGGCTTACGTGCATAGAGACCACCCTGATGAAGCCTACTTTGGACTGTTTGGCTGGACACCCTTCGTCCTTTGGCCAAGAACATCTGTGTTTGCAGCTGAGTAGCATTGCCCATTCTGTCTCGACGAGCTGTTAACAGTAGTGATGGGCGATAACGAGATGTTTTTCTCGATTATCTCGATTGTATGGACATCTCGATACTTTTCGATTGTGTAATTTTTTTCTCGATGACTCCAGTTTGCCAATTGCTTTTATACATCATATATTATATATTATATACGTCATACATTTATCAAGAATCGTCTGCGGGTGAACTGGAATGAGTCGGCGTTAATAAAGACTAGGCGACTTCGCCCGCTAGTGGGCCCCTCCTTTAATCGGGCCCCCTAAGTTATACGTAATCTTGTAATATGAAATCACGAACAGGTTACCCACTATAAGACACCGTATAGCAGGCGTGGGGTGCACGCACTACAAAATCTTGTAAAAAAATATAATCTCGAAACGAACGAACCTCGGACCAGATGTCTTGGGGGAGGGGTCAAAGTGAGCGGAGGGGCACAGTAGCTGCATAATATGAATAAGTCGTCACAGGTCTTTAGGCCTTTCGAACCATATGTCACATGAGTGGTCTGGATCTGAATTTATAAAAATGCCCTTCCCTTGGGGGCAAAGAGGGGGGAAGGGTGCGGGAGATGGATAACATGAGTAAGTGGTCATAGGCCTTTCCAACAATATGTCACATGAGGGGTCTCGGCTAAATTTAGAAAAGTGTCCCCCGTGGGGGAAAAGTGGGGGGCGGTCACCGGAAGTGCAGAACATCAATAAGTAGTCACAGACCTTACCAATAATATCTCACATGTGGGGTCTTGGCTAAATTTGAAAAAGTGTCTCCCGGGGGGGCAAAGTGGGGGGACGGACACCGGAGGAGCATAACATCAATAAGTAGTCACAAACCTTTCCAACGATATCTCACTTGTGGGGTCTTGGCTATATTTTTGGGAAAGTGTCTCCCGGCGGGAGCAAAGTGGGGGGACGGACACCGGAGGAGCATAACATCAATAAGTAGTCACAGACCTTTCCAACAATATCTCACATGAGGGGTCTTGGCTAAATTTGAAAAAGTGTCCCCCGGGGGGGGGGGGGCAAAGTGGAGGGAGACTGTCATTGGAGGAGCATAACATCAATAAGTAGTCACAGACCTTTCCAACGATATCTCACATGAGGGATCTTGGCTAAATTTGAAAAAGTGTCCCCCGTGGTGGGGGGCAAAGTGGGGGGGGGGCTGTCACCGGAGGTGCATAACATCAATAAGTAGTCACAGACCTTTCCAACAATATCTCACATGAGACGTCTTGGCTAAATTTTGAAAAGTGCCCCCCTGGGAGGGGAAAGTGGGGGGGACGAACACCGTAGGTGCATAACATCAATAAGTAATTACAGACCTTTCCAACGATATCTCACATGAGGGGTCTTGGCTAAATTTGAAAAAGTGTCCTCCGGGGGAGGCAAAGTGGGGGGGGGGCTGTCACCGGAGGTGCATAACATCAATAAGTAGTCACGGACCTTTCCAACGATATCTCACATGAGGGATCTTGGCTAAATTTGAAAAAGTGTCCCCCATGGTGGGGGGCAAAGTGGGGGGGGGGGCTGTCACCGGAGGTGCATAACATCAATAAGTAGTCACAGACCTTTCCAACAATATCTCACATGAGACGTCTTGGCTAAATTTTGAAAAGTGCCCCCCTGGGGGGAAAAGTGGGGGGGACGAACACCGTAGGTGCATAACATCAATAAGTAATTACAGACCTTTCCAACGATATCTCGCATGAGGGGTCTTGGCTAAATTTGAAAAAGTGTCCTCCGGGGGGGGCAAAGTGGGGGGGGGGGCTGTCACCGGAGGTGCATAACATCAATAAGTAGTCACGGACCTTTCCAACGATATCTCGCATGAGGGGTCTTGGCTAAATTTGGGAAAAGTGCCCCCAGGGGGGGCAAAGTGGGGGGGGCGGACACCATAGGTGCATAACATCAATGAGTAGTCACAGACCTTTCCAACGATATCTCACATGAAGGGTCTTTGCTAAATTTGGAAAAATGCCCCCCGGGGGGGCAAAGTGGGGGGACTGTCACCGGAGGTGCATAACATCAATAAGTAGTCACTGACCTTTCCAACGATATCTCACATGAGGGGTCTTGGCTATATTTGGAAAAGTGTCCCCCGGGGGGGGGGCAAAGTGGGGGGACGGCCACCGGAAGTGCATAACATCAATAAGTAGTCACAAACCTTTCCAAGGATATGTCACACGAGGGGTCTTGACTAAATTTAGAAAAGTGTCCTGAAATTTCATATATTATAAATAATATTTATCGGAGGGCTCCATAAAAAAATCCGATCTAAAATGATTAAAACGGAAAAAACTACCTCCCGCGGTGGGGTCCAAATTGGGAAGGGGAGGAAGAAAGTCTCATAATATAAAAGAGTCATTCGAGAGCTTTCCGATAACATATCACATCATGGGTGGAAAAAAAGTTTGAAAATTGATTCCCCTCCCTCCCCCCACTTGGGTCCACTCTTTCGCCCCGGAATTTACGCAGCTCCCACTTTAAAATTTTTATGTTCAATAAATAATATTTACCGGAAGACTGCAAAAAAACCCACATCGAAAATTATATTTAAATTTATTATAGAAATCGGCTACGGTTTTAAAAATTTGTTCGCCCCCTCCCCACCCCCCGAATTTCACCTTCAGGGGAAGAAAGGTTCATAATATGAAAGAGTTGTCAAAGGACTTTTCGATAATATGTCACAAGAAGAGTTCGGTATTTTTTTTTTAATTGCTCCCCGCCCACTCTCACGTCCTCTGAATTCAACCGACCCACCTTCCTCTTTGAAATTTTTATATTTAATAAATAATATTTATCGAAGGGCTCCGGGTATGTGACAGCTTGGTAGGGCTAAAATAAGAAAAACATTGAAAATTAAAGCTTCATTTCACAGCTCATTGTCATGCCTGTCAGCTCTGTCCAGCTCGCCCCTCAATATGTCATCTCGGCCCTTCTTGGCCGAGCGTGAAATGACAATCATCGAGAGTAACATTTCGAGGAAGGACGAAAACTGATTTCTTATTCTCGACAATGTCATATGAAATGTTGAACAGTGACCGAGAGCGAGAAACGAGAATGGCAATGGGAAGCAATGAGTTACAATCAATGAGATATCTCGAAGTAAGCGAGAGGTTTGCCCTCGGTTTTGCCATCTCCTCGAGATAAACGAGCAGTTTGCAGCAGCAGAAAATATATCTCGAAATGCGAGAGAGAGGACGAGAGAAAGGAAGCTTTCAGAAGAGTCAAACTTACCACGCTTCTGGTGTAAGTCATGATTTCCCAAAGGAGTACATGTTCTTTTCCATTCACTTTTGTTATTAACCGATATGGGTTAGGAGGCATAGTGGTTTAAGTTATCAGTTCGGGTTTCTGTTGTTGATATAGAAGTTTTCTAGCGAATTTGGCGGCACCAGTTTGTCTTGATTTTCAATGTTTCTGTTATTTTAGCCCTCATAGCTGTCCCATATCTCTTAATATTAGAATGCTATTGTTAAAACAAAACTGCACTGCAAATTATGTGTTTTCAAGATTTTAAGTGTCGCCTCAGGAAACAGGATTTTTCAAAATTATTTTCCCCCACTCATGTAATATATTAAAATAAGGGTAATCTCATAACCTTTCTAAATCTACCTTTCTTTTGTCAATCCACCGTTAATTGTAGGCCCCTGGGCTTAAAATACTCTAAAGGAATATACTTAGCGGCGGTTTTTTTCGTACTCTGGTACGGTATCTTGCACTCATAGGAAAATTATAAGACTAACATCAAATTGTGTCTAAAATCGAATAAAAAATATGGACATATGTTTCTTAATTTTAACTCCCTTCTTCGCCTCAAGAGGGCGCTTTAAAGTTTTGTTTCTTCAAACCTTTAGTATATTGTTTGTCCAAAAATTATAAAATTCACAAAATAAAGTCTTTTCACTCTCCCTTATCTTCTCGTATCAATTTTATTTTTACTACCACCAGGGGACGCCGCCCAGTGAAACATTTTACTTTTAGCCTCAGGCTATTGGTATTTTTCATCTGTTTTTCATAATGTTTTGTCTCTTTGTTTTTCTTCATTGTAGATACCTATTGTACCTATTGTATATGTAGATACATTGTTTTTCTTCATTGTAGATTTCTTCATTGTCTCCAAGTTCTTGACCCATTCTGACTACTTGGGCACTCATTCTGGACCAGCTGTGGCCCATCGGGCCCCTCTTCATTTGTCTGGCTCTAATCACACGCTTCACTTGTTCTTTTACCATTTTTCTTTTTCTTCAATTTTTTTCTTATTCAATGGTTTAGTTTTTTTATCATTCTCAACTTCCCCTAGTCCTCTCTTACATGAAGTTAACTTTCATCCTTGGTCTGCCCTACTGTCAATTTGGGGCCTAATGCCCCTTTTTTTGGGGGGGGGGGGGGGTGGCGTTTCTTCTACCTTTTCCAGACCCATCATCTAATACCACGTTGGTAAGGATTGGAAAATTAAAATTATCCAAAATACCAAAAATGAAGTCCATTGAAGTTTTATTTTAGTTATAGAATTCCCTATTAGCGGATATATTCGTCTGCTTACTTTTCTATTTTACGATAACACTCCTTTGTTTTCGATAAACGGAGAAATTCAACAGCATTAGATACATTTTAGACATTTAAGGAACTTTAACTTGTATCAAACCTTCTGCCTTTATCGAAAAGAAGAAAATGCTAATCGATTCTAGCTAATGCGCCTAAAATAAAAAATGAGCTAGTAAATGTGTCAGAAACTAGCTACTTTGGATTTCGATACAGACTTGAAGAATCATGTTGGAATCGCTAGGCACTGGAAAACAATTTCCGTGTTAGGCAGGTTCCCTCTCAGTAGTTATATATGTCTGGTTATCCTTACGTTTTTCGATAAAGATGTCTTGTTTTCGATAAACGGAGAGATTCCACAGCATTTGATACACTTTAGACATTTAGGGAACTTTAATTTGTATCAAACCTTTTTCCTTTATCGAAAAGAGGGAAATGCTAATCGATTCTAGCTAATGCGCCTAAAATAAAAAATGAATTTTTAAATGTGTCATAAAGTAGCTACTTTGGATTTCGATACAGACTTAAAGAGTCATGTTGGAATCGCTAGGTACTGGAAAACAGTTTCCGTGTTAGGCAGGTTCTTTCTTGGCAGGTATCTTTATCTTATTATCCTTACGTTTTTCGAAAGAAACTTTTGTTTTCGATCAATGGAGAAATTCCACAGTATTTGACATTTAGGGGAACTTTAAACTGTATCAAACTTTTTGGAGTTATCTAAAAAGTAGAAAGGTTATTTGATTCATCAAATGCGCCATAGTTACGCGATTTGGATATGGCAGTTTCATAAAGAAGAAAGGGGAATTTATTCCAATGCAAAGAAAATCATTTTAAAATACTGAAATTCAAATGAGATATCTTTATAAATTTCTTCCATAAGATTAGCATTAGCGAGCAGGTCTTTTCATTTGACTGAAGTAACCCCTTAAGCCTAAATCAGGAGAAAATAATTGCGATAGCAGAATTATCGAGCAAACCCTATCACTACTATGAAAGTTTCGGCCAGAATAATAGCTAAGTTTTCCAACAATTGTTTTTAGCTTCTCTCGTTATAATCGATTGTAAAACATCTCGATTGTACATTCTAGGAATTAATCGATGGCTGTATCGATTGTTATTTTTTACGATGACGATTTTTCTCGATTGTCGAATTTTCGAGAATCGCCCATCACTAGTTAACAGGATATATTGGTCATCAGTTTCTGTGTTAGCACATTTTTGACCTTGCACGTGTCGATGACTACCATTCCATCTGTCTTGGAATCGATTCCACAGCCTTTCACGAACACTTCTTGCGACTCCAACAGTGTTCACTATACTTCATTGTGTTTCCCCAAATTCAACTGCCCCAATAACATTCCAAGCCATGGATTGCTGTAAATCATGTTGTTGTGACATTTTCAAGCCACCTTTTCTCAAAACACAAGCTGAGCAATTGAATTTTACAAATGAGGCAGTAAAACAGACATTTCTGCAAAATCTCGATTTCTGCCCTTATCTCCTTTTTCCAGTTTTTGACGTTATAAACTTTAATTTACATGTGAAGTTTTCTTTATCTGTTTTCTACAGCACTTTAAATTATGGATGTTTTATTTTACGTTAATTATCGGTATAAATATTTACGTAATTTCGTTAAAACCATGTGCTCCCCTAATTGTTTTGAGCAGTGTATATATATATATATATATATATATATATTATAAAAAAGATCATATATGTATATATGGATTTTATGTATATATATATATGAAAGGATTCCGTTTATACTTCATACTATGTGTGAGTAGTCATGGCAATAAGCCGAGGCAGTTGGTGCTGAACCTGACTTTTATTTTCTGTAATAATACATATCATCTGAAGTCAGGCCCAGTGACTTAGAAGGTGGTAGGAGCCAAAGCTCTCTGAATCATTCCTGATATTCAACAGAGGACAGCATTATAATCTGACTGTTCTTTCCCCCTGTACTCTGCTTTTCATCAGCTAGTTTTTACTTTATCCAGCAGAGGGCAAAAATATCAAAGTGGGAGGCTTATTCTTTCATGATTGGTGCAGTATCTTTTTTATAACTGTTTTTTATATGCAGACAAAAGTCTGGACTTATAATTGCACAACAAGAGCTAATTCTAATTTAAATACCGACAAAAGTTAATTATGATTTAATGCTTATCAATTTTCTACTTTGACACTAATTAAACTAACATCTTTACTTTGATTAATTGATCTGAAATTAATCCTTTGTTTACAATTTGATTCTTAAACTATCTAGCATATCCTGAAAAACTCAGTTTGTTTATGCTATAAGTATAATGATGCTTTACTTCCTTTTTCATGAGAGACTTATTACTTTTATAAGGATTTTAAGATAATTTAATATGTTTTATGATGACTGTCTTATGTCAACAAAGGGTAATTTCTTTTCCAACCTTATTTCATAAATATCTATTAGTGTCAAAGATTCTTATGATGAAGAGAATATTTTTATTTATTTGCTTTAAGAGTCTATGAAAAATAAGTTGGGTTTTCTGATTTAACAATTTAATTTCAATTTTGAATTTAAAAAAGTTCTTATCTTTTAAAAAGGGGTTTCTTTTTATTTACTTATTTTTATCCTTTCATATATATAGATATATATAATTTTATTAATATTATTAATATTTATTGTTAATTTATTAAAATTTTCTTCCAGCTTCAGACTGTTTGTTTGATGTAGATTCAAAATTGATATTTTAATTCATCAATGTTAAATTTATAAATCCCATATTCCACAAGATACTTTTTATTTGAAAAGTGTTCTTTCAGTTTGTTTTTATATTTTTTCATACTTTTATAGTTTATATCCAAGTAAATACTGCTGCATGATACTTTATTTATAAAATAATACTGTATAAATAATGTATATATTATATATATATAATATATATCGAAGTTTCTGACGAAATTTTACCTAAGGAATTTACAAATTCGACTTATGCAAAAGTTTACAGAACACATTACTTACGTAATACCTGTACACTGATGTGACATTTCAACCTTCTCACTGCCGCGAACTGATATATCTATTCACTAAGCTGCAGGTTTCACAGCAATAGAAGTATTATTTAAATTAATATAATTTTACAAATATAATGATGTTTTAAAACCTTTTGTCATGATTAATACTCTCAAGGCTTATATAACTATACGTAATTAAACTTTTTATGTCATATTGGATAAATCATCTTTTTTTAGATTTTAAAAAAAATTACAGAGAAAACAACATTACAATTTTGCCCTTTTGCTCGGCGGCCAGGGGTTAAATAACAAATGTTTATGTGATATAAATCTTATTGCTGTCATTTGAAAAAAAAAAAAAAAAAAAAAAAAGAGTTTAAAACAATATTCTATATAATTGAGATGTTGTAAATAAATATGGGTTAAAAAAAGTAATGTAATACTTATATCTAATAATTTTTATGTTCATAACATTTTGCAATTTTTTTTTTCAAATTAAAATTTTACAGTGCAACAAAAAACAATTTAAAAAATTCTCAATTTCATTTTCTGTAATTTCTATCTCCCAATGAAATATAAATAAATAAAAGCTATAAATGAAAAACAATATATATCAAACATATATATTTCATGACAAAACTATGTTTTGCAATCAATACTCATTACAGTAATATTAAAAACAAGAAAATAAAACTCAAATCATATTCAACCAAACCTTTGAAAAATTAAGGAAAAAATCAAAGGCAAAAAAATAAATAAATAAATAAATAAATAAATAAAAAAAAAAAAAAAAAATAAACATTCATATAGGGATCTGAATTAATAAACATAATTCGAATTAGTTGGATATGCCAATCCCAAAACTTTCTTCTATCCCATACATCTTAACATCTTACAAATGTTACTTCAATATTATTAGTTCAATACTATACCAAATTTGACCTTTATCTTAAATTTCTACTTCAGTCAATTAATCGGAGTAAAAATGAGTTAATATTCATCATGATATTTAATAAAATCAATATTTTATGTTATTCTGTTTTACATCAGCTGTTTGTGAATAGCCGACTTAGCAGGATGTGAAGTTCCTGTCGCTGCACTGCACAAGCCATCAATGTTCAACATAACTATGAAAAATTGAGAAAATTACACAAAAATTGGTATTACAGCACCCCTTCTTGCAGAATATTTCCAAGTTCAATGAGGACTTGCTGGCAATAGCCAAAAACATGCACGAAAACTTGGTTCAATTCAATGCATAACTTCTTACACTTTTTGATGCTACAGCGGTGACACATGGATAGTTTGGATTATCATGTTTTTCGGTATCTCTAACCTTCTAAAATAAGTAAATCTGTCAAAAAGCAGAATTTTTTTTTTCGATTACAGTACTTTCTTCTATTATAGATAGAAAAAAGTAAAAATAAACACACAAATTAGCAGTCTCCACTTATCACATGGAAACTCAATGTGGAAAAAAAGAAATTCAATTGTTTGCAACTTCATTAGGCTTTTTTTTTTCACAGTTTCCATTAAAAATTAGTCCTGAAATACACTTTTTAGCTTAAGAAATGACGATCACAGACTTCATTGTATGAAATATTTTGGTTTTAATCATTACACGCATAGCATGTCAAAAGAATTCTTAAACACCACAGAAAAGGTACAGTCGGCTCTTGTTAATTCGAACTCGTTGGGACCACAAGAAATGTTCGAATTATACAGAGTTCAAATTATGGAAAGTATGAGAGAAAACATGTTTAAAGGGGTACTATTACAAAGGAATTAATGTTATAGTATTTTTTTTAATTTCGGATGTTATCGTTAGAATGATTTAATATTAAATTAAAAGATATAAATACATAAAATAATTAATAATATTAAAATAATATAAATAAAACATAAAAATTAATAATACACTATAGAACAACGGCATTTAAAATTACATTTTAATTGTACTATAATTTTCTTACCTGAAATTAGATGAACATTTAAGAAATTATTTATCATCTCTATGAAAAAAATTATCAATTGTTGTTTGCTTAGTCCTATTCATTTTTGACTTTTAGCCAGTTTTTCTATTTGTAACAAACAGTTAAGTTCTTTGTCTGATAACGGCTGCATCAGGATAAATGTACGCAAACACTCAATTGATTGTGCAATTGACTTTTCTGTGGGTAAGGAAAGCACTTGGGACATAGTAGCAGAATCACCAGAATCCGATTCCATCTCCTCATTGCATTTTTCATGAATTGTTTCAACAATTTCTTCCACAGTTAAGGGTCCAGATACTTCTAAATTATTGTCGGCTGTTACATACTCTGCGAACGTAATATCGCATTGGAACTTTTCAGAAAAGTTTGGAAATTCTATTTCTTCAAAAGGTCTGTCGTTTTCGTCATTTGCATTATAACCATTCTTTTTAGATGGATGGATAAATCCGGCATGTCGAAAGCATTTTTCTATTGTTTCAGGTTGTACGGCGTCCCATGCCGTATATAAATCGTTGATGGCCGTGAGTAATGTTATGTCGTAGCTTTCTTTAAGGTCAATCGAAAATAAAATTTGTTCTAGAATCCTTTTACGATAATGAGTTTTGAAATTTTGAATTATTCCTTGGTCCATCGGTTGCAGTTGTGCTGTAGTATTAGGGGGTAAATATTCAATCTTTATAGAGCTCAGTGTTGGTAGTTTACAATGACTCTGCACATTATCTAGCAGCAATAGAATTTTTCTGTTTTCACGAGAAAATTTTTTATCCAGTTCTTTTAACCAACTGATGCAGATCTCACGCGTCATCCAGGCTTTGGCATTTGCCACATAATCAACAGGCAGTGTTTTAACTCCTTTGAAGCAACGTGGATTAGTTGATTTACAAAATAACTAACAATTTTAACTTCTCACTTCCATCCATATTGGCACCTACCATCACAGTTATCCTGTCTTTTCTAAGTTTATCACTTGTGCACGTTTCACCTTTAAATGTTAAAGTCTTATTAGGAAGAAGTTTATAAAACAACCCTGTTTCATCTGCATTAAACACGTCTTTCATTGCATAAGTAGAAATAAGTTCGGGTAGCTTTTCGCAGAATTCATTGCAAGCAGCGAGGTCTACAGCACCACTTTCACCACACACAGTTTTCTGTACGATGTTATTTTGCTGCTTAAAACGTGTCAGCCATCCTTCGCTGCAATTGAAATTTTTAATACCCATGAGTAGTGCAAGTTCTTTCGCTTTAGCTGCCAATATAGGTCCACTCAAAGGTACATTTCTTGCCAATGCATCTTTTGTCCATAACAGTAAAGCTTCCTCTAAATCCTCATGGGCTGCTGTTCTCATACGTCTTCGTCCTTTAGCAAATCTTTCCTTTTCCCATGATTTCAGGATGAATTCTTTATTTTTCAAGTAAGTAGACAGCGTATTCTTTTTTATTCCATATTCTGCAGCAATTTCTGATTAGATTGGCCACATCCTACCTTTTTAATAATTTCCACTTTTGCTTCTAGAGTTAACGATTTATAACTTCCACGTGGAGCCATATTTTAAAGAAACAAGACCTTTTACTTTCTCAAAAAACAATTTAGCAGTAAGTAAAACCATTGACAGAAAAATTCGATCCCCAGAGTGAAAGTAGAATGTAGTGATAAAACAGGTTTCCCCTATCTTTAACAGATGTCCACTCAGTGAATTTCTTGGAATGTCACTGGGTCAAATGCTACAGAAGGGATTAGGAAAAGCACAATTGAAGAAGGGGCGGATGTGTCATTGTTGGACAGACAGGGCGCACTAAGAAAGCGGATTTCAAATGCATGGAATTATTATACTAGTTCAGAACAATTCTGACAAAAATGAAAGAAAGAAAGTTATTTCAAGGATCTGAAGTCCATGAGAAAGTAAGGAAAAATGAAAAATTGGAATTCTCATTAGTTTGAATTAAACGAAGTCAAGAGAAAATGAGTTCAAATAAAGGAAAAGTTTTAACGTTATTCTGCCATTGAAAATTTTGGGACTTCATGTTTAGTTCGAATTAAGCGAAGATTCGATTTATCCAATTTCAAATTAACGAGAGCCGACTGTATAATCAAAGTCAAGTCCTTTGGAGGAAATTTTATCTATGATAATCTTTAAAGATTAAAACAGTTCATTAAAAAACATCTCTTGATTTATATGTTATTTTTATAGTGCTGAGAGACAATGAATTTTGTGTTATTACTATGTTATATTTAAAATGAATAATTTTTTTGTATCTTTTATATTGTCTATAGTTTTAAGTACCCATTATTAAATATGTACATATTGAAAACTATGATACTATAAGTCAAGAAATTTTTATGTAGTCAGAAATCTTATATCCTTTTCAAATGGGCTATTTAAAAAATACTGTTTTTTAAATAATATATTTTAAAACTAAAAAAAAAAAAAAAAAAAAAGGTTATGTTATAACTTAGAGTATGTAGCAGACAATCTTTTTATCTATTCATTTACAGCAGTGTTTTATTGAATAAACATACTACAAGAAATTAATGAACTGGTTTTAACACTTTTGTTTTAATAAAAACAAGTATTATTATTCATTATACAAGTATTGTTTATTATTTTTCCAATAATATTTCCTAAACACTTAGTTCAAACCCCTTTGATAATTTTAATTGTAAAAATATTTTATTTCTTTAATATAGGAGTTTTGTCCTCATAAGATTTCTAAGAGCATTACATGTTTGACACAACGAAAAAAAGAGATAAAAAGGTTAAAAGTAAAATATTTCAAAATCAAATTTATCACAGACCAAATTAAAAGACTTTTAACTTACTAATAATTTACAATCTCAAGCTTGTAATACAAACAAAGATAAGTTGTACAAAAGGGTTTTTAAAATAAAAACATCTGAATATTAACCTTAATAAAGGAGGTGTAGCAACATCTGATATCATGTGCGCTAGAGTCAGAAACATTCCCTTCAGTTGAAAAAGTAGAGTATCATCATCAGGATATCTGTATAAGACATCATCCTGGTAACAGATCATTTCATACATTAATACATATAATATAAAATGTAATCATAAATAAGCTTGAAATAGAAATATAATACATTTCCAATCAAATGATTTTGTCTTGTAGATTCTTCAAATGTGTTTTGAAAATAAACTTTTGTGTATAAGGACAAAAAAAAAAAAAAAAAAAAAAAAAAAAAAAAAAAAAAAGGGAGTCAATTATAAATGGAGGTTTTCCCCTTACATTATTGAATAACTTAAAAAAGACATATTAGAATGGGGTTTATTACTTTGATGACAAATGCATTAAAAAATGGTGATGCTAAATTTTATTTTATCACTTCTGAAATAGTTTTTTTCCTTCCTTTCTTTTTTAACTCAATGAAATTTCAACTTCTAATGGTACAGTCACAGCCCAGAGTCATTGAATATTGCATTGAATTTTAGAAAACCTCAAGTTGAAAACAAAGAATAAAGTGATTGCTTTTTCTGACAATAATATCAATGTTATGGTTGGAGAAGTAAACAACAATGGTGCTAAGCATGTTGCCCTCCCCCCCCCCCCCAAAAAAAAATACCATGGATATAGGCTGCACAAGATATTTTGCACAATGCAATAAAACTATGCTATCTATCAATAGATGTTGATTTTATTGTAGTGAAAATATACTCAGAAATTTAAATTTATACAGTCAGATTACAAAAGTTAAAAAAATTTGTAAAACAGCTGCCACTGAGAATTAAAAAAAGACAAGCCACAGTAAAACCTGTTACTGGTTGTTAATAATTAAACAATAACACTGACAAGGAAGGTCTCCTTACTGGGCATACTCAGAATATTTAAAAAAAAAAAAACTAATTAAACTACTAATGTATGTAATAAAGGATCAGTCAAATTTAGAGGTGGAATTACAGTAGAAAGTCTGTAAAAAAATAAAATACTTTCGAACATTTGGTGTGAAAAGACAAAAGAGTCACGCAATTTGGCGAGCAGCACTTTTTGATGTTATAGTTTATTTCTGGACTTGTATCCCGCACTTGTAGTTTATTTCTGGAAAGATTTGGAAAATAAATTTAATTATAAATTTAAATGTGTGGTATGCAAAAAATTTAATGAAAGGTACAAGCAAATATTGGATCCAACATCTTTTTTTCCCCCATATCTATTGGTTTCACATTATAAAATGCAAGAGAAAATTTAAATTTGTACACAACATCAGCATTATTTATTGTTCATGAAAGTATTTTCAATGAGTTTTTGTGCAAAGCAAATATTATAACACACATTAATCTATTAGAGTGATGGAAGATATGTACTAAGAAAATACTGAAAATGACTATATGAAACAAAGTATGGAATGAACAATTAATCTGATTAGCCATAGATCCACACTATGCTGAAAAATCAAAATGTTTACTTTTTGCAAGAGAAAAACCTGTTTTGGTCGATCCTTAATCATAATATTTCAAAATTAATCAAGTGAATGAGTTTTATTATTATTTTTGTTAATTTCAAATAAATTTAAATAAGTTTTTTTATTTACATTAATTTTAATAATTTAGTGAAGGTTATTTTACTATAAAATGTATAGTTTTAAAGTTATTTTTTGAACTAATTAAAACACATATATATCACAAACCCTGATTTGGAAACATACATTCAGAAATTCCAGAAACTGAGAGTCAGAAAAAGAAGAAAATTTAACTGTTAGGGAGTTAAAAATATTCTTATAAATAGGGTTACTTTAAAAATTGGCTTCTATTAACAGATTAATTAAATATGGGAGCAAATTTGTGTGGTTGTATGCACTGGGAATCTATAGTACCATTAAGAAAGATTTTCACTAATCGTTATTACACTAAGGAGGTTGAAAATCAAAATTAATAAAAGAAACATAGATTTAAAAATAAAGCTTCGAAGACTTTTGATGTTACAGAATTTATACATACATTTTCAACTGTCCCATTTCCAATAGTCAGAAAGAACAGACCATGTGGTACTGGCAGATATTGGGATTGCACAAGTTGAATAGCACTGGATTCACCAAGAAGTTCATTTCTTAAATCATACTAGAACAGAAACATATTTTACAGAAGAAGTTCAGAGTTCTAATTACAAAAAAATTAAAAAAGCTATTTTTTTAATCCAGTATTTAATTAGATATAAATACACTTTTAATAAGAAGATTTGACAAATATATTACATTTTTAAAAAGAAAAAAATAAATTAGGAATCTAGATATGCAAAAACACAGCTGGCAAAAATAAGAAAATTACTTATTGAGAAAAAAAATATCACCATATAAGGTTTTAAATATCTATCAAAATTGTGCATTAGTCGAAGTAATATTTGGTCACATTGCAAGAAATGCTTTATTTGATTTAGAGAGGTAAACTGGATTTATATGATTTTTGATGCAAAGTTTGCAAACTAAGAGTGTGTGAATTTCTCGAGTTAAAGAATTATTTTATGAAAATAGTCATCTTAATAGTAGCATAAGAAATTGTTTTTTTATTTATTAGAAAACACAAATTTTAGCAGAGTATTTACTAATTTTTTACCAATTTTTTTATACATGAAGCACTGTATCTGCTCTTCCCCTTCTTTTTTAAAGCTATTAATATGTATGTGCTTGAAGTAACTGAAAGATTACTTTCAAATCCTATAATGTTTCATTTTACTTTACTTCATAAATTTATGCACATACAAAATTATTTTTTCAATGTAAATGTAGAACTTCAAAGAGTAAAAAAATATTTCTTATTTTTTAGAGAAATTCTGCACATTTTTGGAGAAAGGATAGTCAAAAGTTTTTAAGAAAAGGCAAAGAAAGAATATTTAATTATTTACCCATCGTCTTAGGACTAACTGAGATTTTGGAAACATACTTTTTATAAATTTTTAAAGAAATTGTTATCTATGAACTGAGTTAGTTGAAAATCTTCATAGTAATCAAACATCTAGTAATTAAAAAAATTATACTTGGCACTTAACACGTTGACTGTCATATTGTTAAATATAGTGTGAATCGTATTTGATCCATACAATAGTCAACATGTTAAACTTAACACACACTTTCCTCCTGATATACATGCAAACAAAGCAAATAATCAACTATGATAATAAATTATATGCCTCTATATTCTAAATTTTATAAACTATTATTTTTTAAAAATCAAATTATATAATTCTTCCAATTATTTACCAGTAACTTTATTTGGTATACATGTTTTTCTCCTTAACCCATTAGCTCTGAGTGTGATAATATGAACATGGTGAAAAAGTGTAGAAAAACCATACGTAATATGATAGATCTTAAAAAGCACATTCAAATCACAACAAATATGCAAAAGAAATTATTGGTCTGTAGATGACTTTTTTTCTTACAGTACACGCAATTAGTAAAAACACAGTTTTCAGAAAAGCAGATACAAAGTTTATAAATCAATTGGAGTGTCTGTGTAAAGTAGACATATCAATTTTAAAATGTTTCCAGTTTTAATTTGAATATTTTCATGTAGTTTGTTTTGGTCGATTCAGAATTGTATACATTTTTAAAAATGTGAAAAAAAAAAAAAAGACTCTTTGAAGGTTTAAAATTGATGACTCTCCTCAATATAATTCTTAATTTCTATATCTCTTTTCAAACAAAGAGAGATGTGCAATCATAATATAATTCTAGCATCAAATTAGAAAAATACTCACATGCTTGGGTCGTTGAAGATGTATCTGAGAACTATCTTGACTTTTAGATGACATAATGGTTAATTTTACCTAAGAATAACACAACAAAGTAGTAATTAAGCTGCTATATATATATAAATTAAGATGAATTACAAAAAAAAGATTTATTTTTTACATTTCAGTACCTTGGAAGGAATGGGGATACCTTTCAGAACATCTTCTAAATTGCTCATGTTAACATTAATATCATTCACTGACAACACTCTGTCACCTACAAGTAAAAAAATGAAATAAATAAATATATAAATTAAAACGTATTTGACTTTATAATCTAAATTGCATACAGAGAAGAAAAGAAAATTAAAGCACCGATACTTTTGAAGTAAGCCAGTGAGATTCAGGATTATAGAAAATTTCAAAACAAGACAATCTGACACAAGCAAGCTGACTAATATTCAAACTATTTAATTTTCCTGACCTTTTCTATGAATTTTCCAGGTCATTTTCCTGCACTTTCCCAAATTATTTTTTCGAACAGAAACCATTCTACCACCACAGTACTAAAAGTTATTTATCTTTTTCATTAGATGTTTTCCACCAGGAAACAAAAGGACAATTTGGAACAAGTTTTGAATAAAATCTGTAGCAACAGCTATTTTATCCCAGAATAGCAAAAGAAATTTATTTTAGTGCCATTTGATGCAGGTCTTGAAATTCTGCAGTCTCTTCTTTCTCTCCTGAGAAATCGTGCCATAAGTGGCATAGCAATGAAATTTCTAAGTTTCAATCATAATTTCCTGGCTATTTTCAGTGCAGCATTTATTAGTTTTCAATTTTAAAAAAAATGAGAAAATCAAATTAAAATTTAAAAATCCATACATTTTCTACAGAGAAAAATAATGCTTAAAAGTTAGGGGAAAAAACCATTATTTTAATTATTCCCAGTTTTGTAGTTGTAAATAAACCAGACAGTAAATGCTGGCATCAATAACGTCCAGTGCTAGAGTATACACTATAGCTTTATTTGAGAAACAGGGGGTGTACAGATCTTCTTTGAAAAATCCATAAGGTATATGCATATACCATCCACTACACACCTTGATTATTCCATTTTAATCATTTTTTAATTTACAATAAAAATAAATTTTTTGTATCTATATAACTAAATGTTAACCATAACATATCCCCAAAAGACAATTTATAGAAAACATCATGTCTTACCGATTTTCACATCAGGCATTTCTTCAGTTGGTCGTACTGCAAGTATGCAAGGTTTTTCATTAGCAGAATAATTTTCTTCTAAAGGCCCCAATTTTAGACCTAATAACATTTCTGCTAAAGATGTTTTACCGTTACTACATGAGACAACTTTTATGGGATCAACATCAACAAAAATATCTTTAGACTGAACTTGTGAAAATTTACCTACATTCTGAAAAGGATAGGGATTGTTTTCACTTTTGCTCGAGTCAGTAAGGGGAAATGACTTCCTCTCCTTTTTCTTCCTTGCTTTCATCCACTTCTTGATTTTTAGAGCAGGATTAAATTTAGATTTAGATCGTTGACTCTGAGTTTGTTCAGGTGAATGGGATTCGTGAGGTGAATCTTCTAAAAGGTTTTCAGTACTTGAATCAGTTTCAATATAAAATAAGCTGCCATCATTTTTCACATGCTCCAACCATGGTATATACTCACTGAAAAAAAAAAAAAAAGTAATACATACAATAAAAAATTTAATTATGAAAAATATAAATGAAAATGAAAGACAATTTTACAACCCAAAATTTCTGACATTGGGAATAAGGCACATTTTTCAAAAAGGAGTGGAAAGAAAAGGAAAGGTTTTTTGGTTAATCTGATTGTGGCAGTGGTGGAATATCAGAAACACTTCCAGAAGAAACTGAAGAGAAATTTAAAATAATGGATTTAGATATAATCATAGGCAAAATTGCACCTCAGATAGATTCCTGGTATGAAAAAATGAGAAATATGTGTGTATCTTTTGGATCCATTCTCAGAATGAACACAACTTTGAATGATAGTAATACAATCAAGAAATTAATTATAATTTGTACTAATTATCTGAGTGATAAATATAAAAGAAATAAAAACATATAAGTCAGTGGGATTACTTTTCAGGATCTATAAAAAAGGTTACCCATTCTTCTCAATGAAATTTACAGATTGAAGCTACGATCTCTGTTTCCTGAACTTTCCATGCACTCAGAATTTTTATTATTCTATTGCACACCTGGCCAGAATTATTAGCGCACTAACAAATATAAAGAATCACAAATTTGATAAAATTCTAAGCACTAATGAACAATATATAATATATTTATAATCCAAAAATAACTGTCTGGCTCATTGTTATTTAAAAATACAGTATAGGATCTGTTATCCAGAATGCTTGGGACCTGGGGTATTCTGGATTGGGTTTTTTTCATTATTCAGAATACTTTACTATGAAATTTACAAAGTAACTAATTTCACAAATAGCAATAATACATGTAAATACACAACTTTGTTAATTTAATAACTTATTTAGACAAAATAAAAAAACACTAACTTACAATTCAAATTATAAAAAAAATATATCAACATGTAAAAATTAGTTTTGGGACATGGGAACATAATCCTTTCATTTGAATTTTTGGAACATTTCTATTAAAGTTGGTTTCTTACACTAATTGTTCTTGTATCCTGTATACTAATATGATTTGCTGTTCATGGAAGTAGCATCTCTGCTGAATCTCACAAATCACTCGTTCAGAAAAAAAAAAAAAATTGTTAGTTGCTCATATGTTTTTGTTGCTTTTTATTATAATGTTTTTTCATATTTTTGTAAAATTTATTTATTGAATTTGAAAATTAATGAATGAAGGCAATATCATTTTTTTTCTTTGTGTTACTCTAGGACAAAAGGGCTGCTGAGTTTTAAAAAGGCAATCTTTCACCCTGTTCAAAAAACGTATTTTAAACTGGTTTGTTTAGACTCTTTTAGCAGTAGAATTTCACAATATTTTTTCGCAACCAATAAACTAAATTCGCGATTTTTTTTTTCGCGACTTATTAATGAATTTCATAATAGTTTTGAGCTTTTTCGTGCGATTGACTGACAAATTTAATGATTTTTTTCATGTGACCGATCGAAGAATTTCGCATTTTCCCTGTGATCAATTGAAATATTTCTAGATTTTTTATGGCGATTCACTGGCAAACTTTGTGATTTCTTCATGATATTTTCCTTTTACAGATTTCTGAGTTTTGCAGCTTTTTCTTATGACCGATTGGCAAAAATTGCAGGGTTTCTTTCTTCCTCATGACTGACTGTTGAATTCCACAATTACTATTTTCCCTATGATCGATTGCTGAACCTCACAATATTTCAAAGCGACCAATTAAAAATTTTTGTTATTTTTTTTTCAATGATCTAGTGGTGAAATTAATGATATTTTCCAATGACTGTATGACTAATTTCACAACTTTTCCCCAGCAACCACTTGATGAATTTTGCAATTTTTTCCTGACTGATTGAAAAATTTTGTGATCTTTCTCCTAACCGACTGCCAAATTTCTTCATATTTTTTTCACATGGCTGATTAAAATGAAACAAACTAAGTTTTGGTTATTGTTTTTCATTCCAGTTTTCAGAGCTTTCCAGATAACGAATCCCACACTGTATATATATGAAGTAAGAAAATTTATTAAAAATTTTTAGTGGTCAAAATTATAAAGACACTGCTTATAAGTTCAAATAGATATAATTTTAATAAGAAATGTAACCATCTTTATTTTGAAGACACTCAGCCATGCAATGCAATGTGCATGGAACAAAATAATACTTTTGATAATTATGATGTCAATATAACTATCCAGAAACTGTAAATAGCTTCCACAAGATAAATAATGCATGAATATAGGGTTTGGTGATATATATATCATGATATATAAGATCAGATATTTATTTTCAAAATATCATGTTCCTTGATATTTTCATATATATTTGATATTTATTTTTAAAATATCACCATGTATATTTTTTATATTTTCAGTCAAAACAGGTGTAAATGAATTTTTCAATTGCTATTGACTATGCCGTACTATAGATAAAGTACTTTTATCTCTGGCAGTAACTTTTTAGTCAATAAAATAAAATAATCTTCTCTAGGTTTTACATTCAAAGCTGGATTTTTAATGCAAATGTGCATGGAACAAAATAATACTTTTGATAATTATGATGTACATATAACTGCCCAGAAATGGTAAATAGCTTCCACAAGATAAATAATGCATGAATATAGGGTTTGGTGATACAGTAGACTCTCTCAAATCCGCACAGCTCAGGACCAGAGGTTGTGCGGATTTTAGAATTTTTCAGATTTCTGGTCATTGCTTTGTTTGCATTTTTTAAACAGTACTTTGAATGTAATAATGCAAACAAAATTATAATGAATGCTTGCAATATAGTAAAATATTAAAGTGATTAAGTAAAGAAATAAACTAAAATGATAAAAAGTAAGATAATTTTAAAAATGATTAAATTATTAAAAGTAAAGGTCAAATTAATAATGTATAATTAAATATGCAAAATAAAGATGAGATACATTTTCCTTGAATTATTCAATAAAACTTTCCTCATAAAGGTAACCTATTACTTCACATCATTTCATAAAGTAGGGAAGTTTTATTTCAGGTTTAGCAGTCTTAATAACCAAAAAAGCTTGATTAATACATAAATATATTTGGTAAAAAGATTTTGATTACCAGTTATATCAGTAAATATCTTGACTTTTTTCACAAATAAATTTATACTTCCTCCATGAAAAACCACACATTCAGTCATATTATTGAGAATTAGACATAAGAATACATACGGAATAATATAAAATTTAAAAAAGTCTGTAATTATGCCCCAACATCTGAACTGAAAGTTTTATTGTTTACATCTGTGATGATGTGTGGATTTTAGAGTTGCAGATTTCAGAGTCAACTGTATATATATCATGATATATAAGACTATATATTTATTTTCAAAATATCATGTTGCTTGATATTTTTATTTGATACTTATTTTTAAAATATCACTGTGTATATTTTTTATATTTTCGGTCAAAACAGGTGTAAATGAATTTTTCAACTGCTATTGACTGTGTCATTCTATAGATAAAGTACTTTTATCTCTGGCAGTAACTTTTTAGCCAATAAAATAATCTTTTCTAGGTTTTACATTCAAAACTGAATTTTTAAATGCAGAACCAATAATCATGTGGGACCATATTGATTGGCAACAGCCAGATAAGCTGTCAAAAGATAAACTGTCCAATTTAGATAATCAGTAATTTACAACTTCATTAAAAAGAATATTTATGGTCTGGTTGTTGTCCAGTTTAAAATGCACAACAGGTTAGGGGATAAAAAACAGACAAACTTACATTTACATTCAAATTTTCAATTAAAAAAATATTTTGTATTTAAAATGGTATTGTATAAAACATAACATTTTCTTGATACTGAACTCTATAGCTTGTGTTTTGATGAACATAAAAAAACAAATTGTTTCTGTTTTCAACTAGTTGATCTTGAATTTTGTTATGCAAATGAAAAAAAAAGAAAGAAAAATACATTTATATAGTGTCTTATTAAGTTTTCATATTAGGTGAGACATGTTTCAGTTTCTAATTTATACTAACAAGGAGACCACCCAAACATGGTGCTCACTGAATTTAAGGCATGTTGTAGACTCCTTATCCCTAATTATTCCTGTGAAGTGATTTCTTCAAATGGGCCTTAGATTTTGAGAAATTAGGGGTCAAAGTTAGGGGTCAGCATATGTTTCAAATACCCATAAGTTCGAACATTTCAACGAGTCGTCCGGGGCATTGACACAGAGTAAAACGCTCAAAAATGCTTGCCAACTGGACGGCCCAGGTTCGAGGCTACCTCTTGACTTTTTTTAATTAATTTTATATTTTGACTCTTTACAACTTTTAAGTATGGTTATGAATTGCTGTAACTTTGAATTTTTTTTTATATTTTCCTAAAAAATATACAATTGATACTTATGATTATTTTTTTCATGAAAATTTATATTTTATATATATTTATGTCTACTGATGAAAATCCAAACTACTTTATGTCTAGATTTTTTTTTTTAAATTATTATTTACCTTTATATATTTTTATATTTTAAGGAAAGTTTAGAAATAATATATTATATATATTGATTTACTTTATGGAATTTTAAGTGAAAATTTATTATTTCGTATAAATTATAAATAATAATTTTGATGTCAAATGTTGAAATGTGTTTATCTTTAGATGAATAAAAATGGACAAATTATATTTCAAAATATTTTTCATTCTAACAAATAATGATAATAAAGCAAAAATTGTCAAGTGGAAATGTAAAAATCGTCTGCGAATCCCACATAAGATATAAATTATGAAACATATATTTTAAGAAATCGTCAGCTAGACTTTCATAATAAAATCTAAATAAATCAATTTTTTTAACTGATATATTTTATCTTCTTTTGAAGGCAAGTACTAGGTAAGAAATTATGCTCTATATAGGAAAATTTTCCATATGAATATTCCATTTTGAATATTTTTACGATATATGTCACCCGATTAATTGTATATCTACTAAACTTAAATATAAATATCAATAATATTAAAAAAATTTATATTTTATCATTTAACATGCATTTTAATATATTTAAAACAAACCAAATATTAAAAAGATATTTGTTTTGTTAATTTTTTTTTCTAATAAAATACTATGCATTATTTGAGACTTGTATTTAAGATATAAAAAGGTAAATAATATTAATTTTATGAAAAGAAATTTTTTGCACAAATTAATTTGTAATTCTGCCAACAAAAATGTTAGTTTAAAAATTAGAGAAAAAATAGATGTTTCCATGAAAAATCAAAAATATATATCAATTTTTTTAGGAAACTGTCAAAATTTCAAAGCTGTAGAAATTCATAACTTTGGTTAAAATTTATTAAGTGCCAAAAGTATGAAATTAATTTAAAAGAAAATAAAAAGTCGGGAGCCAGCATTGAACTCGGGCCCTTCAGCTGGCAGGCGAGAACTAGAACTCTGTCGTCATGCCATGCAATACTCATTGAATACAGCAAACTAATGAGTATTAAAACGTATGCTGAACTTTGACCTCCAATTTCTCAAAATCTAAGGTTCATTTGAAGAAATCCTTTCACCAGAGTAATTAGGGATAAGAACTCTACAATATACTACATTAAATACATCAAAATTGGAGAGCACCATGTTTGGTGGTCCCCTTGTAAGTCTGAAAATATTTATAACCAGCAGTAAGATGAATATTTTGAAAATACTGGATGTATATAATTCCAATATTGGGTCTAAAAAATTCAAAATTTGAAAGGGTGAAGTGAACCAAAAACATTCTAAATGAAGACTTTTTAGAATTGTTAGAGCTAGAAACATGAAATTTAGCATGGTAGTTACTTTTAAAATGTAAATGCTCTCTCAGAACAGTTTCTAAAATATTTCAGGAGACATTCTAAAAGAAATGATAAAAATTACTATAAAGCATACTATAAAGATTACTTTGCCAAACAAATTTCAAAAACTCTTTCGGGATAATAATGATGACAGTCTGTGCTTAAAAATAGGCTGTATTTTATCTCTGGATAACAGCTCTAAAAGGGATCTAAAAGCAAAAAACTTTTTAAAATTAGGATTTTAAAAAATTCTGTAGAGGTTAAAAGTAGGGATTGATCGAATACTGAATAGTCGATTCGGTATTCAGTGGTTTGGCATGTAAACCGAATATTCGGCCGAATAGTTGCAGATAAGTATTTTCTTAGAAATAGAATAATTCTCTTTTACTTAGCAGTAGAATAGGCTAAAAAATGAGTTTCAATATTATGTGCATGAGTTCAGAGTTCAGCTGCACTACAAAAAACAAGTCAAAGGCCATTTTTAATTTAAAAAAAAAAAAAAAAACTTTTTCCATCCTAAAATAGTCTACATGGGTGTGAAATCAAAACAACTGTCTACAACAGAGAAAAAAAAAAGTAAGGAAGATGCACATCTTTCCCTTATCATTTAATTTTATTTACTTCTACATTAGTTGTTTTTTTTTTAGGTAGCTTTCATTACAAAAAGCTACCTATTGCAGCCGTTCGGAGGAAAGCGATTTAAAAAAATTTTGGTATATTTTCATCGATCATGACCCCCAGACCCCGAAACCACCCTCCGTTCAAAATTGATATATATATATATATATATATATATATATATCTGACCTATGTCACACTGTAACGCTCGTATTTATGAACCGATTTGGATGTAATTTGGTGTGTACATAGTACATACCAATGTCTCGACCGAGTTCGTTGGCCAGCTTCATCCGCCATTTTGTTTCAAAATGGCGGCCATTTAAAAATTTTTACAAAATTTAAAATTTGAAATGTGGTACCAAAAAATTGAAAATTGAAAAATATTTTTTCTTATGTATTTGACCTTTATACAAAGACTCCGGAACAGTTTTTGTTTTGTCTATATCTTACAAAATGGCTGAGTTATAGCATTTTGAATTTCTAGCGTGGCTGACCATTTTGAAACTTCCTGAATTTTGTCGCTCGATAAAAGGCGTATTTATGAACCGATTTGGATGTAACTTCGTTCATACATAGTACATACCAATGTCTCGACCGGGTTCGTTGGCCAGCTTCATCCGCCATCTTGTTTAAAAATGGCGGCGATTTAAATTTTTAAGAAAAATTTAAATTTGAAATGTGGTACCAAAAAATTGAAAATTGAAAAAATATTTTTTTCTTATGTGTTTGACCTTGATAAAAAGATTCGGGAGCAGTTTTTGTTTTGTCTATATCTTAAAAAATGGCTGAGTTATAGCATTTTGAATTTCTAGCGTAGCTGACATTTTGAAACGTCCTGATTTTAGTCACGTGATAACAGAAGTATTTATGAACCGATTTGGATGTACCTTGGTGTGTACATAGTACATACAAATATCTCGACCGAGTTCGTTGGCCAGCTTCATCCGCCATCTTGTTTCAAAATAGCGGCCATTTAAAAAAATTTTAAAAATTTAAAATTTAAAATGAGATACCAAAAAATTGGAAAATGATAAAGATTTTTTTCGTATGTGTTTTACCTTAATACAAAGATTCCGGAACAAGTTTTGTTTTGTCTATATCTAAAAAAATGGCTGAGTTATAGCATTTTGAATTTCTATTGTGGCTGACATTTTAAAACGACCTGACTTTTGTCACGCGATAACAGGTGTATTTATGAACCGATTTGGATGTAACTTCGTCTGTACATAGTACATACCAATGTCTCGACCGAGTTCGTTGGCCAGCTTCATTCACCATCTTCTTTCAAAAGGGTTGCCATTTAAAGAAAATGTAATTTAAAATTTAAAATGACGTATTGAAAAATTGGAAAATGAAAAAGATTTTTTTTATGTGTTTGGCCTTGATACAAAGATTCTGGAGCAGTTTTTGTTTCTGAAAATTTATTCTTTTGTTTATATCTTAAAAAATGGTTGAATTATAGCACTTTGACTTTCTAGCATGGCTAACACTTTGAAACGATCTTGTATTTGTCACGCGATAACACACGTATTCGCCTATTTCGATGGAAGAAGGCATGTGGATAGTATACATCAATATCTCGACCAAGTTCGCTGGCCAGCTTCATCAGCCATCTTGTTTCAAAATGGCGGCCATTAAATTAAAAATTATATATATTTAAAGTGAGGTGCAAAAAAATTGGAAATTTGTATTGACCTTGATATAAGGATTCAGGAGCATCTTTTGTTTGTCTTTATCTTAAATAATAGCTCAGATTTAGCAGTTTCAATTTCTAATGTGGGTGACATTTTGAAAAATCTGATTTTTTGCCTGCGACAGCACTCGTATATATCAACCTATTCCGATGTGAGTGAGCATGTGCACAGCAATTACTAAGGTCTCGACCAAGTTCTGTGGTTAGCCTCATCCACCATGTTGTCTTAAAATGGCAGGCACTTTAAGAAATCGCCGAATTTGGCAGCCAAATATAAGTTACTTTAAGTAAAAGCAGCATGGATACAGCTGACTAATTTCACCAAATTCGCATTCATAATGATTTAGTATTGATAAAAATTAGTATTGAATCTCCTATATTCGGTTTCCACTAAATTGAGCTTCGTGTGTTTGAATAATATAAGTTGGCTTTTTTAAAATAAGGAATATGAAAGCTACCTCTTCCTCCCGGCACTGGCCGGAAGGACTTTTTTTAATTTATTTAATGTGTATTTTGTTTAATATACACATCAAATAAGTATATCAGAGTTCATATCCGTATGTCTAAGGTGTATATTAATATTAAAGAAAATACACACATCAAATAAGTATACCTCTATGTATACTTATTTTTACATTTTATAATGAAAAATAAATTAGGGATAATTTACTATTTTGACTCAGATTTTGATCAGAAACTATGCATATATTAGCAATAATATATGCACTAATATAATGCAAAGCTAATATATGCATTAACATGCAAATGTAAATAATGCAAATAGAAACTATAGCTTTTATAACCATTAGGTACTTAGAAGCTAGAAACTTTAAATTTGACATGCAGGTTACTATAAGGGCGAGGTAATGGTTATAAAACTATAGCTTTTATAGCCATTATATCAAAATCGCTCAAATTTCTTATCTTCATCACCAGAATGTTAATATTAATCAAAATATAAATATTCTATCAATAATTTGACAGAAAATAGTTAAATGTACAAATTGATATGATACCTTTTGTATTTTGAGAACATTCCTATTCAATATGTTTATAATTAGACTTGGACAAACAGTAAATCAGCTTAATGACAACATTGTTTCTTTTTATTTGAATGAACTTTTGTTTTTCTGACAATCCTTATCCTCAATAATACCCTGTATAGTTTAATACTTTCATAGTTATTTTTAAGTATTAACTAGTGATAAAATAATAAAAATAAGTGATGGGTTAATGAATTTGTGAGTGGAAAGAAATCATTAAATTTTTTTGTGTAATTAGATTTAAGAATAAAAATGTAACTGAATGAAATTATCGAGAATTTAATTTCAACTAAAGCTTATAAAAAAAGCTAATTTATGCAAAAATGTGTATTAAAAAGTTTCAAGTATTCGGTTGCCAAATACCGAAGCTTCGGTATACACATCGACCGAAGCTTCGGTATTCAGCAAAATTGCTGCTTCGGTCAATCCCTAGTTAAAAGCATGAAATTTCGTATGGTGGTTACCTTTAAAATGTAAATGATAGATGTTTGATAAAATATTTGAGATTCAAAAGAATGAAATGAGTAGAAAACATTCAATAATCACAATTAGGTACTTAGAAGCTAGAAACTTTAAATTTGACATGCAGGTTACTATAAGGGCGAGATGCTCCTAATGAAGAGTTTAAAAAAAAATTCCAATTTCAAATGGATCAAATGAGATCTATTTTAACTAGGGATTGACCGAATACCGAATAGTCGATTCGGTATTCGGCATGTAAACCGAATATTCGGCTTCGGCTGAATACTTTTAAGTATTTGGCCGAATAATTGTGGATAAATATTTTCTTAGAAGTAGAAGAATTCTCTTTTACTTAGAAGTAGAATAGGCTAAATGATGAGTTTCAATATTATGTGCATGAGTTCAAAGTTCAGTTGCACTACCAAAAACAAGTCAAAGGCCATTTTTAATTACAAAAAACTTTTTTTTTCTTTTCTAAAATAGTCTATATAGGGGTGAAATCAGAACAACTGTCTACGATATAGGAAAAAAAAGTAAGGAATATGGGCATCTTTCCATTACCATTTCATTTTAATTATTTCTACATTAGTTTTTTCAATTTAAATTTATTTAATGTGTATTCTTTTTAATATACACCTCAAATAAGTATATCAGAGTTCATCTCTGTATATCTAAGATTTATATTAAAGAAAATACATGCATCAAATAAGTATACTCCTATGCCTATCCTATAGCTTTTATAACGATTAAATTAAAATCGCTCAAATTTATCTTCATCACCACAGTGATAAATATTAATCAAAATATAAATATGTATCAATAATTTCACAGAAAATAGTTAAATGTACAAATTGATATGATACCTTTTGTATTTGAGAACATTCCAATTCAATATGTATATAATTAGACAATCAGTAAATCAGCTTAATGACAACATTGTTTCTTTTTATTTGAATGAACTTTTGTTTTTCTGTGAATCCTTATCCTTAATAATAGCCTGCATAGTTTAATACTTTCATTGGGTTAATTTGGATATTAACTAGGGATAAAATAATAAAAAAATAAGCAGCACCGTGCGAAAGGGGGGGCGAAGGGGGCGGTCGCCCCGGGCGCGGAAATTTAGGGGCGCCAAATTTGTACTACTAATTTTTTTTCTGTCGTCGATCATTTTCATTTGAATTTTTTTTTTCCCCTCTTCGATATTCTATTTTTTTTGTAAAACAAAATGCATATATTTACATATCGGGATTTTTTTTTCCCCAATGAAAAAATGTACATTTTTCATTTCAAAGTTATTGCATCGTTCACATTTACTTTTCATTGAGCTTTTTAGACTTGATGATTTTGCGAGACCGAGCGCATATGAAATATGGTCCCCTTGGTAGCTTGGATGCCGTGGTAGTCCTTTTCATGTGCACCGAGTGGTGACCAGCAGTGGTCAAGAACACGTATGTAGCCGCTTTACCCGACTGCCAAGAAGGGTTATGTGTTTCACGCGTATCTGGATATGTGGATTTCTTTATACCCTCGAAACATCCCAACGGCTGGATGGATTTTAATGAATGAGGTCTCTATCGATTCGTCTTAATCGTCCGATGGTTATAGGCTAGGTTTTCTTTTTATAAAATCAAAATGGCGGTAGAAACGAAAAAAAATTACGCACTATATTGAGTGGCATGTCATTGGATAGGTCTTTCAAAATGAAGACGATGTTTCATTGACTATTTTACAGTCAGATGCTCCGTTTAAATATTACGCAACCTGTTAGTTGTGTAGGTAGGATCTCTAGCTTTATTGTAACTCTAACCTTCATAGACATCAGGCCTCATCAAAACAGTGTTTATAGATAGGAACTAAAAATTAAACACAACTTAAAAATCATCAATATAAGTAAATAAAAAAATAGGTAAGTAATATAAAAATGATTATTGATGAGAAATAATTAATTAGTTCGCTTTTTACGCAGTCGGTTTTTTTGATTTTTTAAAGCTATATAGTATGCTTTTGTGATATCTTATTGCAGTGTTTCTTAAACTTTTGCACTCTGTGGCCCCTTTTACACCGTATACAAAATTTTCTGCCACCTCCCAAACTCAGTGAATATGAATTGCTAACCTATTCTGATTCCATTATGGGATCATTCTTATAGTCATTCGGTCGTTACTTTACTGTTAAAAAAAGGTCTAGCACAGGATGGAAATACTGATTACATGAAATCTGCGGTTGCAGAAGGATGACAATTTTCCAAATTAACGTTCAAGAAAATTATACCTAGTGGAGAAATTATTAACCGCAATTGCGGCTTATTGGATAACTTAATTAAGGGAATCGCTATACAGGGTGTCCACTCTCAACGGTGTCCAATGGCTAATTCCGAAACCGTTAGTCATAGACATATAGTTCCAATTGCAAAAATGTTTTAAATGAGATAAAGAAACATTTTAAAAGCGATTTGGGTCAATAAAAACATTTATTTAAAAATAACGAAATTGAAAATTTTATACGGTCCTCCTGTCCTATAAGTTATACTTAGTAAAATTTTTCTATCACACTGACAAGTGAGACAAAAAAAGTCCCGTACATATAACACTAAAATTGACCGAGTTATGAAACTTTAAAAATGCATGACTTATACCACTTTCCCGCATCTGAACACAAATCAGCTAGGCCATGGTTTGAGAGCTCATATACCAAGTGCTTAAAGCATTCGAAGAACTTATTTCATGTGTATCTGCGGTTTGAAAAAATTTTTTACAAGTATTACGAGTGAGTTAACGTTAATTAAGTTTCAGATTGGCTAAAATAATTGCATTTTAACGTATGTTTTATTTTCTAAAGATTTGAGACAGTTTCTTTTCACGATTTCTTTTAACAAAAAATTATGCTATTTTTATAAGTTTTTATTTAACTTCAACGATTGTATGTATGTTTTTACAGTTCAAAATTTGTACTCGAACTTTAACTCACTTTCAAATATCCGATCGAGATTAAATTTTACATACTGACATAAATCCGATGACAATCTAATATTATTATGAATTTCGGTGGTTACCACTTACTTTACAGGATTTTACAGGATAACACAAAAATTTTGGATAAATTACCGCCAAGAAATTTAAGAAAAAGTTTTAGATTAGATAACACAAGGCTACGATGGGTGTGTTTTTTAAAATTTTATGTATTTTTTAGCACTGAATTCGAAAATTAACTTAATTTTTAACCATCATGTCAGGATGTTTCGCAAATCTTAAATTGTCAAAGTTGAAAAAAAAAATATATTCAGTGTTAATTTTACTCTCAACATTTTTTTTAATATATCTGGCGAAATTATGTTTCTACTAAATTTGTGAATTACCCCTAATTTGCAGCAAAAAATATGCTCCAACTTTAAACAGCTATTACTCGGTTAATTTTAATCGTAGAATAACGGGGCTTTTTTTGCCTTACTTGTCAGTGTAACAGAAAAATTTTATTAAATATAACTTATAGTTACCCACGGACCGTATAAAAATTTATATTTCGTAATTTTTTAAGAAATGTTTTTATTGACCCAAATTGTTTTTAAAATATTTCTTTACCTGATTTAAAACATTTTTGTAATTGGAACTATATGTCTATGACTAACGGTTTAGGAATTAGCCATTGGACACCGTTGAGAGTGGACACCCTGTATTTTGTTTTCTCTGTTTATTATTCACCAGTTATCATGATCGCCCTCCAAAGTTAGCCAATCCAGATTGTGGGTTTCTCAAGTGGAAGAAATTAATCCTAAAATTCTTGAGCATAAAAATAGTCTAGAATACAGGAATGCATGCATTCGCAAAAAGAAACTTGAGAGACGTTTAAAATTAAATCATGTAATCGACAGCAAATTTGAAAAGAGCAAAAATGAAAATTATTGAAAGTGAAAAAGATAAATGGCATAAATATATTCAGGATGAAATTATGAACCTTCTTGCCAATGAAGTAAGATAAACGATTGTAGAAGAAATTCATAGAGCAAGGTATTTTTCAATTTCCTTCGATCGCACTCTATATACCGAGTGTCCTAAAATGGACTGACTGTTTTTAAAATTAAATAACCTGTAAATGGTGACAGCTATAAAAAAAAAATGGCGGGAAGGTAATGTAAAATGTCAGTAGTTTTTTTTTTTTTACATCGATTCCCGGCTTTAGTTCCAAATAGCAACTATAGATGGCGCTGCATACAGGGATGACCACCTCGAGGACTCAGCTTACACTTTAGAGTGATAGTACAAACCCGAGGGGCAGACCAAATCCACTAGCTGCTCGCGTTACAAATGACTTTTTCAATTATTATACTGCAGTTTTACAATTTCACATTACAATATAAATATCGATGATTTATTGAAGAAATAAACAGGTTTATAGTCAATTCAGATTACAGCAGTATGCTTTATTAAATCATATTCGTGAAAATCAATCAAGTTTATACTGAATTGACAATTATGCCAGCAATGTATAACCACACAAGCACTATAAAGGCAACATCTAGTGCCATAGGTGCTCAGTCAAATTTTTAATAGTGTACACTGTTAAAAATTTGCAGCATTCTGGCAGGTCATTTGACCGTTTTTTCCAAAAACGGTTACACAACCGTAATTTTAACACTATTCTGACAATATTATTGGCCATTTAATGGTCTGAATATAGTTAAATTATGGTTAAGAAACCGTTTTTTTATAAAACGGTCGAATGACCTGCCAGAATGCTGCAAAATTTTTAACAGTGTAGGGGATTTCAGTTTAGACCTCCATTGACCGCTTATTGCTTGCCACCTATCTCTGCTATTTTGAACTAAAATCAAGAACCGCAGTAAAAATACTTCTGATATCTTACATAACTCTCCTGCAAGAATTTCTTTTAATAATTGTCACCATTTGCAAGTTATTGAATTTTAAACATAGTACAGTTTAGAATCCAGTACACCTCACAAAGAACACAAATTATAAGATACCGAAAATAGAAAGTTTTCAATCCTGGAAAGATTTCTTAACTACATCAAGTAAAAAGGAGAAAAAAAATTAGCACAAGAAATTTAAGATAATCTAATGTCCGAAAATCTCGACATTCACAGCTGCGCGAGAGGTTCTGTTCTCAAAGATGGTAGAAGGGGTGTTGAGTTCGATCCAATCGCGCACGTCAGCCTAATTGTTCGAAACTGTCCCTAGTTTTCTTCGAACCTTGCGTAAATACGGGTTAGGTTCCCTTTGAAAGACCCTACAGAGGACACCCCCATCCCACTCCGGTCTTCTATATCCAACTTGTGGATAATCGGCCATCATAAACAATACCAATATCAACCCTTCAGAGCTCAATGTTGTGATATGGTGCAAATATGGCTTCCCAATATAATGTTGTGTAAGCTCAAATCGTCGAAGTAAATAAATTCGTCCATTTTTTACCATGCTCTGCACATTCTCTAAACTTTGAGTTCGTGCTGCTGGTATGTATGTCCAAAAATGTCCGGAACTGCATAAAATGTCTTTGTTTTCTTCTTCTCTTCTACTGAAAGATGGGATATACTTATGTCCCACTTATCAGTTTATTTAAAGAAACATTGCGGCATTCTATGGTCATGAAAAAATAAAGCTATATCTGCAGTTTACAAACAACTGCCACAGATTTTAAAAGCTCTAGAAGACCTTATAGAAATGAAGTAAAATGAGTAAACTTACCCAAGAGCAAAAAGCTTAATAAAGCAAATAAAGAAATTCTCCTTTATTTACGGCCTAGTAGTTTAACACAGCATTTTAAATGGAATAAAAAAAGTTAATCACGAAAAAAAGAAGGAAAAAAACTGTCAATGTCTTGATCGCCAGCAAACTGGTTGAAACACTAAAAGACACATTTCAGACAATAAGAGAGGGAATTTTTGAACAAGAAAGCAAAGATTTGGTTATGTCCACAAATGTAGAGTCCTTATTTGAGCAAAACAGAAAACGTAAAATTCGCAGAACAGTTTGACTACGAAGCTCCTGATGAAAGTGGAAATTTATATGAAAGTAAAGGATTTTGTGTTACATAGAGACACTATAACCGTGCAACTGAACTGGAGTTTTACGGAGCTGAGAAATGTATAACAAGAATATGAGTTTCTGGCTCGTGCGAATCTAAAATCAGTTACCGAAAATCTGTTAATATTGCCAGCCTTGCCCTTTATTGTTGACTTGAATGGACTTGAATTGTTAAGCGAGGTTTTAAATGCGAAAACATTATTTCTACCATTAGATAAGAACTTTTATAAAATGGATCATTTAGAAATCTCTTAGTTGCTCCATAATTTTAACTTAGGAAAAACAAGGAATTGCAAAAACGTGGAGACAACATACATAATTTATAAGTATTCCAGTAACAATAAAATAGTAAAAAACTACTTAAGATCTACTATGAGCGATAGATTAAGCAACCTGAATTTACTTTCTATAAAATTCACTGTGTCGCAATCTTTACACATAAAATAATAAACGATTTTGCTACCCTAAACACAAGAAAAATAAAATGGAAGTAAATGTATTTGCCTGATAATTATATTTTATTTTATGTTAATTAAAACATTGTTTCAGTTATCTTCCTTAATTAATGTACTTAAATTATAATTTATTTTTATCTTTTACGTTATGTTTTCTTCAGGTTTTTTGTTTGTTTTGTTTATTTAGTACTTATCGGTTGAAGGGACCACTTGTTTCCAACCTGGTTGTTAGCGATTTTTACCCATTTCCTGCAGTTTAAAGACTAACAACAACTAAAAATGTCTAGAAAAACATGTGAGAAAGGTTAAGAAAAATCTGTCGCAAAGCATCATGATCTCATTAACAAATAAGTGCAATTTTCTTTTCTGTTATTTAGTTGTTTGGAATTTCTGAATTAAAATGAAATATTTTTAAGTTCTAAAATAAATGCAAAATATTTATTCAATATAACTTATTTCTATTTCTGTCCCTTAGCCATTTTGAAGGAGGGGGGGGGGGGGGGGGGGGGGCGCCAAATTGGCACGCTGCCCCGGGCGCCGTTTTCTCTTCGCACGGCCCTGAAAATAAGTGATGGGTTAATGAATTTGTGAGTTGAAAGAAGTCATTAAATTTTTTTGTGTAATTAGATTTAAGAATAAAAATGTAACTGAATTAAATTATTAATAATTTAATTTTAATTAAAGTTTATTAAAAAAGCTAATATATGCAAAAATGTGTATTAAAAATTTTTAAGTATTCGGTTGCCGAATACCGAATATTCGGTGTACACTTTGACCGAAGCTTCGGTATTCGGCAAAATTGCTGATTCGGTCAATCCCTAATTTTAACTATGATTTTTATTAAACTGTTAGCCTAGAAACTTTAAATTTGGCAAAAATTAATTTTTAAATTTTAAGAAATAAAAAAGACAAGAAAAATCAATTTTTTATAATGGCAGTGTTAGGTACAATAAAATAATAGTAAATAAGAAACATGAATATCAACTAGGTATGTAAATACTTCATATTTAATCTTATTGCCTTATGAAAAGTACAGTTAAATGTACTAAACTGTTGTTTTCTAACTTATTACTTAACAGTACTTTGATTTTCAATGAGGAGGCTGGAAAGAAAATTTTCTATAACTTAATCCTCATGTTTATTTCATGCAATACAGGAATGAAGTTTTCTTGAAATGTAACTTAATTAGTTATATTTATCTAATCCACAGCAGTATAATTTCCGTGTTATGTTAATAGGCACAGAAATACTACTTGGCATATTTCAAGAACCAAGCACAAAAAGTCATAGGTTTTGCTAGCATTTCATACATTTTCAGTGCAAAAACATACATTTGACCAAAAATTTCTAAAAAGAATATTTATTGAAAACTAAATCTGTTGTTACAGCACATAGTCAGATGCAAATTTATTTTTCTAAGAAATAACACACATTAGCAATTGTGAGTAGTAATTATCTTAATGTTTAGAGTTAAGTGTAAAATATTAAAGAAAATAATTTTTATGATTTGTTTTTTTATACTAAAATATCTGTATATATTTTTTCTTTTAAGAAAGTTAATTGCATATCTATTTAAAAAAGATGTAACCTTTATCTTTCCAAAGATCAATGAATGTTTTTTTTCCTTGGTTTCCCACTATGAAAAAAAAATGGGTATTTTTGCAAAACTTTTTATCTTTTTGTGAAAAATAAAATGTTGTAGAAAATGAAATCCAGCTACTCAAATTCAAGCTAATTAATAATAACTTTATTAAGTTTTTCTTTCCAGTGAATTTGTTGTGTTTGCAAATTACACATCTCAAATCACAACAAAATACAAATAAAAGACAGACATACACACTCAGAGCAATGTGTTCTTTTATTAGTATAGATAACTCTCCTATTTTGAACATTTATATAAACTACTAAGAGAAGTAGCGCAGTTGCGGAGTTTAGTGCAATCAGCAAGATAATGTTTATTTTTCAAGAGCTCATTTATATTTACAAAAGTAACAGTATTGAAACAAATTTTGTGAAGTGGCCCTAAACAGGCTCCAATTTCAACCTGGTTCCACTGCTCTGTTTGTAACTTTTAAGGTTTTTTAACTGCCTACTAACTCAGAAACTACCACTAGAAGAATCTCATTTATTACCTTCTACATGCACCTCCCCCCCCCCCCCCCCCCACAAAAAAAAAACAAACAAAAAAAAACAAATAAATAAAATAAAAAATAAGAAACAACAACAAACAAAACAAACAATAAATAAATAAAAATTGGCAGGTATGCCTACTTAATTTTTAAATAATTTCAAAACTAGTTTTCAGTTTTTAAATTTTTTTCAGTATGCAAGGCAACTGATAATGGATGGGACTTTTAGATCAGAAAACAGTTTAAGATTTATGTATTACAAGATCATAATCTATTCAAAGGCCATTTAAACAAGACAATGGAAAAAATAAATATATGACAAAATAAAATATTTACCTATCACTAGAACAAGACGAACTACAAACTTCTGATTCAGAATCCCCTGACTGATTACTTTGATCAATTTCACGGCTTCCCAACATGAAGTCTTCCATTTTTAAAAGTAAGAATTATAGACTTTCAATTCAAAGATTGTGATGGCGATGCTTATTAAGTTCTTTTTCTCATTAAGTTCGATTTACGTGTTACACCATTGCAACTTCCATTTAATTAAACAAATTCTCAATAAAAAGAATGAATAAAGAGTTAAGTACAAATTTCAGTGATTGAAATTCTGGTAGCAAGAAACTGACGGCTGAAATTACGTTATCCACAATGAACACAGAGATAAGACAATAGCATGCCGAAGAAATTGCACCATGTTTACAAACTTTAAACTAACGTTGCTAAGGGAACAGTAGCCACTCATTGAAAGCAAAATATTTGTGTAAATGGAATGAAAACCATCGACAAACTGGGGAGTGCGGACAGAGGGGAGCGGTTCATTAAAGAACCTTCATTAGGAAGTTGTGAATCTTGAGCATAGTTGAGAGCGAAATGTACAGAGCGTGGTCCATGTTTTCCATTCTTTCAAAGAATTTTCTTATTTTTATAATCTGGCTACTGTTCCCTTAGCAACGCTTATTAAAAGTTTGTAAACATGGTACATTTTCTTCGGCATGCCGTTGTCTTATCTTTCTGTTTGCTGTGGATAATGTAATTTCAGCCGTCAGTTTCTTTTACTCGGATTTTACTCAATAAATTTTCACTTAACAATATATTAAGTATATTTATTAAGAACTTATTTAAGTAAATTGAAGTTGCAATGGCTGATCGCTCACCTGTCATAGAGGTTAGTCTTTTCTTTTATTTTATTTAAAACCCTTTTATGAAAATAGTTTTAAAATATGATTTTTATTCAGTTCCATTAGAGTATATGCTTTATCTATTTAAGGCGAATCAAATGCTAAACGTACATAATTTAAATAAATAAATATGACCACTTTGACGCATAGATGTAAAGCTTTAAAAAATGTTGGTAAGGTTGAACTCGAATATAGTAACTCTTTTACACACAGATATGGGTACTTTTCCTGTATGCCTTGGCGTTTTTTATGACAGCTTGGTGCAATTTGGGCTTTAGAAAGTGAGATTTGTTGCCAAATGATATAACAGCTATGAAAACAAACCAAATGAACTTTTATGCTTGTTTGTATATGCATAGCTGCCAACCTTCAACTAATCTTCCGTAATATCTGGATTAATTTAAACCAGGTCTACCACTTTCCAACCAGAAAATTTATTTCATGAAACTTTAGTTATATAATTCAATGTTTCTACGTAGAACATACTTAATTTCATTTCTTAGAAAATTCTCAAGTTCGAAACGTACTAAACCAGAGCCAGATTAACGCACGTACTACGGAAGATTAGGTTGAGGTTGGCACCTATGCATGTGCATTTATATATGTATTATTGTTGTTTTTATATGTAATTTACTTCTGTTTGTATGTGTCATTCCATGTCAAATCAACCAAAAAATTTCAATTTTCAACCTGACCATTTCAATGAAACTGTCAGGGATCATTCTCTCTGGTGATATAAATGAGAATACATTTTTATAATTTTTTATCGCGTTAAATTTTCATACAATTAATTATTTAAATTTTGAAAAATCATCATTTTTTGGGTTGCATAAATTTTTCAATTTTGAATTTCTAAAGTTCTATCAGACGTACAGAGTTTTATGACCCCTCATTTTAAAGAGAATTTTATAAGTTTTAATTTGATATCCAAGTTGACTATGCACAGTTTAAAAAAAAAATTTAAAAATTTTAAATAAAAAAAAATTTCAGATAGTGTTTTTTAAAAATTTTGAAAAAAATGTATGTTTGTTGTAATATTATAAGCTAAAATTTGTGAAATTTTTAGAGTGGGATCAAGAGTTATGAAATAAAAACTTAAATTTACCATTCAAATAATACCTAAATAACAAAATAGCTAGAATTAGATTAATTTTAGAATAATACAATTAATATTTACAATTTTAGAATAATTTTAGAATAATACATAATGACAAAATAGCTAGAATTGGATTGTTATTTGAATGGTAATTTTAAGCTTTTATTTCATTTCTCTTGATCCCATTGAGATCCCACTTAAAAATTTCAGAAATTTAAGCTTATAATATTACAACAAACATACATTTTTTTCAAAATTTTTAAAAAACACTATCTGAAATTTTTTTTAAATTTTAAATTAAAAAAAAAAATAATTAATTCATTTTTTTAACTGAGCATAGTCAACTTGGGTATCAAATTAAATCTTATAAATTTCTCTTTAAAATGAGGGGTCATAAAATTCTGTATTGGTGTTTAACCTTAATTAATAGGATCATATTTGACTGAAAAATTTTTCAATGTCAGGTTACGTCAAGGGAGGATCCACACAATTGTGTGGTGCAGGCTCGGCTTTAAATCACAGAAAAAGAGGAAAATGTATTTTCTTTTTCCTTAGGATCACCTACACAATTGCGTAGGTCAGGTCTTAAAGGGCTATATTAAAGTGGCCAACTGCAAAGTGACACCTAGTAGCATATCTCAAAACTACATTGATTAGTTTTATACAAATCGAATAGATAGAGCTAAAAACTGTGTAGGTCCAAGTTACAACACTTTCCCATATTGTCATGCTTTTATGTATTCTAGGAAAAATAAACTTTATATTACACCAATACAGTATTTCAATGAAACTAATTTAACAAAATTATATTAAATAAAATATATTAAGTAGTAAAATAATAAGAAGTCACCAATGCACAGAAAAAATTATATTTCTTTGTAAATATGCTGTTAAGTATTAAATTTGAAAAAAAAAATTGTTATGCTTTACTTAGCTGTTGTTTTTTAATACATTAACCATGCATATTCTTTAAAGAACTAACTAGGGTCACCCGGGGTAATTCCTGGTCAGCAAGTTTCTGGGGTAATTCCTGGTCACAGTCCTTTTTATGTTTTAAGAACGCTTCACCAAAATGAAAAAAATCATAGAGGTACTCTTAACTATCCTCATTGGAATTTATTATTTAATTATGAGTTTATTGTTTATTTATTTTAAAAAAAAATCTTTTTGAAATGGCTTATTAAATTTCTGTAAAATAACATTGGCCTTAGTTATGATACATTTTTTCAAAGATCTTTGTCACATCTCAAATTTTAAATCTTTTTCTTTTCTTTCTTTTTGGTTCAATTACCAACTACTTTAGCTATTAAAAAATAGTCTTGAAATTTTTTATACTATTTTAAATAATTTACAAAAGCTGGTCAAATACTGCCTCATGTATCTGGGGTAAATCTTGGTCACTGGGGTAATTCCTGGTCAATGTTTTTATCATCATTTAATTCCTTTTTATTGTCATATTTAGTGATTTTAATTGTCAGCAAACCCTTTGAGAATTAACTGCAACCACACTGTTCATCCCATTTTAGTTAATTGTAGTTCTTAATAAAATAGAGTCACCCGTGGTAATTCCTGGTCACTGAGTTTCTGAGGTAATTCTTGATCATTTTCGCTTTTGTTATAAAAATAACAATTTATGAAACTGTAAAAAATCTCAAAGATACTTTGAATCCTTTGCTTTGAAATATATGCCTTAATTATTCATTTAGTTGAAATTAAATATTTAAAAAAAAAAAAAATTACATTCAAAACTGTTACTCAAATTTCTGTAAAACATCGATTTTGATTTTTACACATTTTACAACAGATCATTGTCATTCTTGAAGTTTTAACTGCTTTATTTCTACTAATGACATATCACAGTCTTTAAAAAAGATTATAAAATTCTCTACTACTATATTAAACACTTTTAAAAGAAGAAAACAGTAAGTGTTCAGAGAATAAGACACACTCTATGACTGAACAATTTAAGTAGAAATACTATGTCATTGTAAAATGGTGCATAAAAATATACATAATGCAATAGAGGAACCTAATTATTATGCTGTGTATTATATTAAAGGTCTGTATTGAAAATTGCTTGAAAAGGGAGCCAAAAACTTCAGTTGGCCTAAATAAAATAAAATTGATAACAAACATTGTTATATTTTTTATGGGCCAATAAATTTGAAAGTTATTAATAAATCCATTCACAGTGGATACTAATGAAGCAATAAATACTGCTTATAAATGTTGTAAAAATGCATAAAAATTCTTTGGCTAATTAATGTTTTGTAAAAGGTACAAAAGTCTTTTGCAAGTCAAATAACTTTGTATTTATGTCCAAAACAAAGTCTATGCTTTATTAATTCCACAATTATGAGATGAACAAAACGTTTAGAAGATTGATTCTACTTATTTTATTACTCAGTCATAAAAAAAATTAACTGTGCTACTTTATTTACATGAAAAAGGATGCTGACCGATAATTACCCCGGAAGTGACCAAGAATTACCCCATTTCTGGGGTAATTCTTGGTCATATAAAAATAATTATTATTTTAATTATAGTGCATATATATTTAAGTAAGCATTTTACAATATAGCCATGAGAGGGGGCTTATTCCACAAAAAAATTGGGAGCAATACCTTTTAATAGTTTTTATAATAATTAGATGTTGATGCTTTTTGACCAGGAATTACAACGGGTGACCCTATATGTAAAATTTTGCTCTTTCCAGGATTCTCTGCTTTATTATTGTCGAGAAAAGATGTTTCGCACCATGCAAATTGTTGCTGTTGAAGGAATCAAGAGATATCCAGAAGATCCAGTATATAAATTGTTTTATTGTGTATCCTTAATTCACGAAGGTACATATATTTTTTTTGGTGTGTATTTTATAAGATTTTTCTGCTCTTTTGATAGTAAATAAATTTTATTAGTTTGCTTAGTAATGCTTGTCCGATTTATTTTTTTTGCTCATTTTTGCTTTTTAAAAGTTATAAATTAGTATTTCCTAACCACAATTTTGCATTTTCTATGTGATTAACATAAAATATGACTTCATTATGAAAAGTGCAAAAGTAGTGTTTAAAATTAAATATTCTCATATAAATGAACAACAGCAGCAGAAGTTATGAAACTGTTTACTTATCATCCATATCAAAATGTTAACGTTTATTAAATTCAAGATTTTAAAAAAAAATGAGACAAGTCAAGAAAAACCATCTAAGTAAATTGGTTTATTTTCTTTTAAAAAAATATTTAAAATATTAAATATAAAATTGGAAATTCATTCTAAACTGAATTATTTTTAAAAATGTGTTTTTGAAATTCAAGCAGCCCCCCCCCCCCCTTTCCTAAAACAGCATTAATATAGTACATAGAGTTTGTATATTTTAATAAATTATTATCATTTGCATTTTATCTGCTATGGGATCAGTAAGTCAGCAATTTACGTCTTGATTTCTAACTATTTGAAGTATATTTACCAATTTGATTTAAAAAAAAAAAAATATTGAGTTTTTCTTCAGCTTTGAATTGCATATAAGTTATAATTATTATGAAAGTTAAAAGTTCCATCTTATAATATTGTTTATTGTTTAATATTTCTATTGCCTTTTTAGTTATAGATGAAGGGGGGGAGGGGTAGTCCTGCAGTTGAAATTTTTGAACCTTTTTTATATATATATATATCTTTAAGATGCATAGAATAATGTCTCAAAGTCACTTAGTAAAATTCCAATTCATTGTACAGTAGACTCCCTCAAATCTGCACAGCTTGGGACCAGAGGTTGTGCGGATTTTAGAATTTTGAAGATTTCTGGTCGTTGCTTTGTTTACGTTTTTTAAACAGTTATTTGAATGTAATAATGCAATTAAAATTATAATGCTTGCAATATAGTAAAATATTAAAATAATTAAGTAAAGTAATAAACTAAAAAGTAAGATCATTTTAAAAATGATTAAATTATTAAAAATAAAGGTCAAGGAAATTATTAATAAGATATGTATAATAAAGATGAGATACAATTTTCTTGAATTATTCAATGAAACTTTCCTCATAAAGGTACCCTATTAATTCATATCAAACTCATAAAGTAAGGAAGTTTTATTTCAGGTTTAGCCAGTCTTAATAACCAAAAAACCTTGATTAAAATATAAATATATTTGATAAAAAGATTGTGATTTCCAGTGATATCAGCAATACCTTGAATTTTTTCAGAAATAAATTCATACTTCCTTTATGAAAAAACATGAGTTCAGTCATATTATCAAGAATTACATATTAAAATACATATGGAATGATATAAAACTAAGAAATTCTGTAATTTTGCTCCTACATCTGAATTTAAAGTTTCATTGTTTACATCTGCGATGATGTGCAGATTTTAGGCATTTGAGGATTTGAGGGAGTCTACTGTATAAGTTTTTTCCTTCTAAAAACATAATGACACCTTGTCACATTGTGAACACACCATTTTCACCGTAATCGCGATCTGGCATTTACACGTGGTTGTATCTCCCATTAATTAACTAATTTTAACTATTTTAGTAATTTATCTTTAATATTTAATTATTTCAGTATTCCCATTTTTCAGTATTTGCGATTCTCTGTAATTTGGTATATCACTTTGTTCCTATGGCAATTTGTTTGGATTTTGATATACCGTCAGCTCGATCGCAAATATCTATTTTATTTAAAGTTTTTGACCTGCTGTTTCAGCAGTTCACCATGTTGGATCATCACGCATGAGAAGTTTTACTTCTTTGCTCATTTGCCGTTCGGAATGTATTCTGATAGCTTTAGTCATTGCACTTTTGGCGTTGAGCGTGCGTGGCTGCTCTGCTCCGTACATGTTGATTGGTCCAGTCACTGGTCGATTGGCCAAACAGTATGCGTCCGTTTTCGTGGATTTTTTTGAATGCATAGTAAAGTCAGTCATGCTCAAAACTTCTAGCAAATATGTGACCATTTTCTTAAGTGTAGTTTGCCCTGACACGGGAAATGTCGACAATGGCTCTCACCAGTGCCGCATTCGTGAAACACATTTCTACAAACTTCATAATTTTAAAGCTCTTATTTTGTAAGAGTATTCTGTGCAAGTCAACCAGCCCATCCTAAAATCAAGACCTTCGGAGTTAAAATAAATATTCTTGTTTAGTGGTAACACTTAGTGTCTTTTCTTGATGTCTGCACTCTACACATCTTCGAATCCACAGTTTTTTAACAAGTGATAATCCAGCCTGTTTTCTCCAGAACAATGGGTAAGCTCGTTCTGATTTCATATTACCCGTGTTTTAATGCCAAAAGATGTCAGATGAATTCATAGCGAGTTTTCCTAGAGTTTTGCTACAGCATATCATATCCACGTGTCTCTGTTAGGGCTAAGGCCAGACACATATCTTCATCCACTATATAAAAGCAACATTAAGTAAATCATGACGAGTAACAATTGGTGTGACACACCTCATGATATATGCCTCTGTCTACACAGCTGACAAGATCAGTTTTTATTGTGCTCTGCAGGTAGCAATTTTATTCTGATTATTATCACTCATCACAGTAGATGTTACAAAATCCCAATAGTTGTCAGGATTGACATAATTCTGCTTGCATTTTGAAGCTTGATCTGAAGCACCTGAATTGTGGGAAAAAAACATTTGAAATTTCCACATAGCTGGCTATTAACATTTTTAATAAAGTATTTATCACAATTTTAAAATCATAAATCTTCTCCCAATTGACAATGGTTTGCAAACAAATAATTTTGCAATTAACACGACAAGCAACAGATGCCAAGCCTGAGCTGTGATTGACTCCACTCATGACAGTAGTCAAAAGCAGAAACTGTTGTCATTCTTATTGTCATCAAGAAAGAAGCAATTCTTAAAAGCAGAATTGCTTAAATGGTTCAGAACAAGTTTTTAAAGGTAAAAGAAGGATTGCTTTATAACCCTGGCTTAGCTGATTAAGTGTAAGTAACCATGAAATATGTTTTTTGTATATGTAAATCTATTTTCATGTTTTTCTCAGAATGACATTTTTTTTACCTGGCCGATAATTTTTCTCCAAAACAGTTCAACCAATCTTTCTAGATCTTGAAGCTTTTTTATTCGCATAGTTTTTAGTGGAATCTAAACCAAAAATATTGTTAATTTTCCAGAATTAATTATTTTTCTGGATACCTTAAAATTACAAAAATAATAGAAAAACATCGATTCTCTTTTCAAATAGCCATCATTTAGTGAATTTTCAACTCTTTTCCATAAAAGTTGGTTATGGTTGCATAGAATTCAATACACTTTAGTAATTGTATTTGCTCATATGTTAGCAGATGATGTGATGTTGCATATGGCCAGATGTGACAAGATGGTGAGAGCATAAAATTGCTGTATTAATGGTAAAAAATGTTATTTATGTATTTCAATCTAGAATAAAAACTATGAGAAAAAAAATTAAGTTGTTGTTCTTTATTAAATACGTGGAAAAAAATATTAAAAAGTATAAAAAGAATAACCCCTAAGTGAGGCTATGCAATAGAATAATTTTAATTACAAATTACAAGATTCAGCCAATAGGTAAATTTTATTAATTTGTACATATTAAATCAAATCGTGGCTTTTCTGATGGGGTGAGTGAATCTTCTTACTATAAACATAAACAACATTAGAAGATTTAGATCCTACAGTGTCTATTCATTAAAGTATTTTTGAGTTGCAACTAAACATCTTTAGAGTTAAAAACGAAAGTATTATTAAATAGTTTTATTTTACTCTTAGAATGGAAAATAAAATGTCATCATTATCTTTATTAAAATCATGAGCTATATGGATGTTTAATGTATTTAAAAAGTCAAAACATTTACATTAAATGTAGGAGTAGAATATATGGACAAAGAGTATGGATTCAAGTATTGATTACTTTATATTTGAAGAAACTTTTTTTTTGTACATTATTACTAGTGTCAAATATACATCCTTTACTGCCATTGCAACAGTAAGTAAAAAAAAAATCATTAATTTTCTAGTAAATTTTGATTTGTTATCTATGCAACATTGTTTTTCTAAGTTAAATCTCAAACTTATAATTAAAAGACAAACTTTCCTCTGTTGCATATCTTTCTTAGATTTTTACTAAAATTTTATAAAATGTTCCTATGAAAATGTACTATGATGAATTATTTTTTCAGTTGCATAAGTTTTTTATAACAGTTTTTGACTTTATGAATGTTGTATCTTACTGATTGATAATAGAAAAAAAATCCTTTGTTGGTAAGATTTTTTGAAAATTCCCCACCTATGCTTTCATAGTGTTAATTTTTATTTAGATTTCACTTTAAGTACTTTGTAATTTTGTTTAAATGTGATATATTTATTGTTGTTATTATCTTTCTTAGTTAGAAATGGTGAAGCAGAAGAAGGACTTACTGAAATTGAAGATTTTCCTGATGTGTCCCTTCCTTGTAGTGTTCTTCTTGCACACATTCGAAATCCACATGAAACTTTTGGTAATTTTTTAATAGCTTTATTAGAGACTTAAACAGTGATAAATAGAAAATACTTTTATGTTATAATGAATAATCTAATCTTGTTAAACCATAAATAATCACTGTAAACATTGCATGCAATTCTAATTTTAAAAAAGCATTATAAAATTTTAATTTAAAAAAAAGTAGGGGAAACATGGGAGGTTTGACCCGCTTTTTGCTAAAATATTTTTCCATTTTTTTTTTAAACGTAATAAAATTTCCATGTCTGATTTCCATATTTGATGGCTTATAATGTTTGGTATCATTTTACAGTATTTTTTTTCTATTTAAATTATAAACTATCTTTTTTATTAATGATTTTTCAAAAGTCTAGAAACCGGGTCAAACCTCCCTACTTGAGGGAGGTTTGACCCACTATGAGGGAGGTTTGATCTACAGGAATTGGGTGTTATTAAAAATTATACAGCAATAATTAAATGCATAAAAAAATGCTATTATAAGCTACAGGCAATAAGTAGAAAATACCAAATATTTATTTAATGATTAAAAATAACAAATAATCTGGATAAAAATTGTTAAGGGAATTTAGTTTGAATCAGTAAAGATGATTCTGATAGTTAAAAATGTCGGTCAAATTCTATTTTTAAAGCAACTCTTTCGGTGCCTCCACCAATCATTGGATGAGGCAGCTTTGTGACATCTCTTCTGGATACTGTTGTAACATCTTTTTTTTGCAGGCTAATAAAACTGAAATTATATGCATCAGATCTTCTGAGGAAATTTATTAAAAAATTATCACCATTTTCTTTAATGAGGCACACAATATAGTGCAGTAAACTAGATTTGGTTGTAAAACTTACTAAAACAAAATCTCCAATTTCAATGCTGGTCTGGGAGTCTTCAAAATCATCATATTCAGCTTCATCACTTGAAAGTTTGCTGGTTCAGTCTCACTGTCTGAAGACAAATCTATTATTCACTTTTTTGTTTGTTTCTTGACCTTCTTATTATTTTGTGAAGTTTTCTTTATTTTTTTTCCTGTTGTGCTTCTTCTCGATTTCAGCTTTCACACAGATATCTGTCAAAATCCTTGACATGGTACGATTTCTACCACCTCTGCCTTTTCTAGTTCCTGCTTCAGGAAACAGATAAAGCTGCTCAGGTGTTACTAATTGCACTGGAAAATGGGAATTCATTGAACTTGGAATAGTAGAATCGGAGGAAAAGGAAAGATTCGTGAAACTTGCAGATGCAGATAGAGATGCTGATGGTAGATTCAATACACTGGTAGATGGATTAGAAGATGTAGCTGAAGGTAAACTTGTAACATCCAGATCTGGTCTATCTGTGACATAAGAAGCAAAAAAATCAGATTCAGGAAAAACTTACTGAATTTAATGGTCAGATTCCAGTACAAGCAAATCTGCTTTGTATGTTTTCTGGAGTAAAGCCTTTGAAAATGATCTGCGAACCAAATCTGGAACGTCATATATGATGTAATTAAATTATATAAGTTTAAGCAGAGTTTAAGTTAAAAAGGCAGAAGAAACGTTTATTAGCTGAACAACCCCAAAACCTATTCGTAAAATAAATCAAAGTCTGGAAAGTCAAAAGCATATTAGGTATATCTATTAAAAAATAAAGGCAAGACTGTGTAATTAAATAATACCAAAGAAGCTTAAAATACACGAAATGTTTATTAAAAACAAAAAGATATATATAAAAACAGATTAATCATTTAAGTAAACTAGCTTTAACAGAAATAAACTTTAACAGAAAAATATATTGCTTTACTTCGTTAATTATATCAGGGAGCTTCATAACAAGAAATATGAAAGAACACTTTCAATTTAAAAAGAGCATATGTAATCGACGCTCCAGAGCAAGCTTACATTCTATCGTCGAAACAACTCAAGATGAACAGCACGTAATTAAAGACTCCAATTCCATAAGTCAACAAGTTGATCCGGACGTCAGTAAAATGAACTGTAGTAAAAGCAACGGTGTTGATTCACAAACAATCTACAATAGATAACTGGATCACAACTATTCAAAGCCTTCATATTCATTTCACTATAAAAACACTTCATCCGTGAATCCACTTAAAGAAACAAGACATTATGAAACTCCATCACCCACGCCGCCACCTTCCTGTCGTTCGTTAAACACCATATCAGAGATTAGTAGGTCAAGGTACAAAAAGGGCCAGATAAGAATCTACTGACCGGCACTTTATACGATCCGGAGAAATGAAAACTAGGTCATTACGCAATGCAACTGACAGCTTCAAACACGTGCAAAGATGACGACATGATTTGTACACCGTTACGTGATAGCTATCAGGATTACGTCATCTAGTACTCAGTGGAATTATTGAAACATGACAGAAGTAAACAATGAAGTAACGATACGCAAGTTAAGAAAGAAAATAAAACAATGTTGTTTAAGAAGAGAAAGCAAAAGGAAATAAGGTAAGTTAATTTATTATAATGCATTCTATCTTACTGTAAATAAAAAGTACTTTAATAAATGAAAGTAAAATAAAGATAAATAGATTTATCAATGGAGATACACGTACGGTGACAAGACAGGTATATATTGCTATCAATATATTGTGATAGGTTTGCCTAGATCCGTGGCCATAAAATCACTGGTAGCAGAATTATAAAATATCTTGAAAGGACTAAAAACAGTTCTATCAAGTGGCTGCAACATATGATTTGTATGGAGTGATAAAATAAGTTAACAGAGTTATTCCATTATCTTTACAAAGCTGCTAACCCTCAACAGATTTTAGTTCTGTTTAAATTGATCAAATAAGGCTAGGGTGGGTCAAACTTCCCATGTTTCCCCTACTGGAAATAGATATTAAAATGTAATCATTAATATGATTTTGATATGTTATATTCATTTATGCTTATTTTTTGATTTCTTCTTTTTTATACAGATCAAATTCTTCGAGATCGAGTAAAAGAAAATCTTGCTGTTGCTGGAGAAATGGTAATGTTAAGTTTCAAGTACACCTAATATTTTTGTATCATACAAAATTAGCTATTGATATGTGACGAAGTAGATACTTATTCTTAGTTTATTCTTCTTCTGACTTATACTTAGTTTATATGTTCTCAGATATGAAAGTTTTCCATATTTTCATAAAAATCTGCCTATTTTAATCCCTTTTTGGCTGTTTGTGAGATCAGTGCAAAACTGTTGAGAAATCATGGCATCATAACTTATGCCATACATACCGGGTTTCCTAAAAAGGACTGACTGATTTTAAAATTCAGTAACTTGCAAATGGTGACAGATATTTAAAAAATTCTTGCAGGAGGATTATGCATGAGGTCAAAAGTTTTTTTATAGTGATTTTTGACTTTAGTTATTTCAAACAATAGCTGTAAGCAATAGGCACTAAATACAGGCTCGATTTTTTTACCTTTCTCTTCCATGTGGAAAAAGGAGATTAAAATGTATTGAGTGGGTCCCAAAGTGCCATATATCGAGCCTAAATTTAGCACCTATTAATCGCAGTGCCATCTATTGTTTGTAATTCGAACTAAAATTGAAAATCACTGTACAAAAACTTTTGAGCTCATGCATAACCCTCCTGCAAGAATTTTTTAAATATCTGTGACTGTTTGCAAGTTATTGAATTTTAAAATCAGTCAGTCTTTTTTAGGGCACCTGGTATGTATGCATATACTAATATTGTGATAATTTTGTATTAAGATAGTTCAGCTTTTTTGTGTAGCTTTCATACCTGTATTCGGTTTTAATACTAACATTAACTAACTACATTGAAATGCTACAAAAAAACTTAGTAAAGCACAGTCCAATTTAAAACACCACAAGAATAAGTAAACACGTGGTGCTTTACTTATTTTATAGAGTTATAAGAAGATTTTAAATTATATTAACTAACTACATCTTTTAGATGCATAGCATAGCATCTACTGACAGAGAAAATAGTCAGAAGGTATAAAAACTGTGCTTTAACAGATTTTTTTTTATTAATATTCATAATATTCAAAATTATGACAAAGTAAATATGTTTAAGATATCAATATTTATTTAGCAAATTGTTATAATTTTTATTGATTGTAGCATTTATTTATTGTCTCATAATGTCTATTTGTTTATTCTTTCATATTATATTTTCACTCTCATGTGTATGTATAAAAAGTAATAGAGCACAAAGTTACTTACATTAACATCTCTCTCAGTTACGTATGTTCTTGATTGTGTCTTTTTAATTGCCTATAAATGAGAAGTCATTATATATTCATTTTACCTCTACTTGATTGAAGCTTCTTGGAACTCTGCTTGATAATAAAATAAAGATGTAGACAATTTTTACATAAGAACACTAGTAAAACCTCAAAATAATTTCTCAAAATAAGAATAAATATTGAAATAACAATAAGCATAAAGCAGATTGCATAAAAATCTAATTATTTAGGATCCTCTGTGATTGCATAAAAGTTGGACACTTTATGAACTTTTGAAAACTATTCAATCCGTGCAAAGTGTATCAAATCCTGAAGTTTTTTTTTTTTTTTTTTTTTTTTTTGAGTTTGTAATATAATTTATAATCAAATAAAGTTAAAATTATAATGACATCACTTGTTTACATTGAAGTCTTTTTTAAATGTGTCAATTTTCTGGTCTGTTAAAAATAAACTTTTAATGTTTGAATATATTTATAGGCTTTGTATATCATGGGGGTTGTATTTCTCCTGTTAAATAAACCTGAAAAAGCTCGTCCATTTATTCAGAAATCTCTTAAAATTCCATCTTTTTCAAAAAAGGTAAGTTCACTTGAAGTGAGAATAATTTAATAAATTTCATATTTTTCACCACTTAATGACAAGTTGCCAGCTTTCACTATAGGGAACATGTTGTAATATATTTTATTTATATACTAGTATAAATAATCCTGTCATATCCTTGCAATATCCCTGTCAAAAATGATGGAAAGTGAATGATAAATCTTCAAAACAATAGTTAAAAAAACATTTTTCTGACTTTTTTTTTAAAAAAAAGATGCCTCATGCATTTTGTTAATCAAAAAGTATTATCCTTTGATTTTTTATGATTAGAACAAAGAAATTATGTAAACTACAATTTAGTCACCAGTGCTTAAACGCGTCATTTCCAGCTACACATGCTATGACGAAAATGCTTGTTTAGGTTCCCTCTACATTAAAAAAGTGTTGTTTAGCGTGACTTTTTTTTCTGCTACAAACTATGTTAAAATTCATAATTTTATCTGCAAGATGATTAAAATTTGTTGTACCGATAAGAAATGTTCATTTTATTTGCAATGTCTTCAAATCTGATAAAATACATTGTAAAAAAAAAGTACGATTGTAACAGAAAGTTGATGCCAAAAGAATTAGCAAGAAACATAAGCTCCTAATTTATTGAGAATTAAAACGGCCTACAGAGGCACTGCTTGCAGCCTTCGGTACAGAAAAAATTGTCCCTTTAATTTCCCTTTAAATAATGCTAAAGTGCCATTGAAATAATTCTTTATTGTAAATGCATTTGAAAGTTTTAGATATTCAAATTTGGATAATTTTTACTTTGTCATATAAGAAGGAATACAAATGTCACAGGAAATCTGAAATTGTGCAAAAGAAATTAAAAATATATGTAATGCAGTGTGCTTGCACGGACCTTCCTAGAGTGAAAGTTATATCTTTTCTCCACAAGATGGTGATAGTTATCCATTATTTTTAATATAGAACTTGTTGTTGTTTTGGCCTTTAAATTTAGAACTTAATCCGATAGTTTGTGAAGGTTTTAAACAAAGTTAAAATATTTAAAGGTTTTAATATACTTTTGCAAATATTTTAAGACCAGCATTGGCGTTAACCTATGTATTTTTTTTATGAAGCGTTCAAAGAGTCATTCATTTGTTTGTATATTTGCTGGAATTTGAATCTGAATGGCAACAGTATCGTTTGTTTAGATCTGATTTCTTTGTTTATAATAGCTTAACTTTAATTTAGAAAGCCATATCATAAACCATTACCATAATTATAAATTACCATATTATAAATGGATATGATACACATGTTTTATGTGAAAACATGCTGAACAGACTTGATTTCAAGTAGAAAAAATTATCATTTAGCTGTCATATGTTAGGATATGTTTTTCATTAAGCCTAACATGGCGTTTAGCTATGGTCGATTCGCAGACCAGAATAGTTTGCACCGGCATGGTTACCTACAGTTTCCTGCACTAAGATTTTATTATAAGTAGATTTACTGTTTGTATCAATTTGAAATTTTTTTCTTATGAATTAGACCATGATGTGTGGATTAACAGATAAGCAGTAAGAAAGGCTGATATTAAAAGTGTGTAAAATCTTAAGGTTTATGTATAAACACATATGCATTTTTCTAGTAGCATCTGAAAATGCATTGAAGTATTATACTGTTATTAAAAAATAAATAGCAGTAGAAGTAATGTATAAAAATTCTCTCTGTACTCCTGTTAAATAATTATAATTGTTACAAAGGAATTTTAAATTATGAATATAATGAAAAATAACATATTTAAATTTTGTAGCTGTTTGAGCATAACCAAATGCTCCAAATTATGAATTAAGGAATTGCTCCACCTGAATAATTATCTTCTTTAATGCCTGAAGGTATATTAAAAAATTATATAATAATAAGTTGAAATTTACATAAGTTTTTACATTAAAACTGGTTTAATAAATCGGTAGCTATGGCTCTTTTTGTAAAATGTTTATGAGAATAATTCGATTAATTAACAAAAATACTGTTATGGAAATCTCATAATTATTATAAAAACAGTGTAAATAAATGTGATTCTATCTAGAAGGCCCTCACCTGACCCACAAAAAAGCATCAGCCTAACCCAAACTGCAGATGTTTATCAAGGAAGAAATAAGTTGTGTCAACCTTTATGAAATTTAACTGAACTCATATATGCTAAAATCTTTAACTGAAGTATATTAATATGTTTGTGTTTTCTTTCTATATACATCTATTGCATTATATGTATTGATTTTTTAAAGGCTAATATTCTTATGGGCTGGATTGAACTTATGACAAGTGATGATTCACCATCAAAAGAAGTTTGGAAATATTTTGACAATGCTGATAAGTTAGTATTCATTAGGAAATGAAATTTCTTGAAGTAATTTCTGAATATTGTTTTAGTATTTCTCTGTTTAATAACATTTAAAAAACAGTCATACATTTGTTGTAACTATTCCTTTTCTGCAATGTCTGTCCCAATTTTTAACTGATGGGATGCTTATATCACCTATCACATAATATGTACAGTCATGGGAAAAAAGGAGTAAACACCCTTACTAACTTTGCAACTAATTATAACATAGGAAAGTTACTGGTAACAAACGATTGGAAATAAAGTCTACTTTTAGATGATGTATTTAAAATTTGCTTAGGGAGTCATCTACAAATCAGAAACAGACCTTATCTTGTTTTTTTCAATGCCAACACCCAATTTTGAAAATATATTTTAAATCTTCAGCTCAAACTATTCCTAGAAACAAAATTTCAAGTCATTTGGCTGATAAGTTTTTGAATTATAAATATTCAAAATTTAGAGCTTCTAATGTTAAATTACATTTTCATATTTTTATTAATATCTCCTGAAATTATAATCCTAATGTGCTAATTTTCTGTGTAGTTATAATACTAAAATGCCCAAACATAAATGCATTGAATTTGTATTTTTTAAAATTTTATAATATGAATTATGAAATTAATAGTCGAAAAAAAATATAAATTGCAACCTACAATTTGTTTTGGTTGGTTGGTTGTATATATACAATTTGTTTTGATAGAGTTATATTTATTATGTCCTGTTTTATGCGAATTCTCAATTTAAAATTTTTCTTCCCAAGTAGTTTTTGTATTACCGTAAAATCCCATTAATCCGCCCTTCCCGATTAAGCGCCCCCCTCCCACTTTGTAAACAAATTGGAAAATTCAAGAAATCCCGAGAAAGCGCCCTCCCCGCAAAAAAATTTCGGTGCGCACGTCACGATCAATTTCAATCTTTTCTTGATTTTTTCTTTTTCAACTAAGTCTATTATTCTACTTACCTTTGATTTCATTTATTTATTTCAGTTTATTCAATCGCCTTTCGGTGTTTGCACTTACCTTTTGTTTTCATATCGTCGTAAACCTCAGAGGAAGCCGTAAACGCAGTTCAGGTATTCGCAGACCTGCCAACTGCTACGAAAAAATCGTAGTTGCTACGATTTGGACCTATAAACTACGATGCTACGAAAATCGGTCTTAAACTACGATTTTTTGCAAAAAACAAAAAAACGCATTTTTTGTTTCTAATTGCTATTTTTATCCCGCGCAGCATAATTTTCAGGAATGATTCTGTTCCAAAATTTCAAAGTATTCATTTCTGAAAGTTAAAAAAAAATTGTCATTAATCCGAAAATTCGGACATTAAAAAATGCTCATGGAAAAAAAAATCTGGGCTGCAAAACAAACTTCTTAACATAAAACCCTCTTTATATATATCAACCACAAGTGAATCGTGTTTCTGTAAATATTTATACAGGAATTCCCTTCCTTAGAAACAGGGATGCCATTTTAAGAATTTTTGGAGGGGGTGGGGAATCTTTAAGGGGCAAGATTTGAAATAATGTGCAAAATCGCATGATTTGTACTAGGGATGCAACGGATATCCGGCAAATATCCGATATCCGGCATATCCGGCTGATTTTTCAATATCCGAAATACCGTCGGATATCCGAATCACAATCACCGGATATCCGACTTCTCTGCCGGATATCCGGCAGAGTGCAGCAAAGGATAACAGAAAGATATAAGGATAACAGAAATCGTTTGACCCCAAACAATGCCGAACAATTTTGTTTATAATGTAAAATATGAAAGTAATTTCGCTATTCATGAGTAAAAGGTAATTCTCAAAAGTTTAAAGAATTGTCAGCTTTCCTAACATTGATATTTGAACTCTTTATAATAAATTTAAGAATTTACATTTACTTCGTTTAGAAAATTGTACCTTTACTTTCAGAGTGTAAAACAAAATTTGAAGTTGTTTATTAAAGTATGACTTTAATTTTCTTTCTTTCTTTTAAGTTTAACAATTAAACAGGCAACTAAACAAACAATTAAACAGGATTTTTAGAAGACAGTATTGTAATAGAATTTTTTTCGATTTCTGGTTTTCGACGGATTATGTTTTAGGGGTCAAATATCCCAAAACATGTTTATACAAAATGTCTGTCTGTCCGTATGTCGCCATCGTACCATCGAAAAGTGAATGAAGTTATGCATAGAATTTAACCATTTTTTTGTGAATGTTTTTGGCTATAGCCAGGCTTCAATCTGAAAACATTCCTTCAATATAGCTCCTTATACAATAGCTCCTTCAATATGAAAACATTCCACTGGAAGGGGGGGGGGGGGCACGGTAATCGCGATTTTTGTGCCCTTTTCATTATTGTACCATCGAAAAGTGTATGAAGTTATCCATATAATTGAACAAAATTTTTTGTATTTGTTTTTGGCTATGTCCAGCTGGTTCTCCTTAAATAAGAAATATTCCGCCAGGATGGAGATATTTCCAATAATAGCGATTTTTGTCATCGTAATGAAGTTATGCATAGAATTGAACCAATTTTTTGCGAATGTTTTTGGCTATAGCCAGGCGGCCCTCCTTCAATATGGAAACATTCCACTGGAAGGGGGGGGGCACGGTAATCGCGATTTTTGTGCCCTTTTCATTATTGTACCATCAAAAAGTGTATGAAGTTATCCATATAATTGAACAAATTTTTTTGTATTTGTTTTTCGCTATGTCCAGCAGGTTCTCCTTAAATAAGAAATATTCTGCCAGGATGGGGATATTTCCAATAATAGCGATTTTTGCCATCGTAATGAAGTTATGCATAGAATTGAACCAATTTTTTTGCGAATGTTTTTGGCTATAGCCAAGCGGCCCTCCTTCAATATGAAAACATTCCACTGGAAGGGGGGGGGGGCACGGTAATCGCGATTTTTGTGCCCTTTTCATTATTGTACCATCAAAAAGTGTATGAAGTTATCCATATAATTGAACAAAATTTTTTGTATTTGTTTTTGGCTATGTCCAGCAGGTCCTTCTTCAATTTGAAAATATTCTGCTGGAAGGGGGCGCTATAATACGGATTTTTGTGTTATTTTCATTATTTTACCATTGAAAAGTGTATGAAGTTAAGCATAGAACTGAACCAATTTTGTGGTGTATATTTTTGACTATGGCCAGCAGTTTCTCCTTGAATTTGGAAATATTCCGCCAGAAGGTGGCACTGTAACAGAGATTTTGGTAAAATTTTCTCGATTTTTCGCAGTTTTTTTTTTTTTTTTTTTTTTTTTGTATTGTATATTGGCGGCTCATGAATCGAAGGGAACTTTGCATCCTGCTAAGCTGGCTATTCACAAACAGCTGATGTACAACAGAATAACAAAAAAAATTTTGATTTTAATAAATATGATCGAGATTAACTTATTCTTATTCTGATTAATTGACTGAAGCAGAAATTTTAGACCAAAATCAAAGTTGGTAAAATATTGAACTAATAATATTGAAGTATTAATATTTGGAACTACTTTTTGAAATATTAAGATGTATGAGATAGAAGAAAGTTTTGTGATTGGCAAATCCAACTAGTTGTTTTTGTAACTTCATTATAAATATTTAAAATTAAAAGTAATTTTCTTTTTACTTTTAAATATAAAAATAATTTAACTTAAAATAAAACTAAACGTGACTTAGAGCAAAAACAATATTAAATAATTAAAACAGAAAAAGGGCATCAACTAAACCTATGTTTGGAGAAAATAACTCTTTAATCATGGGTATATTAGTAGATATTTTGTGTTTAAATTATAAAAAGAAAGTATGTAGTATTTCTTTGTGAAAATACTTTACAATTATACACATATTAATTGGTTAAAATTTGTTGTACAAATTATCAGCATTTCATTGTACAAATTAATTATTAGCAATTATCGATATAGGCAATCCTATATTCAAATCCAGTCGCAATTATCAGCATTTCATTGTACAAATAAACAGAATACTTTAATGTTTAAATTACATTTTTATGCAATGTTATTAATATACATTACAGGGCTTGAATGGCAGATACAGGGCTTGAATTTCGAAGCGGGATGGCAGGATTTGTGCCCTATTTATTATGCCCTATTGTGAGTGGGCGGCTCCTGTTTCCAAAAAATCATTTTCCGAAAATGTTTCTTTGTAAGACGACGAGCAAGTCTTAGCACCGACTGACAAATTTCGTGATATTTTTTACTATCGATGGTCAGATTTCACAGTTTCTCCTTACGACTTATTGACAACATTCATGGTTGTTTTTCTGCATCTGACTGAAAAATTTTGCACTTTTTCTCCACGACCGACTGACGAATTTCACAATTTTTTCTAGAGAACGATTGATGAATTTCATGATTTTTTTTTCCTCAAGATCAATTGATAAATATAGCAATTTTATTCTGTGACTGATTGGCAAATTTCCCTGTTTGTTCTTGCGACATACTGGTGAAAGTAACGATTGTTTTTCTGCATCCGATTGAAAATTTTTGCGTTTTTTCTCGGTGACCGGCTGAGGAATTTCACGATATTTGCTCATGACAGATCGATTGACGAATTTTGTGATATTTTCCTGCTGCCGATTTCCCCTGCACTTCAGTTTTCTTCTTGCGACCGGTTGACAAATTTTTTTATTTATTTTCACCATGATTGACGAAATCGGCGATATTTTTTTTTAATGACCGATTTATGTATTTTGCGATGTTTTTTCCAGGGTTGCTGGCTTTTAGCCAGGCCAAAAAAAGCTGGCCGGCTTTTTTTGGTTTTAACCACTTAAAAAAAGCCGGCTTTTATTGAAAAAAGCCAGTTTTTATTTTTTAAAGTTGGTTTACAGTAAATTCGTTTTAAATTTGGATCAATTAATTTTTAATACACTTATAAATATTTTCTATTAAAACAAATTATAGATTTCTATTAAATTTTATCAAATAAATAAGTCTTTATAACTTCTAGAAGGCAACTGTGAACGCATTATGTCTGAAAAAAAAAAATATATATATATATAAACATTGAAAAGGATATAAGTTAGGCTTTAAACTGGTGTTTTGAAATTCTATATTATATATAGTGTTGACTCTAAGCCGCTTTAGCAAAGTGCAGTGCCCGGCGGCCCTTTTTATTTCCTTTTTGCACCCGGCGGCTCTTTTAAACCCTTCAGATGTGCCCGGCTGCCCTTTTTAACACTTCCTATGTACCCCATGGTAATTCAATTGATACCGGAAAAATATTGCAAATTCTAGGGACTCCAAACAAACCAGTTCAAAATATGCTTTATGAACAAGGTACAAGTGTGCCCTTTTCGAAAAAAATGTGCCCTTATTTTATAATAGTGTTCCCTTTTTGAAAAAAATGCACCCTTTTTTAGAACAGCATTTCCTTTTTGAAAAATGTACCCTTTTTTTGGAATAGTGTTCCCTTTTTGAAAAATTCACGCCCGAAGGTCCTTTTATTCTAGTGTCAACACTAATATATCTCCACATGTACTACACATTTTAAAGATTATATTTAATTAAAACTGTTCTTAACTGCTCTGCTCAACAAGCGCAAAATGTTGACACATTTAAAAATTCATATTTTAACGGAAAGATGTAAAATTCGAAAGCCTGACCATGGAAGCGATTTGGAATCGAACTGTGTTTTCCATTTTTTGATCCATCAATTACCTATTGAGTTATAAGAGATTTTGATCACATGACAAACATGTTTTTTCACCCTTTTCTGAGTGGTTTCTTCTTTCGTGCGGAAATTCGATTTAAAACGCTCACTTTGACACTATTTTCTGAAAAATCTATTGCATTTGCAAAAAAACAGCACAATTACATAGTTTCTGAACAACAACATCTGCTAGTTTCATGCATTTCTGAACAAAAATAAATTAAAACTTATATCAGAAAGTTGCCCTTTTGGATTTAAAAGCCTTAATGACAAAATGTAGAACATCAAAATGGAAACATTCTTATGTGTCCATATGGAGAGATTAAGTTAAATGTTAAGAGAAATTAGAAAAGATGTTTTGTTTGAGGAGAGTGGTACATAAGTGTATAAAAAATAGAGCATTTAAAACAAGAAAAAAAAAAATTCTCCAAATAAAATTTTGAAAAGCTTGTTGCTAAGCATATTCATGCATATGCTATTCATAATGTTTTTTAAAAGTGAGAAATGGTGGTGTTTTTATTAATATGCCTATGTATAATTTCAAATGTTTGCTAGAAATAAAATAAGACTTGTATATTAATAGCTCTTAAAATTAAGTAATAAAACATATAACTAAGTAACCATTGTCCTCTTTAATTTTATAAAGCAGTAAAAATGAAAAAATTGGCAGTTGGTATGGCCCTTTTAAAATTTAGCTGACATATGTGCAATTCAGAATACAAATCACAAGCAAAATCATCTAAGTTTTATTCCAGTATTAATGTCCTCATTATTGAGAAATTGGGTTACTTATTAAACTGTAAATCAATTAAATGTCATTAAAACTAATTAAAAACACTTTAAAATGCGTAGTTTATAATTACAATGCTTTATTGTATAAAAGCCAATTATGGCCAAAAAAAGCCAATTTTGGCCAAAAAAAGCCGGTTAAAACCAATAAAAGCCACCGGCCTGGCTTTTTTTAATTTTAGCCGGCTTTTTTGCAACCCTGGTTTTTTCCCTATGCCCAAAATAGCAAATAACTAAAAGGACAGTAATGGCCACCGGAGACCAATCCCTACCAAATTGGCCAATAGTCAGCACTCTACAAAATGAGATTACACTTGTAGTGCACATGAAGAAAATAAAATTTGGTTGAACTTAAAAAAACATGTTTAGAAATAACAAACTAGTTGATTCTTGCAATTCACAGATTAGGACATGACTTTTTGAAATCAACCTTTTATCGTGTAATAGAAAAAATCAATATTTCCTTTTCAAACTTTGGATATGGATTTAAAATTCCAATGCATAGAACATAAGTTCAATTAACAAAAATACCAGGGACTACAGTTCTGACTATAATTCCATTAAGGATATAATAAAACAAGTTTGTTCAGAAGTGACATACAATCACCGTAGGATATTGACAATAGAATCACCGATATGCATTATTCATGCATTTTTAACTTACTGTTAAAAATTAATGCACATCAGATTTTGCAAAGTTTTCTAAAATTTTTTAACAGAGCATAACCATGCGTTTCCGATAATTTCTAAAGTTATAAAAGTTGGTCTGTGCTGTTTGTCAAAAGTGTAACTTGTGAAAGAGGCTAAATCACGCAAAATGGAATAAAATCTAAATTAAGAAATTCATTTAGGAACCCAATTGTTAATTGCCCATAACATTAGGTGAAAGTTGAAAGATAGACATGGTATATATATAAAACTTGATTTTGTTCCTTTGTTTTAATAAAAATAAACATTTTGGATAATTATCTTGAGTTGTTAATTTAAATTATTTTAATGGTATTTTGTCATGTCTGTATAAATGTAATTCTTTAAGTGGCACATAAAAAATAACGGGGTTTAAAGATTTTTTTCCCCTTTCTAACAGTTCAACTCCCCTGCATTTTTAAATGTTGGGTGGGAAACTCCCCTCCAGGGGAAAACTTGAATTTCAAGCCCTGATATTCAAAGAAATATAGTTTTTGTAAATTATATTTCAATACATTTAAAATGTTTTAATGATGTGTGAAACATGCTTGTAATTTATTGTTCTGAGATGGCGTTATATAAGGAAATAATTCACCATATAACTAAAAACATATCTAGTGCCGGATATCCGATCGGATATCCGGCCGGATATCCGAATCCGGCAGGCAAAGGAGCTTCGGATATCCGGTATCCGATATCCAGCAAAATCAACATCCGGTGCATCCCTAATTTGTACTATTTATTATTAAACATTTCAATTTATGAATTATTATTAAACATTTCGATTTTGTGTGGTAAAAAACACAAAATTCGTCAAAAGTTCATGGTAAAAAGTGCAGATTTCAACAAAGAATCGTGATAGAAAAATGTGAATTACGATTGTGCGGAAAAAATTGTGAATATCCTGAAATGGTCGCGGGAAAAAAATTCGAGAATTTCGTCAAAATTTACTGCACTGGGCACTGGGCTAAAAAATTGGAACCAGGCTTCTTTTACAAATGTAAAAAAAATGCTGCAAAACGAGAAGAAACTTTAAATATCGTATAAAAGTTTTCAGAGGAAAAAATTTACTATATTGAGTTGAAAGACTGAATGCTAGCTAACCTTATTCCTTTTACGAATGTCAAAAGATGGCTCCGAAACACGAAAAACCAACCAACCAACCTCCAGATTAATTTCAATATTCTGTGCTACGATTTCTCATTTTCAAAAGTTGGCAGGTCTGTATTCGTTTTACGATTCGATTAAGAATCGATTCACGTCATCGAAATACCAATCGGTACTTCCATTCTGGCTACGTAACTTCATATTTATACGAATAATTAACATTTTTCATAATACCATTAGCCTTGTGTGCTATTTTTACTAAATATATAAAATAATAGTGATAATAACAACATACAGCCTTTTTTTTAGAAACTTTCAGAATTTAATATCGTGTTGGTTTTCTTTCTTGTAAGTTATGCATAACTTAAGATTTCGTGTTATTTTGGCTTACCATATGGTAAGCCAAAATAACACGAAATCGGATTTATTGGTATTATTTATTTTTTTATCATTATTATTAAGTGTTGAATTGGTGATTTAGTTTAATATTTGAAGGTAATATACGTAATATTTACTTTATATATCACTATTTAAAATGAGTTAATGTACTGATAAAGTTATTTTTTTAAAATTAATTCTATGTCAATCTGATTTAAATTTTCCATTATAACACATTTCTTCTTTTTAAAAAAAAAATTAGTTTAATTTGCAATATTTTTCATGTTATTATTGTGATTTGTATTATTTATTTATCCTTTATACATAAGAAATGATGATTTAAAAAAAAAATTTACAGTTATTTAATGTCCCTAATTTACAACAGATGGCGACACCGCATAAAATGTTACTAGTTTTAGAAAGAATTTTAGGACATTTTCAAACGCAATTTCTTGGTGTTTTTTAATTATTTTAAATTATTAAGCTCCTTTTATTTTTCTGTTACCATATTAATGACAAATATTTGTGTTGTTATTTATCTTATGACTGATATTAGTGTTATTATTTATCTAAATGCATTCCAACTTCAAAGCTTTTGAAATCCAGAATTTTCTATAATTTGAAATTGTCGTTAATCGAGAAGTTATACTGTTTTTCTATTTTGTATATAATTTTTTTTTCAAAATGTTTTTCTTTTTTCACTTTATTAAAATAATGCATATTTTACGTCGATCGGCCATTACCATTCCCCACCCCACCCCCCATAGATGTCATTACTACAATTTTAATACCGTGTAAGCGCCCCCTTCGATTTTTTTACGATTTTCTGTCGTGTTTGGGGGGGGCGGATTAACGGTATTTTACGGTATGCTTAAAAAACGTCAAAATGATTGTTCCGTCTATGATGTGCAAAAAAACATAATTTGAAAAAAATATATTTTACTCATTTTATTGAAACATTTGGGCTGACAATAGTCAAAATATATTAAGTGAGTGATATAGTCATTCTGTAGTATTTCAACAATCATGTACCGAACTTCAATTTGAATACAGCCCCTAAATATGCTCATTGTAAAATATTTAATTTCTCTGAAATCAATCGTATGAATTTCATGAAAATTTGTATTTAGACTAATTGAAGGGTGTAGAATTTATTTATGGTGTCAAACATGGGTATTGTTAATGAAAAAAAAACAATGTTTGGGTTTGTTTTGATATGTAGATGGCCCCCTAAGCAAATTTTATATCCATCATTTAAAGGAAGCCTTTATTTCTAATCACTTGGTACCAGTAACTTTCTTCTTCAATAATTTGTTTCAGAGTTAGTAGGGGGTATTTATTGCCTTTTTTTCTCCCATGACTGTACATTACTTTGCTGATTAGTAGCTGTCACATTGCTATACCATTATTTTTACCTACTATACATACTATTATTGTGCTTATATACTTATTATTATATGGGAAAAGACCCAAAAATAATTGCAATGGCAGTGCTGTGGGGCAGCACCATGCAAAGAGAAAACTGCGCCCGGGGCAAAGTTACAATCCCCCCCCCCACACACACACACACATGTGCACACACACTTTTTCATTGTGGCATGTGTCACAAAATTGAAAAATGCAGAAACAGAAGTAAATTCTATTGAACATATATTTTGCATTTATTTTGGAGCTTTTTGTTTAATTTTAATTCAGAAACTCCAAACAACTAAATAACATAAAAAAAAATTGCACTTATATTTTGGTAAAGAGAATCTGGGAAATGTGTGTAGAAAAAATGTATCTAACAGTACATTACAGCAGTTTATAAACCCTTTTGTTTTCTCAGAAGGGAAACCCCATGCTATTTTGGGAGTATATGTTTTTGTTACAAGCATAGGAATAAAATTACAGACTCAGAAAAGAGAACATTAACAAAAGATACTGAGACAAAGACTGAAAATGAGTTTTGAAAAGAAAGATGTCCTTTTTCATAAATTTGTATTTGGATATAGGAGTGATAAAGGACCATGCAATAACTTTGAAACGAAAAATGAACATACTTTTATTGTAAAAAAAATTCCCAATATGTAAATTTATGATTTTTTTTTTTACAAAAAAAAAAGAAGAAAAAACGAGGTTTGTAGTATAAATTTGGCACCCCCTCAATTTCCACACCCAGGGTGACTGCCCCTTCATGTGGCCCCTGCTTTGGGATGAGGGAGCTTATGTAGCATACATTTCTCCTATTAGGCGTGTGTTACTCAACTCGTTCTGTGTTCAGTGCACTCAGTGCTGTTGACGGGAAAGGTTGTGTCTGACCATAGTGCATTTTTTTTTTTTTTGTAAAAGCATTTTTACTTACTCTTCATTTTTTGTAATATCAGACTTAAGTGCTATAAAATTTTGCTTCCTACTTGGGAAAAATTCTGCAGAAGCAGTTCTGATGTTGCAAATAGTTTACAAGGTTACAAAGGCTTTGGGAAAAACTCAAGTGTACAAATGATTTTCTTGTTTAAAAAAAAAGGTGAAATGTTGATCGATTATAAATCTTGTTCTGGATGTCCTTGAACTTCTAGAATGGATGAAAATGTTAAGAAAGAATTGTACTTGAAGACCGATTATGGACCATTGAAGTAATTGCATAGTTATCTGTCCCATTTTGTGACAGATGGGGACTATTTTTTCGACCATGACAATGCACCTGGTCACACAGCCTTATCGATTCGTCAGTACTTGACTAAAAACAGAATGACTCCTTAGCCTCATGCCTCCTACTCACCTGACCTTGCTCCATGTAACTTTTTTTTTCATTTCCATCAATGAAGAGGGACATGAAAGGACATTGTTTTAATGACGTGGAAGCAGTAAAGGAAAAAATGAGGCAAGAGTTTGCATCCATACCAGACAGACAAGTTTAAACAATGTTTCTAACAATGGAATCATCGATTAGGCAGGTGTATAAAGTTAAATGGAGAGTATATTGAAGGTGTTAAGGTTGCGTTTAAAAAAAATTAATACAGGTTTTTATAAAGAAATTCTGATTATTTTTGGGGTCACTCCTTGTATATTACATGCAATAATATACTATGCAAAAATTTTCAAAAAAGTTTTCTTAAAATAATATGTAATTGAGTTTACTAAATGTTACTTTTACCTACCTAATACTTACTAAATATTACTTTTAAAATTTACTTACCATATTTTAAATTATTCCCTTAATGCTCTAAATTAATGTCTTTTTATTTCACTCCTTAATGAATTTTTTGCACACATACTTAATTTAAAAATAGGAAAAAAAGAACATGGGTAACTAATTTGTTATATGAGATAGATTTCTTAGTAATTGGAGAACTTTAGAACATTTTTAATGATCTTTTAAGCTCTCTTTTTTTTAGTAAATATCATGATTACAAATAATGAACTAAATAAAAGTAGTCCCGTGTCACTAACAAATCTATCTAAATTTTGATTGATTTATTTTACAGTTCTTCATCTGAAGCTGTTTTTGGACGTGCTAAATATTTTGAACGGCAGAAGAATTTCACAAAAGCTCTAGACCATTTGAATCAAGGTATTGTTTTATTCCCAAAATATCCTCCTGCATTTGTTGGGAAGATGAAGATGCATTTAGCTCTTGAAGACTGGGATCAAGCACTGGTATCAGCTCAAAGGTACAATATATTAAATGTGATAACTCTAAGCAGTAAAAAAATAGTTGTAGTAGATATAATAAGCTATATCTTTAATTTATTTTGAATCTTGCTTTCAAATATCAATTTGCTTATGTATTATGTGGATGAGCATATCTTCATGCCTTCAAATCTAGAACTAATTTGCTTTTTAATACTACTTTGTTTGTGTGAAGCTGAAGTTATATTAATGTGTTATAAAGTTCCTACCATGTACTTCATTAAATATATGAATGCATATAATGTTCATAAATAAATTTTTATGTAATATATTTGAAGATCCCATTTATTTAAATATTTTTTATCAAGATTTGTTTTATAACTATTTATATTACAAAACCTTAGTATATGTGTTCATTTAGATTAGCTTTCAAATCAATGCTCTGTATGATTCAAATTTCTTATGCTTTTTAATAAAAGGAAATTTAAAGATAATCACATTCACACATACAAAACAATGAGCAAAAAAGAAAGTAGTCAGGAAATAAATACTGCTTTTAAACAGAATGTACCATAGTTGTTTGATTAAAATCAATTGATTTTTTTAAATCATTGATTTAAATCTGATGTCTTATATGTACTTATATTGTAAAAGCTTATATTGTGAAATACTTTTATAATAATTAAAAGTATATTGATGCCAGTCTGTACTAATAAAAGAATATTTTTTTTTTGTGCGTGTATATGTTTTTTGTTGGTGAAGGTTAGGGAAATATGTCACATATAGAGGCCTACAAATTTGGCTCCAGATAGATGAAAACAGGTCCAAATGCACCTGAGGCTCAGATTTTGTATTATTTTCTATTTTATGCTGAATGAAGAAATTTACATATTTTCCTATTTTTCCAAATTCACCAGTAATTTTGATCCATCCATAAAAACAATCCAAATTCAATCTTTTAGCCAAACATAGTAAATTTTGTGCAGTTTTCAATAGAGTTTATTCAGAATCTGTACAGTAATTTTTTTATTTTTCATAATTTTTTTAACAAAAGTCCTCCTTTTGTCAAAAATGAAGACTGTTTTTACCATCTGACATTTGTTTGATTCATTAGCCATCCAATATTATATTTTATATTCCCATATGAAGAAAACCCTTAGGAATCATTTGAAAGAAATGTCAACAAATATTAATGATTTGAACGTATATGATTTTTTAAAGGCAATAAGAAAGTGAGAATTTCTCGAGAGTGGAAAGGAAGGTAGAATGGGGAAATTATTTCATGTTGGAATGCTATTGTAAATTTTATTTTCAAAAAGTCTGTTGTTATGACAACAGGAATACTTCTTAAGTGTGGGATAAGTGATTTCATCTTTTACCTCATGACAGCCTTTTTCTTTCTCTTTTTGTGGACAAAAGAATGAAAAATAGTAATGATTTTTTTTTATAATTAAATAACTCAAGGAATTTTTTTATTGTAGCCTGTGGGACTGTCTTAGACTGATTTTCTCTCGGACTGGAGCCAGGCCCAGACTTTGCAGACATCTGGTTGGGCTTGGGCAATGTATGACAAGTCTGCTAGTTTAAAATATAGAAATGGGTGATAAAAGCTAATTTTGCCTAATGATGTGTATTATAATAGAATGTTTTTGCATTTAACGTAACAAGCTACCCTAGTAATAATGAAAATATGTGAGGGACATTTGTTTAGGAGTAAAAATTCTCTCTTTAAAAAAGTTAATAATACATTCTGGATTAATAATCCCTTTTTAATACATTCTGGATTAAAAAGAAATCTTGAAGTTTGTTTAAAGTGAGTAGAGTCTACTGCTACAATATTAGAATCTGTTTAAAAAAATCCTTGTACAAATTTACATATTTTACTATCCTTAGAAAAGAAACATAAAGATCAAAGATACAGAACAGTCTACTTTAAAAACATTCCATAATCAACATAAACAAATACTGGCAACATCCCATTACCATTTCATATATCCTTATTTTTGTTACAAAATTATAATGGATTTTGACAGAAATGAATTATTTTATTTGCAAGTGGGAAATATTCTTCAGATTTCATTCTTGTGATCAAAACATTCTAGGGAAAATCGAATCCTTTTTATGAGTTTCTTTTTAGCAACAGTGTGCATTATCAAATTTCTCCACTAGATTAGTTGAAAAGTTAATTTCTTTGAGTGAAAACAATAGACTAAATGTTCACTTTCTCCCTTAACTTCATCAATTATTAACTACCAGGCCACAATTACCTTTTATAGAATTTTTATTCTACATATGATTTATTGCATTCTAATTGACTTGGAAAAGCAGCTGAACTTATCTTTATTATAAATCCCTTAATACTATCACTAACTAAGTAATATAAAAAATGTATTGTAACTTTCTTCATTAAAAATAAAATTCATTGTGATTATCTTCTTTGCTTCATTTTTTCTAAAGTATATATCTGTCTAATATATCTATAAGCCTGTTTGTGATTTAAGATAAAATAAGCCTAAAAGAAGCAGTATTTAAATATTTATGTTGCAGTGAACATAAGAAGTGTTATTGTCGACTTTCAAGGGCTGCCAAATTTTGTCTACACTAATGGAAGTCTTCCTTAATTGATGTACACATTTGAATGGTGCAAAAGTAATTCCTTGTAATGAATTGATTGAATTCAGTTTTTAAAAGGAATTAGGTTACCAATTTTTGCTAAAAGTAAAATTTAGTAAAAAAGGAAGGTAATATTTTGTTAATACAAAATAATTAATTATCCAAGCTCAAGACAAACAAATTATGCAAAGAAATTGTCTTATTTACATAATTTTACTTTATTTAAAGTAATGTCAATTTTCTTTGTGATACTTGAAAATCAACAAATGATCTTTTTACAGTCTGTTGCATTGCATTTTGATTGGTGATATCTTAAAACAACCAACTTTATTATTTGAAACTCTCATGTTGTCGATGGTGGAATGATTTCTTTCTCTTCATCACTTCACTGGCAGTTTATAACCAAGTTACTGGGAAAGTTGCTCTTGAAGAAATAATGTAAAAAGCTGGTTTTGATTCTGTCTGGATAATTTGCCGAAAATTTGTCCACACTTTTCAATGAGTAGTACGCATTAAGCATTTGCCTTAACATTAGTTGCAAATAGAAAACGGCAGGAAAAATAAAATTTTGTTCATTAACTGCAGATATGTCTTAAGCAGAGACACATTAACAAGAGTCCACTGTATGGATAATTAAAGTGAAATTATAATAAAAAAGATGCATAATTCTCACCAATTCATATTTAATGAATTATTCTTTTTTATCCCCAGTTTTTAAATTTCTGAAAATTTTGCATGTGTGAATTGATTTTTTGTCTCTAAGCTTAAATTGCTTTGCTTTATATGCCAAATTTACATATATCTTCCATCATATAAAATTAAACACTTCAATTGTATAAAAACAAAATCTGCTTTAAATAAAATAAACCTCCAATTTAAATAAAATTAATCCAGTTATTATAATTATTATTTCTAAAATCAATATTTTATCATCTCTGTATGATTATTATTATGATTTCTTTTATTTTTTATGTCAGTATTTAATTAAAGCTGTAGACATCTCTGTTATTCATTAATCATGAGTAAGACTATCATTAAAAAGTTGAATTTGTCAATATTTATAAAATAAGTATCATAAACATATTCAAAGTTTTGCCTTACTTTATAAACAACTAATTGTGTATTTTGTAGTGTAAGTAAATTTTGTTTATAAGATATGGGTAACATTATTCTACTTTTTAGAGCTTTGTTTCTAGACCAAAACAACATTGAAGCTTTAAGATTTATTCTTGTTCATATGTTAACTCAAAGTGGAAAATCAGAGGAGGTATGTTTTTTATTGCATTTACAAAATCTTTAATTTAGAACATTATGTAAAATCTTTTATGCTAGTCATTGAGCAATTTTTCAGAGTATTTTATGTAAGGATCGACCAAAACATGTTTTTAAGACCAAAACTGAATTTTGGTAATCTTTTTTATTTCGGCTGAAAACAAAAGCATCAAAAATTTTTTAAAGTTAATTAATACATACATAATTATTAATTAATTATACGTGTGGTTCAAGTTGGCTCTCTGTACCTCTGACCAAAACTTTTTATTTTCATCTCAATATAATAAAACACAGTGTAACGATTCGGACTCATATCCATCCTTGAGGAAAGCAACATATTGTGGCCATGTTAGGCATAAGTATTCAAGAGACCGTAAGTTTGCTAATTGTTCAACTTATGGAAATATACACATAATCTGCTTTGTATCACATCAATTCTTTATTTTTTCTAAATCCTTCAAAACTATCCAATTTTAATATTTTAAATTCTATATTAAAAATAACAGATAGCCAGATATTATACAACGGATAACCATATATAAACAAACGAGACTGTTGCCATTTGGAACTGCAAATTTCAAATCTAGAAATAAATGAATGACTCTTACAGCATTTCACAAATAATAATAATAACAATAACAGCTGATTCTGCTCTTCAAATATTTGTAAAAGCATATTAATGGTTTTAAATATTTTGAAATGCATTTTCACTTTTTCATACCAACTCATGATTTTGTGAAAAATGGATTTAACAAGACTTATAGCACCATCTCTCGACCAAAAATTAAGGTTATGAAACACTATTCTTATACTTGAATAAAAATAGCTTTCGTCTTTTGCTTACAAGTTTTATTGACAGATTTAAAACACACTGAGACTGTTTTATTTCTGTAAAATTTATCCTATTTATTAATCATACATACATATATATACAGGGTGATACATAAATATCAAAACATTAGGCTATCTCCTTAATTAATGCCCCTAGGCACATACTTCCAATTGCAAAGTTTCATAAAGAAAGGTGGAAAATTTGATGAGACAACTCCATGGGAGGTCTATTTGAGAAAATACGAAAATTAAATTTTTATCCCCCCCCCCCCCCCCCCCCCCGTAGGATAAAATTTCCAGTTAGGAATTTTTTCCTTATCCATTCCTGAATTCCTCCATTCCTGAACACAAAAAGTTCCATCTTCATATCTGCAAAATTCATGGAGTTATGCCTGTTTAAATAATCCGTCAAGTTTTAAGGCGTTAGACACAAATTAAAATGTGTGTTATTCAAGAAACAATGTTACTTTAAAAGTTCTAGGATACATGTAAAAAATATATTTATTGAATTAGAATAAGATTTTTCTGTTTTTTTTTTTTTTTTGGTGATGATTTACCATATAATTTGCAAATAAAATCACATCCTAAAATTTCTCAGAAAGTTTAAAACTTTTAAAATAATTATTATTATTGTAATTGGGGTAATTTAAAATCATTATAACTCGAAATATTATCATCGAATTTCAAACTTTTTTTCATTTAATTAAAGAGGAAAATATAATTTAAATTTTGTTTCAGGATTTTTTAAAATATTAATGTTAAAAATATTAAAAACAGAAATTAAGAAAAAATGATGTAACTTATTTTTTAAAAAATCATATTTTCAAAAATATATTTTCAAATTTGTTGAAACAAAATTAATGTAAAATAATCAAAAAGGTCATGTTCCGAGTTTGCACCCTTGTTTTTTTAACAATTCTTGACTTAAAAATGTAAATTAATAATTTAAATTAAATTAATTTAATTTTAATTATGAATTTAAATTAATAAATATAAAATAATTATTTTTAACAATTTAAATTAATTATTTAAAATGCATTTAAAGTTTTAAACAAAGATTGGCTCTTAATAAAATGTTTAAAAGCGTTTTAAAAAATTGCAGATGAGTATGTAACTCTTTCCTTTAGCTTAAACTTCCGCTTCAGTTTAACTTTTGCCCTTTCCATCTTCTTTCTGTACTATTTAAAACAAGTTTTTTTCTAACATACCAATTAAGAGAGTTTTCATAATTTTAATCCTCTCAACTTCAGGTTTTATATCGTCTCGGCGAGCGGTTAAAAAAGTCTGCACTCTGGGGCCGGACTAGTCTTGACCGAGCCTAATGTATTTTTCATACTGAACAGGGATTGGCTTCCTTTCTTCCTAGGTCTGCATGGGGTGAAATTTTGAGTCCCGGTCTCGACTCAACCCATATTAAAATTATTCTATCTGACTCACCTAATCCGTGCAAAAATCAGTAAAGTTTAGCTCAACCCCAAAAATTTACAAAAAATGCATATATTTTTAAATGGCCATTACAATTAAAACATATTACCATTTACAATTAAACTTTAAAAATCGTTTTTATAAAATAATAGATTTAAATGCCGAAAAAGAAAAAAAAAAAAAAACAGTAAAACAAGTGAAAAAGAACAGAATCCTGTCTAAAACGGAATAATTTTTTGACCCATGCAAAATTAATGTAATAATACTTGAGAAAAGAATATACATTTGCACCTCCCAAGATGGGGAATTGTCTATAAGGCATTTTTTTCTTGTCTGCATCATTCCGTCTTAGAAGGTTTTACTGTATATCATTTTTGAAAGTCTCCAATACATGTATTATGGATTAACGATATTAAATGGTAAGTGAAACATTTACATACAAATAGAGATTCATTAAAAAAAATAAATATCACAGCCTTTGACGCTTCTTTAAAAATGAAGATTATAAACATATAAAAAGAAAATCTATAAGCTATTATAAAGCTATTTTTTGTCAGAACTCTTTCATACAAAACAATTTTTAACCATATCAACGTAAGAAACTATGTTTTCTAGAAATTTAATCAGGCCGGACCAGACTCAGGCTAAGATTTAAACATTTTTCCAGGCCGGGACGAACTATTTTTTCTTTGGTTCGGCTCGAGACCGGGTCTGGATATTTCAACCCGTGCAGACCTCTAATAAAGGCCTCCAGCATAATTCGAAAGAAGGTTTAACTTAAAATCTGTACGCTGCTATTTTATGTCCAAAGGAGAGGCACTGTCTTAAATTGACTTTTAAAACATACAATTTGTGGATGATCCCTATCTTGCATTCAAAATGAGTTAATAATTCATCACTCAGAGGCATGGGAAAATGGTGTAAGTCGCGAATAATAACTCTGCGAGTTCTGCAGATATTGAGATGAAATTTTTTTGTTTAATTCCGGAAGGGATAAGAGAAAATTTCCTAATTGAAAATATTACACAACGGGAGCTGTATAAAAAAATAGTTTTTGTATTTTCTGAAATAGACCCCCCCCCCCCCCAATGAAGTTACAGCTTATGTCATTAAATTCAGAACCTTTTTTTATGAAACTTTGCAATTGGAAGCGTGTGCCTAGGGACAATATTTAAGGAGATAGCCTATTGTTTCGATATTTATGAATCACCCTGTATATATATATTTTTTTTTTTGGGGGGGGGGGGGGTTAAATAATAAAAATATAATTTCAAAGTGTTATAAACAAATTAGTATTATTTCAATAGTTGCAACAGACATTTTTAAATTATACAGTTTTATTGCATATTTGTTACATTTTTGTTTTATTAAGAAATCTTAATTTTGTTATGGAATATTAGCCGGAAACCCTGGTTTACCCAGAAGTATTGTAAATGCTAATAGTGTGTTTATTAGAACATAAAATAGCCGAACTTTGCTTATCTAAGTGCTTCCATATTGTCAATTATTTTTTATCAGTTTTTCAAATTTTAAGCAAAAAACACAATTTTTACCTACTGTCCAAGGACAGGCATTTACACTGGTATAAAATAAAATGTAATTAATTCATCAACAACACCAAATGATTTTCTAATTATGCAAATTTATTTCATCTACTTAAAAAATGTTTTAGGTATACATACCTCAATTTATCTTTTATAATGATTTTTGTAATTTATCATCTGTTATACTAGAACTTTCTCAAAGAGTATTCAGAACACTTCTGTGGTTTCAAACTAAAAAAATCCTATTACAGTTAAGTCTGCAGCTTTTAATGGGCATGTGAAAAGGACCTTCAAATTTTAGTCATATGTGCATTTCTTGCTTTATAATTTGCACTCACATCTTGAGTCAGTCATGACTGTTAATTATAGACAGTAAAGTTCATAGTAATAAAGAATGTCTAATTTGAGCTGGTACAGCTCAAATCAATGAGTAATGTAGAACATTTCTGATGGAAGAAATGTGAATTTTTGAATATAGATAGCTTCAGTCGGGCCGAATTTTCTGCAGAATCGTTCGGCTAAATTCAGATTTTGGGCCAAAAACAAAACCAAATTTTTGGTCGATCTCTAATTTTCTGCTTATATTTCTAATAATATATTTGTACAGATTTTTGTTAATATGCTGTAGCTATGCCATTGGATTACTATTCATTTTAAAATAATTTTATCATTAACTTGTTTAAAACTGTGGTAGCTCTTCTGATTCTGTATGATATTTTGTGATCCATAGTAATTGTATGGATAAACCCAGTTAAAATGCATATAGAAAATGTCAAGCAGACATAATAATATAAGTTTTATTACTACCAAATATAATAAATATTGTGAAACGTACACTATTTTTTAAAATGCTTTGATAGTAAAGAAATCATTTTCAACATGTTGATATATTAAAAAGAAATATTTTATAGTTTAAATACTCTATCTAGCCAAAAATCACCAGACACTTTCAATTTTATAAATTTTGTCTAATATCTAGAAAAATGCTTGACAAATTCCAACAAAAAATGAATTATGAAAATCAAAGTACCCATTCCAATAATACTCATTGACATTCATTAAATACTAAATCCTTTGTTGGAAGTCGGCTAATAAAAAATGACAATTTGTGAAAAACACCTTATCATCCAACTACTATTTGAAGGTAACTGAAATTCAGCTGACTATATCACATATATTTTTTGGAATTTGCAAGGTACTAGTCTTTTTATATTAGTTGCTATATAGATTTCTAAATCATGAAAAAAAAAAAAAAATCTTTGGTATAGTTCGCACATGTACAGTTAAAAATTATTTCATACAGCTGTTCATATTTTATTCAATATTTAATATATTCTAATTGTACTATATTGTTTCTACTATGTTTTTGTCGAATTTCCTGAAACTTGCATTAAATTTAGTTGAAAACCCTGCATGCTATTAAAAAAAAGCTTAGAAAAAGGTCTTGATTTTTTTAAGGTAATTGTTATATTTTCATGAGTATACGTACTATTCTTATACAAATGAACCCAAATGTTGTACAACATCTACATAGATCAGTAGTGATCACGGTAGTGACAGATCATTTTGTGTATATTGTTTTACAGGTTCATCCCAAATATTTCTTTCATCGATTTGTTGTTGGTCCAATAATTGCCCTCATGATCAAATTTCCATTATAAAATATGAGGTTTATATTTCCAAAGTTCTAAAAGAATGTGCCAAGTATTTCTCTAGATATTTAATAAAATATTTCAAATTAAAAGTGTCTAGTGATTTTTTGTTATAGTGTATGCACTATTGAATTAATAATAATAATTTAAAAAAAATATATGCTTAGAAGATTTACATTAAATGTTATGAATGAAAAAAGATAATTTTGCTTTGCAATCATATTAATCTTAAATTAATAATCCTTTTAATCATAACTTAATTGTGGTATATTTTATGAATACAAGTCAGATAATGAAGTTAATCTGGGGCAAGTCTGTGCTTTTTCTTATCATCCTATAAGAAAGAAAGTGTGGAAGATTTTATAAGATGTGCTTATGTTCATGTTACTTTATTAAAAACTCCAAGCACAAAAGTATTTGACAGCAGATATGTTATTTATGTTGGGATTTGAATCCCAATAAAAAGGCGTGAGTAAGTGATAAATTGTAAATTGGGACTTACCCTTCTTCAGGATACTTATCCATTTCGGTGTAAATCCACACTTTGTTTTGATCCCATATATATTAGTTATCTCAGTTTTAATCAACCACTCTTTATAACCTCCTTTGACAAAAAAGATTGTAGAATACTTGTTGTATCAAATGAATAAGCAGCGGTAACACTTTAAGCTATTTAATTCACATTGTTTAAATTGTAAAAGAGAGAGCATTTTACATGCCACTTCTCTGGATAAACTACATGTTGAGAATGAATAAGATGTTTACATTATAAGATAATAAATCAGTAATAATAATTGTAATAATAATATGATAATAATAATAATAAATCAGTTTAAGATAGTCTATGAGTCTTAATGCAGTTACTCAACAAGTCATTATCTTTATCAAAGGATTTTCAAGGTTAAATACATTTGAAGAGATTTATGACTGAGATGAAACGACGTATTATTTATGTAACTGAAGAAATTATCTTTAGCACAGTTATTTAGCTTGATTTATGTCCATCAATTTAACTGTTTTCATTTTCCTATTATGATTAGTTTGAGCTTATATGTTAACATTTGAGTAGAATTCATGTTAATTTGTAATATTACATTGTATTGTTTTATATTTTTCCCTCTTTCATCTAAATAAATTTCAGCAAAATGAATGTAACTTATTGAAAAATTTATTTTCTTACAATTCAGCTATCAACATATTGAGTAAAAAAAAAAAATCTGGATGCTGAAGATTATTATGGAAGAAAAAATCATGTTTACCTATTGGGAACTTCTGAATTTACTGGAAGCAAGTTTCAGAATGAATGTCATATAAAAACGTTATCAAAAGTTGGCTTTTCCTTTCTCATCTATTTTTTAGCAGTTAACATAACTAATCTTTTGTTTAGCTCATATTCTTATAGATGCTAGAAACAGTGTGACTGCTACAGTCATTGATGCCCATGACAAATGATTTTGTGTACTTAAAGCATAACGTTCCTTATTATTAGTATCCTGACTGCACACTTTTAATTTTGCATCAGTGGAACCTTTTCCTGTTCTTATCTTCTAATTAGAGTATTATCTTGGACAATTCTATTTGTTCGTATCCACAGATTAAACAAATGTATGGTGCTACACTGTTTGAAAGTTAAAACAATTGTTATTTTTTTTTTAAACTTTGTTAATTAAATTAGTTGCTTTAAAGTTTATTAATGCTTATAAAAGATTTTCTATGTTTCAAAAATTATTTTTTAGGTTGATGAGAAACTTAAAACTCTATATTTAACAATGATGAAGAATGAACCTAAGAATGCAGAATTGTTTTGTGAGACGGCACAATTATTATCAAGATTGGTAATAGAATTTATAAAAAATTTATTTACAATTTATTAGCAGTACAGTGTTAGAATCATACATTATAAAACAATTTACATAATGCATTTATGTATAATTTATATTAAAGTAATTTCCCATTTGTCAATATTTCTTTTTTAAAGTCGATGATTAAAATTGCTTAGGTAATTTTTCTGAGTTTTTAATCTTCAAAAGAGTTTTGAGAAAGTTCACATTATACAATTTTGGCTTCCTATTGATACCCTTAAAATGTTTTTTTAGATAAAATTCTACTCATGTTAGCTTAAGGAGAGATAAAAAAAATAAATTGAATATATTAAAATTATACAGTGACAACTTGGCTAATCATTTTTCTTCTCCCAATTTCTCTCAGTTGGTTAACAAACCTGGATTCAGCTTATGATATTTTTTTATATGTGCATTAACATGATGCAGATATATGGCCAGATAAATCAGTTTCAGTTAAAGAACATTTTTGCTAATGAATGTAATTCTGGAAGGAGTTATCTTCATTAGCTGAGTTATCATTGTATATCATATAGGGTAGATGTGCCAGTAATGGACACCCCATGATATTTTTGGTTCTTAACCCCCTGACAGCTGGGCAAAATTGTAATGTTGTTTTCTCTGTAATTTTTCCTAAATGCTAAAAAAAGATGTTTTTTCCAACATGATATAATTTTTTTTAATTACGTATAGGCATATCTTGAGAATGTGAATCATAACTTAATTTCCTAAAAACTGGATTATATCTATAGAATTATAATAATTTAAATGCTTCTACTGCAGCGAAACCTGCTGCTTAGTGAACGGATATATGAGTTCGTGGCAGTGAAAAGGTTAAAAAATATAACTAATAAATATTTAGCTTTAATTATTTTTTTTATAATTCCCCCTTGCATATTTTATAAAACCAGGTTATTGTCGACACTTTTAATCAAGCCAATCAGGAAGATGAAAATAATGTTTCAAAGATTCGCTGTTTTTCTGTGAAAATCTTAATCAAGAGGATAAGAGCTGGCTTTGTTTAATTAATTTATATATTATTTATTTTCTTGCAAAATTTGAATGTTTTTGTTTGAGTAGCAATAGAAAACTTTGAATTTTATACATTAATGGCCATTTACAAAATTTCATTTATTTTTAAGGTTTCATGTTGTTAATTCATGTTTCACATGTTCATAAAACAAAAGTGTCCATTACTGGGATGGTTAATTAGTCATTTTCCAGTAATGGACACCCCATCTAGACATTGCTAAAAATGCAATTTCAGTAATGTTTATAGTGCATAAAATATTTTGACTTAACTGCAAACTTAAACAATCAAATTAACATTTCAAATTATAACCTACAAAAATCTAATAACACCAAAACTTTTATAAATAGCTACTTTTAAGTTATTTTATGTAATTGATAAAATTTCAATATTTTATTATTATTATTATTTTAAATGTATATGTACCTTGCATATTTTATAATCTGGCAATCAAACCAGCCAGGAAGCAGAAAATATTGTTTAAGAGCACAGTCAAAGAGGGGCTTAATCCTTCTCAGTTTAAATAAAAACAAGTTACAGAAGCTATTAAAGATCTATTTTCTGTCTTAAATGTTTCCTTACTCACCTCTGATTAAAAAAAAAATAATAATAATAATAATATTAATGAAAGTTATAGGTAATTTTCATGAAACTAGCAAATCTGCAGATCAGTCGCTTCAAACATCGGTTCTACAGTTTTATTTTGAAATTATTTTATTTAGTATTTAAAATATTCAACTCACAATATCATTACTTTCATATTTGTAATATTGATTATTATAAATGATATATCAAGTAGTCTCTAGAAGATTAATTGTTTAAAATAGTGAGACAAAACTAAACACTAATATTCTAAAAGTTTTTTTTTTAATTACCTTTTAAATTCCCCCACTGTTTCAATAATTTGATAGCTGTATTTGCCTGATATTTAGTATTTTAAAATATCCATCTAGAATACTTAAAACATCGATCTTCTGATAATTACAATAATTGATGCAAACTGTAAATGATTATCACAAATATTTTATTAATTACTGGTATCCTAATTGTTAAATTTATTTGAAAATAACTATCTTGTTTCATTAAATTCTGGTTCTGAATACAGTCATAAAAAAATTATATTTATTACTTTTTATGAGGTGTCCATTACTGGAACAGAAAGTGTCCATTACTGGGATTTTGGGTGTTTTTGTATATTTCTGTTATTTAAAATTAAGTTTCGATTCATATTGGGAAATGAGACTATAAGAATGGTTAAATGTTGTTGATAGGTTAATATAATATTGAAAAAACTGGAATATAATCATTACAACTATTAATAAAAAAATAATTTTAAAAGAAATTCTTTAAGGGTGTCCATTACTAGCACATCTACCCTATATATTGATAGTATTCTTCCTGAATTTTCTTTTTTCTGCTTTTGTAATACTGATTATTTTTTTTTGTAAATACAAAAGTAATTAACATTGTAAGTATAAAATAGAAAAATTGTCCTCTTCTGCAGTAACACATTTTATTTTTTTAAATAAATAAAATTTATAATATCTATTATAATTCATTTACAGAACTAAAAATGAATAAAAAAGCCACTTTTTCTAATTTTATTCATGCCATTAGGTTTTAATTTTACTAATCATGGTACTAACAAAAAATGTAGAGTTAATTTTACAACTGTTACTTAAATCATGATTATAGGATTTTTTAGATGGACATTAAAGTTGAAACATACCTGGCTTGGATATTTTTCATTTTGTTCGGAAAAATTTGTTCATATTCAACCTCTACCTTTAAAATATCAGTAATTTGTAGTGAAATTTAGTGGCTTCATATTTATATATACAGGGTGCAAAGGAAAGTCCCTTTAACTTGAAAATACTTGAGAACGGAGGGAGCTACAGCTGTGGAAGTGAGGTAATGGTATAGTAAAGTGAATACGCCTGATTTAATGCAAATGATGGCAGTGTCCCTAGAGGCAAAATTTGGAAGATAGCCATTGTAAATCGAAAATAAAAAGAGATAGAGCAAAATTTCCAGTTAGAAAGTTTTAGAGCATCAATTAATTAATAGAATACAACATTTGGTTTACATTGATAAGATAAATCTTCGCCTGTATACCCAAAAATGTCCGAAATTGATGCATTCTATTTTGTGTAAACATTGAATGAAATAGCCAGAAGTATGAAGATAATTTAAAATAGAAGACGCCAATTTATGCTATAAATACGTGCTTATCTCAATACATTTTGATAACATCACACAAAAAACAAAAAAGACAAACTGTCTCACAATGATAAAAAGTTAATATTCAGTATGTTCGAAAAGTTCGCCATTGCTCACGATACACATTTGTATTCATGAGAGTAATTCTACTTGCCACATTTCTCAGCATAGAATGTCTATTGCTAGCCTCTTCAATACGTTGACATAGATTTAACCCTTTCAAGGTGGTGGCTAGACGGTCTAGCCATCTAATTTTAATTCTGAAACTGACAGATGGCAGCAAGAATATTTTAATAAAATTTTGCTTTTGTAATGAAAGTGAAAATTAGCAGGTTTTTATTTTCTATGAAATTCGTTTGAAATCTAAAATTTTAAATGCATTGGAAATTAAATTTTTACAGACATTACAGCACAGTACAATGTCACAATCTGAAATTGTGCGCTGCTACATTTACGGGATGTAAATATGCAAAGTAGAATCGTCGCTCATCGAATTCAGACATTTTTGGGTATACAGGCGACGATTTATCTTATCCGTGTGAACCAAATGTCGTTTTGTACTAATTAATTGATGCTCTAAAACTTTCTAATTGGAAATTTTGCTCTATTTCTTTTCGTTTGCGATTTTCTATAGCTATCTTCCAAATTTTGCCACTAGGGGCACTGCCATCGTCTGGTATTAAATCGGGCGTAGTCACTTTACTATACCGTTACCTCACTTCCACAGCTGTAGTTCTCTCCGTTCTGAAGTATTTTCAAGTTAAAAGGACTTTCCTTTGCACCCTGTATATATATTTATATATATACATCTTCTCCATGGGTCATGGAGTTTCCATGTGATGTGTTTCATAGGCGTAACCAGGGGGGTGCCCTGGGTGCCCGGGCACCCCGCCGCTTGCACACACTCAAGCACAATTATTTTTAAAAAATTGAAATCTGCAAAACAAAAAAAGAGAAAGTGAAAGCAGAGTTTACTTAATTTAGCAAATTAGCTTACTTCAGAAAACTAACAATTAAGTTTTGAAATGTGATAAAAAAAGAAAAACACGTTCTTTTTTTCTTTCTTTCTTTTTTTAAGAAAATTATGTTGTTTATCTTCTTTAAAACTAGAAAATTTACAAGAATCTGTATTAGTCATAGTAAGTCAAAAAGGTGGCTTTATAATCCCACTTTGACATCTTTTGTTTGGGGGAGATTTTTTGTAACACCGTTCTTTCTATTTCATGTTTCTGCAATTTCACAAGAAATTAAGGTCGTTCTCAATTGCTCTGCTCAACAAGCGCAAAACATTCTGACACATTTACAAATTCATTTTTTAACAGCAAGATATAAAATTGGAAAGCCTGACCAGGGAAGCGATTTGAATCGAACTGTGTTTTCCATTTTTTGATCAATCAATTATGTATTGAGTTAGAAGCATCATGTGACAAGCACGTTTTTCACCCTTTCTTGATTGCTCTTTCTCCTTTCACGTGGAAATTCGGTTCAAAATGCCCACTTTGACACTATTTTCTGAAAGATCTATTGCGTTTGCAAAAAAACTGAAAAAAACCCAGCTCGATGACATAGTTTCTGAACAATAACACCAGCTAGATTCATTCATTTCCAAACAAAAATAAATTAAAACTTATGTCACAAAGTTGCCTTTTTGGATTTGAGAACAGCCTTAACGCAAGTTCTTGATGAGGATAGAAACTATTTGTCTCTTTGCTTTCGTAGTTTAAAATCTAGAAAGAAGAAAAAAAAATTGAAAGGAAATGCAGATGTGAAACGATATTCTAAAATGCGATTAGCCGGGGGAAATAGGAGGGTGTGTACAGACCCTGCTTCCTTTGAAAATGAAAAATAATAGCACAGAAAATTCAAATTAATCTGGAGGTTGGTTGCTTGGTTCAATTTCGTGTTTTGCGGCCATTTTTTGATATTCGTAAAAGGAATATGGTTGCAGTCTTTCAAGTCAATATAGTAATTTTTTTCCTCTGAAAATTTTTATATGATTTTTACAGTTTCTTCTCATTTCGTGACATTCTTTTGAAAGTACGATAAGAGAACCCGGTTTTAATCTTTTAGCCCAGTGCAGTAAATTTTGACCAAATTCGCGATTTTATTCTGCGATCATTTCATGATATTTACAATTTTTTCCTAAAACCGTTTGACGAAATTCATGTCTTTCTACACGATTTTTTGTCAAAATCTGCACTTTTCACCACTAACCTTTGACAAAATTCGTATTTTTTACAGCGATCCTTTGACGAAATTCTCATTTTTTACTGTGATATTTTGACGAAATTGACATTTCTTTAACACGATCCTTTGATGAAATTCGCATTCTCTTTCTACGATCTTTTGACGAAAGTTGTTTTTTCTTTCTGCGATCCTTTGACGAAATTTTCGCTTTTACCACGATCTTTTGATGAAATTTATTTTCTGTTGCAGCCGATTGACGAAACTGATTTTTTTACAAGGATCATTTGTCGAAATTCGCGATAGTTTTGCGTGACCGATCGGGAAAATTCTCGATATCTTTCCATACCAATTAACAAAATTCTCTACTCTTTTCCGCGATATTTTGGCGAAATTTGTAAATATTTTTCGTCAATCGTTTATCGAAATTCATAATTTTTTGCGCAATCTTTTGACGAAATTCGCGATTATTTTCTGCACTCTTTTATCGAAATTCCGATATTTTTCCACGATCGTTTGAAGAAATTCTCAAATTTTTCTGGGGCCGATTCACGAATTGACTTTGAAAAATTCCATAAAAGAAATAAAAATCGTGGATTTCAAATTTTTTTTTAAATACTTGCTGAAGAATCACTGGTCTGTGAAAGAATTTGGAAGGGGGAATACTGCACAGCATTTTTTATTATGCGGGACTGTCATGATAGATGACATTGTTATTCCTGTTTTTTAATCGTAATTAATTTTCCAGTATATTTATTCTTAAAATTCTTATCTTATCATCAGTTTTAAATTAATACCTTTAATTTGACATGTTTCCCATCTAAATCGGCCAGTTTATTACGTTTTTACATTTCTATTTTGTAATGCGTTTTTTTAATGTTTTAAGTATCGCGCGGCCGGCTTTTTCTCATTCCCGTATCGCTATTTTGGAGCAGCGTCCCTCCCGATCGTTCATTCACTTTTCGGAGTCAGGGCGTGGCTCTTGATGGAAATCATCAAACTTTATGGTTCTCATCGCCTCCCTTATCTATTTATATCATCATTTCATTCCACTTACATCATTTTCTTTCTAAGTTCACATTCCATAAAGTTTCTTGTTTACTTTTATTTATTTCATTATAATATCAACAATAGACATGAATTAACTTAAACTTACCTTTCCATATTGTTTTCTGTTAATATTCAGTTGATTTAAGTTCTTCTTTAATCTTTTGGTGGTCGTATTAACTTCCGCCATTTTCCGTTTCATTACACTCATATCTTGTCATCCTACACCGGCAAAATCCGTCTTCAGACTAAGTTTAATTTTCCGTAGTGTTATTTTCTCCGCTAGATGGCGACATTGCATATCGCTTCTTTAATCGATCTTTGCATCGAATCTCTGCTTGCATCGATTCGATGCCGCTTTCTGATTGGTCCGTTTGGCGGGCGTCGCTCCCAAATGATGTTTTCAATCCGAGCCATTTTAGATAAATACGCGATGCAAACACTGTAATGTTGCACTTTTTAGTCTTCCTAATGGAAGCAATATTTCACGAACTGGATAGAGGCTGGGACTCTATCCTGGAATGTACGTTTAGAGTACTTGTTATATTTATGTTTTCTAGAATTTTAAATGCTTTTAAATAGTTTTTCATATGCAAATTAATTGTGCTTATTCATGTATCAAAGTCTTCATTCTTCACGACTGTTGTTTATTAGAGAAGTTATAATGTGGATTATCATGCTGTCAACTCTTCAAGATATTTATTAAATAAACTGCATTCTGTTTTTAAGTGAATTTGCCTTTGTGTTATTAAAGTTCTCCTTAAGCTACATTAAGTTACACTCAAGACACGTCCATTCTTCCGTGAAATTTCATATCCAGCCTTTGCTTGCACGGCGTATTTCTGCTTATGTTAATGTACCATTTTAACGTATATAATTAATTAAATTATATATCGCACGAGATGTGGTTATGGGCAACGAATGTCCGGAAGTTTGGATTGCCGAAAAACGTTCTTTCAAGTTAATTTGGAGACTTCAAGTTTATTTCAAAGGTGAACTTTAGTTATTTATTTTTGTTTTACAATAGCCTGGACTGTTATATTTATTTAAAGAAGCACTGAATTATCCATTGAACTTTATTTTTCTGATGAACTTTACCTGAACTTTTATTTTTCCTGGTGAACTATTGTTTTTGACGAACTTTCTTTGATCTTTTTCGCCGTTTTTACGAACTTATACGTTTATTTACAGATTTTTGTTGACTTTTTACATCATTTTTATTAACATTATTTTGCATATTTACCATACTTTATTTAAAATAGACTTTTATTTTGCTGATTTTGTAGAAGAAAAATATTTTTATTTGAAGATTATTACAGTTTATCTTGATTGAGTTTGACAGAAAATGAAGAAAGGGATGAAAATGTCGAGGGGGCGGTAGCAGTATTTTTGCTTGAAATTTCTTTTGGCTATTTTTTTTTTTAATCTCCCAGGATGGCATCTAATGTAATTGATAAGTTAAATTCCAGGAACTATGCCACATGGAGTTCCGACATGAAATATCTTTTAATGGAAAAGGAATTGTGGGAGATTATTAGCTTGAAACAGAGAGCACCAGAAATAAGTGTTACTGTTACTGCCGATGTTAGGAATTCTTTTATTGCCCGTGCTAACAAGGCTCAATCATTAATTTATTTGAATGTTGAAGCTGAATTCAAGAGAATTATAGATGATTGCTTAGATCCTGTAGAAGCATGGGAAAAGTTGAGAAAAAATTTTCACCCCGACACACGCGCCCATCATATGACCCTCTTTAACGAATTGATGGAAGGAAGAATCAGACATGGTGAGTCAGTAAATTTATTTGCTACTCGATTAAGGAAGATTTACATGGAAATTAAGCAGATTGATAAAAATTTTTCAGAAAATTATTTATGTTATCAGTTTTTACGTTTCTTACCCTCAAGCTATGACGTTATAGTACAGCAGTTATTAAGTAGGCCTGATGACACTTTTAAATTTGATTTGGTTGTTGATGAATTGATATCCGAGGAAACTCGTCAACGTTTACGTGATAAAGATGGTGCTAAACAAGTAAACATTTCGAATCTACATCAATCTTTGAGTTTTTCTAAAAAGAGGTTTCGCTTTCGTAAACCCAAGGGAAAGAAGTGCTGGAAATGTGGTAAATTAGGCCATCTTCAGAAAAATTGTTTTTCAAGAAGACCAACCAGTCCCTACCTTCAAAGAAATGTTTCTCCGGCTCCATCTTATCGACGTGATTACTCATCGGATAGATCCAGTTCTCCTCGTCATCGGTCTCCTGATAGATACTGCGGTGGCTCTTCAGATTCTAATCAGCTAGCTGATGGTTCAGATTCCTATGAGTCCTCTTCCCCTGCTCCAAGAGACTCTCGACATCGAAGACAGACTCCTTGCCATGCCAGACGTCCATCTTCCAGTGTTTCTAATCGGAGGGATGGTGGTTCTCGCCGTGACTTATCAAACTCATCACGTAAGTCCAATTTATTTGTTTCTCACTCTAGCTTAAGTAATGTAGTGAAGGACGGTGATTGGGTATTTGATTCCGGTGCGAGCCATCATTTCTGCGGTAATATAAATTTATTTTCAAATTTTAAAGTTTTAAATGATGAGATGTCTGTTGCCGTTAAAAATGTTTTGTTTCCCATTAAAGGAAGGGGTGATGTCAAATTACGTTTTGGTCAGAGAGTTTTTACTTTATGTAATGTTATGTACTCTGATCAATTACGTAGGAATTTAGTCTCGGGGCCTCAATTGGACCTAAATGGTTTAAGCTTTTCTGGTTACAATGGTGAGGTGAAATTCTGCCGGGGGGACGAGTACCTTTTTAGTGCCTATCTTAAGAATAGGATTTATCGTTTATATCCAAAAATTCCTGTTTCTTCTTCTAAATCAGTCAAGTTTGAATCTCTTTCTATTAAGAAAGATGACATAATGTTACACTGGCATAAAAGATTTGGTCATATTAGTCAGTCTCTGATAGCACATACTAGTCGTAGACAAGGTGTACGGGGGTTACCGAGCTTAAAGGAAACTGATTTATTTTGTGAGTCTTGCAAATTGGGTAAACTGAAAAGTGTGTCGCATAAGTATAATAAAAATATACGTTCTAACCATCCTTTAGAGCTGCTGTATGCGGATTTGTGGGGCCCTTGTCGTGTCGAGGGAAGGAATGGAGAAAGATACTTTTTGTCTATTATTGATGATTTTTCCCGTCGTGTGTCTGTTTATCCTCTAAAAATGAAATCTGACACATTTGATGTTGTTAAGAGACATATCATAAGAGCAGAAACATATTTGAACCGAAAGGTCAAAAGTTTTAGGACAGACAACGGCGGGGAATTTGACAATATTTCCTTTAAAAATTTCTTCGATGACAGGGGTATACGTCATGAATTTACGAACGTATATACTCCACAACAAAATGGAGTTGCGGAGAGGTTTATGTTAACCGCAGCAGATGGTATGCGAACACTCTTGATAGATAGTAACCTTGACCCTAGTTTTTGGCCCGAGGCCCTTAAGTATTTTGTCTACTCTTGGAATAGAGTGTGTCCTAAGTTGTTGGGGAAGACTCCTTTCGAGCTTTATGGAGGAAAGAAACCTTCAGTTTGCCATTTAAAGCCCTTTGGTATTGTTACATATGTTCGTATTCCTAAGCAAAGGACTTGGAAATTAGAGGCTAGAGCGAAGAAGGGTTTCCTAGTTGGATATGCTTTTAGGACTAGGGGTTACAGAGTTTGGATTCCAGAATCTGACGAAATTATTGAATCTTCCAATGTTTCTTTTAACGAATCATGTTGTGGTCTTGAGCGCAGTGGAGCTGCACTGGGCTCCGAGGATTATACTCTCTTCTCTCCTCATGCTGAGGAGAATCAGGACAGAGTTGCTGAAGTTGTACCTGAGGATATCCCAGGTCCTTCCAACGGGTCTCTAGATTCCCCGCATGGGAGTGGGGAGGGTGAAGACTCGGGGTCCAGATGCACCACTCAACCCACTATTTCCCCTTTAAGGGATGTTAGTTGGGTTAGAAAGCCTTCTATTCGTAAGAAAGGTAATCGAGCTGACATCTATTATTATGAGTCAGGTAAGACCCGTTGCCTGAGATCCTTAAATGATGTGAAGAAATATTGTGAGGAGAAACATATTAAGTTTCAGCCTGAACTTTTTGATTTTGCTGGAGCTAATCTTTATTCTGGCATCGTACCTGTTCCTAATAGTTCTTCGACATCTGACGACGAGGATGCTGATTCTATAGATTCAAATTTAGTTTATCCAAGAGCATGACTAGTACATCAAAACGACACTCCCAGAACTTTTAAGCAGGCATGTAATTCAGCACAATGTTCGGTCTGGTGGAAAGCAATGGAGCTCGAAATACGGGTAATGCGAGAACGAGGGGTTTGGCACTTAGCGGAATTGCCGGTACATGTCACACCAGTTGGTTGCCGGTGGGTTTACACGACGAAACGGGATGAATTTGGACGGATCGCCAGGCACAAGGCTCGCCTTGTTGCCCAAGGTTTCAAACAAATTAAGGGCGAGTCTTATGATGAGACTTTTAGCCCAGTTGTTAATTTCGGCGTAATCCGATTCTTTTTCTCCCTTCTCGTTTCGTGTAGCGGGTGGTCGCACACTCAGTGTGACGTGACCTGCGCCTACCTGTACGCACCACTGAGTGAGGACGTGTACATGCTACAACCTCCCGGTTTCGTTGAGCCCGGGAAAGAGCACCTTTATTGCAAACTAGACCGGGCATTGTATGGATTACATCAGAGTGGAAGAGAATGGTTTTTCGAAATCCATAAAGCATTAATTGAAATAGGTTTTAGAAAATTGGAATCATGTAACTGTGTTTATATTTTTAAATCTGGAATTGTACTTTTATTATATGTTGATGACATCGTGATTTTTGGTAGAACTCAGAAGCTGATTGACTGTATTTTGACCCGCATTAAATCTAAATTTGATGTTAAAGAGCTTGGTAGAACTAGGAAGTTATTGGGTGTTGAGTTCGAGGATACTCCATCCGGAGTTGTCATACATCAGTCAAATTACATTGAAGAAGTATGCAACAGATTTGATAAATTCAAAATACCTTTTTCTACCTTGCCTATCAGCAAAGGGGTTGTCTTTTCAAGGTCAAATTGTCCGGTTTCCAATCACGATGTTGAACAGATGTCACATTTTCCATACCGTAGTGTTCTGGGATGTCTTTCATTTATTGCAAATCGCACCCGTCCTGATATTTGCTATGCCGTAAATGTATTGAGTCAATTTCAGTCTAACCCTGGTATTGTTCACTGGGATGGTCTCTTGAGGCTGCTGGGATATGTTAGGTCTACAAAGAATTACAAGCTTAGACTCTCGTGCTATTCCAATAATTTAGTGGTTTATTCCGATGCCGACTTTGCGGCTAACCGCGATGACCGGACCTCGATCGGCGGCCAAATAGTCATGCTAGACGAAGCACCTGTCGACTGGCGCACTTTTAAGGAAAAGTGCGTCAGCTTATCGACTATGGAGTCTGAATTTGTCGCAATGACTGAGGCCGTCAAGAACCTGGTCCGGTTTGACCGGATACGCCGCGAATGTGTGCAGGAAGGAATTATTTCTGTACTTGGGGGGAAAGCTGTAATGAAGGCTGACAATCAGGCAGCGATTGATTTTATTAAGTCTCCAGTGGAGAATTATAAGTCAAAACATATTGATGTTAAGTTGTTCTTTATTAGAGATCTTTATTATAAGGATGAATTTTTATTGTCTCACGTGCGTAGCAGATCCAACTTGGCAGATATTTTTACCAAACCGTTGACCAGAAATGAGGTTTTGAACTTCATTAAACTGCTGTTTAATGTGTAATAGTTCTTTTGCATTTAGATTTGTCATATTGTACTTTAGTCAAATATATATAAATCTTTCGTATTGTATCTTTATTAAATGTTATGCTGGTAAATTCCTTTAATACATATTGTACTTGCACTTTTTCTAACTGTTGTATTAAGTATTTTTAATGAAAAGTGTAGTCATTTGTAATTTTAAATTGTTAATTTACCTAAAGCACATTGTTTTAAATTGTTAATTTACCTAAAGCATACTAGTACCAATTTTTCATCATCACCAGCTTTCTTGATCATTTCCTATTAGTTTTAAAAACTTAAATTGTACTTATTTAAATTAAGAATTAATTTGAAGTTATTTAAAGAAAGTTTTATTTGGTTTATCTAGATATATTTTCTAAATTGATTTTATTATTGAACTGTAATGTAAAATGTTTGCTTATTTTTAATTTGTTCTCTCTACTTCTAGGCATTTAGATCGCCACCCATTTATTGTGAATGTTTGTGAGAAGATTGAAAGATGCATGTATGAGCCCTATATCCATCCTTGTGATGGATACGTTAAACAGTTTTATGTCAGAGCCGTTGTATTGTCTCATGATTCTACATGCCTGGATTAGTATTTTTCATGATGTTTTTGAATTTTTATTTTTCAGCCTTGGACTTTAAAAGTTTTGCTTCATACATTTTTTTGAATTGTAATAAAAATATTTTTCTTGCATTATATTATGTTAAAATGTTGATTTTTGGAGATGATCAAGATGTCATCATCTGCTGGTTGTAACTTTTCCAAATTGGAAAACGTTACTTTATTTGGTACGTATTTATTCATGTATTTTTGTAAATTGTATTGTATTATCTATATTTATTGGGAACTGATTCTTTTGTTAGGCTTGTTACCCTTTTTGGTCTAGGATATACCGGTCACTGTCTATTGACCTGGGGGATTTCTTTTGATAGCCAATAACCTGTGAAGATCTACGTTTCCCTCCTTTTGATGGATTCTCAATACAATGCTATTTTTAACTTTAAAAATGTTCTTTAAGATTTTTCTAGTTGCTTATTAAAAGCATTAAATGTTTAATAGTTAAAATTTTTCTTACCTTTTGAAGTGTTTAGGCTTCATTGTTTAAAGTTTTTGAAGTGTTAACTTCTTTTTGAATCATTGAGTTGGTTCATTTTCGGTTCAGTTGAATCGTGAATTTTTCTAGCTGTTCTGTTGAGTTTAAATAGAGGAAAGTGAATAAAAGAGGGTTACTATTTTGTAGTTTAAATATTTAACTTTATTTCGTTAATCATTTTTGGTTAAATTAAATTGTGGAAATGTTTTTGATGTTGATTCTTTGTACCTCTTTAAGTCTTTATCCTTTGAGTCACTCATTCTTGGGCAGATCAGATGGTCCCGATTGAGTAGTTTGACTCTTTTTGTTAGATGAGGCAATGAGAGGGGGGGCATTTGATGGAAATCATCAAACTTTATGGTTCTCATCGCCTCCCTTATCTATTTATATCATCATTTCATTCCACTTACATCATTTTCTTTCTAAGTTCACATTCCATAAAGTTTCTTGTTTACTTTTATTTATTTCATTATAATATCAACAATAGACATGAATTAACTTAAACTTACCTTTCCATATTGTTTTCTGTTAATATTCAGTTGATTTAAGTTCTTCTTTAATCTTTTGGTGGTCGTATTAACTTCCGCCATTTTCCGTTTCATTACACTCATATCTTGTCATCCTACACCGGCAAAATCCGTCTTCAGACTAAGTTTAATTTTCCGTAGTGTTATTTTCTCCGCTAGATGGCGACATTGCATATCGCTTCTTTAATCGATCTTTGCATCGAATCTCTGCTTGCATCGATTCGATGCCGCTTTCTGATTGGTCCGTTTGGCGGGCGTCGCTCCCAAATGATGTTTTCAATCCGAGCCATTTTAGATAAATACGCGATGCAAACACTGTAATGTTGCACTTTTTAGTCTTCCTAATGGAAGCAATATTTCACGAACTGGATAGAGGCTGGGACTCTATCCTGGAATGTACGTTTAGAGTACTTGTTATATTTATGTTTTCTAGAATTTTAAATGCTTTTAAATAGTTTTTCATATGCAAATTAATTGTGCTTATTCATGTATCAAAGTCTTCATTCTTCACGACTGTTGTTTATTAGAGAAGTTATAATGTGGATTATCATGCTGTCAACTCTTCAAGATATTTATTAAATAAACTGCATTCTGTTTTTAAGTGAATTTGCCTTTGTGTTATTAAAGTTCTCCTTAAGCTACATTAAGTTACACTCAAGACATGTCCATTCTTCCGTGAAATTTCATATCCAGCCTTTGCTTGCACGGCGTATTTCTGCTTATGTTAATGTACCATTTTAATGTATATAATTAATTAAATTATATATCGCACGAGAGCTCTGTGTCGTCATGCACGGCGCTTGCTCCCAGCGATTTCATTCGCGGGCGCATGTTCTGGCGTTGGCGCGATACGTCTCTCGCCAAGTTGCCGCCTAGCGATCTGTAGAGCGTTTTCTCGTCAGTAGCATCCACGGACCCGTGCAGTAACATCGTACTTTTTTTGTCATCGACCTAATCGATGGATTTTTTTAAGTCGCGAGCGTTGCAAGGTAGATGCAAGCATCGCGGCTTCGAAGGCAATTTCCTTCATTTAAATTATGTTATTTAAACATAAAATTTTAGTTAATAGGAGTAGGGCATCTTTCTAGTTTATATTTTTAAGAAATAGTGTTTTCTCTCAAGACCAGCAGTTACCATGTGGGAACGTACCAGGAGACTCCCGTGCCCTAACAGCGAATAAAGAAAATCTTCGGTCATTCAAGCCTGTCGATGTTATTATTGCTTTTCGTCTTTGTCTTTTTCAACAAATATATAGAGGTAAGGTTTTTAAGACTATTTTACTTTAAAATTTACGGCCCTTTTTACACGTGGAGCAAGCACGTGGCCGAAGTTCTCAAGGCATCATGAAACCATCGTATGACGTTACAACAGCGAAAAATCAAATTCCTAATTTACAAAGAACCTGTTTAAGAACCACTATACATTTTATTTAAAATTATTTAGATCACAGAAGTCACTTAAAACTCTCTTGTCATAGGGACTTTCCTTTTCTGTGTGCAAATCGCACGATCCCGCTCATTATTTCAAATCCTATCCCTCAAAGAAAAATTCATGACTAGTGGAGTTTCGTTGGTTTATTATTATTATTATTATTATTATTTATTTTTTAAACGAATGTAGAATTAAACAATTCTAGGATTGAGGTGGGAACTGCCTTCGGCAACATGAATACGACCTCTTCTTTCTCAAAAGAAGCGAATCTTGAATTATTGCATTTTTTATTTCAAGCCAAATAAAATTTTCAACTTCCTTATAAGAACCGATTTGACATTATCCCAATTTGAATTTAATCACGGCAATTGCAAAAATTACTGGAGAGTTTTTTCTGTTTAAAAAAAAGTAAAAAAATCCCCTCAAAGCACGAAAACCACCGCTAAAAATTGCATTAAAAATTCGGAAAAGATTAAAAAACTACAGGGAACGAAATTAACTAATTGGTTAAAAGATTTAAACCGGATTCCTTTTAGGAATGCAAGAATAAAAAAAAAAAATAACCACGAAATGCAAAAAAACCCCTCTAAAAATAACATTAAAAAATTGTTAAAAATTGAAAAATCACTTTAAGAATCTCGAAAACTCTTTATTGAAAAGAAGACAAAGTTTATACTGGAGAAAATATTGAAATCGGATTATTTTTTACTAATTTGAAAAAAAAAATGCTGCAAAATGCGAAAAAATTCGCATAAAACATTAATTGAAAAATTAGAGAAATTGTCTTCGATATGCATGACTTCAGGCATACAGGTCCTGTCAAATCTTACAGCTGTACGGGCTGCATTGTTTTTACAGTGTTCAACGCTCGCGCATACACAAACACATACAGACAAGTACCTATCTTTATTGTTACAGTTGCATCATGACAGTATAATTTTTATCTTGATAAAATTTAGTGTACTAGCTGACCCGCCCGGCGTTGCCCGGGCCCATAATAATATTCTTAAATGAATCTGAAATTTTTTATCGCAGATCCGTACAGAGGGGACGGTGCAAATTACCAGGGCCCGACTCTTGTTCAGTTCAAAAGTTGTGTAAAGTCAAAGGTTAAGATTTTTAATTTTTATATGTCTCATACTTTAAACTTTTTTATTCTAAATTAACTGATGAATTTAATTAAAATGTAATTATATTTTCAAAAGTTTAATTTTTTATTTAAAATCTTTATATCAAAAAGCAATTACAAATACAGCATAAAGTGTAATGCTGAAAAAGAAATAATAAAATTGTAAGCAAATATTACTATATAGATTTTTAAGAAAAGTACCATCCAGCAAATTTATTTTCTAATAGAATAAAGCCTGTTTATAACGGAATCCTGCAATAAACGAAAAAAAAAAAAGTTCCAGCTCTTCCCCCCCCCCCCCCCCCAAAAAATGCTATTATGCGTTGTTCAATTTAATGACCTGCATAAAACGGAATTTATCACTGGTCGTTTTCGTTTACGTCTAAGCAGGTTTTATTGTATCTTACTTTTGAGGGGGCCCGTAATAATATTCTTAAATGAACCTGAAATTCGTATCGCAGGTCCGTACAAAATTACTTTTTACGTCATGACAACATTTTGTAAACTTCTTGCTGCTGTTTAATTCGCATTTCCAATACAGTGCTTTGCATAAATTGCACGTTTCACCCACAGTTATGCATGCCCCGGAACGTTTAAATTAGTAATTTGGATTTCAGTAGCAACTCGTGCATGCTACAGTTATTAAGCCTATTTTGCCGATCGCTTAACGGCGTTCTCGACAATTTTATTTGGATTTCGAATCTATTTCGATTCGACTCTAATTCGGCTTCTTCTTCACTTTCAAGCATTCACCGAGATTTTTTACGGGCATTTCAAATGATATTTTGAAGCTACATAATTGCAGCGAAAGATATTCCACAGAAAACGCAAAACGTAAATAACAACAAACCCGATCGCCCTAAATCCTGCCAAGAACTCTTACACAATAACCAATCAGATGCGTTTCTCGGGCGTTGCCATTAAACAATAACAAATAATCGCGATTTCTGTGCCACGTACGTTAGCGTAATATATATATAGATATTATCCTGACCTACTTAATATATTCGACACATTTTGTGGTAAAAATACGAATTACCATAATTCCCGGTCTATAATCCGCGGATCAAACAATTACGTTCGAACCCAGAAACCTTGTTCCATAAAACATAACTTGTTAAATCGTAATAAATATTTAACTTCAATAATGAAATAAAATTTCTGGATCGAAACATGATTGTTTGATCCACGGATTATAGGCAGGAAATTACGATATTATGATTTACGGAAAGTATGATAAAAAATATTTATTTGTATAGACTTTCCTCTAAAATTTCTTCGGTCCATCCAGTGATCCCTAGAAGTCATGGAGTCATATTCTGAAAAACTTTCTTGCATGTGTACTGGTGTGCCGCAATTAACTGAGATTTATCATCCCGCAAAATTTCATCTACAAGACTTTGACTGAGATAATTTTAGATCTCATGCAGTGTTCCCCTATGCCTGTAGAAGTTTCCAGCATGATTAAAGCTTTTTTTAAATCTTTATAAGAAGTTAGGGTGCCAAAACATTTTACACTTGTGGCAACTTTTAGTCACTGCTGCAAGGAGATTTACATATTCTTTTTTTTTTTTTACCATTAGATCTAGTTTTGATGCTTTGAATCTTTTCTCATCCCTCCTCACGCAAACAAAAATCGCGTTTGAGCCCTTTTTAAAAGAAATACCACACAACTATACCTTCTAAGATGAAAACCTCTCTAAAACGGAAATTCAACCGGTTTTATGAGGTACCATTTTAGCAGGTTTTGCCATAAAAGATATTGTTTGTATCTAACATGTTAAGGTTAAGAAGTCTGGGCACCCCCCCCCCTCCCCCCCCCCCCCCCCGTTCAGAAGGCTGGTTACGCCTATGTGTTTTCATCATTAAACTGCTGCAGGGTTGCAGGATGGGTAGTACCAACATGTGAGAGAATTTTGTTAAATCAGAATCATCTGGGTAACTCAGTTGAAAGAGTATTAGAGTGTTTAGTCATGATCTCAGGCTCAAATCTTGACCTGGATACTTTTCATTCTGTTGGGGAATATTTGTTCAACTTTAACCTCCACCTAAACATAAATGTCAGTAATTTGTTGTTGAAATTTAATGGCTTTATATTTACACATATACTATTATTCATGGGTGACATCTTTTCATCAGTAAAATGCTTCTGGCTCACAGGGCTGATGATACAAACATTTGAGTGAATTGGTCAAGTCAGAATTTTCCAGGTAGCTCAGTTGGCAGAGTATTGGCATATCCAAAATCCCAGGTTCGATTTCTGAGTTGAATACTTTTCAGACTTTTGAAAAGAATTTGTTCAATTTTAACCTCTACCTAAAAAAAATCTCAGTAATTTGTTGTTGAAATTTAATGACTTTGTTGGTCATGAGAATTAAATATTTTAATGGGAAGATAAGCATATTTCTTCATTTTAGAGTTTCCTTCACTTTAGCCCAGTAAGATGCATTGATAATACAAATTACATTTTTTTTTTCATATTATTTTATGAAAAATTCAAAACATTTGCATAAATTATGTATATTTTGTTTATATTTAGCAATTTATTCATTCAAAATTAGGTTAAAAAAGGGACTAATTCAATTAAAATCCTGAATATGCTACTTTTCATTTATTTCTGAGTAACATTTTATGCTTATATAAAAAAAAGTATTTTTTCTAAACTCTTTTAAAATATACTAAAACTAAAATGAACCTTTGATTTATCTCAACAATAAAAAAAAAAAAAGGCTGAAATGCATTGAATCTTTTTTAACAAGTTTGTCTCCACTGTTGCCTTGTGTAGTAATGTTACCACATTTCTTTATTTTTAGCATATGTCTTTATGCATCTAAAATTCTGAGACAGCTAAATTACCAAAAATTTTCATTTATGCATTGATTGTTTTCATACACAGTTCATTTATTCTTTTAAATGTTTTATTTTGCGCACAATTAATTTTTATAAATATATTTGTTATTTTATTGGTCCCTTTCAAACAATGGATGAACGTTTGGGGTGGACTTTTATTCTTTTTAAAGTTATTTATATTATAAAAGATTGTTATTGAATTGTGCTCTTGGAAATATTATAAATAATTACAAACACTTATTTGATAAGTTATAATTACAAATAAGGAATAGACTGTATTTGAATTTCTCTTTCTTTGGTTCAATAGCATATTTCTTAAATAAAACTTCTACAACAATGTATGTTTTACTCTTGTTGGTTTAACTATTCTCTGCTACTGATCACCTGATCATGGGAGCTGCTACCGTATATATTCACGTATAAGTCGACCCCCTAACTTTCAAATGCAAATTCTGCACAAAATAAAAAACCCGCGTATAAGTCGACCCATAACATTTTACTTGAATTTTGCCCACAATCAAACTATAGATTTCAGTTTCGAGAACGAAAATGTTGTAAGTAAACAAATATAAATCAATGAAATGTTTATTAATGACGAATTTTATTATTATTTGTGTATTTTATATATTATTTTATTATTCATACACATAAAAACCCAGAATGTAGCAGTATTTGAAGTGTTTGCTTTTGCTTTTTTAATTGACTCGCATATAAGTCAACCCCCTAAATTTGCTTGGCAAAAATTGTCATAAATTCCTTGACTTATACTCTAGTATATACGGTAATTAATTATGCTCAAAACTCAAGCAGGGTTTTTACTCAGCATCTCAAGAGGAAAAGATCTACTTCTGTATATTTACCATGTCCAGTTATTTATCACCAAAGTCTTGTAGGAAATCTTTTATCTTATGAAATTTATTTAAATGTTTTGAATGCTTTAGTACTTTGTAATATATTTGGATGGATGTTTACAGTCTGTTAAGTTGGCTCAATGTATACACATATTTTGTTTTGACTGGAGAATAAAATCTTCCTTAATTTAAAGAATGAAACATGTATTACGTAACTGTAAAAGAAAAAAAATCCTTTAAAATTCATTAATGATTTTGTTGGGAGTAATCAATAAGTTCTACTTTTCAATTAAATTATATAAATTGGAAGATTTTAAGGTTTTGTTTATTTTATTTTTTAGTCAGGTTCACACAAACCTATTTTAGAAGCAACATTTTCCATGGCCAAAAAAGCAGTTGAAATTAAGCCAGCTGATCCTGACATAAATGCTGAATATGGTTACCAGTGCTTGTATTTAGGAAAAACAAATAAAGCATTAACACTGTTTAAAAATAATGATTGTGACAGAGCAGTTGTGGGTAAGTATAAATTTTATAGCATGATAATTAATTGTATTAAGCTGTATTTTTTAAATTTATCTCTATGTGCAAAAAATAAGCAAAAATAAGCAAAGTTATAAAAAAAATACTTTAATAGCCTTTTTTCTAAATACATTTTTTGAATGACCAGATAGCTTTGAAAATTTAATTCCATTTTAGCTGAAATCGTTATACATTATGTTAAAGGTACCTTTATGCTGTTTTCAGATTAACCAAACATTATAATTGCAGCAATGTTAGAAATCATATTTCTCAGCATTATGGGTTATTTAAAATGTAGATTTATTGCATTTCTCTGTATATATTTGCTTTAAATCATAGTTTTGTGTTTGTATGTAATTAATTTATATTTATAATCAGTGGTATAAGTAGAGTGTACTGTCCTCTCTCTCCCACTGTGTAATTTCTTGCATGCACCCTTGCTCTCCTTCTTCATTTTCAGTCTTTTAGTCTACAAATGATTTTGGTCATGATATAAAATTAATGAATGCCTTTCTATCAACAAATTGACTATTGAAAGCAGGGGTGAAAGTCCATTCATAGTAAATCCTTCATAATGATGCTTAATAGCCCGCAATGTTTTTCTCTGAGCTAACTAGCAATCCATTATTATTTGGATATTCTTAAATAATGTACTTTCCTTCTTTAAAACTGTATAATGTTCTTTGACTGCCTTCATGCCTCTTCTTTCAAAATTCTTATTATTACCTCTTCACTCTCTTTCTAAGGCATTCAGCTTTAAGAGAATTTACACATTTGTCGATTTTCAGTAAAAGTAATTAACCAAAATTACAAATTATGCTACTGAATAAGAATACAAGTTTTCATTGTGAATTACAAAATTGTAAACATATGTGGGGCAAAACTTTGATTATAAAGAAGGAACACATGGCTCTACCGAGATCATACCGTATCATAGGATTTGCAAGGGTGGAAATTGCATCATTGTTTAATTTTTAATTGGATTTACTGTATTCAAATAAATAAAAAAAAAATGTTTGAGAAATATTATTAATTTAAATCTTATGTATAAATCATGTTTAAATTATATTTCAGGCTCCATTCAGTGTTATATCGAACAAGGAGATTTTGAACATGCTAATGAGCAAGTTAAAGCATATAAGCAATTAGAAACTGAATTTTCTCCTGTAAGTATAAAACTTAATAAAAGTAATATTTACTCTTTGCAAATATTTACTTTTTTAAATGCTTTTTAATGATGTTATAATACTTTGATTTGAATGTTTTTTGTTAACTAGTCTTCTATTGTTCGTTATAAAAACAGACATTATAATTTAATTAATTTTGATCTATGCTTCCATAAATATTTGAATATAGTGAAACATTTATTAACGATTTTTTTTGCTAAGCATTTTTAAAGTATTTCATTACATTTCTATTATACATCTATTTTTTTAAAGCAAAAATAAGTATATTCTGAATGTTTCAAATAAATTAGTGTGTAAAAAGACAATTTCATTTGTTAAATAAATTGTTCTAATGCAATTTCTTATTAATTGTTACAATTTTAAAGAAAATGGTGCAATATTTGATACTTATCAAAAATTACCCCACAACAAAAATAATGATAGTTTGCTATTTTTTAAAACATATATTATATATAATTTGCATTACTAGGAATGTAATGAACTATAATATAATAAAAAACTTTTATAGATAGAGCCCTTCAAATGATCACTTTGATGATTTTTCATATATTTTCTGAATGTAAATTTATAAAAATAGATGTGAAATTTCAGGACATTTTGATATATTTAAACTGTTAGTTCATACTTACAACATCACATAATTTGTGGGTGATTGATTTTATATAAATATAACCATAATTTTTGGAGATGGAGCATTTTTCATAACTGTGAAAATCACATATAAAAAGCACAATTAAATTTTTATTTCTAAAAATCTATTAGAAGTATTCATCTCAAGTTCTTAAAACTCTCCAGATTTATATGTTGTATCTTCCTTAATAATATCAGAAATTATTTTCTTTCTTGAGACCTTTTAAAAAGCAACTTCCAGTTTCTTACTTTCCATTTGAGATATGATACAAAATCAGCCTTATTTATACTTCTAATCATCATATAAAGAAAACAAAGACTGTTTTGATAGTTAATTGTACAATCTTTTGAATAAAACAATTGAAAAAAAATTGTATGTGTCCAAAATTGGCTATTCAAACATAGTAGAATACATTAAAGGGGAGTATTTTAGTTTAAAAAAATTATTTTATTGCTGATATATGCCATCTCATTAAAAAAAAATCTTTTTCTAAAAACATTTAATATGTTATGGCTATTTTTTATTTTTATGTGTCACAATCTAGCTAACAACATAAATAGTATTTTATCATCTGGATGATTATTAAATTATTATAATATATGGTATCATAAACTGCAATCAGTTTTTAATGTTCTATTATGAGTTCATTTATTAAAAATTGTTTTAAACATTTTTTATTTTTCTGTCATAATTGAATTGTTCTATTGACTATTTTAAAGAGTTAAATAGCTTCTATTATCTCCTCTTTATAACAAAATTTCAACATAATAGTAATGACATTGCCATTGAATAACAAAATTAAGTTTAGCCATTAAAACAGCTTTGCTTTGATGCATGTTTTTTACAAAGAAAATTAAACTAAGTAATTCTCTGTAATGTGTGAAAAAGTTAAAGTATATCATAATTAATGCCCTATGAATGATTTTTGTGTTATTCTATTTTGTTCAGGATATGCTCTACATCTTTGCATTTTTGGAGGACAAACTTTCAGGATCGTCTGAAATGGTTATTGAATATTTATCTGATGCACTGAAGCTTCATATGCAAGTCTTAAAAGTAATTAATAGTATGAATAATTAAAAAAAAAAATCTGAAATAAATTATTCTGATTTATAAACATTAGTTGCATAAAAAAATTACTAGGAATCTTTTGTTAGAATTTTTTATTTTAATCTAGTTTTAATTTGGAGTTATTATTTTAAATACTTATTGCACTTATTTTCAACATAAATATTCAAAAGAATCATATACATGTCTGAATTTCAAAATGATTTTTGTGTAGTATTAGTTCAAAGAAAATATGTTTATTACATGACTGTGTAAATTTAAAATTCATAATGAAATCATAAGTGTGGTCTGTTAGCTAAATATTCCGTGTCTGGTTAGATATTGATTATATTTCTGATTACCAAGCCATTAAAATATTTATTGTTGTATGCAGAAATATTAAATTCATGAATTCCAACAGCTTCCAAATTTTACTTAAGAAATGAAGTCAAATAATAGGAATAAGTTACATCTCATAGGAATAAGTTACATTTTATTAAATAAAATTTTTGATTCAAAATATGTTTATTTAATCTATAGATTGTACATCATAAATTATGGTTTTCAAATTAGTCTTGTCAAACCTTAAAATTTATTTTCTGATGAATTTGTGTGTCTATGATCCTAACTTTTTTTAAAAAGTTATTTTTACTATTTTGATTCAGGGAATTCCATGGAGCTTAAATTTCTATCGTTTGCTTCAGCCACTTTTTATTCATGACATGAGCAGGTTACTTACTTTGTATGTACCAAGCCAGGTAACTATTTTTCAGCCAAATTTTTTAATGTTATTTTTTTATGACTTGCTTTAATTACTTTTATAAATTTATGCATTATGTATGTGTGTATATTATATACAAGGTATTTGCAAAAGAAAAAAAATAGGATTAACTTCTTGGCAGTTATGGATGACCTTCTCCCCCCCCCCCCCTTTAAATACTCAAAATCCTTTTTTCATTAAAGAGAGAGAAAATCACTTGTTATAGTGTTTTTTTTTTCTCTGATGCTGTATCTGAGGTAAAGATCTAAACTTATTGTCAAATCTGTATTAAATTGTGAGGTACCAACTATTTTATATTTGCCTTAAATTGGAAATTTAAAATGAAGTCATTTTCATTGAATGCCTTATATTTAAAAATACTTGAGTAATGCACTATAAAAATCTTAATATAATGTAAAATGGTTTATATCATTATAATGAAACTTTTTTGATTAAATTAAATTTTCATTTTCCATTTGTTTCAACAGTCATAAAATTTTATCTGGTTATAAACACAGTAAATATCATAGGTACCATAATTATGCAGTAAAGAATACAATTATATCAAACAGCAAAGTTTATTGCTGTTTAATTTTAATATTTAATTTAGATATTTATTTATTTTTGCTTTATACTTAAGCTTAGTTAAATAACTTTTTTAAAAAGTGAATCAATATTTCTTGTAGTATATAAAAGTATGTTGGTGACTTCAGATTATTTAGTTTGAAATGTATTTAATTAATTACTGCTGTCTTTTTGTGGATAAGTATAACAATAAGATGTGGATAAGTATAACTATGCTTGTTTTTTTACACATGAATGTCTTTATATCTGAGCACAAAGAGTTATTAATAGGCCTCTTCATATAATTTTAAATAAAACACCATCTGTCAATTGTTACCAAGTTTAGTGGACGTATTTATAGACTGTAAATTACTTCCATGATAGATTTAAAGTATCCGTTAAATTATGTTATGAAAGTTCTTGATTTCCATCACTTCAAAAGATTTCATGCATGTCATTGTTGAAATGTTAAAGAAATTATGGTTTGTGTTTCTTGAAAATATAAGGTTATTTTAGTAATATTCATAACTAAATTTTGTTTGATTATGTATTATTGGAGCAATTAGTAACTATTTTAAATGAGTATTATATAAACTTACTTAAACTTTGATTATTTTAATTTGATAATGCTTCATTTTATGATTAAACTATTTTTTAAGTAGTAGCTACAAATGTATATCTATCTTTCTATGATAGCATGTTGGGGATAACAATAATTGTCATCGTATAGCTATATAAGAATTGTTTTTAATACCATTTCAATGTTATTAAAAACAATGTTTAATGATAGTTTCTAGATAGTGCAATGATACTTTAAGGTGAAATTTAAATGCAAAATTATCAAATAAATACAAATTGCAATATATATTTTTTTTTTAAATAACTAAATAAAATATATTTTCTTTAAGTCCAATGCTTGATTTTTCTAAGTAAACTATTGTGTATGTAAATTTAACCATTCAGTTTTCTCCTATACATATTTTAACATTTATAACTTGCAAGTTATTTATGTTAATTAATATTACCAATTACTTTAATGACTAATTCATTACTTTACATATTAATAAAGAAAAAAAGAAATGTCTAAAAATTTTTGCATGGCATTGTAGTATTTCCTTTAGTGTTTTTTATTACGACCTGATCTCTATGTATTATTTTCATGTTAAAATTGCAATATTATGTATGCTTTATATTAGGCTATATACCCTAAATTATAATATAATATTTTCAGTTGCCCAAAACAAAGTGCACAATTACAGAAACCTTAAAGCTTTGTCAACTTGCTCTTCAGATGGTTCACTCATCATGTCCAGGCTTTTTGGGTTTTTCTACCACAGTTATGCTTGCAAATTTAAAAATGTTGGAAGGTAAGTAATTATTATATTAAAAAAAATAATGACTACAATTGCTCTGAAAGAAAACTTAATTTTGTTTTACCAAGACAAGTTATATTATAAACAAAAAGATAAAATTTTAGAATATAATATAGTAATTTGGCTACATTTCAATGTAAAGTATATAGCCTATATTGATGTTATTTGTTATACTGCATCATCCATTTGAAGGGACTTACCTGGTAAAATTGCATTACATGTACTCTGAGAAATTATTCTGTACTCCTTTCAAAGCAACTTCTTGACAGCACAAACTTTAATGCATGGAACAAATAGAAGTATGAGAAAGAAAGATTACAGCTAAAGTCCAAGTGATTAAGTCTGTCTCTTCATAAGAAATGTATTTTACAGTTTTCTGTGCATTGGGAAGTTATATTTTGTTTATAAAAATTCCTTGATTCAAGAGCCACTGAAAGTGGCTTATAGTGATAGATAGATTTGATTTTGCTGTGTGTTTATCTGTAGTACACCACGTTAGCAGTTCTTGCAGTGAAAACTTTGAAATTACAGGACAGAATTTTACTGAGGAGATTTCTTCGAGTTATTTAGCAATATGACAGTAATAATTATGTAAAAAAAAAAAGAAAAAAAAATATTTATAGCATTCAAGTATGGTCACCTTTATTTGTATTAGTTTGTACCATAGCTTGTCTCGTAGGCAAAATATAGTTTCAAAACATCCACCATTATAAACAATTTTATACTTTTTATTTCTACTTCTTACCATCATTTAAAATTTGATTGTTTTTTGAAAAGTGCTTTCTCATTTACAAGGCGCTGCTCTTTATTTTATTATTTATCTAATACTCTTTATTTTTTCTTGGCATGAGCTGTAAATATGTGAAAATATCTGTTATCTGATATGTATCCATCATCCCCCTCAGAGATTTTAGAGTGCGTAAAGTATTTAAAATTTTGGTGTATGAAAATGGTTGAGAAGTTTGGATTGCCTCAATAATGTGGATTGAGGGTGAAGATTCTCTGCCCTCCTTTGTATTTAAAAAATGCACTTATGATAGTTGTGAGGTTGTGACCCTGATGATTTTTAACGTAAGTTTGGACAAAGTAAATTATTTACAAAATAATGGTTAAAAATGCTTCATCAGTTATTTAAAACTTTATTTAAAAACAACCCTTATAAGAACAAGTATTTCATTCATATATTTAGAAGTTAATAGAAATTGAAGGCCTATAAAATATTTATATAACTGTGCAATTTTTTTTTAACATTGTTTAGATTAATCTAATTTCTATAAACATTGCACTTGCACAGAATTCATTTAGCGTTCCATGTTTGTCTTTCCCCTTATGGTTTTAAAACAAAATAAACTTTTACATCTGAGCTTTCAAATAAATAGATGATAAAATTATTACATAAAAAGTTGCTTAATCACAAGTTGTATTTAAACCATCAGGTAATTATTCTTACATAAGTTATGTAACTTTGAAGTTTTTTTAAAAAAAAATTTCTGTATTTTAGGTGATCTTGCAGCTACTAAAGCACTTCTTTACCAATGTGTTGAAAAAGAAGAGAGTAATCCAGAAGGGAGAATTGTATTGGCTCAACTTCACTTACGTGAAAATAATTTATATGCTGCTAGTCATTGTCTTGAAGTTGCTTTGAGCTTTAATTTTGAAGTGAGTTAATTTGTTCTCAATTTTTTACTATGTTGGTAAAGAATGTGCATAGTGTTAAAAATTTACTAATCAATAAAACATATCATTTCACAGTCAGTGTCAAAATTTTCTTACTAATGACTTTATTTCTGTTTCATGTTTAGAAAATCACTATGTATCAGTTAAAAATAAATAAATATATACCGCAATTTCCAGCCTATAATCTGCAACAGCATATAATCCATAGCTACAATTTTTAGCCTTTAAAATTAAATTGAAGCAGATAATCTGCACCGGCATATAATCTGCGGATTATGTACCGGACTATACAAGGATTACTCGTTGTTTTCAACATTCCAAAGTACTACTAATAAACCACATCCCTATTTATTTATTTGCTTTATATAAATGATAATTGTAATAAAATAATTGCCAAAAATATAAAAATAATTATAAAATAATTACAAGTTAAAAAGTACATATAGGGGAGGTAGGGGAGATTTGATACATAGGGAGGATTGATACATTGATAAATTTTCTCAACAAATGTACAGACAGTGGACTGAACAGCCATTGTAACAAATGTAAAGGCTTCTTTTATTAGCAGAGGCCATCATTAGCTGGACTTAGCAGTGAAGAACTGATGTTTTTTTTTCTTATAATTTTGAAGATTTTTGGAATGTCAATGTAAGTTTTTTTAAATACTGATTTTCTTTCATAACTTTTATTATTGTGAAGATAATATCTTGTAATTACTTTTTATTTGTAAAGCATATTGTTAGGATGAGTTTCACTCGAAAGCCGATTGGTATTTTGCAACTATATTTATACAAAGTGATTGAAAATCCAATAAGGCACGATTAGGGGAAATGATACATTAGTGCTGGGGAAATATGATACACTTGTATATTTGAAATGTAATAGTTTTTAAAGTTGTAAACTAACATAGGACTGTAATATTCATTATTGTTTCACAGCAAGAGCTACTGAAATTGGTAAGGAAGAACAAAGAGACTATTCACAGGTTCCATAGAAAAGCTGTGCAATGATAAATGGTTACTTTGCTTTGCTTGTCATGTAGAAGGAAAAAGTTTAAATGGCCTGAAAGCGAAGATGTTTCTATAATTGATGAAGGGCAAATTGAAAAAAAAAAACATTAAATACACCCAATTTTACTTATCAAAATGGTAGAGTTATTAGTTTTTCTTTTAACCATTTCAGGGGTGGTTGTATGTTTATGAAACCACTTAATTTTAATTCCCAAATGCCACATTGGCACCAGCATTTTGGTAAAATATTTTCTATTTAATATGAAAGTGAAATATAGTCCTTTTCTTATTTCCAATTAAATTTGTTGGTGAATTCTGGTGCCATTAATTTATTCAACACTTTAGCATTGAAAATGCTTTGCCCCTGAAAGGGTTAAAGAAATCTTAAATGTGCTAAATTTATGTTAAATTGTTTGCAAATCATCAATGTTCAATTCATTTTTCCTTGCAGCAAGATCTCTAGGGTTCTTTTTCATTATTTATTTTCTAAAAAGTGTGTTAATAGGATTGTTTAAATAATAGCAATTGTTTAAATAGTTTTGTAAAAAACATTTCTGAAACAAAAATATGTCAATGTCATTTCTTTTTAAGTTTTACTTAAATATTTCAAGGTTTATCATAAAAATTGTATGAAACATAAACTGAATTGTCTGCATTTTTTTTTTTTCAATTTATATAACAATGTATCAAATCTCCCTTGCTAGTGTATCAATCCTCCCCAGTAATGGGGAGATTTGATACAGTAGTAACCATTCAAAATAATTGGGATATATTTTTTGAATGATTATTTTTTTTAAATTCACAATATCTTTAATAAATGAATAAAAGGTCACTTTATAAGAAAACACAAAAAATTTTGTTTAAAAATAGCTGTCTAAGGGTTGTAAAAAATTAGTAAAAAAAAGTGTATCATATCTCCCCTACTTTTTTTTCATTGAATCGTATATCTAAAATATAGAATGTCTTGTGCATCAGATCTACAATAATTGTGCATCTACAATAATTGCTATTTTTAAATCATCTTCAACATCTTCCATTTTTTTAATAACGTTCAGTTTAAATTCTGCAGTGTTAAATAACACGTTTTCTCTTGGACATTATTGTAACTTTCAACTATAGAAACATGTTGCCCAAAGGCTAAAAAAAAATAACATAAAAGTCGGAAGCCACTCGCACTATCACATACACGTCATATGTGAAGCAATCACAAGCAACTGCGCAAAGGTGGATAGCAGACAATTATGTGATAGCTGTTTACATTTTTATTTTATGATGGCTGGTAGAAACTGAATATCTGATGTGAACTTCTGCTTAAAAAATTTTCAGCAGATAACCTGCACTTAAAATTTTTGAGGTTTTTAACAGATAATATGCGGATTATAGGCCAAAAATTATGGTAACTATATCTACCCTATATATATAAAATCCTAATGAATCGAATTGAAACGAATTTATGTTACGATTCTATGAAACGACTGATTAAACAACTGATTACGTTTCACGGCAATTTCTCCTAAAATATGGAATACTTTGCGATGAAATTAACACAAAAAATCCGTATTGATCCACAGATCTCAAAACTGGTATTAGAATTTTAAAATTAGAATTAGTTTTCGAAATATTAATTTTTTTCTAATTTTAAATACTTTTTTTCTAATGATGGCAACTCAAATTTTAATCATAACAGATTTTTTTTTCATATTTTAGAAAAGGTTATTTTAAATTAATTTGGCGACGAGTTTGGCCTCCCTTAAATGTATGCTAAGAAATGCATCATGTTACTTTTATTCAGAATTCAATTTGCATTTCATTATCATTTTATTTAATACAAAACTTTCATTTAAAATTGAAACCTTTAAAATAAATGCCTTTTACTTCATTCTTTTTTTAAAATGAAACGAAAAGAAAAATATTAGACACAGATGTCATATACGCAACTGGATACCTAATTGGCACCAAAATGGCGTTATTTTGCCTGACATGGTAACCCGGCTATTGTTGCTTATTTATTAATAAATGCTTATTTGAATTTATTTTCTTTTTATTTACAAAAAATGTTATAAATTGTTTTGTTCTATAGTTATTAATTAATTTTTTTATTTATTTATTGTTATTTCATTTTAAAAATAACAGAAAATAATTTAAAAATACATATGTAACAGGTAATTGAAAACGAGGTTTTCGCCAAATTGTCGTAAAAAAAAAATCACGCCAAACCCGGTGCGTATGTGACAATGCAATAAATCATGAGATTTAATTTCCACTTCAAAGCAACGTTTTAATGTTATTACTTCTCCCGTCAATCAATTTCGCCAAATTATATAAATAGCCAAATTATACAAATTGACATATTTTTTTTTTTAAATAACAAAAGAACAAATAAATTAGTATAACATTAATAAAAATACAAATAAAACGTCAAAATAAAAATCACTTGATGGCGTGAACATGTGTAACTTCCTTAAAGTCAAGTGAATGTGACATTTACGATCAACCATTATTGGCATTTAATCTTATAGTTTGGCAACAGATTTTTGGTCGATGGGATAACCAAGTAGCACCGTTTTAATTTACCACTCGAAAAATAAAAAAATGCTAACTGGCGAGTTAAAAAAAAAGCTATTGGTGAGATTTTCACCCGGCTAACATAAAAGTACCAGGAATTCTTTGTGATCATGGCAACTTTTATGTAGTTTTATTGGAAAAAATAATTTTGATTCTTTAATCATAATGGAAACCTTTCTTATGAAAAGCGAAGGAATCAGCCCATTGTTTATGGCAGTTACATGACTTGGACTATTATAATATAAATGAAATAATGGGGATAGAATAATATTCAGCGACTTATCACACCTGTGGCTGGCTAACATTAAAGTGCCAAAATGGCCGCCTGGAATATAAAAAGCAAAGGGATCCACCTGGAGCTGTTGATGATAGTCACATGACTTAGGCTAATATTATAGAGATTGTTTTCAATTTTAAAAACAGCACAAAGAATAATATTTCCTAAAGATTAAAAATTTATTTTCACATGACTATTAAAAACAGAAAAAAAACTTTAAAATTATTATTAAATGAGTACATGTTAAAGGCAGGAAAATATTGAAAATTATGTCCTGAAAATTGTATTTACACGTGAATATTAAAAGGGAAAGGAAACTTTAAAATAATAAATACATTAATATGCGTTTAACCCTTTTACAGACAAGGCACTTCTATTCGTAAAATCTTGAAATCAGTGAATGACACCAGAATTTACAAACAAATTTCGAAATACAAAATTGCTTTTGTTCACTTACTTAATAAAAGGGAAATTTTCATCCCAATATTCTGATGCTAATGTGGCATTTAAGAATTAAAATTAAGTGGTGCAAAAATGAACCACCGCCCTTGAAGGGGTTAAAGCAGCAAATTTTAGTGATTGTATTATGTCAATCGTTTTATAACGCTGTTAAAAAATACCGAGAGACAAAGACTCTGTTTACTTAATTCATTTTATTTTAGCTTCTTTTCAAATGTTTAACTGATCTTCTTTAACCAAACACGAAAACAACCATTGGATGTTTTAACAGCAACTGATTCTACCTTAAATTTTTGAAATCAAAGGGAATTGAATGGAAACCCGTTTACAGGGAGATCGCTACAGGTTTTTTCAGCATAATTCAATCTTATCTAATCTTTTTTAAACCGATCAGATTAGCATGCTTTTAGATTCTACAGCGTCTGAACGGGGATTGGTGAGCGTAGCTTGCAGGGGGCAGAACCCCCTAGTAATATATATAAATATTTAACTATATAATGTATATAAATATTTAACTATGTAATATATATAAATATTTAACAAAAAAATATTTAACTATGTATTATATATAAATAACATTCAGTATTATAAAATAAACATAATTCTTGGTAAAACCAGGCTGATTTTTCAAATTTTAGTTTACTGGAATTCTTTGATCATTGCCTCATAGTCACTGTTGAGGAAGAAGCGTATAGTGGCGTTATTACAGTCACACATGCAAGGGCTAACCTGAAGTTCCACGTGCTTTGCGAAGTGTCCATAACACAGGTTTTTTTCCGCTGTCATTTTCATCAAAATAATCATCCTACTATTGTCTTTCCACAGAGAAGAAATATATAAAAAAAGGCTTACCAGGGACGGTGCTGATTTAAATACTTTTTCAAAACTTCAACCTGGATGTGCGCATGCTGCTGTAAAAGGAAAAGGGACAAAATAGATGACACTTATTCTTGTACAGGAAACTTTTTTTAATTTTAAACTGCATTTTGTGGCTGAGGTTTGGAGTGCTGGTAGATGGCTTGGAAGTTTCCATTTTTCACAGAATTCCCTGAAACGGGAGATCAAAAAGAAAACGCAGCATACGGCGGACCCACGTGGGATCCCTGTGCCAGGGCAATCTCGTTAAAACTTTTCCGCGATGCGACACGCTCCAAGTCTCAGACTGAAAATCTGCCTGGTATCCTATAAGCCCAAACACACACCAGATTGGTGAGTCGACCAGCGACCGTGGCCAATCAGTGCACAAAGCAGAAAAACTGCGTATGCACAATACCAAAGAGCAAGTCAGCGCAGAATGCCAAAAGAACGATAAACGAGAAAAAACGGAACGCTCCGGACAGCACACGAGGGAGGAAGAAATGTTTCTCTCCCGCAGTGCGGCAGCAATGGCACCTGATATGAATTCAAGTAGAAGCGACTTAAAAAAATAGGATCAGTGATTTAGCGAATGGTAGATCGAAAAATGAAGGAATCGCCGTAGGATTAAAAGGGATGTGTCAAATTACAGGGAATAATAAATGCCGAATAATGGGAACATAGAAACAATAAAAAAATAAAGGGAAATTATGAAAAAGGCAAAAATTATGTTTAAAAATGGGAGATATTGCCACGTGCAAATGCCGATTCGCAGATGCGACAAAATGGCGCGTGACAATATCTATTAAAAATTAAAATAGCTTAAGAAAGTAAGTGGGAAAAATATGTAAGCATGCAAATATTAAAGGAAATAATCTAAAGAAATAATCAGAGAAACCTCAGAGAAAATAAGAATGTTCAAATTATAGACACAGTGGTGTGTGTCATGCAAGCAGATACACATGCATATTCTTTCTCTCTGTTTTCCCTGTTGCAAAATTCCTAGATGTTGAGAAAAAAATGGGCATTATTTATTGATTATTCTACAAATAAACATGAATAATGATATTAGTTATTGGGAATATATTAAATTATTAACTGATAGTTAAAAACTTATTTAAGGACATCTCTATATTAAACCTAACCTAAATTTTGAGTTTTCCAAAAGTAATAACTCAATTTGATCTGATAAGAATACCTGTATGATGAATATTGTTAGGGATTAGCACCAGTACCAATTCCCCAACATCTTATACTTGTAAAACTGATTAAAAATTATGTGTTGATTAAGCAGAGTTCAACAGTGAAAGTAGATCTGAGGATGGATTTCTAAAAATATGCAAATGAGGAAAATAATGAAGTACGTTGAAACTATTTTTACTATATGCATCTGTAACCAATAAATGAAGAAATGTTAAAATGGATGAAGTAAATGACAGATGAGATAAAGCTCCAGGCTCAAACTTCTTTTATTGATTTCCAAAGTTCACAGTAAAAATATCTTGATAAAAACAGTCTTTAAAATAAATCAAGTATATTATGAATAAACAATGAATCACTTTAAATCAAAACAGCCATTTAAACACTTTAACTTAGAAGCCATGAAGAACAGAAATGACTAAATATCGTAACTTTTAAAAGATGATTTTTAAAAACGAAACGGAAATAAAAATAAGCCGCATGATTAAATATTTACCACAAGATCATTACAGCATCCCGAGAATGCTAAAAGCAATTCTCGTAACGAGAGCATTGGTAGATAAAACAAGTTATCATTTCCTTCCAAATAACCCCTTTAAATACAGCAGCTGGAACGACACGTGTCGATATGCCCACTCTCCAGAACGATCTACGAGACGGTGATTTGCTGATGACAAACTACGTCAACTAATTCATTCATAAATCCGTTCCCGCCATCTGTCGGGAGAAAAATACACTGCGTCATACACTCTCGTAAATTCTACTATGTCGCGTGGCAAACGTAAACACCTGAGGTTGTCAAAATAAAGATACGGCGTTATCAATGAACTGTAACTAAAGAAACGTAAAGCTGAATAAATAACTGAAGGATTAAAAGGATGAACGTAAGATAAAAGGTAAGTTTAATTTCAGAATACTTTATATTTAATTGAAATGATCCTAATAAAAACAAAGTTTATAAATAAAGAACTGCAAATCAAACTACCAGGATTAATGTACTATTGAATACAATTAGAGGCATTGAGAACTGGGAAATGGGCTTGTTAATATTTCCTAACAAGTGCCCCCCCCCTCTCAGTGTCTCAATCGAAAACGAAAAAATAGAGATCTAAAAATCTTCACTGACCATGGAACACCTTCTTTCTATAAAAACGGTTAAAAACAATGAACAAAACTAAAAAAAAATTAATTCTAACACTTAACATGAAAAATGCCTGATAATGGCTAGCAACTAACAAAAATTGAGCATTAATAAACTTCCAATGCTTTAAATTTAACAACTAACATTAAAAACCGAGAAATGCCCCCCAAAAATTTTTCAAACGAAATCCAACAAATTAACCTCCAAAGTTAAAAGCCCAAAAGATCCAGCATAAAAACTTGCCTAAATCCATTCATGGCCTCTTTACAAAAATTCAAATTTTAAATTTCTAACAATATAAACACAATTCAAACATTTAACAAATTGAAAAATATCACAATGAAAAATCAACATACGTACCAACTTACAAAAGTAAAGTTTCAATTTGAAATGATACATACTAACCAACTTCGTCATATTGGCCACAGCTAAATATGCAAATTTATACAAAACTTAAATAACCTTTTATTTAACAAGAACAAAAATGGGAAAATTAACTAGAATAGCTTCATCAATCTCTCCCACTAGCTTCCAAAAATCTGATAAAAATGGCAAACTTAGGCAATAACTTGGCATCTGATTAATAAGACATAACAATAAATAGCTGTACATTTATCCATCTACAGACAGCATCTTACAGCAATATCCATTCTCTCTGCCTACATTTGCACAAATATTCACATTGAAGATATCAGATGCCTGCAAATAAAAAGATCTATTAGAAACAATATAATCAATGCAAAAATAATCCATTATCATAAGATATATTCCTGTAACAAAACTTCTATATATATAACAGTACTAAATCCAACTTAAGACTTGACAAAGGTACTACATCTTTAAACACTTTACTTTAAAAACATTAAAATCAAAAAAATATTGCTACAAAGGAGAGAAACTGGATTTCCTGAACAAAAATTCATGTTCTTAATTTCTATTACTTTAATTTAATTAAATATATTTAAACTTCAAAGGTTAAACAGATTAATCAGAAACTTTAAAACAAACTATTAAATAGATATATCTAAATATTTTAAAGTTAAGTTACATATACTTCTCTCAACCAACTGATAAACGGGGACTAGTGACACTCTCATATATAAAAACTAGGGACTCACAAAATCAAAAATACAATGCCCGCAGAAGATCAGCCAGTGGCGGTTACCTCGCACACAAACTATCTCAGAAAGTTCTCTGGCATTTGTCTCCCAAGGGACCACCCACCTGAAACGGTACTGTGGGCTGCTCGAACCCCCAAGAATAGAATGGTAAGAGGCACCATTTCCACCATTGGATGGGAATTAAATGCTTAACAGCTAGATGAAAAAGGCAATGAAAAACAAAATTGTGATCAAGAGACTTCATAAGAGCTAGTTAAAAACTTGCTAAACATCGTTTGCTTAAACCATGGAAATGGCTATGGCCACTCACCACATACACAGGATTATACACTTTATACATCATGTAAACCTTATACTGAAGAAAAATGGTGGTACGCAGTATGATTTCTAAAAACTTCGAACAGAAATCTAAAAACAATCTGAAAAGCTATTTAAACATTAAAAACCTGTATCAAATACAGTTCTAACAAAAATTAACAAATCGTGTTTAGTTTGAGGCTTCGTAAAGACATCACTGAGGTTTGACTTGCTAGGAATATATTCTAAATCAAAAGCTTCACTGTAAATTAAGTCCCTAATAAAAAATAACTTGACATCTATATGACGAGATTTATAATTTTCTATAGGAGATTTTACGAAGTTAATGGCCGCCTGATTATCTGCATAAAGCTTTGACTTGATACCTAAATCGTGTATGATTACTCTATCCCGACACTCCTGCAGGATCCGGTCAAAACAAACTAGGTTTTTGGAGGCCTCAGTCATGGCGACAAATTCCGACTCCATTGTGGATAAACTGATGCATCTTTCTTTAAAGGTATGCCAGTCCATGGGGGAACTGCCAACCGTGACTATTTGCCCACCAACCAATGTTCGGTCATCCCGGTTCGCCGCAAAATCAGCGTCAGAAAAGGCAACCAACTTCCCCTCATTACATCGTAACCGGAGATGGTAATGTCGAGTATACTTTAAATAACCAAGCAACCGTAATAACCCGTCCCAATGTGAAATACCCGGATTAGACTGGAACTGACTGTATATATTAACCGCATAACTAATATCTGGCCTGGTTCTACTGGCAATGAATGATAAACAACCCAATAAGCTTCTATAAGGAAAACGAGCCATGTACTCCTTTTCAGAATCAGAAGGACAATTAACCTTAGACAATATAACACCCTTACTAATAGGGAGAGACGAAATAGGAATTCGGAAATTCTTAAATTTTTCACACACCTCATCGATATAACTAGATTGGTGTATACATAACGAATTCCCCTTTTCAACAAACTCGACCCCTAAAAGTTTGTTTTCTTCCCAAAAGCTTGATGTCGAAATGCTTTCCAAGTAAATCCAGGATTATGTCAATCTTCTTCTTAAATTTTCCAAAAACTACAAAGTCATCAACTTATAGTAGAAGAACTATATCAGAATCAAAAAGGTAAGTACAGTTACATGACTCAAACTTCCTAAAACCAATCTTTAATAAAACTTTATGGATCTCATAATACCACTCCCGGCCACTTTGATGCAGCCCATACAGTGCGCGATCCAGTTTGCAATACATATGCTCTTTACCGGGGGTAACGAAACCGGGCGGTTGTGACATAAAAACAGACTCCCGTAGCGGGGCGTATAGGTAGGCGCTTGTTACGTCACACTGAACGTGTGACCATCCGCAACACGATACTAAGAGGGAAAAGAAAAATCAAATCACTCCAAAGTTTTATAACAGGGCTGAAGGACTCCTCATACGATTCGCCCCTCACTTGTTTGAATCCCTGGGCCACCAAACGGGCCTTAAAATGAGCGATTCGTCCTCTTTCGTCCCTCTTGACCGTGTATACCCGCCAACAGCCCACTGGGGTCACGTTTCCTGGCAAATTTTCCAAATGCCAAACCGACCGTTCATTCATAACCCCGATTTCCTTTCACATTGCATCAAACCACATCGCACGCTGTGGAGATTTCTCTGCCTGCTTAAAAGAATTTGGAATTATTATATTGTCTAGTCATGCAGATATATTTGAAGATTCAGGGTTATCAGAGTTCTCGTCATCAGATTCAGAATGTACAGGGACTAAACCAGCATACGTATTTGAGCCACTGAAATCAAAAACATTTGGATCATACCTAATACCATTTACATTACAATACCTCTCAACTTCTGCTGGTGATCTTAATCTATTAGTTTTACCTTCCTCAAAATAGTAAATATCTGTTCTGTCTCTGGAAGATCGCTCTACAGGTTTACGTAATCACCTAACATCTCGCTTGGAGGAAATAGGGGTTTTAACGTCTTCAACTTTGGAATCAGACTCGGAATCCGCAACTCCCTCCCCATTAACCCGGGAATCCGGTGGTATGCCGGGAGGATTCAAGGGTCTCCAGGAATCTACTCCTCCAGCATCTTCACCTTGATTATCACCGGAGTCAGTGGAGAAAGGATTACAAGATCCCGGGCCCATCACGAATCCACTGCCTCCAGGAATGTCCTCAGAAATCTCTCTAAATGTAACACTAATAGTTTCTACAATTTGATCATTTTCAGGTATCTAGATCCGGAAACCTTTGGTATTAAAAGCATAACCCACAAGATATCCCTTTTTTGCTTTTGGATCCAACTTTGAATTACATTTCTGGTGAGGAATTCCCACCAGCAGTTGTCCCAAAAGGTTTAAGATGCCTCACAGATGGTTTTCGGCCCCCATACAATTCAAAAGGTATCTTTGTTAAAGACTTAGGACAAACTCGGTTCCAGGTGTAACAAAAATATTTTAAGGCCTCTGGCCAAAACCTGGGATTCAATTTACTTTCAGCCAAAATAGTACGGACTCCATTGACAGCCGTCTGCATAAACCTCTCAATGACCCCATTCTGTTGGGGAGAAAATAGATTCGTTAACTCATGATGTATTCCCTTTTCATCAAAATATATTTCAAAATTATCATTGACAAACTCACCCTCATTATCAGACTTAAAATTCTTCACTTTTCTACCCAAGAAATTTTCTGCACGAGTAATGTGAGATTTGACAATATCAAAAACATCAGATTTTAACCTCATTGGGTATACTGAAACTCTACAGGAGTAGTCGTCCATAATTGAAAGAAAATACCTTTCCCCATTTCTCCCAACTGTTCTGCAAGGTCCCCAGACATCCGCAAATAAAAGTTCTAAGGGATGTTGAGAACGAATGATGCCAATGGGTTTAAATGAAGGTCTTATAAACTTATTTAACTTACAGACTTCACAATAAAAATCGTTATCCTTCAGATCAACCAATCCCCGGACCCCATTTTCCTTACATGTATGAATCAAAACAGAGGGACTAATGTGCCCATATCTGCGGTGCCATAATTGCATTTTACTTATGCGTTTAGCATTACCTGCAGAATTAGACTCAAAAGATACATTTTTCAAAGGTTTAGGAGCCCTAGGGAAAAGCTGATAAAACCCATTTTTCAAAAATGCATTAAATAAAATGACGTCTCCCCTCATAATGTCTATTACGCCCCCACCACCCAGAAATGTTAAGCCTTTCTTATCCAACTGAGGGCCAGAGATTAGATTACGTCTTAGTTGGCTCAAGTACATCACCTCCGTGAAAGTGAACAATCTTTGTCCAAAGCGTAATTTTACCTCTCCCTTACCCTCAATCGGAAAAGATATATCCTTGACAGCCACATTCATTTGTTCATCCGAAATATTACAAAATTTAACAAATAAACTATGATTAGAACAGAAATGATGTGAAGCACCTGAATCAAAGATCCAGGTGTCACTATCCAATGCATTACATAAACTAGCTTGAGATACAACATAAGTTGACTTACGTGAGCTGTCAGAAAAGTCCTCTACATCTGCTCCATACTTTCTGGGCTGTTGTCTGGATACAGGATTCTTTCCAAAATTACGGGATCCTCTATAAGGCCTGGGCGATGGAGATCTAGGATACTGTCTGGGATCACGGGAACAACTCCGGCTAGCAGTGGAATCAGTCGATGAGTCACGATAATCATGTCGGTGAGATCCTCTACCTCTGGGCACAGTCGAAGAAAAATCAGAAGAACTCCTGGATTTCGGTGATGATTCTGCATAAGTTGGGTGGCTCTGTCGATTAGAATTATAATGAAAATTCAGATACTTGCGACACTTGCTTCGAACCATGGAAGAAGGAATACATGGAAGGGAAACAAACCCCTTTCCCATTAGAAGCAGGGAGAGACTCGATGCCACCGGATTTCTTTGAGGGTCCCTCATTACCCAGAATTCCCTGAGAGAATGGCAATAGTTTGGCGCACTTATCACTTATTTGGCGCTTCTTACACTCGACATTTTGTTCTTTTTTACGTTTCATCACAGCGTCAAAAAGAACGTGATATTGTGTTTGTTTACAGTAGAATAGATTATTTGACGTAGCGGAAACGAACGTTTGATAACTATCCTTTCAAAGCTATTTTAACAGCTATGTATCTTGAAATTAACTAATATAGAATTAAGACTTTTTAAAAATAATATTAATCGGCTGCTTTTATATTTCACTAGATATTTCCAACAGATCTAATTTATTTTAAATAACTCATCCAAAGTAAACTTTGGAGAATCAGTTTAAATTTGACATATATTTTTTAACTTTATTATTAAAAAGCTTATATACAAAATACAGTAACTTATAAAAATAAACGCAGACGTCTCCCCCCCCCATACCACCCAGTTTTAATAAAGTTTACCGGATTTATTTACGAAATTTTTAAATATATTCAGTTGTACATTGAACTCAAGTTATAAATAGGTCACCTTAAATTGTGCTTCTATAACATTTATGCGAAATAACTAAAAAAACAATTTCAAAGATGTAGTAAGTACTTTAATTTGAATGAATATTCTGTTACAAGATTTGCATATATCTCCCTTGATCTTTTTTTTTTTTTGGGGGGGGGGGGGGAGGAAGAAAATTTATTCTTCACAAGTGGCTTCATAAAAAAGATATTGTTTCCGTTCTTTTTCAAAACTTCTGATAGTAGGCATGAAATTGGGAAAATTTAAAAAGGCAGAATTTTTTTTTCCATCTATACTAGGACAGGAAATTAGACACATTTTAAAAGTTATTTATACATTAAAATGAAATATAGCTATATGTATCATTAACCTTATGAAAACATCCTTTCATTTTTAAAGTCTAAAAAAACTTCACTCTGGAAAGTGCTTTTAAATGAATCCATTTAGATGACTTTCAGATGCTTATAATAAGCTCATCTAGTGTTGAATTCATATACTTTTCTCCGGGAGGGATTTCTGTGGCTCCGGGGGAGGAGGGGGGAATTGCACTTTTTGACCATTGAAAACACAAAATCTCAAATCTTCCGGGGGGGACATCTCATTGCTCTGGGAGGGAATGTCCCCCCCAGGACAACCCCTGAAATCAATACTGAGCTCATCCCCTTTTTTGTGGGGATGGGGGGGCACAGCAATGTAGAAAGAAGGACTTGAATAGACAAATATCCAGTTATTAAATTTTCCAGATCCCCCCCCCCCTCCCTCTCTCTTACATGCTTCCAATATTTTTGAAAATCAATTCAGAAAATTGATTTATTTAGTCTTTTAATTCAGAGAATGTCCAAAATTTCTTCAACTCTTTAATTCCTATATTAGGTTATTTTAATAAGCATTTAATGTTTTTTGCTGTTAAATTTCCGTTTTAAAAATTGTTTTGAAGGGAAATTCTGAAAAGAAAATCTTAGTTTAGCATATTTTTTTTTTTTTCTTTTGTAGACTATTTTTATTAAACCTGATATAGGCTGCACAAGCACATTTGTACCAAAAATTGGTTATTTCTCAATTCCATTCTGCAGCTTTGATGTCCAAAATCACTTTCCTGACTGCATTTATTTACTTATGTTAATTCAGCTTAAAACTTTCTGATACATTCATAGACTCAAAAACAAAATAGCATTAAACTAGTATGTTCAATATAAATGATTTGTGATCAAATAGATTTTTATTATTTTTAGATATCTCAAATTATTACTCATTGCTACCTTATAAAGAATTATTTCTTCATTTTTGCATCTGGAAATCCAATTCAAAATAACAAGTGCAACTAGATTTCATTGTTTTTAAATAAGAACAGCTACTGAGTTTACGTAGTTATGAAAAAAAAATGTATTCAGTAAATATCTAATTAAATTAGATTTTAATTAAATCATAATGCTACAGCTACAAGGCTGCCACATGCAACTAGTTTTTAATTCTAACTGGCACCACTTTCTCAAAACAAAAATCATTAACACACACTTTGACAACATTTGCAAGAGAAGTATACTTCAAAATTTATATTAGAAAAATACTGATGCAAGCCTATGGCAGCCCTGCAATTAGTACTAGCTTGTAGTGTATGTACATAATGTGTTTAGTTTTAATTCATAGAGAGTAGTAAAATTTCAGAAAAACTTAAGGAATATTACATTTTACAAAATCTTAGAGGCAGTTAAAGATATTTTTAATATATATTACAGATTTATTTAAAAGTTATACAGTTATATTATATTAAGATACGTTTCTTTCAAAAGAGAAACTTTAATATACATTCAATTTTTCAAGAAACTAATAAATTATTACATTTTTTGTTCTTTGGAAATTAATTTTTTGTTCTTAATCTCATGAATTTTGGTAGTGTTCTTACTGAGGAATTATGCAATCAAACTATTTTTCCTTTTTTTTTCTGGAGATGGTGAGAAAATGCTGTCAAAATAGACATTTTTGTACCAAATATCCAGGTGCAATAGCACAGAAAAAGAAAGATGCAATTTATTTATCAAAAAATCAATTAAACTATTCGATAATAAATTCATTTAATAATCATGCATAAAAGTGCCCACACCATTATGTTTACCAATGTGCACGAGAGCAAGTCTTCAGCCTTGGAGATTTTTGACCAATGGTAAATTATACTTTAATAGTGAAATAATAGCAATATTATTAGCAAAAACATTCCACATTCTTTTATTTTAAAAGATCAATTTTTAGCAACAATGCAAGACAAATTTAAATCTGCTGGACTATCCTCTTTCAGCAACACCTAATAGTCTTTGCTTGGATGAACTTCTTGCACCTATGTAACTGCGCAAGACTGTTTGATATTGCTGAGTAGAGAAAAAAAATAGTTTGAGAACCACTTAAGAAACAGATCAGATGAATTAAAAGAGTACACTTTAATGTTTGCATGTTGAGCAACTATTTAGAAAATTCATTTAAAAATATCCTAATTAATTCAATGAAATTAGGAAACATTAGAAATATATATATATGTATTTTTAAAGAATTACATGAAATAAATAAAAGAAAACAAAATAATAATACAAAATACTTTATTGGATATATAATTATAAAAGAAATGTAACTTTGCACAGAAAAATTGAGTTTTGCATTTTCACAGCAACAATAAAATTAAGCAAATGATTAGACGATTTAAAACATTTTCTTAAAAATTACATAAACAACTTTCGTTTCTTTTTGAACTATAAAAAAAGACAAATCAGAATTTGATAGCAAAAGTTCAGTGTACTCCAGATATCCAAATTCTTAGAAGCGTAGTGGTCAGCGCATCTGACTGCCATGCAACAGGTTTGACTCTGGGTTGGTCAAGGTTCACTCAGTCTTTCATCCTTTCTGTGTCGATAACATGAGTACCAAGCATGCCTATGAACTAAACACTGGGAGCTCTGCACTAGGCTGGCCACCTGACTGGGATATATGCTGTATACCTCAGGACCCATGCTCAAGAAAACAGGGTTGGGCACTGTAAGCCAGGAACTTTAATAGATAATTCAAGAGGTTTAGTTTTTTAAATCTAATTCTTAAATCAAGACCTTAAGGGGAAAAAAATGTTTAAAATAATTTATTACTTAATTAAAAAGCAGTTAACCTTTTGACCACTGTGGATACATAAAGTTTTTGTTTCAGAGTGTTTTCATGTCTCAGATAAGAAAAATGTAAATATCAATAACTTAATACTTAAATTATACAATTTGAAATGTTTCCAAAATAATTTTTAAATCAGTATGTTTATTAAAATACATTACTGGAATATACAATACACTCAAAATATGCACAGCTCGTGATTAAGAACTTCACAGATTTTTGAATTTTTCAGATTTTAAACTTTCTGTTTTGCATTTTAAAATGCCATATATATTTATGAAGTAATTGTTAATAAAAAAATATTATGAAAAATTTCTCCAATAGAAATAAAATATTAATAAAAATAAAATAATTTATTAAAAAGTTACCAAATTATTTATCTTAATTATATTGCTAGTTAATACTTAAACATTTAATCAATAGTTGTTTAAGAGTAACATTCCTTAAAATATCAAAATTTATAAAGAACTTTTTCAGCGGTGAAAAGGTTAAATTTCTTTTAAAGCAACTATTTACAGAAAATGATGCTAGAAAGCTCAGAGATTTAAGAGCTTTTTTTATTCATATCTATTTACTAGCAGCATTTGATTACATTAGATATAAATAAAGTATACCTACTAACCATAAGATCTAACTTTTTATGTTACAGTTATAATTTCATAAATGATATGCTTGTATAACAAATGTCATTTTAAACATAAACAAAAAAACATACAAATTTAAGCCATTTAAATGGAATTTGAAGAGAAAATTTGTATCATGTGTACAAATAAATATTTTGAAGGGAAGGGGGATGAAAATTTTAACTTTAGGTTAGTATTTTCCAATTGAATTATGATATTACTTGCCATAAAAATACTTTTTACATACAGAAAGACATTATATCCACAATAGAATTTCTGGATGACATTTTTTTTTTTTTTTTTACACAAATTAAAATTTTTAAATTCATTATTTCAGCATTGAACAAATGCAGTTAATGGAGATGCATACGAAAGCTTATTTTCAGAAGCTGACATAGAAACATTATCTCTTAATGATTTTACTAAAAATTTGACAGGAAAAATGAATATGAAAATCATTCATTGAATAATTCCAGGAAAATAAACATTTTCCTGGAATTATTCAATGAAACATGCCCCATAAAGATACCCTATTAATTCACAACAAAATTATAAAGTAAGGAAGTTTTATTTCAGGTTTAGTAAGTCTTAATAACGAAAAATGCTTGATTAAAATACATAAATATATTTGATTAAAAACTAGCAATAACCAGTGATATCACCAATATCTTTATTTTTCAAAAATAAATATATACTTCCTTCATGAAAAACTACTAGTTCAATCATAATCGAGAATTACATATTAAAATACTACATACGGAATGATATAAAACTGAAAAATTCTGTAATTTCCCTCTAGGCCAGGGACGGCGAATCTATGGCACGCGTGCCAAAAGTGACACGTGAAAGAATAATTTTGGCACGCTGTTAGTTGTGACTCTCAATCAATATAGAGTGATACTACACAAAATACACAAACTCTAGATTATCTTATCTTGACTAAATTTGATTTATTGGAAATTGAAGAATTTTAATTGTGGCTTTTTTAAATACCATAAATCACCACATTAGTAAATGTACCAATGATAAGATTATTTCAATTTTGAAATTAATTTCAGAGCTATTTAAAGAAACTGGTGTTTGATCTTTTAATATTTTTTCCATCTATCTTTGTCGGCAAGGTCATTAGTTTCTAAAATGAATAACACAAAAAATCAAATAAAAAGCAGTTGTCATATAAATCCAGTTCAGTTTGCATTCTGTTGAAATTAATTGAACCTGATATTAATTACTTTCCTTCTAAGATGCAACAACACAATTAATCGCATATATATTTTTAATAATTTCTAGAATTTAATTTTTTTATGATTATTATAGTGCAATATCTCACCTGTATGTTACACATTCGTTTTTGCTTTGTTTAACTTAATGTTATTATTAAAAATTTTTTTTTTCATGATTTTTTTCAATCCACTAAATTTGTTGGCACGTCAAGGCCCTGTAAAATCACTTTGGAAACCAATTGGCATGCGGTTATAAAAAGGATTGCCAACCCTGCTCTAAGCCATTATTTAAGGGCGCAGCACCATGCCTATTTTAAAATTGACAAAATGCACCCTGCCCTTTTTATAATACTGAAATGCACTCTTAGTTGTATCTAGTGATCTCTTGTAAAAAAAATCTTCCCTACTAACAGAGTCTTTTTAAATTAATGCAGCCAGCAGCTTGCAAAAGTCATAGACCTTCCTTATTTCTTTACAAATAATAGAAGATATTATTAAATATTGTATAATTTTTACTGTTACTTAACAAAATAATTTATTTCAGTCGAAATAATGCCCTTTTTTTGCTAAACTAGTGCCCTTTTTCTGCTTTAGTTGTGCCTTTATTAGTGGCTAGCACTCTGCCCTTTTAGTTTCTAGAGTGAACACTATTTAAACTCTATTGTTAAGCTTTAAAAAAATACATTGCTACATTATATCACCGCAAACGTTCGTGTAAAGTTCTATATCAACAAGCGTATTAGCTAAAATATTCTTTTTTTGTTTGGCAGAATGTTAATTCTCCGCTTACCAGACAGGTAAATTCAAAAGGATTTTTCCCATGGAAAATACTGAAAACTAGTATATTTTGGAATCCAATATACTTTACATAGTATATTTATAGTCTGGTAGGGTAGGAGTCAATTAGTATTACAGAGTTAAACAAGCATGTTTAATTCTTTACAATATTTAACTTATTAATTAAAAATAATAGAATGAAAAAAAAAATTATATCAAAATATAGTAACAGAAAGTAATACTTCAAGACATACCTGAGGAGCTAGTGTCATTGTAATGAAAATCAAAAGATGTAAAGACATGCATATACTTACAAAAATTTTAGTATCATCAGTCATTATAAATTATACTTTAGTAAGTAGAGTCAACAGGCAGCAAGAGACAAGAAAATTTGGCCAGAACAATGTCACTGAGGAATGCGAAATGTAAAAAACACTCAACATGCACTCAATGACACAATTTTGGCCACAAGAAGTGGTAGAAGACTTGTTAAGATTATAGGAATAAGATTCTGAAAAGAAATAATAAATACTTAAAACTAACCATGCAAAGTTTTAAACATGTTTAGAATAAAAGATTATGAACACATGCTAAAGAAATATTCATAGATATTCATCAAGATACTACACATGCATTTATAAGAATTTAATTACACATATACAATTATATATTACTTTAAAATCACAATTAGATACCATTTTAAATAAAGGAAAACATTAATAGCCTCCTTCGAAAGGAACATTCCTTTAAAAACTCTGGCAGTGCACATAGCAAAGTAAGCCATTCTGATACAATTATATGTAAAGAGATTAGATAAAAATAAATTGCATAAGATATATTCACTTAGGAGATATGTAAACAAAAAACTTAATGAATTTTCAGAAAAACAGAAGGATTTAAAGCGTCAGAAAATAAAACTTGAAGGGGAGGGCTTATACATGCCACTTTTTCAAAAAAGGAAAATTTTACATATATGAGGGGGTGTGTATATTCAGAGAGTGGCTTACTTTCGATACTTTATGGTAACTAAAAAAATTGTCATTATTTGAATGGAGAAAGCTTGAGTTATATGACTCTTTCCTTTTTCTTTAATAATCCAGATTATAAAATCTGAAAGGGAGAATTACAAAAAAATAATGAAAGTTGGATATTTATTATCCGTTTAATATGCCAAAAACTTTGGAAGATGTCCATTGCTGGCACATTTACTCTATATCTTTTTAACTACAAAATATAATAAATCAAATTACAATTGCTTCAAATTAGAGTTTTTCTTCTCAATTAAACTCTATTGTTAAGTTTTAAAAAATACATTGCTACATTATATCACCGCAAACGTTCGTGTAAAGTTCTATCAACAAGCGTATTAGCTAAAAAATTCTTTAAAAAGTGATATAGAGAAAAAACAATTACAGTTACACCTAATAGTTTTTAAACTATGCTGTTTAATTTAAAAAAAAAAAAAACTTTGAAAGACAAAAAAATAAATCTAAATTATTATTCTACTCATTCAGTATTACATTCATTTCAAAAACATGATAGATTAGAAAGAAAATTTTACGAAAGATCAGTCTGATAAAATCTAATAAATAAACAAACTTACTTATGAAATGTTATTACTTTTTCCTTCTTCTTTTTATAACTGCCGCATTCTTTAAATGCGCTAGACATCTTTCAAAAATTATAATTTAAAAATAAAAAATAAAGAAAAAGAAGATCTTGTTGACAGCAAAAATATTTAGCAGGTGCAATGGCAGAATCAGAGCGAGAGATAAAGGAAATGCCAAGTTATCGCCAATCGCAGCAGGGTTGTAAGGCAGTTTGAGGGTCCACCGTATCCCAGAATCCTCAGCTTTCTTCGGAGCTTGTCAGGCTTGTTATTATCCTTCTATCTATTTCCAACTTCTTTGCTTCGAACATGACCAGAAACCCAACAATGCCAACATTTTTTATAAAAACATGGTTTCTTCTTATATTTTACACTGTTAGCTGATGGCACGTACTTAGAACTATCTTGATCACGAACAGTCAATCTGGTCTCTTCGGACACTAATTCTAGAACTATCTTTTCAAACTTAAACTCATCTTCGGACCACCTCAAGATACTCTGCACTATACCATCATATTTCCATGGTAAGTACCGTATTAACTGAAAACTCAAATAAATCTCATTAAAACCTTTATCTTGTTCTTTAATTATATTCATAAGTCTCCTTAATCTGATTGCAAAGATATTAATCGACTCGCTCTCCTTCTTTCTGCATTCTATCAATTCACTAAATGACTTCATCAAAAATGACCTAGAGTCGGGATGGAAATGTAACCGAATTTTATTCCAAGCTTGAACAGCATTCGTACATTCAGCAATAACACGCTTAAATTCACCTTCAATATTCAAAAATATTGCCGAAAGAGCTTGCCTTGAACACTGTTTAAAAGTGTCTACATCTGATTCAGTTACTTTAGTACTCAGGGTCAGCTCCTCTTTACCCGATTCTATTATGTCCCACAGTCCTTTGTCAATTAGGACATATTTCATGTCAATGCTCCATCCAGCATAATTCGTGGAGTTCAGCTTTTCAATTGTGTTGCCGGCCATCTTTCATAAACTTCAACAATAAAAAAAATAATGAAGATGAATGATAAAAAAAATAGAATTTAAAAATATAAAATTTTCTTCATAATCATCTTCAAAAAAATTTTTTCAGACACGTACTAAATCTTCGCCCCCCCCCCCCTCTTTTTAATCATGCTGCGTCATTCTTTAACTTCTTAAATATTTCTCAAAGACCTCTATAAAGGGTAAAGGGCCAACTGAAGATTCTCAAATTCAATCTTTCCCAGTAATCCATATCCCCAAATCTGGGCTTATCTGCCCATAACCAAAAACTGTTAGGGATTAGCACCAGTACCAATTCCCCAACATCTTATACTTGTAAAACTGATTAAAAATTATGTGTTGATTAAGCAGAGTTCAACAGTGAAAGTAGATCTGAGGATGGATTTCTAAAAATAAGAAAATGAGGAAAATAATGAAGTATGTTGAAACTATTTTTACTATATGCATCTGTAACCAATAAATGAAGAATTGTTAAAATGGATGAAGTAAATGACAGATGAGATAAAGCTCCAGGCTCAAACTTCTTTTATTGATTTCCAAAGTTCACAGTAAAAATATCTTGATAAAAACAGTCTTTAAAATAAATCAAGTATATTATGAATAAACAATGAATCACTTTAAATCAAAACAGCCATTTAAACACTTTAACTTAGAAGCCATGAAGAACAGAAATGACTAAATATCGTAACTTTTAAAAGATGATTTTTAAAAACGAAACGGAAATAAAAATAAGCCGCATGATTAAATAATTACCACAAGATCATTACAGCATCCTGAGAATGCTAAAAGCAATTCTCGTAACGAGAGCATTGGTAGATAAAACAAGTTATCATTTCCTTCCAAATAACCCCTTTAAATACAGCAGCTGGAACGACACGTGTCAATACGCCCACTCTCCAGAACGATCTATGAGACGGTGATTTGCTGATGACAAACTACGTCAACTAATTAATTCATAAATCCGTTCCCGCCATCTGTCGGGAGAAAAATACACTGCGTCATACGCTCTCATAAATTCTACTATGTCGCGTGGCAAACGTAAACACCTGAGGTTGTCAAAATAAAGATACGGCGTTATCAATGAACTGTAACTAAAGAAATGTAAAGCTGAATAAATAACTGAAGGATTAAAAGGATGAACGTAAGATAAAAGGTAAGTTTAATTTCAGAATACTTTATATTTAATTGAAATGATCCTAATAAAAATAAAGTTTATAAATAAAGAACTGCAAATCAAACTATCAGGATTAATGTACTATTGAATACAATTAGAGGCATTGAGAACTGGGAAATGGGCTTGTTAATACTTCCTAACAAATATACCTGTTAATTAGACCAAATGCAAATTTTCATGATGTTCCCGTGTTTAGTTATAAAGTCATTAAATATTTTAAAGTAGTTTAAATTCAGTGTTTATCTCCAAATTGAAATTTAATACTTATAGTTTAAGACTTTACTGAATTTTCGTAAATATTTAACAGAATGAAAGTTATAGCTATTAAATGAAAAGTAATCATTAAGAAGATTAATTTTGTGATATGTTACAGATGGCAAAACTTATTTTTATTTATTTACTTTTAGTTTAATTACTATATTTAAATGAATTTTTAAAGATGAATTTAATGTAAATAAATCAATATATTTATCCAACTTTTAAATATCACATGGCATAGAAATATTTTATGTATAATTTACTTTACTATTAATTATTTGAATTCTAAGGACATTTTTCTGTATAATGGAAAACAACAAATTGAAATGCGCTTATTGTATTTATGATTATTTGGAGCAATAACATCTTTAATTGAAGTTGAAACAATATAAGATAATTTATCTCTTTTATTTTCAATAAAGTTGTTTACATTCCAAAGATAGCAGAATGTTTACACAACGTTTTCTGTATACAGGGCAAAAGAAAATGTTACTTGTAATTAAAAATATATTAATTTATAATTAAATCAAATCCACCTCCTTTTACACTGCTAGATAATTCTTTAAGGCATGCCATTATGTTTTTTTAGCATAACTAACAATCTACTTTGAGGAAAAAATGTTAAAATTTTGCATACTCTTATAAGAAGTATAGAGCCACCCAGTGTAATTCCTGGTCAAAAAGCATCAACATTTAATTATTATAAAAACTATTAAAGGTATTGTTCCCTTTTTTTTTTTTTTTTTTTTTTTTTTTTTTTTGTGGAATAAGCCCTCTCTGATGGCTATATAATAAAATGCTTACTTAAATATATATACACTTATAATTCAAATAATTATAATTTTTAAGTGACCAAGAATTACCCCGGAAATGGGGTAATTCTTGATCACTTCTGGGGTAATTATCGGTCAGCATCCTTTTTCATGTAAATAAAGTAGTACAGTTAATTATTTTATGACTGAGTTCTAAAATAAGTAGAATCAATCTTCTAAAAGTTTTGTTCATCTCATAAATGTGGAATAATAAAGCATAGACTTTGTTTTGGGTCTAAATACAAAGCTATTTCATGTGAAAAAGACTCTTGTACATTTTAGAAAACATTAATTAGCCAAAGAATTTTCATGCATTTTTACAACATTTATAAGCAGTATTTATTACTTCATTATCCACTGTGAATAGATTTATTAATACCTTACAAATTTATTGCTCTATAAAAAACAGTAACTGAATGGTTTATATTAGATGTAAATTTCCAACTGGGCGAAAAATGTCCGGACCAGGATTCGAACCCGGGACTTCCTGGCTGAAGCTGCCAGTGCTCTGCCATCTGAGCTATCCCGGATGATTCTGGTCGAACTCTTTCATCCAGCTAACCTTGATGATTACACTGATATCCTGCGATTTCTGGTGTTCCATTACCTGAGATTTAATCTGTTGAGCTGAACCAGGTTTCAGACCAGATGCTGTAATCATCAAGGTTAGCTGGGTGAAAGAGTTTGACCAGAATCGTCCGGGATAGCTCAGATGGCAGAGCACTGGCGGCTTCAGCCAAGAAGTTCTGGGTTCGAATCCTGGTCTGGACATTTTTCGTTCAGTTGGAAATTTACATCTAACATGATTTGTTTACCAATTAGAATAATTGTGTTAAAATTAATCTAGTGTAACTGAATGTTTGTTTTCAATTTTACTTTGCTTAGGTCAACTGAAGTTTTCAGCTCCTTTTTCAAGAAATTTTCAATATAGACCTTTAATATAATACTCAGCATAATAATTAGGTTCCTCTATTGCATTATGTATATTTTTATGCACCATTTTGGCATTTTGCAATGAGACAGTATTTCTACTTAAATTGTTCAGTTATAGAGTGTGCCTTATTCTCTGAGCACTTACTGTTTTCTTCTTTTATATTTACAGTTAAGGATGCTATTTTACACTTATGATTTTTAAAAAAAAGTTGTATGACAATAGTTTTTAAGGTGCACAGTTATAATAGATAAAGTATCAAGTATAAATATTGTAAAATTGCATTAAGCACTGGCCAGGAATTACCTCACAAATATGGGCTTAGTTTGACTTGCTCATATAAAAGTGTTTAACATAGTAGAGGAAAATTTTATAATCTTTTTTTTAAAGACTGATATGTCATAGTTGAAATAAAGTAATTAAAACTTCAAGAATGACACTGATCATTGTAAAATGTGTAACAATCAAGATCAATGTTTTGCAGAAGTTTGAGTAGCAGTTTTGAATATATATATATTAAATATTTAATTTCAACTAAATGAATAATTAAGACATATATTTCAAAGCAAAGAATTCAAAATATCTTTGAGATTTTTTACAGTTTCATAACTTGTTATTTTTATAACAAAAGCAAAAATGATCAAGAATTACCCCAAAACTCAGTGCCCCAGATGATTCTACTTTATTAAGAACTACAATTATTTAAAATGTGGTGAACAGTGTGGTTACAGTTTATTCTCAAAGGGTTTGCTGACAATTAAAATCACTAAATATGACAATAAAAATAATTATGAGAAAAACATTGACCAGGAATTACCGCGCTGACCAAGATTTATCCCAGATACATGGGACAATATTTGATCAACTTCTGTATATTATTTAAAATAGTATAAAAAATTTCAAGACTATTTTTTAATAGCTAAAGTAGTTGGTAATCTAACCAAACAGAAAGTAAAAGAAAAATATTTAAAATTTGGGTTGTGACAAAGATCTTTGTAAAAATGTGCCATAACTAAGACCAATGTTATTTTACAAAAACTTAGCAAGCAGATTATGAATAATATTTTAAACCATTTAATTAAAAGAAAAAAAAAGCTATACAATTAAAGTATTTGTGATTGCATTTCTTTGCAGTACAGTCATGGAAAAACAGCAAGGTTAAATTAAGATTTTGGGAAATATAAATGATAATATGTAAAAATAATCAACATGAGAAGCTTAAAAATTTTTAATAGCTTTGATTTAAAAAAAAATTATGACTTAATGATTTGAAATTTTGCCTAAATTTAAATACAGATTATTATTTTTTTTTCCAAACTAGGTTATTGCTATAAAAAATTTGGAAATTAGTACAAATTTTGATCTGTACACTATGTAATATTCTATGGATGCTCCTTAGAGTTTAATTTATGCATACTGTTTGTTGTAATAGTAGCCATTATTTTCACTCATTTGATGTCAATATCATTTCTTTATGATGAGTTAGACATAATTTATAGGGAATGTTCACGTTTTGCTAGGGCTCTATATTATCAAAAATATGAAAAATAGTTAATAAAAAAATTGACAAATGAAATTATTTTATGATAATTAGTCATAGTTGGTAGATGGACATTTAATAAACTTCCTTAGAACTTTGATTCTCCCAAAGAATTTTAACAACAGTAACAAAAAGACCTCTTCCAGCTTTGTGTTCAGGTGTATTATTTGTGCATTAAGAGCCTACACCTTGATTATTTTCTTTTTGTGCCATTTCTTTCCTTTTACTCTAAAAGTTTACTGGTGTCTAAATTAAAAAAATATATATAATACACTGACATAACCATACCATCATATTTTATTCTAATAATTATTAAAAAAATGAATTAGTTTATTTAATTTTTTTAGGTTCGTGAAGACTTTGATTATCTTCAAGTTAAAGCAGAAATTCAGAGGCAACAAGGTTTATTGGTAGATGCGGCTGAAACACTTAATTTTGCCAAGTCTGTCATTTTTTCTGATAAACAAGAAGGTATTCAAACTTATTTTCCTCGTGTTGATTTCTAGTGTACACAAATTAATAATGATTTATTTTTTCTTATTCTGATACATATTATTTCTTCAAATTTAGCTTAGTACTTTAATTAAACATAAAACTGGAATCTCTAACATACTAGGCTCTGCCTTCATTTAAATAGTTGCTACTATCATCAGCATTATTCTTGATAGTGTATTTAATAAGTACAGTCGTGGAAAAAAAAAAAGTAAACACCCCCTACTAACTCCTCAACAAATTATCATAGACAAAAGTTACTGGTACCGAATGATTGAAAATAAAGTCTACTTTTAAATGACGTAAATAAAAATTGCTTCGGGGGCCATCTACATATTAAAACGAATCCAAACTTCATTTTTTTCAATGGTAATACCCAATTTTAATGAGATATTTCAAATCTTTGGTTCAAACTATGCCTAGACAAAAAATTTCAAGTCCTTTGAATGATAAGTTTTTGAATTATAAACATTCAAAATTTAATGCTTCTAATGTTAAATTACATTTTCATATTTTTATTTATATCTCCTGAAATTATGCTCCTAATGTGCTATTGTTTTGTGTAGTAATAATACTAATATACCCAAACATAAATACCTTGACTTTGCAGTTTTTATAATTTTATGATATGAATAATGAATTATGAAATTAATATTCGAAAAAATTATGAATTGCAACCTACAGTTATTTTGATGGATTTAGTTTGATTAAATCCTGCTTTATGGAAATCCAAAATTTCACAATTTTCTTCCAAGTAGTTTTCAAATTATGCTTAAAAAACAGCAAAAGGATGTTTTAAGGGGCTGTCTGTGATAGAAGTGACTAGATATTTTGAAATTTCTTCTGCTGTCGTTAATCTAGCAGGCTTCATTGACTGCTTGAGTGGTGCCTTGATCAAGAAGGTGGCTCTCTTGGTTAACAATCGAGTACGGAACTTCAATTTGGATACAGCCCTTAAAATACGCTCGTTTTAAAATAATTAATTTCTCAAAAACTTATGGTACGAATTGCATAAAAATTTGTTTTTAGACTAATTGAAGGGTGTAGAGTTTATTTATGCTGTCAGAATTGTGTACTGCTATTGAAAAAAAACAAAGTTATGGTTCGTTTCAATATGTAGATGGCCCCCTAAGCAAATTTTATATACGTCATTTAAAAGTAGACTTTATTTCCAATTGTTCGGTACCAGTAACTTTCTTCTATGATAATTTGTTGAGGAGTTAGTAGGGGGTGTTTACTTTTTTTTTTCCACGACTGTACATGCTTTGTAAGTAATGCCTCAATTTAGAAATGTTTTTAAAAAGTTAGCACAGGTGAAAAAAATATATATATTAAACTTTTTAGAAGAAGAAAGATTTACTGTTATTTAGTAAACACATTTAAATTATAGTACAATAAATTCTGTGTAAACAAAATTACTACAGACCTGAAAATATCTTCATATTAGGCAGATTTTCATCTTGAACAGGTATAATTCCATGGAATTCCTTCTGTCGGAGCAGTTAAATTTTTCTGTTTAAGGAATTGTGAGCATTTTTTAGTTCTAAAAATAAGCATATTTTATGAAGTTTTTATTAGGAATGAGGTTAAAATATGTAGGATTTTGCTTATAAAACATAAATTTTGAACTTTCAAGAGGCATGTTTGTTTTAATTGATATTAAAGATGCACCATTTGGACCTTATTTATTTTTTTAAATGTTGCACACTATATAATGTCCTGATGGTACCTAAGATTTCCCTGAGTGGTTTCATCTGAAACCAATGATACAAGATGCATGTTAAAAAATATATAATTGTTGATTCATTCAACAATGATATTTTGAAATTTTGCATTTTTAACCAAATGCTGGATATGTATTAATATTTTTTGTTTATATAAAATGAAGAAATACAGTTGGACACAGTTAAGATACTCACATTTAACATGCAATCCCGCTTAATACAGAGTTTTTCCCAATCCCTTGAACATTGACCATAAGACTAATGCAAAACTATCATGTTTAATACATGAACAGTTATTACATGATCCTGCTTAAAACACGAAAATGTTTTGGTCACTTCAGGCAAAAAATCTTGTTTAATACACAAATTCATAGATCAAGATGCATATTTCTGCTCCCTTTTACAATTAGTTCTCCAGCCAATTTAGTGGGATTTATCTATTCAGATATCTATTAATATTTCTGAATGCAATGTTCACCTTATTTAATGACAGATTAATTAAGATGAATATTATTAATTGGAAATAGTGGTAGCTTTTTAAATAGAAATTCCCGCTAAATTAGCAACACTGCAACTCTTCTTTGATCCCGCATCTTAATAGCCTTTGTCTCTTGCTTTGTGTATGTTTTTACTGTTGTGCATATAATAATAGTTTTTACACATGCCACGTGTTTTATTGAAGTAGAGAAAGATAGACAAATTTTTGTATTACATTGTCGAGATATTTTGGGTACTGACTTAAATGATATAAAAAAAAAACAAAAAAAAAAAACAAAAAAACAAAAACATTTAAAGTTTTACAAGTGTTGCTCTCTCATGTTCTGTGTGCATGTGCATTTTTTGACTCTAATTAAAAAAAAAGCATCTGTCAAATGCTAGGGAAATATAAAAACAACAACAACAACAACAAAAAAGGAAATCAGTTATTATATTGTCGAGATATTTTGGGTACTGAATTAAAGTATATATATATTTAAAATAACATATAAAGTTTTACAACAAGCACTTTTTAATCATGTGCTGTGTAACAAGAATCACTATATCTTCTGTATGTGCTTAAATTTTTTAAAAATGCTTCAAAAGAACATTTGTAAAATGTCAGACATTGAGAAAAAGCAAAGAGAAAAAAGTGCATTTTTTGAAGCTGAAAAAGTCTTGTGTGTCCTTAAACAGGATTCCATTATAGACAGGTTCAGTTTTCACTAGCTTTATCATATTTAATAACATTTGAAAGTTCTGATATTAGAAAAATCTTGTTTGAGAGATTGTAAAACTTATCATGGAATTCTTGATTGAATCTAAATGGATATGAAACTTTAAGGAATTTAATATTTAATTTTATTTACTTCATTGTATCTTATTGAAATTATTTATTTTAAATCTTATTGAATTATAGTTTCATAACTATTTTTTAATTTTTATATTTATTTTGTTTAAAAATAGTTCTACTTTTGTTCTATAATTAGATTTTGTGTCTTCAGATATTTATGATTTATTCCACCTTTATTCGTATAATATTTGAATAATTATTTATTTTTTTATTTTAGATGCTTTAAAAACTTTTCAGAAGATATCACTTTCGAAAAAGATACAGTTGTATGTTCAACTCATTAAAGTATACTGTGATTTGAATAAACAGGTATGAATTATATACAGCTGACTGCTCTAAAGAAATTAAACTTTCATGGTATATAAGCAATTCTTGTTTATCTTTGTATTATTAAATTAATTAAAAACTCTTCATTGTTCTTCTATGCCTGATGTCAAAAATATCTTATTGTATTTAGTTATAAATTATATGAATCTGTCTTATCTCCATTTTACAAAAGTATCCATTGTTTTGTACATTTATTTATTTGGTAAGTTTAAATCCATTTTCCAATGTATTGAAAAAAAGAACTTCATTACTTACATCCATAAAAATTTTCATTTAACGAATGTACTTGTTTCATCTCAATTTACTTACAGCATTAAAATGACATATTCAGCTGAACAATTTTCTCATTAACATGACAATTTTTCTCTTGTCATGCAAATCAACATTTTATTTTACTACTTTTTATACCCTTTTTTTCAGTTGCTTTCTTATTAAAACTTCACTTTGATTAGGTCTTCTTTTCTCATTTTATGTATCTTAAAATATTTTTCAGATCTGTTCAGACATATAACTTGCCAAAAAATAATGTAAAAGAAGTGAATATTTTGAAATATATATATTTTAGGGAAAAATGCTTAGCTATAATAGACAATTAAAATTATATTTAAACCATATCTATATACGTATATTTAAAAAAAAATATATTATAGTGTAAAATCCCAATTATAAGCCTCATTTCAAAAGCAAGAACAGTTAAAATTGCATGAAAGGCTTATAAGCAAAAGAAAAATTCATTCAACAACGCAGTTTATAATTAATTTAGATGTAAAAAGATAAATACAAGGATGAAAATCTCATGATTTAGTAAATTTCTGACCTATTTTAATTTTATCTAAATCCCCCTTCCCTACAACATCAATTCCCTTCATTGCCTACCCCATCTCAATTTTTTCCCCTTCTGTTTGCTATTTTATTATAACAATAAATAATCAATGGTCTAATTCCCTCTTTAGCCCCCGCCATTACAAAACACACAAAGTTTAGCTTTTAAAATTATTTAATTTAGAAATTATTTTCTAGTCTATTTGTTATTTTATAGTAAAGTCCTGAGAAGGTTGGGTTATACAAACCCATAATTTCTATTTAAATTCAACCTAACACCTGACCTGAACTCAACAAATTTTTTTTTGCTAACCTGCAACTATGACATGTTACCAAAGAAACACCCTCATAGGTCTGTAGGTGAACTGCCTATTCTATCTGAAACAAGCATAGACGTGAAGGGGGGGGGAAGCAAAGATTTTCCCCTTTTTACAGTTTAGCTGTTCTCATTCTCTAAATAAATAAATAAAAAAACATAGAAAGCTTTTTAAAGAAAATGACTGCTGGTAAGTACAAATATACATGTGTATATGTGTGTGCATATATATATATAGAACGTCCGGGTGTGAGAGAAATTGAAGATTAATAATTGGGACCTCACTGCTGGATTGAACATCTTTATTACCAGTTCCATCTTACAGGCATGTTTTCATGTCCAATCATAGATCCAGCATGTCCTTTATGTTATTTTTAGAGATCTTACATGGTTGTGGGTCGGTAGAGCACCTCAAATGCTACCAGAAATCTATTTCTTTCATTTGGGGACCTTTTTTTATATTCTTATTTCCGATTTTTCCCAGCATAGGGCAAGTAGTCAAAATAGGCAGAATCCTTAATTTAATTACGTCAGTATCTTTTGCTGGGTGTAGTTTTGTGGTGGCAACAGGTTTGACTCAATCCTGATTGCATCACCAACAGTAAATTCTAAAGTACATGTTAATTAGAGTTTATTATTTTAAATGTAATCATTAATTACTTATTTTGACACTGATGTGAATTTATCTACTAAACATAATTATTTAATTTGATTTTATGCTCTGAATCTAATAACTGTCAAATTTGAGGAAAGTTAATTAGAATTTACTGCCTAAATATAATCAGTTAACTTGAATTTATCACCTGAATATAATAACTGTCAGAGTGGGAAAAGTTAATTGAAATTTATGGCTTGGAGTAATCATCTAATATAAATTTTGTCCAACAACTTATATTTTGGCAAATTGATTTCACAATCATTAATCATTGTTAAGATGTTTATGATGGGAAATTTATTTTCTTATCATTTCATATCCCCCTCTCTAAGATAAGGTCCACCAGATTTGCCTGCAAAACAGGGGGGACTCACCTGGAAGTTTAACAATCGAAAGTTAGCTAAGAGAATGAGTTTTTATTTGCTTAAGGCTTAAGTTTTATTTCCTTAATGTGAAAGTTAAATAAGTTAAGATTGCTAGGATGCAAGGACTAAATTTTGCTGCTGGAAAAAAAATTTAAATTTTGAGGCTTAAAAGTTCAGCGAAGAAATTTAAAATCTACTAAAAAACAACTTTTCAAAAGTAAAAAAAAAGCCAAGCAAAAAAAAAAAAAAAAAAAGAAAAGAAAAGAAAAAAGGGGAAAGTTGTGGCTAAAAAATAGTGTGATATCAAATTTCCAAGCTAATATTATGGTACTTATTTAACATTTTTTATTAAAAATTTACCATATGTAAGTCGAGTACCTAAGTATGCGTTGATAGAAAGCCTTTTCTCCTTTACTAAATACATCATAAGTGTTTCTGAAAATTAATTTTTTTTAATTATGCATGATGGGCTTGGCGGCCATCTTTCCATATTTTACACAATTTTCTAAGCACACAAGTACATTGTTAAGATCGGAAATTCGAAATTGTTGCTAAAGCAAACATTTTATGCTTTTAATTTATGGAAATGAGTGCCTAGAAATTTGTGTCTTAAAATAAAGTTGAAGTAACTTCAGGTTTTATCTTATGATTCTCTTTTTTCGGAGGGGGTTAATTAATTAGTTAAAGCAGTAAAAATCAATTTGTTTTTTTTCTTCAAAATAAAAGACTTTCTTAATTTATCTGTCTGTAGCCAAAACTAGAAGTTCAAAATTCTTAATAATGCAAACATATTACGAGCTTGTCTGCTTAGAAATTTGTGTAAAATATGGAAAGATGGCCGCCAAGCCCATCATGCATAATTAAAAAAAATTAATTTTCAGAAACACTTATGATGTATTTAGTAAAGGAGAAAAGGCTTTCTATCAACGCATACTTAGGTACTCGACTTACATATGGTAAATTTTTAATAAAAAATGTTAAATAAGTACCATAATATTAGCTTGGAAATTTGATATCACACTATTTTTTAGCCACAACTTTCCCCTTTTTTCTTTTCTTTTCTTTTTTTTTTTTTTTTTTTTTTTGCTTGGCTTTTTTTTTACTTTTGAAAAGTTGTTTTTTAGTAGATATCAGTTCTTTTTTTTAAACAGATTATATATAATTGAAATAATTCTACTCGCTAAAATTAGTCCTGGTATAGCCTTTATAAGTAGGGAACAAACACAATAGTATACACTTTGTTTACCTATCATTCATTTTTTAGAGTAATTAATAATTTAAAAGTAAGGAAAGTCAATTTCTTCTTTCAAAGTATCAGTCTTTCTCAATTTATATCGCCTTAAAATTTTCTATGAAGGATGAAAATTTAGTAAAAATCAAATAGAGTCAAAATAAAATATATATTTACAGTTAGTCTGTCAGTTAATTGTTTGTTCTAACTTTTTTTTGCTGACGGTTTTGCAAAATAAATTTATCTTTACAAATAGCTACGGAAAATCCGAGAATGAAGCGCCGCAGGCATCCAAAGAATCGAAGATCTGCCTAAAGAAGTAAATCTAGCAATTCTAGACATGATGATGAAACATTTTTGATAAAAAAAAATCTAAAAATTTAAAGATATAAACTGTACATATAACTTCATCTTCATTTAGATCGTGTTATAGAGAAGAAAGAATAAATATGTAATTTTACTCAAGTCTGTTTATCCATACCTATTTGCATAAATGTGAGAATATAATTTCGTACAAAAATTCCCGTAAATTGATTATATTTAATAGTCTATTATTAAAGCCGCATAAACATTAGAATAAATTTTTTTTGCAGTTAAAAATTGCTTGAAATCTATAGTCTTATCATTCGTCAAATTTGTTATATGTTTTTTTTAATACCCAGACACCTTTTCTAAACTCTGACCAAAGATCACAGAAATACTGAAATTATCCAAATACTTATACCTTTCTATCGTATTTCTTTTTTTGAGTGGGGGGAGGGGTGAGCAAGGGCGCTTAAGAACTTCGTTTTGTTCTTAGAATTCTGAATTAATCATTGAAAAGATCTGCCTACGTAAGTCTTGTTGCAGAATTTTCATTAGGTAAGAGTTGCATCAACTTATACATCATGTGAATATCTTAAATTACTTTTGTAAAATACTAGATGGGAGCCATTGATATTTTCAGAGCATTTGCCTACATTTTAAACTTAAATTATTTACAACTATTCATTAATTTTCTATACGAATTAAAGAAGTCGTTGTTTCCATGGCAACTGTACCTTTCACTATTGCTTGTTTGTTTGTTTGTTTTATTGAACACATATATATCAGATCACGTGAGGATCACGGCGGTATTTGAACCCGCCCCCACCTACGTTCTCAAGCGATTAGCGGCGTGGTGTCTTATCCTCAGCCACGGTGGGCCACTATTGCTTTATCTAATACCCAGATACTCAAATTTAACCAGCTGCGCTTAGAATCATGCTCATAACAGAGTACATTTATATGTAAGAGTGGTGACACATATGCACAAGTCGTGTACTCATATTCAAGTTTTTGTCCAAAGTACAGTAACTCAGTTTTCATTAATAGACGTGGAAGGTTTCGATTAAACTAACCAAAAAAGTTTAAAAACATTTGCTTTCTGATTTGATTTTATTCAAAATCGTCTTAACCAACCAGAGTTAATGTCCGGGATCCAGAGTGTTTACTGCAAACATAAAAAAAGTTTTCAAAAATGCAGGCTTTTGATTGATCAATCTCATCGCGCTAATAGCGTGAAATCTATCTTGATCCCGGTCTATTCAACGTCCTTTAAATATTCGAGAAAGCCTTGACAAGTCAGGAAAATATCACACAAAGCAGGCAAAACAAAGAAGAAAAATCATTCATTGGCTCGTTCATATCCACGAGCGAATGAATGATTTTGTTCCTTTGCTTTGCCTGCTTTGTGTGATGTTTTTGTGACGCGTGTCAAGACTTTCTCAAATATTTAAGGGGCGTTTGTTTATTTCACCACCATGAAGCTATGAAAGGAGAGGAGCAGGCATGTCAATCTTCCCGTGTGAAAAACTACATAAAGAAAACGAGTTCTTTCCCCCTCTTCTGCCCTTTTCTCTCTTGATTTTGACCGATAGCAGCCCATTTAGCAGTCTCCATAGCAAGATGCAGCTATATATGGCGGACGCAAGGGGGAGGGTGTTAGCGTGAACAATGACATAATAGGCCAGTTTATGACGTTTAAAAGTCACACGGAGTTGGATCATCTTTACACGATGATTAGTACAAAGCGGTGCGCCGATTTTTTTTGTGTCCATTGCCGTGTACAGATAATCAACTCCACACTTAGGAACAGCTTCAAATGACGTCATCTACTTCGAGGCAAACGAAAAAGGACAGGCTACCGCGGCGCTACAGCGTCTAGAATATATAGTGTGGAAATCCAATCAGTCGATCACAGCGATATCTGCAGGATATTTCCCAAAACTCCAAGACAATTTGGTCTAGACGCTGTAACATTTTTTTTAAACGTTTTATTAACTTACATTTGACCTGTGTGCTTGGCGTCAAACCCGCTGTAATAATATGATGTTTACTTTGAAATTTGAAAATATGTAGCAGATGTCGCTGCGATAATCTCCCTGGATTTCAGCGTCAGTGCACATTTAAGGGATACACTTTTTAGCGGTTCTTGGATAGCAAATTTCCACATTATGTATTCTAGACGCTGTAGCGGTGCATTACACATGTCTCTTTCTTCTTTAAAAAATATCCTGCAGATGTCGATGCAAATGACTGTTTGGAATTCGACATCGTTGTACATTTAAGGGATTCAATACTTTCGCACTTTTTTAAGTATTGCCGGGATAGTCGATTTCTACAACATATAATCTAGACGCTATAACGGAGCTATAGTTTCTAGAAGATATAGTTTAAAAATCGGCTTATTAAAAAAGTGCTAAAAATTGTATCCCATAAATGTTGAACGGGGCTGAACGACGAATGTCGATTACAGCGACATATGGTAATTCCAACATAACTATTTCAAAAGAAAATGTTTCGCTCAGAGAAGATCTAGAAAATGTTGCTCCCATCGACATTTGTCATTCAGTATTTTTCAGTATTTATGGGATTCAATTTTTAGCACTTTTTAAAGAATTACTGGAATAGCCGGTTTTCACACTGTGACCGTGATCTAGGTAGATTTTTCTGTGTTATCGTAACGAGATTGACCAATCAGAAGCCAGAATTTTTGCTAACTTTTCACTGTTTGCAAAATTGTACCTGGATACCGGCCTATATTTCTAGACGCTATAACTGAGCTCAGGAATAGTACAGAAAGCAAACTCTGTATTTTGATACATTAAGGCCGGGATCTAATTAGGAACAAGTGTGTCTCTATAACGAAGTAGCGACATACGGCCAATAAGTGTTTATTGGTAAAAGTGATAAAAAAAAAATCGTTAAAGTTCTTTACGAGCATGCCATTATCGCCAGGTTAATGCATGCTGAATTATTTCCCTAGTCTAATAGAGATCGTCCATGCGCGTATCTTCTAATGGAGGATATTCCAAATATGGGTTCGAGGCTGAAAAAGTCACGTGGTACCGGTAATTTACCCAAAGAATTTCTAACTGATAGAAGGGAAACAGGAAACTACACTGTTAAAAATATCGTGAAAAATTACCTCGGTTCTTACGGGTTCTCTATTTTCTGACCAATGAGAACGCTACATAAACGCCTATGAAGCGTTCTCATTGGTCAGAATACAGATAGCCTTTAAAAACAGAGGTAATTTTTCACGATATTTTTAACAGTGTACTACTGCTTTCTCCCATGAACTGTTTCCTTGGCTAGCGGGGATTTACATTACGTAGACGGAGCCTTCCCTTCTTTACGCTAGACGTTCTTGCCTTGACCATGTGATCATAACGTAGATTGAATATCCTCTATTCAAGAAAGCGGATTGCCGTACTTTCGACAAAAGCTTGAAATGAGCATGTCTCCTGTGCATATATCACCACTCTTATGTATAAAGGCTCTCTGTTATGGTGTTGTTTCTGATACAGCGCCTAGAATACCTAGTGTGGAAATATGCTATCCAAACAGTTCTAAAAATTTGTATCCCTTAAATGTGCGACGATACTGCTAAAATTTCAAGTGTCGATCGCAGCGACATCTGTGGGATTTTCGTATTACTATTATTACATTGTATAGACTAGCAATTTCTTGCAGTTGTAGAAAATATCCTGCAGATGCCGCTGCGATCTACATATTACAGCAGTATCATTGCACATTTAAGGGATACAATATTTTAGCGCTTTTTTAAGTATTACAGGGTTAGCCGATTTCAACACTATATATTCTAGGCGCTATAGTTTCTGAGCGCTGTTGGTTAAATTTCGATATTCGTGTTTTAGAGTGAGCAATAGAGAAAAGTACTAAAACTATTGAAACAACAACTTCTTTAATATTGAAATGTATAGCAAAGGAGTTCAGAATCAATGCCTTAAATAGTTTCGAATACGCACTGTTGTTATGACATCAATACCCTTCCTGGATGTGGAAATGCAAAATTGTGTTCAACATAATTGGCCGCAATCTAGATAGATTTTTCGCTGTTAGCGAAACGAGATTCATTAATCAGAAGCTTGCACTTTTGCGAACTTTTCGCTGTTTGCAGCAATGCAGGCTATTGATTGGTGAATCTCGTTTCGCTAACAGCGAAAAATCCATCTGGATCCCAGCCTAAATTTCTGTAAACATTGCACTTCATCCATGGCACTAAGAAAATGACTCAAAACTTTTATGACATAGGCCGGGATCCAGAAGCAGCAAAAATTCTCAAACATTCTGACTTCTGATTGGTCAAACTCATTTCGCTAACAGCGAAAAATCTATCTGGATCTCGGCCATAGTTTTCTTCGATGAAATCAATGCAAAAGGATAATATAAAAAATTTTAAAAGACTTCTAAAATGATTTGGCGGGTTTATCGCTGTGTGGCATAATTTATAAACTTTAAAATTAATTAACAGTTTTTCGCTAATTAAGAATAGAAAATTTGTGTTTTTAAAGCTGAATTTTACAAAAGCACGTAGATTGAGTAAATATCTGTCCAAAAATGCAATCCTTACTTTTTTATGTCCATTATTTAAGTCTCTACCTTGATTGAACCATAAATTGTGACGAAGAAAATAAATCGATCATTTTCAGTATCTCGACGTTATTTTAAAAAATCTATATCTCTGTTTATAATTAATTTATGAGGATGCATTTGGTCTCAAATTGAAGATATTTTCCATTGGGTCCTTCTGGTTTTGGTTTTATTTTTCTGCGATGATTGGTTCTTTTGATATGGGAAATTTTACGCTGGCATGTTTGGTTGATTTTACATGGAGAAGTTGTCATCAGTATAATAAGCAGTTACGGTGTCTTGCGTTTTATTCTTGGCGTTTGTTTGTTTGACGAGGTTAGCATTTTTTTTTTCAGCTTGGCTTGGCAGAACGACCGTCCTGCTTGATATAAGTTTTTATGCCAGAAGTTCAAGGTTTGGGGATCGTTTGGTTATGGCTTTTGGACAACCTGATCAAACTTTACATACAAAACATAATAATACTTTTATAACAAATATAAAAATAATAAATATTCAAACTATACAAATACATAAAAATGTACTAAAATTATGCTAGAAATTCAAGTAAAATTGTTAGAACTTTATTTATAAAATTCAAAATATGCATAAATGTTAACTTATTTAAAATTAGAAAAATACAATATATATATATATATATATATGTTAAACATTAAAAATCATCCACTTCAAAATATAAAAACATTCAAACTGGTATGGACATAAAAAAATAACATATAAAATTTATTTATAGGGCTACTTGAAAGATAGTAGTACTATACTAAAACTCAGGGAGCTTTTAGCATTTTATTTTAAACCTTTATAGTTTTTTAAAATATTAAAATGTTCCTAAACTAAAAATTTTGCATAAAAGATTGATAAAAAAAAAAAGAAAAAATAATAAAGAAAATCAGTTTTTCTTACATTTCAGTTTTACCCTTCCTCTTCATATTTGTCTAAAGCATGCAATCATTAAAGCAGGAATTCATGGTTAAGTATTGAATATATATGTTTTTTTTTTTTTTTTTTTTTGTAACAGATAAATAATAATCTGCTGAACTATAATATACCATAATAACTAATCTGAACTATATACTTGTTAAGTTTAAAATATTTTTTTTGGTTGAAAGAAACATTTTTCAGAGGATTTCTTGAAAAAATTTTGCACTTCTGCTAAAATTATTATACAAGCAATTAAAAAAAAAAATCTATTATAATAAACCACACATGAAATAATAAAAAAAACCCCTTCTTACATCTCATATAAAGGATAATGGATACCGGAATGCAGTTTTATCTAACATATTTCAATTGAATCTATAATCAGTTACTTTATTTAATAAAATATATATAGTATGTCTATATTAGAAATAATCATATTAAAATGTTTTTATATATAATATTCATTGTAAAATAAATAAATAAATAAACCTATCTCATTATTTACTTTTATTCCTCTTACTACTGCTAGCCATATCATAAAATTTTTTGCTAAACTTATAGATTAAAGAAAAAAAATATGTATTTATTTTTGTCAAGTAACTGCTTTTTAAGAATTTTACTGTAACACAAAATTTTGTAAAAATGAACACCTTATAACTGTGTCAGTATTTCTAATCTTTGGGCCTAATTTTTTGAATGAACAAAACCATAAAATCAAAATAGTAATTCTAAATTTATTTCTAACATTTATTTATCTAAAAATTAAACATGACAATTATGCACTTTCAAAATAAGTTATTGAAAACTGGTATCAAGTATGGAGGTATCACTGGTATCACCAAGTCATGTGATCCCTTTGGCCAATCAACTATATACATTTTAACCTTAGGTTCACTAAATCAAGGCTGACTAACCACGGCTCTGAAGTTAATGATATATTCAAAATATTAACCAGCAGTTAGATTTGCTAACCTAAGATTTCTCAACTGGGAATTGAACTGAGAGTTGAAGGTTGGTGGTGAATTACTCGGTTAGTTACCTTAATTTTTTCAACATACTCACTTTTAATCAGTCTTAAATGTTTCTGTGAATGTTGTATGAAAGTCATTTGAAACCAAAAGATATTGAAATTATGGTATTGAAGTTTACGTGTTTATATCAAAGATATTTCACTAATATTGAGATATTTACATTATGTAAAGCATATTTTTTTGCTATTATTTTCTTTGTTTTAAATTGTCCATTATTTTGTTACGCTTACATACATATTTTGCTCTTTTTCAGGATGCTGCCAGTGCTGCTATCCATGAAGCTAATAATTTGTTCAGAGATACTCCAGAATTTGATCGTCTTAGATTTGCTGTTGCATATTTTGCTTTGTCTAGAAATGATGTTGACTATGCATTGAAGATACTAGAAGAAATTAAACCTGATACACCATGCTATTTTGAAGCTTTACAGCAAAGAGCAGATATCTATCTTAATTACAGAAAAAGTAGAATAAAATTCATCAATTGTTATAGGTATTATAATTAAAAGATTTGAATTTTCTGAATTTTTTACTTTCCAATGTTGATTTATTCAATTTTAAATTCTTATTTCTCCAAGTTTTAGTAAATGTCTTGTTCAGATGGGAAATACATTTATTTACTTTTTCTTTTGTTTAATTACAGCTTATAGAAGAACATAAAAATAAATTAATTGGGTTGACTAAATTTTTATGAAAACTTAATTTATTAATTGTAAAATTTTATTTTAAAAAATGTTGTGTATAAATTAGGGCCTGATTTTTAGTCATTAGTTTTTAAGTTTTATGAAATTATATTTTACTTCAACTAAGGTTTATACTCCTAAAGGCTAAAAATTGAGCATTAAGGGGGACGTGTACCCTCCAGTTTTTGACTATGGATTTTTACTTCTTATCTTCGTAATGAAAAGATTGATACATATTCTTTACAACTGGCATTTAGTGAAATATAATATCAAAATTTTCATTTAATATATTTTATTTTGTTATATATTCAGCAAATAATTAATAATTTTCAAATTTTTTAGCTAGATCTAATAAAATCAATCCTGTTAACATTTCCGAATTATTGAATTTAGCGTTTGCTAGTGCTGCCATCTGCCTTTCAAAAGTAAAAATAATATTCCATATAACATCTTTTCCGTACATTTTTAATTTTAAACACTAGCAAATAAGCCACAAAAAATTTAATTTGGGTCTCGAAAATTCAGATTAGTACCAAGCTTCAATATCTTTTATGAACAGCAATCATATTTAAGAAATTTAGTCGATTTATCGGAGTTTTATCATAATATCAACGAGATTACATTTTGGCGAGTGTGTTGGCGATTTAATGTTACCAGTTCTTTTGGCAACCCCTTTGTTAGGGTGGGGTTTCAATTGATGCGTTGGAAGATTAATGTTTTCCTGTGCTATTTCTGTATAGAATGTATGTATGTATATTCGAACTGCTGCGACAAGGAAAGTGGATACTCAGTTTATTCCATTATCATTTGAAGTTTGCAATTTGAATGGGAATTTATTTGTTTATTTATTTTTAATGTGAGTGTAAAACAAAGGTTTTACCAACCAGGCAAAGTTCGGTGGTATTTCTTTTAAAGCCTGACTATGACTATAATTCATAATCAATCAGCAATTTGTATTACAATAAAAAAAATTCTAATTTTTTAATCAAAGGTTTTATAGCAAGTGAACTTGTTCCCTACTTCTGTAAGTACAGTTAAACGTCTATGACAGTTCCTCCCTGATAATGGACACCTTTATTAAGAGTACATTTCCCCCTCTCCCTAACAATTATTTGTGCATTTTTACATCTCAATAGCGGGCACTTCCGAATAGTGGACAAATTATACTCTCCCGAGGTTTCCGTTATTCAGAGGTTTTCTGTATTTGTTTATTATTATATTGTGTGGGCGGGGGGGGGGGGGGGGATAAACTACCTAGCTGCGATTCTTTTCTGAATTTTCCGAAAATTTAAGGCATTCATTTCCGAAAGTTCATAAAATTCGATCAATCCGAAAATTCGGACATAAAAAATATCGCAAATTTCGACAAATGGTCGTCGGTTTGGTTTTTGGTTTTGTGTTTATGACGGCCAATTATCAACACGTGGGATATAGGCCCTGGGGGGGGGGTGCCCTTCGTGGGGGTCTTTCTAAGGGAACCTAACCCGTATTTACGCATGGGAACCACGGTTTCGAAGAAAACCACGAAAACTCCGAAACGGTTAGGCCGACGGGCGCGATTGGGTTCAAACCCAGCACCTCCCGTCTACCAGCTTCGAGAGCAGAACCTCTCAGCCACTGGTGGGGCCAAAATGGTCGTCGGAAAAATTAATTTTGTCAACTGTTTGCAGAAAAAAAACGTGAATTTCAACAAAGAATCGCGTAAAAGACACAAATTTCGTCAAAGATTTGCGGAAAAACGCAAGTTTCTTCAAAAAATCGCGAAAAAATCCCCAAAATTTCTTCAAAAAATCGCGAAAGAACCGCAAATCTCGTCAAAAGATCTCGAAGACTCAAAATTCGTCAAGGGATCACAAAAAACGCGATTTTCGTCAAAGGGCCACGGAAAAATGTGTAGTTAGTGCCGGGAGTGGATTTCTCATCCCCACCCCCCTCTGCTGTAACTTTTCAGAAAATTTGCTGTGAATTTCAGAAAATTTTTCTTTTTACTCAGAATCACCCTTGAACTACCTTTTTACCCCTAGGCTATATTTCTTTAGGCACCCCTTCCCTTCAAAACGATATATTTCAGTGTTTTCTGGTACTAAAAAAGGAAAGAAATACTTTTAGTGCAGGTAAAAACATTGAAATTTCATAAAACTGAAAGTGTCATAATACCGCAAGTGGGGATTTTTTTAATTTCCTTCCTAGATGTAGGACAATATTTTTGTAAATATAAGGTATTAGGACCCAGGGGCCATATAAAAAAAATCATATTTAAATATATATATATATACAACCCCTTATGAAACAAAAGATTGATTTATACGCTTTTTTACAATTGGAAGAATATTTCATCAGCAGTTTAAAGGATAATAAAAGTCACCTCTGTATAAATAAATCCCAAACTGGTAGCTGAAAAATTCGAAGTATCCAATATTTTCTTCTTATGGATACCGAAAAAAAATTAAAAGTCGAGTAGCACTTGGAATACCATCTAGATGGTAATTACCTGTAAGATTTGATGAATGAAACAAAGAAAATTGGTTGAAAACATTACTTCAGTAGCGGATTTTATTTACAGAGAGCAAAATATGTCTTTTTTAATAAAAGTAATTATTTTATTTTGTTCAGTATGTGCAAAGGTGATTCTGTTCAGATTCATCCGAAAATTTACGGCTTTCGGTTCCAAAAACACTTTAAAATCGATCATCAGCCTGAAAATTTGGGATAAAAAAAGACGCGAATTTCGACAGATGGTCGCTGAAAAAAATCAGTTTTGTTAATCGTCCGAAGAAAAAAATCGGCAACTTCGTCGAAGTATCGCGGTAAAAACGCAAAATTCGTCGAAGATTGCAGAGAAAAAGCAATTTCGTCTAAGGATCGCAGAAAAAAGTGAATTTTGCCGAAGGAGTCGGGGAAAATACGGGAATTTTATCAAAGGGCCGCTAGAAAAACAAATTAAAAACACGGATTTCATCAAAGGTCCGTGAATTTCAGCGAAGGATCGCGAAAATAATGTGAATTTCGTTGCAGAATCGTGAAGAAAATGAAGTTTATAAAAAGGATGCTTAGAAAACGCTAATTTCGTCAAGGTATTTCGGAAGAAACGAGAATTTCGTCAAAAGATCGCAAAGAAGCAAATTTAATCAAAGTATTGCAGAAAATCCGTAAATTTCGTCAAAAGATCCTGAAAAAAAAGCGAATTTCGTCAAAAGGCTGAATTAAAAACGCTAATTTCGTCTAAATATCGCGGGGAAAACGCAAATTTCGTCGAAGGATTGCGGAAAAGTGAAATTTTCGAATATCACGAAAAAGTAGCAAATTTCTAGAAAGGGCCGCGGGAAAATTCGAATTCGTAATAGGGCTGCGGAAAAACGAAAAATTCGTAAAACGACCAAGGAAAAAACGTAAATTTCGTCAAAGGACCTCGAAAAACGAGAGTTAAATAAATAGAGAGTTTCAGAAAAATATTTCGCCAAACGGCCGCGAAGAAAAAACGTGAATTTTGTGAAAAGGCCGCCAGGAAAAACACGAATTTCGTCAAACGGCCGCGGATATAAAACGCGAATTTTGTCGAAGGATCGCGGAAAAAAAACGGAAATTTTGTCGGCGAATTGTGAATTAAATATTTTAGTCAAAATGCTGCTTAAAAAATGCTATCTTAACGATATTAAAAAATGCTTATGCTTTCGACGAAGTATTGAGGAGAAAATGCGAATTTCGTCAAAGAGCCGCTAGATAAAAATGCGAATTTCATTGAAGGGCCGCGGAGAAAAGCCAATTTTATCAAAAGATCACGAAAAGATAGCGAATTTCGTCAAAAGGCTGCGGAAAACGCAAACTTTGTCAAATGTCCTCAGAAAAAATGCAGTTTTTTCAAAACACCGCGAAAAATGCGAATTTTGTGAAAGGGCCGTACAAAAAAGGCGAATTTCGTCAACAGATCACGAAAAATGAGAATTTCGCAAAGGGCTTCGGAAAAAAAGTTAATTTTGTCAAATGGCCGCTATAAAAAAAAACACGAATTTCGTCAAAAGGCAGTATAGAAACTCAAAGTTCGCGAAACGGTCACGAAAAGTAAACGAGTTTCATCGAAAGGCCGCAGAAAATCGCGAATTTCGTCAAAGGGCTGCGAAAAAAATGCAAATTTCGTCAGAGGTTCGCGGAAACAAGAGATTTTTTGTCAAAGGGTCATGCAAGAGATGTTAATTTTCCCAAAGGGCTACGGAACGAGAACGCGAATTTTGACAAAAGACTACTATCAAAAACACGACTTTCGTCAAAAGCAGCGTAAAAAACACAAATTTCGTCGGATGATCGCGAAAAAACGCGAATTTCGTCGGAAGATCGCGGAAAAAGAAAAGAATTTTATCAAAATGTTGCTTTAAAAACGTTAATTTCGTCAAGGTATCTCGAAAAAAAAAGTGAATTTCGGTGGAAGATCTTGGAAAAAGAAAAGAATTTTATCAAAATGCTACTTAAAAATGCTAATTTCGTCAAAGTATCTCGAAGAAAAACGCAAATTTAGTAAAAGGATCGCACAAAAACGCAAATTTCGTCAAAGAGTGGCGGAAGAAATTCGAACTTCGCCAAAGGACTGCAAAAGAAGTCCAAAATTTGTCACACAGTAGTAAAAAAAAAAAAAAAAAACGCGAATTTCGACAAAATACTCAGAAAAAAAATGCGAATTTTGTCAAATTGCCGCCAGGAAAAACACTTATTTCGTCAAAAGGCCGCAAAAAAACGCAAATTTCGTCAAAGAATCGCGGAAACAGGATAATTTTGTCAAATGGTCGCGGATGAAATGCGAATTTCGCCAAAGGGCTGTGGGAAAAAACATGAATTTTGTCAAAGGGCATATTAAAAAATACATGAATTTCGTCAAAGAGCTGAGGAAAAAACCTCTAATTTTGTAAAGGGGCAGCTAGAAAAAACACGAATTTCATCAAAAGGTAGCGTAAAAGCGCAAATTTCGCGAAACGGTTGCGGAAAAAAACACTAATTTCGTCAAAGGTTCGCAAAAAGGGGAATTTTGTCAAAGAGTCGCATAATAAATGCTAGTTTCGCCAAACTGTTGAGGGTAAAAAGGCGAATTTTGTATTGGGTCTTCTAGAAAAAGCACGAATTTCGTCAAAGAACTAAAGAAAAACGCAAATTTTGACAAAGGACCACTAGAAAAAACACGAATTTCGTCAAAAGGCATCGTAAAAAACACAAATTTCGTCGAAGGATTGCGATTGCAAATGTAAATTTTGTCGGTAATTTGTGGGAAAAAAGAATTTTGTCGAAAAGTTACTTAAAATACGCTAATTTGTCAAAGTATTTTGGGAAAAATGCGAATCTCGTCAAAGAGTTGCTGTAAAAATGAGACTTTCGTCGAAATGCAGCGGAAAAACGTGAATTTCGTCAAAGGGCTGCTGAAGAAACGCAAATCTCGTGAAAGGATCGCTGGAAAATGAGAATTTCGTCAAAGTCTGTGGAAAAACTGCAAATCTCGTCGAAGGACGCGAAAAAAATGTGAATTTCGTCGGAGGATCGTAAAAAAAAAAAGAATTTTGTCAAAAGGCTGCTTAAAATCCTCAAATTTCATCGAAGTATCTCGGAAGAAACGCGAATTTCGTCAAAGGATCGTAAAAGAGCGAATTTCGTCGAAGGGCCGCAGAGAAAACTCGAATTTCGTCAAAAAGCTCAAATAAGCGGTAATTTCGTCAAAGAACTGCTAGAAATAACGTGAATTTCGCCAATGGGCCGCGAAAAAAACGAGACTTTTTTCAGAGGATCGTGAAAAAAAATGGAAATTTTGTCATAGGATAGCAGAAAAAACGCAGTAGTCTCTTTAGAAAACAGCTCACCCGTTTATGTTTATTATTGCAGGCATAATTTTTAATCAGAAACAAGATACTGAATTAACTTTAGAAAAATTGCGTTAACCTGAATCGAACTTGCAGGAATCTACACTTAACCTGAAATTGACCCGACCGAAAACAGAGTTAAACCGATCTGGAAAAAAATAGAGGATTCCCCACCCCACCCCCTTTTTTTCCTGTAACTTTTTAAAAAAATTTGCTGTGGATTTCAGAAAATATTTTTTTACTCAGAATTGCCCCTGAGTAATGCGATTGAAATTGTAAAATTTAAAAAAGTGAAATATTCAGTTTTTAGCTCACAGGCTATCAAAGCCTAAGAGCTAATGTGCCCGCAGATTCTGTATGTTCGTACGTACGTATGTATGTATGTACGTATGTACGCACGTACGTAACGCGATAACTCTTGATAGAAATATCCGATTTGCTTCAATTTTCTTTCACGGTTCATTCTCATAAGGCGCTTCCCTGATTAGTTTTGGGGGTTCATTGGTTAAGTATAAAGGGGGATCGGAAGGGTACTATCCCCTTAATTTAGAAAATGTGTTTTCTTATCCGAATTGCTTCACATTTGGTATACCGGTTTATAACGGTATGGCGCTTCCTTTATTAGTTTTGGGGTTCATTGGTTAAGTATAAGGGAGGGTACGGGGGGGGGGGGGTCTAATCCGCCCTTAACTTAGATAAATGGGTTTTTCGTGCATAATTATCAGATTTGCTTTAATTTTGGTATACCGGTTATTTCTGATAAGGCACTTCCCTGATTAGTTTTGGAGGTTCATTGTTTAAGTATAAAGGGGGAATCGGGGGGGGGGGGGGGGGGGGGTGTAATACCCCTTAATTTACAAAGATGAATTTTCGTATCCGATTTGCTTCAAATTTGGTATATCGGTTCATTCTGATAAGGCGCTTCCCTGATTAGATTTGGAGATTGATAGTTTAAGTATAAAAGGGGGATCGGGGGGGTGCAATATCCCTTTAATTTAGATAAATGGATATATTTTTATCCGATTTGCTTCAAATTTGGTATACCGGTTTATTCTGATAAGACGCTTCCCTGGTGAGATTTGGAGGCTCATTGGTTAAGTATAAAGATGTGAAATAAGGAGGAGGCTAATCCCCCCTTAATTTATTTTTCGAAAGGTATTATTCTTTGAAATAAAAGTATAATTTACAATTAGTGTGAATAGACTGTGAGCTCAATGCCATTAGTTTAACTGGGCACTTTTCTTTTTTAATACTGTGTGTGTCAGCAGGGTTCGACTGGGTCAGATTTTTCTCCGTAGACCATAATGTATTGGAATTCTTTTGAGTGTCCCTGTAAAAAAGGTGTAACTGCTACACGTTTCAATTTCATACCAAAAACATTTTCAAAGATTTAGTAAGAGAGTGCGGGTGTTTCCCTTGCGCTCTCTGCTTCCCATATACTATGCCTTCTCCCCCACACACTTATATATATATATAAAAAAAGAGTTACGTCATAAGAAAATTAATGATTCAAATTTTAATATAATAAATAATATAATAAATATAATAATATAATAATATAATATAATAATATTATATTATTAATTATATTATTAATTAAAATTTATTATATATAATAATATAATAAATTTTTTCGTAGTTTATAAGAGTATAATGTATTTTTTATTTTTCGGTAGATAATATTATTTTCTCAAATTTCGCTCCGGTTTCTTTCTTTCTTTCTTTTCTTTTCTTTTTTTTTTTTTTTTTTTTTGTTGTTCTTACTTGCCCAAAAGAAAAATGCCATAGAAAAAAAATTGACTTTTGGTTTCGTATGTGGTAAAACGGAACATTGAACTCTTAGTAGTCAAAAGGTATATATATCTATATATTAGTAGTTTATACTTATTATACTTTTATAAACTACGAAAAAATAAAAGAAAAAATGCCATAGAAAAAAAATTGACTTTTGGTTTCGTATGTGGTAAAACGGAACATTGAACTCTTGGTAGTCAAAAGGTATATATATCTTTATATTCTGATAATATATATTATTTCAAGTTTATTTTCATTAAATGAAAATAAAATAAATAAATAAATAACATAAATATATATTAGCGGTATTTTGACAGAAAGATTTACATTAGTTACAAATACCTTTAAACAATGTTGAATATATTAAGAATATAGAATTTCGTTAATTACTATTTTATGAAAAAAATCAAATTGTCCAATTTCTTTAACAAAGTACATTAGCAAAACACCTTTAGCTAACAAGCTTTTACTTTTTTATTTTTTACTTATTTAGATTAAGTTTACACATATTTTTTTCTTTTCTCTCCATAAACGATACCATTTATTTATTAAATTTATATCATATACAAAAAATGTAAGAACAAAGAACCAGGCTTTGCAGATAACGCAACAAAAAAGAAAATAGAAAGAGAGAGAGGGAGGAAAAAAAAGGGGGGGGGGACAGATATCTGATACCTTTAGTCAAGTTCTCGAATAATATTTTTATTTTATTTATTTATTTATTTTTGTGTGTGTGAGAAAGAGAGACAGAGAGAGAGAGAGAAAATACAGCATTTTTCCAAAAATCAAATTCTGTGTTTTAAATCAGTGATTCCCAAACTTTTTGTCTCGCGGTGCCCATTTTTGAATTTCTCTGACGAAGCCCCTGAAGCCTGCTGTACCCTATAAGTTTTTTTTTTCTTAATTTAGGTATGTTGCAACTAAGCAGAGGAATAAAATTTCTACTCAGAATCAGCGCTGCCAGTAGGGATCAGGCCTTAAATTTTTTCTCGAGATTCGACCCCAACCGGGTCTGTATTTCATTCTTTCCTAGCCGTATCAATTGAGATTTTTTTCCCGCTTACTAGTAATACTGTGGCAACTTTCTTTGTTAATTTATGAAAAAGTGAATGATAAACGTCTTTGATTTCTTTGTTTTATTTAATTATTCATTTCGCGTTTTTTAGATAGCTTAACGTGTAGGTTAATCATGTGAAAGACACTTTACCAAAATGCTGTGAATGACTGATTTTTATTTTAAAATATATTACATGTATTCAAATATTTTGGAGCCTGAGTAAAATCTTGGGCATTTAAACAATTTTTCATATTTTGTTTTCAATTTATTTACAGTAAGTAAAAGGAAACAAAAATTATGCATAAAGCATAGATTATGAAAGACTTTCCAACACATCCAGAATACTCTAACAAAATTTCACACTGTAATAAGGTGAGTCTAAGTAAATAATTTGGAAAACGTATAACACATTTGTGAATCAATTTTTAGCTATTACCATCTATAGGCAGAAAAATATTCGAATTCTTTTGTGCAGCTTTTTGTATGATATATACATATCTATCTATATATATACATACAGAACTTAATTTATAACAAAAAACGTACCAGAGCTCTAACATTCTGCACCAATAAAAACTTTAGTGCAACAGCCCCCCCCCTCCCCTCTTGTACTCACATTTTTTTTTTAATTTCAAAAAGTATTTAAAAGATTTAAAGCAATTTCTTTTTTTTAGAATATATATATATATATATATATATATATTTATATTCGTATATAACAAAATATATTTTTACTACATCTAATATTCATTTCTATATAATAAAATCTAATAAATAAAGAGAGCAAAAAGAATGAAATCAGGGAGTGAGAAAATTTCCAAAAATCGTATTCACCAAGGATTTCTTTGTATCGACAGAACACTCGGGGATTATGTGAGCATTGTTTATAAACTCTGGTGGGTTCCGACTAACATTTAAATATTAATTAAAAATTAAGAAGTACTGGAGCTGCGTTCCTATGAGCTTCAGTGCAAATTAAGCAACGCGAGGAGCTAATAAGTTGATCATTAAGAATATTTTACAAACATGAACAAAAAGCAGCGAGTAAAAACAGCAGATACTGTTGCGAATAATTCCGGCATTCCTCGTCGCCAATTTTAAATACTGAGACAGAAAATGGACTGAGACAGATTTGTGAGCACTAGATGGAAGTATGCTACTATGTGTACGACACGCTACGTCAAATATGTAAGGCCTTCGGAAGAAAGACGCAAAAGATAGTAGATCAATGGAATAGAAAAAGACAATTTAGGCTTCCGTATTTCAGAAGCGCTGTTCCGCAGGTCTTCGGAGCGCAGTATTTATGAGCTGAGGTGAATCCCGACTTTTAAATAATCACTAAAAACACTAGAGTACCAGGGCTGTTCTAAACTTAGATACACCAAATAATATGGGAAAAAATGGTTAAAAATGGTAAAGAAGGATACCACAATTGAAAACGGAATATCAGCATTTATTGCTCATAGACACTACTTATCAATTTATTTATCAAAAAACGAAAAACTCATTTCGATTAGAAATCGCTTCCATCCCTGCCAATCTTGTGTTGTTTTTACGTTTAAAAATGAAATGTAAATGTGTCAGAAATTTTCGGGCTTGTTGAGCAGTGCACTTGAGAAACGATTTAAATATAAATGTGATGCAGAAGCCGATGCTAGTTTGACAACATCAGTACAAAAATGCGTAGAGATCAGATCCCCATCAAACAGTTACATTGTGTCAGAGCCCAGCCCAGAATGTGTCAGGTAGGCAATATGTTTTGTAAAAATAGTAACAGCCATAATGGAATCATTGGGAATATGTCTGGTTCTCAAATTCCCTGCTCCTCAAAGCGAAACTTTCTGACAAATGTTTTGACTCATTTTTAACTATAATAGCATAAAAATAACAGGTATGACTATTGAAGCGATTTGAAAACAAATAGCATTTTCCATTTTTTTAATAAATAAATTACTTATTGAGTTGCAAGAGATTTTTGTCACGTGACGACAGCTTTTTCTCCTTTCCTATGCTATCGCTTCGAAAAATTCGATTCAAAACGCTAACTTTGATTGTATTTTCTAACAGATATTTTCGCTTTATCAAAAAATAGAAAACGTCATTTAATTACGAAGTTCATAGTTTATTTATAGAGACATTCAAAAGATAGAGAGATTTATAGACACATTTCATTTATATTATGGTCTATGAGGAAATGTAATTATATAAATACGTAGCACCTACAGTCATCGTCTGTTCCGTCCGTCTGTCCGCATATAGCAGCGCAAAAACTACCCAACCGAATGGTTTGAAATTTATATAGATAATTGGTCTAGAATTTTGTCGAGTTGTTTCAAATTTTATGAAAATCGAATCAAAACTTAAGATATTATTAAAAGTTTTCTTCGTTTTATTAAATCCTATCATACGTAATTAATTCAATGATATCCCATAATAGGTAATGATTCTAGGTTGCCATGGTGATGACGTCCTATTTAAGATATAGTCATATTATTTCCGTATTACTGAATTAAATATATAGAATCGTAATAAATTTTGTATTCAGGCATTTTTTGCATAAGAGTGCAACAGCTGTTGCACCAAAATCTGAATATTTATAAAACTAGTTACAGTACGAACGCAGGAACGCACCTCATTTGCCGCGTTTGACGTGCAATTTCCAACTTGTTTTCCTTCTCTTGGAATATGAAAAATATTGCCAACATTTTGTTATTGATACACCATACAAAAAAGTATTCGTAATAACTTATGCGCACACGCACGTTATGTATCTGTAAATTTGGTGGTATCCACTATTCAGAGGAAAAAGCGTAAAATATAAAAGTGTTGGAAATTGAAAGTGTTCAATAAATATATCCAATTTTCGAAAACCCTATTATATATAGATTTTAACCTGAAAAAATATTTTGGGCATTTAGTTAAAAATCAATCAACCCTAACCCGACCTGCAAAAGTAAAAAACAATCAGAAATAATGAAAGTCAACCCGACCTGCACCTTAAAAATATAGCTCCAACCCGACCGACTTGGATTGCGGGTCCAGTCGGGTTCAAATAACAGCGCGTTACTGATCCGATGCAGAACTCTTACTTTGAATTGAGAAGAGCTACGAAATAGTTTTCAATTAGTTATGCGGATGACATTCGCAATGCAAATCCTTTCCTCTTTTTTCTGAATAATGCTTTTGATATTCCAATTCCTTCTAATTGTGATTCCACAGATTTTTACCATCTGTGATGCTATAATAAAGATAGCAAAAGAATGATTTGGACGTAGTAGAAAAGACCCCAAGACATAACAATGACAGGATAGTAAGTAATCGGTTATATAAGCGGCCGGTATGTGAAACGATGGTGTATGCTATTCCTTCAGCATTCAGGTTTCAAAGAATCACCCTCTGCTCACGATAAATTTTCTCTTTTTGTGATGACAGTTGTACGATTACAGTCAAGCTATATCAACTCATTAGTTTCAGTTATGGTGAAGCGGTAATGGAAATCTTTACAAAAGCAAAAATGCTACAAGCTGCATTTTGTATGGCAGGACAAATTTATTATTAATGGAGAATATCCAGAGAAAGATGTATGAAAGTTTTGCGATTTATTGTTTTATTCAAAAAAGTTGAGCTTAAAAAAGAAGCGGAGAATCACTAATCAACAATTATTTTAAATCGATACTCGAATATGTAGGGCAAAAATATTTTCAGGTTGAGAACTATCCATACTGCCCCTCCCCCCCAACCCTTCTTTCTCTTCTAGCTTTAGATCTCTTTCAAATTTCTTCTTCAATAAATAAATAAATCTATGGTTTGTTTATTTTTATTTTTATTAAATTTTTTCAGAAAACGCACTTGCAACATTATTTACTTTATTAAAAAAATTCATTCCTACTGAAGTGAAATCCTGTAGGCAGTACTTACAGTCTTTGTACAAATGATCAAATATAACTTTAGCTTTCTAAATATTTATTATCTATCTCCAATGTTTGAGAAAATAAATATGCTCATAAAAAGTAAAAAAAAAAAAAAAAGAAAAGAAAAGAAAAGAAAAAACACTCTTTTGTAATATTTTAATGGGAATTTTGAATTTCATGAAGTTCAAAAAACTGTCTTTACAATTCTTTAATTTGGATCGCAATTATTTCAAATCCACCGCTAAAATTAGGCTTGTTAGCAAGGGCGAAATAAAATTTACTGAAAAATATATAAATTTACTTTCTTTCGTTTCTAAGTCATAGAAACAGGGGGGGGGGGGAGGGCAGTGATATCGATTACAAAATATTTCTTACAATCTTTAAGTACAAAAAATAAAGTTGAGTTAATTAAAAGAGTGTAAACAGTACTTACTATACAGTTGACTTCAAACTTAATTAGAAAATCGCAGGCATCAATATCAACTCTAGAACTAACATTTCAATTTTAATTTCATGTCCAATTTAATCCAATTTTGTATGAATTTATATTTTTAAATGAATATAATTTGAAAGAAATGCACAAAAAATTGGAGAAATGCTTAAGAAAGGGCCCTAGGGCCCCAATAAAATATGTGGGTGTTAGTCTAGGGAGAGGAGTCCAAGACTCAATTTTAAAATTACGCCTGAGAAGGTGAAAAAATTAGGGGGTGAAAATGCATGGCACATAAAAAGTTCAAGGAGCCCTGAAACGGGCTCTACGGGACCCTATAGACAGGGTCATCATCTTAACTGGAATGGAGAAACGGGAGAATAACTAAATGGAAAAAGTACCCCGAAAATGAAGATCAGATAAAAAGAAAGCAATTTATTAACAATTTAATGCATTAAAACTTCAAAGGCCCCTGTACCAGGCCCCAAGGGTCCCAGGGTCTTAATTGAAATGTAGTGATGGGGTAGAAACTGTTTTTCATGCAGAATTGTTCGATTTGTTCCAAATTTCGTTTACCGGTTTATGAAGTTAAGGAGCTACCTTGATTAGATTTGGAGATTAATTGGTTAAGTATAAAGGAGGGACGGGGGCTAGTCCCCCCCCCCCTTTAATTTTGATAAATGGGTTTTTCATGCAAAATTATTCGATTTGCTTAAAATTTGATATACTAATTTATTCCAATATGGCTTTCTTAATTTGATTTGGAGGTTCATTGGTTAAGTATAAAAGGGGAAAAGTGGGGCAGGTGCTCCCTCTCCTTAATTTAGATAAATGAGTTTTCATGCAAAATTATCTAATTTAGTTTAATTTTTTTTTTCTAGGTTCATTCTGATAAGGAGCTTTTCTGATTAGATTTGAAAGTTTATTGGTTCAGCATAAAAGGGGAAATGGGGGAGCTAATACACCCCTTAATTTAGCGAAATGGTTTTTCATGCATAATTATCTGATTTGCTTCAAATTTGGTATGCCAGTTTATTATGTTAAAGAGTTTGGAGGTTCTTTGGTTAAGTATAAAGGGGGGAAACGGGGCTAATCCCTTCTTTTATTTTTCGAAGGGCATTATTCTTTGAAATAAGAGTATGATATACATTTAGTGTGAATAGCCTGTGAGCTCAATATCATCAGTTTAACTGGGCATTTTTTTTTTTTTTATTTTATTGATCAACTAGAAATTTCGAGTAATAATTTGCTATTTATTTAATGGTAGACGTTCCGTGGTTTAATAACGTGAATGTAACTATTCGGAAATTCTGGTAGATATTTTGAATAAAAAAATTCTATAAATTGGCAACACTACCTCCGACAATATCTACAGAGTCGGGCCAATTTCCTTTCACAATACGCGGACTGGGCTAAGGTTGATTTTTTTTTCTCTAGATTTTCTGCAGATTTGGGTCAGGCCGGGAATTCATTGTTGCAGGAGCGTCATTTCGGTTTCAGAATTGATTATAATTGATAATTGCTGGATGTGCGTTTTTAGCTGTGAAATGCATGTTTAAAGTTACCAAATTTTTTGTGTATTACGCAGTGTATATGAATTCTAAAGATCATATAAAGACTGCAAAAAAGAAATTGCACACATTAGTATGGACAGCAATTGCTGGAAATAAACTTTACTACATTATGTATTTTTAGATTGCTTATTTAGATATTTCAATTCATTGTAAGAAAAGAAAAAAAGCAGTTTCACCAGTTTTTTTTTTTTCAAGTCTATACTGGTTACTTTCTGACACATTTTAAAAATAATTTTTGTTTACAAATGTATCAGATTGGCAAGTTCTCTTATTCAAAAACTACGTAAACGAACTTTTTTTTTCTCGTTTTTCGGTAAAGACACAAATTTTCAGCGAATGCTGTCAAAGTTGGCGTTTTGTTTTGAACCGAATTTCTGGACGCGACAGCACAGGAAAGGAAGAAAAAAAAACACTTATCTTCAGACAACAATCGCCTATAACTCAAGATGTAATTCATTTATCGAAAAATTAAAAACTGTTCGATTGCAAATCACAGAAGGTACTGTGTCAAAGCATTGGACTGTCAAGAGGAAGGTTGTAGGGGTGAACTGTAATTATCCTGTTGGTATTTATTTATTTTTATTAACACTTTAAACATAGTTGAAAAGTGTTTATGACTTCGGTTTTCTGTCTGCCATTTGTTCGTCTCTAGAAATCGAATAGCTTTATTTTAATTTTGCGGTGCGTAGAAATTGCTTCTGGATGACGGCTGTATGTGTATTTTTACTGAATTGGCATGTTATTGAAGTTACATGGCATATTTTATTGAAAATAGAATGTGAGATATTTATAGAGCAATTACAGGGAGACACAAATAATTCCGTTATTTTATGATCTGTGGGGGGAAATGCTTGCCATGAATTAGATGCTAACTAATGAGTTACTTAAAAAAAGAAGGAGAAACAGAAAGAAAAGAAATAGAGAGAAAATTCCGTATTGTTTTTTTCAATTGTTTCAAATTACTTATTTAATTTTTAAAGGATTCTATAAAATTAGGTAAAATAAATTGTACTGCAAATCATTTTGAGAGTTACTTTAAAGTCAGTGTTGCCAACTAAACCACCTTTTTTATAAAAAAAAAAAGAAAAACACCTGCCATCATACCAGAATTTCTGCATAGTACTACGCGCACCAATTCCTACAGAAAACATATTACTGTGTTTATAAATTTCGTAATATTTGAATTAGTATAATATTAGTATAACATACTTCAAACATTTATCTCCCATATACTATATATCTCCCATATATATTCCAATTTTTTTTCAGTGTCCCTCTAAATGTGTGAACGAAATATAAATTATACACACTTTGTTTTCAATAGGGGTCATGCTAGAGAAAATTCGTGCTAATCCTTTTGACTTGAGATATGCTTATTTCATTTGGATCCAAGCATATTTATGACAGTTCATCGATAATTATCTGTCAGAAAAGTTATAAACAACTTTTTAAAATGCTGGAAAGTATTAAGAATACAAATAAATAAATAAATAAAAGAAATATTTTGTTAATTACTATATCATGAAAAAATCAAATTCACTAGTTTCTTTAATAAAGTAGCACAATTTATTTTGCTAACATTAACTGTGTTGAAATTAACTGTGTGTTACGTTCTCCCACTTTCCCTACTTTTGTTGTTGTTGTTGTTATTTAGATGTTTGCATTTATTTCCCCATACAAACTGTCCAACTGATTTATATCACACATCTTTCAGTTGATAAGTTCCAATAAGAATACTTTATTTCATTTTATACTTATTGTAACTCCGGCTTGAATATAATTGAAGATAACTAGTAAAATTAACGTAGTTATTTTTTTTTAAATGCGACACACACACACACACACACACACACACACACACACACACACACACACACACACACACACATATATATATATATATATTTGCAGAGAGAGAGAAAAATTAGAGAACTGCACAGATCGGGTTTATTTGAGGAGCCTCCATGAAATCAATCAGAATTATAGATAAGATGATGTCAAATGATTAAAACTGGTCATAAGTAATCCAAATCCTTTTTGATAAAAAAAAAAAAAAAAAAAAAAAAAAAATCAAAGATTTATGTATATACAATGCATATGAATTTATTACAACTAAAATTTTATTAGTCACTAAAGGATAATTCACAAGCAATTTCTATGAATATATAGAAGGAGGGCCCCAGAATGAGGCTTTCCCCCAGGGCCGAAACTAGCCTTTTGCAACATGGATTCATGCAACATGGGAGCAAACATGGATTTTGGCGCCCCCCTCTTCCGAAAAGTATATTTACAAAGAGAATTTTAACCGAGTTATTTTCTTCTGACGGACTGACGGCTTCCATAATTATGAAACAGCCGTCATAAATGAAGTGTTAGGTGAAAATGAAAGAGCAGCCGTAAAAAGTTAGAACTCTGGTCAGAATGGGAAAAAAAAAAGGGCCATAATTTTTTTTAACACTTCATTTATAACGGCTGTTTCATAATAATGGAAGCCGGCAGTCCATCAGAAGAAAATGATCCATTCCAAAGGTATAATCCTTCATTTGGCGCCCGAAGTACACGCCCCCTCTGCCCCTCCCCCCTAGTTTCGGCCCTGCTTGCCCCGGACCCTTAAATAGTTTGAGTTGGACCCTGCTTATTTAATTTCGCCTAAACTACAACCTGACACCTAATGTTTGCTCATATTTTGATTAGTATAGTATTATGTACTTCTACTCAGGTATACTGAAACAGGAGCTTCCAAAAATAATAAATTTACAATTGCTTATCCTAATAAATCAGGACCTGGCTTTGTAAACTTTTTTTGTAGCAGGCAACACTTATTTAAAAAAAAAAAAGATTTCCAAAACCTGATGACGAGAAAATTGCTCACTCACAAATTCAGGAAAATGCGTAACACAAACACGCCCGTAAATTATTGCTCTGTAGATAAAGTTAAGCTACGAGTGAGTTTCTGGCTACTACAGTAACAAAGCCCCTCTTATATGACCTGAGGCAATAGTAACCCTACTGAGGACTGAGGAGGAACTTCACTCCTTTCTTTCATTCACAAAGGATTTCGCACTAAGCTGTTATCTTTCTTTATAGTTACTTACTAACCATCCGAGATAGTAGACCTAGAGCGGCTAATGTTCTTTTTTTAGAAGTTTCATTTTGCTCGAATTTGGTATTTTTCGTAGCCTTCAAAACCTGTACGTTTAAATTATGCTCTGCGCGCTATTTTCAGATTTTATTTTTTATTATAATATATTTTATTTCTAAGATACATTACTTATTGTTATTTTGTTTACACAGTTTACTTAATACTATTTTCACAATCATCTGCATTCTGTTCTTTCAAAATTAGTGAATAATTTAATGCAATCCTTTTAATTTGCTTACATTTTATGAAATCCATTGTATTTTTTTTTTTCAATTATGACACTATTTCCACTGATTGAATCATGTATCTGATTAATGAGTGTGGTTAAGCATATTAATATAGTTGAATTTTTCTGTAATTGGTACATGTTATTGAGATTTATTATGCCATGTTCGGTATTGAAAAATAAAGTATGTAGCGTTCAAAGTTTATTTACAGAGACACTCAAAAGTATTCCATTGCATTATGATCTATGGGGAAATGTAATTAATATAAATACGTAGCACGTACAGCCGTCGTCTGGTCCGTCCGTCTGTTCGCATATAACGGCACAAAAACTACACAACCGAATGGATTGAAATATAATATAGATAATCGTTCCAGAATTTTGTCGAGTCATTTTAAATCTTATGAAAATCGAATCAAAACTTAAAGAGATTATTAAAAGTTTTCTTCGTTCTATTAAATGCTATCATATGCAATTACTTCAATGATATCCAATGATAGGTAATGATTCTAGGTTGCCATGGTGATGACATGGTGATGACAATTTAAGATAGAGTCATATTATTTCCGTATTACTGAATTAAATATATAGAATCGTAATAAATTTTGTATTCAGGCATTTTTGCATAAGAGTGCAACGACTGATGTAGCAAAATCTGAATATTTATAAAACTAGTTATAGTACGAACGCACCTCATTTGCTACATTTGACGTACAATTTCCAACTTGTTCTTCTTCTCTTGGAATATGAAAAATATTGCTAACATTTCGTTATTTATGCAACATAAAAAAAAAAAAAAGTATCAGTAATAACTTATGCACACACACACGTTATGTGTCTGTAGATTTGGTGGTATCCATTATTCAGAGGAAAAACCGTAAAATTATAAAGGTGTTGGTAATTGAAAAAGCGTTCAATAAATATATCCAATTTTCGAAAACCCTATTATATATAGATTTTCACCTGAAAAAATATTTTGGACATTTACTTGAAAATCAATTAACTTGAACCCGGCCTGCAAAAGTCAAAAGACAATCCGAAATAAAGAAAGTCAACCCGACCCAGGGGCGGATCCAGAGAATCGTTTTTTTTTTTGTGTGTGTGTGTGTGTGTGAGGGGGGGGGGGGTTGCGATACCGAATGACATATGATCAATGTAATCATAATTTCTGTTGGTCAAATCATTCCTTGCAGTTAATTATTAAATGAATATGAAATAATTATAATTAATGCGATTTCAAAGTATTATAGACTCTTATTTTCCTACGTCCGATTAACCGAAACACTTGGGGTTAACCAACAGTCTTATTATATAAACCCCCGTCTCATCAAAATATGATTTGTTGTTACTTATTAGGTCTAAAAATTTAAAACGGTATAACAGAATTTATTTATTAGATGTCTTATTTTTTTCTTTTTCTTTTTACTCATATACTATGGTAATTATTATTATTATTATTATTTTCAGTTCTAGTGAAGTTTTAACAACGTTAATAACAAAAGCCTGCAACGATTGTATTTTTAAACATTTGATAATTCATTTTTACGCATTTTTTAGCGCTGAACCCGAAAATGACCTTTATTTGTAACCATCCCGTCAGAATCATTCGCAAATTGTACATTTCAAAGATTAAAAGAAAAAAATAGCGAAAATCTGCTACTGTAAAATAGATGCGATGGTTGTGTTTTTTACCTTTTGATAATTAATTTATATGTATTTTATACAGCTAAATCTGAAAATGACCTTTATTTTTAACTATCATGTCGGAATTTTCGCAAATCATAAATTTCAAAGTTAAAAAGTAAAAAAAATAGCGAAAATATCTGAAAGCAATTTGTCAAAGTCTTAACAAAAGCAGGTAAATGTTTTAAATACATCTGCGATAAATTTCCCAGCCTTACCAACCTCCAAAATAAAACACCGAGATGAACCCCAAAGACAAGATAAAAGAAAAAGCGCGAAGTAGAGCATGAGCGATTCAAAGAAACTTCCACACATGGAATAAAATTGTAAGGATTTTAAATACACATTATGCATAGTATAAAGAAATATATGAATAACGTATTATGAAAAAAAAAAGTTACGTCTTCTTTATAGTAGCAGATTTTCGCAATATTTCGACTTTTTAAAAATTTGCGATTTGTGCAAAATCCTGACATAATGGTATGGTAAAAAATGAAGATCATTTTTGGATTCAGCACTAAAAAATAATAAGAACCAATTATCGAAAGCTAAAAAACATAACCATCACATCTATTTTTTAGTATCAGATTTCTGAAAGAGGATCCCCTTCAGAAATCTGAAGGGGCCTTAACAACCTTTTGAAAGTCAAAATGTGCCATCTAAGTGGTGTGTATACCTCCTCACACGGCCGAAAATAAGGGGGGGGGGGGAGCATGTGCCCCGGGCGGCAGAAGGAAGGGTCACCAAATGAAGGATTATACCTTTGGAATGGATCATTTCCTTCTGATGGACTGGTGGCTTCCATTATTATGCAACAGCCATTATAAATGAAGTGTTAGGTGAAGATGAAAGAGCAGTCCTAAGAAGTTAGAACTCTGATTTTCTGGTCAGAATGGCAAAAAAATTGGACATTAAAAAAAAAAAAAAAAAAATGGCCATTTTTTCCCCATTCTGACCAGAAAATCAGAGTTCTAACTTTTTACGACTGCTCTTTCGTCTTCACCTAACACTTTACCGGAGCCTCATTTCGGTTTCAGAATTGACTATAATTGATAATTGCTGGATGTGCGTTTTTAGCTGTGAAATGCATGTTTAAACTTATCAAATTTTTAGTGTGTTACGCGGTGTGTATTAATTCTGTAGATCATATAAAGACTGAAAAAAAGAATTACATTAGTATGGTCATCAGTTGCTGAAAATAAATTTTACTACATTATGAATTTTTTTAATTGTTTTTTTAGGTATCGCATTTCATTGTATGAGAAACTAAAATTGAAAAAAAAAGTTTCAGCAGTTTCTTCTCAAGTTTATACTGGTTACTTTCTGACATATTTTAAAAATAACTTTTGTTTGCAAACGTTTTTTAGATTATGGAGTGGATAACACTTATCATTCATTTGCGCATAAAAAATCGGTTTCAAGATTGCTATAATCGATAATTGCTATGGATGTGCGTTTTTAGCTGTGAAATGCATGTTTAAACTTATCAAATTTTTAGTGTGTTACACGGTGTGTATTAATTCTGTAGATCGTATAAGGACTGCAAAAAAGAAGTCGTACACATTAATATGGTCATCAATTGCTGAAAATAAATTTTACTTCATTATGAATTTTTTGAATTGTTTTTTTAGACATCGCATTTCATTTTATGAGAAACTAAAATCTCTCTATTCTAAAAAAAAGTAACTACCGCTGTCACCGCCGCCGCCGCCGCCGCCGGTTTTGAATTTTTTGTGACCGGAGGTCTTTCTTCGTTAATATTAAGAAAAATAATGCATACAAAAATATGAAAATCGGTAGTATTATACAAAAATGTTTGATAAGCACGCTGATGCAGACAGTTTTCCGATCGAAGAATTATTTTAAGAGATATTTAATGCTAAAGTTGGACAAAATCGTTCCACTAAAAAAGTTTTATAGGAGCAAAAACTGTTCATAGGAATTTAATCATTTTTAGATCATTTTATGCGCTAGAATTTGCCGGAGTGCAGATTGCATTAATTTTTTTATTTTGACTCATTTTTTGAGGTTTTATTTCTATTTTAAATTCAGATTTTCAGCATTTCTAGAGATATTTTTAACAGATTTTAGAAAGTGATATTAATTTAAACGGTTGCCAACTGTATAAACAGCGGAAACAATAATGTTTGCTTCAAAAAAAAAAAATATTTATACGCGTAAATAAATTAAAAATTTATTTACACGTGACTATTATAAACAGAAAAAAACATTTGGAATTAGAATTAAATAATTATGTACAAAAAGCAGGAACTTGTTACAAAAATTACGTCATAAAAACTATAATTACACGTGAATTTTAAGAGAGAAAGGAATTTGTAAAACAATAAATTTATTAATATGCGTTAGAAGTCTTAAATAGGAGAAATTACGTCATATTTACGTCACATTACAGTTATTACATAAAATGAACACAAAATAATATTGCAAAACGGTTTAAATTTAGAAATTGCGCTAGACATTTATTTGATATTTTAAGAGGATACTTTTCAACTATTTTTGTTAGGAAAGCGCAAATAATATTTCATTTCTAACACAAGTATTTTCATGTGAATATTAAAAAGAGAAAGAATAGTTTGGTCAAAATTACGTCAGATTAAAAACGATTAATTTAAAATGTCTCATTTAAAAGAACTTTCTTTTCACTTTGTTAAAAAATACCAGGAGACAAAGACTCTGTTTACTTAATTCCTTTTATATTAGCTTATTTTGAAATGTTGTTACACGTGTCTACGTCATCAAGTTATTTTTATTTCGATGTTTTATTTGTATTTTAATTAATGCTGTACTAATTTATTTGTTTTTTCGTTATTTAAAATAAAAATTATGTCAATTTGTATAATTTGGCGAGTGGTTTGGCGATTTATATAATTTGGCGAAATTGGTCGACGGGATAATCAAGTAGTACCGCAACGGATTTGGCTTTAAAATTCCCCAATCAAAGAGAAATGAATAGAAATCCGTCTATAGAGAGATCGCCACTGTTTTTTAAATTATAATTCAATCTTTCGAAACCTTTTTAAAGCCGATCAAATTAGCGTGCATTTAGAGTCTACGGTGTCTGGACGGGGGTTGGCGAGCGTAGCTTGTAGGGGGCCGAGCCCCCTAGTTGTAAAAAAAGTTTCAGCAGTTTCTTCTCAAGTTTATACTGGTTACTTTCTGACACATTTTAAAAATAACTTTTTAGTCCAGACAATAGAGACCGTATAGGGGCTCTACCTAGCAAAATTCACGGTAGTTCTGGAAAAAGGCTTACTATATGTTTTTTGGGTCGCTGAATCCGAATTTTTAACTTCCCACCAAAATTTCCCCCGGCAACCCCCCAAATTTTGATAAAATCCCCCCCCCCCACCCCAAAAAATGTTTTTATTAAAAAAATCAATTTTTTTATTGTTTTAGGGAAAAAGTATCTAGAAATTCAGAAAGTAGACACAATTTGCAACAAATCAGATATATGACATTATGATTTAGGATGAAGGGGAAGGGGGGATCTGCCTCGGAACATGCGCGCAGTGCTGCTTGAACTAAGTTGCGCAATTCCACTTAACCACTCACACGTTTACATTCGCCCTCCCATCTCCCTTCCGAACATTCTCTATAAGGTTTACTTTAATTTTTTTGGGTTGCTGAATCCGAATTTTTAACTTCTCTCCAAAATTCCCCCCCCCCCCCCCGACCGCCCCTCCCCCAAATAGTTGTTTTTAACTTAAATTTCTTATTGTTTTAGGGGAAAAGCATTAAGAAATTCAGAAACTAGACAAAATTTGCAACAAATGCGATATATGACATTATGACGTAGGATGAACGGGAGGGGGAGGGCTGCCTCTGAACATGCACTGCGGCGCTACGTGCACTAAGTTATGATGTCCAGGCAATAGGGGATGTTACCTGGCAAAATTAATACTAGTTCTGGATTTCGACTCACTTTATGTTTTTTGGGTCACTGAATCTGAATTTGTAACTTCCCAACAAAATTTCACACGGCAACCCCCCCAAAAATTGATTTTTTGAAAAAATGTGGTTTTTGAGAAAAGCGCGGGGAATTTCCGAGGCAGCCCCCTCTCTCCCCGTTTATCCTACGTCATAATGTCGTATATCCTATTTGTTGCAAATTTCGTCTAGTTTCTGAATTTTGTAATGCTTTTCCCCTAAAATAATAAGAAATTTAAGTTAATAACAACTATTTTGGGGGGTTTCGGGGGGGGGGGGGATTTTGGGGATAAGTTAAAAATTCGGATTCAGTGACGCAAAAAACTTAAAGTAAACCCTTATAAGGAAAGTTCGGAGGGGAGATGGGAGGGCGAATGTAAACGTGTGAGTGGTTAAGTGGAATTGCGCAACTTAGTTCATACAGCACCGCGTGCATGTTCCGAGGCAGATCCCCCCTTCCCCTTCATCCTAAGTCATAATGTCATCTATCTAATTTGTTGCAAATTTTGTCTACTTTCTGAATTTCTAGATACTTTTCCCCTAAAAGAATAAAAAAATTGATTTATTTAATAAAAACCTTTTTGGGGGGTCTTTTTACCAAAATTTGGCGGGGCTGCCGGGGGAAATTTTGGTGGGCAGTTACAAATTCGGATTCAGCGACCCAAAAAACATGAAGTAAACCGATTTCCAGAACTACCATTAATTTTGCTAGGTAAAATTCCCTATTGCCTGGACTATTTGTTTACAAACATTTTTTAGATTATGGAATGCATAACACTTATGACTTATCATTCCTTTACGCATAAAAAGTCGGTTTTAAGATTGACTATAATCGATTATTGCTATGGATTTGCGTTTTTAGCTGTGAAATTCAAGCTTAAACGTATCAAATTTTTAGTGTGTTACGCGGTGTGTATTAATTCTGTAGATCCTATAAGGACTGCAAAAAAGAAGTCGTACACATTAGTATGGTCATCAATTGCTGAAAATAAATTTTACTACATTATGAATTTTTTGAATTGTTTTTTTAGATGTCGCATTTCATTATATGAGAAACTAAAATTGAAAAAAAAGTTTCAGCAGTTTCTTCTCAAGTTTATACTGGTTACTTTCTGGCACATTTTAAAAATAACTTTTGTTTGCAAACGTATCAGATTAGCAAGTGCTCTTATTCAAAAACTATGTGAACGAACTGGGTTTTTTTTTTTTTTTTCGTTTTTCGGTAAAGACGCAATTTTTCAGCGAATAATTCCGGAGAGCGCATTACTCATCAAACTTAGAATTTTTATTTATTCCAGTAACTTTTGTTTAAACCCCTTTGTGCTTCTTTAGGCAATGAATTTAACTCTAATGACAAATTAAGAATGACGGTCAATAAACTCCCCTGCCCTATTCTGTGAGGAAACCCTCAAAGAAATAGATAAATTTATAAAATCTTCATTATTTGTTCCCGTCAAAAAAATAAAATAAAAATAAATAAATAAAAATGAATAAATAAATGAAAATAAATAAATAAATAAATAAAAATAAATAAATAAATAAAATAAAATAAAATGCATTTATTTAACTGAACTTCGAAATAAAAGTTGAAGAAGGTAAAACTGTAAAATCAAAGCAAATGTCAATGTATTAATTTTTTAAACTCTGCAGTAATTAAAACGTATGTAAATAACTTTTGTTTTGATACTTAAATTTTCGTATTTTTTCCTAATGTGAAAAATAAATTTTAGTAACATTAATTGTTACTTATTTTCAACATTTAAAATCTAGATTTAAACTTGATCTCCGTTAAGAGACCACCTCTCAAAGCGACCAATGTTTATTAGAACGGAACGTGGTCGCTTTAGGGAGGTTTACTGTATTTGTCATCAGAGATGAAAAAGCGTTTTACTGATAAGAATATCTTTTCACAGTAAAAAGGCAGTATATACTTCAGTGGTACAATTGTATAAACACCTATAGGAAGGAACTGGTCTGGTGTAGAGAAGAAGAAACTGAAACCTTTGTGGGAGGAACTGTATCTGTGTGTGATCCCTGCTGTAATATAAACTAATTAGTTTCAGGTTTCTTGGCGAGGAGCAAAGACGTACTATAATATAGGGACCCAGAATCTCCACAATGTAAGAAATGCCCAAGGCTGTATTCTCTTTGAGAAAAATGATTTTGAGTCAACATGCTATGGTGGTTAAAAACATTTCCAGCACGAATAATGACTAATACTGTTTCTGCCCCCCCCCTTCCCCTTCTCCAGCTACGGGCTTGCTTTAAAAATGTTTTGAAAAGATATCAATATATAAATTGTTTACTTTTATTTTTAATTAGTTGACCTGCTTTATATAACTTACTTGAATATTGTGGTACTTTAACCTATTGAAACAACATTCCGATGACATTAAACCTTATAGCGCTGGTGAAAATGACAACTAAATTATAATCTAAATATATTAAATAATGTTAATAATACAACTTCCAAGTGTATATATCTTGGACTTGTTACATGTGTAATAAATGAATGCATAATAAATAAACAGATCATACTCATATAAAAAATTATTCTTAAATTGTGACAGATTTTTAAACATTTCTGAATACGTATGCATTTTAAAACTTTCCAAACACAGTTGAAAAGTGTTTATGAATTTGGTTTCTCTGCCTGCCATGCTCAAACTCTCGTAAAGATAGAACTCGGATTGCCATAAAATTTTTATGTTATTGAGGTTTTTTACAGAATGTTCGGTAGTAAAAAAGAAGTGTGTAGAATTTGTGGTTCGTTTACAAAGACACACAAAAGAATTCCTTTACATTATGAGCTATGAGGAAAAAACGTTTGAGCTGCATTATAATAATTTTATGATACATCAAACATAATGAAACTTACTGGAGTACACAAAATATTTTTCTATATATTATATTCTATAGCAATTACCGTTCCTTTACAGAGAGACACGAAATTTGCTTACAGGCACAGGAACTGATTAAAATCCATAATTGCTGGAAGTGAGTTCTCCACTGTGGGATATATTTTTACATCTTACACATCTTTATTAGGTTACCAAATTTTGAGTGGTATGCATTTTTAAACTTATGTAAATCTTTACAACATACTTTTGCTTAACTTTTGTAACTTATGGAAATCTTAAGCAATTGCTGAAAATGGATTTTACAGCATTATGTCTTTTTAAATTGTTTATTAATGTATAATTGTATAATATATAATTATATAATATATAATTATATAAAATTGAAAAAAAAAAAGACTCAAATGTAAACTGGCTACTTTCCGATAAATTTTTGTTCGTAAACGTATCAGACTGGCAAGTGCTCTTGTTCAGAAACTGTAATCGAACTATTTTTCCGCTTTTACATAAAAGCGGAAAATGACTGAAACATAATTTTTAGAGAATGGAGTCAAAGTCTGAGTTTTGAGTACGTCTTGATTATATACAGAAAAATTATTTTAGTATGTTTTTAGCCGAGTGTTGAAGTGTAAATAAATATATAGTGCAGATAATTAGATAAGCAAGTTTCTGTTATCTCTACCAAAGGTATCTAATTGTATATTCTTTTAATTGATTGCTTAAAACTTTGTATCAGAAAAAGGGAATGATTTTGTAAACTAGCATTTTTATACTTTATTTAATTTATTTTCTCTGCAGTTGGTAGACAATTTTTTTTTTTTTTTTTTTTTTTTTTTTTTTTTTTTTGCGACCGATTGAAGAAATTTATTTCCGTGATCTTGGCAAAATTCACGGTATTTTTCCATTATTGTTTGTAGAAATTCGCAGTCATTTCCGCGAACAAGTCACGAATTAACTTTACGAAATTCCGCAAAAGAAAAAAAAATATCACTTCCATGGAAATTAAAAAGTATTCATGAAAAAATTTAAGGAAGGTAAAATAGAGCACAGCATTTCTTATTATACGGGATTTTACTACTTTGTGGATGGTTCGCGCAATGCCGCACGTTACTTCATAGCCTGCCGCTCAAAGAAAACTTTGACCCACAACGGAAACTCTTGAAATGCCCCCTCCTAGAGATCTGCATGGGATCGGGGCCCGTATCCGGTCGGAAAAGTAAAGTCAAAATTTCTAACGGGCCGGTAGATTGAAGTCGATTTTTTTAACGGACCGGGCGGCAGAAAAAAATCGAGAAGAAACCAAAATTATGGCCCCGGTCCATGCCCATAAAAAGATTAAATCTTAAATGGCCGATCTACCAGATATAGAAACTAAGCCGATAAAATACGACGGCCAGTAGTAGACTTAAGAAGTTACTTCAGTCGTGCGAAAGGCGCCCATTCGTTAATGTTAATCTTATGGGAGAATTTTTTAAAAATATCTCGTTTGCATTTCAATATCCTTAAATCGCAATTTTTTTTGCATTGAATATCTGAGTTAAATCTCAACAAAGGCTGTTTTGTACTTTTTCGATTTTGTTTGCAGTTGTTTTTAATCAGGATAACCGGTTTAGAACATGAAAGAAAAATATAAAATATAAATAAAATAATAAAGAATATGAAAATAAAGAAAATCTGCAAACAAGATCGAAAAAGTAAAACAAAACAAAACAAAACAAAAAAGGCCTGTATAGAGATCGACCCCAGCTATGCAATGCAAAAAAAAAAAAAAAAAAAAAAAAAAATCTGTTAAAAATATTGCAATGCAAAAGAAATATCTTAAGAGGCCATATCAATCAAACGAAAAGACCCGTTCACTAATGCTAATCCTATGGAAGACATTTATAAAGATATCTCGGTCGCATTTCAATAATTTTAAATGGTTTTTTTTTTTTTTTTTTTTTTTTTTTTTTTTTTTTGCATTGAATAGTTAAGATCGATCTGTACAAAGGCCGTTGTTTACTTTTTCCATTTTGTTTACATGTATTTTTAATGAGGACACTTTCATTTTCGAAACCGGTTTCGAAAGTAAAAGCATCCTTATAAAAAAAAAAAATCTGCAATCAACATCGAAAAAGTAAAAAACGGCCTGCATACAAATCAATCTCGGTTATCCTATGAAAAAAAAAATCACTTTAAAATACTGAAATGCGACAGAGATATCTTTATAATTTTTTCCATAGGATTATCATTAGCGAACGAGTCTATTCGTTTGACTGAAGTAGCCTCTTAAAAAAATTTCTCCCATTGAACTAACATTAGCGAGCGGGTCTTTTCACATGACTGAAGTAGATTCCTCGGGCAAGTAATTTGTTTTGAAAAAAGATTAGTAGTAATAAACAACTTTTGGTAACGGGAAATTTGGAAATATACCTTAATAAATTATAGAAAAATATTTTCAAAAATCTCTTAATATATATATATATATATATATATATATATATATATATATATATATATATATACAGCTTCAAAAGCTATAATGTTTTTAACCATCTTTTTCCTTTCATTCTGAACATATTAATGATATTAAGAAATCTAAACTTAAATTTAAGAGTCTCATGAGTCTAAGTGTTTATTAATGCTACTATTCTGTATATTCTACCTCGCGAACATATAGTAATCTAAATTCTAAAATATACTGTTAAAACTTTCCATGAATATTTATGCAGTATTCCAGAAAAGAATTTCAATTGTATGTTAAGAAAAGTCGGCGTTTTTGGTGGAAATTGAGTGGAGTCTGATTTCTTTTATTTTTGCGCCGGGCCGTGAAATGAAAAAAAATACAAACCAGCCGAGTTGGGCCTAATTATTTCTCTTTCGGGCCGGGACGGGGCAGAAAATTCTGCCCCGTGCAGACCTCTCCCCCCCGCCCTCCCCTCTCTGCTGAAAAAGAAAATTTTATACAAAAAAAAGGTGCTCTTGCTATTTTATTTAAAAAAGACTTCTTTAAAATATCCACGTTCCAGTAATTTGTACCGTTCCCAAAAAAATCAACAAAGCATCTTTTTCCTTCCAAGATGTTCATGATTGGAGATCATAAGGCACGTCATGCAGCTGGTAGGGAATAAACTCCGCCTCCAGTGAGTGATAAGACTACCAGATGTTGGCGCGAGAGTGCTTTATTTTTTTATCTTTTTTTCTTCGTTAAAAATCTCATTTCGCCAAACTTCGGATACCCTGTTGCAATCAGAGCCATCTGTCGGAAAAATTCAACACGACAAACGTGTTCCTTTGCCCCTTAACCATTTCAATGTACTCTTACTGTCTGCATGGCGTTACTTACAGCTAAAAGCAAGTGTGGTGTTATATACCTCTGAAAACTTGAATTACATGACCATATCTCCTAATCCTTCAGATTTTTTATCAGTACTGTTTCTGAATAAAAATCTTCATCTTATTTAACCACAAATTTCTGTTATTAAATAAAGCAAATATTTTTATTCTGAAATAGTAGTAACAAAAAGCATAAAAGGTGGCAGTTTATGTAATAGATGTGTGGCTGACAACTAAAGTAAACAATCAGCTGTGTGCATTAATCTGATGGCTGTCGATAATAATACAGAAGTGAGAAAGAATAAAAATTAAAAGTTACAAAATTTCTAATTTTTCTAAACTTTCATTAATTGAGATCCTAAATAATGCTGCTTTCTGAAAAATTCCAGTTTTTCAGATTCCAAATAAGGATTCTGATAGTATGTTTAAATTTTTTATTACAATATCATCACGGTGGGAATTAATGAAACTTTTTTTTAAGATTTATTACATTTGCAGAAGTGTGAGTCATAATAATAATAATAATTATTATTATTATTTACACTAAAATTTATATTAAAATTTAAATTCTGAAATGAAGATTTGTTTATATTGGCTTCTGAATTTAAGAGAATTGAATTGTATATTATTTTATTTTTAGGGATGCTGTTAAGGAAAAAAGTACTCCTGAAACATTAAATTTATTGGGAGATGCTTACATGAAAATTCAAGAGGTAAATAATATCCAATTTTATATTTATCTATGTAAATCATAAAAAAATATATTGTTACTTAAATACTGAATGAATCTTTATAAGAATGTTTTTTGTTTTACAGGATTTATATTCTTAAATACTAAATTAATGTGATAAAAGAAAAAAAAGTTTCTCCTGAGAAAGTGGTATATTTTACGTAGGCTAATTTTAAAAGGAAATATTTGTCGCTGTCCTTTTCTAGGAAGAAAACTGTATTTAAGTTATAAATAATAATTAAGTTAAATAATTACTTTTTATTAACTTTTTTTAGTATTAATAATAAATAAGTGTATTTTTACATTCTACTGCATTCTTATCTTGTAATAGCTGATAGTAACATATAATGCATAACATCTAGCATGATCTAATTACGACAGTGGAGCAAAATTTTGTAGGATGATTAAACAAGATGGGAGATGAAGGATTCTGCAAAAAAAAATGAGTTTCAAAAATCACTGCTAGGGGGATATGTAGCACTGCTTTTATCATGCAATTCTTCATTCTTGTCTTGTTTATTCTTGTAATTAGATTATGCTACAGAACATGCTGAGTACAGTCAGTTTAATTATTATGGTCTAACATGGCCATAATTAAACTGACAGTACTTAGTGTTCTGTAGTGTGATCTAATTGGGAAAATAGAGGTAAATTTTGTAGGATGATTAAAAAAATTGGAGACAAAGATGTCTGCAAAAAACAACTGTCACATATCCTCTAGTGGTGATTTTTGTAACTATTTTTGTGGAATTCTTTATCCTCCATCTAGTTTAATTATCTTACAAAATTTGGTTTCATTCTCATAATTTAATAATTCTACAGAACATGCTGAGTACTGTCAGTTTAATTATGGCCACCTTGTATATTGTTATTGCATGATTGAAATCATAATTATATTCAACTTTCAGATAAAACATTAAATGATAAATCAAATATATATAAGGATTAAGGCTTTAGATATCTAACTTCCTTATAGAATTCTTAAAAAGAAGATTAATGAATTAAAGATTTGTTACCTCATATGTTTTTCAGTGTTTGTATACTATTAATTATCAGAAAGTTGAGAAATAGGAATTGAAACAAACAGCATTTTCAAAACTTTGTTTTGTAATGATATATGATATGAAATTTCAATCAGAAGTATGGGCTGATTCTAATATTTTAACTGATTTAATCTAGGATATTTAATCTCTTATTCCTCTGCCTTATAGTATTCCTTTGTCTGTCCGTTGCCTAAAGATACAGTTTTAAATTACATTTCTAAAACTTTCATGTTGTTCTAACTCTTCAGTCTGCCTTGGAGAAATGTATTATTTTAGTACAGAAGACTTCTGATTATCTGTCATTCAATCAACCACTACCCTCGGTTAACCTTCCTTCCTTCTTTAAAAAAAAAAAAAAAAAATCAGAAACGAGCAACAAAAACTCACATGTACAATGAACCTAAGTAAGGTTGCGTTATTCTTCAAGAAGAAGCAGATGCAACCTAAGTACTTTTATTACATAAAAATCATAATCTTGCTGCAGTAAAAGCACAAGCAAAATGCAAACAAAAATGTATATTTCAAATAAAAATCAAATTTCAAAGTAATTGCAATTACTTTGATTTTCATTTGAAATATTGTATGCAAGACGAATGTTTCTTTCTGGAATAATTTCCATGTATTAACAAAAATGTATAACAGATTATTTTGGATCAAAACAGGTACTATATATTTACTCTGCAAAATTCTAAATTTGTCTCATAAATTTATATTTTTTATTATTAATTGTACTTTTTATTTGCGAAATACACAGCAAATAAAAAAAGGCGCTTAAATATTGTTGTTTTATAAACCAACAAATAAAAATGTGATTTTGATAATGCTCTTGTACTGTCTTTTGATTATCTGCCACCCCATCAGTCCCGTGAGTGACAGATAATCGGAAGTTTACTGTACTTCTTTTGTACACTTGTATGTTAATGTATGTAAAGTGCATGGTTTAAAGAAAAATATTGAAATCAGTTTAAATAATAATTTTGAAAAATGGAGACAGCTAGTCTTTCCTGTTTCAGAAAAAGCTTTTAGTGGCCATCCATTAATTCTGTCCTGCGAATTTCATGGTTTTTTCTTTCCTCCCTCTATATTACAGGTATTAACACCTAAGTTATACCGAATGTGATTTTTTTTTCAACTATTAATTTTTTGGTTTTTTCACATATTTCAGTGGTAGATGACATGTCAGTATTTAGAATAACAGACACACATACTGACTATATGAGGTGCCACTTCTCTGTGATCAGTTGTTGCAATGTATTAAATGAATTAATTAATTGACACATAAACTTTATATTTGCATAAATCTATTTTGAATTAGAGACAATTTTGTTTCAGTAAAAACAAATGCATCATAGATTAATACTTTGTAATGAAGAAGGCCTATTCTTTTTATGAAATTTGCCAGCATTCTTAATATTATGTAAAAAGTGTTGCATAGTATGTGCACTGGTGGTCAAAACTTAAGGACCAAGAAGAAATGTGCATGTAAATGAGAATCTACGTGAGATTGTGGGTCAAGAAGCAAACAATAGTATTAACAGAATGTTACACAGGATTTAATAGAAAAATTTTGTTGAAAGGATGTATACAGGGTATTATCAGAGGTTCTTTTCCTGAAATGTGAATATTGTGCGAAAACATGACTGTACAAAGAAGGCAAAATACTCACAATTAACAATTGTCAGTGCCATATCAATAAGGAATGTGACCACCATGTAATACGAGACAACTTTCAACTCACATGGCATACTCAGAACTGTTAGGGATTAGCACCAGTACCAATTCCCCAACATCTTATACTTGTAAAACTGATTAAAAAATTATGCGTTGATTAAGCATAGTTCAACAGTGAAAGTAGATCCGAGGATGGATTTCTAAAAATATGCAAATGAGAAAAATAATGAAGTACGTTGAATGAAGGAATCTTAAAAGTGGATGAAGTAAATGACAGGTGAGATAAAGCTCCAGGCTTAAACTTCTTTTATTAAGTTCCAAAGTTCACAGTAAAAATATCTTGATAAAAACAGTCTTTAAAATAAACCAAATATTGATGAATAAACAACAAATCACTTTAAATCAAAACAGCCATTTAAACACTTTAACTCAGAAGCCATGAAGAACAGAAAAGACTAAATATCGTAACTTTAAAAGATGATTTTAAAAACAAAACGAAAATAAAAATAAGCCACATGATTAAATATTTACCACAAGATCAATACAGCATCCCGAGAATGCTCAAAGCAATTCTCGTATCGAGAGCATTGGTAGATAAAATAAGTAAGTATCCTTTCCTTCCAAATAACCCCTTTAAATACAGCAGCTGGAACGGCACGTGTCGACACGCCCACTCTCCAGAATGATCTACGAGATGGTGATTTGCCGATGATGAACTACGTCAACTAATTCATTCATAAATCCGTTCCCGCCATCTGTCGGGAGAAAAATACACCACGTCATACGCTCTCATAAATTCTACTATGTCGCGTGGCAAACGTAAACATCTGAAGTTGTAAAAATAAAGATACGGCGTTATCAATGAACTGTAACTAAAGAAACGTAAAGCTGAATAAATAACTAAAGGATTAAAAGGATGAACGCAAGATAAAAGGTGAGTTTAATTTCAGAATACTTTATATTTAAATGAAATGATCTTAATAAAAATAAAGTTTATAAATAAAGAACTGTAAATTATACTACCAGGGTTAATGTACTATTGAATACAATTAGAGGCATTGAGAACTGGGAAATGGGCTTGTTAATATTTCCTAACAAGCGCCCCCCCCCCTCTCAATGTCTCAATCGAAAATGAAAAATAAAAGATCTAAAAATCCTCACTGACCATGGAACACCTTCTTTCTATAAAAACGGTTAAAAACAATGAACAAAACCAAAAAAAAAAAAATATTAATCCTAACACTTAACATGAAAAATGCCTGATAATGGCTAGCAACTAACACAAATTAAGCATTAATAAACTTTCAACGCTTTAAATTTAACAACTAACATTAAAAACCGAGAAATGCCCAACAAAAATTTCCAAACGAAATCCCACAAATTAACCATCCAAAAACTTCAAAGTCAAAAGCCAAAAGATCCAGCATAAAACTTGCCTAAATCCATTCATGGCCTCTTTACAAAAATTCAAATTTTAAATTTCTAACAATATAAACACAATTCAAACATTTAACAAATTGAAAAATATCACAATGAAAAATCAACATACGTACCAACTTACAAAAGTAAAGTTTCAATTTGAAACAATACATACTAGCCAACTTCGTCATCTTGACCACAGCTAAATATGCAAATTTATACAAAACTTAAATAACTTTTTATTTAACAAGAACAAAGATAGAAAAATTAACTAGAGTAGCTTCATCAGTCTCTCCCAGTAGCTTCCAAAATCCAGTAAAAATGACAAACTTCAGCAATAACTTGGCATCTGATTAATAAGACATAACAATAAATAGCTGTACACTTATCCATCTACAGACAACATCTTACAGCAATATCCATTTTCTCTACCTACATTCGCACAAATATTCACATTGAAGATATCAGATGCCTGCAAATAAAAAGATCTATTAGAAACAACATAATCAATACAAAAATAGTCCATTATCATAAGATATATTCCTGTAACAAAACTTCTATATAAATATAACAGTACTAAATCCAACTTAAGACTTGACAAAGGTATAACAACTTTAAAAACATTAAACCTAAAAAAAAACTATTGCTACAAAGGAGAGAAACTGGATTTCCTAAACAAAAATTCATATTCTTAATTTCTATTACTTTAACTTTAATTTATTTAAACTTCAAACAGATTAATCAGAAACTTTAAACTATTAAATAGATATATCCAAATATTTTAAAGTTAAGTTACATATACTTCTCTCAACCAACTGATAAACGGGGACTAGTGACATTCTCATATACACAAAACTAGGGACTCACAAAATCAAAAATACAATGCCCGCAGAAGATCTGCCAGTGGCGGTTACCTCTTACACAAACTACCTCAGAAAGTTCTCTGGCATTTGTCTCCCAAGGGACCACCCACCCGAAATGGTACTGTGGGCTGCTCGAACCCCCAAGAATAGAATGGTAAGAGGCACCATTTCCACCATTGGATAGGAATTAAATGCTTAACAGCTAGATGAAAAAGGTAATGAAAAACAATTGTGATCAAGAGACTTCATAAAAGCTAGATAAAAACTTGCTAAACCTCGTTTGCCTAAACCATGTAAATGGCTATGGCCACTCACCACATACACAGGATTACAAACTTTATACATCATGTAAATCTTATACTGAAGAAAAATGGTGGTACGCAGTATGATTTCTAAAAACTTCAAACAGAAATCTAAAAACAATCTGAAAAGCTATCTAAACATTAAAAACCTGTATCAAATACAGTTCTAACAAAAATTAACAAATCGTGTTTGGTTTGAGGCTTCGTAAAGACATCACTGAGGTTTGACTTACTAGGAATATATTCTAAATCAAAAGCTTCACTGTAAATTAAATCCCTAATAAAAAATAACTTGACATCTATATGACGAGATTTATAGTTTTCTATAGGTGATTTTACGAAGTTAATGGCCGCCTGGTTATCTGCATAAAGCTTCGACTTGATACCTAAATCGCGTATGATTGCTCTATCCCGACACTCCTGCAGGATCCGCTCAAACCAAACCAGGTTAATGGAGGCCTCAGTCATGGCGACAAATTCCGACTCCGTTGTGGATAAACTGACGCACCTTTCTTTAAAGGTACGCCAGTCCACGGGGGAACTGCCATCCATGACTATTTACCCACCAACCGATGTTCGGTCATCCCGGTTCGCCGCAAAATCAGCGTCAGAAAAGGCAACCAACTTCTCCTCATTACACCGTAACCGGAGATGGTAATGTCGAGTATACTTTAAATAACCAAGCAACTGTAATAACCCGTCCCAATGTGAAATACCCGGATTAGACTGAAACTGACTATATATATTAACCGCATAACTAATATCGGGCCTGGTTCTACTGGCAATGAATGATAAACAACCCAGTAAGCTTCTATAAGGAAAACGAGCCATGTACTCTTTTTCAGAATCAGAAGAAGGACAATTAACCTTAGATAATATAACACCCTTACTAATAGGGAGAGACGAAATAGGAATTCGAAAATTCTTAAATTTATCACACACCTCATCAATATAACTAGACTGGTGTAAATATAACGACTTCCCCTTTTCAACAAACTCGACCCCTAAAAGTTTATGTGTTCTTCCCAAAAGCTTGATGTCAAAATGCTTTCCAAGCAAATCCAGGATTATGTCAATCTTCTCCTTAAATTTTCCAAAAACTACAAAGTCATCAACGTATAGTAGCAGAACTATATCAGAATCAAAAAGGTAAGTACAGTTACATGACTCAAATTTCCTAAAACCAATCTTTAACAAAACTTTATGGATCTCATAATACCACTCCCGGCCACTTTGATGCAGCCCATACAGCGCGCGATCCAGTTTGCAATACATATGCTCTTTACCAGGGATAACGAAACCGGGCGGTTGTGACATAAAAACAGACTCCCGTAGCGGGGCGTATAGGTAGGCGCTTGTTACGTCACACTGGACGTGTGACCATCCGCAACACGATACTAAGAGGGAAAAGAAAAATCGAATCACTCCAAAGTTTACAACAGGGCTGAAGGACTCCTCATACGATTCGCCCTTCACTTGTTTAAATCCCTGGGCCACCAAACGGGCCTTAAAATGAGCGATTCGTCCTCTTTCGTCCCTCTTGACCGTGTATACCCACCAACAGCCCACTGGGGTCACGTTTCCTGGCAAATTCTCCAAATGCCAAACCGACCGTTCGTTCATAACCCCGATTTCCTTTCGCATTGCATCAAACCACATCGCACGCTGCAGAGATTTCTGTGCCTGCTTAAAAGAATTTGGAATTATTATATTGTCTAGTCATGCAGATATATTTGAAGATTCAGGATTATCAGAGTTCTCGTCATCAGATTCAGAATGTATAGGGACTAAACCAGCATACGTATTTGAGCCACTGAAATCAAAAAGATTTGGATCATACTTAATACCATTTACATTACAATACCTCTCAACTTCTGCAGGTGATCTTAATCTATTATTTTTACCTTCCTCAAAATAGTAAATATCTGTTCTGTCCCTGGAAGATCGCTCTACAGGTTTACGTAACCACCTAACTTCTCGCTTGGAGGAAATAGGGGTTTTAACGTCTTCAGCTTCGGAATCAGACTCGGAATCTGCAACCCCCTTCCCATTAACCCGGGAATCCGGTGGTATGCTGGGAGGATTCAAGGGTCCCCAAGAATCTACTCCTCCAGCATCTTCACCCTGATTATCACCGGAGTCAATGGAGAAAGGATCACAAGATCCCGGGCCCATCACGAATCCACTGCCTCCAGGAACATCCTCAGGAATCTCTCTAAATGTAACACTAATAGTTTCAACAATTTGATCATTTTCAGGTATCCAGATCCGGTAACCCTTGGTATTAAAAGCATAACCCACAAGATAGCCCTTTTTCGCTTTTGGATCTAACTTTGAATTACGTTTCTGGTGAGGAATTCCCACATAAGCAGTTGTCCCAAAAGGTTTAAGATGCCTCACAGATGGTTTTCGGCCCCCATACAATTCAAAAGGTGTCTTTGTTAAAGACTTAGGACAGACCCGGTTCCAGGTATAACAAAAATATTTTAAGGCCTCTGGCCAAAACCTGGGATTCAATTTACTTTCAGCCAAAATAGTATGGACTCCATTGACAGCCGTCTGCATAAACCTCTCAATGGCCCCATTCTGTTGGGGAGAAAATGGATTTGTCAACTCGTGATGTATTCCCTTTTCATCAAAATATATTTCAAAATTATCATTGACGAACTCACCCCCGTTATCAGACTTAAAATTCTTCACTTTTCTACCCAAGAAATTTTCTGCACGAGTAATATGAGATTTGACAATATCAAAAACATCCGATTTTAATCTCATTGGGTATACTGAAACTCTACGGGAGTAGTCGTCCATAATTGAAAGAAAATACCTTTCCCCATTTCTCCCAACTGTTCTGCAAGGTCCCCAGACATCTGCAAATAAAAGTTCTAAGGGATGTTCAGAACGAATGCTGCCAATGGGTTTAAATGAAGGTCTTATAAACTTATTCAACTTACAGACTTCACAATGAAAATCGTTATCTTTTAGATCAACCAATCCCCAGACCCCATTTTCCTTACATGTATGAATCAAAACAGAGGGACTAATGTGCCCACATCTGCGGTGCCATAATTGCATTTTACTTATACGTTTAGCATTACCTGCAGAATTAGATTCAAAAGACACATTTTTCAAAGGTTTAGGAGCCCTAGGGAAAAGCTGATAAAACCCATTTTTCAAAAATGCATTAAATAAAATGACGTCTCCCCTCATGATGTCAATTACGCCTCCACCACCCAGAAATGTTAAGCCTTTCTTATCCAACTGAGGGCCAGAGATTAGATTACGTCTTAGTTGGCTCGAGTACATCACCTCCGTAAAGGTGAACACTCTTTGTCCAAAGCATAATTTTACCTCTCCCTTACCCTCAATCGGAAAAGATATATCCTTGACAGCCACATTCATTTGTTCATCTGAAATATTACAAAATTTAACAAATAAACTACGATTAGAACAGAAATGATGTGAAGCACCTGAATCAAAGATCCACGTGACGCATTACATAAACTGGCTTGAGATACAACATAAGTTGACTTACGTGAGCTGTCAGAAAAGTCCTCCATATCTGCTCCATGCTTTCTGGGCTGTTGTCTGGATACATGATTCTTTCCAAAATTACGGGATCTTCTATAAGGCCTGGGCGATGGAGATCTAGGATACTGTCTGGAATCACGAGAAAAACTCCAGCCAGCAGTGGAATCAGTCGATGAGTCACGATAATCACGTCGGTGAGATCCTCTACCTCTGGGCACAGTCGGAGAAAAATCAGAAGAACTCCTGGATTTCGGTGATGATTCTGCATAAGTTGGATGGCTCTGTCAATCAGAATTATAACGAGAGTTCAGATACTTGCGACACTTGCTTCGAACATAACCAGAAACCCCACAATGCCAACATTTCTTATAAAAACGTGGTTTCTTCTTATATTTTACACTGTTAGCTGATGGCACGTACTTAGAACTATCTTGATCACGAACAGTCAATCTGGTCTCTTCAGACACTAATTCTAAAACTATCTTTTCAAACTTAAACTCATCTTCGGACCACCTCAAGATACTCTGCACAATACCATCATATTTCCGTGGTAAATACTGTATTAATTGAAAACTCAAATAAATCTCGTTAAAACCTTTGTCTTGTTCTTTAATTATACTCATAAGTCTCCTTAATCTAGTTGCAAAGATATTTATCGACTCGTTCTCCTTCTTTCTGCATTCTATCAATTCACTAAATGACTTCATCAAAAATGACCTAGAGTCGGGATGGAAATGTAACCGAATTTTGTTCCAAGCTTGAACAGCGTTCGTACATTCAGCAATTACACGCTTAAATTCTCCTTCAATATTCAAAAATATTGCCGAAAGAGCTTGCCTTGAACGCTGTTTAAAAGTGCTTACATCTGATTCAGTTACTGTAGTACTCAGGACCAGCTCCTCTTTACCAGATTCTATAATGTCCCACAGTCCTTTGTCAATTAGGACATATTTCATGTCAATGCTCCATCCAGCATAATTCGTGGAGTTCAGCTTTTCGACTGTGTTGCCGGCCATTTTTCATCAACTTCAACAAAAAAAAAAATAATGAAGATGAATGATAAAAATAGAATTTAAAAATATAAAACTTTCTTCATAATCTTCTTCAAAAAAAATTTTTTTTTTTTTCAGACACGTACTAAATCTTCGCCCCCCCCCCCCCTCTTTTTAATCACGCTGCGTCATTCTTTTAACTTAAATATTTCTCATAGACCTCTATAAAGGGTAAAGGGCCAACTGAAGATTCTCAAATTCAATCTTTCCCATTAACCCATATCCTCAAATCTGGACTTATCTGCCCATAACCAAAAACTGTTAGGGATTAGCACCAGTACCAATTCCCCAACATCTTATACTTGTAAAACTGATTAAAAAATTATGTGTTGATTAAGCAGAGTTCAACAGTGAAAGTAGATCCGAGGATGGATTTCTAAAAATATGCAAATGAGAAAAATAATGAAGTACGTTGAATGAAGGAATGTTAAAAGTGGATGAAGTAAATGACATGTGAGATAAAGCTCCAGGCTTAAACTTCTTTTATTAAGTTCCAAAGTTCACAGTAAAAATATCTTGATAAAAACAGTCTTTAAAATAAACCAAATATTGATGAATAAACAACGAATCACTTTAAATCAAAACAGCCATTTAAACACTTTAACTCAGAAGCCATGAAGAACAGAAAAGACTAAATATCGTAACTTTAAAAGATGATTTTAAAAACAAAACGAAAATAAAAATAAGCCGCATGATTAAATATTTACCACAAGATCAATACAGCATCCCGAGAATGCTCAAAGCAATTCTCGTATCGAGAGCATTGGTAGATAAAACAAGTAAGTATCCTTTCCTTCCAAATAACCCCTTTAAATACAGCAGCTGGAACGGCACGTGTCAACACGCCCACTCTCCAGAATGATCTACGAGATGGTGATTTGCCGATGACGAATTACGTCAACTAATTCATTCATAAATCCGTTCCCGCCATCTGTCGGGAGAAAAATACACCACGTCATACGCTCTCGTAAATTCTACTATGTCGCGTGGCAAACGTAAACATCTGAAGTTGTAAAAATAAAGATACGGCGTTATCAATGAACTGTAACTAAAGAAACGTAAAGCTGAATAAATAACTAAAGGATTAAAAGGATGAACGCAAGATGAAAGGTGAGTTTAATTTCAGAATACTTTATATTTAAATGAAATGATCTTAATAAAAATAAAGTTTATAAATAAAGAACTGTAAATTATACTACCAGGGTTAATGTACTTTTGAATACAATTAGAGGCATTGAGAACTGGGAAATGGGCTTGTTAATATTTCCTAACAAGAACAACATGATTCAGTAGCTGTTGAGGCAAGTTGCTCCATTCCGCCTTCACTGCATGGATGAGGGTTTCTTTGTTTGTGGGAGGAAATTGTCGAGCAGCAGTATGTCTTCCCAAGGTTCCCATACATTTTCAATGGGATTCAGGTCAGGAGAATGTGTTGGCCAGTCTATGCAATGGATATCTTTGGCCTAAAGACAATCTTGTACAGACTGTGTGCAATGACAAGGTGCGTTATCGTAAGTTGATTTGCTAACTAACCAGCTGTGCTGCTTTGGTTCCTTTTTGCTGAAATAACAATATAGCGATCTTCTTGGGATGTCGTACTGCTAGGGTTGACCTCCTCCCTTGTGCCTAGTACATATTCCACTCTTTTGGAATGCCGCCCATAGCCTAGAAACAATACTGTGTGCAATGTTAAATTCACGGGCAAAATCTCTCATTTTGTGTCCTTCTTCCAAATTTTTGATTATTCTACTATGAGTAATATCATCTAAATGATGGCTCAAAGATATGCTCAAAATTTCAATGTTCAAGCTTCATTCCATCTCCTTCAATTTTTACATCTAATGACAACTCACAGCACCCGCCACTTGCCTAAAATCTCTTATCTCTGCTGTCACATGATTGACAAAAGCGAAAGTACAAAATTTGCATAATTTTCACAAAACAGAGTACATCCCACATTCATGCAAATTTACACATGCTGCTGTGGATCTATTTCTGACTTTAATCGTTGAAAATAACAGTGGTCCTTATGTTTTGTCCACCAGTGTATATTGCCTAATGAAATTAATATTATAAAATTGTCAAAATCATGCTCACTTTTACTTCAAGCTCTTGCAATTGAAAGGAAAAGGAAAAATGTCTAAAACTGATAGAGTAAAAATACATATTTTTATGATTATTTTTCTTGCAAGCAATGTCTACTTAACTGTTTTCAAGTTTTAGATAGGACTTGTTACTCAGAACTTGTTAATCAAACCTCTTCCAGTCTCATGCTGTGTCATATTTTTTTACCCCTTTTCTTAACTTAAAGTAGATAGATGATTTTCCCCTAACTTTCTTTAATATCAGGTGTATAGGTAATAATTAAAATTTTCTCTAATTTCCCTTTACGTCTTTTTGCTTTAACATTATAGCCAGAGAAGGCAGTTGAAGCTTATGAGCAAGCTTTAAAGCAAAATCCAAAAGATAGTGATTTAGCAAGCAAAATAGGAACTGCTCTTGTTAAAACTCATAACTATGAAAAGGTTAGTATATTAATAGTTTTTACCTAATTTTGCAGTTTCTTAGCAATTTCATTTCTAAAATATGCTAAATTACCTGTTATTTTCAATTGAAAAATTTTATTCTTATTTGTATATTGCAGACCTGCCAACTGCGACGAAAAAATCGTAGTTGCTATAATTTGGACTTATAAACTACGATGCTACGAAAATCGGTCTTAAACTACGATTTTTTGCAAAAAGCACAAATGCATTTTTTGTTTCTAGTTGCGATTTTTATCAAGCACAAAATTTTTTTCAGGAGTGAATCTGTTCCAAAATTTCCAAAATTTTGAAGTATTCATTTCCGAAAGTTTAAAAAAATTGGTCATTAGTCCAAAAATTCAAGCATTAAAAAATGCTCATGGGGGAAAAAAATCTGGGCTGCAAAACGAACTTCTTAACTAAAACCCTATTTATGTATATTATCCAAGAATGAATCATGTTCCTGTAAATATTTATATAGGAATTCCCTTCCTTAGAAACAGGGGTGCTGTTTTAAGAATTTCTGGAGGTAGTGGGGAGGGGGGTCTTTGAGGGGCAAGTTTTGAAATAGTGTGCAAAATCACACGGATTGTACGCGGAAAAGGAAAGTCCTGCATAATGAAATTGCTGTGCGGTATTCCCCCTACAACTTCTTCCACAGACCTATGATTCTTCTATGAGTATATTTTGTAATTTCTTGGAAGTCCACGAATTTCTTTTCTTTTATGGAATTTCCCTAAATTAATATCTCAGAAACAAATAGTGATTATCTTCAATAAGTCGCTGAATAAAATCGTTAATTTCATTAAGAGTACAGAATGAAATTGCGAATTTCGTCAAACGATTGCGCAAAAATTACGAATTTCAATAAACTATTGAGGGAAAAATATCAATTTCGTCAAAAGGTCATGAAAACGAGTAGTGAATTTTGTTAATTGGTCGCGAAAAGATATCGGTAAATTTTGCCGATCGGTTGCAATAAACTATCGCGAATTTCGACAAGTGAACGTGTAAAAAAAATCAATTTTGTCAATTGGTTGCGGAAGAAAATAAATTTCGTCAAACGATCATGGTAAAAACATAAATTTTGTCAAAATATTGCAGAACAAACACGCAAATTTTGTCAAAAGATTAGTAAGAAAATGCAAATGTCATCGAAAGATCAGTAAGAAAATGCAAATTTCACCGAAAGATCGCAAAAAGAAAATACTAATTTCATCAAAGGATCGTGTTAAAAAACGCAAAATTCGTCAAAAGATTGCAGTAAAAAATGCGAATTTCATCAAAAGTTCATGATAAAAAATGTGGATTTCAACAAAAAATCGTGATAGAAAAATGTGAATTACGATTGTGGGGGAAAAATGTGAATATCCTGAAATGATCGCGGGGAAGAAATCACGAATTTCATGAAAATTTACTGCACTGGGATAAAAAATTGGAATCAGGCTCCTTTTACAAATAATGTAAAAAAAAAAAAAAAGTCTGGTAAACGAGAAGAAACTCTAAAAATCGCATATAAATTTTCCGAGGAAAAAAAGTTACTATATTGAGTTGAAAGACTGAAACCTTATTCCATTTACGAATGTCAAAAGATGGCTGCGAAACACGAAAAACCAACCAACCAACCACCAGATTAATTTTAATTTTGTGTGCTACGATTTCTCATTTTCAAAGGTTGGCAGGTCTGATATTGAATCAAAAATAGTTATTTAATTCTTTATTTCATCCTGGAGATTTTAATCCTAGATAACTAAACTTTCATCAATGTTACTCTGTAACTAATCATTCAATTCTTAGACTACAAACTAAAAACTAGTGTAGTAGTTATGTATGTATCTTGCGATTCTGAAATAGTGAAGCAAAAAGAAAAAAAAGCTGCTGTTAACTAACATTTATACTATATGTAAAATATTATATTTGTAGGTAGATATACGATAAGTTAGACTCAGTATCTTGTTGTTAACAAAACTTATTTATTTAACAGTTCACATTACAAGGACTGCTAACTACTACACATTGGTCTTCTACTACTACACACTATACATTGCTTTCTGTAAACTACACTTTTTAAAATTGTTTTTAATGAGTGATACTCTTATTTTGTGATCTTCCTGGTTTCTTTTTCATTTTCAACTTGTATAAATTTCCCATTATAAATTTTTATTATAATAGGGCTGTGTGAATTTTAAGTAAAAATATACAGTTGGTGTTTTGGCTAAAATTTTTAACTTCTGATCTTAAATTTTAAAAAAACTTTATTCAACTTATAATATGATTTTAAATTATAAATAACAATAATAATTTTGAAGATATGCATATTTGTATAAGGCTTTTGAATTTTTATAAGTTAAATTTTCCTTTTGCTGTGTGATTTTAATGTTTGATACTTCAATGAGCTTCATAAGTAAAATTTATTTTAATATTATCATGTTTTTGGATTTTTCTACTTTCATTGTGTTTATAATTTTAGTGACCACACCTGGCACCTACATCTTTAAATTATACATTTTATGAGCTTGAACTATACATTAGTACTCACAAATGTTGTCAGCTCTGTATTATATTGACTGTTAGCTGTTTTGTCATGTTCTAAGGGGGCTTCAAGAGTCATAAATACATTTATTTAAAATCATATCATGGCTTCTAGGGAATGCTATTTCAAATTTTGCATTCTTAGCCCATTATCTCAACTTTGGATAGAGAACTTGTAACTTTTTCAGTTGAATAAGAAGGTGGTCAGCTGTGTGGAAACTTTAACTTAATTGTTTTAATACTTTTGATTGATGTGTGGTCAATATCTGTATGATTCCCAGGCTACACTTATCCAGACCTTAACCACAATCAACTACAGATTGTGTTAGTTTCACATAAAGATGGGTATAAATTTCTATCTGAGAGTAATATTTGATGCGTTAAGAAAACAACTTAAAATGGGCTCAAAATCAGATATTAAACATTACCATGATTGTACAAGTGTTTTGGTTTCTTGTGGGATTTAGAAACTAGTTGGGGTTAATGCCAACACTTGCAGTTATAACCTAAATAAATATGTAAAGAATTGGCAGATAGAAACAATTTTATTTGGGGCTTCATTGTAGACCAAACTATTTTATTTAGCAGTTCAGTGATACACCTACAGTTTGGGCAAGGCTTCAAGAGTCTTAAATATTATTTAAAATCATGTCATGGCTTCTAGGAAAGGCTGGATATCTTAAATCTTACATTCCTAGCCTGGGATCTCAACTTTAGAGCTTGTATTTTTTTTCAGCAGGAAGGGGGGGGGGGGGGGTATAAGCTGTGTGGGAACTTTAGCTTAATTGGTTTAATAGCTTTTGATTGAAGTGTGATCAAGACCATACAATTCCAAGGCCTACACTCTTCTAATTCCCAACCACAATCAACTGCATAATTTGTTGACATTTGCATATTTTCATATAAAGACAAGTATAATTTTCTGCCTCAAAGTAATGTTAGTTAGGTGTGCAAAACAACTTAAAAGTAGCTCAGTGTTAGATATTAAAATTTAGGAAATATTTTAAATGGGACATTAATTTATACTTTAGATTTAAAATGGGATTTTACTATTTTAATGACTTTCATGTGTATAATGTTTTATTTTATATAAACTGTCTAGTGTTTTGTTTTGCCAATAATTAAGTAAAAGGACTTCATTTTCAACATCTTCCATATTCCTATGTAGATAATGATTATAGAAAATAATAGTCTCATACGCTATTCAAAAATTAAAATGGTAGATCAGGCAATGAATACTTTCAGAAAGTTTGGAGCATAAAAACTAAGAAAAATGACCTTTTATTGCCAAAATTAACATTATTTACAATGACAATTAAATTTGTAAGCAAATTCAACCAATTTCTAGTGTTCTAAGTATCTTTCATTAGCAACATCTTTCTTATGTTAGAGAAATCCCATCTCTTTTATTTTATGTGTATAGTAAAGGAGCAGTAAATAAAAAATCTTGGAATTCTGCAGAAATATGCCAAATGAGCATAAGTGGTAGTAGATGGTAGAACACTGGGTGGATGTTAGTTATCTAGGGTCAAAATATGCATTCTTTGCATATTTTAGATAAATTGTTAACTTATTCAGTATCCATACACTCTTTTATAAAAGTTTTACAAAACTGCTGAATTTAAAGTATTTTTTTGCAGGACCCTTCAAAACTCTTGAATTTCAACTCCACATCCTGCAAACTCCCAAATTTTGGTTTATAGACAGTAGCTATTCTAAATGTCTGCAAAGGTTTAGGGAGGAAAATCTTCCCTGCTTTAGCATATTTCTGCTTTTTTATAATTTCATCAAAATCTATCCCCCTCCTTATGAAATTTCTGCGTCCTACCTGTCCTTACTCAGTATACAAGCATCTTTAAAGCTGCTTTTTTTAATCTTCTGCCTTATATGTTGCTCACTAATATTAATAAAAAATTTAAATTAAATATCATCACAATTACCTTTTCCTTCTGAAATTTACACATTTTGCTCCCTTTTCTTACTCCAATGTTTTATTAAATTTTTGCCCAATTTGTTATTTTGCAGTAAAGATACATATTGGTCATCTCCCCTGACATTTCTGCTTTCTCCTTTTTCCCCCTCCAGAAAAGGAATGGGCAAAGGAAAAAGTTTATCCTTTTTTGCAGTTTGGCTGTTCTCGCACCTGTTGTAAATTGATATTTTTTATGATTTCAAAAATGTTCCTGAAAAAATCGCACAAAACTTCAACATTTTTATTTTCAAAAGTAACTATGAACCCTGTTATTCAATAGCTTAACTACTTCAGATTTTTAATTTGTAGTAGGAATGTGGTAACAATATGTTCATTAAGTGAACTGTTCAAAAATAGTATTAGAATCAACAGACTTAACACTGAACATAAGATGGTTGGAAGTAATTGCCCACATTCAATCTTTCTTCTCTGGGTATTTTATTCATAGTATGCAGAAGTAATAATTTTTATCCACAATACTCAGATTCAGTTTGTTGTTTTAATGATATAGCATTGAATGTGCTGCCAGAATGTTTGAGTTTTTTCTGCATTTGTTTTACTCTCATATATAATAACATTCTAGTTTTTAATTTATTTGTTTGTATTAATTGTGAATTAACTTTACTTTTGTAACCAGGCTGTAACTTATTACAAAGCTGCTATAAAAAGTGGAGGTTCTGAGAATCTAAGGTAAAAACCATGTTTATTCACTTTAAAATTAAACTTCATTAATTTAACAATTTCTTGAAAATTTACTAACTTTGTTCTTGATTTATTAATTTCTTATTACCCTGCAAAACAAGCGTAAAAGGAATTATGCATATATTTTTTTAATAAAAAATCTTTTTTTTTTTTCTCAATAGGTATGATTTGTGTTCACTGTTGCGTGTTATTAAACGTTATAAAGAAGCTGAAGAAATGATAAATTCAGCATTAGACAGTGGGCGAGGATGTAAGTTTTATTTTATCTTTTTGAATACCTAATATTTGACATTATATCCTTTAATCATTTGCTAGAATCTTGATTTTATTTTTCCTTTCCTAAAAAAAAAAAAAAATAGCTGATAATTTGAACTGGCTTACAATGGAGTCAAAATATCTGTGTCTTTTGTCTGATGTCTATTCAAAAATGGAAATGGATGATCAAGCAATGAGTGCTTTACAGAAAGCTTGGAGTGTGCAAACTCGGTAAAGCAATGCCTTTCATTACAAAAACTAGCATTATATTAGCATATAAATTTAGGAATTGATATCTTTTTTCAAAACCATTTTTATTGTATTTTAGACTAGTTTCCTTAATTTTAAGTATTTAATAAATAAATAGTGGCTGAAAAATATATCTTAAAACATATGTAAAAATATTCCTATTAATAAAACACCATTCTTATCTATTGTAAAACTCTTCATATGTGATAAAAATGTAATATAATTTGGCTTGATCATTGCTCTTCAGGTAAAGTGTTATTATTAATTTTAATTATTTTGAATTACTTTATATTTATTGTACTGCAATAAGGTAAATTTGTGTAATTTACTTTGTCTATTCCTCTATAAACAGAACAACTAATTCAAAAGTTTTTTGCTGTATAAAGTAATATTTCAGTTAGCTATTTTCATTTCAATTTACCTTACCTATTTATCATTTGAATATATCAGAAATGTATATCAATGTCTCATCCCTTTATAAAAAGTGTTATTTCATTTTAGTGCTCTCAGAAAAGTCCACATGGAGCAGACAGATTCAGAAGAATACCGCAGGAAAGCAAAAGAGTAATGTAATTTAATATATTGTACAAGCACATGTAACTTCATTTTATATGAAAAATTGCATTGGTAAAGTTGAAAAAACAAACAAAAAAACTCCCCATATTTTAATCTCTAAATTGTCACAGGGAGAAAAAAAAACAATAGCCATTCGACTAGAAATTATGACTTTTTTCAATTTATGTTGAAAAAGAAACTTAGGAGTAATCTTCATACTGAAATTGTACCAAACTTTGAAATTTTCAATATGAACACCTAATTTTGAGAGCATGTTTGGCATTTTTTGGTAAATTTCATTTTTTCAAATAAATAAGATCCAAAAATTTTAAAAATAAGTAAAAATAATCCCAAAGGATACCCATTTACTAAAAGCTCATAAAGTAAAGTAGTATTAATTGTGCGGTTATTACTACAATATTTACTTTTAGATATCGAGTGGTTCAAATTTTGACCAGAATGTATTGCTTCTTAAAAGATAGCAAAGGTTTAAATATGTACTAAGTATCACTTTTCCTCACAATTATTATTGCCCTGTATTGTGGAACAAAACAGATAGGATTATTCTGAGACGAATTCTCCAGTAGAAGAAGTTCATTTTCTATATTCAGTGGTTAGAAGTGGTGCACTGCAAATAGCAAAACTATGATAGTTGCTACTTTTTCAGTAGTTTATAGCATAGTGTGCTACATTTTGAACAATAGAATGTAGAGAGTAGTGCAATACAAAAAATTAGTCCTTTGTAGTGAGCATTGATGTTACTTTTAATGCTACTTTAGGAAAAGAAATGTGTTATTTTACAATTCACATGATCATAACTTGCTTCTTTTGTGCAAAATCTGTTCTGTTCTACAATTTGAGAATCTCAGCAGAAAATATTTGTTACAGTGTTTAGCAACACATTGCATGAAGTCATAGATTTTTCTGTTGGCACTTGCTGGGAAAACCAAATACTGACACACTAAAGAAATTAATTTTCTTGCTGTCAACGATTGCCTACTTACTTGTTATTATATCTTTATGTTTAAAGTCTGGGTTTCTTCATTTGGTGTTGCTTTATTTTCAGATTTATTTGTTGTTTGTATTTAGAATTGTTTTCTGTAATTTTCTAGTTTATAAAATTAGGCAACTGAATTCATTTAACTCTTAAGAAAACTCGATACAATTAACACTTTAAAAGTATGTTGGAGACTGAAGTGTTAAATGAACAAATCTGTTGGTAAATACATGAGTCAGCATTAATTTTATATCCCAATACAAAAATTACTGTAATAGAAAGTAAAATTTATGCAGTATATGATTATGCATAAATTTGTTACATACAATAGTAGTCTCTTGTTATATTGCTTTTCAGATATATGTATATATAGCTTTCTGTTTTCATGTCTAAAAAAAAACTGTAGTTTAATCACATTTTTATGTCATTATATTTAAATGTTAATTATGCTATGTATATCTCCCTTAATAATGCTAAAAAAATAATATATGTATAAACTAACAACTTGGAAAATAACACAAACGTTTTCTTGTATGCTATCTTAAATTTTTAATACCCTTGCTTATATGGCACTTATTTCATTGTATCCTACAAACATGATATAATGAGTAATTGCTGTATTATTTAATCCGTGTTCTCAATTTGAAATGCAGATTGAATCCTTTGTCACAATATGAAAGTAGCAAAGTATTGACTACTTTTGAAAAGTATTTTGTAGTCTTTACTTTTTAAAATAAGTACAGAGGCTGTTCACATATTTTTGAAACTATTTTGATTTTCTCTATGATTTAAATGAAAATTAAATCTATATGACACCAATTCGTAATATTGTCTGCATCTTTAAAATTCTTTGCCTTAAAATGTCACTAAAAAATAAACAGTGGATTGAAGGCTATGTATTTGTAAGAGAAGTATTGTAATTTGATTATTAAAAGAAGGTATGAAAATTACAGTTTTGATATCTCTACATGTAAAATAAGTGACATAATTAATATAAAAGGAAGTAAACATCAAAGTTTACATTTTGACTAGGAAAATGGTACAAAAATGTATATCTAACAAAGGTACACTCCCATTTATTATATCTAAAGTTGCATCGCATGTTTTAAAAGAAAATCCAATCCCCCAAAGAACTATCACAAAATTTATAAATATGCTATAGGAAGTGTAAACAAAATTATAAAATCTGATTTAAAATTAATCAAAAAACTTTTTTCTAATCACCTAATGCAAAAACATGTTTCTCAGTGTAAGACTGTGTGCAGATTGTTCTATGAAAATTATTTGGCAGGTCAAAAATGGAAATATGTAAGTTACAATTGATAAGGCTTGGCTATACAGGGTAATTATAATTAAAGTTGCACTTTCAGAAGGCTGTAAAATAAGAACCACTGGTCAGAATGACCTGATATTTCATGCGAGTATATGTGAAACAATGGGAATTTGTTTTGCGAAAGAAAAAAAGTTCAAAAGTTGATCAATAGATTGTGCTGTACTTGTCATAAAATGCTAATTAAAAGACGTGACATGCTGTTGTGACACTCTTTGTTCAAAGCCTATTCACCATGAGAAGGTGGTGTCACAGTGTATAGGAAAAAATAGGTTTTTAATTGTCCATAAGCAAAAAAAAACATAGAAAAGACAAAAACAAAATCGGTTTTTAATTGTCTCGAGGCCAAAAACTGTAGGAAAATCAAAAACTAATGATACCATCAAGAAAAGAAAGTAGGCTATGACTTGCCTAAGAAATGTTCAATAGTCTGACCACTATTTAATCTTATGAACTGAAAGCACAAAACAGCATGTTCCACAACAGATTGTAGTATTTAATGGGTGATATTGTGAATGTGTTGTGTAATGCATGTTTTCAGTTCACCTAAGTTTGCAATTGGACCACCGTACACAGCATGTTTTAGGTAATGCCACAAACAGAAGTCACAAAAGTTTAGCTCAGGTGATCATGGGGGCTAGGCTGTTGAGAAATGGCAGCTGATAATTCTGTCATTTCCAAAATGTAGACTCAACAGCTGCTTTACTGGTGCCGCAATGTGCACAGGAGCACCATCTGGCATAGAAATGATGCTAACCACATATCCGTGCTGGAATGAGCTGTTTGCACAAAACAGATTCATAACATGGTCCATTGACTGCACAGGTGATAGGACCCAAAAAACCAATCTTCTGAAAAATCAAAGACCAACGATAAATGCTGCCATAAACCCACACCACACAGTGACCTTTGCAGAATGAAGAGGCATTGGTTGCATTTGGAATGGATCTTTACTTGCCCATATTCTGCAATTTTCAGTATTGACAGAACCTTAGAGATGAAAATGGGCTCTGTCTGTTCACAAAATGTTCCATGGCCATGCATTGTCCACTTTCATTCAAGCAAGAAATTGCAGAGAGAAAGCCTCTCGTTTTAGCAGGTCAGCAGGAAGCAACTCCTGAACATGCATAATTTTGTATGGATAGCATTGCAGGATGTTTTGCAAAATCTTTATGCAAGATCCTCCGCACATTGCAACATCACTGAAGCAGCTGTTGAGTCTGCATTTTGGAGATGACAGAATTACCAGCCACTATTTCTCAACAGCCTGGCTGCCATCATCATGCTGTTTTGTGCTGGCAGTTCATAAGAAGAAATGGTGGACAGACTATTGAACATTTTTTAAGCAAGTCATAGCTGACTTCCTTTTCTTGATGGTTTCATCAGTTTCAGCTTTTTCTATGGCTTTCGGCCTAAGGGCAATTAAAAAACACATTATTATTAATTGACTGCCATGTATTATCTGATTGAAAAATTTAAAATATATGTGTCATGATGTATATTTATTTACTGTTTAGAAGGCCTGCATCAGAGCAATCAATATTCCATTTCTGTTCGTAATGCTATTTAAAATTTATAAATTTCATAATGTTGGTAGTACCTGATTTAGATATTTAAATATTTTTCAAGTCAAATATGTTGAACACAGTCAGATTGAGATGCACCTTTAACCAGTTTCTTGTGTAAAATTTTCTTCATGTGACATATAGGAAAGCAGGTAGAAATAAGGCTCATTCCATAAAAAATCAAAAGATTTGCGAACAATTGTAAAAAAAAAAAAAGATATTAGAAACCAGAAAAATTATAGATTTTTTAGTGATTAAATAAAAGACCCTGCTGTTTTTCCCTGCTTTGCATCTTTCTGCTGTGTAAAGGTTAATGATAATAGCAGATTATAATACTAATATTAATCTTCTTGGTAGAATAAAATCTTGGTAATAAAATCACGTTTAAAAATTCTTTCTCACCACTTTAAGGATTTATCTTTAAATGAAAGCATTAGATGAACAGATATACCACAATCTTTGTGAAAGTAAGGCTTAATCTGAATAGTCTTGTAAAAGGTTTAACTTTTTAAAAAAAATCTTTTTAAGGATATGTTGCCAGTTAGCTGTCCATGCATCTAAAAGAAATGATTTTGGTGCTGCTGTTCAGTTTTATAGAGAAGCTCTTACTTTTGATGAAAGTGATACTGAGGTAAATTATAATTTTTCCTTTCAAAATGTTTTATTATGATGATTTATGTATTGTGCATTTCTAACATATATTCAGCGATCAATACTCCTATCATATTTAAGATACCAATGTTTGCATTAAAAAAAAAAAAAATGAAGCCGATCCACTTTATTGCTTAGTTGTAAGAAAGGCTTTTATATTATTTTTGATTTATAATTTTACAACTCTGCAAATTTAACTTAACTGTTGTACATAATGTACCATAATTTCCAGCCTATAGTCTGCAGATGAAACAATTATATTTTAACCCAGAAATTTTATTTAATAATAGAAGATAAATACATACTGCAATTTAATGAGTTACATTTTAAGAAATAAGATTTCTGGGTCCCAATATAATTATTTTATCTGCAGATTATAGACTGGAAATTATGGTACTTAGTTTAGGTTTTTTAAATGTTCATGAAATTACCTAATTTCAATTTCAAACTTTTCTAATTTTTTGGTTTATTAATAAATTTAAAAGAATAAATACAATATATAAGTTTACTACATGTTTGAACATCAAGATACCTGCCTGAGGCATTTTTGCAGGGCTGTAGTAAAGGTTGCGCAGGCAGTGCCCTGACACCAGCCACTTCATGGATACATATAGTCATCAATTCAGAAATACCAATGATAAGCGAAGAAACAAACAAATTTATTTTGCATCAGGTATCAATAGAGCTCTTGTGGTGCTGTATATGTCTGTGGAGGGGAGAAGAATATCTTAAGTAGATATATACACTATATTGTACACTATATGGCCAAAGGTGACCGGTCACTTGCAATTTTAGACGTTTTGTCAAATATCTAGAAAAATACATGAGGAATTAACCTGAAACTGCAGGTGTGTAAACAGTATAGTATAAGTCATATATTTCGGCGAAGATTTTTACCCAAAACCTGATAGGAGACCATCAACATATTGAAAAAGAACGAATATCTTTTGGATAACCCTGTAAAAACTAATGTAGCAAAAGCGTTCAAACTCAAGATTATTAATAAGTGGCTTATTGTAATATACTGTGTTCATTTTTATGAGGATAGCATGTATACTCATAGAGAAATTAGGGTTTTTATAAAAACAGTCCCAAATTTTGCCAAGTTTTTTGCTTATAATTTGCAGAGTTCTTAATATAAAAAAAAGTTCTTTTCAAAAAATATGACAAACAACATTGTACACAATACCCTGCAATCAGAATGAAAAAGTAATAAAAATTGTATGAAAAATGAGCAGGTTTACTAAATAAAAATTCACTGCACATGCTTGAATGTAATCAAAATATAATTTGCAGAATGTGTTAGCTAAATGTATAGAGCAACTTTTGTGAAAATCTCAAAAACATAGTTTGAAAAGTCTGACAATAATCGTTTATAGAATAAGCTCAAAATCCATTATTCCTAAAAGAAAGCAAAAATATCAGGGGCTGTATCCAAATACAGTAGTACATGTAATATTGTGTATGCTATATTGGCACTAATCAATGGATATATGGATACAACCCCTGATCTTTTTGCTTCATTTAGGGAGCAATAGAGATAACCTTCATTTAGGGAACAATTCAATAGAGATAACCTTCACTTAGGGAACAATTCTTTTCAAAAAATATGACAAACAACATTGTACACAATACCCTGCAATCAGAATGAAAAAATAATAAAAATTGTATGAAAAATGAGCAGGTTTACTAAATAACGATTCACTGTGCATGCTTGAATGTAATCAAAATATAATTTGCATAATGTGTTAGCTAAATGTATAGAGCAACTTTTGTGAAAATCTCAAAAACATAGTTTGAAAAGTCTGACAATAATCGTTTATAGAATAAGCTCAAAATCCGTTATTCCTGAAAGAAAGCAAAAAGATCAGGGGCTGTGTCCAAATACAGTAGTATGTGCAATATTGTGCATGCTATATTGGCACTAATCAATGGATATATGGATACAACCCCTGATCTTTTTGCTTCATTTAGGGAACAATAGATTTTGAGCTTATTCTATAAATGATTATTATCAGACTTTTCAAACTATGTTTTTGAGACTTTTACAAAAGTTGTTCTATACATTTAGCTAACACATTATGCACATTATATTTTGATTGCATTCGTGCATGAGCAGTAAAACAGTTTTTAGTAAACCTGCTCATTTTTCATCCAATTTTTATTATTTTTTAATTCTCATTGCAGAGTATTGTGTACAATGTTGTTCGTAATATTTTCTGAAAAGAACTTTTTTTATATTAAGAACTCTGCAAACTATAAGCAAAAAACTTGGTAAAATTCGGGACTGTTTTTATAAAAACCTTAATTTCTCTACGAGTATACATGCTATCCTCATAAAAATGAACACAGTATATTACAATAAGCCACTTATTAATAATCTCGAGTTTGAATGCTTTTGCTACATTAATTTTTACAGGGTTTTCCAAAAGATGTTAGTTCTTTTTCAATTTGTTGACGGTCCCCTATGGGGTTTCGGGAAAAAATCTTCGTGGAAATATATAACCTATACTATACTGTTTATACACCTACAGTTTCAGGTTAATTCCTCATGTATTTTTCTAGATATTTAAGAAAACGTCTAAAATCGCAAACCAGTCACCTTTGACCATATAGTGTATTTAGGCAAATCTAGTCTATTTCTATACTATCACTGAAGAAAAATGCTCAAAACTGAAATATCCAAACTGATCTCATGACAAATTTTTCAGAATTGTATTAGCATTGTGACACTAATACAAGTTTCATCTAGATGAGGTAAACACTCTAACAATTGATTGGTAATCTTATCATTTGTCTGTTTTTAAATGCCTTGGTTTTCTTTGTGATTCTGAGCAGGAATACTTTCATAACTAATATGCTGATAAAAACCATGATAAGAAGATTGAATTGGTTCTGAAATACTGTGTTTTCTCAAATTTTTGACTTTGTTCATTTTATTACTAAAATCCGTTTGTGATTCAATAGAGGCATGGTGATCTTCTCTTATACTTGGAACATTATTTTAATTACAGTCAACTTCCTATTATCCAACATTCAATTATACAACATATTGGTATAAATGCTAATAACTGATTGAAATAATTTTGATTATTTCAATATATTTTAATTTTTAATAAACAATACAGATTTTTGTGATAATAATCAATTAAAAATCTATGTAAGAATTTCAGAAATTCAGAAGAATTCTAATAAACAACAAATGCCACTGCATATTCTAATTCTCTTTGGCTGCAAAAATGGTTTGTAAACCAGGAAAAAGCCTGTATAATGCAAGTGCTTTTATTATGTAGAATACAGAATATCGCAGGAAGCAAATTTTAATTAAAGAGAAAACAAAATGTATCAATAACCCCCCCCCCCCCCTGCCTGAAATTGTCTTATTTTTTATTATGAAAAAAGAGGTATTTAATTTCTGAATTTTCTCCTTAAATTTATCTTTTTTTTTTTTTTTTTTTTTTTTTTTAATTCCTTTTATGATAACAGTTGTTTAATTTACTTTATGATAATATCTGCATATTTCATTTATAGTAATTTTAATTATAGCTTAACATTTGTACAATTAGAAATGCATCTGATAATGTAGATTACCACATCCAATAATATAATCAATCTAATAACTACAAAATTATGTTGATTTAATTTATGTGGTCCATGCAATGTACACAAAGCAATTCCTTTTCAAATGTGTTTGTATCTAGAGGCAATGTTTACCATTTTTTGCTTGAGTTCCCAACAATCAAATGAGTTTTATAAAAACTAAAAGGTTACTTTTTAGTGTAATTCAAGTGTTGAAAAAAATAATTGTAATCGTTCTTTCAATCTGGCGGAACTTTTTCACCCAGCTAACCTTAGCTGGGTGAAAAAGTTCCACCAGATTCGTCCGGGATAGCGCAGATGGCAGAGCACTGGCGGCTTCAGCCAAGAGATCCCTGATTTGAATCCTGGTCTGGACATTTTTCACTCAGTTGGAAATTTACATCTAATATGATTTATTTACCAATTAGAATAATTGTGTTAAAATTAATCTAGTGTAATTACATATCCAGCGATTTCTGGAGCTCCATTACCTGAGATTTATTCTGTTGAGCTGAACCAGGTTTCAGACCAGATGCTATATTCATTAAGGTTAGCTGGGTGAAAAAGTTCCACCAAATTCGTCCAGGATAGCTCAGATGGCAGAGCACTGGCGGCTTCAGCCAGGTGATCCCTGGTTCGAATCCTGGTCCGGACATTTTTCGCCCAGTTAGAAATTTACATCTAATATGATTTATTTACCGATTAGAATAATTGTGTTAAAATTGATCTAGTGTAATTACATATCCAGCGATTTCTGGAGCTCCATTACCTGAGATTTATTCTGTTGAGCTGAACCAGGTTTCAGACCAGATGCTATATTCATTAAGGTTAGCTGGGTGAAAAAGTTCCACCAGATTCGTCCAGGATAGCTCAGATGGCAGAGCACTGGCGGCTTCAGCCAGGTGATCCCTGGTTTGAATCCTGGTCCGGACATTTTTCGCCCAGTTAGAAATTTACATCTATATGATTTATTTACCAATTAGAATAATTGTGTTTAAATTAATCTAGTATTATACAAAAGTATATTTAATAAAAAAATTTCAAATATATTTTTTAAAGTATTACTTTGGGTTTTGCATTTAATGTAATCTGTATACTTACGAATATAATACCTGTAGATTTCTAATGTGAAAAATTAGAGTTATTATAAAATTACAAGTAAAATTTCTTTATTTCAGAATTTGTTAAGATAATGGACAACACTATATTATCTAAATGCTTTTTTTAATAGATTCTTCTATCATTGGCAAGACTCCAGATTGAATCACATGATTTAGATGCTGCTCGACAGTATTGCGCTACTGTTTTAAGCAAAGATAGTGAAAACATTCCAGCAGCTGTTGTAAGTCAAACTATTGAAATTTAAACAGCAAACTATAATGAATGATTTTAACTTTTTTACAAATTTTAGCTCACTGCTTTATAAATCTCATGTCAATGAATAATAGTACAGGCATCCCCCGACTTACATAAGTAATACATTCCATAAACTTTTGCGTAAGTCAAATTTGTAAATTCCTTAACTAAAATTTCGTCAGAAGCTGCAATATTTATTATATATATATATATAGTATATCCATTATTTACACAGTATTATTTTATAAATAAAGTAGCATGCTGCGGTATTTACTTGGATATAAACTATAAAAGTGTGATAAAATATAAAACAAACTGAAAGAACACTTTTCAAATAAAAAGTATCTTGTGGAATATGGGATTTATAAATTTAACATTGATGAATTAATTTATGTCAATTTTGAATCTACATCAAACAAACAGCTCTGAAGCTGGAAGAAAAAGTACACTCGTTCCTCTTCACCGAAACTTTAAAATTAGGTTTTGTTATGTTTGAATTCAGCTAACAAAATTGTAACAATTAAACAGAGTTTTTTTCGCTCATTTTAGTCAGATATGTGTTTGTTTTGTTAAAGATTTCATTGTATATCCGAATAAAAATATATATCTAATATAATATATAAAACTGTATTATTGTTATGGTTTTTATCTGCATATTTTATTTATAAAACAATTATCTAAAGTATGCAAATGCGTATCAAATGCACTAGTATGTTCATAAATGTAATTTTTGAGATTTCTTATGTAAGTTAGAATTTATGTAAGTCAAGTATTACGTAAGTCAAGGAATGCCTGTACAGTGAAAATTGAACAACATTAAATATGAAGTACTCTCTAATTTTACTTTAATGTTTTATGTTAAATAGAAATTATGCTTATAAATTCTGTTACAGAAGAAAAAAGTAAAGAATTTATGGATGCGTGTACTCGTATATATTTAAAACTGCATATGAGCTAGGAAAATTAAAAAAATAATAATAAATAAAACATAACTTTTTAAATATTAAATGATATTTTATGAAAAGGAGTTTGTTAAAGTTTAAGGCATTTAGTTTAACATTGATCATCTTTCATTTGATGTAAAGAATTTTCTTTATATTTACTTATAGATATAAATCTTATTTACTATTTTTAAATTTTAAACATGTATTCATAGGCAACAAAATTTAATATTCTTCTGGAAGGATTGGAAGGTAATTGTTCATCCCTTAACCACTTTGAGACCACGGCTGCATATATGCGCCTTCAAAAAGTGCATACAGGATTTTTTTTTGTATCAGTGATATTAAAAAATAATATGTGCCTTATTTAAATAGAGTATTTTCATGATTATATACGTGAGGATGACTGTTTTAAAAAAGGTGGTGCCAATTGAATAAAATTTGTGTATGGGAGAAAGAGTTAATAAAACTTTTTAGGAAGAATCCTTCCTCTAAGACTACAGTTTTCTGTATATGTTAACACATTCCATAATTAAATAAATTAATTATTTTTTATCAGCAAAAGTGCAAAAATAAAAAAATCATTTTTGGATTTACAATAAATATAATTGTAGTAAAATTTCTTATTTAAATTTCTTCTTCTTATCTGCTAGCCTTTTAGGCAAGATGATCTGTGTAAAATGACTTGGGTACTACAGAAATTTCTACTTGCAATAAGTTAAATTATATAAGTTAAATTTCTATTTTACTATATTATACTTGAAAAACGGTAAATATGGAAGATAGGCATTTGAATTTTAACATTCAATCTTTTAAATAGTGTTCAAAATATTCGATGGGAAATATTGGAATACACATGAACCTTAATTTGCCTCTTTCTGGTTTATGAAATCCTGGATAAGCCTAAAATTTTGATTTTGCTTAAACTGAATCAGAATTTAGTTTCATTGTAAATGTATTGGATTTTTTTTAATGCTGACTTTATTATTTTGGCTTTGTGACATCTGTGATTTGCTTGATAGATACATTCTCACACTTACTCACAAGATAAAATTTGCTGTATTATCATAAGAATAAATCAAATTATCTAAAAGAAATTTGAAAGAAGTATTGCAGCAGAGATATGTGAATTTTTATTAACCTGTAATGTTGTAATGCAATAATTATTTGTTCACGATTTCTTCATTATTTATGTTTAATTTCTAAAAATTAAAACCTTTAATAAACAGATGCTTGCTGATATGATGTTTGAAGCTGGTGATTTACAGTCAGCTAAGTTTCAGTTTCAGAAATTATTAGATATTAAACCTGGTAAGCTGAATGTTTTTATTGTTTTGCTTAATTGTTGAAAGTGTTATAATTTTTGCATAAAAATTTTTTTTTAGTCAAATTAATAATATGTTTCTTTCAATTCTACTATGTAATGTCATGATATGTCATGATATGGAATGTCATGATATGGTCAAAGTTTTTGAAGGAAGCCTGCTTAACATGTGCTCCTGCCCTTTTTGACAATTTTGAAAATAAAGATAGAATAATTCAGCAAATTAAAGATATTCCTTTATCAAGAAATACACTCAAAGATAGAATCCTAAAAATGGCAGAAAATGTAAGAGAGCAACAAAAATCTGATATTGAGTCTTCTCCTTTCACTTTATCGTGTCTTGACTAAAATACAGATATAACTAAATCTTCTTGTTTAGCTGCTTTTGTACTATATTTTGTTGAAAATGGCATTAAGGAGGAATTTTAATCATTATTATCGCTATCAAGTACAACAAAGAGTGCAGACATTTGTACAGCAGCAGTTATAAATTCACTTGCTGAAAAGGAAATAAATTTGTCTAAAATAGTTTCTGTTTCAACTGACATGACCCCAGTGTGGTGGGTAAAATAAATGCTTTTTTCTGTTTATTTCAAACCCACATTGGATATATTATTGTTGGATTTCACTGCATCATACATGAACAAGTCCTGTGTGCAAAGTCTGGTTTCAAATCTCTTGATGATATTATGGCCATAGTCACAAAATAGTTAATCTCATATCATCACAGGCTTTAAATAAATGAAAGTTTGAGACTTTATTAGATGAAGTAAACTCTGTGTACAACGAATTACTGATGTATAGCAATGTTCATTGGTTAAGATGCGACAAAGTGCTACAAAGATTTGTTGACTGTTTGGAAGAAATCCGGTTTTTTTTACATGAAGAAAATAAAATTGAGAAATACGTATACGCAATTGATGGATGTTACATGGCTTGGCAAAATTAATGTATTTTACAGATTTATACCAGCATTTAAATGACTTAAATTTAAAACTTCAAGGTTAAAATAAGACTGCTATCATTGTGATAGATATGATTCAAGCTTTTGAAGCGATATTGCAAATATTTAGAAAAGACATTGTTTCCAAAAAGTATAAGTATTTCCCAAACCTAAAAAAATGGCTGATGACTTTAATTTACATGAAGAAATGAATGAAGCAAGTCTCACTAAAGAGATTACTTCTGTCATAAATACATTAGTCAAAGAGTTCGCATGAAGATTTTATGAATTCAAAAGCCTTTCGGAAACATTTAAATTTATTATCTATCCAGATGTGACTCCTATTGATAAACTGAACTTTATTGTATTAGATAGGATGGAAATTTCAGAAATTGAAATGGAACTTATCGACTTCCAATCCAGCTCAATATGGGCTCAGAAATTTGTCAAATTGAGAGAAGATTTGGAGATGATCGAAAAAGACAATATATCAGGCATCATAAATAAAAATGCTTATAGTAAAATTATGTCCACTTGGAGTTGAATTCCAGACAACTACAGTTGTTTGAAGAAGTTAGCATTTGCCATGTTGACAATCTTTCCATCTACGTATACTTGCAGATCTTTATTTTCAGAGATGAACATTATTAAAAATTCAAATCGAATCAACTTGTCAGATGACTCCAATTCATCATGCATTTTATTAAAAATAATCCATTATGGACCCGATGTCAATCATTTAGCATCGAAGATGCAACATCAGAAATCACATTAATTTGTTTAATTACTTTACTCTCTTCTTAATTCAATTACTTAAACCGTCACCCGCTTAAAATGCAACTCTACATAAAATGCCAATTTCTTAAAGTTCCAACAAAAGTGATAAGAATATCAAGGTAAAAAATCCTAATAAATCTTGACTCTATAAATATAAGACCTGTTAAAACGTCACTTTCGGCTTACAATTTACCTTTTTTGTACAAATTATACTTGCAAATCAATAGAAGAAACAAACATTTGTGATAATGATTTAAATGAGAATGATAACAAACTCCACGAAGGAAAACTAACACCAAAATGCCAATTTGCTGTGTCGCTATGTACCTTAAGAAACTTTTAATTTTCTTCTAAAAAAAAAAAAAAAGATTTTGCAATACTTATGAAATGAGAAAATAAAATTTTAATTAATGAAAACCAAAGAGCTAACAGGGTTCCTTGACATACTTTTAGGTAAAGTTTTTTATATTTGCTAATTTCTTCTTATGCATTGTAATACAATTTTTAAATAATAATTTTCCATTTAACAGTATGTGTAAAACTAATACTATACAGATATAAGTTGTAAATAATATTTTTAAATATTTCTTTTATGTTTGTCTGTTTTAAAATAAAATTTCATCCAATATAAAACCACCATCATCCTTAAAATGCCAAAATTAACATATCCCAAGGGGCAATGCTATGTATTACCATAATTTTTACAACCATGTGACAAGTTGTTTCGATTCGAGTTTAATATTTTTTGTGATTACTATATTTATTTCTTATATGAAATTATCTTATTTCTGTAATTATTACTATAATTAATTAATCATATCATGTGACAAGATGTTTTCATTTGACTTCTCAATATGATACATAATTCAATTTAATTGTGTATGTTGGTATTAACTGCAGGTATGTTATCCATATTTACCGTAATCTAATAATAGTAAAAATAAATAATTTTGATTCATTATTCTTTTTTTGGCAGGAATTGGGGGGGGGGGGGAGGATGCTGGCACGCCATGGTCACTTGGAATTTAAAAAAAAAATGCATGTGGATGTGAAAAGGTTCCCTGACTCTTGTATACACTATAGCTATGAAGGGTATACAGAGTTATCCAGGAGGTATATGGTATATACCACCATATATCCTCCACTACATCCTTGCCCAGGACAATTCGCCCCTCATGTCTAGACATGACAGACGAGTATACACACTGGTGGTTTAGAAAAGAATGAAACAGGCCTTAATTAAGTTTGTCTGTGGTATTCTGTGAGAAAGTTTCTCACAGCTAATGAAATTTTGAAGTAGTCAGAATATAGGGATAGCCAATTCTAGATGAAAAATTCTTTTGATCTGGGGAAATAGTGATTTAGCAGGGAATTCTGCATTTAAGTGACATATATGGATTGTTTCTTGATGTTTTAGAATAAAATACAAAGTTATTATCCCGTGTTAAACTAGCCAAGGGACATTTCCAGCTTCTGCTAACTCTTGCATCATAGAGTTTAATGCAGAATTCCTTGCAGAGGAGATTGACATGTGGGATTTGATTGTAAGTTTTAAATTTCACTAAAATGGGTTTTATTTTTAGGTCATTGTAGACCATAGCTGCCAACTCTTCTGATTTTTTCAGAATTCTTCCGAAAAATCGGCATGTTTTCTGATTTTACACGTGTAATGCGTTTTCTTCCGCTTTTCATCATTTTCTTCCAATTTTCGGCCTTTTCTTACGCTTTTTACGCGAGTTTCGTCAAAGGATCACGTGGAAATCTGAAATTTCGCTGAAGGTTCGCAGGAAAGACGTAAATTTTGTTGGAAGATTGTTTAAAAAACGAGAATTCCCCCAAAAGAGCGCTTAAAAACACGAATTCCGTGAAAAGATCGCAAAAAAACACGAATTTCATCAAAAGATCATGTAAAAACACTATTTCCGTGAAACGATCACATAAAAACGCGAATTCTGTTAAAGGATTGCGAAAAAAATGCGCATTTTGTGAAAAGATCGCGGAAAAAACCCAAATTTCGCCGAACGATCGCGGAAAAGACGCGAATTTTGTCAAAAGATTGCATAAACAACGCATAGGGGTGATTTTGGTCCGAATTTTCTCAAAATTTAAAAAAATCGGCCACCAATTCGAAAATTTGGACATAACAAATATTGCGAATTTCGACATCTTCGCCGAAAAAAATTAATTTTGTCAATCATTTGCAGAAAAATCGCCAATTTAGTCAAAGGATCGCGTGGAAAACACTAATTTCGTCAAAAGAACGCGAAAAAACGGCAAATTTCGTCAAAAGATTGCGAAAAAAACGACAAATTTCTTCAAAAGATCGTGAAAAAAATGGCAAATTTCTTCAAAAGATCGCGAAAAAACGCCAAATTTCATCAAAAGAGCGCGAAAAAATGGCAAATTTCATCAAAAGATCGTGAAAAAACGGCAAATTTCATCAAAAGATCGCGAAAAAACAGAAATTTCATCAAAGATCACAAAAAAAACACAAATTTCGTCTAAGGTTCACGAAAAAAAACAAATTTCAGCTAAAGATCGCTAATTTCGTCAAAGGGCTGCAGAAAAAAATCGCATAGCTAAGAGTCAGAAGTTTTAAGTGTCTTTTAATGTGAAAGGTAGGATATCTATGAATATTCAAAAATAAAAAAATAAATTAGTAATTTTTAATATATTCAAGTTATTCTTTTTTGTCATAATATATATTGTATAATTGCAAATTAGCAAAAATTTTATTCAAGTTTCTCTTTGAAATTTGTTTATTTATAAGGATTCAGCTGTTTTTTAATCCTTAATGAAAGTGTTATAAAACTTTAAAAATCTTCTGATTTTTCGCCAAAATCTTCTGATTTCTTCTGATTTTTTGTCCAATATCTTCTGAGTTTTACCGAAATTTAGTTGGCAAGTATGTTGTAGACATAATGAGTTGCACTGATATATCTTGATAATTGATTATTTTAGAAATTTTGGTTTCTTTTGAGACAGATTTTAGGAACACTTCCATAAACATCTGAATCATGGCTTATGATCAGACGAATCATGGATTTATATAATAACAATTTATTCTTAATTGACATAAGGCTGTTCCAAGCCAAGAGGGGACAAAAGGAACAAGCTTCGTTTTTAGCATGACTAGCAGTTTCTGTGATGTCCTTGCACTATGACAGTTTGGAATATAGGTGTATGCTATATTTATAATCAGTCTTCCAGGAAATGGTCTCATTGTTTAATTTGAAGTTAAGGTAAATTTCTGAGATAAGTCTAAGGTAAGTCTGGGTAAATTTCTTATTTGTGAAGAAAATGTTGGCACTTTTGGCATTGTTGACTTTAATTCCCTACTTTATCAACATGGCCAAAATTTTGTTGAGATAATTTTGGCATTTAGAGAACACTTTGTGTGAGTATTGTGTTTGTGTAGCATGGCATTGTCATTTGCAAAAATTTCTTAATTCAACGTCAGGATTTTAGAACTATCATTTAGATGCAGAAGAGGTAAGGGCTGCTCAAACTTCATTGCTTAGGATATATTTAGCATTAGAATGAAGCAGTTTCCAACTCCAATAATAAAGGGTATATTTCGAAAGTAGTCTGCAAAGATTTTCATGAGTTGTCCATGTAAGCCTAGAGTAATAAGTTTAAAGAGAAGAGAGACATGCTAGACTTTATCCAAAGCTTTTTGCACATTGAGAAAAATCCCCCCCCCCCCCCCCCCCATTACTCTGCCAGATTTAATTCCATAATGAAGGCGTTCACTACAACTGTTCTTGTATTGAATTACATACTCAAAACCCAAGTGCCTATAATATAAATGTATCATAAGAATCAAGAAGCTACTGTTCAGGTGCAGTGAAACAGTTCTAACAGTTGTCCCTAATAGAGGTGAAAAAAATGAACAGACAATATTTCCAGAAAATGTAAAGTGACCATGAAGAGGATTGGATGCATTCCCAGTAATCGATTTGAAGACAATTTAACAAATTGTAAAAGAGTTCCTTTGATGCCAACAAAATGGAAAACTTCAAGAATGGATAGTACCAATGAATGAAATGGGCCATTCATGTTCAGTGTAAATTTTTCTTTCACAATTTTTACAGTTGAACTGGACCATAAATAATATGACAGCTGAATTTGGTCAAAGGATACTCATAGTCCACAGATGTTACTGAAAGAGTGCAAAAGCATCAGTTCATTATGGTTTGAGGTATAATTTTCTCAATTGAAAAACATTGGTGCTTTTGTTGATGAAGCTGTCAAAATCAAACATCAAATGTATCAAAGCATCTTGGAGAATGTTTTGCATTCCTTGTCCCAAAAGCACTTTGGAAATGAAAAACGAACTCTCCAGCAAGATTCAACTTAAGCATACAGAACAAGAAGAGCACAGGAATCGTGTAATTCACATCTGTCAGTCTTCTTGCGAGCTCAATGCCACTTTACTCTCTAAATGATTAGTCAGGTAGGTTAATCTGCATGAAAAATTGCAGAAAAGAATTTTTTTTAAGCCTCCAAATGTTTTGAGTCCCTGAAAAAATTTCTTCAAGAAGAATGCTTGAAAATATTAGGGGACTAGTTGCGGCCCATTGCTGAATTTTTTTTTTTTCAAATGATTGGAAGGATTGATTCAAAGGAAAAAGTGACCACTGCTAAAATTTTTGTTAGTCATATATCTGTACTTTGTCTATGAGCAAACTTTTTTTGATTTGTGTGAATATTAAAAGAATTCTCAGTTTTGCTGAGTTATTTTTGTCATCCTATGTGCTGAGTAAGATTTTCTTGGGAATTTATTATCTTTAGGAAGTTACTTTATTTTTTGTTATTATTTAGAAATATTTTAATTATTCAACAATGTTTAAATTCTATTAATATTTAAAAATAAAATATCACTATTCAAAATTCAAAATTTTAATGCTTTGATTTAGCAATTGCTTCTTTAATCTAAAATTTCTTTTCCTTTTTGTTCCTTTTAGATTTTTATGAAGCTATTGCAAGGTATATTGAAGTTGTACGTAGACTTGGAAAACTTGACCATGCAGAAATGTGCCTTAAAAAAGCAGAAGCAATGAATTCCAATTTATCTATTGATCCTGGTTATTATTACTGTAAAGGTCTTTATGAATGGTAAATATATGAATAAAAATTGTCTTATCTTTTCTAATTATTTTATAGATAAGAAAAAAAAGAACTGAATATCTATTTCTCTAAAAGGCCACCTTTTTCCTGCTGCTCTTTAAAAAGTGCATAATTTGAAGAAATTATCTTTAAATGCATTGATATTACAAATTATCAAATTTTCACACTTTTAGTATAAATTTAACATTCCTTCTTGGACCTGTGTTTATAGATTTTGATTTTATTTCATTTATTTGTCATAAATTAGTTCAAACATATATATATATATATATATATATGCTTATAACACTGCTAATGAAAATATCTGAAGATTCTGTATTATTTTGCAGGTATACTGGAAATACATCAGATGCGTTAAAATGCTTTAACAAAACTCGTAGTATACCACTATGGGGTCAAATTTCATTATGTCACATGATTGAAATTTGCATTAATCCAGAAAATGAAAATTTTTCTGAAAATGTTGATGTTGATGCAGATGTCATGTAAGTAATTATTTTGATGATGACATTATTATTATCAGTGTTGCCACTAGACTTTTCTAATTCTGGGTCCCTGAAACCCAGACTTTTTCAAAACCTATGTCTTTCAGGACTGCAATTCATAGTGGATTCATGCTCAATTTTTTAATATACCACCCAAAGAAAATTAAAACTTCTGCCCAAGAAATTTCTTTAGTTTTTGGAAATTTTACTTTTTTAATACAACAGTCAAGAGGAAGAAGCAATGCAATGATCACTATGACCACTACACAAATAGTTTTATTAATGACCTAAGAAACTTAATGAAACCAAATTCTTAAGAAACAGAGACACATATAATTAAGGTCGCATAACATTTGATTAAAACTTTCTGAATTGTATAAGTAAAATTTTTCATTGATACTTTGCCATGTGCGTGATTAATTTAAATAGTATGGTGAAATAGATGCAGGGTTAAAGATAATTTTCTCTCCCAAATAGCTCTACTCACCATTTACATTTTTTGGTAGGGGAGCTCCTCTCCTTGTAGAAAATTCTAAGAATATAGAAAATGATATTGAGAAGAATATAGAGATCTAAGATATGTATCTAATATCTAAGATATAGATATATAACTAAGAATATTGAGAAAATACCCTAGTAGGAATTTCACCCCTCTTTATATATCTATATATATATATATATATATATATATATATATAAAAGTGAATTATTATTTTTTAGGAATAAGATAGTATCAAGCTAATACAAAATTTGTCTTCCTTATAATTTGTGACCAAAATGTTTATTAATAGGAAAATAATTATGAATCCTAAAGGATTCATCACATTTTTTTACATAAATGATGTACTATAGCACATTTGTAGCATCCCTGCTTATTATTATTACTATTTTTAAGAAGTGAATCCATTTTTTTTTTTTAATCAGATTAAAACATTTATTTATTTTTGATATTATTATCATGATTCTATAAAATAATATAGTTTCTGTCATTTTGTGCTAAATTTATTAAATTACTAGGCAGTCTCTTTCTTTTAACTAATAACTAATTTTGCCTTACAGCCTAAAAGAAAAAGCTGCTAACTCCCAGGAAGATAACATAAGAACTGCAGAAAAACTGTTACTGGTAATTGATCATCTTATTTTAATTAGAAAAATATTGACTCAATATCACTTTTATCCTCAGTAGTTTTTGAATATGAGATATAAAAATTATATATTAAAAATGTTTAAAACAATATGTTTAATTTTTTATTACAATTATTTATAAAATCATAGCATTCCAATGTTTAATAAAAATAAATATATATATATATATAATATTAGCTAAAATATAATTTGGGTTTTCTTCCTAATAACTAGTAAGTTGAAGTCATTTTTAATGTAAATATTATTAAAATGCAGTGATTTTATGCATCATGCATTATTATTTTTCCTATGTCATTTTTTGGATGGTACCAGCAAAATTCCTCCTACATCAGTAATATTAAAAGAACACTCCAATTTTGCATTTCTATTTCCTGCATCTTTTGTTCTCCTATCATGAATTCAAATGAGAATTTTCTTAAAATTTGCAATAATTTTGAATTTGGAAAATGTCTTGATCATTATTTGATGCCTTTTAACTTATTTATGCCTGACATATTGTTTTCTCAAATTTGCTGAAAAAATCACTTTAAAATGTTGCAAAATGATCTGGAAAAATACTAAAAAAATTTACGCTAAAATTTTTTTGTATTTATTTGATAAGATGCAAACATCTTAAATGTGGGAATTATATATAATATTTTTAATAGTATAATATGCATAATTATATGTTTTGTCTAGGTTTGTATACAATATGATTTTAAGTTGTATATTATATTCTATAATTAGTATTTTTCTGTACTACTAAAAAAATATATTTATTTCTTTACAAAGACTAATAACATTATATTTGCTATTATTGATAAAGTAAGAATAATTGTATTTGAGGTTTAAAAATAATTTTTTCCATAATTATGTTGAAAAGGACTTTACATAAATAACTAACCTTTTATTGGCTAGTAAAAATATACATACCTATTTGTGCCTAGGGCACTATATTTGGGATATTACAAACATGCATAAAAAATAGGCTAGAACACATAATTTGACAATTTTTAAAAATACATAACATATTTCAAAGAAGTCTATAAGCCAAGATAAAAACTTATTTATTTGGATCTGTGAAAGAAAAAATACAGATGAACTTACATTTTACATTAAGCCACCTTGAACAATGAAAAATCTATGAACATTGAAAAAAGTCTTCATTTAAGCAAATTAATATCCATCTTGTACTGTCATCTCTCAATAACAGATAAAGACATTTAAAGATAATTATTTCATGCAGTTTTCATGTTACAGAAAAAAAAAAAATTGTACAAATTTGTTAAAATTTGAAGCATCCTAAATATGGAACCCTAGGCATAAATGAGTTAATGATAGTAGGGATGCCGATGATGATAAACCTATAGATAATATGCCTCTATCAATAGAAGCTATCACTGGAATGATAAGTGTAATGAACTGTTTTAAATATTTATAAAAACCCAGAGAATAATTTGAAAAAGTGATCAACTACACTAAATACTACTTATGGAATTGTTAATCTTAACAAAAAATAAGTACAAATTAAAAGTTTCTTTAAATAAAGTAATTTTTCTTCAACCATAAAGGTGAGTGTGTGTTTACACATCTTAATTTGTATGTTTTTAGTGATTTTCTTTTATTGCCCAGATTTCATATTTTCTTATGTCATACATTTTTTCAACCACTGTGATGAATAACGTAAGTTTATGGTTTCACTGTGAACGGTTTTTAGCACTATTGATTGTGTATTCTTTCAGGAACTGAAATCTAAATATGGAGCTAGTTTGAATACAAGAATTTTGAATAACTTAATCCGTCTTGCAAAACATAGCAAGTCTGATGCTGAATCTGCTTTGAATGACTTTTTGGAAATTTTGTCTGATGAAAGATTTGTGAGTTTTTTATTTATTCATTTCTTATGCTGTTTTTATTCATAAATATATAAAAAATTGTATGCATCTTTCCTTTTGTTTGAGTATGACTTTTTGACATTTATAAATATTTATAAGATAAAATAAAGGAAGTTGGTGTAGAATAGAAAATAAATGTACAATTGTTACATATTTTTGTGTAATTTCCTAAACATTTTAGACTATTACTAAATATTTACTAAAGAACAGTGGGTTGATGGATATAAAAATTGCAAGTGCTATTAATAAATTTGCCAATTAAGATCTAATGTCTGCTAAGTAAAAAAATTCTATTATTTCAGAAACAGACAGAGTTGTTTCAATGTTAAAAAAGTTAAAAAAGAAAATATTAAAAATTTGGTATATTATGAATTGAATTTAGATTGAAAGTGTTAAGATACCCAGGACAGTTTACAAAATGAAAAGGAAACAAAATTTGTTATTGAAAGATAAAAAGGGAACTTCCTGAACAGCTTCTACATGAAATTGAAGTAACAGTATTTAAATAAGTATTTTAAACCTAATAATTAGCCCAATTTTTAGCTTCATTATAGCTATGTCTTTTTTATATATTGGGAAAAAATGGATTGTATTTTATTTTTGTATTTATTTTACTCTTCTATAGTTGTTAATTAATGAATCAAGTTGTATAATTTTCATTTTAGAAGGATCATGCTGGTGCCATATTGGGTTCTGCTATGGCATATTTAGTGCTAAAGCAAACACCCCGAGCTCGAAATCAATTGAAAAGAATTGCTAAAATGACTTGGAATTTCAGTGTATGTAGAAATTTATATCTATTTATTCTTAAATTAATGTAATTATGTCTACTCTTTTAAATTCTCTTATTCTGTATTTATTTATTTATTTTGGGGGATCTTAATTTTTAATGTTATTTTGCATATCTAATTTTTTTAAATTCATTTTTTTTATTTGTGTGTCTATTCTTATTTTTATATGTACGAACTTTTTCAAAATGCAGTGGATGTCTTCACATCAGATTAACCCTAATGTCACATTTGGTTTCTTGCCATAACACTTGTGCTATTTAAAAAAATTGTAATATTGTAGATTACTGTAACCCAAAAAACTATATACCGTAATTTAGGGAAGAAATGTCGCAATATTTATGAGTTTAAAAGTTAAAATTTCTGAAATGGGGTGTTTTATGAAAATTTTGAACAAAATATTCTATGTTTAAAAAAAAAAATCTCTTTTTTCCCTCCTTTCTTTTTCACTGTGATCGCGATGTTGCCGATTGTAAATCAACGAATGCAATACATCATGAGTCATTCTTTTCCAAGAAAGATGGAGAATGGAGTAAGCAGGGAGGGATAATAGAAGCTTGCTTTTATTGCACTGGACTGTAGCAACATAGTATTGAAAGACAGGGGTGATTGTGTTCCGGGTGTAGCAGTAGCCCGGATTTCTGGGTTTTTCGATCAAATCTTCCGGGTTTATGAGATCGTTACGTTTAGTGGAAAATTAGGACATTAAAAAATGTCGCAAATTTCAACAAATGGTCGCCAAAAAAAAAAATAAATTCCTCAACCGTTCGCTGAAAAAAATCGACAATTTCGTCAAAGGATTGCAGAAAAATCCAAATTTTGTCAAAAAATCTTGAAATAAATACGAATTTCGTCAAAGGATCGCAAAAAAAAGCACAAATTTCACAAAGGATCGCGTAGTTTCACAAATGTCACAAAGATTTTCGTAAAAGCATCATGGGAAAAGTGCAATTTTTGTCAAAAGATTGCGGGAAAAATGCAATTTTCATCAAAAGATCGTGGGAAAACGAATATATCATCAAAGGAACGTGGGAAAAACAGACATATCGTCAAAGGATCGCAGGAAAAATGCAAATTTCTTTAAAGGATCTCAAAAAAACCCCAGGAATTTCTTTAAAGAATCGCAGAAAAATGCGAATTCCATCAAAGGATTGCGAAAAAACACATAATTAGAACCGGGAAGGATTTTCCCCATCCTGGAATAACAGGGAAATTGCAATTTTTGTCAAAAGATCGTGGGAAAAATGCAATTTTCGTGAAAAGATCATGTAAAAAATGCGATTTTCATGAAGAGATCATGGAAAAAACACGATTTTCGTCAAAGGATCGTGGGAAAAGTGCAAATTTTGTTAAAAAATCACAGAAAAAACATGAATTTCTTTAAAGGATCGCGAAAAAAAAATGCATTTTGATAAGAGTAAATATCTTATTTCCTGTCTTGACACTGTCCAGATATATAAATCTCCTTTAAGTTAAGTTAACTCGTTATAACACTTAAAGTATTTCTTTTATTAAAATATTTCCTTTATTAAAATATTTCCTTTATTAAAATATTTCTTTTATTAACAATATATAAAGTCATTTCACTTACCGTTTTATTCGTTCCTGTTATTCTATCTTTAATTCCTTTTTACGATGGTTATCTTTCTTTGCCGTTCGTATTCGTGTTTTTCAGCTGTCTGCTTCCATGCAAACAAGAGCACGCATTTCATTTGAATGACAATCATAGATTATAGTTTCACAGCCGCCGCCAGATGGCGTCGCTCGTTTGAGTCTATGACACATTGGCTCTGCGTTCTTTCGTCATGATGATTTCATTCTGGAACTGTCTGCAGTTGCTCCTTGCATTGCGTAATGAGGCGTTATTCAAACGCCCGGCTGATATAAATTGAAATACGTTTTCTTCCTTCTTCACCCTCTGTGTTTGTCTACGTACTTCGTCTCATCTTTTACTAACAGTATTAGTTTTCACGGAGTTTCAATAGTGCTATATGATGGCTGGAGATGTCTTCTTGAAACGTTGTGTGCTTTTAATTAGTTGATGTTTTTACTTCCTACTTCATCGTTTGTCGGCCATTTTATAAGTTAATTGTTAGGAGTTCGATAGTATATGACTTCGACTCTGCTCTTTAAAGGTGGACTCTACGTATATCGTGTTTAAATGAATACACTGATGTGTGAGTCAAGATGGCTTTTGTTATGATGAAGCTCAGGGATGTTTTACTCGCTAGTTGTTACTGGCATCTATCTTTTGACGTTTTTCCTAATGATTATCTACAACGTAACTTCATCTATAGAGAAGTATTTTTCCCGGAGTTGTTTCGGCACGGATATATGATTCATGGTGTTTCAGTTAAATCCATTGGCATGTTAGATATTTGTGAACAACATGGAACTTTGAGGAAGACCGGTCACTCTGTGATTATTTTCCTTTCTTTATTGCTGTGAGGTCAGTTTTCTTTTATTGTCAAATGGTTTTCTGGATATGTGTTTATATTTAATTTGACAGCTTAAATGTGTTTATTGAATTTAAAGATTTGGTTTATTGTTTGAACTATATTTAAACTTATTTATATTTTAGTTAATAAACGTTAGTTTGTTTTTAAACTTACTTTGTTTTTATTTCGCCACTATATGTTTCTTTTCTTTAACTATTTAACACTTTATCAGGACTATTAGCATAAGCTTCCATCATGCTTTTAATTAAACTCTGCTAATTTAATCCTTGTCATTAATTTAATGACATCACGGTTATGGGCCCATCCCTAACTGTGTTAATAGTTTAAAATTTAATAGAAACTTTATTTAAAAATTGAAAAAGAAAAAAAAAATTTTTTGTTATAATAATTAAATAAATCGTAATTTATGTGATTTTATGATTTTTTAATAGATATATATATCGTTTTATTTTATAATTACCGTATTTAACCCTTATGGGTACGGCATTATGTTGGTGAACGCTGACCCCATTAGCTATTTAGCGATGCTTTGCGATGGGGGGGGGGCGGTTAGTTTACAATATTTTTAAGTTTATAAATTGAATTTTTCTGATAATTTTGAATTTTTTTCAAGTAATATAAAGTTTTTATGATATTTTTGAAAAATTTTTTTTAGTAGTTAAAAGTTTTTCTATAAAGTAAATAGTTTGAGGATTTTTTTGACCTCATGGCATATCTACAATAATATCCTGTTGAAGAAGAAAGTATTCAAGTTTTGAATATTGAAAGAAGTGTCATCTATAAAAGAAGTTGACTAGTTGACTGAGTCCTTACCTATTTCTCTGGGAGTTGTTCTACGCATTTTAAATCTGCATTATGAATCTACATATTTTTGAGTGATTAAATCTGCATATTTTCAAGTGATTGAATGTACGTTGATTTGCATATTTTGATTCATATCTTTCAAGTTAAGCTGAATTTTAATGTCTGAAAAGTAAACCTGTGCTTCTGTAAAATGAATCATTTTTTTGTGCTTCAAGTCGGGTGCTTCTAAGATTTGAGATGTTTAGTAATACCTTCATTTTTGTCAAGTTTTTCCATAAAAGTACGTCATCTACGATAGTTTAAGAATAATTTATGCATTTTTTCCAAGAACTGTTAATGGTGCCTTCCCCAGTATTGCAATGGTCGCGTGCTGGGCGGTGATGATTGAAAGTAACATAAGTGAGCCTGATCGGAAGTCATCGCAAGTTTTCTGGGTTTTTTTTTTTTGGAAACTTTTGACTTTTATCAGTATGCAGAACTTTTGATGAGACATTTAGTGACCAAGAAGTTGAACATTTACTGTTCCTGAGTCATTTGACCAATAGCGGTTTGTGATCTCCGTGGACGACACATTCAATTTTTATTTTTGATTTTTGTGTGATTCAAATGTGATTTTTGAGATTTTAATGAAGTTTTAGGTACTTAAAGTGTATGCCATCATGTTCTACTTTTCTGCGATTGTCTCCTTTTAATGTATGTGTTAAAGAGTTTAATGAGTCTTTTGAAATCTCGGGATCTCTAAGCTGTAGATCAGTTTTTATTAAATTTGAATTTTTTAATATAGAAATTTAAAGAGGAAAGTTTTCTTCATATTTTTAAAATAGTTAAATGCTTGTTATAGCTCTTTATAAATATTTAAATAGAGATTGGGAGTTGTTGATCGGGGTAAAAATCCTTTAATAAATTTATGTTTAAAATTTTCTTATAAAGATGTAAAATTTTGTCAGGTTAGAATTTGTAATGGGGGCAATGTTTTTAAATGTCAATTTCTGTTAAACAGATTGTGATTGCCTATCTGCCTGACCCGGTTAATTTTTAATTTCTACAGTTTGTTTTATTTACAGTTAATCTTTTGACCCTCTTATTTAATCTTTTCAATAGTTTAAATGTAAATTCTTATACTTAATAGCTTTATCAATAGTTAATCAAATTTCTTTTGATTTTGTTAATAGTATGGATTTTTAACTATCAGTATATTCTTGGAAGTTCGACTCTTTAATATTTTTCTTAAATGGGACATGCTCGATTACCTAAAAGTTTACTTTGATAGTTTTTATAAGTATAATTTCTTATTTTCAGTTAATGTTAAGAATTTTTATTTTCTTGAACTTATACTGTTTTAACTTTAATAGAGGGTCTTGAAGATAAATATGATTTTTCTTACTTCTTCTCTTGACTATTTAATCTAAGTTTTTTTTTGAGGTCACTGAGTTATTTCTGAAATTTCAATTATGACCTATCAATTTTTAAATAGTCATATGCATAGCTGGACTATATTGGAAGTCAGTTGATCAAAATGTTTTAAGTCAGTGACTTATTTATTGTTTTATGCTTATTATATATTCTGTGAATAAAGATGAATTTGTTTTTAATTTATTCATTTTTGATTTGTTTGCCCTGATTGATAATCTCTTATAAATGTATATTTTTGAAATGTTTTCTTGCAGCTGTATCTTGGATTAGAACCTTTTTAAGAGTAGAACTCTAAGGAAGTTCTTATGGGTTCATGTTTAAAATTTAGGATTTGGGGCCATTGATTGGGATTATTTGTTTAGTTAAGTTTTTAATATTTCTATAGGCAGTTTTTGATTATAAATATAAAAGGTTTTAAATTTTATTTTTCTCATTGTCTGTAATTTAACAAGTTTTTCTTTTCTTTAAGATCTTTTGAATTTTTAAATTAGGTGTAATGACGTGTAATTTGAGTCTGCACTTAAATATTTGGTCCCTAAACTAGGTGGGATATGTTTTAAGAAACTGTATTAAGACAATATTTTACTTTTATTTTTGTTTTCTTTAGTTTTCATCTGTTAAAATTAAATTTAAATAATCTTTGCTAGCCATATAAGTTCCTCTACTCATTTAAATGTTTTCTTGGTTTAGATTGACTACCTTGTGTCAAATATTATTATTTTTTAGGGCACTGTGGTTTTTCGATTAATTCCTGAGGGAAGCTTTTTGAGGGAGGGACTTTAGGTTGTAGCTATTAAACGTAATATATAATGTGTAATTGTTTTACTGTTTAAATTTTTATAGGTTCTTATTTAATATATTAAAGTTTAAAGTTTTTAAAGATGTTTTATTTAAAATCATTTAGTTTAACTCTTTCCCCATTTTTGGCCTACATATTCCTTCTTACAAAGGGATAAGTTTAAGTGCTGTAAGTTTTAACTTTTAATCAACTCTGGTTGGATTTTAACTTTGGAGAGATTCCGGAATTCATTTTTAAAATAAAGATTCAGTATTTTTGTTGTTCAGAATTTAAACCCTGGTAAATTGTGGGTATGTTGCAGATCTGATTGATGCCTCTTGTAATCTAGAATATCTTAGATCAACTTGTCAATCTCATCACATATTTTTAGAATTGAATCAAATGTTAGAGTTTAATTGATTCAAATTCATTCTTTTTGGATTGGCTATGTTTAAAGGTCTGATAGAGAGATAGAGGTTTTAGTGAGTTTCCTGTTTTTAAGAGTCGGTTCAAAGATGGAACTAGAATACCTGGTGTGTTCGAAGATGATTCTTGTTTAAGTAGGAAAGTTCTTTTATTGGTGAAATTTCTGTAAGCTGTTTTTATCCTTTTTCCCGGTGGTTTACAAAGTTTTTGTTGATGGTAGCTATTGCCCAGATTTTATGCTGTATCTTTTTAATTAGAGAAGGTTTGGAATGCAACTTATGCAAAAGGAGAAGAGTTGCTGTTTTTGGAAGTATTTTCTATTGGATTAAGGTGGCAGGTTGTTAAGATAGTGGTTCATATTTTTAAAGGAAACCTGATCATTTCTTGCACTTGAGAATTTACCATACACCTTCCATGATTTTCTACCACTGATGACGTCATGATGAGAAATTGCTTTTTATGGTTTTAAAATGTGAGATGCTCCCTGATTACTGGATTTTAATGGGATCGTTGATTATTATTGAGTTTTGGTTTATCTTCTGGGGTTTTCCCTGTTTGATCATATATATACCTGCATGTCAATGTGGAATGAATCGGCGCAAATGAAGACCATTGGCCAATGGCAAATTTTCTTTATCTGTTTCAGCTGGTCTGATTCAGCTTTTAAAGAATGGGTGCGTGCTTCGGCATCAGTGCTGTCAGGGAATGTTGATACAATTTTTCAGCATGGTGGTGGGTTTTTGTGAGGTGTCATGCTTCAACAATTTATTTTTCTTTTGTTATGTATTAGATTTTTATTTGGCAGGGTTCTCAGGTATATTGTATAGTGATCGGAGGGGGGAATCCGTGGAGGTAAATCTGTTTTTGGAAGAATAGAATTTTACTTTATTAAACCCTGAAAGTAATTTTTTTTTGAGTCATTATCTGGGAGCATTTCATCGTCCTGTAACCTTTGTCGATTGGTAACCTTTAGTGGCCACAGGGTTTGCCTGCTTGAGACAATGTCGGTTTTTCTTTGATGTCATGTGGGATGAATTATGATGGAGCGGTATATTCTGTCAACATGGGTGAAGAGTTTTGCTGAGTTTGGGTAGGGCTACCTCATTTCTTTTAGATTCTGCTGAATTACTTTTAATACATATCTTGGTACATTTTTGAATTCTTTTTAGGGGGGCAAGTTGTGAGATGAACATATGTTAGATGGTCATTTTCACTTACAATTTCAAGTTTTTAAGTTTTTAAGAAATTGTTTGTTACTAGAGGTCTTAACTTCAATACATTGTAACTTTAGATACTGATTTTCGATATATTGTAATTTTATATCAATCATGTGAGAATTGAACTGATTGGATACTATTGTGATTGATCACAGGGGGGTCTAGGAAAAATGTGTTTTGTCATTACTAATATTTATGTGTATTTTGTGTTATATATATATTTTTTTGTTAAGTATATTATAAGTTTATTAATTTATATGTTAAATCACTGAGTGGCTGGTCATCCTTTAATTTACAGCTTTTAGTTCTTTATTGGTTTTCATAGCTTACAGTTTTCTTGGACTTCATGGAGTGAGATTAAGTTCTTCTGGTTTTTAGTAGTTGGGTTCTGGTTCGAGTGGACACTAACATGTATAACTGTGGTGTAAAGTCATGTTTATAGTAGTTCTTTGAGCTTTAACCTTTTTGCTCTGTCCCAGTGTCAAGAGGGGGGGGGGGGCATTTGATAAGAGTAAATATCTTATTTCCTGTCTTGACACTGTCCAGATATATAAATCTCCTCTGCATTCCACTATATTTATGTAACACTTAAAGTATTTCTTTTATTAAAATATTTCCTTTATTAAAATATTTCTTTTATTAAAATATTTTTTTTATTAACAATATAAAAAGTCATTTCACTTACCTTTTTATTCGTTCCTGTTATTCTATCTTTAATTCCTTTTTACGATGTTTATCTTTCTTTGCCGTTCGTATTTGCGTTTTTCAGCTGTCTGCTTCCATGCAAACAAGAGCACACATTTCATTTGAATGACAATCATAGATTATAGTTTCACAGCCACCGCCAGATGACGTCGCTCGTTTGAGTCTACGACACATCGGCTCTGCATTCTTTCGTCATGATGATTTCATTCTGGAACTGTCTGCAGTTGCTCCTTGCATTGCGTAATGAGGCGTTATTCAAATGCCCGGCTGATATAAATTGAAATACGTTTTCTTCCTTCTTCACCCTCTGTGGTTGTCTACGTACTTCGTCTTGTCCTTTACTAACAGTATTAGTTTTCACGGAGTTTCAATAGTGCTATATGATGGCTGGAGATGTCTTCTTGAAACATTGTGTGCTTTTAATTAGTTGATGTTTTTACTTCCTACTTCATCGTTTGTCGGCCATTTTATAAGTTAATTGTTAGGAGTTCGATAGTATATGACTTCGACTTTGCTCTTTAAAGGTGGACTCTGCGTATATCGTGTTTAAATGAATACACTGATGTGTGAGTCAAGATGGCTTTTGTTATGATGAAGCTCAGGGATGTTTTACTCGCTAGTTGTTACCGGCATCTATCTTTTGACGTTTTTCCTAATGATTATCTACAACGTAACTTCATCTATAGAGAAGTATTTTTCCCAGAGTTGTTTCGGCATGGATATATGCTTCACGGTATTTCAGTTAAATCCATTGGTATGTTAGATGTTTGTGAACAACATGGAACTTTGAGGAGGACCGGTCACTCTGTGATTATTTTCATTTCTTTATTGCTGTGAGGTCAGTTTTCTTTTATTGTCAAATGGTTTTCTGGATATGTGTTTATATTTAATTTAACAGCTTAAATGTGTTTATTGAATTTAAAGATTTGGTTTATTGTTTGAACTATATTTAAACTTATTTATATTTTAGTTAATAAACGTTAGTTTGTTTTTAAACTTACTTTGTTTTTATTTCGCCACTATACGTTTCTTTTCTTTTCATAACTATTTAATACTTTATCAGGACTATTAGCATAAGCTTTAAACGTGCTTTTAATTAAACTCTGCTAATTTAATCCTTGTCATTAATTTAATGACATCACATTTCGCCAAAGAATCATGGAAAAAACGCGAATTTTGTCAAAGGATCACAAAAAAAAACAATTTCTTTAAAGAATCGCGAAAAAAACGCAAATTTTGTAGAAATAACACATAATTAAAACCGGAAGGGATTCCCCCCCCCCCCCTCGGGATCGCATGAAAAAATGTGCTTTTCATCAAAAGATCACTGGAAAAAATGCGATTTTCATCAAAGGATTGCTAGAAAAACGGAAATATCGTCAAAGGATCACAGTAAAAATACAAATTTTGTTTAAAAAATGCAAATTTTGCCAAAAGATCGCAGAAAATAAGTGAATTTTGTGAAAGGATCACAGTAAAAACACATAATTAGAACCAGGAGTGAATCTCTCTCCGCCCCCTCTGCTGCCCCTCTCCTTTCAGAAAAGTTGCTTTGAAGTGTTATCCATCTCAATCTCAGTACAAAAATGTCCAGAATTACATACCCAGGAAGAAAGCAGGGAAAACAAATTTACCTTGTGTAAGAGCAAAGCTAGAAAAACAAACAAAATTTCTATTTTGATTTATTTTTTCTTTTTTTCTCTAATACTTAGCCACTTAGAAGTAAAATCGGATTGGTTTTGATATTTTTTTTACTGTTTTCTTATACTAATCTACCAATTAATAACTAGGTATAACTTGCATTAAATCTACTAAGAGATCCCACTCTTAACACATAATTTGTACTTGTTTCATGAGTACTTCAAATAAATTTATTTACTGATTATAGAATTCAAACTTTGCATATCTAGCAAGATAAATTGCACTCTGCATTTGATGAAGTCATTTAGCTTTCAGTTAAATTTAATGTAAGTTTACCAAATTATGTTTTTCTGCAATTGTATATTTCAAACTATAGCAGAAATATGTCATTTGATTGTCATGTTGTTGCAGAATCAGTTGTTATGTAAATTGATATTGGTATATTTTGCATCGATAATTTTCAGGGTTTTTCACTTTGTATCAATTAAATTTCAGGGTTTTTCACTCTGAGTCACAATCACCCCTGGAAAGCTGTTTTTTCCTGAATTTCGCAGTTGAAATTTCTCTTTTGTTGGTACATTTTAGTTCAGTTACAAATCACTATTATATCGATTGGAAAGGAAATATTTTGTTAATCTCATTGATTATTTCAACTTTTATTATAACAATCTCTCATTAGAGGAGATTTTGAAATTTACTTTCTTATGACAACCTGATTATGAGCACAGATTTTTTCACACCAATCATGATAAGCAATTGACTTTTGCTCTCACCTTTCTTGTCAGAATAGAGGTGGATGATGCTTGGCCTCGGAAAATCTTATGGAGAGATGAGACTCACTTTTACCTGAATGGAATTGTATATTCCCAGAACTGTTGAATTTGGGATAACAAATCACCATATGCATGCAAAGAAATTCTAACATTTACCAAAGGTAACTGTTTGGTATGGTTTCACATCAGAAATGATCATAGGCCTGTTCTTCTATGAGAACATTACTCTGACAGGACCGGTAACCTGTTCTGTTACCAGAGAGAAATATCGCCAAATGTTAAACAACTTTGTCATTCTGCCATATCAGCAAAGAATATGCGTCAATAAAATCATTTTCATGCAAGATGGAACCCCTCCTCACATTGCTTTGTGTGCATTGTGGGCAGAATGTAATATGTGGTCCACAAAAATGGTGGCTACATTGAACCTGATTTGAATGAGCTAAATAAAAGGTAATTTTATTTCAGTATTGATTCTGCATTTTTAAAAACTCTCTTTTCTATTACACAGTGCTACATACTCCCCTAGCAGTGACTTTTGGTACTAATTTTTTTGTGGAATCCTCCGTCTCCCATCTTGTTTAATATTCCCACAAAATTTGGTGCCATTCTCTCAATTTGACCGCGCTACAGAACACTCTGAGTACTGTCAGTTTAATCATGGCCACCTTGTACTTTAGAAGTCTGATATGTTTTAAATATCATTTGAAGCAGAATCAAATGGTTTAAAATAATTTATGATACTGAGAATTGCACAGTAGGTCCTTTATTTTAATACTTTCAGTTCAAGCTACTATTTTGTTGTCCATGCAAGTGTCTAATTCTGAGCAAACTCGTTAAGAGGGCGACCTATCATTGAAGCTTTCAACTTTTTAAGGCAAAAATTTTATACAAGATTTTTAGTTGCTAGTCATGACTGAATATTTTTGTAGATGAACCGTTCCACTGAACAGATAAATTTTTTTACTTTTCTTGGCCAGTTATTATAGCATAGGTGTATTTAAGAATTATCTATTTTTTATTTCTCACAATAGAAGTAGAAATTTTAAAGGCTCCAAACAAATTCTAGTAGCAGAACAATATTGCTTATATTTTGTCCAATACCAGCATGAAATATTGCCTCAACATTGGCGTGTTTACATTTACCAAAATTGCTCTAATATTGGCAAGAAATATTTTGGCTTGTCATCATCAATATTTCCATTATAAAATAAATATTTCTGAAATATTTTTATATCATTACCAATAAGTCCAATAAGTCCAATACATAATAACTATTTCTGTTACAGTTACATTTAATTGCAGATATTTTCAATGTAAAGGCAATATTTAACCACTATTGCTACTTCATTGGAAATATTTCTCATAAATTCAATACTGGATACTGCCTCAAGATTAGAGTGTTTACATTTTACCAATATAAACAAGAAATATTTTGTCAAGTTTTTGTAAATATTTTCAATGTAAAATGAACATTTCTTCAATTTTGCCATATCATTACCAATAAGTCAATTGTAAAATAACTGTTTCTGTATTGGTTGGATTTTATTACAGATATTTCCAGTAGGCCACTATTTTACCCATATTGGTATTTCATTGGAGGTCTCTATCATGAATGTAATACTGCCTCAAGATTAATGTTTTATATTTTACCCATATTGGCAAGAAATATTTTGCCATGCCATTGCGAATATTTCCATTGTAAAATGAATATTTCTGTATATATAACTGTATATTGTTGTAAATATTTCCAATATAATGCCAAAATTGAGTTAAAAATTTCATTTTACATTTTTCTGATTAATGCAATATTAGCTTGATATTGGGGCCCAATATAAACAGTATTGTTTTGCTACCAGGGAAGAATTGTTAGCAGGTTGCAATATAGGAAGCATCTTTCTGTATTAAAAATTAAACTGAGGATGTGGTATAAGCAGAGGTGACATAATAGGATGAAAGATAATTAAACAAGTGATGTCAGTATTTAGAGGTCAGGATTGGTTAGAAGTTAGATGACACAAATAATGACCACATTTTTTTCATGAAAGGTTTAGGTGTTCTTGCTTTAGAATGACAAGATTCTAACTCTTTCAACCTTTTTTTTTTTTTTTTTTTTAAAGAAAAAGACATGGAGTTTTTATTTTTCCATAGGCAGTTTTGCAGTTAGAATCTTGTCAAATTTGCTAACTTTCAAAATATCTGCAGAAATGTGTTATATGTCAGCTCAAATTGTAGACAAGACTGGAGATACTCAGTAAATAATATCATCTCAATTTAGAAAATTTTGACAGTTAGAACTTTCCCATTTCAAAGCAACAAAATAGAAATATGAAAGACAGAAATTCTAAAAAAGTGAAATTAAAGATCAGTTTAAAATTAAGGAATTAAATGCTAGGCAACAGAAAATGGGTCTATTATATTATGATACATAGTATAATAGACCCATTAAGAGAGAAGATTAATTTAATAAAGAGAACAAATTAAGAAACAGGGTAAGTAATATGAAATAAAAAAGTTTGTATACTTTATACAACATTGCACAGTCGTGAATTTGCTTTTTAAGGAAATATACACCAAAGAGCCTTTACATCATGACCTCAGTTTTATAATTGTTATGGGATTATCAGCATTGAGGAATCATGTCATTATTATTTAATAACAGGTCTGATATATATAGTATTTATCTGTGTGTGGAAATACTATAAATCATTTGTTAATTTTTAGCATAATTTTCTGCTGTTTATAGGATGCTGAATATCTAGAAAAGGCTTGGTTATTACTTGCTGATATTTATATTAAAGTAAGTCAAAGTGTTTTCACATTATAATCTTTTATTGCTATAACTATCTTGATGTAGAATTTTAAATATTTAGGTGAAAAAAATGAATAAACTCAATGAATTTGCGTAATTTACAATTAATAAATACAGGCACGCCACTTTTCCGTGGAAGCGTGGATTTCTGCATTTTTGCCTATTTAGAAAATCTGTGAATTTCCACTTAAAAAAAAAAGAAGAAAAATCCTTTTTTGACATTTTTAAAGATTTTATTTATGTATTTTTTTTAAACTTTAGTTCTTTTTTGGTTAAATCAAAACAGAATCATAAAATCAGACTTCCCAATCTCCTGATATTTAATCAATCTCCTGATATTTCTGAAATTTCACTCTTCTCTTACATTTGATATTTCTGTCATTTTCGTTTCCCGTTAATGTGTAAAACGAAACCAGTCAACCAATCTGAAGAACTATCTCTCTCTTCTACTTTTCTCGTCTGTGATTGGTGATTAGGTTTGACGTCACGATCCATCTGACGAATGAGTGCAAAGTGCTGTGGTTGTAAGTAAATAGATAAGCCACGTTTGTTTGTGTACTTGTTAGCAAGCAGAAACTCTCTAAAATGATGGATTAAGTGTTTAAATTCGTTGTTTGCTGATCGATTTGTAATTAATTATTGTTCTGAAGGAAAAAATTATGCGTCGTCTTTTCACCTATCTTTTTGAGATTTAAAAAATAGTATAGTATCGTGGATGAAAGAAATTGGTTTGCATGCTGAATTTGCGGCATCCTATTTTGAATTGACAATTAGCCAGGAGATATAGTAAAGCTCAAAATCTATGGATAATCTATAATACATTAAAAAAATAATTAAATGTTGATGAATTTAATCAAAGAAGAAAATAAGGGAAATATCTTTTTTGACTTTTACTGGATCATAGTTGCTATTAAATGTTTCAGACAAGGCAGCAGTCCTATTTAATAAAATGTTAGGCCCAGGTAGGCATATTAAGAAATATGCACAAAGTAAAAAATAACCACGATTGTCGATAAAATGTCCAATAAATTCTAAATATTTGCACATGGCAGAGTTTTGCATTGAATGTATTTCTAGTGATCATTTACTCTTTAGCATTACTTATTATGTTAAAAATGAATTTTTAGTGAATACTTCTGTTGTTAAAGAGCAAAAGTTAAAAAATAAAAAAGGAAAATTTTTTTTTATAACCTTTTTGTTCATAATATATTTGCAATTTCATTAATTTTAAAAGAAATTTTCGAAAGGATTCATGACAAGTTATTTTGAATGCAGATTTTTAAATTTATTTACTTATACAAATTTTAATCAATAGTTTTACATTTCTGAGGTATTTTCTTATTAATATTTGTCATTTACAGTAAATTATTGAATAAAATTTTGAATTCCATTCTTATTATATTTACTAGTGTTAATATTTCATTTTAATGTATTTTTGTATTCATATATATGTTTCATTTTGAATTCAAAGAATGACACAAATTTTATTTTCACATTTTTGCTTGATTTTTACCTCTCACTTTGTTTAATTTTTTGCTCGATTTTTACTTCACACGTTATTTAACTTTTTGCTTGATTTTTACCTCATGCATCATTTCCTCTTTTTTGTTTTTTTCTCAGTCTCATCCCTGTAAATAGTAGTTTTGCACATAAAAGTTCACTTATTGCTTTTATTTTTATGCTGTAATAATCTATAGTAGTTTTATAAATTGTAATTTGTTAACAAGTAAAGGTTGAAAGAGGGGGGTGGGGCTTTTGTGATCCCTCTTAAAGCAAGAAAATATGCACTACACAACTTATTTTTGTGAAAATATATGTTGCTTCATTAATGTCTTATGAAATCCACCCATCTCCTAAAAGAAAAATGTTTTTTAAGTTATACGTGACAGCTTCTTGAAAAATATCTTGATATCTCCCTCTTCCCCACATGCACATCCTTTTTTCTTAAGTACTTTTAGTTACTTCATCTTAATTTCTACCATATACTACAAAACCCATTTCAATTTTAGCTGATTTATTTTTAGTATGTGCCAAAAGTTAAAAAATATTTTTGAGCAAAATAAGTTATGATAAAAATAAAAATAAACTCTTGAAGTATAAAATGAATGTTGTTATATGTAATATTTTAAAAGAATTAAAAGAACTAAAGTTTAAGAAAATTTTTAATATCTATCTTTTTATTTTTTGTACATTTGATACATACTATGTAAACAAAAAGATTAAGTATTTAAATGTTTCTCAAGTCACATTTCATCAAAAAATAAAAATAGCTTCATTGTTTGGGATTTTCTACTATATTGAAAAATTATATTGGTTTTCTATTAGCAAATGGATGTTAGTTTAGTTTTAATTACCTTATTTAATATGGTTATGTGTTATCTTAGTCTAATATATCATAAAATTTTTAAATAATATTTTCAAGGATATTTTAAAATGTTAATCTAAGATAAAAGATGTGTTTTTCTCTTTCTTAGTGATTTTTTTCTCCTTTTTTTTGCAGCATTATAATATCTTTAGATAATGATCTAACAGAAATCAGTAACATTTTGCAGGATAGCTTTATTTTTTAACCCCCTGACCACCAAACAAAAGGACAAAAATGTAATGTCTTTTCTCTGTAATTTTTTTTTAAATGCTAAAATAAGATAATTTGATGATGGTATAAAAAATTTAATTATGCATAGGAATATAATCCTTGATAATAATAACTTAATCCTACAAAACTGGATTATATGTGTAGAATTATATTAATTTAAATAATGCTTCTATTGCAGTGAAACATACAGCTTAGTGAATGGATATATCAGTTCACAATAGTGAGAAGGTTTAATTAAAATTCATATTGTTACAAAATTTTAGAGCTTAATGTATATTTAGATACACATCTTTTACATAAAACAAAGTAGTTCTAAAATTGCAAATTCAAAGTTAAGCTGTAAACTTATTAATATTTCTTTTTTCTGAAATTATTTGTTTATTTATTTGTGTTTGTGTATGCATGTGAGTGAAGTTAACCTATTTTTAGTGATAATAAATTTATTTTGTATTCAATCAAATTTTCAGGCAGGAAAATTCCCTTCTGCAGCTGAAATGCTAGATAAAGTATTATTGTATAATAAGGTAATATTCATTTATTCAATTTTATATTTTCTTTTTTAGTAAAAATGCACAAACATATGTGATGTAAAATTCACATACGCAAATATATAATATCATTGTTTTTATTTAACATTATGTGTGCTCTAAGGATCAATAGAAGTGTGAACAAACTTTCATTACTGATTTTTATGACAAATAGAAATTGTTTCTTTTCAAATAGTATTTGCAGACTATTTCTTTTATATTCATTCCATTCCTTTTCTATAGGCCTTATCAGTTAAAATGTATATGGTACTGCTAAATTAATTTTTATTTTGTGTTTTTTTTAAGCAAAATAAAATTTCTTTATATGTATGCAATGATAAAGCTGAGTCCATTTTAAAATTTAAAATCCCCTTTTTAAAAATAAAAAAAATAAAATTCAAATTCAAATTTTTTAAGTACTGGGATAACTGTATTTTTAATGATTAAAATTTAATTTGCTCCCTCCTGATAGGTTGGTTTTCCCGCATAGCACTTTATTACTTTGAAAGATTATTTTGAGACTCTCACTAAGAATATTTTTGATGACGATAGCATGATTTAAAATTTTATCGCTGACCCGTGGGCCGATGTTAACCAACACCTTTGCTCCAGACAATCAATCATTTATTCAATAAAATTAAAAATACACCCAGCTTTATAGCAATGACCTCTGGTGGAAATAATGCCAATTACTCCAGTTAAATACCACAACTCACCACTGGAAGCCGTGATTTCATGCTTAGAAAATGTCATAATCACCCACGCCATTCTTATCTTTGGGCACTCTGCGATAACCTAAGTCCGGATGTCATTATGGAAACAAAGGGGTCCCAAGTTCTCATTCCAGTTGGATCGGGTTTCAAAGGAGCCTTGTACATAAAAAGAAATAAACCGGGTCCCAAGAACTGTACTGTGTATTTAATTGGCCACGAATGCTTCTATACCCTTCTAAAAGCCACAAACCATCTTACGCCAACCTAAACGTCATGCAATGTCATTGGAGAAAGAGAGTGCGGTGGGAGGCCCAAACATTACAATGAGCAGACATTACATGTATATAGGATGTTGTCAGAGCTCAAATGTTTTTTTTTACTCAAAACATTGCATGATCATTTTCATCACCTATGTGGAATGCTGATTCAATTGGGAAATCTAAACTAGAAAAAAAAGTGCTAAGCCTAGCGTCAGAGAATAACTGTGATTGTTGGTTATTGCATGAAATAGCATAATTTTGGCATAACTTAATTTGATATAGTTTTATAGAGTTTGATCATTACTGTGCATTGCTTTTTTTAAAATGGGATATACAGAGGTGTAGTTTTATTAGATATAAATTAATAACTAAATTATATGTGAAACCGAAGAAAAAATGATGTTGCACATAAATATAACATTTTTTATTTTAAGATTTTATTTAAACTATAAATTGAAATCAGTCTAATATTGATCTTTTGTTAAATGAAAAAAAAGAGAGGGGAGCCGGGAGGCAGCTTCAGATTAAACTGACTAATATCTAATTTATTTTAAATTCTATTTTTTTCTGCTAAAGTTTTTATATAGCTTATTTTTTTTATTCAACTTTTGCAACTCATATTTTTTACATGCTATTTTAAGTATAATTTTATATGATAAATCTTTATTAGTGGTGGTAATTCAGATTTTTAATGAATTAAAGTTTTTTATTAATGAATTAAAGAATTTTTAGTTTTTAATGCCATTTCTGTAAAGGTGGCAACTGAAGTACTCCATTTCTGTAGAAAGTAAAGGGAAAATAGTTGAGTACTATATCTTTTTGTTGCCATTTTCTCATAACAACTGAAAAAAAATTGCAATTAAAATATGTGCTATTTTGAAAGAATATAAATGCATGATTTCTGATAAAACATTTTATAAACTATATTTAATTTTAAGTATCCATATTAATGTTACAAACAAATGAAGGCATATGAATCATTAGATAAGTGATTTTTTTGTTGAGTTTACGGCATTGCTTTTTGTTGGGTTTGTGTATTATTCCGGGATAGTGACATCATGTACATACTTTTCAATAGATGTTGCTTAAGACTGGATCATAAATGTTGTATTCTTCAGTGGATGTAAATGACATCATTTTATATAAAATAAAAGCATGTATTTTAAGCCTTAAAACTGAAATATGTTTTGTAGAAGTGCATCATTTTCACTCCAGTGGTTTTGAAATTCTTCACAGGTGGAAATGCTTCATTTTTTAAAATAACGCAACTGAAAATCCCACTTTGATAAAACACAAAGTTTTACAAAAATTTACAATGTCTTTATAGAAGAGCAGTGACATTTAGGTTAAAATAATATTTTTTTGAGAGTTAGACCAGCCAATATAAGATGCATTTTTTATTGTAACTAATTTTGTAGGTTTATTATATATTAATGAAACAATTCCTTCTTAAACATTTTCTTTCATCGAAATTCAACAGGTTCCACTACATAATAATATTAATAATAATGTGTTTTTTTCCCATCGGTGGTGACACTAAAGTCTGAAAAAGCAGAATTCCTACTTCCTTCTTGTTTTTATGTTCCCTTTATTTTCACTGGAATTTTCACTATGTGGTTTTCATGTTCCACTTTGGTACTACTTAAGCACTGTGATGTCATGTCAATAACTGCAGTTTTCAGGCTAATCATTTTTATGTTTACCTTTCTTTTATGGAGTGGTGTTATTTAACATAACATGATAAATAAATTTATTTTTTTGTTAAAATCTGCTACTGCATTAAATATGTCACTGGACATCCTGTTAATTAAATAACAATTGACCGAGCCTTGGACTGTCATCAACTTTGACATATTTTACTAGAATATCCCTTGCTTTTATCAAAAAATTAAAAACACTATTCGATTTCATAATTTCTGAATAATAACACCTGCAAAGTGTTTGTGTTTTCTTTTAAAAGTTTGTTTGCTTTAAGGCATCCAGGAATGGTCAGAATATGTACCTAGATTGGATTTAAGAAAAAGCCTTAAAGAAAATGCAGAACCACAGACTCGTGTAATTAAAAAAATGGATAATGTTCTATGAAAATTCTTTTTACAATCTAGTTATAGATGAATGAAAGAACTGCATCTTTGTGAAATTTTTTATGGATAAAAGAATAAAATATTCCTTTTTCGGTATAAAAATCATATAAGATAGATTGGTGTTCTCTTAAAAAAAAAATTGCTGTCACTAGGTGTGATAGAGTGTGGGAAAGGGAGGTTATATTTGTAGATGTTTATAAAGAGGATTTAAGGCATCCACATTAAATAAGCATTATAAAATAGATATATGGTACAACTCAGATTACGTTTTAGGCAGGGCTAGATTTTTAGATGTCTATATGGTATGGATTGGTGCAATTTTTTCTTTCACTGAACTCGGGTTCGAACTTTATTCTGTCTAATCTGTGTCAGGCTGGCATTTTTTTTAATGGTGATATTGTACATTTTTTAAGGGAAGCTGTGTAAATTTATTTTAATGAAAAGAAAAGACAAATATATTTTTAAATCTTCATTTAGGCATTTCTTTAGGGAGCTTCAAAATTATGGTATTTTAATAACATTTTTCTTGTCTTCTAATCTATATTTAATTTTTTTATGGAGTCTTCATTTTAATGTGCCTATGTGATGATTAATAGTGTAATTTCATATACAAACAATGGCTTGCAAGAGTATAATTAGCAAAATGCTGTACTTTAAAATATTAATATAAATACAAATGCAATATTCTTTTAAAGTAATTTTTAAATTGTAGGTAATGGTGGTTCAGAAACATATAAATTATGATATAAATTAAGAAAGTTATATAAATTAAGAAAGTCTAGGGAATGTCATGACTAGTTTTGCCAGGCGTTCTGACTTTTAGGGACACCCTGTCTTGTATAACCACTCAGTGGGATAACAAAAGTTCTGATTTTTCATTATGCACAAATTCTTTTTGTTCCTTGCTATTCATTAATCTGCATCTAATGGAATTTAATACATATAATAAAATCAGTTAAGACAAAACCTATCCAACACAGAAAGTTTTATTTATTTTTTTTTTTTTTGAAAGGAATGCCTTACAAATCTAGCAGCCTAGACAAAAACCTGTGCCAATTTTTTTTATGGTTCATAGCAATTCTGTTTTCACAGGTTTTATAATGCTTTATTCAATAAACCCTGCAAAAATGGATCTGTATATAACAAGATTCTGTTTTAAAAGTAAACATTTCACTGTCTTAGTGATTTTGCTTTCACAGGTTTAACTGTATAAAATTGTTGTGTTTATTTATTATAGTAAAATCTGCTAAGAAAAAATTGCAAAGGACAGAAAAAATATTACTTATTAAACAGTTTTCTGTTTTGGTAGGTATAATTGGAACCATTTTCTTATCATAAGAACAATGGAATTTTTAGTTTTATGACATGATTCTGTTATAAACAGGTTTTGTTTTAATAGGGTTTACTATTTAATGTCCTGAGTTAGAAGTCATTGTCCCGCTTTTTAAGGCATTATACCTGGCAACACTAGTGAGGACTGATTGTATTGATTTTTGCCCTGTCTAAACTTTTAGCTTTTAATCTGAGCTGATTGCCAGGCAAAGATAGCTGTCTTCTGTCCCTTGCTGGACTTAGATCTAAAAATTTCCATGGATGTAGACCAGCATATTTACATGACACTCGTGAGAAGAAGATCAATGATCGGACAGTCAATTAAAATTGGGCAAAATCAAGTTATTTTTTAAACATCTTGGAGGAAAAAATTGTTAATTTGTATCTGATAATTTAAACAGAAGCAGAAATCAATTAAATGTTATAGATAATATATTTAATCGATGAAATTATTGGATCAGTTATGGCAGTTATGAATGTAAGAAAGATGAAAAATTTTACTTTTAAAATCTATTCTCTCTTTATCTTTAACATGTTAAATGTTAAAAAAATTTTAATTAAGATATAGTAAATTTATTCATATTTTTTATTCCAGAAGAACAATTTAAAACATAAAAAAAAAATCAGGAAATATATCAATATTTTCCAAAATGGTCTTCAGAACCTTTACAAAATAATAATAATAATAATAATAATACAGTAAACTCTGTCTAAGACGGAATCAATCGGGACCAAGAAAATTTTCCGCAGTAGACAATATTCCACCTTAGACAAATTTTACTCTATGTCTATGGATTCACAGGGACTTGAAAATCTTTCCGAGTTAGACAGACTCATATCTTACACAGAGTCCACCTTACAGAGAGTTTACTGTAATAATAAAACATTTCATAATTTTAAGAAACTTTTTAAATTATTAATTTAGTCTCATGGTTTATGCTAGGGGTGCACAACCTTTTAAAGAGAAGGGCCACTTACAAAAATGTTTGGGTTGTGGAGGGCCACATCAATAACACAGAGAAAATTCTATATTGGGGAGATAGAGAGGTAATAAGTCTTTATTCTTGATGAATAATTATTTTTTGTCTATAATAAAAATAAACAAACAGAAATAAATAATTGTATGAAGGAATGCAGGGCTTCTTTGCATCTGTATGAATAACCATTCAACACTTTATGAAGACTAACGGTTCCTTATTGACAAATGGTAACTTGAAAAAAAAAATTACACAAAATTTCTAAATAATTGAACATTATTGAAAATTATATAAAAAAAATTATTGAAGAATAACTTCATTTAAAATAAAAGGAAACTTATTTTTGAAATAACAGGGCATGATGGACTAATTATGCTATTTTTTCTGCAGATTATTAACAAAACTCGTTTTTTTTTCTTTTGTCAATCAAGTGCAACTGATTGACGAAATTCGCAATTTTTTATCAACGACCGATTGACAGATTTCGCGGTAATTTTCCATTGGCAATTGGCAAAATTTGCAATCTTTTCAAACAACCAATTTGCGATACCTGCGATAAATTGATGCAATTCGCGATTTTTTTCAGCGATAACTTTTCAAATTTCTTGATTTTTTTTCCATAACGGACCAACGAAAATTGCGATTTTTTCCGCCCCCCCCAATCGAATTATTTCGCGACCTTTTTGTTCTGCGATCGATCTTCGAAAATTGTGTGAAAAAAGTTTTTTCCATGAACGATTGACAAAATTCGTGATTTTTTTTTCATGTGTGATTGGCGAATTTTGCGATATTTTACGTGACAGATTGACAATATTTGCAATTTTTTCCAATGATCAATCGACGAAACGTGATTTTTTCCTGATATACATTGATGTAATTTGTGATTTTTTTCGTGCAATAAATTGGCGAAAATTGCGATTTCTTTTATGCGCACAATCGATGAAATTTGCGATTTTTTCCTGCGACCATGGATTTCTATTTCATGATATTTTTTGGGACCGACACACAAATTTTGTAATTTTTTCCATGAGCCATTCACAAAATTCACGAATTTTTGGGAAAATTCATGATTTTTTTTCACGAGCGATTGGCAAATATTGCAATATTTTTGCGTCCAATTGACAAAATTTGTAATTTTTTCTATAAATTGTCAAAATTCGTGATTTTTTTTTCCGTGTCAGATTGACAAAATCGCGATTTTTCCCCAGTCGATCAATGAAATTTGCAATTTTTGTACCTCATTGACAAAATTCGTGATTTTAGTGTGCCCGATTAATAAAATTTGTGATTATTAACTGACTCTGATGAAATTTGTAATTTTTCCTGTGGCGAATTGACGAAATTTGCGATTTTTTCCTGCAATAAACTGGCAAAACTTGCGATTTTTCCATAGCCGACCAAGAAAGTTTGCAATTTTTCCGCAACTCCTCGAAAAAATTCGTGATTTTTCCGCGTCCGATCAACGACATTCGCGCTTCTTAACTGACTCTGAAGAAATTTGTAATTTTTATGTGACAAACTGATGAAATTCCACATTCTTTTCTCACAATAAACTGACGACACTCACGATTTTTTCGCAGCTGGTCAACAAAATTTGAAATTTTTCCTTTCCTCATCGACAAAATTCGCGATTTTTCTGTGCCCAATTAAAGAAATTTGAGACTTTTTCGCGCCGAGTCGGCAAAATTCGTGATTTTTCCTCCCGCGATCAACAAAATTCGAAAATTTTCTGCATCCGACAAACGAAATTTGCGATTCTTAACTGACTGTGATGAAACTTGTAATTTTTCCCACTGCAAATTGGCAAAATTCTGATTTTTTCTCACGATCAACTAACGAAACTCGCGATTTTGCAGCAACCAATCAAGGATTACGTAATCGACAAAATTTGCGATTTTTAACGTGTCCGATCAACGAAATTCATGATTTTTAACTGACTCTGATGGAATTTGCAATTTTTTCAGCGGCAAATCGTCGAAATTCGCGATTTTTCTCACGATAAACTGACAAAACTCGAGATTTATCCACAGCTGATCAGTGAAATTTGAGATTTTTCTGCGACTCATCGATAAATTTCGTGATTTTTCCGAACTTGATCAACAAAATTTGCGATTCTTAATTGGTTCTGATGAAATTTGCAAATTCTTCCCGTGGCAAGTTGATGAAATTTGTGATTTTTTCCTGCGACATATGGACAAAAAATTGCAATTTTACCAGTTATAAATTGATGAAATTGTGTAAAAGAAAGAACAAATTATATAAATTGTGATCGTGGGCCACAAGTTAACCTATGGCAGGCCACTTTTGACCCACGGGCCACAGGTTGTGCATCCCTAGTTTATGCCTTCCTTGATATTCCCATGGGTACACCACTTAAGGATATTTAGGATTATCATCAAATAGAATATGCCAACTGATTACAGAATGTGTTTTTTTGGCTGATTGTAGCCGAAGTTTTATCTCTTGCATTAAGCTTAAATTAAAATTTTTGTAATCATTTTTTGCAAATAAATATCACATTTCTTTCAAATTGAGAAAAAAAAATCAGGACTAGCATTTTCTAAAATTATATAACAGTAAAAAATTCAGAAAACATGTTTTCTGTGATTTTTGTTGTCAATGTTTACATTTTCACACAGATTACTGTAAGTAATTTAAATCAAAAAGCATATTGAAAGATGCTACCCGATGATCTTTTGCTTTTAATAGCTGAGTATCGCTTGAATCAAAAACACAAAAAAATAGTTGATAATATATTATTATTTAATGCTAATTCCTTTTTATTACAGCAAAATATTCCTATCATATTTCATTTTCTTACAAATCATGTTTTTAAAAATGTGTTTTATTTTTATTCTTGTTGTCTCTTCTTATCATTGATCAATAGTTAATTCCTAAACCATTAGTATTAGATGTTCCAATTTATCCAATTTCAAAAATGGCTCAAAGGTTGTTCATCATATGAAAATTTATTTACTTCAAAATAGTTACTTTTTAAGTAGTTGCAAATAAAATTTTATACGATGTCTGTGTCCTATAAGTTTTATTGAAAATGCTTCTCCGTGTTTTCACAACAAATTTCATTATTCTATGACCAAAATTATTACCAAGTTATGGTACTTACGATTTTATGAATTTTCAGCGTTTTCTAACACTAAAATGGAAAAATTCAAAGTATCATAACTAAATAAGTTTTTGTCTTGCAAAAATTGAATTTTTATTGTGTAAACATACTTTAATGCTGTGAATTCATCTCAACATAAAACAATGGTTGTACTTACTATCCAAAATTGTTTCAAACATTCTGTTTAAAGACTTTTCAATTAAAACATCCATTAGCAACATAAATAGCAATTGGTTATAAAGTTACAAAAATAACAAGTTATTGGAACCTGTTACAAATGCTACTGTGAAACAATGTAACCTGTTAACCAAAAGGGATTACATTTCCCATCACTACTTTCTTTATAACAGCGCAATAAGAGACATGAAAAGGCTGATTAATATGGCCCAGAGTTCACATTTAAAGAAAGAAACAAATGAAGGTTTTCTTTTATGCTTCTTCATTTCCATGGCTCAGTTGTAAATTTTACAAAAGGCTGGTATTTGAAATGTCCCAGAATATTCCTTTTAAATTTCTTGGGGGGGGGGGGGGTGCTTCTTGAAGGTTGAATTCTGTCTGGTAAAACTGATAAATTACTACATTTTAAAAGACAGTTGTAATGTAGAAGTATTTTTGTTGAGCGAGAACAGTGTTTGATAAGAAAGGTATTTTTTCCTAATTCTACCTTACTTTTTGCCAAAAATCGCATTGAAATGAACCTATATTTTGCTCAATATTAGCCATAATCCTGCTTTTGAAACTCGTAAAAAGCAAGAAAATTTTAATATAGTTTAAATGATGAACGATTCTTAACTTGTAATGTGCTCATGTTAACCATGCTCATATTAGACGAGTTTGACTGTATTATTATTTCACATCAGTAGGTAGCGATCAAATTAATTTTTAAAAATTTTCTGCATCATAGCAAGTACTGGTACTGTGTATGCAAGTGAAATTATCAAATATAAATATCATAATAATTTCTTAAACCTTTGATTTAAAAAATATTTAAAATGCACAATATAAGACAAAGCTCTCCAAGATTAAAGGAAATATTTTAACAACAACCACAAAAAAGGCCTTAAATACAGTTTTTAAAACTATACAGGAAAATAAACAGTTTAAAGTCCATCATAATTGCATTAAAATTTTATATAATCTACAAAATAAAAAAAGATCCATTTACAAACTATTGAAAGGTGTTGTGTGGTTTTAGAATGCTATTTGAAACATCCCATAACTAAAGATACAAGATTTTGTTTTAGAAATATATAATAACTGGATAGAATATCACTCAATGCGATAATATAGAAACAACTTAACCCTTCACTGCACAAATTTTTCTATTTTTATGAAATTTTTTTTAAAAATCTATACATGCGTCTAATAATAGGAAAAATAGTAAAAAAGAATTAATTTTCAATTTTTCAGCTAAAATTTGATATTTTACAGTGTGTGCTATATGTACACATTTAGGATTTTAAAATATTGTATTGCTATATTTTACAAATAAATGAGCTTAAATTAATTAATTTTTCTTGCTTAACACTCTGCAACTTTTTTATAGTAATATTTTAAAGTATGAAAGTAAATCTTACCTTAATAGCTTGATTGTTTTTTTGTTTCTGTAGAATAAATTCTAATATTATGTCTAATGCAGCCATCTGGCATGGACAAAATAAATGTTAATTCATTCTTTGGATTATTCTTGATCAGTTACAGTGATCATATTAGTCAAATTCATGGCACAAAATGAAATATATAAGGTTTTTAGGTATGTGCCAGATATGGCATGTGGTGCAGTGAAGGGTTAAATGTAAGTTTTAAAAAAATTATCTCATTACATTTTTGGGAAAAGCACAGTCCATTTACATTTTATGCTTGCATTTATGATAGGAATCAAGTGATTTTTTGGTTAATCAGAAAGTAAAATGTATTATTTTTATTAAGTTAAAATAAAATATGGATGGAGGACATGGGCGTACCCAAGGGGGGGGGGCTGATGGGGCTACAGCCCCCCCTGAAATTTTCGAAAGTGATATGAAAAAATGCTGATTTTTCGTCTTTCTTTTATGGAATTTCTTTTAATTTTTTTTCAATCATACAGCGGACTAGCCATTCTTATTTGTCCCATATTAGCCCACATTGACAACAAAGAACAGAAAGGGAGCTGATGGGGTTACAGCCTCCCCCCCTCCTCCCGAAATAGTCAAAAAATTAAATGAAAAAGTGTTTTTTTCTTACTTTTTAAAGATAAATCTGTAATTTTTTCTTCTGTCATATAGCAAAATAGGCATTCTTGTTAACACCATATTAGTCCACATTGACATCACATACCCAAAGATGGGGAGGGGGCTGATGGAATTTCAGCCCCCTCCTCTTGAAAATGAAATGAAAAAATAGTGCTGAATTTTTTCTTTCTGTTTAAGATAAATTTGCATTTTTCCCTTTATTGTTCAACAGACTATGCACTTCCTTTGCTTTAGTTTCATGTTAGACCATATTGACACCAAAGAAGAGAAAGGGGGTTGACGGGATTACAGCCCCCCCCCCGCCCCCCAACCAGAAATAGTCGAAAAATTAAATGAAAAAAGTGTTTTTTCCTTACTTTTTTAAAGATAAATCTGTAATTTTTTTCTTCTGTCATACAGCAAAATAGCCATTCTCGTTAACACCACATTAGTCCACATCGACATCACAATCACAGCATACCCAAAGGTGGGGAGGGGGCTGGTGGAATTACAGCCCCCTCCTCTCGAAATAGTCGAAAATGAAATAAAAAATAATGCTGATTTTTTTCTCTCTTTGAGATAAATATGCATTTTCTCCCCTATCATTCAACAAACTAGCCGCCCCCTTCGCTGTATTTCCATATTAGTGTACAGTGATACCACATTATATCCAAAAAGGTAGAAGGGGACTAATGGGGTTACAGCCCTCTCACAAAAATGTCGAACATGAAATGAAAAAGTGCTTATATTTTCCTTTTTGTTTGAGATAAATTTGTATTTTCCCCCTATCATTCGATTCAACAGACTAGCCGCTCTCTTCTCTTTAGTTCCATACCAGTGCACAGTGACACCACATTATACCCAAAGAAGTAGAAAGGGGGTGATAGCCCAAAATAGTCGAAAATGAAATGAAAAAAGTGCTGAATTTTTCTTTTTGTTTGAGAGAAATTTGTAATGCAATTGTTTTCTGTAATACAATGAACTAGACGTTCTGACTAGTTTCATATCAGCGCACAGTTACACCACAGTATACTCAATGAGGGGAAGGGGACTGATGGTTTTATAGGCCCCCCCTTTTGAAATAATCAAAAATGAAATGAAAAACAAAACTCCTGTTTTTTTCCTTTCTTTTGAGATAAATCTTTAATTTTTCTTCTGCGACACAGCTATTCTGGTTAGTCCCATATATTAGTGCACAGTGGTGCCCCCGCATACACCCAAAGAAGTCAATGGGGACAAGGGTTATGAGGTTACAGCTCCATTCCACCTCCAAAGAGATTGCAGTGAAATGAAAAAAGGGCTGATATTCCTTCTTTTTCAGATAAATTTGTTTTATTTTCTGGCATGCCACGAATTTGTTTTTCTCGATAATCCAATATCCTCCTCAGTCCTTCCACCAAATTTACTTGAGACCACAAAATCCATTTTCAAATGACTGAAAAATAGCTCCATCCCTGTTTTACTGGATAAATGAAAACACATATGTTCAGTTCAAGAGACCTACAAGTAAATTCGATAAATCTAAAAGTAGTTTAATTTAAGAAGTTTTTTAATTTCTCTCACAGTCGGCAGATGCCAAGATTGTCATTGCGGAAGTATATTAATGCACAGTAACACCACAGCTAATCTCACATCGAAAATCCGGTCGGAAGAGTTGACTGTTAAAGTAGCTTATTGACTTTCATTTTTCAGCCGCATCTCAATGCCATAGCAAAGTATGAGGGTGGGAAGAATTGAAGGGACTAAGCCTTTTTTCCCTGCCAAAATGGTCGGAGTTAAATGGTAAAAATATTTCCTTACTTTTTTGATCAATTCAATTATATATATATTTGAAATGCATCGCACTTGTCTTTCTTGTTAGTCCCGTATTTGTGCATAGCAACATCTTAGCTAATCTCTTCAGAATTTTGGCTATATATGTGCGGAAGAGCTGACTGTGAATGATATTCATTAACTTTCGTTTTTAACACTCGATTACTTTCTCATATCTGTAAGATTCATAGTGACTTCTTGTTTGACTGTAAAGACATCATTGGAGATCAGTAACGCCCCCCCCCCCCCTTTTACCTTCTTATTCTGCCCTAACTTTGCAGCCACTATTTTTCATCTGGAACGGTTTAAAGTCTTTATTATTACTTGTGCAATGCACAAGTCGTTATGTTAAATATGTGTATAAAAATATTTTGTGTATACAAAAAAATATAGATTTTAATTATAGATTTTAAGCTGTAATGACTTTCTTTTAAATGAAAGTATTTATAAAAAAAACCCCATAACACTTTTCAACATATTTCGACATGGTATGGCCTCAGGATCAGACCCTGCCCCCCCCCCCCCCTTCTCCCCGATTTGATTCTGAGTAAAAAAAAATTCTGAAATTCAGAGCAAATTTTCTGAAAGATTACAGCAGAGGGAAGTAGGGGAGGAAATCCCTTCCTGCCGCTAATTATTTTTGCTGTAGTTTGTGTTAACTCTGTTTTCATTTCAGGTCAATTTTAGGCTGAGTGTAGATTCCTCCAAGTTGGGTTTGGGTTAACCAGATTTCTAAAATGTTAGTTCAGTATATTATTTCTGCTTAAAAACTATACCAATAATAATGAACATAGATATTTGTATGTGTTTTTTCCGTGATCCTTTGATGAAATTCAGGTTTTTATCATGACGCTTTGACGAAATTCGCATTTTCTGCATTTCTTTAACGAAATTCGCATTTTTTTTCACGATCTTTTGTCGAAATTTGTGCTTTTTCTGCGTTTTTTTGATGAAATTTGTATTTTTTCTACGGTCCTTTGAAGAAATTCACGTTTTTCTGCGACTTTTTGCCAAAATTCGCGTTTTTTTCGTTATCTTTTGAAATTTATGTTTTTTCCGCAGCTTTTTGACAAAATTTGTGTTTTTTTGCGGGTTTTTGATGATATTAGAGTTTTTTTCGCGAATATTTGCGAAATTCATGTTTTTTTTTTACGAAATCCTTCATTTAAATTTGCTTTTTCTCCGGTGGCTTTTTGACAAAATTTGCGTTTTTTTTCTCGTTTTTTTGATGAAATACGCGTTTTTTTTAGCGCTGTTTGACGAAATTCGTGGGGTTTTTTTTTAAATGAAAGTAGCATTTTTTTGCGGCTGTTTGATGAAATTCCCGTTTTTCTGTGGCCCTTCTTTGTGACCCTGCTTTTTCTTTTTTCTTGCAATCCTTTAACGAAATTCGCGTCTTTTTCGCTTCCCTTTCACGGAATGCGTGGGGTTTTTTTTAGCGATCCTTGGTCGAAATTTGCGTTTTTCTGCGGCCCTTTGACGAAATTCGCGTTTTTTCTGAGGTCATTTGCCGAAATGCGCGTTTTTTCGCATTCCTTCATCGGAATTTGCTTTTTTCGCGGCTGTTTGACGACATTAGCTTTTTTCTGCAGTCTTCTGATGAAATTCAAGTTTTTCTGTGGTCCTTCTTTGTGACCCTGCTTTTTCTTTTTTCTTGCGATCCTTTAACGAAATTCGTGTTTTTTCGTTTCCCTTTGACGGAATGCGTGTTTTTTAGAGATCCTTTGTCGAAATTTGCGTTTTTTTCTGTGGCCCTTTGACGAAATTCGCGTTTTTTCTGCGGCTCTTTGACGCAATTCGTTTTTTTTCTGCGGCCCTTTGACGCAATTCGTTTTTTTTTTCTGAGGTCATTTGCCGAAATTCGCTTTTTTTTTACGCAATCCTTCGTCGAAATTTGCGTTTTTTCCGCAAATATTTGACGAAATTCGCGTTTTTTTGTCGTCTTTTTTGATGAAATTTGCGTTTTTCTGCGGCCTTTTGACGAAATTCCCGTTTTCCCATGTCCCTTTGACGAAATTCGCGTTTTTTGCGATCCTTTACGAAATTAGCTTTTTTTCGCAGACCTTTGACGGAATGCGTGTTTTTTGCAAACTTTTTTTGAAATTCACTTTTTTCCGCGACTTTTTGATGAAATTCGCGTTTCTTCTGCGGTCCTTTGACGAAATTCGGCCTTTTTTCGAGATCCTTTGTCGAAATTTGCTTTTTTCCGCGTGTTTTTGACGAAATTAGAGTTTTGTTCGCGGGTTTTTGACGAAATTCGCTTTTTTCCGCAGCCTTTTGACGAAATTCACGATTTTCTGTGGCCTTTCTTTGTGACCCTGTTTTTCTTTTTTTGCGATCCTTTAATGAAATTCCCATTTTTTCCACTTCCCTTTGACGGAATGCGTGTTTTTTTAACTATCCTTTGTAGAAATTTGCATTTTTTCTGCTTCCCTTTGACGAAATTTGCATTTTATCCGCGTCTTTTTGACGAAATTTGCATTTTTTTCTGGTCTTTTTGATGAAATTTGCGTTTTTCTGCGGCCTTTTGACGAAATTCACATTTTTTTCTGTGTTCCTTTGACGAAATTCGCCTTTTTTCCGCTTCCCTTTGACGGAATGCGTGCTTTTTTTAGCGATCCTTTGACGAAATTCGCATTTTTTTCTGAGGTCATTTGCTGAAATTCGCGTTTTTTTACGCAATCATTCTTCGAAATTTGCGGTTTTCTGGGGCATTTTAATGAAATTCTCGTTTTTCCGTGTCTCTTTGAGGAAATTCGCGTTCTTTTGCAATCCTTTACGAAATTAGCTTTTTTTCGCAGCCCTTTGACGGAGTGCGTGTTTTTTGCGAACTTTTTTTGAAATTCGCTTTTTTCCGCGACCTTTTGATGAAATTCGCGTTTTTTCTGTGGTACTTTGACGAAATTCAGCTTCTTTCGAGATCCTTTGTCGAAATTTACTTTTTTCCGCGTGTTTTTGACGAAATTAGAGTTTTGTTCGCGGGTTTTTGACGAAATTCGCTTTTTTCCACAGCCTTTTGACGAAATTCACGATTTTTTGTGGCTCTTCTTTGTGACCCTGTTTTTCTTTTTTTGCGATCCTTTAACGAAATTCCCGTTTTTTCCACTTTTCTTTGACGGAATGCGTGTTTTTTTAACGATCCTTTGTAGAAATTTGCGTTTTTTCTGCTTCCCTTTGACGAAATTTGCGTTTTATCCGCGTCTTTTTGACGAAATTTGCGTTTTTTTCTGATCTTTTTGATGAAATTTGCGTTTTTCTGCGGCCTTTTGACGAAATTCACGTTTTTTTCTGTGTTCCTTTGACGAAATTCGCGTTTTTTCCGCTTCCCTTTGACGGAATGCGTGCTTTTTTTAGTGATCCTTTGACGAAATTCGCATTTTTTCCGAGGTCATTTGCCGAAATTAGCGTTTTTTTACGCAATCATTCTTCGAAATTTGCGTTTTTCTGCGGTTTTTTGACGAAATTCGCGTTTTTTTCTCGTTTTTTTGAGGAAATTTGCGTTTTCCTGGGGCATTTTGATGAAATTCTCGTTTTTCCGTGTCTCTTTGAGGAAATTCGCATTCTTTTGCGATCCTTTACAAAATTAACTTTTTTATCGCAGCCCTTTCACGGAATGCGTGTTTTTTTTTTTTCGAAATTCGTGTTTTTCTGCTGCCTTATGATGAAATTTGTTTTTTTTTTGTGCTCATTTGACGAAATTAGTGTTTCCTCGGGGATAATTTGACGAAATTAGCGTTTCTTCTGCGAGCATTTGATGTAATTCGTGTTTTTCCCGCGATCATTTGACAAAATTTGACTTTTTTTTTCATGATCCTTTGACAAACTGCATTTTATCCGCGGCTCTATGACAAAATTTTGGCTTTTTTCCTTCGACCATTTGTAAAAAATCGCGATTTTTTTAAGTCCAAATTTTCGGACTGATGACTGAATTTTTAATTTTCGAAAATTCGGAACAAAGTCTCCCCTGTCCCTCCCCCTTTTTCCCCCTATGGCTACGGCCTTATTGGCAAAAATGATTTCTGTTTATAACACAATTCAACGCGTTTCGTAAGATTTAGAACATTATGGAAATTTAAGTCAGCCTCCCCCCCCCCCGAAATAAAATCCTGGGTACGGCACTGATGAAGGATTATCTTTTAACGAAATGAATTTTATTTGCTATTATATATTTTTCTTAAAATATTAAGTATTATATTATTTTATTAAGTTTAAGTCAACAGGGCACCAAATGATAATTAACTTTTTTTATTTTTTCATTTATTTATTAGCACCATGTGCCAAATTGAGTTGTTGTGGCACTGACCATGAACACATTGTTGCAATAACTACTAAAAAATATATTAAATAGATCAATATGAGCTTTAATTTTAAATAGTAAATTGTTATATAAAAAATCCATTATATTAAAATGCAGCTTGCAATCATTTAATTTGTTAAGGCTAATGAATCATAAAATAGAGAAAACTTTTATAGCTAATTCAAATTATAGCTCATTAAAATCTGCATTGAGATTTAGCTTAATTTTTATTTATTTATAAAAAAGAAATTTACCAGTCGCCTGTCATGTTTGGGCAACATACAAATACGTATTAAACATTTATAAATAGAAAGGGAATTTTATAGCAAATCAAAAACATAAAAAATATCCTTATTAAACCATTCATAAGATACATTGATGAGCATTTCCAAATAATTAATCAAAAGTGTAAATAATACTAGAATTAAAATTTTTTTTTAAATTAAATGTACAGTATATACCAGGAAATTTTGAAATTTATAAAACAAGCTTTATCCAATGTTTCATAAAATCACTGGTAAAACTTTTCTGGACTCATATGAAACATCCTTCACATTTTTTGATGAAAATAGAAATTAGAATTTTATTATTGTGAATTTTCAAATAATAAAGAATATCATGCTTATATATATTACACTTTTTTTCCTCTCATCAGCTAACACTAATGAAAGATTGTCATATCTTGATAATCTTTTATTTGCTCATTATTGACTACCGAAATCCCTATGATGAGGCCAGGCTTCACTTTTTCTTTATACCAAAATTATTACATTTTTGTCGCATTTTTCAATTAACATATGAATTATCTAACACAGATATTATTATAGCACTTTTTGTTACAAATTATTTTTCTATTTATAAATACTTCATATTTGCTTATTTATTAACTTAAACATCTTACATTGTTTGCCACCTTTATGTTTAATAAAGAAATAAATAAAAATTAGGTTTGATGTTTTGCAATTATTTTCAATATATATAGGATGAAAAAGTACACACTTGCCAAAATACTAAGTATTTCAAATGCAAGCTGAATTTTGACAAAGTACAGTGTGGAACTGTTTATCCAGAAACCAGAAAACCAGTTATCCAGAATGCTATTTTCAATTGACAAATTTCAAAATCCTTCCAGAAAAAAGTACCATACAGTGCTACTTTGAATATGTGCGTTGCCTGAAACACCACAGCATGCATGGTAGGACTAGATGACCACATCTAGGATTTGAAATGGAAGTTATTGGCTATTTTGATTTTCATGTAGAGGAAACAGAGTAATTTTTGTTACCAAAGTATTCCCATAAAGCCTTCTTTCAAACTCTCATCAATCTGATCTTGTTTGGATTCTTAATCTGTGTAATCTAATAATTTATTTGGAATCAGAAACAATGTCACAGCTACACACATTCTACAAATCTGATCAAATGGATGTTGCGCTTTAATGCCTAACCAGTTATCCAGAATACATCTGACTCTAATCATTCTGGATAAATGGTTCTGTACTGTATTTTGAAAGCCTAGAACCATTAGAAAATATTGACAAAACAGCTTTATTCGAAAGATCGCCACATGATTAACTGACGTACTATGATATTAGTAAATGATTCCCTGGCAAATGTCCATTGATCATTTAATAGCTGATCTGATATTTGACTAATATTAATTTTTCTACATTAGCAATCAAGTTATGAGTTTTTCTACATTAGCAATCGACTTATGAGTTTTCATACTAATTTAACTTAAAAGTAAGTTTATAAAAAAAATGAAATATTATAAGAAATTTCTCATTCAATAAGCAGTTAATAATTTAATTGAATTTTTTATTGATGACTGCATAAAATTTATAAAAAAATGTATTTTGATGTTTTTTCTTTATTTTCTTTTTTAGTCCTGTACAAAAGCATATGACTTGTATGGCTATATTGCAGAAAAAGAGCAGAACTATAAGGATGCTGTTAAAAATTATGAAAAAGCATGGTTGCTCACAAGTAAATCAAATCCAGTGATAGGTATTTATGCATTTAATTATTTCCGTTTAGCATTCATGTGTTACATTAAATAATAGTAATGATTTCATGAAATATCAGTAGAGAAAATCTTGCTTAGTATAAATATAGTTTCAATGTATTAAGCCAGTATAATTTATTTCAATGAAATCATCTATCAGATGAAAAGTACTTTGTAATGATATCTTAGGGAAAGAAATAATTATTATAAACCAATTAAAAGAATTATAAAACTATATATAAATATCAATTGAAAATATCAAATTAGCTTAATATTTACTGAAAGTAATAAAAATACATTTAAAAGGCAAAAAATACCTTTATTTATTCAGATTCAACTTATTTCTTCGCTCTGGTGGCAGCATTCTCAAGAACTAAAATGATACAAATATTTTTGCAAAAAAATTTTAAATTGAAAACTGGTAAACAAAAATCTCGCAAACACAAGCATAATGAAAATAACTGCAATATTAAAAATGGATATTTTTTTAACCTGAATTATTTTATATTATTGCTTGATTATTCTATAGAGCATCTCTTTCCAAATTTTAGGAAGCTCCATAGAGGCAGAATCATTGCATATATTTTCACTACATAAGAAGATCTCTATTGATTCTTGGATAATGGATGGCAAATAAAATCTTGATGGATAAATTATTCTATAACTTAAAAAATTAATCTGTAAAGGTTCTTTGTCATATAGTCTGGCTAAAGCTGTAGTTTTCTTGTTGTATTTGATGTCTGCTATATGTTCTTTCGTCCTAGTTTTAAGCTTTCTGTTTGTCATTCCTATATAAAATTGCACTTTCCGATTTCTTTGGTGAAAGGTATTTCATATACCCCTGATAATTGATTTGGTTCTGTTGGGTCTATTTTCCTATATACTATGTTTTTTAATTTTACAGAATGTTTTGCAACAATGGACATATTGTATTTATTGAGTTTATATTTCAATCTTTCGAAGAAACCAGGAAAATATTGTAAAGAGGATAACTTGGAATTTTGTACATTGAAATTACCTTCTTTGATCAAAATTACCTTCAAGGTAATTTCAATGGCACTCAAGATGGCACTCTCCCACATATGGAGTTTTCCATCAAATGTTTTTTTAACACAACAGTTTGGTGATAGAGTTCTCTCGTGCCATTTCATGTTTCTGTGGCTGCCAAGGTCACCCAATCTCACTCCAATGGATTTCTGGTTGTTGGAATATCTGAAATCCAAAGTGTATGCATTTAATATGCAAACTGCATCTGATTTGAAAGATGGCATCAGATGTCAGGTTCAACAGATTCCTCTTGCCATGATACGTGATTCAGTAATACCCACAATCTGCCATATTCTAAGTGTCATCGTGTGTAAAGGAGGTCATGTGAAAAATTTTCAAAACACAATAAAATGTTTTGCATTCTGTTGCTTCTCTGTCTTTATTGGTTGCTTTCATTTTTCTTATTAGTCTGTCTAGTGCCAACAATTTTTGTGCTCATGGTACTATTCCAATGCTATTTATGGTTTTTCACTATCACAATCACATTCCGAAAAAAAAGTAGGTGTTGCTATTTGAAATTTTATCATTGTAGCTGTAACTTTTAGAGTTTAACTGTTGTTTTTTACATGATTCTTGAGCACAAACCTCAAAATATTTTAAACCAAAATTTCATTCATTTTCTATGAACGGTATAATAGCTAGGAGCTCACATATTAGGATAGTTTTTTAATAATCATCCTGTACATTGCTATATTAAATGTTCTAGTGCATATCTTAAACTTGAAATGCTTCCTTCATTTCTCTTGATTTTTATTTCTTTGTGTTCCTTCCTTTTTTTACTTAAAAAAATCTGTACGAATATGAGAGTAATTTATAATAGAGGTGATACTTTTTGGCAACTTTGATTTAAGTGGCTAATTTTGGGGATAAAAAAAGTTATTTAATGTTGAAAATTAACAGTAGTATTGCATCAAACATAAAAATGAGAAATTTGTAGACGACAGTTTTAAAAAAAAAGTAATATTTGAATACAATACAGAAACAAGATTCTTAAAATGTATATAAAAACATAAACTTTAAAACTTATGTACCATTAATTTCCAGCATATAATCCACAGATCCAACAATTGTGTTTTGTCCCAGAAATTTTATTTAGTAATCAAAGCCAAATATTTACCGCGATCTAATAAGTTACATTTCATTTAAAAAATTTTCTGGGTCGAAAAATGATTGTTTGATCTGCGGATTATATGCCGGAAATTACGGTATTTAAAATATTTCCCTTTTAAAATTTGTTTTTGCATATTACAGCTTCATTTTTGTATATTTTTAATCTTAATTTTTGAGTTAATTAAACTTTTTATTTTCAACACTTTTTTTACATTATAATAAAGTTAATTTTGATATAAAAAATTGCTTAGCTGCTTGTATATTTTTATTAATAAATGCTCAATGATGTGTTTTCTGCTCTGTTATTTCTAATACTTTATATTGTAGGCTATAAGCTTGCTTTCAACAGTATGAAAGCTAAAAACTATGCTGATGCTATTGATGTATGTCAAATGGTAAGGAAATATATACTATATTATTATGATTTTAGCTCATTATTGAGGTTATATGTTATATGAGTTATGAATGTATTTTTGTGTTCAAATTTATTTTATCTTTCAGGTTTTGAATAAATACTCAAATTATCCAAAGATTCGCAAAGAGATATTAGAAAGAAGCCGCATGTATCTTCGTTCATAAATTTTTCTTAAATTTATGCAAAAAAGATTAAACAGGAACTGATCTCTATTTTTTTATAAAGAAAACCAAAGTTGTATCTGAAAATGTTTTATTATAAATAGGAAATATTTATCTAATGTTTATATATAAAGTACTTTTTTATTTCTGATTGAAGGGTATGATAGAAAAAGATGTATAAGTGATACAATTAAAACAAAATATATCATGTGATAATAATTTATAATGTATTTTTTATAGTATCTAAATGTTAAATTGATTTCTGCAGATTCATTATTTTGACAGATAAAATTGCTTTGAAGGGTATTCATGCATATAACAAGCTTCATATTATATGGAGGTCAGGCAAGTTCTGGAGTGTGGTCTTTGTTGCAGCTTACTATACATACTTCTGTGTATATAATTATCTGATATAGAAAAGGCAGTTTTGCACTGACAAATATGCATGAAACATCACACATTTCTTACAAAAATTGTAAATAAATTATCCCAATAACCGTTTTAATTTCTATTTGGACAGCAAAATTGTTTGTGTTTAAAAGATCAGCTTCTGCAAAATTATGCTAAACAATTATTGGTTTGAGCAGCTGAAATAAAGGACTGCTCATTTGCAGCTGATTTGTAGAACATAAGGATTTATGTTTATGATTATGGATTAAGACAATGTACAGATGTGGAAAGAAAGTAAACATCCCCTAGTAACTCTGCAGCTAATTATAATAGAAGAAAGTTACTGGTACCAAATGATTGGAAATAAAATCTACTTTTAAAATTATGTATATAAATTTGCTTAGGGGGCCATCTACAAATCAAAAACAGACAAAAGTTTGTTTTTTCAATGGCAACACCCAATTTAGACAATATATTTTAAATCTCCTGTTCAAACTATGCCTAGAAATGAAATTTCAATGCTGAGTTTTTGAATTATAAACATTCATAATTTAGAGCTTCTAATGTTAAATTACATTTTCATATTTTTATTAATATCTCCTGAAATTATAATCCCAATGTGATAATTTTTTGTGTGGTTGTGATATTAAAAACCCAAACTTAAATACATTAAATTTGTAATTTAAAAAATGTTATAATATGAATTATCAAAATAATATATAAAAAAATATGAATTGGAACCCAGAATTTTTTTGATAGATTTATATTTATTATGTCCTGCTTTATGCGAATTTTCAATTTCAAATTTTTCTTCCTAGTAGTTTTCGAATTATGATTAAAATCTTCAAACTGGTGGTTTAAAAAGCCATCTATGATGTGCAGAAAAGCATAATTTGAAAAAAATATATTTTACTCATTTTATTGAAACATTACAATAGTTAGCTTAATACATTACAATAGGGCTGGCAATAGTCGGAACATGCAAGTGAAATGGTCATATTGACAAGAAATAATACATTAACAGAAAAGACATAGTCATTCTGTAACAATTCAACTATCGAGTGCTGAACTTCAATCTGGATACAACCCCTAAAATATGCTCATTTTAAAGTAATTAATTTCTCTGAAATTAATCGTATAAATTTAATGAAAATTTGTATTTAGGATATTTGTGAAGGGTGTAGCATTTATATATGGTCCCAAAGTTGGGTATTGCTGTTGAAAATAAACAAAGTTTGGGTTCATTTTGAAATGTAGATCACCCCTGAGCAAATTTTATATACATCATTTAAAAGTAGACTTTATTTTCAATCGTTTGGTACCAGTAACTTTCTTCTACAATAATTTGTTGCAGAGTTAGTAGGGGTGTTTACTCTTTTTCCCTCAACTGTACATACGTTTTATTAAGAATTATGTTTGTTAGGATGCCATGAAAAAAAGTTGCACAATTTTTGTGATGAAAATAGGAATGACTTTTCTTGGACATACTATGCATTTTCACAACAATATTTAAAATAATAAAAATCGAAAATCTGATGTAATAAAGAAACATTTCAACATCATTATATACATATTTATATGTACAGTGAACCCTGTGAAATCTATACAGTTTCAGTTTTGTTTGATGGCTTGCAGATCATTGTTTTGCTTAAATGTATTTTGTTTTAATTTGCATGATAGTGAAATGGAAGGAAGCCAGTTTCATTGAACACATTTCATTTGCACAATGGCTATTTAATTTTTTGATGAATAATTATTTTTTTGTATATTATAACTGAAAAATTTTGCTAATAAGCACTATGTTTAGGATATTTCAATTGTTTTAAAATTGTATATTTGTCCAACCATCTATTATTTTCATAACTTAAAATTGTATTTTACCTTTTAATATTTGCATTTGGTTGTACCCTTTTCTTAGCAAAAGTTGTTCTTTAATGCACTATGCATGAAATGCATCAAAATTCTTAAAACTTAAGTTTTGCAGAATATTAATGATAAATGATATTACTACTATACTAAATTTGTTCTGTTAGGTTTCCGTTTTCATCTAAAGATTAAAAAAAAAATTTTTTTTTTGAAAATATAGATAATTAAATTTTAATTGAATTCATCAATTAATTTGGAATAAAAAAGTTTAAAGTATGAGACATATAAAGATTAAAAAACTTAACCTGTGACTTTACATAACTTTGGAACTGAACAAGAGTAGGGCCTTGGTGATTTGCATTGTCTCTCCCTTCCCCCTCTGTATGGACCTGCGATAAAAATTTCAGATTCATTTAAGAATATTGTTACAGGCCCGGGCAACGCCGGGCGGGTCAGCTAGTTTTTTTATAAAGTTACTTTCACTTTTGAGACCAGTTCCAAAAATGAAAGCGTCATTCTAAAAAATATCTGCAACCAAAATCAAAAAAGTAAAAAAAAGAACAATATAGAGATGGACCTCAGCTATCCAATCCAAAATAAATTAGTTAAAAATGTTGAAATGCAAACGAGATATTAGAAAATAACCTCCCCATAGGTTTAACATTAGCTCACAAGTGTCTTCCCCTGCAGGGACAGGAGCCTTAAGCATGATTTTCTTTGTTTATATTCCAAAATGAATAGTGGATTATACAGTATCAAACTTCAGAATGTGGACTATATATATATTTATTTATTTATAAACACTCTGGGACCAAGAAAAATTGTATAATTAATAATGAGGTATTAAAAATATATTATAGATATTGTATCATGTCTTAAATAAATATATGTACCTTATTATTTCTTTTTATGTATAAGGAATTTGTTGAATTAGTTTTATCTAAAAATTACATAGCAATTTATGTATTACATAGAAGATGGTGAATTTACAATTTTTATGAACCCTCATATGGAAGTTTATAGCTTTTTATTCAATTCTTTTTAAATATATAATGTTAAATGGTACTATTTAGTTAATTATACTGTATATTTATTTATTTTTTTGTCTAATATCATTGCTGCATTTCTTTACCCTTTTTGTAGCATGATCACTTATATCTTAGTATATCTTCACTCTTTGTATTTTCCTATTATGCATTCATTTGGTTCATTACTTTATAAATATAGGTAAAAATTAAAATATTGTTATTGTAATTAGAGCAAGTGCACCACTAGTTGACCAATGAGACACAAAACTGTAGAAAACAAAAATTTATTTGCAGATATGTTAATTTTGGTTTGTAGAAAATGCATATAATATCCAATGAAATGCATTGTTACAAGCTATAGATAATGTGCATGATTTTGTAAACAATCTCATTTTCTACCTACTGTGCATTCTTCAAGTTGAATTTGCACACTTGCTCCACAGGATTGACCAGTGAGTTCATTGTGGGCAGATCACATTCTGATTACAATGATGTTGCATATACATCATCATTTTATGTTATATGTTCACTTTCATTTTTTTATACCAAGTTAATTTTTTTCCCCTTGCTGGTTAATTGAGGTGTGCAGTTTCTTCATGTAAAAAAAAATTATTTTACTTTAAAAAGTAACAATTTAAATTTTATTAAGGACTCTTCAGTTGCTGGATCACTGAAAGGACACTAGTAGTTGACCACATTGGTCAGGTATTGAATTTAATTTTTAATTTAAAGCTTCTATTTGAAAACCAAACTAAACAGAAATATTGCTTTTTACATTTAGTTAGGAAAGATAATTACTCCAATAGTTAGCCAGTGTGGCTACTTACTGTTAGTGATGTAAAACACCTGGGTATTTATTTTTAAGATAAATACCCATTTTGGATATTTACCTACTTTTTCTTCAATTAAATGTAGCTGTGAAAAAGACTTACATTGCTATTAGTTATGATGGATTGCTGAAAAAGAAAGAAAAATTTATAACTTTAGACTTCTTACAACACTTAAATTTTAAAGAAATGCAACATTTTACATTTAAATATTGATTTTAAAAGTCCGTTTTTAATTAGAATGAAGAATGTAAGAAAGCTGATGTATTTATTCAGAAAAATTTTATTAAAAAGATAATTTTAATTAAATTTGTGTAACAAATGCACTTAATATACGCAATACAGCTTCAGCTAATATATTAGTACTATGTAGGTTATTCCAATATAGGGGACATATTCTCTAATCCTTCTCACAAGGCTACTTTTCTGGATATACTCATTTTCTCAGCAAATAACTACATACGTCTTCAGTTGAGTTCTATCTAATTTCATATGATGGTGCAATTTCATAAATAAATATGTATATATTTTAAGGTGCGGTCGGGCAAAAGAAAAAATGAACACCCCATGCATTTTAATCGCCAAATTTTCCCAGAAAACAACTAAAAGAGTCATTGCAGTAGAAATTATATATTCTTTTATTTTACATATAAAGAAAAAGTTTATGACTCATCTTCTTACTGAAATTGCACCAAACTCTGAAATTTTCCATACAAACACCTAATTTTGATATCATATTTGGCTTTGTCATTAAATTTTACTTTAGGACACCAAACGGGAAGTTATTCAGTCAAGTAGTTTATGAATTATAAAGATTTAAAATTTGGAACTCCTAATGTTAAAGTCATTTTTAATCATTGAAATCCAGGTAGTTTTTAAGCATAATTCCAGAACTACTTTGCAGAATAAGCTATAATTTTATAATTCAAAAATTTGAAAAGCCTTTAGAAATCTATTTTTATATTAAAAAGATTCATAATTACAATTCATATATATTTTTAAATAAATATTTTTAAAATTAATTTTTGAAAAAAAAAAGAAGAAATGCAACTTATGAATTTTTTAAATAGAAATCGATTTCTAGAAGCTTCAATTATAATAATATAAAATTACAGCTTATCCTGCCAACTAGTTCTTGAGTTATGCTTAAAAAAAATCTACTGATATTGTTATCTGTTTTGCAGCAATTATAAATGAATTTAACAGTAGGAATTCCAAATTTTAAGCCTTCATAATTCCTAAGTTATTTGACCGAATGATTTCCCATTTAAATGTTCTAAGGTAAAATTTACCAAAAAGCTAACTATGATGTCAAAAGTAGTTACTCTTATTAAAAATTTCTGAATTTGGTACAAGTTCAGCATGAAGATAATCCTTAAACTTAAGTTTTGGTAAACATAAATTAAAAAAGTCATTTTCAGTCAAATGGGTATTTCTGTTTTTTTTTTCCTTTTTTAGTTTGGGCATTAAAATGTTCCTTTGTTTTTTGGTGAACTGTATTTCCTTGCATCACTAGATTTAAAATTTCTGTTCCAAGATAGAGAAGATTTAATGACAGATTTTTTTTTAATAAGTTTGTCCTGAATAAGTTTTTTCTTTTTTTTTAATTGCAAGAAAGATACAGGAAGTAGTTATATAGGCAATAGTATATTATGATGTTCTTATATTAAATGAATCTGATGTTCATGTTATTGAAAGGATTCAATTATAGTTCTACAACTGGTTTAAAAAATATACTTTTTTTTCAATGTGAATTCAAAACACATCATCTAAAAGTTTTCTCTTTAGCCATTAAGCTTCTTCACTACCTGCCATAATTTATAATAAAAACTTATCTTTTATGTTTTTAACCTGTTATAGTTCTTTTGGAAAATAGTTTCCCACCATAGGTTAATTTTCTCACTATTGCTTTCTAAAGAGTTCATGTGCCTTATAGGTTCTTTTGTGCATATTAATGTATCCCAGCAGGTTTACTCATTTTTCCATGTGGCTAGGTGCTGGTATGATGTAGTTTTTTTCGTCCACTGTTAGAGCATGAATATCACCATTTTTCTGTTTTTGGAGTTGCTGATTCTCCTTATAAAGGGCTACAAATTATAGGATTAACATTCTACTTGTATTGCATACTACCACTACGAGAACAAAAGAAAACGTTCTTCTGCTCTCGTACTGGTTCGTAGAACGACATTTTTGTGACTGACAGAGAAAGATTTTTGAAACACGTTGCATTATCTTCTTTTTTATTCTGTATTTATGAAGTGTCTTTCTTTGGTATTATGAGACAAAACTTTAGGAGCCCTTATATTTTTTTGTTAAAAAAGTATTTAGAAAAAAAATCTCCATTAAAAACAAACTTTAAAATAACTTGACCGTTAAAGGTTTAAGACAATGCAAATAACTTCCCTATTTATTTTTTCCTGGCAAATTCACGGAATAATTCAGGGGTGATTCTGTTCTGAATTTTCCAAAAATTCTGAAAAATTAAGGCAGTCATTTCCGAAAAAAAAAAAAAAAAAATCGGTCATAAATCAGAAAATTCGAAAATAAACTATATAGCGAATTTCGAAAAATGTTCGCCGAAAATAAACAATTTCGTCAAAGGATCGTGGGAAAAACACTAATTTCGTCAGAAAGTTGTGAAAAAAATGTCAATTTCGTCATAGGATCGCAAAAAGAACGACAATTTTCTCCCAAAAGATCGTGATAAAACGGCAAATTTCCCTAAAAGATCGTGAAAAAAACCATCAAATTTCGTCAAAAGATTGCAAAAAAATGACAAATTTTGTCAAAAGATCTCGAAAAAATGGCAAATTTCGTCAAAAGATCGCGGGGAAAAAAACATGGTAACAGGAGTGGATTTTACGAAATTTTATTTTTAACCCCCCCCCCCCCTAAAAATATTAAAATATAAATAAATTGAAAAGAATTATTTACACCATCAATTAGAAGAAGTTTTCAGCTTTAAGAAAGTATTTTTGGTTTGTTGGTACCTCTAAAATTGCACCCTGGAAGGACGTTGCAATAAGGGAGAAAAATGACCCTTTTTGAAATTTTTTTTCAAAGCGTTAACTTTGATATTTGTTTGAATTGATTGTGACATTTAAGACATAAGAGTACGATCTTTTAGAATATGTCTTCCGTTTTTAACTTTACAAAGTGGTTTGGACAATGTAAGTTAATAAATAATGATAAAATACTCCCAAAATTTTCTTTTTTCGTTCTTCATTTTCAACCGATGTGTAATTAAGCCTTCAGTGCAAGCCCTGCAGCTTTTCTCTTCTTACAAGGACTGGGATGAGTTTTTAATGAGAGTGAGTTGCGATTGTTAATTAATAACTCAACTAATTATTAGAATTTTAAAATTCTGAGTCTCGGGTGCATCAGGAGACACTTTAGGCTAGCCTCACAAAATTCTTTGCCTTGTAAATACCCTAGATTTCGCTAGCCATTGCAGACAGACAGACTTAGGGATGGGGGCTTCAAAGAACCAAGCACTGCGGCCAGAGGTCTATTGTACTAACCCCAGAAAGTATTCCTAAAAAGGACCAGTAGCTGATGCAAAATTCAGCAGAAATCTCAAAGGAATGTCAGTAAGCTCCCAAAGCTCAATTCAATGGTGACCAAGGTGTTAAACCTGTGGGCAGAAAACCCCTCGCAAGCATAAAGAACATGTGCAGCTGTTTCTTCCTTATAAAGGGAACCTCTACTCGTTGGGTCATTCTTTACACTAATAACTGTAAGGTGCCTCTTCAAAGGGCAATGCCCTGTTAATAGACCAATAGCTTTCTTAATGCCATTCCTATTGAGCATTAAAAATTCCTAAAATGTGTCTAAAATGTCCTAACACTAAAATTAAAAATATCCTAACACTAGGACAACCATGGCTAAGTTCTTTTGCTTGTCGCTGTCTTTTAATGTTACACCAATCTACATATTGCTTCTCTCTAAAGATCTTAAAGACAGTAGTCCTAATAAGATTATTAGAGATCCCAATAGCTGGCTCAGGACCAACAAAAGAGGTAGCAGATTCCTTCTTTGCCAATTCATCAGCCAACTCATTACTACAAATACCTGAGTGCCCAGGTACCCAGTAGAGAGTAACCCTGTTGCCAATTGCCAGAGTAAAGTATAACCATCCCAAACTATATGGGAGGTTATAACATGCTTACTTAAAGCAAGTAATGCTGCTTGACTATTGGAACAAATGTGTATGCATCTATTTCCATGGCTAATATCTAAACAGATTCTGCAGCACATAAGAATGGCAAAGACTTCAGCCTGAAAGGTAGTAGAGTAACTGCCCAAGGAATATGAGTATTTAATACCATCATCAAGGCAACAGACATCAGCACCAGTATTTTTGTTTATCTTTGAACCATCTGTATACCAAAAAGAGTACTTTCTACCAATATGAGTAGGATCCGAACCCCAATCATCACGCGAGGGCTCAGACAGACACACAGAGCGAAACTTTGTTTTATTAGTATAGATAGATATACATACATACAATAAAACTCTTATGTAACAAGCCTTCACTTTTCAAGAATCTTGGCTTAGTAAGGAAAGTAGCTCATTTTATGTGATATAATGTTAATTTAACTTCAATTTTGCTATTTTTAGTGAATACATTTTTTCAGTTTTTCCCTGTATCTAATTAAAACAAAAAATAAATACATTTATAAAATGTAAATGAAGTAAAAAAGAAATTAATAACGAGCCATTACACTGTTTTAATTCCTAATTCTATTCCCACAATGAAGAAATAGTATTTTTAACCAGCTATGACTCTTAATGAGATGATCCAACAGAAGCCCTAACATACTTTAACTCAGTTGTTAACAAGAACTATTTTCTATTCATTACATATTTAATATTATATAGAAAATTTTAAGTAGCTGTATTCTTTCTGCTGTATATCAGCCATACTGTGATTAGTCACAAAATCCATCCATTCTTTCTCTAAACAAATAAAAATTCATTTATAAAATGAGAAAAGTACACAATTCTCACAAAAATATTTGCAGGAAAAATAATATATGCATTTATTTCTCAACTTGTTGTAGCACAGTTCACCACCGCCATCACACACACACATGAAAAAAAAAAAAAAAAGGAGAGAGAGAGAGAGAAAGGAAAAAGAAGAAATTACGAAATAAATTATTTTATCCTATTTTGTCTTCAGGTTTATAATGTCCCCCCCCCCCCCCCCCCCCCCACAATAAAAACATTCTATACCAAGCTGATGATTGTGCTTCAATGATTGGATTGATAATTCTGATTATTGTCTCTGAACACTCTCAAATATGAGATAACAAAATGAGACCATACAGTGCGTCCCAAAAGTTTATAGACAACAGTTTTTATTCATTTTACCTTTGAAAAAGAGGAGTAAGAATTTCAAAATAATTTATAATTATAAATAATATCAAGATGATAATAATAATACTGTATAAAAATAATATCATACAATCACAGACTTTGTGAGAAAAATCGAAACTTAAATTTTACTGTCTCAAAAGTTTATAGACATTTCATTTTTTTCCCCTTTAATGTTCGAATTTTCAAGCCGTTTTTTCTAATCACTTCAAAAACATGATTAGGCATACTTAAAACAAGAGTCTGAAGAAATTCTGGCTTTAAAGAAAACCAACTCCATTCAATTTCAAGCTTTAGCTCTTGAACCGTTGCAAATTGACACCCATTAGCATATACGTCTCTAGCTAATCTTCTCCAGAGGTTCTCTATTGGGTTTAGGTGAGGACTTAAGGTTGGCCAGTCCATAACAGTTACTTGGTTTTGTCTAAACCACTGCATTATAGAGTTGGACACGTGGATGGAGCAACAGTCGTTATATCCATTTGTCCCCACCTAGCAACTTTCCAAATGGAAGTAACTGTACTTCAAGTGTTTTCTGGTAATCTTCGGAACATTGATGACGTTTCAAAAAAGCAATATTGGTTGTTCCATTCTAAGAAAATGCTCCCCACACCATGGGTGAAACCCCTCTTTGTTGCCTGCTGAAAAAAGTTTGTGGTTCCTTGCGAATATCTTGCCAGTAATATGACCAACCATCAGGGCTATCTAAGTTAAACTTCTTTTCATCACTGAAAAGAACACTCAACCATTCATCAGTTCAATTCATGTGATTTCGGGTTCAATGAATATGAGCGTCTTTATGCTGTTTTGTAAACTTTGGCGTACTATGCATTTTGCGATTATCAAGAAATGTACTTGCCTGCAGCCATCAATAAACCGTAGATTTTGATACTGGAATGCTTACTTCTTTACAAACTGACCATGCAGAGAGATTCTGGGTTGAAATTAATCTAAAAATCTCTTTGTCTTGCCGTTTAGTTGTTTGATTTGGTCATCCAGAACGTAATTTTGTTTTGAAATTGTCACCTTTTGACATAATTTGGTAAATACAAACCCTGATGCGTCCAATTTTTTTTGCAATGTCCACAACTTTCCATCCATGAGGCTTTAAATGATAGATTTGCAAAATTTCTTTTTTGAAAACTGCACATTACGAAGCATCTTTGCAATCAATCGGAAATGAAAATACAGATTCGCTTTTATCTCAGGAAACTATTGCGTCACAAGTACATGACCTTGAAATATGCAAGTTTTTGATATCAGTACTTTAATCAGCTTTTAATGCCGGTTGTCTATATATTTTTGGAACAGCATTTTTTTGTTTTTATTTTTTTATATTAAAACTATGACTGTTAAAAGTTGTTTGAGTATTTTATTACTTTTATTTCATCATCATATATTTGCATAATTTATTTCGTCTTTCTTACTCATTTAGTTAGCTTTCAAATAAAAAAAAAAATGGTATAAATAAAATTAAACTATAAATAAATTATAAATAGATTGAAAGAGTAATAACTACATAAATCAGGGAAAACTAGTTACAAAAGTTTTACTTATATTGAGTAATTTGTAAAACATTTCTTTTCTTTTTGTGAAATTTTGTATATTAAAATGCATTTTAACATATATATCACTGTATCACCATATGAAGCATGTTATATTGAACCTCAGCCTTTAAATGTCAGTAAAATGCAAAATGTTTTATATAAAAAAAGTAACTATAAATCTAAGCTTGGTGTCCAGTTCAAGTTATTTTATAACCACTTAATTTCAAACAAGATTAATTCTCAAATGAGATAAGATGTCTAAATATTGACTTGTCATTGGGTTGCTTTGTTATGTGGTTCTAGTTTTTTTGTTATATAAGCAAGAGGGCTTTTGTTGCTTTGAATTGTACATAATTTTGAAAAAGGATATTTTTTTATTGCAATCTGTAAATGTGCTTATAAAATAAAGTTTTTCTTTGTTTTAAAAATTTTTATGTGAGTTATATTTATAGTCAATTTATATATATTCTTTTCTAAAACAAAATCATATTCATCTTATAAATATTGCAATATATTATCTATGTTAGTACAAATCCATTGTTTGTTTTCTTCTCCAATTTAACAGATGATTAAAAATAAATAAATTAAATTTAATGTTTATTGGCAGCGGATAAAAATCATTTTGCATGAAAATTTCCATTTGTTTTTATTGTATTACTCTGCCATAGACTTTGTGCATGATTCTGTCTGTTTCCATTTTATCTTTTGTAAAGCATAGCATTGAGAGACGCCAGGCATCCACACACTTAAAGGTACAGCGTACGGCAAAGCTATACAAGGTTTGGGGAAAACAGTATTTCATGGACATTTATAATTTATTTAACATAAATTATGTTATTAGAAATATCACTATGAAGAATTTTTTAGTAATTTATGCTTCTTGAAATAGTTGTATCTGTCATTCAAACTAGGTAAAAAACATTAAAATATTAAAAATATATGAATTAGAAGTTAGTGTTCAAAGGATAAAATTGATTCAGGAGTGCTCCATAAATTCCAGTATCTAGGCCAGTAATTAAAAAGAGCAATTAAAAAAATAATGGAAAGTGTTATAGACTGGGAGCCAGCAACACAGGCAATCACCTCATCGAGTTCATGGATGAAATTCTAGGATTAGTTAGATCTCGATTCGCATATTTTAATGCAATTGGTCTGCCAAGTCATATCTTGGTGGAAAACACCTGAAAACCTGATTTTATTGGTTGACTCGTAGATTTAACATTGGTTTTTCCTGCACCCACAGGTATGAAAACATGGAGGACTGGGAGCAGGAAAACACAATGGTAAACCTACGAGTCAACTGCTAAATTCGGGTTTTTAGATTTTTCCACCAAGATAGGACTTGGCTCGCCGATTGCATTTTAATATGCGAATCAAGATTTAACTAATCCTAGAATTTCATCTGTGAACTGGATGAGGTGATTGTCTGTGCTGCCGGCTCCTGGTCTATTAGCTTTATAACTGTATTAAGAAACAAACAAATATGTTTGTTTCTTTGTAATTTATCCTATGTTTGTATGATAAATTACAAAATTTTTCATACTTTTGTAATTTATATACAAGTAAATACTGCTGCATGCTACTTTATTTATAAAATAATACTGTGTAAATAATGTATATATTATATATATATAATAAATATTGCAGTTTCTGATGAAATTTTACCTAAGGAATTTACAAATTCGACTTACGTAAAGTTCGACTTATGCAAAAGTTTACAGAACGCATTACTTACATAAGTCAGGAGATGCCTGTAGTGATAATTAATTATTACAAAATTTTCTATTAAATCTGGAGTCTTTTGGTATTTGGGATAAAGCCATAATCTGAATGATGAAAATAAATATTGTATAGTTTTTGTGGAGGATTACTGGATTAATGGTAAGTTTTAACAAAACCAGAAAATGTAAGAAACTTCTTAGGTGCTGCGATATGTTTTTTGAAAGAAGCATAATTCTCATAATTCCAGATATTGAATGTAAAATTGTCTTCTGGTTCACCTATTTTTATATGAGTCATAATTACATCCCCAAATACCTCCTGTATGATGATGTGAATATTTTACTTTATGTGATATGTAGTAATCTATGCTAGTGGTTCCTAATTTTTCTACATTGTTCCTCCCCAACCAAGGACAACTTGAAATGGCTTCACCCTCCCCAGCATTCACATTAGGTGTTTTTTCTTGCTCAACTATCAGTAGTTATAATTTTCTTTTAACCCCTTGAAGGGCGGTGGGATTTTTTTTTATCCCACTTAATTTTAATCAAGATTTGTACCACAATTTTTGAATAAAATTTAACTTTTATAACTTTCGTTAAAAAAAAAAGGCTGTAAAATTGCATTTCCTTATTTTTAAATAAAATTTTTCATAAATTCTGATGTGAATCCAATATTACAGAAACACGATTCCTCATGCAGAAAGAGTTAAGCAATTATTTACCCAAATTTTGTTGCTTTTTGAATACTATCAAATAACAGAATATGCATTTTATTTCAATATTCACTTTTAAAGTAAATTAAACTAACAATTACTTTTTATTCCTTTATATATTTTTCTTATGAGTATTATAAATCATTTATTGTATTAATTTATAATTTTAACTATTGTTTAATGAATCTACAAAATGGACTGCATAGAGATCAGTGATTCCCAAACAGTGAGGCGCGCCTTCATTGGGAGACACGAAGCGTCTGTAAGAAAGGCACAAACTGATTTTATTGTTTTCAATCTCGCTAACAAATTATAGACGTACGCACTAGGTCACTCCAAAGCATCCCAGTAGAGGCAATTTGAAAAAAAAAGAGCCATCAGACTAGTTTATTAAACATTGGTGCTAATAAAAAATTCAGAGAAAAATGAAGATTTCTCAATGAAAATATTGGCTTTGTGTAAGTTTAGAAGTACATCTAATTTATTACCGCGTTTTTAGAAGTACATTTAATTTATGACCCAGAAAAATAAAATACTGATAACTTGAAACATCAATGTGTAGCAAGAAAACAATGAATTGAAAGTAACAATGCATCGATGAAATTGTCTTAATTTAGAGAGCGCCTGGCATATGGGGCTGATAGTTAAATTGAAACATAAACCATTTGTAGTAATGCAAAACATATCCCGAATTAAGGATCGAACAGACTGCATTTTCCCTCAGCAGAACCTTTCATGTGGTCAATCTTCAGAAGTTTATCTAGAGGTCAGGGGTAAGTGGAGGATATCCCTGGCATGTTTACCACTGACTATTTATTTTGTTGAGACTCTCTTTTCTTTTGTTGATGACCACAGAACCTTTGGAAAAGAAAGACCAGGGGAATAATTTACGACTTTTTGTTGGGGATTATTGAAATCCTGATATAAATGCAGCTTTAGGCCCTCCATGGCCGTAGACATAAATGCATTAATCTGCAAACGTTGCGGTACCGGATTCAAATCAAGTGGCTCCATTGCATACACATTGTGGAGTTTCCGGCTCTAATTTTCAGTTATGTCCATTTTCTTGTGTCTATACTGTCCTCATTTTGACGAAGATTTTTAAGCGAGCAAAATTGTTGTCAAGCAAACAGGTCTGATGCATGTTCTCAATTAAATAAGTAAGTAAATAACCTCGATTTCAGATTGAGGAATAGTTTTTTAAAGTTTTGAAAAATGCTTCAATGCCTATCATTATAACTTTATTAAGGAGAAACAAATTGCTAGTAAAATACTCTGTTCCTATTATTATCCATCATATTTCTACAAAATGTTGGAGGAAACAAATGTTTATTTTAGTTAACACAGAGATGTTCAATAAAGTTCTGCTGATATAATTACTTTGTTTAACCCTCAGGGGCAGAGTACTCTTGTTGTTAAAATGATTGAATGACACCAGTATTTATCAAAAAATTTATATGAAAGTAAGTAAAAGCTTTTCTTCGTGTACATTATACAAAGCAAAAATTAATTCCTAAAACCTGGTACAATGTGGCATTTTGGAATTAAAATTAATTGGTATGTATAATGTACCAGTGCCCTTTAAGGGGTTAAGGGGAAAAATAAGTCGTTCTTCAAATCACGTGCCCGTAACTTGCTTCTTTTGTGCAAAATTTGTTCTGCTTACAAATTTGAGGATCTTAGCAGAAAATCTCAACTGCAGTGTAACACATCGCATAAAGTCATTTTCCTGATTTTACACTTGCTGCTAAAATCAAGTAATAACCCACCAAAGGAATTTTCCTGCCGTCAACACATGTCTATTTACTCATTATTAGATCTCGATGCTTTAATGCCAAAGTTTCTTATTATTTGGAATTGCTTTATTTAAAGATTTATTTATTGCTTACAAGTTGTTTTTCTATAATTTTCTAGACTATAAATTTACAGAACTCAATATAATTATTTCTCAACAGATCTCAATACAATTAACATATTAAGAGTGTATTGGAGAGTTAAGTAAATAACTCTACTGGTAAACTATGTCGAGGGTAATTTTATAACCCAATGCAATAATTACTGTAAAAATAGTAAATAAAATTTATGCAATGTATGACTGTGCATAAATATGCTATGTACTAGAGTAGCTCATCATTATATCGCTCGTTCATAGCTCTGATTTTGAGCGTCACCCCTTCCCCCAAAATGTTGTAGTTTATTTGCAATCTTACTTTTCGTACTCATACAGTGTTAGGAAAGTATTATAATCATGATTAAAAAAATATATATATAAATAGTGATATATTTTTATGTGTCGATGTATGTGCATTTTGGGGGTTTTCTATTTCTTATACTGGAAAACATCCCATTGCATGACTGTATAACAATATTAATGAGATAAATAAATTTTGGACGATGTCGGGGTCCAAATATATCACATAATTCCTTTACTGTCCTGTGTCCTGATGCTGATTTTTAAGTTTGGAGCTGTCTGTATAAAATTGTTCCAATAAAAGTAATTCGATGTAACTTTTTTCCGAAATTGGGACTATTGTTTTATATAAATATGTAGCAAAAAATTAACCTGAACACATTTTTATGGTTGTTATTATTTTTTGAACTCTGTCTCTTTATTTTAGATTCCTTACCGTCCCTCTTGCTAAAATTATACAGAAAATCACTTCAGATGCAGCCACATATTTTTTTTTTCTCATGCAGAAGTATGCTAAAATTCTTTGAGAGGAAATTTACTGCAGAATTTAAATCAGCATTTAAATATAAATTTCAAACATCGGCGCTTTAATGGTAGTCTTATCGTCCCCAAGGTTTATTCTTGCACTTTTCGAGGTAAATTTTTTTTTTTTTTAATTTAATCCAATGTAAATAACTGTTTCTAAAAATCAATGAACATTGTGACTATCGCTTAGTCTTAACATGATTTGCCTAAAAATAGGTGGTAATTTTCCTTACTGTCCCTTTTTTCCCCTTACCATCCCCCTTTTTCTTACCGTCCACAGTGGAGTATTTGACCCAAAAACCTGGCCAAAAATGTAAAAATTGAAATTTGTCAACAATTGTAAAAATCATATTTTTTTTATAGCTAACTAATTGGCGCGTCGATCTATGTCTATTTTAGGAACCTGAGTTATATCCGCTGGCTCCTGGCCTCAGTTGAAAACGAAGTTTCTTTGTGAGAAGACGTGGATTTTTGTTGCTTTTTGGCATTGTTGTTATGTTTAAATATAAATTTTTGGGGCTCAATGAATTGAAACTAAACAGGGCTTATGTGTTTAACAAAGGTCAGAGCTTAGTGTTAGACTATGTGTTAATTAAATAGTTTAGTTTTTAATGTAATAAAAAAACATAAAATTTGTAAAAGGGTTATTTTTAAAGTGTTTTTGGCTCTAATTTAAACATATCGAAAGATTTTTAAATATGTGCCGAGTTTTGCCGGACCATTTTTGAATTATAATCATATTAGTTATAGTCTTGAGCACCAATTTCTGCAAAAAAATCTTTCGCATATTATTGCCATTTTTATATATAAGTTGTTTTGGGGATGACTATTTAAATGCTCCGTTTTGCGGCCACTGAATTGAAGAGATAAGAATTATATATTTACTGTCGTATTGCTGGTTTTTAGCTCACAGGATATTACCGGAGAGCTTTTGCACTACAGATTCTGTGTGTATGTATGTATATACGTACATACATACACACGCAACTTGATATCTTTTGATAGAAATATACGATCGCCTTCAAATTGTATTAATTGTGTTATTTCTTGAAAAAGTGTCCCCTAATTAGTTTTGGGGGATCATAGGTGGAAAATAAGGAAAGTAAGGAGGAAATTAAAGATGTCTGGAGTAAACGCAGAAATTATGAAAAGGTTGCAAGTAATATTGAAACAGCAAGACTGTATGTGAACCTTTACAATTGACACCCTATGATTCCAACAATGCATAAGGTTTTGATTCATGGTACCACTGTAATTAAGAAAGCAGTCGTACCCATTGTCCAATGCAATGATCAGAAAAAGCTGCCGATGCCAGAAACAAACACTTTAGACAGTACCATACAAAGTACTCAAGAAGGTGCAATAGAGAAGTTTGCAACAAAGATGTCCTAAATTGGCTTTTTTTAAAAGCAGTGATCCTTTTATAAGCTGCTCTAGACAAAGACCAAGGGAAAAGAGCAAGCCATACAGTAGCGAGACCCTACAACTTCTTCTTCCAGCTAGGTTTCATGGTAGTCCTGATAAAGGCCAAGATGAGAGTGATGAAAAGCTGAGTTCTGAAGAATCAGATTGAAGCTGGTAATATATTAAATACATTGTAAAATTAGCATCTATATACTGTAGAGATTCCACTTTACTAAATGTATTATATTTTATGTATATTATATATTAAATGTAACTTTATCAAATGTGAATAATCTTTATTAAATGTAATATAAATATAATAATAATTATTAAAGTAAATTAAATGTAAATAACAAATTTTATATATAGTAAAATTAAATACATTTAATCAAGCAGGACGGTCGTTCTGCCAAGCCAAGCTGAAAAAAAAATGCTAACCTCGCCAAACAAACAAATGCCAAGAATAAAACGCAAGACACCGTAACTGCTTATTATGCTGAAGACAGCTTCTCCATGTTAAATCGACCAAACATGCCAGCGTAAAATTTCCCATATCAAAAGAACCAATCATCGCAGAAAAATAAAACCAAAACCAGAAGGACCTAATGGAAAAGATCTTCAATTTGAGACCAAATGCATCCTCATAAATTAATTATAAACAGAGATATAGATTTTTAAAAATAACGTCGAGATACTGAAAATGACAAATTTATTTTCCTCGTCACACCTTATGCTTCAATCGAGGTAGAGACTTAAATAATGGACATAAAAAAGTAAGGATTGCATTTTTGGACAGATATTTACTCAATCTACGTGCTTTTATAAAATTCAGCTTTAAAAACACAAATTTTCTATTCTTAATTAGCGAAAAACTGTTAATTAATTCTAAAGTTTATAAATTATGCCTAACAGCGATAAACCCGCCAAACCATTTTAGAAGTCTTATACTATTCTTTTATATTATCCTTTTGCATTGATTTCATCGAAGAAAACTATGGCCGAGATCCAGATAGATTTTTCGCTGTTAGCGAAATGAGTTTGACCTTCAGAAGCCAGAATGTTTGAGAATTTTTGCTGTTTCTGGATCCCGGCCTATGTCATAAAAGTTTTGAGTCATTTTCTTAGTGCCATGGATGAAGTGCAATGTTTACAGAAATCTAGGCTGGGATCCAGAGAGATTTTTCGCTGTTAGCGAAACGAGATTCATCAATCAATAGCCTGCATTGCTGCAAACAGTGAAAAGCTCGCAAAAGTGCAAGCTTCTGATTGATGAATCTCATTTCGTTAACAGCGAAAAATCTATCTAGTTTGCGGCCAATTATGTTGAATACAATTTTGCATTTCCACATCCAGGAAGGGTATTGATGTCATAACAACAGTGCATATTCGAAACTATTTAAGGCATTGATTCTGAACTCCTTTGCTATACATTTCAATATTAAAGAAGTTGTTGTTTCAATAGTTTTAGTACTTTTCTGTATTGCTCACTCTAAAACACAAATATCGAAATTTAACCAACAGCGCTCAGAAACTATAGCGCCTAGAATATATTGTGTTGAAATCGGCTAACCCTGTAATACTTAAAAAAGCGCTAAAATTATGTATCCCTTAAATGTGCAATGATACTGCTGCAATATGCAGATCGCAGCAACATCTGCAGGATATTTTCTACAACTGCAAGAAATTGCTAGTCTATACAATGTAATAATAGTAATACGAAAATCCCGCAGATGTCGCTGCGATCGACACTTGAAATTTTAGCAGTATCGTCGCACATTTAAGGGATACAAATTTTTAGAACTGTTTGTATAGCATATTTCCACACTACGTATTCTAGGCGCTGTATCAGAAACAACACCATAACAGAGAGCCTTTATACATAAGAGTGGTGATATATGCACAGGAGGCATTCTCATTTCAAGTTTTTGTCGAAAGTACGGCAATCCGCTTTCTTGAATAGAGGATATTCAATCTACGTTATGATCACATGGTCAAGGCAAGAACGTCTAGCGTAAAGAAGGGAATGCTCCGTCTACGTAATGTAAATCCCCGCTAGCCAATGAAACAGTTCATGGGAGAAAGCAGTAGTACACTGTTAAAAATATTGTGAAAAATTACTTCTGTTTTTAAAGGCTATCTGTATTATGACCAATGAGAACGCTTCATAGGCGTTTATATAGCATTCTCATTGGTCAAAAAATAGAGAACCTTTAAGAACAGAGGTAATTTTTCACGATATTTTTAACAGTGTAGTTTCCTGATTCCCTTCTTATCAGTTAGAAATTCTTTGAGTAAATTACCGGTACCACGTGACTTTTTCAGCCTCGAACCCATATTTGGAATATCCTCCATTAAAAGATACGCGCATGGACAATCTCTATTAGACTAGGGAAATAATTCAACATGCTTTAGCCTGACGGTAATGGCATGCTCACAAAGAACTTTAACGATTTGTTTTTATCACTTTTACCAATAAACATTTATTGGCCGTATGTCGCTACTTCGTTATAGAGACACACTTGTTCCTAATTAGATCCCGGCCTTAATGTATCAAAATACGGAGTTTGCTATCTGTACTATTCCTGAGCTCAGTTATAGCGTCTAGAAATATAGGCCGGGATCCAGGTACATTTTTGCAAACAGTGAAAAGTTAGCAAAAATTCTGGCTTCTGATTGGTCAATCTCGTTACAATAACAGAGAAAAATCTACCTAGATCACGGTTATAGTGTGGAAACCGGCTATCCCAGTTAGAAATTTGTGTAAAATATGGAAAGATGGCCGCCAAGCCCATCATGCATAATTAAAAAAAAATTAATTTTCAGAAACACGTTATGATGTATTTAGTGAAGGAGAAAAGGCCTTCTATCAACGCATACTTAGGTACTCGACTTACGTATGGTAAATTTTTAATAAAAAATGTTAAATAAGTACCATAATATAAGCTTGGAAATTTGATATCACACTATTTTTTAGCCACAACTTTCCCCTTTTTTCTTTTCTTTTTTTTTTCTTTTTGCTTGGCTTTTTTTTTTTTACTTTTGAAAAGTTATTTTTTAGTAGATTAAACATTACTCGTAAATAGAACAATATATCAACAATTACTTTTCTCTCATCAACAGTAACATTTAAGGCTGCTACTCACTCAACTTCCAAATTCCCTCCAGTAATTTTAAGTCTAAGGGCATGTGATGTATTCGTATTTTTAAAATATCTACTTTGTAAATTAATATTTTAACTTCTTTTTCTTTGTGCTCTTCTTAAATGATGTCTCATTTTTTTTCCTTAGTTGTCAAAATATTTATAAGATGTATACTTATAATTATGTGAAGTGTTAAAATCTTACTTACACTTCGTCAGATTTTAAGATATAAAATATTAAACTAAGCTATGGATTTGTATGTATACTACATAGTATGCTAAAAGTTAGTTCAGTGAAATGCATAGCACAGTGAAAAATTTCCATTCAACCATTTTCGTGAATAAACGAAATGTACTTGAGAACTTTTGTGCAGCCCTGTATATCATCTATAGAATGTATCCACACCAAGTAATATTTAAAAAAAAAAAATAGTTCAATTTAAAAACGCATGTCACAACTACAAACGCACTTCCAGCAATTATTGGTCATAGACTTAAATTTATTCTTCAGCCAAATTCTTTTGTCTGTCCCTGTAAATGAACGATATGTTCTATGCACACCATTTTCTACAATAAGAACCTTAGTACACCTCTGTATATAACACGCACTGTATATAAATTTCAGTATGTTTAAAATAGTGTGATATCATTAAAATGCAGACAAACGATTTTTTTCATAGACCGTAATGAAACGGATTTATTTTGAGTGTCTCTGTAAATAAACCGTAAATGCCATACATTTACAATACCAAACATGCCATAGTGATACCCAGTAAGATCTAAGAATTTCAAGGCAATCGGGCTATATTTACATAGAAAAACATTTTTGGCCAGGATTTCGGGTCAAATACTCCACTGTGTATCTTTTCCTTAACAACCCTTTAATACAATGTTTTACAAAAATTTTGTACTAAAAATACTACATTGCTATTGTTTCTTATTTGAATGTTCTGTGAGTACTATGCAAATTCATTATAAGTAAAAATTTAGAAGAGAATAAAAAGTTAGAGTGGTAAAATGGTAAGGAAAATTAAACTTGCATGTTTAATTTAAGCTTCAGTTAAATAAAAATTTCTTCGCTGCTGACCATTTTTTCTTTATTTTGAATCATTAAGGCAGTCGTCTATAAGTTTAAAATGTTATTTTAGTATGTTTAATTTCACTAGATTTTTATTCCTGAAAGTCAGAAATTTGTGAGAATGCCTCATATACAGTAGAAACTCTTTTAACCGAAACTCTCGGTTAACCGAAATCCATTTTTAAAGCTTTTTTTTCGTGCTTGCGATTTCTTGTGTGCAAATCCATTTTCAAAGGTTTTTTTTCTTCTTCTTTAACTATCATATTCCTTGTGTGCAAGCGGTCCTTTCCGAACTACGAGTACATATAAATATTTTCGACCCCCTTTGTTAGAGTTCCTTTGAATTTAACTTGAGCTGCCGTAAGCTGTGGAGTGGAACGAAGAAAACGAAAAAAAAAAATAATAAAAATTCTGAAGCTTTTGAATGTTTTGCAAACGTTTGACATGGCTGAAGCAGCAGAAAGACTGTGATACTGGTGTAATAATACTATTAAAAAACTCCGTGATAGAGCTTCAAATCTAAGGCAATCGAAACTGCGACAAACAAAACACTTTTCAAACCCTTGTGATATATGTAAAAGGTACTTAATTTCAAAATTAAAATTCATATAATTTAATCTTGTTTCTATTTTTTATTGCTTTACTTTTATTAAGCACTTGTTAGCATAATAAGAAATATTGCATATATTTCTCCTTAAATTTAAAATTGAAGCAGTCTCGATTATCCGAAAATTTCGGTTTTCCGAAGGAGGGTCGGCCCCAATTACTTCGGATAATCGAGGTTCTACTGTATTAAAATTCCCTCACATTTTCAGGTCCCCAGAGCTCACCTTCCTAAAATTAGGATATGAGTTTTTATTTATTGTTCTATTACTATTTGTTTGAACCCAAAGTATTCTCTAAAGTGTTCGGATAGTCCGTTTTTTAAAAATTTTTTTTTTTAGTAACTGTATTTAAATATCGATTGTAATATATTTCGTTATAATAATAATTATTGTAATATATTTCGTTAAGAAATTTGTAACACGTGTATGAAATAACATTTTGGAGATAGGCACAAAATATTTTCTTCTATGCTATCTTTCTTAATTTTTTAATTTGCTGGGTTATAGCACTTATTTAAGTGTATCCCAGCAGGCGCGATAGAGGTATCACTTTATTATTTAATCGTGCCTTCAATTTCGAGTGTAAATTGAATCCTTTGACAAAATCTGAGAGTAGCGAAGTAGAGACTGTTTTTGAAAAGTAGTTTGTAAGCTACTTTTTTAAACAAGTTGCTATAGTTAACTAGATTTTCGATAAAGTATTTGTAGTTGTAGTTCGCTACAATAAAAAAGTAGTTTTTCCGACCTTTGAATTATTGTTTTTTTTTCATGGTAACATTAGAGATAAAATTGCCGCGCTATACAAATTTTTTAATTGGGTAATATAGGAAGACAAATAGGCTTAGAAACAAATAAAATGAACTGTTGGTTAGAATATCCAAAACTTCGTTTATTAATCTAGTAAACATGTAAAATTAAATTTTATTTACAGATATAAATAAATAAGTAAAAGATAAATTTTTTAACGACAGGCTTTTATTATAATGTACTAAAAAGGAAAAAAATCTTGAAGGACAATTGATTGAAATAAAAACTTTTTTAAAAATAAATAAATAAAATTGCTAGTTATTTTTTTTATAATTTTGTTTTTAAAAAATAAAATGGATATACAATTTTAAATTCAACTTCCTGGCAAGAAAAAAGAAAAAAAATTGACTAACGTCCTCCTGAGGATTGAACCCACATCTATTCATTGCGCGGAAATGAAAAATGGCGCATTTACCAACCATGCCAATGTTAAATAGAAGACTATCAGCTTATTTCTGAAGCAATCATTGAAATTTATTTGGTGGCATTTACTTATCCTTATTGGACAAATGCATTTGCTCCCTGAGGGTGGCTGAAGCAATTTTTTTTCAAAAACAGAATATTGTATTGTCGCCGGAAATACGTAACGCTACCAGAAATTTTGTAAATTGTAGCACTGGGAGTATGTTAAAATTTGAAATCGGATTGCAAGATTTGAGCCGAACGGACAGTCACGCAAGTTAATAAAAGCCTGTAAAAATAAGCACTCGCCTTTGGTGCATAAAATGGTTTATTGACCCACATATAGATATTTAACGTGGAAGCTGTTTCCTATAATAGCACATTGTTGGTATAACATTTAATATTTTTAGGGTTCTGTACTTAAAAAGTAAAAACGGAATCATTATAAGATCACTCCTGTGTTTGTCTGTCACAGCCATTTTACTCGTAAACTATGGAACGTGGAAAATTCAAATTGGCTGAAGTAATAAAGTCTATTAACCCACATATTTATAGATTGTTAACCATTTAGAAATATATTTAGGAAAAATGTAGAGGGGCTAATTACGTTACTTGAAAAAAAAAAATTTTTATATCGTGTGGGGTATCGTGAGAAAGCGTTCGTAACACCGAATTTTAAAATACACTTTTTTTAATTTTAGGTATTATATTTTCAGAGATATCATCGAAAATGTAAAGCAAGCAAGTGCCCTTTCTCTCTATTTCCGAATCTACTGAAATTAAAATTATGAAAAAAATAGGGGAAGTAGAAGTCAATTATTTAAACCTTGCAGGAAAACTATAGAGATTACCCTCAGTCAGATAGTTTTTTAGAAACTCGCATTTTTCCGTTACACACAAATTTCAATTTGCGGGCGTTCAGCGAAGGAGTATAGGAGAGCTAACGGTACCTATCGTCGCAGAAGTATAAAAGGATTGTTGAAAGTTATTTTCGAAAAAAATTGTCTGTAATTAGCCGAGATATTAGCCCTTAAAGACACGGATGGTTTGGTCATACGTAGAGACTTGGGTGGCGTACTCTATGCGCCATTGGTTTTTAAAGCCTAGATAACAACTTTCAATGATATATTTGTGTAACGCAATGCCCAGTATTAGTATAAAAGCAATAAACGTCAAACTGTTAAAAACAGTATAATTTAATTAGAATTAATCACATAATTACTATGGGATTCGCGACTAGTTTGAATTGAGTTGGCTCTCTCAATAATCCACCCGTGTCTTTAAAGGTTAATTAAAACCTATCTGGAGAAACGCGGCACGGACCCCGGCTTTGCAACTTTGCAATCTGCTTTCGAAGCACGCTTAGCACAATGCCAAGTTTAAACTTTGAAGAAGGGTTTTGTTTTAGCTACATTGTAAAAAGAAAAGATTACTACTACGCTGAATTTAGTTTTATGAAATGTCAAATGAAGTTTAAATATGCACTACTTTTATTGTCAGCACCGAATTAAGTTCATCATAAACAGATTAGGGTAAGATTTTGAAAAATAGTTATATAGAATAGCAATATTTGATATTATTTAGGCTTCATATCTTTCTGAAATTTCATGGTATATCCATTTATATTTTTCTAATGTATGCAGCTATACCCAACCCTATGTTGTATAGTTTTTTACAAAGTCTTATTATTCTGTTAGCAACGATTTTTTTTTTTGTAATAATACAGTTACTAATTAATATATTTATTGTACGGAACCCTCTGTGCGCGAGTAATACTCGCACTTGACCGTTTATTTAAATATATTAAACATTTTCGTAATATGAAAATTACAGAAAATATATTATAGTTATCTATTAACTGAAAATTCCCTTTATAACTTCTTTTGCTGCAGAAGTTTTTATTTTGCCATTATAAGACAGTTTGAAATTTATAAATATTCAAAAAGCATAAATTAATTAAATTTGTTAATCGTTACTTTTTTGTTAAATTCTTCACATATGTTTAAATGAGTTTCAACTTTTTCAATGTTTGTTGTCGGAGGTGACAGATACAGGCAGCGTAAGAAATATTTTTCGAGACATAAATCAGTTAGCAAGCTTGATTTTACTTTTGGATTTAATTTTAGTGTTTTTTGACGCTTTCAAAAAACAGTTCATCTAACAAAATGCTCAGCCAATGTAATTCTTTCGAAATACTGAAATGCGATATTTAGTATCATATAATGAAAATTAATTAAACTTCAGCTAATTAATGTACACTTTTGCATAATACGGAATTATTAAATTCATTTGAAAAGTTTAAATAATTCTGTAGAGAGAGAGAAAAAAACTGAAATACATATCCTTCTATTGAGAGACAAATACGACAATCCAAAACTGATTATTTTTTAATCGCGAAGTTTTAATTGATCGTAAGAAATTGTATAATGTTCTGTTGAATTTATTCCATTGGAATTAATTGCAGTTCCATCGTACTGAATTCATTTCTACCGCCAATTTCGCTATTTATCATTCTCTTACATTCATTATCTGTGGAAATTTTACATCTGTTTTTTTCTTTTAAAAAAGTTTTTACTGATACTTTTATATCGGTGGAGCATTTTGGCGTAGTTATTACTTACTGAAATATTTTCTAAAACAATTTTTACCGATTGAATATTTTATTAGTAGATATATTTATAAAATTCAACCTACCGTATATACTCTTGTATAAGTCGAAGAATTTTAGACAAAATTTGGGAGTTGAAAATGGGGGGTCGACTTATACACGGGGTAGTAAAAAAAAAAAAATCGCTGATAATTGGCGAATGGGCAAGTCTTTTAAGTAATCTCGTGAGAGATAAAAGCGGATGGTCAATCACAGGGACGGCCATTTCCCTGTGATTGACAAAAAAAAAAAAAAAAAAAAAAAAAAAAAAAGAAAAAAAAAAAAAAGCTCCACAATAATGTCCCTGCAATTGTTCTGTACCCATTTTCTCTTGGGACAGAATGCTTCTAGATATATCTCCTTAAAGTCCTACAATACAGAGAAGTACTATATTTTAGCAGTATAAGAAGCTGCTTACCCTTGTAAATAAGGCTTGAATAGATTTTTGAAAGAATTTTTTCTTTTTAAGTATCAGTGAATTGATGTGAATAGGTTTCAAAATAGTTTAAGTTTCTTCGGTTTTACATAATTATACATTTTTAAAACTTTGAAATTAAAAAAAAAAAAAAAAAAAAAAAAAAAAAAACGTTTGATTAGAAACGTAAAAAAGTTTACTAATTTAATGAAAATTTATTATTATTATTTTTTTAAATCCTCGATTACAAATCAATTTTCAACATACTACTAGAAATGTGGTTTGACTTATACACGAAAATTCATTTTTTTTTTCAAAATTTTGCTTAAGAATTGGGGGTCGACTTATACACGAGTCGATTTATACACGAGTATATAGGGTATATATGTAATATTCGAGCATTCTTTATCATTATTGATTCATTAAATAGTTTCAGAAATTTGTTATTTGGTTGAAATTTATGCAACATATTCCTTTTCGATTCTATACTTTCTGATTGATACTACATGAAATTCAATTTAAAAAATACTTTTTAGTGATAGAAGACTGCGCATGAACGTTTAAAACCCTTTAAGACAGGAAGATTTTTGGTAGAAATGAAAAGTTTTGGTAGTTTCCCCTAATTAATAGGATCATGTTTCATTGAATATTAAAAAAAATTCCCGATGTCAGGTTATGCCAAGGGAGGATCTAGCCAATTCTGTGGGTGCAAGCTCGACTTTAAATCGCACAAAGAGAGGAAAATGGTTTTCCTTTTTCTTTAGGATCACTTACACAATTGTGTAGGTCAGGTCTTAAAGAGTGGCCGAGAGGTTCTGCTCTCGAAGCTGGTAGACGGGAGGTGCTGGGTTCGATACCAATCGTGCCCGTCGGCCTAATCGTTCGGAGTTTTCGTGGTTTTCTTCGAACCTTGGTTCTCCAAGCGTTAATACGGATTAGGTTCCTTTAGAAAGACCTCCACGGTCCCACGTGCTGATAATTGGCCGACATAAATACAACCAACCAACCAGGTCTTAAAGGGATATAAAGATCTCAAGAGAGAAAAACAAAACACAATAGTGTTTTATTTCTTCTTGATGGTCATTCAGAGCCAATTTTGCTGGTGACGATACCATGTGTGTATTTGCCCTGAGCTTTAAGATTTAATTAAATTAAAGCTAAACGGAAGAATTGAAATGCAGAAAGACTGAAATAAGGAGAAACAAGAAGTGTTATTGAAGTGATACAAAATGCTTGGACAAAAAAAAAAATAACCTGTTGCACGGATTGACAAAATTTTCAGGTTGCTCCGGGACATAGCTAAGCTGTCCATAAAACAATGCTTTTGAAATTAAACTTCTTTTGCCACTGTAGAGCAGTCCTGAAATTAGTAATAGTTTTTTGAAAATAAATTTTGTAGAATAAGTGAAGATTTATAAAAATGATGAGGTTACCATCTCTTTAAAATATAATTGAATATTGGTGACGTGTTATTTCAAACATTTCCTTGTGTAAAAACATTGTAGTTGAGCTTTAATTCTAGGAAGCTAAGCATTCGTACAGGAAGTTAAAAAAGTAGTAGCTTTTATAGTATAAAAGAAGCTGTAGAAACGCAACCTGAAATCCTTAATAACCTAAAATAACAGCGATCCGCGATTAGAAACTAGTTGGTTGTGCTAATCCCAAATCTTTCTTCTATCTCATATATCTTAATATTTCAAAATGATGTTACAAATGTCAATATTTCATTTTGTTAGTTACTATATAGTATAGTTTAATACTATATCAACTTTGACTTTCATCTTAAATTTCTGCTTCAGTCAATCAATCGGAGTAAAAAACGAGTTAATCTCGATCATGATATTTATTAAAATCAATAGTTTTTCGTTATTCTGTTGTATGTCAGGTGTTCGCGAATAGACGGCTTATCAGGATGCGAAGTGCCCGTCGCTTCACGAGCCACCGGTGTACAATAGAACTACGAAAAATCAAAAGAAAAATTACACGAAATACGCCCCCTTTCGGCGGAATATTTTCAAATTCAGGGAGGACCTTCTTGCCGTGGCCAAAAACATACACAAAAAGTTTGGTTCAATTCTATTTTAACTTCATACACTTTTTGAAGGTACAATATTGAAAATGGCACAAAAATTGCTATTACAGCCTCCCCCCCCCCTTCCGGCGGATTTTTTCCAAATTAAGGGAGGACCTGCTTGCCATAGCCAAAAACTTAAAAAAGTTTCTTTGGTTCAATTCTATGCACAACTTCATACATTTTTCAATGCTACAATGGCGACACACGAAAAGACACAGGCATTTTGTATAAACATGGTTTTTGTGATATCTGCATGATCCCTAAAACGTGTATATCCGTCGAAAACCGGAAGTCAAAAAATTTTCGATTACAGTACTTTCTTCTATTGAAAGGACAAACTAAATCTTCATTTGGCGCCCCCCTTCGCCTTTCATTCTGGCGCACGGGGCACATGCCTCCTCTGCATCCCCTAGTTTCGGCCCTGGTCCTAGTATGGAGACGTACAATTTTTTGCCCGCGTGTGAGCTATAAAAGTTGTGGGTAAACAACTGACTTGATTTTTTCATAAATATATTTCCTCTATAATATTCCCCTTATTTAATCTGGCAAGGGGTATTGTAAGGGGACTACTAACTCAAAAATGTGGTACCAATCAGAATTAAAAAAAAAAAAAAAACTTCAACTGACAACACTGCTTGGCACGAAATCCTGTCATTCGGATAATATTGTTAAATATTTTCTCAAGAGCAATTTCAATTTTCCTTTCTTTTTAATTTTTGTATATTTCTTCATTTTTGAACCTTCCCAATCCTTCGTCTTCGGTAGCTTCCCTTCCTCCCCTCCCCTTTAGTTTCGTCACGGATGTCTGTCTAGGTATAATCTTATTCAGACCTGGCACATTTTAAACACTGCATTTTTCTTGAAAGCCTGCATATTCAATGAAAAAAGTTTTCAAGGAATCAAGAAAATCTTAAATGTCCCTTGCCCCCCTGCCCCCCCCCCCCCCGAAAAAAAGAAGAAAAAATCATTGGTTGACTGTGTGTGTGATTAAACATACATTTAATTATGCGAATAAAATTAACCTTGAAACCAGTGGTGTTATTTTGATACTAGAAGAAACATTAAAATTTTGAGAAAAAACAATTACTCCAGTGACATCAATTATATGCGATTAAGAGCCCGTTTCAATCACTGCAAGAAAGGAAAACGCTAATGTAAAGTCTATGGGGGCGTTACTTTCATATTTCTCGCTTTGATTTTAATATTTTTGAAATTTTCTTTTCTTTTTTTTTTTTTTTTTTTTTTTTTTTTTTTTTTTGCATAGGATAGCTGAGGACAATCTACAACCGGCTAGTTTTTATTTTTTCGATTTTGGTTATAGTTTTTTTTTAATATTAGGATAGTTTCAATTTCAGAACCGGTTCAAACCGGTTCCGAAAGTAAATTTTTTTTTTACAAATATCTGAAACCAAAAAAAAAAAAAAAATAAATAAAATAAAATAAAAACTAACCCGGTTGTAGATCGTCCTCAGCTATCCTATGCAAAACAAATCATTCGAAAATATCAAAATTCAAGCGAGATACTTGAAAATAACTTCCCCATAGGATTGACCTTATCATTCGGATCTTTTTGAGTGACTAGTGTGGCCTCTTAAGAGACTGTGATCAAATGCACTTGTGACCTATTGTATTGAATGATTGAGGAAACTCGCCCTTTTACAATTAACAATGTGTCCGTGGCCTCAATAAATTGCATTTAAATAAAGCTAGATTCCATGCCATTGACAATTGTTTATATTACCTAAAATGAAGGCAGTTTTTGGTGAGTATTTTTTATGGCAGCATAAGGATATTGTATATTGATATTAGATGAAACTACAAAATTGAAGGGCAACAAAAATATTTTAGTTGACATGACATCATTCCTACCCCATCATGTTCACTTGTTTATTATACAAAAGTTATACAAATATTCTAAAATTTTTAGTGCAACTATTAAGGGGATATACATGTCAGGACAAACAATTTTCCCATGGGATAACAGGTTCACAATCTAATTATTCAGTAAAAGATACTCATTCATTCCAAACCGAAACAGATATTTGTTCATAACTTTACCAATAAGAAAACTATTGTAAAGGTATTTTCAATAGTCTTATTTTCCTTTATGTTAAATTTGATGACATCGCGAGAAGTTCTTGAAAAGTCCAAAGAATACTGAGCTGGTTGCTCCATAATTCAGAATGTTTCTGATAGTACATATTAACCACTGATGGAATTACAGCGCACTTGAAGAACATCCCGAGATGTCACCATATTTCACACAAATTGTTGAAAATTTCGCTAGAATATCTTCCTTATTGTTAAAGCTGTGAACGAAAATTTAGTTTCTATGCTTAGAGTGGGACACGTTGTATTTTTAGTGAATTGCGACGCTGGGTTCGGCTCGGAGTGAGACCACGTTCTATTTTTGACTGATTAAGTGAATAGTGACCCTGTTTTCCTATACAAAATTCGTTTGTTTTGACTTGTATTAATGCCTTTACATAGCTGCCAATATCTTACGCTTTTTTACACAAAAATTTAACAGAAATTTTTGCCTTATTTAATCGGCAGATTATGACGATTTAAGAAGGTAAAATTTACTATTAAATTTTTGTGGCACGAAAAAGCGTAAGAGTTGGCAGCCATGCCTTTAAACAATTGTATTAGTACTTTTTCACAGCCTGTACATATCAGAAAATATTGTTGCTTCAAGTTTAACTCTCAAAAGCTAATATGGATGAAATTTCATTTCACCCTTGTATTATTTTAGTAGGAGAGCTGTTGAACATTTTTGAGTAGGTATTTGAGGCACCCTGAAAATTTGTGCAGCACTTCTTTTGTAATGCTTGAATACAAAATTGAATGTCTGGCTGAAGGATCGTGGCCCAAAACCTGTGCCAGACACGTGTCAAGTGCCATTTTTTGACACTACCCAAAAAAAAGTATTTGAGGCACGCTGAGATTGAAACAGAATAATATTTATACTTAGAAAAAAATATTTTGAAAATGACAGACACTTTAGTCGGCCCAAAAACTGTGCCAGACACGTGCCAAGTGCCATTTTTTGACTACCCCAAAAAGGTATTTGAGGCACACTGAGATTGAGGCACAATAATATTTATGCTTAGAAAAAAATATTTTGAAAATGACAGACACTTTAGTCGGCACAAAAACTGTGCCAGACACGTGTCAAGTGCCATTTTTTGTCTGGCACAGGTTTTGGGCCATGATCCTTCAGCCAGACATTCGATTTTGTATTCAGGCATTACAAAAGAAGTGTTGCACAAATTTTCAGGGTGCCTCAAATACCTTCCCTAAAATGTTTAACAGCTCTTGGACTATTTTAATAAACATAATATCGCTCACCCGCAAGAAAAGTGACACATCTCGACAAAAGTAAATTCCACAGGACAGGCAAAAGAAAATTTGCTTGATTTTACTGTAACATGAAATTATAGCACTTAGCTCTGCATGCAAGAATAAAAATGTGCATAAAAGCGTAAAACTCGTGAGAATGAAGACATAGGATAAGGTTTGGAGTGATGGGTAACTTTACCTCCACACACAATCCACCCCTCTTCTGAGGTCACAAATGGACATATACCGTAATAAAGTGGTTTTCCTTATAGCTACACGTATGAAACTTTTAGTGTAGCAAGGCACGCCTATGACAGACCTATTAATGGAATAAAATGCAAAATGAATTTTTGCGAGATGTGTCACTTGTCTTGCGGGTGAGCGATATGTATAGGTACATGAGCATCTATGATTCAATAAATTCACGGAAAGCATATTGACTTCTTTTATTCATTTCATAATATAGTTTACAAATAATTAAGTGTATAATTACTTTTATAAAGTAATAGTCTTTATATAATAATATATTTTTCACGAAAGAAAATACGAAATGTGCAGTTTTAACTGCTTACACGGATCTTATTAACTTTTACAGTTGAGTACATTATAATTGTTGGTCAGAATTTATTCCAACTGTTTTTTTTCAAAATCAGAAATGCTTAAGTATGGAGCCCCTATTTCATTTAAAACATATCTGTCCTTGAAAAAAATTTTTTCACTTGCTAATTTTCTCCTTTCTTCATTTTTGCGCTAGATGAAGAATCTTGATTCTAGAATATTATATTGTTGTTAAAAGAAGATGTTAAACAAAGTTTAATTTTAGTTTATACATATGTTAATAGAGTTTCTGATAAATTGTAACTTTCTTGAACTTCAGGCGCTAAGCTTTTTTTTTTTGTCACTCATTTTGACATTACATAATTCGATAATATTCATAATACTGTAAGTTACTATCTATTTATGCCTTTCTTAAGTTTTTTATCCTTGTAGACGAAATTTTAAATGTTTGAAACACTTTTTTTTTCTCATTGGAATGATGCATTTGTGCTGATACATAAGAATATACACTGTAAATGATTTGTAGACAAGATACACATGATTTTGTTTAAATGGTAAAAGGAAATTCCTGATTTAATTTTCAGTGATGGTTTCATTCTTCATATCTGTACCCATTAATTCTGCTTTCTCAGTTGCACTTTGTGTGGTCTTTTCTTTATTATCAGGCTCGAAATTAGTGCGAACAACACTATCTGATAGAACTATTATTTTTCCATCTCGCAGTTCTCGTTTCATTTCATCGCTTAATTGGGCGTTAATTTTTGCCTGATTGTTAGGATAAGATGGCATCATTTGTGGTAACTGAAGTGTTGAATTTTGAGGATTCCAGTTATGCATGTAAGGATATGGACCGTAGTTGTGTCTCATGAAATAGTTTTGATAATCAGGTGGTGGCAAGCGCCCATTATACGAGATATGTGGTTTGAATAGCCTTTGTGTTAAGACACCTGGATTATAGCCTTGTTGGGGTAACATGTCTAAGTCATGATACTTTCCTTGGTTGTATGGACTCATTTTTTGGAAACTTGGAACCATATTTTGAGGACGTCCTTGATAAGGTTGTGCTTTATATAAGGGGGGAATATTTTGGAAGTAATGTCCCATTTGTTGCGGAAAGCCCTGTACGAAGTTTGGATATTTGTATGGAAATGTATGATTATATCTTAAGTACTGAAACTGATGCGCTGCATAAGGTGGCATATTCCTCATGTTTGCCATGGAAATTTCTCTGTCATCATTGTTTAAATCATCCAGTTTCATCATTCCTCGTCTGTCCTTCATACCAGCCTCTGTAAATTTCATTTCCTCTTCAATGTTTATTTTTCGATTTTGAACAGGATCTGGAAAAATAAATAAGAAATTTATGTATGCACTTATTATGTAAGATACACATTATAGCATGTTTTCAAAATTATGGAAGAAAATACATAGATTTGTATTTTTTAAATCAAAATGTGTTAATTTTTTAAAGATTAAGATGTATTTTTTTCAAGAGCAGGTGTGAATGAATTCAATGAGAAGAAAATTACAAGGGAGAGTAATAATGTGTCTCTGAGAAATTATGTCGGCGGAGCATGATTTTTACATTGTGATGCATGGTGTGGTGGATACTGGAGCATAGGTTTTGATGAAGCTATATCTGCCGCGTTTAATTTTAAATTTCGCTTTGGTATTAACATAATCACAATATTTCACCACCTAGCACTTGCAGAATTACTACTAGGATAAAAAAAATTCGGAAATTGTGCTGATATCTTCAACACGGTTTGGGGGACGGCAGAACTATTTTACCATGGTGTAGAGATAGAGATAAATGTGACGAGGTGCGGTGAGGAAGAAGTACATCCGCAGTGTAGTTTCCCCCCAAACAATACGCGTCAGGCAACTGCAGTTGCAGTCGTTCGCGTCCGTCGAAAGCAGGAATGGCGTTTTAAGAACAACGTGCGAATATCATATTCTGACAGCGTTGTAGAAATCACCAACAGAAACATTGCGCATGTTGCTGCAGAAGTACGGCGAGAGACGTGTTCTACGAAGATATTTTCAAAATACCCCGTTTCAGGAATACATTTAAAATTAAGAAAGCTGTGAGGGCTTAAATAAAAACAAGCCATATTGTCCAAAGGCTTCCAGGAATGTTTTCAGAAACTGTAGTATTAGAAGCATGTAACTATGAATAAAGTGGAACTGACATATCCTCAGAATGGTGAAGCTTCAACTGTAACCGGTTCTTCAGGTTCTGATTTCTGTAAAAGCAAACTTCCACCAGTATATTTGAATAGAAATTTCTTCCTTATAATTTTACACAATAGTTCTGTCATAACTAAGTCCAGAATATCAATTCCTTTTACCTGGTGGAAGTTTTGCTCTTGTGGTAGTCAGACCTTGCGATTCCGCCATATTGTGACAACCGAAACAATTCTCCTGTCATTGCCAGCGAATTAGATTACCGCCGAGGCAAACTTCCACCAGTTAATCTGTTTAGAAATTTTCATCCCTATTTAAACGCCTTATTCATGCAGAATTTCTTTCATAAATATGGCAGAAATTTCTATTCGTTTTTACTGGTGTGAATTTGTCCCGGCATTAATAAGAACCTGATCCAATAGAAATAAACAACAGTTGCCATCTTGTGACAATCTCCTCAGTTACTCCACTCGCAACCGGTAGGTACTACACTATGTGTCTCCTCCTCTGTATTCATAGCTTTATTATCAGAAGTGCATAGCTACAGAAGGAGAGTACTTTAAAAGTGGTTGTGTGTAACACATGATATCGATAAATCAAATACGTTAGAAAAGCTTGCCTCCGAACATTTCGATCCTAGTAGCATGTGAGATACAATGATGGCTTATATTACAACCAGTAAGTTTCTTTCTGATGTAAATGATTAAATATTTAATAATATTATTGAAAGTTTATGGTTGCCGAAGGATAATGGATTTACCTTTCAATTTGTGGCTATCTGCATTCAGAATATCGAGAACTTCTTTCGGCATAATTCCACCTCGGCGATGAAATTCTTCTATCTGTAATAATAATAATAATAATAATAACAACAATAATAACAATAATAAAATATTTAATAGGATGCTTATAAGAAATACCCTTTTAAAGTAATAGCATATTTTGAATGTCTTAAGGGGCCTCGGGACTCTTAAAATTTGAAAAAATGAAAACAAAAAAATACCTTATTCAACATCTTAAAATGTATTTGATTTTAAGACACAATTTTATGTTGGAATGAAAGATATAAGTATGTTCTTTCATTTCATGTATTTAAAAAATTGCATGATGCAGAATTAGAAGTTACAGGGGGCTCCAAAATGTCAGACATTTGACGAGCAGAAAACCGACATAACAGATTACGCGCACGATTACCAAATAAATTTTTCAACTAGAAGGAAAATTTTGGTACCTACTTATACTTCAGATTATAATAACTACTCTGAACCTAAATAAATTTGTATTTAAAGCATTTTTATATTTTTAATACAAAAGTTATAGTTAGCTAATGCAAAATTTAGACAATTTCAACAGTATAATCACCTAAATAAATATTTTTTTGAACAATAAAAAGGAAATTTAAGGTTCAGTTTATACAGACTAACATGAAACATATGTTTTGAAAATTTCATGAACAAAAATTCAGAAGTTTTTGAGATATCGTGAGCGTTATGCCCAGAAATGTCATTTTGATAAAATTGACTTCAAAGTTTCGGAAACACCGCTTCAGCTATTGAGCGGGTATAATTCTAAAAGGCATTTCTGTTCTAATGGGAATTTCAAGAAAAACAATTATATCAAAATGTTCAGAAAAGATAGGGGTGTAACATCTAAAAAAATTAAAATTTCGAAAAGTTTAAAGCTTTAAGAATTCTGAGACCCCTTAAAATTGTGTTCTCTTTATGTTGAGTTCTTTAGGGAAATCTTCCTATTGCAATCATTTCATTTATCTATTTATCTATCTATACAGGGTGTCCCAAAAACCTTGACCTCTGTTTTTATTCCTGACATATATTATAAATTACAAAGTTACGTAAAATAAATGGTACAGAATTTTACGAAATAAATTAAATTTTTCAGGGGATTAAATTTGAAGAAATACAAAATTTAAATTTGTATACTGCCCCCGTACGAAACATTTCTCAATGTCTAAAATGTGCCTCATTCACTAATAAGGTCATGTACAAAATTTCAGCATTTTATCAGAAAAAGTCGCGGAGATTTGAAAACACATAAATGCTGATTTAGACCACTTTTCGATGCCTGGATATGAATTCGCAAAGGGGAAAAATCATGTAGGATGATCGTGTTTCAAGGGTTGTACTGAAATTTCGAAAGGAAACAATGATTGCATTGTTTTCTTGCATTCAAATTTATGATTAACACCTCGCCAACTTTGTTTAAACATATCTCTGCGACTTTTTATGATAAAATGCTGAAATTTTGTACATGACCTTATTAGTGTATGGGACACATTTTACTCATAGGGAAATTTTGTGTACGGGAGCCGTGTAAAAATTTAAATTTGTATTTCTTCAAATTTAAACCCCTGAAAATTTTAATCGATTTCATAAAATTCTGTACCATTTTTCACGTAATTTTGTAATTCATAATATATGTCTATGATCAATATTTAATTAATAATAGCCGAGGTCAATGTTTTTGGAACATCCTGTATATATATAACACAAATCTTGTCATCACGATAGCGTCCGAAATATTGAACCAATTCAAACCTTAATTGGGACAATGTATTGATCTTGCCAGCATTTTGGATGTGTTTGTTAACCAAGTATATTGTTTTTATAATTCGTTTACAGGGGCACACAAATTTTTCGATGGCGTTCATTGAATGGTTTCTGTTATATTACAGCCTATGGGCTATTTTTAAAAGCTGATTTTAACAAAATATTAATATTTTTCATACAATTGCCACATATCCATTCAATTACATTTTATAAGCCTAATTTGAAATTTCATTGCAAATTACCCTTATCGCCAAAATTAATAGGATCGAGACTAATTTGTTTAATTTGTATTAAATCTGATGTCTGAACCTTTTTAAAAAAATAAATAAAAAAAGAAGTCAACCTGCTCTTCCGACTGACGGAAGGACTTTTTCATTTTCTTCATAAATAATAAAGCTTCGTTACAACCCCCCCCCCTTTTTTTTTATAAGTACAAATGATAAGTTTTGATATTTTAAATAAAATTATATTGTAATCTGAACGACTTGTATTCTAATTCTAAAATTTCCCGAAGTTTATATTGCTTTTTCATTTTCTTCATAAATAATATGGCTTCGTTACAAAAACAACTATATATATATATTTTTTTTTTTAAATTTTTTTTCTATATATATATAAAGATGATAACTTTGATATTTTAAATAAAATTATTTTGCAGTCTGGACGACTATCTAATTCTAATTCTAAAATTTTCCGAAGTCAAATTGTTGCTTTCTTAAGATAAAATATGAATACGAATTAAATTTACACAATTTCTACTAAAAGAAGAATGTTTTTATGACTTAAGGCTGTTCTCAAATCTAAACTGGCTACTTTTTGATACATTCATGAAGTCATTTTCATTCGTAAGTGCATAAAGTTGGTGTCATGTATCAAGAAGTCGAATAACATTTATCATTTTTCTATAAAGCAAAGGATCTTAAAGAAAATACTGCCAAACTCAGCATTTTTAAAGAAATTTTCTGAATGTGAAACAGACTTCAATGTGTTGAATTTTACTGGCAGTTGACTGAATGTGTCAAAAAGGTTTCGCGTTGTTGAAAGAGCAAAATAAAAAGAGAACAGCATTAGTTTGAAAATAATATAAATGTAGAAAATTTTTATTTTAAAAATCAAGCTTTCATTAAAATTCACTAAAATGTAGAAAAAATATATATATTTTAAAATGCACTACCAAATTTGGTGATATTTCGTCAAGTTGGCCAAAAGTTGGCGCTATTGTGGTAACCTTGCCATTAATACTTTTCAACAAATTCTCATTTTTGAAGCTGATAGTGATTTCGCCATAGGAAATCAAAGTATAATTGAGTAAGCATTAAGTTTATGTAGTGTTTTAGCGATGTGTTTCAAAAAAGGAGGGCGCTTGGCGGCAGGACCCCCTTTGGGGTCGAATTTTGGATAATTCCGGAACACATGTTTACTAATTTTAGTTCCTCTTGTATTCATTTTACATTATCTTGTATAAATTTCTCGTTATATATTACTCATTAAAACCCCATCATATATTATAGGCATGTCAAGTTTAAAGATTTTATTTCTATTGGTTTGTGAGATATGGTGATTTATTTAAATTTTAAATTTTCCACCTGTTGTCCCCCCTTAGGGAGCAAAATTAAAAATAAATGTTTAATTCCTGTATTGCCCTCAGGAATATATATTCCAAATTTCAAAGCTCTATGCTAACAGGAAGTGGATGAAAAACGAGTAACAAGATTTGACTTCCACATACAAACAGAATTGCAAGTTAAAAGAAAGCATGTAATAATACAGTATAAAATGAACTCGATTTTAATTACTGTAAAAAAATCTCAGTCACATATTCGACCTTTTTTTTTTTATTCCAGCTTATTTAGTATATGTTTCATGGATAATTTTGGATCAGGTGAATCGATTCTTATCAAAGACCTTTAAGATATAGACTAAAATTACCTATGATTAAATACGGAAATAATACGATAACTATTAACGAAAATTTTGTAGAAAAATGGTGAAAAAATTGAAAATGAGGTGCTACAAGAAATTTTAAATATTTTGACGTACACAAACAACGTTCAAACGATTTCTGTTTAACCTACTGTAAACTTGACTTTCTGTTTAACTCCCAACCAAGTATCTAAAGGACATTAATTTTGATAATAGTTGTTCTGTTCGAAGAAATGCATTACCGAGATTGTTCCATGTAAACTTTAGACTCTGATAATGCCCTAATTTGCTATTTCTGCATACCGCTATGCTAAAAGATTCGTTAAAATGCCCTCATCACGTCGAAATTTGAACGAGTCTTCAACTTATAGCATAATGGTAATTGAAAATTTTCTGATATTAAAATATGCTTTACAATTTGTAAGACTTTACCGCTAACAAGGAAGGTCTCCATACGGGCATACTCAGAAAAATCTGAAAAAATTACAGAATGTTCTTCTCATATGGATATATATGTTTATTAAAAAAAATTTGGCGGAACCCTGATACAGCGTCCGTAAAAAAAATAACGAAATTTTCGTTTATTTGGCGATGAAAATAAAATACACTTTTATATGGAATACTCTTTAAGGAAAAAACGTTTTATGTTGAATTTTTTAGTTAGTTTTAACTATAGTTTTGTAATTTTTTATTTGTTTTAACTATAGTTTGTCATATATATTTATATGTATTTATAATAAACTTTAAATATTATATTTTACGATTTAAAACAAAATTTAAATTGATTTAAATTGTTTCAAGCTCAAAAATAAGGCAGATAGAAAACTGTCGATTTGATTTTGTTGCTATGGAAACGACTTCATCGATATGGAAATGTATTATGGCAATCAATTGTCAGCTGGCTATAACTTAAAACAGATACTTGCAACTTGCAAAGCATAGAAAATATTTTTACAGTGATATAATTAAATAACTACAGCAACAAGCAACATATATATGCAATATAAAAAATAAGCAATTACCTTTTTCTTTGATTAAGTTTAAATTCATTAAATAGCGTGCATTCTAAAAAACAATTAATAAACAATTTTCCGATGCGTTAAAACCGTTTGCTTTTGGCAAGGAAAAATCCTGCTCGCCAAATCGCATGTCACTTTCGTATTTTCGCGCCAAATATTTGAAAGTATTTATTTTTTTACAGACTTTCTACTGAAATTCCGCCGCTAAATTTTACTGATTCCTTATTACAGACATGAGTAGTTTCACTAGTATTTTTTTCAACATATTCTGCGTATGCCCTGTAAGGAGACTTTCCTTGTAAGTCTTCAAATTATGCTTATATATTTACTACCTTTATTTTTTTTTTATTAAACTACAGTGTGTCCTAAAAGTTCCCGTGCTCCAAATTAAGGGGGTCTGGGACACATTTTAAAATAATTTTTATTTATTGAGTTAAAATTTTGAATTTTTTTGTGATGGTTAACCATATCATTTGTAAACGAAATCACATGATAAAACTTCTCATAATTATTATTTTTTTTAATTTATTAAAAAAGGGGAGTAATTAAAAATCGTTATAACTCGAAATATTATTAGTAGAATCTCAAATTTTTTACATTTAAATAAACAGAAAAAATATAATTTTTAATTTTGATTCAGCATTTTTAAAAATATTAATTAAAAAAAATAAAAATATTTAAAGTAAAAATTGAAAAAAGAATGATGTAACTTAAAAAAAAAAAAAAAATCATATTTTCAAAAGTAAATATTTTTTTTTTCAAATTTGCTGATTCAAAATTAAAGTAAAACAATTGAAAAAAACGTGTTCCAAGTTTGAACCATTTATCTTTAACGGTTCTTGAATTATAACAATTTTAATACGAGAATGGTAAAAAAACACATCATGAAGAAAAACGCATTTTCACAAGAAGTCTTTTCCATGACAACCATAGCTTGAAAGCTAGATTTTTAAAACAAGCTAAAATGAAAAAAATAATATTTCCTGTTCTAATAAAGATAGAAAGGCGATTTAAACATCATTTTAAGCAGAATAAAACAGAGAAATTTTTAATGCAATAAAATGTTTTTAGTAAATTTAAAGATTTTTGTGTCTCGGACCCCCTCCCCCCCCCCCCCCCCTTAAAGAACTCATTGTCCGCGATTTTTTTTTTAATCAGACGGGCGTCTTTTTTGCTGCTTTTTTGCTTAAGTATTATCCATTCACAATGCTATTAAATTTTATCCTCTGCTTGTCATTGCATCAATTCTTGAATTTTTATCGTTTGGTTCTTTTCACACTTAATTGCTGCGAGAATAAAGTCCCATGTTATTTTGTTCTTCGAAGTGAAATAAATTTATCACGCATTCAGAAAATTGCGCTGCTCGAAACTTATTTTGAATGAAAATCGTTGGTGTCTCGGACCCCCCACCCCCACCCCCCTTAAAGAACTCATTGTCCGCGATTTTTTTTAAAAATCAGACGGGCGTCTTTTTTGCTGCTTTTTTGCTTAAGTATTATCCATTCACAATGGTATTAAATTTTATCCTCTGCTTGTCATTGCATCAATTCTTGAATTTTTATCGTTTGGTTCTTTTCACACTTAATTGCTGCGAGAATAAAGTCCCACGTTATTTTGTTCTTCGAAGTGAAATAAATTTATCACGCATTCAGAAAATTGCGCTGCTCGAAACTTATTTTGAATGGTGCAAAGTTGTTTGGCGAAATAAATATCCAAATAATGCAATACCGAGTTAGGATACGTTATATCGGATCGTTCGACGATTTCGTAATACAGGTTCGGTGGAAGACAAGCAAGGAGTGGAACGCCAAAAGTTCACACCAAAAGTTCACACCAATCTTTTACATTCTCAAAAAATTGGCGTTCGGTGTGGTGTATCACGCAAAAGGATAGTTGGACCTCTGTTTTTCGAATTAGCTGTTGATAGTGTTGTATACAGGGAACTTATCCAGCAATTTTGTTGTATTGTTAGAAGTGAATGAACGAAATTCTTTGTTCCAACAAGATGGTGCAACAATCCATACAAGTGATGAAACTATGGACATGGTTGAAGAAAGTTTTGGCGATCGACTCATTTCAAAAAATCTTTTGCCAGCTCGATCCCCTGATCTGAGCATCCGGACTTTTTTCTGTGGGGATATTTAAAGAAAAAAGTTTATGCAAATAATCCTCAATTAATAGATGATCTGAAAATTGCCATTACTCAAAGGATGCAATTAGTCACTCCCAGCATGTTAAAACGCGTTTCTACAAACATGCGCAAAAAAGTTGAGCTTTGCCCCCTAGAAAGCGTTGGATATTTTGAACATTTATTATAAATATAAGTTCAGTACTTTTTTCCTATGTGATGTTAAAAGTGCTTTTATCATTAGCATAAAGGTAATCGTTTTAATGTTTGTTCTTTTTTTAATAATAAATACATATGTCGTCAGTACAGGAACTTTTAAGACACTCTGTATAACCAGGATAATGTTCCTGAGTACACACACGCGCTCATACACGCCCACTCATACCCACACCCACTCGGACAAACAAACCTACCAAAACAGTCGAAATCTAAAATTATAAAATTTATAAACTTTTCATCTTACCCTATTTTTCTGCGTTTTAATCTAGATTAATGCGGATTATTCCTGTCAAAAATGGAATTACTTTAGAAATACGCGCAAAATCCTTTCTAAAGTTTTAGTAAAAATCAACATCGCTGTCAGTTCCTTAAAGTGAAATGATTTTTTTTAAGTACTTGTTTGTACTAGTTACTTGTTAAGTACTTGTTTTTAAGTACTTTTAAAGCTAAAGAAATTTTTCTAAAAATATGATAAAATAATATGGAGTAACATCTGTCAAAAATAGTTAAAATATAAGCACTACGATTCTGTAAATTTATTTTAATAATAATAATAAAAAAATCATTAAGTATTTCCTCTGTAGAAAACGGAAAATAACAAACCATTTAAATAAAAAGAAAAAAAAAATAGAAATATCTTTAAAGTCTTCCTAATTTAAAGTATCTTTCACATTACATATATGGGAAAAGATTATATTTAACTATATTTTTGTAAACTAGATAACTCGAAACGGTTGGTTGGTTGGTTGTGTTTATGACGGCCAATTATCAACACGAGGGATATAGGCCCTAAGGGGGGGGGGGAGTGCCCTTCGTGGGGGTCTTTTTAAGGGAACCTAACCCGTATTAACGCTTGGAAATCCAAGGTTTGAAGAAAACCACGAAAACGCCGAACGATTAGGCCGACGGGCGCGATTGGGTTCGAACCCAGCACTTCCCGTCTACCAGCTTCGAGAGCAGAACCTCTGGGCCACTGGTGGGGCAACTCGAAACGGACTTCACTGTTAAAAAGCAACTGCTCAAGAAAGAGAATCTGGAACCTACTCGCTTTCTTCCTAACATAAACGAGAACATGACTTTCTGAAATATAAGTAATAATTACGTAATGAAATGCAGGGTTTTCGCTTGAAGGGTTTTCCCTAGAAAATGCTGTTTTTAGAAAAAAGAACAGGAGAAAAAAAATCTATTATACGACATATATTTATGTTTAAGAAATGATGTTACAGAAAGTGCCTGAAATGTCTTCCCTGAGACTCCAAATGCAGCTGAAATTCAGTCGTGGAAAAAAAAGGAAACATCCCCACTAACTCTGCAACAAATGATTGTGGATGAAAGTTACTGGTACCAAACGATTGGGAATAAAGGTACTTTTAAAAGATGTATATAAAATTTCTTAGAGAGCCATATACATATCAAAACGAACAGAAACTTTGTTTTTCCAATAACAACACTCAAATTTGACACCATAAACAAATTCTACACCCTTCAATTAGCCTAAATACAAATTTTCATGAAATTCGTACGATTAGTTTAAGAGAAATTAATTATTTTAAAATGAGCCTATTTTAGGGGCTGTATCCAAATTGAAGTTCATTACTCATTGTTGAAATGCTACTGGATGACTATGTCCCTTCTATTAATGTATTACTTCTTGCCAATACGACCATTTCACTCGCTTACTATGTTTCGGCTATTGCCAGCCTAAAAGTTTCAATAAAATGAGTAAAATATCTTTTGTCAAATTATTCTTTTCTGCATCTTTTTTTTTTTTTTTTTTTTTTTTTAGCAATAGGGGAGAGGGGGGGCACCTTTGAACAATTTTTTTAAAAAATCGACATATTTCTTACTTGAATTATATTTATTGAATTTTAAATATTTCCTGAGAGAAATAATGTAATTCTGCATTATATGAAATAAAAAATTACAGTTTTTAAGATAAATTAAATATGTTGTGAGGCTTTAAAAAGCTGAAAGTTTTCTGTTCAAACCTGCCCCATGTAGGGGTACTTTTGAACAAGCTAGGGGCACCTTTGAACAAATAAACAAAATATGAAAATATTGACAGTTTTTATTAAAAACTGCATATCTTTCCAAAATATAAAATAGTAAGAATAAAATTACACAATTACATTTAACTGAAATTACTAATTTTTTTATTATTTAACCAAATTTGTATCCATCAAAGCACATAGTTGAGACACAACGGAGGATCCCTCCAATTATGTTTAATTGTAGCAATTTTTTTTATATAATATCCTTAAAATCCAACAAATTGATATCTGATGCCTCTGGAAAATATATCGCATGTTCCTTTTTACAAAGAAACCTGACATTAAGCAATTTAATCTGACCAACATAATGAAGAGTTCTTTTTGCATGAAATTGAACTAAAATAAAATCATTTTCATTCAAATTGTTATAGAAAATGGATAAAGCCCTGTTTTATGAAATCCACAAATAATTTTTACCATTGTAAATGAAACAGTATAGGATTTGTTAGACAAATCTGCTAAATCATGAATTATTGAAGTTGTGTGTCCTGAATTTGCCTGTGGTTGAAGCCCTGCATCAGTAAAACTTTCATGTTGAATATAATAACACTTAATTAATCTCTTAATTTTCATATTTAAAAGAAAATTTCAGCAATAATAATGTTTAGATACATCTATAACTCTTTACTTCATAGTTTCTATTGTTCAATGGTGCCCCAACTGTTCCGTTCAATGGTGCCCCATCACATGGAGTTTAGCATTACAACTATTTACTCAATTAGGTTTGAGAATTTGAATAAAACAAACCTTATAAGTTAAAGCTAACACCTTTATTTACGTATTAAATAGTAAATTATAATTTTAGGGATACAAGATTATCAACAAAAGCTTACAACTTTTTTTTTGTTAAGTTTAGATTCAAGAAAGCAAAATATACATATCTTGCTTAGGCAGTAGTGTGCATGCAAAATAGTAAAGCTTTGTATTCTTGTTACATTGAAGCAGTAGTACTGTGCTGCCATACATATTAAAAAATATATAATTTATTTAAAGGAAAATATTTACAGTGTTCAAAGGTGCCCCCAGTTCAAAGGTACCCCCCCCTCTCCCCTACCCAAGTTTGACACTATAAATAAAGTCTACACTAGGGGCTCCCAATCTTTTTAAGAGAAGGGCCACATCAGTAACGCAGGGAGAATTCAATTTTGGAGAGTTGGGGTGGGGAGTGGATCTGTGGTCTATAATCAGATAAAAAACATGGTTTCAAAGGGTGCAGTTTTACCCCTCTATAGGTTCCCCTACCCAATCAACATACCCAATTCAGTTTGCAAGGATATATCAACAGTTTATATTTGTATATATAACAGAGATATATAGCAAGGATTATTTTCAAGGATTGAAAATATTCCTTGACTTTAATCGGGGGGAGTAAATTTTGCTTTATTAAAGTGCTAAAAAAACAAACATAGGCATGAAAGTGGCTAGTGCTTCAGACAACCAATTTACGATACTTGCGATAAATTGACGAAATTCGCGATTTTTTTTCGCGATAAATTTTCGAAATTTTCGATTTTTCCGCTCCCGATCAGCGAAATTTCGATTCTTACCTGACTGACGAAATTTACAATTTTTTCCCGCGTCAGATTGACGGAATTCGGAATTATTTCTCGTGATTTGTCCGCACCCGATCAACGAAATTCGCGATTTTTCCCAGTTTGATCGATAAAACTCGCGAAATTTCCGTGCCCAATGGACGAAATTCGAGATATTTTTTGACTAGCGAATGACGAAATTAGCAACTTGGGAATTTCGTATGTTGATATCTATGGTATCGGATAGTCAATTAACAAATTTTGCATATTTTTCTCGCGATAAATTGACGAAATTCACAATTTTTTCCTGCAAGCTATGGACAAAAATTGTGATTTTTTTTCAGTTATAAATTGACAAAATTTACGGGCCACAAGTTAGCCCATTTTGGGCCACAGGTTGTGCACCCCTATTCTACACCCTTCAATTAGCCTAACAACAAATTTTCACGAAATTCGTAACTTTCAGAGAAATTAGTTATTTTAAAATGAGCATATTTTAGGGGGTGTATCCAAATGGATGTTTGGCACTCGATTGTTGAAATGCTACAGAATGACTGTGTCACTTCGATTAATGCATTATTTCTTGCTAATATAATTATTTGTTTAGGCTATTGTCAGCCTAAATGTTTCAATAAAATCAGTAAAATATATATATTTTTTAAATTATGCTTTTCTGCGCATCATAGACGGTTCCTTAAAGCATCGCCCCACCAGTGGCTGAGAGGTTCTGCTCTTGAAGCTGGTAGACGGGAGGTGCTGGGTTCGAACCCAATCGCGCCCGTAGGCCTAATCGTTCGGAGTTTTCGTGGTTTTCTTAGAGCCATGGATTTCCATGCGTAAATACGGATTAGGATCCCTTAGAAAAACACCCACGAAGGGCACTCCTCCCTCGGGCCAATCTCCCTAGAGTAGATAATCGGCTGTCAAAAATCAACCAACCAATCAACCAACCTTAAACCATCATTTTGAAGTTTTTAATCATAATTCGAAAACTACTAGGAAAAAAAAAATTGAAATTGAGAATTCGCATAAAGAAGGATAGAATTAAAAAATATATAGGTTGCAATTCATATTTTTTTCGAGTATTAATTTGATAATTTATATTATAAAATGCTTAAAATTATAAATTCAATGCATTTATGTTTTTTTTTTCTTTTTTTAACATTATAACTACAGAAAAAATTATCACATTAGGATTATAATTTCAGGAGATATTAATAAAAATATGAAAATGTAATTTAACCCATTTGTGCCTGAATTTTTGTTTATTCAAATTTGTTGGTAAAATCACTTTAAAATGTTGCAAAATGAACTGGAAAAATGCCAAAAAAATTATGCTAAATTTTTTTTGTAATTATTTAATAAAATGTAAACGTACTAAATATAGAAATATGCATACTATTTGTAATAATATAATATGCATAATTATATATTTCTTTAAATTGCCTATTATGCACTTTAATTAGTATTTTTATGAACTACTAAAAAAAAAATATATATATATATATATATCTTTGCTGAGACTAATAACATTATAAGTATTAGTAATAATAAACTAAGAATAATCGTATTTGAGGCTTAAAAACAATTTGTTTCATAATAATCTTGAAAAGGACTTTACACAAATAAATGTCTCCTCAATGGTTAATAAAAATATGTACCCGTTTTTGCTTAGCGTCCTATATTTTGTACGCTACAAAAATGCATAAAAAAATAGGCTTGAACATATAATTTCACAATTTATAAAAATATGTATTTCAAAGAAGTATACAAGCTAAGATTATGTCTTATTTATTTAGATCCTTGGCAAAAAAAAAAAAAGAAAAAAAAAACACACACACACACAAATAAACTTACTTTTTACATTTCGCCACCTTGAAAAATGAAATATCTATAAACTCCGGAAAAAGTCTTCTTTTTAAGCAAATAAATGTCCATCTTATGTTGTCATATTTCGGTAATACATAAAGACATTTATAGATAATTATTTCATAAAATTTTGATGTTATAAAGAAGAAGAAAATTATACAAATTTATTAAAATTTGAAGCGTCCCAAAAGTGGGACGCTAGGCATAAATGGGTTAACATTCGAAGCTCTAAATTTTGAATGTTTATAATTCAAAAACTTGTCATTATTGGTTAAACATTAACTTTACATTGGAAACATTGGTAATGAATTGCTAGTATTTCAGAAATATTGGTTTGACATTGAAAGTATTGGCAATGAAATGACAAATTGTTTTTTGCCAATATCTCACTAACATTGATAAAATATAAACACCCTGATGTTGCGGTATTGTTACTAGGGAAATTAGTAAAAGGCTAATGTGTAAGGGGCTTCTGAATTTCTTAAGAATCCCAGAATAGAGGACTAGATCTAGTCATCTATTATTTAGAAGTTGTCACATCTCCTAGTGTGCCTTTACGTACGAAAATGTTTATTGTTCTAGATTTTTTTCTTCTATCAGAGCAGTCATGGAACTCACCCCCACTTCCTCACTCCATTACCTTCATTTTTTAACTAGTCCTTAAATAAATGTGAGTGAAATTAGTGAAATAATATTAGTGAAATAATATCTCACTAATATTGGTAAAATATAAACACCCTAATGTAGGGGCAATTGCTAATAGGAAAATAACTAAAAGGCTAATGTGTAAGGGGCTTTTCGAATTCCTTAAAAAGGCCTGAATAGAAAACCAGATTTTGTCATCCATTTAAAGGAGGTCACATCTCCTAAAAGCAATTTTTATACATTAATGTGCCTTTGCGTACGAAAAATGTTTATCGTTCTAAAAAAGTTCTTCTATTGAAGCAGTCATAGAACTCAACTTATCACCCACTCCCTCACTCCATTACCTTCGTTTTTTAATTGGTCCTTAAATAAATGTGAGTCTATGTACTCCATTTCAACATTTTCTTTTCAAGAAACTCGAGAATTACATTTGGAAACTCGAAAATGAATGGCCGAAAGGCCTGTTTTCAAAAGTTATCAGAATGACAAAAAAAAAAAAAAAAGTTTAATAAAATACGTGAAAATAAAGAAACGAAAGATAGTACCTTTTACTTGAAATTAATTCTAGATGTTATACTGAAATTTAGTTGTTTACATAACCGTTCTTATCTCGATTGCAGAAATATTTTTCTGAATAAAAATGAAGGTAATGAGTGAAAAGTAACATTTAAAATATTATCAGTATTTTTCACTGTGCTACACATCGTTACATTTAATAAAAATATTATCTTACCTCTTCGATTAATCTCGCTTTGAGCTTTGCTGTTTCTGCCTCCTATAAGAGAAAAGTTGATTTTTGTTATGGTATCTTTGTTTAGAATTTAGATAGAATTTGATAACTTCATACATTGAATTTTAAAATTTGCATTTCTAAAAAAAGACATCCAAAAGTTCAAATTCAATAATTCATTAACTGTAATAAGTATAACGAGGAGATTAGTTAAATGCTTATAAAGTAGCTGGTTTATTTTTCCATGCAGTAATTAAAAATACAGGGTGGTTATAATTAAACTTCCCCTATAAACAGCATCCTACAGCGCAAACGGGTGAACGGAATACAACGAAATTTGGTATATAGACTATACACGAGATGCGCTCACGGAATTTTGAAAAAAAAAAAAAAAAAAAAAAAAGTTCCAAAATATCCACCAGTGGGCACCTTTTCCAGAAAAACATTAAATTTAACACAATAAACGGCCAAAACCGAATCCAGAAACAATATTAACACTTATTGACAATTCTGGATTCTGTTTTGGCTGTTGGCAGGAACGCAGGAACTGTTATAAAACTTACAAACATTATTACGATGTGCTAAGAATGTTCTAAAAAGACATTTTACCGAAGAACGCTCCATCAGCCAGCACTTTAGTCATGTGTGGCCTCACCAATTCCCATGCAATTTTTGGCTTTGAGAGAATTTCTGGTAAGTCGTTTGACATTAAATAATCTCTGATAAGCATTCACAATAAACATATTCTCTGGTAAGTAAGACAACCCGAGAACTTTACCTAATCTTAAAAACAGCTTTTCGCGGCAGGTGCTCAACATTTCCAAGCACACACTTCGCTCAACTGTGGAGCATACCATCTTGCTATTTCAGATGGTGGCTAATAATGAGGGCTATCATGTGGAACATGTCTTGACATTGACATTGAAGTCCACCGTAGTGGATATTGCTTTGGGACCTATAGCAACTATATCCTTTTTGCCTCGAATGATTCTTATTAAACACAAGCCACAACAATTTTTTATGCCATTTTGACATTTTATTCACATACATCTGACCTGTGTGCTTGGCGCAAGCGCCCGCTTATAAGTCATAGCCAATATATACAGGGACGAGATAACACACACAAAGAAATTTACAACACAGAGACATACAGCCGGGAGCTCCACAAAGAGTGTGCAACGGAGCCAGCGGGATTCGAATCCGCACCCACCTACACTCGCAAGCGATTAGCGGTGTGATGCCTTGACCACTCAGCCACGGTAGGCCCCAATTTTTTATTTCCTTTTTCCATTACATACAAGGACGAGATAGTCACAAGGAAATTTACAACACTAGAGAATTACAACCGAGAACTCCACAAAGAGTGGTGCAACGAAGCCAGCGGGAGTCGAACAAGCAGCCGACCTACGCTGTTAAGCGATTAGCGGTGTGGTGCCTTAACCATTCAGTCACGGTGGGCCCGAACATGTCTTGCTCTAATCAAAATCGCACAAATAAACAATGTAACTAAATGTGTAATTTATTAATAAAAGCCCTCTGGTGGCCATATTTGAACTTATTTTTTATCGCTGAATGTTTTACAATTCCTTTATTAAACCATCCACACAGTTTCACTTTTTTTTAATATTGATTATGGCTGCTGGCAGCTCTGAATAAGAACTTTTATAACTTTTATCATAGACAACCTCTATATGTATGTAAGAATCAGGTATGTAAAGATCAGGTGTTTTTGACATTGGAAATAACCTTATTGCACAGTGACCAAAATATGACCAAAATGAAACTCTATGACGTCAGTTTGCCCCATTTTATGACGAATTAAAGATGACTAAAAATAGGTCACGGTGACTTGACAGTGGAGTCACAAAATTGCGGTAATCTGAGAGTCATAATGTGACGAATTGAGAGCGTACCCACACGTACACACGCACATTTAGGCCACCGTTGTGACTGTGACATTTGTTGACATTTATGATGTCATAGTAATGTTATTTTATTCGACTGTGCCATTAGGAAAAGAATCGGTCATTCTTTTTCTCTCTGAAGGGCGTAAGAGTCCTGGGAATTCAACTTAATTTTAAGACAATCTTTCCCATTCTAGTTAGTATCACTAACGATTCAGCAACCAATTGTAATTTATATTGAATTAGCGTATTATTAATTTATTTTTAAGCACATGAAATGCGCGTGTGCGCGTGCACGTAAACACACACCTATGTGAGTGTGTAGTTCTTTGCCAATATTTTGCCAATAATGTATTTATTGGTTTTAATGGTAATACTGACAATGTAGTTTCAATATTAGCAAGACATTCGTATTGCATTGGAAATATTTTAAAATCATTATCGATATTTCGAAAATATTGGTATTTAATTGAAACTATTTAATCCAAATATTGCATCAATACTGGAAATAAATTGTAAATATTTTGAGTATTACACCAACAGTGCTTCATTAAAAAAATATTGGAATGCAACATTGGCCATTCAAAATTTAAAAATTGGAATATTAGCGCAATGCACACAGAATAATATAAAATTTTTGATCCAATGCAATCCCTATTGGACCATATTGAAACCGAAAGTTTTGTTGAGTCATTCAAATTTTTATCGGATCAATATTTTTTTATCATGGTTGATTCATTGAAAGATTGTTTGGCCCTACAACTTTTCTGTTTAATTAGCTCTAATAAGAAATTTTATTGAACAACAATATTTTTTCCCCTGTATACAGAAAAATTATTGACTTAATATGTTTGCAAAAATTAGAAAATATTGATTTGCTACATATATGTGTGTGCACGTGTGTTTACGTATATCAGTTCATGTATTTGAAAATATAGCTTCGTAAATAGATCTTGAATAGAAAATTTCACAATTTTGTAATTTTATCTCACTGTCCCAATTGATCTTTTCATTTTATTGGTAAGTAATGCGAGTCCAATATTTTACGTTTTGTAACTGAGTTTTATGCAATCGATTTTGCTCCATTATCTCTTTCCATCTCTCCGGAAGCAGCTATTCAAAAGTTATGTAGCTTGCTAGCAAAGCAGCATTCCAATTGTATATTTATGTATCGAAAGAAAGTTTTAGGATAATCTTTTGTAATATATGAAGTGAAAGAAATTTTTGAAGGAAAATTATATTCTTGATAGTCGTTTTACTCTGAACGGATTTGGAAACTACTCTCGATCTTCTTTGAAAATTCAAAACGCCGTTCGCCATTCCATCTGAATTACCTGAGGTATTTCGAAATTTTACTCATATAATTGGGAGACGTTTTTTAATGTTCCTGTAGCGGATAAATTTTTAAGTCCTTTAGAGTTTTATTTTATTTCAGTCTTTTTTTGTTAGTAACGAAATCTACCGAAAGATACTAGCGGATAACTATAGGGGAGGGTAGTACACAGTGAGACGAAAATTATTATTACTTAACAAATGGCGACGATTTTTATTATTTTGAAAAATTTTTTGCTACATTTTTAAGCTACATAAATGGGCTACACATTAATGTATAAATGGTTTTAAAAAAGTTATTTATAAAAGCACAGAAGCAGCATAACGGAGTATCGAAAATTGTCTCACTGTGTACCACAAGTAGTACACAGTGAGACAATGTACATATTTTCATAAATCATACCCTTTTACACTCTATCAATAATTTTCTGCAGTTTATGATTTCTAATTAATATTTCTATATTTTCAAAATATTAAAAATATGAGCATCGGGTGGACAATGGCAGACCTTGGGCTATCTTCATGCAGATTTTCAGCCTCTTACGTTTAGTAAATTTCCCTAACCATCGTACGCACACACACACACACACATAGAAAGAGAGAGAGAGAGAGAGAGAAACCTTCTTTTATTAATAAATAACTTTTTTAACATCAGAACCACATAGTAGGTACACAATAAGACACATCTCACTGCGTACCACAACTGTGTGTCTCACTGTGTACTTTCGTTACGTTGTAACAAAATGGATGCCACATCTGTTACATCAATTTCATTGCTTTAAAAAGTTTATGTCGTTTTGCCGAAATAGTCTATTATTAGATATAGCTAGGTTTGGTTAAGTAAATATATGTCATATTGAAGGAAATAAACTCTAAAATAGATGTTTATGTAATTTTAACCACTATAAAATAAGGAATTATTTACTATTTTGTCGGACGAGTAACTGAAGTGCCGAAACTACATCCACGTGTTGCATAAGATGAGGTCGTTATGTGTATGTGCCAGCTTCAAGAAAAAGTTACAACCATATGTCAAAGTGAATGCTGTCTCACTGTGTACCATGTCTCACTGTGTACTCTCCTACCCTACTTGTTTAAAATTATCTTGTATATAGCAATTGTTTATTGAAAGTCTTTCTTCATGTTTTAAGTCTGTCTTCGGTTTTCCTCTTGTTTTAAACACTGTGTCAAAAACATTATTTTTTTTTCCGATGAGGAGCAAATGGAAAATAAAATTTTGGCTATTATTATTAATTCTTAAATAAACGGTTGTTTGACCAAATCTGCAAAAATTGAAAAAAATCTTTTTTTATATTTTCGTCTTACTGGAGTCTAATTGGACATTCCCTTCAACAAGACATTAATTATTTCAATAATAACTTTAAAAAATCCCTCCGGCTCGGCCTACAGGCGGAGGTAAATTTCGAAGTTAAGTACTAATTTCACCACCAAAACCTAAATCAAGATTAGAGATAAACCCATTTTCTTCACTAAGAATGAGCTCTAGGGACCTAAAAGTTTTGTGAAAATTGTCATACACGTGAATACAAACACGAATATATATGGAATAGGTTTAAGAATGGCAAAAAAAAAAAAAAAAAAAATTCAGAGAACCTCAAAATGTTAAAATATTTTAATATTTCCATAGTCGGGGTTTTATCATGTTTTAATACGTTTTTCAAACTCATATGACGTTACATATTTACCTGCTGACGTCCATTATATTTCCAATATGACGTTATATATATATATATATTTTAATTCGTCAATTTAATTCGTTATGTCAAACTATTTATTTCATTTTCCGTTTTCACGTGAAAATTTTGCTCTAGAAAACTTATGACGTAATATTCAATTTTTTTTTCAATTCATCAAACTATTTATTCCATTTTCTACGTGGAAATCTTGCAATAGAAAAGCAATTGTTGTGGTGAGAATTTTATTGTTTTTTTTTTTTTATTGTTGGCAACTGCTGTAACGAAAAATGTTTATTTTTTTCCTGTCATTTTTCTGTAAGAGCTGGTTTTTATCAGAATCATGTTAAGGCGGTATTCAAAAATTTCAACTCCCCCCATTTCCACCCCCTTAGGCCGATTTTGCTCATTTGCAATCCCCGCCGAGATATTAGCCATCTCAATGTTTTTGGCTAGTTTGAAGACGATCCGTGCATAATTGCGACTTATATCATGCGGATAAAATTTAGTACATACATACATACACACACACATATATATATATGTATGTGTGTATATAATAAATTTGAAATCACAAATATATGAAGAAATTGATAAAGTTCTAAAGATGATTTAGAAATGAAAATATGAAACCAGTATGTAAAGTAAGAAACTATGAATGACTCACAGAATCATCAGAGGAGCTTGTGAGTTCATTCATAGAAGATGCGTTATTTCATCCAATTTTGTCGGCATTAAGCCTAAAATGACAAAATTTAGCTCCTTATAACGCAAACATTACAGAAAATAGATTGGATCTGGATTAATAAATTGGAACTGGATTAATAACAATAATGTTTAGAGTTGCCATCTTAAGTCCAAAAAAAAAAAAAATAAATAAATAAATAAAAGGAATGAAAATGATTGAAGAAATCAAGAAAATACTTAGATTAACTTTTAGTTTAACTAGAATGAAAAAATAGGAATAAACTTAATAAGTACTGAGTGAATACAAAATAAAATAAAGAAAAGGAATAAATTAATACAAATAAATAAATAAATAAATAAAGAATTATATAAAAAAAGCCAATTGATTAAATTAATGTTTTAAAGACAAAAAATTATAATATAAAAAAATGAGAATATAAATAACATTTAAAAAGATGAGGAATATTTGAGAATATTTGACAAAAAACATAAAAGTTGTCAGTTTTGAAAACACGAGTAATATGCGCCTTTAGACAACCCAATTTGTTAAGTATAACCTAAAAGGAGGATATTTGAGATAGTAAAATTTAGCCCTGTATTACGTAAATAAATGTGAAAATTTAAAAAGCAATGAGGAATATTGAGATAGTAAAATATATCCTTAAATGATGATGCAATATATATATATATATATATATAGGAAGTACATATATGTGGGGGTGGTTTTGGGTTCCTGGGGTCATATAATGAAAAGTTATGAAGGAATTCTTCAAAAGTCGCACCATGGTAACGAATGCAATAAGTTGTATTTCTTACGAAATCTACCAGAAAACATGCCTTTATAATTATATATATTGTTAATATTTCAAAAAGTTGTTACACATTTCAGTGTTATTACTTCAATATAACTAACTTTAATAACTTATAATATCACTAACTTTGATTTTCATCTAAAGTTTCTGCTTCATTTTACTAATCGGAGTAAAAGTGAGTTACTCTCCATCATAATTCAAAGTAAAATCGATATTTTTCGGTATTCTGTTGTACGCCAGCTTCTTGAGAATCGCCGAGTTAGCTGAATGCGAATTGCTGTATCAAGATAACATACAAACAAAGGAAAATGAACCTGTTAAGTGATCAAAGCCAATTCAAAGGATCACAAATTAAAGACCACAAGAAGTCAACCCATCAGCGGCAAGTTCGCAAAGTGACAAAACCTCAAATTTAGACATCCACCATGAATAGAGTCATATAGAAAAACAACCTACGATAGAGACAAGCATCTCACGGGATGTGAGAAGGATATAAACAATCAAGGAAAAAGAAAAGACCCACAAGAATATATCGAAATAATAAAAAGACAACCACCACGACAGTGACCAAATACCAGGACAAGGAAACCTCCTCAGAAGAACAAGTCCACTGGGTGAGATAAGCATATTATACTAGACAAATATAATGAATTATAAAATTAAATGTTAATTTAGGTCAAGCCCAACCCCCATGGCTTATGTCTAAGTTACAACCTCAAGCAGCTAGCTCAATTAGAAATTAGTATATTAATCTCACTAGGTCAGCTCGTTAGTCTCCTATCAATTCCCTCCTAGCTAAGTAATAGTATGCCGATTCATAGTTAACTTGCCATAATATAATAATAATAATAATAATAATAATAAATAAATAAAATCCTGATTCTAGCAATAGAAATGGTTAAAAATATAAATGCATTTTAAATAGCCAGGCAATATTTAAGTAATCTAAAGTAAATTACTCTAATTAGTTTAATGTGACCTAGTGATAGGATAATATTAAAACAATATATATATAATACAAATGATAGTTAAGTAAATAGCTAAACGTAAGATTTAGGTGTAATAACATGTACAAGCTAACCCCTTTCCCTTTCAGTATTTTTTTTTTTTGATTGCCGCCTCTTTATTATTCGTAGTTGCACATAGACTATAGCCTGCACAAGCTACCGGAGCCTCTCCAGTGGGAAGTCTACGGAGCCAGTTTCTACGCTGTGGGGTACGGTAGATAGGCGGAGTCTCATCCCCCTGCATCATTATGTTTGCTTAGCATTTCGGCCCAAAATTAACTGTCGGTGCAATTTGTCTATCCTCGGCGCTCCATTCTTTTTTTTCTTTTTTGCTTCCCCCCCTCTCCAAAATCCATTTTCTTACGACAAGTCTGCACCAACAATTCGGCTTCAAAACTCCAGGTCAATCAGAAGTAGTTCGGGCAGCGGTGGCCTAGTTGGCAGAGCATCGAATCCGCAACTAAGGTCACGGTATCGAGGCCTACTGCTAGCTATAATCCGCCATCTACGCTAATGGCGCCTGATGCATGTAAAATACGTCATGGGTGCAAAGTCCTCCAAGTTACTTGTGAATTATACCTCTGGAGGTGCATTGCCAGGTGAAGGTCTCGTTACCTGACCAAGGTTCCAAATTCCGAGATCAACATGAGTAGCAATGTGCAGATTCCAAACAACAGGATATCAATGTTAAGCAACCAACATAACACCGTTCACAACTAAGCAAAAGGCACTGCCGATACGTTCAAGGTGCTCGTTAGGATTATTGCCGCTACGCGACGATTAGGCGGTCACCCGCCCCGATACCAGGAATCAAACCCGTTCAGCTGGGGCTTTCCGGCAGGTAGGGGGCCTGGTCATCGGTTAGAAAGAAAGAAAGAACAGCCGGTGTGTAATAGAACTATGTAAAACCGAGAAAAATCGCTATTACAGCGCCCCATTCCCGCGTATTTTTACTGAATTCCAGGGGACCTGCTGCCCATAGGCAAAAAACACAGAGAAAAATTTGGTTCAATTCTATGCATAACTTACACTTATCGATGGTACAATAATGAAAATGGCACAAAAAATCGCTATTACAGCGCCCCCTTCCGGCGGAATATTTCCAAACTCAATGAGGACCTGCTGGCTATAGTCAAAAACATACACAACACATTTTATTTAATTCTATGCATAACTTCATACATTTTTCGATGGTACGATATTGAAAATGACACAAAAATCGATATTACAGTGCCCTCTTCCGGCGGAATATTTCCACATTCAATGATGACCTGCTGGCCATAGTAAAAAAAAATACACAAAAAGTCTGGTTCAATTCTATGCATAATTTACGCTTTTCGATGGAACAATAATGAAAATGGCACGAAAAATCGCTATTACAGCGCCCCTTTAGGCGGAATATTTCCAAATTCAATGGGGACCGGCTGGCCATAGCCAAAAATATATGCAAAAAATTTGGTTGAATTCTATGCATAATTTCATACCCTTTTCGATGATACAAAGAGGACACACGGACGGACAGACAGACGTTTTGTTAAACATATTTTTCGGGATCTATAACCCATAAAACATGTAAATGCGTCGAAAACCAGAAGAAAAAAAATGTCGATTACAAGACTTTCTTCTTTAGAAAAAAGAAAGTACAAACTCAAATGTAATAAATGCATAAACAACTCTTTGCTGAACGACAATTTAACATGAAATCACCTTTTAATAATATTATTTCGTTACCGCTATATTTAAAAAACAATCTTCCTCTTATTTAATAGCAGAAATATCTGATTAAATAATAGGAAAATTATTTTTCGAAATCTCTAGTAACAAAAAACATAAAAGTTGTCAGTTTTGAAAACACGAGTAATATGCGCCTTTAGACAACCCAATTTGTTAAGTATAACCTAAAAGTAACCTAAGTAAAAACCTAAAAATTATTTGTATTGACATTGAATCAATATCAGAAAAAAAAACTTTAATTTGTTTTATTTTAAACTGCATTCTTACATAGTTGAAAAGCGCGTATTAAATTAATGACCTTAATTCATTTTATAGAATTCATCTAAAACAGACTAAATTCCTTTATAAAGATGGTATATAGGGTGATAAAAAAATATCTTCAAATATTTAAACATAAAAACTCATCTTTATAATATGACAACAGCTAACATAACAACACATATTTCAACAACATAAATTGTGCTTTAGTCAATCATATATATTGTTACCAGAAACTAAAATTTATAGATAATAAAATTAAATTACAGGAACATAACCACAGTAGATATGTAATTCACTTCACGTTGTTCATACATTGTTTGCAACAATAAAATAAAACAATCTGTTCATATGTAATAAATTTTGTTGTTTGTTTTTAAGTATTTTCTTTAATAACACTACACAGGTCGCGAACAGTGCTACCAAATCTGGCGATTTTCGGTTTTCCCCCAGCAAATTTTTAGTACTAATTTTCCTTTATTTTGTTCACTAAATATCATTATAATAACCAAAAATAACTATTCAAACTTTCTGGGGTGAATTTAGAATTTCTTAAAGACAATTTTATAAATGACGCACAAATGCGTCAAACATCCTTTATAGTATTAAAACTAAAAATTATAAAAGTGAAAACAATTAATACACTTTTTGAAATCAGTTCATGGCTGAAGTATTCAAAAGATTAAAGAAATAAGCGTTATGTAGAGTTTGATTTTAATTATGTTATATAGGATGAATTATATTTTGTTGTTTAAAATATACAGAGTGTCCATAATTAAACGACCCTATCTTAAAGTTATCTATAGACGAAATTATTGTTCAGAAAGTTGTGAAATTTTGTGGAAAACATAATGAAGGGATGGGAATTTAATACTATTTCTACCGCGATTTTCTCTATACCTATTTCTACCAAAAGGTGCCTTTTGACACCTTTGCATTTGAATGCAAATAATTGCCAGAACTGTTCGGATTTCAAATTATGAGTTAAATACACATAATTTTAGCAATATATTTATTAATACGCTGATGCGTATTTATTAGAGGTTATTTAATCAGGTTATAAATTCTAGCTTAATTCAATAATCTACAAAATATAAATATACATAAATGTAATCAAACATGATTTACGTCAACAGGAACAACAATAAAAAAGTATTATCTTCTTCATTTTTTCAATTTTTATTAGAAAATCAAACATGTTAATATAATTAACTCAACAAACTTTCAGTCTCATTATGCATAAAAATTCAATCTTTGTAACAACAACAACAACAACAGTAATCGTAAAAACAGCAGTGTAATAAAATTCTTTCTTTATTCAATACCACAGTTTCATAGATGCCAATATCTCTTAATTATTCCGGAGTCTGATCAAAGATGAACACGTTTTTAACCGGAAATTTTATTTAGCCAAAAATTTCAAAATGATACAGAAAATTTACCTCATTGAAAGAAGGCATATTTTCCGGTTTGAACATGCAAATTTTGGGTTAGACTCCGGAATAAGTAAGAGATGTTGGCATCTATGCAGTTTTTACATGAATGATATTGAATATCATTCATATATATTGAACTCAGTACTAGAATTTGAGAACAAAACGCGTTATTAAATTTTTGAGAACTACTCACGGTAATGATCTACAATCTACACTAAAATGCAACATGGCGGAAAACAAGCGAATATCAAAGTTATGCAGCAATTCCTGTATTTTCCGTTACAACTGAAATCGGGATTATCTAATCTGATTAAAATTGATATGGTGCTGTAAAATTGTGTTGCTATTTATATGTAAAATTGTTTTAAATTAGAAATTATGAAATCCTTACAAATTAGAAATTATGAAATCCTTAAGGAGTCAAAAAGACACCTCATGCTAGAAATAGGTATACCATATACATATTTTTATATCAAGGATGCGCTGGAGGAAATTGATATTGGTGAATTAATTTAGCAACTATTGTATGAAAAGTCAAAAAATTAATTGTGGAGAAATGATTAACCCTCTCGCTGCGCAACCCGAGAGTTTCTCAGGCGACGTAAAAGTAACAAAATTTGCGCAACCCGAGATTTCATCGGGGATGCATTTTTTCCGTCTAATTAACCCGCCTTGATAATTCCCACCAGTTATTTTTTATTGTAAATTTTGCCTTATCTAATCGGAATTTTCCCGATTAAATCAGACGAAAATTTTTGTTTTGAAAAACCGGTGGCAAAAGAATAAAAATTCTTAAAAGACTCTCGTCGCGAAGGAATTAAGAACGCAATTTTTGAAGCTCTTTTGCTAAAACAATTACGCAGCGAGAGGGTTAAACTTAGGGAATAATTACATTAAAATTCGAAAGGTGTCTTTTGACACCTTTGGTAAAAATAATTTTAAACGAAAAAAAAGTTCAAAATTTCAACTCCAGGGGCGTTTCTTAATAAATTACACTTTCAGCATACATTTACGATAGTTTACACATTTTATTTATTAGCATTAACTGATCTTAAAAACAGTATTTTACGCCATGTTCTTAGCATTTCCCAGAACACACTGCGGTTAACTGTTGAACATGATATCTTACGATTCCAGATGGTATCTAAGAATGATGACCGTCATGTAGAACATGTTTGGTCGCAATGGAATTTTTAAACTATCGTTAATGTATGATAAACTTGTAATTCGTTAAAAAACATCGGGCGACGAAAATTTGTACTATTTTTTTTTCGCTCAAACAAATTACCATACTTTCATTATATCCTTTACAAAATTTCACTACTTTCTGAACAATAGTTTCGTCTGCAGACATTTTTAAAATAGGGTCGTTTAATTATGAACACCCTGTATATTAAAAGCATAATTATTTTCCTTATTAACCCTTTGATAACCTGCTAGGACTGGCGACTATTTTTATATTCAATCGCACCACAATTTAAAAAAAAATTTCTTCCAGGTAGATTTCTCTAGAAAATATCGTAGCTATGAGTGTATGCAGAGATTATTTTGACAAAGCTGCTACGAATAAAGTAAAAAAAAAAAAAAAGTCTACTGTTCTGAGCAATAATTAAAGTGTTAACGACGTTTTATGAGGTGTTGAAATAATTAAAGAGAAGGGATTTCCAAATTCCGTTGTAGTAAAACCAAAATTTAATTTTTAAATTAAAAGAGCCGTTAAGGGATCTTCCTACCTGACAAAGAGTAGTTAGTCTTCGATGGTGTTGCCATTTAGTGAAACCCACCTACCTTGGAAGAAACCTACCACTTTTTCCAAATAGTAAAATTCGTCTTATTTCCGCTAAATTACCAACACTGCCGATAAATCCAAATTTACAGGAAGACAATACACAGGGCCCGATTTAGACTATCTAGGGCTCCTGGGAAAGCACCAGTCTGGGGGCCCCTTCATGCAAACTGTTTATGAATTATGCTGAAGTGACTAATACTAAACTTCGTACCTATCGTATGTGTACATAAATTTCATACCAGTTACTATTCATATCTGTATACAGGGTTCGACAAGAAAAATGGTCACAACTTAAAAAAAAAAAAAAAAAAAATTATACATTTTTACCGGGGATATTTGTTTGCAAACTTTCTCTTTGCTTATCTGCGTATGTCATAAGCTATCTAAAAGTAACAAGTTGGAAATTGCACGTCAAACATGGCAAATGAGGTGCGTTCGTACTATAACTTGTTTTATAAATATTTTTTTGCACCGCATATTGTACTGAATTTATATTTTAGTGCACTTCATAAGTGCATATCAATTTCATTCTTTTCGAAAGCATATAATTTTTTCCCATTGGCCGTAATTTAACGGAAAACTTTTGACTGTCCCTATCATTAAACTATGCATCCAATTTTCATAAAATTTAAAGTGACTCGACAAAATTTTGCACCAACTATATATTTAAAATTTCAGACTATTAGGTTGGGTAGTTTTTGCTCTGTTACATGCGGACAGACGGACAAACGGACAGACAGACAGACGGACGGACGGACGGACAGACGGACTGAACGACGACTATAGGTGCTACGCATTTATATACACTATATGGCCAAAGGTGACCGGTCACTTGTAATTTTAGACGTTTTGTTAAATATCTAGGAAAATGCATGAGGAATTAACCTACAACTGCAGGTGCGTCAACAGTATAGTATGAGTCATATATTTCGGCGAAGATTTTTTTTCCAGAAACCCCATAGGGGACCGTCAACAAATTGAAAAAGAACGAATATCTTTTGGATAACCTTGTAAAAACTAATGTAGCAAAACCGTTCAAACTCGAGATTATTAATAAGCGGTTTATTGTAATATACTGTGTTCATTTTTATGAGACTAGCATGTATACTCATAGAGAAATTAAGGTTTTTATAAAAATAGTCCCAAATTTCGCCAAGTTTTTTGCTTATAATTTGCAGAGTTCTTAATATAAAAAAAAGTTCTTTTCAGAAAATAGGAAAAACATCATTGTACACAATACCTTGCAACCAGAATGAAAAAATAATAAAAATTGTATGAAAAATGAGCAGGTTTACTAAATAATGATTCATTGCGCATGCTCGAATGCAATCAAATTATAATTTGCATAATGTGTTAGCTAAATGTATTGAGCAACTTTTGTGAAAGTCTCAAAAACATAGTTTGAAAAGTCTGATAATAATCGTTTATAGAATAAACTAAAAATCCTTTATTCCCAAAAGGAAGCAAAAACATGAGGGGCTGTATCCAAATACAGTAGTACGTGCAATATTGTGTATGCTATATTGGCACAAATCACTGCATATATGGATGCAACCCCTCATCTTTTTGCATCCTTTTGGGAACAAAGGATTTTGAGCTTATTCTATAAACGATTATTATCAGACTTTACAAACTATGTTTTTGAAACTTTTACAAAAGTTGCTCTATAAATTTAGCTAACACATTATGTACGTTATATTTTGATTGCATGCGCGCATGCGCAGTGAAACATTTTTTAGTAAACCTGCTCATTTTTCATGCAATTTTTATTATTTTTTAATTCTGATTGCAGAGTGTTGTGCACAATGTTGTTTGTCATATTTTCTGAAAATAACTTTTTTTTTATATTAAGAACTCTGCAAATTATAAGCAAAAAACTTGGCGAAATTTGGGACTGTTTTTATAAAAACCTTAATTTCTCTACGAGTATACATGTTATCTTCATAAAAATGAACACAGTATATTACAATAAGCCACTTATTAATAATCTCGGGTATGAACGCTTTTGCTGCATTCGTTTTTACAGGGTTATCCAAAACATATTCGTTTTTTTCACCTTGTTGACGGTCCCCTATGGAGCTTCGGGAAAAAATCTTCGCGGAAATATATGACCTATAGTATACTGTTTACACACCTGCAGTTTCAGGTTAATTCCTCATGTATTTTTCTAGATATTTAACAAAACGTCTAAAATCGCAAGTGACCGGTCACCTTTGGCGATATAGTTAATTACGAACGCACCTAAAAAGCCCTCACTTGGTCATCGTAAGTGGTTATAACTTGCCTCGTTATGAGGCTAATGTCAGTTGTAAATTTCGCCTGAAAACAATGGAATACTAAGTTACTATAACTTTGAATCATTAGCTTTCTAATGATATAATTTATTCCTTTTTTTTTTTTCAAGGAAGGGGTATTTGAAGCAGATAAGAGAAGCGAAGGATCATATTCTCTTCCAAAATTTTAGTCACTTTTGGCAAATTTTAAAATTTTGGCACCCTCTTAACAAAGATACTGATTATTTCCACGGGGCCCCGTCAAGTGGTGAGCCCGGGGCAGCTGCCCCGCTTGCCCCTGCATTAGTCAGGCCCTGACAATACAGCTAGTGCGACAGTACGCACAAAATAAGTAAATAATGCAAAAAAAAAGTGAGTAGCTCCTTCTTAATAAGAGCCTCATAAAAACATCAAAAAACACGTACACATACACAAAGAAAAAAAGTTAGCCAAATAATTTGGCTAATTTACCTGTTTGTAACGTTTGATGAGATTTCTGATCATCTGAAAGTATAATTGATTATATTTATCTTGAAAGCGATACAGCGATACATACACTTTTTATTAAGGATCGACCAAAACAGGTTTTTAAGACCGAAACTGAATTTCGGTCGAAAATGAAAACGAAAATTTCCAAACAAATTTATTTCAGTCATTAATACACACATAAACATACATAATTATTAATTAATCATACGTGTTTGTTAAGTATACATAATTATTAATTAATTATATACGTGTGGCCCAAGTTGGCTCTCTGTGCCTCTGTCCAAAACTTTTTATTTTCATACAAAATAAATTGTAATTAATTCATCAACGGCACAGAATGATTTTAATTATACGAATTTCATCTAATTAAAAAATGTTTTAGGTAAACATTCCTTAATTTACCTTTTATAATGATTTTTGTAAATGATCATCTGTTATGCCAGAACTTCCTCAAAGAGTATTCGAAACACTTCTGCGGTTTCAAACCAAAAGTTTTCTATTACTGTTAAGTCTGCAGCTTTTAATGCGCACGTGAAAAGGGTCTTTAAAGTTTAGTCATATATGCATTACATGCTTTAGAATTTGCACTCACGTCTTGAGTCAGTCGTGACTGATAATTATAAACAGTGACGATCTTAGCAATAAATAAAGAGTGTCTGAATCAATGAGTAATGTTGAAAATTTCAGAAAGAAGAAAAGAGATTTTTGGAATACAGATAGTCTAGGTCGGGCCGAATTTCAGGCAGCATCTTCGCCGGAAACGAATTTTCGGCGAAACTCTGATTTTGGACTGAAAACGAAACCGAATTTTCAGTCGATCTCTGCATTTTATAGAAACTTTATAATTTTAAATATTTATTTTCGTGTTATCATTACTGTGAATTAGAAGCTAGCTAATTATTGTATGCATTTCCGTCTGTAATTTTTCCTCATGGAAATTGACTTTTAAACCCTTTAGTGCGAAGCTTTGCACATATGCAGACAACACTATTTTGAATTTAATAGATTTTTTTAATTCGCATATGCCTAATTCACACCAGAAAATTAAAATAGCAATATTTGCTTTAATTAAAAAACAGAAATTCCGTATTTAAATAAAGCTAAATTAACCATTGAAACTTTCTGGTGTAAAATCAGATTATCTGAACTACGTAATTTCTAGAACGTATTCTATCATGGGAATTAAAGGGTTAAAGGTTAAGTTTTATAAAATAAATAATTATATAAAATAAGGTATTTGGAGATATACTTTTTATAATATATACTAATTTGCAATATTTTAGCGTAAAACAGCCACACGACAGCATTTTTTACTTGTATTGCAGATGTGCAACATAAGAAAAGAGTGGCATATTATATGAAAAATGTATTTCGGATTTTTTTCATTATTTTTCCTGTGTAATAAACCTTTCAGAGAATCATATATAATTTTTTCGAAACAAAATGAAAAATCGTGCATTTAACCCCTTGAGGGGAACCGGTATATATTATATACCACCTACCATTAATGAAGTTTTACACCAGAAAAATTTTATTAAATTTTACTTTTCTAACTTTGGTGGAAAAAAGCCGTAAAATTGCTTTTACTTATTTTGAAATAGAATTTTTCAAAGATTCCGGTGTGAGTTCAACATTACAGGAACACAATCACTTGCCCCTCAAGGGGTTAAGGGTTAAGCATTTGAAGGTTTCTCTTCTGTGTCTCAACCTCTGTGTATATATATTAGTGCTGTAAAAGTAACGACTAAATGAATACCCGTATGATGTCGTTACTTTCGAACTCGCTACCCGTTAGAAAGTATTCGTTACTCGTTACTTTCGTTACTGTTCAAAAACCGAGTATTAACAATCATCGTATGTACTACAAACCTGCAGCAATAGCAAATCTAATTATGTACCGCACATGAGTTTTTTGAAGAATTCGTTACTATTTTAACGTAAAATATGTGCTGCCATCTGTACGTTAAAAATACATTTAATTTTCTACGTTTTAATGAAAAACAGGCAAACAAAATTAAAATACGATGCATAATTGAATATAACATGCCTAAATTGTATAATTTCTTACTTATGAAATAAGGAATAATCGGAGAAAGCAATTTAGAAAGAGTAAAAGTTCACCAAATTTATACGAAAACTATGAAATATACTAATTACACAGACAAAATATTTTACAAACAAATTTACTTATTAATTTTACACTAAAAGTAATTATGTATTATGAAAATTTAATTTCTGGAATAATATGAAAATATTTAAATATATATATATTTAATTTCTTAAGTGATTATCCTATCAAATGACACTGTACTTCAGTCACATTATTATTTCTGAAATTATTGATTTATATTTAAAAATACCCTTTTTCAAATATGAAATTTAAAAACATAGCAACAAAAATATTTGGCACAGATGTCATATACGCATCACACTAGCGTGATTTTTTTTTCTGATGCCAATTTGGTATTCGAAAACGAGGTTTTCACAAGTTACACTTATATATATTAAATAGGGAATAACAATAAATAAAAAATGTGTCATTAATAACTATAGAACAAAACAATTTATATAATTAAAAAAAGAAAATAAAAGTAACTATACAATTTATTAACAAATAAACAACATCCGAGTTACCATATCAAGCAAAATAACGGCACTTTGCCGCCAGTTAAGTACCCCGGTGATTATATGACATTGGCCTCAGAAAAAAATTGCGCCAATATGGTGCGTATATGACATCTGTGCCAATTATTTTTACAAGCCAAACAGAAAAAAAAAAGCAATTTAACAAATTACAACGACCATTTGGAAAATGATTTTTTCAAAGACTAAAATTTAAGACATAAAAAATCGCACGGAGTTGATCATACATATTTCGTACGCCATGGATTAAACATTAACATTCTTGGACCAATTTTAAATGAAATTTCATTTTTAAATTTCTAAACATCCCACAATATTACTTTTTATATCGTCGTATAGAGAAAAAAATACATTTTTAATTGCAATTTGTTTGAAAGCTGTATCTCAATTTGTTTCTGAGTTATTAATTTTTTTTGTAGTTTTTATTGTACTTTTTTGTCATAGTGGCAACAGAAGTATCCATCTCTGTTGAAAGTAAAGGGAAAATACAGATTACTGTATAGACCCATCAGGAAACGAATAAAATGCGGATTCAACCAATAAAAAGCTTCAGATATGTTTTTGATTTCCTACCCTGACAGAGGACAATAACCATTTTTCCAAATGGTTAAAAAAAATTAGAAAACAGTAATTCTGCTTTTTCAGAATTTAGTGTCACCCCCGATGAAAAAAAAAAAATATGTACATAAATATAGATAGTTCAGTTATAAGACTTAAAACACACGCGTTTATTTTATATAAAATGACGTGATCCGCATCCGCTGAAGAATTTCTTTCGCTATTTAAGAAATTCGACAAAAAAAAATGGCTATCTCATGATTCATATGCTTTCATTTGTTTGTAATATTAATGTAGATACTTAAAATTAAGTTCAGTTTATAAAAACTTCATGTTTTATCAGAAGTTATTAACTTATATTTTTTCGAAACAGCAGGTATTTTAATTACCCTTTTTTTTCAGTTTTTATGAGAAAATGGCAACAAAAAGATATAATTGGTACTTTCCAACTATTTTTCCTGTACTTTTACTTTCTACAGAAATGGAGTACTGGAGTTACAAAAATTATACAAATGGCATTTAAAACTACAAAAAAAAAAAAAAAAAAAAAAAAAAATTAATATCTAAAAAATAAATCGAGATGCAGTTTTCAAACAAATTGCATTTAAAAGTACTTTTTTCCCCAATACGACGGTATAAAAATTGGAAATGTGCGATGCTTAGAAGTTAAAATAAATGCGGTAGAGATTATTCCGTACAATGATACCTCTGCTTTGTTTTACGGCTGGCTTATACAACGGGGCGTGTTTTTTTTTTTTTTGGAGACGACACTTTATTAGCTTAGCTGGAAGAAAGAAAAAGCATACCGGAGGTTAAAAAAATTAAACTTTATCATAAAAACATTTTTACAAGCAATCTAAAAACTCGTCTTTATCATAAAAAAAAATATATATTTTTTAATTTAAAACATAAATACACGTACAAAGATATTTTTATAGGATAAAGAATGCACTGAAAGCAAACCTGTAAATTTTAGAACAGAATTTCTTAAAAATTTTCAGAATATTTAAAAGAAATGTGTTTCATTTTAGACTTTATCATCTTATCAACCAACAGTTTACGTCAATCGCATTATTATTTTAGAAATCTTTGATTTATGTTTAAAAATAATATTTTTTCCATTCTTTATGGTTTTAATGAAGCACGCCTTTCAGATAATATATAACCTGATTTTGAGAAAAAATTCTTTCAGATGGTACTGCAAGCTCAGAGTATAAAATAACTATGCTTCTTTTTCTTTCCATAATGAAGGAATCAACAAGTCCCTACGAAATCAAAATCGTTTGAGATTTGAGAATAAATGATACTAACAGAATGATACGCATACACTGATACGTAAACAACTAACGCCGAAATATTCGCATCTTTTACCGCACCCGGCTATCTGCTCCATTCATTAATTATACAAACGTAAGCAGCGTTTGAAGTTAGTTTCATTTTGTTCGGCTGCGTATTGACGCAGTAACGACTAACGAGTCGTACTTCGAAGTACCGATTCGGTATTTCGTATCTTAGAGAATACCCGTTACTTAGTAACGAATATGTGCGGTTTGCTACAGCTCTAATATATATGAGTCTGTTTTTTACTTCATAAATGATTACAGCATAGGAAAGTACTTCTTATACAAAACTAAACAGCATTATTACTAAATTACGTATTTCATTTTCAATAAAAGAAAGACTTTTGCGATCGACATAGAATATTTTCATATAATTTATTCAGTGGAAACAAACATTTTCTGAAGTAGAAAAGAAGCTGACGTTAAATGGCAGAAATATGTTTTGCTTATGGTTATAACACCATATAAAATTTAAAAGCAACAGTTATCGTTTCGGATAGAAGTAATTAATTGATTCTTTATCATGTGTGTAAAGAGCTACGAATTAAAGCATAAAGATAATTTTTTTTGTACTTTAACCTCCCTTCCAACCATTTTGTTTTATAGTGTTTGTTTTTTACTTTATTCTTCTTCCGTCTCAAACTTCACCCCCCACCCCCGTCTATCTCTTGAAATAGTTTCTCGCTACACATTTTCATCATCATTCTTGCTTTTGCCGGTTTTCTATTTTTTACCCGACTGCCAAGAAGGGTTATGTGTTTCACGCGTATATGGGTATGTGGATTTCTTTATACCCGCGAAACATCTCAACGGCTGGATGGATTTTAATGAATGAGGTATCTACCGATTCGTCTTAATTGTCCGACGGTCATAGGCTAGATTTATAAACTCATTGTCTTTATAAATTCAAAATGGCTACCGTAAAATAAAAAATGGCGGTAGGCACGAAATTTTGTTTTTACGCACCGTATTGAGTGGCATATCATTGGATAGGTCTTTCAAAATGAAGACGATGTTTCATTGACTATTTTAAAGTCAGAAGTTCCGTTTAAATATTACACAACCTGGAAGTTGTGTAGTAGGATCTCTGGCTTTACTGCAAATCTAATCATCATAGACATCTATAGGCCTCAGCAAAACAGTATTTATAGATAGGAACTAACAATTAAACCCAACTTAAGTCATCAATACAGGTAAATAAAAAAATAGGTAAGTAATATAAAAAATAGTTTAACATTGGTGAGAAATAATTAATTAGTTCGCTTTTTACGGAGTCGGTTTTTTTTATGTTTTAAATTTAATTTTTACTTGTTCTTCTGTCATTACATCGTCGGTATCATGTCAAACTATCCGATATGAAAACAGTGTCGCAAGTGGGCCTCTTTTTTAAAATTCAGATTTCTTGATTGGCACCACTTTTTTGAAATGGCAAAATTCCTTTGTTTTCGCCTTAATTAATATGTCATTAAATAAGGCGAATTTTATTATTTCAAAAAAAAAGCAGTGCCGATCAAGAAATCTGAATTTAAAAAAAGTAGCCCACTGGCAATACTGTTTTCATATAGGATAGTTTGACATGGTACCGACGACATATTTGCTTCCATGGTCCAGGTGTCTTCCTACTTGCCCGATGATGGATTGTTTTAATTATTTTGAGTAGAAACTATTGTCATAGCTTTTTAATTTTGTATGGTATTATTTAACAAATAGTTTTAAACATTTTTTTTTACAAAGATATTAAATAAAATAATTTACTTACTTCATTAACAGAGATAGCTTTGTTAGCCTCTTGCGAGAGAGAAGTCGAAGGAGTCGTAGTTATTTTAGCTTGATTAACATCATTGGCTTTACTTTCCTTGCTCGGCTTTGCTTGCTCTGAAAGGTTTTTATGAGTTTTTTCTTCATGTAAACTTTCCAGTTCCCACACTAATTCATCACTTTCAGCTTCGTCTACTTTATTGGATAACGCAACTGGTTTAGTTACAGCTTGATGCTCTGACTGTTCATCTTCTGGCAAGACTCTGTTAATTTCTGGAGACGTCATTTGAATTTTGGACGTCATGATAATCGGTTTCTGGAACGGATTAATTTCTGGGACGGCGGATGTTGCAGGCTCTGTAGGCTGCTTAGGAAAACCATCTCGGACGGGTGTATCTTTCGTAGAAGCCTGAAACATTTAGAAAATAATTTCATTTGTTAAAGAATTTTGTTGATTCTGGAAATAACTCTAACTGAATTACGGAGTACTGTAATAGCACAGTTCAGCTACCCATCGTTGCGACTTTTACAAAGACGAGAAATTTTATTTATTAAAATGAAACCAAATGTGTACCACATAGACAGAAGAAATAATTTATTAAATCGTTTTGCTGGTTCAAAACATGTTTATTTGTCTTGGTAAAAATCGAACGTTTGGCAGCTAGGCACCATGGGTAAAATATGATTAAAATGCAAAGGCAAATCAAAAGGCAACACTTATTGTGGAAACATGTATTACTCGTTATTTGACATTAAGGTGAGTTGTATCCAAGTTAGCATGTACCATTTTGGGATGAGTTGAAAATGACTAAAAATTCAGTCACCGTGACTTCACGAAAATTCTGGAATCGAGTGGAACCGCGACCAACGACATGCCAGGCCAGTTAATGGCGTTTAAAGCGTCATGCGGATCGGTCATCTTTACACGGTGATTGGTACAAAGCGGCGCACCCATCGTTTTGTGACAATCGCCGTGTAAAGATGATCCACTCCGTGTGACGTTTTAAAAATCATGAACTGGCCTTGTATGTCGTTAGGGGTGGTGGAACTACGAAATGACGGTCATTTGAGAGTCATAATGTAACGAAACAAAGAAGTCAAATTTTGTTTACTCTGTGATAATTTGTGGCGTCATATCAACTGTACGTGTTATTAGTATAAAATGTCCAATAAGTTTTTTTTTTCAAATGTTTGTAAAAGTTTTTCATTGCACTGGAAAATTAATTTTAATTACATGATAAGCTAAAAAGAAAAAACGAAAGAGTTCACTACTTTATTCCCATGGAACGCGATAGAACAGCACCGATTTTGTTTCTGACCATGAAGTGCCACTACATTTGACTAAAATTGACAACGAATTTGGATTTGGTCAAAATTATTGCTATCAACTTGACCTGTCTTATTTTTTTGCACTGCTTTACGATATATATATTTTTTCCCTCATGTAAATATTTTTTCAAGACATGTTATTTAATCAGATGGTAGTTAAGAGAAGTATTATCTAGCTCAGGTGTGGCGAACTCGGGGGCAATTTCTACCACTATTTACGAATAGTAATCTTGGCCCTATATACAGGGTTCGTAAGCTTCAAGGACTTTCAAGCACCTTTTATCAGAATTTTTGAAATGTAATATTTGCCTTATTTAATGAAAAAAAAAATTCTATCTTCAGATATAGCGACCAGTAATTCACGAAATTTCTGGTATTAAAACACCTAAAATCTCCTGAATCCCTTGATGCGTACGAACCCTGATATAATGACAGGAACTCTGCGGTTAACTCGTAACAGAGAGGGCACGGTCTCTGAGATCGCATCTAATGAGACCTTGCTCAAAGCATAATGAGACTTTTTTATGAAGTGGACACCATCTTTAATAAATGTCTTCTGTGCGATAAATTCTTTGAAAACTGATTTTCTCTTTGTTTTCTGCTGTTCGCCTCCCTTGAACACAATTAGAACACAATTAGACCCCTCACAATTAGATCGTGGCTCTTTGTGATATGCCTCTTCAAAACACACATGGGAATGAAACGGTTAAATAGCATTGTCTTACTTTGGAAAAAAAATATCTTCATCATAAACTCATCCAGTCATTTAGTGTGAAAACGTAGATGATTGGACGTACAAAAGAAAAGTTACGTACAAAAGAAAACGTATTAAAAGTTAGTTTGTTTACACAAACTTCAATGGTTTGAAAGATTAGAAGCAATACTTAATAAATAGAAATAAGTACTAACTAATAAGTTATAACTAGAATCAGTAGCAATACTTACGAAAACTTTTGCCATGTTTTTGTGTTTAGCTGTTGTTTCTAACATTTTTGCAATTTCTCGCATTCGCTCAACAAAAGACTCCACCCACTGCCGTTCTTTCGATTCTGGAAGAGTTTTTAAAACCTTTTCCGCCTCTGCAAGCAAGTTGGAAGTTTTGAAATTGACATCTTGAAACTTTTTCATTTCGTTGACCTCTTGAAACTTTTTCATTTCGTTGACCTCTTGAAACTTTTTCATTTCGTTGACCTTTTGACCCATATCTTTGGGAGATTCTTTTGGGGGAACCTTATCTTGATTCGTTCGCTTTTGGATAGCAGTTTTATGAATTACCATATTATCCATTGCCTGAAAAAAAAAGTTTTAAAACATAATCACTGTATGTTTATTGAGTGCAATGACAATACAGGCTTACAAAATGATTTTTTACTTTTTTGCGCCTATTTTGATGATTCTAAAGATTCTTTGATACACTGAACTGAAAAATACGTAGATTTTTCCTCCATTATGCAAGCTTCTCCTCCTCCCCCCACAAAGTGCGAAGGTTGGCGTGTGACTAATTAAGATTACTGTTATTAATATTATTTTATTTATTGTATTTTGTATGTATATCACTTTCTACGTACTTATTTTCTTATCTTGAAGATTGGAACGAGGTATTATATTCATATCTTATTGTATGAAAAGTTTCATTGTATAAACGACATTCCAGCATGTCTTTTGTATTTGAGAACGTGGGCAACAAAAAAATAGATAAAGGAAACAAAAGAAAGTCCTTCGGAATCCCTAGTGAATGACCGAGCGAGGAAGCGAAGTGTTGTGAGAGATAAGGTGATTCCTTGATTTACAGGGGAGGACCCCACGTGTTTTTCTCTCGAGATAGAAGCTGTAAGAGATTGTTTGGTAATCTTGGCGGAAGTCTCGTGTATGGCGGCTGGAGGGTTGAGTCGTGCATTCGCCGGCGAAAGTGTTCCTGAGCAAAGATTGACTCCTGTGTGGAGAAACGTGTATACAAGTGGAGATACCTGTGTTGTTCTCCGATAAGCCTTGCTGAGTACGGTAAAGTGAGAAGGGAATAGCGTAGTTTACTAATATTACCCAGCACGTAGACATTATTTCACCGTATAACTTAGTGTTGGGCAGGATCTTCTATATCCGAGCCTATAATTGTAAATAATGTTTTTGCATGTAAATAATTTGTAAATAAATTATTCTTTAATTTTAACTGAATAAGTTAGTATTTAATTCTTCCTCTTCTCACATTGTGTCCAATATCACGCATTTATATCGTTGGTGGCATCCTTTCAACAAAACAGCGGTTATTCGAGTTCTTTACGAGTGGTGGACGGGAGTTTGAATGATAATTATCATTATATTGACAACGGAGAAGGGTAAGAATGGTAGCAGCGGTGGGATTGAACCGCCTCATTCCAGTGTCCGAAGAGTGGAATTACAGTGTATTAGTGCCTGGAAATACATCGAACTGTTGTGCTAGTTTCAACTAATAGAGAGACTCTAGAGTGTGAACATAACATTATAGTTAATAGACATTGTTCAACCTCCTAGCGAACAGTAGAGTAACCAACCTTATAAAAGATTAAACTAAGACGATATAAGGTAATATGTTTTGTTCATTATTTTCTACTGAGATACTCGAACCGAATTTGTACAAGGTGGCCATAATTAAACTTACAGTACTCAGAATGTTCTATAGCGTGAGCTAATTGAGAGAATGACGCCAAATTTTGTAAGAAGATTTAGGCTGTGTAGGGATAAGTAGAGAAAAAAGCGTGCAAAAGACGTTCGTCTGACATTAGCCTAAACAAGAGAGGGGACGAAGGATTCCTCGAAAAAAATTAGTTCCAAAAGTCACCGCTAGAGGAATATGTGGTGCTGTGTCACAGCAAAGAGAGTTTTAAAAAATGCAGAATCATTACTGAAATCGTTAAATATGCTAAATAAAAGATAATTTTATTTCAGTATTGATTCTGCATTTTTTAAAACTCTCTTTCCTGTTATACAGCGCCACATATTCCTCTAGCTGTGACTTTTGGAACTAATTTTTTTTCGCGGGATCCTGCGTCCTCCGTCTTGCTTAATCTTCTTACAAAATTCTTACATTCTCTCAATTAGATCGTGCTACAAAACACTCTGACTATTGACAGTTTAATTATGGCCACCTTGTATTTTGTGTGTACTTTATGATAATTTATGTGTAGTTTAATAATTGTGTTGAGATAGGTATGAGATAATAACAGTTATACGTACGTTTTAAGAAAAGGTTGTATTTTTTGGTATAGATTTCCTATTGTTTGTAATTAATTAATTAAATCTGGTATAATAATTGGACATCTTATATTTGTTCAACATTAACCAACCTTATTGAAACTAATAATGTTAATGAGTAAATTTAATGTGCTTGTATTAATAAGTAGAAGCAATTATTGAATCTATTTCTTAATTCAATCTTACGATGATTTAAATTATTATTAAAATAGTTTAAATTATGTAATGCTGTATTAAATTTGAAGTGTTGATAACAAAGGGGTAAAGCTCATTTGCATAGAAAGTTAGTTCAAGAAAAATTAATGCCCATAAGAAAAAAAAAGCTGTAATTTAATTTCTGCAGTGTTTGATTGAATGAAAGACCACGTAAAAAACATGCTTTTGCACAAACCTCAAAATGAATTTTTCAATATTTGAATAATACTCGAAACATTCATTATAGTTGCAATTTTTGGCATTTTCAATGGCTACAATCGATTCTACGTAAAAAAATACATAACAAGGCATTATTGAAACATAAGTTTGGGCTTTTGGGCGGTCAATGTTTGAAAAAAGGAAAAAAGCCGCTTTGTTATAGCGTGCGGCACCTCGAAAAATATGCAACCCACCTTCTTTTTAGAAATGTTTTGTATTTTCCACTGTTTGCGGCAGCTTCTTATGCAGCAACCAGTAGTAGTCTGTTATAATTGTTTAATTCCACCGGTACCTGGTGTCTTTATGACTAAATTTATTTCATTATTTACCCAACTAGAAATTCTGAACTTTGTGATTAAATGTTTAACTTACCAACAGGCCGTAAAATCTCCGTTAGTGTATAAACTGAACGTGAGAGAATTATGTTTTTTTTTTTCTTTTTCTAAAGGAATCAGCATAAGAAAAAGGCTTTCAATTGAACCCTTAACTACAGTCGCATGAATTGTCGCAAAACTGTTAGAGCACGACCGGTCTCTGAGAAGGAAAGATGAATAAAAGATTTCATTAACTCACAGGCAGTGATCTTAAAAACTACTTTTTATTGTAGCGAAGAACAACTACAAGTACTTTATCAGAAATGCAGTTAAATACAACTATAACTACTTGTTTTAAAAAGCAGGGACAACAAACTAGTTTTTAAAAGTAGTCACTATTTCGCCACTTTCAGATTTTGTCTAATGATTCCATCTGTACTCAAAATTAAACGGGTTAAATAATACAATTCGATATATTGCGTCTTCTGGGATATAATCAAATAAGGGCAATATAACCGACGCGACACCTTACAAAAAATTAAGAAATATAGCATACAAAAAATTGTTTTGTGTTTGTTACATAAAAAATGCGATTAAAATACAACTTACTTTTTCGGGAGGAACGAAAACAGAGCTATATAATCTAAACAAGCGATATAAGAGGCTGATATTATCATGGAACTATGAATAAAAAGGAATTGACATAACCTCAAAATGGTGAAGCTTCATCTGTAACCGGTTTGGAAGTGGCTCATTACCACCAGGGAAATCTTCCACCAGTAAATTTGAATAGAAATGTTCGCCTTATTTAATTTAAACGCCTTATAAATGAAAAATTTTAGTCATAATTATGGACACAAGCAGATATCTATTCTTACTGGTGGAAGTTTATTTAGGCGGTAGTCAGGCCCTGCGTTTCCGCTATATTGTGACAAGCTAAACAACCTCCTGTCAGTGTGAGTGAAAGAATACCGGGCTAACTTCCACCCGTAAAAACGAATAGAAAATTTTGCCATATTTATAAGAGAAATTTTTGGTCTGAATAAGTCGCTAAAATAAGGCTATTCAAAATTTCCTGGTGGAAGTTTGCTTTGGCGGTAATCAGAAACTGTTTATCCGATTAAATTATATGTGTAGCCGGTATCATGTGACAAGTTCCTGAGTTACTTTACTGACCACTAGTAGATTCTTCACTATATGCCTCCTCCTCTTTACTTCATTTTTATTGTATGTAACATATCTATGCACAAACATACGTTGCATAAATTTTGTTTACTATTCTTACAGTAATCATTGCATTGGGACATAAAATTACCGTTGACTCATGTATTTACTAATAGAATTGTTTATTCAACTCTCCAACACACTTTTAACGTGCTAATTGAATTCAGTTTTGTTGAAAGAATTTTTTTGAGCTTTCCAATTTTATATTATAGAAAATTAAAGAAATATAATTATAAATGCAAAAAAACTAATAAATATGTAAACAAAGAAATTCTAAGTGAAGAAACCAGAAAGACCTACTAACGAATAAGTAGAAAAGTGTTGACAGCGAGAAAAGTTAGAGGCTAGTTATTGTCATTGCTGAGACTATATCGTGTGAGTCTCTCTATAACTATCATTCATTTATCGGCATTTCATGTAATAGGCCGAAATTCAGCCGATGTCTCTTGTTGTTGGGGTACTTTTTTTGGTGGGTCAGCACTTAGTTTTACCAGCGAATGGAAAAATCTATGACTTCATTCAATGGGTTATTAAACACTAACAGCTCAGATTTTTCTAATGAAATTAACAAATTACGGAGAACACATTTTGCACAAAAGAAGCAAGTTACAATCCCGTGATTTGCAGAATGGTACTTTTCTTTAAAGTAGCATTAAAAGTAGCGTCAGTGCTTGCCACAAACTACTGATTTTTTTTATTGCTCTACTCGCTGCATTACATTGTTCGAAATGTCGGGCGCTACACTACAAATTGCTGGAAAAAGCGGTGACGTACTTTCGCTACTTGTAGCGCTGTACTTTCGGCCACTGCTTATAGGACACTGTTTCTGTACTGATATTTAAGTAAAGGACTTTTATAATGAAAACTAAGCTATTCAGAAGTCTCTAGCCATAGTACCATAGCTCCAAACGAAACAGAAATTCACTAGTATGTGTAGTTAAATTTAAAGGTACAAGATAAACTGCGAAAATTACAAAAAGCAGCGGTCCGTGAGACTGGTAACACCAGCTAAAGGTTAAAGGGAAAAATTCGCTGTAGTCAATTTTCCTTGTTGCAAGATGAATTCGTGCCCACACTGTAAAAAGTTGCAGAATTTCTGCTGCAATTTTCTTTACTGATATGCCAAGAACATTTACGAAAATTCAATGTAACAAAATAGTTACCCATGAATCTTGGAATATTTTCCCTTATCATCGGAAGCCAATTGGAAGAAAACTAATCAAAAACCTCATAAAACAATCGATTTTTGAGATTCACCTAAACGTTCCGAAAATAAAAGGACATCTTTGTAAATTATAAAATTGGGAAAATAAGTTTAGGGTAATGTAAGAAACCTATTGATTTCTGATGTTTCTGATTAGTTCTTCTCCTGTAGTTAGATTTCTGAAGATAAGGACAAGGTTCCTTGGATCACGGATAGTCCTGTGTTTACACAAGATTTTAGTTAAAAAATTGTCTACACCAGAAATATTTCAACAATTTTTCAACATATGGGGCATTCTCACAATCTTTTTACTTTCATGTACCTGAATAATTTTTTATTTAATACACTTTTTTGTGTTTTTTAAAATTTCATATACTGGGGAACATCCCATTGCATGATTGCATAACAATATTAACGAGATAAATAAGTTTTGGACGATGTTGGGGGTCCAAATACCAGGAAAACTCAATTATCGTCCCGTGTCCCTGATGCTGATTTTTAAGTTTGGAAACGTCTGTATAAAATTGTTTCAATAAAAATAATTCGATGAAATTTTTTTCTGAAACTGGAACTATTGTTTTATATAAATATGTAGCTAAAAATTAACCTGCACACATTTTTAGGGTTGTTATTATTTTTTAAACTCTGTCCCTGGGTTTTAGATTCCTTACCATCCCTCTTCTAAAACTATACAGAAAATCATTTCAGATGCAGCCACAGAATTTTTCTCATGCAGAAGTATGCTAGAGAAATAATGTCTAAAATTCTTTGGCAAGAAATTTACTGTAGAATTTAAATCAGCATTTAAATATCAATTTCAAGCATCGTGGCTTTATTGGTAGTCTCACCGTCTTCAAGGTTTATTCCTGCACTTTTCAAGATAAATTAAAAATAAAATTAATTTAATCCAATATTAACAACTGTTTCTAAAAATCAATGAATATTGTGGCTACCACTTAGTCTTAACATGATTTTCCTAAAAATAGGTGGTAATTTTCCTTACCGTTCCATCCTTACCGTCCCTTTTTTTACCATTTCGTCCCTTTTTTCCAATAGCATCCCCCTTTTTTACCTTACCGTCCCTTCTTTAACACCCATTAAAGACAATGTTATACAAAAATTCTGTATTAAAAGTACTACATTGTTATTATTTCTTATTTGAATGTCCTGTGAGTACTATGCAAATTCATTATAAGTAAAAATTTAGAAGAAAATAAAAAGTTATAGGGGTAAAATGGTAAGGAAAAATAAATTCCCAAGTTTAACTTAAACCTCAGTTAAATAAAAAATTTTCGCTGCTGACCATTTTTTCTTTATTTTGAATCATTAAGGCATTCGTCTATCAGATTAAAATGTTATTTTAGCAAGTTTAATTTCGCCAGATTTTTTCCCCCAAAAGTGAAAAGATTGTGAGAATGCCCCATATATGTGTCTGTAAAGCTTTTTTTTTATAAGTATTTTTTAAACCTATCTAAAACTGAGCAAATGATAAATCTCTTTCCCATTCAAAGGCAAAAGGATTCATGCTTGGTTCGCTGATGAAAGGTAATTAAGATAATTGTCTGTTCAAGAACCCATTTTCATTAGAATTCAATGATTGGCTCAGATAAGAGAAAGACATTCAGAGTAACCCTGCATCCACACCCATCCCCCTAAAAATAAAATTTTAAGATTTATTTTTGACTGTTGTTAACTAAATGATAAAATACAATTTATTGTGAAGAAAAATTATTATTATTTTTTTCGAAAAAGTAAAAAAAAAATATATATAATGAGCATTAAGATTAAATGAATTTTTGTCACAACAGGAGTATCTTAGTTTTCGAAAAGTACATTTTTTCTGTCTAAAATAAAAGTTAGTTACAAACAAACCAATCCTCGATTTGACATAGCAAAAACTAGGAAAGCATTCTGAAATAAAATTATCATTTTAATACATAAGATGTATTAAAGTTGCAATTTTAGACTTTCAATGGGAATTTATTTCGATGGCTTTGGTGTGATTCAAGATTAATAGTAAGTTCAATTCTTTTAATGAGGCAACAGCATTTGCTAAATTCTATGGAAAATAGATGATATTGAAGTGCGTTTTCCTTGGTAACTACTGAAGCGGTTTAAATACATTTTAAAAATAGTTTCAGAAGTAACTAAACTATAAATTAATCGTTTGGCAGGAAATCTGTATTATAAAGCAACAACACGTTCGCGAGTAACACTGACGTCATATCGACGGTGGCAACGACCTAAGCAATCTATTTCGTTTTTTTGCAAATGTTTTAAATTTTAAACATACTTTTAATTTTACACACTTTTATTTTTTTACACCGTCGAATAGGGGAAAAAAGTACTTTAAAATGCAATTTGTTTGAAAACTGTATCGCAATTTACTGATTTTGTATGGTTTTTAAAATAATTTTTAAGTATGGATTTTTAAAAAATCTATCGCGCATAGTACGATACGCAATATTTACTCAAAAAAAAAATAAAAAAAAATGCAGTAGTTGCACGTCTAAAATTCTAAGTTTTTCTTTAAATTAAGGTTGATTGATTTTTCAGATAACAAACTTATTTATATATGGTCCATTCCATCGTAACTGACGTAACACTTGTTCGTTGAATTTTGTTTTCAAAACTGTGTAGAAAATTTACTAATAAAGCTAGAACAAATTTTTACAATTTAAAATGTTTCTTACTAAGGACTTAATACCCAAATACTTGCAGATTATTTCAATCTCTCTTCTAGTCCTAAAAATTGCAATTCAAAATTCTGTAACTGATGTAACATAAAATAGACAAGCATTTTTTCTGCCTTCATTGAAGTGTAAAAATTATCAAAACTATCCCGTTAAAAAAGTGATTTAATGTTTTCAAGAAAACTAAGTAATGACAAACTATAACGGTAACTTGTTAAATTAATTTCTGAACAAGAAAAAAAAAATCCCTGCCGGCCCGGCCTACAGGCAGAGGTAGATTTCGAAGTCAAATATACTAATTTCACAAACAAAAACTAAATCATGATTATAGATAAATCCACTTTAACAATTTTATCTGGCCGCTCTTGACGAGTTTTTACTTCATTTTCATATAATAGCTGGTTTTATCAGAATCATGTTAAGGCGGTATTCAAAAAAATACTTTTCCATGCTCAACAACTCGAAATTTTCTGGCATAATTCCAGATTCATTTTTAATTAAAAAAAAAATATGAAACTTGCTGACGTGATTTTTGAAGAGATTTATAAGCGACCCGTGTTTTTATTTTTTGTTCAATTAATTAAAACTTGATATATAAACAATTATTTTCTCAGAAGGACAATATTTTTCGTTTCTAACACAATCGCTTCGGGAAATTCCGTTCAAAATGCCCACTTCGACATCATTTTTTAAAATATATTCTGCTTCTATCTAAAAATCGATTATTACGGTACATTATATAGTTTCTGAATAAGCGAATCTACCAATTAAATGCGTTTGAGAGCAAAAATGAATTTAAAAACCAGTCAGAAAATAAGTAGTTTGGATTTAAGCGCATCCTTAATACAATGCTTTTTCCAACACAATCCGCTTCGGTAAATTCGGTTCAAAATGCCCTTTTTAACAGCATTTAAAAAAATATATTCTGCCCCTATCAGAAAATTGACCATTACGGTACATTATATAGTTTCTGAGTAAGTAAACGTACCAATTGGAAGCCTTTGAGAGCAAAAATGAATTGTAAAATGAGTAAGAAAATAAGCAGTTTGGATTTGAATACACCCTTACTAAGATCATTTTTTACTTCAACCGGTATGTATTTTTAATTTGTTTTTGCTCTAAGAATTGGTCCTATCCAAAACTTGTCTATATAGATGTTGTAGACAATATTAAGAAGATATATGATAAATTCATGAGGATTTTATATCTTTTGAATTGACGGAGTTATGGATTTTTTTCTTCTTCAAACCCCTTTTTTGTTTTCGTTTTTAATTTTTTTTGCGGTACGAATTGGTCCTATCAAAAACTTGTGAATATAAAAGTTGTAGATAATGTTAAGGAGATTCATGATAAAATTAATTGGATTTGATATCTTGAGAATTGACGAAGTTATGGATTTTTTCCTTCTTCAAACGCCCTTTTTGTTTTCGTTTTTAATTTTTTTTTTGCGGTACGAATTGCTCCTATCAAAAACTTGTGAATATAAAAGTTTTAGATAATGTTAAGGAAATTTATAATAAAATTAATTGAATTTGAGATCTTGAGAATTGACGAAGTTATGATTTTTTTTCTCCCAAAAACCCTATTTTTTGCGCCCCTTGAGCCCATTTTTAACTTTATCAAAAATCTGTGATACATACATTTTTGGCCCTATTTTTAGAAGTAACAAAAACTTTAAACTGATTTGATATGTACAAAAATTAAGAAGTTATGGGGGGTTTTCTGTTTTCACAAAACCCCTCCCTATTTCCCTCCCCTTGGTCCGATTTTGCCCATTAACGAACTTGACCGAGATTTTATGCCCATTGATTTTATGTATCAGTTTGAAAGAGATTGGTGCAGAATTACGAAAGTTATCGTGTCCAGAAGAAAGTGATATATATATATATATATATATATATATATATATATAAAGTTTTTTACTGAGGGTGGTTTTGGGTTCTAGGGGTCATGATCGGTGTAGATCTGCAAAAATTTTTCAGAAATTCCAACATAGGAACGATCCCAATAGGTAGTATTTCATACGAAATCTACCTAAAAAGGCATTTACACATGTAACTGACGTAAAGTTTATTGTGTAACTGACCTAAAATTATGACTTTACAAAGACAATAATGGTACTTAGTTTGTAAACTGTAATTTACAATGCCTTTTTATTAATATTTTATTGTAGAACATAAAAATATCAAGCTTTCCAATCATACCCTTAAATTAAACATATTATAAATTTTATCCCCCCCCCCCCCCCAAAAAAAAAAATGAGAATTTTCTGTGGAATTATCCATATATAGCTAATTAGAATACCAAAATAATTATAAACATTTACTAAAAACGCTTTCGTAGTTCTTGAGAAAAGGTATATCAATACCAACACTTTTCTCATCAGATTTCGAAACTATTGTTACCTCCTTAAAGTGGCCCTACCAGTGGCCGAGAGGCTCTGCTCTCGAAGCTGGTAGACGGGAAGTGCTGGGTTCGATCCCAATCGCGCCCGTCGGCCTAATCGTTCGGAGTTTTCGTGGTTTTCTTCGAGCCGTGGATCTTCCATGCGTTAATACGGATTAGGTTCCCTTAGAAAGACCCCCACGGAGGGCACTCCCCCCGGGCCTATATCCCTCGTGTAGATAATTGGCCGTCAAAAATCAACCCAACCCAACCCAACCCTCCTTAAAGTGAATGTAAATAAGTTTAACGTAAATTAAACTAAAATGAAATTAATAATCTGAAATATTCACAGATTAACCCTTAACCCCTTGAGGGGCGAGTGATTGTGTTCCTGTAATGTTGAACTCACACCGGAATATTTGAAAAATTCTATTTCAAAATAAGTAAAAGCAATTTCACGGCTTTTTTCCACTGAAGTTAGAAAAGTAAAATTTAATAAAATTTTTCTGGTGTATAACTTCATTATTCGTAGGTGGTATATAATATATACCGCTGCCCCTCAAGGGGTTAGCAGGTGTAAACGGTTTCACAGACCGCTGCCTTTTAAAATTTTGACAGTTTAACTTGTAATTTTTAGTTTAACCCTTAAATGCGCGATTTTTTTATTTTGTTTCGAAAAAATTATATATGATTCTCTATCAGGTTTATTACACAGGAAAAATAATGAAAAAAATTAGAGATACATTTTTCATATAACACATACATCAATCTTTTCTTCTGTTGCACATCTGCAATACAAGAAAAAACTACCGTGTGTTTTACTTTAAAATACTGCAAATTAGTAAATATTTTAATAACTATGTCTCCAAATACCTTATATTATATAATTATTTATTTTATAAAGCTTAACCTTTAACCCTTTAATTCCCATGATAGAATAAGTTCTAGAAATTACGTAGTCCAGAGAATCTGATTTTACACCAGAAAGTTTCAATGGTTAAATTCGCTTTATTTAAATGCGAAATGTCTGTTATTATTTAAAGCCAATATTGATATTTTAATTTTCTGGTGTGAATTAGGTATATACGAATGAAAAAATCTATTAAATTCTAAACACTGTTGTTTGCATATATGCAAAGCTGTGCACTAAAGGGTTAACTATAAATACTAGCGGAATTTTGTTTCATTTGGAGCCCTAGTACTATAGCTAGAAACTTCTGAATAGGTGAATTTTAAATATAATAATTATGTACAGTCGTTGAAAAAAAAAAGTAAACACCCCCTACTAACTCCTCAACAAATTATCGTAGAAGAAAGTTACTGGTACTGAACGATTGGAAATAAAGTCTACTTTCAAATGATGTATGTAAAATTTGCTTAAGGGGACATCTACATATTAAAACGAACCCAAACTTCATTTTTTTTTTCAATGGCAATAATCATTTTAACGAGATTTCAAATCTTCGGTTCAAACTATGCCTAGACACCAAATTTCAAGTCATTTGAATGATAAGTTTTTGGATTATAAACATTCAAAATTTAGAGCATCTAACGTTAAATTACATTTTCATATTTTTATTTATATCTCCTGAAATTATACTCCTAATGTGCTAATTTTTTGTGTAGCAATAATACTAATACACTCAAACATAAATAAGTTGAATTTGCAATTTTTATAATTTTATGATATGAATTATGAAATTAATATTCGAAAAAATTATGAATTGCAACCTACAATTTTTTTGATGGATTTAGATTTATTAAGTCCTGCTTTATGAAAATCCAAAATTCCACATTTTTCTTCCAAGTAGTTTTTTAATTATGCTTTAAAACGCCAAAATGATGGTTTAAGGGGGCATCTATGATAGAAGTGACTAGATATTTTGAAATTTCTTCTGCTATCCTGTAATCTAGCAGTCTTCGATGATTGTTTGAGTGGCGCTTATGATGCCTTGATCAAGAAGGAGGCTCTCTCGGTCAACAATCGAGTACCGAACTTCAATTTGGATACAGCCCCTAAAATACGCTCGTTTTAAAATAATTAATTTCTCGGAAACTTATCGTACGGATTGCATAAAAAATTGTTTTTATGCTAATTGAAGGATGTAGAATTCATTTATGCTGTCAGAATTGTGCACTGCTATTGAAAAAAACAAAATTATGGTTCATTTTAATATGTAGTGGCCCCCTTAAGCAAAATTTATATACATCACTTAAAAGTAAACTTTATTTCCAATCGTTCGGTACCAGTAACTTTCTTCTATGATAATTTGTTGAGGAGTTAGTAGGGGGTGTTTACTTTTTTCCCCACGACTGTACATAAAGTTTAGTATAGAAAAAAATATCCTATGATTTACTCGAGTTATTCATCTTTCTATTAAGTGGTCTCAGAAACCGCTTAGCGCTTACAGTAGCTATGCGATAATTTCTGTCACAGCAGTTAAGGGATAAATAAATGTTACTGATAAATTTAAAATTTAACCTGATGTTGAAGATAAAGTGCTTGTGCCTTTTGAGGAAGGTCTTTCAACGCGGACTCTCTTATTCTTTTGGGAAAAATGCAGCTCGTTGGATTCCTGTTAAACTATACCGAGTGTAAACAATCAGTTGCTAAATATCAATACGAAAGAAGTAAATAAAAAATAATGTGATTTTCATTGCCAAATGTAACTCTATTATAGGAGAAATAAAAAATGCTGCTAATACTGTCGAGCACCATTTCAATAAGAATTCATGATCTGTCATTTGTGACAGATGCATTGTTGCTTTGTAAGAATTATTGAGTTAAATTAATTCATTTCATTTATTTGTTTTAAATTAGGCAATTTGTGCATTCTGGGATTAATTTACGAGTAAATTGAGTTATATAAACCGCGTTTATACTTATAATTTATTCACAGTTTAAAAATTAAAGATTTTTGCGAGTTGTAAGATTCAAAGGTTTGTTGTTTTAACAATTCTTTTTAATTTACACCTGGAAGACCTTTTTCAAATTTACGTTTAAAAATAGATTCCTTTGTAAAGTAAAAAAAAAAAAAAAGTCACGTTTTAATCCATTCATCGTAGTTTGCATGATTTATAAAGAATCTGATGCTGAAAGCATAGGGTTGTCTGCAGTCACTATATCAGAATGACACTAAAAATAATACAGAAGTTTAAAGATATTATCAAAGCACTGGATGTGGATATTTAGGGCAGGGAGATAAATATTTTTGATGAGGAATCAGAAAGCAAATCCAGAAACATTTCTCTGGAATGTAGACAAGCAGCAGCACAATACATACATAAATATAGCGAGTAAGCCCCCCCCCCCCCCTCCCTCCCCCGGACCAACCATAAAAAAATCAGAATTATTTAGCCCGGGAGAACTCGCTGCATGAGATTTTCTCTCACCGTCGTACTTTTTTTTAAGTCTTATTTAAACGATTTTTCATTTTAATTAAAATTTAAAAATGTTATTTAAATTATTTTACCTTTTTGTGAATAAAAGTACTAAGCCAAGCAAAAAAAAAAAAAAAAAAGATATTAAGCGAATGTAAAGTAAAAGAAAAGCAATTGGGAACCGTGAGAGAAATTCTCACTAGCGAGTTCTCGCGGGTTAAAGAGTCATACAACGAAAAATCCATCTGAATTACACTTAAATTTTAAATATTTTTTGTGTAGCCATTTTAAGTTGTCAGGGAGAGCAAATGCATCTTTCACTATTCTTCTTCTTTCACTTTTCTTTTCATAAAGAAGAAAAAAAAGGGCTATACAGGAGCTGCGTGAGAAAATGTTATTATATTTTTACTCGTCGTGGGTCGCAGGGGTTACTTTGCATATACTTTACAATAGACTAAAAATTCACTACGCGATTTACGGATGTAAAAGAAACACACATTTTAATTCGTAAATGTTTTTAATATTGCACCAAAATTACGCTATTTTTAGAGAATTTTCATTTTACTAGCTCCAAAATTAGGTACCAGATCTTCAACGGTTGGTTGATTGGTTGATATTTGACGGCCGATTATCTACTCTTGGGATATAGGACCTAGGGAGAGTGCCCTTCGTGGGGGTCTTTCTAAGGGAACCTAACCCGTATTTACGCATGGAAATCCAAGGTTTCGAAGAAAACCACGAAAACTCCGAAACGGTTAGGCCAACGAGTGCGATTGGGTTCGAACCCAGCACCTCCCGTCTACCAGCTTCGAGAGCAGAACCTCTCAGCCACTGGTGGGGCCAGATCTTCAACGGATGTAATGCTTTCTCTTGTGAAAATGACGTCAATGAAAAATGTACATTTTCGTTAACAAAACCTTAACGTTAACTATACACTTGCAACATAATATCGAAACTTTCGTTTAACCTACTTTGTAAATAAAGTCTCTTTCTCCTTATAAGAAGTTAAATAAAATTAATATTAAACTTGTCAAAGTATATTATATAATTAGATTTCTTTTCTGTCCAAAAAATCGAGAGATTCCATAAGATGAAAATACAACACACTGGGTTGCTACTCAACTGATAGTATGATAAAATGTGGAGGAATTTAATGCATAAATCATTATAGGAAAACTTGATTAACACTTTGTATCACCGCATTGCATATCTGCAACATACCAAAAGTTAATGCTACTTATACAATTGGCTTTTAAAAACGATTTTATTTATTGTTGATATCTTCCAACACAGCAGTTAATATAAATTGTTCATATAATTCTTAACAGACGGCAATAATGGCTTAATTTTTCATGCCAAAGTTTTTTTTTTTTAATCATTTGAGCAATTTCACATCGTTATTGCTAAAATGAACTTCGTAAATTTTGTCAAATTAAAAGGCCTGGGTACGTTCAAAAATAGTTTTTTTTTCTTTATTTCTACAAAAGTAAGTCTATATACTTTACAATTCTGTATTAGAAAATTGACAATATTTATCAGAAGTAAGTAATTTTCTGTGTAATATGCAGATGCGAAAAAGGTACCTTTTATCCAATAATTTTTTATTTTTATTTTCTAAATTAAAAAAAATTTTTTTTTGCATGCTTAAAATGATGCACATGGTGTTCATAAAAAAATGTCCCAGTTATAAATTTTAATAGTATCAACTGTAAGCGTTGTACAGTGTTGGTTCAAAGTCACAAATAAAGAGTGACTGAGAGAGTTTTAGATCGGCGCATGCGCGAGTAATGCTTTGATATTTACTTGCTTGCAGTGACACATGCACAAAATGGCGACGCCTGAGCGAAAAGCAGTAGCGCCAACTTCTGAAAAATATTGAGTGTGCTCTAAAAATTTTGAGTAATACACATACAAGCTGTGTTTGCACATACAATTTTTATCCCAGTGCGTGTGGGGAGAGAGGGGCGGGGGGAGGAACGAATGACTAAAGATGATAATTCGAAGTCAAATTATGTTTTTTCTAAGTAAAATACAAAATTATTATAATTTACCTATAATTTAATAAATAATGTATTAAATTATATTTTTACAACGTCTTTCTTATAAATGCATTAATATTTATTATAAAAAACATATACATTGCTAACTATTAAAAATGCAAGAAACTAAACGTCATTTTAGTCGTCTTTAGCGATTCATCGAGACACTAAAACGAAAGGCCAAATAAGCAGGACATTTGTTTATGAGATAAATTTATTTTTACGCCGCTGAACCGGCTTTCAGCGCTCCTGTAAGTGTAATTGATGTCCTTACTATTTTTCAAACAAAATTATTTTGAAAACTTCAACGAAACTAAATTTTATTTCAGTGATTAAATAAATAAATAAATAACGAAACAAATCAATATAAATTGGGTGGGCTGAGAGATCAAATTATTGGGTGGGCTCGCGCCCCATGGGCCCATATAAGTTGGCGCCACTGGCGAACAGCGTTATTGCTGGGCTGAAGATTTAAAAGCGTTAGAGTTATGCGATTTTTTTCCTTTGGGGCTTTATAAAAGATCGTGTCTACGTTCCTCCGCTACTTAATGGTTTGCTAGAGTTGAGACACAGAATTGAAGAGGCAATTGCTTCCATTACTCCGGACTTGTTAACCGAACTGTGGGAAGAATTGGATTTTAGGTTAGATGTGTGCCGTATAATCTAAAGGTGCACATATTGAACATTTGTAAGAAAAACTAGGTTAGTTGATGGATGATTTGCTGTAAATAGTCTAAATTAAACTGTTACAATATACCATTGAAACTGGGATATTTTTTATGGACATCCTGTATTTTAACATCTGAGTAAAAATTTTTAAAATCGGAGTTGTTGAGCCACAAAGGGTTAACAATAATGGTCGCTACCCACAACTGTCGTTCAGATTGAAATGAAAAAAAATATTATTCCTTCCTAATTTCTATTCGCGACACTTTATAAGAACATTAAAAGGACAAAGAATTAAGAATATTGAATTGACAAAGTGTCAGAATTCAATCTGAATAAAATAACAATGACATATGTCAACAACAAAGAGTACTTGAAATCCCGTCATACTTAAAAGGCTTTTATCTAGTAAATATATTAGTCATCGGAATACGAACAATATTGTTTTTCTTTTTCGTATTGGATACAGGATAAAAAGAAAGAAAAAAAATGTTTATTAACGTATGTCTCAAAATACATCAAGCCTCAAACACTGTCTAATAAAAGTAAGCAGATCTAATAGCAAGCTGACATTGATGCAGTACTTCGACAGTATTATATTTGTCTTTATATTTGAACTATATAAAAAAAATTCTGGAAAAATTAATTTCATTAAAAATATTTACAATGTAATACTAACTTTATAAAGATATTGTCATTTTTAGGGTTCCGTACTTAAAAAGTAAAAAAGGTACCATTATAAGATCACTCCTGTGTCTGTCTGTGTCTCACAGCCATTTTACTTTTAAACTATGAACGTGGAAAGTTCAAATTGGGGGAAGTAATAAAGACTATTGACTCACATATTTACAGATTATTAAACATACACAAATATATTTAGGACAAATGTAGAGGGGCTAATTAGGTTACTTGAAAAAAATATTTTCTTTGCATATCGTGGGGGGTATTGTGAGAAAGCTTTCGTAACACTGAACTCAAAAATACTCTTCTTTTAATTTTTGGTGTTATATTTTCAGAGATATCGTCGAAATTGTAGTTATATATATATAATATGTCCCCTCCCCCTCTATTTCCGAATGTACTGAAACTAAAATTATGAAAAAATTAGAGGTAGTAGACGTTACTTTAAACTTTGCAAGTAAACTATGGCGATTACCCTAGCTAAGTCATATAGTTTTCGAGAAAAGCGCATTTTTCTGTTATACGCAAATTTCGATTTGCGGGCATTCATCAAAGGTGTTGAGTGGCGCTGGAGGTACCTATCGTAGCAGACGTATAAGCATTGTTGATAATGATTTTTGAAAAATCGTCGGTAATTAACTCTGATATTAACACCTTAAAGACACGGACGGCTTGGACATGCATAGTGCACAGGGGCGGCGTACTCTATATACCATCGGCTGTTAAAGCTCAGATAACAATTTTTAATGATATATTTGTGTAATGCAATCCTGTATTAAAGCTATAAATGTCAAATTGTTAAAAAAGACTAATTTAATTAGAATTAATCACATAAATACTATGGGATTCGCGACTAGTTTGCAATGAGTGGCTTTCTCAATACGACTCCCGTGTCTTTAAAAGTTATGCCAAGTTTAAACTTTGAAAAAGTGTTTTATTTTACCTACACTGTAAAAAGAAAAAAATATTACTATGCTGAATTTAGTTTTATGAAATGCCAAATGAAGTTTAAATATGCTCTACTTTTATTGTCTGTACCGAATTAAGTTCATCATAAACAGATTAGGATAGGATTAAAAAAAGAGTTATACAGGTATATACAGGTTATACAGGTATTTATGGTATATCCATTCACACTTTTCAAGTATATACAGCTATACCCAACCCTTACGTTGTATAGTTTTTTACAAAGTCTTATTATTCTTTTAACAACGATTTTTTTTAAATACAGTTAATAATTCATATACTTATTGTACGGAACCCTCTGAGCGTGAGTAATAATCGCATTTGACCGTTTATTGTTATTTTTTGTGTATATGTCCAAAATAATCCAAATATTTTACCAATATTGTGACATTGCGTCAATATTGATTTGCCACAGGGGGATATCTTAAAAAGCTTTTTTATAATATTTTTTATAATATCCTATTTTTTTTAGCAAAATTTTATTAGTAAAATTATAACTTACCTGTTGAATTTCTGGTTGCCCTTGTTGAAAGGATCCTGAAAAGAATACTTATATTAGTAAACATGCAACACACAGTGAAATTTGATTTTAAAGAAAAATAAAAATGTGCGCGATGTATTATTAAACAATTTGTTTTACACAATTTTAACTTACCGTACTTACTCCATTAATACGACGTGGCCTAGCGTTTTTTATCGGGTCGGGTGACTCGCTTTTACCTGTATCCGGGGCTCGGGTAGGCTCTATTATTTTCTGCTAAGGGCCCCATTTAGAGTCCCGCAAAGACCTGAAAATTCTGCTTAGAGTCAACCCGAATCCAAAGTGATAGAAAAGTAATCTATATTTTAGCACAACTGCGGAAAAGTAGTCTGACATTATATCTCTAATAACAATTTTATCTTTTTTATATAAAAGCTAAAACATATTTAGTTATTAGTATTCAAATATATAATTTTTTTTTTGAAAATATATAGAGCATTCCTTTGAAAAATCGAGTCGACCACGACCAGAAAGAGTCAAAACCCAACCCAAACCCGAAATATTTAAAGTCAACCCGATCCGAACCCGATTCGCGGTGAAACAAAAATAAAAGTGTCGACTTAAAGAAGAAAAAGCGTTCACTCGACCCTACTCGAGTCGCGGGTCTCGTCGGGTTTAGGTAAAATCTGGTCACCCGACCCAATGCAGGGCTCTAGTCTGGATAATTAATTTTTTTTTGGTTTCGGATCGGTTAGGTTTTCGGCTTTGATTCTTGTCGGCTGTGTTCGGTTAGAGTCAATTTTTTCAAAGGAGTTCAAAATATTTTTTAGATGAAAAAACTGTGTATTTGAATTTGAGTAAACTTTAGGAATTTGGGAAATATGATCATAGGGGAGGTTTAACCAACTATATTTACTTTTTATTTTAATCATTTTTCAGTGATGGAACGGTGTAGCAGCAGAGAATCGATTGACACCGCTAAATTTTATTAGTAATTTCCGTCTTATACCAGGATAGAATTTCTGCAAATTTTTAAGGCAAAGAATACTATTAAAATTTATCTGTGACAAACGCCCAACTGCCACGCCACTGTTCCTTCACTGCATTTTTCCTTGTAATTACAAGATGTAAGCATAATGCAAGCCTTTTTAAATGGATAATATTGTTTTTCAGCCATTTGAAGTGATAATAGAGGAAGGACGTGGAGTTTTGCAATTTCTACCTCCAAAAATTCGCATTCCAATTGTCAATCACAGCTTCCTATACTGGTTGTAAATAAAGTTAATGAAGATATTTTTGCTTTATAGTGTATTTTAATTAATGATTTGAAAATAAAATAGTTAATTCGAACTTTATATATGTATTACCATGTACAGATTGCGTACGATTTTATTACTATCTTAACAGGATTTTTCATTTTATTTAATCGCAGAAAAATGTTAGAAAGTCTGTGATTAAACGAAGTGATTGTGAATGGTGCGAATGAAATATTAAATAGAAATTTTTAAATCTGAAATACTGTTGCCCGACTCTTTGGAAATTTCATGGGATGTACCCACTTTACATGCATTTTTATACTTTTTTCCACTTAGAAAATGACAGGGGATGTTTGATCTACTGCGTTTGCGGGCAGTTTGACCTTGATCAAAATTTCTATTTTCCATCTAGTATCATGTTTTAAATATTTTATGGAATGTTTGGTCTACTGCGTTTGTGGGCAGTTTGACCTACATCAAAATTTCTATTATCCATCTAGTATCACGTTTTAAGTATTTTATGTGATGCTTGGCCTACTGCGTTAATAGGTAGTTTTGACCATGATCGACATTTCTATTTTCCATCTAGTATCATGTTTTAAATATTTAATAATTGGGTTAAATTTTATCAAAATAATAATAATAGTAAATTATTTAATAACGTAATTTGTATCAATATTTAAATAAATGTAATATTTAGATTTAAACTGAATACAAAAACATCATTTAAAAAATTTGTGAAATATAAATTGAAACCAAAATATTTTACAGCTCGAAATAAATTATTCAGAACACAGCTACATACATTAACCATTTAACTGTTTAGCCCGAATTGAGTTCGGGAAAGGAGAGTTTGCTTGCTTCATTACTAAAAGCTTTCAGATACGACTAATTTTTTACCTGTAATCTTCGGCTTATTAATTGGAAGACATTTTTCGATTAATGAAGGCAAATTTGTTTGGTATGTAAAAAGTGGTGTTTCGTCCCTGTTTTTAGTTTATGGTGTCAAAAAAATGAAACAGTTAAGGGGTTAATATGTATATTGTTTCTATAATATACATATATTAGAGCTTGTGCTAAAGTTAAAGCATTAGTGTCATCTGACAACCTCATATTTGCTAACCATTTCCAATCACCAGTAGTGGTCCAGAAAGAGTAACTTTAAAAATAATTTTTTTTTTTTTTTTTTTTTTTTTTTGGTTGTGAAAAATTTCTCTGATTTGTAAAATTTTGAATGTGAGATATTAAAAATTTGGAGGACCAGTAACTTTACCCGGTGACTAGGGGTGGATAGGTATGTTTCGAACCGGAAATTTTATCTAATAAAAGAAACTAAACTAAAGCCGCACAAATATAAGTTATATTTTATTAAATACAATTTATTGTGGGAATACATTTATATGATTTAGTGCGTCATAGTTACCTAATTCAAGTTGACAGAATTATGGAAAATATGCTTAAAAAATTAATTTAGTGTCTTTTTCAAAATTCATGGAAAAAATTATATATAATAAGCTGTTTATATGAGACAAACTGAGACGCTATTGTATATCAAATACCAATTACGAGCAAATTAACAAAAAGTGGGTCAAACATCTCACGTCTATCCTATACATTTTCATTTTGCTACTAAAAGATAAAATTGATATCAGAGATACGATTGCAGACTATTTTCCCCTAATTGCATTACAATATGGGATAATTATCTTTCATTTCTGGTTTCGGATCGGGTTTGAGTTTGACTATTTCGGGTTCATAATTGTTTTCAGGTTGAAGTGTGTCGGGTTGTATAGTCATGAAAATTATTTTGTCACGTTAGAGTTGGATTTTTGGTTAACTTCAACCGGATTTACTGGTTCGTTTAGGGTTATATTCGACTTCAACGTGTAGGACATTTCGAAAGCCATTTGTTAAAACCTAAAATAAGTGTTTTCAGCCAGAGGAAGTTTTTTTTGTTTAATAAGAGATTGCGTGAGGAAAAACCCTATTAAATCGCTCAATCCATGAGTCGTTTCTGAGAATTTTTCCCATAAATTAGATTTGTACTTAAAATTTTGAAAGCCAATACTTTTAAATTAAATGTTTTCATACTAAACCAAAATGTATATACCTTAATACAACAGCATTCATTTCCTAGACCATCAGTGTCATACTTAAAAAGATAGTTTTATGCGGTATGTGTTGTCGCAGCTATGGTATTCAAGTCACACCCGCAACAAATAAAAACTTTTTTTTTTTTTTTTTAAATAGGAAAATACTGTTTTAGGCTATTGGCTCTGCTTTATTAGGGTAAATAAATGTTGGTACAGTATAAAATATTTACTATAAAATTTTTTGGCTTTAAACTCTTTTAGTACAAAGCTATTTTATGCGTAAAAGTATCTGGCACGCCCACGCATGGATTGAGCGCAATGCAATTCGTTTGAAAATCTCATACTAACCATTAAAAAAAAGTTTGTGAAATTAAAAGTGAATTAAGATTTTTAAAGGATAAACACACACAAACAAAGAAACAATTCCTGGAAAAATACCAAATTTTTATCAAAAACTTGAATATCAGAAAGATAATTTTCTAAAAATGTTTAATATATTTATTTTTTATAATTACAATTAGTAACACGAAATTATTATGCGGAGGAAGAAAAGTTTACTTTAGAACGTCACACGTGGTGAATAAATTAATATTTACAGAATTTTAGAAAAATAGTGCCAATCGATTTTTATTTTTTTCTTATTTGTTAACCGACTTTCAATGAAGGTTGTTATATAATTTGTTTGTAATCTTTCTTTCTTTTCTTTTTATATTCACATATATTCACGTTCTTGAACAGACAGTCCGATTTTCATACTTTTTTTTCTGTTGGCAAGGTCTGTATCTGTAGATGATCTAATATCATTAGAATCTAAAAATTATATGTTTGTCTGTTTTCATGTCTTTTTTTAATTTACATACTTTAACTTTCGTAAAAATTGGCCAACCGTCACGAAATCACAATACGGTGCAAAAGTAAATTACTTTACGTTTTGAAGACAGTTTTCGTATAGTTATTTTTACAGGGACACCTGAAAAATTTTAATATACAATCATCTACTGCTCGTCGAAATAAGTGATCTTGACTACAATGATACTTAAAATGAATATGGATTAGTCTTGAATCAAGTCAGGAAACCGACTTTGCCTGGAAACAACACGACCGGCGGTTTGGGTCTAGGCGGCCTGGTAATAATTTTTATCGGTTGCGTTGCGGGTCAGGTTAACTCTAATCGTTTTGGTTTCGGGTTGGGTTTTACGCTTGCTGGTTGCGTTCGGTAACCAGTTTTTTCAGAAGAATTCCACAATATGGTTATATTTAAAATGAATGTGAATTAGTCCAGCATCAAGTCGGGTAACCTGAATTTACTTGAAACGACACGACCGGTGGTTTGGATCTGGTGAATCTGGCCGGGTAATAATTTTTATCAATGCGTGTTAGGTTAACTCTAATTGATTTGGTTCCGAGTTGGATTTTACCCTTGCGGGTAGCGTTCGGTAACCAGTTTTTTCAGAAGAATTCCACAATATTGTTTAAGATGAAAAATCTATATATTTGAATATCAATGAGTTTAGAAATATGTTTATTTTTCTACATGAAATGTAAAATTTATATTAAAAATATAACGACAGAGTATTTTTCATAATTGCATTAAAATATACTATTGAAATGCATCGGGTTCCGGTCGGTTTTCAGGTTGACTTGGAAAAAAAATTCGGGTTGTAGTCGGTTCAACCCAACGCGTGCAAAACTCTAATATGAATAACGATATAGGATTGCCAATGAAATACGAAAGCAAGAACCAATTCCCTGAAGTCATTTTTATTTTTTGTAAAGACTTGTTGTTGAAAAACTTAAAGAAGACAACAAAATCAATATCAATCCACAGGAAAAGAAAAAATGTCAACGAAAAAATTGATTTGTAACTGAATATTTTAAGAAAATTGTCTGTTTACTTTCCAATGTGTAATGCTAAATTTTAATTCTTAAGATGCATTTTATTTGTGGAAAAATAAAAAATAAACTTTCGGTGGCTCAATGAATTTTTAATGGTTTTCCATTTTAAAAATCATTGTATACTTGCCAGTTATTTTATTCGCATTTCGAAATTTTGAACAACAGAAAATAAGTATTTGAAAAATAAAATTTCGCAATTTTTCTACAGATCTAAATTTTATTTTATAGTCTTTTGTCAGCTGTGTAATACCTCACAATTTAGTATCGCGATTGGTTCAGATGCATTTTTAAGATGCATTTTATTTGTGGAAACATAAAGAAAAAACTTTTGGTGGCTCAATAAACTTTTAATGGTTTTTGGTTAAAAAAATTATTGGGTACTTGCTAGTTATTTTATTCGCATTTCGAAATTTTGAACAACACAAAATAAGTATTTCAAAAAATAAAATGTCGTAATTTTTCCACTGATGTAGATTTAATTTTATAGAATCTTTTCTCAGCTATGTATGTACCTCACAATTTATAATCGCGATTGGTTATTTAACTATTTCAAAGTAATAGTGGTAAACAAAGTTAATAAATATTTGTATTTCAAAATGATGAAAATGAGCCTATTGGGAATAATTCTAAAAGATTTTTTTTTAAATATTTTCTCAAAGTATTTTTTGTCTGAAAAGCTTTACGATTTTTTTCAAGCTCTGAAAAGTTTTCCAAAAGTTATTTTACGTTTCAGAACTTTTCTGAAAATATTGAATAGTTAAAAAAGGTACTTACCTAAAATTAGGATTTCTTCCAAAATGCTATCTGTTTATCAATAACCCATTTTCATACTAGTGGTTAATAAATAAAATTAATCTTTAAACATTTTAAGTTTAAGATTAAAATTTTATAAATTAAGGTAAATCCAAACACGTTTTAATTTATTATCAACCTCAGACAAATAGAAAACAATATAATACTAATGCACGATATCTGATGATTTTGTAATTTTTGTAATATATCAACTATTAGAAGCTCATAAATTAGAAAATTGCTTTAAAATATATTTTTCATATTAAGAAACATTGCTATTAATATTTTCCAAAATACAATACTTGATCACGAGCCGTTAATTCCCAAATTGGCTCAACCGAGCCCAGCAATCTGATTGTTATAGTAGATAATTATATGTGATATTATATTATAGTGATATAGTAGATAATTATATTTATTTTCTTATGAAGTAGTGTAATGTAAAAAAGAATGCAATTATAATGACTTAAATTGATTTATTTTGTTAAATTTGATGAAAATCACAGTAAAGTAATCCAAAATATTAATATTAACAAATTATCAGATTGCTGAGATCGGATGAGCCAATTTGGGAATTAACGGCTCGTTACTTAATCTCTCAAATAATAAACTTCCATTTCTTTTAACATGAAGAAGTGGAAGTTCTTTTACTTAATAAAAAAAATGATAATTATCACTGTAAAACCACAATAAACGAGTTTGCTGTAGGATTTTTTTAATATACGTAATATATACTACTAGATTGAAAACACTGAAAGCTATAATCAAGGTGGGTACGTACCTTGGAATTTCCAAGGAGTTTGGTACTAATATTAATAATAAAATAATTTAAGGTGTTTTTGAACTTTTAATACTAGTTAAAAAAAAAAAAAAAAAAAAAAAAAAAACTAGACCATTTTCAAAATTTAATATCTTAAAATGTATATGATTTTAAAACACAATTTTTAGAGAGATGAAAGATATAAGTATGTTCTTTCATTTTTTCATTTCATATATTTAAAAGAATTATAAAATGAAGGATTAATATTTATAAGCTTCAAACTGTCAGACATTTGTACAGCAGAAAATTGGTATGAGAGCTTACACGGAGGATTACAAAATAAATTTTGCAACTAGAATAATAATTTTGGTGCCTAATTATACTTCAGATTGTAATAATTACCCTGAACCCAAATAAATATGTATTTAAAGAATTCTTATATTTTTAATGCAAAGTTGTATTTAGCTAATACAAAATGTTGAAAATTTCTACAGTATAATCACATAATTTTTTTTTTTGAACAATGAAAAGTCAATTTTAGGTTCAGTTTATACAGACTAACATAAAATCCCTATTTCAAACATTTCATGAAAAAATATTGAGAAGTTTTTGAGATATCTTGCGCGTGACGCCCAAAAATATCATTTTCAGTAAAATGACTTCAAAATTTCGGAAAAGTCGCTTCAGCTATTGAGCAAGTACAATTCTAAAAGCCATAACTTCTGTTTTAATGGGAATTTCAAGGAAACAATTATATCAAGATTTTCAGAAAAGATAGGAGTTTAACATATAAAAAAAAAAAAAAATTAAAATTTTGAAAATTTTGAAGCTGTAAGAGTCCTGAGACGCTTGAAATTTAATATTAAAATCACACAATTCATAACCACCAAGTTTAATCGCACAACTTTTAAAGTTTTGCTATTATTAAAAAAACGCCAAAAAAATCTGTTAAAAATTTGTGGTAATAACACTGTACGCACTTCGGTTATAATGAGTAAATTAAGCCTTAGACTAATTGTTCCCAACTGAAATATCGGCTTAGATAATTATTTAACACTTAAAAGCTTATGGTATCATTTATGATTATTGATAACTCTAATAGATTTTTTTATATTTAATATATTTTTAGAATGACGATTAACAATACGAAAAATCATATTTATACAAAAATAGCAATAATTCGTTCAAATAAAGTTTTAACCCTTAAATGCCCATGGTATCATTTATGATACCATCAGTGTTCCCGATTCAGTAATATTTTTTTATTCACATATTCCGTATTCACACCATAAATTTAAAATGGAAACTTTTGATTTATTTAATAACAGACATTTCGTTATTAAAGTAACTGAAATTTACTATTTAGATTTTTCTGGTATGAATTACGATAATCTGAATTACACAATGTCTGCAACGCATTCTATCCCGGGCATTTAAGGGTTAAAAATTAAAGGTAAGTATAGATTTTCTCCCCCTCTCGATAGGATAAAAAAAATATTTTTAAAATATTTTGATATAACTCGGGTATTTAACCCAGGCTTCCCGCGTGACAGAACATAGGGGAAAAAGAATTTTTTTAAACTGAAAACTGTAATAGTTTTTTTTACATTTAATGGGTCTAAAGACTCTTAAAATTGGAAAAAAGGAAAAAAAGAGACCATTTTGAGCATTTAATATCTTAAAATGTATATGATTTAAAACACAATTTTTATTGGTATGAAAGATATAAGCATGTTATTTCATTCCATGAATTAAAAAAATTGCAAGTTGCAGAATTAATATATACAGGGCGCTCCAAACTATCAGACATCATTTGCCTAGCAGAAAATTGGTATAACAGCTCACGCGCAGGATTACAAAATAAATCTTGCAACTAGAATAAAATGTTTCCAGCCTATTTATACACCAGACTGTAGTAATTAGCCTGAACCTAAATAAATTTGTATTTAAAGCATTTTTATGTTTTTAAACAAAGTTGTATTTAGCTAATACAACATTTTGAAATTTTCAACAGTATAATCACCTAAAAAAATATTTTTTTGAACAATAAAAATGTAATTTTAGGTTCAGATTATATACAGGCTAACATGAAACACATGTTTTGAAAATTTCCCGAAAAAATATTCAGAAGTTTTTGAGATATCCTGCGCGTTATGCCCAAAAACGTCATTTGGAGAAAAATGACTTAGTTTCGGAAACACCGCTTCAGCTATTGAGCGGGTATAATTCTAAAACTTCTGTTCTAATAAGAATTTAAAGGAAAGGATTATATCAAAAGGTTCAGAAAAGATAGGGGTTTAACATCTAAGAAAATTAAAATTTCCAAAATTTTGAAGCTTTAAGAGTCCTGAGACCCCTTAATAAACTTTTTTCTAACAATACCAAAAATAATTTTTAAATGAAAAATATCAATAATGTATTCAAATAAAATTTTAAAACTTATTAAAAGCGATACTTTAGTATTAGCCGCATGTCAGGAGTTAATAACTGCAGAAATTGCCAACGATTTCGCTACTTACAGCAACCTTTTGATTTTGCTCATTTCAGTGGTTTAAGGGGACACGGTACCCTTTGAAGAACTTTGAAGAATTTTCTTTACTGATGTACATTTACTTATTATATACACATATTATTATAGATAATACTTAGAAAAACTGATTTTGACAAGAAAAAAGATGTCCTTTTGGGGGTAAAAATTGAACATTAATTTTTTTAAAAATAATATTTAAACAATTTAAAATTTTACTATATTTTGATACATCATTGCGTTTAAAACATTAAAACTTCGAGAAATATTTGTCAAATCACTCCATTATTTTTTTGTATCCTCAGTATAGTGTTCTTAATAAAATTAGGGATCGATATTACAGTTAATGAATTAGTTTATGAAAAAAAAAATATATAAACATAGGCAAAAACGCAGCAGAAAACATGATTTCTTTAATGTTTCGATTTTTCTTTTTTTTCTTCGTTTCATTACATTGTAAAATTCATCCCTAATTTTATTAAGTACACTATATTAGGATACAAAGATGAGTGATGGAGTGATTTGATAAATATTTGTAGAAGTTTTAGTGTTTTAAACACAGTAATGTATCAAAAAACAGCAAACTTAAAAAATTTTTAATAAAAAAAAATTAAAATTCTTAATTTTTTCTCACAAAATGATTTTCTTTCTTGTCAAAACCATTTTTTCTAAATATTACCTATAATAATATGTGTATATAATAAGTTAATGTACAACAGTAAAAAAGAATCCTCAAAGTTCTTCAAAGGACACCGACTACCAAGTCCCCAAGCGCGTAGTTCGATTACAGCCTTTTAAATTCGTGTTTTACTTATATTAATGTTATGCATCTATTAATAAATTTGAATTTCGTGATGGAATATTAGCAGGCCTCCCACTAATATGTTTCTTGAATACCAGTATTTCTGAAGAAAAAAAAAACGTTGTGAGTTTTTACAGCATTTGCAATAAAAGAAAATCTTTGAGGTACGTTTCTACTAAATTTGAAAGTGAAATCTAAAAAGAAGTACGCGGTGTTTAAAAAACGGACTTAGTGGGAGGTTTATATTAGACGGAAACAAAAGCTGAACTATTTATATTGTTTTAAGTGCAAACCGGTTAATCTTTCATAATCGGACTGCATGCAATAGATAGATTTAAAATAAATTCATGCTTGAAAGTTACTTTAAAATCCATAAAAACAGTTTTCAAACAAATTACATTTGAAAGAGTTTTTTTCCCTATTCGAACTGTGTAAAAATTGAAATCTTGCAATGTTTAGAAATAAGCAAAAAAAAAAAAAAAAAAAAAAAAAAAAAAAAAAAAATGCAGTAAAAGATAAATTTCTTGGTCGTATGTTGCCACCATCGATATAACGTTAGAGTTATTTTACGGGTACGTTTTTACCTTATAATATAGATTTAGGATCCCTAATTTATTGCCCCTTTGATTCAGTTTTGTTAGAAGATTTCATAAATGCGTTATACAAGATTAGAAACATAGTTTAATTTATTGAATTTTACTACAGTTCAATTATATAAATTTGATTATTTTTTATATTCATCTGTCATACCACCATTGCAGTTTTTACATATATTTAACCGTATTTACATAAGTATAAAATATCACATGATGTTATGAGCGCTTCGATTAAAACGGTTTCAATTTTTGAGATATAAATTACTTTTCGGTCATAAAAGGAAGAATCAACACAATCACAAAAACGGCCTTTTTTGCTCATTTTTAAAAGTGCGCAATTTAAAAATCCAAATGCAATTGGAAAATGTTTCAATACTTCTAAAAATCCGTATGTGTATTGTTCTTAAAATTATTCGCTTTATTAAAAGAACATATGATATAAGTATAAACGTGCTGTAAAACTTTAATAAATTTTCTTTGTAAAACTTTCATAATTCCATTTGAGAACATGGACCTGTAATTACAGGTTTTCCTGGCTTAGTGCGGTAAACCTTTTTTCAGATGCAATATTTCTATTAGTGCACAAAGCACAAAAAGGGGTCATCTTTTTTTCCCTCAGCATGATGGCGTCGAATTTTTGAAAATGAAAGTTGAAGAAAATAGTGAAAACAGAAATAACATTAAAAAAATTCGAAGAAGCTTTTACAAAATTAGAATTTCTCAAACAGCATTTGATATATATAGACTACGGCATAAGTAAAAGCGCCGAGCAAGTGCGCCGAGATTAAGAATATATGATTTTGTATTATCGCAAGATGTATATACATAAAAAGAACTGCTAACTGGCAAGTAGTCCAGGGGAAATGTACGCCCCCCCCCCCAATATATATATATATATATATATATATATATATATATATATATATATATATATATCCCTGCCGGCTCGGACTACAGGCAGAGGTAGATTTCGGAGTCAAATATACTAATTTCACAAACAAAAACTAAATCATAATTAGAGATAAATCCACTTTAACAATTTTATCTGGCCGCTTTTGACGAGTTTTTATTTCATTTTTATATAATAGCTGGTTTTATCAGAATCATGTTAGGGCGGTATTAAAAAAAAATACTTTTCCATGCTCAACAACTCGAAATTTTCTGGCATAATTCCAGATTCATTTTTAATAAAAAAAAAATATGAAACTTGCTGACGTGATTTTTGAAGAGATTTATAAGCGATCTGTGTTTTTATTTTTTGTTCAATTAATTAAAACTTGATATATAAACAACTATTTTCTCAGAAGGACAATATTTTTCATTTCTAACACAACGGGAAATTCCGTTCAAAATGCCCACTTTGACATCATTTTTTGAAATATATTCTGTCTCTATCAAAAAATCGACCATTACGGTACATTATATAGTTTCTGAGTAAGAAAACCTACCAATTGGAAGCCTTTGAGAGCAAAAATGAATTGTAAAATGAGTAAGAAAATAAGCAGTTTGGATTTGATTACACCCTTAAAAAGATGATTTTTTTCTTCAACCGCTATGTATTTTTAATTTGTTTTTGCTGTAAGAATTGGTCCTATCCAAAACTTGTCTATATAGATGTTGTAGACAATATTAAGAAGATATATGATAAATTCATGGGGATTTTATATCTTTTGAATTGACGGAGTTATGGATTTTTTTCTTCTTCAAACCCCCTTTTTGTTTTCGTTTTAATTTTTTTTTTTTTTTTGCGGTACGAATTGGTCCTATCAAAATCTTGTGAATATAAAAATGGTAGATAATGTTAAGGAAATTTATAATAACATTAATTGGATTTGATATCTTGAGAATTGACGAAGTAATGAATTTTTTTCTTCCAAAAACCCTATTTTTTGCGTCCTTTGAGCCCATTTTTAACTTTATCAAAAATCTGTGATACATAAATTTTTGGTCCTATTTTTAGAAGTAATAAAAACTTTAAACTGATTTGATATGTACAAAAATTAAGAAGTTACGGGGGGTTTTCTGTTTTCACAAAACACCTCCCTATTACCAACCCCTTGGCCCGATTTTGGCCATTAACGAACTTGACCTTGATTTTATGCCCATTGATTTTATGTATCAGTTTGGAAGAGATTGGTGCAGAATTACGAAAGTTATCGTGTCCAGAAGAAAGTGATATATATATATATATATATATATATATATATATATAGTATATATATATAGATAGATATATAAAGTTTTTTACTGAGGGTGGTTTTGGGTTCTAGGGGTGATCGGTGTAGATCTGCAAAAGATTTTCAGAAATTCCAACATAGGAATGATCCCAATAGGTAGTATTTCATACGAAATCTACCTAAAAAAAAAAAAAAAAAGGCGTTACCTTGCAAAAGGTCGTGTAATTTTTTTTTCAACTTGTGTGTACTGCAACCAGCATGTAAAAACAGAGTTTTCCAACAAAATTTCCCACGGGAGAATTTTCTGTGGGCAATAAACAACAAAATTTTGGGACTTTTTTTGCTTTTTTAAAATCCAGACCCGTTGCCGTAGCGTATTATTTATTAGTAACAGTCTTAAAGAGGACATAATTCTCTACGACTTTCATATTTAGAACTTTTTTATACTCTAAATAACAAGCGCAGTACGGCATTTCAAAAATTAGACAATTTTTTCAATTTCCCTAAAACCCCTGAAAAACGTAGTTTTGTCCCGATTATTCAAATATTCCCCACAGATACAATCACACATGTACTTCTGAAAATTGGTAGCAGTAAATTATTTATTATTTGCACACCCTCTTCTTCATTTTAATCATAACAAACATATTTTATATCCAATAAATCTATGTAATTTAAGAAATAGGTGGGAGCGTGGATGAATAAGACAATTTTCATATTTAAACAGTAATTTTAAGTGTATACAATTGTTAATTTTAAAGCATTGTTTAAACGAATACATCAATATTTAGTAACTTATTGGTGCGAGATTTTAACTTTTGAAAGAAGTCTTCGATTTAAAAAAATACGATTATTAACTCTTTGAAAAGAAAGTCACTTTTGCAGAGTTTCGTTTTTTAATAATTAAAAACACTTACGATACACATCAGCATACAACATATATAAAAACTATATTAAATACACATTAAAAATACACCCAACGTTTCAGACACTTTCTAATAAGCCACCATTAGGGGGGGAGGGTGTTCTTGACCTCTACGGAGGTAAGTTACGTACAACACAGTTACTGTGTGACTGTGTTGTGCGCAACTTAGCTCAGAAGAGGTCAAGAACCCCCAGTCCCCTGATTTAATATAATTTTTACATATGTTGTACGCTGATGTGTATCGTAAGTGTTTTTAATCATTAAATTTGACGGCGTAAGTCCAAGTTTTTATGAGTTTCTTTTTCTCTTTTTCCCATAGGATTTGCATTGCTCATTTCTTTTAAAAAACACTTTATACAATCGCTGTGAATTTTTAAAGCAATATACTAACCATTTATATAATGATGCAGTATAAATTTGATTTAGAAATTCTAAGATTTACGGGGAAAAGTAATCTGTTTGAAAATAAAAGATTTTCCCATAAGGTTAATATTGCATATGCTTATTTACTGTTATAACCTAAACTTATTTTTTCGCTATTGACCTAAAATTTTAACACCATAAACTAATCTTTTAGCTGTAACTTTTGGTAACAACAAATTTTTGGTTTACATTTAGGGGGGAATATTTACTTAAAGAAAAAAATCCCGTAGGATTGCTATATGTAAAAAAAAAAAGGGGGGGGGGGTAGAAGAAAAACAACACTTTTTACAACTGAATATGAATATTTTAGCACGAAAATTAATCATGTGCTTCGGTATTATTATATTTATTACTCAAAAATTTCAGTACGTGTGAACTATAAGAACTATTTTTTTTAAAAACTAGTAAATGACTCGATGTATAAAATAAAAGTGAGAAGAAAACACGTTTTAGCTGCTAAAGGTCCTCCATTACGAGGTGCGTTTGGAAAGATTTTCTGTTAAATACAGTACAACCCCGGTAATCTGAATCCCGCTGATCCGGAATTCCGGTTAATCCAAACCGATTTTAGTTTCGAAATTTATACTTGAACAAACAGAATTTACTTACACTTAAAGAAAAAACAGAAAAAAAACTCAATAATGTAAAAGTAGAACATATGTACATGAATATAAAATGAAAACGTGCACTGTAGGCCTACTCGTAGAAGCCATCTTAAAAAAAATTCCAATATCTGTTTTTTTTCCTGTCACTATAAAATTCTTTTCTAACATGCAAAAGTATTTAATTCAGATGATAAAAATTTATTTTTCCTTTCAACAGTTTGATTTCGCAAATTATCTACAGAAATGTTTTTTCTTCACCCCTCGTCGACGTGGTGATTGAGCTATTTATAGATTCGCGATTTTGAACCGTTTGTAATGGGTTGTTGCGCAATTCTGCATTCTGAAGTTTCATTGGATTATTATAAAAACCGGGAGTGGTTAAACAGGAATACTATTTTTTTTCGAATGTCGTGCCGGATTATCCAGCATGCTGGACCTTAGGATGCCGGATTACAGGAATCTTACATGTTTACTATACTACTGATCACTTATAACTTACATTTTTATAGCACGCATCTTTTTCTTTTCTATTTTTATCAGAATTTCGGATAATCCGAACTGGCACCGGTCCCAATTGGTTCGGATTAACGGGGTTCTACTGTATACAAATTCATTCAACACTAATTTTAGGTACCTTTAAAGCCCGGACTCTGCCAGTCTTTCGTTTAAAAATATAAAATAAATAGAGGCCGGGGCGTGCATAGGATGCCCGATGTACGCTGCTGAAGTTAAGAGGGATCCCGACTTTTATTTCGTTTGGATAGATTTTCATTTGAAATTAAAAAATCTTACAGGAACGAGGGCGTACACTACTGAAAGTAAGGGATCCTTTACATTATGATCTTTTAGAAAGTTTTCGGTTAAATATATAAAAATATTCAATTTTGATTTTAGCTATATTTAAGATTATTATCACTGTCCCAGGCAACGCCTAGTGGGTCAGCTAGTAATATTTAAATTATTTGGCATTAAAATATTAAATATTAATAAATAATGTATCAGATTTATATTGCTGTAGTAGTTATCTTTGCGAAAAGAGTAGATGTTTAATGACAAACAAAACAGACCGAGTTCAATAGTCATACAATCTTTCATTAGAAAGTAGAATTTCAATTCATCAACAACACCAATTCAGGTACCAAATCGGCCCATGTGTCAGTTTGGTGAAATACAAATAATTTTTTAACCGATCTGAGAGGAACCCGTTTCTTTGGTTTCAATATCTTGTCAAGCAAATTTGCTGCCCCGGCCCGGTTTATTAACTACATCTTGAACGGGATGAAATTGCTCAATCTATGAAAGTAAACTTTGTTTGCCAGTTTTATTAAGTTTTAAACTATTTTGAATGCACAAGAGTCTTTGAGCTATATACTTTTAAAAGTAATATTTCTGAATTTTTGTACCCATTTAAGAAAAGGGTAGGGCATCAATTTATGATAAACATCATGGTCGAGAAGTGCAGGAAATTGGCAAAATTCACTTCCAAACAGTAAGCTAGACATTCCATTATTCAAAATGCAGCTGACGGTGGCACTGCATCTATTGTATTATTGAACAATGATTTCATCATATTTCACACAAAGCAAAATTAATGTGATAAAAATATCACAAAAATATCTTCATCATTGTTAAAGTTATGAACGAAAATTCGGGTTCAGCTAATTATATGATATAAGTGGAAAAATATTCACTATATTTACTAAAACTAATCTTTTGAACATTTTTATGAAAATAGTGATCTCAAATATTTTAATGATAGAATTTTTAAATTTTACAAGAGATATAAATACATAATACAGGGCTCCCAAATGGTCCGCCAACTGAATACCAATAAATTTTAACAGAAAATTTTATGGTAGGTTTGCGCTAGAATTAACTTTCAAAGGTGGTTCCGGGACGGTTTGTAAGAAAAATCTAAAAATAACATTTTTCTAAAATAATATTGGTATTCAGTTGGCGGACCATTTGGGAGCCCTTATAATATCATTGGTTAATGAAGTAATCTGTTGTCATTTTTATTGTAGATATTTTAAAAGGTTAAAGTATTTGTTACAAAAAAGGTACTTATTTTTTTTTAGTCCCCCCCCTTTTATATGGAACTATAATCCAATGGTCGCTATCTTTAACACTAGAAAGACCGAGAATTTTGCTCAAATGTTAGAAAAATATTTCACACCAGAATTTTTATTTTAACTTATTAACTTATCCATTTAACTAGATTTTTTTTCCTTTGTATCTTTTAAACTAGTTTTATAAAAAAAAAAATTCTGGTTCGAACCGAGATATATTAATTTGGTAGCAGTCAAAATGACTGCTTGCGGGCTTTCCAGTGTTAAAACAGTAAAACATTAAAAAATATCTATGTTTTCGATTAGTGCGATAATCATGAGAAACCTGTACAAGATTAGTTTGCAATGAGTTTACAAAAAAAGAACAGAAAAGAAAAGAAGAAGTGTGAAAAAAGAATTAGATTGCTTTCCACTGTACAATGTAATATAGGTATAAACATAAATTCTCTGATTTTTTTTTTTCAGAAAAATACTTTAATTAAATTTACAAACTTCCAGCTTAAGGGGTCTCAGGACTCTTAAAGCTTCGAAATTTTTATTTTTTTAGATGTTAAACTCATATTTTTTCTGAACATTTTGATATAATTATTTCCTTGAAATTCTTTTTAGAACAGAATTTATGGCTTTTAGAATTATACCCGCGCAATAGCTGAAGTGGCATTTCCGAAACTTTGAAGTCATTTTTCTCCAAATGACGGTTGTATTGGGGCATAACGCGCAGGATATCTCAAAAACTTCTGCATATTTTTTCATGAAAATTTCAAAATATATGTTTCATGTTAGTCTAAATAAACTGAACCAAAAATTTCATTTTTACTATTAAAAAAAAGTGATTATACTGCTGAAAATTTCAAAATTTTGTATTAGCTAAATACAACTTTGTATTAAAAATATAAAAATGCTTTAACCCTCTGTCTACCAGAAGGGTCCAATGGACCCGACATGTACATTCAAAATATTTATTCAAACCAGAAATTTCTTCAAAACAAACTAAATGTATAAATCAGACAATAATAAGTTAAATAAACAAATTAAATAGTTTTAAGTAAAAATTCTGGTGTAGAATGTTTTTATAAAACTTGAGTAAAATTTCCGGTAGTTCTAGGGTTAAATACAAATTTATTTAGGTTCAGGGTAATTATTATAATCTGAAGTATAAATAGACACAAAAAATTTCATTCTAGGTGCAATTTTTTTTTCTAATCCTGCGCATAAGCTGTCATACCAATTTTCTGGTCGAGAAATGTCTGACAGTTTGGCGCCCCTTATAAATATTAATTCTGCATCTTGCATTTTTTTTAAATACATGGAATGAAAGAACATACTTATTCCAATTAAAATTGTGTTTTTAAATCATATACATTTTAACCTCTTCGGTCCCTGGGACCTCTGTTCTTTTCCTTATAAAAACTAAAATGTCCGATTTTTTTTTTTTTTTTTTTTTTTTTTTTTTTTTTTTTTTTTTTTACATTTTCACATAACTTCTTAATAGCTGAATGTTTTTTGCGTTCAAAGCAAGCGAATAAATGGCAGCATCTAAGCTGATTCTCAGATAAAATAGATGTTATTTTCATATAAGTTTGCAAAATGCCTAAAAATGCCCAAAAGACAGTATGGCCAAGAAAGTTGAGAAAATTTCATAAGTATTTAACTTAAATCTTTTTCAATAAAATATTTTGAGGATTTGTAGATTATTTACTTGTTTAACGCTCTTAAATTTGTGATTGCGTTAATTTAGGTTAATGATGATTAAATTGATGTTTTTAAGGGGTTTTGGGGTTTTAGATCCATATTTTTGAACCTAAATTACTAAACACCTAAAGGATCAATTTCAGAAAAGATATTTTTTCTGTCATTTACGATGTCATTTTGTTTGGAAAAAACCAATGAATAAGCATTTGTATTATTATTTTAGCTTCGGAACTGAAGAGGTTAAGATATTAAATGTTGAAAATGGTCCTTTTTTCATTTTTTTTCCAATTTTAAGAGTCCTGAGACCCCTTAATTTATATATCTGTGCTAAAATATAAAAATAAATCTTATATTAATGCCTTACACATTTTTCTTCTCCCCATTTTAACTCTATATATATTGATCTCGATTAGAGTTTCTTATTATACCTAAACATTTATTGACTCGAGTATAAATTGCCTAGGACTACGCCTTTATTTATTTTTTCTAAAATTTTTTGCATAATCTTTGGCTAGTTCTCCCCCATCCCTTGATTGCAATTTTGGGTGTGCTTTTCTGCATATACATTCACACTATTGCTATTATTAATATTCCAGTCACGCAAAGGAATATCGGAAAAATGAATGAGATAGCAAGAGCAATATATGGAAATAACAAATAATAAAATCGCGGATAGCGATTGATTTTACGACTGTTTTATAACATATATTAGAGTTTATTTCTCAGTGCATCAAAATTAACTAGTAGGAATTCCTTAAAATTTTAAATCACTTTTCTGGGAATGAATTATGCTGACATTTGTATATAACAAGCAAGAGCATTATACGTGGAATGGCATATTTGGATTTTTTTTTTTTTACATTATTCATCCCATATATCAATACGCTTATGCATTCCCTGTTACAATTTGTTTGTAGTCAGATGATAGAATGGATAATCCTGATCTTCACACCACTTATCACAACCCTCACAATAGCCTCATTATATGACCTTGTAAAATGACCTTCTAAAAGTGATTTTTTTAATACGGGGAAAAGATGAAAATCCGATTGGACCAGATCTGGTTAATAAGGGGGATGGGAAAAGTGCTCTGAACCTATATTCAACTAAAGCAACTTGTGTAACATTTGTAGGTGAGGAGGTGAACTTTCTTGATGCCGTGATAAAAGACGAAAGAAAAAATGTAATTTTCATAAAATTTCGTTTCCAATGTGTTACAAGACAATACTCTGTAATCTTACAAAATTTAGATATGGAGCCACTTTCCCCCTCTATCTCCAAAACCTTTTTACCCTTTCCTCGTTTAATAAGGTGGGATTTGCACATATGAAAGGAGTTGTTCCATATATTACGCATCTTAGAAAAAAATTCCTCTGTTGAATTTTAAATTGTAATCAAAAAACTTTTTGAGAATTTTATTTTGATAAATGCACACATAATATAAATTTGCAGGCTATAGAAAATCTTTTTAATAGAGGAGAAGGTGTAAAAATGGGCACAGGTGTAAATATGGGCACCCCTCCCGAAGTGGCCATTGAAGGTGCTGAAGACTTGCGGCCAGGGTTGTACATGATGCCACTTGTTGATATAAGATAATATAGAGCAGTTGGAACCCTTTTTTCAAATAGTGTGAATGCAGCGTGAGTTATTGTGCGAATTGGTGTTTGTTCGGGACTACAAACTTTTGACAGATATCTGAAATCGTTTTCCTTTTAGGTCCTTATAAGTTTAAAATAATTTCAGTGTGATATCGGGAAAACGAAGATTCTAAGCTACATTTAGAAGCACGCCTTTAGTCACCCAAGTCTTTAGGTTACATGTGAAAGTGACCATCTTTCTTAGTTGGAGTTGGTGTAAATATGGGCACCCTTTCTTGGTGTAAATATAGGTCCCGTCTTTTTCGAATTATCTTGATATACAAGCACATTAATCTCTGGCTATGCTAATTGATGAAGCTGCTGAAACACCGCAATTTTCCCGGGAACTTTAAATGTAGTTTCTTCGGTCGACATAGCTCCTGCCCCCAACATGAAGAGAACCACTACTCGTGGACGCAAATCAGCAAGGTTCGTCACCACTGGATCACCATTGCAAGGATCAGTTGACCAAGTCGCTTGACAAAAGTGCTCTCAAGAAAACATCCTTGAGTTTTCCCGGAGTAAGAGACCGGTCAGGGGGCAGGGGTGGGAAGACCAAAGGTCTAAAACAAATCGACCCATGAAACGATTTATCTTCGGGCTCATCACTGACCCTTGTAGACAGTGATGATGATATGGACCTGGATATGAACGATGGGACTAAACCAGTCTCGAGTGATGCAACTTGCATCTTTTGTGATGGAAAGTTCTGTGAAGATACTCGCAGAGAAGTGGGGGTCAAATGTGCTATATGCCAAATTTAGGCATACTTAGATTGTGCCGGGCTGAAATTGCCAGTTATGTTTTCGATTTCTAAAAATATTTTTTTCTGTAATAAATAAATTCTCTACCATTTTGTACTGTTTTATCCTGTTTTAAAACATTTTAAAATAGTTTTTGTGGCCTCTTTTGGAGAGGGCCCATATTTGCACCCCATTTTTTCTGGTGCTTTTTTCAAAGCTTTTTGTAAATCTTTGTTTTTGAATTGAAACAATTGATATTAATCATTGTTTTGCATCCTCTCATTTAGTAAACCTGTTATAGTTGTTGATGAAGGTAAAAAATCTAAACATTTTTAAAATGCAAATCACTTTAAGTCAAAAACAAAAGATGATGCCCATATTTACACCTTTTCCTCTACATATAATGAGAGAAAAAAAAGAGAAAATTTATAATTTCAAATTTTCATTATAAAAATATTTTAACATGATAAAAGGGCATTTTTTATGTCAATAACAGAAGATATTATTTTATTGTGCATCCTTCATTTTGTTAGAAAATACTTACTATTTATAATGATTAATTTAATTGGGTTAATGACACACATAAAAGTCACATTTTCGGCTTGAAAAATACATTATAGCACCGGTTCTTAAACTGCGGTCCGCGGACTTCCAGGAGTCCACAATGCATCTTCGGGGAGTCTGGTTAGGACTCGGATTCAATGCAATTTTTTATTTATTTATGTAGAATATGTACGAAAGCTTTCTAATTTTTCGAACTCTTGCGATTCAGTCTTAGTAGGTTTTACTGTACATCTATAAGTTAATATATCATTTATTTAATATTCTAAAAAACACCTGAAATTTCAGTCTTAAACTTTAGGAATTTGCAAAGATATGTGAAATACAAAACGGGATATTATTAGGGTTATATTTATGCCTAAGTGTTTAAGAATCAATGATATAGAGCCGTGGTTCCCAAACGTGATTTTTACGCCTCCACCTTAAAATGTGAAACATTTTTACGACTTATATAGGTCCTTATTAATGAATGCACTGTAAAAAGTGATGTCAATGCGAATTATGGCATTGTTTTCACAAATGAAAGAATCTATATCAGAGCTGAAACTTGTTAATTTTAGCCTCAAGTCGCTCTTTGCACAAAGTTTAATAAAACGCTGTATTTTTATGAAGTTATTTATACAAGGGGATAGACTTGAATTCTCGGGTTACAGAACATAGGTGAAAACCATCATACATATTATTCCTGATGTTAACATCTTTTTTCTGTCACAGCGATGAATGAGGTATTTTTCGAAAGGTTCTGCAAGCGGCTTTTGATATATTTTTCTTATATATCGCTAAAACACGTTGTTTGATAAAAAGAATTGCAGTTAATCAAAAATTAATGGAAAAACGTATCGGTAAATTTTTATATGAAAAATAGCGACAACGCGTTCAGATAAAGTTTTGAAACGTATTAATAGCGATATTTTCATATTGGTCTCACGTCGGGAGTTAACAGCCGAAGAAATCTCCAAAGATCGCTCGCCTATTTCTGATCAGCCTTTTGATTTTGTTCATTTCAGCGGATTAAGCGCGAAATTCGATTACATGTCTTAAATTTGTGATTTATTTATGTTTTATTGATTCATTTATTAATAGATGAATGTTTTAATTTCGTTGTGGAATATAAGCTATGAATCATGAGCAATTTATATTAATTTACAGTGAGCAAAAAAAGTATTTGCACGCAGACGATTATTTGCATAAGTAACCATAGAAAGCAATTTTGATACTATTCTCTTAATTATTCATTTATTTAAATAAGAAGAAAATAAAAATAACTACCCATTTTCCTTAAACAGTAATATTACACATTTAAAAAATAAATTAATATTTTCTCATACCTAAAAAGTATTTGCACAAGAAGCATTGACTGTTAAAAAAGGCATTAAATGTGAACATTATGCAAATGTTTAGCATATCAGTCCCGCAGTACATTAGCCCCGCACTTTAAAGTCACGTAATATATTAAATGGAGCAGGGATTCTTTGGAGTTTTTGTTCTAATGGCGCCGAAAACGTGTGAACTGTCTGTTGCTACCCGTGAGAAGATTATATTTCTTCACAATTCTGGATTAAGTTACCGAGGAATAGGTAAAAAATTAAATCTAAACTTTTCTAGTGTTCGTTATGTAATTAACAAGAAAAAAGAAACTGGTTCGACAATAAATAAGCCGCGAACTGGGCGTCCAAAGAAAGCTAAATACCAGGCAAAGGAGAGCCATCATAAAAGAATCTTCAAAAAACCCTTTTCTAAGTGCTCGAGAATTGGCTGTTGATGTCGCTTCAACGTCGGGAACAATAGTTACACCACAATCAATTAGAAATATTCTTCATGATGCAAATGTTCGAGGAAGAGCCCCTCGAAAAAAGCCATTTATTAGTAAAACAAATAGGGTGAAAATACTTGAATTTGCAAAAGCTTATGTCAGCAAACCACTAGAGTTTTGGAAAACTGTTATTTTTTCCGATGAAAGCAAGTTCAATATTTTTGGCTCAGATGGTAAGAAAACTGTATGGCGAAAGCCAAATACTTCTCTTCAAATTAAAAACTTGAAACCAACTGTAAAACATGGCGGTGGTCATGTAATGATTTGGGGATGCATGTCTTTTAACGGAGTTGGCGAAATGACCTTTATTGAAGGCAATATGAATGCTAAACAATATATTAATATATTGCGAGATCATTTGTCTAACAGTGCTCTGGAATTAGCAATTCCTAATTCATATTATTTCCAACAGGATAACGATCCGAAACACACTGGATATATTACGAGGTTATTGTTGCTTTATAATGTAAAAAATCAATTGAAATCGCCACCACAATCACCAGACCTCAATCCGATTGAAAATTTATGGCATATTTTGGATGTGAAAATAAGGAAAAAGAAAATTTCTAACAAATCAGAACTTAAGCAAGCTCTTAGGGAAGAATGGCTACAAATCAGCAGTGAAACATGTCACAAATTAATAGAATCAATGCCCAGAAAATTACAAGCTGTAATTGAAGCAAAAGGCATGCATACAAAATATTAGCACTGTTTTTAACTTATAAATAATTCCTCTAGTTCTATTTTTATTGCTAGTGTGCAAATATTTTTTTGGCCGTACAAATGCTACTTTTTTATGTTTTCATATTTTAAATATAATTATTAAGTCAGATATTAAATATGTTTATTTGTTTTTTAAAAGTGTTGGTATTTTTAATTCTTAGTTGCTTTTTAATTATTTATACATATGCTACAAGAAATTTACCTGGTGTGCAAATACTTGTTTTGCTCGCTGTAAGTGCAAACGTATTTATCTTTCGTAATCGTCTGCAGGCCATAGTTAAAAAAAAAATTCATGCATGGAAATTAATTTAAAACAAACAAAAAATTGAGTAAATTGCGATACAATTTTCAAATAAATTGCGATATAGTTTTCAAACAAATTGTATTTGAAAGTACATTTTTTTCTCTTTTTGACGGTGTAAAAATTGAAAATGTGCTGTTATTTGCAGTTAAAGGTAATAAAAGTTAAATTTAATCGTCTGCTGTTGCCACCGTCAAAATGACGTCAGCGTTACGCACGGACACGTTTGACCTTTATAATATAGATAACTCATTTGAAATATATTGTGCTCATTACATTTTAAAAACAAAAACAAAAACAAAAAATTAATAATAATAGGGGATTCAACCCAGGTTTTTATTTTATTCCAATAAATTTTTTACATGTAATATATTTTTTTAGATGGCTCGCTAACAACTCTAGAAAGCATTTTTATTTAATAAATATCAATGATGTACTCAAATAAAGTTTTGAAATTTGTTAAAAGCGATACTTTAGCCATGGAATATTAGCCAGAAACAAATGCTGACATATTTATATTGTTTTAATTGCTAACGGCTTAATCTTTCGTAATCGGGCTGCATACGATAGAGATAGATCTTTAAAAAAAAAAATATGCTTGAAAATTAATTTAAAAACTGTGTAAAATCAGAACAGTTTTCAAACAAATTGGACTGGAAAGAAAATCTTGCTTCTTATTAGAAGATGTAAAACTAAAAATTGTGCGATGTTTAGAAGTTAAAAAAATTGAAGTCAAAGCAAAATTTTTTGTTCAGGTGTTGACACCGCCAGTATGACGTCAGCATTACTTACGGATGCCTTTTAGGTAGATTTCGTAAGAAATAGTACCTGTTACACTCTCCTCTATGTTGGAATTTTTGAAAAATTTCTGCAGATCTACGCCGATTATGACTCCTAAACCCCAAAACCGCCCGCAGTTCAAACTTTATCTATCTATCTATCTATCTATATTACTTTTTTATGGACACAATAACTTCCATAAATATGCTCAAATCTCTTCCAAACTGATACATAAAATCAAGGGGAGGAAAATCTCGGTCAAATTCGTTAATGGGCAAAATTGGACCAAGGGAAAGGAAATAGGGAGGGGTTTTGCGAAAACCGAAAAAGCCCCATAATTTCTGAATTATAATACATATCAAATCAGTTTGAAGGCCAAAAATTTATGTATCACAGATTTTTGATAAAATTAAAAATGGGCTCAAGGGGCGAAAAAAAGTAGGGTTTTAGGTAGAAAGAAATTCATAACTTCGTCAATTATCAAGATAACAAATTCACGTAAACTTATTATAAATCTTCTTAATACTATCTACAACTTTCATATTGACAAGTTTTTGATAGGACCAACGGTTATCTCAAAAAAGAAAAAAAAGGGGGGAGGGGGTTGAAGAAGAAAAAAATTCATAATTTCGTCAATTTACAAGATATCAAATCCGCTTAAATTTATTAATTTATTATAAATCTTCTTAATATAATCTACAACTTTTATATTGACTAGTGTTTGATAGGACCAACTCTTACAGCAAAAACGAATTAAACAAAAATAAGGGTTTAAGAAATAATTATTGTATTAGCATGATTCTGATAAAACCAGCTCTTACAGAAAAATGAAATTAAAAACTCGTCAAAAGCGGCCAGATAAAATTGTTAAACTGGGTTTATCTCTAACGTTGATTTAGTTTTTGTTGGTGAAATTAGTACGTAACTTCGAAATCTACCTCCGCCAGTAAGCCGAGTCGGCAGGGATTTTTGCTTTATAATATAATAATTTTTGAAGACCTGGCCGTTTGTTCTTCGACCCACCGAAACATATTTTCCGTGATTTAATATCGGTCGCGACTCATAGTTTGGAAACCAATGTTCTAGAATTTTCAGATTAAAATGAAGTAGTAAATACAAAAATTATATCGAATGTAATACTTTTTATGTTGTGTTGTCTGTATTTGCCGCGATTCCTTCAAGGATTTAAATTCATTAAAATGAGATAGTATTTTTTCAACACTTGTCGTATTTAAATTGATGTGTCTGAATTTCTATAAAATATAAAACTATGAAGCTTTGTTCAGTGTTTTTCTGTTACATGTTCTTTAAGTTATTTTCGTTATTTTTGTTTTGTTTTGACAGAAAATTTTAAACATATGGTTCCCGTAGTAAAAAGTACTCTTAAAAATTCTTTCTTTTAAAAAGTATTAAATTAGAAGATATGTTATTAAATCATGAATAAATGAATACAAATCAACCCATGAAAACGGAATCGTTTGGGTCCGAAAAATAAAATCTTATATCCCTTTCGTCGGATCATAAAATTTTTTCATTTAAGACAGGATTTCGTTATAAATAGGTGGTTCCATTTATACAAATTTTACTGAATTTATTATTTTCTGTTAAAAAAAAAAAAGAACCCGAAGAAAAAGAGTTATTCTTTCAGAAGATGTGTCAAATTTTAAACACGTCTTCAATGTATCAAATTTTAAATTTTAATTTTTAAAAATTTCAACAAAATTTACATATGAAAAGGAATGCATATATAAATTCACATAAAAAAAGACTACAATATATTTATAAATAAAAAGTATAATTTTATGTCCCGTACTCCCTTAAGTTTATTTTTCTTTACTCCTTATCATTAGTAATCTATTAAATTTAAAACTTTTAATTTTTTAAAAATAAATAAAAAATTTTCTGTAGAATTTACATATGAAAAAGGATGCATATATAAATACACATTAAAAAAATATTACACTATATTTATAAATAAAAATGGTTAATTTTATGCCCCCGACTCGCTTAAGTTTATTTTCCATTACTCCTTATCACTTGTAATCAATGAAATTTAAAACTTTTAATAAAAAATTAAATTCAAAATTTTATGCAGAATTTATATAGGAAAAAGAATGCATATATAAATACACATTTAAAAAACATTACACTATATTTATAAATCAAAAAAGTACAATTTTATGTCCTGGACTCCCTTAAGTTTATTTTAACTTTACATCTTGACATTCCTAATGTATAACATTCAAAAATTTTAATTTCTAAAAATTTCAACAGAATTTATACATGAGAAGGAAGGCAAGTATAAATACACATTAAAAAAAGGATTACAATATATTTATACATAAAATGTATCATTTTATGCCCCGTACTCCCTTAAGTTTATTTTTCTTTACTCCTTATCATTAGTAATCTATCAAATTTAAAACATTTAATTTTTGAAAATTAAATTTAAAAATTTCTGCCGAATTTACATATGAAAAAGAATGCATACATAAATACACATTTAAAAAAGATTACGCTATATTTATAAATAAAAAATATATAATTTTATATCTTGGACTCCCTTAACTCTTTGTATCCTTGTGTTGTAGATCTGCAACATATCCAAAAGTCAATGTTGCTTACACAGTAAGATTTAAAACACGATTTTATATTTTATTCCTATTTCCCAACACAACAGTTAATGTAAATTCATCATAGAATTATCAACAGAGGGCTTTACTGAGTTAATTTTTCACGCCATTATTTTTAATCATTTGAGAAGTTTCACGTCGATGTTACTAAAATTAACTTTGTAAATTTTGTCGAATTAAAAAAATCAGGAGACGTCTGAAAATAGATTTTTTTAAAGTTAATTTTCTATACTTTACAATTTTGTATTAGAAAAGGGACAATAGTATTTATGAGAAGCATGTAAATTTTTGTTTATTGTAGGTGCGAAAAAAGTACCATAATTTTACCATAAAAGTCAATAATTTTTCCAGTTTTATGTTCTAAATTTTTTTATTGATTTTTACAAGCAATCGTGTATTCTAACATCTGAGTAAATATTTTTCAAATCGGAGCATTTGAGTCACAAAGGGTTAAGTTTATTTTCTTCTTTGTTGTTCTTTGTTTTCTTCTTTCTTTGTTACTTTACTTCTTGACATTCATAACATATAAAATTCAGAAATTTTTATTTTCAAAAATTAAATTTAAAATTTTCAGTAGAATTTACACGTGAGAAGGATTGCATGCATAAATGGGTCATTTTCAAAATCAGTCCATGTTTTGGAATAGCAAAATCAAATTTTTAGAAATAATCAGCAAGTTTTAATCTTTTGTCAATAGTTACCTTACCTCAAAACATTAATATAAAACTATCAGCAGAGACAAAAATTACTAATTTAACATTTTAAAACTAATTTTTAAATTTTAATTAACTTGGTAATGAGATAAGTGAGCACGGTAATGACAAACTAAGCAAAATACTTTTATTTTTCCCAGGCATAAATGGCAGTCATTATATCTTCTGGCCTATACAATGATTTTCTATTTCTTATATAATAAATGCAGATTAATAAATAAAAGTTCATTTAATTATCAATTAGAAGTGGGTACGGTATAATGACGTACAAAAAAATACTCATTCAAAGACTTTGCTTGTTTTATTGAAACTATAAAACTATTTACTCTATTCACCTAAACCTGATAACAAATTTACTTTAAGGAGTATTTTTGCCTTAATAAAAAGGCATGTGCTGCCCTCTAAAAAATCCAGATGAACTTTTTGTCAGAAGCATGGCAATGACACTCTTTCTTGGGACACGGTTTAAAATAATTATTAAGAATTATAGATAAGTTTAATTAATGAAAATAAATATTTTTTTAATTAGTAGCATTTTAACAAATAAAAATATATTAAAAAAAATATAACCATCTGTTTAAATAGAACTTAGTCAAATCATTACCTAATAAATTGCTTCTTGGGACAACCTACGGTAATGATATTTTAACTATAAAGAATATTGAAATGCAGTAAACCAACGTTTAAAATGCACAAATAAATTATTTGTGCATTTTAAACGTTGGTTTACTGCATTTCAATATTCCTGCACAAAGGCTTTAATTGCTATTTTAATATAAAGAATATATTTTTTACTTAATTTTTTTTTATATAAATAATAATATATCTGTAAACTATCGTTAAAAAACATGATAGTTAAAATGCAATAATTAAAATTATGATATTTATCTATTTTTCTGTGTAAATGTGAAAGGACAGTAAAACACGACATTTTTTGAAAATCACCCAAATACGCATTAAAAAAAAAAAAGATTACAGTATATTTATCACTAAAAAAGAATAATTTTATGTTCCGGATATGTTTTCCTTTACTTCTTATGATTGGTCACTTGCTGAGTGCAAAGCCAATAACTCTATATAGTTAAAAAGATTTTTGCAGCCAAAAAAGCTAGCATCTACATGCTCTTTTCTATCAAGGAAAACATCCGAAGAGACGAGAATTCACTAGTTAAACGTCCCGCTTGGAGATGTGCCAAGGATTTTTATCCTTTGAGAAGACCCCTGTTTAAACATCAGAAGGGAGTTACAGATAGTTAAAGCTGGACTCGTGATTTTATCGATTTCTTTACAGGATCGAAATAATCTAGTAGGTACCGGAAATAGGGAAACAATGCTTTCACCTAATATCTAATTTCAATTTCATCACGCTCTCACATCTTTTTACCCGACTGCCAAGAAGGGTTATGTGTTTCACGCGTATCTGGGTATGTGGATTTCTTTATGCCCTCGAAACATCCCAACGGCTGGACGGATTTTAATAAATGAAGTCTGTATCGATTTATCTTAACCGTCCGATGGTTATAGGCTAGGTTTTGTTTTTATAAATTCAAAATGGCGGTAGAGACTAAAAAAAATTTTTACGCACCATATTGAGTGGCATATCATTCGATAGGTCTTTCAAAATGAAGACGATGTTTCATTGACTATTTTACAGTCAGAAGCTCCGTTTAAATATTACACAACCTGGAAGTTGTGTAGGTAGGATCTCTAGCTTTACTGCAACTCTAACCATCATAGACATCCACAGTCCTCATCAAAACAGTGTTTATAGATAGGAACTATCAATTAAACACAACTTAAAAGTTATCAATACAAGTAAATAAAAAAATAAGGTAAGTAATATAAAAAAATAGTTTCGCATTGATGAGAAATAAATAATTAGTTCACTTTTTACGTAGTCGGGTTTTTTGATTTTTTAAATTTAATTTTTTATTCATCACTAATTTCAATTTAATCTATAATCTATTTCACCAATAACCTACATCATCGTTTCTCAAACTTTATTTTTACGAGACCCACCGAAAACTTTGAAAGATTTTCGCGACTGACCTATTATGTATAATTTATCCTATAAAAAAAAAAACGAACTCTCGCACAAAATATACTTATGAAAATAGAAAAAACAAGTCGGAAATTGTACGTCAAACGTGGCAAATGAGGTGCTTTCGTACTATAAATAGTTTTATAAATTTTCAGATCTTGGTGCAACAGCTGTTGCACTCTTATGCAAAAATGCATGCATACAAAATTTATTACGATTTTATATATTAAATTCAGTAATACGGAAATAATAGGACTCCATCTTAACTATGATTTAATCACATGGCAACCTAGAATCATTACCTATCATGGGGTATCACTGAATTAATTACGTATGATAGGATTTAATATAATGAAGAAAACTTTTATAATATCTTTTAAATTTTGATTCCATTTTGATAAAATTTCAAATGCTTCGACAAAATTCTGCAGCGATTATATACAATCAAACTTCAAACCATTCGGTTGTGTAGTTTTTGAGCTGTTATATGCGGACAGACAGACGGACGGACCAGACGACGTCTATAGGTGCTACGTATTTATATAATTACGAACGCACCTAAATTGATTATACTTAAGAAATTTACATTTTATTTTTATTAACCTGGGAGAACGCGCGCCGGGCCTGATAGACCCAGAGTGCGTATGGTTTTTTACAATTGTCACCACTATCTTTTTAAAAGTAGTCTTGAACTGATTTTATCGCAAAATTTTTAAGCAATATTCTCCGATTAAATAAGGTGACGATTATTATTTGCATTTATTGGTGACAAAGTAAAAACCAGTCATACCCTGTGTATGTGTATGCGCGCGTTCTCCCTGATTAATTTAAAAGTCATACTTAAGACTGCAAATATATCAACAACAAAAATATTCTACTTCTTTAATAACTTATTAAGTAATTTTAAACTCAAATATACTTCACGTTCTGATAGTTTTGACTATTTGAATATTTCTTCTTAACATATTTAGTAACTTTAAACTTAAATGTACTTCACATTTAGATTGTAAATACAAAAATAAGTCTTTACTTAAAAGTTATTAATTTAAGATGGAGTGCAATAGAAATAAATTAAACAATTCCGTAAAAATTCTTTTAAAATTGATAAAAATCAAACATTAGACGACTATAATTTCAAGAGAAATTTATATACTGTTTCGTTTGTTATGTGAAGCAAGGTTATTTAACTTTATACAGTAGAACTTCAGTCGTCGAACGCCCCACATGTGGAACAGTTCGGTTCTCGAACAAAAGCTTGACCCGAAGTTTGATTTGATCCTTGAACAGAAATTCGGTTCCCGACAAATAAAGGTGTCGCCCCAAAATCTACCAAATAAAAAAACTTATTAATTTAAAATGGAATACAACAAAAATAAATTAAATAATTCCGTAAAAATTCTTTTAAAATTGGAAAAAGAATCAAACATAACACGACTATAATAAATCAAGAGAAATTTATATATTGTTTCGTTTGTTATGTGAAGCGAGGTTATTTAACTTTATACAGTAGAACTTCAGTCGTCGAACGCCCCACTTGTGGAACAGTTCGGTTCTCGAACAAAAGCTTGACTCGAAGTTTGATTTGATCCTTGAACAGAAATTCGGTTCCCGACGAGTAAAGATGTCGCTCCAAAATCTACCAAATAAAAAAACTTAGCAAAAGCGACCCAATGAATGTTCTTTTTTGTTGTTGTTGTTTACTTACGCGAGATATTGTGATCGCAGCATTATTTAAATTAGTTCTTTTTGAGATTCCTGTACACAAAGTTGGTGAACCCACTTATTGTGATTTTGATTTTTTTTTCTCTCTCTCTTTTAGCTGTTTTCATGGGCACAAAGTGGATCATCAAGATTGTATTGGCGAATGAGACCTACCGCTACCATCGAAATACTCAAGGCCAGGGGCCACGAGTGTGACGTCATCACTAATCGACCGACTTCTCACTAGTAATGGAATTCACACCGGAAGATTTTGAATGGCAATATTCTTTTATTTTATTTGTGGAATATCTATCATCTTATAAAACAATAATAATAACACAAGCCTGCGATGAAAAAATTGCCGGTATAGTAAGAGGTATTTTTTATAGTTTTTTGGATGCTGATTACCAGACAAATAATGAAAAAATTCCATCACGTACAGTTTCATCACAAATCGCAATTTATTTTTTTATGAATTTAGTATATTTCGGACCAAAAATTATCATTTATATGAGTTTGAAAAATAAATTTATGGACTTAAAATAGTAAATTGGTGCATTAAACTAGTAAAATAGAAAGAAGAAACTATTCCAATACAGAATATTTCTTTTAATCGGTAAAGTGCCTATTAAATACAATATGCAAGACAGAGGAAACCAGTTGAAATCGGATCTCTCCTGCTTGCAGGTGTCTGCTCGCCACCCCTTCTTCACACGCCTTATTACTGACCTTATCTCTGCTCCTGAATCAGTGCCTTTCTTTACTCTGTGCTGTACACATGTGTTTTTATTCCGACCTGTGAGTTATAAGTTATAGTAGTAACTTTTACTTCTAGTTTTTGCTGCATTAGAGAACATGGCTTCAATAGGATGTGCTAATTCACGAATTGTTTCTGCTATATTTGTGGTAACTATACAGTGAAAAAATAACAAAGAAGCATATCTGATTTTGTAAAAAAAAGTGTATTTCGCTTATTTTGGCATGAAATTGGGCGATCAAGACAAGCCTTGGCCTCAACACAAAGTTTGTCGTATTTGCGTAAAAGAATTAAGGCAATGGTTTCAAGGTAAAAGCAATCTTTTCAGTTTGGAGAGAACCTAAAAATCACAGTGATGATTGCTATTTTTGCATGTGAAAGGTTTCAATTTAAAGAACAAAATGGAAATATTTTATCCTGACATTCCGTCTGCTATACGCCCTGTTCCTCATGGACCTGGTAAAAAATCTTGTTGATCGAAAAAAGTGTTCTTCCACCGCTTCATATATAATTAGGTCTTATGAAACAATTTGTCAAAGCTTTACCTTAAAGAAGGTGAATGTTTCAAATACCTTTGGGAGCAGTTCCCGGGTTTATCCAAAGCAAAACTGAAGGAAGTTTTTGTAGGACCAGACATCAGGAAAATGATGAAAGATGAAAATTTTGAGAATAAAATGAAAACAAACGAAAGAAAAGCCTGCAAATCTTTCGAACTAGTTATTACTATCTCTCTTGGCAACAAAAAGGACCCAAACTACAAATCTATTGTAGAAGAGATGGTAAAAAATTTTAATATTTTAGGGTGTAATATGAGCTTAAAAGTTCATTTTCTCAATTCACACCGAGAGTATTTTCCTGATTATTTAGGTGAAGTCAGTGAGGAACAAGGTGAAAGATTTCACCAGGATATAAAGGAAATGGAGAGGCGATATCAAGGCAAATGGAATGTCAGTAATGTCAGTATGATTGCCGACTACTGCTGGATGACACAAAGAGACAATCCCTGCAAAGTTCACAACAGGAAAAGTGGCAAAAAAACTTTTTATGTAAAGAAAAAACATTACTTTAAGGATTTGTAATCTTCTACATATATTTAACTATTACTTGAACTCAGTTATTAATGTAATTTATATAGATTTATAAATAAATGTAATGTCAAAATTTCGTGATTTTAGCTTTTTCTCTAAAAATATGCAATCATTTTGCGAAAATTCCTTACGTGATAGAAAAAGAGGGATTTCATTTTCGGAATCAGCAATAAAAAATAAATAAAAATTAGTTATCAAAATTAATGCAATTTTCAAAAAGTATTTTTTTTGCAGGTCTGTGTAATCTAAACTTCCTGGTGAGAATTTGGAATCCCCCAATAAAAAATCTGCCGGATGCGCCAACACTACAGCATACCGCATCTGGCTGAATTTTTATTCAGGGATTCCGAATTCTCACCAGTAAGTTTAAACAGTTATTATTGTTTCATAAGATGACAGGTATTCCACAAATACAAAATTTTCCAATGTGAATTCCAACACTAGTGAGAAGTCGGTCGATTAGTGATGACACCACACTCGTGTCCTCCGGCCCTGAGTATTTCGATGGCAGCGCACCTACTCATATAGCATCAATGCTGGGTGATTTCGATTTTGGCTCAATTTAGAGCCTATCGCTTGCAGCGCCACCTATCCCTGCTATTCCGAACTAAAACCGGGAATCGCAGTAAAAAAAAAAACTCCTGACATCTTATATAACCCTCCTGCAAGAATTTTTTTAAATGGTTGTTACCATTTGCAAATTATTGAATTTTGAAAACAGTCAGTCCATTTTAGGAGGCCCGAAATATACCATAAAGCAAAAGCATGTCCGTGAGTAATGCTGAGACGTATATTGACGGGCAACAACCTTAATAATAGATTCGCTTTTTTTTCAAATTAATTCACCACTAAACATTGCACAATTTCAGTTTTTACACCATCGAATAGGGAAAATAATGTATTTTCAAATGCAATTTGTTTGAAAAGTGCATCTCAATTTACTGATGTGTTATTGGTTATAAAATAATTTTCAAGCATGATTTAAAAAAATCTATTTCTATAAAGTGCAGCTCGCATACGGGAGATTAACATGTTTGTACTTAAAACAATATAAATTGTTCAGTATTTGTTTCTGACTAATATTTTATAAAGAAATTAAACTTCATTAAATAAATAAATGAATAATATAAATTAATCACAAATTTAATAGATAAGAAATCGAACTGCAGGCTTAAACACTGAAACAATCAGAATAAAAAAGATTTCATTAAATAGTTAAATATTTGGCGATTTCTTTGGCATTTAACCACTGGCATGTGGCTAATACTTAGGTACTGTTTTTAATAAATTTCAAAACTTTATTTGATTACTTAATTGCTATTTTTTATACAGAAATGCATTTTGGTGCTGTTAGCGGACAATCTAAAAAATATGTATGTTAAATGTAAAAAATCTATTAAAGTTTACAATAAAAGAAAAGGCTTTCATCTATACTCTGTAACCTGGGAAGCGTTCCATAGTTTCAGCATCCATAATTCGTGATATTTAAACTTGGTATAGAAATTTCCTTTACCGGCTGAACAACGCACAGTCGGGAATTTTCCCGAAATCGTGGAGAGAAAAAAAAAAAAAAAAAAAAAAAAAAAAAATCTTTTTTCACTTAGTCAGAATGATGAAATTGAGCTGCTAAATAACTAGGAGGTGTGTGCGCGTGTGCGTGTGGTGGGGGGAGGCTGCAACCAGAATAAAAAAAAGTAAGACGTGACTATGTACGTGCACCGGCCATTACTGACCACAACACGGTGCCCCCCAAAAGGATAAAAAAAAAGTAAAAAGTACCCCTATAGAGACTGAATTAAGATACCCTATGTAAAATAAATAAAATTGAATCATTTAAAAATATTGAAATGCAAACGGGAAATTTGAAAATAATACTCCCATAGGTTTAACTATAGCTTGCGAATGCCACCGCGTGATTTTAATTAAAAAATTTTCAATCTGGTATGTAGAGTAACTCATATACCCTATGTAAAATAGATAACAAAATAAACAAAATAAAATCATTTAAAAATATTGGAATGCAAACGAGAAATTTGAAAAGAACACTCCCATAAGTTTAACTATAACTTGCGAATGCCGGCGCGAGATTTTAATTACAAAGTTTTCAAATATCTTGTGCAACCCGAGCATTATGTTCTGTAAATCGGTTTTGATCCCCTAGTATACCGGGTGAGTCAAAAATTCATTACAACTTTAAAAACTCACACAACAGGAAGAAATTATGCTAAAGGAGTGCGGTTTGCAAGAAAGGGCTCACAAGGTCGTCGGATTTTTTTTTAGCAGCAAAAAATATTAGTTACAAAATTACATGTAGAGGACGCTGACAACCCGAGACACAATGAACAAGACAACAGTTGTGTCGTAGAATGTTTTGGAGGTCGTGTTAAACATTTGTTATTGGAAGAACAAATGAATGAAGCGTATTCTTTGCTGCTAAAACAAATCTTGTGAGCCCTTTTTTGGAAACCGCACTCCTTTATCATAATTTCTTCCTTTTTTATGAGTTTTTAAAGTTGTAACGAACTTTTGCCTCACCCGGAATATAAACGAAATTGTATAACAACCTTCCCTGTAAGTCGATTAAAATAATGCGTAATCTTTATTTTCTAAGTACATTACACACCGAGTTATTTATTTTGTTGTCTTGTTTATTACTTTAAAAAAAAGGAAAAAGTAGAATCTCTGAGAATCCTTCCGCATCAAAGCTAATAAAACAGACTTCTTCAAAATCCAGAAAACGAATAGTAACTCGACTAAAATTTCAAAAGTCAATAATATGCTGCATCATTTATCGCATTGATCAGAACGTGTTTACCTTTATAGTACAAACAAATCTGCCTGGATGACTACATTAAATTAATTGCTCTCCTAGAGATTGTTGTCTTTTCTCTAGTGCTCTTTCTTTTTTCAATTCAAGAAGAATCACCGTTATTAAAGTGATTTGTTTTCTTATATACCTTTTCTAAAAGAATAAGTTATTGATTTGCATCTGCAAGTTAGTAATCAGAAATTCCTGACAGAATCTATGCATAATCTATATTTTTAAATACAATCTATTTTCTTGTCTTATTTATTTCTCCAAATCAAAATTTAAAAATCCACGCCTCCGAATTATTTCGCATCAAAACCATTAAGAACTTTTTAAAAATCCATAAAATGAACAGAAACTCGACAAGAATTGCAAAAGTCAATAATATGATGCTTCATTCGTCGCATTGAGCAGAATGTGTTTGCCTTTATAGTAAAAAAAAATCTGCCTTGATGACTACATTAAATTAATTGCTTTTCTAAATATATTACGTATAGAGCGATTTATTTTCTTGTCTTATTTAATTCTCCGAATCAAAATTTAAAAATCCGGGTCTCCAAATTCTTCCGTCTCAAAGCCTTTAAAAACTTCCTGAAAATCCAGAAAATGAATAGAAACCAGACTAAAATTTCAAAAGTCAATAATAGGCTGCTTCATTTGCCGCATTGATTTGAATATGTTTACCTTTAGAGTAATAACAAGTCCGCCTGGATGACTACATTAAATTAATTGCTTCCCTAAAGATTGCTGTATTTTCTCTACTGCTCTTTCTGTTTTCTATTCAAGAAGGATTATTAGTAAAGTGATTTATTTTCTTACATATTATTTTCCAAAAGAATATGTTATTGATTTGAATCTGCAAGTTAACAATCAGAAATGCTCGACAGAATCTATGCGTAATCTATACTTAAAAATATATTACGTAGTGAACGATCTATTTTCTTGTCTTATTTATTTCTCCGAATCAAAATTTAAACAAGCGCGCCTCCGATTTCTTTCGCATTAAAGCCATTAAGAACTTTTTGATAATCCAGAAAATGAACAGAAACTTGACAAAAATTACATAAGTCAAAAATATGCTGCTTCATTTGTCGCATTGAGCAGAATGTGTTTACCTTTATAGTAAAAACAAGTCTGCCTTGATGACTACATTAAATTAATGACTTTTCTAAATATATTACGTGTAGAGTTATTTATTTTCTTGTTTTATTTATTTCTCCGAATCAAAATTTAAAAATCCGCGTCTCCGAATTCTTCCGCCTCAAAGCCATTAAAAACTTCTTGAAAATCCAGAAAATGAATAGAAACCCGACTAAAATTTCAAAAGTCAATAAAACGCTGCTTCATTTGCGGCATTAAGTAGAGTATGTTTACCTTTATAGTAATAACAAGTCCGCCTGTATGACTACATTAAATTAATTGCTTCCCTAAAGATAGTTGTATTTTCTCTACTACTCTTTCTCTTTTCTATTCAAGAAGAATCATTATTAAGGCTGTTCTCAACTGCTCTGCTCAACAAGCGCAAAACGTTTTGACATATTTACAAATTCATTTTTTAACGGAAAGATATAAAATTGGAAAGCCTGACCATGGAAGCGATTTGGAATCGAACTGTGTTTTCCATTTGTTGATCAATCAATTACCTATTGAGTTATAAGCGATTTTGATCACGTGACACGGCATTTTTCTCCCCTTACTGACTGGATTTTCTTCTTTCGTTTGGTTCAAAATGCCAACTTTGGCAGTATTTTCTGAAAGATCTATTGCGTTTACAAGAAAACGGGAAAAAACAGTTCGATGACATAGTTTATGAATAACAACACCTTCTAGTTTCATGCGTTTCCGAACAAAAATGAATTAAAACTTATGTCAGGAAGTTGACCCTTTGGATTTGAGAACAGCCTTAAGGGAAGGCAAGACTGGTTGCAATCCTATGGGAAATACGCGAGTTTTAAGACCCGTTTCCTCTGAAACCACCCGACCGATTTTGGTGAAATTTGGAATCCCTATTCAATAGATTATGCTCAAGACTTTTGGCAGACAGTTTTTTCTGCGATTAAATCTTTTTATTTTAGAGCAATGGCAATTTTTCAGAAATTTTCCATTTTTTAGAATTTTTTTTACTTTAAATTTTTAAAACTGTCTGCCACATATGATGTTACATTTATACTCTACCACCACAATTATTTTTAGCGAAATCGCTCGAGTACTTTAGGAGTTAATCCGTTTTTTAGCTGAGAAGTACATTTTTTCGGAGAGCTAAAAAACTTAGACACTTCTAACTTGTGTGACGTTCTTGTACAGTTTTATCAAACACATGAATTAAAGTACATATAAACACTTGGACTTGGATAAAATTTAGTTACATATAATAAATGAGTATAAAATGTTAGAGTAAAATTTATGTGAGTACATGTGGCGTCCCAGTCCTGTCTTCCCTTAAAGTGATTTATTTCTTATACATTATTTTCCAAAAGAATACGCACCTGTAAGTTAATAATCAGAAATACCTGACAAAATCTATGCTCAATTTATATTTTTTACATATATTACGCAGCGAGCGATTTATTTTCTTGTCTTATTTATTTCTTCGACTCAAAATTTAAAGATCCGTGTCACCGAATCCTTCCTCATCAAAGCTATTAAAAACTTCTTGAAAATGTATAAAAATAATAGAAATCTTGACTTACATTTCAAAAGGTAATGGTAAGATGTCTCATAGAGCACAACATTTTTATTTTTATAATAAAATGAAGTCTAACTGTGGTTGATTACCACAAATTAACTGTTATAGAAAATACTGTTTTTTTCCTGTGCTCTTTCTTTTTTTAATTCAGGGAAAATACCGTTATTTTATTTTTCTTATATACTGTTTTGAAATAGAATGCGCTACTGCTTTGCATCTGCAAGTTAATAATCCAAAATACTTGACAAAATCTGTGCATAAGCTATATTTTTTAAGTATATTACGCAGCGAGCGATTTATTTTCTTGTGTTATTTATTTCTTCGAATTAAAATAAAAAAAAAATAAAAAAAACAAGTCTCCGAATTCTTCCGCATCAAAGCCATTAAAAATTCTCGAAAATCTATAAAAATAATAGAAATCTTGATTTACATTTCAAAAGGCAGTAATAAGATGCGTCATCTGTCTCATGGAGCAGAGCGTTTTTATCTTTATAGTAAAATCAAGTCTGTCTCTGATTGGTTACATTAAATTAATTGAAATCGAAAATATTGTTATTTGTTCTCTATAGTGCCCTTTCCTTTTTTAAATCAAGAATAATCACCGTTATTAAAGTCATTTATTTTCTGATATACTCTTTTCCAAAAGAATACGTTATATTGATTTGCATCTGCAAGTTAAAAATCTGACATACATAACAAAATCTAATGCGCAATCTGTATTTTCTAAATATATTACGCAGCAAGCGATTTATTCTCTTATCTTATTTATTTCTTCGACTTAAAATTTAAAAATCCGTATCTCTGAATTCTTCAACATCAAAGCCATTAAAAACTTCTTGAAAATCTATAAAAAGAATAGAAATCTTGGCTGAAATTTCAAAAGGTAATAATAAGATTTGTCTCACAGAGCAGAAAGTTTTTACATTATAGGAAAAACAAGTCTGCCTGTTTGACTACATTAAATTAATTGCTATCGAAAATATTGTTATCTTCCCTCTAGTGCTTTTTCTTTTTTTATTTAAAAAAGTATTCCGTTATTAAACCGATTTCTTTTCTAACTTACAGTTTTCCCAACAAAATACGTTATTAATTTGCATGTGCACATGTCTGACAAAAATATGCGTAATCTCTGTTTCCTAAATACATTACATAACATGCAATTTATTTCGTGGTGTTGTTTATCACTTCGAATCAACGTTTTAAACGTTTGTTTTAGCAAATAATTTGAAAGCATGCTAAACATTCATTCCTTACATCCAGGCATCCAGACATCCTTTTATTTATTTGTTGTCTGTTCCAGATGGCGGACTTAATATTTTCTAGAACCAATTCATTTAAACCATTTCAAGTAGTAAAAAATTTTGGTCTATGCCTTTAAAGATAATTTTACTTCACTTGAGTTGTTTTCACTTGTTAAATAAAAGGCGCATTTCTACTTGCACAATTTTAGAGTTGTTTTGAGAGAAAAAACTATTGTGAGAAAGAAAAAAACTGCACATATGTCTAATAAAAATTGAAAATAAATTTAATTATTTTATTTAAACTTATTTTCAAACTTTTTGTGAACTGTGAGCGGTTGTCTTTTAGTTATGTATTAGTTGTTTTGATATTGTACACATAGCTGCCATTTTTTACACTTTTTTATTACCACTGATTTTTAAATGTTATTTTTGCCTTATTAAATTGTCTAAATCAATAAAGCAAAAATTAGTATCAAAATATGGTGGTAATAAAAAAGTGCAAAAATTGTCAGCTATATATAACCATTAAAAACCATTATAAATTACCAACAAAAATTGTGAAATTATAAATAGAAATAAATTTATTCATTGACAATTAAACTGTTCTCCTTAACATATTCAACACACATTTTAAAAACATAATAAAAAATGAGCAGAAAATGAATAATGGATATTTGTAGAACCTCGATAGATTCATCAGGTCCCAAATGCCTAAAGTTCTACAAATAAAGTGTGTGGTTTCATCTTCATATTAGCCATTAAAAAGCTAAAGAATATGAATTTGGGACCACCAAATCTTTCTGGTGGTCCCAGACTTGTCACATTTATTACTTTGTCACATTATGTGTGAAAAAGAATAGAGAAATAAATTATTGAAAAACATATAAATTTAAAATAAAACATGATTAAAAAGGATTCAGAAATAAAAATCACATTACCACATTGAAAGCATTGCTGACTAAGAATGAGGCAGCATTAAAAACAAGTAAAGGAGATTATTTGCACATGTTGCCAAATTTTTTTGTAAAATGTTGATGGACCAAGGAGTAATAATGTACAATATGGTCAAGCATATTCTTCAATATATGTGACCAGCGCCCTCTGTAGGTAATTTAAAAATGAATTCCACATGTATTCCAAGGAATCAATGAAGTGCTGCCATCTTAAGAATTTATTAGTAATATATATATATATATATATATATATATATATATATATATATATATATAGAGAGAGAGAGAGAGAGAGAGAGAGAGAGAGAGGAGAAGGTCCAAATACCGGCTAGGGTGCAAATACCGGCTACTCGGTTCTCAGAACTGTGCCTAGTGGTGATAGGAAGGGTTTGTACCTTTAATTGAGAGAATAATGTTACGAGAAGTACGTCGCTGAAGTCTGTCTCATTTACAAGCACTAACAGCAAAAATGTCGAAACAACGAAACCTGTGACATAAAGTTTTTAAAGTATAGGTTTCTCATTCTTTCTTAAAATACTGGTTCTATATTGGCCTGAATTGATGATTAAATTATTTTCTAGACATATATAGATCTCAAATGCCGCCCACAAGTTATTGGTATTTTACTGTATGAATGAGTAATACCGCTTTTAACTTAAACATAGCAGTGGTCCGAATACCGGCTACCTAGAGTGGTCTAAATTCTGGCTAGCCGGTATTTAGACCGCTCTAGGTTTGCTCTACTTGAAAGGGGGGGGGAAATAAATTAATTTATGGCGTCACGGATGCTATATTGCTTTGATGCGTCCTTTGACTGTTACAATGTATCGCTTAAACGGAAAATGTTTATTTATTTATTTATTTTTTTTACCTTTTTGAATGTCTAGAAGTTATTTACTTACGTTACAAAAAGAAGAGAATTGAACGTAAAACTCGAAACAATCTATCGTTCAACATTTATTCGTAAAAAAAAATCATGGCATGTACAGTTCAATTAAACAGAAGAGTTAAAGCCATCTAATAACACAGATAGGAAATAATTTACATTTTTCTACAATTTGAATATTCGCGAACACACATTTCGGGGCTGGTTTGATGTAGGCTTAGATCTTTTCAAACATAACTTAGAACCGTTCAGTACTTTTAACCCCTTAACAGTCGCTTAATATTTGGAAAAAACATCAAAAAAGTACCTATTTTTTATTACAGAAATTGAATAATTATAAAGTTTCTATATAAAATATGCAATTAGTTTTTTTAAGGCGAAAAAAAAAGATGTTATAGAACTAATCCACATTTGTGGAAAAGCCATCATGCGAGAATTCAGTGTTTTAATGTTTGTCTTACACCATACAAATTAATGCGAATAAGACCTTTATTTTTCACATTTTAGATCTTTATTTATCATCATCAAACAAATTTTTACAAACCATATATGAAATAATATAACATACATTAAATTTGGATTGTTAATAATCTTTTGAGTGTGATATATTTCGAAACATGCAATACAAAGTCCAACATCACTATCAGCGCCAAAAACCAAACCCAAACGATAATATTCAAAGACTTCACACCGAAATGCCAGTTAAATTTTTCTGGTTTCAGAAGTTTTTTCCAGCAATAAATCTCCAGCCCGGAAATATGAGGGACACGAGAAATAACAAACGACACCTCAGCCCGTGATATTGACGGGAGCGAGAATTAAGGGGTTAAGGAATAAACAGCCGTAACTATGAGCAACTTATTTAACATTACTCACAAAATATCTCGAATTTGTTTCTGTATATTTTTATCCGGTATTTGTGCTAATTTGTTGGTGGGTAAGAGAGCAATATTTGTGCAGTGGAACCTCCTTGTTTATTAAAAAAAAATTGTCTGTACCTAAGAAGTGTTATTAATCAATAAAATTTATTAAAACAATGTTCTTATCCCTTAATAACTGAAATTAGCATTATTTGTGTGATTCGTTTGGAAAAAAACTTAGGTAGCCGATATTTAGGCCCCATTTTCAAAACTCAAAATTTGCAGACTTTAGAATTTTGCTTTTTTAAAACAGAAAATGACTTTTAAAATGATTTTTTTTCGCTAAATAGGTGTAAAACATATCAAGGTAACCTTACATGCCTTTTCCATTTATTAATTTTCAAAATTGCAGGATTTAGATGGAAAATAAAAGTGGTAGCCGGTATTTGGACCTTTTCCTCTAATGGTCACTAAGTGTCCCGATTTTTGAATACCACTATTTCCTTAGCGAAGCATGCAGGATTCTGCGATTAAATAAAACAAAGGTTTCTATATGGAACTTATACATGTGTACGTATGTATGTATATATGTGTATATATTTATATATATGATTGTTATAGATATTGTTGAGTATTCAGTTATTCAGTTACTATAAATAGTACTTAGTATCTATATTACTGCATGCGGATGTTGCATATATTGGCTTTAATAAAGGTAATAATTAATAGTATTTATAACAATGGTTTATAACGTAACGATATATTAAATGTATATTTAAAAAAATGTTAAATGTAATAGTTCGTAAATATGATAACTACTATGTGTATTCGGATAATATTGTACAAATTATGTGTAAATAATGGATTTTCTTTTATTATTAGTGCTAAATTTCTCAGGGTTCACTCGCCCATAAACGACCGGTCTGGTGTCTGGGAAGGTGTTCAGTTTTTTGTGTTCGCTAATTTTAAATTAAAGGGTTCATTTTATGGATAAAACAGCACCAAGAAACTGGCAATAAAACACAATTAAATAAGAAAACTTTGTATAAATCCCCATAAAAATATAAAAGCATACAGGACGCGTTTCGTGCTGGAAACTTTAACAGACAACCATAAAAACATAAAAACGTACATGACGCGTTTCAAGACGGAAACTTTAACAGCCCTTGTCTCCTTACGGACACGTTGGCCTTACTTTGGCTGATGACGGGCTGTTAATGTTTCCAGCTCGAAACGCGTCCTGTAGGTTCATTTTATGGTTAAAAAAAGGTCCTTAAATTTCTGATTTAATAAATCTGAATATCTTTAGGGTAAAGTGCCCATATTTCGTCCCCCCCAGTCACTTTTAGGCCCTAAATGTTGTAATTTTCAGTGAAAACCTACCAAATTTGGATTTTGTATAGATTAACTACCCACGGACATAGAAACATAGGCAAATATCGTACAAAAAAAATTTAACTATGAGAAAAATTGTTTTTTGAAAAGTATCTAAAAAATGCAAAAGGAAAAAAAAATGGTCCCAATTTCGTCCTCCAAAAAATCCAATACGCCGAGGCTTAACTTATAAATAAATCAAAATTTATTTCTAAATGAGTAAGTAATTTAATTTACATTAAAGTAAGGCGCAAACAAATGTACTAATTATCAGTGGAAGAATAACATAACGAAACATTAGCCATCCAAACACGAGTAAAAAAAGGAAAAAATTGTCATGAAAAAGCATTCCTAATTTCGTCCCCGGGACGAAAATAAGAACTTCAAGGGGCACGAAATTGGAACCACGCTACTTCCCAATATGGCGGAGCTTCAGTTCCCGTAAGATGAACTGAGCGTCCTAAAACTCACTGTATGCCACTGTCAGCATCTTACCTACGTAAAATACATGCAAGGAATAAGAAATAAATACTTACAGTACAGTAATTAACGTTCTACAAACGACGTAATAAGAACTCAAGTTTTCTAAAAATAGGAAATTCGGCTTCTTTAATTTATGTATGCGTCTTGGCAAACGAACCTTTCAATAGTGACTCCTTTTACCTTCCGTCCCCTGTGCCTTGTGTCATAAGTTGCGCCACTTTCGCAGAAGCGGAGAAGTTAAGGGGGACGAAATATGGGCACTTTACCCTATGGCTATAACTGTATCTATAGAACGGAGCCAAGAAATATTGGCATGCAAATTTTTCACAAAAAAATCAAATTTTTAAATAAATATTGCAGCTTTTAATATTAAAATATACTACAAGTAACAGCATGCAGTAATTTTATTTTCTGGAATTTTTGTTATAAATAAATATTTACTCTCAAAATGTTATGAAAATCTGAACATACTCTAATTTCTAAGCGAACTCAGCATTAGACTGGTCTGAAAACAGAAAAAAGTGTCTAGTCTGAGAACAGCGATACCCCTAAAAACTTGTAATCGAGAGATGAAATTTTTTGAATAGGATGAGGGCATTTAGTTAAAGGCTAGATCAAGACGGAATAACGTTTTGCGCATAAATGTTCGGACTTCTGACATAGTTTGCTTATTTGTATTCAAAATACCGCCGGAAATCTATATTATAAAGCAAAAAAATCTCCGTGAATAACTCTGACGTATAATTTGATCAGTGACGAGACTGAGAGATAATTTTAGCTGAGTTAACCCCTTAAGATGGCTGGTCACTCAGCTTCCGATTTCCCCTCACTAATGTAAAGTTTATGAGCATTTCATGCTTTCGTATATTTAAAATATCTCCTCGGGAAATTCACATTTTTATCTTCTATTTTTTGTGTGCACTTCTTAAAATATGTCTCTTTTTTTCTTAGTTCTCAAAATATTTCTCAAGTATACACTTAATTTTATATGAAGTATTAAAATCTTACACACAGTTCGCCCGCTTTTGACACATAAAATATTAAATTCAGCATAGATTTTAGAAATATTTTGAAAATTAAGAAAAAAAGAGACATGCTTGAAGAAGCGTACACAGGGCTCGCACCGTTCCTAAAATTTTCGCACTTTGCTACCAGTATTTTAAATAAGAATTCTTCGTGGTTCCTTTAACATCTATAATAGAACTGTACAACAAAGATTATCGCTTTTATTTAGTGGTAGCAAAGTACGAAAATTTTAGAAACGGTGCGAGCCCTGCGTACACAGAAAAAAAGATTTTAAAAATATGAATTTCCGAGAAGATATTTTACATATACGAATGCATCAAAAGTTCATTGACTTAACATTACGGAGGAGAATTCCGAACATGAGTGACCAGCCCCCTTAATCTATGATTTACGTTTCAACAGCCTGGGTCCAGAACGTAAACAGGATCGCGCAGGCCATTCGGCAAATCCATAGCTGCTAACTTTTATGCTTTTTTTTTGCTATCGCTAAAATTTAATAGAGACAGGGCTCGCAGCGTTCCTAAAATTTTCGCACTTTACTACCACTAAATTAAAACGATAATCTTTGTTGTATAATTCCATTATAGGTGTTAAAGGAATCTACCATGAATAATTCCTTTTTACAATACTGGTAGCAAAGTGCGAAAATTTTAGGAACGGTGCGAGCCCTGTAGAGATATTCGCCCCCTTCAATCATGAGATTTCGACGATTAAATAAGACAATATTTACTATAAAATTTTAGTGGTAAAAGAATTTACATTAGGTTCGATTATTGTACCAGGGGCTATGCCCGTAATATTTACATTTGGCCCGACCGATGTACTACGGACCAGGCCCATGATAATCAGTTTTGGCCCAAATACAAAACCACGAGTCTCACACGTACTTGTAGGTTAAGGGGTTAAAGTCAAAAACGCTTTTTTTTTCTAGCAGCGTTTTACAATGACCGATTTGTTAGTTTCTTGTTTTTCAATATATTTCTTCTCTAATAGTTAAAAGGCTCTGGCTTAAAAAGTTGTTTTATCTTCCTCTATTATACTGTATCAAGTATCATTTGAATTGTCAAAAGATTACGTATTTTGTAAATCAGAGTTTCTTCAATAAAATAATACCATCTTTGTTACAATGAAAGTTTTCCAAACAACGCATTATTTATTTAAATGTTTTCAAAATTTTTTACTCATAAATATAGTTCTATATATGCATTCACACGCATATGTATACGCCACTACTCTGGGGGAAAAAGAGAACTTATATCAAATATCAGTTTATTGAAAAATTAGACTTTGAAATTTAACCATTATTCTACAGTTATGGTGAAGAACAATTAAGGAGGAATTTTTTCTCATTAGCTCTTTATTCACTAATTAACCCTTTCAGGGGCTGTTTGTAAAACGATGAAATAATTGACTGACCCCAGAATTTTAAAACGAACTTCTTAGAAAATAACAAGTTGGAAATTGCTCGTCAAACGTGGCAAATGAAGTGCGTTCGTACTATAACTAGTTTTATAATTATTTTTTGCACCCCATATTGTACTGAATGTGTATTTATTTGCAATTCATAAGTGCATAGTCTGTAACATCATTAAAATGCACTTGCAATAATTTTTTCCCATTCCCCTTAATGTAACGGAAAACTTTTGACTGTCCCTGTAATTAAGCTATACATCCGATTTTCATGAAATTTGAAATGGCTCGACAAAATTTTGCAGCAATTATATATTTAAAATTTCAGCCCATTCGGAAAGCTGTAACATCATTAAAATGCACTTGCAATAATTTTTCCCATTGGCTTTAATGTAAAGAAAAATTTTTACTGTCCCTGTAATTGAACTATACATCCGATTTTCATAAAATTTGAAATGGCTCGACAAAATGTCGCAATAATTATATGTTTAAAATTTGAGACCATTCGGAAAGCTTTAACATCATTAAAATGCACGTGCAATAATTTTTCCCATTGGCCGTAATGTAAAGAAAAACTTTTGACTGTCCCTGTAATTTAACTATGCATCCGATTTTCATAAAATTTGAAATGGCTCGACAAAATTTTACAACAATCATATATTTAAAATTTCAGACCATTCGGTTGGGTAGTTTTTGCTCTATTATATGCGGACGGACGGACAGACAGACGGACAGACAGATTCACGGACAGACGGACAGACAGACGGACGGACAGACGGACAGACAGACGGACTGAACGACGACTATAGGTGCTACGTATTTATATAATTACGAACGCACCTAAAAACATGCTCTTCTACACTTTCATTATAAAAGCAAATTTTATTAAAATGTTCTTGGAGTCGGTTGTCAGTTTTGGAATTAAAATTAGGTGGTCACGCCGTGTGACCACCGCCCTTGAAAGGATTAAGGCTGTTCTTAAATTCAAAGGAGCTACTTTCTGACACTTTTTTAATTTATTTTTGTTCGGAAACGTATTCAATTGATAGGTATTCTTATTTAAAAACTACTTAATCGAAAGACGTTTTCCATTTTTTGGTAAAGGTAGAAGATTTTTCAGAAGATACTGACAAAGCTGGCGGTTTGAACCGAATTTGCGGACCTGGCACCACGAGAAAGGAGAAAAACTGGCCGTCACGTGACCACAATTGCTTATAACTCGATAAGTAATTTATTTATCAAACGGAAATCACATTTCGATTCCAAATCGCTGCCAATTTTACGCCTTTACATTTAAAAACGAGTCAGAAAATGTATCAGAAAAATTTCCCGTTGTTGAAAAGAGGATTTGAGAGCCCCGCCTTAACAATTTTAGATATTGGCATAAGTAGAAATATAATTCAACATGAGCCCCTTTTTCATTAAAATAAAAATAGCATTTAACCCTTTAGTGCGCAGCTTTGCATATATGCAAAGAACACTGTTTTGAATTTAATAGTTTTTTTTTATTCGCATATATCTAATTCACACCAAAAAATTAAAATAGCAATATTTGATTTAATTAAAAAAACAGACATTCCGTATTTAAATAAAGCGAAATTAACCATTGAAACTTTCCGGTGTAAAGTCAGATTATCTGAACTACGTAATTTCTAGAACGTATTCCATCATGGGAATTAAAGGATTGAAGTTTAAGTTTTATAAAATAAATAATTATATAAAATAAGGTATTGGGAGAAATATTTATTAAATTTTTTACTAATTTGCATTATTTTAGCGTAAAACAGTAGTTTTACCACACGACAGTAGTTTTTACTTATATTGCAGATGTGAAACAGAAGAAAAGATTGACTATTATATGAAAAATATATCTCGAATTTTTTTCATTATTTTTCCTAAGTAATAAACCTTTCAGAGAATTATATATAATTTTTTCGAAACAAAATAAAAAATCGCGCATCTAAGGGTTAAAGTAGCAAAGAAGTTATGTCAAGTGCTTCCGGTTATTAGACAGGCAAACGACACAAATCCTGTTGCAAGGTAATACTTTAAGCCAATTATGAATCTGACGTAAATTAAAATTCATCTAAAACAGAATTACAGCCTTTTACTGTTAATCTACAGTAGCGATAGTTACAGGACATGTTTTCTCAAAAATCTTAGTACAAGTGTTTGACGATTCTAATAAACGATAAGACAATCAACGGCCATAGCTGCCAACATCCCACTAATCCTCCGTAATATGCGGGTTTATTTAACCATAGTTTCATACTTTTCGAACCAGAAATTTTTTAAAGAAATGAAATTAATTAAATTCCACGTAGAATTCGGAGATTAAATAAATAAAAATTCATGAAATTAATTTTCCGGTTTGAAACATGGTTAACCTGGGTCAAACTAATCCACACATTACGGATGATTAATGAAAGATTAGCAACTATGTCAACGAACAATATTAACTTATTCATTCAACAGGGCTCCCAAATGGTCCGCCAACTGAATACCAATAAATTTTAACAGAAAATTTTACGGTAGGTTTGCGCTAGAATTAACTTTCAAAGGTGATACTGGGGCGGTTTTTAAGAAAAATATAAAAAGAAAATTTTTCTAAAATAATATTGGTATTCAGTTGGCGGACCATTTGGGAGCCCTGATACAAAAATAAAAGGTATCTCCCTCCAAGCCACAGTCTCTTTTTTCCATAACTTTATCAATAATGAAGATATAGAAACAATATTTCAATAAACTTACTTTGCTTTCTGTTAAAGGTGATGATATCACCAAAAATGATTTTCAGAAGGCTATACTGTCACTGTGTATGTTATAATGATAATATACTCTTTTTTAAGATTTCATTAAAACCTGAGCTTTTTAACCCCTTAATTCTCGCTCCCGTGATATTCATGGGCTGTGTCTTTTATTCATTTTATTCTTTTTTGTTTGGTTCCCACCAGTTCCATAAAATAGTGTAATTGGCTTTATTATGGTACCGTTTTACCCGTCGTTAAATAAGGTGAATATTTCTTTTTCAAAAAAGTGGTACCAATAAGCAATTTGAATCTTTAAACCATAATTTAATTCGGCCATTAAGGGGTTAATAGCAGTTGGACTGCGAAAGAACATATCGTTAGACAAACTTAAGTCATATTTAAGGATATTAGTTACACACATTAGAAAGAACAGGTCTCAAAGATCATGGGGAAAAAAAATTAAAAAATCTCAAATCATAAGTATTACGGGGAATTTTAATTCAATGGAAAGTGTTAAAAAGTTTTAAACATGAGAAAAAAAATATTTTCCCAAAAGCACTAAATTCTTCCCTAAATACATCTATTGACCTCCTGTTTATCTAGTGGTTACGAGTGTTAGCTACTCAGCAAGAGGTACACTGTAAAAAAAATCTGTAAAGTTACTAAAAATTTTCTAGGAAACTGGGATTCCTAGAACTTTTTATGTAACGACAACAACAAAAATTCATGTAATAGATACACTTTTGCTCTATAAATCAAAAAATCTGTAAGGTTACTAAGAATTTTTTAGGAAACTGGGATACCTAGGACTTTTTAGGTAGCTGCAACCCGGGTTATAGATAAAATTTTAGTAAGATTACTGTAATTTTAGTAGATTCTTTTGTAAAGCTACAGAATTCTGTAGCTTTATAAAAACTAGTTTTGTAGATTTACATCTTTTTTTGTACAGCGTACAAATACCATTTTAGTAATCATACAGATTTCTGTAACTTTTCATCTGTAGAATTACAGATTTTTTTTACAGTGTACCAGGTTTAAAACACGATTCAGGTGTGACTGCTCGCAGGGGGTGGGATTCAACTTTAAATAGAGGTCCTCGTCTGTTCAGTCCTGTGTGTGTGTGAGATCAATCTAGAAACATAACTCTACACCAGTGGTTCCCAAACTTTATTGTTAAACGTCCCCTCTTCAAGTTTGATTTTTTTTCGCGTTCCATCTTTTCTATAATTTATACTAAGGAAAAGATTAACAAAGCATACAAACGAGAACAATAATAAGTACTATTATTCGAGGTATTTAAGTACTATTATTATTATTATTAATTATTCGAGGTAGATTCATTTAACATCTATAATAAAATTATACAACAAAGATTATCGTTTTAAATTAGTGGTAGCAGAGTGCGAAAATTTTAGGAACGGTGCGAGCCCTGTTTATGTATATATTTTCACGACATTTTACTTAAAAATGTAGACATATTTTTTATTACATTTTTGAATCAGGTTAAATTAAATGTACATTTTTGATTATCTGACCAACTTGTCCATAGTTTGAGAACCGTTGCTCTACACTTAAAACTTAAAAATAAAGATATTTTCAATTTATAACTGTTATTCATACATAAATACATATGTCCGTTTGGGAGAAGTTTTCTAACGTTATATAAAGAATAACCGTTTAGCGTTGTGCAACGCTTCATTTTTTAAAGCGAATTTAAACGACTCATTCAGTTAAAAAGAAAGGTTGTTTAAGATTATATTTAACAACACTCATTAACTGGAATTAAGGATTTCAAAAGTGAAGGCCCTAAAATAAAGCACAATTTTTAACACAATAGACGTTATTACTTACTTTATTCTTTTTCCATGATTTGCATATGAAAAATATGGAGAAAAAAATCTGATGATCTGTCTGCTACAGTTTTTCCGAAAAGATGATAATTCATAAATAAAACTCATATCTGAAAGCTGGCATCGATTCCCGATTCACAGGTGAAGGATGGTAGTGGGTGGGATTCAACATTAACCCTTTCAGTGGCGGTGATATGTTTATGAAATCACTTAATTTTAATTACTAAACCAGAATTTTAGTAAAATATTTTCCATTTAATATGTATGTGAAATAAAGCCTTTTTCTAATTTATAAATGAATTTGTTAATAAATTCCAAGGCAATTCATTTATTTCAACACTTTAGCATTGAAAATGCTTTGCCCCTGAAAGAGTTAAGAGGCTATTTCACTCACCTGAAAACATCCGTTCGCTAAAGCCGCTATCAGATTCACCAACTTTTCGAGCAATTTTTGAGCCAACTCTTGATTTCCTCCAACTTTTCGCGAAATTTTGTCTCGACACCCGGTGTGATAGCAAACAGCAATATCCCCAACTTTTTATCCGCATCTCAAAAAAGTCTGTCCTAGCCGCAACTTTTCCTCCCGCCTTTCAACATTTCAGCGAATCAGAGATAAGCGATTGATACGAAAATGCGATAAATATTGACGGCTGGTACTAGTAGTACTGGTTTTCCCGGGTTTTCCTCCAACTTTAGCAAAGACAATTGTAACCCCTTTCTCCCTTTCAACTGGAAAAAGTTGGGGTTAAAATCGGCTGTAAAGTTGGTTGCTCGAAAAGTCGGTGAATCTGATAGCGGCTTAATGTGGCTTAATCCTATGGAAGAAATCTTTTAAGATATCTCGTTTGAATTTCAATATTTTTAAATGATTTTTTTTTTTCTTTTCATTGAGTAGCTGAGGTCGATCGGTACAAAGGCCGTTATTTTACTTTTTTCGATTTTCTTTTCAGATTATTTTAATGAGAATACTTTCACTTCCGAAACCGGTTCCGAAAGTAAAAGAATCTTAATAAAAAAAAATCTGTAAACAAAATCGAAAAGGGTGAAATACGGTCTTTGTACAGATCGAGCTCCAGCTAGCCAATGCCCAAAAAAAAAAAAAAAACTTTTAAAAATATTGAAATACAAACGAGATATCTTAAAAATTCTTCCATAGGATTAACATTAGCGAACGGGTGTTTTCGCATGAGTGAAATAGCCTCTTTATCTTAACCCCTTAATTCTCGCTCCCATCAATATCACGGGCTGGAGTGTCGTTCATTATTTCTCGTGCCCGTCATATTTCCGGGCCGGAGATTTAATAGCTTGGAAAAACTTCTGAAACCAAAAAAATTTAACTGGCATTTCTGTGTGAAATCTTTAAATATTACTATTTGAGTTTGGCTTTTGGCACTGATTGTGATGTTGGACTTTGTATTGCATGTTTCGAAATACATCACACTAAAAAAAAAAAAAAAAATATTAATAATCAAAATTTAATGTATGTATGTTTTTTCAAATATTATTTGTAAAAAATTGTGTGATGACGATAAATAAAGATCTAAGATATGAAAAATAAAGGTCTTATTCGCATTAAATTGTATGGTGTAAAACAAACATTAAGACACAGAATTCTCGCATGATGGTTTTTCAACAAATGGGAATTTGTTCTATAACATCTTTTTTTTCGCCTTAAAAAAAAACTAATTGCATATTTTATTTAGAAATTTTATAATTATTATTTCTGTAATTAAAAAAAAAACTTTTTTGATTGTTTTTTCTAATAATAAGCGATCCTTAAGGGGTTAAGTGAATGCTCTGATCTTTTGAGCTTCGGTCTGTAAAAGATTATCGTAGTGCCCCAAACCAACTTGCAAGTGTATGCCCTGCGCTTATAATTTAAAAACAGCTACATCGAATTTTTATTTGTAACTCATTCATAATTATATGTGCTCGGACAATTGCTCTAAAAATTATCCTTATATAAAGGGCAGACGCTTAATGCAATACATCATTTTTTAAAGCGACTTAAAACGCCCCACTCAATTAAAGCGAAAGGTTGTTTACGATTATAATACATACAAATTTTAACGGCACTCATTAACCCATTAACCGCTGACGTTGCGTTCACGCAACAGTCAAAATAATTGCTCATGCAATGAATTTATTACATTTGCACCACTATTTTAGAATTTAAAAAAATGTCTTATTTATTGGCAGGAATTTTGCTATTTTAGTAAAGCGAAATTTACCTTACTGAATTTGTGGTGGGAAACTACTTTCAACAAGAAATTTGAAAATTTCTATAGTAATAGTTTTGGCAGTTAATGGGTTAAACGGACTTAAAACATTTGAAAAGTGAAGGTCACAAGGAAAAACGCAATTTTTAGCAAAATAAAAGTCATTATTTAGGTTTATTCTTAATGGATTGCAACCAAAATATGTGGAAAGAAAAAAAAAATCTTATGATCTGTCTCCAGTCGTTTTGTTGAAAAGAAAACATGGCCAATTCATAACCAAAGCTCGTGTCTCAAATCTTCAAAACAGCATTAGAGACCGCTGATCTTTTCAGCCTCGGTGTGTAAAAGATGATCGTAGCCCTCCAAACTTGCAAGTGTATGCCCTACGCTTTTAATTTAAAAACAGCTACTTCGAATTTTTACTTGTTATTCATTCCTAATTATATGTGCTCGTTTAATAAAATTGCTCTAATAATTATCCTCATATAAAGGGCAGGCACGCTTAATGCAATACATCATTTTTTAAAGTTAAAGTTAAAAAGTTAAAACGCCCCACTGAATTAAAGAGAAAGGTTGTTTACGATTATAATACATACAAACTTTAACGACACTCATTAAACGGACTTATGACATTTGAAAAGTGAAGGTCACAAGAAAAAACGCACTTTTTAGCAAAATAAAAGTCCTTATTTAGTTTTATTCTTTGTGGATTGCAACCAAAATATGTGGAAAGAAAAAAATCTTATGATCTGTCTCCAGTCGTTTTGTCGAAAAGAAAACATTGCCAATTCATAAACAAAGCTCTTGTCTCAAATCTTCAAAACAACATTAGAGACCGCTGATGAGTTGCATTCAGTAGAAAATATTCTTTTCTTTTAGTGCAATAAGCAAAAAACCGAATTCATTAATATACGTTTGAAACACAACGTATAATCTTAGTTCTATTCTGCAGTAACAAGAGAGAATAATGCCAGTTCGACCAGACATTTTATAAAAGACGCAAATATTTTACTCTAATCCTCCTATGTTTTTAGAAGTTTTAGGAGGTTTCATGATAGTTTTTATTTTGAAGTCATCAAAAATAACATGAATGATATAACTTGGACTTAATGTAAATGTATTTAAAATTAGTAACTAAAAATTATGGATAAGGTTTGGCTTTTTAAAAAATAGGTTAAAAATTGTTAATTTATATCCTATAGTTGAAATTATATATTTTTAAAAATGCATGAGTGAACGCTGGGAAGTTTTCCAAATGGGAAAAGCTTTCTAAAAATTGGGAGGCTTTTCACATTTGGAAGACTTCCCACTTTTATAAAATGATTTATATGGCACATTTTATTTCTCCTAGATTTAGAAATCTTTCATTTAACCTCTTTAATTTCATTTTCTACTCATTCTCTGATACCGCTGGTTTTCGCTGATAATTTATGCACACATATCTGTTTCACGGGACACCTGTATTTAAAGTACGAATCTTTTAATACAAGTCCCTCAGTATTCGATTTGTAATGTGTTTATGTCTGAATAAAGAGCACGCCACACTCTCAGAAATATTTTCTTCAATTCACAGAAATTTTCCTGGCAGCAGTACTACAAGGATTTTCCCACTAATAGACGAATATCCGTTTCTTTTTTTCTTCGTTACAGGAGATAAAAAAGTCCTTCCGGCCAGTGCCGGGAGGAAGAGGTAGCTTTCATATTTCTTATTTTTAAAAAAATCCAGCTTATATTATTCAAACACACAAAACTCAATTTAGTGGAAACCGATTATAGGAGATTCAATACTAATTTTTATTAATACTAAATCATTATGAATGAGAACTTCGCGAAATTAGTCAACTTTATACAAGCTGCTTTTATTTGAAGTAACTTATATTTGGTTGCCAAATTCTTCGATATCTTGAAGTGCCTGCCATTTTAAGACAACATGGTGGATGAGGCTAACCAGTGAACTTGTTTGAGACCTTAGTAATTCCTGTGAATATGCTCACTCACATCGGAATCGGTTGATATGTACGAGTGCTGTCGCAGGCAAAAAATCAGATTTTTCAAAATGTCACCCACATTAGAAATTCAAACTGCTATATCTGAGCCATTTTTTTAACACTAGAACGGCGGCGAGGGGTCATTTTGACCCTTGCCGAATGAATACATTTCGATTCGAACCAGAATTTTTTTCATAACATAAGATTAATATATGCTGCACAAAAATAACTTAAATAAATAAGTTTAATAGTTCTAAATAAAAATTCTGATGTGAAATATTTTTTATTAAACTTGAGCAAAATTTCCCGCCGTTCTAGTGTTAAATAAAGACAAAACAAAAAATGCTCCGGAATCCTTATATCAAGGTAAAATACTTAAAAAAGAAACCTTTTTCAATTTCTAATTTTTTTGCACCTTACTTTAAATATATATATTTTTTATTTACTGGACGCCATTTTGAAACAAGATGGCTGATAAAGTTGGCCAGCGAACTTGGGAAAGACATTGCTATATACTATCCACATGCCTTCTTACATCGAAATAGATTAATAAATACACGTGTTATCGCGTGACAAATATCAGGTCGTTTCAAAATGTCAGCCATGCTAAAAATTGAAAGTGCTATAATTCAACCATTTTTTAAGATATATACCAAGCAAAAACTGCTCCGGAATTTTTGTATTAAGGTCAAACACATAAAAAAAAAATCTTTTTCATTTTCCAATTTTTTGATACCTCATTTTAAATTTTAAATTAATTTTTTTTAAATGGTAGCCCTTTTGAAACAAGATGACGGATGAAGCTGGCCAACGAACTCGGTCTAGACATTTGTATGTACTATGTACACAACAAGTTACATCCAGATCGGTTCATAAATACGCCTGTTATTGCGTGACAAAAATCAGGTCATTTCAAAATGTCAGCCACAATAGAAATTCAAAATTCTATAACTCAGCCATTTTTTTAGATACAGACGAAACAAAAACTGTTCCGCAATCTTTGTATTAAGGTCAAACACATACAAAAAAAAAATCTTTTTCGTTTTCCAATATCTTGGTACCTCATTTTAAATTTAATTTTTTTTAAAATGGCCGCCATTTTGAAACAAGATGGCGGATGAAGCTGGCGAACGAACTCGGTCGAGAGATTGGTATGTACTATGTAAACACCAAGGTACATCCAAATCGGTTCATAAATACGCCTGTTATCGAGTGACAAAAATCAGGTCATTTCAAAATGTCAGTCACGCTAGAAATTCAAAGTGCTATAATTCAGCCATTTTTTAAGATATAAACGAAACAAAAACTGCTCCGGAATCTTTGTATCAAGGTCGAAAATATAAGAAAAAAATATTTTTTAATTTTCAATTTTTTGGTACCACATTTCAAATTTTAAATAAAAAAAAAATTAAATGGCCGCCATTTTGAAACAAGATGGCGGATATAGGTGGCCAACGAAGTCGGTCGAGACATTGGTATGTACTATGTATACACCAAGGTACATCCAAATCGGTTCATAAATACGCTTGTTATCGCGTGACAAAAATCAGATCGTTTCAAACTGTCAGCCACGCTAGAAATTCAAAGTGCTATAACTCAGTCATTTTTTAAGATATAAACACAACAAAAACTGCTCCGGAATCTTTGTATCAAGGTCAAACACATAAGAAAAAATATTTTTTAATTTTCAATTTTTTGGTACCACATTTCAAATTTTAAATTTTTTTAAAAAAATTAAATGGCCGCCATTTTGAAACAAGATGTCGGATGAAGCTGGCCAACGAACTCGGTCGAGACAATGGTATGTACTATGTATACACGAAGTTTATATATATATATATATATATATATGATATATATATATATATATATATATATATATATATATATATCAACATTTGAACGGAGGGTGGTTTGGGTTTCTGGGGGTCATGATCGATGAAAATATGCCAAAATTTTTTGAAATCGCTTTCCTCCGAACGGCTGCAATATTATTATATTTATATTTATATTTATATTTCTATCAATATTTAGCGAATTATGGAGGGATCCAATACCAGTGCTAGAGAAGAGAACACGTCTATAATTAATGACACAGCCTATCATATGAAGAACGGATCTTGAAAGGATACATTCGATGAAGTTCAGGGAAGAGGACAGAAATGAAAGTGATGTCATCACATGCACTGAAGTGAAATAAAAGTGATGCCACCACCTGCATTGACCGAAAGAATCATAAAAGCACACACTCGATGGGTGGACGAGAAGAACACCTAGATATGAGTGATACCATCGCCTGCCATTGACCGAACGAATCCTAAAGGGATCCTTTTTGTAATGAAAGCTACACTGTTAAAAATATCGTGAAAAATTACCTCTGTTTTTAAAGGCTCTCTATTTTCTGACCAATGAAAACGCTACATAAACACCTACGAAGCGTTTTCATTGGTCAAGAAACAGATAGCCTTGAAAAACAGAGGTAATTTTTCACGATATTTTTATCAGTGTACCTAATATACGTCAATTGAAGAAAAGGAGAATGAAATAAGTTGCTGAGCTTGGAGTCGAACCAGGTACCTTAGTGTTATGAGATCAGTACTCTAACTGCTCGGCTACAGTTGTACAATTGTGAAGCAGTTTGAAGTAAATATGTTTGCCTCAGATGAGCATCGCTTGATTAACCTTTTATGTACTGAATTATGAATTCATGAAAATTTCCTCTTCTAAAGCATTTTTCCTGAATTTTTAAAACTAAATTAGAAGATTTGCATAATTATTTAATAATTTTTAGAAGGATTTAAAAAGATTAATTAAATTTGAATATATAGGGATTTTGTTTAATATTTATAACCCACTCAAATCTTTTATTTTAAATATTTTTCTTAGTATTTTGTAGAATTAGGAAATCTACAAATATAATGTTCTTACAATAGAAATATAGAAATATTTCTGTATTGAAAAATCCCTCACTCCGCCCCCCCCCTTCCAACGCTAAGAAAGCTAAAAAGATGCAAAGGCCAAAGAAATCATCCCTTAAAAAATATTTTTGTTTTGTGTAACCCATAATGCTTTTGGAACGTGATAAAGTAATTCATCAATTTCATTCTAAACTGCATTACTACTAATCGATGTATTAAATTAATTTTATAACAAGTTATTTTAATGGTACTTATAAGTACCGCCAGTAGATAAAGGGTTAATTTCTTTAAAAAAACTTTGAATTTTGAAATTAGTTTTGGGAAGATTTCGTCTTTAAAGAGATTGTGGTTGGGGTTTTAATACTTTAGTAGGGTAACTCCGGGAGAGTCGTCGCATGCGGGATAGATGCTGCACCCCTTCTATTTCTTTTAATTATCGATAGATGGTCGTCAAACACACAGTACAGGTGCGCAATAAGATTATTTTAGCCAGTGTATAGCGTGAATCCCATTTTGATGCTTACTTGTAGAAGTACAATCCTTAATTTGAAGTAAGTGCATGATTTCACTGTCCAAACTTTTAAACACGTTATGTTTAAATACTTTTCATACACTAATTACTAAATGCATGCATGATTTCGAAGTCAAAACTAAGTGTAGCGTTTGTATAGATTTCTGTGTGTATGATTAGCCATTCCCCTTAGCGACGGCAGGTAACTGTGATGGCCGACGTCTGCACCATGCAAAATGGGATACATGCCGCACTGCTATTCCGGTATACATGCCGCAGTTTCTTTTGTAAGGGATGACTAAGTGTTATTAACTTTTCCTTTTCTTTTTGCACAGACTAACCATGTTAGGCATGTTATCAAGTTTACTAAAACCAAAGGAGAACAAGGGGAACATAAAAAGTAAGAAGGGCAAGAAAGATGCAAGTCAAGATGATAATAATGAAAAATTGGATTACGCGTAACGCAGACGTTCTTTGCAAACTGCTCCAAAAAAGAGGAAGTATAATTGGCTTCGTTGCATCATGTGTTTAAATGTAGTTACATACAGATTTTACTTTTTCGACACTTTTTCTGTAGATTGAAGTCGATCTCTTAACCCATTTGGGACCATAGGTGCATATAAGCACCTTCATAAAGAGCTTACTGAAAAAAACATACTAAAATTTAGTTTTTTTTTTACCTTAGAATAAAAGAGGAATTAAGAATTTTCCGTTAGGGATAGGGGTAGTAGAAACCTATTGCCCCTCCCTGGATTTCAAATGTTAATTAATTAAAATTTCCTTTTCTTCTATTTTCAAAAACATAGTAAAATGTATACTTTTCAAGTAACTTACAATAAAAAAATGATAAGAAATTTCTCATTAAGGGGCTGGTGAGTGAGAAAAGTAATATTTGCTTTATTTAATTAGAGCATTTTCATGATTATTTAAGTAAAGGTAACTTCTTTTAAAAAAGTGTTACCAACTGAATAAAATTTGTGTAGAAGCCACCGGTCCCGAAAGGGTTAACAAATAAATTATGTAAACACAATTTTACTTTTTTTCTTTCCCCTTTCTAATACATTGATCTTACGTTGTTGCTGAAATAACAATTAAAATTTAATGTAAAAAAAATAAACATTAATTTGAATCTACTAATACGTTTCATTGTACTCATTTAGTTTCATTTTGTTGTTACATCCATAATTATAGTCTAGATATGAATATTTTTTTGAATATTTTTATTTAAAACTTCATTCTGTTCTTATTACAAGCGCGGCATAACTACCGCGCAAGTGCGGCGTCTCAGCCTGAATGTACGGGTAACGCGCCGCAGTGTAATGTTTTAGAAAAAAATTGTTAAAAAATATTAATAATTTGGTTTGAATTTTTTTGTCGCACTACACGCGTTGTATATTTAACATTAAATAGCACAGCATGATTTTTTTTATTTTATGCCCACCGTGGGACTTTATACACAAATTCAAAAAAATGTGTGGCATATATCTCGGAATTACCCTATTAAAATAGGTATTGAAATAGTATTAAAATAGGATAAAATACGAATTATAAATATTTTTATGTAGATTGCAGGAAGTAAAATATGAATATTATATTTTTATTCGAGAAGATTTTTTTTTTTTTTTTTTTTTTTTTTTTTTGTGAGTAAAATCGATTTTTTTTCATTTAATATTTTAATTAAAATATCTGTTTTAAATGTGTTCATTATAAAATATTTTAAATGCGAATACTTTTTTATAACTTTAAAAAATAAATTGTGAATATTTTTAAATGAATGAGAAAATTAATTGTTATTTGTTTTTAAATTCGAAAACGTTTCTTTTCTTTGTTGTTAGTTTAGTTTTTTTCAGCTAAAAAAAAAAAAAATCAATTAGAAACCTTAATTTATAGATTTTTTTTTTCGTTTTTAAAATGAATTCGGATTTTAGTATTAATAGAGCCAATACGCATGCGTGCTAGGAGTAAACGGATTTTCTTCCCGTTTTTCAGACTTTCGGGAAGAATTTACGGATAAAACATGTTTTCTAGGAGTACGGAAATTATTTGTTAAAAAATGAGGAATAATTTAGTGTGTATACAGACGAGTTTTCCCGACAGTGTACCTAAGGAACGATTGCAAAGATTAATATTTTCTTATTAAAATGTTTTATTTTTTAACTCAGAAAGAAGAAAAAGTTTAAACAAAAAGTTTAAAAAAAAAATCCTTGCCGGCCCGGCCTACAGGCGGAGGTAGATTTCGAAGTTAAGTATCCTAATTTCACAAACAAAAACCAAATCATGATTAGAGATAAACCCACTTTAACAATTTTATCTGGCCGCTTTTGACGAGTTTTTATTTCATTTTTATATAATAACTGGTTTTATCAGAATCATATTAGGGCGGTATTAAAGAAAAATACTTTTCAATGCTCAACAACTCGAAAATTTCTGGCAAAACTCCAGATTCCTTTTTAATAGGAAAAACATGAAACTTGTTGACGTGATTTTTGAAGAGAATTATGAGCGACTTGTGTTTTTAATTTTCGTTCAATTAATTAAAACTTGATATATAAACAATTATTTTCTCAGTAAGACAATATTTTTCATTTCTAACACAATCGCTTCGGGAAATTCCGTTCAAAATGGCCACTTTGACAGCATGTTTTAAAATATATTCTGCCTCTATCAAAAAATTGACCATTACGGTACATTATATAGTTTCTGAGTAAGCGAATATACCAATTGGATGCGTTTGAGAGCAAAAATTAATTTAAAAATGAGTCAGAAAATAAGCAGTTTGGATTTGAATACTCTCTTACGATGATTTTTCCAACACAATCCGCTTCGGGAAATTCCGTTCAAAAGGCCCACTTTGACAGCATGTTTTAAAATATATTCTGCCTCTATCAAAAAATTGACCATTACGGTACATTATATAGTTTCTGAGTAAGAAAAGGTATCAATTGGAAGCCTTTGAGAGTAAAAATGAATTGTAAAATGAGTCAGAAAATAAGCAGTTTCGATTTGAATACCCTCTTACTAAGATGATTTTTTTCTTCAACAGCTATGTATTTTTAATTTATTTTTGCTGTAAGAACTGGTCCTATCCAAAACTTGTCTATATAGATGTTGTATACAATATTAAGAAGATATATGATAAATTCATGGGGATTTTATATCTTTTGAATTGACGGAGTTATGGATTTTTTTCTTCTTCAAACGCCCTTTTTGTTTTCGTTTTTAATTTTTTATTGCGGTACGAATTGGTCCTATCAAAAACTTGTGAATATAAAAGTTGTAGATAATATTAAGGAGATTCATGATAAAGTTAATTGGATTTGATATCTTGAGAATTGACGAAGTTATGAATTTTTTTCTCCCAAAAACCCTATTTTTTGCACCCCTTGAGCCCATTTTTAACTTTATCAAAAATCTGTGATACATAAATTTTTGGCCCTATTTTTAGAAGTAATAAAAACTTTAAACTGATTCGATATGTACAAAATTTAAGAAGCTATGGGTTTTTTTCGGTTTTCACAAAACCCCTCCCTATTTCCATCCCCTTGGCTCGATTTTGCCCATTAACGAACTTGACCGAGATTTTATGCCCCTTGATTTTATGTATCAGTTTGGTAGAGATTGGTGCAGAATTGTGGAAGTTATCGTGTCCAGAAGAAAGTGATATATATAGATAGATACATACATAGATAGATAGATAGATAGATAGATAGATAGATAGATAAAGTTTTTTACCGAGGATGGTTTTGGGCTCTAGAGGTTATGATCGGTGTAGATCTGCAAAAATTTTTCAGAAATTCCAACATAGGAACGACGCCAATAGGTAGTATTTCATACGAAATCTACCTAAAACTTTCATTGTTTAAGAGTAACTATTTACATTTTTAAGAATTCAGGTTTTTGATTAGATAAGAAGGAACCTTTCATAATCTCTTTGATTGATATGATGTTAATATGTTAAGCAAAGGGATTATGGGTACGTGATTGGTGAAATTCTGTGCACTAATTCCCGAGTTAGAGCTCCCACAAAATTTCTCTAATACACAGACTTTCATTGTTTAAGAGTAACTATTTACATTTTTAAGAATTCAGTTTTTTGATTAGATAAGAAGGAACCTTTCATAATATCTTTGATTGATATGATGTTAATATGTTAAGCAAAGGGATTACGGGTACATGATTGATGAAATTCCGTGAACTAATTCCCGAGTTAGAAATCCCACAAAATTTCTCTAATACACATACAGACATTTGCATAACTGCTAATTTTTATGCTTTTCCCAACCCCTAATATAGAACAAAAATACGTTATATATTCCTAATTTTCGATTAAATAAGAGAAATTGTTTTGCTCAAAAATAGTAGTAGGAAAAAACAACCTTTAAAATTTATCAGTTATGCATTTGTCTAAAAAAGTAAAATTGTATTCCGGATAAAAAAAAAAAAAAACAAACAAACAAACAACAACTACAAAAAAAACAACAACATCAAAAAATGGACGGTAAAAATTTTCACGAATTCGATATTCCCTTCTTATGAATATAAAAGAAAGAAAAATGGGGGATAATATTGCATTGAATGTTTTCTCCTAAGAGGTTCACCTCTGAATAAGAGCACCTCTACTGAAGGAAAAAATGAAACGTCTGGCCCTAAGGATGCCCCTTATTGGGAGGTAGTTTCGCATTAATGTCATTTTTATACTAAGCGTAATCGGCTGCGATTTGTAAACCACCTAAACTATTTCAGCTGCGGCGGTTTCAAGGGGAGACCACTTAACTTTAATCACAAACCTAATTTTGGAATTTTTTTTTTTTAAATGCACGTAAAGCAAAAGCATTTATTTATTTTCTAATCAATTCGTTTGTACATTTTGGTAGCAGTTAATAATTTCAACATTTTACCAAAATAATTATCATGTCTCAAGTATGAAACTTATGATTACAAAAGGGGCAGATTACCAATGGGGCAATTATCCACTAGAAAATTTTAATGGAAATTTTCATCTTTTATAAACGCCATATTCATGAAAAATTACTGTCAAGAATAACACAAAAATTTCTATTTCTTTAGTGGTGGAAGTTTGCCCCGTTGGTAATCTGGTCCATTGTAATAACAAGTTTCATACTTGGTGACCTAATACTTTGCCTCTGAAAGGGTTAATGCAAATACCATAGCTGCTAACCTTCATGGTTTTTCAAACTAAATACGACCATAAATTTTGCGCAAAAAAAATCTGATTTATAATTACATGGAAGTGGGGAAACATTTCGTTAAATACTTTTTCTCGTTCAAATTATGTTTGGTTTGGAAAAATGGATAGATTAACTGCTATGTTTACACATTCTTTATTTGCGTTTCTTTTTACCCGACTGCAAGATGGGTTATGTGCTTGACGCGAATCTGGGTATGTGGATTTCTTTATACCCTCGAAAGAGCCTAACATCTGGATGGATTTTAATGAATGAGGTCTCTATCAATTTGTCTTAACCGTCCGATGGTTATAGGCTAGGTTTTGTTTTTGTAAACTCAAAATGGCGGCCGTAAAATACAAAATGGTGGTAGAGACGAAAAAATATTTTTATACACTGCGTGGCATATCATTGTATAGGTCTTTCAAAATGAAGACGATGTTTCATTGACTATTTTACCGTCAGATGCTCCATTTAAATATTACACAACCTGGAAGTCGTGTATGTAGGATCTCTAGCTTTACTGCAACTCTAACCTTCATAGACATCTATAAGCCTCATCAAAACAGTGTTTATAGATAGGAACTAACAATTAAACACAACTTAAAAGTAATCAATACAAGTAAATAAAAAATAGGTAACTAATATAAAAAATAGTTTACCATTAATGAGAAATAATTATTTATTTCGCTTTTTACGCAGTCGGGTTTTTTGTCTTTTTAAATTTAATTTTTACTTGTTATTGACATGTTTTTGCTTTATAATATAGATATATTTTGATTTGGAAATATTTATATATTCGTCTGACACATTTTTGTTATTCAAAATAATATTCGACGATAAGAATGATAGTAATCCCTAAACTGCATAAAATGTGTTTTTTTCACTCTGCGATGTATATTGCGTTTAAAAATTTAGATGAATGATTAAATTATCAGACAAGACAACAGAAAAGTTGCTGGATTTAATTATTTAATATATATTTTTTATTTTTTGGAAATGAAATACAATATTTTCCTTAAATAAAACAAAATTCGATGATGAAAAACGAAGTTATATTCGCTGATTTTTAAATTTTCAATAAAAGAACTTTTTAAATATTGAAAGTTATGTAAAAGTTTAATATATAAACATACTCAGTGATGGATTTAAGAATTTTTAATTTGTAAAATGAAGCCACAAATTAATAAAAATATATTTCTGCGATGGTGGCGTTTCGTTGCAAATATTTCCAATATAAAGAAAATATTCAATCAATATTGGCAAAATATTTGGTCCCACTATAATCAACATAACTACTGGTTATCTACTAAGGGCGGCTTTAAAAGGCAAGTAGTTTTTTCGTATATTTACAACTAATATACTCTAATAATTTAATCTTGTAGAATTCTTTTTCTTAAAATTCCTAAGAATTTTGAAAATAGTTATTAAGAATTATTTTAAAAATCTTAGCATTATGAGCTGAGTCGTTTAAGCTTGGATGTGAACCGAGAGATTTCGGTAGGCTATGGAAAATTATTTCTTTTTCAGCGTAAAAATTTCAATAAAAATTTTCAAACATAAAATGTCATATACACTGAAAAAAAAAAAAAATCTGTAAAGTTACAAAAGGTTTTCTAGGAAACTGGGATTCCTAGAACTTTTTATGTAACGCCAACAAGAAAAATTCCTGTAACAGACGCTGTTACAGGAATTTTTCTTGTTCATATTTCCTTCACTTTCCTGTTTTAAACATGCTAAGTCTTTTTTTTTTTTTTTTTTTTTTTTTTGTATTTGAGGCAGAGATTTAAGCATTTTTGTACATGTTCTTTATTATATATGTGATAAATCGGCGCATGGAATTAGCCATCAGGTTTTTTGTTATTTTTTAAAAAATAAAAGTATATGGAGAAGTGTTAGATTTCATAGTGTTACACTATATATATATATAGCAGAAAAGAAACTATATTAAATGTACTATTAGATGTATCAAAAATCCATGCACAGTCTTCTGTAATATACATTTGAAAATCTTTAAAATTTGGGTAAAAATATCAATATTCAAATAAAAAGAAAATTGCCCAGTTAGACTGATGGCACTGAGCTCACAGACTATTCACAATAATTGTATATTATACTCTTATTTCAAAAAATATTGCCCCTCAAAAAATAAATGAAGGGATAAGACCCCGTTTCCCCCCTTATACTTAACCAAAGAACCTCCAAATCTAATCAGGAAGCTCTTTAACATAATAAACTGGCATACCAAATTTGAAGAAAATCAGATAATTCTGCATGAAAAAAACCATTTCGCCAAATTAAGGGAGGTATTAGCTCCCCCATTTCTCCCTTTATGCTGAACCCATGAACCTCCAAATCTAATCAGAAAAGATCCTTATCAGATTGAACCTAGAAAAAAAAATTAAACTAAAATAGATAATTCTGCATGAAAACCCATTTATCTCAATTAAGGGGAGGGGACAGTCGCCCCCTTTCCCCCTTTTATACTTAACCAACGAACCTTCAAATCAAATGAAGAAAGCCATATCGGAATAAACTGGTATATCAAATTTGAAGCAATTCGAATAATTCTACATGAAAAACCAATTTATCTAAATTAGAGGGTGAACTAGCCCCCGTTCCCCATTTATACTTAACCAATTAACCTCCAAATCTAATTAAGGCCGCTCCTTAACATAATAAACCGGTACACGAAATTTGGGGCAAATCGAATAATTCTGCATGAAAACCCCATTTATCTAAATTAAGGGGGGGAGGGTCTAGCCCCCCCCCTTTCCTCCCTTTATAGTTAAATAATGAACCTCCAAATCTAATCAGGGAAGGTCCTTAACATAATAAACCGGTATACCAAATTCGGAGCAAATCGAATAACTGTGCATGAAAACCCCATTTATCTAAATTAAGGGTGAGCGGTAGCCCCCCCCCCCTTTCTTCCCTTTATACTTCACTAATGAACCTCCAAATCTAATCAAAGCAGCCCCTTAACATAAATAACTGGTATACCAAATTTGGAGCAAATCGGATATTTCTGCATGAAAAACCCATTTATCTGTATTAAGGGGGGGTTCTAGCCCCCTTTCCTCCCTTTAAACTTAACTAATAAACGTCCAAATCTAATCAGGGAAGCTACTTAACATAATAAACTGGTATACCAAATTTGGAGCAAATCGAATAATTCTGCATGAAAACCCCATTTATCTAAATTAAGGGTGGGGGTTAGCCCCCCTTTCCTTCCTTTATATGTAATTAATGAACCTCCAAATGTAATCAACGCAGCTCCTTAATATAATAAACCGGTATACCAAATTTGGAGCGAATCGAATAATTCTACATGATAAACCCATTTATCTAAATTAAGGGGGGTCTAGCCCCCTTTCCTTCCTTTATACTTAACTAATGAACCTTCAAATCTAATCAGGGAATCTCCTTAACATAATAAACCGGTATAGCAAATTTGGAGCAAATCGAATGGAAACTCGAATGGAATCTGCATGGAAACCCCATTTATCTAAATTAAGGGTGGGGGGATAGCCTCCTTTCCTCTCTTTATACTTAACTATGAACCTCCAAATCTAATCAAGGCAGGTCCTTAACATAATTAACCGGTATACCAAATTTGGAGCAAATCGGATATTTCTGCATGGAAAACCTATTTATCTAAATTGAGGGTGGGGGGTATTCCCCCTTTCATCCCTTTATACTTAACTAATGAACCTCCAAATCTAATCAGGGAAGCTCCTTAGTATAATAAACCGGTATGCGAAATTTGGAACAAATTTTATATTTCTGCAAGAAAAAAAACCCATTCATCTAAATTAAGGGGGGTCTACTCCCTTTTCCCCCTTTATCCTTAACAAATGAACCCCAAAAGCTAATCAGGGCCTTATCAGAATGAACATGGAAAAAAAAATTGAAGCAAATCGGATATTTCTATCAAAAGTTATCGCGTTACGTACGTACGTACATACAGAACCGGCGGGCACATAAGCTCTTAGGCTTTGATAACTTGTGAGCTAAAAAGTAGTAGAAATTTTTAAAAATTCAAAAATTTTGAAACTTTTTAAAATTTTAATTAAATATGCAGTTAAAATATTTTTTGTTTCAGAATATACTTTTAGTTGAACATTGAAATGCAATGAGTTCACCATTTGAATCATATTATACAAAAATAAACAAAATTGTTGAAAAGATAAATTGCCCCCTTAATTTGTTTTATAAAAATGAAGAGGTTAATTTCTGTAATAACATTTTCATGTAGGCATATCTACGGAGGATAAAAATGTAGAATGCTTTGTTTGATAATGCCATCTTATTCAGGGTGAGGATATGAAACTTGTAGTAAATATCTCATATACGGCTTTATGCATATGAATTAAAAACTTATTTTTATCAATAATGTTTATTTTTTAAACCAAGAACAGAGGGTACATAAACTGCATGATCTTTTCAAGTTCATTGCGAATACCTCAAAATTAAAGACAAATATAATTTTGCACATTCACGGTTAACAACTGAAATTAAAAACGGATGCCTTTTGCCTCTGAACATTTTTATAAGGTGAAAAATGTTATTATATTTTGTAAATTATTGCACAGAATTGTATTGCAACAGAGGATTCAATAAAAGTTTTGTGACAATAATTCAAAGCATAATTAAAAAAAATGCTTTTGGTAAGTTTGGATTGTAAGTATATAAAGATTCCAAGAAAGTAAAAATTGCGCTTCAAACCTTATCAAGAATTATGATTATGGCAATATACTTTGATTTGGAAATATTTATATGTTTGTTTGACAGGTTTTTCTTACTAAAAAAAATCGACGATGGTAATATTGGCCGACGGGCTGGATTTATTTGCTTTTATTTATTTATTTATTTATTTTTGAAATGAAACACAATTCTTTCTCTAAATTAAGCAAAATTACTTTGCTTTTTAACTTTTATATTAAAAGAACATTTTAATTAATAAAAACTATAAAATATAATACTCAGTGATAAATTTTAAAATTTTTAATTTGTAAAATAAAGCTGCAAAATAATAAAAATATATGTTTCGAAGAAACAGAACAAAGATAAATGAAAAGTTACATGTTTTTCAGACACAGGCTGTTGAATAATTACTTTTCGAGGAATAATTAAAATCTTTTAATCCTAAAAATGATTATCTTGAAGTTTTGATTGGGCGGAGGCTATTTTCGCAATGAAAAATGATTTTCTTTTGAAGGTTAATGCCAAAGATTGAATAAGAAATAGAAAAGAGAAGTCTTAAGGGAGAAATAACAAGGACTTTTCTTTCTCTCGATAGTGTTTATAAGTTAAAACGTTAGGTTAAAGAAGTAATTATGAATAATTTTTCCTTTTAAAAACTTTCACAAAATATCTTGAAGAATATCATGAAGTAAAATCTAAAAGGTTTTATTTCTAATTAATAGTTATCAATATTTTTTAGTAGGCTAGTTCTATGAGTTTTTGTGGTGCAAGTCACATAGCTGATAACTGCTAGGCTTGTTGGCCAAAGTTATTTTCTAAAAGTTTGTTTGGCTTTATTCAATTAATGAGATATGTCCCATAAAATAAGTCACATTTTTCCGTTCTAAAATACTGGTAACCAAAAATCGTAACGCGGGACTTACACTAAAAGTAATCATGGAAATAGCCAGTAGTCTCTTTAAATTCAGAAAAATCATTCGTTTTCCCAATAACAAAACATATTGAACCATCACTATTTGTATTGACTATATCTTGGACAATATTGGATGTAACTTGGCTATATCTTGGCAAGAATTATTGCCAGAATGTTGGAGTGATTACATTTTACCAATGTTACAATGACACTGGAAAAAAATATTTCCCACTTCATTTCCAATATTTTGATGTAAAGTTAATTTATCGGCAGTATTGCCATTTTATTGGAAAAACTCCCAATGTAAAGTCAATATTTCTGCAAAAGTGGCATTTAATTTCAAATATTTCTAATATAAAGAATATATTCAATCAATATTGGCATTTTAGTGAAAACATTTCTGATGAATGCAATGTAGGCGCAATATTTGGTCCTATTATAACCTACATAACGACTGGTTTTCTACTAAAGGCGGCATAAAAAAAGGAGTCATATTTTTCTTATATTTACTACTGATAATATTCTATTAATTTAATCTTATAGTATTAATTTTCTTAAAATCCTTAAGAATTTTCAAAATAGTTATTAAGATTTTCAAAATCTGAAAAATATAAGCTTAGTCGTTTAAGCTTGGGAGTGAACTGAGCAAATCGGGTAGGTCAAGGTTTCTCAAACTTTTAGACTGAAGTACCGCCAGGTGACAATCTCAAAGCTAATACAGAAAAACCTGTGTAAAGGAATATGTCTAAAACGAAATATTCTTTTGTGCTTCCGTCTGAGGATATAAACTGTACCATTTTTGGGTGACAAATACACTGTAAAAAAACGACATTTTTACAGTACAAAGTAATGTTCATCTCTCGCACAAACTCGATCACAGTGAATGTGCTGTATCTTTCTTTGGTTTCCTGACTATATTAACATGGAAAATACAGTAGTTGCGTAAAATTACCAGCACAATGTGCTGTCAATTTGGACGCCAGCAGTTTGTGCTGTAAAAAATGCATCCAAATTTCCAGCACATTGTGCTGTTAATTTTACGCAACTACTGTATTTTCCATGTTAATATAGTCAGGAAACCAAAGAAAGATACAGCACATTCACTGTGATCGAGTTTGTTCTGGCAAATCTACAGTGTTTTTTTTTTTTTTTTTTTTTTTTTTTTTTTTACAGTGTAAAGATATATTTAAATATAAAACTACTGCATAGCTTTGTTAAACATGGAAAAAAAATACACATTTGAAATCGCCTTGATCGCCAATTTTTTGTGATATGAATACTATGTTTATATCAGTAGTAAAATACACATAAGAAAATTTAATAAGTGAATAACATACATAAGAAATTTACATAACTTCTGAAAGTAAACTGCTTATTAATGCCAGATCGAAGTTCGTTGAAATAAGTAATATACACACATACAATAGAAGAAAACCTTTTTTTTTTTCGGGGTGTATGAAAGGTCAACTCAATATCAACCGAATATTACTTCCATTTATCTAAAAATTCGAACCCAAATTACATGCAAAACGCTGTCAAACAGAGAGCAAACGCCACGGAGCCAGTGTACTGAAACATCAAGAGTGAGGAGGGGAGGGGGGAGATTGAGCAGCTTTTTGATTTCACATGCTGTAATTTTTATTTCATTTTACGTACCAGAATCAGACTTTCGGGTACCAGTAAACAGATCTTCACGTACCAGTACTAGTACGCGTACCATATTTTAAGAACCCATGGGGTATGTCATTCTACGGTAAACATTTCATTTCAGCGTAAAAAGTTCAATAATAATAAAATAAATTAAACAAGAAATCTTATTTTTATATCCACAGTTCCTCTCTCACTTCTTTTCAGATTTATATTAGGTGGAAGTATAAATAAATATATTATAATAAATAAATATAAAAATAAATATAAATATATAAGTATGGTCTTTTTATTAATTGATGATGCATTTTTTAAAATAAAAATGTAAGGTTAATTTCTTTAATTATATTGTAAAATTCAATAATAATAAAATAAACTAAACAAGAAATCTTATTTTAATATCCACAGTTTCTGTCTCACTGTTTTCAGATTTATGATAGGTGGAAGTGAAGTATGGTCTTTTTATTAATTGATGATGCATTTTTTAAAATAAAAATGTAAGGGTTAATTTCTTTAATTATATTGTAAAATTCAATAATAATAAAATAAACTAAACAAAAAAATCTTATTTTAATATTCACAGTTTCTGTCTCACTGTTTTCAGATTTATGATAGGTGGAAGTGAAGTATGGTCTTTTTATTAATTGATGATGCATTTTTTAAAATAAAAATGTAAGGGTTAATTTCTTTAATTATCTTGTAAAATTCAATAATAATAAAATAAACTAAACAAGAAATCTTATTTTAATATCCACAGTTCCTGTCTCACTGTTTTCAGATTTATGATAGGTGGAAGTGAAGTATGGTCTTTTTATTAATTGATGATGCATTTTTTAAAATAAAAATGAAAGGGTTAATTTCTTTAATTATATTGTAAAGTTCAATAATAATAAAATAAACTAAACAAAAAATCTTATTTTAATATTCACAGTTCCTGTCTCACTGTTTTCAGATTTATGATAGGTGGAAGTGAAGTATGGTCTTTTTATTAATTGGAGATGCATTTATTTTATAAAAATGTAAGGGTTAATTTCTTTAATTATATTGTAAAATTCAATAATAATAAAATAAATAAAACAAGACGTCTTATTTTAATATCCACAGTTCCTCTCTCACCTCTTTTCAGATTTATATTAGGTGGAAGTGAAGTATGGTCTTTTTATTAATTGGTGATGCATTTTTTTAAATAAAAATGTAAGGGTTAATTTCTTTAATTATATTGTAAAATTCAATAATAATAAAATAAATTAAACAAGAAATCTTATTTTAATATCCACAGTTCCCGTCTCACTGTTTTCAGATTTGTGTTAGGTGGAAGTGAAGTATGGTCTTTTTATTAATTGGTGATGCATTTATTTTATAAAAGGTAAGGGTTAATTTCTTTAATTATATTGTAATGTAGGGCAAATCTACAGAAGCTACAAATGCACAATGTTTTGCTAATGCCATCTTATTTAGGGGAGCATATGAAATTTGAAGTAAATATCTAAAATACCGTTTTATCGTATGAATTAAAAATTTATTTTTTATTAAATAAATGTATTTTTTTGTATCAAGAACGGGGGATACTTAAAGTTCATGACTTTTTCATATTCATTGAGAATACATCAAAATTAATCAAAACGTTTCATTTGTGCGTTAACGGTTAACGGCTGAAATTAAAAACGAATGCATCTTGCCTATGAATATTTTAGTGAAAAATACAACTATACTTTGTAACTTATTCCACAGAACTTTATTGTAACGGAGAATACAAGGGATGCTTGTTACAGTAATTCAAAACATAATTTTAAAAAGAAATGTTCTCTCATTAAAAATAGAAAAAAGTAATTTACATACAAAATAATTTTCAGAGGAAAAATGCTTTATTGAATGAATAGTATATTTATAACATTAACAAAATAAGTGATATTGTTAATAGAGGAAATTATTTGTTACACGCAGTGAAGATTTATAACCACACTTTGGTTAATTAGAAAAAAAATCAAATATCGTCTATTTTCACCAAACAGATAGGAGAAATTGGGAGGGTTGACCATAGGGGAGGGTTGACCCACACTTCAGTTTTCATATTTAATCGAATTTCAGAGTTTTGCCAAAACGTGGAAACAAAAGCTACAGAAATGCTCAAACAATAATCTTTATTTCATGCAGATAATTGAAACAGGTGTGGAAAAATCAATTGTAAAGCGTTTTCAGCTTAAAAAGTGTATTTTTTTGGAAATATTTTGCAAGATTTTCTCAGATGAAACCTATCATAGAAATTTAAGTAAGTAGGTTTTAAATAATGTAAAAGTATTGAGCTTTCATTTCAGGCATAAAGGTTGTACAGTAAACTAGGTTAAACATAACCATGAACTATACTTTAAAAAGTGCCTATGAGGGAAGCTTGACCCAATCCATGTGAGGGAGGGTTGACCAGATAGTCAAAGCTCCCTTAGTTAAGTGTTTTTGGAAATATTTTTATTATACACTGTTCATAATGAAGGTTCATAATGACACGTTATATTTCTAAAATAATGTAAATTTATTCTGTAAAGCTACAGTAAAATGGGGTGATAGAAAAGATAATGTTTAAAATTGATTAAAGGACGATGTGAAAAATTACTATAGAAGCAAGAAAAAAATTTAATGAAATATGAATGGGAAAGTTGATAGGAACTTTTATTTCATTTAAATAGTACCCATAGTAGGTAAATAGAAAGTACTATGTAAAAGACCTGAAAGGATGAAAGAAGCATCATTAAGAAATGTTAACTGTTCATGCTTCTGCAAATAAACATAACATTAATCAAAACACTTTAGGAAGACAAATTTCACCAAGATGAACATAATGAGATGAAGCCAAACTATGTGGCAACTAGTGTTGCCAGGTCGAGTGTCACAAAAAGTGAGTGTTTAAAACGAAATTTTTCTCTTGTGCCTTGAATTCCGTCTAAGCAAATTTGTTACACATCACATTTTCCCAAATAATTTTTAATAATGATTAAACCATCTAGCATAAAGTTATTCTGCCTTTTTTTAAACAGATTTTATTTCCCTTAACAAATATTTCAATATAAAACAAAGTGGGTCAAGCCCCTCCATATGTGGAGAACCTTGACCCATTTTTTTTTCACGATTAAAATCAATCATTTTTCAAGTTTCTTATATATTACACTTATGTCGCAATTTTATTTTGATAACTGATTGTATAACGAATAAAATTATATATAAAACTTAATTCTAGGTTCAAAATTTAAAAAAAAATATATAAAATCATTTTGTAAAAAATTGGTCAACCCTCCCCAGTTTGTCCTACTTCACATATATTATGTAAAACCGCTGAAACATTAAAAAATATATTCTGCCAAATATTAATAGCAAAAAGTAACGTTTTCTGAAGAATGACCAAAGTATGCCACCACACATATACTATTTAAACAATATTTTGCAATCACGCACCACAAGTAAAGGTTATTATCCTTTATTTAATCATACATTTATATTTCTTTGATTAATCTACAACGAAATTGTTAACCAAAATTATCAGCAGCATTAACAAAGTAAGACAGAGTCAGTCTGCTAGTTTTCCAGGTAATATACTTTTATAAAAAAATTGTTTTGTAAACTGTAAAGATTAATGCAATAAGGTCCAGATGCTTAGTTTTAATACTGTTTGTTACATAGTTAATTAATCTAAAAAAAAATTTACAAAAAAGAAAAAGTAAACAAAAACAAAAAACGAAATTTTACTGCGTTCTGATAATTAAATTGAAAGTAAAATATTTGAATGATTACGATATTATAAAATCTATATACATTATAGTTCAAAACAATTAGTACATTTAGGAATGATATACACGTCAATACACAAAATTTTTGTATAGAGTATCAGGGTCAAAAGTCAAAATTTTAGTGTATCACACTCGAAGCCTAAACCGGGTTTACATTCACAACTTTATTAAACAATTTTTATTAAATATTTTTTGAAAATCTTAATACGAAGCCATGTATTTTTTAATTTCATTTGTCTTGCCACATTTACCCCGAATGCAAATTCTCATTGCCCTATCTTCAAAAACATGCGAAGTATGAGTTAATACGGGGACTTAATACAGAAAACGCATTTTCGAAATTGCGTGATGTTGCGGTTAAAGATGTTAAAATAATGATGTAACAATAAATTGTAAACGAGAGTAACAATATTCATTAGAAAATGCATAATTATATCTTTCACTTGCTATGCAATGAAATAGCAGACAAGAAATTTTCACCTTTAATGTAAACTGTAGCCCTTAAAATTATTGAATAATTTAAACTAACATACTTTTTAAATCAACTGATAACGTGACAACTAATTATCAGAAGTGAAAGAAAATTTATATTGGATTCAGAATTTTTAATAATCGCATTATTAATTAATATTACAAAACATATTCACAAAAAATACGCATGTACGTTATAATTGGGCTTTTACAAAGTGTCATATATAACAAAAAGTAATGAAATACATAAATTATTGTCCGAGTTATGCGTAAATACCATACTGCCAACTGAGGTAACTTTGGCCCATTAAAGGTAACTTTGGCCCAAGAGAGAAAAAAGATTAAATCTGCTATATTTTCTACATAGCTTGAGTTATCGACAAAGTTTTGGTCTCAAAATATAGGTGGTATCATTAGCTTGAGGCTGGCAGCTCGTTGTAAGTAGGTAGCCAAATTTCCTCCGTGACAGCACCAGTCAAACAAAAATGTGTGAAGACGGTGAGAATTTAGCTCTTACAACTTTTGAGTGCCAAGCTGTAAATTAATTCATTTGGACCTTAGTAAGTACGTGTTATTATAACTACATTTGTGTAGATCAAGACCTAATGTAGGTTTGTTCGTTGTCCTTCCTGAGAGAACAAATAAAAGCGTTTTTCTAAGTTGGGTTAACTTTGGCCCAACATTTGGAGAAACATTGGCCCAACCAATTATCATTTAAATTTTTGTATGTACTTCCTGTCAATGCATAAAAAAATGTTATAGTTAAAGGGGAGATTTTTCTTATTTTGTTGAATTTAAACCTTGATGTTTTTGTTTATTTGTAGTATACTTATGAAAATAGACATTTGTGCTTATACAAGCAATAATTTTGTTGAAAATTCATGAAACAAGAAAGCTATTGACAAAGATGACTGTAGCGTTGGAAATTTTGTACTTGTGCTGTTCAATGGCAATATCTGTCCTGGAAGGATTACTTTGAAATTAATGGAGGGTTGTGTTGTTGACTCCATGGAAAAGAAGTTAAAGTGTTGGCGTTGGCCACAGAGACCGGACTCGATGGTGTATGAATGGAACGATATTGTTGAAAAAATTAGTCCACCCAAACTTCTATCTAAGCGAAACCAGTCTTCAGTTGCAGACGTGAACCACGTTAAGCAATATTTATGAGTTTTGTAATAATTTTTTCATTAAAATATATGCTAATTTACTGCCTTTTAACATGTTTACACTTCTTACCCTCTCTCCCCCGTCTTTTTCAATAGGATAACATTGGTCCACATCACGCTGTAGGCTCTATAACATTCGTTTTAACACATGAGCCAATCTTACCCCAATTCAAGGTAACATTGGCCCAAAACTTTCAAAAATACTTTTTGGTAAAAAAAAAAAAAAAAAAAATCAATGTCGACAAATTTATGATAACGATGTGGTTCCATATATTCTTAGCAAACAAAAAATTAATGTGATACTAATTTTTTAAAATTAAATAAGGGAATGGAGATGCTAAACATGCCATGAAATAGAAAAAATTGGGCCAAAGTTACCCCAGTTGACGGTGCGTTTATTTTTACATTGATTGTTTATTTTTTTCATTACTTTATATCTCACTAACTTGTTATTCAAAATTGATACCAATTTCTATTTCAGTATTTTTTGGCATGTGAAACGCAAGATTCAATAAAATTATGGTTTTCCAATGAACCTTTAAAAGTTAGGTTTTTAACATGTAGATGATCCCTTACGACAGAAAAAAAAAAAAAAACTTTATACGAAATAAATTGATACTCTCTTCTCTCTCCCCCCCCTGCATTAACTGCATTTATAGTTACCGTTCCAATTTTATTTTCATTTTGTACATCTTATGAGATTATATAGAAATTTTTTACTTTCGTCTTTATTAATTGCCGTTAAATTTTAAAGTGCCTCCTTTACATTGTTTCATCACAATGCCATGTGAAAAGAGCAAATAAGATTGAAAAAAAAATAGCAACTAAAATATGAAATAAAACGGTAATAAAATTTTAGCACATTTTTTTTTTCTTTCAGAATCTATCATTGAGGCAGATAAAGAACATACGTGATCAAGCACCTGGTTAGTAAAAAGCCGACGCATTTGATTTTGCCTGCAGTGGTATATTGATTTAACCTTGCATGATTTTTAGTGTTTTCACAGAAAAATCTCTTTACAGAATATTCTTAAAACAAACTAATTATTTTTTCATTCTAAAACACGAAAATTATCGAAAACTGTTAAATAAATATCTTTTTGAACATTAAAGAGAAAGTATCCTCCTTGAAAAGCGGCACTTTCAGGTTTGTACACAGCCAGATAAATGACAACAATGGTAGGATAAACGCAGGTAAGTTAAACCACACTTTATGAATCTTAATACAATTAATTTAATTGGTAAATAAATCATATGAGTTGTAATTTTCCTACTGATTGAAAAGTGTCTAGGCCAGGATTTGAACCAGGGACTTTTGACTTAAGCTTTGGTTCAAATCCTGGCTTGGACACTTTTTGTTACTCAGTTGGAAAATTACAAATTACATGATTTATTTACCAAATGGAATAATTGTTTGAAAATTCATCAAATGTAATTAAGTATCCAGCGTTTACTTGGAGTTCCATTACCTGCAATTTATTCTACCGAGCTGTTTCAGATTACCGGTCAGATGCTTTTATCAAAACGTTATCTGGTTGAATTATGGTTGGTTGGTTGATTGATTTTTGACGGCCGATTATCTACTCGAGGGATATAGGCCCTAAGAGAAAGTGCCCTACGTGGGGGTCTTTCTAAGGGAACCTAGCCCGTATTTACGCTTGGAAAACTAAGGTTCGAAGAAAACCACGAAAACTCTGAAAGATTAGGCCGACGGGCGCGATTGGGATCGAACCCAGCACCGCCCGTCTACGAGCTTCGCGAGCAGAACCTCTCGGCCACTGGTGGGGCGGTTGAATTATGTCCGTCAGATTTGTCCAAGATAGCTCAGTTGTCAGATCATTTCATTGGTAGATTAAACCAAAGGTCCTTGGTTCAAATCCCGTTCTGGACACTTTTTCGCCTAGTTGAAAAATTACAACTCAAAAATTAAACCATGTTTTCCATAAAATTAAATTTGCATACCTCTGCCTTTATCATAAAGTAGAAAAAAGTATTAGATTTGATAATTGCTGAATAAGAACATTTGCAAATTTTATGCGTTTACGAATAAAAATGAATTCAGGAAAGTGTCAGAAAGTAGCCAGTAGGAACTCGAGAAAGGCCTCATCTTTGAACAGTCTGAAAAATATTATCGATTTCGAATTATTTACTATTCGTAAAATGCTAAAATGATTGAATGACACCAGAATTTACAAGCAGATTTATTTCAAAATAAATAAAAGCGTACTTATACATTCACGTACTTGGATCACACAGCCAGAGCTTTCACCTAAATAAGCATGCCAGATTGTCCTCCATTTTTATTCAGAAATTTCGAGTTCATACCACAAATAAAGAATAGAATTTTACTCTTTATTTAATAAGAGATATTTAGCAATCACATAAAGTAAAATTCTTCTTTCGAAAGTTACGGTATGAATTTGAAATCTCGGATTAAAATTGGAGGCCAAACTCTGCAAACCTGGCATAGGCTATTATGCTGTGATGGAAAAGTAGCCCTACATCCAGCGACACCAATGGTAACGGACCCCCCCCCCCAAAAAAAAAAAAAACAACAACAAACAAACAAAAAAAACAAAAAACAAAAAAACAAACAAACAAAAAACAAACAGCAGGTGCTTGTTAAACACTTAAGAAATTACAAATAACTGACTCCCCAAAGCTAGTACAATAAAACACAATATTACAAAGATTACATATATTTACATGTTATAGCATATGTCCAAGACGGGTAATAGGTTAATTAAAGTTAATAATCAAACAAAATAAAATGTAGAAGTTTTAAAGACATTTACAACTTTAACATATATCCTATAACTAAATAATTTAAACTCAATTCCGTGTAATTCTATAAAAGTTCAAACAAAACTTAAGTGAATATAACTAAAGAGGAAATGTTCTTTTAAACAATACATTCTCGTACTTAAAAAAGGGAAATTTTCATTCTAAAATTCTGGTTCCAACGTGGCATTTAAGGATTAAAATTAAGTGTTCCAAAATATACTACCGCCCTTCAAGAGGTTAAATAGTAAGAATTAGTAATCACTGCTCTGATCACCTTCCTATATTTGTGCGAGATAGGGACCTATTTGCTTAGAAAATTTCTGAATAGCAGATGAAAGCAAAACTGTTTCTATTCTCGAGTGAACGGATAAATGACTAATGAACTGCTCATTTTTTGAGTTGACCTGTGCTGTTCTTCCGCGAAACCAGCACTTTTTTGTCGGTGGTCCCGACGAAAAGATCCACAGTTAGTTTTCGATGTAATTTTGCTGGCATAAGGCTCTGTGCAGATCACATTTTGCGGTGAGAGTCATAAATTATTTCTATGGGTTCTATTCTTCATTTGTTCCGTGGTCAGTTGACCTTTTTTATTTCTCTTCAAAGGTTTGAAAGCAAAGCGCTCAAAATCAACAAAAGAAAGTACCCCCATAGGAGTTAGTAAAAATGTCAGGGACCCTACCCTGCTATTTCCCCTATTCTGTTGCAGTGCGACAAAGATTCTTCATATAAAAAAGCTGAAAAATTACCTCCTTTCGTCGTATAGATGCAGGCGAGCATAAGGTTTGGTATAGATCAAATTCAGTGACAATAGTCATAAATTATTTTTCCGGGATTTCTTTTCCGAAGACACTAGTTGTGACCTTTTTAAATTGTTCTTCAAATGTAAACAAGGCGCGCAAAATCAGCAGAAGTTTTCAATAGGGGGAGGTGATAAACATGCCAGGGACCCTCCTCCACTATTACTCCTGTTCTCTGGCAGTGTGAAAAAGATTCCTCACATCAAAGAACCCAAAAAAGAGAACTGTCTTCTGTCGCGTAGATGTGGATCGAACTTAAACTCACTTAAAAAAAAAAGAAAATTAAAGTCCCCAAAATTTTCTCCTCTTTTTTGCCTTTTCTTTTGTTAATTCATTCCAAACTCCTTGGAAGAATAATAAAATATTTGTTGTTTGGGAACAATATATCGCTTATAAGTCAGCAACTGATTACAAGCTCTTTCCGGAGCAGTTTCATCGCAATGAATGAAAGAAATCGGGAGATCATCTACACAGGTCCGACTGGGGAAGACGCTAGCAAACCCATATCAAACAATTTTCGAAAAAGAATCATGATGGCTTGCTTTGAGTTTGCAGGCCTAGGCTCCGCGATCGTTAACTTATTTGGTGTAATTATGTGTCTGAAACGCATGCGAATTGAGCAGGGTGAAATTTCCCAAGTCTGGAAAATGTTTTACCACATTCTCTGCCGTGATAATAGGGTGAGGAAACTTGTACTTATTTTGTTGATTTTATATGCTTTGCTTGGAAACTCCTATGAATAGAAATAAAACAAGTTGGAAATTCCCCGTCAAACGTGGCAAATGAGGTGCGTTCGTACTATAACTAGTTTTATAAATATTTTTTGCACCACATATTGTACAGAATGTATATTTTAGTGCACTTCATAAGTGCATATCTATTTCATTCTGTTAAAAAGGCTGTAACATCATTTAAATGCACTTGAAATAATTTGTTCTCATTGGTCGTAATGTAATGAAAAACTTTTGACTGTCCTTGTAATTAAACTATACATCAGATTTTCATAAAATTTGAAATTACTCGACAAAATTTTGCAACAATCGTATATTTAAAATTTCAGACCATTCGGTTGGTTAGTTTTTGTTCTGTTATATGCGGACAGACAGACTGAACAACGGCTATAGGTGCAACGTATTTATATAATTACGAGTTCACCTAAAACGAGTGACCGCAAAGAACAAGTGCACAAGCAACTGATTACAAAATATAGGATCCGTTTTAGTGACAAACTCCTATTTAGTTCATTATGGACTTTCTTGTCATCAGAAAAGTCTAGGTCCCTTTTGAACGGCTTCCAAAAGAATGTTTGCTCTTTCTATCACTCATACATCACTTCTAAATATCGCATAATTTGAGTCATTATATCATAGAATAGGGAAAAAAGGTACTTTCGAGTGAAATTCATTTGAAAACTGTGACTCAATAGTGGCTTTTTAGGACTTTTAAATAATTTTCAAGCATAATTTTGTATAAAATCTATCTCAACAACGAACATTTGTTTGCTACAGTAATGTAAAGTAACTCGTGGTAGAGTTATCACAATTGTAAATTGATCGCCCAGAGCAACTTTAAAAGGAAAAAAAATAACCATTAATTCGATTAATCATATCATATACCACTCTTACGGCGCTAAACTAAAATCTGTCAACGAAACGATAGTTTTCATTTTACGTTAAACTTAAAATTAATAACAAGTGAAGTTAAATTGTTTAAAAAATATGTTGCATCAGAATATGCTTGGAATTGTATTTTAGGTTTCAGATTTATCTCGATATGTCTTGAACTAAGACGGTGAGTACCACGCAAGGAAACAATTTATAACTTTCTGGTTTGCCTATTTTCCTCTCACATGCGACTGAAGTCTAACGTTAAAAAAATACCTAAAAGATCTCACAGAGTCAATTTCTCGGACGAATCACTGTTGAAATTTTTAATTCCTGCTTCCAATTCCAACATTTACTAGAAATGAGCGTGTTAGCCACTTAAGTAAAAAGCCCTAGAGCAGGGGTCAAAGCGTCCTATATTTTTTGTATGTTTGCTATTGCTACCACCTTTTTCAAACTATAATTCTGATGGTAGACTCCTATTGCACATGTTAAAGAAAGCTGCGACGAATATTATAGTTTAAAAATAGTGTGGCGCTATATAAAAAAATATAGGACGCGTGCCTGTCACATGTTCTTAATTTTCTTTTAGTCAGAGACTATTAAAGCTTTGGTGCAAACTTTCATATAGTATTTTAGTTAAGCAAGTATTTTTTTACTTATTTTCGTTTTTGAGAGAATCTCTTTTACAGCACTGTGACGAATTTGTGACCAAAATATGAATGCACCATGACTAAATTGCAACTATCATTGTCATGCTTGCCAGTTTGGCCTCCATTTTCACTCCGAATTCCCACCGGAGCTTCTTAAGTAAGAATCTTTACTTTAAGTAATCACGAAATGTCTGTAATTAAATAAATCTGAAAAATCTCTTCGCATTTTCTGGTATGAATTCGAAACTTCGGAATAAAAACGGAGGCCAAACTGGCAACCTTGATCATTGTCTTAATCGTTGATAGATGACGTGAATGATGAGTCGTAAGGAAGTTATTGTGACGTACATGTGTCCGATTTTGCGATGAGGTGCAAATAATGGAATGTGACTAAAAAATAAGTCACGGCGATTTCACATTGAAGTCACCAAATGACGTTCACTTGAGAGTTAGTAAGTGACCAATAAAGAAGTCATTTTTTGCTCACAGTGATCTGTGACCCTTGTGACCAGTTGTGACGTTACATCGAATGGTAGTGCAATTAAGACATTCTCTCTAATAAAATTTATTCTTTTCGCAAAACCCAACTCTGACAGCATACAACCGGGCTAGTTTTTACTCCTTTGATTTTTGTTATAGTTTTTTTTTTAATATTAGGATAGTTTCAATTTCAGAACCAGTTCCAACCGATTCCGAAAGGAAAAGTATTTTTTTTTAAAAATCTGAAACCAAATTCGAAAAAGTAAAAACTAGCCCGATTGTAGATCGTCCTCAGCTGTCCTATGCAAAAAAATTCATTCAAAAATATTGAAATCAAAGCGAGATATTTGAAAATAACGCTCCCATAGACCTAGCATTAGCGTTAGAATTTCTCCGCGTGACTAGTGTGGACTCTTAAAGGAATGTAATAAAATACGGAGTTTGAATGCGTTATAAAATATAGTGTGTCCTAAAAAGGACTGAGCGTTTTTTAAATTTAATAACAAGTAAAAGGTGGCATATATTCAAGTTATTGTTGTAGGAGATCACTGTGTGAAGTCAAGAAATTCTTTACTACAATTCCTTGTTTTAGTAAAAAATAGCACCGAGAAAATAGCGTTGTGCTGCCTCAAATTCTTATAATGCTTAAACTAACGGATAAAAATTTATCAAAATTAACTCAGTTTTAACCTACATTCTGTTCAGCTGTTGAAAGGTAAAAAATATGGTATGCTTTTTGAACTAACAAGGTTATTTTGAGAAGTATTACAGTTTGGGACACTGCAGCGTCATCTAACGGTGATATTTGGAACGTGAACAAAGAAGCGCAGTAAATAAATTCCAGACTTCACTTAATACTCTCCTGCAAGAATAAATTCAACAACTGTCACTGTTTACGTGTTATTGAATTAAAAAAAAAAATCATTCATTTGTATATGCAAGCATATGGAACTGGATAAGAAAATAAAATATAAAAATAAAAACAAAACTCTGGCTGCACTACAATTCAAGAACGATTACGATTTCCAATTCCGTTTTGTGATCACTGACCCTGTATATCCCTTAAATGCATCGTGTAAGTCAGGAGTTACGTGATCGTTTTTTTTTCCATTTGTCGCTTTCTATTGGTCTTTTGGTGATCTATTATGTGTTACTTACGTATGATAACATGCATTTAAGGTCGTGAAGTCTATTTTTGTTCTGATTTGATATCACGGGGAGCCAATAACATCTTTTGTTGATAATGCTTGAAATGTGTTCGACTGGCGTTTTTTCTCTATCTTTATAAGGTAGCCATTATTAATTCTCCAAACTATTAAAAACATTATAAAAATTATTATATCGTTGAATAGTTGTTATTGTTCAGTGTAAACACGTTAAAGTAAGTATATAATTTAAAATTATCACTTTTTGAGCAATTTTTGTTATCTAACTCAGGAGTGACATTGTGACATTATGTCAGCAACAGAATCTTGAATAAATTTTTTCACTATTTTTCTATTAACAAAATAGACTCAAATATAATGTTTTCAGAACAAAATAAAAAATCATGCATTAAAGGGTTAAAGTATATATTCCTGTCAAGTGGTCAGCCTGACGCGGAATCCTCAGTGTTTAATTTTAAAGTACGCTTGGTGCTCAATTTATCAACCTCGAAGGATAAAAAGTTCAGTGAATCTTGTGCAAATCTGGAGGCTAACCTCGGACTCGCTGCAGGCCGGAGCTTCACAATTCAGCATCTCAGCGCAACGGGTTAAACACTTAGCTGGCGGGAATCTTGTGTATACATTTTAAATTGTACAAATAAAAGGCTTATATTTCAAACTATTAGCTCTTTTTTGTATATAATACTTACTCAATTTCTTATCCGTTTTGTAAAGTTTCTTCGTAGTAAAATACATTATTTTATTTTAGAATATCCCGGAGTTTATTAACTTCTTTTATGAACCAAGAAGGGTGTCAAGCTTCAAATGGAATTTCAAATCGGATTCGTTTTGATGTACTAAGGATAATAAACATGTTTTCTCCTCTTATTCGTCTCCTGCCTTTCTTGTGTTTTGTATCGTCACTACCACGCCAGGAAAGCGTTTCCGACCCTGAGTTGCTATGCAAATCTGAATCCTTGTGATGTCCCCTACCTCCCCTTAAAGTTTATCCCCTTTACTTCTGGGATACCCTGTATAAGACTTACTCCATTTCTTATCCGTTTTATAACGTTTCTTCGTAGTAAAATCAGGGCTCCCAATCGGTCCGTTTTTTGAACACCACTTTTATTTAAAGAAAAATCTTGTTTATAAATTTCGTAGAAACATACCGGGAAGAGCGTTTTTCTTGCAGTTGTTGCAGAAATCTACCACGAATTTCTTTCTAAAAATTTACTGGTTTAAAAAAAAAACGGATCCTTGGGAGCCCTGTAAAATATTAGGGTCTACAGAAATGTTCTGTCCGATAATGTTATTAGACGCCTACTTTTTTAAAATTCCAATTTCTTCATTGGCACCACTTTTTTGAAATGATAAAATTCCCATTGTTTTCACATTTCCCATTAAGGTGGAAACAATGGGAATTTTACTATTTCAAAAAAGTGGTGCCAATGAAGAAATCTGAATTTTAAAAAGTAGGCATGAAATAACATTATCGGACAGAACTTTCTGATAGATCTAATACATAATTTTATTTTAGAATATCCCGGAGTTTATTAACTTCTTTTATGAACCAAGAAGGGCGTCAAGCTTCCAAATGATAAAATCGGAATCTGAGATCTACCTAATGAAGTTAAATAAAGGAATAAGCTTTATTACTGTTTTCGACTCCGAGCAGAAGTGGCTCCTTTAATAAAGAATTGAAGCAGTTGAATGCAAAATTTATTTTTGCTGTTTATGCTTTTTTATTACGTCATTTTTTACACGTCATGTATTTACTAAATACTAATTTTGAACCTATAAAACAAAGAAATTGTTCATTTTATAAGTAATAATAATTCTTAACTCTTCCCAGGAGAAAACCATGGCTGCGCTACTGTGTCTAAAAATGCATTTTTTAAATTTCTGAATTTCACCAGAATGCACATCTTTAAAATATGACTAGCTTAAAATCTTAACAATTACAAATTCCAAATTTTACACATCAAAGTCTTAAATTTCAAACTATTAGCTCTTTTTTACATATAAGACTTACTCCATTTCTTATCCGTTTTGTAAAGTTTCTTCGTAGTGAAATACATAATTTCATTTTAAAATATCCCGGAGCTTATTAACTTCTTTTATGGACCAAGAAGGGTGTCAAGCTTCCAAATGATAAAATCGGATTCTGAGATCTACCTAATGGGATTAAATAAAAGAATAAGCTTTACTGTTAGCGACTCCGAGCGGAAAATATTGATCCATTTGAGAGCTTGATTTAAAAGGTTTCTTTTGAATCTTCAGCTTGAGATAATTTTGAAATTCAATCGGAAAAGTATTGTTGAACTTCGGATTTCTATGTTTACTCGGCAGAACGTGTGTTTGATGTCAGATATTTAAATTAATGGATGTAATTACCAGTATGCGCAATAAAATGGAAGGAATCTCGATATAACATGATGTTTCGAGTTCTGTCGGAAGAGTTTTTCGCTCTCTTAAATTTTCAATCACAAAGAGGATTTCATAATTTTATCAGAACGGTAAATGTATTTACAAAGATGCAAATAAAATCCTCAGGAATGACTGATTTTACAAAAATCGTATATCACTCGACATTTTATGATTTTATAGTCTTTCTTTATTACAAATAAGTTTGAGTAAAAGAAAAACTTAATTCCTCCATTTCATCGTTTTAATCTCGCAAGAATTTTATCAAAATATTTACTTGAAGTTTATTTATGCAAAGTCTGGGGGTCAGCGATTAGAATTCTGGTTACAAATTTTAGTAACTCGAAGACATAGTTTGTGAGTTCAGTTCCGCCCGATCCACATTGAGAATTTCAGCAATAAAGGATGTTTCGAGTTTCATCAAAAGAGATTTTCATTCACTGAAATTTTGGATGACAAAGATAATATCATAATTAGATCAGTGTGCTAAAAGTATCCCCAAAGACGCAAAGTCCTGAGGAATAAGTTTGATTTTACAAAAGTCGTATATCACTTCGCATTTCATAATTTCAAAATCTTTACACACTTTTTTATTTATTTTTATTTTTAACGACTCATTTTCAGAAAATAAACTTAAATAAAAAATGTTTTTATTCCTGATCTTGTCCTTCTAATCTTGCAAAAAGGTAACCAGAATTTCGATTAGAATTTCATTTATGCAGGCTTAAAAGGGAATAAATGGAATTGTGGTTACAAATCTCCAAAGTTTTGGAGGGAGTGATCAGAAGAATTAATGAATGAGTAGAATGATTAAAATGATTATATTTGAATAATTTTTGAGGAAGTGATTGCGGAAGTTGAAGGTGGAGTTTGCGATTTTTGTCTTTATTTACCGTAATTTTCGGCGTATAATCCGCGGATCAAACAATTCTGTTTGGACACAGAAATTTTATTTAGAAATTAAAGCGAAATATTTACCACGATCTAATAAGTTATATTTTATTTAAATAAATTTCTGGGTAGAAAAATGATTGTTTGATCCGCGGATTATACGCTGGAAATTACGGTACTTCATTTTTCTTGTGATTTTATTGCGCCTCAATTTTAGAAATTAATCTTAAATAAAAGAGAGTTTTTATTTCGAATCACGTGATTTTAACCCTGTAATAAGATTATCAGAATGCTAATTAGAATTATGTTCATGCAAACGTTTAGGAAAGTCATTAAAATGCTGTTTATAAAATTGCAGAAATTTTGAGGTGTGTGATTAAGATACTAGCCACAAATTTGCGAAACTCGAAGTTGATGTTTGTGGGTTTGATTCCGCACGGCCCAGCTGGGAATCGAAGCATAACATGGCATTTTAAGAGTTTCATCGAATTAGCTCTCGTTTTCAGAAAATTACGATGACAAAGAGGATTTAAAGTTGTGTTTAGCTTCCGGTAACCCGATTTTACATGAATCCGTGTCTCGAATCGGAACGGATCGGAGCTGTTTTTTCATTGTGGGTCGGGTTGACTCTAATTGTTTCTTGATCGGTTCGGTTTCTGGTTGAATTTAGCTGTTTGCGGGCCGGAATCGTATTAACCCGATTTACCAAAAAAAAAAAAAAAAAAGTCCAAAATATATTTTCAGATGAAAACAATTTGTATGTGAATATGAATGAGCCTATATATATTAGTTTATCTTTACAAAAGATAAAATTTATGCTAAAGTTAATATCGTATTGAATTATAGATTAAGATATTTGTTTGCGGGTTTCGGGTTGACTAAAATATTTTTGTTGGGATTGCGTTGACTTTAAGTAAACTTTTCGGGTTCGGGTTGAGTATAACCCACATGACTCTAACAAGATTTCATGATGTAAGCGTTTCGTGGAATATGTTACATTACATTTTGTCATTTAACACGTTCACGCCGGCGCGGTGGGTCACACTCGACTTTCTCGGAGCTGCCAAGTCTCCGACTTTTTGGATACCAGTATTTTAATACAGAAAATGTTGTTTTATTTAACCCTCCGTCTACCAGACGGGCCCATTGGACCCGACAGGTACATACAAAATATTCATTCAAACCAGAAATTTCTTTAAAATAAACTAAGTATATAAACCAGACAAAAATTAGGTAAATAAATAAGTTAAATAGTTTTAAATAAAAATTCTGGTGTAGAACGTTTTATTAAAACTTGAATAAAATTCCCGGTAGATCTAGGGTTAATTAGAAAAATTGGGCGATTTAAAGGGAAAACATTTTCCCTAAAATAATAGTGGTGTGCAAAAAGCCGGAGACTTGACAACTCTGAGACAGTCGAGTGTGACCCACCGCGCCGGCGTGAACGTGTTAAAAAATATGGATGCAGTAGATGTTATGAGGTAATCTGTCATATGATACTGCTAAAAATATTAAGATTCTAATTAAATTTGGCGATGTTAGACGTTATTTAAAAATATATATATATATATATTTGTTAAAAAAATTTTTTTATAATTTAATAATTTAATTAATATTAACATTTTTTAATGCTTAAAAAGTAAATGCCAGCAAATTTTTCCAAGAAAGCTTTGTAATTGGAAAGCTTTTTAACAAATTTCGAAACCAAGAGGTCAAGTCGTGATTTCTACACGATCTATCTGGGAATTTTCAATGTTACAACATGATGTTTTCGAGTTTCAACGAAAGGGGTTTTCGTTTTCTGAAACTTTTGATGACAAAGAGGATTTAATAATTAGGTCAATCATTAAAGTATTTCAAAGACGCAAATAAAATCCTGGGAGGATAAGATTGATTTTACAATACTCGTGTCTCGTTTGACATTTTAATGATTTTATAGCCTTTATTTACTTTTTACTTTTATTCCTGTTATTTTTTTAAATATGTATTTGTAAAATAAACTTGAATAAAGTTTGTATTCCTAATTTCGTGATTTAAATCTGGAAAAAGATAATCAGGACATTGATTAAACATTTTATCACGAAAAATTTCGCCGGGGAGGGGAGGGGGGAGGAAAGGAGGGGGGGGATTGGAATGATGGTTACAAAACTGCATAATTTTTTGGCGTGATAGGTGTGATTATAAATTTGAAGACCTCGAAGTTGGACTTCGTGGGTTCGATCCTGATTGATCTATCTCAAATAAATATATTGGTTTTTTTAGATTTTCCTTGCACGAAAAGAGAAATTACTAGACAAATAAATGCAATGCGTATTTCAGTAGTATGCTAAAAATATGTTATAAAATCTTCAACATACATATAAGCATTAATGCCATAAGCAATAATTGTGAGGAAAGTTTAATTTAATATACTTTAAAAATATAATCATGACAATCCCTTTAAGAAAATGCTGAACTTGTGAAATGCCATTAAAACTATTCTTAATAATTTATTATTATTTTAGGTTCTACACGAATTAAAATAATTGAGTTTTTTAATCATGTGCTGGCTGTTTCTCATATCTATAAATAAACATAGCTAATGCGTTTCAGATAGGTAAAAAGCATTCCAGTTTTCAATCAAATTTTAAAAGTCATTTACTTATTCCGAACTGTAAAACTCATTTATTAAGCTCTAGCAGCGAGAATAATTCATTTATTTTGTCACGTTTATCAGAAAATGGAAATTCAGACTAAGAGGAAGTGGCAGTTTTGAAATTGCGAGAGCGAATTTCGTGTTTTGAAAAATGTTAATAGCATTATTTCTTGAGTATGAAAAATCCTTTTTAAGGCGGGTTTCTAATTTTTGAGCTTTTATTGATTAGATCAAACTTTATAAAAATAATAATACTTCTATGATCACGCACCAACGATATCGTATTTTCTGATGTTTGAAATTGGTAATGAATTAAAGCGAGTTAGCATTTTCCTTAATTTTCGAAATTTTGAAATTCAAACTTTAAAAGGAGTTGTTTATCTATTCTCTATTCTTAAAGAAAAGGATTATTGCAAAAATGAACAGTATTACGGAATAAATTTAATTTTTTATTAATTATGGAAGAGAATATTTTTTAATTTTAGTTTTCAGAAATTTCAGAAGTGTTTTGAAATAAATGCTTTAGAAAATAATTTTTTTGAAACAAAACATTTGGAAAGCTTTCCAAAGTACATGTTCCTCATTCTCTTAAATTTTAAGCTTAGGATGAAACACGAATAAATAGTTAATCTGTTAAGTTGAATTGTTAACATTATTAAGTTTCATTACGTTATTTTTTCTTTTAATAAAGTTTATGAGTGATGCGCTTTTAAGATGTGAAATTTTATGATTGAAAAGTGTGATTGAATATTTGTTTAGCTTGCTTAACATTACTTCTAATTGGAGCTCAGCATATTCTCTAACTTGTAACCCTTCGATTTTTTTTTATTTGGAGAAAAATTAGTTTTAGGTTTATATAAAAAAATACCTTATCCAAATGGCGAAAATTGAACTTTACTGAAATTTAATCAATATGTAATTCACTGAAACAGGAAAAAAAAAACTGAAATTGTACTGGCAATCGAGACGCTAGTACTATTTCCGTATTTTCACGGAAATTTTTCACCGTAAATTCTAGAAAATTTGGAAAGCCTGACGATGAAAGCGATTTGATATCGACCAGTTTTTTCCATTTTTTGATAAATTACCTATTGAGTTTTAAGCAATTTTGATCACGTGACAAACACGTTTTTCTCCCTTTTTTGAGTGGTTATTCTTCTGTCGCGCGGAAATTCGGTTCAAAACGCACACTTTGACACTATTTTCTGCAAGATCTATTGCGTTGAAAAAAAAAAACCCAGCTCGATTACATAGTTTCTGAACAACAACTCCTGCTAGTTTCATGCATTTCCGAACAAAAATAAATTAAAACTTGTGTCATAAAGTGTCTCTTTTGGATTTGAGAACAGCCTTAAGAATTCCTTTACCAGTGTCTGTGTCATAAGATCTGTCATCCTACAAAGTTTCTTCTTTTCTAATAGAACCAGAGAGATCCCGCCAGTAGCGGTTTTAAAGGGGAGGATAAAGGAGGTATTACCTCTCCGAAACCTTTGAAATTTCATTATTTTTTTCTCATTTTGTATGGAAAAATATATAAGTCATGCACATGGGTGCCGGCAAGGGATTTAGTGAATGGTAATTTTATTCCTTCCTGGATTTTGAAGTTTTGTTAACTAAATTTTCTTTTTCTCTGATTTTGAAAAAAAGCAATATTTTTTTTTCTTAAGTGACTTAAAATGATTAAACATTAAAAGAAAAGAAACTAAGAATTTTTCATCAAAGGTTCACCCCCCCCCCCCCCCCTTGAACATTTTTTTTCCTTTTACATTCAAATTTTTTTTTATGTTATGTTCTTTTAAATTTAAATTTAAAATTTATCACGAATGTATCTATTCTTACATTCAATACAATCCTATAACGTTTTCAATTATTAATTTTAAACTTATATTTATTTAAATTTACTTTTCTCCCCCCCCCCTCCCTACGGAAAAAAAGGAAAGACATATTTTAATTCTTAATTTTGTAAGAACTAGGTTGAGTTTTTAGAATTTTAACATTTGTTCTCACATTTTTGTATTTCCCTATGTCGATTTTTTTAAAGTTGTCTTTCAGTTGCAGGTTAATTATAGGCGCGATTTTGAGTCGTAAAAAAAATATTCCTCTCAGCAAAACGAATTTCTAAATTTACTAGGATTTATGTTTTTCGTTTTTTGTGTAGTTCCCGAATCGTACTTGTCTGATAGATACTACTGCGAGATATATGTGCATAGTATATGCCATATATGCACAGATACCATTACTACAGTGAGATAATAGTGTTGCATGTTTTTAGTTATGTGAATAATTTCGCCCTTTATTTGTTGCAACCAGTAGAGGTACGCACCTGCTTACTGAAAGGCTGGATAAGCTTTCTCCATGACATATTGGAAACAGTGTCAAAATTAAAATAATAGAATAGCTTTTCGTATAAAGTTACACATAACCATATTTCAAATATCATTAAGGCAGTATTTCTAACCCTCTGCATGGAACACAGGTCTCTTGGACCGGTATAGTATACAATTGTAATTATTACAAAATTGTTGCAAAATGTAATTGTTGTTTAAAAATTATATTTAAAATTGTGTCCTAGTTTCTTAATAAGTAGATCAATGTTTCTATTTTTGTATTTCTTTAAAATTGTGGATTTTTCTCATTATGTCGTAGTTTAGTGTGTATTTTTGTATAAATAAAGAATTTGAAATATTACATATTGTAATTAGTCCACCCTCCTAATGTGAATCAATTTCATAGGTCAGTAGGAATAGATGTCCTTGCCTGAGAGACCGGTGTTCCTTTTAACTAATAAAAAAAAAGATGTTCCGTGCAGAGGGCTAAAACAAAAGATTTATTTACTAAAGAAGAAATGAAGTCTTAACTTTACGCCTCTGCTTACTTAAATACTGGACAACCCTGCTTACTAACATATCAGAAATAGTGCCAAAGAATAGTGCCAAATAATAGAAAAGCTTTTTATATAAAGTTACAATTACACATACCCATACTTCAAATATCATTAAGGCAATACTTTTAAAACAAAAGATTTATTTACTAAAGAAGAAATGAAGTCTTAACCTTAAGCCCCTGCTTACTTAAAAGCTGGACAAGCCTGCTCGTTGACATATCAGAAAAGTGCCAAAATTAAAATAATAGAACAGCTTTTTGTATAAAGTTACGCTTATACATAACCATGCTTCAAATATCATTAAGGCAATACTTATTAAAACGAAAGATTTATTTACTAAAGAAGAAATGAAGTCTTAAGCTTTAGTTGCTAAAATAAGATTTCCGCCAGTAAAATATTTTTGACATTAACAACTGAAATCTTCTGTGAAATATCGGAAACAATTTCAGAATAAAAAAAGAGGCTTTCCTTGTATGAAGTATAAACATATATACAATTCTACTGTAGATATCTTTAAAGCAATATTTTTTAAACAAGAACATTTATTTATGTAATCAGAAAACGAAGTAGAGGGATTTAGTTGCTAATATAACAGAATTCCTCCAGTAGAATATCGTTCATTAATAACTGAAGTTTTCTATGACATATCGGAAGCAGTAGTAATTTTTCAGTCGAATATCGATTAGGAAATGAATGCTAAAAAAAATAATTTATGTTGAAAAAAAATATATAAATTGCTTTTTTTAGCATTTATTTAATAATAAGTAAAATTAAGTCCTAAAAATTTGTTTACAAGAATATTTTGTTTATTTATTATTTAAAAAATACATACTTGAAATATTTTCAGAGTTGAGTTGGGTTGATTTTTTGACGGCCAATTATCAACTCGAGGGATATAGGTCCAGGGGGAAGAGTACCCTTAGTGGGGATCTTTCTAAGGGAACCTAACCCGTATTTACGCATGGAAATCCATGGTTCGAAGGAAATCACGAAAACTCCGAACGATTAGGCCAACGGGTACGATTGGGTTCGAACCCAGATCTTCCCGTCTACCAGCTTTGAGAGCAGAACCTTTCGGCCACTGGTGGGGCAAATATTTTCAGAGAAATTCAAAAGCAAAAATTTTTCTATACATTTGAAAATGTCATTGCCTATTTATTTATTTATTTTATAATTTGTTGTCAACAGTAACATATTTAATAAATTAAAAGATTGGAGTTTGTTTAAAAGAATTAGTTTAAAGAAAAAAAGAAAAAAGAAATTTAAAGTATAACCATATGCGAAAGAGTAGGAAAAATTCTGAACATTCGTACAACATAACTTTTAAGTTTTCAGTTTTTTGCAAATTCGGCCCTTAAATACAAATTATTCGACGATCAATTATACGACACACTCGGTTAATCGAAAACACTAACATATTTCACTATTTTTGTATTCGTATTTTTGCCTGTATTCCAAAATTCTGGGCAGAAATTTATTATTTCTTAATTTATATATTTAATTACACGAATCTTTAAACTTGGTAAAAATGCTAATAAATGATTATTTCATTTCAATACATTGTAAATTTTATTAAATAATACATGAGCTCGTCACAATTATCAGTTTAATTAGGTCAAAATTTACGAAATCCAGAGAAATTTTCAACAAGCGACACCCTGTATATTCGCCGTGCTTTTATATTAGAATCCAAAATCTTGGTGCAAGAAATTCACGATTAAAACAAAAACAAAAATCCATCAATGATTTTTTGTACCTGAAATCGTTTATTCTTACTTATGACAAAATTAAAAAAGTACGCAATTGCAGAATTTTCTTCTTTAATTCGCCTTATTTTTGTTTATAGTACTTCTTTTACGATAACATTTATTTATTTTACTTCACGATAAAAGCAACTTATTTCATTTATAATACTTTTAATTATAGCTTAACGTTTTTACAAATTAGAAAATACATCTCATATTGTCCTCACGATTATCCGACATTTTTGATTTCCCGATATATCCCCGTCCAGTGAATTACCTTAAAGCTTGAAAAATAGCATAGATGCTAATATCTCTTAATTATTCCGGAGTCTCATACAAGACAAAACTATTCACAACAGGAAATTTCGCTTAATCAAAAATTTCATAAAAATTAAATAAAAAAAATAAAAAAACCCGACTGCGTAAAAAGCGAACTAATTAATTATTTCTCATCAATGTGAAACTATTTTTTTATATTACTTACTTTTTTTTATTTACTTGTATTGATGACTTTTAAGTTGTGTTTAATTGTTAGTTCCTATCTATAAACACTGTTTTGATGAGGTCTATAGATGTCTATGATAGTTAAAGTTGCAATAAAGCTAGAGATCCTACACTGTAAAAAAAAAAAAAAAAAAACGGAAATACTACTGGCAATCTAGACGCCAGTACTATTTCCGTTTTTTTACAGGAATTTTTACCCATAAATTACAGAAAATTTTCCGTTTTTCTAATTAAAAAAGGAAATTTTTCTGTAATTTATGGGTAAAAATTCCCGTAAAAAAAGGGAAATAGTGCTGGCGTCTAGATTGCCCGTAGTATTTCCGTTTTTTAGTCGTGTTTTTTTTTTTTTTTTTTTACAGTGTAACTACACAACTTCCAGGCTGTGTAATATTTAAACGAAGCTTCTGGCAGTAAATTAGTCAATGAAACATCGTCTTCATTTTGAAAGACCTATCAAATGATATGTCACTCAATAGGGTGCGTAATGTTTTTCGTCGCTACCGCCATTTTGAATTTATAAAAACAAAATCTAGCCTATAACCATCGGACACTTAAGACGAATCGATAGAGACCTCATTCATTAAAATTATTCAGCCGTTAGGATGTTTCGAGGGTATAAAGAAATCCACATTCCCAGATACGCGTGAAACACATAACCCTTCTTGGCAGTCGGGTAAAAATGAAATCTAAAATATACCTTGTTGAAAGATCACACAATTTCTTATACATTTTTTCCCCAAGTTTAAAACATGCTTGTCTTGGATTAAACTCCGGAATAATCAACTTCTTCGGTACGAACGTCTTTTACAGAATTTTTAATCTTTTACCACCGGTTTTTCAAAGCAGAAATTTTTGCCTAATTGAATCGGGAAAATGCTCGGAATAAATAAGGCAAAATTTACAATAAAATTTTACTGGTTAGAATAATCAAGGCTTCTAACCGCCTTATGTGACACGTATACCGGTCCCTAAGGGGTTAAGAGATGTTGGTATCTATCATAGGTACCAAGTTGCCACTAATCCTCCGTAATATGTGAGTTAATTTAACCCTGGTTTAATACATTTCGTACCGGAATTTTTTTTCACAGATGAAATTAAATAAGTTCCACATAGAAAACTGGAATTAAATAAATAAAGATTCATCAAATAAATTTTCTGGTTCGAAACGTTGTTAAACTGGGTCAAATTAATCCACGCATTACGGAAGATTAGTGCGAGCTTGGCACCTCTGGTATCTATGGATATAGTGTTGAACTGGAAGCTTTTTCAAAAAATTTAACCCTTAAATGTGCGTTTTTTTATTTTGTTTCGAAAAAGTTATATATGATTCTCTAAAAGGTTTATTAATAGGAAAAATAATGAAAAAAAAATCAGAGATACATTTTTCATATAATACGTCAATCTTTTCTTCTGTTGCACATCTGCAATACAGGTAAAAACTACTGTCGTGTGGCTGTTTTACGCTAAAATATTGAAGAATAGTAAATATTTTAATAAGTATGTCTCAAATACCTTATTTTATGTAATTATTTATTTTATAAAACGTAACATTTAACCCTTTAATTCCCATGGTAGAATACGTTCTAGAAATTACGTAGTCCAGAGCATTTGACTTTGCACCAGAAAGTTTCAATGGTTAATTTCGCTTTACTTAAATACAGACTGTTATGTTATTAATTAAAGCAAATATTGCTATTTTAATTTTCTGGTGGGAATTACGTATATACGAATAAAAAATGTATTAAATTCAAAACACTGTTGTTTGCATATATGCAAAACTGCGCACTAAAGGGTTAAAATGCTATTTTGTCTTAATTAATCACAGTGGTTAAATAGAACAAAAAAATAACTTTTTAAAAATTAGTGGCAGGTATGCTTGATTGCCTATTTTGCCCCCGTGAAGGCTCTTTTATGCCTATAGAGAACTTTAACACCTTAATTCTCGCTCCCGTAATATTCACGGGCTGTGTCTTTTATTCAGAGTATTTAATTCCCACCAGTTTTATAAAATAGAGGAATTGGCTTTATCATGATATCATTTTACCTGTAATTAAATAAGGTGAATATTTCTTTTCCAAAAAAGTGGTGCCAATAAGCAATTTGATTTTTTAAACTGTAATTTAATGCGACCGTTAAGGGGTTAAATGGGTACTTATAGTTATTACCTGATAGAATTACCACGATTACCAAGAAAGTTGACGTATTTTGTTTGATAAGGTGCTCTGACTTATTTATTTTACTTCACAATGAAATAAATTTATTTCATTTATAATACTTTTAATTATAGCTTAACGATTGTACAATTAGAAAATATATCTCATCTTGTCCTCACGATTATACGACAATTTTGATTTTCCGATATACCCACGTCACATGAGTTACCTTAACCCTTTCCGGCGCGAAGTAATTCTGTTTATAAACTGATGAAATAATGGACTGACACCAGAATTTATAAACGAAGTTATTAGAAAACACGAGCTTGCTTATTTTCTCGTACATTATAAAAGGAAAATTTTCATTAAATATTTTTGGTGCCGTTTTTCAGTTTTGGAAATAAAATTAGGTGTCCTTTTTTAAGGACACCGCCCTCGAAGGGTTAAAGCTTACATGATATAGTGTTGAATTGGAAGCTTTTATAAAAATTTCAAAATGCTATGTTTGTCTTAATTAACCACAGAAATTAAATAGAACAACAACGAAAAACTTTTAAAATTAGTATTAGAAGTATGCCCGATTTTGTCTTTCGACCACGTGAAGTCAGCGCCTATACCTAAAGGGAACTTTAAACTGCTACTTATTGTTATTACTTAATAATAATTAGCAAAATTTATTTTTCAGTACCAGAAAGTTGACGTATTTTGTTTTATAAGATGCGCTGAAGAAGCATAGCAAGAGTTTCAGCGTTAGATCTGCACGGGAACGAGAATTCGGTTCATTTTTCCTTCAAAAGTCTTCTCTCAAGGAATTCTGCACAAGGTGACCATATTTGTCCGTTGCTTGAATGCAGATAGAGTTGAATGCAGACATTTTTCTCTGGGAGAGATTTCTGCAGCTCTGGAAGGGGACATAGTGTAGTTCCGGGGGGGGGGGGGGGATGCACTTCTAGACCATTAATAATCATAAAATCTTAAATCTTCCGCGAGGGGAATTTTGATGCTCCGTGGGGGTAAGAAATCCTCCCGCCGGGGCAATCCCCTGAAATCAACATAGACACATATAAAAACACAGACATATACTTAAATGATGCAACAGTTTTAACAGTTTTCGTACATTGCCTTCGAGAGATATTACGGAAAAACTTTATCTAGCATCTGATTAACTTTTCAAGAAGCATAAAAACTAAATCGAGATACGAATTCATTTACTTTCCTCAAAAACGCAAAAATTTTCCTTTTCGACTTTTACATCCTTTTTTTAAGCAGCAAGTGCGCATTAGAAATTTGAGACCTCTAGGGAATCTAATTATACATTCTTGTTCGTTTTTGTAGAGAAACTAACACATTTTTAAAGATGGTTGATGTCTTCTGAAATCACTTTTTCGCGTTTTTTTGCAAACAGGATGCAAGTTAGTGGATTTTATTTCATATTAAAAAAAAAATATTTAATTCATAAAAGCGAGATATGGAACAGGCATAAGAATGTTTCTGGAATTTCAACAATTTATTAACCGACTTCCAAATGAAGGAGGTTATACAGTTCGTTTATATGTTTTTTTTATGTACAGTCGTGGAAAAAAAAAGTAAACACCCCCTACTAACTCTTCAACAAATTATCGTAGACGGAAGTTACTGGTACCGTACAATTGGAAATAAAGTCTACTTTTAAATGATGTATATAAAGTTTGCTTAGGGGGCCATCTACATATTAAAACGAACCCAAACCTCAATTTTTTCAAAGGCAATACCCAATTTTAACGAGATATTTCAAATCTTCGGTCCAAACTATGCCTAGACACCAAATTTCAAGTCATTTGAATGATAAGTTTTTGAATTATAAACATTCAAAATTTTGTGCTTCTAATGTTAAATTACATTTTCATATTTTTATTTATATCTCCTGAAATTATGCTCCTAATGTGCTAATTTTTTGTGTAACAATAATGCTAATGTGCCCAAACATAAATACGCTGAATTTGCAATTTTTATAATTTTATGATATGAATTATGAAATTAATATTCGAAAAAATTATGAATGGCAACCTACAATTTTTTTGATGGATTTAGATTTATTAAGTCCTGTTTTATGAAAATCCCAAATTTCACATTTTTCTTCCAAGTAGTTTTCAAATTATGCTTAAAAAACGGCAAAATGATGGTTTAAGGGGCCGTCTATGATAGAAGTGAGTAGATATTTTGAAATTTCTTCTGCTGTCCTATTATCTAACAGGCTTCATAAGGTGCCTTGATCAAGAAGGGGGCTCTCTCGGTTAACAATCGAGTAACGAACTTCAATTTGGACACAACCCTTAAAATACGCTCGTTTTAAAATAATTAATTTCTCGAAAACTTATGGTACGAATTGCATAAAAATTTGTTTTTAGGCTAATTGAAGGGTGTAGAGTTCATTTATGCTGTCAGAATTGGGTATTGCCATTGAAAAAAATGAAGTTATGGTTCGTTTTAATATGTAGAAAGACCCCTAAGCCAATTTTATATACATCATTTAAAAGTAGACTTTATGTCCAATCGTTCGGTACCAGTAACTTTCTTCTACGATAATTTGTTGAGGAGTTAGTAGGGGGTGTTTACTTTTTTTTTTCCACGACTGTACAGTCCGTCCAAAAAAAAGTGTACATACATTTGAATCACTAAATTGCCCCACAAAAAAGAAAAAAGAAAAAGGAAAACCGAAATAGCCTTTAAGCTGTAAATTATGTTTTTTTTTTAAATTTGAGTTAAAAAATAAGCTTAGGGGGTCGTATTCTTATTGAAATTGTAAAAAACTCTGAAATTTTTAATATGAACACATAAATTTGACATAATATTTGGGCTCTTTGGTAAATGTTACCTTAGGATACAGAACCCGAAATCACTCGGTCAAGTACAGTTTAGGAATTATGAAGGTTTAAGGTTTGGAATGCCTAATGTTAAATTTATATTTAATAGTTGCAAAAAAAGGTTGTAATGCTGGTATTTTTTTAAGCACAACTCAAAATTTACTAGACCGAATGAGCTGTAATTTTGAAAGTCTTTTTCGAAAATTCATTTCGAAAAAATATTAAAAAAATAATTTTCGAAAATAATATAAACTGTAACTTGTACATTTTAAAACAGAAATCGATTTCTAGAAGGTTCAAATATGGGAATCTAAAATTACAGCTCATTGCGGCAAGTAGTTATTGAGTTATATTTAAATACTACCCTCATTGCAGTTTGATTTGCAACAATTACAAATGAATTCAACATTAGAAGTTTCAAACATTAAACCTTCATAATTCTTATGAACTACTTGACTTAATGACATCCCGTTTGGAATCCTGGGTTAAAATTTATCGAAAGAGTAAAATATGATGCCAAAATTAGGTGTTCCTATTGAAAGTTTTAGAATTTGGTAAATTAAAGTACGAAGTCGACTCAGTTGGATTATTTTTTAAATATACATTTAAAGATGACATCCCGTTTGGAATCCTGGGTTAAAATTTATCGAAAGAGTAAAATATGATGCCAAAATTAAGTGTTCCTATTGAAAGTTTTAGAATTTGGTAAATTAAAGTACGAAGTCGACTCAGTTGGATTATTTTTTAAATATACATTTAAAGAAGACATAATTTCCAGTCAATGGATATTTCCGTTTTTAGGTGCGTTCGTAATTATATAAATAAGTAGCGCCTATAGTCGTCATTCGATCCGTCTGTCTGTCCATCGGTCCGTCCGCATATAACAGATCAAAAACAACATAACTGAATGGTCTGAAATTTTAAGTACATAATTGTTTCAAAATTTTGTCGTGTCATTTCAAACTTTATGAAAATAGGATGTATAGTTTAATTACAGGGACAGTCAAAAGTTTTCCGTTACATTACGGCCAATGGGAAAAAATATTTCAAGTGCATCTTAATGATGTTACAGCCTTTGGAACAGAATGAAATTAATATGCACTTATGAAGTGCACTAAAATACACATAAAGTAGAATATGCGGTGCAAAAAATATTTATAAAACTAGTTATAGTACGAAAGCACTTCATTTGCCACGTTTGACGTGCAATTTCCTACATGTTTATTTCTGTGATAATTTGGAGATTTAAAAGTATGAGCAGTTCTCTCTCTTTCTCTTTTTTTTTTGGTCGGACTGTATGTCCATTAGGGTGGTCACAAGCAACATGGGAAAATTTTTTTTTAACGTTTTCTTCGGGGGGACCCTCCTAAAAGTTTCCAATTAGTTAGAAAATGAGATTGGCAAAGTTTCAACTGAAATGAATAACATTAACCCGTGCCTCATCGAGGTTGAAGTCTTGAAAATTTGCAGTTTTTGGCAAAAAATTGTCGTTTTTCTTTCTTTACGTGAAAACTATTTGTCTTAGAAACTTGATTCTTGTTTTATTTCATAGAAACAGTTGTTGCCTTAAACTTTTACCCTCATCAAAACTTATATTTAATGAATATTAGTATTTTTCAGGTCAGCTCGTGAACCATATCCTCAAACTCTGCATTTTTGAAACATAAGTGAAAAATGACAAATTAATAATTTTATTACTTTTGATAATTTTTTTTTTGCATTATTTTCATTAATAGGCAAAAATAAATGAACAATTTTTTGCAACTTTAAAAATATTTCACGAATTATAATTGATTATTAGTTATCTAGTTCTGTGTCTAGTAAGAAAGAGCTTCTCGATTTGTGTTGCAGTTGAACCTCTGAATTTCTCTTTTTATTACAAGGCTGTTTTTGTTATCTGTTATCGTTATCTATTTTTAGAATTGACGAAACATTCCGTAATGCCCCCCCCCCCTTTTGATATGATGGCAGAAATGTAAGATTTTTTTAATTGGCCACTTGTCTAATCAAATCATCGACAGTAAGCTACCAAGTAATCGTCAAGTTTTATGTATTTTATTTTATAATATTCGCGAAATGAAACTGAACGCCAGAGAAGCTGCTAGATTTAGAGTACATCCACCAGTTAACCACAGACTTTAATTTTAAGTAGAAGTGCAATTGACTCCCCAAATAACTATTTCGTAAACAAAGAACTGAGATCACCAAAAACAGATTTAAAAATTCCAGTTTAGAGAGAACTGTTATTCACTGGGATGGAAAACTGCTTCACCATTTTTTGAATAAAGAAAATGTAGAGAGGATAGAAGTTTTAATTAGTTGTGGGGATGAAGAACAGTTACTACGAGTTCCACAGTTTGAAAATAGTATCGGAATAATTCTGGCGAAAGCTGTATTTTTAGCAGTTGAAGAGTGGAGGAAGTTGGTAAAATACAGGCAATATGTTTTGATACAACTGCAGTAAACAACGGTCACCTCAGAGGAACCTGCATTCTTCTATAGCAATTGTTAACGCAAAAGTCTTCTGTATTTACCATGTCGCCACCCTAATCTAGAAATTATCCTAAAAGCTGGTTTTGATTGTAAAGTGGGAATAATCACTGCTCCTCAGCCAGATATTTAAAAAAACAATTCTGATTGGGTGGTTTAAATTAAACCAGAGTAAATATAAAAATGCTATTGAAGATGAAATAGTAGATATAAATAGTTAATTCAGAAGAAATTTCAAGTTTCTTACAGGACCTTTTAGAAATTAACAGCTCAGGGATGATTATAAAGAGTTTATCCAACTTTGTTTAATTTTTATAGGACTCCTTCCTACAAAAGACTTTTTTCAGAGCACCTGGTGCTTTTAATCATGTCAGATGTACAAGCAATTTATTCTCTCAAAATATATTGTCATAGATAATCTCTCAATAACAAATTTAGAAAAAGAAGGTATTAAAGACCTTTGCTTATTTCTAATCAATATTTATGTAAAATCGCGCTTCAATATTCCCACTCCCACTTTGGACCCCAATCCAAGACCTGCAAATAATAAAATCACTTGTTCACTACAGAAAAATTGATAAATAGGTTGCAGACAAAGCACTCGTTAAAATGATAAACCATCTTTGGTATCTTAACTCGGATTAAGTTGCATTTTCATTTTTAGATGATACTTTGAAAAAAAAAAAAAGTCAACATAAGTATGGCTGTAAAATTAATGTCATTTGAAGAAGAAATGATGATGATAATAAGAATTTAAAAGCAACAAAAGTTTTCAACGAAGTGGATTATTTATTGAACAAAGGAGTCAATGTTTTTGTTTCATCTCAAACTATAAAAAATTGTAAGAGATTTTATATTAATAAGTATTTTTTAAATACTGATCCCAATCTATGGTGTGAAAATAAACCTTATTTGAAAGCAAGAAATCAGTGAATGGTTTTAAAGTTGTCAATGACACAGCTGAAAGGGGAAGAAAATGAACCAGAGATTTCAATTCCTGTTTAACAAAAAACGAAAAATAAAAACAGTATATGCTAAAAGTTGAATGTGAATGTAGAAAAACTTTTCCAGATTCTTCAAAAGCCTCCTTATCTAAGCCATTTACCACCTTAATCCTTTCTGGCGCAGTGGTCCCATGTCGAGACTACCTAATTTTAATTCCAAACTTACTTGCTTGTAAATTTAGGTGTAGTCAATCATTTCATTATTTTACGAACAGAACTTTTCTGTACTGGAAAGGGTTAATGTGACAATTGTAAGGGATAATAATTAATTTTCTTTATTATGCTTCCTTTCTTGTAACACAACTTTAATAATAAAATGCATTTGAGCATATTTGTTCTAATTTTTATACTTTCTTTGCACCCCCCCCCACCCTTTTTTTTAAATTTTTCAGTTTAAAATTCGATTTTTTTTTCATTTTCTTTGGAATTTTTTTAAAATTAGTACTTTATCATGTACAAAATGAAAAACAAAAGGGGGAAAGCAGATGAAATGGAATGTTACAATGTTTTTTTCACATTTTCATAAAAATCTATTTTTAGGATTTGGGTGAAGTCTGGTCCTGAAAAATGCGCATATGTCTAAATTTATACATTTTTAGAAATAAAATGGTGTGTGGTTCTTCAAAACGAAGCTTTTTTATATAAAATGAGACCTGAATTATGTTTCTAGGTTTAATTGTATTTATTTTATGAAGGAAAAACAGCATTTTTTTTGCGAAAAATCACGTTTTCTTCAAACTTTAACCTCAATGAGGCACGGGTTAATATTATCCAAATGAGCTAAAACTTTGCCATTCTCATTTTCTAGTCTATTGGCAACTTTTTGGGGGGTCCCCCGGAAAAAATTCAAAAATTGATTTCTTGTGACCACCCTAATGTCCATGCATAACTTTTAAATGGATGCTCTGATTTTATTAATTTTTTAGTTGGCAAGGTATCGCACTGATGGCGGTTCAGTTTCAAATACATTAGGATCTAAAATTATATATTTGTTTGTCTCTCTGATTTCTTGTCATTTTTTTTTTATCTTATAGGTCTTAGTTTTTTTTTCTATTCACCATGTGTCACGACTTTTTAGTACATTTCATGTACATTGCATGTCAAGAATTTCGACTACGATGTCTATGTTTTTAAAAAAGTCGTCGTATCTTATACATGGCTATTTCCATGCGAACTTGTTAGTCTGTTACACAGCTGAAAATCGCTATGCTTGTTGGCCACCGTTATTTTCGAAAAGTTTACTTCGCCTTGTTCAATTGATGAGATATCTCCGACAAAATAAGTCACATTTTTCCGTTCTAAAATACTGGTAGTCAAAAATCGTAGTATGTAACAGACATAACAAGTTCGCATGGAAATAGCCACATGTATAGTCTTATATATGTATAGTCTATTTAGAGGTACGTGTCAAAAATTTTTACCCGACTGAAAAGAAGGGATATGTGTTTCACGCTTATCTGTGTATGTGGATTTCTTTATACCCTCGAAACATCACAACGGCTGGATGGATTTTAATGAATGAGGTCTCTATCGATTCGTCTTAACAGTCCGATGTTTATAGAATAGGTTTTGTTTTTATAAATTCAAAATGGCGGCTGTAAACTACAAAATGGCGGTAGAGACGAAAAAATTTTTTTACGTACCCTATTGAGTGGCCTATCATTGGATAGGTCTTTCAAAATGAAGACGATGTTTCATTGACCATTTTGCAGTCAGAAGCTACGTTTAAATATTACACAACCTGGAAGTTGTGTACTTTGGATCTCTACCTTTACTGTAACTCTAACCTTCATAATAGACATCTATAGGCCTCATCAAAACAGTGTTTGTAGATAGGAACTAATAATTAAACACAACTTAAAAGTCATCAATACAAGTAAATAAAAAAAAAATGATAAGTAATATAAAAAATAGTTTCATATTGATGAGAAATAATTAATTAGTTCGCGTTTTACGCAGTCGGGTTTTTTGATTTTTTAAATTTAATATATTTATTATGTATCGTTATCTACTGTACGTCAAAATGAGAGCGATATTGGCAACAATGGCGATGAAAATGAATGTGTATTGGGGAAATTCCATGCCACGTGTGGGACAGCTTTTCTTCATATTACTTCTGTTATTATGTCCTCAAATTAAAACAACTACGCTGATATGAAAATATGGGATTTTTTGTTATTTTTAGTGTATAGTTTATATTTTAAAAACTTATAAATTAATAGCTATAGGCATTTATGTAAATGTCATGCGCAGGACATTTTGTCCGTTTTTCATGGAATAGTCCTAAAACGGGCAGATTACTTAGGTCTAGGATTTAAGATGTGGAAATATTTAAACCTATTAAAAGGCCATTCCGTATCACGTGTGGGGCAGCTTTCCTACATATTACTGTTGTTTAAACAATGCTAATGTACCCTCAAATTAAAACAACTTTGCTAATATAAAAATCTAGGATTTTTTTGTTATTTTTAATGTATAGTTTATAGTCTAACAACTTATAAGTTTACAGATATAGGTATTTATGTAAGTGCCACGTACAGGACATTTGTCTGTTTATCATGGATTGTCCCAGAGTCTTGCATCACGTCTAGTAATGAAATTTTAATAGAACCCGATACAACCCGCACCGCTACCCGGGTAAGTGCTAATTTTTTTTAACCATTTGGAAAAATGGTTATTGTCCTCGTCAGGGTAGGAAATCAAAAGCATATCTGAAGGTTTTTACTTGTTTAATCATCATTTTATTCGTTTTCTGATTGGTCCATTCAGTAATATGTATTTCCTTTTACTTTCAACAGAGATGGATACCTTCTGTTGTCACTATGACAAAAAAGTAATAAAAACTACAAAAAAAATTAATAACTCAGAAACAAATTGAGATACAGCTTTCAAACAAATTGCATTTAAAAGTACATTTTTGTCTATACGACGGTGTAAAAAGTAATATTGTGGGATGTTTAGAAGATTAAGAATGAAATTTCATTTAAAATGGGCCGTCAGATTTCTTGGAAATCTGACGATGGAAAAGCCTTTTCCCGAACAGCCAATGAAATGCTTGGATAATAAATGAGTTTCAGGTGGATAATACGTACGAGTCGCAGGCGATTTTTGTCGCTTGGAATTTTTACGTGTAATAACACTATTAATGTTTAATTCATGGCGTACGTAATGTATGATCAACTCCGTGCGATTTTTTATGTCTTAAATTTTAGTCTTTGAAAAATTCATTTTCCAAATGATCGTTGTAATTTGTTAAATTGCTTTTTTTTTTTTTTTTTTTTTTTTTTTTTCCTGTTGAGAATCGTGTTGACCTTAATTGTTTTGGGTTTCGGTCAGGTTTTGCCTCCGGTGCATCGTGCTTTGTAACACTTTTTTTAAACGAAAGTACACTCTGTGCAGCGTTCTTTTAAAAGTTTTCGTTTACATTTTAATATTTTATATTATTTTTTCTGCATAAGATATCTGAGGTCGATGTCTAAAAAGATGCTTTCATTCTTTTTCTATTCTGGTTGCAGTTTTTATTTCTGAGGACACTTTCTCTTATGTACGAAAATACCCGATTAGACATCGACCTCAGATATTCTATGCAAAAAAAAAAAAAAAAAAAAAAAAAAAAAAAAAAAAATGTTGAAAAATATTTGAAAAAAATTTAAATAGGTAATATAAATATATTATAGAAATAAAAAATATCTGTTAAGTTGTAAAAAACAATAACAGTAACAGAAGTTTTAATATTATACGAGAAAATTAATCTTTCAAAACTAGCTTTGCCACGATTTTGAAGTCCAGGTTCCAAATTTTTGAGTGGTCATTTTTTCTTTATATTGCTTATTACGCTGTCTCTCGATTATACCTAATACAGAACAAAAAAAAAAAAAAAAAAAAAAAAAAAAATCGTGTTATTTTTAAATATATTAAAAAATTCAAAATCCATAAAAAATTATCATATTTTTTTTATAACTTGGAAAAAACAAACAAACAAACAAAAAAAAAAACGTTTTTTGGGTATCGTTTGGTTCGTAGAGAATTTAATTTCCCTTTGTATTTAAAAGGAAACAATCAAAAGCATTAAAAAGAAACATTCAAATAACTTGTTGAAAAGTTATCGCGAAAAAGCCGCTATAAAACAGTGTGTCAGGCTCTGAGAAACATCTGCTATTAGAACTGGGGTTGTATATTATTTTTATCTTAATATATTATATATTGTATGGTCTGTGTATGGCACCGGAATTTCAAAATAACATTCTTTCCTTGTCTAAAACTGGATCTCAGCCGGTGAAAATGTATAGATGGAATGAAGGGGAAAAAAGATAGTTGGAGAGGGGTTTTCCCAACCTTTTGAGATGTCTGTGGAAGATGGGGAGACAAAGGCATTCCACGAACGAAGAAAAGAGCTCGGAAAGCGAGCCAGGTAGAAAACTCCGAGGGGGTTACGTTGAGAAAAGGCAGAAGGTTGCTAGGGGCAGGCTCTTCTGCTGAGACAGTCAGTTGGAGCCGAGAGCGCAGGGTGGACAGTAGTTCCTGCGTATAGCTCTTAGATAAAAGCGTAGGGTTGAGTTGAAGGCTTGAGTGCCAAGCGCAAGGGTAGTTCCTTGGATAGCTCTGAGAGAGAGAGCGTAAGGTTGAGTGAGGCTCGGAGAGGCTTAGAGCCCATGTGTTGGGAGATTGATATTGATCTCCGGTAAAGCTTATTTAACGCGTATAGAGTGAGAGGGATATCGTAGCTTTAACAGTACACAGCCAGCTTTACTGTATTTAATTTAATGTTGAACCGGATCACCTACATCCGAGTTTTAAGTGTAAATAGTGTTTTGTATTGTGTAAATAGTGTGTAAATAAACTGTTAATTTAGTTAATTGAAAGCGTTGGTTTTCATTTAAACAATCCTCTCAGTGCGTGACCGATATCACGTAATCATATCGGTGGTGGCAGCATATAAATAGCACGGAATTTCTTCAAAGTTGTGCGGACTAAGAGGAAACTCCGACAAATTGATGGCGGCGACGGGATAGAATCGTCTCAGACTAGTGACCAGCGAGCCGTGTTGCAGTGTGTTAGTGCCTGAGCGCCCGGTGGAATTCTTGCGTGGAAATGCCGGATCGTCGAGCGGAGTTTTAGAGAGATGAAAACCAAGCGTCGAGCAGAAATACAGAGTGTGTGTGCCCTATCATCGTTACAGCGAACTGAACTAAAGTGTTGTGTCCTATCATCGTTACAGCGAACGGAACTAAAGTGTTGTGCCCTATCATCATTACAGCGAACCGAACTAAAGTGTTGTGCCCTATCGTCGTTACGGCGAACCGAAATAGTGTTTGTGCCCTATCATCGCTACAGTGAATCAAATTACAGTGTATTACAGCCTCAGTGTTGAATATCACCAACGTTACTTTAAAGTGCGAAATATTGAATTCATCGTGAAACTACGTGTGAGCAGCGGAGTACCCCAGCAGATAAAGTATAAGGTAAGGTTTTTTGATCATTTCTGTCTGCTGACATTCTCGAACCAAATGTATTTGTTGTTGCATAATTAATAGTAATTTAAGATAATTTATGTGCAATAAAGTAATTGTGTTCAGATAGGTAGGAGATGTTAAGAGCCATATTTACTATTGTTTTAAGAAAAGGTCATAATAACTTGTACTAATATTGATTTTCTATATTTTTTTACTAATAATGGTAGTGAACAAAATTAATGCATTGTGTTAATAAGAGTTGGAAGGAATAATTGAATTTATTAAAATTAAAATTATTATTAAAATAACATTTAAATGGAGCAATACTGTTTTAAGCTTGAAGAGTTGATAACAAACGAGTAATGAACATTTGCTTAGAATTTTAATTGACTAGAAGTAAATTTCGGAAAAAAAAGGGCTCACAGGAAAAAAAAAAAAGGCTCACAGTGAAAAAAAAAAAAGTGAAGGTTTTGATTGTATTTGTTTTAAGTGTGAGAACCAGTATTGAATTTGGAAATATTTTATTGAGGATAATTGTGGAAAATTATATGTGTATGTTATACAATTTTTCTTTATGTGGATGTTTCTATTGGCATCAATACTTTTATTCAATTTGCAACGTATCAGTATTATTATGTAAATTGTATGTTATTATCTAATGTATAAATTGGAATCTGTATTGCATAGTAATCAAATCGAAATTATTGTTTTACCTTTTGTTTTATTGGAAGTAAATTGTGTGATATCAATGGTTGAGGAAAACCAGATTATACAGTAGGTTAAATTAGAAATATAATACATCGATTATCTGAAATGTATTAATTAGTATAATAAGTGGAGGTAACTGTACTAAAGTAGAAATTTAGGAAATATTAATTTAGTAGGTTTAAATATTATTGTAGAGTTGTAATAGTAATCGGTAAAGGTATGGCTTTCTTATTGAAACTAAAAAGGGTGGATCGTCAGATGATAGCCGAAGAATTGGGGGTTGAATTCACGGAAGATGATACCAGATTTCAGCTTAAGAAAAAGATAATGGACAGCGATGACTATGACGAGGGGGCTGTTATGGAATTATCTAACACTATTGTTGCGGAACGATTGGAGTGCGAAAAGTTAGAAAAACAGGAAAAATTAGAGCGCGAAAAGTTAGAAAGAGAAGAGAGGGCTGAAAAATTAAGGATGGAACATGAATTAGAAATGGAGAGGTTAAAGATACAAGGTTCGGCAAATAACTCTAATGGGTCTAGGGAATTTAATAATGAAAGTAACCTAGAAAAATTGATCAAAAGTGTTAAAACTCTGTCTATCAAAGTACCAGAAGAGACTGAGGGATGGAATTTATTTTTCAACAGTTTAGAAAGGGCATTTAAAACTAAAAATGTATCGGAAAACCAGCAGGCCGATATTCTACTAAATATGTTAGGAGATAAGGCGGATAATGTGTTAATTTATACCACTAGGGAACAAATTGAGAGCTATGAGGAATTAAAGGAGTTAGTTCTAAGAGAACACGAGCCGACACCGAAGGCGTGTTTGGAAAATTTTAAGAAGGCTAGGAGAAACCAGAATGAAACTCATGTATTATTTGTATCGCGTTTAATAGCAACATGGGAAAATTATTGTAAGATTAGGGATGCTGACTCATATGAAAAGGTCAACCAGTTAATAATTACGGATAAGTTATTAAACACGTTAGATGAAGAAATCGCATCATATATTGGGTTAACTCAGTAGAGTAAAGGGTTAGAAGCTTCTAAAATTGCTAAAAAATGTGACAATTATTTTGACGCTAAACATAAGTCTTACGCGGTTACGTATAAAAGTTGTAAGGGTAAAGATAGGTATGTAAACAGTGAAAAAGTGAGATCGAGGGAGGATAGTAAATTTAGTGGTAATTGGAGGCAAAACGGGAGTAATGAGATTAATTCTTTTTCGGATAGAAAAACTGAGTTTAGGAGATATAGCCCTAGATGCTTTAAATGTGGTTTAAGAGGTCATTACCAACGTTTTTGTAATAAAGCGGGTAATGAGGGAAATAATAATGCTAGTAAAGGACGTGAACAGACAGCGGGTGTAAATAAGATTGTCGTGAAAGCAAATAAAGAGTTACCTAAGGGAGCTATTGTGGCGAGGATATCGGCAAAGGCCGAACAGCGAACTACTGTTATTGGTGAGAAGTTAAATAAACTCGAGAAAATTGAAGTTAGTGTAAATGGGCAAAAAGTGAAAGGATTGGTTGATTCTGGATTTGAAATTAGTATTATTCATAAAGGTTTGATACCGGAATAGAAATTAAAATGAGCGGGTAGTATTTATTTACAAGGATTATTTGGTGAAGCAGTTAAATCACCGTTGGTTAAATTACCATTAGCTATTCCGCAATTCGGACAAACTAATATAATTCATCAGGAAGTACTTTGCGCGGTGACCGATAATATTAATGAGCAGGTAATTTTACATCCCGAGGTGATTAATGAGTTGTCAGGGGTCAATCGCGAGGAGCCATTGCTAGAGTCCCAAGAATTAGAAAGTTCGGAAATTAGCATTGATAACTCGAGTGAAAGGAAAGATATGAGTATCGATAATTGTAATGTTTACACAATAAAAGCGAGATCGGAAAATTTACAAAGTCAAAATGCAGAAAAAGCGGAAGTGGAGGAAAATAATAAAGTTATCGTTAGTAATTCAGATATATTTAAGAAATCCCAATTGGAATGTAAAGAGTTACAGAGAGCTTGGGAATTAGCTAAAATTGATAAAAAGGGTTATTATATTGAAAAGGACTTATTGTATCATAAAGATAAATTTGTAGAAGAAGCTATAGCTCAATTAGTGGTGCCTAAAGTCAAAAGAGAAGGAATCTTAAAGTCAGCGTATGTTTCTAATGAGGTAGAACATCACGCGGCAAAGGAAACCTTAGAGAGAATTAGGCAGTCTTTTTATTGGGAAGGTATGGCTAAAGAAACTAAAAAGTTTTGTAAATCGTGTCTAGAATGTCAATTATCTGGAAAAGTGAAAGTGCGTGATAGAGTCTTAGTTGAGATGGCGGATGGTAGCAAAAAGTATGTATATCAAAATAAAGGGGAATTTATGGTCAGGTGTAACATAGTGAATATTGTTTTTGAAGGTGATGAGGAATTTGGAGAAGTTGGGGAAATTCCTATTTTAAAACGGGAACAAGAGGTAGAACGGGACATAGAAAGGTTAGAAATAAAAGGGTTATCTAATAGTCAAGTCAAGGCTATAAAGTCCATTTTGAGGGAGAATAAAGAGGTATTTATTGGTCCTGTGCGACCAGCGGAAGTACGGGAGCACCGTATTGATTTGAAACCGGATGTGGCAAGGAAAAAGCCAAAGTTATATAGTGTACCTGTTGCTTACAAAGAGGAAGTAGATAGACAGATTCAGGAGTTATTAGAATTAAATCTAATCGAAGTGTCAAATGCAGAAATTAGTCATCCAATTGTTTGCGTGGCGAAAAAAGACGTAACTGTTAGGCTTTGCATAGATTATAGAGCTTTAAATTCAGTAACGCAGGTCCCAACATTTCCGTTGAAAGATTCGCAAGAAATCATGTATACTGCGGGGCAGCTAAATATTTATCTTCGATTGATTTATTGAGGGGTTATTGGCAGATTAAAATGGCAGAGGAATGTAAACATTTGAGAGCTTTTACAACTAATAATGGGACTTATCAGTGGCGTACTATGCCTTTTGGTTTATCAGGGGCCGCTGCTACGTTCCAAAAATATATGAATAAGGTTCTTCAAGGTCATCGGAGGGATGCAAAAGCATATATTGATGATGTCATCATTTTTTCCGACACTTGGGAAGAGCATTGTGAGCATGTTAGGGCTGTCATAGAAGAACTCAAAAATAGAAATTTTACGATTAGGCTGGACAAATGTAAATTTGGAGAGAAATCGACTAAGTTTTTAGGTCATGTAATTGGGGGTGGAACGCATGCACCTGATGAGGAGAAAATAGGAGCAATAAGGGACTTAAAGAGACCGAAAACTAAAAAGGATTTTAGATCTGTTTTTGGATTAATGGGATTTTACCAGTCTTATATTCCAAATTATGCAGAAATTGCTATACCTTTAACTGAATTAACTAAAGGGAAGGTTAAAAATACTGTACCATGGGATGAAAGGGCAGAAGAAGCATTTAATACCCTTAAGGATGAGTTATGTAACGTGACGCGTTTGGCTACACCTACGTAGTACTGGAATATCAGCTTCACGCCGATGCTTCAGACCTGGCAGTAGGATGTTGTCTTACTCTAAAAGATGAAAAGGGGCAGTTTAAGCCGATAGCTTTTGCCAGTCAGAAATTATCAGAGGATCAGCGTGCTTGGCCGAGTACAGAGAAAAAGACTTGGAGTGTTCTCTTCGGGTTGCGGAAGTTTAAAAAATGGACATATGGATCTCAAATTGAGATCATAACGGATCATAATCCATTAAAATTTCTCACTGAAACAACCCCAAGGTCCCCCAAACTCACTAGATGGGCTCTTGCCTTGCAACGCTGGAACCTGAGTATTTCTCATCGTCCAGGAGCTCAACATTTGAATGCTGATGCAATTTCTAGGCTACATAGGAAAACCTGGGAAGAACAGCCAGTTGCTAGCCCATCGGCATCAATGACTAAATAGTGGACAAACCTGAAAGGGATGTCATCACGTTTCAAATTTTTTTTATGTATGTGTAACTGTATTTGAATTTTGTGTTTATAATAGTGTATTAGCATGTGTAGTTTTTCTGTAATAATAATATTAGTACACGGTTCATTAGAGATGTCAGTAGATAATGTTCAGACACCTTGAAATATATATATATATATATGTGTGTAATAATAATAATGAAGAAACCTGCAAAGGGACTATTAAACTCTTCTGTGATATTGCTATATGTGTGGGGAAAATTAGCCCCCAAATGGCATATTTTCCGCTAAGGTGGGGGGTGTCAGGCTCTGAGAAACATCTGCTATTAGAACTGGGGTTCTATATTATTTTTATCTTAATATATTATATATTGTATGGTCTGTGTACTGGAATTTCAAAATAACATTCTTTCCTTGTCTAAAACTGGATCTAAGCCGGTGAAAATGTATAGATGGAATGAAGGGGGAAAAAGATAGTTGGAGAGGGGTTTTCCCAACCTTTTGAGATGTCTGTGGAAGATGGGAGACAAAGGCATTCCACGAACGAAGAAAAGAGCTTAGAATGCGAGCCAGGTAGAAAACACCGAGGGGCTTACATTGAGAAAAGGCAGAAGTTTGCTAGGGGCAAGCTCTTCTGCTGATACAGTCAGTTGGAGCCGAGAGCGCAGGGTGGACAGTAGTTCCTGCGTATAGCTCTTAGATAAGAGCGTAGGGTTGAGTTGAAGGCTGGAGTGCCAAGCGCAAGGGTAGTTCCTTGGATAGCTCTGAGAGAGAGAGCGTAAGGTTGAGTGAGGCTCGGAGAGCTTAGGCTTAGAGCCCATGTGTTGGGAGATTGCGATTGATCTCCGGTAAAGCTTATTTAACGCGTATAGAGTGAGAGGGATATAACGTAGTTTTAACATTACACAGCCAGCTTTACTGTATTTAATTTAATGTTGAACCGGATCACCTACATCGGAGTTTTAAGTGTAAATAGTGTTTTGTATTTTGTAAATAGTGTGTAAATAAACTGTTAATTTAGTTAATTGAAAGCGTTGGTTTTCATTTAAACAATCCTCTCAGTGCGTGACCGATATCACGTAATCATATCGGTGGTGGCAGCATATAAATAGCACGGAATTTCTTCAAAGTTGTGCGGACTAAGAGGAAACTCCGACACAGTGTTTGGAGATAATTGAATTTAAAGTTTGCGCTTCGCATGCATCACCGCACCGCACAGTGGAGTATTTGACCCAAAAACCTGGCCAAAAATGCAAAAATTAAAATTTCGTCAACAATTGTAAAAATCATATTTTTTAATAGCTAACTAATTGGTGCATCGATCTATGTTTATTTTAGGAACCTGAGTTATATCAGGTGGCTCCTGGCCTTAGCTGAAGAGGAAGTTTCTTTCTGAGAAGACGTGGTTTTTTGGCATTGTTGTTATGTTTGAATATAATTTTTTTGTGGTTCAATGAATTGTTAAATTGAAACTAAAAAGGGCTTACGTGTTTAACAGAGGTCAGAGCTTAGTGTTAAACTATGTGTTAATTTAAATATTTTTGTTTTTAATGTAATAAAAAAACATTAAATGTGTAAAAGGGTTATTTTCAAAGTGTTTTTGGCTGTAATTTATACATATCGAAAGCTTTTTAAATATGTGCCGTGCTTTGCCCGGCCATGTTTGAATTATAATCGTATTAGTTACAGTCTTGGGTGTCAATTTATGCAAAAAAATCTTCCGCATATTGTTACCATTTTTTTATAAAAAATATTTCGGGATGACTATTTAAATGCTCTGTTTTGCGGCCACCGAATTGAAGAGATAAGAACAATATATTTACTGTCGTATTGCAGGTTTTTAGCTCACAGGATATTACCTGAGAGCCTTTGCACCTACATATTCTGTCTGAATGTATGTACGTACGTACATATGTACGTATGTAAGTACGTACATACGCACGCAACTCGATATCTATTGATAGAAATATCTGATCGCCTTCAAATTGTATATACCTAATTGTTGAAAAAGGGTTCCCTAATTAGTTCTTGGGGCTCATGTGTGTAACATAAGGAGAGAAAGGAGGGAATTAACCCTTTCTAGGGCGGTGTCCTTAAACAGGGACACTTAATTTTAATTCCAAAACTGACAAACGGCGCAAGAAAATCTAATTAAAATTTTCCTTTTATAATGTACGTGAAAATAAGCAACTTAATATTTTCTAATAACTCCGTTTATCAACTAAAAAGCGCAAGCCATACAGTAGCGAGACCCTACAACTTCTTCTTCCAGCAAAGTCTGATGGTAGTCCTGATAAAAGTCAAGACGAGAGTGATGAAGATGATGAAGAAGACTTCTGAAGAATCATTTTGAAACTGGTAATATATTAAATACATTCAAAAACTAGCAATCTATACTATATAGACCCCACTTTACTGAACCTACTATTAAATATAACACTATTAAACATAAATTAAATGCAATAATTATTATTAAATGTAATTTAAATGTAATAAGCATTATTAAATGTAAATAATAAGTTTTATATATAGTAAAATTAAATACTTTTAATTAAATATTAATAGTGAATAAGACAAACCTATCAACAATTCCCCTTACAAACAGTAAATAGTTAAGGTCTTTGAACTTCCAAACTCCATTCGTAAATGTTAAGTCAATGGACATCTGATTTATTCGTATTTTTAAAATATCTATTTAGTAAATTAATGTTTTAACTTATTTTTTCTTTGTGCTCTTCTTAAAAGATGACTTTTTTTTCCTTAATTGTCAAAATATTTATAAAATGTATATTTATTATTATGTGAAGTGCTAAAATTTTACTTACACTTTATCAGCTTTTAAGATATAAAATATTAAACTAAGCTACGGATTTGTATGTATACTTCATAGTATGCTAAAAGTTAGTTCAGTGAAAGGCATAGCACAGTTAATTATTTCCATTCAGCCATTTCAGTGAAAAAACGGAAATGTACTTGAGAAATTTTGTGCAGCCCTGTATATAATCTACAGAATGTATCCACACCAAGTAATATTTAAGAAAATTGTTCTATTTTAAAACGGCTATCACAACTACAAATGCACTTCCAGCAGTTATTGGTCGTAGACTTCAATAGTCAAATTTATTCTTCAGCCATATTCTTTTGTGTGTCCCTGTAAATGGACAATATATTCTATGCACACCATATTCTACAATAAGTGCCTTGGTACACTTTAGTGATGTATATAAATTTCAGCACATTTAAAAGTGTGATATCATTAAAATATAGAACAAACGATTTTTCCCCATAGATCATAATGTAAGGAAATTATTTTGGGTGTCTCTGTAAATGAACCGTAAAGGCTATAGACTTCATTTACAATACCAAACATGCCATAAAGATACCCAATAACATCTAAGAATTTCAAGCTAATTGGACTATATTTACATCGGAAAGTATTTTTGACCAGGATTTCGGGTCAAATACTCCACTGTGCGCCGGTTCATGGCTCAACGTTTACGTCTCATACGACCGCAATTTTAGGACTTCTGTTTTCGGGCCAACTGTCAGACATTCTTAAAGGTAAAACCTTATAAAACTACTAATAACAAAAATACATTTTTTCGTCATTTCAAAACTTTCTGGGCCCCTTAATTCCCATAATATTTTTCAACCTGCATAATATTTCTTTAGGGTCTGAGTCTTATATTTATGCTACAAGTCTTATAATTGAGAAATGCGGCTTAAACACTCCTGTAACAGGGGGTTTCAGTTTACCGGTACAGACACCCCCCCCCCCCCTTGGTATTACACCTCATAATCGAGGATACACTGTACATTTCATTTTTAAGGATTATTTTCGAAAATGAGAAATTTGCATTTCACTATAACGGAAATTTCGTTCTATTGGATTTTGTTCTAACGGAATTTAATTGTAATATGTAAATGGAGTAGTACGAGATTTATCGACAAGGTTTTTTTTAAAAAAAATTGCGTAATGTTTCTGATATTAGGCCATGCCACGTACTTATTTATGATAAAATTGTACTTAAGAAAGAAGGAGTAGGTTTTATGTTTACATTTTTTAATATATTTTTTAACAGTGTGGATTTGCCTGAAACGACTAAAAAACAAGAGATCTTTATAACTAAAGGAAGTACTACGATGGTGTTTATAATTTTGATAGTTGATTGTATCGTTTGCATGTTCAATCTATAAGTACGGGTGTGGGTGTGTCTGTCACTTTTACATATAAATTAGCCTTGTACTTAATTTGTTTAAAGCCCAAACTTTTAAATAAAATATTTTTATGTTTACTCAACAAGGTACCTATCGTAATATAGCATCACCGATTTTTTAAATGAACATTTTCATACTTGAAAAAAAATATGCCTTTTATGATGCGGCAACACATAAAAATTTTCCTTTTTAGATATGAAGCTGTTTTTGAGAAAATCGATGTTGCTATATTACGATAGATGGATGTTGGGTAAACATAAAAATATTTAATTTAAAAGTTTAGGCTATATATCCTTTAAATACAAAGCTAATTTATTTGTAAAAGTGTCAGAAATGCCCCCATAGATTCGGTGTGTAGGAGTAGAACATTGGAGCAAACAAATTTCAACAGACCAAAGGAATTCATAGATATTAATAGTAGGGATTAGTACTAATTTAATCTTAAATGCTAAGGATTTCTAATTATTTTGATTATGTAATTTTTAATAATAATAGGTAGCAATAAAAAATTTCCCTTTACTGGATTTTTCCGCCGATAAAAAAAAAAAAATGAACATTTAACTGCCTTAATACTTTCTTTTGATCCAATTAAAGAATGAATATGTCTGTTTTTCAAAAAAAAAAGTATTCTTAATTAATCTTCTTTTTTCTCCCGCATTTGTCTATAAACAAAGAGCCAGTGGCTTTTTTTTTAAATAGAACAAAGGTCTAATTACTGAATATCTCATCTTTCTTTTATTTTTATCTATTTTTGTGTTTTTCATTAATATAAATTTTTTTAATCTGTTTTCTGTTTTATTATTCACCCTAAGATACTGCCTTTAACTTATTAAACGAATACAAGACTACTTTTTTTTTCTTTAATTCTGGAGAATGTTTTCCTAATATAATGTATTTTAGAGACTAATTTTTACTATGAGGCGCTCATTTAATTCTGTTTTTAAAGGAATGAATGACAATTTTTTGAGCGTCATTATACTTTTAAAGATGATAAGGAATAATAAGCAGTGATTCTAAATTTAAATTGCGACTAAAAAAAAGGTAGAAATCTGTCTAATAAGAAATATTTTTGCTTAAATATCGATTGAAGTTTGGAGAACTTAATTAGCATTCATGCATGTATGATTCGTTTTTAATTGGTTATTATATATGAACTGACAGGTAAGGATTATTTTTATTTTTGTTATTTCTTTAAATCAATGTTTAATGGAAATAATTTTATTAAATGTACATACCTGCATGTATTCTAAACTTTTATTGGGAAATTTTTACAAATAACACTATTTTAAAAAAAATATATGCAGAAGTAAGAAGATAAAAATTCTCTACAACAGCTGCTCTTAAACTGTGGTCTGCGAGCTTATAGGCAGAAGTCTGTGCGTCAGACTAAATTTTATTTAATTCATTATTTTAAAAATGTAATGCCGTAGAGTACAAGTCAATTACCAATCAAATTCGTAGAGTTATTCTAAATGGGAATTTATTTTTTTCAGGTTTGCCTGTTTGGTTAGTGTTCCCCCACTCTCAAAAAGGATTCGTAAAAAAAAACCGCAAAAAGTACAGGCAGCAAGTTGCCCAAAGATCCCCTGTGATTAGAAAAGATTTTTTTCTCTTATTTGAAGAAATTTCCATCTTTCGACTGGAGAATTTCAGGAGCTTTTGAGCCTCGGTCCTTGACTTTTTCGTGTTTTGTAGGAAAAGGGACATGCGTAAAAATCCAGTTTCTAATACGAAAAAGAACAATGCAGCACAGTTGCCGGAACGCCCCTGTGATATGACGAAAATGTAACTTTAGATTGGAGGATTTTAGATAACTTTTGCGTTACATTAGTGAATTTGCGGTATGTTTGCGGAAAATGGAAAAATAAAAGCAGAAATTTTCGTGTTTTAACGAAATAAAACCTTCAGATTAACGGATTGTTTTGAGAGTGCATTGTGATTAGTATGATGTTTACGGCATCTGATGTCAAATCATATCCGTTTCATAGACTGAAACAGTACAATTCTTTCCATTGATACAGTAATAAATATTTTACGTTCATAAAACATTATTATACTGTCAATTTAAGGGGTATTTATATAACACATTTTTGTAGAAACTGTGGACAAAACATGAGATGTAACTTTGACACTCATGTCTAACTCATGTGTAACTTTAAAACACGAGAGAAACTTTGTGTAGAGAATAAATTATATGCATGAAATATTTTCTGATCTTGTTTTAAGCAAAGTGCAGTTAGGAGTCTGACAAAATGCATATGTCATTAAAGGGGTTCTCGGAATCATAAAGTTTAAGAACTTCTCTGCTCTACAAGTTTATTCATGGCAAGCCTTATATATTAACCCCTTAACGGTCGCATTAAATTACGGTTTAAAAATTCAAATTGCTTATTGGCACCGCTTTTTTGAAAAAGAAATATTCCCCTTATTTAATGACAGGTAAAATGGTACCATAATAAAGCCAATTACACTATTTTATAAAACTGGTGGGAATAAAAAAAATCTGAATAAAAGACACAGCCTGTGAATATCACGGGGGCGAAAATTAAGGGGTTAATACTCAGTAAAATTGAGTATCGCTGAGTACTTGCTCAACAGATATACCGTAATTTCCGGCGTATACTCCGCGGATCAAACAATTCTGTTTGGACCCAGAAATTTTATTTAGTAATTGAAGCCAAATATTTACCGCGATCTGAAAAGTTACATTTTATTTTAAGAAATTTCTGGGTCGAAAAAGGATTGTTTGATCCGCGGATTATACGCCGGAAATTACGGTACATAATTTATAGTAGTGGATTGTACCATCCTTTGCATATGGCTAAGACTGTTTTTTAAAAGAAAACCAATAATGTATTGATGTTTTTTAATTTTTAATTTTTGTTTGTTACCGTATTAGCCTGTAATAACAATTTTTACGGAAATATTAATTTCTTTATATATAGGGAAATATAGGTTAAGACTGATTTATCACTTACCGAAAGATCTGAAATTCTAGAATGAAATATAAACTCCTCCACGTGTCGAGGTTACTTCTTTTTCTAAAGTCATTATTCCTCTCCATCTTAGTGTCTATCACTCTGTCCCTAAGAAGATTAGAAACTGGGGTATTGTGAAGAAAACATTTCGCTTCCAGGCGTTAAATTTTCTCTATGGAGGAGTTTTTATTTTGATTTAAAGTTTTACATTTCTTTACTAGGATATCAAGATCCTAACATACAAACTGAACACTTCCTCAACAAAAAAGAGCATTTTATCCGTCGTTAAAGTAATCAAATGAAAAATTTCAGAAATGTTTTTCTTCAAAAGAAAAAAAAACCAGAAGTGGAGGCTTTGGTTTGGGTTTCTAGAGGATTTGTTCTAGATTTTAGTTTTTACAGTGGCTCAAGGAATTATTTTTGATAGCCTCTAAATGAAATTTCTTTGCATCAAAAAGAAATTCTTAGACAGTTGTAAGGTATTATTCGAACCGAACAATTCCTTAACATAATATACCGAACCTCAATATAAGTTCAATATACCGAACATCAATATAAATTCAATGTATCGAACATCAATATAAAAGCAATATACCGAACTTCAATATATTCCCCAAACTCAATATACCAAGCGATTCCTTAACAAAAAGAACATTTTATACGTCGTTAAAGTAATCAAATGAAAAATTTCAGAAATGTTTTTCTAAAAAAAACCCCCTAGAAGTGGAGGCTTTGGTTTGAGTTTCTAGAGGATTTGTTCTAGATTTGTTTTGTTTTTACAGCAGCTCAAGGAATTATTTTTGATACCCTCTAAATGAAATTGCTTTACATCGAAAATAAATTCTAAAGCAGTTGTAAGGAATTATTCGAACAGAACAATTCCTCAACATAATATACCGAATCTCAATATAAATTCACTATACCGAACTTCAATATAAATTCAATATACCAAACTTCAATATAAATTCAATATATCGAACCTCAATATATTCGATATACAGAACTTCAATATACCGAACCTCAATATATTCCCCAACCTCAATATACCTAACGATTCCTCAACAAAAAGAACATTTTATCCGTCATTAAAGTAATCAGATGAAAAATTTCAGAATTTTTTCTTCTCTTCAAAAGGAAAAAAAAAAGAAAATAAAAACTAGTAGAGGAGGCTTTGGTTTCAGATTCTAGAGGATTTTTTTTCTAGATTTTAGATTTTACAGTGACTCAAGGAATTATTTTGGATAGACTCTAAAATGCTTTCATCGAAAATTAATTCTAAAACAGTTGTAAGATGTTATTTAATTCTTATTTAGTTTCAAAGTAAGTAATTAACTCATTGATCCAAATCACATAATTTAAAAAAAGGTTTATTGCAGCAACTTATTTCTACAACAGGTGTTATGGAGTTTGGTATTAGATATTTTTTAATCAAGAATTTGAAATATTTAATATGAAATAATTTTAATTTTACATTGTAAAAAACGTTACGGAAACTTTTCTTCATTAGGAAGGAACGCTTACTAAAATTCGACGTAACTTCGTAGTAAAATGCTTTACATCGAAAATAAATTCTAAAGCAGTTACAAGGTATTATTCAAGGAGTTTTTCTATTATTTAATTTGAGAAAAAGTTTTTAACTCATTGGTCTTAATCACATATATTAAAAAAAACTTCATTGCAGCAACTTCTTTCTAAGAAAGATGTTATGGTCCTCAGTATTAGATAATTTTTATTGAAAAATTTGAAATATTTCAGAGAAAAGAATTGTAATTTTACACTGTAAAACTGTTACGGAAATGTTTCTTGATGAGGGAGAAACATTTACCAAAATTCAATATAAGTTCGTAGGAAATGCTTTACACCGAAAATAAATTCTGAAACAACTGTTAGATATTCTTTGAAGAATTTTTCTCGTATTTAATTGGAAGAAAGTTCTGAATTAATCGATGCTAATTCCATTATTTACAAAAGTTTCACTACAGCAGCGACTTTTTCTTCTATAGAATTTATAATATTGTTTGGTATTAGATGGCATTTAATCAAAAATTTTATGAGGGAGAAGCACTTACTAAAATTCGTCGTAAATTCGTAGGAAAATGCTTTACCACGAACATAAATTCTGAAAATTCGTTAGGCATTATTTGAAGAGTTTTTCTTGTATTTAATTGGAAGAAAGGTCTTAATTAATCGATGCTAATTACATTATTTACAAAAGTTTTATTACAGGGACTTTTTCTTCTACAGAAGTTATAATACTGTTTGGTATTTGATGATATTTAATCAAGAATTTTAAGAATTTATGAGGAATTAAATTTCAATTTCACACTGTAAAAGTTACGGGATAGTTTCATGATGTGGAGGTTTATTAAAATTCAGTGTAACTTCTTAACGATCCACGATTCTGGAACCTTTTCATTTACCTTAAAAAATCTTTATTATTAGAAAAACCAATCAAAACACCAGAAACATATAGGTTTCCGAAATTGATTGAAATGATTTTTGTAAAATTTACAGGTAAGCAAAAGGACCCCTATTATTTCAGAATCATTTCTTTAAAAACCGAAAACTTACTGTTTTCTGATACTTCTAATTTGTCCTGTATGTCAGATAGTTTTTTAAGATAATAGGAAAAATTTTCAGAATTTCGGGCAATGATGCTGTCCCATTGAATCTTTGTAAACGTTTATGATATATTAGGAAAGTTTTATGCAATTTTTGTACAGCATTCTTTGTTGCTAGATAAAAGAAAAAATAACGCCGAACTGATCAGAAAGTTCGCTGATTGCCTTTTATGATGTACTAAATACGAATGTGATTAATATTTATATGATATAAACAAGATTATAAGGAAAATCAGCTGTTTCTTGAAATTTTAATAAAATGTTATTTTTTGAAAAACATAGAACTCAAATGAGCTCAGAGTGGAATGACAAATTCACCTTGCGTTAAAATAACTAAAAATAAACTGTTTACTAAAAAGGTGCATAAAAATTTATTAAAATATACCGTTACAAAATGAACTGGTCTTTAAAAACTTAAAAACCATTGATGTTAAAATCATAATGAAACAGAAAAAGATGATTCCTGAGATCTTTCGATCGCTAACGCGATCATTTTCAAAGGATACTTTCACTGGAATGTCGCATTCACTGAGCTATTTATACACCAGTCTGGGAAAAAAGGGTCAGTCTATTATTTGTTGGGGTGTCTATGAAGTTGTTTCGTTGCAATGCTGAAGTGTTAGATATTTTTAAAATGTTAAACCAAATTTGAGGTATATCATAAGATAAAACATCGTTACATACATTATTTTTTTTACTTAAAATTTCTAATGATTCCCTAATTCTCAAAGTATAATGATCAGATGTAGGTAAAATAACTCTTGCGTTTTCGAAATCTATTTTTAAATTTTAGCGTTGATTTAATCTGGAAAGTGCTGTAAACGGTCGGTTAAACTTGATATCTCTCATGTGCTCCCCCAATCTTTCTTTAAATTTTCGAGTGGTCATACCTATGTAGCTTAACTCCTTCTGATTTTCCGTTTGAAATGGGATAGAATAAACACCTGCAATTTCCTTATTAGGTATGGGATCAATTTTCCTTTCAATTAGAGCTTTTAGTTTTGTAGGAGGTTTGGATATGAAAAAGCATTAGTGCCATTTCTGAAAACAATTATTCCGCCCTCAGATTATGTAATTGACTCTACAAAAGCATTAATTAAGAAAATTAAAGATATTACAGTAAATCATAATAGTATACTTGCTAGTCTAGATGTAGTTTCTCTCTATCCATCAATAGACATCAAAGAGGTTGTGAAAATTATAGAAGATTCAATTGATAATATCCAAGCTTTTAGTAAGGACACACAGATTACACTTAAATCAGCAATCAATTTAATGACGCAAAATAATGTATTTATTTTTAATGATAAATTTTGCAGACAAACTGAGGGAGCTCCAATGGGATCGCCCATTTCAGGTTTAATGGCGGAGCTGAAGCTTAGACCTATAGAAAATCAAATAATGGAAAATTTTGAAGTAAAACCAACGCTATGGATCCGTTATGTAGACGATGTGTTTATAGTTTAGGATCATGGCATACAAACCTTAAATGAGTTTTTGGTGAAAGTTAATGAAATAGACACGAACATTAAATTCACCTTGGAAGTAGAAAATGAGGGGGTTTTACCATACCTGGATACAGAACTAATAAGAAATATGGATGAGGGGAAAATAGAAAGAAGAGTATACAGAAGCATTGCCGTTCGAATAACACCATCTCTTATAACTGTAACTCCCCTTTCAGATATAAAATTGTTGCTTTCAGATTTTACGTAAAACGAGCCTTTGATATTTGCAGTGAAAGTACCTACAAAATGAATTAAATACAATTAAACACATTGCAGTAGAAAACGGATTTTCCCCTCAGCACATAAATAAATTAATTTATGAAATAAAGCAAAAAAATCAAAAAGAAAGAATAAACAAGAGAGAACTTAGAATCTGTACCTTCGATTACGTACCAAGATTATATGAAAGATTAAAATACGCTTTAAGGAAATTTGATATAGATTTAATAGCCAAACCTCCTACAAAACTAAAAGCTCTAATTGAAAGGAAAATTGATCCCATACCTAATAAGGAAATTGCAGGTGTCTATTCTATCCCATTTCAAACGGAAAATCAGAAGGAGTTAAGCTACACAGGTATGACCACTCGAAAATTTAAAGAAAGATTGGGGGAGCACATGAGAGATATCAAGTTTAACCGACCGTCTACAGCGCTTTCCAGATTAAATCAACGCCAAAATTTAAAAATAGATTTCAAAAACGCAAGAGTTATTTTACCTACATCTGATCATTATACTTTGAGAATTAGGGAATCATTGGAAATTTTAAGTAAAGAAAATAATGTATGTAACGATGTTTTATCTTATACCTCAAATTTGGCTTAACATTTTGAAAATATCTAACACTTCAGCATTGGAACGAAACAACTTCATAGACACCCCAAACAAATAATAGACTGACACTTTTTTCCCAGACTGGTGTATAAATAGCTCAGTGAATGCGACATTCCAGTGAAAGTATCTTTTGAAAATGATCGCGTTAGCGATCGAAAGATCTCAGGAATCATTTTTTTCTGTTTCATTATGATTTTAACATCAATGGTTTTTAAGTTTTTAAAGACCAGTTCATTTTGTAACGGTATATTTTAATAAATATTTATGCACCTTTTTAGTAAACAGTTTATTTTTAGTTATGTTATTTTTTGTTTACTGAAATTTCCGGGCATAAAGAGCTATCCATCTCAGTGCGTAGAGTAGTGTGGTCCAACTGCGGTCTGCGTGGAACCCCCTAGCTTTATTCAATCGAAGGACTTCTGCGAATATATAAGGCGAAATGTTCAGTAAGAAATTAGTGGTTTCAGACCGACCGCAGTTGGACAATACTGGCTTAGTGTGACGGCCAGAAATATGAGGTATTTAGAGTCTGCGGGACGCGAACTGTTTCTTTGTGGAAGGTTTTCGAAAGTTTTTTTTTTTTGCAAGAAAAGGATAATTTTGTTAATGTTTTTTTTCTTTAACACTTATTCTAATATTTTTTTAATAGAAAATTTACTCCATTGTTTAGTAGAATCGAAAATAACGAAAATTAAAAATACACCCGAATCCTCCAGAGTAATAAAAATCCCGATAATCGCTAACATCTAAGAGGTTTATAGCTGAAGAAAAATTTTAATAAAAGTCTTCAAGTACAGCATTTCTGAAAAAAAAAAAATGATATTTCAGAAGCACATCTCCGACTTAAAAAAAAATAAAGGTCTTCAAGAGACCATAGTTGTGAAATAATCTTATTTCGTTTTTTTTTTTATACGTTCATAAAAGTTGTCGATTTAAAGAAAGCATGTTTTATATTTTTTGCTGGGTTTCATGTATTACGGGTGAAAATCTTACGTAAGTCCTTTTGGAAAAGAAGCTCAATAACTACTATTTAATTTTTGATAATTTAGAGTTCTTATGTTCACAGAAAAACACTTATAGTTAAGATATATATTTGGTGCATAATCCACCTTTATCCCAACTTTCGTGTAAAATTTCTTTATAGATAAACGTCTTCAGTGTTTAGTGGTGTTGAGAATAACCAAAATCAAAAATACACCCAAAGCCTTTCAGAACTGTAAGGAGAATCCAGGAACGCTAATCTGCACTGCAGATAGTTGCGCAACATTTTCAAGGAACGTTTCTTGAAAATATCAAATATCAATCTGGGAAATTCCAGGAAGCTCTATTCATATACTATTGTTTTCAATTTTGATCCGGGATTTTTCAGAATAGAAAGCAGTAGTTTTAGGAAATTGATCTGGGTAATCAACTGCCCATTATTTCCTAGGTACTCTTCTGGATTACTGGCAGTGCGAAAGAAAAAGAAAAAGAAACCGAAACTTGCTAGCTAATATCTTTGATGATGTAAGAAATCTTCTCTATTTAGTTAAGTACCAAGTATAGAACAAGAATAAAAGTATACGGAATAAAATAAAAAGCAAATATATTTCTTTATAAATATTTTATTAGTGTGCTTGAATTGAAAGTCGAAAATGTTATATTTTATATATAAAAAAAAAAAGAATCTAATGGTCAAAACCAAAATCGTAAAAACGAAAATTTTTGAATAATTCTAATAAAATTCCAATTTAATTAGAGTATTTCTATTAATACTCTAATTAAATTGGAATTTTATTAGAATTATTCACATTCATAATATAATTTTTAATGAATGTTTAGAACCTGATTTTCTTATTATTTTCCCTGTGGCTTAATTTCTTGCTCATATTGTTTTATCGGCCTTAAATATATTTCTTATATGGGGCATTCTCACAATCTTTTGACTTTCATGTCCCTGAATAATAATTTTTATTTTAATGCACTTTTTTGTATTTTTTTTAATTTCATATACTTGGGAACATCCCATTGCATGATTGCACAACAATATTAACAAGATAAATAAGTTTTGGACAATGTTGGGGGTCCAAACACCTGGAAAACTTCTATACCGTCCCGTGTTCCTGATGCTGATTTTTAAGTTTGGAGCTGTCTGGATAAAATTGTTTCAATACAAATAATTCGATGTAATTTTTTTCTGAAGTTGGAACTATTGTTTTATATAAATAAGTAGCTAAAAATTAGCCTGCACACATTTTAAGGGTTGAATTTATTTTTTAAACTCTGTCCGTAGGTTTTAGATTTTTTACCACCCCTCTTCTAAAATTATACAGAAAATCACTTCAGATGCAGCCACAGAATTTTTTTCAAGTTTTTTCTGATGCAGAAGTATGCTAGAGAAATAATGTCTAAAATTCTTTGGCAGGAAATTTACTGTAGAATTTAAATCAGCATTTAAATATCAATTTCAAGCATCGTGGCTTTATTGGTAGTCTCACCGTCCCCAAGGTTTATTCCTGCACTTTTCGAGGTAAATTATTATTTTTTTTTAATTTAACCCAATGTAAATAACTGTTTCTAAAAATCAATGAACATTTTGGCTACCACTTAGTCTTAACATGATCTGCCTAAAATAAGTGGTAATTTTCCTTGCTGTTCCATCCTTACCGTCCCCTTTTTTTTCCCATTTCGTCCCTTTTTTCCTATACCATCCCTCTTTTTTACATACCGTCCCTTCTTTAACACCCCTTTAAGACAATGTTATACCAAAATTTTGTACTAAAAATACTACATTGTCATTATTTCTTATTTGAATGTCCTGTGGGTACTATGCAAATTCATTATAAGTAAAAATTTAGAAGAAAATAAAAAGTTTTAGTGGTAAAACGGTAAGGAAAATTAAACTTGCAAGTTTAACTTAAACCTCAGTTAAATAAAATTTTTTTCGCTGCTGACCATATTTTCTTTATTTTGAATCATTAAGGCATTCGTCTATCAGATTAAAATGTTATGTTAGCAAGTTTAATTTCGCAAGATTTTTTTTCCCAAAAGTCAAAAGATTATGAGAATGTCTAATATATATATATAATATATATATATATATATACTCGTATATATATATATATATAAAATCTAGTGGTCAAAAGAAAAATCGTAAAATCATTGATAGATATACTCTAAGTAAATTGGAATTTTATTAGATTTATTCATATTTATAATATAATTTTTAGTGAGTGTTTAGAACTTTCTTTTCTTATTATTTTCATGGTGGCTTAATATCTTTCTCGTATTGTTTTCTGGGGCATAATTTTTTTTCTAATTAAAAAATCTAATGGACAAAACAAAAATTGCAAAATCGTCGACAGAAATATTCTAAATAAATTTGAATTTTGTAACATTTATTTACATTCATAATATAACTTTTAAGGAATGTTTAAAACTTTCTTTTCTAACGATTTTTATTGTGGCTTAATTTCTTTCTCGTATTCCTTTCTCGCTTTTACGATTTTTAATTTAACTTTCAGATTTCTTATAAAAAAATATTTTTTACTTTGAAATACAATACAAAGGCGTGTTTTTTTTAATTTTAATTTTTAATTTTTATTATTTAATATATTTTACAATTCATTGTTATAATTATCAGTAACGATCGACCGAAACAGCTTTTTAAGACCGAAAACAGAACCAAAACCGAATTTCGGTAATCTTCCTATTTTCCGCCGAAATCGAAAACGAAAATGAAAATGTCCAAAAATTTTTTAAAGTAATTAATACGTACATAAATACATATAATTCTTAATTATCCGTGTTTATTAAACATACATAATTATTAATCAATTATACGTGTGGCCCAAGTTGTCTCTGTCTATGACCAAGACTTTTTATTTTCATATAAAATAAAATGTAATTAATTCATAAACGACAGGGAATAATTTTCTAATTATACGAATTTTATCTAATTAAAAAGTGTTTTAGATATACATACCTCAATTTATCTTTTATAATGATTTTTGCAAATGATCATCTGTTGTACTAGCACTTTCTCAAAGAGTATTCGAAACACTTCTGCTGTTTCAAACTAAAAATTTTCTATTACTGTTAAGTCTGCTGCTTTTAATGAGCACGTGAAAAGCTTCTTCAAAGTTTAGTCCTATATGCACTGCTTGCTTTATAAATTGCACTCACGTCTTGAGTCAGTCATGACTGATAATTATAAACAGTGAAGTTCATAGCAATAATTAAAGCCTGTCTCATTTAAGCCGATATTGCTCAAATTGAAAATTTCAGAAAGAGGAAACGAGATTTTTGGAATGCAGATCGTTTCAGTCCGACCGAATTTTCGACAGCATTCTCGCCGAAAACGAATTTTCAGCGAAACTCAGATTTTGTGCCGAAAACGAAACCGAATTTTTGGTCGGTCTCTAATTATTATGTATATTAATCAATTTTTTATTGTGCATTTCCATCATTTATTCCTTTAAAAAGTGTATATATGCAGTGTTATGTATGCATTACCTTGTTGAAATAAACACATTCATTGTTACGTCATCGCATTTTATTTATTAGGATGAGCGAAGCGAATATCCTCTACTAGGCTACACAAATTACATATTGTCGTACACTTTACAAAAAAAAAAAAAAAAAAAAAAAAACCCTACTCAGTATTAGATGTAAATTTCCAACTGGGCGAAAAATGTCCGGACCAGGATTCGAACCCGTGATCTCCTGGCTGAAGCCGCCAGTGCTCTGCCATCTGAGCTATCCCGGACGATTCTGGTCGAACTTTTTCACCCAGCTAACCTTGAAGATTACAGCATCTGGTCTGAAAACCTGGTTCAGCTCAACAGAATAAATCTCAGGTAAAGGAACTCCAGAAATCGCTGGATACGAAATTACACTAGATTATTTTAACACAATTATTGTAATTGGTAAACAAATCATATTAGATGTAAATTTCCAACTGGGCGAAAAATGTCCGGACCAGGATTCGAACCCGGGATCTCCTGGCTGAAGCCGCCAGTGCTCTGCCATCTGAGCTATCCCGGACGATTCTGGTCGAACTTTTTCACCCAGCTAACCTTGAAGATTACAGCATCTGGTCTGAAAACCTGGTTCAGCTCAACAGAATAAATCTCAGGTAAAGGAACTCCAGAAATCGCTGGATACGAAATTACACTAGATTATTTTAACACAATTATTGTAATTGGTAAACAAATCATATTAGATGTAAATTTCCAACTGGGCGAAAAATGTCCGGACCAGGATTCGAACCCGGGATCTCCTGGCTGAAGCCGCCAGTGCTCTGCCATCTGAGCTATCCCGGACGATTCTGGTCGAACTTTTTCACCCAGCTAACCTTGAAGATTACAGCATCTGGTCTGAAAACCTGGTTCAGCTCAACAGAATAAATCTCAGGTAAAGGAACTCCAGAAATCGCTGGATACGAAATTACACTAGATTATTTTAACACAATTATTGTAATTGGTAAACAAATCATATTAGATGTAAATTTCCAACTGGGCGAAAAATGTCCGGACCAGGATTCGAACCCGGGATCTCCTGGCTGAAGCCGCCAGTGCTCTGCCATCTGAGCTATCCCGGACGATTCTGGTCGAACTTTTTCACCCAGCTAACCTTGAAGATTACAGCATCTGGTCTGAAAACCTGGTTCAGCTCAACAGAATAAATCTCAGGTAAAGGAACTCCAGAAATCGCTGGATACGAAATTACACTAGATTATTTTAACACAATTATTGTAATTGGTAAACAAATCATATTAGATGTAAATTTCCAACTGGGCGAAAAATGTCCGGACCAGGATTCGAACCCGGGATCTCCTGGCTGAAGCCGCCAGTGCTCTGCCATCTGAGCTATCCCGGACGATTCTGGTCGAACTTTTTCACCCAGCTAACCTTGAAGATTACAGCATCTGGTCTGAAAACCTGGTTCAGCTCAACAGAATAAATCTCAGGTAAAGGAACTCCAGAAATCGCTGGATACGAAATTACACTAGATTATTTTAACACAATTATTGTAATTGGTAAACAAATCATATTAGATGTAAATTTCCAACTGGGCGAAAAATGTCCGGACCAGGATTCGAACCCGGGATCTCCTGGCTGAAGCCGCCAGTGCTCTGCCATCTGAGCTATCCCGGACGATTCTGGTCGAACTTTTTCACCCAGCTAACCTTGAAGATTACAGCATCTGGTCTGAAAACCTGGTTCAGCTCAACAGAATAAATCTCAGGTAAAGGAACTCCAGAAATCGCTGGATACGAAATTACACTAGATTATTTTAACACAATTATTGTAATTGGTAAACAAATCATATTAGATGTAAATTTCCAACTGGGCGAAAAATGTCCGGACCAGGATTCGAACCCGGGATCTCCTGGCTGAAGCCGCCAGTGCTCTGCCATCTGAGCTATCCCGGACGATTCTGGTCGAACTTTTTCACCCAGCTAACCTTGAAGATTACAGCATCTGGTCTGAAAACCTGGTTCAGCTCAACAGAATAAATCTCAGGTAAAGGAACTCCAGAAATCGCTGGATACGAAATTACACTAGATTATTTTAACACAATTATTGTAATTGGTAAACAAATCATATTAGATGTAAATTTCCAACTGGGCGAAAAATGTCCGGACCAGGATTCGAACCCGGGATCTCCTGGCTGAAGCCGCCAGTGCTCTGCCATCTGAGCTATCCCGGACGATTCTGGTCGAACTTTTTCACCCAGCTAACCTTGAAGATTACAGCATCTGGTCTGAAAACCTGGTTCAGCTCAACAGAATAAATCTCAGGTAAAGGAACTCCAGAAATCGCTGGATACGAAATTACACTAGATTATTTTAACACAATTATTGTAATTGGTAAACAAATCATATTAGATGTAAATTTCCAACTGGGCGAAAAATGTCCGGACCAGGATTCGAACCCGGGATCTCCTGGCTGAAGCCGCCAGTGCTCTGCCATCTGAGCTATCCCGGACGATTCTGGTCGAACTTTTTCACCCAGCTAACCTTGAAGATTACAGCATCTGGTCTGAAAACCTGGTTCAGCTCAACAGAATAAATCTCAGGTAAAGGAACTCCAGAAATCGCTGGATACGAAATTACACTAGATTATTTTAACACAATTATTGTAATTGGTAAACAAATCATATTAGATGTAAATTTCCAACTGGGCGAAAAATGTCCGGACCAGGATTCGAACCCGGGATCTCCTGGCTGAAGCCGCCAGTGCTCTGCCATCTGAGCTATCCCGGACGATTCTGGTCGAACTTTTTCACCCAGCTAACCTTGAAGATTACAGCATCTGGTCTGAAAACCTGGTTCAGCTCAACAGAATAAATCTCAGGTAAAGGAACTCCAGAAATCGCTGGATACGAAATTACACTAGATTATTTTAACACAATTATTGTAATTGGTAAACAAATCATATTAGATGTAAATTTCCAACTGGGCGAAAAATGTCCGGACCAGGATTCGAACCCGGGATCTCCTGGCTGAAGCCGCCAGTGCTCTGCCATCTGAGCTATCCCGGACGATTCTGGTCGAACTTTTTCACCCAGCTAACCTTGAAGATTACAGCATCTGGTCTGAAAACCTGGTTCAGCTCAACAGAATAAATCTCAGGTAAAGGAACTCCAGAAATCGCTGGATACGAAATTACACTAGATTATTTTAACACAATTATTGTAATTGGTAAACAAATCATATTAGATGTAAATTTCCAACTGGGCGAAAAATGTCCGGACCAGGATTCGAACCCGGGATCTCCTGGCTGAAGCCGCCAGTGCTCTGCCATCTGAGCTATCCCGGACGATTCTGGTCGAACTTTTTCACCCAGCTAACCTTGAAGATTACAGCATCTGGTCTGAAAACCTGGTTCAGCTCAACAGAATAAATCTCAGGTAAAGGAACTCCAGAAATCGCTGGATACGAAATTACACTAGATTATTTTAACACAATTATTGTAATTGGTAAACAAATCATATTAGATGTAAATTTCCAACTGGGCGAAAAATGTCCGGACCAGGATTCGAACCCGGGATCTCCTGGCTGAAGCCGCCAGTGCTCTGCCATCTGAGCTATCCCGGACGATTCTGGTCGAACTTTTTCACCCAGCTAACCTTGAAGATTACAGCATCTGGTCTGAAAACCTGGTTCAGCTCAACAGAATAAATCTCAGGTAAAGGAACTCCAGAAATCGCTGGATACGAAATTACACTAGATTATTTTAACACAATTATTGTAATTGGTAAACAAATCATATTAGATGTAAATTTCCAACTGGGCGAAAAATGTCCGGACCAGGATTCGAACCCGGGATCTCCTGGCTGAAGCCGCCAGTGCTCTGCCATCTGAGCTATCCCGGACGATTCTGGTCGAACTTTTTCACCCAGCTAACCTTGAAGATTACAGCATCTGGTCTGAAAACCTGGTTCAGCTCAACAGAATAAATCTCAGGTAAAGGAACTCCAGAAATCGCTGGATACGAAATTACACTAGATTATTTTAACACAATTATTGTAATTGGTAAACAAATCATATTAGATGTAAATTTCCAACTGGGCGAAAAATGTCCGGACCAGGATTCGAACCCGGGATCTCCTGGCTGAAGCCGCCAGTGCTCTGCCATCTGAGCTATCCCGGACGATTCTGGTCGAACTTTTTCACCCAGCTAACCTTGAAGATTACAGCATCTGGTCTGAAAACCTGGTTCAGCTCAACAGAATAAATCTCAGGTAAAGGAACTCCAGAAATCGCTGGATACGAAATTACACTAGATTATTTTAACACAATTATTGTAATTGGTAAACAAATCATATTAGATGTAAATTTCCAACTGGGCGAAAAATGTCGCGGACATTTTTCGCCCAGTTGGAAATTTACATCTAATATGATTTGTTTACCAATTACAATAATTGTGTTAAAATAATCTAGTGTAATTTCGTATCCAGCGATTTCTGGAGTTCCTTTACCTGAGATTTATTCTGTTGAGCTGAACCAGGTTTTCAGACCAGATGCTGTAATCTTCAAGGTTAGCTGGGTGAAAAAGTTCGACCAGAATCGTCCGGGATAGCTCAGATGGCAGAGCACTGGCGGCTTCAGCCAGGAGATCCCGGGTTCGAATCCTGGTCCGGACATTTTTCGCCCAGTTGGAAATTTACATCTAATATGATTTGTTTACCAATTACAATAATTGTGTTAAAATAATCTAGTGTAATTTCGTATCCAGCGATTTCTGGAGTTCCTTTACCTGAGATTTATTCTGTTGAGCTGAACCAGGTTTTCAGACCAGATGCTGTAATCTTCAAGGTTAGCTGGGTGAAAAAGTTCGACCAGAATCGTCCGGGATAGCTCAGATGGCAGAGCACTGGCGGCTTCAGCCAGGAGATCCCGGGTTCGAATCCTGGTCCGGACATTTTTCGCCCAGTTGGAAATTTACATCTAATATGATTTGTTTACCAATTACAATAATTGTGTTAAAATAATCTAGTGTAATTTCGTATCCAGCGATTTCTGGAGTTCCTTTACCTGAGATTTATTCTGTTGAGCTGAACCAGGTTTTCAGACCAGATGCTGTAATCTTCAAGGTTAGCTGGGTGAAAAAGTTCGACCAGAATCGTCCGGGATAGCTCAGATGGCAGAGCACTGGCGGCTTCAGCCAGGAGATCCCGGGTTCGAATCCTGGTCCGGACATTTTTCGCCCAGTTGGAAATTTACATCTAATATGATTTGTTTACCAATTACAATAATTGTGTTAAAATAATCTAGTGTAATTTCGTATCCAGCGATTTCTGGAGTTCCTTTACCTGAGATTTATTCTGTTGAGCTGAACCAGGTTTTCAGACCAGATGCTGTAATCTTCAAGGTTAGCTGGGTGAAAAAGTTCGACCAGAATCGTCCGGGATAGCTCAGATGGCAGAGCACTGGCGGCTTCAGCCAGGAGATCCCGGGTTCGAATCCTGGTCCGGACATTTTTCGCCCAGTTGGAAATTTACATCTAATATGATTTGTTTACCAATTACAATAATTGTGTTAAAATAATCTAGTGTAATTTCGTATCCAGCGATTTCTGGAGTTCCTTTACCTGAGATTTATTCTGTTGAGCTGAACCAGGTTTTCAGACCAGATGCTGTAATCTTCAAGGTTAGCTGGGTGAAAAAGTTCGACCAGAATCGTCCGGGATAGCTCAGATGGCAGAGCACTGGCGGCTTCAGCCAGGAGATCCCGGGTTCGAATCCTGGTCCGGACATTTTTCGCCCAGTTGGAAATTTACATCTAATATGATTTGTTTACCAATTACAATAATTGTGTTAAAATAATCTAGTGTAATTTCGTATCCAGCGATTTCTGGAGTTCCTTTACCTGAGATTTATTCTGTTGAGCTGAACCAGGTTTTCAGACCAGATGCTGTAATCTTCAAGGTTAGCTGGGTGAAAAAGTTCGACCAGAATCGTCCGGGATAGCTCAGATGGCAGAGCACTGGCGGCTTCAGCCAGGAGATCCCGGGTTCGAATCCTGGTCCGGACATTTTTCGCCCAGTTGGAAATTTACATCTAATATGATTTGTTTACCAATTACAATAATTGTGTTAAAATAATCTAGTGTAATTTCGTATCCAGCGATTTCTGGAGTTCCTTTACCTGAGATTTATTCTGTTGAGCTGAACCAGGTTTTCAGACCAGATGCTGTAATCTTCAAGGTTAGCTGGGTGAAAAAGTTCGACCAGAATCGTCCGGGATAGCTCAGATGGCAGAGCACTGGCGGCTTCAGCCAGGAGATCCCGGGTTCGAATCCTGGTCCGGACATTTTTCGCCCAGTTGGAAATTTACATCTAATATGATTTGTTTACCAATTACAATAATTGTGTTAAAATAATCTAGTGTAATTTCGTATCCAGCGATTTCTGGAGTTCCTTTACCTGAGATTTATTCTGTTGAGCTGAACCAGGTTTTCAGACCAGATGCTGTAATCTTCAAGGTTAGCTGGGTGAAAAAGTTCGACCAGAATCGTCCGGGATAGCTCAGATGGCAGAGCACTGGCGGCTTCAGCCAGGAGATCCCGGGTTCGAATCCTGGTCCGGACATTTTTCGCCCAGTTGGAAATTTACATCTAATATGATTTGTTTACCAATTACAATAATTGTGTTAAAATAATCTAGTGTAATTTCGTATCCAGCGATTTCTGGAGTTCCTTTACCTGAGATTTATTCTGTTGAGCTGAACCAGGTTTTCAGACCAGATGCTGTAATCTTCAAGGTTAGCTGGGTGAAAAAGTTCGACCAGAATCGTCCGGGATAGCTCAGATGGCAGAGCACTGGCGGCTTCAGCCAGGAGATCCCGGGTTCGAATCCTGGTCCGGACATTTTTCGCCCAGTTGGAAATTTACATCTAATATGATTTGTTTACCAATTACAATAATTGTGTTAAAATAATCTAGTGTAATTTCGTATCCAGCGATTTCTGGAGTTCCTTTACCTGAGATTTATTCTGTTGAGCTGAACCAGGTTTTCAGACCAGATGCTGTAATCTTCAAGGTTAGCTGGGTGAAAAAGTTCGACCAGAATCGTCCGGGATAGCTCAGATGGCAGAGCACTGGCGGCTTCAGCCAGGAGATCCCGGGTTCGAATCCTGGTCCGGACATTTTTCGCCCAGTTGGAAATTTACATCTAATATGATTTGTTTACCAATTACAATAATTGTGTTAAAATAATCTAGTGTAATTTCGTATCCAGCGATTTCTGGAGTTCCTTTACCTGAGATTTATTCTGTTGAGCTGAACCAGGTTTTCAGACCAGATGCTGTAATCTTCAAGGTTAGCTGGGTGAAAAAGTTCGACCAGAATCGTCCGGGATAGCTCAGATGGCAGAGCACTGGCGGCTTCAGCCAGGAGATCCCGGGTTCGAATCCTGGTCCGGACATTTTTCGCCCAGTTGGAAATTTACATCTAATATGATTTGTTTACCAATTACAATAATTGTGTTAAAATAATCTAGTGTAATTTCGTATCCAGCGATTTCTGGAGTTCCTTTACCTGAGATTTATTCTGTTGAGCTGAACCAGGTTTTCAGACCAGATGCTGTAATCTTCAAGGTTAGCTGGGTGAAAAAGTTCGACCAGAATCGTCCGGGATAGCTCAGATGGCAGAGCACTGGCGGCTTCAGCCAGGAGATCCCGGGTTCGAATCCTGGTCCGGACATTTTTCGCCCAGTTGGAAATTTACATCTAATATGATTTGTTTACCAATTACAATAATTGTGTTAAAATAATCTAGTGTAATTTCGTATCCAGCGATTTCTGGAGTTCCTTTACCTGAGATTTATTCTGTTGAGCTGAACCAGGTTTTCAGACCAGATGCTGTAATCTTCAAGGTTAGCTGGGTGAAAAAGTTCGGCCAGAATCGTCCGGGATAGCTCAGATGGCAGAGCACTGGCGGCTTCAGCCAGGAGATCCCGGGTTCGAATCCTGGTCCGGACATTTTTCGCCCAGTTGGAAATTTACATCTAATATGATTTGTTTACCAATTACAATAATTGTGTTAAAATAATCTAGTGTAATTTCGTATCCAGCGATTTCTGGAGTTCCTTTACCTGAGATTTATTCTGTTGAGCTGAACCAGGTTTTCAGACCAGATGCTGTAATCTTCAAGGTTAGCTGGGTGAAAAAGTTCGACCAGAATCGTCCGGGATAGCTCAGATGGCAGAGCACTGGCGGCTTCAGCCAGGAGATCCCGGGTTCGAATCCTGGTCCGGACATTTTTCGCCCAGTTGGAAATTTACATCTAATATGATTTGTTTACCAATTACAATAATTGTGTTAAAATAATCTAGCCTACTCAGTATTTTGACTTGATATTAAGCATAAGAATAAATTATGATCTGTCGATTTGCACAATATTATTTTTTTACAGAATAACCTTAAAAAAATTATTATTTTAATTAATTTGTTTTATATGTTTTTCCATTACGGATGCATTTTTTCAAATAAAAAATGAAACACGTATATTTGCAGAAGGAAAAATAAATCACGGAGTTAGATATTACAGATAGAATCATGATTAATTAAATAATTTCACGATTTCTTTTATGAAATTTTACGATTTCTTTTATGAAATTTTTAAAATACCTTTTTTTAATGAAAATTATAGCATATTTTTAATGAATTAAAATTTGCGAAAATTCAGTTATTTACATTCAGTTATAAAAGTATTTTTCAGTGTTAAGAATTCCAAAACACAATTATTCTTATTATGTGAAATCAGCAATGCAGACGATACTTACGCATTTTAAAAGAATTATATTATGATTTTTTTTTTGTAAAGTGGCAAAAAAAACAACTGTAAACAAATAAAATTAATTGTTAAATTCGTTATATCATAAATAAAAAATTCCGAGGAAATTCTTGGTTATTTGGCTGAATTTCCATTTCTAAAATTAAATGCGACAAATCATAAAATAACGTTTATATTATTTGTGTTACATTATTATTATATTATTTGTAACGTTTATATTATTATTTATTATAAATATTTGTCTTATTAAATAATGCTTCGCGAATCCAAACAAAGCATGGCTTTTGCTAGTTTAATTATTTTTATATAACTGGATTGAATTATTAGAGATTAATTAAAATTAATCGATTAATCGATAATTAATTTGTGGAAATATTAAAATATTGTATTGTCATCGGTAATTTTGGACTCTCATATCGTAACTTTCTATAAATACACTTCTGTTAAAAATTTACAGGTTATAATCCATCAGTTTCTCAAAAACCTATTAAAAATAAATAAAATTTAAATTAATTTTCGAAAAATAAATAAATTGTAACCAATGATTTTTTAAAACAGAAATCAATTTTTAGAAGATTGAAATATGCGAAACCAAAATTACCAATGGCAATAAAATATTTTAATATTTCTACAACTTAATTATCAATTAATCGACTAATTTAAATAAAATCAATTGATAGTAATTCAAAATTTATTGTAAAATTACCGATGGAAATAAAATATTTTAATATTTCTACAACTTAATTATCAATTAATCGACTAATTTAAATGAAATCAATTGATAATAATACAAAATTTATTTCAAAAACATATATATTTTTTAAATTAATTAAAAATATATCAGTTGTAACCTATACAATTTTTTTTTCACAGAAATCGACTTCTAGAAGTTTCAAAAATGGAAATAAAAAAATTAAAGTTTATTCCATCAAGTAGTTTTCGAGATCTGCTTAAAAAACCAGACGCATTGCAATCTGTTTTTCAACGATTACAAATGAATTTAATGTTAGTAGTTCCAAACTTTAAACCTTCAAAATTCTTAAACTACTTGATCGAACGACTTCCCGTATGGCATCCTAAGGTAAAACGTACCAAAAACGCCAAATGTGATGCCAAGTTAGGTGTTCTCACTGAAAATTTTCTGCGTTGAATCCTAGAGTTTGATAAAATTGCAGTATGAGAAAACAACCCTCTAAGCCTGTTTATTTATTTATCTATTTTTTTTAACCATTTGGAAAAATGGTTATTGTCCTCGTCAGGGTAAGAAATCAAAAGCATATCTGAAGGTTTTTATTGGTTTAATCATCATTTTATCCGTTTTCTGATTGGTCTATACAGTAATCTGTATTACCTTTTACTATAGCGCCTAGAACATATAGTGTGGAAATTGGCTATCCCAGTAATACTTAAAAAAAACGCTAAAATATTGTATCCCTTAAATGTGCAATGATACTGCTGCAATATACAGATCGCAGCGACATCTGCAGGATATTTTCTACAACTGCAATAAATTGCTAGCCTATACACACGGAAAAAACTGTTTTGTTGAAATTACTAAATTTTGGTTCATATAGCTCCATCCAAATAATTTGGTTGGAATGATTTAATTTTGGTTAGATTACCCAAATTATTTTGTTAATTAAACAAATCGTTTGGTTAGCAAACCCAAAATCTGGTCACTCCAACCAAAATATTTGGATGGAGCTATATGAACCAAAATTTAGTAATTTCAACAAAACAGTTTTTTTTCGTGCAATGTAATGCTAGTAACACGAAAATCCCGCAGATGTCGGTGCGATCGACACTTGGGATTTTAGCAGTATCGTCGCACATTTAAGGGATACACATTTTTAGCACTGTTTGGATAGCATATTTCCACAGTAGGTATTCTAGGCGCTGTACCTTTACTTTCAACATAGATGGACAACAGAGTGTTGCCACTATGACAAAAAAGTAATAAAAACTACAAAAAAATTAATAACTCAAAAACAAATTGAGATACAGCTTTCAAACAAATTTCATTTAAAAGTACATTTTCTTTCTCTATACGACGATGTAAAAAGTAATATTGTGGGATGTTTAGAAGTTTAAGAAATAAATTTCATTTAAAATTGGCCGTCAGATTTCTTGGAAATCTGACGATGGAAAAGACTTTTCCCGAACAGCCAATGAAATGCTTGGATAATACGTAAGTTTCAGGTGGATAATACGTACGAGTCGCAAGCGATTTCTGTCGCTTGATATTTTTACGTGTAATAACACTATTAATGTTTTATTCATGACGTACGTAATGTATGATCAGCTCCGTGCTATTTTTTATGTCTTAAATTTTAGTCTTTGAAAAAATCATTTTCCAAAGGGTCGTTGTAATTTGTTAAATTGCATTTTTTTTTTTTTTTTTTTTTTTTTTTTTTTTTTTTAAAGAAAAATATAAATTTAAGGAAGACATAATTGCAGTCGAACCGCTATTTTTTGTGATAATTTTGCCAATAAAATGTATGCCGTAAATAAAGTAAAATAAAAACGCAAGGTTGCTAAGTAATGCAGCCTATCTCGCCTATAACGAGGACGAAGGGTCCATGGAATGGAGTTATGAATAACGAAGAGATGATATGTCGTGTAGAGTCTACCAGTTACGAGTGAAGTAACTGAGGAGGTTTTCACAAGATAGCGGCTGACTTTTTACATAGGATCAGCAGTTTCTGATTACCGCCGGAGCAAACTTCCACCAATAAATTTTGAATAGAAAATTTCACCTTATTTTCAAGCTTATTCATGGAAAATTTCTCTCCCAAATAGTGTAAAAATTTCTATTAGCTTTTAATGGTGGATGTTGTCCCAGGTATTATAATCTTTTTCACTGACACTGGCAGGAGGTTGTTTAGGTTATCACAATATGGCGGAAACGCAGGGCCCAACTACCGCCGAAGTAAACTTCCACCAGTAAAACTTGAATATCTGTTTTTGCCATCCTTCCCAGCAAAGAAAGAAACAGTGGGCCATCAGCTGGAAAAAAGATGGCAGCCAGCAGTGCTATTACTTAAACCTGTCGAAAAGTGTCCGAGCCGAATGCAGCTGGTCCGTCAGTGATGGCCAACAGCAGGCCAGCATTGCTATGCCATCACATTACTTCAATCCGGCACTTTTCTTGCAGTGCTAGCACTTATCCCACTGTTATTCCTTTGCTGGCCCAGCACTTTCCCTTACAAAAATTTCTGATAGAATTCTATAAAAAAACGAAGTATTATGGCTCTTTTTTTTCTATAAGCTAGTTTCACCAAGAGCTATAGCAGTGTCTATAATAGAAATGTCTATAAAAATACTTGAGCTGCATGTGGTCATCCTCCCAAGTACTGACCGCGCTCGATGCTGCTTGATTTTCGTGATCGAACATGAACAAGTACTTTCAGCATACGCTACGATTGCTCGTAGTTTTCAAGTTCTCATTACACTATTTCAAATTTGTTTCTTTTGTGATTTACGTTCCCGATCATTAAACTGGTATAGAAATTATTCTTTTGTATAGAAATCCTATGTATTTTATACGCTTTTTTTATTATTGATTCTGAACTGCGTAAATTATGAAAACCGAAATCCTTTGTAACCTAGTAAAACCAGATTTAAGGAGAAAAAAAAAGTGCGTTGAAATAAAGAATTTATTTATTTATTCATTTACTTATTTATTTTGTTGGTGGCAGTGATGCTATAATTTTTACAGTTTAAAAAACAAATTAGCTTCACAGCTTAAATTGTGTTAAGATATTCATTTCAGATTTGTGTTCAAATACTCAATGTCTTCGATATTCGCAGCGCCACCTAGCGTAAGGGTTCCCAGCAATAATACTGCAAAAGTTTGTGCACTTCCATGTAGTGGTGGGCCAGCGCATGAGATAAAATGGATGCCCACCAGAATTTTATCTGATGATTTACAACAGCAATGTTGACTGAGCAGCAACTGTCTTGCTGCTGGCCAGCAATTTTCTCTTTTCTGGGTTATGACTGAAATTCTGCATTAATAAGGCTTATAAATAGGGAGAAATTTTCTCTTAAAATTTACTGGTGGACGTTTGCCCCGGCGGTAATGAGCCACTGCGAAACCGGTTAAAGTTGAAGCCTCACCATTTTAAGGATGCGTCAATTCATGTTTATTCACAGTTCCATGGTTCATGGTATTTGGTATTTCAATCAGAATTCAATCATAACCAAGTTCATATAAAGAAACATTTTAACACACAATATAAAAAATCAGCTGAATTATTGAAAATTACTGAACGATTACTCTGATAGGATAAATTTTATATTTCTATGTTGTCAGGGGGAAGTTTTGATATTTATTTTAATAATTTTTCAATTGCAAAATTATAAATGGGCCTTAAAATTAAAATTCCTTAAAATTAATTGAAGACATCACGCTCGGCTTTTTTTTATCCACTTAACCCATTTTAGGCCAAGCACAGAAATTTTATAAAATGTGGTATTATTTTCATTGAAATATGCTTCAATTACATTCATTAAGACAAAACACAAGTTTCGTGCATGAAAAATAATATTTTATTTGAGAAATAAAATGCATTCGGCATTTTCATGCATTCGGTTAATGGTGCGCTAACGCCCCATTAAATTTAAATTTAATAATTTTTTTACATTTTTTATGACATTTGTTTTATTATTATTTTATTTACAGAACTTGCAACTTTAATTCATTATAAAAACATATGATTAATCTCAATTGGAATAATTATACATTTTCAAAAAGTCGAAATTGGCAATAACCGTTTCAGGTAAAAAAAAAAAAAAAAGCATATTTTGAAAATTTCTCAAGAGAAAGTGTTTATTCCAATTAATTACTGATGTTTTGTAGATGTCTCCAGAACCCTTAAAAATAGCAGAAAAATAAAATTAGTGAAAAATATTCGTCACATTGTTAATAAAAAATATTTATTGAAATGGTGCGTTTACGCACCTTTGGCCGAAAACTAAATTTAAATAAGAAGATATTTTTCATTAAGTTTTTTTTACGATAGGGGGGGAAGGGGCTGTATATTCACAATCATTATATTTTCCTTCTAATTAGATCCTACAATATTTTGCTCTACTGAAATGCAGTTAAGTCAATTTAGAGGAATGGCTTTATAAATAATACTCTCTTCAAGATGTTTCACGTTATTTCAATAAAATAATACTAATTTCAATTACCATATGCCTCTTTTAAAAAATGAAGAAATTTTGAAAACTTTTGTAACCGGGAAATGCATTAGGCCAACTAACTCTTTTGGTTTTGCTCGTTAAAACCGGTTCTCGTTACATCCCAGCTCGCTATAAACAAGTTTGTATTTCATTTTTGATATTTTTTTTAATGTTCATTCTTCATTGCTTGAAAAGACTGGTTATATTCCGTAAAATTAGTTACATTCAAGATAAGACTAGTTATATTCAAGTTTAGTAATAGGACTAACAGTCAAATAATAAGACTGTTTATTAAGACTAGTTATATCCAAAACTGGTATTATAGTATGTAAGTTTCTAAAAAAAAAAAAAAAACGAAAATACTTTTGTCTTTGAAAAAGAAGAAGGTGGGGTAAAAAGAGACAGGAGTGATAGGAGACAAGGTTAAAATATATATATATATATATATATATATATATATATATATATATATATATATATATATATATATATATTATTTAACGTCAATATATATAAAAGTTATCATAATTTTTATATGCCTTCTTCTGTTTCTGAAAAATTCTTTCACTTTGAACTACACATAATAATTTAAGACTTTTTCACAATAAAATGTTATAGCTTAAAACGGGTTAAAAATTTAGGTACTAATATGATAGAAGCGTAAAAATACAACGTTAAAAGCACCAAAAATTTTAAATTTTAATCATACAGGTTTCGGTAGCATATAGCATACCTTCCTCAGTGCTAAGGATGGCGGAAATTTGCTCACATATATAGGAGAGATGGGGATTCAAGTTAAAGGTTTATTGACCAATCGGAAGACAGAGGATTGCAGGTAACAGCCAATAGGAAAATAGATGGGAAATGGAACCGAAGTAGTGAGGGAAAAAAAAATTAAGAGACAGAAGTTTTTATGTGATATTTCCAACAATCTGATAATGGGGGAATAGCGAATTCACAATTAACAATATTTTTAAATTTTTTATAAATATGAAATGCTTCAAGGAAGTTAAGTTCGTGTATAGAAGTAGGTTTAGAGATTATTTCCCCCATTATCAGATTGTTGGAAACATTACATAAAAACTTCTGTCTCTTAATTGTTTTTCCCTCACTACTTCGGTTCCATTTTCCATCTATTTTCCTATTGGCTGTTACCTGCAATCCTCTGTCTTCCTATTGGTCAATAAACCTTTAACTTGAATCCCCATCTCTCCTATATATGTGAGCAAATTTCCGCCATTCTTAGCACTGGGGAAGGTATGCTATATGCTACCGAAACCCGTATGCTTAAAATATAAAATTTTTGGTGCTTTTAACGTTGTATTTTTACGCTTCTATCATATTGCACCAAGTTCCTTCTTTATAATTACTAATACGGTAGTTTTGGATTAACAAAATACACTCTAGGAAAGGAAAAAAAGGCCGAATTAAAAAATTTCGGTTTTCCATTGAGTTGTCATTGTTTTTATTTTAAAGGGGGCAGTTTACATTTTCGACAATTTCGTTTATTTTAAAAAATATAGTTCAAATGGTGAACTCAGTGCATTTCAATGCTCAACTAAAAGTATATTTTGAAGGAAAAAAAATAACTGCATATTTAATTAAAAATTTTAAAAATTTTTGAAATTTTTAAAAACCCTACTAATTTTTTAAATATTAATATTTTTGCTAAATATTGTTTTAAGATTTTCAAATGTGTATTACACAAGACTGTGCATTTATTTTTAGATACATTCAATATTACATTTAATATAATTTTTTTACTGATATACATAGTGTAAAAGGATGAAATCTAACGCATCTTCATATGCTTTTATTTATTTTTTTTTTAAAGAAAAAACCTGAAGGCTAATTTCATGCGCAGATTTATCACATATATAATAAAAAACACGTATAAAAAGTTTAAATTTCTATCGTAAATACCAAAAAAGCCTTAGCATGTTTAAAACAGGAAAGTGACGAAAGTATGAACATGGAGAAAAAGCAATTTAAAGTTTTAATTTGTGTGGGTAATTGCGCTGGGTGTATTGACAAAATTTACAATATCTCGTGATATAATTGCCGTGTGGGTAAAAATGAGGTGTCAAAATATTCACAATTAAACAAGCTTTCATTTAACATTCTAAAACAAAAATCGATTTTTTGACCAATTTTGACATAAACTGTTTCCTTAAATATGGAGATTTTTGTTTCAAGTTCTTGCAGTTCTTGCCACAACCTTTAGAAAGGCAATTGGGATATTGAGACGTCTTCAGTGAAAAAAACTAATTTTTGAAAAGTTTAAATTTCAGGACAATTTTTATTGCTGCCAACCTTCCACTAATCTTCCGTAATGTCTGGATTAATTTAACCCAGGTTAACCAAGTTTCGAACCAGAAAATTTATTTCATGAATGCTTACTTATTTAATAGCAGGTTTCCACGTGGAACGCATTTAATTTACTTTCTTTAAAAAAAAAAATTCTGGTTCGAAAAGTATTAAACCAGTGTCAAATTAACGCAGGTATTACAGAAGATTAGTTTGAGGTTGGCACCTATGAATTTTAAATACAGTGTGAAAAACGAAATAAACGATTTGTGGGAAAGATATTTACCACAAATATATAGAAAAGATATTTACTCTTCATTGAAAAATAGTCATATTTCGGTTAAAGAAATGGTAAAAACAAACACAAAATAAAAAAACAATGAGTCTTTCACCAGACGATTTTTGGCAACTTTTAAAACTTCTAAGAATTTAGACAAGGAAGTACGGATCATAACCGCCCCGTCGTTTGTCTAAACAAGAAGGTTGAGTAATATAAGGAAGTTTTATTTAAGAAACCGATTTAATATAAGATCTGAACATAAAAGAGATTTAGAAAAAATTCGGACATCGTTATTTTCGTAAAGCAATGCTGTGGCAGTTAACTGAAACGGAATTAAGATCTAAAAGAAAACCTTTAAAAAACTACTATAGACATAGATAAAGTGAATGAAACAAGACTGGATTTAAGACATTAAAAAAAATTTAAACAATTCTTTCGAAAGAGTAGACTGATTTCTTTGTCTTTTTTATTTTAAGATTCTTATATCAGATTTAATACAAATAAAACAAACTGGTTTCACTCCTTCCAGATTCGCTATTTTAGCAAGAAAGGTAATTTGCAAGGAAATTTTAAATTGGGTTTACCCAAATGTAATTGAATGAATATGTAGCAATTATATAATTTTTTTTTTAAATTTTGTTGAAATCGCAGGAAAAATAGCCCGTAAGTTGTAATAAAATCTGAAACATTCAATGAATGCCATCGAAAACTTTTGTGTGGCCTTGTGAACGTAATATAAGAGAAATATACTTGATTAACGAATTCATCCAATATACTTGCATGATTAGCACACTCTCAGTTAGTTTCAATATCTCGGACGCTATCTGGTGTTTTGTTTCGAACGTTTAGCTTCTTCCCACTAAACTATAAGATTTACATATTTGATTAATTAATTTATCAAAGATATTTGCAAGGTAAAAATTAAATTCGAATTGGTTCAGTATTTCGGACATGGCATATTTTGCTTTTTTTACGCTTTTGTGTGTTCCTGTAAAACTATAAGAGCTACATACTTGCATACTTAGTTAACAAACTCATTCAAGACACTGGCGAGCAGTGGTCGGAAGAAGCGGAACTACAGTAGTGTAGTCCCTACTTTTTCCACTAGCTTGTGATCGTAATTTGCTTCTTCTGTGCAAAATGTGTCTTGTTCAACAATTTAAGAATAACAGCAGCAGATCTCAGCTCCAGTGCGTTGCAACGCATAGCATGAAGTCATATATTATGCCGTTGACACTTGCTGGTAAAACCAAGTGCTGACCCACGAAAGAAATTAATTTTCCTGTTGGCAGAACTTGTCTACTTACTCTTTATCTCTTTACTCTGAGGTCTTGATGTTTTAATTCCATGTTTTTTTTTTTAATTTTTGAATTACTTTATTTAATATTTGCATTTAGAGTTCTTTTTCTGTAATTTTTTAGATTAAAAAATTAGATAACTCAATATAATTAGCTCTCAGCAAAATTCAATTCAATTAACACATTAAGAGTGTATTGCAGAGTTAAGTGTTAATAGTAAATTAAATTTATGTAGTGTATGGCTGTGCATAAATATGTTATATATAATAGTAGCCACACATTATAAAGCTCTGTTTTTGCGCCAACCGAAAAACATAAAGCTGTAGTTTAATCGCATTTTTTACGTAATTCTATTTAAATGTTGATTGTATTACACAGACCTATCACTCTCTTAATTTTGCTAAGAAAATTGTAATATATGTATAAACTAATATTTTCACGGCAAACACAAAACTTCTATTATGTTGGTTTTTTAATGTTCTCAGCTATATCGCGCTTATATGATTGTTTCCAGAGGTGATATAACAAGTATTTAATCCGTGTCCTGAATTTCAAGTGTAGATTGAATACTTTGACAAAATCAGAAATTAGCGAAGCAGTGACTGCTTTTCAAAAGTGCGTTTGTAGTCTCTACTTTTTTTAAACAAGTAGTTGTAGTTGTAATTAACACGTTGAATGCCACGTCGGTCACCGGTGACTGACACTGATATTTCCGTTTAGGCCGCGTCAGTCATCGGTGACTGACTCTTAACGATTCTGCAACGGGAGTCTTATTTCGTGGCCTAAACGGAAAGACAGACAAAATAGACTTGGCATTCAACGTGTTAAGTACATTTTCCATAAAGTAGTAGTACAAGCAGTTCGCTACAATAAAAAAGTAGTTTGTCTACTACCGCTACTGGCGAAATCAATATATTATCTGAATTAGGTTCGAATTGGTTCAGTATTTTGGACGTTATCGTGATGACAAGATTTGCATTATATATGTATCTTTTGTCTATAACTAGTTATTGCATCAATTTTGGTCAATTTTCATTTGTTTAAATGGTGTAATTGTACAGAATGTTTATATATATATATATATCCATTAAATAAACATTACCGACCACCAACAAAAACTGTGAAATTATGAATAAAATGACCCAACTATGATGTTTTTATATTACGATATCTTTTCATTTTGAATGTCAACAATTCATTTTGAACTATTTCCTTATTAATGATATCTTATATATTTTTAAATGTATAACCACGCAGCTAAATTTTTTCAGCAATCTTTTACATATATATATATATACAGATGGGTGACAAAATAATGCGAACACCCATGAAAAAGGCATGGTCCATTTCAAAGAAGCAGGACGTGCATGTCACTTTATACTCAATTCTGCCACCTAGTGGTTATGAAAGGTAAGGTATCAGTCGCTCAACATCAGTCATAGGTGTTGCTTACGCTTACCATACGCTCTGGAAAACTCGATAGTGACTGATCTGTCCGAGTTCGAAAAAGGAATGATTATTTGAATCCGATGCGTGGTTGCTCCGTGACGGAAACAGCCAGTTATTTGGGGCGAGCAAGGAGCACTGTGTCAGCCGTTATGACAGCGTACACGAAATGTGGTAAAGTGTCGTCTGCGAAGTACAACAGTGGACGGAAAAGAAAGCCTTCTGAGAGTGATAAAAGAGAGTAGACACGCATAGCGGTCCGAAAGCTCTGGTAATCTTTATCCCAGATGACATCAGAGATAAATAGTCATCTCCAGAATCATATTTCAGCAAGAACTGCCCAAAGGGAACGCCATGCTTCGAACATTTATGGAAGCGTTGCAATTCGTAAGCTATTGGTGTCATAGGTGTTTGTGTTATTTTGTCACCCATCTGTATATATATAACGTTGTAGTCCAATGGCTAATTTCTAAACCGTTATTCATAGACATATAGTTCGAATTACAAAAATGTTTTAAATGAGGTAAAAAGTTATTATAAAAATCGCTTTGATCAATAAGGAAATTTCTTAAAAAGTTACGAAATTTAAATTTTTATACGGTCCCTCGGTCCTATAAGGAATAGTTAGAAAAAATATCCTATTACATTTACAAGTTAGACAAAAAAAAATGTCTCATTCATCTAACACTAAAATTGCCGAGTAGTAAAACTTAGACTTGCATGACTTATGCAAATTTTCTGCATCTGAACACAGATGAGGTGGGCCATGCTTTGAGGGATCGTACACAAAGTGCTTAAAGTATTAGAAGGATTTATTTCGCGTGTACATTTCTGCATTGCAGTCGAAGGGAGTCACTTCGAGCAAGTTTTAAGATTTTTATTAGTTAAGTTTCAGATTAGAAAATGTAATAGCATTTTAAAATATGTATCATTTATTAAAGAACTGCGACTGTTGCTTTTCATCATTTTATTTAACGAAAATTCTGTTATTTTTCAACTTATATTTTTTGTAAAAGTTGCATGTTTCTCTTTAGCGTGTCAGAATGAAAATAGACTTCAAATTTATATTGTAATGTTAATTTTACTTTCAATTATTATTATTTTTTTATATCGGACGATTTTTTATATTTCTGGTAAATTTGTGAATGACTCCTACTTCGCAGCAAAAAAGATGCTTCAACTTTAAACAGGTATTACTAGGTCAGTTTTAATCGTAGAAGAATGGGACATTTTTTTTGTCTTACTTCTTAGTGTAATAGGATATTTTTACTAAATATAACTTATAGTATCGGGGGACCATATACAACTTTAACGTTTGTAATTTTTTAATAAATGTTTTTATGGAATAAAATCGCTTTTAAAATAATTCTTTTCTTCATTTAAAACATATTTTTAACCGGAACTCTATGTCTATGCCTAAGGAATTAGCCATTGAACACCGTTGAGAATGGACACCCTGTATATACACATACATACATACATACATACATACATACATACATATATATATATATATATATATATATATATACAGGGTGATTCATAAAAGATGGGCAGAACTTTAAGGGGTTATAGTACACTTAAAGACAAATAATATTAAATAGGAGACTAAGGGTCCCAGACGTATTCCCAAGGAGATAGGGGGCATTAAAATTTAGGGTCCGAAATTTCAAATGATTATAAAACATGGAAAAATTGGTCGATTCGTTTGCGGTTTTTGCAAAAAATTTTCTTTATGCCAGTATTTTCTTGAAATAAAATTTTAAAGTTCAATTTCAAAAAATGCCGATAGGGGGCGCTTTAGACTTTGGAGTAACAAACAACTATTTTTTAACGTTATTTTTTGTATTTCTTTAAATGATTTCGAAAGCTTAGACTTAAACTTAAATTTTGATCTAAAAATCTGAGTCCTAACGAGTAGTTAAGTAGCATAAACTGAAATTTGAAATTTGAAACCCTTCTCCCCCCAGAACAAAAATCAGTTATTCCCGATCTTTGTGTCGTAGATTAGGCTCTAACTACTGCCGCGTTTTGCTAAAATTATTCTTTATGTCAGTATTTTCTTGAAAATAAATTTTAAAGAAAAATTTCAAAAAATTCCGATAGAGGGCGCTTTAGAACGTCGCTCATGCAAACGTTAAAGCTCCATTCCTGACGCTAGTCACCGGGTGAAGAAGGAAACAGAAAGTATGCAAATGTCAAATGGGGAAGAAGAAGAACACGTATGCAAAATTTCGACACGATTCAGGCATAAAAACCACTGAACGGTGAGTCAAGTGTAAGTCGCTGTAGTAATGAATCGGAAGATGGTGCCCTTTACGAATAAGGAAAAGGCTGAGATGCATTTAATTTACGGAGCGGCAGATGGAAATGGTGCAGAGGCACAACGAATGTACGGAGAGCGATTTCCCAACAGGCGGTTGCCTAACCGCAAAACTTTCGAGCGCTTGCACAGACAGTTGTGTGAGACGGGATCATTTCTCGCTTCCCGGTCGAATGCAGGTCGTGCAAAAAAGGACGAATCAGTAGTTGTTGCAGAAGCCATTCTGGATGTAGTAGCGGCGCAGCCAAGTACAAGTACACGAACAGTGGCTAGGCAGGTGGATACCTCACAGTCCATGACTTGGAGGGTACTGAAGGATGAACATTTGCTCCCGTTTCATGTGCAACGAGTCCAGAAACTGTCTCCAGGGGATTATCCAAATCGTATTGAATTCGCCCGCTGGTTTCTGCAGCAGAACGCGCTAAATCCACATTTTGGACGAACTGTGCTTTTCACCGATGAATGTACCTTCACACGTGAAGGTACATTTAACACACACAATGCACATGTATGGGCGGATGTCAATCCACATGCTCATCAGAGACGCTTTTCCATCAATGTTTGGGCAGGAATCCTCGGAGACCACCTAATCGGACCGTACCTTCTTCCTGAACGCCTCAACGGTAAAACATACCTCACATTTCTGCAACATGTGCTGCCAGACCTGTTAAACGTTGTTCCTCCACGCATCCGGCGGGTCATGTGGTTCCAGCACGATGGAGCGCCAGCCCATTACGTACGAGACGTCCGCAACTATCTGGACATCACATTTCCGAACAGATGGATTGGTCGAGGTGGTCCTGTTGCTTGGCCTGCTCGCTCGCCAGATCTTTCACCCCTCGATTTCTTTTTTGGGGGACGATTGAAGGCTCTTATGTATGAGACACCCATTGAATCCCCCGAGGAACTGGTCGCCAGACTTTCCGCCGCTGTAGGGGAAGTGCTCGAAAAGCCTGATGTTTTCGCGAATGTTCGCCGTTCCATTCTTCGCCGTTGTTCTGCGTGCATAACCTCTGGTGGTCACAATTTTGAACATTTATTGTAATTACATGTTAATAAATATGCTTTGGTAACATAATCCTAATTTGTGTCTTTTTACCTCGTATCACAGCACACAATGTGTGGACATGGTAAACTGAACTGTGCTCAGGAGTAGAAATTTCAAACCCCTCTCCCCAGAAACTTAAGCACGTCTAACGATTCAGATTTTGGGCTGAAAATTTAAGTCTAAGCTTTAGAAAGCATTTAATGAGACACAAAAAATAACGGTATAAAATAGTTGTTCGTTACTCCAAAGTCTAAAGCGCCCTCTATCGGAATTTTTTGAAAATTTTCTTTAAAATTTATTTTCAAGAAAATACTGACATAAAGAATAATTTTAGCAAAACGCGGCAGTAGTTAGAGCCTAATCTACGACACAAAGATCGGGAATAACTGATTTTTGTTCTGGGGGGAGAAGGGTTTCAAATTTCAAATTTCAGTTTACGCTACTTAACTACTCGTTAGGACTCAGATTTTTAGATCAAAATTTAAGTTTAAGTCTAAGCTTTCGAAATCATTTAAAGAAATACAAAAAATAACGTTAAAAAATAGTTGTTTGTTACTCCAAAGTCTAAAGCGCCCCCTATCGGCATTTTTTGAAATTGAACTTTAAAATTTTATTTCAAGAAAATACTGGCATAAAGAAAATTTTTTGCAAAAACCGCAAACGAATCGACCAATTTTTCCATGTTTTATAATCATTTGAAATTTCGGACCCTAAACTTTAATGCCCCCTATCTCCTTGGGAATACGTCTGGGACCCTTAGTCTCCTATTTAATATTATTTGTCTTTAAGTGTACTATAACCCCTTAAAGTTCTGCCCATCTTTTATGAATCACCCTGTATATATATATATATACACACATATATATATATATATATATATATATATATATAAAATTAAAAATTGTAAAATAATAAAAAAAAATTAATATAGGACGGTTGAGTGGGTAGATGTTAGAGTACGGAGGAGGGTGCCGTTGTCTGGATAATACGCAATGGTTAATTTATTTATTTTTTTTTTTAAATGGGGCATTTGATTTATAACTACGTCGCTAATACACATTTTATAATGGATGTTGATTCGATACTTTTATATGTATAATGGTGTAGTTATATTTATATATTAATCAATTAATATTAAATTTATTCATATCTCTATATAATAAAATGCAGTGCCACGCATCCGGGGCGAACCCATCAATCTTACCAATCTCCGATAAGATGGAGCCACGTTAGGCTTAATTTTGATTTGAGATGTATATGAGAAAATTTATCTGCCTAAATAAAAATCTTTTCTACCTGAATTCCCTTCTGTTCAAGATAATTTTCTGTAAAAGATTCAAAACTTACAAAATTTGAATGATTTACGCAGCCATTTCAGAAAACAAACATAGCGCACTTCACTCGAAAAACGTAAATAAGAAGCTGTGGTAAAGAGTCATTCCTTTTGTGATTCATTGAAAAAAAATTTAAACTATGGAGCTATGAAGATTAAAGGAGACGACATAAATGACATCACTTGAAGCTGTCCCACCCCTTTTGCATGACATCAGCCGCGGGTAAGCAGAAGAAAAACACCAATAGGCGTGAAGAACACTTTAACAATGCTTACCCTTCGTTCTTTCGGATGGGGTTCAACACGAGATACCTATTTATTAATCAATATACATATTTAAAAAAATGGAGGGGGGGGGGGGGGGGTAAACGACAAGAATACAATTTCAAAGTGTTATTAAAAAAATAGTATTATTTCAATAGTTACACCAGACTGTTTTAATTATGCAGTTTTTATTGCATATTTGTTAAATTTTTGTTTTATTAAGAAATCTTAATTTTGTTATAGTATATTAGCCGGAAAACCTGGTTTACCCAGAAATATTGTAAATGCTAATTGTGTGTTTATTAGAACATAAACTAGCCGAACTTTGCTCATCTAAACACTTCTATATTGTCAATTATTTTTTATGAGTTTTTCAAATTTTAAGTGAAAAACACAATTTTTACCCACCGTCCTAGGACGGGCATTCACACTAGTTCATTAATATTTAATAAAGTTAACGATTAACTTGTATTTAAATTTTAGCCTGCTCAGGACAATATCATATTAATCTCTAATAGTATACTATCTTAAATGAGAATAAAATGCATAATGAGTGTATTTGTTATACCTAATGCTATGACAGTATGGATTTTAATTTGGCAATTTGTTTTTTTATTTTTCCTCTATCCTTTTTAATCTTGTTTCATTTTTAACTTAATTAGTGTTCAATGGTTTATTTCTCGGTTTTATGTGTGTGGTAGTCCCAAATTCATATTCTTTAGCTAATTTATGGCTAATATGAAGATAAAACCACACATTTTATTTGTGGAACTTAAGGCATTTGGGACCGGACGATTCTATCTAAGTTCTACAAAATTTCCATCATTCCATTTCCGTTATTCAATTTCTGCTGTTTTTTACTATGTTTTTGGAATATATATATACAACTTCTTTCCTTATTATTATAGATATAACGAAGTGATTGAAACAGGTCGATATATATCTAAAGAAATCAATCTAAAAGAGCACTATTAACGATTGGTCTCAACTCTTTTTTATACGAATCAAAATTTAATCAATTTTGTCTTGGTGGAAATTAGTACGTGAGATTTAGAAAGAGTGAAATACGTGATGTAGATTGCATTCTTGAAACAGCACACTTGAAACAACAGTTAATTTTCCTTACGTTATGGTATAATATTGCATAATTTATCTTGAAGAGGGTGAAATATTAACCTTAGGAGGATTATTAAACATTTATATATATTTAAAGAGTATAAAAGAATACCTCACCATATTCGAAGTTTTTCACACACTTGGAAAATCTCTGTTTCAAGATGATAGTATTTTTGGTATAGGGTGTCTGCAGTAAATAAATTTGAAATTTAATGGTGAAATTAATTGTCTGATGCGAGTCAGCATACTTATCATTTTTTGTTTTTAAATTTATATACAATAAGAAACATCTTGTAATTTCACCACGAACATGGACATAAAAGTTCCGATTTAAATCCAACAGAACATAAATAGGCTGAATTAGAGAAAAGAATCAATTTATTTTTACATGCAGCATTATTAGTTAGAGACGCATATTTACAGTGTATGGCATAATCAAATAGTTGTAAATTACACAACAAAACAGTATAATTCGATCCCAAATCGTATAGAGTTGGTTAAAGAAGAAAAAAGTTTTTCAAGTTGTGTTGAAAGAGTTTTTTTTTAATGCATATGAATCTCCATTCAGTTTAACATAATTTTTATTTGATTGCATTTATATCGCTTGTGACAGGATTCAATTTTTAACATAAAGAGTTTTGCTTTTGGCTGTATTCAAATTCATAGTCATATTTAATCATCAATTTTCCGTAATTTCCAGAAGATTTCCGAAAAATTGAAGATTTTTTTCAAGTACCACAAAATAAGAAATTGAAAGAAATTGCTAAAGCTTCATCAAAGACGTGGTTTTTGCAAGATCCCTTTCTCGTTACAAAAATAAGTAAATAAATAAATAAGTAAATAATATGATATTTTTGTATCTAATTACCCCGTTTGTCTCTTATTACTCCCACCTTTACCTACAATTATATGCCATTACATAGATCTGATATTCTTGCTCCCTTGAAGGTGAATGACATACAGAAAAACACATACATAAAAAGAAATCAAATCATAGTATAATTTAACACTACATACTACACAGAATGTCAATTAACTCGTGTACGTTTACCGAAAAAAATCTAGCATTGTAAATATTTTAAAATTAACTTTACGGCCAAAAAATATGATTCTAAGCATTTTAAAAATTGAGAAATGGATTTAACAAAAAATGTAAAAGTCTCTCTCCATAATCTACGCATTTTGATGTGTTTACATACACACGTATGTATGCATCTACCTACGTATGCATGTACAGATTATCTCAAAAATTTTAGTGCAAATGTTCAGGGAAGGTAGAACACACCTAGACAAGCACTAATCACCTTAATTGCATGGGCTTTAAATGCAAACTCCAGAGGGCACTTTCTGATTGAGAGAAGAGATCTGCTTATTACATAAAATCGCGTTCATGATTGTTAGTTTTCTTTATGTATGATGTTTTTTCCAATAAGAATGCTAATATGGATGATAATCCGTAATCTCCCTCCCCCCTCTCCTAGAAATTTCAAAGTAAAGTCTCATTATTTCACTATCGACTGTGCTCAGGGGAATAGAAGATTTAATTTTTTTGGTCATATTACACTACGAGAAATCATCCTAAATGTATAGCAAACCTCCAGGGAAAGACCACGAAAAGAATATGAATATTCAGTTATATGTAAAATATTTCAAAGAACGACAGTGTTATTTTTGCATATTCCTTGGAGTGATTCGTTTAAAAATTATCAAATAAATCCTTTTTATTAACATTTGCTTTTTTTCCTCTAATTTTCAATTTAAGTTTTCCTTTGTTAACAGTATTACATAAAACAAATTTCAGGAATCATTTTCTAGAATTTATGACATAATCATGTCCTTTTTTACCATCAGAAAGCGCCCTCTAGTGCTCCACCCTTTGAGTTAAGTCTGTGCATTGTATGGTGATGTGTACTTTTCTAGTTAGTTATGTTCTGAAGTCCTGAAAGGGTTGGATTATACCCGATCCGAACTAGAAAATTCTGCTTAAAGTCAATCTGAAACCCGACCAGAACCCGTCAAAAATATTTCGCTAACACGAAATCCCACACGAAACCGACCCGAACACAAAATATCTCAAATCGAAATCCCACCCAACCCGATCTCAACAAGAAATATTCAACCCCGAACCCAATCTGAACTCGAAGTGATAGAAAATTAATCTACATGTTAATAAAATTATGAAATAGTAGTCTATAATATTTTTTGAAAAATGAACACATATACACTCATTAATATTCAGATTCACAGTTTTTTTCATTCGAAAAATATATTTGACTTTCTTTTGGAAAAATCGGGTCAATCCGAACCCAACCCAAAAGCGTCAAAACCCAACGCGAAATATTTAAAGTCAACCGGACCCGACTCAAACCGGCCAAGTCGAGTTGTGTTCGGGTAAAATGGGTTATCTGATCCGATGCAGGACTCTACTGTGTTCAATCTCCCCTAAACATTGGAACTAATACTTTTGAGACAGTCTGTTTATAAATACAAATATAACCAATGAATTTATATCGCTTGTGACAGAATTCAGCTTTTAAATATAAAGAGGATGTATTGAAATTCCTTTGGCTGTATTCAAATTCATAATCACATTTAGATAAGAAAAACACGGAAGAGAGTTAACTAACAGTTCATTTTGAATGATGTAAAATCTTGAATGCTCTTATGATTTTCTCTTAATCCTTTATGTACTGAATTATAAATTAATGAAAATTTTATTTTCTAAAGCATTTTTCGTGAGTTTTTGAAACTACATTAGAAGATTTACATAATCATTTCATAAATTTCAGAAGGATTGAAGGATTTAGAAGGTTAATTAATTTTTTAATTTATAGGGATTTTGTGCAAAATTTATAACCCCTCTCAAATCTTTTATTTTAAATATTTTTCTTTGTATTTTGTAGAATTAGTAAATGTACAAATGTAATGTTCTTACAATAGAAATATAGAAATATTTCCAAATTGAAAAATTCCCCCACCCAACCCCAAGAAAGCTGAAAAGATGCGAAGGCAAAAGAAATCATTCTTTTAAAAATATTTTTGCTTTAGGTAATCAATAATGCTTTTGGAACAAGATACAGTAATGCATCTATAACTCATTCTAAACCGTCAACCTACTACTAATCGATGTATTAACCCGGGAGAACTCGCTAGTGAGAATGCCCAATTGCTTTTCTTTTACTTTACATTCATATAATATCAACTTTTTTTGGTTGGCTTAGTACTTTTATTCACAAAATAGGTAAAATAATTGTAAAACATTTTGAAAATTTAATTAAAATGAAAAATGATTTAAATAAGAGTCTTTAAAAAGTACGACTGTGAGAGAAAATCTCATGCAGCGAGTTCTCCCGGGTTAAATGAATTTTGTAACAAGTCATTTTAATGGTACTTATAAGTACCGTCAGTAGATAAAGGGTTAAACCCACAATATGAAACTTTCATTAATGCATTTGTTTAGGGTTTTATATTTTTTAATAAAAGCATTTATGTAGCTTATGATAGAATTCTGTTTTGAAATCAAAAGCATCGTACTTATTAACATGCAAATATTGTGTGGTATCCTATTCAAGAGCTTAAATCTGTTCTATTGAAATGGAATAAAATAGGAAGCCATAGGAATTTGTGCATTCAATTGGCCTAAGTGAAATTGTGCCGGGCTTTAACGTGCAATAAACGATATCTAAATCACGCTTTCTATTGTTTGACTCTGTTAGCATACCGCAGTCACTTTTCTCTATTGATCATAAGAATGAATATACCTAAATATGTTCGCCCTTTATAAACGGCTGCGAGTTTTGAGAGGGCTTCCTTTATATCCTAGTTAAAGGAAGTCCAGCGAAACGAAGATTAGTTTTGTCGGTTTCTTTTCATTTTAATCAGAATGCATTTCTGTTATGCGTCAATTCAAAAGTTTCAGCAAACAATAAAATATGTTATGTTAATATGGTCGAGGTTTTTATTTTTTTTAATAAAATTCACACAAGAGAATTCGGAAAGACGTTTATTAAAAAGTTATTTAAATGATAGGATGATAATAACAATAACAAGAATAATAATGATGATGGTGGTACTGAGAGAAACCTTACATAGCATAAACAGATCATAGAAAGAGTGAAGTTTTTCTAAGAAGATAAACTTTTAAAGCATAGGACATAGGAACAAGCAGTTTTCTTAAGAGGAAAGAGGGGAAGGGGGGGGGGCAGAGAATGGCTGTTTGTGGGTTTCAAAATTAATTTTTTTTCTACGTTTCAAAACTCGATGGAAATATATTAGATTATTTTTTTAACACAATTATTCAATTGGTAAATAAGTCAGATCAGTTGTAAATTTGCAAATGGCTGAAAAAGTCCCATGATAGAATTCGTCCAGAATAGTTCAGTGGTCGAGCATTGGTTGCTTCAGTCAAGATATCCCTGGTTCGAATCCCTTTTTTTCACCCATTTGTAAATTTACAACTGATAGATTTAGTCAGTTTTTACGTAAAAAATACATATATTTAACTTTTTAAAACATAGTTTGTATCAATTTGTATTGAAAATTGCGCCTTTTGCAGAACTTTTCCTCGATGCTATGCGGTGTCGAGAGTTCCGAGACACTGGATGGTTTCACAAGAAACCAATAATAATAGAAAAAAGCAATTTAACAAATTACAACGACCATTTGGAAAATGATTTTTTCAAAGACTAAAATTTAAGACATAAAAAATCGCACGGAGTTGATTATACATTACGTACGCCATGAATTAAACATTAATAGTGTTATTACACGTAAAAATTGCAAGCGACAAAAATCGCCTGCGAATCATCAGATTTCCTGAAACTTAAGTATTATCCATCTGAAACTTACGTATTATCCAAGCATTCCCTTGGCTGTTCGGGAAAAGCTTTTCCATCGTCCAAGAAATCTGACGACAAATTTTAAATGAAATTTCATTCTTAAACTTCTAAACATCCCACAATATTACTTTTTACACCGTCGTATAGAAAAAAAAAATGTACTTTTAAATGCAATTTGTTTGAAAGCTGTATCTCAATTTGTTTCCGAGTTATTAATTTTTTTTGTAGTTTTTATTACTTTTTTGTCACAGTGGCAACATAAGTATCCATCTCTGTTGAGGGTAAAGGGAAATACAGATTACTGTATAGACCAATCAGAAAACGAATAAAATGTGGATTCGACCAATAAAAAGCTTCAGATATGCTTTTGATTTCCTACCCTGATGAGGACAATAACCATTTTTCCAAATGGTTAATAATAATAATAAACTAGTTGGATGTGCCAATCCTAAAACTTTCTTCTATCTCATGTATATTAATACTTCAAAATGTTGTTACAAATACCAATAATTCATTTTTATTAGTTTTATTAGTATTTTTATTAGAGTTATGCATAACTTCATACACTTTTCGATGATACAATATGGAAAATTGCACAAAAATTGCTATTACAGCACCCTCTTCCGGTGGAATTTTTAAATATTCAGGGTGAACCTTCTTGCCATGGTCAAAAGCGTACACAAAAAATTTGGTTCAATTCTGTACATAACTTCATACACTTTTCGATGGTACAATATGGAAAATGGCACAAAAATAGCTATTACAGCGCCCCTACCGTCGGAATTTTTTCAAATTCAGGGGAGGACCTTCGTGCTATAGCTAAAAACATATACAAAAAATTTTGTTTAATTCTATGCATAACTTCATACACTTTTCGATGGTACAATATTCAAAATGCACAAAAATCGCTATTACAGCCACCCTACCGGTGGAATTTTTCCAAATTCAGGGAGCACCTTCTTGCTATGGCTAAAAACATACACAAAGAATTTTGTTCAATTCTATGCATAACTCCATACACTTTTCGATGGTACAATATTAAAAATGCACACAAATCGCTATTACAGTGCCCCCTACCGGCGGATTTTTTCTAAATTAATGGAGGACCTGCTTGCCATAGCCAAAAACTTAAAAAAAAATTGGTTCAATTCTATGCGAAACGTCATACTATTTTTGATGGTACAATGGCGAAATACGGACATACGGACACACGGACAGACAGACATTTTCTATAAACATGCTTTTTAAGATCTCTGACCCCTAAAACGTGTAAATCCGTTGAAAACCGGAAGTCGAAAAAAATTTCGATTACAATACTTTCTTCTATTGCAGATAGAAGAAAGTAAAAATAAAGAAAAATCATGCTTCAAGCAAATATTCTGAAACACCTACCAGCATATTCAGAATACTGTAAAAAAAAACTTCACTGTTTAATGAGGTGATAGTTGACGTTTAAGTAAACAACTTGAGAAATGCATAACACATTTGAAAATCCAATTTAGGCAATTACCATCTATTGTCGGTAAAATATTCAGATTATTTTGTACAGCCCTGTATATGATCTATAGATTGTATATATATATATATATATACTAACATGCTAGAATTTACTTCAGTTAGAGAACTCTTAACACAGTTAAAAAATTCCCCTTCAGCAATTCCATCATCAAGTGGAAATGTACTCGAATTCTTTGGTGCAGTCCTGTCTATAATCGATAGAATCTATACACACAAATTAATATGCAAAAAAATTTGTTACATTTAAAAACGCATACCACAATTGAAAAAGCAACTTTCAGCAGTTATTGCTCATAGACAGTACTGTAACCGAATTCTTTTTTGTGCCTCTGTAAATGAACAATAAATGCTATGCACGCTATATTCTATAGTAAGCGTCTTGTAATGCACCTTAGAGATGTATATCAATTTAAATAGTGTAACATCATTGAAATACACTGAAATCGATTTTCCCCACAGACCACAATGTATTGAAATTTTTTAAGTGCTCCTGTAAACGAACTATAAATGCTACGCATTGGTTATGCTACAGATGTCATGGTAAATCTGTATAGCACAGGGTAAACCTTCTTGCCATGGTCAAAAGCGTACACAAAAAATTTGGTTCAATTCTGTACATAACATCATACACTTTTCGATGGTACAATATGGAAAATGGCATAAAAATTAGCTATTACAGCGCCCCTTACCGTCGGATTTTTTCCAAATTCAGGGGAGGACCTTCGTGCTATGGCTAAAAACATATACAAAAAATTTGGTTCAATTCTATGCATAACTTCATACACTTTTCGATGGTACAATATTCAAAATGCACAAAAATCGCTATTACAGCCCCCTACCGGCGGAATTTTTCCAAATTCCGCTCATCAACTACATGACAATTCATATCAACTACATGACAATCCGAGTATATTTACGTGAGTTAGAGAAAGGACAGATAGGTGGCCAGACAAACCGATTTCATAAACAGGTTTTAACTATGTTGGAAACTGTTAGAATGCACGTTAAAAAAATATATACTTGTTTAGTCCTTGATCGACGATTTTTTAAAAATTATGAATTTTTAACAAAATGTTGAACTATCAAATTCAATTTATCAGTTTTCAATAAAAATTCCGATTTCGCTTTGTTTATAAAATACGGACGAAATAATGAACAATAAAAAAAAAACAAACAAAAAACAAATCAAGGACAAGATAAATATATAATATTTTACTAAAAGAAAAACATAATCGATTTATCTTTTGTTGAGATATTTCTAGTACAAACTTAACAGTATTTCGAGCTTTTAAAAAAGTCTCATTCCCCCTTAAGAAAATAAATCAGAAAATATTTCCAAATCTGGGACCAAAAATGTTTTACTTTACAACAGATGTTACAACGGTTTGTTTGATAAGTTTTAGATAGTGGTGCTATGCAACCTCAGACGCGAAAAACCAGAAAATTGCTCTAATTCGCGCATTTTTAAAACAGGTAATGTGTGGCTCATGATAAGCGAGAAAGTACGTTTGCGATTCATACGAGCTAATGTCTCAAAAATCATCTTTTATTAGTAGTATTTCTTTTGAAGTGAGCTAACCATGTGCGTTTTATAAGATTTAGGAAATGCGCGTAGTTTTTCAATGTATATGTAATTCAATAGCAATAATACATCAAAAATCGCTTTTTTTAGTCGTATCACTTTTGAAGTACTGTACTAATATTTTATTATTTGATAATTTTTAGATAGTAGTGCTATGCAGCCTTAGACGCGAAAAGCCATAAAATTGCTCTAATTCATGCGTTTTAAAATAGGTAATATTTGGTTCATGATAAGCGCATAGGCGTAGAGTTTTCAAAATTATTGGAGGGGCTCAGCCAGTGACGCAGACAAGGGAGGGGCGGTCTACCACCCCTGGAAAAGGGATTGAATTTACTAAGTAATGAATACAAAAATAGTAAAACCTGCTAAGACAAAATCACAAATAACCGCTGGAAGTTTCCGTTTTATACAAGTTTTCGTCTACCTTAGCAGGTAAAAATTCAAAGAGTTCCTTTCGATGGATCGTGAAATGTTTGCTATTAGACAAGATTTCGTCATAGACAGGCTCCGTTTACACAGGCTAACCTTATATCCATATCCATACAGTAAAACTTTTTGTAAAAGCAATCGTAAACGACCGAAACAATATTCCGTTTAAGACAGGTTTCTGGCTAATTAAGTAAAATTGTACGTCAATCTTTCCTTTTGCAGCATGAAAAGTTTCCATTTAAGACAGGATTATGTCATAGATAGGTTCCGTTTTGACAGGTTTTACTCTAAATATATCATAAATATCTATATATTTAATAATAAAACTAAAAGACAAGATCGCTGTTTGTGTGTTTAGGTCTGAAAATTTATATGAGAATAGTTCATTGCAGGTGTGGATGCCCCTGAGGCTCACATTTTTAATTTTTTTCATAATTGGCCGAGATATTAATTAAAAACTCATCAAAAAAGAGATCTTTTTTTTGAAAAATGGTGGAGGTGTGCTCGTGCATGACCAGAACCTGCTTTTCGAGAGGAAAGGAAGGAAGAACTAAATACATTTTTTTTTTTTTTTTTTTTTTTTTTTTTTTGCCGTTTTGTTTTAATGCTTATCAAATACGGAATAACGTTTAAAATACGGAAAAACGGACGACATATTGTTATAGTTCATACTTTTACATCTCAAACGCCACAATCAGTTAAAAAAAATATGGTTCTTAACTCTTTGGAATTTTCTTTCAATAAGGGATTTCTCAGTCGACTTTTTCTCCCTTTCGCCAACGCTTACTCAGGGCTCAATTTTAGAGGTACCGATTCACAAAAAATACGCATTTAAAGCTAAGATCTTGTTCTTGTCGCCGGTGCAATCGGTTTTTTAAACGACTAATTTTAATTCTTTAAACAAACTCGCGACCCCAGGTCACTTCGCGCTTCACCGGGACGAGACTATCTTTTTATCACAATCTTTTTAGATCATTTCGACAGACTGGATTTTACACCTATTACAAAAATTTCGTAATGTTCGAACGAATAGAAGTATTTAAAAAAAAGTAATAAAATCTTGGAAAATTTTGACCTAAAAGCTAAAAACTGGATTCGGTGCGGTTTCGCTTGGCTTCGGCACATGTTTTCACTATTAAATATGCATGTTTTTCATGAAATTTTATAGACTACATGGGTACAGTTATACTTATTTATAACATATTAAAATTTCGGACAGTTCGGACGACGAAAACTATTTTTTTGTTGTTATTGTTGTTATATTAAAGAACCCGACGCCAAAACAAGAAAAACTAGTCGAATGTAACAATCCCAAAACTTTCTTCTATCTCATACTTGTTAATACTTCAAAATTCGTTACCACAGTGCCAAAATTAAATGACAATCTATGCTCATCTCAGTAATAAGGATTCTAAAGATATAGGTTCATTAAATTGTGTGCATTTTAAAAGAAGATATAAGCATCGCATCTTTGAAACAAACAATTGAATTTTAGCCTCCACCCTCTTAGATGTCTGCAAAAAAAATTCTCAGCTCAAAGAACATAAAAGCGACACCTGTCACACTATATTCACACAAGCCTAAAAAAAAATAGATTTATGTGAAAGTGTAACAGAATACGAAGTCTGATTAAATTCCGTGTATTAGTTTTTGAGACAACGCAATTGTGGAAATCGTAAAAAAAAAACTGAGCATTTCAGCGCCACCTATTGCGCGATTTACACCGAAACGTAATAAAGAACAACGTATATCAACGTCTGACTGAATTTGAAGTTTGATGAAAATTTGTGCATTAGTTTTTAAGATAGAGCTATTCTGAAAATCATGAAAAATTCTGTATCGCAGCGCCACCTGTTGGCCAATTTACACCAAAAAGTAATCAACACCATTTTACATCACACACTAACCTAATCTGAAGTTTGATGAAAGTAGGTGCATTATTTCTTGAGAAAGTCGGGAAAAATGCAGTATAGCAGCGAAACAATTTACACGAAATAACTGAATCTGAATATTAGTTCATCATAGCAGCGCCACCTGTTGAGCAACTGACAATTTTTGAGATATATATCAGGGACTAATTGAACCTAAAGTTTTATTAAATTCTGTGAGATAGTGCCCAAAAAATTTATGTCATATACAGACGAACTCACAAACATATTCACCGATAGTCATTTTGCAAAAACATATTTTTCGTGATCTGTGACCGCTAAATGTGTAAATGTGTCGAAAATTTTCTTGAATCCAATACTTTCTTCTTGCAAAGATAGAAGAAATTAAAAAGGAAGAAGAAAACATGTATTTTAGAAGTAGATATCAATATTGTTTTCATGAAAATTTTACACCGGCTGAGAAACGGTTATATTTATAACGATAAAATTTTTAAAGAATTCGGACCAAAAGAAACTATTTTTAAAAAAGATTATGAAACGACCGTACGTGAAAAGCAGAAAATGACTTCTTATAAGCGCTTTTAACATTAAAAGTCAATATTTTTTTGGAGATTTCTTTCGTTTAAAAATATAAATTCGGACAAAATCGGATTAAAGATATAAAATCATATAAATTTGCGCTTTATTAAAGGTTACTATCATGGGCCCGGGCAACGCTGGGCGGGTCTGGTAGTCTATAATAATAAGGAAAGAAGTTTGTCTGTCGGCCATGTTCTGAAAAAAAAAAAAAAAAAAAAAAACTCTGCACGCAGAGCTACAAAATTTGGTATGAAGGTACCTCTATGTGTTTAATTAAGCGCCCCGAAGCCCGATTTCGAACTTTTTGAATAGACTTTTCCAATATAATTTTTAATGCTTTTTCACGGTTCAAGGCGATTAATTATTAAAATAAATCAGATTTCAATCATAGTAAATTTGAACCGCTTTTCAAAAAAGTTTTTGAATTTTTGTTAGCGAAATTTTTTTAGCGTTGTTTCGCAGTGGCTTTTTTTTTATATTGATAAAAGGAATTCGGTTTAAATTTTTTAGCATTATTACAGTAAATTTTGTCCTCCGAAATTTTTCAATTTTTAATTCGTTTTTTAATGCGAGTTTTTGCGATTTTTCGCAACGAGTTTTGACACTCGTGAAAGAATTCCGGTTAAAATGTTTTAGAGCACTTGTAGTAATTTTTGGCCTTTTTGTTGTAGAATCTTTACTGCTTTTTAATGCAATTTTCAGCGGTTTTTCGCGTTCCGCAGTGACTGTTTTACATTGGTAAAAGGAATTCGGTTTTAAACTTTTAGCCTAATGTAGCAAATGTTTGTTCACTTTGAACGATTTTTATTGCGATTTTTTGCATTCCGTTGAGTTTTTTTGACATTCGTGAAAATATTTCGGTTAGTGTTTTAGTCCACTATAGTGAATTGTGTTCTCAGATATTTTTGAATTTTAAATGTTCTTTTTTGCATTTTTTTTCGTATTCCGTAGCGGTTTTTTGGCATTAATAATATTTTTTCGTTTTCAAACTTTCAGCTTAATAATATAGCAAATTTTCTCTTCCGTGATTTCTGAAAGAAAAATTCCCCGCTTCAACACGATTTTTAGTGTTTTTACGCGTTCCGTACTTTTTTTACATATATAGCAGAAATTCGTTTCAAACTTGTAACACACTGTTGTAATTTTTTTCTCTGCGATTTTTGATTTTTTATCGATTTTTAATGCGATGTTTAGCGTTCCGCTGCTGTCTTTTGACATTCGTAAAAGGGATTGGGTGTCAAACTTTTAGCCCAATATAAAAAATTTTGTTATATTTTCAATAAAGTTTATTTGAAATTCGTAAAGCGATTTTTGCATTTTTCGCGAATTTTTATGCATTATTTAAATATTTTTCACATTCAGCGGTGATTTTTGTACATTCGTAAAAGGAATCCTGTTTTAATCTTTTAGCCCATAATAACAAAATTTTGCCATTTGCGATTTTTAGAGTTTTCTCACGATTCGCTACAGTTTTCCCAAATTAGTAAATGGAATTCGGTTATCTTCTAGCGCAAAATAGTAAATTTTCTTTTCTTTTCATTTAATTTTATTTGGAATTCATGCAGCTTTTTTTTTTTTTTTCGCGATTTTTTGAGTTTTTTCGTGTTTTGTACTATTTTTTGACGGACCGGATGGCGCCGGGCATGTCAGGTAGTTAGTGTACAAATGCATAGTATAAGTACTACAGGGTTGCGCACGAAAAAGCGACACTGCTGTGTTTACCATGAATGCACATGTACAGATAGATACTTTTATATGAACATCGAAAAGTTTGAAAATATCACGAAAATCGAATCAAATGTCAGTCCGAAACTATATTGAAAGTAACTTTATGCCTGGCACGGGTTTACAGAAAAAATTTAGACCCGGTCCCCACTCAGACTGATATTAATGAAAGAAAATGGACCTGAGAAAGGGTTTCTTGCTCGGCCTGAATAAGAACAACTGAATATGTATTACCAGATCCTGGTGAATCGTCATTTACTATACAGAGAGACTGCTTGATAGATTTGGGCTATTTTAATTAATATGAGTTTTATGCATGATTTAGAGACAAAGAATTTCTCCCTTTATATTCTATGCTTTAGAGACACTGGTGATTCTTCCTGGCTTCTAGTTTCAACATTTGCAACAAAACTTAAATCCTCTGCCCCCTCCCTCCAGAGTTATTTAAAGCTCGTAAATTGGAGTCACTTTCTTTGTAGGTTCGGGAAACGGAGAACCATCTTATCTGTGCTCTAATCAAATCATATCGGACACCATTTGTTGTGCTTTAAAAATGTGAATTTATTGCCCTATGTCTATGACGCTGAATCAGAAAAAGAAATTCTTAGAAAGTGTGCCCATGCCCAGCAGTGTCTAAAGAAGTGAGAAAAACCCACCATGGAGAGTGCTTAGTTATTCCCTATACGCCACGCTAAAATTTTCCAGTTTTTTACTTGTATACAAAGAATAAAAGTAAACAGCGAATTTAGCGAAAGAACAATTATCCATCAAAAACATTATACGCTAAAAACTTTTGTAAATTATATGAAATTCCAAAATCTGAGTTTTTTTCTATGTCAATTGGCGTAAAAATGTATAGCCCATCTGAAAAATTATTGGAGGGGCCCGAGCCCCACGGGCCCATATAACTCTACGCCTATGGATAAGCGAGAATGTATATTTGCGATTTATAGGAACTAATATCTCAAAAATACTGTTTTCTTACTTGTATTTCTTTTGAAGTGAGTAAACCCACGCGTGTTGTATAAGATTTAGAAAATGTGCATATTATTCAGTGTATATTTAATTCAATAGCAATAATACATCAAAAATAGCTTTTTTTGAATAGCAGGGGAGATCGGGGCTAGTAGGCGCAGTTTTTAGTTATTGATTTTTATTAATTTTTTGTTTAAGTTTTTATGAAACTTTAACTGTACTTTTAAAGAACAGGCATTGGGCTATAAATACCCGGAGTTTTGAGTTTGTAGCTTTTGTAGTTTATGTTTAGCGGAAGCCTAAAGTAAAAGGAAAATTGTGCGGAAACTTACCCCGTCACGGGGCAAGTTGCCTATACCTATGGGGTAAGTGGGCACACGCTTTATAAAAATTTAAATAAGACATGCAGTTAAGAGAAATCAATCTCCTTATTACCAGTAGGTTTAATCAAAGGCGTTATCGCCGTACAATCTAAATTCTAAATTATACAGACATAAAAATAATGAATAAAACATTAACATTGAGTAACTGCTATCCTACTCGATAACATCATCAGAGTTACAGTTGTCACAAATAAAAAATCGAGTGTCTCCGTTTGGGCAAGCCCCGTGTGCCCAAAATCTTGCATTGCATCCACTTTTTTCGGTGTTTTCTGTTTTTCAAGCTACCAGCATACACCAGACACCGAGCCAACTTACCCCGTGTTCAATGCGCCTACTAGCCCCATAATAAATTTCTTCACAAAAGGGACACATAACCATCTAAGCATAAATAATCCAAGTAAATCACATATGGGGTAGGTACAGTTAATCATACACTAAGAAAAATTGCACAAGTTAAATCGCAATTATTAAGATAAGTATTAGAAATTAGAAAAAGAATGAAGCAACAAAAAATTACTTATGAGCGCAAAAAACAGAAAAATCGTAATAAATGTCCACTGCACGTAGGTAACGCTGCAAAACTACAACGAGGATTGTAAAACGCAAGAAGAAATATACTCTGTGACTGGTTGCACAATCTGTCCACAAACAGGCGATTTATGGGGACTGCGCCTAATTACAAGTGTAGACAACTAGCCCCGGTCTCCCCTATCGCTTTTGCAGTTGTGTACTAATATTTCATTGTTTGATAAGTTTTAGCTAGTGGTGCTATGCAACCTTAGGCGTGAATAGCCAGAAATCCAATTCGCTCATTTTTAACACTAGAACGCCCGGAAGGAGTCGATCCGACTACGACCATCTGATGCCCCACCAGTGGCCAAGAGGTTCTACTCTCGAAGCTGGTAGACGGGAGGGGCTGAGTTCGAACCCAATCGTGCCCGTCAGCCTAATCGTTTGGAGTTTTCGTGGTTTTCTTCGAGCCATGGATTTCCATGCGTAAATACGGGTTAGGTTCCCTTAGAAAGACCTCCACGAAGTGCACTCCCACCTGGGCCTATATCCCTCGAGTAGATAATTGGCCGTCAAAAATCAACCCAACCCGACCATCTGATTGAATGTCGATTGGAACCAGAAATTCTTTCATAAAATAAGTTAAATTTAAAACACGCAGATTTACGTTAAATAAATCAATCAAATAATTTTAAATAAAAATTCTGGTGTCAAATATTTTTTATGAAACTTGAGTAAAATTTCCGGGCGTTCTAGTGTTAAAATAGGTAATGCGCCGTTCATGATAAGCGAGAAAGTATTTTTGCGATTTATACGAACTAATGTCTCAAACATCACCTTTTGTTAGTTGTATTTCTTTTGAAGTGACCTAAACCGTGCGTGTTTTATAACATTTAGAAAATGCGCATATTTTTTCAATGTAATATGTAATTCAATAGTAATTATACATCAAAAATCGCTTTTCATTTAGTAGTATCGCTATTTTGAAGTAGTGTACTAATATTTCATAGTTTGATAAGTTTTAGCTAGTGGTGCTAAGCAACCTTAGACGTGAATAGCCAGAAATCCAATTAGCTCATTTCTATAGGTAATGCGTGGTTCATGATAAGCGAGAAAGTATTCTTGCGATTTATACGAATTAATGGCTCAAAAATCATCTTTTTTTAGATGTATTTCTTTTGAAGTGGAGTAAACCACGCGTGCTAAAGATTTAGGAAATGTGCTTTTTTTCAGTGTGTATAATCAAAAATCACTTTTTTTTTGAGTAATATCACTTTTGAAGTAGTGTACTTGTATTAATGTTTAAAAAACCATTATTTTTAAATTGTGTTACTTTTCAAGTAGTGCGCTTGTACTAATATTTCAAAAATTATTATATTAATATTGCGTTTCTCTTGAAGTAGTGTACTTGTTACTAATATTTCAAAAAATCCATTATTTTTAAATTGTATAACTTTTGAAGTAGTGTATACGTAAAATATTTCAAAAATCATTATTTTTAAGTTGTGTCACTTTTGAAATAAATGTGTAATATAGTTACATAAGCTTTGAGGCTCTTCATTTTTTAAGCGTATTTCTGATTTTTGATTGTTAGAAAGGAATAATGCTTTGAAACTAACAATACTTCGTTGCACAACGCATCATGTATGTGGGGTTTGGAAAAGTGGGGGGGGGGGGGTCAAAGTGGATCATTAGATATATTTAGAGAAAACGATGTATTGTCACCCTACAACTGCCCCCAGCGAACATTGTTGTCTTTAACTTCAAAATTCATGCTTTCCCATATCTCTGAAAAACAATGTCACAAAACTTATTTTTTACTAGCAGACCCGCCCGGCGTTGCCCGGGGTTTGTAAATAATAACCTTAAACAAAACTTAAGTTTGTATGATTTTATATCTTTGGAAATTCTTTTAAATGAACCTAATTTCGGAGGCTCCATTGCCTTCCGCAGCGTCTAATGTGTTCCCACCAAACTTCTTTCCGAACGAACATGTAATCTAGATCCTCACTACATATGGCAGCATTTACCGGAAGTGCCCGCACGTGCCGGAGACAATCGAAAACCAAGTTGAGTGAGCCAAACCTCGTAGGAATCAAGCCCACAGAAAAAAAAAAGGAATGCGCCATTAATGTTAGAAAATGTTGGTAACTAAAGTCTAAGATAAAATTTCATAATACAGAAAGTAGCTGAATTGTAATCTAAGTTGAAGGAAGCAAATCACGTTGAAAGGGCCCTTAACCCTCTGTCTACCAGAAGGGTCCAATGGACCCGACATGTACATTCAAAATATTTATTCAAACCAGAAATTTCTTCTAAACAAACTAAATGTATAAATCAGACAATAATAAGTTAAATAAACAAATTAAATAGTTTTAAGTAAAAATTCTGGTGTAGAATGTTTTTATAAAACTTGAGTAAAATTTCCGGTAGTTCTAGGGTTAAACCCGAAGAAATAACGCGCCACTAAGAGGTGGAAGATGCCTCCTCACATTGTAAATTTCATGAATTACTGAATTACTGTTAGCATTAACACGATATTTAATAAACGGATGAAATCCCTTATCTAAAGTTATCTTTAAAGTAACGCGATTTTTAATTTACTGCTGTAGTAAGTAGGCGTAAGTTGATGCTGAAAAAGGAGATTAATGTTCGAAAAAGGTGGTAGCTGAGGTATAAAGAAAGACCGGGCCCTGGGGGCCAGGGTCTTAACTGGAATGTAGTTAGGTATAAGAAAAATTTTTAGGGTTTAAAATAAAACCCCTAATTAACCCCTAGTAGCTGGAAGACGCTAAAACTATGTTAAAGAAAATTGCAGTAGAATAGGATAGTTTTTAAAGAAGCTGCAACAAAGGCCCCAAGAAGACGATTAATATTCAAAATTGGTGGTAGCTGAAGTCTGCAATTTCTTTTTTGTCGTTCATGTAGTGGCTGGAGAACTTAAGATGTTGTTAGAAAAAAAAAGTTCGTGAATCGGACCATTTTTAAGGGAGCTATAACAGGGGGCCCAAAAGGGCCCAACTGATAGTTGAGAGCAGGGCCCTAACATGAAAACTTGTTTAATTGTTTTAGTACTGAGCGTTTTAGATCTTCAATTAGTCAAATTTAATCATAGGGTATGAAGTAATCATTAGAATAATATTTTAAAGAAATGCGCAAAAATGGGGTAAATGCTTAAAAAGGAGCCCTAGAGCCCCAATTCAAATATGAGGGTGTTGGTCTAGAGGAAGAGTCCAAGACTCAAGTTTAAAAGTATGCAATGAAAAAGTGAGAAAATTAGGGTGTAAAAATGCATAGCACACAAAAAGTTCAAGGGACCCCGGATCGGGCCTTACTGGACCCTAAGGTGCCCTACGATTTTAACTGGAATATAGAAACTGGAGAATAACTAAATGAAAAAATGGTTCCAAAAATGAAGATCGGATTAAGAGGGGCAATTTATTAATATTTTATGGTGCAAAAGCTTCAAGGGGCCTTGTACCGGGCCCCAAGTGGGATGGGACTTAAGTGGCATATAGTTTGGTATAAATACACTTTTTAGTAGTTTTTAATGTAATTTGAGGACGCTAGAACTATGGTAAGGAAAATTGCAAGGAATTCGGATCATTTTTAAAGAAGATGCACTGAGGGCCCCAAGAAGACGATTTATAGTCAAAATTGGTGGTAGTTGAAGTATGAAATAATTTTTTGTTGTTCCTGTAATAGCTGGAGAACCTAAGATGTTGTTAGAAAAAAAAAGGTAGTGAATGGGGCTATTTTTAAGGGAGTTATAATAGTGGGCCCAAAAGGGGTCAACTGATAGTTGAGAACAGGGCCCTAACATGAAAATATGTTACAACGTTTTAGTACTTAGCGTTTTAGATCTTCGATTAGTCGAGATTAAGCATAGGGTATGAATTAATCATTAGAATATAATTTAAAAGAAGTGTGCAAAAAAGTTGGAAAATGCTTAAAAAAGGGTCCTAGGGCCCTAATAAAAATATGTGAGTGGTTGGTTTAAGGAGAAGAGTTCAAGACTCAATTTTAAAACTACGCACTGCGAAATTAGGGTGTGGAAAACGCACGACACACAAAAAATGTAAGGGGCCTTATACCGGGCCCTACGGGACCCTAGACGGACCCATGGTCTTAACTGGAATGTAGAAACGGGAGAATAACTAAATGGAGAAAGTTTCCCAAAAACGAAGATCGATTTAAAGGAAGCAATTTATTAACAATTTAGTGCACTAAAACTTCAAGGAGCCCTGTACCGAGCCCCTTGCAAGGGTGCCAGGGTCTTTACTGAAATGTAGAAATGGGATAGAAACTGAAAGGAGAATTCAACCCAAAAAAGAAGAAGATCGGATAGAAAAGAGGCATGTTATTAACAATTTAGTGCACTAAAACTTCAAGGGGCCTGTACTGGGCCCCTTTCAAGGGTGCCAGGGTCTTAACTGAAATGTAGAAATAGGGCAGAAACTGAAAGGAGAATTCACCCCAAAAAAGGCGAAGATTGGATAGAAAAGAGGCATGTTATTAACAATTAAGTGCACTAAAACTTCAAGAAACCTTGTACCGGGCCCCTTTCAAAGGTGCCAGGGTCTTAACTGAAATATAGAAATCGGGCAGAAACTGAAAGGAGAATTCACCCCCAAAACGAAGAAGATCGGATGGAAAAGAGGCATGTTATTAACAATTTAGCGTACTAAAACTTCAAGGGGCCCTGTACCGGGCCCCTTGCAAGGGTTCCAGGGTCTTAACTGAAATGTAAAAATGGGGTAAAAACTGAAAGGAGAATTCCCCCCCCCCAAGAACGAAGAAGATCGGACAGGAAAATGCATGTTAACAATTTAGTGCACTAAAACTTCAAGGGGCCCTGTGCTGGGCCTCTTGACAGGGTGCCAGGGTCTTAACTGAAATGTAGAAATGGGGCAGAAACTGAAAGGAGAATTCACCCCAAAAACGAAGAAGATCGATAGAAAAGAGGCATGTTATTAACAATTTAGTGCACTAAAACTTCAAGAGGCCCTGTACTGGGCCCCTTACAAGGGTACCAGGGTCTTAACTGAAATATAGAAGTGGGGCAGAAACTGAAAGGAGTATTCACCACCAAAAACGACGAAGATCGTACAGAAAAGAGGCATGTTATTAACAATTTAGTGCATGAAAACTTAAAGGAGCCCAGGGGCATCGGCCCTTAAAAAATTAAAAATCTGAGACTATGGTGCATCAGGACCTATCTTGGGATATTCACATATAAATTTTCAGACTTCTAGGTGCAATAGTTTTCGCTAGCCATCGCACACAGACAGACGCACAGACAGACAGACAGAGCGATTTGTTCTTTTATTAGTATAGATTTACAGGGACACACAAAAGATTTCAGTTACAGTACTCCTTAAGAACGATAAAATTTGGAGGTGCGTTTTCACATGTAATATGCTTTCTTATGTTTAATTAAATTTTCACATGCTGCGTATAAACTCTACAGATCATATACAGGGCTACTCGAAATAATTAGTGACCATCGCTATGTATGAGCGCAAATTGCTTAAGGGTGTTTTTTAATTGAGTTATGAATTTTCCAGCTGAACTTTAGTATAGTAAGAGATTTTTGTAGAGTATCAATAATTTTATATACAGGGCTACGCAATAAACGGGATACATTGTCATCTATGGATGGTAATTTCTGAAATACGTTTTTCAGTTCTGTTGTGCGTTTTTTCCCTGAAATAAATTTCATTTTAATATGAGAAGTATATAAAAATCTATAGATAATATGTAGCACTATAGAAAATGGTTCGCGTGCATTTCCGTATATTGGGTAAATTACTGAAGGTGAATTTTCGACTGTGTTATGTGTTATGGAACTAAGCTAAATGTGACCACACTATGTAGTGTATATATACATTTATAGATAATATACAGGGATGTACAAAATAATTCGACTACCTTTCCGGTTATAAATCGTACAGTCATTCAGGGTAACTTTGAACCACGGGTTGTAACTTTGCACCATCTCCTAATTTTCAATATTTTTCGCTCCAAAAGACTAAATAAGCTCCAAAACTGTGTTCTGTTAGCAAAGTTCTAAACTGGGATATCTACTCTTTATTTTAGAAAATAAATTAGCATCATTATGCGCAATTAAATGCATCATCTAACTATTTTTGTGAAGTAATCTTTTCAAGATAATTTTGAATGCTGTTTTGAAGTTGTTGTAATTCAATTAAATTTTCATAGTAAGTAACAATATACTCATTTATCAGACATATTATTGTCTAAATGTTGTAAATGTGATAATATTTTGTGATTATTTATTTATTAACAGTTATTAAAAAGTAAAATAAGAAGGCACTAGCATTTTACCACATTTTCAACTTTGAGCCGGCTCAAAGTTATACTGATGTTTATAATTTACTAATTATAGGTGCTACTGTCAAAAATTTCCCATATTTGCACGTATATTTTATATAAATGCCGAAAATGTACATTAGATATAACATGTAAATATTTTCACAAATATGTGTAAAATACATACAATTCATTTAAAGGCGTTTTTCGGGGCGGAGCTATTCAAATTTGACATTTCATACATTCGTCATTTTTTATTCTTTTTTGAATAATACTAGTACTAGTATGTTTTACTGTAACTATGGATATATTATTGAGATAAAACATTGAAAATTGTTTTCCACTGCATTTTTATTTTTTATACGAACAATAAACAGATTTTTTTTATTTCTAAATGTTCATGGTTCTCTTCTTCCACTTTTCTTATGCCTGATATTTGTTGTAATATCATAAATTATACAAATCTTGTGATGTTGGGAAATGTAAATTCGGAGTCTTTACATATCTGAAAACATTTTTGGGGGTTTAAAGTTGTCCTAACTATAATACTTTTTTTTTTAATAATGAATTATTTTAGATAATATTTATCAAATGGTGCAAAGTTACTCTAAATGGCTGGGTAACTTTGAACCAGAATAAAAATTCATTTTTTATAGCTTTTATTATTATTATTCCTTAATGTTTTATAGTCATACAATAATTTAGGATCATTTCTTCTCTTTTATGCCCCTAGTTGCAACAATAGTCTTAAAATAAGAGTGTGGCATATGAAAATAGAGAAAATGCGGATCAAAGTTACCCTAAATGACTGTAACTGCTGAAATCTGATTTAACATTTTTAACGGTGAAGCTCGTTTCAGTATTCTAGAAGTGTCGGAAAGTGTTTCAAAATTCATGCTTGGCGCATGATTTTTCTTTCTTGTTTCAAATTAAAGAGGCGGCATAAAAATTAATTTTTCGCACGTATTGGTAAAAAAAGTATTATAAGGATTAAACAGAAATTTTCACATATGCTAAAAGCTTTTAAAATAGTATGAATTTTTAAATGTATTCGAAGCTTTTAAACTAAGCAGGCAATCTTAGAATCACTTAAGAATTACTGCATACATTTTATCTAGGTATTGATTTTTTTTTTAAAAATTAGAATGATCGTATAATTTGCTGAATTTTTGTAACTGTCATTTTTATTAAAGAAGCTGTATTAAAAATAATAACTTTTCATACTATCTAAAAAAGATACTTAGAGTCTCAATCTGAAATAAATTAAATTAAAATTTGCATGTGAATTTTTTGAATCAGCCAACATTATTTATTCAAACCTGAACAGCAGAGCCAGTGGTATGACGTTACTAAGAAGTCGCAAATGATCACAAATGTCCCAGTTACAACAATGTGACTTCTTTACTTCGTCATATTATAACCGTAAAGTGACTGTCATTTTATGACTCAATGATGTTATTTCATGGAGAAAGGGGAAATCTTCCAAGGTAGTATGGTATAGAAAATAGATATAAATTATTAAATTTTATATTAAAACCTATTAAGGAGCCAGCCCTATTCCAAGTAAAAAGTTTAATCATTTTTTACACATTTTACTCTTGAAATCACAGTATGATTTTATATACAGTATATTGTATACAGCATTTTCTCTACTTATTATTATTATTATTATTATTTAAAGATTCGTCTCTTATAGTTTATTAGCTGACCCGACAGGCGTTGCACGGGCTCGTGATAATGATCTTAAATAAACTTCAAAATCTTTTTATGATTTTATATCTAAATTTCTAAATTTTTAAATGAAAAATTCGCGGAAAAAATATCGGTAATTAGTGGTAATGGCGTTCGTAAGAAGACATTTTCTTGTTTTTTCATGTAGGGTTGTTTCGGTAAAAAAAAAATATTTTTTTTTGTCCGAACTTTTTGAAATTTCTAAGGTTATAAATATAACGGTTTTGCAGCCCGTGTAAAAATTTCGTGAAAAAATATTGATATCTAATTGTAAAAGAAATATGTTTTCTTCTCGCTTTTTTGTTGTTGTTGTTTTTTGCTTTCGCGTTGGGTAGTTTAACAGAACAAAAAAAGAATTATTGTCGTCCGAACTCTCTGAAATAGTGTATAAATGCTCTTAAGAGCGTACACTAGTCACGTGAAGACAATTGCACCCTAATGTTAAATATTTTAAATTTGATATTTATTAAATTTTTAATTTTAATATTTTAAAAGCTTAGTATATTTTGAATAGGTTAACTGAAGTTGATCTCTAACTGGGCTAGCTTTAACTGTTTCGATTTTGGTTGCAGATATTTTTTTTTTTATAAAATCACTTTCACTTTCGGAACCGGTTTCGAAAGCAAAAAAGTAGTGATCGGCCTCAGCTATCTTATGCAAAAATGCATAGGACATCTGAAGTTGATAGCTTTTGTAGTGCGTTTGTACTTTTTTGATTTTAGTTACAATTTTTTAATATGCGGATACTTTCACTTTTGGGACCGGTTCCTCACATAAAAAAACTGTTACCAAATTGAAAAAGTACACGCGCACAATAATAGTTATCAACCTCAAATATCATATGCACAAAAAAAAAAAAAAAAAATTAAAATACAAGTGAGAAATCTGCAAAGATTTTTCTCATAGGTTTAACATTAGCGTTTTAGTTACTCTTTTGACAAGCGTAGTATCTTAAGAAGGTCTACACTAGTCAGTCGAAGACACTTGCCCGCCAATGTTAAACCTACGGGAGCGTTCTTTTCCCATTTATCGCTTGCATTTTAATATTTTTAAATGATCAAGTTACTTTTCCGAAAGTGAAACAGCCTCACTAAAAAAACACACACACAAAAAAAAAAAACTGCAATCAAATGCAAATACTTGCCTTGTTAGAGATCTATTCCAACTATCCTATGAAAAAAAAAAAAAAAAAAAAAAAAAAAAAAAAAAACAGAAAAAAGAAAAAAGAAAAAAAAATTAAAATGCAAGCGAGAAATGTGGAAAGGAATCTACCACAGGTTTAACACTAGCGTGCCAGTGTCTTCGCGCGACTAGTGTAGTCTCATAAGGAATATATATTTTGTTCATTTTGTGAATGCGACTATCGGTGCCATATATGATGCTGCTATGATTTCGCACTGACTGGCTGTATAATTAAGTATTAGGTATATGCAAAAGTAAGTTCCATTTTTCTAATAGATGGCGTAATTGCTCTTATATGTAGTGTGAATCTGGTAATACATGCTTTTGAAAAGTCCCTTCGAAACGCAGTATATGACATTTGATTAACCCACCAGCCGTGAGCGATTTTTTCAGTTGGTTACTCTTTTAAAATTAAGATTGTTTGATTCCCACCACTTTTTTGAAGTAAGAATAGTCACTTTATTTAATTACAGATTAAATAATGCGAGGATAAGCTGAATTATACGCTTTTAAAAAAGTGGTGGGAATCAAGTAATCTGAATTTTAAAAAGTAGCCCACTGGAACGCGAAAATAGCGTCTCCCGGAGCTGGAGGGTTAAAGTGTAAACAACATAGTTTTTTATTCGTTTTAAAATGGTTAGTTTTGTGTCAAATAATCGTCATTTGCGGGAAGTTATGTTTATATTTTTATAATTTAAAGAAAAGCGATGATGAAAATCATCATTTACTAGTAAAAGCTTAGGGTGAATATGCTTTTTCTGATAGTATGTAAAGAACGATCAGGCAATAATGTTAGTAATGTTAATGATAGTATGTTCAGGCAATTTAAAGGAGGTTTATTCGGTGTTGAAGACGCAGAACGGGAAGTTAGACCGAAAAAGTTTGAAGATGAAAAATTGCAAGCCTTATTCGATGAAGACAACACACAAACTCAACAAGAATACATTATTACTACAGTAATACAATACCACTATATTAATGTGCCACTTTTATATACAGTGAAATACGTTTAACACAAAAATGCTTAGCATAAAAAGTCGGCAAATCAAATTTTAATATCGCAATGCTGGAAGTTTGCTTCGAGCTGTAGCTGGAAGAATGGTACTTGACTTTCCAAGAGCAAATGTTTTAACCGTTCTTCTCATTAAACTGTACACAAGGACAAGTTCATTACACTTTAACCCTTTATCTAGTGCAATTTTTTCATGTAATTTTTTTTTTCAGTTACTACAATGAAAATTAAAGGATAAACATAAGAAAAAATACTCACCCGTGAGAAATTTAATTCCTTAGAGTTAATTAAATAAAGTGGTACTTTAAAATACCGTCAGTTCACTATGACTAAAATATCGTAACAGAAAAACCACAAGGTATTTCAAATGGCACCAGAACTGTGTTAAAATATTTTCGATTTTATAAGTATGTGAAATATAGCCTTTTTCTTTTTTATAAAGAAAGTTTTTTGGCAAATTCCGGTGTCAATCATTCATTTCAACATTTTAGCACTGAAAATGCTATGCTCCTGAAAGGGTTAATTTTTTTTTTAGGTTTCGATCTTGTTGGCAGTACTTTATTAGTTATGCAACGTCTATATTCCAGAGAAAACATGTTCTCTCGCATCTCCACATATGCAATATATGAATTTACATATGCCATTTCTAACATAGCAAAAAAATTCCGTGCCACAACTTTTTAGATTTCCTATAAAAAATAATAATGAAACAGAAAAGAAATACTAGGAAAATTATTACTACACTACATTTTAGTAATTACATTTTAAAGCAGATGAAAACGATGGATAACTACACAGATGAAAAGTAAACAAAAAGTTTTTCTCCAACACCCAGTGTGCTGGCGGTACCTATAAGTACCACCGAGTAATTCAACTGTTAAATCAAATGCATACATCGTTCGCATAAAATAACTAGTCAAATTATATTCTTAGTTCATAATGAACACATTAAAAAATCCGAAACTTATCTTATATCCTTTACTGTGTTTGCAACAATAAAAAGATGAGCGTGACAATCTGTACAAAATGTCGGCACAAAACACATCGACTGTCTCAAAGAGAGCTTCCTTTCTCGCTAAAATTACAAATCTAGAACTACTGCTGCTATGTATCCGCATAAAATGGAGTTAAAAGAGTGTTTTTGCAAAGTAATATTAAAATATTAGTAATATTCACTATGGGATGAAAGTTTAAAAAGGAGTGGTACTTATAAGTACCGTTAGTAGATAAAGGGTTAACACGAAATGATATGACTGTCCGGGCAGTATGCCATGCAATTTAATAATTTTTTTCTTTTAACACGAAACAAAAATAGTTTAACACGAAAAAGTTCGTGTGAAATGTAGATTCCGATGACGCATTTGACAACGCAATCAACAGATGCGCTTTCGAATGGAGAGATAAATAAAACAATAGATTATCTCAAACCTGAAACACTTTGTGGACGATATGGTGCTGAAAAAGACACTCCAAAAAAATACATCAAATTTCCCCCCCCCCCCCTCACAAAAAAAACAACAACAATTTTTTATTTGCTTTTTATCCTAATGGATGCCTACTAGTAGTTTAAGGGGACCGGGTAAGCGAAATTCAACCAAAAAAAAATCGATTTTGACTTTTTTATATCATTAAATATTTTAAACTTTTATCTTTTGAACGATGTACTACACATGTTTATATGTAAAAAAAGTGTTAGATTTTTTTTTCATTCTTTCTAAGAGCACTTCACAGCAGTGGGTTACTTTTTTAAAATTCAGATTCTTTGATTGGCACCACTTCTCTGAAAATTCCCGTTGTTTTCACCTTAATTAACATGTTATTAAATAAGGTGAATTTTACTATTTCAAAAAAGTGGTGTCAAGCAAGAAATCAGAATTTTAAAAAAGTAGTCCACTGGCAACACTGCTTCACAGCTTTAATTGACTTTTTCTCAAAACTTCGATTTTTCAGATTTGTGTTCCTTTTTTTCAATATCTATTAAACTTAAGAACTTAGATTTTTCTAAATACTTATGTTATATTGCATACTTTAACACAGGGATTTAATGATTTGTTGATAATTATTTGACTTAAATGAACATGTAATTTTAACCAAAATCGGAACTTACTTTTGCATATACCCAATAGACTGCATATTTCTTATATGTTTGTGAGATTTAATTTCATAAAATCCTAAGGAAAAATATTTTAATAGGATGAAAGTATTCGTTTTTTAACCATGCATTATATGCTGATACGACTGAAAACGTAATCATGTAACAAGCTTCTAACGAATGTATTTGCTTATAATTATTCCCTTTAAAATGATGTTTAAAGTAGGTCTAGAAGAATAATTATGAAGACTGGTGTCGACTTTTAAAATTTTTTTTTGTTAGAGCTCAACATCATTTTAGTGTATACAGCAACTAATTAATTAAAATTTATGAATAGCATCAACTAATGAATAAAATATTATAAAAAGTGCTTAACCATTTTTTGAAAAAGTTTCAAGGTAACACGCGCTAATTTGTATTTTAAAACTTGACTATATTATAATTAGCTTTAGAGTGATATTTTGTTCAAAAAATAGCCAATTCATGTTAAGGCTAATAATAACTCATTAAAATATTAATATTAGTTTTTAATTTCGAATTTTGTTATAATGATTAGTCATACTACACCAACTTACTTAAAATTATAAATATAAATGCTCTAATATAATGTATTGTACATTATTTTAAGTGTATTTTTCTGTTTCATTTACATGGCGGACCTCAGAGCTGTGCATATTATGAATAAAAAGTAATAAGGGATAATGATGTAAAAAGAAAATAGACTTTGCAATATTAATGGATTATTATGTGTTTTAAGCATAATTAACGTATGATAAAATATGGAACCTGTGCATGTGCATGTACAGAGTGTTCTAAAATGAACCGAATGTTTTTAAAATCCAGTAAAAAGTAAATGGTGACAGTTACTTATGTTTCCTTTACTTTAGTTACAAAAATGTTACCGATAGATATACTATTTCATACTGCATTATTGCTCAAAATAACCTTATGATTTCAAAATGCACACATTTTTTTGGAATTTAAACAGCGAAACAGAAAGAACTTTAAAAGCCGAGTGAATTTCAATCCACTTTTATAGGTTAGATTGACCATTCTGATAGCTTGAAATAGCGCAGCGCCATCTATATGTGATATTTGAAACTAAGATGAAGAAGCGTAACAAAAATAGTCCCAACTTTGCACATTAATCTCCTACAAGAACAACTTCAATAGCTGTAATATGAAGTTGTTCTTGTATTGCCATTGCCATTTAATGGTAAAAAAAGTTCCGTCCATTTTAGGATGCCTTGTATGTAAATGCAAAAAATGAAAAAAATAATTAGCAAAATAATAGACGTTGTGCAGTCTTTCACGTTTCCCACGTTTCAACTATTTTAGCGCAATGTATACAGATTGATCAAACATCTTTTATCTTTTAGGGTATATAGGCAATGCAAATTGCAAAAGTGTCCAAAATAAGATAGGAATTAAAAGTATGATACCGCAAATAAAAATTTCGCAAATAAAATAGTCCTGCAATTAACTTCCAAAAAATTGCACTTCATAAATTTTTATGCGGCCATGGCTCCTTTAAGTTATATTTAAAAATTTTTCCAAAATGCTGACAAGTAAAATAGTGAATACTTTCATTCTCTACGCCTTAAATTCATCGAGTTACGACACATTGGATCTATTGTGAAATTTCAGAGCTTTCCGTCGCTAAGATTTTCAGCACCGGGAATCTCAAAAATTTACTGAAATTCAAACCATTATAACGTAGTGAGTTTTGGTAGTAGAAGAAAGGGATTTTTCTACTGTACTTGTCAGAGCATGGAATTTTTTCCCTTCTAAATACAGGGGGCTAAAAGTATCCAAAAGTTATGGCTTATCTTTACGGAACTTTTAATAAATTAACTTTTAATAATATAATTAACTCTTAATAATATAATTAATTTTTAATAATAGGCTCGAAGTAGCAGGAGTCGTTTGGTAGCTTCATCGCCCCGAGCCCCCCCTTCCCGCTTTTCGGTGTGTATAATTTGTGTAATTTCCCTTTTAAATTTGTCCGGTTTCAATTTTCAATTTTTTTTTTCAAGCTCGCTTTCGCTAGAGTGTCTTTCATTCGGGACGTGGCTGAGGAACCTATGAACCTTGATTCCGCAGAAGAGTCGGGATAGAGTGGAAGAATAAAGGGCTGCGGACAAGGAGAAGGCCACTCGCCGCGGCGGTTGACCCAACCGCCGACCGAGACTAATAATGAGCTCGAAGTAGCTAGGAGTCGTTCGGTGGCTTCATCGCCCCGAGCCCTCCCTTCCCGCTTTTCGGTGTGTTTAATTTGTGTAATTTCCCTTTTAAATTTGTCCGGTTTCAATTTTCAATTGTTTTTTTTCAAGCTCGCTTTCGCTAGAGTGTCTTTCATTCGGGACGTGGCTGAGGAACCTATGAACCTTGATTCCGCAGAAGAGTCGGGATAGAGTGGAAGAATAAAGGGCTGCGGACGAGGAGAAGGCCACTCGCCGCGGCGGTTGACCCAACCGCCGACCGAGACTAATAATGAGCTCGATAGTAGCTAGGATTCGTTCGGTGGCTTCATCGCCCCGAGCCCGCCCTTTCCCGCTTTTCGGTGTGTTTAATTTGTGTAATTTCCCTTTTAAATTTGTCCGGTTTCAATTTTCAATTTTTTTTTTCAAGCTCGCTTTTGCTAGAGTGTCTTTCATTCGGGACGTGGCTGAGGAACCTATGAACCTTGATTCCGCAGAAGAGTCGGGATAGAGTGGAAGAATAAAGGGCTGCGGACGAGGAGAAGGCCACTCGCCGCGGCGGTTGACCCAACGGCCGACCGAGACTAATAATGAGCTCGATAGTAGCTAGGATTCGTTCGGTGGCTTAATCGCCCACGAGCCCGCCCTTTCCCGCTTTTCGGTGTGTTTAATTTGTGTAATTTCTCTTTTAAATTTGTCCGGTTTCAATTTTCAATTTTTTTTTCAAGCTCGCTTTCGCTAGAGTGTCTTTCATTCGGGACGTGGCTGAGGAACCTATGAACCTTGATTCCGCAGAAGAGTCGGGTTAGAGTGGAAGAATAAAGGGCTGCGGACGAGGGGAAGGCCACTCGCCGCGGCGGTTGACCCACCCGCCGACCGAGACTAATAATGAGCTCGATAGTAGCTAGGATTCGTTCGGTGGCTTCATCGCTCCGAGCCCGCCCTTCCCGCTTTTCGGTGTGTTTAATTTGTGTAATTTCCCTTTTAAATTTGTCCGGTTTCAATTTTCATTTTTTTTTTCAAGCTCGCTTTCGCTAGAGTGTCTTTCATTCGGGACGTGGCTGAGGAACCTATGAACCTTGATTCCGCAGAGGAGTCGGGATAGAGTGGAAGAATAAAGGGCTGCGGACAAGGAGAAGGCCACTCGCCGCGGCGGTTGACCCAAACCGCCGACCGAGACTAATAATGAGCTCGATAGTAGCTAGGATTCGTTCGGTGGCTTCATCGCTCCGAGCCCGCCCTTCCCGCTTTTCGGTGTGTTTAATTTGTGTAATTTCCCTTTTAAATTTGTCCGGTTTCAATTTTCAATTGTTTTTTTTCAAGCTCGCTTTCGCTAGAGTGTCTTTCATTCGGGACGTGGCTGAGGAACCTATGAACCTTGATTCCGCAGAAGAGTCGGGATAGAGTGGAAGAATAAGGGGCTGCGGACGAGGAGAAGGCCACTCGCCGCGGCGGTTGACCCAACCGCCGACCGAGACTAATAATGAGCTCGATAGTAGCTAGGATTCGTTCGGTGGCTTCATCGCCCCGAGCCCGCCCTTTCCCGCTTTTCGGTGTGTTTAATTTGTGTAATTTCCCTTTTAAATTTGTCCGGTTTCAATTTTCAATTGTTTTTTTTCAAGCTCGCTTTCGCTAGAGTGTCTTTCATTCGGGACGTGGCTGAGGAACCTATGAACCTTGATTCCGCAGAAGAGTCGGGATAGAGTGGAAGAATAAAGGGCTGCGGACGAGGAGAAGGCCACTCGCCGCGGCGGTTGACCCAACGGCCGACCGAGACTAATAATGAGCTCGATAGTAGCTAGGATTCGTTCGGTGGCTTAATCGCCCACGAGCCCGCCCTTTCCCGCTTTTCGGTGTGTTTAATTTGTGTAATTTCTCTTTTAAATTTGTCCGGTTTCAATTTTCAATTTTTTTTTCAAGCTCGCTTTCGCTAGAGTGTCTTTCATTCGGGACGTGGCTGAGGAACCTATGAACCTTGATTCCGCAGAAGAGTCGGGTTAGAGTGGAAGAATAAAGGGCTGCGGACGAGGGGAAGGCCACTCGCCGCGGCGGTTGACCCACCCGCCGACCGAGACTAATAATGAGCTCGATAGTAGCTAGGATTCGTTCGGTGGCTTCATCGCTCCGAGCCCGCCCTTCCCGCTTTTCGGTGTGTTTAATTTGTGTAATTTCCCTTTTAAATTTGTCCGGTTTCAATTTTCATTTTTTTTTTCAAGCTCGCTTTCGCTAGAGTGTCTTTCATTCGGGACGTGGCTGAGGAACCTATGAACCTTGATTCCGCAGAGGAGTCGGGATAGAGTGGAAGAATAAAGGGCTGCGGACAAGGAGAAGGCCACTCGCCGCGGCGGTTGACCCAAACCGCCGACCGAGACTAATAATGAGCTCGATAGTAGCTAGGATTCGTTCGGTGGCTTCATCGCTCCGAGCCCGCCCTTCCCGCTTTTCGGTGTGTTTAATTTGTGTAATTTCCCTTTTAAATTTGTCCGGTTTCAATTTTCATTTTTTTTTTCAAGCTCGCTTTCGCTAGAGTGTCTTTCATTCGGGACGTGGCTGAGGAACCTATGAACCTTGATTCCGCAGAAGAGTTGGGATAGAGTGGAAGAATAAAGGGCTGCGGACGAGGAGAAGGTCACTCGCCGCAGCGGTTGACCCACCCGCCGATCGCGACTAATAATGAGCTCGATAGTAGCTAGGATTCGTTCGGTGGCTTCATCGCTCCGAGCCCGCCCTTCCCGCTTTTCGGTGTGTTTAATTTGTGTAATTTCCCTTTTAAATTTGTCCGGTTTCAATTTTCAATTTTTTTTTCAAGCTCGCTTTCGCTAGAGTGTGTTTCATTCGGGACGTGGCTGAGGAACCTATGAACCTTGATTCCGCAGAAGAGTCGGGATAGAGTGGAAGAATAAAGGGCTGCGGACGAGGAGAAGGCCACTCGCCGCGGCGGTTGACCCAACCGCCGACCGAGACTAATAATGAGCTCGATAGTAGCTAGGATTCGTTCGGTGGCTTCATCGCCCCGAGCCCGCCCTTTCCCGCTTTTCGGTGTGTTTAATTTGTGTAATTTCCCTTTTAAATTTGTCCGGTTTCAATTTTCAATTGTTTTTTTTCAAGCTCGCTTTCGCTAGAGTGTCTTTCATTCGGGACGTGGCTGAGGAACCTATGAACCTTGATTCCGCAGAAGAGTCGGGATAGAGTGGAAGAATAAAGGGCTGCGGACGAGGAGAAGGCCACTCGCCGCGGCGGTTGACCCAACGGCCGACCGAGACTAATAATGAGCTCGATAGTAGCTAGGATTCGTTCGGTGGCTTAATCGCCCACGAGCCCGCCCTTTCCCGCTTTTCGGTGTGTTTAATTTGTGTAATTTCTCTTTTAAATTTGTCCGGTTTCAATTTTCAATTTTTTTTTCAAGCTCGCTTTCGCTAGAGTGTCTTTCATTCGGGACGTGGCTGAGGAACCTATGAACCTTGATTCCGCAGAAGAGTCGGGTTAGAGTGGAAGAATAAAGGGCTGCGGACGAGGGGAAGGCCACTCGCCGCGGCGGTTGACCCACCCGCCGACCGAGACTAATAATGAGCTCGATAGTAGCTAGGATTCGTTCGGTGGCTTCATCGCTCCGAGCCCGCCCTTCCCGCTTTTCGGTGTGTTTAATTTGTGTAATTTCCCTTTTAAATTTGTCCGGTTTCAATTTTCATTTTTTTTTTCAAGCTCGCTTTCGCTAGAGTGTCTTTCATTCGGGACGTGGCTGAGGAACCTATGAACCTTGATTCCGCAGAGGAGTCGGGATAGAGTGGAAGAATAAAGGGCTGCGGACAAGGAGAAGGCCACTCGCCGCGGCGGTTGACCCAAACCGCCGACCGAGACTAATAATGAGCTCGATAGTAGCTAGGATTCGTTCGGTGGCTTCATCGCTCCGAGCCCGCCCTTCCCGCTTTTCGGTGTGTTTAATTTGTGTAATTTCCCTTTTAAATTTGTCCGGTTTCAATTTTCATTTTTTTTTTCAAGCTCGCTTTCGCTAGAGTGTCTTTCATTCGGGACGTGGCTGAGGAACCTATGAACATTGATTCCGCAGAAGAGTTGGGATAGAGTGGAAGAATAAAGGGCTGCGGACGAGGAGAAGGTCACTCGCCGCAGCGGTTGACCCACCCGCCGATCGCGACTAATAATGAGCTCGATAGTAGCTAGGATTCGTTCGGTGGCTTCATCGCTCCGAGCCCGCCCTTCCCGCTTTTCGGTGTGTTTAATTTGTGTAATTTCCCTTTTAAATTTGTCCGGTTTCAATTTTCAATTTTTTTTTCAAGCTCGCTTTCGCTAGAGTGTGTTTCATTCGGGACGTGGCTGAGGAACCTATGAACCTTGATTCCGCAGAAGAGTCGGGATAGAGTGGAAGAATAAAGGGCTGCGGACGAGGAGAAGGCCACTCGCCGCGGCGGTTGACCCAACCGCCGACCGAGACTAATAATGAGCTCGATAGTAGCTAGGATTCGTTCGGTGGCTTCATCGCCCCGAGCCCTCCCTTCCCGCTTTTCGGTGTGTTTAATTTATGTAATTTCCCTTTTAAATTTGTCCGGTTTCAATTTTCAATTTTTTTTTTCAAGCTCGCTTTCGCTAGAGTGTCTTTCATTCGGGACGTGGCTGAGGAGCCTATGAACCTTGATTCCGCAGAAGAGTCGGGATAGAGTGGAAGAATAAAGGGCTGCGGACGAGGAGAAGGCCACTCGCCGCGGCGGTTGACCCAACCACCGACCGAGACTAATAATGAGCTCGATAGTAGCTAGGATTCGTTCGGTGGCTTCATCGCCCCGAGCCCACCCTTTCCCGCTTTTCGGTGTGTTTAATTTGTGTAATTTCCCTTTTAAATTTGTCCGGTTTCAATTTTCAATTTTTTTTCCAAGCTCGCTTTTGCTAGAGTGTCTTTCATTCGGGACGTGGCTGAGTAACCTATGAACCTTGATTCCGCAGAAGAGTCGGGATAGAGTGGAAGAATAAAGGGCTGCGGACGAGGAGAAGGCCACTCGCCGCGGCGGTTGACCCAACCGCCGACCGAGACTAATAATGAGCTCGATAGTAGCTATGATTCGTTCGGTGGCTTCATCGCCCACGAGCCCGCCCTTTCCCGCTTTTCGGTGTGTTTAATTTGTGTAATTTCCCTTTTAATTTTGTCCGGTTTCAATTTTCAATTTTTTTTTCAAGCTCGCTTTCGCTAGAGTGTCTTTCATTCGGTACGTGGCTGAGGAACCTATGAACCTTGATTCCGCAGAAGAGTCGGGATAGAGTGGAAGAATAAAGGGCTGCGGACAAGGAGAAGGCCACTCGCCGCGGCGGTTGACCCAACCGCCGACCGAGACTAATAATGAGCTCGCAGTAGCTAGGAGTCGTTCGGTGGCTTCATCGCCCCGAGCCCTCCCTTCCCGCTTTTCGGTGTGTTTAATTTGTGTAATTTCCCTTTTAAATTTGTCCGGTTTCAATTTTCAATTTTTTTTTTCAAGCTCGCTTTCGCTAGAGTGTCTTTCATTCGGGACGTGGCTGAGGAACCTATGAACCTTGATTCCGCAGAAGAGTCGGGATAGAGTGGAAGAATAAAGGGCTGCGGACGAGGAGAAGGCCACTCGCCGCGGCGGTTGACCCAACCGCCGACCGAGACTAATAATGAGCTCGATAGTAGCTAGGATTCGTTCGGTGGCTTCATCGCCCCGAACCCGCCCTTTCCCGCTTTTCGGTGTGTTTAATTTGTGTAATTTCCCTTTTAAATTTGTCCGGTTTCAATTTTCAATTTTTTTTTTCAAGCTCGCTTTTGCTAGAGTGTCTTTCATTCGGGACGTGGCTGAGGAACCTATGAACCTTGATTCCGCAGAAGAGTCGGGATAGAGTGGAAGAATAAAGGGCTGCGGACGAGGAGAAGGCCACTCGCCGCGGCGGTTGACCCACCCGCCGACCGAAACTAATAATGAGCTCGATAGTAGCTAGGATTCGTTCGGTGGCTTCATCGCTCCGAGCCCGCCCTTCCCGCTTTTCGGTGTGTTTAATTTGTGTAATTTCCCTTTTAAATTTGTCCGGTTTCAATTTTCATTTTTTTTTTCAAGCTCGCTTTCGCTAGAGTGTCTTTCATTCGGGACGTGGCTGAGGAACCTATGAACCTTGATTCCGCAGAAGAGTCGGGATAGAGTGGAAGAATAAAGGGCTGCGGACAAGAAGAAGGCCACTCGCCGCGGCGGTTGACCCAAACCGCCGACCGAGACTAATAATGAGCTCGAAGTAGCTAGGAGCCGTACGGTGGCTTCATCGCCCCGAACCCTCCCTTCCCGCTTTTCGGTGTGTTTAATTTGTGTAATTTCCCTTTTAAATTTGTCCATTTTCAATTTTCAATTTTTTTTTTCAAGCTCGCTTTCGCTAGAGTGTCTTTCATTCGGGACGTGGCTGAGGAACCTATGAACCTTGATTCCGCAGAAGAGTCGGGATAGAGTGGAAGAATAAAGGGCTGCGGACGAGGAGAAGGCCACTCGCCGCGGCGGTTGACTCAACCGCCGACCGAGACTAATAATGAGCTCGATAGTAGCTAGGATTCGTTCGGTGGCTTCATCGCCCCGAGCCCGCCCTTTCCCGCTTTTCGGTGTGTTTAATTTGTGTAATTTCCCTTTTAAATTTGTCCGGTTTCAATTTTCAATTTTTTTTTCAAGCTCGCTTTTGCTAGAGTGTCTTTCATTCGGGACGTGGCTGAGGAACCTATAAACCTTGATTCCGCAGAAGAGTCGGGATAGAGTGGAAGAATAAAGGGCTGCGGACGAGGAGAAGGCTACTCGCCGCGGCGGTTGACCCAACCGCCGACCGAGACTAATAATGAGCTCGATAGTAGCTAGGATTCGTTCGGTGGCTTCATCGCCCACGAGCCCGCCCTTTCCCGCTTTTCGGTGTGTTTAATTTGTGTAATTTCCCTTTTAAATTTGTCCGGTTTCAATTTTCAATTTTTTTTTTCAAGCTCGCTTTCGCTAGAGTGTCTTTCATTCGGGACGTGGCTGAGGAACCTATGAACCTTGATTCCGCAGAAGAGTCGGGATAGAGTGGAAGAATAAAGGGCTGCGGACGAGGAGAGGGCCACTCGCCGCGGCGGTTGACCCAACCGCCGACCGAGACTAATAATGAGCTCGATAGTAGCTAGGATTCGTTCGGTGGCTTCATCGCTCCGAGCCCGCCCTTCCCGCTTTTCGGTGTGTTTAATTTGTGTAATTTCCCTTTTAAATTTGTCCGGTTTCAATTTTCAATTTTTTTTTTCAACTTTGCCTTCGCTAGAGTGTCTTTTACTCGGGACGTGGCTGGGGACCTATGAATCTTGATTCCGCAAAAAAGTCGGACTAGAGTAGAAGAATAAAGGGCTTAAAATAATTCTATTAGATTAAAAATATATATATTTAAAAAAATAGCATCTCACAAAGTTTTAATATCAATAGATTTTGATGTGTGCACTTTTGGTAGCACGACAAACGTCTAAACGGTAATCCAGTTCTCCCCAAATGTTTCGTAGCATATCAGGAGTTATTAGACAAATTGCTTCTATGATACACTTTTCCCACTCATCCACTGTTTCAGTTTACTGTTTTGTTCAATATTTTAAAATCTCCGAGAGGTTTCCAATCCACGGAGGTGATGTCTATTATATTTCCACGGAGGTGATGTCTATTATATTCTAGTGGGTAGTTCCGTAATAATAAGCCCTAACTTTTGTATATTTATAGCCCGGACACCCTGTATAACTGATTGGAACCAGGCACCGTATACAAATTTGAAAAGTGTAACTTTTTGAGAATTAATTGTAGGACTATTTCATCAATACAATCTTAATTCTCATCTTATTTTGAGCACTTTTTCAAATTATTTTGCCTGCCTACATATCTCCAAGAGGCAACGTTTCAAATTTTTGGGACACCTTGTATAATTGGAATTCATTCTGGTCAAAAGGAAATTTTAGATTCTATAGGATAAATCATAAATGTAAATTTCTGTACGTACGCTTATATTATTAAAAAAATATCTACTAAAAAATTAGAACCTGAATGTACTCGTTTTTAAAAATGTATAACTGTGTCAAAGGAATGCATGACAGGTTCAAACGTAAATAGTCATGCGTATATAAAAGTAAAAGACTGTTTTTCTATACACTATCTTAAATATGAAAATGGCATATACGCTATCTTAAGGATAAAAGTGGTAAAAAAAATAAATAAATAAATCTACGTACAAGAGGTAAAATCATCTACTAAATTTACACAAGAAATTAAAAACCTGATAATTTTATCCTGTTGTTTATAATTTAAAAAGGCAGAATTATTATTTTTTGTAATAATAAGAACAAGTCGGAAATTGTACGTCAAACGTGGCAAATGAGGTGCGTTAGTACTATAATTAGTTCTATAAATATTCAGATCTTGGTGCAATAGCTGTTGCACTCTTATACAAAAATACATGAATACAAAATTTAATATGATTGTATATATTAAATTCAGTAATACGGAAACAATATGACTCCATCTTAAATAGGACGTAATCACTATGGCAACCTAGAATTATTACCTAACATGGGAAATCATTGGATTAATCACGTATGATAGGATTTAATAGAATGGAGAAAACTTTTATTAATATCTTTTTAAGTTTTGATTCGATTTTCATAAAACTTCAAATGACTCGCTAAAATTCTGAAACGATTACATATATTAAATTTCAAACAATTCGATTGGGTAGTTTTTGCGCTGTTATAAGCAGACAGACGGACGAACCAGACGAAGACTACAGGTGCTACATATTTATATAATTACGAACGCACCTAAAAAGGAATACAGGGCTAGCGGCTTTCCAACAATTTCTTTGCTACGTATTTTAAAACAATAATTTTTATAATGTTCGTCTGTCTATAGCAGATGTTAAATGAATCTACCACGACGATTATTGTTTTGAAGTAATGCTAATAACGGTGGGAAAATTTAGGCGCTGCGAGCCCTTGAAATATTTTTGCATCATTTTATTATTATTATAATGTTATTAATCAGTTGAAGGGTGATAGCACAATCCCCAAATGGCGTTATGGTACCAAAATTTCGGAATGAAATTCGGCTTTTATAATCTAAGGAAAATAAAAAGGTTTGAAATAAATTTGTTCGAAAATTCTAGTGTGAATCAATCGTTTCTACAATTTTTCAACAGAAGTTACTTTGCCCTGAAAGTGTTTAAGTAATTTTCTTAAATATAGGATTTAGTATGTATATATATATATATATATAACCATTATAAAATATTACAAATTATTATCTATTTTAAATATATAAATTAAGTTTCAAGACAAGATTCAACCATTTTAAATTTGGAACAACATATATATATATATATATATATATATATATATATATCACAATATAAACCATTATAAACCAATACAAATTCTCAACAACTAATGTGAATGCATAAATAGCAAAGGAATTTATTCAAATTAAAAATGATGTATAAACCATAATAAAAATTTTTAAACATATTCTTATTGTCGATATATATGTATGTATACTTAATCAAAATATGAAATTTATAACACATTAAAAATTCCATGTTGTATGCATATCTTATGAGCTACTGCGCCTGTTATGCAATAATTTTCATTAAATATATTTAATATATATATACATATTTATATATGTATTTATATATATATAACTCCGCTAAAATTATTACTCGATATTTTTCTATTGGTTTTAACATGTTACGATTGATAACTTCAAAAATTTAACAGCTCGCTATGTAAAGCAATCTGTACGTAACTTAAATCTTCAAAAAATTCCAGACATCTTTCAATTTGATACTTACATACGCTATCTTTACCTATTTGCATTCAAAAATGTACTTCAAGAGTCATTTTATTTTGAAGCTGAAAATGTCTGTGTGAAACTTTGAAAATCTTAGAAAACTAATTAGAAATCTAAAGCAGAATAGTAAATTCAAAAATTAACTGACGTAAATTTTTAAACGTGACTATCATTTGTCATACATTCTCATAATATTTTAACAAAGAAGACTTCATTTAACGATATTTTAGTGTCAAACTCTAAACTTCAAATTTCATTTGGATGTTTTGGAAACACGTTTTATTAATTGAAAAATACCGTACAAGATGTGAAAGTTCTATGGAAGCATATGACTTTTAACCCGTTCGGGAACATGGGTGCATATATGCACCCTCAAAAAGAGCATACAAAATTTGTTTTAGTGGCTAGTAAAAAAAAAAAGTAATATTTAGTTTCTTTAACTCTTGCCGGCGCGGAGTAATTCTGTTTATAAACTGATGAAATAATGGACTCACACCGCAATTTATAAACGAATTTATTAGAAAATACGAACTTGCTTATTTTCATGTACATTATAATAGGAAAATTTTAGTTAAATTTTCTTGGTGCCGTACGTCAGTTTTGGAATTAAAATTTGGTGTCCTTTTTTAAGGACACCGCGCCGGAAAGGATTAATCAGAGCCTTTTCGTGATTGTTTAAGTAAAGGTAACTCTTGTAAAAAAAGTGGTACCAACCGAATAAAATTTGTGTAAAAACCGCCGGTCCCGAAGGGGTTAAGCAGTAACGTACTGTTAAAACAGATCTGCTCATCAAGAATTTTTTAAGAAAAAATAAAATTGCCTTTAAGTTATTGTTCCTCAATTTACTGGCGTAATGCTTTAGTTTTATCCAGATTAACTTTGAATCCCATTGTTGCCAATATCGCTCATTTTGACGCATGTAGACGATCCTGCACTGTAAACAAACTCTCTAAATTCACGGATATGTGCCCGTGATTTGCTGCAGTAATGTTACGGAAAATGCCCTTTTTCCAAACTAAACGGTCAAATTCCGTCAATTTCATGATTTTACAGGTAAGACACATTTTTGAAAGGGCAAAGCCCGTTTTTTTATGGGATTTACCTGGAATGTGTGCAATTTTTTACAGTGTATATTGACATTTTTGACGTTTCTACAAAAAAATTGTATATGATACGACGACTATTTTTATAACGCAGTAAGTATTAAATTGTATCTTTACAACCTATTCAAATTTCGTGACAGTTGGCTATGTTTCGCGAAAGTTGGAGCCTAAAAATTAAAAAAAAAAAAGACAAGAAAACAAATAGACAGATAAGCAAAATTAGCATTTATTGCATCTAAATAAAATTTTAATAGTAAAATGTATAATTTTCAAAATCGGATCATCTGTTCAAAAGTTATGCACGGGCATGCATAAAAAATATACAAATGTATTGTATAACCTCATTTAATGGAAGTTGGTAAAAATGGCTTGGATCGGTAGACGTTCAGTTGTATTTATACCTCGTGTGCAAAGGGCGGCGTAGCATTCGTGTTTGATTTTGCAGGTCTCGTTTTATTATTATTACTATCATTATTGTTATTATTGTTATAATAATAATGATAATAATAATTTTGTATGTGAAAAGCAAATAGTACTGTGGTTTCTATAATTGAGAATTAAATATTAGGAGTTAGTATAAACCGAGTAAGGTAAGCAGGGGTAACTGCGCCATAGGCTATTTTATAAAAAAACCGTTGATGTTTTTCAAGTTTTAGCTTTTGTCAACATTGCACCCTCATCTCTACTTCTTAAAACAACGTGTGTCAACTCAATCATAACTCTGCCTTTACTGTGATAGGTTTCTTTTTTTAAAAACAACGTCCATTTGGTTGAACTTCCTCGGCTGTTCATCGGTAAGTACTTTTATTAAACAATCTTTTTATTTAACCGGTATATATTATATACCACTTACGATTAATAAAGTTTTACACCAGAAAAATTTTATTAAATTTTACTTTTCTAACTTTGGTGGAAAAAGACGTAAAATTGCTTTTACTTATTTTGAAATAGAATTTTTCAAAGATTCTGGTATGAGTTCTACATTTCAGGAACACAATCACTTACCCCTCAAGGGGTTAAAGATTAGATACACAAAGGGATTAATATTATTAGGTATCTATTCATATTTACTTCATGTTTCACATGTACAGCCGGTGTTCCAGTTACCCCATAATTTTTTCAAGAATGGGGGTAACTGGGAGATGTATCAGAGGTAACTGGACCATATGGGATCCAGTTACACCAACAGATATAAGTATCTTTTTGAGTTTCTCTTACTACGGGAAATTAATTTCTCCATTATTATTTTTTTTTTGCTTGCAATAAAGAAAATTACATAATACCTTATTAAAATTACATAATAAAGTTTTAAAAAAAGCATGTTGGGGGTATCAAACCAAATTTCTTATGTGTGATAGCTATAGCTCAAAATTTTACGATACAGATGAAGAAGCGTACATAAGGCAAAGTGAGATTATTAGAAAATTGTCGAAACAAATAAAAAATAGTTCTGTTCGATATAAAAATATGGTTACATTCTTCACAGGTTTATTGGACATATCGAACTTCCACTGTGGTAAATAAAAAAGAGAATGAGATACTTAAGTACTTACGTAGCCGTTTGTTCATAGATTTATCTTGTTATTTTTTTCCTTAAAATACCCATGTAACTTTTATACTTATTACCTTATACTAAAGTACATAAGTACTTATTTAATTTTTATGTTTTTTGTATAAATAAATCTAATATTTTCACTTTTAGTGCTTTTCTTAGACACATTAACAGTAAAGGTTTCCCTTACAACCCCCTTTATTTGATATATAATGTACATGATCTGCCTGGTTAAATTTTTTTTTAGTTGTTTACACTTTATCAAACAAAGCTTGAGAACCAAAAAAAAAAAAAAAAAAAACGCGTGTGGAACATAGGCCCTACTGGTCCACTTGCCCCATTTTTATGGGCCAACTGGACCCATGAAGAAAGAAAGATGAAATATATATATATATATATATATATATTTAGATATTAAAATGTAATTTTGAACATTTCTGTCTGATAGAGGGAACCTAACCGAACACATTTACAAAAGTTCAGACTTTAATTCAAATGAATATTAGCCTTTTGAAGCTGAATTGCCAAAATCTCCAGAGTCATATTGTAAAATCATGACCCAGTTGCCCCACGTAACCTTATATGTTCAAAAATGAGTACATTTTTTAAAATCCTTTCGGATACGATTTTTTTTTACTGTGTGTGGGGGATTTTAGATTTCGAAATTTAAAAGTAGCTACCCCCCCCCCCCCCCCCCCAAAAAAAAAAGAGGTTCACCGAATTTTAGCAAATAGGTATGTCATTTTCTATGAAATATAACGAATATAATTATTTTGTGAACTATCAGCCCACTTGCATCATTAACGCATATTGCGTGCATTTCCGGAATTTCTTTTTTTCCAGTAATTCTGAATAATAATCTTTGCCTTATTTAATGGCAGGCGGTTCGTGATTACATAAAGTAAAAATTCATCTTTCGGAATTTCTGAATGAAAAGAAATGCCTGAAATGCACGCATAGATGGACTAATGATGCGATTGGGTTAATAAGACAATGGGCTGCGGAAGAATTTTTGAGAGTCGTTTGGAAAATGTCGTATTACAGAAGGATTAAATGGCAGTAAGATCCTTCCAGTGTCTTTTCTTTTTCTATTATTATCATAAATTATTGGTTTGAACAAATAGACTCTATTTTCAAATTTAAAGAATGAAACACATTTTTGAAGTCTCAGGAATGCTGTATAGAACTTTAAACGAACATACTTTTTGTTTTATCAATAAATGCTGAGACATAAATGAAGTGATAATAGTAAATGTAAAGATATACTATATAATACTCTATAAAAAAAATTCTTGAATTGAACGCTTTTTTCCGTTGATAATATTTCGTTAAAACATGGAAATTTACGCTTTGAATTCCCCATTTTCATCCAAAATATATAAAATTTCTCAATCGAATGTAAATACCAGAAATCCTGCAATCTAAAGCTGCATTTTCGTCAAATCACGGGTGTTCCTATTAATTAGAGACTTAAAAATAGGTACTTTTAGGGTCTGGTGCCAGACCCTAAAAGTACCAGTTTTTAAAAGTAGGAAGAGAAGTTTCAACCCTAATATTACAATTAAAATTTGTATTGCACAAAACTTTTAATTTATTTTAGAATGCTACAATAACTGATAAAAATAGAACTAAGACAAAATACGTTTTCCTTCTGTAATTGCATGTGTGTTATGGCGTTGTCACATTCGGTCATGCTATCGTGGGGGGCTTTTGAAGTGAAAACGATTCAATTGTCGTATAGATCCATGCAAAAAAACCTTGAAATTCTTTCACAGCAACACTGCTGGGACAGTACTACTTTTATAGAAGCCCTTCGTTTTTGCAAGATTTACAGTATTTTTAAGGAAAGTTTTTGTACAGTAAAATGTATATTTTGCATCAGTATTTCTTTATCTTAATATTTTTAGTATAAATTTTTCTTCATTTTAATATTTTCATTATGCAGTTCAAATTGACATGTAGTGGAATGTGCTATATTATTATTATTATACCTAAAAACAAATTTAGTGCGTTGAGGAATTTTAGCTTTCTTATTATCACCTCAGTTTAATGTGCTAGCGATACAGAAATATATTATTATTTTTAATCTTAAATTTTAATTTCAAAAATAGTTCTACGTTAGAAATGGTATTAGAACTTGGAATTTTTTCCAGAGAGAAACATTCGCCTTACAAACAATATTTCAAATGTAAATCAAATTTCAAATTTATTGCTTAAAAGGCGCAAAGTCCAATCTAGTGAAAAAGATTCCACGCAGGGACTCGAACCCGGGCCATCAATATAGCGCACTGACATTCTACCGACTAAGCCACATGGAACGATACCCAGCCTGGAACTTCACACTATTACAGGTTGGAAAGGCTACAAACGCAGCACAAATGGAATATTTTTCCGCCTTTTAAGCAATAAATTTAAAATTTGATTTTCATTTTAAATGTTTGAAATGGCGTTTAAAATCAGTAATAAACAACATCTATTTATTGATTAAAATTATATAATATATATTTAGCAGAATCAGATTTATCTCTGCTGTAGTAATTCTTGTCTGCTACACCTGACGAAGGAAGCCGCTAATTAATTACCTCCGAAACTACAGTGAATATTCTACTATTTATATGAAGGAAAGTGAAGACCCTTTTCTATCAGCCAATAGCTCGAAAAGTTGTTTCATCATACTTTCTTTTAACTCAATTTCTCTATAATTTCTTATTTATAACTAACAAGTGCTAAAATTAAAAACATTAAAAACTTTTGAAAACGTAGTTGAAAAGGCGAATACAGATTTTATGAAGATTTTGTATACAAGAAATATGCGTATTACCAAAAATGTATTCGCTAATAAAGACATATCCTAGGGATATGTCTTTATTAGCTAATGTTCTGAAAGAAACACTTTTGCCATGTTAACTATGCTGTTTAAAGACAGAGAAGCTATCAAATTAAGTAATTGTACAACAAAATGAAAATAATATCCTAAAACATAATCCATTTTTAATGGGTTTTGTTAAAATCAAAAAGTTATGTCGTCCTTGATAGAGTGTTTAACTATTTTCTATCTTAACGTTTTCATCATGATCTATTAATAAAGAGGAACTGAGTGAAGCTTCAACAGTAACTGCTTTTGCAGGGATTCACTACTGCCGGTGAAAACTTCCACCAGTAAATTTAAGTAGAAATTTTCTCTTTAGTCAAACGCCTTATTAATGGAAAATTTCAGCCAAAAATAATGGCAAAAACTGATATTCATGATATTCATTTTTACTGGTAAAAGTTCTCTTCAGCGGTAGTAGTTGCTCCATATTGTGACAACCAAGACAATTTTTTGTCAGTGAATAGATTATAATATACCCGGAAAAACTGACACCAGTAAAAAGAAATAGAAATCTTTTACCATACTTGTGAGAGAAATTTTCCATGAATAAGACGCTTAAGTAACAAGAACTTTCTATACATGTTTACTGGTGGAAGTTTTCACCGGCGGTAATCAAAAACTGTGGATCCGATTAAAAAAAAACAGCAGCCATCTTGTAACAACCTCCTCAGTTACTTCACTCGCAACTACTAGACAACACACAATATGTCTCATCCTCTTTTTTTCATAACTCCATTGTTTTCACTGCATTGTTTATAGTTTTCTTCGATTCCCAATACTTTTTTTGCGACATAATGCTGTCGGATTTTGTTTTTCAATACACAGAACAACAACAATTCATTGCATAATAAAAATTTTGGCCTCTTTAGGCTCATAGTCATGATGAGAAGCCAGTAAAAGTAGCTATGTAAATTTTTAACTTTTAATCTGAATACACAGCTGCCAACATTTCGGGGTTTTTTAAGTCAAATAAACACGCTCTGAACAAAAATTTTTTTAAAAGAAATTAAATCAAATAGTTACAAGAAAAAACTCACGTTATTACATAATTTTATTAAATAAATTTTATGGCACCTTGTATGTTTTATAACTTTAAAGAAACCCGAAGGTTGTCAGCTATGCTAATACAATGGAACGCCAAAAATCCGGATTTGAAAAATCGGTAAAGTAATAATAATAATAATAACAAACTGGAATATTTAAAACGCCTGATTACTTTTTGAAAAAATAGCGAATTATTTTTACTTTAAATCCGTAACATTTTCACTGATTCATACTCAGAAATCGAACAGCATTTTTTCTTTTTCCAAGAAACGAATCTTTCAGATTTATTAAAACTATGAGATTTAACCCTTTCGGGTCTGGTGTACTATTAATAGTACATGTCTTTTCATCGAGTATTATTTAGTCTTAACAATTACTTTTGTTACTATCTACATATAGTAATGATAGTATATGTCTATGCATTTCTTATTATGACTTCAATTATGTTTTGTCATTTAGTATTTTAGTCATTTAGTTATTGTCACTTCATATGTTTTGTCAATAATAATAATAAAAATTTGCTTAATTCTCTTTGCCTTGCTGTCGATTCCTTTATTTTAAACATGTATTTCGCTCTTTAAATTTAAAATACAAGTTACTTTTCCGAACGAATCATTTGCAATGAAACGCAAAAAATATTAGAAATCGGTAATATCTGTTAAATACTGCTGTAATACGATTTTACAAAACGTTTCCCAAAACTCTTCCTTAGCACATTGCCATATGAATATGAATTGAATATATCTCAAAATAACTACATTCGTTAGATTTCAGACAATGGGATATTCTTTAAACTTCAGTAGATCTATTTGGATAACTACGATTAACCACTTGACTGTCGCATTTTTTTTTTTTTTTTTTTTTTTTTTGACACCATAAACTAAAAACAGGGAGCCAACACCACTTTTAAAGTACAAAAATAATTGCCTTAAATAATCGAGAAAAGTCTGCCATTTAATGAACCGAAGATTTCAGGTAAAAATTAGTGGTTTGGAAAGCTTTTAGTGACGAAGGAAGCAAGCTAACTTTTCTTGCCCGAACTCTGTTTGGGCAAAACAGTTAAGTAGTTAACATTATTGACATAAAAGTAATTTTGTTCTCTAAATTGAAAAAACAAAACAAAAAATCGGGCTTGAAAGGATTAAGGACATTTTGTTTTGTCCGGTTTTATATAGTGTAGTATCTTAACTAAAAAAGAAGAATTAAAAATGGTTTATATGTGCTACATACTTTTAACACCTTGAGGGGCGGTGGTTCATTTTCGAACCACTTAATTTTTTTCCGTAAATGCCAGATTGACACCAGTATTTTAGAATATAAAAGATTTCCCTTTATTAGCTACGTGAAGCAAAGCATTTACTTATTTGTAAATAGATTTGTTTGTGAATTCTGGTGGCAATCAATCATTTCTACATTTTATGCATTTATCAGTCGAAAAATAGAGCAACAGTAGTATTAGCTAAAAACGCTGATGAAGTGCTTTTCAGCGTTGTGCATAGCTGCCAACTCTTCCGCTTTTTCAGACCACAAAAATTTAATAGAAATTTTTGCCTTATTTAATCGGCAGATTACGGCGATTTAAAAAGGTAAATTTTACTATAAAATTTTTGTGGTCTGAAAAAGCGTAAGATGTTGGCAGCTATGGTTGTGAAACGCGCCTGTGTGTTGTCACCTGGTTCAGGGGCTACTGCCCACACCAACTTTTCTCCGTGTCTGGAAGTACACAGGATTACAATATAGTGATAATATATTAAAATATATTGATATTTGTAAAAATGACAAATATGTAAAAAATGTGTTCGATTTTTCGAATAAAATTTTTAAGGTATATTTTTTTAGCCCCCGGAAGAACTTTCTGTTTTTCCGATTTCCAATGAAAGTGTTTAAATAATTCATTTGTACGTATACGTTTTAATGTACGCAATATATATGTAATGCAGGACTCTAGAACGGATGGTCTGATTTTACTTTTTACTTTCTTCTATTTATAATAGAAGAAAGTACTTTAATCGAAATTTTTATCGACTTCTGGTTTTCGACGGATTTACACGTTTTAGAGAGATCCCTAAAAACATGTTTATACAAGATGTCTGTGTGTCCGTGTGTCGCCATTGTACCATCGAAAAGTGTATGAAACTACGCATAGAATTGAACCAAATTTCACGTATGGGGCATTCTCACAATCTTTTGACTTTCATGTCCCTGAATAATAATTTTTATTTTAATACACTTTTTTGTGTTTTTTTATTTCATATACTGGGGAACATCCCATTGCATTATTGCACAACAATATTAACGAGATAAATAAGTTTTGGACGATGTTGGGGGTCCAAACACCTGGAAAACTCCTATACCGTCCCGTGTCCCTGATGCTGTTTTTTAAGTTTGGAGCTGTCTGGATAAAATTGTTTCAATAAAAATAATTCGATGTAATTTTTTTTCCGAAACTGGAACTATTGTTTTATATAAATATGTAGCTAAAAATTAACCTGCACACATTTTTAGGGTTGTTATTATTTTTTAAACTCTGTCCCTGGGTTTTAGATTTTATACCATCACTCTTCTAAAATTATACAGAAAATCATTTCAGATGCAGCCACAAAATTTTTTTCAAGTTTTTTCTCATGCAGAAGTATGCTAGAGAAAGAATGTCTAAAATTCTTTGGCAGGAAATTTACTGTAGAATTTAAATCAGCATTTAAATATCAATTTCATGCATCGTGGCTTTATTGGTGGTCTCACCGCCCCCAAGGTTTATTCCTGCACTTTTCGAGGTAAATTAAAAAAAAAAAATAATAATTTAATCCAATGTTAACAACTGTTTCTAAAAATCAATGAACATTGTGGCTATCACTTAGTCTTAACATGATTTTCCTAAAAATAGGTGGTAATTTTCCTTACCGTTCCAACCTTACCGTCTCTTTTTTTACCATTCCGTCCCTTTTTTCCAATACCATCCCATTTTTTTACCTTACCGTCCCTTCTTTAACACCTCTTTAAGAAAATGTTATACAACAATTCTGTATTAAAAGTACTACATTGTTATTATTTCTTATTTGAATGTCCTGTGGGCAAATTCATTATAAGTAAAAATTTAGAACAAAGTAAAAAGTTATAGGGGTAAAATGGTAAGGAAAATTAAACTCGCAAGTTTAACTTAAACCTCAGTTAAATAAAAAAATTTTCGCTGCTGACCATTTTTTCTTTATTTTGAATCATCAAGGCATTCGTCTATCAGATTAAAATGTTATTTTACAAGTTTAATTTTGTCAGATTTTCCCCCCCAAAAGTCAAAAATTGTGAGAATGCCCCGTATATGTTTCTGGCTATAAAAAGAAGATCATTATTGATTTTGGAAATATTCTGCCTGAAGTGGATGCTGTAATAGCTATTTTTGTGCAATTTTCTCAATTTTTAGTAGTTCTGTTGTACATCGGCGGCTCGTGCGCTACGGGAGCTTTGCATCCTGCTAAACCGGCTATTCGCAAACAGCGACGTACAACAGAATAACGAAAAATATTAATTTTATTAAATATCATGATTGAGATTAACTCGTTTTTACTCCGATTAATTGACTGAAGCAGAAATTTAAGATGAAAGTCAAAGTTGGTATAGTATTGAACTAATAATATTGAAGTATTAACATTTTAACTACATTTTAGCTCACAGGCTATCAAAGCCTGAGAGCTAATGCGCTCGCAGGTTCTGCATGTAAATACGTATATGTATGTACGCATGTATATGTACTTAAAGCCATAACTCTTGATAGAAATATGCGATTTGCTTCAAATTTTGGATATAGGTTCATTCTGATAAAGCGCTTCCTTGATTAGTTTTGGAGGTTCATTGGTTAAGTATAAAGGGGAGGACGGGTGGCTAAATCCCCCTTAATTTAGATAAATGGTTTTTTCATGCAGCTTTATCCGATTTGCTTCAAATTTGGTATACTGGTTTATTCTGATAAGGCACTTCTTTTATTAGATTTGGAGGTTCATTGGTTAAGTATAAAGGGGGGGGGGCGGGGGCTAATTCCCCCTTAATTTAAATAAATGTTTTTTTCATGGAGTATTATCCGATTTGCTTCAAATTTGGTGTACTGGTTTATTCTGATAAGGCACTTCCCTGATTAGATTTGGAGGTTCATTGGTTAAGCATAAAGGGGTTAAATGTCGGAGCTAATCCCCGTCCTTAATTTAGCTAAATGGTTTTTTTTAATAGATTTCTTTATTTTTCAAGGGACATTATTTTATTCTTTGAAATAAGAGTATAATATACAATTAGTGTGAATAGCCACTGGGCTCAATGCCATCAATTAAACTGGTCACTTTTCTTTTTCTTTCATTTTATATGGATGCAGTAGGTGTTATGTGGTAATCTATTATCTGATAAAGATAAAAAAATATTAAGATTCTAATTAGCTTTGACGAGTATGTATGAAACAGAAGAAAGTTTTGGGATTGGCACATCCAACTAGTTTTATTGGAAAGGTCTCGTCCTGCTGATGCTTTTGTTTCAATTTCATTAGAATCTAAAAATTCTATGATTGCCTGTCTATCTGTTTTTTCACTTTGTTTGACATTGCAGGCTTTAGATTTTTATAGAGACACGTCAAAATTTTAATATATCATCATCTCTTGCGCGTCAAAATGAGCGATATTGGCGATATTAGGAATTAAATTTAATATGGATTAAAGTTTTGCATTGAATCGGGTGACCCAATTTTACCCGAACCCAACCGTGTTAGCGATATTTTTTCTTTGCAGATCAGATTCTGGTCGGTTATAACCCGAACCATACAGGACTGTAATGTCAATTAACAATAAAGAATTGACACAAATACACGAAGGTAAGAAACAGTCCATTGAAGCCTGTTTTACTTTTAAAAGATACTTGTTTCTAAGATACTTTGATTGTATTAGTAAAATTTAGTCTCTAAATTTATTGGTTTTATGATTGATTTTTATCCGAACATTATATTAAAATCTAATATAAGATCAAAAACATAGATCACTAACAAATTTTAATGTATTTCGACATTTTTTAAGCAATTTTATCCCAAGAAGTAGTATTTTTTCTAACACCAGCGTAGTTTTAGGTAGATTTCCTAAGAAATACTACCTATTATTTTATCCCCCCCCCATGTTGGAATTTCTGGAAAAGTTTTGCAGATCTACGTCGATCATGACCCCTAGAACCCCAAACCACCCCCAGTTCAAAACTTTATATATCTATCTATCTATATATATCACTTTCTTATGGACACTATAACTTCCATAATTCTGCACAAATCTCTTCCAAACTGATACATAAAATGAAGGGAGAGAAAATCTCGGCCAAGTTCGTTAATGGGCAATATCGGACCAAGGGGGTGGAAATAGGGAGGGTTTTTGTGAAAACAGAAAAAACCCATAACTTCTTAATTATAATACATATCAAATCAATTTAAAGTTATCATTACTTCTAGGAAAAGTGTATAAAGTTTATTTATAACAGATTTTTGATTTCTTTAAAAATGGGCTCATGGGCGAAAAAAAGTAGTGTTTTAAGAAGAAAAATATTCATAATATCGTCAATGTACAAGATATCAAGTTCGTTAAAAAGTCCATTATCCGTTAACAATGACAAGTTTTTGATAAGACCAACTCTTACAGAAAAAAAAGAAGGGGGGGGGGGAAATATTGTATTAACATGATTCTGAAAAAACCATCTCTTGCAGAATAAGTAAATTAAAAATTCGTCAAAAGCGGCTGGATAAAATTGTTAAACTGGGTTTATCTCTAATCTTAATTTAGTTTTGATGGTGAAATTAGTACTTAACTTTGAAATCTATCTGTGCCTGTAGGCCGAGCCGGAAGGTATTTTTTTTTCATTGTGTTAATATTTGAATAATAAAATTAAATAAAATAAAAACCTGAGAAAAAAAAAGACTAGATCCTTCAAAACGGATTGAAATATTTACATTTTTATTGTGCATTTAAGAAGTTATTTACATTTTATTGCGCTTTACGCTTTAAAAAATATATATGTGATTTTCTATAACTCTGTAGGTCTCAAAGTATACAGAGAAAATTGAATTTTAAAGAATAGAAAAGCTTTGTGTTCTTTAAGAATAAATTCTACTTGTACAATTTCTTTCTCATAAAAAATTCTCCAAGATTTACGATATCTTTGCACCAGGCAAAAGGTTTTTGAAAGAAGCATATTCAAGAATCACTGTTTTATTCTTTAAATACATATAATAAAAATATTTTTCAACGCGGAAAAATACCAAAAGAGTCAAGAAAATATTCTTTTTGTTAAAAATACCCAACATATTTACGCTATTTCAGTATTAATTGAAGTTTCTAAAACTTTCAAACAAATTTACACTGTTAAAACTTTAGTTCAAAGCTGAACCATTTTCTGATGTAAAGTAATTAGAAGGACCAAAATATCGTTTTTCTTAACCTTTAAAAGAATCTTCTTTATAGTTGAACCTCGAAAATGAATTTTTTGTCAAAAATTACCAAAAAACTATTCTATAGCCAATCAGTACAAAGAGTTCTCTGCACTCTTAATATGCTGTTTCAGATCATAAAGGAGGTATCATCCTGCTCGAATCATGTTTAGGACATGTAGTAGAAATCTAGAAGGTGTCTGATGGAATCCCGATTCAAGCTTGAATATTTATAACGTGCCAGATTCAACTTTAAACAGATGTGTTTGCCTGATTATCCTTTGTTTTCGAGGTAAAAGAGTAACAACATTTATTATTCAGCATTCATTTAACCTATTAAATTTTCAAAATTTTATCAGTTTATGTCTCAACATTTCGGCAGTTAGTAGTCCAACCAGAACGCCAGATATTGGAACAAGGTTTAAACATTTTATGGTTGCGTCTACTACGATACTAAAAAGTGGTTCACACCAAACTTTTAACAGTGTGTTTTTAACAATTATCAACACGAGGGACGTACTTTTAACAGTGCAATTTATTCTTTAAAAAGCCTTCCCTTTCAAAAGTCTTGTCTGAAGTTGTCAAGTAATGTGGCTGTCACGTAGTAACAAAGAACATAACACTAGAGATCGAACGGAAGCTTGTTTTCGTTTTTGGCCAAAATCTTGATTTCGGTGAATAAACAGCCGAACATTCGGTGCACCGAAATCATAGTCAAAATCTTATAAGAGCTTATCTTTAGAAGAACCCGTGCACAGTCCATAGTGCTTTCGGATATTTTTCGTTCATACTATCACTGTTCGACGATTCGAACATTATTGATTACAATAACTTATCCGTACTTAGTCATAACAACAACTGTTCATATTTTGCAGTAATAAATAAATAAAACAAGATGTGTCTGACTAAAATACATTGATAGAAGTTGAATTTGAACAGGATCTGAATGCCAAATAATTTGTATGAATCATACCGGGTGTCCTAAAATGGACTGACTAATTTTAAAATTCTATAACATGCAAATGGTGACAACTATTAAAAAAGTTCTTCCAGGAAGGTTACATAAGATTCCAGCAGTTTTTTTTCGTGGGATTCTCGATTTTAGTTAAAAATAGCAGTGATAGTTGGCGGTGCAAGCAATAGACACTAAATCGGTGCCCAATTTTTGGCCCCGCTCTTCTCTCGGTACTGCTGCGAAAGAAGGAGTTTAAATATATGGAGTGGCTCTCAGTAGCCAAAGCAATTTTGTACTTAGGGGCCCACTCCATATAATTAACCTCCTTCTTTCGCATCAATACTGAGAGAAAAGAGAGGCCAAAAATCGTGTCCCGATTTAGCGCCTATTGCTTGCAGCGCCATCTATTAAAATACTCTTATGTAAGTAAAACAAATAATGTTTCTTTTGAGTAAAGCGTGTAATATAATTTAACACTAGAACCGTCATAGCGGTCATTTTGACGGGTACCAAATAAAAATGCTTCTGTTTGAATCAGAAATTTCTTTCTAAAATAAGTTAAATATGCGCCATGGAGAAATATGTTGAATAAATAAGTTAAATAGTTTTTAATAAAAATTCTGGTGTAAAATATTTTTATAACACTTGAGTAAAATTTCCGTCTGTTCTAGTGTTAATGTTGCATTTTTTAGTATAAATATTGAATAAATTAAAAAGTCAAATGTAAATTAAAAAAAAAAATTACATTTTTATCACTAAAAATATTTATTATGCATAGTTTTATATTCTAAAAAATCTTCGTTTTTGCCTTTTATATAATTTACATGTTTCTAAAAAAATAAGTCATAAGAGTTTTTTCTTTTATACGTTGCTTTCAGTTATACGCAAGCCTTAATTTCAATATGCGGGGCATTCTCACAATCTTTTGACTTTTAAGTCTCTGAATAATAATTTTTATTTTAGTACATATTCCTGTGTTTTTTTTTTTAATTTCATATACTGAGGAACATCCTATTGCATGACTGCATAACAATATTAACGAGATAAATAAGTTTGGGACGATGTTGGGGGTCCAAATATCCAGGAACTCCTATACCGTTCCGTGTCCCTGATGCTGATTTTTAAGTTTGGAGCTGTCTGTATAAAATTGTTTCAATAAAAGTAATTCTATGTAATTTTTTTTCCGAAACTGGGACTATTGTTTTTTATAAATATGTAGCAAAATATCAACCTGCATACATTTTTACGACTGTTATTATTTTTTTTAACTCTGTCCCTGGGTTTTAGATTCCTTAACGTGCTTCTAAAATTATAAAGAAAATAACTTCAGATGCAGCCAGAGAATTTTTTTCAACTTTTTTCTCATGCAGAAGTATACTAGAGAAAGAATGTCAAAAATTCTTTGACAGGAAATTTTCTGAAGAATTTAAATCAGCCTTTAAATATCAATTTAAAGCATCGTGGCTTTATTGGTAGTCTTACCGTCCCTAAGATTTATTTCTGCACTTTTCGAGGTAAATTAATTTTTTTAATTTAATCCAATGTAAATAACTGTTTCTAAAAATCTTTTCGATGTCTTTAATTTAATCAATTTCCCTTTTAAATTTGTCCGGTTTCAATTTTTCGTTTTTTTTTCTTTTCCTTCATGGCTTCCGATAGAGTCTAGGAAAAAGGGACGTAGGCAGGGACCTCGGACGTACACGTGGAACGCCGCTCTCCACGAATTCTGTGGCGGTCTCCAATAATAATAGTCGCCGCAGAATTTGCCGAGCTTGACGCTCCGCGTGACCGTGCCACGTCCTTTCAACTGCGTCCCTTATGCCGCGATTCTAGTGGAAGCCAGAACGAAAAAAAAAAAATAAATAAAAATTGAAACCGGACAAATTTGAAAGGGAAATTGATTAAATTAAAGACATCGAAAAGCGTGAAGTTCTGCATTCAGGGCACTGAAGCTACCGGACGACCGACCGCAGCGGCTTCGAGCCCATTATTTGTTCAGACTGCCGCAGAATTCGCGAAGCGCGGAGTTCCGCGTGTCCGTCCGAGGTCCCAATCTCGGACGCTATGTCTCTTTTGGCGAAACTCTCTAGCTGAAGCTAGGAAGAAAAGGAAAAGGAATTGAGAATTTGAAACTGGACAAATTCGAAAGGAAAGTTGATTAAATTACAAGACATCGAAAAGCAGGAAGAGTTGGGCTCGGGGACCTGAAGCTATCGCACGACCGCAGCGGCTTCGAGCTCCTTATTAAGGGCATCTTATTAGGCAGATTTCGTATGAAATACTATCTGTTGCAATCTCCTCTATGTTGGAATTTCTGAAAATTTTTTGCCGATCTACACCGATCATGACCTCTAGAACTCAAAACCACCCTCAGTAAAAAACTTTATCTATCTATCTATCTATCTATCTATCTATATATATATATTTATATATACCGGGTGTCCTAAAAAGGACTGACTGATTTTAAAATTCAATAACTTGTAAACGGTGACAGATAATTAAAAAATTCTTGCAGGAGGATTATGCATAAGGTCAAAAGTTTTTTTACAGTGATTTTCAATTTTAGTTCGAATTACAAACAATAGATGGCGCTGCTATCAATAGACGCTAAATTCAGGCTTAATTTTTGGTACTTCGTGGCCCGCTCAATACATTTCCATCTCCTTTTTCCGCGTGGAACAAGAGAAAGGACCAAAAATCGAGCTTGTATTTAGCGACTATTGCTTACAGCGCCATCTATTGTTTGTAATTCGAACTAAAATCGAAAATCACCGTAATAAAACTTTTGACCTTATGAATAACCCTCCTGCAAGAATTTTTTTAATATCTGTCACCGTTTGCAAGTTATTAAATTTTAAAATCAGTCAGTCCTTTTTAGGACACCCGGTGTATATATATATATATATATATATATATATATATATATATATATATCCAAAAACCAAACCAAAAATTCGAAACTACGGAACTGATCCAACAATAAATAAACTAAACCAAATGACAACAACAAAATAACTAAAAACAACTAACTTAAAAAACAACATACTTTTAAAACGGCAAACTTTAAAAACATTCAAACTAAAACCAGAAGAAATTGAATCCATGGAGACAGGCGGCATGCACTTGCGACATGCAACTGCGGGGTTAAAACCAGTTTTTATGTGCACAACGCTCCCCCAACAACTTGTCAAGACCAAAAAGAAAAAACTAACAAATCGAATGAGCTGCCTAGACCCATCGAAAACCAACAACTGAACGTGAAACCTCAAACAATCGTGCACGCAAACCCTGAACAGTCAAAGCCACAGTTACTCCTCTCTTCGCATCCACATTACCTCTAAATCTCTGCGATAAGTCTTACACTTTACGAAATCTCGCAGCAGACTCTTCAAAAATCTCTCAGGATAGCCATGGTGCAATGCCAGAATATACCATTTGTAAAGTTCTTTAATTTTTTCCCCAGTATTTGATGTCAGTCTATCTATACGGTTTAACACGTTAATAAAAATATTTCTATATATTGAGATATGCACATTTGATCCAAAATTTAAGATTTTTATAGTTTCAAATTTAAAGCTTTTTCATTTATCATATATATCTATTTTTATCTCACCATTTTTTATCTCGATATTAATGTCTAAATAATTGACCATGTTTTTACTTTTTGACTCCAAATTCAAATTTAAACCTTTAGGATAGCAATGAAATTTTTCTTTTTTCACATCATTGCATCTGACTGTTAAAACGTCATCAATGTAACGAAAGCACCTCATATCCTCATTTATATCAATTTGTTCCTCGTACATATATAAGTAGATATCGGCTAAAATCGAACTACAACTTCCCCCCATTGGAATACCTCTAACTTGTTTGTAAACAATTTTCCCGTCATATAAGTAGTTCTCACTCACTACAAAGTTAAACAAATTAGTAAACAATTCCTGTCCGATAGTTGAGGAATTATATTTACTGAAAACTCCATAATTTTTATTTGAAGATTGTCCAAATCTATACTATTATACAAATCTTCAAAATCATACGCTTTTAAACTTGAAATGTTTTTCATTAGATTTAAATGTTTAATTAACTCAAAGCTGTTTTTTATTATACAAGCCGGTTTATCTTTCAATACTTCATCAAAAATCTCTTTTAATAATTTCAACAATTTTTTATTACAATTTTCCAAATATGAACCGAAACCACATGTAATGGCTCTAAAAACAACCGGATCTTTATGAAACTTTGGAACCATTACCAAATATGGAAAACTAGTACTATTTTGCTTTATTTTAATTTTTTTATAATATGCTTTTACTCTATTACTAATAACTTGTTTACTTGATTTGACAATTTCATAGTTTATTTCATTACCATAAGCCTCCCTGAGTAATTTACCATATAATGTTTTACAAATAATTGCGTAATTTGTGTTAGCTTTATCTATATACGTAATTATAAATTTATTCTGCAATTCTGTTATAGATTCTTTCAAATCCTTATAATATTTTACCGAAACCCCCTCAGAGTTACTCTCAAAATTCCTACACAAATCTTTTAAAATACGATACTTCCATTCCTCGAAAACGCTAACAGGCAAATTGTATTTATGAACTAATTTTTGAATAAAAATATCCAAATTCATATGCAAGAGTTTTTTTGCCATATTTCGTGTTAATACTCTCTTAATCCTGTATCTCGTCCCGTATCTCATGATTTCACTCAATTTCTTATTATGTACAATATCCAAACTACCCGTTAATACGTGTCCGTATGTTGGATTTATATATTCGTTGAATTTTACTTCGTGACAATAGCAAACACTATTATCGATACTTTTTTTCAAATCCTTTGCATAGTCGTTATAATTGTATATGAGTCTGCCCATCGGTTTATCATATTTAAAAGCCTTAAAAATCTCTATATTTTTATCCGGCAGCAGTCTATTATACTTATTTAAAACTTTATTAATGTTAACCCCTTTTAGATGTGACCCCATGCACTCCAAAACACAGTATATTTTGTTATTTTCGGCATCTTTTTTATACATGCTCTTTACATAACTATCTAAATTTTGTTTTCTTATTCTAAATCTCAATAGATCTAGAGCCATGTCAATATTGTTGTTACCCGTATTTTTATGCAAATTCCTCAAAAGTTCTGGTATCATTTTCTTTTTGACATTAAATATAATGTTTTTAATTACTGATTCGTTATCGTTTGAGTTGTAATTTTCGATAACTTTTTCGACATCCTTGCAACATTTTAATTTCTTTAATTCAACGTTTGTCCTATGATTTTTATTCCTGTCATAATCCATTATATGTTTTGTCCTTTCATAGATTGAGACATCCAATAATTTTTCTCTAAAATTCCTTATTACACTACTTTTATCGAACTTTACATTCATTCCATATGGTTATACCGTACCATACTTTACCATCATATTTCTTTCACTGATTAATCTTTCAGTTTTATTAGGAACAATTTTCATATTTTATATATATATATATATATATATATATATATATACCGGGTGTCCCAAAAATGACTGATGGATTTTAAAATTCAATAACTTCCAAACTGTAGCAGATATTAAAAAAATTCTTGCAGGAGGGTTATGTATGATGTCAGGAGTTTTTGTACTGTGATTCTTGATTTTAGTTCGAGTTTCAAACAATAGATGGCGCTAAGAGCATTAGGCGCTCAGTCCAGACCCGTGTTTTGGTACTTCGGGATGCATTCAATACATTTTAATCTCCTTTTTTCGCATGGAAGAATTGAGAGGCCGAAAAATCGAGCTTAGATTTAGCGGTTATTGCTTGCAGCGCCATTTATCGATGCTTTTTGTGACTAAACTGAGAATCACAGCATAAAAACTCATGACATCTTACATAACACTCCTGCAAGAATTTTTTTAATATCTGTCACCGTTTGCAAGTTATTGAATTTTAAAATCCATCAGTCATTTTTGGGACACCCGGTATATGTCACTTTTATTGGACACGATAACTTCCGTAATTCTGCACAAATCTCTTCCAAACTGATACATAAAATCAAAGGGTAGAAAATCTCGGTCAAATTCGTTAATGGGCAAAATCGGACCTAGGGGGTGGAAATACGGAGTGGTTTAGTGAAAACCGAAAAAAACCCATTACTTCTTAATTTTTATACATATCCAATCAGTTTAAAGTTATTATTACGCCTAGGAAAAGGGCCAAAAATTTATGTATCACAGATTTTTGATAAAATTAAAAATGGGCTCAAGAGGCGCAAAAATAGGGTTTTAGGGAGACAAAAATTCATAACTTCGTCAATTCTTTAGATATCAAATTCACTTAAACTTATTATAAATCTTCTTAATGTTATCTACAACTTTTATATTGAGAAGTTTTTGATAGGACCAACTCTTACTGAAAAAAAAATTACAAACGAAAAAGGATGGGGGTTGAAGAAGAAAACAATTCATAACTTCGTCAATTCACAAGATATGCAATCTGCTTAAATTTATTATACATCTTATCAATATTATCTACAGCTTTCACATTGACAAGCTTTTGACCCGAATTTCCCGAAGCGATAGTGCTGGAAACGAAAAAAATGGTCGTACTGAGAAAATAATTGTAAATGAAGTTCCAATTAATTGAACGGAAAATAAAAACACAGATCACTTATAAATCTCTTTAAAAAAAAAAATCACGTCAGCAAGTTTCATGTTTTTTCTTTTAAAAATGAGTCTGAAAATGTGTCAGAAAATTTCGAGTTGTTGAGCGTGGAAGAATATATTTTTTAATACCGCCTTCATATGATTCTGATAAAACGAGCTCTTACAGAAAAATGAAATTAAAAATTCGTCAAAAGCGGCCAGATAAAATTGTTAAACTGGGTTTATCTCTAATCTTGAATTAGTTTTTGTTGGTGAAATTAATACTTAACTTCGAAATCTACCTCCACCTGAAGGCCGAGACGGGAGGGATTTTATACAAGCTGTATAACAATTTTCATTTCAAAACGCATTTTCATTTCAATGTTTACATTAATAAAATCAAGACACTTTTTCCCTATCAAATGCGATTTACTATTTTGTCGCCGATTTGCCTACGGATATCCAAAAGCAAGAGACCGAGATGATAAATTCAATATTTTAAATTTAGTTTTTTGATCCCCTGATTTTTAGTAACATAGCGAATGATATACCAATAAAAGTCAAGTAAGGGTTGTAATCAAATAAAACTATTTTAATATCCAGAATAATAATAATAATAAATTATAATGGAAACATTCGGCCTGAGATTACTTAGAATCGTTAATGGAATTTAGAATGCTACACGCGTCGGGCTGTACTAGACTCGAACCCGAAAATTTTGCTTAACCCGTAACTAGAGACGGGAGTCAAAATGACTCCACGTTGTTCTTTGGCTCTGATTATAACGTGGTTTTTCTCCTTAAATAAAATCATCTCCTCAGTACCGTCAAGTAGCTCTTTTATCATTTCATGATTTTCAGAATATATTGCGCTTCCAAAATAAATTCCAATGCTGTTTACAAAAGACAAAAAAGAAAAATAACATAGGAGTCTTTTTGACTCTATGCCTCTGATCGTGTAAGGAAATTCATGTCTCCAGTTACGGGTTAAAGCCAACCCAAACACGAAGTGAAAGAAAATTAATCAAAATTTTAATACTAATGGATAAGTAGCTTACAATTATATCTCTATCTCTCTACTTTTATCTTCTTTGTATGAAAATGAACATTTTGTATATATCCAGGGCCGAAACTAGTCTTATTTGCACCCTGTGCAAACATGGATTTTGGCGCCTCCCCCCCATCCCCCCCCCCTCCTCCGAAAAGTATATTTACAAGAGAATTTTTCCAATTTTCTAATAACCGACTTATTTTAAAATTTAAAGTATGTAATTATAAAATATGTAATATTTGAACTACGTAATCTGCTGTGTCAAATATTGATTCATTAAAATCTTGAAAACGGAATCGAAACAAATTTGGCTTTATACAGGATTTTTATGCCATATCATCCTTAGATTCTTCTTTGCTTTGGTATACCGCAGACAGGATGATTTTAACAATACCGTGCTAAACATACATGTGAGAAAAATCGACAAACAAAATCTTCATTTGGCGCCCGGGGCACATGCCCCCCCCCCCCCGCCCTTAGTTTCGACCCTGATATATATCGGGTGTGTCAAAAATAACGGGTCTATTTAGAAAATGATTTTTTTTTTTTTTTTTTTTTTTTTAAATGGCAAGCGATATAAATGCATCATTTGCTGAAATGTATTTCTGAAAACGGCAAATTTTGTAAAACAGAAGGCTATTTAATTAATACGAACTTAATATAAAAATAACAGAAATAAAATAATATATATTTTTAAATAAACCCCACATTTTTGAGACTCGTGGTATACTCATTAATATTAAAATATATTTTTTTTATTAGAAAAATATTCAGGACTTTCTTTTGAAAAATCGGGTCAACCCGAATCCGACCCGAAAGTGTCAAAACCAAACCCGAAACGAAAAAAAGTAGCGTGAACCCGATAAATTCGAATCTCGGTTCAGGTTCAGGTAAAACGGGGTTAATCGACCCGATACAGGACTAATGGAATTATAACAAAACACTCTTAAACTTCGAAGCATCAGAGTACAGCATCAGAGTACATTTTTTCATTGAAATAGCCAAATATGAGTGAATAACTAATGTTAAAATTAAGCGTAAGGTCAGACTCTGAGTTAAAACAATCTTTATGTGAATGGAGAATTCTTTTATTTTTTTCACAAAAAGCGGTATTAGTACACCTCTGTAATCGTCACAAAAAATATTGTTTATATAGGCAAATTTGGATGGCAGTAATCGACTCGGTGGCGCAACGGTAGCGCGTCTGACTCCAGGTCAGAAGTTTGCGTGTTCAAATCTCGTCCGGGTCAAGGTACCGATTTTTTAAAATTTCTTGTTTACTTTATTTACACTTACCGTTTTAACCCATTTATGCCTAGTTTCCAGAAAGTGGAACTTTTGTGATTTTTATAATAAGTACATTAATATATGTTTAAATAGATTACTTTTTTCGTTTTTTTTTTTAACGATTATTTTACACAATTTACAACCAGAATATTTAGATTAGTGCAATGTAGTAATTATTGTATTACATAATACTAGCTGACCCACCCGGCGTTGCCCGTGCCCGTTATAATAACCTTAAATAAAGCTCAAGTTCGTATGGTTTTATATCTTCGGAAAACCTTTCAAATGAGCCTAGTTTAGGGCGTCCCACTGCTTTCGGCAGCATAGAGTGTTTCAGTTGAATTTCGTTTCCCGGGCGCATGCATGTCTCAAAAAAAGTTCAAGGGGCCTGCAGGACCGGGACCTAGGGGACCAGGGTCTTAACTGAAATGTAGCAACGGGGGAATATCTAAATGGAAAAAAGGCTCCCCAAAACAAATATCGGATTAAAATGGGGGAAAATTATTAACAACTTAGGGCAGATAAACTTCAAGGGACCCTGTACCAGGGCTCATGGTACCAGGGACTTAACTGGAATGTAGTTGGGTATAAGGGTATAAATTTTAGTTTGTTGGGTTTTAATTGAATTTTAGTTTGTTTAAAAATTGGGTATAATTTTTTTAGTAGTTTATAACAGTAGTAGACAGATATTAGTTAGAACTATGTTAAAAAAATTGCAAGAGAATCGTATCATTTTTTGAGAAGCTGCATCAAGGGCCGTAAGAAGGCGATCGATATTAAAAATTGGTGGCAGCAGAAAACTGAGAATTTTTTTGTCGTTCATGTAGTAGCTGGAGGACCTAAGAAGTTGTTAGAAAGAAAAGCTAGTGAATCAGACCATTTTTAAATGAGCTATAATAGGGGGGGGGGGCAAAAGTGGCCAAGGTGGTAACTGGGGTATAAAGAATTTTTTTTAGTTTATAAAGTAGCCGGAGGACAATAGAAGTAGTTAGAGAAAATTGCAAGAGAATCGGATCATTTTTAAAGAAGCTGCACCAAGGACCCAAGAAGGCGAGCAATTTTCAAAATTGGTGGTAGCTGAAATCTGAGAACTTTTTTTGTCCTTCATCTAGTAGCTGGAGGCCCAAAGAAGAAGTTAGAAAAAAAGCGAGTGAATATGACCAATTTTAAGGGAGCTATAATAAGGGGATGAGAGCAGGGCTCTAAGATGAAAACATGTTAAAAGGTCATAATACATAGCGCTTTAGATTTTCAATTAGTTGAAATTAAGCATAGGGTATGAATTAAACTTTAGAATAAAATTTTAAAGAAATGCGCAAAAAATAGGGAGAACTACTTAAAAAAGGGGCCCCAATAAAAATATGATGGTTTACTACTACTAGGGGGCGAAAAAGCATAGCGCACAAAAAGTTCAAGGGGTCCCGGACGGGGCCATAGGTGGCCAAGGTCTTAACTGGAATATAGTAACGTGGGAATAACTAAATGCAAAAAGCGCCCCAAAGACGAAAATCGTATGAAAAGGGAACATTTTATTAACAATTTAGAACACAAAATCTTCTAGGGGCCCTGTACCGGACCCCATGTTGCCAGGGTCTTATCTGAAATGTAGTTGGGTATGAGGAAATTTTTTAGAAATTTATAAAGTAGCGGAAGGGCGCTAGAACTATATTAAAGAAACTGCAAGAGAATCGGATCATTTTTAAAGAAGTTGCACCAAGGGCTTCAAGAAGTCGATTAATATTCAAAACTGGTGGTAGCTAAAGTCTGAGAAATTTTTTTGTCGTCTAGGTAATAGCTGGAGGACCTCAGCAGTTGTTAAAAGAAAGAAAAAAAAAAAAAAAAAAAAAAAAAAAAAAAAAAAAACTAGTGAATCGAACCATTTTTAAGGGAGCTATAATAAGGGGCCCAAAAGGGACCAACTGATAATTGAGAGTACGGCCAAGACATTTTTAACGTACTTAGCTCTTTAGATCTCCAATTAGTCGAAATTAAGCATAGGGTATAAATTATTCATTAGAATAATTTTTTTTAAAAATACGGAAAAATGGGGGGAAATGCTTAAAAAAGGGCCCTAAGGCCCAAATTAAAATATGAAGGTGCTGTCCTGCGGAGAGGAGTCCAAGAATGAATTTTAAAGTTATGCATTGAGAGAGAGAGACCTAATTAGAGGGTAAAAATGCATGGCGCACAAAAATTCAACAGTCCCGGACCGGGCCCTATAGGGTCAGGACTTAACTGGAATGCAGAAACGGGAATAACTAAATGGAAAAAAGTGCCTTTAAAACGAAGATCGCATTAAACGGGGGGAATTTATTAACAATGTAGGACACAAAAACGTCAAGGGGTCCTGTATCGAGCCCCAGAGGGTCAGGGTATTAACTGGAATGTGGAAGTGGGGGAATAATTAAAAGGAGAAAGGTCCCCCAAAACGAAGAAGATCCGATGAAAAGGGGGCAAGTTATTATCAATTTAAGGCATAAAAACTTAAAGGGGCCCAGGAGGACCGGCTCTTATAAAATTAAAAATCTGCGCCTCAGGTGCACCAGGACCTACCTTGGACTATCCTCACACAAATTTTCAGACCTCTACGTGCTATAGATTTTGTTAGCCATCACCCACAGTCAGTAGACAGAACTAAAACTTTCTTTTATTAGCATAGATTAGCGGTTATAATTAAGGGGTTAAATTTCGAAAAATCGAATTTTCGCTTTAAAGGCTTTATCAGCAGAAGAGGCATTACTTTATGGTGTGAAATAGATGATTCTATGTAAGTAAAATAAATGATAAATAATTGAACATGGTTGTGTAATTATAACACAAAACTTTAAAGTCGTTTTTCTTAAAAGTGTATGCAAAGCATTCTTTTTGATTGCTCAAAATACTCTTGAATCGATTCATTTCTAATTTTGTTAGCTCTTTTCTTATATAACTATGCAGTGCTTAAACTAAGGTTTTAATTATTTTAATCATCAAAAAACAAAAATTTTTTCAAAGATAAAATTTAATCTTCTCTCCAGACAGACGGCATTTTGAGAAAAAAAAATCAGCTTTTCATGAATATATTAATTCAGTCACTGGATAAAACCATATTTAATTAAAACCGCTAATTATTTATAATTTCGTAATAATTCTAATTTAAACTACAATAATCTCCTCAAAGCATATAAAAAGGAGCGGTAATAACTTCAAATATATTTATTTTTTTTAAATAAAATATATAAACATCCACTTTCTGTATTGTAAAATAAAAATAAAGCCAAAGAAAAGAAATAATTGCCAATTAAAAAATCATTTTTCTACCGCATGGCTAGGAGTAATCCCTTAAAAACAGCAATAAAAATGGGTCAAATTCAGGCACATATGTTTTAAATCTATAAATAGTTTTTCCATATATCAGATTTATTTAATGTGCCCTCGCCTTAATCATTAATTAATTTGCACTACATTGATAATGTATTCAGATTTGATAAAAATAACAGCTTTTTATAAGAGGAAAACGGGATTAAAATATAATTAGCCCACCAGACAATGGCGTAGGCAGGGGTCAGTGTTGCCAGATTAGGGACTTTTTTGTCCCCAGATTGTTGATTATCACCGCTTTTTTGAAATAGAAATATTCGGCCTGTTTAAAAATAGATTAAAAATTCTGAAAAATAAGGCGAATTATACTATTTTTAAAAAAGTGGTGACAGTCAAATAAACTGAATTAAAAAAGTCCCCTATCTGGCAACACTAGCTGGGATTCAGATGCTCTGCATACCACTAATATCGTAAAGTTATTTCGCGTTGTTTAGTCGTTAAAAATTCAGCGATTAGATAAAGGCGAATAATATTTCTTTCAAATAGGGGTATCCAGAGTTGCTGGAAACCAATCCTGATTACGCCACTGCCATCAATACATCCTAATAAACATCTATAATGATATGATCTTAAAAACTGTACTAGTTTTGATATTTTTGAATAAATGTCTATATCCTTTACATAAGCTTATTTGCTAACATTATACTTATATCCAAGCGCACGCACAAACACACATACTCGGAAAAATTTTCCACTTACTATATACGTGCCATTTCATTTTATATAGATACATTCATTTTATATGCATGTATACAGGGTGATTCTAAATTCATGGTACAAACTTTAAGGGTTGGTACAGGACACTGTAACAATCATTTATTGTATCGAAATGTATGGGCGCAAGTGGCGCGTTGAGGTACAAACACCAGGGGGCCAATTTTGCCCTTTTTTTTAATTTCAAAATTTCTCATTCATACCAGAAAATTCCTATACGATTCTTTTCTTTATTTAAGACAGACATTTCATGATTACATAGGGAAAAAGTTCTTTGAAAATTTCCCGTATGAAATCGAAATTTTTGAATTAAAAAAAACTTCCATTTCTATTTCTTTTCCCGTATCTCAAGTGTTTGACAGACTTGCCAGTTTCGCGGTTTTTTTTTTTTTTTTTTCAAAAATTTCGATTTCTTACCGGATATTTTCAAGGAAATTTTTTTTCTTTATGTAATCATGAAATGTCTGTTTTAAATAAAGAAAAGAATAGTTTAGGAATTTTCAGGTATGAATTTGAAATTTTGAAATAAAAAAGGGCTAAATTGCCCTCCTTGTGTTTGTACCTCAAAGCGTCACTTGCGCCCATACATCCAGTGTTGTCAGATTGCCGACTTTTTTTATTCAGTATATTTGACTGTCACCACTTTTTAAAAATAGTATAATTCGGCTTATTTTTCAGAATTTTTAGTCTATTTTTAATTAGGCCGAATATTTCTATTTCAAAAATGCGGTGACAATCAACAATCTGGGTACAAAAAAGTCCACAATCTGGCAACACTGCATACATTCCTATACAATAAATGATTGCTACAGTGTCCTGTACCGACCCTTAAAGTTTGTACCATGAATTTTCAATCACCCTGTGTTGTACACACAATCACCCACATGTGTGTTGTTCAATCACCCACATGTATGTTACTGAATTAATAAGTTTGTCTTTACTAAAGTCGGTTATTGAAAAATAAACTTATCTGCATATTTTTTGCTTTGGCATATATATATATATATATATATATATATATATATAAAAAACATGTCATTAGTTTTGCAATATATTTTATAAGCAGCTATGTAATTAGTTATTAAAAGTTATTCATGGAAAATTGAAAAGAAAAAAACGATTTTCACCCAATGCTTTTAGAACCATTACTAAAATAAACAAATGGACGCCATAAAAGCATAGTAATTGAGATTAAAATAAACTGCGATGACGATAGAACTTTTCTTTAATATTAGAAAAAACTCTAACAAATAGATTAGTTTCACGCGTAATTACTACATTTTCCCGTTTATCAGGATGAACAAAACGAGTGAAACGGTGGAAGTGAATGTGTAAATATTTGCGTGGTTTTCTCTGCTTAATGAACTGGGATATAAAATTAACTACAGTGAAACGTGCTGCTTTACTTGTCATAATCGAACTCATTTAACAAGTTTCACATTTGCTTTTCTCTACTACTACTGTTATCTAAAAAGTGTCATATTGTTATTTTAACTGATTACGATACGCTTTTCAAATTATTAAATAAATTATGTAGCATGAAATCACTGCACAAATGTGCATATCGCTATAGAAAAACAGGGTTAGGGTAAGGGTTAATTTTTGACGGCCGATTACCTACTCGAGGGATATAGGCCCTATGGGGGAGTGCCCTCCGTGGGGGTCTTTCTAAGGGAACCTAATCCGTATTTACGCATGGAAATCCAAGGTTCGAAAAAAACCACGAAAACTCCGAACGATTAGGCCGATGGGCGCGATCGGGTTCGAACCCAGCACCTCCCGTCTACCAGCTTCGAGAGCAGAACTTCTCGGTCACTGGTGGGGCTATATATATATATAAAGAATAAATATTATTTGACAGGACAAACGCCAAAGAAAGATAAAGATATGCTTAACCCTCCGTCTACCAGACGGGTCCAATGGACCCGATGGGTACATTCGAAATATTTATTCTAACGAGAAATTTCTTTAAAATAAACTAAATGTGTAAACCAGACAATAATGAGTTAAGTAAATAAGTTCCATAGTTTTAAATAAGAATTCTGATGTGCAATATTTTTATAAAACTTGAGTAAAATTTTCGGTAGTTCTAGGGTTAACAATGATAAAAACTTACATTTGAGCATTATTAAAATTATGTGCAGCGCAAATGTTTAGTATATATTCACAGATTTTGTGTCTCTGAGTACCCACGCGCAAATGTAGCAATAAAACTGGAGTACGTACAGACTATAAATCTTTGCAATAGTTGCATGCAAAACTATGCGTACTTGCCAACCTCCGGCTTTTTTAAAATGAAAAATATATACTTTAAACCAGAAAATTTGTTTAATTAAATGTGTCCTGCATTACATGCGGTAGTCGTTTGGAATATATTTAATTTCATTTATTGATTTAAAATAAGCCGAAGGTTAAAATGTATGACTTTGCACGGGAAAAAAATGGCTTTAAGCATTATCTTATTTAACACTTTCAGGAGAAAAGTACTTATGTTCCCAAAATGATTAAATGACACCGGAAGGTAGGAACAAATTTATATGAATGTAAGTAAATGCTTTTTTTTTTTTTTTTTTATTATTTTTTTTTTTTGCCCTACATTATAAAAAGCAAAATTTAATACCAAACTTCTGGTGGCAATGTGGCATTTGAGAATAAAAATTAACTGCTATATATAATATACCGCAGCCCTTCAAGGGGTTAATTGCAGATTTCGGCGACTAAATAAGGCAAAAAAATATTCAATTTTATTGGTAACAAAAAAGCGCAAAAGCTTTTAGCGATGTTAATACATTTTAAAGGTATTGGTAATGGTTTGTAATATTTTTATATAGCTTTAAATAATAGAAAAATGTCTTCACCCTTTACTTAATTTAAGTAATTTAAATCTTTCATAAACATACAAGGTTATTTTTATTTCATAGAAAATAAATTAAATGAGAAAAGTTATAATTATGGAATAATTAGTTTTAATCAAAGTCGATGCTTCATTTCGCCGCCTGAGGCACTTATTACATTATCGTTCTTGTAATGTGATTTAAACCTTTTGTTATATCACTTCCATTACACTAGACAAAAATGTAAATTTTTCCATTCGTGCAAATGCTTTACAAGATTTAATTTATGTAAGTATTCTTTAACACCTTCGGGACCAGCGTTTCTTGCACAAATTTTATTCGCTTGGCGCAACTTAAAAAAAAAAAAAAAAAATTATTTCAGTTACATAATTTCGAAAATGCTCTAATTATATAAGGCAAATATTACTTTTCTTTATTACTGGTGACAAAAACAAATTTTGTTTGCACGTTTTAAAGGTGCATATATGCACCCATGGCACCGAATGGGTTAACCCTTTATGCCCCAACGGTACTTTAAATTACCATTAAAATAACTTGTTATAAAATTCATTTAATGCATCGATTAGTAGTAATACAGTTTAGAATGAGTTAAAGATACTTTACTTTATCTTGTTCCAAAAGCATTATGAATTGCACAAAACAAAAATATTTTTAAAAGGATGATTAATTTTGCTTTTGCATCTTTTCAGCTTTTTTGACGTTGAAAGATTGGGGGGGGGGGGGGGGTTCAGTTCGAAAATATTTCTATTGTAAGAACATTATTTTTGTACATTTTCTAATTCCACAAAATACTAAAAAAAATATTTTAAATAAAAGATTTGAGTGGAATTTTAAATATTGCACAAAATCCCAATACTTTCAAATTTAATTCATTAATTTTAATTGGCAAAATCCTTCTAAAATATATTAAATGATTGTGTAAATTTTCTAATGTAGTTTAAAAAATTCACATTCACGAAAAATGCTATAGAAGATGAAATTTTCATGAATTCATAATTTGGGACATAAGGGTTAAGGGGCCGCTTCAATGAATCTCCCCGATCGCAAAATCCCATGTTAACTTATTGTAAAACTTAAAACCACGATTACTCATTACGTAATACAATTATTAAAATAAGCTTTTCAGCATCAGGAAAATAGACGTCAGATGCCGACGATGTGCGTTTTTAAAAATTATCTTCGTAAATTTTAAGCAGTTTTAAGAAGATGATAAAATTTCATCAAGTGGAAATTTCAAAGCTCATAGGTATTTTTTAAATACTTAAAGTTAAAGAAGATTTTTTTTGTAACCCCTTAATTATCGCTCCCGGCAATATCACGGGCTGAAGTGTCGTTCGTTATTTCTCGCTCCCGTCAGCGAAATTCTAAAATGGAGGGCCAAAATCACAGTCAGGTGAAATACAGCCACCCAATTGGTTGTGTGGTCGCGTGGTTTTAAGAGAGATAAGGGTGAGGATCACCAACTTGTTTCTCCATTTGAATTTTGAAAGGAGTGAGGGGAAAAGTAATTTTGGAGCGATTGTTGCATCACTTACCTTATTATTTTGTTCGCTTTTATTTATAATAAACAATCGAAATTAACTCAATTAAGATATTTTGATAACATTTTGTACAACGAGAGTGAATAATTTAAATTATAAGTTGTAACAATTTTTAAATGATATGACATTACAAATATTCTTTAATAAAAATTTAGTTTTCATTGAAAAATGCTTGTAATATCATTTAAAAATTGTCTATAAATTCCGTATGGTAAAAATTTCAATAAATTTTCTCCTCTACCCCCCCCCCCCCCCCCAACCAACATCCATAAAATCACAAAAAAATAATATTATTCTAGAAAAAGTCAACAACTATCATAAAAAGACCTTTTTTCTGGACTTTAAATTAACAAAATTATATTAAAAAAATTACACAAATAATTTAAAAAGTCAGAATTTAATGTTTTAGCTTTAAATGAAAAAAAAAAAAAAAAAAAAAAAAAAAAAAAAAAAAAAAAACCTTAAAAATAAATTCAAAAACTTTTTTTTAAGTCGCTCCAGGTTCTCTGCCAATAAAATAAATATGAACGTAAAAGTGTTTTTCTGTTTTTAACCCTTTATGCCCGACGGTACATTAAAGTGCCATTAAAATAACTTGTTATAAAACTAATTTAATACATCGATTAGTAGTTATACTGTTTAGAATGAATTATAGATATTTTACTTTATCTTGTTCCAAAAAACATTATTGGTTGCACAAAAAAAAAAAATAATAATAATAATAATAATTTATTTTGCTTTTGCATCTTTTTCAGCTTTCTTGACGTTGACAGATTGGGCGGGTGGGGGGGGGGGGGGCGAAAGTTTCTGTTCGGAAATATTTCTATTGTAAGAAATATTATAACAATATTTTTTAATTCTACAAAATACTAAAAAAAAAAAAAATAAATAAATAAAAGATTTGAGAGGAATTACAATTATTGCACAAAATCCCTATAAATTCAATTTGATTAATTAATTTTGGCAAAATCCTTTTAAAATTTATTAAATGATTATGTAAATCTTCTAATGTAGTTTCAAAAATTCACAAAATATGCTTTAGAAGATGAAATTTTCATAAATTCATAATCTGGGATTAGTAGTTATACTGTTTAGAATGAATTATAGATATTTTACTTTATCTTGTTCCAAAAAACATTATTGGTTGCACAAATAATAATAATAATAATAATAATAATAATAATTTATTTTGCCTTTGCATCTTTTTCAGCTTTCTTGACGTTGACAAATTGGGCGGGGGGGGGGGGGGGGGGCGAAAGTTTCTGTTCGGAAATATTTCTATTGTAAGAAATATTATAACAATATTTTTTAATTCTACAAAATACTAAAAAATAAATAAATAAATAAATAAAAGATTTGAGAGGAATTACAAATATTGCACAAAATCCCTATAAATTCAATTTGATTAATTAATTTTGGCAAAATCCTTTTAAAATTTATTAAATGATAGTTTAAATCTTCTAATATAGTTTCAAAAATTCACAAAATATGCTTTAGAAGATGAAATTTTCATAAATTCATAATCTGGGACATAAAAGGTAAACATTCTTTTCTAGACATTCAATGTTTATCTTAAAAATCAAGCCTAGTTTCAGGACTGCTATCCAAGACCGCTACAATGTGTTAATTTGGCGTGGACCCCGATTATGGAAATTCCCTTCGTTTAATTTACGATTAGAAAAGCATTAATTTGTGCATTTATTTTAAAAATCACAATTTTCTCTCTCTCTCTCTCTCTCTTTTTTTTTTTTTTTAATTAAACATATGCAAAAGGAAAAAAAGCATAGTTTAAACCACCTTTCAAGACTTCTAAATTGTTTTTTGAAACATAAAATCATAAATTAATTAATTAATTAATGATAAAAGTGCATTTAAAAATATATATTACATTCTTTATATTTTATTTTTCACATTTTAATATTTAAAATATTTCATTGTTTCAGTTTCACAGCTAATTGGAATATTTTAACGTGCATGATTTGGCACATAATTAATTCCATTCTTCTTGTAACTCTTATACAAGATAACCATAAACAATATTTAGCAATTTATCACGTGGACCCTCCTTAGGGAAACATATTATTAATTTATAATTAAATTCTCGAAATAATAAAATGTTATATTGTCATCGAAAACACACCTGCTTTAATAATTTTTATAACCTTAGCTTACCAGGAAGTGAGTGAAAAATCGATTTAAAAATTCCAGATTTAAATACATGAACCAGGAAACAAAATAACTTATTGTACATACTATTACGAAATTGTTCATGTAATATTTTTGTTCTGTTTATTCTTAATGATTAAAATCGGTTTAAAAACTGACATTATTTTTTTAAACTATTTTTCATTAGGCAAAAATTTTTGAAAGTTTTTAGTATTCCAAGTTAGTTATTAAATTTTTCCATAGAAAAGTGCGAATATTTGTTTTAATTTGGATTTTAAAAGTAACATAAGGGAAAAAAATGCAAGTTTCATTTTTAATTTTCATTCATTAAAAAAGTACTTGCCATATTATTTAAAAATTTTTACAGCTTAAAATCGAAATCTTTCATTCACATTTTATAAAAAGGTCATCAAAATATCTTGAGGTAATTTCGATGGCTTATTTTAAATGAAACAGAAAAAAATTCGCTTCAATACATGATTTTTTCTCGGAAAAGGGAGTATGGGACGTTTCCCCTAGCGCTAGAGATTGCTCTCTGAAAAGGACGCGACTCAATGACCAATGAGGTGCTCGGATTTCACCTGACTGTGATTTTGGCCCTCCATTTTAGAATTTCGCCTCCCGTCATATGTCCAGGCTGGTGATGTATTGCTGGAAAAAACTTCTGAAACCAGAAAAATTTAACTGGCATTTCGGTGTGAAGTCTTTGAATATGGCGTTTAGGTTTGGCTTTTGCGCTGACTGTAATGTTGGGCTTTGTATTGCATGTTTCGAAATATGTAACACTCAAAAATTTATTAATAATCAAAATTTAATGTATATGTATTATTTCAAATATTATTTGTAAAAATATGTGTGATGATGATAAATAAAGATCTAAGATGTGAAAAATAAAGGTCTTATTCGCATTAATTTGTACGGTGTAAAACAAACATTAAGATACAGAATTCTCGCATGATGGCTTTTCTACAAATATGAATTTGTTCTAAAACATCTTTTTTTTCGCCTAAACTAATTGCATATTTTATTTAGAAACCTTATAATTATTCAATTTCTGTAATAAAATAAATAGGTACTTTTTTGATGGTTTTTCCAAATATTAAGCGACCGTGAAGGGGTTAAAAGCACATCGTCGGCATCTGACATCTACTTTCTTATGGTGAAAACCGTATCTTAGTAATTATATGGGGTATTTACTAATCGCGCTTTTAGTTTCCCCCGTAGATTAACATGGGATTTCGCGATTAGTGTTGCCAGATGGGCTACTTTTTTTAAATCCAGATTCTTGATTGGCACCACTTTTTTGAAATGGTAAAATGCCACTTATTTAATGACATATTAATTAACGCGAAAACAAAGGGAATTTTAACGTTTCAAAAATGTTGTACCAATCAAGAAATCTGATATTAAAAAAAAGTAGCCCACTGGCAACACTGTTCGCCATCGGGGAGTTTCTGTTACCAAAGCTATGAACTCAGTGTTGCCAGATTGGGGACTTTTTTAATTTAGATTATTTGACTGTCACCACTTTTTAAAAATAGTATAATTCGCTTATTTTTCAGAATTTTTAATCTATTTTAAATAGGGCGAATATTTCTATTTTAAAAAAGCGGTAACAATCTGGGGACAAAAAAGTCCCCTGAAATGTTACTCATAAATGGTCTCAATGGGAAACCAGGGTTGACAGTTTGGTCTCCAATTTTATTTAAAAAAATTGGGATTCACACCAGAAAATGCAAATGTATTTTCAGATTTATGTAATGTCAAACTTTTCATACTCCTTCAAAGTAAAACTTCTTATGCTGATTTAAAGTAAAATTTCTTTTTCAAGAAGTTCCGCGCTGAAATCGAAATATCGGGATAAAAATCGAGGCCAAACAAGACAACCCTGTGGGAAACAATAATTTATGGGTTAGTTGAAAAAGGGTTTCGTTTCTGTTCGGGACTTACTAACAAAGGTGACCACCAAACATGGGGCACACCGATTCGGATGATTTTGAAATATGTTATAGAGTTCACACCCCCATATTATGTTAGTGAAGGAATATTTCAAAATGAATCTTGACTTTTGAGATATTGGAAAACAAATTTCTACATACATTTCAAATACCTAAAAGTTTATCTGCGAAGTTTTAGTGCAGGGCTGTGCGAAAGGGGGGGACATAGGGGGCAGTGGCCCCGAGCCCATAAATTGAGAGGGCCCCAAATGTTTACTACCAACCTCTTTTTCTTGTGTGTATACATACACACACATATATATACGTACATATCAGGGATTTTTTTCACAATGAAAGTACGTACATTTTTCGTTTCAAAGTTATTGCCCTATCCCTTACCCAACGCGTCAAAACAAATTTCTGACTAAGGGCTTGATCCATTTGAGAAATTGTTTTAGGTCTTTGTCTTAGTCACTTTTGTTAACCTTCCTGAGTCGAGTAGGGGGGGGGGGGTCGCCAAATTGAAACTTTGCCCCAGGCGCAGTTTTCTCTTCGCACGGTTCTGTTTTTGTGGCACTTTTCCCTATTATAAGAGAAGTGTTGGCATGACATGGGAAAGGATTTTAATAGTATGACAATATCTCAGTAACATTTGTTATCCAATATCGAAAATTATGTATGGATTTATGGAATACAGCATTTTATTTTAGACAAGATAATATATTATTATGTGCCATGTTATATATTTTTTAATCTATGCCTTTTACGCTGTGTAAGTATTTCCATTGTAAATTTTATTTTATTACCAAATTACCAAAATGCGAAAGAAAAAACAGATATTTTATTTATAATTTTTAATAGCAGGCTAACATTTTGAGAGAAAAAGGCAATGACAATAAAAATAATATTGAACAGATATTTGAATTAAAAAAAAAACAGCTTAAAAAGTAACTAAACGAAATACTGCTTTTTTGAGGAAAAAATAATTTTTTTGAAGGGGCTACAGAGCTTTTAACCCTTTCAGGAGCAAAGTACTCTATTGCTAAAATGTTGAAATAAATTATTGATACCAGAAATTGCAAAGAAATTTGTTTGAAAATAATTAAGAGTCTTTCTTCACGTAATGGCATCAGAAAAATTTATTAGGAAATTCTGGGAGCTATTTGGCACTTTGGAGTTAAATGTTCGCGCGATGCAAACACCGACTTGGAAAGTCTTAACCCATTTATTCCCAGCGTCCCAAAATTAGAAAGTTTTGATTTTTTAGGGAATAAATATATTTTTTAGATAGATTTATATATTAATAATGTATTCAAATAGAGTTTTGAAATTTATTAAAAAGTCATACATTCGTATTAGCCGCATGTCAAGAGTTAATAGAACAAGAAATAGCCAAAGATTTCACTACTTGCAGCAGTTTGTTTTATTCTGATAAGATACTATTTTAACCCTTTGGACTCCGGCGTCTCTTACACAAATTTTATTCGGTCGGCACCACTTTTTAAAAGAAGTTTCCTTCAAGTACACAATTTCAGAAATGCTCTGATTAAATAAGGTAAATTTTATTTTCCTTTATTACTAGTGCCAAAAACAAATTTTGCAAACAAAGATGGTGTCGCCGCAGCGGCAACAACGGAGTGAAAAGGGTTAATATTTGTTTATTTTTATTCTGATATTCTGGTTTAAGAGCGTAGTTAGATTACTTGTCTGTTAAATGTGTGTCTTATTTATATTATTGTGTTTATTTTATTGATGGAGTTTTAATTTCGTTCTGTAATATTAGCCGGGAAAAAATGCTGAACTATTTATATTGTTTTAAGTGCAAACGGTTTAATATTTCATAATCGGGATGAACTCGGAAGAGATATATTTTTCAGAAAATCCTATTCGAAACTTATTTCAAAAACCATAAAAAATGAGTAAATTGAGATGCAGTTTTAAAACAAATTGCATTTGAAAAAACGTTTTTTTCCTATTCGATGGTGTAAAAATTGATGCCTAGAAATTTAAAAAAAATTGCATTAAAAGCGGAATTTATTGGTCACGTATTGCCACCGACTGTTTGACGTCAGCATTACACACAAGCATGAGTTTGCTTAATTATGTAGATCTTAACTGCCAAAGCATATTTCTACATTTTTAAGATACGTTAGAAGAAGATTGTGTTTATTATAATTAGTAAACTAAGTAGATATTTTTAGGGATTTTTTTGAAATGTTGACAAATTTACTCAAATAATTTTTTTAAATATCGTTTTTAATAGGTTATAGAAATAGAAAATGTAGAAATATAATGTATAATGTTTTATAGTATGGAAAAAAGAAATTTTTCATAACTGAATTTTCCTCTCCATGTCTTCGAATATCGAGAAAGCTGAACAGTTATTATTGGAAAAACATTTATAAATTTAAATAAGATTTTGCTTTGTACAATGAATAATGCTTTTGGAACATGAAGAAGTAAAGTACGTTTAAGGGGCTACTTCCCTCACATGCGAAAACACCCGCTCGCTAATGTTAATCCTATTAGACCAGGAGCCGGGAGCACAGACACATGGTTCGTACAGATACCGTTATTTTTCCAGGAAACTACCAGTATATTTTTATAGAAAAAGAAATCTAGGTTAAACGCGCAAAATTTCGCCTTCTTTTAAGAAGAGATTTTCTATAAGATAATACTGGTACGGAAAAATTTTCTGGTCTGCAAAATTCAAGGAGGCGTACGAACCATGAGAAAACCACCTCATCGAGTTGGAGGCTGAAATTCCAGAATTAGCTAAAAATTGATTCCCATATTAAAATGCAATCGGTCTGCCAAGTCATATCTTGGTGGAAAACACCTAAAACCCCGATTTTACCGGTTGACTCGTAGGTTTACCATTGTAATTTTCCTGCTCCCAGTCTGTCATGTTTTCATACCTTTGGGTGCAGGAAAACGCAGTGGTAAACCTACGAGTCGACCACTAAAATCGGGTTTTTGGGTGTTTTCCACCAAGATATGACTGGCCAGACCGATTGCGTTTTAATATGGGAATCGAGTTTTAGCTAATTCTGGAATTTCAGCCTCCAACTTGATGAGGTGGTTGTCTGTGCTGCCGGCTTCCGGTCTATATGGAAGAATTTTTTAAAGATATTTCGTTTCATTTCAATATTTTTAAATGATTTTTTTTAATTGGCTAGCTGAGATCGATCTGTACAAAGATCGTTTTTTACTTTTCCGATTTTGTTTATAGATTTTTTTTTATTAGGTTACTTTTACAATTGGAACCGGTTTCGAAAGTGTATTCTTATTAAAATACTCTGAAAGGAAAATCAGAAAACTAAAAAAAAGCCCTTGTACAACACTGGAAAAAAAAAAAATGCCAGTTTTCCGATAGGAATCGGAAAAATAGTTGCCCTTATCGTACCGGAATAATTGCCAACCCAGCTCAGAATACAATCCGTAAAATCGGAATAAAATCCGTAAAATACCGTTTTACTGACTATTTTCTTATTTTTTAGGATTTTATTCGAGCTGGGTCGGAAATTATTCCGGTAGGATGAGGGCAACTATTTTCCCGATTCCTACCGGAAAACTGGCAGTACTTTTTTTACAGTGAACTACTCAATGAAAAAAAAATCATTTAAAAATATTGGAATGCAAACGAGATATCATAAAAAAAATTCATTCCATAGGGTTAACATTACCGAACGTGTGTTTTCTCGTGAGTGAAGTAGCCTCTTAACTCATCCTAAATTGTAATATTGCCAATGGATGTGCTAAATGAATTTTATAGCAAAGTTATTTTATGGTACTTTAAAGTACCGTCGGAGCATAAAGAGTTAAATTTGAAGCAAATATTCATTATTTTTTAAAAAGTTATTATTCAAAAACTTTATTTTTTAGTACAATGCCCGCACATTCGAACCACTACTGGGAACCGCAGACACACTCTATCTCTCCGAATTCAATATTATAGAGCCTAATGCCTTGGTGCCCAACTGCCTGTCTAGTAGTTAGGGTGCTGGCTATAAAATAAAAAGTGCCGTGTTCAAATTCCAACTCAGGTATGGATGTATGTAGTCGGTTAAATTCCAATTTAACACTAGAACCGCCATAGCGGCAATTTTGACCGGTAAAAAATGAAAATATTTCGATTCGAACCAGAAATTTTTTTCTAAACTAAGTTAAATATGTACCACGAAGAAATAAGTTAAATAAATATGTTAAATAGTTTTAAATAAAAATTCTGGTGTGAATTAGTATTATAACACTTGAGTTAAATTTCCGGTGGTGCTAGTGTTAAACGGAATTCCTGGTCTTTTTAGCCCTCGTGTGCAGAAGATGACCGTAGTGCTCCGAACCATGGAACTGCTGTAAACTCTCTGTAAGGCGGACTCTGTGTAAGACGGAAAAATTGTCTAACTCGGAAAGATTTTAAAGTCTCTGCGAATCCATAGACATAGAGTTAAATTTGTCCAGGGCGGAATATCGTCTGCTACGGAAAATTTCCTCGGTCCCGATCGATTCCGCTTTCGACAGAGTTTACTGTATTAAGAAAGAGGAACTGACTTATTCTTAAAATAGTGAAGCTTCAACTGTAACCGCTTTCGCAGGGATTCATTACCGCCGGGGAAAACTTTCGGCAGTAAATTTTAAAAGAAATTTTCTCCTTAGTCAGAAGCTTTATTAATAGAAAATGTCAGTCAAAAATAATGGCAAAAACTGATATTCATTTTTATTGGTCAACGTTTACGGCGGTAGTAGTTGCGCCATATGGTGACAGCCAAGACAACCAACCTCCTGTCAGTATCAGCGAAAAGATTATAATACCTGGCAAACTGACACCAGTAAAAAGAAATAGAAATCTTTTACCATATTTGTGAGAGACATTTTCCATGAATAAGGCCCTTAAATAAGACGAACTTTTCTATTCAAGTTTAGTGGTGGAAGTTTTCACCTGCGGTAATCAGAAATTATGGGTCTGATTAAAAAAAACAGCAACCATATTGTGACAACTTCCTCAGTTACTTCACTGTAAAAAAAAAAAATCCGACCAGTTTTCCTGTGGGAATCGGAAAAATAGTTGCCCTTATCGTACCGGAAAATTTTCCGGCCCAGCTCGGAATAAAATCCGTAAAAAAAAGGAAATAGTCAATAAAACGGTATTTTACGGACTTTATTCCGAGCTGGGTCGGGATTTTTTCCGATACGATAAGGGCAACTATTTTCCGATTCCTACAGGAAAACTGGTCGTATTTTCTTTACAGTGTTCACTCGCAACTATTTGACAATTCATTATATATGCCTCCTCCTCTTTATCATAACGCCATTCCCCCAACCAACCTAGTGTTTAGGCCACTCCTCTTGACTATGTACTTGGAGTATAATAAAATTTTCAAATTAACCCCGCTTCCAAATTTAATAAATGGTGGAGAAAACAATTATTAATTTACTAAAAAAAGTGCATAAAATTTATTTAAAACCATTCTATTAAATAAAAGTAGGTTTTAAAACTTAAAACTATTCAATTATGATGTTAAAAACACATGTTAAAAGATGTTACATACAAATTGCAATATTCATATGATTTAGCATCATAATTGAATATGTTTAAAATTTCAAAGCCTACTTATACGCAATGGAATGGTTTTAAATAAATTTTATGCACCCTTTTTGGCAAATTAATAATTATTTTATCGATATTAACTCAAAGTGAATGTGACATTCTGTTTTAAACTCTTTTTGAGATTTTTCATTAATAAATAATTGATCGTTTTATAGGAAATATTATGTAAAATACAATGTTTTTTACCGTTTTAGAATAACATTATCATTCGTAAAATTACAAAACAAAGAATTGCTCATAAAAAAAAAAAAAAAAAAAAAACGCCAATCAAAAAGATGTTTAAAACGATAAATAAAGAAAATTTAATAATTTATGTAACACGTTTGACCACTTTGGAGATAATTTTTTTAATTTGGGGGAAAATTACTTGTACGTTTAAAATATTAAATTACCAATCTAGATGGCAAAAAATTAAAGTTTACTGAAATTTAACGAATATGTCATTTATTGAAACCTAATTAATAGATATATTTTGCGTACTATTAATATGACTAAAGGTATGGACAAATTTTCGCAGACATTTGAAAAATGCCGTATTGCGACAGAATTAAATAGACTTAATAACTTTCCAAGTATAATTTCATTTTTTATTATAAATTATTGTTTGATAACCCATACTTTTAAATTTAAATAATGAAACACGTTTTTGAAATAACAGTCTCAACAACGGTGTACAGAGCTTTAAGCGATTGTCTTCTTTTTGTTTTAACCCTTTCTACTCGGGCGTCTCTTACACAAATTTTATTTGGTCGACACCACTTTTTAAAAAGAAGTTTCCTTCAAGTACACAATTTCAAAATTGCTCTAATTAAATAAGGTTAATTTTATTTTCCATTATTACTTGTGCCCAAAACAAATTTTGCAAAGAAAGATGATGTCTAGTCAGACTGGACATACGAGTGAAAAGGGTTAATACTAAATCCTGAAACATAAATGGAGTTATAATAGTAACATGCAAAAACATACATTAATATTATTACTTGCAGATAATAACAAAAACAATGTAAAAACAAAATAGTACTAAATGCAAAGCCGTGTTCTATTATTAGGACGCCTGACCCGATTGGGTCAATATGTTGTAATTTTTCCTTATTATTTTCTTTTGAATGTAAACGTTGTTCGGTGTTTACATTAATTATTTATATTAAAAAAAATAAAATGGTTGCTTAATAATCTCTTTCCCTTTTCGGGACTTTTGCAGTAATGTTGTTATTTTAAGGTTGTCGGGGACATAAAAATTTCGAAAGAAACCATGATTCTAGCTTTTTTGGTTAAAAAATAATCTGGAGTTGTTAGAATATAATGATACCAACCGCATGCAAATACGATAATTAGTAGGGGAAACTATGCTGCTGTTTGCTGATAAGTGCAAGACGGGGCATATTGTAAGCAGGGCTGCCACATGCGACTATTTTTATATTCAGTTCACACCACTATTTTTAAAAAATACATTTTGTAGTACATTTTTCTTGCTAATGTTGTCGAAGCCATTGTAAAAGGTTTTTTGATTTGAAAAAGTGGGACGAAAGAGAATTAAAAAATAGTCGCCTGTGGCAGCACTGTATAAGCCTTTTCTATTAGTTAATATTGTCTTTCAGCCATTTGTGGTGACAATAAAAAAATTAAAGTGGAATTTAGCAATTTCTCCTTAAAATAGCAAGTTTTACATTTTTCAGTTGAAAGCTCTTATACAGTGTTGCCAGTGGGCTACTTTTTTTAAATTCAGATTTCTCGATTGCCACCACTTTTTTGAAACTGTAAAATTTTCTTTGCTTTCGCCTTAATGAATATGTCATTAAAAAGGAGCATTTTAGCATCTCAAAAAAGTGGTGCCAATCAAGAATATTAATTTTTAAAAAGTAGCCTATCTGGCAACACCGCTCTTATACTTGCTGTAAATAAAGTTAATGCAGACACTATAGTTTTATAGTGTGCTTTATTTAATGATGTAAAAGATAGAATAGTTAATTAGAATTTGGTGTAACTATTGCTATGCGTCTTATACTTTTTTTAATGGCAGTTGCGGGATGTTTGATCCGGTTAAAATCTCCCATTTTTCACTTTGTGTACCCTTGTGAACATATTTTAATAATTGAGTTTTACTATAATGCAATATTTCAATTGAAACTGAAAGCAAAAATTCCTATTAATAAAGGATGTCAAGCATAAATTCAAACAAAAGTGATTCAGAATTCGGAACCAAATATTCAAAATACAACTACAGAAGTTTTAAATATCTATATTTTGTGCATAATATACATATATCACAGCTTGTGATAAAGATATTTCGTTAATTTTTTCTGATTGTCTTCTAAAGTTACCACATCCATTGACCGGTTGTGGTTTAAAAAGAGTAGCATTAAAAGTAATATTTGACTTCCTTGGTTATGTTTTATTATGAAATTCTAAAAATTTGAATATGAGATAATGGCATAATTGAGATTCATTAACTTTATTCGGTGGCCAGGTCGAATAAATCTGTTTCGCACGAAAAATTTTTTTTAGTAAAAGTAAATAAATAAATAAATACCGCACAGATAAATGAAATTTCTGGTGAAAAAATATTTTTTTAACTGCATGGTCAAACCTTCATGAAGTGGGGAGGTTTGACCCACTTTACACAGTTATAATAAACCGTACTTGCCAACCTCCCGCTTTTTTTAAAATGAAAAAAACATACTGTCAACCAGAAAATTTATTAAACTAAATATATTTTGCTTCTATGTGGTAGTAATTTGAAACCTAGATGATTTCATTTATTATATAAAATTTCTGGTTTAAAGTATGTTTTTTTTTTTTTTTATTTAAAAAAAGCGGGAGGCTGACAAGTATGCCGTAAATAATAATAATAATAAACATTTAGTGCCTTTTCTAAATCTTGATGCCGCAAAAAGATAGAATACATAATAAACTATTTACACTGTGCAAACTTAGATGGTATGCGTGTTAAACAAAAAATACGAGTAATTTAGGAAAAAGTGGATCGCACATCCCCAGTCCCCTATTTTTTCAAAATTTGTCACATTAAAATTGATGTATTTAAATTTAGATGAATAATGCAGTTATGAAACTTAGAAAATGTTTTTCAGTAATAGATTCTTTAAATTGCCTTTGGGATTAATTTTTATGGAGAGAAAATTTTGAAAATATAATTCTCACACTAAAAAATATTAATAAAAAAAAGACTTTTATCATTTTAAATTATCATTTTTTAAATAAATCTTTTTTTGTAAATCTTGAAGATAAATTAACATTTATCCTTTTCTTTACAAAAAAAAAAAAAAAAAAAAAAAAAAAAAAATATATATATATATAGTGCAAAAAAAAAAAAAAAAAAAAAAAAAAAAAGTTATTCTTTCAGTAGATATATCAGATTTTAAACATGGATAAAATTTAAAATTTTTAATTTTTTTAAATTAAGTTTTACATTTTTTAACGAATTTACATGCACCACTATTTCTTTCGGTGTTAAATGAGACATTTTAAAGTTTTTATTTAACTTTATTTTCTTTGTACTTTCTAAAGCTAATAAGCATAAAAATAAATCTTCAGTGTATAGAAAATGTTTTGTGATTATTTTAATTTAAAAATTACAAATAAAATAGCCATAAATCCAAATCTTAAAAAAATAAATGTCATCTGAAACCGGTAGAAATAGTGTTAAAAGGGAATATACGGAACCCTGCTCTTACATGTTTAAAGGGAGGTAATAGAAAAGCGTACATGTCGAGAAATTATAGTAGAAAGTCGTTTTTACGCCTCAGGGAAAAAATTTCGTCTGTGTTTTGTAAGAGAAATTTTTGCATTATTTACGATGGAGAATTCTGTGTTTGAACAAGGCGAAAATTTCTATACTAAAATACTCCAAGAAAGTTGCCCCTGCTGTAATCTGACGCTCATTACGCATTTCAAGGGTGATAAAGAGAAAATGTAATTTGCGGGAAAACATTAATTCCAGGAACATAAAAGCGGCGTTATTCTACATACAGGGGAGATGGGGGATGAATGGGACATTTTCACAAAAATACTTTTTTATATTTTTTTATTTAAGTTATTATGATTATTATATATCACATTTCATACTTTAGGCATTCGACAACATATATGAACAATATTTATTCTAGATTATGAATTATTCAGAAAAATATGAAATAAAAAAAAACGTTCCTCCCTGTTCCATTCATCCCCACAGCAGGGATGAATGGGACACTAATAGGGATGGATGGGACACAAAGATTTTCTTCCCTGTATTCAATTTTACCAAATTAAAATTTATAATTATAGCATTATATGTAATTATATTTGTAATATATGATTTTACAGCACGAATCGATATATTTTTTTCATAACTTCTTTTATTGCAGTTTTAACATTTAATGCAGACTTCGGCTATCAATCTATTCTTTTTTCCCACTTATGAGGCATTTTAGATTTGAAATGAAAGTGCAAAATGTCTTTTAAATATGGCATAGCTAATAACTTTCAATCATAACTTATTAATATTAATTAAATGTATCTTAGAAACATGCAGAACGGAAATTATTGGGTCGATCGGAAAGTCGTGTCGTGTTGGGAAAATCAATTCGCACCGGCAAATTCTGCCAGGTAATTATTAGACATTAGATATCGGAATCAATGTCCAATAATTAAATGATAGAATTTTCCGGTACGAATTGATTTTTCCAACACGACACGACTTTCCGATCGACCCAATATGTTAGGGGTGGGGATTTATTTGTGCAACATTTCAAAATTCAGTATAATTTCCCCCATCTGATCAATAAACATACACTATTTTTAACAATTTTATCTATTTTGATTAAGTTTTAGTACCAATTTTTTGATAACCCATTAATATTTATTACAATACAATAAATAACACTCAGAAATTTTAAACAATAACAACTCATTCAATACTATTTAATACTATTAATTAACTTAAATTATTAATTTATCAACCTATATAATACTATTTAGTTAATAAATAAAATTTTCAACATCTCTAGGGATGAATGATAATGTCGCATTCATCCCCATTTGAAATGTCCCAATCATCCCCATGATGCTTATATTCCCTTCTCAGCCATTTTGCCTCAAAAATTATTTTGTCACAATGGTTAATATTCATTCATTTTAATTATTGATATTGAACCTTAAAATAAATAACTACAACATAGCTTAAGTTTTTATATTGTATAAGATATTTCACATCTTCAAATGTAAAAAAAAACTTACTTTTAAGCAGAGATTTCAGAAAATGCAACTTTGAAGGAAAATGAAAACAGCAATGTGGTTTTCCTTTTAGTTCTAAAGCATACTGTGGTAGAGCCTTATATGGGAATAGGAAGCAATTTAAAATAAATGTTTATTGCTTGAAATATTGAGAATTTCCCATCCATCCCTTGCCCCATTCATCCCCTAGCTCCCCTACATATAAATATTTAATTCAAGGAATTAAAAAAAAGAGTAAAAATATTTTCAAATAAAAATACGTAAAATGTTTTGTTCTGGACCATCTTAAATCTTATTTTTTAAATTCTCCATAAAATTCTCCCCCGAATTACACGTTATTTATTAATTTAGTTTTATGCGCTAAACTTATGTATTAACTTTATGTATCAAAATAAGAATTAAAATGAATTGACGCTGAATAAAATTTCCCCTTGATATCTAAAGCTAGATTAAAAAAAATATCTATAGTAATAAGGAATGAAGTTTGTCTCTCTCTGTATGTGTGGGCTGTTCTGAAGAGACCGGTGGAAGCAGAACTAGAAAATTTGGGATGAAGGTAACTCTAAATCTGTAGTTATGCACCTCGAAGCCCGATTTTGAATTTTTTCTATTGATTTGTTTTAATCGGATTTTTTATGCGATTTTTATTGATTTTTATGGTTTATGGCGATTTTCCCACATGAATAAAACAATACAGTTTCAAACATTTAGCCTAATATAGTAAATTTTGTCCTCTTTTCAATAATGCTTATTCCATTTTTTCTTTTTTAATTAAAACATGTTTTGAAACTGAAAATTTGTTTAGTAAAATGTGTATTGCATTAATTGTGGTGGTCATTTGAAATTCACTTGATTTCATTCGTTATTAAAATTCATGTAAATTGAATTTAGTATTTAAAACGAATACGTATTAATTTTAAATTAATTCGTTAATTAAATTTAGGTATTAAAGTATAATTTTTTTTTTACTTAAAAAAAGGTCGGAGGTTGGCATATATATTAATTGGAATTCGTACAGCCATTTTTAAATTTCTCACAAATTTTTTATGCTATTTTAAAAGTTTCTTCGCATTTCGAGGCTATTTTTTAACATTTGTAAAAGGAATTCGGTTTCAAAAATTTAACTTAATATAACAAATTTTGCACTCCGCGATTTTTGAATTTTATCGATTTTTAATAGGGTTTTTAGCGATTTTTCATGATCCGCGGTGATTTTTTGACATTCGCGAAAGAATACCATAGTTATAATGCTTTAGCCCGCTAACTTAGTAAATTTTGTTCTCTGCCATTTTTGAATTTTTAGCGATTTTAAGCGTTTTTTCGCGTTCCGTGGCGATTATTTGATATTCGCAAAAGGATTCTGTTTCAAACTTTTTGCATGATGTAGAAAATTTTGCCCGCCACAATCTTTGAAATTTTAGCGATTTTTAATGTGATTCTCAGCGCTTTTTCGCCTTTCGCGGCGATTTTTAGACATTGGTAAATGGAATTCGGTTTCAGACTTTCAGCGTAATGTAGTAAATTTTGTCTTCCATGTTTTTTGAATTTTAGCGATTTTTAATGCAATTTTTTTGCGTTCAGTGGCAGTTTTTAGACAATCGTGAAAGAATTTCGGTTACAATGTTTTAGCCCACTGTAGCAAATTTTGTTCATCTACGATTTTAATGGGTGGTTTTTATTTCTTTTTTTAATTCGAGACGATTTTTGCACATTAGTAAAAGGAATCCGATTTTAATCTCTGAACCCAATGTAGTATCTTCTGTTTTCTTTTTTTTTTTCAACAAATTTATTCGAGATTCGTACGGAAATTTTCGAATTGTTCGCGATTTTTATTCTTTTCGCGTTCTGCAGACATATTTTGACATTCATAAAAATATTCCTGTTTTAATCGTTTAGCTCAATATAGTAAATTTTGTTTGTGATTTCTGAAATTTAGTGTTATTTTATGCGACTTTTAGCGTTTTTTCGCGATTCTCTGGAATTTTTAAAAATTCGTTAAAGGAATCTGGTTTCAATCTTCTAGCTCAAAATAGTAATTTTTTTTTTCTTTTCAATGACGTTTATTCAGAATTTGTGCAGCATTTTTTTAAAATTTTTCGCGAGTTTTAGAGTTTTTTCATATTTGTACTATTTTTTTGACGAGCCCTGGCCAAAGCCGGGCGGGTCAGCTAGTGGAATAAGAATATGACATTAACCCCTTGAGGGACAAGCAAAAATGACTCTAAATATTGAATTCTCACCGGAATAATCGTAAAATTTTATTTTTAAATAAGTCGAAGCAATTTTTCAACAATTTTCCTCCAAAGTAAAAGATATAAAATTTAGTAAACGTTTTCTGGGAGAATCTTGTTTAAATTAGGTGGGATATATTTTATCCCACCGCCCCTCAAGGGGTTAAAGGACTCGTTCATTTAAACTGACTTATTAAGTCGGTAGTTATAATGTCCATACATATGTGCTTGAGAAAATATCCCCTTTCAAAAATTAATTTAATTAAATATAAAATAATTAAAGTATTGAAAATAAAATATAATATTAACTCTATTAATTCATATTTAGTTAATAATATATTTATGATGTAATTAAATATATTACAAATACAGATGACTTATAATATTAAATATTATTAATGAAATGATTAATTTTAATATTAAAATAATTTTAATTGTTTTGCATGAAAAGCAAACTCATTTATGAATACTAGCCGTATTAAATAAATTTTATATCAAATTGTCTGTAATGAAACTAAGTTCAATTGGAGCATAAAGGGTTAAGTTTTGCAGAGCTTTTTCACCAATCTGTAGGGGAGCTAGGGGATGAATGGGACAAAGGATGGATGGGTCATTCTCAATATTTCAAGCAATAAACATTTATTTTAAATTGCTTCCTATTCCCATATAAGGCTCTACTACAGTGTGCTTTAAAATTAAAAGTAGGACCACATTGCTGTTTTCATTTTCCTCCAAAGTTGCATTTTCTGAAACCTCTGCTTAAAAGTAAGTTTTTTTTTTTTAGATTTGAAGATGTGAAATATCTTATACAATATAAAAAATTAAGCTATGTTGTAGTTATTTATTTTAAGGTTCAATATCGATAATTAAAATGGATGAATAGTAACCATTGTGACAAAATAATTTTTGAGGCAAAATGGTTGAGAAGGGAATGTAAGTATCATGGGGATGATTGGGACATTTCAGATGGGGATGAATTGGACATTCTCATTCATCCCTAGAGATGTTGAAAATTTTATTTATTAATTAAATAGTATTATATAGGTTGATAAATTAATAATTTACGTTAATTAATAGCATAGCTGCCAACCTGTACGGATTTTTGATACCACTAAAATTTAACAGAAATTTCTGCCTTATTTCATTATCAACATGTATTGCAATTCGGCGATTGAATTAGGCAAAATTTTCTATTTAATTTTAGTGCTAGCAAAAATCCGTACAAGTTGGCAGCTATGTAATAGTATTAAATTGTATTGAATGAGATGTTATTGTTTAAAATTTCTGAGTGTTATTTATTGTATTGTAATAATTATTAATGGATTATCAAAAAATTGGTACTAAAACTTAATCAAAATAGATAAAATTGTTAAAAATAGCGTATGTTTATTGATCAGATGGGGGAAATTATATTGAATTTTGAAATGCTGCACAAATAAATCCCCACCCCTAACATATTGGGTCGATCGGAAAGTCATGTCGTGTTGGGAAAATCAATTCGTACCGGAAAATTCTATCATTTAACTATTAGACATTGATTCCGATATCTAATGTCTAATAATTACCTGGCAGAATTTTCCGGTGCGAATTGATTTTCCCAACACGACACGACTTTCCGATCGACCCAATAATTTCCTTTCTGCATGTTTCTAAGATACATTTAATTAATATTAATTAATAAGTTATGATTGAAAATTATTAGCTATGCCATATTTAAAAGACATTTTGTACTTTCATTTAAATCTAAAATGCCTCATAAGTGGGAAAAAAGAAAAGATTGATAGCCGAAGTCTGCATTAAATGTTAAAACTGCAATAAAAGAAGTTATTGAAAAAAAAAATCGATTCGTGCTGTAAAATCACATATTACAAATATAATTACATATAATGCTATAATTATAAATTTTAATTTGGTAAAATTGAATACAGGGAAGAAAATCTTTGTGTCCCATCCATCCCTATTAGTGTCCCATTCATCCCTGCTGTGGGGATGAATGGGACAGGGAGGAACGTTTTTTTGATTTCATAATATTTTTCTGAATAATTCATAATCTAGAATAAATATTGTTCATATATGTTGTCAAATACCTAATGTATGGAATGTGATATATAATATTGATAATAAATTAAATAAAAAAATATAAAAAAATATTTTTGTGAAAATGTCACATTCATCCCCCATCTCCCCTACATTGTAAAAACTTATGCATTACGCATAGCGCATATTTCGCACAATATTTTGATGCATATGAAAATTTGTATGAATATTGTTGATATTGCATCGCATTAGTGATTTTGGAAATGGAATAAATTTGTGAATACAGCTTTTTTTCGAGAAAATTAATTTTCGATTAAAAAATAAAGTAAATTAACTGCTTCTAAATCTCAATAGGGGGTGAAAAAAAATAATCACGTGTGTGATGAAAATAAAAATAATAATGACAAGTTGTAGGTATTGAATTGATATATTAGATTAATAATAAAATAATAAAGCTGAGTACAACGAAATTATTTCAGCAAAAGCATTTAAGATAAAACGCAAATTATTAGTTCATAATCCTCAAAGGCCGTCGAAAAAAGTTAAGAAAATGGCAGAGAAAATAAAACTGGCGTTGCCAAATTATTCATATTGCATCGCATTATTACATTTAAGAATGCACATGCAACCAAAGTATTTTAACAAAATGCACTTAAAATAAAATACAAATTATCCGCTCATTAAACCTGAACGGTTGATGTAAAAAGTTAAGAAACAAATGGCAAAGAAATTAAAAATACTATTGAAAACTGATTAAAATTGCAGCGCATTATTACATTTATTAATTATTTAAGAAAGTTGTATAGAGCCAAAATATTTTGGCAAAGTGCATTTAAAATAAATCTTTTTATAAACCTTTAGGGAGTATGAAAAAGTTTATAAAAAATTATGAAAATAAAAATAATGTAGGACAATATAGATAATAAATATAACAAACATAATATTGGCATCAAGTTTAGATATTGCATTGCATTATTAGATTGAACAATAAAATAATAAAATAGTTGAATGCAGTGAAAGTATTTTAGCAAAGTGCAATTAATATAAAACGCAAATTATTAGTCCATAATCTTCAAGGACCAACGACAAAGTTAAGAACAAGGAAATGAATATGAAATTAGTGTTAGCAAATTATTTATATTACTTCGCATTGTTACATTTCAACATGCAAAGTCAAATGCAGCCAAAGTATTTCGGCAAAATGCATTTAAAATAAAATACAAATTATCCGTTCATAAACCTGAACGGTTGATGTAACAGTTAAGAAACAAATGACAATGAAAATAAAAATAATTTTGAAAACTGATTTAAATTGTATCACATTATTACATTTAATAACTACTTAAGAAAGTTGGAAAGAGACAAAATATTAAAGTGCATTTAAAATAAATCTCTTTATAAAATTTTAAGAAATATAAATAAGTTTATAAAAAATTATGAAAATAAAAATAATGTGGGACAATATACGTAACAAATATAACAAACATAATATTACCAAGCTTTGATGTTGCATTTCATTGCATAATTAGATTTAACAATAAAATAAGAAAGCTGAATGCAGTGAAAGTATTTTAGCAAAGTGCATTTAAGATAAAACGCATATTATTAGACCAAAATCTTCAAAGGCCAACAAAAAAGTTAAGAACATGGAAATGAATATAAAAGTAGTATTGGCAAATTATTTATATTGTTTCGCATTGCTACATTTAAACATGCGCTGAAAAAGTTAAATGCAGCCAAAGTATTTCAGCAAAATACTTTTAAAATTAAATATCAATTATCCGTTCATAAAAAAGAACGGCTTATGTAAAAAAAGGCGATGATAATAAAAAAAATGATAAAAATTGCATCGCATTATTAAATATAATAATTACTTAAATAAGTTGGATAAAGATTATTATGGCGATTTGCAATTAAGATAAATCTTCTTATAACCATTTAAGGAATAGGAAAAAGTTCAGGCAAGAACGATGAAAATAAAAACTATGTTGCCAATTTTTAGTACAATATTGATACCTATATTACTTTAAATTAAATATCCCTCACTTTTTCTTTAATTTTCTTTTTAAACTACAAGTAAAAGTTCTTAAAATTAATTTTTAAAATAAATTTGAAAGTGTTTTGTTAAAAAAATAATTTCAAAATAATTTTCTTAATGCAATATTCACCTTAAAAATGAAAAAAGAGCGAGTGTAGCACAAAGCGTTTACACAAACAAAAACACGCTTTGGATTGCGCAACAACACTTTGAAGTTAGGAAAAGTTACTTTTGTTGGGGTAGAGACAAACGATTTTCTTCTAAGTGCATAAAAAAATCAATATTTTCAAAGTATAACTATAAACAATCAATTTTCAGTGCCGCTATAAACAATATTAAGCTATGCACTTGCTTGATATATATTTAAGAACGATTATGCATAGTAAAATACGTCTTGACAACAATATAAGACTTCTTTGGAGTTTCCGTGCATCAAAGTAAAAGTTCCAAGGCATGTTTTTGTTTTAAAAATTATGCTTAGTTTGGGATGAAAGCATGCAAACTTACTTTCCGGCGGGGCGACCATCGCTGGGGCCAGAGATAAAGTGAGCCAAGCTATATACAACAAGATCATGAGACGGTGACGAGCACCATAGTAGTTCTCGTGAGTTTTCATGCCGCAGGTAGCTTGATGAATCTTCTACTATCTCTTAGAAGACTTAGAGCTCTCTGAGATTTATCAAGGGTTTATATACGGGTGAGATTGCATTTTTCTTCTAAGAGAGAGCTATCGAGCGGCTGGTCAGAGACTTGGTCATGCGCAGAGAAACATCGTGACGTCAATTATGGAGGGGGAGACATCATGATGTTTGCCCGGGAAAAAAAGGATTCATGACATAACATTCAAACAATGCCTAAAATATGCATTTTTATAAAGGTTTTTATAATAAATTATATTTAGATTTTTATGTAAAGGATTTTTTTAATAGAAATAAATTATATTTCATATTCTTATCACGAAGTTATCAAACTTTTGAAGCTATTTGAAATTATTTTTAAAGGAAAAGAATCAAGAAATATTTAAACTAATTTATATAAATTTTTCTGTGTAGCAGCGAAATCAAAATCATTACGTATATTAACTTATTCAAACATTGCTTGAAATATAACTATTTTCTGAGATAAAGAATAATCTGTTTTCTGAGATTTAAAGATAAATTACATTTCATATCCTTCTGGATAATTAAAAGTCATATCGCAAAGATGTTAAATTTTTGGGAACTACGCACAAATATTTTTGAAAGAAAAGAATTAAGAAATATTTGAACTTAGCATTGAGAAAGAGACATTCATGATATATATTAATGTATTCAAATATTACCTTAAATATAGATTAAAAAAAAAGTTTTTGTGAAAAATTATATCAATAGTGATCCAATAAAGAAAAATTATATTTCATATATATTTTTTTCAAAATTAAAATTCTTATCGCAAAGTTATGGAACTTTTGGGAGCTATTTAAAAATCTTTTTATGGGAAAAAAAGAGGAATTAAAAAAAATTATAGCGTTTTATTTCGTAATAATTAAACATAATTTTTGCCGGGAAGACGCCATTTAGGGCGTTTCTATGGAAAATAAGAATTCGTGACATATTGAAATTGTTAAATATTATCTAAAATATAGTTTTAAAAAGGTTTTTGTAATATACAATATTTAATCTTTTATAGCTTTCCAATAAAAAAAAATATATATATATTTAATATTCTTTTTGAAAATTAAAAGCAGTATTGCAGATTTATGCAACTTTTAGGAACTATTTACACGTATTTTATAGGGCGGCGGGACTATGAAATATTTAAATGTAATTTATAGACATCACTATTTTTGTCCCGAAAAAGTGTGATCCATGACATTATATTATTAAAATATACAGATATTGCTTAAAATATATTATTTTTTTAAGTATTGTAGTGAATATTATTCAGGTTTTTATGTTTTTATTCTTAAAATATAAATTACATTCAATATTCTTTTGAAAACAAAAGGCGTATCGAAAAATTCTCAAAAACTGCTTAATAATATTTTTAAAGGAAAAAAACCCCAGAAAAATTTACTTAAGGGTGTTCTCAAATCCAAAAGGGCAACTTTTTGACATAAGTTTTAATTTTTTTTTTTTCGGAAATGCATGAAACTAACAGGTGTTTTTGTTCAGAAACTACGTAATCGAGCTAGTTTTTCCATTTTTTTGCAAACGCAATAGATCTTTCAGAAAATCGTGTCAAAGTTGACGTTTTGAACCGAAGTTTTTCGAATTTTATATCTTTCCGCTAAAAATGAATTCGTAAATGTGTCAAAACGTTTTGCGCTTGTTGAGCAGAGCAGTTAAGAACAGCCTTAAGCATTTCTTTATAGCACTTCTTTCGTATGGTAGTGAAAAAAAGAGGATTATTTTTATTTGTTTCTGGTTTATTAAAAAATATATTTAAAGGTGGAAAAAGCAATTTTTAATAAAGAAAAATTTTATTTCAAATTATGAAAATCTATTATTTTTAAAACCTATCCCAAACGTCTCCAACTTTTGGTAACCGTTTAAAATATATATATATATAATAATAATAATAAAAAAATATTTTACTCAATCGTAATTATTAGTGTTTTTTTTCCATGTGGAAGTGAAACATAAATGCCATTCATTTTTTTACTTGTTTCTCGAAAAAAAAAAAAAAAAAAAAAAAAAAATGTGTCCTAATGTTCTTCTAAAAACACGAAATTTAGAATACACAATAATAATAATAATGAAAAAGATAAAATAATTATTATTGTTTTTATAACTATAATAAACTAATAATATGTTTAAAAAATAAATAGTGATATTTGAACAGAGCGGCTATCGACCATTGAATTTTTCAGGGAAAATACCACTGTTTTCTTATAGAAAAATTTGCCTTATTCAATCGCGCGATTAAATAAGCAGAATTTCTCGATTTTTCGATTGATATTTTCCCTGAAAAATTCCCTGGCCGGTGGCCATTCCACCGAAATATTTTAATATTTTATGTTGAAGGTGTATACACTCTTTGAAATTTCAAGATGTGTGGTACCACTATTTTTTTTTATTAGAAATTTTTTATTTAATATTTAAACCACGTAATTAGTAATTACCTCGTTTGATAACAGAATTTGTAATATTTTCCTCGCGATTTAATAAGGCGAAAAGTTCTATTGAAAAATTGTGGAAAAAATATACGCATCTTGTTATAATGTAATATATGATATAAATTATTCGATGAATAATTATCACCTCACAATTCATGTACAGGGGTGTAAAAATTTAGGCGTCAGCGGGCAGTCTCTCACCACTAAATTTTATTTGTCATTTTTCGTCTAAATATTTTGTAAGAATGCTACTGTTGCTTAAGCGGAAAAAAAAAATTAGTGGTGAGAGACTGCCCACTGGCGCCTAGATTTTTACACCCCTGTTCATAAATAATATTCGGATATTTACTTTCTTAATAATTTATTTAAAACTTTCATGTTTCTTTCTTTTTTAATGTTTTGGTAGTGTTTATCCACAGGTTTTAATAAGATGGACCCTTGAAACTATGCACGGGTTCGTGATATTAAATCTGTAATCAAATCTTGTATCGTATATAGTAAAATCAATATATAAAGCTTCCTATTCGCAAGCTTATGTGTATGTAATATGCTTTCCTATTATCTAATTGATCGATCAGCTTGTTATTTTACATTAAATATTATCTTACAGTTAACCATTCATGCCTCGACGGACTGTTAGATGGGTAGATTTTAAAAAGTGTAAGAGCTGTTAATTAAATCGGTATTATTCAAATCAAACATGTGCGTGTCCGTAAGTTGTGTACATATTAATGTTCATCCATTTCATTGTAGTAGAACAGTGTAGAACGGGGTAGAATATTTTAGAATAAATGAAAAAAATGCTTTAAAAAATAAAGTTTTGCCTTACATTATTATTATTATTATTTTTTTTTTTGGTTTAACTTTCTGATTTTGGGTTAAGACTAGTGACTATTTTTATACTCAATCGTACCACAATTTACATTTTTATTTCTTTCTCGTAGATTTCTCTTGAAAAATAAGTGTGTGTGTGTCACAGATTATTTTTTCAAAAGTGGTACAAATAGAATAAAAAAATAGCCCACCGGGACGTATAGGCTCTATTCTGTAATTAAAGGGTTAATTAACTCAAATTTTAAAATTGAATTTTATACTCTTATTAAGATTACAAAACTGAGTACTCTATACACCCCACTTAAAAGAAAAAGAAAAAAAAACTGTTGTGGTTATTAGGCAAATTTGATTTTAACCTTTCGTGTCGCGACGGGACTTTAAATAATTATTTAAGAAAATTCGATATAAAATTTATTTAATACGTCTGTTGATAGATTTGAGATTTTATATCTCTTGCAAAATATTTAACTATATTTAAAAAGGATGGTCAATTTCAAGAAGCTAATTATCTATGTAATAAGCGAAAATATGTCCGTGAGTAGCGCTGACATCACATCGACGGTGGTAACGACCTGAACTTCAATTTATTTCTATCGCAATTTTTTGAACTTCTATACAATTTAAATTTTTCCGACGTCGTAAAAAAATAATAATAATGTTTCCATATGAAATATAGTTTTTAAATGAAATTTCTTTGAAAAGTGTATATAAATATACTCATTTTTATGGTTTTAAAAATGTTTATGAATAATAATAATAATATTAATAATAAAACTATCTTAAAACGGAACGTGGAACCCGATGACGGAAAATTAAACTGTTTGTACTTAAAATCGTGTAATTAATCCAGCATTTTATTTTTTATGTTCAATATTCCGTAACTAAATTAAAACTTCTCGAATCTATAATAATATGGAAAGAAGTTTGTGTGCATGTGCGTGCTTTGCTTTGAAGAGACCGCTGAAAAGATTTAGCAGGAAAGTACCTCTATATCTGTAGTTCTGTACTTTGAAGCCTGATATTGAATTGTTGTTTAGATTTTTTTAATGCGCTTTTTAGCGATATTCACGTTTTGCGAAGGTTTTTTTTTTTCACATTAGTAAAAGAAATCCGGTTTCAATATTTTAGTCCAATATATTAAATTTTGTCCTCTTTTTACTAAACCTTATTCAAATTTGTTACAGCTATTTTTAAAAGTTTCGGGAATTTTTTTATGCGATTTTATGTGTTTTTCGCATATCGCGGCGATTTTTTGACATTGGGGAAAGGAATTCAGTTTCAAACTTTTACCTAATGTAATAAATTTTGTCATCTGTGATTTTTGAATTTTATCGATTTTTAATGCGATTTTCAAGAATTCTTCGCGCTCCGTGGCAATAATTTGACATTCGTAATAGGAATTGTGTTCCACACTTTTAGCCTGATATAGTAAATTTTTCCGCCGCAATGTTTGGAAGTTTTATCGATTTTTAATGCGATTATTACAGTTTTTTCGCATTTCTCGGCGAATTTTAAACATTGGTAAAAATAATTCCGCTTCAAACGTTTAGTCTAATTTAGGAATTTCACCACGCTATTCGAATTTTAGCGATTTTTAAGGCGATTTTTTGCATTACGCGATTTTTTGACATTGATAAAAGGAATCTGGTTACAATGTTTGGTTGATTTATTGTTGTTACCAATATAGTAAATTTTGTCCTCAGCGATTTTCGAATTTTTTTCGAATTTTTATGCAATTTTTAGCTTTTGTGCAGTTCGCGCAGATTTTTTGACATCCGTGAAAGAATTCTAGTTGCAAAATTTTAGCCCATTGTAGTAAATTTTGTCCTGTGCACTTTTTGAATTTTTAGCGATTTTTGTCAGTTTTTTTTTTATTCGCGGTGATTTTTCCACATCAGTAAAAGGAATCTTATTGTAATCTTTGGGCCAATATAGCAAATTCTATCAACTTTTCAGTAAAGTTTATTCGGAAATCGTACAGTAATTTTTGAATTTTTCACGACTTTTTTTAGGCGATTTTGAGTTTTTCACGTTCCGCAGAGATTTTTAGATATTCATTAAATCCTCTTTCACTCTTTTAGCCGAATATAGAAAATTTTGTTATTTGCGATTTTTGAAATTTGAGCGATAGTTTATTCGACTTTTAGCCTTTTTTTGCGATTAGCTCCGATTTTTACACAATAGTAAAAGGAATCCAGTTTCAATCTTCTAGCCTAATATAATAAATTTTATTATCTTTCAATAAACTTTTTTTAGAGTTCTTGTGGCGTTTAAAAAAATTTTAGTGATATTTTATGGCAATTTTTAGGTTTTGTTTTGCGCACTGTGCTATTTTTTACGGACCTGGGCAATGCTCGGCTGGTCAGCTAGATTGTACTAATAAAAGAAAATTTCTCTCTGTCTGTGGGTCCTCGATGGCTAGCAAAATCTACCGCACGTACAAAGCTGAAACTTTCTGTTAGGGTAGTCGAAAGCCACTCCTGGTGCACCTGAGTCTCAGAATTTTAAAATCCTAATAATTAGCTGTGTTATTAATTAAAAATCGCAACGCACTCTCATGAAAATTTAATTATTTCACCTCCAGTCGTCGAAAGCGCCCAGCCAACATTCGAAAATGGTTATAGGGGATGTTGGCTCAGTCATACACAGAAGCCCGATTTATACAGCTGTACCAAGATGAAGAGTCCGTATTTGGCGATTTTGGTTGATTTATTGTTTTCTTTTTTAATTAAACCTCGAACGGCCAAACTATATAGTATAGTTAAAAACGGAAGTCATATCCTGAAAGAACGTACTTTTATGTATTAAATACTGTGATTAGTGTACTGTGACACCGATGTTAACCCTTTGAATTTTTTTAAATGGGTCGTTTTCGTAGTTTTCTTTTTCTCTCAAATGGCATTGCTTCCTTAGAACGCAATTTTAGAGGTATCGGTTAAAAAAAATATACGTATGTAAAGCTGAGCCATTTTTCTCTTCGAAAGTGCAATTGTTTTTCAAACATAGGAAGTTTAACCCTTTCGAAAAAATTCGCGACCGCAGGTCACTTTGCTCCTTACAAAGACTTTTTTTACGGTAAAAGTGCTTAAAACTTTGTATTTACACATTTTCAGAGCATCTCTGCAGACCATATTTACATAATATTAGATGAAAATTTCGAACTGGGCGAAAAATGTCCGGACCAGGATTCGAACCAGGGATCTCCTGGCTGAAGCCGCCAGTGCTCTACCATCTGATCTATCCCGGACGAATCTGGTGGAACTTTCTCACCCAGCTAACCTTAATGATTATAGCATCAGGATTTACATCACGTACTAAAATTTCGAAACGTCCGGACGAGTAGAGGTATTTTTTACAAAATAAAATGCGTGAAAATTTTGACGAAAACAATAAAAACCGAGGGGTTTCGGCGCGCTTTCGCTCGATTTCGGCTCAAGTTTTCACTACTAAATATGCATAGTTTTTTTTAGGAAATTTTAAAGAAGGCTTGGAGACAGTTATATTTATAATCGATTAAAGTAGTGGAGAAATAGGACGATAAGAACTATTTTTTATGCTAACAAAACCGAGCCGAAAACAAGAACGAAAGCCAGAAGAAAACGTATTCCTTTTTAATCTAGATATCGATATTTTTTCACGATTTTTTTTCTCACGGGGTGCATAACAATCATATTTATGACTGCTGAAAATCTCAAAAAGTTCAGACAATAAGTACTATTTTTTTTTTTTTTTTTTTTTTTTTAAACTACTGAAATAGACCAAATGAAATGAAAAAATATTTTTGGGGGCGTTTTTAGCACTAAATATCAATATTTTTTCTGGGTTGTTTCACACAGGCTACGAAAATATTATGTTTTTGACTCATAAAAATTTCAATGGGCCTATATCCCTCGCGCAGATAATTGGCCGTCAAAAATCAACCAACCAACCATAAAAATTTCAAAGAGTTTGAACGATAACGATTATTTTTTTTAGAAAACATTTAATATACCGGACGACTCCCGCCCCTCCCTTTTAACGGCATGTTTCAAAATTACTCATTGACACCGAAAAAATAAAATACGCAAAAAAAAAAAAAAAAAAAAAAAAAAAAAAATAAATAAATAAAAAAAAAAAGAAAATTCAAAACATCATATAAATTGAATTCTCTTTGCAACACTGCAAACTATTTCAAAAAATAAGAAATTAACCCTTTGAAAAAAATTCATTCCCCGAAGTACTTTTTCGTTTTTTCCGCGCATTTTGCCGCAGGATTAACATTGTTTAATATATTTTGATTTAAAAAATATGCTTCATTTTATACAATAACTCTGAAATTTTAAATCTATATACAAAACTTTTAGCTAATGATCGAGTATCAATTTGTTTCAGGTATAGTCGGATTTAAGGGTGAAATAATGAGTTTGGAAATCAAAAAAATCCACCCAGAGTTTCGATGTAAAAAAAAAATAAAAATAAATTATTACGCGTAAATCAATGATTTTTACAGTTAATTATCAATATTTTAGAACGAAAATTACACAGTCGTTGCAAACATACTATCCCCCCCCCCCTTTTCCCGTTGCATTTATTTCGAGACTTTTTAATGCTAAACATCATTTTCTAAACCGATTTTTCACACAGTCAGCGGCATGTATATCAGACAAAATTGAGTTAAAGATATAAAATCATACAAATTTAAGGTTCATTATTATCATGCGCCTGGGCAACGCCCGGCGGGTCAGCTAGTAAATAAATAAATAAATCATGAATTTAACAGACCTGTAATTGAACTACGGAATAATGAAACAATCATAATTTAAAATGGTGATATAAATTACAGAAACATTCCGCGATTGACCGCTGACTAATCCGAAATTACCAAAAAATGCTCTTTTGTTGACAATCTAAAAAAATATACCATATGTAAAAAATCTATTATATTTGTCAATAAAAACTATTTTCACCTACATTTTGCACGCCGGTTAGTATAGCGGGCATTTTTAACCAGGTTAACCCGAGTGTGGTCGCCTGGTTTTCTTAAAAATAGATGTTTTCTCAGAAATTTACGTAAAAATATAGTATTTATGTTATCGAAAGATATACAGTGGCAAATGGAAAAGTCTTTTACAAATGAGACCAAAATATGTTTAAAATATATATATATAAAAGAATTGAGACATTAAAAAAAATCTTATTTGTTAATCGAATATTTTTCTAAATATTTTAAAAACGGCTTACAAGAAATTATTTAAGGGGTCCGGGGCACAAAAATCTTCAAATTTTTTAAAAACATTTTATTTCATTAAAAATTTCTCTGTTTTTTGTTGCTTAAAATGACTTTTAAATCATGTTTCTATCTTAATTAGAACAAGAAATATTATTTTTTTCGTTTTGGCTTGTTTTCAAAATCTAGCTTTCAAGCAATGGCTGTCATGGAAACGATTTCTTGTAAAAGTGCGTTTTTCATAATGATGGGTTTTTTCACAATCTCTCGTATTTAAGTTCTTATAAGTCTAGAACCGTTACAGATAAAGGGTTCAAACTTGGAACATGTCTTTTTCAATTATTTTACTTTAATTTTGATTTAGCATATTTGAAAAAAATATGATTTTTTTAAAAGTTGCCCCACCTTTTTTAAGAAAAATTTTCGTTAAACAATTTTAATTTTTTTAAAATTAATATTTTTAAAAATGCTGAATCAAAATTAAAACTTACATATTTCTTTTTATTTAAATGAAATATAATTGAAATTCTATAAATAATATTTCGAGTTATATGGATTTTTAATTACCTCACTTTTTTAATAAATTTTCCATTTATTTATTTTTTTAATTATGAGATGTTTTATCATGTGATTTTGTTTACAAATGATATGGTTAACCATCACAAAAAAATTCAGAATTTTAACTCATTAAATAAAAATTATTTTAAAAAGTGTCCCGGACTCCCTTAACCTCTTTGCGACGAGCGACACGTATACGTGACGCATAAGGTGTTCAAAAGCCTTGATTATTCCTACCAGTAATATTTAACTGTAAATTCTTTTTTATTTAATCAAAGCATTTCTTAGATTAAATCTGGTAATCATTTCCATTTTGAAAAACCGGTGATAAAATATTTAAAATTCTGTAAAGGGCTCTTGTCGTGAAGAGGTTAATGAGTTAATGTTTAATTGGAGGAATCCTTAATAAGTTTCTTCTTCTTATTATTATATGAATTTTCTAATGTATTTTCATATATTAAGGAGAAGAATTTTTGAAATGGAAATTTTCTTAATTTACTTTTTCGGGGACGCAAAGTTTAAAGAACATTTTCGTTAAGCTGAAAGAATACAAGAAAATAAAAATTAAATTTAAAAAATCAAAAAACCAGACTGCGTAAAAAGCGAATTAATTAACTATTTCTCATCAATGTGAAACTATTTTTTATATTGCTTACCTTTTTTTTATTTGCTTGTATTGAAGACTTTTAAGTTGTGTTTAATTGTTAGTTCCTATCTATAAATACTGTTTTGATAAGCTCTATAGATGTTTCTGAAGGTTAGAGTTGCAGTAAAGCTAGAGATCCTACCTATACAACTTCCAGGTTGCGTAACATTTAAACGGAGCTTCTGATTGTAAAATAGTCAATGAAACATCGTCTTCAATTTGAAAGACCTATCCAATGATATGCCACTCAATATGGTGCGTAAAAATGTTTTCGTCTCTACTGCCATTTTGTATTTTACGGCCGCTATTTTAAATTTATAAAAACAAAATGTAGCCTATAACCATCAAACGGTTAAAACAAATCGATAGAAACCTCATTCATTACAATCCATCAAGCCGTTGGGATGTTTCAAGGGTATAAAGAAATCTACATACCCATATACGCGTGAAACACATAACCCTTCTTGGCAGTCGAGTAAAAAAGGAGAGGAAAGAGGGATAAAAGATCAGAATAAAATATCTTTTTGCTCGTATTCTAATTCAGATTAAAATCAAATCGGGTTGAATACTGGCTTTTACCATCACCTAACTCAAATTCTCGGGTCGAATCCACACTCATTGTCAAACGCGAAAAGGGGTTGACCGGAGTTTATCCTCATTTTCTATGCTTCTACTTTGGTTCACGTACGGTTTAGATTACTGCTAGGTGGGTAAAAGTATATATTTAATATTTTATTCGGAGATTCCCTTTATAAATTACATAAAAGCAGACAGTTCAATTGTTACTAAAAATATTTGAATGTTAACGAGCATACAGATTCAAAGTGAATAAAATTATTGTTGTTTGATTTAACTTTATAATAGGGGGTCATTCATTAATTATTTAAAGCAAGCTTAGACTATAAATTTTACTTTCGGATATCAAAGGAGAAGTCATTCGTTCCAGTAGTTCAGGAATTATGCTGATTTATAAAGTTTGGAAATCTTAATATTAAATGAATTTTTAATCATTGCAATACAGATTGCAATGCAGGTAGCTTCTTAAACATAACTCAAAACGGTTGGGCGAAATGAGTTGTAATTTTGGAGTTGCATATTTGAAGATTCTGAAATCGATTTCTTTTAAAAAGATATAGGTTATAATTAATATTTTTTCAAACATTAATTTAAAATTTGAAATTAATATTTGAAAAAGATATTAATTGTAATTTAAGACTTTTTTTAAAGAAATCAATTTTTTGAAGCTCTAAATATAGGAATAGAAAATTATAGCTCATTCTGTCAAGAAGGTTTTGAGTTATGTAAAAAAAAAAAAAAAACTACCCGTATAGCAATCTGAATAGCAACACGATTAAAAATGAATTTAAAATTAAGAGCAGGATTGCCAATTTGGCCTTTTTTTAATTAAAAATTTTTGAAATTACAACGGAAATTTCTAAATTCAAATGTTTATACTTTAAGCAATGGCGAAATGTTTGCCTTGAATAATAATAAAAAAGAATATTGTAGGGAATTTCTGGTATGAAAGCGAAATTTCTTAATTTAGGTAAAGGACAAACTAGCAACCCTGATTAAGAGATCAAAATTTTAAACCTGCATAATTCCTAAACTTAACAATGTGACGAAATTTCAATATGTAGACGACATCTTGAGGAAATTTCCCTTAAACAGAATTGTGGAAAATATCAAACAAGGAGCTATGGTGCAAACAGATTCATTCTGCGACATTTATAATTGTAGTATTGACCATCGCTCGATTTTTTTCACGTTCCTGTGGTTGCATGCGTTCATTTTATTTGTAAATATGCGTTTGCCATATAATGTCACGTTTCTACAATCGATTAGGGACGTATTTAAGCCGACGATTGGTTATCGAAAAATTAACATTCTAGGACTTCAAATAAAGTTATTTTTGCATGTCATTTCATTTCATATTAAATCGAGGACGTTCTACAATTTCGTAATTGACTTTGGGGGCATTCCACGTCAAATCAGGCAGTAAAATATCAATATGTAACCCACCCTCACAGATTTTAATGAAACTGCGTGTGTTTGTTCTTACTATTAAGATATGATCACCAGTAATTTTTTTTGCTCCTTGGTGAAATAGTTTCTGAGAAAAAAATTGTCAAAATTTTGAAAAACTGCCGTCAGTTGGCATTCTTGATAGCTCGGTTTTCAAATGTAGCATGGCATATATATAATCATATTTCAATATCTACTTTACAAATCATCTTCAAATAATTTATGCACAATATTTAGGGTATGCAGCTTATGAAAAAAATATATTGTTACACTTATAACATTTTAAGTGTGTCTAAAAAAATATTTAAACTTTGAAGTCGTGATTTTTTTATGAAAAATAATGCATTAACAAAAAAGCATTATCAACAAAAGGCGGTATTTTTATTAAATTTATTTTTTATGGGAGATATACTTAAAGGTGTCCTTTACCTGATTCTGAAATAAAAATAGTGGGATTTTGGGTGTTTTTGGTAGTATTTCCTATTTAAAAATATTTTGAGGTGCATTTCATATCAAATCAAGCAGAGTCATTCCATGTCAGTTCCCCTAAGCCATTTAATCACTGTCACAAATTTCAATGAAATTGGGTTTGTTTATAGCTTATTTTAAGACGTAATCACCTTTAATTTTCTTGATCCTAAGTAAAATATTTTTTAAGATAAAAAAAATCTAAATTTTGAAATTTTGTTCAAAATGTTTTTAATGACAGATGTATATTCAAAGACTGCATAAAAAAGTCATTTCAATATAAAATCACTAAATAAGTTTCAAATAATGTATATCTGACAAATAATGTAGGCTGATTATTATTTATTGTTTTTTATCATGTTTAAACACTACGAGTGTCTTTTATCTTATGAATTTCTAAAATCAAGAATTTTGTCAAAAATAATGTGTTAATCAAAAATTTATTATTAACCGAAGGCAGGGTGTTATTGCTTTTTTTTAATTGTACGTAAAAATATCTTTTAAATGGTTATAAAATAAAAATAGTGAACATATGAGAAAAAATTATCAAAATTTTGGAAAAATGCCACGAGTTGCCATTAATGATTGTTCAATTTTCAAAGGCCTCATTTTATATATAAAATCATATTTCAATAACTAATAAAGAAATCTTCTTCGAATAATTTAAGCAAGGTAAATAAAGTATGTAGATTATGAAAAAAATATTGCTGTAATGTTAAAAAATATTTAAATGTGTCTAAAAAATTGTATAATCTTTGAAATCAAAAATATTTTACAAAAAATAATGAAATTATTAAAAAATCTTTATCAATCAGAGGCGGAGTTTCTGACTAATTTTTTAATTTTAAATTGTACATAATACTACATTATAACTGGATCTGAAATAAAAATAGTGGGATTTTGGTTGGTTTTAGTAGTATTTAAATCATATTTAAAATTATCAATATTTTCAAATGTAAAACCTATCCAATGTATCATCCCTGGAAATATTTTTATTTATACATTTATTTTATTTTTCAAATTATCTTTCATGTTCGTTTCTTAAGGAAAAAAATAAATAATATTGTTTTTTAGTAAAACTTCTAGGGCGAAGAGCAATTATCCCTTTCCAAAAAAAGAGAAAAATCACTAGCTCCTCACCGCCCAATAGAAATTTTCAAAATGACAGTCCTAATCTTTAAACTCATATTTGGCTGTTAATATTGAAAATTTAGCATTGAGCTGCTAATATTGAAAAAAAAATACCAAATTTCACTCTTTTGAAGAAAATTTTGACGTATTGTGCTTTTTGAATATATGCAAAAAATGCATAATCCATTATATGTATATCTTTCAAATAACTATATCTAAAAAAATATTTAAAACTTAATGAGTTGCACTTTTGTAACTTTATTCAGTTTCTAATGATATGTACCATAATTTCGGGTGTATAGCCCGCAGATCAAACAATTCAGTTTGGACCCAGAAACTTTATTCAGTATTTGAAGACCAATATTTACTGTGATCTAAAATGTTACATTTTATTTTTAAAAATTTCTGGGTCGAAACACGATTGTTTGATCCGCGGGCTATACACCGGAAATTACGGTAATTTGATTTATTTCATCACAATATTGCTGAAAGATGGATTTTCAACATATATATGTGTGTATATATATCCCTGTTCTCAAACAAATTATTTAAAAATTACTCATTTATGTTTAATAAAGCATAATATATTGTTTATACACTTATAGAAAATACATATAGTAAATTTTATGATATTATGTCAATAATGTCTAAAAGTAAAGAACTTATCTAATAGTATGTAACGAAAAATTTAACATCTGGTGTAATGACAACAAAATTTTATAATTGTTTTACTTAATTTGGATGAATGAAAAAAGCTTACATGTTTATATTTTATTGAAGTACAGGTGAAAATGTCACAAAGACATTCCTACCTCAACAACCACTGAGTATGTCACATTCACACTACAGATGATTTTTTTTTCTTTTTGATCTTTCGGGTTTGATTTCAGATGGTAATGAATTAATTAGTTTTGTTAGAAGTGTCATTGCAGTCAGCATATTAGGCTCACTATTTTTTTTTATATAATTTGTTTTGATTGACTCGATGAACAACAATATTTAAAGGGACCATTTCATGACTTTTCAATTAAAAGCTGATTTATAAATTCATCATGTTGTTTAGTTATTATTATCGTCTTAAGATAATAAGTTGATATTAAAATTTTTAAATGCAGTTTATTTATTATTTGAACAGTTGAAAGTATTTTTCAATAAGAGTGGGCTGTTGATTTTAAGTCGGCTGTTGAGCAATGTAGTGTTGGTAAAGGAACTGGTACTATTTAATTTTTATTGCTGTAAATAATATTTATTTTATTATTGTATGTATTATATTTAAGCAAGAGTAGAAATACACGATATCGTAGTCATTTTAGTACATCTTAGCATGAAAAGCTTCAATATTTATCATTAAACATTCACATTTTATGAAAATTTTGTTAAAATTGCTCATATTTTCACTATTTTTATTTTATAACTATTGAAAAGATATTTTTACGTACAATTAAAAAAAGTAATAACAGCCTGCCTTCGGTTAATAATAAATTTTTGATTAACACATTATTTTTCACAAAATTCTTGATTTTAAGAATTCACAAGATTAAACACACTCTTAGCATTTAAACATGACAAACAACAATAAATAATAATCTGCCTACATTATTTGTCACATATACATTATTTGAAACTTATTTAGTGATTTTATATTGAAATGACTTTTTTTTATGCAGTCTTTGAATATAGATCTGTCATTAAAAACATTTTTAAAAATTTTCAAAATTTAGATTTTTTTTTAATCTTAAAAAATATTTTACTTGTAATCACCTTTAATTTCCTTGATCCTGTCTTAAAATGAGCTATAAACATACCCAGTTTCATTGAAATTTGTGACAGTGAATTAAATGTCTTAGGCGAACTGACATGGAATGACTCTGCTTGATTTGATTTGAAATACGCCTCAAAATATTTTTAAATATGAAATACTACTAAAACACCCAAAATCCCACTACTTTTATTTCAGAATCAGGTAAAGGACACCTTTAAGTACATCCCCCACAAAAAATAAATTTAATAAAAATACCGCCTTTTGTTAATAATGCTATTTTAGTTAATGCATTATTTTTCATAAAAAAATCACGACTTCAAAGATTAAACATTTTTTTAGACACACTTAAAATGTTATATAAGCGTAACAGTATTTTTTTTTTCATAAAATACGTACCCTATATATTATGCATAAATTATTTGAAGATGATTTGTGGAATAGATATTGAAATATGATCATATTTATGTCATGCTACATTTGAAAATCGAGCAGTCAAGAATGCCAACTGATGGCAGTTTTTTAAAATTTTGACATTTTTTTTCTCAGAAACTATTTGACCAAGGAGTAAAAAAAAAATACTGGGAATCATATCTTAATAAAAGGAACAAACACACGCAGTTTCATCAAAATCTGTGATGGTGGGTTACATGCCTGCCTGAACTGACATGGAATGACCCTTTGCTCGCTTCTATCATTGTTTTTGAGATACGGTCTATTATTTCAATATTTCGCCCTTAAGGACGCTAAAGATATTCTCATATAATACCACATGGTCGTTTTACTATAGGCAGAAACTTGTTCCAAAATTATAGATTTATATTTTTAATAATGAAGCTTTTTATCACTTTATCTCCGTTACTTCGGAGGTAGTTTGGACTCTCATAGAATCTGTTCTTAGCTATTTAACACAAACATAAACACATACAATTATATATAATATTTAAATTTTTGATACTTGATCACTCCACCTATGTGCCAACCAAATATGGCATAGACATGAACACCCCAGGTGAAAATCGCTTCCACTAATAACAAAGCCCCAGCCACTGCAGCTGACCCGGGAAAACAACGAGGATTAATTAAAAAAATATTTTCACAAGCAAAAACAGGAGGTGACCTGGCAACCGTAAATTAAATAAAAGCTTAACAGAATTAGAGACAACTACACATATGTCTGGAGCATAAAAGATCACAGGTTTTAAGACAACTGCTCATTTGTCTGTAGAAATTTGAAGTAGAATAAGAAGTATTTGCTAATATGTGTGAAAACAAAACAAAACAAAAAAAACCCTAGAACACATAGATCAAGAAAGAATAAATAAATAATAAAACTAAAACTCAAAGCTACTAGTTCAATGTACAGCATTCAATTCAACGTTTCAAAAGTTCTGAAAGTCCGGAAATGTGTGTGCAAAATTTTAAGCCATTGTATAGTATGATGGAAGTTCTCATGTAAGAACTCGCACTATATGAGTTCCCAAAAGGAATAACTTAAATGTCAGGATTAAACAAGAGTGAAAGTCTAAAATACTAGTTGAAGAAACCAGGAATTGAATCAGGAAAAATTTCTGATACAATGGAATCGGTTGGATTTTGAAGCTGGGGCTCCCGTTTTGAAGCTGGAGACGTTACCTCTGAGCTAATAATGCTTGATTAACATCGCCGCAATATTTTTCACTTATATTATGTCATATTTCCCTGTTGATTTTCCGTATAGACTCGTTTGTAAAATGATTTAAAAAGGGATCATAAATCTATTAAATGCATTAACTGCTGGCCGATTTGCATGAAAATCTGTACAGTTTTTACGACAGTGGTTTATAACATATTTGTCAAATATGAGATCAATCGCAATTACTGTTTGGAAGTTATCGTGTTCCTCACTCCCACACTGAAATCATGATTACAGCACTTTTGTTACTCTATGTGTTAAGAAAGTTAAAAAAAAAAAAAAAAAAAAATGTGTTAGCTGTTTAAGATATTTTATATAAAAAAATTCAACAGAATATTAAAAATATTTCAATTCCAAATATTTGCAATTCCAATAAATAAATATATGGCTTTAATTTTGACTTCTTAAAATAGAAAATATTTCTCAAGGAAGCGCAGAGATCAACAATTTTAAATTGAAGCAAATTAGAGCGGGCGGCGGCGACACAAATGACTACGTCATTGATTTACGAGACACCTCGCCCTGCATACTAGGCCTGAGCGCTGACATAAAAATGGCGGCTGCCGAAGGCGAAATTTTTCAGCGTGTATACGGTCCCTTAAATATTCTTACCAAAAATTAAAAAAAAAAAAATCTGCTTTATTTTTCTGAGATCAAGCAAGTCAGAGAAATCTTTTATAAAATTCTGGTGTCTACATTTAGGGGACCGTACCTACATTGAAAAAAATACGCCTTCGACAGCCGCCATTTTTGTGTCAGCGCTCAGGCCCATTATTCAGGGAGTGGTGTACGAGATGGAATCATGATGAAGCGCAAGATTATTAGGAGAAGATGAATGAATAATCGGTCTGACTCGACATTTCTTGGCACGATATGAGCAGCAGCGGGCACCAACTCGTCATTTTGGCGTCACTATCACTTAATCGAGTTGCGAGATGAAATTGGTGCCAAATTAAGGGTAAAATAAAAGTATTTTAAGAATATTTCAGTCTGCCTGCGCATATCTGGTAGAAACCCCAAACTCAAATTTATAACAAAAAAAAGACGTCATAATGTACAATTCAAATGCAATAAACATAATATTTTACATTACATTGCCATATATATTCATCATCTTCACCATCGACTTTCAAGATGAATTAATGGTTTAGAAAAAGCTTATTATCAGTACGTGAAAGTATGACTGATTCGGCATAACTTGGTACAAAGCGAGAAGAACGGGGCGCCAATTACCAATTTTGACGGTACTATCACGTCCTCGAGTTACGGCTTGAAATTTTGGCATATTAAAGATACTGATTAGTACAATAAGAATATTTAAGTCTGCCTCGTCATATCTTGGTACGAGACGAGCAGAACGGGGTGCCAGTTCTCCATTTTGGCGGTATTCTCGCGTCATCGAGTTACGACTTGAAGTTTTGGCACATTAAATGTACCTATTAGTACAATAAGAATATTTGTCTGCCTCGTCATATCTTGGTACGAGACGAGCAGAGCGAGGGGCCGATTCCCATTTTGGCTGTATTATCACGTCATCGAGTCACGATTGAAGTTTTGGCACATTAAAGATACCTATTAGTACAATAAGAATATTTGTCTGTCTCATCATATCTTTGTACGAGACGAGCAGAACGGAGCGGCAGTTCTTAATTTTGACGGTACTATAACGTCATCGAGTTACGGACTGAAATTTAAATTCATTAAAGATACAGATTATTACAATAAGAATATTTCAGTCTGCTTCGTCATATTTTGGTACAAAGCGAGAAAGACATAATCCATGACGTGATAATATAGCCAAAATTAAGAACTGCCGCCCCTCTCTGCTCATATCGTACCAAGATATGGTGAGGCATACTGAAATATTCTTATTGTACTAATCGATATCTATAATGTGTCAAAATTTCAGGCCGTAACTCGATGACGTGATAATACCGCCAAAATGGGGAATTGGCTCCTCCGTCTGCTCGTCTCGTACCAAGATATGACGCGGCAGACTTAAATATTTTTATTGTACTAATCTGTATATTTAATGTGTTAAAATTTCAAGCTGTAACACGATGACGTGATAGTACCACCAAAGTTAAGAATTGACACTCCGCTATGCTCGTCTCGTACCAAGATATGACGAGGTAGGCTGAAATATTCTTATTGTACTAATCGGTGTCTTTAATGTGCCAAAATTTCAAGCCGTAATTCGATGATGTGATACTACAGTAAAAATTGGTAATTGGCGCCCTATCCTTCACGCTTTGTATCAAGTTACGCCGAATCAGTCATTCATTCACGTACTGTTAATAAGCTTTTCATAAACCATTACTTCATCTTGAAAGTCGGGGGGGGGGGGGGTAGTAATATATATGGCAATGTAATGTAAAACATTATGTTTATTATATTTGAATTATACATTATGACGTCTTTTTTTTTTTTATAAATTTTAATCTGACGGGGATTTTTACCAGGGTATGCGCAAGCAGACCAAAATATTATTAAAATACTTTATTTTATCTGTAATTTGGCACAAATTTCATCTCGTAACTAGATGACGTGTTAGTGACCCGAAAATGACGAGTTGGTGCCCGCTGCTGCTCATATCGTACCAAGAAATGGGGAGGCAGATCAGTCATTTCCTCGTCTACTCCTAATAATCTTGTTCTACATCATGATTTCATCTCGTAACTCGATGAAGTAGTCATTTGTGTCGCCGCCGCCCGGTCTAAATGGAATTGCCTATTTTTCGACAATTTTGATTATTTGATCATTTAAAAAAAAAAAAAAAGTATAAGTGTTATTTAAAAATAATCAAGAAATATTTTGTTTAGTAATTTATGTAATTTAGTGCATATCTGAAACAAAAATATCGAATTAATTCAATAAAAATGCAAATGAAGTTTTAATTTTTTAAGGTGTCTTAAAACTTTCAAAATCTTCATGAAATCGATAAAAAATATTACTGATTTCCATTCTGTAAGGAATTCACGCCAGAAAGAAAAAAAAACCTCGCAAAAACCAAAACAAATAAATAAAAACTATGGAAAATTCGTACTAGAACTGGAGATATACTTAAAACAATTGGATTACATTTGAGAAATAATGCAGATAAATTTAACATTACTCTTCAATTTCTGAAAACTGTAATTTCCATGGCGACCAGTAAGATTTAAAAACCCAATTCAATGGATAAGCCAAAGACATTTTTCTGCGTGTATATGATTGTATTATCTGTAGAATGAATTATTATCATTGCGATAATTATGCATTTAAAATATTTTCAATAATTAATTAATTATAATTGTAATATGCATTTGTGTTTTTCAAATTTGGGTGAGTTTTTAAAATACTTTTCTCAAAGAATGTTTTACTATTAACCCTCTGACTGTGTAATTTTTAAAAAATCAAAATTTCTTTGACTAATTATTTATTTATTTTATTACATATTCCAATCGTCATGTATTTGAAATATGTTGTACAGTATCTTTGAACATATTATCATTTGAGTTTGTACCTTCTGACAGAGGAATTTTTAAAATAAAAACTCTTCAGAAATTACGTATTTTTTAAGATTTTCTATTTATGTCTTGCCCGTGGAAATAGCAAGATACACAGGGGGCTAATTCATTATAAAGAAAAGTGCATAAATTTTGAGATTATTTTAATACACTATATGGCCAAAGGTGACCGATCACTTGCGATTTTTGACGTTTTGTTAAATATCTAGAAAAATACATGAGGAATTAACCTGAAACTGCAGGTGTGTAAACATTTTAGTACAGGTCATATATTTTCGCGAAATTTTTTTCCCGAAACCCCATAGGAGACCCTTAACATATTGAAAAAGAACGAATATCTTTTGGACAACCCTGTAAAAAAAAATGTAGCAAAAGCGTTCAAACTCGAGATTATTAATAAAAGGCTTATTGTAATAAACTGTGTTCATTTTTATCAGGATAGCATGTATACTCGTTGAGAAATTAAGGTTTTTATAAAAACAGTCCCAAATTTCGCCAAGTTTTTTGGTTATAATTTGCAGAGTTCTTAATATAAGAAAAAGTTCTTTTCAGAAAATATGACGAACAACATTGTACACAATACTCTACAGTCAGAATTAAAAAATAATAAAAATTGGATGAAAAATGAGCAGGTTTACTGAAAATAGTTTCACTGCGCATGCGCAGATGCAATCAAAATATAATGTGCATAATGTGTTAGCTAAATGTATAGAGCAACTTTTGTAAAAGTCTCAAAAACATAGTTTGAAAAGTCTGATAATAATCGTTGATAGAATAAGCTCAAAATCCGTTGTTCCCAAAATGAAGCAAAAAGATGAGGGGTTGTATCCAAATACGTGCAATATTGTGTATGCTAAATTGGCACTAATCAATGGATATATGAATACAACCCCTCATGTTTTTGCTTCATTTTGGGAACAACGGAGTTTGAGCTTATTCTATAAACGATTATGATAAGACGTTTCGAACTGTGTTTTTAAGACTTTTACAAAAGTTGCTCTATACATTTAGCTAACACATTAGGCACATAATATTTTGAGTGCATTCGCGCATGCGCAGTGAAACATTTTTTAGTAAACTTGCTCATTTTTCATGCAATTTTTATTATTTTTTAATTCTAACTGCAGAGTATTGTATACAATGTTGCTCGTCATATTTTCTGAAAAGAACTTTGTTTATATTAAGAACTCTGTAAATTGTAAGCAAAAAACTTGGCGAAATTTGGGACTGTTTTTATAAAAACCTTAATTTCTCAACGAGTATACATGCTATCCTCATAAAAATGAACACAGTATATTACAATAAGCCACTTATTAATAATCTCGAGTTTAAACGTTTTTGCTCCATTAGTTGTTACAGGGTTATCCAAAAGATATTCGTTCTTTTTCAATTTTTTGACGGTCCCCTATGGGGTTTCGGGAAAAAATCTTCACGCAAATATATGACCTATACTAAAATGTTTACACACCTGCAGTTTCAGGTTAATTCCTAATGTATTTTTCTAGATATTTAACAAAACGTCAAAAATAGCAAGTGATCGGTCACCTTTGGTCATATGGTGTATATTTTATGTTTCAGCATTTGAATTAACCCATTAACGCCCGAATTATTTTCTTCTTTAAATTTTAAATTTTGGATTTCCCACCACTTTTAAAAGAAGAGTAATTTTTATCTTATTTTATCAAGGAATTTGTGTCGTGAAAGAAAGTATATATTTATCTTCATATTTACTGGTGTGAAAAGCGCTTTCTTGTCTCTAAGTCTAGTGATTTAAAAATATGCCACTGGGCGTTAATGAGTTAAGTTTTTTTGCGGATCGTGTTACGACATTTAAAAAATATTTCTTATATTAAATTTGCCGTATTTATTTACTTTAAGCTATTAAGAGAAGTGGAAAATAAGGTCAAATCGTATAGTTTGGTGAAACTGGATAGCCCAGTTGTTATTCAATATGAGCAGCCCTATAGTGAGTAATGGTTGAAATTCTAAGCTCTAAGCGAAAATGAAGAAGCGGCCATTACAATATCTTCATACTAGCAAAGGAAAAAAATTCTCGTTTTCAAGTTCTTAAATATGAACACATTTGATATCACCGAAACGATTTATATTATTACGTGTAGCATATTTAATAAGGATTTTTGTTCCTACAATTAAACTGTTGCTAGCATTTAAAAGGACATTTTTACGACTTGCTTTCCGACTCACATTCTCTTGGGGTAAAACCAGATAACATATGTGCTTTTATTGAAAAAAAAAAAAGGTCCTGGAAAACAGTAATTGAAGAACACATAGACAATGTTTGAAGAAAAGTGAATCAAAACTACATGGAGAAGAGTGATTAGGATTTTTATAAGATAGAAAAAGAGGTGAAATTTTTTATGCAATTTCTCAAATTGCAATAAAGAGAATTATCTTTTTTTCTTTAAATATTAAATCATTAGACATATAATTAAAATATTATTGTTTTACTTCCTTAATTAAAGCTGTAAATAATATATATATATATATATATATATATATATATATTTTAAGAAAGTCTAAAGTTTTTGATTTCTTGTAAATTTAACATATCCCGGTTTTAAGTTTAACTTATCCAGTTATAATAACCCGGGGTTATTTGGCTTTTTATAAATTATCATTTATTAATAAGAATGTCATGAACTCATCATACATTTAAAATGATATTCAAATACAAGGATAACTGCAAAGTATGTACACAAAGTTACATTAAATTCTGTTGAAAATGCTGGCTTCGGGAATTAACCTATAATAAGGTATGCAGTTTTATCTCAATTTCACTTTTTTATTTTATAATTTTCTAAGAGTTGAAATCAGCATTGAATTTCTTACAAATATTTATATAATTCCAATAAGCTTTTAAAAATTTATAATCAATTGGTGTAAACACTCTATTCTCATTTACTATAAAACCTTTAAAGTTAAGTAATTGGAGATGATCACTAGATTTAGAGGGATATTTTTCTGAATTAATCAACATAGTGCCTGAGAAGAGTTCTTTGAACCTTTTAACTAGAATCTTATGCAAATGTAATGCTCTTATGTGGAACACTACAGATTAAACTGCGTATAGGAAATTAAAATATACTATAAACAATACAAAAGAAACATCATCTTATTACCTAAAATATAAGGTCAAATTTCAAACCGCTTTTTGATATTATAAACTTTAATCTTAAGATGAAAGAATATTGCACACAGTAAACAATGCAGAAACTTTTCCGGGAAAACTTGGTGTAACCTCGTTATAAGTAATGCATGTTGTAAAGTCTTGTTGAGTTACGAAATCTAGCAGAAATTTTACAAAGTGCTTTTATACTTTGATAGTGATGCTACGAATTTATGCACTCATCGTCAGTGATCTACAATATTGTTTATGTCTTATAGCCGAGTTGTTTAGATTTCCATGACGCTTTTTTATATATGACAGTACATTGCTGCATTATTTTGGTATATATAAAGATACTCTACTCTAGATCGAGAGCGGAATTGTAAAGTTTCCGAATGGTTTTCGATACTGGACTTACGAAATTTGCATAAATGGTTGATTTTAGTAGAAAGTATAGTTTTCGTGTGTTGTCAATATGTTTCATTAAATTTTAGTTTCTTTAACATATTTTTAAATTATTATTATTTTTTAAACTTCTTTATTGTCCCACGTGCGAACGCTTCGCCGAGAGAGACAGCTGTCTGTTACTTATGCACATGTTTTAAGGAGATTGTTAGTTGATTTTCAGAATAAAAAGAATGCGTTAGTTTCGTTTAGGTGTTCTTTTCTCGCGTCTCTAGCCAACTTGACCCATGTCCTGTGCCCCTGTAGTAAGATGAATCTTCGAATTGAGTTGCATAAAGATTGAAGTGAAGATCACGGATCTCTTATTAATACATTCAATTCATTTCTCACGCTTTTGAGAGAGTTAAGTTAAATTGGGAATTGTTACTTGTAAAACTGATGTCTAGTTTTTCTGATTTAACAATTAAGTTAATTATGTTGATGCTTTGTTGATTCTTATGCAGTGTTAAAGTTTACGTAGAACTGTAAAAGCTATTTTTCAAGGGCTTGTATGCTTTTTATTCTACAGAATATAATAGCGTCGGTGTTGCGGTGTTGATTTAGGTCGCAGGTTGGCATGCTGACCGCCAAATGTGGAGCTTGGGCCGAAATTTGCGGGTTCGATACCAGCGCATCTGAGCGGGGAGACTTTCAGGGTTTTCCTTGTGCGAGAACGTTAATGCGGCCATTATCCTTTCAAAAAAATATCCTTGAAGGCATTCCCCTTATAACAATATGGTCAAAATTGGACGATGTTTAAAAAAAAAATCCCTCACATGAGCAGGGCCAATCAGAAACTTCAGGTTTACCAGTTTTTCGGATACGTTTTTGAATAAAGGTGTCCTTTTGCTGGCTTTAAATTGAAAAAGACGTTTCTATTTATCTGGAAAAGTTATGTTTCTGAATTTTCTCATTTGCTTTTCGCCTACAAGTTTCTAAAGACAATGGAAACATTTCCAGAATCGTGGAAAACTGACATTGGATTTTTTGCAAGTGCTTCTTTTATATTGCGAAACAGGCCGGAATTTTTTTTTACTTGATTAATTATATGTTTTCCAATCTTATTGAAAAAATCGTATTTCATGTTTTAACAATCAAAATGACCGTATAATTTCTAAAAGAACAATGAAAACTATCGTAAAGATACATTGGGTAGTATCAATTCTAAGATCTCAAATTTAAAGGCTTTTATAACAACTGGAAAAGCGGAGATAAATAAAAATGTAACACTTTTCTATATTTCAGCTCCACCTAGGTTACTTTAAAGGTGTTCCAGCTATATTCACCTTTAATGCTGTTTAATTACATTACAAATAATGTTTAAGAAGAATTCTTGATACGACATAAACGTTTACAAAAATTCAATGAAATTTTGTAGTTACATCAGAAGAGTAGTTGGTTTCATAGGTATTTAGAAACGATTTTGAATTAAAAAAATACCTTTATTTGTTCAAACGATTTTGAAAAGACGTTTGAATTTATCTCAGATACCTATTCGTGTCTGAGTTTTCAGAAGAAAAGGATTTCCAGAAACTATGAGATTGTATTGAATTTTCTTAGATATTTCTTCTATATCAGAAACATTATTATTAATTTTTTACAGCGTATGTTTTCGAAGAATATTCCTGGGAAAATGGTTTATAATTTTTTAAAATTGTATTTCATTTAATGATATTGTGTGCCTACCCTTATGAAAAATGTATAATTAATATTGTACTTAATCTTTACATTAGAAATATTTACAATGGTCACAGAAATAATACCGTTTTATTGAAATTTTCTTAAATTAAAATCAAATGTTTCACGAATATTTTATGAATATTGTAGACGATATTATCTGTGCATTTCAGATTGGAAATACATTTGAATCACTTTAATTCTAGTGCAATATATTATATAAAATCTGTTTAATGACGTGCATTTACTGCGATATTAATTTTAAAATGTTCTAGCATGATTTTTCATTCTTTCTTTCTTTTTTCTAATTTTCTTCTTCTTTGAACTAATGATTTTCTTGGAAATAAATGATCAATATTATACCTATTATATACCTAATTCAAGATCAATTGCAGTAAAAATCATTTTTCTCTTTGAATCATCCTGTATACTTTAAAAAGTTAAAATAATAATTATGTACAAATAATTTCTTTTCTGGTTTTTCTGCACGTTAAATTTATAGTTTCACTGGAAAATGTATAATTAAACTTACTGCAATGATAAAGAGAAATGAATAAACAAAGATGTAGTACCTAAACTATGACTTGCATATTAAAATATATTTTGCAAGTAGAATGTATATTGTTTCGATCGTCTAAATAAAGAGTATTGTACTAATTTAAGGGTATTTTTCTCGGCTTCACAAATGATAAAAATATTCCTAGTAATTTATATCCCCGTCCCCCTTTTTAGGATTTCGTTCATCACAGGAAACCATTAGAGTCTAGTTTCTCTCTCAGTTCGTCTGTTCGTCGTCACAGCCTCGTACACGGAAACTATTTAAGTTACAAACTTTATATATATATTTTTTTTTACATACAGCTGAACCCCTCCCCCCCCCCCCCCATGTCATACCCAAAATCATAAAATTTTGAAAAAGTCTTATTCTGTACTATTTTAATTAAATGAGTTCATTCTTTTTCGATTTCAAAACATAGTCTTAATAACAGCAAATTTCGCTGAATGTGTGTAGTGTAGTGATAAAGTACTTGTCTTCTACGCAGAAGATTGTGGGTTCGAATCTCTCAGGCGGAACTTTACAATTTTGATTTTTATTATTTTTACACTTTTTTTCAGATGGATTTAATTAAAAGAATTAAAAGAAAATCCCTTCTTTGCCCATTCTAAAGGTTTATTTATTTTTTTATTTTTTTGCGCAGCGGTAATTTTTAATAAAATCTCTCTTTTTTTTTTTTTTTTTTCAGACAGAAAAAAGCTGAAATTTCAATCTACAACCAAATTTTTTGTTTGCTACTGCCATCTATTGGCCATTGTTTTAAATATTAGGACAACTTTTTTCATCTTATCATTACAAGAATTATTCACGAATTGAAAGGTTTTTTTACTTTTTTTATTTCGAATTTTAATAAATGTTAACACCCTTTTTTTGGCGCCATCTAGTGAGTGTTTGGAAAGTCAAACGATCAACATGGATTTTTTCTGAATTATTTGAGCAGTTTAAATATGTTTTAAATGAGTTTTTGCTTTTAAAATTTTTATATTTTATTTCTACCTCGCTAAATCTTTGACATTGCTTTATTTAAAAATATTTGGATATTTTAATTTTGTTAAAGAATTTTTCTTGAAGATTTTTAATTTGATTTAAAAATATTTTTCTAATTATTTTTAAATTAAATGTAATGGTGCTGCCATTTATGTAATAATTTAATAATTATAAATTAACAATTTTGATTTATAAATTTAAGGATAAAGTATTTCAAAAGACATTTTAAACGAAACTCTCTTTGCGATCTGCGATTACACTTAACCACTTGTTTTTAGAATAATGTATGACACATAAGCAAACTGAAATAGAAAAAAAGTACGTTCTAAACAATGACAATGCATTGCAATTAAAAGTTTTCTTTGGCCTCCAATAAAACACTTGACAGCATCCGATGTTTTATCAGAAATGAAAGAACGATTTTTATTTGATGTGATTTCCCCCCTCCAGTTTAGTTACATTATCATGATATGCGTACTCAAATACATTTTATTAATAGAATGTGTAGCGTTGCGTTTTTGCAATTTATGAAGACTGTATTAATTAAAAGAGGGTTTCACATATCGTCACAAATTAATTAAATTTAAAAAATAAAAAAACCCGACTGCGTAAAAAGCAAACTAATTAATTATTTCTCATCAATATGAAACTATTTTTTATATTACTTACCTATTTTTTTTATTTACTTGTATTGATTACGTTTAAGTTGTGTTTAATTGTTAGTTCCTATCTATAAACACTGTTTTGATGAGGTCTATAGATGTCTATGAAGGTTAGAGTTGCAGTAAAACTAGAAATCCTACCTACACAACTTCCAGGTTGTGTAATATTTAAACGAGGCTTTTGACTGTAAAATAGGCAATGAAACACCGTCTTCATTTTGAAAGACCTATCCAATGATATGCCACTCAATAGTGTGCATAAAAATTTTTTTCGTCTCTACTGCCATTTTGTATTTTACGGCCGCCTTTTTGAATTTATAAAAACAAAACCTAGCATATAGCCATTGGACGGTTAAGACGAATCGATAGAGGCTTCATTCCTTAAAATCCATCCAGCCGTTGGGATGTTTCGAGGGTATAAAGAAATCCACTTAACCCGATATGCGTGAAACACATAATTCTTCTTGGCAGTTGGGTAAAAAAGAGCGTTTTCTTCATCTACAACAAGTAAAACTGTAGATCAGGGGCAACAATATAAATTTTGCAAGTTATTTTTATTTTGATCTCACTTTGCATAATATCTAATACCCTATAATCCGCAATTTTAAATTTTAAAGTCACTAGGGGATCCAACCCGACCTTCCCGGATTACAGAATATAGGGAAAAATCATTTCTTTAAATTGAAACCTGTAATATATTTTTTACATTTAATATATTTTTTTAAATTTCCCACAAATAATACCAAAAATCATTGTATATGAAAAATTGAAATTATACATTCAAATAAAATTTTCAAATTTACTAAAAGCAATACTTTCGTATTAGCTTCGTACCAGGAGTTAACAGCTGAAGACATCTCCAAAGATTTCACTGTCTAAAGCCTTTTTGATTATGATAATTTCATTGGTTTAAGCGCATATAGTTCAATTAAATGACTTAAATTTGTTTTTTTATTTATATTTTATTATTTTATTTATTTATTGATGAAATTTTAATTTCGTTATGGAATATAAGTAGGAAACAAATGCTGAAATATTTATATTAATTTAAGTGTAAGCGGATTTATCTTTCGTAATCGTGTGGATGCGACAGAAATGGATTTTTTTTAAATCATGCTTGGAAATTATTTCTAAAACCTTAAAAATAGAATAAATTGCAGTATAGTTTTCAACCAAATTGCGATGCAGTTTTTCAAATAATTGCATTTGAAATTACATTTTTTTCTCTATTCGATGATATAAAAATTTAAAATACGCGATGTTTAGAAATTTAAAAAATTGCAGAAAAAGCGAAATTTAATCGTCTTCTGTTGCCAACGTCGAAATGACGTCAGCGTTACGCACGGACTCGTTTGTCCTTTATAATATAGATATATATTTATAAGCATAGCAGATATCTTGAAGATTGAAGAAATCTCGCTTTTAAAAATTGTTACGCTAAATATGATTTCATTCAATTGTATTTCATGAACTGCTGATTCTTATATATTTTTAAAAAATAAGAAGTATATTCCTGGGGCTCTGCTTCAGGGAATTCTTCCTGTTGTACAATAAATATTATTACCTATTTTTAAAAACTATGCTATTTTAAGATTTGAATATATCTACAGAACGTTTTACATTATGATTTTATTACCATAAGCTAACATTATACAGGAGATTTTATTCCACCCTTATAACAATACTTACTTACCTGTTAACCATGAGACATCTGCAGACATTGCAAAATTTGCATAAAATTTAATGCAATAAAGATAATTCTGAAAATATAAACACCTCTTCGGACTTCTATTTAAATTAGAAGTCCGAAGTTTTTATAGTTTTTGTGCGCAAAAATATTTGGTGGTCTTTCTATAATTTTATCTCTTATTTAAGTAAATCCTAATCTATTTCGATAAAAGAAAAATACCAAAATCAGCCAAAAATAGCCTCTTATGTTATGTAAAATATTGCAATTTTAGTTTAATTGTGTCAAAATAAGGTTTTAATTATGGTAAAAGTTTGTTAGTCATTAATTATGTCAAAAAATTTGTTTAATTGCGCCGATTTTAATAACTTCTCTTATTTGTTTTCTGATGCGCTATAAAATACAGTTGCTAAGAAATTGTTAGAACAATAAGGTAAAAGAGAAAGAAATACCTATTAATGGAGGTAACGTAAAAAATAAGGAAGTAAAATACTTTATGTTTTTCGAACAGATGCGCGAAATTCTATTAAACAGCTATTATACAGCTACACTCATGTCCAAAATTAAGGTAACAAACATGAAATCTGTGAAAACCGATGAACTATTCAATGTATTGCCACGAAATTTGGCACAGAGGTATATTACAATAGAAGAAAGAATATAGCGACATAACAATATGGAAAAGAGTTTAATTATGAATTAATATACAGGGTATATGAAAAAGTGTTAAATCATGAATCAGAGATAAAGCATTTATCTCGGTAAAAACATGTCTAATATGTAGTGTGACCACCGTGCACTACTATACAAGCCTCAGAACGAGCTCTCATACTGTTTATGAGGCTGTCAATAAATGTTTGTTGCAACAAAGCTCATTCTTCCAAAACCGTGGCTTTTAACTCCTGGCGGTTCCTGAGAGGGTGGCTACGCTGTGCAATGGCTCTTCCTAGAGCATCCCAAACTTGTTCAATAGGATTGAGGTCCGGAGACCTCGATGCTCAATTCATACGGCGAATATCCTCTTCTTCAAGAAAATCATCAACAATGTGAGCTCTGTCTGGCTTCACATCATCGTCCATAAACATGAAGGCCGGACCTACAACTCCCCGGAACAACCTCATATAGGCTTCAAGGACCACATCCCTATAGCGATGTGCGTTGACAGTACCTGCATCGAAGACTTTCAGCGGTGTACGACTGCACAACATTATGCCGCCCCAGACAAGGATTCATTTACCACAAAATCTGAAATTTCCAATGCCGAAATTGAAGACTTTGCACCTGCGGCGGCATCACACCGCCGTAAGCTAGTTTTCTATCTGAACAACAATCAAGCGATCGTTCATCACAATTTCCTCTCCCAATTTATTTTACGTAGGAGGGATGATAGCGAGCTGCACTTTCTCGCCAGATGAAGATCCGACGATAATCACTCTGCGTGCTAAATCTCTACTCATCACTGAAAAGAACACGCCCCATTCTTGTTGGTCTTAAGATTGCAAGCTTCGGCTCCACAACAACCGGTCTCTCCTGTTGGATGCAGTGAAAAGGACACACACGAATGAACACCGGGTGTTAGGGATGAGGTCCTTGAAGCCTATGTGAGGTTGTTCCGGCATGCTGTAGGCCCGGACTTCATGTTTATGGACGATAATGCGAAGCCACACAGAGCTCACATTGTTGATCATTTTCTTGAAGAAGAGGATATTCGCCGTATGAATTGGCCCTCGAGGTCTCCGGACCTCAATCCTATTGAACATGTTTGGGATGGTCTAGGAAGAGCCATTGCACAGCGTAACCCCCCCCTCCCAGGACTCGCCAGGAGTTAAAAACTTCGCTTTTGGAAGAATGGGCTTTGTTGTCACAAACATTTATTGAAACCCTCATAAACAGTATGAGAGCTCGTTGTGAGGCTTGTATAGCAGAAGCACGGTGGTCACACTCCATATTAGACAAGCTTTACCCGAGATAAATGCTTTTTATCAGATTCATGATTTAACACTTTTTCATATATCCTGTATCTTAATCGAAAATTAAAATATTTTCCATATTGTTATGTTGCTATATTCTTTTTTCGATTATAATATAACTCTGCGCCAAATTTTGTGGCAACACAGTAAATAGTTTATCAGTGTTAACAGATTTTATGTTTGTGACCTAAATTTTGGACATGAGTGTAATTTATAATGTTTAACAAATGTATTGACAAAATTTCAAACCGATCCGATTGATTTAAGATATGTAAAGCATTCAGAATTTAACATTTAAATTAATTATCCAAGTGTATAATTTTCTTTTTGGTGAAAGGTAAAATTTTAAAATCGTCAGAATATCCATAGAGAAGCATTATGACACGTAAGAAAATGTTCTATATTTTTCGAATGAATCAACTAAATTAAACCAAAATCTATTCAGCTAATTCCTAATACCACATTAATACATCATCCACCTAATTTCAAGGTAATAGGATGCTTTCTGTGGCAGTTATTGTTGGACAGACCTACATGCAGGCACTTACCAAAAATGTTTGCCTGTCCACAATAACTCTCCGCTGACGTTTCGGTAAATATGTATGCTTTCGCTACCTGTTATTCTTAGACAAACCTTAGTCGGTAATATAATTTGTGAAGTCTTTATATTTCAAATTAAAATTCAATTTCCTGTGATTTATTTAATTTTGAAAGGACATTTTCTATATGCCTGCAGCGTGTGTCAAAACTTCACATATAGATGGTGGCAGTGATAGGTAGCATAGAAGGGTGGCAGTGAATCATAGATAGGAACTGCATAGGCTACAGACAGTACAAGGTGAACGTGAACCATCCCTGTTTGGAATGTTCTCGAAAGACAAACCATGGACGTCAAGTTTCCATGTATTTTTCAAATACTTACAATAAAATATAAATGCTTCAGCAATATTAAAATAAAAATATTTTTGATCTGATATACATTAATACAATATTGGCGAAATATTTGACCACCATGGATTTGATAATGTTTGTCTATTTATAATGTAAGAGTTGGAACCCGTCAGAATTCGACGTAGTGTACAAATAGACAAACGTTTCCAAATGTACGAAAATATAATAGCATAACCTAGTGATGTGCGATTTTCGATAATTCAACAATTGGAAAAATCGCCATTGTAGAAAATAACAATCGATATATAGTCATCGATTAATTTCCAAATTCTACAATCGAGATGTTCTAATACTGATTGTCTTACTGAGAAGCTAAAAGCACTAATTGCAAGATTTAGCGATTATTATGGTAGGAAAGTTGATCGCAGTGACGGCGGATAACTCTTCTGTAGCAATTATTTACTTCTGAGTGAGGTTTGAGAGAGGGGAAATATGTGATGAACGATCGCTTGATCGATGTTCAGATAGAAAAATAGCTTACGGCGGTGTGGTGCCGCCGCAGGTGCAAAGTCTTCAGTTTCGGCATTGAAAATTTCAGATTTACAGCGTTTTAGATAGTCATAATTTATAAATGGATATTTTCCAATCTTTTTGTTAGTAACTGATATTAGTTAGGAGGTATAGTGGTTTTATTATTCAGTTCTCTAGGAGATTTCGGGGTGCAGTACCGGCTTTAGTTTCTTTTATTTTCTGTATAGTTCCTTTCGGTTTCATATATGTAAATTATATATTTATATATATTCATATATATATTTGGTTCTGTATAGGTCCTTTCGGCTACCCACATTGGATTTATCCTTCAATTGCATGTATATGAATTTTCTATTGGAGCCTTTTTCTTTTTTCGGCGTTTGACCAGTTTCTTCAAGCTGTTTTTCAATTGCCCCTCTCCACTCCCCTAGAGATGTGTGCCACAACATACCCCTCCTTCCATCGTTCTCCCCTCAGCTGCTGTCTATTTTATGGCTTTGACACCTAATTCCTTTTTTCTGCTCTGACTCCCACACCTCCTCCTATTAAACTTAATTTTTTTGACCCACCCTGGGGTTATTCGTTCATCCACTCCTTTAGTGTGAAGTCCTTAAAATAGATTTTAAAGACGGTTTTAAGGACTTGACTCTAAATGAAGTGATGAACCAATACTCCAGGGTGGGTAAAAAGAAAATTTGAGAGAAAAATAATTTAAGATTAAGGGGAGAAGGTTCTGGGCAGAGAAAAGAAGGAAGTAAGCTGCCAAAGCCGTAAAATAAGCTTCAGCCGAGGCAGGGAAGAAAGAGAGTGTTGTGGTAAAAATCTATAGGAGGCAATGAAATGGGTTGGTAGAAACGGGGCAAACGCTGTAAAAGAGCCGAAAACAGAAAGGGCTCCTATAGAAAATGCATATGCAAGCAATTGCCCATTGTGTGTAGCGAGCCAGGGTAATAAAACCAAAAGAATCTAGGGTGAAAAGAAAGAAAATAAAAGACCCCAAAACCGGAACTATATCCCGAAAGCCTCGATAGAACTGAATAACATAAGCCACCATGCCTTCTAACCAATATCAGTTACTAACAAAGAGATTGGAAAAGCCAACCTCTTTAATTTATAAATTATAATTTAAAACAGGAACGCGGTAAGTCCGAATCTGACTCTGATGGTTCTATAGATTTCGATTGTCTGGTTTAGAACTGGGCGATGATGAAATGGTTTAAAATTTTTCTCCCATCCCAGATTAATCTTTATAAGATCGGATTGGATACGATAATCAATTGATTGACAGAAGTCATAGAGAAACAACTGACACAATCGAAAACAATCCAGATGGCCATACAATCGAGAAAATCGATAAAAACATCTTGTCATCACCCAACACCATTATAATCACTACGGAAAATATATAATAAGCCCTTCCGAATTATCCACGATAGGAGTTGTAGCTTAAATAAGCAATAAGTAGTCATAGGCATTAATAGATAACAAAAATAAATTCTATTCCCAAGTGCGATATAAAGTTCATGCGATGTAAAGATTAGAATTTATATAAATTTATTTGCTTGGCAACTTTGCAGCAACTTTATTAATTTATAAGTATTTTTTTTTAATATAAAAATTAAAAAGAATGTCAAGCTTTTAAAGTACGCTCATTTATCAAAAAGCAGAAATTGTAAAATCAGAAAACAATTATGGGGCAGGTTGAATCAAATAGGAATGGAGCAAGTTATACATAGCATAAGGCGCTAAAGATAAGGAAATTCGTATATTATCTAAAATAACTACTAATATATTGCGATTAAATTAAAAAATATCATTATAGTACCAAGCTTAAGAAACAGAAATTGTAAAACAAGAAGACAGTTCTGGGCCAAGTTAGATTACATAGCAATGGAGCTAGTTATACACAGTATAAGAGACTCAAGATAAGGAAATTTATATGATTAGTATTTAAAAATAACTGCTAATATGCATTTATGAATAAATAATATGAAAAGATGCAGAAATTTATTAGTTAAAATAGTTTAATTGCGACAATTACCGATGCCTTCGTAAACATTTTAAATAAACAATAAAAAATCTGCTTTAATGACGCTAATGTATTCTTTAATGACTAGCGATTTTTATCGAATAACTTCGAGATTTTCAGCTGAATAATTGAAAATAAAATGATACTACCATCTATTGCTATATTCCACAAACATTGTTGAGTTTTATATGTGGCTTATATGTGATAAAGGAGTAAAAATTAAAAAAATGCACATTTCATTTTGAAAGTTGTTTTATTCGTTGTTATTTGTTACTCGCGGAACAGGCGTAATCGCAGCCCCTTCAAGACTGACAGGAAAATCATCCCGATTACGGAAGATGTCATCGGAATTACTTATAAGTGAAATTCAATACGCATCTTTTATACTCTTACATTTTAACTCTTATGCATTTTCTACAAAAAAAAAAAAAAATTATGGAATAATCTAAATAAATTATGACTCATGCAAATTTAATATTTTGTTTAATTTCATATTCCAATAAATTTGGATACTTTGAAACTTATTTCTCTGAAAGTTCCCTTTCAATACAACCTCATATGAGGTTATCATACACGAGAGGATTAATAAAATTGTTGCAGGAGAAATCGCAGGCCAGAAAGAAATGAGATTATATTTTAAATAGATTAATAAATGACAAATATAAATCTTGCATAAAAAGATTTTAAAATACATTAAAATGCATTTATTTGCTTTATATCTCTTTGAAGGACAAGTACGATAAGGAAACCAATTTCATTGATTAAAAGAAGTCACAAAATACCGTTTATTTGAAAATCCATCCTGTTAAGTAATCAAGACACTTTTCCCTTCGTCTGTACGATCATTAGATTGAAAATAATGAGCATTTTATTGTAAATGAAAAACCGGAAATTGTCGTTGAAACACCAAGTTTAAATGACTTTAAGAAGGAAAAAAGAAAAAAATATTGTTAAATGAAGGCGGAACTTACAAAACATATTAGTTTTAAGCATCGAGAATTATAATTATTACAAGCTTTTATTTAACTTTCCTTGTCTGCCCGTTCGCTAAAATCTTGCAATCCTGTTTTTACACACTTCCTGTGCTACAATTGACCCAATTTTTGATAATGTGACGTAATTCCGGTGGCAATACAATATTCTGTAAAAATATCCGAAATTTGCTTCCGCGACCCCCCCAGGGGGAAGAGCATTTGTCCAATAAGAGTACGCTAGTGTCATCACGTACACTATATGGCCAAAGATGACCGATCACTTGCGATTTTTGACGTTTTGTTAAATATCTAGAAAAATACATGAGGAATTAACCTGAAGCTGCAGGTGTGTAAACAGTAACAGTTTCAGGTTAAGTCATATATTTCCGCGAAGGTTTTTTCACGAAACCCCATAGGGGACCGTCAAAAAATTGAAAAAGAACGAATATCTTTTGGATAACCCTGTAAAACTAATGGAGCAAAAACGTTTAAACTCGAGATTATTAATAAGTGGCTTATTGTAATTACTGTGTTCATTTTTATGAGGATAGCATGTGTACTCGTAGAGAAATTAAGGTTTTTATAAAAACAGTCCCAAATTTCGTTTTTTGCTTATAATTTGCAGAGTTCTTAATATAAAAAAGTTCTTTTCAGAAAATATGACGAACAACATTGTACACAATACTCTGCAGTCAAAATTAAAAAATAATAAAAATTGGATGAAAAATGAGCAGGTTTACTAAAAAATGTTTCACTGCGGATGCGCGAACGCAATCAAAATATAATGAGCCTAATGTGTTAGCTAAATGTATAGAGCAACTTCTATAAAAGTCTCAAAAACATAGTTTGAAGTGTCTCATAATAATAGTTTATAGAATAAGCTCGAAATCCGTTGTTCCCAAAATGAAGCAAAAACATGAGGGGTTGTATCCATATATCCATTGATTAGTGCCAATTTAGCATACACAATATTGCACGTACTACTGCATTTGGATACAACCCTTCATCTTTTTGCTTCATTTTGGGAACAACGGATTTTGAGCTTATTCTATAAACGATTATTATCAGACTTTACAAACTATGTTTTTGAAACTTTTACAAAAGTTGCTCTATACATTTAGCTAACACATTATGCAAGTTATATTTTGATTGCATGCGCGCATGCGCAGTGAAACATTTTTTAGTAAACCTGCTCATTTTTCATCCAATTTTTATTATTTTTTCATTTTGACTGTAGAGTATTGTGTACAATGTTGTTCGTCATATTTTCTGAAAAGAACTTTTTCTTATATTAAGAACTCTGCAAATTATAAGCAACAAACTTGGCAAAATTTGGGACTGTTTTTATAAAAACCTTAATTTCTCTACGAGCAATCATGCTATCCTCATAAAAATGAACACAAGCCACTTATTAATAATCTCGATTTTAAACGCTTTTGCTCAATTAGTTTTTACATGGTTATCCAAAAGATATTCGTTTTTTCAATTTTTTGACTGTCTCCTATGGGGTTTTGGGAAAAAATCTTTGCGGAAATATATGACCTATACAATACTGTTTACACACCTGCAGTTTCAGGTTAATTCCTCATGTATTTTTCTAGATATTTAAGAAAACGTCAAAAATCGCAAGTGATCGGTCACCTTTGGCCATGTAGTGTATTTTACCACGTAAATGCCATTGATTTCTAGAGAAATAAGCTGATGTTCTTCAATTGAGTCATGGCATGATTTGTAAATACGCCCTCTTTCAGCTATACACAGGGCGTGTATGGATGTGGGTTCAATCCTCAGGATGGAGTTGATTGATTTTTTTTTTCTTGCCAGGAAGCTGGAATTAAAATTGTATATCCATTTTGTTTAAAAATAAACTAATAAAAAATCACTTGCAATTTAATTTATTTCTTTAAAAAAATATTTATTTCAATCAATTGTCCTTCAACATTTGTTTTTCCTTTTTAGTACATTATAATAAAAGCTTATCTTTAAAACATTTTTTTTTATATCTAATTTATTTCTCAATTTCTTTCTTCAGTCAAAACTTTCATTAAGCTTATTAGAAAACAGTTGTGCGTTTTATTACTTGCAAGAAAACGGGACGAGTTAAATTAACTTTCATAAAGAGTCTTGAAAATTATCACGAATTATTTTTACAATAATGGTGGGTGGTTCATCTTGGGGCATTGTTTGATTAATAATGTTTGTACATTTTATTTATTTATTTATTTATTTATTTATTTATTTATTCTTTGCTCATTTATTATACAATGAATGTTATGTATTGATTGATCCCATGGCTTATTAAAAATAAATAAAGGACTGAAATAGGCGTCTTAGAAAAAGTGTAATTTAAAGAAATATACACCCCTTCAATTGTCCTAACCGTCCACCAAGTGAGACGGGTTATGACAAAATGTTCTGCATGTTATTTATGCTGTTTGTGATAAATAATTTAATAAAGAAGGATATGATCTAGTGCTATATGATAATAAAACTCGCTAATCATTAAAGAAGAAATTCGTATTATTAAAGGGGATTTTTTAAAAAATGTTTACGAAGGCATTGTTAATTGTCACAACTGAACTATTTGACTAATAAACTGATACTTCTTGTCATATTGTACATTCATAATTGCATATTAGAAGTTATTTTTAAATACTAAACATACAAATTTTCTTATCTTGAGCCCTTTATACTGTGCATTAGCCCCATTGCTATGTTATCCAACTTGCCCTATAACTGTCTTCTGGTTTTACAATTTCTGTTTCTTAAGCTTGGTACTACAATGATATTTTAAAACTTAATCGCATGATATTAGTAGTTATTTTAGATACAGCAGATACAAATTTCCTTATCTTGAGCCCCTTATATTGTGCATAACTTGCTCCATCGCTATGTGATCCAACCAATGGCGTTATGAATGAGAGAAGGAGACGTGGGGGTAGACGTAGGGTAGTGTAGTGATGGGCAGAGTGAATGATTTTACTATCGAATGAATCATTCGGACAGGCGCAAAAACACAGTTTCTAATCTTTGCATATATTTTTAATGAATTACCACCAGAAAGTTTATAAACAAAGAAGCAAAAGCATAGTTACCAACCTGCGCAGTTTTTTAAATCAATTATCTTCAAAAATTTTTAGATTAAAAAGAATTTTTATATTTTTATGGGGGTCTTAAATTAATTCTAATCAAGATAAGAAACTTCTTTTTCGACACAAAATTTCTGGTAGAAATTGAATAATAATAATAAATAAAAAACAAAGTTTGGCATATATGCTTTTGCGCATGCCCGAATGATTCATTCAAATAGTAAAATCATTCATTTTTCCCATCACTAGTGTAGTGTCTACCGATTGCGAGTGAAGTGACTGTGAATGTAATCGCAGGATGGTGGCTGTTGTTTGTTTACATCGGAATAGTGATTGATTAACGCCGGGGCAAACTTCCACCAGTAAAATCAAACAGAATATTTTGGGTTATTCAGGACAGAAATTCTGCATGAATAAGGCATTTAAATAAGGCAAAAATTTGTATTTAGATTTAATGGCTAAATTTTGCACTAGCGTTAATTAGGCCCTGTGGAACCGGTTACAAGTGAAGTTTCATCTTTTTAACCCTTTCAGGGGTAAGCAATTGCGTTTCTGTAATGATGAAGTCACACCAAAATTGTAAAACAAAGTCATTTCAAAATAGGAAAAAGCAATTTTTCAATTTTTTTCGACCAAAGTTAAAAAAGTAAAATTTAAATAAAAGTTTCTGGTGTAAATCATGATTAAAATTAAGTGATAATATATCCCACCGCCCTTCAAGGGGTTAATGATATGCCAATACCTCTTTATTCATAGTGTCATGCTCCTATCAGGGTTGATAGTTTAGTTTCTTTTTTTATTTAGAAATTCCAAATTCATTCCGGAAATTCCGAACAGTAAGTTTTATTTTATTTAATAACGGAAATATCGTGATTACACATAGTAAAAACTCTTTATTTTTGGAATTTCCGGTATGAACTTGGAATTTCTGAATAAAGGTGAAGGTGAAATTGGAATCCGTGGATTCAACCTGCCCCATAACTGTCTTCTAGTTTTACAATTTCTGATTTCTAAGCTTGGGACTACAATGGTATTTCAAAACTTAGTCGTATCCTAAAAGTGGGTATTTTAAAAGTTTAACATTTCTTTTTAAATATTTTTACTTTTTATATCCATAAAATGCGTATAAATCAATAAAGTTACTGCAGCGTTGTCAAAACAAAAACAGTGATATGAATTCTGATCTATTTATCGCATGAACTTCATATCACACTCAGGAATAGTATGCATTGTCACCTATTAGGATGTGTGAGTTCTTATTGTTTATTTACTTTAACTCCTGCAATACGGTTTCCCGAGATATAAAATAAGCAGGTTTAAAACTGTGTAACCCACTATATCTCAATATATATTATACATGGCTTTTAAAACTCCTGTACTGTACACTGTAAAAAAAAAAATACGACCAGTTTTCCTGTAGGAATCGGAAAAATAGTTGTCCTTATCGTACCGGAAAAATTTTCCGACCCAGCTCGGAATAAAATCCGTAAAATACCGTTTTACTGACTATTTCTTTTTTTTTTCCGGATTTTATTCCGAGCTGGATCGGAAAACTTTCCGGTACGATAAGAGGGCAACTATTTTTCCGATTCCTACAGGAAAACCGGTCGGATTTTTTTTTTACAGTGTAGGACATTTTTTTGCATTTTTTTTCTTCTAAACATCAAATATGACTCCAATTTTGCTAGTCTTCAAAAAATGAGTTTAAAGTGTTGCTAGATGATTTAAAATTTAAATCTTACGTCTCTTAAATACTTAAAGTTTTTTATTGTTTTATTGGAATATTTTTTTAGAAATAACATAACGATATCTGGTTAACTCTATGATTAAAGTAACCCCATATGAGATTGTATTCCAAAAGAACCATCAAAGAACTGTGCATATTCTTTATTTTCTGTTTCATCATATTTAAACCTTATATGAAGTTCAATAATGCTTGTGAAAAGCAGAAATAGATAGCAGAATAGTTTTCTTTTTGAATATTCAGTTGGACAATTTACCATAGCCATTTTTTTTCTTTTCTGTGTAAGAGATAAGACGGGCTTAGCCAACCCCGCATTTCAAATTAGTTTAGGCTCGAATTTTATACGAGTCTTTGGGCTCAAAGTGAAAATTTTATCTATTCACAAACTGGAAATGAGAGTTTTATATTTGAGAAACAAGAACGTATCTTATGTTCCTTAAAGTGTTTTACAATTCTTTAAAACTCACTTTGAAAAGGCAAATGAACCAGGGTTGCCAATTTGGCCTCCAATTTTAATTCGAAATTTCAAATTCATACTGGAAATTGTGGAAGAAGAATTTTTACTTTATGTGATCCCTAAATGCCTCTTATTAAATGAAGTATAAAATACTATTCTTTATTTCTAATATGAACTCTGATTTACTGAATAAAAAGGGAGGTCAAACTCACAACCCTGAAATGAACTGTTATTGATAAGGTATAAAGATAAAAATTCTACCTGATTGTGAAACCTTTTCACGGTATTAAAAACATAACGAAGCTGTGAAATACCCGTTGTCTATCATCACTTTTTGTTTGTTTTCCTTTTCTAGAATTAATGGAAAACAGAACTCGAGTCTTTCTGCTATATTTGCACAATAGTGTTAAAAAAATATAAGGATTGTGACGTTTGTAGATTTCTGTCGGTAGTTGCTCATAAATAGCAAATTCACTATTTTAAACAGATTTTCAGGTATATGAATAACACGTAACGTTATCATGTAGGTGCATTTAGGATTAATACTTATTCCTATGTAAGAAAAATTTTAAATGGGAAAATAAACCTTGAAAGTATTTCAAAATGTTATTAAAATTTTTCTACTGTGCACTTTTGGTATCGGGCTCTGGCTCTGACGACGCAAAATTTTTGGTCGTCGGTTTGGCTCGGGCTCAGAAAAAAAAGAGCCCGAAGATCTTTATTCTGCATGAGAGAAGATATTTTTAAGGAGTTTTTTTGTTGATCTAAACAAGAACATGGCAAAAAAAATTTTTTTTAACATTTTCAGAGTGTTCAATGTTAAACATATCACAAAACACTGTTTACAAACTTAAGAATAATATTTAGTGCTTCTAAACTTTATATCAAGATCGTTTTGTAATGTTACACAATCTAATAAATGCAAGGTTTTTAAAGATTCAACGTTATTTGCTTTTAATAATCAATTTCAACTCTATTTTAACTGCAAAATATGTTTTCCATCCATTTAAAGATAATTCATGCATATTAAAAGATAATTAAGAAACAGTTCTCTAAAATAATGACAATTATTTTATTTTATTCAATATCTTACGTATACCAACGCAAATTTTAGAATTAACTTTATTCAAGTGACTTATCGCTTGAAACGTATTTAGAGGAGAGTGGGAGTAAAAAAAAAACACTATTTATTTTTAAGCTGTGCAAATCGCTCAAATGTATAATGCTAAATATTTTTACGTGCATAAATAACGTGATTTCAAATTAAGCTTTGAATTTTTATTCACAAAAAAGACTAAAAAATAATAATAAATAAATAAAGTTATATCATCTAATGCTTCAACGCTAAAGCTTTCAAAATCAGTGATTATTTTACTATAATTAGCACATGTAGGTCCTTATATATTTCTGTATTCTTTTAATGCACATGAAACAATATTATAATTATAATTTCCACAAATCGCAGTCTTTTGTCGCACTATTTATATAGGATGGTTTATAGCTTTAGCATTATTTCTTCTTTTCAAATAGAAAAAAAAAAATCGTTGATTTTGCAGAAAATAGACTGTCAGCCAGGATGCCAGTAAAAGGCTATTTATTTTCCTGAAATAATCTGTAATTATTACCAAATTATGGGGCCCACCAGCGGCCGAGAGGTTCTGCTCTCAAAGCTGGTAGACGGGAGGTGCTGGGTTCGAACCCAATCGCGCCCGTCGGCCTAATCGTTCGGAGTTTTCCGTGGTTTTCTTCGAACCTTGGATTTCCTTGCGTAAATATGGGTTATGTTCCCTTAGAAGGACCCCCACGAAGGCCACCTCCCCCTTCGGGCCCATATCCCAAGTGTAGATAATGGCGTCATAAAACAACAACAACTACAAATTTACGGGCAAATTCTATTAAAATAGCAGAAAGTTCGTAATAAATATAGATTATTTCCGTAAAATAAACAGTTTTTTTTTATTGCCGTCCTGGAAACTATTTTTTTTAAATCAACGGATTTTTCTACAGTGAGTGATTTAAATAAGATTTTGATTAAGACAACTGAATCCGAATAATTTACACACACACACACACACACACACACACAAAAAAAAGTTTTAAGGAATAAGTTTCAAGGGACTTTTCAAAACTAAAATTTTGTTGATCTTGTAAATTTTTAATGTCCATTTTCTTGAAAATGGAATTCTTGTTCGTATAAATGAAGCAGGTAAATGTTCCATAATCATTGCAATATAAAATAAACCAGCACGCGCTTAAAATGTCATCCCAGACATAATGCCTTAATTCTTAATATCCTGGGCAAAGGGATAAGAAAAAAATCCTAAAAATGGCTAATAAACTGTCACGAAAAAACTTAGGCCATGTTAAACAGTCACCTACCCCTTACGGTTTCCTTATTTTTAGGGTTCCGTACCTCAAAATATAAAAATGGAACCTTATATCTCTCTTTGTTGTCCGTTTGTCATTCAAGATCGTTTTTCTCAGGGACGGCTGAGGGTATAGAGTTGAAATTAATATCAAATAGTAAGATCTAAGGTCCCATTGTTGTGTAAAAAATTTGACCTAATAACTTAATGAAATAAATACTTACGGGATTAAAACCACGTTTTTGGAAATTCCAATTATGAAAAATTAAGTAATAAATAAACATAGAGATATAAATTAATAATTTTCGGATCTTTACTTTTAGCTGTGCTGTAAGGTCTTCGTTTGTGACAAATTTCAAGGTTCTAGGTCAATCGGAAGTACCACATAGTTTTTGAGAGTAAAACCTATACAGTACTTCGGGATGACCTAGAACCTTAAAATTTCGCATGGCGGAAGGTCTTATCGCACATGTAAATGTAAAAATCCGAAACTCATTAATTTAGAAATCTATGTCAATTTATTCCGTGACAAAATCGTGAATTTGTATAATCGGGAATTCCGATTGTGTAAAAAAGACAGAATTATAAATTAATCATTTTCAGATTTTTTTTCTTTTCATGTGCTAGAAGACCTTCCTTCGTATCAAATTTCAAAGTTCTAGGTCAACCAGAAAATCCCTATAGGTTTTCTAAGTAAAACCTTTAGGGTACTTCCGGTTGACCTTTCAATTTGGCACGAAGGAATGTCTTATAGAATAATAGACCATGTAAAGGAAAAAAAATCCGAAAATCATTAATTTATAATTGTCTGTCGGTTTGGTACGTGACAAACTCGTAAATTTCCATAATCGCCAAATTAACGAATTGTAACGGATTTTTTTTTTATATTTGTCAAAAGACTAGGTGCTTACTAAGCTTTACGGTAATATGAGGGGTTCACAACCATAGAAGACCAAGTCCATTTTGAAAAAAATTGAGATAGTCCATTTAGAATGTGCATAAAATCTGTTTTATCTACTCCCACAATGAACCAAGCCTATTTTCACATACTTTATAATATATGGCCTCTATTTATAGACTTGGTTCACTGTGGGAGTGAATAAAACATATTTTATGCACCTTCTAAATGGACTATATCATTATTTTTTCAAAATGGACTTGGTCTACTATGGTTGTGAGCCCCTCATATGACATAAACAGTACGGAACTCTCAGGGTGCGAGCTTGCAATTGTCCTGTTTTTTTTCCTACAAATGATGGCTTCAAAATTATTGAAGAAACAATAATTTGTGAAAAGAATCTAAATGAATGTAGCAACAAATTCGTTGAAGAGAAATCAATAGCACCCGAATTCCAAGATCTTGTAGCTGCATTATGTACCTAACGCAATTTTTTACATTTCTTTTTAAGAAACGAAAAAGATGATTCGGCAATGCTAATGAAATTAGAAAATCAAATTGAATCAAGGAAAACAGTAGTCGGAACTGGTAATCCCTAAGCTTTCTTCCATCTCACACATGTTAATATTTCCTGAAAAATGCAGCATAGTAGCGCCACCGGTTAGGTGATTTACATCAAAATGTAATCCGAAACAAGTTATGTCAACTTCTAACTGAATCTGAAGTTTGATGAAAATTTGTGCAATAGTTTTTGGGATACAGCTATTGCGGAAGTCGCGAAAAATGCAGCATAGCAGCGCCAAACCCGTTGGGCGATTTACACCAAAAACTAAATAGCACTAATTTATATCAGAGACTAACTGAATCTGAAGTTTGATATGAAAATTTGTGCATCAGTTCTTGAGATAGATTTATTCGATAGAGCTGATAATCATGAATAATGCAGCATAGAAGGGCCACCTGTTGGGCGATTTACATAAAAAATAATCAGAACTAAATTATATTAAGGAATAACTGAATCTGAAGTTTTATGAAAATCCGTGCGTTAGCTCTTGAGATAGAGCTATTGCGATAATCATGAAGAATGCAGCATAGCAGCGCCACCGGTTGGGCGATTAACACCAAAAAGTAATCAGCATCAATTTATATCCGGGATTTACTGAATCAAAAGTTTTATTAAATTCCGTTCATTAGCTCTTGAGGTACAGCGCCCACAAAATTTGTGTCACATACAGACAGAGTGAGTCACAGACTCACAGACAGACATTTTGTAAAAACATGTTTTTCGAGATCTCTGACCTCTAAAACGTGTAAATTCGTCGAAAACCGGTATTCGAAAAATTTTACGAATCCAATACTTCTTTCTTGTAAAGATAGAAGAAAGTAACAAGGAGAAAACATGATTCTTTGACAAATTCTTTTAAATATAATATTTGTTTTATTTGCTAAAAGCTTACATAGAGTAAAGGCCACTTAATCATGCCACTTAATCAGCCACTTAATCAGCCACTTAATCATGAAAAAAAAATGACTGATTATTATTTCAAAAGAAATATCTATAATTCTTTACTATTGGATGATGATTGGAGAAAAGATTTTGAGCATTGAAAATATTTTATTTGGAATCAAAAATAAACTATTTATGAAACATGAAACATATTATCTCATTGTGGCTGATTTGGAGCATTTACCATATTATAACATATTTTAATAATCCCACAATTTTTCATCAATTACATATGGGCGATTCTCCAATAAGTGGGTAATTTTACTCGTGGTTTAGTGAAAAATAAGAGTTAAATTTTAAACAATTTTTTTTTTTAGAAATAGATAAGACATAAGGTAGTGAGTAATAAGTATATAATATTCCGGCATAAACTTTAAACAGTATTTTTTTTAAACATTATTTTATAAATTAATTTGGTAATAAATGCCACTACTGCCCCCAAGATAGTTGCTTACATTATAATTCAGGATTTTAATTATTTTTTTTAAAGATATTTATTTTTTCCAATTGTCTTTTTATAATAAAAAATATAGTGTTGGATATCCTATCTGCAATAAATTTATATATGTTTCAAGTTTTAAGAATAAGGAACAGGAGTGACATTTATAGGGACAGAAGTAACATACTCTTTAAAATATTCAGTTTAAACATTTTAACAATTATAAATTATTCAACATCTGTGTATTTTTTAACTATTTCAAAATTGGATTAATCCTTTAGAAATAACCAACTATAAAATAATGGGTATGTAAATAAATAAATTTATTCGGGCAATTTTAGTGAGAAAAAACAGTGCTTACGTAGAAGAAACTTTTTTCATATTAAAATTTATTCGGTCAATTTTAGTCAGAAAAAAATCCCTGCAGGCTCGGCCTACAGGCGCAGGTTGATTTCGAAGTTAAGTACTAATTTCAACTACAAAAACTAAATCATGATTAGATATAAACCCACTTTAACAATTGTATCTGGCCGCTTATGACGAGTTTTTAATTTCATTTTTATATGAGAGCTGATTTTATCAGAATCATTTTAAGACGGTATTCCAAAAAATACTTTTCCATGCTCAACGACTCGAAATTTTCTGACACATTTTCGGATTCATTTTTAAAATAAGAAGAAAAAAAAAACAAAACAACAACAAAAAAAAAAACAGGAAACTTGCTGACGTGATTTTTGAAAAGATTTAAAGGCGACCTGTTTTTTTTTTTCGTTCAATTAATTAGAACTTGATTTATAAACAGTTGTTTTCTCAGTAGGACAATATTTTTCGTTTCCAACGCAATCGCTTCGGAAAATTCGGTTCAGAATGACCCTTTTCACATAATTTTTGAAATATATTCTGCCTCTATCACAAAATGGACCATTACGGTACATTATATAATTTCTAAATACGAAAACCTACCAACTGGATTCATTTGAGAGCAAAAATGAATTTAAAAATGAGTTAGAAAATAAGCAGTTTGTATTTGAGTACACCCTTAATACGATTATCTTTTCTTCAACCGCTATGTATTTTTAATTGGTTTTTACTGTAAGAATTGGTCCTATCAGAAACTTGTCCGTATAAAAGTTGTAGATAATATTACGAAGATATATAATAAATTTAATTGGAATTGATATCTTGAGAATTGACGAAGGTATGAATTTTTTTTCTCCTCAAAACCCTATTTTTTGCGCCCCTTGAGCCCATTTTTTATTCATCATAAATCTGTCATACACAAATTTTAGACACCTTTTTTAGAAGTAAGAATAACTTTAAACTGATTCGACATGTATTATAATTAAGAAGTTATGGGTTTCTTTCGGTTTTCACAAAACCTCTCCCTATTTCCACCCCCTTGGTCTGATTTTACTTATTAACGAACTTGACCGAGATTTTATGCCTCTTGATTTTATACATCAGTTTGGAAGAGATTTGTGCAGAATTATAGAAGTTATCGTGTCCATAAAAAAGTGATACATATATATATATAATATAATAATATATAATATATGTTAATAATATATGATATAAACATAAAGTTTTTTTACTGGGGATCGTTTTCTGTTCTAGGGGTCATGATCGGTGAAGATCTGCAAAAATGTTTCAGAAATTCCAACATTGGGGAGATTGCAATAGGTAGTATTTCACACAAAATCTACCTAAAAACAGTGCTTACGTACCAGAAATTTTTTCATTTTTAAATTTATAACTACACAAATTGCCTTCAATAAAACATCTGGAAGTAATTGCACGAGGGACAGAAGTGACTATTTGAATATTTAAAATACTATTGAGTAAAATTTACTGTTATTTTCTTAAACATTCTTTTCGAAATTTTAGAAAAGCATTACAGAATACATTTTATGCTAAAGAAAATTATATAAATGTTAAAATATAGTATATAACCACAAAGTACACAAATTACCCACTTATTCGAGAATCACCCATATGCAAAATAAATATTTTATAGTAGTGATGCACATTAAAAAAAGGGACTAAATAGATAATATAATTTGCGTGTACCATCACTCCTCTAAAACGTTACACTCACCGGGTCACAAGGGGTGACGGTTTAGCGAGGTTTCATTCTATACGGGGCTCCCAAATTGTCCTTTTTTAATACTACTTTTTTCAAAGAAAATCGTTCTTTTTAGATTTTCTTCCACATTTTGTAGAAACCTACTCCGAAGGTTATTTCCACTTCAAATGCTACAGAAACCTATCCCAAAAATGTTTCTTAAAAAATAATGGTAATTAAAATGCGGATCATTTGGGAGACCTGCTGTATATGAATTTTTTTCTTAATTTTATAAATCTTCTTCATATTTAAAGAAAGGTTACTCATGTAACAGTCATACCATTATTTAGACAAACATTTCCCTTCTTTAGTTTCCTCTAATTATTTATTGCTTTAATATTTTTGCTATACTACATTTTCTCTAACTGAGCTTCAATGTATGTGGGGTTTTTTAATCCTCATTATGTATTCATGTAATCATTATTTGCCCAAATAAGTGTAATTTGTGTCAATCCTTTATATATGTACAACGATTATAAGCTGAAAAAAATAATATAAAATGCATAAAAAATAATAATAAAATGAAGATTCTTGAATATAAATTCAAGAATCTTGAATCTCGAATTATCTTGAATATAAATTCAAGATTTTTTTTTTTGTCAGTGTCTATAATGAGTGTCTTATGATAGTCTCATTAACGATCTTATTGACAAGATTCGAAAGATATTTTTCGATAATACTTTTTCTGTTCATATTAAAATAAATAGTTTTTAGAACTAAATATAAATTGAATTAACAACAATTTGGCCTCATTTGTTGCGAACCTAAACAAAGTTATTAAATATAATAATGTATAGTAGTCTGAGTATAAATATTCTTAACCTTATTCTCCTTACCACTTCAAAAGAAAAGTAATCCTTGAATACCTTTAATGTGCCCAAAATTTTTTTAAATATTTTATAACAAGAAATAAAAATTATGCGTCAAGCATAGATTATGAAACACTTTCCAGCATTTCCAGAATACTGTAAACGGAATTTCATTTAATAATGTGAAAGAAGATATCTTACTTAAAAAATGTAGAAAACGCATAACAACTGAAAACGTACTTTCAGAAATTACCAACTGAAGACTGCAATGTATCCTTTGCGTAGCCCTGTATATGATTATAATCTACAAATATCTCTACTAAAAATTGTTCTGCTGGAAAATGCATAACTCAATTAAAAAAGTCCTTCCGGCCAGTGCCGGGAGGAAGAGGTAGCTTTCATATTCCTTATTTTAAAAAAGCCAACTTATATTATTCAAACACACAAAGCTCAATTAAGTGGAAACCGAATGTAGGAGATTCAATACTAATTTTTATCAATACTAAATCATTATGAATGAGAATTTCGTGAAATTGGTCAGCTTTATCCAAGCTGCTTTTATTTAAAGTAACTTATATTTGGCTGCCAAATTCGGCGATTTCTTAAAGTGCCTGCCATTTTAAGACAACTTGGTGGATGAGGCTAACCAGTGAACTTGGTCGAGACCTTAGTAATTTCTGTGCACATGCTCACTCACATCGGAATCGGTTGATGTATACGAGTTCTGTCGCAGGCAAAAAATCAGATTTTTCAAAATGTCACCCACGTTAGAAATTGAAACTGCTATATCTGAGCCATTTTTTAAGATAAAGACAAACCAAAAATACTCCTGAATCATTATATCAAGGTCAAATACTTAAGAAAGAAACTTTTTCAATTTCTAATTTTTTTGCACCTCACTTTAAATATATATATTTTTTAATTTAATGGCCGCCATTTTGAAACAAGATGGCTGATGAAGCTGGCCAGCGAACTTGGTCGAGATATTGAAGTATACTATCCACAATCCTTCTTCCATCGAAATAGGCGAATACGTGTGGTATCGCGAGACAAATACAAGATCGTTTCAAAGTGTTAGGCATGATAGAAATTCAAAGCGCTATAATTCAACCACTTTTTAAGATATAAACAAAAGAAGAAATTTTCAGAAACAAAATCTGCTCCAGAATCTTTGTATCAAGGCCAAACACATAAAAAAATCTTTTCATTTTCCAATTTTTTAACACCTCATTTTAAATTTTAAATTAAATTTTTTTAAAAAAATGGCAAACCTTTTGAAACAAGATGGCGAATGAAGCTGGCCAACGAACTCGGTCGAGACATTGGTATGTACTATGTGCAGACCAAGTTACATTCAAATCGGTTCATAAATACGCCTGTTATCGCGTGACAAAAATCAGGTCGTTTTAAAATGTCAGCCACAATAGAAATTCAAAATGTTATAACTCAGCCATTTTTTTAGATATAGACGAAACAAAACCTGTTCCGGAATCTTTCTATTAAGGTCAAACACATACGAAAAAACTCTTTTTCATTTTCCAATTTTTTGGTATCTCATTTAAAATTTATTTTTTTTAAATTTTTTTTAAATGGCCGCCATTTTGAAACAAGATGGCGGATGAAGCTGGCCAACGAACTCGGTTGAGTTATTTGTATGTACTATGTACACACCAAGGTACATCCAAATCGGTTCATAAATACGTCTGTTATCGCGTGACAAATTTCAGTGCGTTTCAAAATGTCAGCCACACTAGAAATTCAAAATGCTATAACTCAGCCATTTTTTAAGGTATAGACGAAACAAAAACTGCTCCCGAATCTTTTTATCGAGGTCAAACACATAAGAAAAAAATATTTTTTCAATGTGCAATTTTTTGGTACCACATTTCAAATTTAAATTTTTCTTAAAATTTTAAATGGCCGCCATTTTAAAACAAAATGGCGGATGAAGCTGGCCAACGAACTCGGTCGAGACATTGGTGTGTACTATGTATAAACGAAGTTACATCCAAATCGATTCATAAATACGCCTTTTATCGCGTGACAAAATTCAGGACGTTTTAACATGTCAGCTTCGCTAGAAATTCAAAATGCTATAACTCAGCCATTTTTTAAGATATAGACGAAACGAAAACTGCTACGGAGTCTTTGTATAAAGGTCAAATAAGCAAGAAAAAAAATATTTTTCCATTTTCAATTTTTTGGCACCACATTTCAAATTTTAAAATTTTTTAAAACTTTTAAATGGCCGCCATTTTGAAACAAAATGGCGGATGAAGCTGGCCAACGAACTCGGTCGAAACATTGGTATGTACTATGTACACACCGAATTACATCCAAATCGGTTCATAAATACGAGAGTTACAGTGTGACATAGGTCAGATATATATATATATATATATATATATATTGATATATATATATATATATATATATATATATATATATCAATTTTGAACGGAGGGTGGTTTCGGGGTCTGGGGGTCATGATCGATGAAAATATACCAAAATTTTTTGAAATCGCTTTCCTCCGAACGGCTGCAATAGGTAGCTTTTTGTAAAGAAAGCTACCTAAAACACCCTTAAGTAACTTTCATACACAGTAAAGCTTATACGAATGCTTTTGTGTACCCTTGTATATGTTCCATAGAATTTATACACACCACATACACTGTTAAAAATAAAGTGCGATGTTTCACCAAGAAAATGGTTAAAAGTCGCTGAAATTTAGCTGCAACCAAGATATAGGTGATAAGTTTCACCAGTTTATTGGTGCTTTCATAAATACCATTATATTAGTGAAATGTTAAACCACGATTCAGGTTTTTTATAAATCCAATTTTCTGGTGAAAGGTTGAACCATAAATCAGGATTTTTTAAAATCCAATTTTATAGTGAAAGGTTGAACCATAAATCAGGGTTTTTTAAAATCCAATTTTCTGGTAAAAGTTTGAACCATAATTCAGTTTTTTTTAAATCGAATTTTCTGGTAAAAGGTTGAACCACAAATCAGGATTGTTTTTAAATCCAATTTTCTGGTGAAAGGTTTAACCATGATTCAGAGTTTTTTTAAATAACATTTTCTGGTGAAATGTTAAATCATAATTCAAGGTTTTCTCTATTCCAATTTTTCGGTAAAAGGTTGAACCACGATTCAGGATTTTCTCTCATCTTTATGAGGAAAGGTTACACCGGATTGTAGTTTTCATTTTTTTTTTCCCCCACTTTGGTTTTCATTTTATCATTTTATGGTATAATAATAAACAAAATTTCAGATTATGCGAGATTATATTGCAGTAGGGAAAGCATATATATATTTTTTCATTAAACCGAACATTATTAAATTTTTAATTATTGATTCGATTGTCTTTGAAACATATTTAAAAAACAAATGTAAACCAGTTTGATCTAATCTGATTTCACGAAGAAACTGCATTTTTTTTTCTTCTCACAAATATTACCATTCTGTCATTGTACTTTTTGGAATATTTCTCTGCACTCACTTACACTTAGTCCATTTAGTGCTTGCTTATTAACAAAAAAATATTAAAAAAAATAATAATAATTTTCTTAGATTTAAATGCATACCCAGTTTTCATTATATTTTAATTTAAACAATGGCTGAATGAATTTCTTCAACCAATATTAATTTTTGCACAGGTTTGAAAAAGTTTTTCCCACAACGCAGTTAGCTGCTGCTTTCATGATCTGTAATTGTTTTTTTTTTTTTTTTTTAATTGTTGTGAATCTATAGATGGGCGATTTCATGGAGAGTTTCACACACATAACGCAGGCTTTAATTTGCATTTATTCAATTATTTATTAAATTTTAATGTTAATTCTGATTTTAAGTGGTATGGTAAATAAGTTACTGATATATTTTTAAATTTAAATGTGTGGCAATAAAACTCACAGAAGTATATCATTTAATTTCATTACTCAAAATGTGCTTTTTTGCATACTATAGTATGCAAACAATTAGTCAAACTTAAAAACACATTCCAGAACTTAAAATGCACTTCCAGTATTCATCGCTCATAAAGGACGATAATAATGATAATAATTAATAATATTAGAATACAAGATTCAGTTAACAATACATTCATTTAAGCGACTTATATAATAAAAGTATTTAGTTCTCTATTGTAATTGTCATTTCTATTCACCAACGTAAGCATGTATGCTAATAAAATCCGCACTAATGAATTTACATCTCGAACAAATTTGCATATTGATTGCCTATTAATATTTAAGGCAAACAAATTAAGTAGTCCTTTAGAACGAAAAGTTTTCTATTTACTGCCATTAAATGAATACTTAATCTTTAATCTGCAATCATAGCTCTTGATTTCCTGTGAAAGCTGTTTGTGGCACAAACTATTTGTGAATATTCAAAAAACTAAAAATTGTTTACTCATATTCATAACACAAAGGGGTAAAAAATAAACATCAGTAATAAAATTAACTTATTGGCATAAGATGATTTAATTAATTTTATAAATACATATGAGAGTTACCTCAAAAATTTATAAAAGAAGATGCAAGTATATAGTACTGTAACTGAATTATTTTGTGCAACTCTATAAAATGAAAGATAAATGTTTTGCATTCCACAAAATGCATGTTTTAGAGAACCTGGGAAGTACTTATCAATCTTATTATGCTTGAAATGATATAATGTCATCATTAAAATACACCGCAAACGATTTTTCCCCATACACCATTATGTATCGGGATTCTTTTGAGTGTCCCTGTAAACGAACAATATATGCTTCGCACTCCGCTTTCAATGATGGACATACTATAGTGAGATTCAATTCCATGACAATCAAAATATATTTACGAGAGTGAAAGCAGGGACAGACGGCAAACAAACTGAAGTCATATGTTAAAAATTGACAATAGTTCTCTTTATTAATTTCGCAATAACAGTGCATATTTAATATCATACCACTTCTTAAAAATATATGTTAAATCGAAGACACTTAAATTGTTTTATTGATTAGGGCACTTCTGTTACAACATATTTCAGCCTACGTAAGGTCCAAAACATTTGTGACTGCGATTAATTTCTTACACAGGTCTGGTTACATTCGACCGAAATCCGGTAAGTGTATTTGAAGGTAACCGGGAATCTGACCCGGAAACTATAAATTTCTTCGACCCAAAACAAACACACGCAATCCCGAAACCGATTCAAAATCAAAATACTTGAACCCAAACAATATATAGTCATATGCCAAATGGAGGGTGTCCCAGAACTCCGCGTTCAATATTCAAGGAGATTAGGGAAGAGTAGAGCATACTACAGCAAATGATTTTTGTATTTGCAACTAAAGTCAAAAATGCAGAGAATCTCTCTCCAACTAGAACCCAGATTTTTGTTCATAACTTTATCAATAATGAAAATATTTCAACTAAATTTACAATACATTTACATTGTTTGGTGTAAAATGTAACGATATTATGAGAAGTGATAAATGTGGCCATCATCCACATCAAACAGCGGTGAACTAGACGCTATGTTTCGGGATGTAATTTACATTACATTCGGTATCATTGACAGAATTTCTTTCCTAAACTTTTCGTAATGTCATTGCATTATACACAAACCATGGTAAGTCTGTTTAAGATTTTGCTAAAATCTCTTCATTATTGTTAACCCTCTAATTCCCACTACAAGAAATGGCTATGGAAAAAATTATTTTTTTTTTGTATTATTTATGCTGTTGCGGGTCAAATAAAGATTAGGATGGAACCTGCAGGATTTTACCATATTTCAAAAGTATTTTATTTTATAAAAGTAATTATATTTTTACATGTGGTATGACCTAAAACAATTTCATTCTTTGTTTATATATATATGTATATATATATCCAATTTTTTCATACAGTTTTATTTTTTCCACCATTTATTCAAATTTACACAATAACAATAATAATAAAACCTCATTTTACTTTTTGATTTTTTGTACAGTTATCTATATATAAAACTAATATAAGTTGTAGCGGCAAAAAATACGTCTTTTTATCGATGGCAACGAGTGGTTTGTTTATCTAATACATGGGTCATTCTCTGAAAAGTGGCTATTTTTTTTAAATTGAGCCCCAATAAAATTGCCTAAGAAATCTTAAAATTTAGCCTGCAAGTACCTTATTGCTATATTTATCAAAAAATAATATGAACCAAACTGTACCTGATAGATCTTCTGGAATTTTAATTATTTTAATAATTGAAAAAATGAGGGAATGACGCTGCGTATGAGGGAATGACAGATCACCATTAAAATTTACTCTTTTCATATAACACACTAGTTTTGGAATTTTAATTATTTTAATAATTGAAAAAATGAGGGAATGATGCTGTGTATGAGGGAATGACAGATCACCATTAAAATTTATTCTTTTCATATAACACACTAGTTTTGATGTAATTATTAGTAGATAAGAATAAAACAAATTATTTTCAAAATTGTTTATTTGATTATAGTGGTATTTTTATCAATAAATAATCACATGTAAAATTATTTATCAAATTTATACTGGCTTGCTCTGGTATTGCAAGGAGTAGGCCGAGGCAGTTTTGGATGCCTGGAAACAATTCTTGTGTGTAATACCTTAATAAATGAAATATTTTTTTTGAGATGTTACTGGAATACAATTTGTATTCTTGCTACATGTCAGTTGTTGCATATCATCTGTATCTATAGCCTGTTCGCTGCATTTCTTCTGTCGTTAATGTTTTGAATTTTTTTTCAATGTTTTCTTTTTTGACGTAATTCATGTGGAGTCATTTTATTTACTGGTTTGATATACCATTTCTCAAAATTTTTAAAAAATATTTTAGTCTATATCTTTTCTCTTAATTTTGCAAACAACACTGGATTTGTTTATTTTTTTTCTCTTCTGATTCTGCCATACTGTTTCTTCTTTCAGCCTTAATTTTTCCATAGATAATTTCTCCATCGTAGTTTTATTCTTTAAAAAAGAAAAATAATAATAATTAGAAGTCATACTGTCAATAAATAATATTTTTTTTTACTCTATTTAAATTGAAAAATAAAGATAAAGCATTAACATTTAGCAGAGTTAACGTTTGTTTGAATTAGCACAATAAATTTTTTAAATTTATTTTTAATTTCTCACCGTAAAATAATAAAAGTTAAAAATGTATTATCTTTACTTACTCTAATTAAAAATCTTATGAGTTTTTTAATTTGCATTTTATTGCATTAATTTTTCTTATTTTAATGTTTAGTACATATATAAATGGATTCAGATTATTTTCTCATATATTAAAATTATGCGGGAATGATTGTGAGGGAATATAGAAGTAACACTTTTTATACCTATATATAATAAATATTTAGTTTTATTTCAATAAAATATTTGAAAAATTGAGCAAAAACTTACTACTGTAAATGCCATTTTGTCTTGTTTTTTAGACATGTTGCTTCAGACTAACTTTTTCCTTATTTATTGATCCATCTTCGTTCAAAAATCATAACTAACATTACCTAAATGTGCAATTATTGCTGTAATGACTTCAAAATTTACATTATTTATAAAATTTCGTGTTAAAAATTAAAGCTGAACGTTTGGTAGCAGATTTGCTATCATGGGCAATAGAGGGCTAATGTTATACATAAAAAAATTTGAGCTCGAATTAGAATGAAAAACCCTAGATTTTTGATTATATAAATGGATTGCGATGCTAGTTTCCTATACGAAAATTGCTTGTTGTAGTCTTCTTCCCCTTCTTATAATTTGTAGGACACTCTGCTTTTAAACATTACGTTTTATATTAGTACTAAAAATTCCAACTTTTTATAGGTTTAATATTTTTTTTTTCTTTAAAACATGAATCATGAAATTTATCTTCCAAAAATGAAATTTACTGGATTGGACTATAAATTACATTCTGCAAAAACGTGTATAGTTTTTGCAGAATGTAATTTATAAGGAGTTTTTATGTAGGTGTTCTTTTATATAAGTTCGTTTCTTTTTGTCAAAGTCGTTATTCTGTTGTATTAAAAATCGTGATGATATTTAAAATAATAAAATAGTATTAATATTGATAATAATTAATATTGCGAAACAGCACCGAAAACTGGCGATATGAAACTATTAAAATAATGAAGCTTTGTAAAAAATCACCATAAAATAAAACAAAACACAGGACGCGTTTCGAGCTAAAAATATTAACAGCTCATCATCTGTAGCTGATGACAATTAATCTACAATCATAGTTCTTGATTTCCAGTAAAAGCTGGTTGTGGTACAAGCAATTTGTGAATATTCAAAAAACTAAAAAATTCTTACGCCTATTAATATTATAAAGCAGTAAAAATTGAATACCAGTAATAAAATTATACTCATCTTATTGGCATAAGAAGCTTTAATTAATTTTGTAAATTCACATGAGAGTTACCATAGTGTAAAAAATAACTGTTGATATACAGTAAAAACTGTCAACCAGGACTTCAGTAAAAAACTGTTTATTAAAAGAAATCTGCAAACGTGTTATTTTACTGCAAAGTCTGTTGAATTAACAGAAAATTTGTAGTAAATACAGATTTTATCTCGTACGAAATTTGTAAATTGTTTATTATACGGGCAAAATCTGTTAAATTTACATAAATTTCGTAATAGATACAGATTAATTTAATAATATAAATAGTTTTTTTTCTGGCGTCCTGTGTGACAGTCTATATCTGTAAAACCAGCGCATTTTTCCATTGATACTGAGAAATAGACTGTTTACTTTCTATTGTCCTGTGATAAAAAAAAAAAAAAAAAAAAAAAATTGTAGATAATGCGAAATAATCAAGATAAACCTAGCAGTCGGAAAAACATGAAAGATGCCAATATATAATTTTCAGAGCGTTTAAGATTAAATTATATTTTAAGTATTGACGTCCTGACTGACAGTTTTTTCTGTAAAATCAACGGAATTTTTTTCAGTGCACAAAATTTTATAAAAGCAGTTAAAATTATGAGGAGTTACAATTATTATATATTTAAGCCTCTCATGCAGGGGAACCAAATATGAGGTTGTGTTGACCGCCCCCCACCCCCCCTTTCCCATCTCGAACTGTGCATATTTTACTTTTATTCCTGTTTCAGTGTATCACCATATTACCTGCCAACCTTCCGTTATACTTTCATAAAATGTGGGTTAATTTGACCCAGGTTAAACAAGTTTTGAACCAGGCCGCGTAGAAACACAAAGTTAAATAAACAAAGTTATATCAAATACTTTTTCTGGTTTAAACCTGTTTAACCTGGATTTAATTGAACCACATTTTGCGGAAGCATAGTTGGAGGCTAGCAATTATGCATATACCGGGTGTCCCAAAAAGGACTGACTGATTTTAAAATTCAATAACTTGCAAACGGTGACAGATATTTAAAAAATTCTTGCAGGAGGGTTATGCATAAGGTCAAAAGTTTTTTTAGAGTGATTTTCAATTTTAGTTCGAATTACAAACAATAGATGGCGCTGCGATCAATAGACGCTGAATTCAGGCTCGATTTTTGGCACTTCGTGGCCCGGATAATACATTTCCATCTCCTTTTTCAGCATGGAACAAGAGAAAGGACCAGAAATCGAGCCTGTATTTAGCGACTATTGCTTACAGCGCCATCTATTGTTTGTAATTCGAACTAAAATCGAAAATCACTGTAATAAAACTTTTGACCTTATGCATAACCCTCCTGCAAGAATTTTTTAAATATCTGTCACCGTTTGCAAGTTATTGAATTTTAAAATCAGTCAGTCCTTTTTGGGACACCCGGTATATGCCTCGTATAAAGTTCAATAATGCTAGTGAAATACAGTAATATACAGTTAAAAACCGTTTATTTAACGCTTAACCGGAAACGTACGTCTGTGAGATGTTTGCGTCTACATATCTGCCCTTAATATTTTCTCTCTCCGACATTCCAAACTTATTTTTATGCTGTTATATTAAAAAATTGGTCCTGGTAATGCATTACTATTAAATGTTAAATGTTTAAGTTCACTATTTGGTAAATTATTAAGTGTTCTGTTTGTGCACGGAATTTTCATGTTTCCGGTTAAGGGTTAAAAAAACAATCTGCAAACGTGTTATTTTACTGCAAAGTTCGTTCAATTAACAGAAAATTTGTAGTAAATACAAACTTTATCTCGTAGGAAATCTGTAAATTATATATTGTACGAGCAAAATCTGTTCAATTTACATAAAGTTCGTAATACAGACAAATTAATTTAATAATATAAACAGTTTTTTTCTGGTGTCCTGTGTGACAGTCTATATCTCTAAAACCAGCGCATTTTTCCATTGATACTGAGAAATAGACAGTTTATTTTCTTTTGTCCTGTGGAGAAAATTTGTAGATAATTCTTTACAAAATAAACCTAGCAGTCCGAAAAACATGAAAGATGACAATAAATAATTTTCAGAACATTTAAGAGTATGCATACTCTTAAACGTCGCCAAGTATGCATATATGCCTCGTATAAAGTTCAATGATGCTAGTGAAATACAGTAATATACAGCAGAGCTATTTACTTTTTAAATATTCAGTTTAAAAATCCACTTTTGACATTTTTTTTGTTTTGTTTTGCACGGGAGAGAATTTTCTCAAAGAATTTCCACTCTTAGAGATTTAGAGAACAATATGACTAAAAATGCTTTTTTTTAATTTTTGCTTCTTGGTAAGGTGTCCAAAGTTTAAATTATCACAAAAATCTATTTAATTACACTTAAAAAATTTTTAGTGCTTCTAAACGTTATATCAGGGTCACTTTGTAATTTTGTAATAAATGTAAGATTTAAAAAAATTCGACGTAATTTGTTGTTAATAACCCATTTTAAATCTATTTTAAGTTCAAAATATGTTTTTGTCCATCTGCTTGTTAGGATACTGGCTACTGAACAAGAGGTGCAAGGTTCGAATCCCAGTTATGCATAGATGTGTATAGCGATTTGGGTTCCCCTTTAAAAGGAGGTCCCGTCTGTTAGCCTTCGTGTACAAAAGATGTCGGTGGTGCGCTCCAACCATCTAAAATGTGTTTTCCCCCCCATTTAAAACCCCTAATTTGTACTTGAGCAGTGGCGTAGCGTCAGGGGACGTAAAATTAACTTTAGTATACCAGAATTATTATATATAAAATTTGGCCTTATTTAATCGTATACCATTCAAAGATTAAATAAGCAAAACTTAATATGTAATAATACTGGTCGTAAAGGGATTCTGGGTCCCCTGACGCTACGCCCCTGTGCATGAGAGGTTTCAATTTGAATGTTACACGCTAATTAATTTCTCCTAATAACAGACTATCTTCAATGAAAACGAAATTTTATTCCTTGCAAAATCATCAGAACATGCAGCTTGTGAAGCAATTACTTGGAAATAAAATAATGATAAGTGAAAGAATCACAGGAAAAATGTTTTCGAAAGTTTCTGAGAACGGAAGAATTTAAAGCTTTCTACAAAGCAAATTCCAGGAATCGAAGACAAAATTCGCGTATTTGTTATCTGATAAATAATAAGGGAACCGGAAAAGAAATACAATATTTGTATAGCACTTTCAATAATATAAGACGAACTAATTCGTTCACCTCTTTCGTATTTTAAAATAAGTACAAAAATCCTTTTTTCCGAAAATCATTTTTATAGAAAATAATAAACTGTATGCCCACGTACTACTTAAATCTCAATTTCGCAGTTCTACCTCGTCTCAATGTTTATAGAGATAAAGTACATTTTTAAAGTTTTACAATAGAAGAAGTGGGTGTTTATAAATCAGTTCATAATTCAATTAAAATTGAAAAATTATCAATCATTAACCTCTTGCCTGAGGAACATATTTGAGAAAAACGTGCCAAAAACGGAATTTTTTTTGTCTTTAATTTTGTTCGTTATCATCATCAAAAATTAGAAATAGACTATTAAAAAAAATTTTAAACGAAATAACGACTATATTCAATATTTTCACATATATGGGTAATGTTAATGAATTACAGTAATTTTTGCTCAAATTATAGCAAAATAAACCAAATGACATAATTTTCAAGATAAATATAATGCATTAAATACAACAATGTTATTATTTACATCAACTGTCATGAATTCCATGTCCCCCAGATTCCTTTGAATTTTACAAATCCTTTACAGTATGGTATATACGAAAACATGGCATGGCACACAAGACTACATCACAGTCTTTACAATAAACTCGAGTCTCGCGTCGCACCCTCTTTCCCCTTTCATCAATTTTACGACAACAAAGGAAACATTGTCTGGTTGGAGTAGTCTTTTTCTCCGTTGGTGGGATGTTTTCAGGAAAGTGTCGACCCATAAATAACAACAAGTTCATATTAGGACGACCTGGTCCTGTCGGCTGAATGTATGGCTCATTATCTTCAATGATTTGTTCCAAAATTGAAATTCTGTAGTCCATATTACATTTTCCACCGCCTGATGACTGATAAATAATAAAGGAATTCCAAAGTGCTTGATCAGAAGATAGAAAAATATCTTTACGTAGTATTTCTTCCACGTTTTTTGGCAATCGTATAGTCTGTAAGATGTTGATCAACTTTATTAACACCTCCCATAGTGTTTTTATAGTCAGAAACTACTTTAGGTTTCAGTTTCTTTTGCTTCTTCCAATCTTCCGTCTCAATCATTTCTGCAGTATGGACAGAAGAAAACAGGTAAATTTCTTCTTGTCCTGCCATTTCAGGACTGTGAGAACGTCACCTTTTTTTTTTTTTTTTTTTTTTTTAATCGAGTGATAAGTCCTTCCTGATTGCCCGTACAGTTCCTTATATATCTGTAGAATATTGTTGTACGAGCTCATCAGCTAACTTTTGAGAAGTATAATAATTATCTGTGACCAAACAATCCTTTATCTAACAGAGGTTTCATCAATGGCATAACTACTCGACCAGATATGCCGAGATGTGCATATTCGCTGTCAAGCTTTGTGCCCTTTCCCGCGTAGATGATGCTTGAAAAAATGTAGCCAGTCTTACTCTGACATAGCATAAATATTTTTATGCGAAACCGAGATCTTTTTTGAGGCATGTATTGGATCCATCCTAATCTACCTTTATATCTCATCAGGCTTTCATCAACAGTGACATCACGAGCGGGGATGTAAAGTGAACAAAATTTGGCATTGAGAAACTGGAAAATGGGCCAAATTTTGTGCAGTTTTGCATTAGGGTGTGTTTCAAGGTCGACGCCTTCATTGTTCACAAAAATATTTTCTTATCATTTCAAATCTGTCGTAGGACATAATATTGCGCAAGAATGGAGTTTCAAGACTTGTCATTTTTGACAAAAACATTGCGACAAAATACCCTTTTAAATTTCGTTACGGATTATTAGCCGGAAACTAATGCTGAACTATGTATATTGTTTTAAATTAAAAAGGGTTAATCTTTCGTAATAGAGCTTCACGCGATAGAGATAGATTAAAAAAAAAATCATGGTTGAAAATTATTATTAAAATCATAAAAAATACGGTAAATTGAGATATAGTTTTCACAAAAAATTACACTAGAATTTTTTTTTCTTCATTTGATGGTGTAAAAATTAAAGATGTGCGATATTTAGAACTTAAAAAAATTACGGTAAAAGCGAAATTTATTGGTCAGGTGTTTCCACAGTAAATATCAAGCCAGTGCTTCTCTTTTACATGCTTTTGTTTTATAATATATATAATATTAGACTTAATAGTAATGCGACAAAACGTTCCCAATTTTCGGGTTGCAGTTCTCGTTTGCAGAATTAGCCTCTGATTTTCATTTAAAAATTTGTTTGATTTTAAAAAACCCATAAATTTATGAAGCTTAAATAAGGACAAAGCTTAGAATATTATAAATTTTAAAGTTTTGAAAGATTTTAAATTGGAAGTTTTCTTTTTAATTTGGTTATTTTACTTATTATAGTCCAAGAGCCGACAGCACAAAAACCTATGTTATGAAGCACAAGAAAAAAACATTTATTTTATGGAAGAGTAGAAGTAGGGAAATCTAATAATCCATGTCTGTCGGAAGTGAAGTGGTGCATAAGCCAAAAATTAAAACCATCAGTGTTTGACTCGTAGGTTTATCATTGCGTTAGTCCTACAAACAAAGGTATGAAAACATGAAGGTTAGTTGTAGGACAAACACAATGATAAACCTACGAGTCAACCAGTGGTGGTATTAACATTTGGTTTATGCACCACTTCACTTCCGGCAGACATGGATCATTAGATTCCCCTACTTCTACTCTCCCATAAAATAAAAATTTTTTTCTTGTGCTTGATAACATAGGTTTTTGAGCTGTCGGCTCTTGGACTATTAGTGAAAAAATATTTGAGTTGTTTGATAGCTGATATCGAATATTGAAAAAGTTGATACAGAGTGTCCCAAAAGTCCGTTCACATTTCCGAAAATCATAAAAACTTAATCTTATTGCAATGCTTTTTCCACCATAAATTTTGTCAAAGAGTTGCATTTTTTTGTGGAGATTTCCCCACTGCAGTGTTAGAGATTATTTGTTGATACGGTTTTTCATTTATTTTCAATTACCTGCAATCTTTAATGAAGCAACGCGTTTTAATGAAATGTGGTTGCACTCTAATAAAAGCTTGTTCAAAAACCTTTCGGATGTTACCTCATTCATAGTTGTGGGTTATATATGTGCATACCAAAAGGTATGTTGACAACACTATTGGATTGTCATACGTTGTAAAAAAAAAGAAAAAAAACCATGTTTCTTATTTTATGAAAATATAATATAACCACGAAGAATAAATATCTATAATAACATCTTCTGAGTTACCCAGGATTCCGAAAAGCGTTTTTCATCTTTAAAAGCCTCAGAAACCAATATATTTTCGACATTTAAAGAATGATTTATAAAAACAGATTCTTTTGCAGCCACTGATTTTCAAAACCGATGTATTAATCAGTTTTCTCAAACCGGAACATCGGTTTTTAGGATGCTATCAATTCTCAATTAACCCATTAACCGCCAAAACTATAAGGTTGAAATTTTCAAATTTTTAACCCCTTCGGGACGAGTGTCTTTTACAGAATTTTTAACCTTTTAACACCGGTTTTTCAAAACAGAGAAATTTTTGCCTAATTGAATCGGGAAAATACTCGGATCAGATAAGGCAAAATTTACAATAAAAAATTTACTGGTGAGAATAATGGCGGATTCTGAGCCCCTCACGCAACACGTATACCGGTCGCTCGTTCCCAAGGGGGTTAACAAAACGTCGTTTACTATCACAAACTCTGAAAGATAATTTTCGACCTATACGATCTTAAAATTTTATGTCTTTAACTAAGGCCAAATTTTAAATTGAAAAATAGTGGTGAGTATGTAAATAACTTAACCCTTAAATTCGCGATTTTTTATTTTGTTTCTAAAAAAATATATATGGTTCTCTGAAAGGTTTATTACACAGGAAAAATAATGAAAAAAAAATCAGAGATACACCTTTCATATAATACGTCAATCTTTTCATCTGTCGCACATCTGCAATATAAGTAAAAACTACTGTCTTGTGGCTATTTTGAGCTAAAATATTGCAAGTTAGTAAATATTTTAATAAGAATGTTTCCAAATGCCTTATTTTGTATAATTATATTATATATTTTATAAAACTTAACATTTAATCCTTTAATTCCCATGATAGAGTAAGTTCTAGAAATTACGTAGTTCAGAGAATCTGACTTCACACCAGAAAGTTTCAATTGTTAATTTCAGTTTATTTAAATACGGAATGTCTGTTATTAATTAAAGCAAATATTGCTATTTTAATTTTCTGGTGTGAATTGGGTATATGAAAATATGATCGAATAAAAAAAATCTATTAAATTCAAAACAGGGTTCTTTCCGCACTAAAGGGTTAAATATGTGCATTTATTTCGACCGTTGCGTGAACGCAACACCAGCGGGTAATGAGTTAAACATTTCAGCTGCGTAATTGGATTTATACACCCAATAGTAACAAAATAATATTGAACTATCATTTTAACACAAGCAAACTGATAGGTAAAGTTATCATACGAATTGAATATTTCTAAATGAGCGAAAAAATACCCAGGCCGGGAAACCCAGATCCTTGGCTTACAGGTCCAATGCTCTACCGTTTAAGCTAACTGGGCCGACAACCGGTGAACATATTTCGCTCAGATAACCTTATTGGTAATAACATCTGGTCTGTCATGTAGACAGCTCAACAGAATAAACCGCAGGTAAAGGAGATCCATGTAAACGATGGGTATGTAAATAAACTATTATTTTAACACAACCAAACTGATTGGTAAAGTTATCATACGAACAATAGTACGAATAATAATAGTACGTAGATAAACTATTAATATTGGTATGATAATTTTACGAATTAGTTTTATTGTGTTAAAATAATAGTTTATTTACGTACCCACCGTTTATATGGAGTTCCTTTACCTGCGGTTTACTGTTGAGCTGTCTACATGACAGACCAGACGTTATTGCCAATAAGGTTATCTGAGCGAAATATGCTCACCGGTTGTCGGCCCTGTAAGCCAAGGATCTGGGTTCGATTCCCGGCCTGGGCATTTTTTCGCTCAGTTGGAAATATTCAAATCGTAAATTAATGCTAATTTTAATGCTCTTAATTATCATGTTTGTCTGAAAAACATGCTTGTTGAACATGAAAATGCTTAATTGAGGATAGATAGCATCCGAAAAAGCTATATTCTGGGTTGAAAAAACTGACTAGTACACTTTTAAACCTATTCAAAAATGTTTATTAAAATTAGTGGTAACAAAAGAAACTTTGTTTTTATAAATGCATCCGTAAATCTCCAAAATATATCGGTTTCTGAAATTTCTAAAGATAAGGGACGCTTTCCGGAATCGTCAGTAACTCGGAAGAGGTTATTCTATATTTTCGCTCGTGGTAATACTCAACTAATATACACTATATGGCTATTAACCCTCTCGTTGCGTAAGTAATTCTTCGCGATGAGCGTCTTTTACAGAATTTTTAATCTTTTATCACCGGTTCTTTAAAGCAGAAAATTTTGACTATCGTAATCGGGAAAAATGTCCTGATTAAATCAGACAAAGTTTTCACTAAAAAATAACTGGTGGGAATAACCAAATAGTATTAATTAGACGGAAAAATGCATGCCCGAGTATATCTCGGGTTGCGCAGCGAGACGGTTAATGACCGGACATTTTCAATTTTAGACATTTTTTCGAATATTTAAAGATATATTTGTCGTATTTTTCTGTAACTTCAGGATTATGAGGAATACGTTTTACTCCATATTTATCAACGGTGGTTTGATCAGAAGGACAATTAGGGAGTCAGCAAAAAATCAAAGAAAAAGAGTACTGTTGGGGATCACCCTGTAAAATAAAATGCCCGAAATGATCTATATTGGCATAGCTTGCGAATATATGGATATTGTACAATATATGTATTCATTTGTGGAAGAATTTAACTTACCGTGTTTACTCGCGTAATAGTCGCCCTCGCATAATAGTCGCACCCCCGTTTTGAAGCAGAAAAAAATCATCAAAATAATTTCTTCGCAGGGATACTGATACCTTCAGTGAAAGTAATTTATTATGAGAATTTTTTGTCAATATTTTCACAAAGATTATTTCTTAATTTTATGTTTATAAAATTATTACCATAAAAAAGTGGTATTTAATAAACAGCAGATAATCTGGAAACATTTGGTTAGTTAATAATTTTATTATAATGTGGTTTTTATACCACTAATGTTTTAGTATTAGAGTGTACAATATTGTGTTGTAGATTTCCCCGCATCATAGTCGCACCTAGACTTTTACAATGAAAAAATGGCAAAAAAAGTGCGATTATTACGCGAGTAAACACGGTACATTCATGGAGATATATAGATTTTTTTTTTTAAGTTGAAAAAACATTTGCATGTTCTTTGTTTATATCATGCAGGGATATATCACGCATTTTTTACCAAATTTAACGCCAGTTTCAGAAAATTGACAAAATGTAGTAGAAATAATATGGTGCAATTGGAATGTAAATATATTAAATATATCATGCAATATGAGCAGTTGAATCAAATATTTTTTATCTGCGCATGCGCGCACGGTAAAAAAAATATATTTTTTCATGATTTGACAGTCAACTCTATGGAGCAAATCATAAAAAAAGCCAGTCAAATATCGTGAAAATTCAGAAAGATATGGGCAATAGACTGAGCTGATTTTTAGTTCTTCTCTATAGAAACAGCTAAATGATAAGGGGTTTTCCTAAATTGTCGTTTTTAATTTTTACATTTTTTAATTTTCATTTTTTATGGATGCTATAGATCTTCATGGAAAATCACCAGAACGAGCTTATTCTGAGAAAAAAAAGTATCAAAATCTAAGTATTTCTTCTAAATCTACTCGTTGACATTCATTAAGTACAAATTAAGTACAAATTCATTAATTCATTATTAATTAATTAATTAATTAATTAATTAATTCATTAAGTACAAATTAATTTATTACTTTGCTGAAAGGCAGATAATAAAAAATGACAATTTGTGGAAAATCCCTTATCATTCAGCAGCTTTTAGAGCGCAACTAAAAATTCGCTCAGTATATTGCCGATATCTTTCTGAATTTTCACGATATTTGACTGGCTTTTTTATGAGTTGTTCCATAGAGTTGACTATCAAATCATGAGAAAAATCTTTTTTATCGTGCGCGCAGATAAAAATATTTCATTCAACTGCTCATATTTCCTCAAATATTTAATATATTTACATTCCAATTACACCATATTATTTCTACTACTTTTTGTCAAATTTTCTGAAACTGCCGTTAAATTTGGTAAAAAACCCTGCATGATATAAACAAAAAACATGCAAACATTTTTTGAACTTAAACAAAAAATTGATATATCTCCATGAATATACGTTCTGTTCTTCCACAAATGAATACATGTATTGTACAATATCCATATATTCTTAAGCTATATCGATAGATCATTTCGTGAGTTTTATTTTACAGGGTGATCCCAAGCATTATTATTAGGTAGCTTTCATTACAAAAAGCTACCTATTGCAGCCGTTCGGAGGAAAGCGATTTCAAAAAATGTTGGTATATTTTCATCGATCATGACCCCCAGACCCCGAAACCGCCCTCCCTTCAAAATTGACATATATATATATATATATATATATCTGACCTTTGTCACACTGTAACTCTCGTATTTATGAACCGATTTGGATGTAATTCGGTGTGTGCATAGTACATACCAATGTCTCGACCGAGTTCGTTGGCCAGTTTCATCCGCCATTTAGTTTAAAAATGGCGGCCATTTAAAAATTTTTAAAAAATTTAAAATTTGAAATGGGGTACCAAAAAATTGAAAATGGAAAAATATTTTTTTCTTATGTATTTGACCTTTATACAAAGATTCCGGAGCAGTTTTTGTTTCGTCTATATCTTAAAAAATGGCTGAGTTATAGCATTTTGAATTTCTAGCGTGGCTGACATTTTGAAACGTCCTGAATTTTGTCACGCGATAAAAGGCGTATTTATAAACCGATTTGGATGTAACTTCGTTTATACATAGTACATACCAATGTCTCGACCGAGTTTGTTGGCCAGCTTCATTCGCCATCTTGTTTCAAAAGGGTTGCCATTAAAAAAATTTAATTTAAAATTTAAAATGAGGTATTAAAAAATTGGAAAATGAAAAAGATTATTTTTATGTGTTTGACCTTGATACAAAGATTCCGGAGCAGTTTTTGTTTCTGAAAATTTGTTCTTTTGTTTGTATCTTAAAAAATGGTTGAATTATAGCACTTTGAATTTCTAGCATGGCTAACTTTTTGAAACGATCTTGTATTTGTAACGCGATAACACACGTATTCGCCTATTTCGATGTAAGAAGGCATGTGGATAGTATACATCAATATCTCGACCAAGTTCGCTGGCCAGCTTCATCAGCCATCTTGTTTCAAAATGGCGGCCATTAAATTAAAAAAATATATATTCAAAGTGAGGTGCAAAAAAATTAGAAATTGAAAAAGGTTTCTTTCTTAAGTATTTGACCTTGATATAAGGATTCAGGAGCATTTTTTGTTTGTCTTTATCTTAAAAAAGGGCTCAGATATAGCAATTTCAATATCTAATGTGGGTGACATTTTGAAAAATCTGATTTTTTGCCTGCGAAAGCACTCGTATATATCAATCTCTTCCGATGTGAGTGAGCATGTGCACAGCAATTACTAAGGTCTCGACCAAGTTCACTGGTTAGCCTCATCCACCATGTTGTCTTAAAATGGCAGGCACTTTAAAAATAGCCGAATTTGGCAGCCAAATATAAGTTACTTTAAATAAAAGCAGCTTGGATAAAGCTGACTAATTTCGCGAAATTCTCATTCATAATGATTTAGTATTGATAAAAATTAGTATTGATAAAAATTAGTATTGATAAAAATTAGTATTGAATCTCCTATATTCAGTTTCCACTAAATTGAGCTTCGTGTGTTTGAATAATATAAGTTGTTTTTTTTTAAAATAAGGAATATGAAAGCTACCTCTTCCTCCCGGCACTGGCCGGAAGGACTTTTTTTCTTTGATTTTGTGTTGGCCCCCTAATCGTCCTTCTGATCAAATCGCCGTTAATAAATATTAAGTCAAACATACTCTTTATAATCCTAAAGCTCCAGAAAAATCCGACGAATATATCTTTGAATATTCGACAAAATGTCTAAAATTGAAAGTGCCCGGTCATTAATAGCCATATAGTGTATGTTCCTAGATTAATAAACATATTTCTATTTTTACAATGTACCGGAGTGAGGTTTACACCATAAGACTTGCCTAAAAATAGAATTTTCCGTTAGTTCATAGAATCCCAAAATCCGTTCACATTTCAAAAACGCCAAGAAAAATTTAGAGAATAGTTGCTGTTACCAACTTTTGCAATTTACACTATAAGACTTGTCTAAAATGTAATTTTCAGTGGAAAAAGACAAAAATAGTTCAAAAAGTCCCAAAAGTCCGTTCAATATTCAAATATTTGGTGAAAAATTTACCGAATTGTTGTATCCGAGTGCAGTTTACATAAAAAAAAAACTTGGCAAATGGTCGGAATTTTTGTAGCAAAAGTAATTCAAAGAAAATCTGAGAGACGTTTTTTTTTTCGTTGCCACAATTAATCCACACTTTGATAAAAGTCTTATGATAAAAGGCTCACTCCGATACGAGAATTAGTTAATTTTTTATAAATTTTTGAAATGCGAATGCATTTATGGGACTCCGTGTACATGAGTGAATTAAATTAATTTTGTATAAATGTGTTTTCAAATGAGGAAAATAAAAGATTTTATTTAAAAAATAACCTAAGAGATATAAATAATTATAATTTGCTTAAAACAGAGAAGAGAAGGTAAAAAGTATAAAAAATATAGATAAAAAGAAAGGAAATTATTGTTAAATATTAGGTCGCTGAAAATTATATCTCAGATGTAAAAGATAAAGCATTCTATATCTTTTTTCGAGATGATATTATATTTTCCTATATAAAGAAACATTTGTCTTCTTTTACAGTGTACCCGAGTACGGTTTACGCCATAAGAGTTGTAAAAAAAAAAAAAAAAATAGAATTTTCTATGGCAAAAGACAAAAATAGTTCAAAGAGTCCCAAAAGTCCGTTCACATTAAAAAAATTCTGCGAAAAATTTATCGAATTGTTGTATCGGGTCGAATTTTATGCAAAAAGATTGGGCAAATGGTCGGAATTTTTGTAGCAAAGAAATAGTTCAAAGAAAATCTGAAAGAGATTTTTTCTTCTTTAAGACAAAATAGCCGACACTTTGATAAAAGTCTTATAGTGTTGCATAAAGGAAAAAAAATTAAAAATAACCTAACAGAAAGAGATAATTGTAATTTGAAAAAAAAAGAAGAGGGGAAGTTAAAAAAATATAAAGATAAAAAGAAAGAAAGTTATTGTTAAATGCTAGATCTCTGAAAATTATTTCACAACTATATAAGATAAAGCATTATTAAAGCATAGTTGCGTTGAAATCTCATTCCTGATACCGAAATTCAACGAGTGATCATTAGTTTATAAGATTAATAGGACGCTAAAAGCTAATTTCTGAAAATTTGAATGTTCGACCTAAATTTTCTCCATTAATTCAATAGCCGTCATAGCTGATTCGAAGAGCTTTTAGACAATTCCGTTATATGCTATTCCTCAGAGGGGGTGTTCAATTACCCTTTTGTGCAATCAATATTTAAGAGTTCAAGATAAATTAACCAATTCCTCAGTTAAAAGATTCATAAGTCACATTAAACCATAATTATATTTATCTAGGATTCAATAGTAAAATAGATGAATCTGTAAATTTAATTTTTAAAACTGAAAATTTGATAAATGAGAATTAATTATTCGAAGGATGATTCTATAAATGAAGTTACATTTAAATGATGATTTAAAAGCGATTTGCTTTCTGAGGTTTCTGTACTTGAAGGCGAATCAAATCGGTAGAAATTCAATAACGTAAAATTTTGTATTGTGCATAGACGAGTATTATTGACTTGTACTTCGATGTAAACTGGTCGAATTTATTTGGAGATAGCATGTTTTTTTCTCGTAAATTTTGTTATTACCCGCGTATTTTTCGCTTCTCCAACTCTTCTTTTTTTTCTGACATTTGATCGATTGAAATCTCGAGGAAGAGGTGGGGGGAGTACGAATTTTTTTCAGAATAGAAATTAAAATTAATTTTTCTTGAGTGAAAGTACAAATTTTAGCTGTTTTCGTAACATCAAATAGGATGCATACGTCATGTATATCGTATTGTTTCCCTCTATCACATTGTTTGAATTTAGAAGTTATTGAGACTACGTTTATGATCATTTAAAAAAACTCAGAGATTATGTAGCTCCTTAAAGGAATACTTTAGAAATTTAGGTATTTTTTAATAGTAAAAGAGAAAAATCTTGTTTAATAAAGCAAGTAAAAATTACTCTGATGGTAAGTGAAATCTCGCTACGTTAAAGACAAATACACTAAAAATTTCACTATAAGGAATGCTCTTAGATGCTTACCAAACACACGATGTAATGAGGCTTCCTTAGTCGTTTCAGCGCAGTATAATCATGAATTTCCATGATCCGGAAACCATTTGTATTTCGGATTTCTTCACAAATAAAACACATAAGAATCAAGCATGCTTGGGAGCTAAACATTGGAATCATACTAGTTGTAATTTTTCAACTGAGTGAAAAAGTGTCAAGACGAGGATCTGAAGAAAAGATTTAGCTGTTAACTGAGCTATCTTGGACAAATGTGGTGGATACAATTCCCTCAAAAAACCTTCTGATAATGACGCTTATTCTATTATCTGAAACAGTCTAAAAGAATAAATCGCAGGTAACGGAACTCCAACAAAAGTTTAGCACAATTATCACTCAATTTAGCATAATTTAACACAATTTAGTCACATAATTGTGTTAAAATAAATTGAGTATAATTACGTTTCTAACGTTTTATTGGAGTTCCATTACCTGTGATTTATGCTGTTAAGCTGTTTCAGATAACAGACCAGATGTCATTATCAGTAGGTTGTCGGAGTGAATTGTGTCCGCCACATTTGTCGAGAATAGCTCAGTTGGAAGGGCATTGACAGCTTAAATCAAAGGTCCCTGGTTCAAATCCTGACCTGAACACGTTTTCCCTCAGTTGGAAAAATACAGCTCGAATTATTTATTTACAAATTAGAATAATTTTGTTAAAAATAATCAAGCACAAACATTAAACTTTCCTCCTCAAATGAAGTTCGGGAAAGCGGAGATGGATACCGCAGGTCATATTCCTTTGTGGTTTGTAGCTCTGCGGATTTTTTTAATGATTAAACACGCGTACTAAATATTTAACATATGGCAAAATGCAATAAAACGAAACATATGAAGGTACACACGCTTGGTAAGCTGGAATGGGGTGCACGTTTCATGCGTAGTCTTGTATAGACCAGGACCCATAGGCGCCGACTTAGCGGAAACGACGGGTAATCGTCTAGTAATTTTAAAGTGTTATTTTTGTCTTAAATAATTACTTTAATTAAATAAGGCAAAATAACATTTAAAAATTAGTGGTAGCTATACGACTGATTTTTCGCGCCAGTGAAGTCGGCTACTATGCTGGAACTTCTGGGGGTAGGTACAAATTTTTCTTTGTGGAGGGGACAAAAATTTCTTTTGATCTGGTTGCAGCATTTGACACAGATTTATTCTCATATATATTTTTTAAATTAGCCAACGCACTCACTAAGGATAAATTTGTCTGACTTTGAGACTATTGCAATACCAGGGCTTTAGTAAATTATTGATAATTATTGATCATTTCTGTGCTAAAAATATTTAATAAATGATAATGTTTCTATTTTAGACAAATCTGAAAAGTTATTTTAGCTTTTGTGCAATTAAAAAGAAAAGAAAAGAAAGAAAGCTAGAAATTGAGGCTGACCTGTTTTTCACTGATGCATTCTAGAATATAAAACATCTTGGGGGGAGGGGGAGGGAAGACTTTTCCCACTAGCCTTCAAAAAATGGGGACCCTGCATTCCATGTATCCGTTTATTATAGGTGCAGATTCCCAAAATTTGTAAGGAACCAGTGGCTCATAAACCACAAAAATCCAGTCGCCACTTTGGCTTCTAATCAAAATCTAGTGGCCACATTGTGATACAAACTCATAAAATAATAGTGTTTATGTGGAAAAAAAATAACAAAAAAAAAACTCAGGAATTCAAAATGAAAAATAGTTTAATTAATAAATACACATGTACAACAAAACACAGACTAATTACAACAAATGTGTATATTTAATTTAATCCTAAAATTATTGAAACATTGATAGTAAAAAAGTATAATATTCATCTGGAAAAGTCAGAAGATAAAGTTGGACAAGATACAATTGAATAACAAAACATGTATAAGCTAAGCAGTCATGATAATGGGAAATATTAGGAAAACTTTATTTGTTATTTTGATTTTGTCATATAAAAGTATACATATAAAAAAACTTAGGAATGTGTAAGATTATTTTGCACTATAAAAATCTCGCACTTGCATAAAACATTTACAGAGCAAGAATATACCTCGCGCTAAGTATTTTTTCGTGCGAGTTTCTTTTTTTTTCTTTTTTCTTCAGAGTTCGGAATCCTCTATCCTCGCGACTCCAGATCCAAAGGCCTGAAATAATTTCCATCGCATCGGGAACTTTGGACTGTCTCGTGAGCCGATCTGCAGTAAAGGAGTATTTATTTCAACTCTGGATTTCGGACGAAACTTTCGAAAGAAAAGCTTGCTTTCGCTGGTGTCCAACGCAGAGACTTTACCATTAGCGTGTTCATGTGCCGAGCTTCGCAGCTGCCAAGCTTTGTAGTGGAGTGGACATGCGCTGAATTATATTCGAAAATCATGTTCGGCAAGGAAGCAGTACATCACAGGGGCAGTGTTCACGACGGTAACTGAGATTGCAAAAATTCCGTGACTTTTTATCAAGGTCATATCTGATCTCCGTCAGTGAAAAGAGCAGGTGCTTTTCTAGTCGGAAAAGAGAAAAAAAATATTAAACTTTCGCGACGGGGATTGGGAAACTGGAAATTGATCTCTGGCAACTAATACACTGAAAATTAGTCGCCATAGCAAAAAATTTAGTCGCCACGTGGTGACTCTCGACCGTAAATCTGCACCTATACCGTTTATGACACAATTATATTTAAAAAGTTAGCTTCAGTTTCTCATTTTTAACTAGACCTTTTCTAACACTATGAGTGTATTTTGCGAATTTTCGCTCATTCACCCAACATTTATTGTTCTGACTATTAAATTAATTTTTTTTCATTCAGATATTCTCAATTTTTATGCCACTCCCTATCAAACGTGAGGTTTTAAATCAAATGAAAATTTTAGATTCTCCCTAGCAGGCTATCAAATACTGGACTCTCGCGCGACACACGCATAAATTTACCATTATTCTTCCAACAAGACATTAAATTTGAGTGTTATTTATTCTCTCAAAACTCTCTTATGATAAATGAACTAGTTTTAGATAAGTAAGGATCTTTGCTTGAAATCGAACTCCGGTTTCTTGTGCAACAGGCTAGGATGTGGACACTGTTCTGGGATATTCATTAATATATCAATATTTTAATATTTAATATATGTGCAGAAATTGCGCTGGTCTTTACGGATGATGTGCACATACTAGAAAAACAAATTCTTTTAAAAGTCTATCATTTTTTTTTTTTTAATTGTTAAAATATTTTTTTGCAGAATTACCAAAAATTTCTGATTCTCCATAACCGTTAGTGTGTTTTCAATTTACCAACACGACTCGTACACGATTGTCATTATGTGACATCTGCTCATGCAAAATGCATTCATATATCTTCAAACTTTTTTTTACCAATTTTCGATCTCTCGGTGTCGTGACATTTGAGTTGTTAAAAAAGGTCCATAGTATATATAAGTGCATTTTCATAACTGCCAACATTAGCACATTTTTGCTACCACTAAAGTTTTGAAAAATTTTCCTTATTTAATCGCACGTGTTGGCAATTAAATATAAAAAATTAAAAAATGCTCAGTTAAAATGATGGAAATGAGCTCACAGGCTATTCACATTAGTTGTATTTTATACTCTTATTTCAAAGAATAATGGCTCCCGAAAAATAAAGAAATTGACGAAAAAACTCATTTAGCTAAATTAAGGGAAGGGAGTTAGCTCCCCCATTTCCCCCCTTTATACTTAACCAATGAGCCTCCAAACAGTGTTGCCAGTGGGCTACTTTTTTTTAATTCAAATTTCTTGATTGGCACCACTTTTTTGAAGCGGCAAAATTCCCTTTGTTTTCACCTTAATTAATCTGTCATTAAATAAGGCGCATTTTACCATTTCAAAAAAGTGGTGCCAATCAAAATTCTGATTTAAGAAAAAGTAGCCCATCGGGAAACACTGCCTCCAAATCTAATCAGGGAAACGCCTAATAAGAATAAAACGGTATACCAAATTTGAAGCAAATCGGATAATTCTGCATGGAAAAACCATTTATTTAAATTAAAAGGGGGGGGGGGTTAGCCCCCGTTACCCCTTTACATTCAAACAATAAACACCAAAAACTAATCAGGGAAGCGCCTTATCAGAATGAACCTATATACCAAATTTGACGCAAATCGGATATTTCTATCAAGAGTTATCGCGTTACGTACACTTTACGTAAAAAAAGTAAACACCCCTTACTAAATCTGTAAAAAAATATCGTAGAAGAAAGTTACTGGTACCATACGATTGGTAGTAAAGTTTGCTTTTAAATCATGTATATAAAATTTGCTTAGGGGGCCATCTACATATTAAAACGAACCACAATTTTGTTTTTTTCAATAGCAGTACACAATTCTGACAGCATAAATGAACTCTACACCCTTCAATCAGCCTAAAAACAAATTTTTTATGAAATTCGTACGATAAGTTTCCGAGAAATTAATTATTTTAAAACGAGCGTATTTTAGGGGCTGTAACCGAATTGAAGCTCGGTACTCGACTGTTGACCGAGAGCGCCCTCTTCTTGATAAAGGCATCTTAAGCGCCACTCAAGCAGTGCTAGATTACAGGTTAGCATAAGAAATTCCAAAATATCTAGTCACATCTACCATAGACGGCCCCTTAAACCATCATTTTGCCGCCTAATTTTTTGAAGCCTATCATTTTTGAAGCCTAATTTGAAAACTACTTGGAAGAAAAATGTGAAATTTTGGATTTTCGTAAAGCAGGACGTAATAAATCTAAATCCATAAAAAAAATTGTAGGCTGCAATTCATAATTTTTTCGAATATTAATTTCATAATTCATATCATAAAATTATAAAAAATGCAAATTCAACGTATTTATATTTGGGTATTTTAGTATTATTGCTACAGAAAAAATTAGCACATCAAGAGTATAATTTCAGGAGATATTAATAAAAATATAAAAATGAAATTTAACATTAGAAGCACTAAATTTTTAATGTTTATAATTCAAAAACTTATCATTCAAATGACTTGAAATTTGGTGTCGAGGCATGTTTGAACCGAAGATTTGGAATATCGTGTTAAAATTGGGTATTGCTATTGAAAAGAAAATGAAGTTTGGGTTCGTTTTAATATGTAGATGACTCCTTATGCAAATTTTATGTCCATCATTTAAAAGTAGACTTTATTTTCAATCGTTCGGTACCAGTAACTTTCTTCTACGATAATTTGTTGAGGAGTTAGTAGGGGGTGTTTACTTTTTTCCCCATGACCGTAACCTGCGGACGGCTCTCGGGCTTTGATAGCCTGTGAGCTAAAAAGCGCAAAAGTAAGAACAAAGTATAAAAGTTGGTAGCTATACATTTTGCGTGTGACGATGTCGGAGATAAGAAGTCATGTACGATTTATCTGTGTCATGTTGCTGAATGGATCAGCGAACTTAAAGTTCGTTTCCAATGTACCTGAAAAATCTAATAATCTTACATTACTGACAAAAATAACTCAAAAATATGAGAACGATAGTTAAAAAAGACGATTCTTATTATTAGTGAAACTTAATTATTAAATTTTAGAATTTGGCATCTTGGCTTTTGTTTTTAAAGTTATTTGTAGCTCGACTGGAATTTAGATATCTTTTTCCAGAATGACATACTTGAGTACTCACCACTGCATAATCAAAGATTTATTACACTAGTGTGCATGCAAAACTTAAGCAACAGTCACAAAATGTCAATTTCTGAACACCTGCGTACTGAAAAGACAATTCTATAAACAGCAAGTGTTGAAAATATGTACTACCTTGACTTCATATCTACTCGATGTGAAGTTTCTTTGACGACACAAATGGTCACGAGTGTCACAGTCACTACAATGAACTAAAATGTGATATCTTTCATTCGTCTCCTTCTTATTCTCATTTGCTAACTCCACGGAGAACTCAGGATGATTGCTGCTTTGTGACGAGTCGTCGGGTCATTTTGAAACTAAGTTATCTTATGACTCTCATGTGACCGTCATAGTTCCCAAGTGACAGAAGACGAAACCATTTTGTGACTTTTCACAAATGAGCTCAATGGTGGCTTCACTGTAGAGTCTCGGTCCCCTGAAAGTCCTGTGTGAAAGTCCCCTGTGACTTCATTCTGACATTATTTTGTGACTCATCATAATGCAATGTTTAAGATAACTTCAAAATTAAACCTTAAAATGAGAGTCACATGAGAATCCCAAAGTGGCTTCATTGTAAAGTTACCTTTTGACTCAACCATAAACAGCAAGCGTAGTGACGTCACCATATGACGATCATTTTAGACTAATAATGAGACGAACGAAAGCTCCCCTATTTTGCTTTACCGTAGTGACTGTGACACTTGTGACCATGTGTGACATAAAAATATTGTCATATGTACTAGCTGTGTATAAGGATAGTACTTGTCTGCAATATATTTTTTTCTTTTGAGTACTCGCGTGATCGAAATTTGGCATTTTATGATTGTTGCTTAAGTTTTGCACACTAGTGTATTATATTGGAATCCAATATTAATAATAATCCAATATTTTAACTTTAAATAACAATTACCAACTTTTACCACATACAAGGCTCCCACTGGTCGGTTTTTTGAAACCTTTTTAGAAAGAAATTTGTGGTAGGTTTCTGCAACAATTTCAAGGAAAATGCTTTTCCCGGTATGTTTCTACGAAATTTATAAAGAAGATTTTTCTTTAAATAAAAGTGGTGTTCAAAGAAACGGACCAACTGGGAGCCCTGTACATACTTTGAAAGCTGTGGGTGGAAGAATTAAAAGAAATATTTTGCAGCGTTCTGAGTTATTATTTATGAGAACAATATTTTAATATATGAATGAGAAATAAAATTTTAACGGAAAGTAAACGGAGGTAAGAAAATACCTTTTATCTTTCATTATTGTTATTTATCAATTTAATACGATAACTATATATTTAAACTGGGTTATCAGCTTACGCTATATTAACTCACCCTTCCAACATACTTTTATGAGTTAAACCTAAAAGCAACATGGTTAATATAGTAGGCCATATACTGAACTTACTACCATGAATGAGATCACAAGAAGGATGTATGGAACATACTCCTTTTTTTTTCGCGCTTCCAAATCCTTAATTTAATAATTTTACATATTTCGTAATATTGAACAATTTTTGCGATATTTATTTTGTAATAAATGGTTAAATCAATTGCAAAATCAGCTATTTATTTTTTATCTACAAAAAGAGGATTTTTCGACTACAAATGTTTTTATATTGCAGCTGTAACTTTTGCAGCACACATAGTAATAAACAAAGCCGAATCTCGGTTTTCATGTCATTTATACTTGTCACAGTATAATCATACTCGTAAACTGCTACGAGTTTTTGAGATCAGTAATTCTTAAGACAAAGAAATTGCTGATGACAAAGAATCGTAGTAGTTCGTAGATACTTTGTAATACTTGTTAAATGAATTTCTTTCAGGTTGTCGTATACTTTATATGTATGTCTCACATACCACTCATGAGAAAGGACTGAAACAAAATTTTCGCAATTTTCAAATGATTTGGAAATTGACTTTCTTGATATTCTTATAGTTTCAGATAATACTAAATATTATTATAACACAATTGTATCAAAAATTGAGGGGAATACATTGACTAAGAAATAATTTATTGAAAGCTGTCGTATACCTGCTTTCTTTCATTTAGTTAACTTATAGAACTATAAAATATATATTTTAAAAGCACCATACAATAAATGTTGCGTTTGCTTATATAGTGGTCTGGATTAGGGTCTTGCGCGGGTCAGGTTGTACCCGACCTACCCTCGAAAATTCCGTTTGAAGTCAACCCGCAACCCATCCCGATAACAACAACAACAACAAAAAAATTCCTCGAACCGAAACCTGACCCGAATCCGCCAAAATAATTTTCGGTGACCCGTATCCCTACTCATGAAAGGAAAGTAAATCATGTTTGAATCCAATTATGAAAATTTAACTACATTTATAACTCCAAAACGAATTTCATCTTTTATATAGAAAAGTGGACAAATCTATATTCTTTAATATTACAATATAATAAAACCACTGAACAGCAGACATCTCGAGATTGTTGAATGGAGTCCTGTATCGTGTCGGGTTGTCCCTAATTTTAGGTAGATTTCGTATGAAATACTACCTATTGGGGTCGTTCCTATGTTGGAATTTCTGAAACATTTTTGCAGATCTACACCGATTATGACCCCTAGAGCCCCAAACCACCCTCAGTAAAAAACTTTATCTATCTATCTATCAGTGGCGTGGCGTCCGGTCATCGCTGGATGCGGCGATGACCAAGCAATATTTTAAAACTCTTAATAAGCTTTTAAAACTCTACGATCCAGTTTTAGCAGAACATTTGGAGTTCATGTATAAGTGAAGGTAAGATTTAAAGTTTCTTTTTTGAACATTCAACCATTGAATTTTAGAGTTAATAATTTTTCACCACAAACTTAAATAATTGCGATGACCACCGAAAATTTTCACGCCACGCCACTGCTATCTATCTATCTATCTATCTATCTATGTATGTATCTATCTATGTATATATATCACTTTCTTCTGGACACGATAACTTCCACAATTCTGCACCAATCTCTTCCAAACTGATACATAAAATCAAGGGGCATAAAATCTCGGTCAAGTTCGTTAATGGGCAAAATCGGACCAAGGGGATGGAAATAGGGAGGGGTTTTGTGAAAACCAAAAACTCCCCATAACTTCTTAATTTTTGTACATATCAAATCAGTTTTAAGTTTTTATTACTTCTAAAAATAGGGCCAAAAATTTATGTATCACAGATTTTTGATAAAGTTAAAAATGGGCTCAAGGGGCACAAAAATAGGGTTTTTGGGAGAAAAAAAAATCATAACTTCGTCAATTCTCAAGATATCAAATCCAATTAATTTTATCATGAATCTCCTTAATATTATCTACAACTTTTATATTCACAAGTTTTTGATAGGACCAATTCGTACCGCAAAAAAATTAAAAACGAAAACAAAAAGGGCGTTTGAAGAAGAAAAAAATCCATAACTCCCTCAATTCAAAAGATATAAAATCCCCATGAATTTATCATATATCTTCTTAATATTGTCTACAACATCTATATAGACAAGTTTTGGATAGGACCAATTCTTACAGCAAAAACAAATTAAAAATACATAGCGGTTGAAGAAAAAAAAATCATCTTAGTAAGGGTGTATTCAAATCCAAACTGCTTATTTTCTGACTCATTCATTTCATTATTGACTCATTCTGACTCAATTCATTTTTGCTCTGAAAGACTTCCAAATTGTACCTTTTCTTACACAGAAACTATATAATGTACCGTAATGGTCAATTTTTTGATAGAGGCAGAATATATTTTAAAACATGCTGTCAAAGTGGGCCTTTTGAACCGAATTTCCCGAAGCGGATTGCGTTGGAAAAATCATCGTATTAAGGGAGTATTCAAATCCAAACTGCTTATTTTCTGACTCATTTTTAAATTCATTTTTGCTCTCAAAGTCATCCAATTGGTAGATTCGCTTTTTCAGAAACTATATAATGTACCGTAATGATCGATTTTTTGACAGAGGCAGAATATATTTCAAAAAATGATGTCAAAGTGGGCATTTTTAACGGAATTTCCTGAAGCGATTGTGTTAGAAACGAAAAATATTGTCTTACTGAGAAAATAATTGTTTATATATCAAGTTTTAATTAATTGAACGAAAATTAAAAACACATGTCGCTTATAAATCTCTTCAAAAATCACGTCAACAAGTTTCATATTTTTCCTATTAAAAAGGAATCTGGAGTTATGCCAGAAAATTTCGAGTTGTTGAGCATGGAAAAGTATTTTTTTGAATACCGCCCTAACATGATTCTGATAAAACCAGTTAATATAAAAATGAAATAAAAACTCGTCAAAAGCGGCTAGATAAAATTGTTAAAGTGGGTTTATCTCTAATCATGATTTGGTTTTTGTTTGTGAAATTAGTATACTTAACTTCGAAATCTACCTCCGCCTGTAGGCTGGGCCGGCAGGGATTTTTTCTTTTTTCGGGTCGGAATGAGTTTAATTTTCTTTCTGCGGATCGGCTTCACTCTAAAATAAGTCTTGCGGGTCATATTTAAGATTTTTCCAAGTCGAATTGTTCAGATTTTCAGAAAAAATTTGAGCAGAACTATGTTTTAGATGAAAATATATATGTATTTGAATATGAATGAGTATATACTAAATTTACTGCATGAGAAGTCAAAAGTATAAAAGAAATGTGATCATAGAATTATTATTTCTTTACGGTACAGTTAAAAACCATTTTTTCTTCTCTCTGAATATGAAAAATATGACCAACATTTCGTTTTTGATACACACAAAAACACATGTATATTATTTGTTATAGTTTATGCACGCATACATGTTACGTGTGTGTAGATTGGAAGATGCTCACTGTTCAGAGGTATGGCGTACTAATATATAAGTGTTAGGAATTGAAAAAGTTTTCACTAAATAGATGGTATCCGCTTTATGGGAGAGTCCTGAAAAAATATTTTGAAATTTGTTTTGAAAAATCGGGTCAACCCGAACCCAATTCAAAAGAGTCAAAATCCAACCCGAACCCGAAACAATGAAAATCAACCCGACCCGAACCCGAAACAATGAAAGTCAACCCTACCCGAACCTGAACCGCAGGAAAAAAAAGTAGAAGTTAACTCGATTCGAACCCAAAACCAGCAACGAAATGTAAAGTTCCAACACGATCTGAGCCGCGGGCCGAGTCGGGTGCGGGTAAAAGCTTGTAACCCAACTCGATGCAGGACTCTATTCTGGACATTTTTGGATAACTAGAAACTGACTTCTATATCAAAATCTGTGTTAGAAATTGGAATCCTAAGGTTAGGCGTGAGAAAAGTTTTGCACTTTGAGTAAGTTTTTTAGATATTAAAGGAAAAATATAGACGCGATCTTTAGTGTTATAAACCTATATAAGATTTTAAAAAATGCCGCATCCAGTTACTAATATCTACAAGATAACACTGAAAACATGTAGTTATTAAGAAACATATTGTCGAATCTTAAAGAAAGGGTGAAAAATTCGAAGAGATGTGTTTTCTTTTACGTGTGCACAAAAAATTGTACGGCAACTTTAAATAAATAAAAAATAAATAAGATTTACACAGTTCATTATTCATTCTTTCACATATATTCTGTTGCACAACTTTACTTATGATGATTCAACTGCCTACTGTAATTACATTTTAAATCGCCTGGAAAATAAAATTTTGTCAGTGTCTTTAATTTCTTAGAAAAGCAACTGAGAATTGTCATTCCAAGAACTTACTAAAGAACTAAATCCTATGACCCAGTTTACAGTGATTATCTTAAGCAGGGATCTATGTGGATTTTATCTAAAAATAATATTTCTTTGAGTTCGAAATATAAGTATTTCAATACAAATTAAACCTACAGAAAAGCGAAAATATTTTCAAGTATTTTAATGTAATCTCATGTGATCCTATTTCAATTACAGTAGTTATTTTTAAAAAGCTTTCCAGAATCTATAAAGGGAAACTTGGATTAACCATCACCATTTGGGACCTGACAATTTTAACGCCTTAAAATGACCCTAAAAATTTTAAACCCTAAAAATGACAAAAATATCGAATACTTTTTTTTAATTTTTCAGTGGTCCATACGGTTGTGAATCATAACTCCAAATTGTAGATCTGACATCCAAATACTTTTAAAGATATTTGAACTTTTCCGAGTGTTCTCAGAATGTTCTGAGTGTTCCTTTACAAACTTTAAATGCATTTTCTCAGACTTTTATTTTGTTGATGTTAGTGTTTGCTAATCCCTAAGATTTTTTTTCTGTTGCAGATAGAGTCTTGAAATTTTTTGCAGACACTTGCATGTATGTGTACTTCAATAAATAGTATGGATTTAGGTCTGAGATCTATAGTTTTTTTTTTTTTTCTTTTTAATGTGAAAGTTAATATTTCCAAAATTTTCGTATTTTCTTTTCAGGTTTCGCGCTACAAAAGTAAGTAAAATTTTAAATAAAAGTTACATCTTTAATTCCATACTACTTTTGGTCCCAATAATCCAATGAATATAAGTCACTTAAAATACTAAAAAATATTAAAAATTAAAAATGTTATAAAAGTTTAAAAGTTGTTAAAAAAAATTCAAATTTTTCAAAAAAATTTAAATTAAAAAAAAACGGTTATTGTTAAAATGATTTTTTTTTACTAGAATCAGTTTAATTTTATAATCTCAAACAAAGTCTTTAATTATTTTTAATGTAACTGTCTCCATTTTTTTTTTTTTTTTGAAAAAGGGTTCTGTGTAGCCTTAAGGAGAGTGACAGTACAAGCGTTTTTTTTTTTTTTAATTTTTATTATAGATAAATTTGTTTGATTAATTGTTTAATGAATATGATTTTGAAACTTATTTTGAGCTTTAATTGTAGTTTTTTTTTTAATAATAAAGGCCTGTATACCCAAAAATGTACGAAATCGATGCACTCTATTTTGTGTAAACCTTTCAATGGAATAGCCAGAAGTATGAAGAAATACGCACAATTTATTGTATAAATACATGGTGTGTTGACAAAGTTTCAAGACTGGTTTGATAATTCAGAATTTATTAAACATTTTTGTACTGCGAACTAAAAATCTTCGAAATATGACCCTTGGGCATCAACACACCGCTACCAGCGTTTTTTCCATTGTTCATAAGTCCCATAGAAGTCTTCGCACGAAAAGCTGTTAAGGGACCTCGTCGAAGCTGCCTGGATCGCTGGAATCCTGACAAATCGCTACCCTTTCAGGTCTTTTTTGATCCGGGGAAACAAAAAAAAGTCCTGGGACTGAGGTCGGGCCTGTAGGTGGTTTGCGGCAGTATTGCCACGTTAAAGATCGCCAAAACTTCGGCGCCGGTGAGCGACGTGTGAGAGGGTGCATTGTCGTGGGGAACAATACAATCGTGCCTGATGTCTGGGCAGACGCGAAGGTCAAGTCAGGTTTTCTCTGTAGTGCTCCATCAGTTTTGGCTATATTTAATGTGGCAATACTGCTGCAATCCCCTTACAGCCCCGACCTTTTTCCCAGCAACTTTTTTTCCCCCCGGGTCAAGAAAGACCTGAGAGGGAAGCGATTCGACACAATTCCAGCGATCCAGGCAGCTTCGACGAGGTCCTTTAACAGCCTTTCGTGCGAAGACTTCTATGGGGCCTATGAACGACGGAAAAAACGCTGGTAGCGATTTGCAATGGCTATCCTCCAAATTTCGCCACTAGGGGTGCTGCTGTCGTTTGCATTAGGTCGGCGTAGTCGCTTTACTATACCGTTACCTCACTTGCATAGCTGTAGCTCTTTCCGTTCGCAAATATTTTCAGGTTAAAGGGATTTTCCTTTGCACCCTGTATGATGTTTTTCGCCTGTATTCGGTACCCCGGGTAGTCCCTTGTTATTGATAAAAGCGTGTTTAAAAAATATTTTCATTTATATTTTTTCTTACATTTTAGAGTTTAAAAGTTGTTGCAGTTTCACAGCCAGATGGTATATTTTAGCGAGCGTGATTTGGAGCATTGCAGTATTGCCAACTCTCTACTTTTCTTTCAATTCAGATTGCTTGATTAGCACCACTCGGTTATAGATAATTCATCTTATTTTATGACAGATTAAATAAGACGAATATAAGGCGAATTGTGCTATATGTATATAAAAAAAACTGGTTGGTTGTATTTATAACGGCCAATTATCAACACGAGGGATATAGGCCCTAAAGGAGAGAGATGCCCTCCGTGGGGGGTGTTTCTAAGGGAACCTAACCCGTATTTACGCAAGAAAATCCAAGGTTCTAAGAAAACCACGGAAAACTCCGAACGATTAGGCCGACGGGCGCGATTGGGTTCGAACCCAGCACCTCCCGTCTACCAGAGCAGATCCTCTTGGCCACTGGTAGGGCAAAAAAAGAAAAAAAACTGGTATCACCTATCTCAATTTTAACAAAGTAGCCGACAGGCAACCTTGCGTCATTGTTGTTGTAACTTGTAAATAGTTGTAATCATAAATAATACTTAACGATTTATCATTTGCGCCCGAATAACAGAAAAAATACTTTAAAATTAATTTATTAATTTATAATTGCATTCTAAAAATATTAAAATGTTCTGTTGTCACCTGTGTTGTAGATAATTTTTTCAATTTTAGCATATCATGAAGATTGAAAATTGTAAATTCAATTAAGAATTGCGTAAAATTTCCGAATATGAATGTAATATTTGAAAAAAGGAAACGTCTACGTATTAAAATTTGTACTAACTTTGAATTTTCGAACGGCAACGTCCACTTTTGACACCATATTTGAGTTCCTTGGATCATATATAGGAATCTTATATATAAAAACGCAAATCTATTTCTGTAAGATCAGAACGCAGGGGTCGCATTATATAGGGAAAACTTTATTGTTCCAACCAGAATCGTTAATCAGTAATCTTCATTATCATTTTATATAACATATACTATACACAGGTACTATGAAGATATTATTTTTTAAATAGTGGTTGGATGGAACAATATAATTTTCCCTATATAATGCGAGGCCTGAAAAAGCAAATACGACAATTGCGCATGCGTCAACTGTTTTTTGAACCCCTTCAATTAAAAAAGAACCTGAGCGAGTTCATGCTAGCGAAGCGGTCTAAAGCAGTCTGTTTCAATCTCTGAATTTTTCTAGAAGACGCAGGTTGAGCCCAAGACCGGCAAAAAGGATTTCTGTAATATTTTTGTCGATAATTCATTTCAATAATAACATATTTTATTAGAAAGTGAAGTTATATGATTTTTATTTTATTATTATTATTATTTGAATACTTCATAATTAAATAAAATTTAACACTCGATAATATTTTGAAAAAATGATGATTTTATATTTAAAATATTTAAGCTACAATATTTTGCATGCAATTATCAATTAATCAAATTGAGCTGATCTACAATTTCTGTTCTACATTCTGACCATTATAAAAAATTATTTAAGCGTGTTGCCAGATTGAGGACTTTTTTAATTCAGATTATTTGACTTTCACCACTTTTTTTAAATAGTATAATTCGCCTTATTTTCAGAATTTTTAATCTATTTTTAAATAAGCCGAATATTTCTATTTCAAAAAAGCGGTGACAATCAACAATCTGGGGACAAAGAAGTCCCGAATCTGGCAACACTGGGCAGCACAGGCACATGGTTCGTACGGATACCGTTATTTCTCCAGAAATACTACCAGTATCTTTTTATAGAAAAATAAATCTAGGTTAAACGCGCAAAATTTCGCCTTCTTTTAAGAAGAGATTTTCTATAAGATAATACTGATGCCGAAAAATTTTCTAGTCTGCAAAATTCAAGGAGGCGTACGAGCCACGAGACAACCATCTCATCGAGTTGGAGGCTGAAATTCCAGATTTAGCTAAAACGCGATTCCCATATTAAAGCGCAATCGGTCTTAAGTCATATCTTTGTGAAAAATACCTAAAAACCCGATTTTACCGGTTGACTCGTAGGTTTACGATTGTGTTTTTCTGTTCCCAGTTAGCCGTGTTTTCATACATTTGGGTGCAGGAAAACGCAATGATAAACCTACGAGTCGACCGTTAAAATCGGGTTTTTAGGTATTTTCCACCAAGATATGACTTCGCAGACCGACTGCGTTTTAATATGGGAATCGAGTTTTAGCTAATTTTGGAATTTCAACCTCCAACTCGATAAGGTGGTTGTCTGTGCTGCCGGCTCCCGGTCTATTTGTCATTCTTTTCCGTAAGAAATAAAACGAAAAAAAAAAAGAAAATATTCAAATAAGAGCTATAAAAGAAATTACCTTGATATCGATGGTTAAATTAAAAAATGTATAAAAATGTACTATAAAATACAAGTAATAAAATATATATATCGTTATAAAATGAAATCGTTAGTAGCATCAAGTTTCAAATTTAGGCTTTTAGAGAATGAGACTAATAAAGATAAAATTCTTGGCAGCTTTTAACCCATTGAAGGGTGGTGATGCCATCACGGCGTCACATGATTTTAATCCCAAATTGCCGCATTGGCACCGTAATTTTATGATGAAAATGTCTTCTTTAATAAGTACGCGAAAATTTACTTTAACTTGTTTACAAATAAGATCTCTTGTTAATACTGGTGCCATTAAATTATTTGAACATTTTACGAAGTTTAGATTACAAGTATTACATTATACATGTATACAAGTTTTACAAGCATTACATTATAAGTACAGTCCTGGAAAAAAAAAGTAAACACCCCCCCCTACTAACTTCTCAACAAATTATCGTAGAAGAAAGTTACTGGTACCGAATGATTGGAAATAAAGTCTACTTTTAAATGATGTATATAAAATTTGTTTAAGGGGCCATCTACATATTAAAACGAACCATAACTTTGTTTTTTTCAATAGCAGTACACAATTCTGACAGCATAAATGAACTCTACACCTTTCAATTAGCCTATAAACAAATTTTTATGCAATTCGTGCCATAAATTTCCGAGAAATTAATTATTTTAAAACGAGCGTATTTTAAGGGCTGTATCCAAATTGAAGTTCCGAACTCGATTCTTAACCGAGGGAGCCGCCTTCTTGATCAAGGCACGTTTAAACGTCAATGAAACCTGTTTGATTACAGGATAGCAGAATAAGTTAAAAAAATTTACTCACTTCTATTATAGACGGCCCCTTAAACCATCATTTTGTCGTTTTTTAAGCATAAGTTGAAAACTACTTGGAAGAAAAATGTGAAATTTCGGATTTCCATAAAGCAGGACTTAATAAATCTAAATCCATCAAAAAAATTGTATGTTGCAATTCATAATTTTTTCGAATATTAATTTCATAATTCATATCATAAAATTATAAAAATTGCAAATTCAACGTATTTATGTTTGAGTATATTAGTATTATTGCCACACAAAAAAAAAAAATAGCTGCTTAGGAGCATAATTTCAGGGGATATAAATAAAAATATGAAAATGTAATTCAACATTAGAAGTACTAAATTTTGAACGTCTATAATTCAAAAACTTATCATTCGAATGACTTGAAATTTGGTTTATAGGCATATTTTGAACCAAAGATTTGAAATATCTCGTTAAATTTGGGTACTGCCATTGAAAAAAATGAAGTTTGGATTCGTTTTTATATGTATATGGCCTCCTAAGCAAATTTTATACACACCATTTAAAAGTAGACTTTATTTCCAATCGTCCGGTACCAGTAACTTTCGTCTACGATAATTTGTTGAGGAGTTAGTAGGAAGTGTTTACGTTTTTTTTCCACGACTGTACATTACAAGTACCTTGCCCCTGAAAGGGTTAATGGTCGTGCAGTTAAAATATACTTATTAAAAAAATGAGGCCTTAGTAAGTAAAAATAACTGCTCTATCTAGTATTTTTAGGTAAAATTCTGATAAAAAGCAAGTATGATTGGTTGCAAATTATAAACGTTAAATTCTTTCATTTCATTGAATATGTTAGACTGACAGCACCATCTATCGCCTTAAAGAAATAGGAATCACTTATGCAAAATAGAAATTTGTCACGATTTCAATAATTAATTTAAAAGCAACTAATTAAAAATTCAAGAATTTTTCTAATGAAACTTTTAAGTTCTTTACCGTCAAATCTTCACGGGCACTATCTAGTACTTTTCATAAATAATGATAGAGACAAAAGAAGTCAATCTTTGAGGATGCTAATGTTAAAATCACGAGACTAATTTTATGTCACATCTTTCAAAAAAAAAAATAATAATAATAAAAAAATAATATCCGATTTATTTTTTTACAATGAATAGAACCAGACATATTTCAAGCATTACTTCAATTCAAAAACATATGTTTAATTATGAAAAAATATTAATAAATTCATATTCGAAAAAAATATATTTTATGACCTAAATTATTTTTTTTTACATAAAACGAACATGGGTGTGTAAGTTAATTACAGCTTCTTTCAATCATTAGTTTACGAAATATTGATAATGTTTACTTTTCGAAGGTCTTAAGGGGCCTTCTTATATTATCAAAACATCCACAGAAAAAAAAAATATTAGAATGTAGCTGGGAAAAATTTATGGAATTTTCTTTCATAGTGAGTTTATTTCATATTTGGAAATTCTCCATAATGTTTCTGGTTATTAATTTGGTGCTCCAGGTATTTTTCATTTTCATTGTATGATCTTAAGTTTTCTTTTTCGAAATTTATGGATAAATCCCTAATACATTATTTGTTATTACTCTATGAAGATTGAAAAAAAGTATATAATATCTTTTTACAGGCTCTTTTGATTTAAAAAACTCAAAAATATTATTAAAATATTTTTTGTCCAAACTAAAATATAATAGAGCTAGAAAAAAAAAATCTTCCGAAAAAATAAATTCTTCAATTTAACAAGAAACGGTCTTAGATTTCTTATGAAAAATTTTAGAAAACAGCTTGCCATTGTATCAAAAACTCGATTATGATTAGACAAACACAACACTTTTAGAGTTTCTTTAAGGATTACATTCCTAGTGGAATAATTCGCATGTATTTAAGCCTTCAAAAAAGAACATAAATAGATGCAAGAACATGAAGTTGTAATACACGTATCCATGCATCGAAATGTTTAAGAAATTTTCTTGTTAACTGCAATTACCCTAATGGCACAGCGATCGATGTGACGTTACAAATGGTCACATTCAGCAACAGGGTGACCGAAATGCAACTCTTTTAAGGGGACCGGGTAAGCTCTATCTAAATACACCAACTTTATGTACCTTTAACTCAAAAATGGTGAAAGATAGAGGCCTAGATTTTTTAGAGTAGATTGAATGACATGCTTTACGTATTTTAATGGACCATTTTCTTTCTAAGTGAAAGTGAAAATTAATTATTAATTATCTATTGAAAGACATTTTTAAATTAGCATTTTTGGTAAGATTTCACTGCCTAAAATAAATAATTCTCAACAAATCATTAAATCCCTGTGTTAAAGTATAGATCGATGTGACGTTACAAATGGTCACATTCAGCAACAGGGTGACCGAAATGCAACTCTTTTAAGGGGATCGGGTAAGCTCTATCTAAATACACCAACTTTATGTACCTTTAACTCAAAAATGGTGAAAGATAGAGGCCTAGATTTTTTAGAGTAGATTGAATGACATGCTTTACGTATTTTAATGGACCATTTTCTTTCTAAGTGAAAGTGAAAATTAATTATTAATTATCTATTGAAAGACATTTTTAAATTAGCATTTTTGGTAAGATTTCACTGCCTAAAATAAATAATTCTCAACAAATCATTAAATCCCTGTGTTAAAGTATAGATCGATGTGACGTTACAAATGGTCACATTCAGCAACAAGGTGACCGAAATGCAACTCTTTTAAGGGGACCGGGTAAGCTCTATCTAAATACACCAACTTTATGTACCTTTAACTCAAAAATGGTGAAAGATAGAGGCCTAGATTTTTTAGAGTAGATTGAATGACATGCTTTACGTATTTTAATGGACCATTTTCTTTCTAAGTGAAAGTGAAAATTAATTATTAATTATCTATTGAAAGACATTTTTAAATTAGCATTTTTGGTAAGATTTCACTGCCTAAAATAAATAATTCTCAACAAATCATTAAATCCCTGTGTTAAAGTATGCACTATAACATAATATAAGTATTTAGAAAAATCTGAGTTCTTAAGTTTAATAGATATTGAAAGAAAGGAACACAAACCTGAAAATCGAAGTTTTGAGAAAAAGTCAATTAAAACTGTGAAGCAGTGTTGCCAGTGGACTACTTTTTTTAAAATTCTGATTTCTTGATTGGCAACACTTTTTTGAATACTTATTTAATAACATATTAATTAAGACGAAAACAAGGGGAATTTTACCTCTTCAGAAAAGTGGTGCCAATGAAGAAATCTGAATTCTAAAAAAGTAGCCCACTGCTGTGAAGTGCTCTTAGAAAGAATGAAAAAAATCCAACACTTTTTTTTTACATATAAACATGTGTAGTACATCGTTGAAAAGATAAAAGTTTAAACTATTTAATGATATAAAAAAGTAAAAATCGATTTTTTGGTTGAATTTCGCTTATTCGGTCTCCTCAAATTGGCACAATATGACACTCGGCTGACTGTGGTTTCGTTGAAGAGTTTTGGTAGGAATTAAAAGTTTTGGTTTTTAGCCCTAATTAATAGGATCATATTCGATTGAAAACATATTTTAAAAAATTACGATGTCAGGTTACGTCAAGGGAGAAACCACACAATTGTGTGGTGCAGGCTCGGCTTTAAATCACAGTAAAAGAGAAATTTGTTTTTTCTTTTTTCTTAGGGTCACCTACACCATTGTGTAGGTCAGATCTTACAGGGCTATGAAATCAACATGATCCCGTATTTTTAGTCATTTGGATCGCGTTAAAAATGGGACATTATCAGTTCCATAGTGACGAATAAAACTCTCAACTCATCGCCCTTTGAATACTAGGCGTGAGCGCTGATACAAAAATGGCGGCTGTCGAAGGCAAAGCAGTATGCAAAGTAAGCGTCCTATCTAAAATTGGAGAGGTAACCGCAAGATTGAAGAGGAGGTCACATCAATCAAGGTCACGCGCCACGTAGTGGATGGGGTTGAACTACAGGAAGATGCCTAACTGTTTTCTTACTTCACACCACTAAAATTGTAACTTTTTTTCACCTTGCTCCCTTGCTTTTTAACCCTCTGGCAGCGTAATTGTTTTATCGAAATAGCTTCAAAAATTGCATACTTACTTCCTTCGCGACTAGCGTCTTTTAAGCATTTTTATTCTTTTGCCACCGGTTTTACAAAACAAAAATTTTCGTCTGATTTAATCGGGAAAATGCTCCGATTAGATAAGGCAAAATTTACAATAAAAAGTAACTGGTGGGAATGATCAAGGCGGGTTAATTAGACGGAGAAAATGCATCCCCGATGAAATCTCGGGTTGCTCAAATTTTGCTACTTTTACGTTGCTCGAGAAAGTCTCGGATTGCGCAGCGAGAGGGTTAATTGCTGAGAAGGCTCTGATTAGATAAGGCGAAGAAAACTTCGTGGTGTCACGTGCATCTGGACCCTGCCTCCTTCTCGCAACGCCATTTTTTTGCAAAATCTGGTAGGCAAGAATCATATTCCATGAGTGACTAAAGATTTAGAAAATATGCGCAGATGGTAGATATAACGTCACACTAAAAGCCCGCGTATATGGATTATCAACCCCGTCCACAAGAAGGCGCAGCTGTGTTAATTTACGCCCAATTCCATCATTAAGTTTGTACGCTTAATATATATGCAGTTTTGGTCGAAGGCGGATTATTTCAGCGTGTGTACGGTCCCTTGAATTGTTGCACCAATAATTTTTTTAAGTTTTTTCCGCTTTATTTTTCTGAGATTTAAGACGTCAAAGAACTCTTTTGTAAAATACTGGTACAAACTAAATTTAAGGGAACGTAAATACATTAAAAAAAATAATACGCCTTCGGCAGCCGCCATTTTAGTGTCAGCACTCAGGCCTAGCATTCAAGGGGCGGTGCTCAACTTCTGCATTACGTGAAGTTAATAATAGTTCATTTCCGGTAGATGTAATAAAATAGGTATCAATTTAAAATATATTTATATTATATACATTTAATAATACATTGTAAGATGAATTAATATATAAGTAAGAAGAATTAAAAACATTCTCGCAGAATGGTAAAGACTTACAGGTGAATATTAAAACTTTTTGTAAAAGATGTCTGTTAACACATTCTCGAACTTTTACCTGAATTTAAGTATTTTGAATATATGTATCTTCTCCTATGGACGTTACTTTCACATTTTATATGTTACATTATTTCCTAAAATTGTACTCGGTATTTGCATTTATACAAACAGCAAACTATGCGTATAAATATATCGATTAGAGACTGCAAAATTTGTATAAATATTCATTATTGATATGGATACAAATAAAGAAATCATTTTTGTTAACCCTTTCAGTTGTGGGGGTGAATTTCTTCAAAATGCCCAAATGTCACATTGGCACCAGTATTTTGTAAGCAAAAGATTCGGCTTATAATATACACTAAAAAATGCATTAATCTATTTTCAAATAAATTTAATTGAACATTCCGGTGCCAATGTGACATTTGACGATTAAAATTAAGTGGGAATAAATTCACCCATCAGAACTCAAAGGGTTAAATCATGCGACATGCAAGAGTAAAGAGCCCATGGGTGGAGCTTACTGTTAAAAAGACGAAAATAAGCGGTCGCGAATGTGTTAAGAATATCTTTTTTAAGAAATATTCCCCGCATTAAAATGCATATCTTCCTTTCATACTTACAAAATCATTTTTATTCCTACATGCATGATATTTTCAGACATGCTAAAATCCAGTGGCAAGAAACGGGAGCACCCTTTTATTTTCCTACAACTGTGATACCACAAGGCAGGGTTGCTAGTTTGGCCTCCAATTTGAATCTGAAATATCAAATTCATGCCAGAAATTTCAAAAGGAGAATTTTTACTTTATATGATCGCTAAATATATCTTATTAAATAAAGCATAAAATACTATTCTTTATATCAGGTATGAACACGAAATTTCTAATTAAACATGGAGGCCAAACTGGAAACCCTGCCGCAAGGTGTGAATACAACTTGGAATTTTTAAGGAGTCTATCTCCGCTTTTTTTGGTTCGAAAACATTTACTGAACATAAATACATTTACTTAACTTAAATAGCAGAATTCGCAATCACTGCGTTGAATCGCTGGATTTTTAATTTTCTGACATTAACCCTTTATCTACTGACGGTACTCATCCACCTGACGGTACCAGTCACTGACGGTACCAGTCAATTTAAACTAATTAGTATCAATTAGTATTATTATCTATTATATCTATTAGTATTATTAGTCAATTTAAATTAATTAGTAGTATTACTAATATTCTAATGGTACTTTGCAAAAACACTCTTTTAACTCCACTTTATCCGAATACATGGCAACAGTAGTTCTAGGTTTGGTGTTTTAACGAGAAAGGAGGCTATCTTTGACACAGACGATGGGTTTTGTGCCGACATTTTGTACAGATTTTCACGCTCGTAATTTTATTACTGCAAACAGAGTGAAAAATGTAAGATAAGTGTTGGATTTTTTTATGTGTTCATTATGATCTTAGAAGACAGTTTGACTAGCTATTTTAGGTGAACGGTGTAAGTATTTGATTTAACAGTTGAATTACACAGTGGTACTTATAAGTACCGTCAGTACACTGGGTGTTGGAGAAAAACTTCTTGTTTACTTTTCGTCTGTGTAGTTATCCATCGTTTTCATCTGCTTAAAAATGTAATTGCAAAAATATAGTGTATTTATGATTTCCCTGGTATTTCTTTTCTGTTTCCTTGTTATGTTTTATAGGAAATTGAAAAAGTTGTGGCACCGGCTCGTTTTTGCTATGCTAGAAATGGCATATGTAAATTCATATATTGCATATGTGGAGATGCGAGAGAACATGTTGTCCCTGGAATATAGACGTCGCATAACTAAAGGACTGCTAACAAGATCGAAACCTAAAAAATAGGTTTTTTTTAACCCTTTCAGGGGCAAAGCATTTTCAATTCAAACGTGTTGAAATAAATGATTGGCACCGGAATTTGCCAAAAGATTTATTTTTTAAATAAGAAAAAAAAACCTATATTTCGCATACTTATTAAATCGAAAATATTTTCTGGTGCTGTTTGAAATACCTTGTGGGTTTTATGTTACGATATTTTAGTCATAGTGTACTGACAGTACTTTAAAGTTCCACTTTAATTAATTACCTCTAAATAATTACATTTTTCACGGGTGAGTATTTTTTTTATGTTTATTCTTTAATTTTCATTATAGTAACTGAAAAAAAAATATTACATGAAAAAAGTTGCAGTAGATCATAACGCAGTAGATAAAGGGTTAAATAAGGCTAAAAATTATATTAAAAAAATTCTGGTAGAGCTGTATGTAACCTGGATACCAAAGATTCTCAGAATCATTAGAATTTCCAAGGAGTCTTCCATCGTTATTGAACATAAGAAATTTACACTGTTAAAAATCTGTAGCTTTTGCTGCCTAGTCAACGCCACCGTTTTTTTTTTTATAGAAAACGATTATTTTGACTATATTATGGAGCATCCTTATTGGTCAGAATAGAGATATTCTATAAAAGCGGGTGGAGGGACTATGCAGCAAAAGCTACAAATTTTCAGCATTGAACTATTTTACCCTTTGTGACTCAGTGTTCCATTATATGGAACACCCAACTTGATTCCCAAATGCCACAATGACGCCAGAATTTTGATCCAAGTATTTTCCGTTCATTATGTATGCGAATAAAGCTTTTACTTATTTCCAAATAAATTTGCTCGTAAATTCTGGTGCCATCCATTCTTGTAATCATTTTTCAATGGAAGTGCTCTGCGCCGGAAAGGGTGCCATAGAACTATTAATAAAGAGGAACTGACATATCCTTAAAATGGAGATGCTTCAACTGTAACCGCTTTCGCAGGGGTTGATAACCGTCAGGGAAAACTTCCACCAGTAAATTTAAATAAAAATTTACTCCTTATTTAAATGCTTTCTTAATGTAAAATTTTAGTCATAATAGAAGTAACAGATATTCATATTTACTGGTGGAAGTTTACTTTGGCGATAGTCAGGCCCTGCGTTTCCGCCATATTGTGACAACCTAGAAAAAATTCTGCCAGTGTCAAAGAAAAAGACTATAATACCTAGGAAAACTGACACAAGTAAAAACAATTAGAAATGTTCGCCATAATTGTGAGAAAACATTTCAGTAAATAAGGTACTTAAATAAGACGGGATTTTCTATTCAAATTTATTGGTAGGAAGCTTGCCCCGGCTGTAATCAGAAACTGTTTTTCCGATTTTAGAAAAACAGCCGCCATCTTGTGACAACCTCCTCAGTAACTTCACTCACAACTGGTAAACTGCACACTATATGTCTCCTCCTCTTATTCATAACGCCATTTATTTAACATTTAAATTGCGGAATTCGTAACCGCCAGGTTTATTCAAAGACTCTGTAATGTTTTTCTGCAATTAAATAAGGCAAAAAATTCTATTAAAATTTACTGGGAAAAATGTGCGAACCTGTGAATACCTCTTTAATTTTATCCGATGTTTATGTGATGTATGCTTTCTTGTGCATTCTATGTCATGAATATAGGCTTAAAATATGAAATTTGACAGCATATTGAAAACGATGCTTGGCTTCTATAGGAATATGAAACTTTGCTGGATTCTAGGGAGTATTAGTATTGACATAGGAATACTTCATGCATGTTCGGAGGAAAGTGATTTCATGATTGTATCAGAAAACAGCGAGTTTGGATTTCAGTACAGATTTAGTAAAAGCTAATTAACTATACTCAATGTTTCTAATAATTACATATTTCACTTGCTAAAACTCTTTATTCTCTCTTGACAGGACTTCTACTATCGACTATTTTTATAATTTATTTTATTTTTGTAATTTACTAATTTAATCATTTTATCCAAAAAATAATCTTCGTAGTTGATTTCTACATTTTCAGAAGAAGTGCACCAGGAAGACTATTGTTTGGAAATAACTGCGCGAATAAAAGATAAAGATAGTCTCAAGTGATCATTAGTATATTATAGCACGCCGTTAATCACAGTTAAAATATTATTTTCTATCAATGTTCATACGTCGTCGAATATTCAGTGTATTCATTACAAATTTCAGTGTAATATTTTTCTTGGAGGTTGTCATGTTTTCAATAATTTTCCTGAAATTTGGTTGAACAAACACACTGCATGTTTTAACTTTATGAAGAGTAGAAGGATTATTTTTTATCCCATCTAACTCAAATCAAGATATATACTAGAATTTCTGTACAAAATTTTATTTTTATAACTTTGTAGAAAACAGCTGCATTTCCTTATTTTTTTCAAATAATTTTTTTTGAGAATTATTATGTGAATTAAACATTAAAGCATAGTTGTCAACCTCCCGATTTTTAAATACCAATATTTTTATGCAGAAATACTAGTTTTATACAATAGCACAATTTCTGCAATTAAATTATAAGCGAACATTTTTGTAAGAATTTATTGGTATTAAAAAAGCCTGGAGGCTAGGGACTATGATTAAAAAAACACAATTACTTGTGCTTCAAAATGGCGGTACAGAGTTGCCAGTTTGGCCTCCTTTTTTATTCAGAAATTCCAGATATATACCAGAAATTCCAAAAGAAGAATTTTTACTTTATGTAATGACGAAATGTCTGTCACTAAAAATAAAAATTACTATACGAAATTTCTAATGTGAATTCGGAATACAAACAGAAAATACTGGTGCATTAACACTAGAAAGCCCGGAAGGAGTCGATTTGATTCCGACCATATGATTAAATGTCAATTGAAACCAGAAATTCTTTCACAAAATAAGTTAAATTTTAAAACGCAGATTTACGTTAAATAAATCAGTCAAATAATTTTAAATAAATATTCTGGTGTTAAATATTTTTATGAAACTTGAGTAAAATTTGCGGGCGTTCTAGTGTAAACACATTCTTCTAATTTCAGTGGCTTGAGCGAGTAGTTCCCTTACATGTCTGTTAAATTTATGTTTTATTTATATTTTTTTATTTTATTTATTTATTGATGAAGTTTTAATTTATTTATTGAATAAAAATTCATATTTGAAAATTATTTTAAAAACTGTAAAAAATAAGTAAATTGAGATGCAAATTTCACATAAATTACATTTGAAAGAACATTTTTTTAAAAAACCATTTCAACGTTTGCCCCGAGATAAGACGTGGGTAAAAGCATTGTTTCCCCATATCCGTCGCCGGTGAAGTGGATTGTGCAATGCTTAGAAGTTTAAAAAAAATTCAGTAAACATGAATTTTAATGGTGGTTTTGCCACCGTGAATATCACACCCGCGTTATTCACGGGCTTGTTTTGCCTTTATTAGCCCCCGGTATGCTATTTCTTTCTCTCATCTATTAAAGTGTCGTCTCCAAAAAACAACGTTCCGTTGTATAAGCCAACCGTAAAACAAAGCAGATGTATCATTGTACTGTTAAATAATCTACTGCAATTTTTTTAATTTCTAAGCATCGCACATTTTCAATTTTTATACCGTTTTATTGAAAAAAAAAATACTCTTAATATTGAAACAAATGTTGAACTATTTTATTTATATTAATTTTAGCGCAAGCAGGTTTAACTTTTTTCTAATCGTCTGTCTGAAAGTGACAGAGATATGGATTTTAAAAATTCCTGCCTAAAAAGTATTTTTAAAACAATAAAAATTGAGTAAATTGCGGTACAGTTTTCAAACAAATTGTGATATAGTTTTCAAACAATTGCATTGGAAAGTACATTTTTTTTTCCTCTATTCGATGGTGTAAAAATTGAAAATGTGCGGAATTTAGAAATTAAAAAAACTGCTATTAATAAAAGTTAAATTTAATCGCCTGCTGTTGCCAATCCATCGCCCCCTGGATACTAGGGTTGAGCGCTGACACAAAAATGGCGGCTGTCGAAGGGAATTTTTTCAGCGTGTGTACTAACACTTGAATTTTGGTACCAATAATTTTTGCAAAGTTTTTTCCGCTTTATTTTTCTGAGATTGAACAAGTCAAAGAAATCTTTTATAAAATACTGGTGTCTAAATTTAGGGGACCGTACATACATTTAAAAAGAACCGCCTGCCATAGCCGCCATTTTTGTATCAGCACTCACGTTTAGTATTTAGCCTTTTAATGTATGTACGTTCCCCTAAACTTAGACATTAGTATTTTGCCAGGATTTTGTTCTTTGACTTGTTCAATCTCAGAAAAATGAAACGGAAGAAACTTAAAGCAATTTTTGGTATCAAAATTCAAGGGATTGAACACACACTGAAAAAAATTCGCCTTCGATAGCCGCCATTTTTGTGTCAGTGCTCTGGCCTAGTATCCAGGTGGCGGTGGCCATTCGCAAAATGACGTCAGCGTTACGCACAACCATGTTTGTCCTTTAAAATATAGATAAAGATTCATCAAATATATTTTCTGGTTCAAGCGTTGTTAAAATGGGTCAAATTAACCCTTCAGCCTCGGGAAACTCTATTTTCGTGTTCCACTGGGCTACTTTTTAAAAATTCAGATTGCTTGATTCCCACCACTTTTTTAAAAGCGTATAATTCGGCTTATTCTCGCATTATTTAATCTGTAATTAAATAAAGTGACTATTTCTACTTCAAAATAGTGGTGGGAATCAAACAATCTTAATTTTTAAAAAAAGTAATCCACTGAAAAAGTCGCCCGCGGCTGTAGGCTTAATTCACATATTACGGAAGATTAGTGGGATCTTGGCACCTTTGGATTATATGGAACCGAATTAGTTGATAGGGGGGAAGGTGAGTAAGCTTTTTCTCTCTCGGCTATGCATTTATGGGCAGACGAATAGATATCTACTAATGAAATCTTCGAACGCATGAAAGTCAGTTTCAACAAAATATCTACTAGGTATGATACTCGCAGTAATAAGCAGGTTAACACTAGAACCGCTATAGCGATCGTTTTGACCGGTACCAAATAGAAATACTTCGGTTCGAACCAGAAATTTCTTTCTAAAATAAGTTAAATATGTACCACGGAGAAATAAGTTAAATAAATAAGTTAGATAGTTTTCAGTAAAAATTCTGGTGTAAAATATTTTTATAACACTTGAGTAAAATTTCCAGCGGTTCTAGCGTTAAGTTAAAATGAACTATTTGAAACAATAAAAAGTCATTTGCAGTTACTGAAGGAACTTAAGAAGAAAAACAAATTAGTTGAATTTTTTTTAATAACAGCCCTTGATAAAACGATTTACATTTATACGATTAGTTTTTTGCATAACTACATAGCTGCCAACTTTTACACTATTTTGTTACCACTGAAACTCAATAGAAAATTTTCTTTATTTAATCGGAGATTTTGGCTATCAAACAACGCAAAATTAACCATTAAATTTTAGTGGTAAGAAAAAAATCATAAAAGTTGGCAGATATGTATTTTGTAATCACAAAAAGCAATAAAGACTGCTTTTTGCTTACCTATTTCTATTTTTAAAGATATTTACAGGATTCCTGTTGCAATAGAGAATCTAATTTTTATAATTTTCGCTTCAGTATAATAGCTCCAGCACATTTTAAAATATAAGGTGACTTTTATATATTTGAGGACTTCACTTGTCATATACAGGGTGTACAAAAAGTCGTTCCCTCATTACAAAATCTATTCATATATACATGCTATATCAGATAGAGATTTGAAACTGGTGTAAAAATTACCGGAGTTTTTTGTTGCAGGTTTTCCCAACTTGGCAGTAATGTAGCCGTCTCTGTACGCTCTGGACACTTTTTCACTCAGTTGGAAAATTACAACTAATGTGATTTATTTATTAATTAGAATAACTGTGATAAAATTAATAAAGTATAAGCATATAGGTGCCAACTTTTCGTGTTACCACTAAAATTTAATAGAAATTTGTGCATTTTTTAAGTCGCAGATTTCGGCTATTAAATATATGGCTAAATCTAATATTAAATTTTAGTGCTAAGAGAAAAACGCAAAAGTTGGCAGCTATGTATCACGGTTGCCAGATTTGGCCTTTTTTTTTAAATTCTGAAATTTTGCTTTCACACCAGAAAATCTGTTGTATGGTATTGTTTTCTTTATTTAATGGACAGACGTTTCGTGATTATCTAAAGTAAAAACCCAGCTATGTATAAGGATTTATAAAGTATTAAAATTAAAATTAAAATTAAATTGATACTCCAATTCTACCATTCTTCAAAAAAAAAAAATATTTTACAAGGTAAATAAAGATTATTATATATTATATATATATATAAAAGTGCATTTATTTACACCAATAAATATATTTTACTTCTATAGTGTCAATAAATAAGTAATTTTACCGAAGCGTCATATTATATTAAGTCGTTTTTAACGCTTCGTTTTCTAAATAGTAGCATACTCGAAACCGGTCAAAAAGGTTTCAAAAATTGGCATGAAATGCATTGAGATATAGAACGTAGAGTTACGTTTAACATTTTTAAGCGTTTGGAAAGTAGATTAGGATATTTATCGGAACGCAAAACCAACTTAACGGGGTCGGGTCGGCCGTATTTTTTCTGAAAGTCGGATTCCTATTAGATTCCTGGATCGGGCCAGGTAACCGGTTTTCGACACTTTCACTGCCCCCATAGGAATTTAACCATTTGAGCTCTGGTGGTTGAATTTCTTCCCACTTGATTTTAATTCCCAAATGTCGCAGGAACATTCAACCAAATTTATTTGAAAATAGATTAATGTATTTTTTCATGTCTATCGTAAAGCGAATTTTTTTCTTTTCCCAAATACTGGTGAGAATGTAACATTTGGGAATTTTGAAGCAATTCACCCACCAGAGCTTAAAGGGTTAAAGTGATCACCAGGGTGCCAAACTTAAAAAGACTAATTAAAGTGTTTTTAACCCCTTCGGGACGAGCGTCTTTTACAGAATTTTTGATCTTTTATCTCCGATTTTTCAAAACATAAATTTTTGCCTAATTGAATTGGGAAAATGCTCGGATTCAATAAGGCAAAATTTACAATAAACATTTACTGGTGAGAATAATCACGGATTTTGAGCACCTTATGCGGCATCAGTGTTGCCAGTTTGGCCTCTATTTTTATTCAGAAATTTGGAGTTCATCCCAGAAATAAAGAATAGTTTTTTATGCTTTATATAATGAGATACATTTATTAATCACTTACACTAAAATCTCTTCTCCAAAATTTCCGGTATGAATTTAAAATTTCGGATTAAAATTTGAGGCCAAACTGGCAACCCTGCGCGGCACTTATACCGGTCGCTCCTCCCCAAGGTGTTAACCCTCCGTCTACCAGACGGGTCCATTGGACCCGAAAGGTACATACAAAATATTCATTCAAACCAGAAATTTCTTTAAAATAAACTAAGTATATAAACCAGACAAAAATAAGGTAAATAAATAAGTTAAATTGTTTTAAATAAAAATTCTGGTGTAGAACGTTTTATTAAAACTTGAATAAAATTCCCGGTAGATCTAGGGTTAAAGGGTTTATTTTTTGTAAAATAAATACAGTATACATAATTCGGAGTTCACAAAAATATAGTGAGTTAGAGTTATCCCAGAGTGCCACATACAAATATAAAGTCATTGCTGACCTGCCCACGATTTTTATTTAGTATTATATGGAAAGCTACAGGGTGACCACGCTTCAGGGAATTTTCCAGGTAAAATAGCAGTATTTGTTTATAGAAAAATAGATCTAAGTTAAACACACGAAATTTCGCCTTATTTAAGGACAGATTTTCTATAAGAAAATACTGGTGCCGAAGAAATTCCTGGTCCGGAAATTCCCTGAAGGGTGGTAACCCTGACCTACCTGTGACCCACGGGTGATGCTCACGGCACAGAATGAAAAAAATTTGAGACCCACCGGTGATGCTCATGGAAGTGAACGTGTTAAACATATCAGATGTAAATTTACAACTGGGAGAAAAATGTCTGGACCAGGATTCAAACCAGGGATCTCTTGACAGAAGCCACCAATGCTCTACCATCTCAGCTATCCCGGACGAATCTGTTTTAGTACTATAGTATTAGATTTAATATAATTTTTTATACTCCAAAAAAAGGTGAAATGTTACGCGTCTTCCTATAATTTTATTTATTAAAAAAAAATACTAAAAACCATAATGCTAATTCTATGCATAGTTTTTTCGAATACTTAATAAAGAACATGATCAAAAAATTATAAATCTCTAACTCAAATTTAAAAAAAACTTTCGCATTTTTTAAACCTGAAAAAGAACAACAACAACAACAAAATTAATATTGAGAAAAAGCCATTTAAAATCTTCGTTTGTTAAATAGAATCCGTTGAGCTGAAATCCAGTACATATTACATATAGTAACAACATACGGCATTTTAGCCATATGTATAAAAATATTATCTATATAATTTAATTATAAAAATAAAATCTATACTTTGACCATTTCTAGGGGTAATCTTTACCCTTTAAGCATTGGAATTTCAGAGGTACTTTTTATTGAATGCTTCGATAGCTTTTAAACAGTATCTGATATATTTGATAAATGAAAATATCATTAAAATATATTCTTTCAAATCATTCATATCTTGGGGCACAGGTTTTTGAAAACCTTTTTAAAAAATAGTTGTACGCTTTAATTCCTTAAAAAGGATTTCTGAAAATATTTAAAGAAAATCACTACTTTTTAAAAGAGAAGAGCAAAAATTTAACCTACAGAATAAAATATGCTGTAACAATCATTTATTGTACAAGAATGTATGGCGCAAGTGACGCGTTGAGGTACAAACACCAGGAGCCAATTTGGCCCTTCTTTTAATTTCAAAATTTGTCATTCATACCAAAAAATTCCTATACTATTCTTTTCTTTATTTAGGACACACATTTCATGATTACATAAAGAAAAAAATCTTTGAAAATTTCCGGTATGAAATCGAATTTTTGAATTAAAAAAACCTCCATTTATGTTTCTTTTCATGTATTTTCTGTGTTTGACATATTTGCCAGTTTTACGTTTTTTTTATATATTCAAAAATTTTGATTTCACACCGGAAATTTTCAAAGAAGAATTTCTTCTTTATGTAATCATGAAATGTCTGTCTTAAATAAAGAAAAGCATAGTATAGGAATTTTCTGGTATGAATGAGAAATTTTTAAATAAAAGAAAGGGCCAACTTGGTCCCCTGGTGTTTGTACCTAACCACGTCAGTTGCGCCCATACATTCCTATACAATAAATGATTGCTATAGCGTCCTGTACCAACCCTTAAAGTTTGTACCATGCATTTAGAATCACCCTGTATACATAAAATAAAGTTTATCAAGATGCCATTGGTTAGAAGTAGTTAGAAAAGTAATTCCGTTTGTAAAATGTTGAAATTATTGACTTGCACCAGAATTTACAGGCAATTTTGGTAGAAAATAAATAAATGCTTGTTTTCATGTACATTCTGGAAAGAAAAATTTTATTAAAAAAATAGTTCGTGTAGTTTGTCAATTTGGAATTAAAGTAAACTGTTTGCGCTGTGCAAACGGCGCCCTTGAAAGGTTATTTAATAAGTTTAGTGATACTGTTCGTTTTCGAAAGCCGCGCCTAGCACTCCGCGACGATTCTACTATCCAAAGGGGTGTTACGTCGAGCTGGGCATTTTCGGAACTGTTCATTTGTTGGTTGTCACTAACAAGGGCACCATCAAACATGGTGCTCATAGATTTTGATAACTTTAAAGTATGTTATAGGGATTAATTAGTCTGCTAAAATGTTTTTATTCAAATGGGCCCTAGTTTTCGAGAATTTGGGGGTCAAAGTTCAACATACGTTTCAAATACTGATTAATTTGCTTTTTTAAACGTGGGCTGGGTAGGGTCGAGATAAAATGCGAGTACGCTATACCGTAGATGGCGGGTTCGAACCAACTTGTACCATTTTTACTTTTTTATTTAATATTATATTTTTGACATGTTACAAGTTTTACACTGAATTAAAAAATCCGCAGCTCTAAAATTTTTGATATTTTCCTAACAAATTACATTTAAATCTTCAAAATTGTTATGAATATTATTTTTTTTTCTTCAATTTTTAAGCTAATATTTCTACTTATGAAAATTAAACTAATTTATGTCTAGAATTTTTTTTGTTCAATTATTTTTATTAAATTTATTTGTATTTACATTTTTATATTTTAAGTGAAGATCTATAATAATAATATATGTATATTTTTTTTACATTATGGAATTTTAAATGGGAATTTATATATTTTTTCCCATAATTTATACAAAATTGTTTCATGTCGAATCTCTTAAACGTATTCACGATCAGATAATTTCAATAATATATTTACAAAAGAGTAATAAAATGTTAAAGTAGTAACACTTATATGCAAGTTTCTACTAGTTGTATAAATTTTTAATGTCCTGTAAATATATTTATCTGTAAAGTTCGAACTCAACATCACTTTTTATTTGCTAAGATAAAAAATGACAGATTAAATATTTAACATTTTCTTTGTTCTAACAATTATAAACATTGTTGACTTCATTCTTAAAAAAAAAAAAAAAAAAAAAAAAAAAACTGGAAATGCGAGATATAATTTGTCATATACAGTCGAACCTCGTTATCCCGACACTCCAATGACCAGAAAAATGTGTCGTCATAAGCGGAGTGTCGCGGCAACCGGAGTTGGAAAAAATATGTTTATAAAAGGCTGTATTTTTAATTGATTTAAGACAACTTAAAATCATAACTGTTCTTGCAGTTTTAAGCAATAAAACATTATTATTAAGCAAAATAATCACAAAAACAAAATTCAAAAGAATAAAAATCAGATTTATGATGACTTGTTTTTTTATTGTTAAGTTATATGAAATATTGATGAATTAACAGGGTTCGTACGGGTACCGTTATTTTCAAGGCCAAATATCAATAAATTTTTATAGAAAAATAAATCTACTTTAAACGCGCGAAATTTCGTCTTTTATAAATAAAGATTTTCTATAAGAAAATACTGGTACCGAAGAATTTCTTACTTTGGAAATTCAAGTATCCGCACGAACCCTGATTAAGGTTTGCTTATCCCTAGAGGTGCTTCCTATAATTATTTTTTCAATATTATATAATGAATTGTAATCAATATTCGCTGTTTCAGAAATGGATGTTAGATAATATCATAGTTTCAATGCAATGCAATGCTTCGGTTTTAGTCGTATAAGAAACGCCGTCTAACAACAAGAAAGCGCCACCTGACCAGAACAAAAAGACCGCGAGTAGAGTGATACGTCTATCTGGAGCTTAAGTGGGTCATTCATAGTGTTTGGGTTTATTTATTCAAAGGATTGAAGTAAAATTTCTCATTTATCTAAATGGGTATTTTAGACACTTTTGAGAAAAGTTTATTTGTTACCGCTTAATTTTCGTGCTTATAAGATGGATTATGAAAAATGGACAATTTTCCTAAACCGTCGGGATATGCGGAATTGGAAATTGTTCAACGACGTAAAATCAGGAATTTATTTACATTAAGATCATATACAGAAAATCGGGACTTTGAAAAACTGACATGATAAGCGGAGTGACGTGAAAACCGGGTGTCGGGATAACGAGGTACGACTGTATATATAAAATATTTTTAATAAATCGTCTGCTGTATTTTTCGCGGTAATATCCGAATAAATAAAGTTTTCTTTTTATTGATCTCGTTCAGCTATTTAATGGCATTAAGAAATTCAAGTATTTAAAGAATATATATTATGTTAGTAAGTATCTTCCAATATTGTTAAAAAAATTCATGCAAAGAAGTTGCTTTTATTGTGATTTTTTAATGTAATTTTATGTTTTGAATATTATTATGATATGTACCATTCAGTTAGTTGCATATTTACTAAATTAATAATGGCGATGTCGGTAATGATAAACATTTTTGTATGTCATTAGTTAATATATTACATTTATTATATTTAGAACAAATGAAATATTAAAATTATATATCATTTTGTTAAAATTTCCTAGTCATTTATATATATATATATATATATATATATATATATAATGTAAACATATATATATATATATTATGCGTTATTTTAGAACTGTGATAAATAAAAAAATATACATAAATGTAAACAATAATAGTAAATAAAAAAAAAAGATGAGATAGCTATATATATATATTAGTTTAATATTCGTTAACAAATTCAGTATAAAACGTGTAACATGTGAAAAATATAATATTAAAAAAAAAAAAAAAAGTAAAACTTGTACAAGTTGGGTTCGAACCCGCCATCTATGGTATAGCGTACTCGGACTTTACCTCGACGCTACCCAGTCCACTTGCAGAAACGCAAATTAATCAGTATTTGAAACGTATGTTGAACTTTGACCTCCAAATTTTCGAAAACTAGGGCCCATTTGAATAAAACCTTTCAGCAGAATAATTAGGGGTATGATCCCTACATCATATTTTAAAATCATCAAAATCTATGAGCACCATGTTTAGTGGTGTCCTTGTAAGATTGGCACTCAACCAAATGCAGCTAAACGAACACCGCTTACCCCTATTTTGATAAAATCAAAGAAGACCTGACGCATGCGCAAAAGCACGGAGGGTTTTGCTATCCGAAAAGAAACACTATTTACTAAATGTTTGCGAAATATAAGTTTGTGGTCGCGCAGCGGCGTGATGAGTAGTGACAGCTGCTGCCACGCAATGGGCCTGAGTTCGAATCCTCGGGTAAGACATGGATGTAATTGTGAGTGACCATTTGCAGTTATATATAAAAAACATGTACAATGTAATGAAAATATACGGTCAAGTTCGAGGATTTCGTATAATAAATATATGAATTATTAACTATATTACTTTTAAAAAATCGTTGCTAAAAGAAAAATAAGACTTTGTAACGAACTATACAACGTAGGGTTTGGTAAAGCTGTATGTATACTAGAAGAGTATTAATGGGGATACCGTAAAAGTGCAAAGAGATATGAAGGCTAAAGAATATAAAATATTGCTATTCTGTATAACTCTTATTTAAATCTTATCCTAATCTGTTTATGAGGAACTCAAAAAAGTAATATATAAATAAATAAAAGTAGTGCATATTTAAACTTCATTTGGCATTTCATAAATCTAAATTCAGCGTCGTAATAATCTTTTCTTTTTACAGTGTAGCTAAAATAAAACACTTGTTCAAAGTTTAAACGTGACATTTTGCTAAGAGCGCTTCGAAAGGAGGTCGCAAAGTAGCAACGTCGCCTTGGTCCGTCCCGTATTTTTCCAGATAGGTTTTTAATTAACTTTTAAAGACACGGGAGGCGTATTGAGAGATCTACTCAATGCAAACTAGTCGCGAACCCCATAGTATTTATGTGATTAATTCTAATTAAATTAGTCTGTTTATAACAGTTTAAGGTTTATTACTTTTAACTGTTACTGGACATTGTATTACACAAATGCATCATTGAAAGTTGTTGCCTAGGGTTTCAAACACGATGGTACATAGAGACGCCGCCCCTGTCATTATATATGTTCAAACCGTCTGTGTCTTTAAGGGTTAGGCAGCCCGAGAGAGACTGCTCAGGACCATCTAGGCCTGCCCCTTACAGCTTAACGTCTCTCCCGGTATGTTCCCCGACATTTTAGGGCTCGTTAGTGGCTCCAGCCCTGTCTGGCCGTATGCAGACGGACATACACAAGAGGCGCAAGGGGCGACGCCCACCCGCCAAGGGCGTCCACGCACCACCGACCACAGAAGTCTTTAAGGGTTAAGAACTCGGGTAATTACCGACGAGTTTTTTCAAAAACCGTTATTAACAATGCTTTTAAACTTCTGCAACGATAGGTACCTACAGCACCCCTCAACACTTTGCTGAATGCCCGCAAATCGAAATTTGTGTGCAACGGAAAAATGCGATTTCCCCCAAAACTATCTGACCTATGGTAATCGCTATAATTTTCCTGCAAAGTTTAAATTAACGTCTACTACCTCTAATTTTTTCATAAGTTTAGTTACAGTAGATTCGGAAATAGATGAGGGAATATATTTTTGCACAACATTTTCGACGATATCTCTGAAAATATAATACCTAAAATTAAAAGAAATGTATTTTTGAGTTTAGCATTATGAAATCTTTTACACGATACCCCAAAGAAAAGATTTTTTTTCTCAAGTAACTTAATAAGCCCTCTACATTTTTCTTAAAAATGTTTGTAAATGTTTAATAATCTGTACATATGTGGGTTAATAGTCTTTATTACTCCCCCCAATTTGAACTTTCACGCTCAATAGTTTACGAGTAAAATGGCTGTGACAGACAGAAAGACAGACACAGGAGTCATCTTATAATGGTTCCGTTTTTAGTTTTTAAGTACGGAACTCTAAAAATGAATAAAAATTGTTGCGGCTTGTTGTTTTTGTGTATAATAAAGGATCATTCGAGGCGAAAATCCATAGTTGCTATAGGCGCCAAAGCAATCTCCACTGTGGTCACTGCAATGTCAAGTATGTTTGTGTACCATTACAGAACATGACAGTCGACGGTATACATGGCACTTGAATAAAGTAATATTATCTAAGTGCCATGTATAAAAATGTAATAATTAAAACAGAGTGTAGCGTGACAGCCGGCAATGCACACGGTACCCTAATAAAAGTAAACTGTGCACAGCTGGTGGTACACATGAAACTCAACGTGTTAACAAACTGCAAAATTATATTTTTATTTATGAAATATATATAGTTTTTAAATAACAACTGATTTTTTTTGGAAATACGGACCATTAATTGTTGATATCACACTGCGCCACAGCTACTCTATTTGGTGTCTGATGCGAAAACATGTATATTTTCTACTGATTTATGATTCATCGATAGTGATACCTGGTGACTCCGATGAAGGGCCTATCTGTCTCTCTGTTTCGTGCCATGCAAAAGCAGCAGCAGCCTTGATGTGATTCTGATATTAATATAAATAGTACAAGCGGATTTGAGAGAATTTACTGTATAACTTTTTGAATAAAGTGAGGTGAAGGTTTTTATATTAACCCTCTCGCTACGCAACCCTAGAGTTTCTCGGGCAGCGTAAAAGTAGCAAAATTTGCGCAGCACGAGATTTCATCGGGGATGCATTTTCTCCGTCTAATCTGTCTTTTCTCCGCCTTTTCTCCGCCTTGATCATTCCCACCAGTTACTTTTTATTGTAAATTTTGCCTTATCTAATGGGAGCATTTTCCCGATTAAATCAGCCGAAAATTTTGTTTTGAAAAACAGGTGGCAAAAGAATAAAAATTCTTAACAGACACTCGACGCGAAGGAATCAAGTACGCAATTTTTGAAGCTATTTTGATAAAACAATTACGCAGCGAGAGGGTTAAGGGTCTATTAAAATGGCAGATAATCATATTTATGTGGCACATTGAACATAGTATCAAAATTCATGCACTTTTTAAATGAATAAAATATGAAAAATTAGATCATAACTGCACATTGGTTCAAATAATATTTTATTTAAATGAATTTAGATGGAATTTAATTTTATACAGTAATTATAAGTAGCAAGCTCCTTTTAATTACACCGTTTTCTGATATTATTTATAGCATAGATATTAAATGTATACATTGAAATCTAACTATATAAAGTATTAGGAATTAAAATAGTAAAATTATCCACAGTAAAAAATGAAAAAATAAATTTATTGTATTTTAACTTCATTCCTTCAAGTATATGTATTATTATTATTATTATTTTATAATTAAAATATTTCAGTAAAATCATATTTAAATTCCTACTAGTTGTGTAACATCCATATTTTCATCAGCTTTAGAAATTCAAACTTCCAGTTTAACTTGAAACTTTCCTATCAGATGGTTTAATACCGGAAAAGTTTTCAGCCACTAATGAACTACTATATTCACTATTGTATTTAGCCACTCTCATATCTATCTCATTATAGGTTTTATCGAATTTCTCACGTGGAACAACGCATTGAAAAAGGACAGCTGATATTTTAACATGGAGACTGTTCCTATTACAAAATTTGCTACATATTCTGAAAGAAGTCATTATCTCGAGTGTGATGCAACCTTTGTTGTAATTTTATTGTTACTGATCTGCGAATAAAAGCGGGTATATCGTTTATATTGTAACGAACTGTAATTGATGGAGGAAAAATATACCTCTCATATTCAATCTACCGCAAATTGTTGTATAAAAATGATACTGATATCAACCGATTGGTAATAACGCATACTAATGAATTCTGTAGACATATTATACCTTGGGTCTCGTCTAGTGATGTAAGATGGGTAAATACAGAGCAGACAGATGCTTATTTTGGGGGTATATATCCGGGTATTACACAAGACTGGGATAAATACTCAAAAATTATATTTCACTGTCGGAAATCCTAATCCTGAAAAATTTCTAGTAATCACATAGGATAATGGAGCACAGGTGGAACATCCCTTCAAATGTATATACTTTTCAAGTTTTAATTTCACATTTGTACTTGTAAATATACAGTATATTAAAGAATATTTTAAATTTTAATCCATTTGCATAATTAGCATGTATTTCAGGATTTTTTTTTTAATTCAGGATTTCTGAATTCGCACTAGAAATTCTTAATAATAATTTTTGCTTTACTTAATGACAGACGCTTTTAGATTGCATAAATTAAAAATTCCTCTTTCTGAATTTTCGGTATCAATTTTGTGTTTCTGAATAAAAAAGAAATTCGTTAAATGGGTGCAGGTAGGGGAGACCGGGGCCAGTAGGCGCAGTTTTTAGTTATTGATTTTTACTAATTTTTTGTTTAAGTTTTTTTATGAAATTTTAACTGTACTTTTAAAGAACAGGTACAGGGCTATAAATACCCGGAGTTTTGAGTTTGTAGCTTTTGTAGTTTATGTTTAGCGGATTCCTAAAGTAAAAGGAAAATTGTGCGCCAACCTACCCCGTCAGGGGGCAAGTTGCCTATACCTATGGGGTAAGTTGGCACACGCTTTATAAAAATTCATATAAGACACGCAGTTAAGCGAAATCAATTTTATTATTACCAGTAAGTTTAAACAAAGGCGTTATAGCCGTACAATGTAAATTCTAAATTATGCAGAAATAAAAATAATGAATAAAACATTAACATTGAGTAACTTCTATCCTACTCTATATCATCATAAGAGTTACGGTTGTCACAAATAAAAAATTGAGTGTCTTCGTTTGCGCAAGCCTCGTGTGCCCAAAATCTTGCATTGCAATCACTTTTCTCGCTGTTTGCTGCTTTTCAAGCTACCAGCACACACCAAACACCGAGCCAACTTGCCCCGTGTTCAATGCGCCTACTAGCCCCATAATAAATTTCTTCACAAAAGGGACACGTAATCATCTAAGCATAAATAATCCAAGTAAATCACATATGGGGTAGGTACAGTTAATCATACACTAAGAAACACTGCACAAGTTAAATCGCAATTATTAAGATAAGTATTAGAAATTAGAAAAAGAATGAAGAAACAAAAAATTACTTAACAGTGCAAAAACAGAAAAATCGTAATAAATGTCCACTGCACGTAAGCAACGCTGCAAAACTACAATGAGGATTGTAAAAAGCAAGAAGAAAGGTACTCTGTGACTGGTTGCGTAATCAAACCACAAACAGGCGATTTGTGAGGACTGCGCCTACTTACCTCTGTAACCAACTAGCCCCGGTCTCCCCTATGCACTGATGGTTCAAAAGTATAACTGCCAACTTTTACGTTTTTTTTTTCTTACCACTAAAATTTTGTAGTAATTTTTGCCTTATTTGATCGCCAACTTCTGATATTAAGTAACGGTGGATATGTAACAGTTCATGTTTCATTGTGCTTCGTGTGATGTTCCACTGTACCCCAGACAAGAGGTTACACATTTTATGCTTTGAAAAAATTTTCCTTTAAAAAAATATTATATGCTTTAAAAATTAATAAATGAAGATAATGTATATTTAATATTTTTTTCAATTTCTAAATTTCAGAAAAAATAAAAACTTTAAAAATGGTTGAGTGAGCCCCACCTTTTTCCATGTGACAATGACTCAAATACGCAGTAGTGGCTCGTCAGGGAGTTCGCGATCACTTTACTACCAGTATTTTAATTAAACTAATTTCTCCTCGTTTTATTGCAGAACATTCCACGATTGGGAAAGGTCAAATTTAATATACGACTATTCTGGTACAAAAGTGATTGCGAAACCCCTGACGAGCTTCGACTGCAAAGATGACAGCAGCTTTCATATTGGTTATACACTGAAGGGCCATTGAATTAAGGATAGCAAGTTAATAACGGATAGGGCGTCCTCTGGCTTTGATAACTGCTGCCACACGACGGGGCATAGATTCAGCAAGTTTCCGGAAGAGTTCCACAGGCATGGTTGAACAAACATCTGCTAGAGCTGTCCATAACTCGGTAAGAGTAGCTGGTATTATGTGACGTGCTTTCACACCTTTCTCCAATGCATCCGTGCTTTCACACCTTTCTACAAGGCATCCCAGATGTACCCAATAGGATTAAGTCTGGTCTTCTAGGTGGCCAATGCATGACAAAGAAGTCAGAGGAATGTTCATCCAACCAGGCAGTAGCCAACCGGGACCTGTGAGAGGAGCGATTGTCTTGTTGGAATACTCCATTTCCATGTGGATGACACGAAGACATAAATGGATGGAGGTTATCACCCAGCAACTCTTTTTACCGAATTGCATTGAGGGAGGTTGGTACAAGTAACAAAGATCCCCAAAACTGCTAAGAGTAAGCACCTCCTTCAAACCATGAATTAGCCGCCATGACTTAGCATAGTTGCAATCTGGCATGCAGGATCCATGGCTTCATGAGCCTGGCGTCATATTCTCAGCCTCCCATCGGCGTGAAGTAGTCGGAATCGAGACTCATCACTCCATGCTAATCAAATCCAGTCTTCTAGAGGACATTCTCTGTGTTCTCTTTCTCAGGAAAGACATGCAGTCCTATGACGTGCATTGAGAAATGATACTCTCGTAGGTCTACGGTTCCCGAAACCCATACATTGAAGCGAGCGTTGCACGGTCCGTTTACTGACTGTACGGCTGGTGCCCTGATTCAGCTGGTTGGTAATTTGAGCTAATGTTTGGCTACGCTGCCTACGTACAATATGGCTGAGCCGTCTCCTACTGCCCTCGTTCAAGTCTAATTGTCCTTTTCAGTTTGACCGAGTACTAGTTGTTCTCCACCATCCGTGTATTCTCGGTATACTCTTGACGCTGCCGATCGGGAAAATCCTAGTTCTCTGACGATTTCGGAAAGAGAATGGCTCATGCGTCAAGCACCTATTATTTGTACGCGATCGAAGGCGTCTAAATCACGATCGTTACCGATACTGGCAGTTGAAACGACTGATCCACAACCACCACAGTATATATGCAGTTACCGCAACTCTAGTGTTGTCAGGTATCCCGCGTAAATCAGCTCAAAATGCTCTGGACACTACTAATTTCTTATAATTTATTTCGTCATCTTTAACCCCTTCGGCCTTGGCGTCCTACTATTAGAACACATCTTTACATTGCTCTAAATTATTCGTTTTTAAGAATTTTAAGTGGAAAACCTACTGTCCTACGAATAATATATTGCAGATTAACAATTTAATCTCATTTGTGATCACACATGGCAGCACTTTCCTCAGTAAGCAGTAAAATGTAGGCTTCTACCAGTTTAAGGGCATAACTTAAGTACACATATTTAACCTTTTCAATAAAAATACTAATAATAATTTAGTGACATTTTGTTAATTATATTTTATTAATTAAGGCCTTTTCTACTTAAATTAGTCGTCTAACTTAGAAAATAATGATAAATCACATTATAACTAAGAATCAAACATTTCTTCTAGTATTAGGATATGAGGCCTTAGGGCTAACAAAGTGTGTGTAAAAAGTACCCAGAATTGCTATATAAAACACACAAAAAATATATTATTTTCATCAAAATTTATTTTGCCATCTTTAAAGTACACCCTACTGAGTTCAATGCAACTATGCCAGCACAGGTCCCAATCTTCCATACTTTTTAGATAGGTAAATTGGGATATGGACTTTCGTTCCTTCTGCGAATTTTCTCTTATGGCCTCAATTGACTCAAAACATTTTCCTGGAAATGATCATTTTAGCTTCGTGAACAGAAAAATGTCACTCGAGCCCATACCAAGCGTGTTCGGTCCTTGGTTGATGACATTAGTTGCATTTTTGGCTAAAAACTCTTGCAGAACAATGAGAGAAAATGGAGCTCTTTCGAAATTAGTCGTGTGACGATGAGTTTAAAATGCAACATATTGGTGATATCTTTATGAACGGTCTTAAAAGATATGTGAGATATCGTGAGCCAACTCTCTTTAAGACGCTTTTCAAGCACCAGCGTCTTGATTTTATTGCTGCCAGCTTTGCGCGCAGAAATAGGCTGGCAAACTGTTCATTAAACAGTGATGCCGAATTAAAAAAAAAATATGGACGCGAAACTTGTGACACCTGTGCCAGCAAATATGGTAAAATCGTTGTTGTAAAGTGGTATGACAATAAAGTTGTGACACTGGTATCTACATTTCTGTCAGATAATGCGAAGGATATTGTTAAAAGATGGAGCAAAAAAGATTCCACTTATATTTATGTATATAGGCCAGAAGTTGTGAAGCTGTACAATAAAAGCATGGGGGGAGTCGATAAACATGATTTCTTACCGTCATTGTATCGAACTGCTATAAAGTGAAAAAAATGGACACTTCGAGTAATATCTCATTATTTTAGTATGGCCATTATACATTCTTGGTTAGAGTATAAAAATAATGCTAAATGCTTGGAAGCTCCTTTGCAAGATCAATGCATTTATTGGATTTCACATCTGAAATAGCAGAAGCTCTATCACTCGAATACCAGTCGCTAAACCGTATCAAACGTGGAAGGCCGTCATCAAGAAGCTCTGTTTTGCCAAAGAACAAAATGAATACTGCTGTTAGGCTTGCTAAAGGTATTAGATTTGATGGAATGAACCGTAATTTCAATATATTAAAACATGAATATATTGAATATTTGATGAGATATGGGCATTATTATGAGATAATTTTTAACTGCGCATGCGCCGAAGATTTTGAAATTTTTATTTCATAATTTGATAGTCAGTATTTTGGGGCAACTTCTATAAAAAGTTCAGTCAAATGTTGTCAAAAGCTTAGAAAGATATAGTGAGCTGATTGAAAAGATGTGGAAAATCCCTTATAATAAAGCTATTTTTATAAAGCAACTCACTATATCGACCCTATCTTTGTGAATTTCGTGATATTTCACTGGACTTTTTATATAAGTTGCCCTAAATAGCTGACTACCAAATTATATAATAAAAAATTTAGGATCTTCCACGCATGCGCAGTTAAAAATTATTTCATATAAATGCCCATATCTCATCAAATATTCAATATATTCATGTTTTAATTGCAGTATACTATTGCTACTGTTCTTTGTCAGGTTTTTGGAAAGTTGTGTTAAATTTGGTTGAAAACTCTGTATGCTATAAACAAAAAACTTTTGAATTTTTCACAAAAAAGTTAACATCTTCACGAATATGAGTGCTATGCTTACACAAATGCATACAAACGTTGAACAGGATCCAAATAGTCATTTACCACAGTGGCAAACCATTTCCAGCCTTTTACGTTACATAGGTGATCATAAATATTATTTAATTATTAAATTTATTATTACCCCCCTAATTGTACCCCCCGATAAATCTTCACCGATAAATATAAAATCAAACACGTTCTTTACATCCTAGAAGTTCAAGAGCAATTCGCCAATAATGTTGGTAGATATTCGACAAAACTTGTGCAATCGAAAGCATCCAGTCCCCTTACCTTAACTTTTGGATGCCAGTGTAGGGGAGCTAGGGGATGAATGGGACAAGGGATGGATGGGACATTCTCAATATTTCAGGCAATAAACATTTATTTTAAATTGCTTCCTATCCCCATATAAGGCTCTACCACAGTGAGCTTCAGAGCTAAATGTAGGACCACATTCCTGTTTTCATTCTCCTTCAAAGTTGCATTTTCTGAAATCTCTGCTTAAAAGTAAGTTTTTTTTACATTTGAAGATGCGAAATATCTTATGCAGTACTGGTATCCAAAATGCCGGAGACATGGCAGCTCTGAGACAGTCGAGTGTGACCCACCGCTCCGGCGTGAACGTGTTAATCATAATAGATAAAATTGTTAAAAATAGTATATGTTTATTGATCAAATGGGGGAAATTACATTGAATTTTGAAACGTTGCACAAATAAATCCCCACCCTTAATATATTGGGTCGATCGGAAAGTCGTGTCGTGTTGGGAAAATCAATTTGTACCGGAAAATTCTATCATTTAATTATTAGACATGGATTCCGATGTCTAATAATTACCGGGCAGAATTTTCCGGTACGAATTGGTTTTCCCAACACGACACGACTTTCCGATCGACCCAATAATTTCTGTTCTGCATGTTTCTAAGATACATTTAATTAATATTAATTAATAAGTTATGATTGAAAATTACTCGCTATGCCATACTTAAAAGACATTTTGCACTTTAATTTCAAATCTAAAATGCCTCATAAGTGGGAAAAAAGAACAGATCGATAGCTGAAGTCTGTATTAAAAGTTAAAACTGCAATAAAAGAAGTTTAAAAAAAAAAAACATATCGATTCGTGCTGTAAAATCATATATTACAAATATAATTACATATAAGTTTATAATTATAAATTTTAATTTGGTAAAATTGAATACAGGGAGGAAAATCTTTGTGTCCCATCCATCCCTATTAGTGTCCCATTCATCCCTGCTGTGGGGATGATTGGGACAGGGAGGAACGCTTTTTTAATTTCATAATATTTTTCTGAATAAATCATAATCTCGAATAAATATTGTTCATATATTTTGTCAAATACCTAATGTTTGAAATGTGTTATATAATATTGATAATAACTTAAATAAAAAAATATATTTTTGTGAAAATGTCCCATTCATCTCCCATCTCCCCTATGTCACTAGCCCACCAGTGTTGCCGCATCTGGCAGATTTTTTTTTTTTTTTTTTTTTTTTTGAAATTTTGAATTAACACCACAAACATTTAGTTGATAATTCTCTTTTACCTTTATTTATGGAAAATAAATCATCTTGTAAAGCAAACTTTCTCGTGAGAATCCGGAAAGTCTAATTAAAAAAATCAGCCATATATCATACTGTCAGAAATGGCAAAAATAACATGACGTACGCTACGTACGTCATAGAGCGCAAGAGGTTAAACTTCATTTGGCATTTTATAAAACTAAATTCAGCGTAGTAATAATCCTTTCTTTTTACAGTGTAGCTAAAACAAAACCCTTATACAAAGTTTAACCCTTCATCTACTAACGGTAATTATAAGTACCACTCACTTTAAACTTTCATCCCATAGTGAATACATAGGTGCCAAGTTGCCACTAATCCTCCGTAATAAGTGGGTTGATTTAACCCTGGTTTAACACATTTCGTACCGGAATTTTTTTTCAGAGATGAAATTAAATATGTTCCACGTAGAAAACTGGTATTAAATAAATAAAGATTCATCAAATATTTTTTTCTGGTTTGAAACTTTGTTAAACTGGGTTAAATTAATCCTCGCATTGCGGAAGATTAGTGCGAACTTGGCACCTCTGTGAATATTACTAATATTCTAATGGTACCTTGCAAAAACACTCTTTTAACTACACTTTGTCCGGATACATGGCAGCAGTAGTTCTAGGTTTGTTATTTTAGCGAGGGAGGAGACTAACTTTGACTCAGTCGATGTGTTTTCTGCCGTCATTTTGTACAGGTTGTCACGTTCGTATTTTTATTGCTGAAAACACAATAAAGGATATAAGATAAGTGTTGGATTTCTTTATGTGTTCATTATGATCTTAGTGCTGGGCAGATTTGGGCTCCTATAACGAACCATTAAACAACTACCCAGACATATAGTGATTGGAATAATTAAAGGGGGAAAAGGTGGGGGTACAACTACATAAAACATAAATAAGAAGGAACTTGCGTAAGGAGAGGGAGAGACTCAACATCCCTAATTACCCCAATTACCCCCTGAGTGAATTAGGTAAGCAACTCCTAATTACTCAACCTGGAATATTCATAGTGTTAATATAAATCTTATAATTAATAACATAATATAATGTGATCGTGAAATTGGTCCTGGCTAACTTCTGAGATAAGGAATTCCCAATTATCCCGAAAAAGGCGGGAGGCCTCAACACTACCCAAATGCTCTGTGAATATTTTTGACGGTGAAGTTAACTTTTAGACCACTCAAATAAACTAAATTAAAATATAAAATTTAAGCATTGATAAATCTTAAGAGCTTCGTACTTTACCTGAAATAAAATATCTAATAATAAAATAATTAACAAAGACCCATGGTTGAAATTAACGTACTCAAATTTAACATCTAACAAATTTCATTTACAATTAATATTTACAATTGGAAAAGATGTGTCATACGACACGTTTGCTCTACGCAAACAAATAAAACTAGTCATTTTCATTATAACAATATTTCCAAGTTGCTTATTTATCAGTTTAACTTGACACATGGTAACCAAATTGAGAATACTATGCCCTAATTAACAAATGCATAAACACGCTTAAAACAGGGAACAAAATATATAAAATTGACAATACCTTGTAACATCATTTGGTTAGTTGAAGACAACTCCTGGTGAATTTTGGCAAAGGTAAATATTCACAGAAATAGTCTCTCGTTGTAGCGATCGCACACACAATATAAATCTTTAGTTGAGGCCATCAAAAACACTCAAGCTCTCAATCGAGCTACGATGCAGTCCAGCTAATTTAAATAGAGGACCGGTGACATCTAAACAGGAATACAACTCCTGACATCTACTAAAAATTAGAGGCTTCTACATACGAGGAACTACTGCGACTTCTCATCTTTTGAGAGTCAACTACGGCTTATTAACCTCTTGGCATACTGAGACTACTTCATCTCCTGGAAAACAAATACGACTTCTATATTGAAAATACTCCTTATTCTTATGTAATACACTGTTACATACAATAGGGGACGGGGCTTCAGCGCCCACCGCTCAATCAGAGCTCGGAATAACCGACCCTCTTTGAAAACGACATCCCCTCAACGCCTGTCATTCGTTAACGTGAGGACGTGCGCGGTTCCACAGGGCACCTCCCTTTCGGTGGGGTCCCTAGGAAATGTAAGCACGTGACTACTATATGTGAGGTTCAATTTTATGGCCTGTAATAAATAAACTAATAAATCTACTCATTACTGTCTAGTCATTGTTACTTTGCCGATTCGCTGGAGTCATTTGAGTAGCATCCCAAAGATGCCTTATATAGATAACAGCCACCTGTTTCATCTTAACTCGTAAACAACCTGTATTTCCAATACATATATACATAACCATACGTAAATTAATAATAATACATTTAATACACAATCTTTAAACATAAAAATAACAATAATAATAATTTTGGCTTCAATATATATAATTCAGGTACATTTTTATAAGAAATGCCTTTAACACGTTCACGCCGGCGCGGTGGGTCACACTCGACTGTCTCGGAGCTACCAAGTCTCCGGCTTTTTGGGTACCAGTATTTTAATACAGAAAAAGTTGTTTTATTTAATTAGAACAATTGGTCGATTTAAAGGAACAACATTTTCTCTAAAATAATAGTGGTGTGCAAAAAGCCGGGGACATGGCAACTCTGAAACAGTTGAGTGTGACCCACCGCGCCGGCGTGAACGTGTTAAACTGCTAATCACGCTAAGTGTCCCCAGCACTTAGATTACAGTTTGACTAGCTATTTTAGGTGGACTGTGTATGTATTTGATTTAACAGTTGAATTACTCGATGGTACTTATAAGTACCGTCAGTATACTGGGAGTTGGAGAAAAACTTCTTGTTTACTTTTCGTCTGTGTAGTTATCCATTATTTTCATCTGCTTTAAAATGTAATTACTAAAATGTAATGTAGTAATGATTTCCCTGGTATTTCTTTTCTGTTTCATTGTTATTTTTTATAGGAAAATCGAAAAAGTTGTGGCACCGGCTCGTTTTTGCTATGCTAGAAATGGCATATTTAAATTCATATATTGCATATGTGGAGATGCGAGAGAACACGTTTTCCCTGGAATGTAGACGTCGCATAACTAAAGGACTGCTAACAAGATCGAAACCTAAAAAAAGAAAAAGTTTTTATAAACTCTTTCAGGGGCAAAGCATTATCAATTCTAAAGTGTTGAAATAAATGATTGGCACCGGAATTTGCCAAAACATTTATTTGTAAATGAGAAAAACCCTATGTTTCATATACTTAGTCAATCGAAAATATTTTCTGCTGCCATTTGAAATACCTTGCGGGTTTTCTGTTACGATATTTTAGTCATTGTGTTCTGACGGTACTTTAAAGTACCACTTTAATTAATTACCTCTAATTAATTAACTTTCTCATGTGTGAGTATTCTTTAATGTTTATCTTTAACACAAATTATACATAGTAACAGAAGTTTCACTTTTTGTAACAGAAGTTACTTTGAGCAACACAAATGAGACAATACAAGTGTATTTACATTAATTTAAAAACAATGACACCGCAGAAGCATTTTGATGGATTTTTATTATGCATATGAATTTTAAACTAGATATTTGTTAATTTATCCACATCTGTTTCAAATATGTAGTAACAGAAGTTACAGGTGACAAATGCTACATTTAACAAAGAAATAATTTGTATTTTTTATAGTTTTATAAAAAATATGTAAATATTGCATTTATTTAAATTAAATTAACTTAATTTCATATAATAGAAATAAAACTTTAATTAAAAGGAGAATATTTGAATGAAAAATTTATGTAACACAGGTTACAAACAGAAAACACACTAAAGTGGAATTAAGATGTTTCAGCTTACTGACCACATGTGTGCAGAACAAATTCAAAATCGCTGTAGGATAGTTTTTATTATACTTTTTCTACAAGTAAGCTCAATAGCATCCTCTGTTAGGGACAATCGAAGTAATTACTTTGGTAAGGAAAATTACAGTAACAGAGGTTACTATTTAAGTGTACGAAATTTAATCTTAAATTATAGAATAATAAATAAATATTTCTGTGTTTTGGACCTAACTAGTTAAAATACTATGTTTTATGATTGCATAAAACCAGTTATAGATGTGATTTTTAAATATTATTAGTTAAAACCTTAAATTGAAAACTATGCCTACAGTTATCTGGACAGACTGTTTTGTTAATCAAGATGAATAAAAATGGATAATTTAAATTAAAAAAAATATATCTTTCTAGTGTTAAAATATCATTTTAACACTAGAAAGACCATAGTGGCCATTCTGACCACTACCAAATAAAAGTATTTCGATCCGAACCAGATTTTTCTTCATAAAATATGTTCCACAGTGAAATAAGGTTAATAAATACGTTAAATTGTTTTAACCACTTCACCGGCGACAAGCGAAAATTCTCGTATAAAATATCTTTTATAACACTTGAGTAAAATTTCCGGTCGTCCTAGTGTTACCACTATGCAGTCCGGCTGACGCATTTATGCGTCATTTATAAAACTGTGTTTAAGAATTCTAAATTCTCACCAGAAAGTTTGAATAGTTATTTTTTGTTATCATAATGATAGCTATTTCGTGAATAAAATAAAGGAAAATTGGTATTAAAAATTGTGTGGTGGGAACTCGATATTTCGGAATAAAGCCGCCGCCAAATTCGGCAGCACTGTTTGAGGCTTGTATAGTTTTAGCAATTGCATGACCAGAAAATCCAAAAAACTAACAACGGGAATTTTGCGATGTGCACATGACAGAAGCAAACTGCGCGAAACAGGAATACGTTTATATTTAGCGTAAGTCGCTGAAGTCGCGGAGATAAAAATGGCGAATACGATAGTTAGGGCCTAAGTCATCCACCGCTAGCGCACTTTTCAGGCGAACTTCGAACTCTGTATGATTATTTCAGTATGATTACTCGGTGATATGATCAAAATCTACGATTAAATAAAGAGACGAATATGAAAAATAAAATAGTGTTATTCAAAATACGTAACACTTATTACATATCGCTCACCCGCAAGAAAAGTGACAGATCTCGGCAAAAGTAAATTTTAAAGGACAGGCAAAAGAAAATTTCTATGATTTTACTGTAACATGAAATTACAGCACTTAGCTCTGCATGCAGTGGCAAAACCATACACAACCATGCATACAGCCTTAAGAATGAAGACGTAGATGATACTTGGAAATTTGAATAATTTGTGCGTCACACACACCCCTTCTGTGGTCACGAATGGACGTATATCTAATAAAGCGATTTTCCGTATAACTACACTTATGAAACTTTTTCTGTAGAAAGATGCATCTATGACAAACCTTTTAGTGGAACAAAATGCAAAATGAATTCTTGCGAGATGTGTCACTTTTCTTGCGGGTGAGCGATATGGTTTTAGATGCAAGCTGAGGCACTCTTTGGAATTTTCAGGTAGTCTGCCACTGCTATTGAAAATAAAGATCTTTCTATTTAACATTAAAATTGCAAAATGTGTAATCAACCCTTTTATTGACAGTATGTGCAATATTTTTCTACGGTTTAATAAGAGGAAATAGTTTATTAAAAATTATGGTAAAAATGTACGAACACTGTCGATGTAAAATAATTTGTAAAAAGTTATTAAAAATTATTGCAGAATTTAGTTCTGATAGATGCAGTCTTTAAAAAATATTATAAGGGTCTAAATAAAAATTATGTTTTAATATCGTCCTCATAAAAAACATGTCAATTATAATATTTAAAATATGATGAGAGTATGAATTATTTAATATAAATCTTAATAATTAATTGTAATAAGTATACGCTACGTTAGCAATTGGATTCATTCCCAAAACAAATCAAAATATAGCCGATGTTCCACTATTAAACTCGTACATTTCTTTTTTCTTTTCTTTCTTTTTTTCTGAATGGAGAAAGGACAATCCAGTATGGATATCTGTATATGATGTAATAACCTGGCACAGATTTAATGACCATGTGACAGCTGGTATGTTATTTACTTTCAAAATAATTTACCGTAATTTCCGGCGTATAATCCGTGGATAAAACAATCATTTTTCGACAAAGAAATTTTTTAAAATAAAATGTAACTTTTCAGATCGCGGTAAATATTTGACTTCAATCACTAAATAAAATTTCTGGGTCCAAACAGAATTTTTTGATCCGCGGATTATACGCTGGAAATTACGGTATGTCGAGAAATTAGGGTTTCAAAAATTTATAGACATATACCATAATTTGTTTACTGTGAATCTAGGCGAATGAAAGTTGTATGGAACCGTTGTCGCTTATATCGCTCTTGAAGCCGAAGTTCTCGGAAATCGGTTGTTTCTGATAAAACGCCGATGTTCTTGTGATAAGCGGGAACTCAGTTTCACGAATTTCGTTTCTGGTGAAGGCAATTGGTTTCAAAATGTAAATTTTGAAATTACCCTTCAAATGATAAATCAATATTAGGATGTTGAATGTGAGTAAAGGGAACATATAATATTATAGTGTATCGATTGGAAAGTCGTGTCGTTTTGGAAAATCAATTCTTACCGGAAAATTCTATCATTTAATTATTAGACGTTGATTCCAATATCTAATATCTAATAATTACCGGGCAGAATGTTCCGGTACGAATTGATTTTCCCAACACGACATGATTTTCCAATCGACCCAATCATTTAACTAGTTTTCTCCAGTTCCGATATCAAGCTAAATTAACACACATGACAAATCAGGAAATGTGCGGGTGAAACAAAAAAATTGTATCTTTTTCATGTCCACAATTAGAATTTTTTTTCCGGGTAAAATGGGAAAGAACACTTTTTATTTTTTTTTCATTAAAACAATCAGTAAGGACTTGATTAGTAAAAAAAAAAAAAATGTTTAAAAAGATATTCTTTTTAATTTAAATTATCCATTTTTATTTATCTTGACTAACAAAACAGTCTGTCCGGATAACTAGGCGTAGTTTTCAATTTAGGTTTTTAACTAATAATATTTAAAATTACATTTTTAACTGGTTTTGTGTAATCATAAAACATAGTATTTTAACTGGTTAGGCCCGAAACACTAAAATATTTATTTTTTATTGTTATATTTTAAGATTAAATTTTGTACTTTGAAATTGTAACCTCTGTTACTGACTTTTCTTATCAAAGAAATGACTTCTATTGTCCCCTACAGACGTTACTACTGCGCTTTCCCGTAGGTAAAAATATTAGAAAAGATATGCTACAGCCATTTTGAATTTGTTTTGCACACATGGCTAGTTCTGAAATTAAGTGGAAATTTCACTTTGGTAATTTGTAAAAAATAAAAGTTCAATTTGTCGCGTTTAAGTTGTGTTTCCAACATTTTCTTAAAGTTTTATTGATAAATAAATCATGATCAGAGGTCAAGGTTAATGTTTTTAAATTTAAAATTCATTTTTCATATAAACATGGAGGTGACACACTATTCCATGGAGGTGACAACCTTTAATAGTAATGATGAATATAAGTTTTATTGTCCATTTACTAGATTGGAAAACATTTATGGTTGCGATATTAGTTTGTTTTATTGTTTAAGAGGTATAATATGTTATTTCAATGAAATGCAGAAAGTCAAATAACGCATCAAAACTAAAACTGGATTGCAATACAGGTAACGAATACTATTCTTGAGTAACATTAAAAAAAAAAAAAAAAAAGCTATTTAATTTTTTATTAAATAATATTGCAGTTTTGAGGGATTAAATCAAAGATATGTTGTAACCGATTGTTCACTTTCCACTGTTTAAACCACACAAATTTATTTTTCATATCTTATGATTGCTTCTTGCTCCTTACTGAAAATAAATTTGTTCTTGGATCCCGAACATCTTTGCATAAATTTAACTTCTACGTAATCTTCAACTGAGGTCACATCGGCTAAATTCAGATTAACAGGACCTAACTGAAATCTTGTGCATACTGCGGTACTTCTTTATTATTTTTTCAGAAAGGACAAGTCTAAAGGATTTCTTTGACTTTTGAGACTTCTCATTTTTTTTTCAAAATTTTTCTCGATTTGAGTGGTTAATGCTGAACTTAATTCCAGGCATTTTCTGACTTTAGGAGAAGTATTTTCACCTTTCAATATTTTCTGTACCTTCTCTTTTGGACTGTTTAAATTTTTTCGTTTATTTATGATGCGTTGATATCTTTTCTTATAATAATCTTTTTTATATATATATTTCAACTTTTCATAAAATTTTTAAGCTCTTTTTCAAGCAATTTTATTCTTTAGTATACCTTTGTTTTGTTTCTGTTAACAATTTTTCGGCCACTTTCTTATCTTCGCTCTTCCTATCACATCTTTAACATTCGCAATAGGATTGTTTATAATTTCTGGATCATCATCTGTTTCTGTCGTAGTAGAATTTAAAAGAACTTGCTGTAATTTTTCTTTATTTGCTTACTACTCTCGACTTTTCATTGTCTTTTGTACTCAATTCTTTCTTTGTGCACGCTTCTATCGTTCACTCAATTGAGAAATAGACTTTATTTTTCCTTCTTTTTTCTTCTTGTAATGTTTCTTCGTTCTTTTTTCTTACATTCTTTATGCAATTCTGGATTTTCTTTAATTTTATCCCGTCTCTTCTGCTCTGCTTCTCGTCTGAGTTTTCTTTTCTTCTCTACAGAATTCTTTTTGCTTTTTGCCCGGGCCATGATAACTAAAAAAAGTTTAAAAATATTAACGTGCAATTAGATAAAATAAATAGATTAATAGATAAATAGAAAATACAGCACTTTAAATATACGATTGTAGAGTACTCTAGTGTGGCCATATTATTTAAATATATTAAACAAGTATTTTTTATATATATCAAATTGGCTAGCATAGAAAAACTGAAAATTTAAATTTAGTTCTGTTTTTATTATTTTTTCAAGTTTAGGAGATAAGGAAATTCAATAAGAGGCTTTAAAGTAAAGTTTAATTAAATATAAAATTTAACTTGTATTGAAAGAAATACTGAAATGCATTAAAAATTCAAACTTATACAAAATTAAATATTTTAGAATTAAAATTTTTCAGGTTCAAAAAATATTTTTATTAATATAAAATTATCCCTAAAATAAAAAAATAGGTTCAATAATTAAAAATATACTTTAAACACCCTTAAATATTGTTTACATCAATAAATGTCACATCCATGGGTCAATAACACCTCCATGATACAACAATGGCATGGAGGTGACATCCATGGTGGTGACATATCTGAGATTAGGCCTAATATTTTCTAAACTATGCACAGCATGAGCATAATGGTACTTGGATACAAAATTAAATAAAGCAATTTAACGCTACTTATCAACGGAATTCAGCTATTTTTAAAACTAACAAAATTAATGAGGCCATGGAGTTGACACCCAATTAAAGTACATAACGGTAATTAAAAGTTTTTTAATTAACCCCTTCACGGTCGCTTGGTATTTGGAAAAACCATCAAAAAAGTATCTATTTATTTTATTACAGAAATTGAATAATTATAAGGTTTCTAAATAAAATATGCAATTCAGTGGTGGAAAATTGGCGCAGAGGAGGAGCCTATTGACACCACTAAATTTGAGTAGTATTTTTCGGCATATTTAATGACAGCATTTCTGTGTTTTTATTAAGGTGAAGTATACTATAAAATATTAGTGGTGTCAATAGGCTCCTCCTCTGCGCCAATTTTCCACCACTGGCAATTAGTTTTTTTTTAAGGCGAAAAAAAAAGATGTTATAGAACAAATTCATATTTGTAGAAAAGCCATCATGCGAGAATTCTGTGTCTTAATGTTTGTTTTACACCGTACAAATGAAACCTTTATTTTTCACTTTATTATGCGAATGAAACCTTTATTTTTCACATCTTAGATCATTATTTATCATCATTACACACTTTTTTGCAAATAATATTTGAAATAATATATACACATTAAATTTTGATTATTAATAACTTTTTGAGTGTTACATATTTCGAAACATGCAATACAAAGACCAATATTACAGCCAGCGCAAAAACCAAACCCAAGCGGCAATGTTCAAAGACTTCACACCGAAATGCCAGTTAAATTTTTTTGGTTTCAGAAGTTTTTTCTAGCAATAAATCTCCAGCCCGGAAATATGACGGGAGCGAGAAATAACGAACGACACCTCAGCGAGACGGGATCGAGAATTAAGGGGTTAAAACTAGATGAAGTAACAACTTACCGTGCTTCAGAAACATTCCATCCAATAAGTAGCTGCCTGTAGTTAATTTGTATTCCAAGTTTTAGATTATGCTGCCATATAGTAGATTTTTATATAACTATAACTGATATGTCATGGAAGTAGCTCCAATTCTGGGGACTGAAGGGCCTTGGCCTGTAATTATTTTTTTAATATAAATTTTCAAAATTTTGTTTTAAAAAGTAAGTAAAGTATATCCATTTTTTAACTTAATACTTTTTATACGGTTCTTTTCGTTTATCTTATGAGATACATTCATGTTGTAAAGTAAAAACAGGCATGGAGGGACATGCCATGGAGGTGACATTTAGTATGATTTTAATGTTATTAAAATAGTTTTAAATTTCAAATTCATTCTTAAATATTTTTAATACAAGTTTTAGATATGCCTTCATAGATTATCTATTTAGTCGAACAATTATTTGCATAAAAGTACAAAAAAATTGATTGGGACCAGGGATGAGATTTCCGCGTTTTTGCACACCAGTATATTCTTAGAGAAAATGTTGTTCTTTTAAATCACAAAAATGTTCCGATTAAATGAAATAACACCTTCTCTAACAAAATACTGGTGTGAAAAAACGCGGAAATCTCATCCCTGATTGGGACTCAAATTTCCACTTAATTTCAGAACTACCCACATATGGTCAGAAAGCTGAAACATCTGAATTCCAGATTAGTGTGTTTTTTCTTTATAGCCTATGTTACATAAATTTCAAATTTAAATATTGTCATTTAAATTAATGTTTTATTTTTATTATATGAAATTAAGTTAACTTAATTTAAATAAATGTAAGATTTACATATTTTTATAAAACTATAGAAAATACAATTTTTTTCTTTGTTAAATATAACATCTGCTACCTGTATCTTCTGTTACTACATATTCGTAACAGATGTAGATAAATTAACAAAAACGCAGTTTAAAATTCATATGCGCAATAAAAATCCATCAAAGTGCTTCAGTGATTTTTATTTTCATTGGATGAAAAACACTGAGTATATAGATCTTTGATTGAAATTGAAACAAAATAATAATTGATACTCAAAATTATAACAGTTAAAAAAATAAATAAAAAGTCATATATGGTCAAAAACACTCATTCTCAATCTATATATTACTGTGATTTACGGTGAAATACGTTCTTCAAATTTACTGTGAATTACGGTCAGATACGTTCTTGAAAGTTACTGTCATTTAGGGCCTAATACAGTCTAAATATATAACGGTACATATTGTAATATTACGAGAAAATAACATATTGACAATGTTGAGCATTATTATAATAGGATTATTCATTTTCTATAATTTATAACTTTGATCGGCGGATTTTAATATAGAGATAGATCCATTAGAGATGAAAGGAACTTATCTTAAAACAATTAATAATTTCAGAATTATTTATACAAACTTCAGGAAAATTAGCATTTAGGGAAACTATAGGAGATAAATTATTTTTTATGGCATCACAAATCCAATACTTTCGAAAACAGATTTTAAATGAGTTTGAAAATGATAGAGTGGCATTAAAATATCTATTATATAAATTTCTAATTTTTCTTCAATACAGATAACTGCTGTTTATAAAAATCAACTTTTTAAGTATTTTTAATTAAAAAGATTGCCTATTTAAGAAAGTTCTACTATCAGAAATGTGGGCTAAATGTAATACTGTAATAATAATTTTTACCAAGCGGACAATATCAAGCATTTTTACAATAATTTAAATGGGTAACAACAGCTGCAAAATCACATGTATAACAATAACAATCGACACTGATGTATCTTTTTTCGGGAATTACTGAAAGAATTTAATTTTTCCTTTTAATTGTTTTGTCGGTAGTTAAGTTAGAAATGGGTTGTAGGGAAAGGAATAAAAATAAAAAAGTGGCAGAGTTACACAAATTCGCAAACAAGAAATGTCTCATCTAATGTAGCTGACACTGGTATACCTTTTTCTTGGAAATTACTGAAATGATTTGAATACTTATATGTGATAGTTTCGGCAGAACTATGAAATGATCGCTCGGCATGGAAAAAAAAATGCAATAGTCAACGTCAAAAAAAAAAAAGTACGTAAAATTGCGTAATTATTATAGTTTCTATTTTTTATTTTTATCAAACGATCAATTCATATTAACTAGCTACTGGCATAACTAAAAAAAATCTATTGAAACTGCCTTAGTAGTTTCCGACGAAAAGGTGAATTGATGTCAGATGTTTTACATGTGATTTTTTTTGTTCTTGTTTGCGAAATCGTGTAACTATTGTATTTTTTTTTTACTTCTTACCCAACGATCAATTTATAGTTTAACTGTTGTAAAAAAAAAGAAAAGATAAAAAAGTATTGAGATCACTTTAGTAGTTCTGGAGATTAAAGTACAATTGAAAACAAAAGAAAAAAAAAAGAGAACACTCCAAATTAAGGGGACGAGGGATCTTAAAAATCAATTTTTTATTTTTTGTAAATTTCACTTTAAATATTATTCAAGGGTACATTATATGCATTATGGCATGCATTTATCACAAAAAATTTTTAAAAAAATTTATTTTTGAGAAAAAAATGGAAATTTACGTGTCGTTTAAGAAATCTTCGAAATGCCCCCGCGCATTCCATATCAATGAAAATCCCCAATATTTTTTATAAAAATTTGGTTTATATATATAAATAAATCTATGCATCGAATTTTATGTATTTGAATATAAAGGTTAAAAAAAAATGGAAAAAATTTGAATTTTTTTTTCATACCTTTATATTTAAATACATAAAATTCAATGCACACTTTTATTTATATATATAAACCAAACTTTCATAAAAAAAAATATTGGGGATTTTCATTGATATGGAACGCGCAGGGGGCATTTCGAAGATTTCTAAGACGACACGTAAAATTCCATTTTGTTTTTATGATAAAAGCATGCCATAATGCATATAATGTACCCTTGGGTAATATTTAAAGTAAAATTTACAAAAAAAAGAAAGAAATTTTTTTTTGAAATTTTGAAATTTTTTCGAAAAAAGTTCAAAATTTTTCAATTTTTTTTAACCTTTATATTCAAATATATGAAATTCGACACACAGTTTTATTTATATATATAAACCAAACTTTTCTAAAAAATATTGGGGACTTTCATTGATATGGAACGCGCAGGGGGCATTTCGAAGATTTCTAAGACGAAATTCCATTAAGGTAAAATTCCATTTTTTTCTCAAAAATATTTTTTTTTTGTGATAAATGCATGCCATAATGCATATAATGTACCCTTGAGTAATATTTAAACTGAAATTCACACCCCAAAAAATAAGTGGTGTGAACTGAATATAATTCCTGTAAAACATGCTGGTCCTTAATGGGTTAACCATTTTCACTCGAGAGGTAGTGTTTCCCGGTATCCCGCGTAAATCGGGGCTACGAATTCTCTGGACAGCATTAATTTCTTACAGTTGATTTAGTCACCTTTAACCGCAGATAATTCTGCCATTAGATAAGGCGAAGTAAATTATTTTAAAATACTGGTTTTTAGAGCATTTCGAGCCCCAATTTACGCGGGACGCCTGGCAACACTATCGAGAGGTGACTCTCACTCACCACTGGTGTTACCAGGTGTCCCGAGTAAATCGGGGTTCCAAATGTTATGGATACTACTAATTTCTTACAGTTTATTTTGCCACCTATAACCGCAGATAATTCTGTTATTAGGTAAGGCGAAGAAAATTAACCGTTTGCGGTCCAGTGTCGGCAAGTATCCGACCAAGTTTTATGTTCGTGGTTCTATTTTTATATTCTATTAGCATCACTATATTTTAAAAGAAAATATTTTTGGTAAATTTCTCTTGCACATGTTATAAAAGTGCAAGTAAAAATGTTTCTTAAAAAAAAAGTGGTGCCAACCGAATAAGGCTATCTTAGCTATCCTAGCAAGAAAAAGATTTAAAAATATTAAAATGCAATCAAGAAATTTTCATCATTTCGTCATCTTTAACCGCAAATAATTCTGCCATTAGATAAGGCGAAGTAAATTATTTTAAAATACTGGTGTCTAGAGCATTTCGAGCCCCGATTTTCGCGGGACCCCTGGCAACACTATCGAGAGGTGACTCTCACTCACCACTGGTGTTACCAGGTGTCCCGCGTAATTAGGGGTTCCAAATGTTATGGATACTACTAATTTCTTACAGTTTATTTTGCCACCTATAACCGCAGATAATTCTGCCATTAGGCAAGGCGAAGAAAATTAACCGTTTGCGGTCCAGTGTCAGCAAGTATCCGACCAAGTTTTATATTCGGGGTTCTATTTTTATATTCTATTTGCACCACTATATTTTAAAAGTAAATATTTTTGGTAAATTTCTCTTGCACATGTTATAAAAGTGCAAGTAAAAATGTTTCTTACAAAAAAAGTGATTCCAACCGAATAAGGCTATCCTAGCAAGAAAGAGATTTAAAAATATTAAAATGCAATCAAGAAATTTTAAAAGGACTTTCCCTTACGTTTAACATTAGCGTGCAAGTGGAAATTATGTAACTTAGGCTAATTATTTCTGAAAAGAGTTTTTAAAAAATTTAACTGTTTTTTTTTAAAGAAATAATCGTTATCACAGAAAAAAAAGAAATCCCCGCCCCCGTCCTCCCTAAAAAAATGAAAAGTGTTGAAAAAACCTGGGCAGAACCCCCTGATTATCTACAACAAATATTTAATCTATTTCAGAAACTATAGAAAATATATAATCTTAAAATTTTTACCTTCAATAAGTATTTTTTCTGAATGATACTTACATAATAGGAATGGTAAGCAGCGGATTTCCGCTTCTTTTAATAAATTCATTTAAAGTTATTTTTCAAATTTTAGTTTTCTTCTTTGCTTTTCTCATCCCCAAAAAGTTGATGTCTCTAAAACCTGATGATTTTAAATATTCCAAAATAAATAATACTTCAAAATCAACTCCTCCCACCTCATACACATAGCGTTTAAAAATTTAATTTTATTAAAGGTAACTGTTTATTAATTGTATTAACAATAAATAAATAATCAAATAACTAAATTCATTTGTTAAATTTTTTACCCCCCCCCCCCCAATTTGTGCCTGCCAGAAAAAAATGGGAACTGGCAAGAGGAAAATATTTAGATGTGTTTTGCGTTTCTTTACCATGTATTTAAAAATCTTAAAATTGTTAATTTTCTTATTTGTCATTTTTGCATTTTCATATGAATATTTTGATATCGAAAATATATGCAATATCATACTTAACTTCTTACATAATTATAACATTATAACATTACATTATTAACATATTATTATATTATTATTACATTATTTATTACACATATTTAATTTATTTCAGAAGTTTTTAAAATCCTATTAAAGTGGGAAGAAAATGCGTAATTTGTAGAGCTAAGCCTATTGACTGGTCAGAACGCAAATTTCACGGATTATCCGAAAATGCTTTGTTGTGAGTAATCTTTATTATTTTATTATGAAATGTTCTAAACAGTTGTATTTGAATTTAAAGTTTATAGCGAATGTCTTTAAATACACCCATTAAATATTTAAAGATTCAGTTTTAAGTATATTGGCAGATATACTGTTTGAAAAATTGTAAAAGGAAGGTCATGCTTTTATCTTCAAAATGTTACTACCACTTCTATTTGCCTAATTTAGAGATTACTGCATACTGTTTATTCAAATAACTTATGGTTGCTTGTTAGCAATTATATAATGCTTCATAGAAACGTTCATGTCAATTTAATTGAAAGAATGAAAAATAAAATTCTTTTAGCAATAACTTTTGTAAGTGCTTAATGCATTTAGTTAATACGTATTTATGCCTTTCAAAATATATTGTAGGCATTAAGTTTGTTATTATAGTATTAAGTATTATTATTGAAATGCATATTGTTGCCATGGCAATTTTGAAACATTGCAGTCAGTCAAAATATACCTTTGCTTTTCTCATGATGCTGCAGTAGTTCGCAACTAATTTGATGATAATTGAATATCTTCAATATTTGAAATTGTTTGAAATAATATTTAGAGCATGTATTTGTATAGTAGCATTTAACTAGGGGCAGAAAAAGGTGTCATAATAATATGTTGCTTCTTTTATTATTAACACATTCACGATGGGAAACGAGAATTCTCGTTTTCATTCAAAAAACATCATTGACCGTGGGTTTGGTTTCTACCTTACAGAAAATTCATTTATATCCTGTTACATATATTTTTTAGATTGTAAGACATTTTATATTAAATTCGAACGTTGAAAGATACTTACCGATGCATATACTTCATAAACCTATCTAGAACACCAATTTACAAAAGACTTTCAGAACAGGGAGGAACTTCTACTGTTTTAAAATTGAGATTTGATAAAAAATGCCCGTCGGCAATGTGTTAACTATGCGTGGAATTAACCCTTTGATTAGACGGCTGGGACATATATCGTCCCAGCGACCATTTCTTTTTTCTATTCGCACCACTTTTTGAAAAATAATCTTTATCATAGACTTATGCTAGGATACTTTTAAGAGAAATCTACCTCAAAATTTTCTTTTGAAAATTGTGGTGCAAATGAATTATATATAGAATAGCGCAAAGTGTATAACGCTTCTGGGAGTGAACTCATCCGTTTCCTGATAGTCTTTCGTTAAAATTAGCCAAACGAGGCCATGTTAGGCTTAAGCATTCCGATGCTGTATTTGCCTTATTTAATCTATCTATCTATTCGTTGTGTAACATATATTCTTCTTCAATTTTTCTAAAAGCTCCAAAAAGTATACAATTATAACGCTTTAACCCCTTGAGGGGCGCCGTTTGCAGTCTGCAAACGGTTAATTTTAATGCCTAAATATCCAGTTGGCACCAGTAATCTTTTAGTACAACTTAGATCTCATAATAAACGTGAAAAAAGGCTTTTGATTATTTTCAAATAAATTTGTTTGTTAATTGCGGTGTGAATTAATAACTTGAACATTTTTTGGGCAGAAATGCCTTGCCCCTGAAAGGGTTAAGATCTAATTTAAAAACAACCCAAAGCGTTATAAGTAAGCGAACAAACTTAATACTGGAATCAGGCGTAAATTAACACAGTTGCGCCACCTTGTGAACGGAGTGATAATTCACATACGCGGGCTTTTAGTGTGGCGCGTATTTTCTAAATCTTCAGTCGCTCATGGAAACGAATTTTGTTTGCCACATTTACTGCAAAATAATGGCGTAGCGAGAGGACCATAGAGACACACTTGATACCATGAAGTTTCTTCCGCTTTATCAGAGAAACCTCAGTTATTAATCAAGGTGAAAAAAACTTTATATTTTTAGTGGTGTCAGTAAGAAAACAGTTAGGTATCTACCTGTAGTTCACACTCCATCCGCTACGTGGCGCATGACCTTGATTGATGTGACCTCGCTTTTAATCTTGCGGTTACTTCTCCCATTTAAGATAGGACGCTTACTTATATCGCTTTGAAAACAACCCGATACCAACAACAGGTTTCCGATGTATACAAGCGATTACCGTTGCCATTCATAAGCACAAATTACAAATCCAAAAACAAATGAATGATTCTTTCAGCTATTCATTAAATGCTCTTAAAATATTTTGCAACTGCATATTAATATTTTGAAATACGTTTTTTACTTTTGTTTACATTTATTCATTGCATTACAGTTTGAATTCAGTATATACTGTTAAAAATATCGCAAAAAATTACCTCTGTTTTTCACGGCTATCTATTTTCTGACCAATCAGAACGCTTCATAGTGTTCAGTGAATATAGCTGAATTCTCTGTTTGTTGGTGCCATCTATCTGTAGTTAAAATAATAAAAGAAAATTTCTTTTGAACAAGTTCTTTGAATTCTGAAGTCATTGATAAAAAATGAATTATAGGAATGTATAATGCCGTGTACTATATATATATATGTATATATATCAATGCAAATAAAATTTTGTATTTTGTAGGGGAAACAAATTTGTAATTTTATAAAAGAATTTGAGAAAAAAAATGTGTTAATGCAATTAATAGTTGCAATTTACTTATGTGATAAAAGATTTATTACAGGTTTCTTTATGCAAGTTTTAAAAGAATGAGGATTTAATCTGAGATAACCTTTTTAAATTTTAAGTTATATAAATATTATTTTGGCGCCAGCTATCAACAATTAATAAAAACAAATAAACTTTTTGTTGAAATTGTGTATTATTCTGCATGATATTCTTTGGAGTGGTATCACGAGTGAATGTTTACTGTTTAGATTTGATTTTTCAATCTTATAACGCGTGTTCTTATTTACTGTCAGCTAACAAATTTATTTGAAATTGCACTCTTACATTTTTTTTTAAAGAAATTGAAGCTTATTGATTTTTTTTAAATGCAATGAACGAAGACGAAAGTTAATTGACACTATCTTTTAAAATAGCATTATTAGTACTAATTTGCATGTTTTTGTGAAATACTTCTTCAAATTTTATGAGCGAAGTTCATTTGCATATTCTATATCATTATTTTACCAATTCAGTTAATAATTTTCTTGCAAATTAAGTTTCGATGAAAACTGGTCTGTTTTTATAACTATTTTACTCCACCTGATCCTATTAGTCAGATAAGATAAAAATTTATTCTGTCATAATTCTTTTTAGAATGCAATGCTATATCATTCTTTTGAAAATGTATTCACGCGTGCAAAACACGTCATTCTGACGGGCTATTTTCTAGTATAAAAATAGTCACCAGTCCTAGCCCGTAATCAAAAGGTTAATTAGAATATTCAGCTTATCCAGTTGCCATAGATTCAACTTATCAAATGCATTACTTCACGCACAGTATTGTTAGTAGTATCTAACATAAATCATTCAAAACAACACATTAAAAATTTAATAATTTATCGATGTTGCTTAGGCATTAATTATTGATTACAGTTCAAAAATTTCCACTTAACATACTGCTATATGATTTAACCCTTTATCTACTGACGGTACTTATAAGTACCATTAAAATAACTTGTTATAAAATTCATTTAATACATCGATTAGTAGTAACTCTGTTTAGAATGAGTTATAGATGCATTACTTTATCTTTTTCCGAGAGCATTATTGGTTACACAAAACAAAAATATCTTTAAAAGTATGATTTCTTTTGCCTTTGCATCTTTTCAGCTTTCTTGGAATTGGGAGGGAGGGGGGAGAGTTTTTCAATTCGGAAATATTTCTATATTTTTATTGTAAGAGCATTATATTTGTACATTTCCTAATTCAACAAAATACCTAGAAAAATATTTAAAATAAAAGATTTGAGTGGGTTTATAAATAGTTCACAAAATCCCTATTAATTCAAATTTAATTAATCCTTCTAAATCTTTCAATTCTTCAAAAATCCAATTAAAATTTATTAAATGATTATGCAAATCTTCTAATGTAGTTTAAACAATTCACGAAAAATGCTTTTGAAGATAAAATTTTCATGAATTCATAATTCAGTACATAAAGGGTTAACTTGGTTCACAGCCAGATCAGGGACATCATTTTGGGGGGATGGATTTCTCCCCTCAAGGAATTAGATATTTCAGGTTGTATCTGTCATTACAGGTTGGACTCAAAAAGGAAAACAAAATCAGAAATTGCACAAAAGATAAAAAAAAAAAACTTGTTAGATTTTATTACAATAGAAATATTAGCATTAAATAAACACTTTAATCGCAAATATTAATAATTATCAATAATATTTGCTAAAGTCTTGTTAATGTAACATTCTCAAAGTGAGACACTTTTATCATTAACAAGTAATTTTGCGAATTTTAAAACATATGTGAGGAAAAAAACTACATCAAATGTTTTTTAGCTGTGCATAACAACATTAAAAGAAAACTTTGCCCTTCCCCTGCCTAAGAATGTTTTGAAATGGCGTTCCTAGGGCAAATCATACGGAAATGTTCTCGAGTATAAACCTTCTTGATTAGTGATCTCTATTACTAAGTTATTTTCCATTCTTTAAAATATGTAAAGAAAAATTTATGAACAATAAAAAGCTGTAATTAATATGGTAATAAAATGATATAAATTAGATCAACTTTCTTGAGTCCTTAATTCACCTTATTCTGACAAGTTATATAAATTATTTCGTAGAAACAAAATACCATTTTAAATTACTTAGAGTTTTTTTATTAACACAATGAACGCGGGGGAGGTAAAAATAGGTTTTTGTGGATTCGGGGAAGAAATTATTATTGGTACCGGAAATTTCGCAAGAAAAATAAAAGGTGTAATCTAAGCATGCTTTCTTATGATTGGTTGCGAGGAGGTTTTAATTTGTGGTGACATTAGCATAGCTGCCAGCTTTTGCGCTGTTTAAGCATAAAAGTTGAGCTATGCATTTGTAAACGTAAATTTCGCGCTCATTTTTGAAAAATGGTCCTCGCTCAATGTGTGAACATACTGTGTTCTCAGCACACAATGACCCGTAGGAATTCAACAAACATTTCCGGAAACGAAAAATGGTATTGTCGCAGGAAGAAGATAGCGAATTTTATCTGTCCCCTTGAGAAGTTCCCAAAGGTAAATTTCTACATCTCGGAGAAATTGTGGGTGCTGACCAATGGCAGCAGAACTCGTCAGGCCCCTAGTGGGGGAAAGTGAGAAAAAGAAGAAGAAAAAGGGTCAGGGAGTGCTAGCGAAGAGGTCTGAACAGTTAGACTGGGATTTTGTAGAGTGATGTTGGATAGTCTTAACGTTGGATATAGAGTACGATAGTGTACACTCATGTGGAGTGTTTTGTGTACAGAACATGTTAAGCAAAGTAAGAGTGTTTCATACTTGATTGGAATATTATTTTTATTTTATTTTACCTTAACTTAGTCGTTCTGATAAAGAACTTAAGAAATAAACCACGTGTTATATTTGAAATTTAATTATGTACGAACTGTGAAGAGTGAAAGCTTCGGCCGACTTCATCACAATACGTTCATCTAAAACCAATAAAGAAAAGATTTTAACCCAGATGATGAGCACGTCAGATGCTCGAAAGTACTTGGTTTCAGATGTATCTATGTTAATATAAAATCTTTTAAGTAATTTAAAATGGTATTTTATGTTTATGAAATAATTTATATGACTTAACATAGTAATATTTCCAAAAAAAAAAAAAAAAAAAAAAAAAAAAAAAATCCTGTCAGATCAGACGAATGGGCAGCAGTTGTAGATGGAATCGTAAATGCGTCCTCACTCAACTCAATACACTTTCCGTGTGTGCTCAGACCATTTTGACCATGAGGTTGCATGTCTCATAAGCTTACTGTATTTATAAACAAGAAAGTAAAATAACGCGTCAAGCATAGATTATGAAACACTTTCCAACAGATTCAGAATATTGTTTCTATTTTCTTTTTTAATTAAATTAGCTTTTTTTTTTTTTTTTTTTTTTTTTAAATTTTGATGTTTTTCATATTTATACCAGCAATAGATTTCATACAAAAACGATACTTTGCTTAAATGTCGTTGGCGTATAGAGTACACATCTCGTGTTTTTATGTTACTACAAACCGTCCCTGATCTTAAAATTTAAGTAAATACGCTATGCATTATAAAATTGTAGTAGAATATAGATATAGTTTAAATAGTTAGATAAATTTCCTTTAAATAATATAACATTAAATTTAAATATGATAAAAATACGTTTTTCTTATTATAATGCCAAAAGATCATAACGTTAAAAGCATCACAACGAGGTAACTTTTGGTTGTAGAAGAAAGGAATTTTTTTTTTGTTTTACTTAGAGCATAAATAAAGTTTTCTAAATATAACTTATAGGACTTAAAGACCATATAAAATTTTCAATTTCATAACTTTCTAAAGAATAACAACTTTGACGTAAATGGATTTGGATACGATGCAGAACAACATTTGGAACATTTTCTCAATTGCAACTACATCCTAAATCTAACGGCTTAGGAACTAGCTATTAGCTAACAATATAAAGGGGCACCCGGGGTATTAAAGTAAAGGTTTTTTTTTTAACCCATCACCCGCTGGTATTGCGTTCATGCAACGGTGAAAATAAATACGCATGTTTAAATTATTTACATACCCACCACTATTTTTCAATTAAACAATTAGCCTCACTTAAAGACACAAAATGTTAAGATCAAATAAAACGAAAATTGTCTTTTAGAATTTGTGGTGGCAAACGACGTTCAGCTGAAAAGTTGAAAACTTCAACCTTATAGTTTTGGCGGTTAATGAGTTAATAAGTATACAAATTTAAAACGAAATAAAACACATAAAAATAATGTTAATGGCCATGATATTGGTTTTATTAAATAAATAATAGCTATACATTATAAAATTGTATTAGAATATAGATATAGTTTTAATCTTTTGTGTTGCACTAAATTTCCTTTAAGCAAGATAACATTAAATTTAAAGAAGCGCATTCTGGCAGTCCAAATTTCGTTCACTTTATCGAGCAACTGGAGCCATATCAGCAACGCGGCGAATGTTGATTTCCAAGTGCTCTAATGTCTGTGGTTTATCGACCTAGACCAGCGACTTCACATACCCCACAAAAAATAATCTATTGGTGTGAGATCGCCAGTTTATAGGTCTATTACACGAAATTATGCACACACCGAATGTTTTCCACAATAAACTGATGCTGTTTTGCACAATTTTCAAGCGTTGTTCTGGCGAAAGTATATTCATAGTGAAATGGCAAAACCTACTGAGCACAAATCATTTGTCAGATGTCAAATTGACTGTGACTAGAAACAGTGTTGCCAATTTCAAAACCACACCTATAAAAATACGCCCTTTATAATGTCGCTAAGATGCCTGATTGAATTTCAATATATTAACAGGGCACCCATTGGTCCGTTTTTTAAACCAGTATTTTTTAAGAGAAAAACTCGTGGTAGGCTTTTTACCTTTAACTGATGTCACGCGGTCTCCCAGACCCCGCGACTCCCAGCTGTAAACACTTTTACAGCTTTTTACTTTTCTGTACTGAAGTTAAATAATATGAATAAAATACTTTTTTCATGCAATTTAATTCACATGCTCCTAAGAGAAGTACAACGATATTGTTAGGACAAAATTTAAGTAAATTCAACCATTTGAGTTATTTTTTTTTATTCATTTTATTCGAGGGGTCTGAGAGACCGGATCACATCAATTGTGTGACAAATTTTAGTCACATCAGTTAAAGGTTAAAATAGTAGCAACAAACACTCCGTCCGAGATAAGTTTCGACGAAAATTATAAAGAAGATTTTTCTTTGGAAAAAAGTGGTGTTCAAAAAATGGATCGAGTGGGAGACCTGTATGAAGAAAGTTTCAATTTTGCAGTAGTGTTTTGTAGTTTATATTCGGCATGGTTACACCATATTTATAGATTGCCCCTTCTAAAATATATTAATTTTATGCTTGCAATTTCGATCCTCCCGAAATTATTTTCCGGACTTGCCGTGATTTAAAAAGAAAAAAAATATTGAAAGAACCTTTTTATCAAGAATATTTTAAAATAGTATATGGAGTATCCCAGCTGCGATTAAATAAGGCTAAGATTACCAGTAAGAAATAGTGTTGTTCAATGTCCACAAATCGTTAAAGCTATAGTTGCGCAAAAACAGAAATAAGTGTATTCTAAGTGTATTCTATTATGGTTAGTGTTAACAAATGCCTATCAAAGAGTTAAAAAAATTAGCGACTGACAATCCTAACATTCAGGCCTCGTAAAAACCTATCTTCACAAATCCTTCCAAAGACCGCTTTTCGAGAAAAAGCAGTTACATTACTAGATTAATTTTCAAAAGACGAAGCTGGCAAAATCAACATATTTTTTCAAGTTGCGAGTTTTATTCAATTTTGTCGAGTATTCTTGTCTGTCTTTGCTTTATTTGCATTAAGTTATAATCTCGTAACGTCGTGAAAGCTAACATAATAAACATATAGGAGCTGTATATGAATTATGTGAATAAGTAAGATGATGATTATTATTAAGAAAAGTGATATTCAATGTTCGTAAACCATTAAACCTATATTCCTGTAGAAATAGAATTTGGCGCACTGAAAACTCTTATAATCAAAACTGCGAGGATGCAGGGTTGCCAGTTTGGCCTCCAATTTTAATCCGAAATTTCAAATTCATACCGGAAATTGCGAAAGAAGAATTTTCACTTTATTTGATCGCTAAATATCTCCTATTAAATAAAGCATAAAGTATTATTCTTTATTTCTGATGTGAACTCGAAATTCCTGTATGAAAATGGAGGCCAAACTGGCAACCCTGCGCGGATGAATGAGAGAAATTTAGCGAATTAGCGCCCTCTAGCTGCCGATTGTACAAAACTTAGCATTTTACTTGGACTCTAGTTTGTTCTTTTACATAGTTAAATAAACGTTCGGGATTGCTCGTACCAGCCATGGGGCGACTTGGCGTGGGCTTTTTGTCCAGTCTGGGCTGGGTTTCTTCAACCGATCCCCTGAGCATCAGAGATTTTCCGAGGGTGGAGGGGCAAATAGGGTCTACATTACATGTTAATGTTCAGGTGATCCTGCATCCCTTAGGAAATAAAAACTTCGCATTTGATGTCCAGCTATCATAAAATATTAACTCTTACCAGTAAAATAATAATTCTTATTAGCTCAATGTTAAAATCTAATTAAAAGACAACCCCGTCCGCTTATTCAAAATTTATCTGTCTAGTTAGAGCTTTAGCATTTATACAAAAGACTTCGTTAATAAGAAAGCTTTTAACCCTAGAACTACCGGAAATTTTACTCAAGTTTTATAAAAACATTCTACACCAGAATTTTTACTTAAAACTATTTAATTTGTTTATTTAACTTATTATTGTCTGATTTATACATTTAGTTTGTTTTGAAGAAATTTCTGGTTTGAATAGATATTTTGAATGTACATGTCGGGTCCAATGGACCCGTCTGGTAGACGGAAGGTTAAAGGAGGAATCGTGAAAATAAAACGCGCTTTAACTCTTTCAGGGGCGGTGGTTAATTTTTGGACCACTTAATTTTAATCCCAAAATGTCACTTTGATACCAGAATTCTAGATTGAAAATTTTCCTTTTATTAACCCCTTGAGAGGCTGTGGGATATGTTTTATTTCACCTACGATTAATGAAGATTTACACCAGAAAAAATTTATAAAATTTTACTTTTCTAACTTTGGCGGAAAAAAGTCGTAAAAATGCTTTTACTTATTTTGCAATAATTCTTTTTGCAGATTCCGGTGTGAATTCGACATTACAGAAACACAATTACTTGCCCCTCAGTGGAGTTAAGTATGTGAAGTAAAGCTTTTAATTATTTTCAAAGAAATTTGTTTGTAAATTCCGGTGTCAATCAATCATTTTAGTATTTAACGAATAGAAGTGCATTGCCCCTGAAAGGGTTAAACGATAGAAGCTGTATGGATATTCTAGTAGCTGGTTTCCCTGTAACGCTCGTCTCTTTTTACAACCGGCCCCGCAGGTAAGGAAAGTGGCACTAGTAAGGTTAACAGGTACAGATCACGCTCTACAAACGCTCTAGGCGTACTTTATTGTGCTCAGCTATTAAGAAGAAACCTATTCAACCTAACGCATAAAAAAAATTGCGACCAACCAACCTAACATTCTAAATATCAATTTTAAAAAAATCATCCACCGACCACTTTTTGTGAAAAAAAAGTAACTGGATTAACCCTTTCAGGGGCAAGGTACTTCTATTCGTAAAATGCTGAAATAAGTGACCGATGCCGGAATTTACAAAGAAATTTATTTCAAAATAAACAAAAGCTTTTGTTCACGTACTTAATAAAAGGAAAAATTTTCATTCCAATGTTCTGGTGCCAATGTGACATTTAGGAATTAAAATAATGTGGTTGCAAAACGAACCACCGCCCTCCAAGGTGTTAAATACCCTTGGAGAGTATGAAGAAACTTGAAATAATCAAAATTTTCATTTGAAAATAGGAACAATATTTTTTGAGGTACATTAAATACAGAATTTAACGTACACTTTTATTATCAGCGGTAATAAATATCCAGCATAAAGTCAAAGAAATTCGCGACCAACGAGCCAAACATTCAAGTATTCTAAATACCATACAAGCATGTACAGTCGTAGGAAAAAATTAAAACCCCCTAATATGCAACAAATTATTGTAGGAGAAAGTTACTGGTTCCAAACGATTGGAAATAAAGTCTACTTTTAAATTATGTATACAAAATTTGCTTAGGGGTCATCTACAAATCAAAACGAACCCAAACTTTATTTTTCCAATAGCAACACCCAAGTTTGACACCATAAACCAATTCTACACCCTTCAGTTAGCCTAAATACAAATTTTCATGAAATTCGTACGATTAGTTTAAGAGAAATTAATTATTTTAAAATGAGCCTATTTTAGGGGCTGTATCCAAATTGAAGATCATTACTCGATTGTTGAAATGCTACTGGATGATTATATCACTTTTATTAATGTATTATTTCTTGCCAATATGACCATTTCGGTCGCTTAATATGTTTCGACTATTGCCAGCCTAAAAGTTTCAATAAAATATGTAAAATATCTTTTTGTCAAATTATGCTTTTTGGCACATCATATCCGCCCCCTTAAACCATCTTTTTGAGGTCTTTTTAATCATAATTCGAAAACTATTAGGAGTGTTCAAAAAGTGACGAGCCGGAGGCCTGGGAACAGAAACTAGTACATGTATTTCAGAAGTATTGGCCCTGGCTTTTGAGGCACTTGTCCCACTAAGACACAAGGCGGTGAATGGCTGTCTCGTAAAATTCCTGAGGCTGCGATGTGAACCAGTTCCACACGTACTGCTTGATGTCGTCGTCCGAGGTGAATCGTTTGCCCCTCAGAGCCTTTTTTAGGGGACCAAAAATGGCGTAATCGCAGAGAGAGAGGTGTGAACTGTATGGAGGGTGACCGAGAACCTTCCACTTGAATTTCTACACGAGTGCCATAATCGTGTTGGCCGTATGAGGCCTTGTATTGTCGTGGAGCAGAATGACCCCTCGGGTGAGCTTGCCTGGTCGTTTTGATTTGATTGCTTGGCGAAGGGTGGTCAAGTATTGCGAGTAATGCTGGGCATTCACTGTTGTCCTGTGCTGCAGGAAGTCTATCAGAAAGGAACCGTCTTGGTCAAAGAAGAACGTCAGCATAACATTTCCTGCACTTGTGTGGATGGCCTTGGATTTTCTTGGTGGTGGTGACCCTTGATATTTCCACTGGAGACTTTCGATTCTGGTTCGAAGTGATGACACGATGACTCATCTCCAGTCACTTACAACTCGAATGAGCGTTGGACGACTGATGCATGCTTTGTTGTCATATGACTTGCACTCGTGACCCTCCAGCGGCAGGCATGTGCACTTCCGTGCTCTTGTCGGAAACCATTTTTATTACTGACGCAACAAAATGCAATTCTGTCACCGGTTTGCACTTTCCAGACTCCGGATCGTTTCTTTTTGAACGTCCCTTATACTCCGAAGAAAAGTTTGAAATTAACAATTTCGCATAAGGCAGAACATTATGAATATAAATGTATCAAAAAATTGCTGGTTGCAATTTATATTTAATTCGAATATTAATTTCATACTTCATATTATATATTTTTTAAATTACAAATTCAATGTATTTATGTTTGGGTGTTTTAGTATTATAACCCCACCAAAAATTATCACATTAGGATTAGAATTTCAGTAGATATTAATAAAAATATGAAAATGTAATTTAACTTTGGAAGCGCTAAATTTTGAATGTTTAATCATTTAAACACTTGATCATCCAAATGACTTAACCCTTAATTGCATAGTGATGTAAATTTCCATCATCTTTTTATTTAATTTTTAATACATAAATTAAGTTCTTACAACCACTATATTTATATAGAAATATTAATCTTCTAAAAATTATAAAAATATGCTACTAAATAAAGTTAAAAATCTATCTTAAAATTTCTGGTGTCTAATTCTTAATATAAAAATAAAAAATATATAAAAATAAAAAATACAATTCTAAAAGAATAATTCATGCAATTAAGGGTTAAAGTTTCGTTTCTAGGCATAGTTTGAAGAAAAGATTAAAAATAGATTGTCAAAATTGTGTGTTGTCATTGCAAAAAATAAAGTTTGGTCTGGTTCTGATTTGTAGATGGTACCCTAATCAAATTTTATGTACATCATTTAAAAGTAGACTTGATTTCCAATCGTTTGGTACCAGTAACTTTCTTCTGATATAATTAGTTGCATACTTAGTAGGGGGTGTTTACTTTTTTCCACAACTGTACATAGAGCAGTACTCTACTCTATGATCATTTATAGACAGTAGCTTCTCGTCATAGGTTAACAATTCTTTTACTACCAAAATTTTAGTATATAAAATTTGACCTTATATATTTGTGTGTGTGTGGGGGGGGGGGGGTGTTTTACGATTAACGAAGGAGAAATTAAATTTATGAATTTACTGGTGGTAAAGTGATTGTAAAACCCCATGACGAGCTACTATTGTTCATGCATAGAAGCATAGTTGGTAAGCTCCCACTAATCTCCGAAATGTGGATTAATTCAATCAAGGTTAACTACGTTTCGAACCAGGAAATTTATCTTCATTTATATAATTTAGAGTTTCTATGTTGAATTTATTTAATTTCATTTCTTTAAAAAAATACTGTTTCGAAACATATTAAACATGGGTCTAATCGTTGCCATCGAAATACTCAAGGCCAGAGGACACGAGTGTGACGTCATCACTAATCGACCGACTTCTCCCTAGTGTTGGAATTCACACCGGAAAATTTTGAATAGCAATTTTCTTTTATTTTGTTTGTGGAATATTTACCATCTTATAAAACAATAATAACTATTTAAACTTACTAGTGAGAATTTGAAATTTCCCTGTAAAAAAAATCAGCCGGATGCGGCGACATTGTGGCTTTCTGCATCTGGCTGAATTTTTATTTAGGGATTCCGGATTTAGGGATAGATATTCCACAATTAAAATAAAAGAAAATTGCTATTCAAAATTTTCCGGTGTGAATTCCAACACTAGTGAGAAGTCAGTCGATTAGTGATAACGTCACACTCATGTCCTCTGGCCTTGAGTATTTCGATGGCAGTGGTCTAATTAACACACATATTCCGGAAGATTAGTTGGAGGTTGGGACCTGTGTAGAAGTAATCAGATAGAGGGGAAGATGTCTAATCGGTTTAGCTCTGAAACATGTTCAGAATGTTGGGAAGGCAGGTGTCAGGAATTGCTTGCAACCCTAATTCAATTGGTGAAATCTTGGTATATCCCTTGATATGGTCTCTCTGATTATTAATATTAAATCATTCTCTCAGCCTGACTCTTAAACTCGCTCTTCGTTTTCTGTCTTTTTAACTTGTGTATTTTTTCAATTATATTTTTGATTTACTTTAAATGATTAGACCTTTTAAAGAAATGTCTTATCTGGAATTTATGTACATTAATTTACTGAAGTTTTAATTTTACTATCTAGTGTAATGTTTTAATTTCATGAGATTTTTTCTTTTAATATTGCTGCACACTTAAACGATAAATACCACACCAGTAAAAACAAATCTACATAAAATACCTAACTTTGTCTGAAAAATGATTAATTGAAATAAGTATTTTTTACAAAGGTAAAAGTATGTGATTAAAAAAATCAATAGATATTTGTTAAAAACACACGTTGTTAATTATTTATACCATTATACGTAACTTCTTGTAAGGCGGTAGAGTATTATATATGATTAATTGACCCACTTAATTTTAATCTCCAAATATCACAATGGCACCGGAATTTTGGAACAAAATTTTGCTTTTATAATATATTATAAGAGATGAAAATATTTTGTTTATTTCCAAATACATTTGTTCGTAAACCCTGGTGTCATTCAATCATTTCAGCATTTTAGCAACAGAAATTCTTTGCCTCTGAAAGGATTAGTGAACATGCTTATAGTTATATAACTGATAAAACGTTCATCACTAAATTTATTGGTACAATTTAATCCTTTGGATATCTTTCATTATAACAGAAGCATAAATATTTCTAACACACAGATGAAAACCTGTCAAGTTTGATGAGGAAAACCCCCCAAATATTTTACTTTGTTAAAATTTTCCAATTGTTGCATGATTTATGTAAATGACTGATGAATTTAAATGTTCACATTTAGCATTTCTTTTATTTTCGAAATGTATGAAAACAAATGTTCGATTTGAATCCCTTTCATAAATATGAAAGTCTGTTAAACAGCGCTGGAACAATTAAATAGCTTCAAACAGTGCAGGGTTTTGCAACTACACAGGAATCGGAACAACATGGCGATGTATAGTCACGGCAGGGTTGCCAATTTGGCTTCCATTTTTATAACGAGCTTCAACTTCAGACTGAAACTTTCTTATGAAGAATTTTTTACTTTAAGTAATCAAGAAAAAGGTCTGTCATTAAATAAATCTGAATATACTTCTTGTATTTTCTGGTGTGAATCCGAATTTTCTGACTAAAAGTAGAGGTCAAACTGGCAACCCTGAGTCACGGCCGCCGCGACGCAACCATTGGGCAGGGCCTCGCGCCTGTTGGAGTCTTGTATAATTCCCCGAGCCTCTACAATTCGAAATCACGTTACCCTGTGTAAAATAACGATATTATTGCTACATTCTATACATTCTAGAAATTCGTCTTTAAATGCATTTTCACAAAAAAAGTTCAGTATTAACTTTATTTCTTACTGTCAAAATTGATGTAATCGGGGATGTACAAATGCGAGTATGCTGAAAATAACCGTAAACGTGAAAAAGTAAATATTTAAAATATTCTACAGTTTAGAATTTGAAATTAAAGAGATCTTTTTGAGAGTTTAAAAATTAAAACTAATTATACACGTTACATGTGAAAGAATTTGCCTGCTATTTTTCGTACATTTTTTACTCTGTATCATAAATTATTCTATGATGTATATGTACCGCAATTTCTGGTGTATAGCCTGCGGATCAAACAATCGTGTTTCGACCCAGAAATTAAAAAATAAATAAAATGTAACTTTTTAGATCACGGTAAATATTGGTCTTTAAATACTGAATAAAATTTCTGGGTCCGAACTGAATTGTTTGATCTACGGGATATACACCGGAAATTAGGTAATTAAAAAAAGAAATTGTTATTAATCAAATATTGCAGTTAGAGACATTGGCCACCACTAAGTGATTTTCTAGGACATTGCGCCGACACTGTGTATGCGTATAGTGGGATTAGCCTAATCCAAAATAAAAAGGTGGAAATTGCAGAAATGCTTTTTTATCGAAGGTGCAAAATTGGTTGTCGTTTCAATTGATTTCTGCTGTTTTTAAAAACTTTAAAACTTAGTGTTTGGTGGGGTAAAATGGGCAGGAAAAGTACTATTTTTCATTTCTGCACTCATTTTAGCTGTAGAAAGATATTAAAAAATAATGTGTTTACGCAATGAGATCACAATCTTCGTAATTGTATTATTTTCAAACATGTTCTTAAAGTTTAAAGTTAAAACTTCTAAACTTTTGCTTGTTTTTTTACACTCATTTTACTCCATCCTGATGTAATGTGAGTAGTAGGTGGAGTAAAGCGGGTGGTGGTAAAAAATATAATCGTAACTATCCCAAATTGTATAGATACATACCTATTTTTGTTGCGAGAAATAATGTTAGTTATCTTAGCTATAAGTTACATTTAACCCTGTAATTCCCATGATAGAATACATTCTAGAAATTCCGTAGTTCAGAGAATCTGAATTCACACCAGAAAAGTTCACTAACAAATTTCCTGTAAAGATGCTGTTAATCCATGTGAGCATTGCGTTTTACATTTGTATACTGTTAAATAATTTGTGATCCAGGTTCTTAAAAATTAGAAATATTTATTCGAGGTGAGGAAGCGAAGAGATGCATGTTACAGAGGCGGTAGCAAAGGAGCAAGTGTCAGATATAGTGCATGTTTCTCCTTAATTACATTCTCGCCAAATAATTCGCCAAAAAGTTACAACTCGCCAAATAACATTTTTCTGATAGGGAGATTTCCTTTTACAATTGGCAGGTTATCGCTTTTAGCCTTGAATTCATTTCAAAATCCCATAAGAATTTTATAAAGCTGTACACAGACAATAAAATGGGGCTCCTGAAGATGACTTTGGAATTTCGATAGCAGAACTATGAACCAAATAAGGATATGATTATACTTTTTGCTTAGCTTACAAGCGGCCTGGATCTATCGGCAAATTATCGATAACCATATATGGTCATGAAAAAGTTCAGTTAAAATGAATCAAAATCAAAACTTGGCATATGGTTCTATAACGGCTACTTTGGAAGGGTTTTATGACTATTGCGAATTTTAAAGATAGGGACTGTATTTAAATAAAAGCGGTTATGGTAAAGGTTTATTAAGATATCCTTTAATGATTCGAATGGAGTTTGAAGCTAAGATAAAATTAAAAAGGGAAAGTTTTATGATTTAATAAAGGAAAGGGGAGATTGTATTAATATATGATTTTTGATATCCTATTTCCGTTTATTTACATACGGAATTACCGTTATTAAATAAAACAAATATTGCCATTTTAAATTTCTGGTGTGAATTTAGAATATGCGAATTAAAAAATCCATTAAATTCGAAACACTGTTGGTAGCATATATGCTACCATGGGTTCTGTAACGTGTACGATTGCTAAGCTTCCGTTAAAATTTTATTAATTTTAGACTCCCAAAAGTTGCGAGTGTCATCATTTTCTGAAATTTCAAAATGGCGATTTGCTAACGAATTTCCCAATAAAATATTTATCATCATGACTGTAATCTTCTCAGTAAATATTTTGATTGGTTTTTTAGCCTGCGTATTCTACTATCGACAAATTGCTTCGCAATATAATTTTTTTAAACTTGAATCTGAGGTTGATGTAGATTTGCCTAGAGTTCTGACTAAGTAAATATAGACGAAAGGAATCCCGTTTCTTTTAAAACAGTGAAATGTTCTCCATATTGCACACAGAGCTCTCTGCCCTACAACAATATTTCTAGATTTGTAGGATGCGCTCCACTACACCGGATTCAGCCATCACTTTTCCAGCCTTATTTCGAACTAACTTTTTTTTTCTTAGCATTTTCTAAAGCTTTATTTTTCTTTTTGCCATAGGTGTTAACTGGAGTCTCTTTTGAGGATGGTATATTTCATATCTTTGTATGGAGAGAAATGAGAAAAGTAAATAAAAGCCATTTGAAGTTAATGCCTGTTTCGCAAATAATTTCTGCTGCAGTTGATGTTGAAAACTCTGTTACACCACTTGTGAGTCTAACAGCGATGACAGCGATGACCACCTCGGGAACTCAGCTTTCGCTTTAGAGTGTTAGTGCAATCCCGAGGGGTAGACCACATCCACTCCTCTCGACTCTCAACCAGAGTCTGAGAGGGTTAACATACGAGGGTATTTCAATAATTATAGTCCCAAGTGCGTATAAAATATCTGTGCTGCAATGGTTGACGTGGGATATTGAAGCCTAATGTCTTAGATGCCTATATGCTCAATTTCAGAACCGTAGCTGCTATATTAATTTTTTTTTCATTTTAGGTGTGAGAGGTGGCAATTAGCTTGAAAGAGTGAGAGTGGGGAGGAGGAAGGTTGGTTTGGAGCTTGTGGGCCTAGATTTGTGACAGTGGATGAGACGTGGCTACTGCCGCTTGGACTCGGGATCATAGTGATGTAGCCACGTCTCATCCACTGTCACAAATCTATCCCCATAAGCTCCAAACCAGCTATCCACCAACCCTCCCCTTTCATGCCACCTTTCACACCTAAAACGAAAAAACAGTTAATATAACAGCTACGGTTCTGAAATTGAGCATATAGGCATCTAAGACATTATGCTTCAATATTCCACGTCAACCATCGCAGTACAAATATTTTATACACACTCGGGAAAATAATTATTGAACCACCCACGTATTTTTGTGTTAAACAACACTTTTGTCAACATTCTGAAGACGAGAACGTTGACCCTTTCAGGGGCAAAGTACTTTCGTTGATAAAATGTTGAAATAATTCATTGGCACCAGGATTTACAAACAAATGTATTTGAAAATAAGAAAAAGCGTTTCTTCACGTACTGCATTACTAAAGTAATATTTTATTTCAAAATTCTGGTATCAATGTGGAATTATGGAATTAAGATTAAGTGATATATATTATATTCCAGCGCCTTTCAAGGGATTAAAATGTTTTACTATATGTTCCACCTTCAAAGTTTCAAAAGCTTTGGATGCTTTCTGAAAACGGCTATCTTCGTACCATGTCTTCCTAATTTTACTCCAGGAAGGTTTCAATAAGGCGATAATCCCAACAGCCAAAGGTTGAACAAGAGTGCGTATCCATCTGAAGGCAAAGTCTGATTATGTCATTGTCTATTGCTTGCTTTATCGTTTTGTAGATGAGCATCAAATATCAGGAAAAATTGGTTTTAATAATGTTTTTTTTTACATGTTCGTACATTTTAACTTGAAATTTGATGTATTATAGAAGTACTTCTTAAATCCAAACAAATATTTTTTCAATATAACATATTCACTAATTCAAGGAGAGCTAATTAAAGATATAACATTATTTTCTTTTATCCAACAAATTTAAAATAGATATTTAAATATATATTAAATATTTTAGACTAAAAATCTATTTAAAATTATTTTTATTCTTTATTACGTGTAAAATTTCAAATGCATTTTTAAGCCTTACTATTCCCCATTTCATCCTATCGCATAAAAATACTCATCAAGCAAGAAATATCCAAAATATTTATTACCTGTTTTTGACAAACTGTATGAGAGACTCTCTTATCGACGGACAAAACGTAAATCATAATCACAAACCAAAGAAAATATTAGTTATTCGTAAATTTTTACCAGACTGATTGAACAATTACTGGAGGTTGCTTTTTGAGGGCTATAGCTTGTATCCAGAATTATCCATTTTATTAAAAGAAGCATAGAACACATACAGGACTTCACACAATTGTCTTCCTTTACATAGGTCTTCTTATTATTTTCTTCCATATACAAGGTGACAACTGAGATACAGATGGTCCATACAGGACAACAAAAATATAACCGGGAACTCAACACTAACTGTGCGCAACGCAACCGCGGGGAGTTGAACTCGATACTGCCAAACTGGGAACCTAATGCTCTCATGCGATCGGGAACGGGGAAAAATAATTGAAACGAAACCATTCCTTAAACAGAAAGAATGTTGTATATGTTGAAAAATTCAAATTGCAAACTTCCTTTTAAAGTATAAATGTTGGTAACAAATGTCTGAAATTTTTTATAATTTTAAAGTTTTTTTTTTTTTTTTTTTTTTTTTTTTTTTTTTTAAAGTACGTCCCATTTGATAGCCAAAAGTCAATTTTACAAACTAACCAAATATGCTGTCAAAATTGACAATGTCGTATTGATAATTTCAGAAATAAAATTTCAGCATAAAGCTTAAAAAACATTCGAAAACAGGCATAATTTCCAGTCAAATAATAGTACTTTTTTTTGAGGCAATTTGGCGATTAAAAAGTATGAGATGTTCCCTCTCTATATATATTTTTTCATTTTGAGGATTGAACATAAAATTAAATATAACAAAACACGAAAAAATACCGGAAGTACAAAAGCTCAATCATAATAATTCATATAAAAAAATTTAAAATTTCTGTATCAGAGTTCGGTTTGCAAGATAAGACTTTGTAAATAGTCTGAATTTTTGTAACAAAAAATTAGTTCAAAGAAGGTGTAAACTGTCTTTTCTCCTTTACTATAAAAACTGTGACCAAGTCTTTCGATGCAAACCTCACTCCGACACAAAAATTTGTGATATATATATATAAATATATATATATATATATATATATATATATATATATATATATATATATATATATATATATATATATATATATATATATATATATGTGTGTGTGTGTGTGTAGTAGACGCCCGATTTTACGAACCTCTTTTTTATAATTTTTTTCGTTTTTACGAACTGATGTACTGATCCCGACTAGTATCACATTAAACTAATGTTATTCCCATTTACGAACTTTCGATCTTATGAACATATTAAATGAGTCCGTTCGAGTTCGTAAAATCTAGCGTCTACTGTATACACATATATTTTAACCTTTTGCACTCCACTGACACCCATACGGTGACAGTGGATTTGTGGTTAAACTTACAGGGCTGCCACAGGCGACTATTTTTTTATTCTATTCGCACCACTACTAAAGAAACAGATTTTATAGTATATTTCTCTTGCAAATCTTCTCGAACAGTGCGTCAATAATTTTTGTTTTGAGAAAGTAGTGTGAGGTAAAATTAAAAAATAGTTGCCTCTGTGGCAGCCCTGAATTGATTTATGTCACAGTGCAAAGTTATGTATCAGTGGCGTGCAAAAGGTTAAATGTAAAATGACTTACGGGACATCCCGGATATTCCGAGGTAAATGGATTTATTGGGTCGTTCGGAAAGTCGTGTCCATTTGGTAAAATCAATTTGTGCCGGAAAATTCCAGAATTTAATTGTTAGACATTGATTCCGATATCTAATGTTTAATAGTTATCGGGCAGAATTTTCCGGTACGAATTGATTTTCCAAAACGGACACGACTTTCTAAACGACCCAATAAATTCTGAAAGAAGTAACACAAGCAGTCAGTAACACAGCTGTCACACGCAGTAAATGTAAATGTTTAAAGATTTTTGTATCTTATACAGTGCTGCCAATTTAGTGCGGTTTAAAAAAAAAATAGTATTCAAAAAATCTTTTTTCTGGCAGAACAGTTTATGATCTTCAATTTTTGTATCTTACGGATCGGAAAACAAGACATATTTTCTCCTGTATGAATATTTTGAAAAATTTGAAAACGTATGTTACACTTAAAATTGATTTAAAATGAAGTATTATGGACAAATCATGTTCAATTTTTTAAAATCTCACATTTATTACAGAACTACAAAACGTCCTCCTTATAACGTTTAAAAGTACTTTTTTTTTTTTTTTTTTTTTTTTTTTTTTTTTTTTTGTGAGAGTTATTATATAGACAGTGTTAATTTAACCTTACTAAAAAGTAACAAGTCGAAAACTGTACGTCAAACGTGGCAAATGAGGTGCATTCGTACTATAGCTAGCTTTATAAATATTCAGATCTTGGTGCAATAACTGTTGCCCTTTCAAGCAAAAATGCATGAATACAAAATTTATTACGATTATATATATTAAATTCAGTAATATGGAAATAATATGATCCCATCTTAAATATGACGTAATTACCATGGCAACCTAGATTCGTTAGCTATCATGGGATATCATTGGATTAATTACGTATCATAGGATTTAATAGAATGAAGAAAACTTTTATTTATTTATTTAGCTTTGATTCAATTTTCATAAAAATTCTGCAACGATTATATATATTAAATTCCAAACCATTCAGTTGGGTAAATTTTTGCGGTGTTATATGCGAATAGACAGACGGACGGATCAGTCAACGAATATGGGTGCCACGTATTTATATAATTACGTCATTTCCCCATGGACCATAATGTAATGGAATACTTTTGAGTGTCTCTATAAATAAATTTTGAACGTTACATACTTTATTTTTAATACCGAACATAGCATAGTAAATCTCAATAACATATATCAATTACAGCGCAATCCAACTATATTAAGGCAAGTTAGAATTCACACAGGCAGATAGACAGGTGGACAGACAAACTGAATTCATAAACACTTTCCAACTATGTTGGAAAGTGTTAAAAAGCATAATAGGTTGAAATTTCATTTTCAGCAGTTTATGGGTCATTTTCAATAAATGCATACAATTCAGAAAAACATTTTATAAAAAAATTACTTTTAAATTTCACATTAAAAATGAAATAAGTGATAATGTATAAGTTAGATGTGTCTGTAAATATAACTAATTAAGCACTTTAGCTTTTGGTATAATTTTTATACACTATTTTACTATATTTTATACACTATTTTACTATATTTTATACACTATTTACCAGTAACATGGTAACAGACTTTACTGGTAACAGACTTGACATTAACAGCAAAATATCTTCCAAAACCTACATGCTAATTATTAACAATAAGAAACAAAACAAAATCTTTAATATATTAACTAGATAATAATATTCAAGCAAAAGAAAGTACTAAACTTATATTTTTAACATAAAAAATCCATGGAACTATTAATAAAGTGGAACTGACATATCATTAAAATAGTGAAGCTTCAACTGTAACCGCTATCAAAGGGGTTGTTTATCGACAGTGGAAGCTCCCACCAGTAGGTTTATATAGATATTTTAAACTTTTTTAAACGCCTTATTTTTACAAAATCTCAGTCATAAATAGTGGTAGAAACAAATTTTCATTTTTACTGGTAGGAGTTTTCTTTGGTGGTAGTTAGGCCCTGAGTTTCCGCCATATTGTGACAACCATGGATACAAACTGACAGTTTTATAAGGCATACTGGCACCGGTAAAAACTAATAGAAATTTTTATGACATTTTTGAAAAAAAATTCCATGAATAAGACGCTTCTTTAAGACGAAATCTTCTATTCAATTTTACTGGTGGGATGCTTGACCTATCGGTAGTCAGAAACTGAAGAACCGATTTTAAAAAAGCAGCCGCCATATTGTGACAACCTCCTCAGTTACTTCACTCGCAACTGGTAGACAATACACTATATGTCTCCTCCTTTTTATTCATAACTCCATTAAAAAATCAGGTAATAGACTTGACATTGAATAAAAATACTCACCTTTATAAAAAATTCTTTACTCCACTACACTGTTGTCTTTCAACTGCAAAAGAAAATGGGTACAAGTAAATATTTAACTAGTATAAGTGTTTTTATTGCAAATGTGCTGCCGTCTCTTGGTGAAATTGTCAACCTTTATTTCATGAAATTGTAGCTTGGTAACAGACTTGACGAAATATGAGGGACAAAATGTTTTGTAGATTTTCTTAATTTTTTTTTTTTTTTTTCTTTTGCTGGAATAATGTCAGAAATTTAAAATAATGATGATTTATCTCATTAAATGTCCCAATTACTTTCCTTTTAAAGTGAAAAATTGAGTGAAAAAATATTACAAAATTATAAAATACAGAAGAGGGACAGCTATTTTTTTCTTCTACTAGATGCAAAAATCTGCATCTTTACGAAAAAAATATGAAAGTGATTATTTTTATGTTTTAGAAATATGTTGTGTAGTGTAATTAAATGAATATAATATTTATAGTCAGTTTTAAATAATATATTATGAGTACATTTTTTTTTTTTTACTGTGGGACAGCATATATATGCATATTTTGAAAATGACCCTTATACCAATAGACGGAAGCATACTTGAACCTCTTTGTACAGCCCTGTATTTTACATACTATCTTTATATACACGCCACTATTTAGTTAAATTTAATTAAAACTAAAATACACTTAAAACTACTGAAATCATACTTCCAGAGATTATCATCCATAGACGGCCATGTATACCATATATCCAATTCTTTGCGTGGCCCTGTATATCATTTTATCTATATTCTACAAACATATCTTAGTATACTAAATGTCGTTCAATGTAAAAATACATAACTCATTTAAAAACCACCTTTAAGCTATTTTCGTTCATACTCAATAACCTTTACGAATTCATTTGTGTAGTCCTGTATATGGTCTATAGCATTTATACTCACAACGTAGTATGCAAAAAATTAGTTAAACTTAAAAACACATATCACAACTAAAAATACACTTCCAGCAATCATCGCTAATATACAGTACTTCGAATACAGACTACTAACCGAAATCTTTTATGTGGCCCTGAAAATACTATGCACTTTTTATTATACAGGAAATAACTTTTAGTGAACCTCCGCAACGTATATCAGTTTCATTATATGCGAAATAGTTTAACATATTTAAAATACGCCTCAAACAATGCGTTCCCCCTATACCATTATGTAACGGAATTCTTTTGTGTGACCCTGTAAATGAATAATAAATATTCTTTGCACCGCATATTCTACATAATGTATATTTTAGTGCACTTCATAAATGCGTATCAATTTCATTTCGTTCGAAAGGGTGTAACATCATTAAAATGCACTTGAAAGTATTTTCTCAAATTGACCGTAGTGTAACGGTACATTTGACTGTTCCTGTAATTAAACTATACATGCGATTTTCATAAAATTTGAAATGAATCGACAAAATTCTGTAACGATTATATATATTAAATTTCAAACCATTAGGTTGGGTATTTTTAGCGCTGTTATCTGAGAACAGACAGACAGACGGACGGACGAGACGACGATTATAGGTGCTTACATATTTATATAATTACGAACGCACCGAAAAAGTAAAACACATTCTTGGTCCTTTTCTTGTTTTGATCCAAGAACAGAAATTTACTGAGAAAGTATTCTCTAATGCAGAACAAACACTAATTCGTAAAAACCGAATTTTCGAACTGAATATTAGAAAAGGAAAATATTCTGCATCTATTACAGTATGGTCATAGTGCCTAAATGTGACGACTCATAAATGCGACTTTGTTCTTCCACTTAAAACTTACGCAAGAATCGTAAATAAATGCTATATAATGAAACATTGGAATTTCAGGAACAAAACGCGAAACATTTCACTGGATTTAAAACATTTTCTTAAAAAAATCTCATTACAACACATATCGCTCATTATTATATCAGCCCCCATAAATCTGTAAATGTGGTGTATAATTCCGATAATGGATCACAAATTCGCTTTTTTAACTTTGAAGATCAAATAACTTTATGATAACTTTTAATGTCTATTTCATTTAACTGAAGCGAAAGCTCTTTAAAAGGCGGTAAGTTTTCTAATTAGAGTTCTAAAATGTTCTACGCATTTTGACGATTCAATTTTTTCAGAGATCTATTACCGATGAACGGAATCCCTCAAATGCTGAGAGACTATTAAGAGATTTACTGATGTAAGACTATGTGGCATATATTGTATTAAAATTATGTTTAAAGCAGAAATCGTGTTTAATTAAGCTTTGCTGAGTTAATAAATTAGAAATTTCGACATAACAGTGCAATAGTGGTTTTCTTTGACCAGTTGTGTGACACTTTTGCGCTCGGCGTCTCTTACACAAATTTTATTCGATCGGCACCACTTTTTTAAAAGAAGTTTCGTTCAAGTACACAATTTCAAAAATGCTCTGATTAAATAAGGTACATTTTATTTTCCTTTATTACTGGTGCCAAAAACAAATTTTGCAAAGAAAGATTATGTCTCTGCAGCGGAGCCCTCGAGTGCAAAGGGTTAAATATGTGTTTCAAGTGATAAAAAAAAAAAATACTTTTCTTTAAAACTTTTTATCAAATGCAATGTGGCCGTAATTAAACTGACAGTACTCAGAGTGTTCTTTATCGCGATCTAATTGAGAGAATGACTCGGAATTTTGTAAGAAGATTAAACAAGACGGGGGACGAAGGATTCCGCTGAAAAGAATTTAGTTTCAAAAGTCACCGCTAGCGAAATATGAGCCCCACCAGTGGCCGAGAGGTTCTGCTCTCGAAGCTGGTAGACGGGAGGTGCTGGGTTCGAACCCAATCGCGCCCGTCGGCCTAACCGTTTCGGAGTTTTCGTGGTTTTCTTCGAAACCGTGGATTCCCATGCGTAAATACGGGTTAGGTTCCCATAGAAAGACCCCCACGAAGGGCACTCCCCCCCAGGGCCTATATCCCACGTGTTGATAATCGGCCGTCATAAGCACAAACCAGCTAGCGAAATATGTGGGTGCTGCTGCGTAAACAGAAAAGAGAGTTTAAAAAAATGCAGAATCAATACTAAAATCGTTAAATGCGCGAAATAAAATGTAATTTTATTTCAGTATTGATTCTGCATTTTTTAAAACTCTCTTTGCTGTTACACAGCGCCACATACTCCACTAGCGGTGACTTTTGGAACTAATTTTTTCGCGGAATCCTTCTCTTCTTGTTTTGTTTAATCTTCTCACAAAATTTGGCGTCATTCTCTATATTAGATCGCGTTACAGAACACTCTGAGTACTGTCAGTTTAATTATGGCCACCTTATTAATAATATGTTTGGCGATGTTTAAACAAAGAGTAAAGGCATATGATCACTGACTCATTCAATACTCTTACATGATTGAAACTCTGAAGAAATTTTTTGTGTAGATTGAAATAATTTTAATTTAAAGTGGATTTTAAAAATGCCACATTGTTCCATTGGATAGGTGTGCTGTTCCCGAATCATCTTTCGATCCAAATGTCGTTCAGTGCGATAAAAATATATATCATATAAATCTAGAAAGAAGAATTAAATAAATACCATAATTTTTGGCGTATAATCCGCAAATCAAACAATCATTTTTTGACCCAGAGTTTTTTAAAAATGAAATGCAACTTATTAGATCGCGGTAAATATTTGGCTTTAATTACTAAATAAAATTTCTGGGTCAAAACAGAATTGTTTGATCCGCGGATTATACGCCGGAAATTACGGTACTTCTAGACGAGATATACACACCAATGACTTGACTGATGTCTAAATGGTAAAAAAAAAAAAAAAAAAAAAAAAAAAAAATCCAATCAAAATGAAAACGTACAACGCTAGAAATCGAAATAAGTTATCCTATGAAAAGAAAAGAAAAACATTTGAAAATACTAAAATGCAAGCAAGATAATTGAAAAGAATTCTCCCATAGGTTTAACATTTGAATGCGAGTGTCTTCGCATACCTAGCGTAGTAGCTTTATTAACCCTTTGTGGCTGTTGCTGCCAAAGTGGCAGCATTTAATTTTAATCCACAAACGTCACATTGACACCAGTATTTTTAAACAAAATTTTCGGTTTCTTATATACACGAATAAATGCTTTTACCTGTTTACAAATGAATTTTATCTTAAATTCCGGCTCCACTGTGACATTTAAAGATTAAAAGCAAAACTTTGCTTGTGCCTGGGAGGAGTACTTGGATCATTAACCCCTTCAAGGGTGGTGGTTCATTTTTGGACCACTTAATTTTAATCCCGAAATGATCCATTGTCACCAGAATCATAGATTGAAAGTGTTTCTTTTATTAAGTACGTGAAGTAAATCTATTACTTATTTTTAAATAAATGTGTTTGTAAATTTCGGTGTCGTTCAATCTTTTCAGTATTTACGAATAGAGGTACTTTACCCCTGAAAGCGTTAAGCGTTAACTCTCTAAGGGCAAGTAATCATGCAATTATTAATAAAGAAGAACAGACATATCCTTAAAATAGTGAAGCTTCAACTGTAACCGCTATCGCAGACGTTGTTTACCACCGGTGGAAACTTCCACCAGTAGATTTATATAGAAATCTTCAACTTATTTATACGCATTATAACAAAATTACAGTCATAAATAATGGTAGAAACAGATTTTCATTTTAGGTAGATTTCGTATGAAATACTACCTATTACATTCTCCCTATGTTGGAATTTCTGAAAAATTTTTGCAGATCTACACCGATCATGACCCCTAGAACCTAAAAACACCCTCAGTAAAAATATTTATATATAGGGGAGAGTTGAACAAAACCGGGTAGCGCTGGTTCCTCCTTAATTTGAACTTTTATTTGTCGGCCAACACCAGGAATTGCTTGTCGAAAATCATTACGGCATTTGTAGCTGAACGAAGCACTATCGTGTGCGGTTATTTTTGTGTGAAGGAATGCGTTTAAATGTCTCTTAAAAAATTATTTGTCACTAGGTTTTACGCATATATTAACTGTTTTCCAGAATATTAAGTATTGGTGCATTTAATTAATTGCTTTCTTGCAAGTATTTTAAAAGTTTTACTGATCTTTTACTATGGGGCTGAGACTAATGACGTCATATTTAAAAATCTGTGTCACGTTGGGGTAAACCCGGGTACTTAAAAGTGTGTCAAAACCGGGTATACCCACTTTTGTCCTACACTCATGTAATGATTTTTTGTAGGATAGTTAATACTTTAGAATGGAGTTTTAAGTTGCAGTTTAATGCTGTTAAGTACTGTTAACCCTTTGATGTGTTATTCATAGCACCTCTAAACTTATACTACAAACAAGAGGTGAGGACGTGGTTACTTCCAATACTGGGCGATATGTAATAATTTACTAAGTTAGAAAATCATTCAAAGCTGCATATTTTAGAGAAGTAGTTATAAATACTCCAATTAGATGGTTTGAGAAAACAGGGATTTTTCCTTACAACAACGATGATTTTCCTGGATCTATTTTCTCCTTCGGAAACGACAGAGAAACCCATGAAAGTCAATGATAAAACACCTAAGTCTACGCAGTTCTAGGTTGGCATAGTTTCAGCAATAAATATTTCTGAAATATCAAAAGATCGAGATCTGATATTGTGTAGTCAGCAATCTGCATTTCCAATTTCAATTAAAATGTTATTACCCCACCCCAGGAAGGCTTCAGGATTGAGAAAACAGCTGGCTTAACCCTATAAATTAGAGCTCGAAACAGATATTAAAGAGAAAGAAGCCAAACAGTCTGCAAAACGAAAAAGGAAGATTCATAAAAAGAAAATAAGAATCAACAGGAAGAGAAACTAAAAAAGGTTGATGAGGCATCCTCAGAAGATGAAGAAGATAATGAAACCTGAATATTTTGCAATGAACTTTACTCCAATTCTAAATCCAGAGAAAGTTGGATACAATGTGTGAAATGTCACGGATGAACACACGAAGCATGTAGTATGAAAGAGAATATCATAATAAATTTGTTTGTGATTTTTTGTAGTTAAAATATGTCTAAGACTTCCAGCGTAACATAAGTAGGCATATACACTGTAGATAATTTGCTACAGATTTATTTTTGACACATGGAAGAACACATGTGCAATTTCGTTTGTATTTTTTTACTATATTAAACAAGATTTTTTTTTTTTTGAAAGAAAATGAGTTTTCCACGAGTTTTAAAGAGGTACCCGGTTTTACCCAACCAGGGGGGTAAAACCGTATTTTTGCATATGTCTGAAAAAGCTATTTTTTTACATAATCAATTACATTTTTTACTGAAAAGAGTATATTTTAATATATCTAAAGTTTTATTTAAATTGAAAAACGGTGTTTAGAGGTTGTTTTCCCATTTGATTGAATTTAAGAACAACAAACATTTATGGTACCCGATTTTGCTCCTGGACACAATAACTTTCACAATTCTGCACAAATATTTTCCAAACTGATACATAAAATCAAGGGGCATAAAATCTCGGCCAGGTTCGTTAATGGGCAAAATTGGACCAAGGGGTTGGAAATAGGGAAGGGTTTTGTGAAAACCGAAAAACCTCCATAACTTCTTAATTTTTGTACATATCAAATCAGTTTAAAGTTTTTATTACTTCTAAAAATAGGGCCAAAAGTTTATGTATCACAGAGTTTATATAAAATTAAAAATGGGCTCAAGGGGCTCAAAAATAGGGTTTTGGGGAGAAAAAAATTCATAACTTCGTCAATTCTCAAGATATCAAATCCAATTAACTATATTATAAATCTCCTTAATATTATCTACAACTTTTATATTCACAAGTTTTTGATAGGACCAATTCGTACCGCAAAAAAAATTAAAAACGAAAACAGAAAGGGAGGGTGGAAGAAGAAAAAAATCCACAACTCCGTCAATTCATAAGATATATAATCCCCATGAATTTATCATATATCTTCTTAATATTGCTTACAACATTTATATCGACAAGTTTTTGATAGGAGCAATTCTTACAGCAAAAACAAATAAAAAATACATAGCGGGTGAAGAAAAAATTCATCTTATTAAGGGTGTATTTAAATCGAAAAATCTTATTTTCTTGCTCATTTTTAAATTCATTTTCGCTCTCAAACGCATCCAATTGGTAGATTCTTTTATTCAGAAACTATATAATGTACTGTAATGATCGATTTTTTGATAGAGGCAGAATATATTTCAGAAAATGAAATCAAAGTGGGCATTTTGAACAGAATTTCCCGAAGCGATTGTCTTAGGAACGAAAAATATTGTTCTACTGAGAAAATAATTATTTATAAATCAAGTTTCAATTAATTGAACGAAAAATAAAAACACAGGTCACTTATGAATCTCTTCAAAAATCACGTCAGCAAGTTTCATATTTTTTCTATTAAAATTTCTATTAAAACTGAAAATGGGCCAGAAAATTTCGAGTTATTGAGCATGGAAAAGTATTTTTTTAGTACCTCTTTAACATGATTCGGATAAAACCAGCCATTATATAAAAATGAAATAAAAACTCGTCAAAAGCGGCCAGATAAAATTGTTAAAGTGGGTTTATCTCTAACTATGATTTAGTTTTTGTTGGTGGAATTAGTATACTTAACTTCGAAATCTACCTCGCCTGTAGGCCGGGCCGGCAGGGATAGTTTACTGGTAGGGGTTTATTTTGGCGGTAGTTAGGTCTTGCGTTTCCGCCATATTGTGACAACCAAGGAAACAAAATGACAGTTTTACAATGTATACTGACACCATTAAAAACAAATAGAAATTTTTACGACATTTTTGAGAAAAAAATCCATGCAAAGGACGCTTAAATAAGACGAAATTTTGTATTTAATTTTTCTGGTGGGACATTTGCCCTGTCGGTAATCAGAAACTAAAAATCCTATTTAAAAAAAAAAAAAAGGCCGCCATCTTGTGACAACCTCCTCAGTTACTTCAATCGCAACTAGTATACAGTACACTATATGTCTACTACTCTTTATTCATAACTCCCTTCAAATAATTGAGTACCTGCAGTGTTGAATTCTCTCCTGAGTTTTCGAAAAATTATTTTTGAAAATAAGAAAATGCAATTTTGAGGAGTTTTTTTTTAACCTCTAAAAATATAAAGTAAAATTTTGTTAAAAAGTACTGGTTACAGAATTTGATTAGAATTAAGTTGTATAAAAATTATTCCACTGACTTTCAAGGGATTAACAAGTAAGGTTAGTTGGGGTAACTGGACCCATGAGGTAACTGGGCCATGGGCTATTTGATAAAAAAAATCGCTGATGTATTTTAAGTTTTATCTTTTGTGAACAATGCCCCTTAACCTGTACTTCCTAAAACAACGTGTGTCAACTCAATCATAACCCCCTCTTTGCTGTGATAGGTTGTCGAAAATTTACTTAAAAAAAAAAAAAAAAAAAAAAAAAAAACGTCAATTTGGTTGAACTTTCTCGGCTTTTTATTAAATTACTGTAAGTACTTTTATTAAACAATCTCTTTTTTTAAAGATTAGGTATATAACTACGTTAATGTTATTAGGTTTCTATACATATTTACTTCATGTTTCAAATGTAAGCCCGGTGTCCCAGTTACCCCATAAATTTTTCAAGAATGGGGTAACTGGGACATGTATCCGGGGTAACGGGACCATGCTGGATCTAGTTACCCCAATAGTTATAAATAATTTTTTTGAGCTTCTCTTACAACGAGAAGTAAATTTCTCCATTGTTTTTTGCTCACAATAAAGAAAATTATAGATTACCTTATTAAAATTACATAATAAAGTTTAAAAAAAGCATATTGGGTGATATCAAACCAAATTTCTTGACTCCTTGAGAGGCGGTGATGCCGTTATGGCGTCACATAATTTTAATTCCTAATCGCCACATTGGCGCCGGAATTTTATAACGAAAATTTCACCTTTATTAAGTACACGAAAATATACTTTTACTTGTTTTCAAATAGATTCTCTTGTAAATACTGGTGTCAATAAATTATTTCACCATTTTACGAATGCAAATACCTTGCCTTTGAAAGCGAGACAGCCAAATCTTGAAATTGTACGATACAGGAGTCGCATTCTATAGGGAAAATTTTATTGTTTCTACCACTATTTTGAAAATAATACCTTCATCGCACCTTTCTTTAGAATATGTTAAATAAAATTATCATGAAGGCAACTCATTAAGGGTTCTGGTAGGAACAATAAAATTTTCCCTCTGTAATGCGACCCCTCGGTACAGATAAAGTACTTAAGTACTTACGTAGCCGTTTGTTCATAGATTAACCTTGCTATTTTCCCCTTAAAATACCCTTTGTGACTTTTATACTTATTACCTATACTAAAGTGCATAACTATTTACTTAATTTTTATGTTTTTGGTATAAATAAATCTAATATTTTCACTTTTATTGCTTTTTTTAGACACATTGACAGCAAAGGTTTCCCTTACAACGCTCTTTATTGACATATAATTTACATGACCTGCCTGGTTTAAATTTTTGTAAGTTGTTTACACTTTTTCAAACAGGACCTGATATCCCATATGAAAAAAAAAAACAACAAAAAAAAGAAACACATAGACCCTCCTGATCCACTTACCCCATTTTTATGGGGCAACTGGACCCACGAGGAAAGAAAGATGAAATATGCATATATTTATATTTTTAAATATTAAAATGTAATTTTGAGCATTTCTGTCTGATAGAGGGAACCTAACTGAACACATTTACAGAAGTTCAGACTTTAATTCAAATGAACATTAGCTTTTTGAAGCTGAATTGTCAGAAGCTCCAGAGTCACATTGTAAAATCATGGCCTAGTTGCCCCAAATAACCTTAATTGTGTTTCTATAATGTTGGATTCAAAAAAAAAAGGGGGGGGGATATTTGTATGTTTTTACAGTATTTGAAATAAAAATAACCTTTGGGGTACAAATCATTCTACAAAACATACAGGAGACATCTAAAAAAAGATTATTGTTTGAAAAACAGGCTAAAAAAAGACTCCCTGAAATATAAAAATGAAGGAAATATATATAATAATTTATTCGTTATATAAGATTTTCGTTTTTTTTATAAAATTTCTCCCACTTTAGTAAGAGATTGAGTTAATAAGAATTAGTAAGATGATTCTAAGATTTCACGCACAATTCCGTTGCTTTATCTTATTAAATTATCCTTTCAACTATCTTATTGAATCACAATCAACTCGAATTAGTGAGCAATGCATGAATTTACTGTAAACCCTGAAGCGATTCATTTTTTTGACACCATAAATTATAAGTATGGACTGTACACCACTTTTATCGAGCTAAAAATATTCGTCTTATATAATCGAAATATGTCTGCCATTATATAAAGCGAATATTGCAGTTTAAAATTAGCTCTGTCGAAAAGCTTTTAGTGAAGCCCGTACAATTTTTAGGAAGTGGGAGTATTATCAATGTTGTTAATAATTGAATAAGAACTCAAGACTAATCTTTTAAATCAATTTTTTTCATTTTGTATTTCCTAAATCTCATTTAATTTTTCACTTTACAAGCAGTATGAGTCTTAACCCCTTAACGGTCGCATTAAATTACGGTTTAAAAATTCAAACTGCTTATTGGCGCAACTTTTTTGGAAAAGAAATATTCACCTTATTTAATGACAGGTAAAATGACACTGTAATAAAGTCAATTACACTATTTTATAAAACTGGAGGGAATCAAACAATCTGAATAAAAGACACAGCCCGTGAATATCACGGGAGCGAGAATTAAGGGGTTAAAGATGTCAATTAAATTTTTCATTTCTGATCAAGCTATTTTTCTATGATTGGAAGTAATAATTTATTTTTATTAAAAATTCTAAATGTAAAATTAGAGAAGGAACCAGGTACGCTAACATGAAATGAAAAAGGAAACAGATAACATTTAGGATTAACACAGATATTCTAAATTTATTGGCTGAATTAGCATTCTTTAACCCATTAATGCCGGTTGGTACGAAAATCTGCCATATAAGTAATACGAAAATTTTCAATATGAAAACCAGTATTTTAGTAAGGAAATTTTCATTTTACTTAATCTCAAACGTTGAGAGATTAAATAAGTTAAAATTACAGTATGGGAAAACTGGTGTAAACTGGCATCAAGGTATTAAAAATGTGTAAAAGGAACTCGTCATTAATGGGTTAAAGACGCTAGAAATGTATTTAGATACAAATACATTAAATTAATGTTATTACAGGAAAGTATTTTCATATACATTTTCTTATCGAATACATGTAGCTATTATTTAACCCTTTCAGGGGCAAGTAATTGTGTTTCTGTAATGTCGAATTCACACCGGAATCTTCAAAATATTTTATTGCAAAATAAGGAAAAGCATTTTTACGACTTTTTTCCATCAAAGTTAGAAAAGTAAAATTTAATAAAAATTTTCTGGTTTAAAACTTCATTAGTCGTAGGTGCCACCGCCTTTCAAGGGGTTAACCCATTTAATCCGTATGGCAAGATTTTTTGCCGTATATTTTCAGAGTTCATAACACTACTTTAAAAAAATAATATTTACCATATTTAATGACTGTAATTTACGACTAAAATTAATACTTCAAAAAGTGGTACACTAAAGTTAAAAATGCATGAATCCTGTTTTATTTTTCATCTGTGTGAGATGTACGGTATATAAATGAAACTGTAACAGTTTTTCTACTTATTTGTGACTTTTCACTAATGATGGGCAGAAACGAATGATTTTGATATTCGAATGAATCATTCAGACATGCGCAAAAGCATAGCTACTAACTGTTGATTTTTAAAAAAATCAGCTATTACTAAAAATTTTGCAAAAAAAAGTAGTTTCTTATTTTAATTAGAATTAAAAGCTAAATAAAAATAAGAAATTTTTTTGTAACTTTTTTTCTGGTAACTGATAAAAAAATACGAATGTTGGCAACTATACTATTATTTTTAACACAATCATACTGATTGGTAAAGTTATCATTCGAATTGAATATTTCTAACTGAGTGAAAAAATGTCCAAGCCGGAAATCGAACCCAAGATCCTTCGCTTACATTACATCTGCTCAACCGTTTAACCCCTTGAGGGGCGGTGGGATATATCATATCCCACCTAATTTTAATTAAGGTTTGCACCAGTAACTTTTAATAAAGTTTTACTTTTATAACTTTGGTGAAAACAAGCTGAAAAATTGCTTTTCCATATTTTGAAATAAAAATTTTCAAAATTTCCGGTGGGAATTCAACATTACAGAAAAGCAAGTTCTTGCCCTCAAAGGGTTAAGTTACCTGGACTAGCAACCGGCGAGCATATTTCGCTCAGGTAATCTTATTGGTAATAACGTCTGGTCTGCTACGTAGACAGCTCAACAGAATAAACCGCAGGTAAAGAAACTCAATATAAACGAAAAACGATGGGTACGTAGATATACTATTATTTTTAACACAACCATACTGACTTACCCATGAAAAGGTTAAAGTACAAAAAAATAATTCTCGGAACAAAGGAGTTAATAATTACACTTACTACATCATTTTTTGTACAGAAACAAATAAGCTCCTTGAAGGTTCAGGTATGATATTTAACCCTTCAGTTACAGGCCAGGTCTGGCGACTATTTTTATATTCAGTCGTACCCCCATTTTGAAATAAAAATTTGTTCTCGTAGATTTCGTTTGAGAACGAATTAGTATATCCTAGTGTCTGGCAGAGGCTATTTTTAAAAATGTGGTACGAATAGAATAAAAAATAGTCTACTGGGACGTCTATGTCCCAACCAGTAATAAATGGGTTAAGGAAAATTGCCGTTCTCTGCGTTCAAACAGTATTTTAAAATACATCAGGAGTTCGAATGGTGGCTATATTTATATTTAACTTGCACCAAACAATAATCTTCCTGGTAAGAAGAGAAATCTACATTGAAAATTGATCTTTGGAGATGGTGATATAAATAAAATATCAAAATAATCGTCATGGGCACGTCTGATATTTTAAAAAAGTACTGTGTGTTATAGACTACGGCAACGTTGTTTAACCCTTTCCGGGACAGAGTACTTCTACTGCTAAAATGTTAAAATGATTGAATGACACCGGTATTTATCAACAAATTTATGTGAAACTAAGTAAAATCTTTTCTTCGCGTACATTATATTAAGCAAAATTCCTAAGCATTAATTCTTAAATTCCGGTGCACGTGTGGCATTTGGGAATTAAAATTAAGTGGTATATATAATATACCGGTGCCCTTCAAGGGGTTAAGCATATTAATTGTGGCGCGTCTTCTGTGAGAATAATCAAATTGTTAATACATAAATTTAGATACATTAAAAATTTCTCCGAAACAAAATTCGTTAAAAAGTCTAAGCAGGATTGCCAGTTTATCCCCCTGTTTTATTCTGAAATTTCGAAGTACTGGTAGTTTCTATTTCAAAAGAAGAATTTTTACTTTATGTAATGACAAAATCTCTGTCACTAAATAAAGAAAAATTTACTATTCGGAACTTGTGTTGTGAATTATGAATTTCTGAAGAAAAACGGGGGGGGGGGGGGGGGGGAAATTGGCAACTCTGCTTTTAACACATTTCACCGCGCTTTAGCAAGTTACCGAAGACAGGCTTGTTCACCTTTTCAGGGGCAAAGTACTTATGTTAATAAAATGTTGAAATCATTGAATGGCACCGGTATTTAAGAACATATTTATGTCCAAATAAGTAAAAGATTTTCTTCGCGTATAATTATAAAAGCAAAATTTCATTTCAAAATTCCGGTGCCATTGTGGCGTTTTGAAATTAAAATTAAGTGGGATATATTATATCGCACCGCTATTGTTGCCAGGTGTCTTGCGTAAATCTGAGCTCCAAATGCTCTGGCCAAAATTGCATATATATTAAGCGTACAATGTTAATGATGGAATCTGGAGTAAATTGACACAGCTGCGCCATCTGGTGGACGGGGTTGATAATCCAAATGCGCGGGTTTTTAGTATGACGTCATATATGACAGAATATGGAACTATTAAGAAAGAGGAACTGACATATTTTTAAAGCAGTGAAGCTTCAACTGTAAGCGCTTTCGCGGAGCCTTATTAACACCGGTCAAAACTTCCTCAGCAAAACTACGTAGAAATTTTCTCTTTAGTCAAACGCTTTATTAACGGAAAGTTTCAGTCAAAAATAATGGCAAAAACTGATATTCATTTTTACTGGTGGCAGTTTACTTCAGCGGTAGTAGTTCAACCCCCGTCCGCTAAGTGGCGTGTGACCTTGATTCATGTGACCTCGCCTTTAATCTTGCGGTTACATCTCCCATTTAAGATAGGACGCTTACGTTATATACTGCTTTGGCTCTGGAAACCAGTATTTTAAAGAAATTTTCTTAGTCTTATCTAATAGCATAATTATTTGCGATTAAAGATGGCGAAATAAACTATAAGAAATAAGTGGTGTCCAGAGAATTTGGAGCCCTGACTTACGCGTGAAACCTGGCAACGCTACGCAGCGCCCTTCAAGGGCTTAAGTTAGCTATAAGAGGAATCAGTGTTGCCAGTGGGCTACTTTTTAAAAATTCAAATTGCTGGATTGGCACCACTTTTTTGAAATGCTATAATTGGCATTGTTTCGCCTTATTTAGTCTGTCATTAAATAATACGAGTTTTACTATATCAAAAAATTGGTGGCAATCAAGAAATCTGAATAAAATTAAAGTAGCGAACTGGCAACACCAAGAAGAATACTGAGGCTGCAATGCAATCGGGCGCTTAATAAAGGCCCCGATGAAACTTACAACATTTTATTATTAACCTTTGAGATGAAATTTAATGCCTCACAAAGGTATGGACCTTTGTTTAGCACCAGGCACGCAAGCACGTCTCCAATGAAACTATTAGAAGTTTTAACATTCGAAATTCCTATTAGGGCCAAAAATGTTCTTCCACTGGACACCGCTAAAATATCGTGTTATATTTTTGAAATGGTGGTATTAAAAAGGTAACCATTTTAACCCCTTAACGGTCGCATTAAATTACGGTTTAAAAATTCTAATTGCCTATCGGAACCACTTTTTTGCAAAAGTAACATTCACCTTACTTAATGACAGGTAAAACGATACCATAATAAAGCTAACTACACTATTTTATAAAAATGGCTGGTAATAAAACAAATCTGAATAAATCTGAAAAAATACACAGCCTGTGAATATGAAGGGAGCGAGAATTAAGGGGTTAAAAGTATCATTTTAAAGGTACCACAAATGTTCAACTTTAACTATAGCAATTAATAATAATTTTCAAATATTTTAATTTATGTCTTTCATAAGAAAAAAAAAATCTTTGTCGTTTCAACAAAGCAAAATACTTTTTAAATGGCTAATTTTCAATTCACTTATCGCTGTGCAGCATTTTTACTATACAGAAAAAAACATGGGATGGAAAATTTTAGCCCTGAAAAGTGTTAGAGCTTACAAGATGCGTAGAGGCGCTTATTTTTATCTACCACAATTTCAGTATGGTACTTTTCCTCTTATTTGATTGCAGAATTCTGCGATTAAATAAGTGGAAGATTACTTGTCGGGAATTGTGGCACCCAAAAGTAAGCATCTCTATCCACCCTGATTTACACGTAAAGCTGTTTCAAATATTTTTTCTTATAAAGATTGTTATGACGTTATTGACGATTGACATATTGACGATTGTGATTGTTATTGACGTTATGAAATCTTATAAAGATTTCATAACGAATATTTAAAAGAAAATTAATTTGACTAATGATTTAAGTTAAAGGGCCTCCAACAATTCAATTAGGGCCTCGGACATACTAATAATTTTGAAAAGTAATTGTCACCTTATTTAACTGAAGAATTTGAGTAAGCATCCTGCTATTAAATAAGGCGAATATTACTCTACAGCATTACTGTTATGCTTTCGGTCCGCGATTGAATTGTTGGAAAACCTTCACTTAAGCGTTTTAAAGTACTAATATTCAAACACTTATCTTCGTTACGGTAAGAAGTTTTCAAAATATTTCAGAGCTATATTTACCCTTTCGAGCAAACTCAGAACGACCAAATGAAGGAGTAATAAACTTTTAGATAGGAACCAAAGAATTTACTTATTTTTAAAAAAAATTGCATTATCTACTGCTAATTTAAATTAATACAAATTTAGTTTCATATATCTATAGCAATATTGAAATTAATATTAAATTTAAGAATTACTTTTGTCTTACATGAATTTCGAATTTACATACCTAAAAATTTTAACATTTTTGCATTATTTAGACTATATTTTGATTTTTTCTTTTTTAAATATCACAACGTACATATTAGTTTTCTTTTAAAGAAATAAAAAGGAATCTCAGCTTGTTGTGGTTATTTCAGCAGGTTCTTAATGTTGTGTTATCAAAAACCAAAACTGTTATGATTTTTTTGTTATGTTATATATATATATATATATATATATATATATAATAATAATAAAGATGAAATCACAAATATATGAACGAATTGGTAAAATTCTAAAGATATGAACATAGGAAACCAGTATATAAAATAAGAAACTATGAATAACCCACAGAATCATCAGAGGAGCTTGCGGGTTTAACCCTTACCACTTCGTTGGCTTCGCTGCAGAGACATCATCTTTATTTGCAAAATTTGTTTTTGGCACTAGTAATAAAGGGAAATAAAATTTACCTTATTTAATCAGAGAATTTTTGAAATTGTGTACTTGAAGGAAACTTCTGTTAAAAAAGTAGTGCCGATCGAATAAAATTTGTGTAAGAGACGCCGGAGCTTTAAGGGTTAATTCATAGTGAAGACACGTTATTTCATCCAATTTTGTCGGCATTAAGCCTAAAATGACAAAATTTAGCTCCTAATAGCGCATCATAAAACAAAATAAATGATAAAAAACCAAGAGGTCTAAAGAAAGATAACCCTCACACAAGATATCAAAAATTGAAAAATGCTTAGAGCACAATACGTCAATTATATACAAGAATCCAAAACTTAAGAAAGTTGACCCACAATATTGTAACATGTGGATGCAATCTGATTTAAGACTATTAAATCAAGTGGCCAGCAATTGTTCACTGAAAACCGAATCATTGCTGTCATCTGGTGTGAAAAATGAAATATTGTAACTAGATTTTTAACGAAAATGTTTGCTGCTGCCATCTATACCCATAAAAAAGTGAAATCATTTGAAGAAATCAAGAAATTACTTAAATTAACATTTATTTAAAATAGCATGAAAAAATAGGAATAAACTTAATAGGTAACGAGTAAATATAAAGAAAATAAATAAATAAATAAATAAAAATAAATAAATAAATAAAAGGGCATTGATTAAATTAACCATTTTAAAACAAATATTATAAAAAAGCACATTGATTAAATTAACATTATAATTGTATAACGTAATTTTTTGTGATCTGATACACATATCGTCGGTATCATGTCAAACTAACCAATGTGAAAAAATGGGCTACTTTTTAAAAATTCAGATTTCTCGATCAGCACCAAGTTTTTGAAATAGTAAAATTTGCCTTATTTGACCTTATTTAATAACATATTAATTAAGGCGAAATCAAGGGGAATTTTACCGTTTCAAAAAAGTGGTGCCAATCAAAAAATCTGAATTTAAAAAAGTATCCCACTGTTTTTAGACTGGATAGTTTGACATGGTACCGACGATATAGTGCCAAGATATTGACAATAAATCCCCTATTACTAAATAAACAATGCAGGAGGGAAATAGTGCAGAAATAAAATTATTCATATCAGAAATTTTTCTAAAGTAAAAACTGGTTAGTTAGTTGTTGGTTCTCTTGTACGCCGGCGTTCGACGCTTCTTCTAAGTCGGTTTCTTTGTTGCAATCGGTGTTCTTATGTAAATCGATTGTTGTTTAATCTTTTCTGGGACAAGTGATTGTGCTTCTGTAATGTTGAAATAACACCCGATTTTCGAAAAATTTTATTTCAAAATAAGGAAATGCAATATTACAGCACTTAATCCCACCAGTTATAAAAGTAAAATTTTATTCACACATTCTGGTACAAATATCGATTATAATTAAAATATATTGCGTCATCCTTCAATGGGTTAAGAGGCGTCATACCTTTTAACCTCTGCACACTTACACTTACACAGGGTACGTACGATTTTGATTTTATCATCAATAATTCAAAATCACAATTTTCGCCTTATTTAACCCTTTATCTATGGCATTATGATCTACTGCAACTTTTCTCATGTAATATTTTTTGTTCAGTTACTACAAGAAAAATTAAAGGATAAACATAAAAAAATACTCACCCGTGAGAAATTTAATTATTTAGAGGTAATTAATTAAGGCGGTACTTTAAAGTACCGTCAGTACACTATGACTAAAATATCGTAACAGAAAACCCACACGGTATTTCAATTGGCACCAGAAAATATTTTCAATTTAATAAGTATGCGAAATATAGGTTTTTTTTTTTCTTATTTAAAAAATAAATCTTTTGGCAAATTCCGGTGCCAATCATTTATTTCAACACTTTTGAATTGAAAATGCTTTGCCCCTGAAAGTGTTAAAAAAACATATTTTTTAGGTTTCGATCTTGTTAGCAGTCCTTTAGTTATGCGACGTCTATATTCCAGAGACAACATGTTCTCTCGCATCTCCACATATGCAATACATGAATTTACGTATGCCATTTCTAGCATAGCAAAAACGAGCCGGTGCCACAACTTTTTCAATTTCCTATAAAACATAACAAGGAAACAGAAAAGAAATACCAGGGAAATCATAACTACACTATATTTTTGCAATTACATTTTTTAGCAGATGAAAACGATGGATAACTACACAGACGAAATGTAAACAAGAAGTTTTTCTCCAACACCCAGTTTACTGACGGTACTTATAAGCACCACCGAGTAATTCAACTGTTAAATCAAATACATACACCGCTCACCTAAAATAGCTTGTCAAACTGTGTTCTAAGATCATAATGAACACATAAAAAAATCCAAGACTTATCTTATATCTTTTACTGTGTTTCCAGCAATAAAAAGACGAGCGTGACAATGTGTACAAAATGTCGGCACAAAACACATCACCTGCTTCAAAGATAGCCTCATTCCTCTCTAAAATAACAAATCTAGAACTACTGTTGCCATGTATTCGGATAAAGTGAAGTTAAAAGAGCGTTTTTTGCAAAGTACTAGTAGAATATTAGTAATATTCACCATGTATAAAAGTTTAAAGTGAGTGGTACTTATAAGTAGCGTCAGTAGATAAATGGTTAATCATTTTCATTCTAGAGATGACTCTCATTCACCACTAGTGCTCCCAAGTGTCTTGCGTAAATCGGAGCTCCAGATGCTCTGGACATCAGTATTTTAAAGAAATTTTCTTAGTCTTATCTAATAGCAGAATTATTTGCGATTAAAGATGGCGAAATAAACTTTAAGAAATGAGTGGTGTCCATAGAATTTGAATCCTGACTCACGCGTGAAACCTGGCAACACTAGTGGTGAGTGAGAGTCACTTCTCGAGCGCAAAGGGTTAATCACAGATAATCGTTTCAAATTTGGCGATAAAAGAAGCCGAAGAGTAAAATTCCAAAGTAATGGTGTCAAATGAAAAACAGTTCGCATCCCAGCGTATGTCATACCCTGCGCGAGTGCTCCCGGGTAAAGTATTCATTGAGCACGCGAAAAGTGTTTCTGCTTCGACAGATCATAAGTTTTTAAACACTAATTTAATTTAAATAAAAATTTGTAAGATATTCCAGGATGGTTGCCAACTTCTATGCATTTTTGTTACCACTGTTTCTTAAAAGTAATTTTTACCGTATTTAATTGTAGAATTGTTGCGATTAAATAGGGTGACATATAGTGGCAACGAAAAAGCGTAAAAGTTTGTAGTAAGGCAGTTTTCACAAGGTTGGTAATTTCTCAAAATTTCAAAGGGGGTATGGCATTAATATTTTAGGTTAGAAAACTTTGCCTACTATTTTTTTCTTTAAATTAAAAATCTTTCTGCGACTAATCACACAAATTGTAATATTTTTCTTCGATTAACATTAAACAGGAAGGGAATTTTACTCAAGTTTTATAAAATATTTCATACCAGAATGTTTATATATAACAATTCAACAATTTTATTTAACTTATTTCTGCGTAATTTCAATTTTATTTATTTTAACCTCTTAACGGCCGCTTAATATTTGGAAAAACCATAAAAAAGTACCTATTTTTTTATTACAGAACTTGAATAATTATAAGGTTTCTATATGAGACATGCAATTAGTTTTTTTTTTAAGGCGAAAAAAAAAAAAGATGTTATAGAACGAATTCACATTTGTGGAAAAGCCATCATGCGAGAATTCTGTGTTTTAATGTTTGTTTTACACCATACAAATTAATGCGAATAAGACCTTTATTTTTCACATCTATTTTTCATATCTTTAATTATCACCATCAAACAAATTTTTACAAATAATATTTGAAATAATATAATACTCATTAAATTTTGATTATTAATAATTTTTTTCAGCGTGATATATTTCGAAACATGCTATACAAAGTCCAACATCACAACCAGCGTCAGAAACCAAACCCAAACGCTCATATTCAAAGACTTCACACGGAAATGCCAGTTAAATTTTTCTGGTTTCAGAAGTTTTTTCCAGCAATAAATCTCCAGCACGGAAATATGACGGGCACGAGAAATAACGAACGACACCTCAGCCAGCGATATTGACGGGAGCGAGAATTAAGGGGTTAAGAAGGAATTTCTGGTTCGAATAGAAAGATTTTCATTTCATACCTTTCAAATGTCCAGTTGGTATATTTACTGTGAAACAAGGCGAAAAATTATATTCGAAAAGTGTGGTAGATCTGCATGCACACTGGTTTCAACTCTTAGAAAATTATCTAAACACTCTCAATATATTAAAATAAAAAATATAGCGCAATTGATAGAAAAGAATTTTGAAAATGAATATTGCCCTCTCTCATGCATGGTACTAAAAAATTATGACTGATAATGGAATGATGAAAATAAGAGTGTACTAAAAAAATATACAAATAACAGTGGTGGAAAATTGGCGCAGAGGAGGAGCCTATTGACACCACTAAATTTGAGTAGTATTTTTCGGCATATTTAATGACAGCATTTCTGTGTTTTTATTAAGGTGAAGCATACTATAAAATATTAGTGGTGTCAATAGGCTCATCCTCTGCGCCAATTTTCCACCACTGAAATAAACTTAAAAGCGCAAACAAATTTGAAAACGTAGTACCAGTAATTACCCCTCATAGACAGAACTGTAACCGAATTTTTTTGCGTGTCTCTGTAAATAAACGCAATGCATACAATACTTTTCAGTAAGAAACTTAAAGTACACCCCAGTTATTCATATAAATTTCATTATGTTTGAAATAGTGTAACAACATTAAAATATACTGAATTGTAAAAGATATGCAAGGATGGGATGAGTTGGTGATTTTTAATTTCGATCTCCTTGCATTTTGGTAGAATTTGTGCTGTTGGTCTTTGGGCGGCGTTGGTTGTTAGCATGTGGCTGTTTCTTTGAATTTGAATGTTTAAAAGGGATAAAGCTATATGCTCATGGAGTTTGAAAAGATTTTTCTTTTTATTCTGACGCTATAATTTTATTGTCCATGTGTTATTACTATTATTATATACAGGGTGTTTTAAAACAATATGTCAGAAAATTAAAGGCAGGTAGAGGGGACCTACATAAGCCGATTTCGTATAGGAATGTGGGTGTGAAAATTCAGCGTTTAGGCAGTAGGAGGCGCTGTAGAGTTCGACGGATGAAAGAGCTTCGCTGACTTGAATCGTTATTCATCGCAAGGATTTCGAGCAACATGTATCGTTACACCAATGCGGAGTTTCAGACCTGCATTCCATGCCTGGGGCTACGCACGGAAATGGCTCACACCCAACGCTCATCCAACAGCTTTCAAGCTTGTCGAAGGACTATCCGCTACTGTGCGTAATACTGCTTATTCCATTGCAGGAGCTCTGCGTTATCTTCTAGTGCAAGTATTACGCCTCGAAGAATAAAATGATCCACTCGCATATAACTCCCGATGAAGATGCTCAAACGTTCGGCGATCCTACAGGATTCCTACCCCGGAATCGTTCCATGTACAGTCGTGGAAAGAAAAAAGTAAACACCCCCTGCTAACTCCTCAACAAATTATCGTAGAAGAAAATTACTGGTACCGAACGATTCGAAATAAAGTCTACTTTTAAATGATGTATATAAAATTTGCTTAGGGGGCCATCTACATATTAAAACGAAGCCAAACTTCATTTTTTTCAATGGCAAAGCCCAGTTTTAACAAGATATTTCAAATTTTCCGTTCAAACAATGCCTAGACACCAAATTTCAAGTCATTTGAATGATAAGTTTTTGAATTATAAACATTCAAAATTTAGCTAATGTTAAATTACATTTTCATATTTTCATTAATATCTCCTGAAATTATACTCCTAATGTGCTAATTTTTTGTGTAACAATAATACTAAAATACCCAAACATAAATACGTTGAATTTGCAATTTTTATCATTTTATGATATGAATTACGAAATTAATATTCCAAAAAATTATGAATGGCAACCTACAATTTTTTTGTTGGATTTAGATTTATTAAGTCCTGCTTTATGGAAATCCAAAATTTTACATTTTCCTTCAAAGTAGTTTTCAAATTATGCTTAAAAAAAACCTCCAAAATGATGGCTTAAGGGGCCGTCTATGATGGAAGTGACTAGATATTTTGAAATTTCTTATACACTGTGTCCACGTATAACCTGACCGACCTTTATTTTCGCAACCTTTGGTCCTAGATGCATACTTCCAATTACAAAAGTGGTCAAAATTAGGTGCAGAGTTAAGATAAAAAAAGTTTGAAGCGAAAAAACAATTTAGCGAAGAATTACAGAATCTAAATTTTTATACGGTCCCCCGGTCCTATAAGTTATATTTAGTAAAATTTTCCTGTTACACTGACAAGCAAAGCAAAAAAAAAAGTCCCGTTATTCTACGATTAAAATTGACCGAGTAATAGCTGTTTAAAGCTGGAGCATATTTTTTGCTGCAAATTAGGGGTCATTCACAAATTTATTGGAAATATAATTTCGTCAAATATATTAAAGAAATGGTTAAGAGTAAAATTAGTATAACAATATAAATTTGAAATCTTTAATCATTCTGACATATTACTGCAAAATATACAATTTGTACTGAACATATAAGAGGATAAAAAGAAACAGAATTTTTGTTAAATAAAAGGATGAAAAACAACAGCCTGAATTCTTTACAAAAATGATACGTATTTTAAAATGCTGTTAGATTACACCGTCTTTCAAATTTTGGGTTGTGCCATGTTTTTTAGCTTTCGAAAATTGATTCACATGTATTTTTTAGCGCTGAATCCGAAAATGACTTTCATTTTAAACCATCACGTCAGGATTTTTCTCAAATCGCAAATTTCAAAGTTAAAAAGCTCAAAGTTAAATTTGATTCCCCTTCCCCTCCCAACCTCATAGGACTCCTGAGCTGTTTAGCTGTAAGAAACTCAGTATAAGCCACAAAATTGAATAAATTATTGAATTAAATAAAATTAAACCGAATAAAAGTCTTACATCTATTTTATAGTATCAGATTTTTCGCTATTTTTTAACCTTGAAATTTACGATTTGCGAAAAATCCTGACATGATGGCTAAAAGTGAAGGTAATTTTTTTAATTAGCATTAAAAAATACATAAAACGTAATTATAAAAGTTAAAAAACAGAACCATCGCAGGTTTATGTTATCTAATCTAAAACCATTTCTTAAACTTGTTGACGGTAATCTATCCGAATTTTTTTGTGTTATCCTCTTATGTAAGTATGTATAAGATGGCGTTGAAAATCATAATAATATTACATCGTAATTGGATTTAAGTCCGTATGTAAAATTTTAACTTCGATCGGACATTTGAAAGTCAGTTAAAGTTCAAGTACAAATTTTAAACTGGAAAGACGATCGTTGCAATTAAATAAAACCTTATGAAAATAACATAATTTTTGTTAAAAGAAAACATAGCCTCAAATCCTTACAAAATACAACATATGTTAAAATACAATTATTTTAACTGATCTGAAACTTAACTAATAAAGTTAACTCAATCGTAATAGTTGTACGATTTCTTTCAAACCGCAGATACCTTGAAATAAGTTTAAGTACTTTATATACGACCCCTGAAAGCATGGTCGAAACCATCTGTTTTGATATGCAAAAAAGTGGTATAAGTCATGCATTTCAAAGTTTCATAACTCGGTCAATTTTAATGTTAGAAGAATGGGACTTTTTCTGTCTTACTTGTTAGTGCCACAGTAAATTTTTACTAAATATCACTTATAGGACCGGGGGACCGTATAAAAATTTAAATTTCGTAATTTTTTAATAAATGTTTTTCTTGACCCAAATCGCTTTAAAAATAATTCTTTACCTTATTTAAACCAATTTTGTAATTGGAAGTATGCATGTAGGACCAATGGTTGCGAAAATAAAGGTCGGTCAGGTTATACGTGGACACACTGTATATCCTGTATTCTAGCAGTCTTCAATGGCTGCTTGAGTGGCGCTATCAAGAAGGGGGCTCTCTCGGCCAACAACCGAGTACCGAACTTCAATTTGGATACAGCCCATAAAATGCCCTCGTTTTAAAATAATTAATTTCTCGGAAATTTGTCGTACGAATTGCATAAAAATTTGTTTTTAGGTTAATTGAAGGGTGTAGAGTTCATTTATGCTGACATAATTTTGTACTGCTATTGAAAAAAAAGTTATGGATCGATTTTATATGTAGATGGCCCCTAAGCAAATTTTATACACTTCATTTAAAAGTAGACTTTATTACCCATCGTGTGGTATCAGTAACTTTCTTCTACGATAACTTTTTGCAGAGTTAGTAAGGGGTGTTTATTTTTTTTTTCCATGACTGTACGTTGTTTCAGCAGCCGCTCCATTTCCTTGCGCAGCCCCATAGATAAAATGCATGTCGGCAAGCTCCGAATTGATGTAACGACGCATGTTGCTTGAAATCCGAGCGGAGAATGATGATTCAAGCCAGCGAAGTGCTTTTATCCACTGAACTCAACAGCGCCCTCTACTGCCTCAATGCTGCGTTTCCGCAACAATATTCCTATACGAAATCTGCTTACTTAGGTCTCTTCTGCCTGCATTTACGTTTCTAACATATAGCTTTGAAACACCCTGTATATTATATATGTATATATATATACGGGGTGTCCCAAAAATGACCGACGATTTTAAAATTCAATAACTTGCAAACGGTGACAGATATTTAAAAAATTCTTGCAGGAGGGTTATGTATGATGTCAGGAGTTTTTTTACTGTGATTCTTGATTTTAGTTCGAATTTCAAACAATAGATGGCGCTGACAGCGATTGGCGCTCAGTCGAGGCCGAAACTGATGTCACTCAGCATTTGATGCGAAGGAGGGAGATTAAGGCTATGGAGTGGATCTCATTCTCCAGCACAATCTTGCTCTTAGGCGCCGATTCAGAACACATTCGATATAATTTCAATGAAATGCCTTGTTGCCATGGTAACAACAAATTCTTTGATAGTGGAATACAGCGGTCAGAACTGGTTAAACAAGGCAACTTCTATCATTTGTTTTGAGGTACACTGTTAAAAATATAGTGAAAGATTAGCCCTGTTTTCAAAGGCTATCTATTTTTTGACCAATGAGAACGCTCGATAGATGTTTATGTAGCGTTCTTATTGGTCAGAAAATAGATAGTCTTTAAAAACAGAGGTAATTTTTCACGATATTTTTAACAGTGTAGTTATTTTGAACAACAATATACCGTTAACCATTTTCACAATTATTTTTCAACATTTATAATAGTCTACTGACGAATTTCCTTAAAAGATCTAAAATTTCTTAGAATGTACCGGATGTCCCAAAAATGACCGGCAATTTAAAAGATAAATTAAAGAAAAACGGAGGGCGATAGTAATGTACGGTTTGCTGCATTCTGCTTAGGTAACCAGTAGGACTGGGCGATATGGAAATTTCTTAAATCGATTTATAATCCATCTAACATCGCGATGTAGCACTAAATCGCGATTTCACAGATGTTATCATTTAGAATATGGAAGCCTATTTTTTAATTTTTAGTAACATAATACGGTCTTCTTGCACCCCCATCCTCCGGTATTATTTAGTATACTTAGCTTTTAATTTTTCAAATTCCTTTGAAAAGAGGTTAATATTTTACATATAAAAAATCTTTGAATGCCCCAAAACACTCATATTTTTCCATTTAAAAAATTATTGACATATTTTAATACATTTTATAAACTCATTCTTTAAGAAATATTAAAAAAGAAAAGATTTTTTTTTTGGTCTGATATGTATATAATCCAGATTGTTTGAATGCCACCAGTTTTTTGAAGTAGAAATATTCACCTTTTTTAATTGTAAACAAAATGATGCGAGAATAAAGCCCATTACACTATTTTAATAATAAAAAAAAAAAAATTAAAAAAAAAAACTAGTGGGAATCAAACAATCGGGATAAAAAGTTAGCCTACGCTGCCCGTGAAAGCGGAAGAATTAAGGGGTTAAAATAATTTATGTACGAGAGGACTAAGTATTATGCAGGGCGTGCATTCAGACCAGAGATCTGCACGGACCGGGTTCGGGCCTTACATTTTTCCTGAAGGATCGTGCCGGGCCCTGTTCGGGGCTTACTTTTTTCCAGAAAGGATCGGGCCGGGCCGAGTTCAGGCCTTACCTTTTTCCTGAAGGATTGGGCCAGGCCTAACTTATTCTTTCTGTGCAAAGCCGGGACTGGCTTCATTCCTAGTCTTGACGGCCCAAAATTTTCAGCCCCAGTTTTCATCCAGCCCGTATGAAAATCATTGTCTCGGCGTGGTCTGCTCCGTTCAAAGGTCAGGACAATTAGGCCTAGCCCAAAAATTTTTACAAAAAATGTATACATTTTTAACTCGTCATTATTCTACAATTAAACATTAAAATTTATTCTTTTTAAAGATTAGTAGATTTCTACGCGTATTAAAATATAGTTAAATTAAAATATAACTAAATTAAAATATAGTAAAATGTGTGAAAAAGAACCTCCCTATCACGGAATCCTGTTGGTTTAAAATAATAGAGCTCTCACGGTCACGGTTACAGTGAAAAAATTTCGAAATTTTTTAATGGCAACACCCACTTTTTTCCTGCGCAGATTCATCAGCGTATTGAAAAACCATAAATGACGTTGGAACGATACAATGACGCAAATCACCGGCGTAAAGCATTTGCAAAGAACAGCATTGTAAAGGGCCAATGATGACGAAGAGGTAATGGTAATGAATGAGGTAAATGAAGACGAAGAGAGAAGAGGTAAAAATTTTTTATTGAAATTAACAGTTTTCAACGTGCCCATCTTCGCAGACGATAACGCATTTCATGTGGGAGATTGTGATAACGATGACGAACGTAATATTGCAGGGGGAATCTGTATAACATGACGTTTTATAGCATCTTTCAATTCTGACAAATTTCTTGGATTTGATGTGTACACCTTCGATTTCATATAACGTCAGAATCAGAAACCCATCCAATTCAGTGGGGTCGGAGGATTGCGGTGGCCACGAAACTGCAAAGTTACGGAAGATGACTCTATCAACAAAGTGCTGTAGCAGCAGTTGTCGATCACATGTGGCGACGTGTGGAGGAGCACCATCTTGCATTCATACAATGTCATTAACGACATTTAGTTGTTACAATTCTGGAATTACGTAATTCTGCAACTTTGTTGTATACCGAGCACTTGTGATGGATCACGTTTTTATATCTGTGGAAATGACCTGTTCGAAGAAGTATGGACCAAGAGCGAATGGGCTTGCGATGCCACACGACACAGTCACTATAGCTTCGTGTACAGTCATTGGTGCCACATCGTGAGGATTTTCGTCAGCCCAGTAAAAGCAGTTCTTGGAGTTTACGTTCCCAGTTAAGGATGTGCCTCGTCTGTCCATAATATCCGCAGCGGCCACTTGCTATCTTCATCATATCTGACGAGGAAATAATTCGAAAAGTCGAAACGTTGTTGCTCGTCTGCAGGTTGCAACACCTGGACGTGCTGGAATCGATAAGGAAACATCCACAGAACAGAGCACAGAATCTTGAGGAGTGTGGTTTTCGGTACATCCAAATTGCGAGCAATAATTCCTGCAGTATGGAATGGACTTGCAAAAATCGTATTAAGAGCTTTCGCAACAACTTCAACAGGAGCGGATGGTCGTCCGGATCGCGGTCTGTATCTCATGTGCATCCAGCTTTTTCAAAATTGTTTACCAAATCACATACATATTTTACGTAACACGGGCCGCTTTACAACATATGATCTCGCCGATAAACCCGCACTGCTTCAGCAGCATTTTCTCCGTTCAGATAAAGCAGCTTTATCAATTCACCTTGTTGTTTCCCTGTAAGTGTAATCTTGTTGGCACGTTCGAATACCTGATTGAAACAACAATCTTCCCACACTGCTTATTAAAGGTTTTCTACACGCAATACTTTCACATGGTATTTTGTAATTGGTGCTTCTAATCTCTATACCTGTGAATTAGGCAAAGTGCGTTAATGCACCTCCTGTCTGTGTTGTCATTGGTCCTTTACAATTCTCTTCTTTGCAAATGTTTTACGCCGGCAATTTTTGTCATATACGTATCGTTCCAACGCCATTTATGGTTTTTCAATGCGCTGATGAATCTGCGCAGGAAAAAAGTGGACTTCATATGGCTCCTTGGGCTCCATATGGTTCAGTAGGCTCGGTCCAGAGACCTTGAACTTTTTGTGCGCCATGCATATCTCACCTCCTAATTTTCTCTCCCTCAATGCATAATTTTAAAGTTGAGTCTTAGACTCTTCATTCAGGACCAACACTTTCATATTTTTATTGGGGCCCTAGGGCTTTTTTTAAAGCATTTACTCAAATTTTTATGCCTTTCTTTGAAATATTATTCTAAGGAATAATACATACCCCATGCTTAATTTTGATTAATTATAGATCTAAAGTGTTAAGTACTAAGACATTTTAACATGCTCCCATGTTAGGGCCCTGCTTTTAACTATTAGTTGCCCCCTGTTGGGCTCCTTATTATAGCTCCCTTAAAAATGATCCGATTCACTAACTTTTTTCACCCCTAACAACTTCTTAGATCCTCTAGCTACTAGATGGTAAAAAAAATCAGACTTCAGCTACCACCAATTTCGAATATTAATCGCTTTCTTGGGGCCCTTGGTGCAGCTTTTTTATAAATAGTCCGAATTGCATGCAATTTTCTTTAACATAATTCTAGCGCCCGGGGATTATTTTAAAACTACTAAAAATATATTTTTATCCAACTACATGCCAGTTAAGTACCTGACCCCTTGGGGTTCGGTACCGGGCTCCTTGTTGCACCATAAATTGTTAATAAATTGCCCCCTCTTAATCCGATCTTCATTTAGGAATCCTTTTTACATTTAGTTATTCTCACATTCCTACATTCCAGTTAAGACCCTGGGGCCCTCTATGGTCCCGTAGGGCCCGATCTTGGGCCCCTTAATCTTTTTGTGCGGCATGAATTTTTCATCTCTTAATTTTCTCGCATTCTAAGTGCAAAATTTTAAAGTTGAGTTTTAGATTCCTTTTTCCAGACTAACACCCTTAATTTTTTACTGTGACCTTAAGGCCCTATTCTAAACATTTCCCTCCATTTTTTGCGGATTTCTTTAGAATTTCATTCTAATGATTAATTCATACCTACGCTTAATTTTGAGTAATCGAAGAACTAAAATGATAAGAACTAAGACCATTTGACATGTTTTCATGTTAGGATCCTAATCTTAACTATCAGTTGCCCGCTTTGGATCCTTTGTTATAGCTCCCTTAAAAATGGTCCGATTCATTAGCTTTTTTTTTCTAACAATATCTTAGGTTCTCCAGCTACTACTGTACGGCAAAAATGTTTCTCAGGCTTCAGCTACCACCAATTTTGAATATTAGTCTTATTTTTGTGGCCTTTGTTGCAGCTTCATGAAAAACTATCCGATTTTATTACAGTTTTCTGTAACATAGTTTTAGCGTCCTCCAGCTATTTTAAAACTACCAACTACATTCCACTAAAGATCCTTAACCCCAATACCAGGTCCTTCTTTTTTTCCTAAGCTTCCACCTTTTCCGACCATTAATTACCTTTTTCGGCAAAAACTTGCGTTTACTCATTACAGTCGTAAATTAAAAATCGCGTTACTTTAAAGGTAACTTTAGATAAGGGAATTTACCCGTTTATTAAATATCGTGTTAATGCTCAAATTAATTTGTGAAATTTACAGGAGGGAGCACCTTCCATCGCTTGAGGGAACATTCTTTCCTTTGGTTCTAAAGGCATAATTTCAATGGTATTTGGTTCATTCTACTTAGATGACAATTCGGCTACTTTCCGTATTACGAAATTTTATCTTAGGTTTTAGTTACCAACATTTTCGAACATTAATGGTGCATTCTTTTTCCAGGTTCTATGGACTTGATCACTACGAGGTTTGGCTTACTCAACTTGGTGTTTGATTGTCTCCAGTACGTGCTGAGCACTTCCGGTGCATGCTGCTTTAGGTAGCGGGAACCCAGATAACAGGTTCGTTCGGAAAGTGGTCTGTTAGGAACACACTAGACGCTGCGGAAATCAATGGGGCTTCGAAACTAGGTTCATTTAAAAGATTTACAAAATTAACGTTATTGTTTAAAGTTATTATAATGGGCCCCGAGCGACGCCGGGCGGGTCAGCTAGTTATTTATAAAGTTATTCTTTATAAGAGACTATTAGAGATTAAGTATAAATAAAACACTTTAATTGTTATGCTAACGACAATCAAACTATATCCATTTCCGTTTAAGGCAAAACTAACATCGTATTTATTATTAAATAGCTATAATTTTAAAACGATTATTATAAAGACATCAAAAGTAAGTATTTAAATATCAATTAATGTAGAAATATACACATTGCAGTATATTGTAACATTATTATGTTACGTTGCATATTTTACCAGTAAAACAAAATTGTGTTAATCACCATATATCTATAATCTTATATTATAATACGAGCAAAAATTGTGTGTGTATGTATGTAAATTTTATCTTAAAGTTAGTGGATTTTAAGGATAATTTGTTATGTAAATTTTATCTTAAAGTTAGTGGATTTTAAGGATAATTTGTTAGTGGAAAGTTAGTGAAAAGTAGATTAGTGGGTAATATTCGAGTCACTATGGGTCAAGCGAACTTTATCTAAAAAACGGCTCTAACGATTTTGACTAAATTTTGTATTCTATCGTTTTGGATTACGAGAAGACTATTGGGCTAAGTCTCATGTTAGCTAAAATTCGATTAGTAGGTCATTTTTGGGTCACTGTGGGTCAAGCTAATTTTATCTAGAAAACGGCTCTAACGATTTTGACTAAATTTTGTAGTCTATTGTTTTTGGGCCCAAGAGTACCATAGGGATGGATCGCATGTTCAAGGATATTCGATTAGTGGGTCATTTTGGGTCACAATGGGTCAGGGTCAAGCTAATTCACTCTAAAAAACGGCTCAAACAATTTTGACAAAATTTTGTTTTATACAGTTTCCAGGCACTAGAAGGTCATTGGGCTAGGTTACATGTTCCAGAAATTTTGTTTAGGGGGTCATTTTTGGGTCACTACGGGTCAAGATAATTTTATCTAGAAAACGGCTGTAACGATTTTAATTAAATTATGCATTTCATCGTGTTCGGGATCGAAAAGACCATTGGGTTAGTTCGCATATTCGAGAAAATTTGATTAGTGGGTCATTTTGGGTCACTATGAGTCCGGGTAAAGCTAATTATATCTAAAAAACGGCTCAAACTATATTGACAAAATTTTATATTATACCGTTTTCGGGCACGAGAAGATCATTGGGTTAGATCACATGTTCGAGAAATATAGATTAATGAGTCATTTTTGGGTCACTACGAATCAAACTAATTTTATCTAAAAAACGGGTCTAACGATTGAGACTGAAATTTGTATTAGATCGTTTGCGGTCTTGAGAAGACGACTCGGCTGGGTCACATGTTCGAGAAAATTTAATTAGTGGGTCATTTTGGGTCACTACGAGTCAGGGTCACGAAATCGCGAAGGGGGCGAAATATTGGCGACATTTGGCCGAAGAATCGACTTTCAATTATACTAACGCCAAAACACATACTTGGCGCCAAATGAAAGAATGTCGCTAAATTTGGCTATATTTGGTGAAAACATAGGCTTTCAGAATGTGAAGGAATGTTTTAGAAATTCTTAATAGAACTCGAGATACGTGGTTAAACCAATTAGAGTTGAGCTAAAAATGTAATTCGGCTGATGTCCTTTTGTAGTAAATGTGTAAATAATGAAAAATTTTGGAGCATATACTAAATAGTTTTCATATTAATTGTTATTTTTAAATAATACTGCTATAAAATAACATGCTTTGTAGCAATAACACAGAGAGAATGATACAGTGAGAATATTATATCGGATTGAACACAAAGCTAATTTTGAACGAGCATAGCTCGGTCATCCCCGTTTGTGCTCGTTAAACAACATTGCATTCATTCGTTACGCCAAAATACGATATAATAAAAGATAAACAAAACATACGGCAAAGTTGATTATGTTCCTAAAATTTCAAAATTATGTACAATAACCGATTTAAAATTTGTAACATGTACACGATAACATACTTTGCCACTGTAAAAAGAATGTTTATTTTACGGTATAATACTGGCACCACAGCTGCAAGTATTATACAGTAAAATTAAGAATAATAACCCGTAAATAAACAGTAGTATACCATTGAGCAGTAATATCACAGTTAGCATGCACATTAGAAGCAAGTTTGATTTTTTACGATATTATCTTGCCGTAACAAATTTGACTTGACAAATTCGCAACAAATCTCCGGCAAAATATACCATCACCCACTAGCATGAGTAGTTTGTTGTGGAACTGATGCAAGCCTATCTTTAATTCACGAAAGTTACTAAAGCAAAAAATCCCTCTGTTGAGAGAACAGACAATCAGAACATGTCCAGAAATTGCATAAATTGTGTGCTACTCAAAGGCAAGACACACACATCATTGTTAGTGTTATATAATCTCATTTTCATTGATTGGTTAAGTTAAGGAATCCAGAAAATGGTATTTATTATTTTAACTCTTCAAATGTAGTTATATTTTGCAAAGTAACATTTTATCTATAATCTGCAACTTACAAAATAAAAAGTTATGTTAATTTACTAAGTTATGTTTTATGTCTTCGGCCATTTTAAATTTATATTGAAAATTTAACTTTTAAATGAATTTTTCTCCATATTATCTTATTTTTCTAAAATATCATTTTAACTGATATTTATTTATTTATTTATTTTTGCCTTTAACCCCATTCGAGTCTATGATTTTTAACTGTCTCAGGACTGTATCCCTTATACAAATTTTATTCGGTTGGCACCGCTTTTCCTAAACGCTATACTTATCAAATACCTAAAAAGACGAATTTAGTAGTACAAATATTACCTTTATTTGTTAATGGTGATGAGAACGATGCATCAACCTTCTGACGGTACGTGTACATCAATGCGTATATATCAATAGACCTGAAGGGGTTAAACTTATAGTGTAACATTTGTGCACAGCAGTGTGGCATGACAAGATTACTACTGTGCAATAAGTTAGCAGTATTTTTGACAAGGCAAAGCTAAATTTTCTACTAGCTTGCAAAGAATTTGCAGTACTTTAGTCATGACAGCACTACTGGGTCGTTCGAAAAGTCCTTTCCGTTTGGGAAAGTTAATTCGTACCGAAAAATTCTGTCATTTAATTACTAGAGATTAATTCCTATATCTAATATCTAATAATTAAATGGCAGAATTTTCCGGTACGAATTGATTTTCCCAAACGGAAAGGACTTTCCGAATGACCCAATAAATTTTCTACTTGTTTGTTATTGATTTGTAATAAATTTGATACAGCAAGAATTTAACTTGCACGGCAAGTTAGCTGAAAGTTCAAAGTGTGGTGACTTCAGCATTTGCGTTATCTGGCTGCAGTTTTGTTATGAACTTTCAGTCTTGTCATGCTGAACTTGCTGCAACTTTGCAGGTTTGCAAGACTGCTGCAAATTTTCTGCAAACTAAAATTGCTATGTGGGATACGACTTATTTCATTTATAAGACTATATACTACTACTTATTTACGGATTATTATTGTTCATTTTACGGTATAATATTGGCAGCTGGGGTTCCAGTATTATACCGTAAAATCAACATTTTTTTTTTTTTTCAGTGTAAAACTCATTTTGTGGAAAATGGTCACCTATCACAATTTGACGAGAAGAGTTTCATATGGTTCATGAAACTGCAAACTCAATTTTTAAATACCTATTACAAATACGTAAAAATAAAAAAATTATATTTAAAATCTTTTTTTAATTCTTCTAAAATTAATAAAATACACTTTCTTAATATATTACAATACTAAAGTTACCAAAATTAATATAATGAATAATGTAGGTATTAACTTCCAACTTGCATTGAAAATGATCTCAAATGTGTATTATACGAACCGATTTATAGTACATAAATCATCCGAGCGAAAATATTTTTAAAGCTCATAAAAATTTGAACAAAAGCAAAAACAACTATACAAGTAAGCATTTCTTAAAAATAATCTAAATGCTCATTAACCATTTTATTATTCATTCAATAGGTACTAAATTCACGCTACAGTTAAATTTGAAAAAAAAAAAAGTTAAATTCTGCTATTTTATTCTAAATTAATTTCAAAAATAATATCTTCCATCTCTATGCGGACTTGACACCGTCAGCAGTTCGCACAGCATTTTAGTATAAAAAACGCAAGCTCGTCAGCAACTCTTCAATTCATTAGAATGAACTTATAATTTTTAAAACAGGAATTCTATCCGATGTATACACTTACACTTTGCCATTGACAGTGATTTTATACTCTTTATCTAAAATAAATAAAAGTATTCCAAAGCAAAGACGATGCTCTTATTTCAAACACAGACGATATTTTTATTTTTTTTGACGGAGGTGGTGTTCACTTTGTGTTTAAATTTGAAAGACAATAATTATAGGAAAAAGGAAATCAGACGATACTCAATTTTCGTTCAGAGAAGTAAATTTTTAGCAGCGGGAGTTTTATTTTACAGAATAATGATATCATATATATATGTATATATAACCATTAAATAAACATTACCGATCACCAACAAAAACTGTGAAATTCTGAATAAAATGGCATTAAAAAATACATTTCCCCCCCAACACACATAACATAGATATTCCAAAAACATAGTAAAAAACAGCAGAAATTGAATAGCATAAATGGAATGGTGGAAATTTGTAGAACTTAGACAGAATCTTCGGGTCCCAAATGACTTAAGTTCCACAAATAAAATGTGTGGTTTCATCTTCATATTAGCCATAAATTAATTAAAGAATATGAATTTGGGACTACCACACACGGAAAACTGAGAAATAAACCATTGAACACCAATTAAGTTCAAAATGAAACAAGATGAAAAAGGATAGAGGAAAATTAAAAAAAAAAAAAATACCAAATTAAAATCCATACTGCCATAGCATTAAGTATAACAAATACACTCATTATGCATTTTATTCTCATTTAAGATAGTATACTATTAGAAATTAATATGATATTGTCCTGAGTAGGCTAATATTTAAATACAAGTTAATCGTTAACTTTATATATATTATTTATTATTTATTTATTATTATTATTATTTTTCATTTCTTATGTTTGTCGGTAATTTGTAATGTTCTTTTAATGGTCATATATATATATATACTAGCTGGTTATGCCCGCTGCGCTGGTCAGTATTTCCAAATGAACCTTGGATTAAATGAAATAAATTTGAACTTGTATTTTAAACAATTTGGACCTTCAGCTGGACTTTGGTCATTGCTGAAAACGATGCGAACGCCATTGCAATATTATATTATCTTAAGCGTTGGACAAAATTTAGCTATTAACCAGCAATTCTTTTAGTTGATTATTAACAATTCACTTTTGGTAGGGTAATGTGACCCTTATGACAACAGGAATTAAAATGGTCTCTGATCTGATATTACTAAATTAGAATCCATTAAAATGATTGCAAAGATTGACCATTGAACACGAATAATGTTCAGGTGGTTCATTTTCGTTTGATAGTTCTTGAACTCCTGTGATCTCAGTTCGCGCAATATGTGATTCTGGTAGCTTAAATATAATCTCACTGAATGTTACGTTATATTTCTTAATAAACGTCCTCTTGTGACAGATCTACGATTACTGTTTTCTCACTTTGGATTCCAGCAGAGTAAATACCATAAAAAAATGTATTGAACAATTTGTCGTCAAAAAAGAATGTTTAACTTTCATATTTCAAAGAAAAGTGAAATATAAAAAAGTGTGTTTTTAAAGCTGAATTGTTTGAATAAAATTAAAATGACGTCATTTTCACTGCCTTTTCATTTTGTAGAGCATTTACAATCATGTAACTGTTTACACGTTATAAAACTTGATGACTTAATCTTGCAAAAAAATAAACCTCCTGCATCAAATAAAATCTTTCTAATCATCTGTAATCGACTCCATTGTGATGGTCTACGTCAAACATTAAGACTGATGCAACAATATTGTTACACATAGAGTTACATGTACCAGAGTTAATGACAAAACGAACTTAATTACTCGCCAAAATACGATCCAATAAATAATGTCGAAATATTCATGTCTTAAATAAACCTGACAATGATAAATAAAGTTAGTTACATAAAAATTTTAGCAATAAGCATTTTGGTGAATACTTGAACCGAAGATTTATTTTGCATTTTTCTAAAGAGCATAATAACATACGGACAAATAAATAGGCTTGCTAATTCCTTTATAGTCAAGAGTAAATTAATCTACCGTCTATTGTGTAAATAACTCAGATTATGAAAATAATTCTTAATTTGTTGCTAAGTTTAGCTGAAGCGACGAATTAAAAAAAATGTATATCTGAAATTAAATTCAGCAAGCAATTTCTATTGCAAAATTTTGGCTTTTTTTTTACAATAATAATAATAACGCATAATTGCAGAAATCTTCTTAAGAATCTTATTATATCCTAACTTTTAAAGCAGTGAATATTCCTATAGGTGAAATTGGCAATAGGTCCGACATCTTAAAAAAAATAACATAATACGCAATTTCCCATTAAAAAGTAATTATCTGAGTTCAAGGATATAAAAATGGCATGCTTGAAGAAAACAAAACGGCATGTTTCCATAGTAATGGTATTCCATATTATGATAAAAAGTATTTTAAATCTCTGAAATTAAATTATTCTAGCATATTTGTGTATTTAGCAGACATGTACACTAAAATTTAAATACCTGCTACATAATTATAAATTTAACTGCTTTTTATATGAATTGCATTTGAATATAAAAATTTACTCCAAAATCTTCTCCTACACATGAAAAAAAAAAAATGATTGCGACCCTCGCCTGGCTTATTTCACGCCTTTGTGGCTTAAAATTGCATTGTTTGGCGACAACAGTAAATTCGATCTCCCAACTAAACAAATAACGTACAATTCGCAGTTAGAGCCAATTTTAAAAATAATTCTGCTAATTTCTCCTGTAAGAAACATAATGGGAGAATAGATAAAAATCAAAATAAAATTATAAAAAAAAAAAAGAAAAAGAAATTTATTCAGATTTATCTAATGAAATTTTTGAGAAGCATTTTTTCTTTAACCTGGCACACAAAAGATAAAAACGCCAAATATGGTATCAATTCAAAACTTTCTTAGTTAATTTTTAAAAAATAACAATACTGAGATTTTATATAATCAAACTTCTGAGTTGCATTTTTCGGTACTACTTGATTAGGCATCGATGTCATATATGCAACACGTTGGCGCGATTTTTTTCTAACGCCAATTTGGCGTAAACCTTGTTTTCGAATATCAATTACATATGTATTTTAAAAAAGGGAATAGCAATAAAAAAATATTTAATTAATAACTATAGAACAAAACAATTTGTATAATTTTTAAAAAGAAAATAAAAGTTAATAATAATTTATTAATAAATAAACAACAACTTCCTGGTTACCATATCAAGCAAAATAACAATACTTTGGAGCCACTTAAGAATCCCGGTGCGTATATGAGATTGGCATCAGAAAAAAATCGCGCCAACGTGGTGCGTATATGACACCTGTGTCCTTGATTATTCCGTCGACAAAAAAACTGTCGCCAAACTGTAAGGTTAAATGCTAATAATGGATGATCGTAAATGTCACATTCAGATGACATTAAATATGTTAAACGTGTTTGGTAGTCATTAAGTCTTTTTAATTCGACGTTTTATTTGTAAATTGATTATTGTTTTCCTAATTTACATGTTCTTTCGTTATTTAAAATTACTGAAAACTTGAAATTTATTTTCTTTAAGCCTATATTTAATGTTTACATAAATTTTATAGTTATATACGTCTACGTTTTTTGGCTAAATAAAGAGTATCAGGTTCCTTGCAATTCTCCGTTATCATTGATATTTATTGCGTGTTCTTTAATAAATGCGATTATTACATTTAAAATACTTACTTCTTATTCACAAATACTATATCCTAAAAATATACTTTGTTTTTGGTTTAATTTAATAATTCTTCATGTAAATACGTTAACTGTTAGTATTCTTTTGTCCGAAATTATCTAAATAAATCAAATTTTATATTTCGTATATCGCTTTACGCCATAAGTGAACGTCATCATTAAAGTAACCCTATTCTTTAGGGATTTTTTGAATTAATTAATTTTTCTTTCTTAAAAGTTCAGAGTGGCAACATTCTTCCATGTGTATAATTTGGCAATTTGTATAATTTTGCGAAATTGGTCTACAGAATAATGAAGTAGTAACCATTTTTCTTAACCTGGCGGAAGCGATAACGCGCCAAATATTGCATCAATTGAAATATTTCTTATTGAATTCATATTTAAGCATTACGAATATTCCTTTCATGTATGTTTAAATTAAATATTTTCGTTTATAATATTTTCCCTCATAAAAGCGGTTTTTTCTTTCTTTTTTTAAAAAATTAAATATTAGTAATTATTTCCTTCTTTTGTTTGCATATTTACTTTTCTAACGGGTATAGCCATTTCAATTCATTTATCAAAGATAATTTTCGCCAAAATGACCACTGGCAACCCTTTCGTTGAAAATATCAATAAAATACGAAATTTATTATCAAAAATCATAGCTATCCCTGTATATTTTCTCATAAACCACTCCGCGAATATTTCCTATCGAATGATACAATTTCGAAAAAAATCCACCGTGTAGTTTTTGAAAACACTCGAGCGGAACTTTCAGAGCTTACTGCTTTATAAGATATATGATATATATTTTCCCTTAAAGAGAGGGAGACTAGGGAGGGTTGACCATAGGGGAGGCTTAACCCACCCATCAATTTTCATATTTAAAAGAATTCCAGAATTTTATCAATAGGTGTCAGCCAAAGCTACTGGAATGCTCAAACAACAGTCTTTGTTTTATAGAGATAATCGAAATAGGTGTAGAAAAAATCAATTGTGAGGCGTTTTCAACCTCAAGTTGTGTTTTTAGAAATATTTTGTAATCTTTTTTCAGATAAAATATATCATAGGAATTTAAGTAAGCAGGTTTTAAATAATGCAGAAATATCGAGCTTTCATTCCAGGCATGAAGATTGCACAGTACGTTAGGCTTAACATAACAATGCGCTATCCTTCCGAAAAGGGCTATGTGGGGAGGCTTGATCCAGTCAATTTGAAGGGGGGGTCTACCAGATGCTCAAGGCTCCCTTAATTAAGTGGTTTTTGAAATATTTTTATTATACACTGTGCATAATGAAAGGCTAATGGTTATATATAAAAATGAAAGTAAATTTATTCTGTAAAGCTACAGTAAAATGGGGGGTTGCAAAAGAAAATGTTTAAAGCTGATTAAATAAAGATGTGAAAAATTGTTATAGTATCCACTGCAAGAAAAAAATTAATGAAATATAAACGGGAAAGTTGACAGAAACTTTTTTCCATTTAAATATTACTTACAATAGATAAATAGAAACAGTGGAAAAGACTAGAAAAGACTAGAAAGTATGAAAGCAGCAGTCTTAATCCTTACAGAGGCAGTGCTATGTTTATGAAAACACTTTTTAATTCCCAAACGCCACAATGGCACCAGAAGTATGCTAAAATGTTTTCCATTTAATATGTATCTGAAATACAGTCTTTTTCATATTTCCAAATAAATTTGTTCGTAAATTACTATTTATTCAACATTTTAGTACTGAAAATACTTTGCCCCTGAAAGAGTTAAAAGATGTTGATGATAAGTAAAGTGTTCATGCGGCTACAAAAGAACATAGCATTGATCGAAAAACTTCAGGAGGGTATGTAGACAAATTTCACCAGGATTAATACAGTGAGATGAAGCCAAACTCAGGTCGAGTGTCACAAAAAATTGGACAAAGAGACAAAAAATAGCGGGACAGTGGCTCCTAAATCCGGACGTAATAATACAAGAAACCCTATGAAAGCGGCACCTGTCTCTAGCGGAATGCTGTCTTAAATATTAAAATTACTGGGAACAAGACGTTACGTTCATTTTCCCTGCTGCACAATTATACCTGCTCAGACAAAATCCTGTTAAAAACAAAATTCTTCTCCTCTGACTTGCGATTGCGTCTAAACAGGTTTGAATAAGCATCATATCTAAAAAAAATTATAACAATTACAGCATGTAGCATAAAGTTATTTTGATTTTTTTTAAACTGATTTATTTCTCTTCATAAATAATTCAATATAAAACAAAGTGGGTCAAGTCTCCCATATAGTGGGTACATCCTCCTATATGTGGGGAGCCTTGACCCTTTATTTTCACATGGTTAAAATCAATCATTTTTCAAATTTCTTATATATTACACTTATGTGGCAATTTTATTTTCTTAACTCATTGTATAACGAATAAAATGACATATAAAACTTTATTCTACGTTCAATATTTAAAAAATAAAAAATCATTTTGTAAAAAGTGGGTCAACCCTCCCTAGTCTACCCTACATGGAAATTTTTCCCAATGTATATTTGAACTGAAATCCGTATCCTTGAATTCAGTTCCTTTCTTTGGTTTCTTTACTTTCTATTATTGTTATTGTTTTTGTCTTTATTTTTAGGTATGGTATATACAGGGTGAAATATGTTATCTATCACCGGCCTTTAATTTCTCAACCGTTGGTGGTAGACATATAGATCCAATTACAAAAATGTTTCAGATGATGTAAATATTCATGTTGTGGCATTATTTATAGTAAAAAAAAACTCAATTTTATAAAAATTACGAAATCTAAATTTTTATGCGGTCCTTCAGTCCCTATAGTTATATTTGGTAAAAGGTTATACAGATCATAACAGATATAACACAAACAGTTTGACATCTGTACTACAAATATTGACACAGTTATTAAATTTCAAAGTTTGAGATTTTTGCACACGATTTTGTCTTTCATTGAGGGACCAGTTAAAAGACGAATTAAAGTAATTCAAGAACAAAATCAGGGTGCAATGTCCTTTTTACGGCGAAACCAACCACCTTTAGCCGGTATTGCCAAATCGAGGTATCACCAAAGAGGGTTATTTCATCTAGAAATTTGAGCCGACTTTTAGGGGTCGTATACAATGCGAAGAATGAAATATTGAAATTAAACAGAAAAATAAATATCAATTTATTCTAATATCAGAAAACGGTCTACTATAAAAATTGAATACATCAAACGCCTGAATCTACTAGATATACTGTTCAAAGTGTTCTCCATTGGTGGCAATGCACAAATGAATGCGTGACAGTACTGAGTCCTGGACACATTAGAACATAGCAGGTGTAACTGTGCGACAAGCAAGGATGATGCGCTGCCTCAGATCAACCAGAGAAATGGGCTCAGTCACATAGACCTCTGCCTTGATGTATCCCCAGAGATAGAAGTCTATGTGAATCAAGTCCCGCGAACCTGGTGGCCACTCTACCAGACTACCATATCCAAGGATTTATTGGCCGAATTCGGTAGCCAGATACGCGCGAACGCTTGATGTTTTAAGGCCCCATCAGGTTGAACCCAAATCCGGCATGCATGTCGGAAAAACATCTCTTCATACCTGTCACGTACCGTGTTTTTTAGCAGATGCAGGTAACGATCGTCCGTTTAGGTCACATAGTACTTTTATGGGTCGAACAACATTCAAACATCAAAGTAGGTAGAATTGACAACCGGAAAATAAATCATACTCACTAAGGACTAGATAAATGGCAGCGGAATGCAAACGACCAGCCGAGCAATAACGAGCATGAAAATTGGGATCATGCAAAATATAATAGTACCGCAGCGCCACACAACGTGGATAAAACACGAGCCATCTAGCAGTGGATATGCTAGTCAGCGCTGAGATCATGATGGCAAGATACACATACATGCAATATGCAGAAATGAAACTTATTTATGGTGAATGTCAAAGGAATGCCAGAGAGGCTGCGAGTGTTTATTCAGAACTTTATCTAAGGATCTACATCTAACGCATGAAACTATAACCGATGCATTGCACCATCTTAGAGAGAACGAATCTGTCTCACCACGACTCAGAACAAGTAGACGGGCGGGCAAGGTGTAATGTTCGACTGACACCGGAGGAGGTGCTGGCATTCGCCCCTTTAATTCCACAACGGAGCACGGCAGAAATAATCGAGGCATGTGGTCAGCATGTCTGGCATTTGTTACAAGCGCATGATACGTATCCATACCATCCGGCACTGGTGCAAGCATTGATGCTGTGTGACCACGTACGACCATTTGATTATTGTAATTTCATGCTCAACACATCAGAGGAAAATCCGTTGTTCCTTTGTGACATTCTGTAAACAGATGATTCAGTGTTTACACGGGTGGCATTGTGAATGTGCACAATGTGCATTACTGGTCTCTGGAAAACCTCCACATCTCTCGCACAGTACGACACGTGTGGTGCGGTATATGGGGGACCCAGATTGTTGGGCCCATCTTCTACGATGGGACCTCAACGGACGATCGTTACCCGCATGTGCTACAAAACAAGGTACGGGACTGGTATGAAAAGCTGCCTCTCCGACATGCATGCCGGGTGTGGCTTCAACATGATGGGCCCTCTCCGCATAAAACATCAAACCTCCCGGCGTATCTAGCCACTGAATTCGGTCAACAGATCCTTGGATATGATGGTCCGGTAGAATGGCCACCGCGTTCGCCGGATTTGACTCCCATGGATTTCTACCTCTGGGGTTAAATCAAGGAATAAGTCAATGTGACTGAGACCACTTCTCTGGTTTATCTGAAGTAGTGCATCATCCTTGATATTCGTACAGTTTGAACACCTGTTATGCTCTAACGTATTCAGGACTCAGTACTGTTACGCATTCAATTGTGCATTGCCACCAATGGAGAACACTTTGAGCAGTATCTCTAGTAGATTCAGGCATTTAATGTATTCATTTTTTATAGAAGACCGTTTTCTGATATTATAATAAATTGATATTTCTTTTTCTGTTTAATTTCAAAATTTCCTTCTTTGCTTTGTATACGACCCCTAAAAGTCAGCAAAAATTTTTAGATGAAATAACCCTTTTTGGTGATACCCCGATTTGGCGATACCGGCTAAAGGTGATTGGTTTTGCCGTAAAAAGGACATTGCACCCTGATTTTGATCTCGAATTACTTTAATTCATCTTTTAACTGATCCCTGAATGAAAGACAAAATCATGTGCAAAAATCTCAAACTTTGAAATTTAATAACTCTGTAAATTTTTGTAGTACAGGTGTCAAAATTTTTGTGTTACATCTGTTACGATATGTGTAAGCTTTTACTAAATATAACTATAGGGACTGGGGGGGGGGGGGCGTATAAAAAGTTAGATTTCGTAATTTTTATAAAATTGATTTTTTTACTTTAAATAATGCCACAACATGATTATTTACCTCATTTGTAACGTTTTTGTAATTGGAACTATATGTCTACGACCAACGGCTGAGAAATTAGAGGCCGGCGATAAATAATATATTGCACCGTGTATAATTATCACAGTATCATAGTATCGTAGATTCATCCATGTTATAGACCGGGAGCCGGCAGCACAGACATATGGTTCGTATGGATACCGTTATTTCTGCAGGAAAACTACCAGCATCTTTTTATAGAAAAAGAAATCTAGGTTAATCGCGCAAAATGTCGCCTTCTTTTAAGAAGAGATTTTCTATAAGATAATAGTGGTGCCGAAAAATTTTGTGGTCTGCAAATTTCAAGGAGGCGTACGAACCATGAGACAACCACCTCAGCGAATTGGAGGCTGAAATTCCAGAATTAGCTAAAACTCGATTCCCATATTAAAGAGCAATCGGTATGACAAGTCATATCTTGGTGGAAAACACCTAAAAACCCGATTTTACCGTTTGACTTGTAGGTTTACCATTGTATTTTCCTGCTCCCAGTCCGCCATGCTTTCATACCTTTGGGTGCAGGAAAACGCAATGGTAAACCTATGAGTCGACCGCTAAAATCGGGTTTTTAGGTGTTTTCTACCAAGATATGATTTGGAAGACCGATTGCGTTTTAATGTGGGAATCGAGTTTTAGCTAATTCTGGAATTTCAGCCTCCAACTCGACGAGGTTGTTGTCTGTGCTGCCGGTTTCCGGTCTATTAGGAAATGTTTAAAAAAGCAAAACTAGTATTCAAATTTTGCTTCTTTAAGCAAATCAATTATAAAAAATGAAAAAAATATTGTGCCACTCATAGATTATGATACATATTTCAACAATACCAAAACATTCTTCAAAATTTTCTTTTTTGATACGGTGAAAGGTAATTTTCCTAAATAAACAATTTTGAAGATGAATAACAGATTCGAAAACCCAGGCTCCCATTGATGGGAAAGAACGCATGCATCCAAGAATTATCTCCCACTGACAGTAAGTTTTGTTAAATAATTTGTATACTCTTGCACTATTTACTTTTTTACACATTACATAATTTTACTAAAACTTAATTAATTTCAGAAACCTATCGCACAAATGGAAGTTCACTTTCGGCAGTTACAATCCATAGACGGCAATGTATCGAACTTCTTTGGTGCAACCACATACATGGCATTATTTATATTCTACACATATTGCTTAATGTACTAAAATAAGTCTGCTGAAAAAATCGCAACTTAATCGAAAATCCACTTTCAGTCATTCCCATTTATTAAATGTAATGTACACTGGTGTCGAAAATTAAGGACCAGTTAGAAAATGCTAATTTTTAAGTAAGCGAATACTCAAAAGGAAATAATATAATTCGAATAATTACTATCCCTGCAGCACAGCTAGTCCATATAGCATCTCATTCATACCACACATGGTCACAAATGTCACAGTCACTACGGTGAAACAAAAAATAGGAAATTCCACACGTCTCATTATGAGTCTCAAATGATCACTATATGTGACTCCACTGATTCGTCAATGTGACTGCTGCTTTGTGACGAGTCATCAAGTGACTTTACAATGTAGTTACATTGTGACTCTCATGTGACTGTCATTTTTAGACTCAATTTCAAAGTCATCATGAACGTTGCATTATGATAAGTCACTAAATAATATCACATTATAGCCACATGGTGACTTTTCACAAAAGAGCACAATGGTGACTTCACAGTAGTGTCTCTGTCACCTGAAAGTCATTATATGACTTTAATGTGACATTATTTAGTAACTTATTACAATGCAGCGTTCACGATGACTTTGAAATTGAATCTTCAGATGACAGTCACATGAGAGTCACAATGTAACTACATTGTAAAGTCCCATGGTGACTCTCCACAAAGCAGCAGTCACAGTGACGTCTCAGTGGAGTCACATATATTGATCATTTGAGACTCATAATGAGATGTATGGAATTTCCTATTTTTTGCTTCACCGCAGTGACTGTGACACTTGTGACCAAGTGTGACATGGACTAGCTGTGCTGTAGAAATAGTAATTATTCGAATTATATTATTTCCTTTTGAGTATTCGCGTACTTGAAAATTAGCATTTTGTGACTGGTCCTTAATTTTGGACAGCAGTGTATATCAGTTCTTTTTCGTAGTTCACGTATATGATCTATAGAATTTATAAGTATCAAGCAATACACTATAATTTAGTTAATCTTGAAAACATACGCTGCAATGCAAAAATATACATACCCCTTAGAATTTGATAATTTTGAAAAATATCTTGACTTTTGTGAAAAGAGATAGACATTAAATGAATGTAAGGGGTAACTGAAACGATACAAAAAGAAAAAGAAAATTCATATTTAATTAATCATGCATAGGAAAAAGTACAGAAAATGTGGTTTCTTTCTAGTGCAAAAGTATACATGCCCAGCATTAAAAAAACGCTAATGTTTGTTTTTGTAGTTACAAAAGGAAACTAAAATAATTACATGGATGTCCGTGACGTCGGATGATGTCATAAATAGGGGATGGCATGCTTTCAATTCTATTTATTAACGTAGGTTTCTCAATTTCATCCCAATTTGCGGAGCCCGTCTTTGATTTCATATTGTTTGTTTTACGCACACATTTTGCGAACTAACATTCCCCCACAGGTTCCCCATAGGTTTGCAATCTGGGGAACAAAGTGGACAATTCAAAACATTAACTTTTTGTTGCTTCAACCAATCACATGTACTGCGACTGCTAAGTGAGAAAAACGAACTTTTCTTTCCGTAAGGGGTCTCATGACTCTTAAAGCTTCAAAATTTTCGAAATTGTAATTTTTTAAAATGTTAAACGCCTATTTTTTCCGAACATTTTGATATAATTGATTCCTTGAAATTACCTTTAGAACAGAAATTATGGCTTTTAGTATTTTACCCGCTCAACAGCTGAAGTGGCGTATCCAAAAGTTTGAAGTCATTTTTCTGCAAATGACGTTTTCGGGCATAACGCGCACGATATCTCAGAAACTTCTGAATATTTTTTCAGGAAATTTTTGAAACATATGTTTCATGTTAATCTGGATAAACTGAACCTAAATTTCCCTTTTTATTGTTCAAAAAAATATTTTTTAAGTGATTATACTGTTGAAATTTTCAAAATTTTGCCTTTTCTAGATACAACTTTGTATTAAAAATATAAAAATGCTTTAAATACAAATTTATTTAGGTTCAGGATAATTATTATAATCTGAAGTATAAGTAGACACCAAAATTTTCATTCTAGTTGCAAAATTTATTTTGTAATCCTGCGCGTAAGCTGTTATACCAGTTTTCTGCTCGTCAAATGTCTGGCACATTGAGCTGCCATATAAATGCTAATTATGCATCGTGCATTTTTTTAACCCTTAATTGCATGAATTATTCTTTTAGAATCGTGTTTTTTATTTTTATATTAAGGATTAGACACCAGAAATCTTAAGATAGATTTTTAACTTTATTTAGTAGCATATTTTTGTAATTTTTAGCGGATTAATATTTCTATATAAATACAGTGGTTGTAAGAACTTAATTTATGTATTAAAAATTAAATAAAAAGGTGATGGAAATTTACATCACTATGCAATTAAGGGTTAAAATACATTAAATGAAAGAACATACATATATCTTTCACCCCAGTAAAAATTTTGTATTAATATGATATACATTTTAAGATATTAAATGTGGAATGCGTTTTTTTTTTTCATTTTTTCCAATTTTAAGAGTTCAGAGACCCATTAATCGTCGAAGATACGGGATAAGCATCTTGCAATATCTGTTGGTACTCACAAGGAAGGTCTCCTTACTGGACATACTCAGAATATGTTTAAAAAAAATGGTAGTGAAACTACTCGTGTATGTAATAAAGGATCAGTTAAATTTAGCGGCGGAATTCCAGTAGAAAGTCTGTAAAAAATAAAATACTTTCGGATATTTGGCGCAAAAATACGAAAGCGACTCGCGATTTGGCGAGCAGGATTTCTCCTCGCCAAAAGCAAACGATTTCAGTCAGGTTTCGTACGGGTACCGATTTTCAAGGCGCAATATCAGCATTTTCTTATCTTATCTTATCTTATAAAAAAATAAATCAAGTGCTAATGCACGAAATTTCTCCTTATTTCAGGAGAGATTATCTATAACAAAATACTGGTATCGAAGAATTTTTTGGTTTGAAAATTCCAGGATCCGTACGAACCCTGTTAATGAATTTGAAAATTGCTTGTTAATTGTTTTTTAGAATACGCGGTATTTAATGACTTTAAACTTAATCAATGAAAGAGTTTATCAAATATATTTCTTTATTGCACATACATGATGCTTGTTACTTTAGTTATTTAATTTAATTACTGGAAAAATATTTCTATTGTTGCAAGATGCAAATATTTATTTTAAGTTATAGCAAGCTTACATTGAATTTTTTATTATTTAATTTGTTTCTTTTATATTTTTTAAGTTCTAAATACTATTTACTCATTTCATTTGCAGCAATGTTTATTTAAAATGTTCTACAAAGTAGTAAACAATTCCTCCTATTATTTCTTTTTATTACCTATTTGAATGAAAATTTACCATCGTTTTATCCTCCAATTCAAGATTATTTAAATTTAAACGGGCGGCTGTTCAAAAATAAAGTTCACATAAAGAATTCTGCCATTATACATTTCCATATCGAAGAACAGATTGTTTCCATAACAACAAAATCAAATCTACAGTATTCAATCAGACTTATTTTTGAGTTTGAAACACTTTAAATCAATTTAAATTTTGTTTTAAATCGTAAAATATGATAGCTAAATATCATTATAAATATTAGGTGTATCGGAAAGTTCTGTCCGATAATGTTATTTCACGCCTACTTTAAAAAAAATTCAGATTTCGTCATTGGTACCGCTTTTTTAAATCGTATAATTCATCTTCAAATCGTATAATTCATTTCAAAAAAGTGATGACAATGAAGAAATCTGAATTTTAAAAAAGTGTGCGTGAAATAACATTATCGGACAGCAGAACTTTCCGGTTAACCTAATACATATAAATATATATGACAAAACTTATTTTTCAAATGTAACATAAAAAGTTTTTTTTCTTAAAGAGTATATTCGACATAAAAGTGTATTTCTTAAAAGTTTTATTTCATCGCCATTTGGTGATAAATCGCTAAATAAACGAAATGTTCATTATTTTTTTACGAACACTCTATCGAAGTTTCGTCGCAATTTTTTTATGAACCTATGCATCCACATGAGAGGAATATTCTGTAATTTTTTTCAGATTTTTCTGTGTACACTGGTGGAAATTGATTTATCAAATCACGGTTTTTTAACAAGAACTTCTATAATATTCATTAAAAACGAATGAAATTTCATACGTTACATATGCTATGTACAAAAAATAATTTAGAAAAATAAAATTTCATACTTATTAATAAACTAAAACATAAGGTAAAAATTAGATTTTAGTAACATAAAAACATGGAAATTGATTTATGAAATATCACATTTAATTAAAATTAATAGTTAGTGAAGCCGCTTTTATTCATCAGAGTTTCTTTTATTCTAGATGGCATTGATAAAACAAGATTTTGAATGTATTTCTGATCAATTAATTTCCAGTTTTGACAGATTGAAGCTTTCAATTCTATAAGTGACGTGTACTGAATCCCATTTGCATAAATCATTCGAACAAGCTATCCTCAAACGTTTTCGATGGTGTTCAGATCAGGACTAATAGGTGGATAATCTAAAAGAACAATATTCTTTTCGTCAAACCAATCTTTCATTCAGTGGCGTGGCGTGAAAATTTTCGGTGGTCATCGCAATTATTTAAGTTTGTGGTGAAAAATTATTAACTCTAAAATTCAATGGTTGAATGTTCAAAAAAGAAACTTTAAATCTTACCTTCACTTATACATGAACTCCAAATGTTCTACTAAAACTGGATCGTAGAGTTTTAAAAGCTTATTAAGAGTTTTAAAATATTGCTTGGTCATCGCCGCATCCAGCGATGACCGGACGCCACGCCGCTGCTTTCATTGCATTTGAAATATGAATACTTCCATTCTTGCATGAAGATGTAATCTAAACCGTAATATTGCCATGCAAATGGAAGAAGTGAATTTTCTAAAACAAAACTGTAATCAAAAGAAGTCTGGCGACCGTTTAAAAATACAATTTCATTTTTGCCATCATAAGCTATCGCTGCCCAAATCATCAAACTTCCGCCATTAAAATTTCTTTTGAATGTAGATTTTGATTCTTTTCGGAGATCCCTCCAATAATACGTCAAACCATCCGGGCCATCCAAATTAAATCTTTTTTCGTCGGAGAAAATGACTTTCTTCCAATTGTCACCCATTGTCATGTACTTCTCGCAATACTACAAACGCATCTGCTTGTGATGCAGAAGTAATTTTGGACCAGACTTCATTTTCGACCAACTCAAGCTTCGTGAAGAATGTAAAATTTGCCTAACGCTTCTAGAAGTAACAAGAAGGGATAGATCTGCACAAATCTTCTTTGAAGTGTGGTCGGCTTTCGATGCAAGTTGAAGAATCCCCCATTTCTCTCTCTTACTTAAACGTGGATTACATTTTTTTTTAAATTTTTCCCATAATTTGCTGGATCTTTTCTGTAGTTATATTTTACACCAACTGATCTTTTAATTAATTTTACTAATTTCCGTAACAGAATTTCCACATCCTATATATGCATTGATTTTAGCTCTTTTTTCCTCAGACAACATCTTTCGTTTACCCATCGTGAAAAGTATAACTGAAACGTATTTCTTCCAAAATATAACACTTTTTATGTCTACTGTGCATGTCACACTACCTTCTTTTATGCAAATTTTCGTCATATTACTTCGGAATAGCCAATGAAATGTGAGATTTCATAAATCAATTTCCATGTTTGCATATTACGAAAATCTAATTTTTGACTTTTTATTTTCGTTTAATATTAGTTGTAAAATTTTAATTTTGTAATTCATTTGTTATACATACTATGTATATCCCATGAAATTTCATTCTTTTTTAACGAATATTATAGAAGTTCTTGTTAAAAAACCGTGGTTTCATAAATCAATTTCCACCAGTGTATGTTTGTATGGAGACCTTCCTTGTCACTACTAATCTTTTTTGATGTTGTGAAGTTCCAGCTGAAGCTTATCACGAGCAGTGAATGTTCTCCATACCATTAAGCTATCTCCTGAAAGTTTTTTTTAGAAAAGTATCTGTGTTCCTTTCATAAATCTCACAAGTAATATGCGAAACTATCTGGCCTGTAGAGACTGCATTTCTTTTCGTCACTAAAAATAATTTGAAACATAAAAATTGATTTATAACGTTTGTCTTTTTTATCCTTAATTCATGAAAAAAAGATAGAACTTACATATTTCCAGACTGTGGCCATGTTACTACGACAAAATTGCAATCGTACTTCTTTGTGTCTAGGTTTCAGACTTAAAGAAAGATTCATTTTGGCAAAAACAAGATTTGAATCACGTTTAATTGTTCGATGAACGGTATCTCATGAAACGTTAAGCTGTAATTCTGTCTTCACTTCCTTTGCATTTTTCATTTCATTTGTTACAGCCCTAAGAATTTGCCGTTCTACACGTTTTGAATATTTGCGAGGACGTCTTGTTTGCTTTTTAAGTCCATAATTTTGTTGTTATATAACAAAATTTGGATTGCACCGACAGAACGTTTTAATTGCTTTGAAGGGATGAAATTGACAAACCTACGTTAATAAATTTTATTGAATGTATGCCATCACGGATTTATGACACCATCCGACGTCACGGACGTCCTTGTAATCATTAATTTCCTTTTGTATTCACAAAAACAAACATGGATGTCTTTTTTTACGTATACTTTTGCATTAGCAAGAAACTACATTTACAGTATTTATTCATATGCTATTAATTAAATATGCATTTTTTACCTTTTGTATTGTTTTAATTACTACTTACATTCATCTAAAGTTTTTCTCTTTTCCCAAAAGCAACATGTTTTTCAGAATTGTCAAATTATAAGGGGTATGTACAGTTTTGCATTCTGATGCATATTACAACTGAAACACACAGTTTCAACGACATCTCAATATTATATATGCATTTAATTACGTTAACAATAGTGTAACAATATTAAAATGTACTTCAAAAAATTATTATTTACAGACACTAATAACATTGAAGTGTTTTGCGTTTTCCTAATGTTATGCGCATTATTTTGCGTAAGAAAAATGTTATAATGTTGCTCAATCATGCTTCAATTTCTAACTGTTTGATATCGTGTGAAACCAATGAAATGTACTTCCAACAATTAGACCATAACGCAATTGAATATTTTTGAATATCATCTCTGTAAATAAATTTTAAGTGCTATAATTTGTATTTTAAAGTGGGAAAATGCTATGGTAAATTTCGATAATATACAGGGTGTTTATAAAGTCCCGGACCCATTTTGATGTTTAATAACTCATAAAATAATAAAGATAGATTAAAATTAATAACATAAATGGTTAGATAGACTCAAAAAGTTTCACGACCCTTGTCAATGAACTTCCACGTGTGCCTCCTTTGTCGCACGGAGAATATCAAGTCAATTTCACACCAGGTAGCGGCAAGCATGTCGGCATCCACAGAGGCTATTGCGGTTGTAATTCTGGCTTTTAAGTCATCAATGTTCGACACTCTCCTCCTGTAAACATTGTCCTTTACAAATCCCCAAAGGAAAAAGTCCAGCGGCGTTGTATCAGGTGATCTGGGTGGCCAGGGAATTGGACCCCCTCGCCCAATCCATCTTCCTGGAAAATGGTCATTCAAAGAAGTACGAACGATGGTACCCCAATGAGGTGGTGCACCATCTTGTTGCAAAATGACATGTGGCTGGATTATCTTTTTGGTAAATTCTTCTGCAATTTCTCTGTGCTTGCACTATCGATTTTGTTTCTATGAACCACCATAAAATCTGTGCATTCTCTTGTGGTGTATGCATTCTCCTTAATATTCGCTCGAATAAAACATCACATACAAAAGTAACATAGAACAAACACATCAAAAGTAAACATAACATTGCAATAGTTTCCAAAAACAAAAGAGAGGAAAATGCAATTAATAAGCAGACGATATTTAGAAAAGTATAGATATTTAGACTGGAAAATGACATTATCTGACATTAACCACACGCGCAGACGATATGTACAAAAGTAAAGATATTCAAACCTGAAAAGGAAAATATATGAGTTATTTCTTCAATAAAGGCCATAAGTTTGTTTATATCTTCCTTATTTTATGAGTTATTAAACATCAAAATGGGTCCGGGACTTTATAAACACTCTTATATCAATTTCATAATGATTGAAGCTGTGGAACATCATTAAAATGCATTTCAAACAATAATCCCTCATAGACTATAATCTATCGGAATTTTCAGTATCTTTGCAAACAAAATATAAATGCCACACTATTTTCTATAGCAAACATGTTATAGTAGGTTCAATAACATGCATAATTTTAGTAATGGTTAATGTTGAAGTACATAATTAAATGTACATCAGACAGTTAACTTCCTCCCCGTTGAGGTTGACCATGATGTATCTGAATTCTCCTAGATGTCCCAGTAAATAACTAGAAACACCACACACTTGTGTTACAATAGAGAACGTGAAAGAGTAAGCTTCAATAGCATACAGGGTGATTTAAAATATATATAAACACACCAATATATAAGCCCCTAGCTGTCTTACCATTCACGGGAACTGGATGAAATTTAGGTTTAAAATATTTTGAGGTATGTGCTCAATAATCATATGAAAAACAACAGCTAAACTCTAAAAGTTACGGTTACAGTGAGAAAATTTCAAATGACAAAACCTAATTCTTTTTTATTGGAATGGGATCTTCATATTGAAAAACCATAAATAGCTTTGGAACGGTAACTGCAGCATGAAAATCGCCGCTGCTAGACAGACTAAGAAGAAAAGTGAAAACAACCAATAAGGACAGAGAAGCAACAAAAAGCAGAACATTTTATTGTGTTTCACAAATTTTCCACGTGACCACCTTCACACACGATGCCACTTTGCATGCGGCAGATGGTGGATAGAACTGAAGCACGTACCATGGTAAGAGGAATCTGCTTAGCCTGACATCTTATATCATCTTTCAAATCAGATGCAGTTTGCAGATTACATACATATAAGATGTAAATTTCCAACTGGGCGAAAAATGTCCGGGCCAGGATTCGAACCCGGGACCTCCCTGGCTGAAGCCGCCAGTGCTCTGCCATCTGAGCTATCCCGGACGATTCTGGTCGAACTTTTTCACATAGCTAACCTTGAAGATTACAGCATCTGGTCTGATAACCTGGTTCAGCTCAACAGAATAAATCTCAGGTAAGCTGCCAGAATAAATCTCAGGTCTCTGTTGAGCTGAACAAGGTTTCAGACCAGATGCTGTAATCTTCAAGGTTAGCTGGGTGAAAAAGTTCGACCAGAATCGTCCGGGATAGCTCAGATGGCAGAGTACTGGCGGCTTCAGCCAGGGAGGTCCCAGGTTCGAATCCTGGTCCGGACATTTTTCGCCCAGTTGGAAATTTACATCTAATATGATTTGTTTACCAATTAGAACAATTGTGTTAATATTAATCTAGTACATACATATACTTTGCACTTTGATATTCCCACAGCCAGAAGTCCATTGGAGTGAGGTCAGAGGACCTTGGCAACCACGGAAACCATAAAAGGCGCGAGTTAACTCTGTCACTAAACTGTTGTGTTAAGAAACGTTTGACAGAAGACTCCACATGTGGGGAGCGCCATCTTCTATCCACACGGCGTCAGATAGAGCATTTCGCTGTTGGAAATTGGGAATTACGTAATTAGTCAACATTTCTAGTTAGCCAGCACTCATTACCGTACACGTTTGTAGGCCTGCAACATTAAACCCTTAAACAAAGTAAGGGCCAAGGATGAAGGTGCTTATTATACCGCACCACCAGTCACTTTCTTCGTGTAACGGAAGTCAAGCATATCATGGGGATTATTGTCTGCCCAGTGCATGCAGTTCTTCGCATTATCGTTACCAAATAAACGAGAAATTGGCCTCGTCCGTCCACAGAATGCGTAAAGGACAGTTGTCATCCTCATCATACCGGATGAGGAATTCATTCCCAAAATCTAGCCGTTGTTGCTTATCACCCATCTGCAACATCTGGACACGCTGGAACCGTTACGGAAACATTTGGAGAATAGAGAACAGAATCTTTGAGACCGTAGAATTTGGCAACTGCAGAACGCGTGAAACAACGTGTGCACTTTAAAGAAGAACTTCGCTTATCGTCTCTTGGACTTCTGCAACAGCAGGAACGAAAGGTCTTTCAGGCCGAGACCGGTCGCATGCGAAAGCAATTTCTTAAAATTTGCGTCGTAATTTGTCCCGTACAGCTTTTTCAATACACGGAACTCGGTGTAGCCCATGGTTTCTGCTGGATACGCAATGCTTCTGCGGCATTTTCTCTGTTCAGGTAATAAATCTTTACAATTTCCCCCACGTTCTTTCCCTGTAAGAAGCTTTTTCAGAGTGCAAGATACGCGGCACGCGTTTTACAGTGTCTTTTCTTTCACTTAGTGCAACGGCTTCAGTCAGTCATGACAATGTCGTACTCTGAACCAGGAAATCTGCGTACCCTGGTCTCTTCTCGTTTCGAGGTAGATTCAATAGGCAGGGATCAGAGCCAAAGACACAGGTTCAAGTTCAACCAGATGGGGAGACTTAAGCACTAAATTCTCAATCTGGGAGCCGAAGACCCAGGTTCAGCTAGGTGAGGAGGCCTACCAATTGGCTTGAGCTCAACAAGCCCAACCGTCTGAAATGTTAAGTCATTAGAAAATAAAGTTGTGGTTTGATGAGCGCCACAGTTGTTTCCCCTTTTCTTCTTAGTCTGTCTGGTGTCGGCGATTTTCGTGCTAGGTACCGTTCCAACGCTATACATTGATTTGTGCCAAAATTTTATGTGCAAGAAACTTTTGAATATTTTTATAGAAATCAGCGAGCGTTAAACAATACACAGGAAACATTCAGTTTGAAGAAATAGTTTTATTCTTAAAGTAATAATTTATTTTAAAGAAAAACTCTGACCACACTTTAAATAATTATATATAATATAGTTTTTACTATGGAGATCACATTCCAATAAAAAAGTAGGTGTTGCCATTTGAAATTTTCGAAATTTTGTCACTGTAACCGTAGCTGTTAGAGTTTAACTGTTGTTTCTCATATGATTCTTGAGCGCATAACTCAAACTACTTTAAACCAAAATTTCATTCAGTTTCTGCGAACGGTATGATAGTAATGGGCTCATATATCGGGACAGATTTCTTATAATCACCCTGTACATCAATTTACTAATGTTTGAAATTGTCGTACATCAATAAAGTACACATCAAATAATTCTTCCCTGTAGACCATAATGTCGAATTATTTTCAATTTCTCTGTAAACGAACTCTAAATGCTACACACTTCATTGCAGTCCAGTTTTAATAACGGACATGATATAATAAGCTTCAATAACACACATCCTTTTAGCAAGTTGTGGTACATCATTAAAATGTTCTTCAAATGCAGTTATTCTCCGTAGACGATAATGCATTCAAATTATTTTGGATATCCCTGAAAACGAACTACAAATTCTACACCTTTTAGTTTCAGCAACGACATGCTATAGTAATAAGTCAATTTAGTAATGTTTGACGTTGCGGTAAACTTGTATCAATGTCTATGTATATTTACGGTATTTAGAGGGCGTACAGACAGACAGACCAAAGTCATAAAAATTTTTAAACTTCAACTATTTTGGAAAGTATTAAAAAAATAATAAAAGAAAGCGTTGCATTACTAACATCCATTATTATATAAAATGTTAGATATACATCTATGATTCCCTAACTAATCTTCCACAGAACATTTTTTTAAGTTATTGTTTTTTATTTTACTGGCCCACCTGAAATTTATAATTTGAAAACTACTGAAGATAAATTCTATGTAAATCTTAATTATCTTATAATTTTTATAAAATTATGCACTACGATGTAGGATCTAAATATTTTATTTGTAAATCGCATTTTCTGCTCTATATCTGAATTCAAGAATGAATACTTCGTCCAAAATTTCTAGGCACCGTCAGTAATTTGTTTTGAAATATGTATTTCTATTACAGGATATTACATGTAAATTAAACACGATTTGAAATATTAACTGTCATATTTTCTGCTTAATTTTATTTTAAATAGTTAAATTTAGAGTAATTGAGGTGATATAATTAAGTCAAAAAGAAAAAAAAATAAACAAAAAATAAACAAAAAAAATTCTCTTTATGTCTATGAACAACGCAATTAAAGTTTTAGCACTGAATGTAATTTTTAAATATTTTCTTGTTTTAAATATTTTCTTTGCAGACATTTAACTTAATTTAATTTAGAGAACACAAGACGGCAGCACCAGAACCAAGGAACAAAAAATATTATTTATTCATATTTTTAAGAACAACAAAATAAAAGTTTCATTATTGAATTTTTTTTTTTTTTTTAAATACAGTAATTTTTTTCTGCATAATTTTGTTTAATTCAATTCATGATTTTTATCCAATAAAAAATATGTTTGTACATATACTTAAAAACTGATGATAAAGCTACTTGTGAGATTCTGTTTTGAGAAATAAAAAAATATTTTGTTTGTTTCATCTTTTATTTCGCAAATAGTTGATTAAAAAATAATAAAATAAAATAAACTTGTAAACGGTTATAGTACAATTATTGTAGAGATGATATTACTTGGAAATTGTGCTCAAGCTATTAGCCAAGATATTGCTAAAAATTAAAATGTAATAATCAGAAGAGAAAAAAAAAATGAAGCTTGTAACTTAGTATTTATGTACAGGTGGAAAAAAAAGTAAACACCCCCTACTAACTCCTCAACAAATTATCGTAGAAGAAAGTTACTGGTACCGAACGATTGGAAATAAGGTCTACTTTTAAATGATGTATGTAAAATTTACTTAGGGGGCATCTACATATTAAAACGAACCATAACTTTGTTTTTTTCAATAGCAGTACACAATTCTGACAGCATAAATGAACTCTACACCCTCCAATTAGCCTAAAAACAAATTTTTATGCAATTCCTACCATAAGTTTCAGAGAAATTAATTATTTTAAAACGAGCGTACTTTAAGGACTGTATCCATATTGAAGTTCCGTACTCGATTGTTAACCGAGAGAGCCCCATTCTTGATCAAGGCACCTGAAGCGCCACTCAAGGAGTCAATGAAGCCAGTTAGATTACAGGACAGCAAAATAAATTTCAAAATATCTACTCACTTCTATCATAGACGGCCCCTTAAACCTTCATTTTGCCGTTTTTTAAGCATAATTTGAAAACTACTTCGAAGAAAAATGTGAAATTTTGGATTTCCATAAAGTAGGACTTAATAAATCTAAATCCATCAAAAAAAATTGTAGGTTGCAATTGATATTTTTTTCGAGTATTAATTTCATAATTCATAATTCATATTGTAAAATTATAAAAATTGCAAATTCAGCGTATTTATGTTTGGGTATATTAGTATTATTGCTACAAAAAAAAATAGCACATTAGGAGCATAATTTCAGGAGATATAAATAAAAATATGAAAATGTAATTTAACATTAGAAGCACTAAATTTTGAATGTTTATAATTCAAAAACTTATGATTCAAATGACTTGAAATTTGGTGTCTAGGCATAGTTTGAACCGAAGGTTTGAAATATCTCGTTGAAATTGGGTATTGTCATTGAAAAAAAATGAAGTTTGGATTTGTTTTAATATGTAGATGGACCTCTAAGCAAATTTTTGTATACATCATTTAAAAGTAGATTTTATTTCCAATCGTTCGGTACCCAGTCACTTTCTTCTACGATAATTTGTTGAGGAGTTAGTAGGGGGTGTTTACTTTTTTTTTCCCACGACTGTACTTTATACTCGTGCTATGAATATAGTTTTCACTATAATTACAGATATAAGTTTTATTATTGAATACTGTTTATTCTTATTCCTCTAAAGAATTTTTTTGTAAGATTTTACTATATTTACTTATTTACATTTAGAGCAAATGAGATGGCAGCACTAGGAAAAATAAAATATTTATTATATTTTGTCTAAAACCTAAAAATGTAAAGTTAGATTATTGAAAAATGTTGTAGAAAATATTTTTATTGCATCAGTTTATTTTATTTCCTTCGAGTAAATAAATGGCAGAATGAGCACTAAGACAATAAAAAGGTTTAGTTTTGTAGTTATGAGTTAGAAAACAGTTTTATTATTAAATACCGTTTATTTGTTAATTTTTACTGTAAATATATTTCTCGCATGTCTATTTTGTTTATGTATATATTTAAATTAAGAATTATTGAGATGACTGCACCGAGATCAAGAAAACAACAACAACAAAGTTCTCTTTCTGCCCTTTAAATATGAAATTAAGTGTTATTAAATAACACCTTTTTTTGCATCATATTATACTATATTATTTATTTATTTAAATTTATTGTAAATAAGATAGCAGTACCAGAACCATAAATATAAGAGAATGGAATTTCTTAGTTATTAGCCAGAAAAAGAATAAAGTATTTTTCATTTAATATTGTTTATTTATTGAAATTTAGAGTAAATTTGATGGGTGAATAGTGATAAAAAAACAAAAACTTTCATTCTCTTTGTGTCTAATTAGTACAAAAATAAAATTCCATCGTTGAATAGTATTTAATATCTTGTTCTGTGCATATTTTCTGCTTTATTTTATTTTAGATAGTTAAATTTAAATTTAGAGTAATTGAGATGACAGCATCAAGTCGAAAAAAAACAATTCTCTTTCTGTCTATGGAAAGACAATTAAAGTTTTAGTATTCAATGCTATTTATTAATAATTTTTTGTTGTACATGTTTTCATTGCGTCATTTAATTTAATTTGATTTAATTTACAGTACATCAGATGGCAGCACCAGAACCAAGTAAGCAAAACATCTTTTTTGCTCCTCTGTATAATAATCGGAAAATGAAAGTTTTATTATGATTTTTTTTTTTTTTTTTTTATGCTGTAGGGGTTTTTCGGGCATAATTTTCTTTAATTTAATTTAATCAATTTATTTTTTTATTTTCATTTAGGATGAAAAAGACGCGAGCACCAGGAACAATAGAACTAAAAAATTAAATTTCGTAAGTTACAAAATTGAATAAAGTTTTATTATTGAATACTATTTGTGTATTTATTTTGCTGTACATAATTGTCTTGCATCATTTTATTTTACTTATTTATTTAAACCTCCTAGTAAAATTAGGATCTTTATTGACCCCATTTTTTTATTTCGAACCAGAAGAAGAAAAAAAAAATTAACATAACATATAATAATAATAATAATTAAATAGACTTCTCGTTGGAAGAAACTACATTTTATTGAATCGAATTTTTGGTTCAAAACATGGAAAATTAAGAACACTCATAAAAAAGTATTACAAAGTACTTGGAGAATTAGTTAATTTACGATAAATAAGGTGGCAGCACCGGCTAACCAAGCTGCTAGTCGTTCAGCTTCCGAATACCCCTTACTAATATTAAGTCAAAGGACATTTAATGCGTTTGTATATTTAAAATATCTCCTTGGAAAATTAATATTTTTAACTTCTTTTTTTTTCTGTGTACTCTTCTTAAAGGATGTCTCCGTTTTTCTTAGCTCTCAAAATATTTCTAAAATGTATACTTAATTTTATATGAAGTGTTAAAATCTAACTCACAGTTCGTCAGATTTTAACACATAAAATATTAAATTAAGCATAGATTTTAGATATATTTTGAAAGCTAAGAATAAAATAAACATATTTTATGAAGAGTACAAAGAAAAAAGCAATTAAAAACATTAGATTCCTGAGGAGATATTTTAAATATACGGATGCATTCTACGCCCATAAACTTATCATTAGTGGTTGGTTGGTTGGTTGTATTTATGACGGCCAATTATCTGCACTAGGGATATAGGCCCAGGGGGAGTGCCCTTCGTGGGGTCTTTCTAAGGGAACCTAACCCGTATTAACGCTTGGAAATCCAAGGTTCGAAGAAAACCACGAAAACTCCGAACGATTAGGCCGACGGGCGCGATTGGGATCGAACCCAGCACCTCCCGTCTACCAGCTTCGAGAGCAGAACCTCTCAGCCACTGGTGGGGCCTTATCATTAGTGAGGGGAATTTCGGAAGCTGAGTGACTAGCAGGCTATAGTCTGTAAGAAGTAACAATTGTTACTTCTTTAATTTTTTTTTTTACTTTTTACTACTTATCTACTTTTCTCTCATTTATTTTTTTAAGCGTTTAATGATAAAAAAAGAAGGAATTGGTCATTAATGCCATTAATTTAAAGGGTGCTAATCAGTGAAAATTATCAGGAATGAGTTCCCAGATAGCATGAACATTAGCAGCAAGTTTGATTTTTTCTGACATTATCTTGTCGTGACAAATTTGAATTGAGAAATTCCCAGCAAATTTCCCGAAAGGTATACCATTCCCCACTTGCATGAGTAGTTTGTTGTGAAACTGATGGCAAGACTGTCTTTAATTCACGAAAGTGACGAAAGGAAAATATCCCGTTTTCATCACCATAAACAAGTTATGGTAGTATTTGTACTTTTCAACGCGAGCCTTTTTTGGTATTTGATAAGTATAGCGTTTAAAAATAGCGGTGCCAACAGAATAAAATTTCTACAATTTCTGCGTATGTGCTGATTGTCTATTCTCTCAACAGAGGGATTATTTGCTTTCGTTACTTTCATTAATTAAAGACAGTCTTGCCATCAGTTTCACATCAAACTACTCATGCAAGTAGGGGATGGTATACCTTGCGGAAAATTTGCTGCGAATTTCTGAATTCAAATTTGTCACGGCAAGATAATATCAGAAAAAAATCAAACTTGCTGCTAATGTTCATGCTATCTGGGATTACCTTAACTTGTTTATGGTGATGAAAGTGATGCATGCACCTTCTGACGGTGTGTTCGCATCAATAAACCTGATCACGTCTATGGACCCCTCCGAAGGGGTTAAACTTATTGAGTAACAGTTATAAACAGATAGTGGGGCGTGAAAAGATTACTACTTTGCAGTATTTTGGATTACTTGTTTGCCGTTAATTTGCAATAAATTTGATACTGCATGAATTTAACTTGCACGACAAGTTAACTGCAAGTTCAAAGTGTGGTGACTTCGACGTTTGCGTTATATTGCTGCAGTCTTGGTATGAACTTTCAGTCTTCTCATGCTGACTTTGCTGCAACTTAGAAAGTTTTCAAAGCAAGACAGCTGCAAATTTTCTGAAAATTAAAAATGCTATCTGGGGTAATTTTAAAACTGAATATTAAAATCGCTCCATCAAATCAATAAATACATTTTAAAAAGAATTTTTCAACTGTTATTTTTGTATATGAATTTCCCCCGTATATAAATAGATAGAAGATAAAAAAGAGAAGAGATAAAAATGTCTCGGAATATTTTTACTTTGCTTACTTCCGGGGCAAAAATGTAATATAAACGACTAGATTATAAGTAATCTAAAAGTTTTTATGGAATCTAAAGTTTTCTATCTTTTTTTGTTTCGTCTCTTTTTTTCGGAGAAATGAATATTTATACTGTTGAAAGATAATGGAGAGAAGATGAAGTCATCCTTTTCTTATACATATTATATTTGTCAGGATGAATTTCGTAGACTAACACACGCACATTATCCTTGTCTAATTAACATTCAATCGACTATTGGCATAAAAGTCCATGCTGTTAGAACTTTTTCAAAGACAAATTAATATATATATATATATATCAATTTTGTGTCTTTATTATTCATTTGCAAACAAATTACAATATTTTCGTTTTCTTCGTTGTGGTGCTGCCACCCTTTATCAGATATAAACACTACATTTCATAATGGCCTTTTTAACTGCGTAAGAGATAAGTTGATAAAGCCCAGTTTTAGCTCCTGACTGGACCAAATTTTGTAAATATTTTTTCTAAAATGTTTTGATTGCTTTGCTAGAATTTAGGCTATAAAGTTACTGGATCTATAATTAGTTTTTGTCTGAAGACTATTTTAATATAGTATCCAAAATCTGAAACAAGATGACCAAAATTATCTGACATGATCTGATGATGATGACAAGAGGATCAAGAGGATCAAAATGAAGATCCAGGACCAAACTTTTAAAATATATTTTTAAAGATGTTTAAATTGTTTTTCTAAATATTAGGACATAAAGTTACTGTTTTTATGATTGCTTTTTCTTTGAAAATGTTTTAATATGTTATGCAGGATCTGAAACAAGATGATTACGATGATCTGACGGGATCTGATGCTAAAGCGAAGATGATCAAGAGATGTGGACAAGATGAAAATTCAAAACCAAATTAAAAAAAAAAATCCAACATGTTTTGGTTGCTTTTTATAAAATTTGGGGTTTAAAGTTACTTATTCTATTAATGCTTTTTGTCGGAAGACAATTTTAATATTTTATCCAAGGTTTGAAAAGGGATGACCAATATGATCTCATACGATCTGATGATGAGGATGAAAAGATGAAGATGCAGAACCATATTTTTAAATATTATTTTCTAAGATGTTTCGGTTATTTTGCTAAAATTTAGGATATGAAGTTACTACTTCTAGGATTGCTTTTTGTGTAAAGACTATTTAAATATGTTATCCAAGATCTGAAACATACGTTATTTACCAACATATTTTCATGTATGCCGACATTTATTAATAACCTTGTTTTATATATATATACAGTGTGCCCACGTATAACCTGACCGACCTTTATTTTCGTATTATTACCGTTCGTCCTAGATGCATACTTCCAATTACAAAAATGGTCAAAATTAGGTGCAGGGTTAAGATAAAAAATGTTTGAAGCGAAAAAACACTTTAGTGAAGATTTACAGAATCTAAATTTTTATAAGGTCCCCCGATCCTATAAGTTATATTTAGTAAAATTTCCCTGTTACACTGGCAAGTAAGGCAAAAAAAACCCCGTTATTCTACGATTAAAATTGACCGAGTAATAGCTGTTTAAAGTTGGAGTATATTTTTTGCTGCATATTAGGGGTCATTCACAAATTTAGTAGAGATATAATTTCGTCAGATATATTAAAGAAATGGTTAAGAGTAAAATTAGCATTGCAATATAAATTTGAAATCTTTAATCATTCTGACACATTACTGCAAAATGTACAATTTGTATTGAACATCATAAGAGGATAAAAATAACAGATTTTTTGTTATATAAAAGGATGAAAAACAACAACCTCAATTCTTTACAAAATGATACATGTTTTAAAATGCTGTTAGATTACACTGTCTTTCAAATTTTGGGTTGTGGCATGTTTGTTAGCTTTTGAAAATTGATTCTCATGTACTTTTTAGCACTGAATCCGAAAATAACCTTCATTTTAAACAATCACGTCAGGAATTTTCTCAAATTCCAAATTTCAAAGTTAAAAAGCTAAAAGTTAAAATTGATCCCCCGTCCCCTCTCAATCTCATCGGATCATCGAGCTGTTTAGCTGTAAGAAACTCAGTAAAAGCCAAAAAATCTAATAAATTATTGAATTAAATAAAATTAAACTGAATAAAAACGTCTTACGTCTATTTTATAGTATCAGATTTTTCGCTATTTTTTAGCCTTGAAATTTGCAATTTCCGAAAAATCTTGACATGATGGTTAAAAGTGAAGGTAATTTTTTGATTCAGCGTTAAAAAATACATAAAATGTAATTATAAAAGTAAAAAAAAAAAAAAAAAAACCACAACCATCGCAGGTTAATGTATCTAATCTTAAAATTTTTCTTAAACTTCTTGACGGTAATCTATCTGAATTTTTTTGTGTTATCCTCAAATATAAGTATGTATAAGATGGTAAGAGTCAAAAATCATAATAATATTGCATTGTTATCGGATTTAAGTCAGTATGCAAAATTGATCTTCGATCGGACATTTGAAAGTATGTTAAAGCTCGAGTACAAATTTTAAACTGGAAAGACGATCATTGCAAGTTAAATAAAATCTTATGAAAATAACATAATTTTAGTTAAAAGAAGTCATAGCCTCAAATCCTTACAAAATAAAACATATGTTAAAATACAATTATTTTAATTAATCTGAAACTTCACTAATAAAAGCTAATCGCAATATTTGTACGATTTCTTTCAAAGCGCAGATACCTTGAAATAAGTTTAAGTACTTTATGCATTTTATACACCCTGAAAGCATCATCGAAATCATCTGTTTTGATATGTAAAAAAGTGGTATAAGTCATGCATTTCAAAATGTCATAACTCGGTCAATTTTAATGTTAGATGCATGGGACTTTTTTTGTCTTACTTCTTAGTGCCACAGTAAATTTTTACTAAATATCACTTATAGGACCGAAGGACCGTATAAAAATTTAAATTTCGTAATTTTTTAACAAATGTTTTTCTTGACCCAAATCGCTTTAAAAATAATTCTTTACCTTATTTAAACCATTTTTGTAATTGGAAGTATGCATCTAGGACTAACGGTTGCGAAAATAAAGGTCGGTCAGGTTATACGTGGACACACTGTATTTATATATAAAGCGTTTATAATGAAATCGTAGTTTTTACTCACATTTATATCTGAATAATAAAGTAAAGCATTTATAAAATGGACGCCTGTGCAATGAACGCTTCTTATATTGTAATTATGCAATTGAAAAATGCTGAAATACATTAAAACTTGCTAAAGAACCTGAGATTCTAATCTTACACAAACTACTTTTAAATAGTTTTTAGAGAAAAATCAATCGCAGAAACAGTGAATTTAGATCCCAAGTTTTATCAAAACAATCAAAATATCTTAGTAAAAAAAAGGTTCTGCTAAAAATGGGCCTTATCTACAAATCTCTTGTCACTTATCTTTGGATTTTTTTTTTCTACAAAAGTAATTAATATTGCAAATTCAAGGAGCGAGATTATTTCCTTAAGAAAATCGGTGTGTGCGAGATTTTCGTAACGGGGAAGGGGATGAAAAAAATTGGTGTTTACTTTCAATTGTAAAAAAAAAAAAAAAAAAAAAAAAAAAGTCAATGATAATTTTTAACTTTTACCGATTTAACCCGCTGTGTACCACTATTTCCGCAGAGAAATCTTTGCATTACTTAAACCCAGAAATTCTACAATTAAATAAAGCGAATAAGAGTACAATTTTTAAACAGTAGTACCTCGCGGGTCGCAGTTGGACCACAGTATTTAGAAATAAAGGCTTCATATAGGGTAGATTGGGTGAAGATGTCGTAGTTTTTGACTTGTTTTAAAAATCGCCTGTTGTTTTTATTTGTTATTCATTGATTTATTTTTAAAGATTGGACTCTTATGTATGATTAAAAAAAATATTTCATTTTACAGATATTATAGAAAGCATTGAAAATTTTGTTTTTGTAAACACTTGCATTTCGGCATCTTACCCCAAAGTATGGGTAAGATGGCCGACTATCTAGAGGTAAGATGCCGTCTGGAGTTTCAATGTAAACAATAACTTTTGTGAAACTGTATAAACATAATGAGACGAATAAAAGTAACTTTAATATTTTAGACATACTAAAGTTGTTAACATACTTAATATTAGGAAATTACAAAAATATGAATGTAACAAACGTTGGCAATTTAATAAAAGAACAAACTAATATTTGAAAAAAAAGGTTATATTCTACTTAACATTTAAAATAATTATGGCTCTTATGTATGCTTATTTTTAAATATTATAACAAGTTTTAAAAAGGTAAAGCTACTGTGAGAAAGTGCTTTAGAGTCAATTTTTTTGTTGACGTTTTTCATATGTTCCTTTGTTCTTTTCGGCAATATCTCAGATCTGCCACAAACTGTACATTTGTTTAGGAACTTTGAGCAACTTTTATATAACCAACCGTTTCACTGAATGCACTTGATTCAATCACATTTTTTAGAGGATTTACTGCACTCTGCTAGACACTCTGAACACCCATTCCCACTCACTTTAAAAAATCAACATCTTCTGAATCTTGGTAGGGAATTTAATCATCACACATATCATCGTCTTTTGAAGATTCTCTCTTTCTAGCCTTTGACTTCTTCTTTTCTAATACCTTTTTAGAAAGGCTTGAGACACCTGGAAATTCGCAGTTGCTATTGTCACACCAATTTAGTTTGGCTTTTAGGCCTTTAAAATTATTTTTATGTGAATTTTAAAACGAGAAAAAAACTTTGGTGAAAATTAAGTCATATTTAAAACGATACCTTTAAAATGTCTAATTTAAAATTAATTTCTTATAGCACCCTTAAAAATTGTTTACTTAGCCATTTCATATAAGCTAATTTTAAATTGTTGGGTTGATCTTATTCAATCAACCACGAAAGTAGCCGTTAGCTTCTCGACAGCTTGATTCGGCCTTAAAATCCCTCAGCTAAAGGGAAATGAATGGAAACCTGATTACAGGAGATCGCCACTAGTCGTTTTATTACGATTTTATCTTCCATAATCTTTTTCAAAGCCGATCAAATTAGTGTACGTTTAGAGTCTGCGGTGTCTGGATAGAAGTTGGCGAGCGTAGGTCTTTGGGGGCAGAAACCCCTAGTTATCTAAAACTATATTATATACTACAGATATTTACATTCATTAAATTATTTATAACTGCATTTAACATCAAATTTTTAACAATGATTAAAATTAATAATTATTAAACAATTATTTATAAGTTCAATAAAGTTTATTTATAAGGCAGATTACATATAGAAACCTTTCAAATTATGTTGACCTTAGATTTTAATATTTGTTAATGTCACTCTAAACATTTAGAAAATTTATGATTTTAATCAAAGGATTTTTTTAATCAGTTGATTAAAATCCTAATTTAATCACTGATTTAAATTATCTGATTAAAATCTTTCACAAGTTAGTTAATAGCCAAAAGTAATTTAAATGGTGAAGAAATAACCAGGCATTTGACCGCAACGGAAAATAACAGGCATCTTAACCCCAAAAATTTTCGTCGACTCACCCCAAAGTATAGGGCAAGACGTCGGTCCCCCACTGACGTGAAGAAGCGGGTACCGGTCACCATTTATGCTTTTGCAGAAAGGCCAGGTACCAATACTCTCTAAAAATATCAGATTTATTTCTTTGGTGTTGAAACTAAGACTTATATACGTAAATAAAGAAGTCACGTAAAAGGTTTTGGACACTTACCAGAAGATTTAAGACGAAACAGCAATCAACAAGCAACATTTAAAATTTTTAAAAAAGAACGCAAACTATCAAACTATCAGTAAGGAACCCTCTTCCTTACAATTGAGCGGCGTTTCCCTACAGCGCCTGCTCATATGAAAGCAATGTGATACGGCATCTTGTACAACACGGCATCTCACCTCAAGTTTACCCTAGATGAAGGCCTACAAGGTCCACTTCCCTCCGAGAAAATGGCTGCGTGCTTGAATTTTAAATTATTTTATTGTTTAATACCGCTAGCTTAGAAAATTGAAGATATTCAGTAGTTATGGTATGTTATGAATAAAAAGGGCCAGAGAAAAAACAAAACAAAACTGCAGTTTACACTCGTAATGAAATATAATGAAAACATTTAAAACAAAACTATCGTTCAATGAAATTTTATTCATGCATTAATCAGTTCAATTTCAATAACAAACAGCTTTTTTTATATTTAAATTAGGAAAAAAGTTGGTTTTTACCTTCAGCCGTAAAAATGTTTAAAAAAAATGTATGTCAATGACGTTTTGAAAGTAATATCAATTTAACCCGCGGTGTACCACTATTTCCGAAGAGCCTTACTTAATAATGAACCTTACTTAATCTCAGAAATTCTGCGTTTAAATAAAGTGAATACTATTTGTAAAAAATTTTTTACCGCGGGTCGTAGATGGACACACTATTTTAAAATAAAAGGCCTACAAGATCGTTTTCTTCGTCCCCTTCTCCCCCCAAAATGGCTGCGCGCTTGAATTTTAAATTATTTTACTGTTTAATATCATTAGCTTAGAAAATTGAAGACATTTATTTGTTATGGTGTGTTAATGAATGGAAAGGGACAGCCTAAAAAATAATTGCAGTTTACACCTGTAAAAAAATATAATGAAAACTTAACTACCGTTCAATGAAATTTTATTCATGCACAAATCAGTTCAATTTCAATAACAAACAGCTTTTTATATTTAAATTATCTTAGTACGTTTTTAAAATTCTTACGTTTCCTAAAATGTTGAAGAAGCGGCGACTCTTCTCTGAACCACCTCCTCGTCCTGTTCCACAGCGTACATGTACAGTCGTACACAAAAAAACCCACCCCTTTCTAACTAAATAATAATGGAAGAAAGTTACTGGTACTAAACGATTGGAAATAAAGTCTACTTTTAAATGATGCACAGTCGTGGGGGGAAAAAGTAAACACCCCTACTAACTCTGCAACTAATTATAATAGAAGAAAGCTACTGGAACCAATCGATTGGAAATAAAGTTTACTTTTAAATGATGTATATAAAGCTAGCTTAGGGGTCCATCTAAAAATCAAAATCAGACCTAACTTTGTTTTTTTTTCAATGGCAACACACAATTTTGATAGCATATTTTGAATCTTCGGCTCAAACTATGCCTAGAAATGAAATTTCTAGTCATTTGAATGACAAATTTTTGAATTATAAACATTCAAAATTTAGATCTTGTAATGATAAATTACATTTTCATATTTTTATTAATATCGCCTGAAATTATAATCCTAATGTGATAATTTTGTGTGTGGTTATAATACTAAAAAAAAAAAAAAAAAAAAAAAAAAAAAAAAAAAAAAAAAAACATAAATACCTTGAACTTGTAATTAAAAAAAAAATTATAATATGAATTGTGAAATTAATATTCGAAAAAAAATATGAATTGCAACTTACAACTTTTTGATAGATATATATTTATTATGTCCTGCTTTATCCAAATTCTCAATTTCACATTTTTCTTTCAAGTAGTTTTCGAATTATCATTAGAAAACACCAAAATGGTGAATTAAGATGCCTGTGATGTGAAGAAGAGCATAATTTGAAGAAATATATATTGCTCATTTTACTGAAATATTTGGGCTGTCAAAAGCGAGTGAAATGGTCATATTGGCAAGCAATAACACATCAATGGAAGTGACATTATCATTCTGTAGCATTTCATCAATCGAGTACCAAACATCAATTTGGATACAGCCCATAAAGATGCTCATTTTAAAATATTTAATTTCTCGGAAACTAATCGTACGAATTAAGTTAAATAATGCTATAAAAAGTCATAAAATATCTTTATTAAGATTGACGATCGTTTTGTCGCACAAACGGCGGTATTTTCAATATAATTCATGATAGAAAATATTTTCACATAATTTAAAAACAATAAACATAGTAAACAATGTCACGAGACATGATCTATGTTTATTATTCTTAAATTATGTGAAAATATTTTCTATCATGAATGATTTTGAACACAACATATAACAATAAACATAGATCATGTCTCGTGACATTGTTTACTATGTTTATTGTTTTTAAATTATGTGAAAATATTTTCTATCATGAATGATTTTGAAAATACCGCCGTTTGTGCGACGAAACGATCGTCAATCTTAATAAAGATATTTTATCACTTTTTATAGCATTATTTAACTTAATTTGTTTATAAGTGATTATTATACATGTTTTTATATCGTACGAATTTCATGAAAATTTGGATTTAGACTAATTGTAAGGTGTAGAATTTGTTTATGGTGTCAAATTTGGATATTGCTCATGAAAAAAACAAAGTTTGGGTTCGTTTTTATATGTAGATGTCCCCCAAGAAAATTTATCCATCATTTATCCATATTTACATATGCACATAATATACACCATATATATGTTACGGCCAAAACCCGAAATTGGCCAATTCCCGAACTGGCCAGCCAATTCGCGAATTGGCCAACAATGTTTTAAACTGACTGGCCAATTCGGGAATTCGCTTCCCGGCCAGTTCGCGAATTGGCCGGCCAAAACCCGAAATGCACTGTTCATTTCACGTATTTCGGGTTTTGGCCAGGAATCTTGGCCAGTTCCCGAATTGGCCGGCCAATTCGCGAACTGGCCAAGCTCCGGGTTTTGGCCGTAACATATACATCATTTAAAAGTAGATATTATTTTCGATCGTTTGGTACCTGTAACTTTCTTCTACGATAATTTGTTGCAAAGTTAGCAGGGGGTGTTTACTTTTTTCCCCCACGACTGTACATAAAATTTACTTAGGGGGTCATCTACATATTAAATCAACCCCAGACTTTGTTTTTTTTTTCAATAGCAATACCCAAGTTTGACACCATAAATAAATTCTACACCCTTTAATTAGCCTTAATACAAATTTTCGGGAAATTCGTATGATTAGTTTCAGATAAATTAATTATTTTAAAATGAGCATATTTTAGGGGATGTATCCAAATTGAAGTTAGTTATCTGTGACGGCATATATGGCTTCTAATTGTTCAAATGCTACATAATGACTAATTCACTTCTATTAATGTATTATTTCTTGCCAATATGACCATTTCACTCACTTAATATTCACTATTGCCAACCGAAATATTTCAATAAAATGGGTAATTTTTTTTTTCAAATTATGCTTTTCTGTACATCATAGACGGCCCCTTGAACCAGCATCTTGCAGGTTTTTAAGCATTATTTGAGAACTACTTGGAAGAAAAATTTGAAATTTTGGATTTTCATAAAGCGGGACAAAATACATATAAATCCATCAAAAAAATTGTAGGTTGCAATTTATAATTTTTTAGGATTTTAACCACTTCACCGTTTGCCCCGAGGTAATTTCATGATTCATAGTTCATATTATAAAATTATAAAAATTATAAATTCCAAGTATTTATGTTTGGGTTTTATAGTATTATTGCCACACAAAAAATTAGCACTTTAGGATCATACTTTCAGGAGATATAAATAAATATATGAAAATATAACTTAACATAAAAAACTCTAAATTTTACATGTTTATAATTCAAACATTTATCATCCAAATGACTGAAAATTTCGTATCTAGGCATAGTTTGAACTGAGGATTCAAAATATATTGACAAAATTGGGTGTTGCTATTGAAAAAAAATGTTTGGGCTGGTTTTGAATTGTGGATGGCCTCCTAAGCAAATTATATACAACATTACTTAAAAGTAGACTTTATTTCCAATCGTTTGGTACTTGTAACTTTCTTCTACTATAATTTGTTGAAGAGTTAGTAGGGGGTGTTTGCTTTTTACCCTCGACTGTACATGTCAATCTTGTTTCCGTAAAATAGATATGCATTGAAACGATTTCAAATCTAAGAATTTATTTCTATAAATCCGAAATGTAGTAATTAATTCTTGCTCATTATTTTTTACCGGGTATATCATTAAAGAGCTATGTAACAAACAAAAGAGGAAAAGTGTATAATATTCATCAACACGCTATCACATAATTTAATTGAATTTAAAATAATTTAGTAAGAATGAAAGAAATAAAATCATCAAAGTTTACCAAAATGCATCAAAAATTTATTCACAATTGGATACTAAAGTCTTTTTTGTTAATCTTAAAAAAAAAAAAAAAAAAAAAAAAAAAAAAAATCATTTGCAGAAAAAGACAATCCGAAATTGGCATAGGCCAATTATAATGATACTGTTTTAGGTTGGATACTTTTTAGAAGCCATTCCCATAAGACTTCTCGTTTTATCCACTTTTGTGACGTGCTTTCAAAAATTAGAAGCCATATATGCCGTCACAGATAAACGAAAAATAATTTAATACTTCAAATTTCTTTTTCTTTTCCAACCACAAATTTGTTATAGAAAGTTAAAAAAAGAAGAAAAAAAGGGAGAGAGAGAGATTCACACTTTTTCCGAAAGCTTAACCACTGTTGTAGAATTAAAAAAACCCTGCAAAACAAAAGTTCAATAGACTCCCGATTATCCGACACTCACAGGTCCTGACGCCCTGAGATATTTCGGTAAATCGAAATTTTCGAATAATGGAAATAACATTACTCGATGCATTTTTTTGTTAACACTTTCCAACAAAGTTGAAAAGTGTTTATGACTTCGGCTTGTCTGTCCGTCTGGCCACGCTCTAACTCTCGTAAATACGGATCGTTCTGAAACTTTTAGATGTTAGAGACCTCTACCATAGCACGATCCCTATTTCAAATAAAGTTTCTAGCATGTTTAGTTCATTTACAGGGACAGTCAAATTTTTCCGTTACATTACGGCCTATGGGAAAAAATCGTTTAAAATGATTTTTAATGATGCTACATGCTTTCAAACATATTGAAATTGCTATGCATTTATCAAGTGCACTAAAATATGCATTCTGTAGAATATGCAGTGCAAAGAATAGTTATTATTCATTTACAGGGCCACACAAATAATTCCTTTACATAAGGATATAGGGGTGGAGGCAATTGTTTGCGGCGTATTTTAATTATGTTAAATTATTTCATGTATAATGAAATTGATGTACGTCTCTGACGTTTACTTTTACTTATTTCATGTATAATACGCAGTGCATAGCATTTACAGAGCCACACAAAAGATTTCAGATACTATATTCTATCCGAAGTACTGTACAGTAGCGATGATTGCTGGAAATGCATTTTTAGGTATGTTATGTGCTTTTATATGTTTCACTATATTTATGCATAGTATATGGTGTGTATAAATGCTGTAATTCATATACAAGGCTACGCAAAATAATTCGTAATGGTTACTGGGTATGATTGCAAATTACTTAATGGTGGTTTTTAAATGAGTTATGCGTTTTTACACGGAACTGCATTTGGTTTACTAACAAACGTTTGTCGAACATAGGTAAAAGGATATACAGGGTCACGCAAAAATTGGATACATGGCCATCTATAAATGATAATTTCTGGAAATGTGATTTCAGCAATTTTAAGAGTGTTTTACTTTGAACTAAACTTTAGCTAATTAGTGACGCGTAATAAAGTTGCTAGTTTAACTAAAGAATTGTAAAAATGTATACAACTATGTTTTGATCTATTAGTATAAATTGCGGAAAGAGAAATTTCAATCTGTTATGCGGTTTTTTTTTTTTTTTTTTGCTAAACTAAATTTTCCTATTTTATAGTATATATATCAATCTACAGATCAAATTCAGGGCTGTTGAAAAGAATTGGAATACATATTTGGCTATGGACGGTAACTGCTGTCAATCAGTTTTTCAAATGCTTCATGCGTTTTCTAAAATGTTTACTTAGTTCTCTTATATAACTTATTTCCCTAAATAACGACGTTTTGTTAAAGCATTCAGGAAGCGTTGGAAAGTGTTTCATAATCTATGCTTAACGCATGATTTTTCTTACTTGTTTACTTTCTTCTAATACATATGAGAGTATTGTAATCAAAATTTTTTTCGTCTCCTGGTTTTCGCCAGATTTACGCGTTTTAAGGATCAGAGATCCTGTAAAAACACGTTTTTGCAAAATGTCTGTCTCTCGGGGTGTCTGTGTGTGCTCTTTATATCATCGAAAAGTGTCTGACGTTATGCACCGAATGGAACCAAACTTCATACATATGTTTTTGGCTATAGCCAGCAGGTCCCAGTAGAAATTGGCATATTCCGCCGGAAGGGTGCGCTGTGATACAATTTTTATGTCAGTTTCCTTATTGTATCGTCGGAAAGTATAAGAAGTTATGGTCAGAATTGAACCTACTTCATATATACCTTTTTGACTATGGACGTCAGGTTAGAGTTGAAAATATTGATATTGCTCCTAAAGGGGGAGCTGTGGTAGCGATCTTCCCGATTTTTAGCACTTTAAGTGAAGAATTTATGAATATTTTTTGACAAAATTTGTATTTAGATTTAATGACATAGGCCTAGGTTTGTAGAGAATGGTTTAGAAAATCGGCTTGAAGGTGGCGCTGTGGTAGCGAAACACGTAAATTTGACATCGTATTTGGATTCTTCGGTAAATTTTACTTTACTAAACGAGAAGTCATTAGATCAATTAGTTTACGAATTATCCAGGTTTAAAATTTGGAACTTCTAATTTTAAATTCATGCTTAATCGTTGCTAAACACATTGCAAAGCGGGTAGTTTGTTTAAGCTTATCTGAAAATCTACTTGGTGGAATGAACTATTATTTTGGATTAGCATATTTGAAGCTTCTAGAAATCGAGTTCTGTTAACCCTTAACTGGAAACGTGCTGTCTGTGAGACGGTTGCGTTTACATACCTGCTTTTAATATTTTCTCTCTCCGACATTCAAAACGTATTTTTATGCTGTTATATTAAAAAATTGGTCATGTTAATGCATTACTATTAAAGATTAAATATTTAAGTTCACTATTTGGTAAATTATTAAGTGTTCTTTTGTGCACGGAATTTTCACGTTTCCGGTTAAGGGTTAAAAACTTCATAGGTTACAATGCACATTCGTTTCGAAAATTAGTCGGTCAATTAGGCCACGAATAATCCAGGTTTAAAATTTGGAACTCCTAATTTTAAATTAATGTTTAATCGTTGCTAAACAGATTGCAGTGCGGGTATTTTTTTTAACCTTAACTCAAAATCTACTTGGCGGAATGAACTATGATTTTGGATTCGTATACTTGAAGCTTCTAGAAATTGATTTCTGTTAAAAATTTCGTAGGTTACAATGCATATTTATTTCGAAAATTAATTTAAAATCCATATATTTTTGGAAATTAATTTTTGACTAAAATATGACCTATGAATTCCTTAACAGGAGCCAATTTCTAGAAACTTCAAACTTAGAAATCTAAAATTGCAGCTCATATCGCAGTAGCTTTTCAGTTACGCTTAAAAAACTCCCCGCATTGCAATCTGTTTTACAACGATTAAAAATGAATTTATCATTAGAACTTCCAAACTTTAAATCTGCATAATTCCAAAACAACTTGACTAAATGACTTCCCATTTGGTATTCGAAAATGAAAATGTACTGAAAAATCCAAATAACATTTCAAAATTAGGTATTGTTTTAAAAAATTTAAGTTTGGTGCAATTTTTATATTTAGACGACCCCTTAAGCAAAAATTAAGTATAGCATTAATTAGTAGAAGTGATTACTGATCGATTGGTGCTCGTTTTCTCCAGGTATATTTCAAGGAATTCGCGTGTGTACATTCATTGTGTCCCTCATTTTATTTAAATTTATTGTGACACAGTGATTTAATGGACGCATTTGTAAAAACGAAGCTTTAAAGTAATGAAATCACATCAAAGTATATACAAACAGTACACATCGTGTCCCAAAGTAATTGAAACGTTCTTTAATTTTTTATCTGTTGGAGTTACTCTAGCAATGTAAATCACTAAAGTGCTCAAAATAAGATAGGAATTGAGATTATGTTCATGATATTGGCCTGCCATTAATTTTCAAAAAGTTATAATTTTTAGCTTTTTATATTAGACCAGGAGGCGACGACACAAACCATCATCTCATCGAGTTGACGGCTGAAATTCCAGTATTAGTTACAACTCAATTCGCATAGTAAAATGCAGCTGTCTACCAAGTCATATCTTGGTGGAAAATACCTGCAAACTCGATTTTAGTAGTTGACTGGTCTGTTTACCATTGTGTTTTCCTGCTCCTAGTCCTCCAAGTTTTCATACCTTTGGGCGCAGGAAAACACAATGATAACCCTACCGATCAAACACTAAAATCAGGTCTGCAGATGGTTTCCACCAAGACATGACTTGGCAGACTAGTTGCATTTCAATATGCTAATCGAGGTCTGTCTAATCCTGGAATTTCAGCTGTCAGCTCGATGAGGTGATGGTCTGTGGAACCGCTTCCCGGTCTATTATATTCCCTGAGTTAGATACATATCAAGTTATATTTAGAAATGTTTTTTCCATACATTGAAATGTACAACAGTAAAACTTCAATTCTCCTTCGAAAAAAAATTACGACGATATTATGTTTTTTTGAATGTTAATGAATTTCGGAGCGTTGCGGCACTAAAAAGAAAAAAAAAAAAAAAAAAAAAAAAAAAAAAACCACTTTTTTTTGCGACTTCCCTCGAAAGATATTTAATAATTAACTGTTGTGCAACGGAAGGATATACTCTCAACATCTTCATGTCATGGCAATAGCGACTAAAAAACCAACTTGAGCGGGTTAGTCATTGTTGTGATAGTTAACTGACATCTCCTTTAAATACGACTATAAGCCATGGCCTGCTATGACACCCAAGCACCCGTAGGAAATAAATTCCGGTTTATATTTTATTGACTCTTGTAGATGTAATGCGATTATGCCTTATACCACTGATGATAATAGTGAATTTTTCCGACGTGAAGAAAAGATTTGATACGTTCTTTCAATAAAAATGTATGCAAATCAAGTATAGATTTCGGACATAGCATTTGTTTTGCAAAGTACTATATTCATATGGAAATACCATGTATAATGCAACAAAAATCCTTTCAAACAAAAAATAAAAGAAGAAACAAAAGAAAACAAAAATCCTTGGGCATGCATATAAGAAAACCACAGGTGAAGGCGATTATTCAAATAATAATAATAATAATAATAAAATAATAATAATAATAATAATAATAGTAATAATAGTAATAATAATAATAAAACTGCACTGTAAACTGAAATGTCTGAAACGCAGTGTTCAATTTTCAGACGTTTTAAAATCTTTGAAAATTATCAGACACTTCTTGTGTCTGAATTTCAGACACTTAAGTGTCTGAAACAAGTGTGTTCGATTTTCAGACGTTTTAAAATGTCTTAAAATTTTTAGACACTTCTTGCATCTGAATTTCAGACATTTCAAGTGTCTTAATTGCGGCCATCTTTGAGCCGTTTTTTTCCCCCACCAATATGAAGCCATCTTTGACCACTTTTCTTTCTAAGCCACATACGCAGCCATATTTGACCACATTGAAACATTTTTTATAAATGGGAATAATTTGTTACCATAAAGCAGAGCTGATCGCAACGAGGGAAAACTGGGAAGCATCTCTGGCCCCTGATTTTAGGGTACCCCAAATCGGGTACGAAATTTTCATAAAGCTGATATTTTAAATAACTTTTGAACTTATGACGATTGTAATCAGAATTTTGTAGTTTTGGAATAGGATAATATATATTCATCTAAAAATGTATTTATATGATATCATAGATGCGCGTATCAAAAACGTTCATTACTTTCAGTGAGAACTTCAAATTAATTTTACTCCAAAGATCTAGTATTCATTCGCCCCCCCCCCCGCCCCTTCCCCACCTCCTTCATATACTGTTACAAAAAAAAAAAATTAAACCTATTTGATGCCATCAAATACATATTTGGATAAATATATCTTTTTCTTAACCTAATCATTTTCTAAAATTACAAAATATTTATTAAAATAAGCATAAGATCAAAACAAATTTAAAATATCAGCTTTATAGAAATTTCATACCAAATGTGGGAGCACATAAGGCTAAAGGCACACAGAAACAGCCCAGTTTGTCCATGCTGCAATCAGCTCTGCTTTATGGTAACAAATTATTCCCATTTATGAAAAATGATTCACTACTTCAGAAAGAATCTCATCCCTGCTTTGTTGTACAATTTTTTTCCATTTAAATTAAATATTCCCAGTTAATTATTTTAAGCATTTTTATTTCTGTGTTAAATAAAATCTAACACTAGATTACACAAAATTTTCAGTATACGAAATCCCAACATAAAAAAAAAAAAAAAAAAAAAAAAAAAAAAAAAAAAATGAGTATGAAACTCTTACATTTTTTTTAAATCCTCATTCGTTTTTGTAATTATGCTATTTATACCACCAATTTACACTACCAAGAAATATTGGAACATTTGACAACAGCACATTAATCAACATAATGCTGAAAGACATTCAAAATATCAGCTTTATAGAAATTTCATACCATATGTGGGAGTACATAAAGCTAAAGGCACACAGAAACAGCCCAGTTTGTCCATGCTGCAATCAGCTCTGCTTTATGGTCGCAAATTATTCCCATTTATAAAAAATGATTCACTCCTTCAGAAAGAATCTCATCCCTGCTTTGTTGTACAATTTTTTTCAATTTAAATTAGATATTCCCAGTTAATTAGTTTAAGCATTTTTATATCTGTGTTAAATAAAATCTAACACTAGATTACACAAAATTTTCAGTATACGAGATCACCCCCCCCCCCCCCCCACAAAAAAAAAAAAAATGAGTATGAAACTCTTACTTTTAGGTAGATTTCGTATGAAATACTACCTATTGGGATCGTTCCTATGTTGGAATTTCTGAAAAATTTTTGCAGATCTACACCGATCATGACACATAGAACCCAAAACCACCCTCAGTAAAAAACTTTATCTATCTATCTATCTATCTATCTATCTATCTATCTGTCTATCTATATATATCACTTCCTTCTGGGCACGATAACATTCGTAATTCTGCACCAATCTCTTCCAAACGGATACATAAAATCAATGGGCATAAAATCTCGGTTAAGTTCGTTAATGGGCAAAATCGGACCAAGGGGATGGAAATAGGGAGGGGTTTTGTGAAAACCGAAAACCCCCCATAACTTCTTAATTTTTGCACATATCAAATCAGTTTAAAGTTTTTATTACTTCTAAAAATAGGGCCAAAATTTTATGTATAACAGATTTTTGATAAAGTTAAAAATGGGCTCAAGGGGCGCAAAAAATAGGGTTTTTGTGAGAAATAAATTCATAATTTCGTCAATTTTCAAGATATCAATTCCAATTAATTTTATTATAAATCTCCTTAATATTATCTACAACTTTTATATTCACAAGTTTTTGATAGGACCAATTCGTACCTCAAAAAAAATAAAAACGAAAACAAAAAAGAGGGGGGTTGAAGAAGAAAAATTTTCATAACTCCGTCAATTCAAAAGATATAAAATCCCCATGAATTTATCATATATCTTCTTAATATTGTCTACAACATCTATATAGACAAGTTTTGGATAGGACCAATTCTTACAGCAAAAACAAATTAAAAATACATAGCGGTTGAAGAAAAAAATCATCTAAGTAAGGGTGTATTCAAATCCAAACTGCGTATTTTCTGACTCATTTTACAATTCATTTTTGCTCTCAAAGGCTTCCAATTGGTACGTTTTCTTACTCAGAAACTATATAATGTACCGTAATGGTCGATTTTTGATAGAGGCAGAATATATTTTTAAAAATGCTGTTAAAGTGGGCATTTTTAACCGAATTTCCCGAAGCGGATTGTGTTGGAAAAATCATTAATTAAGGATGCACTCAAATCCCAACTGCTTATTTTCTGACTCATTTTTAAATTCATTTTTAGCCCTCAAACGCATTTAATTGGTAGATTCGCTTATTCAGAAACTATATAATGTACCGCAATGATCGATTTTTTGATAGAGGCAGAATATATTTAAAAAAAAATATGTCAAAGTGGGCATTTTGAACGGAATTTCCCGAAGCAATTGTGTTATCACTTTTTACTGGACACGATAACTTCCGCAATTCTGCACAAATCTCTTCCAAACTGATACATAAAATCAAGGGACATAAAATCTCGGTCAAGTTCGTTAATGGGCAAAAGCGGACAAAGGGGATGGAGATAGGGAGGGGTTTTGTGAAAACCGAAAAAACCCCATAACTTCTTAATTTTTGCACATATCAAATCAGTTTAAAGTTTTTATTACTTCTAAAAATAGCGCCAAAAATTCATGCATTACAGATTTTTGATAAAATTGAAAATAGGCTCAAAGGGCGCAAAAAATTGAAGAAGAAAAATTTTCATAACTCCGTTAACTCCCAAGATATAAAATCTCCATGAATTTATCACATATCTTCTTAATATTGTCTTCAACATTTATATAGACAAGTTTTTGATAGGGAAAATTTTTACAGCAAAAACAAATTAAAAAAAGTCCTTCCGGCCAGTGCCGGGAGGAAGAGGTAGCTTTCATAATCCTTATTTAAAAAAAGCCAACTTATATCATGCAAACACACGAAGCTCAATTTAGTGGAAACCGAATATAGGAGATTCAATACTAATTTTTATCAATATAATGAATGAGAATTTCGCGAAATTTGTCAGCTTTATCCAAGCTGCTTTTCTTTAAAGTAACTTATATTTGGCTGCCAAATTCGGCAATTTCTTAAAGTGCCTGTCATTTTAAGACAACATGGTGGATGAGGCTAAGCAGTGAACTTGGTCGAGACCTTAGTAATTGCTGTGCACATGCTCACTCACATCGGAATCGGTTAATATATAGGAGTGCTGTCGCATGCAAAAAATCAGATTTTTCAAAATGTCACCCACAATAGAAATTGAAACTGCTATATCTGAGCCATTTTTTAAGGTAAAGACAAACAAAAAATGCTCCTGAATCCTTATATCAAGGTCAAATACTTAAGAAAGAAACCTTTTTCAATTTCTAATTTTTTTGCACCCACTTTAAATATATATATATTTTTTAATTTAATGGCCGCCATTTTGAAACAAGATGGCTGATGAATCTGGCCAGCGAACTTGGTCGAGGTGTTGATGTATACTATCCACATGCCTTCTTACATCGAAATAGGCGAATACGTGTGTTATCGCGTGACAAATACAAGATCGTTTCAAAATGTTAGCCATGCTAGAAATTCAAAGTGCTATAAATCAACCATTTTTTAAGATATCAACTAAAGAACAAATTTTCAGAAATAAAAACTGCTCCGGAATCTTTGTATCAAGGCCAAACACATAAAAAAAAAAAAATCTTTTTCATTTTCCAATTTTTTAATACCTCATTTTGAATTTTAAATTTAATTTTTTTAAAATGGCAACCCTTTTGAAACAAGATGGCGAATGAAGCTGGCCAACGAACTCGGTCGAGACATTGGTATGTACTATGTACAGACCAAGTTACATCCAAATAGGTTCATATATACGCCTGTTATCGCGTGACAAAAATCAGGTCGTTTTAAAATGTCAGCCACAAGAGAAATTCAAAATGCTATTACTCAGCCATTTTTTTTTAGATATAGACGAAAGAAAAACTGTTCCGGAATCTTTGTATTAAGGTCAAACACATACAAAAAAAATCTTTTTCATTTTCCAATTTTTTGGTATCTCATTTAAATTTTTTTATTTTTTAATTTTTTTAAATGGCCGCCATTTTGAAACAAGATGGCGGATGAAGCTGGCCAACGAACTCGGTCGAGATATTTGTATGTACTATGTACACACCAAGGTACATCCAAGTCGGTTCATAAATACGCCTGTTATTACGTGAGAAAAATCAGGACGTTTCAAAATGTCAGCCACGCTAGAAATTCAAAATGCTATAACTCAGCCATTTCTTAAGATATAGACGAAACAAAAACGGCTCCCGAATCTTTTTATCAAGGTCAAACACATAAGAAGAAAATATTTTTTCAATTTTTAATTTTTGGTACCACATTTCAAATTTAAATTTTTCTTAAAAATTTAAATGGCCGCCATTTTTAAACAAGATGGCGGATGAAGCTGGCCAACGAACCCGGTCGAGACATAGGTATGTACTATGTATAAACGAAGTTACATCCAAATCGGTTCATAAATACGCCTTTTATCGCGTGACAAAATTCAGGACGTTTCAAAATGTCAGCCACGCTAGACATTCAAAATGCTATAACTCAGCCCTTTTTTAAGATATAGACGAAACAAAAACTGCTCCGAAATCTTTGTATAAAGGTCAAATACATAAGACAAAAATATTTTTCCATTTTCAATTTCTTGGTACCACATTTCAAATTTAAATTAAAAAAAATTTTTAAATGGCCGCCATTTTGAAACAAAATGGCGGATGAAGCTGGCCAACGAACTCAGTCGAGAGATTGGTATGTACTATGTACACACCGAATTATATCCAAATCGGTTCATAAATACGCCTTTTATCGCGTGACAAAATTCAGGACGTTTCAAAATGTCAGCCACGCTAGAAATTCAAAATGCTATAACTCAGCCATTTTTTAAGATATAGACGAAACAAAAACTGCTCCGGAATCTTTGTATAAAGGTCAAATACATAAGAAAAAAATATTTTTCCATTTTTAATTTTTTGGTTCCACATTTCAAGTTTTAATTTTTTTAAAAATTTTAAATGGCCGCCATTTTGAAACAAAACGGCGGATGAAGCTGGCCAACGAACTCGGTCGAGACATTGGTATGTACTATGTACACACCGAATTACATCGAAATCGGTTCATAATTACGGGAGTTACAGTGTGACATAGGTCAGATATATATATATATATATCAATTTTGAACGGAGGGTGGTTTCGGGGTCTGGGGGTCATGATCGATGAAAATATACCAAAATTTTTTGAAATCGCTTTCCTCCGAACGGCTGCAATAGGTAGCTTTTTTGTAAAGAAAGCTACCTAATACATAGCGGTTGAAGAAAACAATTATCTTATTAAGGGTGCATTCAAATCCAAACTGTCTATTTTCTTACTCATTTTTAAATTCATTTTTTTCTCAAACGCATCCAATTGCTAGATTCTCTTATTCAGAAACTATATAATGTACAGTAATGATCGATTTTTTGATAGAGACAGAATATATTTCAAAAAATGATGTCAAAGTGGTCATTTTGAACAGAATTTCCCGAAGCGATTGTGTTAGAAACGAAAAATATCGCCCTACTGAGAAAATAATTGTTTATTAATCAAGTTTTAATTAATTGAAACAAAAATAAAAACACAGGTCGCTTATAAATCTTTTCAAAAATCAAGTCAGCATGTTTCATATTTTTTTTTTATTAAAACTTAATCTGAAAATGTACCAGAAAATTTCGAGTTGTTGAGCATGGAAAAATATTTTTTTTAATATCGCCTTAACATGATTCTGATAAAACCAGTTATTTTATAAAAAGGAAATAAAAACTCGTCAAGAGCAGACAGATAAAACTGTTAAAGTGGATTTGTATCTAATAATGATTTAGTTTTTGTTGATGAAATTAGTATACTTAACTTCGAAATCTACCTCTGCCTGTAGGCCGGGCCGGCTGGGATTTTTTTTTTTTTAATCTCCATTCGTTTTTGTAATTATACTATTTATACCACCAATTTACACTACCAAGAAATATTGAAACATTTGACAACAGCACATTAATCAACATAATGCTGAAAGACATTCAAAATATCAGTTTTACAAAAATTGAATACCAAATTTGGGGCCCCCAAAATACAAAGGGGAGGGGCACTGCCCAATTTGCTAATGCTTTAACAAAATCCTGCGTCTGCAAAAAATGCAACCCAACGTTATGGTTCGTTAAATAGAATTGACCAGATTTCGGGAATCGGAAGTGTCCGCTAATGAACATTCCCGAATACCGGAAATATCGGTGTAACGAAAGACTTCTTAAATCATACTATATTACTCTAAATGTTCAAAATATTCATTATAATCAGTGTAATTTCGAAAGATCTTCAAAATCGCAGATTTACAAAAATTGTATTCCCCCCCCCCCCCCCCAATAAAAAAGAAAAAATCCAGGCGGGGGAGGAGTGACCCTTAGCCCATGTTTTAAGCAGATCCAGCTTTCTGGAAGAAGCCCTATGATTAGTTAAATAGACGTATTCCCTATTCAAGAATGTCCGTTACGCAAGTTTTACTGTATGTATTTAAAGTAAAACATCATAACGAACATTGCCGAATAGCGGACGCCTCTATTTTTTTTTTTTTTTTTAATCCCCAGCACCTAAACCTGTACGTCTTTACCTCTTTAAAGTAGACACCACCAAATAGCGGACTAATTCCGTGCTCTCGAGGTGTCCGCTATTCAGAGATTTTTCTGTATATTCTTTTATATGCACATTCTAAAGGGTAAAAAGTGTTTACCTTTTTTTTCTGACAGTATAAGAAATATGTTCCAAATAAATTCTAGGTCCAGTTGTTGATACTATTCAATAATATTCGACAAACTAAATTTAAAAAGATAACGTGCGTTGATATTAACGTTGTCATTAACGAACTACAGATCTGCACGGGCCGGCCCGGCCCGCGGGCCGGGCCGGGCCGATTTTCATTCACGGCACTCGGGCCGGGCCCGGGCCATACTTTTTTCTGAAGTCTCGGGCCGGGCCTAACTGAATTTTTCTGTACAGGGCCGGGCCTGGTTTCATTCCTAGTCTTCAGGGCCCAAAATTTTCAGTCCTAAATTTTGAGCCAGCCCGTATGAAAATCATTGTCTCAGCGTGGCCCGGTCCATTTAAAGGTCAGTTAAATTAAGCCTGGCCCAAAAGTTTTTGCAAAAAATGCATACATTTTTGAATCGCCATTATCCTACACTTAAACATTAAAATTTATTATTTTTAAAGAATAGTAGATTTCTACGCATATTAAAATATAACTAAATTAAAATACAGTAAAATGTGTGAAAAGAAACCTGCCTATGACGGAACCCTGTTTTAAACTGAAAAACGTGTTGATCCATGCAAAATTAATATACTAATAAGTAAGAAAAGAATATATAATACATTTACACTTGCTAAGAAGGGAACTTGTCTATAACGCATTTTTTTTTCTTTTCTATGCAATTCCATCTTAGAAGATTTTACTGTATAGCATTTTTCCGATTTTTAACACTTCTATACATGGAATATGGATTAACAATATTAATGATAACTGATACATTTACATACAAGAAATAGGGATTCATTAAAAAAATAATTATCGCAGCCTGCTGCATTTCTATAAAAATAAAGATTATAAACATGAAAAAAAAGTTAAGAAAAACATTTTTGGTCAGAACTCCACGTACGAGACAAATTTTTAACCAGTTCGACGTAAAAATCAATGTTATGTAGAAGTTCACTCGGGCCGGGCCGGGCCCGGGCCGAGATTTCAACTTTTTTCCGGGCCGGGCTCGGACCGAATTTTTAATTTTTTTATCGGGCCGTGCCGATTTTTTTTCTCTATGAGTCGGGCCGGGCCCGGGCCTGGAAATGTCGGCCCGTGCGGACCTCTATAACGAACACAGGCACACACACAAAAAAAAACTTAAAATCCTTTTTTTTTTTTAATGAATTTCTATTTTATTATTATTTTTATGGATTTTTTTTAGCACCCAGATATGCATAAAAAAATTCTTTGAGGGTTGAAAATCACTTCTAAAAGCATTTTTCTTCCCATAAACATCACAATAAAAAAATTGTATTAAAAAAATGTTAGAATAATATGAAAATATATACATACTCGAAGTAAAAGTAATCATAAGAGTAATTAGTCTTCAAACCATGCTACTTTCTCAAAATTTATTAAATATCAGCATAGTTACACTTTACCAATCAGTCAGAATTATTGGCAATACTTGTTTGAAATCTTGCATTAGAAGTGCGTTTTCAGAACATATTTATTTAGGTCTTAAATTTTATTACAAAAATGAAAAACTCCTTAGAAAAATATCTCCTACTGTCATGGGCGAAAATTGTTCTTATACCCATCTTATTTTTTTCCTCATATTATTTAATTTTTTTTGCATGATGTTATTTAAATTAATTTTTTTACTATTTTCCGCACATATTTAATTAATTACACCGATTTTTATAATTTGTTTATAATTACTTTCAAGATCGCTTCATGTTTTAAAATTTAACCTTTAAGGGGACACAGTACCTTTTAAACTACTTTTTCAATTTTGAATAATACTGTAATATACTTAAATAAAATGTCACTACAAATATTAGGTACTATAAAGCAAATATAATTTCATATAATTTCAAAAAAAAAAAAAAATCTTGTAGAACAGACTATTTAACTAAAATTTAAATTAAAAAATATAATTTTTTTTTAAAATCCCTACTACTTTTTTAAATATGAATATTTTTGCTTCAAAATTTTTTCCATAATCCTAAAAACACACTACATAAAATTGAGCATGGATTTAACATTCAAGGTTATAGTTATTTTTTTTTTTAAGAATTTCAATTATTTTTCCTTGATTTTTTACTACACAAAAGAGAAAAAGATTGATATTAAATGTAATATCCCATACATCTCAAAATCCATGCACAGTTTTATGTAGTATAATCTAAAGAATATAGAAGAAAATTTGAAGCAAAAATATTCATATTTAAAAAAGTAGTAGAGATTTTTTAAAATTTAAATATTTTTATTTAAATTTTGGTTAAATAGGCTGTTCTACAAGATTTTTTTTTTTTTTAATTATATGAAATTATATTTGCTTTATAGTACCTAATATCTGTAGTGACATTATATTTAAGTATATTACAGTATTATTCAAAATCGAAAAAGTAGTTTATAAGGTACTGTGTCCCCTTAACTGATGTGACTAAAACTTGTCACACAACTGATGTGATCCGGTATCTCAGACCCCTCGAATAAAATGAATAAAAAAAAATAACTCAAATGGTTGAATTTACTTAAATTTTGTCCTAACAATATCGTTGTACTTCTCTTAGGAGCATGTGAATTAAATTGCATGAAAAAAGTATTTTATTCATATTATTTAACTTCAGTACAGAAAAGTAAAAAGCTGTAAAAGTGTTTACAGCTGGGAGTCGCGGGGTCTGGGAGTCCGCGTGACATCAGTTAAAAGTTAAGTACTATGGTGTTGAGATGCAACGCAGGAAATACATAATAGGTATATTCTATTTTGAAACAAACATAAGGATCATTAAATATTTATAGATATATATATATAGTATCGCCGTGCAATTTAATACAATAAGAGGGATTTATTTCCAATAGGAAATCTGCAAGTTTACAAAATATTCCGAAACAAAATATTCACGATAACACAAACCCTTATGCTTTCGAGATTTCTTTTCATACTCTATATCTACCATCTAAAGCAAAAAAAAAAAAAAAAAAAAAAAATGATGTTTGTCAAAGATAAATTTCAATTTGTTACTATTAAAAAAATCACTTCAATAATATACTCTGTAAGATAATTAAATGGCACTCTTGTCACTAAAAATCAAAATTTGTATGTAAAATTATATCACTAATATAAAATAAAGGAATTCGCAAGAAAAGAACTTACTTGTGCAAAGTTATATAAAAATTAGATTTTTTAAAACTTATACTGAGCATTTTTTTTAATATGTTGCTCAGATGATACGAGCTATTTAACAATCATTAACAAAATTGTAAATATTATTTTTTAATAGCATGCAGGAAACATTAATTTTATAATTTCAAAACTTCTTTACATCTTACCAAATCTTTGAAACTGTTGTATATTTCACGTAAATAGTATTATTCAAACAATAAATAGATTATTTAGTACATGAAACTTTAATTTATAAAGTAAAGATCTAGATAAGAATTAAATATATTTATTAATACTGAAAATCATATGCACTCATTGAAAAGCATCAGAAATAAGCAAACAAATCTTTTCACACAAAAAGTATTTATTTGAGAAAAAAAAGGACAAAAATATTAAAAATGCAAATTAGTCTAATAAGAACAATTTAAATAATAAATAAATAATAATATATATGTAAGAACGTTCTGTGAATTATCATTCCAAACCAGTGGAATACCTTACCTTGGTGCAAATATCCAAAACTGTAACAGATAATCCAGTTTGAGGGAAATATTTTTTTAATGATATGACGATAACGCCATTTTAAAAATATATGCGTATTCACATTTTTTTTACCATTATTCACATATTCATTTTACCATTATTCACAATTATGTGATATATATTCACATATCACATTCACCATATTTCACACATTTTTTATTTTTATAGATGTGCTATATTCTTTTGAATATTTGGTGAGTCTTGAATAAAAACAATCGTAGAAATATTGAAATTTTTATATTTCCATATGAAAAATATAATTCCCAATTGATTATTTTTTCTTCGATCTCCATTTACTAGCAGGTACCGACAAACCATTCTAATAAACAGAATATGTAACAAATAAACTTCCGTCTAGCATCTATAAAATGAAGGCACAAAGATATAAAATACAGACATCCGATCACTATGCTAAAACACATTTTCTCTAACGACTAACACACCAACGGACGTAAATGTAGATGTGCATACTATTTCACAAAAGAAAGTAAATACTGCGTCACCACTTTCTCTTCATTAAATGATACACTCACTTTTTGAGTCACCTTCGATTTACAAGTAAGAGAATTCAAAGTTCAAATCTTCAATCAATGTAATGTTTTGGAAATAAAGCAGAAACTTTTAATGCGTTATAAGCTTATACAACGATTGACGATTCCATTTATTATGTGAATAACAAATGTCATTATAGAGATTTCGGACTGAGGAAAAATATATCGTCACACTTTCAAATAATTTATCAAATGTTGATTAATTTAAAAGCAATTTTTTTACACTTCAGACAAATTTACTGTACTGCGATACTTTAATTCACTTTCGCCAATCCGTTGAATAAAAGCCGTTGCCCGCCAAAACAGCAATAGTCAAATCCGGTCGCGTTCTTCTCGCGCACCGTTCATGTTTGCAACAACAAACAAACCTACTCAGTTCAGCTCGTTTTACTTGGTGAGTGGTTCAAATGGCTGAATTTCTGAAATGTCTAAAATTGCAAGTGTCTTAAATTCAGACATATAATCATAATTCTAACATTTTTTTTTTCAGTTCATTTATGCCATGGTCATAATAAGACGTTTATGTGTCTTAAATTTAGACATCTATCATGTCTGAAATTTTATTTTCAGACATTTAAGTGTCTTAATTGCTTTTTCAGTCACATCTGTGTTTGAATTTAAGACGCCTCTATTTGCAGTGTGGGTTACACGCTTGTCTAAACTGATAAATTGTTAATGTTGGAAGATTTATCAAAATCGTGAGACAAAAGATTTTTTTCTTATTCCATTTAAAATTTTAAAAACAACAACAACAACAACGACAAAAAAAATCTGTTTAATCATTTATTAAATAAGTCATTTTTCTGAAATTTCTTGTGACGCAAATGTTATTGATAACTTCACACCAAACACTAAAGCTGGTTATTATAGTCCGTCTTAACTGGCGGCTGAGGAGCCAAGCCGAAGACTCCAGAGTCCATAGTTTAGAAGGATCTGGCCTTTATACTTATTTGCTTTTTTATCTTTAAATCCAGGAAATTAAAAACTTAAGGAAGTTATAAATGAGTAATAATAACTAAAAATACACCGTTATTAATTTTATTATTATCAATATTAGTAAGAGATATTGTTCCCGAGATTGTGATAATATTGTATTTTCTTATCGCATATTAACTAAAATTTATGACGTATTTAACTATAATTTTGCTCACAAAATACACAGCATGAACCTTAAATAGCTCACCATTTTACTTAAAAAGGCGACAAAGGTAAGAATAATATAGATGTTACAGGTTAAAAATATTAATTTAATTCAAATTTCCTTGTACTTTCGGCTTGCAATCCCGCAGCAATCGTCAGGGAATATTTTTTATTAATTGCTGTTCCATTCATTCAAATACGTACAACACGAAGAAACACGTATACTAACAGCAATAAAAATATTCCCTAACGATGGCCGCGGAATTGCAGGCCGAAAGTACTAGGAAATTTAAATAAAATGTATATTTTTAACTTGTAACATCTATATTATGATTATCTTTGGCACCTTTGAAGTAAAACGGTGAGCATTTTAAAGTTCATATTGTGTATTTTGTGATTGAATCGAGGTGGAACTTTGCATTTCGCCTTATGATTTATTTGTAATTTAGCTGTTTGTCGGTAAACATATAATCTGATATTCAGCACATTTCATTTTATAACCTGAAAATTGTTATTTTTTCACATCTAATCCATCGTTTTCTAGTTTTTTTAAAAAGTCAAATACTTCTAGAAAACTTTATGAATGAATATACCTTAATCTGTAAAAGGACTTCCAAAAAGCAATCGGACCCGGAACTCCCAAATGCAACGAGGCAGCACTGATAATCTTCTTTTTGATATATCCTTTTTAATATTTAATAAACGGTAAATAAATCTAAAAAAAATTGTACCAATCATATTAATAATATTAAGGCGTATAGTTTGCTTACATGTCACAAAACGGTCGGACGAAAAAAAGTTACTACCTTTTATTTTTCTATCAAGATCACCATACATATAAGAAAACTTAAGCATAGGAATAAATGTTTTAGGTAGAATTTATGCGTCTATCGAAGAATACTAGGAGCGTATTTTTTAACCGATCTCAGTTCTATTGCTATGGAAACGGGATGGATAGCCGGATAGTCATCCGGGTAGCATATCCCTTGAAATGAGATGAAAGAACTGTCGTAAAATCCTATCCTCTATCGCATACAATTTCATTAAGATAGAAAAGAAGAAAGACGATGGACTAAAGAAACATTACCTATACTCTAGAAACCTATGTTTCTACCTTATCAGTTATAAAAATTTCGTGAAACTTTTAGCTTAAAACAATATAAAAAGATTATGTACGCATCTGTTCAAGGGAGAAATAAGCTAAAAGTTAATCAGTGCTGATGAAAAATTATAAACTTCACAAAGGGTTTTGTTTTCTGTAATTTTTAAATGTTGGTAACAAATAAATTTAAATTCAGATGAGAAATCTACACGTTCTTTAATTTTAAACTAAGCTTACAACTCTACCATACAACTAGAATCTAAGATTTTGGTGTCACCTAACGTAAACATTTCGAAGCACTTATTATTTTTTTGAAAATGATTTATATTGAAATAGTCACGTACGTACTCGCAATTGCTTCTCCAAGTGCGTGTATGTACGTGACATATATATTAATAATTTTGCTACCAGTGTAGCATAATGGCATATCCTTGTTGTTATAAAAGTGTAACGTTAATATTACACAGGTAGTTTTTCCCATGTTTGAACGAGGGATTTTATGCAGAATAAGAAAGGAGGTTTAATATCATTCATTTTAATTTACCGTTACATTAGAGTAGTCTTCGAATTTGTTGCAGTTTTCTTGTATTGGCACATTTCTTGGCGCAATTTTCGAGAAATGCCCGAACAATAATACTTCACAAAAGACCGCTTATAATGTGTTGTAATATGCTCAAAGTTTCAACAACCAGACTACTACGGCCTTCCTTATTTTTGCTAGTGCAAATTTACAAAATGTATGGTAAATTTCCAGAATTTTTGTATTTGATAAAAAAAATGTCCATGTTTTTTTTTTTATCAGAATGTCGCTTTTTATCTCCCTGTAAATTTACATAAAACTGTAATAAGATGACTAAACTCTTTATTATTTCACAGTAAAGTTTTTAGCAATGCACATGCACACACACGCGCGCAAAGCGAAATAGCTGATACATACCCCGACGATGTGAAATTTTCTGTGCTGAAAGGAAATGGGGTTAAAATGGCATATAGAGGACACTGGAGCTGTTTGATCCATTTATTACTAAAATGATCATAATTTGTGTTTGACATAAAATGGCACTTAAGCTTGACGCACATAAATAGCTTATTATATATTCTATCTCTTTACAACATCGAAATTTTCAAAAGGCATAAAAAAGTATGATGATTTTTTGAAAACAACTACTCTTTATAACTGTATAAACTGGGTGAGGACTGACCCGCTAAAAAAAAAAAAGCATATGCTTACAGAAATTATATTTTATAAAAAATAACTTATAACTATACGCTAAGTATTTAATATCTTTACTATACATTTTTTTTTATACAAAACACATTTTTTTGATCTGGTTACTGAGTAAAGCTAACGTTTCTCAATAGATTAGTATCTCGTATTCACAATTTTGCACAATTCGATTTGGCGAGCAGGATTTTTCCTCGCCAAAAGCAAACGATTTTAATGCATCTGAAAATAGTTTATTAATTGTTTTTTAGAATGCACGTTTTTTAATGAATTTAAACTTAATCAATGAAAGAGGTCATTATATATTTTTTATATTACATATACAGGGTGTCCGGTCTCAACGGTGTCCAATGGCTAATTCCTAAACCGTTAGTCATAGACATATAGTTCCAATTACAAAAATGTTTTAAATTAGGTAAAGAAATATTTTAAAAGCGATTTGGGTCAATAAAAACATTTCTTAAAAAATTACGAAATCTAAATTTTTATACGGTCCCCCGGTCCTATAAGTTATATTTAGTAAAATTTTCCTTTTACACTAACAAGTAATATACAACAAGTCCCGTTATTCTACGATTAAAATTGACCGAGTAATAGATGTTTAAAGTTAGAGCATATTTTTTGCTGCAAATTGGGGGTCATACACAAATTTAGTCGAAATATAATTTTATCAGATATATTAAAAAATGGTTGAGAGTAAAATTAACATTGCAATATAAATTTGAAATCTTTAGTCATTCTGACATATTAATGCAAAATATACATTTTGTAATACACATTTAAGAAAAAAGAAAAAAACAGAATTTTTGTTAAATAAAATTATGCTAAATTAACAGCCTCAATTCTTTACAAAATGATACGTATTTTAAAATATTATTAGATTACACTAGCCTACAAAAGTTGCGTTATTTCATGTTTTTTAGCTTTTGATAATTGATTCTTATGTATTCTGTACCGCTGAATCCGGAATTGACCTTCATTTTTAGCCATCACATCAAGATTTTTCACAAATTGTAAATATCAAAGTTAAAAAGTTCAAAGTTAAAATTTAATCTCCTCCCCCATCTCATCACGCCACCCAGCTGTAAGAATCCCAAGATAAGCAAAAATATCGAATAAATTATTGAATAAAATAAAATAAAAAAAGTTTTATATATGTTTTATTGTATGAAATTTTCGCTATATTTTAACTTACACATTTGCAAAAAGATTCTAACGTGATGGTTAAAAATGAAAGTCATTTTTAGATTTAGTGCTAAAAAGTACGTAAAAATCAATTATCAAAAGTTAAAAAATACAACCATCTCCTCTACTTTATAGTATCCGATTTTTGTTATTCTTTAAATTCGACAATTTATGATTTGCGAAATATCCTGGCATGATGATTAAAAATTAAGGCAATTTTCGGATTCAGTGCTAAAAAATACATAAAAGTTAAAAAACCCAACAATCTCCGTCTTGCATTATCTAATCTAAAACTTTTTCATAAACTTCTTGGCGGTAATCTATCCGAAATTTTTTGTGTTATCCTATAAAATAAGTATAAATGGTAACCACCGAAAATCATAATAATATTAGATTGTTATCGGATTTGCGCCAGTATGTAAAATGTAATCTCGTTCGGATATTTGAAAGTGGGTTAAAGTTTGAATACAAATTTTGAACTGGAAAAACATACATAAGATCGTTGAAGTAACATAATAACTTATAAAAATAATATAATTTTATTAAAAGAAATCATAAAAGAAACAGCCTCAAATCCTGACAAAATAAAACATATGTTATTTCAGGCAATCTGAAACTTAAGAAATGTTAACTTAATCGTAATACTTGTACGATTTTTTTCAAAGCGCAAATACACATGAAATGAAATCTTCGAATACTTTAAGCACTTGGAATATGACCCCTCAAAGCCAAGCCGAACTCATTTGTTTTCAGAGCAGAAAATTTGCACAAGTCATGCATTTTTAAAGTTTCATAACTCGCACAATTTTAGTATCATATGAATGGGACTTTTTTTGTCTTACTTGTCAGTGTAATAGGAAAATTTTACTAAATATAACTTATAGGACCGGGGGACCGTATAAAAATTTAAATTTCGTAATTTTTTAAGAAATGTTTTTATTGACCCAAATCACTTTTAAAATATTTCTTTATCTGATTTAAAGCATTTTTCTAATTGGAACTATATGTCTATGACTCACGGTTTAGGAATTAGCCATTGGACACCGTTGAGACCGGACACCCTGTATAATGTTGCTTGTTGCTGTATTTATTTAATTTTATCACTGTAGAAATATTTTCTATTCTTTGCAATTTGCAAATATCTATTTTAAGAGTCAGCTGACATTTGATTGCCATAATACATTTCCATATCGAAGACGAAGTCGTTTCCATAGCACCAAAATCAAATCAACAGTGTTCTATCTGCCTTATTTTTGAGCTTGAAATAATTTAAATCAATTTAAATTTTATTTTAAATCGTAAAATATGATATTTAAATTTTATTATAAATACATATAAATATACATGAAAAGCTATAGTTAAAACAAGCTAAAAATGACAAAACTATAGTTAAAACAAATTAAAAATGACAAAACTAAAGCTATTTAAATTAAACTTATATAAACAAATTCAACCTAAAAAGTTTTTTACTACATAAAGCGTATTTTTTTTTTATCGCCAACCGGTGATAAATCGCCAAAAAAACGAAAATTTCGTTATTTTTTTACGGACGCTGTATCGGGGTTCCGCCGAAAATTTTTTATAAACATATATATCCATATGAGAAGAACATCCTGTAATTTTTTCAGATTTTTCCGAGTATACCCATATGGAGACCTTCCTTGTGAGTGAAACACAAACTTCAGTTATCTGTCAGGTAAAATTTAGATTCCGCAATGAAAGAAGTGTGGTTATTTTGACGAAATTCAGTTAGTAATTCAATTTTTGGCTTCTGCGAAATAAAACTGCTCTCTCAAGAAGATCTTCATGGGGCGAAACGAATGATAATCTCATGAAACAACAAGTGATGACGATGAATATAGTTGATGGGACAACACGTCTGAGACCGAAGTGCTGCTAGAATATTTTTAATAGTCTATCCCCAAGTGGGCAAGTATTATCACGTTGGAAAACAACGTTGTAGTGTTTTACGGAACACTCTGAATATTTTTGCTTCAATGCTTCTTTCAGTATGATTAACTGTTGCTTTTAACATTCACCATTATTTGTTTGACGTGGTTGATATAGTTAATTGTAGGTATACAAATTTTGGACGTACCATATATTCGCTTTCTTATTACAAAAACAGTAAAATGTCTCCAGACGTACTTTGCTGGGATGTATTGCTAATTTCGCTGAATTCACCTTATGTAGCTTTTTCAGATTACCATTTGTGACGCTCCATACAGGGAGCCGATTCCGGGGAGCAATTACAACCTCATGCAAAAATCAAAAAGTGGCTTGGTAACTAATTTGCTTCAATACAATCACTCTTCTTACATTACAGAATCCATTTGTAGTCTGAGAGATGAGCGATTTTTGTAGATTCAGACAGAAAATACTCTGAATAAACACGTCTTTCAATTTGACAAAATAGTTATATTTTCTTTGCTTAAGAAAAGGCTAAGTTATACACTTAATGCACACCTAATACAATGAAACACTTATCATATTTAGTCATCTTTAAAAAACCGTAACCTGATAAAAGTTTTATTGTAATTTACAGAACATTTATCTACGTATTTCAAATTTAATATGTTGCTGTCAAAGGACAAAATGCCTATTTGATATTGCCAGGATTACTTTGTTTTATCTAGACATTCATTTCAGAATTTATTAACCTCAGAATAGCCAGTTTTAGGTTCTATGTTTATACATGAGAAGGCATTGATATGGAATGTGTTAAAATGTCTTGTCACAAAAATCAATTACGACAGCAAAAATACTCCTAAATTATGCGAACAAAATAAGAGAAGTGATAGTACAGATCAAGATAAACAATTTTTTGCTAGGATACTTGGTGCTGTAATTCATTTTTTTCTGTTATAAAAAGACAACATGTCTCACTGAAATTCAAACTGAGTTTTTGTAAATAAAAAAATAAAGTTATGTTAGGAAATTTTCAACTGTCATACATCGTTTTATGTGAAGTATGATGACACCGTAACAAGAGCGGAATATGGCTATCATCTGAGTCTGCAAACTTTTTAATCAGGTTTTGTAATTTTTTTAAACGTGGGGGTCTCTACGTTCAGTTGCATTGACCCAATTACTATGATTTTATAATATTTGTATCCTTATTATCCCTTTTTATACGAAACAAAGAGAATATGCTGAAAATGTTATTACAATATCTGAATTAAGGTAGACCCGAGCATATTACTAGAGGGGCACGTTTACACATTTGTTATATTTCACAAACGATACGGTTTATGGCACCATTAGTCAAACTGGAGGAGGGCACGCGATTTATTGAAAAAACAACATCGGTTGCATTTTGAGAATAGCGGCATTTTTGTTAGAAGATCAACTGTTGCGATTTTTCAAAAGTTGAGTAAATTTTTTCATGCTTACATAATCTGTCATACAGTATTTGTTGTTTAGTACTAAAGTTTAAACGTATTATTTTCTTAAAGAGGATCTTTTACTCTTTATATTAGGCTATCTAATTGAAAGAATGCTGTTGAAACGGCGTTTCTAGGTTTGTTTAAAAGACAAAATGGCGTCAGGAGCACTTCTACACATGACGCTGGGGGCACATTTACACAGCATGTAAACGTGCTATAGTTTTCTACGTCAGTTCATATTGATTTATGTTATGTTGTTTTATGAAATATATTTAACAATAATAAAACAAAATTAATAAACTTTATTTTTTATAACGGTCTTTGGCGTATTACAAATGTTGACAATAACATCGATAATAATATGAAAATTAAACACATCAAAACAATATACTAGCAGATACTACCTTATTTGGCATTAATATTACCTGCGTAATTCCATGATTTTATATGAATTTTATGGGTTTCAGAGAATAAAACTAAAGATATTCGACAGGGTGTAAGTATTAGGACTTTTCGAAATCTTTATTAAAATAGGCCTATTTTGTTTAAACATAATTATGTCGAATTAAGTAATTCAGTAACTCTAAATCAACCGAAGAGTAGGTAAAATGCACAAAATGCAAGAACTGGGTTCATGCAGAATTCATTAGAGGTTGGTTGGTTGGTTGGTTGTGTTTATGACGACCAATTATCAACACTGGGATATAGGCCCTAAGGGGCGGAGTGTCCTCCGTGGGGGTCTTTCTAAGGGAACCTAACCCGTATTTACGCATGGAAATCCATGGTCCGAAGAAAACCACGAAAACTCCGAACGATTAGGCCGACGGGCGCGATTGGGATCGAACCCAGCACCTCCCATCTACCAGCTTCGAGAGCAGAACCTCTCGGCCACTGGTGGGGCTGAATTCATTAGAGGAGATGTTACTTACTTTGTTTGCTTCAACATAAACAGTGATGATAATGATGATTTTTGTTAAAAAAATACCTAATGTTTAATTTCATTAACCGATAGACTACACTGTTAAAAATCTGTAGCGTTTGCTGCATAGTCACTCCACCGCTTTTACAGAAAACTATTACTTGACTATACTATGGAGTATTCTCATTGGTCAGAATAGAGATATTCTATAAAAGCGGTGGAGTGACGACGCAGCTAAAGCTGCAGATTTTTAACAGTGTATTGTTTAACACCTTGAGGGGCAAGCAATTGCGTTTGTGTAATGTCGAAATCCCACCGGAAATTTAGATTAAAAAATTTCAAAATAAGGAAATGCAATTTTCCGACTTTTTTCCACTAAAGTTAGAAAACTGAAATTTTATAAAATTTTTCCGGTGCAAATCTTCATTAATCGTAGGTGGGATAAAATATATCCCACCGCCCCTCAAGGGGTTAACTGAAACTTTATTAGTATAAATATAGTGTTTTAATAAATACTTGTGGTCATTTTACAATGTCTTAGCTGATCTAAAGGGCTGTGTAAACGTGCCTCGGTCGTGGGGTACTTTTACACACTCAACATAAATCTAAAAATTAGGTTTCATAATGTTTAAAATGAAACTGAACTATATTTGATGATGACAAACAATACTCTAAGGACCACTTGTTGTATAAATGTCAATACTTATTTAATAAGTGTTAGTAATAAGTTATTTAATAAGTTATTTAATTTAAGTGTTTCAACATATATTAAGAAAAATCAAGGAAAGAAAACTGTGTAAAACTGCCCCGATCTACTCTACTATTAAAAAAGTAAACAAAAATAAATTTAAAATTGGATACATTGTATTTTCAACGAAGAAATAGGACTCGGCTCCCATAACAAAATTCGTTTATTTTAACGTGTACTTCGTGTAACCTTGTCTGTAGAGTTCAAGACCACATTGCACATGCAAAAAAATAGTAAAGAAATTCAATATCTTAATAAAATAACTGTATCACATACCTTCTTATAGAGGGTGTTTCAGCACAGCGGTTATAAAGTTTAAGAAGAGATAGAGTGCATCTAGACGATAGGAAATCACATAGCAATGCAAAACGACTGCCTGGAAAAACACAAGAAAGGAAGGACAAGAACAGGGCGAGAAAACATGTTTATTATTCTTACTACAGCAAAAATCTAGGAAATAAGAGCAAAAAGAGAGACAACGATGAATCATCAAAGAAGATGTTCGAAATTTCTACACCGAGCCGTGATGCAAGCCCTCATATCTCTGACGCGTGGAAAATCAAATGTTCTCGGAAATATCGGGCTTCCCGGACTTCCCTAGCAGCTGCCACGATGCGTGCAAAAAGCTCCTCGGCACTGTACAGCATTGTCCTAGCATTTTTGCGGTACTAAGACTAATAAACATGTTTTCTCATCCTGTTCGTGTCCTTCCTTTCTTGTGATTTGTGTCGTCACTACCGCACCTAGAAAACGTTTCCGACCATGCATTGCTATGTAATTTCCCATCGTCTGGGTGTACTCTATAGCTCCTGAAACTTTGTAATGACTGTGCTGAAACGCCCTGTTGAATGGGCGTTAAATTTTAGGAGACGAATTTTGTTATTGTAGGAACGAATGTCATGTTATTCTGCGTTATTCAGTTTTCGCTATACTGCGTGCAAGAAAAGCTTAAAGAGTACAAAATAGCCGAAACTCTGCGTGAAGAAAGCCCAGAAATCTTTAGTTATCTTTCAGAATCCAAACTATTTCATAAAAGCGAATACTTTGGTCGCTGGCTTGAATTGTCAAGTTTGCGTTCAGAATATCATTCACGGCAAATGTGTTTTGCTGTAGCTCTAAAGCATACACCTAGTGCATTTTACATTTAAATAGCATTTTAGATTATATTGAAATAAAAATAGACCCGCTACCTGCTAGTTGTTTATCGGGCCTGCCCCGACCGAGAAAACTAAAGCACCGGTCCTACGCAAGTCTAATTTTATTTGGATGTAAGAATAAAATTGACAATATTTTAACGATTTATAGTTTGATAATAAATGATAGTATTACGGAAGTAAAGATGTAATAAATATTTGGTGATAAAATGTTGCCATGCAAACTCAAACATTTTGCCTTTACGCTGATTACGCGAAATAAAAAATAACTTTTGAGAAATAAACAATTAAAAATGTCTTCGCGAAAAAGGAAAAAAAAAAAGAACCTGAAAATTTCGACTGCCTCAAGGTTGACGATATTACTTATATCTCACTTACTAAAGAACACCGTCGTCAAAACAACAGGCTTTTTTACGATAAAGGGTTTCTTTAGCAATCTAATGCGGACAAATCTTTCTCTGAAACTTCATTTCAGTCTTCGGAAATGTCTCTTTTTTAAAGATATTAAAAATTCGAATAAATCCAATTTATTTCTATTTTTTATATTTAAAAAATGACTCCGGAAGGTTTTCTCCATACACAAATATAAAATATCACGCGGAATGTCTAAAGTATCAAGAAGATATCAGCTTATAAAAACCAAAGCCCTGAATTTTGGCAGAAAGGGAGCCTTTTACAGATCAAAAATCGCGGCAAAAAATTCCGAACTTTATTTAAAAAAAGGGCAAAAGTTACCACATTTGGATAAAAGAATTTGAATTGCTTTGTGAGTGTATCAAATTCTCGAGGAATTTGGAAAATCGGGGAAATATGCAAAATTTTTCGCTCAATATAAAATAAGAAGAAATCAAATAAAAAATCGAAAATCTGAGCCTGAAGTACATTCAAACTTGTCTTTGTCGTTTGGGAAGTAAACTTCCAGACCTCTACATGCGATAGCTTTTCTAAGCATCACAAACAAGAATAACAACAACAACAACAACAAAATAGATAAACAAACAAGTGGACACACATGCAGGCAATTTTTTTTTATTATGGCCTAAGATCTAGCAACGTTTTCGCCACTTGATTTAGCAAGGCTCATTTTTCTATATCCCCTCCCTTTTTATGGTGTAGTAAATATGCGAAAGGTCTGGCTGGCGGGAGACGTTGCGTTTACCAGTGAGAGTAGGTGTTATGCAGGTGAAAAAACTTCAATATTACATCATTTTAGCATGACTTTTATTTATAACAGCTGTTTCTACTAACTATTCGTGATAATAATCCATTATTGCCTTTATTAAGAGTGATTTATACGTTAAAAAAAGTTATCTTCACGTCATTTTATCAAGCTTGAAAATTGTAACATATTACTCTTTGGCTACCAGACAACCTATAATTAATTTGCCAGACAGAAATTCGGTTGATAAGTTAATGCCAGACGGCTTTAAATCTTGCACGGAAAGTGACTGTTAGAAGAGTGGTTTACAGGGAAAAAAATATCTCCCCTTCACGTCATTTTAGCAAGCTTGAAAATAGTAATATATTACTCTTTAGCTATCAGACAACCTATAATTAATTTTCCAGACAGAAATTCGGTTAATAAGTTAATACCACACGGCTTTAAATCTGGCAGCGAAAGTGACTGTTAGAAGAGTAGTTTATAGGTAAAAAAAAAAATATGCCCCTTTCACGTCATTACTCGTTGGCTATCAGAGAACCTATAATTATTTTGCCAGACGCAAATTCGGTTGATAAGTTAATGCCAGACGACTTTAAATGTGTCAGCGAAAGAAACTGGTACAAGAGTGGTTTATAGTTTAAACAAATATGCCATCTTCACGTCATTTTAGCAAGTCAAGAGGGCGTGAAGGGGACATATTATTTTTAACAAATATACCACTCATGTAACACGCTCTTTTGCTACCAGATTTAAAGCCGTCAGCAGGGTTCGTACGGGTACCGTTATTTTCAAGGCAAAATATCAGTATTTTTTTTTTAAATAAAAAAAATAAATCTCGTTTAAACGCGCAAAATTTCGCCTTATTTAAGTTGAGATTTTCTATAAGAAAATACTGGTACCGAAGAATTTCTTAGTCCGGAAATTCAAGGAACCGTATGAACCCTGCTCTGGCATTAACTTATAAACCGAATTTGTATCTGGATTTTTTTTTAAACCTATAAACCACTAACTCTTGTAACAGGCACTTTCGCTGCCAGATTCAAAGTCGTCTGACATTAACTTATCAACTGAATTTCTGCCTGAAAAATTAATTATAGGTTGTCTGGTAGCCAAAGAATAATATATTACAATTTTCAAGCTTGCTAAAATGAAGTGAAGGGGACATATTTTTTTAAACCTATAAACCTCTCATCTAACAGGGTCTTTCACTGCCAGATTTAAAGCCGTCTGGAATTAACTTATCAACCGAATTTGTGTCTGGGAAATTAATTATAGGTTGTCTGATAGCCAAAGAATATTACAATTTTTAAGCTTGCTAAAATGACGTGAAGGGGGCACATTTTTTAAACCTATAAATCGGGATCTGGCAGGGTCTTAACAACGTTGGAAACGTCTGGAAATAATGGATTAATATCACAAATAGTTTGTAGAAACAGACCTTATAAACAAAAGTAATTTTGAAGTGTTTCCCCTGCATAAACACTACGCTCACAGGTAAACATGTTTCCCACCAGTCAGACCTTCCACATGCGTACTACGCCATACAACGGAAGTGCTTATAAAAAAATGAGCCTTGCCAAAATCACGTGTTTTTGACGTTTTGACTCTTGGACTATTAGTATAGATCAGTATTAACACCGGTTTTACGTTCCCGGAATTCACGTTCTCACGAAATTTACACTTTTTCTTTACTTTCTATGAAATGCGTAAACAGGGCCAGATTATGGCATGGAATACACCCACCTCTATTTTAGTATGAAATTTTTTGTCTCATTTAAACGCAGAAATTTTATCTTAAATAAGGCGAAAATTTCGCTTATAGTAAATTAATGATGCGCTGAAAAGCGAGTTTATACTCTAATTTCCCGCAATTTACACTATTTTCTGTAACATTAAGAACCTCTCAGGTTATCTTTTGTCATTGTAAAAGAGTAAAAGCAGGTTTCTGTTGTACATATAAGTCTTAAATAGGAAAGAAAAGGAACACAACCTACAGAAAACGGAAATACTTTTTAAAGCCATTTGGTACAAATAAACCTGATCTTGAATAGCCATAGAAAAATGAAAATTAATAAAACCACCACCCACTACTAATTTTGCTTCAAATAATCGCATAAAAAATACAGCCATCAATAGACTAGGAGTACTGTCTACTATAAGTGCGAGGCACAAATTATTCATTAGGGGTCGGCTATATATTTAAATTATACCAACTTATATAAATTTTTTCATAGGGTGACACACATTTTGACACTATATTTGAGTTCCGTGGTTCAAAACAGCCCGAAAAATTACATAGTTTAAGCATTTTTTCGTAAACCTTCAAATAGTTTGGGGGGCAAAACTTTTGAGGATGCTAATGGTAAATCCACGTAATAACTTTAATTTTTATTACGAGAAAAAATTATGCCACCGAAATGCTTCGTTTATAATGAGATGCACTGACTGGGCATAAACGTAAATTACGCAACTTAAAAAAAAAAATTCAAGACCATATCTTTAATTAAGAAAATTATTAACAAATTCATATTTAAAAAATGTAAATTATGAACTACGATATTTGCATAAAAAGTACCAGCATCATTAAAAAACATGGTTATGTGAATTTACAGCTATTTACAATCATTAGTTTTCGAGATATAAAGTTTTACTTTTCGACGGCTTAAAATGTCTGACTCCCATTATAGTTTGCATCGAATGAAAGAAAATTTTAGAAAGTAACCGAAACGTTGTATATAATTTTCTTTTATATAACACTAGTTTACTTTAAATTTTTATGTAATGTGATGGTGGTGTGGTTTGTAATGCGTGATTGTAGTTTCTCTCTAACTTCTTAAGTTTACCTTTCTAAATTTATATATAAACATCTAACACACTTTCTTTTGAATCTCTCTAATGATTTAAAAAAAAAAAACATTAACTGTATATTTTTCCGGACTAATTAGAACAAAGGAAAGCAAATAAATTGTCAAATGTCGTTGTTATCATTAGAAAAATGAAGGTGATACAAATTTACATATGTAGATGACACTGGAAGTATGAATTATGAGCAGTTTTTAATATTAATCATTATTCTCAGTCATTTTGTAGCTGTGCGCTCCCGAAATTTGATTAAGAGATCAGCGCCACCTAGCTGATAAATGATGTAACCTGCAGTTGAGCTTCGTTGTCACCTGAACAACACGTGTGTAACGAGCGCCCTCGCTCTCAAATCAGAAGCTCACTTCAACGTTTGCCCCTTGGCAATAATATAAATAAAAACCTATGGAAAAGTAATCACCGTCCATTGTTCTCTCAGTGCTCTCGACATATGGTCCGTCGAGCCGGAGCACAGTAAAAAAAATGACTACCTTAACAACGTTAAATCGCCAACCCGGCGTATTAAAAACTAAACTAAACAAAATCACTAAATTCATTAACGAATATGAGTGCACCCATTTAAAAGTATCGCAAGAGGAGCAGCAAAAAGAACGATTGCGTTTAGAAGGCAAAAATATTTCTATTTGGAAATTAAAACGTCACTCCGTAATCTAATCGAATCCTATACAACTCTTCCGGAAGATGTCAACATAGCAGATTCTTTGGAAGTAGCAACTGAGCTAGAAGATGAACTGGAGGATTCAGAGGTAAAACTTAATATTATTCTTTGTAAATATGAATGTTCTAATATTAAAAAAGAAAATCCTACTGTTAGTAGTAACTTTTAAATACCAGACTTACCTCTACCCAATTTCTATGGGAACTATGATGAATTTCGAAATTTTAAAGCTCAATTTATGTCCATTATCGGAAATAATAAGAATCTGAACTCAACGCAGCAGTTATGCTACTTAAAAGGCTGTCTAAAAGGTGGACCCAAAAGGCTTGATTCAGCCCAAGATACCTACGAATCTCTTTGGCAGTCTTTAGAAGAAAGATATGAAAACAAAAGAGCTGTCATTGATTGTCATATTATAAAACTACTTAATTTTTCAAAAGTACTGGATTCTCCTTACCATTTAATGCAATTAATTGATAGTACAAAATGTAATTTGCGTGCATTCAAATTACTTGAGTTTGAATCTAACGAACTCTCAGATGCTTTAATAATGCACAGCTTGTTTCAAAAATTGGATTCTGAAATAACAAAATAGTTCGAAATGAAATTAATTAAAAACGAAATTTCTAAATTAGATAACTTTTTAAGCTTTTTGGAAGAACGAAGTCGTATTCTTCAAAATACTGTTATATCAAAGGAGTAAAAAAAGTTCCCTTATAATAATTGGAAATCTGGCACTAAGGCAAAAATTGAAAAATCCCTTTTAACAAAATCAAAACAGAGAAAAGGGTGTATTTTAGGATGTATAGATTCACATTCTTTATATAGATGTGAGAAATTTAAACAAATGAATGTGATAAAAAGATCAGAATTTGTTAAAATTAACAATTTATGCCAATCTTGTCTAAATAATCATTTACCTAATCCTTGTTTATCTAAAAATACGTGCTTTTCAACAGCAAAGAACACAATAGCTTACTTCATCCATTAAAGGAAAATAATAATGTCAGTAAGCAATTCAGTGTTGAAGACCAGACAGATAGGAGCCAAATGGATTCTTCCCCCTCCCCCTCTCCTGATAATCAAACATTTTTCGCGAAGGAAAATGAAATAAATAAATCTTGTGTAATTTTAAACACAGCTGTGATATATTTGAAGGACGGTTCTCGGGAATTTCAACCTTTAATTGCTGCATTAGACAGTTGTTCAAGCTCGCATTTATTGAGCTCTCATGCTGCAAATCTCTTAGGGTTGCGTAAACAAAAAACTCATATTCCCATTTCCGGACTTAATGATTTATGTTTAAACGCTAACTCATTTGTTAGTGCAGAACTAACGAATGAAAACAAAACTAAATCTTATCAGTTAGTAGTTCCTAAAATTGCAGATTTTCCGCCGAAATATGTAAATACGTCAAAATTAAAATTGCCGTTGAATATAGAATTAGCGGATAATAATTGGAATAAACCCAAACGTGTACACGCGCTGATTGTGATTGGAACCGAGTTATTCTATGAATTAATAGGGTCGAATAAAATTAAAATTGATGATTCTCAATTAATGTTAGTAGAAACTTTTTTCGGGCATGTTATATCAGGCACTGTATGCAATTTTATCTCGAATTTAAGGGAATCTTCTGATTCTTGTTTTTTTGTAACAGATTATACAAATTTGGAAAAAGAAATAATTTCCTTTTGGGAATTGGAGCAAGTAAGTGAATTAAAACCCTTAGTTAGTGAGGAGTAAAATTACTGTAACGAACATTTTTTAAAGACTCACTATCGAAAACCGGACGGCAGATACGTTGTTGAATTATCCTTTAAGATTCAAATGTTAGATAATTCTCTGGGAGATTCAAAACAAATTGCCGCTAAAAGATTAAATCAGTTATGGAACCGTTTAGAACGGGATCCTACATTAAAGGAATTATACTCAGAATTTCTAAAGGAATACGCTACTTTAGGACACATGGAAGAAAACTCCGATGACATAAATCCTGATAAAGGATATTTTTCCCCTCATCATGATGTTTTGCGGGTGTCGAGTACTACAACTAAACTGAGGGTTGTTTTTGATGGGAGTTGTAAAACTACTAATGGGAAGTCTTTAAACGACTTATTGTTTAAAGGAGGGATAATACAAGATAATCTTTTTTCGATTATGATTCGTTTTAGAAAAAATATTTCGCATTTACAGTTGATGTAAATAAAATGTTTCGACAAATAGAAGTAAATCCGTCGCATACTAGATACCAAAAAAATATTGTGGAGAGAAGGGAGGGTGAGACCGGACAAAATCTACACTCTGAAAACGGTCACCTACGGTTGTGCAAGTAGTCCATACCTTGCCACTAGAGTGTTGCAGCAGTTAGCGGTAGATGAATCAAACAATTTCCCATTAGCCGCCGAAGTCGTAAAGAACGATATGTACAGTCGTGAAAAAAAAGTAAACACCTCCTACTAATTCCGCAACAAATTATCGTAGAAGAAAGTTACTGGTACCGAACGATTTTAACTAAAGTCTACTTTTAAATGATGTATATAAAATTTGCTTAGGGGGCATCTACATATTAAAACGAACCATAACTTCATTTGTTTCAATAGCAGTACCCAATGCTGACAGCATAAATGAACTTTACACCCTTCAAATAGCCTAAAAACAAATTTTTATGCAATTCGTACCATAAGTTCCCGAGAAATTAATTATTTTAAAACGAGCGTATTTTAAGGTCTGTATCCAAATAGAAGTTGGGTTCTCGATTGCTAACCGAGAGAGCCGCCTTCTTGATCAAGGCACCTTAAGCAGTCAATAAAGTCTGTTAGATAACAAGGCAGCAGAAGAAATTTCAAAATATCTACTCACTTCAAACATAGACGGCTCCTTAAGGCATCTGACTACGTTGAAAATGCAATTTCGACCAAAATTGTCAAATTTATTTTATTTTATTTTATTAAAGACCAAATCTTTACCTTTCCAAAACTGTATTTGTTTTTATTGTACGATAAATAGATCCGGAGTTATAGCGGTTTTAAAACGACTCAACAGCTGTCACTCAAACCGAAAGTGCTGTTTAAAGGGCTTTAAAATTTAAAATTTTTAAATTTTTAAATTGCTTTTAAAGGGTCGTATGTTTGGAGAAATTTCGCGATTTTGGATGCATTTGTTTAATAATAAGAAATGTAAATAATATGCTCCATGAAATTTAGATGTATATTACTGTAAATTCTTGTAGTAAAACATAAATCTAAATTTTAAATGCATTTTTTGGAAAATGTAATTTTCGGTGAAAATTCCATACGCAAAACATGATTTCTCAAAAAGTTATTGGAATATCACTATGAAATTTAAAACATATGTTATTTACACTATTGTGAAGGCAATGAACTAAAGATTTAAATTTAGAATAAATATATTTTGTTTTATGGATGTTTTTGTGGAATGACATCGATGAATTTTACGAAAATTAACATGTAAGCAGGTGCGATATGCTATAAGTTTTGAAATACTTAAAGAATCTCTTAGATTTTAGTTCATTGCCTTCACCAATGTCATAAATATGAAGTGTAAAAAGAAAATAAAGATACATACAGTAGAATTTCCTTTAGAGCGTTTTGCGTTTCGGGCCAAATTTCACTAAATTTTACTATAAAATCCTCCATTTACCAAAATTTTTTCAATAAATGAAATATTTTTTACTTTTTTTCACATTTTCTAGTTCTAATCTTAGTAAAAATAAGTTTAAAAAATAATTAAATAGCTTTTTTGGAAAAAATTGCTCCGTACGTAGGCAGGCACCAAACCATCATTTTGCCGTTTTTTAAGCATAATTTGGAAACTACTTGGAAGAAAAATATGAAATTTGGGATTTTCATAAAGCAGGACTTAATAAATCTAAATCCATCAAAAAAATTGTAGGTTGCAATTCATAATTCTTTCGAATATTAATTTCATAATTCATAATTCATATCATAAAATTATAAAAATTGCAAATTCAGCGTATTTATGTTTGGGCACATTAGTTTTATTTCTAAACAAAAAATTAGCACATTAGGAGCATAATTTCAGAAGATATAAATAAAAATATGAAAATGTAATTTAACATTAGAAGCACTAAATTTTGAATGTTTATAATTCAGAAACTTATCATTCAAATGACTTGAAATTTGGTGTCTGGGCATATTTTGAACCGAAGATTTGAAATATCTCATTAAAAGTGGGTATTGCCATTGAAAAAATGAGGTTTGGGTTCGTTTTAATATGTAGATGACCCTTTAAGTAAATTTTATATACGTCATTTAAAAGTAGATTTTATTTCAAATCGTTCGGTACCAGTAACTTCCGTCTACCTACGATAATTTGTTGAAGAGTTAGTAGGGGGTGTTTACTTTTTTTTCCACGACTGTACATGGACGATTGCCTGTCAGGTGCATGACATTTCCGAATTTTTTTAAATTAAAAAACAACTAACAGATATTTTCAAAAGAGGTCAGATGGCCTTGAATAAATGGCGTTCTAATATTATTGAAGAAATAAATCCTGATTTTCAATTTTTTCCCTTTAATCAAAATGCCGAAGAGGTTTCAACAAAAACTCTCGGAATACTGTGGGACTGCAGTAGTGATACATTTAACTTTAAAGTTATTGTCAACAGAAGTTCTGACTATACAAAACGCGAAATTCTAAGTCAAATTGCAAGACACTTTGACCCTCTTGGTTTGCTCGGTCCTGCAATTTGCCGTGCGAAAATCTTCATGCAACAACTATGGTTGCTAAAGTGCGACTGGAATGATAAAATTCCACTTCATGTTGCTCAAGAGTGGGACAAGTTCCTCAATTCACTAGTTCTTATAGAAACATTCAAAATTCCAAGATGTATTCTTATTAAAGATGCATCAACTATTCTCTTACATAGTTTTGCTGACGCGAGTGAGAAAGCTTTCGGAGCTTCCCTTTATCTTCAAACGAACTCTGACTCAAATTCGTCTGTTTGCCACCTCATTTGCAGCAAAAGTAAAGTTGCCCCTATTAAAACTGTCAGCATACCAAGGCTTGAACTTTCAGCCTGTCTATTGTTATGCCAACTTGCTCAAAGGGTAATTAGAGGTATGAAACTTCAAATCGATAAAGTCATACTTTGGTCCGACTCCACTATTTCCCTAGCATGGATAGACATATCGCCACATCTTCTTAAGACATTTGTCGGGAACTGAGTGTCTAAGATTCAAGAACTTACCAAAAACTACGAGTGGAGATATGTCCCGTCAAAACTCAATCCGTCGGATGTGTTATCCAGAGGTCAGGATGCCAAAACCTTTTCTACCAATAAACTTTCATGGGAAAGCCCCGATTTCCTGAAACGGGACATTGGGAATTTTCGTCCACAAAAGGACTCTTATACGAAAGACGAACAATTTTTAAAGGAACTAAAGTCAGTTCCGGTTTTCAATTCAGTTATATATTATGACTTTATGAACTCTTTTCTTAATATTTCAAATATATTAAATTAATGTGTTAGCATTTATTTTCAGGTTTGTCCACAACTGTAAAAATACGGTCAAACTTAAAAGTCCCTTAATTTTAGGGGAACTAAGGGTTGCTAGAAACTTCTTATTTAAGAGAGCTAAAGGTGAGTATTTTTCATCAGAAATTTCGGCTTTGAAAAAGGGCATGTCTGTCCCAGTAAAAAGTAAGTTGAGATTTTTAGATCCCTTCCTAGATAAAGATAATCTATTAAGAGTGGGAGGTCATTTGGCCAACTCAAATTTAAGCTATGACCGATCTCACCAAATCATTTTACCCCCAAGTAGTAAATTGACAAAAATTATCTTTCTTTACTATCATAAAAGAGACTTAGATGTTGGTCCTCAAGGGCTATTAAATAGTGTAAGACAAATATTTTGGCCTATTAATCTAAGAAACACTGCTCGTCAAGTTGTACATGAGTGTGTTCAATGTTTCAAAATTAAACCTACAATTGTAAGTCAAATAATGGGTAATTTACCCCCTGAGAGAGTAATACAAGGGCCACCGTTTTCCAATGCAGGTCTTGACCCATGCGGCCCATTTTTTTTATTAAATATCGCAACCAGAGAAAGGGAATATTTAATAAAGTTTATGTAGCCATTTTCATGTGCATGGTTACTAAAGCAGTGCATTTAGAACTACTTTCTGACTTAACTTCTAATGCATTAATTGCAACCCTTAAAAGTTTTTTGCTCGCAGAGGCAAAAGTAGTACAATCTCTTGTGACAATGCATCCAACTTTGTTGGAGCATCTGCGGAACTAAAGAGATTATTAAATTCTATAAATAAAAAAAAATGATGATGTATCAAATTTTCTGTCATCCGAGCAAGTTCTCTGGAAATTTCTTCCCCCTTGTTCTCCAAATTTTGGAGGACTCTGGGAGAGAGGCGTCGGCAGTTCAAATACCACTTAAAAAGAACAATTGGTGTTATGAAATTAACTATTGAAGAATTTTTAACTATTACTACGCAAATTGAAGGTACTCTCAATTCGCGCCCTCTTTCCCCATTATCTTCTGAATTAGAAGACTATGAAGTTTTGACCCCAGGGCATTTCCTGATTGGTACACCAATCAATTCTCTTCCTGAGCCAAATTTGATTAACGAAAGAGAAAACTTGCTCGACCAATGGCTGAAAACTCAGAAAATGGTGCAAATAATATGGAAAAATTGGACCAATTCTTATTTAAGCCATTTGCAGCAGAGATCCAAATGGCTCTTTAAAAAGCAAAATGTTGCACCAGGTATGATGGTTCTGGTAAAGGATGGAGACCTACCAGTTTGTAAATGGATCGTATTTCAGAAATCATCAAGGGAAATGATGACAATGTTCGGGTTGTAATAGTCCGGACTCCATCCAGAACTTACAAAAGAAGTATCTCCAACATTTGTGTTTTACCAATTGTAAATAATGAAAACATCAATTAAGCTTAACCTCTATCTATTGAATTTATTATTTCTTATTATTGTATTTATATTTAGTGCTTTATGTGTAACCATTAATTAATAATATCATCTGTATGTTATTGAATATTTACTTGTTGTGTATCATTGAACTATCAGAATACTTCAATGGGGGCCGGTATGTGCGCTCCCGAACTTTGATTAAGAGATCAGCGCCACCTAGCTGATAAATGATGTAACCTGCAGTTGAGCTTCGTTGTCACCTGAACAACACGTGTGTAACGAGCGCCTTCGCTCTCAAATCAGAAGCTCATTTCAATGTTTGCCCCTTGGCAATAATATAAATAAAAACCTATGGAAATTTAATCACAGTCCATTGTTCTCCTAGTGCTCACGACAGTAGCTATATCTTTTTTATGCGATTATTTGCAGCAGACTTAACCCTCTCGCTGCGTAATTTTTTTATCAAAATAGCTTCAAAAATTGCATACTTAATTCCTTCGCGACGAGCGTCTTTTAAAAATTTTTATTCATTTGCCACCGGTTTTTCAAAACAAAAATTTTCGTCTGATTTAATCGGGAAAATGCTCCGATTAGATAAGGCTAAATTTACAGTAAAAAGTAACTGGTGGGAACGATCAAGGTGGGTTAATTAGAAGGAGAAAATGCATCCCCGATGAAATCTCGGGTTGCGCAAATTTTGCTACTTTTACGTTGCCCGAGAAACTCTCGGGTTGCGCAGCGAGTGGGTTAACAGGGGTGTGGCGAAAATTTTATTTCCAAGACTGTAATCCCAATCAGTCTTTGCGACAATTTCCTAATCTAAAAATAAATCAGGCGTGACATGAAAATAAGAAACACAATTTATGTAAATACCTTAACCAAGCAAATAAATTGTCAAATGTGGATGTTGCCATGGAGAAAAATAAAAGGTGATACAATTTTAAATATACAGATAACTCAGTAAGTATAATTATGAGCTGTATTTAACATTATACATTATTTCTTATCATTTGGTAGCTATATCCAGGGTTCGTAGGGGTGCTTGAATTTCATGACTAAGAAATTCTTCGGTGCCAGTATTCTCTTATGGAAAATCTCTCCTGAAATAAAGCGAAATTTCGTCCGCTTAAACTAGATTTAATTTTCTATAAAAAAATTCTGATATCGGGCCTTGAAAATAACGGTACCCGTATGAACCCTGATATATTTTTATGTGATTATTTGCCGAAGAATTGATAGGAGTGTTCAGTTTTTTTTTCAGGACTTTACTTCTAAGTCTTTACGGCAATTACCTTATTTAAATTAAATTGGCCGTGACATAAAAATAGGAAACATAATTGATGTAAAAATATTAATCAAGCAAATAAACTGTAAAATGTGGGTGTTACATTGAGAAAAATAAAAGGCGATGCAATTTAAATATGTAGATGACTTCGGAAGTATAAATTATGAGCAGTATTGAACATTAGACATTATTTCAACTCACTTGGCAGCTATATCTTTTTTATGAGATTATTTGCACCATAAGTAATAGAGGTGTGGTGCGTTTTTTTCAGGACGGTACTCTCAACCAGCCTTTACTGAAATTTCCTGATTTAAAAATAAATTAAGCATGACATGAAAATAGCAAATATAATTTATGTAAAAATATTAATCAACCAATTTTACATATTACACGCTCTATTTCGACCCATATCTTAATATCTCAACTATTTTAGTGGAAGATAAATACCGTATCAAAGCGAGTTAGTTAAAAAATGGGGCTTCTTAAAAATTCTCCTCTTTTGATTCTTTGATGATAAAGATTACTAGATATATGGCATGCATAAAAAATGTTATTAGCAAGTGGAGAATGCTTGTCATTGAAAGAAAATAAATTTCAATCTTTTGAATTGAAATAAATGACATTGTTTGTTTTTCAATACGCTTCCACTCACTTAACGTGTCAGCTCACATATTTTATTGAGAAAAAGAAAATCCCTCGAAAGAAAGTCATTGTGAAATAAATTTCCTTTCTAAGTATGTATCGGCACATTTTAATGGCTAGAAGAGGTATAAGTATTAGAATCCATTGAATAAGGAAAGAAAAAGAAAATTCTTTCCTTAATGACGCTCATTATTCATAATTCAGAAATAAAATCCGGGTAAAGAAGAAATCGAGTGACCTGGTTTTTTATTAATGTTTGAAAATTATTAAGACTAAATTAATTTTACATGATTCTACCCTTTTTTATACTCTGTTGAAAACGGGTACTTAAAAATAAACACAATTTTTTCTTTTCATTTTTTGAGTATTTTCTCGGCTTATAGTAAGGTATTTAAGTCTTAATTTTGAAAAACACACGTACTCATTTTTTAAGTATATCACAAAGAGTGTAAATTAAACAATATTTATGTTGTCATATACTGTTGGTTTGGGGCGTTACAGTCCTTTTTTGCATATGGTATCTAAACGAACCGGGACCTCGGTTTAAAGATGAACCCAATCCAACAGGAACATCCAAGTCGAACACGGTATTCGAACATATTACTTCTTTACCTACAATCATAGCTTTAATAATTGGATAATGTGCACACTAATACCATAATCCACAAGATGTAGTTAGTGAAGTTTGAAGTGCTCAACTTTTAATATTCAAACTATTCGCATAAAAGATTTCCGAATTTTGCATGCACATTTATTAAAGAATTTCTTTTTAAATCTATAATATGTAATGTAGATTATAGAGAGTGATTCATAAAGATGAAGCCAATAGCCTATTTTCTTAAATATTGCACCTAGACACATGCTTCCATTTGCAAAGTTTCACAAAAAGGTGAAAAATTTGATGACACAGGTTGCAACCCCTTTGAAGGTCTATTTGAGAAAATACACAAAATAAATTTTTATACGGCCACCGTAGGGTAAAATTTCCAATTAGGAAAATTTGCCTTACTCTTTCCTGAATTAAACACAAACAATTACATCTTGATAACTGGAAAATTCACAGCAATATACCAGTTTAAATAACGTATACATTTGTGGAAGATCCCTATCTTACAGTCGAAATGCATCAATATTACGTCACTCAGAGGTATGCTTAAGTGGTGTAAGTCATGAATTTTGGCTTATAATATCTCTATGAGTTTTGCGGATATCAAGATGTAATTTTTTGCGTTTCATTGAAGAAAGGATAAGGAAAAATTTCCTAATTGGAAATTTTACCCTACAGGAGCCGTATCAAAATTTAGTTTGTGTATTTTCTAAAATAGACCCCCACCAGGGGGTTGCAACTTTTTCATAAATTTTTTTACCTTTTTTATGAAACTTTGCAAATGGAAGTATACGTCTAGGTGCAATATTTAAAGAAATAGGCTATAGGCTCCATCTTTATGAATCACTCTGTATAAATTTGTATTTCGTTACCTAAGACCATTTTGACATTCTTCTTCATCTTATTTATTTATTTATTTATTTAGTTTGAGAGAAAGAATATAACATATTTATTTCTTCACTGGGAACAACGCAGTTAAAAAGATGGCAATATTTTCCTAAACGATGCTATTTCTCTAAATGTTTGGTATAATGCTTAGTATGTGAGCTCCAATCGTACAAGGTTAAAAAAACTCTATAGAATATCTCAATTTAGCCGATTTTGTTAGTTACAATCTTCTCTTTCTGTAGCAAAGATTTATAAATAACGTCATCTTTAAGCACCCAAGGTTACTATATTCGGCAATCTAATTATTTTTTTATGATACTATTTTACGTAAAGAAAAGTTTCTAATAGACATTTTTAAAACAGTGTACTAGTTTTTGAAAATCAAAAGTTTTAACTTCGACCTTTATAAGCAATATGTTTTACCCAGGGTTACCGAGGTGAAGTATTTGAATATATTTTAGTAAATCTATGCGTTAAAAAACCAGACTAGGGGACAAGGATATTGAGCTATAAACTGCAGTGGGAATTGTTTGGTATTCCTAATAACACATAAAGGCATTTTTAATAACTCCATCAACTCAACCAGATATAAAACTATATTACAGAGCATCAGAGCGACTAGTTTTTAAACATCAAGAGTTTGCAAGCCCTCTTTATATTCCAATGTGGTTTATTTAGGAATTTTGATTCGAATATTGATGCCTTGTCACATCCAAATCGGTTATAAAAACGCATATTATCGCGTGACAAAAATAAGATCGTTTTAAAAAGTCAGCCATATTAGAAATTAAAAGTGCTATAACCCAGCCATTTTTTAAGACATAGACGAAACAAAAAATGCTCCGGAATATTTGTATCAAGCTCAAATACATAAGGAAAAAATCTTTTTCAATGTCTAATTTTTTTGTGCCTCATTTTAAATTAAATTTTTTTTTTAATTTTTAAATGGCCGCCATTTTGAAACAAAATGGCGGATGAGGCTGGCCAACGAACTCGGTCGAGACATTGCTATGTACTATGCACATTCCTTGTCACATCCAAATCGGTTGATAAATACGTGTATTATCGCGTGACAAAAATCAGATCGTTTCAAAATGTCAGCCATGCTAGAAATTCAAAGTGCTATAACTCAGCCATTTTTTAAGATATAGACGAAACTAAAAATGCTCCAGAATCTTTGTATCAAGCCCAAACACATAAGAAAAACAATCTTTTTAAATGTCTAATTTTTTTGTGCCCCATTTTAAATTTTAAATTTTTTAATTTTTAAATGACCGCCATTTTGAAACAAGATGGCGGATGAGGCTGGCCAACGAACTCGGTCGAGACATTGCTATATACTATGCACATTCCTTGTCACATCCAAATCGGTTCATAAATACGTGTATTTCCGCATGACAAAAATCAGATTGTTTCAAAAGGTCAGCCATGCTAGAAATTCAAAGTGTTATAACTCAGCCATTTTTTAATATATAGACGAAACTAAAAATGCTCCAGAATCTTTGTATCAAGCCCAAACACATAAGAAAAAAATCTTTTTCAATGTCTAATTTTTTTGTGCCTAATTTTAAATTAAAAATTTTTTTTAATTTTTAAATGGCCGCCATTTTGAAACAAGATGGCGGATGAGGCTGGCTAACGAACTCGGTCGAGACATTGCTATGTACTATGCACATTCCTTGTCACATCCAAATCGGTTGATAAATACGTGTATTATCGCGTGACAAAAATCAGATCGTTTCAAAATGTCAGCCATGCTAGAAATTCAAAGTGCTATAACTCAGCCATTTTTTAAGATATAGACGAAACTAAAAATGCTCTAGAATCTTTGCATCAAGCCCAAACACATAAGAAAAACAATCTTTTTCAATGTCTAATTTTTTTGTGCCCCGTTTTAAATTTAAAATTTTTTTAATTTTTAAATGGCCGCCATTTTGAAACAAGATGGCGGATGAGGCTGGCCAACGAACTCGGTCGAGATATTGCTATGTACTATGCACATTCCTTGTCACATCTAAATCGGTTTATAAATACGTGTATTATCGCGTGACAAAAATCAGATCGTTTCAAAATGTCAGCCATGCTAGAAATTCAAAGTGCTATAACTCAGCCATTTTAGGTAGCTTTCATTACAAAAAGCTACCTATTGCAGCCGTTCGGAGGAAAGCGATTTCAAAAAATTTTGGTATATTTTCATCGATCATGACCCCCAGACCCCGAAACCACCCTCCGTTCAAAAGTTTATATATATATATATATATATATCTGATCTTTGTCACACTGTAACTCTCGTATTTATGAACCGATTTGGATGAAACTCGCTGTGTGCATAGTACATACAAATGTCTCGACCGAGTTCGTTGGCCAGCTTCATCCGCCATCTTAATTCAAAATGGCGGCCATTTAAATAATTAAAAAAAAATTTAAATTTGAAATGTGGTACCAAAAAATTTAAAATTGAAAAATATTTTTTTCTTATGTGTTTGACCTTGATACAAAGATTCCGGAGCATTTTTTGTTTCGGCTATATCTTAAAAAATGGCTGAGTTATAGCACTTGGAATTTCTAGCTTGGCTGACATATTGAAACGACGTGATTTTTGTCACACGATAACAGGCGTATTTATGAATCGATTTGAATGTACCTTGCTGTATCATAATACGTACCAATGTCTCGACCGAGTTCGTTGGCCAGCTTCATCCGCCATCTTGTTTCAAAATGGTGGCCATTTTTTTTAATATAAAATTTAGAATGAGGTACCCAAAAATTTGGAAAATTAAAAAGATTTTTTTGTATGTGTTTTACCTTAATACAAAGATTCCGGAACAGTTTTTGTTTCTTCTATATCTAAAAAAATGGCTGAGTTATAGCATTTTGAATTTCTATTGTGGCTGACATTTTGAAACAACCTGATTTTTGTCACGCGATAACAAGCGTATTTATGAACTGATTTGGATGTAAATTGGTGTGTACATAGTACATACCAATGTCTCGACCGAGTTCGTTGGTCAGCTTCATTCGCCATCTTGTTTCAAAAGGGCTGCCATTTAAAAAAAAAAAAATTAAATTTTAAATTTAAAATGAGTTATAAAAAATTGAAAAATGAAAAAGATTTTTTTTATGTGTTTGACCTTGATACAAAGATTCCGGAGCATATTTTGTTTCGTATATATCTTAAAAAATTGTTGAATATCACTTTGAATTTCTAGCATGGCTGACATTTGGAAACGATCTGATATTTGTCACGTGATAACACGCGTATTTATTTACCTATTTCGATGTAAGAAGGCATGTGGATAGCACATCGTAATGTCTCGAAAAAGTTCGCTGGCCAGCTTCATCAGCCATCTTGTTTCAAAACGGAGGCCATTAAATTAAATAAAAAATTATATTTAAAGTGAGGTGCAAAAGAATTAGAAATTGGAAAAGGTTTCTTTCTTACGCATTTGACCATGATATAAGGATTCCGGAGCATTTTTTGTTTTGTCTTTATCTTAGAAAATGGCTCAGATATAGAAGTTTGAATTTCTAATGAGGGTGACATTTTGAAAAATCTGATTTTTGCCTGCGACAGAACTCGTATATATCAACCAATTCCGATGTTAGTGAGCATGTGCACAGGAATTACTAAGGTCTCGACCAAGTTCACTCGTTAGCCTCATCCACCCTGTTGTCTTAAAATGGCAGGAACTTCAAAATATCGCCGAATTTGGCAACCAAATATAAGTTACTTTAAATAAAAGCAGCTTGGATAAAGCTGAATAATTTCGCGAAATTCTCATTCATAATGATTTAGTATTGATAAAGATCAGGATTAAATCTCCTATAATCGATTTCCACTAAATAGAGCTTCATGTTTTTGAATAATATAAGCTTGCTTTTTAAAAATAAGGAATATGAAAGCTACCTCATACTCCCGGCTCTGGCCGGAAGGACTTTTTAAGATATAGACGAAACTAAAAATGCTCCAGAATCTTTGTATCAAGCCCAAACACATAAGGAAAAATATTTTTCAGTTTCTAATTTTTTTGTGCCTCATTTTGAATTTTAAATTAAAAAAAAATTTAAATGGCCGCCATTTTGAAACAAGATGGCGGATGAAGCTGGCCTACGAACTCGGTCGAGACATTGCTATGTACTATGCACATTCCTTGTCACATCCAAATCGGTTCATATATACGTGTATTATCGCGTGACAAAATTCAGATCGTTTCAAAATGTCAGCCATGCTAGAAATTCAAAGTGCTATAACTCAGCCATTTTTTAAGATATAGACGAAACTAAAAATGCTCTAGAATCTTTGTATCAAGCCCAAACACATAAAAAAAAATCTTTTTCAATCTCTAATTTTTTTGTGCCTCATTTTAAATTTTAATTTTTTTAAAAATTTTAAATGGCCTCCATTTTGAAACAAGATAGCGGATGAAGCTGGCCAACGAACTCGATCGGGACATTGGTATGTACTATGTACACAAGAAATTTTATCCAAATCGGTTCATAATTACGAGAGTTACAGTATGACAAATATCAGATATATATATATATATATATATATGGATATATAACAATTAATTAAACATTACACATCATCATGAAAAACCGCAATATTGTAAATGATTGACAACAAAGTGCCACAAACCAACAATATAGAACTGTATGTATAAAATAAAGTACCTTATACCTAATTACCAGAATTAACATGGAATAAGAAAAAAGTCCTTCCGGCCAGTGCCGGGAGGAAGAGGTAGCTTTCATATTCCTTATTTTAAAAAGCTACCTTATGTTATTCAAACACACGAAGCTCAATTTGGTGGAAATCGATTATAGAAGATTCAATACTAATTTTTATCAATACTAAATCCTTATGAATGAGAATTTCGCGAAATTAGTCAGCTTTATCCAAGCTGCTTTTATTTAAAGTAACTTATAGTTGGTTGCCAAATTCGGCGATATCTTGAAGTGCCTGCCATTTTAAGACAACATTGTGGATGAGGCTAACCCGTGAACTTAGTCGAGACCTTAGTAATTCCTGTGCACATGCTCGTTCACATCGGAATCGGTTGGTATATACAAGTGCAGTCGCAGGCAAAAAATCAGATTTTTCAAAATGTCACCCACATAAAGAAATTCAAACAGCTATATCTGAGACATTTTTTAAGATAAATACAAAACAAAAAAGCTCCGGAAACCTTATATCAAGGTCAACTACTTAAGAAAGAAATCTTTTTCAATTTCTAATTTTTTTGCACCTCACTTTAAATAAATATATATATTTTAATTTAATGGCTGCCATTTTGATACAAGATGGCTGATGAATCTGGCCAACGAACTCGGTCGAAACATCGGTATGTACTAAGTACACACCTACTATGTATAAACGAAGTTACATCCATATCGGTTCATAAATACGCCTGTTATAGCGTGTCAAAAATCAGGACGTTTCAAAATGTCAGCCACTCTAGAAATTCAAAGTGCGAAAACTCAGCCATTTTTTAAGATATAGACGAAACAAAAACTGATCCGAAATCTTTCTATAAAGGGCAAACACATGAGGAAAAATATTTTTCCATTTTCAATTTTTTGGCACCACATTTCAAATTTTAATTTTTTTTAAAAATTTTAAATGGCCGCCATCTTGAAACAAGATGACGGATGAAGCTGGCCAGCGAACTTGGTCGAGACATTACGATATGCTATCCACATGCCTTCTTACATCGAAATAGGTTAATAAATACGCGTTTATCACGTGACAAATATCAGATCGTTTCAAAATGTCAGACATGCTAGAAATTCAAAGTGCCATTCCACTTTCATTCAACCATTTCATTCATTCAACCATTTTTTAAGATATATCGAAACAAAATCTGCTCCGGAATCTTTGTATCAAGGTCAAACACATAAAAAAATATTTTTCATTTTTCAATTTTTTGATAACTCATTTTGAATTTAAAATTTAATTTTTTTTTTTAAATGGCAGCCCTTTTGAAACAAGATGGCGAATGAAGCTGACCAACGAGCTCGGTCGAGACATTGGTATGTACTATGTACACACCAAGTTACATCCAAATCGGTTCATAAATACGCTTGTTATCGCATGACAAAAATCAGGTCGTTTCAAAATGTCAGCCACAATAGAAATTCAAAATGCGATAACTCAGCAATATTTTTAGATATAGATGAAACAAAAACTGTTCCGGAATCTTTGTATTAAGGTCAAACACATAAGAAAAAAATCTTTTCCATTTTCCTTTTTTTTGGTACCTTATTAAAACTTTTAAATTTTAAATTTTTTTAAATGGCCGCCATTTTGAAACAAGATGGCGGATGAAGCTGGCCAACGAACTCGGTCGAGACATTGGTATGTACTATGTACACACGAAGGTACATCGATATCTGTTCATAAATACGCCTGTTATCGCGTGACAGAAATCAGAACGTTTCAAATGTCAGCCGCGCTAGAAATTCAAAGTCCTATAACTCAGCCATTTTTTAAGATATAGACGAAACGAAAACTGCTCTGGAATCTTTGTATAAAAATCAAACACATAAGAAAAATATATTTTTCCATTTTCAATTTTTTGGTACCACATTTTAAATTTTAAAATTTTTAAAAATTTTTAAGTGGCCGCCATTTTGAAACAAAATGGCGGATGGAGCTGGCCAACGATCTCGGTTGAGACATTGGTATGCACTATGTACACACCGATGTACATCCAAATCGGTTCATAAATACGTGAGTTACAGTGTGACAAAGATGATATATATATATATATATATATATATATAAATTTTGAACGGAGGGTGGTTTCGGTGTCTGGGGGTCATGATCGATGAAAATATACCAAAATGTTTTGAAATCGGTTTACTCCGAACGGCTGCAATAGTAAATATGCTTTTTGTAATGAAAGCTACCTAAAAGAAGAATATGGATTCCGAAAAAAATTGAAAATCTTATATATTGAATTACGTTTTCAAGAGTACAGAATTCAATGATATAAGCAAATCGGTTGTTTTCTTTGAGAAAAAAGTTATATGCTAAAAAAATTTTTTCCCCTGTACTCAAACAACCAATATAACCAAAGGAATAGCCTCAAGATGAAAACAGAACATAATCAAATGTTATGAAATGGAAAAAAAAAAGCTACAACCCATTAAATATTCAATCTATAGCAATAGACATCTTACAAAACATACCGAATTATTCCCAGTAGATTTTCAAAATATATTCCCGCACATGGAATCCAAAAAGCATGATAAGATTAAGGTGAATAAAACAGTTAAGTTAACACAGAAATTAAAACCCATGGAGTCAGTTAATCAATGTTGAAACACCGCGATAAATATAATTAATATAATATAAATAAAAAAATAATTACATTATTTGTAATACCTAAAAACAATTTTAAATTGTTTAATAACAATTTTACAACATTGCCAGTTAACAGCGTTAATTACCACCTGGTGTAAAAAATTAAAATTATTACTTTATTAGAAGCTTTAAAAATAAAAATATTATGGTGCTGCCATCTATTATTTTATTTTAAAAACAATTATTATTATACAAATGTCACTAAAAGAAGAACCTAATACATACTAATGAAATTAAAATATATCAACTGCATTCCTACACACATCCCAATATAAACAATACCATACTGTAATCATTATTCAAAAAAATTTTAAATAAATTAAATGTTAATAAAATGCTTACAATATATTCTATTACCATACCATTAAATCTACACTGAGAAATTAAAAAAAAATAAACTTGATAATATATGGAATATAGCTCTATGCTATAAAATAAAATAAATTATATATTATAAAAATATATAAAGGTCTTAATATTTACCATTACATATAAAAAATGAACAGGAAAGAAAAAAAAATAAAAATAAAAAATAAGTAAATAAATAAATAAATTAATTAATTAATTGATTATAAAATAACTAAATAAAAATGGATGTTTATATAAGAATGCCAGATTCTAAAATTCCCAATAGCCTAAAGAACACAAATATAGTGTGTGAATTATCCTTATATTAGCTATAAAAAATCTAAAAAAATATGATTGTGACAATCAAACTTGTAAACCGATAATTAATCATGGAATACAAAGTTGAAAATAATATTAAGTAGTATAGAGGAATAATAATATAAACTATTTACCCAATTTTAATGCATACAGTATAACATTAGTTATCTCAAATAAACTTATATGCATAATAATCACTAAAAAGATGGTATACATATTATTAATTAATATGATATTGTCCGGAGTAAACTAAATTGAAAATAAGTTAATATTAAATTTGATTAAATAAGTTAAATTTAATATGAAATGAAAAAAGAGGAAAAGTCACCAATTACATATAAAACATCAAATCAACATCCATATAAAATACGTAATAGAAATGTAGTTATAATACAAAAGCCCCATTTTTAAAAATATAATTTAACCATTGCGTATTATCCAGACAACACCACCATCCTCCGTACTCTAACATCTACCCACCCAACCATCCTATAGTAATTGTTTATTATTATTTTACAATTTTTAATTTTTTATAAATATTTTTTTTATTTTATAAATTTTTTTGGTAATTATGTTTACGCATGTGTTATTTTTTATTATTTTTTTTTATAGATCATGTAAGTACTAATTGTATATTAATGAATATACGCATTTTTTTGGGAAACCATGATTTAATGCAACATAAATTAGTTTTATAATATTATTGTTAATTAGATGAGAAGAACATAAACATTTTATTCTATATAAATGATTATGTAGTATATTTCGATATACAGAGTGATGAAGACAAGATTTAAAATTTGTAAATATATTAACTTTGAATTTAAATTCTTTAGGTTTATCATATAAATCAGTTATTGTTTTGTTGTCTTTTATTGTAATTTTAAGATCTAAGAAGTTAATTGTATTGTTGGATAAGAGGTTTTCCGTTAATTCCAAATTAGTGGGATAATCAACTGGAAATTGAGAAATTTTAGATTGATCACTGGCAATTAAAATTATGTCATCAATATAACGATATAAATGGAGATTATTATTAGTAAAAGTACGTTCATAGTGATATAAGTATAAGTCTGATAATAAACTGGATGTACAACCACCTTGTGGTATTCCGACGTGCTGTAAATATAATGTGTTATCTTGTAATATATAATTATTATAGATAATGAAGTTTGTTAATGATTTAAAATAAGCGATATCAATATTAGATGGTAATTCCAGTTTTTTATAATACTTTTTAAATAATGCATTTATAATATTATGTAAATCTAATAAGTCTATATTATTAAAAAGATCTTTGAAGTCGTATGTCGTTATATTATATACACAGTTAAGATTTTTTAAAATATTGACCAGTTGATAGCTATTTTTTATACAATGTGTATTATCATTGTTTGTAGTAAGTATATATAATTGATTAAGAATTTTTAATAGAAGTTTATTGGCTTTATTATTATATGTATTGCAACCAATAGTTACAGTCCTAAATTTAATTGGATTTTTATGAAATTTGAAAATAAGAACTAAATAAGGATAATTAAAGTTAGTAGATAGAATATCTAATAGTTTATAATAACTTTGAATTTTACGATTATTTACAATTATATTTTCATTAGTTTTTTGAAAAGATTTATTATATCAATTTTGAACGGAGGGTAATTTCAGGGTCTAGGGGTCATGATCGGTGAAAATATACCAAAATTTTTCGGAATCGTTTTCCTCCGAACTGCTGCAATAGTTAGCTTTTTGTAATGAAAGCTACCTAAAAAAAGTCCTTCCGGCCAGTGCCGGGAGGAAGAGGTAGCTTTCATAATCCTTATTTAAAAAAAGCCAACTTATATCATGCAAACACACGAAGCTCAATTTAGTGGAAACCGAATATAGGAGATTCAATACTAATTTTTATCAATATAATGAATGAGAATTTCGCGAAATTAGTCAGCTTTATCCAAGCTGCTTTTCTTTAAAGTAACTTATATTTGGCTGCCAAGTTCGGCAATTTCTTAAAGTGCCTGTCATTTTAAGACAACATGGTGGATGAGGCTAAGCAGTGAACTTGGTCGAGACCTTAGTAATTATTGTGCACACACTCTCAGAAATAAAACTCTCACTTTTGACGATTCAGAAATCCTGGAGCTGTATTTCGTCGTTTTTGACGATCATTTCCTATTAACATCACGTGACTTTTAACGAAAGGTAAACTCTCAAATATTTGACGAAAGTTTTGCCTCAATCACGGTCAGACTCGATGCATTTTAAGGAAACAGTTGCTGTACGTCCTCAAATCCTGCGATTTTAGCAAGCAGATATTTGCTTGTTTATGTTAGTCTTGTAATAATTTATTTTAAAACAGCACTTAGTGCTTTTCAGAAAATACTGAAATATAGGTAGTTATTGTTTCTTCATTAATTATTTTTTTAGCTGTTAGAAATTTTAGGAATGCTTATTATTATTATTATTATTTTATTTATATGTTGTCGTTCGTTATGTTTTAATTCGAAAAGAATAAATTTCCTGTGTTCTTCAAAACCATTCAAAGAGAAAATTAAGTCAATAAAATTTCAAACTTCGAGGATATCATTTTTTTTTAAGAAGTATATTATGTTTTCAATCAAATTAAAAATAAACGTAATTTATCCCTCTCCCCTTTATAAACAGTAAAGTGTTAAAATCTTATCCCCCTACTCAAAGTGATAAAATCTCACTCAATATGCACTTCACAATTCGTTATTTGTGAGCAATAAATTAACCTTACCATATTCTAATCATTCATTGATCAAAGGAATTTTCAGTAGTAAATTATTTAATCAAGCCATATTATAATTATTCATTGATACGAGAAAACCATAAAAATAAATTAGCCTTTCTTAAAACTTCCAGAAATTATTGCAGCGCCGATAAAATTGCAATCTACGTTATAAAAATAAAATGAACATGAAGCGGAATTCATTACACCAATCTAAAAGCACATCATTTCAAGTCTCCAGTAGCGAAGTTGGAAGAGCAGCGGCCTCCCATACGAAAGGGCGTGAGTTCGAATCACGCCGAGGAAAGAGAGAAAAGTGATTTTTTTCTTTCCCCGTGTCAAATACTGGAGCTTCCGAACTGTTTAATAGATGGCACCACCAGCCCTCTTTTGACGAAACTATTGACGAAATTTATATCGTCAAGCAAGTGAAGAAACTAATTTCATCAATTTGACGAAATGTTCGCTCGGAGCATTTTCCAGGAAACCATTTCGTAAAAAACAAAGAAAATTTCGTGAAATCTGAGATTTCATTTCTGAGAGTGCATGCTCACTCACATCGGAATCGGTTAATATATAGGAGTTCTGTCGCATGCAAAAAATCAGATTTTTCAAAATGTCACCCACAATAGCAATTGAAACTGCTATATCTGAGCCATTTTTTAAGGTAAAGACAAACAAAAAATGCTCCTGAATCCTTATATCAAGATCAAATACTTAAGAAAGAAACCTTTTTCAATTTCTAATTTTTTTGCACCTCACTTTAAATATATATATATTTTTTAATTTAATGGCCGCCATTTTGAAACAAGATGGCTGATGAATCTGGCCAGCGAACTTGGTCGAGGTGTTGATGTATACTATCCACATGCCTTCTTACATCGAAATAGGTGAATACGTGTGTTATCGCGTGACATATACAAGATCGTTTCAAAATGTTAGCCATGCTAGAAATTCAAAGTGCTATAAATCAACCATTTTTTAAGATATCAACAAAAGAACAAATTTTCAGAAACAAAAACTGCTCCGGAATCTTTGTATCAAGGCCAAACACATAAAAAAAATCTTTTTCATTTTCCAATTTTTTAATACCTCATTTTGAATTTTAAATTTAATTTTTTTTTAATGGCAACCCTTTTGAAATAAGATGGCGAATGAAGCTGGCCAACGAACTCGGTCGAGACATTGGTAAGAACTATGTACAGACCAAGTTACATCCAAATAGGTTCATAAATACGCCTGTTATCGCGTGACAAAAATCAGGTCGTTTTAAAATGTCAGCCACAAGAGAAATTCAAATTGGTATTACTCAGCCATTTTTTTTTTAGATATAGACGAAAGAAAAACTGTTCCGGAATCTTTGTATTAAGGTCAAACACATACAAAAAAATCTTTTTCATTTTCCAATTTTTTGGTATCTCATTTAAATTTTTTTATTTTTTAATTTGTTTAAATGGCCGCCATTTTGAAACAAGATGGCGGATGAAGCTGGCCAACGAACTCGGTCGAGATATTTGTATGTACTATGTACACACCAAGGTACATACAAGTCGGTTCATAAATACGCCTGTTATTACGTGAGAAAAATCAGGACGTTTCAAAATGTCAGCCACGCTAGAAATTCAAAATGCTATAACTCAGCCATTTCTTAAGATATAGACGAAACAAAAACAGCTCCCGAATCTTTTTATCAAGGTCAAACACATAAGAAGAAAATATTTTTTCAATTTTCAATTTTTGGTACCACATTTCAAATTTAAATTTTTCTTAAAAATTTAAATTGCCGCCATTTTTAAACAAGATGGCAGGTGAAGCTGGCCAACGAACACGGTCGAGACATTGGTATGTACTATGTATAAACGAAGTTACATCCAAATCGGTTCATAAATACGCCTTTTATCGCGTGACAAATTTCAGGACGTTTCAAAATGTCAGCCACGCTAGAAATTCAAAATGCTATAACTCAGCCATTTTTTAAGATATAGACGAAACAAAAACTGCTCCGAAATCTTTGTATAAAGGTCAAATACATAAGAAAAAAATATTTTTCCATTTTCAATTTTTTGGTACCACATTTCAAATTTTAAATTTTTAAAAAAAATTTAAATGGCGGATGAAGCTGGCCAACGAACTCGGTCGAGAGATTGATATGTACTATGTACACACCGAATTACATCCAAATCGGTTCATAAATACGCCTTTTATTGCGTGACAAAATTCAGGACGTTTCAAAATGTCAGCCACGCTAGAAATTCAAAATGCTATAACTCAGCCATTTTTTAAGATATAGACGAAACAAAAACTGCTCCGGAATCTTTGTATAAAGGTCAAATACATAAGAAAAAAATATTTTTCCATTTTTAATTTTTTGGTACCACATTTCAAGTTTTAAAGTTTTTTAAAAATTTTAAATGGCCGCCATTTTGAAACAAAACGGAGGATGAAGCTGGCCAACAAACTCGGTCGAGACATTGGTATGTACTATGTACACACCGAATTACATCGAAATCGGTTTATAATTACGGGAGTTACAGTGTGACATAGGTCAGATATATATATATATATATATATATCAATTTTGAACGGAGGGTGGTTTCGGGGTCTGGGGGTCATGATCGATGAAAATATACCAAAATTTTTTGAAATCGCTTTCCTCCGAACGGCTGCAATAGGTAGCTTTTTTGTAAAGAAAGCTACCTAAAAGCAATCCCGAAAATGCCCTTAAAATTAAGCCGTATTCGCAGAACCTCACTTTAATACTATCGTTCATCATGCTTAACCTAGTAGCGTATTAAGGTATACGCTTCGTCTAATAAGTTGCTGTAAAGACGAAACAAAAATCAGCTGTCAATCATGTGGCATCTGTAATGCAATAAATATATACGCAGGAATGAGTAAAAGCACAAATGATGTAAAACATTACTCACCTTTTTCGTTAATGTTATAATGTGTCCGTAGAGTTCTATCATTAAATTCATTCCTTGTCGTAATGAAACCCACATCTGTATTAAACTTAAACCCTTGTTATTATTTTGCGAGTACTAAAATCAAAAGACTATTTTAAAATGTGATAAACATGCTGTAACACCAATATTTCCCATTGTGGCTACTATAGTAGCCACAATGAGAAATATTGGTAGGTTTAATTTGTTAAAGAAACCAAAATAAACGCTTTTCGTAGAAGAATGAGTGCCCCAAAACAAGAATTTGTATATGGTAATTGGTGATGTCTAAGGCAGTCAATAACGTTTCAATGGAGAAAGGTGTTATGTCTCATTTGAATAAAAAAAGAAAACAAATGCATGTTTAAAAGAATTTTGAACTAATTAAAAAAAGGATGTCTGAACAATGTTTTGTTAGTAAAAGTATTGTCTTAATTAATAATATTGATTCTGTCGCGTAAAGTATGTTTTATCGCTAGAATCAGTCGAATTTCGATTTAATTCTAAGAATGCACCATAAGAAAATGCACCGTTAAGTTGTAGAATGTAATATCTGTATTATTGGAATACTATGTATTTATGGCGTAAAGTATTATTTTTTGCTTGGTGTTTCAAGGATATAAAATGCTGCGAAGATTCTGAGCTTTGTCAAGAAATGTATCATTAAAAATTGCGTTTCTGAAAGAGAGAGAATCGCTTAAATAACTCAATAACACCGTTTCTGTGCTGTAAAACACCACTACGCAATTGGATTTTCAAGGATGGGCTTCGTTACCTTATTTCGAAATATCTTTGAAAAATCAAACATGGAAAGATTCTTTTCACAAAAGACGAGTAATTTTATTGAAAGACCTGAAACGTATATTTTGCAACCAATTATAGCCAGGCACAGCTTCTTTAACAAAAATTTTTATTTCGTAACTATATTTGCAATTAAATAATTGTGTCGAGGTAACGCTTATTAACCTCTTCTCTACTTAATATTAATGCAGTATTATAAATTATTACTGAATTATTTCTTCTCCCATTTGACTTCAGAGCAAGATTTTTATTTTATTTGCATTAATTCGAATCTTAGACTTCCAAACATATCATTCTGATATCGAAATTGTAATTATGTTCGAGTACCATTAATAAAATGGCACAAAACGGAAGTGGATGGGACAAATCCAGGGAGCGAAGAGGTTAAATGCGGAAATTCATAGCTGCCAACTTTTACGCTTTTTTCTTGTCACTAAAAGTTAATAGTAAAATTTACCATTTTTAATCGGTGAACTCTGCGACACAATAAGTCAAAAATTTCTCTTAAATTTTAGTGGTAATAAAAAAACGTAAAAGTTGGCAGCTTTGGAAATGTCATATCGTCGGTACCATGTCAAACTATCCAATGTGAAAACATTGGGCTACTTTTTAGGTAGATTTCGTATGAAATACTACCTATTGGGATCGTTCCTATGTTGGAATTTCTGAAAACTTTTTGCAGATCTACACCGATCATGACCCCTAGAACCCAAAACCACCCTCAGTAAAAAACTTTATCTATCTTACTATCTATCTATCTATCTATCTGTCTGTCTGTCTATCTATATATATCACTTTCTTCTGGACACGATAACTTTCGTAATTCTGCACCAATCGTTTCCAAACTGATACATAAAATCAAGGGGCATAAAATCTCGGTCAAGTTCGTTAATGGGAAAAATCGGACCAAGGGGAGGGAAATAGGAAGGGGTTTTGTGAAAACAGAAAACCCCCCATAACTTCTTAATTTGTGTACATATCAAATCAGTTTAAAGTTTTTATTACTTCTAAAAATAGGGCCAAAATTTTATGTATCACAGATATTTGCTAAAGTTAAAAATGGGCTCAAGGGGCGCAAAAATAGGGTTTTTGGGAGAAAAAAATTCATAACTTCGTCAATTCTCAAGATATCAATTCCAATTAATTTTATTATAAATCTCCTTAATATTATCTACAACTTTTATATTCACAAGTTTTTGATAGGACCAATTCGTACCGCAAAAAAAAAAATTAAAAACGAAAACAAAAAGAGGGTTTGAAGAAGTAAAAAATCCATAACTCCCTCAATTCAAAAGATATCAAATCCCCATGAATTTATCACATATCTTCTTAATATTGTCTACAACATCTATATAGACAAGTTTTGGATAGGACCAATTCTTACAGCAAAAACAAATTAAAAATACATAGCGGTTGAAAAAAAAATCATCTAAGTAAGGGTGTATTCAAATCCAAACTGCTTATTTTCTGACTCATTTTACAATTAATTTTTGCTCTGAAAGGCTTCAAATTGGTACGTTTTCTTACTCAGAAACTATATAATGTACCGTAATGGTCGAATTTCTGATAGAGGTAGAATATATTTTTTAAAATGCTGTTAAACCGATTGCAAACCGATGCATTTTGAACCGAATTTCTCTAAGTGGATTGTGTTGGAAAAATCATTGCATTAAGGATGCACTCAAATCAAAACTGCTTATTTTCTGACTCATTTTTAAATTCATTTTTGCTCTCAAACGCATTTAATTGGTAGATTCGCTTATTCAGAAACTATATAATGCATCGCAATGACCGATATTTTGATAGAGGCAGAATATATTTCAAAAAATGATCTCAAAGTGGGCATTTTGAACGGAATTTCCCGAAGCAATTGTGTTATCACTTTCTTCTGGACACGATAACTTCCGTAATTTTGCACAAATCTCTTCCAAATTGATACATAAAATCAAGGGACAAAAAATGTCGGTCAAGTTCGTTAATGGGCAAAAGCGGACAAAGGGGAAGGAAATAGGGAGGGGTTTTGTGAAAACCGAAAAAACCCCATAACTTCTTAATTTTTGTACATATGAAACCAGTTTAAAGTTTTTATTACTTCTAAAAATAGCGCCAAAAATTCATGCATCACAGATTTTTGATAAAATTTAAAATAGGCTCAAGGGCGCAAAAAATAGAGTTTTTGGGAGAAAAAAATTCCTTACTTCGTCAATTCTCAAGGTATCAAATCCAATTAATTTTATTATGCATCTCCTTAATATTATCTACAAGTTTTATATTCACAAGTTTTTGATAGGACCAATTCGTACCGCAAGAAAAATTAAAAACGAAAACAAAAAAGTGGGGGTTGAAGAAGGAAAATTTTCATAACTCCGTCAATTCACAAGATATAAAATCTCCACTAATTTATCATATATCTTCTTAATACTGTCTTCAACGTTTATATAGACAAGTTTTTCATAGGGCCAATTCTTAGAGCAAAAATAAATTAAAAATACATAGCGGTTGAAGAAAAAAAATCATCTTATTAAGGGTGCATTCAAATCCCTGTCTATTTTCTTACTCATTTTTAAATTCATTTTTGCTCTCAAACGCATCCAATTGCTAGATTCTCTTATTCAGAAACTATATAATGTACAGTAATGATCGATTTTTTGATAAAGGCAGAATATATTTCAAAAAATGATGTCAATGTGGGCATTTTGAACAGAATTTTCTGAAGCAATTGTGTTAGAAACGAAAAATATTGCCCTACTGAGAAAATAATTGTTTATTAATCAAGTTTTAATTAATTGAAAGAAAAATAAAAACACAGGTCGCTTATAAATCTTTTAAAAAATCCGTCAGCAGGTTTCATATTTTTTTTTATTATTAAAAATGAATCTGAAAATGTGCCAGAAAATTTCGAGTTGTTGAGCATGGAAAAGTATTTTTTTTTTTAATACCGCCTTAACATGATTCTGATAAAACCAGATATTATATAAAAAGAAAATAAAAACTCGTCAAAAGCTGACAGACAAAACTGTTAGAGTGGATTTATATCTAATAATGATTTAGTTTTTGTTGGTGAAATTAATATACTTAACTTCGAAATCTACCTCTGCCTGTAGGCCGGGCCGGCGAGAATTTTTTTTTAAATTCAGATTTCTTGATTGGCACCTCTTTTCTGCAATGATAAATTTCTCCTTCTTTTCGCCTTAATTAACATGTCATTAAAAAAGGTTAAATAAGGCGAATTTTACTATTTCAAAAAAATGGTGCCAGTCAAGAAATCTTAATTTAAAAAAAGTAGCCCATTGCTTTCATATTGGATACTTTGAAATGGTACCGACATCTCAAAAAGCAACTTTTTGCAAAAAATGTACTTGAAATGTTGAAGCTCAATTGAAATTCAAAATTCAAGTACCGATGAAAATGCCCTAAGTCTGCAAATTTTTACCTGACATGCATGTTGTTAATATAATTTAAAGCATATTTAAAACACCTTTTCACGTGAAAAGTTATGACGTCGCTGTTTTTATTAATACATGAGTAAAATTAATTTGTGGTTACAGAGTAAAACGCTGTCAAAAATAGATTCGGAAGTTATAGATATACGCTATAATTTTTTTTAATGAAAATGCGTAAAATAAATATGAATATCTACGCAAGCAAAATTTTGTTTTCATTAAAATTCTGCGTGAAATAAATAATTCATCAAGTTAGATTAATAAAACTCAAAGAAAACCTAAATTTCTCTGCGAAAAATAATAATGGACTTATATTCTGTTAATATGGTATTCCTTATCGCGGTAGTCTGAAGATTCGTCTTAGCTTTTCCAAACATTTATTTTTAATAACAGTACTTGTAACTTCTTCCACTCTTAGTATAAAGATTGTTCTATCAACAGTTAGACGTGATATGAACGGGAGAATAGAAAGATATTTAATCTGGGGTATGGATTACATTTTTTTGTATCGAAAGAATATTTTTTGATTTGTTTCTTATTTTGAAGGTTCGGAAGTTGAGAAAAAAGTTTTTACCGAATTCATTCCTAAAATAAAACTGATAAAAAGGGAATCGAAGAGACAGAATTAAAAAAAAAAATCTAATAAAGTCTTTCGATCGCAATGTTTAAAAAAATAAGATACTTCAGAGAGGTGGTGTGGAAAAATTAATTTCGGTTAAAAAATTCAACTGTGTCGACTTTTAAAAATATGTGTTTTGTCTTCCCAAGGCTTTTGTGATAGGCTTTTTTCTCAGACCATGAGTTTTTCAAATTATGAATGATTGTTTTTTAAAGTTACTGTAACAAGTTTTATTATCACGCATTTCTTCCAATATATCTTTAAGCGTAAGGTTTATAAACGGTCACAGAAATGGCTGTTTTATTCAGTGGTGCGATTTAAGCAAGTATCGACGGATTGTTTCTAGTTTATTGAGTAGAACACCGTCAAAACTAAAAAAAAAATCGTTTGTGTGTTAAACCGACAGGCAGGCATAAATCAGTTTGCGATACTACCTCATTTCATAATTAAATAATAAAACTTTGTATGAGTTACCATAAAAAAAGAACACACACACGCGTTTCGGTCTGAAAATTTTAAGAGCCCGTCATCAGCCAAAGTAAACGCGTGTCCGTAAGGGGACAAAGTCACAAATGAACAGTAAGGGCAGAGAGGGGAGTTTACAAAGAATGTGACAGGTGGCGTTAGATGAAAAGTAAACACCAATCACAGAGGAGCACATACAGAAGAGGAAAGTGTTGCCAAAATGATAGAAGAAATTAACAGAAAAGAAAGAGTAAAGGAAATAAAAAGAAATAAACAAATTAAAAAAAATAAACACTGATTTTCCCTATCTGCTCTTACTGTTCATTTGTGACATTGCCACCTTACGGACACGTGTTTGCTTTGGATGATGACGGACTCGTAAAACTTTCCCCCAGAAACGCGTCTGTATGTTCTTTTGTTTTATGGTGATTCTACAAAGTTTTATAATTTAGTTGTGATTTATCGCCAGTTTTCCGGTGCTGTTTCATCTCATTTCATAATTCAATAAATTGTAATTAAAATCCCTTTTCTCTTCTCGCATTAAATACGGTACATTTTGAGATGTGGCTCTGCTATTCCCATTGTACGATATAAAAATTTGTACAATGCGTTAAAAAAAAAAAAAAAAACAACGAACGGTGGTTATTGCTCAAATTCTAAAAGTCTCATAATAAATATGCGCGCATCAAAGCTTCTTGTTTATTATTTTGTACAATCCTGCACTGTAAAAAAAAACGACTTTATTACAGTACAAATTACTGTTCATCTCGCGCACAAACTCGATCACAGTGAACGTGCTGTATCTTTCTTTGGTTTCCTGACTATTTAAACAGGAATAATGCAGTAGTTGCGTAAAATTAAGACCACAATGTACTGTCAATTTGGACGCCAGTAGTTTGTGCTGGCGTCCAAATTGAAAAAAATTGCCAGTACATTGTGCTGTTAAGTTTACGCAACTACTGTATTTTCCATGTTTAAAAAGTCAGGAAACCAAAGAAAGATGCAGCACATTCACTGCGATCGAGTTTGTGCTGGCCAATTTACAGTGGTTTTTTTACAGTGTGTACTAGTGAATTTTTTTTGAGGGTGTCATTAGCACTTTAAAATTGAATCAAACTTTAAAGTCCTCAATATTAACCAGTGGTGGTCCGACAGGTGAAGTACTTCAAGACCCTCTTCACCTAACATTTTATTAAAAATCCTTTCATAAATATATTTTGTTCAGTTTTATTTCCTTTTCTTTCTCTGTTTTTCAATAATTTAATTTGAATTTGCATGAACTTTATGATAAGTAACAAATCGGAACGTGAGGAGCGCATTAAAAGAACCGTGTTAAAACATTTCCACTTTTCCATTAGAGATAGAAGCGCTTATGTCTGGCGTAGAGATGAGGGGAAAATGTATTAAGGTCTTTAAATACAGTCTGTTGCAAATATATATATATGTATATATACATACATACATATATATGCATATATATATATATATATATATATATATATATATATATATATATATATATATATATATATACATATATATATATATATATATATAACCATTAATTAAACATTACCGACCATCATCAAAAACCGTATTATTGTGAATGATTGACAATAAAAATGGATGCTACAAACCTATAATATAGAACTGTATGTATAAAATAAAGTACCTTATACTTAATTACAAGAATTAATAAGGAAGAATAAAAAAAGAAGAATATGGATTGTGAAAAAAATGAAAAACTTATATATTGAATTACGTTTTCAAGAGTACAGAATTCAATGATATAAGGAAATCGGTTGTTTTCTGTGAGAAAAAAAGCTTAAAGCTGAATTTTTTCCCCCTGTACTCGAACAACCAATAGATCCAAAAGAATAGTATCAAGATGAAAACAGAACATTATCAAATGGCATGAAATGGAAAAAAACACTACATCCCATTAAATATTTAATTTATAGCAATATAAATCTTACACAAATTACCGAATAAATTCCCAGTAGATTTTCAAAATAGATTCCCGCACATGGAATCCATAAGCATGATAAGATTAAGGTGAATAAAACAGTTAAGTTAACACAGAAATTAAAACCTATGGATTCAGTTAATTCCTTTTGAAATACCGTGATAAATACAATTAATATAATATAATTAGAAAATAATATATATATATATATATATATGCAGCGAGAAAAAATTGAGCCACGATCATGAAACTTGGTATGTAAATAGTGTTTGCTTAGATGAACAAATGATTATAAATTCAGAAAAAACAAAACATTTTATTGACTAGTAGCAGCAAAAAGAATATCAGTTTCCGTATTTTGTAAAACCACGTTTGGGAGCTATAAAACCGATACTTGGAGAGGCATGGTGTCTGTTAAGTTATTGATGTCCTTTTGCGGCATATTCTGCCATAGTGTATTAACTGATGAACTGGTTCGGAGGTATTACGAGACGACTAAAGTCACCTTTCCAACATGTCCCAAACGTTTTCTATTGGAGCAAAATCTGGTGACGTGGCAGGCCTTGGAAGGATATTATATTCTTATAGACATTGTTGCGAGAGCTGTACAGTATGTGGCCGAGCATTATCTTGCTGATAAATGGCACTTAGGTGACTTAAGAGCATAGGCCTGACACAGGCTGCAAAATGTCATCTACGTAACTGTGAGCCACTAGAGTACCTTCCAAAAAGAGTAAAAGTGGTCAGCTATCACAGTATATCGCTCCCCAGGATGTAACGCCAGGCATTATGGCTTTGTGCCGCTCAGTAACAAATGCAGGATTGGACCTCCGACCTCTCTGCCTACAGACACATACGGTAGTCATCGGCACTGAGAGAAAAGATTTCGTCGCTGGATTTCCGTCAAAGTATTCGTGACTGAATATCACATTTCTCCAGTCAGACGCTGCACAGCTTGCTCGATATCGATACCAATCCAGTCAACACCGCCTATGTTGAAGACTTAGAAGCATCTGTCTAAATGAACGTCGAGAGCTGAGCCCAGAGACGGCCTGTCATCTAAAGATGGTATGCCTTGATACCACTGCATCCGTATCAACTGGCAAATGGCGTCGAATAGATGATAGCGACATTATTGCTTTAGATGTGACTGCTCGATCCTCTCATGCATTTGTGGCCAGGGAGCGTTCTGAGCCACTGCAGATGTACCTTCTATGATCCTATGGCCGTACCTTCTATGATCCAATGATGCCAACACCGCGGAACTACAATATAGCTTCGATCAAAATGATGACTGATACGCCTGTTGAAGCAACCCGCTTTTCTGTGGCCCATGGTTGGACCCTTTTCAAAGTCGAGCCACTATTCGTCATGCCGTCGAGAACGTCTAAAAGGTATCATGTATTCAAATTCCATGTATCAACAAATCTAATCGAGTTCTAATGACCCGTGAATTCAAGTACCGGCTCTTTTAAATGCTGCTTGCTTTGCAATTTAAATGCGCATTGCACAATCCCCCATTGGTCAGTGGTGCTGAAATGTTAATAATTTACATAACTCATCAATGTACATCAGAAAACTAAGTTTCGTAAATCTGGCTTAATTCTTTCTGGGTGCATATATTGTTTTGAAACCGATTGCACATAGGGCATTGACATTGTAATCGTGATGTTTAGCATTAGACTCTCTCATGATCCTCCCATAAGTACGGGTCAAATTAAAGACTGTTTAGAATAAAATATAGAAGTCAATGCCAGTCCTGCTTTGAAGAATATCCGTGTTTATTAATTTAATTATATAAATATAATGTGTTTTTTTTTCATTTTCAGTTTTTTCAATGTTATAATGATATTAATTAATAAATGTTATAATTTAAAGATATTAATAACTAAAGCTGGGAGAAAAAGTAATTCAATGCACTATGTCTGCGATTTTTTTGTATGATTTATTTCGGTTTTTAAGAAAACGAAAGTTTATCGAATTACAGCAAATTAATTTTTCATTAATATCGTTACATCTAATTTTTTTTAATAATGAGAATTAATTTAAGTATAGTTACTGATTTTTAGAGGTATTGAATTAATTTTAAACATTATTATATGAATTTTTAATTTATATTAAATGATGGATTTTAAAAAGGCAGTTTTTACGGTTTGTTAATATATTTCGATAATTGTAACTTAAATGTAATTTCTTTCTCAAAAAAATTAGCCATTTTCTTTTATAACTTCTATCTTTTTAAATCAACGAGAATAAAATAATATATTTAATAGATTTTTCAATTGATTTCCCATATGGGAACAGTGTCTGTACTGTAAAGAAAAAAAAAAAAAAAGTTACTCCATAAAATTGATGGCAGCCTTACTGCCTCCATTTTATTGAGTAATTTAATCACTATAACTGGTGTTACGTTACACTAATGTGTAAAATTACACCAGTTAAATCAGTTTAAACTGCACCATTATATAAGTTAAGTTAGAGGCAGTGTACCGCCGCCAATTTTATGGAGTAACGTTACATAATTATTTACAGTATGTAGAATGATAACCCTTTGAGAGGCAAGTAATTGCGTTACTGTAATGTCGAATTCACACCGAAATCTTTCAAAGATTTTATTGCAAAATAGGGAAAAGCAATTTTACAACTTTTGTCCACCTAAGTTAGAAAAGTAAAATATCATAAATTTTCTGGGGCAAATCTTCATTAATCGTAGGTTGGATATAATATATGGGAACGTCCATTCGTTACTTTTGTGATAATTAGAGCAAATTTTCGTATATAAGTCCAATTATTCTATTACAAAATATAAGTAAAACAAAAATTGATATAACCAGCTAAATACCACTGTGTTCCACACACAAACATATATCTAATTTATAACAAAAAAAAAATTACTTATGCATATATTAAATGACTCTTGCGACACTCTGGTCACAAGAGTAACTAAATTTTGATTGATTATATAGACAAGGGAAATGCTTTTTGTTACAAATTAGATATACAGGGTGCAATATGTTATCTATCGCCGACCTTTAATTTCTCAACCATTGGTCGTAGACATATAGTTTCAATTACAAAAACGTTTCAAATGAAGTAAATATTCATGCTGTGGCATTATTTAAAGTAAAAAATCAATTTTATAAAAATTACGAAATCTAACTTTTTATACGCCCCCCAGTCCCTATAGTTATATTTAGTAAAACTTTACACATATCATAACAGATATAACACAAAAAGTTTAACATCTGTTCTATAAAAATTGACAGAATTATAAAATTTCAAATTCTGAGATTTTTTGCACATGATTTTGTCTTTCATTGAGGGATCAGTTAAAAGATGAATTAAAGTAATTCGAGATCAAAATCAGGGTGCTGTGTCCTTTTTAATGTGAAACCACTTTTAGCCGGTATCGCCAATTCGGGGTGTCACCGAAGAGGGTTATTTCATCTAAAAATTTGAGCTGACTTTTAGGGGTCGTATACAAAGCGAAGAATGAAATATTGAAATGAACGAGAAAAATAAATATCAGTTTATTATAATATCAGAAAACGGTCTAGTATAGAAAATGAAAACATAAAACGCCGGAATCTACTGGAGATACTGCTCAAAGTCTTCTCCATTGGTGTGCAATGCACAATTGAATGCGTTACAGTACTGCGTCCTGGACACATTAGAGCATAGCATGTGTGCAAACTGTGCGACATTCAAAAGGATGATGCAACCTGGAAACCTCCGCATCGCCCAGACATTAGGACAGGCGTAATGCGGTATATGGGGAACCTAGATTTTTGGACCCATCTTCTACGATGAGACCTTAACGGGCGATCGTTATCTGCATCTCCTACAAAACAAGGTACGTGACTGGTATGAAGAGTTGCTCTCCGACATGCATGCCGGGTGTGGTTTCAACGTGATGGGGCCCCTCTCCGCATAAAACATCAAACGCTCGGGGAATCTGGCCACCAAATTCGGTCACCAGATCCTTGGATATGGTGGTTCGGTAGAGTGGCCACCGCGTTCACCGGACTTGACTTCCATGTACTTCTACCTCTGGCATTACATCAAAGCATAAGTCTATGTGACTGAAACTACGTCTATTGTTTATCTGAAGCAGCGCATCATCCTTGATTGTCGAACAGTTTGCACACCTGCTATGCTTTAACGTGTCCTGGACTCAGTACTGTTACGCATTCCATTTTGCATTGCCACCAATGGAGAACACTTTGAGCAGTTTACTAGAGATGATGATCTCTAGTGGTTTCCGGCGTTTTATGTATTTATTTTTTATAGTAGACCGTTTCCGATATTACAATAAATTTATATTTATTTTTCTGTTTAATTTCAATATTTCATTCTTTGTAACAGTGGACGTTCCCATATCTCACCGCAGCTCAAGGGATTAAGCAATTTGTTATATATTATCACTATCACTTTTACATTAATATTATTAATTTTCTATCAACTTGCATATCTATAAATACTTGCACATGTTTTATATTTTTCCTGTGTGTTTTGAATATTTCTATGCTATTTCAATAACATCAGTGAGAAAATTAGTAATAGACGGAGGCATTTTCACAAGTTATACGGATTTTCGCAAATAATTATTGTCATGTTTCGACCTAATGCAAACATAGCATTAAGTAACGTTTGATAAATTGTCATTTTAAACATAAACTGTTTATTAAATTACTAACTTTCACACTTCCAGCTGACTTCAGTATTATTTTCTGTATTATTTGATCATGAATTAGCACCGACAATATTTTTGAAATTTAAATATTTTTTGTTTTTTATTGTGTACAAAAAACAATGATTTTCATTCAAGATCTTGGGAAGGGAGGTTTTGGTAGAGCGACCCACCCACCTCTATCTTACTCTGTGCGTTCGAAAATTTACCTTGTACTCTTTTCAGGAAATAAACTTTTCTAATCCGCAAAGAAAATTAATTGCCATACTAATTACTGTTTTCACTTAATTTTTTAAAAAGAAATTGAGATGCATAAAACATGGAAAATTGACTTCCAAATTTTGATGACTGAAGTTTTCAATTTCTTTTACCTTTTGTGTCAATGTCAGGGCCAAACATGTTTTATCTGTATAATCAGGAATTTTTGAAAATATTTTTTGTTACACAATCAAGGGTTTTAGAAATTCTGCTTCACCGTGAAAATTATTTTGTTGTACATTATTTTATTGCAAAAGGTGTAATAAACAATTATTTTTTCTTGTAAATCACAGTCTTCTATTCGAAAATTCATAATTCCTTTTCATATTGTTGTTCTTATTCTCATTTACGGGAGCGCCGAAATCCCCTGAAAGATTTGTGATTTTACTCTGATGGCTGTTTCCCTAATTTTCCAAGCAAGGGCCAACACTGGCATTACAATCTAATATCACGGCCGAGGCAGCAGGGCTCGTGATCGTCTTTGTAGACCCTCACATCCGGAAGCCACGGGTAGAGTAAGCGACCAAGACTTCCATTGGTGTTTGGGGAACAGGATAAGTGACGCACGCTGAGCGTTCATCTCTCTTAGCTGGCAATTGGCGTCATCACACTAGCCGGTCAACTTGACTAGTCAAGGTGGCATCACGCTGGCTAATTCCGTCTGACCTCTGCGCATTTATGGACTCCTCAGATTTTATGCCGGAGGGGCAGCTTGTAGTAAGGCATGTTAGTTTTTATTATATAATATTGACTATATTTACAGACTTTGGTAAATGTTACCTTTTTATACCAAACGGGAAGTCACTTGGTCAAGTTCTTTAGCAATTATGAAGATTTAAAGTTTGGAACTCCTAATGTTGAAGTCATTTTTCATCGTTTCGAAATAGATTGCAATGAAGGTAGACTTTTTAACACGGGAACATTCGAGCATGCGCAGGGTGTGTACGGTTTTTATTTTTCCGCAAATAACTCAATGAGGATCAAACGTGCAAAACACAGCAAGTGCCAAAAATTCAAAAATCACGTTTTTGGCGTTATTGTAAATCCCATGCTTGACAACTTGGAAAACGCTGGAAGCTCCATCTTAATTTTAATATTATAAAATTGGAGCGAAACATGGCATTTAAATGAATGTGCCAGTTAGAGTGCCAGAGGCCCTCAATTGATGCTTTATTTAATCGTACACAGTTGTTTAAAATTAGGCGATAAAATAGTACGAAGATTGGAATTTCAAAATAGTGATGTCAAATGTAAAATTCTTTGCACCCAGGTTATGTCATACCCTGCATGAGTGTTCCCGGATTAGGTGTAACTCTTAAATTGCTTGGAGGGATGAGCTGTAATTTTGAATTCGAATATTTGAATCTTGTAGAAATTGATTTCTGTTAACAAAAAATAGTTTTTAATTATATGCAGGGATGCAAGCGCTGCTCCAAAAATGACTGACTGCTACCACTAAATATTTATAGTATTCCTAACCTTATTTAATGACAGAATTTCTGAGATTTAATAAGTAGAATAAAGCTATTAAAATTTAGTGGTGAAAATCATCCATTTGTGGCTAAGCGCTTACATCCCTGTTATATGTTTTTAAAATAGTAATTTAAATTTATATACCATTTTGTTAAGTGTCTCAATCACTCAGCATATGGTTGTGATGTATTCGTCTGTGTTTTTATTTTAAAAACATTACAGAAGGTACCGAGAACGCCCTAACATGACTACTGATGGCGCTTTCATCTTCAATTTTTGTATAGGAAACCAGGGTCGCAATCCATCTATTATGTAAAAAATACAAGGTGCTGAATTGCACACCGAATTCGGATTTTCTTCCATAACTTTAACAGTAATGAAAACATTTTAGCAAAATGTTCACCTTACTTACCTTGATTTGTACAAAATTTAATGGTGCCTCTACAAATGCAAGAAAGTGGTTAGCATACGCATACAAACAGCTCATTTAGACGCTTAATGATTAGGAGCGTAGTTAGCAATACATTTGTTGTCACTGTGACTAGAGTTGCAAAGACTAGAAAAAACTCGGTTTAAACCGGGTTTTTTAGGAATAAACCACGTTTTTGTGGAATAAACCATGTGCTTTGGGAATAAGCCGGGTCTATTGGAAATAAACTCGGTAACAAACCAGTTTTTGCAACTCTAACTGTGACTGATATAATTACAGTACATTTCCAAAATTTCCCGTAATATGATCGTATTTAACGCGAAAAAGATAGAATATCTGACTAAATAATAAATATTTGGATAAAAAAATGTCACCATACATTTAGAGAGAGATCCATAAACTAATATACTTTTCGCATGTAATAATGAAAACTGTTGGAAACATGAATTGTGGCAAGAAAGAAGTAACACGTACTGCTGTAGGTACTGTAACAAAGATATCATTAATAACAAAGAGAAGAAAAAAAAACAGCGAACAAAAATTAAAAATCTGTGTTGATCTGTGTTGAATAATATGCGTTGTAATAGCATTTCAAGCAACTCCTAGTTTTGAAACCGGCTATAGATTGTTGCAGCATACACAAAGAGGTTTTGGATTAGCACATTTAACGTCATAATATTCTAAATAGGCAAAATATAGCTTATAATTAGTACAAGGTAAAAAATAATTTACAAAATTCAGGATATAATATCTCATTAAGGAAAATGAAGCGAAGTGATTGATAAGGGATATTCTACCAAATGCATGCCGTTCTCCCAAATCATATTACATCCAACTTAATATTTTAATTGCGGCGACGTCTTATTAATATGTTTTAAAAGCTGCGTCATTTGTATTACTACATTCGGTATATGGAGTAAAAGCACGCGTTTCTGTGCTATTCCCGGTGACTTGCAGAGAGCAGGTACAAATGATGTAAAATTTTATTAATGGTAAGTAAACCCTATCTATTATAAAACTGGTTTAAGTACATTTTACTTTTATATTCCTTATCGACTTAATTATGGTTTTAAAATACAATGTTCATACATTTAAAATTTTACAGGGACTAAAAAGGCACAATTTCTTAATTTTTTTTTTAGTTTTCATTTAATGTGCTTCATTTAATTTTTCATTTAATGTGTTTTTCTAAGATGAAACAATATAAGTTTTACATTTATTGCAACTTTCATAACATCAAAATAAGTAAAAATTTGACTATACTCAAATTATCCCGTGGGTGGGGACATTTGGGTAAAATACGTATTAACAAAGAAATATGCGTTTACATACTTAATTATATTCTCATTATCCCTCTACAGGTATCCCTCTACTCAGCTATGATAAAAAATAAAAAAAAAACATTTAGAGGTTTATTAATCAACGTTTATTTGGCCTAAATCTAGGAAAAACAGCATATTCATATTCTGCAGCATACACTGATAAGTCTTTCTTGACATTTTCTACAGCCTTATTGAGATATTCCCATCATATTTCAGGGGTGTTTTTATTAGGTTGAGCAAAAAGTTCTGGGAAATTTTTAATCTAATAGTTAACAGAATTTGTATCGTATATAGGAGTGCTAGTGGTACATCTAGAGGAGTTCAAGAATCCGATTATGGCCTCTTTCGATCAATGCAACACTTTTTCAAGGGCCGTCGATTTGAATCCATTCACCACTTAATTCTCGCTCCCGTGATATTCGCGGGCTGTGTCTTTCATTCAGATTGTTTGATTCCCGCCAGTTTTAAAAAATAGTGTATTGGCTTTATTATGGTATCATTAACTGTCATTAAATAAGGTGAATATTTATTTTTCAAAAAAGTTGTGCCAATAAGCAATTTGAATTTTTAAACGGTAATTTAATGCAACCGTTAATGGGTTAATGAAGTGGAAGAAGCATGTCAAAAGTTTTTCAATTCCAAGGAGCCGCCATGGTACTCCCATCAAATCCGGAATCTGACAGAACAATGGCAGAAAGTCGTGGTCTATGATGGTCTCTACTTTGAAGAATAGTCCTTGTTGCTTTTTGTTGTTAATTCGCGCATAACAACGCAACTTTCACAGTTTTCCCAGAACTTTTTGCTCAACCTAATATAACATACGTGCGAGGTATGTCAGGAAAAGAACAACTGGGTCAGTTTTAGATTACGTTCCAGAATTAGACCTTTATCCAAATTACACAACCTTTTTAAAAATTACAATTATATACTCAGCACTGCCATTTAACATTAACATTTTAAGTCCAGTTATTGTAAACAAATATCGCTCACTCACAAGACAAGTGACACATCCCGACAAAAGTAAATTTCACAAGAGAGGCAAAAGAAGATTTGGATGTTTTTACTGTAACATGAAATTATAACACTTAGCTCTGCATGCAGCACTAAAAAAGTGCATAAAAGAGTAAAACCTTTAAAAAAGAAGACGTAAGATGAGGTTTGGAGGGTTGGGTAATTTTACCTCCCCACACAATCCACCCCTCTTCTGTGGTCACAAATTGACATATAGCATAATAAAGTGATTTTCCGTACAACTACACTTATGAAACTGTTTGTGTAGTAAGACGCACCTACGACAGACCTTTTAGTGGAATAAAACGCAAAATGAGTTTTTGTAAGATGTGTCACTTTTCTTGCGGGTGAGCGATATAATGTAAGCATATCTGTCTTAGAAAGTTGTAAATATGAAGATGGTTTTGTAGCTGAAGATAGTTTTGTTATAATTTGCTTTTAAAATCAGTGCTTCTGCTCAGAGGTTTGGAAGGAAATATCAGTTAAACTTTTTATAAGGAGAGTAACCTTGGTTATCTAAAAAATATTTAAACAGTGAAAAAATGAGAAACATGGTATAAATATATGGTATAAATTAAATAATTTTACAAATTGAATGTTAGATTTTATAAAATAATAATTTTATTTATACACAAATTACGGTCAATTGAGAGTAATTGTGAACAAATTTTACTAGTTTGAAGTACTGAAACTTTAAGGAGCACATGGTTTATTTAAAACCTTGTAAAACTGCCAAAAGCTATTATTTCACTCCCATACTTCAATTACAATTAGTTATTAGTGCTTCGGCATGTTAATTAAGTGCCTAAAACTGTCGGTGAGCCCCAAAATCTATGAGGTAATTATGAACGTCTATTTTGGTGTCGGGTATAATGCAAAACATATTAAATTTATCCACAACATTTGTTCAACAAGTTCATATATACATTATTATAGCACTAGCTGACCTGCATCGCCCCGAGCCCGTGATAATAACCTTAAATATATCTAAAATCAGTGTTGAATCATTTTATATTTTTAAATAAAATCTTTCAAAAAGAATCTAATGTTGGGAGCGCTGCTGCCTTCGACAGCGTACATCGTCGAATTTGTATGATTTTATATTTTTTAATGAAAATCTATCGAAACGAAGCTAGAGTTGAGAGCCTATATCAGCATACACTGGAAGTGTTCCGGTCTGTTTTGAATTCATATTTTTAAACGACATTATATCCAAACGAACTAAGGGGTCCGTTCCATTATAATGATTGTCAATTTAATTTCTGCCATTTAGATAAATTACATTAACCTTTCAATACTGAATACAAGTTTATGCGAAAAGCTAAATTTTCAACTGTACAATAAGTTATGACTTCATATGAGGGATAATACGACCTAATATGGAACAAATCACTTCTGTTCATACCGGGTGTCCCAAAAATTACTGATGGATTTTAAAATTCAATAACTTGCAAACGGTGACAGATATTAAAAAAATTCTTGCAGGAGGGTTATGTATAATGGCAGGAGTATTTGTACTGTGATTCTTGATTTTAGTTCGAATTTCAAACAATAGATGGCGCTGACAGCGATTGGCGCTCAGTCGAGGCCTAAACTGACGTCACTCAGCATTGATACGAAGGAAGCAGTTTAAGGCTATGGAGTGGGTCTCATTCGTCAGCACAATCTTGATCTTAGGGCCCTATTCTGAACTCATTCGATATGATTTCAATGGAGTGCGTTGTTGCCATGGAAACAACAAATTCTTCGATAGTGGAATACAGCGTTAAGAACTGGGCATGAATTTAAGAAGTAGTATTCGAGTTTGCAGGCGATTTTACATTGATGATGTTTTATTTTTCCGGATTAAATTACTTTTTATGGTCTGATTTAAAGAATATTTTATACATCGTATTTTAAAACTAGGTAAAGAGATTTAGTATTTTTTGTTGTTAAAAATTTCATAACTTTAATTACATTCTAATAAATTTTAGATCTTTTAAGGATGTTCGTCAATAGGTTTTTATCAATGTTGGATAATAATCGTGAAAATGGTGAATAGTATATTGTTGTTCAAAATAACTACTTAAAAACAAATATTAGAAGTTACCTTGTTTAACCCTTTTGAATAGGGGTATTATATCGTTGCATTAAAAAAAAGTCCTTCCGGCCAGTGCCGGGAGGAAGAGGTAGCTTTCATATTCCTTATTTTAAAAAAGCCAACTTATATTATTCAAACACACGAAGCTCAATTTAGTGGAAACCGAATATAGGAGATTCAATACTAACTTTTATCAATACTAAATCATTATGAATGAGAATTTCGCGAAATTTGTCAGCTTTATCCAAGCTGCTTTTATTTTAAGTAACTTATATTTGGCTGCCAAATTCGGCGATTTCTTAAAGTGCCTGCCATTTTAAGACAACATGGTGGATGAGGCTAACCAGTGAACTTGGTCGAGACCTTAGTAATTGCTGTGCACATGCTCACTCACATCGGAATCGGTTGATATATACAAGTGCTTTCGCAGGCAAAAAATCAGTTTTTTCAAAATGTCACTCACATTAGAAATTGAAACTGCTATATCTGAGCCATTTTTTAAGATAAAGACAAACAAAAAATGCGCCGGAATCCTTATATCAAGGTCAAATACTTAAGAAAGAAACCTTTTTCAATTTCTAATTTTTTTTGCACCTCACTTTAAATATAATTTTTTTTTTTTATTTAATGACCGCCATTTTGAAACAAGATGGCTGATGAAGCTGGCCAGCAAACTTGTTCGAGATATTGATATATACTATCAACATGCCTTCTTACATCGAAATAGGCGAATACGTGTGTTATCGCGTGACAAATACAAGATCGTTTCAAAATGTTAGCAATGCTAGAAATTCAAAGTGCTATAATTCAACCATCATTTTTAAGAAATAAACAAAAGAACAAATTTTCAGAAACAAAAACTGCTCCGGAATCTTTGTATCAAGGCCAAACACATAAAAAAAAAATCTTTTTCATTTTCAGTTTTTTAATACCTCATTTTAAATTTTAAATTTAATTTTTTTAATGGCAACCCTTTTGAAACAAGATGGCGAATGAAGCTGGCCAACGAACTCGGTCGAGACATTTGTATGTACTATGTACAGACTAAGTTACATCCAAATCGGTTCATAAATACGCCTGTTATCGCGTGACAAAAATCAGGTCGTTTTAAAATGTCAGCCACAATAGAAATTCGAAATGCTATAACTCAGCCATTTTTTTAGATATAGACGAAACAAAAACTGTTCCGGAATCTTTGAATTAAGGTCAAACACATACAAAAATAAATATTTTTCAATTTTCAATTTTTTGGTATCTCATTTTAAATTTTAATTTTTTAATTTTTTTTTAAATGGCCGCCATTTTGAAACAAGATGGCGGATGAAGCTGGCCAACGAACTCGGTCGAGATATTTGTATGTACTATGTACACACCAAGGTACATCCAAATCGGTTCATAAATACGCCTGTTATCACGTGACAAAATTCCGGACGTTTCAAAATGTCAGCCACGCTAGAAATTCAAAATGCTATAACTCAGCCACTTTTTAAGATATAGACGAAACAAAAACTGCTCCCGAATCTTTTTATCAAGGTCAAACACATAAGAAAAAAATATTTCTTCAATTTTAAATTTTTTGGTACCACATTTCAAATTTAAATTTTTCTTAAAAATTTAAATGGCCGCCATTTTTAAACAAGATGGCGGATGAAGCTGGCCAACGAACTCGGTCGAGACATTGGTATATACTATGTATAAACGAAGTTACATCCAAATCGGTTCATAAATACGCCTTTTTCCGCGTGACAAAATTCAGGACGTTTCAAAATGTCAGCCACGCTAGAAATTCAAAATGCTATAACTCAACCATTTTTTAAGATATAGACGAAACAAAAACTGCTCCGAAATCTTTGTTTAAAGGTAAAATACATAAGAAAAAAATATTTTTCCATTTTCAATTTTTTGGTACCAATTTTGAAATTTTAAATTTTTTAGAAAATTTTAAATGGCCGCCATTTTGAAACAAAATGGCGGATGAAGCTGGCCAACGAACTCGGTCGAGACATTGGTATGTACTATATACATACCGAATTACATCCAAATCGGTTCATAAATACGAGAGTTACAGTGTGACATTGTTCAGATATATATATATATATATATATATATATATATATATATATATATATATATATGGATATATATATATATATATATATATATCAATTTTGAACGGAGGGTGGTTTCGGGGTCTGGGGGTCATGATCGATGAAAATATACCGAAATTTTTTGAAATCGCTTTCCTCCGAACGGCTGCAATAGGTAGCTTTTTGTAATGAAAGCTACCTAAAAATAAAATGAATGCTAGTTAATTAAAATTTTGTTTGACAGTTTGATATTAAAATATTGTACTACTTGCAGCTTCATCTTGATGTTTGATAAAATAAAACTAGCGAAATTTTTTTATCTACACCTACTATTTAAATTGTAAATATGTATTAAAAGAATTATTGGAGTTTCAATTTTTACGCTTTGGCAACTCTTTCTACACACAAATGCTAATATGCATATATTTTTTAATAATAAAGGTATCAATGATATCTAATGTGATAAACTAAGTTCAAATTAAACTTGACAAGAACCTAAAACTTAGTAGTATTTAAATTATTGATGGCCACAAACAAATTTTTATTGAAATTTTTATCTTGATATAAATTAAGGCCGTATTTCTAATAGCACTTTTTGTTGGAATGCAATTGTAATTTTAAAACTTTTTAGTTTATATATATTTAAAAAAAATTTATGAATCGTAATAACCAGGGCTTGGCAAATGCGGTCGCCACTTGCAACCAATATTTTTTACTCGAGGACCAAGATTTTTAATCTGGCGGTTTTTGTAGTGTTAACCGAAAGAACAAATTGTAAACGGCATTTTCCATATCATGTACAGAAAACGACATTCTTTGCTGCTCTACCCAGCTAGCATGTCATGCCATGTGATTAGAATGTGGGGAGAGGGTGGGTCGTTCTTACGGGTTGTTTACCAATTTTTTTTGCAAGAGGGTTCGGTTTACAGTTTTTCAGAGAAATTTGGTAGTATTGGACCGGGGGGGAGGGGACTGAGAGAGAATTTTAAATATTAGAATAATAACTTTTTTTAATGAAGAATATTCTATAATTATATGTGTTTAGTGTTTGAATTATCATCCACAGTAAATGGAAAAAATTCCACTGAAAATCAGAAGGACATTTTTTGGAGGGGGGGGGGGAGGTATTTAATCCTTAGCGATTTCATTGTTCTATTAAATAAATCCTTAGATTGTTGTATTAAAATAATCCTTAGATTGTCGTAGTACATCAATCCTTTGATTGTTGTATCAACCCGTAAGAACGACCCACCCTCTCCCCACATTCTAATCACATGCCATGACATGCAAGCTCGCTAGAGCAGCAGAGGATGTCGTTTTCTGAGCATGATATGGAAAATGTCGTTTACACTTTGTTCTTTCGTTAAAACTACAAAAACCGCAGGATTAAAAATCTTGGTCCTCGAGTAAAAAATATTGGTTGCAAGTGGCGATCGCATTTGCCAAGCCCTGATTATTACGATTCATGAATTTTTTTAAAAATATATATAAACTAAAGAGCTTTAAAATTACAATTGCATTCCAACAAATGTGCTATTAGAAATACGGTCTTAATTTATATCAAGATAAAAATTTCAATAAAAATTTGTTTGTGGCCTACAATAATTTAAGTACTACTAAGTTTTAGGCACTTGTCAAATTTAATTTGAATTTAGTTTATCACATTATATATCATTGATATCTTTATTACTAAAATTATATGCATATTAGCGTTTGTGTGCAGAAAGAGTTGTCAAAGCGTAAAAATTGAAACTCCCAGAATTCTTTTAACACATTTTTACAATTTAAAACGGATGTAGATAAAAAATATTTACTAGTTTTACTTTATCAAACATCAAGATGAAGATTCATGTGTACAATATTTTAATATCAAACTGTCAAACAAAATTTTAATTAACTAGCATTTATTTTATTTTTAGGTAGATTTCGTATGAAATACTACCTATTGGGATCGTTCCTATGTTGGAATTTCTGAAAAAGTTTTGCAGATCTACACCGATCATGACCCCTAGAACCCAAAACCACCCTCAGTAAAAAACTTAATGCATCTATCTATCTATCTATCTATCTATATATATATATCACTGTCTTCTGGGCACGATAACTTTCCTAAATCTGCACCAATCTCTTCCAAACTGATACATAAAATCAAAGGGCATAAAATCTCGGTCAAGTTCGTTAATGGGCAAAATCGGACCAAGGGGATGGAAATAGGGAGGGGTTTTTTGAAAAAAGAAAATCCCCCATAACTTGTTAATTTTTGTACATATCAAATCAGTTTAAAATTTTTATTACTTCTAAAAATAGGGCGAAAATTTTATGTATCACAGATTTTTGATAAAGTTAACAAGTTGGAAATTGCTCGTCAAACGTGGCAAATGAGGTGCGTTCGTACTATAACTAGTTTTATAATTATTTTTTGCACCCCATATTGTACTGAATGTATATTTTTTTGCGCTTCATAAATGCATAGTCTGTAACATCATTAAAATGCACTTACAATAATTTTTTCCCCATTCGCCGTAATGTAACGGAAAACTTTTGACTGTCCCTGTAATTAAACTATACATTCCATTTTCATAAAATTTGAAATGGCTCCACAAAATTTTGAAGCAATTATATATTTAAAATTTCAGACCATTCGGAAGGCTGTAAAATCATTAAAATGCATTTGCAATAATTTTTTCCCATTGGCCATAATGTAACGGAAAACTTTTGGGTGTCCCTGTAATTAAACTATACATCCGATTTTCATAAAATTGGAAATGGCTCAACAAAATTTTGCAGCAATTATATATTAAAAATTTCAGACCATTCGGAAGGTTGTAAAATCATTAAAATGCATTTGCTATATTTTTTTCCCATTGGCCGTAATATAACGGAAAACTTTTGGGTGTCCCTGTAATTAAACTATACATCCGATTTTCATAAAACTGGAAATGGCTCAACAAAATTTTGCAGCAATTATATATTAAAAATTTCAGACCATTCGGAAGGTTGTAAAATCATTAAAATGCATTTGCTATAATTTTTTCCCATTGGCCGTAATGTAACGGAAAACTTTTGGGTGTCCCTGTAATTAAACTATACATCCGATTTTCATAAAATTGGAAATGGCTCGACAAAATTTTGCAGCAATTATATATTAAAAATTTCAGACCATTCGGAAGTCTGTAACATCATTAAAATTCACTTGTAATAATTTTTCCCATTGGCCGTAATGTAAAGAAAAACTTTTGACTGTCCCTGTAATTAAACTATACATCCGATTTTCATACGATTGGAAATGGCTCGACAAAATTTTGCAGCAATTATATATTAAAAATTTCAGATCATTCGGTCGGGTAGTTTTTGCTCTGTTATATGCGGACGGACAGACAGACGGACGGACAGACGGACGGACAGACGGACGGACAGACAGACGGACTGAACGACGACTATAGGTGCTACGTATTTATATAATTACGAACGCACCTAAAAATGGGCTCAAGGGGCACAAAAAATAGGGTTTTTGGGAGAAAAAAAAATTCATAACTTCGTCAATTCTCAAGATATCAATTCCAATTAATTTCATTATAAATCTCCTTAATATTATCTACAACTTTTATATTCACAAGTTTTTGATAGGACCAATTCGTACCGCAAAAAAAAATTAAAAACGAAAACAAAAAGGGGGATTGAAGAAGTAAAAAATCCATAACTCCGTCAATTCAAAAGATATAAAATCCCCATGAATTTATCGTATATCTTCTTAATATTGTCTACAACATCTAGATAGACAAGTTTTGGATAGGACCAATTCTTACAGAAAAAACAAATTAAAAATACATAGCGGTTGAAGAAAAAAATCATCTAAGTAAGGGTGTATTCAAATCCAAACTGCGTATTTTCTGACTCATTCTACAACTCATTTTTGCTCTCAAACGCATCCAATTGCTAGATTCTCTTATTCAGAAACTATATAATGTACAGTAATGATCGATTTTTTGATAGAGGCAGAATATATTTCAAAAAATGCTGTTAAAGTGGGCATTTTGAACCGAATTTCCCAAAGCGGATTGTATTGGAAAAATCATTGCATTAAGACTCTTGGATTGCACTCAAATCCAAACTGCTTATTTTTTGACTCATTTTTAAATTCATTTTTGCTCTCAAACGCATTTAATTGGCAGATTCGCTTATTCAGAAACTATATAATGTACCGCAATGATCGATTTTTTGATAGAAGCAGAATATATTTCAAAAAATGATGTCAAAGTGGGCATTTTGAACGGAATTTCCCAAAGCAGTTGTGTTATCACTTTCTTCTGGACACGATAACTTCCGCAATTCTGCCCCAATCTCTTCCAAACTGATACATAAAATCAAGGGGCATAAAATCTCGGTCAAGTTCGTTAATGGGCAAAAGCGGACAAAGGGGATGGAAATAGGGAGGGGTTTTGTGAAAACCGAAAAAACCCCATAACTTCTTAATTTTTGTACATATCAAATCAGTTTAAAATTTTTATTACTTCTAAAAATAGCGCCAAAAATTCTTGCATCACAGATTTTTGATAAATTTTAAAATAAGCTCAAGGGGCGCAAAAAATAGGGGTTTTGGGAGAAAAAAATTCCTTAATTCCTCAATTCTCAAGATATCAAATCCAGTAATTTTATTATACCTCTCCTTAATATTATCTACAACTTTTATATTCACAAGTTTTTGATAGGACCAATTCGTACCAAAAAAAAAAAAAATAAATAAATAAAACTAAATAAAAACGAAAACAAAAAAGGGGGGTTGAAGAAGAAAAATTTTCATAACTCCGTCAATTCACAAGATATAAAATCTCCATGAATTTATCATATATCTTCTTAATATTGTCTTCAACATGATTACTTGGCCCTATCAAAAAACTTGTCTATATAGACAAGTTATATAGGGCCAATTCTTACAGCAAAAACAAATTAAAAACACATAGCGGTTGAAGAAAAAAATCATCTTATTAAGGGTGCATTCAAATCCAAACTGTCTATTTTTTTACTCATTTTTAAATTCATTTTTGCTCTCAAACGCATCCAATTGCTAGATTCTCTTATTCAGAAACTATATAATATACAGTAATGATCGATTTTTTGATAGAGGCAGAATATATTTCAAAAAATGATGTCAAAGTGGGCATTTTGAACAGAATTTCCCGAAGCGATTGGGTCAGAAACGAAAAATATTGCCCTACTGAGAAAATAATTGTTTATTAATCAAGTTTTAATTAATTGAAAGAAAAATAAAAACACAGGTCGCTTATAAATCACGTCAGCATGTTTCATATTTTTTTTTTATTAAAAATGAATCTTAATATGTGCCAGAAAATTTCGAGTTGATGAGTATGGAAAAATATATATATTTTTTAATATCGCCTTAACATGATTCTGATAAAACCAGCTATTTTATAAAAAGGAAATAAAAACTCGTCAAAAGCAGACAGATAAAACTGTTAAAGTGGATTTATATCTAATAATGATTTAGTTTTTGTTGGTGAAATTAGTATACTTAACTTCGAAATCTACCTCTGCCTGTAGGCCGGGCCAGCAGGGATTTTTTTAAATTTTAATGCAACGATATAATACCCCTATTCAAAAGGGTTAAACAAGGTAACTTCTAATATTTGTTTTTAAGTAGTTACTTTGAACAACAATGTACTATTAACCATTTTCACGATTATTATCCAACATTCATAAAAACCTACTGACGAATTTCCTTAAGGGGTCCTAGGACTCTTAAAGCTTCAAATTTTCGAAATTTTAATTTTTTTAGATGTTAAACTACTATCTTTTCTGAAGATTTTGATATAATTATTTCCTTGAAATTCCGATTAGAAAGGAAGTTATGGTTTTTAGAATTATACCCGCGCAATAGCTGAAACGGCATTTCCGAAGTTTTGAAATCATATTTCTCCAAATGACGTTTTTGGGGATAACGCGCAGGATATCTCAAAAACGTATGAATATTTTTTCATGAAATTAAAAAAAATATTTTTCACGTCAGTCTGTATAAACTGAACCTAAAATTTCCTTTTTATTGTTCAAAAAAATATTTTTTTATGTGATTATACTGTGGAAATTTTAAATTTTGTATTAGCTAAATACAACTTTGTATTAAAAATATAAAAATGCTTTAAATGCAAATTTATTTATGTTCAGGGTAATTATTGTAATCTAAAGTATAATTAGGCACAAAAAAGTAATTCTAGTGAGAAAATTTATTTTGTAATCCTGCGCGTAAGCTGTCATACCAATTTTCTGCTCGACAAATATCTGACAGTTTGGAGCCCCCTATAAATACTAATTCTGCAACTTGATTTTTTTTAAATACAACAAAGGAACGAACATACTTATATCTTTCATCCCAAATAAAATTGTGTTTTTAAATCACTTGCATTTTAAAATATTAAACGTTGAAAATGATCCTTTTTTTTCTTTTTTTCGAATTTTAAGAGTCCTGAGACCTTAAAGGATCTAAAATTTATTAGAATGTAACAAAAGTTATGAAATTTTTAACAACAACAAAAAATACTAAATCTCTTCACCTAGTTTTAAAATACGATGCATAAAATATTCTTTAAATCAGACTATAAAAAGTGATTTAATCCGGGAAAATAAAACTTCATCAATGTAAAATCGCCTGCAAACTCGAATACTACTTCTTAAATTCATGCCCATTTCTTAACGCTGTATTTCGCCATCGAAGAATTTGTTGTTTCCATGGCAACAACGCACTCCATTGACATTTTATCGAATGAGTTCAGAATCGGGCCCTAAGAGCAAGATTATACTGGCGAATGAGACCCACTCCATAGACTTAATCTCCTTCCTTCGCATCAATGTTGATTGACGTCAGTTTCGGACTCGACTGAGCGTCAATCGCTGTCAGCGCCATCTATTGTTTGAAATTCGAACTAAAATCAAGAATCATAGTAAAAAATATTCCTGACATCAAACATAACCCTCCTGCAAGAATTTTTTAAATATCTGTCACCGTTTGCAAGTTATTGAATTTTAAAACCCATCAGTCATATTTGGGACACCCGGTAATTACACCATATCACAAAAAGTGTGGGGGAGTTATGAAATGGTTCTATAGGTCCTTGTAAATAATTTGGGATAAAAACTTAGTTATATTTTGGTAGAGCAATTGTAACAACAATTATTGACTAAGACAAAACGACTTACCTCTATTTTATCTCATAGAAAGGAAGAATACTCACGTGCACCACAAAACTGTTTGTCATGCTGAACTGCTAAGGAATTTCTTAAGCTCATGCAAGGATGCCAACCTTGAAGCAGAATAGGCGAAAATGACTTCATGCTGTAAATAGGGATGTAAACCTTCGAATTCTACTTCACTTTACAATCAGCTATTCTCACACGAGCTTTAGTGGCGCTTGTTCTGAATTACCCAGTGTTAATAATTTGCCCAATTGTCCCTACTTTACTATATCAAATTATCCCTATAGGGGATACCAATATACTTTTAAACTACTTGTATTACTTATAACATCTCTACGAAAAAAAAAAAATTCATCTGTAATTAAATTAAACAGTGTTTAGAAGTCAATGGTCAACCTAATCGTACTGCTGTGTAGTTTCCCAAACCGTACCAGAAGATAACAAATCGGAATCATGTAACTCAATAAGGGATATATTTATGAAAAAACATGTATATTTAATAGAATAATATAATTTTATATCTTTTGATGCCCCTCCGAAAGCGTCACGTATCCAGATTTTACATTCCAAAAATTTGTAGTGTTTCCCCCTCGTTAAGTCATGACTTCATTCTAATGAGAACACAAATATGTAAGTAAAACGAGTAACAAAAGTTTATTAAATTCATTTAAAAGAGAATTGGTGATGTTGGTTGTGTTAACTTAAAACAAATTAAAGTCTCTTCAAAAATTTAACTTGCACAATAAACTAATCTTCTTCCATTGAACTTTGCCAAAATCTAAAATGTCTTTCATAGATCAAAACTACTTCCTAGAATGCCCAAAGAAGATTAACAACAGAAGTCAATTGCTAAACTAAAAAATGTTTAATGAACCCAAGCACTTTTGATTGAAGACATAAAAAATAAAGTCCTTACTAAATATAAGTAATCGCAGAAAATTATAAAGTCCATATGACCAGATGGCACTGCCAAATACACAAAAAACTCAGTGAAATCCTTACTTAAAATAGTAACAGGGCTAAGTGTCTTTCCGAAATTTAGTAACCACTGATTTGTTATAGCCAGAATATGTGCAGTTTTGCCGCAATTTGTAAGAGAACATTTTCACTTTACTTAACCCTAGAACTACCGAAAATTTTACTCAAGTTTTATAAAAATATTACACATCAGAATTCTTATTTAAAACTATTGAACTTATTTACTTAACTCATTATTGTCTGGTTAACATATTTAGTTTATTTTAAAGAAATTTCTGGTTAGAATAAATATTTCGAATGTACCCATCGGGTCCATTGGACCCGTCTGGTAGACGGATGGTTAATCACAGAAAAATGCCAAAACTTTTACGATTAAATGAAATGATTGGGAATTGTACGATTGGAAATATTAAATAGAAATTTTCGAATCTGAAATAATGGTTCAAGACTCTTTGGAAATTCCAAGAACTATACGCACTTTGCTTACAGCAATATTTGTCTTATAAAATCTGCGATTAAATAAGTCTTTTATTTCTATACAATATTAGTGGTTACAAATATGTGGAAACACAATCATTCCTGTAATAACCAAACAAGTAAGTACTGAAACTGCATTACAATTGCAACTACATATTTTTCGTGAAAAAACCCACTTTGCCGAGCTCAGTCATACCTTCGGAAATAAATATCTTAGCCCTTTGCGCTCGGCGTCTCTCACACAAATTTTATTCGATCGGCACTACTTTTTTAAAAGAAGTTTCGTTCAAGTATACAATTTCAAAAATGCTCTGATTAAATAAGGTACATTTATTTTCCTTTATTGCTGGTGCCAAAAACAAATTTTGCAAAGAAAGATTATGTCTCCGCAGCGGAGCCCTCTAGTGCAAAGGGTTAACTCATTAAGAACCAGGATGTTTTACAGGAATTTTATTGAGTTCACGCCACTTTTTGTTAAACATTTAGTTGCACTTTATGAAACACTGAAATGTGTTAATTAAATAAGGCAAATTTTCTTTTCTCTTTTACTAGTATCAAAAAATTTTTAAAAATTATGAATATAATATTGCGAAAACGCAACGTCAGTCTTTAATGGGTTAACAAGGATAGTAACGTTTCTTCACACACACACACACAGATCTGAAAACAAATATGAGACTTTCAAAGGCAGAGTGTTATAAGTCACAAATTTCGAAAAATTGTGTTAAATGTATTAAAATATGTCAGTCTATACACAAGAATAACCTGATAAGTAATAATTCCATTAAATTTGCATGTAAATAGCAACAGAAAATATTTTTCCTCTTAGGAAATTATTGTAGTCAGTCTCGAAAAATCCTTGTGTTTGAATATTTAAGAAAATGTGACTTAAACCACTGTGCTTTTAAAGGTACCAGAAAGGTTTGAACTCACGAAAATTGGTTGAAGTTTGATTGTTGATTTGGAAACCTGTAAATAATTTAAAATATTACTTTCTTTTGCATTTATATATTTATATTTTATAGAATTTTTTTTTAAATTGTAAAATGCAATCGCAAATATTTTAATATTGCACGACAAATTTGATCTTGGAAATCTATGAAGTCCAGGTTCCATATTTTTAAGTCTCTATTTCTTCGTTATGCTACTTATTACGTTATCTCTCGATTACACTCGAAAAGAAAAAAAAATACTTATATAGTAAAAAATTCAAAATCCATAAAAATTTATAATTTTTTTGTTATATTTTGGAAAAGTTTTTGTGTGTTTTCCAGATAGAATCGAGAGTCAACTTAATAAGCAGTATAAAAAAGAAACGACCACTGAAAGATATGGAACTTTGACTTAAAAAATCATGCTGCAAGATTAATTTTGTTGTACAATATTAAAACTTTTGTGATTATATTTTTACAAAGACAAATACTTTTTTTCTATAAAACAAAATAAATAAATTCGAAAAGTAGTAATTATCTAAATTAATTACAGAGTTCCGAATCCACGATCGATCTTCAGTGAATTTTCATCATTTCAATCCTCTCTGGCCTCCTTAAATGGATATAAAAAAACAAATCATTCACATACAAATACGATACCCGAAAAGTGAATTTATAATTAATTGACTCCAAAATTAGTGAGTCCAAGGTCCATTAGGATGCCTCTATATGATAATAGCAACATACGCACAGAACGCATGCTGAGATTGTGATCAGACATAAGTTTTTATCCAAACTATGGAAAACCTACATTCCAGATTTCGACGTGAACGGGTTCGAATAGATGATTAAGACATGTTTATAAACATTATCTTGGCCATAATGCAGACTCGCCAAGATTTTTGGCGACTTTTTTTTCTCCAAAATTGTCTCATACAATCAAATTTCATATTCTATATGTCGCCATTCCCATATTGATGCACTCTAGATCCGTGGTTTCTTCGACCTGTGCTTTCATCAGACTCTACCCTAACACCGCCCCCTGAATACTAGGCCTAAGCGCTGACACAAAAAAGGACGCTGTCGTAGGCGGAATATTTTAAGCGTCTGTATTGTACCCTGAAACTAGACACCAGCATTTTTCAAAAGTTTTCTTTGATTTGCTTAATCTAAGGAAAATAAAGCGGCAAAAGTTAAAAAAAATTATAGGCATTCAAATTCTATGGGCAATACATACGCTGAAAAAAATTTGCCTTCGACTGCCGCCAATTTTGTGTCAGCGCTCAAAGCCGGGGCGGGGACCACAATCTAAAGAAAAGTAGTAATATTGCAAAAATGGAGGGAGTTTTCTTTACTTTTTAGGGTTACGTACTTAAAAGTAAAAACGGAACCATTATAAGATCACTCCTGTGTCTGTCTGTCACAGCCATTTCACTCGTAAGCCATGGAACGTAGAAAGTTCAAATTGGGGGAAGTAATAAAGACTATTGACCCACATATTTTCAGATTATTAAAGATTCACAAATATATTTAGTAAAAATGTAGAGGAGCTAATTAAGCTACTTGAAAAAAACCCTCTTCTCTTTGTATATCGTGTGGGGTATCGTGCGAAAGCTTTCGTAACACTGAACTCAAAAATACATTCCTTTTAATTTTAGGTATTATATTATCAAAGATATCGTCGAAAATGTAGCCCAAAAATATGTTCTCCCCATCTAATTCCGAATATATTGAAACTAAAATTATGAAAAAATTAGAGGTAGTAGTCGTTAATTTAAACCCTGTCGGAAAATTATAGCGATGACCCTAGGTCACATAGTTTTTGAGAAAATCGCATATTTTCGTTACACACAAATTTCTATTTACGGACATTCAGCAAAATTGTTGAGCTGCGATGGAGATACCTACCGTAGCAGAAGTATAGAAGCATTGTTGATAATGATTTTCAAAAAAATCGTCAGTAATTAGCCTAGAGATATTAACTCTTAAAGATACGGACAGTTTGGACATACATAATAACAGGCGTGGTGTAATCTATATACCATCGGCTTTTAAAGCCATGTTAACAACTTTTAATGATATATATCTGTAATGCAATGTGCAGTAGCTGTATAAAAGCAGTAAACGGCAAATTGCTAAAAACAGACTAATTTAAGAGATCTCAGGTCTCTTAAAATTAGAGAAAATGGAAAAAGACCATTTTCAACATTTAATGTCTTCAAATGTACATGATTTTAAAACAAAATTTTTATTGGGATGAAAGATAAAATTATATTCTTTCATTTCATGTATTTAAAAAATTTAAAAAAGATGCAGAATTAGTACTTATAGGGATTCGAAACCGCCAGACATTTGTCGAGCAGAAAATTCGTATAACAGATTACACGCGGGATTACGAAATAAATATTGCAACTAGAATGGAAATTTTGGTGCTTACTTATACTTCAGTTTGTAATAATTACCTTGAACCTAAATAAATTGGTATTTAAAGCATTTTCATATTTTTAATGCAAAGTTGTATTTAGCTAATACAAAAATTTGAAATTTTCAACAGTAGGGGAGAGTGGTAATGAATGGGCCATGGGGATAAATGAGCCATTAACAAAATATGGAAAAGTATTTGCATAAAATTATTTTAGATGCCACCAATAGATGAAGCTATTTGTTCTACCAAACTCATAAAATTTTCCATTGTTTGGGAGAAGCCATTTTCCCACTAGAGTAGGAGGGTTAAGAATCTGATTGAAAAGTAAATTTTTTCCCTTTCAGTAAAATAAATAAGCTAAAAAGTATCTATTATTTCATTGCAGATATGTGTATTAGCAAGTCTTTGTATAGCTGCAAACTAATTTTAGGATGTATTTAGATGTTATTTGAATTTAATATATTAAAAAAATCTGAATAAATTCCAGAAGTATAGGTGGAGCTGAATGGGCCACTATATCATGGCATAGCTGCCAACTTTTACGCTTTTTGGCTACCACTAAAATTTTAAGGAGATTTTCGCCTTGTTTAATCATGAGATTTCGACGATTAAATGAGATAATATTTTCTATAAAATTTTAATGGTATGAAAAAAGCGTAAATGTTGGCAGCTATGCCATGGTCATGAATGGGCCACCTTTGCCCTGATCATTAAAATATGGTTTCCTTTCTTTTTTTCTGATTTTCTCTTTAATATGAAACATAACTGACTGTAATGGATTTAGATTAAATTACTATCTAGTTAGAATAGGTTTATAGTGATGTCTAAAAAATAATTTGCACATTTTCACCCTAAGAAATATCAGTTATTTATTAGAAACATAAGTTAAATTGTATAAATGATTAAGGTGAACTGTCCAGATATTGACCACATCCATCAGTATTTTTCCATTTGATATAAAACTAGAATAATTGTTTATATTCTGAATCTGATGGGTAGAATATATACCAGAAATGTACAGTCGTGGAAAAAAAAAGTAAACACCCCCTACTAACTCCGCAGCAAATTATCGTAGAAGAAAGTTTCTGGTACCGAACGATTTTAAATAAAGTCTACGTTTAATTGATGTATATAAAATTTTCTTAGGGGGCCATCTACACATTAAAACGAACCATAACTTCATTTTTTTCAATGGCAATACCCAATTCTGACAGCATAAATGAACTCTACACCCTTCAAATAGCCTAAAAACTAATTTTTATGCAATTCGTACCATAAGTTTCCGAGAAATTAATTATTTTAAAACTAGCGTATTTTAAGGGCTGTATCCAAATTGAAGTTGGGTTCTCGATTGCTAACCGAGAGAGCCGCCTTCTTGATCAAGGCGCCTTAAGCAGTCAATGAAGTCTGTTAGATAACAAGGCAGCAGAAGAAATTTCAAAATATCTACTCACTTCAATCATAGACCGCCCCTTAAACCATCATTTTGCCGTTTTTAAAGCATAATTTGAAAACTACTTGGAAGAAAAATGTGAAATTTGGGATTTTAATAAAGCAGGACTTAAATCTAAATCCATCAAAAAAATTGTAGGTTGCAATTCATAATTTTTTCGAATATTAATTTCATAATTCATAATTCATATCATAAAATTATAAAAATTGCAAATTCAGCGTATTTATGTTTGGGCACATTAGTTTTATTTCTAAACAAAAAATTAGCACATTAGGAGCATAATTTCAGAAGATATAAATAAAAATATGAAAATGTAATTTAACATTAGAAGTACTAAATTTTGAATGTTTATAATTCAAAAACTTATCATTCAAATGACTTGAAATTTGGTGTCTACGCATATTTTGAACTGAAGATTTGAAATATCTCGTTAAAATTGGGTATTGCCATTGAAAAAAATGAGGTTTGGGTTCGTTTTAATATGTAGATGATCCCCTAAGCAAATTTTATATACGTCATTTAAAAGTAGACTTTATTTCAAATCGTTCGGTACCAGTAACTTCCGTCTACGGTAATTTGTTGAAGAGTTAGTAGGGGGTGTTTACTTTTTTTTCCACGACTGTACACTAAATAGTCAATTAATAGGCAGTTCCAACCCTGTTACAACCATGTCGTTTGATATTAATTTTGAAAAATACAAATTCCGTTAAACAATGTGTATTATCTATTATTTTTATGTACACCGAAGAGCCATTACATTATGACCACCTGTTTATAACGACGTAGGACCACCTTTCGCCCTCAAAACCGCCAACACCCGACCTGATATCAACACGGCAAAGTTCTCATAAGTAGTCTAAGGTATTTGGTACCAAGCGCTCACCAACTGGTTCTGAAATTTTGACAGGTGGTAGCGTAACAGCACGAGTTGAGATTTCCATGTGGAATCACAAATGTTCTTTTGGAATCATTTCTGATGAATTTGGAGTCCAAGACATGACTTGAAACTCACAAGAATGCTCTTCGAACCACTCCCTGACGATTCGACCCGTATGGCATGGTGCATTATCCTGTTGGTAAATGCAATAACCCGCCGGAAACATTGTTGTCATTAATGGGTGCACCTGGTCTGCAACCACGTTCAAGTAGCCCACAGACGTCAGGGATTGCTCTATGGGGATTATGGGTCATAATGTGCTCCATAAAAACATCCCCCACACGATAATATACCCGCCACAGGCTTGTCTCCGACCAACTATGCATCCGGGAAACAGGGTTACTGTTCTAAATCGGCGTATTCGCACGCGCCTGTCAATGTGATGGACCAGAAAACTTGATTCGTCTAACCATGCAACTTTTTTCCGTTATTCTATAGTTCAAATCCGATGTTCAAGGGCCCGTTGACGGCGCTGCTGGCGATGACGTGTTGTCAGAGCAGGAACGTACTTTGACCGTCCGCTGCGTAGGCCCATACGCAGCAGTGCACGTGGCACCGTGTGTTGAGAAACACTGTCTGGGTCGCCACTGTTGTAACTGTTGGTGATTTCGGCTGTTGCAACTCTTCGGTCACAACGAACAATACGTAACGATCTCCGCTCTCTCCTGGAATCAATGCGGCGCGGCGACACACCTCTCGCCGGACACCTGTCGTTTCACCATCCATACACCACTTTCGGTACGTGCTCACAATGACTGCACGTGTACATCCCACCAAACCCGCCGTATTCAATATCGACGTTTCCAGTCGCCGAGTCATGACGATTTGACCTTTATCAATGTCTGATAAATCTGCTGCTTTTCGCATTAAGTCACTAAGCACGCTATGTTTTGAAATACAATGCATGGGCGCTTTATATACTCCAATATCAACCGCGCACGCGCAGTGGTTTTATTTCTGAGCGAGCTCATTGTTGTAGATTGAGTGTGGTCATAATGTAATGGCTCTTCGGTGTATATTTATGTTCTTTCTTTCTTATATTCTCATTATTTTGTCATTTTTCTGCTACAATTATGTGATTTAATAATATCACTTTTGATGTTCATAAATTTTGATAAGCATTGTGTATTACTTACTATTTCAGTATGCTTTGATCATATCATGTGAAATACCCTTCATTTTGTCATATTTGGTGAATAAAAGATTAATTCCACATTTTTTCACTGAATTCATTTAGTGGCCCATTCATTACCTTCAATGGCCCATTCAAACCCATGGGTAGTGATGAATGGGCCAAATTTCTATATTTTTATTTTCTATTATCATTCATCATAGACATTTTCTAATCCAATTTTTATGACTTTTTTATTTAACCAAATAATTTTAGTAACGGAAGAGCCAATTCTGAGTCAAAACAAATTATTAGAAAAAATTACAAAAATTACAAACCAAAAATTGGCCCATTCATTACCACGCTCCCCTATAATCACTTAAAAAAATGTTTTTTTTTTTCAACAATAAAAAGGAATGAAAATTCATGAAAAAATATTCAGTAGTTTTTGAGGTATCCTGCGTGTTATGCCTAAAAACGTCATTTGGAAAAAAAAATGACTTCAAATTTTCGGAAACGCCCTGCGGTGCGTGATTTGCCGATTCTAGCTGGCCAAAAGTCGATTTTTAAAGTTTATCCTAGCGTAATTTATTTTTTGCCTGTTATAGCTCAATAGTTAGGACGTTGTACTCTGTTATTGGTTTTGCTATAAATATAATTGTATGGTCCATAGACTAGTGCAAAGTAGATGCTTGTTAGATGGTAAAGAATCAATCAATTTGAGTAGTCCTTTAACCCTTTCAGGGGCAAAGCACTTCTAATGATAAAATGTTAAAATGAATGAATGACACCGGTATTTATGAACACATTTATATGAAATCAAGTAAAAGCTTTTCTTCGCGTAAATTATATTAAGGAAAATTTAATTCCTAAATTCCGGTGTCAATGTGGCATTTAGGAATTAAAATTAAGTAGTATATAATATACCGGTGCCCTTCAAGTGGTTAATCTGTCACTTGAAGCGGAATAAAATATTCCCTGTTCGATTATGGACGCTTCTAAACAAAATATGGACTTTATTTTATCGGATTTATGTGCATAAATTTTGCACATATCAGCTGTTATTTCATATTTAATGTCGCAATAAACAATGTATTTTTTTACAATTTTTCAGTTTTAATATAGAAAATGGGATGTGATAAAGAACGATTAAGCTCAATTTTTCATGTGATTAAATAGTTTAGATTATTACCAATTTAATTTGTCTGCCCTTAGGTGCCCCACCCCCCTAGTTTTTAGAATTGTATATAACTTAGTATGTGTAAATAATTTTTTTTGAAATTTTAGTTCAAGTGCCATTTTCTTTTTTATCAAAGACCGTAGAATTTAAGTTAGTCACATAAATAAACTTTTGCAACATTGTGCAAAGGCAGCAAGATGTAAATATAACGAGAATTTGAATTTGGTTGAAAATGTTTTGTTTATAGAGGGAAATTACAATGAATAGCACATGAAGTTTTGCAAGCGCGAAATGTTTAAACTTATGACCAAATTTGGACAAAAGTTGCCAGTTGTATGTAGATATCTCAGGACAAAATGATGTAACATATATTGCGATTATATTACGCAAATTTAGAGGGATTAGAAAATTGATCCAGACAAATTCTCCAAATTCATATTTGATACAATGCAAAACATAATGTGGACATTTTCTCATGATATCTTATGATTATCATTCTTTGCACAAGGTTCCTCTGTGCAGAAACAAATATAAATATGCAAAAGAATATGCAACACAGCAATTTTAATTAATGCTGTCGAATGTTTGCCCCGTATCTTAAATTAAAAAAAATTAGGATTCGTTGTAATAATACAAAAATAGTTTTATCACATTAGCTTCCACACCGTTAAGAAAGTATCATTATAATTATTACTATAATAAAACTTCATACTTTAATAACATAAAAAAAGATGTCTAAGTAATAATTTGCAAAACTTATAACACGTTTGAAAACGCAATTTTAACCAAAGTTGAAAAAATAACTGAAAATTATGTACATACCTATATAAGAACTATAGATTTATCATATAATTCACAATATGCTTAAAATTAGAACAGTTAGTGATTGCATAGCACAGTTGAAAATTCCTTGTCAGCAATTTCCGCCAATAAACGGAAATTTACTTCGGATGTTTTGTCCAGCCCTGTATATGATTTATAGAATTCATACACACTAAATATTATGCAATTTTTATAATTTAAAAATGTGTTCCACAACTGAAAACGCACTTCCATCAATTATTGTTCATAGAGAGAGAAATATAACTGATTTATTTTGTGCGCCCCTTTACATGAAAGATGAATGCTATGCACACCATATTCAATAGTAAGCATATTATAGAGTACCTCGAAGATGTATATAAATTTAAATACTTTTGAAATAGTATAACATGAACAAAATACACCACAAACAATTTTCTCTATAGACCGTAATGTAACATAATTATTTTAGTGTCCCTGTAAATGATCGATAAATGCTATACATGCCATATTCTTCAGCAATCATCTTGTAGTGCACTTCATAGGTATGTATATAAAATTCGAAGTGTTTGAAATTAAGAACCATCATTAAACCCCACGAAAAACGATTTCCCCCCATAGGCAGTGATGGAACAGTGTAGCAGCAGGTAATCAATTGACACCGCAAAATTTTATTAGTATTCTTTATCTAACATCAGGACAGAATTTCTGAGATTTTTGAAGGCGACGAATACTATGAAAAATTAGTGGTGACAATCACTCAACTGCTGCGCCACTGTTCCATCACTTCCCATAGGCCGTAATCTAATGAAATTCTTTTGAATGTTCCTGTAAGGAAATTATTACTGCTATACGCTACATTTTGAAATACCTAACATTCAATAGTGAATATCAATAACATCTTTCAATTTCATGGCGATGCGACTATATTGACGCTAAAAATAATGTTGGCTATCTAGAATAGGAAAATCACCCATCGTGAGCCGCTTCAGCTATTGTGTGGGTATAATTCTAAAAACCATAACTTCTGTTCTAATGAAAATTTCAAGGAAACAATTATATCAAATTGTTCAGAAAAGATAGGCGTTTAACATCTAAAAAAATTAAAATTTCTAAAATTTTGAAGCTTTAAGGTCCTGAAACCCCTTAATCAGAATGAATCAAATAAATACTATGGTATTCGCGACTAGTTTGCATTGAGTGAACCTCTCAATGCGCATCAAATGGCTTTAATTGTTAGTTAAAAACCTGTCTGAAAAAATGCAGCACGGACCAAGGTGGCGTTGTTACTGTGCGACCTCCTTTCGAAGCGCACTTAGCACAATGCCAAATTTAAAATTTGAACAAAGGTGTTTTGTTTTAGTTACACTGTAGAAAGAAAGGTTGTTACTACGCTGAGTTTAGTTTTATGAAATGCCAAATGAAGTTTAAATATGCACTGCTTTTATTGATAGTACGGAATTAAGTTCATCATAAACAGATTAGAATAATATTAGAAAATGAGTTATACAGAATAGCTATATTTGATATTATTTAGGTTCCATATCTCTTTGAACTTTCATGGTATATCCATTAACATTTTTCTAGTATATACAGTTATATCCAACCCTACGTTGTATAGTTTTTTAAAGTCATAGTCATCATATCTTTATTCTTTTAGCAACTTTTTTTTTAATAATACAATTACAAATTCATATATTTATTCTACGGAACCCTCTGTGTCCGAGTAATACTCGTACTTGACCGTTTATTTTGTAATCATCTCATTTTTATGTCATTGAATTTTGTTTATTAACTCTTTTGTAACATAATACTATTTATTTCCCTTGAAATACTATTGAATTAACATTAAATTATTTAAACAAAGGAGTTCCGCTATCTTTTATCACGAAATTTCGTCTTTTCCTATCTCTTTAGGCAAAGGAAGACTTTCTGTGTTCATTTTATCCTTCTTTCCGTATTTTTTGACATTTTGATGTTTGAGTCGAGATTTTCAAGGCATTCTTTCGGAATAAAATAACTATAAAAAGATTTGATTTGAAATCGATATAAAAAGGAATAGGGTTATAAAAAATAGCATGGATTCGAGAATGTTTTGGGTTAGCGTAATTCTTTGAGATTTCCCTTGTGCCGTGAAGGTGCCTGTAAAGCAAGTTTTGAGACATTTTTTAACTTTTAACCTTTAATGCCTGTCCAGAAAAAAGAAAAACCCGATGACTATCAAATGTGTTTACGAACAATATACTGTTAATTTAATTTCCTTTTCTAATCTTTGTTATTTTGTTATTGCATAGTGTAAAGTGATGTTGTTAAAAATGGGTTTTTAAAGAAAAAGAAAAATGTGTTCATTTTTGAGAATTCTATTTATTATACAGCTTTGTGCATTAAAGCCTCAATTTAAAAAAAAAAAAAACGCATTTTATTCAGTGTACCTCAAAAAATGTAAAAGAAAGGGGACATGTATGGGACATTTAGAACCAAAATTGTTTAAGTCTGATTCTTCATACAGCTGCGTTTCAAATTCTTACTTTATACACAATAACCTTCTTGGTGCCGTAAGAAACAAGTTGCCCTTGCTTCAAAATCCGAGTAACAAATGAGGCTAGTTTCCATGAATCTGAATAAAATACAGGGTGGTTATAATTAAACTTCCCCTATAAACAGCATCCTACAGCGCAAACGGGAGAACGGAATGCAATGAAATTTGGTATATAGACTATATACAAAATGCTCTCACGGAATTTCGAAAAAAAAAAGTTCCAAAATGTCCGCCAGATGGCGCTTTTTCCGAAAAATATATTAAATTTAACACAATAAACGGCCAAAACAGCTGGTTTTACATATTATTACTCATAATTCTTGTTCTGGATTGTTAATATTATTTTTGTATTCCGTTTTGGTCGATTATTGTGTTAAATTTAATGTTTTTTCCGGAAAAAGCGCCATCTGGTGGACATTTTGGAACTATTTTTTTTTTCGAAATTCCGCGAGCGCATCTCGCGTATAGTCTAATTTAATATTAAAATTTAAATTATAGTCTAATATAACCAAATTTCATTGCATTCCGCTCGTCCGTTTGCGCTGTAGGATGCTGTTTATAGGGGAAGTTTAATTATAACCACCCTGTATATGTAAAGCACGTTAACATTACTTCCAATCATATCAAGACAATGTTCTATGGATTTGATCCCGTTTGATTCAAATTGATTAACCCGTGAGAACTCGCTGCATGAGATTTTCTCTCCCCGTCGTATTTTTTTAAGACTCTTATTTAAACCCTTTTTCATTTTAATTAAAATTTAAAAATGTTATTCCAATTATTTTACCTATTTGTGAATAAAAGTACTAAGCCAAGCAAAAAAAAAAAAAATTATATTAAGCGAATGTAAAGTAAAAGAAAAGCAATTGGGCACCGTGAGAGAAATTCTCACTAGGGAGTTCTCCCGGGTTAATATATTATATATTTAACAGCTGAATATTGAATGTTTAATATAGCGTACACTTCTTACTGATTACACGAAGTACGTGCCACTATTTCTGAACAATGTTCGACTTATGTAATTGCAATTATTTTAATAATTATTTTTTATTAAAATAGATGATGCTTACTGTTTAAAAATAGTGCTACTTAAAAGTAAAGACCATATGCACCCATGGAATTAATAATAAAGAGGAACTTATATCCTTAAAATAGTGAAGGTTTAACTGTAACCACTTTCGCAGGTGTTGATTACCGCCTGTGGAATCTTTCACCAGTAAATTTATATAGACATTTCCCCCTTATTTAAACGCCATATTAATGTAAAATTTCAGTCAGAAATAACGGCTGAAACAGAATTTCATTTTCACTGGTGGAAGTTTCCTTTGGAGATAGTCAGGCCCTGCGTTTCCGCCATATTGTGACAACCAGTGAAACAAACTGACAGTTTTACCTAGTAAACTGACACCAGTAAAAATAAATAGAAATTTTTACCATTCTGTGAGAAAGTATTTCTATAAATAAGATGCATAAATAAGACTAAATATTCTTTTAAATTTTACTGGTGGGATGTTTGCATTGGCGGTAATCAAAAACTGTAGATCTGATTTTAAAAAAGCAGCCGCCATATTGTGACAACCTCCTCAGTTACTTCACTCGCAACTAGTAAACAATGCACTATACGTCTCCTCCTCTTTATTCATAATTCCATTTATGCACCCTGATATAGTCGTATACGATTGGTTCTGGTTCATCTTATGCACATCCAAATTAAAGAGAGCGGGATCTCTTCTTATAGTGGAATCCGACCAACTGCAAACATTCCATCCTGAAGCGGGATTCTGTTGGCAGCACATTAACTACTAATCAAGTCAAAAGTTTTCGTTATACTTGACATAAGATACAGTTAGGCAAGTTTGAAACGCACAATCTTTATTCTTAAAACAATACAGATAAAACGTTTTCGAAATTGTTATGCACTTATTTATTAAAGAATTTCCCTTAAAATCTTTAATATGTAAGATAGTGTACTACGAGATTGTAGTTACAGTGGGTGATCATATTATTAGAGCCACCTTTAATAATTGATAATTTCTCAATGCAGTAAGTTATAATTAAGTGAAAATTTTCTTTTTTTAAATTTTCAAATGGAAGAATAATGCTTAATTTCTATAAATATATAATGAGAAATATTGTTAATGGCCATAATTAGCCGTATATGAGCCCCATGAAGCTATTTTGCATTAGTACTCTGAAAGACCGCTGATAGCCACGTAGTTAATTTATAATTCCTTTTAGTTTTCTGAGATTACTTAAGCATATAAGTGTTGGTAAATAACTTGTTTTAAGACATATACACTGAAAAAAAAAAATGTTTCTTTTACGGAATAATACTGGTACCGCAGCTGTCAGTATTATACCATAAAAGTAGCAACTATAAACCGTAAATAAGCAGTAGTATACCGTCTACAAAATATATTAGCAGTAATATACCGTATGTTACTGCTTAACGGCACATTACTGCTTATTTTATGGTTTATTATAGTTGATTTCAATGCTTAATACTGGCAGCTGAGGTGCCAGGATTATACCGTAAAATCAACATTTTTTTTTTTTTTTTTTTTTTTTTTAAACAGTGTGTGCGAACTTGAAATCTTTTAGTATGACATTTATAGAATATTTCTTGTCTATAAAAAATGCATATTTACATGGATATGGTCAGGGTTCTCGCTGCCGCTCGTCATTGCGCCAAGTCGCGACAAAATTCTTCATTTAGCGAGTAAACCAACAGTCAAATTCGCCGAATTGCGAGTGCTCAGTTTGTGTGTGTGGTGTGCCAATATAGTCGAGATTCTTAGGCGCGTTACTGAACGATTAATGTTGCTTTACATGTTCAATCGCACCCTGCCATTTACATTGCTCTTTTTGTAGCGATACTGACCCAATACCAATTAAATTTAACAACAGGCAAAGACACAGAAAGGGTTATGCGATGGGTATTTCTCTATTGTCAGTTAATCACTATCTATGCTCCAGCGTCGCGGCAGTAAAAACGCAAACAAAATTACTCGCATTAACACGTTGAATGTCAAGTCTATTTTGTCGGTCTTTCCGTTTAAGCCACGAAATAAGACTCCCATTACAGAATCTATAAGTGTCGGTCACCGATGACTGACGCGGCCTAAACGGAAAGATCAGTATCAGTCACCGGTGATTGACGTGGCATTCAACGTGTAAAGCGCCAAATAGAGAAAAATTTTGCTGGAATGCGGTGTTGAAATTAGCCTTTTACCATACTATTTATTAAATGTAAGCAAAGTATCATTGACCTGTCAATTTTTTTCAGTCGGTTAAGAGTCGAAATCTCATAGAGATGTTTAGTGTATATTTTCACAACGGTAAATCTAAGACTGCTGTATTTAATTTTTATTTATGCGTGCTAAAAATGGCTGAAACATTTACACATTTAGAAGACATTTAGAATGTACTTATTTTTAATAGTTTCTGCAGCGAATACTCTAATTTCTATTGTATAAGAAATTACAAAAACTTAGGTTATTTTAGAACATATTGCAAAAAAGGGGATACAATAAAGGGTTAACGATAGATTTTTCAGTGTTTCAAGCCGAATCTATTGTGTTAACATTTCTGTTCACTTGGCTACTGTTTTTTATTTCTTATTCGCCAAATCGCTAATGTTGGTCAAAAACCAGCGAGAACACTGGATATGGTATCTATCAATAGTATCTATAGTATCTATTAATATAATCCCGCTGTATATTTATCGACAAATTTATTTTTAAGTATACATGATTACTTATACTTAAACGCGTCATAAGCTCATATAGGATACAATTTTACTAACGAGTAGAATTAGCTTAACATTTTGAGCAGATTTTCTTTTAATAGTGCATATTAAATAAAAAAAAATTAAACATGGTATTTTTCAGTAGTTTAGAAATGATAAAAAGTATCAGTTAATGTAAGCTAACAAAAAATTAACTGTTACAAAATATAAAAAATCTGATACTATTTTTTAAATATAAGCCAAACCCTTACTTTTGTTTGGAAAGGTAATACAGTTTGCAGGGGAGAATCATACACAGGGAAACATATTAATGAAATATGTTAATCAAGAGCTTGATATAATGGACTGAAGAAATTTGAATAAATCTGCTTATTGGGAGAATATTGTATACCAAATTTACTAATACACACCAGTAGAAACAGGAAACATTCCCTTAAAAATTATATTAGCGTTCGTCTCACTGTGTGGTACACGTCAGTATTAAGTGGAAAAATAGTGCGAACTGAAATGCTACATACAATTAGACTGAAGATATATGATTTACAAAAAAAGATAAATGAGTAACTTTGAAATCCAAGAAAATGCATTTTTTCATAATTTCCTAACGAAATAGTATCCACACTTGAGATGTAGCCGTCGAACACCCTAAACGAAGTCTCACTGAACAGCTTAAGTCTAGCAGTAGGGGAGACCGGGGGAATGGTGCCACTCGGGGTTATGCCGCCACCCCGTCTAGTTTAAAAACTAACTGCAGTTTGAGATAGTGATTGCGCCTGCACTGTAGCGGCCAACAATAGAAAAAGTGCCTAGAGTGAGAATGGTTTTGTTGTACGTCGTTCGCTTGTTCTAGTGAAAAATTTAGTTTTCATCTAGTTGCTTCTTATTTTGTAGCTTCAAATGAGTAGAAGTAAACACCTTTATTGAAACATTAGGTACTTAAGATAATATTACCCGTAATCTACATGCATTCGCCGACATTTTGATGCAATTTGTTGAACAAGTTCGGTTCTTCTTTCGGCTTTGCTGGGGGTTTTCCACTATATTGTCCTCTCGGGGTAATGCCGCCACCATGGCAAAGGGTGAGTTTTCCGATTTGAGTTAAATTGTAAGCTTAGCACATTAATAAATCTAGCTTAAGAAACATTGTAATTATTCATTATTTTGATAAATTATTGCCTTCTAAACATTTTTAGTAGCTTATGTGTTTCCTAGTATCCATTTTATGTATTTACTAGGTCATTATAGAGTGCCGTCATTACCCCGATACAGTGGCGGAATTACCCCAGTGTCCTGGGTAATCCCGCCACTCTACAGAGATTGAAAGAAAATTTTTTATGAGTGCTTACTTTACAGTTATGATTACGGTTAAATTTATACAGATACTAAAGATAATGATTCAGCTTTAGAATTTTTACTATTAAAAAAAATAAACATTTTTTGAGGTGAAAAAAAATTAAATTTCCTTAAGGTGTCGCCATTCCCCTGGTCTTCCCTACAAAAAACAAACTTCGTTCTATAAGTGTCTCTGTTTCATTGCGTAAAATTTTTCCGCATATGTTTGCATTTGTATAAACATTAAATTTAAAAACTCAGTCATTGTAAATTTGGATAAAAATTATTATTTATGGCTTTTGAAATTGGTCAATAAGCGTTAAAGGATAAAATCGAAACTATTGTCTTCCTTCTTACTATCCCTGGGTGTAAGTGGTCACCAAATTGACTGGTCACCAAGGCTTAAGTATCAGAAATGAAATAAAAGTTTTTGTTCATAGACATGTTCAACTATTGTAGGGTTACGAATGGCTCTCACTTTCTAGCACCACTATTTTTTAATAGTAATCTTCGCCTTATTTATCGCAAAAATCTGCGATAAAAGAAAGAAAAGGTTTCTACTCGGAAATAATCGGTGCACAAAAGTGAGAACCGATCACACCCTTACTACCAGAGTTGTGAAAACCCCGCGAATTTCGGAACGAGGAAATAAATTCGGACATTTGAGGAAGAAACTAGGAAATTTGAGAATACTGAGAATTTGGCTTTGGAAAACAAATTCAAGAAATTCTCGCTTAAGAATGTTTTATTTACATAAATCAAGTTTTTTTCAGGTTTTGAGATATTTTTATATAACATATAAAATTGTATTGTTGTATTATTTATAATTAATACATCAAAACTTGTATGAAAATGTTGGCGTTTTATATATAACATAAGCTAAAATATGTGTATCTGAAATGTAAAGTTTTGTAGTTAAATTTGTTTTTCTGTTGTTAAGTAATTTATTTCCTATTATAAAACCTCTGATAACTTGATTTTACGTTATTTTGAAAAGAATGAAGTAGAGTAAAGCGTTTAATGTTCTTGAGCTGAATGTTCCTTTGTTTAAAATCCATATACAGAGATTAATTACTTATATAGTTTATTTATCTCATTATTTTATGTAGAAATATTAAAAATCTTGTTAGTTTTGTGATTTACTGCATGTTTATTTATAATGAACATCTTATAAGTTGATAATTTTTATCATACGTACATAAACATCGCACGTTGATAAAGAATTATTAATATATTGACACTTTGAATATTATCAGTTTTTGAGAATTTCCAAAATTCCCAATTTCATTTTACATTCCCTAGGAGAAAAAATAACTTTTTTTGGGGGGGGTGGGGGGGGGGGAGATAAATTCTGTTTTTTGAAAGCTTTGCAACGCTACTTGCTTTTGGTAGAAACTGAATGGGAGTCACAACCTATGCACCAGCGAAACGAAATAATTCCGTTCAGTCTATTATAAAATGGAAAAATCTTGTGCTGTGCAATAGTTCTTTTTGCAGTGAGTATTAAATTTTAAGATGTATTGCTTTAAATAGTAGCAGAAACTGCTGAGTCTTTCTTTATTTCTAGATATGGAATAATTCAAAGACGGTATTTCGATGATATTTCGTCATTCGATTTGGATGATATTTACAGAATTAAACAATATTTAATTCCCTGGAAAAAAAATAACTTTTTTTTTGTGTGTGTGTGTGTGTGTGGTGGGGGGGGGATAAATTCTGTTCTTTGAAAGCTTTGCAACGCTATTTGCTATTGGTAGAAACTGAATGGGAGTCTCTAAAAACAGATTGATTGGTATATTAGTAGTACCCTTATATAGTGCCCTTCTTTTTTTCAAAGAAATTGATCATAAATGAACGCACAGTAACATTTCGTTGATAGATTATTCAAAAACTGAGATACAACTGTTTTTTATTGTACGAACTTTTATTTTTTACGAAAACCGTTGTAATTCTGTTTCTGATAAAACTATTCACAATATCCTTTACAAAAGCGCGAGGAGCTCATTTGCCTCAAAAATAATTATTTATTTGAAAAAGAAAGGTTAAAGAAAGGTAATACTTGTTACCAGTTTTTAATTGATCTATATAATACATAGTTTATTAAGAAGTTGTTACAATTGCTTGTTAGGAAGGTTAAAAGAAAGGTTAAAAGAAAGGTAATACTTGTTACCAGTTTTTAATTGATCTATATAATACATAGTTTATTAAGAAGTTGTTACAATTGCTTGTTTTTATACAAATCTTTATTTTTGAAATAAATAGAAAACATTATGCGGGTAACTTTTTTTCTTAGATATTGTTATTTGCCATTAAAAGGGAATATATAAAAATATCTAAAAAGAAAGAACATATAAATCTTTTACTAACTTTATTTACATTATGAAAGCATTTCTTTTTACATACCTGTTACATTATTACATGGAAATTGCAAACATATGCAAATACAGGTAAGAGAATATTCAAACTCCGCTCGAAGGATTGTTTGCATTTGATAGTGAAAAGAGTATAGGAAAATTGCGTTAAATTTCAAACCGCCACAATCTTTCACTTCAACAAAACTATTCTTAAAATATAAAAGTATTTTTAACGGTTTTGGAGTGAAAATTCTTTTACAGCTGTTATAAAGCAACACGCGTTGCCTGCTTAGCGTCGATTACAGCAATCTTGAATTTGGTACTGCCACGAATCACTTTTTCAAGTCGATGAACATTACGCATCGCATTTTGGCAGCATCTGTTTGCGTGGAGATGTTTCTCTCATGCTTCAAGTCACGATGCAGTTCTAGAAACTTTCCAAGAAAATTACATTTTTTTTTTTCTGTGAATGAAAAATTTTTATATGGTCTAAAATAAGTTAGAAATTTGCAGAAAATTTGAGAATGTTTAAAATAAATTTGAACAAAAACATATTGAATTCAGAAAAAACTTAGTTTTATAAAAAGTAGATGCTGAATATGAAATAGCAAACAGAACTTTCACCAACTTTCATTCAATGTTACACGAAATTCGAATGCATTGATACGTTAGTAAAAATTAAAAAGTGTAAGTAAAATTAAATAAAACGGAAAATTTAAAAAGGAAATAAAGTAATTTTGTTTTAATTAATAGAGAAAGTAATAATTGAAATTTAAAAAAAATATCAGCATGCGTATAATAGTTATATTTTTTCAAATAATGATTACTGACTATAGCATGGTCAGTCAATAGATTTACTTACAGTTGTTAGATATAACAAGCGGGGATGACCGAGCTATGCTCGGTCCAAATTAGCTTTATGTTCAACTCGATAGAATATTCTCACTGTATCATTCTCTCTGTATTATTGCTATAAAACATGTTATATTATAACAGTATTACTTACAAAAATAATCAATATGAAAAGTATGTAGTACATGTTTCTAAATTTTACACTATTTACACATTTGCAACTAAAGGGCATTAATCCAAATTACCTTTTTAGCTCAACTCTGATTGGTTTAACCATGTACTTCGAGTCCTATTAAGAATTTCTAAAAAGTTCTTTCACATTTTTAATGCTTATTTTTTCGACAAAAATAGCCACATTTGGCTTGCCGCCGCGTATGTGTTCTGGCATTCGTAATCAGAAAGTCGATTTTTCGGCCAAATTTTGCCAATATTTCGCCAACTTCGCGGTTTCGTGACCCCGACCCGTAATGAGCAGGAAGGACGCACTTATGAAATCTGCTCGGTGACTTAGCTCAGTGGTCTGGTAATAAAAAACGGTACGATACAAAATTTAGTCAAAATAATTTAAGCCGTTTAATAGAAATTAGCTTCACCCGCAGTGATACCAAAATGACCCACTAACCTTTCTCGAACATGTGACACAGCCGCATGGTGTTCTCGAGACCGAAAACGATAGAATCAAACTTTAATCAAAATTCGTTAGAGCCATTTTCAAGATAAAATTAGCTTGACCCGTAGTGACCCTAAAAGGATTCACTAATAGTAATTTCTCAAACATGTGATCTAGCTCAATGGTCTTGTACCTGGAAACGGCATAACACAAAATTTTATGAAAATTATTTAAGAAATTTTTTAGATACAATTAGCTTGACCCTGACCCGTTATGAACCAAAATGACCCACTAATGGATTAACATGCGACCTAGACCAATGCTCTTCTTGAGCCCGAAAACGATAGAATACAAAATTTAGTCAAAATCGTTAGAGCACTTTTTTAGATAAAATTAGCTTGACCCCGAAATGACCCACAAACCTAATTCTTTTGAACATGTGACCCAATATAGTGGTCTTCTCAAGACCGAAAGCGATCTAATACAAAGTTCAGTCAAAATCGTAAGAGCTGTTTTTTAGATAAAATTAGCTTGACCCATAGTGACTCAAATATAATCCACTAATTGAAATATATCGAACAAGTGACCTAGCCCAATAGTCTTCTCGTGCCCAAAGACGTATGGATATAAAATTTAGTTAAAATCGTTTGAGCCGTTTTTTAGAAATAATTAACTTGACCCTGACCCATTATGACCCAAAATGACCAACTAATCAAATTTTCTCGAACATGTGACCTACTCCATACCTTCTCGTTCTCTGTGACGGTAGAATACAAAATTTTGTTAAAATCGTTTATGCTGTTTTTTACATACAATTTAATCCTGATCTATTGTGACCCAAAATCACCCACTAATCGAATGTTCTTGAACATGCGACCTAGCCCAATGGTATTCTTGTGCCCGAAAATGGTAAAATTCAAAATTTCGTTAAAATCCTATAGCCGTTTTCTAGATAAAATTAGCTTGACCCACAGTGAACCAAAAACGACCCACTAATCCAATTTTCTCGAACATGTGACTTAGCCCAATGGTCTTCTCGTAATCCAAAACGATAAAATACGAAATTTAACGATAAAATACGAAATGTGGTCAAAATCGTTAGAGCCGTTTTTTAGATAAAATGGGCTTTAGATAAATGACCACCGGAGCAAACTTCCACCAGTAAATTTGAATAGAAATTTCCTCCTTATTTAAACGTCTTATTCATGCGAAATCATGTTGTCATGATTAAGGCAGAAATACCTATTCATTTTTATTTGTGGAAGTTTGTTACGGCGGTAGTCAAGCCCTGTGGTTCCGCATGACTTGTGATGACCGAATATATTGTGACAACTCAAACAATCCTACTGTCAATGTCAGTGAATTTGATTATCGCCACAGCAAACTTCAACCGGTAAATTTTAATACACATTTTCGCTTTATTTAAACGCCTTATTCATACAGAATTTCTGTCATAAAAAAAAATATATTCGTTTTCCCTCTTGGAAGTTTGCCTTGGTGTTAATCAGGCCCTGGTCAGATATAAACAAGCAAAAGCTGCCATATTGTGACAACCTCCTCAATTATTTCGCTTGTAGCCGGTAGACACTACGCTATCTATCTCGTTCTCTTTATTCATAGCCCCATTACATTATTACCCTAATTGGACTTTAGATGTGATCAGGTCCAATTAAGTTAACAGTAACTAATACCATTTGAGCGTTCGATCAAGTTTTTTGCGCTTTATACGTAGTTGAGGTATGTAGATGGTGAATATGAGCATTAAAGTTGCAATAATTCCCACATTGAATTTTTTTAATCCGTGATAAACATTTTCTTCATCTTTAATATCTAATAAGGAATTTGTAATAAATGAATAAATGTATTTAATATGTACACAAAGCTGTAACATCATTTAAGATGTAGCACAGAAAATGATCGCTTGTTCAGTTAGCTTCTTCTCCCAGTGTTTCACCAATAACCGCGTTGTTGTCTTTTTTAATTTCCGGGACAAATAATTTTTATCTCGACCACCAAATAAGGCTACCACCAAAGGCTACCACATAAGGCTACCACCAAATAAGACTTTTCGATGACATAAAATTTCACAATTAATTGTATGAGAATTTCAATATAATTTAACGTTGAACACTGAAAATGAAAACTCGCTCAGTTTACTCACTCAATTTTACGATAAAAGTGATATTTCTTAAACCGTTCTAATGGCGTGGCCAGTAGCAAAGGCCGCTGCCACGCTGGGTGCCCGGGTAAGGCATGGATGTAATTTTGTTAGTTATATGGATACACTGTATCTCGGTTATCCCCTTGTATACAGAAGAAGAAAAAGAACATGAAGAAGGTATGTAAATGGAATAAATAAAAATTGTTGTGTCCTCATTACAATATAGGTTTCTGTGTATAACACGGTTCATTCGAGGCAACAGCCATAGTTGCTATAGGCCTCAAAGAATTCTCCACTACGGGCGATTTCAAATGTCAAAACCGTTCTCAAATAAGGCACTGAAACTGTCTGAAGGTCATTGTTAATCCTAAATTGAACTTTCGTCATCTCATTAAAGCCATTTACCGATTTACAGTATTTGCCATGATCAGACAAGTACAGCAGAAAAAATTCTATTCTTCTACGAACAAAATTCACTGAGTTATTTTGCTGTGAAATTTCGGAGATTTGCGGCACTGTAAAAATTGTCTGTCCGTTTTTAGTGCGAAAAACTTAAAAACTTCAGGAAATTCAAAGTATGATAAGTCGGTGTGTTTCGGTTGTAGAAGAATGAAATGTTTATTGTTTAACTTGCTAGATTATGGAGAAAGTTTTCTAAACGTAACTTATAGAACCCAAGAGACATATAAATATTTTAAAAAGTGTAACTTTTTGAAAATTAAAGGCAAGGCCATTTAATCTACATAATCTTAATTCCTTCCTTATTTTGAATATTTTTGCAATTTACATTGCCTGCGTATCTTCAATTCTGTACAAGATTAAAACGCGTATTATTCTGTTTGCGACACCCTCTATTAATTAACTATTTCACGTATTAAAGATTTATTTCTTAAATAATGTAATTGATATGTTTTACACTGTTTTTTGCATAATCAAACAAAAAATATTTAATAGCATTTCGCCAAAGCTTGAGAAATGAGAAAATATTCAATATAAATTTCAAGGCAATCCAGAAGAATCATTAGAATATGAAAATATTTATATTTATACTGATATAACAAAATGTAGTAAAATAGAATGTAGTAACAGGTAAAAAAAATGTACATTATAAAAGTCCTTTCTGGTATAAAAATAATTGCAAAAAATATAAAATATAAAACTAGGTAATTTTTTTCAAATATTGGATCTTATTTTAATAAAATAAATTTTCTTATATTTTTTTTTGCATAAATTATGTTTGATATATATTTCATATGAATGGTTCATCACTAACTCTGTTCGCACGCTGAAGCAGGCTTGCCAGTTTGGCCTCCTTTTTTTTTTTTCAAATTTTCAAATTCACAGCGGAAATTTTGAAAGAAGATTGTTTACTTTCTGTAATAACGAAATGTCTGTCATTAAATAAAAAAAAGCTATTTTTAACTTCTGGTATGAATTTGATTTAAAAAATAAAATAAAAAAGGAGGCCAAGGTGGCGATCTCCTTTATGACTACTACTATTTCTAAACATGTTTGTCATGGTTGTCTGCTGTAAATGGTTTAGAAATAATCTATAAAGATGTTGTTTCCGAAATACTGGTAGTCAATGCTTAATTCTGAAATAAGGTTACCGACAATGTTTGTCGGATCTCATCTGACAAACGAATGAAAAGGTTTAATAACTGGTACGTTCATTCTTTAAACTTATAGTTTTGGATATTTTTTTCCCTGTAAATATTATTAAAAAGTTAAATTTCTCTATTTATATGTTTAATTGCTGATCTAACTTACCTACTTTATCTGTGTTATTAATTATCCTGCATTTGTAACAGCCAACGTAACAAAATGAAAGACGTCTCGTAAAAAATACGACCATTTTTTTAGCCCGCCCCCCTCGCTAAACGGTTAATATAATTTCTCATTTAGAAAATGACCGCTTTTTCAGTTTCCATTTTCTCTTAGCATTTCACTAATTTCAAAGTCGCATTGTTTTTTCATTTATGTCACGCATATTTTTGTAATTGCTATTCTCATATAATATACAATAAAAGAATAAAACTATGTTTCAATATTTATAAGGAAATAAAAATAATTAAAATTCGAGTGTTCTAAAGCTTTATGAAAAACTAAAAGTAGAATAAAACGGTATCATAACTTTAAGATAAATTTTAATATGAACTGTATAATATTTTTTTTCTCGTTAGGGTGGGCTAAATTTAATTCAAAAAAGTTTCTCTCAATATCGTTTAAACTGGTGCCTTTTTGATTACAATGTTTGGGTAAAAAAAAGAAAAAAAAAATCAAAATTTTTGAAATTATTTAAAAATGAAAAAAAAAAAATGCGTGCAATAATATAGAAAATTTCGTGTTGGGGGGGAGGGGTACATAAAAATTAGTATAGTTTCCGTACTTTCTGCTTTAGCTTAACACGATTAGTTAGAAGAATGAAAAAAATATAAACATTGTTTTGAAATCAAATATGGATATTGGTCGACTTACAATGCATAGTTTTTTTCCGTTTATAATTTGTTTACATTGTCAGATATGTTTTTGAAATTTGACTGAAATTATCGAAAATGATCAATCATATAACATAGATAATATCTAAAATATAGTTTCTATTGTGAATTATCATTTATTTTGTAACCACCATTAGAATTGCCTTTCATTTTCTAAAATAAATAAATAAATAAAATAAAACATGTTAGGAATCGCATAGCGCAAGAACAAAATTAATGCCTTGATAACTAAGTTCAAGACTACAGAGACAGAGTTGCCGCTTTGGCCATTACTATCTTAATACACAAGGCCTCCGGACTGATTTCGTGACGTACCAAATGAAGATTAACCCCTTGAAGGGCAAGTAATTGCGTTTGTGTAATGCTTAATTCCCACCGGAAATTTAGAAACATTTTATTTAAAAATAAGGAAAAGCAATTTTACGACTTTTCTCCACTAAAGTCAGAAAACTAAAATTTCTTAATTTTTTTCTGGTGCAAATCCTGATTAATCGTAGGTGGGATAAAATATATCCCACCGCCCCTCAAGGGGTTAAGTGGCGGCCTATATATTATATACCACCTACGATTAATCAGGATTTGCACCAGAAAAATTTTAGGAAATTTTAGTTTTCTGACTTTAGTGGAGAAAAGTCGTAAAATTGCTTTTCCTTAATTTGAAATAAAATTTTTCTAAATTTCCGGTGGGAATTAAGCATTACACAAACGCAATTGCTTGCCCTTCAAGGGGTTAATCTTCATTTGGTACGTCACGAAATCAGTCCGGAGGCCTTGAGTATTGAGACGGTAATGCTTTGGTTTCCACTTTTATTAAAAAAATTCGGATTCACACCGAAAATGCAAAATGTACTTTCAAAATGTATTTAATGACAGACATTTCTTGTTTACTTAAAATAAAAATTCTTCTTCAAAAAGTTCCGTCTGAAGCCGAAATTTCGGAATAAAAATGGAGGCCAAGCTGGCAACTCTGTACAGAGAATGTAGAAGACGCTTACTTAAAAAATGTAGAAAAGACCAACAAGTGTTTGTGTTCAAGGAAATATTCAGGAAATAAAAAATGAGGCCGGGCCAAAAACACCAGTGTTGAGTCATGACAAGTGTTGTCAGGTGTCCCGCTTAAATCAGGAATCCAAGTGCTTTCGACACCACTAATTTCGTACAGTTTTTTTTTCTTTTTGCCATCTTAAATCCCAGATAAATCTGACATTAGATAAGGCGAAGAAAACTACTTTAAAATACTGGTGTCCAGAGCATTTGGAGCCCCGATTTACGTGGGACACCTGACAACACTTGTCATGACTATCTCAAGAACATGAAATATCCAAAACAAGTGCTGACGAAAGCTTCCAATCTAATATTATCATTTAAGTCGAGACTTCAAAGAGTCATTCGCATAATGATAATCATGCTGAAAACTACAGTGATACACCATTTAACAAATTCCGGTGTTAACGAATGTTTCAGTTAACGAAGTTTTTTTCTTTGCTTTTCCTCTAACCCGGCTAACGAATACGATTCTGTAACGAATGTTTTATTAGATGCGCACGTATCACTACGAAATTCATTTTAATTGGACAGAAAATCACGCTTTCGTCAACGATGAATTTGACTAATGAATTTGATTCGGGAACGAATTATATTTGGTAACCGAAGTATCACCGTATTTGTAAATAATAAGCGTATTTTAACCCCTTGAGGGGCAAGCAATTACGTTTGTGAAATGCTGAATTCCCACCAGAAACTTTGAAAAATTGTATTTCAAAATAAGTAAAAGCAAATTTACGGCTTTTTTCCACCAAAGTTAGAAAAGTAAAATTTATTAAAAATTTTCTGGTGTAAAACTTCATTAATCGTAGGTGGTATATAATATATACCGGTGCCCCTCAAGGGGTTAAAATTTATTTTGTCGTAAAAGCTGTAAATGTAAAAAAAATTCCTTCAAAATTTAATGGTAAAAAGCTCACTGAGTTTATTCTAGCCTACCATGTATATCTATATTCCCTACGAAATATGTGATTAAAATAATATTCTTTCTGGTCCACACTATTTTTAGTAAGAAAGCGATTAACAAAATATGTGTATAGAAACAAGATAAATAAACAAAACTAAGATTTGTTGCTGCGTAATTAAAAATGAAATATTGTTAAATATATACAAATTACAAATCATCGTTATCATTATCATTAATTACACTTTTATCAAACAGTTAATAAAGAATTAATTTTCATAGAGAGAGCGTCTGCAGCTAGTATTATTTAAATAGTCCTATTTATCAAAAATAAATGCGAAAAGATATTGTCGTGCTCGAGCGAATTTAGTTGAACCATATGAAGACGAAAAATGCTCCCATAAAACCATTCATCAAATCAAAGGCGAGACATTGGCAGAAGACGTTTGAACGCCCCTGAGTTATGAAACACAATAGAGAAAGGCTGTATGAAAAATTACTCCCGTAAGTCTAGTTAATGAAACGATTAATTTGGAACGTCGCATTAAGAAATGCAGTTTGTATTTAAATTACCATGTTGAATGTGATCCTTAACAATCTGAAAATTTCATCAATAAAATATTTTTTCATAATTGCGTAATTTAATTTTACATTGTTTAAGCGCCAACAATTTAATTTGAGATTAATTATTTTACTTATATTTTGAGTAAATGGATGTAAAACATAATTAACCGTGCATACAAGGTGTCCAAAAAGTTATTTCGCATTTAAAATGCTGACTTAAATGTGATGCTTAACAATGGGAATACTTTCACCAATAAAATATTTTTTGGTAGTTGCGTAATTCCTTTTTACATCTCGCATTACTTAACTGCCAAGATTTTAATACAAGATTAATCATTTTACTCGTATTTTGAGTAAAACGTAATTAACCAATACATACAGGGTGTCCAAGAAAAACAGTTTTGTATCTAAATTATCACGTTAAATGGGATGTTTAACAATGCAAAAATGTTTATCAATAATATTTTTTTTTTTTCAGAATTGAGTAATTTAATTTTAAATCTCGGATTATTTTAACGCCGAGAATTTTATACGAAATAGAACATATATATATTTTTAAATTTCGTATAAACAGTTGTGAAACGCAATACTCCTTATATCTAGGTTATCCAAGAAACACAGTGTGAATTTAAGATAGTCTGCTGAATATGATCATTAACAATGTAAAAATTTTCACCATTATTTTTCATAATCGCCTAATTTAATTTTATATGTGAAAGGATTTTAAAGGCCACAAATTTAATATGATATTAGTTATTTCAATTTTATTTTAATTAAGTATGGCATGTTTTGACTGTAAAATATATTTTCTATTTTATTTAGGGTGTTTGACATCCAAATTATGATGCTGAATGCTAACAATATAAAATATTTCATCAATTAAATATTTTTTATAATTGTGTAATTAACTTTTACATCTAGGATTTCTTAAGTACAACGAATTCACTATGATTTTAATTATTTTACTTATATTTTACGTAAGAATTACATGCTATGACTGTAAAATATATTTCTAAACGTATAGGGAAGAAGGTGGGAACATGGAATACCTTTTGAAAATAGACAAATACTGCAACCAACTAAAATGTAAAAATGGAACGTATGCTCTTTTTACAAATTACTCAGCACACCCAAGGATCAAACCTTGACAATGGTTTTGTAATTTAAAGTAAAAAACAGTAGAAAAATAATTATTTTTAAAATCACATATAAATGTCACATCTACACGGGCTAAAGGAACAAACCTTGACGATGGTTTTGTAATTTAAAATAAAAAACAGTAGATGTATTATTATTTTTAAACTGACATATAACTGTCACATCTACACGGGTGCTAATATGGACCAAAGTTAAAAATCTTAGAAACTGGTCATTAAATTCCAAGACTAATTCAATCAATTTGAAAACACATATTATTACTTACTATCTATAAGAACTAAAAGATCTTCTTAACCCTTTGAAGGGCGGTGATGCCGTCACGGCATCACATAATTTTAATTCCAAATTGCCACATTGGCACCGGAATTTTATGATGAAAATGTCCATCTTTATTCAGTACGCGAAAATTTTCTTTTACTTGTTTACAAATAAAATCTCTTGTTAATACGGGTGTCAATAATTATATGAATATTTTACGAACATTTCACCTTGTCCCTGGAAGGGTTAAAATACCATAAAATTGTTTTAATGCGCTAGGCCTTTCGAAAGATCTTAGTCTTTCTTCGTTAGGCGCAAAAAAGACGTACTTCTACTATGAAAGCAGGGGCAAGACTCATAGTAGAAGCACGTCTTCTTTACGCCTGATGAAGAAAGACTAAGATCTTTTGAAAAGCCTAGCGCATTTAACGCTTTAGTGCGCAGCTTTGCATATATGCAAACAACACTGTTTTGAATTTAATAGATTTTTTTATTCCCATATACCTAATTCCCACCAGAAAATTAAAATAGCAATATTTGCTTTAATTAAAAAACAGACATTCCGTATTTAAATAAAGCGAAATTAAGAATTGAAACTTTCTGGTGTAAAGTCAGATTATCTGAACTACGTAATTTCTAGAACGTATGCTATTATGGGAATTAAAGGGTTATAGGTTAATTTTTATAAAACAAATAATTATATAAAATAATGTATTTAGAGACATACTTATTAAAGTATTTACAAATTTGCATTATTTTAGCGTAAAAAAGCAACACGACAGTAGTTTTTACTTGTATTGCAGATGTGCAACTGAAGAAAAGATTGACGTATTATATGAAAACTACATCTCTAATTTTTTTCATTATATTTCCTGTGTTATAAACTTTTGAGAGTATCATATATAATTTTTTCGAAACAAAATAAAAAATTGCGCATTTAAGGGTTAAACATTTTTGATGTTGTTTTAAGAAGATCTTTTAGTTCTTACTATTTCACACCAGTTAATTTATATTCTTTTACTGTCTATAGTATTACAGTTTAAATGACAAATTAAGAGGAATCACATTTATGAGAAAACTCAATGTGGTCATGAACTCATTTTTTAAATTTTTGGATCGAAAGCAAACAAACTGCAGCCTATTAACCCGAAGCGGCACTAACGGCTGACGTTTCAGCACCTCTAAAGGATGCTGTAGAACAAAAATAGAATATCCTACAGATCATAGCATAGTACAGTGTAATAAATCGTTTATTTTGTATGACAAGCCTGTTCTTATTCCCATTTTCTCCCCTACAGAGCGTCCGAACATGACTACTTAACCCATTAACGACGGAATTGTTTTTCTCTTTAAAATAGGAATTTCGTACTTCACACCACTTTTTTAGAATAATAAATTTTCCCTTCTTTTATCGAGCAGTTTCTGTTATAAAAGAAAGAAAATATTTCTCTTAAGAATTACTGGTGAGAAAACAACAGACATGTTAGCAACTTCGCTGTGAACGTATGGTAACGCTAGGCCTTTATGGGTTAACTTAAATTTTATACTTCAAATTATTTAACCGCCAAATTTAGTTTGATATTATTAGGTCATCAATTATGTAACTTGTGATTACAAAAAGGCCAGATTACCAACAGGGCAATCTTCCACCAGTAAATTTTAATAGAAAATTTCATCTTATATAAACACAATATTCATGAAAAAATACTGTCATGAATAACACTAAAAATTTATATTCTTTTTTACTGGTGGAAGTTTGCTCCGTTGGTAATCTGGCCTTTTTGTAATTACACGTTTCATACTTGATGACCTGATAAACACTTTGCATGTATTTTGAGTAAATGACTATAAAACACAATTTTCCGAATATACAAGCTGTCAAAAAACGTAAATTCTATTTAAATTATTATGACGAAAGTTACCTTTAATAATGTGAAAAAATTCATCAATAAAATCGTTTTCTTCAGAATTACGTAAATCAATTAAACATCTCGTATTATTTAGGTGCCAAGAATTTAATACGCGATTATTCTTTTTATTTGTATTTTGGGTAATTGGTTTTAAAACATAGTTTTTCATATGTACGAAGTGTCCAAAATAGCAGTTTGTATTTAAAATACCACGTTGAATGCGTCTCAAATTTTGTGAAAATTTTCGTCAATAAAATACTTTTTTTCTATAATTCCGTAATTTAATTTTACATCTCTGATTATTTAAGCGCCAAGAATTTAATACGAAATTAATTATTTCACTTTCATTTTGCAAAATATAATTCCATATACATAGCTGCCAACTTTTACGCTTTTCTCTAAACACTGAAATTTTAAAAGCCATTTTCCCTTTTTTAATCGCCGAAATCTGCAATTAAATAAGTCAAAAATTTCTTTTAAATTTTAGTGGTCAGAAAAAAGCGTAAAATTTGGCATCTATGCATATAAGTCTCCGTATATGCAGGGTGTCCATGAAAAACTGTTTGTATTAATATTATTATTTTTAATATGATCCTTGACAATGTTAAAATTTTCATCACACTGAAATATTTTTTTAATAATTGGGTAGTTTAATTTTTCATATTGGAATATTGAAAACACGAATTTTATATAAAATTTACCATTTTACTCATATTTTGAGTAAATGAATGCAAAATACAATTCTCCTTAGACAAAGAATACAAAAAAAGGCAGGCTGTATTTGAATTATCATGCTGAATGTCATCTTTAACAAAGTCAAAGTGTCCATGAACAAAATATATTTTCATAATTTAGTAATTGAATATTAAATCTTGGATTATTTAAATGCCAAGCATTTTATGGGAAATAAATCCTTTTACTTGTACTCCGAGTAAATGGTTGTAAAATACATTTCTCTATATGTAGAAATTATCTAAGAAAAGCCCTTTGCATGCTCTGCATTTGAATGCGATCCTTAAACATTTTCACCAATGAAATACTTTTTTCATAATTGCGTAGTTACATTTGCATAGTAATTCAGGTTTATTGCACAATAAAATCTCCTACATTTACTAAATAAAGTGTTTCAATACCACTACGCTGAAACCCCCAGTTATTGACACCTAACCAGTAACTGACACTTCAGATCCCATTCAAGCAAGCATTTTCTTGTAAAAATCTGCAAAGTAACGGTATCTAGGTTTATTATATTTATCTTAAGATCAATGTCAGACGGGCGTCTTTTTTGCTGCTTTTTTGCTTAAGTATTATCCATTCACAATGCTAGCATTTGCTAGCACAATGCTAGCATTGTGAATGGATAATACTTAAGCAAAAAAGCAGCAAAAAAGACGCCCGTCTGACATTGGTCTAATTGTTAAAACTTACGTTTCAGTTATTGTTTTTAAAAATCGGAATGGTGTCAGTTACTGGAGATTTGGATCTTAATTATGAAAAAAATTAATTATTATTAATAAAACATATATTTTTTGAAAATTTTGTGAACAATAATTTTTTAATATTGAATTGTATTTTCAAAACTTCTATTATACTTTCAAAAATAAAATAATAATAATTTTTTTTAATTTTATAATAGTGATTTGAACGGTTTTGCCCTATTTATAATTTAACACTTGAACAGCCAAAAAGGATAATTTTGACCCTTACCAAATTGAAAATAGTTAATCCGAACCAGAAATTTCTTTATAAGATATGTTAAACGCATCCAACGCAAAAATGGACTAATTAAATAAGTTAAATAGATTTAAATAAAAATTCTGGTGTGAAGTACATTTTATGGAACTTGAGTGCAATTTCTGGCGGTTCTAGTGTTAAAATATCCTTATGATTATTTCTATAAAACTTCTGTAAGTTGAAAATTTGAACACTTCTCGAAATTTGAACAGTTCTCAATTAGTTCTCGGACATATAGTGTTGTAATACTGCCTTTTATCGCATTAAAAATTTATAAATATATTTCTACAGTGTTATTACCAGCGTCGTTTAAAACAACGAGAAAAGAGTCTCTAATAGGAAAGATGAGGATTACAGCTTCAAAAATATCTTAGAAAAAAGAATCGCTTACACAAACCTTTCTCCTCCCTTATTATTTTTTCCTTTCTTTGGTAAGAGCCTAATGTAAGATCGAAAGTAGAGAGCTTTTCATTTGTGGTCAATAATGAAGGTAATTTGGACGAATGTATACAAATGTCAACCTACGCTTCGTAAATAATCTGAAATTACGTACTGAACTGATTTCTTTAGTTATCATAAGGTGACCCTATATTTTTAATCTAAAATGAGGACAGATTATTCGATATCTTCAGCTTCACAAGAAAGATAATGAGGATATTTTTGGTAGGACACAAAGTTCTATAAAATTGGTTACAAAATCGTCCTTTACGCTGTTGCAATATTTTTAACACATAAAAAATGATTTGATATCATATTTAATTTACTTACATGTATTTATTTTCTTTTACAAACATTTGCTTCTGAAATAAATTTCAAATGACACAATGAATGGTTTATAGTATCAAAAGATGATTCTTGACAACACAAATTTGTGCTAATTTTATGCACGTTAACAGTTTTAAGAAATACATACACACATTGGGAATTTAGTAATCCTAGTATTTTTGAAAAACAAATTTGACAAATCACATTTCTATGTGCTAGCAAATTAACTGTAAAAACACAACTTTTGAGATAAGTACGTGAGATGCACTGAATGCAATATTAAAGAATATAACATCTATTCCTATAATATATCTAATGGAAAACATTATCTATTAAAGATTCTGAGAGTCTTCTTTTATTTTAGATACTTTAAAATAACAAATAAAATAAAATAAATAAAATAATGATTGTTTTTTGGTCGGTTAGTTTTCAATAAATTTCGAATTAAATTTACTATTCGAAAATAGTAGTGACAAGCGGCAAGCAGGCAGAACGTTCAAATTCAGCAAAGTTACACCTTTTTAATTTTTTCGGCAAATATAAATAAATAATAATAATCAAGCAATTTCTCGAAAAAAAGCTGCATTAGTTTGTTTTGATCATTAAATATAAATATGTATCTTTTTAAATATCCGTGCTTGCTGCAAAATTTATCTTTTGTATACTGAGTGTGCATGTATTTAAGATATTTTTTTTACATTTTTACAATCTTAATTTAATGTTTTGGAATGAAAAATTAACATAGTTACACCTTTTTACCCGACTGCCAAGAAGGGTTATGCGCTTCAAGCGTATCTGGGTATGTGCATTTCTTTATACCCCCGAAACATCTCAACGGCTCGATGGATTTTAATGAATGAGGTCTCTATCGATTCGTCTTAATCGTCTGATGGTGGCCGTAAAATACAAAATGGTGGTAGAGACGAAAAAAAATTTTTACGCACCCTATTTTGTGACACATCATTGGATATGTCTTTCAAAATGAAGACGATGTTTCATTGACCATTTTATAGTCAGAAGTTCCGTTTAAATATTACACAACCTGGAAGTTGTGTAGGTAGGATCTATAGCTGTACTGCAATTGTAACCTTCATAGATATCTATAGACCACATCAAAACAGAGTTTATAGATAGGAACTAACAATTAAACACAACTTAAAAGTCATCAATACAAGTAAATAAAAAAAAAGGTAAGTAATATAAAAAATAGTTTCACACTAATGAGAAATAATTAATTAGGTCGCTTTTACGCAGTCAGGTTTTTTGATTTTTTTAAATTAAATTTTTGCTTGTTGATTTTACAAATTCATTTAATCCCTTAACCCTTTAGCGGGCGCTGTCTATAAAAAAGGACACCCAATTTTAACCCCAAAACTGACAAACGGCACCAAGAATATTTAATTAAAAATTTCCTTTTATAATGTACGGGAAAATAAGGAATTTTTTATCTTCTAATAAATTCGTTAGTAAATTCTGGTGTCAGTCCATCATTTCATCATTTTACAAACAGGCTTCCTCCGCGTCGGAAAGGGTTAACGGTCGCATTAAATTACGGTTTAAAAATTCAAATTAATTATCAGCACCACTTTTTTGAAAAAGAAATATTCACCTTATTTAATGACGGGTAAAATGATACCATAACAAAGCCAGATATACTATTTTGTAAAACTGGTGGGAATCAAACAATCTGAATAAAAGACATAAGCCGTGAAAATCACGGGAGCGAGAATTAAGAGATTAAAAATATAAAATAAAAAGAAACTCTTGACTTGTAAAAATTAGTTTTAGAAAAAAAAATTATAGATTTTTTGCTAGACACGTTTGTTGTAAAATGTATCCTTTTGTGTATACGGTTTGTTCATATATTTAAAATGTTTGTTTACATTTTGACAATCCTAATTTATATTTCTTTAGTCATTGTTTTCGAATGAAGATATTTCCAAAATGATGTGACTTTAAATCGATACGAATAGCATGGAGAGGGATCTAACGGTAAAATTGGGTTCGCGTATGTTTTGAGAGAATGTAAATCTTTCAATTTTCCCATGTGTCAAAAAGCGGCACACTAGAGTGAATGTAAATATTTTATTTGTTTATTTCAGTTACTGTATCTAGTTGTTCAAATTTTATTTCTCTCCTGTTGAAAAGAACTTCTCCAAAAATAAATTGTAACCATAAAATCTATTAACATAAAAGAAAATGTCATTTTCTTTTCTGAGACATGAATTTTGCGGCTGTAGAATTTCCTTATGAAAAATTCATGACAATTGTTTTAAACTATATAAATGTTTTTCGTATTTGTAGGTTTAAACCGTTATTGCATTATTTTTCTTTCATTGCAATAAGTTACTTGAGAGATGTATGAAAAAAATAAAAAAATAAAATATTATTTATATTTTAAATTAGTTTTATTATTCGTAACGTAACATAAGGGACACGAAATGTAACTAACCTATTCCCAGAAATTTCAGGACTATATCACAAAGCCCACTAAAATTAATTTGGACCTTACTAATTCATTTAAATCATTAGCTCATATATGCTTGCATTTCAGGAATTTCTTTTTTATTCAGAATCCATACCAGAAATACTGAACAGTAATTTTTGTTTTATTTAATGACAGACGTTTCGTGATTGCATAAAGTAAAAATTCTTTTCTGAATAAAATAGAAATTCAAGAGATGCACGCATATATGCACTAAAGATGTAAATGGGCTTACCCGCTGCCATCGAAATACTCAAGGCCAGAGGACACGAGTATTTACGTCCTCACTAATCGACCGACTTCTCACTAGTGGTGGAATACACACCGGAAAATTTTGAATAGCAATTTTATTTTCTTCGTAAAATATCTATAATCTTATAAAACAATAATAACTATTTAAACTTACTGGTGAGAATTTGGAATCCGACAATAAAAAATCAGCCAGATGCGGCAACACTGTGGTATTCCGCATCTGGCTAAATTTTTATTTAGGGATTCCGAATTCTCACCAGTAAGTTTAAATAGTTATTACTGTTTTATACGATGATAGATATTCCACATATAAAATAAAAGAAAATTGCTATTCGAAATTTTCCAGTGTGAATTCCAGCACTAGTAAGAAGTCGGTCGATTAGTGATGACGTCACATCTCGTGTCCTCTGGCCTTGACTATTTCGATGGCAACGGCTGACCAGAATTTTTTTTACATTTATATTTTTGATTTTTTGTAAATCAGAATAAAAAATCAACATTGCCTCTAACGTTTGATTCCCACTAATGTTTGTGGGAAACTACATGCATTAATTACCAAAGTAGCGTCGTCTATTAGGAAAAACTGGTTTCATTTGATACGTGTATATAGACTTGAGGTGGAATAAGATTCGGTTTGCATATGGGTGAATCTGGGGTGTTAAGGCTGTTCTCAAATCCAAAGGGTCAACTTTCTGGCATAAGTTTTAATTCATTTTGCTCGAAAACGTATGAAACTAGAAGTTGCTGTTATTCAGAAACTATGTCATTGAACTGTTTTTTCGGTTTTCTTGTAAACACAATAAATCTTTCAGAAAATACTGTCAAAGTTGGCATTTTGAACCGAACTTCCGAACGAAAGAAGAAAATCCAGTCAGTAAGGGTAGAAAAATGCCGTGTCAGGTGGTCAAAATCGCTTATAACTCAATAGGTAATTTATTGATCAAAAAATGGAAAAAACAGTTCGATTTCAAATCGCTTCCATGGTCAGGCTTTCCAATTTTATATCTTTCCGTTAAAAAATTAATTTGTAAATGTGTAAAAACGTTTTGCGCTTGTTGTGCAGAGCAGTTAAGAACAGCCTTAAACTAAACTGGATAAAGTTTATTTTTTCATTCAACCGAATTTATGATGAATTCTTGCTTTATAGACATTAGTTTTGGGTCGGTGCCGTAATAAACCAAATTCTAGATTGAAAATATTAGAAATAAATGGCGCAAGCCTCCTACAAGCCTCAGTAAAATCCAATGGTGCCAATTAAACTTACCTGCAAATATCTATGGCTATTTTGTTTATGGAATTTAATCACTTTGCGAATGCCTTGTAGAATTTATATGATAGAGTAATTCCGGGTGAGATGGCACATACATTTTTTGAATTTGTGTAAAAAGTCTCATGATGCACACACACAAAAAAAAATCATGCTGTGCTATTTATTGCTATATACACAACATGTGCACTACGGCAAAAAATATAAAAAAATAATTAATATTTTTTAACAATTTTCTTCTAAAACATTATTACACTGCAACGCGTCACCCGTACATTCAGGGTGAGATGTTGCACTTCAGCGGGAGTTATAAGAACAGAACTATTTCTTAAACACTGGATTTTAATTGTTATTTCAACTAAAACGTAACATCAATATATTAGAGAGGGAAAAGAAGAAAATAAAATAGTGTTTAAATTGTTTTATTTGTTAATAGACGTGTTTTTTCAACCTCAATCTATACAAAAAGTGTGGAAAATGCAACAGCCTTCAATAACCACATTTGACACATGATGCAACGAAGACAATCACACTTCCTCTTAGTTTTGGAGTAGTTTTCTGGACATTCCTTGCAAAGAACGTCTGCGTGACGTGTGATCAAATTTTTCATTATTATCATCTTGACTTGCACCTTTCTTCGTCTTCTTGCTTTTTATTTTTCCATTTTTCTCCTTTGGTGTAGTAAACTTGATACTGTTTGAACCTTCATCAATGTCTGATGGACTGTCATGGGATCCTCCACCTGGATCAAAATTAATTTTTCTCTTGGTAGTTTTGCCCTATTTTTTGTTAAATTTCTTACAATTTTGGAATCTTTTCTCTAAATTTTCTTTAAGCGCATTCATATTGTCAATAAAGGTTAAGTTTACTGCCGTTTTCTTAATTCTGTGCTTTGCTGTCACCTGGCTAATTCTCGGAAAAGGAGAGATTTTATATAGGTGATGGTGGTTTTACACTGTTAGTTCCAGGTTCTTTACGCTGTAAATTGATTTGAGATGTGTTGATTAGCACTTTACTTGATGGATTTGCTTCCTCTAGGATACGGGCACTTCACTATCCTCTAATGCAGAAAACAAATGATCTGGGAGAGCATTGTTGTTAAAATTGGAGTTCGCAGTGACCTTAAAGCCACCAGTAGCGTTGTCAACAATTGCCGATTTGTTCCATGCAATTGCAGATTAAAGACCATACCTGATACCGAGTAAATCTGCGCTTAATATAATTAACCTTTATATAATTAACCTTTCCGGATCCCATTGTACTCGTGGACTTACATCTTCTTTACTTTTATAAAATTTAAACATTTCTAATAAAGTCTGTAAACAAGTTTAAAATGTATCTGGTTTTCAAAAACAACATTTCATTTAAAGCCAGGACGTCACAATGCAAAATCATCAATTACAATTAACGACTAATAGCATGCATAACTTAGTTAGGCTGTGCAAAAAGAAAAGGAAAAAGTTAATAACACTTAATCAAATCCAGCAAATATACTTGTGTAACATAAAAAAAGACATGGATAGATAATTTTCAGTTTTATTAATCGCTGCATCCCGTACAAAAGGAACTGCGGCACTTATACCGGATCGCATGCATACGATTTTGTATTGTACAGACGCCGCACATCACATTTGCCTGCCCTCGCAAAGGAAAATGCGTAACTATACACAGAGTACTCTATAGAGACGCTACACTTAGTTTTGACATCGAAATCATGTATGCATTTAGCAATTAGCGAATAAAAAGTATTTAAGCCGGGGGGTGCCAGTTTGGCCTCCAATTTTAATCTGAAATTTCAAATTCATACTGTAAATTTCAAAAGAATTTTTTTCTTTATATAATCGCTAAATGTCCTTTAAATAAAGCATAAAATACTATTGTTTATTTTTGGTACGAACTCGAAATTTCTGAATAAAAATGGAGGCCAAACTATCAACCCTGATTTAAGAAAAACGTTTTTAAAATTTTGGATAATGAAATCATTCGCTTACGTCAAAATAAGTATTGTACAGCTACAACTAAACATAAAAATGAGATTCACGCTATACACTGGTTAAGGTAATCTCGTTGCGATCATGTACTGCACGCGTAACTGCCATCTGTCGATAATTACACGAAATACAAGGGGTGCGGCATCTATCCCGGATGAGGCGACTCTCCCGGATTTACTCTATGTGATACAGCATGCAGTAAAGGGGTCAAACAAAAGAAACAAACAAACCCATTAGTTTAAAACTTTGAAGATAGTTGCATAACAATGATTTATCTAAACGAGGATTTCTGTGGCATATAACGATGATTTAAGTTAATTCCTTAGCCTTTTTTAATTTTACTGCAGAAAGTAATTATATGCACTATGAAATTTCACATTTATTTAACCTTTCTACCCTGAAGGGGTCGAACCGACCCGTTTCTATAATTTATTTTACCCGATTCGAGCCAGAAATTTCTTCTTAAAGTAAGCTAAATAAAAGCTACATAGAACTAAGTTAATTGAATATCCCAAATAGTTTTAAATAAAAATTCTTGTGTGAAATGTTTTTAATCAAGGTTGAGTAAAGTTTCAACAGCATACGAAGATAAATACGCGGTATAACTTTTTACTGTTAGATCTATGAGTTTCAAAAGAAAATAACAGTAGTACATTCCATCGAATTCTAACTGTCAAGTTAATAACACATTTTAGGAAACAATTAAATAAAAAACTAAAGTTTAATTTTCGGCGGGAGGAGAATTAATATTTATGGTGAAGAAATAGTATTGTAATAGTGATATTAAACTTTTATAGTGCAATTTAATTCAATGCAAAATCACTAGTTTAAAATGTACTATGATTGTACTTTAATCCCGAAGCCATTTGAAATCACGAATGTAAGTTACTAAATACTGGGATACTGAAAGAACATTTTTTGTACGAAAAAGGAAATGAGAAAATAAACACAAACTCTTTTATGTGTAATTTTCATCTCTCTAAAAATATCATATAAATTTTTTGATGTAGAATAATAATTATTCGATAAAATCTCTGCTCGAAAACCATTTAGATTTTGAGCTAAGGTTAGTTTGGGCAACTGAGCCATGATTTTACAATGTGAATCTGGAGCTTCTGACAATTTAGCTTGAAAAAGCTAATGTTCATTTGAATTAAAGTCTGTACTTCTGTAAATGTGTTCAGTTAGGTTCCCTCTATTAGACAGAAATGCTCAAAATTACATTTTAATATTTTAAAATATAAAAGTATGCATATTTCATCTTTCTTTCCTCATGGGTCCAGTTGCCAAATAAAAATGGGGTGAGTGGACCAGGGGGGGGGGTGTCTATGTTCCATACGCATAATTTTTTTTTTCGTTTGGGATATCAGGTCCTGTTTGAAGAAGTGTAAACATCTTTAAAAAATTTAAACCAGGCAGATCATGTAAATTATATAACAACTAAACAGCGTTGTTAGGGGAAACCTTTGCTGTCAATGTGTCTAAAAATAGCACTAAAATTGAAAATATTAGATTTATTTATACCAAAAACATAAAAATTAAGTAAGTACTTACGTACTTTAGTATAGGTAATAAGTATAAAAGTCACATGGGTATTTTAAGGAAAAAAATAGCAAAATAAATCTATGAAAACATCTTCGTAAGTACTTAAGTACTTTATCTGTATCCAGGGGTCGCATTACATAGGGAAAATTTTATTGTCCCTGCCAGGACCCTTAATGAGTTACCTTCATGATTATTTTATTTAACATATTCTAAAGAAAGGTTCGATGAAGATATTATTTTCAAAATAGTGGTAGGAACAATAAAAGTTTCCCTATAGAATGCGACCCCTGTGTATCGTACAATTTCAAGGTTTGGCTATCTCGCTTTCAGGGGCAAGGTACTTACATTTGTAAAAAATGTTGAAATAATTTAATGACACCAGTATTTACAAGAGAATCTATTTGTAAACAAGTAAAAGTATATTTTCGCGTACTTAACAAAGGTGAAATTTTCATTATAAAATTCCGGTGCGAATGTGGCAATTAGGGATTAAAATTATGTGATGCCATAACGGCATCACCGCCGCTCAAGGGGTGAAGAAATTTGGTTTGATACCACCCAATATGCTTTTTTTTTTAAATTTTATTACGTAATTTTAATAAGGTATTCTATAATTTTTTTTATTGTGGGCAAAAAATAATGGAGATATTTATTTCCCGTAATAAGAGAAACTCAAAAAAAAAAAAAAAAAATTATTTATAACTATTGGGGTAACTGGATCCAGCATGGTCCAGTTACCCCGGATACATGTCCCAGTTACCCCCGAATACATGTCCCAGTTACACCATTCATGAAAAATTTATGGGGTAACTGGGACACCGGGCTTACATTTGAAACATGAAGTAAATATGTATAGATACCTAATAATATTAATGCAGTTGTTATATGCCTAACCTTTTTAAAAAAAAGGTTGTTTAATAAAAGTACTAACAGTATTTTAATAAAAAGCCGAGGAAGGTCAACCATATTGACGTTGTTTTAAAAAAAAGAAACGTAAATTTTTGACAACCTATCACAGCAAAGTGAGAGTTATGATTGAGTTGACACACGTTGTTTTAGGAAGTAGAGATTAAGGTGCATTGTTCACAAAAGCTAAAACTTAAAAAACATCAATAGTTTTTTTATAAAATAGCCTATGGCCCAGTTACCTCGTGGGTCCAGTTACCCCAACTAATCTTATAATTTATAATCCATTAATTTATTGAAAATGTCCACATTCTAGTACATAAGTTTTTTTTTTTCTGAACAAATCCTGTATTAAAAACTTAACTCATAAAAATTTAAATGTTATTTAATTTTTTTTTTCTGATTTTTTTAAATAACTCTGCTTTAGAAATAATGTATGATACAGTTGTAGTAAGTAAATACTGATTAAAATTTGTATTAATGTTTTATACACATATATATGGGATTTAGTTTGCAAGTAGTTCCAGCGAAATAGAAATAGTCTAGCAATATTGGCAATTTATTGGGACTATTTTCAATTTGATAAATATTTCCCCACTCAGATTTCATTCGGAAATATTTTTACGTTATCCTAATATTTAAATAATATAAGTTAAATCTTGGTAATTCCTCTTGCATGAATGTATGTATATAACAGTCTGGTTTTGGTAAAATATAGTGTATAAATGATTCAATATTGCACAAAATTATAGTTATTTTGATAGTAATATACGTTTGTATCTGCGGTTATGTTTTAACCCTCTGGCTGCGTAATTGTTTTATCAAAATGGATTCAAAAATTGTGCATTTTTTATCACATATTACAAATCTACATATATTTTAGAGTTAAAATTTGTGAAACATTTTTATAAAAGATTTTTTTTCAATATAGAATTAGATTACAAAAAAAAAAAAAAAAAAAAAAAAAAAAAAAGTTTATTAGAAAGAGCGTTTTTTACAGAATTTTTAATCTTTTATCACCGGTTTTTCAAAACAGATTTTTGAATAATTTAATCGGGAAAAAGCCAGGCAAAATTTACAATAAAAATAACTGGGGGGGGGGGGGATAAACAAAGAGAGTTAATTAAACGAAAAAAATGCATCTTCGAGGAAATCTCGGGTTGATCAAATTTTGCTACTTTTACGTTGCGCAGCGAGAGAGTTAAATTCTTTAATTTGGAAAAATCTATGCAAATTCTCATTAAAACTTATAATGTTTTAATCCATTTTAATCATACTATTTTACCAATATTGGTGTTTCATTAAAAATGTTTCAATGCTATGATAACATTTTAGAAATATATGATAAAACTTAATAGGATATACATAATCTCTTTATGTATGCACGCATTCATGGCTTATCCCAAAAATATACCCGAAATTTAAAATTCAATGATACATAAATTATAATTATCATGAAAATGAAGTAAGTGGCATGTTTGAAAATTAGTTCATGAATTGTGTGTACTTACTTACTTGCGTTAATTGTGTAATGTAATAAACAGTTTTAATAATTGCCAGCAGATAACAATGCACTGTTTCGACCTATGAGAATGCTAAAACGAGCGTGTAAAGCTGTGCTGAAGATCAGTCCAATATATTTAGCTGTTAAAATGTGAAACATAAAAGTTTTGCGATTCAAAGTTCCAATGAGCGTTCTTAACCCCTTAATTCTCGCTCCCGTCAATATCTCGGGCTGAGGTGTCGTTCGTTATTTCTCGTGCCCGTCATATTCCCGAGCTGGAGATTTAATTGCTGGAAAAAACTTCTGAAACCGGAAAAATTGAACTGGAATTTCCATTTGAAGTCTTTGAATATTAGCACTCAGGTTTGATTTGTACGATCTATAATTTGTCATAGATTTGTCATGGATTTGTAATATTTTTGCCATTTTGATATGGATTCTGATGAAACAAGCCTTTCTGATGATAACAGGAATATTAGTGAATCCGGCAGCAATTCGGAAGAAAGTGTTCAGAATATGCCAATTGTGATTCAGATGATGAATTTGATGATACCAGTGATGAAGTGGCACTGTTACCTGCCCATACATGGCAAAAAATTTTGGATGCTGTTGTCGACCGGGCTCCTCAACGTTTTAGATTTGCGGAAACACCTAAAGTAAAAGTAAGTTTTGATTCAAGTTTGGGTGTTTTGCAATATTTTGAGTATTTTGTAAATGATGAGTTAATTAATCTTATTGTATCAGAAACAAACATATATGCCAAACAACGTCAGGAAGCACCACGTTTTCGCTTTTCAAAAGGTAGAAAAAGTTGGACAACTGTAACTAAAAACGAATTAATGGTATTTTTGGGAATAAACATCTTACAAGGCATTATAAAAAAACCGGAAACTAAAATGTATTGGAGCAAAAGGCATTCCATTTCAACACATTTTTTCTCTAGCATTATGGCATGCAACAGATTTTATGAATTACATAAATACATTCATTTTGTAAACAATGAAACTTATGATCAAAATAATCATCCAAATCCTAAATTAAACAAGATTTGGCCAGTATTAGAGCATGCAAATAGTTACTTCCAACGGGCTGTAACTCCGCAACGTGAGATAACTATTGATGAAACACTGATGCTTTATAAAGGCCGTTTGTCGTGGCGACAGTATATCCCCACGAAAAGGTCACGTTACGGAATAAAATCTTATATGTTGTGTGAGTTACCGGTGAGCTCCGGTTACATATGGTCACAAATTATATATACCGGGAAAGGTACTGTATTTGATACGGAATACAAAGATTTACCCCAGTCCATACAACTCGTAATGTCTCTTATAAAACCTTTATTAAAAAAAGGATACTGTCTAATAATGGATAACTTTTATACGTCACCACAATTGACAGACCTGCTTCTGGAGAATCAAACTGATACATATGGGACAGTGAAACAGAATCGGAAAGAAATGCCACCAGATCTGATGAGAAAAAAAAATTAGGAAGAGGACAAACTATCGCTTTTCGCCGAGGTAAAGTTCTTGCCATGAAATGGAAAGACAAAAAAGATGTTACAATACTGTCAACGGTGCATACAAACACAATGGCTGATGTAAAGTATCACAACAAAGAAGTGAAAAAACCAACTGTGATAATTGATTACAATAAAAGTATGGGAGGTGTAGATATTGTCGATCAGTATCTTTGTGATTATTCAATTGAAAGAAAAAGGGGAAAAAAGTACAGTCGGACCTCTATTTAACGAACCTCTATTTTGCGAATTTCTCCATTTTGCGAGCTTTTCCTTGGAACCAAGAACATTTTGCGAATTTCTTCATAAAATAACCTCCATATAGAGAAGTGCATTCTCTACTTAACGAATTTTTTCTCAAAATATTTCTGGACATTTCAAACTCATTCTTTCTTTTAACACATTTTACGATGTTCAATGGCCTTGAACTGGTTTTACCAGGCGCCTTCTTTGTCAGCAGTGAGAATTCGGTAAGTACGGACGACGAAGACGATAGTCCCTTAGAGTAACTTTAAAAAATGTGGATACAGCTGAGAAAAAAAAAGAAGAAATTAACTATGGTGTGCTGATTATGATTAGTATTTCATTTAATTCTGAAATTGAGACCTCGGAAACTCTAACCCAATTGGATATTTTCAACAGTGTGAAAAATAAAAACAATACAGCAATGAATTGCGATGAAGACGAATATGATGAAGATGGAAATGATCATGATGCAGGAATTAACAAAACTTCGTATGATGAAATGCTAAAATCATTTGAAGCAATCCGACGCGGATTACATTTTAAAGAAAATACGTATAAAGGGTTTTTGGTGAATTGCAAAGATGCGAAACGTATTATGAGAGAAAGCAGTTTTTAAAAGGAAAAACTCAGGTAAAATTAGCAGAGTTTTTCAGAAATTAAATTTAAGGACGCATGTGGTAATGTATGGTTAAAATTATTTTTTATAATAATAGTGAATACGATAATGTCATTAAAATTCGTTAATTTTAATGTAAAACTATTTATACTAAACTGAAAATACAATGTATTCCCGGACAATGTTTTTTTTCCTCGCAGATTTCAAAGATTTAAACATATAGAAAAAATTAATTGATGATAGGTATTGGTGGGTAAAATAAATAAAACAAATAGATATAATTTATTAAAAAAAGTGTGATTAATTACTTTTATTAAAAATATTTAGCGTTTATGAATTTAAAATCTGTTTTATGCAGATTAAAATATTTTAAACGGTGAATCTCTATTTAACGAATTTTCCATATAGCGAACTTTTTTCCGGGATTTAGCGACTTCGTTAAATAGACGTTCGACTGTATTATAGAAAAAAATTTTTCATCTTTTAGATCAAATGATATTAAATTCTTTCATTATTTATAAAAAGGAAGGTGGAACAAAATCTCATTTGATGTTTCGATTGGAGTTGGTAGAGTCTCGTCTAGAAAAATATCACTCACGCGAAAATGTTCCAAATAGAGGACGTCCCAGTTCAGAAGACAATCCCAAACGTTTGACAGAACGCCACTTTCTAAAACAAATACCTGCTTCAAGGAAGAAACAACCAACTAGAGAACGCAGAGTATGTTGTTCTAAAAGGGATGTAAATAATAAATGTATTCGAAAAGAAACTCGATATTTTTGCACTGATTGTGATGTTGGACTTTGTATTGCATGTTTTGAAATATATCACACTAAAAACAAATACTGATAATCAAAGTTTAATGTATATATGTTATTTCAAATATTATTATTTTATTATTATTAAAAATTTCTGAAGATGTGAAAAATAAATCTCTTATTCGCATTAATTTGTATGGTGTAAAGCTAACATTAACCCCTTAATTTTCGCGCCCGTGATTTTTACGGGCAGTATAGACTACTATTTTTTAATTCAGATTGTTTGACTCCCACCAGTTTTTTTAAAATAGTGTAAATGGCTTTATTTTCGCATCATTTTATCTGCCGTAAACTACGGTGGTGGGAATCAAACAATCTGAATTATGAAAAAAATAGCCTACAATTATCGGGGGCGGAGCTTAAGAGGTTAAGACACATAATTCTCGCATGATGGCTTTTATACAAATATGAATATGGCTATAAAATATTGTGTTTTCGCCTTAAAAATAAACTAATTGCATATTTTATTTAGAAACCTTATAATTATTCAATTTCTGTAATAAAAAAAATAGGTACACTTTTGATGGTTTTTTCAAATATTAAGCGACCATGAAGGGGTTAAATGTTGAACCAATTTAGCGCGGACTATTGACTAAAATTTGAACTAATTTTATAATTACTGTCTAGAAAATTCTTGAGCAAACTTATAGTCTTTATAATTACTATAGTGAATTTATTTAAATTATGATATAAAACTTCAGGTATCCTTTTTAGAATACCTTGTATGTGCATATACACACTTCAACATTAGTATAATATTAGCTAAAATTGGTCCAATACCACACCAATATTTAGTCGGTATTAAACTAATATAAATTAGATATCATGACAAGGTCTTACTTTTAAAGGCATCTGTAAGTTGAAAGATAATTTTCTAAATTTTGATTAATTGAAAAGATCCGCACTGCTTTAACGCGAATACTTCTTTCTTTTCAGAACAAAAGATATAAATGATAAAATCAACACGTAAACTTTTAGTGAGAACATTAAATCATCAGTTTTACAGTGACTGCCTAAACTTTCGTTTCCGAATCAATATCTCACTGCTCTATGTTGTATTGTGCATAGTTGCTGAAGCATATTAAATGCCTGAGCTTAAGACTTTCATTTTGATGAATGATTTTTCAGTGCCACTTTTCACCTTTGAAACTCTTCACCTAATTAAATGAACCATTCGAAATATTCCCTTTTAAGAAAATTTCTTGAATAAAACTTTCTTCACGAGGAAAAGTGTGAAGTGCATACCGAAATGCGGGATCGCGCACATCATAAATCTTTCTATAATTTGAGAATTTTACTGAAAGTATTCTTTAAATTTACTTCTATCTTTTTAGAACCAAATGGCTCTTTTGAGAAAAGGGCTTCTTAGACTTGCCAAACATTTATTAAATTTGGAATTTTAAGTAAGCGCAGAGATTTATTTTTAGAGATACAATCAGTGTATGTAGATTTTCAAATTCTTTTCTTCTTACACTGGATGACTAAATTCTCTATTCATATTGGAAATGAAGATTTTTTTTTATTACATTATTTTTTTCGTAAGTCACTTTAGATGTTTAAGCTTCATTAATAATATATTGCGCACAAATTCATACATGAATTTAAATTGCCAATTCTTTTATGTGAATTTTTTTTTTAAATTCGATATCTTATGCTAAAATTTACTATTAGCTTTTTGGCGCCAAGTGGCTTATTTGAGAAACTGTCGTCCCAAAGTTGGCAAAAATTTATTACATTTGGAATTTTAAGTAAATGTAGAGATTTATTTCGGGAGATACAATCAGTATATGTAGATTTCCAAATTATTTTCTTCTTGCACTGGATGACTAAATTTTCTATTCCTATTGGAAATAAAGATTTTTTTGCTATATTATGTTTTTTCCTGAAAGTAACTCTATATGTTTAAGCTCAGTTAATAAAATATTGCGCAAAAAAAAATTCATGCATGAATTTAAATCATTAATTCTTTTACGTGAAATTTTTTTTAATCGATATCTTATGCTAATGTTTACTATTATCCTTTTGGCGCCAAAGAGGTTATTTAGGAAACGGCGTTCTCAGAGTTGCCAAAATTTTACTAAATTTGGAATTCTAAGTAACTTCAGAGATATATTTTTCGAGATACAGTCCGTGTATGTAGATTTTTAATATTTTCTTCTTTCACTGGATGACAAATTTTTTTATTCTTATTGGAAATAAATTTGTTTATGCATTATGTTTATTCTTTACGTAACTCTAGATGTTTAAGCTTAATTAATAAAATATTGCGCACAAATTCATACATGAATTTAAATCATTAATTCTTTTGTGTGAATTTTTTTTTAATTCAATATCTAATGCTGATAATTACTATTATCTTTTTGGCTCCAAATGGCTTATTTGAGAAACGGACTTCACAGAGTTGCCAAAATTTTATTAACTTTGGAATTTTAAGTAACTGCACTGATTTATTTTTGGAGATACAATCAGTGTATGCAGATTTTGAAATATTTTCTTCTTTCACTGAATGGCTAAATTTTTATTCCTATTGGAAATAAGTAATTTTGTTTATACATTACATTTATTCTTTACATTACTCTAGATGTTTAAGTTTAGTTAATAAAATATTGCGCAAAAATTCATACACGAATTTAAATTATTAATTATTTTATGTGAAAATTTTTTAATTAGATATCTTACACTAAAATTTACTTTTATCTTTTTGCTTATTTGAGAAACGGGCTTCCCAGAGTTGCCAAAAATTTGTTAAATTTGGAATTTTAAATAACTGCAAAGATTTATTTTTGGAGATACAGACAGTGTATGTAGATTTTCAAATATTTGGTTCTGTCAGTGGTAGGCTAAATTTTTTTTATTCCTATTGGAAATAAGCAATTTTGTTTATGCATTATATTTATTCTTTACGTAACTCTAGAGCCCCACCAGTGGCCGAGAGGTTCTGCTCTCGAAGCTGGTAGACGGAAAATGCTGGGTTCGAACCCAATCGCGATCGTCGGCCTAATCGTTCGGAGTTTTCGTGATTTTCTTCGAACCTTGGATTTCCAAGCGTTAATATGGGCTAGGTTCCCTTAGAAAGACCACCACGAAGGGCACTCCCACCCTTTAGGGCCTATATCCCTCGTGTTGATAATTGGCCGTCATGAACACAACCAACCGTAACTCTGGATGTTTAAGCTAAATTAATAAAATATTGCGAACAAATTCATGCACGAATTTAAATCATTAATTCTTTCATGTGAAATATTTTTTAATTCGATATCTTACGCTAAAATTTACTATTATCTTTTTAGCACCAAATGGTTTATTTAAGAAACGGGCTTCCCAGAGTTGCCAAAAATTTGTTAAATTTGGAATTTTTAGTAACTGCAGAGATTTATTTTTGGAGATACAGATGGTGTATGTAGATTTTCAACTATTTGCATCTGTCACTGGATGAAATTTTTTTTATTCCTATTGGAAATAATTTTATTTTATACATGATATTTATTCTTTACGTAACCCTATAGATGTTTAAGCTTGATTAATAAAATATTGCGAACAAATTCATATATGAATTTAAATCATTAATCATTTTATGTGAAATATTTTTTAATTCGATATTTTATACTAAAATTTACTATTATCTTTTTGGCGTCAAATGGCTTATTTGAGAAACTGACAGAGTTGCCAAAAATTTATTAAATTCGAAATTTTGAAGAACTACAGAAATTTATTTTTAGATATACAATCAGTGTATGTAGATTCTATTCTATTCTTATTGGAAATATTTTTTTTTGCTATATTATGCTTTTTTCCGCAAGTAACTATATGTTTAAGTTTAATTAATAAAATATTGTGCACAGGTTCGTACATGAATTTAGATCATTAATTTTTTTATGTGAACATTTTTTTAATTCGATATCTTGTGCTAAAATTTGCTATTGTCTTTTTGGCGAAAATGGCTTATTTGAGAAGCGGATTTCCCAGCGTTTCCAAAAATTTATTAAATTTGGAATTTTAAGTAAGTGCAGAGATTTATTTTTATAGATACAACCAGTGTATGTAGATTTCCTAATTCTTTTCTTCTTACATTGGATGACTAAATTTTCTATTCCTACTGAAAATAAAGATTTTTTTTTTTTTTTTTTTTTGCTATATTATGCTTTTCCAGTAAGTGACTGTAGATGTTTAAGCTTAGTTTATGTGATATTGCGCACAAATTCAGACATGAATTTAAATCATTAATTCTTTCATGTGATTTTTTTTTAAATTCGATATCCTATGCTGAAATTTACTATTATCTTTTTGGCGCCAAATGGCTCATTTGAGAAACGGAGTTCCCAGCGTTTCCAAAAATTTATTAAACTTGGAATTTTAAATAGATTTATTTTTGAGATACAATCAGGTAGATTTCCAAATTATTTTCTTCTTACACTGGATGTCTAAACTTCTATTTCTATTAGAAATAAAGAATTTTTAAACCCCTTGAAGGGCGGTGATGCCGTAACGGCATCACATCATTTTAATCCCTAATTGCCACATTGGCACCGGAATTTTATAATGAAATTTTCACTTTTATTAAGTACGTGAAAATAAACTTTTACTTGTTTGCAAATAAATTTTCTTGTAAATACTGGTGTCATTAAATTATTTCAACATTTTACGAATACAAGTACCTTGCCACTGAAAGGGTTAAAGCTTAGCTAAATTAAATTTGTGCTCAAATTTAGACACATGAATTTAAATCATTCGTTATTTAATTAATCGTAGATTACTAATTGGCGTATTAGCAATACGCCGTTTATTATTTTAAACTTATTTAGTAGCCTAAAGCATGCAAGAACCTGGCATATACGTATGCATACAGAGTGTCCCAAAAAGATTGAAATGAGCTTTAATTTTTTTATCTGTTGGATATATGTAGGCAGTACAAACTTTAAAAGTGTACAAAATAAAATAGGATTCAAGATTACGTCATATGGTAATAGTTTCAGAGTTAATAATTTACCGTGAAATAATTTAAATATCAAGTCCAGGCTCTACAAAATAAAATTCTTTTTAGAAGATACAATAAATTAGTTTGAAGAAAACATTATGGTCTTTTAAAATATCTTTAAATGAAACAAATGAACTTTAAGCAGAATATAGGAATGTGGGTGGAGCCTTAATTCCCGTCCAAATACAAAAAGCCTACATCTTTGCAGGTAGGTGGTCACACAGGGAATGATACAAAAATCACAGCCACAAATTCTTCTTTTACTTTCTTATCATACTAAATTTGGCGAAAGAGAATGAAATCATTAGATATCCGTTAATAAGAACAGATGGACTTCTTTTAAAATATCTTTAATTGAAACAAATGAACTTTAAGCAGAATATAGGAATGTGAATGGTGTGAAATCCCCGTATAAAGACAAAAAAAACCCCGCATCTTTGCAGGTAGGTGGTCACACAGGGAATGATCAAAAATCACAGCCGCAAATTCTTCTTTTAGTTTCTTAGTATACTAAATTTGGCGAAAGAGCATGAATCATTAGATATCTTAAAAAGCTGATTTTAAAAAGCTAATTAGATATCTGTTAATCAATAGATATCTTAAAAAGCATACATTAGATATCTGTTAATAAGAACATATGGATAATTTTTAATTTAAACCTTCATAATTTAGAATGACTAAAACTCAACCGAATAATACGTTGCTCAAAAATTTCAACAACTCTATGGAAAGGAATATACAAGATGATTCTAAATTCATGGTACAAACCTTAAGGGTTGGTACACGGTACGGTAACAATCATTTATTGTATAGGAATGCATGGGCGCAAGTGACGCGTCGAGGTACAAATACCAGGGAGCCAATTTGGCCCTCTTTTATTTCAACATTTCTCATTTCCGAAAAATTCCTATACTATTAATTTCTTTATTTAAGAGAGACATTTCATGATTACATAAAGAAAAAATTCTTCTTGGAAAATTTACGGTATGAAATCGAACTTTTCGAATAAAAAACCCTGCAAAACTGTCAATTTCTATTAAAAAGCTGTTGACGGTCGGGATGTGAGGTGCGCCTTCTGGCTCTGCTCCCCCCTCTTTTATTCCATAGTTTTATTTTTATCTTTAATTTATAAGCACTGATGATGGGGTCTTAGAGGTTTCGAAATAGCTATATGCTTTTTAAAATTACTTACATTTGTGTTCTTTAAACGTTGTTTCTCTCTTTTTAATATATTGACACAAAGTACAATCCTCTCCCCCTTTTATGTCAATTTCTATTTCTTTTCACGTTATTTGCTGTGCTTGACAGATTTGCCAGTTTTGCGTTTTCTTTTAATTCAAAAATTTCGATTTCACACCGAAAATTTCCAAAGATGAATTTTTTCTTTATATAATCATGAAATGTCTGTCTTAAATAAAGGAAAAAATAGTATAGGAATTTTCTCGTATGAATGACAAACTTTGAAATAAAAATGGGCCAAATTAGCCCCTTGGTGTTTGTAACTCAACTCCTCATTTGAGCCCATATATTCCTATACAATAAATGATTGCTACAGTGTCCTGTACCAACCTTTAAATTTTGTACCATGAATTTAGAATCACCTTGCATAGACAAAATAATAAGATGAGACTAACGTTTCCTTCGTTATAATTCAAAGAGAAACAACAACATAACAAAATCATATAACGAACGTTAAAAGGAGCAAAGTTAACGCGGTTGCTCGGATATTTCTTTTATTTATTTTTTAATCTGATTTCGCTGATTGAATTCATGTGATGACAAAAGAGTCTTGGAAGCATTTAACCGCAGAAATGCTTAGTTATATCTTTTATTTATTTATAATAGGAAAATAGGGTTTAAATAAAATTTGGTACAGTTTTAATTAATGAATTATAGAAAGGGATATTTAATAAAGTAAAAACGACTAATTTAACCCCTTAACGGTCGCATTAAATTACGGTTTAAAAAATCAAATTGCTTATTGGCACCACTTTTTTGAAAAGAAATATTCCTCTTATTTATTGACAGGTAAAATGATATCATAATAAAGCTAATTACACTACTTTACAAAACTGGTGGGAATCAAACAAATCTGAATAAATCTAAAAAAAGACAAAGCCCGTGAATAGACGGGAGTGAGAATTAAGGGGTTAAAACTATATGTGATTTTCACATCACACGTTAAATAAAGTTTTCCAATCCCAATAATTATCAAAATGTTACATTTTAAAATTGTATACGGATCCTGTGTCCTATAAGTATTTTTAGAAATTTTTTTCTCTGTCAAGTGAAAGCAGTAAAAATTCCAGTCTTCTATGAACATAAGTCATCGACTTGTGTTATTTCAAATTTTATGAAATTTTGGAGCTTTCCGGCAATAAAATGAATAGACGATTTTTTAATTAGACCATATCACAAAATATTGATCTCACGTTCAAGAACGACTCTATTGAGAGTGAAAGAGGAGTATTGAAGGTTTTTCAAGTGAAGTTTGTTAGATAAAGACCGCACTGTCTGTATGAAATGCAAAGAATGTCATAGCGAATTTATATTGTACGGAAGGTTAAGCTACAGCGCCTAGAATACCTAGTGTGGAAATATGCTATCCAAACAGTGCTAAAAATGTGTATACCTTAAATGTGCGACGATACTGCTAAAATTTCAAGTGTCGATCGCAGCGACATCTGCGGGATTTTCGTATTACTAGTATTACATTTTATAGACTAGCAATTTCTTGCAGTTGTAGAAAATATCCTGCAGATGTCGCTGCGATCTGCATATTGCAGCAGTATCATTGCACATTTAAGGGATACAATATTTTAGCACTATTTTAAGTATTACAGGGATAGCCGATTTCCACACTATATATTCTAGGCGCTGTAGTTAAGCTCTTGGTAAGAAAAATTCACTTTCATTGAGTACCATAAAATGCCTTAAAAAAATAAATGTCCAGAAATATTTTGACAAAAAGGCATAAAAATGTTACAAGAAAAACTTTTGGTTAATAGGAAATGAATTTCTCTATTTGGTGGTTATTTCACAAGGAAATTCGTACAATTCATGTCCCTATTTCCAAGTTCGTAAAATAGAAAAATTCGCAAAATTAAGGTTCGTTAAATAGAGGATCGTCTATTATTTCGCTGCTAATGGTTTATTTAGACATTCAGATTACATTCTCAATGTTTTCTCGAGTGTATTTGTAGCTCACTTAATAAGTTTTAATCTTTCATTTTAAGAAGAGCATTTTTTTGTTTTTTCACACGTAATCTTTATCTTTCGTTCACAGATAATGATTATGATAGGGACTTAATAAGCAACAATAATATCTATCTTAATATTAATAGAAACAGTGAAATCGAGATAATTATTTAATATATTTCTAAATACATAATTATACAATTGAAACATCTGGGAAAATATTTCTGTACTTTATGCTTTCTTGCGCTTATTAAAAATATCTATACTAATAAAAGAAAGTCTCTGTCAGTGTGGGCGTCTGCCTCTGTAGGTGATGGCTAGTGAAATCTAGCACACGTAGATGTCTGGACATTTGGGTGTAGATCGTACAAGGCAGGCCCTGATGTACCTGAGAATCAGATTTTTAAATTTTTGATAATTAGCCGGAATACTAATGAAAAACTCAATAAAAAAGCGTTTACTTTTGCAAAAATCGCAGAAGCGCGCGCAAATGCTTAGTTGACCATTTAATTTTTTTTTCAAAAAGGGTCGTTTTCGCGGTTGACTTTTTCTCCCTTTCGGCGACGCCCCCCTATGGCACGATTTTAGAGGATAATTGGCACCTAGGCGACTTAATAGCATAGGTTGTACCACAGGCTTCAAAATGTCATATACATACCTGTGAGCCATTAGAGTACCTTCCAGAAAGAGTAAAAGTGATCAGCTATCCCAGCAGATCGCTACCCAGGATGTCACTCCAGGTGTTATAGTTTTGTGCCGCTCATTAACAAATGCAGGATTGGACCTCTCACCTCTCTGCCTACACACACATACGGTAAGTCATCAGCACCGAGAGAAAAGATTTCTTCAAAGGATTCGTCACTGAATATCACAATATTCCAACAATATTCATCCACAATATTCCACAATCCTGCACGGTTGGTGATTTACCGATTCTAGTTGGCCAAAAGTCGATTTTTAAAAGTTTATCTTAGAGTAATTCATTTTTTTGCCTGTCATAGGTCAATAGTTAGGCATTGTACCCTGCTATTGGTTTTGATATAAATATAATTGTATGCTCCATAGACTAGTGTAAAGTTCGTGCTTCTTACATGGGAATGAATCAATCAATTTGAATATAGTTCTTTAATCTGTAACTTGAAGCGTAATAAAATACACAGCTCGATTATGAACTCTTCCAAACAAAATATGGACTTTACAGGATTTATGTGCATAAATTTTGCAACTACCAGCTGTTATTTCATATTTAATGCAGCAAAAAACTCTGTATTTATTTTACAATTTTTCAGTTTTAATATAGAAAACGTTATATGATAAAGCATGATTAACCTCAATTTTTGATATGATTAAATAGTTTAGATGATTACCTATTCGTTCCAAAATAATTTGTTTGCCCTTAGGTGCCTCTTCAGTTTTTAGAATTGTTTTTAGCTTATTAAGTATAAATATTTTTTTTTAAATTTTAGTTCGAGTACCATTTTCTTTTGATCAAAGACAACAGAATTTAAGTTAGTCACATAAATAAAGTTTTGTACCATTATGCAACGGCAAGAAGATTTAAAATTTAACGAAAATGTGAATTTGGTTGAAAATGTTTTGTTTATAGAGGAAAATTAAAATAAAGAGCACATGAAGTTTTGCAAGCGCGAAATGTTTAAATTTATGACAAAATTGGACAAAACTTGCTAGTTGTATATAGATATCTTAGGACAACATGGTGTAAAATATATTACTTGGCTGCAAATTTTGAGTGGTTACAAAATTGATTCAGACAAATTCTCCAAATTCAGATTTGATACAATGCAAAACATAATGTAGACATTTGCCCATGATATCTTATGATTCCAATGCTTTACTTAGGGCTCCTCTGTTTAGAGATAAATATGAATATACAACAGAATATACAATACAGCAATTTTCATTAAAACTGTCGAATGTCCCGTATCTTAAATTTTAGAAAAATAAACTTTAGGACTTGTCATAATAATACAATAGTTTTATCACGTTAGCTTCCATACTGTTGAGAAAGTATCATTAAAATTATCAAGAAAAACGTAAAATCATGCGTCAATCAGATTATGAAACATTTTCCAACGCATTCGGGCTAACTAAATAAAACTTCATAGCTTTATAACGTGAAAAACGATGTTTAAGTGATAATTTGTAAAACATATAGGGCATTCTCACAATCTTTTGACTTTCATGTCCCGGAATAATAATTTTTTTTAATACATTTTTTTGTGTTTTTTTATTTCATATGCTGGAGAACATCCCATTGCATGACTGAATAACAATATTAACGAGATAAATTAGTTTTGCACGATGTTGGGGGTCCAGATACCAGGAAAACTCCTATATCGCCCCATGTCCCTGATGCTGATTTTTAAGTTTGGAGCTGTCTGTATAAAATTGTTTAAATAAAAGTAATTCGATGAAATTTTTTTTCCGAAACTAGGACAATTGTTTTATATAAATATGTAGCAAAAAATTAACCTGCACACATTCTTACGGTTGATATTATTTTTTGAACTCTGTCCCTGGATTTTTCATCCTTACCGTCCCACTTGCTAAACTTATACAGAAAATCACTTCAGATGCAGCCACAGAATGTTTTTCAAGTTTTTTCTCATGCTGAAGTATGCTAGAGAAATAATGTCTAAAATGCTTTGACAGGAAATTTACTGCAGATTTTAAATCAGCATTTAAATATCAATTTCAAGATCGTGGCTTTATTGGTACTATTACCGTCCCCAAGGTTTATTCCTGCACTTTTCGAAGTAAATTAAAAAAAAATTTAATTTAATGCAGTGTTAACAACTGTTTCTAAAAATCAATTAACATTGTGGCTATCACTTAGTCTTAACATGATTTTCCTAAAAATAGGTGCTAATTTTCCTTACCGTTCCATCCTTACCATCCCCTTTTTTCCTATTTTGTCCCTTTTTTCCTATACCGTCCCCTTTTTTTACTTTACCGTCCCCCTTTTTTACCTTACCGTCCCTTCTTTAACACCCCTTTAAAATAATATTATACAGAAATCCTGTATTAAAAGTACTACATTTTTATTATTTCTTATTTGAATGTCCTGTGGGTACTATGCAGTTTCGTTATAAGTAAAAATTTAGAAGAAAATAAAAAGTTATAGTGGTAAAATGGTAAGAAAAATTAAACTCTCAAGTTTAAATTAAACCTCAGTTAAATACAAAATTTTTCGCTGCAGACCATTTTTTCTTTATTTTGAATCATTGAGGCATTCGTCTATCAGACTAAAATGTTATTTTAGCAAGTTTAATTTCACCAGATTTTTATTCCCGAAAGTCAAAAGATTGTGAGAATGCCCCTTATAACAAGTTTGAAAACACAATTTCAACCAAAGTCGAAAAAATAAGTGAAAATTTTGTACATCCCTGTATATGAACTATAGATTTATCATATAATTCACAATATGCTAAAATTTAGAACAGTTAGGAAACGCATAGCACAGTTGAAAATTTCCCTTCAGCAATTTTCGTCAATAAACAGAAATGTACTTTAGATGTCTTGTGCAGCCCTGTATATCATTTATAGAATTTATACAGACTAAATAGTATGCATTTTTTATAATTTATAAAAAGGTTCCACAACTGAAAACGCACTTCTACCAATTATTGTTCATAGAGAGAAATATAAACGATTTATTTTGTGTGCCCCTGTATATGAAAGATGAACGCTATGCACATCATATTCAATATTAAGCATTTTCTAGACCGCACCACGGATATATATATATCAATTTAAATACTTTTGAAATAGTGTAACAAGAGCAAAATTCACCACAAACAATTTTCTCCATAGATAGTAATGTAATATAATTATTTTCAGTGCCCCTGTAAATGATCGATAAATGCTATCCATACCATATTCTACAGCAATCATCTTGTAGTGCACTTCATAGATACGTATATAAATTTCAAAGTGTTTGAAATTAAGAACCATCATTAAAAACCCCATAGGCCGCAAATGTAATGAAATTCTTTTGAATGTCCCTGTAACGAAATTATGACCGCTACACGCTATATTTTGCAATGCCTAACATTCAGCAGTGAATATCAATAAGATTTTTCAATTTCATGGCGATGCGACTATATTGACATCCAAAATAATTTTGGCCAGGTAGAATCGAAAAATCACCCACCGTGCGTTGCACAGCTTGCTTGAGATCGACACCAATCCAGACAACACCGCCTATGTTGAAGAGTTAGAAGCATCTGTCTATAAATGGGCGTCGAGAGCTTGAGCCCAGAGCCCGCCTGTCTTCTAAGGATGGTACGCCTTGATACCACTGCATCCATATCAATTGGCAAATGGCGTCGAATAGATGATAGTGATATTATTGGTTTAGATGGTGGCTGCTCTTTTACTTGATCGATTCTCTCATGTATTTGTGGCCAGGGAGCGTTCTGAATTACTGCAGTGGCTGGCCGTGCCTTCTCTGATCCAATGATCCCAACATCGTGGAACTACAATATCGCTTCGACCAAAATGCTGATTGATACGCCTGTTGGAGCAACCTACTTATCTGAGGCCTATGGTTCGACCCCTTTCGAAGTGGAGCCACTGTTCGTAATGCCGTCGAGTACGTCTTAAAGGTATCATTCTTTCAAATCCCATGTATCAACAATGATACTCCAGTTCTAATTACCCGAAAATTCGAGTACCGGCTCTTTTAATTTCTGCCTGCTGCGCAGTTTAAATGCGCATTGCACAAGCCTTTATTGGTCATTGGTGCTGAAAAGTTAATAATTTACATAACTCATCAAATCACATTCAGCACGCCAAGTTTCATAGCTTTGATTCAATTCTTTATGGGTGAATATATGTTTTTGCAAAAGGTTGTATATAAACCGTTAGTTTTAGAAGAATAGTTCCAATTTTAAAAATTATTCAAGTCTTGTTCCGCATATGAAAATTTATTTACAGAAAAATTGTTATTTTTTAAAAAGTTGCGAAATTTAAACTTTATACGGTTCCTAGGTCCTAGGAAAGTCATATTTATAAGAACGTTCTCCATACTTTAAACAAGTAAAAAAGTAAATATTTTATTTCTTTACAACTAAAACTTAGTGGGTTATTATACTTTGAATATTATGATGTTTCAGCATTTTCCATCCCTTAAAAGCTTTATTTTATTTTTTTTGTTGTTGCTAGTAAATTCTGAAAATGTATTAAATGTAATTTATTCTCAGGAAATAATTGTATATTTTTTATTTATCTCGCATATTTTTATGTAAATATTGATATTAGTTTATTTTCTTTGAAATCGCTTTAGAAAATGAAGAATTTGCTTTATTTCCTTCATAAAATCTTTTTAGAAATAGATGAATTTAGTTTATTAGCTACGTATTCTTATTTAACGAAACAAGATTTTTGGATTTATCTATTTTACAAATTGAGCATATAGTATCTTGAGCATATTGTATTTCTAATTGCTTTTATAAAACATCTAATAATCGTATATTCAAGTATTGACATTGATTTTGACATTTCACACTCGCATAGCTGCCAACATCTTACGCTTTTTCAAACCACAAAAATTTTATAGTAAATTTTACCTTTTTAAATCGCCGTAATCTGCGATTAAATAAGGCAAAAATTTCTATTAAATTTTTGTGGTCTGAAAAAGCGGAAGAGTTGGCAGCTATGCACTCGGCCCAGATGGGTTTTAATTTTTTATGTAATTTTCAGAAATTTTATTTAACAAGAACGTAAAATCATACGCTAAGCATAGATTATGGAACACATTCCAACACATTCAGAATTCTATAATAAAACTTCACAGTTAAATAAGGTGAAAAAATATGGCTAAATAAACAATTTGTAAAACTCATAACACATTTCTAAACACAATTTCATAAATTCCCATCAAAAGTAAAAAAATAAAAATCTGAATTTTTGCGCAGTCCTGTATATGAACTATAGATTTATCATATAATACATAATTTGATAAAATTTAGTTAAATTAGAAAACGCATAGCACAGTTGAAAATTCCCCTTCAGCAATTTCCATCAATAAACGGAAATGTACCAGATATTTTGTGCAGCCCTGCATGTGATGTGTAGAATTTATGCACACTAAGAAATATTTTAAAAGAAGTTTAATTTAAAAACGCGTGCCACAAAAGAAAAGACACCTCCAGCAATTATTGTTCATGTAGAGTATTGTACCCGAATTATTTCGTGTGTACCTGTATATCAATGATGAATGCTTGCACATCATATTTTATAGTAAATATCTTGCAGCGCACCTCAGAGATATATATCAATTCCAATATGTTTTAGCTATTGTAACATAAATACAATGCACCGCAAACGATTTTCCCCCATATACCGTAATGTAATGGAATTTATTTGAGTGTACCTGTAAATGAACGATGCATGATATACATACCATAGAGTATATTAGGCATCTTTTAGTTTACGTCAGAAATATATATAAATTTAAATAAGTTTTAAATTAAGAAACATTATTAAAAATCGCCGCAAACGATTTTTTTTCTCAGAGGCCGTAATGTAACGGAATTCTTTTGATTATCCCTGTAAAGGAGCTGTAACTGCTACAAGCTTCATTTTTAATACCGAACATACCATAGGGAATATCAATAACATATATTAATTCCATGGCGATCCGACTATATTTACGGGAGTTAGAGCAATGACAGACAGACAAACCAAAGTCATAAACACTTTTCGACTATGCTGGACAGTGTTAAAAATGAAGAATTTTTGTTACTTCTTCTTAACATTTCCATCATAAATTAAAAGTGTTTTTGCCTTTAGTTTGTCTGTCTGCCATCTATCTGTGCTCTAACTCTGGTAAATATACACTGTAAAAAAACCACTGTAAATTTGCCGGAACATACTCGATCACAGTGAATGTGCTGTTGCCAGCACATTGTGCTGTTAATTTTGCACAACTACTGTATTTTTCATGTTTATATAGTCAGGAAACCAAAGAAAGATACAGCAATTTCACTGTGATCGAGTTTGGGCGCGAGATGAACAGTACTTTGTACTGTAAAAATGTCGTTTTTTTTTACAGTGTACTCAGATTGCCAAGTAACTGACATATCGCTCACCCGCAAGAAAAGTGACACATCTCGCAAAAATTCATTTTGCGTTTTATTACACTAAAAGGTTTGTCTTGTTACACAAAAAGGTTCATGAGTGTAGTTATAGTGGAAATCCCTTTATTACGCTATATGTCCATTTGTGACCACAAAAGAGAGGTGATTGTGTGGGGAGGTGAAATTACCTAAACCTCCAAACCTCATCCTATGTCTTCATTCTTAAGGGTTTTATGCTCTTTTGTGCGTTTTCACTCCTGCATGCAGAGCTATGTGCTATAATTTCATGTTAGGGTAAAATCATGCAAATTTTCTTTTACCTCTCCTGTGAAATTCACGTTTGTCGAGATGTGTCACCTTTCTTGTGGATGAGCGATATGTTATTGCGATCAATAGCATGCTCACTGTGGAAAATGAGGCGTGTAGTATTAGTTCTTTTACAGGGATACTCGAAAGGATGTCGTTACATTATAGTCATCGGGGGACAAATGTTTGCGTTGGATTTTATTGATGTTACGATATTTCATAATGATATTGATATGCATCAATGAGGTGTACCACAACATGCTTTCTAAGAAGTATAGAATAAGTAGCATTTCTAATTCGTTTACAGGGACGAAGAAAAAATTTCATTATATTACGGTCTGTGGGGATTTTTTTTTTCATTTTAATTATGTCATAAAACATTTTAATGATGTGCACAAAAGAATTCTGTTGCAAGACCGATTGATCGATAATTGCTGGAAGTGCGTTTACAGATGTAGTACATTGTAGAAAGAGTGTAGAAAGTGTATGTGTCTCTAAAGTTACTAGAATTTTTCTAGGAAACCGGGATTCCTAGAACTTTTTATGTAACTGCAGCGAGAAACATTCATGTAATAGATACACTTTTGTACCGTAAATCAAAAAAATGTGTAACGTTACTATGAATTTTTTAGGAAACTGGGATGCCTAGAACTTTTCATGTAACTGCATCCCGGGTTACAGATAAAATTTTAGTAAGATTACTGTAATTTTGGTAGACTCTTTTGTAAAGTTACAGATTTCTGTAGCTTAACAAAAGCTAGTTTTGTTGATTTACATCTTCTTTTGGGCAGTGTACAGATAAAACTTTAGTAAGCATACAGATTTGTGTAACTTTACATATATGGAACTACAGTTTTTTTTCATTTTTAAGCATATCTACTTTTTAGTGTATAACGTGTCATGCATGAATTTGGTAAATCATATACAGGGTTGCATGAAATAATTGCAAATATCACTGGATATAGAAAGCAATTGATGAAAATGGATTTTTAATGAGTTACGTGTCTTTTAAATTGATTATTTAGGTCTGTCATTTCATTGTAACAAAATGAAATTTCCTACTATTCTGTTAGTATTGGAAAGTGTTTCATGATCTATGCTTGATGCATAACTTTTCGCAGTTGTTTAAAACTCTTTTAGAGATGTATTGAGATCAGTTTACTTTTTATGAAACACTTTTTTAGCAAATGAAGGCTATGAAGCTAAATCTATTTTACATACTTAATATTTTTGGCATATTGAGTTGCTAACTGTTGCTATTAATACAGCTAACATTTCATATAGTCGGGTTAAAATTATAACGTTATATCACTCCTGCGCCCTCAGACATTTTTCGCATTTTTATATAATTGTCATAAAATTTCTTTTTCTGAAGAATCTTATTGAATTAGAGTTTAAAACTAATTTAGAAATGGACACAATTTACTTTAGTAATTACAAAATCATTTTTAACGAAGCAAATTGCTCTATATTTTTTAAAAAATTGAATATTTTTAGAACATTAAATTTTTTATGGATTTTATTGATACATGTAACATTTAATATTATCAAGAAAAAAATTGAATATTTTTACAGCCTTTATTCCTCCCCAAACTTCTTTCACGTTTCTATATAATTTTGATAAACTATTTTTTCGAATGGAGAATTTTCTTGACTTTTATTAAAAGACTATTTTAGAAATAGACTGAACTAAATCTACTTGTTACGAAATAGTTTTTAACAAAACAAGTTTATATTCCTTCATTTGTTTTACGTATACTTCAATATTTTTAGAACATTAAATTTCTAATCTTATTTTATAATACGAGCAAAAATTGTGTGTGTGTGTATGTAAATTTTATCTTAAAAACGGCTCTATCGATTTTAATTAAATTTAGTATTTTACCATTTTCGGGCACGAGAAGACCATTCGGGCACGAGAAGAAGTCGCATGTTCGAGAAAATTTAATTAACGGGTCATTTTTGGGGCACTGTAAGTCAAGCTAATTGTATCTAAAACTGCTCAAACGATTTTCACAAAAAATTTTATTACATCGTTACCTAGCACGAGAAGATCATTAGGATGGGTCACATATTCGATAAATTTAGATTAGCGGGTCCCTTTTGGGTTACCGTACGTCAAGCTAATTTTATCTATAAAGCGACTTTAATGATTTTGATTAATTTTGTATTCTATCGTTTTCGGGTTCGAGAAGTGTATTGGTTAGGCCGCATGTTCGAAACAATTTTGTTAGTGGGTCATTTTGGGTCACTATGTCTCAGGAACATGCCAATTGTATCTAAACAGCAAGAATGATACAGTGAGAATAGACTATCGAATTAAACATAAGGCTAATTTTGACCGAGCTTAGCTCAGTCATTCCTGCTAGTAGCATTTATTGATACATCTAACATCTGATTTTTTTCAAGTATAAATTTGGATACTTTATCCTGCAACTCTCCCCAAACTTCTTTCACGTTTCTATATAATTTTGATAAACTATTTTTTCGAATGGAGAATTTTCTTGATTTCTATTAAAAGACTATTTCAGAAATAGACTGAACTAAATTTACTTGTTACGAAATAGTTTTTAACAAAATAATTTTATATTCCTTCATTTGTTTTACATATACTTCAGTATTTTTAGAATATTAAATTTCTAATAGCTTTTATTGATACATCTAACATTTGATAATTTTCAAGCATAAATTTGGATATTTTATCCTGCAACTCTCCCCAAACTTCTTTCACGTTTCTATATAATTTTGATAAACTATTTTTTCGAATGGTGAATTTTCTTGATTTCTATTAAAAGACTATTTCAGAAATAGACTGAACTAAATATCCTTGTAACGAAATAGTTTTAACAAAACAATTTTATATTCCTTCATTTGTTTTACATATATTTCAATATTTTTAGAATTTTTAATTTCTAATAGCTCTTATTGAAACATCTAACATTTGATTTTTTTAACTAAAAATTTAGATATTTTATCCTGCAACTCTCCCTAAACTTCTTTCACATTTCTACATAATTTTGATAAACTATTTTTTCGAATGGAGAATTTTCTTGATTTCTATTAAAAGACTATTTCAGAAATAGACTGAACTAAATTTACTTGTTCCGAAATAGTTTTAACAAAACAATTTTATATTCCTTCATTTGTTTTACATATACTTCAATATTTTTAGAAAATTTAATTTCTAATAGCTTTTATTGGAACATCTAACATTTGATTTTTTCAAGTATAAATTTGGATATTTTATTCTGCAACTCTCCACAAACTTCTTTCACGTTTCTAAATAATTTTGACAAGCAATTTCTTTTTTTAACGGTGAATTTCCTTTACTTCAAGTAAAAATCTATTTGAGAAATAGATTAAACTAAATTTACTTCAATTAACGGAAGTTAAAATTCTAGTGCTGAATTCACCTTGAGTTAAATAATTAAAATTCATATAAAAAAGCACAAATAAATGTACGAGAATTACTTTCAGGTGCATACATATAATTTAAAATACATCAAAATATCTTAAAATACATTAAAAAACTCAGAACGTTTTCAGCCATCACAAGGCCGTCATCAGTGGGATTTAAATGTTGTTATTATTTTCTTTGCTCTTATTCGAATATTGTATAGAAGAAAATCATTGTAATTTAAAGGTATATAAAGGTATAAAGGTCTATTATAATGTATATATCCTTTAAATTATAATGATTTTCTTCTATACAATTCTCGAATAAGCGCAAAGAAAATAATAACAACATTTAAATCCCACTGATGACGGCCTTGCGATGGCTGAAAACTTTCTGGGCTTTTTTAATGTATTTTAAACTATTTTGATGTATTTAAATAATTTTAAATTATATGTATGTGCCTGAAAGTAATTCTCGCACATTTATTTGTGCTTTTTTTTATATGAATCTTAATTACTATATTTACTTGTTACGAAATAATTTTTAACGAAACAAGTTTATCTTGCTTCACTTATTTTATATATACTTCAATATTTTTAGCATAATGTATGGCTAATTGCTTTTATTAATACATATAAGATTTCATATGTGTACTAAATATTTTAAAATATTCTTCATACAATAAGATATTGCTCACATTTTAAATTACTAAAGATAAAATAAAAACATATTTCAGTTATCTCAAACTTATTTTTTATCATTATATTTAAAATAGAAATCTATAAAGTGAAAGCCAGAGTCATTTGATTTCACTTGATTTTGCGCTTAAGGCTGCTTCCTTAAGTCATGAATAATGACTGTTATTAAGGAAAGAGATTCATTTTTTATAGCTTTCTTTTACTTCAGCCTTTCGAAGTCATATTATACAGTGACATACACATTCAAGAACAAATTTATTTTCAGATGTGTTTTATTTCTTGTTCTTTTGAAATATGTATGACTCGACACATTAAATGAGCTGAAACATATTGAAGAACAAAATATTGCCATTAATTTTATAGAAATACATTTCGTTTACTTTCATTGAATATTTTCATTCATTTTATTGCCTCATTAGCCGAGTTTTTTTTATATCTAGAATAGTAGCCCGTATTTCCTTTTCTTAAGGTCATTATCAACAATAAATTTAATGTGTAGTCATTACAATGGCTGCTTCTAATAAAAAAGATAATGTTAATATTTAGATTTTAGGAATTGTAGTTGGAATTAAAATAAGATTATAGTATGGGTCATTTGCTATGGATGAAATCTTGGTAAAAATCTTGGGTGATAAGAATTTGAATGGAAATGGCTTTTCTTCGCATTAATTAGTAAAAGAAACTGCCAGAGAAATTTATTCAGTGAAAATTATAGGTTGTGTCCAAGAATCTGATTATATTTGAAGTACAGTATTAAAAAGCTCAGATTAATGGAATAGTGTAATTTGAAGATAATATCATAAAATTATATGGCAAACCTCAATCTAATGATTCCACTATAATTGAAAATTAGCCAATTAGACGAATTCCTTACCAGTTACTCAGATTAACTACTTAATTATCTCGCCCTTGACTTTCACGGGCAGTGTAGGCTACCCTTTTTTATTCAGATTGTTTGATTTCTGCCAGTTTTTTAAAATAGTGCAATTGGCTTTATTCTCACATCATCTGCCATTAAATAAGGTGAATATTTCTACTCCAAAAAGTGGTGTAAATCAAACAATCTGAATTTAAAAAAGTAGCCTACACTTATCGGGTGCGACGCTTAAGGAATTAAGGGCGCTTTTTCATTTACCGACACGAAACCCTTACATATTAGACGAATGAAATGAGTCGACTTCTGCACATACAAAATGTTTTCATATACACTACGCGCATTTTCTTCAACCAATATTGGCCCACGGCAGTCGCATACGATTTATCAGTACTGCGTCATTGCCCTTAAAGTACCTTCAAACATTTGGTATACACAATTCAATCTCTAAGCGCCTAAAAGAATAATATTAATTCCTCACTTTTGTTTAATATTTTCAGGAAAGATAATATACGCTTTATTATTATTTTCACAATACTAGGTGAAAGTTAATGCATATATACGCGTAATATACGCGTATAAAAAAAACTAAAACGGGAAATTAATACTTTAACTAACTGGAAGTGACGCGTTTTGAAGTCACAAAAAGAGTGCATCCAGTATGATTCATTAACAAAAAGAATTCAAACATGTACTAATATCTATATATATATATTTCTCTTACGTAGCGCTAAAAAAGGGCTGTATTTGTAGCTTGCTATTTGGCAATAGCCAAAGAGACGTTTCTCAGTGGTAGTTACGGTCACATGTCCCAACCCACTCAACAAATCAAAATCCAAACAGGATCTCTCTTTTAACGCAAACTGTTTGAGCAATACATGAATTACAATTGCTGTAGGTCCGTTTTACGGTGACGTGAGGAATTCAGCGAATCAGCTTTTTGATCCAAGGTTGTATTTAGACACAGGCGAAAACGTTTTGTTTACATTTCGATAGCGTGATACGTAGCATGTTTTATAGCGTCTTAGTATAGTTTTAAATTAATTTAAGCCTCGATTTTCAATACTATAGGCAAAATGAAAGGAGAAGGACCCTATCTGACACTAACATGCCATTTAAATTTAAACGCCGTCAATTTCCTGTTCGCTTAGCTTTCTCAATGATGATCAACAAGTCACAGCGCCAAACGTTTGATCAATGCATTTTTATTTATATTTTCAACAAAATTTTCAATTACTTTTTTATTAACCTTTAACTGTTGTGACTAAAATTTGTCACACAACTGATGTGATCCGGTCTCTCAGACCCCTCGAATAAAATGAATAAAAAAAAATAACTCAAATGGTTGAATTTACTTAAATTTTGTCCTAACAATATCGTTGTACTTCTCTTAGGAGCATGTGAATTAAATTGCATGAAAAAAGTATTTTATTCACATTATTTAACTTCAGTACAGAAAAGTAAAAAGCTGTAAAAGTGTTTACAGCTGGGAGTCGCAGGGTCTGGCAGACCGCGTGACATCAGTTAAAAGTTAATTAAAATATTTGTAAATTTCATATGTTGCTTGCTCGGATCTCATAGCGGCCCAACTAAAAATATTTTTTATTGTGTTTTCACTAAGGTTTTTAATTAATTCTGTTTTCAAGGTACGTTTTTATTTACATTTTCAACAGTTTTCCATTACTTTTTTATACATTAAAATTATTTGTAAATTTAATACGTTGTAATGATTTATGATAGCACTCATTCTGGCTAGAGTTGACACAAATAGTGGCGAGCGAGCTATGCGAGCTGCGATCGCTACGCGATCCCAATATTAACTGCGTAGCAATTCGTGGGGGTTGGCAAGCGTTAGAGAGCAGGGAGTTCAGCCCCCTAGTGTTGTTTAAAATTCTTTTGGAATTTGAATTATTTCCAAATGGTGTGGCACTATGTTAATAGGTGTTTGTGCTTCATAGCTGGCTATTCTTCTATATTCTTACTGCGAAACTGTTTTTAAGCCTTCTTTGCTCCTTTTATTACACTTTCGAACTGATTTTTCAGTTGAGACCAAGAATTTTTAACTACACTGATATTAAGGTAGAGTATGGAAATGAATTTTATAAGTGCATAACGACCATAAGTATAGAATTCTATGCTTCGGGCCGTTATTTTGTTCAAACATGAAAAACTACATCAAGCTATAAATTTAGGTACTTCGTTTGAAGTTGGACTTTAATATTTTCATATATTTCGGAGTTGCCAAGTCTCCGGCTTTTTGCACACTAGTATCATCTTAGAAAAATGCTGTTCTTTTAAATCCGCAGAATGTTCCAATTAAATCAAACAACATTTTCTGTATTAAAATACCGGTATCCAAAAAGCCGGAGACTTGGCAGCTCTGATATTTTATTTTATACCCAAACTTATCATAATAAAACGAATATCCCTTTGCCTTTAGAGACACACGGCCCTACAAAGGAGACCATCACTTCCATAACTGGATTGGCAACTGGAACTGTTGTGTTTCGAAGGAAAGCTTTTGTAATTAAATTTCGTTTAAACATATCACTGATCATCTATGCCAAACCAGAATCTACTTTAGTTATTCACAACTAATTAACCCCAAACGCCATTAAACTTTAAAAATTATTTTTGGAAAATGCAATGTTTACTTCCTGATTTAATTTAGAGGTAAAAGTTTTTCTTATGGCTATGGACACAATTAAATGCTTCTCTTCGAATTATTTCTGCATAAATTAGGCTTTTTGCTCTAGTAGAAGATAAAGTAATAATTTCTGGAGCTTCATCTTGCGATATTTTTGTTATTTCTAGAGTCATTCTTCTCTTGGTAGGCAACCTGATGATTATGTTTCTTCTTCGTACAGTTTAATTTGCAATTTGTCGCAACTTTTTATTCTTTTGAATCAGTTTTGAGCGTATTCGCAACTGTATTAAATTTTCTTTGCAGTTACTTTATAAAAAAAAAAGAATCACAAATTTCTCCGTCCAGTCTCTAGAAGAACCTTTATTTAATTATGGGCCTCGGACAGTGCACGCGGACCGTCTGTTCCGCGAATTAGCGACCTGCGCTGCATTGTCTGACGTATTCAGAGCCCCGGCCCTACCCTTCTGGGCTTTTCGATTTCTTCAATTTAATGAATTTAGTTTTAAATTGTTTCCGGTTTACTCGTCACTGTTATTTTTTTTAAGGTCCTCGGACAGTGCGCACGAACCGCCTGTTTTGCGAATTAGCGGCGGAATTTTTAAATTTCAGATAAGCCAAATTTAAGCTACAATGCTGACCTTAAGACACAAAAAAAGACCCATCAGAATGGCGGCAATAATTATTCAGATATTTTTTATTTTTCAATAATAGTAAAATTATGTTTAAGTATTGTAATAAATAATTTAAAAATAAAAATAAAATAATTTCTTAAAGAAAAAAAAAAGAAAAACGCCATTTTCACCCGCATAACTAGGGGCAACCCTTTAAAGGAAAAAAAAAAAACCCACTGTTACACTGATTCTTTAAAAAATATGGCCGATAAAATGCGATTTTAATGTAATGCATGCTCAAATTTGTGATTTTAAAATTTGTAATTTTAAGATAAATTTATGCTAATTAAAGTAGTGTTGATTCCTCATTTTTACTTTTTAGCCTAACACATTTCTTCATATTACCCCGCATTCTGTAGGTAAAATGTGTTAAAGTTAGTGTAATCAATGAGCAATGCTAATGCATTTTTCCTTATTATTTTACTATTCCTTGTACTTATTACGGATACAGGAAAATTCGGTCGCATAAGGTTCTTTCACGCCTACTTTTTAAAAATTCTGCTTCCTTCATTAGCACGACCTTTTTGGAAATGGTAAAATTCCCATAGTTTTCACATTTCGCATTAAGGCGAAAACAATGGGAATTTTACCATTTCAAAAAAGTGGTACCAGTGAAGAAATCTGAATTTTAAAAAAGAAGGCATAAAAAACATTAGGCGACAGAATTTTCCGATACCCCTAACACATAAACTCAATCATTTGCTCAGAACAAGCAGCATAATATAAATAGCGCAGATTTTTTTTTTTCATTTTTTAAACGTTATTGATCTAAATTGTATTATTTCATATATTCAGATCCAATATTTCATTATTTAAATACAGTAACTAGAAAAAAATACTTCATAATCAATACGCAGTCTATGATTGTTCACTTCTTTTGTAAAAACTTTTCAAAACATTACATAATGCATATTTAAAAATTATCTGCATGCTTCATTTTTTTAGAAGATCCATATATTGATTCAAAACTTAAGACATAATAAAATATACCCTTACATTGCTATCCCTTATTTTCTTTTATTTAGCCTATAACTTTATTAAATAAATGACCTGGATTTTTTTTATGTCATTCCGACATAAAAATTAAGAAATTAAAAACTCTCATCAATATTTTTATGCGAGTCTCGTTGTTCCCACTATAAAATAGCTAAGTATGTTTTGGCCACATGGGTATTTTTTTCTTTTATTTATTTATTTTTTTTTGTTACTTTAACTCTTGTAAACAACAGCATTAAGCTAAAAGAAAAGTAGTGGAAAAAAATATTGAGTAGATGGGCGGACAGTAATGCAAGAAGTGACATGTTTGAAGTAGTGAAATATCCGAACGTTCTAAAAGAAAAAGAATAGTCTTGCTGTTTTAAATGCTGTTAGGATATTAAAAAATTTATTTTTTTGAATAAATTTTTCTTTGAAAATATGCATGAATATTGGCATAAAATTCTACGCCAATAATGGGAAAAATTATATCACCAATTGATTGTCAATATTTCTGCAATATTGGTATTTCATATCAAATATTTTTAATTCAAGTGTTACCAATAATTACACTTCAATTACGTGTTAGTGGCATATCATTGAAAGTGTGTGAAACGGAAAGCCAACATTTAACTAATATTGTTATATCACTGGAAATAATTCTGGTAACTGTAATATTAGCACAATATTGGCTCCCAGTATTTATCTATATAACCAGTATTGGTTTGCTAGTAGAAGACATCTTTCTTGTACTGCAGGGTTTCCAGTTTGGCCTGCACTTTTATTCAGAAAATCCGAATTCGTGCCAGAAATTAAAAATAGCATTTTTTGCTTTATTTAATGACAGCAATTTCGTGATTACTTAAAGTAAAGATTATTCTTTCAAAATTTCCGGTGTGAATTTGAAATTTCCAAATAAAAATGGAGACCAAACTGACAACCCTGTAGTACTTTCCCTGTTTCTTAACCCTTTAGCGGGCGGTGTTCACAAAAAATGACACCTAATTTTAATTCCAAAACTGACAAGCGGCACCAAGAATATTTAATTAAATTTTTCCTTTTATAAAGTACGGAAAATAAGCAAGCTTTTATTTTTTAATATATCCGTTTGTAAATTCTGGTGTCAATCCATCATTTCATGATTTTACAAACAGACTTACTCCGCGCTGGAAAGGGTTAATGTAACTTTATTCAGTTGAGCTAAATAACAGTTTGTTAACTTCATTAGTGCTGCAAAAAATTTTCAAGCTAGTTTAATGAATACGACTTTTAAATACGACAAACTACATAAATTAAAAAAAAGTGACTTTGTCACCTGTGTTTGACAAATCACAAAGTAAAAATGTAAATGCAATCTATGTCTTTGCTCACCAATAAATAAAAGATTAGTGAAATATAACTTGTTATCTAAATTTCCTCCCTATATTTTCCCACCATCTTGTGTAGTGTTCAGAATTCTGTTCACTAGACTAGGTACCGCGATGAAATATGAGTTCATAATTGTTTAGGATCAAGTGGAGATTACAGTCTTTTCAGCACCTTTTATAAAATGGGATCGTAGACAGAAGCCAAAACACATATTTATATTTCCCTATGTATACAGAGTTCCTCCCCCCTCCCAAAAAAATCGACACTTTAAAGTTCAATAATTTCTTAAATTTAATAGGAAATAATAAAGATAATAAAGATAAAGGAGATAAATCTCTTAAATGTTGTATACAAGAGCTATAAAATTTTAAAAATGTAATAATTTGATGGCAGTCCAGTATCCCAATCTGTAAAAATGCTCAAACTATCTTCAGAAATTCAAAGTGCAAATCTTTTTTTTTCGAATTTAACAGCTAAGCAGAATGAAGTATTAAAACTGAATTTCATGTGATCTATCTTCTAAAGGTCAGTTTGAGCATTTTCATGGTTTGAGACATGTATCAATGAAAATTTAAACTATTTTCAGAAATAATATGTACACAATTTATGAGCTACTTTAACCCTAGAACTACCGGAAATTTTACTGAAGTTTTATGAAAATATTCTACACCAGAATTTTTATTTAAAGCGTTTTAACTTATTTATTTAACTTATTATTGTTTGGCTTATATATTTAGTTTATTTTAAAGAAATTTCTGGTTTGAATAAATATTTTGAATGTACCTGTTGAGTAGCTTGGACCCGTTTGGTAAGAGGATGGTTAATAACACATAAACTACTTCATCTTTATATTTATTCTAATTAAAAAGTTATCGAATTTTTAAGTTCAGGTGACTTTGGAATATGCAGTAGATAGGAAAATAGAGTCACAATCGATAACCTAAATAATTCGGTAGAAACTTCCCTTTTCCTCCAGAGCAGAATGCGAGTACATCTTTGTTAGCAAAGAACACCAAAAGCTTAAAGCGCGAAACCTGGTTAACACGTTCATGCCGGCGCGGTGGGTCACACTCAACTGTCTCAGAGCTGCCAACTCTCCGGCTTTTTGGATACCAGTATTTTAATACAGAAAATGTTGTTTCATTTAATTAGAACAATTGGGCGATTTAAAAAGAACAACATTTTCTCTAAAATAACAGCCAGAGATTGGACAATAGGGTGGAGCGAAAAAAATTAATTTTTTACAATCAAAAACGGGTAGGCGCCAAAAGTTGCCTTTATACTAGTACATTATCTGCGTGCAATATTACCGCTGAAAACAAAATGGCTTGAGTCTACGCTTTTGGTCCAAAAGTCGAAATTTTGGGTAAAATTTGACATTTTTTCAAAAAATTAAAAAAAATTCTACAGAGATGGTTATTATTTAAAAGTGTTATTTAAACCTTTAATATTAATTACTTAACATATTTAAACGATAAAATGATATCTTCGTTCTGCATAACTGGAACAAATCTGACAACTTTTGGTGAAAAAAAAGGCGTTGTCACTCTGTTGTGTCATACAAATAATTGTTGTTTAGAGTAGTTACTCTTACCTAGTTGCTTTCAAAACTACCCAGGAGGTACCACGTGGAGGTGACTGCATTTCATGTCACAACAGTGCATAGCTCGACCACCCTACCATCTGAACTCAATTTTTTTATTTATACATTGAATTGTGATTTTTTATCAAAGACTGATTTTCTGTGTATCAACGTAGTACATCTGTTCTTTGGATCCATAGACTTTGGATGCTGCTACTGTGATCTCCTTTACGTCTTTTTCTACCGTTTGTGTAAGAGAAGACAAACAGTGTAATGCAGTGCGGATGACATTAATGTAATCTATTCTGCCGTCTATTATCTTCACCAAGATTGCACCCGATAAATGCATATTGATTAGAGGTTCTGTTACCACAACACTTTTCCAACGAATTAGATTTATATAATTATCCGCTTCAAAGTTGATTGTCGATATTTCAGATTTGCGTATGCCATCATTTACTCTCATCTTTCAACTATTATGTGCTGAGCAGCTAGCTGTTTAATGTGATGGAAATCGTCAGAGAGTATTGAATTAAGAATTTCCTCTGCGTATGCAAAGGAACCATTGCCCTAAATAACCTTTTTTTAGTAGTCGTTTTATTCCGTTTGGTGAGTTGTTTAGTAGCAGAGTAATTTCCCATGAGTTTTTAGATCCCTTCTTTAGCTGTAGTTTATATTTGACTGTAAACTATCCTGGGGCCAAACTTGGATATCATAGAACATTTTGAGTGAACGTAGAGACTCTGATGGGCAGTGAGTGTTCATTTGAAGGCGGATAATTCTGTTAGTCGTTGTCATCCATTCTGCGAGGGACATGTTTACAATGAACCATTACAATTGATCATATGCCACCTTCAAGTCCAGTGAAATTTCTCTGCATCATTTATCAGACATGATCGTTGGCAAAAATTAGATTCTAACCCACGGGGATTCACTGGACCAATAGGAAAATCTTTGTCCACGTGCCATTCCCTTTTTATTTCCATTTTTTATGCCATAGAGAGTAATTTTCAAACATTATTTCCTAAAATCAAGAAAAGAATACTCAGCACATACCAGAAATACCTGCTAGAGATTTGCAAAGTTATTTCATCAATATATGGCTCAGAAGAACTAGCGAATAGGAACCCAAAAAACTTCCCCTATGCCAAACGGTTCACAAAGGCGCATAAAATTATTCGCTTTTATATAAGCACTGGTTGACCATCAGAGTCTGTTTCACTCATAATGTATGTAATCCAAGTTTATGCCGCAGGATGGTTTACATCAAATATAATCCACATCCAAAAAATTGATCTAAAAACTTATGGGAAATTACTTGGCTACTAAACATCACAGAAAATGGCAAAAAACAAATACTAAAAAAATTATTTAGGACACCGAGAGTAAATTTTTCACATCGAGAGCAAATTCTTATTGCAATTTTGATGACGATCGCCATCACATTAAAGAACAAGCTTATCAACATATAAAAAATGCAAGAATTAGAGTAAAGGATGGCATACTCAAAGGTGAAATACCTAATTGTTGTAAAATGTTGTAGGAACAGACCTCCCAATTACTATGCAGTAACTGGATGCAATTTTGGTGAAGATACTAAAGGGCTGAATAGATTCCATTAATTTCACTGCATTACTCTGCTTACCTTATCATAGACAAGCAGTAGAATACGTGAGGATATATGTGAAGGAGTGTCACAGCAGCATCACCCAACGTCTGTGGATATAAAAAAGAGATGGACTAGGTTGATACATAGAAAACGTATGCCAGTTTTTGATAAAAAATCACAATTCAATACATAAATAAAACATTGCGCTGAGATGGAAGGATGGTCGGGCTATGCACTGTTGTGTCATGAAATGCAGCCAATTCCACGTGGTACCTCCTGGGTAGATTTGAAAACAACTACGTAAGAGCTGTATTCTAAATAACAATTAGTTGTATGACACAACAGAGTGGCAACGCTTTTTTTCCCCCAAAAGTTGTCAGTTTTGTTCCACTTATACAGAACGAAGATATTTTTTTATCGTTTAAATATGTTAAGTCATTAATAATAAAGGTTTAAATAACACTTTTAAATAATAACCATCTCTATAGAATTTTTTTTAATTTTTTGAAAAAATGTCAAATTTTACCCAAAATTTCGACATTTGGACCAAAAGCGCAGACTCAAGCCATTTTTTTTTCTGCGGTAATATTGCACGCAGATGATGTACTAGTATAAAGGCAACTTTTGGCACCTACCCGTTTTTGATTTTAAAAAATTATTTTTTTTTGCTCCACCCTATTGGACAACTCTAAGACAGTCGAGTGTGACCGACCGCGCCGGCGGGAACGTGTTAAAAGCAAAGCTAAAACAACAACAGTGGCGTAGCTAGTGTTGGGGTCCAGATGCTGTGTATACCACTAATTTAGTAAAATTACGTTAGCCTTATTTAATCAATGGACTTATGAATAAAGAGGAGGTGACATATTATAAAGTCTACCAGTTGCAAGTGAAGTAACTGAGGAGGTTGTCACAAGATGGTGCTTGATTTTTTACATCGAATCAATAGTTTCTGATTACTGCTGAAGCAAACTTCCACCAGTAAATTTTGAATAGAAAATTTCGCCCTATTTTAGCGGCTTTTTCACGCAAAGTTTCTCTTACAAAAATGTTAAAAATTTCTGTTCGCTTTCACTCGTGGAAGTTGACTCTGGTATTATAATTTCTTTCGCTGAGTCCGACAGAATGTTGTTTAGATTGTCACAATATGGCGGAAATGAAGGGCCTAACTACCGCCGAAATAAAATTTCACCAGTAGAAACAAATATCTGTGTTTGGCCTTAATTATGACTGAAATGCAGGCCCTGACTACCGCCGAAGTAAAATTCCAGCAGTAAAAATAAACATCTGCTTTTGTCCTTAATTATGACTGAAATTCTGCATTAATAATGCATTTAAATAAAATGAAATTTTCTATTCAAATTTACTGGTGGAAGTTTGCCCCGGCGTTAATGTGTGACTGCAAAAACGGTTACAGTCGAAGCTTCACCATTTCGAACATATGCCAACTCCTCTTTATTCCTAGTTCCGTGCTTTAATCGCTGAAAATTCTTCGATTAAATAAGGCAAACAACATTTCTTTAAAAAACTGGTATCCAGAACCTCTGAATACGCCACTGATAACAATAACAAAAAACTGCAGATATTTTCAATAAAATGCCCCAATGTAATATTGGCGCATTACTGGTCTGAAATTGATTTTATACTTGACATATTTTAGAACATATCTAAAAAAACATACTATTTTTGTAGTCTGAATAAAAACTTAAAATAGCTAATTGAATTTTTTATTATGTTTCTTGCATAGTCAAATCTTTTCATTCATAGCGTGAATCTGTCAGCGATATTTTCGTTTGTCAAAATATAATGTATGATGACAAAATAGTCTCATATTTTTTGTATAGAAAATCTAAAAATATTTTGGCAGCATGCTTATTTCACACGAACTATTTTGAAACTTTTTCCGTGAAATGAGATTTCTTTATATGAAAAGTGCAAAAGAACTTTGAGATATATTTCAAGATCTAAGTTTTGAATATTCTAAAACTGCGAATAATCTTTTTTAACGTCAAAAGAATCTTTTTTCCGGAAAATAACTTTTAGGTTGGTTATGGAAATCACATAAATAAATGATATTTAACAAACTGTTGCGAACTAATCTTTGAAATTTTTTATAGATATCCCAAAGGAACTTAAAATTAATGTGCAACTTTACATTGTTTTTAAAACTTTTTTAGCAAAATTTAGAAATCTCATTAGTTTGGCGATAATATTTATGTAGTTTTATGAAAATAAAATGATAAAATGTTGCGCAAAGTTATATCTTCATTTGGCCATATTGCAATATTCGTGGATTTTCCATTTCATCCCAATATTTTCCGCCTTAATACATAATCTAATTTAGATTGCACTGAACATTTTTTAAATGAAGTGACAATGTAAAACGTAATTTCTTTTTATTTCAGTTTTTTCTGCTATTGGACAAAAAGAGCAACTAGAAGTAAATACTATGCTTTTACAGATTTAAATGCTTATTATATAAAATGTAAGGAAAAGTAAAGTAAATTATATTATATAAAAATAATTTTGAAAGTTTATTAATTATTAGATTAAATTAGAAAAATTACCAAAAACGAATATTTATACCTAATTATAGCGTTCATAAAATAATTCTAAAGTTTAAAAAATGTATTTTTTGTGATACAATATTTTTTAAACTTACAAGAAACATTACTAATATACGTGTAACATGAGGAAATTTATACCTGTTTACATTGGACTGCAAACCTAAAAAACTTACGTTTTTTTTTTTTTTTTTTTTTTTTTTTTTTTTAACTGAGAAAAACATACATTGAACCAGAAAATGTATTTAATTAAATGTATCTTACCATCATGTGGTAGTCATTTGAAATATATTTGATTTCACGCATTAAATAAAATTTCTGGTTAAAATAAAATATTTTTATTTGAATGTGAGTCTCCCGCTATAATATGGAGTTTTGGCAAGTTTGGTACTGATTATTATATTGGGAATTGTCACGCAATGATATCACAAATATAATTTTTTACTCAAAGTATGGGGGTCTTCAAACTGTGGCTCGCGGCGTATCAAGATTTCGCTATTTTAATATAGAAAAATTTTCAGTATTTAATGACAAAATTTTGCGATTAAATAAAGCGAAGACTAAGTTTCGGAATTTGTATTGGCAAATGACTTTCAGGGAAAATGTTGAAGACCATTATTCTAAGTTAATGCTTTATGTGAATCTCTTTCCATATGTTTATCCTTCGAAACCAAGAAAATATGTTAATGCTGACATTTCTGTTAGTTAAATAAACACTACATTACAATTGAAAAAACGTCCATTTTAACTCTAGAACGCCCGGAAATTTTACCCAAGCTTCAGAAAAATATTTCACTCCAGAATATTTATTTAAAATTATTTAGCTGATTTATTTAACGTATTTCTGCGTGGTTCGAATTTAAATTATTTTATGAAAAAATTTCTGGTTCAAATTGGCATTTAATTATTTGGTTGGAGTCGATTCGACTCCTTCCGAGCGTTCTGGTGTTAAATTAAACCCACAGCAAGTAAGCCTGGAATGATATTAACCCAGGTCAACAATATCACAGATATTTTTTCGATGCTACATACTTTTTTACAATTTTGTAAAATCTAATTTATTAATTCCATTCAATTAGAATATTAGAATTCTACTTTTCATCTCTCTTTAAAGATGCTATTTTTGGAGTTCTGAGAGTGGTCTTCTAGGTGTTCAATCTATTTTTTAAAAGCATAATGTGGCTATTATAAGGCACACAAAGACAAAAAATTCATTACATTTTATTTTCAATTTCGTTAATTTTTCATTTTTAAATACTGACGAATCCTATTGGCACTGAAAAAAAAAAGCCTTTTTCTCATCATCGGGAAACACCCGTACAAACATGCAAGTTTGCCTGTTCGGTGTAAGTTCGGTGTAAATGTCGCTTAAAATATTCTACAACTAAGCTTTATTTCGTTTATTGTTAAGGTAATGGTCCTAGTTGTATACACAGTTAAGAAATTTTTTATCTTTTATCCGGCCTGAAGAGTAAGCACTAGAGTGACTTTACGCATATGTAACTTTATAGATGAGAGTGGAGATATGCATATAGGACCATTCATATGCCAGAATGAATTTTTTGTCCAAACTATGACAACCTAACCATGTGACTCCTGAGTGCCCTTTAACCCATTTAAAGCGGAAAGTTTTGCTGGATATGTGTATTAAACTTAGAATATCTGAAATCATATAGTCAACTGTACCTGTATTTTTCAGAGCCATTAAACCTGGGAGACTATCTGAAGAGATTAGAAATGATTTGTAATCAAATGAATCCGACCAAACCACAGCGTTTTTAATGGCAAAAGGTTCAGCTTGGAAAACGGAATTCCCTACGGAAAGACGAGCATTCCAAGCATGTATTGAGGAGTTCTCTTTAAATGTTCAAAAGGCGGATCCTGCCCCCTGATCAGATTTTGAACCGTCTGTGAAGATATGTATTGTGTCGTCGTTATATTGAGGTAAGTCTCCTTCATGGATACCATCCCATGTCGGATCTATGACATATTTTGAGCATTTACAGTAAAATTAAGGCGCAAAATAATTTTCAGTAGAGATCCCCTATCTAATCATCGACGAGAATTCTACTTCGCAATGCTTTAGAAAGACGCTTTAATTACATCATTTTCTGATTTGCAGATAAAAATATAATAAATGCGATCACGCCGAAATATATGATATTTAAAAAGTACACAGAGATTATTTATACGCTGTTACTTAATTGAAACATTGCTTACTGTGTGACAACTTATACATTTTTTCATTTCATCCGATGTTCATTAAATTATGCAAATTACGTTACAGACTTCCAATTGATCATTTATATTATCAAAAAATTTTTATAAAAATTTATAATTCAAATGTAATTATTGATTTTTATAAAAAATGGAAAAAGGGGCTGCATTGTAAAATGAAATAGAATAAATATTAATTCTCCTAAAAAGAGATAAAAAAAATTATGTCATGTCATTTTGATACTTTTTGAACAAGTGATGCAACTGTAGTTTTCCCCGTGATTATGAATTAGTTACTTTCGTTCATCATAAGAATTTAGATGCAATTTATACTTAAGAACAATATAATCAAAATTCAATAACGTTTAATATTTTGTAACAATTGCTTTTTCAGTTGGGTGATAAATTTATAAAATAATTTGTGAGAAAATTTCAAGAGGATATTTTTTTACAATGACACGATCTCAATGAACCCTTGAAAATGACATTTAGAAGAGATGATGTTATTAACATATTAAATTGCGAATCATTTGTTTATGGAATACATTAGGTGCCTTTAAATCTATGTTATATAATTGATACGCCTAAAAGGAACATTGGAATAGTTAACGGGAAAATGATTAACGAAATAATAGCTATTGAAATTTATGAAGTAATTTGTAAATATGGTATACTGGTATTATCATGTAAAAAAAAAAATTCTTATTTCAAAAATTATTTTAAAAAATGACAGTTTTGCACCCTCATAATAAGCATAAATTAATCTTAGAAAAGGTTAACACTTTTTTGACAAGCTATTAGTATACTCGTGTTTATTCAATCAAAAGACATTAACTAAAGGTATGTTTTGAAACTTAACATACAGTGAGCAAAAAAAGTATTTGCACACCAGTAAATTTGTTGTAGCATATGTATAAATAAATAAAAAGCAACTAAGAATTAAAAATACCAACACTTTTACAAAACAAATTAACATATTTAATATCTGACTTAATAATTATATTTAAAATATGAAAACATAAAAAAGTAGCATTAATACTGCCAAAAAATATTTGCACACTAGCAATAAAAATAGAACTAGAGGAATTATTTATAAGTTAAAAACAGTGCTAATATTTAGTATGCATGCCCTTTGCTTCAATTACATCTTGTAATCGTCTGGGCATTGATTCTATTAATTTTTGACATGTTTCACTGCTGATTTGTAGCTATTCTTCCCTAAGAGCTTGCTTAAGTTCTGATTTGTTAGAAATTTTCTCTTTTCTTAATTTCTCACCCAAAATATGCCATAAATTTTCAATCCGATTGAGGTCTAGTAATTGTGGTGGCGTTTTCAATTGATTTTTTACATTATAAAGCAACCATAACCTCCTAATATATGCAGTGTGTTTCGGATAGTTATCCTGTTGGAAATAATATGAATTAAGAATTCCTAATTTCAGAGCACTATTAGATAAATGATCTTGAAATATATTAATATATTGTTTAGCATTCATATTGCCTTCAATAAAGGTCATTTCGCCAACTCCGTTAAAAGACACGCAACCCCAAATCATTACATGACCACCGCCATGTTTTACAGTTGGTTTCAAGTTTTTAATTTGAAGAGAAGTATTTGGCTTTCGCCATACAGTTTTCTTACCACCTGAGCCAAAAATATTGAACTTGCTTTCCATAGAAGATGGCTCTATTGTTTAAAAGTTGAGATTTCACAATAAATTTCCGGTCAACAATGCATATAAATAATTTACTTTTAGAGCGCTTTTAAAATCCTTATGTGCCAATCCTATGACGCTTTAAATTCTTATTCCATCTTACAACGTAACTCAAAAACTGTAGGTAATTTTAAAAGCCCATAGTAAATATCTGAAAACAACAGTGGAATATGTAAAAGAATTTTTTTATTTTGAAATAAAACCTCTGTTGAATAGAAATTTCCTACTTTCAGGAGAACCTACTTTTTTTCTGAATATCTAGATAAATTTTGGTTTTCAAGACTATGTTATAGGATTTTCTAGATTCTCCAAAATAAACTTACGAGTATATAGTTATATAGATATAGTAAGATTAAAATATTTGCAATAGATCTTTTAAGATTATACGTCATAATTTATCAATAACTATAAATTAAAACTGGCAATACTGTATCTTAAGAGAAGAAAAAGAATATTTCGAAAAGGATTTTTAATTATCTTAAAATAAGGAAGTACTTTTCAGTTTTGAAAACTATTCAAGACGAAGTTATAAGACCAAATTTTATTGGATCGACTTTGTTTGTAAACTTTGCTGTTATTCTTTTGTTTCCCATTAACACATTTGCTTCTTTAGCGCAAGTATGCGTTTATTTCGGGAATTTCTTCCGAAATTCCATATCCATACAGAATCTCCGAAATGAAATTATTACTTTATGTAATCACGAAACATTTATCTATAAATAATGCAGAAATGCTGTTCAGAATTTCTGGTATGATTTCAGAATTTCTGAATAAATAAAATCCTGAAATGCACGAATATATGCGCTAATGATGCAAATGGGTTAACAGGTGGGTGTCTAATGTGGTAAATTTACATATTGTATATCATGGCTATACGCATACTTGCCAACCTTCTGTTATTCTTCTGTAAAATCTCGGTTAATTTGATACAGTTTAAACCCGTTTAGGACAAAAAACTTCCCTAAAACATAGGATAAAATAAGCTCCTCATAGCAACATGTAACTAAATAAATAAAGGTATACCAAATAATTTTTCTGGTTCAAAACCTGTTTAACCAGTTGTGAGTCAAATTAGACCACATTTTACATAAGTATATTTGGAGGTTGGTGAGTATGCTGTACAGGGCTGAAAATGTAAATATTGGGCTGTCAGAAAAGTTATATCACATAGCTGCCAATTTTTAAGCTTTTTTTGTTACTGCTACTTCTGAATAGTTTTCTTCTGAATAGAATTCTTCATATTATTTAATTGCAGAAATGCTACGATTAAGCATATGGATGATTGCTATTCGAAATGCTGGTGACAAATAAGGCGTAAAAGGTGGAAGATAAGCGTCATGACATTTCCGACAATCCAATAATAACAGAATGGAAATGAACGTATATATATATATATATATATATATATATATACTATTTTATTTCTCCTTAACATGTTTACACATAATTCAGTAAATTTACTTCTTCTGAGAGAATGGTTATACGGGGTAGAAAACTTAACTAATAAATTAAAGTTTCCTTATCTTGTAGGCGCCTAATTCAGTAAATATATTTTTTATCAGGACTTCTACACAGGACTAGAAAGGTAATTAACACTGAAATTGAAATAAAATGATATTTTTGTCAAAAAACTTTAAAAAATATAAAAAGCCTTTTATTTGCCCTTAAAAGCTACTTTTTTTACAGAGTTCTGAATTATGGTGTAACAGTATGATATTGTATAGAAACGTGGTATAAATATTTTATTCGGTAAAGAAAAAAATAAAAAAATAAAATAAACTAATGTTTTCACTTTAGCATTTTGTTGCATGCAGGGCTAACATGATTTTTGAATTTCAGTACCACTATTTACGAATAATAATTATTGCCTTATTTATTCACAAAATTTGTAATAATATTCTTTGATTAAATAAGGCGATGTTTACCCGTTCATAAAAAGTGGTACTTAAATGAAAACTACACGAACTCTCTGTATGGTGTATCACACATGATACGTATCAACAATAAGTGCAACATACTTTAAAATGTCGTTGTAACGAGCGCTAGTATAATGAAATGTTCGGAATTCGAAATTAATTTTAGGCTTCTTCTCTTTTTCCTTTCTAATCTTCCTTTTGAACAATTTATTGACACAATAATTGCTAAAGAAAATACGCAAGAAAATATTTGATTTCTCGAACTTTTATGTTATGAACATCAGATATACAAAAGGTGTGGTCAGCTCGTGTTTTCAATACAGGAATCTAAAACAGGAGTCAACTATGTTGGCTAGCAATTTTATGCCTCTTGAACTATTAATAGTAACACAAAAAATTACAGTGAATTCCTGAAATATATATTTTTAATGAATCGAGAATATTAATTTAATAATGTTTATTATTTCAAAACGATAATTTATATGTGGCTGACTATCAATTCTCCAATTTCAAGACTCTGTATCCACACTGTAAACGAAAAATAGGGACTAAAATACAGAAATTTGTAATGGCAATCGAGACGCCGCACAGTGTAAGATTTCACGAATCTAGCGGGTCAAAATTCAATTTAGGAAAATTACCGATATTAAAGTAATAAAATTGATCTTACTAGAGATAAAATGGTTATGTAATTATGAAAAAATACAGTGAAACTTACCTGTGCGACCACCTTCATTAAGCGACAACCTCCCTGAACGACCATTTTTTCATGGAACGAAATTTATTCCCATACGCTCATTACTAATTTTACCTCCATTCAGAGACCATTCTAGTTGGACTCCCTCCATGAGTGACCAATTTCTTTGAAGAGAATTAAACAAATTCAGTTTTTTCCTGGTCGCTTGAAGAAGGTTTTATTACAAAAATAATTCCGGAATTCGCATTTATCAACAAACTTCTAAACTAAGTTTAGAACTTTTTTTTAATTCCAGTAACTTTTATGTGTTTAAACCCCTTTGTACCTTTTATTGAGATGTTAATGTCATGATTTGTAATGCTTAAAGGAAGATATATTGCTAGCGACCACTGCAGCATCCTTAAAAAAATCTTCCTTTTTCTATTTCCTACATTAATATTATCTTCCCCTTGTTTTGGAGTTTTTCTCGTTTAAGTCTAAATCTTTCAATTATATTTTTTTTCTTTCTGCGATACTTCATTTTTCTTCAGATTTTCGGAACTGCTATTTCTTTACATCAAATCTATAATCAATATGTAAGAGGCATTCCATAAATCTTAATTGTACATGTTGTGCCGATAAGCCCCAAGAAAATTTGTGAGTATTATTCGTATATTATCGAATCATTTTTAAGTTATTCACCACCTTGAATTTTCCGTTACAGACATTGCATTTGTAAGTTGCTTTATTTGAAGATAGAATGCCGCACATTGTGCTATCTACCACCGTGTCTTCAAATTTGTGCTCTATGTCATACGTCTGAACATTGAATTCTACTACAGCTAGTGCAAGAGCTGTAAAGATTTAATTTCTGACAATTTCAAATTCTTCTGTTATTGAATGATCAGTTTTCATGATGAACTTAAACTTTATAGATCTAGGGTAAGAAGTAGATGACGGCTGTGGATTTACCCATTATAAAATTTTGATTTTCTTCATTACAGCCCCTTTTTATATGACCAGTATCCTGTTTTTTCAACGATTTTTTAAAATGTCGTTGCTCTTTAGGGGCTTTCAGATATATTTTTAACACATCCATAGCATCCTTTTTTTCTAGATTGTCTCAGTTTTAAACACATGGCGCGTGGTTATTCATTTGTGTTCTGGGAATAACGAATGCAAATTTTGTCTTTTGATTTCGGTCCACTTAAATAAAAAAATTTGTTTGGTTGTCCAACCTTTTTCTGGTAGTAATTATTACTCCTGCCCTGTAAATATATTTATTGTTAATGTTCGAATCCGTCCATCTCTTATTTTACTTCAAAAAACGTTCTCTAAGAGATGTCAGTTTCTACATCTTTGATTACTGCCAATTATAAATGAATGGATCAGCCGCCTAATCTGGTCTATCATAACAGATGAGCAATGTTGAAGATTATATTTGTGTAATAAATAGTCTATCAGGATATTTTTAGAATTAACGGAGGATGATTCATGTCTAGTAACATAATTTTTTAAAATCTCATATAATTCTCATTTCGAAATTTACACTTCCGTACCTGATAAAAAATTGCTTATATTCAAGAGTTGCAAATAGTGGCAGATGAAATTGATTTATTCTATATCTAGTATATGCATACATAATTACAAAAAAATTATATTACAATGTACAATCGTGTACAAAATTTTTTGCAGCTTTTTAAAATTTATCATATGCTATTAAATTTTCAAATAATTTTTATATTGACTTAAAAAATTATTTTTTAAATATAACACTTCTAAATAACTATTGTAACAGTAAGATACAAAGTATCTACATTGTTGCAAAGATTCCACACTATAATTAAAAAATATTTACAGAATAAGTATGTTTTTATTTTTGCCAAAAAATATCAATGGCAATTACAACTACAGAATCGCCATTCTAAAAAGATTGAAAAAAAAAATTGGTTTTTGAGCCTATTTTTGATGGTGTTGATGTGGAGTTAGGCTGCTATCACTGTACATTTTTTTTCCTCCAATGTGCTAAATGTTATTTAAAATATCTAAAAGTGAAATTACTGCAAGTCGATTTTTGGACTTTTTTCCCGCTAGATTTGCAAAATCTTACACTGTGCGCCGGTACTATCTCGTATTTTAGCGGAAAATTTCCCCCATAAATTGCAGAAAATTTTCCGTTTTTGTAGAATTTAAGTATGAAAATTTCCGTTAAAATACGGAAATAGTACTGACGCCTGGATTGCTAAGACTATAATCATTATATGACGTGTTCCTTCCTTGCAAAATCTCATACGAATAATACTTCCCCCCTTTCTAGTTACAAGATGCAAAAAATACTGATTTTTTAATTTTTTAGAATATAAAAGGTTACAATTCAGAAAGAATATAAATAATGTTCAACTAATGTTTAAATTTGAAGGTCGCAATTTTTCCCACACTTTTTAATTTTTTTATTGTCACCACTGGCGTTCGAAAGAACCCGCCAATTTATTTGTGTAATTTATTCAGTTTTCTTTCTTAATTAAATTAACTTTTTTATAAATGTGTTGTCTATTACATTGATATTATTACTAGACATTTAAACCTATTCTTCTTTTGCATGAAAAGTTGATATTTAGGCTTTAAAAGGTGTTGAAGCACGGAGTACGCTGCCTGTGTTTTTATATTGCTACAAACAGTCTGTCTTAAATAAATTAGTTTTTTATTAGCAATTTAATATTTATTACTTTTATACTACTGGATACTATATTACTGGATATTGCATTAAACAAAAACATCATTAAAAGTTGTTACAAATTCATTAAAATGTCTTGCCGCATGGAGCAGGCCACTCGTGGTTTTGTGTTACCAAAACCCGTCCATGTCTTTAAAAGTTAAGTTCTGATTTTTAAAATATAGATGAACCCACAAAAACTATACTATCTAATTAAAAAAAAATTCAGATTTCAGAATTTTTTCTATATTTTGCTTGTCTCCATTAGTTCAGAACGCATGCGAGGTTTTTTTATACTGCAAAATCGCAATTTTCGACCCCTCGTATAAAAAAAATATCTTAAAATGGAATTTTTATGTAAATGCATTTTGACTTCTTTTCTATAAATTTCCACATACAAAATATGAGAAAAATAAAAAAGGGCCTACTAACACATGAAGAGCTCAGATGATAAAGTTGGTATGTGACAAAAAAATCATTAAATGTTGTTACTTATTCATTAAATTGCCTTGTCACATGGAGTACGCCACTCGTGTTTTTGTGTTACTAAAAACCGTCGTATCTTTAAAAGTTAAGTACTGATTGTTTAAATATAGATAAACCCACAAACACTATACTATTTAATTAAAAAAATGTGTAGATTTTAGATCTTTTTCGATATTTAGCTTATCTTCATTAGTTCGCATGCAAGATTTTTTTAAATGGCAAAATCGCAATTTTTGACCACTGGTATATAAAAAGCAACGTAAAATGGGATTTTTATGAAGATGTAGTTTGATCTCTTTTCTACAGGTTTCCACATACAAAATATGAGAAAAATTAAAAAGTGACCTGGTAACACATGAAGAGCTCAGATGATAAAGTTGATATGTGACAAAAAAAAAAAAAAAAAAAAAAAAAAAGAATTAATCATAAAATTGAAAATAATCAATAGTTCTCTATCATCTGTTTAACTACTATTTGGAAAACCTAATACTCACAGAGATTTTAAACCTTAAATGCATAGTAATGCAAATTTGCATCACTTTTTATTTAACTTTTAATAAATAAATTAAGTTCTTCGCTACCACTATATTTATGTAGAAATATTAATACTGTAAAAGTCACATAAATATTCTGCTAAATAAAGCTAAAAATCTATCTTAAAATTTCTCGCGTTTAATCTATAATATATGAATAAAAACACACTGTCACTTAGCACCTTTATCATCTGAGCTCTTCACATGTTTGTCGAAATACTGTGAAATGGCCCCATTGAATTATATTATTTCGCAATTTCCTTTGACTGCTGAACACATCTTTCGTGCTTTTTGTGCCGTTTGTTTTCAGATTCACCTAACAATCTTTTAATCAAAGAAGAGCACTAGAAAAAGAGTTGATAAAAAATATATTTCCCAAAAATTTAATTTATAATAAATCCTTTTTTCGCTTTCTCTCTTCTCTCTCTCTCTCTCTAAGTCAGTATCATATATGCAAAAAGACTACGTTAATATTTTGTCTGTGTCTTGCCCATTTAAATAAATTTCCATAATTTAAGATGATACTATGAACTTCTGAATGTTTATTAAATTTGAGTTTTAGTTTGACGATGTACTTGACCAATAATCATCAATATATTATTTATCTTACTGTGTATTGTAGGTCTGCAAATAGAAAATAGACTGAGAATTGTATTAAGAAAGAAAAGGGAAACGTTAAATAGCACAAAAGTAAAGATGTATAAAAAGGTGCATGCAGCTGTTTCGAAGTTTCAAGCATTCCTCATCAGTGCACTGATGATGGAGCTTTAGAAGCTCCGAAACAGCTATATGCACCTTTTTTATACATTTGTACATCTATGCTATTTAACTTTGCCCTTTTCTTTCTTAGTATATCGGTACAAAGTTCTGTCCTCCCATTTTAAGTGAGATATGTATTATTTTTGTAAATAAATTAAGAAATTTAGAATTATCATATTCAGATACGATTTTCTATTTTAATCTAGGCATTAAAACAATAATTTCTATAAATATATACACTATGAGTGTGTTTCTGCAACTAAAAATTTTCCAGTTTGTGGTTGTTTCATTTCTAGCGTATTGAAAATTAATATTTTCAAACCTGCTTTTAATGTTCTTGACAAATGACAAATTTTTTCATCAAAGGTAAAATATGTTTGTTTTGAAAATAACGTATTAAAGTAGAGATAGACGTTCAATATAACTTATTAAAAAACTCATGAGCACACACGCACAAAAAATTGTTAAATTATTTTACAATTATGCACTGTAAAAAAAAAAAAAATGGTAACGTTCCATGTAAAGTCCAGGAACGTTTCGCCTTTTCTCAGGTTTTCAGAATAATTTAGCTCTTTCCTGTGAAATTCTGGTTTTCTTATCTGAAACGTTCCTGAACAAAAGTTGGAAACAGCAAAACGCTGCGGCCGCAATTTATTAATTTTTTGCTATAATCCGTTGCTCGCGCGCGAGTGTCGAAAACGAATTCCTTAAATGAATGTAAAAAAATCAATATGGAATGCAAATAAATCAATAGACGACATAATCCTTTACGTCTCTATTGTCAAGATAATTCAGATGAAAATACAATACCTCTGTGACATCCCTAAGAGATTATCTCTCATACTTGTCTGTGGAATGTTTAACAAGCAGACCGTGTAAAAAAAATACACCTATTATTTGGATCTCCATTAACCAGGGGACCATCAAACATGATTCTCACCGATTTTGATTAATTTAAAGTATGTTTTAGAGTTCTTATCTCTAATTATTCTGGTGAAAGGATTTCTTCAAATGGGCCTTAAATTTTCAGAAATTAGATGCCGAGGTTTAGCATACGTTTCAAATACCCATTAGTTTGCAGCTCTCAACGTGTCTTTCGTGGTGTGGACTCAGAAAGCTCGCACGCCACTCGTACGGCCCGAGTTCTATGCTACCTCTTGACTTTTTTTTTTCTTTTTTAATTAATTTTATATTTTAACACTTTATTACAATTTGATTTAAATTTTATATATATTTGACACTTTGAATTGCTGCAAATTTGATTTTTTTTTCGGAAAAAATATACAATTACATTTAGGTTTTTTTTTTCATGAAAATTTATATGTATTTTATCTAACTTGTAAACTAACATAATTACTGACGAAAATCCAAAATATTTTATGTCTAGATTTTTTTTCTAATTATTATTTACATTTATATATTTTTATATTTTAAGCAAAGTTCAGAAACAATATATCATATATATATTTACTTTATTGAATTTTAACTGAAAATTTATTTTTTAGTGTAAATTATAAATAATAATTTTGATGTCAATTTCAAAATATTTTTTCATTCTAACAAATAATGATAATAAAGCGAAAATTGTCAACTGGAAATGTAAAAATCGTCTGCGGATCCCGCATGCTGTGAAATGTCAGTAATGTTTTGCTGTCAACAGAAATATTCCTGGTATTTCGCAGGAAACTTACTGGCATTTCTGTAGAAAGTTTTTAACATATACAGTAAAGTTCCAGTCATTTTCAAGAAATGTTTCTTGGAAATAATGGTCAACTCAGCTGCCCATTTTTTCCCAGGAAAGTTGCGGAATTTTTTTTACAGCGTGCTATGCTAATGCTAAGCATAAGTCATATAAAATGTTTTTGAATACTGTTTGAAAGATTGATACTATAAAAAGAGCAACAAAGCTAGTTAAATATTGTTTATATAAAGAATAATATTTATTAGCCTCATATCTTTTACTTAATTCAATCATCGTGTTTGATACATCTCAAAGATACATATATAAGAAAAAGATATGATGTATATCAAGAAATACACACGGAAATCAACATTGTATAAATCGTCTAATTTATTTAACCATTTACTGCATGATGTATCATAAATGAGACATGCCAATAAATGCTAAAAATTTACAAACGCAGAAAATTTTTTCACGAAACAAGTCTTATTCCAGATCAGTGTGTAATTAGGTGAATCAAATGACACCAGTTATGTCTAAAATGAATGGGATTTATTTCACTTCTGTCAGCATGATTTTAATAGATAAACTTTGAATAGTGCATTTTGTGTCACCTATATCACAAATGATAAAATTCAAAAATTTTCTTTTAAAAAATTAATTTTCTTTAAAAAAATTAATTTTCTTTCTTCTTTACTACTCAAAGAGTCAATTATTATTTTTTTTAATATTAGAAATAATCATACAGCAAAGGGCTAAATGTACAAAGATGTTGAAAATATTCCACATACAGATATAATATACAGGGCTGCCACAGGCGATTATTTTTATATTCTGTCCGCACCACTATTTTTAAAAAATACATTTTGAAGTATATTTCCCTTGCAAATTTTGTCAAAGCATATTTAAAAGATTTTTGTTTTGAAAAAGGGGTGCGAAATTGAATTAAAAAATAATCCCCTGTGGCAGTCCTGAATATATATGAAGAACATACAAAGAGACAAAGAGAGTGCAAGTGCTCTAAACTATTTAAAAATATAGAAAACTTCATTCACATAACAATATACATCATGAACGAAAGGGTTAACGTAATGTACATTATCTGCATGAAGTACATGTTAAAGCAAAAAGAAATTTGAAATTAACTTGAATTTTGGCGAACTTTGCTTGCATTATTCTTCTGTTTGATTACATGCAATTTTATTTTATGTAAAAGAGGTATTTTGAATTCTTCCTCCTCCCCTTGCAGTAAAATCTGTGGGAAGAAAACTGATCGATTTCAAGAAACAACTATCTTATTTCAAAGAACATCTCTTGGGATGCAGGAGACAAAGGATATTTTGGGAGGGGATTTGGCAGACAGCCGTAAATGCAAGTGGCTTGTTTCAAGCGAAGATGTGACCGGAATGAAATAGAGTTGGAATAGCTTCGTTACTTCAGTCTTCATAGCCTTTTGCTTTCTACTCTTACGATGAAGAGATATGCCTTTGATTCATTACTTTTTCTAAAGCCACTGTACTGTAATATTTTCAACTATTCTTTAAAAAGTCTAGTGTAACATAAATTGCTTGTTTAGATCTGTTAGTTTTATTTTTTTTCCTCCCAGGATTTCTTTCTGTTTATTTTAAAGTTTATTTCTCAACGTACAAATATTTAACTCTTCAAAGTGGTCTTAATCTTTAGATATTCTGCAATTAAAAATATTTCCTTCGTTTATTTATTTTTTTATTTTACTAAAACATTATTTTACTAACCATGTACATTTTACATTGAATTTTTTTTTCATTATTTACATTTGATTACTTACTTTATATACTTATTACTTACATGTCTCTGATCCATTACTGTTTAATTACTGTTTATTTTTACAAGGTTCGTACGACTCCTGTAATTTCCAGACTAGGAAATTATTCGGTATCACTATCTTCTTAGTGAAAATCACCCTTTAAAAAAGGCGAAATTTCGCGCGTTTAACCTAACTTTATTTCTCTATAAAAAATAATGATATTTCTCCTGGAATATTCCCTGGTCTGTGCGAAGCCTGCTTTCCAGCGCAAGAGATTAAAACTCACGTGGTATAAATGTTGGATCACTCCCTGCACGTCTTATCAATTTTAAGTTTATTCTTCAATGCATAAATTTTGAATTAAATGAATTTTCCTTTCCGAACTTTATTTTTTTTATACATATGTTTAACACTGGATATCGTTATTCTTAAAAATATTTATTACCAGAGAATTTCAACAACTAATTAAAGCGAAGATTACAAATCCAAAATACTAATTCATTCAGCTGCTCTTAGAGAACAACTAAAAATAAGCTCACTCTATAACCGATATCTTTCTGAATTTTCACGATATTTGACTGGGTTTTTTTTATGAGTTGCTCCATAGAATTGGTTGTTAAATTACGTAACAAAATCCATGTTATCAGTTGCGCATGCGCAGATAAATACTATTTCATGCAACCGCTCATATTTCATAAAATATTTAATACATTTATATTCCACTTGCACTATATTATTTCTACTACATTTTGCTAATTTTACTGAAAATGGCATTAAATTTGGTTTAAAACCCTGCATGATATAAGCTAAACACATGAAAAATTTTCATGAACTTAAAAAAAAATTGCTATATCTCCATGAATATACTCGCTATTCTTACACGAATCAGTAAACATGCTGTACAGTATTCACATATTTGTATTCTGCAGCGATAGATCATTCTGTGTATTTTACTTTACAGAGTGATCCCAAATATTATTATTTTTCTTTGAATTTTTTTGTTCCCCTAATTGTCGTACTTATCAAATCTACGTTGATAAATATGAGGTCAAACATATTCTTTATAATCCTGAAGTCCCAGAGGAATCCGACAAGTATAGTTTTAAATATTTGACAAACTGTCTAAATTTGAAAGTGTCCGGCGATTAATACCTATATAGTATAATATATATATTTATATAAATACTTTGTATATTAATTATTTTTTTATCGTTTTATAAGATTGTGCTAAAAATAATGGCTGTTTCTGTTTTTGAATTTTTAAACAATTTCTTTTTATACATTTCTTTTAGGTGGTTGGAAACAGTTTTAAAACATCCCTCAAGTTCAAAAGAAATTTCTGGAGCCATCATATACGGATTGGCTTCATCTAATGCTTTCCTTTTTTCAGTGTTAGTGACAGAATCAACCCTGCGAACCTCTTAAGGGGCCGCTGCAAGGAAACTCACCGATCGAGAAATCTCATGTTAACCTATGGAAAATTTTTGAAGCGCAATTACTCATTACCTAATATAATTATGAAAATGCCGTTTTCACCATAAGAAAGAAGATGTCAGATTCTGATGATGTGCGTTTTTAAAATTATCTCCGTAAATTTTAAGTACATAAAAAATCTTTATAAAGTTTGAAATTTCCAATTGAGTAAATATTATCATCTTACTAAGAATATTTAAAATTTACATAGACAATTTTTAAAAATGCACATCATGGGTATCTGACGTCTACTTTCTCATGGTGAAAACGGATGGTTAAAAATTGTCTATGTAAATTTTCAGTATTCTTAGAAAGATGATAATATTTATTCAATTGGAAACTTCAAACTTTATAAAAAAATTTTATGTACTTAAAATTTACGGAGATAATTTTTAAAAACGCACATCATCAGCATCTGAAGTCTACTTTCTGATGGTGAAAACGGTATTTTAATAATTATATTAGGTAATGAGTAATCGCGCTTCAAATTTTTTCCATAGGCTAACATGGGATTTCGCGATCAAGGATTTTCAGTGCAGCGGAGCATTAATTATCAAGATTAATTTTAATTGCGATCGGATTTTATTGATCGGGATTGATTTTAATTGCGATCGGAAAACTTCTGGAACTAATATTCAACTGTGTACTCAACAGTAGCCCCTGGACCAAATGCATGTGTTCGGTCGTATTTATGCTTTGTATTTTTGGCAATAACTTTTATCGTCTGCGTTTGTTCATACGAGTTTATAGAATGTTTTGTTGTGAAAGAGGTAGCCACGAGCGGCTATCTTGTGATATTATTTAATAAAAACGGTGCACTGCAGTTTTGTTATTTTGAGTATTAGTGAGTCTTTAATATGAGCTATCATTATAGTAAATTGAGCACAGACGCCGCGGTCGGACAGATGCCGCAGAGATTGTATTGGCGACACTAGCGCTCCCTAAGACAAATTAAGAATTTCGTTGTGTGCCTAAGTGCTGTCTGTTGTGTTGTATGCGTTTGCACTGCTTAACTATTAGTATTCAAATATTTCTGCCTGCTTATATGCTTCAAACCTGGAAAGTTGCTAAAATTATTCTAATAATGTTTTATTGCATATTTTAAGCCAAATAAGCAGAGATTTCATCCCAAAACCAATTGCAACTGTAGAATAGATCATCGTAGAATACAGACATGTGCTTGCCTTTCTCACGCGTCGCTCACATGACACAAAATGGCGGCGCGGCATCTTATCCTCCACTATGGGCAGATGCCGCACAGAGGTTGAGGGACAGATGCCGCAAAATATATTTTTGTTTTTCAGTTCAATAAATTCATCACTGCGATTTAAGTACAACTAACATTTAAATGAATGTATATTAGCGCATTCTGCTACTTACCAAACTATTCTCAGCAACAATGCTGGTTCTCCATGTGTGAACAAGGAAAACATAGGCCCTTTACAAGTCTCACCATTTAAACTGTTAAACAAAATATCTCTTATCACAATGGTCAAAAGGCCCATACAGCCAAGTAAGAGAAATCAAAAGGATGCAAATATTACAAGCAGAGATTTTATAAACAGTAAAAAAGAAGAATGAAATAAAAAGCAAAATAAACTAGAAAGCGTCAAAGAACGACAGTTTGGTGGAGTAAAATGTTTAAAAAACGGAAAGGAAATATCAACTTGAACACATCTTACTTGAGGAAGAAACTAAAATATGAGTCATCTTCCGATAATGGCGAAATTGTTATTTTATAGATTTTGATGGCAGTGTGTATTGGATTGGAATTTGATGACTCAGAATGTACTGATTGTGTCTGGAGTCTTATCAAGAAACAAAGTCTAAAGCTGACAGGGTTCAGTGCATCAAATTCAATCGATAGCTGCATGACAAAGGCTCACTTTACTTTTGAAACGGGAAGTGTGATGTGATTGTGGGCGAATGGAAATACAAAATTAAAGAATGAGAGGAAATTCCAAAAAAATTAGACTAGGGCCTAAATAGAATATAACTAATGCTTACATTAAGAGCAAACTGCAATGTTCGCCTGGATGTAAACCAGTGATTTATATCTTTTTTGTAATTATGCTGTCTATTGTTTCCAGTAATTATGCTATCCATTCACGTAAATTCAAATGTTTTTCGTTTCATTTTCATTTTTTGTCTTAAGTTTTATTTTTCGAGCTTACACTTTTGCAATTTCGTTAATCTTTTCACAATTTAGTGATATATATAATTTATGTAAGTTTGCTGTTATTTATTTTCAATTTAAGTAGTTTGAGGAAATAAAAATGTGATTTATTTGAAAAAAAAATAAACAGCATAGCTTTTTTCTCCATGCGGCATCTGTACCACACCCCATGCCGCATCATACCCAGCACTTAAAAAATGATGTTAAAAAAGGACGTTTGGGAAAATAATTATGCCTGCTTTATTAAGAGGGTTTTAACTTGTTTAACATAGAAATTAGATTCTAAAGGGTTTGATCAATGATTTATGGTACTTAGTTTGTTGTTTTTTGCTTTATTGTACATTTTACAAGAAGAAAAGAAAAACTGCGGCATCTGTCCTCACTTTACTATATGGTCCGCCAAGCAACGAAGAAGCAGCCTGGGATTAAATCCAACGAGCTTCTAAAATCAAATTTTAAGTTGAGTGAAACGCCGACATGAATGATAAGTGCTAAGAATTCCGTGCTACGAAATTCATCAAAAGCTTATTCGAAAAGTTAGTGAATGTGATTTTTCTTATCTCTACTGTTATATACATACGTTGAACAATGTTTAATGGCGCAAAAAAAAGAGGATTTAAGGCTTATAGCCACTGAAATAAATCTAAATGCTAATGAAAAAATGACAATTGCTGATTTAAACGTTATTATTGAAGACAGTGAAATGTATAAAAAATAAACCAGATTTTGTGAAAGATATAGCAAACGATATAACTGAAAATCGTAAAAATGATGAGCAAAAGCAATATGATCTGGAAAAAATGAAACTTGAAAGATCAAAAAATGAATTAGAACTGGCTAAAATTAAATCTGAAGCTAAATCTAATATTAGTGAGAGTGAAATATAATTATAATCGCTAGATCAATTGATAAAAAGTATTCGAACTTTGACTGTAAAAATTCCTATACGTCCTGAAGGATGGGGTTTATTCTTTTCTTCTTTAGGACGAGCTTTTAAGGCTAAAAATGTTGGAGAGCAATATAAAGCAGCAATTTTGCTAAATTTATTAGGCGACAAAGCATCTAACATAACTTACTTACATGATAGCGATATCGAGAATTATGCAAAAGTAAAAGAAGTAGTGTTAACCCTTACCGGCATGGAGTAATTCTGTTTATAAACTGATGAAATAATGGACTGATACTGCAATTTATAAACGAATTTATTAGAAAATACGAACTTGCTTATTTTCATGTACATTATAATAGGAAAATTTTAGTTAAATATGCTTGGTGCCGTTTGTCAGTTTTGGAATTAAAATTAGGTGTCCTTTTTTAAGGACACCGCGCCGGAAAGGGTTAAAAGAATTTCAACCTACACCTTATTTTTGCTTAGAGCAATTTAGAAAAGCCCTAAAACAACCAAATGAGACTCATGTACAGTTTGCTTCACGTTTAACGACAAACTGGGAATATTATTTAAATTTAAGAAATGTATCCAATTTCGAGGTCTTAAACAACTTATAGGGTAATTCAGGGATTTATGCCGCCTTTTTTTTGAATTTGTGTATAAAGTCCCATGGTGGACATAAATATAAAAAAAAATCATGTTGTGCTATTTAATGTTAAATATACAACGCGTGTACTGCGACAAAAAAAAATAAAAAAAATATTATTTATATTTTTTAACAATCAATTTTTTTCTAAAACATTACACTGCGGCGCGTCACCCGTACATTCAGGCTGAGACGCCGCACTTGTGCGGTAGTTATGCCGCGCTTCCAATAAGAACAGAATGAAATTATAAAAAAAATATTTAAAAAAAAATTTCATATCTGGACTATAATTAACGATGTAATAACAAAATGAAACTAAATGAGTACAATGAAACCTATTAGTAGATTCAAATTAATAATTGTTGCCTACTTTCACTATTAAAATTATCGACTTATTTTTTTACATTAAATTTTAATTGTTATTTCAGCAACAACGTAATATCAATGTATTAGAAAGGGAAAAGAAAAAAAGTAAAATTGCGTTTACATAATTTTTTTTGTTAACCCTTTCGGGACCGGTGGCTTTTACACAAATTTTATTCGGTTGATTCCTCTTTGTTAAAAGAAGTTACCTTTACTTAAATAATCATGAAAATGCTGTAATTAAACAAAGCAAATATTACTTTTCTTTTTTACTAGTGCCAGAAACAAATTTTTTAAGCTCTTTATGAAGGTGCTTATGTGCTCTTATGGTCTCAAATGGGTTAAGAGACCTGTTTTTTCGACTACAAAAAGTGTCGAAAAGTACAATCTTTATGTAACTACATTTAAACACATGCTGCAACGAATCCAATTACACTTCCTCTTTTTTGGAGTAGTTTGCAAAGAACGTCTGCGTTACGCGTAATCCAACTTTTCATTATTATCATCTAGACCTGCATCTTTCTTGCACTTCTTACTTTTTAATTTCCCCCTTTTCTCCTTTGGTTTTAGCAAACCTGATAACATGCCTAACATGGTTAGTCTGTGCAAAAAGAAAAAAGAAAAGTTAATAACACTTAATTATCCCGTACAAAAGTAACTGCGGCATGTATACCGGAATAGCAGTGCGGCATGTATCCCATTTTGCATGGCGCAGACGTCGGCTATCACAGTTACATGCCATCGCTAAGGGTATAGGCGTAAACATACACACAGTACTCTATACAAACGCTACACTTAGTTTTGACTTCGAAATCATACATGCATTTAGTAATTAGTGTATGAAAAGTATTTAAACATAACGTGATTAAAAGTTTGGACAGTTAAATCATGCACTTACGTCAAGTTAAGGATTGTACTTCTACAAGTAAACATCGAAATGGGATTCACGGTATACACTGGTTAAAATAATCTCATTGCGCACCTATACTGTGCGTTTGACGACAATCTATCGATAATTACAAGAAATACAAGGGGTGCGGCATCTATCCCGTGTGCGGCGACTCTCCCGGAGTTACCCTAGTATCGGATAAATTATATCAAACATTAGATAGAGAAACAGCTTCCCACATTAGTGTGAGGCATGGAGATAAATGGTTTTTACCAGAAGAGTTGGGAGGAGAGATTGATTTATATTTCACATCACGCGGAAAATCTCTTATTGAGAATTTTAGTGTTAATCGTAAGCATACTAACTCCAAAAGTGTATCTAAAGAATTTTTTTCAGATGTTAAAACATTAAATTGTATTTTGTGCCACGAACATCACACTCTTTTAAAATGCCCGCATTATTTAAAATTAGCTGTCAATGAAAGGGTGGACGTTATAAAATGTAACAAGTTATGCTTTAATTGTTCAAATTCAAATTCAGTTGCAAATTGTCCATCAAAGTACACGTGCTTTTGTAAAAAACGTCATCATAAAACTATACATTTCCACAAAACAAGTAACAGCACATACGTGAAAGAATATGTTTCATCTGAACAAAATAAACAAGGGAAGGTAAATGTGGAAGAATGTTTAGATTCTAGGCCAACAAATTATGGCACACCAGTCTTGAACGCTAATGCAGAAGAGTTCGATGAGAAAACCTTTATTAGTAACTATTCGAATAAAAAGAGCAAAGTTTTGCTTTCAACTGTAATATGTTTTCTAATTGATGAATCGGGATGTAAATATAGAGTAAAGTGTTTATTAGATGTAGGCAGCGAGTCTAATATTTTATTCCGCCGTTTAATAGAGCTAATGCATTTAAAAAAAGAGAGAACAAATATCTTAGTTTCAGGTCTAAATGATGCTACCTTGGTAATAAATCATAAAGTTAATCCATCAATATGCAATAGAGATGAAAGTTTTGTGAAAAATTTAGATTTCTTGGTAGTTCCAAAAATAACTGCAGATTTAACGCCTTCTCATCCAATTGAAATCTCAATAGAAGATTTACCTAATGTAAAATTAGCAGATGATAGTTTCAATATCCCAGAACATGTAGATATGCTCTTAGGACCAGGAATTTTTTATGAGCTTTTGAGACCGGGATAAATTCGTGTTAATAATTCTGATCTTATTTTGCTTGACACAGTTTTTGGTTTTGTTGTATCGGGAAGTTTTCCGACAGAGAATGAAAATAAAGTTCACTGTGGTTTATAAAGAAAGAAATTAATCTAGGCAAGACACTCAGAAAATTCTGGGAGATAGAAAATATCGAGGTTGAAAAATCAAAAAGTAAAGAGACTTTAATTTGTGACTAACACTTCGTAAAAAATTATACGCGACACAAAAACGGTAAATAGGTTGTTAAAATGCCCTTAAAAGAGAATCCAGCTATTTTAAGAAACTCAAAACAAATCGCAACGAAAAAATTAAATTCTTAATGGAATCGTCTAGCAAAAGATCCTGAGTACTTAAGACTATATTCAGACTTCTTAAAAGAATATCAACAGTTAGGCCACATGGTTGAACTTAACGAAAGCGAGCAAGAAAATGGATCCTATTACATTCCTTATCTTGGAGTGTATAGAGGAATAGAAAAAAGTATATCAACGCCTTTGAGAGTTGTATTTAACGCGTCTTTCTTAACGACTAAGGGAAACTTATTTAATTCTATTCAATATAATACAAGACTGTAATACAAGATGATTATTCTCAAGTATGGTGAGATTTAGAAAATATATCGCCGCTTTCACTGCAGACATTCAAAAAATGTATAGAGCAATCTCTATTCATCCAGATCAGAGGAAGTTTTATGGAAGGAAAGTCTTAACGAGCCAATTAAAAATTTTGAATTAACGACAGTTACTTATGATACTGTTAGCGCACCTTTTTTGGCCGTGAGAACATTACTTCAATTGTCTAAGGATGAAGGAAGCAAGTTTCCTTTAGCAGCATCCGTACTGAGAGAAGACATGTATTGTATATGGATGACATTCTATCTGGAGCTGATTCTTTAAGTTCTGCATTAGAACTGCAAAATCACAAAATAGAAATTTTAAACAGTGCAGGAATGTTATTACATAAATGGTGTAGTAATGCTCAACAACTTTGTCAAACAAATGGCAAAATATACCCCTTTGATGATTCAGAAGAATCTAAAGCGTTAGGTGTTTTGTGGAATTCGAAAAAAAGTTGTTTATGTTTCAATGTTAAAATTCATAATGATGTAAATGTCACTAAGAGACAAGTGTTATCAACTATAATCAAGTATATTCGATCCCTTAGGTTCAGTATCTCCTGTTATAATTAAAGCAAAAATATTTATGCAGAAGTTATGGTTATTACAATTAAATTGGGATGATTTGCTAAAGAAGAAAGAGGCTAAGGAATGGAAAGAGTTTTCTCATACCCTACAATTAATTAATAAATTTGAAATTAGTAGGTGTATTTTATTGAAAGATGAAATTATGATCGAGTTACACGGTTTCAGCGACGCATCTGAAGCAGCCTATGGTGCAGTAATTTACTGCAAATCAGTGACAGAATCAGGTCAAGTGTCTGTAAAATTAGTGACAAGTTAATCCAGAGTTTCTCCCTTAAAGCAATTAACTGTTCCAAAACTTGAACTTTGTGCAGCAGTTTTATTGACAAAGCTTATTAAACGAGTGACTTTTGCTCTCAAGATTATTGTAAACAAAATCTTCTTGTGGTCCGATTCCATGATACACTGTTAAAAATTTCACGAAAAATTACCTCTGCTTTTAAAGACTATTTTCTGTCAAATGAGAACGCTACATAAACGCCTATGAAGCGTTCTCATTGGTCAGAAAATAGATAGTCTTTAAAAACAGAGGTAATTTTTCTCGACATTTTTAACAGTGTAGTATTATCCTGGATTAAAAATGAACCATACGTTCTAAAAACTTTTGTTGCGAATAGGATTTCTACAATACAAGGACTAACTGAGGGAATGCAGTGGTGACATGTTCCATCTTAGCATAACCCTGCTGACATTCTAACAAGAGGAGTTAATCCTGATAAGCTATTCTCAAATGAGTTATGGTGGAGTGGTCCATTGTTCCTAAAGGAAAAAGACTATCCCAATACAAATATTCCTGCAGCAGTTAATTCCAATGACTTTTCAAACGAACTTAATAATATTAATATAAGTGACTTTAAAAGCATATCTGTTTTTAGAGTTTCTATTAATTCTTTTGTGCATGATATAATTGATTTAAGTAATAACTATAGTAAAATAATTCGTATTTTAGGATTTATTTTCAGGTTTCTTAGTAATTGTAAAAAAGAAAAAAAGGAGGGTCCTCTGGACTTCGAAGAGCTCAACAAAGCAGAAAGTTTTTTGTTAAAAAGTGTTCAACGTGAGTTTTTTGACAAGGAAATAAAATCCTCGCAAAAATCAGGTAATATTAATCATAATAGTCAGGTAAAAAACCTCCATCCATTTCTTGATAAAGAAGGTCTTCTAAGAGTAGGAGGTAGGTTAGCGAACAGTAACTTAAATGCCAACCAAAAATTTCCAATATTACTAAACAATAAATATAAACTTACTCAAATGATAGTAGAAAACTTTCATAAACGGTATTTACATTTAGATCCACAAGCTTTACTTTTTCAGTTAAGGCAGAAGTTTTGGCTTTTAAATGGTCGTGCAAAATGTAGGAAAAAATTCATAATTGTTGCATGTTTCATGTTATAAATATTGAAAAACGTTTTAATCTTTCTTAAATCAATAAGCTTTATAAGATATTTTGAGTGCAATATGTAAAGATAAGCTAATTTCTGTGTGATTGAATGTATTATGTTTTATCAAAGAAAACATTCATACAAAATGTGCTTTGAGTGTGTATATAGGGTGATTCATAAATATCGAAACAATAGGCTACTCCTTAAATATTGCCCCTAGGCACATACTTCCAATTGCAAAGTTTCATGAAAAAAGGTGCAAAATTTGGTGAGATAAGTTTCAACTCCATGGGGGGTCTATATGAGAAAATACAAAAATTAAATTTTTATACGGCCCCCGTAGAGTAAAATTCCCAATTAGGAAATTTTTCCTTATCCATTCCTAAATTAAACACAAAAAAATTCATCCCGATATCTTCAAAATTCGCAGAGATATCAAAATCCAAAATTCGTGACTTACACCATTTATCCATGCCTCTGAGTGACGAGTTTTTGACTCATTTTGAATGCAAGATAGGGATCATCCACAAATTGTACATTATTAAAAGTCGATATAAGACAGTTCGTCTCCTTTGGACATAAAATAGGCAGAGTATAGATTTTGCGTTAAACCGGTTTTTACAGTATGCTGGCGGTCTGCACTAGAGGTCTTCACGGGTCGAAATATCTAGGTCCGGTCTCGAACCGACCCATAGAAAAAAAAGTTCGGCACTGCCTGGAAAAAAGTTCAAATCGTAGCCTGTCCCCGCCTGACTGAATTTCTAGATAGTTTTTTACATCGATATGGTTAAAAATTGTTTCTTATGGAGGAGTTCTGACTAAAAATATTTATTATATCTTTTCTTTTTTCATGTTTATAATTATTATTTTTAAAGAAGCGCCAAAAGCTGTGATTATTTGTTTTATTAATGAATATCTATTTATATGTAAATGATTCATTTCTCCCTTAATATCGTTAATCCATATTCCATGTGTTGGAAACAATGAAAAATGCTATAAAGTAAATCTTTTAAGGTGGAGTCACATAGGAAAGAAAAAAAAGCGTTATAGACAAGTTCCCTTCTTAGGAGTTGTAAATGTAGTCTATTTTGTCTCAGGTATTATTATATTCATTTTCCATGGATCAACAGATTTTTCCGTTTAAGGAAGGATTCATCATAGGCAGGTTTTTTTCACTAGTTTTACTGTATTTTAATTTTTTTGCCTTAAAATCTACTATCCTTTAAAATATGAGTTCTAAAGTTCTATTGTAAAATAATGGCAATTTAAAAATATATGCATTTGTTGTAAAAGTTTTTGGGCTGAGCCAAATTTTAGTTATTTTTGCACGGATTATGTCAGTCAGAGATAATGATTTTAATACGGGTTGTCTCGAGACCGGGACTGAAAATTTCGCCCAGGGAAGACCTAGGAATAAGGAAGCTAGTCCCGTTTCGGTATAACCAGTGGCCGAGAGGTTCAGCTCTCAAAGCTGGTAGACGGGAGGTGCTGGGTTCGAAACCAATCGCGCCCTTCGGCCCAATCGTTCGGAGTTTTCAGTGGTTTTCTTCGAATCTTGGATATCCTTGAGTAAATACGGTTAGGTTCCCTTAGAAACACCTCCACGGAAGGCACCTCCCCTTCTTCGGGCCCATATCCCTCGTGTAGATAATTGGCCGCCATAAATAACTCCAACACTCGGTTCGGTATGAAAAAGTATGTTAGGCCCGGCCTGGCTGAGTCTTCAGAAAACCTTCGCCAATCCCGGGTCTGGCCCGGCCCCGGAATACAGACTTTTTTAATGGCCTCGCCGGGACGATAAAAAGCCTGAATTTGTGAGGGCTAAAATTATAAAAAACTCTTAATCGGCATGTTAGAAAAAGCATTGTTTCAAATTACACATTTAACATTTATTTATGGACATATAAATAGTACAAAAAGGAGGTGGAAAAGGCAAAAGTTAAAGTAAATCGGAAGTTTAAGATACAGAAAGTTACTTTTTTACCTGAAATTTTTAAAAAAGCATTTAAACATTTTATTAGGAGCCAATCAATGTTTAAAACTTTAAATGCACTTTTCTGCATGTTTTTTTTTTTTTTTCATTTTTACCATTTTTCGTCTTTAAATTATTCTTTTTTTTATTTTAATTTTGTTTTGGCAAATTTGAAAAAAAAAATTACTTTTGAAAATATGATTTTTTAAAAAATAAGTTATATAATTTTTTAAATAAATATGTTTAATATTTTTAAAATTAATATTTAAAAAAATCCTGAAACAAAACTAAAATTATACTTTTCTCTTTAAATAAATGAAAAAAAAAAATGAAATCCAATGAATAATGTTTCGAGTTATAAAGATTTTAAATTAAATCCGCTTAAAAAAATACTAATCATTAAAAATTTTTTTAAACTTTATGAGAAATATTAGGATGTGACTTTGTTTGGAAATTATATGGTTAACCGTCACAAAAAAAGAAAAAAAATCAGAATTCTAACTCAACAAATATTTTTTTTACAGGTTTCCTAAAACGCTTAAAGTAACATTGTCTCTTGGATTGCACGCATTTCAATTTGTGTCTAATCCCTTAAAATCTGATGAAATATTTAAACGGGCATAACTGCGAGTTTTTCAGATATGAAGATGCATTTTTTTGTGTTTAATTCAGGAATGGATAAGGAAAGTTTTCCTGATTGGAATTTTTATACTATGGGGGCAGTATAAAAATTTAATTTTCGTATTTTTTAAAATACACCCCCCATGGAGTTGCAACTTATGTCATTAAATTTTGCACCTTTTTTTATGAAACTTTGCAACTGGAAGTATGGGTCTAGGGGCAATATATAAGGAAATAGCCTATTGTTTCGATATTTATGAATCACCCTGTATATTATTTGAATTATTTAAATGACATCTATTTTATCCAGAATGCTTGAGTTTTATTTTGGTAAAATCGAATTTGTTAACCTTTAAATACTTTTAAAATAAAGTATTTATGAGCTATTTTTGGAGATAAAATATGAGAAAATATATAAATTCTTGCAGCATTTAAAACAAATATAATTTGAGTGTTAGATGTCATGAGTGTACATCTTTACATAATGAATGCAGAATTAAAATAAATTATTTAGTAATTAAAGGAGGACAATATTGTTATTTGCAATTGGCCTCTAGGTAGAAATGTAGAGTTATTTCGAGGTAATGGTGGATTCATTTGAGTAGTAAACATAAAATACAAAGAGGTGTTTTCAAGAGACCAATTTCAAAAATTTGTCTGTTACCCATGGAAAAATGATTATTATCTTTTGTAATTTGTCAATTGAAGTGTAATAATGTATTATAATTGTGGTTGAATGAAAATCATTCAACGGGGGGCCGGTATGTTCGGTCGTATTTATACTTTGTATTTTTGACAATAACTTTTATCGTCTGCGTTTGTTTATACGAGTTCATAGAATGTTATGTTGTGAAAGAGGTAGCCACGGGCGGCTATCTTGTGATATTATTTAATAAAAACAGTGTACTGCAGTTTTGTTATTTTGAGTATTAGTGAGTCTTTAATATGAGCTATCAGCATAGTGTATATTGCAAGCCGTTTCTGCTACTTTTTGCACCGATTTTGAAAACGTACAAAAAGTCCTGCAAACTTGCTTTTTCCACTCCACTGTCTTGTAAACCCGTATTAACCCGCCAGTGCAAGAATTGGGGTCTGTGACACCCAAGCTTGTATGCCTTGTATTATTTGGAATAGTATAGATGGCAGCAGCTTCAGCTTTAAACATCCATCTACCTTCTTTTTTCTGCTATGATAGCTATGAGGGGGACTGTGATATTTGTCAATTGTTCTAGTCTGCAGCTATAAAATGCTTGTCTTCGTGCTTGCGAGGACCCACTTGTCTAATCATGTAAGCTTTTAATCATTTTTTGTTTTATTATTTTTAAAATTTAGACTTTTCATTGGTCTTAACCAGTAAAACAGGAATTTAGTTCTGTTTTTATTTTTATTTTTACAGGGCATCAAGAAGGCTTAAACTTGAAAATCCCCAATATGTGGTTGCAGTACAGGTTCTCCGTGAGAATAATGGGCCCGATAATATTTCTGACGACGATGACGCTGACGCAGATCCGAATATTGTCATTCACAGTGATCATAATACAGCTAAAGAGACCGATACAGAAGATGAACAATGTTTTTTCAACCCGTTCTCTAGAGGGTTAGATATCTATGTATAATGACCTAAATATAAACTATAATACTAAATAAGTAGATACAAGTCCGTTCTTCAAAATAACATACAACAGCGTAATATTCCATGAAAAAAAAAAAAAAAAAAAAAAAAAAAAAAAAAAAAAAAACTCAGGTTGAAATGTAAAAATCGTCGTTATTTTTTACACAACTCAATATAGGGCAAAATCACCAGTGATGGCCAGGTTAAGGACGAATGTTTTGGCTTTTAGCTAATAATTACTATGCCGTGCGAATTTTTTTCATGCCGATGGTCAAAATATAAGAAGAAAGGATGGAAGAAGACTTTCGTGTCAAGAAAATCAACAAAATATAAATTTATTCCCTTACAAGATTTGTTTTACTAAAAAGTACAAAAACATCAGTAATGGCCCGCTTTGCATCCGTAATGGCCCATAACCGCATCAGTGATGTCCCACCGAAGTCGATTCTTCCTTTTCTGATTTTTTTTGCAGGATTTGGCCCTGATATTTTGGTGGCTTCTTTGTTGGTCATCTTAAATCTTTTGTTGACCATCGCAGCTTCTTCTTTTTTTTTTGTTTTAGAGCTATTTCTCTCTGTTTTACTTCTTTTCGTTACAATTCTTCTTGTTTCTTCCGTACCTTGCCTTCTTACAGCTCGTTCCATCTTTGCGATGTCAGGTTAAAAGGCATTCTCTCCGATCTCCTCTTCCCTTTCCTTTCTGGACTGTGCGGCCATTCAAGGATTTTTTTTAACCGTTGAGGTATTCAGCTGTGGAAGTAGTATTGCGCTAATTTTCTGGCTCTGAAAAACTGTCTTCGTCGAAACTCTTCGGCCCCTGATTAACAGCATCAACTGCCTTCTCAACTCGATCTTTCTGTTCTTTACTCAGTTCTTTTGGAGCCATAATCTGTATTCTAAAATAAAAAAGAGATAGCTGTACTAACACAGCAGAACCGCAGAATTAAAGTTTTATTCTTTGCTTAGCTTAATGCCAAAAGGAAAAATAAGGAAACTGTATCATCCCATGCCGTGAATTAGTTATTAGATATCTACACACTATCGTGTCCATAGTAACAGTAGCCTGTGAATAAAAATTTCAATTTCATTAAACAATTCCCAGTTATTCGTAATTTAGACTCTTTTCAGCTAATTTAAGCTTTTTAAATTTCGATATATTTTAGAAATCGTTCTTAATGAGAGTTTATATCTTATAAATAACCACCATGAGAATTTTTAGTTTCTAGCCCCACCAATATCAAAGAAATTGACACTTTAAAACTTCTTTTTCTCCTGCACCCTTTTAAATTACGATTTTTTAAAACATTTTTGCGCGAGAATAACTCTTGTTATTTTCTCGATTATTCTTCTTGTTATAACGAGTTGAGTCTTAAATGTAACAGCCACGTGAAATTTCAAGTTTTATATTTCAAACAAGACCATAGAAATCTTAATTTAGAACGTTTGCTGCTCATTTGACCCTTTTAAATTAAAATTTTTTTTCAAAACATTATTGACGAGAATTTGTATCTTAACCACCATAACACATGTCAAGTTTCTAGCCCCTTCAGTATCACGAAAATCGGAATTTTAGAACTATTTCAGCACACTCTTCTCTTTAAAAAAAACTATTTTGTGCGTACATTTGCGATTTAAAAATAACAGCCATGACAAGTTTAAATTTTATTGGGTCGTTCGGAGAGTCGTGTCCGTTTGAAAAAATCAATCCGTACCGGAAAATTCTTTCATTTAATTAGACATTGATTCCGATATCTAATGTCTAATAATTACTGGGCAGAATTTTCCGGTACGAATTGATTTTCCCAAACGGACACGACTTTCCAAACGACCCAATATATCCTTAACAATTCTATAGAAATCTTAATTCTATAGAAAACGTTTTCTGCGCATTTAAATCCTTTTTGAATTTTGAATGTTTTACAAACTGTTTTTAGAGAGTATTTACATCTTGCAAGTTACCATCAAGTCAAAATTTTAATTTTTATATCCTTGAAAATCACAAAAATATGCATTTTAGAAAGATTTTGCTCCTGCATTCCGTTGGGATTATGATACCAATATAAAATATAGCCTATGGTAAAGTGCAGACTTTCAATATCATTTTGCCAACATTACTTTTGAAATACGTTATTAGTTCCATAGATTAACGCCTACAAACAAAAGTTTATTCATTATAATATTAGTATAAAAATAATATTTAAAAATATCTAAAGATAAAATTGTTTTGAATTATTTGTATAACTTAATTAAACATACTGAAAAATATAAATTTTCTTATTTCAAGATTTTTGCTCACTATATACGAAGACCGGTCTAGATATGAATCCCTCTTGAGCAAACGTCATACATTGAACTACCTTGCACTCTAGAAATCTTAAAGCTAAATTTTAAATATTCATCACTGGCTATAGACGCTAGTTGTGATACTTAAGTTAGGCAGTTAGGGTGTAGATTCTAAACTAAAAAATTAGTAAATTATGCCATTTACAAAGGAACGTCGCGGGTACAAAAAGTATAGAATAAAATGGACATAAATAAGAGGAATATGCTAATATAAATTTGTTATCAAACACCTTGCTTTAAATGTTTGAAAGAAATAGATGCATTAAAAACTTTAATTAATGACAACAAATAGCTATAAAATATAAAAAGTAAGTGTGGGCCATCACTACTGCGATCATGAAAAAACAGCATCAGTACTGGCCCACCCCAATTGCAGGCTTAATAAGTTTATTTTGATAACACCACTATGTTTACATATTCCATAAACTTTATATAAGTTATTAGAACTTACTTTTTTCGTTTATCCTACTTGGAAATTTCGTACACAGCACGAAATCCAACTTTACTCACTAAATATCTTGCTAAGAAACCACAGCTGAAACAGGTAAAAAAGGGAGCTTCGGTAGGAGCAGCCACTGTTCACGTGACGTGCGTTGATTTGTCAAAACAAAGGCATAATGTGACAGTCGAAAGACCATTTTATCACTTCTCAGTTGCGCTAAGTTCAAATATTGGGCGTTTCGCGTCTAGCGTCGTAGGAATATTAAATGGGCCATTACTGGTATATGGGCCTAATAGGTGATTTTACAATATATAATGCATAATTTCAGATATTCAATTATTTTTAAACTTTTTTTAAATAGTTTTGTTAAAACAAGTGTATCTTAATCTTTTCAACTATTCCCTAAAAAAGTCTATATTAACATAAATTACTTGTTTATAATCTCGCATTTTTATTTTTTTACGACACATAACGTTACTGTAGACTTTTATCTCCTTATCATTTTCAAATTGATTTTTTGAAGTGTAAATTTTAACCCGGGAGAACTCGCTAGTGAGAATTTCTCTCACGGTGCCCAATTGCTTTTCTTTTACTTTACATTCGCTTAATATATATAGATTTTTTTGCTTGGCTTAGTACTTTTACTCACAAATAGGCAAAATAATTGAAATAACATTTTAAAATTTTAATTAAAATGAAAATTGGTTTAAATAAGGGTCTTAAAAAAAGTACGACGGTGAGAGAAAATCTCATGAAGCGAGTTCTCCCGGGTTAAAGTCTTCAAAGTGATCGAAATGTTTAAATATTCAATCATTAAAAATTCCGTAGTTTATATGTTTTACTTTTCTGCCTATAAAAATTATTTGCAATTTATGTTGAAAATTTAAACAATTATTGATGCTTTGATCCTTTACTTATGTTTTTCATTACTTATATGCTTATATGTTACATATATTTGATGGTTTACTTTTCTTGTTATTGAATATTTTTGTTAAATATACAGTCATTCAGGATAACTTTGATCCGCATTTTCTCAATTTTCATATGCCACACTCTTATTTTAAGAATATTGTTGCAACTAGGGGCATAAAAGGGAAGAAATGATCCTAAACTATTGTCTGACTATCAAAAATGAAGAATAATAATGATAAAAGCAATAAAAAATGAGTTTTTAACCTGGTTCAAAGTTACCCAGCCATTTAGGGTAACTTTGCACCATATGATAAATATTATCTAAAATAATTCATTATAAAATAAAGTATTACAGTTAGGACAACTTTGAACCCCCAAAAATGTTTTCAGATATGTAAAGGCTCCGAATTTAACTTTCTCAACATCTCAAGATTTGTATAATTTATGATATTACAACAAATATTAGGCATAAGAAAAGTGGAGGAACAGAACCATGAATATTTAGAAAAAAAAAACTGTTTATTGCTCCTATAAAACATAAAAATGCAGTGAAAAACAATTTTCAATGTTTTAACTCAATAATACATCCATAGTTACAGTAATACATACTGTACTAGTATTATTCAAACAATAATAAAAAATTTCGAATATATGAAATGTCAAATTTGAGTAGCTCTGCCCCTAATAACGCCTTTAAATGAATTTTATGTATTTTACACATATTTGTAAAAATATTTACATGTTATATCTAATGCACACGTTCGGTATTTATATAAAATATACGTGCAAATATGGGGAATTTTTCGCAGTAGCACCTATAATCAGTAAATTATAAACATCAGTATAACTTTGATCCGACTCAAAGTTACCCTGAAAATTTGGTAAAATGTTAGTGCCTTCTTAAATTACATTTTATTAACTATTAATAAATAAATAATCAGAAAATATTAACACATTTACAACATTTAGATAATAATATGTCTGATAAATGAGTATATTGTTGCTTACTATGAAAATTTAATTGCTTTACAACAACTTCAAAACAGCATTCAAAATTAACTTGAAAACGGTACTTCACAAAAATAGTTAGATGATGCAATTAATTGCGCATAATGTTGCTAATTTATTTTCTAAAATAAAGAGTGGAAATCCCAGTTTAGAACCTTGGCAACAGAGCACAGTTCTGGAGTTTATTTTGTCTTTTGGAGTCAAAAATATTGAAAATTAGCAGGTGGTGCAAAGTTACACCCCATGATTCAAAGTTACCCTGAATGACCGTATTCATTTTGGAACAGATGTCATAAGTTTCCCCCGGCCGCCATCTTGGAATTCTTGGCGTGAAAACCCCTTTTCCGCCAAGTAGTAAATGTCGCCAAGCACCGGTTTATACGCATGTTTTGGGTTAACGAAAATAAAATGTAAATAATAAACAAAATTCGCTAAACTGGCAATCAGTAATCCTTGTATTAGCGCTTCGCGCACATTTACCGAAAAAAAAAACACCGCCGAATTCAGCATTTCTCGCGGGATAGCATTCTCAAAATTCAGCAGTTCTCGTTTTGTAGCAATCTCAAAACGTAAAAAACTCTTAAAGCAGCAAAATATACATAAAAAACGAAACTCCCTAAAGTGTCAATCAGCAATAGTTGTATGAGGGCTTCGCGTACATTTACCGAAAAAAAAAACATCGCCGAATTCAGCATTTTTCGCGGTATAGCATTCTCAAAATTCAGCAGTTTTCGTTTTGTAGCAATCCCAAAATGTAAAAAACTCTTAAAGCAACAAAATATACATAAAATTATCAACATACCTTAACAGACATCTGCTTTCTTGAAGCCTCCTGCACAAAATATCACTCATAACACCGCCGTCATTTTCCAAAATAGGCTTAATACGCATCGACTCGCTATAAACAAACCCCCCTTTCTTGTCAAAATTTCCTCATATTTCTTAATTACTTCAGCAAGAGCGTTTAAATGGACTACAGAAACTATAGTCATTGAAATACATCCAATAAATTTAACTTAAAAATAAAAAGACAACGATAGAACACGATACACGATATCAAAATACATGCACAAAATTCTAAGCTTCTCAGGGGTTGCCAGAACACGACACGTCACACGGGGTTTCCATATCGAGTTTGTCATATCCGTAAACACCGCCAACACGCCAACAAAAAATCGCCAAACAATTCAAAACAACAACGGCTGAGGGAAGATACGACATCTATGCCTTCATTTTATTCATTGCTTTTTTCAAAGCCATTATACTGTAATAATTTCAACTATTGTTTTAAAAGTCTAGAGTTATATAAATTACTTATATAGATCCATTATATATTTTTAATTATTCATGATATCAATATAATAATTTTTTGTCTCAATACTTTAAAGATTATTTTTCAAAGTGTAAGTCTGAATTCTTAGTTATTGAGTCGATAACCTTTTATTTCTGAATTTTTATAGTCATAGGGGGAAAAATACTTGATACAATTTTTATTATCTTATTAGTAAAAGTGGGATTCTAAATGAGCCGAATTATTATTAAAATAGTACTAAAATTTTAAGAACATTGCAAAATTTGTTACATAGTCATGGGTTTGATAATGAATTTGTGATATAACTACTGTAAACAGTAGAAAATTATTTTAAAGAGGAATTTTACTTAACTGAGATTTCGGATATCTCAAAATCATATGCGTAAGATTTTGTGCATTGATATAATATTTGTAAATTTTAAACAGCTATGATCTTTTTATACATTTTAGAAAAATATGAGCACGCCTGATTAGTAGCGTAACTCTCACTTTGTTGATAAAAGATATTAAATAACACAATACATGTAAAAAAATATAAATTTCTTGCCTGATGACACACTTCCACTCCTCCCCTCCCAGAAAACTATTTCTTTAGTTAAGTCACATAATCTGAGAACTACTTTGCATGAAAATTTAAATTAAATGTGTCTCTTGTTCTCTTCAAGCGCACTTATTCATAATCTTATTAGTAAATGTACTTTTAGGTTTCCAAATGAGCCGAAATATTTATAAAATAGTACTAGAAATTTCAGAACATTACAAGATTTATTACATAGTCATAGATTTTATAATGGATCCTTTAACATCTTCATTGTAAACAGGGGATACTTACTTTTGAGATAAATTTTAATTAACTCGGATTCGGAGATCCGAAAATCATATGCGTAAGATAGATTTGTTTTAGATGACAAAGTTTAAAATCTTAATTGTAAATTTTCTGATATAATTAAAGAGTACAACCGCCTGAATAAACACTGCCGATTAAGTAAATTCGTTTCTTAATAGTACCTAATGATGAGAGGGTAAGGCTAAGTACAATATAATGAAGATTCTGAATCATCCTGGTATTAAGCGTAAGATTCCGGGAGTTGCTTTCGAGAATGGAATTCACTGATGCGATTTGCATAGATTACCGATGACGAAACTGCAGCCACTGTGGCTTTCATTTTCTCCAGTTTTGAAAACAGAAAAGAGTAAAACAACAATTTGTGCTTCGATTGTAAACATTTAAGAGCTTATATTTTCTGTTTAATTTGCGTAAATTTAAAGGACTGAGAAAAATGTTAATTAAAAATGCTGTTAGAAGTTCCAGAGTGTAATAGTTTAGGATAAAATGTGGTTCTCAGTTATGTGTCCTTATTTTTAATTAGACAAATAACAGTGAGTAAAGATTAAAATATTTAAATTACGTTGCATTGAAATGCCAAATGTTAAACAGTTGTAAATTAAAGATCCAACATGCTGGTTATTTTTCTCGATGAAATGCTGCATTGTATTTCGTTACAAAATGCATCATAATTATGTATTGTTAACAGCAATTTAATATTTATTATGGTCATCTGAATATCTAAGATGAAGTATTGTAAAGAAAATGGGATAAGTTTTTTATTTGCTCTATCGTAGCCGGTAACAAAGAAGTTAAACCTTATAATCTATTTGAGACTTATTAATCATCCATCTTGAATATTCTATTGTGTCTTCTGTTTCAATCTTTTTTTCTTTATAAGCGTCAATTAGAGTCAAACGAATTACGCCTTGGGATTGATTCATAAAGTACTCTTCCCGTAACATAAACTATGTATAAAGTGGTATTCTTTATGTATCAGAACGGTCTCAGGATTTTTTGAGTTCTATCAGGATGGTCCAGTTGTTGTTTTCACAGCACTCTCTCTCTCTCTCTCTCTATATATATATATGTGTGTATCCGAATAGCATAGACCGAATAGCATAGACCGAATAGCATGTCGATTTGACGTTAAAAATTGACTCTCAGATGACAATCATTTGTTACTCCAGTGTGAAGTCAAAATGAAATCACCGGTCCATAGCGAACAATTTTTGAGTCATTTATACCTTGTCACAAAATAGGACTAATATATAAATATCACAAATTCTGCAATTAAATAAGGCGAAAGAAGTCCACTATTCAGGAGTAGTGATACTCAAATTCAAGAACCCCTGGGAAACCAACATGTATAGGAGTTTTCATACTTTCATCCACAGATGGCAGTTTATTTTGATTTGCCTTACACACAAATGACAAAGATTACAGATTTTGAAAAAAAGAAAAAAAAAACTGTTTTCAAATAGAAATATTACCCTCATTTAATCAATTACTTTAATAGAAATTTAAATACTTCGATTTACAGTTTAATGAATTATGTTTCAGTGATCGTTTATCGCGGGCTTTTAATTGTTTAAAATATTTGATTAATTTGAAAAGTCATGATAAAATGTAAATTACAAGTAAAAAATTAAAACCGACTCTAGTAAAATACTATCTTTAATAAATTGTGCTTTAAATTTGGTTTTCATTTTCAATTGAATTAAGAAATGATTTGCTGTTTGCAAGAATTGTACAAAAAATTCATATTATCTTTAGTCTTTCTATCTATTTTTTGCATCTGCATCATTTATATTAATGTTGTTAATTTAAATCTGAAAACTGTTTTCGTATCTCACAATAAATTTATTATCCGACTGATACATTATTTTTTAAATAAAGCTTTAAATTATTATTTAAATGTAATGTGAGGCACAAAATATACATTTCATGAAAGATGTCAGAACTTTTGCACCAACCTGTACAATTCGTGAAACATTTTATTACCATGAGAAACAATAATCCAAGCAAAAATTAAAATTATTTATTTTAAAGTGGTACTTTCAGTAGTTAACCCATCGAATCAAGCCATTATTGTACTAATATTGAAATCTTCTGACTACGTTCCATGAAATACTGACATTGGTTAAATATTGGCTTTATACTAAAAATATCTGCAGTGTCACGCAAATATTGCAGAAATATTACTTTAACCTCTTCAGTCCTGAAGTACGCAAGTATGGACCTCAATTTGTTTCTTTATAAAAACTAAACATTTTTTTTTTTTTTTTACTTTGAAACAAAATCAATAAATGGAAGCACTGATGCTTATTTCCTCATAAATTAAATGTTAATTTCATCTGAGTTTGAAAAATGTCTTCAAGACAGTGAGGTCCAGAAAATAAATAATTTTCATAATTATTTAACTTAAACCCTTTGCAAAAAAATTAAGGATTTGCAAATCACATGCTTTTGAAAAGCCCTTATATTCGTTATTGCGTAAATTTAGGCTTTTGGTAATTAAACTGATATTTTAAGAGGGCTAGTAGTTTTAATATTTGCGCACCTAAATTACCAGTCCCCTAAAATACCAAGAAAAAGGGCTCTCTTTCTCATCTATGGTGTTATTTTGCTTGTATAAAAGCAATGAATATGTATTTGTACTCTTATTTTAATTTCAGGTGTTAAGAGGTTATATTGGACATATTGTAATAAAATTTCGAAATATCCCATTCTAATACTTGTTCAGTATTTGAAGAATGTAAACATCCTAAATTTGGACCAAATTTACCAAATTCGGCAATGAAAAATCGTTACAACTATACTTGGCACAAAATTGTGCTTTTAAAAGATGTCATTCTAAAACAGCCATTGCAGTCATTTTGTTCTGTGCTAAATTAATACACTTCGATTAGAACCAAAAATTTTTTCTTCATAAAATAAATGAAATGTATACCACATAGACGTAAGCTAAGAGATCAGTTAAATAGTTTTAAGGAAAAATTCTGGTGAAAAATATTTTTATAAAAATTGAGTAAAATTTCCGGTCGTCAATTAAAAAAAAATCTAAAATTCTATATATATTGCCTTCTTCTAAATTTCTTCTCAATAAAATAAAACAATTTATATCCAAAAAATATTTTACATCAGCTAAATTTTAAATATTCTGAAATTATGTCAATTTATTTAGCATCTTTTATGCTGTTATAGTCGTAAAATTCAAGGTTAAAAAATAATACTAAAGTAACCTTGTCTACCGAAAAGCATACTGAATGAATTTAGCAGAACTTGGAGATCGATTAATTATAGCTATGTAAAGATAAACTCTATCCTCCCCCCATGTAAGGGAAAACTATACATTTTTATGATTTGATATGTCATTTTAAATGGAATCTTCAAAATTATTATCGTTGGACTTTTTGTAGGAATGGCGAAGTTTTCTAAATGATTTACGAAGTAAATCATTTAGAAAACTAATGTAGATTTGTAGAAGTTTACGGGCACCACAAAAAGGTTTTAGAGATTAGTCTTCACATCAGGAAATACGAAGAAAATACTAATGCGGTAAAAATCTTAATGCGGTAAGTAACATGCAATCTTATAAACTTCATGCGAAAAATTGCTTATCTTTCGAGTAGAGACAAGCTAAAGCAAGCAATTTTTACATTTAGCTAAAAAAAAAAAAATACATCTAATCATCTTTTTTGATTGATTAATATTATTGTTAAATAAGATTTTTTCTTGCTGTTCATATACAGGGTTTCCACTTGTCCGTTTTTTTAATACAGCATTTCTGAAGAAAATATTTCGTGTTAGGTTTTTACAAAATCTGAAACAAAATATACCTAAGTTTCTACATAATTTGTAAAAAAAAAAAAAAATCTCTAAAAAGATTTTTCTTTGAAAAATGTCTCACTCAAAAAATAGACCGAGTGGGAGGCATTTTTTATAATTCTAAAAATATAAATATTGTCTTATGACCCTAAAAGTATATGAATTTGGTTCTAGGCATTCTCTACACTATTTCAGCAATTTATTTATAAATTTAATTGAGACAATATGTCACTGTCAGTTTTACTAATATTGGCCAGTACTAATATAAAGCCAGTATAAACATTGTTTTCTAGTGTGTAGGATCTTAGTAGTTTGTTAGGACTATTTAAAAAAAAAATCTAAAATTTCAAATATATTGCCTTCTCTAAATTTATTCTCACAAGATAAGTGGTACTACACTGTGATTTTTCTAAAACTTTGGTGGTTTGAAGATCCTACTTAAATATAAAAAATGCCTTACGAATGTTGTGCTGTTTCGTATTAAAAAAAAATGTATATATATATAGGGATTGAAGTTTTACGTATTTAAATACTTTTATAAGTACCCATGCATTTTTACTCTGAAATCACCTCGCTTTTCTTAATGTGTCGCATGCCTTTATGTTGCTATTTATTAATTAAACCTTATGTTAGTTAATAATATTTTAAAATTCTTTGACATTATACAGTAGGAGTGTACAACCGCTGACCTGAGAAGATACCACTGTGTTTGCACAGAGTAATTTGCCTCATTTAATTTCAGAAACTTTGCTATTTAATATGTCGAAGATTACCTTCCGGGTATTGGGATGTCAAACAACTTTCAGGGAAAAAGGCGGTGCAGTTTTACATTACACAGTGTCCCTCTTATATTTCTACATAGCTAATTTCTAAACCATTACCTTTAGAGGTATAGTTCCAGCTGCAAAAATGTTTTAGGTGCTGTTATACACCATGTTAAAAGCCATTTACGTAAAAATAATTGATTTTATAAAAGTTAAGACATAAACATTTTTATATGGTCTCTGGGTCCTACGTTTTCCTTGTGTCCTATATTTAGAAAGACTTCCTCCATGATCCGTACTATCCTCTGCCGCTTATATGGAGGCATTGGTCCGTTAAGGGCTAAAGTCGCCGTCTTTATATTAAAAGATTTCATCACAAATTTGATATGTTCAACTTGATTTTGCGCTTTGATAGCTGTATGAAGATAAATTCTTTTCTCATGTTTAAGGGGAAAATATTAATATTTGTAATTTGATATGTCACTTTTAATGAAATTTATCGAAGTATATTTTTTGTATAATTTTTCGTAGTTACAACGAGGTACGCTGAAGGATTTAAGCGAGTTGTTTAACCTTGAAAAGATTTTAGCGATTAAAAGTATCGCACAACTTTAAATTACATTTTTAGCCCTTTCAGGGGCAAGACACTTCTATTCGTAAAATTCTGCAATGGTGTAATGTTACCAGAATTTAAAAATAGGTGAATAGGTGAAATAGGTGAAATACTTCACGTATTTAACAAAATTTAAATTTTCATTCCAAAAATCTGGTGTCAACGTGGCATTTAGCAATTAAAATTAAGTGGAATATATTATATCCCACCGCCCTTCAAGGGGTTAAAAGCATTCTGTGATAAACGCCAAAAAAGTATATTAAGGGGGCAAGGGACCTTTAAAACCTTAAAAATCAATTTTTTATTTTTTGTAAATTTCACTTTAAATATTATTCAAGGGTAAATTATATGGATTATGGCAAGCATTTATCACAAAAAAAAAATATTTTTTTTCTTTTGAGAAAAAAATAGAATTTTATGCGTTGTCTTAGAAATCTTTGAAATGGCCCCTGTGCGTTCCATATTAATGAAAATCCCCAATATTTTTAATAAAAGTTTGGTTTATATCTATAAATAAAACTGTGCATCGAATTTTATAAATTTGAACGTAAAGGTTAAAAAAAAAATTCAAAATTTTTCGAAATTTTTAAAAAATTTTAAAATTTCAAAATTTTTTCTTTTTCTTTTTTTCTTTTTTTTTCTTTTTTTTTTTTTTTTTTTTGTAAATTTCACTTTAAATATTACTAAAGGGTTCATTATATGCATTATGGCATCTATTTATCACAAAAAAATAAAAAATAAATTTTTTTTGAGAAAAAAATGGAATTTTACGCATTGTCTTAAAAATCTTCGAAATGCGGCTTGCGCGTTCCATATCAATGAAAATACCCAATATTTTTTATAAAAGTTTGGTTTATATATATAATTAAAACTGTGCATCGAATTTTATATATTTGAATATAAAAATGTAAAAAAAAATTTTGAATTTTTGAAATTTTTTCGAAAAAATTTCAATTTTTTTTTTTTAACCTTTATATTCAAATATATAAAATTCGATGCACAATTTTATTTATATATATAAACCAAACTTTTATAAAAAATATTGGGGATTTTCATTGATATGGAATGCGCAAGCCGCATTTCGAAGATTTTTAAGACGACGCGTAAAATTCCACTTTTTTCTCAAAAATAATTTTTTTTTCATTTTTTTGTGATAAATGCTTGCCATAATGCATATAATGTACCCTTGAATAATATTTAAAGTGAAATTTTCAAAAAATAAAAAAATGATTTTTAAGGTTTTAAAGGTCCCTTGTCTCCGAAGTAAATAACATAAAATACTATAACTTGATGCTGGAAATTGATAATTTTGTGATACGAGACGCGTTAAATCAGAACAATTTGTGCTTTTAGCATGGCTGACAACTTTTACGCTTTTTTGTACCATTAAAATTTCACAGATATTCGGCGATTAAATAAGGCAAAATTTATTTAAGTTTTAGCGGTAAAAAAAATTAAACATAAAAGTTAGCAACTATCCATTTAGTATTAAAAAAACTATATGAGTTTAAAATTTATTATTTTTTGTTGCTTATGTGGGGCAATTTTTTTAATTCTTAAAGTATAATTACTGCCTCATGTCTCTAAAATGTATAAATTTTGTTCTATATATTCAATAAAATATTTGAAAAATATTTATAATTTTATTTATTTGTCTTATGAAAACTTCATAGTTATAACGAAATCATTTACAGTTTAATGAAGTGTTTTTATCTCCAACTCTTACAAAAAGCATTTGATAAAAGCACAGAAATAAACAATGATTATTTGCGTGCTATAAATTGATAGATCTATCACTGTAGATTGGATATGAAAGTTCTTTTTTTATGAAAAGAAAACTGTCTTTTTTGCTAGAAATACTGATTCGATTTCTTTTTGTAGTGAACTCTTATTTTTTTGCTTCCAGCTTTCGTGTTAAATATCAATACATCAGTAATACATTTAGTGTATGGATCTTCTTTACTTTTAGTGAGTTAAAGAAAACTGTTTGAAGAATACAGTCAGATTGTTGCAAAATACATAAAATAATGAGGTTTTTTCTTATGCAATTTCAATATATGGCACATTTTAAAAAAATAATTCTTATTTAAATTCTAAAAGACATCTCCTAAAGATTTCTTTTCAAATTTGGTTTTTAAAATATCTGGAACATGAAACAATATGTGATATTGCTAATAATTTTTAAAGGTCTGCCACGCGGTTAGTTCTTTGAATACCAGTTTTTCAACGGAAAATCGTTTTTAGATTTCTCTTGCAAATTTTAAAGAAACTTATTCCGAAGATTATTTCTATTAAAAATGTTGTAAAAACTTACTTAAAAATGAAAAAATGGGACCAATCCTTGTTTTTGTTATTTAGAAAATTTTTTATACAGGGTTCGCACGCCTCAAGGACTTTCAAGAACCTTTTACCAGAATTTTTGTAAGCTAATATTTGTCATTTAATAAAAACAAATTCAGTCTTCCGAAATAGCGACCAGTACTTTATGAAATTTCTGGTGCTAAAACACCTAAAATCCCCTGAATCCCCTGATGCGTACAAACCCTGTTACAGTTCGAATTCTGATTAACATTTATTTTGAACCATCTAAGTGTTTTTCTGCCAAACATTTTCTGAATTGAATGGCTGATGTAAACGAAGTTTGATATGTACAGTTGTGGAAAAAAAAGTAAACACCCCTACTAACTCCTCAACAAATTACCATAGAAGAAAGTTACTGGTACCGAACGATTAGAAATAAAGTCTACTTTTAAATGATATATATAAAACTTGCTTAGGGGGGCATCTACATATTAAAATGAACCCAAACTTCATTTTTTTTCAATAGCAATACCCAATTTTAACAAAATATTTCAAATCTTCGGTTCAAACTATGCCTAGACACCAAATTTCAATTCATGTGAACGATAAGTTTTTGAATTATAAACATTAAAAATTTAGTGCTTGTAATGTTAAATTACATTTTCATATTTTTATTAATATCTCCTGAAATTATACTCTTAATGTGCTAAATTTTTGTGTAACAATAATACTAAAATACCCAAACATAAATACGTTCAATTTGAAATTTTTATAATTTTGTGATATAAATTATGATTTATGAAATTAACCCATATTGGACCGCTGTCCTATAAATAGTACAGCTAATAAAACATTTTTTAAAATAAAATTGGTAAGGATTTTTTGGATGCATTTTGTTATGACGTCTTTAAAATGCATAAAAGGATAACATATTAGTAAAAAACCAAGTAACCAACTGAAATTTAATTGAAAAAAATCTATTTAAAATTTTTTTTTAGATTTATGATCTTATAATGTAGAATTTTACCGTTATTAATATCTTTTTATTGGAGAAATCATAGAGTATTTTTGTACAACATAAACAGCATTTTTAAAGCAAAATAAAATATTTGCTCAAAAAATTAGTTTTTGTATGAATTTTATATGTCCTTACTATGTGTCCTACTAATATGCCCTGTTTATAGGACAACTAGTTACTTAAAAAATTAAAAACTTTTTTCAAAATTTTGCTAGTATGTACTTAATTACACCATATTAATGATATAATTGAAGTTTCAAAAACTTTCAAAAATATTTAATTGGTGCGGTCCAATATGGGTTAATACTCGAAAAAATTTTGAATTGCAACCTACAATTTTTTTGATGGATTTAGATTTATTAAGTCCTGCTTTATGGAAATCCAAAATTTCACATTTTTCTTCGTAGTAGTTTTCAAATTATGCTTAAAAAACGGGAAAATGTTGGTTTAAGGGGCCGTCTATCATAGAAGTGACTAGATATTTCGAAATTTCTTATGCTATCCTGTAATCTAACAGTCTTCAACGACTGCTTCAGTGGCACTTTAGATGCCTTGATCAAGAAGGGGGCTCTCTTGGTCAACAATCAAGTACCGAACTTCAATTTGGATACATCCCGTAAAATGGGCTCGTATTAAAATAATTTCTCGGAAACTTATCGTACGAATTGCATAAAAATATGTTTTTAGGCTAATTGAAGGGCGTGGAGTTCATTTGTTCTGTCAGAATTGTGTACTGCTATTGAAAAAAAAACAAAGTTATGGTTCGTTTTAATATGTATATGACCCCCTAATCAAATTTTATATACATCATTTAAAAGTAGACTTTATTATCAATCGTGTGGTACCAGTAACTTTCTTCTAGGATAATTTGTTGAGGAGTTAGTAGGGGTGTTTACTTTTTTTTTCACGACTGTACATTGCATAAGATAAATAAATATGTAAGATATTTTTAATTAATATTTTAATTATTTTAATTATTATTTTAATTAATTTAATTAATATTTTATTTATTTTAATTAATATTTTAATTATTGTAATTAATATTTTAATTAACATTTTATTTATTTTAATTAATATTTAAAACTGATTAATTATTTTAAATTAACCTAAATTCGATTTTAAATAACTAGAACATAAAACGTTATATTATGCTTAGAATATTTTTTTAATTATACAAGTTTCAATCAACTTTTTCCAGCCAAAATTGAGATCTAAATGTATTTGCAGTTACTATTTAGAACATTTTAACTTAGAATGCTTTGGTCTAAAAATTGATCATTGAAATTTATAGAAAACTTTAGCATGTTTTTTTATGATTGTCACAATCCGATTTTTGTAACATTTAAACTAAAATATTAAGATTAACATTGGATTAATATTCATCCCAATTAACGGAAATATGAGAATTGCTTATATTCTTTAAAAAATATAAAATATAAATAAATTCGATTTTAAATAACTAGAACATAAAACGTTATATTACGCTTAGAATATTTTTTAAATTATACAAGTTTTAGTCAACTTTTTCAAGCCAAAATTCATATATAAATGTATTTGCAGTTACTATTTAAAACATTTTAACTTAGAATGTTTTGGTCTAAAAATTGATCATTAAAATTGATAGAATATGTTAGCATGTCTTTTTTTTTTTTATGATTATCACAATCCATGTTTTGTAACATTTAAATTAAAATATTAAGATCAAAATTAGATTAATATTCATCCCAATTAACAGAAATATGAGTATTGCTCTCATAATCTTAAATATATATATAGGAAATTAAACGTAAAACTTCGTTTACTTTTAAGAAAAAAATGAAAATTTATTTTAAATTTTCTAAAAAGTTTTAAACTAGGAGAAGGTGGAATAATAAAACACGGTCAAAAAACACCACCCAATATATATTTGGAAATGTAAAAAAAAAAAAAAAAATGTTAAATTATAATTTTTACCTTAAAAATATTATTAATTATCAAATAAAAAGTAATGTAGTGAAATTCTTATATTTGGGACAGTTTCGAAATTTGCACTGAAAAAGCAACCCCTTTATAAAACGTAAAAAGTAAAAAAACACAAAAAAAACCACCCGCGCTTTGAACAGGGTTCGTACGCTTCAAGGACCTTTTACCAGAATTTTCGTTAAATAAGAAATAGTTGGCTTATTTAATGAACAAAAAAACTCTATCTTCAGATGTAACGACTAGTACTTTATGAAATTTCTGGTATTAAAACACTTAAAATCTCCTGAATTCCCTGGTGCGTACGAACTCTGTTTGAAGTGCATCTGGTCTAGTTTGCTTTAAAAAAAAAATGGATCACGTTTGATACTTTAACCCCTTGAGGCCGGTGGGATATATTATATCCCACCTAAGCATAATTAAGATTTGCACCAGAAACTTTTAGTTAAGTTTTACTTTTATAAGTTTGAGGGAAAATTAGTGAAAAATTGCTTTTCCTTATTTAGAAATAATTTTTTTCCAAATTTCCGGTGGGAATTCAGCATTACAAAAACGCAATTGCTTATCCCTCAAAGTGTTAAAAAAGTAAAATGGCATCTATCCTAAGTTGGGTTTAGGCAACCTAACTTGAGACGTTCTCTTTTTTTCCAATTGTCTCGTGTTTAAGTTCCTTATTCCAAACATGAGGCAGGTTAAATATTTTTAGAAAATGTTTAGACATACTAAACAACGGAAAAAGAAGAAAAAAAATATTTCTAATAAAAAGAAAACAAGAATTCTGCTTTTTCAGAATTTAGTGCCGCCCCCGGCATTTCCATTACTTAATTTTCTTCTGATGGACTGGTGGTTTCTATTATTATGAAACAGCTATTATAAATGAAGCGTTAAGTGAAGATGAAAGAGCAGCCGTAAAAAGTTAGAACTCTGATTTTCTGGTCAGAATGGCGGGGGGGGGGGGTGGCCATAATTGTTAAAAAAAAAAATTATGCCCATTTTTTTTTCATTTTGACCAGAAAATCAGAGAGTTCTAACTTTTTACGGCTGCTCTTTCATCTTCACTCAACGCTTCATTTATTTCATTTATAATGGCTGTTTCATAATAATAGAAGCCACCAGTCCATCAGAAGATAATAACTCGGTTAAGCGGGACTCTACTGCAGTACAAAACATATTTCAATTTTAAGACTTAAAGCACACGTTTTATTTTATGTAAAATGACGTTATTCGCATACGCTTAAGAATTCCACATTTACGATCTACACTTAAACATCTGCAATAAAGCATGCATAGCACATCACTATCGCGAAATAATGCACAAATGTCTCAAAAAGATTCCGTCATTCAAGAAAATCGACAAATAAAGGCTATCTAATGATTCATAGATACTTAAAATTAGTTTATAATAGCTTCATTGTTTAAACATAAATCATTCGTTTATATTTTTTCAAAATAGCACGCATTTTACAGTCGTGGCCATAAGTTCAGGACCACCACTGATCCAGACAATAAATTTTGTCTGCGACATTTATTACGCAAAGTTCAAACGAAAAGCGAATACAGTAACTCCACTGTCAGACGGAATGACGCCATCTGACGAAAATCGATTTGATTTATGACGTTATCAGTGGTTTGAATTTTAAAAACGCTAGTTTCTGCACGGTGGTCCTAAACTTTTGGCCACGACTGTAGTTACATTTTCTTTCGGTTGTTACGAGAAAATGGCAACAAAAATATACAATTACTATTTTAGAACCATTTTTCCTTTACTTTCTACAGAAATGAAGTACTTCCGTTGCCAATATTAAGCAAATGTCTCTAAAAACTACAAAAAAATTAATATTTCAAAAACAAATGGAGATACAGTTTTCAAACAAAATGCATTTAAAAGAACTTTTTTTCCAATACGACGGTATAAAAATCGAAAATGTGCGATGCTTAGAAGTTTAAAAAATTGCTATAGAGTATTTAATCGTACTGCTTTGTTTTACGGCTAGCTTATGTAAGGTAACGTTAATTTTTGGAATAGATAAAATGCGCTGGGAGAATAGAAATTAACTGTAGCATAGCATTTAACTGTAACTATTTTAAACACAAATAATAATACAAAAAACTTTAAAAATAAACCTTCGTTTATTTTTAATTTCTTATAAATTTTATAGTAGAGGAGGATGTGGTAATAAGTCATTATCAAAACCCGCTACCATAATTATACATTAAAAAACTTAAAAACATGTTAAACTATACTTTTTACTTTTAAATTATTACCTACCTAATAAAAGTTGTCAAAAATATCCAAGCTTCATCAAACTTGTGAAATGTATTATGGAAAATATGGCATATTCGGAATCAATTATCGTAAAAATGATAATTTGCTGAGAAAAAATATTTACACTTAAAATTAAAACGTAATAAAATAATAATCAACTAGACATACATTAAAAAAATATATTTTTCCTTTCTCAAATTTTGTTAATACTAAAGAATTGTTTATTATTTTTGGTTTGGTTGAAATCTAAGTTTTTCGCTTTGGCATTTTTCACGAATTATTTTAATTTTTATTCTTGTTTCTTCCATAACAGAACAAAATTTTGTGTTATACGAAGTAGTTTAATACTAGAAAAAACCCATTTCCCTTCTAAATTTCGGTTCTAATCATTAATTAAAAGCTGAGTTGTGTGTTTGCTTTTTTCTACAAGCTTCATTTACTTTAGAAAGAAATTCATAGTAGTAGGAAAGAAACAATTGCATCAAACTATTATTTTTAAAATAAGAAATATCGGAGTGCCTAATACTTCCAGCCAAGTATTTACAGTTGGCAAAAAATGATATTCACAAGCGTTGGGAACATTATCCAACATTGTCAAATGTCAAAAAATAATATTCGCGAATATCATTTGGAAGGAGATCATTTTATTTCGGCCAATAATAAATTTTAATATTGACTAGTATTACATTTTTGTGTTTTTGTGGTACCTGAGTAGTGTAAGAATTATAAAGTTTGAAAGTTTGAAAGTCCTAATGTTGAATTTAATTGTAATCGTTGCCAAACAGATTGAAAAACGGGTAGATTTCTAAGCGTAACTGAAGAACTACTTGGCGGAATGAGCTGTAATTTTGTGTGCGAATATTTGAAGTCTTTAGAATTACATTTAGTTAAAAAATTTATAGGTTACACCAAATGTTTTTTTTTTCGAAAATATATTTGCAGCCATGTAAATTTTGAGTTACGCTTAAAAAATTTTCCGTATTACAATCTGATTTGTTACAATTACAAATGAAACTACCATTAGAAGTTCTAAACTTGAAACCTCAAACTTAAACTAACATTTACTGAAAAAGCCAAATATGTCAAAATAAGGTATTCGTGTTGAAAATTTCAGATTTTGGTGCAATTTATGTATGAATACAATCCCTAAACTCATGTTTTTAAACATAAATTTTTAAAAGACGTAATTTCCAGTCGAATGGTTATTTCCGTTTTTCTTTAAGACAATTTGGAGATTAAAGTGCATTGGGTGTTCTCTCTTTTCCTTGGCTGATTGTACCAGCTATCCTACGCTAACTACACTTATATACGGCCGAAGCGAAGATTGAGGCTGGATAATGAAGAATAATTTCCTCTGATCCGGTTCAATATTTTTTAATTTTAGAAATGTCTGTTTCACTACTTATTTTATTCCCGAACTTTTTTTTTATCTATAGAAAGGAAGAATATACATTAAGACATAGAAAAGTTTTGCTAAATACAAGTCAAAATTTAACAGATTTCGCTGAAATCAATGTCTGTTCCGTTTTCCTCAACAAACAAAATTCCTTTAATTCATATTTTTGAAAATAGTCTCAAGTTATTTAATTTCTCCGTGCCAGAATGAGTTCTTCATCTCTCGTAAATGACAGATATAGAGCATCATAAGTGGTAAAAGGGTTTCAGATAAATGAAAAAATATTGTTAAGTTTTCTGGAGGAAGTATCATTGAAATTTTGTGGAAGTCATTCGCACTTTTCAATTGTATCACTGAACTATTCAAAACGCACAGTTGTGAAAAAAAAAAGTGAACACCCCCAACTAATTCTCCAACAAATTATTGTAGAAAAAGGTTACTGGTATCAATCGATTGGAAATAAAGTGTACTTTTAAATGATTTATGTAAAATTTGCTTAGGGGACTACATACATATCAAAACGAACCTAAACTTTGTTTTTTTTTTCAATAGCAATACCCAAGCTTGGCACCATAAATAAATTCTACACCATTCATTTAGCCTAAATCTAAATTTTCATGAAATTCGTACGGTTAGTTTCAGAGAAATTAATTATTTAAAAATGAGCCAATTTTAAGGGCTGTATCCAAATTAAAGTTTAGTACTCTATTGTTGAAATGCTACAGAATTGCTATGTCACTTCTATTACTGTATTATTTTTTGCCGATGTGAACATCTCACTCGCTTAATATGTTTCGACTATTGCCAGCTCTAATGTTTCAATAAAATGAGTAAAACATATATGTTTTTAAAATTATTCTTTTCTGCTCATCATAGACATCTTAAACCATCATTTTGAATTTTTTTAATCATAATTCGAAAACTGCTTGGAAGAAAATTTTAAATTAAGAATTCGCAAAAACGGGTCATAATAAACATAAATCTAAGAAAAAAAAATGTTGGTTGGAATTCATATATTTTTCGTATATTAATTTCATAATTTATAATTCATATTATAAAAATTTTTAAATTAAAAATTGAATGTATTTATGTTTGGGATTTTTAGTATTATAACTACATACAAAAGTATCACCGTAAGATTATAATTTCAGGCGATATTAATAAAAATGTAAAAATGTAATTTAACATTAGAAGCTCTAAATTTTGAAAATTTATAATTAAAAAATGTACAATCCAAATGACTTGAAATTTCGTTTCTAAGCATAGTTTGAGCCGAAGATTTAAAATATATTGTCAAAATTGGGTGTTGCTACTGGATAAAACAAAGTTTGGTCTGGTTTTGATTTGTAGATGGCTCCCTAAGCAAAATTTTATACATCATTTAAAAGTAGACTTTATTTCGAATCGTTTGATAGCAGTAACTTCCTTCTATTATAATTACTTGCAGAGTTAGTAGGGGGGGGGGGGTGTTAACTTTTTTCCACGACTGTACATTTACTATTTAATTCTGACTAATAAAATATCACAAATGTAGAATTGATGCATCCGTTATTTAAGAATTCCTTAGCGAAAGAAAGTTTTTTTTTCCTGAAGGGTTACACTTTCGTTATGGGCTCTGACATGTATTGTGTGGAGACCTATAATGTTCTTACTTAACTCCGCTACATTCAGAATGAATGGCTTTTATACCAGAACTAGTACACACACCATGGTTTGGAAAACCCTGTCCTAGGAGATATTTGTGCCATACTTTTGAAAAAATAATTTTTATCAAAGTTGCAGAGCTTCTGTATGTTATTAAAATTTCAGCAGCTTGTTTTTATATCATCACTTTAAATTTCCTTTCAAAATCTATTATAATTTATTATTTCTATTCGATTATATTTTCTGGAGAATGTGTATATCAATAGCTTGCTGTCATTATATACGCTAAACAACTTTCTTTTAGAAAAACTACTTCACATAGATTTTTATGATGTTTCTGATGTGCACAATTATGCATTATTTTCAGCTGCGCAGATTAATTTATGCTGAAAGCAAAGCAAAATAATATCAGTTTTAATACTAATGTTAATGTTAATGCTGTTAATTTATCATGTTTGTCTGTAAAACATGTTCGTTGAACGTAAAAAAATTACTTGAGAATTGATTGTATCCGAAAAATCAATATTCGATATAGAAAACAACTGATTAACATAATATAAAAAATTACTCGAAAACATTTTTGAAAAACTGTGGCAGCAAAAGAAGCTTTGTTTTTATAAGTGCTTCTTTAAATCTCGAAAATATATTAGTTTCTGTGGTTTCTAAAGACAAAGAACGCTTTTCGGAGTCAAGGGTAACTCGGAAGAGTTTATTGTGCATTTTCGTTCTTGGTTATGTGATATTTTCCTTCAGTAAGAGGCATTTGTCTTTTTTTTCAGTGTATTTACAGTGCACATGATGGGATGTAAGAGCGAAACACGATATATCCGAATGAGACAAAATATAACTGAGGGCGCTACCGAAATTAAGAAATTAATAACTTTCAAATGATTGTTTCGTTTTGTCTATAAAAAATGTTATCCGTTTACAAATGTGATCAGTTTAAATATATATATATATATATATATATATATATATATATATATATAAAATAGACGTCAGATAATCACATTTTATGGAAACTTTACAAAAAGAAACATATAAATATATTGGGTTGGCAACTAAGTTCCCGCAGTTTGTTTTAATACACTTTTTCTACCGGAATCTATATTCTGGTTTTTTTATGGAGTTAATTTACGTTAAATTTCAGATCATTAAAATGTAATGTCAGCTATAAAATCCAAGTGGGTTGGCAACTAAATTCCCGCCGTGTTTTTAAATGCATTTTTTTTTATCGAGTTAAATTTCATATCATTAACTCTTTGCACTCGTATGTCCAGTCTGACTGGACATCGTCGTTCTTTGCAAAATTTGTTTTTGCACCAGTAATAAAAGAAAATAAAATTTGCCTTATTTAATTACAGCATTTTTGAAATTCTGTACTTGAAGGAAACTTCTTTTTAAAAGTGGTGTAAACCGAATAGAATTTGTGTAAGAGACGCCTGAGTCGAAAAGGTTTAAATGGAATGTCAACTGTGGAATTCCAACTGTGTTGGCAACTAAGTTTACGCCGTTTTTTTAAATTATTTAAAAGTTTATTTTTCAATAAAAGTAACAAATAATTAATCAACAATGTATTCTCCCTTGATGCTTACAACTTCTTCCCAACGTTCAACAAGATTTTCAATACCTCGTTGGTAGAAATTCCTCGGTTTCGACTCGAAAAATTCCTCCAACCAAGCTCTCAATTCTGCATTAGTATTGAACGAAACTCCGCGCATAGCATTTGATAGAGATCTAAAAAGGTGAAAATCCGTTGGAGCCAAATCGGGAGAGTACGGCGGATGCGGCAGCACTTCCCAGCCCTGCTTTTGAATGGCTTCCTTGGTCATATTGGCGATATGAGGGCAGGCGTTGTCGTGCAGCAAAAGGACTCCATGCTGCCGATTAGGTCTTTTCTCTTGAATAGCCGTGTTGAGTCGTTCCATTTGTCGTACATAGAGTTTCGCGTTGACTGTTTGGTTCCGTTCAAGCAATTCGTAATGGATGATCCCTTCTCAGTCCCACCATACGCACAACATCGTTTTACGTGGATGAAGATCTTGTTTCAGACGCGGTGTTGGTAATTTACCCGGGCTAAGCCATTCCTTTCGTTGCTTCATATTAATGTACAGGCACCATTTTTCGTCGCCAGTAACGATTCGGTAAAGAAATCGTTGCTTGTTTCCATGAGTTGAGCGGTGACGAGCAAGCAAACCAGCGGAGATTGTGGCTCGTTGGTTTTTGTTTTTGTCACTTAAAGTATGCGGAACCCACGCTCCAAACTTCTGAACCTTTCCCATCGAGTGAAGGTGCTTCTCTATAGAAGTGTGGGAGAATTTCATTTTCTCTGCGAGTTCTCTTGTCGTTTGACGCGAATTTTCGTCCAAAAGTTTGTTTAATCGCTCCTCATCGAATTCAACTGGACGGCCAGAACGAGGTGCGTCTTTGATGTCAAAGTTTCCATTTTTGAACTTGGCATACCAATCATGTGCGGTTCTTTCAGCTACGGCACCCTCGCCATACACAGCACAAATGTCGCGAGCAGCTTTTGCGGCCTTCAAACCTTGATTAAAAGCAAAGAGGAGGAGGTGTCGAAAATGCTCTTTTTTCTCAACTTAACACTCCATTTTATATACCTGCATTCCAACAACAGCTAACTCTATGCAAAAAACAAAATGTAAATTCCGGTAGAAAACTTCTATTTAAAAAAACTGCGGGAACTTAGTTGCCAACCCAATACATTTGGGATAATCCTTTATGCAATGACGATACTTTAACACTAGAAAGATGGGAAATTTTAGTCAAGTTTTATAAAAATATTTCACACCAGAATTTCTATTTAAAACTGTTTACCTTATTTATTTAACTTATTTCTTTCTTCGTGTCTTTTTAAGTTATTTTATAAAGAAATTTCTGTTCAAATCGAAATATATTCATTTAGTACCGGTCAAAGCAATCCTTCACCGTCCTTCTAGTGTTAAAGTATCAGTTTAATAATATCGTTATAAAAATATTCAATTCATCCATTACCAACTACACGCTTTGGGATTAACATTAAATACTTCACTCGATCATCGGTAGATATGATTAGTAGTTCCGTGAAGCAAAAAATATTTCCGATGGTTAGTTAGTTTTATTGGTACAAAGTCCACATTTGGACATGCTACGGCAAACACGAGTCAAAATACAAAGATTGAATTTAAATAAAAACAACTTGCGTATATAGTGATGAGATTAAGAAATATATATACATATATATATTTCAGAAGGATATTTTTCCGCCTATGTATCTCCTTTTACCCCATCTTGTTGTATGCGATAAGTTTCTAATGGGAAAAATCTCAAATATTCAAAAATAAATCCAATCTATGTTTTTTTTCTCCATTTTTTTTCAAAGTCTGAGACGGAATATTATTTGTCACATTAAATAATATAAATTTTTCAATATATTTTTAAGTGTTTTTGAAGTGGTACTTTTAACCCTTTATCTACTGCTTTATGATCTACTGCAATTTTTTTCATGTAATTTTTTTTGTTACTTCAATGAAAATTAAAGATAAACATAAAAAAAATACTGACCCGTGAGAAATTTAATTCCTTAGAGGTAATTAATTAAAGTGGTAATTTAAAGTACCGTCAGTACACTATGAGTAAATTATCGTAACAGAAAACCCACAAAGTATTTCAAGTGGTACCAGAATTGTGGCAAAATATTTTTGATTTAATAAGTATATGAAATATAGCCTTTTCCTTATTTACAAATATTTTGTCAAATTCCGGTACCAATCATTTATTTCAACACTTTAGCATTGAAAATGCTTTGCCCCTGAAAGGGTTAAAAAAACTATTTTTTTTTAAGGTTTCGATCTTCTTAGCAGTCCTGTAGTTATGCGATGTCTATATTCCAGGGTCAACATGTTCTCTCGCATCTCCACATATGCAATATATGAATTTACGTATGCTATTTCTAGCATAGGGTCAATCCATTTCAAGTTGTCCAGAAAATCATCAATTCGTTGCTCGACCATTTTTAAAAAATCTAAATTTTTGTGTACAACAACCCTAACATGATGGAAGTTCAAAATGACCATTATTTTAATTTTATTAATTTTTGTTTGTACATGGCGACCATCTTTGTTTCATCGTCTGCAGCAATTTTCTCACAAGAAGGGTTTACGGAATTGTAAATAATTCATCGGTTATTTATCCAATTCAACTGCGGATTAAAGCAATTTGTACAGAATACATTGGGCTAAAAATCTGGTAATTGAGTAGTTTCCGAAACTAACTGCTTATTGGTAAAATTTAAGCATAAAGTTCCAGTTTTTTTCCAAAATTTGTCCGTTTACAAGAGGAAATTTTTCTAACAAGGAATACTGTCAACATGACATAATTTGTTTTACAAATAGGCCGAAAGTACTTGTACTCACACGCCGAGTTCCAGATCTGGGACTTGCTTTCTCTTCGCTAAAAAAAATCCCAAATTTTTCAAAAATGTCAAAAATCGCACTTTTCAGGCTTTGATATCTCTGGTGGGGCACGAGATAAAAATCTGATTTTTTTTTTCTATAAGAGTATTGTATGGTAGTGTTATGCACAAGAAATTCCAGGATGGAGATTTGACTACAAGCTGAGATATGGCAAGGGCAACATGTCAAAACAATACTGCCAAACTATTGTTTTGTTGTAGTCACAGCTAAGTATTTATTTCAGAGTGTCATTTAAATTTATGTTTTTGATTATCTTTAAATAATAGTAACAGAAAATAAAGCCTTTTGAAAAGCTTAGCAATTAATTAAAAAAATAATTATGCCTAAGGTCATACATTTTCTATGGTTTCAGTAATTTTTGTTGTATGTAATTTTAGTAACTAAAAGAAACCTCAGAACTTTTACATAAAGAAAAAAAATATTTTTATACAAGACCTGAGACAAAAACAACATAGGGAAAAAGAAAAGTTGTTAATGTTGTCATACTTGTTGAGACATGATCAAACGTGTCAAAACACATTCTTGCTTGTTGGTTTAAAAACCCCAATTTTGATCTTTCTCAAAATTTTATTTGTGGGAACCAAGTCTTGTTATCTCTTGATAACTTGATTGAAGATCTTGGCCCTGCAGGCTCATAGAAATATACTTTGAAATCACTATATGCAAGTCTGAATTCATTAATAATTCCAAGCTTACTTCTTATGCAAAAATGTGATTTTTCTGCAGTATAAATTTTGGAAAGGCTTTGGGTATCTTTACTTTCTGAAAATTACTTGAGGCTGATGCATGGTAACATCGCATAATGTTTCATTTACAGGAACATACTTATGGTAGGAACAAGTTTCAGGGACTGGCAAGCAGCATTAAAATTGTGTTTTTTAAACCAACAAGCAGTAATGTGTTTTGTCACGTTTGATCATGTCTCAACAAGTATGCCAGCATTAACAGCTTTTCTCTTTCCCTATTCTGTTTTTGTCTCAGGTCTTGTATATATATATATATATATATGTAAAAGTGCTGAGGTTTCTTTTAGTTACTAAAATTACAACAAAAATTGCTGAAACCATACAAAATGTAGGCCTTAGGCATAATTTAATTTTTTTAAATTAATTTAATTTTTTAATAATTTATTTTAAATTAATTTAATTTTTTTTAAATTAATTTCAAAAGGCTTTATTTTCTCTTACTATTATTTAAAGATAATCTAAAAAATAAATTTAAATGATACTCTGAGATAAATACTTAGCTGTGACTAGAACAAAACAATAGTTTGGCAGTATTGTATTGACATGTTGGTCTTGCCATATCTCAGCTTGTAGTCAAATCTCCATCCTGGAATTTCTTGTGCATAACACTACCATACAATACTCTTATAGAAAAAAATTTCAGATTTTTATCTCGTACCCCACCAGAGATATCAAAGCCTGAAAAGTGCGATTTTTGACATTTTTGAAAAATTTGGGATTTTTTTTAGCGAAGAGAAAGCAAGTCCCAGATCTGGAATTCGGCGTGTGAGTACAAGTACTTTCGGCCTATTTGTAAAAAAAAAAATTATGTCATGTTGACAGTATTCCTTGCTAGAAAAATTTCCTCTTGTAAACGGACAAATTTTGGAAAATAACTGAAACTTTATGCTTAAATTTTACCAATAAGCAGTTAGTTTCGGAAACTACTCCATTACCAAATTTTTAGCACAATGTATTCTGTACAAATTGGTTTAATCCGCAGTTGAATTGGATAAATAAACGATAAATTATTTACAATTCCGTAAACCCTTCTTCTGAGAAAATTGCTGCAGACGATGAAACAAAGATCGCCGCCATGCACAAACAAAAATTAATAAAATTAAAATAATAGTCATTTTGAACTTCCATCATGTTAGGGTTGTTGTACAAAAAATTTCAGATTTTTTAAAAATGGCCAAGCAACCAGTGCTGGACCACTTGAAATGGATTGACCCCATAGCAAAAAAGAGCCGGTGCCACAACTTTTTCGATTTCCTATAAAAAATAATAATAAAACAGAAAAGAAATACTAGAAAAATCATTACTACACTACATTTTAGTATTTACGTTTTAAAGCAGATGAAAACGATGGATAACTACACAGACGAAAAGTAAACTAGAAGTTTCTCTCCAGCACCCAGTGTACTGACGGTACTTATAAGCACTACCGATTAATTCACATGTTAAATCAAATACATACACGGTTCACATAAAATAGCTAGTCAAATTGTATTCTAAGATCATAATGAACACATAAAAAAATCCAACTCTTATCTTATATCCTTTACTATGTTTGCAGCAATAAAATGATGAGCGTGACAATCTGTACGAAATATTGGCACAAAATACATCGACTGTTTCAAAGATAGCCTACTTTCTTGCTAAAATAACAAACCTAGAACTGCTGCTGCCATGTATCCGGATAAAGTGGAGTTAAAAGTGTGTTTTTGCAAAGTACCATTAGAATATTAGTAATATTCACTATGGGACGAAAGTTTAATGTGAGTGGTACTTATAAGTACCGTCTTTAGATAAAGGGTTAAGTATCGTCAAGGATAATAAGCAGTTGCTGATCTTAGAAACAGAAGAATAACATAGACATGCTAGGAAATTCTTTTTATTTAAAATGAAGGATGTTTGTTTTGTATTTGTTTATGAATATTTTGGGGGAAGTTTTCAAATCTATCACGTAAAGTTTTCCCCTGAATCAAGGTTTTCTGTCTGTTTCGTAAATTATAATTTTATTTATGAAAAATCGGCATTTCGAGATGATAAGTTATATACCGAAGAGCCAAAATATTATGGCCTTCCCCAGATTTTGCAATGAACTCGCGTGGATGACGTGAAGGGCACGTAATTAGGTGGAAATAGTATTTAACTGCTGCTACGGAGTCTGGAAAATAATTTTTGCCTTTATTTCTGCCATTGATAGGAAAAGCTGCGGATTTAAGTGACTTTGATAGAGAGTTCAATAGCCCCACGTCTCTGAAAGAGTATCTCCGAAACTGATTGACTCGTGGGTTGTTCGTGACATATCATTGTTAGCACTTATGCAAAGTGGATGAATAACAGCGAAACCATTAGTAGACGCCATGGCGTTGGACGTCCACGCGCTATCAAAGTTAAAAGATGCCAGAGACTCTCCTGCCTGGTAAAGCAAAACTGGCGCCAGTGACTGGCTCGGCTGATATCCTAGTACAATTGTTTCGGAGCACACAGTTCAGATGACACTGTTGAAAATGAGACAACGCAGCAAACGTTCCACCCACGTGCCTCTGTTGATTAAGCATCATCGCCAACTACAAATACACTAGGCCCGGGAACATCATGACTGGGCCATGGATCATTGGAAGAGAGTTGCCTGGTCGGTAGAATTATAATTCATCCTTCAATACGTCGATGGACGTGTCAGGGTACGCCGTTTTCTAGGCGAGCTGTTGCTCCTCCTTATACAGCAGGCCATACACAAGCCTGTGACGGCTACATTATGCTTTGGGGAACGTCCCCATGGGCATCTCTGTGAGGTGTGTTTATGGTAGAACAGACCATGAAGTCCTCGGACTATCTGAAAATCACTGCGGACAAGTTGCACCCTTAGATGGTATCTGTCTTCTCATATAAAAATGGAGTCTTCGAGGAAGACGATGCTCCATGTCAAAGGGCTCGAAATGTGCTGGAGTGGTTTTAGGAACATAATACTAAATTCCAGTTAAGGTCCTGGCCACCTGACTCAACGGATGTTAATCCGATAGAGTAAATTTGGGGTGTCATAGAACGGCATCTCAGAACTCAAAAATCCTCATGTCGGAATATCTCGGATTTGCGTGACCACTGCTTGAAAATCAGATACAATCTGTCTTCGGCCAGCTACTAAAGACTTCTGGCATCCATATCAAGGCGGGTTTCAGCTGTTTTGTGGGTCAAAGGTGGACCAACGCGTTATTAGGTAGGTGGTCATAATGTTTTGGCTCTTCAGTGTAAATTCAGTCACAAAAAATCCGACACAAATAGGAATGATATACAAATGCATAAGAAACAACCTCAAATACACTGCTCAAAACAATTAAAGGATATTGCAGTTTTAGGTGGATTTTGTATCTGGTAAACTGTTTAGCTGATTGATACATGGTCGACAGACATAGTAGGTTATATGAGAATAAATTACACATGTTTGGCAGAAAAAAAATGCATTTTATTGCGCATTTGTGTACTAAAGGAAAAAAAACACAATTTGTACATATGAGAAAAAAGGAATAAGAAAAGGTGTTTTCTTCAAAGAAAATCATTTTCAGTAGGGGGTATGGTTTCCACGGGCGGCCAGCAACGTTGAACACCGTTGAGGCATGTACTCAATGAGGCTATTAATGACGAGTTGGGGTATTCTGCCCCACTCTTCCAGAAGAGCTCTTTCCAGTTCTTGGAGAGTTTGTGGGGGTTGTTGGCGGCCAGAAACTTGTCTTCCTAGAGCGTCCCAAACGTGCTAGATTGGATTCATGTCTGGAGAACACGCTGGCCATTCCATTCGAACGATTCCTTCCTCGAAAAGGAAATCCTCCACCAGGTTTGCACGATGTGGCCTGCAGTTATCGTCCATTAAAATGAAGTTATCTCCGATTGCTGCAGCGTAAGGGACTACAATAGGTCTGAGGATCTCATCCCTATATCGGCGACCAGTCAGAGCTCCATCTCGAATGATGTAGAGGTCAGTGCGCCCGTCAATGGAGATGCCCCCATACACCAACACTCCTCCACCGCCAAATCTGACACTTTCGTGCACGAATGCAGGATTATTCCTACTGCCACGGTCCCTCCAGATGAAAATACGCCTATTATCCGGATGAACAGAAAAACGGGACTCGTCAGAAAACAGAATATTTCTCCATTCATTTCTCCTCCAGTTGACATGCTCGGTTGCCCACTCCCTGCGGTCGCGACGATGCCTTGATGTTAATCTAACACATACCATCGGTCGGCGAACATACAGACCTACAGCATGGAGCCAGTTTCGGACAGTCTGAGTTGAAATCGTGGTGCCTGTAGCCGAGCGAAGGTGTTGTTGGAGAAGAGTAGCGTTCATGGTTCGGTGTCTCCGAGCTGTTAACGCTAAATACCGATCTTCATTGGACGTTGTTGCCCGTCTACGACTTTGCCCTGGTCTTCGGCCTGCACATCCACTCTCCAAAAAACGGTTTCAGATCCTGGAAATGACACTTTGTGACACTCCAATGGCTTGCGCTACTTCGGCTTGAGTTTGGCCCCCTTCTAACCTACCAACAATTCTCAAAGCTTCTGAATCTGTCAAATGACTTCGCTGAGACATCGTACTCATCGAAACTAAGCAATCACTGAATGCCGATCATCCTTGTCTTCATTCTCTTTTATCCAGTTGAAAGTCAAATTTCATTCGCTGCCGCTGAAGCGACGTTTTTGACGTCGAACTCAAAATTTGCATACTCCACAGTTTGAAAACCAGAAAAATTTGCATTTGTGATTCTCTTCTTCTATTTTCGGCAAAAAAAATTTTCGTTTATATCTTTATTTTATATAAAACTTCAAATATCCTTTAATTGTTTTGAGCAGTGTATTTGCTGGATAGGAAACAATCGCAAACATTACGCAAGACAAAACAGAAAAAATACATAATAATAATACATGAAATGGTTATTTGCAGAAAAATAAATAACATTAAAGCATAAATAACATTCTAAAAGCTTTTTCAAAGACACTTAGAATTAATCAAACGGCATTTGCAGCACCCAGACATCAGTAGAATTATGTAAGTGCAGCAAGGATTACAAAATAATTTTTACGTTACCGCAAGATGCCACAATTAAAGTGTTTTCGCTCAATTAAATTAAAATGTTTGTAAGTTTAAAGTAATCAAATTGTATTACAATGCGTTTTACACCTAATATTTAATTAAAAAAATTAACCTAATGGTAAGTAAGATAACATAAATAACCTAAATAATTGTATTATAGCACACACACACACACACACACAAAAAAAAAACTAAATTGATTTTTCAATGTTTCTCGATTGTTACTTATGAAATTAGCTCACATGTTTATGTTAATATAAATTCATGAAAATTCGGTAAACATTTCCCGAAGTTTCAAATCGAGGTGTAATATGTAATTTCTAACAACAATTTATCAAAAACAATAAAAATTGTCGTTATTATTAAATTGTCGATTTGTGTACATTTGGTTTTTGAGAAAGTTGGCATTGGATTTCTTGCAGTTTTTCCATTAAATGCAGGTTTTGATTAGTGCAGTAATTCGTGGGATTAGTTAACCCTACTAAATGAAGGAAACACGTATTTAGCTTAGTGAAAACTATGACAAACGTAACTACCTAATAAAATGCAATATATACCGTAATTTCCGGCGTATAATCCACAGATCAAACAATCATGTTTGAATCAGAAATTTTATTTAATTAAATGTTTATTACATCGCGGTAAATATTTTACTTCCAATTATTAACCCATTCGCTGCCAATCACGAGTATACTCATGGCTTTAAAACCCGTTTTTTAAATTTATTAATTACTTTGTCAGCACTGTTTTAAAATTAGAAAAATTGCCTTATTTACTGGCAGAAATTTCGCTGTATTAGTAAAGCGAAATTTACCTTCCACAATTTGTGGTGGCGAATGACTTTCAACAAGAAATTAAAAAAGTCTTACTTTATAGTTTTGGCAGTGAACGTGTTAAATAAAATTTCTGGGTCCAACCATGATAGTTTGATCCGCGGATTACACGCCGGAAATTACGGTAGCTTATTTTTAGGTATTTTCACGATATTTCTTTTACCCTGTTGCGTCTTTTGTGTTACTTTTCTGGATATTAACTTTGTTAAAAGAAAAAAGAAGGAAAAATACTTACACCATAGTAAAAATGGTCATTTTGAATTCAGCGTATCGAGAAACATCTGAAATGGAGCAGAAAAGAAATTATTATTTTGAAGCCTGTGTAATTGTTCGTTACGTATCAGTTGATGTTTAGTGTGCTTTTATTTTTAAATGAAAGGGAAAATTTTCCGTAATTTTCATCAAAAGTAGATACATGTTGATTGCTACAAATGCCATTTAAAAAGGGCAGTTAAATGTTGTATAGTTTCTTTATTTCAAAGTTACGAAATCTTTTTAAATGTATTGAATTATAGGTACTTAAACGTACCGATTCAGTTTATTAGCTCTAATTAACAGATTTTTTTTTTATTTTGCATTTTTATTCACTAAATCTTTTAATCTACTTTCATAACGTACACGAAAAAATGTTGAGGGCATGTATTTTTATATTTACACATTAGAATTAAATTAGATGAGCGATATATTCCAATGACCGATATAACGAGGGCCACTATATACTCTTTAAATTGTCATCAAATGAAACGTGCCAATATGTACAGCCGTGGAAAAAAAAGTAAACACCCCCTACTAACTCCTCAACAAATTATCGTAGACAAAAGTTACTGGTACCGAACGACTGGAAATAAAGTCTACTTTTAAATGTTGTATATAAAATTTTCTTAAGGGACCATCTACATAATAAAACGAATCCAAATTTCATTTTTTTCAATGACAATACCCAATTTTAATAAGATATTTCAAATCTTCAGTTCAAACTATGCCCAGACACCAAATGTCAAGTCATTTGAATGATAAGTTTTTGAATTATAAATATTCAAAATTCAGTGCTTCTAATGTTAAATTACATTTTCATATTTTTATTTATATCTCCTGAAATTTTGCCCCTAATGTGCTAATTTTTTTTGTAGCAATAATACTAATATACCCAAACATAAATACGCTGAATTTGCAATTTTTATAATTTTATGATATGAATTATAAATTATGAAATTAATGTTCGAAAAAATTATGAATTGCAACCTACAATTTTTTTGATGGATTTAGATTTATTAAGTCCTGCTTTATGGATATCCAAAATTTCACATTTTTCTTCCAAGTAGTTTTCAAATAATGCTTAAAAAACGGCAAAATGATAGTTTAAGGGACTGTCTATGATAGAAGTGAGTAGATATTTTGAAATTTATTCTGCTGTCCTGTAATCTAACAGACCCCTTGAGTGGCGCTTAACCCTTTCAGGGGCAAAGTACTTCTGTTGCTAAAATATTAAAATAACACCGGTTTTAATGAACAAATTTATATGAAACTAATTAAAAGCCCCTTTTTTTTCTTCGCGTACATTGTATTATGCAAAATATAATTCCTTTATTCTGGTGCCAATGTGGCATTTGGGAATTAAAATTAAGTGGTATACATAATATACCGGTGCCCTTCAAGGGGTTAAGGTGCCTTGATCAATAAGGGGGCTCTCTCGGTTAACAATCGAGTACGGAACTTCAATTTGGATACAGCCGTTGCCATCGAAATAGTCAAGGCCTGAGGACACGAGTTGTGACGTCATCACTAATCGACCGAATTCTCACTACTGTTGGAATTCTCACCGGAAAAATTTGAATAACAATTTTATTTTATTTATGGAATATGTATCATCTTATAAAACAACACTAACTATTTAAATTTACTGGTGAGAATTTGGAATCCCTCAATAACAAATCAGCCAACACTGTGACATTCCGCATCTAGCTGAATTTTTATTTAGGGATTCCGAATTCTCAACAGAAAGTTTAAAAACCAGAAAGTTTGGTATTGTTTTATAAGATGATAGATATTCCACAAATAAAAGAAAAGAAAATTGCTATTCAAAAACTTCCGGTGTGAGATCCAACATTAGTGAGAAGTCGGTCCATTAGTGATGACGTCACAAATCGTGTCCTCAGGCCTTGAGTATTTCGATGGCAACGATATAGCCCTTAAAATATGCTCGTTTTAAAATAATTAATTTCTCGGAAACTTGTGGTACGAATTGCATAAAAATTTGTTTTTAGGCTAATTGAAGAGTGTAGAGTTCCTTTATGCTGCCAGAATTGTATACTGCTATTGAAAAAAAAACAAAGTTGTGGTTCGTTTTAATATGTATATAGCCCTCTAAGCAAATTTTATATACATCATTTAAAAGTAGACATTAGTTCCAATCGTTCGGTACCAGTAACTTTCTTCTATGATAATTTGTTGAGGAGTTAGTAGGGGTGTTTACTTTTTTTTCCCACGACTGTACATACGGAAACTTTTCCCTGATTATGATTCACTGTACAGAAACACACGAACATATGTGAAGAGACATTAGTGTATCAGTAGTTATAATAGTTTAATAGTTTTAATTCTCAAAAGTTTGTTGAGAATCTGAAACAAATAGAACAATATAATTAAATTTGAACAGGAAAAGTATGGAAAAAGATAATAGAATGACTAGCTTTTTAACTCAATATTGCTGTATACATAAACTGAAAAAAGAAGTATTTTTATTAATTTGTCTAGAATTTCTTGTTTGTTTTATCTTTGATAGGAATTTCAATGTACGAAATATAGCCGAAACATTAAAGTAACAAAAGCATAAGTTATGGTTCTCTTTATATTTGGAAGCACCCAATGAAAAGCGAGGACGAAAAATGTAACACGAATATTTCTTCTTAGAAAGTTTTTTTGATGATGATTGCTTTTATGAACCTAAAGAATAAGATTCATTTATACCTCTTTGGTTCAAAGTAATATCGTTATCTTTTATGTATTCGACTTATGTTTAAGTATGTTTTATGCAACATATATTTGTTTAACATACCAGTTTACTATTTATTTTTCTTGTGCATTTATAATTTATTTATTTAAAAGGAATATATATTCATACTGGAGCAAGATTATACGACATTTTATCAGTATTGGGCATAGCTGCCAATTCTTCCGTGCATTCAACATTTCGTGCATTTTATTTTACAGGGTGATCCCAAGTATTATTTTTTTCTTTATTTTTTTGTTGGTCCACTAATTATCCACCTTAACAAATCGACGTTGATAAGTATTAAGTCAAACCTGTTCTTTTTAATCCTAAAATTCCAGAAGAATCTGACAAGTAAATTTTTGAATATTCGACAAAATGTCTAAAATTGAAAGTTGCCGATCATTAATGGCCATGTAGTGTATACCCCAATACCATAGCTGCCAACATCTTATGCCTACAAAAAATTGTACCACAAAAATGTAAAAGAAATGTTTGATTTACTTATCGGTAGATTATGACGGATTTAGAAAGGTAAAATTTACTATAAAATTTTTGTGGTACAAAAAAGCGTAAGATGTTGGCAGCTATGGTATTGGGGTATACACTATATGGCCATTAATGATCGTCAACTTTCAATTTTAGACATTTTGTCGAATATTTAAAAATATACTTGTCAGATTCTTCTGGAATTTTAGGATTAAAAAGACCAGAGGTTTGACTTCATACTTATCAACGTCGATTTGTTAAGCTGGACAATTAGGGGACCAACAAAAAAATAAAGAAAAAAAATAATACTTGGGATCACCCTGTAAAATAAAATGCACGAAATGATCTATCGCTACAGAATATACATAGGGCTAATTCCATGAAAACTTGTCATGTCTGTCACACAGCTGAAAAGCACTATGCTTTTTGGCCACCGTTATTTTCGAAAAGTTTGCTTCGCGTTATTCAGTTGATGATATATCTCCGATAAAATGAGTCACATTTTCCCGTTCTAAAATATTGGTAAGAAAAATCGTAGTATGTGACAGACATGACAAGTTTTCATGGAATTAACCATAGGCAGACATTTTGCAATATGTGTATTCATTTGTTTAATAATAGCATGTATATTAATAGAGATATAGCGATTTTAAAAAAAAAAATAAAAATTCTTGCATGTTTTTTGCTTATAACATACAGGGTTTTTAACCAAATTTAACGCCAGTTTCAGAAAAATTGGCACAATGTAGTAGAAACAAAATAGTGAAATTGGAATATAAATATATTAAATATTTAAGGAAATATGGGCAGTTGTATAAAATAATTTTTATCAGCGCATGCGCGAACGATAACAAGGTACATTTTACATAATTTAATAGTTAACTCTATGGAGCAACTTATTAAAAAAAATCAGAGAGATATCATAGTTAGAGTGAGCTGTTTTTTAGTTTCTCTCTAAAACTTGCTGAATGATAAGGAATTGTCCACAAATTGTTATTTTTAAGTTATCTGACAGCGTTCGGAGCAAGTTTTTTGAAAAAGCTATTTAATTAAAGTTTACGGTTATGTTTAGGAAGATTTCGACTCTAAACTACGATGAAAAGGAAAATATAGTCCATACATTACATTTAGGTAAATTAAAGAGTTTATGCTAAAATTTTGTGAAATTTAGACCAATACGCAAAACTCTCTATAGTAAATTCTATAGCATATATACGTATTTTCTGTATACACGTAATTTGTATGAAAGTGGTGAAGACAATAAACTAAAATTTAAGATATATTGGACATTTTTCCTGAGTTATGAGTCAATAACTTGCAATTTGATTTTTATAGTGATATTTCAATAGCTTTTTTAGAAATCCCGTTTTGCGTACGTAATTTTCACTAAACAGTTCTCCATAAAATACATTTATTTAACTGAAACATTTACTTAACTATTTTAAACTTTACTTAACATTTACTTAACAGTTACGTGAATTTGAAATTTACTGTATTTATCGATCAAGGTCTTTTTTTGTGTGCCGTTTATATCTGAAAGACAGTTTCAGCGTTATATTTGTTTCCTTCGTACACTGTAAAAAAATTTCCCTCACTTTACACCAAAAAGGGTGGCAACTAAGTTACCACCCCAAGTGGTGTAATAAAATTCCATTTGTAAACTAGTGTAATGAGCCACTAGCTATCAAATGGTGTAAACAAACACCACTTTTAGTGGCAACTTACTTGCCCCCATTTTTGGTGTAAAGTCACGCTACTGCTTATCTGGTGTAAAGTCACACTACTGTTTATTTGGTTTGCACGTTAACAGTAAAATAAAAAACAATTTAAAGATTACATTTTAAATCTAATGCAACCATAATTTACAATAAATAGTTTCACGCAAAGAGGCTGCTAAACATTGTGTTAACTGCGATAATTTATTATCTCAATTAAACATTTATTTTAAACATTTTAGTTTTGGTAAACAACGAAATTTCCTCACAAATCATTCATTCGTTACATCTGCACTTACGTCACGTGTACTTGACTCTTTTTTTTTTTTAACTCAGCGTAGGCCTGACTGGTTTTCGAATAAATAGTCTAAGCAAATTAAAATAAACATACCATAAATACAACTAAACATTGCAAATTGTATACAAATCAGATACAGAGAGCTAAAAAACACCAACCTCTCAAGCGCTAAAGAACAATTTTTATCAATTTTAAAATGCAAATAAAAAATACTTAACGGCATAATTAATTAATACACACTACACCGCTAGAAATCTTGAAGTTTAAGCTTTTAAAAGATACTAATAGTTAATCAAAATGATTAGGTTTAAATAGTTAAAAAAGGTGCAAAACAAAGCAAACAAAACGCGTAACGCTATGGGAAAGTGGTCTGAGACAAAAATTTGTATACCAAATTTCATGAATTTTTTAAACATATCTAAACTCAACCCAAGAATACACGGTGGGAGGAGGAGCAAAGCCCGTACTTTATAGAACATAAAACAAGTATTAGTTTTTCAAAATAATTAATAAAAAGTTGAAAACAAGCTATGTTAATATATGTCAATAACAGTAAAAATCCCATGTATTTCTATGAAGGGCTAACTGGAAAATCGAAAAATGTCAACTTTTGAAACGCTCAGCAAATACACAAAATGTATTCAAAACTTTTAAAACTAGATAGAATTTTAAAGATTAAGCTTTAAATGAGCTGAATATCACATTAGTTTCTCAGAAAAAGTTAGTTTTTGTAGTTAAAAAAACTTAAGAATATCGTTGTTTACGTAATGTATTTCCTATGGGAAAACGAAAGTCGTAATCCTAAAAACGATACTTTTTAAAATGGCTTGCAAATAGTTAAAACTTATTGAAAATTTAAAATTCTTGGTTAAAAAATAATCTGCGATCTTTTATTTAGTTGAATCGAACATTATTTTAAAGATAACAAGCGGAATTCATTGTATACTGAGCGTCTCAAAAGTGACAAAAATGCCAAAATTTGAAAATGGAATCAATACATTGTTAAAATAGGTTGACTTCATATACTCATAAAATAAAAAATGTAGCAGCTAGAGATGCATAGTAGGTAAAAAAATTTTGGAAAATGATTGTAGTATTAACATTAAACAGGAATTTTTCAAAAATATGAAGTTAAACATAAGTTTTAAGTTCTTACCCATTCCGAAGAAATTAGCCAAAGAAGACGAGAATTTTTTCAGCTATGAAGGAAACTTTCAGCTCAGGTAATGCAACATAATCTGGTTAACTGCTTTTTATTTAGTGATCATTACTGAGAAACATTTTCGAACAAAATACGAGCCCTGGAACATGGCTATATAAACAGATTTCAAAATGGCGAATTGAATCATATCGTTTAAAAACTTTACACCGAACTGGTGTTCGGTTTCCACAATTTCTTTAAAAGATTAAAATTAAACCGTTTTGAGTGTATCATGACACTTTATTCGGTATTTACACCAAACTTAGAGTATATTTAATCCTCATTTGGCATTTCATAAACTCAAATTAACCCCTTCGGGACGGGAGCCTTTTACGAAAATTTTAATCTTTTGTCACCGTTTTTTAAAAACAGAAATATCTGTCTTCTTGAATCGAGAAAATGCGCTGATTAAATAAGAAAAATTTTACAGTAAAATTTTACTGGTGAGGAAAAACAAGGATTCTGAGCGCATCATGCGGCACGTATACGTGTCGCTCGTCCCTAAGGGGTTAAGCGTAACTATAGTCCCTTTTTTACAGTGGACAAAAACTGCCAAAACTCTCTTTTAGAGATAAAAGGGCACAAAAAAGACCTTTATCTATAAGTACAGTAAATTTCTAATTTACATAACTGTTAAGTAAATGTTAAATAAAGTTTAAAATAGTTAAGTAAATGTTTCAGTTAAATAAATGTATTTTATGGAAAAAGCACTTTTCTGTGAAAATTTCATACGCAAAACGTTATTTCTAAAAAAGCTATTGAAATATCACTATAAAAGTCAAATTGCAAGTTATTGACTTATAACTCATGAAAAATGTATAATATAGCTTAGATTTTAGTTTATTGTCTTCACCACTGTCATACAAATTACGTTTATACAGAAAATACATATATATATGCGATAGAATTTACTGTAGCGTGTTTTGCGTATTGTTTTCACAAAATTTTTCAACAAACACCTCAATTTACCTAAATGTAATCAATTTATAAGATATATTTTCCTTTTCCTCTTAGTTTAAATTCAAAATCTCCATAAACATAACCATAAACTGTAATTAAATAGCTTTTGCAAAAAACTTGCTCCGAACGCTGTCAGATAACTTATCAATTTGTGGACAATTCCTTATCATTCAGCAAGTTTTAGTGAGAAACAGCTCACTCTAACGCCGATATCTCCCTGAATTTTTATGATATTTGGCTGATTTCTTTAATAAGTTGCTCCATAGAGTTGACTAATAAATTACGCAAAATGTTCCTTGTTATCTTTCGCGCATGCGCAGATAAAAATTATTTTATACAGCTGCCCATATTTCCTTAAATATTTAACATATTTCTATTCCAATTGCACTATATTGCTTCTAATACATTTTGTCAATTTTTCTGAAACTGGCGTTAAATTTGGTTTAAAACCCTGTATGTTATAAGCAAAAAAATTGCAAGAATTTTTTTAATTAAAAAAATCGCTATATCTTTATTAATATACATGCTATTCTTACACAAATGACTACACATATTGTACAGTGTCTGCCTATGTATGTTCTGTAGCGACAAATCATTGCGTGCATTTTATTTTACAGGGTGATCCCAAGTATTATTTTTTTCTTTAATTTTTTGTTCACCCCCTAATTGTCCTCTTTATTAAATAGACGTTGTTAAATATGAAGCCAAACCTGTTCTTTTTAATCCTAAAATTCCAGAAGAATCTGACAAGTATATTTTTAAATATTCGATAAAATGTCTAAAATTGAAAGTTGCCGGTTATTAATGGCCATATAGTGTATAGGTGACTTATGTACATATCCAATGTTGTCCGGTAATATTTCCGCAATATAGGTGAAATGTTGGCATATTATTTCAAGTATATGGAATTAAACGGTAATATTCGTGAAGTATTTCCATAAAATTAGAAATGCTTTGCAGAGAATGCAAGTATTGCGGCAACATTATGTGACTTTGAAAAATCTTTTGGAATCGTTTCCAATGTTTTATAATATTAATATTACAACATAAATACGCGGAATGTGCATAAAATATAAACAATAACATAGTTTTAGTTCGTTTCTAATCTGTACATCATTATAATTAGTTGTACGTATTATTATAATTAGTTGTACAAAGTTTTCCTATACAGGATGTCCGGTCTCAACGGTGTCCAATGACTAATTCCTAAACCGTTAGTCATAGACATATAGTTCCAATAACAAAAATGTTTTAAATCAGGTAAAGAAATATTTTAAAAGCGATTTGGGTCAATAAAAACATTTCTTAAAAAATTACGAAATTTAAATTTTTATACGGTCCTCCCGTCATATAAGTTATATTTAATAAAATTTTCCTTTATATTAATGCAAAATATACATTTTGTAATACACATTTAAGAAGAAAGAAAAGAACAGAATTCTTGTTAAATGAAATGATGCTAAATTAACAGCCTCAATTCTTTACAAAATGATACGTATTTTAAAATGTTATTAGATTACACTAGCCTGCAAAAGTTGGATTATTTCATGTTTTTTAGCTTTTGATAATTGATTCTTATATATTCTGTACCGCTGAATCCGGAATTGACCTTCATTTTTAGCCATCACATCAAGATTTTTCGCAAATTCTAAATTTCAAAGTTAAAAAGTTCAAAGTTAAAATTTAATCTCCCCCCCCATCTCGTCACACCACCCAGCTGTAAGAATCCCAAGATAAGCAAAAATATCGAATACATTATTGAATCAAATAAAATAAAAAAAGTTTTACATATGTTTTATAGTATGAGATTTTCGCTATATTTTAACTTACACATTTGCAAAAAAATTCTAACGTGATGGTTAAAAATGAAAGTCATTTTCAGATTTAGTGCTAAAAAGTACGTAAAAATCAATTATCAAAAGTTAAAAAATACAACTATCTCCTCTACTTTATAGTATCCGATTTTTGTTATTCTTTAAATTCGACAATTTATGATTTGCAAAATATCCTGACATGATGGTTAAAAATTAGGCAATTTGCGGATTCAGTGCTAAAAAATACATAAAAGTTAAAAAACCCAACAATCCCCGTCTTGTATTATCTAATCTAAAACTTTTTCATAAACTTCTTGGCGGTAATCTATCCGAAATTTTGTGTGTTATCCTATAAAATAAGTATAAATGGTAACCACCGAAAATCATAATAATATTAGATTGTTATCGGATTTGAGTCAGTATGTAAAATGTAATCTCGTTCGGATATTTGAAAGTGGGTTAAAGTTCGAATACAAATTTTGAACTGGAAAAACATACATAAGATCGTTGAAGTAACATAAAATCTTATAAAAATAACACAATTTTATTAAAAGAAATCATAAAAGAAACAGGCTCAAATCCTGACAAAATAAAACATATGTTATTTCAGCCAATCTGAAACTTAATAAATGTTAACTTAATCGTAACACTTGTACGATTTTTTTCAAAGCGCAAATACACATGAAATGAGATCTTCGAATACTTTAAGCATTTGGAATATGACCCCTCAAAGCCAAGCCGAACTCATTTGTTTTCAGAGCAGAAAAAGTGGCATAAGTCATGCATTTTTAAAGTTTCATAACTCGCACAATTTTAGTGACATATGAATGAGACTTTTTTTGTCTTACTTGTCAGTGTAATAGGAAAATTTTACTAAATATAACTTATAGGACCGGGGGACCTTATAAAAATTTAAATTTCGTAATTTTTTAAGAAATGTTTTTATTGACCCAAATGGCTTTTAAAATATTTCTTTATCTGATTTAAAGCATTTTTTCTAATTGGAACTATATGTCTATGACTAACGGTTTAGGAATTAGCCATTGGACACCGTTGAGACCGGACACCCTGTATAGAGCAATGTTAAAATTTGCTTTATTCTGCTGAATTTTCGATGATTTTGTTTTATACGTCGTCGTTGTGAAAATGTCTGATCAGCCTAAGAAAGGTTATTAATTGCCAGTTCTGTTACTAAACATTGTGACATACACCTATGTAGTTAAAAACATAAAAACTTATACTTAGCAGCTTCTGAATACGTGTTAAATCTCTTGCGTTCCAATTATTTTTTTGATTTTGGGAAAAATTACTTCATCTCTCTATACAAAATGCAAATGAGAATTTCATCCCGGCTGCTTATAACCTGAACTCTGCTGAATGAATTTTGATGGAACTTACAAGAGAAGGTTCCGAGGTCGGGGTCACAGAATTCGGTGAGCGTTTGTGTATCGATAGAGTATCGTTAGTATATAGATATATGACAGCCATAAAGCGCAATACCCTGCAGGTCTTGAGGAAATAAGTCGCAAAGTTAACACTACAGTTTATAATTGGATAAATTTCCTTCCTCCGCCAGCTACTCGGCAGCGAGGTTGGCAGCATGCTGGATTTGAGATTTGTTTTCGTGAGTTCGAATCACGCCCAGATAAATGTTTTGAAACGAAATTTTTTATCAATTATTTTCGAAACGCAATTGAAAAAATATGTATAATAATTGAGATTTATGAAAAATAAAAATTAAAAGTATGTTTTGTAGCATATAAGTACATTTTTAACTATGAAAGTTTTCATGTTTAAATATTTAATGAAAGTGAAATGAAAAAAAGTGGGCCATTTTATAAGTCTATTGACTTGAAAATTTTTGCTATTATTTAAAATTATTTACAGATAGTTAAATGAATAATCTTCTATTTTTAAAAGAAAAATAAATTAAAATACGTGAACAAATATATTACTTTAATTTTGTTTCCTATTGCAAATATTTCAAAATTTCATCATTTTGTAAAAATATTGTTTTAAATTTTTAAAATGGATTTTTTTTTTTCATTTTCGGATTCTTTATTTTGTAGTTACTGCCTTCTGAATAACTATTTTTGGCAATTCAGTATCTTTTTACAACTTATTTTTAAGTCTATAGACAATTATTCTAATTATAAGCATAAGAATCCAAGATTTAAAAAATACAACGTTAAAAAGCTAGTTGTTAAAAACAATAAATTTTGAAACAATAATATGATAATAGAAAAATTGCAATAAAAAAATAATGAAGCGTGTTATAATTTTATATAACTCATTTCAATTTATTTAACTGTGAAAAATCATGTCTTATTTCAAATTAACCCTTTGCGCTCGACGTCTCTTGCACAAATTTTATTCGATCGGCACCACTTTTTTAAAGGAAATTTTGTTCAAGTACACAATTTCAAAAATGCTCTGATTAAATAAGGTACATTTTATTTTCCTTTATTACTGATGCCAAAAATAAATTTTGCAAAGAAAGAGTGTGTCTCCGCAGCGGATCCCTCGAGTGCAAAGGGTTAAAATTACTGGTAGGCATGATCAAGAATTCAGAAAACTTTATTCATCACGTATGTGGGGCACTTATTGCGAAGGGGTTAAATGCACGAAACCTGGAGGTATTCTTATTCTGATACTAATAACGAGCAGTGAGCCTCTTTTACCTATAAACGTAGTGAATCATTCAGAAAACAGTATAAAAACTGACATTTTAAACCGATTTTTGAGACCCGCAAACATGGGAAGGACGTCACCGGGAAGAAATATCTTAAAACTCAAAATATCATGCATTTAAAAAAAAATAGAAATTGCTTTTCGATTTCAAAGCTTATCCGTATTTAAAACTGTAACTCATATTTTATTACATTTAAAAATGATATGAATTTGTTAGACACTTAAAATTACGCTATGTGCAAAATACTTAAAAGATGACAAAAAATATTTAAAATGATGTTAAATTACTTTAATACTTCTTAGTACTTTCAGCTATAAACATAGCCTTTGTCAGGTTCTAAGAAGTATTAAAGGCTAGTTCCATGGGTTTTTGTAGTGTAAGTCACTTAGCTGATAACTGCTATGCTTGTTGGTCACCGTTATTTTCGAAAAGTTTGCTTGGTCTTATTCAATTAATGAGATATCTCCCATAAAATAAGTCACATTTTTCCGTTCTAAAATACTGGTAGCCAAAAATCATAGCATGTGACTTTCAAGTGACACTACAAGTACTCATGGAAATAGCCTAAAGTAATTTAATATCTTTTTAAATATTTTTTGTCATCTTTTAATTATTTTGCACATAGTGTAATTTTAACTTCTTAATGATGAATTTAGCATTCTATTTATTTATTTGTTAGGCTCTTTCGTGCTGTTAATCGGGGAAAATAATTTTCAAAAAAAAAAAAAATCTTTAAACATGGATTTTATAATTTTTATATAAATTATATTCATGTATATCGTTTATTTTTAATCTTTAGGAATTCAAACGAATTTAATCTCAGTGACCTTATAGTTATCAATGCTAATTTCTGAGCAAGGTTTTTCACCAACATTTCATTACAGCTATTATTTTATAATATACGAAAATTAGGGGTATTTCATATCATATTATTAGCTGTATTGTATTCATTTGCTTTATTCAATGATAAACACTCATTACCTTTTATTTTTGTGAATGACATTTCCAAGTGTTTTAAACATATTTTTGATAGAATAAGCAGAGTTATTTCGCCTCACTTTTGGTGTTCATTGAAATTATTTAGTCAATAGATATTTCTGGATTTCATGAAATTCTAGTGCTCTCTTGGCAACAAATAGTTGGTAGATTGACTTGAAAGTTAAGTAGCATACATCCACGGAGTGCGCTCTGAAGCATTGTTTAAGTTACCATAGCAACAACATCGCACTGACATATCACTAAGGTGTTTAAAGCTGCGAAAGTCTATTAAATGAGAATTCAGGATTTAATTTAGATTAGAAGACAGTTTAGAATCCTTTATGAACTATATTTGTTTCTTGATGCATTAAAAGTTTGCTCTTTGGTGTCATCACGTATACAAGAGTTTAGCCGATTACAAAATTATTCACTTTTTCTTGTTTGTCCTGAATGAAGGTTTAACATTTAATCCTAATTGAAGAATTCACATGAAGATTTTTGATACAATAAGGCACTAAAGAGTAGGGAACAAAAGAAAATATATGCACTTGGATAAATAAGCCTTAGTATAGTACTTACATGCTGTTTAGAGAAAAAAGTAAATTTCAGGTTAGATGAAAAATTTTCTTTTTATTACTGTCTATCAATGTGTTATAAGAATAATAAGTAACTGTCATGAATAAAGGTTTGCTATTTCATCTTATGTGATTTTTAAAATATTCACGTGAAGACTTTTATGTAATAAGGAAGATAGATGTAGCTCAAAAAAGCCTTCATATGTTAATTACGTGCTGTTTCATTGAAAAACAATATTACAGGTCAGTAAAATGTACATTTTTTCATGTTTATCAAAGTATTTTAAGAATATTTAATTAGTTGATTTTAATAAGTATTTGAAATTTAAGTGATAATTAACAATTCACAGAAAGAGATTTGATGTAATAAGCAAAGGATAAATAAGTACAAGGAAAAGAAGAAGCGTAGGTGAAAAAACCATGAATATCTTATTTCGATGTTCTTTAATGAAAAATGCAAATTTCCAGTCAGGCGGTTCTTTTCCTTAAATATTACAAATGAATCACATAAGAGCAGCCTTGATATTATCCCTTTCCTGTATGATTTAAAACGTATTTATGAAAAATCTATTCGATATATCTGAGCGCTGTAAAAAAATGAAAAAAATATTGAAAAAAAATTTCTTCAGTCAAATTTTTAAATGTTGTCGCTTGTGACATAAGTGGAACATAAATTAAGTTTACCAACTTAAAGCTTTATAACAGAAATGACTCATAACTCACTCTGTGTTTGGTAAATATTACGTAAATACGTGATAGCTTTTTTTCTACCCATGGATAATAATTAATAAAAATAAGAAGGTAATTGTAATATATACACCTGATATATATATCTATTATTTTGTAGAATGTCTTTTTAAAATAATAGAAAATATTGGTGCCATTTATACATTTGTTCACCTCAGATATGAAAAGACTTAAAGTGCAAACATCTATGGTCTGTGGTTAAATATACGATATTTATTAGCATTTATTATATATGATACGAAATTCACAGACGAATTAATTATTATATCCAAATACACTGTAAAAAACTGACAAATGTATCATTATCTTGAAAATATAATGTAACCACAAACGAATAAAAGGCAATAACTTCTAACGTGTTACATACGATTTCGAAAACCGTTCTTTATTTTACGGAATTACATAAACTAATATATTTCAGCGATTTAAAAATAATTTATAAGAAAAAAATCTTTTTTTTAAAGCTGCCACTAATTTTCAAAAACGTTTTCGAGTTGTTTTTATAGTGTATCAATCAGTTTTCTGAACCTGGCATATTGGTTTTGTGAATGCTATCGATTCTGAAGTAAACATTTTCATGTTCAAGAAACATGTTTCACAGACAAACATGATAAATTAATTGTATTAACATTAAGATTGAAATTATTATTATTATTGTTTTTACTCTTGCATGTATTAATTCAGTTACGCTGCAGAAATAACTGAGAATTGATACCATAAAAAAAATGACATTCCTGTTTGAGAAAACTGATTAATACACTAAAAAACAATTCAGAAAGGTTTCCGAAAATCGCTGGCAGCAAAAGTAACCGTTATAAATGCTTCTTTTAATCTTGAAAACATATTACTTTATGTTGTTTACAAAGATAAAGAACGCATTTCGGAATCGTGTGCAACTCGGAAGAGGTTATTGTTTATTTTCGTACATTTTCGAAGATTATGAAACATTTGTATTTTTTTAACAACCTAAGCACTTTTTGAAAAGCTGATTTTTTGAAAAAAATCACCATTATCATCCGTATCTCATTGTTGTACGAAATATGATTAAAGACGATACTTTGATAAAACATGCTTAATTAAATGCTAAAATTATAAAGAAACTAAAAACAAAAACTGTGGAACTATATAATTTTCTTTTTTGGTAGGGATATATTTTGTTACAGAAAATGTAAGCCTTAGTTTTCTTCTGTTGGAGGTCATATACAATATTTTCGACGTTCTAAGAAACTATCCAACAATATTCTATTTGTAACTAAAATAATTGTAAGTAGAAATATTTTTGACAGAGTTTTACTTTAGCACATATCTAAAATAAAGCTTTAAAGACCTGCTTACGAGATATCGGGCTTTACTTATTTTTTTATCCATATTAAGTTTTTCTCGTTGCTAAAAATTCTTGTAAAATGCCCTGCAGTGACAAGTTTTTGAAGCACAGGGTATATTTCTCTTGAAGCTGTCATTCTCATTGACAGCTAACGTCTTATTATTTCTTAGTGTTACTTTGTAGTTGGGTTCATCCCGGCCATAATTGTTAAACTGAAAGATATTTTTCTTATTTCTAATATATGCATGATTGTAAGTAGTACGCTAGTTTGTTTGTTAAAAAACCTCGTGATTAGATTCATTGTGTGTTTTGAAATTCATATTTTCAGAGCTGTAAAGCTTTTTTATATCACTTTTGAAATTGAAATTTGTATACTAGAATAACTCAAATAGCCTTAAATTTATATTTTTAGCACTGTAAAAATATTCTGTATTTTACAACAAAAGTTTCTGGTTATTTCACAGCATCGGTGCTTGAAAAATTACAACATAAATTGAAGGAAGAATCACTATTTTACAACAAAATGTGCTGCCACCCCGGATGTCAACAGAGTTGTTGTAAAATTTACAAGCTGCTGTATTTAAGAATGCTGTAAAATTTCTCAACTCTAGGGAAATTTGTATTGCTATTTGCTCAGCGGTGCACGCGACCGAAATAATTCAATTTGTACTTCACTTGTAGTTTGAATTCGCTTTCACAGCATCGGTGCTTGAATTCGATTTCAAAGCATCGGTGTTTGAAAAATTACAACATAAAGTGCAGAAAAAAAATCACATTTTTTTTTTTTTTTTTTTTTTTTTTTTTTTTTTTTTTTTTACAGTGAATATAATATTTCATTTTTTTTTCAAATATTTCAAACATTTTAAGATTCATCTACATTTCCTTTCCGGATCAAAATTGATAGTTATTTAAGGTATTTTCTTATAAAATAACAATTATTGAACATATTGAATGACCGTTTGATTTTTGACTTTTTAAATTGAGCATTGGCGGTAAAAGGAGAATTGTTTACTCGTTTGGTCATTTACACTAAAAAAGATAAAAAACCCATGAAAGCTCCTGTTCCCCTCTTCCCTTAAATTTAAATAAAGACAAAAACAATAACAATAATAGAAAGTAAAGAAACCAAAGAAAGGAACTGAATTCAAGGATACGGATTTCAGTTCAAATATACATTGGGAAAAATTTCCATGTAGGGGAGACTAGGGAGGGTTGACCAACTTTTTAAAAAATGTTTTCTTATTTTTTTAAATATTGAACGTAGAATAAAGTTTTATATAACATTTTATTCGTTATACAATCAGTTATCAAATTAAAATTGCTACATAAATGTAACATATAAAAAATTTGAAAAATGGTTGATTTTAATCATGAAAAAATTAGGGGTCAAAGCTCCCCACTATATGGGAGGTTTGACCCACTTTGTTTTACATTGCGATATTTGTGAAGAAAAATAAAATCAGTTTTAAAAAAGCAAAATAACTTTATACTACATGATTTAATTATTATAAAATTTTTTTAAAAATATATGATCTTAAAATAACCTGTTGAGACAATCGCAAGTCAGAGGAGATAAATTTTGTTTTAAACAGGATTTTGTCTGAGCAGGTATAATTGTACAGCAGAGAAAATGAAACTTTAACATTTAAGGCAGTATTCTGTTAGAGACAGGCTCCGTTTTCATACTGTTTCATGTTATTATGTTTGGATTTAGGAGCCACTGTCCCGCTTTTTTTGTCTCCTTGTCCTATTTTCGCGACACTCGACATGACAATGTCAACTATATGACAATTCTAGTTGTCACATAGTTTGGCTTCATCTCACTGTAGTCACCCTGGAGAAATTTGTCTACATACCTTCCTAAAGTTTTTCGATCGATGCTATGTTCTTTTACAGTCGCATGAACACTATAATTAACATGATTTAAACCTTTAACGGGCAAAGTACCGGAATTTACGAAAAAATTTATTTGGAAATAAGAAAAAGGCTATATTTCACATATATATTAAGTGGAAAAGATTTTAGCAAAACTCTAACGGCATTGTGACGTTTCGGAATCAAAATTAAGTGGTTTTATAAACATACCACTGCCCCTGAAAGAGTTAAGACTGCTGCTTTCATACTTTCTAGTCTTTCCTACTGTTTCTATTTACCTATTTTAAGTAATATTTAAATGGGAAAATGTTCCTATCAACTTTCCCATTTGCTATCATTTTTTCACATATTTCTTTAGTCAGTTTTAAACATTTTCTTTTCCATGACTTCATTTTACTGTAGCTTTACCGAATAAATTTAAATTATTTTATATATATACCCATTAATTTTTCTTTATGCACAGTGTATAATAAAAATATTTCCAAAACCACTTGATTAAGGGAGTCTTGAGCATCTGGTCAACCCTCCCTCACATTGACTGCACATTGTCAAGCCTCCCTAAATAGACCTTTTCTTAAGAATAGCGCATTGTTATATTAAGCCTAACTTACTGTACAATCTTTATGCCTGGAATGAAAGCTCGATATTTCTGCATTACTTTAAACCTACTTACTTAAATTTCTATGATATAATTTATCTGAAAAAAGCTTATAAAATATTTGTAAAAAACACAACTTTTAGGTTGAAAACGCCTCACGATTAATTTTTTCCACACCTATTTCGATTATTTCTATGAAACGAAGACTGTTGTTTGAGCATTCCAGTTGCTTTGGTTGACACCTATTGATAAAACTCTGAAATCCTTTTAAATATGAAAATTCATGGGTGGGTCAAGCCTCCCGTATGGTCAACCGTCCCTAGTCTCCCCTATAATACGAGTGTTTTTATACGAAATTTCTGTATTTTAAATAAAACATTCTATTTTAAATAAATAACGTTATTTTTCTGGGAATAAACGGAAAATTCCTTATTAATCTCGCTTGTTGAATATCAAAAACGGAAAAGTTCCTTCCAAGACAGACAAATGCAAATGTTACTTTCCAACTCAGAGAAAATGTGACAATTCCCGTTCAATTTTTGTAATGTATGTTGTCGTCTATAACAAAGTCGTTCAATGTGGTCAGGTGTGTTGGAGACAGCGGAACTGTCCACTGTTGGAGAGTACCCAAGTTCCAATCCGGCAAAAGGGAAGGCGAAAAGAAGGGCGTGCGGTTGTATGAATTAATTTTTTTTTCTTCCGTGTAAATATGCATCGGTATATACCATTATTATTTATATGATTTTTAAATATTTTGTGCATTTATTTTTGAAAACGGAAATTTCTCGTCTTGAATAACGGAAAATTTCAATTCCAAAAACGGAAAATTCCCATATGAAAATCAGAGGGCTACCAAAGCAGATATGTTTTGTTAAATATGGAGAATAGATAGCAACATATTCGTTGCTGCATTTTTAGTTTCTGACGGAATTTTTTTAGTATATATATAAACCCGGTTGATGGCGTCAGAATGCCGCCATCCGAAGAATCTACAACAGTCCTTTTCCATGTTTTTTCGGTCAAGTGTCCATTCCTTCTCCAGACCTCTATCCCTCCTTGCCTTTGCAATATCATCCATCCAATTCTTCCGTGGTCTTCCCCGTTTCCTTTTTTTATTTGTTTTGTAATTGAATGTGACTTTGGGTAGTCTTTCAACATTCATTTTTTTAACATGACCATACCAGATTAATTGCTTTTTTTAATATCGTCTAGTATGGTTGCCTTTATTTTCATCATTTTCTTGATTCTTTCATTTCTTATTCTTTCTATTCCCGATAGCCTGCATGATCTTCTTAAGGCATCCATTTCTACTGGCGCTAATTTCTTTCTTTCTGTTTCCATAATTCTCCATCCTTCTGCTCCATATAACAATATGCCCTTTACAATAGAGTTGTATATGTTATACTTTCTTTTGCAGGTATAACATATTCAGGTATAGTAGCAGGTATAGTAATTGTATATGTTATACTTTCTTTTCCTAGAGATCTCCTTACTCCACCAAATATAATTTAATAGTTTTACAGCCTTTCACCCTTGACAAATTCAGTATTTAATTTCCTGTGAGTCTCTTCCTTCTCTAACAATGTCTACACCTAGATATCTATAATGCTTACAACTTTCTATTTTACTGTAATTTATTTATTCCACTGATTTCAGGCATAAACAATATTTTCCTATCGTAGTTCCAAATGGCTTGATGGGAGTTATCGTATAACAATATTACTTGTAATATAGAATTTAAAATGCAAATTACTCATAAGTACCTAGTTTAAAATATCTATTATATTATACACGTAAAATCAAAATCACGATTTTAAACCAATTTGTTTGGCTTCATAAGCGTATATTTAGGGTATAAGCTCCATAAGTTTGCATATACTGTCAGAGATTGAAACATTCGGTGGAGTGTGATGTTTTATGTAACAGGTAGTTTTATGTAACATTGATTAGATGTTATAAATTATCTTTGAGGAACGGATGACTCATGAGAAAATTGAGTAATCTGTGTAATTACGAGTGAAATCAAAGGTTTCGATTTTCAAAGCAAAGATTCCAGGAATATACACTGGTCCTAAAAATTAAAGAATAATGACAGAAATAAAACGTAACTGATACTTAATGAAAAATTATTAATAGAAATTTGTACTAAAGCATTAGTTAACATAAATTAAAATGTTTGGCAGTTGATTATTATCAAAATATTGAAATTAAAACCAAATTTATGGAAATTGGAAAAAAATGGAAAAATTAAGTCATCTCTTGTGGATTTTTTTTTTCTTCTTTAATATGGTCCATATCCGTCCGAGATGATCATACACCATGTACACTATATTGCCATTAATGACCGGCAACTTTCAATTTTAGACATTTTGTCGAATATTTAGAAATATACTTGACAAATTCTTCTGGAATTTCAGGATTGAAAATAACAGGTATGACCTCATATTTAGCAATGTCGATTTGATAAGGGGGTCAATTAGGTGGCCAGCAAAAAATCAAAGAAAAAAAATAATACTTGGGATCACCCTGTAAAATAAAATGCACCCAATGATCTATCGCTACAGAAAATACATAGGCAGACATTGTACAATAAGTGTAGTCTTTGTGTAAGAATAGCACGCATATTAATAGAGACATAGCTATTTATTTATAAAAAATTAAAAATTCTTGCAAGTTTTTTGCTTATAACATGCGGGGTTTTCAACCAAATTTAACGCTAGTTTCAGAAAAATTGACAAAATATAGTACAAAAAATATAGTGTATCTGGTATATAAATATATTAAATATTTCAGGAAATATGAGCAGTTGTATGAAATAATTTTTATCTGCGCATGCCCGAACGATAACAAGGATCATTTTACATAATTTAATAGTCAACTCTAGGGCGCAACTTATTAAAAAAAATCCAGTCAAATATCGTAAAAATTCAGAAAGATATCGGCGTTAAAGTGAGCAAATTTTTAGTTGTTCTCTAAAAGCAGATGAATGATAAGGGATGTTACGCAAATTGTCATTTTTTATTAACTGACTTTCAGAAAAATGTTTGTATTTAGTGACTATCAACAAGTAGATTTGGAAAAAATGCAAAATCTGTTTGTCTCTCTGCCACCTCGTACAGCAGCACTTATTGTAGCGCGTGGTTGATGCACCAAATACTGATTAATTTATTGTTTTTTGTCTTTGAAAATGTAATCATTTGTTTGCACCAATACCAATCTATTATGTATTAAATCACATTTAATTCTGATGATTCCTTCATGGTGTTGCAATTTTCACAAACATGAGTTAATAAAATACAGTAGTGGCCAAAATTGTGTACATTTTTTGAAACTCTCATGTTTTATAAATTCGTGTGCTTGAAGAATATAATAAATTACACTTAAATACAAATGTTTATACAGGGTGCAGTATGTTATCTATCGCCAACCTTTAATTTCTCAACTGTTCGACGTAGACATATAGTTCCAATTACAAAAACGTTTCAAATGATGTTGTGCATTATTTAAAGTAAAAAATAAATTTTATAAAAATTATGAAACCCCACTTTTTATACTCTCCCACAGTCCCTAAAGTTACATTTAGTAAAAGTTTACACATATCATAACAGATATAACGCAAAAAGTTTGACATCTGTACTACAAAAATTGACACATTTATTAAATTTCAAAGTTTGAGATTTTTGTACTTGATTTGGTCTTTCATTGAGGGAACAGCGAAAAGATGAATTAAAGTAATTCGAGATCAAAATTATGGTGCAATGTCCTTTTTACGGCGAAACCACCTTTAGCCGGTATCGCCAAATCGGGGTATCACCAAAGAGGGTTATTTCATCTAAAAATTTGAGCTGACTTTTAGCGGTCGTATACAAAGCAAAGAATGAAATATTGAAATTAAACAGAAAAATAAATATCAATTTATTATAATGTCAGAAAACGGACTACTATAAAAAATGGAAACGTCAAACGCCGAAATCTACTAGAGATACTACTCAAAATTTTATCCACTGGTGGCATTGCACAATTGAATGCGTGACAGTACCTGAGTCCTGGACACGTTAGAGCATAGCATGTGTGCAAACTGTGCGACAATCAAGGATGATGCGCTGCTTCAGATACATGCTACACATGCACGCAATATGTCGAAATGATACTTATTTATGGGAATGTTAAAGTAATGCCAGAGAGGCTGCGAGAACATTTCCCTAACGAACGACATCCAACGCATGAAACTATAACTGATGGATTGCACTACCTTAAGAAGACTGGCTTTGTTTCCCTACGACCCAGAACAAGTAGACGGGCAAGGTGTAATGTTCAAGTGATACCGGAGGAGGTGCTGGCATTCGCCCTTTTAATTCCACAACTGAGCACGGCGGAAATAAGCGAGGCATGTGGACAGCATGTCTGGCGTTTGTTATATGCAGATGATGCGCATCCATACCATCCGACACTGGTACAAGCATTGATGCTGGGTGAACACGCATTACGATTTGATTATTGTAATTTGATACTCAACACCTTAGAAGAAAATTCGCCGTTCCCTTGTAACATTCTGTGGTCAGATGAGTCAATGTTTACACGGGGTGGCATTGTGAACGTGCACAATGTGCATTACTGGTCTCTGGAAAACCTCCACATCGCCCGCATAGTGCGACACGTGTGGTGCGGTATATCGGTAACCAAGGTTGTTGGACCCACCTTCTACGATGGGACCTTAACGGGCGATCGTTACGTGCATCTGCTACAAAACACGGTACGTGACTGGTATGAAGAGCTGCCTCTCCGATTTGCATGCCGTGTGTGGTTTCAACATGATTGGCCCCTCTCCGCTTAAAACATCAAACGTCCGGGCGTATCTGGCCACCAAATTCGGTCAACAGATCCTTGGGTATGGTGGTCAGGTAGAGTGACGACCGTTTGGAGTTCGCCGGACTTGACTCCCATGGACTTCTACCTCAGGGGTTACATCAAGGCATAGGTCTATGTGACTGAGATCATTTCTCTTGTTTATCTGAAGCAGCGCATCATCCTTGATTGTCGCACAGTTTGCACACCTGCCATGCTCTAACGTGTCCAGGACTCAGTACTGCCAACCATTCAATTGTGGATTGCCACCAATGGAGAACACTTTGAGAAGTATCTCAAGTGGATTCCGGCGTTTGATGTATTCATTTTTAGGTAGCTTTCGTTACAAAAAAGCTACCTAATGCAACCGTTCGGAGGAAAGTGATTTCGAAAAATTCTGGTATATTTTCACCGATCATGACCCCCAGACCCCGAAACAAACTCCGTTCAAATGTTGATATATATATATATATATATAAGCATTATATAATTACAATTCATCATCTATTTCCAATTACTAAAATTAAATTGATAATTTTAGCTTCAATACATAACACTGACATTATACAAAATAAAATATCTGATATTTATCACACTGTAACTCTCGTATTTATGAACCGATTTGGATGCAACTTGGCGTGTATATAGTACATACGATTGTATCGACCGACTTCGTTGGCCAGCTTCATTCGCCATTTTATTTCAAAATCGCGGCCATTTAATTTTTTTTTTAATTTAAATTTTAAATGAGGTGCAAAAAATTAGAAATTGAAAATGATTTTTTTCTTATGTTTGTGATCTTGATACAAAGATTCTGGAGCATTTTTTGTTTCGTCTATATCTTAAAAATGGCTGAGTTATAGCACTTTGCATTTCTAGTGTGGCTGACTTTTTGAAACGATCTGATTTTTGTCACGCCATAACACGCGTATATATGAACCGCTTTGGATGTAACTTGATGTGTACATAGTACATACCAATGTCTTGACCGTGTTCGTTGGCCAACTTCAACCGCCATTTTATTTCAAAATGGTGGCCATTTAAATAATTTGAAAAAATATAAAATTTAAAATGAGGTACAAAAAAATTAGAAATTGAAAAAGATTTTTTTTCTTATGTGTGTGACCTTGATACAAAGATTATGGAGCATTTTTTGTTTCGTGTACATCTTAAAAATGGCTGAGTTATAGCGCTTTGAATTTCTATGTAGTGTGGCTGACCTTTTGAAACGACATGATATTTGTGACGCAATAACACGCGTATTTATGAGCCGATTTGTATGTAACTTTGTGTGTACATAGTGCATACCACTGTCTCGACCGAGTTCGTTAGCCAACTTCGTCCACCATTTTACTTCAAAATGTCGGCCATTTAAAAAAAAAATAAAAAAAATTTTTAATTTAAAATGAGGTACAAAAAAATTAGAAATTGAAAAAAAATTTTTTCTTATGTGTATAACCTTGATACAAAGATTCTGGAGCATTTTTTGTTCCGTCTATATCTTAAAAAATGGCTGAGTTATAGCGCTTTAAATTTCTAGTGTGGCTGACCTTTTGAAACGATCTGATTTTTGTCACGCGATAACACGCGTATTTAATCTCCTGAGACCCTCCATTCTATTGAACATTTTTATTTTTTATGTAAAATACTTAATTTCAGTTGGAACTTGTAAATACTTGCTGTCCATTATACTAGATAGTCTGGTGCTGCTATCTGTACGCCGAAATAATAAAAAAAGCAACTAAATGTGTATTTTAATCATTTAAAAGTGGCAGACAACAACAGAAAGACTGTTGAAGGTAAGCAGACAGTTTTAACGCTATTTTTTTTTATATTTTTTAAAAGTATTTCGATATTAATGCTACGTACATCTAATGTTAAGTGTTGTATGAATGAAATTATATCGCAGTTAAAGTAATCTAATGTATATTTTAGAGAGTAAACAACTTTTTTATAATGTCCATTTTATTAGACGTTGGGTCTTCATCAGTTGTTTTTATTCATATTAGACTCTTTTTGTATACTGAAGAGAGACACTAGTTTTTACTTAAAAATCAACACAGTTTTGAAAAAAATAATAGATACCTAAGTAGATAATATATATTCTTAAATAAATAAATAAAAAAATATTTAAATATTATCCTAAAAATGTATAATTTTACTGATAAAATGCTTGTTCTGAATCAGTACATTGTTAAATTTTGGTTTTCAATGAATTTTTTTTTTTTTTTTTTTTTTTTTGTGCAGCATTTGGTAAATATAGATAATTAAGCCTTTATTATGTTTATTGTTATTCATAACTATTTTTGGTATTATTTTTCTGTTAGAATACTATTTATAATTTAATTAATAAATTTAATTATATTTAATTAGCAAAAAAACTTTAAGAAACTATAATTAAAGATAAAGTTACAAGATTCTAAATAAACTCATTTTGACTTCTTTTAAAGGTATTCTTGGCATTTGCTTGCCAATTATGGTAGCTGTGCCACTATTTATTATCATTATTCTAACAAACAAATTACTGGTGTTGAGAAGAGTTAAAAACAAACAAAATGTTACTAATTTTTTATTATTATTACAAAATTTATCAACACGTTTCATATTTAAAATAAACTTTTTCTATTTGATGATACAAAAATTGAATTTATGTGATATTTGGAAGTGACGTATAAACGATAAATGCACACTTCTGATGTCAGCAGAGTTTGTAGTGAAAGAAATAGGAACTTGATGCTAAAACCCTAAAATTTTTTAAGCCTATGTAGCGATCTCATCTTGATAAGTATAAAATAAAATAAGTAAGCATGAAATGCAACTTGAATTTGTATATTCGTTTAACTACAAAAAATGAATGCAAGCTTTTTATATTATTTTACTGTTTGTAAGTCGTTTATAATTAAATTAGTTAATTTAATCGAATTTAAACAGAAATAAAAATTTAAAGAAAATATAACTGAAGATAATAATTTAAGAGTAGAAGTAAACTGCATTTTATTTCTTTTTAATTCCCTTTGGCATCGAAATGTCAAATGTAATAACCGTGTCACTAATTTTATAATTTTTTTAGAAAATACTTTTATTGATGTGATATTTTTTTTAGATTCCTTTTTAAAAAACTATTTAAAAAGTCACTAAATTGATTTATACTTTTCAAATAAATTTCATCCAAAAATACTTTTTCTCTTTGATAATGAAAAAAATTAAAATTGTGCAATATTTACAGGTGATGTATGAACGATAAAAGCACATTTATAATGAAAGAAAATATAACTGAAGATAATAATTTAAGATTATAAATAAACTGCGTTTTATTTCTTTTTAATTTCCTTTTGGCATCCAAATGTCAATTGTGATAACCGTGCCACTAACTATTTATAATTTTATACAGAAAAAAGCTTTTATTGATGTGATAGATTTTTTTTTGTTCCTCTTAAAAAAAAAAAAACTATTTAAATATCACTAAATTGATTTATACTTTTCAAATAAATCTCATCCAAAAGTACTTTTTTCTCTTTGATAATGAAAAAAAAAAAACTATAATTGTGCAATATTTAAAGGAGATGTCTAAATGATAAAAACACATTTATAATGGAAGAAAATTTTGCAATTAAAAATTTTTCATTCAGAAACACGTAATTCAATAATATGGTTTTTATAGGACTAAGACCCAATGACCATTATATTGGACACGTCAAAACTCTATATATTTTTTAGTTTTAAAAATAAATGAATATACATAAAGTTTTCTAGCCCCATAAATTTGCACGAAAAGTGCGAGCTTGGGTCTCAAGAGGTTATGAACCGATTTAGATGTAACCTGGTGTATACATAGTATATACCAATGTCTCGACCGAGTTCCTTGTCCAACTTCATCCGCCATCTTATTTCAAAATTGAAACAACTTATTAAAACTTATATAGAACTTATGGAAACTTATTTCAATTGAAAATTTTTTTTAATTTAAAATTTAGAATGAGGTGCAAAAAAATTAGAAGTTGAAAAAGATTTTTCCCCTATGTTTTTGACCTTGATACAAAGATTCCGGAGCATTTTTTGTTTCGTCTGGATTTTAAACAATGGCTGAGTTATAGCACTTTGAATTTCTAGTGTGGCTGACATTTTGAAACGATCTGATTTTTGTTACGCGATAACACGCGTATTTATTAACCGATTTGGATGTGACAAGACATAGTACATACCAATGTCCAGACGGAAATCGTTGGTCAACTTCATCCACCATCTTGTTTCAAAATGGCGTCTATGAAATAAAAAAAATTAAATTTAAAAAGGAGATATAAAAAATTTAGAAATTGGAAGAAGTTTCTTTCTTTAGTGTTTGATCATGATACAAGGATTCAGGAGCATTTATGGTTTTGTCTTTATCTTAAAAAATGGCTGAGATGTAGCAGTTTGAATTTCTAATGTGGGTGACATTTTGAAAAATGAAATTTCGTCTGCGACAGCACTCGTATATATCAACCGATTCCGATGAGAGTGAGCATGTGCACAGGAATTACTAAGGTATCGACAAAGTTCATTGGTTAGATTCAGCCATCATGTTGTTTTAAAATGACGGACACTTCAAGATAGCTCCGAATTTGGCACCAAATATAAATCACTTTAAATAAAACAAGCTTGGATAAAGCTGACTAATTTCGCGAAATTCTCATTCATATTCAGTATTGACAAGAATTAGAATTGAATATTCTGTAATCGGGTTACACTAATTGGAGCTTCGTGCGTTTGAATAATAGAAGCTGGCTTTTTGAAAATAAGGAATGTGAAAGCTACCTCTTCCTCCCGGCACTGGCCGAAAGGACTTTTTATAGTAGGTCGTTTTCTGACATTATAATAAATATATGGGTTTTTTTTTCTGTTTAATTTCAATATTTCATTCTTTGCTTTGTATACGACCCCTAAAAGTCAGCTCAATTTTTTTGATGAAATAACCCTCTTTGGTGATACTCCGGTTTGACGATACCGGCTAAAGGTGGCTTCGCTGTAAAAAGGACATTGCACCCTGATTTTGATCTCGAATTACTTTAATTCATCTTTTAACTGATCCTTCAAAGAAAAACAAAATCAAGTGAAAAAATCTCAAACTTTGAAATTTAATAACTGTGTCAATTTTTGTAGTACAGATGTCAAACTTTTTGTGTTATATCTATTATGATATGTGTTAACTTTTACTAAATGTAACTATAGGGACTGGGGGACCGTATAAAAAGTTAGATTTCGTAATTTTTATAAAATTGATTTTTTACTTTAAATAATGCCACAACACTAATATTTACCTCATTTGAAACATTTTTGTAATTGGAACTATATGTCTACGACCAACGGTTGAGAAATTAAAGGTCGGCGATAGATAACATATTGCACACTGTATATCAAATTCAAGGAAATTTAATGTAGAAATTAGTAAAAAAGCACGATTAAAATATCTGCATTACAAAAAAGTTACGCCTATAAAAAGTAAGATCTATCTTAGATTTCATTATATTTTAAAGTTACACTTACACATTCAATATTTAGTAGGATAACCTTTGTTTTTTATTACAGCTTCACAGCGTCTTTTCGCTGAGAGAATGACAGTTTGGATTTCATCCTTTTCAATCACATGACTCCAAGAATCAATTATAGCTTCAATAAGTTGCGTTTTATTAGATGGACTCTTTTTTTGTACAAGGATTTTCAAACGTCCCCGCAAATTTTCTATTGGATTCAGATCAGGGCTGTTTCCTGGCCAGGGTAATAATCGTATACTTTTATTTTTAAACCATTCTTTGCATATTTTTGCCGTATGGCATGGAGCTTAATCCTGCTGAAAGTAAATGGTGCTTTAATGGGGAAGAGATCCCTGATGCAAGGTATCAAGTTTGGTTCCAGGACAGTTTCGATGTATTTTTTTTTTTTTTTTTGCATTCAGAATGTTATCAATCACTTGAATGCGGCCCACATCATCTGCAGACATACAGGCCCAAATCATTACATTTGCTCGGTTCTTTGTAGTTGCTTCACTGAAATCAGGATACAGCTCTTCCTCTACTTTACGTCTCACATATTTTCGCCCATCGCTACCAAAGAGCGATATTTTACTCTCATCGCTCCAGATTATTTGCTTCCACTGATTTTCTGACCAATTAAGGTGTTTTTGCCCGCTGAACAGGTTTCTTGCGTTGCTGAAGATTTAAAAATGTTTTTTTTTCCCTCGGAATTCTACATTTCAGCCCAAAACCTGCCAATCTTCTCTTTATTGTTCTTAAACTAACTGAAATACCCATTGCATTCATTTAACATCTAACAGCATCTGATGAAATTCTTCTATCTTTGAGGCATATCCTTTTTATTTTTCTATCGTCAGAAGCACTTGTGCATTTTTTTCGGCCTGATCTTGCCTTATTTAACACTGATTTAGTTTCTTCATAACGGAAGCACAACTTTCGTACCCCAGATCAAATGACTGATCCACCAACATGTCTTGCATAATCGAGCAATAATTCCAGCATAATAGAGACCATTTGTCCCAATATGACAATTCTGCTTCTTTTTGTAGGCGTTGAATCAGTTTTTCTTGTTGATGACTTTGTTTTAAATTATTGCATTAAGAAAAAAATAGAAGTATTAAAAAAAAAAAAAAAAAAAACATTATTCTATTTAGTTACACTAGTATTCACCCTTCTGCAAAAATCATTACTGCGAAATATCGCTTTTACAAATCAAAACATACTACACGATAGTTGATTACGTTTGATTGGTTCTCAGAACAATAATTGTGATTGGCGAGAAGTTTTTATTACAATACACTTCAGCATTCATGACTAATTGTGTTTGTATTTTAGACTAAAGTAAGTGTAACTTTTTTTGTAATGCCGATATTTTAATTCTGTTTGTTTTTATTAAATTCTACATTAAATCTTCTTGAATTTTATATATTAACATTTTTATTTAAGGGAAAATTAATATATTTTTTAAGCACACAAAGTTATAAAACATGAAAATTTCAAAAAATGTCCACAACTTTGGCCACCACTTTAAGTATGTTATTATATATTGGTTATATTTATACTAATATTAACTAAAGTTTGTCTGTTTGTTTGTTTGTAGGTGGTAATCTCTGAAACTACCGAACCAATTCAAAAGTAATGACATCAAAATGATGGTGGTAGCCCTTGTCCCAATATAGACTATTTTTAATGTTGGTGTCACTACGCCAAAAGAGGTGCAAATGCAAAAAACTTTGTAAAAATGCGATTTTTGTGTTACCGAAGGCCCCTAGAAACATGAACTGGTGGTTACTTATTGGATATAAATGATCTCTAAGAACATTTCCTTAAAAAAAAATAAATTTAAAAGGGATGATAATGCGCGAAAAGCGTTCTAAAAAGCGTCCTAAATGACGATTACTGCACAATCTCAGGAAGTATCAAGCCTATTTCAAAAGTAAAGGTATCAAAATGATGGGGTTAATCCCTGTTCAACATAGACTGTATCTTATGTCCATGCCACTACCCCAAAGGTGGTACTTGATGCAAAAAACGTTCAAAAAATGAGATTTTTGTGTTACTGAAGGGCCTAGAAACATGAATTTGGGCATGGTAGTTACTTATAGGTATAAATGATCTGTAAGGACATTTCCTAAAACAATCGAATTTAAAAGGGGCGAAAATGCTCAAAAAGTGTTCTAAATTGCGATTTTTACGCAATTACAGGAAGTATCGAACCGATTAAAAAAAAAAAAAATGGTGTGAAAATGAAGGTGACAACCCTTTCTCCAAGATAGGCTATATTTTATGTCGGTGCCATTACCGCAAAGGGGAGTAAGGTACCTGTTTGAGCAAAAAACGTTTTAAAAATAATGCGATTCTTGTGTTCTGAAGGACCTAGATATATGAAATTTGGCATGGTAGTAATTTACTAGATATAAATGATCTGTATTAACATTTATTAAAAATTCGAAATTTAAAAGGGTGGTTATGCGCGAAAAGCGTTCTAAGTGGCGATTTCTACGCAATCTCAGGAGATATCAAACCGATTTCAAAAGTAGTAGTTGGAAGTTGATGATGACAGCCCTTTCTCTAACATAGGCTGTATTTCATGTCGGTGGCACTAACACCTGGGGGTTGCATGAGCAAAAAAGTTCTAAATTGTGATTTTTGTGATACTGCAGGGGCTAGCAACTTGAAATTGGCATGGTAATTACTTATAAGATGTAAATGCTCTCTAAGAACAGTTTCTAAAAAAATTCGAAATTTAAAATGGATGAAATGCGCGAAAAGCATTCTAAAAACGTTCTAAAGTGCAATTTCTACGCAATCTCAGAAAATATCAAACCGACTTCAAAAATAATGATTGAAAATTGATGGTGACAGTCCCTGCTCAAACATAGGCTATATTTTGTGTTGTTGTCACTACCATCTGGGGTAGCAGGAGAGAGAAAGTTCTAAATCGCGTTTTTTGTGATACTGAGGGATCTTACATTTTGAAATTTGGCATGGTAATTACTTAAATGATGCAAATGCTTTCTAAGAACCGTCGAAAGAAAATTCCAAATAGGATGAAGTGAGCGAAAAGCGTTCTAAAAACCTTCTAAATTACATTTTTTATGCAATCTTATGAAATATACCAAACCGATTTCAAAAATAATGGTTTCAAATTGGTGGTGTTAGAACCCGCTCAAACATAAGCTATATTTTATGTCAATGCCACTTCCACCAGAAGGTTGCAGGAGAAAAAACTTTCTAAATTGCGATTTTTGTGTTACTGAAGAGGCTGAAAACTTTAAATTTGGCATGGTAGTTATTTATAAAATATAAATGCCATCGAAAAACTGTCGAAAATAAATTCAAAATTTAAAAGGGTTGAAGCGAAGGGAAGGAGCGAAAAGCATTCTAAAAAAGGTCCTAAATTACGATTTAAATGCAGTCTCAGGAAATAATAAGCCGATTATTAAAGTAATGGTTGCGAACCAATGGTGACAGTCTCTGATCCTTCACAGGCTATATTTAATGCCTGTGCCTTTACGACCTGAGGTTGGCAGGAACAACAAACGATCTAAGCAAGCCTTTAAAAACTTTCTAAATTACGTTTTCTATGGAATATTAAGAAATATCGAACCGGTTTCAAAATTAATGTTGGCAAATTAATGGTGACATTCTCTGTTTTAACATAGATATTTTATGTTAGTGCCACTACCACTAAAGAGGTGTTAGACAAGAAGCTTGAAATTTGACATGATGGTTATTTTTAAGATGTAAATACGTACTAAGAACGGCTTCTAAAAAATGCAAAACTTCAAATGCATACTGAAATGAGCGTATGAAATGAGCATAGAAGCTACAAAATAATATCTAAATTATCATTTATTTAGAATTAGTTTTAGTTCTTATTATTAATTTAAGTCTAATTTCTGCCTCGTGCACTCTAAATTGAAATGTCTGAAAACCAGATACTTAAGTGTCTGAAACGGCGTGTTCAATTTTCAAATGTTTTAAAATGGCTTAATTTTTTTCAGACACTTTATGCGTCTGAATTTCAGGTATTTCATGAGTCTAAACGCAGGCATATTTTTGTAAGCCTTATACGTAGCCATGTTTGACCACGTTGAATCCTGGAAAAATATTTGTCCACGGTTCTGCCTCTCCTTCCCCCTCCATTTCAGGGGCTTCCAAAATAGGTATGCAATTTTCATAAACCTGATAATTTATTTATTTCGACATCGTACTCATTATAATCAATATTTTGAACCTCTAGAGTAGAACAAGATTAAAAACAAAAAAGATTTATCTAAATACAATAAAATCTCTCAATGGGGGCACCTGGAAATTTTGTCCTCAATTCGGAGGTGTCTGCTTTTTTGAGGTAAACACATATAAAACATATACATGTTGTGGATGGAAAATGTGTTTCTTAAATAGTCGTGTTCTCTAATTAGGAGTGTCCAATGGAGGTGTTACTGCAAAACTTTCATATGGACAACTTTTTTTGGCGAACACTCACCATTTTCAACATATGCATATATTTTTACCGCAGAAAAGCCAACACCTTCGAATAGCAAACAAATTCAGCGTTCCACAAGTGCTCGATATTGAGAGGTTTTGTTGCATTTACATATTTTTATTTAGTTAGTTTTTAACTTTATTCTACTTTAGAAGTTTAAAAGATTATAATTAAAATAATGTCGAAACAAGTTTAAAATATAAGCTTTCCAAAATTGCACTTCAAATTTGGGGCCCCTAAAATGGCAGGGAGAGGGGAAGGGACATTGTCCAGTTTGCCCATGCTTCAATCAAATTCTTTTTCTACAAAAAGTCCAACCCTACATTATGCTCGCTAAGTAGAGGTGTACGTTATTCGGGAGTGTCTGTTATAGAGGTTAATGGATATTACCTAATTCCGGATAACTCTATTTAGAAAAAACCCGTTTTCATCCAAAACCCATACATATTTGTTTATTTTTACCTCCAAAAAGCAGACACTCCCGATCTTCGAACCCGAAGTGTCCGCTATTGAGAGATTTTTCGGTATTTTGTTAAATATATTTTGTGTTTTTTATCTTGTCTTACTCTAAAAATTCAAAACTTTCATTATAATCAGTGCAATGTCAAAAAAGATTTAAGGTATTAGCTTTACGAAAATTGCCTACAAAATCCCCCTCTCCCCGAAAAAAAAAATGGAAATTCATATCATTTAAAAATTATATTAAAAAAAATTATATTTCCGTATGGGCAAGTTTTTATGGAGATCAGAGGGTAATCACAAAAGCTACTTACGTATCCATAAAAATAAATATATAAATATTCTATATTAATAACATGAAGAGAAAATCATAGTTTCCAAACTTCTTTTGTCTTAAATATATGTCTTAACATCTAATTGTCATTTTTGTATTTTTCGTATAAGTGTATATAAATAAAGTTATGAAAACCACAATTTTAAGTGCAAAATCTAGTTATAGCTTTTTACTTTTTCAGATTTTAAATTTCAAATTATTTTTTAACTGAAAATAATCAAAGAATAAATATTAAAGTTCATCTCAAATCAAATATATACGTATATTTTTACTAGCAGTATTAAAATTACTCGTAGATGGAGTCACATGCGTTTTATGTCAACGTCATGCGTTTTCATGTACTTTATTTACATTTTTATTCTACGGTTTAGGATAGGAAGAAAAAGCTGATTAAAACTTAAGGAATATACGTCGTCTACCTCATGAGAAGACAAAGTAAGAAAGCATTAGAAGATCTTTTAAAGCTCTTCTTTTTTTTTTTTTTTTTTTTTTTTTTTTTTTAGTTGTGGTCAGTTAATGGCAGATAAGAATTTGCAAAACAAGAGAATGAATTTATAATGTCTTTCATTTAGAGAAATATCTCAAAAAGAAGCCCAAATTTAAAGTAATAATATATTATTACTTTAAATTTGGGAAAAAGATGAGAATTTAGAATATATAATTTGTAACAACATCATAAGTCTAAAAATATATACTTCTAGAATTAGTGGTTTTTTTTCACAAATATAGTCAAAACTAATTGCATTTCATGAAAGATTTTGTTTAGAACAGCGTTTGTAAGCATCAACAGATTCAGAGTATTTTAGATGTTTTAGTACCAAAAATTTCGTAATGTACTGCTCGCTTTAACTGAAGATAGAATTTATTTTCATTTAATAATACAAATATTGCTTTCCAAAAATTCTGGTAATAGGTGCTCGAAAGTTCTTGAAGCGTACGAACCCTGTAGTGCTATAAAAAATATCATAACAGACACTAGTTTTAGTACTATAAAGAAAATTTTGACACTTACTTCAATCGCTGTTGCAAGAGGTAAGAAAAAATCCTCGATTTGAAATTTTAAAAACTATCACAGTGATGGAGAAAGATTTGCATCATTTTAGAATGAAATCCCTTAATATATCCGACAAGCCATATTCAAAGAGTAAAATGTTTCATACCCAAAACATAATCCGCCAGACCAAATTTTTTTTTCTTGCCAGCTTTGACAAGACGAAGGCGAATAACACAATATTATCCCTATAAATTAATACAAATTAACAATAAGTCCGTTTGCTCACACTTTGTAGTGATCCCGGATGAAATCTTCAAGTGTTGTCTACTTTTGTGTCTATCCCGACTTTATATCGACGACAGCTTATAAGAGACATTTGGTGTCAAGCACATAAGCCAGATATATGTATTCAGTAAATAAATAAACTAAGTGAATACGATTTAAAATCACAGAACGTCACATTCCGCAATAAACGAATTAAAATATACGCGTACATAAAACAAACTTTCAGTTTGAATTACAACGTATACCAAGTTAAAAAAAAAGACATCTAAAACGCATGCGCAACTGAGAGTGCCCCCTGGTGGTTATTACGTAGGAAGAACGGAATAAACAAAACGTCTTAAATTAAGACAAGTTTGAAGCAACTAAGTGTCTTAAAATAGGGCTTATTTTTAATTGTAAAAAGAAACTATTTAGTCATCTTCATTATTACTGTTACAGTTTTTACAAACAAAAAATAAAGTATTTCCTTTTGCACACTTGTCATGGGACCACCTTTTGCATCTAAGACATTGAACCCAGTCTTGACCTTTTTTGGATTGGTTGTATGATTTCAAACAATAAATACATACACAGTTTTCATCTTCGTCATCAGATTCATTCACTATTTTCTTTATTCCAGAGTGTACAAACTTTTACCCTTTTGCAGTTTTTGGTTTCATACTTCTTCCATTGCTGTCTTCTTATTCTGTCCATAGAAACTAGTAAATTTTTTTGTAATTTCGTAATTTCGTAATGGGCGTAAACGTGCCCTGATGTGAATGTGTAAACGTTCCCCGCCGCCCTGTTTGTATTTATTTTTAACGGGCAACGAAAATTAATAACATTTCTGTTCATACAAATATAGTTCTAAAAAACGATAACATTCTGCTAATGTCCATATATTTGTTTATCCTTAACTAAGTATTATTAGTTCACAATAACTTTCAATAAGTTCAGCACAAAATTTACTCACCTTGACAGAAAACAGATTATCCTTTCCTCATGCAAGACCGAAGCTCGACCGACGCTCAAAAACCAGTGAGAATACCCACTAGGGAGCAGCATCAATCTGTCATGACTGGTGGCGCGCCAGCTATAACTCGTTTCGGAAGAAGTGCACTGCGTAAACGTGCCCGGTCTACCCTGCTTCCTATTACTACAACATTACCTTAATATTCAACTCAGATGTAACCAATAGAGCCAATATTGGGTTGCTATTGGGAGATTTATACATTAGGGTAAGGTGGTGCAAGAGTGCGCGCGCGGTGTATAAGAGCACGCAGAGCGATTATCTAATCCCAAAACAGAGTTTGACATTTAGCTACAGTTGTAAACGATGTAATGACATGATAACTTTATGGCGAAAAAAACTGTGTATTTTGGTGACATTTTTAATGATTTAGAAGAGAAAAAGTAAATTTGACCTTCTCGTTACAATATTTATGGTTTTTGAAAACAGGGTCATAATAAAGATTACAGAGTTAATTTACTTTATTTTTATTTTTATGGATTAGATTATTATTGCGCTATCTGTCACTTAAGTGATTTTGATTTGTTTATCAATAAATGACATTACTGATGTTTTAATGATATTTAGTGCGGATAGTGCAAGAGTGCGCAGTGTCAAAGTGTGCAAGAGTGTGCGGCTGCTTTGGAAAAAACTTCTACTTTGTTAAAGTATAATTTAAAATAACGGTTCTATAGCCTTTTAAAAATTACCTCTTTCATATACTAAATTTTCAGCAAACAGTGTCACTGGAAGACTATTAGAATCTACATTTGTTGAACCACATATGTCAGTTGAACCACAGAACACTCAAAATGAGCAGGAAAGAGAATTTCTTTCAATAGAAAATGATACTTCAGAAAAGGTAGAAAAGCCAAGTAAAGAAAATATGCATGCTCAATGTGAAATAAACTAAACTTCGGTTTGTCAAGGTATAGCTTCGACTTCAATAGATTCATTTTACGTCAAATGAGGAGAGTTGTCATCGTATGCAGAATCATGTGTGCTACGATGCTATAATAAGACGATCAGAAAGTCTGAAATTTTAGGCAGTACACCACACAAAAGACAGCTTGAAGATGACGCTGCGGAAAAAAGCCAAAAAACTTTACCAAAAAAAGAGTAACATTAACCTGTAACTGATGTCACATAAATTGTCACATAATTAGTGTGAAGCGGTCTGTGAGACCGCTCCATCGAAAGATGAATGAAAGCCACGATTAACTCATAGGGTGTTGTTTTTGCACTAAACTTTTTGTACGGGAGTGTTATAATTAAAATTCACCTATTCAAAAGTCTCTGGTGTTAGTACTAAAGCTCCAAACGAAACAAAATTTCAGTAGCGGTTATAGATAAACTGAAATTTACAAATTAAACTATGAAAATTGAAAAATCCCTGCCGGCCCGGCCTACAGGCAGAGGTAGATTTCGAAGTTAAGTATACTAATTTCACCAACAAAAACTAAATCATTATTAGATATAAATCCACTTTAACAGTTTTATCTGTCTGCTTTTGACGAGTTTTTATTTCCTTTTTATAAAATAGCTGGTTTTATCAGAATCATGTTAAGGCGATATTAAAAAAATATCTTTCCATACTCAAAAACTCGAAATTTTCTGGCACATTTTCAGATTAATTTTTAATTAAAAAAAAATATGAAACATGCCTGACGTGATTTTTGAAAAGATTTATAAGCGACCTGTGTTTTTATTTTCTTTCAATTAATTAAAACTTGATTAATAAACAATTATTTTCTCAGTAGGGCAATATTTTTCGTTTCTAACACAATCGCTTCGGGAAATTCTGTTCAAAATGCTCACTTTGACATCATTTCCTGAAATATATTCTGACTCTATCAAAAATCGATCATTACTGTACATTATATAGTTTCTGAATAAGAGAATCTAGCAATTGGATGCGTTTGAGAGCAAAAATGAACTTAAAAATGAGTAAGAAAATAGACAGTTTGGATCTGAATGCACCCATAATAAGATGATTTTTTTCTTCAACCGCTATGTATTTTTAATTTGTTTTTGCTTTAAAAATTGGCCCTATCAAAAATTTGTCTATAGAAATGTTGAAGACAATATTAAGAAGATATATGATAAATTCATGGAGATTTTATATCTTGTGAATTGACGCAGTTATGAAAATTTTTCTTCTTCAACCCCCTTTTTTTGTTTTCGTTTATAATTTTTTTGCGGTACGAATTGGTCTTATCAAAAACTTGTGAATATAAAAGTTGTAGATAATATTAAGGAGATGTATAATAAAATTATTGGATTTGATATCTTGAGAATTGACGAAGTAAGGAATTTTTTTCTCCCAAAAACCATATTTTTTGCGCCCTTTGAGCCTATTTTAAATTTTATCAAAAATCTGTGATGCATGAATTTTTGGCGCTATTTTTAGAAGTAATAAAAACTTTAAACTGATTTGATATGTGCAAAAATTAAGAAGTTATGGGTTTTTTTCGGTTTTCACAAAACCCCTCCCTATTTCCATCCCCTTTGTCTGCTTTTGCCTATTAACGAACTTGACCGAGATTTTATGTCCCTTGATTTTATGTATCAGTTTGGAATAGATTTGTGCAGAATTGCGGAAGTTATCGTGTCCAGAAGAAAGTGATAACATAATTTCTTCGGGAAATTCCGTTCAAAATGCCCACTTTGACATAATTTTTTGAAATATATTCTGCCTCTATCAAAAAATCGATCATTGCGGTACATTATATAGTTTCTGAATAAGCGAATCTACCAATTAAATGCGTTTGAGAGCAAAAATGAATTTAAAAATGAGTCAGAAAATAAGCAGTTTGGATTTGAATGCATCCTTAATGCAATGATTTTTCTAACACAATCCGCTTCGGGAAATTTGGTTCAAAATGCCCAAATTAACAGCATTTTTTAAAAATATATTCTGCCTCTATCAAAAAATCTACCATTACGGTACATTTTATAGTTTCTGAGTAAGAAAACGTACCAATTGGAAGCCTTTGATAGCAAAAATGAATTGTAAAATGAGTCAGAAAATACGCAGTTTGGATTTGAATACACCCTTACTTAGATGATTTTTTTCTTCAACCGCTATGTATTTTTAATTTGTTTTTGCTGTAAGAATTGGTCCTATCCAAAACTTGTCTATATAGATGTTGTAGACAATATTAAGGAAATATATGATAAATTCATGGGGATTTTATATCTTTTGAATTGAAGGAGTTATAGATTTTTTATTTCTTCAAACCCCCTTTTTGTTTTCGTTTTTAATTTTTTTTTTACGGTACGAATTGGTCCTATCAAAAACTTGTGAATATAAAAGTTGTAGATAATATTAAGGAGATTTATAATAAAATTAATTGGTATCGATATCTTGAGAATTGACGAAGTTATGAATTTTTTTCTCCCAAAAACCCTATTTTTGCGCCCCTTGAGCCCATTTTTAACTTTATTAAAAATCTGTGATACATAAATTTTTGACCCTATTTTTAGAAGTAATAAAAACTTTAAAATGATTTGATATGTACAAAAATTAAGAAGTTATGGGGGGTTTTCGGTTTTCACAAAACCCCTCCCTATTTCCATCCCCTTGGTCCGATTTTGCCCATTAACGAACCTGACCGAGATTTTATGCCCTTAGATTTTATGTATCAGTTTGGAAGAGATTGGTGCAGAATTACGAAAGTTATCGTGTCCAGAAGAAAGTGATATATATATATATATATATATATATATATATATATAGATAGACAGATAGATAGATAGATAGATAGATAGATATATAAAATTTTTTACTGAGGGTGGTTTTGGGTTCTAGGAGTCATGATCGGTGTAGATCTGCAAAAATTTTTCAGAAATTCCAACATAGGAACGATCCCAATAGGTAGTATTTCATACGAAATCTACCTAAAAAAGCACCGGTATGTGAGACCGGTAACATCAGTAAATGGTTAAACCCATGAAGCCAAAAACTGCATAAAAGAAAAACTGTAGATATGTTCCGGCAGCTCAGAAATCTATAGAGAACCAATCGTAGAGGATTGGATCGGGTGCATTTCTTGCAAAGACTGGTGGCACAAAATGTGCAGAGACTACGCAGGTCGTCGTCACTACAAATGTGACATTTGTGAGTGAAACTCTTTCTTTTTATATTGTGCACTCTTGCACACTTGACTGCACACTCTTGCCCTCAATGGTTGTACAAGAGTGCGCATTTAGGAGTATAATCTTTTTGCAAATGATACCGAAAGTGTTTTTTATAAGTTGATGAATGCAATTTTTTGTTACCTTAATAATCTAAAATTATAAATAAAGTAAAACATCATCCCTTAAATCTCTTCATTTATTGATTTTTAATGAAATAGCTAAACTGCGCACTCTTGCACCACATTACCTTATGTGTAATGCGCAGGTAAATTGTGACGTTGTCAGTAGGTATGTGTCAAGTGAAAAGAAGAATTAATGTATTTTCATCCTTATAGATGAAATAAGTGCTACTATTAAAGGACCTGCTTCGTGTTTTATACTGATTCTGAATCTAAGTTTGCGTTCATAGTAAAATAAACTGAAATAATTATCATGTAATCTGCATTGTAAAAGTTTTAAGCAAGCTACAAGAAAATTTAAATGTGTTCATACACACAAGTGTTCAACGTAAAATGTCATATGTTGGAAAACCGATATCTATATTAAAGTGTAATATTAAAAACTCTTTAGATAAAAATGATATTAAAATGTCACAACAAAAAATATTTAATGAAACCTATAAAAAATATTTAAAGAAAGAATCAGTCCCAAAAATATATGAAGAAGGACAAAAAAAACTTCATCCCAATATAAAAAGAAATTCGGCACGTAATACAAATAAAAAGTAGAATAGATATAACTTCACACAAAAGTATAACAAAAATACAATAAGAAATACAATATGCACAAATAAAACAAACATATCAAGTTTAATAATTTGAAAATACAAATTATTAAACATGGCAAAGAATTCAACTTTAGAGAAATACCATTTTTTTTCGTTTCCTGTCAAAGACTTTGTTTCAAAGTTATTAATTTTTTAAATGATATTTTGTTCCCACTTAGTTTCTTTACTGTAACATATTTAAGTTAAAAAGAAACTGACCTTTTAAATCCATTCTTTTTATTTTCTTTAGAAAGGCGGTTTTTTTAGCTTTGTTTTACTTCACTTGAAAAACGCAATATTTTTAAGAATAAATGAGAGGCTATAGATAAAAAAATCATACTATAAGGCGTTTCCTTCACATTTCAGTCTTTGTATATAAAAGAAAAATGGGAATAACTTCCGTACTTTGAGTTTTAGGGCATCGTTATTTGTTCTCTACTAAAAGTTTATCAGTTGTTCAAGATTAAAAATTTGCTCGGCCTCAATTATTTCATGGCAGATTTAAATTATTCATTTAATCTTTTTAGTGCTAATTATATTTCCTATTGAAAGGCATTAATACAAGTTGTGTTAATTCTCAACTCTATATACGCTTTATTTTAAATTGATTAATTTCATCATATTTTTTATTTTTTTGCAATTATATTTAATTATTTTAACATATTTGTTAAAATGAAACTACTATTTAAATTTATTATTGAATTTTTCTTGGAATTCTAGTCTTTTAATACATAACTTTTTGCCCCATACTAAAAAAATATCAACTTTTCGAGAATAAAAATTTGCTATGTCTCAAGTATTTAATGAAATACCTAAAATGTATTTATTTACAGTTTAAAAAAAATTAATTACATTTCCTATTGATTATGTATCAATAGATGTATTAATAAAATATTTATAAAATCGGAACTTAACATACTCAAAAATGTCTTAAAGTTATTAATTTTATCAATTATACTTATTAATATTTTCTACTTATATTTACTTTCTGTAAAATAAGTAAGTTAATAAAAAAAACACTGTCCCTAAAATCCATTCTGTCAATTTTAGTTGAAGGCGATTTTTCAAAGGCATCGTTTTTTGTTGCCTACTAAAAGTGTGTCATTCGTTAGGTATTAAAAATTTGCTCGTTTTCTGTTATTTGTTTGTATAATAAGTACAGAACTTGTGTGGAAATATAAATTATTTGAAAACAACGTTTAAACACACAATAAAACAAGCAGATTTGACCATACGTATACGTTTCGTGAGTACTAGGACTCACATCCTCAGTGTAAAAACTTTAAAAACTTTAAAAACTATATCCCCCCAACTGCATGTACGGTGAAAAAAACCCAAATGCCAAAACATAATACCAAAAGACCATCAAGTTCTAACAGCCAATGAAATTAATGCGGAAGAGAAGTGTCGTGACACAACAAATCCATCCAGAAAGTTGAGATGTATGGTGTACTAGATAAATCATTAACCAAGGAGTCTTTAAATTTATGGATATGAATCGCCTCATAAAAGTCTAAATCCAGAGGAGTAATACATTTCTTGATAATGGTAGCCGAGTCAAAATTAAAATTATGTTCCTCCCCCCAGCAATGAGAGGCGATAGAGGATTTCTGTAATTCTTTCTTCTTTACATAGTTTCTGTGTTCATCGATTCTGTAACGGAGTTTTCGTTTAGTTTGTCCAATGTAGGACAAACCACATTGGCATTGAATGTTGTAAATGCCCCAATAATTATGTGGAGGAATTTGGTCCTTAAGTTGCGAAAAAGATAATTTATTAACCGGTTTAAAAACCACATTAAAATCATAATGTCTTAAGATATTAGCCACCTTAAAGCTAATGCTATTATAAAATGGTAAAATGATAAGATTGGAAATGGAAACTGTAGTAACAGGAGAATCAAGATTATTAACATCTTTATTAAGACTATGAGAAATTAAATTATTGATATAAGATAAACTAAAACCTCGATCAATAGCCACAGATCTAATGTAATTTAATTCTGTAATAAGTGAATTATTATCTGAACAAATTAAGCGAGCTCTATTAATCAAATAATGAAAAGCCGAAGCTTTTTGGGAAGGGGGGTGACATGAATTGAAATGGGGGGGGGAGTGTGACAGCAAAAGGTTTACGGTAAACGCAAGTGTCAAAGGTATTAGGCTGACGTGTAACCAACACATCCAGAAATGGCAATCTATTATCTTTTTCAACTTCATAAGTGAATTGAATGACTGAATCTATTGAGTTTAAAATCGTTAATATATTGTCAACAGAAAATAGAGAAAGGTCCAAGAGTGCAAAAGAATCGTCTACATATCTACAATTAAATGGGAAGTTGATAAGGTTAAACATTTTAACCTCAAAGTAATGCATATATAAATCTGCTAAAAAAGGGCTAAGGGGATTACCCATTGCTAAACCATCCGTCATAGAATAATATTGATTAGAAATTTGAAATGAATTTTGTTTTAAACAAGTACTGAATAACTCAATAATGTGGTTGATTTCATAATCTGTGTAATGAAATTCTTTTAATCTAGTAGTGAGACTTTGTAGTGCACCTTGAACTGGAACATGGGTAAACAGAGAAGTAACATCAAATGAAACCATGCGTAAAGAGGGGGAGGGGGGAAGTTTTTAATCCGATTAACAAAAGAACTAGAATTCTTAATAGTGTACATATTAGAATTTGAAAGGAATGAAAAGCGTTTCACTAAATATTTAGCAAGAGGTTATGAAGCAGTACCGATATTGGAAACGATAGGCCGGAGGGGAACACCAATTTTATGAACTTTAGGCAGAGCGTAAAAGCGACTGCAGTTAGCAATAGACGGAATTAATGACATTTTAATACTGCCATCAATACAGGGAGAGGTTTTTATAAGTTTTCTGGTGCTTGTTAAATCCAATATCGGTACTGCTTCATACCCTCTTGCTAAATATTTAGTGAAACGCTTTTCTTTCCTTTCAAATTCTAATATGTACACTATTAAGAATTCTAGTTCTTTTGTTAATCGGATTAAAAACTTCCCCCCTCCCCCTCTTTACGCATGGTTTCATTTGATGTTACTTCTCTGTTTACCCATGTTCCAGTTCAAGGTGCACTACAAAGTCTCACTACTAGATTAAAAGAATTTCATTACACAGATTATGAAATCCACCACATTATTGAGTTATTCAGTACTTGTTTAAAACAAAATTCATTTCAAATTTCTAATCAATATTATTCTATGACGGATGGTTTAGCAATGGGTAATCCCCTTAGCCCTTTTTTAGCAGATTTATATATGCATTACTTTGAGGTTAAAATGTTTAACCTTATCAACTTCCCATTTTATTGTAGATATGTAGACGATTCTTTTGCACTCTTGGACCTTTCTCTATTTTCTGTTGACAATATATTAACGATTTTAAACTCAATAGATTCAGTCATTCAATTCACTTATGAAGTTGAAATAGATAATAGATTGCCATTTCTGGATGTGTTGGTTACACGTCAGCCTAATACCTTTGACACTTGCGTTTACCGTAAACCTTTTGCTGTCACACTCCTCCCCCCCATTTCAATTCATGTCACCCCCCTTCCCAAAAAGCTTCGGCTTTTCATTATTTGATTAATAGAGCTCGCTTAATTTGTTCAGATAATAATTCACTTATTACAGAATTAAATTACATTAGATCTGTGGCTATTGATCGAGGTTTTAGTTTATCTTATATCAATAATTTAATTTCTCATAGTCTTAATAAAGATGTTAATAATCTTGATTCTCCTGTTACTACAGTTTCCATTTCCAATCTTATCATTTTACCATTTTATAATAGCATTATCTTTAAGATGGCTAATATCTTAAGACATTATGATTTTAATGTGGTTTTTAAACCGGTTAATAAATTATCTTTTTCGCAACTTAAGGACCAAATTCCTCCACATAATTATTGGGGCATTTACAACATTCAATGCCAATGTGGTTTGTCCTACATTGGACAAACTAAACGAAAACTCCGTTACAGAATCAATGAACACAGAAACTATGTAAAGAAAAAAGAATTACAGAAATCCTCTATCGCCTCTCATTGCTGGGGGGAGGGACATAATTTTAATTTTGACTCGGCTACCATTATCAAGAAATGTATTACTCCTCTGGATTTAGACTTTTATGAGGCTATTCATATCCATAAATTTAAAGACTCCTTGGTTAATGATTTATCTAGTACACCATACATCTCAACTTTCTGGATGATTTGTTGTGTCACGACACTTCACTTCCGCATTAATTTCATTGGCTGTTAGAACTTGATGGTCTTTTGGTATTATGTTTTGGCATTTGGGTTGTTTTCACCGTACATGCAGTTGGGGGATATAGTTTTTAAAGTTTTTAAAGTTTTTACACTGAGGATGTGAGTCCTAGTACTCACGAAACGTATACGTATGATCAAATCTACTTGTTTTATTGTGTGTTTAAACGTTGTTTTCAAATAATTTATTTATTTGTATATTCAAATGCTTTATTAACCGCTTTTCAACACTAATCCTATTTCATATTGAAAGGTCGTATTTATAAAATTTATGTTAAATCACACAACTGTAATATTCAAATACGTTGTTAAATATGCGCAATATCCTTCAGAATAAATGGGAGGCCCTAGATAAAAAAAATATATTAGTGTAATACACTTTCCTCACATTTCAGCTTTTATATCTCTAAAAAAATGAGAGTAACTTAAGTACGTTCAGTTTTAGTACATCGTTATTTGTTCTTTCTACTAAACTTTTATCAGTTGTTCAGGATAAAAAATTTCTCGGCTTCAATTGTTTCATAGAATATTTAAATTATTTACTTACATTTATTTAAATACGATTATAATTCATATTGATCGGTATTAAATAAAATTGTATTAAATCTGAACTACATATACTCCTTTTGAGGGTGAAATTGCAAAATCCGTCATATTTTTATTATTGAACATCATCATAATTTTTTATAAAAACTTCGTAAAAAATTATATTTAGGCTAAGTTTAGAGTTTACGTTCTTTTTCTTTCATCAAAAATATGTATTTATATTCAAATATGACGTTTATTCATATATCATTATGGAAACTGAACTTTTAGTGCATATTTTCAGCTTTCAATATACATCTTTAACACAGTTAATATATTCAATATATTAAATGCTTAGCATACTGCTTTTTAATAAAGATTTTAAAAAGACCTAAATCTAATTCGATCATGTTTTTCACTTTTCACTGCTATATTTATTTTTCAACATGGTATTAAATAAATATTTATTGCGATGCTATACATTCATTTCTTTCTTAAACCTAATCTATGACTTTTAAATTTTGGTAAATTTAACATATTTGTCGATATATAAAATGTTAGTAGGGTTTGGATGCTTTATTTTGGGGTGTATAGAAATCCAAATAAAAAAATTGACATCTGAAAGAGGATTTTCAATAGTAGATTCGGATCGAAAAATAACTAGAATTATTAAAAATAAATTCCTTCTGCATATAAAACACACTTGCTTCTATAAAATATAATAAGTTGTACATTAGAAACTGCCAATTACAAAACTATATTTAAGCGGAATTTGAGTTTATTGCGTTAAGTGCAGCTGTACAGGAAGCAATTGAAGGATTTTTCTTTAAAGGATACTCTATTTTACGAATTATTTATGGGTAAAGTTACAGTGCACGACAAGAAAGTTCTTTGAGTTCTGCTGTTTTACATTTTTCATATCTCTTAATTATTCGAAGAAATTACAACTTTGCTCTTTCCTTCATTTTTAAAATATTTAAGGATCGTTGTTTCAAATCTTCCAAAAGTATTTTCTCAGTACTGGATAACACATTTTCCAAATGCTTCATTTTTTCTTCGACTCATATTTTAAAACAAAGATTAAACAAAAGAACAGTGTTGTATTATAAATAAATGAGCTTCGAATTAACTTAAAATAATAATAAATATTAGACATCACTAATTTGGTAATGATAAGTTAAAAGCATTAGAAACCCTATTTCTTGTTCAAACCTTACGTAGAAAGCTGATTGGATTGGATTTCTTTAGTTCAAAGTTTCTTTATGTTTTGTTTTGTTTCTCGGCGATTTTTAAACATTAGTAAAAATAATCAGATTTTAAACTTTTAGCACTATATTGTAAATTTTATCCTCTTTTCAATAAAGTTTATTCGGAATTCGTACAGCGATTTTGAATTTTTGGCGAATTTTTTACGCGAATTTTAGAGTTTTTTACGTTTCGCTGTGATTTTTTCACATTAGATAAAGGGATTTGGTTTCAAACTTTTAGCTTAGTATAGCATATTTTGTCTTCCTCAATTTTCAATGCGATTTTTAGTGTTTTTCTGCGTTTCGCGTCGAATTTTGCATTCGTGAAAGAATTCCGGCTACAATGTTTTAGCCTACTGAAGTAAATTCTGCCCTCTGCGAGTTTAGAATTTTTAGAAATTTATTATGCAAATTTTAGCGGTTTTTTAGTTTAATTTTGCGGTAATTTTTGCACATTAATAAAAAGAATCTGCTTTTAACCTTTTAGAACAATATTATAGATTTTGTCCTGTTTTCATAGAGATTATTCAAAATTAACGCAACAATTTTTGCTTTTTCACACATTTTTTATGAGATTTTTTGAAATGTTTCGCGTTTCGCGACGACTTTTTCCACATACATTAAAGAAATTCTATTGTAATCTTTTAGCCCAAAATAGTAAACGACTCTGCGACTTTGGAAATAAATTTTCGCGACTTTTGACGTCTTTTCGCGAATCGCTGCGTTTTTTTAAATATTAGTAATAGGAATCCGGCTTAAATCTTCTAAACAACATATTTTAATTCTCTTTTTAATAAATTTTATTCTGCATTTTTAAACTTTTCAAGTTTTTTATTGTGATTTTTAAGAGGTTTTTTTTTTTCGCGTCTCGTGTTATTTTTTGATGGGCCCAGGCAACGCTGGACGGTTCAGCTAGTTTTCCAATAAAATCAATATTTTTCGTAATTCTGTTGAACATCAGCTGCATGTGAATCGCCTGTTTTTTGGTTGCAAAACAACTTTCTCTGCACGAGCAGCTGATGTACACATAACTACATAAAATCGAAAAAATTGCCCAGATCTTCTATCATAGCGCCCCTTCAGTGGGAATATCCATATTTTCAATCGTGACTTGACGTACATATTCAAAAACTTACGTATGAAGTTCGATTCCATTCTATGCATAATTTCGTACATACTTTCCGAAGATACAATAAAGAAAATGACGCATCGCTATCACAGGGCTTCTTCCGGTGGAATACCCCATTTTCAACTAAGTCCTGCTAGCCATAGCCAAAAACATGTTACTGAAAACATTATTAATTATTAGTATGCGAAGTTTATTTCAACTCTATGCATAACTTCATACACTTTTTGGTGATACAAAGAGCACACATGCATGGGACACACAGGCAGACAGATTTTTTGGGATCTTTGACTCCTAAAACATCCGTCAAAATACGAATGTCGAAAAATTTCGATTACACTAAATGCTATTAAAATTTCCATTTAAAAAAGATTCTTGAGGCACGACTAACCGAGAAAGGTCATCATGACACAGCAATCGTTTATAACACACGTTATAATACGAATTGAATATTTACAACTGAGCGAAAAAATGCCCAGGCTGGGAATCGAACCCAGATCCTTGGCTTACGAGGCCAATGCTCTTCTGTTTAAGCTAACTGGGCCGGCAACCAGCCAGCATATCTCGCTCAGATAACCTTATTAGTAATGAGAATGACATCTGGTCTGTCATGTAGACAGCTCAACAGAATAAACTGCAGGTAAAGGAACTCCATATAAACGATGGATACGTAGATGAACTATTATTTTAACACAATCAAACTGATTATTAAAGTTATCATACAAATTGAATATTATACGATTTTTTCTCACTCAGTTGGAAATATTCATTTCGTATGATAACTTTACCAATCAGTTTAATTGTGTTAAAATAATAGTTCATGTACGTATCCATCGTTTGTATGGAGTTCCTTTATCTGCGGTTTATTCTGTTGAGCTGCCTACATGACAGACCAGATGTTATTACCAATAAGGTTGCGAAACAGCACCGAAAACTGGCGATTTGAAGTAATTAAAATAATAAAACTTTGTAAAAAATCACCATAAAATAAAACAATACATAGGACGCGTTTCGAGCTAAAAACATAACAGCTCGTCATCAGCTACAACAAACACGTGTCCGCAAGCGAACAAGGTCAAAAATGAACTGAAAGTAAAGAATGTTGCAAAGAGTCCGACAGATGGCGCTAGCTGAAAGAGGCACATGTAGAAGAGAAAGGTATTGCCAAAAAGATAGAAGAGAAATTGATAGGGAAAAAAATGGAAATAAAAGAATAAAAAATAAAATAAAAAATAAAATAAAATAAAAGAAGTAAATATAAAATATAAATAATAATAATAAATAAAGAAATATAAAAGACTAAAACAAGAAAAAAACAAAAGATCCTTTTTTTAACAAAATAAAAATAAAAGAAACAAGAGAAAAGGGAAAAGAATTACAAACGTAATTCCCACGCTGGAGATAGGAAAGGAGATGATGGGAGATCATTGACAAGATTAGCAGAATTTTTAGAAATAAAAAATGCTTCATGAAAATCCAATTGAGAGGGAGAGGCAGGGGAAGAAATAATTTTGGCCATGGAGAAATTGAAACAATGACTGGAAGACCAATAGTGAGAAGCAATCGAAGATTTAGAGATTTCTTGATTTGCAATATACCTCTGATGCTCACCTAATCTGAATTTTAAAGCTCTCTTTGTTTGACCGATATAATCTAAATTGCAAGAGCAAGGAATATAATAAACACCCCAGCGGTTCTCAGTAGGAACAGGATCTTTCAGAGAAGAGAATTTAATTTTATTCATAGGTTTGAAGATAACTTTAAAATTAAAACCAGCAAGGATTTTAGCAATTTTGAAACAGAGAAGAGAATAAAAGGGCAGAACTATTATAGAATTAAAATTAGGACGATTATTTGAATCAGAAAAAGGACGTTTAGGCTTATTAAATTTATACAAAGCTTTATCAATCAAAGAGGGATTATAACCACGAGCGAGGGCAAGAGATTTGAGATAATTAATTTCATTATTGAGAGCAGAAAAGTCAGAACAAATGCGTAACGCCCTAAAAACAAAAGTATAAAAGGACGCCACTTTTTGTTGAGGGGGGTGATTTGAAAGAGCATGAGGAGGAAGAGAGACAGCGAAAGGTTTTCTATAAACGGAGATAGAGAACCGATCTGGGTGTTTTGAAACCAAGACGTCAAGGAAAGGAAGAGAATTGTTCTCTTCGACCTCGAGAGTAAATTGAATACAAGGATCAACAGAATTAACAAGAGAAAGGAGATTAGAAAGATCCAGGTCAGAGGGGATTAAAATGAAAGTGTCATCAACATACCTAAACCAGAAAGGAAATGTATATAAACTGAAGAGTTTTTCTTCAACAAAATGCTTCTTTTATTGATTTATTTATTTTTTTAAATTCTTTTATTTCCTTTTTTCCCTATCAATTTCTCTTCTATCTTTTTGGCAACACCTTTCTATTTTACATGTGCCTCTTTCAGCTAGCGCCATCTGTCGGATTCTTTGCAACATTCTTTACCTTCAGTTCATTTTTGACCTTGTTCGCTTGCGGACACGTCTTTGTTGTAGCTGATGACGAGCTGTTATGTTTTTAGCTCGAAACGCGTCCTATGTATTGTTTTATTTTATGGTGATTTTTTACAAAGTTTTATTATTTTAATTACCAATAAGGTTATCTAAGCGAGATATGCTGGCTGGTTGACGGCCCAGTTAGTTTAAACGGAAAAGCACTGGCCTTGTAAGCCAAGGATCTGGGTTCGATTCCCAGCCTGGTCATTTTTTCGCTCAGTTGGAAATATTCAATTCGTATTCACGAATTCAATTCAGCACGAAAAGTATGTTTTAGAGAATCTCTTTAAAGTGAGTTACGGAAAATATGCATTCGGACTTTTTTTGAAGAGAAAATACAATAAGAGAAGAATATGTTTCATATTTCCTTTACCTCTGAAAAAAATGCATATCAAGTTCGATAAACTATATCCGCCTGGTATTGCCCAGCTTCTGTCGTCTGAGCAACGCGCCACTGGTACAGCTTAAAAATAATGAACAAAGTTCCTAAATAAGAATTTTTCTTATAATGATATCTATACAGGTCGATTGAAAATTAGTAAATTGTAAACTTTTAAGGGAGCTAGAGTAAGCCTACACAATCACTCCACAATGCCTGGTTTCAGCTCAATCTATGAAAGGCGCTGTGTTTACGTCGTAAATCGTAGAAATTAATTGCTGAATTTTTTTTTTTTTGTTGTATAATGTCTTTAAATAAAAACTTAAATTTTAAAGTAAGTTTAAGAAAACGCAAATGGCAACAGCAGAAAACATGATTTAAGGCCAATTAATGAGTCACCTAAAGGAGTGCCTATAGTACTGTCGAAAAATTAAGTTTGAAGAATCATAAATATGACTGAGAATACTTTTCAGTTTCTTTTGAAAAACTTTTGGTGTAATACCTCCTAAGGCAGTAGGGCCCAACTGATCGAAAACTCATTTAATATATCCAACCTCCTCTTTAGCACAGTTGTTTGTGAAATGGAGAGACCTTACTTTCTGAAAAATTATTTATTTTTTACGTTTCCTCTGTATTAGCATTCTAAATAGGGAAATATTTTGTTTTTACATGCAATCATTTTCTTAATATTGTTTAGTAACCAGACAGTGCCTGAATAACTCTATGTTGGACCCAGGGCACACAGGGCCTGTTGAGGCTCAGGTTACACAGGCCATGTTGAGGCTCAGGGTACAGGCTATGTTGAGGCTCCCTTTATGAAACAAATTCATGCATTATCATCTTGACAAACAGCTTTACACGCAGTTTAGAATTTAAACCACAGCTTTACAAAAAAAAAAAAAAAACCCAATATATTATAAATACATTAAAAAATATTGGAAAGTAAAATCTCCTGCACTACATGGAGTATAGAGTGAGTAAAACTCTAAACTTATAAGATTGAATGAAACATTCTAGATGAAATATCCGTTCTTCTTGGTATTTCGAAGTTTACATTATAATTCATTGTCGATAGTGGAAAATATTGAAATAAATTAGCTTATATGGAAGGGAAAATATATTTTTTTCTATGAACTACAAATGGAAATTTGTATTAATTTGTATTTTCAGAGAGTGCACAAAATGCATTTTGGGGCTCCCTGAAAATGTGGTCCAAGGACACGTGCCCCGTGTGCCCCTGTGATAATCAAGCTCTGTGACCGGTCTGTCTAAAAAAAGAAATCAAAAACCGCTCTTTAGTGCTTCATCGCTTGAATAACGATCATGGTAATTTGTGCTAGTTTATGTGCGTTCTATCCAGTTTATGTACGTTCTATCTGTACGTAAATGTTTGTAGTAAAAATTTTGAGAAACCATGTGCACAGTATTATTAAATTCTATAAACAGTACGATAAATAAAATGGAAACATAATAATATTAAATTAGGACGTATAACTCAAATCTCATTTTTCAACATCACATTTAACATATCTTAGAAGTATGAGTACTATTTTCATAAATGCGTAGAAAAGATTTTATGTTTTATTTTAAATTTCGCCAAAAAGCACACATTAATAACATGCATAAAATGTTAAAAATAAATTAATTAATGAAAAAAGTATATTTTTATTGGCAGCTGATGTAAAAAAAAAAAAACATTTTTCAAGAACGTGTAATACAATTGTACTAATAAATAACATTTCCTTTCTCTTTTAAATACGCGTGTCGCTATCTCTAAATCATAGTCTCACAGCTATTTTGCTATTTAATAAGTGAAAAACTATTTTAGTAAAATAAAATGAAATGAAATAAAGCACTGTATGCTTAAAAACAAAATGTGTGTCACATTGATGGTGTTTTATAAGACGTTTAAAAATTTGATTTTTAATCTAGAATAAAATTTTATACTTCTTCCTACTAACTTATACCTTTAAAAGCATCTATTGTTCGGCATTTCAATATCCAATAAATTTTTTGATTTCCTTTAGCAGCAAACAGATATACGTTCTTTCTTTGCTTCCATATTTCAGTTATGATGTATGAATTCAGTTGGCTGAATATTTCGAACAAAGAATTCATAACTTTTCGAGACTTCAAAGTCCGCATCACTTCTAAAATGCCATTTGTGCTTCAAAAAAGAAAAAAAAATTGTAAATAAAGTTTCTGAAATTCTCATTTTTTATGGAAAATTTTTCGGTTAACACCTTTTATTGGTTTTGCGCTTTACAAAGTTTTGTTTTGAAATTTAAAATTTCGTTTTATAATGTTGTGTTGAAATATATTATGAAAGGCGTAATTTTGGTTGTATAACATAGATTATTTCAACAGAGAATGTGGACTTCGTATATATAAAAAATCATGTTTTCGTTTTGTAATCTTATACAAATAATAATATTTTTTGCGCTTTGGTAAGTTTTGTTTTTAATTTCGTTTCTTTAGCACTTTTTTGAAATATAGCTTTTAAATAGTATTTTTTTTCTTTGTTGTTGTGAAAAATTATATAAGAAATGTGTTTTAACTTCATTACCATAAACATGAAATAATTTGCTTTGAGTTTTACAAACTTTTTTTATATTTAAAATATCGCTTCTTCAGTGATGGAACAGTGGCGCAGCAGTTGGGCGATTGTCACCACTAAATTTTAATAGTTTTCTTCGCCTAAAAAAAAAAAAAAAATTCTCAGTCATTCTGTCCGGAAATTAGACGAAGAATACTAATAAAATTTTGCGGTGTCAATTCTCCTAGTGTGATTCTCGGGCTATACTGTTCCATTACTGCTTCTTTAACACTTTGTTGAAATATATCTACACTGAGTTTCATAATGATATGAACACCTAGTAATTTTGTGATATACTGTCAAAAAGTCATAAATAATTATCAGAAAACTCCATTCTTGAGACGAATAGAATAATTTTACTTAATACATAGCTGTAAAAGAAATATCAAACTTTAAATTCATTGAAAATATCAATTATCTAAAAAATGGTGTTGCAAAATGATATGAACCTTGATCGAAATTATCACTAAACGAGCATGGAAACGGTGCAGGAATACTGAATGCCACTTCGAGAAGAAGAAAACGAAATATGCAAATTAGTGCAGCAGTTTTAGATACTTCGCAGAGTAGAAAATTTCCAAACCTGAACGAAAAGTGGGTTCTAGAAGTATGGGTCGTAAAAGCGCTTTAAGTGGTTTTGAGAAGGGGGAAATTGTGGCTTTTAAGGATGAAGGACTTTCGGTCAGAGCTATCGCAAAAAAATTTAAAAGATATTCATTTGTAATATTAAATTTTCTTCGATTAAAGAGGATTATGGAGCAAAGAAGTCTCCGGGACGTCCACCAAAGCTGCCCTAAAGGGGAAAAAAGCCATTATAAAAAGAATGAACAATGGGAAAGCAACTTTAGGTGAATTTTCAAGAGATACACTGATAGCAGTGTCAAAAAGTACCTTGTCCACAGTAGTCAAGAGCTCTAAGATGATGAGGTACAAGAAAAGAAAGCCCCAACCACGTATGACTAAAATGCATCAGCAGAATCGCCTGGATTGGGCAAAAGATCACATGTTCTGGAAGTTAGAATATGACAGAGTAATATATTCCGATGAAAAGAAAAATTCAATTTGGATGGCCCGGGCGGTTTTTCTTATTATTGGCACGATCAGTGCAAGAAAACAGATACGTTTTCGAAACGGCAGCATGGTGGAGGTTCACTCATGGTTTGGGTTGCGTTTGGATTTCATGATAAATTCAACGTTGCGTTTTTCTCTGGCAGAATGAGTGCATTAACCTACCAAGGTCTACTTGAAGAAAACTTGCTGTCATTTGCTGAGGAAATTGGCGGACCTTTCTGGATGTTCCAACAAGACAATGTATCCATCCACATGGTAAAAAGCACTTGGGAATGGTTTCTTAATAATGGTGCACATGTAATTCTATGGCCATCTGATTCTCCTGATTTAAATGGAAAATGTATGGTGCCTACTGGTTAGATCTGTTTACGCAAATGAAAAACAATATGCCACAATTTCAGAATTAAAAGGTGCTATCAACTTCCACTGGAATGAAATCGATCAAAATATATTAACTTGGTCCACTCCATGCCTGATCGCGTTTTTACATTAATTAAAAAAGCTGGTGCATACACTGGCTATGGCCAATGTTCATTTCCTTATGGAACACCTCAAAATGAAAAAATGCAGTTTATTTTATGTGTAAATTGCTGTTTCAATTACATTTTGTTAAAAAATAAAAAGATTTGTTCTATTTTTAACATTGATTAGACCTCAGGTTGTTTTGTAACATTTTCTTCTTTTTTGCGCTTGAAAAACTGGGTGTTCATATAACTTTGAAGCCCAGTGTATTAATAATGACGTGATTTGGTTCTGTTAAAAAATATTATTGCATCATTATATTTGGGCTTTGCATATATACACAAAAAACTCTGGTTACTTCATTAGCATAAACATATAACAATTTGCTTTAAGCTTTAATTTTTTTTTCTTTCACATTTAAAATTTTAGTTACTTTAACATTTTATATCCTTAATGACGTTGTTTTGGTTTTGTTAAATATACATTATCGGAACATAATACACCTTGTAAAAATAGAATATATTACTTTCTCTTAATTATTATAGACATAAAATTATTTGCTTTGCTCTTTGCAAAGTTTGATGTTAAATTTAAAGTTTCATTTCTTTAGCATTCTGCTGAAATAAACGACGTAACTTTGGTTCCGTTAATATACATTATTGCAATGAAATACCTAAATCTTGTACGTATAAATAAAACACTGTTGTCACTTCATTATCACAGACATTAAATAATGTTTTTTTAGCTTTATGAATTTCTTACATTAATTTCTTGTAATTAATATTTTACTTTTTCAAGTTGTTTAAGCTCGTATAAAGCTTTTTAGTCACACCTTTCCGTAAAATTTTGTTCAAATGTAGCATTGGCGACGTAATTTTGATAAAAACACATTATTACAACACGAAACTTAGCCTTTTATATAAAAAAAAAATCATATTTCTTTCACTTCATTATCGTAGGAATAAATCCCTTTGTAAGTCTTTTTGAATAAAAAATTGTAAATACATTATTACATTATTACATTTGACATTAATTTCGTATTTATTAAATTTTACATTTTGGATTTTTTCTTTTATAAACCACTTAAAATGCACTTTAATTCACACATTTTGATATAGTAGTCATTTCATCATTAAAATGAATTAGACAGATAACTAATTAAGTAAAACGTCTCAAAGAATACTTTTTCAAACTCCTAATAGTTTCTTTTTCTAATTTTTTTGACTCATTAGACTAAAAATATGGTCAAAGCATCACCTTTTCGGGCTAAAACATTCTCTTTATTTAATGCAAAAATTTATGTTATTAAGTGGGTGCAGCACCTTTAAAATTCCAAAAAAGTGAATCTTCAGGTTTTGTTTTATTTTGAAATTTTAAACATTTCTCAACAACATGTAAAAAACCGCATTAAAAAATCTGCATTGTTTCTTGAGTTGTAATAATTTCTAAACGGTGAGTATAAATGAAAGTCCGTAGATATTGAAACTTTAAAATGCGTTCTCTTATATTTGAAAATTTTGAGTTTTCGCGCACATTGTTTTGAAATTCTTGAAATGTTTTAAATTTTGTGTTATAATTAAATTTAAAACACTTCTTTTTATGTATAATTAGGTTTTAAGTTAGAGGTAGGCGAATTATGATTCTATTTTGTTAAAAAAAAATTTCTGTATTCATAATTTAGAGTCTTATCATGCGCGCAGCATTTAATGATTTTCATTCACGTATTAGTCAGATGAATTTTGAAATTTAAAATGTAAATATTAATTTTTTGTATACAACATTTATTTTTCTTTGTAATATAGTTAAGAATATATGCTTTAGGCAGATAGAGGAAAAAGATTTTAATTACAAATTATTTGAGTTCTGGTACTTTGAAAATGGCAACATTTATGATCGTTTCGACAAACTTAAAAGGCTCCGAGTCCCCTTTAAGGGGACCGGGAAAGCAAAATTCAACGAAAAATCGATTTTTATTTTTTTATATCATTAAATAGTTTAAACTTGTATATTTCCAACGATGTGTCACACATGTTTATGTATAAAATGTAAATGTTGAAATTATTCATTTTTTCTAAGAGTACTTCACAGCTTAATGGTCATTTAAATCTGTAATTGAATGTTTCTCAAAACTTGGATTTTTAAAATTTATGTTCCTTTGTTTTAATATCTATTAAACTTAAGAACTCTGATTTTTTTTTATACTTATGTTATATTGTATACTTTAACCCGAGGATTTAATTATTTGTTGGGAATGATTTATTTTAAGCAGTGAAATCTTACCAAAAATGCCATTAAATAAATAATTAATTTTGAGTTTCACTTAGAAAGAAAATGGTCTGTAAATCATGTTATTCTAACTACTCTAAAAAATCTAGAACTCTATCTTTCACCATTTCTGGGAAAAAGGTACATAAAAATGGTGAATTTAACATGGCGGAGATAGGGCTTTCCTGGTCCCCTTAAATAAAGCTAAAATTACAATTAAAAATTAGTAGTATCCAAAAGCTTTGAGAAACGTTGCCAGCAAAGATTTCTTGTGTGTACATTTTAAATAATTCGTTTTGTGTATAATTAGGTCTTAAGTGAGAGGCAGTCGTGTTATGATTCTATTTTGTTCAGAAATTGTTTTCTATATTCTTAATTTAGTGTCTTATCATTCTCGCCGCATTTAAATTAAATATATTTTCATTGCCGCAATATTTTCATTCATGTATTAGTCAGATGAATTTTGAAATTTAAAAGGTAAATATTAATTTTTTGTATACAACATTTATTTTTCTTTATAATATAGTTAAGAATATATATTTCAGGCAGATAAAAAAAAATCTTAATTGCATATTATTTGATTTCTGGTACTTTAAAAATGGCAACATTTATGATCGTTTCGACAAACTTAAAAGTTCCTGTGTCCCCTTAAATAAAGCTAAAATTACAATTAAAAATTAGTAGTATCCAAAAACTTTGCGAAACGAAGTCAGCAAAATTTTCTTGCATGTACATTTTATCAATTCTTTTTGTGTATAATTAGGTTTTAAGTTAGAGGTAGGAGTGTTATGATTATATTTTGTTCAAAAATTGTTTTCTATATTCATAATTTAGAGTCTCATCATGCGCGCCGCATTTAAGGATTTTCATTCACATATTAGTCAGATGAATTTTGAAATTTAAAATGTAAATATTAATTTTTTGTATACAGTATTTATTTCTCTTTGTAATATAGTTAAGAATATATACTTTAGGTAGATAGAAAAAAAAGATCTTAATTGCAAGTTCTGGTACTTTGAAAATGGCAACATTTATGATCGTTTCGACAAACTTAAAAGGTCCTGTGTATTCTTAAATAAAGCTAAAATTACGATTAAAAATTAGTAGTATCCAAAAGCTTTGAGAAACGAAGCCAACAAAATTTTCTTGCATGTACAGTGTGCGGGGAAAACTGTTAAGGAGTTACGAAGTAAATGTTTAAACCACAATGCCTTAAATTTGCTTCACCCTTTTCAAAGTTTCGTTTTATTTTTAGATTTAGTTGATAGGTAGTATTAATAGCGTAATTTTGATTTTGTTAAGAATGCCTTATTAGAACCTAAAACAGGCCTTACATTTATTGTTTTTCCTTTATTATCATAAATCTTTTTTTAACGCTTTAGAAATAAAACTACCTAACTTGTGGACATCATAAGTATAGACCTTATATATAGGAAGACGTGAGTTTCAAAACTTGCCTTATCCAGAAAATCAAATTTTGGGAAATCTCGAGAAACCCTTGACTGCATCCATTGTTTTTCATTGTAAACCAAGATTTTACAGTGCTAGAAATACATGCTAAAACTAGTTTTTTTTTTTTTTTTTTTTTTTTTTTTTTTTTTTTTTTTTTTTTTTGCAGATTGTAGTGTTTTTTCGATGCAGGTTCACCAATAGAATAGATTGATAGAGAAAACTCGATTTTTTTTAAATCTTGAAAGTGACTCCTCAGTCCACATATATAAATTACTGTTTTACCTTCATTATCATATCATCGGCATAAATCTTTTTTAAGTCTTTATAAACAGAAGTATGCAAATAATTACATATATTATTTTTTATATTTTTTTTATATTTTGCCTTTTTATTTACTTTTATTTTCTCTCTTATTTACATTTATTTTCTAAAACTATTATTTGGGTGTGAAAGGACACGCATATATAAAAATAAATAACTTAAAACTGGATAGAAAACTAAATATGTTCTAAAAACAGTGTCCAGTGATAAACCAAAACTAGAAATACTTTTAACCCTTTAACCGAGAGTTATTTTGATAGAAATTGAAAGTTTGGGTGGTTTTACCTAGGCGATAGGATCGTATTTGATTGAAAAAAAAAATCCAATATCAGGTTATGCCAAGGGAGGACAATTGTGTAGTTTCGGCCTTAATGCAGCCGTTTTTTAACTAAATCTAAACAGTTGTGTAGTTTTGGATTACGTGTGCAAATATATAAAAATAAAAGTTTAAGTAAAAAAGTTGTTGTTTATTAAAGTAATTTTTATCAGCCACAATGAAAATGATTGAAACAATATTTCTTTTTGGAAAGACATAAATAAACATCACATTTCTCGCATCTCACTCTTGTACGCAGGAACAGTTTTGAAACCGGTAACTCCTGGCAGTTTTAATATCGTCAAAAGAAGATCATTGACTAATTGCATCTGGCCTATTACTTTCAAATGGTATTTTTATGGGCGGATTGTAATATTTGGATCTGCATGAGTCATCAACATCATATTCAATCTCTTTTTCTTCGCTGTCGCTGAGGACAGCACTTGTTTTTTTCTTTCTTGGTAATGGTAAATCCAACAGGTTCTCAGTCGAACATAATCGAAACGTTAGTAAATCAAAATTTTTTTAAGGGATAACTTGTGTGCTTTTGCATCTCATTTATTGAGAAACCATGAATTTACTACAGCCAGATGAAGGAAATGAACCGTTGTTTTCAAGGTCTACTTTCTTGTTTTAAACTAGATTCGATATGACTCCATTTGCTGAACCCAAATCTCCACACCTCTCATTGATGCGTTGTAGATCATAACGCTGGCTGGGCAAGAGACATCGACTTTCAATTTTTCTTCCTTCGACCACTGCCTGACTGTCTGCAGAGTGTTATATCCCGTACCACGGCCAAAATCGTGTTTGGCCGTGCCTGTACACGTAGACGCCAGTACAACTTTCTTACTGTCTTTCCTCCCGACCACTACAATTATATTTTCAGAGATGTGCTCAATGCTCCCAACACTCTTAAGAGCCGTTGTCAAAATGGGATGCCCTTCGCTTTTTTTAGATTGTGCCTGTTCCTTCAATTTTTTTTTATAGTTCTTCCAGCACTGGTATTTTGTTGAAATACCAATCGAAGTACATAAAAATAGATCTGAACCAGAGTAAAGACTACAGCAGGTTCTAAACCTAGATCTTTGTGAACCAGGTATGTACTTTCCCACTGGTATACTACAAAATTTAAAACTATCACAGAAGATGCTGTTACCACAGAGTGTAGTTTGTTTTTTAAATACTGCTTTACTGAAGCACGTCCTAAAAAAGGAATCGTCTGCTCATCTATTGAAAATTTTCGATGATCTCTTGGTAAATTCAAGCAAACACTACGGAATCTGTCGAGCATTTGCTGAATTTTCCAAAATTTACTATTACTTCTTGATGGTTTATTTGCTGTGTCGACAAAATGGAATAAATTTATCAAATTTAAAAATCCATCTCGTGGCATGCACATAACTCATATAAAAATTATCTTTCATATATGACATTTATACCTCAGAACAATAAGAAACAAACAGTTCGTTACATGAGCATATTATTTATCGAATAGTATCTATTTTAAATAGAAATCATGAGTAGTATAAACTTATTAATTTAAAATTAACCCGCTTTAACAATGTAATTAATAAAAAACAAATTTCTAAAAACACACTTTAAAAAAATTACTTAAAAATAAAAAGTTTAAATTTTAGGAATTGCAACTATTTTGGAAATGATAAATGCCGGACTTACACAATTGTGTAGGTCATTATTTTTCAACTTTTGTAAAGCCTAATTAAAATTATGAAGGACAAAATCAATTAAAATCATAAATAAAGTATATGGAAAGAAAAATTAAATGTAAACAAACACTCGAAATCATTTTTAAAAGAAATTACGACAGTACATACTTTTTGTCTATCGCTGTCAGATGATATAATCTTTTTAAAAGTAGAAAATCTAACCCTGTATTGTAGTTGGTGCCACCTAGTTGTGTCTTATCAAAACATCTGAAGCCAATTAACTTATTTAAATGTGTAGATTTGGTTTTAAATCACACAAAAACAGGAAATCGTCTTTTTCTTTTACTTTAGTATCACGTACACAATTGTGTAGGGCAAGGCTTAACCCTTTCAATGGCAAAGCATTTCTGCACCAAAAGTATTCAAATAATTAATTCATACCGCAATTTAAGAACAAATTTATTTGACAATAATCAAAACCACTTTTTCACGCATATTATGAGATCGAAATTGTAGTAAAAATTTACTGGTGCCATTTTGCATTTTGGGCTGTAAAATTAACCGTTTGCAGACTGCAAACGGCGCCCCTGAAAGGGTTAACACGTTCACGCCGGCGCGGTGGGTCACACTCGACTGTCTCAGTGTTGTCAAGTCTCCGACTTTTTGCACACCACTATTATTTTAGAGAAAATGTTGTTCCTTTAAATCGCCCAATTTTTCTAATTAAATAAAACAACATTTTCTGTATTAAAATATTGGTATCCAAAAAGCCGGAGTCTTTGCAGCTCTGAGACAGTGGAGTGCGACCCACCGCGCCGGTGTGAACGTGTTAAAGGGATAAAGGAGTATAGTAAATAAATTTTCACACATGACGTATTTTTTATTTTACATTTTTATGTACTTTTTAAATTCTTAAAGGACTTTTATTTACGCATTTTCATAAAGTAATCACTTCATCACTAAAATGAATTAATCACATAATAAATTTATGGAACGACCTTATTAATTTTCTCAGTATCACCATAAAAAAAAATCATTTAAATACTTTCAAAAAGCGAATGTAAAAGAAAAAAAATAGAGAAAAAAGAAATGAAAAAAAAAATCAAACACCGAATAACTCATTATGACAGATGTTTAAAAAAAATCTATTTGCAGAAGTCAGAAAAAGCGACTAAAAAAATCTGTAAAATTATTTAAAAGTAAAGATTAAGTTGAAAACATTTTATTTCTTTATTTAGAAATTGTTGATTGAATTATAAAGAATTTTTCTTTAAAGGAAAGTAAATATGAAACATACTCTTATTTCAAAGATTCTCTGTGCATTAAAAGTAATGCAGAATTTATTTCTGTGTATATTTTCGTTATATTATAAGCCTTTTAATGTTATGCGAATTCTTTGTACATTTTTTTAGCTAAAAACGAATAAAGATATACAATATAATTTGGCCTAATGTATATTATATACTAAAATATTCTGTTTATTTTATTAATTTATTTATATTCAAAACAGATATTAGTCTTTTTATATTTCGGATACGTTTAAAAAAGGGAAAATGGCAAAAATTTGTAAAATGTACCTATTTTTATTGATACAATACATACGCAAACTGATTGTCTGAAAATAATTCCTGGATGCAGCCTCTCAATTGAGTTCGAAACGCAGACCTCTAGTTTCCGGAACTGGTTGGAACTAATTTCCGGATCCCGATTACATTCATGGAAAATGCTGACTCAGTCCAAAGCTTAGCTTTGAGAAATTCAATTGATTTATGACGAATATATTCTATTATCACGAATTTGAAACGCCATTTGTATCACACAAATACTGAATTTATTTATTAATAATTTAGTGAGAATGAATTCGTTGAAGTATTTTAAAACTTTAGGATGTTTTAAAACCCAACTGATCATATTATATTGCCTTGAGTTTTATGAGAGGATAAACGTAAACAAATGGCAAATTATTGTAGAAAATACAAATAAGTTTTGATTTAAACCATTTCAGTATTGCATTTCAACCCCATTATTTTCACAATCAAAATCAGTCTTTTTCAAAAAATAAACTGAATATTTAAGGACTGTTTTTAATTTTGTTCAAATAATTAAAATATTGAAACCTGGCATTTAAATAGTAAAAAGGAAGTGTACATAAAAATAATTATTTATACACATTTTTATATATCGATGATTTGCTGTAATTAAGAAAAAACCCAAGATTTATAGCGTCAAAGTGGTCGCTATTTCTTTCAGTTTTTAAAATGGCAAACTGATTGTCTGAAAATAATTTCCAGATGCAGTCTCTCAGTTGAGTTCGAAACGCAGATCTCTAGTTTCCGGAACTAGTTGGAACTAATTTCCGGACACCGATTATATTCATGGAACATGCTGATTCAATCCAAAGCTTAGCTTTCAGAAATCCAATTGATTTATGACGTATATATTCTATTATCATGTATAACATTTGTATGACACAAATACAGAATTTATTTATTTATAATTTATAATTTAGTACGAAATAATTTGTAGAAGTATTTTAATACATTAGGATGTTTTCAAACACAACTGACCATATCATATTGCCTTGAGTTTTGTAAGACGACAAATGTAAAAAAAAAAGGCAAATTATTGTAGAAAATACAAAAAAAATTTGATTTAAACCATTTTAATATTGTATTTCAACCCCATTATTTTCAGAATCAAAATTCGTCTTTTTCCAATAAATTGAATACTTAAGGATTTTTCTTTTATTTTGTTGTTAATAATTAAAATAACGAAATCTGGCAAAAGAAAGTGTGCATAAATTAATTATTTTTACAAATTTTAAAATAGAGATGTTTTGCTATAATTAGGAAAAAACAAAGATTCATAGCTTCAAATTAGTCGCTATTTCTTTCAGTTGTTAAAATGTCATTGTGTCTCCCCATTGTTGTCTGATGTAATTACACGACTGTCGTCAATTATGATCACAAGTATCACAGTGACAGTAGTGACACTTTGAACATCTTTAATTCGCCACAATAATGACTCTCAAGTGACAATCATTTGGTAACTGTAATGTTAAGTTGTCGTGACCGATTTTTTTAAATTTTTTGCAACTAGCCACAAAATGGGACATATTAACGTCAAAGAAATTTGGATACAAGTTATCCTCCAAGTTACATGACGACAAGAGTAACAATAAGAGTTATCTTTGTTTACGGTTCATTCGCATTATATTTTTATATTTTGGTCACGGTGATATAAGAATAATTTTTGATCCACAATTTTTAATTTCAGATTATGAAAGATTTCTCTTTTAAATGTATAGTTCTTATTGATGGAGTATTATTTCTTTCAGATAACTGTGTTAAAACGTTTCTTTCTTAATAAATAAATGTTTCCGTGTTGTCAGTATTTCAGATACCATGCTATGTGTGATGTCCTAAACGGTTATTTAAAAAAAGGCAGATAAATGAATGTAAAATGTATGTATTGGATATGTGTGGATGCATTGTTGGCTATTGCTGTCACCAAAACACAGAAAAACTTATAATGAAAAAAAGACAAAAAAATCGCTAAATTTCAGCGATACGTGTTTCTACTATATTAACAATTTATGGAGAGACGAATCCATTCTGACAATCTCCGCCAATGACCAGACAACTTTTCTGGTGTGTTTATTTTGGAATTGCCCCAAGAATAAAATAATGATGATATCCGATAAAATATCTATTCCATAGACATTTTAAAAGTGCAATTTTGATATTTTATGGAAATTTTGATTTGGGATATTTTTTTTTAATTTTTCAATTGAAAACGCTAAAAACTTTGAGATTTCATTTACGCACGAGTGTGCAAAATATATATTTTGAAATAAAAATTAAAAAGTAATTCTTAATCTCATCCCATTCTGACGCTTAAGAAAAAAATTCCCATAAGGTCGTTTTTTATAAAGGTTTTTTATGATTATTAATTTTCCAGATAGCTTTGATAATATTTAACGAACATTTCAATAAAATTCAGCATTACACAAAAATTAACTGAGAGATTTAATGAAAATATAGTGCGAAAACATTTAAAATTTTATCTAAATTCAATAAACATATCATACAGTTATTATTACTTTTAATATAATGGTGCCCACTAAAGTCCGGCCCACCCCCATTTAAAAAATGGCTATATCTTATGCGATGAGACCGCTTTCAACGTTAAAAAATGGTACATTCAGGAGTTATATAATATATATGTATGTGTATATAGTATGTAATTTAAAATATATTTGTATGTATATTAATATATAATACAATAAATGGGCATTCTCACAATCTTTTGACTTTTAAGTTCCTGAATAATAATTTTTATTTTAATATATTTTTTTTGTGTTTTGTTTATTTCAAATACTGGGGAATATCCCATTGCATGATTGTATAACAATATTAACGAGATAAATAAGTTTTGGACGATGTTGGGGGCCTAAATACCAGGAAAACTCCTATACCGTCCCGTGTCCCTGATGCTGATTTTTAAGTTTGGAGTTGTCTGTATAAAATTGTTTCAATCAAAGTAATTCGATGTAATTTTTTTCCGAAACTGGGACAATTGTTTTATATAAATATGTAGCAAAAAATTAATCTGCACACATTTTTACGGTTGATATTATTTTTTTAACTCTGTCCCTGGGTTTTTCATCCTTACCGTCCCTCTTGCTAAACTTATACAGAAAATCACTTCAGATGCAACCACAGAATTTTTTTCAAGTTTTTCTCATGCAGAAGTATGCTAGAGAAAAAATGTCTAAAATTCTTTGACAGGAAATTTACTGCAGAATTTAAATCAGCATTTAAATATCAATTTCAAGATCGTGGCTTTATTGGTAGTCTTACCGTTCCCAAGGTTTATTCCTGCACTTTTCGAGGTAAATAAAAAAAAAAATAATTTAATCCAATTTTAACAACTGTTTCTGAAAATCAATGAACATTGTGGCTATCATTTATTCTTAAGATGATTTTCCTAAAAATAGGTGGTAATTTTCCTTACCGTTCCATTCTTACCGTCCCTTTTTTCCCTATACCGTCTCATTTTTTTACCTTACCGTTCCTTCTTTAACACCCTTTTAAGACAATTTTATACAAAAATTCTGTATTAAAAGTACTACATTGTTATTATTTCTTATTTTAATGTCCTGTGGGTACTATGCAAATTCATTATAAGTAAAAATTTAGAAGAAAATAAAAAGTTTACAGTGGTAAAATGGTAAGGAAAATTAAACTCGCAAGTTACCTCAGTTAAATAAAGAAAATTTCTCTGCTGACCATTTTTTCTTTATTTTGAATCATTAAGGCATTCGTCTATCGGATTAAAATGTTATTTTAGCAAGTTTAATTTCACCAGATTTTTATTCCCGAAAGTCAAAAGATTGTGAGAAGGCCCATATATATATGTTTGTGTGTATGCATGCATGCATGTTTATGTATGCAACATTTAAAAATGTTTAAATCTTTCATACATTTTTCTAATGTACGGCTAAGCGCACCTAATCAAAAGAATGAACTAGAATTTTGTAAATAACTTTAGTAAAAATAATCATTCACATTTACTTTGTAGTTTTTTGCCTAATATTATATTACGTTTTTATCATCTTGATTGTTGCGCGGATATTTTTGATTTAAAATGTGTAAGTCATTTTCTTGATATAAAGTACTCAAATAAATCATAAGTGTTTTTACGCGCATTACAGAGGAATATATATATCTGAAATACAAAATAACCTATTCATCGTATAATATGAAATATTTACAAAATACATTTTTATGGAGAGGAACAAGATTGGGAACGATCCAAAGACACGGATTTTTTTATATAAGGAAATGCTTATTTTTTTTTATATTGATTATAACATTCGCAGAAACTTTGAAAAAGTCATTTGAACAATTTCCTCTGATGTGAAACATTGAAATCAAAATTACACAACATTGTCATCATAAAAAGTATTAGGTCGTCCATTTCAAAACTTTAAAGTATGAACCATCTTTTTTTTTGAAAGAACATTTTCTTTTCTTTAACAGACATAAAATAAATATGTTTTCAGATACATAGGATACTTACTTAATTTATGGCCATCCTCAATTACTTCATAACGATGACAAATATACAGTGTGTCCACGTATAACCTGACCGACCTTTATTTTCGTAACCGTTGGTCCTAGATGCATACTTCCAATTACAAAAGTGGTCAAACTTAGGTGCAGAGATAAGGTAAAAAAAGTTTGAAGCGAAGAATTACAGAATCTAAATTTTTATACGGTCCCCCGGTCCTATAAGTTATATTTAGTAAAATTTAACTGTTACACTGACGAGTAAGGCAAAAAAAGTCCCATTATTCTACGATTAAAATTGACCGAGAAATAGCTGTTTAAAGTTGGGGGATATTTTTTGCTGCAAATTAGGGGTCATTCACAAATTTAGTAGAAATATAATTTCTTCAGATATATTAAAGAAATGGTTTAGGGTAAAATTAGCATTGCAATATAAATTTGAAATCTTTAATCATTGTGACATATTACTGAAAAATATACAATTTGTACTGAACATGTAAGAGGATAAAAATAACAGAATTTTTGTTAAATAAAAGGATGAAAAACAACAGCCTCAATTCTTTACAAAAATGATACATATTTTAAAATGCTTTTAGACTACGCCGTCTTTCAAATTTTGGGTTGTGCCATGTTTTTTAGCTTTTTCAAATTCATTCACATGTATTTTTTTGCGCTGAATCCGAAATTGATCTCCATTTTAAACTATCACGTCAGGATTTTTCTCAAATCGCAAATTTCCAATTTAAAAAGCTCAAAGTTAAAATTGATCTCCCCTCCCCTCCCAATCTTATCGGACCCCTGAGCTGTTTAGCTGTAAGAAACCCAGTATAAGCCATAAAATTAAATAAATTATTGAATTAAATAAAATTAAACTGAATAAAAAAGTCTTACATTATTTTATAGTATCATATTTTTCGCTATTTTTTAACCTTGAAATTTACGATTTGAGAAAAATCTTGACATGATAGTTAAGAGTGAAGGTATTTTTTTATTTAGCGTTAAGAAATACGTAACACTTAATTATAAAAGTTAAAAAACACAACCATTGCAGGTTTATGTTATCTATTCTAAAACCATTTCTTAAACTTGTTGACGGTAATCTATCCGAATTTTTTTGTGTTATCCTCTAATATAAGTATGTATAAGATGCTAAGCATCGAAAATCATAATAATATTACATTGTAATCGGATTTAAGTCAGTATGTAAAATTTTAACTTCGATCGGACATTTGAAAGTCAATTAAAGTTCGAGTACAAATTTTAAACTGGAAAGACGATCGTTGCAAGTTAAATAAAATCTTATGAAAATAACATAATTTTTGTTAAAAGAAATCATAGCCTCAAACCCTTACAAAATACAACATATGTTAAAATACAATTATTTTAACTAATTTGAAACTTAAATAATAAAGTTAACTCAATCGTAATAGTTGTACGATTTCTTTCAAACGGCAGATACCTCGAAATAAGTTTAAGTACTTTACGACCCCTGAAAGCACGGTCGAAATCATCTGTTTTGATATGCAAAAAAGTGGTATACGTCATGCATTTCAAAGTTTCATAACTCGGTCAATTTTAATATTAGATGAATGGGACTTTTTCTGTATTACTTGTTAGTGTCACAGTAAATTTTTACTAAATATCACTTATAGAACCGGGGGACAGTCTAAAAATTTAAATTTCGTAATTTTTTAATAAATGTGTTTCTTGACCCAAATCGCTTTAAAAATAATTCTTTACCTTATTTAAACCATTTTTGTAATTGGAAGTATGCATCTAGGACCAACGGTTGCGAAAATAAACGTCGGTCAGGTTATATATGGACACACTGTATACGGTGTTGGGGTTACTTTCTTTGGTATAAGACCACATACGAGGTGGTTCAATAATTATTGTACCGAGTATGCATAAATTATTTGGGTACTGCGATGTCACTGGCAATATTGGGTAGGCAATATTGAAGTCTAATGTCTTAGATGCCTATATACTCAATTTCAGAAGCGTAGCTGCTTTATTAACATATTTTTTTTCGTTTTAGGTGTGAGAGGTTGCACCTAGCTTGAAATGGGATGGTGGGGGGAAAGGATGGTTTGGAGCTTATGGGGCCAGATCTGAAGCTGTTCTGTGATATATTTGTGACAGTGGATGAGACGTGACTACATCACTATGATCCCGAGCCCAAACGACAGTAGCCACGTCTCATTCACTGTCACGCCCCTCCCCCCTCCCTTTCAAACTAGGTGCGATCTCCTACACCAAAAACAAAAAAAAAGGTATGTTAATATAGCAGCTACAGTTCTAAAATTGAGCATATAGGCATCTAAGACATTAGGCTTCAATATTCCACATGAACCATCGCAGTACAAATAACTTATACACTCTCGGGACAATAATTATTGAACCACCCTCGTATAGTACTCCTTAGTGGAAAACTAAGCGCTGCCCAGGCTCTTTGAAAAGATCCAGATTTCTCAACTAGCTTACGACTCACAAATATGTACATGAGAGGATAAAATTTAAACCCCTTTTTTAAACTTAAAGTTAAAATTTTAAAATTTAAAATTCCCAGCTATTGTTTCTTAACTTCCTTTAATTCTAAAACTTAAAGCTGTTTTGCCATGATAACTTTTTTTTTTCCAGCGTAACATTTATTATTTTATAACTTTAAAATCTTTGAAGTTGCTCACTTTGAAGCACTCCTCTTCTTTAAGATTAAATTAGCTAAATCCATAATTTCTGAGCATTTGTGGTTCATATGCCCGGGACTTCAACCAAACCCTTTTTTCGTCATTCAGCCCTGACCGTCAATTAAAAGCTAAATAACTAGTAAATTTAAAGTCTCCTTCTTTTTAGACAGCTGTGCCCCTGCCGGGAATAATATAAAATTACTTCCATTTATATCAGGACAGACCAAAATCCGGGGCTTTTTTTCCACCGTGATGTGCTAGTAATAACTACCGTCGTTGCTCGGAAGAGCGTTTAAGAGACAATTGTGAGAGCAGACGCATCTCAGACCGGTTGGACTTTAATTAACTCTTTCGGGATGAGCGATGCATATATGCATCGTCAAAAGGTGCATGTGGAAATTTTTTTGGCACCATTATTAAATAAATGTAATATTTGTCTTTTTTAATTAGAGTATTGTTCGGTGTTTCACAAATTAAGAGAACTGTTTAAAATAAGCGGTGCCACCCAAATAAAATTTTTGTAAGGGATGCCGTCTCGAAAAGGTTAAAGAAAATGAAATGCATTGAAAATGTACAATATATCAGATCCCCAAAGATACGAACTCGTTTTCTGTTGGCTGCGAACACTCTACGTATAGATGAAACAAGATACAAGTAAACAACACCCGTTCTTTACATACACACACACATGAATCTATGTATATATTTATACTAGGTATGCTAGGTATAACTAGAAGAGACAGAAAGAGAATGACCTGGACAAGAAGTCATACGAAAGCGTTTGCCATCATTGAAAGAATTAAACGGTAAAATGCAAATGAGCTGGGCCCATTGCAAGAAGACAAGACAATAAATGGAGCACAAACACCTTACAGTGGTATCCCAGAGATGTAAAACGGCAAAGAAGACGACCTCCTGTAAGATGGAGTGATGAAATCAGAAAAGTGGTCAGTGTTAATTGTATGACTAAAGCACTAGATCGGAAACATTGGAAAAATCTGGGGAAGACCTACATCCAGCAGTGGATTGAAAACGGTTGAAGATGATGATGATGATGATGATATATTTACTTATATTATTGTTATTATTAGTTGCAGTATGATTTTACATTATACGTCTTTTATCTTCTATTTTTTCTACTTAGCTTTTTAATAAAATAATTTTCATTCATTAATTTTTAACTGAGTAAGTATCCTTTTAGACAATATTTAGCTAAAGTTATTATTTTAACCCCATCAAGATGGCAGCACATGTTCTTTTGTCCAAGTCATTTTCTACTCTTTTCTCTAACATCTTACATTTTAACGGTCACGTGTATTTTATCTGATTCCAATTCGATGTTTGTCACCCTTTTCTTTTACTTGATGAGTTGTTTGATACATCTTTTTGTTTATTATCTTCTTTTGTTGAATTTTCATTTATTTCTTCGTTATCTTAATTTCTTTTAGTTATTGGTTTTTCGATATGTTTTAAAGAGCTTAATATTACCATTTTTAGGATTAATACTGACAATATTTGACGTAATAACGTATCTTTACTATGATTTTTTCTTATGAAGCTCCTCTGACGAATCCATTAGATAGTCGTAGTTTTTCATATTTACAATTTCAATTTTCTGTTATTACATTTTGTATTGTCTTTTCCTTTGGTTTTTACACGTGTGATTTAATTTAATTATATATATATATATATATACTTAAAATCTATGTCAGTTTTCTACTACTTACGAAAAAACTAGTTACATTTTGCAAATAATGTATTAAATACAAACATTTTGCTGGAGAGGAAGAACAGAAAGGGGGGGGGGATACGATGCAGTTGATAGTACCGCAGAATATAAGGGTTTTTGTTAGTTACTTTTTTGTTAGAAATTAAGGCGTTCTTACATGTGTTAGTTTTATAACTAAACTACCAGAACCATCTAGTTTTGCCTATGTTAATAAAGAGGGCTTTGAAGGTAAGATAAATAAAAGTGCAATAATATGTCTATCTCAGTAACGGAGTTCTGTACATTGCCGCACATAAATCATTAAAAGACAAGCAGGAAAATAAAGTTACTTTGACTCAACCATAGAAAAGACCTCATCTTTATAAATGAGAATGTGCATTTTCTTTGGTTCATGTAATACAAAATATACGATTACCCTGACAATATGGGAAAAAATATCAACGAAATGGCTTAGCATTTAGCGAAACTCTATGGCATCTATACATGTTACAGTAAAAAAAACTTTCCTTTGGAAAAATGATGTCTTACGCAAAAGGCAATTTAAAATAGCAATCCTTCATAATCGCGTTCATAACCGATGTTGGTAACGAAATTGGTAAAATAGCTGTAAGATCGCTGAAATACGTGTTCAACTATTTTTTAGCAGATTAGTTTACCTGTATTTTATGTTACTTCATAGAACTGCAGCTGAGATATGGCGAAATAACTTAAAACTTTCGACACCCCATTTAACCCACCTTAATGGTTGAATTTTTAAAATCACTGAAATAACTTTTTAACTACTTTTTAATAGATTTGTTATGCTACATTTTACACTCATACTTTAAACTGCTGCTGGGATATAACAAAATGCCCTAAAACTTTTGACGCCCCATTTAACACACTTAGCGGTCGAATTTCTAAAATCGCTGAAATGTGCGTTTAACTATATTTTTATTAGATTTGTTATGCTGAATTTTGACGGTCCTACCTGATACCGCTACTGATATATAGTGAAATGCCCTAAAACTTTCGATCCCATATTTAACACCCTTAGTGGTTGAATTTTAAAACCTCTAAAATGCGTGTTTAACTATTTTTTTAGTATATTTGTTAAGCTGAATTTTACGCTGCTACTTAAGACTGCTGATAAGATGCGGCCGAGGCTAACGAAAAAGACAGGCTACCGCGGTGCATTCCACGCATCTTTTTTTTACAGACCGCTGGAGTCACGTGATGCTCGAATGCACCAATGCAGGTGTACGAAAAGAGCTTCACGTAACTCTAGCGGTCTGTAAAAAAAGACACTTTGGATGCACCGCTGTAGTCTGTCTTTTTCGTTAGCCTCGAATGCGGCGAAATGACCTAACACTTTCGACCCCCATTTAACCCCCTTATGGTGTGAGTTTTGAAAAATCATTTATTACTGCTTGCCTAGGTTTGTTTTTTTGTTTGACTTATTGAACACATACATCAGACTTGTGTGCTTGACACCATGGCGTGCTTATAAGTCATCGTCGATATACAGGGGCTAGATAGCACAAGGAAATTTACAACTTCAGAGAATTACATCCGGGGGCTCCACAAAGAGTGTGCAACGGAGTTGGCGGGATTCGAACCCGTCCCCACCTACACTCTCAAGCGATTAGCGGCGTGGTGCTTTATCCACTCAGCCACGGTGGGCTCGCTTGCCTAGGTCAAAGTATATATCCACTGTCCAGATTACGTGATCCTGAGTTTAGTCGTTTCAGCTCTGCGTTGACGGGTCAGTCAGTCAGTCAAGAGCTCTCTCTTTATTATATTAGTATAGATAGATATGCATCTGCCTTATAATGTATATTTCTTCTGCATATAATTTGTGGTATATTTAAGCTGGTGATAGCGCAGATGCTAGCTGGTGATTGTTTCAAAGCTTTTAACCTTCAGACTACCAAAAAAAAGTATATGCAAGAACTACCATTCGGGTCCATTGGACCCATATGTAAAATATATAGGATTTCAAAATATACAAAACACCCATTTATCTACAATGAATATATTTGTTATTAATGCACCTTATACAATATATAAAAGTGATATATATAGTAATAGAGTAAGAAAGTAACACATACAGTAAGAAAGTAATATATATAGTATATTATAATGACTACAAAACGTTTTTCATCATAATAAAGTTATTCTGTACATGAAGTACAAATAACGACGGAATGTTCTCCGCAAACATTTTTCGTACACTTCTTGCATAATGTTCGTGTTTTTCGATCTTTTTTAGAGGGACAAATATGACATCTTGATTTTTTTCGTGGCGGTTCAAAACTATTTGCGTAAAGTTGTTCTGAAGTAGATGTTGAGACGGCGATACCTCCTTCACCTACTTATTCTTCTGCAAGTTGAATAATGGAATTCCGCCTTTTTTTCATTTTCGGATCACATTCAGCATTCAGTGACAACCATATTATGTATGCATTCATCGCACTTATATCGATCATATTATAAAATACAATCAAAGGCCACCGACGTGTCATGCGTTTCACACTATATGCTCTTACCATTTTGTCCATCGTATCTACTCCGCCTTTGGTTTTATTATAATCTAGGATTATTTGTGGCTTTTTTTCTAAGCTGTTGTCAATATCATAAGTGTTATGCATTGTGCTTAGCAAAGTAACAATTCTACCTTTTCTGGGACAGTAAGAGATGATGGTCGCCTTCTCTTGAAACCCAAATAAAGTAGAATATACAGAACGATGTTTTGGATTTGTGAACACAGCGGGTAATTCAGGTTTATTTTTTCGAATTGTTCCAATAAGAGATAATTTTTTTGAAGTAAGATGTGTTGCTAATGCATATGACGTAAAAAAGTTATCACATGTAATATTACGACCAGAATTTTCAATTTCCTTCGTCAATCTTTTAACTACATTTTCTCCCTGATGAGATTCTCTTACTTCATTTTTGCCTGTATATAGTTCCAGTTTCCAAGCATACGATGTTACGCTGTCACAAATAACCCAGAACTTCAATCCATACTTTCCAGGTTTAGATGGCATATACTGACGGAAAGGACATTTTCCACGAAAAGAAACTAATTGCTCATCGACAGTCATAGACCAATTAGGAATATAAGGGTCTTGTAAATAGCTATTCCACAATTCAAAGCATTCTCTTATTGGCTCTAATTTATCAGTTGATCTTCTTTTACGCCTCTCAGCAGCATCATCAAATCTTATGACACGTAATATACTTGTGAATCTATTGCGACTCATAATGTCCCGAAATATTTGTCTTCCATTTTTTATGCTCCAAAGTTCGCTTACTGTTTCATTTTTCGATTTATATACTCCAATAAGTAATAAAAGTCCGATGAATTTTTTAAGTTCTATAATATCTATAGGTTTCCACTCTTTATCGAATACTCTATTGCCTTCCGCGTTTGTCCATTTTACTATAATTTCCAAAAGTCTTTTTCGGAAATAGATAAGAAATGAGGATGATATGGAATCCACTTCACGATTTGCAAATCTTGAAGGTCCAGATTTTTCACGTAAAATATTGATTTCAGTACGTCTTCCTTGTGGTCTGGCAACTTCATTCTTATACCAGATCTGTGAATTATTTTTGGAAACAAAAGTAGAATTTGAAGTACTTGTGGTTGCTACATTTACTTCATTGGAATCATTATCAGATTCTGAGTAGGAATCAGAAATTTCATTATGTATTTCAACATAATCTACTTCACCTTCATCAGACGACAGATTTTCATCATCGGTGTCGAATTCTATATCGTCCGGATTTTCCATAATTTTTTGAATTTCCTCTTGAGTCAATACTTTTTTTCTGTTCATCTTCAATTCAGTTTTTAACAAAAAATAAGTTAGGAAATAAGAAAATGATGAATATTTGTAAAATAACAAAGCACGTACAAACTACACTTATTACTTGTCTTCAAATATCAAGTCCTATTTTCAATGAAAAGACTCAAAAACATCAATAGACACCATTCGCTCACTAACTGTGTCTGTTGATAAATGACTCTTTGAACCAGAAGTAACCTTTTATATATAGAGCACGAAGTTTACTAGATCAGTCTAGAATGTTCTCAAAACTTCATTATAAACTCGCCAAATTTGGCGAGATTGGCGCTAAAAATCCATCGCCAAATGGGCGATAAACAGCCAATTATGGTAACCCTGTTCCTCCTCATGATTTATGGCAACCCTAGAAAAAGAAAGCAACAGTATATTACGTTTGTTTTAATGTTGGGTCCAATGGACCCGCGTGATAAACAATGAAACAAATTAAAAATAGGTAAAAAATTTCGAACAAAATTTTAATCGCAATTGCATATACATAGAGGAGACAATTGCAGGAAAAGTCATGTAATCGCGAAACTTTGAATGTTATTTTTCATGAGAAAAATTTACATTAAATATTGCTGTCGGGTCCAATGGACCCGTCTAGTAGACGGAAGGTTAATAAAGTTACATTTACATGCAAAACGTCATTTTATACTAAGTTGAGAACGCTACACAACTTTTAAATTAAATTTTTCTCGTATCTCGTACCGTTTTTAGGTACACGCTAACTCTGCTGTTTTCCGCTAGGGGCACTATGCGTAATCTTATTGCCATACCGCATAACCACTTTATCATACATAGACACTACGTTTGTGTATATAGTTGTCGCCGTTCTGAAGTTAATGGTTGTGCACGGGACTTCAGTGGACATCCTATGTAGTAGAAAACATATTTACAGTCATTCAGGGTAACTTTGATCCGCATTTTCTCTATTTTCATATGAAACACTGTTATTTTAATAATATTGTTGCAACTAGGGTTATAATGTAGAAGAAATGATCCTAAATTATTGTTTGACTAACAAAAATTAAGGAATAATAATGATAAATGTAATAAAAAATGAATTTTTAACCTGATTCAAATTTACCCAGCCATTTAGGGTAACTTTGCACCATATGATAAATATTATCTAAAATAATTCATTATAAAAAAGTATTATATTAGTTAGGACAAATTGTATCCCCAAAAAATGTTTTCAGATATGTAAAGACTCCGAAATTATATTTCCCAAAATCACAAGATTTGTATAATTTATGGTATTACAACAAATATTATGCATAAGAAAAGTAATAGAAGCAGACCATGAATATTTAGAAATAAAAAAAACTATTTATTGTTCAGCTAAAACGTAAAAATGCAGTGAAAAACAATTTGCAATGTTTTAACTCAATTACATATCCATAGTTACAGTAATACGTACTAGTACTAGAATTATTCAAACACGAATAAAAAAATGTCAAATGTATAAAATGTCAAATTTGAATAGCTCCGCCCCGAATAACGCCTTTAAATGAAATTTATGTATTTTACACATATTTGTGAAAATATTTACTTGTTATATCTAATGCACACTTTCGGAATTTATATATAAAATATACGTGCAAATACGGGAAAATTTTGACAGTAGCACCTATAATCAGTATAAATTATAAACATCAGTATAACTTTGAGCCGGCTCAAAGTTAACCTGAAAATGTGGTAAAATGTTAGTGCCTTCTTATTTTACATTTTATTAATTATTAATGAATAAATAATCACAAAATATTAACACAATTTACAACATTTAGATAATAATACGTCTGATAAATGAGGATATTGTTACTTACTATGAAAATTTAATTGGATTACAACAACTTCAAAACAGCATTCAAAATTAACTTGAAAACAGTACTTCACAAAAATAGCTAGATGATGCAATTAATTGCGCATAATGTTGCTAATTTATTTTCTAAAATAAAGAGTAGAAATCCCAGTTTAGAACCTTGCCAACAGAGCACAGTTCTGGAGTTTATTTATTCTTTTGGAGTCAAAAATATTGAAAATTAGGAGGTGGTGCAAAGTTACACCTCATGGTTTAAAGTTACCCTGAATGACTGCACTTTATGTCTTTCAAAAAAAAAAATGTTTTTTAAAGAAATATTAGAATTCATATTCTGATGTTTTGAAATAGACATAATATTTTGTGTGATGACAGTAACGTGTAATATTCATTTCAATGTTTCACACCAGAGGGAATTGTTCAAATGACTTTTACAAAGTTTCTTTGCGACTAATAATAAATTTCAGAAAACAAGCATTTTTTTTCTATAAAAAAATCAGTGTCTTTGGATCGTTCCCAATCTTGTTCTGTCCTCATAAACGTGTTTCATAAGTATTTCACAGTACATTATGAATAGGTTAGTTTCTGTTTCAGATAGATATATACTTATGTAATGTGCGTAAAAACACATATGATTTATTTGAATACTTTATATGAAGAAAATCTCTTCCATATTTAAAATAAAATATATCTATGCAACAATCAAGATAATAAAAAAGTAAGACAATATTAGGAAAGAGATTAAAAAGTAAATGTGAATTGTTATTTTAGCTTAAACTACTTATAAAATTCTAGTTCATTGTTTTAGTTTCAGTTATTAGGCGCACATTAGATAAAGAAAGAAGCATTGCGTTTAAAGTTCTAAATGTTTTATACTTGCATACATACACAAACATACATATATACTATACATATTCAATATACAGGGTATTTCAAAAGTATTATCATGGAAGACGGTAGTATTCCGAGTGACGCAGCCTTAATCCTAAAATCGTATCGTATCGTATCGTTAAAATCGTATCGTATCGTATCATAGAATTCGTAGATGGCGGAACTCATATATACAGCTAACTCGACATCAAAGAAAACGCGAAAAGCCGCCTTTTAATAACTCAGCAGATATATGTCTTATTGTTCTGAATTTTCTAGAACAGTCTTATATCTGCAGTCTAATTGTATACTGAAATTTTTACATTTCTACGTGCAGTATATTTTGAGATCTAAATAGCCATTTTTAAAGTGAAAACGTTGGTATCATATCGAGGAAGTTCCTAATTTGAAAATCTCGAAAACGGTTCTAACGATTATTTTTAATTTGATACATAATATAAATGTGATTAAGGCGAGGTGAATAACACTTTTCTTTTTTCTGGGAAAACTCTCGTTCGTTAAATAATTCGATTTTTTTTCTCTCGAAAATGACACGGGCGATTTTTTAAAAATCAAATAAATATGTTTCAGATGAACCAAATAACAATTTACTTGTTTCCAGCAAGACTCTTGTTCGTTTTATAATGCGCATGAAAAATCGGACTATATTTCTTCGCCATTCTATGGAAATTTCACCGAAAATGGATGACACTGTATTCATACACATGCTTTCTTTTTAACCACTTTTGGGGAGAAAAATTTTGTCTTCCCACTGGCTGAGTGGCTAAGGGCCATCGTTTACTGATCATAAGATAGGCAGTTCGATACTCGCTGGTACGTGTTTTCACATGTGAATGTGTTTTTTTTTTTTTAAGTCTGCTAGTTGACCATTATTCTCAGTTCCTTTGTAATTTTCTCAATTGCTATTAAGTTAAATAAAATTACAATTATAATGACGCCAATTTGATGATGATTATTTCTTGGCAATTTTTCAACAATAAAAATATTACCATAAATTTTATAAATATATTTAATTTCAATCACTTTACAAAAAATATACATTAATAATTATTATTTGAATATAAATCACACGATCAGAAACGTAAAAAAACAATTCATTTCAGCTCTTCTTTTTATAATATCATTTTTTATTATTATGACGGTCAATCAATATATAATCACTGACATCCATAATATTATTATTATTATAATTATTATTTTCCTTGCATAAAAGCTATTGTGATGTAATAATTCTTTTATAATAAATAATTTAGTTGAAATGTTTTATTTATAAATATCAATGAAGTTTGATTACAGTTTACATTATAAGCATATCAGACTTCTGGTGTCGCCATCTTTTGACGCAATTGCGTAGTATTATAGAGAAATGTTTGATAAAAACGTCTATCCATCTATGTAAGGATTTAATAATTATAAATTAACATTTTGGATTTATTAATTTAAGGATAAAGTGTTTTTAAAGGAATATCAAGTGAAACCCTCTGTGCGATCTGCGATTATACTTACCCAGTTGTTTTTATATACAAACTGCTATAAGGAAAATTGTAATAAAATAGTAAAAATTAAATCTGCATTAAATTCCATAAGTATCTTTTTTTTAAATCATTTTATCACTAACCTCAAAAAAGTAATGATATCAATGCAAAAACCCTTGACGGGTTAAAAGTTTCTGACGCAGCACTTTATCTTATGCTCTAAGAATTTTAAATATGGAACTTAAAAATACTGATATCAAATTTTGAGTGACGTTATGCTATTTCTTAAAAAATATATTTGTATTTATTTCATCATTTTATTTTTGTTTTATTTATAATCGCATGTGCAAAAGTTATGTTCAACATGAAAAGCTGCATAAAATTTTATTCGCTGTTGCTTTATCATTTACATCTCTCATAAATTCAAAATATGAGTTTTAAAAGATATGATATAAAATTTAAGTGACGCCTTGATGTGACTTTAAAAGGTTTGTTTTAAAATTCAATTTAAATTATTTTTGACTTGGTTAAAATAATTTTTTACAGCTACACAATACTTTTAATTTTCCAATTCACTGTTAAATATATCACTTTCATTGAATCTATACTATGCATTGAAATGTATTTATTTCAATAAATTGATTTATCTTTTGTGTCACGCTATTCAAAATTGTGAGTAAGATTTATGTAAATGGTTTCTTTGCGTCATTGTGTCCAAACTACATGAAATGTATGAAAAAGGATAGTTTGACGCAAATAAACCATTTACATAAATCTTACTCACAATTTTGAATAGCGTGATACAAAAGATAAATCAATTTATTGAAATAAATACATTTCAATGCATAGTATAGATTCAATGAAAGTGATATATTTAACAGTGAATTGGAAAATTAAAAGTATTGTGTAGCTGTAAAAAATTATTTTAACCAAGTCAAAAATAATTTAAATTGAATTTTAAAACAAACCTTTTAAAGTCACATCAAGGCGTCACTTAAATTTTATATCATATCTTTTAAAACTCATATTTTGAATTTATGAGAGATGTAAATGATAAAGCAACAGCGAATAAAATTTTATGCAGCTTTTCATGTTGAACATAACTTTTGCACATGCGATTATAAATAAAACAAAAATAAAATGATGAAATAAATACAAATATATTTTTTAAGAAATAGCATAACGTCACTCAAAATTTGATATCAGTATTTTTAAGTTCCATATTTAAAATTCTTAGAGCATAAGATAAAATGCTGCGTCAGAAACTTTTAACCCGTCAAGGGTTTTTGCATTGATATTCATTACATTAAATATTTAAATTAATCATATACGGAGCATTTAAAGTTAGTTTCTATCACGTTGTGGTAGTAAGTGTTTAGCGGAGGGAATAAAGTATTTCAACATGCCATATTTGTCTTATAATTATCGAATTAATTATAATTTTAAGTGTGGATTCTAACACAAGAGTACACTTCATTCAAAAACAATATAATAAAAGGGATCGGAATAATGGTAATATCTAAAATACAAAATATGCAAGTTTTTATGTGGAAAAAAGAATTTGAGCATTTATGCAAAGGTATATATTTTATTTGCAAAAATAAAATATGCAATAATTAATAATTTGGAAATATTAACATTAGTGTCTATAATGGATTATAGTCTTCTTGTCATAGATTCTACAAACGCTTCTTTTTTTTTTTTATTTGTAAATCTCACGCCTTTTTCTCAAAGCAGTATTTTGAAATTCAAAGTTATTTATCAAATTTCCGATTTTATTTATCCCACAATGAGCACACGTTCTCAATTTAGTTAAAGTCTGATGACTGGAGAATTGTTTGAAACATTAGAGGAATCTTGCATAGTAACTGTTTGTTTGTTATTCATGCAAATGTATGAAGTGGATGTCTTTTTGGAAACATAGCTCATATATGATTCCTAAATTCGAAGGACTTTGAAACAAACTTTTACCTTTTATACTCCAAGTCATGGACTCCCTAGCCAAATTACTACCACTGTTTTGTTTTAGGTAGCTTTCTTTACAAAAAGCTACCTATTGCAGCCGTTCGGAGGAAAGCGATTTACAAAAATTTTGGTATATTTTCATCGATCATGACCGCCAGACCCCGAAACCACCCTCCGTTCAAAATTGATATATCAATATATATATATATATATCTGACCTATGTCACACTGTAACTCTCGTATTTATGAACCGATTTGGATGTAATTCGGTGTGTACATAGTACATATCAATGTCTCGACCGAGTTCGTTGGCCAGCTTCATCCGCCATTTTGTTTCAAAATGGCGGCCATTTAAAAAAATTTAAAAAATTTAAAATTTGAAATGTGGTACCAAAAAATTGAAAATGGAAAAATATTTTTTCTTATGTATTTGACTTTTATACAAAGACTCCGTAGCAGTTTTTGTTTCGTCTATATCTTAAAAAATGGCTGAGTTATAGCATTTTGAATTTTTAGCGTGGCTGACATTTTGAAACGTCCTGATTTTTGCCACGTGATAACAGACGTATTTATGAACCGATTTGGATGTACCTTGGTGTGTACATAGTACATACAAGTAACTCAACCGAGTTTGTTGACCAGCTTCATTCGCCATCTTGTTTCAAAATGGTGGCCATTTAAAAAAATTTAAAAAAAATTAAATTTAAAATGAGATACCAAAAAATTAGAAAATGAAAAAGATTTTTTTTGCATGTGTTTGACCTTAATACAAAGATTCCGGAACAGGTTTTGTTTCGTCTACATCTAAAAAAATGGCTGAGTTATAACATTTTGAATTTCTATTGTGGCTGACATTTTAAAACGACCTGATTTTTGTCACGCGATAACAGGCGTATTTATGAACCGATTTGAATGTAACTTGGTCTGTACATAGTACATACCAATGTCTCGACCGAGTTCGTTGGCCAGCTTCATTCGCCATCTTGTTTCAAAAGAGTTGCAATTTAAAAAAAATGTAATTTAAAATTTAAAATGAGGTATTAAAAAATTGGAAAATGAAAAAGATTTTTTTTATGTGTTTGGCCTTGATACAAAGATTCTGGAGCAGTTTTTTGTTCCTGAAAATTTGTTTTTTTGTTTATATCTTAAAAAGTGGTTGAATTATAGCACTTTGAATTTCTATCATGGCTAACACTTTGAAACGATCTTGTATTTTCACGCGATACCACACGTATTCGCCTATTTCGATGGAAGAAGGCATGTGGATAGTATACATCAATATCTCGACCAAGTTCGCTGGCCAGCTTCATCAGCCATCTTGTTTCAAAATGGCGGCCATTAAATTAAAAAAAATTATATTTAAAGTGAGGTGCAAAAAAATTAGAAATTGAAAAAGGTTTCTTTCTTAAGTATTTGACCTTGATATAAGGATTCAGGAGCATTTTTTGTTTGTCTTTATCTTAAAAAATGGCTCAGATACAGTTTCAATTTCTAAAGTGGGTGACATTTTGAAAAATCTGATTTTTTGCCTGCGACAGCACTCGTATATATCAACCGATTCCGATATGAGTGAGCATGTGCACAGAGATTAGTAAGGTCTCGACCAAGTTCACTGGTTAGCCTCATCTCCCATGTTGTATTAAAATGGCAGGCACTTTAAGAAATCGCCGAATTTGACAGCCAAATATAAGTGACTTTAAATAAAAGCAGCTTGGATAAAGCTGACTAATTTCGCGAAATTCTCATTCATAATGATTTAGTATTGATAAAAATTAGTATTGAATCTCCTACATTCGGTTTCTACTTAATTGAGCTTCGTGTGTTTGAATAATATAAGTTGGCTTTTTAAAAATAAGGAATATGAAAGCTACCTCTTCCTCCCGGCACTGGCCGGAAGGACTTTTACACTTGCAATCACATTTGAATATTGCAAAACAATATTTATATTCTCCATATAATATTACGGTCATCCTAAACAAATAATTAAAACTTATTATCATAGGAAAATACTTGTTGAATGAAACTTTATCCAAAAATTCCACAGGGTTATCAACAAATTCAATTGGAAACTTCAATCTTTCTTTACGAGTTGCTTTACATATATGTGGCTTTATTGGTCCCTCTACTCTGATAGCTTAATTTATAAAAATATCATTTGACAATTTATGGTGCAATGTGAGTATCAGAACATGAAGCAATATCGTTTGCGGGGAGGCTGTTGCTATTAAAAGAATATTATTAAATTTAATTTATACAAATATCATTTGACAATTTAAGATGCAACGTGAGTAGAAAAACATGAAGCAATACCTTTATCTAAGAGTTCATTATTAATAAAACGACATTATTAAACTTAATTGATATAAATATCATTTGGCAATTTAGGCTGTAACGTGAATACCATAATATGAAGCAATACTTTTAGTCAAAAGTTCATTGTTATTAAAAAGATATTATTAAACAGACTTTCGTATGTTGCTACTGTTTCTTCTTGAAATGGATATTCATGTTCTCCTGTTCTCGTTTTATTTTCGAACTTTCAAGCAAAGTAAATATTTTCATTAATGTAGAAAATCATAGAAGCCTATGATCTTAATTAAATATCGCAATTTCACAAAAAAGGTCACATAATGGGAGACTTTTCTTTTCAGACATGATAAGTTCTAGACTTTTGATTGAAATCGCATGTGATAAAACACAAAAATTAAAACCAGACGCTGTTGTCCTTTCTCCTAACAAAAAATTACCCATTTTATATTTTAGACATTGCCATTAAATAATTGCACAAATACTTTCTGTTATTTGATTTCTGAGTGAAGTGCATTTATTTTGATAATTTCCCTCTCAAAATTTTAATTGATTAAAAAACAATAAAAAAATATGCTTTAATCAAATACTTTTCCAACATATGTTATAATCTAAATGAAACGTATGATTTTTCATTTAGACATTCTTTTAGACAGATTTTATATTTTAGACATCACCATTAAATAATCGCACAAATCCTTTCTGTTATTTGATTTCTGAGTGAAGCGCATTTATATTGATAAATTCGTTCTCAAAATTTTAACTGATTCATAAACAATAAAAATTATGTTTTATTCAAATGCTTTTCCAACGAATGTTATAATCTAAATGAAACGTATGATTTTTCTTTCTTTCTTTAATTTTCTTAATGCAATGATTACGGTGACGTGCAGGAACTTTCCATTTATCTGAAATAGTGAGAAAACAATACCATGCCTGGAAAAGACAGAACTCTTTAGACTAAAGAGAGAAATGTTCGGGATTGTGCCTTAGAGTATAATATAAAGACAATGAGATCATCCAAGTGTTGAATACCTCATAGGATCTTACGAGGTCATTTCGCTGAATGCTGAAGTATAGAAAACAGAGTAAAATTTCTTAGCTGTATAAGAAAATCACTTTTTTTTTTCATTTCGTATTGTCTGTGTTGTCAAGAGTGTCAAACTCCATGGAATGTTTTATGTCACTTATAAAAATAAACGTTCTCTAAGTTAACCCTCTTGTTGCGTAATTGTCTTGTCAAAATGGCTTCAAAAATTGCGTATTTAACCCCGTCGTGACGAGCATCTTTGAAGAATTTTTATTCTTTTGTCACTGTTTTTTCAAAACAAAAATTTTTGTCTAATTTAATCGGGAAAATGCTCCGATTAAATAAGCAAAATTTACAAAAAAAAATTAACTCGTGGGAATAATCAAGGAGCGTTAATTAGACGTAAAAAAAACTCTCGGGTTGCGCAAATTTTGCTTCTTTTACGTTGCCCGAGAAAATATCGGGTTGCGCAGCGAAAGGGTTAAGTCAAATGATCGTGATGAAATTTTTTAAAATTTAAATCATCTCTTTTAAACTTTCAATTAATCGAATATTTGTTTTTCATATTATTGAAAAAAATTACATAATGCTGAATAAAAATAACAAAAATATAAAGCATGCAAATATTAATTAAAATTGGATCCCGGTGAATTTTAAGTAGATAATGAGTACATTAATATCGATTTTGAGTCTTAACTTTGCCTGCGTTTTTGTGAAACCGTGCGTTTGTTAATTGTGCGCAATGAAAATATGTCTATACTAATAACGAAAGATGTTTGTGTGCCGGTCCGCGATGTCTATGAAAATCTACCGCACGTATAGAGGTCTGAAAATTGAAGTGAGGTTAGTTCAAGGCAGATTCTGATGCATCCGAGGCTCAGATTTTTATTTTTGATCATTCACCGAGGTATTATTTAAACCCAGCAATTAAAAAGGTCCATCGACAAAAGCGACGCCGCGGTGGATTCCAGAAACCCGTTCGAAAGCTTATCAAAATTGGTCTGAAAATTCTCTGAATCTGAAATTGGTTATCAAAGAAAGATAATTTTATTTACAGAAATTTTATTCGAAAACTTTCTTATAATTTATTTTAAATATTTCACTGGTAAATAAAAAAGAATTTTTTAACTCGTTCGAATTATCTATCTTTAATATTTAAAAGGATAATTAGAGTTTCTTTCAAAATATACCAGTTTAACCCTTTCAGGGGCGATGATATGTTTATTAAACCACTTTATTTTAATTCCCAAAAGCTACAATGGTACCAGAATTATAGTAAAATATTTTCCATTTATTAAGTATGTGAAATATAGCCTCTTTCTATTTACAAATAATTGTTTTGGCAAATTCCGGTGGCAATAATTTATTTCAGCACTTTAGCATTGAAAATGCTTTTCCCCTGAAAGGGTTAAAAGACTCACCCATATTTTACACATATACATTCGGGTGCTTCAGACATTACTTGATTTGAATAGAATTAAAATTGACAAAATATACGGGCTGGATATGAACATATTTTTGTAACAAATAAAAAAAGGCGTCGATTAGGAAACACACATTCAACAATCGTTGGAATTAGAGATATATTTATATTGCATTTTTCTAGATTAAGAAACATTTGTTTCTTAATAGTGTGTACATTGGACTTAGACAATAAGAATATATCATTTTAAGGGAGATATTTCTTTTACCGATATTGCATTAAAAAATTCAATTGTATTTAGATAAAAAAAATCTTTTTTATGTTGGTCATAAAATAAACTAAAATATATTTTGAAGATTCCTAGTACAGGCGAAAAGTAAAAAAGAATTTTTTTGTTACTATCCCGAACTTTTACTTTAAATCGATACTTTTCTTCGATTGCCAATAGAAAAAAGACCCTTCTATTCTCGAATAAATTTCAAAACGCATAATCTGAGGTAAAAGAGGAATATCATCTAGATTTAGATGATGAAATACATTTGTATGCATAGTGCATATAATACTTCTGCCTATTTCCAAACCAAGAAGTTTTCTTTTCATTTTTGTTTGATTTTTTCATTACTTAACCCTTTGACTGTGGGTCGGGACACATACGTACCAAGTGAAATGTTTTTTATTCTATTCTTACAAGTTTTTGAATAATAATTTCTATTTTAAAGAGAAATCTACTACAAAGGAAATTTTTTAAATTGTGCCACGATTGAATATAAAAAATAATCGCCAGTTTTGCCCATAATCTAGTTACATGTTAAAATCTGTGTGTTTGTATGTATTTTACAGCTATTTCTCTAAGAATATCACGATTTAGAGAACTTAATGTACAACAATAATTTATATGGATAAGAAATTATAATATATTTTGAAACTTGAATATTTCAATCAATTTCAAAGATATTGATTTCATAATTTTTAATGCAATTTCTTTTTTATTTTGTGTAAATGAAGGCCAGTGTGTTATTTCGAAAAAGGGATGAAAATATTGGGGATTCTATTATTTGTGCCGTTTTATTTTTTAAATTTGAAAGAAAAAATCTTTTGAATTTGAATGGATAGTATTTTAGACTGTCCTCAAGATTGTAAAAGCAAAATGCTTTTGTCTGTAAAATAGACATTGTTTTCTTTAAAAATGCAATTTAATTAATAAAAATGAAACGTTTTTCTAAAAATGCGTTAAAATGACGTCATTTTCAAATGTTTTACAATCCACCAGCGCCAAATTTCGGGAGCAAATCTTCAAGGGTCGCAATATTTTCATATGTGAAAAGGACGTAATTGAAAGTGCCCATTCTTATTGAAATAAGTGCACAGTTTAATTATAACGAGCTGGAATTCCCGTCAAAATTCCAATAAAGAAAATGTTCAAAAAGGAAATGTTTAAAAAAAGGAAATGTTAGATTGAATTTGTAATATATCTTCAAAAATAATTGCAATAAAAAACTTACTTTGGCTAGCCTAATTCTTAAAACGAATTTTATTTTTAACCAAAGTTACCAAAAAGTATTTCCCTTAAATCCAGCATTTCAAATTATTGAAAAATTAAACTCTGCACGTATAAGTAATTAGTAACATGTAATCAAGATAATTAATTACGATGAATGCATCAATTTTAGACTCTTATCTTTTGTATTACTCATTGAAATATTGCAAAAATTGGTTACTCTGACACAATCATAAATTTCTTTCAATGAAATCTAAACATAATCTCATTTTCGCCGTCATAAAATTTACATGCGTAAGTTTCTTATTCATTTTAATTATTTAAAAAATATTTCAACACGCAATTGGTTCTTAATAAATATATTTCCAAACTTGACGTCACGTTTGCAAGCTACAACTTTGCATGTGAACATTCGCACTCTTGACTTCTGGCTCTAATCACAGTATTGACGAGTACAAAATCCATAAATCTATGTCTGTTAGACACATTCGTAGTAAAATATTTAGTTTTATAAAAGAAAATACTCGTTTTTTAAAAGTATGATGTCACTTTCATTCACTGAAATATTTCGCCTTCCTCCGAGATTAGCGTCTGAAACTCGGTATCAGCAAATTGAAAAACCATTAAAATTTAACAGATGTATGAGTGAAAATAATTGTTTTTTTTAAACGTGATGCCATTTTCTGCTTTAATTTGTTTAAGGTATTTTTTATTTTAATGAGAAAATGATATCTGTAATGATATAGTAATTCCCATTATTTCCCAATTTTCTGTAACAATGGAAGTAATCTTATTGCCACCTTTTAACCCTTTAGTGGGCGGTCTCTACAAAAAAGGACACTTAATTTTAAGAGTGCTGATATACAGAATATTTAATTAAAATTTTCCTTTTATAAAGTACAGGAAAATAAGCAAGTTTTTATTTTCTAATAAATTTGTTTGTAAATTCTGGTGTCAGTGCATCATTTCATCATTTTATAAACAGAATTACTCCGTGCCGGAAAGGGTTAAAGAAAATTCATTGAAATCTTTTAACACTAGAACAGCCAGCTATTTTACCCAAGTTTTATAAAAAAGCGTTTCACACCAGAATTTTTATTTAAAACTATTCAACTTATTTAATTAGCCTATTTTAGTGTTGCAGATATTTAACATATCTTATGAAGAAATTTCTGGTTCGAATCGGCAATTATCAATTTGGAAGGGGGTCAAAATGACCCTTAATGGCGGTTCTAGTGTTAACCCCTGCGGCACCAGTGACTCTCACACACATTTTATTTGGTTGGCACCACTTATTCCTTATTCAGTTACCTTTACATACCTAATTACGAAAATGCTTCGATTAAATAAGGCAAATATTTCTATTTTTTTTAAATTATTTTCTATTTTTTTTCCTGGTGCGAGAAATAAATTTTCTATGCACCTTTTGAAGGTGTATGAATGCACCCATGGTCCCGAATGTGTTTAAAGTAAAAATAAGTATAAGAATTAGAATATTTAAAAAATAGTTTGTGCTGGCTCATTTACAAATAAACAGCTTTCAATTTAAAAAATAATTATTAGAATTCATTCAGTAAAAAGCCTATGGCAGATGAAGAAAACAAAATCCATCTTGTGTTTTACGTGGAAATGTACTATATAGGTCAGGATTTTAACTGTGGCACGCCAAATATCAAGAATATTTTACAAAGAAAGTTGACTTCTTGAATCTTAGATATTTGATGATTAGATAAGGCAATGATTACTATACAATTTTAGTGGTGTCGAGCGTGCTATAGTTGGTCACCTCTGATATAGATAGATACAGATAGGGTATTCGAATAAGAAAGGATAATTCGTATAAGGGATGTAGAATGTAATCCCCAAATGCATTACTGTTTATATATTTCTGCAGCAAGTAACTGATTTCCAATAAATTTTGCTTTACGCTGTTGTAAGTCTGAGAGTGTGGTCGCGGCAAGTCGAAATTTCTTATTTTGCCATAGATCTTAGCTAACTTATTAAAAGAAAATGTGTTTGTTTTTTAGTTGTTCATATGTTTTTTTAGACTCATTTTAGTTTTACTATAATTAAGATTACGCCTTAGTAAAATTTCCTTAATAAAGTAGCGGCAGCCATCAATTTAAATACTTACTAAAATTCAAACTCTAATTCCGTTGGAATGAATATATTAAAACTACATATTATACAAGTAACTTATCAAAATGCACATATTTGTAACTGAAAAATAATTTCATCCAAAATTGAACTTGGAATAAAATTCTTCTGGTTGCTTATATCATAAACTACTAAAATAAAAAAAATGAAAACATAACTTTATTTTTTATCCGATATTTAAAAGTATTATCAGAGAAAGAAATGTTTCAAAATTGTATTTTATATAAGGAACACTTTTCAAAATGTACCTGTTTGTAAATGAAAATTTAATTCGAAAATTAGCTAATTATTCTAATCTCTTATAATATATGCTCCGTTTTCATCGAAGGCAAACAACGAAGTTTTTTCTTATCTGATACTTAAGAGTATTACTAAAAGAATATTATTACTAGTATTCATTTAAAAATATCTATATTTAAAAAAAAAACAATTTAATCCGAAAATCGGATTGCTTATAGCATAAACTAGCACTTTAAAGAAAAATTAAAACAGCATTTTATTTTTTATACGATATTTAAAAGTACTATCAGAGAAATGAATAATCGTAAACTACATTTTATAAATAGAACTCTTAACAAAATGTACATGTTTTGTAAATGAAAAACAATTTAATCTTAAAATGAGCTTAGAAAAAAATTCTTCCAATTTCTTTTAATATAAACTAGACATTTTCACTGAAAATAGCAAATTGTTTCTTATCGTTAAATTTAAAAGTATTATTCGAGGAAGATTCCTTACATAAAACTGCATTTCGTATAAGGAAATCTTTAAAAAAATGAAGATATTTGTAAATAAAAAACAATTTAATCCGAAAATGAGCTTGGAATAAAACTCTTCTGATTGCTTATATAAACTGGTATCCTTTTTCATTCTCTCTTGAATTCTTTATGCACATAAATATGTTTCGTAAGTATGCATAACCAGAAAAAAAAATAATATCTTAAAAGAGTGGAGAGTAAGAAATCATTTTGGGAATGCATCTTTTTCAGTTCAAATTTCTGTTTATCGGAAAACCCTTCCGGAAACCAGTTTTTTTTGTGATAATGAAGACAGGGGGAGCATAAAATTTGTGTACGAAACGACTTTCCGATGGCATTCAAGCGTTATATACGATAGACATTCATGTAAAAACGAGAAAAGAGACCTCCATTTTATTCCAAGATGTGTTTATTCCGGGTATATTTTACTTGCTGCTCGAGTCAATGTATGATAGAGTGACGTTTAAATTGTTGTTTACAGAGCAGATGCATTATAGGATAAAAAATATACATGTTTAGGGACTATGCCATTATGTGAAAAAGCTAAGAGAATTAAATTCAATTTCTAAAATATTTCCGTTGTAGCAAACTATTATTGGTTACAATGGGACCTCATTTTGCGCCAATATTTCATTCATCGAAAATACTCCCTATGAAATAACTATATTGGTTAAATATTGACTTGCTGAAAATATTTGCGATGAAATGTAGTATTACAGAAATATTTGCTATTCATTGAAAATATTGGCAATAAATTTCCAAAATATGTGTCACCAAAATAGGTAAAATATTGGCAAAATATAAACTCTCATTGTTGAGCAATGTTTTGCACTGAGAAAAGAATGTAAATCAGATTAATAAATTCATCAAAAAACCTTTTCCCTCGATATTAAGTTCTTCTACCGTAAAAACAAAAATCTGTTAAAAAAAAAGAACGTTCACTTATTTGTCCTCTTTTAAGTACAAAGGTATTGAATGTATAAACTGGAGCATGATATACTTAAATAAATAACTCAGTACAAAAAAAAATGTCGATAAATAAAAAATATAATTTTGTATTCCTCCATCTTATTTGTGATATATTTCAAGAGAATTTTTTTGCATGCATGTCATATACAATTAGGAAATACCTTGTGTAAAAGTTCAAGAATTAAGGTTGCGCACATAATACTAGAGTGCCTTTATGCATAACAGAGTGGCGACATACGTCTCGACAAATATGATTTTTCGAGACAAATTTGGACATAAATGAATTGCCAAGTATCTCTGTTCGCATTTATTATCGTCATAGTGTTTGTTGACTATTTTCACGTGTCTGATCTAACACGTTCAGGCCAGTTCTGAATATGTGTTCCCAAAGTTTTGAGGAAAACTACAATATGAACAAGCACCCTGTGCGATTGTCGCCATTTTGCTGTGTATAAAATCATTCTGCTTCACACCTAACTACTACATTTAATGGCGCATATATCGGGTCCGTGTGGGACTTGGCTAGGAGTAGAGGTTAGGAAGCCTCTTTCAGAGAGTGACAACATGCACACATGGCGCATGCTCAGAGTAAATGTGTTGTTCAAATCATGGCAAACCATATTCCAGAACTCTGAGACATGGACGAGTTCATTAAGTTGAATGCGATAAGTTAACAAACATTAGCTTGCTATTAATGACAGGCTTTCCAAGATGCTTTGTTATTCTTATTTGTCTGAAATCGCCTCGACTAATCAAATTTTATTTCCCGTATGTTACCACTCTCAAACAGAGGCACCGTAGTTGAGGTTTTGGTGAAGTCATGGAACTATGAATAAAGAGGAATTGACATATCCTCAAAATGGTGGCGGTTCAACTGTAACCGGTTTCGCAATTTCTCATTAACGCCGGGGCAAACATCCACCAGTAAATTGGAATAGAAATTTTCTCCGTATCTAAACGCCTTATTAAGGGAGAATTTCAGTTATAATTATGACCAAAAACAGATCTTTATTTTTACTGGTGGAAGTTTACTTCGGCGGTAGTCAGGCCGCGAAATTCTAAAATGGAGATCCAAAATCACAGTCAGGTGAAATCCGAGCACCTCATTGGTCATTGAGTCGCGTCATTTTCAGAGAGCAATCTCTAGCGCTAGGGGAAATGTCGAATACTCCCTTCTCAGAGAAAAAAAAATCATGTATTGAAGCGAATTTTTTTTCTGTTTCATTTAAAATAAGCCAACGAAATTAACTCAAGATATTTTGATGACTTTTTATAAAATGTGAATGAAAGATTTCGATTTTAAGCTGTAAAAAAATTTAAATAATATGGTAAGTAATTTTTAGTTAATGAAAATTAAAAATGAAACTTGCATTTTTTTTTTCCTTATGTTACTTTTAAAATTCAAAATAAAACAAATATTCGCACTTTTCTATAGAACAATTTAATAGCTAACTTAGAGTACTAAAAACTTTCAAAAATTTTTGCCTAATGGAAAATAATTTAAAAAAAAGAATGTCAGTTTTTAAACCGATTTTAATCATTAAGAATAAACAGAACAAAAAATATTGCATGAACAATTTTGTAATAGTATGTACAATAAGTTATTTTGTTCCCTGGTTCATGTATTTAAATATGGAATTTTTAAATCGATATTTCCCTCACTTCCGGTAAGCTAAGGTTATAAAAATTATGAAAGCAGGCGTGTTTTCGAGGACAATATAACATTTTAATATTTTGAGAATTTAATTATAAATTAATAATATGTTTCCCTAAGGAGTGTCCATGTGATAAATTTCTAAATATTGTTTATGGTTATAATTGTATAAGAGTTACAAGAAGAATGGAATTATGTGCCAAATCGTACACGCTAAAATATGCCAATTAGCTGTGAAACTGCAACAATGAAATATTTTAAATATTAAAATGTAAAAAATAAAAATAAATAAAATATAAAGAATGTAATATATATTTTTAAATACACTTTTATCATTAATTAATTAATTTATGATTTTATGTTTCAAAAAATAATTTAGAAATCTTGAAAGGTTGTTTAAACTATGTTTTTTCCCCTTTTTCATATGTTTAAAAAAAAAGGGAGAGAAAATTGTGACTTTTAAAATAAATGCGCAATTTCATGCTTTTCTAATCGTAAATTAAACGAAGGAAATTTCCATAATCGGGGTCCACGTCAGATTAACACTTTGTAGCGGATTTAAATAGCAGTCATGAAACTAGGCTTGATTTTTAAGATAAACATTGAATGTCTATAAAAGAATGTTTATCTTTTATGTCCCAAATTATGAATTTATGAAAATTTCATCTTCTAAAGCATATTTTGTGAATTTTTGAAACTATATTAGAAGATTTACACAATCATTTAATACAGTTTAGAAGGATTTTGCCAAAATTAATTAATTAAATTGAATATATAGGGATTTTGTGTAATATTTGTAACTCCCCTCAAATCTTTTATTTATTTATTTTTAGTATTTTGTAGAATTACAAAATATACAAATATAATTTTTTACAATGGAAATATTTCCGAACAGAAACTTTCGCCTACCCCACCCAGTCTGTCAACGTCAAGAAAGCTGAAAAAGATGCAAAGGCAAAAAAATTTTTTATTATTATTATTTTTTTTGTACAACCAATAATGTTTTTTGGAACAAGATAAAGTAAAATATCTATTAATTCATTCTAAACAGTATAACTACTAATCGATGTATTAAATTAGTTTTATAACAAGTTATTTTAATGGCACTTTAATGTACCGTCGGGCATAAAGAGTTAAAAACACAAAAACTTTTTTACTTTCATATTTATTTTATGGGCAGAGAACCTGGAGCGACTTAAAAAAAAAGTTTTTGGATTTATTTTTAAGTTTTTTTTTCATTTAATGCTAAACAATTAATTTTATAATTTAGATATACTTTAAATTATAGAGAAAATTCTGAATTATTCTCTCATCACCGTTCTTTATGGAAACTTCTAGGATAGATGTGTCAGTAAGTAATATATGCATTTATTTCTGTTATTTCAATTAAATTTTGATTCATAATGAAAAATGTTACTATGAGATTGATTAAATATTCCTTTTAGATGGATGCTACACAAATAAAATACTATAAAACTAGAATATAATAATTATAGCTGCTAATTGAAAAAAGTCGGCTCTTAGCTAAATGTTTTAAATTGAATTTCAGCTTAGCAAACATTTGGTAGCATCAACATCTACTCTATGAAAAGGTGCGTTCCCACAATTTTTTTGTCCAACTACAGCACTGCCTATATTAAAGAAGACATTAAATTCTGTATTTTTTAAATTATTCGTGTAATTTTTTTTATATAATTTTGTTAATTTAAAGTTTCCGATTTAAAGTCTAGAAAAGGGTCTTTTTTTTTTTTTTTTATATATAGTTGCTGATTTTTTCTAGAATAATATTATTTTTTTTTTGTGTTTTTATGGATTTAAATGGGGGGGTGGGGGTAGTTGGGGAAATTTATTGAGGTTTTTACCACACGGAATTTATAGACAATTTTGAATGATATTACAAGTATTTTTCAATGATAGCTTAATTTTTATTAAAGAATATTCGTCATGCCATATCATTTAAAAATTATTACAACCTATAATCTAAATTGTTCACTCTCGTTGTATAAAATGTTATCAAAATATCTTGAGTTAATTTCGATTGTTTATTACAAATAAAAGCGAACAAAATAATAAGGTAAATAATGCATAAATGTAAATAAGGTAACAATAATTACTTTTCCCCACACTCCTTTCAAAATCAAATGGAAAAACAACTTGGTGATCCTCACCCTTATCTCTCTTAAAACCACGCGACCACACAACCAGTGGGGTGGCTGTATTTCACCTGACTGTGATGTTGGCCCTCCATTTTAGAATTTCGCAGTCAGGCCCTGCATTTCCGCCATATTGTGACAACCCCTATATGGCGGGTCAGTGATATATGATCCTCTTGTGAGTGTCGTGAATGAGATTTTATACCCCGGCCAATTTCCATCAGTAAAAACGAAAAGAAATTTTTACCATACTTGTGAGAGACATTTTGCGTGAATAAGCAGCTAAAATAAAGTGAAATTTTCTATTCAAAATTTACTGGTAGAAGTTTGCTTCGGCGGTAATCAAAAACTGTTGTCCGGTGTAAAAAATCAGCCGCCATCTTGTGACAAACTCCTCAGTTACTTCAGATACAACTGGTAGACTCTACACCATATGGGTCCTCCTATTTATTCATACCTCCATTGGTAAAGTCGGGATGTGATGTTTTTATCGTGTCAGATTCCACTTGAAAGGGAGAAGATCTCTTTTGCCCACGTGTGCAGAAAAATACATTTATGCAATAAACCAATTATTTCATCGTTATTCCACATTAAATAAATTGTATTTTATTTCCAATATTATTTTCTGAATTTATTTTGAATATTTTCAAATATTGGCATTTAATTGTAAGTATGCCAGTATTTTTTTCAATAATGTGAAATAGTAGTTGATTGTCTTTGACATAACTTTCCAACTGTAATGTTGGTGAAATTTTTACCAATTTTGACAGGAAATTTGAATGCGCCTTAAAAATATCCCGTTAATACTGGCTCTCTATTGGTTGCTTCAGAAAAAGTAGATAAAAGAAATAAGTATTTCAACAAACAGTTTACACTGAGATTTTAAGGGTATTTAACACGGCTCCTGACTTAATTCAGTGTTATAAATTTTAATCGAATTATTCAAAATTTGCTAGATATTTACAAATATAAAATATTGAATTATAAGGAAATTAGTTACAAAATATATCAAATTACCTAATATTTCGCGCGTGATAAGCGAATATTCCGCAAGTATTGGCTTACTACTATTTACGTTTTTTTTACTCAAACTTATTTTGCATTCATCTTTATGATGCATATTTACGAATGGAAAATATTGAAATAGAAGACTATTAGTGTCCATATGCCAAAATATTTCTTCTAATTCATTCTATTCTTCAATCTTTTAATTAATATTTATTGGCACATAGTTACTCATATATAAATAATTTATACTTCAAATAATTTAAGTATTTTTTAATATCAAAACTATTTATTACACTTTAATAATAAAAAAGTTTGTTTAGAAATGAAACGTGTTACAAGTAAAATTATCATTCGTTAAAATTTTCTTTATCTGCATATTCACGATTAGAAATTATTGAAACACAGAACATTAGCGTTTATATAGAAGTCGAATTCTGGGAACTCCTTCCATTGTGTTATCTTCTAATTAATATTTATTGGCAGGTCATCACTCATACCTAATTTATACTGCAAATAATGTTACTATTATTTTGTTAATATTAAAATTATTTATTTTAATTTATAAAGTAGTCATTTTTATTAAATGATCTAAAATATATATTATATGTAAAGATATATTTCATCATAATTGCATTTATGATGCATAGTTATGAATGAAAAACTATTGAAATGCAAAGGATCCATAGACGAAGATTTCCAGGAATTCATTTTATTGTGCTAGCTTCTAATTAATATTTATTGGCAGGCCATCACTCAAACGGCGCAAATAATGTTAGCATTAAGTACGAAAGACCTATTTATGAGAAAATGATGTTTCGAAGAAAAATAGCTCTTTTGCCCTTTATTGCCATGCCGAGAAAAAAAAAAGGAAGCGAAAGTTACCTATGAAGCTCATTAAGTGGGAAGACCATTTTTCTTTGAAAGAAATAGGTGTAAATGGATCTCTCAAGACCCCTATGAGCTTTTTTATTAGAAAAATAATTATAGAACCGTTTTCTCTCTCTTTTTTTATTCATCTCTAAATAAAGTTATCGTCTTTTTCTTTTGTAGATAGTTCATTTTAATAAACTGAAAAATAGTTCTTTTCCATGATTCGTTTAAAAATAGAAAAAAACTTACGAAATGGGGTGTTATATTAACGTAATTAAGGCATTTTATTTTAACAACATACGAAAATTTTGATTTACTAATGTGAATGATTTATCAGTTAAGTGATTATATTCCATGAAATGCTTGCACTTAACCCGGGAGAACGCGCGCATATCCAGGGTCCGAATGGTTTATAATTTGTCGTCAATAAATGCAAATAATAATCGTCACCTTATTTAGTTGGCGACAATTTTTAAAAATTTTGCGATAAAATAAGTTGAAGATTACTTTAAAGAGATAGTGGTGACAATTGTAAAAACCATACGTACTCCGGGTCTATCAGACCCCTGCGCGCGTCACCGGGTTAAACGCATTTTGTGATTTTCTTTATTTTTATTTCATATTCAATAAAAATCAAGTAACAATATGGTGTTTTTGTGACGAAATGAACGAATATTACTTTGACTATATACGAAATCTTCGCTTGATACTTTCACCGCAATGCATTACATGCGACACTAATTCTGAAACGCCAGTAGGTTTTTCTTTTTTCTTTTTTCTTTTTCTTTTTTTTTTTTTTTTATCATTTACGCGATTACATTCCATAAAAAATGTTTGGTCTGGTTTTGTGTTTTTGTTTAACGTTGAATAAAAAACTATTAAAAATGGATGTTATTTTAACTGAATAAATAAATTTTATCTTGACCTGTATATGTTTTTTTTTCATTTAATGAGGTAAATACCTCATAGTTTCACCAAAATGCATTCTATGTGACATGAATTAACAAATGACAGTAGATATTTTATCAGATAAGTAATTGCATTCCGTAAAAGTTTTGGTGTTAAACGTCTTTTGTGATTTTTTCCCCCTCTTTCATGTTAAACAAAATAAACAACTGAAAATGCAGTATTATTTTAATGGGAAAAATATTTTGACCATTTAAAATATCTTTAATTTCATAAGCTAAATAATTTATATTTTAACCAGAAGGTTTTCCGAGTGATACGAATTTTGAAACGCCATAGTTTTTTTTTTTTTTTTTTTTTTTTTTTTTTTTTAATTAGCGAAGTGGTTCCACTCCATAAAATGTTTGGTCATTAACACTTTTAAGGGTTTTTATTTTATTTATTGCCGAATAAAAAACAATTAAAAAAGAGTGGACGTTTTAACGCAATGAATATCTAGATCCTATAAGCAGGACTGCCACAGGCAACTATTTTTATATTCTATTAGTACCACTATTTAAAAAAAATTCTACTATATTTCTCTTGCAAATGCTGTCAAAGTGTATATAAATATTCCTGTTTTGTGAAAGTGATGCGAGATAGCATTAAAAAATAGTCGCCTGTGGCAACCCTGTATAAGGAATCTTCGATTTAATAGTTTAAATGATTTATATTTTCACCACAATGCACTACAATCGACACGAATGATGAAACGTCAGTAGATTTTATATCCCCTAAGCGATTTTATTAGATGTGATGCTTGTTCTAAATAAAGTTTGGTGAATCTCCTTTTTCTAGCTGCACGATGAATAATAAACAATTAAAATTTGTTTGATTAAGAGACTGAAAAATAGCCTTTTCAGACATGGTTGAAAAAAAGAAAAATAATGACAACATTGGCTGTTAAGTTTATCTGAAGTCGTATGACCTGATGTACATGATACTGCCTCTCGCTTAATTCGAGTGGCTATTTCGCGCTGCATGTAGGGTTATTTTTAAGAGTGAACGGAATGCGAAAATGTAAGAAATACGCGGAGCATTTGTTAAGTAATTGCTGTTGCTGAGTGTTTTAACGCCTTCTTGGTCAGTTTCGCATGTCATACGTTCGGCTATTTTGTGCCCGTACGTTTCGCATGTCAGACGTTCGGCTATTTTGTGCTCGTACGTTTCGCATGTCATGAGACGAAGGGAAAAATTGCATTGTTGAATAATGAATTCGTCGCTAGTTACAAGTATCGTTACATTCCGCGATTGATTGTTGTGTTTTTTGGCATTTCATTTTTTTTTTGAAAAGTAAGTAATAAAATAATCTCCAATAAATGATTCCAATGTGTTTTTTCTCTCTGATGGCGAAGACAGATTCTTAGGCTCTTTTCACGTTAAGGTTGTAAAACTATTTTTGAAACTATTTCTTCCGTATTTTTAATAATTGTTTCATTGCAGATACCGCAAAGAAATGGGTTTGATAACTATAGTATCAGACTGTTTTTTTTTATTTATTTATTTAAAACTTGGGTGTATTGCGTGAAAAACTGGAGATGTTTGAACAGGATATCACATGTACGACCACCACAGCAATCGTACAGCAATCAAAAAAACTGCTTACTGACAAAAATATTTTGCAGTTTCGAATTCAGTACAGAACATCTATTAAATTTTAACAATAAAAAATGTTGCTTTTGGATAGGAAATTTGAAAAAAAAGAACCAATCCGACCACAAAGGGATCAAAAAGTTAGTGAAAAGCCAAAGAACGCAGAACAACTATTTTTAGAGTACTCTGATTGATGAAATCGAACTGATATATATCATAGGAGATACAAAGAGCGATAAGTTCATCATTGACGAAATTACTAGAGGCAAACCATCACACGATATGTTTTTGAGAATTTGTCTCTAGAAAAACTTTTTTATGAGGATATATCATACATTGCATTTATAGAATAGTATATGTGATTGCGCCATAATTGTAATAACATGAAAACTTATTGTTTTGAACTTAAAACTTTGGTTTATTAAAGAAAACGTTTTTGTTGTGCTTACAATGCATTACATACGAGAAGAATTCTGAATCATCAACACATTATGTTCAATTAAGTAATTACAATCCACGAAATCTTTTGTCTCAAACCACTTAATGAATTTCTTCTTATTTGCATGCAGAACGTAAACAACTAAGAATTATTTATGCTATGATCTTTTTCCTCGAGGGAAATTGTAAATTCCCAATTTCCTACTAGCAACATATCATGGGATCAATATTTTTTGTATTGGCCATATCTTAAATATTGGCACGGAATAATGTTCCAAAGTCCGCATATTTGTATTTTGACAATTTTGCACCAATATGGGAAAGGTATATTTCTGCATTTCATCCATAATATTTTCAATGTAAAGCCAAACCAATATTTTATGCACTCGTATTGGCGTTTAATTGCAAATATTTTCGGTGCAAAGTCAACAATTTTTGCATATTAATCTTTTGATTACGGGTTGGGGCACCATATGCCACAACGACTATTTTTTTATTCTATTCGTACCACATTTTGGAAAATAATTTGTGCCATGCTCTTATACTAGGATCTTTTAACCTCTTAATTCTCGCTCCTGTGATATTCACGGGGTGTGTCTTTTAGTCAGATTGTTTGATTCCCACCAGTTTTATAAAATAGTGTAATCGGCTTTGTTATGGTATCATTTTAGCTGTTATTAAATTAAATAAGGTGAATATTTATCTTTCAAAAAAGTGGTTGCAGTAAGCAATTTGAATTTTTAAACCGTAATTTTATGCGACCGTTAAGGGGTTAAAGAGCTATCTACCACAAAGATTTTCTTTTAATTGTGGTACGAAGGAATAGAAAAATAGTCGCCTGCCACAGCCAGTAATCAAAAGGTTAACCCCTTGAAGGGATCCGGTTTATCATATATACCACTTAAGTTTAATTCCCAAATGCCACAATGGCACCAGAGTTTTAAAACTAAATTGTGCTTTATATTATATACTCAAAGAAACGTTTTTACTTAATTTTATATAAATTTTCTTGTAAATCCTGGTGTCAATCAATCATTTTAACATTTTAGCAATATAAATTAGCTTGCCCCTGAACGGGTTAAAAGAATTTCATTGCAAGCATTTCCAAAATTAAGTCAAATAGTTAAATTGGTATTTTTTTGGAGCGCTTTCCATGAATGTAGTATTGACAGCAAATTAAACAGTATAATATATATTTGTTAAAAATAGGAATTTCCAGAAGCAGTTAAATATGAGATATATTAATTAACAGAGATAAGTTATCCAGAAAAGTGAAACTGCAATGTGTGCCCTTTTCAACCTTTACCGACAACTAAAATATTCTGGAAATATTCGGCTCTAGTCGAACATTTAATGCACGATAACCTCGAATGGTGCTGTGTTGTAAAACAACCCTCATCGAACTGTGCATGTGCTAATTTTTCTCCTTTATAAATCTCATATTAAGTTCAATAATGCTTCTGAAATACAGAAATTGGTTTCAGAAATAATTTCTTTTCGAATATTCAGTAAGAGAATTCGCCTTGGGCAAATTTGTTTATGTTTTCTATGAGATAACATATTTTTAAAGAATGTCTGTTCTTGGATCTGAACAAGAATATGAGTATTTTTTTTTTAATTCTACTTTGTGCTAATGTATGAAAAGTTAAGTTTAAATTATAACAAAAAGCAATTTAATAACTATCAATACTAATTCTTATTACTTCTGAATCTCTATGCGGCTTGTTTCTAATTTTGTAATAAATGTTAGATGTTTAAAAATTCAACATTATTTGTCCTAATAATACAGATATAAAATGATTTTTTTTTTTAAACTGCGATGGTTGTTTCTGATGTACGTGTATTATATTGATTTCGATAAAAGTACTAAATTTCTTTTATCCCGTACAGTTTTGAGACGAATTTAGACTGCTTGACTGGTTGGTAATTTAATAATTTAGTCATAAATACACCAGAATAGCTAAAACATATATTTAGTCACAATGACACCCCATACCACGAAATATCATTACAGTTTGGCCTCCTTTCTTTTATTCAGAAATTACGAAAAGTAATTTTCGCTTTATTTAACACATTTGCATTGAGTGCATTTCAGGAATTTTCTTTTTATTCAGAAATTCTGAATTACTATAAGAAATTCTAAATGGTATATTTCTTCATTTAACGACGGGCCTTCGTGACTGCATAAAGTAAAAAATTTTCTTTCGGAATTTCCGGTATGGATTCAAAATTTCTTAATAAAAAAGTATTTTTGGAAATGCGGGCATATATGTGCTAATGATGAAAATGGGTTAATGACCACAGCCACCTCAATACTAGGCCTAATCGCAGACGCAAAAATGGCAGCTGTCGTAGTCGGATTTATTTTTCAGCTTTTGTACGGTCCCTTGATTTTTATAAAAAATTCTGCTTTATTACCCGACTGCCAAGAAGGGTCATGTGTTTCACGAGTATCTGGGTATGTGGATTTTTAATACCCTCAAATCATAAAAAACGGTGGGATGGATTTTAATGAATGAGGTCTCTATCGATTCGTCTTAAACTTCCGATGGATATAGACTAGGTTTTGTGTTTATAAATTCAAAATGGCAGCCGTAAAATAAGAAATGGCTGTAGAGATGAAAAAAAATTACGCGCCCTATTGAGTGGCATATCATTAGATAGGTCTTTCAAAATGAAGACTATGTTTCATTGACTATTTTACAGTCAGAAGCTCCGTTTAAATATTACACAACCTGGAAGTTGTGTAGGTAGGATCTCTAGCTTTACTGCAACTCTAACCTCATAAAAGCAGTGTTTATAGTTAGGAACTAACAATTAAACCAACTTAAAAATCTTCAATACAAGTAAATAAAAAAATAGGTAAGTAATATAAAAAATAGTTCCATATTGATGAGAAATAATTAATTAGTTCGCTTTTTACGCAGTCGGGTTTTTTGATTATTTAAATTTAATTTTTACTTGTTTTTCCGATATTAAATAAGTCAAAGAAAACTTTTGGAAAATACTGTTGTCAAATTTGAAGGGACCGTACAAACTCTTAAATATAAATCCGCCGACGACAGTCGCCAATTTTGTGTCAGCGTTTATGTCTAGTATTTAGGGGGGCGGTGTAATGACACACATTTCGTAATAATATAAGGTAAAATTTCTTCTTTCAAAATTTCCGATGTGTAACCGGTGAATAATTTTTGAATTAAAAAGGAGGCTAAACTGGACACACTGTTGCAAATTAGTGCTGGCTGCGACGTAACAAACTGAAACAAGCTGTACATGGATAACCATCACTAAAAAAGGTGGGGATGCATATTTTTTCGAGCTATGGCAATCATAACATATAAATAAGGGTTGGAAATTGAACGTCAAACGTGTCAAATGAGGTGCGTTCCTACTATAACTAGTTTTATAAATATTTTTGCACCGCATATTCTACTGAATGTATATTTTAGTGCATATCAATTTCATTCTGTCCGAAAGGCTCTAACGTCATTAAAATGCACTTGAAATAATTTTTTCCCATTGGCCGTAATGTAACGGATAACTTTTAACTGTCCCTGTACATCCGATTTTCATAAAATTCGAATTGACTCGACAAAATTTTCAACAATTTTACAATACATTTAAAATTTATTAATAATATTACAATACATTTAAAATTTCAGACCATTCGATAGGGTAGTTTTTGCTCTGTTATATGCGGACAGACAGACGGACCGAATGACGACTATAGGTGCTACGTATTTATATAATTACGAACGCACCCAAAAACTAGGAGATCCAACTTGGGTTTCCTGGATTACATAATAGAAGTGAAAATAATTTTTTAATTGAAAACGCTAAAAACGTTTTTCATTTAATACATAGGGGAGACGTGGGAGGGTTGACCCACCCTTCAGTTTTCATATTTAAAAGAATTTCAGAGTTTTGCCATTAGGTGGCAACCAAAGCTATTGAAATGCTAAAACAACAGTCTTTGTTTCATGAAGATGATTGAAACTGGTGTGGAAAAATCAATTGCGAAGAGTTTTCAGCTTAAAAAGTGTCTTTTTTAGAAAAAGTTTGTAAGATTTTCTCAAATAAGATGTATCATAGAAATTTAAGTAGGTATATTTTAAATAATGTAGAAATATTGAGCTTTCATTCTAGGCATAAAGATTGTACAGTAAATTAGGCTAACCATAACCATGTGCTATACTTTAAAAAGTGGCTATGTGGGGAGGTTTGACACAATCAATGTAGTGAGGGTTGACCAGATTGTCAAAGTTCGTTAATTTTTTTGGAAATCTTCTTATTACATACGTAGGGTTAATGGTTATATTTCTAAAATAATAAATTTATTGTGCAAAAGTTAAAATGGGGTGATAGAAAAGAAAATGCTTAAATCTGATTAAATGCAGATGTGAAACATTGTTATAGAAGCAAGAAAAAAATTTAATAAAAATTAAACTGAAAAGTTGATAGAACTTTTATTTTATTTAAATAGTACCCATAGTAGGTAAATAGAAAGAATGGAAGAGACTGAAACGGGTTAAAGCAACAGCCGTAAGAAATGTTAGGTATTCATTCCTCTGCAAAAGAACATAGCATTGATCAAAACACTTTAGGAAGGTGTATAGAGAAATTTCACCAAAATGAACAGAATGAGATGAAGCCAAACACTGTGGCAACTAGTTTAGCCAGGTCGACTATCGCAAAAAGTGGGTGTTTTAAACGGAATTTTTCTCCTGTGCCTTGAATTCTGTCTAGGCAAGTTTGTTTGCACGTCACATTTCCTCAAATATTTTAATAATAATTAAATCATGTAGCATAAAGTTATTCTGCCATTTTTAAACCCGATTTTCTTTCCCTTAACAAATATTTCAATATAAAAGAAAGTGAGCAAGCCTCCCATAGGTGGGAGCCTTGACCCATTATTTTCTCATGTTTAAAATCGATCATTTTTCAAGATTCTTACATAGTACACTTATGTCGCAATTTTATTTTGATGATTATATAACGAATAAAATGATATATGAAACTTTATTCTAGTTCAATGTTTAAAAAATAAAAAATCGTTCTGTAAAAAATGGGTCATATCTCCCCAGTCACCCCTATATTTTTTAGATTGCAAACTAACAACAGCAAAACAAATTTTTATATTAAACATATTAATAATGTATTCAAATAAGGTTTTAAAATTCCTTAAAAGCGCAACTTTCGTATTAGCCACATTCCAGGAGTTAATTGCGGGAGGAATATCCAAAGATTTCGCTACTTACAGGAGCCGATATTCTCGTGTTTTAAGCACATCGTTCCATAACATGTCCGTTAAATTTGTCCTTTATTTATAATATTTGATTTATTTATTCGTGAAATTTTAATTCCGTTCTGGAATATGAGCCGGAAAGAAATGCTGAACTATTTATTTTGCTTTAAGTACAAACAGGTTGATCTTTTGTAATCAGACTGCAGGCTATAGAGATATATTAAAAAGAAATTCCTCCTTGAAAATTATTTTAAAAACAATAAAATATTAGTAAACTGCGATGCAGTTGTTGAACAAATTGGTTTGAAGGATCATTTTTGTCCCTTATTCTATTGTGTAAAATTCCAAATTGTGCGATTAAAAAAAAAAAAAAATGCACAAAAGTGAAAATTATTAGTCGGGTATTTCCCAACGTATTAACAAATAAATTTTTGCTTTATAATATTGATTTAAAATGCAGTTTATTTGAAAGGATTTTTTTATTAATATTTTCAGACTCTACTACTAATTGTGCGACACTACGATATCTTTATTTTTACTTACGTGTAAAAGTGAAAAGTTCGGTATTTTTTTTTAACTTAAGGGGTCTGGGACACAAAAATCTTCAAATTTTCTAAAAAAGGTTTCTTGCATTGAACATTTCTCTGTGTTTTTCTGCTTAAAATGACATTTAAATCATGTTTCTATCTGAAATGGAAGAGGTAATATTAATTTTTTGGTTTGCTTTCAAAATCTAGCTTTCAAGAAATGGTTGTCGTGGAAACGAATTTTTGTGAAAATGCGTTTTTCTTCATGATGGGTTTTTCCCCATTTCTCGTATTAAAATTGTTATAAGTTAAGAATCGTTAAAAATAAATGGTTCAAACTTGGGACATGTCTTTTTTCAATTGTTTTAATTTAATTTTGATTCAGAAAATTAAAGAAAATATATTTTCTTTTGATAATGTGATTTTTTTAAAAATTTACATCATTAAAAAAAATTACTTTAAATATTCTTAATTTTTATTTAAATTAATATTTTTTAAAATGCTGAATCAAAATTGAAACTTATATATTTCGGTTTATTTAAATGGAAAAAATTGAAATTTTACAAATTATATATCGAGTTATAACGATTTTAAATTTCCCCACTGTTTTAATAAATTTTAAATTTTCTAAAAAAAATTATAAGACGTTTTATCATGTGATTTTGTTTAAAAATGATATGGTTAACGACCACAAAAAAATTCCGAATGTTAAGTCAATAAATAAAAATTATTTTAAAATGTGTCTCGGACCCCCCCCCCCCCCCCCCCCAACGCCACCACCACCGCCCTAACTTGACAAGATTAGAATGTCCCAAAAGGAACAGAATTTTGTTTAAATGCAATATACTTTAGTCATCCCTGTAAAAATAATTCTTGCATGAGACCCTCATAGCATGCATGGTCACGGTGACGTCGTTGTGACGTCACTGTGAGTCACTGTGGTCACGTCACATCTGTGACCAAAATGCCACCACTCAGTGATGTCACATTGTGACTGAGATGTGAACTTCTTAGAAAACTTTGAAAAATTACAAAAAAATATTCAAAACATGTTATTTATGTAAAATTATATTTTCTGGCAATTAGAAAAAATTGTGACGCCACTGTTATGACACTGCATGTAACGTACGTCACGTCACATTTGTGACGAAAAAAATCACCATATTGTAAGTCACAGTGTGACAAAAATATGAACATAAAAATCTTTGAAAATGAACAGAAATATTACATGCCCGAGTTACAGCGACATAAGGAATGAAAATATATTAGTGGATAAAAATAGTAAATTCGGACACGAAAAGAGAGAGAGAGGGGGGGGGGGGGCAGAAAAAAAATGCACGGTAGAAGTATCAACAAACTAGATTTTCATGTTATATTTTATCAATTTCTTATTTAACCCCTTCGGGACGGGAGCCTTTTACGAAATTTTTAATCTTTTGTCACCGTTTTTTAAAAACAGAAATTTGTGTCTTCTTGAATCGAGAAAATGTGCTGATTAAATAAGGCAAATTTTACAGTAAAATTTTACTGGTGAGGTAAAACAAGAATTCTGAGCGCTTCATGCGGCACGTATACGTGTCGCTCGTCCCCAAGGGGTTAAGACAGTGAAAGTATACTTTTTTATGATTTCAATTTTATCTACCATTGCAATTTAATCCTTCACTGATTGTTATTATTATAAAAATGTTTCTCGGGAAAATGGTACGTATTGGAGCAATTTGGATAACATATTTAGAATTAGGAATATTACATTTGTACACTTTACATATTTAGTTTTCAGGAAGGAAGTTGTTTTATTTATTTTTTTATTTTATTTTATTTTATTTTTTGTCGACCAGTGGTATTCTAAACCCTTCTGTGGTTTCAAACTAAAATTTTCTATTACAGTTAAGTCTGTAGCTTTTAATGAGCACGTAGAAAGAATACTCAGAGTTTAGTCATATATGCATTTCTTACTTTAGAATTTGCATTCAAGTCATATTTTTTCCTGTTAGGGTTTAACTATTTTAAATAACTATTTTTTTTTTTTAAATTCTACTTCTTTCAGACTTTTTAAATAAAATTAGTATTTTCCGAAAAAATATGTATACAAATTTTATACAAAACCCATGATATAATTATTCGTATTTCAAATTCGTGTTTTAAAGATATGACTTTAAAAAAAGTTATTTTAAAATTGTTTTATTCTACAGAAAATGAATATGAAAAAAATGACATATTGACAAAGAAAATTTTTTTATGCTGTATACTCTCTTTTCATTTATTAAGAAGATACGTATTTATTTATTATGTGTAAAACAAACTGTACTTTAAAAAAAAAAGAAAGAAAAAAGGCAGGTGTTTCATTCAAATAGAAAATTTTCATTACAGATACGCTCATAAAGGTAAAATTACTGTGCATTTAAACTCTGTTGTGTACAAACAAAAATTATAATAATACAGTAGGAGCACCTGCTTGGTCAAATATCGTCTGCGCTCGATGAAAACCGCAGAATAAAATAAGGATCAGAGAACTTCTGACACGGAGAGTTAGTTTTTTTAAGCTAACAGAAATATGCCTGACAATTTAGGATAAAATACGGATATTATTAAAATATTTATGGAACTTAAAAGGTATGTCTTATTTAATTTAAATTTTTTGTTCCTTTTTGACAGATTATTACATGAGTTAAATAGTTGTATGTCATATGCAATGAGACTGGTCTGGTATTCCTTTCAAAAGCAATATGGCGATGGAAAGATTTTTGAGAAATTGTTAAATGCATTTAATTCATCTATTATAGTTTGTTGTTGTTTAATAGTACAATTATAAATACTAATTATTTAGTGTTTTTCAATTTGCTATATTTTTTTTAATTGTATTTAAGCGTTTTTTTTTTACTGTTTGTGATTTTAATCAAACATTTAATTGTAGGCATTCAGAGTCAGTTATTAAATTTTCTTTGATTGTAAACTCATTTCCTACATTTTCGATACATTTATTTTATTGGCATTAAAAAATAAAATATAATATTTAAGAATTGAAATAAAGTGTTTTTCATGCCCGATAAAGTTGAAAAGTGTTTATGACTTCGGTTTGTCTGGCCGTCTGTCCGCGCTCTAACTCGCGTAAATATACTCGGATTGACCTAAAATTTTTGGATGTTATTGACGTTTACCATAGCAAGACCCCTATTTGTAATGAAGTTTGTAGCATGTTTAGTTCATTTACAGGGACAGTCAATTGTATTCCATTACATTACGGCCTGTGGGAAAAAAATCGTTTCAAATGATTTTTAATGATTTTACACGCTTTCAGACAGAATAAAATTGATATGCATTTATGAAGCGCACTAAAATGTGCATTCCATAGAATATGCGATGCAAAGAATTGTTATTGTTCATTTACAGGGCTAAAAAAGGAATTCCAATACATAATGATATAGGGGTGGAGGGAATTGTTTGCGGCGTACTTTATTTATGTTAATCTATCTGATATGTAATGAAATTGATATACGTCGTTGAGGTTTACATACTATGAATTATTTCATGTATAATACGAAGTGTATATAGCATTTACAGGGACACACAAAATATTTCAGATACTATATTGTATCCGAAGTACTGTTCATTAGCGATGATTGCTGGAAATACATTTTTAATTATGATATGCACTTTTATGATTCACTACATTTATGCATAGTATATGGTGTATATATATATGCTATAATTCATATACAGGACTATACAAAAGTATTCATAAGGGTTACTGGGTATTGCTTAAAGGTGGTTTTTAAATACGTTATGCATTTTAACGCTGCACTGTATTTAATTTACTAAGAAATGTTTGTAGTAGATAGATAAAATGATATACAGGGTCACGCAAAGAATTGGATACGTTGCCGTCTATGAATTATAATTTCTGGAAAAGTGATTTCAGCAGTTTTAAGAGTGTTTTAGCTTGAACTAAATTTTAACTAAATAGTGGCGTGTAATAAAGGTTCTAGGTAAACTACAGGGTTGTACAAAATTATTTAAGTATGTTTCCATATATTAGTATAAATTGCTGAAAGATAATTTCGACCTGTTATGCGTTTCCTTGATAAACTAAATTTTTCCATTATATAGTATATATATATCAATCTACAGATCAAATACAGGACTGTTTAAAAGAATTAGAAAACATATTTGGCTGTGGATGGTAGGGTGTCAACGATTTTAATCGGTTGATTTAAATCGGCGATTAAATCATGATTTTAATCAACCGATTTTTTTAAAAAAATCATTGATTAAAATCAAAAATTTTCTAAATGTTTAAAATGTCAAAAGAAGTATTAAAATCTAACATGAACATAATTTGAAAGTTTCTACAGGTATTTTGACTTATGAATAAACAAAAAAGGAGCTTTAAATAATTGTTTCTAAGCTTAATTCATTAGTATTGTAAAAAAATTAAAAACAGTTGAGTTTGTAAAAAGCATTGTTTTTAAGTTTTTATCCAAATTAAAACAGTTTCATTTAAAAATGATATTTAAATCTAACATAATTTGCAATGTCATAATTCCCTTTAGGTAATCAATTTATGCATTATTTTATATAAAATACACATAGCAAATATAATTACATTTCTACAAGTAAAAGAATAAATAGTAATTAATAGCAATCTCAAGTTAAAGAAGAATGAAAGAATGACATCTGCTCAGCAGCTAAATTGTAAATGAATGCATAAGAGAAAAAGAAATAATTGGTATAAAAATGCTAAGCACAGCAAGAGCTTCTTTGGTATAGGTTAAATAAATGTCTATTATTATTATTATTATTATTATTATTATTATTTTTGTAACTCATATATATTAAAAAATTAAACCATTGAAAGCTAATAGAGGTAATAATGCTGTTAGTTAAATATTTTGAGGATTTCAGATATTAGTGGCTAATTTATATTTATTCTATATGAATGGGTTTAACTCATTTTCTTTTTCTTTTTCTTTTTTTTTTTTTTTTTTTTTTTTTGGTTAGCATACACGTACATGTGTGTAAGTATAGATTTTGGTGGTTTACAGAAATTTTCCTAAATACAAATGCAAAATGAGCTGCAAATAATATTTGTTAGTTTTGTTATTTGTGCTACTAACTAATGAAATTACTTATTTGCAGTTTTTATTAATTCTGTAATTACTTATACTGCTTCTTCTAGGCCATTTTTTTAATGGTGCCACACCATGCCCCTTTTGAAATTGGCAAAATGCACCCTGCCTTAAAAAAAGAAAAAAAAAAAGTTGAAATTTACCTGTAGTTGTAGCCAGAGATTTCTGGTAAAAAACTTCCCCATTCAACAGTATTCTAAATTCATGTGGAAAAAATCTTGCAAAAATATGGAACTTTATTTCTTTAGAAAAAACAGGATATTATTAAAGTATGTTATTTAATTGTATTTTTCAATTTGTTATTCATAAAATTATTAAAAATTAAAGGCAATTTACTTATAATGCTAAACAATATTCTTTTTTTTTCCTTACATCATTACTAAACACATTACTAATATATTTCCTCATGAAATAGTGCCCGTTTTTTGAACTAGCATCCTGTCCCTTTTTCTTTCTAAAATGAATTATTATCATTTTAATAATTAAGGCTTAAAAATGTATAATATGTTCCTAATTAGAGAGTTGATTGTTTAATAATTAATTTGAAGTAATGTTAGCTATTTAATATAAAATGCAGTTAATAATTTTCATAAATGTTAAGTATCAATAGCATTTATAAAGTTTTACATAATTATTACAATATTAATGTATATAACATTACTGTATAATACTACCTAATGAAACTACTAATTTGCAGTTTTTATTTCTGTAATTACTAACTAACAATTATAATTTTATTAATTAAAGTGTAAAAACATAGATTATGTTAGCAATTAGTGGTGTAATTGTTTTGGAAACCTAAAACTCATGATAGCTATTCAGTATTTGAACGCTGGGAAAAAAATCATAAAAATCTGATTTAAATCAAAAAAATCTGATTTAAATAAAAAAAATCCGATTTTTTTTTATTTTTTTTAAAAAAATTATGATTTTTTTACACCTTAGTGGATGGTAACTGCGTAAATCAGTTTTTCAAATGTTTTGCGCGTTTACATGTTTACTTAGTTATCTTATTTACGTTATTTCCCCAGATGTCTTGTTAAAACATTTAGAAAGAGTTGGAAAGTGTTTTATAATCTATGCCTAACGCATGATATATCTTACTTGTTGTTTCTATTTCCCAGATCAGTCTTTTCATATAAAACATACCAAATCTAATTAGCTCATATTCACAAAATACAATATATATGGGAATAAAAAATTTAAATAAATAGGGCTTATCATGTAGTTCTATAAGTAACAGTTGTATTAAGGTCCGTTAGACTCCATGTTCGTATTTAATAAAGCAATGACAAATCATAACACATTAAAAAAAGCTTACACATTCTTAATATTAATCTTGAATTCAAGATCAAGCTTAGAACTTAATAAAAAAAGATGTCAGTTAATAAGCATTGTTTTTTAAATGGAACATTAAAAATATTTTAGAAGAATAGGACTCCAAAATAGTGATATCTTGCTAAAAAGTACGGTAAAAAGATAAAATTTTATATTTCAAACAAAACTTTACTTTAAAATTATCGTAGTTTTTATGACAAGAATCATCACAGTATTAATACTTGGACATTTTTCCAGAGAGAAACATTCGCCTTGCATACAATATTTCAAATGAAATTCAAATTTCAAATAAATTGCTTAAAAGGCGCAAAGGCCAACATAGTGAAAAATATCCACGCCGGGACTCAATCCCGGGTCATCAGTATAGCGCACTCACATTCTACCGACTAAACCACATGGAACGATACCCAGCCTGGAAATTTTCTCCCTATTACATGTTGGCAAGGCTACAAACGTAGCACAAGATGGAATATTTATCGTGAGCCACCGTCATGGGGCAAACACGAAACTTAATTAAATCCAGCATCAATTGAAACTATATTAATACTTGGAAAATTTTCCAGAGAGAAACATTTGCCTTGCATACAGTATTTCAAATGAAAATCAAATTTCAAATTAAAATTGCCTTTTACACTATTAATTTGAAATTTGATTTTCATTTGAAATATTGTATGCAAGGCGAATGGTTCTCTCTGAAAAAAATTTCCAAGTATTAATATAGTTTCAATCGATGCTGGATTTAATTAAGTTTCGTGTTTGCGCCATGTCGGTGGCTGACGATAAATATTGCATCTTGTGCTGCGTTTGTAGCCTTGCCAACATGTAATAGTGAGAAATTTTCCAGGCTGGGTATCGTTCCATGTGGTTTAGTCGGTAGAATGTAAGTGCGCTATACTGATGGCCCGGGTTCGAGTTCCAGCATGGAATCTTTTTCACTAGTTCGCCTTTGCGCCTTTTAAGCAATTAATTTGAAATTTGATTTTCATTTGAAATCATCACAGAGTTTATGACAAGTTCGTCACAAATGACACATATTTCACAAATTGGTCACAGTGTGACTTCAAAACATTGTCACTTTCGTCACAAGTTCGTCACAAAGTTAATGCCAAAATAGTCACAAATGACACACTTTTCACAAATTAGTCACACCGTGACTTCACAGAGTGGTCACAATGTGACGTCACAAACAACCTCTAAAACGGCCATAACGACCTCGCATTCTAGTCACTGTGACGTCACATCCACGTCACGTGACGTCACATCGACGGTCACAAAATCACAGTGTGACTTCACAACGACGTCGCCGTGACGTCACCATGCCTTACGGGGAGGATTAACAGCACATATAAATATTACTTTGAGACCATATAAAAATGTTTTTATTTTATAAAGTAAATTGTTCATTGTTTTCACATACTACATTCCACATGATATGATTCTGATTTAAGCGCAGTTTTTATGTAAATTAAGTAACTGCACTCCATAAAATCTTGGGTCTTAAGCGCCTTTGATGAATTCCTTTTTATTTGCATGTTGAATAATAAGCATTAAGAGTTATTTTCCTCATTTTTAATTGAATTAATTTCGTTAAGCTAATCACTCTTGCTTTTTAATTAGGGTTTAACACGAAGACTTTAAAAAAAAGGTCTCATAAATATATTGTATGTAAACAGCGAGAACATTAATTACAAGAAAGTTTGCATAAAAGAAAAGCTTTTCAGCGAATACCTACGTGATATATTTTGATTTAAAAAGCTAATTAAGTCTCTTTTTTTGCATGAAAAGAATAAATACTTATGTATTATGAAATAAAGGCTTATTGTAAATATATTAAAAATTCTCATTGTTTTTAAAATTTTTGGAATTATATTTTCTATTTATTTTTATATGGTGCATCTTTAATTATAAAAGTTATTTTACCGAGTTTAAAAAAAGGTAAAAAATAAAATAAATAAACAAAATTTCAGCTTAAATGTCTTTACTATACACGATCCTGAATAAAGAATATTAGCTCGAGATATAATCACGTACAGGGGTGGCGAAATACATCATTCTACTTTCCACTGGCAAGTGGATTTTCTGACACGGCGAAGGAATTTTTTGGTAGTATTTTAAAAACTGTGTAAGCTACAGAAAATATACTAAAAGCTTTGTTATATTTTTATTCGTTAGCCATACATTGCAGCGATGTAAATCAGTAAATTTCGATACAGTGTTTAAGCCAATTGCTTATAAAAAAGATGATTATTGTCCCTATTATATGGTGTAAAAATTGAAATCATGCGATGCTTAAGGGGTCCCAGGACTCTTAAAAGTGAGAAAAAATGAAAAAAAAAGAATCATTTTCAACATTTAATATCTTAAAATGTATTTGATTTTAGGACACAGTTTTTATTGGAATAAAAGATATTTTTAAATTATTTGAAAACAACGTTTAAACACACAATAAAACAAGCAGATTTGATCATACGTATACGTTTCGTGAGTACTAGGACTCACATCCTCAGTGTAAAAACTTTAAAAACAGTATCCCCCCCCCCCCAACTGCATGTACGGTGAAAAAAACCCAAGTGTCAAAACATAATACCAAAAGACCATCAAGTTCTAACAGCCAATGAAGTTAATGCGGAAGTGAAGTGTCGTGACACAACAAATCCATCCAGAAAGTTGAGATGTATGGTGTACTAGATAAATCATTAACCAAGGAGTCTTTAAATTTATGGATATGAATAGCCTCAAAAAAGTCTAAATCCAGAGGAGTAATGCATTTCTTGATAATGGTAACTGAGTCAACTACCATTGACTCAGTGTATTGACTGTATTGATAATGGTAGTATGTGTTGATAATGGTAGCTGAGTCAACTACCATTGACACAGTGTATTGACAGTATTGACTCAGCTACCATTATCAAGAAATGCATTACTCCTCTGGATTTAGACTTTTTTGAGGCTATTCATATCCATAAATTTAAAGACTCCTTGGTTAATGATTTATCTAGTACACCATACATCTCAACTTTCTGGATGGGTTTGTTGTGTCACGACACTTCACTTCCGCATTAATTTCATTGGCTGTTAGAACTTGATGGTCTTTTGGTATTATGTTTTGACATTTGTGTTTTTTTCACCGTACATGCAGTTGGGGGTGGGATATTGTTTTTAAAGTTTTTACACTGAGGATGTGAGTCCTAGTACTCACGAAACGTATACGTATGATCAAATCTGCTTGTTTTATTGTGTGTTTAAACGTTGTTTTCAAATAATTTATATTTTCCCACAAGTTCTGTACTTATTATTAAAAGATATTTTTCTTTCATTTTTTGCATTTAAAAAAATTGCAAGATGCAGAAGTAGCATTTAACTGTCTTAAAGGGCTCCAAACTGTCAGACATTTGAAGACCAGAAAACTGGCATAACAGATTACGCGCAGGATTACAAAATAAATTTTGCAACTAGAATGAACATTTTGGTGCTTACTTACACATCAGATTGTAATAATTACCCTGATCCTAAATAAAATTGGATTTAAAGCATTTTTATATTTTTAATAAAAAGTTGTATTTAGCTAATGGAAAATTTAAAAATTTTCAACAGTATAATCACCTTTTTTTTTTTTTTTTTTTTTTTTTTTTTTTTTTTTTTTTTTTAACAATAAAAAGAAAAGTTTGGGTTCAGTTTATACAGATTAACATGAAACGTGTGTTTTGAAATTTCATGAAAAAATATGCAGAAGATTTTGAGATAGCGTGCGCGTTATGTCCAAAAACGTCATTTGGAGAAAAATGACTTCAAAGTTTCGGCCTCAGCTATTGAGCGGGTATAATTCTAAAAGCCATAACTTCTGTTCTAATAGGAATTTCAAAGAAACAAATGTTTAGAAGAAATAGGAGTTTAACATCTAAAAAAATGAAATTTTAAATAAAAAATTTCCGGTGTCAGTTTGAAATTTCGAAATAAAAATGGAGGCCAAACTGGCATCCCTGACAGGAACTGTACAGTAGGCCCGATCACGGAAGATGACACCGGGAAATTTAAAAGCTAAATTCAACAAGTTTAAGGGATCGACCAGGAGGTTATAGACAGGGTTGCCAGTTTGGCCTCTATTTTACTAGAAACATACCAGAAACATACCTATGATACCAGAAATAAAGAATAGTATTTTATTCTTTATTCAATAAGAGGCATTTAGCGACCACATATAGTAAAAATTCATCTTTCGAAATTTTCGGATTAGTTTGAAATTTCGGATTAAAATTGGAGGCCAAACTCGCAACCCAGATTATACGTTAAGACAGGTCGGGGCGTTTAATACGTCGTACGACGCTCGCCGGCTTCGAGCTCAGTATAGATCTTTATATATCATTTCCTATTCATGGAATTAAGTTCTATCCTTTACTAAACTTGTATAAATTTGTTAATTTTAAATATTAAAAAAAAGGAAAATGTTCCTATGAAAATGCATTATAATAATATATTATTTTTGTAGTTGTGTAAATTTTGTTATATCGAATTGTTAGTCTACATTGTAAAGGACAAAATCGGTGGCAATTGCTCACCATAAGGCTATATAATGAAAAAGTGGCTTTTAAAAAAATATCTACGAATGGCCACCTTACGCCCCAAAAATTCCTATTAGAATATTTCCCCAAAATGCACTCTTTTTTTATATAGTCTAAACCGCATTATTTCTATTCTTCATGATATTGTTCTCAGAAGATATGCAACCAAGTCACCTTCTGTCTCTTTAATACCCAAATTTCAGTGAACTAGGACCTTTTCCGATCTTTTACTTTCTTTTTTACTGAGAGATAGAATATTTCCCCAAAATGCTCTCTTTTTTCAATATGGTCTAAAACACATTATTTCTATTCTTCATCATGCTGCTCTCAGAAGATATGCAACCAAGTCGCCTTCTGTCTCTTGAATACCCAAATGTCAGTGAACTAGGATCTTTTCTAATCTTTTACTTTCACAGTGCTTACTAAGAGAAAGAATATTTCCCCAAAATGCACTCTTTATTTTAATATAGTCTAAAACACATTATTTCTATTCTTCATCATATTATTCTCAGAAGATTTGCAACCAAGCCATATTCTGGCTCTTGAATACCCAAATGTCAGTAAACCAGACCTTTTCTGATCTTTTACTTTCACACTGTTTACTGAGAGATGTAAAATTTTCCTCAATGCCAAGTCTTGCCATTTTTAAAATTTTAATATTAACTTATTAATATGGGATATTTTATTTCAGATTAATGTTAAAAGAAAATTTAAGAAAAGTTTTTGTTTAGAACTTTCAAATTAAAATAAAAATATGACCGTTAGTTTTAAAAAGTGGCCGCTAATTAAATTGCTAATGCTGGTCACTGACTACTAATGAAATTTTACAGTTTTTCCATTTAGTACATTGCATTTTGTTGGTTAGTAAATAAATGCTTGATTGATAAGATTTTCTGAAATTTTCCTGCCCTTGGCATAGCTGCCAACTTGTACAGATTTTTAATACCACAAAAATTTAATAGAAAATATTGCATATTTCAATCCCGAATTGCAATGAATGTTGGTAATTAAATAAGGCAGAAATTTCTGTTAAATTTTAGTGGTAGCAAATATCCGTGCAAGTTGGTAGCTATGCTTTGGTTACGATTATTTGCCCAATGATTAAAGACAGCTAACACGAGGTTTTCGAGTTGTACAATCGAGTACAGAATATCACTGTGTACGAATATCCTACTTATACTCGTTTTATTGTATTGCATATACATCGATACACACATATTAAAGAAACATTGGTACTCGTGAAATGTTATATACCGGGTGTACCCTCTTATCGTTAGCTAACAATTCCTAAACCATTAATTTTAGAGGTTAATTCCAATTGCAAAAAAAAAAAAAAAAATTCGAATGTTTAGTTCTTCATTATATCAAAAGCCATTTACGTCAAAGTAATCATTTTTTTTTTTTTTTTAAAGTTCGCAATATAAAATTTTCATACTGTAGTTATATTTAGACCTATAACTTATATTTAGAAAAACTTTCTCCGTGTTCCAAGAAGTTAAATAGTAGGAAGTCTATCCTGTGACGACCAAAATGTACTACGTCATTGTACTTTTCTTTCATTGTCAGAAAAGGAAAAAAAAACATTAATATGTTGTTCTTCTGCTAATAATTTTGGATAAAGAAAATTCAACAATAATTTACTGGAGCTTGGTTGGTGGGTTGTACAACCAACCAAGTTGATTGATTGGCGGTTTAAAGCCACAAAGCCATTTAGGGACATGCTGTGCCAAAGTAAAAATGAAAGAAAAACAAAAAACTGCCCATAAAAAGTTATGCTAAAAATAAATGTATCGCTAGAACTTTGAAAATAAGCACGTCCTACAGCAGACAACATCCTCTAGCGTCTTAATGCGAAAGGACAGACAACAGATTTCCTCCAAAAGCATATGATTTAATAGGCTATAACCCTGTTTAAAGTTTAATAAAAGATATATGTATTATGTAGTACGTATTCGTTCTCAGTAGCAGAAACTTCTGCAAGTGTCTGCGACAGATATTTCACGGGTAGAAAAGAATCTGCAGGTAAAATATGTTTCAATTGAACTGTTAATTAATCAAACAATCACTTAACAGTAACATTTTTATGCATTTTAATAATTTTTAGGGTTCCGTACCTAAAAAGTAAAAACACAACCATTATAAGATCACTCCTGTGTCTGTCTGTCTGTCACAGGCATTTTTACTCGTAAAGTATGGAACGTGGAAAGTTCAAATTGGAAGTAATGAAGACTATTGGCCTAGATTTTTTCAGATATTTAAACATTCATAAATATATTTAGCAAAAATGTAGAGGGGCTAATTAAGCTACTTGGAAAAAACTCTTTTCTTTGTATATCGTGTAGGGTATCGTGTGAAAGCTTTCGTAATGCTGAACTAAAAAATACATTCCTTTTAATTTTAGGTATTAAATTTTCAAAGATATCGTCGAAAATGTAGCGCAAAAATATGTTCCTCCCCCATCTAATTCCGAATCTACTGAAACTTAAATTATGAAAAAATTAGAGATAGTAGACGCTAATTTAAACCTTGAAGGAATATTATAGCGATTACCCTAGGAAACATATTTTTTGAGAAAATCGCATTTTTCTGTTACACACAAATTTCGATTTACGGGCATTCAGCAAATGTGTGGAGCAGCGCTGGAGGTACCTATCGTAGCAGAAGTATAAAAGTATTGTTCATAAGAATTTTCGAAAAAAAGTCAGTAATTAGCCGAGATATTAACCCTTAAAGACACGGACGGTTTGGACATACATAATGACAGGGACGGCGTACTTTACGCATAGTTAACAAGTTTTAATGATATATATGTGTAATGTAATGTCGAGTAGCAGTATAAAAGCAATAAACGTCAAGTTGTTAAAAACAGACTAATTTAAGGGGTCTCATGACTCTTAAAATTGAAAAAAAAAATGAAAAAAAAAACACCATTTTCAACATTTAATTTTAATGTATTAAAATGTATATTATTGTAAAACACAATTTTTATTGGGATGAAAGGTAAAAGTATGTTCTTTCATTTCATATATTTAAAAAATTGCAAGATACAGAATTAGTATTTACAGGGGGCTCGAAACTGTTAAAAATTTGTCGAGCAGAAAATTGGCATAACAGCTTACGCGCAGGATTACAAAATAAATTTTGCAACTAGAAAGAAAATATTTGTGCCTACTCATACTTCAGATTTTAATAATTACCTTGAACCTAAATAAATTTGTATTTAAAGCACTTTTATATTTTTAATGCAAAGTTGTATTTAGCTAATACAAAATTTTGAAAATTTCAACAGTAGAATCACTTAAAAAAATATATTTTTTGGAACAATAAAAAGGAAATTTTAGGTTCAGTTTATACAGACTAATATGAAATATATGTTTTAAAAATTTCATGAAAAAATATTCAGAAATTTTTTAGGTATCCCGCGCGTTATGCTGAAAAACGCCATTTGTAGAAAAATGACTTCAAAGTTTCGGAAACGCCGCTTCAACTATTGGTGGGTATAATTCTAAAAGCCATAACTTCTGTTCTAATGAAAATTTCAAGGAAACGATTATATCAAAATGTTCAGAAAAAATAGGAGTTTAACATCTAAAATTTTAAAAATTTATAAAATTTTGGAGCTTTAGACTCCTGAGACCGTTTATTTAGAATGAATCACATAAATTGTATGGGATTCGCTACTAGTTTGCATTGAGTGGATCTCTCAATACGCCAGTGACTTTAAAAGTTAATTAAAAACCTATCTGGAAAAACGTGGAACGGACCAATGTGACCTCCTTTCGAAGCGCCCTTAGCACAATGCTAAATTTAAACTTTAAACAAAGGTTTTGTTTTAGCTACACTGTAGAAAGAAAGGTTATTACTACACTGAATTTAGATTTATGAAATGATAAATGAAGTTTAAATATGTACTGCTTTTATTGACAGAACCGAATTAAATTCATCATAAACAGATAAGGATAATATTAAAAAACGAGTTATACAGAATAGCTATATTTGATATTATTTAGGTTCCATATCCCTTTGACCTTTCATGGTATATCCATTTACATTTTTCTAGTATATACAGTTACACTGAACAATACGTTGAATAGTTTTTACAAAGTCTTAGAATTCTTTTAGCAACGGTTTTTTTAATAATACAATTACAAAGTCATATATTTATTCTACGAAACCCTCTATGCACGAATATTACTCGCACATGACCGTTTATTATTAATAATAATCCTAAGTTTTTGTATTAAGTAATAAAGAGCTAAACATAATATAAAACCGGAAAAGAGGTCCGTTGAAAAAAAAAAAATCTGCAAAAGTGATTAAAAATTCTGCGATACCAGTCGCCCATCTCGAACTTTCTATTGGTTAGATATATCATCTTTTTTGCAGTCATATGAAATTGCTATTTTAACAGCTTAATGCCGTTAAAAAAAAGTCCTTCCGGCCAGTGCCGGGAGGAAGAGGTAGCTTTCATATTCCTTATTTTAAAAAAGCCAACTTATATCATTCAAAAACACGAAGCTCAATTTAGTGGAAACCGAATATAGGAGATTCAATAAAATTTTTATCAATATAATGAATGACAATTTCGCGAAATTAGTCAGCTGTATCCAAGCTGCTTTTCTTTAAAATAACTCATATTTGGCTGCCAAATTCGGCGATTTCTTAAAGTGCCTGCCATTTTAAGACAACATGGTGGATGAGGCTAACCAGTGAACTTGGTCGAGACCTTAGTAATTGCTGTGCACATGCTCACTCACATCGGAATCGATTGATATATACGAGTGCTGTCGCAGGCAAAAAATCAGATTTTTCAAAATGTCACCCACAATAGAAATTGAAACTGCTATATCTGAGCCATTTTTTAAGGTAAAGACAAACAAAAAATGCTCCTGAATCCTTATATCAAGGTCAAATACTTAAGAAAGAAACCTTTTTCAATTTCTAATTTTTTTGCACCTAACTTTAAACATATATATATATATTTTAATTTAATGGCCGCCATTTTGAAACAAGATGGCTGATGAATCTGGCCAGCGAACTTGGTCGAGGTATTGATGCATACTATCCACATGCCTTCTTACATTGAAATAGGCGAATACCTGTGTTATAGCGTGACAAATACAAGATCGTTTCAAAATGTTAGCCATGCTAGAAATTTTAAAGTGCTATAATTCAACCATTTTTTAAGATATAAACAAAAGAACAAATTTTCAGAAACAAAAACTGCTCCGGAATCTTTGTATCAAGGCCAAATACATAAAAAAATCTTTTTCATTTTCCAATTTTTTAATACCTCATTTTAAATTTTAAATTTAATTTTTTTTAAATGGCAACCCTTTTGAAACAAGATGGCGAATGAAGCTGGCCAACGAACTCGGTCGAGACATTGGTATGTACTATGAACAGACCAAGTTACATCCAAATCGGTTCATAAATACGCTTGTTATTGCCTGACAAAAATCAGGACGTTTCAAAATGTCAGCCACGCTAGAAATTCAAAATGCTGCAACTCAGCCATTTCTTAAGATATAGACGAAACAAAAACTGCTCCGAAATCTTTGTATAAAGGTCAAATACATAAAAAAAAATATTTTTCCATTTTCAATTTTTTATTACCACATTTCAAATTTTAAATTAAAAAAAAAATGTAAATGGCCGCCATTTTGAAACAAAATGGCGGATGAAGCTGGTCAACGAACTCGGTCGAGACATTGGTATGTACTATGTACACACCGAATTACATCGAAATCGGTTCATAAATACGCCTTTTATCGCGTGACAAAATTCAGGACGTTTCAAAATGTCAGCCACGCTAGAAATTCAAAATGCTATAACTCAGCCATTTTTTAAGATATAGACGAAAAAAAAACTGGTCCGGAATCTTTGTATAAAGGTCAAATACATAAGAATAAAATATTTTTCCATTTTTAATTTTTTGGTAACCCATTTCAAATTTTAAATTCTTTTAAAAATTTTAAATGGCCGCAATTTTGAAATATATATATATATATATCAATTTCGAACGGAGGGTGGTTTTGGGGTCTGGGGTTCATGATCGATGAAAATATACCAAAATTTTTTGAAATCGATTTCCTCCGAACGGCTGCAGTAGGTAGCTTTTTGTAATGAAAGCTACCTAATATCTGAAAATCTGCAATATGCGTGCGTTAATTTTACATGCTTGTTAAGTTCCATATAAACTTTCTGTCTTCTTTTCCTGATATTCTCTTATTACATATATATATATAAAAAAACGAACGCAAATTTTCATAAATATTTCTCAAATTTCTCAGAAAACTTTCAGATGGTTTCTGAAGTAAATTTTTCAATATCATGCATAAATCTTATTGAGACCAGATAAAGAATTAGAATGTTGAAAACCAGAAATGAATCATCTATTTATACCTGCATTGAAGTGTTGTAAATAAAAATAATGAGGCAAAGGCTTAAGATAAACGTATTCAGCAAAGCTTCATGAAATTCAAATATCATCAGAAAAACGTAGTAAAGTAAATAAATTTTGGTTCTATATGTTTAAAACATATCTTTTGAAACATTTTAGGTCTTTAACAGGTAAGGACAATTTCGATGAATCTAGTCAAAGTCGCTGTGACATTTATGTGTGACATTTTGTACCGAATTGCGAATTTCATTTAGAAAACAAAAACGAGTATTAAAAAGCAGTAAACCAACGTTTAAAATGCACAAATAATGCGTGAAAAGCAGCAAACAGCTGTTTCGAATCTACAAGAAAAAGCAAGACTAGCCTTGCTTTTTCTAGCACGCTGTTCTTTTTTCCCTATCTTGCACTGTTGAAGAATCTCGCTGTAGATTCGAAACAGCTGTTTGCTGCTTTTCACGCATTATTTGTGCATTTTAAATGTTGGTTTACTGCTTTTTAATACTCCTGCACAAAGGCTTTAATTGCTATTTTAAAAACAAGTATTGTTAAAAAAAAAAAAAAAAAAAACACTTCAAAATATTGTTTCTTACTTTATTGTAATGGCACTTTCTTGTAGTATGGCAGTTTTTGCTCATTAGTTAGAATGATTTGGCACAACAGAGTGCTTTTATGCCCACTCTTTCAGATATTTCAGATATTTTGTTATTCTCTTCTTGATGTTCCCATTCAATATCTTGCTCCTATCGTACATTTTAACGCGCAATGGACGATAATGTATTAAATATTTTACATATTTCTGTAAAAAAATATAACTATGCACGACAGAATGACTATTTTAAATTTCATATACGATACAAAGACTAAATTAAGTTTAATATAGTATACAATGATTAGAGGGATAAATTGTACTTTAACACTATATTCAAGACCATTAGCAAATTTATACAAAAGTTAGGACCTACAAAGACATAAAAAGAACAACAACAACATATTCTTGGGATCTAATCAAATTAAAATAGAACCTCGCTCAGGGCGACCCCTTTCCTACAAAAAAGAATTAGGAGATGTGGAATATACGTATGAAAGTTATGCGTAGGCATACATTAAACGAACGAAATGAATGTACAGTATTATTTGATAAAAATCGGTTTAAAAAACGGTCATGACAACTTCACATAATTACTAAACAATGGCCATTTGATAGTCATTATGTGACGAATTAAAGAAGTCACATTTTACAGAGTGTGATTGTGGCACGTTTGAGAATATTTCATGTCATAGTGACTTCACATCTGTTTTTACTATTAGGGAATAATGGAATCTACATATCTAGTGTTTTCTTAACTCTGACATTATTATTTCTACATATATTGTAATGTATATAGTGCGCGAAAACTATCACGCTATGAAAAGTTGTCTTCAAGCTTATATGTTAAACATTAATATTTCTTCCATTACTTTATATTTTTATTTTTTGATCAACTGTATTCCAATATCATTTTTTCTTTGTGAAAGAAGTTTCGAAAATATTGATCTACCGACTATTTCCCTGTGCACAATGTCGAATATTACAGAACTGATATGGTAAGAACATAAGGAAAGACTTTAATACTTTTAAAAGATGAAATAAGCAGATGCGTTATGGGAATATTTAAAAAAAAAGTTCAAAAAGAAAATCTTTTAAAAATTATTCTCATTTTGATAACTAGTTCTTATTCAATAATCTTTAAAGTTTTTAATTTAGATAAAAATTATAACGACAACCTTTTTTGCTTATCCATACTAAATTCAACTGCTGTGTAAAATATCATTTTGCACTTGGGAGATAAATTTACATTTTCGGAAAAGATTAAACATTTCAAATATCAAAGAAAATATTCAATTCTTTCGTTTCATTAACTGTCAACTACTGTTGATAATAACAAATTATTATACGACGCGTTTCACTAAAATTATACTTTGAATAATCTTTTACCAGGTTCTGACTTTAAAATGAAGTATTTAGGGTACATTAAATAGTTTTATAATAGGGAAAATGTATCCAAATGAGAAGCAATTTTTTTATTTTTTAAGCACATCACATGCCATCGGCCGCGAAAATAAGTAAACCGGAATGAGGTGGCCTCCAAGTTGCTATCTTTACATAGTAGAAGATTTAAGTAGTGAATTGTAAATTTGTCATTTCACATTGGCAAAGCTTTTGGCTGTTTAACACGTTCACGCCGACGCGGTGGGTCACACTCGACTGTTTCAGAGATGTCAAATTTCCGGCTTTTTGCACACCACTTTTATTTTATAGAAAATGTTGTTCCTTTAAATCGTCCAATTGTTCTAATTAAAATATAGCAACATTTTCTGTATTAAAATACTGGTATCCAAAAAGCCGGAGACTTGGCAGCTCTGAGACAGTCGAGTGTGACCCACCGCGACGGCGTAAACGTGTTAATGCACTTTGGAGGTCACAGAGGTGAGTGATAACCTGTCACTACATATTCTACTTTATTTTTAGCAGAAAGATCATTGAGTTTAACTACGTCACGTAATTTTTAGGGAAAACAGAAGTTAAATTTTTTTTCTTGAAAGTAAAAAAAAAAAAAAAAAAAAAGACACGGTGTATTTACTGTGATTCATATAAAGATAATCCATGTAGCATAGGTAGTTGGCCCATGCTTCACAGTTTGTGGAAAGCGCTGGGAAATAGTAGAGTTTGTATGCCAACAATAAACCAACCGGGACGTCCCTAATTTAAAGCATTGTTCGGTCAACGACAATTATTTCGTCGAGTCACATCGAATTGTTTTGATTTCTCAGCAATTAAAGGGTGGGTGAGGGTCATTGTTGGGTAACCTTTGACTCCGTAGAACATGCTTGACGCATATGTAAGTAGGTGGTTCAATGAGTATTGTCCCTAGTGTATATAAAATATTTGTACTGCGATGGTTGATGTGGAATATCGGAGCCTAATGTCTTAAATTCCTATATGCTCAATTTCAGAACCGTAGCTGCTATATTAATATAGTTTTGTAGAGAGGGGTAAAGTTTTAAAGACCTATTTTTGAGGGAGTTTTTAAGGAGGGGTTTAAGGCTGAAATGCTGGTTTGGAGCTTATGAGGCTACATTTGTGACAGTGGATGAGATGTGGCTACATCACTATGATCCCAAGTCCAAACGACAATAGTTACGTCTCATCCACTGTCAAAAATCTAGCCCCATAAGCTAAAAATCAGCCTTTCACCCCCACTCCCCCCCCTTTCTCTCCTTGCTCCAAAACTATGTGAATTTAGCAGCCACGTTTCTGAAATTGAGTATATAGGCATCTAAGATGTTAGGCTCTTATATTCCACAACAACCATCGCAGCACTAATATTTTATATGCATTAGGGACAATATTATTGAACCACCCACGTACATTTTGGCATCCTACAATGTAACGGAGTTCTCTTCTTTTGTTTATCTATGAATACATTGCCATCATTGTTCCAGACATTGTCACTTCTTCAGTCTGATGCATATTTATTATTTTTGTATATTCTGTATGCATTGATTAAAAAAATAATTAAACTAATATTTAAGTGTGAAAGGACTACATATATAAAAATAAATAGCTTAAAACTGGAGGGAAAACTAAATATGTCCTTAAAACAGCGCCTAGTGGTAAATCAAAACTAGAAATACTTATAAAGGAAGTTCATTTGTCAAAATATATTTTAGCATATTTTATTTTTTAGCTACTCTAACTTGTTTTAATTTTATATCATGTACCTTTCACCTGCCTGTGACGATTGCACCTCTATAACACAAAACTATGTGTTCGAATCATTTCTACCTCTAAAAGTGTTTTTTTTTTTATTATTGAAAAAAAATTATACTTCGATAACGATTTTAATATCTGCATTTAGTTAGTATTATTCTTTCGGATTACACAAGCCTGCAAAATTTGAGTTGCGTCATATTGCTTAGCTTTTGATAATTGATTCTTACATATTTTGTAGCGCTGAATCCAAAAATGGCTTTCGTTTTTTACCATCACGGCAGGATTTTTTGCATTTTTTTTACTTTTAAACTTGGAAATTCACGATTTGCGAAAAATTCTGACGTGACGATTGAAAAGGAAGGTTATTTTCAGATTTAGTGGTAAAAAGCACATAAAAATCAATTATCAAAATTTAAAAAAACCAACCATCACATCTATTTTATAGTATCAGAGTTTTGCTATTTTTTGACTTTGAAATTTACGATTTGCAAAAAATTCTGACTTGATGGTTAAAAATGAAAATCATTTTCGAATTCAGCGCTAAAAAATATATAAAAATCAATTATCAAAAGTTAAGAAACACAACCATTTCCTGTATATTTCAGTATTGGATGTTCTCTATTTTTTGACGTTTTACCATTGAAATTTCGATTTTCAAAAAATCCTGAGGTAATGGTTAAAAATGAAGGTCATTTTTGGATTCAGAGCTTAAAAATAAATAAAAATCAATTATCAAAAGTTAAACAACAAAACCATCGCAGGCTTTTGTTATTTTAAATATATACTAGTAACAAAATTTCATGTATGTTACTCAACGTTTTCATAATCTACTGATATGAAAGAGAATACGTATGTGTATTTAACCCTTTATGTACTGAATTATGAATTCATAAAAATTTTATCTTCTAAAGCATTTTTCGTGAATTTAGAGAATTAGAAGTTAGAGAATCGTGAATTAGAAATTTACAGAACCATTTAATAGATTTTAGAAGGATTTTAGAAGGATTGAAGGATTTAGAAGGATTAATTAAATTAGAATTTATAAGAATTTTATGCAATATTTATAACTCCACTCAAATCTTTTATTTTAAATATTTTTCTTAGTATTTTGTAGAATTAGGAAATGTGCAAATGTTCTTGCAATAGAAATATAGAAATATTTCCGAATTAAAAAATCCCCCCCCCCCCTCAAAAAAAAAACCGCCAAGAAGGCTGAAAAGATGCGAAGCAAAAAAAAAAAAAAAAAATCATCCTTTTAAAAATATTTTTGTTTTGTGTAACCTATAATGCTTTTGGAACAAGATAAAGTAATGCATCTATAACTCATTCTAAACTGTATTACTACCAATAGATGTATTAAATGAATCTTATAACATGTTATTTTAATGGTACTTATAAGTACAGTCAGTGGATAAAGGTTTAAATCCAATAATATTTTATATTGGCAGTTATTTGTATGATAAACCTCTTAAGAGGATTTTTTTATCTTTTTGTAAGAGCATATGCGAAGTCATCATTCATAATAATATTCATAATCATTCTGCTGTGAAAAGGAAACTGAATGCTTTATTTTATCTTTGTTATATTTTTACAATTCAATATTATTATTCAAAATGCATTTATTAGATATAATAAACATAGTATTATACGTTATTATTTATGTATGTCCCTTTTTTCCAAATAGATATTTTATGTTTTATTAAAAGCCAGTGTGTCTTTCCTTGATGGTTTCAGTAATTCATTGCATTTTTGAATCATATGATATTGTTTAATTTTATCTAAACCTCCATTTTAGATGTAGATATACCTTTATAAAGATACTTGATTTATTATTTACTGTTTTATTTACTTATTCAGCTAAACTAAATTCATTTTGATGATTAGTAAATTTTTGGCACGACATAGTTATTGTGAGAATGATTTGTTTACTGTCATTAAAACCATTTAGTTATAGGTTGTTGATATGCTAGAAATAATAAATTTTCAGACACGTTATTGTGTCCCTGTTATTTATTTAATTGATTCCTTGCATTGTCATTTTTTATAAAAAGCAATGAAAGATTTTAAAAATTTCGATTTTCTGTTGCGGAAGATATAATTTTTTATCTGAAATGTTTAAAACTGAACTTTTATAGACGTCTGAAATAAATATGAAAACACCAAAACTTTCTGTCTAAATGTCAAAAAAATTATTCCTGTTAAAAGAAAATAAAACCTGCAGTCACTAAATTATGATCGACAAAGGCAATTCTATTTTCACGAACATGCTTTTTATTTTTAAGATTTTTCATTGATACAATAATGGGAAACAAATTTAAATGTTATGAGCAAGAGCCAATTTTTAATTGATTGAAATTAAAAAGTCAAAATTTTAACAAAATCCGATTTAATACTATGCTCTGTATAGTTATATATTAATAAGAAATTTACCATTAACCCTCTCTCTCTCTGTGTGTGTACATATGCGTTCATACGTGTGATATTCCAATTGAATCACAAGGAAAATATTAATAATGCGTTGTAGCAATAGAAAATGTTGAATCAGTTTATGGACTGTAATACTTTAAAAATAATTAGATAACTCATCAAACAATACTGAGATCTAAGTATACTTTCAATTAAGCATGTGTATATGATGCATTTTCAGTGGTTAAGTATTAAATTTTCGAGAAATTATGCGTGATTGTCTTAAATTTATACGTGATATGGTATCTCGTAATATCCGGTTATCATATACCAAGTTCAATTTTATGCGAAAACGTTTGTCATTTGCAGACCTAGGAATATCACCGTTGGAGTGTACGAAACTAGTTGGTTTCCTTTTAAAAGTTTGTTATGAGTTTTCAGATGTACTGTAATCACTTTTAGCATGCATATGTGTATTTTGTTTTATTATAAAATACAAAATAATAAGAATGATTTGGAAAAGCAAATACAAAATAATAATAATAATAATTCGGAAGACGACGATAGCACATTTATTCACCAAACGTCTAAAAATGAGAAAATGAGGAAGTCGTTGAAAATTTTCAAACGAGGTATATAGTATTGCTCAAAGAATTTTCCAAAACACTATGACTATGAACAATTCGTTAATGATCTTTAAGTGAGAAATGTAAAAAAACTGAAACAAAAGTTAACGAACTCTTTTGGTAAATGAGTTCGCTGGAGCTATGAGTGAGTTAAAAGATAAATCGTCCAATATGTTAAATGCTCCAACACTCACGTGCTCGCTGCTCGATGTCTTAAATTTATGGAATTTGGCTTTTATATATTTCCAGAGTGATCATCCGTGATCGGATCTACAACCGTTTTGGAAGAAGTCTTCCAGGAAACAGCTGCCTGTTTCTGTGGTCATATGGAAACAACATATTGTGTATAAAAATACTTTTAGCATAATAAAAGCCTTTTTACAAATAGCTTTAAACAAAGACGCCATCATTTAATTTCTGGTTCTGAAAGAAGTAATTGAACGAACAATGAATAAGCTCGAAGCCACCGGCGCCGTCCGAGTATTGAACGCCTCGGCTCTCCCTAACCGGGTGGACGATGTCTTAACCCTTAACTGCCGGGTGTTGCTTTCTGGCAACATGCCCAAATTAGGGTATAAAATACAATTAGAATAATATTGAAGCTATAATGCCTAATGGTTCCAATAAAATACATTCTGAAAATATTATTAAATCTATTTTCAACATGTAGATGGCAACACATATGCTGTTTAAGAATAAAGATATATTTCTTTTTTCAATTGTTGCTACATGTTCTTTTTGTTTTGTTTGAATGTTTGCGAAATACCCTATTTTGTTCTGCAGTGAGCAAGTAAAATTTATTTTTTATTATAGTTCCTAAAATTCTTGTGTGTTTAACATCATAGAATTTTATCAAGGAAAATTATTTTTTCAATTAAAGACCAGTACTGCCGAATAGTAACAAACAATTTTTTAGCCGTAAACCATACTTAAAACAAAATATGATTTTTTTAAAGTATTTTTCCCATGATTTATTTAAAAAATAAAAGCCGAAAAACATTATTACAAGGATTTTTGAAAAATCAGGCATTTAAGGGTTAAGGGGGCTCAGCGCTTGAAAATTTAAAAAAAAATCGATTTCCCTTTCAGTATTTATTTTGATTATTTAATTAATTCTGAAGTTATGACCATTTATGTAACAATCGTTTCAAAGCCGCACCCATTTAATTGCAGCTTTAACCCTTAAATGCCTGATTTTTCAAAAATCATTGTAATAATGTTTTTCGGCTTTCATTTTTTACAGAAATCATGGGAAAAATACTTAAAAAAATCATATTTTGTTTTAAGTATAGTTTACGGCTAAAAAAAGTGTTTGTTACTAATCTGCAATAATGGTGCTTAATTGAAAAAATAATTTCCCTTGATAAAATCCTATAATATTAAACACACAAGAATTTTAGGAACTATAATAAGAAATAAATTTTACTTGCTCACTGCAGGTCAAAATAGAGTATTTCGCAAGCTTCCAAACAAAACGAAAAGAACAAGTAGCAACAATTGAAAAAATAATTCTATCTTTATTCTTAAACAGCACAAGAGTGGCCATTTGCATGTTGAAAATCGATTTAATAGTATCTTCAGAATGTATTTTATTGGCAACATTAGGCATTATAGATTCAATATTATTCTAATTGTATTTTAGAGCCTAAATTGGGTATGTTGCCGAAAAGCAACACCAGGCATTTAAGGGTTAAGTCGCGTTTTCTCAAAACTTGATTTTTTACGACTATCCACATGATTAAAAAAAATCTATTTGATTTAATGGCTTAGTTTTTTTTTGCATGCATATAACATCATTATCTATAGAATGAATTAATATATTTTAGATAGTTTAATATTTTGAGTATTTTTAATGAAAAAAAGATGTATTTTTTAGGGTTTTTTACATTTTCAAATTTCAGCGGTTTTTTAAATAAAGTTTACTTTGAGTGATAGTTATATCCTTAATGCATTCCATAGAGTAAAGTTTTCTTATCATGGTAAAGTAAAAATTAGGTTCTTATGTCAATTTAAAGTTAAGATATCTTACGGATGGTGATATGACACCTAATTTTTTTTCCGAAAATTGTGTTATATAAATTTTGTTATATTTTTTGTTTTATTACATTGAAGTACTTCATTTTAAAATTTTATAAGACTAAAAACATACCTTAAAAATACAAGAAAGTTTAAATTAGTTATATTGAATACTTCTGTTTTTATATGGACTTGAAGCGAGAGCTCTGTTTACGTGTTTTTCATTATCGATCACTCCCTGAGCCCCCTTAAACTTATTCAGTTTAACTTTAAAAATTTTCTGGTGAGATCTTCTGTGATCGGGTCTGCTACGGTTTCGGATATCCTAGGCGGGTCCGCGGTTAACCTGTTCCGCCAGTAGTGGCGGTCGATGTTGTTGATGAAAATTGATGAAGAAATAATAGAATGATTACCTTAACAAAAATTCATCATTTAATCAAGAATAAGTAATCATTTCATTAGTAATACTAGATGCTATTATTAAGTATTATTCCCAAATTGCTTACTGTTATTAATTGCATATTACTATAGGAAACTCGAGGTCGCATGATGATCCCAATAGGCGGCATTTATTGTACATGAAATTTATGATAATTTAGGTTATTGTCTTCAAAATTAATAATGCATTAAAAATAAAAATAGTTTTCGCTTACATGAATTAATTATAAAGCCACAAATTCGTGATTTAGCATGCAAATGTGAATGTCTTAGTTTTCATCTACAACATGAACTGTTTTCATTTTAAGTTTCCTTTAGAAGAAAAATTGCTGCTTGTCTCACTTCTTTTGCTATTTCCTACTGAATTATCCAATTCAAATTTCCATAGGTCTTTGTTAAAAATAAAGCAATCTTTTTATCTTTATTCATCAGGATAATCTGTTTTTTTTCTCTATTTAAATTCATTATTAATATCTTTTCAGATTGAATGAAAATCTAATGAATGAAGCATATTACAAAACTTTAAATAAAAAAAAGTATTTTTTTAAGAGTATGGAACGTTTGTTTAAATATAAAACGCTTTAATTTAATGCTTCACTAAATTGTTAGTACGCAAAAATTTGGGAGATAATAAAAACTTTTAAGAGACTAATTAAATTTTACAAAAGAATTAACGGAAAGAGACAGAGATTAAACTTTGAGTTTTGAAAAAGTCACAGTTGAAAAGAATCGGTTTCTTTTTCCGGCTAATTATTTACATTAAAGATGAAACTTGGATTTTAAATTAGTTTTAAGGGAACTTTGTTTTTTATGTAATTACTCATTTGCTTAGGTTTAATTTAAAAATAGTCTGCAAAACTTTTCATGTGAAATTATGTTTTATAAGGTATATCGCTGATTTAGTATAAAAATTTCAAAACCGAAAATACTTTATTTTTGAAATAACATGTTCACATGTTTAATAATCACTTTTTATGTAGAAAACTTCAGAAAATGTTGTGTTGCTAGAAATTTCGTTAGATATTAGATGATGTTAGTTATTTCACTGATTTAACGTTTGATGGAATTTTGTTGTTTCAGTTAAAATGTGGTAGTATTAGTAAACTTTATGAGATAATGCTGCCAAATGATTATTAATCAATTTTACGCTTAGTAGTATGTAAAATGTTTTTGTAATTATTCATTTGCCTACATTTAATTTAAAATTTTCTATAAAACATTACTCTGTATTAAAACATAAACATATTTTCATTTTGTGATAAGAAGGAGTTTAATAGAGTTGTAAATATTCCACAAAGCCTGAATTAATTTATTAACATTGATACAGAAAATTTCTCTAAGATATTCTGTAAAATATCCATCTGTATTTAAATGTGACAATATTTTCTTTTTCAATAGAATTGCAAATATTCCACAGAACCTGAATTAATTTATTAACATTAATACATGGTATTTCTAACATTAATTGAATGCTTGCACAAATATTCTAACGGATTTTCAAGATGCCAGAAAAAACGTGGAAGGTGAAATTTTCATTAATTAATATTTTAGAAAATAAAGGATTAAAAAATTAGTCGGAAGTAGATAAAAAAAATAATAAAATTTCTGTTGCTTCCAAATAAAAAGGATCACCACTACTGACTTAGTTTATATGTATATGAAGAGACTACTCAGTTTTTGACCTTCAGTGTAGACAATCCCCAATGATGAATATATTCAATACAAAATTTAGCAATCTACAATATTAATTTTATTAATATTAGTGCATGAAATCTTTCTAACATTTATTTAATGATTGCACAAATCTTCTAACGTATTTTCAAATCGTCAGGGAAAACGTGGAAGGTGACAATTTCATTAATTCATAATTTGGGACATAAAGTGTTAAAAAATGAGTAGGAAGTCAATAAATAATATATGAGAATTTTTGATACGTCCAGATAAAAAGGTTCACCACTACTGACTTAGTGTATATATGAAGAGACTACATAGTTGTTGTCCTTCAATGTGGACAATCTCCAATGATGAATATATTCGGTAGAAAATTTAGCAATCTATAATAAGAAATTTATTATTATTAATACATGAAATCTTTCTAACATTTATTTAATGATTGCACAAATCTTCTAACGTATTTTCAAATTATCAGGAAAAACTTGGAATTTGACATTATGATTAAATTAATTCATAATTTGGAAAATAAAGTGTTAAAGAATAAGTTGGAAGTCGATAAATAATATATGAGAAATTTTGGCGCATCGACATAAAAAGGCTCACCACTACTGACTTAGTTTATATTTGAGAAGACTACATTGTTATTTTGTTGACCTTTATTGTAAACAATCTCCAATGAGGGATATTGCCAATATAAAATTTTCAATCTACAATAATAAATGTATTAATATTAATGCATGGAATCTGTCTAACATTTATTCAATGATTTCACAAATCTTATAACGTAATTTCAAAATGTCAGAAAAACTTGGAAGGTAAAATTTCCATCAATTCATAATTTGGAACATAAAGGATTAAAGAATGAGTAGGAAGTCGATAAGTAATATATGAGAATTTTTGACACGTCCAGATAAAAGGGTTCACAACTACTGACCTAGTGTATATATGAAGAGACTACATAGTTGTTGACCCTCAATGTAGACAATCTCCAATGATGTACCTTCCTGCTGTATTTATTTAGGCCGGGACTTGACGTAGGAGGGATTATATATTTTCCCAGTCATGTCAGGTTTCATTCCTTTTATTGATATTTTTTGTATGCACCCTTCAACGAAAAATATTATTTGAGGAAATTTCTGAAACGATTTATTTGGGCAACGAAGGCACGTCACGTTTGCAACAGTACGGTTATTGTATGTTTTTTATACAGAGGGATCTTTGTTTCTGAAATTTTAAAAGTAGAAAAGTGTTCATAGGCAATATTTAATTTCTTGTTATTAAAATATGCATTAAAATGTTCGAATAGTACGCTTTTGACTGACATTTAGATAATAATTATTTCTCTTTATTAATTTAAATTTTTAATTCTCATTTTCAGTGATATTTTTCCACTGCGTTGAAAAATTCAGTTTTTCAAGATGACAGTTTCATCGAAAAAAAATTGCTTTTGAGCTTTAATTATTAACTTAAAACAATACTAAATTATTTGACAAATGAAGGTACATCACGTTTATAATGGTACGAGTATTGTATATCTTTTTTATGTAGCTTTTCGTTCCCGAAACATGAAAAGTAGAAACGGGTTCGTAGACAATATTTAATTTCTTGTTAATAAAATATGCATAAAAATGTTTGAATAATAACCTTTTAATTGACATTTAGATAATAATTATTTCTACTCATGAATTTAAAATTTAAAATTATCTTTTTAGGTAGTATTTTTTACTATGTTAAAAAATTCAGTTTTTCACGATGAAAGGTTCATAAAATATAATTGGATTTTAGCTATAATTATTAACTGAAAACAATACTAATTGATTTAACAAACGAAGGTACATCACATTTATAATGATACGAGTATTGTAAATCTTTTTACATAGTTTTTCGTTCCAGAAACTTTAAAAATAGAAACTCGTTCATAGACGATATTTAATTTCTCATTACTGAAATTTACATAAAAATGTTTCAATAGTAAATTTTGGAATTTCACTTAGATAGTAATTACTTTTCATTATTAGTATAAAATTGAAAATTTTCACTTTTGTGTCTATTATTTTTTCACTTAGTTTAAAAAACCAGTTTTTCATGATCAAAGTTTCACTAAAAGTTATTGAATTTGAGCTATAATTATTCGCTAAAATCAACGCAGATTTATTTGGCCAACGAGCGAACATCTTATTTGAAACACTGCGAACATTATATGTTATGTATATAGAGGGGTTTTTATTTCAGAAACTTACAAAAAAAAAAAAAAAAAAAAAAAAAAAAAAAAAAAAAAAAAAAAAAAAACGGGTTTATAAATAATATTTTATTTCTTCTTAGAAAAATATTAATAAAAATGTTTCAATAGTAGGTTTTGATTGATGCTTAGGTAGCAATTAGCTTTTATTATTTGCCTACAATTGAAAAAAAATATTCTCAGTGGAATTTAAAAGTGGAGTTTAAAAATCCAATTGTATATTATAATACTTTCATCAAGCTTTTTTAATTTTGAGATATAGTTGCTTGCTTAAAACAATACTTATCGTATTTTTATGTGCACTTTTAAATAAAATTGAGAACAAGAGAATCAATGTTAAAAGAAAAAAAAAATACGGCCTAAAAATTTGAAATAGGCCATTTCATTATAGCTAGGGTGCGTAAATAATTTAAAAAATTATAACGAAATTTATATGCAATAATATCTATTTACTACTTAAGAAGTTGCTTAATACTCAAGATGTTAATTTTGTTCCCCAGGAGATCAATCAATTTAGGTTATTTTCAGTGTCTTTCTTCTTCTCTTCTCCCCACCCCCTTCTAGTAACCCATTGCGTTTGTGACTCTTTTTTATGAGGCAAAATTAACATAATACCGATAGTTTCAAATAGATTGGTATTAAAAAGACAATATATTTTCTTAACTAAAATATTTTGATTCAGTTTCATGTTTATTTCAAGGAATAATAATGTGACATTAATATTTACTCAAAATATCTTGACAACAAAAATAGTAATCATAGTTTTTCTATTTTTTTTATAAATATACAAATTGAGGTACTAAGAGTGTAATGAACTACTTACATATAAACATTAAAATTATTCATTTCATGTTTTTTCAGATATTTTTTGTATGTTAATTCCTGAAAATATCTCTAAAATTTCAGGAAATTCTCAAATATTTAAATCGATAGTTTATTACACTTGTAACATCACACAACTTATAAACGATTTTCAATAAATATAAGCAAAATGTCCGAATCATTTTTTAGAATTGATTGTTCATGAAAATTATGTTTTCAGAAAATGTATTTAAAGTTTTTAGTTCTGGAAATATATTAAAATATTCCAAAAGTGAGTCAAAAAGTGAGCCAAAGTGAAGATCTGTGTCTTTCTTGAGGGTACTTAAATATATACGGTTTCGGGTACTTTAATACACACTTGCAGTTTGATAGCTGAAATATTTGCCATGAGTACAATTCTATTCATCGTGAAAAGAAAACAATCACTGTTTCGGATAGCTAATTTTAAAGCCTTGCAAATAAAAAAAGAAGAAGAATTCTGAATTTTGTCTAAAATTAGCTATTAAAACTTCTTGTGATACCTTACACTGTAAAAAAAAATCTATAAGGTTACTAAACATTTACTAGGAAACTAGGATGCCTAGAACTTTTATGTAACTGCAACAAAATAAATTGATTTAACAGATTCACATTTGGCAATGTAAAAGAATCTGTCATGTTACTAAGAATTTTTTAGGAAACTGAGATGCCTAGAACTTTTTATGTAAATGCAACAACGAAAAAAAAAAAGTCATGCAGATCCAGGGTTACCGATAAAATCTTGTAAGCATACAGATTTATAAACCTAGTTTTGTTTTATAAACCTAGTTTTATAGATTTTCATCTTTTTTCTGTACAGTGTACAAATAAAATTTTAGTACTCAGACAGATTTCTGAAGCTTTTACAAAAACTAGTTTTGAAGACTTGCATCTTCTTTTTTACAGTGTAAAAATAGAAACAAGTTCAAAGGCGACATTTAATTTCTTCTTACTCAACTTTGCATAAAAATATTTGAGTAATAAGTTTCTGATTGACACTCAGATAGCAATTATTTTTCATTATTAGTTAAAATCGAAGATTTTCATTTTAAGTCTTTATTCAGAATTTAAAAACCCATTTTCATGATCAAGATTTCATCGATTATTATGAATTTTGAGCTATACTTATTCACTGAAAATGAATAAATGCATAATCACCTTGTAGAGTTACGTATATAGCTTTATAGCTTCATAACAAGCCTGGGGGGCGGGGACATTTATATTACCAATCAATTGTATAAAATCAAGATGAATAGAAAACGACATTTTATCAACGTAAAAAGAGTCCGTATTAATGTATGCTTTAAAAAAATAAAACCTTAATATACACACATAACAAGTTAAAGTAAAGTTCATCGTACTTCCAGAAAACAAAAGGAAAGTAAAGAATGTAAAAAAAGGAGGAGGAAAAGGGTTTGATATGTTCATTATGCAGAATAAAATTCATACATTTTAAGATTCGATCCAGCAGAACTGGTCATCCACATGATATTTTAACCGATCTTTTAAGGCCATGATTGATGGTTTTTTGACGTAAAAATTAGTTAAAGGGCAATATAGAATATAATGGAATGAAGTTTAAAGTTTATTACATAAGCAGCAGGGAGAATAACCTTTACTTATCTGATAGAAATGCTGCTGAAATGGGCCATGACTTGTAAAAAATAGATACAAATATAAAACTTTGGGGATATTGTTAATGTACAACGTTAAACATAAATTAGAATAAAATCAATAAATGTTAAACAGGAAACATTTATGGCCTACAAAACTGAAATAAGCCATTTCACAATATTACGTCACAGTACATCTTGGATATTCGAGAAATTTGAAAAATGACAACAAAAGTAATATGGAATGATTACATGCTACTAAGGAGCTAACTGGGTACCCCGAAAATTAAAGAACTTTTTCCAAGAGATCAATTAATTTAAACCGCTTTCAGAATACCACCAGTCAGAGTACCACCCGTCCTGCCCCTACTCTACCGAAAAAGAAAGAAACGGCTGAACGAGTTTTTCTAATTTCCTTGGAAACCTATTTTAGGTTTTCACCAGATATTACTACATTACTCAAACAAAGCTCTTTCAGAATTATTAAATACGATTATAGAAATACAAAAAACAGATTTATTAAATACAGTTCTCTTTACGACCGCAGCTGGGGACGCATAGGAAGCTATAAAATCTGACCATAGGTTGTTAATACAGAATTATGTCCCATAAAGGTAAACGGAAATTAAAAGCTCCATAATTGATTTCCGGTAGTAAATATAAAGAAGTACAGCTTTAAAATTTTATCTAGAAACGTATTAACGATGCATTTGCAATTTGAAACAATAAAAAAACTTTTCGATACAAAAAAAAAAAAGAAAATCTAGGTACTGTGTCATATTAAAGAGACTCGATAACTTTGATGACGGTGAAAAATGATGGAAATATAAATTTCTCATCATCTTTGCTTAAAATAAATTTAGACATCCCTAATACTATATTTTGACAAAGTGCCGTAAAAATACAATAATTAAAATTATGCGAAAAAAGCGTGTAACTCTATTAATTTCCCTTTAAGTGACTCAGAGTTGCAATCTTTAGATCCATTTTTCTCAGTTCGTGTTTTTTCCGCATATGGGGCATTCTCACAATCTTTTGAGTTTCATGTCCCTGAATAATAATTTTTATTTTAATACACTTTTTTGTGTTTTTTTTTTAATTTCATATACTGGGGAACATCCCATTTCATGATTTTATAACAATATTAACGAGATAAATAAGTTTTGGACGATGGGGGTCCAAATACCATAGGTAAACCCCTATACCGTCCCGTGTCCCTGACGCTGATTTTTAAGTGTGGAGCTGTCTGTATAAAATTGTTTCAATCAAAGTAATTCGATGTAATTTTTTTCCGAAACTGGGACAATTGTTTTATATAAATATGTAGCAAAAAATTAATCTGCACACATTTTTACGGTTGATATTATTTTTTTAACTCTGTCCCTGGGTTTTTCATCCTTACCGTCCCTCTTGCTAAATTTATACAGAAAATCACTTCAGATGCAACCACAGAATTTTTTTCAAGTTTTTCTCATGCAGAAGTATGCTAGAGAGAAAATGTCTAAAATTCTTTGACAGGAAATTTACTGCAGAATTTAAATCAGCATTTAAATATCAATTTCAAGATCGTGTCTTTATTGGTAGTCTTACCGTCCCCAAGGTTTATTCCTGCACTTTTTGAGGTGAATAAAAAAAAAATAAAATTAATCCATTGTTAACAACTGTTTCTAAAAATCAATGAACATTGTGGCAATCACTTAGTCTTAACATGATTTGCCTAAAATAGGTGGTAATTTTCTTTACCGTTCTACCCTTACCGTCCTTTTTTTTTCCATTTCGTCCCTTTTTTCCTATACCGTCCCCTTTTTTTTACCTTACCGTCCCTTCTTTAATACCCCGGCAATGTTATACCAAAATTTTGTACTAAAAATACTACATTGTTATTATTTCTTATTTGAATGTCCTGTGGGTACTATGTAAATTCATTATAAGTAAAAATTTAGAAGAAAATAAAAAATTTTAGTGGTAAAATGGTAAGGAAAATTAAACTTGCAAAGTTTAATTTTCAGCTTAAATTTCCAAAACATAAGTTTAACATAAACCTCTGTTAAATAAACATTTTTTCGCTGCTGACCATTTTTTCTTTATTTTGAATCATTATTTTGAAGGCATTTGTCTATCAGATTAAAATGTTATTTTAGCAAGTTTAATTTCGCCAGATTTTTTTCCCCAAAAGTCAAAAGATTGTGAGAATGCCCCATATCAGTATGTTCTAAGTGACAAAACGTCACAAAGTATTTTTCAATTTACTCGTTAAAGTTTTGGGTGATTCTTACTGTGTATTTGGTAAAACTAAAAATAGGAATTTTAAGTAGTATAAATAGTTTATTTCAAAAAAAAAAAAAAAAAAAAAAGTTAAGCAAATATTCCTTTTAATACATTTATATATATGTCAGGAAATCTTATTATTATTTTTTTTAATCTTAAACTAATTATTTTTTTGGAAGACTGGTCGTTACAGTAATACAGCACACTTCTAAAATAGAAAGTATTCAGCAAAAAATATTTTAAAATTTTCAAAATTGTAGGGGAATAGTGGTTTTAACCCACAGGGCTGCCACAGACGTCTATTTTTTCTATTCTATACGTGCCACTATTAAAAAAAGAAAACAGATTTTGTGGTATATTTCTGTTGCAAAGTATGCCAATAATTTTTGTTTTGTGAAAGTGGTGTGAGGTAGAATTAAAAAATAGTCGCCTGTGGCAGCAATGAACTCATGAAATCAACAGGAGTACGAACTCATGTCACTTAAAATTTCAAATGTCAGCGTTTTTTGAAAACATGTTTTCATTAATTTGCCATTTTTATCTACAGAATAAAAATTTAATAATAATAAACATTACACTTCCATTTCTCATTAAATTTTTTATAGAAATCATGTCTAACAATGTTATGCACAGTTACGGAAATCCAAATAGCACTAGTCTGCAGTACCCCGTGCTAAATCGAAGTATGTTGTTCACGGATTAAATTAAATTCTTATTATTTGTTATTTTGTTAGACATGATTTCTAAACAAAATTTAATGAGAAATGGAACTATGATGTTTATTATTATTGAAATTTTCCTTCTGTTAATAAAAAATGCAAATTAATGAAAAGATGTTTAAAAAAAACACCGACATTTTAAATTTTAATTGACATAAGTTCGTACTACTGTTGAGTTCATGAGTTCAGGGCTGCCACATGCAACTATTTTTTAATTCTACATCACACCACTTTCACAAAACAAAAATTATTGGCATACTTTGCAACAGAAATATACCACAAAATCTGTTGTTGTTTTTTTTTCATAGTGGCGCAAACACCACAAAAAAAAGAAAAAAAAATCAAATTTTACTACCAAAATAAAACTTTTTCTTGAACATTTTCCTTCCTAAAAACATTTCACAATATGTTAAAAGGATATTCTAAAATGCCCAAATATAAAAAAGAGTTCAAAGGGTATCGAATTACTTTAAGAGGGCATGATCACTTGCGATTTCCAATAGAAACAGCTCATTCTTGAAATACCTTTTAATCGATTTCTTACAGTTTTCTTAGTAGCTTAGATATAAACGAATACGTCATTTCAAAAACCACATAAGTCACAGAATCAGAACTTTTCAGAAAAAAAACTGTATTATTCCCAAGTAAACGAATTTTTACGAATTGTTTTGAACTGATTATAGAGTTTGGACTTCAAAATTTGTAAATATCGAATAATTTTTATGATTTATTAATAATAAAAATAATAATAACAGAAAAACTGTCCCTAACTTATGTTGTTTTAGCAAGAAACGAGGTTAGGTTGTATTTAATTTGAACAAAACAGTCAAATTAAACATACATGGTGTGTTCACAAAGTTTCAAGACTGGTCTGAGAATACAAAATTTATTAAACATTTTTGTACAGCGAACTTAAATTTTTCGAAATGTGACCCTTGGGCATCAACACACCGCTGCCAGCATTTTCCCCTTGTTCACAGGCTCCCTGGAAGTCTTCGCGCGATCTTCGTGCTTTCAGGTCTTTCTTGATTCAGAGGAACAAAAAAAGTGTCTGGGAGCGAGATCGGGGCTGTAGAGAGGCTTGTGGCAGGGTTGTCACGTTAAACTTAGCCAAAACATTAACGGCTGCGAGCGACGTGTGAGAGGCCGCATTGTCCTGGTGAACAATCCAATTGTCTCTGATGTCTAGACGGACGCGCCGGGTCAGGTCAGTTTTACGCTGGAATGCGCCTCCATTTGAAAGATAGAGCCCGGCGCGTCCTCCCAGACATCAGAAACGATTGGATTGTTCCCCACGGCAATGCACCCTCTCATAGCCCTCTCACCGCTCGCAGCCGCCAAAGTTTTGGCTAAGTTTAACGTGGAAATACTGCCGCAAGCCATCCTACAGCCCTGACTTTGCTCCCAACGACTCTTTTGGTTCCCTTAGATCAAGAAATACCCGAAAGGGAAGAGGTTCGACACAATTCCAGCGATACAGGCAGCTTCGACGAGGTCCCTCAACAGCCTTGCGACCGAAGACTTCCGGGGAGCCTATGAGTAATGGAAAAAACGCTGGCAGCGGTGTGTTGATGCCCAAGGGTCATATTTCGAAGAATTTTTGTTCGCTGTACAAAAATGTTTAGTAAATTTTGTATTCTCAGACCAGTCTTGAAACTTTGTGGACACACCTTCTATAATCAAAATTAATGAAGATAACACTTATACAGGAGCATTGTTACGTTTTAATATCATTATGGTGCGAAATCATATTCTTCATCATTCTCAATTTGATTATCTTTCCCAATGTTGAAGATAATCCAAACTAAATATGTTTTGATAAAATGGCATATATTCTTCCAGAATGATATTTTGAACTCGTTTTAAATCGTCTGATTTTTCTCTATTAATTCAAACTTTCCATGCATAGGCTTTGGCTGATGGAAGTGACACAGGGTTTTAAAGTTTTTTCATCAAGATAAATGTATCTTTAACCTATACATCAATGCATTCCTCGGCTATGGTAGTATCTTTTTTATCAGAATCATAGTGAAACTCTTATATATCGAAGGAGCAAATGTTGTTTTGTTCTTTTGGAACACTTTTCCCGTACGATTTTGTTGACAAATATGTTTTTTTCATGTATAAAGTATTCCATCATTCCTTGAAGTGCAAAACATCTTCAGTTTTCAGTTGTTTGACTGTAAATGTTGAACTGGATTTCGAATCCAAATCCATGTGTTCTACTAGAACGTAGATACGATCATGATTTCTAACATTTTTTTATCGCCTCAAAATCGCGGTGATTTGGTAAAAAGGAATGACCGCGTACCGGAAAGTACTGATAATTTTTTTCAAATAGTCTGGAGTCAGTCAAAGCCAACAAAAATTTCAACATCTTATAGATTTTATTTTGCCCAGGGCAACTATCGGAAAACAGATATAAATTCTTAATATGTGATCCAATATTATTTTCAATAGAATGCAACAACATATAGCAAACCTCATTTGCCCCCTTGCTAGCAATGCCTTCCTGATACATGTAAAATGTCGATTTACCTTTTTTAAGATATTTTATGCCAAAACAATGAACCCATAGTTTCCGTAAATAAATAAAAAAAAATTGTATTGGTACGTGTGGTAGTGGTAGATATTGCATAAAATCGAATGTTATGTTTCCAAAGTCATCTGGTATTGCATGTAAAAACCAATTAAATCGTTGACTTATGTCGTTTAAGTAATGAACGAAAATTAGAAGATATTGTTTGAAGAGGAAGGAATACACTGACTTATATGGCTATTACCCAGATCCTGACTCTACCTTTAAAGAAACATTTGCGAAAAAAATATATATTGGTAAAAACTTGACTTATGTGGTTTTTGAAATGACCGATTCAAATGGAGCGTCCACCAATAAATAAGAACAACAAGAACGAAAAATCATACATCAGGCACAGACTATGAATCACTTTACAACACTAACAGACGGTTATTAAGAAGTTTAATTTTTTATATAAAATGAAATCGGTCATATTCCGTGCTGTAACCGAATTATTTCGGGAATCTCTGTAAAAAGAATGATAAATGATGTGCACTCCATAACATATAGAAAACATGTTGTAGTGATCCTTCTTAATTTCATTATGTTTAAAGTTTCATAAGATCATCAAAATGCATCGCAAACGGTCTAGTCCATATCAATGATTCATATCAATTTCATTATTCTGTTGTATTGTAGCATCATTAAAATGCATCGGAAACTATTTTTCTACATAGAAACCTTTTCTGTGTCCTTGTAAACGAACTATAACATTTAATCATTTTATTTTCAATTCCGAACATTATGTAGTAAACTATAATAACATATAAAAATTTCATAGCAATTCGAGTATATTAAGGAATTGGTTGGTTGGTTGTATGGGGTTTTATGGCGCAAAGTCCCTATAGGGACATGCTGCGCCAAATTAAGGAATTGGAGCACGGATCGACAGACAAGCAAACAAAATTCGTAAGTAGATTTAACTTTGTTGTTAGAAATGCAATTGTTACGGATTTCGCAAAAAATCCTAGTTTTTTTTGTTAATTCAACGTTGTCAACAATAAATTAATTTTTAAGAAAAACTCAATGATCGAAATACAGCTAAGTACACTGACCACCAAAAGTTAAGGAACAGGGACTGGATGCTTTCGATCGAAAATGAGATATTGAGATAACGAAAAATCATTTTAAAAACTAAAGAAGTTAATTCCTAAATCAGCAATAGAAAGCGTACAATATATTTATTCTGAATGAATTGGATAAAATACAATCTTTATCCAGGCGAAACATGAGTTTATACTATTATCTAATTACAGATTATTTACATGACCATAATACACTGGCTTCCAAAAGTTAAGGAACAAGGACTGGGTGCTTTCAATTGTACATAGTTCGTCGAATACCTACCAAAATTATTGGCGAATAGTTCTTGAACTTCTGAAATGTGAAGAATTGATTTCATATTTCTCGGTGAAGATTTAGTCGGGAGGGCAATTAGGGGGCTAATAATAAATTTAATAATAAAATAATTTTTGCGATCACCTATGTAACAGAAAATGCTGAAAATGGTTTGTCAGAGTGCTAAATCACTATTTGGGTCCTCTGCTCAACGTTTGTGTGCATTTGTGTAAGCATAGCACTCATATTCGTGAAGATATTATTATGTCCCTGAAAATTCAAAAGTTTTTTGTTTAATCATGCAGAGTTTTCAACCAAGTTTAATAGAACTTTCCGAAAACCTGACAAAGAACAGTAGCAACAGTATACTGCAATTATTACGTGAATATATTTAATATTTGATGAGACATGAGCGTTTGTATGACATAATTTTTAACCGCGCATGCGTAGAAGATTTCAAAATTTCTATTTCATAATTTGGTAGTTAGCTATTTTGGGCAACTTTTATAAAAAGTCCTGGCAAATATTGCGAAAACTCAGAAAGATATAGTGAGCTGATTGAAACGTTGTGGAAAATCCCTTATAATAAATCTATTTTTAGAAAGCAACTCACTATATCCCCCCCCCCTATCTTTTTGAATTTTCGTGATATTTGACCGGACTTTTTACAGAAGTTGTACAAAATAACTGACTACCAAATTATGAAATAAAAATTTTGAAAGCTTCCACGCGTGCACAATTAAAAATTATGTCATACAAATGCCCATATCTCATCAAATATTCAATATATTAATGTTTTAATTGCAGTATACTGCTGCTACTGTTCTTTGTCGGGTTTTCGGAAAGCTGTATTAAATTTGGTTGAAAACTCTGTATGCTATAAACAAAAAACTTTTGAATTTTTCACTGACACAATAACATCTTCACGAATATGAGTGCTATGCTTACACAAATGCACATAAACTTTGAACAGGACCCAAATAGTCATTTCACACAGTGACAAAGCATTTTTAGCATTTTCTGTTACATAGGTAATCGCAAATATTATTTTATTATTAAATTTATTATTAGACCCCTAATTGTCCTACTGACTAAATCTTCAGCTAGTAGTATTAAATCAAATATGTTCTTTACATTCCAGAAGTTCAAGAACAATTCGCCAATAATTTTGGTAGATATTCGACAAACCGTGTACAATTGAAAGCATCCAGTCCCTGTTGCTTAACTTTTAGAGGCCAGTGTATAACACCAATAGAAAAAAATACTGAAACCGCTTCGGTAGTTCCCGAGGAAAAGATACATCACTATCAGCTGTTTTCCATAGAAGTTCTCAACTGTTGTTTCCCCCTTAAATATATTTTTCGTGAAAGCTTTGAATTATTATTTCAAAATATTTCTTCAAGTTGTTTATCGTTTATATCTTTGCTTTATTCACAGCTTCTTTCAGGTCGGGAATCCTTTTATAATTTTAAATTTTGACAGTTTAGTCTTTTAACCCATAATTCAATGTCAATATTGATATAACCTTGAAATATATCACGAATGATCTCAAGGATTTCGAACAAACCTTTCATGGGATTTTGTGGAAACCTTTTGCTTCCAAATTCTACGTAAGAATTTTGCTTCGATTCATATTTTATATGAATATATTTATGTTGTATATTTTAGCTTAAAATCTGCATTCTTGAAAAACGTTTTAGGTCGTTTATTTATTTTATTTCATGAAAAGCATAACATTTTATTGTTAGTTTAAAAATTGTGCTCGAAATATTCCCTACAGTTTTATGTTTTTTCGTCGTTTTTAAAATTTAGGTTGAAAAAGTCGGATTTTTTGTGGTTAAAAATTTTACCTTTTCACCAATAAGTGGTGCTGTCGTGGTTCCTGCTAAGGATCGACCGAACTAGGTTTTAAGACAGAAACCGAATTACGGTAACCTTCCTGTTTTCGGCCGAAAACGAAAATATCCAATTTTTTCAAAGTAATTAATACATGCATAAATATACATATTAATTAATTAATGTCACGTGTTTGTTAAATATGCATAATTATTAATTAATGATACGTGTTTATTAAATATGCATAATTATTAATTAATTACACGTGTGTCATACATTGGCTCCCTATGCCTCTGACCAAAGCTTTTTTTTTAATTTTCATATAAAATGAAATGTAATTAAATTCTAAACGTCACAGAATGATTTTCTAATTATACAAATTTCATCTAGGGTAATTCTAGGATAGATGGCCATAGAGGAGAGATGGCCAGTCTAAATAACTAAAAAACTATACCATAGATTGCAGCATAAAATTTGATCGTAAGAAATAGTTCAACGTGTTCATTCATAGCGACGTGCTACTGTGTTTTTTCAATTATAAAAAGAAAGTGTAATTTTAATGTTTATTTAATTTAGTGGTTGGATATTTTTGTTGAGTTAGGTATCTGACTGTTTTGCTGTACTTATGTTAATTTTTTTTTTTACTATAAAGACTTGTAAAGCACGTATATAATCCAATCTTTGCTTTTAAGTCTAAAACAAAGTCATAGAATGGCGGAGTGATGCTTTAAATTGGGTGGCAATCGGTCCATTAATTTTAGGAGAGACGGCCCTATCAAATCGATGAGAGACGGTCATCTATAATCAATATTTCAAAATTATACGGAGTCAGTATTTTAACTAAATATAATTATTTTATAATTATTTTTAAAATAATTATATATTTTTTATATTTATAATTATATTAATTGATATTTTAATTTTAACTAATATAAATATTTCAATAGCAATAATATAATAGGTCCTAACGATGGATTTGTGTTTCAGAAAATATTGAAAAACTTCGAAAACGTTCGTTCCAGAAACAAATAAAGTTGATAAATAAACTTAAAACCGTGAAAAAATCTAAAATAAATGCGAGAAAAAACAAAAACATGACACTTCTAGTAGCGAAGAAGATTAAATACGTTTGAAATTATTGGATTCTACAGAATACGAGGGAACAGAATTCGATGAGGATCACTGTGTTGACTGTGGAGAAGAATATAATACCACAAGCAAAAAGGATTAATGCATACAATGTATAAGGTGCCTGAAGTGGTTGCTTGAAAGGTGTACAAACGAGCAAAATCTTTGCCGAAAATGTGATAAAATATTACTAAAAGAGAAGGATTGAAATTATACTTCAAATTTTGTTTATTCAAATTTTATTCACTGATTTTCCATGATATAATTGTATCTTTACAAATTTCTATGTGTTTTTTTTATGATAACTACATGAAATGTATTATTTTTTGCTATTTTAACTTCATTTTTTCTTTCTTGTATTGGATGGCCATCTCTCCTCGGCTTGAAGGAGAGATGACCATCTGCCATTTTAATTTCAATTTTGTTTCCCACTTTTTGTTCTCGATATTTAATTATTTTTTGTCCAACGTATGATGAATATGTGTATAAGAATTTCAAATATGCATAAATATTTCTTGTATTTTCATTCTAAGAATTTTTATTTCAATCTTTAAAATCTATGGCCACCTATTCTAGAGTTACCCTAATTAAAAGATATTTTAGATATACGTACCTGGATTTATCTTTTATAATGATTTTTGTAAAAGATCATCTGTTATACTAGAACTTTGTTAATGAGTATTGGAAACACTTCTGCGGTTTCAAACTAAAACTATTCTATTACTGTTAATTCGGCAGCTTTTTATGAGCACATGAAAAGCGTCTTCAAAATTTAGTCATATATGTATTGCTTGCTTTATAATTTTCACTCACGTCTTGAGTCACTCGTAAACAGTGAAACTCATAGCAATAAATAAAGAGTGTCTCATTTCGGCAGATACAGCTCAAATCAACGAGTAATTTTGAAAATTCCCGAAGGAAGAAACGAGATTTCTGGAATATAGATAGTTTCGATCCGGCCGAAATATCGGCAGCATTTTTGCCGAAAACGAATTTTCGGTGAAATTCAGATTTTAGGCCGAATACGAAAACGAAACCGAATTTTCGCTCGATCTCTAGATCCTGCACTGATGAAACAGATGCGCAGCAGCGGGCCGATTGTCACCACTAAATTTTAATACGATTCTTCCCTTTATAAAATTTCAGAAATTCTGCCAGTAAATAAGGCGAAGAATACTATTTAAATTTAGTGGTGACAATCAGACTGCTGGTGCGCAAATTCCCAGTACTGTTTCCATTATTAAAAATGATTAAAAAAAAATAGATAAGCTCAAAATGTATTTATTTACACTTCAGAGTAGTGTGTAGCAGAAGAGTAATGTATGCACTTTAGAGTAATGCAAATAAATGCCTCCTGTATAATATGAATGTTTTGCAATTATTGAAAACATTTTAATTGTAATAAGTCGAAAATCCGTAAAAATGTGAAAAATTTTTCTTCTGCCATAAGACATTTCTGCTCATTGACAAATTTTCTGTTGAAAATTGCACTCCGATACGGCAAATTGTTAAATTTGCTTGCATTTTTGAAATGTGAACAGATTTATGGATAGTGTTGCCAATGTGAAACCTTCGACTTAAGGGTGGAAGTGGTAGAGTGGAACTCCAGTCAAGCGGATGCTCAAGTAGAATTCAAATCATATATTTATAAAATTATATAAAATAAAATTATACTTCTTGCTTACTACTTGGAATACAACTACATTATTTTTGGGTACGTTACAGCTTACGACAATGTCTATTTAAAGCATAAGTTCAGCAAACCTAAGATTAACATATAATCTTATAATGAATTCGTTATCAATATAAATTAAGTGTCACTTAGTAATAGTTCTTGCAAAAACAGCTGTCTCTGTTTTTCTCGTACACAATAAGTTATTCTCCGTTCCTTTTCCCTCACGGTTTTTACCGCAGAAAGATAATCATGCCGGAGTTGGCAGACGGTTTGTTTTTCCTGCGGACTTGTCCGAAATCGCCGTCCCACTCAAAGAGAAACTTTCTCTCCCTGGGATCACAAACTCAACTCCTTATTTTAGCCTCTCTTCCGCTTCTCGTTAACTTGCCTTTCTTAAAACAAAGGCTACCTATCGTCCACTCAGAGCCTAGGCGGCATGAAATCACTAACAAGCTTAGATATCATAGGTTAGGAGGAGAAAGTTTCACATTTAGTTTCACTTTCAGTAAGTCCTGGGAAAACGCGGCAAGCTTGCTACTTAAAAGGGATTCCACAACTCCCACTCTTTTCATCTCCTTGCCTTTTATTCTACCAAAAAGTGAGAATGGTTAAGAGGGATCGATTCTTTTGATCATCTCCTGCAGAAATCAAGACTTAGAAAATTTTTTGAGCTAGAATAATTATATATGCGCTTTCCTATACAGAGTTTTCTTCGAATATATATGGGACTTTTCTGTGAATTACATTGAATTCTTCACACCAGGTGTCCAGCGTAAATAAGGGCTTCAAATGCTCTGGACACCACTAATTTCTTACAGTTTATTTCGCCATCTTTAATCGCAGATAATTCTGCCATAAGATAAGGCGAAGAAACATGCTTTAAAATGCTGGTGTCCAGAGCATTTGGAGACCTGTTTACTCAGGACACCCGGCCACTCTACTTATGGAGCACTTGGTAAATCTGGAAACTATCATGAATATCCTTAAGAATCTAGAACAGTGACCTACGAGAAGCTAGAACAGTGGCCTACGAGAAGGTAGAACAGTGGCCTACGAGAAGCTAGAACAGTGGCCTACAAATGCCTACGAGGAAGCTGAAGCAAACGTGAAAACTGTTCGTTATGCACGAACATTGTTACAACCTTAAACTATGAATGCTTGCATTAAGAAATTTCGGTATATTTTCGTCGACTGGCGATAGTCGAATGTAAAATGCTTAGAGAAATGTAGTGATGCAAAAATTATACAGCTTTTAATTTCCACAATGATTTAAAAGTTTTTATTGTAGTTCTTTAACCCTTTCAGGGGCAAGGTACTTCTATTCGTCAAAAGCTGAAATGAGTGAATGACACCAGAATTTATGAACATATTTATTTCAAAATAGGAAAAAGCTTTTGTACACGTACTGATGCAAAAATTATACAGCTTTTAATTTCCACAATGATTTAAAAGTTTTTATTGTAGTTCTTTAAACCTTTCAGGGGCAAGGTACTTCTATTCGTCAAAAGCTGAAATAAGTGAATGGTGCCAGAATTTACGAACAGATTTATTTCAAAATAGGAAAAAGCTTTTGTACACGTACTTAATAGAAGAGAACTTTTCATTCCAGTGAAAATCTGGTGCTAGTGTGGCATTTGCGAATTAAAATTAAGTGGTCCAAAAATGAACTTCGCCCTTAAAGGGGCTAATTATATGTTTAGTTATACACTGTTAAAAATTGTTTGCTGGATTGAACCAACTTTTGTGCTGCAGTAGCTGCAAACACAAAACGATGAAATCTCGATCCAACGTTTGGAGCTCCAATTGATCCAAATCGCCAAATATTGGAATGGAAATTCTCCATCTTACGGTTGTAGGAACTGCAGCTCAAAAAGTTAATTCAATCAGCACAACATTTTTAGCTATGTATGAATTATATTATTAGAATAAGATGAATTATCATATCCACCAAAACATAACTAGTGTTGTAATCGTAATAAAAAGAGGGTATACGCGATAGCAGAGGGTATACGCGATAGCAAAGGTTATACGCTGTAGTTTTCCTTAAGGAATAGACGATTATACGAAGCTTTTAAAAAAATCCTGAAGATGCAAGGCGTGTATCACAGTATAGCCCTGGGTATGACTGGTTTCCTGTTAACATGGAAGTACAGACTTTACTTTAACACGTTCAAGCCGGCGCCAAAATTCAGGTTTTTCGCTGTGAGACGGCGCTCGAATTCATATTTCGCTTCATCTGGCGGTGCGGTATTGTCACTTATTCAGACACTGTATGTAATGGCCCACCCCTCTCATATTTATTGAACTGAACTCGAATATAACAAACAGAGTTGATTGTGAATGTCTGAATGTTCGTAAGGAGTAAGCAAATTACAAAGACATGATTTTATAGACTACATATGTACGAATTTAATATAAAATGTCTTGCAATCTAAAGAAATATGGACAACATGATATACAGGGTGATTAAAAAAAGATGGGAAAAATTTTAAGAGGTGATAGTACACACCCAAACAAACATTTTGTATCAAAGAATGCATGGTCGAAAACTAAACGTAAAAAAGTTAGAGGGCGCCAAAAGTTATGTTCTTATACGAGGTAAAAACACACAATGAACGATTAAGTTAAGTTACGAAAACAAATTTAATGGCATTTGATTACAATAAGTGCTCAAAATATTGACCGGCAGCTGTTATGCACGCAGTACAACGTCGAAGAACAGATTGGCGAATTTTCTGAAACACACCAGGCATATCGCGAACTTTCCCTACAACAGCCGAAAGCTTGGCGACAAGTTCTTCTGCTGATTCAATGGGAGTCTCATACACAAGAGCCTTTAGCTGTCCCCACAAAAAAATCGAGACATGAAAGATCTGGCGAGCGCGGTGGTGCATAGTGTGTTTCAGAAAATTCGCCAATCTGTTCTTCGCCGTTGTACTGCGTGCATAACAGCTGCCGGTCAATGTTTTGAGCACTTATTTTAATCAAATGCCATTAAATTTGTTTTCGTAACTTAACTTAATCGTTCATTGTGTGTTTTTGCCTCGTATAAGAACATAACTTTTGGCGCCCTCAAACTTTTTTACGTTTAGTTTTCGACCATGCATTCTTTGATACAAAATGTTTGTTTGGGTGTGTACTATCACCCCTTAAAATTTTCCCCATCTTTTTTGAATCACACTGTATATGCATTTCTGTAAGGTAGAAGCCATGCCCTTAGTCAATGATATTTTTTTAATGAAAACGAGAATTCTCGTTTACCGTCGTGAATGTATTAAGTTTATAATAATGAATTGTTTTTACTACAGAATTTTCGAATATTCAAGTGTGACCCACCTGTAGTGTACGCCGTCTATAGCTTAGTCGAGTGTGACACACCTGTAGTACACGCCTTCAATGGAACAGCCGAGTGTGACCCACCGGTGATGCACGGCGGCGTGAACGTGTTAAAAGGAATGAATATTTTATGCACATAGCATTTTGTAAAGATTATTTAATTAATATTTAAATTACATAACTTTTTCTTTTGAAAACTAAACTATATAACTACAAAATCTATAAATCCTAAATCGATGCTTAAATAGTTTTAAAATCATAGTTTTATAGCATAGAATTAAAGTTGTTTTTATATTTTTGGTTCGACAGGTTCGATAAATTTTTCAATATCGGTTAACGTAGTTTTTAACTGATTTCCTGGTGTCAGATACATTTTAAGTTTGTTCACATTTACAATCTTAATATTACCGTCAACCGGGGCTACTTTGGGCCAGTTTTTACTGGTTCCACACACATTTCCATTATTAAAAAATATTTTATGTGATTTTTCAGCGTCGAAATGGAGTTGTAAACAATTAACATGAAACAATGAAGCAAATTGTATGATTTTAAAGAAGAAAGTTTTGATTTATTTTTTATTTTTAACAATTTTTAAAGATTTGGAACAAAGTAGCCCCTGCTGGTGGCTTCTTTGGTCCATTCACTTAGTTTTATATAAAATGAATACATTTCATATGTAAATGAATACAGTTTGATTGAAACACCATTATAATAGCATTTGCTAATAAATTAATACTGCAAATTCTATAAACAAATGCTTTTTTTTAAACTTTTAAACACAATAAACCAATTGTTAATATTAAAGAAACGAGAGACAGTTTTCGTCATGTTATTCACAGCAATTGAAACAAAAAACAATTAATGTAACATTTTGCAACAATAACATTTGAAAAAAAGTTACTAAAAACATGTTTTAAGAGATTTGGTTGTATAAAAGGCATTTCTAAGTAATTGGGTTTATTTTCGGACCAAAAAAACGCCTGGCACAAAAAAGCCCCGAAATACTAATTTTCATGTTAGCTTTATGAAGACGTAAAATTTTTCTGTCAAAATAAAAAGTTAAAGGAAAAACTATGATCACACATGGGTTACAGGTTACTAAAGGTAATATTTTGACACTTATCTTATTTGTAGCTCTTATCCAGATTGTTTCACTATAGAAAGTTTTGAGAGTTAAAATTTACACACGAAAACAGTTGTTCACACATCCAGTGTTGCCACTAAAAAAATTAAATTACCCCCAAACTATTCAAATACACTATAGTAGGGTATAAAATATTTTTCAAGGGCAAAAACTCCAAATTATCTTGTATTGTTTGTTCAATACAAAAAATATAAACTTTTTTATGGGCTGGACCAAAGTAACCCCGCAAGGGCCAAAGTAGCCCCCCGGTTGACGGATTCGATTTTCTCTACATTATTTATTTTACTATTACTTGATGCAACTGCATTTTCTTATCTTTTTTGGTTGATTGTTTCTTCTATTAAACGTGATTCATTCATTTTGCAAGTAAATTTCCAAGAAGAATTCCTTTTGTGGTATATTTTTGGTACAAAATATTACTAAAAGGGATATTCAGATTTGCAGTATTTCTCATAGGCGGGTTAAATAACAAGGGAAAATATTGCGATTAGCAGGGAATTTAAAATGTTTGCATTAGACGAAATTTCAGTTTAACTGTGTTTATATTAACCGGATTCAACTGTAATGGTATAAAATAGAAAACATACGTTATTAGATTCTTTCATTGAAAAAAAATGTTTCTTTTGAAACCTTATTTTGCAATATTTTACAATGTTAGAGTTTTTTATTTTTACTTAGCGTCATTTTCATAAATTTAGTATGTCCTTTCATTTTTTAACGCCTCAACAAATTTCATAATTCTGGATAAAATCCTCAATAAAATGGCCAGTACGCATTTTGGTACCTTAAATGTTTGACATTTTTCAGGAATTATTTGACTTGCCTACAACAAAATTTGCAGTTTTCCTGATTTCGGCTTCAGTTCTTGAGCTGCGGTACATTTGACACATGAAATTGTTCCCACTGCTCTTTCATAAAAAATCTTGCTATTTTAGCGCAGTGCTTAAATTAGCACTTTTAAGCACAAAGGAGAAATGTTAAAAAATCAAAGAAATGAGTGGACTGTTTGTTCGAGGCTGAACCAATTTTTGGTGGTGTAACCATAAAATAATGATATCAAATATTTAGGGCTATGGCCGAACCAGAGCTACAAATGTTCTTAGGAAATTTTACTATCTTATGGTTGCAGCTTCTGAAGCACCAACAGTTAGTTCAAAAGTATGATACAATTTTAAAAAGTGTAAGACATGAAAATCTAGATATTAAAAAATACACGATACAAATTGTTAAACAACACATAAAAAACTTCTAATAGTTTGATCTATTTAGATTGTTTCATTAGAGCTGATGTGGTAAAGTAACCAGAAGGTGTTCTTTTCTTTTCGAGCACAGTGTTCACTTTAAAGGCATATCTACATTTAACGGGATAATGTATTATGATAAGCTGATCACTTCTTTAAAACAATTCATCAACATTTAAACTTTTAAGAACTAAGTAAGATAAGTACCGTTTCTAAAAAAGACGACATTCGGTAACTTTTGCTGTGGTCACATCAAGCTGTTAAAATTATTTTGTGTAAGTTTAATAAAATTTTGGTGCTGTGGTAGCTCCAACCAGAAGGTGAAATATCGTTAAAACATTTGGAACTGTGATTCAACCGGATCCCCGAATTTTGGAACAATATGTCAACATCATATGGTTGCAGCTGCTACAGCACCAAAATGTGGTTCGAAATACCACAAAATGTTTAACGTGCAATGAAAGTATCTGAGACAGTGTACAAAAATCTATGAACAGATATAAAAGCAAATGCATAAAGAGAATTTGATTTTGTTATTGTTAGCAAGTGTTTTGTTAAAGATATTAGCAATTGTATTAATACTCTCATACATGGAAACGATATATGAAGTTGTATATATGAGCCCACATCAAAACGATATATGACCTCTCATCGAGCTGCGAATGTTTCTTTTATTCATTTCCTAACCTGATGGATAATGTTTTTAAAATGCATCAATAGATATCAGAATTATTTCCTTTTCGAATATTCATTTGGAAACTACACCACTAACAAATTTTCTTCCTTTCTGTACTAGAGAAGATTTTCTCAAATAATGTATGCTTCTGTATTTTAATCAACATATAACAGATTTTTTTTAAAACTTAATAACGGTTAAAAGCAAAATTTTAATACTTGCAAACGATATATCAGAGACCTTTTGTATTTTTATTATAAATGTGTGATTATTTAAAATACAACATTATTTTATCATAATAATCCCTTTTAAATCTATTTTATAAGCATAAATTATCTTTTTTATTCTTTTAAAACTATTTCATGATTGAAAGGGTTAAGAATTAAAAAGAAATATATTAGTTCTGAGATTCTTTTCATCGTTTAAAAATAACAAGAATGTCTCTGTAGGACTTCCTATTGAAATGAAATATGAATAAAAAATGCAGAACAAAATCTTTTAAAGTTTTCCTGTCTTGAAATTAAACGGAATCGATTATGATAATGAAGTTTCCGAACGCTTGCAAACATGATATGATATATTAAAAAGTTCTGCAAATGCAATTAAATTTGAATTGTAGTTTGAAATCTTTAAAAAATGTAAAATTACTTTCAAATTTGTGTTTTCGTTTCTTTTAACTTTGGCTACAATATTTTGCTATAGGTGGTAAAGAGCTAAAAAAACAAGAGGGATTATTTCTATTGTCTTTATTATGTTTAAAATGCAAATAATTATATTAAGGAGTAAAAATGTGAATCATGGGAGGAATTAAGTGGTACAAAAATGTAAATCCCCATGATTAAAAAGGCAAAAGGGATTACTTTAAATGTTCTGATTATATTTAAGAGGCAAGTAATTGTATTAAGAAATTATATATATACAATATGCCCACTAAAATCCCTTGTCACCCTTATAACTTCGGGACGGCTGCTCCTGTATCCATAAAAGTGGTGTCTAGGTAATTAGTATTCCTATCTCGTAAAGAGATGTAAAAAAAGTGATTTACAAAGTTGTACAGTACTAAATCGCACTAAATCGATGATGCTCTACAACTTTCTAAATCGTTTTTTCCATATCTCTTTCTGTTTTTGAGATATGAATACTAACTCGGCAATGCTCCAGAAGGCGGCGCCGTAGGCGGTTTCACTCAGTACCGCATGGCTACTTTACTTTACCTAGACACTACTTTTATGAATATAGCAGCAGGCTTTCCGATGTTAAGAGGGTAAAGGGACTTTAGTGGGCATACTGTATATATATATATATATACTATACTGTATATATATATATACAGTATAGTATATATTATACTGTATATATATATATATATATATATATATATATACTGCTCAAAAAAATTTGGGGAGCACATGGTTTTAACGAAATTACGCAAATATTTACACCGATAAGTAACGTAAAGTAAAACATCCATAATTTAAAGTGTTGTAGAAAACAGATAAAGAAAACTTCACATGTAAATTATATTTTATGACGTCAAAAACTAGAAAAAGGAGATAAGTGCAGAAATCGGGATTTTGCAGAAACGTCTGTTTCACTGGCTCAGTTGTAAAATTCAATTGCTCAACTTCTGTTTTGAGAAAAGGGGGCTTGAAAATGTCACAACAACATGATTTACCGCAATCCATGGCTTGACGTGTTATCGGAACAGTTGAATTTGTGGAAGCACAACGAAATATAGTGGACGCTGTTGGAGTCGCAAGAAGTGTCCATGAAAGGCTGTGGAATCGATTCCAACACACATGGAATTGTACTCATCGACAAGTGCAAGGTCGAAAATGTGCTAACACAGAAACTGATGACCGATATATCCTGTTAACAGCTCGTCAAGACGGAACGGGCAATTCTACTCAGCTGCAAACACAGTTGTTCTTGGCCCCAGTACGAAGGGTGTCCAACCAAACAGTCCGAAATAGGCTTTATCAGGGTTGTCTCTATTCTCGTAAGCCAATGGACGGTATTCCGTTGACTCCAAGCCACTGTGCTGTCCAAAGAAGGTGGGGAACTGAGCATCGAGTTTGGAGGCAACGTTGTTGGAGTCAAATTCTGTTTACAGACGAGTCCCGATTCAGTCTGGATGTGACATCTGATATGTTTTGGCATAGAAAGAAAGAGGCACTCAAAATAATCCCACATTCTTTCGTGAAAGATCACATTACATACGAGGTGGGTTGATGCTATTGTTTGGAATCAGCATAGGTGAACGTACGGGCCTGCATATCATTCGGAATGGAAATTGGACGGTCCGAAGTTATACGGACAAGATACTGAGACCTCATGTCTTATTTTATGTTGCAGCAATTAGTCATTTCGTTTTTTCCATGCATGATTATGCCGGACTTCATGCAGTTCGCCGTCCCACCAGTGGCCGAGAGGTTCTGCTCTCGAAGCTGGTAGATGGGAGGTGCTGGGTTCGATCCCAATCGCGCCCGTCGGCCTAATCGTTCGGAGTTTTCGTGGTTTTCTTCGAGCCGTGGATCTTCCATGCGTTAATACGGATTAGGTTCCCTTAGAAAGACCCCCACGGAGGGCACTCCCCCCGGGCCTATATCCCTCGTGTAGATAATTGGCCGTCAAAAATCAACCCAACTCATGCAGTTCGCCTTGTGGAAAACATGCTTGAAGCTAAAACAATACAGCGTATGGAATGACCAGCATGTTCTCCTGACCTAAATCCGATCGAGCATGTTTGGAACATACTCAGACGACGCATTGCCGCGAGACCGAGGCTTCCTTTTACTGTCCGGAACTTGGAGATTGCAATTCTTGAGCAGTGGAACAGTATTCCCCAAAGTCTTATCGATAACCTCATCGCATCCATGGAAAACAGGTGTGCAGCAATCTTTGCTGTTCGAGGAGACCCCACGCCATATTAAAAATATTGCATCATTTCTAAACAATACTTTTTTTATCATTTACATGAAACCAAATTGTTGCCTAAACCATCTTTTCATGTTCTTTTCATCATTTCAAAGAATAAAAGCTCCCTTACCATTTTTTGCGTCTTTTTTTTTGTATTGCGCGTTGATACACGTGTACTATCCATTTTATGCCTATACATGGCTGTCTTGCAAAGTTCTCTTCACTTTTTTGCTTGCTCCCCTATTTTTTTTAGCAGTGTATATATATATATATACAACGTGGACCTAATTAAACTGACAATACTCAGTGTGGTCTTTAGCGCGATCTAATTCCGAGAAAAAAAATGTAACTCAAATTTCACCACTAGGGGAATATGTGGCGCTGTGTAACAGAAAAGAGAGTTTTAAAAAATTCAAAATGAATACTGAAATAAAATTAAATTTCATTTAGCACATTTAAAGATTTAATATTGATTCTGCATTTTTAGGTAGGTTTCGTATGAAATACTACCTATTGGGATCGTTCCTATGTTGAAATTTGTGAAAAATGTTTGCAGATCTGCACCGATCATTACTCCTAGAACCCAAAACCACCCTCAGTAAAAAACTTTATCTATCTATCTATCTATCTATCTATCTATATATATATATATCACTTTCTTCTGGACACGATAACTTTCGTAATTCTGCACCAATCTCTTCCAAACTGATACATAAAATCAAAGGGCATAAAATCTCGGTCAAGTTCATTAATGGGCAAAATCGGACCAAGGGGATGGAAATAGGGAGGGGTTTTGTGAAAACCGAAAACCCCATAACTTCTTAATTTTTGTACATATCAAATCAGTTTAAAGTTTTTATTACTTCTAAAATAGTGCCAAAATATTATGTATCACAGATTTTTGAGAAAGTTAAAAATGGGCTCAAGGAGCGCAAAAAACAGGGTTTTTCTGAGAAAAAAATTCATAACTTCGTCAATTCTCAAGATATCAATTCCAATTAATTTTATTATAAATCTCCTTAATATTATCTACAACTTTTATATTCACAAGTTTTTGATAGGACCCATTCGTACCGCAAAAAAAAATAAATAAATAAAAACGAAAACAAAAAGGGGGTTTGAAGAAGTAAAAAATCCATAGCTCCGTCAATTCAAAAGATATAAAATCCCCATGAATTTTTCATATATCTTCTTAATATTGTTTACAACATCTATATAGACAAGTTTTGGATACGACCAATTCTTACAGCAAAAACAAATTAAAAATACATAGCGGTTGAAGAAAAAAATCATCTAAGTAAGGGTGTATTCAAATCCAAACTGCGTATTTTCTGACTCATTTTACAATTCATTTTTGCTCTCAAAGGCTTCCAATTGGTACGTTTTCTTACTCGGAAACTATATAATGTACCGTAATGGTCGATATTTCGATAAAGTCAGAATATATTTTAAAAAATGCTGTTAAAGTGGGCCTTTTGAACCGAATTTCCCGAAGCGGATTGTTTTGGAATAATCATTGCATTAAGGGTGCACTCAAATCCAAACTGCTTATTTTCTGACTCATTTTTAAATTCATTTTTGCTCTCAAACGCATTTAATTGATAGATTCGCTTATTCAGAAACTATATAATGTACCGCAATGATCGATTTTTTAAAAGAGGCAGAATATATTTCAAAAAATTTTGTCAAAGTGGGCATTTTGAACGGAATGTCCCGAAGCAATTGTGTTATCACTTTCTTCTGGACACGATAACTTCCGCAATTCTGCACAAATCTCTTCCAAACTGATACATAAAATCAAGGGACATAAAATCTCGGTCAAGTTCGTTAATGGGCAAAAGCGGACAAAGGGGATGGAAATAGGGAGGGGTTTTGTGAAAACCGAAAAAACCCCATAACTTGTTAATTTTTGTACATATCAAATCAGTTTAAAGTTTTTATTACTTCTAAAAATAGCGCCAAAAATTCATGCATCACAGATTTTTGATAAAATTTAAAATAGGCTCAAGAGGCGCAAAAATAGGGTTTTTGGGAGAAAAAAATTCCTTACTTCGTCAATTCTAAATATATCAAATCCAATAATTTTATTATACATCTCCTTAATATTATATACAACTTTTATATTCACAAGTTTTTGGTAGGACCAATTCGTACCAAAAAAAAAGAAGGATTGAGAGGGGGGGAGGGGTTGAAGAAGAAAAATTTTCATAACTCCGTCAATTCACAAGATATAAAATCTCCATGAATTTATCATATATATTCTTAATATTATCTTCAACATTTATATAGACAAGTTTTTGATAGGGCCAATTCTTAAAGCAAAAACAAATTAAAAATACATAGCGGTTGAAGAAGAAAATCATTTTATTAAGGGTGCATTCAAATCCAAACTGTCTATTTTCTTACTCATTTTTAAATTCATTTTTTCTCTCAAACGCATCCAATTGCTAGATTCTCTTATTCAAAAACTATATAATGCACAGTAATGGTCGATTTTTTGATAGATGCAGAATATATTTCAAAAAATGATGTCAAAGTGGGCATTTTGAACAGAATTTCCCGAAGTGATTGTGTTAGAAACGAAAAATATTGCCCTAATGAGAAAATAATTGTTTATTAATCAAGTTTTAATTAATTGAAAGAAAAATAAAAACACAGTTCGCTTATAAATCTTTTTGAAAAATCACGTCAGCATGTTTCATATTTTTTTTTATATTAAAAATTAATCTGAAAATGTGCCAGAAAATTTCGAGTTCTTGAGTATGGAAAAATATTTTTTTAATATCGCCTTAACATGATTCTGATAAAACCAGCTATTTTATAAAAAGGAAATAAAAACTCGTCAAAAGCAGACAAATAAAACTGTTAAAGTGGATTTATATCTAATAATGATTTAGTTTTTGTTGGTGAAATTAGTATACTTAACTTCGAAATCTACGTCTGCCTGTAGGCCGGGCCGGCAGTGATTTTTTAAAACTCTCTTTTCTGTTACACAGCGCCATATATTCACCTTGAGGTGACATTTAGGACTTTTTTTTTTCTTTTTGCGGAATCCTTCGTCCCCCGTCTTGTTGAATCTTCTTAGAAAATTTGGCGTCATTCTTTCAATTAGATCGCGGTACAGAACGCTCCGAGAACTGTCAGTTTAATTATGGCCACCTTGTATATATGTATTCATACGTTATCCTCTTTTTGTCTCCTTGCAGAACAAGAATGTCTTTGTAAAATTCCATTTTGAATGAAAATATGAATAAAAAATGCAGAACCAATCCTTATGAAATTTTCCGGGTCTTCAAATTGAAGAAATCGATTATGTTCATAACATGTCTGAATGGCTGTAAAAATTACGCGATATATTAAAAACGTTATCAAATGAATTGTATTAATTGTGTTAATGGGTAAAAAATATGCATTACCATATTTACTTAATCTTTGGAAATAAATAAGAAAATGTTTTTAATACTCCATTTTTAAAGAAAATATGATTAAAAAAGCAGAACAAAAATTTTGAAAATTTCTCAGTTTTTAAATTGAAGAAATCGGTTATGATTATGAAATTTCTAAACGATTGTAAAAATGATATGATGTATAATAATTTTGTAAATTTTTATGTAATTAAATTTGCAGCGTATTTTTAAATCTAAACATATAACGTTATTTCCAACTGTGTGACTTCGGAAATTTCAGACTTAACTACATCCTTTTGCTGTATCTGATAAGTGGTTAAAAAACAAGATGACTTATTTTCAATGTCCTGATTATTTTAATTGGAAAATAATTGCATTAAGAAGTAAAAAATGCGAATCCACATGGCTAAAAAAGGCAAGATAAATTCTTTTTATGACCTGATTATGTTTAAGATGCATATAACGTTAGCTAGGGCAACTGGGCCATGATTTTACAATGTGACTCTGGAGCTTCTGACAATTCAGTTTCAAAAAGCTCATGTTCATTTGATTTAAAATCTGAACTTATGTAAATGTGTTCAGTTAGGTTCTCTCTATCAGACAGAAATGCTCAAAATTACATTTTAATATTTAAATATATAAAAATATGCATATTTCATCTTTCTTTCCTCATGGGTCCAGTTGCCCTATAAAAATGGGGTAAATGGACCAGGAGGGTCCATGTTCCACACGAGTTTTTTTTTTTTTTTCATATGGGATATCTTGTCCTGTTTGAAAAAGTGTAAACAACTTTAATAAAATTAAACCTGGTGGATCATGCAAATTATGTGTCAATAAAAAGCGTTGTAAGGGAAACCTTTGCTGTCAATGTGTCTAAAAAAAGCACTAAAAGTGAAAATATTAGATTTATTTCTACCAAAAAAATAAAAAAAAATAAGTAAGTACTAATGTACTTTAGTATATAGGTAATAAGTATAAAAGTCACATGAGTATTTTAAGGAAAAAAATAGCAAGGTAAATCTATGAACAAATGGCTACGTAAGTACTTAAGTACTTTATTTGTATTGTATCGTACAATTTCAAGGTTTGGCTATCTCGCTTTCAGGGGCAAGGTACTTGCATTCGTAAAGTGTTGAAATAATTTAATGACACCAGTATTAAGAAGAGAATTTATTTGAAAACAAGTAAAATTATATTTTCACGTACTTAATAAAGGTGAAATTTTCGTTATAAAATTATGGTGCCAATGTGGCAATTGGGAATTAAAATTATGTAATGCCATAACGGCATCGCCGCCTCTCAAGGGGTCAAGAAATTTGGTTTGATACCACACAATACGCTTTTTTAAAATTTTATTACGTAATTTGAATATGGCTTTCTATAATTTTCTTTATTGTGAGCAAAAAACAATGGAGAAATTTACTTGCCGTTGTAAGAGAAACTGAAAAGAATTATTTATAACTATTGGTGTAACTGGATCCAGTATGGTCCATTTACCCCGGATACGTGTCCCAGTTACCCCATTCTTGAAACATTTATGGGGTAACTGGGACACCGGACTCACATTTGAAACATGAAGTAAATGTGTATAGATACCTAATAATATTAATGCAGTTGTTATATGCCTAACCTTTAAAAGAAAAAGATTGTTTAATAAAAGTACTTACAATATTTTAATAAAAAGCCGAGGAAGTTCAACCAAACTGGCGTTGTTTTTGAAAAAAAGAAACGCAAATTTTTGACAACCTATCCCAGCAAAGAAAGAGTTTTGATTGAGTTGACACACGTTGTTTTAGGAAGTAGAGGTAACAGGGCAATGTTCACAAAAGCAAAAACTTAAAATACATGAACGGTTTTTTATAAAACAGCCTATGGCCCAGTTACCTCGTGGGTCCAGTAACCCCAACTAACCTTAGATATATTACGTTTTTTAAAAAATGCACTATAAGAATTATTAAGGTATAAACAAAAATGTAAGATTTGGGCATATATGCAAGATAAATTATTTTTAATGTACAGTCGTGAAAAAAAAAAGTAAACACACCCTACTAACTCCTCAACAAATTATCGTAAACAAAAGTTATTGGTACCGAAGGATTGGAAATAAAGTCTACTTTTAAATTATGTATATAAAATTTTCTTAGGGGGCCATCTACATATTAAAATGAATCCAAACTTCATTTTTTTCAATGGTGATACCCAATTTTAACGAAATATTTCAAATCTTCAATTCAAACTATGCCTAAACACCAAATTTCAAGTCATTTGAATGATAAGTTTTTGAATCATAAACATTCAAAATTTAGTGCTTCTAATGTTAAATTACATTTCCATATTTTTATTTATATCTCCTGAAATTATGCTCCTAATGTGCTAATTTTTTTGTGTAGCAATAATTCTAATATACCCAAACATAAATACGCTGAATTTACAATTTTTTATAATGCTATGAATTATGAAATTAATATTCGAAAATATTATGAATTGCAACCTACAATTTTTTTGATGGATTTAGATTTATTAAGTCCTGCTTTATGGAAATCCAAAATTTCACATTTTTCTTCTAAGTACTTTTCAAATTATGCTTTAAAAACGGCTAAATGGTGGTTTAAGGGGCCATCTATGGTAGAAGTGAGTAGATATTTTGAAATTTCTGCTGCTGTTCTGTAATCTTACCGGCTTCATTGACTGCTTGAGTGGTGCTTAAAGTGCCCTGATCAAGAAGGGGGCTCTCTCGGTTAACAATCGAGTACTGAACTTTGCTCGTTTTAAAATAATTAATTTCTCGGAAACTTATGGTACGAATTGCATAAAAATTTGTTTTTAGGCTAATTGAAGGATGTGGAGTTCATTTATGCTGTCAGAGTTGCGTACTGCTATTGAAAAAAACGAAATTATGGTTCGTTTTAATATGTAGATGGCCCCCTAAGCAAATTTTATATACATCATTTAAAAGTAGACTTTATTTCCAATCGTTCGGTACCAGTAACTTTCTTCTATGATAATTTATTGAGGAGTTAGTAGGGGTGTTTACTTTTTTTTCCCACGACTATACCTGATCATGTTCAAGAAGGAAATAATTGTATTGAGAATTGTAAAAAAATGTAAGCATTACCAGATTCTTTTAATTCTTGTAAAATAAAAGAATGTCTTTCACTACACCGTTTTAAAAGAAAATATGAATAAAAATTACTGAACAAAATCTTATGAAATTTTAAGAATCTTCAAATGGGAGAAATCGATTATGCTAATGAAATTTTTGAATGCTTGTAAGGATGATATGACATATTAAAAACTTCTGCAAATGTAATTGAATTTGCAGTGCATTTTGGAATCTGAAAATGGAACATTACTTGCGATATTGTGACTATGCAACTTTCAGCCTAGAATGCATTGCTTGGCTATATCTGATAAATGACAAAAGAGACAAGGGGAATTAATTTGAATGATCTATTTTTGTTTAAAAGTATGACTGCCCAGAAAAGGGCAAAATTGTAATGTTGGTTTCACCATATACTTTTTTAAATGCTGAAAGGAGACAATTATTTCAACATATTAAAAACGAAATTGAGTAGTTGAAGATAATGCTTATGAGTATTTACCATGGCTCTATGATTGAAAAGACAGAAATTTATACAATTATATTAATATAAATAGAGCATACATTGCAGTGAAAGCTGAAGTTCGGCGAACGTGTTGACACAGGCTTGTCAGAGTTAAGATGCAAGTAAATGTATTAAGGAGGCTAAGGAACACATTAAGGACTGGAGAAAATAAAAATTATCAGGGCTAAAAAGACATAATAAATCATTTTTAGTATACATATTATGTTTAATATGTATGGAATTGCATTAACAAATAATATATATATATATGCATTATTAAGTTTTTTTATTTCTTGTAAAATAATAATAATGCAGTTGTAATGTTCCATTTTTTAAAAAAGGAGGGTGTTATAATTTTTTATGTATGTTCACCGATTACTTCAAAACCACTGGACATAATCACGTGATTTTTTTTTAATTGAAAGATGATACTCTCGAATTGGTCTCGTTTAAATTTAATCAAAATTGATTTAGTTGTTTTTAGAAATTCTGTAAAAAACAATAAAATCAATATTTTCCCTTATTCTTTTGTATGTTAGCTGTTTTCCAATCACTGGGTTAGGTGTATGCAAAGTTCTCGCCGCTAAACCAGCAGCCGATGTACAACAGAACTATGAAAACTCGTAAAAAACTGTATCTTTATGGTGGAGTAATTTGTACGCTAATACAAGGTGGGCCAAACGTCCCTGGAAAATATTTGAATTTAATGTAAAACAAATAATTGAAGTTGATCAAAAAGTTTATAATTATAAGGGAAAATATAAATGAAAAATGCAAAACGAAATCTTTTTTTATTTTCCGAGTCTTTCGAGACTTGATTACTCGAGAACTGATTATGATAATAAAATGTCTCAACGGTTTCAAAAATTATATCGCATATTAAAAACTTCTGCAATTGTACTTAAATCTGCATTGCATTTTGTAATCTTAAAATGTAACATTACTTTAAATTTTGGTATCTCGTAATTTTCTGCACAGACTTCATTAGATTATCATAGTTTATAAGTGGCTAAAAATAAAAGAGGAACTATTTTAAATGTTCTGATTATTTTTAAGTTGAAACTAATTGTATTAATGAGTTAAAGTAATACACCATGGGTGGTATTAAGGAGTTAAAAATGCAAATATTCATGGCTAAATGCGCAAGAGAAAATATTTTTAATAGGCAGATTATGTTCAAAATGCAAGAAAATGTATTAATGAATATAGAAAATATGCGTTACCAGATGATTTTAATCCTTGGAAAATAACAAGAAGGTTTTTATGTTAGAAAATAATTTTGTTCATATTTTGAAGAAAATATGAATAGAAAAAGGCAGAATAAAATCTAGAATTGAAAAAAAAAAGATTGTGATAATGCCACTTATAGACGGCTGTAAAAAAGATGTGATACATTAATAACTTCTGCAAATGATCTAAGAAGTGTACTATTACTTCAAATTTTGTGATCTCGTAACATTGAGAGTCGATGTCTACTGCATCGCATTACTACATCTGAGAAATGGATACGAATTCAAGGGGAATTTTTTTCAATATCTTGATTATCTTTAAAATTAAGAAGGTAAAATAAAGGATCGTAAGAGATAATATGCGAAAAACAAAAGTCCAAATTTTCATTGATAAAAAGACAAGAGGATTTTTTTACGTCCCGAATACTTTTGAGATGCAAGCACCGGGTGAGCCAAAAGTTCGTTACAACTTTAAAAACTGATGCAAAAGGAAGAAATTGTGATAAAGGAGTGCGATTCAGAAGAAACGGCTCACAAGGTAGTCGGATGTTTTTAGCAGCAAGAAAAAAATAGTTAAAAAAGTTACATATAGAGGGCAGTGACGACCCGAAACACAAAGAACTTTGCAACAATACTCTCCATTCATTTTTTCTTCAAATAACAAATGTTCAACATGATCTCCTGAACCTTCTACGGCACTATTGTCGTCCTATTCATTGTTATTCGAGTCGTCAGCTACCTCTACATGTGACTTTTTTAACTAATTTCTTTTGCTGCCAAAAAGTCAGGCTAGTTTGTACTATTTTGCCCTTTCTTGCAAAACGCACTCCTTTATCAAAATTTCTTGCTTTTTTATGAGTTTTTAAAGCTGTAGCGAACTTTTGACTCGCCCGGTATTTGTGTTAAGGAATAAAGAGACAATGTAAATCCTCATGGCTAAAAAGACAATAAAAATTAATTTAAATTTCCTGGTTATATTTATGATAAAATTGTATTAAGGGGCAAAGAAAATATGAATTACTAGATTCTTTTAATCCTTGGGAAATAACGAAAAAGTATTTGTAATGCAAAATAGTTTTAGTAATGTTTTGAATGAAAATATGAATGAAAAAAATGCCGAACAAACTCTCCCGTGTCTTCAAATCGAGGGAATCGATTATGATAATGAAAATTCTGAACGGTCGTAAAAATGATATGATATATTAAAAACTTCTGCAAATGCAATTAAATTTGCAGTGTGGTTTGGAATCTAAAAATGTAATATTACTTCCAATTTTGTGACCTCGTAACTTTCAGTCTCAAGTACATTACTGTGCTGTAGCTGATAAATGGCTAAAAAGTCGGGTTTAGTTGTACGAAAAATTTCATCAAACGAACTAAATTCTTTCAGCTGTTCAGTATTTTGAGGCCAGCTAAAAGAAAATATTTCATGTACGCTTGAATTATTTTTAAATATAAATTATTCTTGCAAAATGCTCTAGAGATAACACAAACAGAATGACAGAAAAAGTGATGAGAAAATTTGCATAAAGCTCTTCATAAAACATTCGATTTTTTTTTCAACTTTCTTAAAGTCATCTTTAGTAAAAAAGTTAAGATCAGCAACGAAGCGTATGAAAAGAGTTTCTATCTTTAAAATTATTCTTTTCAGCTTTTTGAATTATGAGTGATTGTGGTTTAAAGCAACCAGTTAGCTTTTTGCCTTGTTTAATGTTCTTTTTTATGTTTAAAAGCTATGTAAAATGTTAGCATCGCCTTTGAATAAAAGTTACAGAAAAATGCATTTTATTTTAAAATTCTTTTTATTTTTGAAAAGATTTCAACATTTAAAGTGAATGGAAGCATATTGAAGAAAACAAAATAATTGCGCAAACTTATTCAAAAACATTTTGTTGTAATTAAGTGGAAATGTACTATTGTCGCCTTGTTTCCATGCAAAAATGTACTTCAAAAAGTTAGCATGTTAAAATAAGATAAATGCTTTACCCATAGATTGGAGTAAACATATATATAATGTTCTTCAACACTTTAATATTTTGACTAACAATAGTTCAACTTTTAGTTGAATCGTCCATTTTATCTTATGTGTCTCAGAACTGAAAAATTCGTATTCCAGACGGACGAAAAAAAAGTTGTTTAGGGAAATTCTAGAATTTGTCTGTTAGTTGCGCTTAGCCTGTTTGGCTGTAGACAGATCTAGGAGGATAAAATAAATGGAGTCGTCATAAATGACGTCACTTGAAAGGGTTCCTACCACCTTCCTTGCGCCACTGAAGACTGCTGATTCGACTGCTATCTGTCAAAGTAGAATATGGCGGACGCAAGAGAGGCGGAAAGAACTCATTTTTTGGCTTCACAACTTTACGCAGGGGAAGATAGTTATGTCTGCTCCATGTTTTATATCCTCATACAGGCAGGTTGAAAGAGTATCAGGTAAAGAATGATAGCTTAACTGTTAATATGCCAAATTAAGTTACATATTATTTTTCATGTCGTTGCCTTCTAATGACAAGGTTCTAACAGCTTCGAACAATCTTTTTCCCTTAGGCAACACCTATTACAAACTTTTCAAATGCGTTAACTCTGGATATATTATACATGTGAGCTCATTTTGTAGATATGGTTAAAAGTAATTAGTTGATATGTAACTATTTTAGCAGTATAGTAAAGTGAGGACAGACGCCGCGGTGGGACAGATGCCGCAGAGATTGTATTGGCGACACTAGCGCTCTCTAGACCAAATTAAGAATTTCGTTGTGTGCCTAAGTGCTATCTGCTGTGTTGTATGCGTTTCCACTGCTTAACTATTAGTATTTGAATATTTATGCCAGCTTTTATGCTTCAAACCTACGTGGTAGGTTGCTAAAATTATACTAATAATGTTTTATTACTTATTTTAAGCCAAATAAAGAGATATTTCTTTCCAAAACTGATTGTAACTGTAGAATAGATTCTCGTAGAATACAGACATGTGCTTGCCTTTATCTCGCGTCATTCAAATGACACAAAATGGTTGTGCGGCAACTTACCCGCCACTGTGGGACAGATGCCGCACTGAGGTTGAAGGACAGATGCCGCAAAATACATTTTTGTTTTTTGGTTCAGTAAATTCATCACTACAATTTCAGTAGAACTTGCATATAAATGAATGTCTGTTCAGCGCATTTCTTTATTTAGCTGATATTTGTTTAACCCTTTATGTACTGAATTATGAATTCATGAAAATTTTATCTTCTAAAGCATTTTTCGTCAATTGTTTAAACTACATTAGAAAATTTACATAATCATTTCATAAATTTTAGAAGGATTTTAGAAGGATTGAAGGAATTAGAAGGATTAATTAAATTTGAATTTAGAGGGATTTTGTGCAATATTTATAACACCGCTCAAATCTTTTATTTTAAATATTTTTCTGAGTATTTTCTGAAATTAAGAAATGTATAAAGATATGTTCTTACAATAGAAATATTTCCGAATTAAAAAATCTCCCTCTCCCCTCAATACCAAGAAAGCACAAAAGATGCAAAGGCAAAAAGAAGTATCCTTTTAAAAATATTTTTGTTTTGTGTAACCAATAATGCTTTTGGAACAAGATACAGTACTGCATCTATAACTCATTCTAAACTGTATCACAACTAATCGATGTATTAAATGAATTTTATAACAAGTTATTTTAATCGTACTTATAAGTGCCGTCAGTAGATAAAGGGTTAAAAAAGGCAGAGTAAGATGTCACTGCTATGACTGCCACTAGAAAACATGGAAGAATGCAATTTGGTGAACTACCTTCTAACGCTTGGGGCAAGCTGCGACGTCTCGAAACGCTATTTCAGGTTTTAAAGCTACTGGAATTTTCCCATTAGATAAGACAGCAACTCCAAACCATGCTTTCATAACTGATAACAACATAAATGAACCACAACAAAATGAATCAATTCAAATCCATTCAGATAATTTGGCTATGCGACAAAATGAAGAAGACCCATTAGAAGAAACTTCTTCTACTTATCAAAATATTCTGAGCAACAATGTTGGTTCGCCATGTGTGAATAAGGTAAACGTAGACCTTCTACAATTGTCACCATCTAAGCTGTTAAGCACAATTTCTCCTATTCCAGTGGTCACAAGACTTATACAGACAAGTAAGAGAAAGCAAAAGGCTGCAAATATTACAAGCACGGATTTCATAAACAAGAAAAAAGAAGAATGAAATAAAAAGCAAAAGAAGCAAGAAAGCGTCAAAGAACGACAGCTTGGCGGAAGTAAAATATGTAAAAAGAGGTAGGGAAAGATCAACTTGAAAACAACCCACTTGGGGGAGAAACTGAAATGGAGTCATCTTCCGACAGTGACGAAAGTATTCCTCTTAAGCTGCCATCAGATTCACCAACTTTTCGAGCAACCAACTTTTCAGCCGACTTTAACCCCAACATTTTCACGTTCAAAGGGAGAAAAAGATTACAATTGTCGTTGCTAAAGTTGGAGGAAAACCAGTACTACTAATACCAGCCGTTAATATTTATCGCCTATTCTTATCAATCGCTTATCTCTGATTGACCGAAAGGTTGAAAGTAAGGGTGGGGAAGTCGCGGAGGCTTTTGGGGACGGAAAGTCGCGCAGACTTTTTGAGCTGTGGATAAAATGTTGGGGATATTGCTGTTTGCTATTACACTGAGTGTTGAGACAATATTTCGCGAAAAGTTGGAGGAAATTAAGAGTTGTCTCAAAAGTTACTCGAAAAGTTGGTGAATCTGATAGCAGCTTTATGGATTCTGAAGGCAGTATTGGATTGGAATTTGATGACTCTGAATGTGCCGAGTGTCTGGAGTCATATCAAGAAACAAAGTCTAAAGCGGAATGGATACAGTGCATAACATGCAATCGGTGGCTGCATGAAACATGCTCACTTTACTCTTGCAACGGAAAGTGTGGTGATTGTGGGAGAATAGAAACACAAAATTAAAAATAAGAAGAAAAGCCAAAAATAAAAAGACTACGTCCTAAAATGAATGTAACTAGTACTTAAGAGCAAACTACAATGGTCGCCTGGGTATAAACAAGTGGTTTATATCTTTTTTGTTATTATGCTGTCTATTGTTTCCAGTCAAAAGGTTTTTTGCTTTTTTTCGCCTTAAGTTTTATTTTTTGAGCTTGCACTTTTGCAATTTCGTTAAACTTTTCACAATTTAGTGATATATATAATTTATATAAATTTACTGTTATATATTTTCATTTTAAGTAGTTTTAAGGAAATAAAGATGTGATTTACTTGAAAAAAATAAACAGCATAGCTTTTTTCTCCATGCAGCATCTGTACCACACCCCATGCGGCATCTTACCCAGCACATAAAAAATGATGTTAAAAAAGGACGTTTTGGAAAATAATTATGCCTTAATAATTAATTAAGAGGGCTTTAACTTGTTTAACATAGAAATTTGATTGTAAAGGGTTTGATTAATGATTTCTGGTACTTAGTTTTCTGTTTTTTGCTTTATTGTACATTTTAAAAGAAGAAAAGTAAAACTGCGGCATCTGTCCGCACTTGACTGCATTTCTCAACAAAAACCTGGCCAATCCAATGCAAAGATTTATTAATGTGACTTTGCCCTACTGTCAAAATATACGTACAAATATAATAATTATGATATAGAATGCAATAAAGAAATATAAAAATCAATATACTTAACTGCTTAATATTTTAACTAACAAGAGTTCTTACGTTTAGTTCAATCGACCATTTCTTTCTTATTCGTCTCAAAACTGTAAAATTCGTATTCCATACGAGCGAAGAAAAGTTGCTTGGGGAATTTTTAGGATTTGTCTGTTCGCGGTCCTTAGCCAGTTTGGTTGTAGGCAGATAAAAAAAGGCTCATGTAAAGAGTGATAGCTTAAATGTTAATATGCCGGCTTAATTTACATATTACTTTTCATGTCATTGCCTTGAAATGACAAGATTCCAACAGTTTTGATCAATCTTTTCCCCGTAGGCAATACTAATTAGAAATCTTTCAAATGAAAATATCTGGAAATACTCACTAGAATGTAATGTATATGAGCTCATATTGTAAACAAAATTAAAAAGCATAAGTAGTTGATATCATCCTATTTTAATCGCATTTGTCAATGAGAACTTTGTAAATCCAAAGTAAAGATTTATTTATGTAATTTTGTCGGTTGTTAAAACAATAGTCGTGTAATTCCATTTATATTGGCTGTATCTTAGTCAAAATTGAAAATAATGTAATGGAATATTGTCCCGGCATTGGGATGTACATTATTTATCAATACTGCGACATAAATATTTCGTTATAAACTTGACAATATTTCCAACATAAGGCCCACATTACTGCTATACAGCAAATATCATGTGCTTCACTGCAAATATGTGTAATTTGAAACATATATTTCTGTTACAGTAATATTTTACAGAAAATATTTCTAATGTGAAGCCAATATTTAACCAATATTTGTATTTCAGTGGAAGTATTTCCTATAAATGAAACATTAGCGAAATATTGAAACTCCGGTATAATGGATATAACCGATATTTGTTTACTACTAGGTATGATGTATATCATCAGAAAGTGTGCGAAAATAGTTGGTAGGTACTTTTTCATGTTTCGATGTAAAACAATCCCGTGATTTTTTCAAAAAGTCACTAATATATATATTTTGTCATTTATGAACATTTAGTTGTTTTGGAATGACAAGGTTCTAACAGTTTCGACCACTCCTTTGAGTAATATAAGATATAAGAATAATTCTTTTCAATCAGCAACACTGCTATTAGATCATGTCAAATTTGATAACTGTTAAAAAAACTCGCTATAATGCGTAGTATGTCAACTCAAATTGTACAGAAGACTGCAAATGTTCAGTAGATGAAGTAATGTCATTGTAACCAATTTTGTAAGTTAGAAGCTTGTCATTCCAAATAAACTACATAATGAAATTTTGTCTGAATTTGGAAAGAAAACGTGTAAAATAATTTGTAAAAAAAAAAAAAAAATATCAGAAAAATTCTGAAATCAGAATTTGTGAGACAATTTCTGTATGCACAAGAAATATTTGTGTGTTACTATATATAAATTCAAATGTGAGGAAAATTAGGATAAACATGAAATTTTAGAGGAAAAATCATGATATGCAACACATGCATTATAGAAAAAAAGCCTATAAAATCTGAACACTTCTGCCGGAAAAAGTTGGTATAAAATTTCTGTATAAACAAGAAACACCTGTATGTACAGTAAAAGTTTGTATGTGCAGGTTATTTTCTGTACGTACATATATTTCTGGTACATGAAGAAATTAACTTGCAACCTTTTCTATTTTTTACAGTTTTTTTTATAGTGAAGAGTCGCAAATACACAGGCTTTGAATCAGCACATGAAATTGTATAAACAAATACGTAAAGGTTATTGTGATTATTTATATTCAACAAAAGAATTTGTTTTGTTTAAATTTTATATTTAATATTTTTGAAAATCATAAAAACTGCGTTCGTTTATTTTAACAGAAGCTATTATACGAATTAGTTCTTTAGTTTTGGATTTAATTTTATTTTTAGTTATGGTAACATAAGTTGGCCTTAGGCATATTTTCATTTTTAATTATGATAGATGTCACTTCAAAAGAATAAATCAACGTGCTTTTGATTATTCGCTGTCTTCTCAAAGTTCTTTACATTAGATACCATTTTTAATGTTTGCCTATGATTAGGAGTAATAGTTGTAATTCCTAAGTTAAATACAATCTATAACATTTTACATTTTCAAAAATAAATAAATAAATAAATAAAATAACGACAAAAATTGCTTTTTCTGATAAAATTTTATGCTAATTTTTCTATGTTTAAATTTTGCTTATTCATTCTTTTCATTTTCAGTCTCTTAATTTCAAAACTTAAAATTTATGGAATAAAAAAAATAGATATATATCTAAAACACAACAAATATATCAAATAACACTTTACTAAGAAGGATAAGCTCATATTATTATATTATTAATTGGTGTATCAAATTTTATTCAAATATTTTATCAAAATTATCTCTTTGATGAATTTTGGATTGCCAGTTCAACAAATAATTACAAAATAAATGATGAACGTTAAGCTGACCATTTTTAATACTTATCTAAAAGTAAAATTCAAACACTTATTGAGTATCTGTAGTCAAGACTGTAGTGAGTAAAGAGATATCGTTCAAAATTCTAAGGAGTTTTACTGTGTAAAAGGGTTTTTTATTGTATTGTAAAAAGATTTTTATTGCATCATAATAGCTTATCAGCGTACTTAAATCTCAATTGACAATAAATAATCTAGAAGGGATATTTTTATGTTTATGCTGAGGTATTCTATAAAGAGGAAATGTTTACGCACCTTAGCAGAGTTTATTCTGTTACTCGTCATATAAGATCTTACTCATTTTTAATTTGCTATGATAAATTTTCTTAAAAAAAACTGTGATACAAAAGTAACAGCTTATTCATATCATGTATATATATTATGCGCTATATTATAAACTAGTTAAGATAAGTTTTCAGAAACATATGTATATGTACAGGGTGATCATAAAAATTTTGCCAATATATGAGCCTATAGTGATCGCATCGTTTAAGGAAATGGGATGAAATGTTAGATGTAGGTACTTAGAATTTCGTATGCCCTCGACTGTGAAGTGAAGAACAACACAACTCTCACATTTACGGATACAGGAACAAAGGTTAGGATGTTCAAAATGGCAACGCCCACTTTTTTCATCGAAAAATCATCGCAGCAGTAAAAATTTTTAAATCACGTTATAACGCTAGCTATAGCTCTAAAAATGAAGCACAAAACAAGCACAAAGAAGAGCAATGAGATCAAAAAACGAGCTAAGATTGATGACATACGCAAAATATTTCAGTCAGATTACAAAATTTTCAAATGGCGATAACACATTGCATGCGATGTGTCATAATCTATCGCATGCGACGCGTCATCGAATGCGAGGGATTGTGGGTAACAATAAATCATCACATGAAAACTATACAGAATTTCCTATTTAATGGTGGTTTTCATGTCAGATGAACTTTGCATGTTCGAAATGTATTCCTTGGATTTTAAACACCCTAAGAGGCAGAAACCATTCGTGGCGTGTTCAGATAACCATAGAGGCCGTGGGTATTAATGTTTCTGTCACCTAAAAGTTCTACTTTGGGTTTGTTTTAGGTCGCAGTTGTCAACGACATTTACGGTTTTTCACTTTGGATATCTTTTACCATAAAAAAATAAAAATAAAAATAAAGTAAAAATAAAATAAAAATAAAATAAAAATAAATGAGTCTTGACTTCCAAAATTTTCAAACTTTTGTCACTTTAACCGTAGCTATAATAAATGGACTGTCGTTGTTCTCCTTATTCTAGAGTACATACATTAAAATACCTGCCTCCAAAATTTCATCGAGTTTCTGTGAAATTTCAGGCCCCTAGAGGATCGTTTATTGCAAAGTTTTTTTTTTTTTTTAAATAAAAGACTAGTTTTTTTTATATGCTACGGTGTGTTAAAATACTTAAACAAAAGTTATTTCCATAATTTTCTTTTTTCCAACGTGAAATAATTAACACTTAGACAGAAGACTACTAGACAGAAAACAGTAATGCATGTTAACTAGTAAGAGACAGTTAGTCATTTCACGAGTTTATTTATAATTCTTTAGTTAATCTTTTGTCTAAAAGTTAGCAATAAACTGTTTAAAGAGGATAAAATGAAAAGTATTTATTAGAATCCAGTGAACCTTTTACTATCATCGGGCATAATAAAAGGTAGAAAAGAAAATAATCAGGAAATAATTGAACAAAATAAGAAAATACAAATAAAATATTGTAACTTTTCTAAATTAAGGAATATCAAAAATAAGTGTTAATCAATTATGCGATGTAAATCATTCTGTTTTGTCTTTATTAGGCTGAGTTATCAAAAGGAAAAAAAATTAAGTTTCTTCTTCTGTTTGTAAAAAGTGAATTGCCAATATTTATAAAAATTCGCGTGAAAAGATTTGACAAAATATGAAATCAAATGTAGGTAAGTAATTATCAACAGAGGCGAATATGCATATTTGATTCTTTATTGATTATTATTTAAATGTAATAAACAAATGAAGCACTCATAACAATATAGTAAATTTTAATATGCTTTACTGTATTTTTCATATACTAATATATGTAAAAACTAAACTTATGTTATGAGCGCTTAGTATATTAAAAAATTGATATATTTGAGATAGATTAAAATTTCTGAAATAAAACTATATTTCTTACCTAAAATAACATACGCATTTACACAAAAATCAATCAGACAGGCAGTACATGTAAGTCCTAGATGAAAATTAATGTAAATTTACCCATCTATTTTTGTATTTTTAAAATTTTCATCAAAGTAATGCGCATGATTATTACACTGCAGAAATCCTTACGACAATCTGTGACACAGTAGTAAGAATCGTGCCTGATTTTCACAGAAGTTAAGGCATGATTTCAACCTCATGTGTTACAAGATCGTATATGAATTTACCGATAATTATTGTATAGATTTATGTATCATTAATATGGTTGCTGCAATAACACAAAATTATAGGAAATAATGTTCGGAATATACCGTAGAATAGGGGTGCACAACCTTTTTACGAGAAGGGACACTTACAAAAATATTTGGGTTGTCGAGGGCCACTTCAGTAACACAGTGAAAACTCTATATCGGAGAGGTAGAAGGCGGGGTGGGGTGGGGGGGGGGTAATAAGTGTTTACTCTTGATGAATAATTACTTTTTGTCTATAACAAAAATAAACAAACGGAAATAAATAATTGTATGCAAGAATGCAGGGCTTCTTGCATCTGTATGAATAACCATTCAACACTTTATGAAGACTAACGTTTCCTTCTTGATAAATGGTAACTTGAAGAAAAAAAATTGCACAAAATTTCTAAATAAATAAACGTTATTGAAAATTATAAAAAAAAAATATTGAAGAGTAACTTCATTTAAAATAAAAGGGAACTTATTTTTGAAATAACAAGGCATGATGGACTAATTATGCTATTTTTTCTGCCGACCATTAAATAAAATCATTTTTTTTCTTTTGTCAATCAGGTGCGACTGATTGACGAAATTCGCGATTTTTTATCAACGACTAATTGACAGATTTCGCGGTAATTTTCCATTGCCGATTGGCAAAACTTGCAATCTTTTCAAACAACCAATTTGTGATACCTGCGATAAATTGACGAAATTCGCGAATTTTTTCAGCGATAAATTTTCAAAATTCGCGATTTTTTCTCCTCAACGGATCAACAAAAATTGCGATTTTTTCCGCCCCCGATCGAATTATTTCGCGACGTTTTTGTTCTGCGATTGATCTTCGAAATTTACAAGTTTTTTCCTTGAACGATTGACAAAATTCGCGATTTTTTTTCCATGAGTGATTGGTGAATTTTGCGATATTTTAGGTGACGGATTGACAATATTTGCAATTTTTTTCCAACGAACAATTGACGAAACGTGATTTTTCCCTGATATACATTGATGTAATTTGCGATTTTGTTCGCTCAATAAATTGGCTTTCTTTTACGCGCACAATCGATGAAATTTGCAATTTTTTCTGCAACCAATGAATTTCTATTTCCTGATATTTTTAGGACCGACACATAAAATTTGTAATTTTTTCCATGAGCTAGTCGTGAAATTCGTGAATTTTTGGGGAAATTTACGATTTTTTTCACGAGCGATTGACAATTTCGCAATATTTTTGTGACCAATTGACAAAATTCGTAATTAGGTAGATTTCGTATGAAATACTACCTATTGGCGTCGTTCCTATGTTGGAATTTCTGAAAAGGTTTTGCAGATCTACACCGATCATGACCCCTAGAGCCCAAAACCAACCTCAGTAAAAAACTTTATCTATCTATCTCTCTATGTATGTATCTATCTATGTATATATATCAATTTCTTCTGGACGCGATAACTTCCACAATTCTGCACCAATCTGTACCAAACTGATACATAAAATCAATGGCCATAAAATCTCGGTCAAGTTCGCTAATGGGCAAAATCGGACAAAGGGGATGGAAATAGGGAGGGGTTTTGTGAAAACCGAAAACTCCCCATAACTCCATAATTTTTGTACATATCAAATCAGTTTAAAGTTTTTATTACTTCTAAAAATAGGGCCAAAAATTTATGTATCACAGATTTCTGATAAAGTTAAAAATGGGCTCAAGAGGCGCAAAAAATAGGGTTTTTGGGAGAAAAAAAATCATAACTTCATGAATTCTCAAGATATCAAATCCAGTTATTTTTATCATGAATCTCCTTAACATTATCTACAACTTTTATATTCACAAGTTTTTCATAGGACCAATTCGTACCGCAAAAAATTAAAAACGAAAACAAAAAGGGCGTTTGAAGAGGAAAAAAATCCACAACTCCCTCAATTCAAAAGATATAAAATCCCCATGAATATATCATATATCTTCTTAATATTGTCTACAACATCTATATAGACAGGTTTTGGATAGGACCAATTCTTACAGTAAAAACAAATTAAAAATACATAGCGGTTGAAGAAAAAAATCATCTTAGTAGGGGTGTTTTCAAATCCAAACTGCTTATTTTCTGACTCATTTTACAGTTCATTTTTGCTCTCAAAGGCTTCCAATTGGTACATTTTCTTACTCAGAAACTATATAATGTACCGTAATGGTCAGTTTTTTGATAGAGGCAGAATATATTTTAAAACATGCTGTCAAAGTGGGCCTTTTGAACCGAATTTCCCGAAGCGGATTGTGTTGGAAAAATCATCGTATTAAGGGAGTATTCAAATCCAAACTGCTTATTTTCTGACTCATTTTTAAATTCATTTTTGCTCTCAAACGCCTCCAATTGGTAGATTCGCTTATTCAGAAACTATATAATGTACCGTAGTGATCGATTTTTTGATAGAGGCAGAATATATTTCAGAAAATGATGTCAAAGTGGGAATTTTGAACGGACTTTCCCGAAGCGATTGTGTTAGAAACGAAAAATATTGTCTTACTGAGAAAATAATTGTTTATATATCAAGTTTTAATTAATAGAACGAAAATTAAAAACACAGGCCGCTTAAAAATCTCCTCAAAAATCAAGTCAACAAGTTTCATATTTTTCCTATTAAAAATGAATCTGGAGTTATGTCAGAAAATTTCGAGTTGTTGAGCATGGAAAAGTTTTTTTGTATACCGCCCTAACATGATTCTGATAAAACCAGTTAATATAAAAATGAAATAAAAACTCGTCAAAAGCGGCCAGACAAAATTGTTAAAGTGGGTTTATCTCTAATCATGATTTGGTTTTTGTTTGTGAAATTAGTTTACTTAGCTTCGATTTCTACCTCCGTCTGTAGGCCGGGCCGGAAGGGATTTTTTTTCCTATTAATAGTCGAAGTGTGATTTTTTCCGCGACAGATTGACAAAATTCATGATTTCGTCTCGCGATAAATTGACAAAATCAGGATTTTTTCCCCAGCCGATCAACGAAATTTGCAATTTTTCGTACCTCATCGAGAAAATTCGTGCTTTTTCTGCGCCCGATTAACGAAATTCGTGATCGTTAACTGACTCTGACGAAATTTATAATTTTTCCCGCTGCGAATTGACGAAATTTCTAATTTTTTCTCGCAATAAGCTGGTGAAATTCACGATTTTACCGCAGCCGATCAAGAAAGTTTGCAGATTTTCCGCAGCTCATCGGCAAAATTCGCGATTTTTCCGCGTCCGATCAACTACATTCGCGATTCTTAACTGACTCAAGAAATTTGTAATTTTTACGCTAAAAATTGATGAAATTCGAAATTTTTTCTCGCAAAAAACTGACGGAACTCACGATTTTTCCGCAGCCGACCAACAAAATTTGTAATTTTTCAGTACCTCATCGACAAAATTCGCGATTTTTCTGTTCCCGATTAACGAAATTTGCGATTTTTCCGCGCCGAGTCGACAAAATTCGCGATTTTTCCTCTCGCGATCAACAAAATTCGAAATTTTTTCGCGAACGATAAACGAAATTTACGATTCTTAAGGGGTCCAGGACACTTAAAGCTTTAAAATTTTTGAAATTTTAATTTTTCTTAGATATTAAACTACTAACTTTTCTGAACATTTTGGTATAAATGTTTCCTTGAAATTCCTATTAGAACAGAAGTTATAGCTTTTACAATTATATACTCTCAATAGCTGAAGCGGCGTTTCAGAATTTTGAAGTCAATATTCTCCAAATGACGTTTTTGGGCATAACGCGCACGATATCTCAAAAACTTCTGAATTTTTGTTCATGAAATTTTCAAAACATATATTTCATGTTAGTCTGTATAAACTGAACCTAAAATTTCCTTCTTATTGTTCAGAAATATACTATTTATAGGTGATTATACTGCTGAAAATTTCTAAATTTTGCATTAACTAAATACAACTTTGTATTAAAAATAGAAAAATGCTTTAAATACAAATTTATTTAGGTTCAGAGTAATTATTACAATGTGAAGCATAAGCAGGACCCAAAATTTTCCTTCTACTTGCAAAATTTATTTTGGAATCGTGCGCATAATCTGTTATGCCGATTTTCCGTTCGTCAAATGTCTAACATTTTGGAGCCCACTGTAAATTCTAATTCTGCATCTTGTAATTTTTCAAATACATGAATTGAAAGAACATACTTATATCTTTCATCCCAATATAAAATTGTCTTAAAATCAATTACATTTTAAGATATTATATTTTGCAAATGGTGTTTTTTTTTCGATTTTTCCAATATTAAGAGTCTTGAGACCTAATCTGACTGACGAAATTTGTAATTTTTCTCGCGGCAAATTCACAAAATTCCGATTTTTTCTTGCGATAAACTGACAATACTCGCGATTTTTCAGCAACCGATCAAGGATCACATAATTGAAAAAATTCGCAATTTTTACCACGTCTGATCAACGAAATTTACGATTTTTAACTGACTCTGACAAAATTTGCAATTTTTTTAGAGGCAAATTGTCGAAATTCGCGATTTATTTCTCGTGATAAACTGACAAAACTCGCGATTTTCCCCCAGCCAATCAACTAAATTTGAGATTTTTCTACGACTCATTGATAAAATTCGCAATTTTGCCTCACTCGATCAACGAAATTTGCGATTCTTAATCGGCTTTGATGAAATTTGCAATTTTTTTCCGAGGCAAATTGACGAAATTTTTTAATTTTTCCTGCGACATATGGACAAAAAATTGCAATTTTCCCAGTTATAAACTGACGAAATTGTGTAAAGGAAAACGAAAAAATTGTATAAATTGTGATCGCTGGCCACAAGTTAACCCATGGCGGGCCACTTTTGGCCCGCGGGCCACAGGTTGTGCATACCTACCGTAGAACATGTTACAAATAGAGCTATTATCTCGATAAAATGGCGATCCTAAGCACTTTCGAACGATTTTACGAAAGAATTTCTATTCTAAAAGGATTAAAGGATGAAAAAAAGAAAATAATTATACTTTGAAAGGCACGATTACGCTGGATAACCCCTTGCAATAAAACTGTGACACTGTAGCAAAAATCGCGCCGAATTTTCAGAGAAGTTAACACTAGAATGACGGTGAGGAGCCATTTTGGCCCGTACCGAATGAATACAGTTCGGTTCGAAACAGAAATTTCTTTATAAAATAAGTCTAAAAGAAACAAAGAAAGAAAAAGTTAAATGAATAAAGTAAACAATTTTAAATAAATATTTTGTTTCTTCTAAGTATTTTTATAAAACTTGAGTAAAATTTCCCGTCTTTCTCGTATTAAGGTATGATTTTGACCTCATGTACTAAAAGGTAGTATATATATTTATCAATAATTATTGTGTAAATTTATGTATCATTAATACTACATGTGTAATAATAAAAATTGACAAGAAATAATGCACGAAAAATGCCATGGAACGTGTTACAATCAAAGCTCTTACCTCGATAAAATGGCGATCCTAAGTACTTCCGAAGGATTTTACGAAAAATTTTCTATTCTAAAAAGATTAAATGATGAAAAAAAGAGAAAAGAATAACACTTTGAAAAATATAAAGCAGGAGGAAGGGAAATTTCTTGTTAATCTTTATTGGGATGAAAAAAATAGAAATTGCATCTTATAATTTTGCATGCAAAGAAGATAATTTGAAGTAACGCTACAGGAACAATCTCTCTTAGCATGCTAATTAGGAGAAACAGAAATTGTATTTTACTTAATTGATATGCAGAGACAATTATTTAGAGGAACGATAAAAGAGCTTTGTCGCTTAGCATATCAATCAGCTCTAAGAAATAATAGAAAATATAATAAAGAACCAGAAATGACAGGACAGCATTAGGCTATCTGTTTTTAATCGCAATTCCAAACGAAGTTTAATTAAAACATGGAATAAAAGAAATGAAATTAAGAAATAAAAATAGAAGCTGTTTCAGCATGAAAACTGTAGCCGATTAAATCATTTTAAAAAGTAGTAAAATTCAGCAATAAGACATGAAATGCAGAGGATTCGACAAAGTGTAACAGTGAAGTCTCCTTGCAACAGCCCCCCTGGGAGATACCTTCTTCCGGTATTCACGGGCTTCGAAACCGTGGGCACCTGATAGAACTTTCTCTTTTCCTTTTCTTCCTATTTCTTGTATCTCCTCGTATTTTCCTCTCCCTCCTCTTGTCTATTCTTTCCTCTTTGTTTTACTCTCATTGTGGTTACCTCTTCGGAGGTGAGGGCAATTCTGCATAAGCCGATATTACCCTGTCTATATCGACTTATGGATAAATTGTAAACCAGCCACGTGTTTGCCGTGCGTGGCGACCCGTGTCCCTGGAAATTGGGATCCTGGCAGTTGAGAGAAATCAACACACTGCTTTGGCCTCTGCTTCAGGTAGACGGGAGGTGTATATTGGTCCCGTTTGCCCCAATCGGCTGGTCAGCTGATTTATGTGACTGGCTAAGGGATCAAGTGAGCGGGCAATTACTACGCTGCTCAAAACAATTACGGGAGCATATGATTTTAACAAAATTACGCAAATAATTACATCGATAAGTAACGTAAAATAAAACATCCACAATTTAAAGGGTAGTTGAAAACAGATAAAAAAAAACTTCACATGCAAATTGAAGTTTATGACGTCAAAAACTAGAAAAAAGAGATAAGTGCAGAAATCGGGATTTTGCAAAAACGTCTATTTCAATGTCTCAGTTGCAAAATTCAATTGCTCAGCTTGTGTTTTGAGAAAAGGTAACTTACAAATGTCACAATAATGTGATTTAGCGGAATCCAAGGCTTAGCGTGTTATCGGGACAGTTGAATTTGTGGAAACACAACGAAGTGTAGCGGACGCTGTTGAGATCGCAAGAAGTGTCAATGTAAGGCTGTAGAATCGATTCCAAGACACATGGAATGATAGACATCGACAAGTGCAAGGTCGGCCATGTGTTACAACAGAAACTAATGGCCGATATATCCTATTAACAGCTCGTCGGGACGGAACGGGCAACGCTACTCTGCTGCAAACACAGTTCTTCTTGGCGACAGAATGAAGGGTGTCCAGCCAAACAGTCCGAAATAGTCCTCATCATGGTGATCTCTATGCTCGAAAGCCAGTGATCTGTATTCCGTTGATCTCAAACAATTGTGCGATCCAATGAAGGCGGGCAACTGACATCGAGCTTGAAGGCAACATTGTTGGAGTCAAATTCTGTTTACAGATGAGTCCCGATTCAGTCTGGATGTGACATTTGCTGCGTTTTGGCATGGAGAGAAAGAGGCACTCAAAACAATCTCACATTCGTTCGTGAAAGATCACATTACAGACGAGGTGGTTTGATGCTATGGGCTGTAATCAACATAAGTGACGTACGGTCCTGTATATCATTCGGAATGGCACTTTGACGTTCCGAAGTTGTACAGACGAGATACTGAGACCTCATGTCATATTTTATGCCGCAGCAATTAGTGATTTCTTTTTTCCATGCATGATAATACCAGACTTCTTGCAGTTCGTCTTGTGGAAAAAATGTCTGAAGCTATAACAATACAGAGTATGGAAGGACCTGCATGCTCTCCTGACCTGAATCCGATCGGGCATGTTTGGGACTTATTCAGACGACGCATTACTGCGTGACCAATGCCTCCTTTTACTGTCCGGAACTTGGAGATTGCAATTCCTGAGCAGTGGAACAGTATTCACCAAAGTCTTATCGATAACCTCATCGCATCCATGGAAAACAGATGTGCAGCAGCCTTAGCTGTTCGAGGAGACCACACGCCATATTAAAAATATTTCATCATTTCTAAACAATACTTTTTTTTGTCATTTACATGAAACCAAATTATTACCCTAAACCATCTTTTCATGTTCTTTCCATCTTTTAAAAGAATAAAAGCTCCCTTACAAATTTTTTGCGTCTTTTTTACTGGATTGCGCATTGATACATGTGTGCTATCTATTTTATGCCCATACATGGCTGTCTTGCACTGTTCTCTTTACTTTTTAGCTTGCTCCCCTAATTTTTTTGAGCAGTGTAGTCATCTCGCTAAAAGTGGAGACTGACATAGGATTGTCTAGGGACGGTATGGGCCTTGGTTAGCACTGGTGCACGATTGTGCTTCCCCTTGTTGGGTTCGGTAGTGGGCAGTGCGGCCGGGGTCTGAACTTTTATTTTTTCAAACATGGATGGAAATACTTCAGTTCCTTCTATTTCTCTCCCATGTGGAGAGCAACAAATTGTACAGAATTCGTTATTCACTGGTTGTTTTACAATCAAACGCAGTGATAGTCTCTCAGATAGTTTTTCAAAAAGCTTCGCAATTTTTCATTGCGTAAATACTCCGGTCTGTTTTTGGTGAGGGTCACTCGCTCAAAAAATTGCAGTTTGGAGATTTATTGGTTCCGTGGAGTTCAATGTAATGAGACTTGGCTGTATAAAGTTTTCAAATTTTCTTTATCGGGAACTACAATTCGAATAATTATCCGCTCAAAAGTTCTGACTAAAATCTTTCCAGTTACAGCAGTATGGCCAAATGTGACTACTACAGAAAGACGTAATACACAAATTGTTATTTTGAACAGTAGATTCTTTAATACAATATTTCAAAAACACTTTGTATTTAGTTCCCGAAGCACTATTTAGGAAATATAACAAAATGTAATATATATATATATATATATATATATATAAACCATAATATATAACAAATCGTTATCGATTTCCAATAATTGAAATTAAATTTATAATATAGCAATTATTCATAACTCAGACATTTTACAGAATAGAGAAGGAACATGTAACTAGTAATACAGAATTGTATTAAATGCAACTAATTTACTAGCATATTGCTGGCAATAAATCTATATGAAACATATGAAAAAAAAGACAACCCAATTTTTGATAAAATCTGATTGAAGACAATAGAAAATAAATCCAGCTAAATAATGTTGAACCAGAAAAAGCCGTAATATAAACATACAAAAGATAAAATGGATGAATGAAGCCGGAAGCTTATAAGGTATTTCACTTGATCACGGGTACATAAAATACATTTATAAGCAAAAAACATAGTCGATTTCTGTAACGGAATTCAGCAATAACCAAATATTGAATTATATATATATATATATATATATATGCTTGAAAAAAGGCAGTTAAAACTACTTGGACAAGACTGATTGTTATTTTTAAAGCTGATAAAGGGGGAAAACATTTCTGAAATTTCTTAAATTGCGATGAATATAATTAAACTCTTTATGTATTAAATCATTAGACATAAAATTGAAATGCTGTTAGTTAAGTTCATGAGATTAAGTTCTAAAATCAAGTACAGGGGGGTTTTAAAACAAAGTACATTGTCGTACATACCTAAAGTACAGGTGTTCATAACTCAGACAAGCTTAATTATAAAGAACGTACTGCGGGAACTGTAGAATGTATTCGCTTAAAAATATTTCTGTGTGAAAAATGTCCATTAAGTGTTAGTGAATCACGTAAATCTTTCTTTCTATTAGTCTTTATACATGTTTCACTCCCTCAAATATGCCCGCAGTGCCACTTTTGCACCTGGTGCAAATAATAAAAACTATTTTTATTTTATAAATCAATATTCCATGGTCTTAAATTGTATGTATAGGAAATAGTTTTGTGTTTGTACCGATACGACATTCTTTATAATTGTGCTCTAAACACCAATATTTTAATAATGGCCACCCTGTATTTTGTTCTTTTTCAAAAGAAAGTCTAAACTCTTTCATTTACTGTCGGATTAACGTATCCATTCAGACTTACCCCACTGGTGAGAAAAATCCGGAAAATTTGACTTTATGTAGAAGACCAATTATTATTAAAAATATGATAAGCAAATGATATATTTGTGATCATATAATTGTATAAGGATAAGTGCAGAATGTATGCACACATTGACAATAAAATTTGAAGACAATTTAATGAGTAACTAATAATAAGGTAGCCGATTTTATCCCACTTTCACCTACGGTGTAAACAACAACAACAAAAAATGCTTCTTAATCTACGAAAATATAATATAACCGCGAATAAAAATATAAAATTAACCTTTTCAGAGTTATCTGCGTATCCGAAAAAATTATACTACCGTATATTTCTGTGAATAAGCCGATCCGTGTAAGCCGAGTATACGAATTTTCAGTAAAAGATTGTCCAAAATGAGAAACCTACATATAAGCCGATGTTTAAAAAAATGTGATGAAAATTTCAGCGAATGAAAACTGAGCACTGTTTCTGTGCATAGCTAAAATAAAAAAAAAAATGCACTCTTCGAAATTATTGATCTCTTCTATTCCGTCAAGGCGTACTACCAATTCTGTTTAATTGGGTTACGCTCATCTTATTATGACTTGCTCGTTCATAAAAACCACACCTCCTATTTTTGTAAACGGGAAAACCTTTCTGTACGTCATATGACTGCTAACTGGTACTTTGGCTTAAGAACAGATTGCTGGACCAAACCGGAGGGCTTATAATGCGGGCTTTAAATTTAAAGTCATCAATTTAGCAGAGCAGTCGAATAACATTAATTTTTAAATGGTTTACATCGCCACTATCCATGAATGGGTGAAAGAAGCTTGGCTTGAATTACCACAAGAAATGATCGTCCGATCTTTCAAAAAATGTTGCATCAGTAATGCGATGGATAGAACTGAGGAGGATGCCATTTTTGAAGAAGATGGCGATGACAATGATGGTGAATTAGACACTGACGATATTCATCCTGATGTGCTAAGAAACAAAGCGACTTTAAAGAGTTGCTTGAAAATTCTGTAATTACTTGGATAGTGAATGATCATTGGTGACTTTTTTCATTGTAAAAGGATGGTGTATTGTATTTTTAGATATTTATAAGCATTTTTTATGTTTTTTATATTTACCACCTTTTTTATTTTAGTATATCAGTTTTGGAAATTTTCTTAGACCCGTGTATAAGCGGACACCCCCCCCCCCTTACTTTGGAGACAAAAAAAAGGCCTCCAAAAACTCGGTTTATATACAGAAATTTACGGTATATCTTTAGAATACTTAGAAACCAATATTTTCTAGATTTACAGAAACATTTATAAAACTAAGTTGTTTCTCAGGCACTGATTTTCGGAAACGTTTCTGAGCAGTTTTTATATAGTGAATTAGTCAGTTTTCTTGACCGTGAATATTGGTTTTTTGGATGCTATGAATTCTCAAGTAAAGATTTTCATGCTCAACAAACATATTTTACAGACGTATATAATAAATTCACAGCATTAACAATAACATTAAAATTAATGTTAATTTGCTACTCTTGTATGTGTAAATGCATTTACGCAGCTGAAAATATTATACCGATATTCCGGATTAACCCTCCAGTCACGGGCAAGTTTTTTTTTTTAAATATAATTAAGATTGTTTGATTCAACCACTTTTTGAAGTAGAAATAGTCATCTTATCCAATTACAGATTAAATAATGCGAGAATAAGCCGAATTATACGCTTTTAAAAAAGTGGTGGGAATCAAGCAATCTGAATAAAAAAAAAGTAGCCCACTGAGACGCGAAAATATCACTTCCAGCGACTGGAGGGTTAACCCTTTAGTGCGCAGCTTTACATATATGTAAACAATAGTGTTTTCAATTTAATCGATCTTTTTTATTCGTGTATACATAATTCACACCAGAAAATTAAATTAGCAATATTTAGTTTAATTAATAACAAAAATTCCGTATTTAAATAAAGCGAAATTAACCATTGAAACTTTCTGGTGCACAGTGAGATTCACTGAACTACGTAATTTCTAGAATGTATTCCATCATGGGAATTAAAGGGTTAAATGTTAAGTTTTATAAAATAAATAATTTTATAAAATAAGGTATTTGGATACATACTTATTATAATATTTACTAATTTGAAATATTTTAGTGTAAAATAGCCACATGACAGTAGTTTTTACTTGTATTGCAGATGTGAAACAGAAGAAAAGATTGACGTACTATATGAAAAATGTATCTCTGATTTTTTCATTATTCTTCCTGTGTAATAAACCTTTCAGAGAATCATATATAATTTTTTCGAAACAAAATAAAAAATCGCGCATTTAACGGTTAAGAAAACTCATTTGTACCCTATAAAAAATATACAGTATAAAAAATTCTCGGAAACGTTTGCGAAAATCCGTGACAGAAAAAGAAACTTTGTTTTTATAAATTCTTTTTTAAATCTCGAATATATATCAGTTTTTGAGGTTTCATAAAATAAAGAACTTTTTTTTGTAATTGTGGGTAACTCGAAGAGGTTATTGTATGATTTCGTATGTGGTTATATTATATTTTTGTAGATTAAGAGGCATTTGTCCTTTTTTACATTGTACTTACTTTAACAAGCTTTAAAATGTACGAAGATTCTAAAATTATTCTAATGTATAGAATACGTTTAACATTAATATGACATACAAAACTGTATAGAATAGAATAAAATAATTTTATAAGAGTTAAAAAAATTATTTTTTTTTTTTAAATTTAGATGTTTTATTACAGTAAAAAATATTTTATAACTACTTGGTTCAGTCACTCATTCTAAATCTATATTTATAGGATAGAGAGACTTTTTATGCCTTTTTTTGTTAAACTTTCTTTTTTTTTATATAACTATAAGAAAGAGAAAACGAAACAGTTCATTTAAATATAATGATAAAAATACTTTCAGTTGCACACTATTAAATGTTATCAAAATTTCATTTATAAATAATTTCACAGAGAAAAATAAGTTTTTTGTATCGTACTTTAGACGTTTTGTTAAAAAAATAAAGAAAAACTTGGATAGTTTTTTACTCACTTAAGAACGGTTCACATTAAAGGATTTTGTATGATACAACAAAACTTCGTAAGAATAACTTTTCAAGAACATTTTTTATGTGATTTTTTGTGTTTTATTTCCTTTTTTATCAAAAATATTCACAAGAAATATCAGATAGTGGAAAATCTCGATTTGTGTACGTACCATCAAGTAAGGTGAGTTATTTTTATTTAAATCAAAATGAAATACTTTTATTTATATCAAAATGAATATTATAGGTTTAGTTAAAAAGGAATTTTTATCGTTTTTGACTCAAAGGACAGTTCAAGTCAAAGGGCTTTGTATAAATGGATAAATGATACGGTAGAATTCCTTTAAAAAGCTTTCAAGTGATTTTTTATGGGATATTTTTTTAAGATTTCTATTCGCATTTTTAAATACGTAAACATATATAAGAAATACGAAACATGTTGCTAGTTACAACAAATTTTAAACATATATATCACTGGGAAAGTGAAAGATCAAATTTTTATTTTCCGTTTAAAAAAATTATAAACTCTGTAGTTAATGAAGTAAATATTTTTACGCACATTTTCAGGATCGGTCGCACAAACAGCTCAGAAATACGTACGGAGAGAAACAGCAAAAAAAAGAAAGAAAATCATGCGTCAAGCATAGATTATGAAACACTTTCCAACACATTCAGAATAATGATAGAAAACTGCACCATTTAATAAGGTAAAATATTATGTCTAATTCAGCTGTATGGAAACGCATAACACACTTGAAAAACTGAATTTCATCTCCTCCCATCTACAATCGGAAAATTATCCGAATTCTTTGATCAGCCCTGTATATATTGTATTTCCATATTATGTATAGCAATCATCTTGTAGTGAATTTCAGTGATTTATATCAATTTCAATACATTTGAACTAACGTAATGTCATTAAAATACATTGCAAACGATTTTTTCCCATTGACTATAATGTAACGGAATTCTTTTGAGTGCCCCTGTAAATGAACTATTAATCCCACATATTTCATATACAATACCGAACATGCTTTGGTGACTCTAAATAAAGTTCATCAGTTGCATGAAAATCCGATTATATTTACGGGAGTTTGAGCATGGACAGACGGCCAGAAAAACCGAATGCATAAACACTTTCCAACTTTATTGGAAAGTGTTAAAAATGAGAGAGAAAGAGAGAGAGAAATATGGCGAGTGCAAAAACTGGCTTTGAAACTTGGGCCACCTTGGCCGCAAGATTCGCCGACCTGTGATTTTTTTTTTTTTTTTTATGAGGAATGTTTAAAGGACCAATAAACGTACAATATCCATGTACAGTACCCCCACCCCTCTCACACACACACTCACACATAAAAAACTAGTCGGTTGTGCCAATCCCAAAACTTTCTTCTATCTCATGCATGCAAAATTCGCTATCACAGTGCCAAAACTAAATGAAAATCTATGACCATCATGAGGATTCTAGAGACATAGGTTCATTGAATTGTGAGCAATTTAAAAAGAGATATAAGCATAGCATATTTAAAATAAATTATTCAATTTCAGCACCCACCCTCTTGTATGTCTGTAAGCCAAACCTCCCAACCCAAAGAGATATAAGCAACATCTGTTGGGCAGCATACACCCAAGTCTAATAAGGATCTAATTAAGTGAAAGTGTAACAGAATCTGAAGAATTCCGGACATTAGTTTATGAGATATAGCTATCGCGAAAATCATAAAAAAATGCAGCATAGCAGCGCCACCTGTTGGGTTATTTACACAAAAACCTAATCGGGAACAACTTATGTCAACGTCTAACTGAATCTGAAGTTTCATGAAAATCCGTGCATTTCTTCTTGAGTTAGAGCTATTGCGGAAATCGTGAAAAACGCAGCACAGCAGCGCCGCCTATAGGGCGATTAGCATCAAAACCTAACCAGAAACAAATTATGTCAACGTCTAACTTAATCTGAAGTTTGGCGAGAATCCGTGCATTAGTTTTTGAGATAGAGATATTGAGGAAATCGTGAAAAATGGAGCACAGCAGCGCCAGCTATCAGACGATTTACACCAAACACTAATCAGTACCATTATATATCAACGTATAACTGATCAACGTATAACTATATCAACGTATAACTGTAAAATTTTTATTAAATTCTTAGTTCTTGAGATAGAGCGCCCACAAAATTTGTGTCACATAGAGACTCATAGATAGACATTTTCTAAAAACAGTCAAATTGTGTTCAGATCCTTCTAAAACGCATAAATCTGTCGAAAACAGGAAGTCTAATTTTTTCATGAATCCAATACTTTTTTTTTGTAAAAATTAAAGAAAGTAAAAATTCGTAACTATGGTTATTATTTTGCCGCTGATCATCCTATAAAAATATGACAACCAATTGACTAGTAATAACGTCTACTATTTAAATTATACTTAAATTTTGCTCAGGGGTCCTCTACGTATAGAAATTGTACTAAACTTGAAAATTTCAATACTAACATCCAATTTTAACATCATATTTGGCTTTTTTATTATATTTTACCTTAGGCTACCAAACAGCATGTCATTATATTAACTATATATGTCGCCCAAGTGAAAGTGGCATTGCTGTAATAACTACGCAATTTAAAGAGAAAGATGGCTGCGCACGCTCCTATAGAGGGTGGAGAGTGCTGGAAATGCATGCGATATCCTCAGATCCCGCCAGATGCGTGTATGTTAGCGTGGGAGAACGTTAAATGGCATCGTTGGCACCATGATACCTCCAAACGGTGTTATGCAATTTTTAACAGCAGAAAATGTGAGTTCTAGTGAAATCTATCGTCAATGCAAAATGTGTATGGCATGGTGTGTGTGTCACGCAGATCGGTATCCTGATGGTGTAGGGATTTTCGTAGTGGAAGAAGACCACATGCGCTTGACCAGGTCGTCAGTACTGCTTCTTCCACTATAGAATTCCCTACGCCATCAGAATACTGATCAGCGTGAGATACACTCCGTGCCATACACATTTTGCATTCGACGATAGATTTCACTAGCACTCACATTTTTCGCTGTTAAAAATTGCACGACAGCGCGTTGACACCGTTTGGAAGCATCCATGATGCGAACGATGCCTTTTAACATGCTCCCACGCTATCACACACGCATCTGGCGGGATCTGAAGATAATGCATCTATTCCCAGCACTCTGCATCCTCCATAGGAGCATGCGCAATCAGCCTTCTCTTCAAATGGCGGAGTTATTACAGCAATACCACTTTCATTTGGGAGACCCTTATAGTTCAGGAGTCATTCTTTTAAAAATATTTTGAATATCTTAATGCTAATTTCATTTTTAATTGTTGCAAAACAGATTACGATAGTTTTTAAACATAACTCAAAACTGCTTTAAGGAATGTGCTGTAATTTTATATTCGAATATTTGTCGCATATAGAAATAGATTTCTGTTTTAAAAAATCATAGGTTAAATTTTTTTATCGTTTTAGAAAAACAATTTTTAAATAACGTGTATTTTTAAATTAATTTTCGAAAAAACTATCAATTATAACCTATAAGTTTTTGAGACAGAAATCAATTTCTAGCAGCTTCAAACATGCAAATCCAAAACTACAGCTATTTCCGCTAAGTAGTATTTGAATTATTCGTAAAAAACTATTCGCATTTCAATCTGTTTTACATTTTACACTGTAAAAAAAAAACCCACTATAGATTTGCCAGCACAATGTGCTGTTAATTTTACGCACCAACACTGTTAAAAATATCGTGAAAAATTACCTGAATTTTTAAAGGCTGTCTATTTTCTGACCAATGAGAACGCTCCATAGGCGTTTACGTGCGTTTTCATTGGTCAGAAAATAGATAGCCTTTAAAAACAGAGGTAATTTTTCACGCTATTTTTAACAGTGTACTGTTATTTTTCATGTCAAGAAATCAAAGAAAGCTACGGCACATTCGACTGTGATCGAGTTTGAGCGAGAGATGAACAGTACTTTGTGCTGCAAAATGTCGTTTTTTTTACAGTGTATGTTAGCATTGAGAGTTCCAATTTTTAACCCTGCATAATTCCTAAACCCTTTATCCAAATGACATGCTGTTAAGTATATAAGGATATAAGTCTAATAAGGAGTACTCAAATGTACTGTAGAATTCAAATATGTTGTCCAATATATGTGTTAGTCATGTAAATTTTCAAGTTTGGTACAATTTATATATAAAGAATTAGCAACATTTTATATCATTAATTAGTTAACGTTTTTACAAATCGATTAGTGCCGCTCACATTGTCGTACGATACTTTGCGGCAGAGTAAAGGCAATCAGTCGGATTTTATGGGGGGTACTGTATAATCCTTAACTTTAGGACAACATCCGTATGTGCATAAGAAGGTCTTACACCGGCGGAATTTATGCAGGTGTACCTCAAATTAAATCATGTTCATGTGCGTTTAAACGCTGGTGAGGACCATTTAAAAAATATTGGGAATGTAAATGCATTTAGATTTCTTCTTATTCTTCTTAAGCACGTTAAATTTTCACATTTTGGAGAGTCTGGATAATTTCATAGCGTTACTTTCATAGAGGCGCTATTCACATTTTTAAAAAGACACTAAAAGACGGGTTTTGTGGACGCATTACAATAATTCCAAAGTTAGTAAAACATCACCATGCGCTATATCTATTCTACAGGTAGTTTTGTGAAACTTTTAAAAGAATAAAGCTTATAAATATTATGGGCATTTTAAATTTATGAAAACTTTAAATAAAGTGCCATAATGAAATATGTTCACCCTACTTATACCGATTTTCCTATTAAGGGCAATTCCACAGAAAATCATCATTTTTTTTTTGGAGGGGGAATCAAATTTATAATATGTTTAATTTAAGGGTATGATTGGAAAACTTCATATTTTTATATTCTATAGAGAAATCCTAATAAAAAGGCATTGTAAATTACTGTTTACAAACTAAGTTAAGTACCATTATTGTCTTTGTAAAGTCATAATTTTACGCCAGTTACACAATAAAAGTTACATCAGTTACACGTGTAAATGCCATTTTTTTCATTTTTATTATTCATAAATTAATTAAACAAGTTACTGTTATAGTTTGGCATTACTTAGTGTTGTTGAGAACATCAAATCACTTTTTTTAACTGGATAGTTTTGATAATTTTTACACTTCAATGAAGGCAGAAAAAATGTGTGTGTTTTATGTTACGTCAGTTACAGAATTTTGAATTGCAATTTTTGGGACTCAAAGAGAGATTGAAATAATCTGCAGATATTTGGGTATTAAGACCTTAGTAAGAAATATTTTAAATTGTAAAAAATTGTTCTAGCTTTATTAGTAAATTTTCTACATAGATATGAAAACAAAATTCGTAGATAAAATGTTACGTCAGTTACGATGGAATTGCCCTTAAGAACTTGATATGTCTACATGCATTCAACACAAAATTTTCTAAAGTAGACACTTCAACCAATATGACTTAAAAACTGTTAAATTGGTTAGTTAATCTTATAAAATATTTAAAAATTCAAAAATAAAACAATGAAAAAATCAGTATTATATAAAACACTCTGAAAATTCTAAATCAGTTAAAAACAATAATAATTTAAATTCAAGTTCAACTCATATAAGCACATATATTCGTTATTCTATGCATCATTTATTTTTTTAATTATTCAACTATTTTCAGCAATTAGGAAATTTACTGTGTAACCTTTGCAATTTATAACGCTGGAAATTAGTCTGTATTTTCGAAATAGCTGCCCAATGTTTTTTACAAATAAAACCATTTACATGTATCTGAAATTTTAAAACCATTATAATAAAAGTAGCTCACATGGGCGTTTTAATTTTATTTACAAATTTTAATCCCAGAACTGCATTACACAAGTTTAAAATTCGATCAGGTTTAAATCGCATTAAGATTTAATTAATGTAATATCTTATGAAGAAACCTTTCAGACAAGCACTAACATTTGATAGCATTTTTAAAAAGAAATTTTCGTTAATTATACTTATTTTCAGAATTATTTACCATTATCTTAAACCAAAAGAAAAAAAAATTACAATTATTATCTAAATTACATACAGAAATAAATCTTTTACACTAATGCATGAAAAATAAAAATTAAAGAATTTAAAAGTAACGAAGTTTTTCTAAAGTGAGAATAGAGTCTAAAATTCTTTATGCGAAATGGGTAAGTTTTAAATCCAAATAGTTTTGATTTATATCAAAATATTTATTATCATTTATTAAGAACCATGTATTATTGTAAGATATTTCACATATAGCTCATATCTAAACAATATAAAGCTGTTATTTTCAAAAGTTAAAAAAAAAAAGAAAGATAGAAAGAAAGGAAAGAAAGGAAAATAATGTTTCTGTAGACGTAAAACGAAATATTGTTAAACATCAAACTAAAGCTAAAACTTTTTTTGAACAAATTATATTTTTTATCCTAAATAATCAATTGGATTTATATAATAAAGATCGTTTAGAATAAAAGTCATTTGTTATAAAAATTTTCTCACTTTAAGCAGCCACCCGTACAATTTTAAATCTGTTAAATTGACATGTGGTAAAAAAGAAAGAAAATAATTTTTCCATAAAATGAAAGAGTAAAATTATTAAACTAAAAATTGAGGTTAAATTCTGATTAGGGAATAGTATATATATATATATATATATATACTCGTATATATAAATTTTAATAATTATTTTGGATTTCATTATTTAAAATAAAAATCATTTGTTGTAAATTATTTCACATATTTGGTAAACATATGATATTAAAACTCTTATATTCATAAGTGGCCTAAAAAAGAAAGAAAATGAATATTGATACGAAAATAACAAAATATTATTAAATTTAATATAAAAATAATATTTAGCAGAAGAAATTATGTTTCTATCGTAAATAAATTTTTACTTGTATAACATATTATCTAGAATAAAAATCCTTTGTTGTAAAACATTTTACGTTTTAACTCGCATTCGGACAATGTTAAAACTGTTATATTATCTGTGGCAAAAAATAAAATAAATTTTAAGTAAAAAAAAAAAAATAATAATACTTTTATAAAAGATAATAATATAAAAAGTTAAAATATTGCTAAATTAAAATTTATGCAAAAATTCTGGTTAGGGAATGGTATATATATATATATACATATATATATATATATTAATAATTATTTTGCATTTATATTCAAATGATTATTTAAAATAAAAATAATTTGTTGTAAAATATTTTACATCTTTTGCACACATATGACATTAAATCTCTTATATTCATAAGTGGCCTAAAAAAGAAAGAATATGAATATTGATATGAAAATAAGAAAATATTATTAAATTTAATAAAAAACTAATATTTAGTGTAAGAAATTATATGTTTCTATCGTAAATAAATTCTGATTTGTATAAAAATATTATCTAGAATAAAAATCATTTATTGTAAAACATCTCATATTTTAACTCGCATTCGTAGAATGTTAAAACTGTTATATTGATATGTGCAAAAAAAAAAAAAAAATTAATAAAAAAAAAAGTTTTTATAAAAGAAACGAAATATTGACTTAAAAACTAAATTTCTAGTAAGAAATGGTATATACACTGAGGTGACAAAAGTCATGGGATAGCAAAATGCATATATAAAGATGGCAGTAGTGTCGCTTACAAATTGTATAAATGGACAGTGCCTGGGCAGGACTTTCATTTGTGTTCAAATGCTTCGTGTGAGAAGGTTGATTATGTGATTATGGCCACACGACGAGAATTCACGGATTTCGAACGTGGCATGCTAGTTGGAGCTAGACGCATGGGACATCCCATTTCGGAAATCGTTATGGAATTCAACATTCCGAGATCCACAGTGTCAAGAGTGTGCCGAGAATACCGAAATTTAGGCTTAACCTCCCATCATGGACAACGCAGTGGTCGACCGCCGGCACTTAATGACCGCGACCAGTGACGTCTGCGTAGACTTGTCAGTGTGAACAGACAAGCAACACTGCGTGAAATAATCACAGGGATGAATGTGGGACGTCCTACGGTCGTCTCCGTTAGGACAGTCCAGCGAAATTTGGCTTTAATGGACTATGGCAGCAGAAGACCGACTCGGTTGCCATTCCTAACAATACGACATTGCCAACAGCGGCCTTCCTGGGCTCGTGACCATATCAGTTGGACCGTAGACGACTCGAAAGAAGTGGCTTGGTCAGATAAGTCACAATTTCAATTGGTAAGAACTGATGGAAGGGTACGAGTGTGGCGCAGAGCCCATGAAGCCATGGACCCAAGTTGTCAACAAGGCACTGTACAAGCTGATGTTGGCTCCATAATGTTTTGGGCTGTGTTTACATGGAATGGGCTGGGTCCGCTGGTCAAACTGAACCGATCGTTAACTGGAAATGATTACGTTCAGCTACTGGGAGACCACTTGCAACCATTCATGGACTTCATGTACCCAAACAACGATGGAATTTTCCAGGATGACAATGCGCCATGTCACCGGGCCATAACTGTTCGCGATTAGTTTGAAAAACATTCTGGACAATTCCATCAGATGATTTGCCCACCGCAATCGCCCAACATGAATCCCATCGAAATTTATGGGACATAATCGAGAGGTCAGTTCGTGCACAAAATCCTCCACCGGCAACACTTTCGGAATTATGGACGTCTATAGAGGCTGCATGGCTCAATATTTCTCCAGAGGACTTCTAAGGACTCGTGGAGTCCATGCCATGTCATGTTGCGGCACTTCGTCTGGCAAACGGAGGACCGATACGCTATTATCAGGGTATCCCATGACTTTTGTCACCTCAGTGTAATTTCCACGTTAACAAAAACAGATATTCACTTGCAGTATTCTTGTTTAATGAAAAGTATTATTATTATTTTGATTTATATCAAAATTATTTTTCCGAAAACTTTCTGTTTACTTTACGATTTTTGCTTGTGTTTGCAGTATATTAAAGCTGTAATATTGATATTCGGGAAAAAACAAATAATAATAATAATAATAATAAATGTATGTTCTATATAAATATTGAAACAGTTGTTAATACAGTGTATAAAAATATTGAAACAGTTGCTAAGTTGGCAATGGTAACTGAAAACTTAAGAAAAATTATGGATAAGAAATTATGTTATTTTGAACACTAAAAATCCATTTCAAGAATTATTGCTTACATTATTTAGTTTCGCATCTCTAACCTAAATTAATATCCGCGAGCATTATTGGGCTCTAATGAACGTCATTTTTAATTATTTTAATATTTCATTAGCTGTAACTGATTAAAAGTTAATTGAATCTAAACGTTAAATGATTAATTCAGTTAAACTTTACGGCATTTTAGTTTATGAAATAACAAAATCACACATTATTATAATTAGATTTTCTATAATCAAATTTGGTTATTTAGTGAACAGTACATAATATATTACGTTATTTTGATTTTTTGGAGAAAGAAGTTGGTGTCCTTCATTTAATTTATTTTTACGATATTTAGAAATTCAGTTTGTAAATACATTAGTGAGCTTTCCTTTCCGTAATGTGATTAAAAAAAAAAAACCATGCATATGATTTTTTCTAAGGTTTTAAGATTTATCTTCTTTTACTATAAAATAGAATATTTTTTTCATAGTAATCACATACTTATGTTTCCCAAACACACTCCTATGAATATATGCACATGTATGTACACTCAAAGTGAATGAGAAATATTTTTACAACTTTCATGCGCAAAATAATCTTAAAGAAACAAGGTAGCCCATTAGTTTGTTGTATATCTAGCAGCAGGACATAGCGTTTATTTGTAAGGGAAATGGTCTTTAAATAAAAAATGATCCAGAATGTCCAAGTAGTAGACCGATTCCATCCATGCATGCTATAACGTGAATATTTTCCAATTCAACTCTGATATTTTGTCTGCACTTTTACGTATATTAACCACCGGAGTACGATACACGCGATCTTTAAAAGCTTACACTAGCCACGTGAAGACACTCGCAAGCTGATGCTAAACCCACAAGTTCGTTCTGTCAATTTTCTTGTTTGCATTTCCATATGTTTAAATGACTTATTTTGCACTGTATAGTTGAGGTCATTAGTCCATCTCTAATCGCGCCCCTTTTTACTTTTTCTATTTTATTTACAGAATGTTTTTATGGGATCACTTTTTATTTCGAAACTGGTTTCGAAAGTGAAAGTACTTTCATAAAATGTGTACAAGCAAAATAGAAAACGTTCAAAAAGGCCCGGTTGGAGGTTAATCCCAGCCATTCTATGTAAAAAAATAACCATATAAATATATTGAAATGCAAACGAGAAATTTTAAAACATACGCTTGCGAGTTTTGTCGTGTGACTAGCGTAGGTTCTACAGAGGAAAAAAACACATGGCATAGAGTGTTAGCTGATATTCTAGCTACCCAAAGTATAGGACCGCCAAAGCCAATTCATCGGTCCACGAATTGTTTTTTTTTTTTTTTTTTGCTTACGTTTAAAAAAACTCTTCTTTAATAAAAAAAACACTTTACTTAGAAATAAAATTTTATGTGTGGCGGCAAAGTGTACAGATGTGGAAGAAAAATTATCTCTGCCTCACTCTCCTCACACATACAGTAATTGTGTCGCAAAATATAGTATAAATTTTTTTTTGTAACAACCAATTAGAAATAACGTATACTATTAAATGCTGTGCATGCATTAGGTTTTGGGGATCGTCTACTTATTAAACTTTGTACTAACTTTCTTTTTTTATATAGCGACATTCAATTTTGACATTATATCCAGGTTCCTTGAATCAAAATACTAGGGAGATAAATATAATTTATGTATCTTATCTTAAATATTCGCTGTGTTATAAAATAAAATATTTCCAAGTTTAACCTTAAATTTAGAAAAATGAAATTAAGATAATTTATATCCAAGAATATTTTATACAAATTTATCGGATAATTTGAAAGTTTTTCTTTTTTTTGTGGATTCAATTGATAATAGGAGACGGCCCCCTTGGTACGAAAATTGTTACAACTTCATTATGTAGACGACCCCCAAATCATAATCCATGTATAGCAATTAACAGTAGACGTTACTACTTATCGTTGATACCAGCATTACTTTTATGCAGTGATTTGTGGTAATATTGAGGGGGTGTGGCATACCTACTTTGTTCCACGACTGTAGAAGCAATATAACTTAGCTATTTTTTCTTTCAGATATTTTTGGGTATCAATGTTCTAATCCTATTTCTGCTTCCGAATTGACGTTTTCCCAATTGAGTGAAAAATTGCGTAGGCAGGAAGTAGAATCCGAAATCTCTGGCTTAAATTATCAGTGCTCTGACTATTGAACGATATAATTTTCACGTACAACATTTTGATAATAAGCATGGGGTCTGTTATCTGAAACAGCTAAGCAAAATGTACCGCAGGTTATGGAAATACATTAGATGATAGATACTTAGATATCGTTATTGATTTTAAAGTGTTTCTACCTATCCAACGTATAATGGAGTCCGATACCTGCGGTCTATTCCATTGATCTGTTTCAAACCAGATACTAAGTGAATTGGATCGGCCGGTTGTTAGTCCAGGTGTATCAATAAAAAGAGCATTGGAAAATTAAGCCAGATGTCTTCGGTTCGACCCGGATAATTTTTCACCCAATTGAAAATAAACAATTATTTTCTCAGTAGGACAATATTTTTCGTTTCTAACACAATCGCTTCGGGAAATTCTGTTCAAAATACCCACTTTGACATCATTTTTTGAAAGCTATTCTGCCTCTATAAAAAAAATCGATCATTACGGTATATTATATAGTTTCTGAATAAGGGAATCTACCAATTGGATGCGTATGAGAGCAAAAATGAATTTAAAAATGAGTAAGAAAATAAGCAGTTTGGATTTGAATACACCCTTAATAAGGTGATTTTTTTCTTCAACCGCTATGTATTTTTAATTTGTTTTTGCTGTAAGAGCTGTTTTGCTGTGGATAGGTCCTATCAAAAACTTGTCTATATAAATGTTGGAGACAATATTAAGAAGATATATGATAAATTCATGGGGATTTTATATCTTCTGAATTGACGGAGTTATGGAATTTTTTCTTCTACAACCCCCCCCCCCTCCCTTTGTTTTCGTTTTTTATTTTTTTGCTGTACGAATTGGCCCTATCAAAAACTTGTGAATATAAAAGTTGTAGATAATATTAAGGAGATTTATAATACAATTAATTGGGTTCGATATCTTTAGAATTGAAGAAGATATGAATTTTTTTCTCCCAAAAACTCTATTTTTGCGCCCCTTGAGCCTATTTTTATTTTTATCAAAAATCTGTGATATATAAATTTTTGGCCCTATATTTAGAAGTAATAAAAACTTTAACCTGATTTGATATGCACAAAAATTAAGAAGTTATGGGTTTTTTTCTGTTTTCACAAAACCCCGCCCTGTTTCCATCCCCTTGATCCGATTTTGCCCATTAACGAACTTGACCGAGATTTTATGCCCCTTGATATTATGTATCAGTTTGGAAAAGATTTGTGTAGAATTGTGGAAGCTATCGTGTCCATAAAAGTGATATATATATATATATATATATATATATAACCATTAATTAAACATAACCTACCACCATCAAAAACCGTAATATTATGAATTAAAGCTGTAAGTATAACAAAAGTGCCAAATAATTTATTATAAGAATTATTATGGAAGAAAAAAGAAGAAAGTGGACACCGACAAATAATGGGAAAGCTTATATATTGAATTACGTTATCAATGGCACAGAATTCAATGATATAAGCAATATGGTCGTTTTCTGTGAGAAAAATAAGCTAAAGCTAAAAATTATTTTTCTCTGTGCCCAAACAACCATTAAAATCAAGTGAATTGATTAAAAATGAAAACAGAATAGAAACAAGTAATATGAAATGGAAAAATCAATAAAACCTGTTTAAATATTTATAGGATATAAAATAGAAATAATAAACAACATACCAATTAATATTTCAGTATTTTTCAATATATCCACGCGCACATGGCTACCAAAATATCGTAAAGATTAAAGTGAATAAAACAGTTAAGAAATCACAGTAATTTATACCAAAGGATGCAGATAATACATTTTGAAATACCATGATAAATACATTTAATATAATATAAAATAAAATAAATAGAAAGTAATTACATTATTTAAAATAACTAAAATGCACTATTAAATTAATTAATTGCTATTTAACAATATCGTCAAAATTTAGCTAAAAAATCCACCTGGTGTAGTAAATTATAACTGAAAAGGAGCTGGAAAAAGCAAAATTTAAAACTTATCGTATATATATATATATATATATATATATATATATATATATATATATATATATATAGAGAGAGAGAGAGAGAGAGAGAGAGAGAGAGAGAGATAAAGTTTTTTACTGAGGGTGGTTTTGGGTTCTAGGGGTCATGATCGGTGTAGATCTGCAAAAATTTTTCAGAAATTCCAACATAGAGGAGAATGTAGTAGGTAGTATTTCATACGAAATCTACCTAAAATGGTCAGTTCATATAATATTTACCAATTAGTATGAACGAGTTTAAAATAATAAAGTATAATTCTCCTTGACCCTGTATATTTACTCGTTACTGCAAAATAATGATAAGTATGTCTGTTATGCATGTGAATCTGCTAATTAATTGTATTTTAATAGCTAAATTATATATAAGCTCTACCATCAAATAGACGGATGTAATGATCTACAATTATTGTGGATTGGTAGTTTAAGATTATTGTTATCAATGGATTTCAGTTTGAAATCAATGAAACTTCCGAGTTTTTCATTTATTATAAAAAGAAACAAAAAAGCGTGTAGTACGTTTCTAACGAAGATAATCTCTTACCTGACGTTTAAGTAAAGGGAAAAGAATATTCGATTTCCAAATAACTCATATTACCTCGGGAAAAGAAGCACTTTAGGCAAGGATTATGTGGGATCAAAATACAATAAGCTTAAAAAATAAGCATGTCACTTCACATAAACCTAACAATACTTTTAGTTCGAAGATCTATTTAGAGTTTTCTAAAGCGCTTTAGAGATGAGATCACGTAGGAATTATTAGAAACTGTTATATGTTATATTAGAAACAGTAATACTGACAGAAAAAATGGTCAAAAATTTTAAAAAAGGAAACATCTTGAAAGTAATTTTAAGTTCATAATTAAAAAATTATATATTTTCTATTTCAAGAAAATATTTAGATAAGTTTCAAAGGATTCAATTTCGTTTATGTGAAGATGAAAATCAAAATTTTGATCTACTAGAAGCAAATAATCATGGAAATATTTCTCCTTCAATTTTATAAATCTATAACATGAGGTAAATAACTGTATAATAATTAAAATAACGGTACATGTTGTTGACTCTGTACCAGTAACGCATACACTTAAATTTGAACTAAAAAATAGCTTTCGAAAGTTGCGCGGAGATTTCCGACAGTGGTGGGGTTATCGATACAACCCTCTAGTGTTAAAGACGCTTATAGACAGATTTCAAGTCATCATTTCCGGATCGCGATGAGTTGAACGCAAATTTCAACCATACAGTCATTTCTTTGTAATTTCTTGTAGTTTAGGATAAGGTTGTTTTTATTATGTGATTACATTTGAGATACTTTTTTTTTTTTAATTTTGGCTTTAATATAACTAAAACTAGTCTCTAGATTCCATGTATTGTGCTTATTTTTTGAACTTTGAATCAACTTTATGCATTTCTTAAAGGCGTCCCGTACGGACACCGCGATATTTCAACATAACACGTAGCCTTCTCAAAAGCTGGTGACAAAGGACAAAGTTATGAACACTATGCGACATCTTATGAAGGAACTAGATGGTAAGATCCCATTTTATGGATAATCGACCAGGTCGAAAAGGATTTAGTATATTCTTTCGAAGGAATCTGACAACTTCTTATCAAATAGCTTATACTTTAATAGCAGAAACAGTTGTATGAATAAAGAAAAGCTGTTCAATTGGTTCGAGGAGTTCCGCAGCTAACTATTAGAAAATGACTTTCGCTCGATATTTAAAGATTCAAAAAATGCGTCTTGCGCCAATGGATTTTTTCTAAGTTCTAAAGTTCTTGTTTGAAAAGTGCAAGAAACCATTTGCTTAAGTTTACTACTTAAAAATAGCAACCTTAGTCTTCTTTAGTTGTAGAAGAAAAATAATTATTATTCGGAAACAGTAGTAGCCAGATTCTAGGGACCATTTGAACCTTAAAATATCCGCCTTAGACAGCCGCTATATTTTTCGAGTCAGAGTCACCAGTCTAGTATTCAAGAACTGCAAATAGACAAAGCCTTTTAGCTTTACTACACAATGCTCAGATTGAAACTCCATTTGCACGTTAAAACTTAATTACAATAAAATTCTTCTCTTATTGAATTATTGAAATGCTACAAAGTTGTTAAATTTTTAAAGACTATTTGTTTTCAGACCTTTATATAAGTTTGCTATTCTTTTATCGTATTTATCTATTAATGTAAAAAAAATACCTTTTCGGTAATGTATATTTTAAAAGAACTATTTATAGGATGGCAAAAATAACCTGGGTAAAGTTTTAGTTCAGATAAAAACAAGAAAGAAAGATCATGCGTCAAGCATAGATCATGAAACACTTTTCAACACTTCTAGAATACGTAAACAAAACTTCACATTTTAATAGGGTAAAGAAACCTAAGTAAGCATTTTAAAAACTCATATCACATTTTAAATCCAGATTTAAACAATTACTACATGTAGCAGGAAAGGTTTTCCAGTTCTTTGTGCAGCTCTGTATATGATCTATATGTTTGTATATATTCTACATTGTATTCTAAAATTTAGTTTAATTAGAAAAAAAAATAACACAATTTAAAATTCAGATTAAAATTACTACCAATAGACGGAATCCTACTTGGATTCATTTATACAAATCCTATAGTATATTGTATACAGAATTTTATACGCGCCACATATTAAGCTTAAATTTTATTCAGGTAAAAAACCACTTTTTTTGCCTTTAAACTACTGAAATCACACTTTCAGGAACTATTATGCATAGGTGACCATGTATACAGATTTTTGCATAGCCCCGTAGTTGATTTTATTTAAATGCTACAAACATCTTTCAGTATACTAAATGTAGCTGAGCTTGAAAAAGCTTGTGTAATTCAAATTAAAAAAACATCTTTAAGCAACTCGCGGTCAATATCTGTAATGCTTACAAATTCTATTGTATATCCCTCTATATGGTATACAGAATTTATACACACCACGTAGTATGCGAAAATTTAGTTAACCTTAAAACGCATACATTAAACGAAAACGTAATTTCAGAAATCATTCCTAATAGAGAGTACTTCGGATACAGTATTTCGTCTAGAATCTTTTATACTCGTATGTCCCTGTAAATGAAAAATAAATGCGATGCATATCATATTCAACTGCACGCATCTTGTAATGAACCTCAGTAATGTGCACCAATTTTATCATGTTTGAAATAATAGAACATAATTCAATTAAGCTGCGAACAGTTTTTCCGAACTCTTTTGTGTCGCCCTGTAAAAAATGATAAATGCTTTGCATCCTACATTCTACAGAAAGCATGTTTTAGTGCACTTCCACAACTCATATCAATTTCATTATGTTTTTAACAGAGTAACTTAATTAAAATACGCCGCAAAAGATTTTTCTTCATAGACCATAATATAACTGAATACTTTTGAGTTAACTGAAAACTTTTGAGCTACATAACATATTCTATAGTAAATATTTTCTAGCGCACCTCAATAATGTATATAAATTTCATTATGTTTGAAATTTTTAACTCTATTAAAATACACCACAAATGTTTTGACCTATGGACTATAATGAAACGGAATACTTTTAATTGTCCCTGTAAATGAGCTATGAATGCTACAGACTATATTTTCAATACCGAACATGCTATGGCAAAGCTCGATAATGTATATCAATTACATTTAAATCTGAGTATATTTACTCGAGTTAGAGCACGGAAAAGCAGATGGCAGACAGACAAACCGAAGTCATAAACACTTTCAACTATGTTGGAAGGTGTTAAAAACACTTCCAAATTCTATCTCTAAAAGTTTATTATCACTGCATGAGAAAATGGCTTTGGATCTAACCTATAAAGATTTTTTAAGCTTTGTAATAATGATTTGAAAACATAATACTTGCATTACATGCTGAAGGCATGAGTCAATGAGAGCTCGTTCAGATGTTGAACGTTTGAAGTTAGACTGTGTCCGATGTGGTGATGTGGCTCTAATAGAAAGGCTATAATAGGAACAAACCAAACCGAGACTGAAAAAAAAGAACAGTTAATATGACCAAAAATGCAAAGAGGTCGTAAATAGGTTTAAGGGTATTCGCAATGTTTCGAAAAGAAAAGTCGCGAACGAGATGAAATTAAATAGGCTCACGATTCGACCTGCTGCGTCAGAGTTTCTTGGATTCCAGTTTTAAAAACTGAAATAATGCCTGAAACTTACGATGGGCAACAGAAAGGCGACTTAAAAATGGAAAACACCGATCGGCGGCAAAAATATATTTCCAAAATTTCACAGTCAAACTAGTAAAACAATCGAATTTGGTCGAAGGACACTTAGCCCTCAGCCATTATTGAAAAAAGGCAAAAGGCACAGTCGGTTATGTTTTGTGGTAAGATTTGTTCAACTGGCGTGACATCGCTTGTTTTCGTTAATAACCATCAAATGTGCCTTTAAAACAGCCTGGAGAGGGTTTTTCTTCCCTGGTCCCAATGAAAAATGGACTCTTCAGCAAAATCCTGCTTCAACGCACAACACAAGAAAAGCACAGGAATGGTGCATGTTACATCTGCCACAATCCTTAGAGCCAGAGAATGACCGCTTTAATCTCTAGATCTTATCGATATGTGTTATTCTAGATGATCATCTTATAGAGAAGCGATTTTGTATACCTCAGGGACGTTTGGATTCCCTGAATAAACTTCCTTAAATAGAATTGTGAAAATATCAGAAAATGATGCTATCTATACAAAAAGAGGTAATGGGTGTGGATTCTGTTCATTCTCAGATGTCGTTTTAAACAAAGGTTCTGGTCTGCTTTGTCCTCTTGTGAAAAAAGACAAACATAGTTCCCTAAACAAGCAAATGAAATGTATATGAATATACGTGTCTCACTTTATTTAACGATTTTGTAGTTCGCTTAAAGAATGAGTATGTGTCCTTTTTAAAACTGACGCTTAAAACATTCACGACGGGAAACAAGAATTCTCGGTTTCATTCAAAAAACATCATTTACTGAGTGCGTGGCTTCTACCTTACAGAAAAGGCATTTATATTAGGTTGTTCATACTTTTTTAAATTGTAAGGCATTTTATATTAAATTCGTACATTGAAAGATATTTACCGATGCATAAACTTGGGAAACCTATCTAGAACACCAATTTACAAAAGACTTTCAGTACAGAGAGGAGCTTCTACTGTTTTAAAATTCAGAATTGATAAAAATTGAGCGTCGGCAATGTGTTAATAGAAGTTGTTATAATCCTTGTAAATAATACAAAAGAGCGAAATTTGCTTATTTTTAAATACCCATTTTTAACAACCTGTACTTTTTTATAAGAAAAGCTAGAAAACAATCTATTTTATCATTAATTTTAATATAAATAGCGAATTTTGTAGATGCTCGTTTGTTGACATTCTGGAAAAGATGTGATTTTGGATAAGAAGGAGAAAAATATTTCCACTCATTTTTTTATTTATCGTATCTCCCTATTTTTAGCAATTTCCAACATAGATGAAAAGTGTTTATGAATTCGTTTTTTTCTGTACGTCTGCCCATTTGTCTGTTTGGCCGTCTGGACTTGCTTTAACTCTCGTAATTTTACTTGGTAATTTTTAATAGTGTTACTGAGATTTACTATAGAATGATCCTTTCCGAAAACCAAGTGTGCATTTACAGTTCGTTTATAGGGATAAACACACACAAAAAAAATCCGTTACATTATGGTCTGTGAGGAAAAATCGTTTGCCATGCATTTTATTTATGTTAATATACTTCAAACTAGCAGAACTACCCGGTTCTGCTCACATCACACATGATAGAGGGTGGCATCAGAGTAAAATAAATTTAAATTAAATAATATGGCAAATCTAAGTTTAGATGTACAGCCGAATTCGCCCGTGAATAACAATTGAGAATACAGTAACATATTTGAAATAACAACGACATATTTATGTATATATTCTTTCAATATTAAATCGCCCGCATGATTTTTCGCAATGGTGAATAAAACTACACTGAAAGAAGAAACTTTTATATTTAGTTTTCCAAATAGAAATCCATCGTAGTTCTGAAATTTTATTTCAATCTATTATGTTATTTTAGCTATAATACGGACACGTGTCCAGTAAAAATTAAAAATTAATTCTATATCCATAATATTTTTTTTTCTTCATATACATGGGTTTTAAAACATACGTTTTAGTAATAGCATAGGTCTATAGAAATTTGATTTGTGAAAACTTAAAAAATATATATATACTGATTCTACGTATTTGTGGCATGTATGTTCTAAAAATGACCTCGATGTTTTCTAACGCTGCAGTTTTTGACAATCTGTGTCTACATGTGTAAAATTAATGTATAAAGATTTTTAAACCTTTTATGAAATTACTATATTCCATATAATCGTTATGAAAACATTAAAAATGATAAAAATTACAGGGATAAAGGAACATTTACACAGGTTTTGGTACCTTTGCAATATTGAATTCATTTTTCGCTATTTTATCCACGTACTAATAATGTACATTTCTGCCTTAGCCTAATCATGCTTTGTTTAGGCTTAATTATTAGCTTTGTGACGCAAATGAAATAGAGAAATTTTATTTGAAATTTTTACATAGATATATGTATACATATAGAATGCATTAAAATAGATTTAAATTTAGTTATCTTGCTTAGATAAAGGTCTTATACTGTATTTTTCTGTTGCAAGTAAAGCTGGGTTTAGTGGTTTTCCCGTTATATAATGATTCAGCATTTCCACGATTAAATATCCAGAAATATTTAGCAATCATATACTTCATTAACCCTGGTAATAAAGGTAAAGAGACATGTTTGTTTTCATTTTGTTAAAGAACCCTTTATCTAATAAAAGTCTCCGTTCCGGGGTTTTATATTTAACGTCAAAATTGTGCATTAGTCCATTAATATCCTTGAAGCAAACTTAGTATCTATCCTGTAGAAAGTAAGAGATAAATTTCTGTTTACTGGTTGTATACACAGTAGTAGATGTTTAAAAAGCTACCAAGTTTTTTCTTTTTATCGGGATCCTAAAAATTCAGCAAATTTCAGCAAATAACTTAGACAGTCCCAAATATCGGATTAAATCATAATGTTAAGATTGATTGAATAGTTGAAGGGCATTATTGTCTATATTATACTCATACTGAAAATCGTCACTAGAGGTAATATGACGCCTTAAGCAGGACATCCAAAAATCAACATCTAATTCTTGAATTAGAAGAAAGTTGAAACAAGCAATATATTTAAAAAGAAACTCATAAATTTTGCACGTATTTATATATAAAAAAAAAAATAGCCAACGGTTGGCGCTGTCTAAACCTGTAAAAATGCTTAATCTAACACGTAAAGCTGGATCAAATATATGAAAGTTGAAACAAGCAATATATTTATAAACGAGCTCAAAAATTTACTATGTATGTATTAAAAAATAGCAAACAGATGGCGCTGTATAAACCTGTAAAAATGCTCAAGCTATAACACGTAAAGCTGGATCAAGTATCTAAGTTTTTACTCTTCCTTTTCTTTAGCAGTTGAATCGTGAGATGAGACTAATTTCAAAGCGCAAACTTTTTTCCTGTTTTAACAGCTAAAGATAATGGATCTTAAAAACGAAGTCATAATTACAACTCCATACACAAAGTCATATTATTTGTTTGTGTATTATAGAGTAGCTAACCATAACAAAGCCGTAGATTACCTGTTACGGACTAATACTGTTAGAAATTAGCAAGTAAAAATAAGCAAAAAACACTCATTTTTGAGTATTTCCTATTTTTATAATAATTCCGGGTATTAAAGTTTTAATCTTGAAAAACAAACTTACTCATTTTTTTAAGTAAAACTGATTTCTTATATTTAGGATGAATGTAACGCACAAAAAATATGGGAAGAAATGAAAACACAAAGCGTATCTGTTCAGATAGATTTTTGCTGATATGAGCATGCGCAATAAGCACTTTAGTGTGCTATTTCTGTTGCTAAACGGAATGAGAAACCAGAATTGAACTGCCTTATTTATAGGGAGCTTTAGCGAAGTCGAGATGACAGAGCAATTTTAGGCACCAGAAAGAGGAAATATGGCTCTCTAAAGGGAGAAAGCATTCACCCCTACTGACATAAGGTGTTTATCAGATATTGTTAATATTCTGATTACGCAGGTTAATAATGTAATTAATACTTAATTTCAGGATAGAAAGTTACAGAATTTGTTTTTTTCTTCATTATTATTAAAGAAAATTTACCAACACCAATATTTATTTAAGTTAATGATTTTGTATTTAAAATTTTAGCTTTGGCCTCTAATCATCGATTGAATAAATTGAAATGATCTAGTAGTTTTGGTATATTTTTATTACAATTAATCGATAAAATATATATACTAAAAAACGTGATTATTTTCGGTAAAAAATAAAAATAAATAAATAATAGAAAGAAGGAAAATATCCATATAAAGAGCTGTGCTACCATCTACTTGTATTGTAATGAAGTTAAATGTTAATATTTCAGAAAACTATTGAAATTTTAAGTTAAAAATTTGTCTAGTGTACATTTTTTAAGAACCCCCCCCCCCCTTTTTTTTTAAATTTGAAAACTGAATTTTCTAAAAAAAATGTTCCGTTGCCTGCATCCGTTTAAAGACAGTTAATATGCAGCTGGAACCCAGCCTGGTAATAAAAGGAGAGGTTTTTATTCCTTTCTTAAAAAACTATTGCTAACAAATATTCTATAAATATTCCTGAAATTTTAGTGATGTTATGAAACTTTATTTTTTTTTTCTTGTGTGTGTGTGTGTGTGTGGAACCTTTAAGTTGTTTACCATGACGTTTTGAAGGCTACTATATAGTAATCAATGAAAACACAAAAATCAGTTTTAAAATTTATAAAAGTATGTTGAATATGCTGAAATGCATTGAAAAATTAAAGAAATATAATGATATTTAAAACAGACTTTCAAAGTTTATCACGCTTGAAGGAAAACTCGAATATATATTTTTTTAACATACCCCATTTTTAATCTTTGAGTGACGCTTCGAAAATTTAAAAAAGAAAAGCAAACTTTCAATCACTTAAAACTGCACACACAGAACGTTACAAAGAAAAAAAAAACACTTTTTCAGACTAGACACTCAAAAATATAAGAAAATCGATTCATTGAGTCTAAAAAGAGCGCATATTATAAAGAAAATTCCAACTTTTATTCCGTATTTCTCTTTTACGATAAAAACATATCGAAAGTACGCTGAGTTAAAGAAAATTTCAATTTTTATTCTACTGCAAATTTGTACAGGGTGTTTATATTGAGACAGTTATTGAAAACTTTTAGCGGTGAAAGGCATTGATTATAAGAATTTCTTTTAAAATTCTTGAATTAAACGCTTAACAAAAAGGAAAGTTTTTAATGAAAGGATAGTGTTAATTCTAAACTTCTAATTTTTTTCGAGGAATATCAGTAGTTTAAATCTTATATGATTACCGACAATTTCATTAGGATATTAATGTATTATTAAATAAATATTTGTTAATTTAATGTATATGTGCACAAAGGAATTTCAAGGATATGTTATCTGGTTTAACTTTATCGTATAAAATATTACAAAAAAATAAGGTGTTTCACACTTCAGTGCGCCCTGCCTTACGTTTTACAACAAATGTGGTATTTCTTAAAACTATCTCTCACATATGATATCGAAGTTAAAACTTAATTCTTATTACTAATATGTGTTTTTTTAACTTGACTGTTATTACTATTGTAAAATGTGTTGAATATTAATAGCGTCACTTCTATGTGTAACACATATGACAAGCGCCTACTCGTGCCAAAACATTATATTACGGCACTTGAAAATTAAGAAACAATTCTTAATATATTTGTCACTTTGGAGCAAATTAGTTTTTTAATAAAAATGGGAAAGCAACCGTCTTTTTCAGTGTCTCCCAAATCCAAATTACTGAACGAATAATAGTAAGAATAATATTAGGCTATAAAACAAAAAATAAACAATATTTTTTCAGCAACAAAGTAGCTATTATTTTTATTTATTAAAAAAGCATTCTTATCAATGATTATACGATACTCTGTTTATGGGAAATTCCTCTATTTAAATGTAGAGTCGTGCGAACAAAATGCGCACAACCCAATGCTATATTATCACCAAATTGTCACAGTAAGATTCGAAAGGTACAATTCCAGAAAAAATTATGTCTACTTTCCGAATATTAATCCAATTTTTAAAACAGGTCTCTTCTATATGTTAAATAATGCACCAGCTTTCATTTTTCAAATGGCAACACACACTTTTAACAATTTGTTTCAGTTACTTGTACACTGTAAAAAAAAAATACTGCCAGTTTTCCGGTAGGAATCGGAAAACTAGTTGCCCTTATCGTACCAGAATAATTTCCGACCCAGCTCGGAATAAAATAAATCCGTAAAAATAAGGAAATAGACAGTAAAACGGTATTTAACGGATTTTATTCCGAGTTGGGTTGGAAATTATTCCTGTACGATAAGGGCAACCATTTTTCCGATTCCTACCAAAAAACTGGCATTATTTTTTTTACAGTGTATCAAAGCAGTCCAAGAAAAGGTATATTTTTATAATTTTTCATAATTTTTCGTAGAGTTAGAATAGGTCAAAGTTCAAGGATGCTAATGTTAACAAACTTTAATTTATATCTGCCCAAAGTGTCACAAGATAGAAAACCATCTTTTTTAATTAGATATCATGAATACACTATATGGCCAAAGGTGACCGGCCACTTCCGATTTTTGACGGTTTGTTAAATATCTAGAAAAATGCATGAGGAACTATCCTGAAACTCCAGGTGTGTAAACAGTATAGTATAGGTCATATATTTACGTAAAGATTTTTTCCCGAAACGCCATAGGGGAATATCTTTTGGATAATCCTGTCAAAACTAATGTAGCAAAAGCGTTCAAACTGTAGATTATGATTAAGTGACTTATTGTAATGATTTGTGTTATTTGAAGAATGAGCAGGCTTACTAAATAATGTTTCACTGCGCATGCCCGAGATCAATCAAAATATAACGTGCATAATGTGTTTAGCTAAATGTATAGAGCAGCTTTTGTAAAAGACTCAAAAACATAGCTTGATAATTCTGAAAATTATCGTTGATAGAATAAGCTCAAAATCCGTTGTTCCCAAAATGAAGCAAAAAGATGAGGGGATCCATATAGCCATTGATTAGTGCCATTATAGCATACACAATATTGCACGCACTACTGTATGTCGATACAATCCCTCATGTTTTTGTTTCCTTTTGGGAATAACGGATTTTGATCTTATTCTATCAACGATAATTTTCAGTCTTTTCAAACTATGTTTTTGAAACTTTCACAAAAGTTCCTCTATACATTTAGCTAACACATTATGCAAATTATATTTTGATTATGTTCGGGCATGTACAGAGAATCATTATTTAGTAAACGTGCTCATTTTTCATAGAATTTTTATTATTTTTTAATTTTGAATGCAGGGATGCAGGGTATTGTGTACAATGTTGTTTGTCATATTTTTAAAAAGAACTTTTTTTTACATTAAGAACTCTACAAATTATAAGCAAAAAACTTGACAAAATTTGGGACTCATTTTATAAAAACTTTAATTTCTCTACGAGTATACATGCTATCCTCACAAAAATGAACACAGTTTATTAAAATAAGGCATTTAATCATAATACGCATATTGAAAGGTTTTGCTACATTAGTTTTTACAGGGTTATCCAAAAGATATTCGTTCTTTTTCAATTTGTTGACAATCCCCTATGGAGTTTCGTGAAAAAAAAATCCTCACGTAAATGTATGACCTGAAATATTCTGTTTACACACCTGGAGTTTCCGGATAATTCCTCATGTAGTTTTCTAAATAGTTAACAAAATGTCTAAAATCGCAAATGGTCGGTCACATTTGGCCATATAGTGTAGATCCAAACACAATCTAGGCAATTTTCTGATTTAAAAAATATTTTTTATTCTGAAAAGTACGAATAAATTCACATTAAAAAGAATCTGAATTACGACCTACAGTCATGGGAAAAAAAGTAAACACCCCCTACTAACTGCTCGGCAACTCTTATCGTAGAATAAAGTTACTGTTACCGAATGATTGCAAATAAAATCTACTTTTAAATTATGTATACAAAGGTTGCTTAGAGGGTCATCTGCATATTAAAACAAACCCAAACTTCATTTTTTTCAAAGGCAATGCCCAATTTTATCAAGATATTTCAAATCTTCGTTTCAAACTATGCTTAGACACCAAATTTCAGGTCATTTGAATAATAAGTTTTTGAATTATAAACATTCAAAATTTAGTGCTTCTAATGTTAAATTACATTTTCATATTTTCATTAATATCTCCTGAAATTATACTCCTAAAGTGCTAATTTTTTGTGTAGCAATAATACTAAAATACTGAAACATAAATACGTTGAATTTGCAATTGTTATAATGTTATGATATGAATTATGAATTATAAAATTAATATTCGAAAAAATTATGAATTGCAACCTACGATTTTTTTGATGGATTTAGATTTATTAAGTCCTGCTTTATGGAAATCCAAAATTTCTTCCAAGTACTTTTCAAATTATGCTTAAAAAAACGGCTAAATGATGGTTTAAGGGGCGATCTATGATAGAAGTGACTAGATATTTTGAGATTTCTTATGCTATCCTGTAATCTAGCAGCCTTCAATGAACGCTTGAGTTGGCGCTTAAGATGCCTTGATCAAGAAGGAAGCTCTCTCGGTCAACAGTCGAGTACTGAACTTTAATTTGGATACAGCCCCTAAAATACTCTCGTTTTAAAATAATTAATTTCTCGGAAACTTGTTGTACGTGTAGCATAAAAATTTGTTTTTAGGCTAATTGAAGGGTGTAGGGTACATTTATGCTGTCAGAATTGTGTACTGCAATTGAAAAAAAACAAAGTTATGGTTCGTTTTAATATGTATTTGGCCCCCTAAGCAAATTTATATACATCATTTAAAAGTAGACTTTATTACCAATCGTTTGGTACCAGTAACTTTCTTCTACGATAGTTTTTTGCAGAGTTAGTTAAGGGTGTTTACTTTTTTTTCCACGGCTGTGCATTAATTTTTACATAAAAAAATGAGTGCCTTCCAAGCAAATATGTGTGTTTTTACGACTCATTCCGGTTAATTTTTTTTTTTTTTTTTTTTTTTTTTTTTTACGATATAGAGAAACTCTACTTTCCGCAGCTGTAAGGGAATCCTCTGTTATTGTTGCACCCCTAAAAATAAATTATAAAAAATAAATAGAAAACAAATTATAGAATTTTGTTTAATATGAAGCATATTTTATATTTATTACTTCAATATTTTCTATATTTTTTTCTGATAGGTAATGGAATATTCTTGATATTTTCTTTGTAAGATCTTATTTTATTTTTCGAAATTTCTTGATAAACCCTAACACATTTTATTTTATATCCGTGTAAAAATGTTTAAAAAAAATCCATAAACTATACGTTTTTCCGGGTTCTTTTGATCCAATGATCTTGAATAAGTTGGCTTTACAATTAAAAAAAATAAAATTTTGTACAATTTTTAATATCTAGACAATCTCTATTAAAAAAAAAAAAAAAAAATTGTATTCAAAAAGTAGATGCTATTCCCAATCCAAAGTTTCAGCGTGACAGTTTGGTTATAAAATAGCATGGAGTGTTGAGGATTTTCACCTAGGCTGTACATATACTTCTTTGAGTTTGGTTTTGAAAAGAATTGCTTAAGGGTCTACTTCAGTCACTTTAAAAGACTCGCTCAGTAATGCTAATCCTATGGAAGAAATTTATAAAGATATCTCGTTTGCATTTCAATATTTTTGAATAATATTTTTTTTTTTTTTTTTTGCATTGGATAAATGAGGTCGATCTGTACAAAGGCCATTTTTTTACGTTTAGAATTTTGATTGCAGATTTTTTTTATGAGGATGCTTTTACTTTTGAAACTGGTTCCGAAAATGAAAGTGTCCTCATTAAAAATACCTTTAAACAAAATCAAAAAAGTAAAAAACGGCTTTGTCCAAATCGATCTCATCTATCCAATGCAAAAAAAAATCTTTCAAAAATATTGAAACTCTAACGAGATATCTTTATAAATTTCTTGCATAGGATTAGCATTAGCGAGCGGGTGTTTTCACTTGACTGAAGTAGCCTCTTAAGAAAAAAAATAGTATCCTCAAAAATATGTTGCTCGTCAAGTAACAAACCACCGCCCCCTGAATACTAGGCCTGAGCGCTGGATCAAAAATGGCGGCTGCCGAAGGCGGATTTTTTTCAGCGTGTGTACGGTCCCTTAAATATTCCTACCAATAATTTTTTTAAGTTTTTTCCGCTTCATTTTTCTGAGAATAAACAAGGTAGAGAAATCTTTTATAAAATACTGGTGTCTACATTTAAGGGACCGTACTTACGGTAAAAAAAATCCGCCTTCGGCAGCCGCCATTTTTGTGTCATTTTTGTGTGAGCGCTCAGGCCTAGTATTCAGGGGGCGGTGAACAAACAATCTATTACGTATAATGTATGCGCAGGTCACTATATTGTAATGACGCCGCCTTCAGTTGGTTACTGAATGTGTATTACAATGTGAATAATATTGTTATACGAAACTGTCACTCTTTGTTGTGTTAGTTTAAAATTGATATTAAAATCGGAAATCCCGCCGCCTGTGAAGTGCGGTCGGTAATAAAATTTCTGTGCGAAAAAAAAAATCGTGCGGCGAAAATTACACACAAACTGCAGAAATTTATATTGAAAATGTCAAGAATCAGGGAAATGTAAGTAATGTTGTTTGTTATTTAAGGAAGGTAGGACTAATCTAGTGATGAGGAACGAAGTGTGAGCCCGTATTTGAATGACAGATGATTTGCTGAGTAAAGTGAATGCAAAAATTCTTATAATTAGAATTTTCACACAATTTTGAATTTCTTCAACAAAGCAACACAAAAGTTGGTGCCATAGTATGAAAACGTCCACAATAAAAATGGCAACTCCGCAGAATAGTAGTGCAATATACACTATTTGGCCAATAATCACCCAACAATTTTAGACATTTTCAAGAATATTTATAGATATATTTGTCGGATTTTTCTGGAAGTTCAGGATTTTAAAGAATATGTTTGACTTCATATTATCAACGGCGATTTGATCAGAAGGACCACTAGGGGACTACAAAAAATCAAGAAAAATAATAATGTTTGGGATCACCCTGTAAAAAAATGCACGAAATGATTTATCGCTATAGCTTAAGAACATATGAATATTATACAATATATGTATTCATTTGTGGAAGAATAGAACGTATATTTAAAGAAATATATCGATATTTTTAAGTTCAAAAATTTCTTGCACGTTTTTTGCTTATATCATGCAGGGTTTTCTACCAAATTTAACGCCAGTTTCAGAAAATTTGACCAAATGTGTTATGATATGATGGTGTAAATATATTAAATATTTCATGAAATATGAGCAGTTGTATAAAATATATTTTATCTGCGCATGCGCGCACGATAAAAAATATATATTTTAATGATTTGATAGTCAACTCTATGGAGCAACTCATAAAAAAAATGCCAATCAAATATCGTGAAAATTCAGAAAGATATCGCCGATAGACTGAGATGATTTTTAGTTGTTCTCTAAAAACAGCTAAATGATAAAGGGTTTTCCATAAATTGTCGTTTTTAATTTTTACTTTTTTAAATTTTCATTTTTTATTGATGCGTTAGTTCTTCTTGGAAAACCACCAGAACGAACCTATTCCAAGAAAAAAAGAAGTATCAAAATCTAAGCATTTCTTCTACTAAATCTACTCGTTGACATTCATTAAGAACAAACTCCTTTGCTGAAAGCCAGATAATAAAAAAATCCCTTATCATTCGGAAGCTTTTAGAGAGCAACTAAAAATTCGCTCACTATATTCCCGAAACTTTCTGAATTTTCACGATATTTGACTGGCACATTTTGTGAGTTGCTCCATAGAGTTGATTATCAAATCATGAAAAAAAATATTTTTTGTCATGCGCGCATGCATGCAAAGCATGCGCGCATGTTTGTGAAGATGTATGTTATCTCAAGACTGTATATGTATCAATTTTAGTTGAATAATTTTTTTTAATACAAAATAATCCTCGAGCAATGAGATGAGATATTGAGTAAAATGTGTACACTTACGATGTATCTTAGTTTTCTTGTAATTAGTTTAAAAAAAAGAATATTTTAAAAGATGCAAGTTACATGGCATTCTATAGAACTAAAAAGAACACAAAGAAAATAAGAAGGAAATTTCATGCTTTAAGCATAGATTATGAAACACTTTTCAATACTAACAAAATATTTAAAATGTATTAAACTATGAATGCTACTTATTCTATACTATAGAAAAGGATATTCAAGTACACCCCAGTGATGCATATCAATCTCATTATGTTTTGAAATATCGTAAAGGCAATAAAATGAACCGCTAGTGATTTTTCCCCATAGACCATAATGTATCGAAGATCTTTTGTGTGTCCTTATAAACGAGCCATAAATGTTACATACTTCATTTAAAATATCAACTATTCTATAATAAACCTCAATAACATTGAAAAATTACATGGCAATAATTTATTTTTGATAAAAAATTCTAATATGCATAATAGACTACTGTTTTCGAGATAAATACACAACATGCTCTTGTTTATCACATTTCTTACATTTTAATGTATTCGATTATATCGCGCATTTAGATATATCACTCTTTTATCGTGTATCCTGGTATGCCCTATATAATGAGGAGATACTGCATCATTTAATTGGAGACATTAAAAGGATTGGATTAAACTAATTTGCATAGAGTTTCATAAACTAAAAATGATTGATTATGTGAAGAGTTCTGAAAACTAGCAGGTTCTGGCGTATTTTTGATGAGGAAATTTTTATAGGTTCTGAAAATTACAGAAATGCACGAATTTAATGATCATCCTTAAGAATAATTATTTTAAATCTGCCTTCATTACGGTGGGCGGAGAATGAATGATCATCTCAATGACTGAATGAAATTTTGACCGGGAAGTGCACTCTAAGATGCATGTATGCAGGAAATTATTTAAAGGAGCTGTGATAATCATAAATGTGATTCACTATATTATGAATGTGAATAATTAAATATAACTCTTATTTTATTTTATAGGATATGATAATATAACTCACGAACTATTATTTTTTTCACCAATTTTACAGGAATTTGCGTATTTTACTGGAAATGCTATTAAAAATTTGAAACTTGGAACGCTATTTATTTTTTTTTTCAAATCTCTCTCTAGCTCTTTCTGTACTGATAAATATCTATAGAAACATACAATAAATCCCCCAAATACACCCGACTATTAAAATTTAATAATTCATTAAAAATAACTATTATATAAAGGGTGAATGAGCGATATTTTTACCCGACTGAAAAAAGGGTTATGTGTTTCAAGCGTATCTGTGTATGTGGATTTTTATACCCTCGAAACATCCCAACGGCTGGATGGATTTTAATGAATGAAGTCTCTATCGATTCGTCGTAACGACCAGATGGTTATAGGCTAGGTTTTGTTTATACAAATTCAAAATGGCGGCCGTAAAATACAAAATGATGGTAGAGACGAAAAAAAATTTACGCACCCTATTGAGTGGCATATCATTGGATAGGTCTTTCAAAATGAAGACGATGTTTCATTGACTATTTTACAGTCAGAAGTTCCGTTAAAATATTATACAACCTGGACGTTATGCATGTATTGTGGATCTCTAGCTTTACTGCAACTCTATCATAGACATCTATAGACTTCCTCAAAACAGTGTTTATAGATAGGAACTAACAATTAAACACAACTTAAAAGTCATCAATACAAGTAAATAAAAAAAAATAGGTAAGTAATATAAACAAGTAATATAAAAAATATATATATACAGTGTGTCCACGTATAACCTGACCGACCTTTATTTTCGCAACCGTTGGTACTAGATGCATACTTCCAATTACAAAAATGGTCACAATTACGTGCAGGGTTAAGATAAAAAAAAGTTTGAAGGGAAAAAACAATTTAGTGAAGAATTACAGAATTTAAATTTTTATACGGTCCCCCGAACCTATAAGTTATATTTAGTAAAGTTTCCCTGTTACACTGGCAAGTAAGGCAAAAAAAGTCGCGTTATTCTACGATTAAAATTGACCGAGTAATAGCTGTTTAAAGTTGGAGTATGCTTTTTGTTGCATATTAGGGGTCATTCACAAATTTAGTAGAAATATAATTTCGTCAAATATATTAAAGAAATGGTTGAGAGTAAAATTAACATTGCAATATAAATTTGAAATCTTTAATCCTTCTGACTTATTATTACAAAATGCACAATTTGTACCGAACATCATAAGAGGATAAAAATAACAGATTTTTTGTTAAATAAAAGGATTAAAAACAACAGCCTCAATTCTTTACAAAATGATACATATTTTAAAATGCTGTTAGATTACACTGTCTTTCCAATTTTGGGTTGTGGCATGATTTTTAGCTTTTGAAAATTGATTCTTATGTATTTTTTAGCACTGAATCCGAAAATGACCTTCATTTTAAACCATCACGTCAGGAGTTTTCTCAAATCGCAAATTTCAAAGTTAAAAAGCTAAAAGTTAAAATGGATCCCTCCTCCCCTCAAAAACCTCATCGGACCCCCGAGTTATTTAGCTGTAAAAAACCCGGTATAAGCCAAAAAAAATCTAATAAATTATTGAATTAAAATTAAATCGAATAAAAAAGTCTTACATCTATTTTATAGTATCAGATTTTTCGCTATTTTTTAACCTTGAAATTTACGATTTGCGAAAAATCCTGACATGATGATTAAAAGTGAAGGTAATTTTTTTATTCAGCGTTAAAAAATACATAAAATGTAATTATAAAATTTAAAAAACACAACCATCGCAGGTTTATGTTATCTAATCTAAAACGCTATCTTAAACTTCTTGACAGTAATCTATCCGAATTTTTTTGTGTTATCCTCTAATATAAGTATGTATAAGATGGTAAGAGTCGAAAATCATAATAATATTGCATTGCCATCGGATTTAAGTAAGTATGTAAAATTTAACTTCGATCGGACATTTGAAAGAAAGTTAAAGTTCTAGTACAAATTTTAAACTGGAAAGACGATCATTGGAAGTTAAATAAAACCTTATGAAAATAACACAATTTAAGAAATCATAGCCTCAAATCCTTACAAAATAAAACATATGTTAAAATACCATTATTTTAACTAATCTGAAACTTAACTAATAAAACTTAATCGTAATATTTGTACGATTTCTTTCAAAGCCCAGATACCTTGAAATAAGTTTAAGTACTTTAAATACGATCCCTGAAATCATGGCAGAAATAATCAGAGATGCATAAAAGTGGTTTAAGTCATGCATTTCAAAGTTTCAAAACTCGGTCAATTTTAATGTTAGATGAATGAGACTTTTTTGACTTACTTTTTAGTGTAACAGTAAATTTTTACTAAATATCACTTTTTTTTCACAATTTTTACTAAATATCAGGACCGGGGGACCGTATAAAAATTTAAATTTCGTATTTTTTTAATAAATTATTTTCTTGACCCAAATCGCTTTAAAAATAATTCTTTACCTTATTTAAACCATTTTTGTAATTGGAAGTATGCATCTAGGACCAACGTTTGCGAAAATAAAGGTCGGTCAGGTTATACGTGGACAAACTGTATTTTAAGTCAATTCCAACTTAGTTCAATAAGAGAACTTTTTTTCTCCCATTCTTTTTAGGTAGCTTTCATTACAAAAAGCTACCTATTGCAGCCGTTCGGAGGAAAGCGATTTCAAAAAATTTTGGTATATTTTCATCGATCATGATCCCCAGACCCCGAAACAACCCTCCGTTCAAAATTGACATATATATATATATATATATATATATATATATATATATATATATATATATCCATATATATATATATATATATATATATATATATATCCATATATATATATATATATATATATATATATATATATATATATCTGACCTTTGTCACACTGTAACTCTTGTATTTATGAACCGATTTGGATGTAATTCGGTGTGTACATAGTGCATACCAATGTCTCGACCGAGTTCGTTGGCCAGCTTCATCCGCCATTTTGTTTCAAAATGGCGGCCATTTAAAAAATTTAAAATTTTAAATGTGGTACCAAAAAATTGAAAATGGAAAAATATTTTTTTCTTATGTATTTGACCTATATACAAAGATTCCGGAGCAGTTTTTGTTTCGCCTATATCTTCAAAAATGGCTGAGTTATAGCATTTTAGGTAGCTTTCATTACAAAAAGCTACCTATTGCAGCCGTTCGGAGGAAAGCGATTAAAAAAAATTTTGGTATATTTTCATCGATCATGACCCCAGACCCCGAAACCACCCTCCATTCAAAATTGATATATATATATATCTGACCTATGTCACACTGTAACTCTCGTATTTATGAACCGATTTGGATGTAATTCGGTGTGTACATAGTACACACCAATGTCTCGACCGAGTTCGTTGGCCAGCTTCTTCCGCCATTTTGTTTCAAAATGGCGGCCATTTAAAATTTTTTTTTAAATTTAAAATTTGAAATGTGGTACCAAAAAATTGAAAATGGAAAAATATTTTTTTCTTATGTATTTGACCTTTATACAAAGACTCCGGAGAAGTTTTTGTTTTGTCTATATCTTAAAAAATGGCTGAGTTATAGCATTTTGAATTTCTAGCGTGGCTGACATTTAGAAACGTTCTGAATTTTGTCACGCGATAAAAGGCGTATTTATGAACCGATTTGGATGTAACTTCGTTTATACATAGTACATACCAATGTATTGACCGAGTTCGTTTGCCAGCTTCATCTGCCGTCTTGTTTCAAAATGGCGGCCATTTAAATAAATTTTAAAAATTTTAAATTTAAAATGAGATACCAAAAAATTGGAAAATTAAAAAGATTTTCTTCGTATGTGTTTGACCTTAATACAGAGATTCCGGAACAGGTTTTGTTTCGTCTATATCTAAAAAACTGGCTAAGTTATAGCATTTTGAATTTCTATTGTGGCTGACATTTTAAAACGACCTGATTTTTGTCACGCGATAACAGGCGTATTTATGAACCGATTTGGATGTAACTTGGTCTGTACATAGTACATACCGATGTCTCGACCGATTTCGTTGGCCAGCTTCATTCACCATCTTGTTTCAAAAGGGTTGCCATTTAAAAAAAAGTAATTTAAAATTTAAAATGAAGTATTAAAGAATTGGAAAATGAAAAAAAAAAATTTTTGTGTGTTTGGCCTTGATACAAAGATTCTGGAGCAGTTTTTGTTTCTGAAAATTTGTTCTTTTGTTTATATCTTAAAAAATAGTTGAATTATAGCACTTTAAATTTCAAGCATGGCTAACACTTTGAAACGATCTTGTATTTGTCACGCGATAACACACGTATTCGCCTATTTCGATGGAAGAAGGTATGTGGATAGTATACATCAATATCTCAACCAAGTTCGCTGGCCAGCTTCATCAGCCATCTTGTTTCAAAATGGCGGCCATTAAATTTATAAAAATTATATTTAATGTGAGGTGCAAAAAAATTAGAAATTGAAAAAGGTTTCTTTCTTAAGTATTTGACATTGATATAAGCATTCACGAGCATTTTTTGTTTGTCTTTATCTTAAAAAATGGCTCAGATATAGCAGTTTCAATTTCTAATGTGGGTGACATTTTGAAAAATCTTATTTTTTGCCTGCGACAGCACTCGTATATATAAACCGATTCCGATGTGAGTGAGCATGTGCACAGCAATTACTAAGGTCTCGACCAAGTTCACTGGTTAGCCTCATCCATCATGTTGTCTTAAAAGGGCAGGAACTTTAAGAAATCGCCAAATTTGCCAGCCAAATATAAGTTACTTTAAATAAAAGCAGCTTGGATAAAGCTTTTACCCGCTCACTGACAAGGCCTTGTTAATACGTTCACTGAGCTCCAGGTTTCACTGCAATACAAGCAATATTTAAAGTAATATAATTCTATTGATTTAATGTATTTTTAATATATTGAACAATGATTAATACTTCCAAGGATTGCATTCATATTCGTTATTAAGTTTTTTTTTATAAAATGTTCAAATAATCATTTTTTTTTTAGCATTTAAAACAAAATGCAGGGAAAACAACATTACAATTTTGCCCTTTTCCAAGGCAGTCGGAGGGTTAATTTCGCGAAATTCTCATTCATAATGATTTTGTATCGATAAAAATTAGTATTGAATGTCCTATAGTCGGTTTCTACTAAATTGAGCTTCGTGTGTTTGAATAATATATGTTGGCTTTTTTAAAATAAGGAAAATGAAAGCTACCTCTTCCTCCCGGTACTGGCCGGAGGGACATTTTCCTGTTGAGTGGCTCTTAACATGCCTTGATCAAGAAGAGAGCTCTATCCGTCTTAAATACCTTGATCAAGAAGAGGGCTCTCTTGATTATTGAGAATTAATTAATTTTATTTTATTAATGAATTAATATTTGAAAAAAAACTGGATTAACATCAAGTGTCATCCACAACAAGTTAAAAAAATTATTTGAGCTTGATTGGATGAATAATAAGTATTTTGTTAACGATTGAAAATTTTAACAAGATATATATATAGTGAGAGTGTGAGCTAATAGGAATTGAAAAAAAAATAGTTTCACATTGACGAAAAATAATTAATTAGTTCGCTTTAGACTCAGTCGGGTTTTTTTGATTTTTTAAATTAAATAGTTTTTTATAAAGTTCCTCATATTTCTTTTTTGCAGTAAATTAAAAGAAAGTTCTTAATTTTTGGCAAAGGTGGTGCTGCGCTGTTTCAACTTGCAGAAACTGAAACATTTAAAAGCTTTTGAACACAAAACCTTTTTTTAGCCTTTCAATACCTAAACAGAATAAAGAGTAAATAGTGTGAAAGTTAGATTCTTTTTTAAACGTTATTTGGTTATAGTCAGACGTTTAGTTTAATCGTTATTAGTCTTAATGGTTGACACAGAATAGCGTCATCCGATGATTTTTTTTTTTTTATCTGTTCTAAAAATTACCCTGTGCAAAATTTATATTCTACCCTTCAAATATCCTCAAAATATTCCTTCAAATATCCCTTGAAATGTTTCTCATGTGTTTTATAAAATTTAATGAAGTTTTGAATTTAAAAATCTGGTGTGTGTTTTGAAACCCTCTGTATGTAGAAAATATATTTTTTTAAAAGTACACATTGCAAGGGAAGATATGTCATATACGTGAATTAAAGACCGATCATTAAAGGGCAAAGGAAGTTGTAACACTGTTCAAAAGTTTTCAGAGTAAAAACTGTTTTGGAATGAAAAAGGTAGAAATGAAATTCTTTCTTCATTTTTTCACTTTTGATTTCAAAAAGAGACCTTTTGAAATTGTAGTGTATTTATTTATTTATTTTTGTTATAAGAATTATAAATATATATTCTGTTTAAAAATAAATCTCTGACAGGTAATTTTCAACTTATGCGGATTAACAAAAAACAATATCAAAAGTAAACTACATTTAATCATGAAATTATTAATTTCACATTAAGTTTATTGTAAGCGGTTGACCAACTTTACGAAATGCAAGATTTATTTCCTCTGTTCTGTTATAAGGATGCGATTTCCTATTTAAAAATATTTCTCAAAATATATCTCACACATAATTTTGTCGGCCTGTCCGCAATAACAAACAGTAATATTAAAAGTGTTTGACATAGCTGCCAACCTTCAACTAATCTTCCGTAATGTATGGATTAATTTAACCCAGGTTAACCACATTTCTAACCAGAAAGTGTATTTCATAAATGCTTATTTATTTAGTTCCAGGTGTCTACGAGGGATATATTTATTTTCATTTCTTAAAAAAATTTCTCGAACGAAACGCATTAAACCATTGTCAAATTAAGACAAGTATTACGGAAGCTTAGTTTGGGGCTGTCACTTATGGTGTTTGAATTTTCAATATAAAGTTTTTGATTTAGCAATGAATTTCTCGTTCATGTTTATATTCATTACGGAATCTATGATTCCTTTTCTTTATTCTGTTATAAGGCTTTTATTTTATATTTTAAAAAAATCTAACACATGATCATAAAACATGTGGGTTAAATCAAAAAATAATATTAAAACTACACCACATATTACCATGAACGTTTGATGAAACCATGAAAGTGATCGGTCTACTTTACAACATGACATGCTTTGTTCTGTTGTAAGACTTAGATTTTTCATTTACAAAAAAAAACTAAATCCAAATCCAAATGCAAAACCACCATATCTTTGTTTTATCTCAGTACCTCTACAACACTATATTTGAATAGAAATATTTGCTTTTTTAAATGCCGAAATTCTGTGATTAAAAAAGAATAAAATAACTGTAAAAAACTGTGGTTATAAAAAATACGAAGGGATGGAACTCGGTTTAACACAGAAGTACGCCAATGTATGCTATAATAGAAAATAACATTAAAACTGCGCGAAATTTCTGCATCGAATTTTGAATTTTACATTCAATTTTTTGTGGTTGACAGATTTTAGAAAATGAAAAGTTTATTTCCTTTCTTCTTTTATAAAAAATTTGCTTTTTGCATTAAGAAAAAATATAACATAAGAACATACCAATGATGTGTTCTGTATATACTATTCTCTTGTGTTTTACATACAACAAATTATATTTTAAGAACAATAATTATATCTTAATCACTCACAAAAGTTTTCAGTACCTCCACTTTTTGTTAGGAAATTTAATTAAACGATATGATTTATTTTTCCGAAATCATCCGTCGTTAAATTTTATTTCGTAAATATAATTATATTTATTTTCTACAATTACATTTACTAAGCAGTTTCAGCAGGTTTAATCAATTAGAAAATTACTTCCCTATTCAAAGTTTCATGTTTCTTTTATATAATAAAATATCAAAAAGCGTGCATTAAATAAAAAACAATCAAAATATTCATTCAAAGATTTATTTCCTTTTTTATAAAGCTATACAAAGCGACATTTTTACTCAACAATTACCAGATGTAAAGAATGGTTGAAATTGTCAACTAAACAGAAACTTTTAGATAATGAATTAATTTTATCGACAGAAAGCATTGACCGTGCAAAAATTACTTACTACTGTCATGGTTCATTAAAAACTATACAGATTTTATTGATTATTGCTACATTTCAAGTAATTGCAAATATTCTCGGAAGAAAAGAAAGAAAGAAATAAGCCAAATGGATTCGTTTCTAATTAACTGATATGTTTTTACAATACATAACAAACAGTACTTTAATTTAATTAGTTTTGTTACACAAATAAGCACATATACCTACGTGAAACTGTGTTGGATGAAAAATAGAATGCGAAATATTGGAAGAATTTTATTTTAAGTTATGTAGTAAAAATCTTTATGCTAACTTTTTTAGGAATTCATTGATTGTGACTATTATACATTTCCGTAATTAATAATAGTAAAACGAGACACTATACATTTTACACCGGGTTTCTCTCAGAATTAAATGTGTAAAAGTTTAGGGGAGGCAGAAATGAAATACAAAAATAGAAATCACCATAAAATACATAGTATTATTCAATTGGTGAAGCCTTAGTGCAGAAGGTGTCAAATATTCTACTATCATAGATGAACTTGATGTTTAACACTTTCCAACATAGTTAAAAAGTGTTTATCAGGGGTTGTGCTCTTAAGGGATTTCTTCAGGACAAATATCGCTATTTGTTTATAGAAAAATAAATCTAGGTTAAACGCGCAAAATTTCGCCTTATATAAGGAGAGATTTTTCCACTAGAAAATACTGGTACCGAAGAATTTTCTGGTCGTGAAATTCCAGGACAAGTACGACCCGTGGTTTATGCATTTCAATTGTCAGTCCGGCTAGTCGTCTGGCCATGCTCTAACTCGTGTAAATATATTCGGTCTGACATGTAACTTTTATATATTAATGAGGTTCACTATGGAATGTTCGTTGTTAAAAATAAAGTGTGTAGTATTCATATAGTTCGTTTACAGGGATCCACAAAAGAATACAGTAACTTTATGGTCTATGGGGAAAAATTGTTTGTGGTGCATTGTATTTAAATTGTTTATTTAGATATCCCATTTCATTTCATGAGAAAAATTAAATTTATTAATAATATTCTGATAATGCAGGAATGTGTTTTATAACTTATATCTCATATATGATTTTTCGTTCTTGTTTTGGATATTTTTGTGAGAAAACACTACAATTTCCATATTTATTTATATTTACGCACATTAGGTGAACATTACATAACCATACACCATCTCATATACGAATAGCTACAGATGTATATTTGCATTTTTTTTCAACGGTAAAGGGTATCAAGATTTCTTTGGGTAATAAGCTCTTTTAGAACTTTCACAATCTATTTAATTACTTACAACCACCATAGTTTAGTTAAAACTATAAAGATTTTATTGATTATTGATTTAATTCAAATAATTGAAAATATTCTACAAACAAACCCAGTCAAATGGATTAATTACTAATTAACTGGTGTGTTTTTACAATACATAGCAAACGGTACTTTAGTTTTCTTTTTCCACACAAACCATAATACATACCTTGGACATTTACGAGAAACGTTACATTTTTTATACATGATTGTAAATTTTTTACAAAATTTTCTTTAAAAAATATTTTTTTGAGGTTTTACATAATAGCACACATTTAAAAATATAGTTAATTGATTAATATTTAAAATATATAATTCATTAATTAATAAGATTTGTGATTTATGAATATTTTTAGTATTTTTTTTAAATGAATGGAGATATACATGCATACCTCTGTTATATGTTACACCTAATTTCCTCCCTTAGCATCTTCATATTTTGGGTGTGATTTCATAAATGCATTATTCATTCAAGAATGTACTTTTTTGCTGTAAATCCTTTATAAAAACATTATATTTCATTATAAAAAACTAATACTTTATTTCAAAAATTGCGTTTGAACTACTGTTACAAGATTTTGTTGTATTTCACGTTGCAGTAAATTCGTGTGCCATTTTTTCCAAAATATAGTAGCATTGGTCACCCAATAAAAATATTTAAAAAGCAAAATACATCCATTTTCCTTTTCAGTTGTTATCCGTGAATGTACACATTGTTGTTTATCATTAATTTTTAAATATAACTGCAAATGATCATGATCTGTATGTATCCACCATTCTAGATTTAAAACGTAATGATCTTTTATTTAATAAAAATAAGTTTTTAATTCATATAACTAAAGCTCTTTTTCAGATATTCGCTTCAATTTTTATATATCACTATAAATAGGCACGACATTATAAAACATAACATGGTGTATTTGTACTTTCCGTTAAAATATTTTAAAGGAAATTGTCCACTAAATCTTTAGAAAATTAATTAAGCACCAAGTAATGAGAAGACTATACGACCACCTATATAAATTTTAAATGAAGTGAAAGATAAACTATGAATATTAATATACATATATATTTAGATTTTGTAATAGAAATTTTCCTGTTCAGAGTGTAACGTTTTCCATAGACTGCCTACTTACGTGAAGCTCTATTTTATGTAAAATAACAGACGAAATAAGCGGAAAAATTTTATTATTTAGAATTTATGAAATAGAAATAGATGGCGTAAATCAGATTTATTACTATTTATCAACAATTTATTGATTGTGACTATTAGACATTTGTAGTAAATAATAACAGTAAAACAAGAAACAGTGTAATTTCTACAGAGTTCCTCAATATTATATGTACAAATGTTTAAATGTGACAGAACACACACACACACAAATATATATCTTTGTCATTCAACCTCTATATTTATAGGATAGTGTGTCTCTGCTTAATGTGCATCCTAAGACACAACGCATAAATAAAATTGCATAAGAATAAAGTGTGTGTAAGCGTGGTTGCTCCTGGAAAAAAATTATTAAATGTTATATATTCGTCTGTGATAACAAACAAGTTTTCGACTCCTGCATTTGGGATTCGCCTCTTGAATTACGACATTTATGAATTAATGTAATAGAAATCACCATAAAATACACGTTGGTAATTGAAAGGGTGAATACCAAGACGGCAGCCTTTTCGTTATTACGTGAGTTTAAATTTTTAATCGTATTTGCTGTAGAAAGCGCACTTTAGATGTACTTTATTATTATGTAATTTTCTTTATGCCTCGTATAGTAAGATGCACATTGCGTAAACATACACAATCTGCAAATCTATATTTATCTATATAATCTATATATATCTATATAATCTATATTTATCTATATAATCTATATATATCTATATAATCTATATTTATCTATATAATCTATATTATCTGGCAAATCCATATTTATATCAAAATGGCCAAGTACAAAGAGTAAGAAAGTTCTTTGCATCTGCGAATGATACAAGCAATAAATTAATGACTTAAAATCCCGTCTTTTTAAGTGCTAACACCTTTCTGTATTTTCATTCGATATTAACAATATCAGTGCAAATTGGGGAGCATTTTTTTCTGTACAGCATCGTAACCAATACGCGAAATAGAAACTATAGTTTATCCATAAGTTCGTTCAAAGTATATATTTATACATGTAAATTTAAAGAGGATTCGATAGTGCAAGAATAATAATAGTCAGTGGGCACACGTGAAGCGCCCATTGGTATGTGTTTGGTTTTCCCTGCGCTAGAGGGGGCTTTGCGGATTGTGAATAGATTTAATCTTCATAAAATGTAGAAAATTATTGCTGAAATTTCTTCTAAGTAATACAGTAGCTTAAAAGTAAAAAAAAAAAAAATTATTTAAGACTAATTAAAAAGTAACTACAAAGACAATGTCATAGCTGCCAACTTTTACGCTTTTTTCTTACCACTAAAATTTAAAAGAAAATTTTGACTTGCTTAATTGTAGCTTTCGCCGATTAAATAAGGGAAAATGTTCTTTTAAATTTTAGTGGTAAGGAAAAAACGTAAAAGTTGGCAACTATGCAATGTATAATACTATCATTTTTTCAAAAATTTTACTGAATGTGTAACTTATTTCAAAGTGTTTACTGAAATTTTTAGTTACTTTTAGGCGAATGTTTCCTTATTAAAAATAGCCGAACCGATTAAATGATAATTTAACATCCGTACCTTTTTTGAACACAATCAATCCTGAAATAAAGATAGATTTCCTTACAATTTCTTGATTACTTCTTGTAATCGTCATACATATTAACCCTTTGCGCTCGGCGTCACTTACACGAATTTTATTCGGTCGGCACCACTTTTTTAAAAGAAGTTTCGTTCAAGTACACAATTTCAAAAATGCTCTGATTAAATAAGGTACATTTTATTTTCCTTTATTACTGGTGTCAAAAACAAATTTTGCAAAGAAAGATTATGTCTCCGCAGCGGAGCCCTCGAGTGCAAAGGGTTAACACCCAGATAGACAAAAATAAGAGAAAACAAAATCAGCAATCATTTACTTTATAATATGTACACTGTGAAAAATTTGCAGCAAACTGTCTAGTCATTTCACCGTTTTTATAGAAAATGGTTACACCACCGTAATATAACTCTATTCTGATCATGGGTAATAATGTGGTTAATAATATGGTTAGCAATATGATCAGAATAGAGTTAAATTACGGTTATGTAACCGTTTTCTATAAAAATTGACTCGACAGTTTGTTGCAAATTTTTAACAGTGTAGTCAGACTTACCATCAATGTGCAAAGCGTCCTGTATGTGCGATGTAGAGTCGTGGAAAAAAAAAAGTAAACACCCCTGCTAACCTTGCAACAAATTATCGTAGAAGAAATTTACGGGTACCAAACGACAGGAAATAAAGTATACTTTTAAAAGCTGTATATAAAATTTGATTAGGGGGCTACCTACATATACAATGAACCCAAACTTTCTTTTTTTTTTTCAATAGCAATACTCAAGTTTGATACCATAAATAAATTCTACACTCTTCAATTAACCTAAATCCAAATTTTCACGAAAATCGTACGAATTGGTTTCCGAGATATTAATTATTTTAAAATGAGCCTATTTTAGGGTTTGTATCAAAACTGAAGTTCGGTACTAGATTGCTTACAGAATAACCATGTTACTTCTATTAATTTATTATTTTTTGCTAAAATGACCATTTCACTCGCTTAATATCTTTCGACTATTGCCAGCTCAAATATTTCAATAAAATGAGTAAAATATAGTTTTTCAAATTATGCTTCTCTGCACACCATAGACGACCCCTTAAACTCTCATTTTGTCGTTTTTTAATGATAATTCGAAAACTACGTGAAAGAAAAATTTGAAATTGAGAATTCGCATAAAGCAGGGCATAATAAATATAAATCTGTGAAAAAAAAATTGTAGGTTGCAATTCATATTTTTTTCGAATATTAATTTCCTAATCCACAATTCATATTATAAAATTTTAAAAACGACAAATTCAATGTATTTACGTTTGGGTATTATAACCGCACTCAAAATTATCACATTAGGGTTATAATGTCAGGAGATATTAATAAAAATATGAAATTGTAATTTAACATTAGAAGCTCTAAATTTTGAATTTTTATAATTAAAAAACTTATCATCCAAATGAGTAGAAATTTCGTTTCTAGGCATAGTTTGAACCGAAGATTTAAAATATATTGTCAAAATTGTGTGTACCCATTGAAAAAAAACGAATTTGTATTCGGTTTTGATTTGCAGATGCCCACTAAAGCAAATTTTATATACATCATTTAAAAGTAGACTTTATTTCCAATCGATTTGTAGCAGTGTTTTTTTTCTATTATAATTAGTTGCAGATTTAGTAGGGTTGTTTGCTTTTTTTCCACTACTGTACCTCCCCTAAACGTTTGTACTAACACTTTTCAGGTATAATGTGTATATAATCAAAATAATCTGATATTTGCGCCTAAATAATATATGACACTTAATTATTTTATTTCAATGCAGAGAAATGCGAAAATTAGTTGTTAAAAAAATAAGTAATCTCAGTCTTTTGTTTTTATCAAAATAGGATTTAAAGAATGTGTAAGGTTCGTACTCTGGTACTCAGCTTACATTTTTTCCTACTTTTTTTTTTCCTTTTTTAAAATGTTCTTTTCTTTTGTGGCTGAGTGGTAAAAAAAAAATAAAGGCTATAATTTTCTATTATTCGAAGTAAAATTTATTTTTTGAAAGGTTAAGGCTAACTAGCAAAGCATAAAAATTTATAAGATCTCAAAACATCGCAAAAAAAGACGAACAAAAAGTGCTTTATCAATAATAAACGTTTCTACTAACAATTTTGTGACATCGTGTATGTGTATAATTGGCCAAAATAGTCTGATATTTATGCATAAAAATTAGATTCGCCACTTAAAATGTTTAATTTCAATGCAAAGAAATGCAAAAATCAGTTTTTGAAAAAATAAACAATCTAATTAATTCTTTTTATTAAAACAGTATTTAAAGGTTGTGTATGCTTCGCAAATTCTTTAGTACTCTCTTAAGAAAAAAAGTTTTCCTTTTTTAGAAGTTTGTTTTCTTTTCTTGGCTGAGTGCTAACAAAAATAACTTAAAATATTCTATTATTCAAAATAAAATGAATTTTTTGAAAGGAAACGACTAACTGGCAAAGCATAAAAACTGTATAAGAAAGAAAAAACACATATAAAAATAACTGAACGGAAAATATTTTTTAATGAAAGAGACATGTTTGGGGATTTGAATAATTCAATCGCATTAGTATTTTTTTTTTTTGATAAATTTTTACAAATGAAACATGAAGCGGATTTTTGAGAATGCAACATTTAATTTAATTAATTTCTGTTGCTTTTGGTTTCTTTTTATTTAAAATTTATTGAAAAAGAGAGAAATTCTTAGATTCGAATGCAACATGTATATTTCACGAATTTAGGGAAATAAATTGAGTTAACTTTATAAAAATAATATAATGTGGGACTGTGAAAGATGCCATTTGATGTATCAGTGTAATGAATTTAGAACTGGAAAATTATAAAATTAGAATCTTATTATAGAGATTATCCAGCAGTCGCATCTTCTTGAATTACCGTATTTTCAGAGAAAACTTTTATTGCAAATGATGTAAAAAGCTACTTCAATATTGTTTGGAAAGAGTGATATTTGAAAAGATCACCAGTGAATTCCTGAATTATTCAATACGATTTAAAATAAAATAATTTAAAATTTTTATTTAAATACACGTGATTGGACATTGAAAGAGTAGTCACAATGTGGTAGTGTTTATAGCTGAAAATAAGCCCTTAAAATTTTAAATAAATAAATTATGTCGTTTTATACGAATTTGTTTTTATATCAATAAGTATTACTTAGTAATGAAAGAATGGCCACTCTTCTTTGCAGTCAGTTTCAATAATTTGAACGACAAAAAATATATAAGAATGTAAAAGTTGGAAAAAAAATGTTTTAATGCGTTTGCGTTTATGACAAGCGTCCTATAAAAAAGAGATATTCTTTCTGTCTTGGTAAGATCCTTCTAGAATCGAATACGCATTATCGTACGGGTTATAAGTTATTGAATTTTAAATTTTTCGGGCAAATCATTTACGCCCAAAGGGCTGAGATGCATAGAATTACAAAATCTAGGCGTAAAAAATGACGATAGTTCCGAAACGTTGGTTGAACATATAAAGATTAATTTACCTTGCTTAAAAGTGATATTCCGCCCGTTCCGAAAAAAGGGGTAATTTAGTTAAGGTGTCTAATTGAATCTTTTCTACATGTAGGTGTATCTCAGCATCCCTATTCAATCTTTCATTCCGCTGGAAATTCCATTCCGCTTTCATTCCGCTAGTCTAGTCTTTTGTTTGCTGTTGGACATTGAACAATTCCATTTTTTCTGCCTATTGTGTTAACGTCTTTCAACAAAGTACTACAATTAATGTATTCGCACTATTCAGCATTACATCCTGCCATTGCGAGAGAAGAAGAAATACTTCCTTCTGCTCTCGTAGTGGTAGAACGTTCTTCTGTACTGATGAATAAATATTACATATTTCAAAAAAAGTATTGCATTAGCTTTTTTTTACGGTGTGTATCTTTTATTGGTATTAAACTTTAAATATTATAATTTCATGACTTTCTAAACATATTCTAAAAAATATCGCTTAGATTTCATTTTTAAAAAAATGCTGTTGTTGAAAGATTAATATTGACGCAATACCATTTTTTCAAATTCTACATTTCATGCGGTGTGGGTGTCTTTCACTACAATCGTCGGAAAACTGAATTCCTTTTGTGAAGTCTCGTCAACCAGTTGACCAGTATGCGTTTCACGTTTCATTTGCTTGTAATATACAGTCTGGTTCCAGTTATTGTCGCGTTGTGAAGATTCGCGGAATAATACGTTTTACACAGCTTTTCAGTATTGATGTGACTATGTGTTCATCCTATCTTCTGTGTAATATGTTTAGAGTCCTTAGAGTAAATGTTGTTCATTAAAATAGTGTCTGAATTTGCTAAAATTTTTACACAGTGTTTTGAGACACCCTATATGCATTTATAAATACAAAATTCTGTAAAATTTCAGTTATAGAATTTCACTCAATATGATTAGTTATAGAATTTTACTCAATATAAATAAATATTAGGTCACCAGTATAATAAAATTTTTTACATTTAAATTCTTATAATATTGGATTAATAAGCAATCCAGATTGCATTTTTTTTTTCTCCGGAAAGAATTTTTTATAAAAAAAAAAAAAAAAAAAAAAAAAAAAAAAAAAAAATCTTTCTTACGGAGAATTTAAGGTAAAATAGCTACAGAACCACATTGTTGTTAAATGATTAAAAGTAAATTCTTTTGTCTGATCACAGATTAATGAATTTAAAGTTCGTAAAATAGTGAAGTCAGTAAAAGGACATTTTAGTGGAAAACTTAATCGTTCTTCTTCTATTTTCCACTTCACTACACCCTAAAAAAACTGTACGTTTGCATACATACAAAAAAACTTAACCAAAGACATCGGGTGAAAAAAGTTTTGATGGTGAATTACCCAAGCCTAAGAATGATTGAGTTATTTAAAGCTCGAACAGCCAGTTCGTTCAAAGAAGATATTGAATTATCTCCTTCACTAACTTTCTAAAAAGGAATTAAACGGTAAACTGATTTTTTATTTCCCACCGACAAAAGTTGTATGGTAATCAATTGTTAAATTTTTGCATCAACATAACATTGATTTTTATCGTAAAATATTTAACCCATTTAAACTGAAGATAGGTAGTTTAGTATTTGCGCATTCATATGTGTTAGGTAGAAAATTTTAACTTGTGTTAAATAGAAAAATATTTTTTTTTCGTTGCATTTACTCTTATGTTATGATGAGTTCCTGCCCTCTCTCTCCCCCCAATCCCCATAAAAAGAACATTAAGCAAAATATAAAGCGAATATTTGACATGAAGTGTGTTTCATAAAAGACTCTCTAAGTTATAATCGAATAAATTATTACATATGATAAATATAAATATGGGATAAATTCCTTTCTTATCAGTTGGTTCATAAAATTTTTATAGATTAATTTAAAAATAAGCTTAAAATTCATTTTTCAATAGATGGCACTGCTCTAACTAGGTATGTAAAAATGCTAAAATTTACTTAAAAGCAGTGGTGGAAAATTGGAGCAGAGGAGGAACCTATTGACACCACTAATATTTTATAGTATGCTTCACCTTAAAAAAACTCAGAAATGCTGTCATTAAATATGCCGAAAAATACTACTCAAATTTAGTGGTGTCAATAGGCTCCTCCTCTGCACCAATTTTCCACCACTGTAAAAGTTTCAAAATACAAAGTTGTTTTGTGTTTCAAAAGTTAAATTAAACAAAAAGTAAAATCCAAGAGAGCTTTGATGTAGTTTTACACGTTAATTTGCGCATTCTTACATTTGTAAATTCACAGTACCTAATCTGCCCAATCGTCGTGCCGCAGTAACGACTATTTTTTTTAACTAACTGCATACAAAATTTATGAGCTACATGATTAAAATTACAGTTAATGAATATGTATTGTTAATGAATATTATTATAGTTAATGAATTATCGACTATAAAATTTGGGCAATTCTTTATGAAGCATCCGGTATAAATAATGATTTCTGTATTTCCTTGTTCCGGCACAAAAACATACTTATTTGAAAAAAAAAATCCTAAAAATATAGGATATAATATGCTAAAATTGTATTGATTTGCTTCAGCTACTTTATAAATGTCTGCAAAAATTCAATTAATTTCTTTATAACAAACCTACCACTCCGTATCCTCGCAGATGACAAAATGTACGCAATAGTGGATGCAATCTTTTTTTTGGTGGTATAGGGGGGGGGGGGAGGGGGGGGGAAATCAGACAATATTTTTTTAATTGATAAAAATAAATACGTAACGGCTTTTTTGCAAACATTTTATCCCCTGATGGTTTGTAACCGTAATCAATTTTATTTGAACCAGCAGTTAGCAAATTACAACATTCATTTTATGCTGTTAAATATATTTTATTAAGACATTAAATTTGGATTTTTTCAATCTTTAGCTGACATTTATTCTATTTTAGGTTTCCATTTAAACGTGCTGTATTAAATCACGTGCATGATCTGGTGGATATTCCCATATTGACCGAGTGCGTCTTTTTATATATAGAGAAACATATCTAGAATCTCTTACGTGGTATAACTCGACCAGAATACCAAAATAATTTTTATTCCATATTTTTTATTCATTTCAGTTGTCAAAGTTCTAGAAAGTTATTGCAAAAGTTCCTAACGCAGTCTCAGATTTTTATGCCTTGCTCATAAAAAGCACGTCGAATAATCGCTGACTAATATCAACTCATTGTATAAACATAATTATTTACATATAATTTTCTGGTAGACTCATGTGAACAATAAAGGATTGCAGAATTTAGCAGATCTTCATGAATCCCCACAATCTTCAGAACGTAGCAAATTGTTCGCACCATAGTAGTCATTTTTCAAACGATCGGAACATTTCATTGCCGTACATTTAGTCCAGGCATTAAAGACCGTATAGGGGCTCTACCTAGCAAAATTCATGGTAGTTCTGGAAAAAGGCTTACTATATGTTTTTTGGTCACTGAATCCGAATTTTTAACTTCCCACCAAAATTTTCCCCGAAACCCCCCCCCCACACACACACACACAAATTTTGGTAAAATGCCCCCCAAAAAAGGTTTTTATTAAAAAAATCAATTTTTTTATTGTTTTAGGGAAAAAGTATCTAGAAATTCAGAAAGTAGACAAAATTTGCAACAAATTAGATACATGACATTATGACTTAGGATGAAGGGGAAGGGGAGATCTGCCTCAGAACATGCGCGCGGTGCTGCATGAACTAAGTTGCGCAATACCACTTAACCACTCAAACGTTTACATTCGCCCTCCCATCTCCCCTCCGAACTTTCTCTATAAGGTTTACTTTAAGTTTTTTGGGTCACTGAATCCGAATTTTTAACTTCCCCCCAAAATTCCCCCCCGACCCCCCCCCCCAAATAGTTGTTTTTAACTTAAATTTCTTATTGTTTTAGGGGAAAAGCATTACGAAATTCAGAAACTAGACAAAATTTTCAACAAATAGGATATATGAAATTATGACGTACGATGAAAGGGGAGGGGGAGGGCTGCCTCTGAACATGCACTGCGGCGCTAAGTTATGAATAGTGGATTTTACCTGGCAAAATTAATACTAGCTCTGGATTTCGACTCACTTTGTGTTTTTGGGTCGCTGAAAACGAATTTGTACATTCCCACCAAAATTTCACCCGGCAACCCCCCCCCCCCCCCCAAAAATTGATTTTTTGAAAAAATTTGATTTTTGAGAACAGCGCGCGGGGAATATTCCGAGGCAGTTCCCTGTCTCCCCGTTTATCCTACATCATAATGTCATATATCCCATTTGTTGCACATTTTGTCTAGTTTCTGAATTTCGTAATGCTTTTCCCCTAAAACAATAAGAAATTTAAGTTAATAACAACTATTTTTTTTTGGGGGGGGGGGGTGTTCGGGGGGGGGTGAAATTTTGGGGGTAAGTTAAAAATTCGGATTCAGCGACCCAAAAAACTTAAAGTAAACCTTATAAGGAAAGTTCGGAGGGGAGATGGGAGGGCGAATGTAAACGTGTGAGTGGTTAAGTGGAATTTCGCAACTTAGCTCACGCAGCACCGCGCGCATGTTCCGAGGCAGATCCCCCCTTCCCCTTCATCCTAAGTCATAATGTCATATATCTAATTTGTTGCAAATTTTGTCTACTTTCTGAATTTCTAGATACTTTTCTCCTAAAACAATTTTTGATTAAAACAATTAATGATTTTTTTAATAAAAACCTTTTTTGGGGGGCATTTTACCAAACTTTTGGGGGGTTGCCGGGGGAAATTTTGGTGGGAAGCTACAAATTCGGATTCATCGACCCAAAAAACACAAAGTAACCCGATTTCCAGAACTACCATTAATTTTGCTAGGTAAAATTCCCTATTGCCTGGACTATTTATTAAGGCGCTTTTTTATTCACCGATACGACGCTGATCTATTACAATTGAATTATGAATAAAGAGGACGTTGCATATAATGTAGATTCTACCAGTTACGAGTGAAGTAACTGAGGAGGTTGTCACAAGATGGTGTCTGAATTTTTACATCGGATCAACAGTTTCTGATTACTGCCGAAGACAACTTCCACTAGTAAATTTTGAATAGAAAATTGCGCCTTATTTTAGCGGCTTATTCATGCAAAATTTCTCTCAAGAATATGGTAAATATTTCTAATTGTTTTTACTGATGGAAGCGGCAGGGTATTATAATTTCATTCACTGACATTCACAGGAGGTTGTTTCGGTTGTCACAATATGGCGGAAACGCAGGGCCTGGCAACCGCCGAAGCAAATTTCCAACAGTAAAAATAAATACGTGTTTTCGAACATAATTATGACTGAAATTCTACACCAATAAAGCATTTAAATAAGGCGAAAATTTACTGGTAGATGTTTGCCCCGGCCGTAATGAGCCACTCTGAAACCGGTTACAGTTGAAGATTCGCCATTTTGAGGATATGTAAATTCCTCTTTATTCATAGTTCCATATATATTACATGAGTATGTATTATATTAAGTAACATATATATTAAGTATATATATATTAAGTATTAATTATTAAGATGCTACTTGGCGCAGAATGATATAAATTTAAATTTAAATGCATAGTTAAAAACGCCAGAAAATTCAAACTTTTCGCAGACTAGTTTCAGTAACGTTTGGCGTACCGTCCTCGGTGCTACGAATAAAGGAAACTTGCTCATTTATATAGAGGAGAAGCGGATTCAACTGAGCAGTTTAATCCGTTTCTTCTCTATATAAATGAACAAGTTCCCATTTTCTGTGCACTGAGGACGGTACGCTAAACGCTACCGAAACTAGTCTGCGATAAGTTTGCATTTTCTGGTCTTTTTAGCATTGCATTTGAATTTATTTTAAGTGTTATATTAGTATGTATTACTTTAAGACATGACTTTTATGAGGAGACATATGGGTACGTAAAATGCATTCACATACACTAAGTGAATATCCGCCAACTCGAATAGGTTTCTAAACATTCGCGTAATGCATACTGATGCTATTATCTAGAAGCTATAATGTGGCTATCGACCAACCAAAAAGTACTAAAAAATTTAATCCCATAAATGTTGAACGATGCTGAATGATAAATGGCGATTGCAGCGACATCTGGTCGATCAAACGTAAACATTGTATAAGGATTCAATTGAGAAAGCTTTTCGGCCGTTGAAGAGCTGGCAGATGTTGTTGCGATCAACATTGTCTTTCAGCATCGTGTAAAATTTATGAGATTCAAATTTTTAGCACTTTTTAAAGCATTACTGGAATAGCCGGTGTCACACTAGGCCTTCCAGACGCTACACTAATGCCCTTTGAGTGCAGCGATGTTGGATCACTTCAATCATTTAGAATGTTTCGGTATCAGCATTTGTTTTTCCATTTCATTGTATCTACCGGGTGTCCCAAAAAAGACTGACTGATTTTAAAATTCAATAACTTCCAAACGGTGACAGATATTAAAAAATTCTTGCAGGAGGGTTATGCATAAAGTCAAAAGTTTTATTACAGTGATTTTCGATTTTAGTTCGAATTACAAACAATAGATGGCGCTGTAAGCAATAGTCGCTAAATACAGGCTCGATTTTTGGTCTTTTCTGTTGTTCCATGCAGAAAAAGGAGATGGAAATGTATTATCCGGGCCACGAAGTACCAAAAATCGAGCCTGAATTTAGCCTCTATTGATCGCAGCGCCATCTATTGTTTGTAATTCGAACTAAAATCGAAAATCACTGTAAAAAAAACTTTTGACTTTATGCATAACCCTCCTGCAAGAATTTTTTTAATATCTGTCACCGTTTGGAAGTTATTGAATTTTAAAATCTGCCAGTCCTTTTTGGGACACCCGGTATGTTCTTTCTAATTAGCTACACATCAACGTCTACTCACCTCTTTAGTTGCAACTATAACTTGTATAATTTTTTTTATGAATATTTTTGGAGACAACTAAATGTAGAATACACACAAATTCATAGCTGCCAAGTTTTACGTTTTCTTCCAGCTACTATTTTTTAACAGAGAAATTTGCCTAATTTCATCATGGAATACGCAGGATTAAATAAGGTAATTTTTTTAAATCGAAGTTAGTGGTAGGAATAAAGCGTTAAAGTTGGCAGATATTCAAATTAATTCCCGTTTACGGCAGTTCTATATTTCACTGTTCGGTTACTACCCTATGTGTGTGAAACATGGTCAGATAACCAACCATCAATAAGAATGAACATCTTTCATGCATATAACGAGTTGTCAAAATGTAATATTTCTGGTGCTATCGAGAAATAAATTCATATTTCTTTTGTTTGTATGTTAAGTAAAATTACCTTTTTGTTAAACAGAAAGCGTTTCATTGTTTTATTCCAAATTATGTTTCTGGAATAATAATAAAAATGCTTATAATATTATGAATATAAAGGAAAAACTTCCGTAACTATGATGATAATTAATCATGAAACTGGACTAACTGCACGACTGCAAAAACTTTTATGACAAAGTATACTTTATTCCAAAATACTATATATAACATTATTTTTCTCTTATTACAAAGTTTATCCATTTTATTTGTCAATAAAACGTGAAATCATAAAATTTAGAAAGGATAGTAAGTAAAATAAATCGCCTGTTTTATATTAAGTCGTTGGTTCTCCATGGAAGTTTCAAGAGATGTTCTAAGAATGAAGAGAAGAAATATTATAGTAATTGATTGTTTCTAAAAATAAATACACTTTCTACTCCCGTTTAAGTGTCAAAAGTCTCTAATTTATAAGGGAAAATGACAACATTATTCCGAAAAACGTTATTTGTTTCTTTAAACAAAGATTTATAATGTATAATTTTCCTTCACGTTTCTTAATAATTATGTCGCTCACAAACTATACAGGATGTATCTAAAATGATGATCAGAGCTGTCAGTGGTGATAATGCATTACAAGACATACAATTTTTCCATAGGAAACCAGGGTAGAAATCCGCAATCTACTTTTTCAATAAAAAATACAGGATGTCTCAAACCTAGCCGTAATTGGATTTTCATTTATAACTGTAACGACAATGAATATATTTCAACGAAATCTCCATAAGAATACTTTGTAACCTGTCAAATCTTTTAAAATGAAGGAAATTACTGGAATTACATTGTAATTCTCTCATTGGTAACTTATGCACTTACTACATTAAGAAATTTTGAAGCTCAGGGCTATTAAGAGGTGATTAATGATCATTTCTAATAGTTCTTGTGATTTTAGCACATTTCACAGAAGGCAAAATACTTTGAAGATTTTTCTCTAAAATATTTTCGTTATTGTTACATTTGTGAATGGAAAACCGAGTTCAACTTAGTCCGAAATTTTTTGTATTTTTTACTTTATAAATTGGTTGCGACACTGGTTTCCTACAAGCAAATTTCTTGTCTTCACATGCATTATCATCCCTAACAGTTCTGATCAACAGTCCAGACAAGCCCTGGAAAGCTATAGAATGTATATATAATATATAATATATAATAGAATGTATGTTACTTAACAATCTGATCCAATATTTGTAATATTTTTCTGTAGAATTTGACATTTGCACCTGAAAAAATTATCAAATACAAAATTTTTATCATCCCTTACAGTCCTGATCACCAGTTAAGACATATCCTGGAAAGCTATAAATAATATATAGGTATGTTACATAACAATCTGGTAAAATATTTGGAATAATTTTCGATAGGATTTGACTTTCGTAACTAAAAAAAATAATTTCGAATTTTCTATACATAATTTATTTCAACTTCAACAACAATGTATTGAAGTAATGAAATAAAGTGATAGCGATTGCTCTGTGATGATGAATCAGCTGTTAAATCGTTCCCTAGTTGAAACTACAATACCGTGAAATCTTGGCATGCTGAATATCGACAAAATTATCGAAACCATATTCCCAGTAATAAGTTATTAATACTTACTGAAGTATGCATTGTTATTAGAAAGAAATGTCTGTTTACTTAGAATGATTTAGGTAATTTTACATAAACAATTTGCTAGAAAAAATATTAATTTAAAATAGCAAAATAGAAAGTACATAAGTGAACAGATTTATTGTGTTTATGCAAGACAAATATTTTGTGCAGAAAATGAATACAGTTTTTTAACATGTACACCTCTATATTTTCATATAAGAAAAGAAATTTTGTAAATATTTAGAATTAGATCTTGTAACAAAATATGAAAGTAACAAAAAGTGTCATTTTCTATTTAATGACTATTCATGGTGTACCCAAAAGATCAAAGCGCCCTTTAATTCTTTATTTGCTGGAGATATGTAAGCAACGTAAATTGTAAAAGTATTCATTTTAAGGTAATTAAGATTATTATGATGAATAGTTCCTGGATCCTATAAATTGTATTTGGAAGAAATACTTCTATGCTCAAACAACTGCAGCAGTAAAATTTTCACTCTCCTACGCCTAAAACTCACTGAGATTTTACACTTTGAATTTCATAAATTTTCGGAGCTTCCTGGCGCTAGGAGCAGACGCGCGATTTTTTAGTTCCTGAAGCCTGCGAAAAAAAAAAAGAAAAAAAATAGAAAATCATAAATCAATGAGTTTTGGTTGCAGAAGAGGGGGAAGTCTACTATTGTATTTGTCAGAACATGGAGAAAAGTTTCATAAATATGAATTAAAGGGCCCAAGAACCGTATAAAAATTAAATTTAAAAAGTGTAAATTTTTGCAAAGAGGTATTTCATTAATATAAATCCCTATTCCTACATTATTTTGGACCCTTTTGAAATTTTCATTGCCTATGTGTCACAATAGGTAAAAAAATAAAACACTCTTCAATCTTTTTGGTACACATTGTATAATACCTCTTCTAGATGTTACGTTTACTTCTTTAATGTTATGCGTAATTGTGGTGCAATTTTGATAGTATTTTAAAAATAGTTCTATTTTAACATGACTTAAAATATTTATCAATAAGTCTAAAGATAGTTTGAGTTTTAGATATTCAAGCCTACACTTATAATTTGAATAAAGTTTCGTTTCATCTAACCAAGAGATATCACAGTTCTGTATTACATGCATAATGGATAGCTGCCAACTTTTACGCTTGTTTATTACCACTAAAATTTCAGAGAAAAATTTGACTTAGTGAGTCGCAGAGTTCACCGATTAAAAATGGAAAATTTTACTATTAAATTTTAGTGATAAGAAAAAAAGCGTAAAAGTTGGCAGCTATGGTAATGAATCTTTAGCATTCAAAGGTTTAACGATGATTTATTAAAATCTAGAGAGTCATCTAAGAAGTGAGTATAATACCCCCATTCTTTGAGAAATCTTTCACATAACTGAAAATACGCAATGGTTTCTCTCAGCAAAATATTTTCTGAATGTTTGACATAAGTTTAAAACAATTCCTTTTGAGACAGTATGGGCGAAACGTTCGAAGAGAAATTGTATATTCGCTACCCTTCTCTGTTGAGCATATCGTTAAGTATGGATATCGTATTTTTCAACTTCTAAATTTCTTCTTGTGATCGGGACCCACTCAGATCAGTGGTTAATATGCTGGGCACAAAATGAGACTTTTAGGCCGATGTTCGTAGGTTCGAAACAAGCGCCGCCTAGTCTAGGCGAGGTGAGTTAAAGTTTCACAGGGTTTCCTTTATTCTAGAACAACAATTCGGGTCACTTTTCCTTAAAAAGTCCACCATGAAGGCAACCGTCTAATAGTAATACGGCCAATTATGGCATGAGCTCAGCAAAACGCCACCTCTCCTCTTTTATTCTAATTGCCATCCGTATTACTATCCTGATTGATAAAAATGTTATACATAAGCAAAATCTGCAAGTTAGAGATCGGTATCGTGTACAGTGTTAAAATTATTTACAGGCAGAGGCCGGCAGCAGAGATTCCAGTCATACCCCGTAAAAAAAAAAAAAAAAAAAAAAAAAAAAAAACAATCCGTGCCCATCATTTTGTGTCAAGCGTACACACTAGCGGAGTAAAATGTATGGGGTCGTACCTTATTTGACGGTTTTTAATTTTACCGTTGAAGTAACACATGAGCTAAAACTGTAAGAATATGTGGATTGCCCTTAATTTTCTAAGTATCTAAAAATATTCTTGTAAAATTACGGGCGGAGTCCCGGCAGCAGAGATTCCAGTCATACCCCGTAAAAAAAAAAATTCCATGCCCATAATTTTGTGCAGCAGCGTAATTTTACGGGGCAAAGATATAATACACTTCAAAACACAATAACTAAAGAATAATCTTCATGAATTTCAAGATTTTCACGTTATTCTTAATTTAAATCAAGGTTGGGAGAGCTTAGTTATAGACTTCACGATTCATGTAAAATCACATTAAAATAATTAAGCATATTTCACAAGAAAGTGGCGCAGGTGTTGTTCAGTACAAATCCAAGTCAAGCACAGGATGATTAAAAACTTTGTTAATTCTATATTTACACTTTTAAATATATACATTATATACAGCGAAAACATTTGGATAATATTTGTTAAATAAATTCCACACTGGGAATTCAAGATGATCATATTAAAATTTCAGCAATTATGTTCTTCTAAAAAGAAGCCACGAAAATAGCATTTCCCTTTTTAAAATCAAAACATTTCTTCGATTTGAAAATCATGACAAAAAAACATGCGCAGACTACCTGCTGCGTTCAAGATTCACATTCACAATAAAAACTAAACTAAAAAAGAAACAAGTAAAAAATGTTTTCAAATATCAATTCTCTCGAAGGTCACGTGATCCTTCGCGGCGCCTAAGCAGTCTGGCTGACTGCTCGAGAGAGGGTTGCAAAATATTCCACAATAACACTTTACTTACTGTTCCGTAGCACGTAGCACGTAAGATAATCATCACAGAATCGCTTTTTTGGCGAGTTAAAAAATATGTTACGGTCGCGGTTAACTCGCATTATTTTTCGAAACACGACTAAAACAAAGGATTATACCCTAGCGGAGGAAAATGTATAGGGTCGTACCGTATTTTTTTAGTGGATAAGACCGTTTTTCATCAAATAAGGCTGTTGTCCGTGAAAATTGAACAGCAAAGACTCATAAATTTACATTTTTTTTCTTACAGTGTAGTAAACAGTTCTCTCTCCACAGTCAGGAAGCCCCTCTAGTGCTCCAGAGCTAGCGTTAAAGCAATTCATTTTTTGGTGATTCGTGCTTGTGTAGTGTATATTCTATCGCTTCCAAACGTATGTTCTATTAATTTTGAGTTATCCTATGTTTCCTAAGAAAATAAATTAAATCTGTAGAAAAAAAAGAGCTAGCTGAAAAGAGATCATGTAATCTGCAGAAATACGAATATTCACATAAAATTTTTGAAATTTGGAAAACAGTATCATCTGATGAAAATATTTATTAGTATTTGAATCTCAAGAGCGCACTGTTTCAGCCATGCATTATGATGATTTATTTTTGATTCAATAAAAATTTTAATTTCGGCTCCATACAGGATTTTGAAGTATTCTGGTAATTTAGATGATTTCAATTATCTAAATTGCCGGAGATTAAATGACGTAATTAATGTAATGATCTTCCTTAAGTGTCTTTAACAGTTTATGACAATAATATGGCATTTCTATAATTTTCTTGATATTAAGACAAACACTCTTATTTTTTTTCTCTTCAAAATTAGCATAATTAATAGAAAAAATGTATAAGTATGCAAATTTAACATATTCTTCACATTAGACTGAAACATTTAGTAGTTATAACGATATTTTTTTAAGCGAATTACTAGCTCATTAAGGCCTATAAATACCTACAGATATAAAAGTCATGTCTTGTTATGAAGCCACCATATTTGCCACCGAAATTAGCTCTTATTGGTATACTAGAATTTTTTTTTTTGTTACAGGAAAGAAGGATCTTCCCAACATCGCAACTTTCTATCAACCGTAAACTACTCAGGGGATTTTCCATACCGTATATTTTACATATACGCACAAGGAATTTATATATACTGAAAACATGCTCTATATTCAAGTGGTCATCTCCCCATTTTATTATCATGTTCTATATTGTATCTCTTCGATGCATAGACGGGAACCGTTGTTTTGAAGTATGACTTGGCCATTGACCTCTATTGCTATATAAATAACAGTGAATGAACGTATCTGTAACTGATACTATGTTAGATGGCTTGAATAGACACTGTTATTAACGACTATAAGTCAAACGCATGTTACTCGATTTACCAATCATAGTAGTAATGTTGATTTATTTTTAATTTCCGCAAGAAAAAAAAATGTATACTTTAATTTTTCTATTACCTAAAATTTCCATAATTTGATATGTTTTCTTCAGTGCTTCTTGATATCGAAGCTTAACTGAATGCAAAATAACGAAGTTTTTATTTCATACAAGGTGTTTCATAAAGAAACCCTAACTTTATAATTTAATAATTCATTCGCTGAAATAAAAAAAAAAAGATGAAATAAGTGAAATGCCTATCAAATAGCTCATAAATTATGTAAACAGTAATTAAGAAAAGAGTTCAGATTTTCTTCAATAGATGGAGCTGCGATGTCTCAATGTGTAAGAATGCTCAAACTAGCGCATAAAACTGCCTCAAAGATATCTTAGTGTTTACTTTGCGTTTTATCTAACTATTGAAATGCGAAAAAAAGTTTGTACTTGGAAATCTTTAAGTTAATTTGAGCATTTTTACAGTTTAGGGTAATCTAATAATACCACCAATTCACATAGCCCCATCTATTGACAAAAATTTAAACTATTTTTTAAAATTAATCTAAACAGTGTTATTGAGTTACCTGATAAACTTGTCACGGTACTTTTCGGTAGTCGGGCGCCAGTGTTATATATACATATATATGTATGTATAAATATATGTATATATACATATATATTTACATATATATATATATGTGTATATATACAATATGTGTATATGTATATATATGTATACTTACATATATGTATGTAGATAAATATGTATATATAACACTGGCGCTCGGCTAACCGAAAAGTACCCTTGTCACTTATTTCATATTTATATTTACTATACTTAATAAATTATTGAGCTCGAATGTGAGGAAGTACTTTATAATACGTGTATTTATCACTTAGTCAATTATATTATAAAGTTGGAAATACAGGGCTATTACAAATGATGGACCCGATTTAAAAAAATCATATTTTCGAAACTACTGCGCATATTACAGATAGTGAGTGATACATGAATTTAAAGAGAAATATACAAAGTTTTTTTCAGTTACAAATGTTCGATGTGTCACCCTTTTGTTACACGTCATACGTCCAATATGTAATCGAGTTCGTTCCAAACATTTTGTAGCATCACTCTGTCGATGGTTCTGAAAGCTTCACAAATCCGTTCAAGTTCTGAACACTCTGTTTTCGGAATTGGTGGTACATAAACAATGTCTCTGGCACTGTCAGAACTTAAAGAACGCATTTGTGCAGAATTCAGAACCATTGACAGAGTGATGCTACAAAATTCTTGGGACGAACTGGATTACAGATTGGACGTATGCCGTGTAACAAGAGGGTCACACATCGAACATTTGTAACTGAAAAAAACTTGGTATATTTCTCTTTAAATTCATATATCATTTATTGTAATATGTGCAATAGTTTTGAAATATGATTTTTTTAAATCGAATCCATCATTTGTAATAGCCCTGTATAATACGATACAAAATGGTTAAGAAATATATTAAAACATTTTCAAATTTTTACATGTTATGTGATGTATAGCACACATAACAATATATTACTAGAATAAAATACAGTTTTTTGCATAAGATAAATAAAAATTGTACTTCTATTGTATACCGCTTTACCGGAGAGGTCAATATGAAAACATCGACGAATTTTCGAATTTCTTTTGTCTCAATCTTTAACATTTTATTTCTTTAATGTATTCTCTAGAAGCCTTTATTCAGCATTTTATTTTATTTCCAAGCAGTTCCGTCAAACCTGGAACACGCAAAAGCGTTTCTTTGAAATTTTCTTTTCTCTAGAAATCTGCTTTCTTTGAACTGATTCAAAAATACAGAAAAGGATAAAATAGCATAGTGTTTTTTCAAAATTGTTGACAAAGTAAGTGAATAGATTTACTAGTACTGTATAATATTAGAAATTGATAGATGCCAAAATATTTTGCTCATATGCTGGAGTAGTTATTGAAAAAACATATTATATAGGCAAACTTTATGTATGTTAAGAAATACATGTTAAAAATGTTTATTATTGTAAGAGAATGATTTAAATTCTTATTACTTAAAAAAAAAATTGTGAGATTATAGTAAAATAAAAATGAAACATTCAGCTCTTTTCAGGTTTACGTACTATTCTTATACTGCATTATTAAGAAATAAAGGCATGTTTTTGCATGTTAAAACACAATTATTCAACAATGAATAAAAAGTGCTTTATCGCTTGCTTCAAAATAATGCTTCTAATCTCACACATTTTGTGAAATATTTAGAAAAAGAAATTATAAGTTTCAGTTATTATATGTATGACTTAAAAATAATTATATGGAAAACTGTGTCTAATACCGTAGGCATTTTAAAAAATCTACATTGTAAAACTTCAGTCACAGAAAAGTAACTAATTACACTCTTTTGCGGTTTATATAGTATTCTTATACTGTTTATTAAAAGATAGGTGCATGTTTATAAGGAGTTATTAAACAATTTCTAAAAAGTGCTTTTTTTTCTTGCTGCAAAAACATGTTTCTATAACATCATCGTTTTTGTGTAGCATTAGGATAAGTACAGGTTAATATATTAAAGTAGGTAATTGTTATATTATGTTGCATTATTATTTTGCTTATTAAGAGTTAGATATATATATTTTTTAATATTTATAAAGATTTATTAAACAACTGCTAAAAAAAGTTTCTTGCTTGTTTCAAAAATGTGTTACTAACCTTATCAATTTTGTGCAGCATTACGATAAATTTATTCTATGTTTAAATAATTGTACATGCATGACTCCAAAATTTATTATCAAACTGCGTTTAATACCATACATATTTCGAAATTTCTATTATTAAAAGTAAAAATTAACTAAGCTCTGTAGCGTTACAATCCATAGGGATGTTACCCCCACAGTGCCCAACACTATTTTCTTGACCATGGGCCCTGAGATGCTATACAGCATATGTCCCAGACAGATGGAGCCTCACTAGTGGCTGAGAGGTTCTGCTCTCGAAGCTGGTAGACAGGAAGTACTGTGTTCGAACCCAATCGCGCCCGTTGGGCTAACCTTTCGGAGTTTTCTTGGTTTTCTTCTAACCTTGGGAAAACTTGCGTAAATACGGGTCGGTTTCCCTTAGAAAGACCCCTAGGAAAGGCACCCCCCCCCCCTTGGGCCTGTATCCCTCGAGCAGATAACCGGCCGTCCTAAATAACACCAACACCCAGTCAGATGATTAACATAACGTGGGACACACAGTGTTTAGTTCCAAATCAAGGTTGGTACTCATTTTATCGACAGCGAAGGGAGGAAAGATTAAGTGAACCTTGTCCAGCCCGGTGTCGAATTATAGACCCGTAGCATGGTAGCTAGACGCGCCAATCACTCAGCTACTGGGCTTTATATTATAAAATAAATTCAGATAAAAATGAACCATCCACTAATTTTTGGTTTATGTACAATTTTTACAACAGGGTAAAGTGCCCATATTTCGTACCCCCAATCATTTTTAGTCCCTAAATGTTGTAATTTTCAGTGAAAACCTACCAAATTTGGATTTTACATTGACTAACTCCCACACACATAGAAACATAGGCAAATATCGCACAAAAAAATTTAACAATGCGAAAAATTGTCATTTCAAAAGTACCTAAAAAAAAAAAAAATGGTTCCAATTTTGTCCCCCAAAAAATCCAATACGCCGAGGCTTAACTTATAACTAAATCAAAATTTATTTCTTAATGAGTAAGTAATTTAATTTACAATCAAGCAAGGCACAAAGAAATGTACTAATTATCAGTGGGAGAATATCATAATGAAACAGTAGTCATCCAAACATGAGAAAAAAATTTAAAACAATGTCAAGAAAAAGTATTCCTAAGTTCGTCTCCGGGACGAAAATAAGAAATGCACGGGGGACGAAATTGAGACCACACTACTTCCCAATATGGCGGAGCTTCAGTTCCCGTAAGATGAACTGAGCGTTCTAAGTATCACTGTATGCTACTTTCAGCATCTTACCCACGTAGTATACATGCTATGAATAAGAAATAAATACTTACAATACAGTAAATAACGTTTTACAAACGACGTAATAAGAACTCGGGTCTTCTAAAAATAGGAAATTCGGCGTCATTAATTTATGTATGCGACTTCGCTAACGAAACTTTCACTATTGACCCCTTTTACCTTTCGTCCCCTGTGCCTTTGCGTGATAAGTTGCGCCACTTTCGCAGAAGCGGAGAAGTTAAGGGGAACGAAATTAGGAAAGGGGACGAAATATGGGCACTTTACCCTACATGGTAAAAGTTCCAATTCGTTTTGCGTGTGCATACAGAATTATTAAACAATTACCTTCTGCTATTTTTTCTTCATATTAACTAAACTACATTTATTATTATTATTATTACTTTATTATTATTATTATTATTATTATTACTTTATTATTATTATTATTATTATTTGCTTCAAAAGAATGCTCTTAACATCTACCACCGACCGCATTTTCGGTCGGGGTACTTCTATAAAAACATATAGCAAAATAAACAAAACCTGACAAGAATAAACTTGTTTAATAATGAAAAACAGAAATTATGTATTAGGAAACTTTAAGATTGCGGCATCTTTCAGAAATATGACTATTGCATTAATTTTCCGTTGCACGAGATACAGATAGTAATATTTTAATCATAAGCATCTCAATATTATTTTTTAGGCCAAATCCCACAAGTAGTGAATGTTACCCATTGTACCCCAGACTTTTAGAAAGATATATTTCGTAGCATTATGACCACTCATAGTCATCTTTGTGAGTGGAATGAGTAAGAAGGTAAATCATTTTTTCGTCACTAAGATGGAAAATAATATACGGGAGAGTGGGAATGAATGGGACATCGCCTGTTACTCACTCACTAAAATGTGTAAATGATTTATACATTTGCAGATAAATGTTACTAAGAGGTTTTGTGTTTTGGCTAGTCCAAAGTAAATTTATCGAAATTTTTTATCATTAATTATATATAAAAAAGAATACATTCTTAAATACATTTGTCAAGATTAAAGGAATTTATGAATATAAATAAATTTATGAATTTATTATGCTCCAAATTAATGCTATCAGATTTTCATGTCATCATTGCACATGGCATTTAAGCCTATATTTTTCTAACCATGTGTGCTGCTGGAGATGAATGTCATAAAATATGCGCGGGTATTAGTAATACACGTATATGTAAGAAAAGTAAAGGTTATAGGATTATACGGTATTTGTTTATTTTCAGGTTGACCCTTTTCTATAAAAAATAACTGCCACCAAAAAAAAGGGTTTTAACGCCAAAAATGCATAAAGGTGACTTCACATTCGTTAAATTTCACGATTTTCGGCCAATAACCGTGGCCGAATGTTTACTCCGTGTATCCCGACTAAAATGGTCGGGAAGGTATTCGCCAAAAATTTTTTTTAAATATTATGCATGACTCGTGTGCTAAAGTCGCAGGATACTCGTAAAGTTGGTCGCATCAAAATTCCTTGTTTATGGTTTTGTATACTACTTTTATAGTTAAGATTCCTGAAGGATTGTACTAAACGGCCATAATAAAGGACGTTTTGTAGGTACATATTATTCTTTATTTAGTCGGAAAATGTAAACAGCTATAATATATACAACAATTATAATTAACAGATATAATATATAAAATTAACAGAAAAGTTAGATAAAGGTAATCTTGAAATTATGAGCCAAAATATTTCAATACTTCGAAGCGCGTTCCTTTTTTATTAGAAATTTGCGAATCACGATTTTTGACATTACATCACCATTGTTTATCGGTTAGCATATAAAAGTATCATACGATAGCCAGTAATGCATACTTTTTTATGTAATAATCTTGAAAATAGTTTTTCACGTAAAGTTCTGCCGATGGAAAATCTCAGATCTTTAACACTTTTTTTTTTCAAAATGCGAGATAAATAACAGTTAACTGTCCTTAATTATAAAATTAAGCTGCCTTATCCACAAAATAAGTATACGAGTAAATAGGGAACCTACAGTGCGTGCTACACTGCACTTGAAATCAAGCGTGACGTCATACTTTCCATATTATTGACAATAAATTACGTTGTTTTATGGCAGTTTTTTTGAGAAAGTGGTCGCAGGGAAAGCAGATAAGTATCGATTATTCTAACCATATAATGTAAATGTACCAATAGTGTGCCTGCTTAAGGACACTTATCTATCAATAAAAGTTTAGTGAACAAAAGAGAACTAAATGCAAGGATATTAAGTTTTATTTAAATCTAAAAATTATGAAATACATATGCATGCTCTTTTGTGTTACTTCGAATCGGATAAGTGTTAAATTAAATGGTTTAAACTTCATTTTTTATGTAAAAAAATCATGAACTATAATGAAGTTGTTTATTGTGAATTATTGCATATTTGATTCATCTCCTACACTGTCCTGTTGCACCGTAGACCGGAGGTCATAGGATGTGCTCCAAGATTTCGAAAATGTTTATATTTTCTATATAATTACAGTTGGAGAATTTGTATTGAATTTAATGGTTTGAAAAGTGAATACTCCACCATAATTACTAGAGTTAGTATTTCTAGACCTAATACTGCTTGAGTCAGACAATAGAAATGAAAAATATCTCATTCATCCCCCCCCCCCTATATTGCTTCGTTTTTATTTCTGTAGCTAATTATTATTTTTAAGTTCAGTGTTTCCATTTTGAGACGTAGCTGCTTTTAGGTATGTTTTCTTTTCTTCTTTCTTTGTTCAGTTTTTTCTGCCGTTTTTTCTATTGGTTAGATTATGAACACAGTAGTTGGATTGTTTGATTGTCTACGTTTTCCGATTGACATGATTTAACATCTTGGAAAGCCACATGACTGATATAAGGCGTCATTAATAGTCTAAAAACTTTTCAATATAGTATGAGAGAAAATTTCTTGGATGATTCACAATATTTCTTAGTTTCTGAGGTCGCCAAATGATATAGATTGGCTGCGTTTCATTAGATCTTTGAAATTAAATTATTTAATAAATGTGTTTAGCACATGTAACTAATTATGTAACTGATGAAATGATTTTATCACATAAGGACAAACGTTTAAGCCAATTTTGATATACTAATTGATTTTTTTTTCCTGTTTCTATTCTCTGTAATTTTTTCACTATATTTTATCATCCCGCAGTAGGAGTAGGCGATATTAGGATTATTATTGAGAAAAACGTATTAGGCATAGCTAATAATAATAGTGTTTCTAATGAAATTACAAATATCATTCGCTATTAAAATGTACAGCTAATATCAGTAATACATACATAAAGACAATCTATGTGGTAAGTTTTAAATAAAAAGTTACTAATCTTTTCATGTAACATGTGTTTTGAATACCTTTTTCAAACATTTGCAGCTTTAAATATAAGCAACAACGGATTGATTCACAACATGATTTGAAATGACATGACATGCTGCTTCTCAAACGAAATGCATCTAAAAGGGACTAGTTAAAAACACTTAAAATTAAGAAGTAGCTTAATATAATGTAAAGAAAATATAAACAACATTTATATCATTTCACAAGAAATAATAAAAGGGAGAGAAAAATAAAACAGATATTTTTATGTGCCTTTGACAATATATACATTGAATAAAATTTGGACTAAAGTTTTACTTCAAAATAAAAATTTACCTCCTTGCAATTCCGTTACTATCAGCAAAAGTTGAAAATGAAAAATACACATTCGTTGCTCCATTTTAGTCATCCCATCATCAAGTTTAGAAATAATTCAAAATTTAATTATGTAACAGCCGATGTTGAAACGCAGTAAAAGAATTTTAAACTTTTCGTTGATATCATTTTTATTTCAAAAGAAATTCAAGACTTTAATTTTTGAAATAATTGCGGAATTTTTCTGCAGGGATATTGATCATTATTCTGTTATTAAACTGTTGAAAAATAAAATTTTTAAACTGAAAATTAGTAAAGTGTTATTAATGAAAGGCGTTTGAATCTGTAGGTAAGATTTTTTTTTATGATTTCTTATTGACACTGAGATAATTTTTATCAATTTTTGTCATGCTTGTGTATTAATCGGGTTCCGACAGTCGAACTTTAAAATTGATGGCAAATTTGTCCGTTTTTTTTAAAGAAATAGTTGACGTAAAAGTAATATTGCCGGAAAAATAAAATATTCTTATAAAATAAAAATAAATAATGAAACAGCAATACAAATGAAATAAATAATTTATTTTAGAAAATGTACTAAACATTAAATTGATGGGCTCAAGTAAAAAGGGGGTAGCACTATTTTTACATTTTTGAGACGTCAACTTTGTTGTTAAAGCAAATTCTTGGAATAGGTATATTTGGACGTTAACGGTGGCAAACCATGGTGCATGGACTAATGCATAAGTGGAACAAGTTCTTTTCACGAAACTTTAAATTTTAAATTTAAAAATCTCTTTTGTTAATTTTAAAATCTTTTTTATTCTGCCTTTTATTTCCAGATATGACTTTTATTGTGCTACCCAACGTACTTGCGCTCCTGGCACAATGACAAGCAACCTATGATATCAACAACCGAATGATGTCGTTAGTAATATAAATGTTAAACAAATAAGAAAATATTTTGTCACTGTGTTGCGGAATTCAAACTTAGTATGAACGTTTGCGTGTGGCTATTTCCATGAGTACTTGTAGTGTAAGTCACATGCTACGAATTTTGGCTACCAGTATTTTAGAACTTATTTTATGGGAGATATCTGATTAATTGAATAAGGACAAGCAAACATTTCGAAAACAACGGTGGCTAACAAGCATATCAGTTATCAGCTACAGTGCGTGTAAAAACTTCAAAGGACAGCAAAAAATTGTAAAAATTTTGATAAATTGAAAATGCGACAAGTGAAATGGTAATTTAATATTGATCATAAAGTGGAAATACTAATATAAAATTCAACAGAATATATCTGTGTCCTTTTTATTGCGAAAATATCATAATTATGCAAAAAACCCCACTATTTTTGACTGTTTAAAAACTATGCACACACCAGTATTTTTTTACAGAAATGTTATATAGAATTATTATTAAGGATCGACCGAAACATGTTTTTAAGGCCGAAACCAAAACGAAACCGAATTTCGGCAATCTTCCTATTTTCGGCCGAAAACGAAAACGAATATGTCCAAAACATTTTTTTAAGTTATTAAATTTTATGTATTAAAGTAATTTAATACATACATAAATACATTATTAATTAATTATGCGTATTTATTAAATATGTATAAAAATTAATTAATTATGCGTATTTATTAAATATACATCTGTAAATGATCATCTGTTATAATAGAACTTTCTCAAAGAGTATTCGAAACACATCTGCGGTTTCAAACTGAAAATTTTGTATTACTGTTATGACTGCAGTTTTTAATGAGCACGTGAAAAAGTTTAGTTATATATGCATTGCTTGCTTTATAATCTGCATTCAAGTCTTGAGTCAGTCATGACTGATAATTACAAACAACGAAGTTGATAGCAATAAATTTCCGAAGAAAGAAACGAGATTAGAGTCCTGCATTGGGTCGGGTTACCCGCTTTTACTCGAACCCGACCCGACCCGCGGTTCGGGTCGGATCGTGTTGGCGCTATATTTTCCCGTTGCGGGTCGGGTCGGATTGGCTTTTGTTGTTTCGGTTTCGGGTCGGTTTCGTGTTGGCTTTTTTACACTTGCGGGTCGGTTTCGGGTTGATCAGCTTTTTTAAAAGAATATGGAAAATATTTTTTCCTGTTAAAAGCCTATATAAACCGCAGATCAAAGTTTCACAAAAGCAAAATGTGTGCCTTTCTGTTTTGTCTTTAGTAAACCTTTCACGAGTCTTCGAAATAACAAACTGGATTATATTTTTATTGTATTTTAAATATTCAATACTCAGCAAAACGCTAAATGGTCCTTCCTGTCTAATGTATCAAGTGAATAATTTAATTGAGGTGATACGCGATGCACTATGTTAGACGGGAAATTTTTCAAAATAATAACTGCAGATAAACTTAAGGCAGATGGCCACTTGTGTAAAACAAGGTGTATCGTTATAAGTGGAAATTTTGAAACCGCAACTAATTTTAAAGCATATTTAAAGATTAGGTTTTTAGTTTTATACCATTTAGAGTTCTGCATCGGGTCGGGTCAGAGGTTTTACTATAGTTGAATATTAAAAAATATAGATTTGTTCATTCTTCTATGTAAAACATAAAAATGGTATTAAAAATTAGAGGTCTGCACGGGCCGGAATTTTCAGGCCCGGTTATCGGCAGTAGTTATCGGCCCGGCCTGGCCTGGCCGTTCAATTTTTTTGCCGGCCTGGCCCGTTGAAAAAAACTGTCCTAATAAAGCGGCCTGGCCAGTTTGAAATTTTGCCGCCCCGCCGTGGCCCGCGGGCCAGACCGCTGCAGCTCTCTATTAGAAGTACAATTGTAGATTATTTTTCATAATGGTATTAAAACATGATTTGCTTTCCTTACATTGCGGGTTCGGGTCGGGTGCGGGTTGATATACCTCGGGTTCAGGTCGGGTTGCGGGTTGCCTGAAATTATTTTTGCGGGTTCGGGTCGGATTGCGGTTTGCCGAAAATTATTTTGTGGGTTTGAGTCGGGTTGCGGGTTGACTTAAAATTGAATTTGCGGGTTCAGGTCGGGTTGAACCCGACCTGCGCAGGACTCTAAACGAGATTTTGGAAATACTGACAGTTTTCGCCGAAACTCAGATTTTGGACCGAAACTCGACCGAAACTATCAGTATTCTAAAAATCTCGTTTCTTCCTTCGGAGATTTTCAACACTTGTCATCGATTTTGAGACCATTTATTGCTATGAACTTCGTTGTTAACGCATAATTAATTAACTTTTATTCATATTTAATAAATACGTATAATTAATTAATAATATATTTATGCATGTATTAATTACTTTAATACATACAATTTAATTACTTTAAAAAATTTTTTGGACATATTCGTTTTCGTTTTCGGCCGAAAATAGGAAGATCGCTGAAATTCGGTTTCGATTTCGGCCTTAAAAACATGTGTCAGTCAATCCTTAATAATAATTCTACATAACATTTCTATAAAAAAAAAATACTGGTGTCCTTATAGTTTTTACACAGTCAAAAATAGTGCTTTTTTTAATAATTATGATTTTTTCGCAATAAAAAGGACACAGATACATTCTGTTGACTTTTATATTAGTATTTCCACTTTATGATCAACATTAAATTACCATTTCACTTCTCGCATTTTAAATTTATCAAAATTTTTACAATTTTTTGCTGTCCTTAAAGTTTTTACACGCACTGTATGTAACTTACACTACAAAAACCCACGGAACTAGCCGTGTATAAAATGACGAAAAATTCTTTAATGGAAATATTAAGTCTACCGGAACATTCTGTCGTTTAATGTTCTTTCACGCCTACTTTTTTAAAATTCTGATTTCTTCATTGGCACCACTTTTTTGAAATGGTAAAATTCAGAATGTTTTCACCTTAATGTGAAATGTGAAAACTATGCGAATTTTACCATTTCAAAAAGTAGTGCTAATGAAGAAATCAGAATTTAAAAAAAAGTAGGCGTGAAAGAACATTAAACGGCAGAATTTTCTGGTAGACATAATACATGTACAATGTACATGTGCAGGGCTCGATTAACCGTTGAATCTAGGGAAAGCACTGTATCATTTTGGGGAGCCGTTTGTTCGAGAAAATGTTTAATTCTTCATGCATGAAAACTCATCGGTGACTCTAATATTATATATCTAATATAGTTAACACTGAAAAGACCATTAGGGGTCATTTTGACCCCTACCATACGAATTTATTCAGGTTCGAGCCAGAAATTTCTTTGTAAAATAAGTTTAAAAGGCACAAAGAAGAAAAATTTTAAACAAATATGTTAAACAGTTTTAAATAAAAATTCCGATGTAAAATATTTTTATAAAACTTGAGTAAAATTTCCTCGAAGTTTTACATATTTTCAAATAAATTTGTTTTTAAATTCCGGTGCCATTCAATGATTTCAGCATTTTACGCATGGAAGCATTTTGCCCCTGAAAGGGTTAAATAATTTTCCTGGAGTAGTGTGTGGATTTCATCTTGCATTAGGTAAACTTTCGGTTCTAAAAAGATAAAAAATGCAAAGTGAAAAAAAATGAAAATTTGAATTATAGGACCCATTTAACAGTCATTTTGGGGCCCCTCTTGAATGTTAAAAGGGAAGCACATGCTTCACTTGCCTTTTGGATAATCATGCTTTGAAAATTTGCACTGTAAAAAAATGCAGAAGCGTTTCTGAACCATAATTGGCAGTTGGTTGTGCAAACAAAAGCTCCCGAATCTCGCTTCTTGTTCTGAAACATTCTTGGTCAAAGTTAAAAACAGTCTACAAATCATTCTTACTACATTGCCAAAAAAGATAAATATTTCTTAATCTATGAAAATATAATATAAGGACGAACACATCTATACAATAACCTCTTCCGAGATCCCACGATTCCGAAAAGAATTATTTCTTTTGCTGTCACTGATTTTTGGACTGTTTTCGAGTAGTTTTTATAGTCCAAATAATTCTTCTAAAACCGGATTATCGGTTTTTTGGATGCTATCGATTCTCAATTAAACATTGTCAGCGCCGTAATTGAATTTATACATGGAAGAGTAACAACGAAATATTAATTTAAATTTTAATATTAATATTGTTTATTATTCACGTTTGTTTGTAAAACATGTAAATTGAACATGGAAGTGTTTACTTGAAGATTTATCGCATCTTAAAAACCCATATTATGTTTTGAGAAAATTGATTAAAACGCTAGAAAAACTACTTGGAAACGTTTCCGAAAATCAGTAGCAACAAAAGAAATATTTTGTTTAAAAATGGCTCTTTATATCTCTAAAATATATTGGTTTCTGAGATTCTAATGATAAAGTGCGCTTTACAGAATCTATGCTAACTGCGAAGAGGTTATTGTATATTTTTTTTTTACTGTTGCATTATAATTTCGTTGATTAAGAAAGATTTTTCATTTTTTAAACATAAAAGCCTGTGATAAAGTGTATGATATTTTAAATAAAAGAATTAAATTTAAAAAATCAAAAAACCCGACTGCGTAAAAGCGAATTAATTAATTATTTCTCATCAATGTGAAACAATTTTTATATAACTTACCATTTTTTAATTTACTTGTATTGATCACTTTTAAGTTGTGTTTAATTGTTAGTTCCTACCTATAAACACTGTTTTGATGAGGCCTATAGACGTCTCTGATGGTTTGAGTTGTTGTAAAGTTAGAGATTCTACCTACACAACTACCAGGTTGAATAATATTTAAACGGAGCTTCTGATTGTAAAATAGTCAGTGAAACATCGTCTTCATTTTGAAACAGCTCTCCAATGACATGCCACTCAATACGGTGCGTAATTTTTTCGTCCGTACTGCCATTTTGTATTTTACGGCCGCCATTTCGAATTTATGAAAACAAAACCTAGCCTATAACCAACGGACGGTTAAGACGAATCGATAGAGACCTCATTCATTAAAATCCATGCAGCCGTTGGGATGTTTCGAGGGTATACAGAAATCCACATACCCAGATACACGTGAAACACATAACCCTTCTTGGCAGTCGGGTAAAAACGTTCTTTGAGAAATTTAGGCTAGTTTCTGCGGTATGTTTTACTTATAGGATTTTTTTACCGCGTGAACACCTTGCAAAATTATATTGGGAAGAATTATCTATATTGTTTATTTTATGAATAACTAAATTAGAGATTATAAGTCTGCACCAAAAATATCCCACTATTTTTAAATAGATAAATTTGCCTTATTTAATGACAGAAACTTTGCGATTAAATAAGATAAATCTTTTCCCATTGAATTTCTGGTGGCAAGAGTCTTTTAGGCAAAAAGTTTTAAGACCTCTAAACTAAAGTAGTCAGGAGTGTTTTATAGAATGCCACAACACCCAGTAAATAATACGTTTCGAGATTGGTACAGAAACTTAAAGAGCAGAGGGGTTACTGCAGAATGTGTTGCAATTCTCTCATCTGCTTTGAAAAAATTGTACGGGAATCACGTCCGTAGTGTCAAAATTTGTAATAGACACGTACATACACACTTTCAATATTTTTTCTAATCGCTCCTTCTCGAATGCATTTTATCTTTTTTCTTTTACTGTTTGGGTTGCGTTATAAAATACACAAATTGTACTTAAATTACTTCTGAAAAACAAAATATTCTAAAAGAATGAAAAAAATTACAGTGAAGCTAACATATTAAAAGCAAAATACATAATACAATTAAGGGATTTTCCCAAAACACTCTGTGTCTACTACATTTTGTTTTAAAATCATCTGACAAAAAAGAAAGGAAATTGAAAAAAAAAATGTTATCTAGTAATCCTAATCTATGCTGTTAGTTTAAATTATTTTCTTAAAATTAATTTAAAATTTTTGAATAACGAACTCTGTAGCGCTTTCATATTTCCCTTAAAAAGCAGATCCAAAGTACAAATTTCGACAAAAACTGTTTTAAGCGCAATTCTTTTGTTTTGTTACATTGTATGATGATAACAGAGAATTTTAGCTACAAAAAATGATTTTTTAAATTAATAAGAATATACTTTTGAACATTTATAATTTATTGGAGGAGGCGAAGAAAAAATGCTTGGCATCTGTTCTGGGAAAAAAATAAAGCGAAATTAAAAAAGCAATTTCTATTATCTACTGTTAAATGTGAAGACTCACTATAAAATATTCAAAATTATTATATCTGAACAACTAGATTTTGGGAATGCTATTTTGAAAATCTGTCATTAATAAAACCATTTTTCTTTACTTCTCCCCAATTTTAAATGTTAAGTTTGATAATGCCACTTTCTTACAATAAAAGAACTCATGCTTTAACTAAGTAACTTATTATACTCTCTTGCAAGTTATTTTATATTGATTGTCATATTAGCAGTGTAATGTCATCGAGAAACTACGAGCTAAGATAAAAAGTAAGATTCTAAGGCAGTTATGATTGATCACACAAGGAACACATACAAGCAAGCGTTATTTCTGTGACCATCTGAAGTGTCTTTATTTGGCAGTGACGGAAAGTATGTGAAATAATAATATATGGTACCAATACAATATATAAAGAAATAGAGCTATTTCTAACGTCTTTGCTTAGAAGGAAATAAATTTTACGTTTCAAAGGGAATGTCGCAATGTACGAATTTTCTTTCTAAATGTCTCGAAAATACTTTTTATCAAGCATCTTTGTCTATCTAATCGTGCATCTATCTACTTATATATAAATATATCTATCTTGTATAAGTATCTGTGTATGAATTTAATGTAGGGGAGACTGCGGAGGATCGACCATAGCAGAGGCTTGACCCACCCTTCAGTTTTAATATTTAAAAGAATTTCAGAGTTTTGTCAATAGGTGGCAACCAAAGCTGCTAGAACGCTCAAACAATAGTCTTTGTTTAATTGGGATAATTAAAACAGGTGTTGAAAAATAAAATGTCAAGATTTTCCAGCTTAAAAAGTGTATTTTTTAGAAATATTTTGCAAGATTTTCTCAGATAAAATATGTCATAGAAATTTAAGTAAGTAGTTTTTAAATATCGCAGAAATATTGAACTTTCATTACAGGTATAAAGATTGTACACTAAATTAGGCTAAACCTAACAATGTACTATACTTTAAAAAGTGACTATGTGGGTAGGCTTGACCCAATGAATGTAAGGGATGGTTGACCAGATGGTCAAAGCTTCCTTAATTAAGTATTTTTGGAAATCTTTTTATTATACACTGTACATAATTAAGCGTTAATGGTTATGTTTCTAAAATAATGTAAATTTATTCTGTAAAGCTATAATAAAATGAGATGAGAGATGGAAAATGTTTAAAATTGATTAAAAGGAGATGTGAAAAATTGCTGTAGAAGGAAAGAAAACATTTAAGGAAATATAAATTGGAAAGTTGATTGGAAATTTTATTTCATTAATATAGTACATATAGCAGTTAAATAGAAAGAATGGAAAATACTAGAAAGGATGAAAGCAGCAGCCTGAAAAAATGTTAAGTTTACACGCCGCTGCAAAAGAACATAATACTGATCAAAACGCTTTTGAAAGGCATGTAGACAAATTTCACCAAGATGAACACAATGAGATTAGACAAATTACATGGCGACCAGGTTACGGTCACAAAAAGTGGGTGTTTAAAAGGAATTTTTTCTCCTGTGTCTTGAATTCTGTCTAAGCAGGTTTGTTTACACATCACATTTTCCCAAATAATTTTTAATAATAATTAAACAATGTAGCGTAAAGTTGTTCTGCTACTTTTTAAAACTGATTTTATTTCCCCTAAAAGATATTTCAATATAAAATAAATTAGGTCAAGCTTCCCATATGTGGATAGGCTTGAGCCGTCATTTTCTCATGAATAAAATCAATCATTTTTCAAGTTTATTATATATTATACTTATTTCGCAATTTTATTTTGATAACTGATTATATAATGAATAAAATGATATATGAAACTTTATTCTAGCTTTAATATTTAAAGAATAAAACATCATTTTGCAAAAAATGGGTAAACCTATATACATAACGTAAAGCCAGGAGAGATCGTGCGGTAGGAGAGATTGCGCACAAAGAAATTCGAGGGGAAGGAGTAGAGTGCGCGCACAGCGACTCCAGGTAGTTTTACAGAAGCATTGGTGCAGTGTCTACATGAATGTGCACATTAATTGTTCCAAGCGTCTTGGATGAAGCATTGTTATTTTGTTTTGTTTTTCTAAAGTAAGTGCTTGAATTTTCATAAGTGTTAGTCAGAATTTTTATAGAATGTCAGTAGTACAAAATATTTTGAACTTAAACAATTTCATATAAACTACTAACCTAGACTTAAGATGCGAACACCAACAATTCAGTTTAGAAGTGGCCATGTTTAAATAAAAGGCCGCTCAATCTCTCCTACCAAAATAGGAGAGTTTGCGCATCTTCTACTTAGGAAAGATGGCGCATTTCCCCATAAGTTTCAGCGCTAGGAGAGATGGCGCAGCTTATAGGTAAATTTGCATGAAAACATATGAATGAATCAATTTTGAAATAATATCGGAAAAGCACATAATTATCGAAACTAAATTTGGCAACAAATTAATTTGCAAAGAAAAGAAAAAAAAACTTTTGTAGGTACACATTTTATTATTAAATTAATAATACAGTTGTTATTAAATTAATTTTATTAAAAGTGAAAAAAAAATTGTAATTTAATAGATTACAACGACCATTAGGAATTTATTTCGTCCACCAAATTCCGTCGCATCCTCTTCCAACAACAGATCGCAAAGATCAAACTTCAGACGACCAAAACCTTCATCGATAAACTCTCCAAGTCCCGTTTCGAGAAGAAAAACAGTTTACAAATCGAAAGTAGTTCCACCGAATCATCCACAGTTTGCGACAAATTATCTACGTTGAGCTCAATTTTTCCCCATTATAATCGACCGATTGTAAAACGCCGAGGCTAGTGGATTGGAGCCCCTCGAGACATGGCCTTTTACTATCAATTGATTAAACATTAGATAGTTTCCTTTTTCGCGTTCGTCTTTTATTCTGTAATCGATTTTCATGGGCTACATAATCAGTTGAAGACCTCGATTTTAATGGCCTACATAATGAGTTGAAGACCTCGATTTTTGCTTTGCAATACGATTTTCATTTCGACGTCGATCTTTGGCTTTGGATTTTTCCATATCTGATAATTTGCGCCTACACATTTTGTAACTTTTTCAATTTTTAACGGTTTTATGCCTTTCGATTACCTATCCAAACAATTTTTAAAGATTTTATGCCTTTATATTACCTATTCAAATAAAAATTCTTCTAAAAGTAAAGAACATCGTTGAATTTCGTTAAAAAAAAATAAAATGCGAGCATCATTTGCTCCCATCTTCGACCGAAAACAACAACCATTTCCAAATGGTTAATAAATATTTTTGTTAATAAATTAATTAAATATTTTTATAAAGTTTTTTAATTATGAACAATTAATTTGCGAATAAATTAATTTTGTTAACTAAAATAAGTTTTCTAATAACACCTACAATGTTTTGGAAAAGCTTTCATCCATTTCAAGTAGTTTAATGCCATCGAAATAAGAAGGAAACAGAGTGCGACTTATGTTACTGATCCACAAAATATAGATGAAAAAAGATTAAGAAGGATGCCGCTACAAAAAATAAAAATAATAACAAAAAATAAAAAATAAAAAAAATAAAAAAATAAAAAGACCTGAAAATAAGATGCTTGCTTCCAGAAAAAGTGGGATAAAAAAACTGACGGAAAAAAACGAAACTCAATGAGGATGAGTGCATTCAATGTCTGGAACTGTACCAGGAGACAACTTCGACCACTGACTGTATTCAATGTATTGTTTGTGACAGGTGATTGTACGAAGGCTGCATGATTTACAACAATAAGTGTATCGATTGTGGATAACGAAAACTTCGGCTAGAAAAAAAAAATGCATTGAAACTGTGGAAATAAAAATGATGTAACTTTCAAGTTAAACATGTTATCAAGTAGATTAATGTTATTTTGTAATCTTAGTAGGGCTTGCTTTTACTGATATTTCAATCTTCTTCTTATCCTTTAAATGCGCGATTTTTTATTTTGTTTCGAAAAAATTGTATATGATTCTCTGAAAGGTTTATTACTCAGGAAAAATAATGAAAAAAAAAAATTAGAGATACATTTTTCATATAATACGTCAATCTTTTTTTCTGTTGCACATCTGCAATACAAGTAAAACCTACTGTCGTGTGGCTGTTTTACGCTAAAATATTGAAAATTAGTAAATATTTTAATAAGCATGTCTCCAGATACCTGAATTTATATAATTATTTATTTTATAAAACTTAACCTTTAACCCTTTAATTACCATAATAGAATACGTTCTAGAAATTACATAGTTCAGAGAATCCGACGTTACATCAGAAAGTTTCAATGGTTAATTTCGCTTTATTTAAATACGGAAAGTCTGTTATTAATTAAAGCAAATATTGCTATTTTAATTTTCTGGTGTGAATTAGGTATATACAAAAAAAAAAAAAAAAAAAATCTATTAATTTCAAAACACTGTTCTTTGCATATATGCAAAGCTGCGCACTAAAGGGTTAAAATAAAATTCTTTCTTTTCCTATTATTTAAAATTAGCTTGAAATATTCACTCCTAATACAATAATATTTACTCACAAAAACCTTACAAAAATGTCATTTAAGTGTAATTATTATTGTTAACAATTGAATTGTAGTTATTATTAACAACAATCTCTTCTACGCATGTGCGCAATCTCTCCTACACATGTGCGCAGTCTTACCAACCCTACAAGGAGAGATTGCGCAAAATAGTTTTCTTGGTTTTATTACTGCTGTCCTATTAAATTACAGCATAACAAAAAATAATAATGGAAATACTTAAAAAACAAATGAAGTCAAAATAATTCATGCATAATTTAGCAAAAAAAAAAATAACATTTAGATTTTTTTACTATTATTCTTTTGAAATGTGCGCAGACTTTCCGAGCTTTACCTTAGTACAAAAAATCTATTAACTGTACAATTAAAATATCTGCCAACTAGAATGGCAGTAAAAGTTTGTTTATTTTAAATGGAAAAAAGTCTATAAACTGTTTATTTCACGAGCAAAATCTGATAAAGAAATAGAAAGTTTGTAATAAATACATTTTTCTGTAAAATATGTTGCTTATTCTGACAACCGGGCAGACAGATTTTACTTACAGTATTCGTTCATTCCATGCATAATATATTTCGGCATATGGAAGCACACATACGCAAATAAACATACGCATATACTATAATACGGAATCCTTGAAAATACAGATGCAAAAAACGCGGTAATCTTATAAAACAAACTGGAAATGTAGAGAAATTGGAAATTCTAATAAATAAAAATAGTAAATCAACGTTTATATTCACTTCCACTTCTTTTAGTACAATTAACTTTTTTAATACATCCTAAGTTTTTTGTTTTACTTTTTAAAACTCCAGCAGGATAAAAAAAATATACGATTCATATATTATATAGATATGGGTTATAAGCTTTAAAGCACTAGCATTATGCATATGAAACAGTAGGAAGTGACCAGCCATTAATACACTAGTTCAGTCATTTGTTAAAAGAGGAGTAAAAATTTTGTTATCTTTAATACTCAAAGAAAAAGAAGATTACATTTAAAGTTTTTATTTTTCATAGGTAACGTATTTAATTCCGTAAAATATTTTTCTGATCCCAAATTCCCAAAATCAGTTTTATCGCAGGTTGAAACAGGGTTTTGTTTTACAATTATTTACAACGCTACTTAAAAATAATTCATCGAAGTTTCTGGATAACAAAAATTAAATGCACTATTTGACAAGTGTTGCTTTCGCAGTTGTTTATTGTTATTCGGCATGCAAATTGTCCAACATCTTAAGTGGTTAAAACGTACGGTGAAAGTGTATGATTCTATTCTCGATTATATCACAGACTATGTGTCAAAGAACGAGACCCAGTTTCATAATTTCACATCTGTTTTGATTTTTATTTTGGAGACAATTACTTTTAGGTTTAATAAATTAAATGTAGCTATTCAAATGACAAAAATTTAAGTTTTTTGACTCTAAAGACTATGTCATATTCTGAAATCTAATGTATTTTTTTGCGTACTATTAATGTGACAATATACGTACTATGGAAAGGTTTTTGTTTTTAAAATTTGTCGTCACATTACGATAGTATTAAATCGACACGCTACGTTTCAGTAAAGTTTCTTTTTATCATAAATTGTTGGTTCGGCAAGTTGCCCTATTTTTAAATTTTAAGAATGAACAATGCTTAGAATTAGTGCGTAGAGCGATTTTTTTTATTACTAAATACTGAAATACAAATGAATTGATAATACTAAGAACAAAAATATTACGATCACATTACGATTAAATCACATTACGATAGTATTAAATCGACACGCTACGTTTCAGTAAAGTTTCTTTTTATCATAAATTGTTGGTTCGGCAAGTTGCCCTATTTTTAGATTTTAAGAATGAACAATGCTTAGAATTAGTGCGTAGAGCGATTTTTTTTATTACTAAATACTGGAAAGGTTTGTTATGTAATATGGAATGTTAATGTGATATGTTATGTAATATGGAAAGGTTTTTGTTTTTAAAATTTGTCGTCACATTACGATAGTATTAAATCGACACGCTACGTTTCAGTAAAGTTTCTTTTTATCATAAATTGTTGGTTCGGCAAGTTGCCCTATTTTTAAATTTTAAGAATGAACAATGCTTAGAATTAGTGCGTAGAGCGATTTTTTTTATTACTAAATACTGAAATACAAATGAATTGATAATACTAAGAACAAAAATATTACGATCACATTACGATTAAATCACATTACGATAGTATTAAATCGACACGCTACGTTTCAGTAAAGTTTCTTTTTATCATAAATTGTTGGTTCGGCAAGTTGCCCTATTTTTAAATTTTAAGAATGAACAATGCTTAGAATTAGTGCGTAGAGCGATTTTTTTTATTACTAAATACTGAAATACAAATGAATTGATAATACTAAGAACAAAAATATATGCTAGCAATAGGCATTTGTTAGTATTTTCCTGAAATGACCATACAAAAATTCATAAGAAAGACCACTGATACTGAACATTGCAGGGCAGTTTTAGTCTTATCTTCCTAAATTGAAACCAAACATTGTTTTGTAATCCCGAAGGTTCTTAAAAGTGCCACATCAAAAGACACTCTAAAAATTAAGTAAAGGTATTTTTAAATTTAACAAATAATAGTATTTCCCTGACATTAAAAAATAACTATCATTTATGGATTACTATCATATTATGGGCTTACCTATAAATGATGAGTCTTTTTACAGAAGAAACCTAATATCGCAAATCACATAACAAGATTAAATTTAAAATGAGATGCGAGGCAGGGAAAATGCTACGAAGAATTACTAATGCTGTCTACCGATTATTTGAGTGAAATATTAATTATTGGTCATAAAGTCTACCATAGGAATTGGGCATTTTTTTTTTTTTTTTTTTTTTTTTGTAAAAATAAGATTCTCCTGGTACTTTAATTACCCTCGGTATAGATAAAGGGTAAAAACATATTTTCGACCACACAATTATTATATCTTTCTTGACAACCTGCATGCCTATATATGTGCAAGATGTTAAAAAATTGCTGCGTTGTTTATTTCGCTGTGAAATTTAAAATGAATGTTTTCCATTTAAACTTCCTTTGTCCTCTTGAGTTGGTATTTCAGTTTCTTTTTGCCTTTGGGAGCAAAAGATCCCCATACCGTCCTACGTAAATAAATCCGCTAGATAATCAATGCAATCACTGAATTTGTAATTCGAAACATATTTAATATAAAATATATTGCTCTAATATTTGAATCAGTTTGAGGATGATAACAGCAACTGTAGAATAGACATTGTATGGCATACGAGGTGACCGACAGGTCCATTCATATTTTAAAAATTGGTAAAAAAAGGTACACACTGTTTCGGGTGAGATTTGCACCATAACACTTGTCAAAGAAAGAGTCAGGATGATTTGTAGCAAAAAAATATAAACAGTTAAAAGAAGTTGGTTCACATTTCCAAATTTATAAAGTTATAAAAAATTATCATATCGGAGTGTGGTTTGCATTTGCACTATATTGCAAATTGTCAGAAGCTTTTTTGCAAAAAGTTCAAAGAAAATTTGAACTATTTTTTTCTTTTGTTACAAAAACGCTGATACTTTGACATTTAATATGGTACAAACTGTATTCCGATATGGCAGTTCGTTAATTTATTTTATGAATTTTGGAAATGTGAACAGATTTATGGCGCCCTATGTCTTATTATATCAAGATAAGTGTAGATTAGTTCCATGACGGAATAATTTATTTATTTGAAGTAACAAGAGTGGACTGAGATTAGAAGCAAAATCGGTATTTCATTGTGATAACTGAAACTTTGTATGTAAATTCTTTGGTAATTGTGAAGCCACACTTGTGATCTCATTATGTAAAACATTCTAAAAGTGTCTGTTAAGTAACAACCTATTTGTTTTTCATCCGGATTCAGAAACAATATGCTGACAAAGTCTATTTCTCAGTCTATAATTTCTATTTAGAAATGATTGTATTAATTATATAAAATTCAAAAGAAAAATGCATGAACTATGTCTTTTCTTGGCCTGTTTTGATCCAAGTAATTAAAAAAATGTCAAAAGTGGGTTTTACCATTTTTAAACATAAGTTGTTACAGTTTTTAATATGTGGATGACTCCTATTTCTAAAATCGCATTCATATAAGGAAAGTATACATGATTCACTCTCGAATGACATTTCTTCCATATCTCTGCAGCAGTTTCACGATTAAAATGTATGGTGTTTTTTGTACCTTTTTATTTATATATATATATATTTTACGACTGTAAAGTGAAAAATGTTATTGCCCCCTACTAATTCTGCAGCAAATAATCGCATAAAAAAGATATAGTAACGATCGACTAAGAATAATATCTAATATTAAATGATATTCATAAATTATGCTTCGAGGAACGTGCGTCACCAAATACAGACTTTTTATACACAGAGAACATTCTAAAAGTTATAGCAGCTTTTTATCCGATTTTTAAGACTTCTTTATCGATATAAAATATCACATATTAAAAAATTTCCATTCGAAAGTGTGTTAAATAAAAAATTGCACGCGTCCTAAATATAAATTTTGTCACTTATATTGAAGATCCTGTAGGTATAATTGAATTGTACCGATTGCAACAAAGTATTTCCATAGACTTCCGATTTCAATGTGTTCAATGAAACTGTGTTTGGACAAAAACAAAAAAAAGCACACAAACACAAACATTTGATTCTTCCACCTCAAAATATGCTCAAAATTTGCAGACAATTCAAAATCAAGTTTATGGTTCATGAAATAAAACGCCTCCAAAATAATGACTATGATTTTTCCATTTTCTAACAAAAGTTTTCTAAATATTATAATAAATCGCAATTAATTTTTTTGTTAACGTTTGGGTCTTATGATAAACCTTCAGGAGAGAACCAATGAGAAACCCCAATAACCAATAGGATTCCGTAATTAACGTAAAATAAACGTTTTTTTCCAAAATTTTCAGAAAGCAAAGTGGTCTATTTATTTTAGAAACTTTTCTGGAAACCTCTAAAGAGGATTATTTTACAATGTTTATTAATGGTCTTTACCCTAGTTGTTTCTGGAGATAAGAAAAATATTTCTAGAGTTTGGGGTAACTAGGAGAATACATTGAAATTTTATAAATGTTTTTGGAATCAGAAACCCAATAACTAATAGGATTCCGTAATTAACATAAAAAAAAACATTTTTTCCAAAATTTGCAGAAAGTAAAGTGGTCTTTATATTTTAGAAACGTTTCTGGAAACATCTAAAAATTATTATTTTACAATGCTTATTAATGGTCTTTACCCTAGTTGTTTCTAGAGATAAGAAAAATGTTTCTAGAATTTTGGGTAACTACCAGATTACATTGAAATTTTATAAATATATTTTTTTAAATAATAAAGGACAGTAAAATATGTACTTTGTTTCTGTGTACTACATTATTAATTTGGTTATTTGTTTTAAAAATGTCTAAGTAATAATATAGGAGGTTTTTCTTAATCTCTTACAAAAAAAAAAAAAAAAAAAAAAAAAAAAAAAAGAAATAAAATAGAAACATTATTAACTTTGAAATACCACTTACAAAATGGCTTGCATAATTTTTAATTCAGTGAATAAATTCTACGAAATTAATTTTCTTTTCTTTTCTTTTCTTTTAAAACATCTAGTTAAATTCGAACAAGAATAATTTTTCAAGCAGATACATATTAAAAAATAACCATAAAAGTATAAACTCTAGATGCATAAAAATTTTAAATGATGTTTTTATTGAATCCACTTTTCATTTTCTATTTTTTTTATTTCTTTAATTTCTGGGATAAAAAGGGCTTACGCTTTTGATTTCACAGTGTTTTATAGTTATTTATGTTCGTGTTCTTCTAAGAAAATCTTAAATACTTGTTACATAAACTTGTCTAAGGGGTTTATTCAGGACAATAAATTTCCTCCTGAGAAGCATAAACAACAATTTATGTGACAACCATAAGACACCGATATAAAATTATCACTGTTAAGTGTCTTATCTCCTTCGATTCAGAATCGCTAGCGTATCACTTTTCCTTCATACAAAAAAGAAGTTGAGTAATTTGTATACCAAAAGATATTAAAAAGAAAATATCCTTCTTACAAATATGGACTAAAGTTTTATATTAAGTAATTCTCTCAAAATCTAAAGGTAGTATCTTTTTTTATTTTTAAATCGTAAAAGTAATAATAATTTTATATAATATTTTGAATCGTATGTATCAAACGATACTGAAAAAATATGTTCCTTACAAAAATAGAGTAATGTTTTATATAAAACTAACAGTATACCCGTCATTCACACAGTCAAGTATAAAAAAATAATACTCATAAACTCTGAACATGCAGAGACACAACACTTCCATTGAGAAGAATGATGTGTATAAACGTATATTCTTAATTTGTATGAATTAAACTGAAGCATATTACAATGATTGTTTAAAGGAATCACAAAGATAAAATGAATTAATTTCCTTTGGTAAACTAAGCTGTGAAACCAATGGAGCTATAAAGAAAGAGGAGGAAGCAGATAGTGCATCGTGTACCAGCTGCAAGTGACGTAATTGAGGAGGTTAAGACAAGATAGCGGCTGTTGTTTGCTTACAGTTGATAAGGCTCTAATTAACTCCAAGGTAAACTTCCACCAGAAAAAAGGAATAGAAGTTTTTGCTTTATTTATGAAAGAAATTCTGCACGAATAACGTGCTTAAATAAAACGAAAATTTTTATTAAAATTTACCGGTGGAAGTTTGCTTTGGTGGTAATAAAATTCATTAGACATTGAAAGGAGGATTGTTTGAGTTGTCACAATATGGCGGAACCACAGGGCTTGACTACAGCCGGAGCAAACTTCCACCAGTAAAAATGAATAGATATTTTTGCCTTATCCATGAATAAGACATTTAAATAAAGAGGAAATTTCTATTTAAATTTACTGATGGAATTTTGGAACGGGGGTAACCAAGCCCTGTGGAACCAGTTACAGTTGAAGGTTGAGTAGTTTGAGGATATGTCAATTCTTTTTATTCATAGTCCCAAGGTGAAACCATTAAAGGGGATAAATGCCAAAATCCGTCGTTGAAAGTGAGTCACTTTTTAAAAAATAACTGGCATTTTAGTACATGAATTTAAAGCATTTTACTTCTGACTGCGCGAAAATGATTCATAGCCCCTTAAGTGTCAGAATTCTTACTATAATGTAGAAATTAAAATGATTTTTTTTACCACTTTTCCTTCAAATTTTGGCGAAACCATAGCGCTACATTTTATGAAAAATCTAAAGCTATTTTACAAATTTCATTTTTTTTAACAACATGTAATTTTTACTAGTTTAAACGTTTAATATCTATTCAGTTTATAACCCTGTAAATTTTTAACGTCAAATAGAAATGTTTTTAAATATTAACTTACGTTCCTATCGGAAAAAATACGAAGGAACGAACGAATACGAACGATACGAGGGAATAAACTTGTATTGCATTTAGCAGAAAATATGTTTTCTATCCGTCATTCCAAATACGTATTTTGACAATAGAGAAAAAATAACGTAAGTTACACTCATTTTTGTTTTCATGTTTGCTTAAATTAAAATACGTAAAGTTGGCAGAATATAAAAAAATAAGGTTGCTAAAATGTCTGCATAGTGTCAAAAAACCTCAATTTTAGGTATTTCTTTTTCTTAGGAATTATCAAAAAGAAACTATCCAATATTCATTAAATTATGCTAGGGGATTTAAAACAAAAATATTATAAAACAGAAAAATGTTCTCCTGTAAAAATTTGTAGAAATGAAATATTAAAAATTTAAATTTTTGAAAACTCGGAGCATATTAAACGTGCCCCTACTTTTCAGAAAACAGTAAAGTATGAAGCAATGTGTTACAAAGTGTCCAATAATACATCGTCCTTATAATTGTTTTTGTTGTTATAATTATTAGTAGGGCAAATTGTGGTAATTATGAAAATGGGATAATTCAACAGGCTGAGACTCATGCAACAGTAGCTGATACTAAAGTGAAGTAAAAATCAAAGGGTTACATACCTGTGGACAGAATGAGAGCATTCTCCTATATCTGGTTCATGGTTGGCACCTTTGCTCGCGCATATTAAATTCCTTATCAGTTAAAAGTGACAAACAGTTTTTAGCTCCTGTGAATATTCTTCGTTTCTATCAGATAACATCATGGTAGACACTGCTCTTAATCAATAATTGTTAATTTATAATTACTCTAACATAATATCACCAAGTTTTTGTTCCTACACATTTTTAAGGATCTAGAGAACCATGTTCATAATTCCGCCGTACTTTTTATGATATGAAGTAATTATGAACAGTTTTTTGTATGTAATTTGCTTTCATATTAGATCGTAATAAGCTTCATATGAAGTCGTAATTGTTCCTAGAGTTGAAACTTTAATTTTCCTCAGTAATTTTTATTTTTTAATAATATGAAGTCTTTTTTTTTCCCCTTTCGAGGGGTATGTTCCCCTTTTGATTCTACGACAACGAGAAGTTACAATTTTTAAAGTAGTTCAGTTTGTTTACATGATATGTACACATTACACACATAAACTTTAAACCCAATTTTCTCAAAATGCTGCTTTTTGAATATAGTTGTACTTTTTTACAGACACCACTACATATTATTGTTTGTAATCTTGCCTGAATATTTTACACATATCCCTGATCAATCATAAGTGAACTTTTGTTATTATCTTATGTACAAAATTGTTATTAAAAGTTTTTCTTGGAAGTTTTTTGTTATTTAAATGTGGTTTTTACTCCAGATTTAAAAAAACAATAACTGAAGGATATCTGTTTTCGAATTTGACTTCACTTTATTCTGATTTATTTATATTATGTATACATAAAATTTCAAAATTTCTATATCTTTGGCAGTTTCTGAGAAAATGTACATTAATTTAACATGGTAGGTATAGAGCCTTCAAACTTCCCTACCGGAAATCACTATAAAGGGGACCCCTTAGGTCGTTTGGAAAGAATTTCGTTTAAAAATATAAGGCAATGGGGGTCGAAAACTAAAGTTCGTATGGAAAGGTTTTCGTTTAAAAATATAAATTCCAAACAGATGAGAAGGTGCATAGAATGCCCAGTATACGCAGCTGAAGTTACTGAGCCCTCTAACTCTATTTTCGTTTGGATAGATTTTCATTGAAAAATATAAAATCATACAACTTCGAGGGCGTATGCTGCCAAAGGCAGTGTGGCCCCAACACCAGGGTGGTTTGGAAAGATTTTCTTTTAAAAATATACATTCAAAACAAACTGGTGCGTGCGTAGCTTGCTCTGTATATGCAGCTAAAGGCAGCGTGGCCTTAACTCTACACTGTTAAAAATTTTGCAGCATTCTGGCAGGTCATTCGACCGTTTTTTGAAAAAACGGTTTAATAACCATAATTTATACTCTGACCATAAAATGGCCAATAATATGGTCAGAATAGTGTTAAAATTACGGTTGTGTAACCGTTTTCGGAAAAAAAAATGGTCAAATGACCTGCCAGAATGCTGCAAATTTTTAACAGTGTAGGTTCTTTTGGATAGATTTTCATTTTAAAATATAAAATCATTCAATTTCGGGGTTGGCTGCCAAAGGAAGTGCGGTTCCCACATTCGGGTTCTTTTGGAAAGATTTACGTTTATTCGGTGTGGGACAGATAGTGATAGATTAATGTGTGTATCAACTTTTTGTTGAACAAAAGTTGTGTATGAACTTTATATTTTTTTTATTATACCTTTCCGACACAAAATTAGATGTTCACAATTACCTTGTTGTCTTTGGGGAAATTATGAACATGTGGGGAAATTGTGAACAGGTTTTTTAGGTAATTAACCTTTAATTGATGTTACCGATCTCACAGACCGGTGCTTTTTTCAATTTTCATAGTTAAACTTACAAATTTAAGTTTATCTACAAACACTACTGTAATTTTTTTTTCCATTGGAACTTTTGTACTATCACCAGAGACTTTTGAATAGGTGAATTTTAATTATAACACTCCTGTACAAAAAGTTTAGTAAAAAAACAACATGCTATGAGTTTATCGCGGCTTCTATTCATCTTTCGATAGAGCGATCTCACAAACCGCTTCACACTAGTTATGTGACAATTTCTGTGATGTCAGTTAAAGGTTAATATCCCATAGCACCAATAACTAATAGTGAAGCATAAGAGTGAATCAATAGCTTTATGTTGGTTTTACAAGGTTTTACATAGATTTGGTGCTCTTTAACCATTTGAAGGGTACCGGTATATTATATATACCAATTAATTTTAATTCCCAAAGGCCACATTGGCACCAGAATCTGGTAATTAAATTTTGCTTTATATAATGTACTCGATGAAAAGCTTTTACTTACTTTCATACAAATCTGTTCAGAAATACCGGTGTCATTCAATCATTTTAACATTTTAGCAACAAAAGTACCCTGCCCCTGAAAGGGTTAAAGCTATAAGTAGTTGAAACTAGCAAATTTTGTTCACAATTACCCCAATTGACACCACTTATTCCCAGGGGTCGTACTTTACATGAGAAATTTCAGGACAGTTACCAGTATTTGTTTAAAGAAAAATAAATCTAGGTTAAACGTGAAAAATATCGTCTTATTTAAGAAGAGATTTTCTTTAAAAATATAGTAGTACCGAAGAATTTCCTGGTCGTGAAATTTCAGGACAAGTACGACCCCCGCTTATGCCTGATTCGGCTGCTCAGAAAAATTGGTAGTATAGTCCTGTTTCCCCTTGAAGATTTTTCAGATTTTTGGGTAGTTTAAAATTAGAAATTTAAAAATAAGAACATTCTTAGCGTACCTAAACCTTTATTCATGCCACATGAGAATATTCTAAATCAAACGTTTTTTGGGTTTTTTTCCATCTTAACCCTATTAAATTTGGCTTGTAAAAACGTTCGAAGTAAACACGCAGATATTAGGAATAACATTCTTTTTAAGTTTCAAGTGTCTTTTTCATGACTTTTCATTCATTTTACCCAATTGAAGGTTGTCTTTTGAAAAATCTGCGCTTCATTATTAGCATCAGATATCTAAAGGTAATATTCATGGATAATATCGCATTCCTATGTGCTGAAACAATAGCTGGATCTAGAAGCGGGTTAACCACCTCCTGGGCTCCTAGGGTTGACCCTGCCCTCTCTCCAAAAAATATATATAATACAATTCTGAGAATATTTTTTTAATCTTTTGCATACCTTTTCTTTCAAAATGAATTTGCAGTAAATTTACAAATAAATATATTTTTATAAAGGCATTTATAGGGAATCTCTTACTTTAATAATACGTTTTTTTAGCAATGAATGAAATCAGAGTAAATTTCACATTGCATATTAACTGAAACTTTGTTTTAATGCTGCAAATTATTGTGTTAAAAAAAAAAAAAAGACCTTCATCTTTCTACTTGCAAAACTATTTTCCCCCGATGTAACCCATATGTAAGTCCATCAAAAAATGGAAGCCGAAAATTTCATGAATTCAATATTTTCTTTATATGAATATAGAAGACAGTAATGTTTATAATACACTATACATCACAACAAACTACAGGATTCAGTTACTTAGAAAAGAAAGGAATATTGCACATTATTCCTCTTTTGCATAATATATTAACAAGGCATATATTTAAAAGGAAAAAAAAAGAACAAAAATAATCAATGGCGGGTCCCCTCTTCTGGGCCCCTAGGCTTCAGCCAACTCAGCCTAATGGGTAAACCGCCTCTGGCTGGATCGTATTTGAATTCTATAATACATGGTATGACGTAAGTAACACATTTTTATTTGAACTTGACAATATGCCTGTAGCTTGTATTGCATCCAAACATGTACGGAAAGTTCGTACTCATAACGTCATCCCTTACTTCCATTATTGTAATAAAGGTTTGTTCATAAATTTACACTTTTAAATGGCGTTGCTTTCACCGCATCCGACGAAATATCTGATATCGCGAATGAATAAGTACATTTTATTTTTCTTCCTTTGAGTTACACTGTATTTTTGCTTCATTTTTGTTCTTTTTCAAATCAAGTAACTTGTAATTTTAATTTTCTGTAACCTGTTAAATTTATCCTATATCGACAAGAAAAGGAACCAAAATGGTGAATGTATGGTTTGGCATTTTTTATTTTCTCCAGATTTTGAAGGAAAAAAATAACGTAATATTATTAGTATTTCACCGTTTTGCAAAGTAGAAAAATGGAGAAATAAAAACCGCATTTACAATTTTATATTTATCGAAACTAATAACGAAAGTTTACATGCCATCCTATATTTATTCTTCGGTTTGGCTGTTTAATATAGCATCTAATTTTTAATCTTCATTTTCCTTAACTTGCCAGTTTTGCAAAAAATTCTTCTATCCTGAGAAAATAATCAAAATTTTGCATATATGGTTTAGTGTTTGATGTTTTTGAGCGATAAAACACAACAGAACTTATCAATGTTTCTGCCTTTTGAAAAGAAACATATTGTAAGAAAACCGTTTGCAGATTGTCATTTACCAAAATTAAAAGCGAAAAATTACAGTTTTGATTTTTTAAAGTAAATAGTTAAAAATCCGCAAATAACGTTATAGTTTTAAGACGAACTTTATCTGAAAGAATATTAGTTTTTTTATTCTGTGCTGTAAAGTATGAAAATATGCGATATTTTGATACGTAAATGTGAAAGATAAAATAAAATACGTAGTGTAAAAATCCAGTAAAAAAATACATTAACTCTAAACGTACCGACCCCTACCAATTGAAAATATTTCGGTTCGTACCAGGATTTTCTTTATACAATAAGTTTAAAAAATACAAGGAAGAAAAAGTGAAATAAGTAAGTTAAACTGTTTTAAATAAAAATTCTGGTGTAAGATATTTTTATAATACTTGAGTAAAATTTCCAGCAGTTTTAGTGTTAAAACTTTATTTATGAAGCATTCTCAATAGCAGTTTGAAAAAATCTCTTAGAGAAGTTCTCGGGTTCACCCTTGAGTACCTGTGTACCGATGTCGTATCGCTGGACTTATCCAACGCAGCGTGAAAGCGTATACAGACAGACGGGCAGATAAACAGACAGACAGACAGATTCCCCAGCCGTTTGTTTTATCAGCATAGCTAATTTACTCAATCCTTGCAAAGTCTTTATAATCCAGGCAATTGGGAATTTTACCTAGCAAAATTAGTGGTAGTTCTGGAAATCGGCTTACTTTATGTTTTTTGGGTCGCTGAATCCGAATTTGTAACTTCCCACCAAAATTTCCCCCGGCAACCCCCCCCCCCAAATTTTGGTAAAAAGCCCCCAAAAAGGTTTTTATTAAAAAAAATCATTTTTTATTGTTTTAGGGGAAAAGTATCTAGAAATTCAAAAAGTAGACAATATTTGCAACAAATTAGATATATGACATTATGACTTAGGATGAAGGGGAAGGAGGGCCTCGGAATATGCGCGCGGTGCTGCGTGGACTAAGTTGCGCAATTCCACTTAACCACTCACACGTTTACATTCGCCCTCCCATCTCCCCTACGAACTTTCCTTATAAGATTTACTTTAAGTTTTTTGGGTCGCTGAATCCGAATTTTTAACTTACCCCCAAAATTCTCCCCCCCCCGAAACCCCCCCAAAATAGTTGTTATTAACTCAAATTTCTTATTGTTTTAGGGTAAAAGCATTACGAAATTGAAAAACTAGACAAAATTTGCAACAAATAGGATATATGACATTATGACGTAGGATAAACGGGGAGAGAGGGGGATGCCTCGAAACATTCCCCGCGCGCTTTTCTCAAAAACCAAATTTTTGGGGGGGTTGCCGGGTGAAATTTTGGTAGGAAGTTACAAATTCGGATTCAGCGACCAAAAAAAAACATAAAGTGAGTCGAAATCCAGAACTAGTATTAATTTTTCCAGGTAAAATCCCCTATTGCCTGGACTTCATAACTTAGTGGACGTAGCGCCGCAATGCATGTTCAGAGGCAGCCCTCCCCTCCCCGTTCATCCTACGTCTTAATGTAATCTATCCTATTTGTTGCAAATTTTGTCTAGTTTCTGAATTTCGTAATGTTTTTACCCTAAAACAATAAGAAATTTAAGTTAAAAACAACTATTTGGGGGGGGGGGGTTCGGGGGGAAATTAAAAATTTGTATTCAGCGACCCAAAAAACTTAAAGTAAACCTTATAGAGAAAGTTCGGAGGGGAGATGGGAGGGCGAATGTAAACGTGTGAGTGGTTAAGTGGAATTGCGCAACTTAGTTCACGCAGCACCGCGCGCATGTTCCGAAGCAGATCTCCCTTCCCCTTCATCGTAAGTCATAATGGTCATGCATCTAATTTCTTGCAAATTTTGTCTACTTTCTGAATTTCTAGATACTTTTTCCGTAAAACAATAATAAAATTGATTTTTTTAATAAAAATCTTTTTTTTTTTGGGGGGGGGGGCATTTTACCCAAATTGGGGGGTTGCCGGGGGAAATTTTGGTGGGAAGTTAAAAATTCGGATTCAGCGACCCAAAAAACATATAGTAAGCCTTTTTCTAGAACTACCATGAATTTTTCTAGGTAGAGCCCATATACGATCTGTTAAAAAAATAACCTTGCACATCTTTTTGAATGGTGTCTACCAAAAGACACTCTCAATTTTTATAAATAAGGAATAAGGTTTTATATTAAATAATTTACTGAAAATATAAAAGTTTTCTTTTAAATGTGAAATAATTTTATAAAAAAATTTTAATCTAGTACACCAAAACAGATTAAAACAGAAAGAGCTCTGTCTTTCAAATGTGGAGTAAAATTTTATAACTAATTAACTTATAAAATTAAAAATAGTATTTTTTCTTTTAATTTACATCGTAAAAGCTTTAAATTTGCATAATATTCTGAATCGTGTATACTAAAAGATATTAATAAGAAAAATCTCTTTCATACAAATATGGAATAAGTTTTTATGTTAAATAATTTATACAAAAACGTGAAAGTCTTTCTTTTAATTTTGAAATGAATTCTAAAATGTGAATTTTGTGTATTATTTTGAATCCTGTATACAAACAGCTCTTAAAAAGAAAATAAATTCCTTTCAAATAAATGAGTAAAGTTTTATACCAAACAATTAACGAAAAAAAATTAAATTACCTTTATTTTAAATTTTGAGATGTTTTAAAAAAAATAAATTTTGCACAATATTTTGAATCGGGCTTTTTCTATATTAAACGGCACACTTGAAATACATGTTGAAATACATGAATGTTTTATTTATTTATTTATTTATTTTTAAACATGTATAATACTTTTAAAATAAATTCTTATTTTAATATTTGCACTACTTTACGTCGTAAAACTCAATCTAAAATCTAAAACTAGAATTTTAAAGAGTTTAAATCTTAAAAATAAGATTTTCAAATCATATTTAATTTTTTTTCATATTCCATACTTCACTCGAAAATGCAAAAACATGTATTCTCTTTCGACTTTTAAATCTTAAAAAAATAGATTTTATAATACATTTTGAATATAATCCTTGATCCCCCCCCAAGTCCAAATCTTTAAATACGTACATGGTATCTCTTATTTTGGTACCCGCGGCTTATTATATTAAATTTAAAACTAGCATTTTGTACCTTAAAAAAAAAGACTCTTAAATCTGTTTTAAAGAACGATATTTGTACATTAAATTATTCAGTTACAAATTTAAAGGTATTTTTAAATTTGAAAAAATAGGTTTTAAATCCGTTTTTAAGGTATCTTTTTTAAACAATAATGTGAAATAAACAGTTTGCATTTTCTTCCAAGTTTAAGTCTTTCATTTATATATTATATTTTTTATATATATTAGAAAGTTTTTATGTTAAACAGTAAACAATCCTTTTTTAGTTTAAATTGCAAAAAATAGTTTTTTTATATAGTATTTTAAAACTCCCCTTTTCTGCTATAAATAATTCACTTCAAAATCTAAAACTAGCATTTAAAAACTAGTTAAAGATGGTTTAAATATCTATTTCTGAAAAGTTTAATTTTTACTTTTGTTGATTCCTGATTATTATTTCTTATTATTCTTTTGATTTGATGATTTAGCTAACGACAAGTTCAAAATCTTAAACCTGATACAGAGAGAAAAAAACTTTTAAAGTTCTTATTAATTTAGAAAATTAAGGAAATCGCAAAAAAGACATTATTGATTAAGGAAATAAAGTAAACTGCGAGCTTACAAATAATTTCCACTGATAAGCCCACTTTTTATAAGAATATTTATCTTGACATAATATTTTATCTTTGCAAATAAAGTGACTGGTAATTTATATTGATGCTATTATCCAAGTTTAAGAAGTTATGGAAGAAAAATGGAACATACTTTGTTTTCTTTAATATTATTTTTGAAAAAAAATTATTTTGGTTAAAATGTCAAAGAAAATGTCGAATAAAAAGATTAAAAGGCAGAGTTTAAATATGTCAAGTATGTGGTTAACTATAAAACTACAATTTAAGAAAATAAATTTTGGGAATTATTTAAATGTTGGAATGCTTTTAAAATTATTAATTTCTCTGGGAAATAGAATATTTTAAAATTCTGCTTTTATTATATTTATATATTTTAATATGCTGAAATGTTTTGAAGATTAAAAAAAAAAAAAAACATTGAAAAATTTCTAAACCTAAATTTATTAGGAAAGTTTAATAATGTTCATAAAGAATATTAAAACATTTTCATCTGAAATCGTTATTTTTTAAGCACTACTTTCTGCATTCGATGATTTAGCTGGTGACAAAAGTTCAACTTGATAACAGGATTAATTTAAGTTGATGTTGTGAGCAAAATATATTAAGGGTTTTATTTATTAAATGAATGAAAAAAAATCGATTTTTTTTTTATTAAGGCAATTAAAAAAGTTACGAATTTTAAAACCATTTGTACTCATAAGATTTTTTGTCTAGTACTTTACATTGATGATATTATCTAAATTTAAAAAGCACCGGAAGATAACCATAGATACTTATTATATATGAATCATAGATATTTATTTTTGTCACGTGGGTCGATCAAATATAAACAAGAATTATGTTCTTAAAATATTGGAAATGCAAATAGCAGGTCGGGGCGTGGATAGCAGTTCTTGAGGATATCTGTCAGCAAGTCCAGAAATAATTCACCAAACTAACCCGGAGTTTCGGCGGATATTAGAATGAGAGAGTGGTTGATACACCCCTTCCCCTTTGCTCAAAGTAAATTTACAAAATGTCTTGCATAAAACCATCCGAAAATTTTTGCAGGATGAAAGCACAGTTACCAAATAACTGAGTCAAGAAAACTTAGGTCTACAAATTAGATTTAAAAACAAAAATGCACGGAAAAAGGAGAAGCGGTTAAAAATGAGGTTCACAGTCAAACAGAATTTCGGATATTTTCTAAAGGAAACTTTCTATCCTTTTCTGGAATTTTAAAGGATTTTTTTGCTTACTAATTTTTTTTACGATTATCATACTATCAATGCAATACAGTACTGTCAAATTTTCGACAAGGAGAAAATTGAATATCGGCGGAAAAGCACAGAATTCACATAACAAATGTTATGATTGTCTCGACCCCATAAAGAAGCTTTAAGTGAACCACTGAGTAAATTTGGAACAACCAGTCTGCAGTATACCTGTGACTTATTATATGTTACAACACTGACTAGTGAACATAGGCACTCAAGTGTTAGATCTGGTTTTCGCTAAGAGTGGTATTTTTAGACAGGATTTCAGATGAGGATTAGGCAAAATACGGGAAATACTCACCCGAATCCAACCATTCAACAAATACAGACTAATTTTTTTCCGTGAAATATTACATAAAGAAAAATGAAAGAGCAACATGATTTCGTCAATAGTGTTCTCGTTGAAAAGCTCTTGTCATGACGATTAATTACCAATAAATTAAAATATGAGTTATTAAAATCCTGATATAATTTACTTAAAAGGTGCTAAAATACATTAAAAAGTCTTTACAGCATAAAAACCCGTCAAAAGATATTATTCTGTAAAGAACTTTTAATGTATTTTAGCAGCTTTAAGTAAGTTATATCAGAATTTTAGTATCTCATATTTTATTTGGTAATTAAGGTGAACATGACTATCAATAATTTCTAGTTTAGGCTATATTTTATAATATTACCAACAAATTTACTAACAAGATTAAAAGGAGGTTCTAGCTGTAGTTTCTGATGCTGTCTTCGTCTCGATTTTTTGCTTGTTTGGTTTTTTTTTTTTTTTTTTCACGACGTCAGGGAAGACATTAGACCATATCTCATGAACGGGTGGATTCAGGTAAATAGCTACTATTTTATTTCTTGGTCCTTATGACAAAACCTTCTCAAAGACAGCACTTTGGCGAAATCCACACTGTAAAAAAAACTGTAAAGTTACTAAAGTTTTTCTAGGAAACTGGGATTCCTAGATTTTTTTATGCAACAACAACAACAAATATTCATGTACCAGACACACTTTTGCGCCAAAAATAAAAAGATCTGTAAGGTTACTAAGAATTTTTTTGGAAAGCGGGATGCCTAGAACTTTTCATGTAACTTCAACCAGGGTTACAGATAAAATTTTAGTAAGATTACTCTAATTTTAGCATATTTATTTGTAAAGTTATAGATTTCTGTAGCTTTACAAAAAGTAGTTTTGTAGATTTGCAGCTTTTTTGAGCAGTTACAGATGAAAGGTTAGCAAGCATGTAACTTTACATCTGTAGAACTACAGATTTTTTTTTTTTTTTTTTTTTTTTTTTTTTTTTTTACAGTGCGGAACTCACTGTTTAATATGTTTCCTACACTGTAAAAAAAAAAAAAAAAAAAAAAAAAAAAAAAAAAAAAAAAAAAAAAAAAAAAACGACATTTTTACAGTACAAAGTACTGTTCATCTCGCGCACAAACTCGATCACAGTGAATGCGCTGTATCTTTCTTTAGTTTCCTGACTAAATAAACATGAAAAATACAGTAGCTGCGTAAAATTGCCAGCACATTGTGCTGTTAATTTTACGCAACTACTGCATTTTTTATGTTTATATAGTCAGGAAACCAAAGAAAGATACGGCACATTCACTGTGATCGAGTTTGTTCTGGTAAATTTACAGTGGTTTTTTTTTACAGAGTAGTAAAAGTGGTATTTGGAGATAATCGTTTTTAGGACAATGCAGTCGTCGATATGTTTTGAGCAACTGGCTGGAGAACCAGCTTCTTTCATTCTAAGAAATGGAATAAAAAATTAACTATCCGCGAGGAGAAATGTGTTTTGAAGTCTTGTAGAAAATATATTTCATTGTATCGTATGCCAAAGAAATAAAATAAATAAATTTCTTTTTATTTGTAATAGATCCTTGTATTTATTTATTTATTTCCAAAACAAATTATTTTGTTTAGAATGTTAAACAGAAGAATATCGTGTGAAAAGAGCAAATTACACATTGATACAGTTTTTTGGTGTTTTTGTAAAATAAATTCACTGTTAAAAAAAAAAAGAGAGATATTTAGAATTCGGAATGCTTTGAAAATTATTCAATTGTTAAAAATCGAATGTTTTGAAATGGTGCAGTTTACTATTAAACTTTCACAACTTTCTGCTAATTTAATTGTGATAATATTTAAAGAACTTTTAATGTTATTCTGAAATATAATATGGCTACTTTCTGATATAGTCACGAATATAATTGTATTCAAACTTCATGGAATACATAGTTATCCTTATTCAAACCCGAAAATCGGGCTCCGTTTCCCTTTTCCTTAGAAAGTCAACGACATTTTGAAATAAACACATTCAATATTTATGTTTTGTACAGTTTTAGGGTCATGGGAATGTCAGTTTAAATTTTCTTAGCAGTCCGTTATCATTCAAATTTAATATAGTATTTATAGAAAGATAAAAAACGTGATTCGGTTAATACTCCCTTTTATAGTGGACCACTTTAATAGTAATGCGTATTAATAAAGTACTTAATGTTATATATTAATGTATAAAAGTGATTTTCTGAATGTGTCAGAAACATATTCGCGTTATTCATCTATAAATCAAATTTGGGGATGTTCTAACCCTTTATCTATTGACGGTACCATTAAAATAACTCGTTATAAAATTCTTTTAATACATCGATTAGTAGTAATACAGTTTAGAAGGAGTTATATATGTATTACTTTATCTTATTTCAAAAGCATTATTGGTCACACAAAACAAAAATATTTTTAAAAGGATAATTTCTTTTGCCTTTGCATCTTTTCAGCTTTCTTGGCTTTGGGGATAGGGGGGGGGGGGGGGGGGGGGTTCAATTCGGAAATATTTCTATTGCAAGAAAATTATACTTGTACATTTCCTAATTCTACAAAATATTAAGAAAAATATTTAAAATAAGAGATTTGAGTGGGGTTATAAATGTTGCACAAAATCCTTATCAATTCAAATTTAATTAATTCTTCCAAATCCTTCAATCTTTCTAAAATCCTTCTAAAATTTATTAAATGATTACGTAAATCTTCCAATGTAGTTTCAAAAATTCTCGAAAAATGCTTTAGAAGATAAAATTTTCATGAATTCATAATTCAGTTGATAAAAGGTTATTGCAAATATTTTTCGCATATGACGATTTGCGTAATGAAGAGATAAAAGTCACCAGAGTAAAGGTATATCTTATGAAAACAACCATGTTTCTCTTATGTTATTGGCGATTTAACTAGTCACATGTTTAAAATATTTAATTTAATGTAGGGAGCAATTTATTTTTTCTTCTTTGATAAAAGGATTAAGAAAATCACAAAAATAACATTTTTGATTAAGGAAATAAAATGAGATACGAGCTTGAACATCAGTTAAACTTACAAGAGCCTTTTAATAAGAATATTTAGTTTGACATAACACTTTATCTTTGCAAACAAAGTGACTGGTAATTTATGTTGATGCTATTATCTAAATTTAAAAAAGTTCTTAAAGAAATATCAGAGATACTTCATATTTCTGAGTGCTCTTTCCAAACAAACTAATTTGGTTTAAGTGTTTAAATAGACTATCTTTGAATATAAAGACTAAAAGATATAATGATACAGTCTCATGTTATTTGTTCTAAGTGACGTTTTGAAAGGTTTAAAATTTAGTATGATTTTTAAATGATTTCTTTTTATGAAATATAGAATATTTTAAGAGTTACAGTCAGGATGTGTACGTTCCAGTTACTTTCCAAGGAGTATGTCACCACTCTTTTACATTAGAGGTCTTCGCTAAATATTTTTTGTTAGGATTAAAAGTTTTTCTATGATTAATCTTGAAAATGTGATATTCTTCTGCAATGAAATAAGACAAATACTTGTATTCGAAAATTGTAGTAGTTACTGTACGCACTCTGTACAGTACAGTTCACTATAAAGTTGTGAACTTTTTGTCGATTAAATAAATGAAATTCAAAATTTTCTGAATGCATATATTATTTAATTGTAAGATACAAAATACTGCATAAAAAAGTTAGTAAAAAAAGTTTCAAAATTTTAAATTTGAACTGTTAAAAATGCCTACATAACGATAAGAACAATATTCCAGGTTTATAATGACTCCGAGTATTAAAGTTCTAATTTTGAAAAATAGACGTAGGGTCAATTGAGGTAATTGTGAACAAATTTTATTAGTTCCAGCTACTGACTTAAGGAACACATGATTCGAGTAAAACATTGAAAAACCGCCATAAAGCTATTGTTGCACTCATATACTTCATGTATAATTAGTTATTATTGATATGAGATGTAATTAGGTAATTAGAAAATGCGTGTTCACAATTACCTCAGATGATCATAATTATCTCAAAAACTGTGACCTAATTCTGAACATCTATTTTTTTGTGTCAGGACGATATACTATAAAAATTATCAAGTTCACACACAACATTTGTTTAACAACGAGTTTATACACACATTATTTTACCCCTAGCTGACCAACACAGCGTTGCCTAGATCCGTGAAAATTACCTTAAATGAACCTAAAATCTGTGTTGAATGATTATATAGTTTTAAAAGAAAATCATCCCAAATATACTTAATATTTAGGTCACCACTGACGTCGTGCACCCACGAATTTGTAAGATTTTATATTTTAAAATGAAAATCTATCCAAAAGAACCGTGATTTGAGGGGAGTGGAGGCGTTGCCTTCGGAAGCACACACCGGAAAAGCACACACCGTGCAAGTTACACAGCTCCTGTCTGTTTTCAATTTGTATCTTTAAACGAAAATCTTTCCAACGAATCTAATATTGTGGGGCCCACTACCTTAAAAATTTTAAACAAAAATATATCCAAACAAATTAACCGCTCTCCCATTATAGTGATTTCCGATTTAATTTTTGACATTTAGGTATATTAAATTTTTAATGCTGAAAAAAGTTAAAGGGGAAATATAAAGTTTCAACTGTTCAAACGGTTACTACTTCATATGAGACATAATACGGCCTAATATGAGAATAAAACTCTTTGAAAAAAAAATGTTCAAGATTACGCCATATCACAAAAGTGTGGGGGAAATTATAAACATGGTTCTATATGTCCTGTTAAATGAGTTGCAGCAAAAACTTTTTGATAATATGTTACAGTTAAATAACTTAACATTTATTGATTAAGAACAACGAATTATCTCACCCTGTCAACCTGTAAACCTTTGATTTCTACTTCAATCTAGTATCAGCTACACTCACACGAGGGTCAGTGGTGCTTGTTCGGAATTACTCCCATGTTCATAATTAATCCAATTGACCCTACACATTTTTACTTTCTTCTATCTTCAATAGCAGAAAGTATTGCAATCGAAATTTTTTTCGACTTCAAGTTTTCGACGGATTTATACGTTTTAGGGTTCAGTGATCACAAAAACATGTTTATACAAAATGTCTGTCTGTCCGTGTGTCGTCATTGTACCATCGAAAAGTGTATGAAGTTATGCATAGAATTGAACCTTTTTTTTTTAATTTTTGGCTAGGGCTCGCAGATCTTCCCCCTTAATTTGGAAAAAATCCGCCGAAAGGGGGCGCTGTAATAGCGATTTTTTGTGCCATTTTCAATATTGTACCATCGAAAAGTGTATGGAATTATACATAGAATTGAACCAAATATTTGTATATGTTTTTTGTCATTACAAGAAGGTCCTTCCTGAATTTGGAAATATTCCGCCGAAAGGGTGCACTATAATAGTGACTTTTGTGTAATTTTCTTGATTTTTTGCAGTTCTATTGTACACCGGCGGCACGTGAAGAGACGGGAACTTCTCATCCTGATAAGCCGGCTATTTGCAAACAGGTGATATACAACAGAGCAACGGAAAACTATTGATTTTAATAAATACCATGGTCAGTATTAACTATATTTTATTTCGATTAATTGACTGAAGTAGAAATTTAAGATGCAGTGTCAAAGTTGATATAATATTGAACTAATGAAAATGAAATATTGTCATTTGTAACAACATTTTGAAATATTAAGATATATGAGATAGAAGAAGGTTTTGAGTTTGGCACATCCAACTAGTTTGTAGCTTAGAATTCGCAATTCGCAAAACTTTGCGTTAGAAATGTGACCATTATAAACCACTGCATCACAATAAAGATAAATAAAACGAGTCACTTTGGGTTACACACTGATTCAATACATATGTTACAAGATATAGTCTATTAAGTTTGATGTGCGAAATTTTTATTATTCAAAGCACTCGAACAAAATTTTTCCTGAGTATACATTCACATTTACAGAAAAAAAAAGAAAAAATGAAAAAAACCCTGAAATTTTCGTTATGTAAAATGGATTAATTTTATTGACGGATGAAAGTATTTTAACATATTGTGGGTTGGTCACGAATATACTTGTGTTATGGATCTAGACGTTTTTGACTTAGGGCGTGTTCTGATTTCTTATCTATACACAGGGGCTGATTATCGATGTGAAAACTTCCACCACTACTTTTGAATAGTAATTGTCGTCTTATTTAAAGGCATAATTTCTGACATAAATAAGAAGAAAATTACTATTCGGAGATGCTGGTTGGCAGTTTGTCCTATAGGAATCAAGCTGTGGTTCCGTCTTCGTAGTATTTCACGATAAATTGTGGATAAGCTTATGTCACAGAAATTATGTGTTTATATTCAATATTTGGGCATAGTTTGTTAAAATGTAAGAAATTTTGTATTAAATTCATACATTGTAACATATTTACTCATACATTAATACAAAAACCTATTACGGATATTTGTGTATGAAAGGCTTTCTGAAGAGAGCGGGAATTCTTTTCCTTCAAAATTAAATAAAAAATTTACCTACATAGTACCCGTGAAAACTTGACGGTAAAGAACTAAAAAATTCACACAGATAAAAAGTTCATAACATCATTAAACTCTTAGAAATTTTTACACAATATTTTCAGTAATAGTTAAAAGAAATAAAAACCTCTCACGTTATAACCGGGCTGGCGAATGGCTGCATATTAACTCTTATTGTACGAACGCGGACAACAGAACATTTTTCAGAAAAGTTAGTTTTAAGATGAAAAAAAACACTTAAACATTTTACAGATATTTGTTTAAGTTAAAGTTTTAAAACTTTTCACTGCATCACAATGTCTATAGATGGCACCACAGATTTTTATATAAATGCATATTTTTTTACGAAAAATAAGCACCTACTTTTCTTAATATATATACCTTATGGATTAATTGTAATAAAAAATATACGAAAATTGTAGATCATTTTATTTGATTTATCTATAACTGCATGCCAAAGCTTTTAATATAAAATGTTAAATACAAAATCATTAATACAAAAAATGAAGGAAGGTATGTTTTACTGAATGATAATGAAGAAAAAGTATAATCTATAACTTTTTCTCCTGAAGAAAATCTAACTTACATTATTGAACTGAGTTATCAAAATACTAACAGTATCAAAGAAACAACTAAAACAGAAGAGGAGTTCAAAGCCGCTTTCCCTTTAGAGGACCCCATTTCCCGTTTTTGGTGCATTAGACCAATCGGAAATATTGACTTCGGTCATCTTTCCTCTGAAACGAAACACTTCAAATTTTGTTTACCACTCTGTTTAGCGACAGAAAAGCACTCTACAATACTGATTGTTCATGCTCAGATCCTGTCTGAAACATTCAGATTTGCGTTTTAAATGCACTGCTCAAAATAATTAGGGGAGCAAGCAAAAAAGTGAAGAAAACAGTGCGAGACAGCCATGCATGGGCATAAAATTGAAAGTAACATGTGTATCAATGCGCGATACAGAAAAAAAGACGCAGAAAATTTGTAAGATAGCTTTAACTCTTTGAAACGATGGATAGAACGTAAAAAGATTGTTTAGAGCAACAATTTGGTTATATGTAAATGACAAAAAAAGTGCTGCTTAGGAATGACGCAAGGCATTTAATATGGCGTGTGGTCCCTTCCAGTAGATAAAACTGTCGCATACCTGTTTTCCATGGATTCGATGAAATTATCGATAAGTTATCGGGAAGTACTGTTCCATCCTCAAGAATTGAAATCTCCAAGTCCCGGACAATAAAAGAAGGCCTCAGTCTCGCTGCAATGCGTCGTCCGTGTGTGTCCGAAACATGCTCGATCGGATATGAAGAGGAGAGCATGTTGGCTATTCCATATGCTGTATTATTTCAACTTTAAGCATGTTCTCCACAAGACGAGCTGTACGTGGTCTGGTATTATCATGCATGGAAAAAAAGAATCACCGATTGCTGCAACGTAAAATATGACATGAGGCCTCAGTATCTCGTTTGATAACTTCGGGCCTTCAAATTGCCATTCCGAATGATATGCAGGCCCGTACGTCCACCTATGCTGATTCCAGCCAATATCATCAACCCACCTCGTCTGTAATGTGATCTTTCACGAACAAATGTGGGATTATTTTGAGTGCCTCTTTCTCTCCATGCCAAAACATATCGGATGTCACATCCAGACTGAATCGGTACTCGTCTCTAAACAGAATTTGACTCCAACAACGTTGCCTCCAAACTCGATGTTCAGTTTCCCACCTTCTTTGGGCGGCACGGTTGCTTGAGTTCAACGGAATACAGACCATTGGCTTACGTGAATAGACACCACCCTGATTAATCCTATTTCAGACTGTTTGGCTGAACACTTTTCATACTGTGGCCAAGAACAACTGTGTTTACAGCTGAGTAGCATTACCCGTTCCGTGTCGACGAGCTGTTAACAGAACATATCGGTCATCAGTTTCTGTGGTCGCACACGGCTGACCTTGCCGATGTCTATTATTTCATGTGTATTGGTATCGATTACATAGCCTTGCATTTCCACTTCTTGCGACTCCAACAGCGTACGCTACACTTCGTTGTGTTTCCCTAGATTCAACTGTATCGATAATGCGCCTGGCCATTGATTCAGGTAAATCACATTGTTGTGACATTTTCGAGTAACCTTTTCTCCGAACACAAGCTGAGCAATTGAGTTTTAAACCTGAGACAGTGAAACAGACGTTTCTGCAAAATTTCGATTTCTGCACTTATCTTCTTTTTCTAGTTTTTGACGTCATAAACTTTGATTTGCATGCAAAATTTTCTTTATCTGTTTTCTCCTACGCTTTAAATTATGAATGTTTTATTTTAAGTTATGTATCGGTGTAAACATTTGCGTAATTTTGTTAAAACCATGTGCTCCCCTAATTGTTTTGAGCAGTGTATATAGATTGCCGTACAACAATGCGTTAAATATGTATGCCTACATATTTTGAGCATGCCGTGCGTTCTTTCGGGATAACATTGTGTTTAAAAATCGAGTTGTTCAGGTTCTTGAATTTAAGTATATGTTTTTAATAGTATAGAGTCTTTCTTTAAATAATGTGTGTTTTTTAAGGAATATTCTTTGTTACTTTTGACTTTTGATGATTTAACTGGTGAGAAGATTTAAAACTTTAACCTTAATGGAGAAATTAAAGAAATATAAGGACTTATTTATTGTAAGAATTAATAAAATCTCAAAAATGAGACTATTAATAAACTAAAAATGAAGTTACGAGGATGATTCTGTTAAATGATTTCTACGCATAAAATCCATTTGTATATTCATATTTACTTTCACATAACATTTTATGTTGCAAATAAAGTGAACGATAAGTAATATATTAATGTATTATCAAAATTTAAAATGTTGTGGACGTGAATTCAGAGACATACTATTCATAATTGAAAATTTCTTCAAAATTTTTTGGTTATAACATATTAAAAAAATAATTTCAAATAAAATATAGGGAGATATAACGATGAAATTTTATCATATGTCCTGTAAAAAACATTCACTATACATGAAAATATTTTCTTGAAATCTTTAGAATTTAAAATCCTTTTAAAATTATAATTTCATTAAAAACAAATACGATGAAAAGTTGCAGTTTTGTTTTTTAAACTGCGGAATTTTAAAGGTGAAAAATGTCATTAAAAATTTTTTAATCTAAAGAGTTAGTTACAAATAAAGTTTAACATTTGCTTAAAAAATGACGAAAAAAAATAGAATAGTCAAAATTTTTACATCCGCTGGGTACATAATAAGCAAAATATGTTCATTTAAATGTACTTTCTAAGTCTCAAGTTTGAACAGGTTTTTAAGCATGAAATTTGCTTTTATATAAATTCACATGTTCATTTAGATGTACTTTCTAAGTCTCAAGTTTGAACAGGTTTTTAAGCATGAAATTTGCTTTTATATAAATTCACTTTTACGAATAAAACCATCATACATCTCTGAGTCATAAAAAATGTAAATAAAACGGGACATAGTCGAACAGAGACTCGATACATCTTCTAAGAGATACAGTTTGTTCACTTGTTTGAATAGTTCAACTTATATTCTTCAAACTATTTCGTCAAAATAATTTGGAATTGTATATTTACATGTACTAAACAATTTCTTTTGAAATCTATCACATGTGAAATGGAGAAATAGATTATATTTCAGTTTATCAATAAGGTTATGTACATACGATTGCTTTTATTTGAACATGTCATACACTACTTTATGATGAATTGTATTTAATAAAAACTAAGATCAGAGTTGCCACAATGTGATTTTCACCTATGTTCTCATTTGTTTTCAACTATTCTTTTTAATCAAAAGCGTTATTTTTTGAAATTTTGTTAATTTTCGATTAAATAGGAATCTTAATTCTCCCCGTCTTTAAGTCTAAGATTTTTAACTTTTTAGATAATCTTAAAAATCTATATTTATATTAAAAATCTTTTAAGATTTTTAATATAAAATTACCTATATTATTTTTTATAATAATTATTACTTTAAATGAATTAGCAAGTGTCAAGATCAAAATGTTGTAACTTATATAGGGTGCAAAAAATCCAATTTATTTATTTAAAAATAAAAATAAGAAATTCGAAAAAAAAAGACTTTTTTGATTACGGAAATAAAATAAATTTTCATCTTTGAAACCATTGCTACTGATAAGACCTCTTTTTAATATTTTATTTATTTTTTGACATGATGTTTTATCTTTGCAAATTTAGTAACTGGTAATGTATATTGATGCTATTATCTAAATTGAAATATTTCTGGAAGAAAAGGGGGAAGAAATACTTTTTGAGTTCCAGCAAAAACAAATTATTTAGTTTAAAATATTTAAATTAAAAAAAATTCTAATGAAATGACTTAAACAATAATGATTGAGTTTTGTGTTACTGTGAATAAATTGTAAAATAATTTCGCAATTTAATAATTTAATTTAATTAATTAAGAAACTCAAATTTTTAAAAGATTTATAATTGGAAATGCTTTGATAATTATTACTTTTTTAAAAATATCGAATTTTTTGAAACGCTGTAGAATATTTTTCAAATTTTCAAATTGTTTGAAAGCTAAACAAATAAAATCGAAAACTTTCTTATGCAAAATATTATTTACAAGTAAAGCTTAAAAATTTGTTTACAAAATAACAGAATAAGATTTAAACACTTACACGTGAAAAGTTTAATTGAAAAGTTTATTTCGTAAGAAATATTTTGTATCGCGCTTTTTATTTCGATGATTTAGCCAGGTGTCAAGTTCAGGATCTAAAACATTTTGTGGGGAAATAAAAAGTATGATGTTCTTATTTGATAAAAGAATTACGAAGATCGCAAAAACGACATTTTTGATTAAGGAAATAAAATAATTTACGAGCTTAGAAATCATTTCTACTGATAAGACATCTTTTATATTTAATTTGACATAACAATTAATCTTTGAAAGTAAAGTGACTGGAAATTTATACTAATGTTATTATGCAGATTTAAAAAGTTTTGGAAGAGAAGTCAGAGATACTTCGTGTTTTTTTGTGTGTGTTTTTTTTCGAAAGGCATCATTTTCGTCAAAATGTCTGAATAAAATTACTTCGAATAAAGAGGGTTAAAGATATAATAATACAGTTTCATTTTATTTATTGTAAAATAAAATAGTTATTTAAGGAAAGTCATTTTTAAGCATTTAGAATTTATTTTGCTTCGATATTATAATTTACAAAATTACAAAATTTACTCGTAAAAGAAAAAAATTGAACGACCATGTTTTTTTTTGTTGTTGTTTGTTTTAAGAGCATTTGTATTCCAAGAGGCATGCTGAAATATATTTCGTATACATTTTTTAAGTGAGTACAAGACAGAAGATAGGCAGATGGTACTTTAAATTTTTTAATTGACTACTGTCGTCTATCGTTTAACCTTTTAGGTAGCTTTCTTTACAAAAAGCTACCTATTGCAGCCGTTCGGAGGAAAGCGATTTCAAAAAATTTTGGTATATTTTCATCGATCATGACCCTCAGACCCCGAAACCACCCTCCGTTCAAAATTGATATATATATATATATATATATATATATATATATATACCAATGTCTCGACCGAGTTCGTTGGCCAGCTTCATCCGCCATTTTGTTTCAAAATGGCGGCCATTTAAAAATTTTTAAAAAATTTAAAATTTGAAATGTGGTACCAAAAAATTAAAAATGGAAAAATATTTTTTTCTTATGTATTTGATCTTTATACAAAGACTCCGTAGCAGTTTTTGCTTTGCCTATATCTTAAAAAATGGCTGAGTTATAGCATTTTGAATTTCTAGGGAAGCTGACATTTTGAAACGTCCTGAAATTTGTCACGCGATAAAAGGCGTATTTATGAACCGATTTGGATGTAACTTCGTTTATACATAGTACAGACCAATGTCTCGAACGAGTTCGTTGGCCAGCTTCATCCGCCATCTTGTTTAAAAATGGCGGCCATTTAAAATTTTAAGAAAAATTTAAATTTGAAATGTGTTAGCAAAAAATTGAAAATTGAAAAAATATTTTTTTCTTATGTGTTTGACCTTGATAAAAAGATTCGGGAGCAGTTTTTGTTTCGTCTATATCTTAAAAAATGGCTGAGTTATAGCGTTTTGAATTTCTAGCGTGGCTGACATTTTGAAACGTCCTGATTTTTGCCACGTGATAACAGACGTATTTACGAACCGATTTGGATGTACCTTGGTGTGTACATAGTACATACAAATAACTGAACCGAGTTCGTTGACCAGCTTCATTCGTCATCTTGTTTCAAAATGGTGGCCATTTAAAAAAAATTAAATTTAAAATGAGATACCAAAAATTGGAAAATGAAAAAGATTTTTTTGTATGTGTTTGACCTTAATACAAAGATTCCGGAACAGGTTTTGTTTCGTCTACATCTAAAAAAATGGCTGAGTTATAACATTTTGAATTTCTATTGTGGCTGACATTTTAAAATGACCTGATTTTTGTCACGCGATAACAGGCGTATTTATGAACCGATTTGAATGTAACTTGGTCTGTACATAGTACATACCAATGTCTCGACCGAGTTCGTTGGCCAGCTTCATTCGCCATCTTGTTTCAAAAGGGTTGCCATTAAAAAAAATTTAATTTAAAATTTAAAATGAGGTATTAAAAAATTGGAAAATGAAAAAGATTTTTTTTATGTGTTTGGCCTTGATACAAAGATTCTGGAGCAGTTTTAGTTTCTGAAAATTTGTTCTTTTGTTTATATCTTAAAAGTGGTTGAATTATAGCACTTTGAATTTCTATCATGGCTAACACTTTGAAACGATCTTGTATTTGTCACGCGATACCACACGTATTCGCCTATTTCGATGGAAGAAGGCATGTGGATAGTATACATCAATATCTCGACGAAGTTCGCTGGCCAGCTTCATCAGCCATCTTGTTTCAAAATGGCGGCCATTAAATAAAAAAATATATATATTTAAAGTGAGGTGCAAAAAAATTAGAAATTGAAAAAGGTTTCTTTCTTAAATATTTGACCTTGATATAAGGATTCAGGAGCATTTTTTGTTTGTCTTTATCTTAAAAAATGGCTCAGATATAGCAGTTTCAATTTCTAAAGTGGGTGACATTTTGAAAAATCTGATTTTTTGCCTGCGATAGCACTCGTATATATCAACCGATTCCGGTATGAGTGAGCATGTGCACAGCAATTACTAAGGTCTCGACCAAGTTCACTGGTTAGCCTCATCTACCATGTTGTCTTAAAATGGCAGGCACTTTAAGAAATCGCCGAATTTGGCAGCCAAATATAAGTGACTTTAAATAAAAGCAGCTTGGATAAAGCTGCCTAATTTCGCGAAATTCCCATTCATTATGATTTAGTATTGATAAAAATTAGTATTGAATCTCCTACATTCGGTTTCCACTGAATTGAGCTTCGTGTGTTTGAATAATATAAGTTGGCTTTTTAAAAATAATGAATATGAAAGCTTCCTCTTCCTCCTGGCACTGGCCGGAAGGACTTTTGATTACGACTCAGGACTGACAACTATTTTTATATTTTAAAGCAATATCAATAAAAAATGAATGATAGATGCTTCAAAGAGTCGTTGTATGTATTTTTCTACTATAGTTTGGAAAACGAAAATCTAGAACCATTAAATGCTCACTAAACTAAGCAGCGCATTTTTAACCGATATCTAGAAAAAAAAGCAATATCTACTTCTCTATAATAATATTAACAATATTTTTATTTGTCCACCAGGCTTACTGATCATTTATTTCAACTTTAGAAAACTGTGCAAATTTCTTTTCTTTCATGCTTTATTCTACTACCTAAGTAGCCTGTAAATCTTTATCTTAACCCTTTCGAGGGCGGTGTTCTTAAAAAAGGACACCTAATTTTAATTAAAAAACAGACGAACGCCACCAAGAATATTTAATTAAAATTTTCCTTTTGTAATGTAATTGAAAATAAGCAAGTTCGTTTTTTCTAATAAATTCGTTTATAAATTCTGGTGTCAGTCCATTATTTCACCAGTTTATAAACAGAATTACTCCGCACCGGAAAGACTTAAACAAGACTTTAAAAGTATATTTTCCCCACTAATTTTTAATTATAGTCAAATGACGTATTTTTTTAAACAATAAATTACTGGAAGGTCAATCACAGATCAAATAAATCAGTTTTAAGTTTAATGCCTCAAAGCTGATAACTATTAATACTTATGTAACCAACGAGTTACAGTTTGTTCATTTATATCAACTAAAAAAATTTAAATCTGAAAATTTCTTTTCTATCACACTTGATTCTAACTTCATAAAATTAAGTGTAAACTTTTACTTTAACGAAGACGTTAAATGAATCCACAATTAATTTTAACTCTAATATATGACGTAAAAAGGTTTTTTTTTTTAATAAATGGGGTTATATGAAATTATCCTAGATCAATCTATATATTTAACGTTATAAAGCTAGTATAATTAGCAATAGTTATTTATATACAAAGTTACAGATTATTAATTTATTTTAACTTAAGAAATCATGAAAAATTATTTTCTGTCACAAATGATTCTAATTTACTAAGTGTTAATAAGCTGGTAACTAGTAATACTTATTTATCTATCAAGTTACAGATTATTAATTTATTTTAATTTAAGAAACCACGAAAATTCTTTTCTATCACAGAGGATTTTCAGTTACCAAGCGTTATAAAGCTGATAACTAGCAATACTTATTTATGCACAAAGTTAGAGATTATCTATTTATTTTAACGCAAAAAATCATGAAAATTTCTTTTCTTTTACAGATTATTCTGTGTAACTAAAATGACGCGTAAAGTTTTATTTTAACAAAGAGATTAAATGAAATGTATATATTCATCAAAATGAAAGAGTGTGCTAGGGAAGACTCTTAAGTAACAGTAGAGAAACTTCAAATGAGAAAAGGCCCAATACATGTCTCTGTGGTTGTACCCAGGAGGTTTAAACGAGCTAAATAATGTGATTGCATGCCACAGTTAATGTTTGGAGCTGTTTGGTTTCGTTAATTACAGAGGCGACCGTCGCTCTATAGGGAGCAACACTTGTAAATTTAATCATCTATTCAACACTTACAAGTTCTATTGCCAAATCTCTTAAGGAAACGACTGCTCAGGTGCCGAAAATGTTTATATATTATTTACAACCGAAAGTCCTTGATTTTGAATAAATTTTTATAGAAGGATTTATGGATTTTATTGCTGTTTTCTTTCTTAGTTTAAAAGAAAATTCCAAATGTGAGATTTATTAGCTATAAGTTTGACGTAGAATTTGAATTTGTAATGGTTCGTAATTTTCCTTAATCTTGCAAGGAACTGCTCAATTGTCCATCGAAATTTACTACCGACGGACCCTGATTTTGAATTCATTTTTATAGAGGGATTTATCGATTTTATTTTTGTTTTCTTTCTCAATTTAAAAGAAAATTACAACCTTGAAATTTGTTAGCTATTAGTTTCAATGCAGAATTTGAATTTGAAATGTTTCGTTATTTTTCTTAATCACGCACGGAACTGCTCAAGTGTCAATCATCAAAACTTACAACCGAAAGCCCCTGATTTTGAATTCATTTTTACAGAAGGTTTTAAGGATTTTTTTATTTATTTATTTCATTTCTCTATTTAAAAGAAAATACTAAATGTGATATTTATTAGCTATTAGTTTTTATGAATAATTCCAATTTGGAATGTTCCGTATTTTTTAAAAATTATGCAAGAAACTGCTCAAGTGTCAATCATCGAAATTTACAACACGAATCTGTCAATTTTTATAGAATTTTTTTATGTATCATTTTTAAATTTTTATTTTTGCCTTATATACCTAAATTTGTAAGAAAAAACTCAACTGGTAATTAATTCGAGCTTATTTTTACTGAATAATTTTAACATGTTGCACTAACGTGAGTTATAAGTTTAAATATGTAAATATGTGCATATAGGAATTTTATTATAAGATTATCAAAGGAAACAGCTGTACAAGAATCATTCTTTGAAAAGGCTCATTATGACTAAATATTATTTAGGCTAAAAACATATATTTCCGGATTCATTTTTAGACTGTTTTACATATTCTATTTTATTTCTCTAACTGTGATGTTAATTATCAGTTATTTTAGACGATTAAGGGAAATTTGGCATACTAGAATAACGAAAGATAAATAATGCACAATTTCGTATTTTTATGAAAATTATTTTTTTTTTGAATGAGTATTATCAGGTGCATTATTCAAATTTAAAAAAAATATTTCATTATTCAAATTGTAAGAAATAATATTTAAAAAAAATGTAAGTTGCGATGTAGGTTGAGAAAAAATTAGTAGCTTTGCCCTTATATGTTGAAAGATTTAATTAAATATATATGTATGTGTGTGTGTAGTTATGGTTATATAAAAGGCCTTTAAGCAACAACTATTAAGCAGCGATGGTCACAATATAAAGCATGAGCTCAAATCTCTGAATTAATAGTGCTAGTTAACAAAAGCCATATTTTTCCACACTGTAAAAAATATCCATGTAAAATTACCGGAAACGTCCAGCAGTTAAGATTCCAGACGAATGCCGTTATTTAACGGTGTTTGCCTTAGAAAAACAGTTTTTCACGTAAAAACATGTCAGCATTCCAAAATTGCACTTTCATGACGTAAATTTACGGGGAATAGCGTAATCATTCAACTTTAAATAGCTGCCTTTCTTATAAAATTATTCGGTAAATAGTATGAATTTTTATATATATTTTACTCTACTGCTATCTTTGTTTTTTGAAAAATTATGAATCCTTGTATTAAATACAAAATGTGTCGATTACAATATACATTTTTTTGTTATTTTCAAGGAAAATGATTTACTGAAAGACATTTCTAAAAGAGAAAATGCTTACATGAATGAATTGCTTTTTATGATTAAGAAAACCGTCGAATGCTTTCTGTAAAAATAAAATAAGGCATTCGAATGGATCACTGGTGGCGAGAAAAATAAAGTTCAGTAGTTTTTTAAATATTATCGATATCTTTCTATTTATCATTCATAAACAGTTTTTTCAAATGTCTGGCTAAGTTTTGGTCAAAGATAAATATTTAATACTATTTTTGGTCAAATAGATAAATGTCGCTGTCTCGATAAAATATTAACATCATTTCTCTTGCATTAATCAGCATTCTTTCTTTAATTTTGAAATAAACGCATAGGGACTCTAATTTAAAATTTTAAAGAATGTGTGAAGAAAATCAGTGCATTTACTCAGTAGAAGTTGGTATCTTGACTAAGGTATAGCATCGTTTAAAGGTATAAATCATCTTTTTCATTCGTATTTTCAGCAACATGGGAGTTTTCAGAACCCCATTGAAGTACACATGGTGTTTCTAGATTCACTTTCTTGCACAAAAATATGTATTTCGGGTGCCTTTTATTTGACGTATTTTCGAAATTTCCTGTATATAATGAAAGATTTTATAATATATGTAATAATTTATATGTTTGAAATTCTAAATTTTAGAGTTCCGTACTCAAGAAGTAAAAACGAAACCATTATAAGATTACTCCTGTGTCTGTCTTTTTGCCTGTTACAGCTATTTTTCTCGTAAACTATGGAACGTGGAAAGTTCAAATTGGAAGAAGCCATAAAGACTATTGACCCACATATTTACAGATTTTTAAACATTTACAAACATTTTTAGGAAAAATGTAACGGGGATAATTAAGTTATTTGAAAAAAAAAAATTCTTTGTATATCATGTGGGGTATCGCGTGAAAGCTTTCGTAACGTTGAACTCAAAAATACATTTCATTTAATCTTAGGTATTACATTTTCAGAGATATTGTAGTGCAAAAATATGTTCCCCTCCCTCAATTTACGAATCTACTGAAACTAAAATTATGAAAAAAATTAGAGGTAGTAGAAGTTAATTTAAACCTTACAGGAAAATTATAGCGATTAACCGAGGTCACATAGTTTTTGAGAATAGCACATTTTTCAGCGGGCATTCAGCAAAGGTGTTGAGGAGCGCTGCACGGTGGGTGATTTTCCGATTCTAGCTGGCCAAAATTATCTTTAGCGTCAATATATTCGCATCGCCATGAAATTGGAAAATGTTATTGATATTCACTGTTGAATGTTAGGCATTGCAAAATGTAGCGCAGAGCAGTCATAATTTCGTTACAGGGACATTCAAAAGCATTTCTTTACATTACAGCCTATAGGGAAAAATCGTTTGCGGTAGTTTTTAAGGATGTTTCATAATTTCAAACACTTTGAAATTTATATACATATCTATGAAGTGCACTAAAAGATGAGTGCTATAGAATATGGTATGAATAGCATTTATCGATCATTTACAGGGGCACTAAAAAGAATTATGTTACATTACGGTCTATCGAGAAAAATTGTTTGTGGTATATATTGCTCATATTAACTATTTCAAAAATATTTAACTTGATATATATCTTCGGGGTGCTCTATGAGATGCTTACTATTGAATATGATGTGCCATTCATCTTTCATATACAGGGGCACACAAAATAAATATAGTTATATATTTCTCTGTATGAACAATAATTGATGGAAGTTCGTTTTCAGTTGTGGAACACTTTTTTTAATTATATAAATTGCATACTATTTAGTGTGTATAAATTCTATAAATCATATACAGGGCGGCACAAAACATCTGAAGTACATTTCCGTTTATGACGGAAATTGCTGACGGGGAATTTTCAACTGCACTATGCGTTCACTAACTGTTCTAAATTTTAGCATATAGTGAATTATATGATAAATCTATTGTTCATATACATGGATGCACAAAAGTTTCAGCTATTTTCTCGACTTTGGTTGAAATTGTGTTTTCAAACGTGTTATATGTTTTACAAATTATTACTTAGAGATCTTTCTTCACGTTATTACGCTATTAAGTTTTATTATAGTAGCCCGAATGCGTTGAAAAATGTTTCATAATCTGATTGACGCATGGTTTTATGTTATTCTTGATAATTTTAATGATACTTTCTTAACGGTATGGAAGTTAAAGTGATAAAACTATTTGTATATTATTATAACAAATCCAAAAATTTCTTTTTTAAAATTTAAGATACGATGCAAACATTCCACAGCTTTAACGAAAATTGCTGTGTTGTATATTTATATTTATCTCTGCAAAGAGGAACCTTGTGTAAAGAATGGGAATCTTAAGATAGCATGAGAAAATGCCTGCATTATGTTTTGCATTGTATCAAATCTGAATTTGGCGAATTTGTCTGGATCAATTTTGTAACAACTCGAAATTTGCAGCCAAGTAATATATTTTAAATCATTTTGACCTGAGATATCTACATACTACTGTCAATTTTTGTTTAATTTTGGTCATAAATTTAAACATTTCGCTCTTGCAAAACTTCATGTGCTCTTCATTGTAATTTTCCTCTATAAACAAAATATCTTCAATCAAATTTACATTTTCATTAAATTTTAAATCTTGTTGCCGTTGCATAATGGTGCAAAAGTTTATTTATATGACTAACTTAAATTTTGCTGTCTTTGATAAAAAGAAAATTGTACTTGAACTCAAACTAAAAAAAAAAATAATATTTAGACTTAATACAATAACAATTTTAATTTAGAACAATTTAAAAACTGGGGGGGGGACCTAAGGGCAGACAAATTACATTGGAACGAAAAGGTAATATTCTAAACTATTTAATCATATCAAAAAATGGGCTTAATCGTGCTTTTTTACTTTCTTCTATCTTTACAAGAAGAAAGTATTGGTTTCATGAAAATTTTCGAATTCCAGTTTTCGACGGATTTACATTTTTTATGGGTCAGAGATTCCAAAAAACATGTTTTTACAAAATGTCTGTCTGTGAGTCTGTCTGTCTGTCTGTCTGTCTGTCTGTCCGTCTGTCTGTCTGTATGTGACACAAATTTTGTGGGCGCTCTATCTCAAGAACTACTGCACGGAATTTAATAAAAATTTATATTCAGTTAGTCCCTGATATAAATTGGTGCTGATTAGTTTTTGGTGTAAATATCTCAACAGGTGGCGCTGCTATGCAGTCTTTTTCACGATTTCCGCAGTAGCTCAATCTCCAGAACTAATGCACGGATTTTCATCAAACTTCAGATTCAGTTAGTCTTTGACATGAATTGAAGTTTTGAACATTTTGGTGTAAATCGTTCAACAGGTGGCGCTGCTATACTGTATTTTTTACAATTTCCGCAATAGCTCTATCTCAACAACTATTGCTTGGAAAATCAACAAACTTCAGATTCAAGCATACTTTGATATAAATTAGTGCTGTTTGTGTTTTGGTGCAAATCGCTCAACAGGTGGCGCTGCTGTGCTGCACTTTTCAGAATTTCCATTATAGCTGTATCTCAAGAACTAATGCAACAATTTTCGCCAAACTTCAGAATCAGTTAATCCTTGATATGAATTGACATTTTGTACAGTTTGGTGTAAATTGCTCAACAGGTGGCGCTGCTATACAGCATTTTTCTCGATTTCTGCAATAGCTCTATCTCAAGAACTAATGGACACATTTTCATCAAACTTCAGATTCAGTTACTCTTTGATATGAAATGATGCTGACCACGTGTTTGTGAATATCGTCCAATAGGTGGCGCTGCTGTGCTGAATTTTGCACTATTTCCTCAATAGCTCTATCTCAAAAACTAATGCACGAATTTTCATCAAACTTCAGATTTAAGTACACCTTGATAAATGTTGATGCTGATTATGTGGTTGTGTAAATCGCTCAACAGGTGGCGCTGTTATGCTGCATTTGTCATCATTTGCGTAATAACTCTATCTCAAGAACGAATGCACAGATTTTCCCCAAACTTCATATTCAGTTAGACATTGACATAAGTTGATGATAATTAGGTTCTGGTGTAAATCACCCAATAGGTGGCGCTGCTATGCTGCATTTTGATGGATTTATACGATTTAAGGGACAGTAATATCTCAAGAACTAATGCACGGAATTTCATCTTTTTAGAATCCTCATGATGAGAATAGATGCACTGTGATAATGAATTTTGAAGTATTGACAAGTATGAGATAGAAGAAAGTTTTGTGATGGCCACAACATACTAGTTTATATTGAAACTGGAAACTTGTAAAAAAAAAAAAAAAAAAAATTACAGAGATTTTTGCGACATTAAATATGAAATAACAGCTGATATGTGCAAACTTTATGCACATAAATCCGATAAAATAAAGTCCATATTTTGTTTGAAAGCGTCCATAATCGAGCAGTATATTTTATTCAGCTTCGAGTAACAGATTAAAGAACTATACTCAAATTGATTGATTCAGTCCCAACTGAGAAGCACCAACTTTGCGCTAGTCTGTGGACCATACAATTATATTTATATCAAAACCAAAAGCAGGGTACTACGCCCTAACTATTGAGCTATAACAGGCAAAAAATAATTTACGCTAGGATGAACTTTAAAAAATCGCCTTTTGGCCAGCTAGAATTGGTAAATCACCCACCGTGCGCTGGAATATGCCTATCGTAGCAGAAGTACAAAAGCATTGTTGGTAATGATTTTTAAAAAAAATCGTCGGTAATTAGCCGAGATATTAATCCTCAAAGACACGGACGGTTTGGACATACATAATGACAGTGTCGGCGTACTGTATGCTCTTTCGGCTTTTAAAGCCTAGATAACAACATTTAATTAATACCATTATAACCTAGATAATAAACATTTGTGTAATAAAATGTCCAGTAGCAGTATAAAAGCAATAAACGTCAAATTGCTAAAAACAGACTAATTTAATTAGACTTAATCACATAAATACTATGGGATTCGTGACTAGTTTGCATTCAATGGGTCTCTCAATACGCCTCCCGTGTTAAAAAGCTATCTGGGAAAACGCGGCACGGACCAAGGCGGCGTTGCTACTTTGAGACCTCCTTTAGAAACGAACTTAGCAAAATGCCAAGTTTTAACTTTGAACAAGGGTTTTGTTTTAGCTACACTGTATAAAGAAAAGATTATTACGGCGCTCAATTTAGTTTTATGAAATGCCAAATGAAGTTTATATATATACTGTTACTGTCAGTGCCGAATTAAGTTCATCATAAACATATTACGATAAGATTTAAATAAGAGTTACACAGAATAGCGATATTTGATATTATTTAGGTTTTATATCTCTTTGAACGTTTAAGGTATACCCATTAATACTTTTCTAGTACCTATATATACAGCTATACCAAGCCCTGCGTGATATAGTTTTTCACAAAGTCTTATTATTTTTTTTAGTAACGATTTCCCTAATAATACAGTTAATAATTCATCTATTTATTGTACGGAACCCTCTGAGTGCGAGTAATACTCGCACTTGATCGTTTATTATTTGTTAAATTTATAAATAACCATTTTAGTATTAAATTAATATGTAGCTGAGAAGGTTTCCGTTATTTTTTGAATATTAATAGTTCTTATAATTGTTGAAATAACTTCTATGTGCAATCGAAAAAATAAACCACCATTTGTTATTCAACAATTTTTTATTTCAAAAGGCAAATAAAAAGGCTGAATGTCTGAAAATTTGTCCCTCTAGCAACAGGTATGTATAACTGTGGATGAAAATCTGTGTTTACCGTGACAAAAATACAAGAATTTTATGTATTCTTATAACTTATAGTTCCATACTGAATTTCGCTAATATAAATTAAAAAAATCATATTCCAGCTTAAAAATACATTTTCAAAGCAATTGTGTTAAAATATGTTAAAGAATATTATTAAACAATTCAAAAAATGGACTACAACATAAAAAACCTATAATAGGCATATTAATAAATTTTAATATGAAAAAATTGTAATACATATTAAAATATTTGTATACACTTTTGTTCTAAATTTAAACGATAGTCATCGCTCGACAATTTTTTTTTTTATCTTTCAGTGCAACTAATTATTTTATATATTATTTGTCTATCATCTTTTTCATCAGTTATGAATATTAAAAAATCAGTAAACTATATAATCAGTAAGCAATATTCCGTGTCACTTAAATTGGAAAAGTATTCCTAAACATATGCAAAACACAATGATAAAGTTTCGTCGATTCCTGTCCAAATGGTTAGCATAAAATTTCTGAAAACTGTAACACAATGCCAAGTTCAATTTATTATTAATCACACATATTTTCAAATTTTGATTTACTTTATTTTCAGTACTGTGCAAATATTATTTCGATAATATGTTGACCGCCCCATTAATTGATCAATTAACATTATAACATACTCAATAAAATTATGTTCATACATTGTTTATTGCTTGATTCTTTTTAATCATACAGTATTTTACACGTATGGTCAACAGTTAGATCATGGTTGATCATATACTAGGAGTCGGTTATCAACCATAAGCAAAGTCTAGCATTTTATATGTAATTTTAAAACAAAATCACGAGCTAATGATAGAGCGAGGTAGAAAATGCTGTATACACTAACATTCAGCATAAATATAAAATTTTATTACTGTCGGAACATAGTTTTTGGAGAACAGGGCAGACGAAATAAAGTCTAGAAAAAACCATTGTTAATTGATAAACAACTAGTGCATGCCTATATTATTTAACAGAAATCATCGTTAATTGATTAACTACAAATTCAATCCTCTATATTATTTATGTAGGAATCCCAGCTTCGAAAGTTTGTTTGAAATTAGGCATACAGAATAATCTTTGCGTTAATTATTAGATTATTATTATTATTGTATATATATTGTTATAGAAACTGATCTATATAAAATTTTTAAGGGACATTGATTCTTTAAGAAATATGATTACAGAAACCTCCTATACGTTACGCTCAAAAACATTAGAATTTTTATATGAAGGCTATCAGAGTTTCAAAGTTTCTTCCATAATTACATAACATATCTGTTAACAGATTTCTATAATAGCAAGCATATTTGTTTGATCATAGTTTTAAAATAGCGCATATCTTTTAATAGGTGTAGTTTTCCAGTTATAACTGCTCAAACAAAGAATGCCTAATGGTAACTAATGTTGTTACACCCTTCTCTTACTCCGCTTGGTGATTGAAAGCTATAGCTTTCTTTTTTATTTATTTTTTCAAAACTCACTTTATTCATTTTCTCGTGAAAGAATCAATAGACAGCAACTTTCAGCGCAAAACGGCTCTCCCATAAAATCGAATTTGCTTTCTCTTTTCTGTCTAATGAGAGGCTATTCTGAAGTTTTTCCTTTTGCGTTAGATATATTCTGTTTTCTTCAATGTTCTTTTATCTGTGCTTTCTCTGATTTTATGCCTCTTAACATTTTAAATTTCCACCTTATATCGCCACAATTTCAGCAGTTGGTTTGAATATTTCATGGTACAAAAAGAAATGTTTTTGAAATAAATAAATATGATAGATTGTATTGGTTCCCTGGAGACATGTATTCGGTGTTAACGAACTTTTATCAATATCTTGATTCTGCAATTAGTTCTTTTTCTTTTAGCTATAATTTCTATGAATTTGAGATTCTTAACATTTCAATTTTGCACCTTGCATCACCGCAATTTCAGCATTTGTTTTGAATATTTTATGGTAAAAAAAGACTTCAGCAAAAAATAAATATAATTGATTGGGTTAGATCTGTGGAATGGTGTTTTTTTTTTTTTTTTTTTTGTTAATTAACTTTTATCAATATCACGAATCTGTAAATAATAATGTTGTCTTTTGGGCGTAATTGCTTTTATTTTAATCTTTTTAACAATTTAAATTTCTACCTTATACTGCCACAATTTCAGTAGTTGTTGAGCATAGTAGTAAAGAGTTATTATGTGAAATAAATTTGATGGATTGTACTAGAACCACCGAATGTGTATTTCCATTTAACAAATTAATATCAATATCATTAACCTGTAATTAATTCGTTAATGTTCTTTTATCAACATATAAAATCTCTAATTAATTTTCACGTTTTTTTTTTTTTTAAATCTGTACTTTATCTGATTTTGTGCCTCTTAACCTTTCAAAATTTTATCTTGTGTCACCATTATTTCAACAGTTATCGTGAATATGTTACGTTAGAAAAAGAAATGTTTTGAAAGAAGGAAATATGATGGATTGTAGTGAATCTGTAGGTGTGTGCATTACTTTTTAATCAATTAAACATTTAGTTATTAAATTGTAATTAATACCAGGAATCTGCAATAAATTTTTTGATAATATTTTAAAACACCACAAAACTTCAAGTTTTGTCATTACTTTTTATGAATTTATTACTCTTAAAATTTTAGATTTCCACTTCTTTTTGCCATAATTTTAGCAATAGATTTGAATAATTCATGGCATAAAAAAAAATTATGAAACAATATATGTGATAGATTGTATTAGAGTTATGGCAATGTGTGTCTTTAGCTAATGAGCTATTATTAATATCTTGAATATATTGAAATTAATTCTTTAGTACAGTGTTACCAGTCCGCTATTTTTTTTTTTTTAATTCAGATTGCTTAATTGTCACACCTTATCCAGAAAATATAATTCTCTTTATTTTCGCATTATTTAATCTTTCATTAAAATGTTAATATTTCTTCCTTTAAAAAGTTGGCGGTGATCAAGCAATCTCAATTTTTAAAAAATTGTTTAATATTTTTAACATCTGAATTTAAAAAAAAAATTGTTAATTGTGTAAACAACACTGTTTAATCAAAATCTGGAATAATGAATTAGCTCTTCAATCGAATATAGAATACAGAATATAGTCTATTGTTAATTCTTCAACTTTTTTTATCTGTTGTTTTTCTGATCATATGTCTCATAATATTTTAAATTTACAGATTATATCGCGACAATTTCAACAATTATTTTGATTATTTCATTCTAGGAAATAAAATATTTCCCTCAAGAGATTAAATATGATGGATTGTATTAATTCCATGGAAACATGTATTTTGAGTTAGTGAGCATTTATCAGTAGCTTTAATCTGCAATTATCAGCAATTTATTATTTAACGTTGTTTTATTAACCCTCTCGCTGCGCAGCCCGAGATATGCTCGGGCATGCATTTTCCCGTCAAATTAATACTATTTGGTTATTCCCACCAATTAATTTTTAGCGAAAACTTTGATTTAATCAGGACATTTTCCCTGATTACGATAATAAAAAATTTCTGCTTTAAAGAACCGGTGATAAACGATTAAAAATTCTGTAAAAGACGCTCATCGCGAAGAATTACTTTTGCAGCGAGAGGGTTTACATCTCAAATCTTCAATCAATTCTTCAGAAGATTTAAGAAAAAGTCAATCAGTTTATCTTTTGACACGGACTGTATAAATACGAAATACTTTTTCTTGAAACTTATAATATGTAAAATTGAATTATATATGATTACATTAACACAAAAGCTTATTTTTATGTTCATATGTACTTTATATTTATCATTCTTAAAGGAAAAATGAAAAGAAATAAAAAATATCAAATGCATATTGTATTTTAAATGCTTCGCATGGGTAAACAATTCAATAAAACACAGCATAACTTAACACTCAACATTTACTCTTTACATAAGTAAATCCTTTGAGAAATCATCTTACATTAAAATACCCGAGAGCGACGTAAAAAGTATATATTTTCTTTCTGTCATCGTGTTTGCCGGTGATACGAGCTCTTAAAGTCAAAGTAAATATTCTTGAAAAATATTGGCAACAGTTCTGTTCAAATGCATTTTAAGCTTGAAAAAAATATTTTACTGCAAGTAGACTTTTCTAAAATGGACCGGTAACTTCTTTTCTAGCCTTTTCGTTTCAAAAATATATCTATCTTTTGTTTCTTTTACTGCGTAGAAGTTTCGAACATAATTCGAACTTATTAGACTCGATTTGTTAGTCAATTTAACGAACATGGGTATTAATTTACTTTTTTTTTTTAATGTAGCTAACTTATTTGGAGAGTGGTACAACTCGCGAAATGTACATTTTGAGATACCAATTCTACTAAATGTCAAACATTACTGTCCAATCTCTCATTAATAGCATATTTAAGTGAGATAACAAAATTTTATAACGAGATTTTATATGAAACTTATATAAGGATAAAATGTACCGTTTTTAGGCTATTTTTAAACGCAACAAATTTATCATCTTCTTAAATATAATAATCCTTCAAAAGAAAAATTGCGTAAAATGTGCGATATACGTGATTCATATTTAGGGTCGTTTCCAAAGGAATGTTTGGTCACCGTACATTTAAGAATATTTAACAAGTTGGAAATTGTACGTCAAACGTGGCAAATTGTGTTCGTACTGTAACTAGTTTTGTAAATATTTTTTGCACCACATATTGTACTGAATGTATATGTTAGTGCACGTCATATGTGTATATCCGCTTAATTCTGTTCGAAAGGCTGTAACATCATTCAAATGCACTTGAAATAATTTTTCCCATTAGCCTTAATGTAACGAAAAATTTTTGACTGTCCCTGTAATTAACTATACATTCGATTTTCATAAAATGTGAAATGGCTCTACAAAATTTTGCAACAATTATATATTTAAAATTTCAGACCATTCGGTTGGGTAGTTTTTGCTTTGTTATATGCAGACAGGCAGACAGACGGACCGAACGACGACTATAGGTGCTAGGTATTTATATATAATTACAAACGCAGCTACAAATGACCAAATTAGAAAGTTTATATCATTTTTTACACATCTGGCGTTCTACAAATTCCTACCATAAGTAACAAGTTCTGTGATTAAATAAGGCGAACATTACTATTCTAAAAACTAGCATTGAAAACCCGTAATTTTGGGGATCTATTCCTGCAACATACAACACTTCAGATAATCACTCATAACCTCTTCAGACCCAAGGTGCATATTTGTGTACCTTTGGTTTCAACTGCGTATCTCACTTATTATTTAAAATCATTTTATTGAGGCCAGAGGTTGTCATTTGTGTACGTTAGCGTTTTCTAGTTTTAACAAGAAATGGCGCTAGCAGTCTTAATTCATATGATTTTACAGGAAATAAACGAGCAATGGCGACAAATACAACACATCGAAGAAGTAAGTACATTTTTATAATTAGAAAATTAATATTTATTCTCAATAATTTTCAAGATTGCTTATAAACACTTCAGTAATGCATAAATCGTTTAAATTTTTTAAGTAGATCATAATATCTAATTAAATTAGATGTAATTTGTAAGGTGCACGTCTGCACGTGTGTGCACCTCCGGCTTTAATCCCGCGTTTTTGGAAAGAAGTCATCTCACTAAAAATTTTGTATTGAATGATATCTAATTGGTGCAGTGCTTATTGGTGCAGGTGGTGATATCTAAACTGTGCAGCGATTAAAAATAATTGTCTTATCCACCAGGGATAGCCTTGCTCTTGACCTCCAAATATATCATGCAAAAGGAACTGTACCGATGCTAATTTAAAAGAACTCGGATTAGGTGGAGGCATTGTCAAATTGCTTTCTAAAAGTATACCAAAAGACAACACACGGGTGATTTACACGGACCGCTTTTTTACTAGTGTAAAATGTGCCGACTTTTTATTGAGGAACAATATCTGCCAAACTGGAACGATCATGAACAATAGACTTGGAACAACAGGTAAAAAAATGAAGAATGATCGAGATCTGCAATGTGGAGAATGGGATGAGAGAGTAAGGGAAGGGAAGAATATGTGCATAGTAAAATGGAAAGATAACCAATGTGTAACTTTACTTTCAACTTGCATAGGTAGTGATCTCGATAGCAGTTGTGTTATGTGGTCTAAAGATCAAAACTGTAAAATTAATGTAACACAACCTGCAATTGTGAACGCATACAATAAGTGTATGGGTGGTACAGATTTAAGCGATAGGTTTTTAGCTTACTACCGTTGTGCTATTCACACAAAAATGTGGCCAACAAAAGTTTTTGTACATTTTATAGATTTGGTTATTTCCAATTGTTGTATAATGTATATCAGAAATTGTAAAGCATGGGAAGTTCCTCGAAAACACAGATTGTCTCTTTTACAGTATCGTTTAGAGATTGCACAAGTACTGATGAAATATGTGGACAAAGTAAGTGGAACAAGACGATCAGGGAGACCACGCAAAATTTATTCTTCTGAAAGGGATTCTGAAGATGATTCCGAAAATAAACCATAGCGAAAACAACATAAGGTTATTCAGCAGCCTATTTCCGATATTAGATGCGACAAGATTGGACCAATTTCCTCGTTGAACAAATGAGAGCTTTGCTTCAAAATGCAGGTATGAAGGCTGCAAATCAAGAACAAGAGTTATTTGTACAAAGTGCAATGTGTACCTCTGTATCCAAAAGAGTAATTGTTTCGAAAAATACCATGTAAAATAGGCATATATATGTATCAATTGTCCGCCAAATTCCTTGTTTAAATAAATTTAAGAAAATGAAGTTTTTTTTTGTTAGTACGAACCCAAGGTGCACATATGTGGTCCTGCTAGTAAATAGAAACTATTAATAATTATTTTATTTTATTACAAAATTATGTTTCTGTACGTACAAATAGATGGAAGAAACTGTCAAAAAATTTTTATGATGCCTTAAAATGTTTCGGGTCTGAAGAGGATAATTTGGTTTGCATGAGATTAATTATTTTAGCTGTTCCTCTCGAAATGAAAGTTGTAAATAATTTTTTGGCCTTTTTCTAAAAAGCTTTAATTCGTGAATCGTGAATGTTATTTGATAAATGAGTATTTGATGTATTGAATTTCGAGAAAAAATATCTTATTATAAATGTTATTTTAAATTCAATATACCCGTATTTTTTTTTTTTAATATATTTATTCGACTTTTTTTCATCTTTTCGAATATACATATCCAACGAAAAGGGAAAGCGTGCTTCAGTTCTAATTCATGCAAAGGAAGAAAATATTGTTTTAAATATTAAGAAGTTTTTTATAATTGCTATGTTTGTTTTGACATAGTAGGCCGTCTACATGTTGTTATATGTAAGAAAAATCCAATACCAACACAAAAACTTTTTACATGTTCGGGATTCAGCATGTAAAAATACGTGCAAATAAAAGTTTCAAATTATTTTAAATAATTAGTCGGTAAAACATAAATTATTGAACAATGGGAGAGCTAATATTAAAGAAAAACTACTAATTAAGAACATAATTCGAATAATAATTCACGAATTTCTCAGTTACATCTCTCTAATAAATATTAGACAGAATTATTAAATTATTGAATAATGTATGTTTATATTATTAAAATTTTAATTTTTCAATCATTAATTAATAGTTCATATTTTAATAATAATAATTTTTATTACGACTTCTAAATAGCAATATGATTGTTCATTCCATTGTTCATTCATATTTTTTGTTCATTCCATTTGTCATGCCGCATTCCCACTAAATATATTTTTTTCTACTCTGTCTTGAAAAATACATTATGAAAAATCGGCTATTGGCATCGAAATAAATGGATGATAATAACATGTTCACTAGAGTAACGATATTTATTTGTAAATTACATCTCTCATTTCTCAGAAAAAAAACAACAAAAAAAAAACATAGAGAATGGGTGCACTAGTAAAAGACCAGTCAAACCAAAAACACTATAAAAAATTACTACACGGATGTAACATTTTCGGTTTGTAGAAAATGCATCTATGATAGGTACATTTTCTAACCAACCAAACATAGAATATCTGTGCAGTAATTTTTGTTTTCTACAGTTGTTGTGTCACTGGTCCATTACTGACGCACTCACTCTATATCATGAGCATAGAATATCATATACAAGGAAAATCCGATGCCAATGAATTGTTCCTAGGAAAAACAGTATATGTTATAAAAACTCAGAGATAAGCTAATTGCACAGTAATTTTAATTTGAGTTACATGCAAAACAGTGACGTATTTTTTCTAAAATTCTCAACCAAAACTTGAATTGCTTTCTGCTTTTCGAATTTTATCCGAAAATGAGCAAATATGCATAATGCAGAATTGAGATGCTAAATTGCTATGGGTCAATATTTTTAGGGTTCCGTACTTAAAATGTAAAAACGTAACCATTATAAGATCACTCGTGAGTCTGTCTGTCTGACTGTCACAGCCATTTTACTCGTAAAACTATGGAACGTGGAAAGTTCAAAATGGGGGAAGTAATAAAGACTATTGACCCACATATTTACAGATTATTAAACATTTACAAATATTTTAAGGGAAAATGTAGAGGGGCTAATTAAGTTACTTGAGAAAAAAATCTTTTCTTTGTATATCGTGTGAAAGCTTTCGTAGTGCTGAACTCAAAAATAAATTTCATTTAATTTTAGGTATTATATTTTCAGAGATATCGTCGAAAATGCAGTATAAAAATACGTCCCCTCCCCATCTATTTCCGAATCTACAGAAACTAAAATTATGAAAAAATTAAACGTAATAGACGTTAAATTAAACCTTGCAGGAAAATTATAGCAATTACTCTAGTTTTCATAGTTTTTGAGAAAAGCACATTTTTAAGTTACACACAAATTTCGATTTGCGGGCATTCAGCAAAGGTGTTAAGGAGCGCTAGATGTACCTGTTGTAGCAGAAGTATAAAAGCATTGTTGATAACGATTTTTGGAAAACATCGTCGGCAATTAGCAGAGATAGTAACCGTTAAAGATACGGACGGTTTAGACATACATAATTTCCTCTATGTACCATCGGCTTTTAAAGCCTACATAACAACTTTTAATGATATATTTGTGTAATGCAATACCCAGTAGCAGTATAAAAGCAATGAACGGCAAATTGTTAAAAACAGACTAATTTAATTAGAATTAATCACGTACATAGTATAGGATTGGTGACTAGTTTGCATTGAGTGGATATCTCAATACGCCTCCCGTGACTTTAGAAGTTAATTAAAAACCTATCTGGGAAAACGTGGCATGGAAAACGTGACTACTTTGCAATCTCCTTTCGAAACGCGTTTAGAACAATGCCAAGTTTAAACTTCGATCAAAGGTTTTGTTTTAGCTACATTGTAAAAGTAAAAGATTATTTCTGTGCTGAATTTAGTTTATGAAATGCCAAATGAAGTTTAAATATGCACTACTTTTATTTTCAGTATCGAATTAAGTTCATCGTAAACAGATTAGAATAAGATTAAAAATAGAGTTATACAGAATAAAAATATTTGATATTATTTAGGCTCCATATCTCTTTGAACTTTTATGGCATATCTATTCATACTTTTCTAGTATGTACGTACAGCTATACACAATTCAACGTTGTATAGTTTTTACAAAGTCTTATTATTCTTTTAGCAACGATTTTTTAATAATATAGTTATTAATTCATATATTTATTGAACGGAACCCTCTGAGTGCGAGTAATACTTGTACTTGACCGTTTATTTTTAACATAGATTTCACTAGGTATATGTGGGTGAAGTTGTATGAATTTCAGCTTAAAATTAGAGTAATTTCGTGCATTTATTCAGCTGAATAATTAAATAATAAAACTCAGATATTTTCAATAAAATAATTTAACATTAGTATTGTTTTAAAGTTAATATTACAATTTTTTGACGTATTCATTATGTCTATGGAATACGGTGAATTTTCAAACTTTTTTGAGATAAATATGTACTTAAATGCGAACTTACTCATTTTTTGACGATTCTTCTCAACTCGTAAGTCGCATCAAGAATTGTTTGTCCATTACAAATTATTGAAAATCGTAATTCCTGTGACTCTAGACGGGCATTAAAATTTAAAGTCCTTATATACTTACAATCAAAATCTACTGCTATGGCTTTCCTGAAACTCAAATAATCTTAAAACACTAAAGAAAAAAGACATATAAAAATGTAAATTTTCAGCGTATGAATTAAAAACAGCGAAAACAGTTAATACTTAGAAATTCAATATCATAAACGTATGACCTAAAACAAACTATCATGCATTTTTTCAACGCCAAAAGTATGAGCTAAACATATTCTAAGGACGTTAATCTGTCTTTATGTAAAGTTGTGCATGCAAATGCACATTTTGTTTTCGACTTTTGGCCCGCATTTTGGGGAATTTCACCAGTGTGCGAAGGTGTGAAATTATTTAATTAAAAACACCATGTTCTCGTTACAACATTTCGGTTGTCTCATGGAAACAATCCCCGTCAACTATGTAACTTTTTTATTCTTTCTGGAAACTTTTAATATTGGACAAGTAGTGCTTTTGTAGGTAACCCTTCAAATAATTTCCTTGACTGTCTGTTGAACTCCAATTATGATATTCATTCGAATTTTGTTTCTTTTTGAAGGGTATTAAATAATTAAATATCGTAATTTTAGTTTTCATCTCAGAGTTGTGATTGTGATACTTAATATTTTTCTAAACTGTCATACACGATTATAAACTATCAGTGCGTTTTATTGTGAAAGGTTTGCGATGAATCATAACTTCGTTTATTCGCATACCATTAAAAGATTAAGCGGAAATATAGATTTGAAACAATTTATGCAGTCCAAAAAAGCAATGTTTAGTAGTGATTTCTTAAAAGTTTTTAAATAAAGCCTTACTTCTTCTGAAAAAATAAAATTATATTGCATATGAAAAAGTAAGTTTTAGAAAATTGCAATTTTTATTTACATTGTGGCTGTTGAAAAAGAAGTCTCTATGGACCAATTACGACTATCTCAGATTTTCTTTTTTCATTTCTAGAGATAATTACACTAGATAAAAAGCTTTTGTAAATTTTATGTTTAACGCTCAGTGAACTTTCCATCCAGTGATTAAACTATAAATCATAATAACTTAAAACACTAAGACTGCGTTAAAAGTAGTTTGCAAGATGCTTTGTTTTTCATTTTGATATCAGGCACTTATTGTTAAAACAAAAACCTAGTTCTAAAATACTCAAAAGTATTTTAAAAAGTAAAATCTTCCCCGATTTTAGTTTAAAATTGTGAAGCGTTCTAAAATTATATTAATGAATTATTAAAAAAATGTAATATTCGTCGGAATTTCAGAAAAGTTGTTAAATATAATAGATACAATGTTTTTTTTTTTTTTTTTTTTTTTTTTTTTTTTTTTTTTTAATGAGTATACTATAAAATGAATAACTATTTGTGTTACTAAAAGTATAACAACCAAGATTTCAAATAAGATCGGTTTGAAAACTCTGTGCATTTGAAAGCATGAAAGCTGTAAATGCACTAAGCATTATGAAGTGACATGTGAAACAAAGCAAAATATAATGCAAATAAATGCCATTAGTAATGTCGATTGCAAAATTCTAAAATATAAATGCATTAATATCTATGTAATGTTATATCAGCTTGAAAATGTTGTATCAACGTTGCTTTGGTACTTAGGATAAGCCAATTAAAAGAAATTCCTATATGTAAAAATTTTATTTTACTCTCCTAGACAAATGCTTAGTCAGTGGTGTCAAACTGCGCCCGAGGGATACCAATATTTTTTTAGATAATCTTCACATAATTGAATCTCAGAATTTCTGCTAATTAAATAAGGTAAAGATTACTATAAAGAAATTGGTATCCCCAGGGCCATTGTTTGACACACCTGTACTAAGAAATAATTAATTCATGCAAAATTGCATTTCATCAGCCGCGCTCTTTAAGAAATGATTAGTGTAACGTTTGTTGTAGAATAAGACCTATTCTGTGTTCTCTATGAAAGGTATTGCATCTGCGTTGTTTCTTTATTCGTGATTTCAAGAACTAACATTTGACGGCTTAAAAATGCTGTTGGTATCTGAAGTCAGTGCTGCAAATTGTCATTTTTTACTACATGTATTGGCATAAAAATATTTTTAAAACATCATATATGTATGTAGAATCTTATTAGAGCAATCCTCGAGGCAGGATAACGTGTCACTCAAGCTGTCACAAAAAAAGAGTGAAAATGTCATTTTGATCCAGAAAAAGGCCTAGGCTTCTAAGGGTGCTGCGTAGAAGCATGCTGGAGGACGTATGAAAACTACTATTCCTTAAGACAACATATAGGGCGCACTATTGTCTAAATGAAATGTTATTTCTTCCCAGATAGCGACAGATATTACCAATGATACTGAAAGTTGTGTATTTCTGAGAACAATTAATTGCTTATGAAATAATATTGGCTTATAACCACGAATACCTGATGCATGCGTTCCACTATGAACACGCCATTGCAGCGTTAGAAAATATTACGTTGGTGTAGGGAACATATATATTGTGATCAGCAGCACTAGCCCAGAATCATTTTGTATAATAAAGACATATGAGTCTCATATATAACGATGAATATCATTAGTTACGACGGAAAATAACTCTGTTCATTGTCATGCAATATATAATTTATTCTACTGAAAATTAAAACTGGAACACCAAGAAAGAAAAACTCTAAAGTTATGAAAATTAGCGGGATTGTATGTGGGTAACTAAAATATGGAAATGACAAACTTTCTAACACTATAGCCCGAATCAGTAATATACAGGGTGGTTATTAATTAGCGTGACGTGTTCAGAGCACTCTAGCGAGTAAAGTATTGGACGAAACATAACCAAATTTCATGAGCATACGTAGTAGCCCATGGGATTTCGAATTTTTTTTAAAGTTCCAAAATACGCCACTAGGCGCAAATTTGGCGCTGGAAAAGTGTATTAATGTAACTATTGAATGATTAAATGTCAAACAATACAGTACACATCAATTTTATTTACAACAAATGTCTTTTACGTACAAATTAGGCTCAATATGAGCACCATTGGTATATTCCAAGAACTGCATACGATGCACGACGTTTTCTACTGCCGCTCGCAGCATATCAGAGTTGATTTGCCTCACTTGTAACGTTATTCGATCTTTCAACGTTTCGATATCGGAGACATGTCCTTGATAAACATCACCTTTAAGAAATCCCCAAAACCAAAAATCACAAGGATTGTGATCGGGCGACCTCGGTGGCCATGCCGTAGGAAATGCTCGACTAAAGATTCTGATGTCAGAAAAATGTTGCCGTAACACACGCTGTACCCTAAGTCCAATGTGGGGTGGTGCACCATCCTGAATGAATATGGTTGAATCGAGAATCCTCGCTGCTGTAGTTGTGGAATCGTGAAGTTCTGTAGCATATCTGCATACCTGGCAGCAGTAACGGTACAGGTCAATGGTCCACTTGTTCTATTTTCTTCATAAAAGTAAGGACCGATGATAAAGGATGCTGTAAAGCCACACCACACTATGACTTTTGGCGAATGGAAAGGCTTTTGCACACAAGCGTGCGGATTATTTGCAGCCCAAATGCGGCATTTGCGGTTGTTAATGCCACTGTTCAAATGAAAGTGCGCTTCATCACTCCATAAAATCTACCACGGCCATGTATCATCAACTTGCATGCGTGCTAAAAATATCAATGAAAAATCCAATCGGGTGACCACATCACTTGGGAGCAATTCTTGAACAGAAGACATTTTGTACAGATAAAACTGTAACATCTGATGCAGGATCTTCCTCACCGTTGAGTATGGGATCTGCGTGTACCGAGATACTGCCCGAGCACTGCTGGTACCCTCCACATTTTCCATCTCCTGTTCGACAATAGCAGTTGCATCTTCGTCAACTTGTTGCTGACTAGTCACTTTGCGTCCTTGGCCTGGTTGCTGTGCTAGAGTCCCTGTAGTTTCAAATCGTTGAATCACCTTTCGTAAATTTGTTATGCTCATCTGTCCTTTTCGCAACTTCTTTAATCGGCGAAATTCACGAAGAGAAGTATTGCAATTCTCGCTCCGTAGATAATACAGCTTGACTAGCAAAGCACGGTCCCGTAAGGTAAGAGCCATCGCAAAGCAGTTGATCTCAGAATGATGAGAAATCTCCCAGCCTTTCCTTTTATACTCATGATTGCTACACAGAACGGATTTTATGCAAATTAATGCATTTTAGTCGGTAAACAGCGCCAAAATTGCCCATGTGGTGATTTTTTTTTTTTGAATTCGAAATCCCATGGTCTACCATGCATGCTCGTGAAGTTTGGTTATGTTTCGTCCTTAACTTTACTCGATAGAGGGCTCTGAACCCCTCACGCTAATTAATAACCACCCTGTATTACAGATAACTAATTGGTTAAAGCTATATTAATTGAAAGAAATTTAGATCCGCCGATAACATTCAGAGCTCGACTTGCACATTTGTATTGCCAAGATATTCTTGAACTTTGGAGCCTCAAACTTTAATTTCCGATTGGATAGTACCGTATGCATTTAATGATAAGTATTTTAGACTTGCCAACATTTGTACGTAGTTTAGAGTGTTATTAAGTTTGAATAATTATAATGCGTCCTAAATCCACCTAATTTGCAAATAAAAAATATATTAGTTTTTTTTTAATTAGCTAAATTCAGTTCACCAATGTTCCGGCGCTCAAGGCTTTGTGGGGAAGGCAATATCAGATTCCGTTGAGAAATGAATGTTTGATTATGTGATGCCTCATGTTCATCGACTTGCAAGTATTACTAAGTTACACTATAAAACACATATTTGTATCTCTAAATATTTTTTTTTCTATTTTTGTATTTTTGGCTGTGATTCAAGTATGTCCAGTATCCTTCTGTAACCCTCCAAACATTTTGAAAGCAATTTCCAATAATTTCTTACATAAGATTTCAATTTATGCTGTCTTAATAATTCATCGATCCTTAATTTTTTAGGTGGTTTTATTTATGCTTATAGTCTTTAAAAGTATATCTTAAAAGTATCGAGAAAACAGCCATCATTACAAAAGCTCTAGAAAGATACAGATACAATTGCATATGATGAACAAAATTGAACAAATCTCCTTAAGGGGACCAGGTAAGCGAAATTTGGGAAAAAAAAAAAAAAAAAAAAAAAAAAAAAAAAAAAAAAAAAAACGATTTTTACTTTTTCATATCATTAAATAGGTTAAACTTTTATCTTTCCAACGATGTGTCGCACATGTTTATATATTAAAAAAAGAAGTGCTGGAATTATTCATTCTTTCTAAAATTACTTCACAGCTTAATGGTCATTCAAATCTTTAATTGACTTTTTCTCAAAACTTGGATTTTTAATGTTTGTGTTCCTTTTTTTTCAATATCTATTAAACTTAGGAACTCATTTTTTTTAATACTTTTATTAGGTTATATTGTATACTTTAACACAGAGATTTAATGATTTGTTGAAAATTATTTATTTTAGGCAATGAAATCTTACCAAAAATGCTAATTTAAAAATGCCTTTCAATAAATAATTAATAATTAATTTTCAGGTTCACTTAAAAAGAACACGGTCTGTTAAAATACGTAAAGCATGTTACTCAAACTACTCTAAAAATTCATGATTTTTTAAATTTTATGATTTTAATATTCAATAGTTTTGCTTAACATTTTATGCAACTCCTTCATGCCCATCTATTAATTTAGTTGATACATTTTAATTAGTTTGAGAAAATCATGTTTTTCAATTCCAACATATATTGCATGAAAAAAAATCTACGAAATAACATAACATTATTCTGAATATTTAACAAAACATTGTGAAGATAAAGATTGATGACAAAAGCTTTTCTTACATAAACACGTAACAGAAAAGTGATATGGATAAATCAGATGTATCATCGTACATATTCCTAATAAAAAATTAACTCTATAGACTTATTTGCAGTAAGAAAAGCCAAGTTTCTTCTTTATGGAACAGCTACCTTTTCGCGACGATACATTTACTGCACAGTCTCACGTCCAGAACATGTTATAAATGATAAATGGTAAATAATTATTGACCTCCAAGGGTAGGAATTTATTGCTTAGTAACAATCAGAGAATATGGCAAGAAGTTTCATGGAATAATAAAATCTATGCTATGTAGAAATTGAATGCGTTTCTTTAGCATGTAATTTCTGTGAAGCGTTATTTATAATTTCAATGATTTTAAGAAAAGACGAGAATGGCCTGTTACATAATTTTCTTAAGTTTTAAAACGAAAGAGGTGCCGTAGTAGAATATTAAAAAGAATAGATTACTTTTGATAAATGTATATTTGTAGGCATTTGTCAAATGTATTGTAATAATTTCAACGTAAACTAGAATATTTTAATCTGAATACATGATACGTGAATTATCACATTGCTAACGAAGCGGAAAACCAACAATGTTAAAAATGGCCAAGCCGGCAATCGAACCCGGGTCACTTGGAATAGCTCTCCAAGTGCTCTAACATTTAAGCTACGAGGATGATGTCCAGATTAGCATTTAACCACATATGTTGGTAAGACTGCAACTGCAGCACAAGATGGAAAAGTCTTCATTAGCACACAATCCCGCGGCGAACAATGAGACACGGAAATGAATGGAATTTCTTCGACTTTTTCAGACTTTTGGAAAAATTCTCGGATAAAATGTTTTCCAGGAGTACGAAATTTTTTTTATTAAAAAAAGTGTAATAATTTACTGTGAAATGACGAGTTTTTTCGGACAGTGTATGCAAGGTGCATAGAGTTACTGGATTTTTAGTATTATTATTTCGTAAAAGTAATATTTTCCCTTTTTAATAATTGCAAAAACATGCGGTTAAATAAGGAATAGAATATTATTCGAAAATAGTGGTACTGAAAATTGTACACCTCTATTCATCTGCATCAGAGATAATGAGCATGCATCATGACGTGCGAAGATGAAGATGTGAGCGCAGATTTAAACAAATATGGTTCTACGTGTAACAATTTTAATTAAATTTTTTTCAAAATATCGGCATATTTTGTGTTTATTAAAGCACTGATTTGGTCGAAAGCAAATTAATATTAAATCTGAAATTTAATTTAGCTCATTCTATGATTAAGTTTCTAATATTTTCAATTAATTGTAAAATATAAAATAAATTAAAAGTTGCATGCATGACAATTTGATCCATAAACAACTGATGAATTTGTTGACAAATGTTCACAGCATATTAAAATTTGGAACATAAAAAATGAACAAAATGTTGCATTAATCAATAACATTGATTAAAAATGAAAGAGAAAGAATTCGTATATATTGATTTATACGTGTGCGTGCGCTTTGTTAAAACTCATATAACATGACAAAACACGTTGTCACAGTAAATTCTAAGCGTCTAATCACTCAAATACAAGTCACGGTGACATCCATATGTATTATTTCATGACAAGGCAAAAATGATTTTTATTATAAAAAATAGATGCACATTAATCTATATTTGAAAAATTCTTTAGAAGAATATTTCTCTTAATTCGCCAGTCACTTTTTTGTAGACTGTTAATATTTTTGTAAAAACACAGTGTAGTATCAGAGAATTTTGGTGTACAATAGTCGCCAATTGCAATCATTGATCAAAATTATTGATTATTGTTTAACTCGTTTTTATACAATGGTAGAAGAAATTGGTGATAACACTGAAAATTTTATATAGATGAAGAAAGGGATTGTACTTCAATTGATTTCAATGTAATATTTGGTATAGCAGTTTGAATTTATTGCGAGAATTTCAAACAATAAATTTCTCATAAATGTTATCTAAAATCGCTCTCTTACGAATCGCCCGCATACAATGTGTTATACATTTTGCACAGTATGAACAACAAACTCGCAACTGTCTACGTTTCTTTCATCCAAAATAACACGGTCATCAGTCTTTTTATTAATGCATATTTACAGGATCTTGTGTATTTTTATAGATGTAAATATACAGTCTAAAATAAATTTACAAAATAGTTCCACTTTTCTTTAACAAAATCTCTGTTTCCAGCTGCTTGTAAATTTACACCAGACTTAAGTTAAATGATTACCAAGAAATTTTCTGTCATTTCACTGAAACTGTATAAATTTTATTTTTCAACTTTAACTTTACAACCGTGTATTCACATTGTAACTTGTTTCTGCAATGACACTACGAAACGTCATGAAGCAAAGCTTCGGTGATTTTGAGTGCAGTCAAAAACTAATGATCCAATTACATAATTTAGCGAATTAAAGATGACACATATTTGTAACTGTTGTAACTGTGACATTTGTAAATATTTAGGACGTCAAATAACATGGATGTTCTATTATGCAACTTATAATAGGGTTCGTACGCATCAGGTAATTTAGGCGAATTTACGTGCTTTAGTACCAGAAATTTCGTAAAGCTCTGGTAGCTATATCTGAAGATAGAATTTTATTTCATTAAATAAAGGAAATTTTTCTTTACGAAAATTCTGATAAAAGGTGCTTGAAGCGTACGAACCCTGTATAAGTTCTGTATTTTCAAATTACTGTTTCTTTGTTTATGTGTGTGCTGAAACAAATTTTTTCTGATATTTATTTTCAAGTTAGATTTCCATTCTAGCTAATGCAGCTTGAATAATATATGTACATATTTTAAAGCCTTTGTTAAGTAAAAATTTCAAAAAAATATTCACAAAAAAATTATGAAAAATATTTATATGAGACTGGAATTATACAAACGTAAACTCAATGTTGCTAGATTGGGGGCTTTTTTTAATTCAGATTATTTGACTGTCACCACTTTTTTTAAATAGTGTAATTCGCTTATTTTTCATAATTTTTAATCGATTCCTAAATAGGTCGAATATTTGTATTTCAAAAAAGCGGTGACAATCAACAATCTGGAGACAAAAAATTCCCCAATCTAGCAACACTGCGCAAACTGTAAATCTGGTATTACTTACTTATAAGGCCCATGCACGATAATTGGTAAAATTCGCTATTTTGTTTTAATGAGGACTTAAGCAGTATGAATATTAAGTTTTAGGGGTGCTTAAATATTTTATAAGGTTTAAAGATTAAAGCATACATATCAGAAATGGAGATAAAAGTATTTGCTTTGTTAATATATTTAGGTTATACTTTTACTCTTTAAGAGGAGGATACTGTTCATAGGACCGTAAAAATAGGTGGTCAACTTCAGTGTTTTTCTTTAATATGACGAATAAAGCAACACAAAACTGAATTTACCAATTTGTTATTCATAGTTATTGCTATAAAAAATATTATTATTTTACAATAATTATTAAAACTGACGGAGATATTGTCAGTTGCATATGAGTTTGCTGCGTTCGCATCACCTTGCTCCGTGTAGCGTACAGCTTGTCAACGTCATCTCAATCAATGAAAGTCATATCTTTCAGGCAAAATTTTGAAGTAGGTGGGCCATTAACCCATTTTTAGACAAATTGAACGAAATTTTGTAAAACGGTGTTCATTTGAATAAAAGTGTAGTTTTTCAAACCTTTTTTCTCTAACTCCAACGTGGTTTTAAAAATATTGTTATCATTCTATGTGAAAGAATCATGGCCTAACAAAGTAAGTAATTTTTAGTTTCCAAAAAATAAAAAGCTGATTGGTTGATCCATTTAAACATCACATTATATAGCGCGCTGAAATATGTCGCTTTAAGAAAACGATGTTTAAGTTTTTTACAAAATAAAGAGAGCATGAAAATGTTTTGTAAGTCCCAATATTTTATAACGTACAGTTAGCGCGATGCCTGGATTTATACGTACGAAGCAATAATTTAGCCTGCGTGCTGTTCTGTCCCACCGGATACCGTATACCTTAATTTCAGCCGGACCACGCTCGTTTTCAATTGACTATTAAATATTTCAAATTTCACTTAACCGCTGTAGGGGATTATTCTACACAGTATAGGCATTCAAAAAGTGAAACAAACAATCGATTTTCTTTCATGAACGGTAACCTCTCCTTAAATTTAGTATTTTTAGCTATCAAAAATGTTAATTTTTTACTAGTTTGTGTGCATCATTTATTTTAAAAGATACAGCAACACCTCATTATATCGCGTGTATCAGAAAACAAGAAATAAATGCGATAAATCTAACGGTTTTAAAATTTTTGAAAAACCCACAACTTACGAATAAATGTTTTATACTAGGTTGAGCAAAAATTTCTGGGAAATTTGTGAAAGTTGCGTTGTTATGCGCAAATTAACAACAAAAGCAACAACGACTATTCCTCAAAGTAGATACCATCATAGTCCACGACTTTCTGCCATCTTTCTGTCAGATTCCAGATTTGATGGAAATATGAAGTTTGTTAATGTACCAGCACCTTTACCCTCATTAATCTCATCCCCATTTTCTCCAATAATGCCGAATCATTACACGCAAATTGCACTGTTCAACAGGCATTTTGGAGCCGAAATTCCTGAGCTCCTATAGATATTCGACTAATACTCCTAGATACGATACAAATTCTGGTAACTATTAGAATAAACATTTCCCAGAGGTTTTTGCTCAACCTAATATTTATCTCCATGGTAGAGACACTTTTTTCTAATAGCGATGGATAAAAAAATTTTATTACTATTTTTCAAACAGCTTGATTGCTACCGAATTTTTTAATTCACCTTATTTAGTGCCATATTAAATAGCCCGAATATTACTATTTCAAAAAGTGGTAGCTATCAAGTAATTAAAAAATATATTCTCAGAATAAATGGGTTAACACACATTGTCTAAAAATAAATAATAAAAAGTTATAAAAAGATATTTAAAACTTGTTAAAAAAGTATGTTCTTGGGAAATTCAAATGAAAATTACATAAATATCCGAATGAGCGAAATAACAAATTACGATATATTATGATTGTTGTACTAGTGTTTAATGTAGTTTTATTGAATAAAGAGTACTATTTTAATGATATACGGTACAAATATCTAAAGCTAATGCAGTTGGAATCAGAAGAATTGAACTACCATATTTTTAATCGTGCATTTTTTGAAATTATCATGAAAACTTAATAACTAACACCACTTTCCTTTTTTTCAGCACTTTCGAGTAAATATTTTTACAGTCTTTATTTAAACACAATTTCACAAAAAAGTATTGAAAGCATTGCTTTTCAACTTCACTATTGAAACTATTTGTTATTTTATGTAATTTTAAAATGAGGTTCAGAAAAGTATTATTTAAAGGCAGAGAAATGCTTAAGCGTGTCAATGAGTCAATTAAATTTCAACATTTTTCGCAATACAGAAGCACGCTATTCATGAGATTTTATTCTCTCCAGTCAATACCTTTTTAGATAAAATGTACAGAGTTTCCATTGATAAGTCACGTTCGTGTGCCTGAAATCGTCTGGAATCAAGAAGTTATTTAAAAAGTCCAAATGCAAAAAAATACGTACTAACTAATTAATGTGCACTTTAAATTTTGAAAAATTAGGTTACCGAGGTTACGTTAATAAACTATTAGTAAATGATGTGAAGGCAAATTCTATTTCTCAATTTTGTTTGTGTAAAATTCGCAAATAACAGTAAATATAATTTTTCGATGAAAGAAATGCTTAAAAAGCTTCATAAAATAAAGTAGCAAATAAAATATGTTTAAATATACACAGCGTTCAAGTTAAATATTTTCAAAATTAAATTAAAAAAGATAATTTGTTTAAGAAATTTTATAACTTTTATTTACCCGTTCGTACAAGCTAAATATCAGTTACTTTTCAATTTATTTCTGAAAAAAGGGAATTTCATTCATTAAAGTTTTTTGCGCAAATTGAATAAGTATAGTCATGGAAATTTGTGCGTTTCAATAATACTATATTTACGGCTAAAAATTACGGAAACTTTTCCTTATATAGAACTAACAGTCAACAAAATATAGTCTAGCTTCGTAATTATGCACGATGCTGAAACTTTTCCCTTAACTTCAGAAACGGTTAGTAAAAGACTCGCTCAAAAACCCCAGAAACAAATAGGTTTCTCAAATTATCATAAGAAATTTTTCTAAAATTTACGAGCAACAAAGGAACATACTATTGTGCATATTAATGCTCAACACGCTATAACAATTTTCTTATAATAATTATTGTATTATTTTATTATTATTATTATTAATTATCATTTATATATGTTGTTGATGTGTGTAAAGGATTTTAATAATGTTTATACAGATGCTAGGTCTGTTTTTCCAAGGTATGGATGACGAGTACAGGGTGGTCCTAAGGAGATATTATCTTGGTTCCACTGATTTTTATGATGCACGATGGTGAATTCTGATGTCGGGACGTTTACAATGAGTCTAAATCTTGTGCATATTAATGCTCAACAAGTTGTAAAAGTTTTGTAATAATTATTATTGTATTATTATTATTATTATTATTATTATTATTATTATTAATTATCATTTATATATGTAGTTAATGTGTGTAAAGTATTTTAATAGTGTTTATACAGATGCTCGGTCTGTTTTTCCAAGGTATGGATGACGAGTACAGGGTAGTCCTAAGGAGATATTATCTTGTTTTCACTGATTTTTACAATGCACGATGGTGAATCCTGATGTCGGGACGTGTACAATGAGAGTGACAGTTTGTGTCAAGATTTATTTATGACTGAATTTATTGGGTCATAACTCCAGACCTCCCAGGATGGTGCGGTCACCGGTAGCGGGTCTGAAGTCTGCCCCGAACAAGAGACGGAGTTCCCTAGGGCCCGCTCGCCCAGGTTCTCAAATCGGAGAAGACCAATAAAAGAGAGAATTGAAATATTGCGTAGAATTGGCCAGATGATTATAATAAGTATCCATAGCCGGCCTCCTATTCTTCTAGAAAAAAAATAAGTTTTTCTGTTTACAAAAGATGAAGTATCACCCTCTCGTACGCTCAGTAAAGAGATGAAGTAGTAAGACTATGACTCTGATTCAGTGAAGTATCTCTCGTGCTTTCAATTACTAGAGATGAAGTAATCGCTCTCAAATCTCAGTCAAGAAGTGTAGTATCACTGGTACTCTGAATCAGAAGGGATGAAGTATCCATCTCAATGAACATGGACTTGGACTAAAGTCCTGTGTATTTCTTAAAGTGATCGGGCTTGGTCAAGAGCCAACTGATCATCCACTAACTCTATTGAGACTTAATTAAATTTAGGCTCGCCATAGAGTCTAAGTATTTGTCGAACTTTAATGAGTGTGTGCGCGGTTGTAAAATGGATAAAACTATGATGGACTTATACTGTTCTGTTCTTGGAACCAGTGGGAACACCTAGGTTGATGCGCCTCGTAAATTCTCTTGTATATTTTCTAACAGGTATTTACAATTTACTTTTATTGTTCCTATGTATTTTTAGTGTAGTAGCACGAAATGTACGGTAGGGCGTATGATGCCCAATTATGGTTATAAACCACAAATGGCCAAAACGAATACTCAAATAAAAAGTAATTTTATAGAAAGTAAAATGATTTTAATTATTTCTCTCGGAGGTGAGAAAGTTGTTGCAAGTTTTGATTTTTTTAAATGTAAATATGTGTTTTTTGTAAATAAATAATTGTAATGTTAATTAAGAGTTATTTTAATTTGCATCTTGGGTCTTTTTTATTTAACTATTCTATTTATTTACAGGTTTTAATAGTATCTTTTGCATGGTAATGCATATATTTAATTGGATCTATAAGCTAGTTCTTCGAATAAAAATTCATAACGCTTTGGGCGGTTGAAGCTGTCTTCCCGTCTCTTTAGGATAATAAGGGATTATTTATTATTTTAGGGCTAGCCAGGATCTGGAACGATCACTTAATTTGTTTGTTTCATATTGTATTAACTGTTCTATGAGAACACAGGTAAAGGGTGTTACTCTTAGGGTAGTTAAATATCAGGTACTATTTAAATCACCCATTTTGCTCCGTAATTATACATTTCCTCCAACCAATATTTCACTTATAACTAGCCGTACTTGGCGAGCAGTTTGGTCTCCCTTAAAATTTATGTTTGGGAAAGCATGCTAAGCATTATATCGTGTTACTTTTATTCATAATTTAATTTACTTGGTCTCTCTTGAATATAATTAATATAATCTCTTAAGCTAATATTAGTTTTTTTGCATTAAAATATACCAATTTGTTGGTTTTCTGTAAGCAAGTAAACCCTATTGATTTACAATGGAAGTCTATGGGAATTTGGCGAAATATTAGAGAAATCGCGAAGCTGGCGACAAACTTGGCAGCATTTGGCGACATAACAGAGTTCCCCCCCCCCTACGGTAACCCCCCATCATAGGTTTGGAGATGCATTAAATGCTGTTCAATAAACAATGAGATGCGTTTCATTCGAGCGTTGCCAATAAACAAGAAATGATCGCGATTTCTGTGCCACGTACGATAGTGTAATATATATATATATATAGATAATTGTATTGTTGAAGAGGTTCACTAAAGGGTTAAGGGCCAGTTTCTCCAAAGTGTCCAGATCCTCCCAACACATGCTCTTTAATATTTCTGTAAACTTCAGAAACCTATTTTATTGTCTGGTTTATAATTGGTACTACTTAAAATGATTTCTGACACTAACGGAATGTTTCTGAAAATTCTGGAAATCGACGAGGCTAAATTGGTTTTTCGCAGACATATACAATATAATAGTATTTGGCTACATTTTTTTCAATGTACTTAATATCTACTGGAAAATAGCCTAACAAAATCTTACTAAAAAAATAAATCATAAAAATCCCGCAATTTTGTAATTTATAAATTTTAATAGCCGTGGCTTAAAAGTTTAATTTTTGATAATTAAAATTCAATCTCATTTTGTTTAAACCCAAATTTTTTAAAACTTTTAGTTTTTTAAGAAATTCTATGAATTCTAGGTAACTTTCGTTCAATTTAATAAAATTTGAAATGAAAAATGGAAAAATGTTCAATCATTTAAGTATTTTTAGATCTTCAAATCCCAATATCTTACAGAATATCAAATGCGTAAGCATTTTTTTCTTTCCTGTCTTTTCCGTTTTTCTTCGTATGATGATGTTATTTTACAAATTACACAAAACGTCTGAAAACTATCGGCACAGACGTTTAGAATTGATAATACCGGTAAAGATAAACTGGTTTTACACAGCAAACTTGGGTAACAATCCACTGTTCCAGTAAAAAATGCAAAGTCTTTTACCATAAGCAGAACCTGGATTTTCGTTGAAAACTTTATCTATGATGAAGATATTGTAATGATACTTTCAACAGACTTCCTTTACTTTACGTTGAAATTTTATCACGAGAAGTACGAGAAATACAGAAAATTCCCACCTTTCACCTCTGGATAACATTGATCTAGGCGCATAATTATTCATAATGCAGCTGACAAGCCTATAGTGCCACTAAAAAAATTGCAGTGCAATTCCTGCGTTTCCCATAATGCATAGTTGCCAACCTCCCAGAACGAAGATGCATTTTTTCTATAAATCAAATAAACATACACCACGAAAAGACGACACTGTGTATTAAATAAATAGTCCGTTTCAAAAAGAGTTTTTTAGGCGTGAAAAATAAAATATAAGTTGTAGACAGTTATGAATAATATCATTTCATTTAACAGAAAACAAGCTTAGTCTATTGAAATATGTCACAAATATCTACATTATTTTTAAATTTATGAACGGAAATACGCGTCCGGCTTGCAGTGAGACACCCTGCATTTTCGCCTACATAAGTGTATTCCGACACTATTTTCCCATACAAAATATTTGTATCTGCACGTGTAGTATGACTCCCTCAGCGTATGCGCTAATAATTTGAGACACGCTGTATAGCGTTATTTGTAGAGGTCTTTTAAAATTAGTTTTACCTTTTCACTCTCATTCCTTTGTTTTGAAAAAAGTGTCCAGTTGCAATTTAGTTTTCCTTCAATTTCCTCTTCTATTTACTGACAACTTATACAGAATATCAAATAGTCATGCATTTGATAACAATACGTTGAATGCCTAAAGCGAAATAGAAAGTATGTAATAACTCCAACTGTAATGCATGCAAGGAAAAAATGTTGGGTTTTGAGTCGTGGAAGGACCGTTATAAATTTCAGAAAATACTGATGGGCTTAAATTCTTTAAATATACATTCTAATTTACTAGCCAACATGCAAATTCGTTCAAAATAAATAAATAAATGTACGTTCCATACACTGTAATTATCAAACAGGTAAAAAGCGAAATAAGAACAAACTCACAGAGTAGCAATATCATTCGGAACACCTTTATACGTTTTTAGAATTATTAGATTAGATTTCTTTGAGAAAACGTGTGTTCACCCTATGTATCTCAACAAATCCCATTTGAAAATTATTTACTCAGATGTTAGAAAACATTATTTTAAGCTTGTATAAAACAATGTAAAAAATCTTTAACATAAAAAAATATTGACTACAAGCTGCTTTTTTATACCTATATCAAACAGAAAATTAAATATTTTTCATAAATATTGTTAATTTACTAATACAAAAATGTACACTGTTAAAATTCTGCAGCAAACTGTCCAGCAATTCGACCGTTTATAAAGATAACGGTTACTTGGTCATATCATTAACAGTAGATGACCATATTATTGTCAATATCATGGTCAGAAAAAAGTTAAATCACGGTTATGTAACCTTTTTCTATAAAAACGGTCGAGTTGCTGGACAGTTTGAACCAGATTTTTAACAGTGTAAGGTATACGATCATAACTTTGTAAAAAAATTAACTTTTGACATCTCAAGCTTTTTGAATTTTACAAAACTTAAACAAGTTTCTGTTAGCAGTAACGGTGTGAAAATGCTTAAATTAAAAAGATAGCTTCGGTATGAAAAATTATTTCATTATCGCTGTCTGTTGAGAATTCTATGAGTAATTTATATTAATTGCTGTGTTAGAAGATAGCAGCAATAAATGAAATCGGCTTTTAAATCACACTGCATAAGTAACGTTCACATTTTGGTATGTTTCAGATATGCAACACGGTGATACAAATGTTTAAAAGGTCTCATGCTGTTCCTTCAAATCTGGCCATAGTTATCTGTACTCGCTATTGAAGACCATAAACTATTATTTTATTTTCTGAAAAAATTGTAACATGTACATTTTGTTTTCTCTCTTGCAACTTTCGATAATTAACAATAATTCGATAATAGCACATGAAGTGGCTTTCCCGAGTAGCTTAGATAGTTTATCTGAGTAATTTTTATAAGTAATAATTTAAACTAGATGTTCTCCTTTTTATTTTCTTTCAAAGTTCACAACATTGGAAATAAATTTAGTGCTTATTAAAAAAAAAAAAAAAAAAAAAAAAAAAAAAAAAAAAAAAAAAAAAAAAAAAAAACTAGTTTGGGATTAAATTTTTAAAAACATATTTTAAATATACTATATGAAATTGTTGTTAACATTTACAGTTGCTTTAAGTGTGAAACGAAAAAAAAAAGTGAGAGGGAGCGATAGAAAACACTCCATGCATTGTAATCGCCAAATTGCCCCTCCCCCTCCCCCCCCCCCGCCAAAAAAATGGAAACAGACATGCAACTTAAAATTACGCTTTCTTATATATGTTTCTTTCAATATATGTTTTTAAAAAGCTCAGGGTGTCGTCTTCATACGGAAATTCTATCAATCGCTGAAATTTCCAATGCAAACACCCAATTTTGACAGAATTTTTGATTTTTTTTTATATAAATTTTGCCTAATCACAGGAATCGGGAAGTCGTTCGGTCAAATATTTTAGGAATTATAAATGTTTAAAATTTTGAACTCTTACCATTAAATTATTCTTTAATCATTGCAAAACAGATTGTAATGCGGGTAGCTCTTAAAGCCTAACTCTAAATTACTTAGCGGAATGAACTTTTATTTTGTATTCACATATTTAAAGCTTTTAGAAATCGAATTCTGTTAAAATAATTATCAATCACAATTTTTGTATTTTTCGAAATTAATTTTGGAAATATAAAAATTTTTAAACTGATTAAAAATATATATGAATAGAAATTTACACGTATTTTTACATAAATTGATTTCCAGAAGTTTCAAATAGATAAATCTAAAATTACCACTCAGTTTATACTTCTCATTGCAATTTGTTTTGTAACGATTAAATAATAATTTAACATTAGGAGTTTCAAACTTTAAACCTTTGTAATCCTTAAACTATTTGACAAAATGCGCGCTTAATATCCAAAAATAAAAATATATCGAAATATAATGTCAAAATTAGGTGTTCACATTGAAAATTTCAAAGTTTGGTACAAATTAAAAAAAAAAACCAGACAAATATGTTTATAAAGAGGGATGTTCATATTGAAGCTTTCAGAGTTTGGTAAAATTTAAATATAAAGGCGACTCTCTATGCTTTTTTTTTTTATATAAATTGAAAAAAGATCATAATTTCCGGTCGAATGGCTATTACTGTTTTTTTCCCCTTGTTCTGAGACAACTTGATAATATGGGACGTTCTCTTTTTTTGTTTGGCCTACTGTACATGTTGGTACCAGTAATTTAGGCTGTATATTTAAATGTGATGAAGCCATGAAACTATGTACAAAGAGGAACTGACATATACTCAACATACTGAAGCTACAACTGTAACCGGTTCCACGGGGCCTGATTACCACCGGGTCAAACTTCTACCACTATATCTGAATGGAAATTTTCTCCTTATTCAAATATTTTATTCACGAGAAATCTTGCAGTCGTAATTAAAGCAAAAATACCTATTCATTTTTACTGGTGGAAGTTTGCTCCGGCGGTTGTCAAGCCTTGTGCTTTGACGCCATATTTTGACAACCCAAACAATCCTCCTATCAATGTCAGTGAATTTTATTACCGCCAAAGCAAACTTCCACCAGTAAATTTTAACTAAAATGTTCCCTTTATTTAAACACATTATTCGTGCAGAATATCTGTCATAAATAAAGCAAATATTTCTATATGTTTTTCTTCGTGGAAGTTTGTCTTGGGGTTAATGCTGCCCTGATAATTGTATACAAGCAACAGCCGCCATCTTGTGACAACCTCCTCAGTTAATTCACTTGCATCCGGTAGACACTACATTATTTTTCTCCTCCTCTTAATAGTCAGCACAGCATTATCATGTGAAATTTATAATGATCCTGCAACGAATCAAAAAGGTACATTCGTGGAAAAAAAGTAAACACACCCTAATAACTCTGTAATTAAATATAATAAAAGGCAGTTACTAATACCAAACGATTGGAAATAAAGTCTCGTTTTAAATGATGTATATAAAATTTGCTTAGGGCCATCTACAAATCAAAACCAGACCAAACTTTGTTTATTTCAATGGCAACATCCAATTTGGACAGTAAATTTTAAACCTTCGCTTCAACCTGCCCGTAGAAACGAAATTTCAAGTCATTTGGATGAGAATTTTTTTAATTATAAACTGTCAAAATTTAGAGATGTTAAATTACATTTTTATTAATATCTCCTGAAATTATAATCCTAATGCGATAATTTTTTGTGTGGTTTTAATACAAAAAAACCAAACATAAATACATCAAATTTTGTAATTTAAGAAAATTTATAATATGAATTATGAAATTAATATTCGAAAAAAATATAAATTGCAACCTACAATTTTTTTGATAGATTTATATTTATTATGTCATGCTTTATGCATATTCTCAATTTGAAAATTTTCTTCCAAGTAGTTTTTGAGAAAAAACGTTAAAATGACGATTTAAGACGGTTAAGTCTATGATGTCCAGAAAAGCATAATTTGAAAAAATATATTTTACTCCTTTTATTGAAACATTTGTGTTGACAATAGTTGAAACATATTAAGCGAGAGAAATGGTACTATTGGCAAAAGATAATACATTAATAGAAGTGGCATAGTCCTTCTGTAGCATTTCAACAATCGAATACGTAATTTCAATTTGGATACAGCCCCTAAAATATGCTCATTTTAAAATAATTAATTTCTCAAAAACTAATCGTACGAATTTCATGAAAATTTGATTTAAGCTAATTGAAGGGTGCAGAATTTATTTATAATGTGAAACTTGAGTGTTGCTATTAAAGAAAAACAAAGGTTGGGTTCATTTCAATGTGTAGATACCCCCTAAGCAAATTTTATATATATCATTTAAACGTAGACATTATTTCTAATCGTTTGGTACTAGTAGCTTTCTTTTACAATAATTTGTTGCAGAGTTGGGAGGGGTGTTTACATTTTTTTTTTTTTTAATCACGACTGTACATTTTTTTTTCTTGCACACATTACAACTGAAGTTATAGCATATATTCTATTTCATAACATACGTTTTTTTTTTTTTCTTTTTTTTTTTCGTACTACACCTGTAAACGCTCAGATGATGTATAAGAAGAAATGCAATTCTATGCTCATTTTGTGTTTAATGAGTTGTAATTTTATACTAATTGATATAATACGCAGAAAATTTTATATTGAAAACAGTTATAATTAAAAAATATATTTGTATCTAAAACGAAAATCGCATAGTGATTTATTTTGAAAATATGTTTATACTGAAATGTAATTAGATTACAAATTTCTTCACTAAATTTTAATTCAGTTAGTTAAAATGGCACTGCCATCAATTAAAAGAATTCATCTCTATCGAATTTAAATAAACGGTCAAGTGCGAGTATTACTCGCGTACAGAGGGTTCCGTAGAATAAATATATGAATTAGTAATTGTATTATTAAAAACACCGTTGCTAAAAGAATACTAAGACTTTGTAAAAAAGTATACAAAGTAGGGTTGGGTATAACAGTATACACTAGAAAAATGTAAATGGATATGCCATGAAAGGTCAAAGAGATATGGAACCTAAATAATATCAAGCTATTCTGTATAACTCATTTTTAGTTTCTTCTATCTTTACAAGAAGAATAGGATTCGTGAAATTTTCCGAATTCCGGTTTTCGACGGATTTATACATTTTAAGGGACAGCGATCACTAAAAACATGTTTTTACAAAATGTCTGTCTGTCTGTGTGTGACACAAATTTTGTGGGCGCTCTATCTTAAGAACTGTTGAACGGAATTTAATAAAACTTTAGATTCAGTTAGTCCCTGATATAAATTGGTGCTGATTACTTTTTGGTATAAATCGCCCGGCAGTCCATGCTGCATTATTCATGATTTCCACAATAGCTATATCTCAAGAACTAAAGCACGAATTTACAGAAAACTTCAGATTCAGTTAGTCCTTGATATAATTCGGTGCTGATAACTTTTTGGTGTAAATCGCTCAATAGGTGGCGCTGTTATGCTGCATTATTCATGATTATCGCAATAGCTCTATGTCAGGAACCAATGCACGAATTTTCATAAAACTTCAGATTCAGTTAGACCCTGATATAAATTAGTGCTGTTTAATTTTTCGTATAAATCTCCCAACAGGTGGCGCTACTATGCTGCATTTTTCTCGATTTTCGCGATAGCTGTGTTTCTAGAACTAATGCATGAATTTTCATCAAATTTAAATTCAGTTAGACCCTGATATAAATTGATCCTGATAAGTTTTTTCTGTAAATTGCCCAAGAGGTGCCACTGCTATGCAGAACTTTTTACGATTTTCGCAATAGCTCTATTTCAAAAACTAATGCACGGATTTTCATCAAACTTCAAATTCAATTAGAAGCTCACGTAAGCTGTCCCTGATTAGATTTTGGTGTAAATCACCTAGCCGGTGGCACTGCTGTGCTGCATTTATCAGGAAGTATTAACATGTATGAGTTTCGGGATTGACACATCCGACTTGTTTAATATTATCTTAATCTGTTTATGATGAACTTAATTAGGTATTGACAATAAAAGCAGTGCATATTTAAACTTCGTTTGGCATTTCATAAAACGAAATTCAGCGTAGTAATAACCTTTCTTTCTACAGTGAAGCTCAAAGAAAACATTCCTTCAAAGTTTAAATTTGGCACCGTGCTAAGCGTGCTTCGAAAGGAGGTCACAAAATTGCAACGCCGCCTTGGTCCTTGCTGCGCTTTTCCAGATAGGTTTTTAATTAACTTTTAAAATCACAGGAGGCGTATTGAGAGAACCTTTCAATGCAAACTAGTCGCGAATCCCATAGTATTTATGTAATTTATTCTAATTAAGGGCTCTCAGGGCTCTTAAAATTTGAAAAAGTGAAAAAAGAGACCATTTTCAACTTTAAATATCTTAAAATGTATATGATTTTAAAACATAATTTTTTATTGAGATGAAAGATATAAGTATGTTCTTTCATTTTATGTATTTAAAAAATTGCAAGATGCAGAATTAGCATTTAAAAGGGGCTCCAAACAGTCAGACATTTGACTTTTTTTTTTTTTTTTTTTTTTTTTTTTTTTTTTTTTTTTTTTTTTACATTTATCATTAAAAGTTGTTAACTAGGCTTTAAAAGCCGATTGTACATAGAGTACGCCGCCCCTGTCATTCTGTATGTCGAAACCATCCGTATCTTTAAGGGTTACTATCTCGCCTAATTACTGACGATTTTTTTCGAAAATCATGATAAACAATGTTTTTATACTTCTGCTACGATAGGTACCTACATTGCTGCTCAACACATTTTCTGAATGCACGTAAATCGAAATTTGCGTGTAACGGAAAAATGCCATTTTCTCAAAAAATATGTGACCTAGGGTAATCGCTATAATTTTCCTGCAATGTTTAAATTAACGTCTACTACCTCTAATTTTTTCATAATTTTAGTTTCAGTAGATTTGGAATTAGATGGGAGGGGTGGGGGGGGGGGACATATTTTTGCGCTACATTTTCGACGATATATTTGAAAATGTAATACCTAAAATTAAAAGAAATACATTTTTGAATTCAGCGTTACGAAAGCTTTCACACGATTCCCCACACGATTTACAAAGAAAATACTTTTTTTTCAAGTAACCTAATTTGCTCCTCTACATTTTTACTAAATATATTTATAAATGTTTAATAATCTGAAAATATGTGTGTCAATAGTCTTTATTACTTCCCCAAATTTGAACTTTCCACGTTCCATAGTTTACGAGTAAAATGGCTGTGACAGACAGACAGAGGGATGATTTTATAATGGTTCCGTTTTTACTTTTTAAGTACGGAACCCTAGAAAATGACAAAATTGTCAATTTTAAGTTTTATATAATAAAATTGTCCAGAAACTTATTTTTTTGGAAAACTTCAGAATAACACTCGTACGGGCGCAGCTATATTTGTTTTATAAACTATGAGTTGTTTGACCCAGCAAATTAGTAAATTATCCATTGCTAAAGCAGTATATTTGTTTTATGGAGAATTTTTTGTAACTGGCAAGTACATATTCATAAAATGTATTTATCAAAAATCTATAACTGTATGAAACATTTAAAAGCATTTATGTCAGGCGATTATTTTATAGCTCACAAATGCTGAATCTTTGTCAAATATTTATGAAATTGCTTTATCTGTATCTATCTAAAAGAATTATAGAGGGGTTTTATGAAAAATTGAAATTAAAATAAAAAACATTTCAAATACTGTGGTGGTCAAAATTATAAGGACAAGGCAAAAATCGTCAAATCTTGCCTACATTTCGCCGGAAACTTATGCAAATTTAATGGCTGGAAACCAATGAAAAATGAAGAATATTTTTATAAGTTTTTATGGAAATATGCAGAAAATTCATATTTATAAAATGTTTTATGAATTTATACAGCCATCTGATATGGACAAAATTATAAGAACAACTGTATTTGTGTGTTCTAAAAAGTAAAATTTGTATGTTTTTTGCTCTGCACACGGAACTCCCGGACGATATAAATGCGTAATAAGCGTTTGGGATTGTCATATTCTGTTAGGTAGCTTTCTTTACAAAAAAGCTACCTATTGCAGCCGTTCGGAGGAAAGCGATTTCAAAAAATTTTTGTATATTTTCATCGATCATGACCTCCAGACCCAGAGACCTATGTCACACTGTAACTCCCGTACTTATCAACCGATTTCGATCTAATTCGGTGTGTACATAGTACATACAAATGTCTCGACCGAGTTCGTTGGCCAGCTTCATCCGCAGTTTTGTTTCAAAATGGCGGCCATTTAAAATTTTTAAAAAAATTTAAAACTTGAAATGTGGTACCAAAAAATTAAAAATGGAAAAATATTTTTTTCTTATGTATTTGATCTTTATACAAAGCTTCCGGAGCAGTTTTTGTTTCGTCTATATCTTAAAAAATGGCTGAGTTATAGCATTTTGAATTTCTAGCGTGGCTGATATTTTGAAACGTCCTGAATTTTGTCACGCGATAAAAGGCGTATTTATGAACCGATTTGGATGTAATTCGGTGTGTACATAGTACATACAAATCTCTCGACCGAGTTCGTTGGCCAGCTTCATCCGCCATTTTGTTTCAAAATGGCGGCCATTTAAAATTTTTTTAAAAATTTAAAATTTGAAATGTGGTACCAAAAAATTGAAAATGGAAAAATATTTTTTTCTTATGTATTTGACATTTATACAAAGATTTCGGATCAGTTTTTGTTTCGTCTATATCTGAAAAAATGGCTGAGTTATAGCATTTTGAATTTCTAGCGTGGCTGATATTTTAAAACGTCCTGAATTTTGTCACGCGATAAAAGGCGTATTTATGAACCGATTTGGATGTAATTCGGTGTGTACATAGTACATACAAATCTCTCGACCGAGTTCGTTGGCCAGCTTCATCCGCCATTTTGTTTCAAAATGGCGGCCATTTAAAATTTTTTTAAAAATTTAAAATTTGAAATGTGGTACCAAAAAATTGAAAATGGAAAAATATTTTTTTCTTATGTATTTGACATTTATACAAAGATTTCGGATCAGTTTTTGTTTCGTCTATATCTGAAAAAATGGCTGAGTTATAGCATTTTGAATTTCTAGCGTGGCTGACATTTTGAAACGTCCTGAATTTTGTCACGCGATAAAAGGCGTATTTATGAACCAATTTGGATGTAACTTCGTTTATACATAGTACATACCAATGTATCGACCGGGTTCGTTGGCCAGCTTCACCCGCCATCTTGTTTAAAAATGGCGGCCATATAAATTTTTAAGAAAAATTTAAATTTGAAATGTGGTACCAAAAATTGAAAATTGAAAAAATATTTTCTTCTTATGTGTTTGACCTTGATAAAAAGATTCGGGAGCAGTTTTTGTTTCGTCTATATCTTAAGAAATGGCTGAGTTATAGCATTTTGAATTTCTAGCGTGGCTGACATTTTGAAACGTCCTGATTTTTCTCACGTAATAACAGGCGTATTTATGAACTGACTTGGATGTACCTTGGTGTGTACATAGTACATACAAATATCTTGACCGAGTTCATTGGCCAGCTTCATCCGCCATCTTGTTTCAAAATGGCGGCCATTTAAAAAAATTAAAAAATAAAAAAATTTAAATGAGATACCAAAAAATTGGAAAATGAAAAAGATTTTTTTTGTATGTGTTTGACCTTTCTCTCGTGGCTGACATTTTAAAACGACCTGATTTTTGTTACGCGATAACAGGCGTATTTATGAACCTATTGGGATGTAATTTGGTCTGTACATAGTACATACCAATGTCTCGACCGAGTTCGTTGGCCAGCTTCATTCGCCATCTTGTTTCAAAAGGGTTGCCATTTAAAAAAATTAAATTTAAAATTCAAAATGAGGTATTAAAAAATTGGAAAATGAAAAATATTTTTTTTATGTGTTTGGCCTTGATACAAAGATTCCTTGAGCAGTTTTTGTTTCTGAAAATTTGTTCTTTTGTTGATATCTTAAAAAATGGTTGATTTATAGCACTTTGAATTTCTAGCATGGCTAACATTTTGAAACGATCTTGTATTTGTCACGCGATAACACACGTATTCGCCTATTTCGATGTAAGAAGGCATGTGGATAGTATACATCAACACCTCGACCAAGTTCGCTGGCCAGATTCATCAGCCATCGTGTTTCAAAATGGCGGCCATTAAATTAAAAAAATATATATATATTTAAAGTGAGGTGCAAAAAAATTAGAAATTGAAAAAGGTTTCTTTCTTAAGTATTTGATCTTGATATAAGGATTCAGGAGCATTTTTTGTTTGTCTTTACCTTAAAAAATGGCTCAGATATAGCAGTTTCAATTTGTATTGTGGGTGACATTTTGAAAAATCTGATTTTTTGCATGCGACAGCACTCCTATATATTAACCAATTCCGATGTGAGTGAGCATGTGCACAGCAATTACTAAGGTCTCGACCAAGTTCACTGCTTAGCCTCATCCACCATGTTGTCTTAAAATGACAGGCACTTTAAGAAATTGCCGAATTTGGCAGCCAAATATAAGTTACTTTAAAGAAAAGCAGCTTGGATAAAGCTGACTAATTTTGCGAAATTCTCATTCATTATATTGATAAACATTAGTATTGAATCTCCTATATTCGGTTTCCGCTAAATTGAGCTTCGTGTGTATGCATGATATAATTTGGCTTTATTTAAATAAGGATTATGAAAGCTACCCCTTCCTCCCGGCACTGGCCGGAAGGACTTTTTTTTAGTCATGCCGCTAGGTACAAAGCTTTCGGAGTTTGAGAAAGGTAAAGTGAATGCATTTAAAAGTTCAGGACTTTCTGTACGCCGAATTGCGACAAAGCTATAGATCAGGAACGGTTATTTACAATTATCTTAAAAATCCTGGTAAATATGGACGGCAAAGACATTCAGTTAGGCCATCTTCTGTTTCTGTACGGGAGAAAAGAATGATAATAAAGTGAGCTTGCTCCAAAAAACAAATGGCAACAAAAATAAAACGTGAATTGAACTTAGAATGCAGTGATCGAACTGTTCGATGTGTTTTACAAAAAGAAAAAAAGGTTCGCTATGGTAAACGTATGTCACGACCACCCCTTACAAAAGTTCATAAGAGACTGAGGATGGAGTTTGCCAAAAAATGCATTACTATGGGAAAAAAGTGGGATGATGTTTTTTTTTTCGATGAGAAAAAGTTTAATTTGGATGGGCCTCATTACTTGGATGGTTTTCACAACTTCTAGTATGATCTCCGTAGAGATAAAGAAATTTTCTCAAAGCGTGCATTTGGAGGTGGCTCAATAATGGTCTGGGGAGGTTTCGCAACTAGTGGAAGTACTCCAATAGCTTTTGTGCAGGGTAGAATGAACTCTGAGAGTTATGTTGACGTATTAGGCGATAATATTTTACCAGAAGCACCGTTAATAACGAGTGGAGACTACTATTTCCAACAGGACAATGCCTTATCCTAAACTTTAAAATCGTGGTTTGATGCTAATTTTTTTAAACTACTTGATTGGCCGGCCAGAAACCCTGATCTGAATCCAATGGAAAATCTGTGGGGTATTCTGGCACACGAATTATACAAAAATGGTATAGAATATGAAAATAAGCATGAGCTCATGTCCTCCATCGAAAAAGCCTGGTCAAAAATTTCCAAGAACGTTCATGAGGAACTGTCATACTCCATGACGTCAAGAGTGATAAAAGTGATTGAGAAGAAGGGGGAGATTATTAATTATTAGTGTGTTTCAGGCAAAAACATTCATTGTCCTTATAATTCTGTCCAATTTTTTCAATGACATATTTTGTTAATTATGGCAAAACATTCATATTTTGTACTTTCCAATGTTTTGCATTCTGCAATGATTTCTAGCATAAAAAAGCATTTTATGTATAAATTTCACTTTATTTAGTTCAGAAATAAAAATTTTCTGTGCAATTTTCAATTGTTCTTATAATTCTGACCACCACTGTATATCATTTTTCTAATTGCCCGCACAGGAAATATTTGTGATTTAAAAATATTTTGCTTCTTTCAACTATGTGTTTCTAATGTTTATGAAAAAAATTGAGTTTGAATTTTTTTTCTTGTTGAACTTTATACCACACGTAACGATTTTAAATATCAGAGGGGCAGTATGTTGATTTTCAGGGTTTCGTTCATCTGACGAAATCCTATTCGTCTCGCTCCTTTGTCTGTCTGTCCGTCACAGTGCCTGTTCTCAGAAACTATATATGTTGGAGACTTGAAATTTTGCATACTTATAGCTGAACACCTCACATCAAGCGACAAATCATAAAATTTTGAAAAAGTCTTATATTTAACCCTCTGGGCTCTAACATGTGTATTTTAAGCTTTTTTTTTTCTAACTCAGCCCTTAATTAAGTTGAAGTCTTGAAATTTTGCAAAATTATAGCTAAGCACTTGCGATCAAACGAAAAATAATACAATTTTGAAAATGTCGTATATTTAACCCCCTGGGCTCTAACTTGTGTATTTTAAGCTTTTTTTCCTAACACAGCCCCTAATTAAGTTGAAGACTTGAAATTTTGCATAATTATAGCTAAACACTTGAGATCACGCGATAAATCGCAAAAATGTCAAAAAGTCTTATATTTACCCTTCCGGTCTCTAACTTGTGTATTTTAAGCAATTTTTCTAACTCAGTTCCCTAATTAAGTTGGAGGTTTGAAATTTTGCATACTTATAGCTGAACACTTGCGATCACATGACAAATCATAAAATTTTCAAAAAGTCTTATATATACACCCCTCCGGTCTCTAACTTGTGCATTTAAAGCAAATTTTCTAACTCAGGCTCTAATTAAGTTGGAGACATGAAATTTTGCATACACTTTCGATCACACGAAAAATCATAAAGTAAAAAAAGTCTTATATTAATTACACTCCGGGCTCTAACGTATGTATTTTAAGCAATTTTTTATCCTCCCCCCTTTTCACCCGGGGGGCACTTTTCTAACTTTTGCCCAAAACTTTGACCACTCTTTCATATTATGCACCATAGACTTACATATTTTAGTTCCACTTTTACTGCCAGGGAGCGTCTACCTATCTCGAGTGCTATGGGCCCGATTCCCTCAACTAATATATCTACGGATAGGTTGTAAAACGGAGTTTCTTTCGGATAGAGGCTTGTTTAGAGTGCGCCCCCTGGTTGCGAAATGTGGAACTAACAGATTTTGCAAAAGGATAAAATGTTTTGAAAAGAATATTAAACGAAACCCTCTGTGCGATCTGTGATCACACTTACCCACTTGTTTTTTAATCAAAAGTGTGGTTTATTTTCTTACCTCATTTTTCTCACACATATTTGTAATAAATGATTGATTTAGATGAAACAGCACCGAAAAACTATCGATAAATCACAATTAGAAAAATAATACTGATTAATGTAACTAGAATTGTTTATAAAGTAATTAAATCTCTTATAGTGCTTGAATGTAATATTGAAAATCTTATTGTAAATTAAACTTTATATAAGACTTTGTTTAAATAGCCATAAAATACAAAATAACAACCAGGACACGTTTCAAATTGGAAATTTTACAGCCAAGATTCTTTTGTATATGCCCGTTATTCTTTTCTGGTAATTGTTTCCTTCATTTTGGCAACACTTTCCTTTTCTGCATGTGCTCTGTGACTGGTGTTTTCCCTTTCAGCTAGCCCCACCTGTCGCATTCTTTGTAAGTACTCCTCTCTGCCTCTTATGTCTAATTGTGACCTTGTCCACATTCGGACACGTGTTTACATTGGCTAATGATGGGGTGTTAAAATGTCCAACCCGAAACGCGTCCTGTGTATTATTTTCTATTTTATGGTAATTTCAACAAAGTTTTATTTTTCTATTTGATTGATTTATTAATATTTAACCAGTTACATGCACGATTATGAAGAAAGAAAAATTCTTCATATTTACATATTGCCTATCGCAACAACTTTTTTTTACAATGTTTGCTTCATGTTAATACAGAGCTGCCACCTCTTTTTTGTAGCCAGTATTCTTTAATAGCAAAATTTGTCTTTTATATTTGCAATAAAATAGGATTACATAAGGCAAATCATTCTGTTCAAAAATAGTGGTGTGAAAATGCTTGGAGCTCTCATAATATTTTATGCTATTCATACTATTGTGAAAACTGTTAAGAAAAATTAGCTTTATTAGTTTAAGAATTATAAAACGGTGCAAAAATTATCACCAGGAGGAATTATAAAATATATATATGTTCAGATTTTGATAAAATAGCAAAACAAATGTATGACGTACAGAAATTATTTATAAAATAGATAAAAATTCATGAGAATTTCAAATTTTAATTGTTTATAAAATATTTCAAAGAACATAGTAAGCATGTTGCAGTTTTCTCAAAAAATGAAAAACTGTAATTTCTCAATTTTATTTAAATATCAAACATTGCGGCTGGTAATTCAAAGAATAAACCGTTATAGTTAAAAAAAAATAGATTTATTTTTTAAAAGTGCCTAATTACTCTCTTATGAAGGAAGTCTAGGATAAAAAGGATTGTCGAGCTTTGGATGTAAACATGTCGTTATGATTCTAATATTTGCGTGTGAATGAGTCCTCTGTTCTGTCATTTCTTTTATTTTTATAGGGTGTAGTTGAATCGCGAGGAATCTGATTGTTGCGGTTTTTTTATACAGTAATGTGTTAATTAGGTTACTGTGGTTGACTAGTTAGTATAATTGTAGTACTGAGTATTTTGCCGGGTATTCTCTTTTACGTAACATCGAGGCAGTAGTGAGCTTTAATCGAGCTTCATGTCGTTAGCACTGATGTTCAACTTCCATTGAGTTTAGATTAACACTCTTAAGCTTAGTACCTTGCCTGTAGTAAGCTGTTGCATTAATTACTTCAAATAAAAGTTTATTTGGAATCTACGGTTTTCCCTTCATTTAGTGACTTTAATGTAATTTCCAGTGATATTGTTTACAGAGTTTTCAGAGGTATTAGTGAAATATTTCCTGTAGAAGCTTTTATTAGGTTCTAGAATACAATTTCAGTAAGAATTTGGAGAATTTCTTGCTGTTTGCTTCTCCCGCTTCATTATTTTAGTACATAAACTTTAAATTTAATTATGTTAACTTAACTACCTTGCTCGACTACAAAGCCCTTTTACTAATGATTTTAAATAAACTACTTATTATTGTTAATTTATGTCTATCTCTACTTTATTAGTTGACCGCCCCAAAGTATTCGCCACAATTGGTCTGAACATAATTTTAAATGACAAGGAAAATTACTTAAGAAAATAGTGTATTTTCGCTCCTGAAGCAGAGAATGAATTAGTAATAGAAAATTTCGAAAGGACCTAATAATTAAAAGTTATTTATTAAATTCGTTGCTAACTTCAATAAAAATTGAATTCGTAACAACTGTGTGTTGTAAAGGGTTTAGAATAATATTTATATTAATTAACAAATAATATTGTTTTTTTTTTAAATATTTTAACTCTTGTAAAAAAATTTGTAAATATACTGTGTTTTTATCTGTAAATGAGAGGATATTCTTTATGTGTATAGTTATTTTCTACTTGTCTATAACTATCATAACCACTATTCACACCTAAATGATTTAGAAAATATACACTTTCAATTTTTGTTTGTTTCGTAAAATGTTCTCTGCTTTCTAAAAATGGCTAATCAAAGTATTCTGCGTGACATACAAATTTTACTGTTAATAATAGACGAAGTAAATATTTTTAAATAAAATTTTCTTTAATGGTACATTAATGCCATATAGTTATGAAAATGATTTATTTTTAATATTAAATTAGCTACGTTTAACATCCATTTCATAAAGTCAAAACTATTGCTATTTGCGTATGTAAAGTAGAAACTATTCTTTGCTATTTAAATGAAATGTTTCAGTTTGTGGTGTTATTTATTTATTTATTGTATTTGGCTTTTAAATTGTAATGTGTGAAAGGCATATACTTAATATGTAATGTATATGTATATTTTAAATTACATTTATTTATATATTTTATTTAAACTTTATAATTAAATAAAAGTTATTTTATTTTAGTTAAAGGAAATTAGTGAAAGTTTTATATTTAGAATAAAATGAATGTAATACCAATGCTTGCGATGGGAACTATATTTCAAGATTTACAACCTGCACACAAAATCACGGAAAATAATCTATACGTTTTTGAATAAAATGGCGCGAATAGCATGTAAATACGATATTTAGATCAAAAGATTTAATCGTTTTAACTCTTTATCTACTGAAGGTACTTATAAGTACCTTTAAAATAACTTGTTATAAAATTCATTTAATACATCGATTAGTAGTCATACAGTTTAGAATGACTTATAGATGTATTACTTTATCTTGTCCCAAAAGCATTATTGGTTACACAAAACAAAAATATTTTTAAAAGGAAGATTTCTTTTGCCTTTGCATCTTTTCAGCTTTCTTGGCGTTGGGGAGAGGGGGGGGGGGATTTTCCAATTCGGAAATATTTCTATATTTCTATTGTAAGAACATTATATTTGTACATTTCCTAATTCTTCAAAATGTTAAGAGAAATATTTAAAATAAAAGATTTGAGTGGGGTTACAAATGTTGCATAAAATTGCTATAACTTCAAATTTAATAAATCCTTTTAAATCCTTCAATCCTACTAAAATCCTTCTAAAATGTATTAAATGATTATGCAAATCTTCTAATGTAGTTTCAAAAATTCACAAAAAATGCTTTAGAAGATAAAATTTTCATGAATTCATAAATCAGTACATAAAGGGTTAAAGTGTACAGACTGTGGTTGTATAACCAGTACATAAAAATCTAAATCCATTAATGTAATAATGTGTTTTTTCAGCATTCATAATATTTAAAGTATAACAAATAAATTTCTAAGAAAGATAAAGTTATAAAACTTCCTACAGGGTCATTCCATGTCAGTTCAGGCAGGCATGTAACCCACCATCACAGATTTTGATGAAACTGCGTGTGTTTGTTCCTATTGATAAGATATGATCACAAGTATTTTTTTTTACTCCTTGGTCAAATAGTTTCTGAGAAAAAAATTGTCAAAATTTTGAAGAACTGCCGTCAGTTGGCATTCTTGACTGCTCGGTTTTCAAATGTAGCATGACATAAATATGATCATATTTCTATATCTACTCTACAAATCATCTTCAAATAATTTATGCATAATATATAGGGTACGCATTTTATGAAAAAAAAAATACTGTTACCCTTATAACATTTTAAGTGTGTCTAAAAAAATGTTTAAACTTTGAAGTCATGAATTTTTTATGAAAAATAATGCATTAACTAAAAAAGCGTTATCAACAAAAGGCGGTATTTTTATTAAATTTATTTTTCGTGGGGTATATACTTAAAGGTGTCCTTTACCTGATTCTGAAATAAAAATAGTGGGATTTTGGGTGTTTTTAGTAGTATTTCTTATTTAAAAATATTTTGAGGCGTATTTCAAATCAAATAAAGCAGAGTCATTCCATGTCAGTTCGCCTAACACATTTAATTCACTGTCACAAATTTCAATGAAACTGGGTATGTTTATAGCGCATTTTAAGACGTAATCACCTTGATCCTAAGTAAAATATTTTTTAAGATTATTTTGATTTAAGATATTTTAAAAAAAAAAAAATCTAAATATTGAAATTTTTTTTTAAATGTTTTTAACGACGGATCTATATTTAAATACTGCATTAAAAAAAGTCATTTCAATATAAAATCGCTAAATAAGTTTCACATAATGTATATGTGACAAATAACGTAAAGAATTTTATGAAAAATAATGTGTTAATCAAAAATTTATTATTAATCGAAGGCAGGCTGTTATTACTTTTTTTAATTGTACGTAAAAATATCTTTTCAATAGTTATAAAATAAAAATAGTGAAAATGTGAGCAATTTTAACAAAATTTTCATAAAATGTGAATGTTTAATGATAAATATTGAAGCTTTTTATGGTAAGATGTACTATAATGACTACGATATCGTGTATTGGTACTCTTGCTTAAATATAATACATACAATAATAAAATAACAAATATTATTTACAGCAATAAAAATTAAATTAAGTAGTACCAGTTCCTTTACCAACACTACACTGCTCATCAACCGACTTAAAATCAACAGCCCACTCTTACTGAAAAATACTTTCAACTGTTCAAATAATAAATAAACTAAATTTAAAAATCTTAATACCAACTAATTATCTTAAGATGATAATAATAACTAAACAACATAATGAATTTATAAATCAGCTTTTAATTGAAAATTCATGAAATGGTCGTTTTAAATGTTGCTGTTCATCGAGTCAATCAAAATAAATTATAAAAAAAAAATAGTGAATTTAATATGCTGACTGCAAATGACACTTCTAACAAAACTAATTAATTCATTACCATCTGAAATCAAACCCGAAAGATCAAAAAGAAAAAAATCAGCTGTAGTGTGAATGTGACACACTCAGTTGTTGTTGAGATAGAAATGTCTTTGTGACATTTTAACTTGTACTTCAATAAAATATAAACATGTACGCTTTTTTCATTCATCCAAATTAAGTAAAACAATTATAAAATTTTGTTGTCATTACACCAAATGTTAAATTTTTCGTTACATACTATTAGATAAGTTCTTTACTTTTAGATATTATTGACATAAAATCATAAAATTTACCATATGTATTTTCTATAAGTGTATAAACAATATATATGCTTTATTAAACATAAATGAATAATTTTTAAATAATTTGTTTCAGAACATACACGCACACATATATATATACATACAATATATGTTGAAAATCCATCTTTCAGCAATATTGTTATGAAATATATCAAATTACATATCATTAGAAACTGAATAAAGTTACAAAAGTGCAACTCATTAAGTTTTAAATAATTTTTTAGATATAGTTATTTAAAAGATATAAATTCGGATTATGCATTTTTGCATATATTTAAAGCACAATATGTCAAAATTTTCTTCAAAGGAGTGAAATTTGGTATTTTTTTCAATATTAGCAGCTCAATGCTAAATTTTCAATATTAGCAGCCAAATATGAGTTTAAAGATTAGGAGTGTCATTTTCAAAATTTCTATTGGGCGGTGAGGAGCTAGTGATTTTTCTCTATTTTAGAAAGGGATAATTGTTCTTCGCCCTAGAAGTTTTACTAAAAAACAATATTGTTCATTTTTTCCTTAAGAAACGAACATAAAAGATAATTTGAAAAATAAAATAAACGTACCGTAATTTCCGGTGTATAGCCCGCGGATCTTTAATCGTGTTTCGACACAGAAATTTTTAAAAATAAAATGTAGCTTTTTAGATCACGGTAAATATTGGTCTTCAAATACTGAATAAAATTTTTGGGTCCAAACTGAATTGCTTGATCTGCGGGCTATACACCCGAAATTACGGTACAAATAAAAATATTTCCAGGGATGATACATTGGATAGATTTTACATCTGAAGATATTGATAATTTTAAATATGATTTAAATACTACTAAAATTTAAATACTACTAAAGCTAACCAAAATCCCACTAATTTTATTTCAGATCCAGTTATAATGTAGTATTATGTACAACTTAAAATTAAAAAATTAGTCATAGGAACTCCGCCTCTGATTGATAAAGTTTTTTTAATAATTTCATTATTTTTTGTAAAATATTTTCGATTTCAAAGATTATACAATTTTTTAGACACATTTAAATATTTTTTAACATTACAGCAATATTTTTTTCATAATCTACATACTTTATTTACCTTGCTTAAATTATTTCAAGAAGATTTCTTTATTAGTTATTGAAATATGATTTTATATATAAAATGAGGCCTTTGAAAATTGAACAATCATTAATGGCAACTCGTGGAAATTTTCCAAAACTTTGATAATTTTTTCTCATATTTTCACTATTTTTATTTTATAACCATTTAAAAGATATTTTTACGTAAAAAGCAATAACACCCTGCCTTCGGTTGATAATAAATTTTTGATTAACACATTATTTTTGACAAAATTCTTGATTTAAAAAATTCACAAGATAAAACACTCTCAACAAGATGCACACTCTTAGTGTTTAAACATGACAAAAAACAAGAAATAATAATCTGCACACATTATTTGTCGCATATACATTATTTGAAACCTATTTAATGATTTTATATTGAAATGACTTTTTTTTAATGCAGTCTTTGAATATAGAACTGTCATTAAAAAAATTTTAAACAATTTTTCAGAAATTTGATGTTTTTTATTTTAAAAAATATTTTACATAGGATCAAGAAAATTAAAGGTGATTACGTCTTAAAATGAGCTATAAACAAACCCAGTTTCATTGAAATTTGTGACAGTGATTAAATGGCTTAGGGGAACTGACATGGAATGACTCTGCTTGATTTGATTTGAAATGCATATCAAAATATTTTTAATTTGAAAATACTACTAAAAACACCCAAAATCCCACTATTTTTATTTCAGAATCAGGTAAAGGACACCATTAAGTATATATCCCATAAAAAATAAATTCAATAAAAATACCGCCTTTTGTTGATAATGCTTTTTTTGTTAATGTATTATTTTTCATAAAAAATTTACGACTTCAAAGTTTAAACATTTTTTTAGACCCGCTTAAAATGCTATAAGCGTAACGATATATTTTTTTCATAAACTGCGTACCCTAAATATTATGCATAAATTATTTGAAGATGATTTGCAGAGTAGATATTGAAATATGATTATATATATGACATGCTACATTTGAAAACCGAGCAGTCAAGAATGCCAACTGACGCCAGTTTTTCAAAATTTTGACAATTTTTTTCTCAGAAATTATTTCACCAAGGAGCAAAAAAAATTACTGGTGATCATATCTTAATAGTAAGAACAAACACACGCAGTTTCATTAAAATCTGTGATGGTGGGTTACATATTGGTATTTTACTGCCTCATTTGATGTGGAATGCCCCACAATTATTTTCATTTATATATTGATTTGGCTTTACGAATTTTTCTTTTGAGAGACAATTTTTAAAAGTGATTCTCGTGAAAAAACTCATCATAAAAATTACTTTAAAAAATTATTAATCAAGTATTATTATTATTATTATTATTATTATTATTATTATTATTATTTTACCGTCATAATAATAATAATAATACTAAAAAATACTCATAAAACAAATTTTTTGAAATATCATTAAACTTTTTGATCATGTTGTTTGTAAATTCTAAAGACAAATTAATATTTAATATTTTTTCTATTAAAAAATGGAAAATTATTCAAAAAGCGTTATCATTTCAGAACATATATCAATTTTTAAATATTACTAAAAGTAATACATTTTAATCCTTAAAAATTAAAAATTAAATATTTTAAATAATATTTAAATTTCAAAAACAATATATGCATAAATGTACATTTCAAGAAAAAAAAATGAGTAAAAAATATTTCTAAATATTTTTTTTTTAATTGTTCCCAAGGCAAACTTAATTAAAAAAGAAAAGAAAATATTACTTTTGCAATATTGAAAGAAGTTTCAAAAACGTCAATACAATGCAAAATTAAAGGTTATATTATTTCAAAAAATATATCAATTTTTAAATATTACTAAAAGTAATGTATTTTAAACTTTAAAAATCAAAAATTAAATATTTTAAATGAATTTAAATTTCAAAAAGAATATATGCATAAGTGTACATTTCAAGAAAAAAAATGAGTAAAAAATATTTTTAAATAATTTTTTTAAATTGTTCCCAAGACAAACTTAATTAAAAAAGAAAAGAAAATATTACTCTTGCGATTTTGAAAGAAGTATGAAAAACTTCAATCCAATGCAAAATTAAAGGTAAAATATGATCACGTTTAACGCCGTTATCTCTTCGACCGAAATCGAATAGTCTATCTGAAATTGACTTTACCCTACATTTGACCCTTGAAAATTCTCTTTTATATCTCTTTCCAATCCTGATGCAGAGACGTTCTCCACTTTAGGAGGCTCGGCTGTACATATTTTTTCTCCCAATCTGGGACAAGTAGGGATTTGATTCTGCAGATATCGTATATTCAAACGTCAGCTTCGAGTGCACTGCTGTCTATTAAAGAAGATAGGAAGAATTTTATACGGTCCTCATGGAGTGTACGGGAGAACCGTTTTGTCTACAGACAGTTTTAAAAATACTGAAATTTTACAAATTGTTAAATAATAATTCATGTGATTATGGTGTAGTTTAAACCCTTAAGATGTTTGCTTTGGAATAGAGAATGACCAAGATTAACATTTTCAGTAACATAGTTCTTATTAAAGTTTCAAATAATTAAAATGTTTTAAATAAAGTTTCCAACAATTACTTCAATTTCATTAAATTTCTCTCTACTAACACTAAAGCGCCATAATTTGAATTGAATGTAAATACAATATTTAGATCAAAAGGTTTAATCTTTTATGGTGTACTGCCTGTGGTTGTCTAAAGAATACTTATAACTGCATATCCATTTATCTCACAATATATTTTTTCAGCATTCGCCATATTTAAATTACTATATAAATTTATAAGATGGATAAAAAAATCGGAACTAAACAAATATATTTCGATTCGAACCAGATATTTTAAATAAAATATATCAAACCTGTAAAGCTTTAAGAGTCCTGACACACTCAGAACTCTTAAAGCTTTAAAATTTTTGAAATTTTAATTTTTTTAGATGTTAAACTCTTATCTTTTCTGAACATTTTGATATAACTGTTTCCTTGAAATCCCCATTAGAACAGAAGTTATGGCTTTTAGAATTATACCCGCTCGATAGCTGAAGCGGCATTTCCGAAACTTTGAAGTCATTTTTCTCCAAATGACGTTTTTGGCCATAATGCCCGGGATATCTCAAAAACTTCTGAATATTTTTTCATAAAAGTTTCGAAACATATGTTTCATATTAGTCTGTATAAACTGAACCTAAAATTTCCTTTTTATTGTTCAAAAAAATATTTTACAATTGACAATATTATACAGTTGAAATTTTCTGAATTTTGCAATAGCTAAATACAACTTTGTATTAAAAATAGAAAAATGCTTTAAACATAAATTTAGTTAAGTTCAGGGTAATTATTATAATCTGAAGTATTAGTAGGCACCAAAAATTTCATTCTAGTGACAAAATTTATCTTGTAACCCTGCGCGTAAGATGTTATGCCGATTTTCTGCTCGTCAAATGTCTGATAGTTTGAAACCCCTTATAAATGCTAATTCTGCATCTTGCAATTTTTTAAATACATGAAATGAAAGAACATACTTATATCTTTCAATTCCAATAAAAATTGAGCCTTAAAGTCAAATTAAATTTTAAGATATTAAATGTTGAAAACGGCCTGTTTTTTTTTTTTTTCATTTTTTCGAATTTTAGGAATCCTGAGACCCCTTAACCCCCTCGATGCGTAATTGTTTTATCAAAATTGCTTCGCGACGAGCGTCTTTTAAGAATTTTTATTCTTTTGTCACCGGTTTTTCGAAACAAAAATTTTTGTATAATTTAAATGGGAATATGCTCCGATTAAATAAGGCAAAATTTCCAATGAAAAAATAACTTGTAGGAATAATCAAGGAGAGTTAATTAGGCGAAAAAATGCATCCCCGAGAAAATCTCGGGTTTCGCAGCAAGAGGATTAAAGCTTTATAAAAAGCTGTAAAAAATAAACCATTTTCCATCCATATACTGAATGTTCGAGTTTAAAAATTACACTTCTGGAGAAGAGCTGATTAATGAAATAGTTACATTTGTTGGTTAGCCTCTACCTTTTGTACAGCAATGACAGTGATACCTCGACTACTGAATATTTTGGCTAACGGTCATTGATTATTTGCCAATTTTCTTTCTCTGATTCGTCTAACGCATCTAGACTCGTCTTAGGAATATATTTTGGAAGGAGGAGATACGTGCACTGCTATCATTATTTTTGGACAATAAATCAGTTTTGGTTAATGAATGTAATTCCGCAACGAATTATGTTTGCTAGTCGAGGTATCACTGTATTTTTACTGTTTGTACCGAAAAACTAAAGTACCCTACAAATTATTATAATTTTATTTTTATATTGTTCTCAGGCCTCCAAAAAGTTTGTTATTTGTCATATCAGACATTGGTGCAATAGGTTCACCACTTATTTAGGGAAATTCTAATATAGCTTTCGTAAATATTTTCATATAGGTTTCATATTTGTACACTAATCTTTAGAAAATCTTTTACCCTTGCGTAATTAAGATTTGAAGTTAATAATTACCCTAGTAAATGGGGAAATAAAATTCAGAAGAAGATTGGCGTTACGTATCTTCAGATGCGGTATTTTCTGGAAGATTTGCGATACGAATCACGTTCTACTTAAGCTAGTAGTGACTGCTTTACAGATAAACTCTGCGTATAGAGTCAATTGTTTCAAAGGAGTAAACTGAATTTTCTATATAATCTACAGGCCAGAACTGTGTGTGTGTGTTAGAATGACGATGTCTGTTAATAAATGAAAGTATATAAATATTGTTCTAAATAGAAAACGTATTTATATAACATACAGGTTTTAATCTAAGGTAGAGAAATTTCATTAAGTTTGATTATGAAAGAGGACTTCGATAGGCAGGGAAATGTAGTTATGAATTATGTATCATTGTATTGTAAGTAAAATAAATAATGATATAGTTTCATACTTTTAATTTAGCACAGCATTGGACTTTACTTTTGCAGCACTTGAACATCAGGCACTATGTAACACTAGTAAAAGGAATTGGGAGTCTATACTTTTCGAAAACAAAATCTGAAATTAGTTATAGTAGAGTATTAGAAGTAGTACACTTCATTCCATTAGGTGAGGAGTTGAGGACGCGACACGTGTAATAAATGGTTAAATGTCATTTTTAGGAAATATTAACTCAAAACATCATTTTTTTATAGAAAAAAATAAAGAGCATTAACGTAAAAAAAAATTTGTATCATTGCATAATTTACATATGAAGTCAACCCCTTAGCATTTTGTCCGTACAAACGTGGGTACCAGAAGAGTTTGCGTGCACCATTACTCAAAGAATATCAGTAATTTTTAGTTGTAATCTTCGCTTTGTTTAATGACAGAATTTTTTCGATTAAATAAGGCGTATATTTTACATTGGAAAAAGCGGTGTTTCGCACATACGATTATTGGATCAAAATAAGGGATTCGGTTAATATGCACTCTAATTAGAAGAGAAAAGTTGGAGAAAAAAGTAGACGAAATTACCTGTTAGACCCCTTTAAATGTAGTATTTTCTGGTAGATTTGGGATACAAATCTCATTCAACCGATGCTAGTAGAGTCTGTTTTACAGGTGAAATCCGGGCGAGTTCAATTTTTTCAAAGGAAATAATTGAATTCTTCATACACAGATGAAATTTCGATTTTAAGTTAAAATTTTTCTAATGACATGACCAGGGTCCGCTTTGTCGCACTTTTCATGACGCCTGCCAGCTCTTTCGTAATGTCCAAACAGTCAGCCCTCAGTATTTTCGTCATTAGACTACAACAACACTGGATATATGAATAAAAAGAAGGAGACATATAATGTAGTGTCTAAGAGTTGCGACTGAAGTAACTAGGGGTGTAGTCACAAGATGGCGGCAGCTGTTTTTTTTACATCCGATCAACAGCGCCTGATTACCACTGAGGGAAACTTCCACCAATCAATTTGAATAGAAAGTTTCGGGTTATTTAAACTCTTTATTCATGCAAAATTTTTGTGATAAATAAGGCAAAAATTTCTATTCTTTTTTATTGGGAAAGTTTGATCCGGCGGTTTTATAAAGTCTTTTACTGTCGTTGAAAGGAACAGTGTTTATGTTGTCACAACATGGCGAAACCGCATGGCCTAACTACCGCTAGGACAATTATTCACCAGTAAAAAAAAAATGAAATATGAATAAAGAGGTGGAGACATATAGTGTAGCGTCTACCGTCTGCAAGTAAAGTAACTGAGGAGGTTGTCACAAGATGGCGACTGTTGTTTGTTTACATTTGATCAGGGCTTGACTAACCCAAAGGCACATTTCTACCAGGGAAAACTAATAGAAATTTTTGCTTTATTTATGATAGAAATTCTGCACAAATAAGGCGTTTAAGTAAAGCGAAATTTTTTATTAAAATTTACTTGTGAATGATTGCTTTGGCGGTAAACAAATTTACTGGCATTGACAGGAGAATTGTTTGAGTTGTCCCAATATGCCGGAACACCAGTTTTTGACTATCGCTGGAGCAAACTCCCACCAGTCAAAATGAATAGATATTTTTGCCTTAAATATGACAGCATGATTTCGCATGAATAAGACGTTTAAATAAGGAGGAAATATCTATTCAAATTTACTGGCGATAATGAGGATCTGTTAGAGTTGGAACTTCAGCATTTTGAGGATATGTCAATTTCTCTTTATTCAGAGTTACATAGTAAAAACAAGTAGATATTTTTCCCTTAACCCTTACCGGCGGGTAGTAATTCTTTTTATAAACTGATAAAATAATGGACTGACACCGGAATTTATAAACGAATTTATTAGAAAGTACGAGCTGGCTTATTTTCACGTACATTATAATAGGAAAATTTCAATTAAATATTCTTGGTGTCGTTTGACAGCTTTGGAATTAAAATTGGGTGTCCTTTTTTAAGGACACCGCTCTTGAAAGGTTTAATTATGACAGAAGTTCTACATGAATAATGTTTTTAAATAAGGTGAAAATTATTCAAATTTACTGGTGTAAATTTGTCCCGGCGGAAATCAGCCCCTATGGAACCGGTTACAGTTGAAGTTTCACCATACAAAATATATGTCAGTTCCTCTTTATTCAAAGTTCCATGACTGTATCGGGTACAAAGCAAAAACGTTAAACATAAGACGTAACTTGATACAACGTTTTCCTATTTTCAACACTTTGCGTTCGTCCACCGTTGTTTTCGTAATAAATTTTTGGTCTGCCTTTTTGCGTTTGCATATTTTGAATAACAGAAACGAATTTCGTTTACAACAAGATTGAACAAATGATTGCACTAAAGTTCAATTTTGGACTCTTTCGATGGTGCCTTGCACCCATTTCATAACTTCCAAATGGTCAACCGTTAAGTTTTTCATTATCAGAAGCCTGTCACTACTAGGGTGTCAAGTACAAACTTTGATCAAGTTGTTGGACTTTCTTCTATACTTTTCCATATTTGCGTCAATTTTTAAACATGTTCGTCAAACGAATCAGCAGGCCGTCTAGCATTTCCTTGTTTAACTATTTAAGTGCAATGTGCTTTTTTATGCATTAAAACTTGTTGTCTCTAGGTCTGTGAGTAGAATCTGCGATTATATAAGGTAAGGGGAAAATTTTAAAAATATTGGTATCCAAAGTCCGTAACCATTGGCACCAAACTTTTTATATTTCACATGCCAGAATTTTCTGTCTTCCTGCCTGATGTTGTGTGTGATTGATTTAAACAAACAAATGTTACATTATTAAATAGAAGAAATAAAAAGTTTGAAATTTTGCATTAAAATTAAAGAAACTGTACCATTCGAAAATTTGCATTCGATGTTTGAAAAATGCTAATAGTGAGAGTTAAATTGGAGAAATAAAATGTAAAAGTAAATGCGTGTTGCGTATCTTTAAATGGAGTATTTTCCAAAAGATTTGCGATACGAATCACGTTCTACTGATGCTAGGAGTGACTGCTTTACTGATGATCTCTGTGTGAACTGTATTGTTTCAAAAGAAAACAAACACTGAATCCTCTATATAATCTATTATCTAGAACTGCATATGTGTTAGAACTATGACGTTTATAAGTAATTAAAAACATATTATTTTTACATTGACATTTAAAAAAAAAGAGGTAGCATTACGTAATTTACATCTGTCGTTAACAAATAGCTTAATAATAAGAGTTAAATGGGCGAAATTAAATTCAGAAGAAAGACTATGTTACTTACCTTTAAATGCATTAGTTCCTAGAAGATCTGCAATACGAATCACGTTCTATTGATGCTAGTAGTGACTTCTTTACAGATGTAATCTGTTTACACACTTTTGTATCAAAGGAAAGAATTGAATAGAATACATAGAAATATTGCATAATTAAATAGAAGAAATAAAGTGTTATAATGTTTTGCATAAAATGAATTTTGCATAGCTATGAATTTTTATAGATCAGTTGTTCAAATATATAATAGCTATATAAATGGTATTTTTCGTCTCTCCTTTATTTCCCTTGTAGCATAGTAATACTTAAATATTCCATGTTATTTATTCATTAATTGGGACTACTTTCAATAAAGAACTACTATTGGTTATATATTGTCTTTACAACAGAAATATTTCTAAAGAAATATCGTAAGGTTTCTTACTCATAACGGTCAGTATATGCAAAATGGAAACTCTAAAATGTGGGGGCTATATTTCAATCAAATATTGACTTGAATAAGAGATAGGGAAGTTACTGCAAATATTGACAAAGGTATCACTAATATGAACAACATTGTCATACTATTATTTTGTCTTTAATTTTAGGCCAGAAATTTCTTTTAAAATATGATTATTTTTGTGACACTTGTAAGTAAATATAAAACGTAAACGGGATTATCCCAATATAAAATAATGCTGATATTACATAGATAAGATAAGCTCTCCAATATTTCTAAAAAATTATAAATATTGCAATTGATAAGCGGATATAATAGAAATAGGGGAAAATTATTATTATTATTATTATAATTATTAGTATTCGATAGAATCATTGGAATTAATCTCGGATTATGAAAATTCCGCATTTAAAGATACGTAGATTTATGTATATTTGCCAATATTTACAGTACCGGCATGCGATATTGTCCTACCATTTAAGTGTATTTTTTGCCAATATTGCTACAATATATGTAAGAAATATTTCTCTTGGTTTTTTCTAATTTACACGTGCCCTATTCCATTGCAAATATTTCCAAAGTAAAGCCTATATTTTACAAATACTGGTATTTTATTGGAAGTGTTTTAGATAAATATCTTAAAATATATAAAAAAGGACATGAAAAAAACAAATACAGCTTATGAACACCATTTGAAATGATTACCAATCAAAATTCAAGAATATAAATGATTAAACCAATTACTCGTTCTGTATAAATTGATATAAGTTTTTCAAATATTCTTAAATTTTTTACTAGAAAATTATTATTATAAAAGTTTTGTTTTGATAAAATGCAATCACTTTAATAAAATTGGATAAAAGTAACCTCTATTTTGTTGCGTTAGAACGGGGGATTTCATTTACAAAGGTTATAAACCCCCTTCTTTCTATTATTGTCACTACAAATTGCAATATTTGTCAATTTTTAGAAAGAATGGCCCGCATTTCTAATCTACGTAAGATGGTTATTGATTTACATTGAGGAGAACGGATCCCTTTTACGTTTTTTGTTTACTTATGAGTGTCGTAAATGTAATCGGATTATATAATTAAAGGCAATCAATTCAAACCCTTGTATTTGCAAAAGTATTATTCTCACATAAAGGATGTTTGAAAATAATGTGTTCTTTGCTTTAATAAACAAAAAAAACTAAATATTTATTCTTTGTGTTGTTTGGAATTTGTGTCTTTTTTTCTCTAATTGTTTAAATAGCGTAACGGTTAAGAGGGGTTTCTCTCATTTAATGTATTATTCATGAAATCGCGAAAATCAAAATAAAACAAATGCATTTTCATGTTTAAATAAAGGTTTGTATATTTGAGATTGGAATTAGAGGAAATGTGGATGATTTGATTATGCTCATATAGTGAGGGAATGCAAACGGATTCTCATGTGACGAGAGAAAAATAAATTTGATTGAAATAAGGAAAGAAATTAGAGGGTAGAATTTCCTCATGTTTATGCATAATCAATGTTCATAAAGTGACTGCTGAGTGCTTTCCCTAGATGATTTTTGGTGTCTGGAATTTGAATCATTTCATGTAGTCTCATTAAAAGTGGCTACATGGGTACCAGTATTAACTGTTAAAAATAATAAGTTTACTTCATTAAATTGGAAACCGGATGCACACTAAATATTAAAAAAAAAAAAAAAAACCCACCAAGAATATAGTTATATAGGATGTTAGTATAACCACTTAAAATATATTTCTAATGACAATTATTTAAAAGTATAATCATTAAAAACTCGTCTTACCTTATTTTTGCATTTAGAATTTCTGTTTTAAGGATCCTGTCCCTGCAGGCGGAGGCACTCGCGAGCTAATGCTAAGCCTATGGGAAGTCATTTTCTAATATCTCGTTTGCATTTCGACATTTTTATTTTTTTTATTTTTTTTTATTTATTTATTTATTTATTTTTTTGCACTAGATAGCTGAGGTCCATCTCTACATCGCTCCTTTTTTATTTTTTCGATTTTCGTTGCATATATTTTTTATAAAGTTACTTTCACTTTTGAAACCGGATCCGAAAACGAAAGTGTCATTCTAAAAACTATCTACAACCAAAATCGGAAAAGTAACGAAGGAGAGCTGTAGAGATGGACCTCAGCTATCCAATACAAAAAAAAATATTTAAAAATGTCGAAATACAAACGAGATATTAGAAAATAACATCCCCATAGGTTTAGCATGAGCTCGCGAGTGTCTTCGCCCGCAGGGACAGGGGCCTTAAGAGTTACAGTAGGGCCAAGCTCAACGGGGTCCAAATGTTTGGCTCTCTAGGACCGTAAATACTCTTAATATAGTTTGGGATGCATTGTAATCAGCTGAAATTGAGTTATAAGTTTTCACTAATATATATATAAACATTTTGGATAATAAATTTTTTTGGTATTATAAATGATTTCTTTTTTATGTTCAATTGTTCATTTGTTAACCCATTCGCTTCCAACCACGAGTATACTCGTGGCTTTAGTTTATTAATTATTTAGTCACCGCTATTTAAAAAAAAAAGAAAAAAAATGCCTTATTTATAGACGGAAATTTCACAGTATTAGTAAAGTGAAATTTACCTTTTTGAATTTGTGGTGGAAAACGACTTTCAACAAGAAATTTGAAAATTCTTACTTTATGGTTTCGGCAGAGGACGTATTAAAATGGCTTTTTAATTCCAAAAAGTTCGACTATATATGAATACCCCATAAGCCAAGGAATACAACAGACAAAATTAGATTTGGAGTCAATTAAGTTCAAAGTTGAAAATCAATAGTAATTGACTGAATTTAAGTATGTAACTGTTGCTTATTTCATAGTGGTCTTTGAACTTCTTATTTCAATAACTACTACAGAAAAGTGGAGTACAATAATTTTTAAAATTTAAGTAGAGATTAAAGAGGTTAAATAGTTAAGTAGTTTAAAGAGGTTAAATAGTTAAGTAGTTTAAAGAGCTTAAGTAGTTGAGCTCTTGAACACAGCACATAATTAGAAAATCACTTATATTACTTCATCTCCAAACAAATAGCTTTATTTGCAGATACACTGTGCACGTAGCTCAGTTTTTTTCAATTTTGTTACTTATACACCTTGGCTTCTAGGATCCTCATATATATATATGTGTGTATATATGAAGCCATTTTCGGGGCTTCTGTTTGCCAGTCATGCGCTTTTCAGTTTCCAATGCAGGATTATAGTAAACTGGACTATAATGAAAATAAAAATCAGAAGTTTTCCCCATTAGACCTACTCTGATTCGACAAAATAATAGCTATTTATCCCCATCATGACTAATATACGTTTCCTAATTTGTCACGCATATTTATATGTGAGCTAGGATCCAGACTACCTTTTTTGTATACATAGGGTTCGCATAGCATTTTGTGTGATCAATGTCACAAAAGGAACGCAATGAGCACATTCTTTCATAAATAAATTTATGCTTGCATCTTCGTGTAACATTATTTTCAATATATGGATTTTGGAATCAACAGTGTTTTGAAAACTATATTACAGTTTCAATATTTAAGGAAATTTTCTATTCTCAGACGAACCGTATTCACAACATCACGTTATGAAGCCCTGCCCTTGATCACGGGTGTCCAACTGTGGCCCGCCGGATACCACTAAAATGTTACAGATATCTTTGCCTTATCTAATCGTTGAATTGCTGCGATTCAACTTGTCGACTATTTCTTTAAAATTTTAGTGGTATCCGGCGGGCCACAGTTGGACACCATTGCCCCAGATGATCTTCATAAAAATAATTACTAAATTATGGTACATGATAGCAAAATAATGTAAAGTCTGCTTATAGGGAATCGCAAAGTATTAAAAAAAATTCTTTTAGCAGATTGTAATTTATTCTTCACATTTCCTGATTTCTGGAACAGAAAATTGTTTTTCTTTTTTCATTTTTCATCATCATGTTTTATTTCTTCTGATTTTTCTTTCATTTTTTTCTCTTTATTGTATTCGTTTCTACGAGAGCTAAACAAACCTGCAATAACCTTCATTACTCAATAGATGATAGTCTCTTTTCTCTGCTTTAAAGTTTTATTCAATAAAGCTTCAGATGTACGCGAAATAGCCAAAAATGGATGATTTTTTTGTTGTTTGTCTCTTTGAGCTATTTCTTTCAAACTTTCTAAAAAACTACGTTTTGTAAGAAAGAATCGTTGTTGATACGTTTGCTATTGGAGAAAGAAAAGATTTAAAACCGAAAGAAAAAAGAAAGAAGGAAAGAGACAATTTTTGTTCTGGCAGATCTTTTGTTTTCGCAAAATATTTAACTTTTCAGTAACAGGAAAACAACCAGTGTTGAAATAATATATTTATGAAAAGAGACTTTTAAATTTTCTTTCTCGAATATTCATTTATAAGTAATGTATTGAAATTAAACATTTTATTCACACAATTATCATCATAAAATCTTTATATTGCGTATACGAAATTTGGTAGTTTAATTATTCATAGCTGATTAACTTACAGTTACGTATACCACTTGCACGTATTGATAATGATTTTTTATAATTAGTAGGAAATTTGCTATAAAGAAAACAGGAAAAATATCCTACTAAATATCCTACTCGTCTTAAAGTTCATCGTGGACGAGCCAGTGGTAGTTTTTAAAATCTCACTCCTGAAGCCCTTAACCTTCTCAGTTTTATACAAATAAAAATACAAATATACATTTCAAAAGAAGGTCTCTGGTGCTTGGTTTGCGAATCAACGATTGGTTTAATTGATTTCATCACTTTTCCCTGTTTGAACAGTAAATTGCCTTTTTACTCTTTTTTCTCTCCTTGTTTTATTTCTTCTGGTTTTCCTTTTTCTTTTTCTACTGATTGTTTCGTTTCCAGGAAAGCTAAACAAACTTGCAATAAAATTCAATATTCGGTAGATGATAGCCTCTTTTCTTCGATTAAATCTTTTCTTCAGTAAAATTTTAGAAGCACGCGAAGTAACATAAAATGAATGAATTTCCCCCCTTCAAGACTATTTCTTTCAAGCTTTCTAAAAAACTATGTTCTGTGAGAAAAAGTTTAATATGTGTACTGTAGTATACTGAAATCTGAAAGAGATAATTAAAAAAAGAAAGAGGAAAATCTTGCTCGGACAAGCATTAGCTTTCATAGTGGACGTGCCATTTATAATTTTAACAATTTCTGGTCATTAGTTTTCGAAGATTTAAATTAATAAGAAAACAAATATTCATATTAAAAGAAATCATGGATATTTGATTTTAGAATAACTTGTTGTTTTAATTGATACATCCGCACTTTTTTTGATTTTCAATTGAAAAGCAGATTGAATTTTTCTTAGTTTTTCTTTTCCTGTTCATTCTGATTTTTCCGTTGATTTCATCGCTAAACTGTGTTCGTTTGTACAAAAGCTAAACGTACCTGCAACAGTCTTCATTGCTGGATAGATGATAGCCGCTTTTCCCCTTAACCCCTTAAGAACCATTTTAAATTTAGTGATAGTATGCTGAATACCAGATATATTAAATTTCATCAAAAGTAGTTTATCACAATAGCAATTAGCGACGCAAAAAACCAGATGTTTAGAATATTTCAGTGTGGACTTAAAATGAGGACGCACGCACATACGTCCTGGTATTTGAAATACAAGAGTTTATGACGTACACATGCACGTCGTGGTGCTTAAGTAGTTAAAGCTTTTCTTCAGTAAGTCTTCTTATGTACACGAAATTGCATAAAATGCATGATGTTTGTTTTTTTACGCTTTGCAACATTTTTTTAAACCTTTCTAAAAAATGTTATGTCAGGAAGCTTCGTGTTTAATATGTTTGCTGTTGCAGAGACTGAAATCTTCTAATGCTTTTCAGTAAAGTTATAATTTTTAAAAAATGTTAGAAAAACTGAATCTGAGAAGTATAAATAAAAGGATACTTTTTTTGCATATTAAAAATAAGTCCTGATTATCGGTTCCGGACCAGGTAAATACTGGTTAATCTGAGCAAGTAATTAGTGGCTGCTGTAGCTGAGCTGAACTGCTCCTCGTTCTGTCTCACATATATAATTTATCTTATATTTGTACCTGCAATATCCTTCATTACTCGATAGATGATACCCTCTTTCTCCGATTAAGGCTTTCATTCAGTAAAACTTTACATTTACGTGAAATAGCATTCAATGCGCGAGTTTATGAGTGTGCCTTTTTGAACTATTTCTTTCAAAATTTCTAAAGAAACATATTCTGTGAGGAATAATCGTGCTTAATATGTATGCTGTTGGAAATAATAAGAATCAAAATCTTCGACATTCAAAATGCATTTCATTAAAACGTTAGCTTTTCTGGAAGACTAAAACATATGGATATTAAAATGTGTAAGGAAGAGTGAAAAGCTGTTGATATCACTTTAGGCTATAATTACAGTAAATGCATATTGCGAAGTAAAATATTATCTAAAATTTAAAACTTTTCTACGATTAGTTTAAGATTTATTTACGTTTAGATGACCCGCCCGGCTTTTTCCGGGGCCCAGTATTAATTGTTGTGTACATACAGATTCTTGCATGCACTGTCGATGTTCTAGTGGTTTCTACAGTGGAGTAGATTAAAAGTTTGTCTCCTAGTGGCGTGTTTGCACACGAGCTATAGATAAAACAGCAATTCTAATGTTGTTACCGTTCCAAAGAATTATAATACTGGAGTAAAGGATATAGGAAAACAATATTGCTCAATTAACCCCTTGAGGGGCGGTGGGATAAAACATATTCCACTTAATTTAAACAAGATTCTCACCAGAAAATTTTAACTAAATTTTATATTGTTAAATTTGGGGGAAAATCGTTGATAAATTGCTTTTCCTTATTTAAAAATAAAATTTTCGATTATTCCGGTGAGAAATGAATATTTAGAGACATTTTTGGGGGCCTCAAGGGCAGATGCAAATTAGTAAAATTATAAGAAAAATTATCCTTTTTAGCATCTAAAATTTAAAAATTTCATAATAATTTTATTTATTATATAAGGGAAAACTTTAATCCTTGTGTAAAATTTAGCAATTTGGGAAATGTATATAAAAAATAGAGCATAAAAATCTAACATCGGTAGGAATGAATTCGTCGTCATATTTCTGAGCTAGAATCCCAGAAGTTGCAGGTTTCGAGCAGTCGGTAATTAGATAAAAGTCTTTATCAAAAACAGATGGGTGAATAGTGGATTAAGTTAAAATTATCTTTTGAAATTTCTCAAATGCTTCTTGGGCTTCTTTAATCCAATTGAATTGAATTTATATTTTTGTTAAGTTTGTAAAACGCGCAATAATTTGGGCATAATTTGGAATATGAGTTGTGGCTGTTAAAAAACAGAGTGATGCTCCCACCAGCAAACAGCGAGCGTGGTATCTCTCCCATTGCCCAGTTCGATCGTCAAAGTCACGTGTAGCTCCGTTTAGCTGTATCATTTGTAACAATGAACACAGAACCAGTGACTCATCGGAAAACGATAAGTGTTCAGATGGAACAACGGATTAAACTCAAGTTTTTATGAAGTTTCTCGGTAAAGCTACAGAAGCTTATGCTATGTTAAACGAAGTGTACGGACATGAATGTTTATCGCGCAATGGAATTTTTGAGTGGTTTAAAAAATTCAAAAACATACGTTAAAGCACCAAAGACGATGCGCGCCCTGAACAATTCTGCACCTCAAAAACGGTAAACATTAAAAATTAGTCAGTTGATCCTCAAAAATTGTCATCTGGGTATCCAAGCTGTTTCGGAATTCACAGAAGTAGACAAAGAATGTGTTCGTCAGATTTTGTATGAAATATTCAACATGAAGAATCCATGGGATCCTTCTCCAGGATAATGTTCCAACCTATTCCACTTTGGTCTTTCAATGCGTTTTAAGCACACCATCACTGTGTTGCATCATCCACCGTTCTCACCTGACGTAGCCCCCTGAGACTCTTGTATTTATTTTAAAAGATCATATCGGAGCCGAAGGGGGCAAATTTTCAGAGCCTGGAATCGGTCAAAGCAAAAGCGGCAGTCACTCTCGACAAACTGAGAGAAAATAACTTCCGGAACAAATTGTTTTCTCCTTACCCCAACACCTTTTAGAAAGCATTTCCCATATTATGTATGCATAACAATATAAGAGTATTCGGAAAATAATATTACTCTACATCATAAAAACTCTGTTTGGATTTCAGCATATTCTTTATTCAATACTTTTATGCTTGTGAATCGCTGTGATGCAAAACATGCAAGATATAATGCATTCATTTATTTTATTTTTTACTGAAAATTAGAGAAAAATTTCGAAAAAAGACAGCATTTAAAAATTTTAGCATTTGAAATATACGGTATTAAATAAAAATATACCGATTAAAACGAGCATAAAATTAACATAATCTCCTGGTAAAGAGGTACTGGACCAAATAGTAAATTAATAAGATTAAGAGAAACTCCTGGCATAAAGAACTACATTAAATCTCTTCAAGCACTAAAATATTTATTGGGATCGCATGACTCAAAGGTACCAGATCGACCTGATTGTGGGCGAAGTGCTGTACTGTTTCCCGCGCGTACTGTCGAGAAGTAATTTCTAGTGGTGAGTAAAATGGGGAGGATTATAGATTTGTCTTCTTGTTACGTTTTTAAACACGAAATATAGACAAAGCCCCGACTCGAATGTTGTTATTGTTCCCACAAATTGTACAGCTGAAATTAAGAATATGGGAAAACATAGTATTGTATATTATTAATGCATTTATGACTAGCGTTTTTGGGTCACTTCGAATTTTAATAAATTTGTGTAACTTTCTTCTTCTTTATAACACGAAAATTGTATGAAATGATTATCTATAAATGTCTTTATTTGTTACTGAAAGATGGTAGCATAAAATGGATAATTATTTGCTTAATATGAAGGCTTTTTTCGGAGTTCATAGATTTTTCATTTTCAAGATGGCGAAATGTAAAAAGTAAGTTTATTTTTGTTTTTTCTACTAATTATCCAAATAAATAAGTCATAAAATCGTAGCTTGTAGACTTCTTTGAAATACGTATTTTTTTAAATTGTGAAATTATATGTTCAAGTCTTTTTTTATGCATTTTGTCACGTACAAATACAGGGCTCTAGGCAAGAATGAGTGCATATTTTTATTAGACATTTAGGGGACAGTTATTTATGTAAAGTCCTTTTCAAGATGATTATGAAACAAATTGTTTTTAATCCTCAAATACAATTATTCATAGTTTATTACCAGGGTCGATCAAAAAATAAGGTTCCCAAAGAACTCTGGCAGCACGGGAAGGTGCTAGGCGAAATACGGCAACAGCGCTGTGCGCAGCTGTTCCCGTACTCGCGATTCGCCCGGCCGCGGTTTGCTGCGACGCTCATTCTTTGCTCAGCAGCCGTCCGAGATTGAGGTTCCCATTGTTGATCCCGCCAAGTGCGAGATTTGTTCTGTAATTCACAGTTATTGTGCAACACGAGCTATCCAGAACCGTCTGCGAGGACGACTGGCAGCCGGTGTAACGTTGCTTCACGACAACGCTCGACTTCACGTTTCCCTTCAAACCCAGGAACTTTTGAAACAATTTGGATGGAATATCATGCCCCACACACCTTTCAGTCCGGACCTCGCACCTAGTGATTATCACTTGTTCCCCAAGTTAAAGGAATACTTGGGTGGCCAACGCTTCCGGAGCGACGATGACGTCAAAGAAGAGGTGAAACACTTCATCAAAGGGTTGGTGCAGGAGTTCTACGACATTGGGATACATAAATTGGAGCACCATCTACAAAAATAGATCTACCGTCTACTAGAAAACCGTCTACAAACGTAGAAAAAGATGGAAATTATGTAGAGAAATAGCGTAAACTTTCTTTTTTCCAATGATGTAAATTTCTATGAGAATAGACAATGTTGTCTATTAGTAAATTTGATGGGAACCTTATTTCTGGATCGACCCTCGTATTACTAATACTTATAATGTCATTAGTCTCTGTAAAGTAATATCTATATTTTTTTAGTAATTCATAAAAATACAAATTATATTATATAATATAAAATTTAAAAGTTTATTTTATATAAATATAGAGAAAACATATAACTATGCGCATTATATTATTACAAATATTATGCATATTCCCATATTTAGCACGTTTACACTTTATCAAGTAAATGCAAAAAATCTTTATGGTAATTTTTTTTTTCAGTTCATTTTGCAACATTTGAAAGTGATTCTATCAACAAATTTGAGAAAATAAAAATTTAGGCACGAATGGGTTAAGGCAATTAAAAGTCAATTTTAATAAAAAAAAATTTCGCATATAAATTTTCATAATAATAATGCTATTTATATTTAGGGGAAAAATTTAGTCCTTGCATTGAATTTAGTAATTTGGAAAATAAGTATAAAGAAACAACTTATTAATTTAAGACCGCGCATCTGAAAAATACAATAAATACAGTTAAAAAATTTAACAAAATAAATATTCATTGTCTCCTTCGTATACACATTTTTATTTATTGTATTTTTAATCACACTCAAAATATTATTATTTATATTATAATTTCCTATCATAAAATGTATCACAGCAAAATAACATATATCTTACGGGCCCCAAATCTGGGAACACTTTCTAATACATTATTTTCTTTATTTTTATGTTAGATTATTAAAATACCGTATGCAGTTTATCTATTTAGTTATTTATTTATTGAATGAGGGATGGCTATTTTTTATAGTGAAAAATAAGTGGAAAAATACTTTTCCTTTACTTTTAGTGGAGGGTGCAATAGTGATGGGTCATTTGGGATTGGACGACGGTAGACGATCTCAAGTGAAGAAGCTTTAATAGGAAGTCTAGAGGTTCTGGCCTGTTGCGGAGTAATGTGGATTGGCTTTGCATCTACCCGCACGAGCGAACAGGTAGATGAGATTAGTATCTATTGCTTCTGTAGGGCGAGATGACGTATGGGACATGGGAGTTTTTTTGAGCAGGGGCCCGCATCATCTTTGTACGACTTCTGTACACCAGATACCTGTACACCAATCTCTAAGACATCTCTATATTTGATCCAAAGTTTATGAGATTTTAATCACAACTGGAAGAACTTCCACACTCATCTTTCACAGATCAGACGTTTTTACGGGAGCTAAGAAGGCTCTTTCTGAATGGCTGTTGCAGAGGCCAAAATGTGCAGTCTCTCATTATCTTTTTTCTCCCTGTTGAAGTGCTGGTCCAACCGACCAGGTACAACTGACCGGTATGCCAGATTTTTCCCTCTGAGTAAGAGTGGGGGTTATGTCTCGCATCGCAATAAACTTATTTTGATGTTTTTATGAATTTGTCTGCCGGGTCGTTAATTGATATCGCTATAGGTTAATTAATATATCGGCAAATTATTAAAGAATGAGAAATCTGACCCCCCAGGGGCTTTCGATCATGTCTTCATCTATCCTTATCCAATTTACAAAACCCTGCGGGTGATAAATCTTGGACATCGCCATCCAACAAGCAGATACACAGACAAAAACTTTATTTTATTAATATAGATTTAAAAAGATTTAAAAGAATTTTTATACAAATTCAAATATGCTATTTATATTGATATCTCCCATATCATTCGGTATGTCATCAAGTCACGTTACATCGCTTCTGTATCGTAAAACATTTTAAAGATAACTAAAAATCCAGTCGGAAGAAAAAGCTAAAATTTTGTAGACTCGTATATGAAGAAATTATAAAGCGAATGAAATAAAAAATTAAAAAATTATAGTTCATATTGTTTTTGTATATGAAAATTTTAATTCACGTTTGATGTAATAAATTTATGGGAAATAGTAAAATACTAGGGTCTCCGTATACTGCTCGGTAACATTCCCAAAACTCCGTAAAATGCGACGTACTTCCCATTTCGACCGGTACGCGGTCCCACTTTTTTTCAGCAAGTCTATCTAGAATAAGTACTATCATAAATCATTTTAACATATGAAATTTACAATTTTTTAAATATAAAAAATGTAATTGTAAACTTTATTGAAAACACAATTAAAAATGTCTTTATTTGGTGTAACAAATGGGTATAAATCATTTTCACTTTACGAAATTTACAAATTTTTGAAATGGAAAATAATTAACTGAACAAATTACCTGGGAAACACAATTAATTTTGAGCGTATAACACAATTAAAAAATCTTTTAGAAGGTGCCAACACTGTAATAGAATCAAAAGATCTCGGCACATTCAACCTTTCTCTGTCCATTGAGCCTATAATATTGTACACCACGTCTTAAATTAATTTTGAAAAAACTCTTGAAAAGAAACACTACTTAATAGCTTAACACTACGTCTAAAGTTCGTTCGACGTAAAAAATACAATATCTCTCAAACGCTTGGAGAGTTAACAACACGTTTTCTGCTGTGTCTAAAAGAAACTGATCAAAAACTTCATTTAATGAATGAATCACATGACCGTAAAACGAACCAATGATTATTGCTATTCATACATTGGCCGAGAGACCATGCTGTGTTTAAAAAGAGCTCTTGCTCAGAATTTTGATTTGCTATAAATGATGTAACCGTAAAATGACATTACTGAGAATCGCCGATCCGGAAATTACTGTTATTGCCAGACGGCAAGAGAAATATATATATATATATTTATACAAATTATTTATGTTCGTGTTTCAAGTAATATGTTTATATGAAAAAAAATCAAGCTGATAAGATCTTTGAAAATAATAAATATACATAAACAATTTAACTCGACAATACTTAACAGTTTAAATTTTGAATAATTGTTATTTCTTTTTGTTGCAAATGATTTGAAATTAGCTATTTGGACACAAATTTGAACGTCGAATAAAAAAAGGTTTGTCAAAATTGGTTGTTATCATTAGAAATTTAAAGAGTAGTTCAAATTACAATATTTAGGCGGTCTCTACATCTGAATTCATATATATGAGTTAACAGATTCTATTAAGTTCTATTGATTGGTACCTTTATTTTTCCTATGCTATCAACGGTTTCCGTAATATCATTGTCTTGTTGAGTGTGTTAACCATTTTTTTTTTCGCAACTGTACATTAATTTTCAATAATTACGTCAGGAATGTAAAAAAAATATCAGTTCTTAGACTATGTTAAAATTTCTTGCAATTCAATTTTAAATTTAAAGCTTGTCAGATGCAGCTTCTGGTTTTAATTTAAACTGATCATCAATTAAATAAGAGATTTTTTTAAAACGTTCAAATGGAAAAACACAATCATCATCTATAAAATTAAAACATTCTTTCCATTAATTAAAAGGAAAATTCGATTAATATATTCCAAAACAATTAAAAGAAATATGTAAAAAGTGAAATGAGAATATTAAGCAGGTGTTGTAATTAAGTAGAGACTTGAGAGACTTAAAATTCGCAAGTAAAACAAAATACATTAATTTCAATGGTAATCTTTATATTACAGTTATTTTACAATAAAGAAACTCATTACTTCTAATTAATCATTTGAGAGGAATCGCAGTAAAAATGTCTTTTTTAGAATCATTTATTTAAATAAATGTAATCAACGATTTAATGTATGAATAAACCATTTAATTTAACATCATTTGCGATCATATGCATTTAGCTGCTGCTAAATATAACAACAAAAATTCAAAGGACTTCAGAAAGTGCTTGTTTTGAAGAGGGAGTATGTACTAACACATGCATGCATGTATATCAGATGTATAACCATATATACCGGCCAAAAGTACAGAGAAACTTTCCATTTTAGACTTCCAGTCAAATATCTGGAGAAATATATTTGACTAATTGTTTAGGACCTTTGCGAATATAAAGTACTAGGGGCTCAGCCCTCTACTCGCTAACCGTAAATGTCACATTCACCTGACTTTAAGCGAGTTACACGTGTTTATGTCGTCAAGCGACTTTTATTTAGACGTTTTATTTGTATTTTTATTAATTTTATATTAATTTATTTGTTCTTTCGTTATTTAAATTAAAAATTATGTTAATTTGTATAATTTGGCGAGGTTTGGCGATTTATATCATTTGGCAAAATTGGTCGACGGGATAACTAAATACGACCAAAATATTTTTAGTTGGACCACAACGCGATATTTTTCAATATATAATCTGAGTCCTGCTCTTCCGCGAGTAGTGCATATTTAAAATAATCATTTTAATATGTTTACAATCACGAAAAACATTGAATTTTTTCTTTTAAATATGACGTAAGTTTCACTGATGAAATCCCGCATCAGATTGCTGGAATGTAATAAGGCAAATTAATTTTATGTTACTACAATTGTTGCCAAAAGGCAAGCTAAAAATTCAGCCTTTTTTAGCGCTACGTAAGAGAAATATATATATATATATATATATATATATATATATATATATATATATATATATATATATATATATATATATATATATATATATATATATATATATATATATATATATTATTTTTACCTCGTGTTTTTCAGTGAAAGTTTGAACCCGAGGGCAGTTAGGAGATCAACAACAAATTCAATGATAATAAAGAAAAATCATGCGTACAGCATATATCATGAAACACTTTCCAACACTTTCTCAAAACTTTGCAGTTCACAAAGAGGAAAGATAATGTCTAAATGAAATATTTGGAAAACGCTTTACCATAACGTATTTGGAAACCCAATTTCTGCTATTATCATGAATAGTCGAGAAAATATACGATTTTTTTGTGCAGCGCAGTATATGATGTATGGATATGTATGTATATTATATAGTATTCTATAATTTAATTAAACGCATAGCACAGTTGAAATTTTCCATTCAGGAATTTCCACCAATAAACGGATTTTGTTAAGAAATTTTGTGCTGCCCTGTATATGATCTCTAGAATTCATAAACACCAAGTAATATTTAAATAGTAGTTATATTTAAAAACGCATAGAAAGAATTGAAATGAAAAAAATTTAAAAATTTAAAACTCACTTGCAACAATTATTGTTCGTATGTTTCAATAGTTCGATTATTGTTCATTTTCTTCTGTATTCGAATTCTTTTGTGTGTCCCTGTAAATAAGCGATAAAATTTATGCTCACTATATTCTATAATAAGAACCTTGTAGTACATCTCTGTGACATATATCAATTTCAATATGTTAAAATACTGTAATATTATTAAAATACACCGTAAACGATTTTTCCCTATAGACTGCAATGTAGCGGAATTCATTTGCGTGTCTCTGTGGATGAACCATAAATTCTACACACTTCATTTTTAATACCGAACATATCATAGTAAACTCCAATGAAATATATCAATACTATGGCAATGGAACTATATTAACGCCTGTTAGAGCACGGACAGGCAGACAGTTGGACAGACAAGCCCATTTCTTAAACACTTTTCAACTATTTTGGGAAGTATTAAAAATAAGGTTATTGGCGTTCATTGTGCAAAATAAAATGCTAGAAATGATCTGTAAAAACAGTATGTAGACCTTGTACGACATTTTAATAAAAATTCGAGTATATTAATGTAGCTATAACGGTTTACTATAAGATTCAAATAAATTTTCGCAATTTGTTTTTGAACTTGTAGCATGCAACGTTTAACGAATTTAACACCACTTTCAGGAAACTAAACAAAATACATTAGAAAAAACATACTGCAGTTAGAATATAAATATAATGTACATTTGATGAAATGTAAGAATTTGTATGATTTTTTTTAACGAAAAATATAACGAATTTTTTTGTACGAAAAACTTTTTTTTTTTTTTTACATAATTTAGTTTTAACGATATACGGCAATTCATACAAAAAGGCCTGTTGAATATCTTGAAAATTCAGAAAAATATCCATTACGTCATAGTCTGAGCACATTATCCGGTGCTTGCTAAACGTAGCTAGATCATAAAGGATTTTCTCCAACAGGCACCGCTGCAGTGAAACTTCCCGATCGCGAAATCTCATGTTAGCCTATGAGAAAACTTTGAAACGCCATGACTCATTATCTAATATAATGATTAAAATACCGTTTTCACCATCAGAAAGTAGGCATCAGATGCCGATGATGTGCGTTTTTAAAAATTATCTCCGTAAATTTTAAGTGCATAAAAAATTATTATAAACTTTGAAATTTCCATTTGATTAAATTTTATCATCTTAAAAATACTTAAATTTTACATAGGCAATTAAAAAAAAACGCACATCATCGGCATCTGACGTCTGCTTTCTGATTGTGAAAATGATATATTAATAATAATATTAGGTAATGAGTAATCGCACTTCAAAATTTTCCCACAGGTTAACATGGGATTTTACGATCGGGGAGTTTCAGTGCAGCGGAACTTTAACTGTCTCCAACAATAAGTTCGTACTTAACGTATGTCCATGCGTAGCTGTAGAACAGATGCTTTGATTTTCATAATTCTTTTTTTGCTGTAATGGTCTCATACTGATGGTTCTTCTAAAGAGTATGAAAACATCAACAAAAATGAAAAATAAGAAAAATAAAAAAAATGAAGAATAAATAATGAAGAATGACAATTTGTGGAAAATACTTTTACTTTTAGAAAGCAAATGAAAATTAGCTCAGTATGTCGCGGATTTTTTTTTCTTTTACTACATTCAACTGACCTTCTTTTTATATGAGGTATTCTATATAGTTTACTACTAAATAACACAAAATAAATATTGTTATAAAAAATATTTCATAGAGATGCTCATATTTCAGAAAATGATTATTATATTTAGAGTTCGACCGAATATTTGGTTTCGTTTTCGTTTTCGGCCCAAAATCTGAGTTCCGAAAGAAATCTGAAACGATTTAATTAGATGAAATTCGTGTAATTAGAAAAATCATTCTGTGTTGCTGATCAATTGATTCAATTTTATTTTCAATAAAAATAAAAAGTTTTGGTCAGAGGCACAAAGAACCGACTCTGGCCCCGAAGATAAAAGTTACAAACAGGCTCACCATTTCAAAACTTTCTTAGTGGCAGGAGAGGGAGGGGGGGGGGGCAATGTTTTTTAGGTGGAAGTGGGCGAATATTTATTTTGATCTTGTGCACATCGGAGAAAAAATTCATACATTTTTATTCTAACATATAATTTTTAAATTAACTAAAGTACTATATATGTTCAATATGTATATGTTAAATATGTCTTACTTTAAGAATGTTGAAATGGAAAATAAAATTGATAATTAATAATTTCTAGTCTTAAAGTGTTGTCTTAATGCTAATGTTATTATTTCAGTCAAATTTAACAATTCTTTTTACTTTTATTTATTTTTTGTATCTGACCTTTAATGACTGATACGTGATACATGATTTACATATTCTTTCAGGGGGCAACTGCACCCCCCCCCCTCAGTTTTCCCAAAGAGCCATCATGTTTGCAAATACCTGCACATATGTATTCGCATAAAAAGAGGCTTGGGACTGTAGAAGGTTTTAAAATGAATAATATTGATAAAATATATTATTTTTAAATTACATTACTTTTTAATCATTTTATATGTTTATAACAATTTAATGAAATCTTCATTATTGAATTTGTTTTCCATTTTTTAACGCGTCGTTAATTAATTATTGATTATTGGTTGTCATAAAGTAATAAAGTATAAAAATTATACTATTATTTATGTTTTTTTATAAATTCATACACACATATACATGTGTGTTTGTTCGTTTGAAATGTGTTTATGTATACGTATAAGTAATTAAAAATTATACATATTTATGTATGTATTAATTACTTTAAAAATATTTTTGGACAGTCTCGTTTTCGCCCGAAACTTGGAAAATTACCGATATTCCGTTTCAGTTTCGGCCTTAAAAACCTGTTTCGGTCAAACACTAATTATATTTATATTCGAATAAGAGTACATTGTTTCTACTTTAACTTTGACAAGTTTCCCGAAAAAGGCGTTAAATTTGGTTAAAAACTGGGCAAGCTGTAAGCAAAAGAAATATGAAATTCTTTTGAAATTTTTAATTAAACTTTTATTTTTCAATATACGTTTTTATGAATATTTAAATACACTTCAAATAACCACTGCCTGAAAGCCTTAACGCGATCTATTTTTTTGTTTGTTTGTCCATGTATTCGATTTTATTTTACATGGTGATCGCAGTTATTATTATTTTTTATTCAATTTGTTGTGTTCGCCAATTACTCTCGTGATCAAAACTTTGATGAAAAATATGAGGTCAAACATGTTCTGTAATGTTTCTAAGTTTTCGAAGAAGTTATCAAATATTTCTGTAGCTATTTGACAAAACGTCTAAAGTCGAAAGTGTCCGGTGACCTTCAGCAATGTTGTCTATCTGTGTGCTTTTGTGAAAACCTACAAAATAACATTAAATGTACCATGCATCATTTTCTATAAGGAATATATTAATTTATTTTGATATAATGTATGCCAATATTATTATTTTGGAGATAGTACAGAATATTTAAATACTCTTCAAATAACCATTGCCTAAAAGCTTTACCGCGAGATATTTTAGTGTGTGTGTCCATGTAAATAAACAGTAACTGCTAAACATAACATTTTCTATAAGAAATCGTAAGAACGAGTATCATGCATACAATATATTTAATTTTCGAATATATATATATGTGTGTGTGTGTGTGTGTTTTATAGATAAGCTGTTAAAAAGTTTCTATTAAAAATGTGAAACTAAATATACACTTTTTTCGTCTTAGTACAATTGTATTACATGGTCCAGCATCCCATGCTGAATATAAATTGCAGCTATACCAACTGTATTCCAGAGTTGGGCATTAATCTCATTTATCCTCAATGTAATTACAAGTTAATTGCATGTAACTGATTATAGTTACACACATTCAAACACAGAAATTTTGTCAAATAATGGGATAGAAATGGTTCTGGCTACAGTACAGCAAGAATTATTTACGGCATGTAATTTTAACTATAATTAATTACATGTAATTACATTGTAATTACATCGCAGATAATTGTAATTACAAATTTCCCAACTCTGCTCTACACAAGGAAGAAAGTGAGAATGAGGGACACTTTCTGTCAAATACGACCATTTTTAGCGTAAGAGTTACACAAATGACTTTGTATATCTAAGGATCATAGCTTGACAATGATTTGAAAATTAAATTAAAAATTAATAGGGAAATAATAATGTTAAACTCACCACTAAATGAATTTTTTTAGCAATATGGACCACCGCTATAAATTTTAAAAATTGGGCATAAAATTCCCAAACTAATCACATAATTTTAACCTCCTCAGACCCCAGCATTTATTTTTATAATTTTTTCTACTTTAGTTATGAATTTATATTAATAGACTGCTAACTAAGAAAAATTTAACAGCGAAAAAAATGTAAACTTATTTTTTGTACCTTAAATTTGATGTATCCTATAGGATACATGGGGACTGAATGAGTACATTCTCTGACAGTTTGCTATGAATTGTTTGCATGACAAAAAGCAATGAAAAATAAGAAATAATTATGCATTTAATAACTTGATTACATTTTTCTACATTTTTTTTTTTATAATTAGTGTAAGAATTTGTTATAAAAAAGTCTTATTTTTTTCAATTGATGATATTTCATGAAGCAGTTCCTTTCCTTCGTGAAACAAAGATACATATTGCAAACGGTACATCGTGTTCTAGCTTTAGTAGAGTTACAGCCAGGATATCTGCAACATGATGTACTTGTTTGCTGTGGAATTTCAGGAAGGTGGGATGCAGACATTTTTCTTAATTCAGGAGATGGTTCAGGGCAGGGATTCCTTCTTTTCTTTTTCAGTGGAGACATAAACTCAATATCAGAATCTGTTTCTGAAACTTCATTATTCCTTACTGAATCAATCTAGTCATCCTTACTGTGAATTAACGTTTCAGCCACTCGTTCTCGAAATTCCAAATAATCGAAAGTATTTTTGTTATCAGTATGTAAATACCGTTCTGCTTGTCGATACTCTATCCACCCAGCAGCCAGTGAAAAATCTACAAAATGAAATATTGTTCTTACAGTCCACTTTCTTCTCTTTGCAGATATTTTATAGAAACTAATTATCCTATCAAGAAGATCAACTCCTCCCATGTTTGTATTGTATTCTTTTACAATATTTGGTCTACCCACATCTATGAAGCATTTATCCTTTTTACACCAACGTTTTTACCAACGTCTGTTGGTTCATTACCTAACGCTGACGAAGAAATAATTATTGGTTTATTATAAACCACTTTACCAATGCAATTTGATCATCATTTCGTATTAGATGGTCCACAGAATCCCTTCCAGTTTTTCTTAACGAAGCATCAGAAGAAAATTCTGCAGCTTTAGGAATATTTGATTTCTTTATCGTACCTGTACCTTGAAAACCTTTAATATGTAATATGTCAAGTAAAGGAACTGACATGAAATAACGGTCTGCAAATATATGCGATCCTTCAGGAAGATTTTCTGACTAGCGTACTATCACTTTCTCTCCAATATCTAGATTATCTTCACTTCCGTTAGCTGTGATTGTATCGTCTTTTCCTTCGTATAGAAAAAAATCTAGAGGTAAACCATCAAGGGTAGTTGCAACAAATTTTTTTAATCCACATGAATTTGGCTTCCAGCGAACGTATTGCCTCATAGTGGTATGCCTCCAAAAAGGTATCATTTGTTCATCACATGCAACTATTCTTGAACGTATGTTTGTTAAACACCCTCTTCGAACGGAATTAATTACAGGACTATTTTCCAAAATTTATCCTTCTCTCGATCTGTATCTGTCATTAAATCGTCTTCCACAACTTTCAGATTCTGGCGAATTAAAAAATAATGATCACGATTCATTTTGGATGCAATTAAATCAACTCTAGTATGCCTTGCCCAGTACATACGAATTCGTGGAAACTTTAGACATGACATTACAATGATATACCGAAAAAAATCTTAATTTCATGCAAGGAAGTGTTTAATTGCTTGTCTTTCTTCAAAACATTTGTCCAATTAGTCAGATCAGCTATTTCTGAAAATATACTATCGTCTAAATATTTTTAACACACTCTTTAGGATGTTTGCATGAGTAATTTACAGCTTCAGGTTCAAATTCTGGAGCTGGAGGTAAAGGCTCAAAATCTTCTTTGTGTATCCAGAACACTCTTCTTGATGAGTCATTACAATTGTATCTGCCTGTTTCTTCATCTTCTGACTGACTAGTCAGTTCATCACTTACAAACTCAGCTATCTCTTCATCCACCTCACTGTCTGATGACAATCCATAATTTGAATCTTCTAATAGTTGCAGAATTTCTGCTTCAGAAAGCCCTACATTTTAAAAAATAATAATGTTTCATCGTATTATTACACATGTAAAAATATCATTAAAAATTAGTGTTGAATTCAGGTGTTGGTCGGGGGGGGGGGGGGGGGGATCTTCCCTGGAACATTGAAATGTTCCCCCAGGAAGGTTTGAGATTTTATGCTTTTTAATAGACAAAACTGCAATTTCCAAACCGGATTTGTAAAACATCGCCCTGGAGCTGCAAAGATCCATCCAGAAAAAGAAAAAGAAAGTAAAGACCTGAAAAATCCATCCAGGAATCGAGGAATTTGGGCAGGGGAACCACCCCCTCCCCCGGAAAATTGAATTGTCCTCCCCGGAAGGTTTGAGATTTTATGCTTTTTAATGGACATAAAATCCATTGGTGCAGTGAAATTTACCTCCCGGAATTTTACAATGTCTCTCCGCCTCCCCCCCGGAGCAGCAGAAATCCCCCCCGGAGAAAAGTATCTAAATTCAACACGGATTAAAAGATTCCTGTTAATAACCTTAATTTATGTTCATTATAATAAATATTCATGCCAATTTTACTGTTATTTAACCCCAAAGTCTCTTTTAGACAACATAAAAAATTAACATTACGAGTTAGAGTCAATCCCCATGTATCCTATAGGATACATCAAATATAAGGCTAGTTCATACTATTAAAATTACACATTATTTAAAAATATTTTGTACTAGAATAAACTTCATTCATATATTTCTATTTTATTTCATAAATAAAGATTACAAGATTAATTATTTTTTAAATAATAATGCTTACCTTTTTCCCGACGTAAACTGCTAGCATTTTTGCTGCAAGCCATTTTGAAATAAGACATATCCCGCCAAATAAGTGCTCTAAGAATCAAATTTCTATTTTGCTTTAGTGCTGCCATACGATAGTTTCCATGCATACCAATTTCTATTTTTTAAACATTATTTTTATACGTGAAAAAAAAATGTAAAAATGTGTATCCTATAGGATACACGGGGTCTGAGGAGGCTAAGGACATATTATCACTCCCGTTTACAATTTAATTAATAAATTACGAGGAACCTCATACATAAGTTAATTCCATAAAAATATAAACGTAACATTTCAAACTTCTGTACCGCAGGCTAACAAACTGCAACACTGCAAATAGAGGCGTCTTAAATTTAGACACATATGTGACTGAAAAAGAATTTCAGTCACTTAAGTGTCTTAATCTGAAAATTCAGACACAATAGATGTCTTAATTTAAGATACATAAGTGTCTTAGTATGATCATGGTATATACGATCCGAGAAATATGTTGGAATTATCTACGAAGTGTCTTATTTAAAACAGTAGTTGAACATTTCTTTTTTGTACTTTTCTGAACAGCCAATCAGAGCATTGATTTCCGCGCATGTCATCTATGGTTCCTTCATGATATAGAAAGAATCACATTTTAAGCGTCGCCATTGCTTGGATTAAAAGAAATGCGTAATTATGGAGTATTTATCGAATGAAAGCGTAAGTCATATTTAATTTTAACTTTTTATTTCAGTAGGCTTGTATCTTATGAATATAAATTAAATAGTTTTTAAAGATTGATCTCTTTTTTTTTGTAGTTTAATGTTAGTTTTTTGATTTCACAAGCTGTCGTCTGTTATACCTTCTTAATGTAACGGTATAGAATATAATTGTTTTGATAATTAAATTGCAATGCTTTAATTCACCGCGCTTGTCTCCTGTGAATAAACGAATGAGTGATAACTTGTTTAATCTTCCTTTTCGATCCTGTGATCAAAAATATCCTAATTTGTCGTTGCCCAAAAGCAAAACGTGCAACATAAACAGATTTGAAAAGCTGAATGATTCATAGTTCCATTAAAGGGAGATAAAAACATTAAATTGAAGCCGTTTGAAACTGTATTTATTCTATGTTCTGTTTCTTCTGATTTTTACTGTTTATTGATTATAAACTCTTGCAGTTTATGTATCAGTACTTATTGTATTTTTTTGTGATTATTATTTTGGAGCTAAATATGATATTCATTTATGATTATGATATTCGGAAAAGTTTTCAGATTGAAAAAAAGCATTAATACTGTGAAAATTTTCTTTACATGTCACCGTTTTTAATCACAGTACTGAAACTTTTTAAAGATTTATTCTTATTATTGATGCTTTAATTTATTATTGAAAATCGGAAATTTTGATAGTCAAAGTTTCATATTTAACATTTACCAAATTTCTAAAAACATAATAGGTATTTCTTATACTATCATTCCGTAAGTTTTTTAAACATAGAACAAATGCAGAAACATTTTATTCATTAACTGCAATTTCTGTTCTTGTTTAACGGTATATTTATAAAGTATTCATTAATATTTTTTGAGTTTTTTTAAATTGGTACCTATATTATTTTTTTATTTATATGTAAGCCTTTTTCTGCTATGTTTTGTTCATGATTTTAAATTTTCAAACCTGAGAAATATCAGAAACAATTATGAAATTTCCCTTTATTGCAATCGCATATGCAACGTTTCTGATACAAACAATTATTAGTACGAAAAAAATTAAACATGATAATTTAGGCATAAATAAAAGTTGTTTATGCTTGATATAAAGTTTATAGATAAAACTGAAATAGTATATATTTTTAAAAGTTCATATTTACTTATATATTATATATCTTTTAAGCGATTAATAACTACTTTTTTTATATTCAAAGTATTTTCAAACAACTAAAAACAGTACATATTCTGTCATTTCTTTTCCTTTTCTTCTGTTTTCTAGGTTAATTTTTTCTTATCAAATCTGTAAAATTTATGTAACTCATATTCATAAGATACAAAGTTTACAGGAATAAAAAAATAAATATGACTTATATCCTGTTGTTCCATAACAGCTAAGGAATATGTTTAAAAGAAAAACTTTTACATATTCCACAGAATGTATAAAATTAGACACCAAAGTTCATTTTTAATTAAACAATAACAAAGCACCGTATATTCAAAAAATATTATGACACATGTTCACTACTTATAGTGACTAAACTTGTTTATTTATATGTACTACTTGAAATGTATATTTGAGGCAAGTTTTGAAACTAGCAGTAATTATTTTCTGAATGTTATTAAATTAGAGTATTTATTTATTATTTTGTATTTATAGTTAAATAGATCTTGTGATTATCTGATCTGTGTAAAACAATGCCTATTTGCCAATATAAATTTTTAAAAGATCTAGTTTTTAAATTGCATGAATTTTCTTTTTTTTTGAGGGGGGGGGGGGATTTTCTTTGCAATTCTCGAACATCTGATATTATAAATATCTTTATTTTTATCCACTGAGTATAATGAATATTTGAACTTTTAGAGTAAGTCAAGATTACAAATATATATATATATTTATCCATGTACCGTAAAAACCGTCAATAGGGAACACTTTGGGGCTGGGGAATTTGTCAGATAATCGGAGATGTTTCCTTTTGTGAGGTAAAAATATACAAATATGCATACATTGTGTATTAAAAAAGGTATTAGACGTCCACTTTTCAGAAATGTTCATTAACCTTCACAACGGACACTTCCAAATACCGGACACTCCTATTTAGTAAAAGATAATGCAGAGTTGCATTTTTTTGCAAAAGGACCCGATTAAAACATGGGCATGCTGGACAGTGTCCCGTCCCCCTACGATTTTAGGACTCAAAAATTTGATGTGCAATTTATGTATAGCTTATATTTTAAATCCATTTCGAAATTGTACTGATTATAATCAATATTTTGAATTTTTAAAGTAAAATAACGTTAAAAACTAAACAAATAAAAGAAATCTAATATTTAGATGAATATCTGTTTGTTTTTAATCTTGTTCTACTCCTGAAATTCAAAATTTTTAATATAATCAGTACAATGTCGTAAAAGATTTAAATTATGAGCTTTACAAAAATTGCATACCAAATTTGGAAGCTCCAAAATCAGGCTGTGTGGGGTGGGGGGACAAGACCACAGCTAAATATTTTTCTAGGATTCACCGTGGTCAAATATGGCTACGTATAATGCTGACAAAAATTGGTTGCGATTAAGACGTTTGAAGTGTCTGAAATTCAGACGCAAAAAGTGTCTGAAAAAATTAAGACATTTTAAAATGTCTGAAAATTGAACACACCGTTTCAGACACATAAGTGTCTGAATTTCAGACATTTCAATTTAGAGTGAAACTATTATCCCGAAATGACACTTGTGACTGATGTTTGAACCCTCCAGACGACGCTGTGGAAAAAAAAAATACAAATGTAGACTGAATCTTTGACAAACCGCAGCAAAATAGATGCAATAAATAGTCTCGTCCATGTTACAATTATTATAATTTAAAATATTCTTATCAAAATAAATATGATCTCGTATTAGTCCACTTTACATATAATAGATTTCAAAAGAAATTGTCTAATAAAGATGCATGAACTTTTGTATGAACATTCTGTAAGAATAGTTTGAAGAGCTAATGTTTCGGATGCATTGTGTGCTTATAAGCGCCTTTTTATTTCTATTCTTGTTTTCAGTGATTCATCATAACCACTTTCGTAAAAGTGAAGCACTTTCGTAGCGAATTAATGGGGAGAAATACATACAGTCTCGTCCATGTTATAATTATTATAATTTAAAATATTCTTATCAAAATAAATATGATCTCGTATTAGTCCACTTTACATACAATAGATTTCAAAAGAAATTGTCTAATAAAGATGCATGAACTTTTGTATGAACATTCTGTAAGAATAGTTTGAAGAGCTAATGTTTCGAGTGCATTGTGTGCTTATAAGCGCCTTTTTATTTCTATTCTTGTTGTCAGTGATTCATCATAACCACTTTCGTAAAAGTGAAGCACTTTCGTAGCGAATTAATGGTGAGAAATACATACATACTTAAATTATAATTGAGTGCGTTTTTCAAAGTTCATTTCAGACCTAAGTAGATTTATTATAAGCTAAGAAAATATGAAAACATTATTGTATTTTGCCTATTTTTACATAAGCATTTTTAACGGTGTATAAATGTATGAATATTTTAAGAATGTAAATTTCATTACTTTTATATATTAACAGAAAATGTAATGTGTGACCTACAACCCAAAGCGAATGCAAAATCCATAAATACTTTTCGGACTAATATATATCGCAAATGAGCAAAAGAATGTATAAATGGCTTTCATATAACGTCTATTTTTAAACAGTAATTTTATTTATGCTAAAAAAATTGCCCCGTCGCATGTCGTCCATCCGTCATCTCTTCAGCCTTAGATGGGGCAGTATGAGTTGAGAATATTATTATATGTAAAAAGTTAGGAAATGGTGTCGTGCGTTTAAAGAGGGGAAAATGAATGTTAAAAGAGAATGTCGACCGTTGTTCAGTACGAACAAGTGCCCGTGAACACTTACTTAATATGTGCGTCATTTAAAAATATTCGTTACATAAAAACTGTGTCACTCCGTTGTCTACTGTTTAGTATTGTCTATTAGTACAACAAACATTTACGAGATGTTGCATTTGGTTTGTGTTGAGCTTTTCGCTCACACTTATTACATTAGGGAAACTTAATTTTTGACTTATCCTAATACATTATATTGTGCAAATAGTATCAAAACGTAACATTCATCAATGTACGAGCATGCCTAAATTCACATATACTTATATGCTTCGATAAAATCAAATGTGCGTAGCCGTACAAATATTTAGATATATTATACGCGTTGAATTAGAAGAGTGCTTGAAATGAATTAATACTTCATGGTTATTAAAATATACAGAATATTCCTTATAACCCTTTAAGACCCAATACGCACGATCGTGCGGGTTAGACATTCAAATAAATGTTTGCTTCTGAATCGTATGTAATAAAAACTCGAATCGAACGATAGTTCTGGTTTGTAGATAGAATAAAATACCATTTTTTATCAACAGGTAGCGATTGCAGTCCATGCTTTACTTTCTACAGGCATGACTAACTTTGTTTACAAATACACCGGGTCTTAAAGGGTTAAGGAAACTCATCAGTTTTAAGCCTTTAAAAATTTGACATATTGTTTCTAATTTTTTTAAAAAATCAAACAGGTTTAAATTGAACATAACAAATCACATGAAGATCTCCAAATTAGAACTAGGTCAATTTGAAATTGAGAATGAGTAGTTTAACACATACTCCAGTTGTTTTTAAATTTGCATACTCTTTTCCTAAAACTGTGTTTCTGCTACTTGCGTGCATGTAAAAATTGCAGCCAGAATATTTTTATTTTGTGAGTTATTTTTTAAATGATCATAACTAAAACTTCCATTTGCTGTTTTGTGAATTAAACGATGCAAATTTCATTTTTTGCGATAGGAATGTACAGGGTTGTTATAATTAAAAATTGCCTATTCAGAAGGCTCTAGAGCCGGTTCTATGGCTCCAAACGAAACAAAATTTCAGTAGTACGTAGTTCAAGAGATCGAAAATCGAAAAAAAAAAAGTTAAAATTTTTGTCAATAGGTGGCGCTGCGCCAATATTTAAGCCGATATTTGCAAATTCCTTTATTTTGTAAAAAACAAAATACAGTAAATTTTATTTCACAGTTGGTAAAAGTAAACTTTTCAGATTCGTTATATCAATTTCGGTCAATCCAGATGAAACACACAAAATCACAAAATATCACCCAACGCTTGAAAAAGATCACATTTTATTCAAATTTTCGACGAACGACGTCAAAGTGATGTCGCAACTTCGAAAACTTGAAATACCCTTCTAACCACCTGACGATTTAAATCTTGCTGATAAAGTGTGTCTGTGATTTCTTTGACACGAGAACAGTTGATTGTTCCTGAAAAGCATTTGAATCTACACTTTGTGGAGAATGGTAACTTTGAAAGAAAAGGCACTTTTTGTAAAGTTATTTTATCAAGATAACAGCAACGCAGCTGTAGCTCTTCGAGAATTCCGGAAACTACAAGATGTTAGACGTGGACCAATGTCGGAACGTGGAGTTCATAAAATGATTAAAAAGTTCGAGGAAACAGGAAAACTCAACATTCTTCCTGGCAGAGGACGAAAAAATTTAGACATTTCTAGCATTGAAGATATTGCTACTGCTGCCGTGGATTTAGCAAGCCAGTCAACTTATGCATGTGTGCCAGCTTTTCGAATGAAGTCGATATGCCGATTTCCACTGTGAGAAAAGTTATGCGTCAAATTTTGCGCTACTATCCATACAAGATTCAGAGGGTGCAACAACTAATACAGGGTGATACCGAAAGTCGGTTATCATTTTCACTACAATTTCTTGCACGAAGGAATGTGGACAATTCTTGGCCCTGGAATATTCTATGGACTGGCGAAGAGCATTTTTATTTAAACGGACAAGTGAACACACACAACTGTCGAATTTGGGCGAAAGAGAATCCTAATGTTGTCCAAGAAGTCCCATTGCATGCAGCTAAAGTGACGGTGTGGTGCGGTTTCGCAGCTACGTTTATGATAGAGCCATATTTTTTTGAGGAACTAACATCCACAGGACCCATTACATGTTCCGTAAATGGGAGACTGTATCTCAATATGTTGTCAAATTTTCTGATTCCCGAGCTGCAACAGCGAGGCTGCCTTCAAAATATCGTGTTTATGCAAGACGGTGCACCACCGCACATTACTACACATCTTAACAAGCCATTTTACAGAAGACCGGATCATAAGTCGTTATTTTCAAACAGTCTGGCCACCACGATCGCCTGATCTAACACCATGCGATTTTTGGTTGTGGGGATTTTTGAAAGATTCTGTATCTAAAGACAGATGTCAGACAATCTCTGATCTGAAAGACAGTATTAGACTTCATATTCGCTCAATCTCACAGGACAGTTTACGCAATGCTGTAGAAAGCACAATTCTGAGAATGGAATGCGTTATTGAAAATGGTGGAGGATTCATCGAGCATGCGTAATGTTATTCTTCGTTATTTCCTCGTTGCCGAGCGACATGTTTTATTTTTGTTGATGCAGATTACATCACATTAAATTCTATTCATATTTCTGTATTGTTTGGAGTCATAGGTCAGGCTCTAGAGCTGTCTGATTAGGTGAATTTTAATTATAAAAATTCGCAGTTCCTCGAAGTTTGTTGAAACTTTTAAATTTGTGTGATTCGTCTGGATTGACTGAAATTGATATAATGAATCTGCAAACATCGCCTTAAATATTGGCGCAGTGCCACCTACTGAAGAAAAATGTAACTATTTTTTTTTTCGATTTTCGCAGAGCGCATCTCTTCAACTACGTACTAGTGAAATTTTGTTTCGTTTGGAGCCATAGAACCGGCTCTAGAGCCTTCTGACAAGGTGAACTTTAATTATAACAACCCTGTATTTTTAATGTGATACAGATACATCTTAAAGATCACACTCTAATCGCAACAAAAAATGGTTTGACATAAGAGTAGGTGGACATTGTAGGTCAGATAATTTTATACAAATCCGTGCAAAATTTCTATCTGCAGACATTTCATTTTACAATGCGCAAAGGTAGCAATAGACGCCTTTGAGAAAAATGCATTCAAAGTTAAACTCCAATTGGAGTCCGTGTTAACAAACACATTTTCCACTTCAAATTGACCCGGTTCTATCTTTAATATTTTCACGCGATTTGTTTTGTTCGATTCAGAATTGTATAAATCTTTAAAATATATAAAAAAAACAAAAAATAGATTTGCTGAAAGATGGAAACGGATGATTACCCTTAAATAACATTCTCCCACAGAATATTTCGTCATTTTGTTTTACAACACATTTTAATCGATATTTAAGTCAAAAGGCTAGTCTGAAAACAGAGCACCATTTAGGAACATGTAATAGATTGATGAAATGTGATGAGTAATATGAAGAAGTAATAAGGAAGAAATTCGTAATCTTATGTACCATGAACTTAACAAATTAATAAACAACCTACACTGATAGTAAAAGATGAATTTAGTACATAAAAATCCTCCGTACATAGATCCGGAAATTATATTAATTCAGACAGGCAAATCAAATAAACTGGCTATATTAAATAGAGTTGACTACAAGAGCAAAATGATAGAATGTGTTAACAATAGAACTATTATAATAATAGTTATGATAGAACAGCATAAATATACCTTACTTAACTCTTTAATGCATGTATTTTTTATTTTGTTTTGAAAACATTATATCTGAGTCTAGTTTTGTTAATTATCCACTAAAAAAATAGAGACAAAATTTATTTATGTTTATGTTGGACATAATGTCATAATGTCGCTCCCGATTTACATAACAAAAAATTCTCAGAAAATGACAATTTTAAATTATATACTTACTTTAAAGTGTTTACACTAAACGATAACAACTATTCAGGGATATAATTATTTTTATGTCGAGCACATTGCAAGCAGTATGAACAAATGGTGTTATAACCTCCCCGTGATAACAAATCAAAACAAAAACAGACTTCACGACCTTAAATGAACGTTATCACACGTAAGTAACACATGATAGTTCACCAAAAGACGAATAGAAAGCGCCAAACGGCAAAAAAAAAAGCATGTATCTCCTGAGTTACACTATGCATTTGAAGCTTATTAATTTCTTAGCTGTGATTAATAACATTGATTAATAACAAGTATACTTTGGAAGTTGAACAGTCCTTTATTTCTATGTACTTTTAATCCGGATACTCTTTTGTACCGTAATCTAAACCCGCCATGGTATGGAACATAATGTTTATAGAAAACCAATAGCCAATCAAACTACCATCCCACAAAATACTCAATCCCCTTTTTCCTAGAAAGTTTCTGCGTTAAGGCATTTTATTAAGATAACATACACATAGACACACACACATATATATTAGTCAAAGAGCCGGCAGCACAAAAACCTATGTTATCAAGGACAAGAAAAAAAACCTTTATTTTATGGGAGAGTAGAAGTAAGGGAATCTAATGGTCCATGTCTGCTGGAGGTGAAGTGGTGCATAAGCTAAAAATTAATACCACCAGTGGTTCACTCGTAGGTTTATTTATTACTCGTAGGTGTGTTTTCCTGCTCCCAGTCCTCCATGTTTTCATACCTTTGTTTGTAGGACAAACACAATGATAAAGCTACCAATGAACCACTGGTGGTATTAATTTTTAGCTTATGCACCACTTCACTTCCGGCAAACATGGATCATTAGACTCCCCTACTTCTACTCTTCCATAAAATAAAGGTTTTTTCTTGTGCTTGATAACATAGGTTTTTGTGCTGTTGGATCTTGGGCTAATATATAAATCATTATAAATAGATTAATTATAAAATTGGATAATAAAAATAAAAGGAATTTCAATTAAAAAAAAATTAAAGATATCTACTTAATATTTTCCTAGGTTCTGTGAAAGATTAAAATATCAACTTAACAGAATCATTATCTATCTTATTGCAAAACCCTCTCTATAATTAAAAAACGAAGTTTGTTGGTATATAGATTAAAAAAAAACTTATCAACTATCGCGTACATATGAAATTCCCTTCACCAAAACCGATGGATGAATATTATACAGGAATGACGAATAGAAAGTTTAAAACTAGGATGAAAGAACATACAGCCGATATCAAATACAACAAGAATATTAGAGCTTTAGCTAGATCATACAGCATAGAACCTTTACTGATTAACTTTAAAAAGAATAAAATACTATAGCTATCAAGATTTTATTCTCTATTCATTATCCGCGAATCAATGCAAACCTATATGCAAAACGCGACATGTGCAATGAATCAGACTCCTATGTTACCAAAAATTTTGCGGTAGATGCTGCATAATTTTAAAAATAAAATAATATAAATTACATTAATGGATGATCATTTTTGTTAAAGGACCTGCTTTCGAGATACATGATATGTCGCGATAATTATTTATCAAGTACATATTTCTGTTTATTAAAAAATATGTACGTTTTTATATTTACACTTTTAGCATGCATATATTTTTTAAATAAAATAAAGGCATTTAGTCAAAGGCTATAGATAACGACAGATGATCATATTGTTCGCTAATGATCGTAGTCAATGTCATTGTAGATTTAAAAAAAATTAAATCTGAAAGTTATTGCAGACGTTTCAAACATTATGCTATAGACTTTCAATGGACTATTGGTGGAACTTTGAAAATGCTGGTTAATTTTAAAGTACCAATTGGGAAAATTTTATGAGAATCATGAAATTGAAAAACAAATTATGGCACCTAAACTTCCCAGATTTAAGTCATATTAAAATTTAACTAGTTATTAATAAAAACAAAACTCTTTCTAAAGAGAGATAAACTAGTAGTTTTGGAATGAAAACTCACTGTTTTGGATTTATGAGGCAATATGTATTCATTACCTTTGGAATCTCTTTTTCATTTAGTGAAAAGTTAGATTAAAGTATAAACGATTGTATTTTCCGTAAATTAAAGTTTCTTGAACAAAATACTGTAAGCTATGTTGCAATACATTGTTTCGTAACTAATCTTTTAATATGTTGATAACTTTTATGTTTCGTAATGTGCATACAAATACAAAAATGTGTTACATAATTTTTAACGCTTATTTTTAGAAAAACTTATCTTTGTTATTAATGTAAAATACATCATTAAAACTTTTGAAGAAAGAAAGCTGTTGCGAAATAGGTAGAGATGTATGAATTTTTCAATGTTTTGCATGGCGTTTATTGCAGAATACTTTAATAATGATTTTATAGAGAAGTCCGCAAAAAAGAAGAATGGCTATAATTTTGCTTTAAGTTTGTACAATGGAGAAAATGACCGTTTAAATCGCTGGAAATTTCTTTATAGTTTGTGTTTGGATTTTTATAAGGGCACATCTACATATATAAATTAAACCCAAGTTCAAAAGCTTCAAGGGCTATACCGTCGCCTTTGCTTTGTTCCGGGTGCAATTTTACATGCTAATCAGTGCTGCCGGTGCGCTACTTTTTAAAAATTCAGATTTCTTGATTTGCACCACTTCTTTGAAATCTTAAATTTTCCCTTGTTTTCGCCTTAATTAATATGTCATTAACTAAGGCGAATTTTACCATTTAAGAAAGTGGTGCCAATAAAAAAATCTGGATATAAAAAAGTGGCCCACTGTCAACACTGATGCCAATACCAACTAGTGGGAACTAATAAGTTGGCTGTGATAGGGCACAGATCCTAGAGATTAGTTTAATATTGTAATAAATAGGAGGTAAGCATTCATTAGAGCCATAATTTTATTACATTTTTAAGTTCAATATGTGAAAAATACTTTTATTAGTTTTGAATGATAATTTAAGGCAAGCTTTTCACTGTTTTTTTTTTTTTTTTTTTTTGAAATCCAGTATTCCAGTAAAAAAAAATTTCCATGCTAGGTTTTATAAACATTTGCATGAAAAATTACTTTCCGGATAGATTTATACAAAATTTGTAAGAAAAAGCTAAAAAGGAAATTTTTCTTTGAAAAAAGCGGTATTTAAAAAATCATCCGTGTCTGTTTGAGGCGACATAAGTTATTAAATGCTGAACAAATCAATGTTTTCTATTTTTCATTGCTTTTGCCTTTAGGTAACGTAAGAATGTAAAAATTATTTTGTATACACACCTTCAAGAAAAGTTAATTTATAACATTAGTATATAAAATAAAAAAGAGGGAACATTTTGCAATCAACTTTATCCTGCAACTTTTAAAACGGAAATTATGACTTGCGTTTGCACATCTATTTTTACTTTTATAAGTTTCTTATTTATAAAAGAGAACTGTATAATGTATTTACAGATATCCCTTAGTGATTTGAATACAAAAGTAATATGTTTTAGAAAACTGCTTATCAATAACGTACCTTAAAAAATGAAAGCAATTTATTTAAAACTAAGATTTTAGTAAAGCTACCTGTAGTTTGAATGATAGACAGACATTTTAATATCGTCAAAAATTTTGTTCTTACAGAAAAGAAAATCAGTTTTCAACAAGTTTACTGAAAAAGTATTTGATATATTTTAACCCTTTCTAGTGCACTTTATATTCAAGTTCCTTTCACATATCTTACTAGCACTTTTATACTTCCGTATCGATTTCATGTCACATCTTTTGACTTTTTTTTATGAAACATCGTCTAAACCTCCACTCAAAACTCTAGCTGTCAAAATAAGAGAAAGGACGGAGAAAAAAGGAAAAGGAGCAGTCTAAAATATTAGGGAAAAAAGAAATCCCGGATCGAACATTTCTCTTTCTTTTTGATAGAATTATTTGCAATGGGCAGTAAAATGGTTTTCGCATCAAGATCTCAGACACTGTATCCATGTTCCTTAAAACTGTGATACAAGTATTTAGAGATTTTGAAAGCATCACAGTATAGTTACTTTATTTTTGAAAATAAGAGATTTGAAGTTCAGATTCAATAGTTTTTGGTAGTTTTAGAATTTAACGAAGTAGACTGTTCAACGTAATTAAAGTAAACAAAATGCATTAATTTTTTAGGATTTGTTTGGCATATAATAGCTCTTAGTATTAAAATTTGAAAGATCAATTTAGTCATTTTTTTGAAAATGGTGACAAAAAACTGAATAAAGCTGCACATATCTAGTCCACCCGATTGCTTAATGCACTACGGTCATCATTTACACATCGCTCACCCGCAAGAAAAGTGACACATCTCGACAAAAGTAAATTTCACAGGAGAGGCAAAAAAAATTTGCATGATTTTACTGTAACATGAAATTATAGCACTAAGCTCTACATCCAGGAATGAAAACGTGCATAAAAGCATATAACCCTTAAAAATGAAGTCGTAGGATGAGGTTTGGAAGGTTGGGTAATTTTATCTCCCACACAAACCACCCGTCTTCTGTGGTCAGAAATGGACATATAGCGTAATAAAGTGATTTTCCGCATAGCTACACTTATGAAACTATTTGTGTAGCAAGACTCACCTATGACAGACATATTAGTGGAATAAAACGTAAGATGAATTTTTGCGAGATGTGTCACGTTTCTTGCGGGTGAGCGATATGTGCATTAAACAGACTGGGGTCTCCTTTTTAGGTGAAATCTAAACACGCTTATAGCCTCTAATCCTAAACAGAATTCGCACCCTTCATTTCTTACTTGTAACCTAAAACTTAACCACGAGAAAAACAGATCACAGATTCAGTGAATCCACCATAAGAAAAAAAAATAGAAATTTAATGTCTTTTTGCTCGTTTATTCGCCAGAAGTTATAACAATTCTCTTTCCGTTTCATGGAATTATTTTCGTGAAAGCTATAGCCACATTATTTTTAAGAATAATAGATTTAAAGTTGAATTTCGTCAGTCTTAGTGTGTTTCAGAATTTAATCCAGTATGCTGGTCAAAATCTGTACTCATTTTCGAACATTTTTCATACCTATATTATAAAGGACAAACTTGTCCGTTCGTAACGCTGGCGTCATTTTGATGTTGCAGATGGTAAAATTTTCCTTGTATTGCAACTTTCTTAAACTTCTAAATATCGCTCACTTTCAATTTTTTTCACCGTTGAATCAATGTACTTATAAATGTAACGGGTTTCAAAATTGTATAGCTATTTCTATGGCTTGTAAAATAACATTTAAGCATGAATTTTTTTTAATTAAAATCTATCTTTACTGCGTGAAGACGATTATGAAATATAAATCCGTTTGCACTTAGGTTAATATAAATAGTTGAGCATTTGTTTCCGGCTGATATTCCATAACAAAGTTAAAACATTATTAAAAATATATAATAATGAATGAAGCTTAAATGATCAAAATTAAAAAGGAATGCTGTAAGTAACGAAATCTTTGATGATTTCTTCGGTGAACTCATACGAAAGTATCGCTTTTAATAAATTTCAAAATTTTATTTGAATGCAAAATTGATATTTTTCAAATATATATATTATTTGTGACATCAGTGGGCTACCTAAAAATATATATTAATAAGATAACTTGAGGTAAGATGCCGTGTTGTACAAGATATCGTATCACTTTGTTTTCATTTGAGCAGGGGCTGTAGGGAAAGGCTTCTCAGTTGTAAGGAAGAGGGTTCCTTACTGATAGTTTAATTTCCTTTTGCGTTCTTTTTAAAAATTTTTAAATGTTGCTTTTTGATTGCTATTTCTTCTTAAAATTTCTGGTAAGTGTCCCGAACCTTTTACGTGACTTCTTTCTTTACCTATATAAGTCTTAGTTTAAACACCAGGGAAATAAATTTGATGTTTTTAGAGAGTACTGGTACCTGGCCTTTCTGAAAAGCATAAATGGCGGCCGGTACCCGCTTCCTCACGAAAGTGGGGGGACCGACGTCTTTTCCAATACTTTAATATGAGTCGACGAAATTTTCTGGGGTAAGAGGTCGGTTATTTTTCTTTGGGGTAAGATGCCTGTTATTTTCCGTTACGCTCAAATGCCTGGTTGTTTCTTTAAATTACTCTTGGCTATTAAATAACTTATGGACGATTTTAATCAGATAATTTAAATCAGTGATAAACTGATTAAAAAAATTCTTTGATTAAATTCATAAATTTTCTAAATGTTTAAAGTAATATAAAGTAATATTAAAATCTAAGGTCAACATAATTTGAAAGGTTTCTATATGTATTCTGTAAACTTTATTGACCTTATCAATAATTGTTTAATAACTGTTAATTTTAATCATTGCAAAAAATTTGATGTTAAATGCAGTTATAAATAATTTAATGTAAATATCGGTAGTATGTAATCTAGTTTTAGATAACTAGGGGTTTCTGCCCCTACGAGTTACGCTCGCCAACCTCCACCCAGTCACCGCAGACTCTTAAAGCACAAAAATTTGATCTGCTTTGAAAACGATTACGGAAGATTAATTCGGAATAAAACGGCTAGTGGCGATCTCCTGTAATCAGGTTTTCATTAATTTCTCTTTAGATGAGGCATTGTAAGGCCGAATCGATTGCTGTCAAGACGCTAACGGCTATTTCCGCGGTTAATTGAATAAGATTAACCCAACAATTTAAAATTATCTTGCATGAAATGGCTAAATAAACAATTTTATAATGGCGCTATAAGAAATTTATTTTAAATTAGACATTTTAAATGTATCGTTCTAAATATGACGTAATTTTCACCAAAGTTTTTTTTTCTCATTTTAATATTCACATAAAAATAATTTTATAGGTCTATAAAAGACAAACTAAATTGGTGTGACAATAGCAATTGCAAATTTTCAGGTGTCCAAGGCCTTTCAAGGAATTAGATAAGAAGAAGTCAAAGGCTACAAAAGAGAGAATATTCAACAGACGAGGATATGGGTGATGATTGAATTCCCTACCTAGATTCAGAAGATGAGGAATTTTTTTTTTTTTGCATTGGATAGCCAAGATCCGTTTCTACATCGCACCTTTTTTACTTTTACTATTTTGGTTGCAGATATTTTTTAGAATGACACATTCATTTTCAGAACCGGTTTTGAAAGGGAAAGTAACTTTATAAAAAATATCTGCGACCAAAATCGAAAAAGTAAAAAAGATGCGATAAAGAGACGGACCTCGGCTATCCAATGTAAAAAAAAAAAATAAATAAATAAATAAAAATGTCAAAATGCAAAAGAGATATTAGATAAATCCCTCCCCATAGGATTAGCATTAGCTCGTGAGTGTCTTCGCCGGCAGGGACAGGAGCCTTAACCCACTACATACTGTACTTAACACTTTCATCGCGAGGGAGGAGATAACTCGTCTTCCAGGGATATTAGCTATCAATCATGGAAAATCAATTTGTACCGGAAAACTCTGTCATTTAATTATTAGACATTGATTCCGATATCTAATCTAATAATTACCGGGCAGAATTTTCCGGTGCGAATTGATTTTCCCAAACGGACACGACATTTTATTATTTTTTATGTTTGTAAGGACAAATAAATCATTAGAGTGAGATTCATATTGATATTGAAATGATATTGATTATTTTTTTAAAGTAAAGTAAACAAGTTTTAAATGAATTTGTGTTTCGTTTCAATTTTAGCGCTGCGAGGAGCGGCTCAGGCTCTTAGCGCAAAGGGTGGGACAAAGGCGCGCCATTGTCGCGATGAAAGTGTTAAGGATTAGGTGTGTCCCCATGGGATATATCGTACATTGGTGTTTCTTAGACATAGAAACTCAAAAATATGTTTATAATCAGTCCTTAATCTACTGGTGAGATTATTCACGTAAACCACCGAGTAATCACCGAGAACCTGCCACTGATGCAAAAATGGCGGCTGTCGAAAACTGTTATTTTAAGCGTTTGTACGATCCACTACACTTTGACACAAGTATTTCCTATCCTTTGACTTATTTAATCTCAGAAAACTAAGTCGGAAAAAATTTACAGCCTATATCCGATTTTTAAAATGTTTTTAACAATAAATTTTAATTTACATATGGGAAATAAAATTTCCCCGACGATAACCTTAAACTTTACTAAGTGAAGTTTGTGGATTGAAAATAATTATTTGATCTAAAGATTATAGACAAGAAATTATGGTAATACAAAAAGTGTTTTGACATACGATATGTGAAGCAGGGCAATCAAGTACAAATTGTGCAGCGTGCTGCAATTTCATGAGGAGTTACAAACGTTTTCATCTTTATTTCATTTAATATTGAGATTTCTGTTTGCCTTTCAGTTTTCATCAGGTTTTCATCCTTTAAATAATGCTGTAAATTGTATGTGTTTTAATATGTTTTAACAGGTCGCAATAATAAGAATAAAGGGCAAAAATTTTAAAATTCAGTAAGAGATTTTTTATTTCATATGAAATTCAAGAAATAAAAAAAAAACACGATGATGTTACAGTCACAAAGGCTAGACCAAAAAAAAAAAAAAAAAAGCAACAATCTTATTATACAAATAGCACAAAAATTAAACTGCAGTTAGAAAAAAAGACAATGCTCAGATATAGAGAAAATAGAAATTAATTAATAGAAAATTATCGTCAATATGCTTATTTTCCCGTGGGCAAGATTACCAAGGTCGGCGGTTTTTAGGTGTGTTCGTAATTATATAAATACCTAGCACCTATAGTGGTCGTCTGGTCTGTCCCTCTGTCTGTCCGTCTGCCCACATATAACAGCGCTAAAAGTACCCAACCCAATGGTTTAAGATTTAATATATAAAATCATTGTAGAATATTGTCTAGTCATTTCAAATTTTCTGAAAATCGTATCAAAACTTCAAAAGATATTAGTAAAAGTTTTCTTCATTCTATTAAACCCTATCATACGTAATTAATTCAATGATATCCCATGATAGGTAATGATTCTAGTTGCCATGGTGATGAAGTCCTATTTAAGATGGAGTCATATTATTCCCGTATAACTGAATTTAATATGTATAATCGTAATAAATTTTGAATTCATGCATTTTTGAATAAGAGTGCAACAGCTATTTCACAAAGATATGAATATTTATAAAACTAGTTATAGTACGAATGCACCCCATTTGCCACGTTTGACGTACAATTTCCGACTTGTTTAAAACATTTTCTATCGCTATTTCTAAACAGTATTCTTGCCGTTAGATTTTTAGTAGAAATCTGGATGTAGCACATTTCTGTACTAACGAAAAAGGATTTGCTGGGACATCGCATTTTTATTTTTCCTTTAGTTTTGGGCTTTGTTATTATAAACTTTTCTGGACTCTACGTTTGGTAACGTTTCCAGTTTTGTCGAAATCTGAAATTTTCAAAAAATAGACATCGCACATCTTTGAGTTGTAATTTTTTTAGAACTGAGCGAAGATGTGTCCTGGTTTGGACTGAATCCTTTTGATCTAATTGTCAATTATCTACCATTTGAGCTATCTAAACGTTGCACCAGCCGCGAAAATATTCGCTCACAATATACAATAATACCAAGGTTTCTGGGTTCGAATTCCAGCCTGGACACATTTCCGCTCAGATGGGAAAAAGTACAATTCACTTGATTATTTACCAATCGTATGATTGTGTTTAAAAGTAATTAATTAATAATTAATAGCAGATCTGTGATGTTAGGTGTCTATATTCTTATTTATAATTGAGTAATGCACCCATTTATGATACAACTCTACTTAAATTAAAGCGAGTAAGTTCAGGTATTACTTTTTTGAGTAGATTTTTTTAAACAGTGCATAGTAGTATCTAAATATATTTTCAGGGAAATAGAAATGCGTAAAAGTATACATTTGTTTAATTTTAATTGCTATCTTTTATAAGTAATCCGCATCGAAATACCATTTAAGTATTTTCGAAAAAAAGTCATAGAAAATGTTTGCCAAAGTCCTTTTAACTGATCTCAAAGGAAACAAAATCAACTTAGAATTTCAACACCTTACGCAAAGAATACATTAGTCTACTTGAAAAAAGTTTTCTGAAGTGGTTTAAGGAGGAAGGAGTACTTTCTCGCTCCTCAAACATCACCTACATACTGAAAAAGTAATTACTGGTGCATTTCAGAGATAAGGTGCGAATTACGGAGTGTTAAGTAGCAAGTTCTGTTCTAATTAACTGAAAGGGGCAAAAACTGAGTGAAGATTGACAAATGTAATATTGGATCTTCCCAAAACCACAAAAACAGTGACGAATTAAATAACCTATTTATTTGTGTTCCTGAAAATATCAGTTTTATTTTGATTAAAAATATTTTTTGTGTAATCTTTAAAAGATAACACTTTGTAATGTTGATTAATTTTATTGAAAAGACTTTCTAGGTTAAAAAAAAGATATTCCTCAAAGGGGAAAAAAAAGGGCAATTTAAATGAATAATCGGAATAAATTTGCTTTTCCTTTAATGCTTAAAACTTTTTTTAGTTTGTTTTCATAATAATATGTAATATCTAAAAAAATGTCAATATTTATTTATTTTATAACACATTAACAATAAGAATGTTGTATAAATAGTTTTTGAAAATTTTGCATCTCTCTGTTGATTAAAATATATTAGTGCTATGAAAATATATACAATTCTATAAAATTTTGAAGATATTATTATTTTTTTGTAATATTTAACATGCTAATTAAAAAAAACATGATGTAACAAAAATGCTCATTTGTTTTCTAGCTGGCATAAGTGAAAATTTTTCAGTAGAATACATTTCTAAAAGTGAACATTTCGCTATAGATTCTGTCACATATAAATATTGTATGTAAATTATCTTCATAAATATGCGTTCATGGTACGTAAATAGTATCTTATTAATTTTTTTAATAATTAAGCAATATTTATTACTCCCTAACGTACAAAAACAAAATGTTCAGTAAGTAAAATAGAAAAGAGCACCCGGACTAATATTATCGCATAACCAGAATTAGATGTGATTAGATGGCAAAATAATAAAAGTGACATTCAATTAGAAATCAGTGATGTATATAAATATTTGTTAAATAAAAAAACTTAGGGGCCTGTTTAAATGCTGAAATATGCACATTTCAGACATTTTATAGTAGTACCTATAGGAATACATATCTAGGATTTAAAATTATATAAAAATTTGCAACTTATTTTAACGAGTAGTTTCGGAAATATTTAATATTAAATTTTAAATAATTTTTGGAAAGGTTTCAAAATTTAGTGTATTGCCATATTTCGTTGAACAAATAGGTTTTTTTTTTTCAAATGCAATTTGATATATCAGACAAATTTATTGTACTTAAACAATATTCTACTACAGCTAAGGTATGAAAATTTCTGTTAAACACGGTCCCTAAAGATTTCGAAATTACATGTTCATTTGTATCAAAGTGTTACTTACTCAAATTTCTAAACTAGCAGCTTCGCAACAACAAAGTACGTATACAATACCTATTGATTTACGATTCTCATAATAGGTTCCTTCTAAATTTAATAGAACTTTTGTGATTGAGGGAAAAGTTAAATACGTTTTTGAAAGGGGTATGCAACCTGTCCCTAATTGGAAATACATACAATAACATGAGTAGCTATATTTTTCAGGACTTCATATCGTAAGTCCCAATATGTTGGTTTGTGGGAATTTTAATTTTTTTCACGCGCGCTTTATAACCTTCAAAGACTCAGGCAGTTTCTAGTAACATAAAACGCGGGTGGCGTACTGTATGCACCAAGGAATTTTCAAACATAAATAACAACTTGTAATGATATGCTTGTTTAGTGCAATTTTCAGTAGTAGTATAAAAATAATAAACCACAAATTCATAAAAAAAGATTTAATTATAACTAAGAGCTACTACACTTGTCACGCGAAGAAACGAGAACGCGAATGTTAAAACTGTGTGAGACATCTTTACAGTTATATCCAGTGATGGGATTCAAATAATTTAACAACCGGTTCGCTGTCCGAATGATTTTTTATGTACAAAAATGAAAGAAAAATGAAGCATCATACACAGATTATGAAACACTTTCCAATATTATAAGAACATTGTTAAAAAAACTTTGATCCTTTGGTATGGTGAAAAAAATAATGAAACATGTTGCCCTATAAAAGGACGTTAATAAATATTCGGCAATCATGAAACCCTGATCATAATTTCTATCAGAAAATGCATCAAAACTATAAACAATATAATATAAAAATAGCAGAAATGTAAGTTTAAGAATTAACCCGTGTTCATGACCTAAAGTTGTATATAACATATTTAGAAAAATATTATCCATGCTATAGCTAGTGAGACAAATTTTTGCAAGACCAAAACTTCTCGAGTTATGAAATTTAGAAATTTTAGGAATTTTTACCATTTCTTAATACAAAAAAAAAAAAAAAAAAAAAAAAAAAAAAAAAAAAAAAAAAAAAAAAAAAGCAGGTCAGACAACGCTGAAAATTCGTAAAATACAAAGTATCATGATTCGGCAAGTTTAGATCATACAATGGCTTTTCATTTGTTAGAGCTGGAAAAATATTTTTCTTAATATAAATTATAAGACTAGAAGAACTTATCAAAATTTTGGATTTGTTACATTTACGAAAATAACCACTTTCATTTAAAAAACTTCTAAGATACGAAGAACAATATAAAAAAGTGTGCAGTTGGAAGTATGTATCTAAATCTGACGATTTGAGTATTAGCTATAGATCAGCGATAACAGGGAACATTCCGTACCAAAGCAAAGTACCGTTTATTCGAATAATAGCGTTGCCTGGGCCCGTCATGAATGACCCTTAACACCGAAAGCGAGCGAAACCGCGAAGAAACACCCAGGTTTTCATTGATTTCGTCGAAATTTCACACATTTATTTTGTAAAAAATATTTCTACCCGTCTGAATGTTTCAAAATTTTTGTAGATGGTGTATAACTGATCCAGTGAGAATCTCAATACCATCTGAATTTGAGATACTCTTAAAAGATTGTGTTCAAATGCGGTCGTTTAGTTACTTTTAGCGTAGAAAAATATCGTCTCCTTGAGGCGCGAAATGACCTGCATTTGCCGGTGTATTTGTAAGGGTTAAAATTGCTATTTCTTAAAACCGATTGTCCCATCGATAAGAAGATGGTTTCAGATTTACGAACATATTATTGGTTTGTCAGTACCTCTAAATTTTTGCCCTGAAGGAGAAAAACCCGAACGAAACACTCAGATTTTTGCAAATTTCGTCGAAATTTTCACACATTTTATTTTGTAAGAAATATTTCTACCCGTTCGAATGTTTCAAAATTTTTGTAGGTGATGTAAAGCTGGTCTATTTGTTAAGATGCTAAAGAAAGAATACGGTCGTTTAGTTTTTAGCGTAGAAAAAATATCGTCTTCGTGAGGCGCGAAGTGATCTGCGTTTACCGGTGTATTTGAAAGGGTTAAAATTCATATTTATTTTAAACCAATTGCACCACCGATTAGAAAAGGATTTCACGTTAAGAGCATATTTTTGGTTTGTCGGTACCTCCAAAATTGCGCCCTGGAGGGGCGTTGCATTAAGGGAGAAAATTTTTTCGGAAAAACGACCTTTTTTGAAAATTGTTTTTCATGCGGTTAACTGCGATATATTTTTTAATTGATTGCGGCATTTGAGACGTAGATCTTTCAGCATATGTCTTTCATTTTTAACTTTACTACTAAGCGGTTTGGCCGATGTAAGTTAATAAAAAATGACAAAATACCCCCGAAATTTCTTCTTTTCGTTATTCATTATCAACTGATGCGTAAATAAGGCTTCTGAGCGTACACCAGAGTTTTTTCTTTCTCGCAAGGACTGAGTTCAGTTTTTAATGAGAGTGAGTTGCGATTTTAAAATAATAACTCAACTAATTATTAGAATTTTAAAATTCTGTGTCTCAGGTGCATCAAGAGACATTTTGAGCTAGCCTCACAAAAATTTTCAGACTCGCACATGCCGTAGATTTTGCTAGCCATCGCACACACACAGGCAGAGGAAAACTTTCTTTTATTAGTATAGATAAGTAGTTAGTGTAATTTTCAATAACCTTACTATATAACTGGGATTAGCCTAGGACTGTCAATTTAGTTACCAAAATTCTTCAAAATTTCTTTTAAGTTGAATTTTCTCTTACACGACTGATGAAGAAAAAATATATTATTGTTCCAAATGAAATATTATTTTATTAAATGAAGTTAATCAGGACTTATCACAAAGTTATACCTACAAAACAATGTTGTGCAGATGAACATTTAAAGAAAGCAAATTAATGTAAATGCGGTTTTCGCATTTGAAGTATCATTTTAACAACCGGTTCGCCGAACTCAAGACAAATTAACAACCGGTTCTTCCGAACCAGTGCGAACCGGCTGAATCCCACCACTGGTTATAACGTTTGTGTTTTAATATTTTTAATGTATATATATATATTGCATACGATACCTGAATTTCATATCTATTGTTGTGCGTTTGTACTTTTCGATTTTTTTTTTATATGAAGATAGTTACCTTTCAGGGGGTATGGGGGGCAACCGGGTTCAAATTGAAAGTGTCCGCATATAAAAAAAACTGTAACAAAAATTGGAAAAGTACAAACAATTAACATTAGCTATCGACCTCAGGTATCCTATGTTAAAAAACTGATTAAAAATTAAAATACAAGCGAGAACTATGTAAAGGTGTCCCACATATGTTTAACATTAGAGATCGAATTCCCTTGTGGAACTAGTTTAAGCTCTTAATATAGCACAAACGGTTTGTAGTAATATAAAATCGCAGATGGCGTTCTCCTTACGCCAATGCCTTTTAAAGCCTAAATATAAACTTTCGACGCTATTCTACAGTAATAGACGTCACATTTGTTAAAAAAATTATTTAATTAAGAAATAAAATAGAATAAATTACATAAATACATGGGTGGCATATTCTGTACGCCGTCAGTGGTGACATACCAATAAAAAATAATGAAAGACAGCAGAAAAAAATGCGAACTTCAATTTTAAACATTGGTTGACTACTGAAATGTTTTTGGGAAGAGTGTAAATGAATCGCAGATGTTAATCACGTAATTATTTTGAAACTAACGACTGTTATTTTATTGAATGCCGCACTCAGTACGTCGTCCGTGTTTTTCAAGATTAACTGAGTTTCAAAATGAACAAATTGATAGTGTACGTTATATTATCCTATTATATCTTTCAACGCATTAGTAGATAGATTTCTGGATCCAAGTGTGAATTCATTTTTATAGAAAAAATAGTCGAAATAAAAAACAATTATATAACAAAATAAGAGTTTATCCTGCATTCATCCTTGTCGATAGCATAATCCCATGTTAAGTAATCAAGAAATATTAGAACACGATTACGAATTACGCAAAAAATTTTTCGAAATTCAGTTTTCAGTGTTAGAACATTTTGAGGCCAAACAACAAAATTTGTTCTCTGTGTGCTACTGTTAACCAACAGACAATATGAACACAGGATTCTTGTCATCTAAAGGGATTTTGAAACATCCATTTTCAACATTAGAATATTGACACTAAATATCATAAATTATCTTTCTGAATCTGAAGTTTCTATGGATATGAAGTAAAAATGTTTTTCATTTTAATAAATACTTACAGTTTACGAAAATTACTTGTACTAAACTTAGAACGTCGGTATAAGATTTTACATTTTATATGTTCTAAAAGAATTAGGTAAAAAATAATGCGTTTTATTTCTGATGTCATCATCCTTTTCCTATGCACACATAAAACAAGTATCATTCAAAATGCTTTTGAACAGGCTTTTGCTATAGTACACTCACATTTACTTATAAACGTTGTTTGATTTAAAATTGCAGTGAGAAAATTTGTGTGTGTCCACTGATAATTAAAACATAATAATTTGTAATCCTGCTTTGCAATTTCTCCATATTCTAACATTTCGTGATTTTTGACGATTGGTAAAGCGTTCCCTTAATAAGCATATCTGTGGCATTGTTCGGGTTTTACGGCAACCAATTCCTCTTTATTTTGTGGCAAATTAAAATACTTAAAATCCAATTCTATGAAGTGGAACCATTATTTGAAATGTAATTCTTATGGTTGAGTATCATCTTGAAACTGCACCATTGCAGAGCGAATACATGTAAGAGTATGTCACTTTTGTGCATCCAAACTTCGTTAGAATTCTCGTATTATGAAGTCATTGAAAGTCATTGAAGAATAACAGGATAAAGATGTAACGAGTTTTGAATTTTAATTGATGATTTTATTTAAATAATGTACTCTTAATAAGCATGAAGAATAGAGAGCTTTCGAGAGTCCAACATGATAATCAAATATTCTTTACAATTTAAATATTATTAAAATACAAAAAAAAAAAAAAAAAAGAAAGCATCAGAAATATCAGTGTTTTGAGGATAAAAATATGTTTTGAATGTTTAAAAGCAATCTTGAATTGTTAAAAGAAATCTATTAAAAAAATAAGAAGCTGAAACTATTCGTTTTCATTTAAGAGCAATTGTTTCCTGAGCAAGTATATGACGTGATAAAATGCAACTAATTTTATGCAAAATTAACACTGTTAATAAATATAATCTCAGATCACACAATATGTTATGTAATACCGAGCGATTAAAAATTCGACTTACAAACTTTAAAGGATTTTTAGAGAATACTACGCAAGAAATTATTATGTAAGAAATTGAGCCACAATCCCTCTATTGAGACAATAATACAGAATGTCTCATTCCAAATCAAACTTGAATTTTTGTTCTTACCTACAATCATACAATAATAAAATATTTTAACAAAATTCACAACAGATTCACGACAGAAAATTCACAACGATAACACGAGAAGTGGTAGACATGATCAATTTCCACATCCAAATAGTGCTGAACAAAACGATCCGTATTTGAAAATGTAATACATACGTCTTAAATGTAATACATACGACAGTACATACGTCTTCACTTACCAAAATACAGTATACCTCCGTAATTTTTTGTGATGTAATTGTATTTCAAATAAAGCAAGATAAATCTTTTTAAAATGATATTAAGATATTTTTATTTTTGTTAAAGTTAAGAACAATATATACATTCTGTGTAAAAAGTATCCGGAATCTATCATTTAAAATACGCGCATGACATATATCACGGCAATTTTTTCTGCATTTTGGGACTACTGTATGGAGTTACAGTGGGGAGTTTGAGTGACATCTTTGACTTAGTGTGTTGACAGCAGCTGTTTTTTCAGACGTACTTTAGAGTCCTCTGCAATATTATTTACAATGGAAAAATTAGTTGAACAAAGAGTTTGCCTTACATTTTGCCTTTCAAAGAAAATTTCGTAAACTGAATCACTGTAAATGTTGCAGAAAAGACATACTGTGAATCGTGCATATCCAAAATGCAGGCATATGAATAGTATAAAGCATTCAAAGAGGGACGAGAAGTGGTAGCTGATTTGCCCTTCTGTTTGACCTTCAACGTCTACGAACCACTAAAACATCGATAAAATCAAGAAGCTAGTGCTCGAAAATCGTCGTCTGAGTCATGAGAGTTTGCTCCAGAGGTGAACATATCTTTTAAGTCCGTTAATAACGTTATGACTAATATTTTGTGCATGAAACGTTTCGGTGCTCGACAGTTTCGGAAAGCGTTCAATTTTCTCCTGTAGTTGTGGGCGAGTTTTTGAAAGTCATCGACCATGCCCAGTACTCGCTTGATATGGCACCGTGTTACTTTTTTCTGTTCCCAAAGCTAAAATTGAAACTCCTAGAAAGGCGTTTTGATTCAATTGAGGACGTAGAAGAAAATTTCTTGAAGGAGCTAAAAATCATGCCCCCAATCTGCCTACGAAAATTGTATGGAAGATTGGATCTGCGCAGGCATAATTGTATTGAACTCAGTTTGGTCTACTTTGAAGGCAACAAAATAAATTTCGATGAATAAATTAATTTTTTGTGTTTTATTTAACAATTTCGGGTGCTTTGTACCCAGAATGTATGTTTGTTTGCTGTAACACACTTTGTATCTTTGAATGAATAAATAGATAACGATTATGGTTTCCTGTACAAAAATTGTTCATTGTAGTATACCTTTCCACACCATAAAATTTGTTTTGGAATTTTGAATCAACCTGCAGACTTATAAAATTCTTAAATTCAGGGTGGTTAAAAAAATGCACACACAACTGTACTCTCCGTTCGGAATCATCTTGAGAGAGTCCTTGGAGATACCTCATTAATCTTAGTGATACGTCTTCCAATGTAAGCGCTCTTAAGTGCAATAGACATTTGATTTTGACTGTTTTACAACACGAGACGTGCCGAAAACATCTTCTTGAACTTTCCCCATTTGTTTTGAACAGTGTATAGACTACAGTTACACGGGGATTTGTTGATGATTGCGGACTTTTTGAACGTTGACTGTGAATTTTTTTAAGAGTTCCATCTCCTTTAAACTTATCTCTAATTCTAGCAATTGTAAATCGCTTAAGAGTATCTGAATGGAATTCTCTCCTAAATTTTCTCTGCATTTGAGATACGTTTTCGATAAATTTCAGTCGCGCACACCTTTGTCTTGATACAGCCATTATTTCAAGTTAGTTAAAACTGAAGCAAAAGATGACCGTATCAGTTATTAATATAGTACGGTGAATTGTATATATATATTTTTAAACATCCTGTTTGTGTTCCAGTTTGAAGTATTTTGTCCAGATAGTTTAAAGAATAAATGTTGCGCACTTCAAAACTTAACTAACTCTATCTTACGGTGGATATATCGAAACCAGATATGAATTGGCTAGTGTTTGCTTACTGAAAGAAAACAATGATGGATTTGTGTTCCCTATTTTTGTAGTGGGTTGGATTACTTTAAATGGAGATCGACTTGCTTATACGTCGTATGTAAAAGTCAAAATCGAAACTAATCGTATGTTTATATGTGTCTCATTTTGTTTACAATTTTTGTTATTTAAATGATGACTATTGTTACTATTGATGACTTTTGTTATTTAAATATGACTACTAGCGACTTAACCCATTAACCGCTGAAACTATAAAGTAAGGAACTTCATTTTTTTTTGCTGTGAAACGTTTGCCAACACAAATTTTGAAAGATAGTCTTCCCTTCATTTAATGCCAAAGATTCCATTATTAAGTAAGGTAACTTTTTTAATTAAAAAAATAGTGGTAGCTTGATAGTGAGTTTAAGCATGCACATTTATTTTTACCGTTGCGTCAACGTAACATCAGTGGTTCACAGGTTAAATAAGCCGAGTAAGCACCAAAAATTCAATATATTTTCATACATTGAAATACCCTTTTTTTAACTGTATGGATAATTACAGTTTATTACAGTTGAAACAGATTTTAAAAAGTGTTGTAACATTTTTGGTTATTTTTTTTAAGTAAAATAATATTCCGAAACCTTTCAATTTTCAATATGAATTATTTCGTTACAATAGATTTTTTCCCCATGCGCAAAAAAACTATATGTTATGAATATTCTGCCTGCAAATTTCTCTACTGCATTCAAAATTCTATACTGCCTCAGAAACAATACCAGAGATTATCAGATTGAAATATGGCATGTATTATGTGAACATGCAACAATGAATTTAATCTCTTAATTTCTAATTGATTAAATGAGAATTTCACTTGGAAACAATTGCATTAAACAGTAAATTTGTTCCTCAGTTTTCAATTATTTCTTTATTTTTATTTTTTTCTTCAGAAAAACCGGTAAAATGTCCCCCACCTCTTCATTAAATAAAAGAAAATCAAGCCAGACTCAAAGAACATAGAAATCTTCAATGGAAAATTAAATGAAGCCTGTAAAGATCGAATTATTTAAAGAGCGTGTACGTTGGGTTCTCTCTCTTTTTTTTCAGACTTTTTTCTTTGGAAGATATATTTCATTATCTGATATGTGGATTTCTTAAAGGGGAGCCTGTCGCCAAACCACTTTTTGCACTCAAGTACAAGTAAAAGTCTGTGTACGAGGGTAAAAGATGTTTCTTCTACTTGCGATGTAAATCGTGGAAAGCGAATGGTTAATTATTTTTCGTCTTTCGTTGGCTTTATTTTCTTAACTTCGAAAACATAAAACATTTTCTTTCGATTAAGAAAAACATACAGATTAAATTGTAATTCCTCTTCGAGTATATCGATTTATACTTATAATTTTATCTGAATATATTAAAGTTATAGCTTTGCCTTTTATGAATATTTATACATTTTTCTACTAATATTGTGGGTAGATAATTTCCAACTTTATGGCCGGAAAAATAGTTTAATGGCAGAAATCTTGGGATCATTGCTGTTTTATTATGTCTTTACTAATAGGAACATTTTGTACCTATTTTATATCTCACAAAAGTTTGAAAATATATAAAATGTTATTGAATATTCTGCACTTACTGAACAAGTAGCTTTAACCTAAGTATTAACCTTTAACTGATGTCACAGAAATTGTCACTATCATAACTATGCGTGAAGCGGTCTTTGAGACCGCTCCATAGAAAGATTAATAAAAGCTGCGATTAACTCATATGGTGTTGTTTTTGTGCTAAACTTTTTGTACAGGTGTGTTATAATTAAAATTCACCTATTCAAAAGTCTCTGGTGTTAGTACTAAAGTTCCAAACGAAACAAAATTTCAGTAGTGTTTGTAGATAAACTGAAATTTGCAAGTTAATTTATGAAAATTGAAAAAAGCACCGGTATGTGACACCGGTAACATCATTTAAAGGTTAAGATAGTACGCTGAAGACCCCAGTAATCTCATTATTTGATTTTGTATGGTGAAATAACATAAGCCCCTACATTTGGATATTTAGAATTACTTGAAACTTCCTTATAGAAAAATGCGAAATTTTTGAAAATAATTCATAGAAGACTTAAATTTTCACATGTGGTTAAATTTTCACATTTAAAATATCACATGTGGATGGCGCTGACGACCCGAAAACACAATGAACAGAACAACAATAGTGTCGTAGAATGTTCTGGGGATCATGTTGAACATTTGTTATTGGAAGAACAAATGAATGCAGAGTATTGTTATTCTGTTCATTGTGTTTCTGGTCGTCAGCGCCATCCACATGTGATATTTTAACTAAAACTTTTTGCTGCTAAAAAAAATTCGACTACCTTGTGAGCCCTTTCTTGCAAACCGCACTCCTTTATCATAATTTATCAATAATTTATTATAATTTTATGAGTTTTTAAAGTTGTAACGAACTTTTGGCTCACCCGGTATAGCTGTGAACAACTAGTGTAAGCCGTGTATTATTTCCAGTGACATCCAAACCTGATACTTTATTTTACTTTTATCCCGAAAGAAACGTAAAATAATGATTTTACATTTTGCTTTTCAGCTAGACCTTTTGCGACGAATATACATTAAGTAGGACCGCAAATTTAAATAACTTCGCCAAAACCGTTGTAGCACCGCCACGAACATATTAATGCACCGTGACCACAGAAATTGATCTGTTTTTTCCCACATTATCTTTACTTTACGAGAAGTAAGATAGTATCCAAACCATTGTACTCGTCAAAAAGTCGAATTTGTGACGAGTTACAAGGCACTAAAAAAACGGTAACAGCGATTTCGCATTGAAGTCACTAAATGACGGGCACATAAAAATCATTATGTGATGAACTAATAAAGTCCCATTTTGGTTACCGTTCAGACTGAGACACTTGTGACCCTTTCTAGCGTCACAATATCGTCACATCGACTGACTGTTCTATAAGAGATATGATACATAGTGGAAATATAAGAAAATTAGTTTTGGTTTAATTATTTTAAGATAGGAAATTGCACTTACTACACTTTAACTACAACATCCCTTCATTTCAGGAAATTTTCACCGTCGTCAGTGAAGGGATAAAGAATTGCGCCAATAAACTATGTTCAGAACGCATACACATACACAGTTTTACAATGTTTTCAGTTTTTAAACAATTTCTGTACAGCTTGTTCATGTTTGCAAAACATTTATGTTTGGAAGTTTTAAAATATAATTTTTTTGTAAGAATGTTAGTAAATACAAAATCTGACTTTTATCTAAGATATATTGCAATTCATTTTATACTTGTTGATATGTATTGGCTAAAATTAAATGTTTTTAAATTTACGTAGTTTGTAAATCGTAAGTGTATATGTAATGGTCTACATCGACTTACTTTTGACCTATAATGGGCCGCCTGGATTGACAAATGAAATATGAATTTCAAATATCATACTTTGAGCAACTAAAGTTATAGGTGATTGGAAGAATTGTTGACTATTCACCAGTCACTATAGTTGCTCGTAAGTATGATGTATAAATTTTCTTCTTCCTTTATTGAAGCAGCTTGTCCATTATTCGTGCATGGTCTATTACTAGTACACTTACATTAGTTAAATTATTTTTCAAAATGGCTAAAAAATCATTCCTGATGACTTTATATTAGAGTGATGACAGTCGAATGAAAGTCAATTATCGAATTACTGAAGTCATATTTTGGTCATTATGTGCTACTGTGACAATTGTGGTCATTTGTGACACCATCGTAACATCACACTGACTGGTTACGTTATGAAAGAAATAAATGCACAAAAAAGATTTATAAAACCTGATCCTAAATATAAATAAATTAATTTGAATGTATTAACTTATATTTAATAGAATAAACGCATTTCTTTGATGGAAAACCTCTTTCAGAAAATCTAATTTAAGTAGTCTAGTGCAGTTTAAGTTTTACTATTCAAAACAATCTTACCCTGCACTTTTCAAAAATTAAATTGAGCTACATTTCGTCATCGATCACTTTGAAAATTCTAATCTAGAGGATAATTTTAAATTGCGCACCGATTCTCTCGGAGAAAAGGAGTCATTGATTTTAGTCGCTTGCATGAGCAAACATAAAAGAAATCCTTGTTTAGAAAGACTTCTTGTTTGTTATAATTTATAAATCAATATTCTTACAGATGGAAGATGCTTGGACAAATTATAGTCTTTGTGCAAAGTATAAGGTCTCAGCTTTAGCTTATAAACTGTTTGATGTCTGAACTTGTTGCTGTATTATCAAAAGTAAATATTGATCGTTAATCTGAAATATTTTAATTTTAAAAGGTGAAGTTTTTATGTAATTAGAAAATAAGCGTTAATAATTAATTAAAAAAATTACCCCCCCCCCCCACACACACACATACCGGAGATAATTAACATTTCCTGCAATATTTTTTATATGTTTATGAAAAAATTGTTGAGAGACGTAAAAAAGGAGCGATGTCCTTCAAAAAATATTTCTTCTTTTTTTTTTGTCAAAACTTTGAATTTAATCATTCGTAACATATGTAACGCAAATTGGATTTTATCTATTCGAAATAGCTTAACAGATATGGCGTGAAGGTTACTCATATTAATAAGGGCTCAATACATTATGTAGATATTTTTTCATTACTATTTTTTTATCATTTATAAATGAGAATATAAAAGAAATTTAGGCTCTAACGTTTCATCCCCACTAATTATTTTTTGCACAATGAAATGCTATACTTATCAGAGTCAAATTAACCATAACTATTTTAATTTGATACGCCAATTTACTATCAACATCAGTGTATGAGTAAATATGTATATTTCAAACGAGTAAATATATAACATTTATTTGTCTGTATAATGTATAATACACTATTCCGTAAATTGTTAAAAAAAAAAAAAAATTACTGCGTTCAGCGTTTTTTTTCTTTTCTTTCTTTCTTTTTTTTTTTTTTTTTTTTTTTTTTTTTGCAAAAAAAAAAAAAAAAAAAAAAAAAAAAAACGCAATTAAAAAAAGGAATGAACGCAATTAAAATACGAATTGAATATTTCCAACTGAGCGAAAAAATGCCCAGGCTGGGAATCGAACCCAGATCCTTGGCTTTCAAGGCCAATGCTTTTCCATTTAAGCTAACTGGGCCGACAACCAGCCAGCATATTTCGCTCAGATAACCTTATTGGTAGGAACATCTGGTCTGTCATGTAGACAGCTCAACAGAATAAACCGCAGGTTAAGGACCTCCATATTAACGATGGATACGTAGATGAACTATTATTTTAACACAGTCAAACTGACTGGTAAAGTTATCATACGGTTAGCTTAAATGGAAAAGCATTGGCCTTGTAAGCCAAGGATCTGGGTTCGATTCCCGGCTTGGGCTTTTTTTCGCTCAGTTGGAAATATTCAATTCGTATGATAACTTTACCAGTCAGTTTGACTGTGTTAAAATAATAGTGCAATTAAAATAGTTATTATGAGACGTGCATTATATGTTCCACAAATGTTTTTTTTTTTTTTTTCTAGAAATTTTCCATAATGTGAAAATTAGTATTCATGAAAGATACATAATAGCCTAATTTTTTGATATATTTATATATACAACCATTAAATTTTTTGAAAAAAGTCAATCGCAAAATCCTTTTATTTATATTTACGCTCAATATTTTTTCGAGTAACTCAAAAAATATTAGTAACAGAATTTACCCGGGAGAACTCGCTAGTGAGAATTTCTCTCACGGTGCCCAATTGCTTTACTTTTACTTTACATTCGCTTAATATCATTTTTTTTTTCTTAGCTTAGTACTTTTACTCACAAATAGGCAAAATAATTGAAATAACATTTTTAAATATTAATTAAAATGAAAAATGGTTTAAATAAGAGTCTTAAAAAAGTACGACGGTGAGAGAAAATCTCATGTAGCGAGTTCTCCCGGGTTAATTACAAACTTATACAAAAATGTCCACAAAATTTGTAAAGGTCACAAAAAGTTAGCATCTACAAATTATATTCATCTATTAACAATACTAATATGGAAAAGATACAGACGAAGCAAATTCTGGAAAACTGATTTATTACAGTATAGGCACAAGCCTGATCGTAAGTATCTACTAGAAAACATCACCAGACAACAGAAACACCTAGATATTCCCCCTTGCTTGGCCGAAGATTTAATGATCAACATTTAATGATAACATGATCTGGCCCAAATTTGCAGAAAACTGCCCTAATCTATAAAGAAAATTCAGTGTAACTTGTCCGTTACCAAAGATACCGGGAGTTTCTCCATTATTTTCAGAAACTGTTGGAGAATGACGAAACATAAAAAAACAGTAGGTTTGCAGGGCTTAGCGAAACGTTTCTCAGATAAAAGCACTGCTTTTCTACCTGTAAATTTCAGAATTTGGAAACCCATTAGAATTGGTGTATTAATTCTTTTTAAAATTAAGTGAAAATGTACTCTGATGGAGGGGTCAAAAACATGCACAGGAGTGCAGAAAAATCATCTGAAATATGAGGTGGAACTGATGAATTCATTAGAATTTTCTCGCTTTACGAATTCCATTACAACATCAAGAAAATATCATATTTGAAAGTAAACCTTGATATTAAAATATAGCAAGAACTTTTCTGTGAAAAATATCCTGAAACGGTCTGCCACGTAAAACTCGATTTCATCCAAAACTTCTACAATAAAAATCATGATTATCGATTTGGAAGACATGTGTTCCACCCGTAAATATATAGCGTCTTCAGACCCGAATGTAAAATAACACTGCGAATACCCATTCATTGATTTTGCACAAACAAAAAGATACAATAGATGACAGAAGAAATCCTTTTTCTAAAAATGATACTTTAGGGGTCTGGTAATTGAGGCTCACAAATACGTATCTAAAACAACTCATACCCTTAAAATATCGATTTAATTTTGGTAACCTAAAATACACAGTAACAAATTGAAGGCCTTTAATTAATTGAATGATCTACAAATCTTCAAAAAATTTTATTGTAAAGCGTTTAAGTTAATTAATTATGAGAATTTCTTACTTTATTGGACACACAGTCTGGAATGCATTTTACAAACTCAAATTATAATAACACTTATTTTATGAGAAAATGAACATCAGTGCTGTCATTTATTCGTTTTGATCCAAAGCCAAAAACATTCAGCTACATAGAAGTAAAGTAAAACTGCAAAAATATCAAATAGTTTAGTTTATTTCCTCCTCAGTTCAGAAGTATCACATGAAATACTTCAGAATCGAGGAGGATAGAAACAAATCACCAAACCTCAACTATAACACCAAACCAGCCGCTTCCGCTGAGATATTAGATAATGCGCGTCGGGCGAACAAATTTCCTTCCAAGCAAAGGGAAGTGTTTCCCTTGTATAAAGAGAAAGCAGACTGAAATATTGTTTTCAATTGTATACAGAACGTTCCGTTGCCCAAAATCCCAGTGCAGGAAATGTTCTGTATTAGAATGTTGCGGCTCTACGTATTTTGCGTCAATGACATGAAAACTGATTTGTACACAAGCTGGATAGTACACATGTTTCGAAGGCATTGCAAAGATAGCGCCTTATGATGTTTGCAGTTTTTTATGGATAACAACTGCTGTTAAATCTACTATGATAGAGTTTCTTCAGCGACGCATGTGGCGACCAAAATCGGTATAACTCTTTGGTTAGTTTTTTACTGGCTTTAGCATAAACTTGACCCTTCTTTTCATTCTATTTTTAAATGTTGCCTCAGTTATTCGATTTTCACTTTTGTGTTGCAAACTAAACGATAATATTTTTTCATGTTTATTGTAGAATTTTTTACTGTATTTACGCGACTGAAACTTCATAAATTTAAAGAAGTGTATAAATACAACACACCTTTCAACTTTATAAAAAAAATTGTTTAGATATACATTGTTTTTAAATACTACTGTACACCTAAACAGGGTTCTGAATCTTCTGCAAACTTAATGGTGACTGAATGAAAACTCTACCACTTACAAGGAGAGGGCCAACTTTGGTAATCACAGATTTTGATTATTTTAATATATGTTGTAGGGTAGAGACCCCTTAGTTTCAGGTTCAGCGGATTTTATACAACGCTCTTTATTTCTTGAGAAACGGGTGGGGTCTAATATTAGTGCACAACTTAAATACTTACTTTTTAACAAAAAGCGTAGGTTGGTCGTAGCTCAGTTGGTACGGCTCTGCTAGCTGATCCGCGGGCCAGGGTTCGTTACCGGAACGGTCTGCATCTATTTTTCTTATTTTTTGTTTTATAAATATACTTGTATTATAACTTAATAATCTCATTGTCAATTAAAATTTATAATATTGTATACCAATTATAATTTTAACATATTTAGTTTTTTACTTTTTACAAAATAGTTGTATAAAAGATCATAAAACTGTTAATTTTTTTTAAATCACTTTTAAAATGTATTTCATATATTCTTTATCGATGCAAAGATATTGAACAATTTTGTCAATTCGTGATTTTAAAGAAATATCATTTATGCATTGCTTTAACAAGGGAAGTCAATACGATGATACTATTACTCTGTTTTAAAGTAACAAGCATAATTATATTAAAAATTAGCATCAGAATTAAATTACAACAGATTTTTTGCATATTTAAAATTTTTAAATTTGTAATACGTATGCTTACGCTTTCAATTATTTTGCTTTCCTCTTTGTCTTCTTTCTGTTTTTATTTTTATTTTATTTGAATATGTTTTATTTTATCATATTTAGATGGCGCCACAACAGTTTTGAAACGATTTTGGAATTTTTATTATTCAATAGCAGATCCAATTTCTTTTTAAATCTTCAAAATAAAAAATGATAAATTTAAATTTAAATTTGTTAACATTATAATTAATGTACGGTATTAAAATTTATAACTGAGATTATTAAATTATAATTACAAGTATATTTTTAAAACAAAAAATGAGAAAACCAGATGCATCGCGTTCGGGTATCGAACCTGAGGATCAGCTAGCAAACGCCGTACCAACTGAGCTACGACCAACCTAGCCTTTTTGTTAGAAAGTAAGTGTTTATGTTGTGTACTAATATTAGACCACCCCCTGATTCTCAAGAACTAAGGAACGTTGTATAAAATCCTTTGAAGCTGAGACTAAGGGGTCACCCTACAACATATATTAAAATAATCAAAATCTGTGATTACCAAGGTCGGCCCTCTCCTTGTTAGACATTTTTTTTAATGATTTCTGACAAACTTTATTTTTGAATTCATTTTCCTTTTATACCTGATGATTCAATTAATGTTCGATGTTTAAAAAACTGTTTAATCTGAAACATACTTGCGTGTTATGTTTGATATTTTACCAGGAATCATATAAAATCGAAAGTAATGATATACGTAAGTTACTCTTCGGGTTATGACTAATTAATTCATTTTTCTTATTTACATTACTTTATTCATTTTCGGTAATCCTTATCGCAATAACTGATTAATAAAAATTCATGAAAATCTTTTTGATATTTTTATGAATATATTGCATTGAAGAATTAAATAAACGTCGTCTAATTCTTTTCACAAATGCGACAAAATTAGTACGTACAGAATACTGCATTTTCTAGCAAAAAAAAAGTATTTACTATTTTTATGTCCAAAACAAAGTATGTATTATTTTTATGTCCAAAATAAAGTATGTAATATTTTTATGAAGAAAATAATCATAAGTCTAATGAATTTTAAATATTATTTCGTTTTATTTTGATATTGTTTTTAAAAATTAGATCATATTTGTTACTGTGCAATTCACTATCGAATAAGTTAACGATAGAAAGCAAGGATTAGCTAGAAACTCATAAGAAAACTTGAATGCGCACTCCAACCCGCTTCCGCCTCCCTTTTGCTTTTAGGACTCTTTTCTAAATCCAATAAATCTTGCTAGGAAAATCTCGTTTGCGTGTTGCCATGCACAAGTTTCTTTGTATTTTTGATATTTTTGCAAATATTACAATAATTTTAATATCTAATTTATTTCGGAAATGCAACAAAATCAGTATGTAGGTAGGTTTTTAGCAATAATAAATATTTACTATTTAAATGTTTAAAATACTCGTAAACACACATAGAGTTTTAAACATTGTATCTCTGTATTTCAATGTGGTTTTTCTTTGTTATAATAAAATTATTACTACAACTGAGTACTTCGAAATAAAAAAAAAGTTTAAGAAAGTGAGGCTTTTTTAAAATCTCATAAGAAATCCTGGATACGCACTCCCAACTTCCTTCTTCTTCCTCTTCTTTCAAGATTCTTTACTAAATCCATTAATTTCTTCTAGGATGAGTTCGTTTGAAAGTTGCAATGTGGAACTTGCCCTTTATATTTGATATTTTGTTTGTGTACACTACAATAGTTTAAACATCTAATACATTTCACAAATGAAAAAAAATCAATATATGAGTAGAACTATATTTTGTTTTGGCAAAGATAACTTGTTTAGTATTTTAATGTTTAAAATACTCCTGAACCCATAAAACTTTAAGTATTGTTTCCCTTTATTTTCAAATTGTTTTTCTTTGTGAATAATAAAAGTATTATGGAGACTGTGCAGTTGACAAACAAATAATTTTAAGATAGAAAGCTAAGTTTTTCCTAAATTTCATAAGAAAACACGATAGCAATTATAAAACTAAAACAACAGTATATTAATTCACTTTAAGTAGAGAAAGAATAGTGGAGTAAAAAAAAATATTTTAAGCTGCTCCAAGTAAGCGCAATAAAGAAAAAAACATAAAGAGGTTTCTTTGAATATAATAATAATCTTTTATAAAATGAAACAACTGCTTTATTTTATACAAGCACAGTCCTCACTGCATGTCACTAAACTAAACTCACATCATGAATTTGAATATTACTTTATTCTATATAGTTGAAAACAAAACTTCTTACCAACACCCTAAGCCTTGCAGTTATTCCGCATTCTACGCGACATGGAAAGAGTTCAGTATATCAAACTCAGAAAAAAAGCTTCCTTCATTATTTTCATTTCAGCTAGAGCAAATACCTTACTTAGCGAGGTACGCTGCAAAATCAGACTTTTCTTCCTATCACCACAGTATATTGAGGAGACTGAGGAGGCTGGACACATTTTTACCGACTGCCAAGAAGGGTTATGTGTTTCACGCGTATCTGATTATGTGGATTTCTTTATACGCTCGAAAAATCCCGACGGCTGGATGGATTTTAATGCATGAGGTCGCTATCGATTTGTCTTAACCGTCCGATGGTTATACGCTAGGTTTTGTTCTTATAAATTCAAAATGGCGGCCGTAAAATACAGCATGGCAGTAGAGACGAAAAAAATTACGCACCGTATTGAGTGGCATGTCATTGGAGAGGTCTTTCAAAATGAAGACGATGTTTCACTGACTATTTTACAATCAGAAGCTCCGTTTAAATATTATTCAACCTGGAAGTTGTGTAGGTAGAATCTCTAACTTTACTACAACTCTAACCATCATAGGCCTCATCAAAACAGTGTTTATAGATAGGAACTAACAATTAAACACAACTTAAAAGTGATCAATACAAGTAAATAAAAAATAGGTAAGTAATATAAAAAAAAATAGTTTCACATTGATGAGAAATAATTACACTATATTAATTTTAACACAATTATTCTAATTGGTAAATAAAACCAATGTATTTACCAATTAGAATAATTGTGTCAAAATTAATCTAGTGTATTTTCGTATCCAGCGATTTCTGGAGTTCCATTACCTGAGATTTATTCTGTTGAGCTGAACCAGGTTTCAGACCCGGTGTTATAATCATTAAGGTTAGCTGGGTGAAAAAGTTCCACCAGATTTGTCCGGGATAGCTCAGATGGCAGAGCACTGGCGGCTTCAGCCAGGAGATCCCTGGTTGGAATCCTGGTCCGGACATTTTTCGCCCAGTTGGAAATTTACATCTAATATGAATTATTTACATCTAATATGAGAAATAATTAATTAGATCGCTTTTTACGCAGTCGGTTTTTCTGATCTTTTAAATTTAATTTACAAAATGATTTTTTAATTTTTTTTAAATATTTAACCTAGAATAAAGTTTCATACATAATTTTATTCGTTATATAATCAGTTATCACACTAAATTCCGACATAAGTGTAATATATATGAAATTTGAAAAATGATTGATTTTAATCATAAGAAAAGAATGGGTTCAAGGATCTCCACATATGAGAGGCTTGACCCACTGTATTTTATATTAAAATATTTGTTAAGGGAAATAACGTCATTTTTTATAAAGCAGAATAACTTTATGCTACATGATTTATTATTAAAAATTATTTTTGAAAATATGATGTGTAAAGGAACGTACTGAAAGAATTCAAGGCACAGGTAAAAAATTTCTTTTTAAACAGCCACTTTTTTCGACACTCGACCTAGCAACACTAATTGTCACATAGTTTGGCTTCATCTCATTGTGTTCATCTTGGGGAAATTTGTCTACATACCTTCCTAAAGTGATTTGAACAAAGTTATGTTGTAGACGCATGAACACTTAACATTTCTTATGGCTGCTGCTTTCATCCTTTCCAGTATTTTCCATTCTTTCTATTTACCTATTATGGGTACTGTTTAAATGAGAGAAAAAGTTCCTATCAACTTTCCAAATTATATTTCATTATTTTTTTCTTCATTCTATAGCAGTTTTTTATATCTTCCTTTAATCAATTTTAAAATTTTTCCTCTATATCACCCCCTTTTACTGTAGTTTTATATAATAAATTTACATTATTTTAGAAATATAATAATTAACCCTTCATTATGTACAGTGTATAATAAAAAGATTTCCAAAAATACTTAAATAAGGGAGCTTAGATCATCTGGTCAACCATCCCTCACATTGTTTGGGCCAAGCCTCCCCAAATAGTCAATTTTTAAAGTATAGGACATGGTTATGTTTAGCCTAATTTACTGTACAATCTTTATGCCTGGAATGAAAGCTCAATATTTCTACATTACTTAAAACCTACTTACTTAAATTTCTATGATGTATTTTATATGAGAAAATCTTACAAAATGTTTCTAAAAAAATACACTTTTTAAGCTGAAAACTCTTCACAATTGATTTTTCCAAACCTATTTCAATTATCTACATGAAACAAGGAATATTCTTTGAGCATTTCAATAGCTTTGGCTGCCTCCTCTTGGTAAAACTCAGATATTCTTTTAAATATGAAAATTGAAAGGTGGGCCAAACCTCCCCTATTGTCAACCCTCCCCAGTACCTATAACCATTACACAACCACAGTTACTTAAATAACATATCGTCGCTACCATGTCAAACTATCCAATGTGAAAAAATTCATTTTTCATATTTTGTGCCATTTTGTTGTATTGTGAATGATACGTACTAATCAAAATCGTCACGTTTCGACCCTGCTTAGAAACTTAGATAATGACTGTTTCAAAGTATCCAATATGCACTTTTTTTCTAAAATTTACAATGTCAAACTGTCCAATATGGCACATTCGATCCTTTGCCGCAAATTTTTGGATATTTTTCTTTTTCTAAGCATCCGTATGATGTCAAACTATCCAATATGAAAATAGTCTTTTTTATCAGGAAGACAAAAACTGTTTTATTTATGAATTGAAATGTAACGCAATCGACATATGTTTTGACGTTTACTATAGCATATGTTTTCTATTGTTAATGGAATGTGATAACTTTTAGTTCATTTACAGAGACACTCAAAAGAATCCTGTTACATTACACTCAATAGGGAAAAACAGGCGGTGTCTATTAATGGTGTTACGATACTTAAAACATAATGAAATGAATATGGATTTATCGAGTGTATTAAAACATGTTTTATGCATAATATGGTGTGCAAGCCAGTTATTGTTATTTGCAGGTTAGCCATTCCGGTTATTTCCATACAAGTTAGGCAAACAAAAGAATTTTGTTGTATAATGGTTTATAATAAAAAAAGGGGGTTGGATCATATTTTAATAATGTTAAAATATTCCAAACAAAGTGAAATTGACATCTGTAATTGATTTATATTACAAGTTGCTTACTGTAGAATATGACATGTATGATAGTTATCGTTAATTTACAGGGACACACGAAAAAATTCGGTTACACTGCTGTCTATTAGCGATAGTTGTTTGAGGTGCGTTTTTAATTGTAGTATGAGTTTTTAACTATTTGGTTATTACGTGGTGCGTATAAATTCTATAGATCATATACATTATACAGGGCTATACAAAAGAATTTGTAAGCATTACTTTGTATGGCCGTGAATTTCTTAAAGGAGGTTTTTAATTTAGTTATGCAATTTCGGTCTTTTATTTCATTTTACTGTACTAAAATATGTTAGTAGAAATTCCCAATAATCAGGGCTACGCAAAAAATGGAAAACATTGCCGGCTATGACAGGTAATTTCTGGAAGAGTGTTTATAACATTTTTTGCCTGATTTAAATTTTGCCATATTACGTAACATGTATAAAAATCTATAGATAATATACAGGGCTATACAAGAAGTTCGAGTATATTTCCGTTTATTGGCGGAGGTATAGAATTCTTATACGACATGCAAAAAAATATTTAAATTTAAAAGCGCATACCGAAATTAAAAAACGCACATCCACCAATTATTGCTCAGACAGTACTGTAACCCATTTCTTTTGTGTGTCCTTGTAAATAAACGATAAATGCTATGAATGAATGTCCTATTCTGCCGCAATCTTCTAGTAATAAAAGTCAGTGATTGATATCAGTTTTAATATATTTGAAAAAGCGTCATGAAATTTAAATATTTCCAAACGATTTTCTCCATGTACCATAATGTAATGGAAATCTTTTAAGTGCCCCTGCAAACCAACTATTAATGTTGCACGCTTCATATCAATACCTAACATGCCATTGTAAGCACCATTAACATTTTTCAATTGCATGAAAAATCCGAGTACATTTAGATGAGTTAGAGTGTGGACAGACAAACCGAACTCATAAACACTTTTCAACCTTGTTGGAAAGAGTTAAAAAGAAGAATAGGTTGAAAATTCACATTCAGTAATTTCTACCAATAGACGAGTATAACCGAATTCTTTTGTACAACCCTGTATATTACTTACCGATTTTTATACATGCCACATAATAAGCTAAAAATTTAACGCAAGCTAAAAGTCGCTTAAAACTACTAAAATGATACTTCCAGAAATTATCATCCATAATTTTCAATGTTTCTAATTTTTTGCATAACCCTGTATATGATTTTACTTATATTCCTCAAATATCTCATATACTAACTATAGTTCAGCTTTGAAATGCATAATACAATTAAAAACAACGTTTAAACCGTTCAGAATAATACTTAGTAATGCTATCGAATTATTTTAGGTAGTCCTGTATACAACCTATAGAATTTATAGATATCACGTAGTATGCACATAGTTTTAAAAGGCATACCACAATATGAAACGCATTTCCATCAATTATCGCTAATAGACTGCACTTTAACCGAACTCTTTTGTGTGTCCCTGTAAATGAACGATAACTATTGAACACGTCATATTCTAACGTAGGCTGTGTACCTCAAAATTGTATATAAATTTCATTAAGTTTGAAATAGTGTAACATAATTAAACTAAACCACAAACGTTTCTTACTTCACGAGATTAATTTTAACACATTTATTCTAATTGGTAAATAAATCATACTACATATAAAATTGCAACTGGGCGGAAAGATGTATGGACCAGGATTCGAACCAGGGATCTCATGGCTGAACTCGCCAGTGCTCTACCATCTGAGCTATCTCGGACGAATCTGGTGGAACCTTTTCACCCAGCTAACCTTAATGATTATAGCATCGGGTCTGAAACCTGGTTGAGCTCAACAGAATAAATCTCAGGTAATGGAACTCCAGAAATCGCTGGATACGTAATTACACTAGATTAATTTTAATACAATTATTCTAATTGGTAAATAAATCATACTAAGATGTATAATTCCAACTGGACGAAAAATGCCCGGACCAGGATTCGAACCAGGGATCTCCTGGCTGAAGCCGCCAGTGCTCTACCATCTGACTATCCCGGACGAATCTGGCGGAACTTTTTACATCTAGTATGATTTATTTACCAATAAGAATAATTGTGTTAAAATTAATCTAGTGTAATTACGTATCCAGCGATATTTGGAGTTCCATTACCTGAGATATATTCTGTTGAGCTGAACCATGTTTCAGACCAGATGCTATAATCATTAAGGTTAGCTGGGTGAAAAAGTTCCACCAGATTCGTGCGGGATAGCTCAGATGGTAGAGCACTGGCGCTTCAGCCAGGAGATCCCTGGTTCGAATCCTTTTCCGGACATTTTTCGCCCAGTTCGAATTTTACTTCTAGTTTCTTTCTTCATTAGCGAATTGTAACACGATCCTGTTGGGTGTCCCTGTAAGGTACTTATGAATGCCACACGCTCCGTTTTCAGTACCGGACATGTCATAGTAAACGTCAAAAACATAAATAAGTTGTATGGCAATTCGAGTATATTTAATAGATTTAGTACACGGTGAGACAACAAAAAAGTAAAACAAAAGTCATAAAAACTTTTTAACGATCAAGAAAGTCTTGAAAAAAAGGGATTACCTCTTTATCATTCCCCACGTTCGGGAGAACATTTGCAATTATTGTATTAAAAAAGCCTAATATGAATTTCTTCCAAATTTTTTCAAAGTCATTCGTTCCAACTTTTTTAAGTGGGGGATTGAATAAATTAAATATTTGTATTTGAAAATAGTGGTAGAGAATGGCCCATGAGTTTCTTAAAATAAAATAGTGCGAAGATTACTATTTATGAAGTGCCTATTCTTGCCCATCACATTATTTGAGATGCTTTTGTTTTCTTACATTTTATAAAATTAACTGAATCCTTAAAAATAAGCTCTTTTCTTTATTAATTTACTGCATATTCATTATTAAAATTATTAAAGAAAATTCTTAAGAGTTTTATATTGAATATGTAAATACCAAAATTTTTACAAATTAAACTATTGCATACGATACATTTGCTACTATGAAACAGCGAATCTATGACAAGCATGAAATTATTACAAATCAAACTATCCAATATGGCATATTCGCTACTATGGAATGGCGAACCTAGGAAAAGCACAACATTTTTACAAGTCAAACTATCCAATATGGGATATTGGATAGTTTGAAGATGAAAAAGTTCAACGAAGCTGAAAACGTACAAATAATCATACCGTATCAAACTATCCAATGTGATTTTTTGACGAGTAAAATTACTCAAATGATTTATCTCAATAGCATGCTTAAATAGGATATAAAACAGCACCCGAAAAATATAATAATTGTTTATTGCTGCTTGGCGCTGATTTTGAATCCAGAATTAATACAGATTTTTTGCCCTCCTGAAAAGTGGCTATTTTCACATTGGATAGTTTGACATGGTACCGACGATATCTTTGCAAAACAACCGTGGCAGCAATTTTGGTGAACATTCGCACTTTGAGAAACTTAACTTGAAAAACAGAATGGATTTCAAACATATGCACAAATATTAGTGATTCAGGACAGAACGATCGCACGCAAATCACAAAAACTTACTTTCCTCCTAAAGTACCGTTATAAAAGTGTAGGCAGGTACACCTGTCACAAACCTGTGTGCTCACTCTCAACTTTCCTCTTCTTCTTCTTTCAAGATTCTTTTTTTTGAATACATCTATTTCTACTAGGTTGAGCTCGCTTGAAAATTACAATTTAGATCTTGTCCTTTAACTTTGCTTTTTTGAAAATATTCCAAAGAAGAAGTAAATTTGTTGTCTAAAAAGGAGAAGGGAAGGGTGTGGGGTATCCAAATCAAAGCAAGGTTTTGTGTGTAAATAGTACTCAGTAAGACAACTCAGATGACCAAATCATAGCGCGCACTACTCAGTAGTTATTGAGAAAAAATAAATAAATTGGAATTTTTTTTATTTTATTATTATATGATAATTTGTTATGATTAATTCTCTTACAGTTATCTAGATATTTCTAACTTGTGTGAAGTTCTTGCACAGTTTTATCAAAAACATGAATAATATTACATATAAACTCTTGGATAAAATTTTGTTACATATAATAAATGAGTATAAAATATTAGAGTAAAATTCATGACAGTGGGCGTAGTGTCCCAGTCGCGTCTTTCCTTAATGTGAATGGGCGTGGCGTCCCATTCTTGTCTTCCTTTGAATCTGTACAATTATTTCTAATGGTCAGAATAAAACAACAATACCAATGGATTCAGGAAGGTTCAAAGAAAATTTTTAAGCCAATAATGAAAAAAAAAATTTTTTTTTCAAAAAAGTCAATCGTGTCTTCTATTAACCCTTTAAATGGCGTAACTACACGGTCTAGCCACCTAATCTTAATTCCAAAAGTGAAAAATGGCATCAAGAATATTTTAATAAAACTTTGCGTTTGTAATGAACGTGCAAAATAGCGAGTCTTTATTTTCTAAGAAATTCGTTTGAAAATTCTGGTGTCAATCAATTACTTCACCATTTTACAAACTGAATTCTCCTGCCCCTGAAAGTGTGTGATTTGTGTGTGAACACACACAAAAAAATAAAATTAATTTTTTTCTTCAATAACTACTGAGTAGTGCGCGCTATGATTTGGTCATCTGAGTTCTCTTACAGAGTACTATTTGAACCCAAATCCTTGCTTTGATTTGGATACAACACACCCTTGCCGTCTCCTTGTAAATGTTTTCTGAAATACGATAAAATCGGTGTAGAGGTAAAGCTATGTTTTCTAGCGATAATAAAGCTTTTACTTATTTTTACGTTTAAAATAATAGGAAACTAATTATATTTTAATTTCGCTTATTTTGATTATGGGCCTCTTTTTGAATAATAAGATCGTTACTGTGGCTGTGCAATTGATAATAAAGTAAGGTTACGATACGAAACGCGGATATCCTGAAACCTGAATGCGCACTCCCAAAGTTTTCCTGCTTTTACTTTCAGTCTTTTTTATCTAAACCCATCAATTTTGTTCGAAAGTTGCAATATATAACTTGCCCTTTTACTTTCATATTTCTAAGAATATTATAAAGAAATCATGTATTAAATTGCTGTTAAATTATTTTCATAAATGCCGTAAATTGAGTATGCATTCATCTCTAATACTAGTAATATTTTGACTTTGATATATTTTGTGAATGATACAACGAAAAATTCAAAAACATTAATACTTACATTTCATTACAATGAAGAAATAAAAAATTGTTGTACAAATAAGTTTTAAAGAGTTTAATCATGTGTTTTAAAAGCGTATATAAAAGTCATTGAAAAAAATTTTATGAAAAATATATCTGCAGAAAAGAAAGATATTTATAAAATATTCAAAAGAAAGTTAGTTTGTGTATCATAGTAAATGATCCTTTTTATCATTTATATATATACTACACTTATAAGATGCGCGTATAAGACGCTTTAAAACTTATCTGTCCGATTAATAAAATTTTCGATTAATATTTTTTGACAAATATTATAAAATTGGCAAATAAGTAAAACTTGTTGTTGAACGTTAATATTTTTCTGAATGTTACAACGAAAAATTGAATAAAATTATTGTTTTATTCTTTGTATAAATGCGATAAAATCCGTATGGAAGTAGAATGTGTTTTTTTAACATTGATTTTTTAAAAATATTACAACGAAAATTTAAATAAAATTATTGTATATATATATTTTTTATCATAACGAAAAATTAAATAAATGTATTATATGATTTCTCCCCCACAAATGCGATATAACAAGAAAAAAGTTTGCTCTTTAAATTTCCTCTTTTTGTGAATACAGCTACAAAAAATAATTAAAATTGTTGTTTAATTATTTTCACAAATGCGACAAAATCAGTATGCAGGTACAATTTATTCTTTAATATTGATAATTTGTGAATATTACACTGAAAAATTAAATTACACTATTGTTTATTTATTTTTATAAATACGGCAAAATAAATATGTAATTTAGCAGGTTTACATTATTTTCTATATACTTTGACCGGACCGAATAAGGACGTGTCAGGCAAGCAATATCTTTTTAACAATAACAGTGATTGGTTGTATAGAGTTTAATGCCGCAAAATCCTGTTAGGGAAATGTTGCGCCAAGTAAAAATAATAGTGATAATGAACTTTTGTTAACGGAATTTTTCAAAATATACTTTAAGTAAACTACAAAGAATTATTTTCAAAAATCTACTTTTTTGACTATACTGCTTCAAAAAGTTATTATGTTTTTAACCTTATTTTTTTCTTTTATTCTAACTACATCAGTTTTTTAATAAATCTTTATTTGAATATAAAAGTCTAAGAGTCTAAGTGATCATTAAAGTTTCTTTTCTGTATTTCATAGCTTGTGGACATATAGTCTGAAATACATTGTAAAATTTTCGCAAAAATCGTATTTTTTAAAATAATTTTAATTATATTTTAAGAAAAGTCGTAACTTATTGTAGAAATTGTCTCGGGCCGGCCAGAGCTGGGTCTGATTTCATTGATTTTTGCACGGATCAGACCGTAAACTGCGAAAATATTAAATCGCCGTGCCAAAATAACTTTCGTTCAGGCGTGCTCGAGACCAGGCCTGAAAATTTCCGCTCGTGAAGACCTCTAGTTATATCTTCTTTAAACATTTATACTGCCCTGACCAAAACCTGGCATTTCTCCCTTCTCCCCCGAAATCCTGGCTTCTTAATTTGGCAAAACTAAACAAAATTTATAAATATCCCATGGAAATTTCCACACTCAAATCCTAGTGGTCTGTCGTGAGGAGCATGTTGCTGCAAGAACCCCAAGCCTAAATGCAGCTAACAATAACCATAAAAAATTCTGGACTCTTGTTGTGTTCCAACACACATTCTTCGCAGCAACAATCATAGCACCTTTTCCATCCGGTGCCTGCAAGCGAGGGTTTATTTTACCCCAGAGCATAGTGGGACGTTTTGACGATCTAGGTGGGCGAAATTATTTTGTTGAAGTTTAATTAGTTTTTGCTGTTTTTTTTAATGCATCGCTAATAAAATACTCAAACAGTGATAAATATTTGGTTATTCAACAACAATGTCTTAAATTAAAAATAGAGGGTGCTCACTAAAGTTCGCTCCTACCGTCTTAACTGCCGAACGACTGCATCTATATTCATAAACGTGGGTTCTAGTTATATTAAAGAGGTTATGCGCTATTAGATGAGAACGCTTACAGCGCCAACTGGTGGAAAATGGCGGCATTAGTGTTAATATCGCGAAAACGGTTTGAAATGTGGGATAAAAGTGAATGACAAATTTGTAGAGCACCACCGATTTAGTTCGAAAGGCCACCTTGTGAACATGAATGCTAAATGAATCTCGTTCTGAACATGGATCTCGTTTTCGAGATAGGAATATTAACTGCGCTGTTTTGCATCAGGTGGCGTTGGAAGCGGTCTCATCTGGTAGCGCATAGCCACTTTACCTAGGCACCACTTTCATGAGGACTAACTTAGAGGAAGCTAGTGAAACTTTTCAAAATCCCTCAAACCAACTGTGCAAATAACTTCTTTACGGTCATAATTAATCGACACTCTGATTTTTCTCGATAAAACTCGTACGGGTCTCGAAAATACAGACATCCAGCTACCATTACATGCGGTTTTGCCAAACTCCGAGATAATTGGAAAAAATGGGTTTTGTCCACCTAGATCCTCAAAACGTCCCACTGTGCAGCGGGTGGGACCCCAGTTGCACCATGTTTCATTCTTCTCCCCCGCTCCTTGTCGCGAGGGGACAGTTTGTGCTTCAGCAGGCAGAGCCTGTAATGTAAATCTCCACATTGATCTTTTCTTCCCCAGTCCTGCCCTCTGTTGCATGAGGCCCAGGCCTGGCGGACTTGGCTTCGGCCAATTATTGGCTGCAAATCGTATTTCTTTAAGACCTTAATAAAGGCGATCGGGAGGGACACTATGCTCTACAGACTTGGTTTCCTTGTCTAAGGAAACCAACTTTCCTTGTCTTGTCCCTTCTAGGCAATCAAACGTTTATACTAATAACAGTTTATTAATACATTTTTCAAGTGGGTGAAAAAAGTCCGGCCAAAACTTTAACGATCACAATATTTGGTTTGATATCTGAATCAGCTCAACAGAATAAATTCATAATAATTCATTTCACAGAATAATTTATTCTGTTGAGCTTATTTAGATATCAGACCAGATGTTGTGATCGTTAAAGGTTAGTTGGGTTAATTAGTCCTCCAGATTCGCCCGGGATGACTCAGTTTGTAGAGCATTGGCGGCTTCAGCCGCATATAAAATGTAATATTCAAGACATCCCTGGTTAGAATCCTGGCTCGGACTTTTTCCACCCACTTGGAAAATTTACAACTGTTATGATTTATTTACCATTTGAATAATTGTGTTTAAAAAATTAGGTAATGTTTATAGTAATCATTTCTGACAAACTGGAAAATAAGCAATTTATAATGTTTCTGAGTAACCAAGTATTGGTAATATTTAAATTAAGTTCGTAATAATTTTTTTAAATGAATATTTATTTTATTTTTTTAATGCAAAATTATCTTTATTATTTTCATTTTTAATAGTGAAAAAAGGCAAACTGTTTTGTAACGTATGTAAAAAACAAGTTAAATATTTTCGGAAGTAAAACGTGGGAATTTAAAAGAAATATAGCATATTCACATATTCTCAACGGTGTCCAATGGCTAATTCCTATACCGTTAGTCATAGACATATAGCTCCAATTACAAAAATGGTTTAAATGAGGTAAAGAAATAATTTAAAAGTGATTTGGGTCAATAAAAATATTTCTTTAAAAATTACGAAATTAAAATTTTTATACGGTCCACGGGTCCTATAAGTTACATTTAGTAAAATTTTCCTGTTACACTGACAAGTAAGTCAAAAAAAGTCCCGTTATTCTACGATTAAAATTGACCGAGTAATAGCTGCTTAAAGTTGGAGCATATGTTTTGCTGCAAATTAGAGGTCATTCACAAATTTAGTAGAAATATAATTTCGTCTGCTATATTAAAAATAATGGTTGAGAGTAAAATTAACACTGCAATATAAATTTGAAATTTTTAATCATTCTGACATAATAGTGCAAAATATACAATTTGTAATAAACATATTAGAAGAAAAAAAACAGAATTTTTGTTAAATAAAATGATAAAAATTCACAATCTCAACTCTTTACAAAATAATGCATATTTTAAAACGCTATTAGATTATACTAGACTGAAAAATTTGAGTTATGTCATGTTTTTTAACTTTTGATGATTGATTATTATGCATTCTGTACCTCTGAATTTGAGAGTGACCTTCATTTTTTTACCATCACCTAACGATTGTTTTTGCAAATCGTAAATTCTAAAGTTAAAAAAAAATAGATGTGATTGTTGTGATTTTAACTTTGATAATTCATTTTTATGTATTTTTTACCGCTGAATCCGAAAATGACCTTCATTTTTAACCATCACGGCAGTATTTTACGAAAATTGTAAATTTCAAAGTTAAAAAGTTAAAATTGAATCTTCTCCCTCACCTCATCGAACCCCTGAGCTGCAGCTGTTTAGCTGTAAGAATCCCAATCTAAGCCAAAAAATTGAATAAATTATTGAATAAAATAAAATAAAATAAAATAAAATTTTACATATGTTTTACTTTATCAGATTTTCGCTATATTTTAACTTTGACATTTACGATTTGCAAACAAATTAACGTGATAGTTAAAAATGAAGGTCATTTTCAGATTCAGTGCTAAAAAGTACATAAATATCAATTATCAAAAGTTAAAAAACAAAGCCATCTCCTCTATTTCACAGTATCCGATTTTTGTACTTTTTAACTTTGATAATTCACGATTTGCAAAAATTCCTAACATGATGGTTAAAAATTGAGGTTATTTTTGAATTCACTGCTAAAAAATACATAAAAGTGAAAAAAAAAAAAAAACAACCATCGTAGCCTTGTGTTATCCAAACTAAAACTTTTTCTAAAACTTCTTGGCGGTAATCTATCCAATTTTTTTTTGTTTCATCCTGTAAAATCCTATAAAGTATTAGTGGTAACCACCGAAATTCAGAATAATATTAGGTTATCATCGGATTTACGTCAGTATGTAAAATTTAATCTCGATCGGATATTTTGAAGTGAGTTAAAGTTCGAGCACGAATTTTGAACTGGAAAAACATACATACGGTTGTTGAAGTCAAATAAAAACTTATAAAAATAAAACAAGTTTTTGTTAAAAGAAATATCAAAAGAAACTATCTCAAATCCTTAGAAAATAAAACATATGTTAAAATACAATTATTTTAGCCAATCTGAAACCTAATTAAAGTTAACTCAAGAGTAATACTTGTAGAATTTTTTTCAAATCGCAGATACACATGAAATACGTTCTTCGAATACTTTAAGCACTTGGTATATGACCCCTCACACCCTGGTCTAACTGATTTGTGTTCATATGCAGGAAAGTGGTATAAGTCATGCATTTTTAAAGTTTCATAACTCGGTCAATTTTAGTGTTATATGAATTTGACTTTTTTTTCTTACTCGTCAGTGTAATAGGAAAATTTTACTAAATATAACTTATAGGACCGGAGGATCGTATACAAATTTAAATTTCGTTATTTTTAAAAAATGATTTTATTGACCCAAATCACATTTGAAATGTTTCTTTACCTCATTTAAAACATTTTTTTAAATTGGAACTATACGTCTATGACTAACGGTTTAGGATTTAGCCATTGGACACCGTTGAGAGTGGACACCCTCCTGTAGATTTACAATGGTTCAATTTTTCTAAAAGACAAATGTTTCATAGTCTACCACTGATCTTGCTAAAGGTTATCGAAAATATAATATAACTCACCCGTGTTCTATTAATCTTTCTTTATCTTCAGAAATCTCTGAAACAAATAGATTTTCCAGTTTTAAAGAAGCATTTCTGAAACAAATGTTTCGCTTGATGCCGAAAATGTCCGTGTAGATTTTCAGTATATTAGTCAGATTTTTCAATTCGAATTATCAATTTTATGGTTCCGTACTTAAAAAGTAAAAACGGAAACATTATAAGATCACTCCTGTGTCTGTCTGTCCGTCTATCACAGCCATTTTACTCGTAAACTATGGAACGTGGAAAGTTAAAATTGGCTGAAGCAATAAAGGCTAATGACCAATTATTTATAGATTATTAACAATTCACAAATATATTTATAAAAAATGTAGGTGTGCTAATTAAGTCATTTGAAACAAAATCTTTTCTATGTATATCGTGTGGGGGTGTGGTGTACCGTGTGAAAGCTTTCGTAACGCCGAACTCAAAAATATATTTCTTTTAATTATAGGTATTGTATTTTCAGAGATATGGTGGAAAATATAATGCAAAAATATGCTCCACCCCCTTTCCGCATATACTGAATCTAAAATTATGAAAAACTTAGGGGTAGTAGAATTTGGTTTAAGCGTTGAGGGAAAACTGTACCGATTACCCTAGGTCACATATTTTTGTAAAAACGCATTTTTCCTTTACGCATAAATTTTGATTTGCAGGCGTTCATCAAAGGCGTTGAAAAGAACTGGAGGATATTGATTTTCGAAAAAAATGGTCGGTAATTAGCCAATATATTAATCCTTAAAATACGAACGGTTGGGACATAAAGACACGGGCGACGGACTCTATGCGTCATTGACTTTTAAAGAATCCATAACAACCTTTAATAATACATTTGTGTAATGCATTGCCCGGAAGTAGCATAAAAGCAATAAACGTCAAACTGTTAAGAACTGACTAATTTAGTTAGAATTAATCAATTACTGTGGGATTCGCGACTAGTTTGCATTGAGAGGCTATCTCAATACGCCACCAGCGTCTTTAAAGGTGAATTGAAATCCTGTCTGGGAAAACGCGACACGGACCAACACGGCGTTGCATCGTTGCTAGCTCCTTCCGACGCGCGCTTGGCACAATGTCAAGTTTGAACTTTGAACAAGGGTTTTGTTTTAACTGCACTCTAAAAAGGAAAGGATTATTACTACGCTGAATTTAGTGTTATGAAAGGACAAACGAAATTTAAATATGCGCTACTTGTATTGTCAGTACCAATTTAGTTCATCATAAAAAGATTCGGATCAGATAAAAAAAAGAGTTATACAGAACGGCACTATTTGACATTATTTATGCTTCTTATCTCTCTGAATTTTCATGTTACAGTCGTGGAAAAAAAAAAAGTAAACACCCCCTACTAACTCCTCAACAAATTATCGTAGACGAAAGTTACTGGTACCGGACGATTGGAAATAAAGTCTACTTTTAAAGGGTGTGTATAAAATTTGCTTAGGGGGCCATATACATATTAAAACGAATCCAAACCTCATTTTTTTCAATGGCAGTACCCAAATTTAACGACATATTTCAAATCTTCGGTTCAAAATATGCCTAGAAACCAAATTTCAAGCCATTCGTATGATAAGTTTTTGAATTATAGACATTCAAAATTTAGTACTTCTAATGTTAAATTACATTTTCATATTTTTATTTATATCTCCTGAAATTATGCTCCTAAAGAGCTAATTTTTTGTGTGGAAATAATACTAATATACCCAAACATAAATACGTTGAATTTGCAATTTTTATAATTTTATGATATGAATTATGAATTATGAAATTAATATTCAAAAAAATTATGAATTGCAACCTACAATTTTTTTGATGGATTTAGATTTATTAAGTCTTGCTTTATGGAAATCCAAAATTTCACATTTTTCTTCCAAGTAGTTTTCAAATTATGCTTAAAAAACGGCAAAAGGATGGTTTAAGGGGCCGTCTATGATAGAAGTGGGTAAATTTTTTAATTTATACTGCTATCCTATAATCAAACAGGTTTCATTGACGCTTAAACGTGCCTTGATTAAGAAGGTGGCTCTCTCGGTTAACAATTGAGTTTGGAATTTCAATTTGGATACAGCTCTTAAAATACGCTCGTTTTAAAATAATTAATTTTTCGGAAACTTATGGCACGAATTGCATAAAAAATTGTTTCTAGGCTAATTGAAAGGTGTAGAGTTCATTTATGCTGTCAGAATTGTGTACTGCTATTGATAAAAACAAAGTTATGGTTCGTTTTAATATGTAGATGGCCCCTTGAACAAATTTAATATATATCATTTAAAAGTAGACTTCATTTCCAATCGTTCGGTACCAGTAGCTTTCTTCTACGATAATTTGTTGAGAATTTAGTAGGGGGTGTTTACTTTTTTTTTTCCACAACTGTACATACATTTATACATTTGTAGTATATACAGCTAGCGAAACAGCACCGAAAACTGGCGATATGAAACTATTAAAATAATAATTCTTTGTAAAAAATAACCATAAAATAAAAACAATACATAGGACGCGTTTCAAGCTAAAAATATTATGAGCTCATCCTCAGCTACAGTAAACACATGTGCGAAAGTGTTTTTTATGGTGATTTTCTAATATACACCTATACTCAAACGTAGGTTGTATAGTTTTTTTTTTTTTTTTTACTAAGTCTTATTATCCTTTTAGCAACGATTTTTTGTAATAATACAGTTACTAATTAATATATTTCTGGTACGAACCCTCTGTGCACGAGTAATACTCGCACTTGACCATTTATTTCGGATGCTACCGATTATTAAGAAACATTTTGCATGTTTCACAAACATTGTAAATTACCCACATTAACCTTAACATTAAAATTATTAACTTTAAGATTAACATTAAAATTAACACAATTTTGTTACTCTTTCATGAATTCTTTTAAGCATCTGAAAATGTTTAATTCAGTTTTGATAGCAATCTCAAAACCGATAGTCTGCGTAGACAAAACGGAATTATACACTGTAAAAAACTCGAAAACATTTCCGAAAATTACGGGTAGAAAAATAATCTATTGTTTAAAAAATGTTCCTTTAATTATCGCCAATCTGTTTATTTAATTGTTTGGATAAAACGTATTTTAAGATGATCAATTTTTAATCTTTCTAAATAGCAAATTTACACATAAGAAAATATTCTAATACTATGAACGTCAATGTTTTCATAAGATTTTAAATATTTTGCTTATATTAATTACGTTTTTAAACCTATGATGAAATGTGCAATATATAATTTAGAGAGCATGATAGTCAATAAACTAAAAAAACAGCATCCTTCTTATACAGATGCAACATTAATAATGTCTAGTAAAATTTTTACATGTATTTGCTTTTACATGTGGCGCATTTTTCCACTGCATAGTGCTGCTATTTTAAAATATGATAGTCATTAAAATTTTACAGAAAAAGAGAAAATATTGATATCACGAATTCTATCATTTAAAACCATCCCCACGGCGAAACTTAAAATTAAGCTTGTTTCTATTGTTCTTCTGGCAGCCAATTGATGATATGTCCTGTCCCTTTAACCAAGAAAAATAATTTATTTTTGCTTATACTACAAAGTTTTCTCCTAGTTTTAAAGTTACAACTTTAAAGAAATAAATAGGACTCTTTTTTTTTTTTTTTTTTACTTTTTTTTTTTTTTTTTTTTTTTTTTTTTTTTTTTTTTTTACTTTTAAAACAAAATAAGAAAAGGGCGCAAACATGAGTGAAAAGGTTTGGTTATAAAATATGGTAAGTGACACTTTTTTAAATTTCATGTAAAATTATTTATTTGCACGTTGGCAAACGTGTAAGATATTTTTTTAGTATGCTATAATAACCAAAGATATAATTTAAAATAAGAATTTTAATAACGAAGATTCGTTGCACACAACTGCAATAAAATACGAATTGCCAGACAAAAAAAAGTTGCTCTTAAGTTTATAAACTGAAACTTGTCTTAACAAATCAGCTGATTTAGCGGAAGCAATCACAATAGTTTTTTAAACTTAAAATTACACTATGAGCAAATTACTTAAAAGATGAAAAGTTTTTAAAAATGTGTTAAATTACTTTAATATCCTTAGTAGATTCAACTATATACATAGCCTTCGTCAGACAATACAAAAATACAAGCGTCGTATTTTAAAATTTCGCGTAGTTGGTGTCGAAAAGAGTGAAAGTGAAAGTAAATTTTTAGATCCGGAAAACATTGGGAAAAAATATGGATAGAGATTAAAGCGGAATGTTTCGTGTTTTATGATTCTTTAAGCAAACTGAGCCAAATCCTGGGTATGTTGTAGGGGTTAATCTTTTAAGTAATTTGAACATAGTGTAATTTTAAGTCTAATTTTTTAAAGATGAATTTAGCGTTCTATTTATTTATTTATTTGCTAACAGTCTTTTTTTTTCTTTTTTCTTGCAGATTTTTCTTTTTTACTTGATTATCTCAAACCTTATATTTAGTTAACAATTTTTTACACCTAAGCTCTTCTAGTTCGTTTCTTTAAAAAAGTCAGTATTCGAAATTTAAAACATAACTTTTTTCCTGTATTTAAATGTCACTAGACCTTAATTAAGTAAATTATTTTTGGCTATTTACTTTTTAACCATTAAATGAATGATTTTTTATTTTGCTTCGAAAAAATTATACAGGATACTTAGAAAGCTTTATTACTTAGAAAAAATAATTAAATAAATCAGAGGTACATTTTTCGTATAATACGTCCTTTTGTTGCAATTTTCCTTTTGTTGCACATCTGCAATTCAAGTAAAAACTACTGTCACATCTAAAATATTGCAAATTAGTATATATTTTAATAAGTATTAATCTAAATACCTTATTTTATATAATTCTTTATTTTGTAAAACTTAACCCTTAAATGCATGAATTATTATTTTACAATTTTGTTTTTTATTCTTATGTTAAAGATTAGACACCACAAATTTTAAGATAGATTTTTAGTTTATTTAGTAGCATATATTTGTAATTTTTACCGGATTAATATTTCCATATAAATATAGTGGTTAAGTGTTAAATAAAAAGTGGTGCAGATATGCATCACTCTGCATTTAAGGGTTAATGCACTTCTGTCAACTAAAAGCTGATATACTGCTGTTAGCTTAACTGAGACAAATAATATAAATTCGCTGTTTATTGTAGTCTCTTAAAATATAGAATTGAGACAAGTAAATTAATCTATATTATAAAGCAAAAATACGTATGTGTGTAACGATGGCGTCATATTAACAGTGTAAACAACTGACAAATAAATTTCGATTTAACTGAATTTTTTTAACTCCTAGATATTACACAATTTCAATTTTTATACCGTAAAATCTAAAAGATAGTTTTTTTAATGCAATCCTCTAATTTGGATCTAGTTAAATTAAAGACATACGTATGACATTATATTAAATTTAAATATCAATCAAGAAAATGTTGCAATCATGCACTCTCTCTCTCTTCAAAAGAACTGGAATGAGAAACCTAAAATTAATTTTTTTCTTTTGCATTAATATGTGCCAGGACTTGCAAAAAAAAATGGTAAAATATTGGATAAAACCTTTGCTTTTTAATGCACTTCTGACAGTCAAATACTAATACACTATATGGCCGTTAATGACCAGACACTTTCAATTTTAGATATTTTGACGAATATCTAAAGGTATATTTGCCTAACTGGTAACTTCAGGATTATAAAGAATATGTTCGACTTCATATTTATAAAGGGCGATTTGATCGGAAGGACTATTAGGGGGCCTACAAAAATCAAAGAAAAATAATAATATTTGGGTAACCCTGTAAAATACCCTTTGGGTTGTCCTGTAAAATAAAATGCCCAAAATGATCTATAGCTGTAGCTTACGAATATATGGATATTGTAAAATTTAAATATTTATTTGTGGAAGAATAGAACGTGTATTCGTGGAGGTATATCGATATTTTTAAGAAAAAAAAAAAAAAAAAACAATTGCATTTTTTTTTTGTTTATATCATGCAGGGTTTTTAACCACATTTAACGCCAGTTTCAGAAAATTCGGCAAAGTGTAGTAGAAATAATATGGTGTAATTGGAATGTAAATATATTAAATATTTGAAATATGAGCAGTTGAATTAAATCTTTTTTATCTGCGCATGCGCGCACGATAAAAAATATTTTCTTTCGTGATTTGATAGTCAACTCTACGGAGCAACTCATAAAAAAAAATCCAGTCAAATATCGTGAAAATTCAGAAAAATATCGGCAATATAATGAGCGACTTTTTAGTTGCTCTCTAAAAGCTGCTGAATGATAGGAGATTTTCTGCAAATCGTCATTTTTTATTATCTGGCTTTCAGCAAAGAAGTCTGTACTTAATGAATGTCAACGAGTAGATTTAGAAGAAATGCTTAGATTTTGACACTTCTTATTTTCCTGGAATAGAATTGTTCTGGTGATTTTCCAGGAAGAATTAAAGCATCCATAAAAAATGAAAATTTAAAAAAGTAAAAATTAAAAACGGCAATTTATGGTAACCCCCTTATCATTTAGCAGTTTTTAGAGAACAACTAAAAATCAGCTCAGTCTATTGCCGATGTCTTTCTGAATTTTCACGATATTTGACTGGCTTTTTTTATGAGTTGCTCCATAGAGTTGACTATGAAATCATGAAAAAGAAAAAAAAAATATCGTGCGCGCATGCGCAGATAAAAAATATTTCATTAATCTGCTCATATTTCATCAAATATTTAATATATTTACACCACATTATTTCTACTACATTTTGTCAAATTTTCTGAAATTGGTGTTAAATTTGGTAAAACCACCTGCATGATATAAACAAAAAATAGTCAAAATTTTTCTGAACTTAAGAAATCGATACATCTCCATGAATATACGTTCTATTCTCCCACTAATGAATACATATATTGTACAACATTCATATATTCGTAAGATATAGCGATAGATCATTTCGTGCATTTTATTTTACAGGGATATCCAAAACATTAATATTTTTCTTTGATTTTTTGTTGGCCCTGTAACTGCCCTTCTGATCAAACCGCCATTGTAAATATGAAGTAGAACATATTCTTTATAATCCTGAAGTTCCAGAAAAATCCGACAAATATATCTTTAAATATTCGACATAACGTCTAAACTTGAAAGTGTTCGGTTATTAATGGCCATATAGTGTATATTGCTGTCATGTCAATTTTGTCTTTGTGTCACAGAAACTCTTACGCATGTACTTCACAATGGACAAAAATGGAAAATGGACACAATGGACAAAGATAAAATAGTTTAGTTTCGATTTTTATCTAGCATTTCTTAAACCTGTCTAATTCCTTGTCATATGTGATTCGACAACGCTTGTCGCTACCGTTACTTCAGAATTAAGCTTTTGCTACAACTAAAAAAAATAAAAAATCTTCATTGTATATTCCTACAGCTTTTATACAGGGGATATTCTACGAAGATTATAGTACACAAATAGTTGTAGCAATTTGTGATTGCTATTTTGAAACAATAATTTTCAAAAAGGGCTAATTGTAGAATTAATGACGTTAAAGGTATAATTATGATAATTGAAAAGCTAAGTGGAAGAACATGTTAAGTAACAAAAATTACATTTGCAGAAATTTGCAGTGAAATTTTTGCTGTAAATTTTAATGATTTATTTTCTATTTGATACCATGTGTTTAAAATATTAACAGGTATGGTTCTAAACTCTCTCAGAAAAACTTATTCATATTTAATTTTCAAATATTAAAAATTATTATTATTATTGACATTATTAAATATTAAAATATTAAATATTACTGAATAATGTCTTAAATCTTCAAGACTAAATGGAATCTTAGTATTTTAGCTTCACCATGTGACAGGATACCTCATGATGCTTTCATCCAAAAGATTTAAAATATTTTTATAAAATGTGGCATAACATGTTCATCCACTCAGCTCTTCAATTGTTTAAATTGTAGGAAAAACAAGCAAATTTTTCATTCATTCATGGTTTCTCTATTTTAAAAACAGATGAACGGTGAAACTCAAATGTGAAAATTTTGTTCTGAATTAAAAAATGCCAAAACCTTAATTTGAAGACATCGTTTTTAAAAACCAAATTTGTAAAATATTTGCTGTCTGAAGCACTTCTATCAGTTATTTGCTAATATATACTGCTGTTAGTTTAAATGAGTTAAATAATTTTTTTCGCTAGTATTCTAGCATTATTTCTTTATATATCATTCACAGATATGAATTAATTACATTAAAGAGAAAAGTATGACATTTATTTAAATTTAAAAATGAACAAAAAATGAATTATGAAGTCTCTCTTTTTTTAACGAGAAACATAATAGTGAAATTTAAATTTTGTTTGCTTTCTGATGCACTTATAACAACCAATTGTTGACATACTGCAGTGGCATGAGCTGAAATAAATAATTTTCTTAAGGTTTTATTCTAACATTCATATATATATATATATATATATATATATATATATATATATATATAATTATATTAGTAAAATAAATAGGACAATTATTTAAATTTAAAGACAGGAAAAAATTTTGCAATAACAAATTCCGTCTATCTTTAAAACAGTTAGACTGTGAAACTCAAAATGTAAATTTATCCTCTACCAAAAGCTTAATGTAAACAAATTACTTTTACAACAATATCGGATAAAACTTTGCTTTATCATGCCCGTCTGACAGTCAATTGTCTAAATACTGAGGTCACGTAAGCCGAGATAAACTATTTTATTTTAGAGTTATATAACAACGTAGTATATATAATGAACCTCTGTTCTTAGGGTTTCTTTTTTGTAGAATTAATAATAATAAACAGACAATCATAAGATGATAATTTAAATTTAAGGACAAAGAAGAAAAGGTTGCAGTCATAAATTCCCTCTTTAAAACATCTGGACTGCCAGACTTCAAATATAAAATTTTCATCCGCATTCAAAATATGTCTAAATCTTAATTTGAAGAAAAAATCCTTTTTAACAATATCGTGTAGAGCATTTTCTTTCTGATGCACTTCTTTCTTTTGATTAGTTAATTAGTGATATGTTGCCGTTGGTTCAGCAGAGATATGTTTTTTTTTTTTTTTTTTTTTTTTTTTTTTTTTTTTTTTTTTTTTTTTAAGAATTAGTATTTAACCGAATTCAGGGTTATAAATTAATTTAATATAAGATATTAGGAGAGTTGCTTAAGTTTAAAAACAGAAATATCAAATGCTGTCATCTAGAATTATCTTTTCTTTTTTACAGCTGCACTGTGATCCTTAAAATTAAACTTGCTTTTAGATTTACGTGACAATCTGTTTCTAATGCACTGCTGTCATTTTAAACGAGATAAATTAGTTTTGTTTTTATCCAACGTTCTTTTTTTATGAAGTTCAAAATAATAAAGAGATAAATATGACAATATTTAAATTTAAGGACAAAACAAAATGTTGCAATCACAAATTATCTTTCTTTACAACAGTTGGATTTTGAAACGTCAGATGTAAAATTTTCTTTTAAATGTATACAGATATTAATTAAAAAAAATCTTTTATGACTGAAATTTGACCAAATATTTTCTATCGAATACACACCTAGTAGTCAATTATTTATATATTGCTGTCAATCTAATGTAGATAAATAATTCAATTTTTCTTTATTTCTAGCCTTTCTCTCTTTTTACAGAAATGTTATCATTTTTTTTTTAATGTGGCAGTCATTTAAATTTAAGACCAAAAGTAGCAAATGCCGTAATCTATAAAACTATATTTTGAAATAGCTGGACTGTGAAATTTAAAATTAAGGTTTGCAATTTTTTATGGCAATTGCTGTTATACTGATGTGTATTTAGCCGAGATAAATACTATTTTTTCTATTCTAGGGTTTCTTTTTTATATAATTAATAAGATTACAGTGATATAATAAGAAAATTATTTAAATTTAAGAACAGAATGATGGAGCCATAAATTCACCATCTTTCAAACAGCTGGATTGCCTGACTTGAATGTATTTTTTTGTTCTGAATTAAAAATGTGGCAAGAGATTAATTAAAAAAACTATTTTTGACAATATTATCGAATATTGCCTTTGCTTTATGATGGATTTCTGTTGTTTAATTGCAAATATACTGCCGTGAGTTTAATGGAGATAAACAACTTATTTTCGCTGTTATGCTAGCATTCCTTCTTCATATAATTTAAAAATATACACTAATTAAATGCAAGAGATAAAATTGAAAGTTAAAGCCAGAAGTATCAAATTCATCTCGCATTACCGTTATTTTAAAATAGCTACATTGTGAAAGTTACAATTAAACTTCCTTTAAGATTTACTCCGGACAGTCTTTTTCTTATACACTTTGACTTTAACCGAGTTAAAATTAAATTCATTTTCTTTCTTTTCCAACATTCCATTTTCTATGGAATTCATAACATTAAAGAGATAAACATTACAATATCTAAATTTGAGGACCCCAGAAGAAAATATAGTTATCACGAAGTCACTTTTTTTTAAAAACAGACGGACTGTGAGACTTAATATGTAAATTTTTCTTCCGAATTTAATGTTTAATTTAAAGAAATCCTTTTAGTAAATGGAACAGGTCCAAACCTTTGTTTTCGGATGTACTTCAGGTGGCAAATTTCTGAAAGATTGGTGTATTTTTAACAGAGATTAATAATTTATTTCTGCTATTATTCTAACACTGGTTTCTACATAATTCAGAAAGATATATTAGTTAAATTATAGAAATACACATTTTTCTTAATTGAAGGACAAGAGAAGAAATCATTGCAATCACCAAATCTCTTTCTAACACCTGGACTCGAAATCTTAAAGCACATCTGATGCAACTATGATTAACTTCTGATGCACAGCTGTCTCATACGCAATTTACCCTCTCTTTTACTCTGACATTTCTGTTTTTTTATAATATTAAGTAGATAAATATGACAGTTATTTAAATTTAGAGACAAAAGAAGAAAATGTTGCCATCACGAACTCTCATTTAAGAATTCTCTTAAAACAGCTTGACTGTGAAACTTAAATGTAAAATTTTCTTCCGCATTTAAATGTGTCAAGACCTTAATTTAAAGAAATCATTTTTGACAATGGAATTGGTCCAAACCTTTGCTTTCGGATGCACTTTTGGCGGCCAATTGCTGATAGATTGCTGTCACTTCAACCGCATTCAGGCATGAAAGTGCTCGCTGGAGCATTTCGCAGTTGCCCCAGCAACGGAATCACTGGAGCACTGCAAGCTCATCATATATGGGGAGAGAAGGAAAGAAGTCGGAGGAGGTAACAAAAGCTTTGCTTTGAACTTAAGTTATTCCCGTTATTAAATTTTCTTTCAAAGATTGCATTTTTCAACATACAAGTATTTATATTAACTGAATATTTTTTATATTAAAATATGTATTTCCCTTTTTAAAAAGAATTCAGTGAATAACATTTATTCGTAAAGACAAAGTTTTTAAAAAGAAACAATAGTCAACCATGTTTATTTCGAAATTGTTTTAAAACTCGCTGCTCTTAAACAGTATAAATTAACTTAATAATAAAACATATTAAGTAACTCTATTTCAGATACAAAGTATTACAGATCATCTCAAAATTATCAGTACAATCATACAGGAGGGATAATAAATTTCAGAGCAAACACTTTTAACATAGGAAAACTTGGTCGCAATATAGGAATACAGGAAGAAAATGGAATCACAGAAAATACAGGATGTATCACTCCAAGTCAAAAAGGGATTTTTGTACATAATTCGACAAACAGTAAAAGTATTTCAACAATACTTAAAAAAAAATTACTTTGCTTTCTATGAAAATTGATAGAAACATCGGTAGTGCTAGAAATGACTACATTTCGTTATAAAAAGAAAAGGGTTAGACACACTATAAGTTAAAAGTTACCTGAGAGTACACGTGGTATCACTAACAAACTACAATACTCTTACAGCACGTGAAATCTTACCATTATAATTCAAACAAAGTAAATACATTGTGGCAAATTTCGCTAAGATTTATTTATTTTTGTTTAAGTAATGCAAGAAAATCCGAGTTTGGCCTCATGTGAGACACATTGTTTTTTTTGACTGAATTGGGTTGTGATTTCCGTTTCCCCTCGATATTTATTTTGCAATTGACGCATATTACCAAACCTAAACGTTTGCATACCCAAATTAAAATTTGTATTTACCCTGTATAATTTCATAAAATAAGTCACGTTGAATTCATCCATGTTGTGAGTGAAACAGATGCTTCAAAATGATGCGAATTTCTTAAAGACTGTAATAGCAGGTGTGAAACTTGGTTGCACCATTTTGATCCCTTTACCGAGTCCGATACAACTGTATAGAAACACATTGCTTCTCAGCCTCCGAAAAAAATCCGACAAAGCAAATCTGCTGAAAAGGTCATGATGATTATTTTCTTTGATCATAAATGTGTAATCTATCAGCATACTGTGCCTCCAAAAATTTCTGTGAATGGTGAATATTATGTTTCAGTTTTGAAAATTTTCGACATCACATATTGAGAAAGCGTCATGAATGGGTAGGGAATTGGACATTACATCACGATAATGATCGTCCACATGTCGTTACTTCTGTTCAGCAATATCTTTTTAAATGCAATATTAAAATTATGCCGCACCCCTTTACAATCCAGATCTCTCACATGAGATTTCTGGCTGTTTCCGACGTTAAAAGAGAAGCTCAGTGGCAGAAAATTCAATACATATTCTGAAGTTATTTCATCAGTGCAGGATTCTTTAAAGCAGCTTCTAGAAAAAGGCTTCTCTACTTGTTTTGAAAAGTGGGTTGAACGATGGGACCCTTGCATATCATCTGAAGGAAGGTATTTTTAAAAAGAATGATTTATTTGTTGCTGTAAATATATTTCTTGATTTTTTATGATTTTACTCTCAAATTTTATGGAACTCCCTTACATTATAAAACGATACACCATAACAAGTCATTTACTCAGCAAATTATTTCCGACTCCATAAATTAAATGTCATCTTTAATAATATTTATTACTCAATATAAAACTGTCTTTAATCATATAAAATACATTTTCATTATAAATTGTGCTTCTTTTATATCACCCTCAAAAAGCAAGTGCGCGTTACTTTCAGTATTTTTTTAATTGTGATTTTGAGAAATTATTACAGAGGAATACTAAAGGTACTGTTATAAAATAGAACAGAAAAAGCCAATAACTGAAAATGTGACAATACAACGTGATAAAGTATTTTCATAATTAAAACTTTTGAATAAAACTTTTAAAAACCATATCAAGCAAAGAAGCATATGTTCAAAGTCAAAGTGATGAACACTACTTTGATGTTTATTTTTGTTGCTTTTTTTTTTTTTTTTTTTTTTTTTTTTGTTAGTTTACATGAAAAACACGTAATTAGAGAAGCGGTGATTCTTTCTTCTAGTTTTAAATAATTTATTTTGTAAATTATTAAATATTATAAATTGGAATATTTAGATTCGGTTCCGTATAAAAATATTTATTTTTATGTGACATCCCCTCTCCCTCGCTAACTTTTTACTTTCTTTTACCGAAAATTTTACAGCTTTTTTAATTGAAAAATGTACTTTGGTACATTTTACTGTGTGAATATGAATGTACTGTGAAAAAAAAAATCAGTATATTTTGTACAAGCGTGGTGAAGCCCAGGTATGTCACTAAATGTCTCGCGTTAAATTTTATACATTTTATATTTATTTGTTAAAAATATTTACTAACTAGCTGACCTATTAGGAGTTTCCCGGGACCCTAATAATAATCGTAAATAAACTTCAAATTTGTATGATTTTATATCTTTAATCCGATTTTGTAGGAATTTATATTTTTAAATGAAAAAATATTGACATTTGTTGGTAAGAGCACTCGTAAGAAAACAATTTCTTGTTTTTTTCACATAGGGTTGTTTCATAGTTTCTTTTTTTTTTTTTTTTTTTTTTTTTAAATAGTTCTTGTTTTTCGAACTCTGTGAAATTTTATCGGTTATAATTATAACAGTTTTCAGTCCGTGTAAAAATTTCGTGAAAAAATAATAATATTTAGTTGAAAAAGAACTATGTTTTCATCTCGCTTTTTAACACGTTCCAACGAAGTTCAAAAGTGTTTATGCATTCGGTTTGTCTGTCCGTCTGTCCACGCTGTAACTCCCGTAAATATACTCGTATTTTCATGCAATTGATACAGTTTACTTACGGTCACCAAAGCATGTTTGGTATTGTATATGAAGTATGTAGGATTAATAGTTCATTTACAGGGCACTAAAAAGAATTCCATTACATTATGGTATATGGGGGAAAAATCGTTTGCAGAGTATTTTAATGACATTATGCTATTTTAAATGTATTGAAACTGATATAAATCACTGAATTTCACTACTATCACGTTAGAACAGGGCATTTATAGTATTTTTTATTCATTTATAGGAACACACAAAATAAATCGGTTACAGTACTGTCTTTGAGTAATAATTGCTCGAGTGTACGTATCGAAATTCGGAATGAGCTTTTAAATTTAACTAATTTTTTGCATCTTACTCGTTATATATATATTCTACACCTCATAAACAGGGCTGCACAAAAGTATTCACGTACCATTCTCCTTATTAGAGGAAATTACTGAAGGGGAATTTTCAACTGAAGTATATGTATTTCTTAAGTGAACTAAATTTTGGCATGCATGTATTTAATAGATACAAACCTGTATATCATATAGCAGGACTGCTCAAAGAATTCCCATAATTTTCCGATTGTAGATGGGAACAGTTGAAATTGGGTTTTCAATTGTGTGATGCCTTTCCATATGGTTGAATTAGACATAATATTTTTACTTACTAAACGGTGCAGTTTTATTACATTATTTTGAATGTGTTGGAAAGTGTTTAATAATCTATGCTTGAGGCATGATTTCTCTTTCTTGTTTTTTCTTCGAGTCGGGTTCTTTAATAAAACAAAAAAATAGTACTTGTCGTTTTAACTCTTTGAAATTTTAATCTGTTATAAATAGAACTGTACCTAAGCTCTCTTTATGCATATTTAGTAGTGTAAACATGACAGGAAGCCGTGCGGAATCAGTGGGGTTTTAGGTTTCCATCGAAAATTTCTCAAGATTTTATATTTTTTAAATGAACTCGTCCGGACATTTAAAAAAAAAAAATTGTAAGTGATGTAAATCTGGTCTGCCGAGATGCTCTAAATCGATTAAGTCGAAATATCGACAGTTGGCGGGTTAAAACTCTTATTTTTCCACATAATTAATTTTTCGAAACATCAACCATCACCGTCGAAGAGAACAAGGTCTCATTTTTAAATATGTATGTTTGTGAAGCCGTACCTCTGAAATCGAACTCTAGAGAAACGTCACCGTCAGGTAGAAAAAGTCAATCTCGAAAACGAACCTCTTTTAATGTCTTTTTTCAAAAGATTAAAAACCCTATTCTTTCGAACTGACTGCGATGTTTAAGGCGTAAAAGCGTAAAATTTAATAATACGCCTTATTTTCTCCGTATCCCGAATGGTTCTTTCTATGGGCGTTAAATTATTCGGCAAAAAAACAACAACAAAATAAAACAGCATATAGCAAGAAGCCAAACATTTTTTGCAAGTTTTAAAAACATAATCTAAAATTATCAATGTTAAATGCACCAAAATTACATTAAATCACATACGGCCGTTTCAAGGATACCCAGACCCCCTTCATCAGTGTGAAAACAAACAGAAAAATAAAAACATAAAACTAAATTTTAAAATAAAATGATTAACATTTAAAAGGAGTTCAAAGAACCCCCTCGGCTATAGCCCTGAGCACTGGCTAATGGACTGGCCAAAGTGGCAAAATCAAGAGTTTGAATATCCGTACTTGACAGGAAACCATCCAAAACAGGACTTCTCCACACAGGAGAGAGAGATAGGGCTGCTGCTATTCATGTCACTGACTAGCAAATTTGTACATTTCTGCATATAAAAGCCCCGTAAAGATCCAAATCAGAAACCGAATTACATTTTTTAATAATTTTAGTCTCGGTAAAGATAAACTGTTGGTTGAAACTCCAATAATTCTTTGCTATATTAAATCTATTAAATTCCTGCGTCCTAACATAATTTTCATGTTCCTTCAATCTATATCTAAGCGCACGTTTTGTCTGTCCAGTGTATGAGAACTCATTTTCACACGCATGAAGGTGATTTGGAAATCCTTGAAACGACCGTATGTGGTTTAATGTCATGTTGGTGTAATTTTTGCATTTTATCTTTGTAAATTTCTGATTATGTTTTTAAAAACAGCATTCCTTTCTTCCTTTCTGTGCGCTCAAGAAAGAAGGAACTAAGCATGTGCGGGCGCGCTTGGCGATTTATAATGCGTTTTCGATGAGTTTTTAATTAATATCTCGCCTAGTTATAAAAAAAATTAAAAAGAGCTGGGCCTCAGGTGCACCAGGATCAGTCTTGGACTACCCCTCATCCAGATTTTTAGACTTGTACGTGCGGTTGATTTCGCTAGCCATCGTCAACAGAGAGGCATACAAACAGATCGAAAGTTTTTTTTAATTAGAATCGTTTTTAAATAAAGGGAATCAAAATTTCAAACAAAAATATCAATGCTTCAATTATTTTAAAATATATTTAACCATTTTAATATTGTATATGTCTCAAATACAATTTTAATTAATAACATAAATATATATCCCAATTAACAATACCATATTAATATAGTATTTATGTTCTTTAGATTAACTATAAAAAATAATATCTGTAGTATCATGTATTCTTGAATTTGTGTATCTTTTCTATACGGAAAAAGTATCTACGTAAATATTTCTCTAAACGCTTCTATTTATAATACTTAAAAATAATTAAATTCAATACTTATTGGGGGGTTTTCCGAAAATTGAATATTAATTATTACTGAGAAATTAAATAAAAAGTGTCCCAAAAGGGAACCCGATATTTAAAATTCAACAATTCTTAAATTATAACAAATATAAACATGAACTAAGAGCACTTTTATAAGGAATCTGATAAAATTTGTAAGCAAGAATTTTAAAAGTAGTTCAAATTCTAGTTAGTACGCTGTAAAAAAAATATATATATATTACTTCATCTTATAAGAAGATTTAAGAAAAAAAGTTATAACCTCTATTGTGTTACCCACGATTCCGAAAAGGCTTCTTTTATATGCAGATACCTCAGAAACCAATATATTTTTTTAATTTAAAGAAGCATTTCCGAAGCAACGGTTTTTTCTGCTGCCCTTACTTTTCGGAAACGTATCCGAATAGATTTTATAGTGTATTAATCACTTTTCTCGATATGGTATAATGCAAAGCATCTTTTCTTCGGATACTGTTAATTCTCAAGTAAATATATTCAGCTGCATAACAGAATACATACCTGTAAAAGTAACAAATTAATGGTCATTTTACACTGTTAATATTACATGTTTTTTAATTGAAATATTTTTTTTAGACATAAACTATTTATTTGAGAAAGGATAGCATTAAAAAACTGATATGTCGCGTTGTTATAGCGTAGGAAAACAGATCTCTACGGTACAATGTTAAGACGGAGTGGCTATGAGAATTACAATTAAGCTACTATATTTTATAGTGTGTGTCCACGTGGCTTATTTCTATAGGGTGAAAACACCTTGTCAACTGTTCCACGTTGGAGCAAGTGTCAAAACATTATTAATATATTTTTATTGTATTTTATTATGCAATAAAACAAGACATATAATACAGTGATGCACATAAAAATGAACTTAGGAAATTTGGAGAATGAACCTCAGACCTGGCACTCATTATAGTCTTGAGGGACCCGGCGAATATGTTCTTGGTAAATATCATTCGAGACGAAGAACTTCTCGCTTAGTATTATTTTCTTCATCAGCTTTAAGTATGATTTCGAACATATTCTGCGTAGAGTCTTGTCATTAGCCGGATCCCATGATCCAAGGACCTCGACGACAGCATTCTTGTTGCGGATTGATAACTCCTTTTCCAAGTCAGTATATTTTTCAATTTTCCCCTTTCTTTCATCATCAAACGCCTCTTGAAGCCATTCTTGAAGGGGACTGTGATGTGAAAGATAATGATGTTATTACATTTCTGGTCTACCACGTCTGGACGTAGATTTTGTCTACTTACCACCTGGTCATCTCCCATGATGGTCCAACTATTAGCGGATGCTTTCTTAATCCTTGCAACAATGGCATTATGTCTCTTTTTATACAGGTTAGAATGGACCATGCAATGGTCGAGGACATAGGATAATGTCTCAACTTGCTGATACTTCCGGCTACTTCTTATTGACTGGGCCAGGGTTGGCGTGAGTGGGCTTGTTGTATCCATTCAACTTAAGTGGTCTCAGGACTCTTAAAATTGGAAAAAATGAAAAAAACGAAGACCATTTTCAACATTTAATATCTTAAAATGTATTTGATTTTAAGACACAATTTTAATTGGAATAAAATATATAAGTATGTTTTTTCATTTCATGTATTTAAAAAATTATAAGATGCAGAATTAGCAGTTACAGGGGGTTCCAAACTATTAGACATTTGACGAGCAAAAAATCGGCATAACAGATTACGCGCACGATTATAAAATAAGTATTGCAACTAGAACGAAAATTTTGGTGCCTACGAATACTTTAGATTATCATAATTACCCTGAACCTAAATAAATTTGTATTTAAAGCTTTTTTATATTTTTAATACAAAGTTGTATTTAGATCATGCAAAATTAAGAAAATTTCAACAGTATACAGTACCTAAAAAAATATTGTTTTGAACAATAAAAAAGAAATTTTAGGTTAAGTTTATACAGACTAATATGAAACATATGTTTTGAAAGTTTCATGAAAAAATATTCATAAGTTTTTGAGATATCGTGCGCGTTATGCCCAAAAACGTCATTTGCAGAAAAATGGCTTCAAAGTTTCCGAAACGACGCTTTATCTATTGAACGTGCATAAATGTAAAAGCCATAACTTCAGTTCTAATAGAAATTTCAAGGAAACAATTATATCAAAATGTTCAGAAAAGATAGGAGTTTAACATCTAAAAAAATTAAAATTTCGAAAATTTTAAAGCTTTAAGAGTCCTGAGACCCCTTAACTAATTCGAGAGGAGCCTGGTGGATAACGCGCCAATCCTGAAAGTGTGTAAATGCACCATCTGTAAAGAAATGAGAGGATTCCATAGCCTCAGCCACACAAGAATTCGTTTTACCTTGATGTTTGTGGCGGTCCCGCAATGAAGTTGTACGATCGTTCCGTAATTTATTCCTTAGCTTTGAAAAGATTGTACGTCGGTCACTAACAACGACTTCAACTTCTCTATTTTCGGATATCTTCCATTTGACGTTAAGTATCTTAGAGGCTTGTCTAACACGGGTCCACGGAGATGAGTACCCAGTGGCGCCAACTTATATGATCTTCTGGGGCGCGAGCCCACCCAATAATTTGATCCCACCCAATTTCAGTTGATTTAATTCGTTATTTATTTATCCCTGAAATACATGTTGATTTTTTGAAGTTCGAAAAATAGCCTTGCTTTAAAAATAATAATGACATCAATTAGACTTACAAGTGTACTGAAAGTCCCTTCAGTGAAAGTAAAAATACATTTCTCTCAGAAACAAATTTGCTGCATGTTTTCCAATCAGATTTAATGATGAATCGATGAAGGTGATAAAATGACATTTAGTTTTTCCTGATATTTAGTTTTTTGCATTTTCAATAATTAGCTTGTTGTATAGTATTTGTAATAAATACTAATTAATGCATTTATAAGGAAGAACTTGTAAGAATATATTTCCATAAATTACTTATTAAATTATAATAATTTTATATTCTACTCGGAAGACCCATAATTTCACTTTGAATTATCATCTTCAGTCATTCGCTCCTCCCTCGCCCTTCTCTCCACACACACGCACAGGGAAAAAATTGTACATGATGTTTTACTCACACATTTTGAGCCCACCCAATATTTTTTAAAAGTTTTCGTTGCAGTGAGTACCTATTGGCAGATCTGTCGGAAGGAGCAGAGTAAGGAAATACTGTTCGTTCTGGACCTGGTGGATTGCATTCTAAAATTATCATCTTCCCTCAGCTCCTCCCATGCCATACGTTTAATAACACAATCTTTACTTGTCAGCAACCAGAAACCCCCGTCGATTAAGGCGATGTCAGAGGCATCGGCTGCCAACGGTACCCCGAAAGGACCATTTTCTCTAGCACAATAGAGGTACTCGTTGGCATCATTCGGCGGGAAGCCAAGTGAACGTTTAATTAAGGGCTTGATTGAATCGTCTGTGCCACGTACCGAACTTGGAATTTATAACTGTGAGAGCCCTCTGCTTAAGTTAGTAAACTGTGACGGTATCCTTCGGTAAAAAAGTACCAATGGGTTTACCTAAAAAGATCGCCGGGCAACCGTCACTGATGCAGGGAATATTACTACTATTGGTGTTGAATATGTATTCCTGCATCCAACAGAGGGCTTATTGCTGTAGTGCATGACAGTACATCTACTGCTGCTAAATTTTAGACCGATCCTTGTGGCCAGATTACTAATAAGGTGGAGGAGTACCTGCAGGATACAGGCGTCTTTATTCATGAGCAGAACGTCATCCGCGTACGCCAATATATAATGAACAATGGTCCTGATGGATGGGTCTCTGCATGATCCCCCCCTTTGTATTCTTCTGAGTAGAAAATCTATGGCAACAATAAAAAGAACTCCCCTGATTGCGTCACCCTGTTTAACCCCAGTGTTACCACACGTGCTGTTGAAAGGCCAGCTACTGTCTTATACTGAGTTATGTATGAGTTCTGTAGAGGACTTAAAATTAAGCTTTATTTTTATACTTATAGTTAGGTCTTCGAAAACTGACAAGAATTACAGAAAATTAGGTTTCTCATGGCTAAGCATATTATGGAATCAACAGGAGGAGGAACCCAGGCTTGGCCTGAATCTCCCCGGGGATTGGAAAGCCAGCTTCTGTAGCACCAAGGTCAAATCCGTCGACGTCATCTTCGGCAATGATAACTTCGCCGTCGATATTATCGTCAAATTGAGCAGGTTCGTTCAGGTTATTTAACGACTCGTTGATGACAGTGGAGTCAGGAGAGTCACTGACAGTCTGGTCCACTGCGTCATAAGAAAGAGCAATTTCCTGACTGATGCCAACGACAAGATCTTCAATAACAGGGTGATCTGATTGATTAGGAATAGATTGGTTTGAAGGTAAGTCACTATTGCTATGGTTCAAATTCAGATTTGAGATTTGTTCACCTCCAGCTTCTTTTTCACTATTGACAATAATGTTACTGGGTACCACTGGATGTTGAACAGCTTCAACAATAGGATTATTATTATTAGGATCTTCTGAATTCAAATTATTATCATAATTTGCGTCAGCGGGGTTAGTAGGATGGTTGTCATTTATGCCCACAAAGATGCGACGATTCTCATTATCATTAAGCAATGACATCCCAATAGGGGGAACAACTCCAAAAAGGACAGATTCATTAAAAACGGTTTGAGTTAAAAGAGATGACGAGGATGTGATATGTACAGAGGAAGAAGAATGATTATTTACAATGTTAAAACAGCTCTCCGTCTAGTCTCAACCAGCCAAACCATTCCGCTCTTCAACCACTGGAAGATTATCACTGGGGTATAATACTCTTTTTTTCAGATAGAACTAATCCAAATCGTTCACTTCACTGATAGAGCTTGATATAGAAACATCAGTGTTCTTATCAGGAAAAATGGCAGGGCTATTAAAGGAAGGAACGAGAGGCGGGATGACAACTGCATTGAAACTTATTGCATTAGATTGACCCGGCCGCGTGGTGACCTAACTGAGGATATTTCTTTAAAGAGCATTTGCTTAAAATTAAGAAAAAACGGATATGTTGCGTTGATACAGCATTGAAAAACAGATTAATACACTGTAAAACCATCGGTAACGTTTCCGAAAATTAGTTAGCAAAAGAAAGTTTTGATTCATAAATGATTCTTTAAATCTCAGAAACCTATAGCCTATGAGGTTTCTGTAGATAAAGGAACTCTTTTCGGAAACGAGGAAAATTCAGAAATGGATGTATTATATTTTCGTAAACTTTCTTGATGGAAAAAGATATATTTGTCTTCATTTACATTGTAGTTGCATCGGTAACCTGGAAGAATGTTCACACCAATTTCAAATACAGACCAATTTTTTATTTATTTTAAGAGCTAAACAAAATAAACCTAAAAAGAAAACTGAGTCATATTTGTACCAGTTTTAGATGTTAGTTTGAGAACTCTTACAAGTTGAGAGCCATCTACTGGCGAGAAGTGGAATTGGTTTAAAAATTAGTGAATACAAAATTTTTGAGTAGTTTTAATCCTGTCTCTTGTTCCATCCTTATATTTGTTTCAATTTTATCATTTTTGGGACAGTCTGTTAAAATGTATAAAGCCCGACTCACACTGAAGTTTTAAGTAAGTATATTCTCATCTGTTTAAATCACATTTTGTATTATATTTTCTATTATAATTCACATTTATTTCGCAGTTGTAGAAGTCTTCAATGGTTTTGCCTGAAAATTGTTTGCTACCACAAATTCCGAAAAGGATTCATCTCCTTATTTAAACTCTAAGTTTCCGCCATTAAATAAGAAAAAAAAATCGATTCGAGAATATTGGTAGCACTTTGGCCTGCGACCCACAGATTGAACAACTCTATTTTAGTGGGTGAGATCTAAAAATTTTATGTTGTTACCTTTAGATCTTCTCTATGACTATTTGAAGCTTTTATTTAACAAAATATTTAATAATCGAAAATCAAAATAAACCTTTTAAGATAGAGCACGGAGGTTATCAATTGGTATACTACATTACATGCACATTGAGTGATCTTAATTTTAAACGACGAAATGTTTTGACATTTTATATAAAACATTTCGTTTAAAAGCATTTCTGTCGCAGAATATCAAACGTGTATAACATCATAATACAGATTCATATACGAGTCATTCTACATAAAGAAAAAAGTTACTGTTTCGGTATATGGTACTTAATTTTTGACAGAATATTAAAAAAAAATAGTGGTTTTACATATAAGAACAAATACAAAAAATGTATATATTTCATGAAGATTCCTGATATGCGACTTTTTTATTTGTATATATATATATATATATTTTAGTGAATGGAAGTTACCTTCTTTGCATGTTGCACCTAATCTACTTTATTAGGATTCATTACATATTTTTTTATCTTTACACTTAATCACTTTATATATCTTTAATCACTTAATCACCCTTAATCACTTTATATGTAAAATATATGCATTATGACTTTTTTCCCCCCAAAAGTATATTTAAAGTATTGTTACCTTTATTGCATTATCTGTTTCAATAAGGCTCTGTATAACAATTTCCAAAATATAGTAGCCATTTATCACCTAATAAAAATATTCAGAAACATCTCCACTTTAATTTCGGTTGTTAGCCGTCAAAGGGTAGATACTCGTTTGTCATTAATTTTGAAGTATTTTCACTGAGCTAGAAATGGTCGTGAACTTTATATATGTCCGTTCTTGATTAACGATGCAAAAAAATACACGTTTTTAATTCATATGCATAAAACATTTTTATTATACAGGGTGTCCGGTCTCAACGGTGTCCAATGGCTAATTCCTAAACCGTTAGTCATAGACATATAGTTCCAATTACAAAAATGTTTTAAATCAGGTAAAGAAATATTTTAAAAGCGATTTGGGTCAATAAAAACATCTTTTAAAAAATTACGAAATTTAAATTTTTGTACGGTCCCCCGGTCCTATAACTTATATTTAGTAAAATTTTCCTTTTACACTGACAAGTAATACAAAAAAAGTCCCGTTGTTCTACGATTAAAATTGACCGAGTAAAAGCTGTTTAAAGTTAGAGCATACTCTTTTGCTGCAAATTGGGGGTCATTCACAAATTTAGTCGAAATATAATTTTGTCAGATATATTAAAAAAATGGTTGAGAGTAAAATTAACATTGCAATATAAATTTGAAATCTTTAACCATTCTGACATATTAATGCAAAATATACAATTTCTAATAAACATTTAAGAAAGAAAAAACAGAATTTTTGTTAAATAAAATTATGCTAAATTAACAGCCTCAATTCTTTACAAAATAATGCATATTTTAAAACGCTATTAGATTATACTAGCCTGCAAAAGTTAGGATCTGTCATGTTTTTTAGCTTTTGATAATTGATTCTTATGTATTATGTACCGCTGAATCCAAAATTGACCTTCATTTTTAACCACCACATCATGATTTTTCGCAAATTGCAAATTTCAAAGTTAAAAAGTTCAAAGTTCAAATTGAATCTCCTCCCTCATCTCATTGGCCCACTCAGCTGTTTAGCTGTAAGAATCCCAGGATAAGCAAAAGTATCGAATAAATTATTGAATAAAATAATTAAAAAAAAGGTTTTACATATGTTTTATTGTATGAGATTTTCGCTATATTTTAACTTACACATTTACGATTTGCAAAGAAAAATGTAACGTGATGGTTAAAAATGAAGGTCATTTTCGGATTCAGTGCTAAAAAGTACGTAAAAATCAATTATCAAAAGTTACAAAACACAACCATCTCCTCTACTTTATAGTGTTCGATTTTTGTTATTCTTTAAATTTGACAATTTATAATTTGCGAAATATCCTGACATGGTGGTTAAAAATTTTGGTAATTTTCGGATTCAGTGCTAAAAATGCATAAAAGTTAAACCATCGAACAATCGCTGTCTTGTATTATCTAATCTAAACCATTTTCTTAAACTTCTTGGCGATAATCTATCCGAAATGTTTTGTGTTATCCTGTAAAATAAGTATAAATGGTAACCACCGAAAATTATAATAATATTAGATTGTTATCGGATTTGCGCCAGTATGTAAAATGTAATCTCGATCGGTTAAAGTTCGAGTACAAATTTTGAACTGGAAAAACATACATATGATCGTTGAAGTAACATAAAAACTTATAAAAATAACATTATTTTTGTTAAAAGAAATCATAAAACAAAGTGCCTCAAATCCTGACAAAATAAAACATATGCTATTTCAGTCAATCTGAAACTTAATAAATGTTAACTTAGTCGTAATACTCTTACGATTTTTTTCAAAGCGCAGATACACATGAAATAAGATCTTCGAATACTTTAAGTACTTTATATGTGACCCCTCAAAACCAAGCTGAACTCATCTGTTTTCAGAGCAGAAAAATGGCATAAGTCATGCATTTTTAAAGTTTCATAACACGCTCAATTTTAGTATTATATGAATGGGACTTTTTTTGTCTTACTTGTCAGTGTAATAGGAAAATTTTACTAAATATAACTTATAGGACCGGGGGACTGTATAAAAAATTAAATTTCGTAATTTTTTAAGAAATGTTTTTATTGACCCAAATCGCTTTTAAAATATTTCTTTACCTGATTTAAAACATTTTTGTAATTGGAACTATATGTCTATGACTAACGGTTTAAGAATTAGCTATTGGACACCGTTGAGACCGGACACCCTGTATATATTTCACGATACAGAGTGTCCGGTCTAAAAGTATCCAAGAGTTATGTCTTATTTTTACATAACTACACATTAGAATTAAAAAAATATATTTAAATGCAAAGAACATCTCACCAAGCTTTAATATGAATAGATTCCGACGTGTGCACCTTTTGTAAAATGACAAACATCCAAACAGTAATCCAGATCCCTCCAAGTGTTGCATAGCATATCTGGAGTTATTAGACGACATGCTTGAATGGTATACTTCTTCAACTCATCCACAGTAATTTTTTGTTTGTACACAACGGATTTAATGAATAAACAAGCATAAAAGTCTAATGAAGTCAAAACCAGATACCTTGGCCGCCAGGCAATTGGGCCCCGTCTTCCAATCCAACTTCCAGGAAATGTCATATTCAGAAATGCGGTAACTTCTTTGTGATAGTATGGTGGAGTACCAAAAAATTTTGGAAGGGTTTTTAATCCACAGAGGATCAGTCTCTTATATTCCAATGGATAGTTCTGTAATAATAAGCCATAACTTTTGGATACTTTTAGCTCGGACACCCTGTATATTCTACCTTAACTAAGCATGAAATTAGAAAACAAAACCTTGTGTATTTTTTATTTTTGCTGTAGATGCTCCCTCCATTAGACTATTCTTAAGGTAATTATCCCCTAAATCTTCAGAAAATAATTTAAGCATCAGTTACTGAAAAGACTAAACCACCATTTATATAAATCTTAAAAGAAATGAAAAATAAAGTATGAATATTAATATAAAAATTTTGGTTTAAAATTTTTTATTGAATTATTTACGCTGAGAAAGTAACGTTTTTCGCAGATTGTCTCATGGATAGTATATCGTGGATCTATATAACATTTGATTGATTCCAATAATCATGAAAGTGAGTGTAATAAGAAGGCTTATCTTTTATTTTCGTTTCAACAACCCAGTAACAAATTTAATCCTTTTAACAGATTAAGTCCTCCTAACAAAATTTAATCTTTCTAAATAAGTATGAGATGTTATTAATTGCTGTGCTGTATTTTAAACACAATAATCGATTTTATTCTCTTAAAAGACAAGATACCACTAATGTTTCAAATTAGAAGAAGATGTATAAACAATTTTGTCTGTAAGAACATCATCTATTTGTACAACATTATCAAAGTTGTTAATGGATCCATCTTTCAAAAATTATTAATATTTACATCTAGCATCATTTGAGTAATCGCAGTAATTGGAAAAATCAGTGGAAAAAGAAAAGTTTATCGGTGATATAATATCAAAATTTCAGTAGCAAATTTTTTAATAAATTGATTATGTATTTTTTTTTTTATTTTTTTTTTTTTTTACATTCATCATGACCGTATGAAACATTAATTTTTTTATAACTTTTATTTATCGGAAATAAAGTTTATTGTATTCCGATAAATAATGCAAGTTATTAATTCCTGTGCTACTCTTTAACGAACATTAAGCGATTTTACCTCTTCAAAATGCAAAACACTTCTGACATTTTGAAGCAGAAGAAGAATCAAAAGCATTTGCATCAGTGAAATAACACAAATTTTCAAAATATCCTAAAACAATAATTCACATAGTTTGGCATATAGATAACAATTGAGTGATCGCTGTAATCAAAAACCGAGCGCAATAAAAAAGGTTTATCTTTAATTTTGTATCAAGAACTCACCCGTAAGGCATGGTGACGTCACGGCGACGTCGTTGTGAAGTCACACTGTGATTTTGTGACCGTCGATGTGACGTCACGTGACGTCGATGTGACGTCACAGTGACTAGAATGCGAGGTCGTTATGGCCGTTTTAGAGGTCGTTTGTGACGTCACATTGTGACCACTCTGTGAAGTCACGGTGTGACAAATTTGTGAAAAGTGTGTCATTTGTGACTATTTTGGCATTAACTTTGTGACGAACCTGTGACGAAAGCGGCAATGCTTTGACGTCACACTGTGACCAATTTGTGAAATATGGGTCATTTGTGACGAACTTGTCATAAACACTGTGATTTCAAATGAAAATCAAATTTCAAATTAATTGCTTAAAAGACGCAAATAGTGAAAAAGATTCCATGCTGGGACTCGAACCCGGGCCATTAGTACAGCGCACTGACATTCTACCGACTAAATCACATGGAACGATACCCAGGCTGGAAAATTTCTCACTATTACATGATGGCGAGGCTACAAACTCAGCACAAGATGGAATATTTAGCGTGAGCCACCAACATGATGCAAACACGAAACTTAATTAAATCCAGTATCGATTGAAATTATATTAATACATGGAAATTTTTCCAGAGAGAACCATTCGCCTTGCATACAATATTTCAAATGAAAATCAAATTTCAAATTAATTGCTTAAAAGGCAATTTTAATTTGAAATGTTGTATGGAAGGCGAATGTTTCTCCCTGGAAAAATTTCCAATTATTAATATAGTTTCGATGCTGGATTTCATTAAGTTTCGTGTTTACCGCATGTCGGTGGCTCACGATAAATATTCCATCTTGTGCTGCGTTTGTAGCCTTGCCAACCTGTAATAGTGAGAAATTTTACAGACTGGGCGTCGTTCCATGTGGTTTAGTCGGTAGAATATCAGTGTGCTATACTGATGGCCCGGGTTCGAGTCCCGGCTTGGAATCTTTTTCACTATTTGCGCCTTTTAAGCAATTAATTTGATATTTGATTTTCATTTGAAATATTGTATATAAGGCGAAGGATTCTCTCTGGAAAAATTTCTAAGTATTAATACAGCGATGAATTTTGAAATAACCTTTTGCTGTAAATATAAAATCTTATCTTTTTACCGTACTTTTTAGCAAAATATCGCTATTTTGGAGTCCTATTCTTCTAAATCATTTAAAATTTTTCCACTTAAAAAACAATGCTTATCAACTGACATATTTTTTTATTCAGTTCTATGCTTGATATTAAGTTCTATGCTTGATATTGAGTTCAAGCTTGATATTTAGAATGTGTAAATTTTTTAATTTGTTGTGATTTGTCATTGCTTTATTAAATACGAACATGGAGACTCACGGATATTAATACAACTATTATTTATAGAGCGGCATGATAAGCGATATTTATTTAAATTTTTTATTCCCGTGTATATTGTATTTTGTGAATATGAGCTAAATAGATTTGGTATGTTTTATAGGAAAAGACTGATCTGGGAAATAGAAAAAAAACGAGTAAGAAAAATCATGCGTTAATCATAGATTATAAAATACTTTCCAACACTTTCTGAATGCTTTAACAAGACATCGTAATTTAGGAAAATGACGTAAATAAGATAACTAAGTAAACATTTGAAAAATTGATTTCAGCAGTTACCGTCCATAGCCAAATATGTTTTCCAATTCTTTTGAACAACCCTGTATTTGATCTGTAGGTTGATACACTGAGAAAAATGAAGTACTCAAAAATAAGTAAACCGACGTACTCATATCGAATTGAATATTTTTGGATCAAAAATGAACCCATGCTTTCTCTATTTTGAAACATCACATGTTATCAAACCCAAACAAACGAATAGTTTTGTACCCTGTAATGGTTCATTTCATTTATGGCGGCATAAATGATGTTTATTAATGTAAATATTAAATTATGCACAGCATTTTAAAAATAATTTAAAAGTGCTTGGAAATAATGCTCTTGTCATAAAAATATTCGATTTGAGTATCTTGTTAAGAATTTTGCTATTTTTCTTAATAAATAATCAATTAAACATTTCTTGTTAAGAACTTTGAACGGGAAATAAATGTCAGTACATTTTTACTTTAAATTTTAGGTTTTTCTTTTTTTTTGGGGGGGAGGGGGGCAGTACATAATGATTCATATTTGATCACAACCAATGAATAAAAAATGAGTACATGTGTTTCTCAACTTTGAGTACATTTGGATCGGAGCTATTTTGAGTATGTGACGCATTTAAATTTGAGTACTTTTTACTCAATTTTGACTTCCCATTTTTTTAAGTGCATATATACTATATAATGGGAAAATTTAGTTTAGCAAGAAAACGCCTAACAGGTTGAAATTCTTTTTCAGCAATTTATACTAATGTATGGAAACATACTTGAATACTTTTGTACAACCCTGTAGTTTACCTAGAATCTTTATTACACCCCACTATTTAGTTAAAATTTAATTCAAACTAAGACACTCTTAACTGCTGAAATCACATTTCCAGAAATTATAATTTATAGACGGTCATGTATCCAATTCTTTACGTGATCCTGTATATCGTTTTATCTATATTCTACAAACATTTCTTGGTAAATTAAATGCAGTTCAGCAAAAAAGAGCATAACTCATTTAAAAACCACCTTTAAGCAATTTGCGCCCATACCCAGTAATCCTTACGAATACTTTTGTGTAGCCTTGTATAGGAATTATAGCATTTATATACACCATATACTATGCATAAATATAGTGAATCATAAAAGCGCATATCATAATTAAAAATACATTTCCAGCAATCATCGCTAATGAACAGTACTTCGGATACAATATAGTATCTGAAATATTTTGTGTGTCCCTGTAAATGCTATATACGTATTATTCGTATTATACATGAAATAATTTATAGTATGTAAACCTCAGCGACATATATCAATTTCATTATATATGAAATAGATTAACATAATTAAAGTATGCCGCAAACAATTCCCTCCACCCCTATATCATTATGTATTTGAATTCCCTTTTTAGCCCTGTAAATGAACAATAACTATTCTTTGCATCGCATAGTCAACAGAATGCATATTTTAGTGCACTTCATAAATGCATATAAATTTTATTCTGTTTGAAAGCGTGCGTAAAATCATAAAAAATCATTTGAAACGATTTTTTTCCATAGGCTGTAATGAAACGGAAAAATTTTGGCTGTCCCTGTAAATGAACAAAGCATGCTACAAACTTCATTACAAATAGGTACCGTGCTATGGTAAACGTCAATAACATCCAAAAATTTCAGGGCAATCAGAGTATATTTTCGAGAGTTAGAGTGCGGACAGACTGCTAGACGGACAGACAAACCGAAGTCATAAGCACTTTTCAACTTGTGTCCTATAATATGTATCCTGTATTATATGAACTTTAAAAAAATATATACTAAAGCAGTTTAATCTATAACTTCCCATCAGGCATGAAAAACACTTTGTTTCAATGCTTAAGTATCATATTTTACTTTTTAGTGCCAATAATTACGCGTATCATAAACGTAGAAAATGAATTTACAATAGAAGAAAATTTAATAACCGATTCAGAATGTCTATAATTAAATGTTTGATTAAAATCACAAACAGAAAAGAAAAAATGCTTACATACAATTTAAAAAAATAAATATACCAATTTGAAAAATACTAAAAATAATAATTAGGATTTATAATTGTACTATTAAACAACAGCAAACTCAATAGATACATTAAATGCCTTATTAGATTTAACAATATCTCAAAAATATTTCGATATGGTATAAGGAATTCCTATTATTTTATAATTTCGGCAAATGTTAAATCTGAAAACATTGGTTTGAAGATTTAGGATTTTGAAAGATAATTTAAAATATTATTGGCACTAAAAGAAAATTCTTTCAAATGTTTCACTACTGTAATATGTAAAGATACATTTTCCCAGTATAATGTTAATTTCTAATCTGAAACAGTTTCGTAATCTTATGATAATCGAACATCATATTTAACCCCAAAATAATAATAACTATAAGTGTTAGTAATCAAAAAATAGTAAGAAGCCGATAAAATAATTCCAAATCATTGTCGTTCCATACATTTTCAATCTCAAGTAAGAGTAAATTAATGTTTATATTAATTCCAGTATGAATACAGGCATGCACAGTCTCTGCGCAGTTTTTTTTTCAAGCGATGGCAGATTAAGATATTTTTCTTTACAGTTATCGAATTTTAAAATATCGCTTCTAACAGTTTAAAGATCAGTCTCTTACAAATATAACATAAAACTATTTAACTCATATGTACAAATTAGGAATAAAATATTTAAATTAAATAAAACTTACATATACGTTCTATTAATATCCGTGTATCCAAAAATGGTCATTTCCTTATCTTAAAGTGTTGTAGACGTGGTGAAGGTGATGTTCTAAAAACAGTGAACTATTTATTTCCCGCGTCTTCTCATGTTTATTTTTTTTGTGGGCAGACGATTTTCAAGCAGATGGTCTGGTACAGATTATTTGTTTTTGCATGCAAGAGATATGAAACTTGAATGCGCAGTAATTTTCTGAAAGTATGGTTAATTAAAATTTTGTATTTGAAGAAATGTCCAATGTATTTAACCTTTTCTTTTTATCCGTACCAAATAATACAAGTTAAAATGTATTGTAAAGTTCATTTTTTCTAAATAATTATAATAATAATATTCATAATTAGAGTTTATTAGATATACATTGTTTAAATTTTCAAAAGGTGTAAAAATAAATTTAATGGTAATAACGAGCCCCCCCCCCCCTTTTTTTTCTTTTTTTTTTTTTTTTTTTTTTTAAGTAAAGTTTGTTTTGCACAAATTTTGTATATTTCTTTTATTTTCGGAAAATGCTAATTTTATTTAAAAAGTCTGAAAGAAGTAGAATTTATGACTTGAATACAAATTATAAAAATATTCTAAAGCAATAAATGCATAGATGACTAAACTCTGAAGACTCTTTCTACGTGCTCATTAAAAGGTGCAGATTTAACTGTAATAGAAAATTTTTATTTTGAAACCACAGAAGTGTTTCGAATAATCCTGGTCGGTAAAAAAGAAATAAATAAATAAATTTCCTCCCAGCAAACTAAATATGTAAAGTGTATAAATTTAATATTCCTAATTCTAATTATATTATCCAAATGCTAGATAAAATTGAAATCATGAAAAAGTATACATTCACTATCTTAGATATCAAATTGATAAAATATAGCCTGAAAATTTAGTTTATTAATGATTGTATCGTGCACTTTATTTATTATGCCCCCCCCCCCCCTCTCCCCTTTAGTGAGAGAATTTACCATTTGCTATCCACTAATATATTTTATTCCTTATGCCATGTAACTCGTGACTGTTTAAAATATTTCTCTTCATTTTCAAAGATTTTTGAAGTTCATATTTTTGTCACACTGTGACTTACAATATGGTGGTTTTTTTGTCACATATGTGACGTGACGTACGTTACATAGCAGTGATATAACAGTGACCTCACAATTTTTTTTTAATTGCCAGGAAAACATAATTTTACAGTAAATAACATGTTTTGAAGAATTTTCGTAATTTTTTAAAGTTTTCTAAGAAGTTCACATCTCAGTCACAATGTGACATCACTGAGGGGTGGCATTTTGGTCACAGATGTGACGTGACCACAGTGACTTACAGTGACGTCACAACGACGTCACCGTGACCATGCATGCTATGAGGGCAGTAGCACATGTGTTAAATATGTAAATTTCCCCCTTTCCCCTAAAATTACACTTTTATAGTTGTTATAGTGGGTGAAATCTAAATAAATCGATTATAGGATTTTAAACCTTCACCATATCGGTATGAAATATTATTAATTTTTTTTTAATTATCCGAAATAAAAATTAGTCCCTTCCGATAAAGAATGAAAGTTATTAATTTTTGTGCTACGCCTTATGCACATTAAGCGATTTTACTTTAAGAAAAAAAAAAAAACATTTTTCTGACATTTTGTATGAGAAGAAGAGTTAAAATATTTCTATCGCTAACAATATAAAGTTTGCAAAACATCATAAAAGATGATTCACATAGAATGACATGTAGATACCATTGGAGGATCGCAGCAATCACTCAATTGAGTGCAATAGAAAAGCTCAATTGTTGTTATCGTATCCAGGGCTACCCCTGGTCCGTTTTTTGAGAACCAGTATTTTTTAAGGAAAAAAAATTCGTGGTAGGTTTCTGCAACAATTGATAAAAGAAGGCGTTTCCGGGTAGTTTCGATAAAATTTATAAAGAAACGTTTTCTTTAAAAAAATATGTGGTTCAAAAAACGATCCGAGTGGGAGCCCTTCGGAACAAAGATTCAATAGCACATGTGTGCAGCATGTAACTTTTCATTTACGTCCAATAAATTGCATGTTTTACAGTTGTTTTAATGAGTAAGATCAAGATCTAAATAAATTGATTATATAATTTTAGACCTTCATTACTTTTGTATGAAAATCTGTATGAATACTTTTAAATATCTAAATCCATATAAATTTTCACTAAAGAATCGAAGTTATTAATTCATGTTCCATATTTTAAGCAGATAAACGATTTTACTTTATTAAAAGACAACACTTTTGACATTTTGAATGAGAGGAAAAGTTAAAAGCATTTGTGTCTGTAAGAATATCAAACTTGTATAACATCATAAAAATGATTGATATAGAATGACTTCTAGATAACATTTGAGTGATCGGAGTAATCATGAAAATGAGCGCAATAAGAAAGCTTTATCTTTGATTTCATATCAAGAATTTATGTTTATTGTCCAGCGCCGTGATGGCTACTTGCACTAATCGAAAAACTGAATTTGCTTTAGATTTATTGAGAAAATAAAATGAACGAACGTATCCATTTAAATGTTGAACAAACATCTATAACTTTTTACCACGATTCCTTTTATCTTTTTTAATCTTTAAAGATTTGCCATTAAAGTATTTTGGAGAGAAAGAATATTCAGAATATCTATGGTGGAAGGATCAAAACACATATAACACTAGAGTTCATTTTGTACTTGAAATTTCTAAGAACTAAGTTTTAATCTTATTAATAGGTTATTCTCATTAACTAGTATAATGTTTTTTCTTATTAAGTAGTTTCATAATCTTATTCACTGTGTATTGTAGTTTACATAAGTCACATATTAGTTTAACGACTAATTATTTCAACTAGATTGGATGCATTGTGTCATTCAGTTGATATAGCAGATTTCAAAGCAACCAGTTTATTATAGTTTAGTATCCAATCAGTGATCTAAGAATGCGTTTTAATCAATAAATTTGCCGTTAAGAGCTCTTTTTATTAGAACTGTGAAGCTAGAGAAGAATTCCTCCTAATTTTCTTTATGAGGGTGACCTTGCCTCTTTGAGAATTCCAGCCATAATTAATATCTAGTTTCAACAGTGAAATAATTTTATTTAATATTATGAGGAAAGGTGTCTTCCTTGATATTTAAGTCTATAAAAAGCTATACTTATTCCAAATCACTATTAGAAATTCGTTCAAAGAATTTCTAATTAAATTTAGTACCAAGTTAGGTTTAATAAATATGCATTACAACTCAAAACGCGTTAGAGTAACTAAAATGTTACTAAATCATTCACTACACTCAAAATTTACACTTTCGCTACATTTATAAAATTTAGTTTCGTTATCCTAAAAGCTTCATCGTAGATCAGGCAGGGTCTATCGCAGATTTATAACGAATATCAGCAGCAGTGGCGTAGCCAGTCGGGGCGGGTCTAAATGCTCTGGATACCACTAATATTCTAAAGTTTTCTTCTCTTTGATTAATAGCAGAAAACTCTGCGATTAGATAGGCAAAAATAACTTTATAAAATTTGTGGTATCTTGAGCATTTGGGCCCCCATTCTGTCTACGCCACTGATCAGCAGCTACACTGTCGATGAGTCAAAAACTTTGAATCTCAATTACCCATGAATTAAAAACATCATAGGTCCATTATAAATGAATAAGATGAATAAAAGGTTTTCTAACTCCATTAATGACTAGTGCAGACTCCGCTTCAACTGATTGTTCACAATTATAATTATAAGAATTCTGCATAGAGAATGCGTTTTTCTCAGTTCCTATTTGAAGTTTTTATTTGAAAATTAGGCAAGTTCGAAAAATAATAATCTCAATACTTCCTGGTGAGGTGGAGAATTATTTTTCAAAAAGTACAAAATTAAAGAAACTCGTTAACATGGCGTAAACTGTCTTCTCAAATTTGTATTAATTCTGCATGTGCTTTAACTTTATGATAGATTTTAACTCTTTCATTGAACGTGGCATTTTCTGTATATTTAAGAATTTTAGCAACTTTTAAATTTCTCCGCTTGATAACGCAAACTTTTCTGACTCATTTACTAATTCATGTATCCCTTAAACTTGCTGATATCATGATTCGTGTAGCAAAGAATGCAAGAGAGTATTTTATGTTGTTGTAAATTTTAAAGTCTTTAATTATAGTTGATTGCTGATTGATTATCACATTCTAATGATTGCCATGTAATCGAAATTCTGTTTCTATACAATAACATTGACAGTATTTTCTGAAAGATGTTTCTTTTTACAGAAAATTAATAACGATTTCCTTAGAATCAGATAAAAAATATCTGCAATTTTGTATTGTATTTAAGAATTAAAATAAATTCTTGAATGTGTAAGGAAGTAGCTATTTTGGATTTCAAACTTAAGAAGTCTTTGCTTTCAGCATCACGTTTTGTTTTGTGTGTGTTTTTTTCAGAAAATACATCAGATAAATTTTGCACAATATTAATCGCACGATCCAAGAGATCTCAAGAGACCTTTTAACTTTAAGACACATTACGCACAGAAGGATAAGCTCAAAGTATTACCAAATATATCAATTAATCTGCCAATCTCAGATTTCTCAGAATATGAATAAGAACATCTGTAAAGGATCAGGGTCCATAAGCGGCGTTTATGGATTAAAAGAGTTTGATGCTTATATTTATATATATGTTAGGGTAGGTCATATAAATTACAAATATATAGTAGACAACACGAAAAATTTAATAACATGATATTACACGACATAAAGTGCACATGACATTCAATATTTTAAGATATTTGAATATTAATTAAACATTATGGTATGAACAAAACATGTAAAATATGATCAAAACTAATTAATCAGACTCTTTTGTGATAGATTGCTCACTTTCTGACTAATTGGAGGTAGCAGCATCTAGAAAATAATCCTTGTAGAGAGCAGTGTGAGGGTTTTCTTCTACAACATGCCTTTGGTATCCCAAATAGCACAAAACAGCACAGCTACAATATGTGCACAACAACCCACTACACGGGCTCCTACTTTACACAGACAATACCAAGGATTAATCTGAAGCGAATAACAGTTTTTGTACTGAATCTATGCGTTATAATAACAGTTTTTGTACTGAATCTATGCTTTATAGTAACAGTTTTTGTACTATGAATCTATGCTTTATAATAAGAGTTGTTGTACTGAATCTATGTGTTATAAAAAACAATTGTTGTACTGAATCTATGCGTTATAATAACAGTTGTTGTACTGAATCTATGCGTTATATATCTTCGAAGATATATATCTCGATTGCAGCTGTCCATGGATAATATAATTTCCGTTTTGTATGAACAAATAATTCCTAAAGTCTGAAATCACGGAGGTGTTCCTCAGTATAGGATTGCCCTTGCTTTATTTGCTACTTTCCAAGTGTTATGTTACGCAATTCATTGATCGATCGGTAATCTAGAAAAATCCGACAATATTTGTGCTTCCATTCTCTTGCCCAAATACTCGTCGTCTCATTCAGCTTTCAGATTCTACTGACGTTTTAATTGATTGGGTAGATTTACTAGGTTCATCATTCTTTCAGAAACAATCTCAACATCATTATTTTGCTTGGTTCTAGGTAGTCGAAAAGCTTTACAAATGACACAGATAGCACAAATTCACCTATCAATGGTATTTGCGAATTTGGCATTACTTGGTCTAAAGCTTTCCATCTTTTTATTAACACTTAACTGCTGTTAGCGGTCTCGCAGACCGCAGCGTTTTTCAATTTTCACAGTTTAACTGGTAAGTTTTAGTTTAACTATAGATATTGACTATATTTTGCCTCGTTTGGAGTCTTATTACTAGAACTAGAGACTCTTGCATAGCTGAATTTTAATTATAATAGTCCAGTACATAAAGTTTAGTACAAAAATAGTACTTTGAGAGTTAATATGGCATTTTATTCATCTTTGAATTAAGCGGTCTGACAGACCGCTCACAGTAGTTATGCGACAATTTTTGTCACAGCAGTTAAGGGTTAAACCATTTACGGTATCTGGCAGATGTTATTAATCTCGATTCATTCGCGTCTTCCCAAGTATACTGATTTTTATTTTGCAAAAAAATGTGGTATCTTTGCAATCAGATATTTAAGCCAGTTCCTAAAACTGGAAGATTTAGAATCCATATCCTAATTCAGTACATATGCGTCATAATCTCTTTGATGATTGAGAGACAGACAAAGAATGTTTTCTGCTAGAGGCGGTGGTATGTATATGGTTCTACAGGGGCTGTTTCCATTATCATTATTTAGGTACAAAGTCGCTACTTGATATTAACACTATTTCGTTTGAAGTCCTTCTCTATTCTATGTTCATGATTATTAGCAATTGTTGCATTTATTTTAACACGTGTAAGCACGCCGCTGCATCCTAAAGTCTCTTATTTACGTGAAGGAATGCAGTTACTTAACTTTCTATTTTTAATATTTTACTATGAGCACAGCTTTGCAACACTTTTATTTTGACATATGTTGTACATCTTGACGTGTTTTATAATATATTTCAGGAAAAAAGTGTTGCACGATTACGGTCATATAAATAATTGAGCTAAAATTAGAAGAAATTGCGTATATTTCATCAAAACTACGAATAATACTTTGAGTTTGTGTAAGTGATATAAATCCGAACAAAATACGAAAACTATTGTTGAAATTGTACACGATAAAGTTTCTAATATTAAAAAGTGAAATAATTAAGTCAGAATAATAGAATCGAATTTTAGTCTATTTCATGGGCCGAAAACACGACTTATGGACTTTGATCCTTTCGATTAATGTTTTGTTACTTTTTTCGTCGCAAACATATCAGATAATCTTTAAAAAAAATCTCCATCACTCGATCTAGTCGAGTGAAACTTTCATCTTGAGGATACATCACCTCATTGAATGACAATCTCAAATAATTATTTAACATAACGGTTAAACAGACGTTTCTCAATTTCTTGGAGTCTGAATAAGAAATTTAGCAGCATATATGAACATATCGTCGGTACCATGCCAGACTATCCAATATGAAAACAGTCAGTGGGCTACTTTTAAAAAATTCAAATTTCTTGATTTGCACCAATTTTTTGAAATGGTAAAATTCACCGTATTTAGCCTTAGTTAATGACATATTAATTAAGGTGAAAACAAGGGGAATTTTACCATTTCAGAAAAGTGTAGAAAAGTCAGAATCAAGAAATCTGAATTTTAAAAAAAGTAGGCCACTGGCAACACTGTTTTCATATTGGATAGTTTGACATGATACCGACGATATTTACACACAAAAAAATTGTGAAGATGGCAGAAAGTAGCGAATTTAGATTTCAAAACTGCCATGAAATGGTTTTTGTGCAATCTATTCCTTTATACAGAATATTTTCCTTATTTATATTTCTCTATTTTTCAAATATATCTGATAAACTAAGAAAAATTCCAATCATTTCATCGATTTACATGAAATTTTACTTGATATGGAGACATTTCGAACAATGATAAGCCCAAAGAATTGTTGATTATAACGGTTAAACATAATTACACGCTGTTCGATTTCTTTCCGTCGGAAGTATATCTGCAGATTTCATGTTTTTACGGAACAAATATTACTTACATTTGTTTTTGTGTCAAATGTCCCAGTTAAATATATAAAAATCTCTTTCATTTGATATAGTAGCGTGGAATGACATTTTGTAGATACACCAACTCAAAAATTGATAAACAGCCCCAAGAATTGTTTCATAAAACATTTAAATAGAATTCGTTTTAATTACAGGAATCTTAATAAGAATATCAGATTTTCCAATAGATTTATGAATGAAAAGTCTAATAATGATGGACAATTGTATATTAAAAAATGCCTAAAAGGTGGGTTCAACTTTGTTGATTTAAAATAAATGGAAAGTTTGGAAATTTTCATATAAAAATTCCTATTAAAATGTAATGATAAAATGTGGTACATGCGTAAATATACCTTTTTTTTCAAAAATGTTATTTTCAGTTGCAGAGTTAGAGAAAGTATGGGATGATTGTCTGCAGACAGTCCGATGATTAATGAAATAACTAGACAGTAGAAGTTCGAGAGTCCCTAGAAAATTTCTGAAGCAGAAAAAAACACAAATTTAAAAAATTTGTAGATGTCAGTATATAAAGCGGACCAGAGGGAAAACATATTAACAACTTTTGAAGGAGTTGCGGTTCTGAGAATGTCTCAAGGGTATTTCAGAATACCCTTATGGATAGGTTCCACTTTGCTCATTTAAAATTATATCGGATTTTTGTCTTTAAAAATCCAATAAAAACAAACTGATAAAACTTTGTGCAGCTATCGATAAATCTTTTTTTTTTTTTTTTTTTTTTTTTTTTTTAATGACATGTTATTTAGCCTTACAGCAGCGACGATGTGATTGCCTGAAGATAGTGCGCAGATTGAGAAGATGATTGGATAATAGAAGTTCGGAAGTCTCGATAAATTTTTAAAAACGTATTATTTGACCAAATTTATATTCTATAGGTGTAATAGAATAGAATACAGTAGGCCAGAATAGAGACAAATTAGCAACTTTTTAGTTAAAGATACTCAGAAAAAAGTTTTTTAAAAATGAATTGTAATTTGTTTTGTGTGCATTTTGTTTACTTTTTCTACTCTAAAACATGGAAAATCCTTTCTGAAAATTTCAAGCCAAACATACCGTGAATCTCCTGTCATGACAGGCTATATTTCCACCTGAATTAGAAAGCACTTGACGCATTGTAACGTACGTCTTTGGACGAGTTTCGACTTGGAAATTTTCCGAAATACTTCTAAGAGTATTCACTTTAAGAATACGTATTAAAAAATCTTTTTGGCAAAACAAAGTAGAAACACTCCCTTCATGCCCTTATTATAAAGTCTTGTACTTTATTATCCCATTTTTAGCAATTTTTTTTATTATTCTTTCTTTTTTTCTGCAAATATATCAGATAAGCTTAGAAAATCTCAATCATTCCATTCGTTTTCTTAAAATCTTTCATTCTTTCGGTTACATTACTTCAGAGAATGGCAAGCGCAACGGAATATCGAATATAAGTGTTAATCAGTTAGTAAAAGGATTTAAAACCTGCTCGTTACTGGTTCACAACTTAAGTGAGTCGAAAATGCCTGAGGTAAAATGAGAAAGTCATAGTCACATGACAAAGGGAGCGAGAAAATGTCCAGTCAGCCTCATTGATTGCGTTTTACAATTATATACAAAGAGGGAAAGAAACACGTAGAGGGAAAAATCAAAATCATTCGCTGAAATGTTAAAACTGTGCTGTCAGTTTTGAAGTAGCAGAATTCCAGTTAATTTTTAGTATTTGCACTGCCATTGAAATTACCATAAAACAATTTTGTAATTTTGAAATGATTTTATATTAAGTAGAACATTTCGTATAGAGTTGACTGCGTTCCTCATTGATTGTGTTTTAGAATTAGTATATACAAAGAAAGAAAGAAACACGTAGAAAAAAACAACATTTTTTTAACAAAGTGTTCTGCTACATTTTAAGTAGCAAGATTACAGTTAATTCTCAGTATTTTACACCTATTTTTATAAAATAGGTAGTACCATTAAAATATTATTAAAATAAAATATAAAATAATATAAAATACCGTTAAAAACATTATAACGTAAAAAAATCTGCAATTTTAATGCATTCTTGGCTTAACCCTTTCAGAGGCAATGAACTTCTATTCACAAAAGGCTGAAATGAGTGAATGACACCAGAATTTACAAACAAATTTATTTCAAAATAAGAAAAAAGCTTTTGTTTACGTGCTTAATAAAAGGAAATTTTTCATTGCAGTATTCTGGTGCCAATGTAGCATTTAGGGATTATAATTAATTGGTTCAAAAATGAACCACCGCTCTTGAAAGGGATGAGCAGAATGTTTTATATAGAATAATGTATATTGGAAAGCAGAGTTCTAATCAATTCTACATTATATCGATTTCAAGTTTGTTCAATGTATGCTCAGGTTAATGCACTTTCAGCACTTATGAAAATGTGTACAATAGCAGTAAATTGTGGTATACCGTTATTTTAGAAAATAATGAATATCTTTGAAAAAAGAAGGTTATTATTTTACGTGAGTAATTTCAGTTTAAACTGAATTATTTTGATATGTGCACAGCATATTTTTGAAGTCGTATTTTAATATATCATGACAGGAAGGTTAAATATGCTTTTATTGGACAAATGGAAAATAAAGTTTCACCGTTTATATAATATAATACAATGTACAGTCGTGGAAAAAAATAGTAAACACCCCCTACTAACTCCTCAACAAATTATCGTAGATGAAATTTACTGGTACCGAACGATTGGAAATGAAGTCTACTTTTAAATGTTGTATATAAAATTTGCTTAGGGGGCCATCTACATATTAAAACGAATCCAAACTTCATTTTTTTTCAATGGCAATACACTATTTTAACAAAATATTTCAAATCTTCGGTTCAAACTATGCCTAGACACCAAATTTCAAGTCATTTGAATCATAAGTTTTTGAATTATAAACATTCAAAATTTAGTGCTTCTAATGTTAAATTACATTTTCATATTTTTATTTATATCTCCTGAAATTATGCTCCTAATGTGCTATTTTTTTGTGTAGCAATAATCCTAATATACACAAACGTAAATACGCTGAATTTGCAATTTTTATAATTTTGTGATATGAATTATGAATTATGAAATTCATATTCGAAAAAAGTATGAACTGCAACCTACAGTTTTTTTGATGAATTTTGTTTTATTAAGTCCTGCTTTATGGAAATCCGAAATTTCACATTTTTATTCCAAGTAGTTTTCAAATTATGCTTAAAAAAAGGCAAAAGGGTGTTTTAAGGGGCCGTCTGCGATAGAAGTGACTAGATATTTTGAAATTTCTTCTTCTGTCGTGTAATCTAACAGGCTTCATTGACTGCTTGAGTGGTGTTTAAGGTGCCTTGATCAAGAAGGACTGCTCTCTGAGTTAACAATCTAGTATGGAACTTCAATTTGAATACAGCCTATAAAATACGCTCGTTTTAAAATAATTATTTTCTTGGAAACTTATGGTACGAATTGCATAAAATTTTTTTTTAGGCTAATTGAAGGGATGGGGGGAGTTTAGTTATGCTGTCAAAATTGTGTACTGCTGTTGAAAATAACAAAGTTATGGTTCGTTTTAATAAGTAGAGGGCCCCCTAAGCAAATTTTATATACAGCATTTAAAAGTAGACTTTATTTCCAATCGTTCGGTATCAATAACTTTCTTCTACGATAATTTGTTGAGGAGTTAGTAGGGGGTGTTTACTTTTTTTTTCCACGATTGTACAAGGTCAGGGTGTACCAAAGCTAATTGTACAAAAGATTATCTGTGATAAAACACGTTAAGATAATTTTTGTATTGGAAATTTTTGCATAAATGCAAAGCTAGGAATTCATAAAAGATACAGGGTGTCTCACGACATGATGAATCTGGAATCACCTGAATCATAATTTTAAGAAAAATAAATATAATGAAAGTATATTTTCATCATACCTACTTCAATTTCAGTGAAACATAGTCATACACAAGAAGTGCCAGTAAAAACCAGCTTCCAGGTCCAAACAATGCTAAGATATGTGCTCCATAATTCAGAATGTAGGTACATACGGTGTTACAGGCTGAAGTGTAGTGCAATTTCAGAACATTTCACACAAAACAAATTTAATCTGTCGAAACTTTTGCTAAAATAGATTCATTATTGTTAAAATCATTAACAAAAATCCAAGTTCCGCCAGGATAGAGACATCCAGTATGTTTAAATATAGAAGGGGATTTTCACACTGTTTTTCTGCAGAAAATGTCTTATCTTGATGTGTATTATCACACCTACCCATTTGTATTAGTAGTTTAGTAACAACCTATATTCAAACGCTCTTCAAAATGAATAAATATGATTATTTTCTCATATTTAATATACATGTAAATTTTCAACTATTAACTAAATTACAAATGTTATTAATGTATAACAAAATCATATTATTTTTTATTTGTAATCGTAAAGAGAAGTCTTTGTGTTATTTGTCGTGTTTATCATACATAAGAAAACCAAAAAACATGAGATAAAAGAAACTGATAAAAGAAACGAAGTAATATTAGCTACACATCATAGGAAAAGTCAACAGGGTAATCCCATAATGCAGAGTAAAATATGAAATTTGTGTCAAGATACTAGCAATTTTAGCTTAATTTCAATCTCATTGCATCCCTAATTTTCACAAAAAATTATGAACCAAGAAAAGATTGCATAAATTAGTGAATAAATAGGTTTATAAAAGAATAATCTAAAATTGGAAGGACAGAATACATATCCCAATATACAGTGATGGAACAGTGTAGCAGCAAAGAATCAATTGACACCGCAAAATATTATTAGTATTCTTCATCTAACTTCAGGACAGAATTTCTGAGCTTTTTGAAGGCGAAGAATACTATAAAAATTTAGTGGTGACAATCTCTCATTTGCTGCGCCACTTTTCCATCACTGCAATATATCAACGAGATAAGAAATATAACGAAAACACAGCAGCAGTTGAAAACAGTAGAATCCTTTTTATAAGACTCACAAGTTTTTTTATGCCTGTGATTGTGACAATGTTATGAACATGCATCATGATCAGATATTAACCATCGCAATGTCTATGTAATCATAGACTCATTTAATACACACCCTAATTAATTCTTTATTTTGTAGGAAGCCAAACACCATCACCCAACCTTCTTAATAAATTAACCCGCAATAGACTCCATTAATTTTGTAATATTAGTGCAAACAGTGTTATAATTGTTTGTGGATAATTGGTGAATTTTTCAGTAAATTGTTGTTAGAGAAAGATTTCAACGAACGGTGTTAGTTTTTTAATACATATAATGTTAAGGGAACAGTTTACACCCCTTTCGGGTCCGATGTTTTTTTCGATTTTCAGGAAAAAAATTACTTTTATGTTAATAACGTTAATAGTAGCTATCCAAACATATTACGTGAATTTTAACGAATATGTCAAACTCTGAAACCTGTCGAATGTAGTTATTTTGCGTTATATTCAATTCATATTCATATGAATATAGGCTGAGGAAGAGTTTTTATAGACTTTTGGAAGATATCATATGGCAACAGGATTTAACAGATATTACAACTTTCTAATATTTTTTATATTATATCACAAGTGATTCGTTCAGATAATTAAAATATATTTTAAATTGAAGAGTGAAAATCACGTTTAAGATAAAATAATCGCCATAAGAAGGAAAGAGAATTAAGCAAACTTTTATAAGTATTATTATTACTACAGGAAAAATATAAATCAAGTTAAAATAAGAAATGCATAGACATATACTAACATTACAACATGTAGATAATAACAAAAGTAATTTTGTTAAGACTAATTAACACTCAATGAAACGCATGTACTAGTATTAGATTTTGACCCATACGGTAATTATATCGCGAGATATTGTAAATTTTGTTAATACACACAGTACAATTGCTCAGACAAATTAAAACTTTAAATAGCTTTTTCTCCCTGTTCATATTTTCTTCACTTTCATGTTTTAAAAATGCTAAGGCTTTTTTTTGTATTTGAGATAGAGATTTAATTTTTTTTGTACATGTCTTATATTATATATGTGATAAATCTGAGCATGGAATTAGCCTTTAGGTTTTTTGTTAATTTTTGAAAAATAAAATATATGAAGATGTGTTAGATTTCGTCGTTTTACACTCTATATATGAGTAAAAAAAATTATTTTAAATGTATTATTCGATGTATCTAAAAATCCATGCGCAGTCTTGTGCGATACACATTTGAAAATCTTTAAAAAACGGGCAATATGTCAATTTTTTAAAAAAGTAGTAGGGATCTTAAAAAATTCAAATTTTTACAAACTTTTTAAAATTTTTCTTTAAATATGCGGATATTTTTTTTAAATGTACTTTTAGTTGAAAATTGAAATGCAGTGAGTTCACCATTTGTACCATATATTTTTTAAATAATCAAAATTGTTGAAAAGGTAAACTGTTCCCTTAATCCTGAAAAAAAAATAATTACATGTAATGGATATTTATAATTGTGATTTTTTATTTTTAACAGATTATAACATTGTAAAATGTGAATATTTTTGGTTCTAGATTTTTCTGTAGTTTACATAAACATATTGCACCCTTGCTTCAAAAGTGTCATAACTCGAAAAACTTCTTTTTTTCAGAAAATGCGAAAAACTGTTTCCGGAATGTGGAAAGGTCAATGGCCATCTCACAAACACAACTGCTGCCTGGTGGCTGGATGTTCTGTTGCACTATTTGGTAATTTAGGTGATTGATAGAGGGGTAAAAACGAATGGCAGCCATAACTTCAAAAACACAATTTTTGAGTTGTGCCACTTTTGAAGCAAGGGTGCGATATGATTGTTTGATTTTTAGTCCTTTAATAGTTGTTGATAATAGGATTTACAACGATACCATAGTTGCTACGTGATTTGCCACACACACACACACACACATATATATATATAGGGGAGATGTGGGCACATGTAAACAATTCGCATAAATATAGCTTTTCCTCATAACTGGATTAATTTCTATAAACAAAAACTACTTAATATAGTAAACAGAACTTTCTTTTACACATGGTAATTTTTAAAAAATCACCTGTATAGTTTTTCTTACATTTTTTAATGGTTTTATAAATTTAAAAAAATGTTCACATGTGCCCCATCAGTGGGGTAGTTGTGAACACACGTGGAACACATGTGAACACAAGGAAAAATATCCTTTAACATGCTTTTTATTCTGTTATTCATTTGTCATCGTAATCATTAGTTACATTACCTTTTAAATTCACCATAAAGAAAAAAAATATATATGTATATTTCTCTAGTTTCTGGATGATATGTTTAAGCAAAAGATTATAAAATGAAAATAAGTAGATTTGGAGGGGAGAGGCTTATATGATTCATTAAATATTGTTACAATAAAATAAAAAAATAAAGAAACAATTTAAAAAAAGAAATTAAAACTTTTAAATTTTGCTTGAGGGTTTTTGTTTGGGGGAAATTATAGGGAGGGGGCATTTACGTACTATTTATCGGAAATTTACCGAAATACGAAAGATTCTCACCCCTGTATTTGCCTTATTTACTTGTAAATTATAGATAAAGAAAGTTTTTTTTTAATGATTAAAAAAAATCTCGACTATACCCCCCCCCTCCCATAGCTTCTTTTGCTTTTGAAAGAGGGGAGGGGGATTTTACGATAGTTATCAGTTTAAAAATTTTACTTTCTTAAAATGTTACTGGTATGTATGGATATGGTATTTTGAATGGATAGCTTCATTCAAAGCATCATATACATAACTGTTTTAGAGATGGAAGTAAGCCATCATTGCAAGGTTAGAACAAATGTAACAGAAAAATTTGCAGAGTTGTTCAAGGTAATACTTTTGTATTAACAATGCCTAAAAAATATTGTTGTAAACCGTTTAGTAAAATAATATATAACAATTATTGCACTTTAGAAAACATTAAATTATTTGAAGTACAATTGAACGGAAACGAGCTTGTTGTTCTTTATGTATTTGCTGAAAGATGTGTTTGTGGAAGTTTCAATACAAAACAAACTTTGTGTGAGGAAAATATCTTCTGTTTCAGGAAAATTGTAGATAATGGAACTTACATTATTTCTCATTAAGTTAACTGAAAGAAACATAATCACTGAATGATTATTGGGGCACTTAATAACTGTTCATATCTGCCCCCAACTTGTCTGTTCACAAGTGCCCCACATGGCTGCTGGAGTTAAATTGATAAATAATTAACATTTCTCAATTTTAGAAGAAAATAAACTGTATCAAAAATGCTTATTAGTATTCATAGTATACGTTAAAGTATTAAAATGAAAAAAAAATGAATAAATAAATGAAGTTATTTACTTATGAAGTTAGAACTGAGATTTTACTTTTGAGATCTAAAAATAGTGTTTTGGCTACAGAGGACAAACAAAATGTCATAGAGCTTCAAAAAATTTTTACCATATGTCTGCATGTGCTATCATCTTTAGTAATTTTTTTCAAATAAAAAAACTTATAATAACTATCGAAAAATTGCGATGTTCACATGTGCCCCGTGTTCACTTGTGCCCCATCTCCCCTATATATATATTTCTCACAATTGGATAGAGTACAACGGCTTAAGATATATAATTTCTGCCTTTGGTAGATTAGTTTTGAAAAGATTGAAATATAAACGAAATTTTAACATACACTCAATCGAAATAATAACTTAATTTGTGAGAAACAAGCAGAACCCGCGAAATGAGATACACTAAAATAAAATTCTAGAGTAAATTTTTTCAGTTACATATAACTTTATTTCATTCACGGTATTAATTAAATGAATGAACAAGTTTACTCTGGAGGAGCATGATTTATTCGTCCCAAGTGTGAAATTAAATAAGCTTTTCTCTGCCATATTAATGATTTATTTGGAGAATTATTTTTTTATTAATATATTTATAGCAGAAATGCGTGCATTTTGAATATAATCGATGAAATTTTTCTGAAAATGTGTAATTTTTAGAAACTGAAATAACAATAAATGAATAAAGTACACAGATTTTTACAAGCTCGTTCACATTTATGATAATGGTAGATTTGAATAAAATACATTTATATTCAACCAGTGAACAAAAATTTAAATATGGAACGAAGTTCTTATTGATGTATCAGATTTCCACTTATCTATCTGAACAGAATTTTAATATCAAATTTCAGCATATTTTTGTAATTTAATCTTTAAATAAGTCCATTGAATATTTTCTGTATTTACAATGTTAAATATAGGTACCTAAAATAAGTGAAACTTACTAATTTATGAGTATTTTCGCAGTACCTCTGAGTATGTAAATATCAATTTAAATAAAACGAGACATATATAGTCATACACAGTAAGTTGGTTGGTTTGGGGTGCAATAGGCATTATTTGCACATGAAGGCTAAACTGTCCGCGATCTCCATTTAAAGTGAATTTTGATTCTATGTATAGTCCAAACCTGCAACGGTATTCAAATCCCTCATTTCTTGACGTAGACAATCCCTCAAACACTAGAAATAAATCATACGGATTCGACATATTATCTATACGTTATAGTTATTTAACTCTGAAGTGCACAACTTTTATCCTTCAAATTAGTAAAACAAATTATTTCTGATTTCTACAAGTACACATATTTTTTTAACAATTTCTCTTGAAACCTATAATATATAAAGCAGGGTAACACGAGATTATATTTGTATCTATCTAGAAAATTGTTTTAAGTATGCATGATCACTATTTAACATGTGATGCAGTCTTTTATACTACAATTGAACTTTTAACTATAATGGTCTGTTGCGATTTTTTCACATTTTTTTTTTTAATGGAATTTGGATCAATTTAAATAAATAGTTAAATTACATATTTAAGTACAAATCGGAAAAGAAACTATTAAAATTCTTGAAAACGTAAAATGTTTTAATATTGTTTTCATTTAGTTGCGTGAAAGATGTTAGCAGTGAAATATTCGTGCAATTTTTAAAAAAAATTTTAGTTCATATTTGTGTGATGTATGTGCGTTTCGAGAAAAAATTATGCTCTTTCACTGTTTTATTAATTGACTTTCAACTAAGGTGATCATACATATGTCCAAACATAACTCTTGAAAGGATTGTCCAATTGTCATACTTTTAGGTAGCTTTCTTTACAAAAAGCTACCTATTGCAGCCGTTCGGAGGAAAGCGATTTCAAAAAATTTTGGTATATTTTCATCGATCATGACCCCCAGACCCCGAAACCACCCTCCGTTCAAAATTTATATATATATATATATATATATATATATATATATATCAATATATATATATATATATATATATCTGACCTATGTCACAGTGTAACTCTCGTATTTATGAACCGATTTGGATGTAATTCGGTGTGTACATAGTACATACCAATGTCTCGACCGAGTTCGTTGGCCAGCTTCATCCGCCATTTTGTTTCAAAATGGCGGCCATTTAAAATTTTTAAAAAAATTTAAAATTTGAAATGTGGTACCAAAAAATTGAAAATGGAAAAATATTTTTTTCTTATGTATTTGACCTTTATACAAAGACTCCGTAGCAGTTTTTGTTTTGTCTATATCTTAAAAAATGGCTGAGTTATAGCATTTTGAATTTCTAGCGAAGCTGACATTTTGAAACGTCCTGAATTTTGTCACGCGATAAAAGGCGTATTTGTGAACCGATTTGGATGTAACTTCGTTTATACATAGTACAGACCAATGTCTCCAACGAGTTCGTTGGCCAGCTTCATCCGCCATCTTGTTTAAAAATGGCGGCCATTTAAAATTTTAAGAAAAATTTAAGTTTGAAATGTGGTAGCAAAAAATTGAAAATTGAAAAAATATTTTTTTCTTATGTGTTTGACCTTGATAAAAAGATTCGGGAGCAGTTTTTGTTTCGTCTATATCTTAAAAAATGGCTCAGTTATAGCATTTTGAATTTCTAGCGTGGCTGACATTTTGAAACGTCCTGATTTTTGCCACGTGATAACAGACGTATTTATGAACCGATTTGGATGTACCTTGGTGTGTGCATAGTACATACAAATAACTCAACCGAGTTCGTTGACCAGCTTCATTCGCCATCTTGTTTCAAAATGGTGGCCATTTAAAAAAATTTAAATAAAAATTAATTTAAAATGAGATACCAAAAAATTGAAAATTGAAAAAATATTTTTTTCTTATGTGTTTGACCTTGATAAAAAGATTCGGGAGCAGTTTTTGTTTCGTCTATATCTTAAAAAATGGCTCAGTTATAGCATTTTGAATTTCTAGCGTGGCTGACATTTTGAAACGTCCTGATTTTTGCCACGTGATAACAGACGTATTTATGAACCGATTTGAATGTAACTTGGTCTGTACATAGTACATACCAATGTCTCGACCGAGTTCGTTGGCCAGCTTCATTCGCCATATTGTTTCAAAAGAGTTGCCATTTAAAAAAAAAATGTAATTTAAAATTTAAAATGAGGTATTAAAAAATTGGAAAATGAAAAAGATTTTTTTTATGTGTTTGGCCTTGATACAAAGATTCTGGAGCAGTTTTTGTTTCTGAAAATTTGTTCTTTTGTTTATATCTTAAAGAGTGGTTGAATTATAGCACTTTGAATTTCTATCATGGCTAACACTTTGAAACGATCTTGTATTTGTCACGCGATACCACACTTATTCGCCTATTTCGATGGAAGAAGGCATGTGGATAGTATACATCAATATCTCGACCAAGTTCGCTGGCCAGCTTCATCAGCCATCTTGTTTCAAAATGGCGGCCATTAAATTAAAACAAAATTATATTTAAAGTGCGGTGCAAAAAAATTAGAAATTGAAAAAGGTTTCTTCATTAAGTATTTGACCTTGATATAAGGATTCAGGAGCATTTTTTGTTTGTCTTTATCTTAAAAAATGGCTCAGATATAGCAGTTTCAATTTCTAAAGTGGGTGACATTTTGAAAAATCTGATTTTTTGCCTGCGATAGCACTCGTATATATCAACCGATTCCGATATGAGTGAGCATGTGCACAGCAATTACTAAGGTCTCGACCAAGTTCACTGGTTAGCCTCATCTACCATGTTGTCTTAAAATGGCAGGCACTTTAAGAAATCGCCGAATTTGGCAGCCAAATATAAGCGACTTTAAATAAAAGCAGCTTGGATAAAGCTGACTAATTTCGCGAAATTCTCATTCATAATGATTTAGTATTGATAAAAATTAGTATTGAATCTCCTACATTCGGTTTCCACTTAATTGAGCTTCGTGTGTTTGAATAATATAAGTTGGCTTTTTAAAAATAAGGAATATGAAAGCTACCTCTTCCTCCCGGCACTGGCCGGAAGGACTTTTTTAGGTTAAACGGTCTCTGCTTTGAGATGGTCCTATTTTAATATATTTAGGATATAAAAAGGATATGTTTGTCTGTCTGTATTTTTTTTTCATGCCTTTTTTTAACTTTATAATTTTAAACTTTCGTAAGTATTGACCAATCTTCACGAAATGTTTATATGATATTAAGGGGGTCCGGGGCACATTTTAAAATACTTTTTATTTATTGAGTTAAAATTTTGAAATTTTTTGTGATGATTAACCATATTATTTGTAAACAAAATGACATGATATAACTTCTCATAATTTTTTGTAAAAAATTTTAAATTTTAAATTTTTTAAAAAAGTGGGTAATTTAAAATCGTTATAACTCGAAATATTATTTGTAGAATTTAACTTTTTTCATTTAAATAAACAAGAATATATAAGTTTTAATTTAGATTCAGCATTTTTAAAAATATTAATTTAAATAAAAATTAAAAATATTGAAAGTAAACAAAATGATTAACTTAAAAAAAAACATATTTTCAAAAGTAAATATTTTTTTCAAATTTGCTGAATCAAAATTAAAGTAAAACAATAGAAAAGGGCATGTTCCAAGCTTGAACTATTTTTCATTAACTGTTCTTGACTTATAACAATTTAAATACGAGAAGGGTGACAAAACCCATCATGAAGAAAAACACATTTTCACAAGAAGTCGTTTCCATATGGAAACGACGTGGAAACGACATTCAAATTGTTGTCATATGACAACCTATGCCCGAAAGCCAGATTTTGAAAAGAAACCAAAACAATTGCTCAAAATCACCCATTTTATCGAAAAATGTTTTCTTGTCTTATGAATTTGATTCGGGTATTATGGAATAGCATTTTATTTTTAATTGTAAGTCAACATAAAAAATTTGAGATTCATTAAAAGTTAGTAAAGATCAACGTTTGACTATTTCTGAACACAATTTTAATGCACTTAATGCGGAAAAAATACATATAAATATCTAGCTATTAAAAAAGGAAGTCTTCCGGAAATGGCAAGCAGGCAGGTAGTATGGAACAAGGTCATAAAAAATGTTAAAATTGCAAGAAAATACACGATTTAAAAGAATAACCAAAATACTTTAATGCGTAAACCTTAGTACATCGTTTTTAAATCATCAGATTCTTAAAAAAATTGTTTGCGTTTACGAAAAATAGGGCCCCCTCCTTGTGGTCCTCAATCAGCCCCTTGAATGGGGAGGAAGACGAGGAATCAGGCCGCGGATGCCGTGTTTCCGAACCGGCCACTTTAGTGTGGAAGGAGTCTGGTAGCAGTGTCCCTGACGCGGTACAGGCACTGGTGTTTCTTGTCCACCGCTCGCAAAGGACAAGAAGGTGGACTGGGTTCTGACAGTGCCAAACTTCTCTGGAGACGTGGGGGGGTTCACCCCCCCTCCAGAGGCCTTAGTGCCCTAAGTGCTTGTGTGCGTGAAATAGAAAATAATAAAAATAAAAAGTAGAAAATAGAAATATGGAAAACAAAAAGTAGAAAATCTGGTGAAATCTCTAAAAAGTGTGTTATGCGTGTTTGATATTTGTTTAGATGGGGCTTCTCTTTGAGTCACTGGGAGGCAAGTTCGGCCGGTGTTGACTGTAGACAGTATGGGGGCTTGATTCGTGGCCCCGCTGACTTGCAGAAGGTGCGTGTTGGATGGCGTCAACCACTCTCTTCCGGAGTGCGCCCTGTCTGGTGTGTGTCCTTGAGTTAGTGTGAGGTGAGGGTGGCCGGTGTCGGCTATGGGTGGTGAAGGTAACATAGTGTCGCCAATTAGCAGGAAGTTGTGTGTCGCCCGGAACCAAGCCCCTCTTTCGGACTCTGCCCCATCTTATGCCTGTAATGTTTTATGTCTGTGATGTGTTGCTCTGGAAGTTGGGCTGCCGGAACCATGTTTCTGGATTAGCAAGCCAATTCGGCGTGTCTATGCGTTGGCGTAGGTTACTGCGACCGCCGGTCGGATTAGCAGTTACTTTCTCTTTTCTTGCGTTGTCTGATCTTGGTCGAGAGCTGCGATCTTTCATGGCATTGATTTCGGATAGTGGTCTTGAGGAGCGATGAACCGCCCATTCCGCTTTTATAGGCTTCTAGGCAGGGTATCTCGAATTTGTTCGGTACCTGAGGGGCTTTGTCATGTTACCTTCGAGCCGTAATGAATAGCTACAGGCAGTCTAACATGTGTTTGCCTTCGGCTTGATGGGGCGATTGTTCCGCCCTGTTCGTTGAGAAATCCTCTAACCGATTTACATCTTGTGCATGCCACTTATGTATCTGAAGATTTAGTCGCGTCTACTCGAGGTGTAACGCTAGCGAATCAAGGTGGGAAGATTTCAAACACGGAGAACTTGTCGGTTTGACGGTATCCGTTGTTCAGCGGTGTAACGCTAATGGCTTCGATTCTTCCGGCTACGTCGCATTTTGTTGCGACATCGCTCCCACTTGTGCAGATGTTTTCTAGAATCTCGGAATCGTCAAAACATTCCGCGGGGCGTACAACCGCATGCCACAGCAGCGACTTTACGAATTTTTTTGTTGTAGTTTGACCTCGTGTCTCCATTGCTCAACTGTTTCGACTGACGGACCTGCTGTCGCGACGACTGGGCGTCACTTGGTGCCTTTTGGCACTGGGGATGGCTACGCGATTTCCTTGCAAGGATCGCATAGAGCCTCTCGGCTCTGGATCGGGGAACTATTTAGTTTTACCAAAAAATTGAAAACATCTTTCGATTACAAAGTTTCTGAATAACAACACCTTCCAATTTCATGCGTTTCGTAAAAATAATATAATTGAAAAGGTGTCACCTCTTTGGATTTCAGAACAGCTTTAAGTATCAAAATTGCAGAATTCGTAATCGTAAAAATTCAGAATTTAAGAGCGTACGCTAGTCACACGAAGATACTTGAAAGCTAATGTTAAACCTATGTCAACGTTCTTTTGAAACTTTCCCTTTTTCTTAAAATATTCTTGAATGTTCTGGTTGTGCTTAAGCCTATTGTTAGGACTCCCCGACAGATCTGAATTTGTCTTTCAATATGTTTAAATGATCGTTTTTTTTTTTTGCATAGAATACCTAAGCTCTATATCAAACCTGATATTTTTCTACTTTTTCCAATTTGGTTAAAGTTTTGTTTTTCTGCTGGTGATATTTTTAATTTCGGGACCAATTTTGATAACTTATGCAAAAAAAAAAAAAAAAAAAAAAAAAAAAAAAAAAAAAAAAAGAAAAAACATTATTTCACAGCATACTTGAAATTCGAAAAGATCGCTGGCATTAGCTTCCGAATACCTGTAAGGTAATAACGTAGAACTTTAATAGAAATATATTTAATAATTTTCTGCTATTAATGAATGCGAAAAACTCTATTAAAAATCTTTTTGAACTGTACGCATCCTGTTTTCATGAATGATATACTCTTATCATAAGTGCAGAAACTTTTTTATTTTGATTGAGAACAATAGCAACTCATTCGCTAATAAACTAAATTTAATTAATTAGCCCCTTTGAAGATTTCTCTAAAGACATCTTCTAGTTTTCTTTTTTGTTATTTCCATATGGTTTTAGATCATTTGCAATTACTAAATGTAATAAATTAAAGTAATAAGTAATTTTTTTTTTAAATATAATTCAAGTTTGCAAAAAAAAAAAAAAAGTTTTTTGTCCGAATATTCAAAGTCTCGATGTTCAATTTATTATAAAAGAAATAAATGGATGAATAATATCTTTATCGAGAAAAATATATCTCCCTTACAAACATTCAAAAAAGGGAAAAGTAATCTGAATAAAAAAAGAGATTAAAGAGACGGCAGTTTTATAAAAAGCCATAAAAAGTAAAATTATTGCTATGAGTTTTGGTAACATACTATTTCGTTTCGCAGTATGATTGAAGCATTTGTTTTTACTGCAAAGAATAATATAATATCCGTTGATAAAATATCTATAAAAATACCAATGTTTTGAAAAGAATAGTTAAAAACAGAAAATACCCTCCTATTGCAGATTTTTTTTTACGTGCCAGAGTGGCAAAGAATAACATATAATTTTCAAATTTACACAACCCCCTTATTTTAATTTTTTATCTACACACTTAAAATTCCTCACTTATCGGTAAAGTATTACCGCCAGACATACAGACACCCATCATACATGCAACATATAATATACACAACATACATGGACGGAAGACAGACAAACCGAAGTCATAAACACTTTTCAACTATGTTCGAAAGTGTTAAAAAGAGCGAGGTTTTAACCAAAAAATGAGGGAAATTAGAAATGACATTGTCGCTAACGAAGACACTTACAATTAACGACTCTTCTGTAATCGTGATTCTACTAAAACTTAACACATTCTGTATGTTTTGTATTCGGCTTCTAAAAGTTTATAATTCTATTAAATTTTAATTATTTATTTTTTTAACTTAAAAATTTTCCAAATTTAAAATAGTTCTCCTGAAAATTTTCTCAAAATCATATATTAATATCGAAAAAGGTTTTAGTCTCTTATGATTTTGATTGTACAAAAAATATCTAATAAACTGTACTATAACTGCATTAAACTAGCCTTAGTGAAACAAATGTTAGAGGGCGAGGCAAAAATTGACACGAATAGAGCATTATTAAATGATTAATTAATGAAGTTTAATTAATATCTTAATTAAATCTTAATATCTTAATCTATCGTTTCTCATTTTCGATTTTATATTTTTCATCCATAAAAGCACTATATAAATATTTTCCATTTCAAAGAAATTCACATAAAAATAAAAAGGTTTTTATCTACCACTATCGCTTTAGCACTTCAGAGCCATCCTCAAAAAACTTACGTTTTTGCTATCGTTGAATCTGTAAGACACATAATTTAATTTTTATATTTATACAATTTATATAGTCATATTTCGGTTTCAAAGGCAGCAATTATAACCAGAAATATGTGTTCTTTTCCTTTTAATCACAAAGCTAAAAATGTATATGAACACAATTATGAAAAATTGTAACTGACAAAACTGAAAGCAAACTTATCATATCTTTAACCTTTAAATGTGAAATTTTTTATTTTGTTTCGAAAAAATTATATAGGTTTCTCTGAAAGGTTTATTACACAGGAAAATAATGAAAAAAATCCAAGATACATTTTTCATATAATACGTCAATCTTTTTTTCTGTTGCACATCTGCAATACACGTAAAAACTACTGCCGTGTGGCTGTTTTACTCTAAAATATTGCAAATCAGTAAATATTTACTAAATATGTCTCCAAATATCTTATTTAATATAATTATTTATTTTATAAAACTTAACATTTAACCCTTTAATTCCCAAAATAGAATACGTTCTAGAAATTACGTAGTTCAGTGAATCTGACTTCACACCAGAAAGTTTCAGTGGTTAATTTCACTTTATTTAAATACGGAATGTATGTTAGTAATTAAAGCAAACATTGCTATTTTAATTTTCTGGTGTGAATTAGATATATAAGAATAAAAAAATCTATTAAATTCAAAACACTGTACTTTACATTCATGAAAAGCTGCGCACTAAAGGGTTAATACTAGACATTGTGTCTAGTTGCACAATTTCACTTAACCAATCACAAGTTTACATTCGCCCTCCCATCTCCCCTCCGAACTTTCTCTATAAGATTTACTTTAAGTTTTTTGGGTCGCTGAATCCGAATTTTAAACTTCCCCCCAAAATCCCCCCCCCCCGAAAACCCCCCAAATAGTTGTTTTTAACTTAAATTTCTTATTGTTTTAGGGGAAAAGCATTACGAAGTTCAGAAACTAGAAAACATTTGCAACAAATAGGATATATGACATTATGACGTAGGATGAACGGGGAGGGGGAGGGCTGCCTCTGAACTTGCACTGCGGCGCTACGTGCACTAAGTTATGAAGTCCAGGCAATAGGGGATTTTACCTGGAAAAATTAATACTAGTTTTGGATTTCGACTCACTTTATGTTTTTTGGGTCGCTGAATCCGAATTTGTAACTTCCCACCAAAATTTCATCCGGCAACTCCCCGAAAAATTGATTTTTTGAAAAAATTTGGTTTTTGAGAAAAGCGCGCGGGGAATGTCCCAAGGCAGCCCCCTCTCTCCCCGTTTATCCTACGTCATAATATCATATATCCTATTTGTTGCAAATTTTGTCTAGTTTCTGAATTTCATAATGCTTTTCCCCTAAATCAATAAGAAATTTAAGTTAATAACAACTATTTGGGGGGGGGGGTGTTCGAGGGGGAAAATTTTGGGGGTAAATTAAAAATTCGGATTCAGCGACCCAAAAACTTAAAGTAAACCTTATAAGGAAAGTTCGGAGGGGAGATGCGAGGGCGAATCTAAACGTGTGAGTGGTTAAGTGGAATTGCGCAACTTAGCCCACGCAGCACCGCGCGCATGTTCCGAGCCAGATCCCCTCTTCCCCTTCATCCTAAGTCAGAATGTCATGTATCTTATTTGTTGCAAATTTTGTCTACTTTCTGAATTTGTAGATACTTTTCCCCTAAAACAATAAAAAAATTGATTTTTTTAATAAAAACTTTTTTGGGGGGACTTTTTACCAAAATTTGGGGGGTTGCCGGGGGAAATTTTGGTGAGAAGTTACAATTTCGGATTCAGCGACCCAAAAAACATAAAGTAAGCCGATTTCCAGAACTACCATTAATTTTGCGCTAGGTAAAATTCCCTATTGCCTGGACTACTAATAAATGAAAAATTGTGCTGTGGTCGGTCTTTCTGCGATGGGTAGGTAAATCTACCTCCCTCAAAGGTCTGAAAATTTGTCTGAGGATAGTCCAAGTCAGATCCCGATGCATTGTTCATTTTTTGAAAATTAACTGAGATATTAAAGAAAAACTCATCTAAAATGCATTTTTTTAAAATCGTCAAGTGCGCACAAGCATGCTCAGTTCGGAGCTTTCCGAAGCTCATTAGCAGAGAAAAAGCAAAGTGAGATCAGTTCATTTTCTATTCCAATTTTCTTAACGCACTACAGCTGAACCGTAAAAAATATTGGAAAACGTGTAAAATATTCTTAAATTATTTCCTTTTTCCTTTTAAATGATGCAATCAGTTCGAAAAAATATTAAAGTTATACCTTTAAAAAAAATTAATTACGAAGTCTCAAATTCTTTGGTTTTTTGTTTTTCCTTTCTATGAAACATCCGCCGGAACAACCACCGCCGAACTAACCGCAGTCGACCACCTAATCGCGGCGTAGCGTCAAGAAAACTAACAAGCTCCTAGATCGAATAGGCAGTACCTATTTCTTAGTTGTGAACGGTGTTATGTCGGTTGCTTAACATTTATATCCTGTTGTTTGGATCCTTCACATTCATGTCTTTCAACTCATATTGATCTCGTAATTTGGAACTTTGGTCAGGTATTGAGACCTTCACCTGGCAAGACAGCTCCAGAGGTATAATTCACAGGTAACTTGGGGGACTTTGCACCCACGACGGATTTTACATGCACCAGGCGCAATTAGCGTTCAGGGCGGATTTTAGCCAGCAATAAACCTCTATCCCGCGGACTTCAGCTGCGGGTTCTATGCTCTGCCAACTGGGCCACCGCTTTAAACGATCAGTCCTGATACGCAATATATAATCAGAATTGTGTCATATTTTTTTTATAATTTTCTTTCAACAAACGAAAATAACATCTACTCTGACGCTGATTAATAAACAGTCACTCAAATCCTCTTAATTACTTTCAACTCTTCCCCGCCAATATGAAAATTTTGATTACATCGAATATACGCAAAATAAAGTTAAAACAACACAAATATTATTATACAATTAAATGCAAATATTTTAGCACATCTAAAATTTCGCAGTTCGTCTGATAAGAAGTATAAAAATAATGCATTAAGAGTACAATATTTATGTTATCCGAACACACGAAATTTTATAACTGCATCTGTAATAATTCCCCTTTAACTAAAAGTAAATAAATATATATTTAAAAAAAAATCCATAATTGGAGCATTATATAATTGTGGAGAGTAATATTTGTGACAAAAAAAGACATTAATAGATTAGTTCAGAAAAATAGTAAATAATAGATAGTAGCTAATTAATATAAATTTAGTAAATTCATTCTGATTAGCTTCACTAATATTCGTAATCATCCTCAAATATTCTAATTGCCTCAAAAATTTGTAAATTATAATGAAGGACACAAAAAGTATTACGTCATACACTTCAAATATTATTAGCGTATTTTCACATTTACCGTACGTTATATGAAAAAAAAAAAATCCCTGGCTTACAGGCGGAGGTAGATTTCGAAGTTAAGTATACTAATTACACCAACAAAAACTAAATCATGATTAGAGATATACCCACATTAACAACTTTATTTGGTCGCTTTTGATGAGTTTTTATTTCACTTTTATATAATAGATGGCTTTATCAGAATTATGTTAAGGCGGTATTCAAAAAAATACTTTTCCATGCTCAACAACTCGAAATTTTAAGGCACATTTTCAGATTCATTTTTAATAGAAAAAATAAGTAACTTGCTGACGTGATTTTTGAAGAGATTTATAAGCGACCTTTGTTTTTATTTATTGTTCGATTAATTAAAACATGATTTATAAACAATTATTTTCACAGTAAGATCATATTTTTCGTTTCTAACACAATCGCTTCGGGAAATTCTGTTCAAAATGCCCACTTTGACATCATTTTTTGAAATATATTCTGCCTCTATCAAAAAATCGATCATTACGTTACATTATATAGTTTCTGAAAAAGAGAATCTACCTAATGGATGCGTTTGAGAGCAAAAATGAATTTAAAAATGAGTAAAATAAGCAGTTTGGATTTGTTCTTCAACCGCTATGTGTTTTTAACTTGTTTTTGCTGTAAGAATTGGTCCTATCAAAAACTTGTCTATATACATGTTGTAGACAATATTAAGAAGATATATGATAAATTCATGGGGATATCTTATGAATTGAGGGAGTTATGGATTTTTTTCTTCCTCAACCCTCCCCCCTTTTTGTTTTCGTTTTTATTTATTTATTTATTTATTTAATTATTGCGGTACGAATTGGTCCTATCAAAAACTTGTGAATATAAAAGTTGTAGATAATATTAAGGAGATTTATAATAAAATTAATTGGATTTGATATCTTGAGATTTGACGAAGTTATGAATTTTTTCTCCCAAAAACCCTATTTTTTGCGCTCCTTGAGCCCATTTTTTATTTTATCAAAAATCTGTGATACATAAATTTTTGGCCCTATTTTTAGAAGTAATAAAAACTTTAAACTGATTTGATATGTACAATAATTAGAAGTTATGGGGTTTTTTCGGTTTTCACAAAACCCCTCTCTATTTCCATCCCCTTGGTCAGGTTTTGCCCATTAACGAACTTGACCGATATTTTATGTATCGGTTTGGAAGAGATTTGTGCAGAATTGTGTAAGTTATCGTGTCCAGAAGAAAGTGATATATATATATATATAGATAGATGGATAGATAGGTATGGGAACGTCCATTCGTTACTCTTGTGATAATTAGAACAAATTTTCATATATAATTCCAATTATTTTATTACAAAATATAAGTAAGATAAAAATTGATATAACCAGCTAAATACCACTGTGTTCCACACACAAACATATATCTAATTTATAACAAAAAAATATTTATCTATATATTAAATGACTCTTGTGACACTCTGGTCACAAGAGTAACAAACTTTTGATTGATTATATAGACAAGGGAAATGCTGGTTGTTATAAATTAGATATATATTAAATGAGTGGAGCACAATAGTATTTTACTGGTTATATCACTTTTTATCTTAATTATATTTTATAGTAAAATAATTGCAAATACTGGTAAAAATCCGCACTAATGGTCACAAGAGTAACAGTGGACGTTCCCATATATAGATAAATAGATAGATATGTATAAAGTTTTTTTACTGGGGGATATATGATAAATTCATGGGGATTTTATATCTTATGAATTGGCGGAGTTATGGATTTTTTTCTTCCTCAACCCCCCACCCCCCTTTTTTTTGTTTTCGTTTTTATTTTTTTATTTTTTTGCGGTACGAATTGGTCCTATCAAAAACTTGTGAATATAAAAGTTGTAGATAATATTAAGGAGATTTATATTAAAATTAATTGCATTTGATATCTTGAGATTTGACGAAGTTATGAATTTTTTTCTCCCAAAACCCCTATTTTTGCGCTCCTTGAGCCCCTTTTTAATTTTATCAAAAATCTGTGATACATAAATTTTTGGCCATTTTTTTGGAAGTAATAAAAACTTTATACTGATTTGATATGTACAACAATTAAGAAGTTGTGGGGTTTTTTCGGTTTTCACAAAACCCCTCTCTATTTCCATCCCCTTGGTCCGGTTTTGCCCATTAACGAAATCTACGAAAATAACGAATAACGAATACGAAATCTACCTAAAAAAACTGATGAATATGCAGTATTTATGTCCTCCAAACACATGAAAAATATGATCGCATCATCTAATCTCTCATTTTCCCAGTTAACGAAAAACTCATTCAATAAACATTTAACATGGGAAATTTTGCATAATGGGAGAGTTTTCTAGTTGTATACAGCAACTTTTGTTTCAACCACCAATAATGACAGCTTCTTTGTTGCTTAAAAAATATCAGTTATTTCCATCCTATTTAGTTTCACCGATTCCTTACTATCCTGAAATATTTTAATTGTATCAAATATTTTAAAATTATAACGAAATCATTACACCATAAATGATTTTATGCTATAAACTGCAAATAGTGTTGCCGTACATTAAATTTTGCCGTTCTATTTCTAATAGAATAATTGCAAAAAAAAGTATAGTATTTATGTCATCCGAACGCATAAAATTTTATGATCGCATAATTTATCATTCAATGATAACCTTCATCTATCGTGAACGGATGTATTTTTAGAATGGAGTCATTCTCAGTTCTATTTTAATGGCTGAACAATAAATATAATATATGACGAAAAATAACTAACTTTATCCTAATTAGTTTCATTAATATTTTGTTACAGCTTCAAATATTTTAATTGTATCAAATATTCATAAATTTTAATGAAGGACATCCGAATAAATTATTATATCACAAACTACAAACAGCGTTACTGTACCTTAAATTTTACCGTTCGTTGAAAATAAAAATACAGTTATGCGTAAAGAATGCATTATTTATGTCATTCTAAATCTATAAATTTATTGACGACATGATCTATCATTCAGTGGTAAACTTTAGTTTTCGGAAAAGAATATATATAAAAAATGGTGTCAAATTCGTCAAGTTGAGTGATATCCATGTTATTGTGAAGTCGATATCATATCGACTTCACAATAACCCATCATGTTACAAATCATCACTAATTATCATCTTGTTACGAATTATAAATGACTACAACATTGGAAAGTGAGGGGGGGAGGGGTACAATGATTTCATAGTGAAATCACAAAATTAGAAATGCTTTGACTCACAACTATTCAAAGAAGTCACACTTTTTGCTACCATTGAGTCTGAAACGCTTCTGATCATTTGTATCATAATAGTGACGTCACAAGCGTATTATTAAGAGTTGTGTTATTAGAGATAGTATTAAGATGCTCAGTATAATAGCAGTGTTCGCTTTTAGCAGATGGATATAAAAAAACAATAGTAATCGTTAAAATTAAAACAAAATACTAATATTTCGACAATAAAAGATCACTAAATAGCCAAAGTCTAAATTAATCCTAATTATATTAAGCAATATTCCCTCACATTGAAAATAGTTTAATTACTTCAAAGATTTGAAATTTGCAGTGAAGAACATAAAAAAACTCATCATATTATAGAGTGCAAACAGTTTTATCATATTTAAAATTTTCCTTTCTTTTATGAAAGTGACAACGAAAAATAATGCATAAACAGAACAGTATTTATGCCATCGAAACGTATAAAAATTTATGACCGCATGATTTATCATTAAATGATCGCTTGGCTTTCGGTAACGAGTATATTTAGATAATAGAGCCAATTGCAGTTTACTTTTACTGTGTATTATGTGTGTTCGTAAAAACTGTAAAAGGCAAATAAATAAATAATCAATAAATTCTTCCTAAATAGTTCCATCAATTTCCTACCAGCTGCATATATTTTAAGCTTTAACTGAAAAAAGGATACGTTAATTATAATGAAGGAGACAAAAAAAAAAAAAAGAATAATTGTACCATAAACTGCCAATTGTTACGCTACCTTAATTTTTGCCATTCATTTTATAAAAATAACAATGAAAGAATAATGTATAGAGAGTGCGGTATTTATGTTGGTCGAACATATAAAGTTTTTTGACTGCATGATGACTGCATGCAATTATATCTTTCGGTTTTCGATAACGTCTGTGTTCAGGGTCCAACTGGGCCAGAGAAAAGGACGCAGACCTTGGATTTTCAGAAGTACTAAATAGGTTAATGATTATATGTCATTTTGCCTGATTTCGTAATATCTACCTAATTTACTACATTCTCTCTGCACCAAGCCTGAAAATGGCTTAGTGTTACATTTTTGGATTGAGATAAAATACTACTCTCTATATTTCGTTACATATTTGAAGCACCTTTAGATCATTTTACTGTACAATTTTCTATAACAAGTAATGAGATATTAAAAGGATAAATACATATAATCAATAGGTTAATCCATCCTAATTAGTGTCATTCATTTCCTACTACACTCTAATATTTCAACTGAAACATTTTTTTAAAAATGTTATGAAGTATTAACGAAAAAAATATCCTTATAGCAAACATTTTTACCATACCATAAATTTTGCCATTCGTTTCATGAAAATAACAAACAGAAAATAATACATGAGGAATACAGTATCAACGTCATCGTAAAACATAAAATTTTTTCACCACATGGTTTATCATTCAATGATAACCTTCAGCTTTTGGGAACGTTTCTATTTCAAGAATAGAGTCAATTTCAGCTTATTGTTTTTCATGCCAGTTAGCAAAGACGCTGAAAGATAAATACATAAAAATTAAATTTTAAAAATCAAAAAACCCGACTGCGTAAAAAACGAACTAATTAATTATTTCTCATGAATGTGAAACTTTTTTTTTTTATATTACTTACCTATTTTTTTTATTTACTTGTATTGATGACTTTTAAGTTGAGTTTAATTGTTAGTTCCATCTATAAACACTGTTTTGATGAGGTCTATAGATGTCTATGATGATTAGAGTTGCAGTAAAGCTAGAGATCCTACCTACACAACTTCCAGGTTGTATAATATTTTAAAGGAGCTTCTGACTGTAAAATAGTCAATGAAACATCGTCTTCATTTTGAAAGACCTATACAATGATATCCCACTCAATAGGGTGCGTAATTTTTTTTCGTCTCTACCGCCATTTTGTATTTTACGACCGCCATTTTGAATTTATAAAAACAAAATCTAACCTATAACCATCGACAAGTTAAATAGAATCGATATAGACCTTATTCATTAAAATCCATTCAGCCGTTGGGATGTTTCGAGGGTATAAAGAAATCCACACACCCAGATACGCGTGAAATACATAACCCTTCTTGGCAGTCAACAATAAACAATCAGTAAATCCATCCTAATGAGCTTCAGTAATTTCCTACCGCCCTCAAATATTTTAATTGAAACAAAGTCTTGTTGATTATAATGAATAATAATAAAAAAAAAATCATTATACCAAAAGATCAAAGTTGTATTACCATACTTTACGTTTTCCAAATCCTTTTATAAAAACATCAAACAGATAATATTGTATAAAGAGTACAGTATCTTTGTCATCAAAACAAATAACATTTTCTGACCCCATCACTTATCATTCAATTATAATCTTCAGTTTTCGAGCAATATTATATTTCAAAAATACAGTTAATCACCGTTTAATTTCACCGTGTTTTATGACTGTTTGAAAAGAATGTAAAATATAAACACATAAACAATCAGTAAATTTATCCTAATTAGTTCAATCAATTTTTTTCACTCAAAGCCACAAATATCCAATTTTATTGGAGATTTGTAAATTATAATGAAAGTCATACAAAGAATCCAATATACCATAAAATGTAAATAGTTTTACCCTACCTTATATATTGCCAATCTTTCTATGGCAATTACAACAAAAATAATGCATTAAGGCTATGCTATTTATGCCTTCCAAACACATAACATTTTATGACCGCATGATTTATTGTTCATTGATAAACTTTCGCTTTCGGGAATTATTATGTTGCGTGAATAAAGTCAATTGCAATTTAATTTCACAATATTTTATATCTGTTTGCTGACAGTAAATTTGACCTAGTAAGTTTAACGAATTTCCTACCATCCTCAAATATTTAACTGAAAAAAAAGAGATTTTTTTAATTATAATGAAGGGCACGCACACACAAAAAATAACCATTATAACATAAACTGAAAAATTTGTTACCATAACTTAAATTTTAATATTCGTTTTATGAAAATAAAAATTGAAAATTATAGATAAAAGGTGCAGTATTTATGTCATCTGAACACATAAAATTTTATGACCACATTCAGTTTTCGGAAACAAATATATTTTGAGAATGGAGTCAATCTCAGATTAAGTTTACAGTGTTTTATGTCTGTTCACGAAGAATACAAAAGATGAACACGGGAAAAACCAATTCTAATCAGTTTCATCTATTTCCTACCATCCTCAAATATTTTAATTAAAACATTGTTAATTATAATGAATGGCATAAACAAATCATTATAACTTAAACTAAAAACTGTGTCACCGTAGCGTAAATTTTCCCTTTCGTTCCATGAAAATAACAAACAGAAAATAATGCATAAAAAGTACAGTATTTATGTCATAAGATCACATAAAATTTTATGACCGCATGATTTATCATTCAATGATAACCTTCAGCTTTCGGGAACGAATATATTTCGAGAATAGAGTCAATCTCAGTTTAATTTTACTGTGTTTTATGTCTGTCGCGAACACTTCAACCATCGATCTGTTTCGATTTTCAAAAAAAAAAAAAAAAAAAAAAAAAAGGGACAGAAAAAGAAAGAGAAAAGAAGAGTAAGAAATAAAAAATAGAACGAAAAGATAAAGAATGAAAGAAAACAAGGAAACAGGAATGTTGTAAAGAAAAAAATGATGGTGGAAAGGCTTTTGGAATAACTTTAATTTCCTATCCGCTATTTTTCCTGAAATTCAGTTGGGAATTCATAATATTGACGAATGGTTAAATTTTCTTAGAACAATTCCTTGAATTTAAGAAGTCTATCGATCATTGAGAGCAGAAGAAGCTTTCCAGAATGTTAGAAGGTCTTGATTATTGTAATATTTGATACACATTATTTAAATCAAAGATAATTTTGAACTGAGAAGTGGAAACAAAATTCATATTTATTTATGAAAATATTAATACTAAAGAAATAGACAGTGTCCTAAAACACACTGACCGGTTTTAAAATTTAGAAGAAAACCGACAGCTATTGTTATTTCCAAAGTTATACTTGGACCAATTCCATAGACAATGTTATTCTTGACGATATTATTGTTCGGAGTCTGGAATTTCCAAACTACGGTTCCCTGTTTCAGTTTAGAATATAACTGATAGATGGCATTGCCCTTTGCTAAATTTGTTAGAACGCTCAAACTAACGTATAAAAATGGATCAGGGTTCGCTCAGTTTTTACTGTTCATTCTATTTACCTGACGAAACACCAAAAACATGGTATCTTTTTGAAACAGCAAGGTTATTTTGAGAATTATTACAGCTTCAAAACTGTGCAGTGCCTTTTACTATTTAATTTAGACATAATTTTTTATGGGTGATAAGTAGAAATAAAACAAGGAAACATAATAAAGAAATTCCTAACGTCACATATTATTATTCTGCAAGAATAAATTTCACTTGTAACTTGTTATTTAAAAACCATTAGTTTATTTTGGGAAAACCTGTAATTTATTTCAGTGTTGCACAAGAACAAAACAGCCATAATAATGCAATGTACTCAAATTTAAAAAACATTTACAATCCGAGTAGTAAAACGATGTTGGGTCATTATTGGTTGTAATGTCTATATATTGGCTATTTCTTCCAAAATTCGGAACAAATATTTTTTGATTTCATTGCCACCATTGCCACAAATTCTAATGCAAAGTTAATATTTATGCAATATTCATGATTTGACCGTAATCACTTTTTAACTGAATTAATATTAAATATGAAAAATAATTACATTTACTCAGAGAGGGGATTTAATCCGACTAGTATTTCTCAACTTTTTTTTTTTTTTTTTTTTTTTTTTTTTTTTTTTTTTTTTATCATGTCACATTTTCGTCATGAAAAATTTAGAGTGGAAAGTAGGAAATTAGCATACCGTAATCTATATTAATGATTTATAGAGTACTGAAAGAAAATTGAAAATTGTCTGGTAAATATATGCATGATAACCGCAAGATGCCATGAGTTTTATTTTCATTCGCAATTTAAATTTCTTGAATTATGCATGAATTTTAATCATACCAAAGAAACTGTATTTTTATTCTCTTTAAAACATAACCATTTTTCATTAATGAATTTGAATGTTACTTTTATTTTCCCATGCATTCCTATTATTTACAAATGAGATTTATCGTACTATCGTTTGGGGCAAAGTATTGCAAGGGGAATTAAAAAATATATCATAATAATCTGTCACAAATAATTAATAGTTCAATAATATTTGTGACGGAAATATGTTTATGATTAAAGCAAGTTTACAATGATATTTAACATGTGAAAACATCTTCCAATCAAAATATACTTGTCAGATTTGATGTTGTAATTGGTTAAGACTTAAAAGTGTTCTCCTTTTTGAGAACAGTTAGTCGTGAAATAAACAGAACTTTCATTGTAACTTCTTGGTTTCTTTTTGTAATTTTCCGCCATGTTAGATTTTAATAACAAAAAATAGTATGAATAAATAATACAAACAACAATTTTCTTGGTATAATTTTGAGAACAGATCTCATTTCACAATCAGAAAATGTTTTCTAACACTGCACCACGAACGTGCATTATACGGGGATTTGGGTTTTTCTTTGAGTGTTCAATCTTCCCTAAACTTTTGCACTGATAATTTTGAGATACCCTGAATATCATGTTTTAGAGATCATAGAAGCTAAGCTCAAGGAAATGCAACTCAACGTAAAAAATAAATTTCTACAAAAAGATGACAAAGGATTTTCAAGTAGTACTATGTCTAGTTTATGTTTTGCGATCTGAACAAAATGTGGTTTTTGACACATCTGTAGCTCGCGTTCTATATCCATAGAAACAAAGCTGTTGTTTCAATTCCAAGAGACTAAGTAACCAAAACTAAATCAGATTCCGAGGAATATTTTTTTTAATAAATATGATTTTAAAAATGCAATTTTTCACCTTTTCTGATTTTACTGATTCATATTCAACGCAATTATTTTGACGGGATTACAAAGATTTCTAATTATTGAATTTCGATGCATTTTATTTGTTTTTATGAACAGTTACTTATCTTTCTTGTTTCAGATAAAAAATATTAAAAATTTTTCAATTTATATCAGTTTCAAATATTTGATTTATATGCATACAATAGATACAAAATTACTTAATGGCTTAACTCATGTTAAAATTGTCATATACATACCATATTAAGCAAAGTTACCACAGTTAACAGCAATAAGCTTCCTTTTGTATAAGGACATTGTAGCATTTGCAGTTCGTTTAGAGGGTCATCCAAAAATGTAACATATGTAACAGCATATAGATATTTACTGGGTAAAATTAAAGTTTGTTAGTCTGATGGTTTGTGTGACCATCCAGGTCGAAACTTTAGATTCGATGCTAAAATACGGTGCGCTTTTTTTTCAATATGCAAAAATTTAGTAATTTTTGCCATAAACTTTAGACAAAAATTAAATTTGTTACTGAGAATCACCGCAGATGTGTAAAATATGTATTTTGGCTTTTAGCTTTCATATACCAAAATATATTTAACATATGCCATCCTACGGAAAGTTGCAGTTTAAATTACATTTTAATAATTTTAGAATTAAAAAACTTTGAGCAATTTAAGTATCTTTAATGTCTAATACATCGTCATTGTGAAAATTTAAAGGCTTAAATAAAACTTTTATGTCCTGCAGTAATATTCGAAAATAACTTAATATCGTAAAAAGATTCTTTTATATAAGAGTCGGTATAATGTTTAAAATGCAATTTTTTTTTTAAATTATTGCCGTTACATGACGTTTTATAAAATCTATAAATGAAAATCCAAATTCAAATTGATTTAAGTGGGTCCGGGTCACAAAAATCTTCAAATTTTGCAAAAAACATTTTATTTTATTAAAATTTTCTCTGTTTTTTCCTGCTTAAATTGACATTTAAATCTTGTTTCTATCTGAATTAGAACAAAAAATATTAATTTTTTCGTTTTGGTTTGTTTTGAAAATCCAGCTTTCAAGCAATGGCTGTCCTGTAAACGACTTCTTGCAAAAATGCATTTTTCTTCATGATAGGTTTTTTTCACCATTTCTTGTATTTAAATTCTTATAACTCGTTAAAGCTAAAGGGTTCAACCTTGGAACATATCTGTTTCAAATATTTTACTTTAATTTTGATTCAGCATATTAAAAAAAATATTTACTTTTGAAAGTATGATTTTTTTTTTTTTTGGCACCACTTTTTTTTAATTTTTCCGTTAAATATTTTTATTTTTTTTTAATAAATTAATATTTTTTAAAATGCTGAATCAAAATTAAAACTTATATGTTTCTGTTTATTTAAATGAAAACAAATTGAAATTCTATAAACAATATTTCGAGTTATAACGATTTAAAATTACCCCAATTTTTAATAAATTTTAAATAATTTTTTTTTAATTATGAGAAGTTTTATCATGTGATTTTGTTTACAAATGATAAGGTTAACCATCACAAAAAAATTCATAATTTTAAATCAATAAATAAAAATTATTTTAAAATCTGTCCCGCATCCCCTTAATTAAAATAGATAAACCTGATTTCAATTCGCTGGCTTCTAAACCATACAAGAAAATTCATGTAACATTTTATCTTTCACCTTGTTTAAGGTAAATTTTACTATATAATAAATTAAGAGGTTTGAACATATATTTGAAATAAAAACAACCATAAACATATTAAAAAAACCGTAGAAAATGATCTAAAAATTATGTCATAAACACATAGAAGAAAATTAATATTTTATTACATCAAAGTTCTTTTTATTTATTTTTTCCTGAAAGAGTAAGTTATTGTTTGAGGAAACACAATGCCAACAAAGAGAGGAAATTTATCTCCAAATGAATCCTGCTACAAATAAAAATATTGGAAATAAAACTAAAGGGTTTTTTCTGTTCGATTAACGTAAGTTATATTAAAATAAAATGAAAACTTTCCCAATTGTGTCTGGAAATATTACAATCAAATTTATCTTATTAATTTTAATCTTTCAGATTTATGTTACATATAAATTTTTATGAATTTTAATCCCCTTTGTGCACAAAAAAGAGTGATTTTCCTCTATGGTACAAATTTAATAAGTTGTGATGTTCACAGTTCATAAATGCCTTTCAAAATCATTCGATTATGGAAATTTAAAAACACTTGATTCTATGTAGTCTGGACAGCGAAGATATAATAAAGTCACTACATAGAAGAAAATATGTACATTGTTTATTCTCCTCATTTAACAACGTAAGTTCTTAGTTTCTACTAGCGGATACCGCTTGCATGCGAGGTTTGTAACGTTTTCATAGCACTATCAAAAATTGTTTAGAACAAATGGTAGAAAAAATATAATTTTAATTTTTAAAATCTAATAAAAATAACTAAAACTTGTGCTAAATTAAAGTTAAACTTCCTCAAAATTTGTGCTGTACACTTAAAGAATTTAATATACAAAATATGCATATAAAGGTATATATAAATATTATACAGACATACAAACAATAAATACAATAAACCCAACTGGAGTGAAAAATTAGCCAGAGCCAGGAATCGAACCCGGGACCACAGTATACAAGACTGCTGCTCTACCACTGAGCTACTCGGGCCGATGCCTGAGTCTGCAATTTCTCACTAATAATCCATGTTGGGGAAGTCACCAGCCATCTATACGACAGCCTTGGATGACCGGACAACGATGAATAGATTTTACTATTACGTCGATCTACGATAATTATAATAAAACACTCATACTACAATATATATTAAAACACACATACACACATAAATAACGCCTGCATTCAACAGTTAAAGGTATATATAAATATTATACAGACATACAAACAATAAATACAATAAACCCAACTGGAGTGAAAAATTAGCCAGAGCCAGGAATCGAACCCGGGACCACAGTATACAAGACTGCTGCTCTACCACTGAGCTACTCGGGCCGATGCCTGAGTCTGCAATTTCTCACTAATAAACCATGTTGGGGAAGTCACCAGTCATATATACGACAGCCTTGGATGACCGGATAACGATGAATAGATTTTACTATTACATCGATCTACGATAATTATAATAAAACACTCATACTACAATATATATTAAAACACACATACACACATAAATAACGCCTGCATTCAACAGTTAAAGGTATATATAAATATTATACAGACATACAAACAATAAATACAATAAACACAACTGGAGTGAAAAATTAGCCAGAGCCAGGAATCGAACCCGGGACTGTGGTATACTGTGGTCCCGGGTTCGATTCCTGGCTCTGGCTAATTTTTCACTCCAGTTGGGTTTATTGTATTAATTGTTTGTATGTCTGTATAATATTTATATATACCTTTAACTGTTGAATGCAGGCGTTATTTATGTGTGTATGTGTGTTTTAATATATATTGTAGTATGAGTGTTTTATTATAAAAAAATATGCATATATTTAATCACAATATCGCCCATTTGGTAGATATGTCCTCATTTTGTATACTTGAAAATAATAAATGGATTTAGCACCCTCCAACTCTCCACACACCATAGAGAAACGTTCTTGCTACCATGTCCGAGCGTGCGTAAACCGCTGTCCAACATAGTATAATAGTCCGGTAAACAGCCTCATACTTTTGAAACCAAATTTAGCGCAAACGAATTATATATATATATGGCAGGTTGTATTGTACAGATTATGAAATTGTCAGGGAACTGGTACATCAGCAGGGTCCACTAGCATAAAATAATCGACGACTTGATGCGAAGGTAAATGGATGGAATCCCGATTACGGATGATTTCCTGACTATGATGACAGTCATCAGTAATCGGGATACCGTCTGTACAACTTGTCTTTGCTTTGGAGCGGGCCGTATGATATAGCAACAGTCTTCGCTATCTGATCGTATCTTAATATGTACTATCTAATTTTTATGATATATATAAAAAAAATCAGTTACTCTAAAATTGGTTGCGAAAATAAGGCAAATATATTTCTAATCACGTCAAAATGTTTTCACCGTAGATAACAGCAATTTAATTATTATTAGCAATTTTTAATTATTATTAGTTAAAATTTCTACATTTTAGTGTAATGCTATAGATAATAACAAAATTGTTGAATTAAGTGTATAAATATACGCTGATCAAAAATAATTTTCCTATTAAATAATTTAATTGAAAACTGATTACCATGACTAAAAAGTAGACACACCTTTTTTACAAATACATTAGAAATAAAATACATGCAGTTGTTTAACCCTTAAATGCCTGATTTTTCAAAAATCATTGTAATAATGTTTTTCGGCTTTCATTTTTTAAATAAATCATGGGAAAAATACTTAAAAAAATCATATTTTGTTTTAAGTATAGTTGACGGCTAAAAAACAGTTTGTTACTAATCGGCAATACTGGTGTTTAATTGAAAATTTAATTTCCCTTGATAAAATTCTACAATATTAAACACACAAGAATTTTAGGAACTGTAATAAGAAATAAATTTTACTTGCTCACTGCAGGTCAAAATAGGGTATTTCGCAAACTTCCAAACAAAACAAAAAGAACAAGTAGCAACATTTGAAAAAATAAATTTATCTTTAATCTTAAACAGCACAAGTGTTGCCATCTAAATGTTGAAAATCGATTTAATAATATTTTCAGACTGATATTTTTTTATTGCCAACATTAGGCATTATAGCTGCAATATTATTCTAATAGTATTTTAGAGCCTAAATTGGGTATGTTGCCGAAAAGCAACACCAGGCATTTAAGTGCTAAGGGCTGGACGAGAAAAAGATTACGTTATAGTTTAACTGAAAACGAGATCAAATTGATTTTTTTAAACAATTCTTCTGCTGTTTTCAGTCATTAGTAATAAAAAATGTGTAGTGTCAAAATTGCAAAATCTACTAGCAGAATTGTAAAAAATAAAATCCGCCACCACTTACACAGAATAAATTTGATTTAAATTTTTTATATTTCCCTACGTATAGATAGATAAATTTTATATGCATACTGAAGCCTGAAATAATGCAAAATACTGTTAGAGAAAACTTGAAAAATTACAACGTCTTGTCCATGATAAACAATAATTATTTTTGTCGCAAATTTTTAAAATTATGTTGATAAATCTGCTCACCTAATTACATTTTGTTGAAAAGTCGAAATAAATGGAATGCAAGCAATCTGATACTTTTGGTCGATCAATAATAAGGAAATAACTTTGGAAGCATTTAGTACAGCAAATAAATTGTTAAATAAAACTATTTAAAAAATATATTTATTATTATAAATATATGAATTCGTGACGAATATTATTTAATCTATTTTCGCTATTAAACTACATAATAAAGAGTTTTCTATTTTTATTGCATTGTTTTTTATGAAATTCGTATAAATCGTGATTTATAAAAATGTTGCTTTTAATTCTTCTGAACTACATTAGTTATATACAGAATATCTTGCAAGAAACAGTGATATCTCATAAATAAACTCATTGTCAAGGACCGATTAAGTTCTGAAGCCTCAGGAAGCACAATATCAATTTGGGGATCCTTTTGATATGGACAAAAAATTTTCTAAATTCAACAAATTTTTCAGTATGTAGCATTTCACTAGGTTTCAAAAATTTGTATTTTAGATTTTTGTTTCATTCCGTAAAATTAAAATGCAGTACAACTTTCTGAAAAATGTTTCTGAAATGCGTATAAGGTTTTGTGAAATTTTAACGTTCCATCAAGATAAAATTTCATATACACTTTAATACAAATATAGCGACTAGAAAAAATGATTTGCTGCATGCATAATTTCTAAGTATTTAGGAAAAAATGGAAATTAAATTCATAAAGGAAGTTTAGTAACACACTGTAAAAAAATTGTGTAACGCTACTCCATAAAATTGATAATTGGTATAATTTAAACTAATATAAAAGGTGCAATATTACACCATAATAATGTGAAAATATCAGAATTCACATCATTAAGGTGTAATGTTACAGCAGTTAAATTATTCCATAAAATTGGAGGCAGCAGTGCTGCTACCAATTTTATGGAGTAACGTTACAGAAATTTCATACAATGCAATATTGAAGTTTAATTACATACAGGAGGGACACAAATGCAGCAATTTCGGATATTAATTATTCGAAAAATATTAATTGCAAAGTATCAGTTTAAAATGTTACTGTAATTATTGCATCATAAGTTTGTGCATATAGTTCTTATTTCTGCGCTAAAGTCTCAGAGTGGATTGCATTGTTCTCGAACGTGTTATTCGGCGTATATCGGAATCGCGGTAATTACAACCATCACCAGACTTTCAGTCTTAGATTTCAGTGTATTGTTTACTTACAGATGAGGTTTATAGTCCGTTGCTTCCGAAATCCATTCTTGAATGGAAATCGTGAATAACCACTGCATTTGGATTGATCGACCTGCCCATACTTACAAGAATATGACAAGAACTGATTTACCTATGGGACATTTTCAGAGTAACGAGTGCCAGCCACATCGAACCTTTGTGGAAAAGGTTTACCTTATGTGTTTAGCTATCTTATAATCATATGTACTCTCATGTTTTTCTGTATAACTACGCACATCAAACTATTCTCTTTGTCCAAATAATTTATGTTAAACCTGTATTATAATACACTATATGGCCAAAGGTGACCTGTCACTTGCGATTTTAAACGTCCCGTTAAATATCTAGAAAACTACATGAGGAATTAACCTGCGTAAACAGAATAGTATAGGTCATATATTTCCGCGAAGATTTTTTCTCGAAACCCCATAGGTCACCGTCAAAAAATTGAAAAAGAACGAATATCTTTTGGATAACCATGTAAAAACTAATGGACCAAAAGCGTTTAAACTCGAGATTATTAATAAGTCACTTATTGTAATATACTGTGTTCATTTTTATGACGATAGCATGTATACTCGTAGAGAAATGAAGGTTTTTATAAAAACAGTCCCAAATTTCGCCAAGTCTTTTGCTTATACTTTGCAGAATTCTTAATAGTAAAAAAAGGTCTTTTCAGAAAATATGACGAACAACATTGTACACAATACTCAGCAGTCAAAATAAAAAAATAGTTAAAATTGGATGAAAAATGATCAGGTTTACCAAAAAAAATTTCACTGCGCATGCGCGAATGCAATCAAAATATAATGTGCATAATGTGTTAGCTAAATGTATAGAGCAACTTTTGTGGAAGTCTCAAAAACATAGTTTGAAAAGTCTGATAATAATCGTTTATAGAATAAGTTCAAAATCCGTTGTTCCCGAAATGAAGGAAAAACATGAGGGGTTGTATCCATATATTCATTCATTAGTGCCAATTTAGCATACACAATATTGCACGTATTACTGTATTTGGATACAATATCTCATCTTTTTGCTTCATTTGGTAACAACGGATTTTGAGCTTATTCTGTAAACGATTATTACCAGACTTTTCAAACTATGTTTTTGAGACTTTTGAAAAAGTTGCTCTATACATTTAGCTAACACATTATGCACATTATATTTTGATTGCATTCGCGCATGCGCAGTGAAACATTTTTTAGTAAACCTGCTCATTTTTCATCCAATTTTTGTTATTATTTCATTCTGATTGCAGAGTATTGTGTACAATGTTCTTCGTCATATTTTCTGAAAATAACTTTTTTTTTTATATTAAGAGCTCTGCAAATTATAAGGAAAAAACTTGGCGAAATTTGGGACTGTTTTTATAAAAACCTTAATTTCTCTACGAGTATTCATGCTACCCTCTTAAAAATGAACACAGTGTATTACAATAAGCCACTTATTAATAATCTCGAGTTTAAATGCTTTTGCTCCATTAGTTTTTATAGAGTTATCCAAAAGATATTCGTTCATTTTCAATTTTTTGACGGTCCCCTATGGGGTTTCGAGAAAAAAATCTTCACGGAAATATATGACCTATACCATACTGTTTACACACCTGCAGTTTCAGGTTAATTTCTCATATAGTTTTCTAGATATTTAACAAACCGTCAAAAATCGCAAGTGACCGGTCACCTTTGGCCATATAGTGTATATGGCAATGAATACAGAGAAACATCTTTTAAAGGCCACCCCTATTCAATGGCCACTTCTATTAAGTGCCAATATTTTTAGGAACGAAAATTTTACCCACAGACATAATGTTAAATTTACTCCTATAAGGGGCCGCACCTACCCCTAATAAAGGCCATTTTTTTCGCATATGCCTTAAATCATAAACAGGTGCATGGAATTCCTGAGCCAAAAGAAAAGAGTTCAGCAAATAACTGCACTTGCAACAAAGAAAGCATGGGGAGAAGGGGGAGGATTTAGTAATACAATGAAGGATCACAAACTTTTCCACAAGTGAGACAAACAGGTGTTCCTCACACTTTGTTTGACCTTTCAACCTGTAGGAGCTGAGTTGGAGGGGAGACTTGACCCTTTGTTGTGGGCACACAAAGGATAGCAGGTTATCTAGAAAAATTGATTCCACAATTACTAAAACTGTTAATGCATATTGAAGCACAATTTTTACACTAGAAATTTTATGCTCAGGCTTATGTAAAATTTAAAATTATGGCACCTACATCAAGCCAAAGAGTACAATTGGATTTGAATGACAAAATCAAAGTTCGTAATTGTCATTATCAAGGAAAATGTGCAAGAAAATTGGCTTCGCAGTTTAATTGCTGCAAGAATCAAATAAACAATATTGTTAAAAACAAAGAGAACTTACTAAAAGAATATGCAGATTTTAAAAATGGTGGGATAAAAAGAAAGAGAAATGAAAAATTTGGTCACCGCTCATAAGAGCCAATTTTCAATGGAATGACAGGTGTCCCTAACAGAGAAGTTTCACTGTATTAATGTAAAATTTCCATCCCGTTTCATACATTACATCATATATATTAAGATATATGATAAATTTATATTAGATGTATGTGCGACGAAGATTTTGCAAACTTTACTGTAATAAAGTTAGAGAGATTAAGTTAAACCATTTAGGGAGATTTACAGATCCTTAATTATCTTCAAAGGTAAAAATAATAAAAGATTAGAATTCCGAGTGTCTTATAAATCTGTTAGCATTATAAAAAATCATATAAGTGGAAGGAATCGGTATTATTGAATGAGGTTTGCTGGAATTTTATTCTAACGATGAGCTATTTGTTTTTAAGTTTAGCTGAAATTTTTTCGAATAAAGGGACTTGTATGAATTAAAAACAGGTAATTTTGTCGTAAACAACGTTTATTTGATTTCAAATCTATTTAAGCATTTTACACCATTACACGTGCATCCGCCATTACAAACAATTACACTCTGCAGGCAATTAAAAATATCTTTTAAAAATTCATGCAACATATGCATGAGATTTGAAGACGAATGGCGTTTTTCAACGTAGCTGAAAAGAGAGGCTATTGCGCATACTAGGTACGATTTTGCCAATAACAAGATAACTTATGTATATGCTGTCAATTGTGCTCCTTGTATTTTATTAAGTTTGAATCTCCAAGGGACTTTCGATAGCTCCATAGCCCCAAGCCCGCCCGTTCCCGCTTCTCGATGTCTCCAGAAAGGACCGCCACAGAATTCGCGGAGCGCGCCGCGCGCGTTCTCTCCGCGGTCCTTTCTCTTTTACTTCTCTTATTCCGACTCTCTAGAGGAAGCCAGGAAGAAAGGCCCATAGGCTTACGCGCGTTTTTCGTTGAGGTGTGTGTGAAAAACAGGTGGTCTCTTTGGCCGCGAAAAAAATTCGCACTTGCAATGAAGTTTAAGGAAAACCTACCCTTTGAGCTCTGATGGGTGAATTTCTCCAAATGTCACATTTGCACCCGAATATTTAACCAAATTTATTTGAAAATAAATCAATGCATTTTTTCGTGTATATTATAAGCCGAACCTTTTGTTTACAAAATACTGGTGCCAATGTGACTTTAGGGCATTTTGAAGAAATTCACCCCCAGAGCTCAAAGGGTTAAAACAAAATGATGATACAATAAAATAGCAATCATGCAATAATCGGTTACCTAACAATCACAAACAGTTTTTATATTTGCAATTCTTAATATTTCTTTTTTAAAAATCTTATTTTTCAAAGATTTAGAGGGATGGATACTGGCCCTCCCCTGCTCTTCTCTGATATAGCACTCTGATCTGCATAGTTTTTGTGATGTGGTTGTTTGAAGATACTTGTATAGGCAAAGATTATAATTAATTTTTTATTAGTCTCAAAATAATCTACCTTTGTTAGAATGCTTCCCTCAAACCGCGATTAATAATACCGATTCTTTCAATTTTTAAGAAATTTTGAAATGATAGCTGATTTATGGGGCACCCAGTGCTTTTTAAAAACTTTGCGGTGACACTGCACAGCACACATTTTTTTTATTTAAATGAAGCTATTATTTGTAATGTATTCTTCTTTTTGCTGAATATTATAAGTATGGCCACTAATTTCTTACATTACCATCATATTTTTTAAACAAATGAATTTACAATGAATATTTTATGAAAAACTACAGTTTATTTGGATATTTAACTAGTCCTATATAAAGATGTAATATATATTTTTTATGTTTATGACTATTAGATGATAGTCTACGTCTTTCGAAAAAATATACAATGTGTTTTTATTTTTATCTGAGCTAAGACTTTCCTAGAAAAATATCACTATAGAATGTGATATAAAGGATTGGTGACACATTATGGATGGATAAAAATGAGTTATACTGATTAAGCAGTAAATTTACCAAACACAGCAACAGATTTTAATAGAAAACAATGCTTACTTTAATTTCAAATTTGAATAATGCAACATTGCTTGAAATTTGGATGCATCATTACGTATAATCTGTACATGACTCGAAACCTGATTGCATGTTTGAATTCAACGCACCACATTTACTTAAAATCCTCTGGACTAACTTAAAAAAACACAAAAAAAAAACGAAAAAGTTCTTTGTTGTCTTTTAAAAGAATCCAGTAAAGTTGCTATTACATCCAACATCTGATCAGCTTTTTCAACTTTTATTTCAGCCGATTTTCTGGGGGGGGGGGGGGGGATTCCATCAACATCGGTGGTAGTAGCAATAAATTGTACGCGAAACGGTTTACTCGCAGTTAACAAAACCAATATTTGTATGATTTCATTTTTTTTACTAAAACACAATCAGAGATAAGCATTTTATAACGTCATTTAGCTAGATGGCTGACCTAACGTAATCTAACAGTAAAATGATGAAGGGCGACAACAAAAAAGGACGTTTATTAATCGACTCAGTACGAAAAAGAATATAAAACATAATTTATATCCCAACAGAACCTTGAAAAAAAAAGAATTCCTATCAAATATTAGAGAAATTTAGCGAACGCTGAAGTAATCCAGTGATTCATTTGCGCCAAAAAAGAACAATAAATAGTAGCTAATAATCGTTTTTTTCATATAACCTTTTTGTAATGTAAATAGCAACCTTTTTTTCAGTTCCTACTTGGGTAAATTAGAGTTAAAATCCGCTCAAATGTTGATTTCTGAAAAAGTTTTCTAGTCTGATAGCAACATTTACAGTTAAGCCTGTAACAATCAACATCAAAAATAGGAAGATTATTATTTCTTTTCTAATAATTTACTGTACACATTTTAACATTTGTATGTTAGCTTTTATATATTTTTAATTTAAAGTATCTTCCATGTTCTAAATTTTCAAAATACTTGAGATTGCATAGCATGATTTAATTAATTTTATGACATTCATGAATAAGTCAAAACGAGATTCCCCCAATCTCACGCTTAATCTACATAAAGAAATAAAGAACCTCCATTTCGTCTTAATAAATTAAACTCAGAAAAATAACAGAGACAGTGTCGAGCAAATGTAACCTAATCGCAATAATGTCCTTCTATTTTTTATTAGAAGTTTTAAAGTCATCGTATTTTGTTTCACTAAAAAAAACAAAAAAACATGGGGAGAAGTTTTAGAGAAAGATATTTTCTAATGTGCAATGTGAAGTAACAGTTTCATAAATTAATTGCTAAATACTTACAGAAGAAACCGCTTATAAAGAAGTAAAAATGTGCGTAAATATTACTTGTTATACGCGGACTTTGTCATAACCGATTTTCTATCAATATCAACAACTTTATTAATATATTTCTGTAATAGTCGTTAATGGAGATGTTAGTTGTATATGCAAGTATTAAGTATTATTTGTTATAAAAAATTATAGGAATTAAAACATTTATTTTATTTCCGTAATGACTTTAATAAGCCCAATCAGCTCAGTGGTTAGCATGCTGACCATAAAATAAGACGATTGGGATGATGTTCGCTGGTACCATATCCCCGCACTTGCGAAAGGATTTTTAGTACTTCATTGTACGAAAACTATAATTCGAATCACTTTCGCTTGAAAAATTTCTCGCTGAAGGTATCATTCCTATGCTGTGTTCTTACAGTTTCATGGAAAATGCCAGTATTTTCTTACAGAGAAACTGGACTTATTTAATTGCGTGGTTGTATCCCCGAGTTTTTCTCTGAATAAATACTGGTATTTATCTGATATAAAGTGAGGAAAATTCCCTGACACGTAGGTGTCCTGATATAGCAATATGACTAAAACTACTCAATGCTGAACGAAATCCCACCCCTTTCCGTAATGATGTAAAACTTTTAATTAGATTTTGTTAGTTATACAGGGTGTTTATAAAGTCCCGGACCCATTTTGATGTTTAATAACTCATAAAATAATAAAGATAGATTAAAATTAATAACATAAATGGTTAGATAGACTCAAAAAGTTTCATGACATTTGTCAATGAACTTCCACGTGTGCCCACTTCGTCGCACGGAGAATATCAATTCGATAGTCAATTTCACGCCAGGTAGCGGCAAGCATGTCAGCATCCACAGTGGCTATTGCGGTTGTAATTCTGCCTTTATGTCATCAATGTTCGACACTCTCCTCCTGTAAACATTGTCCTTTACAAATCCCCAAATGAAAAAGTCCAGCGGCGTTATATCAGGTGATCTGGGTGGTGCACCACCTCATTGGGGTACCATCGTTCGTACTTCTTTGAATGACCATTTTCCAGGAAGATGGATTGGGCGAGGAGGTCCAATTCCTTGGCCACCCAGATCGCCTGATATGACGCCGCTGGACTTTTTCCTTTGGGGATTTGTAAAGGACAATGTTTACAGGAGGAGAGTGTCGAACACTGATGACTTAAAAGCCAGAATTACTACCGCAATAGCCTCTGTGGATGCCGACATGCTTGCCGCTACCTGGCGTGAAATTGACTATCGACTTGATATTCTCCGTGCGACGAAGGGGGCACACGTGGAAGATCATCGACAAGGGTCATGAAACTTTTTGAGTCTATCTCACCATTTGTGTTATTAATTTTAATCTATCTTTATAATTTTATGAGTTATTAGACATCAAAATGGGTCCGGGACTTTAAACACCCTGTATTTTAAAACTTAGTTATGTTACTATATTAGTCATATTACTTAATAGGCTACTTCAGTCACCTGAAACGCCCTGCTTAATAATGCTAATCCTATGGAAGAAATTTTTAAAGATATCTCGTTTGCATTTCAGTATTTTTAAACAATTCTTTTAGCATTGGCTAGCGAGCTCTATCTGTACAAAGAGCGTTTTTTACTTTTTCTATTTTGTTTACTGATATGTTTAAATAGAACACTTTCATTTTCGGAACCGGTTTCGAAAGTGAGAGCATCATCTTGAAAAAAAAAAATCTTCAAACAAAATTGAAAAAGTAAAAAAGGGCAAATGTACAGATCAATCTCAGCTAATACCAAAAAAATCACTTAAAATATAAAAATGCAAACGTGATATATTTAAAATTTTCTTCCATAGGATTAGCATTAGCGAGTGAGTTTTTCCAGGTGACTGAAGTAGCCCGTTAATACTAATTTTATTAAATAATCGTAATCATAGCCAGTAAATCTGCTTACCACTGACATTAGAAGTATAGAAGTTTATTTAACCCTCGGAATACAAAAAAAAAAAAAAAAAAAAAAAAAAAAAAACTGCTTACAAAAATTACATAAATGCATCCAACTGCAGTTAAAATTCATTAGCTTTTATACGATATTCATTTTAAAATGTTTCTAGATTTTTACGAATTTAGATCCAAAAACACAATTTTACAAACCAATTCATAAAATCCAGCTCAATGTGATGAAATTAACAATGTCATCATATTCAGCTCTATTGTACTGTTTTTGAACTAATTCAATTTTTCCTGTCGGGCACATTGGACCCGTCTGGTAGCCGGTGGTTAACTATGAATCAACTGTTTATGCGCATGAAAAGTTTTAAAGATTACTTAAAGAAAATTAAAAATTATAGAGCTACTTTGACCCAAAACAAAAGGTATGTTTTAAATCACTAGGTATACTATTTTGAATTTGAAAGTATTGACGTCATTCACTAATATTCTAGAAAAAAACATTAAGTGAAATGGCATTACTAGCACACCTTGGACCTACTCAGTTTTTAGCTCTATCTATTGGATATGGATAAAACAAATCAATGTAGTTTTGAGATATACTATTAGATGTCACTTTGCAGTTGATCACTTTAATATAATCAGCGCATGTTGTAGACAACTGTTAAATAAATGATTTGATAGTCAAAAAGTAATTTTTATGAAGTTACAACTTTTAATTGCATCTCGTTGTCAGCAGGTATTTGTGTTAAATTTAAAGTTATATATAAAAGAGTATTTACAGTGCATTATGAACATAAGTTTCAAGTCATGTTAAGCCTAGCTCGAGAATGGTAGCAAATCATTATTTTTCAAGTCACCAAGTGTTGTACCTTGAATCTAGGAATAGTGTTGTACCTTGAGCAGGTCCAAAGTACAACACAGCTGCATATTCTATTTCAAAACAACAAATGAAAATGTTATTTCACGAAAGTTTGTCCTTGTATCATTAATGGAACGAAAGCAAAACTCAACTCTACATGTACACCACATGTATACAGAAAATATGCATAAATGATGACAATGGCAAAGAAGAGATTACAGTTGTGTCCATGAAACGTTTTAATAGCATTAGAATCGAATGCATATTTGAGGAAAATATGTTTTTCAATCAGTTGCGAACAAATTATTAGCATTTTGCAAGAAGTAAGTCTTATTGTAAGAGACAGAATAATTCTTTAGCTATTTCATGATATATTTTCAGTTTTTGAAAAATAATCTTAGCCTTTTACACAACTGTTATTTCTTAATTTTGCATCGTGATAAAACAAGCAAAAAATATATATAAATACAATATATATAATATATATATATATATATATATATATATATATATATATATATATATATATATATATATAAATGCAATAAAGCAGTTAAAATGCAATTGATAATTATTTTGGTTGGAATTACCCCTCCTTTTTTCTCTAATTATATCTTCTCTTTTATATTAACACATTGCCGACGGGCAATTTTTATCAAATCTCAATCTTAAAACAGTAGAAGCTCCTCCCTGTTCTGAAAGTCTTTTGTAAGTTGGTGTTCTAGATAGGTTCCCAAGTTTATGCATCAGTAAATATCTTTCAATGTACGAATTTATATAAAATGCCTTATAATCTAAAAAAATATGGACAACATGATATAAATGAATTTTCTGTAAGGTAGAAGCCACGCCCTTTGTCAATGATGGTTTTTCAATGAAAACGAGAATTCTCGTTTCCCGTCGTGAATGTGTTAATTGAAAAAACTTTAAATAAACAACTGTGACAAAACTGTTATTAAATATACTTTTAAAATTTATTTCAAATACATCATAAAAATATTTCGTCAATTTAAATTTTTATTTTTTACAGAGAAATGATGCATGGTCCATGGTACAACATGCCTAGGACCAAGGTACAACATGGGTGTTGTACCTTGGTTCTAAAATTAATTTTTTTGTAATTAAAAGAAAAACTATGATATGAGTCCAAGAAAATTATGAGGGAAGCAGGACATGATAAGAAATTAGCAAATATATTTATATTTCATTATTTACATATTTTAATTAAATTAAGAATTAAGATGTCAAAATAAGACCGGGGTACATGGCCTTCCCCTACTATCTGGTAGCGCATTGCACTCAGGCTGATTAACACTTGTTTTGGGATTAACTAGCACTGTAAGGTTCTAGTAACTCAAGTTACAAAAGTTTTATTTTTTGAAAACTGAATGTTATTAATATATAAAATATAGATTTACAGTAATAATAATGTAAGCACTCATTAAAATGCGTGCTTTTTATAATTGGTTATATGTCAGTTTCAATGAAATTTTCAATATCTGTTAACTCTTAAATACGGGATGAGGACTGGCGGCTATTTTTATAATCAATGGTACGATAATTTACAAAAATGTTTTTTGTGGTAGATTTCATTTGAAAATATCCTAGTATAAGCGTATAGCAGATATTATGAATAGTGTAAGAAAATAGCGTACTGGGACGTATATGTCCCGATCCGTAGTGAAAGGTTTAGGGAAATTGATTACTTTTACTATATCTTTATTTGCAAGATTTTTATCTTATTCCATAGATCATAATTTTTTCAGATCTATTTCATCTGTATTAATATTATGTACCATGGTCCAATTAATATCAAATAATACAAACTTTTTTATGAAATGGAAAATATTCACCATTTATTAGTTTTTTATGCAAAAAAAAAAAATTCTTGTTGTAGTGTGCTTTTACACCTCTTAAATTTGAATACTTATACTGATTCACCCTGTATAAAAGTTCAAGGAAGAATTTCTGAAACAATAAAATAATTTCCAATAAATATCTTTTGCATAACCTGAATGATTTTCAATCGTAACAAGAAATAAAAGATTAAAACATTTTCTGAAAGCTCTTTGACAGCAGGACGCTAATTCAAAAAGGAAAATCTTGGAAAATATTAACTCGTCTTCTATTAATTCAATTTACACGTTATATATTTCCTTTCTAATATTTAACTTTTCTTATTCATATCATAAGAAGCATCTTCCATGTTCTAAAGCTGCTAAATTGATTAGATTGCCTTGCGTAATCTAATTAATCTTATGACATTCATGAATAAAACCAAAACAAGTTTCTGTACGACCTCAAGCCTAATCTACATAAAGAAATAAACAAGATCCCTTCCATCTTAATAAATGACAAACGTAAAAATGCGAGGAAAAGCATGAAGCAAATGTGCTTAATCACAATCGTGATTGTACTGATTTATATAAAGAAAGTGTTAAAATCTGCGAATTTTATTTCTCTGCAAATCTTAATTTTTTTTTCTTTAGAATTTTTGAAACAATTGTTTTATAGACTAAATACGCAAGAAACTGTAAAATTGCATTTATTTTCAGTAAATTAATCTGTAACTGGGTGTACTTGTTTATTACTACATAGTAACCATTAGTAATATGAAACGCAGATTATTCCAATAAGCTGATTTTATATTAGGTATCCATTAAACCCATTCACTGTTCAAAAATTCATAAAGAATTAACAAATCGTCCTATGAGTGTGCAGTTTACACTACAAGACTTATCAAAGGGTTAAATTTTGTGGCTGAAGGAAGAAAGTAGTTCATATTTTGTATACCTCTATTTTGCTACAGACATTCGATCATTTGCGAAGTCTTATAGTGCAAATATCACTCTGACACGAGAATTTGCTACATTTTTATAATTGTTTTAAATCTGAACTTACTTTTGGATTTCATTGAACATTTTTTTCACTATTTCCAGTAAAATATCCGACTCTTTGTCAAACGTCAGTGTGTAAATCACACTTCGATACGGCATTACATTTTTATGATTTTTTCAAACAGACTTAACCCTTTAGTGCGCAGCTTTGCATATATGCAAACAGCAGTGTTTTTAATTTAATAGATTTTTTTTAATTCCTATATAACTACTTCACGCCAGAAAATTAAAATAGCAATAAATGCTTTAAATAATAACAGACATTCCGTATTTAAATAAAGCGAAATTAACCATTGAAACTTTCTGGTGTAAAGTCAGATTCTCTTTCCTACGTAATTTCTAGAACGTATTCTATCATGGGCAATAAAGAGTTAAAGGTTAACCCTTTAGTGCGCAGTTTTGCATATCTGAAACAACACTGTTCCGAATTTAATAGATTGTTTTTATTCGTATATACCTAATTCACACCAGAAAATTAAAATAGCAATATTTGCTTTAATTAAAAACAGACATTCCGGATTTAAATAAAGCGAAATTAACTATTGAAACTTTCTGGTGTAAAGTAAGATTCTCTGAACTACGTTATTTCTTGAACGTATTCTATTATGGGAATTAAAGGGTTAAAGAGTAAATTTTATAAAATAAATAATTATATAAAATAAGGTATTTGGAGACATGCTTATTAAAGAATTTACTAATTCGCATTATTTTAGCTTACAACAGCTACACGTCATTCGTTTTTACTTGTATTGCAGATGTGCAAGAGAAGAAAAGATTGACGTATTATATGAATAATATATCTCTGATTTTTTTCATTATTTTTCCTGTGTTATAAACCTTTCAGAGTATCATATATATTTTTTTTCTAAACAAAATAAAAAATCGCGCATTTAAGGGTTAAGTTTTATAAAATAAGGTATTTGGAGACATATTTCTTAAAATATTTACTAATGTGCAATATTTTAGCGTAAAACAGCCACACGTCAATAGTTTTTACTTGTATTGCAGAAGTGCAACGGAAGAAAAGACTTATTATGTGAAAAATGTATCTCTGATTTTTTTCATTATTTTTCCTGTGTAATAAACCTTTCAGAGAATCATAAATAATTTTTTCGAAACAAAATAAAAAATCGGGCATTTAAGTGTTAAGAGAAAAGTACATAAAATCATTCAGAACAAAGTGGAACTTACAATAATATTATTAATTTTGTCATGAATTGGAATAAGGAGCTTAATTTAATCAATTTACAGTGTATAAATATAACTGCCAACTTATAAAGAATTTTCTTACCACTATTCTTGAAGAGAAAAAAATTATGCGAATAAATTAGATTTTTCTGATCAAAAATAGTGGTGCCAAATAAGCGTTAGATTTGGCAGCTATTCATAAATATGACTTATTTATACGTTTGTTGCGGTATACGGGGCTCCCACTGTGTCCTTTTTTTCAAAAATCCGTAATTTGTTACGACAAAATTCGTGGTAGCTTTATTTGCAAGAAGAACGCTCTTCCTGGTATGTTTCTACGAAAATTTTACAGAAGATGTTTCTGTCGGAGTTTCCTCTTAGTCCGCACAACTTCTCCTTATTATTTTTATGCTGCCACCACCGATATGATTACGTCATATCGGTCACGCACTGAGAAGATTGTTTAAATGAAAACCAACGCTTTCAATTAACTAAATTAACAGTTTATTTACACACTATTTACACTTACAAACTCGGATATAGATGATCCGGTTCAACATTAAATTGAATACAGTAAATGCTGGCTGTATACTGTTAAACTACGTTAAATCACTCTCACTCTACACACGTTAAATTAGCTTTCCGGAGATCAATCTCTATCTCCCAACACATGGGCTCTAAGCCTAAGCTCTCCGAGCCTCTCTCAACCCTACGCACTCTCTCAGAGCTATCCAAGGAACACCCGTCCACTTTGCGCGCTACGCTCAAACTGAATATCTCAGCAGCAGAGACTGCCTTCCAGCAACCCCTTGCTCCTTCTCAACGTAACCCCTCCGGACTTTTCTACCTGGCTCCCATTTCAAACTCTTTTCTTCGTTCGTGGAATGCTTTTGTCTTCCCATCTTCCACAGACATCTCAAAAGATTTGGCACACCCCTCTCCATTTATCTTTTTTCCCCTTCATACCATCTATACATTTTCACCGGCTTAGATCCAGTTTTAGATAAGGAAAGACTGTTATTTTGAAATTCCAGTACACAGACCATACAATAAATAATATATTAAGACAAAAATAATATAGAACCCCAGTTCTAATAGCAGATGTTTCTCAGAACCTGACACCCCCCACCTTAGCGGAAAATATGCCATTTAGGGGTAATTTTCCCCAAACATATAGTAGCATCACAGAAGAGTTCAATAGTCTCTTTGCATGTTTCTTCATTATTATTATTACATATATATATCAAGGTGTCTGAACATTCTCTACTGACATCTCTAATGAACCGTGTACTACTATTATTATTACAGAAAAACTACACATGCTAATACACTATAACCCTATAACACAAAATTCAAATACAATTACACATATACAAAAAAAATATTTAAAACGTGATGACACCCGTATAAGGTTTGTCCACTATTTAGTCATTGATGCCGATGCGCTAGCAATTGGCTGTTCTTCCCAGCTCTTCCTATGTAGCCTGGAAATTGCATCAGCCTTTAAATGTTGCGCTCCTGGAAAATGAGAAATACTCAGGATCCAGCGTTGCATGGCAAGAGCCCATCTAGTGAGTTTGGGGGACCTTGGGGTTGTTTCAGTGAGAAACTTTAATGGATTATGATCCGTAATGATCTCAATTTGAGATCCATAAGTCCACTTTTCAAACTTCCGCAACCCGAAGAGAACACTCCAATCCTCTTTCTCTATACTCGGCCAAGCCCGCTGAGCCCCTGATTATTTCTGACTGGCAAAAGCTATCGGTTTAAACTGACCCTTTTCATATTTTTGAGTAAGACAACATCCTATGCCAGGTCTGGAGCATCGGCGTGAAGCTGATATTCCCGGCCTACGGTAGATGTAGCCAAACGCGTCACGTTACATAACTCATCTTTAAGGGTATTAAATGCTTCTTCTGCCCTTTCATCCCATGATACAGTATTTTTAACATTCCCTTTAGTTAACTCAGTTAAAGTCATAGCAATTTTTGCATAATTTGGAATATAAGATCGGTAAAATCCCATTAATCCCAAAACAGATCTAACTTCCTTTTTAGTTTTCGGTCTCTTTAAGTCCCTTATTGCTCCTATTTTCTCCTCATCAGGTGCATGCGTTCCACCCCCAATTACATGACCTAAAAACTTAGTCAATTTCTCTCCAAATTTACATTTGTCCAGCCTAATCGTAAAATTTCTTTTTTTGAGTTCTTCTATAACAGACCTAACATGCTCACAATGCTCTTGCCAGGTGTCGGAGAAAATGATGACATCATCAATAAATGCTTGTGCATCCCTCCGATGACCTTGAAGTACCTCATTCATATCTTTTTGGAACGTAGCAGCCGCCCCTGATAAACCAAAAGGCATAGTACGCCACTGATAAGTCCCATTATGAATTGTAAAAGCTGTCAAATGTTTACATTCCTCCGCCATTTTTATCTGCCAATAACCCATCAATAAATTAATCGAAGATAAATATTTAGATGCCCCCGCACTATACATGATTTCCTGCGAATCTTTCATAGGAAATGTTGGGACCTGCGTTACTGAATTTAAAGCTCTATAATCAATGCAAAGCCTAACAGTTGCGTCTTTTTTCGCCACGCAAACAATTGGATGACTAATTTCTGCATTTGACACTTCGATTAGATTTAATTCTAATAACTCCTGAATCTGTCTATCTACTTCCTCTTTATAAGCAACAGGTACACTATATAACTTTGGCTTTTTCCTTGCCACATCCGGTTTCAAATCAATACGGTGCTCCCCTACTTCCGCTGGTCGCACAAGACCCATAAATTCCTCTTTATTCTCCCACAAAATGGACTTTATATCCTTGACTTGACTATTAGATAACCCTTTTATTTCGAACCTTTCTATGTCCCGTTCTACTTCTTGTTCCCGGTTTAAAATAGGAATTTCTCCAAGTTCTCCAAATTCTTCATCACCTTCAAATACAATATTGACTACGTTACACCTGACAATAAATTCCCCTTTATTTTGATATACATACTTTTTCTCACCATCCGCCATATCAACTAAGACTCTCTCACTCACTTTCACTTTTCTAGATAATTGACATTCTAGACACGATCTACAAAACTTTTTAGTTTCTTTAACCATACCTTCCCAATAAAAAGATTGCCTAATTCTCTCTAAGGTTTTCTTTGCCGCGTGATGTTCTCCCTCATTAGACACATGCGCTGACTTTAAGATTCCTTCTCTTTTGACTTTAGGCACTACTAATTGAGCTATAGCTTCTCCTACAAATTTATCTTTATGATACAGTAAACCATCTACAATATAATAATCCCCTTTATCCATTTTGACTAATTCCAAAACTCTCTCTAAATTTTTACATTCCAATTGGGATTTCTTAAACATATCTGAATTGCTAACGATAACTTTATTATTTTTCTCCACTTCCGTTTTTTCTGCATTCTGACTTTTAAATTTTCCGATCTCGCTTCTATTGCGTAAACATTACCATTATCGCTGCTCATACCTTTCTTTTCACTCAAGTTATCGATACTATTTTACGAACTTTCTAATTCTTGGGACTCTAGCAATGGCTCCTAGCGATTGACACCGGACAACTCATTAATCACCTCGGGATGTAAAATTACCTGCCTATTAATATTATCGGTCACTGCGCAAAATACTTCCTGATGAATTATATTAGTTTGTCCGAATTGCGGAATAGCTAACGGTAATTTAACCAACGGTGATTTAACTGCTTCACCAAATAATCCTTGTAAATAAATAGTACCCGCTCCATTTAATTTCTCTTCCGGTACCAAATCTTTATGAATAACACTAATTTCACATCCAGAATCGACCAATCCTGTCGTTTTTTGCCCATTTACACTAACTTTAATTTTCTCGAGTTTATTTAATTTCTCACCAATAACATGAGTTCTCTGTTCGGCCTTTGCCGATATCCTCGCCACAATAGCTCCCTTAGGTAACTCTTTATTTCCTTTCACGATAATCTTATTTACACCCGCTTTTTGTTCACGCCCTTTACTACCATTATTATTTCCCTCATTACCCACTTTATTACAAAAACGTTGGTAATGACCTCTTAAACCACATTTGAAGCATCTAGGGCTATATCTCTTAAACTCAGTTTTCCTATCCGAAAAATAATTAATCTCATTACTCCCGTTTTGCCTCCAATTACCACTAAATTTACTATCTTCCCTCGGTTTGACTTTTTCACTGTTTCCATACCTATTTTTACCCTTAAAACTTTTATACGTAACGGCATAAGACTTATGTTTAGCGTCAAAATAATTGTCACATTCTTTAGCAATTTTAGAAGCTTCCAACCATTTACTCTGCTGAGTTAACCCAATATATGATGCGGTTTCTTCATCTAACGTGTTTAATAACTTATCCGTAATTATTAACTGATTGACCTTTTCATAAGAGTCCGCACCCTTAATCTTACAATAATTTTCCCATGTCGCTATTAAACGCGATACAAATAATACATGAGTTTCATTTTGGTTTCTCCTAGCCTTCTTAAAATTTTCAAACACGCCTTCGGTGTCGGCTCATGTTCCCTTAGAACTAACTCCTTTAATTCCTCATACCTCTCAATTTGTTCCCTAGTGGTATAAATTAACAAATTATCCGCCTTATCTCCTAACATATTTAGTAGAATTTCGGCCTGCTGGTTTTCCGGTACATTTTTAGTTTTGAATGCCTTTTCTAAACTGTTGAAAAATAAATTCCATCCCTCAGTCTCTTCTGGTACTTTGATAGACAGAGTTTTAACACTTTTGATCAATTTTTCTATGTTACTTTCATTATTAGATTCCCTAGACCCATTAGAGTTACTTGTCGAACCTTGTATCCTTAGCCTCTCCATTTCTAATTCCTGTTCCATCCTCAATTTTTCAGACCTTTCTTCTCTTTCTAACTTTTCCCTTTCAACCCTTTCTTCTCTATCGCGCTCTAATTTTTCCTGTTTTTCTAACTTTTCGCGCTCCAATCGTTCCGCAACAGTAGTGTTAGATAATTCCATAACAGCCCCCTCGTCATATTCATCGCTGTCCATTATCTTTTTCTTAAGCTGAAATCTGGTATCATCTTCCGTGAATTCAACCCCCAATTCTTCGGCTAACATCTGAAGATCCACCCGTTTTAGTTTCAGTAAGAAAGCCATACCTTCACCGATTACTATTACCACTCTACAATAATATTTAAACCTACCACATTAATATTTCCTAAATTTCTACCTTAGTACAGTTACCTCAACTTATTATACTAATTAATACATTTCAGATAAACGATGTATTATATTTCTAATTTAACCTACTGTATAATCTTGATTTTCCTCAACCATTAATATCACACAATTTACTTCCAAGAAAACAAAAGGTAAAACAATAATTTCGATTTGATTACTATGCAATACAGATTCCAATTTATACATTAGATAATAACATATAATTTACATAATAATACTGATACGTTGCAAATTGAATAAAAGTACTGATGTCAATAGAAACATCCACATAAAGAAAAATTGTATACCATACACATATAAATTCCTACAATTATCCTCAATAAAATATTTCCAAATTCAACAATGGTTCTCACATTTAAAACAAATAAAATCAAAACCTTCACTTTTTCTCCCCCACTGTGAGCCTATTTTTTTTCCGAAATTTACTTCTAGCCAATTAAAATTCTAAGCAAATGTTCATTACTCGTTTTTTATCAACTCTTCAAGCTTAAAACAGTATTGCTTCATTTAAATATTACTTTACTAATAATTTAAATTTAAGTAAATTCAATTATTCCTTCCAACTATTATTAACACAATGCATTAATTTTGCTCACTACCATTATTAGTAAAAAAAAAAAAAAAAAAAAAAAAAAATAGAAAATCAATATTAGTACAAGTTATTATGGCCTTTTCTTAAAACAATAGTAAATATGGCTCTTAATTTTTCCTACCTATCTGAACACAATTACTTTATTGCACATAAATTATCTTAAATTACTATTAATTATACAATAACAAATACATTTGGTTCGAGAATGTCAGCAGACAGAAATGATCAAAACACCTTACCTTATACTTTATCTGCTGGGGTACTCCGCTGTTCACACGTAGTTTCACGATGAATTCAATATTTCGCACTTTAAAGTCACTTTGATGATATTCAACACTCAGGCTGTAATGCACCGTAATTTGATTCACTGTAGCGATGATAGGGCACAAACACTATTTCGGTTCGCCGTAACGATGATAGGGCACAACACTTTAGTTCGGTTCGCTGTAACGATAATAGGGCACAACACTTTAGTTCGGTTCGCAGTAACGATGATAGGACACAACACTTTAGTTCGGTTCGCTGTAACGATGATAGGGCACACACACTCTGTATTTCTGCTCGACGCTTGGTTTTTATCTCTCTAAAATTCCGCTCTACGATCTGGCATTTCCACGCAAGAATTCCACTGGGTGCTCCGGCACTAACACACTGCAACACGGCTCGTTGGTCACTGGTCCAAGACGATTCAATCCCGTCGCTGCCATCAATTTGTCGGAGTTTCCTCTTAGTCCGCACAACTTCGAAGAAAATCCTTATTATTTATATGCTGCCACCACCGATTAGATTACGTGATATCGGTCACGCACTGTGAAGATTGTTTAAATGAAAACCAACGCTTTCAATTAACTAAATTAACAGTTTATTTACACACTATTTACACAACAACAAAACACAATTTACACTTACAAACTCGGATATAGATGATCCGGTTCAACATTAAATTGAATACAGTAAATGCTGGCTGTATACTGTTAAACTACGTTAAATCACTCTCACTCTACACACGTTAAATTAGCTTTCCGGAGATCAATCTCGATCTCCCAACACATGGGCTCTAAGCTTGAGCTCTCCGAGCCTCTCTCAACCCTACGCACTCTCTCAGAGCTATCCAAGGAACACCCGTCCACTTTGCGCGCTACGCTCAAACTGACTATCTCAGCAGCAGAGACTGCCTTCCAGCAACCCCTTGCTCCTTCTCAACGTAACACCTCAGGGGTTTTCTACCTGGCTCCCATTTCAAACTCTTTTCTTCGTTCGTGGAATGCTTTTGTCTTCCCATCTTTCACAGACATCTCAAAAGGTTGGGTACACCTCTCTCCAACTATCTATTTTCCCCTTCATACCATCTATACATTTTCACCGGCTTAGATCCAGTTTTAGATAAGGAAAGTCTGTTATTTGGAGATTCCAGTACACAGCCCATACAATATATAATATATTAAGACAAAAATAATATAGAACCCCAGTTCTAATAGCAGATGTTTCTCAGAACCTGACAAAAATTATACAGAAGATGTTTCTTTAAATTAAAGTGTTGTTCAAAACACCGACCGAGTGGGATCCCTGGGTATAAATGACCGCGCATAAATCATATAGAAAAGTACCCCGGAGTAATTGGCTGGAAATTTGAGATTTTGTAATTCATGCGATGCTGATCAAATGTCTCTGTAGGCAAAATCCTTAAAAATGACTAGTTTTGATACTATGACCATCAGAAGATTTTAATTCATATTGCATAGCTGCCAACTTTCCTTTAAAAAAATCGAATAAGTATAAATTGAACCAGTAAAATAATTTAACAATATATTTCTTTAACACGCTATTGTAGTTATTGTTCTTCGTTCTTGCACTTCTTTTAATTTTGCACATCTGAATATTTTTATCGAGATAAATTTAATTTTCTGTGTTCACACAAATGCCTTGTCAGTTGATTCCCGGTATAAAAGACACGTGGTCGCGTAGTTTGTTTGATTTTTTATCATGTCCATGGCGCTTTCTAACCTTATATTCTAAGCTGATTTGGTAGAAATATGAGTCTCGAATAAAGTACTATTCAAGATCACGAAAATCAGTTCTCGTAGAAGAAAGTAATTTGTGATAGTTTATGATTAATAAAAATTTATCGATATTATTATTGCATACTTTTGGCGTTTCTGACTCCCTAGTCCGCTCTCTAAATATTAATAATACTTTCATTTTAACAGCACTCTCTTAAACAAAACCTTTTCAGATACAGGATAGGTTCACATTCGTGTATTATAAATTATGTCCATCTCCTATTTTCAAAACTTAAAGTATAGACTTATTTTGGCAGATGCTGCTAAGAATTTTAGTAAGTAATTGTTAAGAAGCAAAACAAAACGAATTCAAGGAGTTGTTTTTAGCCTTCGTGTTTCTGTCGAATTATTTTATTATTATTCACATTAGAATCCTGTACAGGTACCCGATCCGATCCGGAACGTGTTATTGGATGTCAACTCGCAACCCGACCCGAACCCGAAGCCCTTCTACGTAAAACCTACCCGGAACATAAAACAAAAATAATTTAATGTTTGATACATTCATATATCTCACGTGAAGTAATTTCATTTGAATATCTGTAACTACGCCTACGGGCTTTCTTTTTATATTTTATATATAATATTATGTCTAAAAAATACAGAATATTTGGATTTATATAATCAGTGTACTATGCATATAAATACAACAATTAGAAACAGTTTTATTATAATATCTATCCATTTCTAATATAAACCTAAATACAGAAAATTGTTCTAATGCAGCATGCTTATTGTTAAAGATGCGATCGCAAATTTGCTAATGCCATTTTGGAAAAATATTGTATAATTTCAATTAATATTGTATAATCTCTAATGTCAACTTTATCTAATGCAGAGAAAATTTCACTCGCTTATATTTTTATCTGACGCAATATTGTACATTTTTTTTCTTGAAGAAAAAAAATGTTATCAAACCTAACCCACAAGTGCCAAATCCTAACCCAAAAGCCAACAAGAACCTGAAACGATTATATCCAATCCGATCCGACCCCCCACCCGCAACGAAATGTATCGAGCCGACCCGATCCGCGTATTGGGTAGAGTCCGGCTAAAATCTGTTTAAAATCCGATTCATGAATCTAATGCCCATGTATTTAAAATAGCTTTGTTTTTTCTATTGTAAATTTTGACGCGCAGTATTTATTAAACGCAGACGAATTAAATTTTTGGGTTTGCCCCTGTAAAGAAACTATACAAAATACGACGATTATTTAAAAAATAATGTGTACTTACACACCAAATTCAAAATTTGTACATTAATAAGTTATTCACAGATAAATCTGTTTATTTAAAACCTGTATTTTACCTATAATCCATAACTTTAAGTTATTTACCTTATTATCAGGTTTTACTTTATTTTTCATGTGCAGCAATACTTTATTTTGTATACATCCTTCATATATTTAAAAGCATTTTCATTTTGTTAATGTTTTCTTTATTTATATTAAAAAAGGCCACATCATTTTAAATTGTTTTTAAAAAATATATATTATTTTACAGTTCTATATAAAAATACATTACATTTAACTTTACTTAGTATTCCCTTTTATTATCCATTTATATACTTTGTATTTCGTCCGTTCACAAATATTTCATAAATTTACAGTTCAATTCATTCCAAATTGTGGATATAGTTTTAAGTCTATAAAATCTCTTCAATTTTCCATAATAAAAATTTTCAATTCTTCTAAGTATCTTTTTATAAAAGTTCGTTCCTTTATAAGTTATTTTTTAACACATTATCCTATTTTCCATTCTTGTCTATTTAAAAGTTTCAATTTCATTTAATCCTTAAAAACATAAAAAGTTCTAAAATTCATATATAACTTACTATATTATTTTCCAACATTCATAGTTCTTTCGTCTTATCCTAATGTTTTTCTAGTTAACTAAATTCATCATAAGTTCAGATGTATACTTTTATGCTTGCTGCATTATATAAAGAGAAATAACGTTTTCACCCTTCACTAGGGCGTCTTCAGTTTCAACTAAAGATTCGAAGTTTTTCTGGCCCGAGATCATTTCCATTTTCCCTTTCTTTTCCCCCTTATTTTCAAAATTTCCCCTTCATGTAATTTTTTTTCCATATGTTATCTAGCGTAGCATGTGTCATATCGTTACATAAGTTCTCATCCTCTAAATCGATTTATATTGCCTCTTGTAGCAATGCGCTCTGGAAATTGTTATAATTAGCTAACTTTTCCACTGTTATTGTGTTTAAGTCCAAGGGGGTTCTTATATTTAGTCTTGAAATAGCGGTTTTCTGGCTTTTGGTTTTTAAATCATATATATGCTCTTTTAATCTTTCACTTATCTTTCTTTTTGTCATGCCAATATATTTTATTTCTTCATTTTCAGTGTTTTTTCCTTTAATTTTGTAAATTCCCGCTGTTTGTAGTTCTGGGTATTTTTCAACATCATTTCTTAGTAGATTAAATAAAGACGGGTTGGGGGTTATTGATACTTGTTTCCCTAGTTTTTTCATTTCATTTTCTATAAAAATAAAGTAAAACCTGATAATAAGGTAAATAACTTAAAGTTATGGATTATATGTTCAAAATTTGTAACTTGATCAATTTTTCGGATAATTAAAACCTAGTAAAATAAATGAAGTAAACAGACAGACATACAAATATATTATTTTTTGATCCTAGAGAAATTGAAACGGGACCACCACCTAAAAGATACTTTCAAAAAAATTGTGAAATTTAGATCATGATTACAAAAATTATGAATGTACATAAATAAAAAATACCATACTAACGAATTGTATAAACTCTTTCCGGTTAATAAATTCAAGGTTAATGCTGTTATTCTCCAAAGCGGTTTCCTCCATGCCAAAACAAATGGATACGTTTCCGTTCAGAATGATTAATTGGTTGGCTTCCCCAAAACAAATTTCCTGATATCTTGTAGGGACTCAAATGATACTTAAAAAAACCTATTTCCCAGTAAATGAAAGAAAATTAGTAAGTAATCTACAGGAATAAATACAAAGCATGTTGTTTTTGATAAGACAAAGATTGCATTTAAGCAACAGCTTATCGCGATATAGTTTAAATAGTTATTTTAATTTTCAAATATTTAAAATTATTACAGTTAATTAAATTTAACATTTTAATACGAAATGATATTTGTTCTTTTTAAATAGAAATATTTTTAAATGCCAACAGTATGTTCTCTTTCTTAAATAATTATTAAATCGTCCTGTATATATTTAAAGCTACATTTTTTAAAATCTTTTTCCTGTATTATCATATTTCTAAAGTTATTTTAGTGTGTTCAATAAGGAATATTTTTATTAATATGCATATGTTAGTTGGAAGTTGGTTATTGAAAACTACGTAGATGGGGCATTTCTTTCTTTTCTCTCCTGACGTCAGTATTTCACATTTACATAAATGCTACAGATAATTCTATACTAGATTCTTTTCAGATAGTTTATTTATAATATTTCTTAATCAGCCTCCATTAAAATGGCCGTTTTAGTGAAAATTCAGTTTTCGATTTTTTTTTTTTTTTGAAAGAACAATCTTCTACAATTCCAAATATGTTTTAATTTTATTCTTACGATTACTAGACGAGGAGTTATGGCCAATTTAATAAACAGGCAATAATGAGTCTAATACCTTAAGTGGGCGTAGGAAGGCCATTAGAAAGGTAAACAATGTTTCTGTGGATGATTTTCTTACGTTTTGTAAATAAAAATTCTAATAAACTTTAATTGACATTTCCAGATTAATTTTACAGGTAAGAAATAGTGTAGATAAAAAAACCTTTAAATGCGTTTTCTAGAAAATCAATTTTTCCGTTATTTCCATGTACGATGAATTTCATTACATAAAATATTTGAACATATTTCAGTAAAATTCCGCCAGAATATTTTCCATATTACGCACTATGTTCTAAACTAGGATCTATGTGATACTGTAACTACTACTGTGTACTACTCTATGTGATAATGTAATTATTTTGTAGGTACTAGAATATAAAAACGGTAATTTTTTATAAAAATGTGTTTTTTTTTTACATATTTTGAAATATTTCAGTTAATTTTCAAGGTATTGTTAAACTTCTAGTTCAGTGCAGAGGTAAGTGTAATAACAGCATGTAGTACAAAGGAAAATTAAATATATTTAGTTGAATTAAGTGTACGCTGTTTGCCGTAAGCACGAAATTTCGCTAAAAATATTACGAAAACCCCCAATTGTTTTAAATGTTATGAAGATTTTGCTAGAATTTTATGTTTTTTCATCATTCTGTATTACAATTGAACTAAAATATGTGTATTTATTCAATATTGAACATTTAAAAAGAAGAGCTCCGCACGTAAGCAAATACCTTAACAAAATCTTTTGTCTATAAAAGATTTCTTAATAATTTCGTAAAGCTTAAAAAAATTAACTAATTTCCGAAAAAAATGCAATCGCCTGTTCACCAGAAAAACTGTATAGCATTGTTACGTTACGGTAAGGGCACAGTGCGGTCACATTGCGAATTTGTGACCGTCGATTTGAAGTCGAAATGACATGCATGCGAAATCGTTATATTAGATTTAATCTCAGTGTGACATCACACTTCACTTGTGAAGTCAAAGTATCATCCATTTGTGAAAAGTGTGACGATTCTGCATCGGATCGGGTAACCAGATTTTACCCGACCCTACCTGACCTTATTAGATCGGCTGATTCTTTATTTATTTATTTATTTATTTAAGGCAAGATTTGGATCGGATGATCAGATCCGACCTTATTCTGTCAGGTGGTTTATTTTATTTTTATTTAGAATCGCATTAGAATCTTGTATAGGGTGAGGTATCCATATTTAAAAAAAATCCGGGTCCGGTTTTTATTAAATCTGGTAACACAATTAGATGTCAGATTCTAATCCGAATACGACCTCCAGCAAAAAATTAATAATACGAGTTAATAAGTTCGGATCGGGTCGGGATAGTTGCCCGACCCATTTCAAAATCGTCACAAATGTCATATTTTTTATGAAAAAAGAGGATTAATAGAATTTTTTTTTAATTTTCTAACAATATATCCTACAAAAATATTTTCTATATTTAACTTTGCAATAGTTCCCATTTTTTGCTTAACTCATAGTCTAATACTAGGTTGAGCAAAAAGTTCTGGAAAATTTGTGAAAGTTGCGTTGTTATGCGCAAATTAACAACAAAAGCAACAAGGACTATTCTTCAAAGTAGAGACCATCATAGTCCACGACTTACTGCCATCATTCTGCCAGATTCCGGTTTGCTGGAAGTACCATGGCGGCTTCTTGGAATCCAAAAACTCTTGACATGCTTCTTCAGCTTCATTAAAAGATGCAAATTGACGGCCCTTGAAAAAGTGTTACAATAATCGGATGGAGCCACGTCTGGAATATAGGCGGGTATGGGAGAATTTCGACGCTGTACAACAGTGCAAACCTGTCCGTGGTCGTCTGGGCCACGTGCCGTTTGGCATTGTCCTGCTGAAACAAAACGCGCTTTCTGCGGACCAATCTTGCATACTTCTGCACCAATTTGTCATAGACGCGATCCATCTGCTGGCAATAGAGCTCGGCATTGATGGCACGACCATCATATACGATAAAAATTCTGGTAACTATTAGATTAAAAATTTCCCAGAACTTTTTGCTCAACTGAATATTTAAGAACTATAAAATACACTATCATGAATAACAATTTTTGCTCAAACTTAGAAAGTGTTTTATACTTAATACTAAATTAAATTGTAGTAAGTACTTACTTAGAAGACATGTTTTCTTAAAGCTTAAACCGCTTGTGGATTTAGGAGCAAAAACTTTTCATAATTTATCTTATTCAAATAAAAATTTCTTGAAAGAAAGGTTCTGTACCGTAAATTGTAAAAACCATAATTAAGTGTATAAAAATATTATTTCTTATACCACAGCATCAGTTTGGCACAAAACGTCTCCTCCACCCCCCTAAAAGACACACTGCCTCATTTAAATTCCGTTATGTCGGCTTTGATGACAGCAATATTTTATGTTAATAAAGTTGTTGCAGTTTCACTCATTATTATTTTTTCCTAAAGAATAAATCGTAACTTAAAACGCTTTTAACTTAATACAGAAACATTTTTTAGGGAAGTACATGGTAGACTAGCCAAGTTTTTGTCCAAAATCGCGACGTGATTAAACTTTTTGGGGGGTCCAAATGCCGCCATTGTAGCGAATTTCCACGAAATGTTTCCCATTGATCATGTAAACTCAACGTTACCGAGATAGATTTGCAATGCTAGTATATTTGTTTAGTAGAACTCCAAACGTGGTTTTACACACTATTGTATATTCAGCGTTAAGGCTCATCTCATTTTCATGTACCATTTTAGTTTTAGTATGGTATTTGAAGAAAGATTTTTTTTATTATTATTAAAATCAGGTAATGGGTTTTTAACATACTTTACAATGGAATATTAACTAAAATAAATCAGTTTAGAGATAATTTTGCTGTAGATGGATAAATAAGAACATATATGTTAATTTTAATCGGGTCCTACAAAAATTATTCAGGTCGAGTACTTCAAATGCGGTGAGACATCTTTGTTCAAAGTATTTCCTCTCATTGTCAAATATATTTAAAAATAACATTATGGTAACAGTGTGACTTCACATCTTGGAGGTTTTGTGGTCACATTTGATTTATTTCGTCACGAAAACTAAAAGAAAATGTCAGAAAATATTTTTAACAGTATATAATATATTTTGAAGTTTTTTTGTCCCTTTTTAAAAGTTTTTGAAGCCACGGAATGGTCGCATCTTGGTCGCAGATGTGACGTGACCGTTGTAACTTGCAGTGACGCCGCTAATTGGTGGCATTTTGTGAACACATGTGACGTGACTACTGTGACTTGCGGTGGCGGCATAATGAAGTCATATAAAGAACTATATATTAGTGGATGTATGAAATTTGTATGTCAGTATACGCATTCAATTTTATTTATATTTATTGGGACAAGCAATTTAACACGGATGCTTTAGTAAAGGAAACGTTATATTGTTGTGACTTTATATGTAAAAACGAAGTCTGTTTTTAAACCATGAACCAAACACGTGTTTTTTTTTTTATTGAGATATAAATACTCGAAGCAGACTCGTGCATTTTGTATATTTTTAAATATCCAATTTTAACAGTGATTAAAATATTCAAAAATGAATTTTCATATGTTTATGTAATATTTGAATATTTTATTTTTAAGGTATTTTTATATTTTGTAATTAATTAAAAAAACTTTAAAATAGAGTTCTGCATTAGATCGGGAAACCCTATTTTTACCAGTTTTACAGCGGAAACGGCGTTAGAGGGGGGGGGGGGGGGGTGTCTCAATCATGACATTTTAAAGAGGATCTGAAATTTTCTGCTTTTTGTCATTTTCTGAACATTACGAATTAGGTATATATTATTACTAATCTTACAGGGTGTCAACGACTGCGAAGTAATCCTGAATTTTAGCAGTTGGGAGCTCCGAAGCTTATACTTTCAGTCGTTCTTCATCCACTATATGAATGTCAGCATTTATGTTAAACAAACCTTATTGTAATCTAAAACCTAAAAAGAAATAAAACTGCACCAAATTTCTCATACATTTTTCTTTTTTCTTAAGAAAAACCTTATATTTTCACATCATTGTCAATGGATGGTTAAATTCGTCATTAAATTGATGGATTCTGCTTCTGTTTTAGCTCAAGAAATTTTTAATACTACGTCCGTAAAATAAAAGTTTGTTTATGTTGTTATCATTGGGGTGCCATTTATGAGGGCTAGGGAAGAGCTATCGCCCCCATCCCATTTCTACATTTCATAATAGTTTAAACCTCATACATTTATTTTAGTCTCGGTTAAAAAAATAATAATTAAAAATAATAATTAGTATTTTGTAAAATTATGTCGTATGCACGATAACGAGCACGTAAAAATCTGCTTATCCGACTGGATACGCAAGTGTTATTCAAGCCTAAATTGAGAATTTTTGTAAACAAAAATGTTTCCAGAAAACTAGAAATAACTAGTAAATGTATAATTTCATTAAAAAAATCCTATTATGTTGCAGTTATTTTATAAAATATTTTGCTGACGTGTAATTAGTTACTTATAAATTTAGTTACATTCTTAAAAAAAGATCTCTGCCGGATCGGCCTGCAGGCGGAGGTAGATTTCGAAGTTAAGTATTAATTTCACCAACAAAAACTAAATCAAGATTAGAGATGAACCCAGTTAAAAAATTTTATCTGGCCGCTTTTGACGAATTTTTAATATCATTTTTCTGTGAGAGCTGGTATCATCAGAATCATGTTAAGGCGGTATTAAAAAAATATTTTTTCACGCTCAACAACTCGAGATTTTCTGACACATTTTCAGACTCATTTTTAAAAGTAAAAACATGAAACTTGCTGACGTGATTTTTTGAAGAGATTTGTAGGGACCTTCGTTTTTATTTTTTGTTCAATTAATTAGAACTTGATTTAAAATTATTTTCTGAGTACGATAATTTTTTTTACGTTTCAGCACAATCGCTTCGGGAAATTCGGTTCAAAGTGCCCACTTTGACAGCATTTTCTGAAATATATTCAGTCTTTATCAAAAAATCGACCGATACGGCACATTATATAGTTTCTAAATAAGATAACATGCCAATTGGATGCATTTGAGAGCAAAAATAAATAAAAATGAGTCAGAAAATAAGTTGTTTGAATTTGAGTGCACGCTATACGATAATTTTTTCGCCAACCCCCTACTTTGTTTAAATTATTTTTACTGTAAGAGTTGGTACTATCAAAAACGTGTCAATATGAAAGTTGTAGATAATATTAAGCAGATGTACAATAAATTTAAGCGGATTGGATATCTTGTGAATTGACGAACTTATGAGTTTTTTCTTCTTCAACACGCCCATTGTTTTTCGTTTTTATTTATTTATTTTCTTTCTTTATATTCTTTCTTTCTTTATTTTTTTTTGCGGTAAGAGTTGGTCCTATCAAACACTTGTGAATATAAAAGTTGTAGATATTATTAAGAAGATTTATAATATGTTTAAGTGAATTTCATATCTTGAGAATAGACGAAGTTATGAATTTTTTCTCCCTAAAACCCTATTCTTTTCGCCCCTTGATCCCATTTATAATATTATCAAAAATCTGCGATACATAAATTCTTGGCCCTTTTCATAGAAGTAATAATAACTTTAAACTGATTTGATATGTGTTATAAGTAAGAAGTTATAGGGTTTTTTTCGATTTTCACAAAACCTCTTCCTATCTCCAACCCTTTGATCCGATTTTTCCCATTAACGAACTTGCCGATATTTTCTGCACCTGGATTTTATGTGTCAGTTTGGAAGAGATTTGTGCAGAATTATCGTCTCCATAAAAAAGTGATATATATGTATAAAGTTTTGAACTGGGGGTGGTTTTGGGTTCTAGGGGTCATGATCGGCGTAGATTTGCAAAGTTAATTTTCATTCCAATTTTAAAAATGTAATTAGAATTAGTTCGCAATAGATTGCAGATTAAATTAAATACATTTTATAGAATTTAATTTAGATTAACTTTTTCATTACATGACACGTTAACAAAATTATATTCTGAACAAACGGGATTGACATTAACTTGAAATACATTAGAAATATTTGCAACTTAATTTTAAATGATGTACTTAGAATTCACCTATATTTTATTATAGGTGAACTGGATTATACAAATAAAAACGTAATTGTAATTACTTTCTAATCCATTACAAACTAACCGAATTATATTTTTAAAGGTAAAATGAGAATTGATTTGTAGTCCATTACACGATAATCGGATTATTCACTTTAAAAACTTAACAGAAATTACTTTGTAATGCATTTTATATTAATCAGTTGCATTGTGAGGTGATTATAGTGTATTTTAATCTGTAATTTCGTTACTTTGTAATAAGAATCTGCCCAACACTGGCTCAAAGTAACCACCAAGCTACCACTATTTTAAAACAAACTGCCTTATTTAATAAAAGAAACTTTGCGAATATTTAAAGCTAAGTTTACCATTCGAAATTTGTAGTGGCAAATAACTTTCAGGAAAAACATTGAAAACCTCTACCTTGTAGTTTTGTCGGTTACTGGGTTAATATTTAAATTACGTCAACATAATTCACAACCCCGAAATATTTATTTTAATATAAAGTTCGGTATGACACAAATTTTCCAATTCTTATTTATATTTTAAATATCTCGTGAAACACATTTTCGCAAACTGCATAATATTATGCTGAACTTTCAATTCTTTTGACTACATATCATTTCATTTCCAAACCAAAAATTCTTATTTCATTTTACTGGAAAATATGCTTTTGTATTCTATTCAAGACGCTGATAAAAATAATAACCTATTTTTTCGTAATATAAATATACCAATTTCAGCTCATCTGATAGGAGTTCGAATATTTTTTTTTTCTTTGTCTGGGATATTTGCAGGATTTTTGTCTGGGAGAATCTTTTCTATTCATAACAGAAATGCATGTTGGTTAAAGAGAAATATAACAACAGACATTGAAATTATTATTTATGAATATAAATCAAGAAAATGAGTTTAAGGGAGAGGAATTAAAATGGTATCAGCCGAAAAAATGTCTCGTTCCAATTCCATGCAGTTTAGTTCATTTTAAATCACCCACAAAACTCTATTTAAAGCCAATGACATTTTGTTAAAAGAAAAGATGAAATTTTCGGAAAATTGTACAAAAATCGAATTTCTAAAAAGAAACAAAATGAAAATAGATTGTTCGTTTATGGAAAAAAAGAGCTATAAATATTTTAGTGTTTAGGAAATTATCACATTTTTACGTCTAGTTGGGATTCACTGAAGTTTAAATAGACGATATTCTAATAAAGTTGAATTCATATTTCTAATATAGAGGCTGTCCATAAAATGTCCCAGTTATAAATTTTAATAGTATCAACTATAAGCGTTGTAGAGTGTTGGTTCATGGTCACAAATAAAGAGTAACTGAAACAGTTTTAGATAAGCGCATGAACGAGTACTGCTTTGTTATTTACACGCTTGGCAGTGCCAGATATGCAAAATGGCGATTACTGAGCATAAAGCATTGTTGTTGGGCTGAAGATTTAAAAGCCTATAGAACAGTGGTTCTCAACCTGTGTGCCGCGAAAGAATCTCAGGTGCGCCGCAAAACTTTCATACAAGTTGCATAAATTTTTAAAAATACGAATCTGTAATGTCAGACATTTCATATTATACGATTTATTTTGAAATAAAGTTTAGTGTTACAAATTTGATTTATTTGGGAGATCTTTTTCCTGTTACTCATTATAAGAGTATACGAGGAAACCTTCAAAATGGTCGTACGTCTCTTGAGATAAATTCTTTCAGAAAAAAAATTATGTCTCATGAAGAGAAAAGATTACATTTTAAAATGCAGTAGAAAAGATCGTTGAAAAATGATTTAAGAGTATGCCTATCCGAAGTTTTTATCTTAAATAGAAAGTCTGATGTCCTAATTTTTAAAAAGTCAAACTCAGATGCCTCTTTAAATGCTAACGTGATAAATTATTGACAAATTAAGATATTTTTTCACATGACCAGCTCCTTTCTCTATACATTTTCCTATAGGCTGTTGCTTGTTATTTCCTGCACTTCTATTGATCAATAAACCTATACCTCGAATCCGCTTCCCCTCCATATATATGGGAAAATTCCTATATTCGTTGCACTGATGACGGTATGCTGAAAGACACCGAAACTATTGTAAAAAAGGTGATTAAAACGGTGTATCATCTTCTTATAAATATTAAGCCATATTAAACAGTAGTACACAAATATAGGGTTATAAGAATTTTATTTAAAATAGTTTTTTTTTTCCTTTATTCGGCTCGTATGGCCTATTTTGTTTGTGATAGTAAATAAATAAAAAATGATATGTAGTTATTTCTTATGTAATGATAGATAATTCTTCCTTTTTTTAAGTCATCATAATTTTAGTGTACCTCAAAAATTTAATTTAAGGTTTAAGTGCGCCGTGAAGTGAAAAAGGTTGAGAAACACTGCTTTAGAGCCACGCGATTTTTCCCTTTGGGGCTTTATCAAAGCACGTGTCTACGTTCCGCCGCTCTCTACTCATTTGCCAGAGTTAAGATGCAGAATTGAAGAGGATATTGTTTCCATTACTTCGGACTTGTTAACCGAAGTGTGGGAAGGTCGCTCGGTGGCGTGGTCAGTTGGTTGGTTGATTTTTGACGGACGATTATCTACACTAGGGATATAGGCCCGAGGGGGGGGGGCCCTTCGTGGGGGTCTTTCTTTCTAAGGGAACCTAACCCGTATTTACGCATGGAAACCCATGGCTCGAAGAAAACTCCGAACGATTAGGCCGACGGGCGTGATTGGGTTCGAACCCAGCACCTCCCGTCTACCAGCTTCGAGAGCAGAAACTCTCAGCCACTGGTGGGGCGTGGCGTGGTCAGTAAGCGGAGGCTGCTGTCACGCTGAGGGTCCGAGTTCGAGTCCCTGGGTAAGACATGGATGTAATTGTGATTGTGTCTTCAAAGTAATATATACATGTAATGTAGAGAAATAAAAATTGTTATGTCTGGTTTGTGTTACAGTTTCTGTGTATAAATAAGGATCATTCGAGGCGACAGCCATTGTTGCTATAGGCCTCAAAGCAATCTCCACTACGGTGGATTTCAAATCAACCAAATCAAGTGTGGGAAGAATTGGACTTTATGTTGTGTGTGTGCCGTATAACTAAAGATGCACCTATTGAACATTTGTAAGAAAAACTAAGTTAGCTTACTTTCAATTTGATGTATCATTTGTTGTACGTAGTCTAAATTTAACTGTTACACTGAATATCATTGAAACTGGGACAATCTTTTATGAACACCTGTATTAAGATCTGTTATTCCAGATTCAGAAACTTATAACAATGAATAATTGGCATGGATTTCTATAGAACCGTTAAAACTTTGATAGCATACACTGAAAAAAAAAATCTGTTAAAATACGGCAATTGTACTGGCAGCCGAGATGCCAGTACTATTTCCGTATTTTAACGGAAAAAAATTTCCGCAAATTCCAGAAAATTTTCCGTTTTTTCACAAAATGTTTCCGGTTTTATATATATATATATATTTCCGTATTTAAAATTTTTTGTTTCAAAGACAAAATATATATATATAACTTTTCAACGAGAAACTTACATCTTTATGAATTCCAATTTTTACGTACACCAACGTCAGAATATCTTTATTTAATTAAAATAACAGTAATGAAACAACACTTACCTACGTCTTGGGTCTACGTTACGGGTTTGAACTATGGAACTGTCCTCTGCAAGCTTAGCGCTCTTAACCATTATGCCACGGGAACATGAGTTACTTTTTCAAATATCGTTACTTATTTAAGATGCTTTTTATAAAGTAAGGGCAAGATGTTAAACAAAGAACATATTTTCGTTGAGATAATATTGAGTATACAATTCTGAATGTTTCCATAATTTTGAATATTTAGCTTTTTAATTTCATGCTTTATATATAAAAAAAATAGTCTTTAAAATATTACATGCATGAAAGAATGTATTATAAATAATAATTGTTTCTTTTTTGCAAAATTTTAAAATTTATTGTAATATTATTTTTATTTATTTATTTATATATTCATTTATCTTTGAAAGAATACCAATATATATATTTTTAAACATGTACTTTTAAAAATTATTTGTGTGATGATCAACTGCAATATCAAATAAAGGAGTTACTACATGGTATTAAAATAAATTTTATGTATTGCTTATTGCAGCTTATACAACCGTCAATTTTATAATAATTTAGTTATTATATTTCAGATATGTTTAAGTTTTATGTGCGATTCTGCTAAAGGGAATAGATTAGATTAAAAAATTACATTAGATTAAAAAATGTCAAAATTAAAAATATATTTTTACATTTTAAAACAACCTACAGAAATTTAATAAAATAATAATAGCTTGCTATAAATAAGTCAAACTTTATTTTAAAATCATAATGAAACATAAACTGTAACACATCCTTTTCCACTGTCTCAAACTTAAAAAAAAAACTAATAAGATTTAAATTTTTTTAATCATAAATTTTTTAAAGCTTTTTATTAAAAAAACGGTCATATGCGAGTATTACTCGTGCTCAGAGGGTTCCATACAAAGAATATATGAATTATTAACAATGTTATTTAAAAATAAATCGTTGCTAAAAGAATAACAAGACTTTGCAAAAAACTGTACAACGTAGAGTTAAGTATAGCTGTATATACTAGAAAAGTATGAATAGGTATACCGTACAACTCTTTTTTTTTATCTTGACCTAATCTGTTTACAATGAACTTAATTCGGTACTGACATTAAAATAGTCCATATTTAAACTTCATTTGACATTTCATAAAACTAAATTCAGTGTAGTAATAATCTTTTCTTTTTACGGTGTAGCTAAAACAAAACCCTTGTTCAAAGTTTAAACTTGGCATTGTGCTAAACGCGCTTCGAAAGGAGGTCGTAAAGTTGCAACGCCGCATTGATCAGTGTCGCGTTCTTCTACATAGGTTTTTAATTAACTTTTAAAGACACGGGAGGTGTATTGAGGGATTCACTCAATGCAAACTAGCAGCGAATCCCATAGTATTTATGTGATTAATTCTAATTAAATTAGTCTGTTTTTAACAATTCGACGTTTCTTGCTTTTATACTTCTACTGGGCATTGCATTACACAAATATATCATTAAAAGTTTTTATGTAGGCTTTAAAAGCCGATGGTACATGGCTTATGCCGCCCCTGTCATTATGTATATCCAAACCGTCCGTGTCTGTAAGGGTTAATATCTCGGCTAATTACCGACGATTTTTTTTCAAAAATCATTATCACCAATGCTTTTATACTTCTGCTATGATAGGTACCTCCAGCGCTTCTCAGCACCTTTGCTAAATGCCCGCACATTGAAATTTGTGTGTAACGGAAAAATATGCTTTTCTCAAAAACTATGTGACCTAGGGTAATCGCTATAATTTTCCTGTAAGGTTTAAATTAACGTCTACTACCTCTATTTTTTTCAAAATTTTAGTTTCAGTAGATTCCGAAATAGATAAGGAGGGGGACATATTTCTGCACTACATTTTTGACGATTACTCTGAAAATATATTACCTAAAAGTAAAAGAAATCTATTTTTGAGTTCAGCGTTACGAAAGTTTTCACACGATAGCCCAAACTGTATGCAAATAAAAGGTTTTTTCCAAGAAACATAATTACCCCCTCTACATTTTTCCTAAATATATCTGTGAATGTTTAATGATCTGTAAATATGTGGGTCAATAGTCTTTATTACATCCCCCAATTTGAACTTTCCACGTTCCATTGTTTCCGAGTAAAATAGCTATGACAAATAAATACACTAGTGATCTTATAATGGTTCCGTTTTTGCTTTTTAAGTACGGAATCCTAAAAAGAGAGAAAAATGCCATAACGAGTTATTTAAGTATAAATACATAGATGGCGCCATAACTTTTATAGGTTTTACTAGAAAACCCATGTAAAATCAACACTATTTAGCCATTGGGAAATCATTGGACATTGGATATATTTTCAATGTAGAGTCACATTTAGCCAGTATTGAGGTTTTATTGAATATAATTTATATCACTGTAAGACAAGTATATACAACAATTAATTACTTCGTTTTCCAAACATAGCAATTATTTCTGAAGAACATTTACGGAATTTGTACTATTTTGAAAGCAATACAGAGATATTCCGTAAAATTTATGGAAAACTTACTGAATTTATAGGGATTTATAATCTCATAATGCCAATTATGGAAGTTGTACTGTTTTCTTAGAAAAATGAAGCTATTCTGTAAAATTTCAAGGAACAATTTGTGAATATTGACGGATTTTTTTTACTGTGTAGCTACTAGTCTTCGTTTTTTTTTTTTTTTTTTTTTTGTTAAATTTCAAGCTAAACAATCAATGTTGAAATAGACATTTTATTTAATGTTTGAAATCAAATTGAAATCCAATTACTATCACATACAAACATGATATATTTAATTAAAGAGATTTTCTGGTTCAAAGTGTGTTTATTTGAACATTAAAAACTGGAAAGTTGGTAGGTATGTAATTGTAATAATGACACACTCTGCTCTCCCGTGTTTCTGTAACACGGATCGTTATATAATATAAGGAAATGGCCCTGATGCGTGTTTGTTTTCTATATCACGTGATCAGTGGTTTGGGGGGTCCAGCCCTTTTAATATTCTTGTATCTGTTGACTTAAACATTGTATCTTATGAAATACGTGGCTTGCATAATAATTGAAAATTTTGCTAGTATACACACCTACCTGTCCTTTTCCCTTCACGTTTTATACGTGAAGCACCGGGGGTCCACCCCCTCGAACGTTCGGACACAAACGTCGGGGGTGGGTGTAGACCCCCCATGGGGGGTCTAATGTATAGCCCACTAGTAAGGAAGGGAGTCGTGTTAAGCTAGCTTTTTATTAAAAAATATTATCTATTGTTTAATTTAGCTATTGTTCTTTATAGGGGTGAGAAGGACAATCTAACACTTTTTCTTCTCTACGATAGTGTTCCCGCCTAATCTCTAATGTACCTTCCATCCAACATATGTAATTACGCTATATACAAATATGGCCGACTTAGGAATACTGATTTTTGCTGTAAGAGACGCAATCGAACGTTCGACTGAGGTATATTGGAGATTAGGCGGGAACACTATCGTAGAGAAGAAAAAGTGTTAGATTGAAGTGTTAGAAAAAGTGTTAGATGTAATTAAGTTAACACAATTTTCATCTAGAAATATTTATTTTAATATAGATTTCTGCGTAACACAGAATTTCAGTTCTGATTTATATTTTAAATACCACATGAAGCACACTGTTGAAAATTGTATGATAATGTGAAGCTGAATTTTCAATTCATTTGACTGCATATGATTTCCAAAATGAAATCTTTTAATTCATTCTAGTGGAAAATATGCTTCTCTATTCCATTCAAAATGCTGATAAAAATTATAACCAATTTTTTCGTAATATAACTATAACAATTTAAATTCATCTGATTGATTTTCTATTCTTTCTTTGCTTTCGGATATTTGCGTGCTTTTTATCTAGGAGATTTTTTTCTTCTCGTAGAAAAAAATTATGTTGGAGAAAAAACTGTAACAGCAGAAACTGAAAAAAATCATTTATGAATATATAGAGAAAGAAAATGGGTTTAACGGAGATAAATTAAAAAGATATCAGCCGAAAAATTTCTCGTTCCAATTCTATCCAGTTTAGCCCATTTCAAATCGCTCACGAAACTCTATGTAAACTCAACGAGACTTGTTAAGCGGAAAAAAAATTGAAATGACAATTTTTTTCAACATGTTTGAATCTTTATAAATATCGTACAGTTGATATGATACGAAAATTACAGACATATAACGTAAATGACGTTTAATTATGAATAACATTTCTAAAACTTTGAACTGAAGTATCTCGAAACGCAGTATTTCGGACTTTTTGCCGCGATAGCTTTTGAAAAACTTAACGAATTTACATGGGTATTTTTTTAATATAGGAAACTAAAGTTTTATCTACTATACCCGAAAGTTTTTTTTTCAAATGTATCAGAAAATATGATCAATTCGATGGATTTTGAATTTCTTATTACGCTCTCAGAAAACACTGTAAATTTATGAGCGGTTGCTCGTCAGTTTTCACGGGCAATAGCCTTATTTCATGAAAAACGGTCTGATCCACTAAAAAATACGGTACCACCCCATACATTTTCCTCCGCTAGTGTGTAACCCTTCATTTTAGTCGCGCTTCGAAAAATAATATCACTTTACCGCGACTGTAACATATTTTTTAACCCGCCAAAAAAGCTATTCTGTGATGATTATCTAAAGTGCTACGTGCTACAGAACAGTAAGTAAAGTGTATTGTGTTTTGAAGTGCATTATATCTTTGCCCCGTAAAATTACGGGCTGCACAAAATGATGGGCATAGCTTTTTTTACGGGGTATGACTGGAATATCTGCTGCCGGCCTCTGCCCGTAATTTTACATGGAAATTCTTAAATACTTAGAATATTAAGGGCTTTCCACATATCGTTGGTACCATGTCAAACTATCCAATGTGAAAATAGCCACTTTTCAGGAGGGCAAAAAAAACTGTTTTAATTCTGGATTCAAAATCAGCGCCAAGCAGCAATAAACAATTATTATATTTTTCGGGTGCTGTTTTATATCCTATTTAAGCATGCTATTGAGATAAATCATTTGAGTAATTTTACTCGTCAAAAAATCACATTGGATAGTTTGATACGGTATGATTATTTGTACGTTTTCAGCTTCGTTGAACTTTTTCATCTTCAAACTATCCAATATCCCATATTGGATAGTTTGACTTGTAAAAATGTTGTGCTTTTCCTAGGTTCGCCATTCCATAGTAGCGAATATGCCATATTGGATAGTTTGATTTGTAAAAATTTCATGCTTTTCATACATTCGCTGTTTCATAGTAGCAAATGTATCGTATTCAATAGTTTAATTTGTAAAAATTTTGGTATTTACATATTCAATATAAAACTCTTAAGAATTTTCTTTAATAATTTTAATAATGAATATGCAGTAAATTAATAAAGAAAAGAGCTTATTTTTAAGGATTTAGTTAATTTTATAAAATATAAGAAAACAAAAGCATCTCAAATAATGGGATGGGCAAGAATAGGCACTTCATAAATAGTAATCTTCGCGCTATTTTATTTTAAGAAACTCATGGGCCATTCTCTACCACTATTTTCAAATAGACATATTTAATTTATTCAATCCCCCATTTAAAAAAGTTGGAACAAATGACTTTGAAAAAATTTGGAACAAATTCATAATAGGCTTTTTTAATACAATAATTGCAAATGTTCTCCCGAACGTGGGGAATGATAAAGAGGTAATCCCTTTTTTTCAAGACTTTCTTGATCGTTAAAGAGTTTTTATGACTTTTGTTTTACTTTTCTGTTGTCTCACCGTGTTCTAAATCTAATAAATATACTCGGAAGGCCATACAACTTATTTATGTTTTTGACGTTTACTATGGCATGTCCGGTACTGAAAACGGAGCGTGTGGCATTCATAAGTCCTTTACAGGGACACTCAACAGGATCCCGCTACATTACGCTAATGAAGAAAGAAACTATATGTAAAATTCCAACTGGGCGAAAAATTTCCAGACCAGGATTCGACCCAGGGATCTCCTGGCTGAAGCGCCAGTGCTCTACCATCTGAGCTATCCCGCACGAATCTGGTGGAACTTTTTCACCCAGCTAACCTTAATGATTATAGCATCTGGTCTGAAACATGGTTCAGCTCAACAGAATATATCTCAGGTAATGGAACTCCAAAAATCGCTGGATACGTAATTACACTAGATTAATTTTAACACAATTATTCTAATTGGTAAATAAATCATACTAGATGTAAAAAGTTCCGCCAGATTCGTCCGGGATAGTCAGATGGTAGAGCACTGGCGGCTTCAGCCAGGAGATCCCTGGTTCGAATCCTGGTCCGGGCATTTTTCGTCCAGTTGGAATTTTACATCTTAGTATGATTTATTTACCAATTAGAATAATTGTGTTAAAGTTAATCTAGTGTAATTACGTATCCAGCGATTTCTGGAGTTCCATTACCTGAGATTTATTCTGTTGAGCTGAACCAGGTTTCAGACCCGATGCTATAATCATTAAGGTTAGCTGGGTGAAAAAGCTCCACCAGATTCGTCCGAGATAGCTCAGATGGTATAGCACTGGCGAGTTCAGCCATGAGATCTCTGGTTCGAATCCTGGTCCATACATCTTTCCGCCCAGTTGCAATTTTACATGTAGTATGATTCATTTACCAATTAGAATAAATGTGTTAAAATTAATCTAGTGAAGAAAGAAACGTTTGTGGTTTAGTTTAATTATGTTACACTATTTCAAACATAATGAAATTTATATACAATTTTGAGGTGCACAGCCTACGTTAGAATATGACGTGTTCAATAGTTATCGTTCTTTTACAGGAACACACAAAAGATTTCGGTTAAAGTGCAGTCTATTAGCGATAATTGATGGAAATGCGTTTCATATTATGGTGTGCGTTTTAAAACTATGTGCATACTACGTGATATCTATAAATTCTAAAGGTTATATACAGGACTACCTAAAATAATTCGATAGCATTACTAAGTATTATTCTGAACTGTTTAAACGTAGTTTTTAATTGTATTATGCATTTCAAAGCTGAACTATAGTTAGTATATGAGATGTTTGAGGAATATAAGTAAAATCATATACAGGGTTATGCAAAAAATTAGAAACATTGAAAATTATGGATGGTAATTTCTGGAAGTATCATTTTAGTAGTTTTAAGCGACTTTTAGCTTGCGTTAAATTTTTAGCTTATTATGTGGCATGTATAAAAATCGGTAAGTAATATACAGGGTTGTACAAAAGAATTCGGTTATACTCGTTTATTGGTAGAAATTACTGAATGTGAATTTTCAACCTATTCTACTTTTTAACTCTTTCTAACAAGGTTGAAAAGTGTTTATGAATTCGGTTTGTCTGTCCACGCTCTAACTCATGTAAATATACTCGGATTTTTCATGCAATTGAAAAATGTTAATGGTGCTTACAATGGCATGTTAGGTATTGCATATGAAGCGTGCAACATTAATAGTTGGTTTGCAGGGGCACTTAAAAGATTTCCATTACAGTATGGTACATGGGGAAAATCGTTTGGAAATATTTAAATTTCATTACGCTTTTTCAAATGTATTAAAACTGATATAAATCACTGACTTTCATTACAAGAAGATTACGGCAGAATAGGGCATTCATTCATAGCATTTATCGTTTATTTACAGGGACACACAAAAGAAATGGGTTACAGTACTGTTTGAGCAATAATTGATGGATGTGCGTTTTTTAATTTCGGTATGCGCTTTTAAATTTAACTATTTTTTTGCATGTCGTATAAGAATTCTATACCTCCGCCAATAAACGGAAATATACTCGAACTTCTTGTATAGCCCTGTATATTATCTATAGATTTTTATACATGTTACGTAATATGGCAAAATTTAAATCAGGCAAAAAATGTTATAAACACTCTTCCAGAAATTACCAGTCATAGCCGGCAATGTTTTCCATTTTTTGCGTAGCCCTGATTATTAGGAATTTCTACTAACATATTTTAGTACAGTAAAATGAAATAAAAGACCGAAATTGCATAACTAAATTAAAAACCTCCTTTAAGAAATTCACGGCTATACAAAGTAATGCTTACAAATTCTTTTGTATAGCCCTGTATAATGTATATGATCTATAGAATTTATACGCACCACGTAATAACCAAATAGTTAAAAACTCATACTACAATTAAAAACGCACCTCAAACAATTATCGCTGATAGACAGCAGTGTAACCGAATTTTTTCGTGTGTCCCTGTAAATTAACGATAACTATCATACATGTCATATTCTACAGTAAGCAACTTGTAATATAAATCAATTACAGATATCAATTTCACCTTTTTTGGACTATTTTAACATTATTAAAATATAATCCAACCCCCCCCCCCCTTTTTTTATTATAAACCATTATACAACAAAATTCTTTTGTTTGCCTAACTTGTATGGAAATAACCGGAATGGCTAACCTGTAAATAATAATAACTGGCTTGCACACCATATTATGCATAAAACATGTTTTAATACACTCGATAAATCCATATTCATTTCATTATGTTTTAAGTATCGTAACACCATTAATAGACACCGCTGTTTTTCCCTATTGAGTGTAATGTAACAGGATTCTTTTGGGTGTCTCTGTAAATGAACTAAAAGTTATCAGATTCCATTGCGTTAAATTTCAATTCATAAATAAAACAGTTTTTGTCTTCCTGATAAAAAAGACTATTTTCATATTGGATAGTTTGACATCATACGGATGCTTAGAAAAAGAAAAATATCCAAACATTTGCGGCAAAGGATTGAATGTGCCATATTGGACAGTTTGACATTGTAAATTTTAGAAAAAAGTGCATATTGGATACTTTGAAACAGTCATTATCTAAGTTTCTAAGCAGGGTCGAAACGTGACGATTTTGATTAGTACGTATCATGCACAATACAACAAAATGGCACAAAATATGAAAAATGAAATTTTTTACATTGGATAGTTTGACATGGTAGCGACGATATTATTGCAGTTCTAGCTCATCTGTTAGCAAAAATACGGTACGACCCAATACATTTTTCTCCGCTAGGGCGTACACGTTGACATAAAATGATGGGCATGATTTTTTTCTTTTTTTACGGGGTACGACTGGAATCTCTGCTGCCGGCCTCTGTCCGTAATATTACACTTATATTTTTAATAGTGTACCCTATTTTCAATGTTTTTCATTTTTTCCCTTTTTGGTATAATCGATAGAAAACGTAACAAGAAGTACTGCAAAGGATACGTTACGACTAAAATCAACCTACAATCCAAGTTAAAGGCAAAAATAGTTTTGGAAGATTAATTTTGTCATACAAAAATAATGTTTTTGTTATTGTTCAATATAATTTTTAAAATAACTTTTATATTTTTATAAAATGTGAATAAATAAATGCAAAAATGAGTAACAGTCTAAATTAATTATAGCTTTCGTAATCTGACGTCAAACTTCAGAAAAAATTTGCCTATTAAAACATTTCTGGCCCTCTTAAAGTAAAAGATAATTTTTTCTGAAAGTTCTATAAAAAAGGAAGACTTTCAGAAAAAAAAAATTAAATAGATTTTTAATTTATAAAAATGGAAAAGCTATAAAATACTTTAGGGATTAGAATATTATAAATTTTTACATCTATCCGAGAAACTTAAATAGGCGATATTTACAATAAGGTCTGACATTCCAAATTGAGAAATCAGTAATTTGAACATTCGCGTGAATTTCTATATAACAATTAAAACTAAAATAGCTAAACAAGTACACCATAATCTCCTGTGTTTCTTTAGTAATAAATTAAGTCAACACAATTTACATTTATGTATATTATTTTGATATTATTTTGATGTATAGTTCTGTATAACAGAGAACTTTATTTCTTATTTACATTTTAATTCCCTCATGAAGCCGTTATCGCTAATGGAAGAGAATAATATAAAATAAGAGAATCAGTTAAAAGAAAGAATTCTCTTATTTATTTTTTTTTGGAAAATACGCATTTAATTTAAATTACATATATTTCATTACGTATACAGTGGGGAGCAAAATGATAGGAACGACACAAAAAAAAAAAAAAAAATCAGCTCGGGTTTGCTATGCAAATGCGAAAATCTTTGTGTTAAAATTAAATACACGATAGTTAATTCAATATTAAAGCAATAGTTTAAAAAAATGCCTATATATTTTTTAATATATTTTGAAACATGTATTTTTCTAAATGTACAATGAAGAAAAATGATAAGAACACGGTAAATTTTTCGAAACTGCGGGTCGTGATTGGTAAGTATTTTCGCATATCATTCAGCAAAGAATTTGAAAGATTCCGAGAACATTCCTTTAGTTCGCAAAAGTTTTTGACGATGGGGAGAGGAAAAATGCTTTCTGACTTCGAAAGAGACCCAATTGTAGCTTATAGCAACTTCAGAATGTCACTTCAAAGCATTGCTAATAAAGTTAAAGTTTCAAAGGCTGCCATTTTTAACTTGTTACTGAACCAAACTGTTTATGATCCTGCAAAATTTACAGGAAGACAGAACATTCTTTTGAAACGACCCGACAATTTGATTGTTGGCACTTTCGTAAGCAAAAAAAAAAAAAAAAAGACAGCAAAGAAAATTGGAAGAGTACAAGACAGCATCAATATGGACTATAAGCAGAACAATAATAAGGTCAGAAATCAGTAATATGCTAAACCACGTCGCTCTCCGCGTTTCACATCTGGCCTGAAAAAAGTCCGCGTTCAGTTTGCAGAGAAACATCTGAAGCAACAAACGGATTGGTCTAAAATTATTTTCAGTGATGAAAAAAGATTTATTTTGATATTTTGATAGTATTAATTGATGTTGGCATGACCTTCGAACGGAAAAGGACGTATTTCCCACGCATCAACTAGGTGGATGCTCCCTAAAGGTTTGGGCTGCTTTTTTTCTTCAGGAGCTAAGCTTATAATTGCTTTTCCAGAAGGATGACAAAGTAGACATACCTATATTCCCGTGTTATAACTTCATTTTTTCAATCAGGATGAAAAAAATGCCGGTTTTAATTATACTTTTCGACAAGACAATGCCCCAATTCACTCAGAAAAGACCCAAAGGAGTGGGTTGAAGATTATAACATTCCCACACTCCAGGCCACACGGCCAATAGTCCAGACCTAAATCCCATTGAGGACGTTTGGGTTACTTTAGTGTGCAATATCTTGATCAAATGACACAGTACAATTTCATAACAGAATTAAAATCCGTCATTTGGCATGTTTTGTCACCTCATGACGTTCAGAAGCTTATAAACTTTATATCACAACGCTGCATTGAAATTATTAAACACAAAGAACACAATTGACCTGTAATATTTCGATAATTTAGAAAAATGTGCACTGTTCTTATCATTTTGCTCCTATTTCTTATCCAGTGAAAGTGCAATTTATTATATTGTAATGATAAAAAAAAATTTTCAGATTATATTTTGTGTGTTTTTATTGTATATTTAGCTTAATAAAAGCAATCTAAATGGTTTATATGTGGATAAATATAATTATATTTATAATAAAGCACTTAAGTGATCGTTCCTGTCATTTTGCACCCCAGTATATATTTCTTTAAATATATTTCATGTAAAACTTTTTGTACTATAATGATTGCTGTTTTTTAGTATTATAAATATACATAGTCCATTTCAGCTTATAGATATTTTATCCATTTTTGTCTGTAATACATGCGTGCTTTTGTGTCTAGGTTTTTTTTTTTTTTTTTTTTTTTTTTTTTTCTTATAAAAAAGGCGTGTTGGAGAAAAAACTGTAACAAATGAAACTGAAACTATCCTTTATGAATACAGAGAAAGAAAACAGGTTTAACGGAGAGAAATTAAAAGTATTTCTTCTGAAAAAAATTTCGTTCCAATTCAATCTAGTAAGCTCATTTCGAATCACACACAAAACACTAGGTAAACTCACTCAGACTTTGTAAAAGAAAAAGATGAAATTATCTGAAATATCTTCAAAAATGGAAGAATTTAATAAAAATATACAAACTTCCCATAAAAAAAATAAGAGCTGTAAAATACTTTAGAGATTAGGACATTATCTCTTTTTAACCAGTTCGGGACCATGGGTGCATATACACACCCTCAAAAAGAGTGTTTTAGGCACCAGTAAAAAAAAAGGAATTTTTAGTTTCTTTAATTAGAGCATTTTCGTGATTGTTTAAGTAAAGGTAACTTTAAAAAAAAGTGGTGTCAACCAAATAAAATTTGTGTAAAAGCCGCCTGTCTCGAAGGGGTTAAGATCTGGTTGCAGAGCTGCTAAGTCTCCGGCTTCTTGGATACCGGTATTTTTATACAGAAAATGTTGATTTGTTTAACTGGAACATTCTGCTGATTTAAAATAACAACACTATCTCTGAGATAATACTGGTGTGCAAAAAGCCGGAGACTTGGCAACTCTGTGTTTGGAAGCCGCCGAGTTTTAGAGAGCCGATATTTATATAATGATGGATTCATACTTATATTAAGATCTGACATTTCAGACTGCGAAATCAGCAACTTTAACTAATTGTTATGAATTTTTATAAAAGTGTTTAAATTTACAATAACTGAAACACCTGACTGATAATCTCTAAAATAATTTAAAGGTACTTTTTTCTTTTAAACCAAAAACTAGCTGCAACATTAAGGTTTTCTTATTCCTTTCAGGTTATATTATATGAAGTGGCCAAAAGTGGAAAGTTTTTTAATTGCTTTCGGATTTTTTTAATAATTTGTTTCATTACATAAACTTCATATGTCGACAATTAAAACCAATTAATATTTTATTTTTATATATACTAGTGGATCAAACCCAATCTTCCCTTGTTACAGAACATTTTTTTTTTTTTTTTATTCGAACATTCGATAGATTTTTAAATTTACTATAATTTAGATTGCCCACTAACAACACAAAATAGCATTTTTATATGAAAGGTATAAATAAGATTTTCCAATTAACTTTTAAACTTTAATAAAAGGGATATTTTCGTACTAGCAATATGTCAGGAATAAATAGTCGAACAAATCACGAAGAACTAATTATATCAGTTTTTTTATTGTCATGCATTAGCTGTTTAAGTATGTAGTTTGATTACATTTCTGTTAAATTTGTGTTTTATTTGTATTAGTTTATTAGATTACTAGCTGGCCCACCCCAATGGGTGGGTCAGCTAATAAACTAACCAGGCCCTTGTTAAACTAACCTTTCCCAGGCAATGATAATAAGCTTAAATATACCTAAAATCAGCGTTGAATGTTTATATCTATAAACGAAAATCTGTGCAAACGAATCTAGAAGTGGGAGCGCCCTCCCCCCCCCCCCCCCCCATCTTTGTAAAAAAATATTATATATTTATAAATTAAAGTTTCTTGAGCAAAATAATTTAAGCTATGTTAAAATAAATATTTCTCTAACGTAGTTATGCATATTTCTGCTTGTCAATATTTCTGCTCCCTACTACAAAAGCCATATTGGGGATATATTTTAGTGAAAGAAAAGACTTTCTTGGTGACTCGTTATGTTTTCTTCAAATAGCTTACAATACTTTTTTAACTTGAAATTTAAACACCTTCCTTTATATACCGCTTAATCATTATATCTTAATATACTGTAATTCAAGTTATAAAAACTATTTTAGAAACATTAAGAAAATGTATATTTTACATGAAAGTAAACAATGAATAATATTTATTCAGAGTATTCTGGCATTAAACTGTGAACAGATTTGTTACAAGTGAAGGACTTTTCAAAGTAGAATAACTTATATATCTTGACACATTCGATGCGTTTATTTTCTATATATAGGTTCAATCGAAACCATAATGGCACTTTTTATGATAATAATTTAAAAAGTATTTTTTTAAGACTTTCGATGCATTTGCATAATATTTTCACTCCAAAATTTAAATCTATCTATAAATAAAATTATTTTACAGATGAAACAGAGAAAAGTTAAACTTTATTTAGAACATGGCGACGCAATCGCCATAGGAGATAGAGAAACTTGCAGTATTTCTTATTTTTCCGTCAATGCAAAATTTAACGCACGATATAAAAATTTAAGACAAAATCATATTGATTTGTATATACAAAGTATTTTAAATATTTATGGTTTCCTACATATATATCTTTATTTATATGTTTTTTTTTATGCATTCGCTTTTCTGTTGATTTTGTTTTCGCTAATTTTTTGCATATATTGGTTATTGGGATATGGGTTTTTTAAAAAAGTCATTAATGATTAGTTAATTTAATAATAGTTGATCGTTGAATAGTTGTAATGTATTGATACTCAATTTATTAATTTTTATAAAAAAATAAGATGATGAATTGTAATATTATATATATATATATAAACTTTTTGTACAATTAAACCATTTAAACACATGAAAATTTACCAAATTTGATGCAATAACCACTTATAGAAAAAAGATACAAAAATTCAGCTAAATAAAGTTGAACGTATGAAAAAACAAATGAAAGATCAATTGGATGGATGTAGAACGGAGCCTATAGTGTATTTCATCTTCATCAGGTGTACATGAAATACAAATATAAGCAATACACAGTCGAATTCTGTATAAGACTCAAGCTATAAGCTGAAAATTAAATTCTTATATGTACCCAATCGAACGTAAACCAAGAAGTATAAAAACAATATAAAATAAGAACTACATAGTTTGAAAGAACTAAGAAAATTATTTGAAAATACTTGTAAAAATAAATTAAACTTACCCCCTAAACAATATTTGAAAGATCCTAAAAAAAATTACACGTGCAGCAAAGATATATATACGGTTTAAGGTGATTAACACCGTTAGAATATGGAAAGTGTATAATAGTTGACGGTTAAAAGTTAATCTCGTTAAAACATATATTTCTAAATTTAAACCAAATAAAAAAAATAAATAGTAAAATATATTAAAATGATGTATAATTATGTATACAAATTAATTAATAAACTAATATTAAATTGATTACATAATAATTATATTTGTAGACCTAAGAATCAAACTATTTTAGTGCTGCCACATTTTATCCATTTTAATCATTAATATATATATATATATATAATCTTATGTAGTATTTATAAATATATAAATATAAATAAAAAAAGAAAACAATTATATATATATATATATATATATATATATATATATATATGTGTATTATGTCCCTATTTCGTTCTGAAATGTCTCTTAGTGGCTTTTGTTTCAAATCTTTTATAAGGTTTGAGTAAATCAGAGTTATTTGAGGTGTAAAGTTACGGTGGACCTTGGTACTTATTCCAACATTTTCCCACTAACTGAATGATGGAAGCATTCATGTAAGTCAAATAGAATCGAATATTTCAGTGAATGAAACCAAACGTATGCCAGAATAACTGTCATTCAAGTGTGAGTATTAAAGATTTGAAGCCCTAGTGTTACCGATGATGCCGAAGCTCAAATTTCAAACATAATGCAAACCATAAAAGCATTATATATGTCAAGATATCAATGTACTTGAGAAAATCTATTTTAAATTGCTTCAATTTTGAAATATCCACTTCTAAGTTTTTAAGATAGACCTGTAATAAAAACCCAATTTTTTTATTATTAAGTATAAAGCAACGGTTTCTTTTGCATCTAACTGTGCATATTTATTTGCTATAGCCATAAAAAAGAATCTTTTTTCCAAAAATACATTTTATATCATGAATGTAATACATTTTTAGCTTATTTTTGAAACAGACTCCTACTATATGAATTTTTAATAATTTTCTATTATTTAAATTTTTACAGGTGTGTTATACCAAGCAAAAAGAGGTACGAAAATAATTCTTTTAATTTATATTTCGGTTTTTCTTAATGAACTTCGGCTAGTAAATTTCTATAAAATACTCAACTGTTATACGTTAATTAAATTGCATCATTTTTTATCAGTTTTGTTCAAAAATTCTTTCTTTATGTATTTTAAATATTATCCCTCTAATTATCATAGTAGCATGTATAGTATAAATTCTGAAATTTAGAATTCATACCCGAAATTCCGAATAGCAATTTTCACTTTTTTTAATTACAGAATGTCTGTCTTATATAAAACGAAAAATACAATACGAGATTTCTGTTATGAATACGAAATACCTAAATAAAAGATCTGCTAAATCAGCAACAATCATGATAGCATATATGCTACCATGCATGGGCATTAGAGCAGTAGATGAAAAGATTTTTTTTAAATGTCAACACATTAACTCTGAATACATAAATACGAAAACCTTTGTACTTAAAAAATGGCGGAGAATGCCTTTTACTTACACGTAACAGGTCCAGATTAAAGCATACAGGCACAGGTCTCCTCCTTGTGATCTACCTATTTAAATTCATAATTTCTATCAGAAGTAAGGCAATAATTAGTCGCCGGAAATAGCGGTGAATGTATGCCCGGCTCTCGAAATTGCTCAGTTGGACCCGCCAAGTTATTAGAAAATTATCAGTTGACAAGTCTTCACAAAATTCACATAAATGCACCTAAGTCTGAAACTTCGTGTATGGTTTCTCAAATACACCTTATGTCATTTTATAAGATTAAAAAATATATGGTCTGCTGATATACAGGGTGTCCGGTCTCAACGGTGTCCAATAGCTAATTCCTAAACCGTTAGTCGTACACATATAGATTCAATTACAAAAATGTTTTAAATCAGGTAAAGAAGTATTTTAAAAGCTATTTGGGTCAATAAAAACATATCTTAAAAAATTACGAAATTTAAATTTTTATTCGGTCCCCCGGTCCTATAAGTTATATTTAGTAAAATTTTCCTTTTACACTGACAAGTAATACAAAAATGTCCCGTTATTCTACGATTAAAATTGACCGAGTAATAGCTGTTTAAAGTTGGAGCATATTTTTTGCTGCATATTGGGGGTCATTCACAAATTTGGTCGAAATTATAATTTCGTTAGATATATTAAACAAATGCTTGAGAGTAAAATTAACATTGTAATATAAATTTGAAATCTTTAATCATTCTGACATATTAATGCAAAATATACAATTTGTAATAAACATTTAAGAAGAAAGAAAAAACAGAATTTTTGTTAAATAAAATGATGCTAAATTAACAGGCTCAGTTCTTTACAAAATGATACGTATTTTAAAATATTGTTAGATTGCACTAGCATACAAAAGTTAGGTTATGTCTAATGCCTTTTAGCTTTTGATAATTGATTCTTATGTATCTGTACTGCTGAATCCGAAATTGACCTTCTTTTTTAACCATCACATCAGGATTTTTCGCAAATTGCAAATTTATAAGTTAAAATGTTCAAAGTTAAATTTGAACCTCTTCCCCCGTCTCATCGGACCACTCAGCTGTTTAGCAGTAAGAATCCCAGGATAAGCAAAAACTTTGAATAAATTATTGAATAAAAATAAAATAAAAAAAGTTTTACATATGTTTTACAGTATGAGATTTTCGCTATATTTTAACTTACACATTTACGATTTGGAAAAGTATTCTAACGTGACGGTTAAATATGAAGGTCATTTTCAGATTCAGGGCTAAAAAGTACGTAAAAATCAATTATCAAAAGTTAAAAAACACAGCCATCTCCTCTACTTTATAGTATCGATTTTTGTTATTCTTTAACTTTGACAATTTATGATTTACGAAACATCCAGACATGATGGTTAAACATTAAGGTAATTTTCGGATTCAGTGCTAAAAAATAAATAAAAGTTAAAAAAACCGAACAATCGCAGTCTTGTATTATCTAATCTAAAATTTTTTCTTAAACTTCTTGGCGGTAAACTATCAGAATTTTTTTGTGTTATCCTGCGAAATAAGTATAAATGGTAACCACCGAAAATCATAATAATATTAGATTGTTATCGGATTTGCGCCAGTATGTAAAATGAAATCTCGATCGGATATTTGAAAGTGAGTTAAAGTTCGAGTGCAAATTTGGATCTGGAAAAACATACATATGATCGTAGAAGTAATATAAAAATTTATAAAAATAACATAAATTTTGTTAAAAGAAATCATAAAAGAAACAGTCTCAAATCGTGACAAAATAAAACATGTTATTTTAGCCAATCTGAAACTTAATAAATGTTAATCGCAATACTTGTACGATTTTTTCAAATCGCAGATACACATGAAATAAAATCTTCGAATACTTTAAGCACTTGGTATGTGACCCCTCAAAGCCAATCCGAACTGATTTGTTTCCAGAGCAGAAAAGTGGCATAAGTCATGCATTTTCAAAGTTTCATAACTCGCTCGATTTTAGGGTTATATGAACGGGACACTTTTTGTACTCCAAACTTTTTTAAGATACTCCAACTTTAAACATCTATTACTCGGTCAGTTTTAATCGCAGAGGAATGGGACTTTTTTTGTCTTACTTGTTAGTGCAATAGGATATTTTTACTAAATACCACTTATAGGACCGGGGGACCGTATAAAAATTGAAATTTCGTAATTTTTTAAGAAATGTTTTTATTGACCCAAATCGCTTTTAAAATATTTCTTTACCTGATTTAAAACATTTTTGTAATTGGAACTATAGGTCTACGACTAACAGTTTAGGATTTAGCCATTGGACACCCTTGAGACCGGATACCCTGTATACTATGCAGAGACTGGGATAAGTATCTCCTTTAAATGAACTTTGGTTTAAAAATAACAATTGTATATTACTTTTAAAATAAGAAAAATGAATTACTTAAAAGAAATAATTCTTATATTGTATTTCGCTGCTTCTAGTTTTCAAAATTTATTGATGTCACGCTTCGAAATATCTTTAAAATACTTCCTGTTAATAATTTTATTTTGAATGCTTTACAATAACTGCAGTACACAATGGAAATATAGGTATAGATTTTCTAGTATCTTATATTAAAAGTTAACGCACGATATTTTTGCATTGTGCTATTATGCATATTAAAAAGGAATTAAGTTTTAAAATTTGTAATTAACAATCAATCTTTGGGAGGGGTGGGAGGCTGAATCTTACACGTTAAAAATTTACAGATAACTATATTTTCCAAGACTGTCTTCACTATACTGTCTTCAAAATCCTAAAGATTTGATTACATTAAAAATATTCTTATATACATATTAGAATCGATATGTATGTACCTGTTTAGACATTTCACATCTACTCCTTTAAGAATATGATAAAATGCAAGCTGAAACCAATATAAATTGTACATGTCTGAAGTGATGACTATAAAAAAAAGTTTGAAAATTTGGAATGGAAATTATTTTAAGATAGATTAATAACTTGTTTAATGTTTAAAAAAAATTATTAAGAAATTCAGATGAAGACAATTGGGTTGTTCCTTTCAAAAAAATGGCGGAAAAAGCAAATTAATATACAATACTGTACCCATATTGAGGCATTTTTTGATTATAGTTTTAAATAATTTGAATAGGTAAAAATATGGAAATGACATCATATCAATTGACAAAATAATGATTTTTATTGAAAAAAACTGTCACTTTTTTACGGTAATTGAATCAAATATAATTGACTTGAGCTTCAAAATATAATTTTCGTAATTTTCATTAAACTTATTTCGTAAATATGACATTGTTTGTTTTACGGGTTTTAATAAAAGTAATATGAATTTTTCAGAATAATATAAAATTAAGTATATTTCTTGCTCATAATCGAAAAATCTCAAGTAATGCTAATGCAATATATCCGATTCCCAAAGATATGTTATACAAGATATCAGTGAAAATAGATAAAAAAAAAAATAGAGTCACGGTAAAATAAATTCTAATACAAATCCTAATTTTCAAGTATTGTGCATTCGACAACAACAGTAATAAACGTATAAATAAATAACTAATTAAATAAACCACGGCACATATTCTAAAATAAATAAAACACCTTTAACAACATTTCTTATACTTTTTAATACTTCCCAACACATAGGTTATACATAAAGTCCTGCAACAAATTTGTTTTTCGTTTAATCTTGTTTTCAAGTTCAAAATATCAGAGACCTGAAATAGCCGTGATAACACAAATGTTCTCTCTTAAGTTTAATTAGGCGAATACTTTGAGCGAGAACAAAAATAAATGTCGATTCTTCCAATTTACGAGGTCTTATCAAATTCATAAGCATTCCTTATTATGCAATCCATGGCTTATGGCCATTAGCCCTTTTTCTCAGTAAACTCTGTATTTTTTTATTCTTGTGTGGAGGTTTTAGAAATATTATCATATTTCATTAACCAAAATTCACTGCGGATAATAATTTTCTTACAGTATGAACTCGCAAACAAAATAATAAAATAAATAAATAAAGGCTTGTGGCATATAATCTAGCAAAATAATTAAAAGCACGTTTTTTATTATGCCGTTAAAAATATTTCCAATAAACTAAATTAAGGTAATACACAGAATTGTATAATATAGGCAGAAAAAACAAGGTTTTAAGCATCATAACATTTCTAATGACTGCAGTCTAGTTTCAGCCACCAGACATGTTTCGACAGCCTACCATCATCAGAGCAAGGAATAATAGAATTCTGCCATCATATATAAAAAAAAAAAAATAGCAATCTTAGCGTTTTGGCCGAAACCCACTGCCACTAGTACATATTTATTTTAAAATATTACTTCTGTTTTTAAGTTTGGCTGCATTTTAAAATACAATCCAGTGGCGACGAGGCATCAGCATATTTTTTGTTTGTTATTGTTGTAATATTATACATTTTATGTTGTATTTTTCGTGTTATCTTGTTTGGCGAGGTTTGGTGCTAGTTCAGGTCAATTATACACACACACATGCACACACACACACACACACACACACACACACACATATATATATGGGGCATTCTCACAATCTTTTGACTTTCATGTCCCTGAATAATAATTTTTTATTTAATACACTTTTTTGTGTTTTCTTTTATTTCATATACTTGTCAACATCCCAATGCATGATTGCACAACAATATTAACGAGACAAATAAGTTTTGGACGATGTTGGGGGTCCAAACACATGGAAAACTCATCTATCGTCCCGTGTCCCTGATGCTGATTTTGAAGTTTGGAGCTGACTGGATAAAATTGATTCAATAAAAATAATTTGATGTAATATTTTTCTGAAACTGGAACTATCGTTTTATATAAATATGTAGCTAAAAATTAACCTGTACACATTTTTAGGGTTGTTATTATTTTTTAAACTCTGTCCCTGAGTTTTAGATTTTTTACCATCCCTCTTCTAAAATGATACAGAAAATCACTTCAGATGCAGCGACAGACTTTTTTTCAAGTTTTTGCTCATGCAGAAGTATGCTAGAGAAAGAATATCTAAAATTCTTTGACAGGAAATTTACTGCATGTCGGAAATAGTTCAAAATGTGTTTCGACTTTTCGTTTTGTGAAATATGCGGCAGGTGGCGACACTTCACGGACAAACTTCAAACAATTCTTATAGACTGCACAATCACCCATAATAATCCAGTCTTCATTTGCGTCAGCTGCCTGTGACAATGCAACTACTTAATATTCCTATAGATGGCAGCACCACAAATAAACTTTGAAAGACTATGAAAGCAGAACTGTTTTGCTGGACTTTGATAGACTCCATTCCAGCTGTGATCAGCAGTTTTTCCATTGTAAAATGAGTGTTCGATCAAGAGCCCTTGCTTCTACTAAAGAAACCCTTTCATCTTTAGTCTAGGGCGTATCTCTTGAGTGACAAGGACATATGTTTCTGTCTGTCACTTCATGCATTCGCTTTTCGGGAAGCTAACTTTGGCTCTCAAGAATGCAACACATATTTAATCAAGATAAGCTAAAACTGTACATATTAACCTATTAATCAAGAAATGTAGAGTGCATTAATAATTGTATTTAATTAAATATAATAATCTCGTTTAAAGTCAAAAGCCTGGATCACTGTGATTACATACACACACTTACTAACGCTTCAATAAAATACCTTTTTCAGAGTTAAAATAGGATAAAGTGGATACAGAAACTTCCGTGATACTCTGAAGAACCAGTGCTCTCACCTATACAGGTAAGAAGAATTATTTTCTCTTACAAACATTCTGCATTTCAAATTAACTTTCAATTAAAATAATTTAGAAAAATATTAAATGAAAGAACAGCCTTTATTGTAATATGAATTCACGCCTTTGAAAACTTATAGATTATGATCACTGAAAAAGTGAGAAAAAAAAAGGCTGTAAAGTAATTGATTGTTATTGTTGAAAACAGTACTATTGAAATGCATATTGATTATATCGAATATAATAAATAATATTGATCAATATTGAAAATTTGAAAATATATAAAAAAACGAAAAAAAAAATTCTTGAATATATTATATATATATAAAGTGATACAATATTGAGTATATATATACGAAAAAAAAAATTTCTTGAATATATTATATAAATATAAATGACCTGTTGATAAGAAATATTTCAAGTATATAAAGAACCATTATATAGACAGTAATATTACATTGTGTATGATAGTGTGGCATTAATAAGAAAATACATATATATACAATACGCATAAAATATAGACATTGATATTTTACTAATATTATGTATGATAGTGTAACATTGGTGAACAAATATATATAAACAATACGCACAAAAATATAAATAATTAAAAAAAAATAAGGTAGAATCTAACGATAAGCCATGGCAATTTCTGCAGCAAAGGAAATATCCCTGGTAGAGAAACTTTCTAATAGCAATTATGATCTCTGGGCTTTTCGCCTAGAAATGCTACTAACCAGAGAGGATCTCTTTAGTTACGTCATCGACACGCCCCCACTCACTGCAGACGATACTCGGCGAAAAAAAGACGCCAAAACTCGTGCCACAATAAATTTATTCATAGATGACTCTCAGATTGTCCACATTCGGCATTTAAAAACTGCCAAGGAAATCTGGGATACCCTTAAGCGAGTCCACCAAAGATCCACCTTATCCTCTAAGTTGTTTCTGTTGAGGAGACTCTATTCAAAAAAGTTATGCGACGGTGGAAATATGAACCAACATATCAACGATATATTAACTTTACGCGACAAATTATACGCCATTGGGGAAGAAATCCCCGAGACTCACATTGTTGCACTTTTAATGTGCAGTCTACCTAAATCCTATGACCCCTTAATTATAGGTCTTGAAGCTCGAAACGAAAGTGATTTAAGTTTAGAATTCGTAAAGAATAAATTGTCTGATGAATACAGACACAGGAGTGAGAATCAGGGAACAAATTATCACGCGCGTGAAACTGCATATAAAGTAACAAACAAAAACAAAATTAAAAAATACTGCGGTTACTGCAAAAAGCAGGGGCATACAATAAATGAGTGTTATCACCTAAAAAATAAAACCCAGCATAATAATTACGCAAGAAATGACTGGAACAGGAGCAAAGCATTCAACAATCCGAACAACTATAGAAATAACACGAATAGTTACAAAAATACCCAAAATAACCCCAAGGAAACCTCGAATTTTTGCTTTGGAAGCAAGGCTGAAGATAGTGATAATGAAAAAAATTTGATTCCCCCCAATGATAACAAATCCTCAGAAGAAAAAATTCCTGAAAACGAACAAGTGACCGCGAACAGAGCACAAACCTCGGTGGAAGATACTTTTATAATTGACTCTGGATGCACAAGGCATGTTGTAGCTACGAAACACAACTTACAAAACTTTATGCCAGGAAACTTTGGGGAAATAACCATAGCGAACGGAAAGCGGCTATGTTCACAGGGTCTGGGAGACGTGAATATAAATATAGACTCGCAAAATTCCATAACTCTAAAAAATGTACTATATTGTCCCGAAATGCAAAGTAACCTTTTATCTGTCAAAAGAGCCACAGAGAATGATATTAAGGTAATATTTGAAAAACAGAAATACTCATTTCTAAAGGATAGCCAAACAATTTTAACGGCAAAATTAAATGATAATTTATATGAGTTAGAACCCAAAAATGACTACGGATATAACGCGCAGACACAAACATCTTGTGACAATAAAAATTGCATATCCATTTGGCACAAAAGGCTAGGACATAAAAATTTCGAAGCGATAAAATATCTCACAAAACACAAACTAGCCGAGGGTATAGAAATACACAATTGTAAACATGAAACTGTTTGTAAAGAATGTATTGAGGGCAAACTATCAATCGCACCCTACCCCAAATCCGCCACTAAGAGATCAAAGGAAAAATTAAATTTAATTCATTCAGATTTATGCGGGCCGATGCGATCGCCAACATTCAGTGGGAAAAGATATTTCATAACCTTTACCGATGACTATAGCCGATTTACAATGATATATTTAATTTCGCATAAGTCAGAAGCCATAACAAAACTTAAAGAATTTGTAGCCCTGACGAAGAACAAATTCGGAAAAACTGTAAAAGCGATCAGATCCGATAACGCGAAGGAGAATCTAGGAGATAGTTTTGAAAGTTACCTGACAGAAAACGGCATAGAACACCAGTTAAGCGTACCATATTGTAGCCAGCAGAACGGCGTTGCCGAACGTAAAAACAGAACTATAGTCGAAATGGCGCGCACCATGTTATCTCACGCGAATTTACAAAACCACTTCTGGGGCGAAGCCGTACTTACAGCGACATACCTCATAAATCGGTTGCCCACCAAGGCAAACGAAAACAATAGAACCCCTTACGAGCTGTGGAATAACAGAAAACCTAATTTATCGAATATACGGACCTTCGGATGTAAGGCATATGCCTATGTCGAGGAATCGAAGATATCCAAATTTGACAAAAAGGCCGTTCAAGGTATTCTATTAGGATACGATAACCGAAGCAAAGGGTACAGAATACACACAGGGGGAAACAACGTAATAATATCGCGAACGGTAAAATTCTTTGAGAACGGAGTAAATGAAGATGACGAAAACGAAAATGACGCGAAGACGCCTACTGAAATAGTAGAGATTGAGCTAGGTAATGACGAACAAAATCAAAACAATACTCCGCAGCAAAGCACCGCTGAACCGCGGAGATCACTGAGAAATAACAGAGGTGTCCCCCCTAACCACTACGGGATAAGTGCGAATGTCTGTAAAGTACAAGATCCGAAAAACTGGGAAGACGTAAACAACATCAGAGACGCTAAAATTAAAAACAAATGGATTGAGGCCGCGAATGAGGAAATAAAGTCATTAAAGAAAAATAATACTTGGCAACTGGTGAACCCCACACCAGGAAAACGCACCATAGGGTGCAAATGGACATTTAAGACAAAATATAATGCACGCGGAGAAGTAGAGAGGTACAAGGCGCGACTCGTCGCGAAGGGTTACTCTCAAAAGTACGGAAGCGACTACGATGAAACATATGCACCAGTGGTAGCGCACACCACAATCAGAAGCTTCCTAAATGCCGCCGTGTATAAAAATTTAAAAGTTACTCACCTGGATGTAAAGACAGCGTTCTTACACGGAGATTTAGACGAGGAAGTCCTAATGACGCAACCCGAGGGATATGTAGTGAAGGGGGAGGAAGAGAAAGTATGCAAACTGAGAAAAGCAATATATGGCCTCAAACAAGCCGCAAGGGCTTGGTACATAAAAATCAATAAGTCGTTAAGAAATTTAAATTTTAGAGAGTGTGATTCAGATCAGTGCTTGTATAAGAGGAATGAAAATGGGGACATTTCCTATATAATCGTATATGTAGACGACATTTTAGTCGCCGCAAGCGAAGAAAACACACGCAAAATACACGCAGAGTTATCTAAGGAATACGAAATAAAGAATCTTGCGGAGGTATCACAATTTCTTGGGATAAATATTAAAAGGCTAGACAACGGAAACCTTGAGCTAGACCAAGAAAATAAAATCGATGAAATAGCGGAAAAATTTAAATTGTCAAACTCTAAACCAACATACACACCCATGAGCACGGATTATTTCAATACAGACGCACACAGCGAACCGCTAAATGATAACAAACAGTATAGGCAGGCAGTGGGAGCACTCCTGTACGTAGCCACGTTGACCAGACCAGACATTGCTGCTACGGTGAACATTCTGGGAAGGAAAAACGAAACTCCCAGAAAGGCTGACTGGGACGCTGTGGAAAAAGTAATAAGATATCTGCGAACCACAAAGTACTTACGACTAGTTATAGACAAAGAAAAGCCACCCATACTAACAGTCTATTGTGACTCTGACTGGGCAGGAGATCGAGAAGACAGGAAGTCCACAACCGGGAACGTATTAAAATTAGGAAACAATCTCCTGTCCTGGACATCACGAAAACAAAACTGCGTGGCTTTGTCCACCGCAGAGGTGGAGTACATATCCGTTTCAAATGTGACTCAAGAAATTCAATGGATAATCAATCTACTAAAAGATTTGGAACTACACCAGACTTTACCGATTACCATCTACGAGGACAATACCGCCTGTATAAAGCTGAGCGATAATGAAAAACATCAATCTAGGGTGAAACATGTGTCTATCAAATACCATAATGTGAGACACTTGAAAGAAAACGGTGTCATTACACTAATGTACTGTCCTTCAAAGAGAATGATCGCCGATGCCCTTACCAAACCAATCCCCAAACCGCACTTCGAACACCTAAGGAATCAACTCCAACTTCTCCCACCACAAGACTCAGTCGAAAAGGGGGAATGTCGGAAATAGTTCAAAATGTGTTTCGACTTTTCGTTTTGTGAAATATGCGGCAGGTGGCGACACTTCACGGACAAACTTCAAACAATTCTTATAGACTGCACAATCACCCATAATAATTCAGTCTTCATTTGCGTCAGCTGCCTGTGACAATGCAACTACTTAATATTCCTATAGATGGCAGCACCACAAATAAACTTTGAAAGACTATGAAAGCAGAACTGTTTTGCTGGACTTTGATAGACTCCATTCCAGCTGTGATCAGCAGTTTTTCCATTGTAAAATGAGTGTTCGATCAAGAGCCCTTGCTTCTACTAAAGAAACCCTTTCATCTTTAGTCTAGGGCGTATCTCTTGAGTGACAAGGACATATGTTTCTGTCTGTCACTTCATGCATTCGCTTTTCGGGAAGCTAACTTTGGCTCTCAAGAATGCAACACATATTTAATCAAGATAAGCTAAAACTGTACATATTAACCTATTAATCAAGAAATGTAGAGTGCATTAATAATTGTATTTAATTAAATATAATAATCTCGTTTAAAGTCAAAAGCCTGGATCACTGTGATTACATACACACACTTACTAACGCTTCAATAAAATACCTTTTTCAGAGTTAAAATAGGATAAAGTGGATACAGAAACTTCCGTGATACTCTGAAGAACCAGTGCTCTCACCTATACAGGTAAGAAGAATTATTTTCTCTTACAAACATTCTGCATTTCAAATTAACTTTCAATTAAAATAATTTAGAAAAATATTAAATGAAAGAACAGCCTTTATTGTAATATGAATTCACGCCTTTGAAAACTTATACTGCAGAATATAAATCAGCATTTAAATATCAATTTCAAGCACCGTGGCTTTATTGGTAGTCTTACCGTCCACAAGCTTTATTACTGCACTTTTCGATGTAAATTAAAAAAAAAAATTAATTTAATCCAATGTTAACAACTGTTTCTAAAAATCAATGAACATTGTGACTATCACTTAGTCGTAACATGATTTTCCTAAAAATAGGTGGTAATTTTCCTTACCGTTCCATCATTACTGTCTCTTTTTTTACCATTTCGTCCCCTTTTTTACCGTTTCGTCCCCTTTTTTACCTTACAATCCCTTCTTTAACACTCCTTTAAGACAATGTTATACAAAAATTCTGTATTAAAAGTACTACATTTTTATTATTTCTTATTTGAATGTCCTGTGGGTACTATGCAAATTCATTATAAGTAAAAATTTTGAAGAAAATAAAAAGTTATAGGGGTAAAATGGTAAGGAAAAATTAAACTCGAAAGTTTAACTTAAACCTCAGTTAAATAAAAAAATTTTCGCTGCTGACCATTTTTTCTTTATTTTGAATCATTAAGGCATTCGTCTATCAGATTAAAATGTTATTTTTTCAAGTTTAATTTCGCCAGATTTTTTCCCCAAAAGTCAAAAGATTGTGAGAATGTCCCATATATATATACATACACCATGTATATATATATATATATATATATAGAGAGAGAGAGAGAGAGAGAGGTGGGCATAGAAGAGCAATATAGGGAACAAGAACTTACTCTCTCCAAATTGAAAGACACTGTTGAGACTTTTAATCCCTGGGATATCTATAACATTATTTGACAGTGTGGTCTTTTCTATATTGGACTAATTAAACGTGTTTTAAAATGTAGAATAAAAGAACACAAGCCGTATATTTAAAAACATGAAATTGACAAATCGGCCATCTTAAGACATTGCTGAGAAATAAACCACATCTTCGGCTTTAACGCAGTTAAAATTATTTTATGAACCCACTGATATGCTTGAACTTAATTTTTCTGACGCATTCCATATCTATAAAAATCATAAAAATGCTGTTAATTCTGACTTCATTACACCCCTGTTGTCAGAATATTGAAAATATTATATAGAAACCCCATTTTGTAAATTTCTACAAACATTTTTCCATATTACCATTCCCTTTTACCTATGTAATTTCCTATTGGCAGTTCCTTGTAAGTTCATTTGATTCTATTGATCAATATACCCTTTATTCTATCTTTCCTCTCTTCTATATATATCGGCAAAAGTTCAGCATTTTTTCACTGATGACTGTACGCTGAATACCATCAAAACTAGTCTGCATATCGTACTTGGAATGTTTTATCTGCCAATATTCCTCATACTGTTCAGTATTCCCCAACATACCGGTAAAGGAGGGAACCCCACCAGTGGCCGAGAGGTTCTGCTCTCGAAGCTGGTAGACGGGAGGTGCTGGGTTTGAACCCAATCGTGCCCGTCGGCCAAATCGTTCGGAGTTTTCGTGGTTTTCTTCGAACCTTGGATTTCCATGCGTAAATAGGTTTAGGTAATATGCGTAAATAAGATTAGGTTCCCTTAGAAAGACCCCATGAAGGGCACCCCCCCCCCCCTGGGCCTATATCCCTCGAGCAGATAACTGGCCGTCAAAAATCAAACAACCAACCGGTAAAGGAGGAAGTATGGACTGAATTCATATTTTCTTTAACCTTGTTTTTACTTCTTGGTAGAAGTTTTGAAACGACTATATTTTGATACACTTTCAAGTTTAATTATGCGAATTCTTTGTGCGGGGGGGGGGGGGGGGGGTATTATCTCTAATTTACGAGTTTAAGAAAAGTCGTAAGCATTCCTAATTATACAATACATGGCTTCATTTGTTTCTCTAAATACTATAATTTAGTTTCTGTTTGGGATTTTTAGCAATATTTTTATAATAATTTAGCCAAAATTCATCATATATCAGAATTATGCTTTCGCTAAAAAATAATAAAAAATAGATAAACGAATAAATGAATGATTATACATATTTTCCAAAAATAATTGTAAGCATATCTTGTATTATATCTATAGAAATATTTATAATATTTTCAATATTCCCAAACACACCGGTATATGAATAATAAAGAAGCCAGTCTGTGTAAGCCACTTTTCATCCAAAAAATGAGTTATTCATTGTAAACTTGAGATATAAGTAAAATTTTAAGTTGCCCCTTGAAATAATTCTTTGATATTGCAGATAAGGGGTAACAGAGACAAGTTTTGATCGACACTTCTTGTAAGTCATTTTTTTTGTTATTATTTGCACATCTTTGTAAAGACAAATTTGATAAAGTTAAGAATAATGATTTTTATAATCTTTACATTAACAAATAAAATGTATTTTTTTTTTTTTACAAAGTAACACAGTTTTTTTTTTTTTTTTTTTTTTTTCAACTGACATTTTAAAATATTAAATATCTCAGCAACAATTCTCAACATTTATTGACATATACTGATTCTCCTCCAAACCATCAACACATACTAAGTACTGAAATGAATATGTTTTACGTTTACTGATTTTAGCAATTTCCAATGAAGTTGAAATGAGTTGTTTATGAATTCTGGTTGTCTGTCCAAGCTGTAACTCTCGTAAGAATAGTCGGATTACTATGTAATTGATATATGATACTGAAACTTAATATGACATGTTCGGTATTGAAAATTAAATATGTAGCATTCAGGGTTCGTTTACAGCGACACTCAAAATTATTCCGTTACATTATAGTCTATGAGGAAAAATCGTTTGAAATTTATTTTAATAATTTTACACTATTTTAAACGCGTTGAAATTTATGTATATGACTGAGGCGCGCAGAAAAGTGCTTACTGTTGAATGTGGTATGCATCGCATTTATGATTCACATACGGGAACACACAAATGCGTTCGGTTACAGTTCTATCTATGAGCGATAAGTACCGGAATTACGTTTAAAGTTGTTGTATGCTTTTTTAAATGTAACACATTTTTTACATATTACTTGGTGCGTATAAAATATATAGATAATATACAGGGCTTTACAAAATATTTCAAATTCAAACATACAAATATTTCAGTGTTTTAATGGAAATTGCTTAAAGGAAATTTTCAACTGTGTTATGTGTTTCGTAACTGAACTAAATTTTAGCATAATATGTTCTATATCCCTTTAAGACCCGGAACATTTTCATATTTAAATATTACATTCTTCTGGTTATTAACTCTATACTTACCCTAATGACACTTAAAAAAATAATTAAAAAATTTTTCGTTACCCCCCTGGAGCGTGGAGAGTACCCGCACGAATGTGCGGGTTGGGCTTTTTCTGAGAAAGCCACACCCGACCCGTACGATCGTACGGGTTGAGCTTTTCCTGTGAAAGCATTACTTATAAGATGATTTGGGAAGTATTGGCTGAAATACTGCAATGGGAATCCTTACTGGCTCTAAAAGCCTAAAAAAGAAGAAAAAAAAGTTAATATTCGAGATGTACTTATCGACTTCAAAACAATCATATTTTAATTAATTTAAAAATGTTTGCCATATTTTTAAAGCTTTTTTATAATATCGGTTTTATTTTTTCTATAAGTCTATAACTTTTTTTAATTAAAATTTAAGAAATGAAAGACATAACTGCGATTGCGTGAAATCTAGGATTAGGTACAGAAATGAACTTCTTAACATCCTACTTGTATTGTTTTTTATTTTTAGTTTTTCATTCTATTTGGTTTGGATGTAGAACTTTGGGGAATGAGTTCAGAAGACTTTCATGAGGAAGAATGATCCAAAATTCTCATTTCTTTAGAAATATTTGTAAATTTTTCTTCATCGAGCTCATGTGAACTTGACTATCATTCTAATAAATCTGTTTCAAATGTTTTGTCCGCAACCTCGTCATCATCCGACAGATCACTAAATTCAGAGTCTGATTTATTCATCAATTGCAATATTTCTTCTTGTGTGAGAATTCTTTTCGGTTTAGACATCTGAAAAAGTGTTTTATTTTGCTTTGTTAAAAGTTAACAAAGTATTCCATAAAAAATAATAGAATGTATTCGAAAATTTTATTAATTGAAAAGGGAAAAAAAAGTAAAAATTAATTGAAAAACAAAAAAGGAAAAAAATAATTCATACATGACAACACCCAAGAAAATAATATGGCATTAATTATATGATAACATACTTCATTTTTATTCTTGCTGTCAGCAAAATTATTGAAACAGAAATCAAGATGAACATTCAGAAAGCTCATACTTTTGCTATAGCACTGACTAACGTAACACCCAAGTCGCACGATCGTGCGGGTAACGAAATATTGAGTCCTACGAGCAACATAAATAGTGTATAATTAATGTTTTTTTTATTATATTACACTTATTTAGACATTAAAGCAAAAATATTTATCCAAGCAATTAGAAATCTGCTGATAATTACCTTTTTACGACAGATAAAATGATGAGTTGTATCCGTTGTACTTGTAAACAAAGCTAGTCATGCCGGCTAAAAGTAAAACATGTACTATAACCGTCATATGTTGATAAAAAATGATACTTTATTCTATTTGCAAACCAGACCAATCGTCCAATTCGGTTTTTTATTACATACGACTGTTTCAGAAGCAAAAATTTACATGAATGTCTAACCCGCACGGTCGTGCGGATTGGGTCTTAAAGGGATATATATGAATCAATAAATCATATCCGGAGATTCACAGAAGAATTTGAATTATTTACAGACTATGGATGGCAATTGACCAAATCGAGTTTACAAATGTTTTATGAGTTTTCCAAATTGCTTGCTTAGATATCACCTTTCACCTTATTAAACAGCGAAGTTTTCTTACGTTAATCTGAATGTGTTGGAAAGTGTTTCATAATCTATGCTTGACGCATGACTTTCCCTTTTTGTTGTTGTTGTTTGGTTGATTTTATTTTAAGTTCGAAATATCGAAGTCTGGAAGTGCCCGTGAAATCAAACACTTTCATGAATAATGCTAATTCCTGAATTATTTTTAACTGGGTGAAAAATCTATTTTGTTATTCAAATATATTTAAAATAAACTATTAATGGACAAATAATGTTAATTTTTTTAAAATCTTGCGTTTATTAATTTATTTAAAAATCCCTGCCGGCCCGGCCTACAGGCGGAGGTAGATTTCGAAGTTAAATATACTAATTTCACCAACAAAATCTAAATCATGATTAGATATAAACCCACTTAACAATTTTATCTGGCCGCTTTTGACGAGTTCTTATTTCATTTTTAATTAATACCTGGTTTTATCACAATCATGTTAAGGCGGTATTAAAATAAACGGTCAAGTGCGAGCATTACTCGCGCACAAAGGGTTCCGTAGAATAAATATATGAATTTGTAATTGTATTATTTAAAAAAAAAAAAGTTGCCAAAAGAATACAAAGACTTTGTAAAAAACTGTACAACGTAGGGTTGAGTATAACTGTATATATTAGAAAAGAGTAAATGGGTATACCATGAAAGTTCAAAGAGATATGGAACCTAAATAATATCAAATATACCTATTCGTATAACTCTTTTTTTAATATTATCCTAATCTGTTTATGGTGAACTTTATTCGGTACTGACAATAAAAGTAGTGCATAGTTAAACTTCATTTGGCATTTCATGAAACTAAATTCAGCGTAGTCATAACCTTTATTTCTACCGTGTAGCTAAAACAAAACCTTTGTTCAAAGTTAAAATTTGGCATTGTGCTAAGCGCGCTTCGAATTGAGGTCTCAAAGTTGCAACGCCGCCTTGGTCAGTGCCGAGTCTTTCCAGATAGGTGATTAATTAACTTTTAAAGTCACTCGATATGTATTGAGAGATACAATCAATGCAAACTATCGCGAATCTCACAGTATTTATGCGATTCATTCTAATTAAATCTTTCGAGGGTGAGGCCCTTAAAAAACGGACTCCTAATTTTAATTCCAAAACAGACAAACGGCACCAAGAATATTTAATTAAATTTTCCTTTTATCATGTACGTGAAAATAAGCAAGTTCGCATTTTCTAATAAATTCATTTATAAATTCTGGTGTCAGTTCATTTTTTCATAAGTTTATAAATAGAATTACTCCGGTCAACAATAAACAATAAATAGAATTATTCCGGGAATTAAGTGGTCGCAGGACTCTTAAAGCTTCAAAATTTATGAAATTTTATTTTTTTTTCTAGATGTTAAACTCCTATCTTTTCTGAATATTTTGATATAATTGTTTCCTTGAAATTCTCATTAGAACAGAAGTTTTGGCTTTTAGATTTATACCCGCTCAATAGCTGAAGCGGCGTTTCCGAAACTTTAAAGTCATTATTTTCCAAATGGCGTTTTTTGGTCATAACGCGCAAGATACCTCAAAAACTTCTGAATATTTTTTCATGAAATTTTCAAAACATATATTTCATGTTAGTCTGTATAAACTGAACCTAAAATTTCCTTTTTATTGTTAAAAAAAAATATATTTTTTTAGGTGATTTTACTGTTGAAATTTTCAAAATTTTGTATTAGCTAAATGCAACATTGCATTAAAAATATAAAAATGCTTTACATACAAATTTATTTAAGTTCAGGGTAATTATTACAATCTGAAGTATAAATAAGCACCAAAATTTTCATTCTAGTTGCATTATTTATTTTGTAATCCTGCTCGTAAACTGTTATGCCATTTTTTTGTTCGACAAATGTCTAACAGTTTCGAGCCCCCTATAAATATTAATTCTGTATCTTGCAATTTTTTACATGAAACGAAAGAACATACTATATCTTTCATCCCAATTAAAATTGTGTTTTAAAATCATATACATTTTAAGACATTAAATGTTGAAAATGTTCTTTTTTTCATTTTTTCCAATTTTTAGAGTCCCGAGACCCCTTAAATTTGTATGTTTTTAACAATTTGACGTTTATTGCTTTTATACTGTTACTGGACATTACATTACACATATATCATTAAAAGTTGTTAACTAGGCATAGAGTACGCCACCCCTGTCCTTGTGTATGTCCAAACTGATCGTACCTTTAAGGGTTAATATCTCGGCTAATTACCAATGATTTTTTTCGAAAATAATTATCAACAATGCTTTTATTCTTCTGCAACGATAGGTATATTCAGCAATGCTCAACAATTCTTCTGAATGCCCGTAAATCGAAATTTGTGTATAACAGAAAAATGCTAATTACTCAAAAACTATGTGACCTGGGGTAATCGCTATAATTTTCCGGCAAGGTTTATATTGACGTCTACTACCTCTAATTTTTTCATAATTTTAGCTTTAGTAGATTCGGAATTAGATGGGGGGGGGGACATACTTTTGCGCTACATTTTCAACAATATCTTTGAAAATGTAATATCTAAAATGAAAAGGAATATATTTTTGAGTTCAGCGTTACAAAAGCTTTCGCCGGATACCCCTTATGATATACAAAGAATAGATTTTTTTTTTCAAGTAGCATAATTAGCCCCTATACTTTTTTACTAAATATATTTATGAATGTTTATTAATCGGAAAATATGTGGGTCAGTGGTCTTTATTACTTCCCCGAATTTGAACTTTCCACGTTCCATAGTTTAAGAGTAAAATGGTTGTGACAGACAGACAGACAGACACAGGAGTGATCTTATAATGGTTCCGTTTTTACTTTTTAAGTACGGAACCCTAAAAATACTCATTTTTAATAGAAAAAATATTAAACTTGCCGACGTGACTTTTGAAGAGATTTATAAGCGGCGTGTGTTTTTATTTTTCGTTCAATTAATTAAAACTTGATTAATAAACAATTATTTTCTCAGTAGGACAATATTTCTCGTTTCTAACACAATCGCTTAGGGAAATTCTGTTCAAAATGCCCACTTTGACATCATTTTTTGAAATATATTCTGCCTCTATCAAAAAATCAATCATTACGGTACATTATATAGTTTCTGAATAAGAGAATTTACCAATTGGATGCGTTTGAGAGCAAAAATGAATTTAAAAATGAGTCGGAAAATAAGAAGTTTCGATTTGAATACACCCTTAATAAGATGATTTTTTCTTCAACCGCTCTGTATTTTTAATTTGTTTTTGCTGTAAGAAGTGGCCCTATCAAATACTTGTCTATATAAATGTTGAAGACACTATTAAGAAGATATATGATAAATTCATGGGGATTTTATATCTTTTGAATTGACGGAGTTATGGAATTTTTTTCTTCTTCAACCCACTCTTTTTGTTTTCGTTTTTTATTTATTTTTTTTTTTATTTATTTATTTTTTTGCGGCACGAATTGGTCCTATCAAAAACTTGTGAATATAAAAGTTGTAGATAATATTAATGAGATTTATAATAAAATTAATTGAATTTGATATCTTGAGAATTGACGAAGTTATGATTTTTTTCGCCCCAAAACCCTATTTTTTGCGCCCTTTGGGCCCATTTTAATTTTACCAAAAATCTGTGATGCATAAATTTTTGGCCCTATTTTTAGAAGTAATAAAAACATAAACCTGATTTGAAATGTACAAAAATTAAGAAGTTATGGGGTTTTTTCGGTTTCCACAAAACCCCTCCCTATTTCCATCCTCTTGGTCCGATTTTACCCATTAACGAACTTGACCGAGGTTTTATGCCCCTTGATTTTATGTATCAGTTTGGAAGAGATTTTTGCAGAATTGTGGAAGTTATCGTGTCCAGAAGAAAGTGATATACAGGGTGTCCGGTCTCAACGGTGTCAAATGGCTAATTCCTAAACCGTTAGTCATAGACATATAGTTCCAATTACAAAAATGTTTTAAATCAGGTAAAGAAATATTATAAAAGCGATTTGGGTCAATAAAAACATTTCTTTAAAAGAAAAATACGAAATTTAAATTTTTATACGGTCCCCCGGTCCTATAAGTTATATTTAGTAAAATTTTCCTTTTACACTGAGAAGTAATACAAAAAAAGTCCCGTTGTTCTAAGATTAAAATTTACCGAGTAATACCTGTTTAAAGTTGGAGCATATTTTTTGCTGCAAATTGGGGGTCATTCACAAATTTAGTCGAAATATAATTTCGTCAGATATATTAAACAATGGTTGAGAGTAAAATTAACATTGCAATATAAATTTGAAATCTTTAGTCATTCTGACATATTAATGCAAAATGTACAATTTGTAATACACATTTAAGAAGAAAGAAAAAAAACAGAATTTTTGTTAAATAAAATGATGCTAAATTAACAGCCCCAATTCTTTACAAAATGATACGTATTTTAAAATATCATTAGATTACACTAGCCTGCAAAAGTTGGGTTATTTCATGTTTTTTAGCTTTTGATAATTGATTTTTATGTATTCTGTACCGCTGAATCCGGAATTGACCTTCATTTTTAGCCATCACATCAAGATTTTTCGCAAATTGTAAATTTCAAAGTTAAAAAGTTCAAAGTTAAAATTTAATCTCCTCCCCCATCTCATCACACCATCCAGCTGTAAGAATCCCAAGATAAGCAAAAATATCGAATAAATTACTGAATCAAATAAAATAAAAAAGTTTTACATATGTTTTATAGTATGAGATTTTCGCTATATTTTAACTTACACATTTGCAAAAAAAATTCTAACGCGATGTTTAAAAATTAGTCATTTTCAGATTTAGTGCTAAAGTACGTACAAATCAATTATCAAAAGTTAAAAAATACAACCATCTCCTTAGTATCCGATTTTTATTATTTTTTAAATTCGACAATTTATGATTTGCGAAATATCCTGACATGATGGTTAAAAATTAAGACATTTTTCGGATTCAGTGCTAAAATATACATAAAAGTTAAAAAACCCAACAATCTCAGTCTTGTATTATCTAATCTAAAGCTTTTTCATAAACTTCTTGGCGGTAATCTATCCGAAATTTTTTGTGTTATCCTATGAAATAATTATAAATGGTAACCACCGAAAATCATAATAATATTAGATTGTTATTGGATTTGCGCCAGTATGTAAAATGTAATCTCGTACGGATATTTGAAAGTGGGTTAAAGTTCGAATACAAAGTTTGAACTGGAAAAACATACATAAGATCGATGAAGTAACATAAAAACTTATAAAAATAACATAATTTTATTAAAAGAAATCCTAAAAGAAACAGTCTCAAATCCTGACAAAATAAAACGTATGTTATTTCAGCCAATCTGAAACTTAATAAATGTTAACTTAATCGTAATACTTGTACGAATTTTTTCAAAGCGTAAATACACATGAAATGAGATCTTCGAATACTTTAAGCACTTAGAATATGACCCCTCAAAGCCAAGCCGAACTGATTTGTTTTCAGAGCAGAAAAGTGGCATAAGTCATGCATTTTTAGAGTTTCATAACTCGCACAATTTTAGTGTCATATGAATGGGACTTTTTTTGTCTTACTTTTCAGTATAATAGGAAAATTTTACTAAATATAACTTATAGGACCGGGGGGCCGTATAAAAATTTAAATTTCGTAATTTTTTAAGAAATGTTTTTATTGACGCAAATCGCTTTTAAAATATTTCTTTATCTGATTTAAAGCATTTTTCTAATTGGAACTATATGTCAATGACTAACGGGTTAGGAATTAGCCATTGGACACCGTTGAGACCGGACACCCTGTATGTATATAAAGATTTTTACTGAGTGTGGTTTTGGGTTCTAGGGGTCATGATCGGTGTAAATCTCCGAAACATTTTCAGAAATTTCAACATAGGGGAGAATGTAATAGGTAGTATTTCATATGAAATCTGCCTAAAAACTACTCTGATATAACATTTTCAAGCATTAAAAAATATTAAGAGTTATTAAATAGTCTTTTGTGATAATTGAGGACTAAAAATGGAAAACGCTGAGAGTACCAAAAAATCGAAATTCTTTGAAAAATGTCTTAAGCGCTAAGCTTAACCAAAATTAATCAAAGGAGGATTTTCCAACTGAATATTCGAAAAGCAAATGGTTCAGCTATCTATTGCTATATTTCACAAGCATTATTGAACTTTATAGGATATTTATATAAGATACAAGAATAAAAATAACATATGCGCAGGTCTCTGAGTGTCGTACTTCTTTACAACTTTATGTGATGTTCCCATGAATGAGAGGGTTAATTAACAGAATTCTTTATGCGGGAAAAAATGTAGATTCCTCTAATTTATGAGCTCTTAATAAAACCATAAGCAATCGTAATTACGTGATCCATTGCTGATAATAAAACCGCCTTATTTTTTTAAACTCTCTATATTCTTTTGTCAATATTAAAGGGTTTTGAGGATATTATCCCATTAATTTAGCAAAAATTTAAGACGGATCCTAATTTTATCATATTATGTATTGGCGAATCACTGAAACAAATAAATAAATAAATAAAAACAATACGGTGGCACATGTTATGCGAAAACATCTGAAAATACACTGAACTTTTATTGTTATTCCAACAATAATTCTTATACTTTTTACTATTACCCAGTCGATAGGTTATACACAAAGTTTTCCATCAGATACATTTTCCCCTTAATCTCGTTTTTGATGTTCAAAATTATCAGAGTTTTGAAACGGCTATGATAGCACAAATGACTTCATAAAGTTTAATTAAGCGAAGTCTTTGGGTGGGAATAAAAAATAAATGTAGATTCTTTTAATTTACGAGGTCTTAGCAAAATCATAAGCATTTCTAATTATGTTATCAATGGCTCGTTATGGACTCTCGGAAATTATTAATATCAGTATTTTTGTTCCTCTTTAGAAGTTTTAAGTATACTGTAGGATTGATGTATCCAAAATTCAGGACAGATGCTAATTTTACCACATTATACATTAGCTAATCACAAAAATAAAAATAAAGTAAAATAAATATATAAATACGGTGGCGGTATATTGAAAAAATTGTTGGTCGTTATTAATATAAGTATTTTTGTTCCTCTTTACAAGTTCTAAGTATAATATAGGATTGGTTTATCCAAAATTCAAGACAGATGCTAATTTTACCACATTATACATTAGCTAATCACAAAAATAAAAATAAAAATAAAATAAAATAAATATATAAATACTGTGGCGGTATATTGAAAAAATTGTTGGAAATTATTAATATAAGTATTTTTGTTCCTCTTTAGAAGCTCTAAGTATACTATAGGATTGGTTTATCCAAAATTCAAGACAGATGCTAATTTTACGACATTATACATTAGCTAATCACAAAAATAAAAATAAAATAAAATAAATATATAAATACGATGACGATTATAATGCGAACACAACTGAAAGCACATTTGCGTATTTTTGTAATACTTCTGATTTTTTATATTACCCACAGATTGGTTATACATAAATTTTTTAATCAAATTTATTTTTAATTTAATCATATTTTTCACGTTCGAAATATTCGAGTTATGAAACGGTTCTGATATCACAAATGAACCCTCTTAAGTTTAATTAACCTAATACTTTGGGCGCGAACAAAAATCAATGTCGATTTTTCTAGGTTAAGCGGCCTTAGCAAAATCATACGCAATCCTAAATATGCGATCTATGGCCCTAAATATGTGATTTATGGACCTAAATATGCGATCCATTGCATATAACACACCTGCCTATATTTTTTCTCTTAAACTCTGTATTGATCATATTTAGAGTTTTAGCAACATTATCATGCTAATTCCGGGAAAATTCAGTACTGATCCTAATTTTATCAAACTATAGATTCGCTAAAAAATAATAATGTATGGAAAAACGAATAAATGCACAATGATTTATATTTAGAGAAAAGAACTGAAAACATTTCTTTAAAATTATGGAGGTCCGGGGATCAAGATTTTAATTTCTTTATTTACAGGCATTTTTTCTGAAATATTTCATTCTATAAAGATTATTTTTCAAATAATTCTTTTTTTAACTGAAAAATTTTTAAATAAAATTAAAAACTTATTTAATTTTTTATATAACTCATGAACCACTTGCCCGGTTTCAATATTTTTTTCATTATTGTGTGCAGAAAAGGTTTCTTGTTAATTTCTCTTCAGGATTTATAAAAACGTTACTTAAAAAAATTATAACAAGTTTATAGAAAAAAAAAGAGGCTTTTTGTGTGTAATTTTTATTGCGAGGAATATGTTTTCAAAGTTTTCACGGGGAATTAAAATTCCTGAAGACAATTTTTTTTAAACATAACATAAAATCTCATACGCTTATTTTCAAGGAAGTTTAGATATATCCTTTTTAAACATGACAAATAATGAAAAAGAAATTCTGGGGTAAAAGGACTTAAAATTTTAGTTACAGAAAGAGAAGCACTAATAGTAAAACTCGAAAATTATTATACTTGCTGATGTAATCATTGTATAAATAAATACGCGTTTTGCTTCCTTTTTTTTTACTTTTTATTAGAATTTTATTTACAAAAAAAAAACTAAAAAATACATTATTGTTTAAGATTTTGTCACTTGGAACTCCTTACTAATATAGCTGATACTTTTCAAATCTTACAATGGATTCATCTTTCTTTTAAAATTGTTTTTAAGTTCAATATATCTTGAACTTTAAAGAAACTTCTTGAAATGTCCGTGATATCACGACTTTTCAATATCAATTAAATTTCCATATGGCACCCAGTCGCAAATTTTACCAAAAAGGGGATCTTTTCGAAAATTTGTTCTCACAAATGGAATCGGAATTAAAGTTCAATTTTTATTACTACTATGTTTAATTGCTCTTTTAAGAATTGTCTTATTACTGTTATGGAATATATTGATTTTAATTGCGTAGCTACACTATGCAGAAATACTTCACACGCCCGCTCGTGTAAATAATTTGAGCACGTCCGTGAAAAGGACAATTTTTATTTTTAGGGGAAAAAGAAAATTGCACCGATTATTCTAATTTACGACGCCTTAGCAAAAGCATAAACATTCGGAATTTCGTGATAAATGGCTGATATTGAATCATACTTTTTTTCTGAATTCTATTTTTCTTCTTGTTTAGGATTTTTAAAAAATATTTTCTAATTGATTTACCTAGAATTCAAGACGCGCTCGTATTTTCCCATATTATAGATATACTAGTAACAACAACAAACCAACAAATAAATAAAAATATAAAAAGGTGGCACATATTATCCGAAAACATCTGAAATCACATCTTGTATTATTCTACTAACAATACTTCTTATACTTCTTAATATTTCCAAACACCTCGGTTGTACATAATGTCTTGCATTAAATTAATTTTTTGTTTAATTTTGTTTTTGCTGATCAAAATATTTCGATTAATGAAATGGCTGTGATAGCACAAATGACCTCTCTTAATTTCTCTTAAGTTTAATTAAGCTAATTCTTTGTGCACGAACAGAAATAAATATCGATTCTTCTAATTTACGAAGTCTTAGCAAAATCATCAGCATTCTTAATTATGCGATCCATGGCAGATAATGAATTACATATTTTTTTTCCTAAACTTTATTTTGTTTCTTGTTTAGAAGTTTTAGCAATATTATCACTTTGATTCAGTTGAAATAACGGAGATTAATTTCGAAACATTTATTTAAAAAGATAAATATTTGTGAATAATTTCTAATATTAAAATTTTATTACGAGGCTAAAGGTACTGATTAAATAACATTAATTAAAGTTATTTCCCTTAAGTGAAAGAATTTAACTTTCTTTTAAAATTGAAAGGAATCAGACAGGTGTTATTTAAATTTTGCCAATGTTATACTAATATTATCAAAATACATTGCAATGTCATTCTCAATATTTCTAACATAAATCCAATAGTTTAGTAACATTCAAATTTTATTGCAAATATTTCCAATTTAAACCAAAAATTTAATCAATGTTGGTATTTCTTGGAAGTATTTCCGAAGAACGCAGTACTGATGTAATGTTGTGGCTCAATATAACCAATATTCGTTTGCTAATAAAGATTGTATATTTACAGAGGTATTGATCAATTTTGAACAAAGAGGTTGTAAAACACTTCCAAAACTATTTACTAAATAATTAATGATCAGTACTTAACTGTCTATATATTGTATTGTATTATACAGCTCTATGTAATATAAATGACTTCCCATATATAGGTTTTCCAGTGATGTTGTAGAATAGGGTGATAATGTAATGGTAGAGAAACAATATTTATGGGCATTTCCACAGAAAATCATCATTTTTCGGGGGAATCAAATTTATAATATGTTTAATTTAAGGGTATGATTGGAAAACTTGATATTTTTATATTCTATAGAAAAATCCTAATAAAAAGGCATTATAAATTACTGTTACAAACTAAGTTAGTTACCATTATTGTCTTTGTAAAGTCATAATGTTACGTCAGTTACACAAGTAAATGCCATTTTTATCTTTTTTATTATTCAGAAATTAATTAAACAAGTTACTGTTATAATTTGGCATTACTTAGTGTTGTGGAGAACATTAAATCACTTTTTGTAACTGGATAGTTTTGATAATTTTTACACTTCAATGAAGGCAGAAAAAATGTTTGTATATTTTATGTTACGCCAGTTATAGAATTTTGAATTGCAATTTTTGAGACTCAAAGAGAGATTGAAATAATCTGCGGGTATTTGGGTATTAAGACCTTAGTAAGAAATATTTTCAATTGTAAAAATTTGTTCTAGCTTTATTAATAAATTTTCTACATAGATTTGAAAACTAAATTCGATGATAAAATGTTACGTTAGTTACGATGGAATAGCCCTTATTACAAAAATCGACCTTTATTTTTATTTTCATTTTTATTTTTTTTGTCTGCAACTGCATTTTTTCTTTCAGATGTGTGTTACCATCTGTTTCATAGTCCCTCGAATACATTTATTTGAAATAAAAGGGAAAAAATTAAACACTTCATCTGAAAATTTATACTTATTTAAAAAATGAATATTTTAAAATAAGCTAACTGTCCTCCTTTTTGTGTAGTCAGCTTACAATATTTTAGACAGTTTAAGTGTCAGTTTTTAAATGGAGAAGCTCAGCATTTAGTTTACGAAGATAAATGTAAAAAAAATAATCCGAAACTTACTAAAATTTGGTACCACCCTGACCCAAATGTAAATATTATAGTCTTGGCGTTACAATTGAGTCGTGTGAAGAAGTTGAAACGCATGCACTTTAGTGGGAAGTCGCTGGATCCCATTTTTCGACGGCCCCACCAGTGGCTGAGAGGTTCTGCTCTCGAAGCTGGTAGACGGGAGGTGGTGGGTTCGATCCCAATCGCGCCCGTCGGCCTAATCGTTCGGAGTTTTCGTGGTTTTCTACGAGCCATGGATTTCCATGCGTAAATACGGGTTAGGTTCCCTTAGAAAGACCCCCACGAAGGGCACTCACCCCTTGGGCCTATATCCCTAGTGTAGATAATTGGCCGTCAAAAAATCAACCAATCAACCAACCCATTTTTCGACGAGGGCTAATGGTTCAAATTTTCGTAAGCCGCAAATAAGTATCATAATGTAAGGAAATAAAGATGTGGCGCTTTGTGACTTCACGGTGACGTACATAGATTGGTTGTGCTATTACAGCGTATACTAGAACACTCTTGATTGGTTGGTTTTGGGTGCTAGGGTCGTCTTTTGTCCGCTAGGGTCAACCTGGCTGGAATTAACTTATTTTTGGGAAAAATACCGAGTTTCGTACTCTAAAATGAACATTTTTTTGCCTCTCAAAACTTTAACAACAATTGATATATGTTAATGGTATTTTTACCCGACTCATTTCGCGTTGGACAAAATTGGAAGGCGTTACAACACATGTGTAAAGTCAGAGTAATTTGGCCCTTGACACTGTATGTAAAGTCAGCTTCCATTACCTATTTCTGTCTAGAAATGTAACATCAATAAAGATAACAAAGGTTTAAACTAGTGCTCGCGACTATAATACGTATAATACGTATACGTAGAGTCCAGCTTTTACCATATTTACGTATCCAAAATCCGAATGGATATAATACGTTTTATACGTATTATACGTATGATCGCGAACACTAGTTTAAAGATAACTATCTTGCTTTTTATAAAAGGGGATGATATCCCGACAGATGCTGAAAGCAATCACCATCTATGTCCAAACAACACTAATGCATACGTTCATTTTTTGGAATATATCGTACACAGCTTACGGTTTCACTGACCATATAACTCTGCATCTTCAACATTTATCTTAATGTCATCCTATTTCACGCAAGACATGAAAAGGTCTGTATAAAAATTGTTTACAACATCATTTATTATTGTTAAAGTTATAAAAGGAAATTTTTATTCAATTAGGTGTAAATCATTCTGCATCATTTCTTAATATAGAAGGCGCAATGCTTTTACTAAATGAAAAGTAATACAGAAGGCTTCACTTCTAATTCAACCCGAATTTTCTTTTGTAACTTTAAAAGTAATGAATGATTTTGCACCATTATTTTAATCTGTCTTATTACGCTTTGTGCGAAATATGATGACATAATGATAAATGCTTGTAAAACAGAGTAATATGGTCAATGGTTTGTATGTAGTTTGAGATACATTCATAAAAATGAAACATGGCATGCCATTTTGTACAAAGCGAAGTGTGTCAGTGGAAAATATCTTTAAAATATTTTCATATCTGTTAAAGTTTCGAGCAAAAATCAGTGTTCAACTTTGAGTGTGAAACTCAGTATTTTTACCAGTAATTAGTTAATATTCGACTGATTCGGCCTTGGGGTTAAAGGACGGCCTTAGTATTCAAAACTAGCCAATCAAGCGTGTTTGAGCATACGTTCTAATAGCATAACCCGTCGATGGGACACACTGTGGCGTCAGTGGTCAACAGGTGGCATCATCATTATTTTCTTACATTATTATTCTCAATCTGTGACTTCTGTGCAAAGTTACTATGATGAAATTTTGAGTAATTAACCCTCGTCACAAAATTGGGATATATCGGCTTCACAGTAACATGCATAGGCTTCAATTTCTTCACACGACTCACATGATATCAAATTTTGGTCACAAACGGGTAATTTTCGTTTACGAATGTACGTGACATACGGATAATTTTCTTGGTAAACTAAAAATATGTATACGTGGGGTTTCAAAATTCCCAATTAAACTCTCGTAGATGTTGTAACATGTAAATTCTAAAAATTGGGGACAGTTAGCTTATTTTTAAATGGTCATTTTATGATTATGTTAGCCTAAGATCAATATTCACATGAAGTGTTTTAAGTGTATTTGTTTAAAATGTTTTATTTTGCTTTTATTTTAAATAAATATATTGTTATTACTATTAAAGTGGTGGTATTTCAAATTTAAAAGACAAAAAATGGAATTGCAGACAAAAATAACGAGCAAGTTGCATCTTCCTGATAATTTGGAACGATAAATAAAATTTACGATCAATATTAATTTTTATCTTGCAACATTTACAGATACGATTGTTGAAGATTAACTGCAAGTAGAAAAGAAAACTGATTAACTGTCGTTGCCTTAGTTACGCCCTTTTTTGGACTTTGCTCTGTTTTTGATAGGTCACGTGACGTGTTTTTGCAGAATGATTTTATTTAGTCTTAAGAGTGTAAATAATCCTGTAATACTTTTTTATGACATTTTATTTTCAAGTCATATCCTTGAATTCATTACATGAATGTTGCTCAAAAACTGTAGAAGATATCATTGAATATAAACCGTTATTTCTAACACTACAGAAAAAATATGTTTGTTTAACTAGTAAATCTGCAGATCAGGAGCCTCAACGTCAGCTGTGCAAGTCATTGTTTTTAAACACACTTTGGTAAGATCCAATTTCCTGCAAAACGCAATTTAAAGTTTTCAAATTACTTAATTATTTATATGAATAAAGAAATACAAAGTTTTCATATATTAGAAGAGTTAAATTAAAAACGTTGTTATGCAAGGATATTTTGAAAATTTCATGAGCTACTAATTCTGGTATTTTTTCAGATAATAAAGTAGATTTCTTCAGGGGGGCTCCGCCCCCCTGAACCCCCCGTTGTCTCTTGAAATTTAGATACATAACATTTTATTCGTTGCGCTAATGGCTACTGTAAATCTTAGATTTCTTTTTAGACTTCCGAGCCTTATTTTTCAATACCGGTGGACAGAAAATGATTTACATTGAAGAAATTATATTAAAAGTTTAGGTTTTATGAACGAAAATGTAATTTACTTTTAAAAATAAAATAATTTTCATTCATATTTTCTGAAATGAGGTGGCATTAAGAAGTAACACTCGTCAAAAAATATTTTTTCAGAAAATCTAGTTAATGCTTGTTTTTTAAGAAAGAAAATATTTATTTCCCGATACAATGACGTCATTTTCGACAGAGATAATTTTGCGGCGCATAATTTTGACATTTACTATTTATTTGCTTTTCAAAAGTTTTTTTTTTTTTTCTCATTGAAATTTTCGGTTAAAAATTAAACATTTCTGTTAGCCGTGTGCAGACGATAAACCGTGAGATATTGGTAACTTTTTTTTAATAATGAGAATTAATGTAACACAAGGCCCTTTTATTTCAACATCAAAGCGTATTCGTTTTATTTTTGATATATGAGGTCAAATTCACCTTAATTTCGTATTTTTCTTTTATTTCCAATATGAATTCATGTCTATTTTTTATTTCATTTTCATCTTGCACATGAAAATCTTTCAAATCAAAATTAACTGTTTAGGATAAATTATTATTCCGGGATCTGATTTTCTTGGCAACTTTAAAAAAAATGATTTCTAAATTTTATAGCAAAATGTCAATTTATTCCTTAAGAAAAATAATGAACTTTTTAATTTAAAAGAAAAATATTTGAACAAAATAAATCGAACACAGCCTTTCTTTATTTCTGGGGTAAATCCCATCTGTATGTAAACACGCAAAAGCCATTAATGCATCCCTTTTGACGTTGGTTTGACTCTAAGCAAGTACACATACTTTCACATTTACGATATTTTTGGGTTGCTAGGTAACAGTTAAAAGAACATTAAAACAATGAAGAATTCGCATTAAAAAAAAAAAGAAAATTTGTAAAAGAAAATATTTGATATTATTGGAACACATATATAAAATCCCTCCATAAGTTATACACCGAATTTATAAACTGTTACAAATGTATACACAAAATTTCAAACTAATATTGTAACGCTCGAACAATACGCTCTCCATCATATTTTCTCTCCTTTTCTTTTTTCCCCTTTTCTTTCAAAAGAACTGACAAGCTGAGTAAATTAGACTTTACGAGATGAGAAGAATGTTTATAAAGTTGTTGCCGAAAAGGCATCTACCTGAGCTAAGCCGATATTTTAAATTAACTGAGTTATTTTTGTAAATAATAACATGTAAATACGTTGTAAATATTAAATTTATTAGTTGATGAAAAGTTATCAAGTTTTATTTTGTAACTAAAATAGTTTCCACCCCGGATTCTGAATAATATGTTACAGAAGTGGCTCCCCAACGTCGGTCCCGAAAAGAAGCAAGATATGAAGATAAGTATTATTTTTAAATTGTGTTAAACTGTTTTAATAAGGAAATTTAGATACTAAGTACAAAAATTTATACAAAAGTACTTTTGATTCATCCGGAATCTGAGGATTTTTGAAAATTGTATTTGATTCGTCCAGAATCGAAATATTTTGGAATTATTCTATTCAACCTGAATGATATTTTCCTTGGAATTGAAATACGAAAAAACCGTCTGCAGCTTCAAGTATTTTAGTATCTGAATTAAATGAAGATATTCATAAGAGAAAGATATCTAATAATTATTATTGAAAAATAAAAATCGTTTGCTTTATTTTATACATTTATATAGTTGCACTGAGCTATTTTATTATTGAAGTTATTATTATAAATGAATGCTTGCAATTATTTTAATTATTATATGAAAAATTGATTGATATTATTGTGTAAAAAAAAAAAAAAAAAAAAAAAGGCAACTAGTTGGTGTCATTATATTGAGTTTTGAAAGATATTGTATGTTATTTATGTTCTATATATGTTATAAATTACGTAAAAGTAAATTATTTTGCTAAGAGTTATTCGTAACACGAATTAAGTTTGCTGTTAGCTAAAACATAGTTAGTTCAAATGATGGCGTTTCTTTCTATGGGTAAGAAAATTGATTTAATCACATTAGCTTCAGAATTAAAAGTAGAAATAAGTAGTGATGATAAAGTCCTCGAATTACGTGATAAAATTGTAAATAGTGAGGCATTTAAAGATAACGTAGATTTTGTACAGGGAATTTTTGAAAATATCGTAGAAGAAAGAAAGACTCTTGAGGAAGAGAAACGTTTAGCCGAAGAAAGAGAATTTGAGCTACAGAAGCTCAGGTTAGAAGCAGGAACAAGAGATATTGTTGCAAATAAAAGCAACCCTCTAGAAACTTCTTCAATCCGCGTTGACTTGAAAAGGGTTTTACCCGATTTCAATCCTGAAAAGGATGATATGAATTTATTTTTAATAACTTTTGAGAGGCAAATGAAACTTTTAAAGGTTTCTAAAGAACTGTGGATTACGTACTTAATTGGAGTCCTTCCAAATTAAATCGGCAAATTAATAGCGCGTGAACCGGAAGAAAAATTTGAGGATTATTCTTATATTAAAGATATATTGATGCAGAGGTTCAAATTAACTGCTGAAAAAGGTTTAGAGTTTTGTTTAGTCGACATCCAAAGCTAACCGATATTAGTTGAAAATAATATTATTTTGAAATTAGAAGCTATTTTGAGGGATGGCTATCCGAATTAAATATAAATTCCTTTGAAATATTATCGGAATTAATTATTGCTGACCAATTAAAGGAAAAGGTTTCCCCCTCATTGCAAAGAATATTATTTGGACCAATGGGAGAATTTAATAGACCCTGTTGAATTAGCTGAAAAGTTAGATTTATATGATAATTTGGGGTCAAACAAAGTAAAAATAAAGAGATCAAATAAAATCGGTGAGGTCGGGAATTCTAATCGCTTTGAAAAAACGCCTTTAGATTTTAAAAGAAATGAGTTTGGTAAAATTGGCAATCAAAAGGAGTCCAAGAGAAATAAATTAACTAACCTTCGAATTTAAATTGACCAATGTTAAGTTTCTATGGTTGTGGAAACCAGGGAGTTATTAAATTCAAGTGTCCAACCTGTTCTGTGAAAAATATATCGGTGCACCTTCAATCACTAGAATTTCGTACATGTTATATGCAAACATTACCAACATTATTGGTAAAAATAAGCATAAATGGTCTCTTTGGCACAGCTTGTGCTGACACTGGCGCATCACATTGCGCTGCGGGTGAAGTTTTGTATTCTTTATTAAAAGACCAAGTTGTGAATTTTGAAAAAACTCAAATGATCGTAGTCTTAGCGGATGGCCTACAAAACACTACCGAAGTTTATAAAACAGAAGTTCATGTTAAAATTGAAGGTCGCGACTTTAAAACAACACTTTATGCTCTGCCGAATGCCAGAAATAATCGTGCAATTTTGGGAATCGATTTTTTACGCAAAGCAAAAATTGTTTTGGATGTAGTAAATCAAGAATGGTTCTTTGCTGATAGATGTAGGTGGAAGTATAGATTCGCTGAAGATACATGTAGACCTCCCAATGAATTAGCGATAAAATCCGTTGAATTAGACACCGTTTTTCTTAGAGAAGATGAAGGTAGACATCTCACTTCAGAGCAAAAATTTAGGTTGATGAACTGCTTGAAAAATTTACTAGTATCTTCCAACTAGGAGAAGAGGCTACCCCTAAAGTTAAACATTATATTGATACTGAATCACATCCTCCTGTAGCAGTACCCCCTTACCGCATGTCACCTGCGAGAAAGGAAATTTTGCGTAAAGAATTAGACGAATTACTCTCTAAGGGTATAATCGAAGAGTGCGAGTCTCCTTATGCCTCTCCTGTAGTACTGGTCTCAAAACCAAATGGAAAAATTCGCCTTTGCATCGATTATCGAAAATTAAATACCATCACAAAGACAGATAATTAACCATTACCGCGGATAGATGATTTGCTCCATGAAGCCAAGCATACACCTTATTTTACCACTATTGATCTGAAGTCTGGATACCACCAAATTGAAGTAAATGCTGCTGATAGAGACAAAACTGCACTTATTTGTCCATTCGGAGCTTTTCGGTACATTAGAATGCCTTTCGGATTGAAAAATGCCCCACCAACCTTTCAGGGATTAATAGATAACTTTCGAAAGTCCCTCAAAGGCATCTTTATATTGTCTTATTTAGATGATATTATAATTTTGTCGGAAAGTTTTGAGAAACATTTGTCTGACTTAGAAGCAGTTTTTAATAAACTATCGGAATTCAAATTGTATGCTAATCGTGAAAAATGCAATTTTGCTTTCCCCCGTGTTAAATATTTAGGACATTGGATAACAATCTCTGGAATCTAAGTTGATCCTGGCAAAACCGCTGCAATTCAACAAATGCCTGCTCCTAAGTCTGTAAAACAAATTCAATCTTTTTTGCAGTCCTGCTCCTGGTTCAGACGTTTTATTCCCAAATTTTCAGATATAGCTAAACCTCTAAGTAATCTTACGAAGAAAAATGCAACTTGGAAGTGGGAAGAAGCAGAACAAAGCGCTTTCGAAACATTGAAAAGTTCATTAATCAATCCTCCAGTACTAAAACAAAATGATCCGACCAAGCCCTATTTTCTTCGTACAGATGCCAGTGGATATGCTCTAGGTGCTGTCCTCCTCCAGGGTCAGGGAGAAGAAGAGCATCCAATAGAATATGCAAGTCGTTTGTTAACTGCACCAGAAAGAAACTATACTACCACCGAGCGCGAAGCACTTTCTGTCATTTGCGCTTTAGATAAATTCCGTGGCTATATTGAAGGACATGAAATGACAGTTGCCTCCGATCATCAGCCCCTAAAATGGCTGATGAGTTTAAAGTCACCGTCAGGCAGACTAGCCCGATGGGCTTTGCAGTAACAGTCTTTCAACCTCAAGATTGAATATATTCCTGGAAAAGCAAACGTTGTTGCTGATATGTTATCTCGCCCTATTTGCAATCATGAAGAACCTTCTTGTGAAATTTGCACAATTTCGATTGATATGCCTATTAGATCTCCTAAATATATCCGAGAAGAGCAATTAAAGGATGAAGATTTAAAGAAAATTATAGAAGCGTTTGAATCTAAAGAAAATAATACAGATTTTGCTAATTGGGCTGAACGTGGTTACCTCTTAAACCAAGGCGTCTTATATCGTTACTCTCCAGAATCAGATTCAGATGAAGCACAATTGGTTGTTCATGTTCAAGAACGGAAAGAAGTCTTGAAGAATTACCATGATTCACCGACCGCAGGCCATTATGGAGCCGAGGGAACCTATTACAGAGTATCCCAGAGATATTACTGGACCGGAATGAGAAAAGATATCGCAGATTATGTTAAAAATTGTGTAGACTATATTCGTTATAAAGCGAGTAACCCAAAACCTGCTGGACTTTTACAAATACTGTTCATAGTCAAAAATTTGAGACCCTCTCAATAGACTTATTTGGACCCTTGCCAGAAACAGCAGATGGTAAAAAGTGGATTTTTATAATCGAAGACTGTAGCACAAAATGAGTAGAACTTTTCGCATTAAATAACGCAACAGCCACGGAATGTGCTGTTACCTTAATTGAGGAAGTGTATTTAAGATATGGTTTTCCAAGAAAAATCATTAGCGACAATGGTCCGCAATTCATCAGTGCTGTGATGCAACAAGTGTGTTTTCTCTTAAAGATAGATCAAAGTTTAACTCCGGTGTACCACCTTCAAGCAAATTCGGTTGAAAGAAAAAAACGAGATCTAAAACCCCGTTTAGCGATGTTAGTTGGAGATGATCATACAACTTGGAGTGAAAAAATACCAGTAATTCGTTTTGCACTTAATACTGCAAGATGTAGTTCCACAGGTCACACAGCTGCACATTTAATGTTCGGTCGTGAATTACGTACCTCCGATGATGTTGCTCATGACTTACGCCCTGTACTTGCGAATGATAATTTCATACCCGAAGTAACACCTTATTTAAAAAACTTTGCTAAAATTACTATGCAGATAAGAGATCGCATAGAACAAAGTCAAGATAAGCATAAATATTATGCCGACAAACATTTAAAAGCTTCTGAACAATATGAACCAGGCGACCACTTCTGGGTTACTTTGCATCCCATTAGTCAAAAGAAAAATAACAAAACAACTAAATTCATGCCCCGTCGAGATGGCCCATATGTTATTTTAAAACAAAGATCTCCTACTTCTTATACCATTGCCACTAAAGAAAACCCCTTTTCTCCCTTAGGAAATTATCATATATCAGCTTTGTGTCCTTACACGCAAGATGATGGTGGAGGTTCTGAAGGCTTTATTCGACCTAGAGGCAGACCCGGGAAACGTCAGACGCCCAGCCAGAAATATTTACGAAAGGATCACAAAACACGAAAACCATAGAGGATTTTAGGCACCAGAAAGCATCCCGAAGGAATCCACCCAGGAAATGCACACTGCATCTGAGGGACCAGTAATGCAATGTGAGGGGAAGAGTGTAACGCTCGAACAATACGCAGTCCATCATATTTTCTCTCATTTTCTTTTTTTATCTTTTCTTTCAAAAGAACTGACAAGCTGAGTAAATTAGACTTTACGAGATGAGAAGAATGTTTACAAAGTTGTTGCTGACAAGGCATCTACCTGAGCTAAGCCGATATTTTAAATTAACTGAGTTATTTTTGTAAATAATAACATGTGTAAATACGTTGTAGTTGTAAATATTAAATTTATTAGTTGATGAAAAGTTATCAAGTTTTATTTTGTAACTAAAATAGTTTCCACCCCGGATTCTGAATAATATGTTACAATATGAATAATGCATGGTTCTAATTAGGAAATTTCATCATCCATAATTTACCATTTAAATCCTTCAATTATATGAGCCATTTTCTTTCAACATATAAAAATGTAAAAATCGTCTGAATTGCTATAGCAGTGGTGGAAAATTGGCGCAGAGGAGGAGCCTATTGACACCACTAATACTTTATGGTATTCTTCATCTTAATAAAAACTGTCATTAGATAAGACGAAAAATTCTACTAAAATTTAGTGGTGTCAATAGGCTCCTCCTCTGCGCCAATTTTCCACCACTGCTATAGAAAAGCATTATTGCGTAAAATAAATTATTCTATATTTTCCGAACGAATGAACCAAACATAACAAAAGACTATACAGCTAAATCAGGGTACTTCACCAACATACCCACTTAATTTCAAGCTAATCGGATGCTTTTTGCGGCAGTTATCGCGGAACAGACAGACAGACTAACGGAAACCAAAACGTTTCGTGTCTCCACAGTAAGCCTTCACTGACGTTTCGGCAATTACACTTTATTCAACCAAAGTAACACAAGTTAAAAAAAAATCAGCAAAAGCTATAAAAAAAACTCAACTTTTTCGATATTTTGAAGTAAAACTCTTCCTTCAAGATACCTACAGTTTTTTTCCAGGTTTCATACAGGCTTATTTCAGCAAGTTTTTAGCAAGATTACCTTCTAGATTTAGCAGAAATTCTCAGGATCACTTCAGGTATTTTTAAAGAAATTGAAAACTGCTTTTTACGCAAGAAATATGCACATTTTTCTTTCAAAGTTTCATAGAGCTTTATTGTAGCAAATTATGCTATCTAACTCAGATTCAAATAGTTTTACTGCAGGCAGGGGGAGCATAGAAAACAAAAGCGAGCAATTTGCCTTGGGCTTTTAATTCCTTGGGGACCCATTCTCGTTGCTTTAAAAATAAGACATTGGAAATTAAAGGTACATGTGGGTCTACTAAAATGTATAATTTGTCCTTCTCCCTATCAGGAATGACTGCCAGTTTTTTATGAAAATTACTCCTACTTTTAAAAAGCAAATGAAAAATGCATAATTCATAATAATTTATTTATTTGGAATTTACATTATGATTTTTTTAATGGTATTTTTTCTTTTATTGTATTATACTCTTTTAGGTTGTCTGTAAGATTTCCTAAAAACTCACAATCTTAGCGAAGGGGGGGGGGGGAGGAGATACAGGAAAAATTGTGTTGTAAAGTGTTTTGAAACTTAAGCTTGGTGGATTTTTGAAAATGGCTGTGATCATTCCCACATGAACCATATGTAGAGCCGTTTTTGCGATTTCTGTTTCTGACTATAAATTTGTGATATGTATTGTGATTTTATGCATGTGCATTATTTTTTCAGATTTCCAATATAACACGTAACCAGACGACATACGATGCAAGAGTCTGCGACCTCTAATTAATAGTTAATTACAGTTTTATTTATTAGCACGGGAAGCACTGACAAAGTCGGCAGAAACTCCTGCATCGAGTCAGTGGGAGGCTTCTCATTTTGCCGAGAGATCAGGACAGGGCTATAAACCGGATATTCCTGTAATATTTCTTCTAATATATAATAATGGTACATACAGAGTCACGCGGCATTAGTCATGAAAATTCGCCGAAATAACAAATTAAACTTTTAATCTTTGGATTAATTAAATTAATTAGCCAAGAGACAAAGACGTCTTTCTTTGATGCATAATAGGAAAATTGTGTAAATTCATTATTTATAAATATAATTGATTTCCAGAAATTACTTAAGTTTGCTGAAATTCCGGAAAAACTCTTCACGAAATCTGCGGGTATTTTGGTGAAAAACGTGCAAGGAAGATGTGTGTTTTTTACCATTCGGAAAACTGCTGTTATTTCGGACAAAAGCACACAGTGAAGATGCAGGTTTTTTCCTTGTCAGTTTTTTTGTTCAAAATATCTGTTATGTTCCTTCAGGTTTTATGCTTATTTTTTTACTTGGGGAGCAATCGAAACTCACGATACAAAATTCTAAACTGTTTACTAGGTTGGGCAAATGTTCTGGGAAATTTGTGAAAGTTGCGTTGTTATGCGCAAATTAACAACAAAAGCAACAAGAATTATTCTTCAAAGGAGAGACTATCATAGCCCACGACTTTCTGGCATTGTTCTACCAGATTCCGGATTTGTTGGAAGTACCATGGCGGCTCCTTAGAACCGAAAAACTCTTGAGATGTTTCTTCAAATTCATTAAAGGATTCAAATCGAGGCCCTTGAGAATCGGCTTTCAGAATCGTTAGACTTTTTCTCCAATAATGCCGGATCAACACATGCAAATCATACTGTTTAATAGGCATTTTGGCGCCGAAATTCCTGAACTCTTATTGATATACAACTAGTACTCATATATACGATACATATTCTGGTAACTATTGGATTAAAATTTTCCCAGAACTTTTTGCTGAACCTAATAAAATGTATTTATTTTATTAAGTAGCCAAATGTTCTTTTTAAATGTAACTTGCAAAACTATGAATTGTTACTTGCCTAAGCTGTGTCATTCGGCCTAGTATTTGGTAATATGCAAGGTATCTGAAAATTCTTAGTTCAAAAGTTTTGCAAAAATAAAATAAAACTAGATAAACCGCAGTCCCCCTACATTACATGTCTATAACTCAAAAATTAAATTCTAAAATTGAGATTCCAAATACTTTTTTTTGTAATAACGCGAAAAGAAAAAGGCTTTACTCAAGTGTATACATATACTGTGTATACCTCATTTAAATCCTACAATTTTTTTGATAATTGGAAAAAAAAAATTGAAATTTTTTTTAATAGACTACATAATCAAGATAACGCATCATAATTATTAATTCTCTATTCCATTACGAAATCATCTTCTGAAAGTCCTAGTCTTTTGGAGGGAAATTCCAATAATAATGAGAAGAGTAAATAAATAATTTTAAATATTTTGTGAGAACTATATTCCCTAAATAAAGATAATGGCATTTTGCATCATTATATATACAGTGGTTTAAATAACAAACAATGTTTTTAGAATGCGCGAAAATCAATTTGAAATAATAAAAAATAAAATATTTTGCTGTTGGGTCTGAATAGGATTGCTGTAAAAAACAAATGTTGCCAGAAAGGAGCCTGTATCGCTATCTGACATTGAAGTAAAATATGATTTAAATTGCTTTTAAATAAAATGTTAACAACATTTTCTTATCTACTGCCAATAATTATAATTTTGTTAATACAGTGAAACTCCAGTTTTATGGATTTATATATTTTAATTCAATATGGATATGCAGAAATCCGGATATTATCAACAATCACAAAAAAATCATATTGTGAAATAAAAATTTCTTTAAAATCGGATTTGTTCAGTAAAATATAGGCATAATATATGTGAATAATAAGATATGTTTTACTATCGACAATAATATAAAATACAGAACAACCTTACTGCAAAGTCAGAGGGGTTTAAATCATAGCTGCTAACATTCATGCTTTTTTCTTACCACTAATATTTTATACAATATATTGCCTTATATGATCGCAGAGACCTAGAAATTAATAAGGCTTACAGGGCTTGTGCTTGTACAGGCACTGTGATTGATTAGCCTTTTTTATACAGCCAGATTATTATTACCTGGCACCTGCATATTTTTGTATAAACTGTAATTTATACATTCGATGAATTCCCGTATAAGTTACGATGAGGCACTTTAAAATCCTTCTGAACTGTACATGTTCATACATCTCCCATTAATCTTAATATAAGTTCATGCAAATTTTAACAGAAAAATGCCTATGGTTGGGTTTACACATGTGTCTGCGATTATCCAGGACAGCCAGGGATTAAGTACCTCATTCAAGACAATGCATCGTCTAGAAATGGTTATTACATATAAAGGAGTTTTCCAGCGGAAAACAACAAATTTTGATCCTTAAATCTCACCCATTTCCGTCCCATTTTCGAATGTTTCAGTTTTCTGGGATTAGCTTTAACAGGTTCACACCAGCGTGGTGGGTCACACTCAACTGTCTCAGAGTTGTCAAGTCTCCGGATTTTCGCACACCACTGTTATTTTAGAGAAAATATTGTTCCTTTAAATCACCCAATTTTTCTAATTAAATAAAACAACATTTTCTGTATTAAAATACTGGTATCCAAAAAGCCGGAGACTTGTAAGCTCTTAGACAGTCGAGTGTGAGCCACCGCGCCGGCGTGAACGTGTTAAAGAACTAATAGTCCTATCTATGATAAATAAAGAAAATTATTAACTCTATCTAAGATAGAGATACATGATTTTTTTAAAACCCTCCCATAGGCATTGTTCAAAAAACGATATAGTAGCTAATACCTATTTTTATGTATGCACAATGCACATTGAGTTACAGATTTTCTCTGTAGATTAAAAAAAAACCCATAAAACCAGACCAAAGAAAAGTACCTATGATTAAGTTTTCATAAGGATGCTTTTAAACTGATAATGTTACTGTTGATTTATCTTTAAAAAATACAAGTATTCTTTTTCCGTAGAATCAATCTTAAAACAATTCTTAAATTATTGTGTTAAATTGGTGAAACCTTGTGGAACATTTCGATATGTATCACTGCTTCAACGATATGCTACAACTAGTCACGTGCTCGAACTATTGCATTAACGTACGTGAGTGGGATACTTTGAACATAAATATATACGCAGAAAAAGGAAATCTATAAACCTAGAAGAATGATTTCTTTTGCGCTTATATTTTAAAAGAATCCTTACATGTTTAAAATATTGAAAAGGTAGTTATAAGAGTCTTGACGTTTTATCTTAAAATGATCCAAAACCAAAGTTTAGCAGCTGAAAATGCCAATAAGTGATATGCAATCATACATTTATTAATACTGATGATCAATTAAATAAAGGAAAACTGTTATTACTGACGTAACAACATTTTAATGTACAAAAGGTAATTCCAATATTTTACAAATGCAATAGATTGAATTAAAAAATCGGTTTAAAATAAAATCTGATTCACACTGATTTGAAACAATTATCAGTTAGTAAAGTAATATCACATAAATTTTAGAGATAGAAACTGCGTTTCAGACAAAAATTGTGAAAAGTACAAAAATGATACAAAGAACATGTTTGTCACTTTTCTTAGTGCGATTCACATAAAAATGAAAACAATGCTTTTACAATTTAGAAGAGGTACTTATAAAGATTCAAAGTCCTAAAAAAGAATAAAAAAATATAAAAACGTTATTTTACACTGTTAACGTTCTTTTGCTCATATTAGTGAATTTTGCCGCATAAATACAAAATTTGCCTGCAACGAGTGCGAAAAATGATTTCATTTAGCTGATTTCCTGTGTAGGTGTAACAGTGCGCATTTTTTAAACAACCGATTGTAAATAAATAAATAATGAATGTATCAAAACTATTTGTAATTATTATAAAACCTTAATATAAAAGAAACTAGTCGCATATGTCAATCCCAAAACTTTCTTCATTCGTATACATCTTAATATTTCAAAAAGTTGTTATACATGTTAATACTTTACACTCCAAAATAGGGAGAAGTGAAAAGTTCATTCTTTGAAAGAGTGACAGGCATTTTCACTCTTTTGGGAGTGAATTTCATAAAAATACTCTCCTTAAAGGGTGGAATTTTCCACTCCCTGGAAAGGAGTGAAATATTTCACTGCATTGTCGAGAGTGAAATACGTCACTCCGTTGTCGAGAGTGAAATATCTCACTCCGCTGAAGAGAGTGAAAGACTGGCACTATACACTTTAAAAATTTTTCGATCAACTTTGAACCAATATAAATTGAGCAAAATAATGAAAAGCACCAAAATATGTTACTTCTTAATTTTCAGACTCCCTTTCATAATGTAACCCTGGAAATTAGTCTCCTTTGGTAATAAAACGCATTCCTTTCCAAAAGTGAACGGTAACTCCATCTTAGAGTGACTAGGCACTCCAAGAAGGAGTGAGTATTTGCATTACACATCAGCCAATCAGAACAGCGTCTACAACGGCTTTTTAAAGATACGAGAAAGACGTCCGCCATTTTATGATTAAAACAAGGATATTATTAAAGTGATTATATATATGGAAAGTAAAAGGTAAGTCTTATTTAATTTTAATCTTTTATTCCTGTATTGTATATTATGATCATCAGTTAAATAGTCTTAAATTATATAGAAAAAGACTGATCTGGAATTGTTTTCAGAAGCGATATTTTCCTATTCGATACTGTGATGCAAAATATCTTAATCTGCCATCGTCGAAAATAAAGCTGACGCAAACACTCATTTATATCTACATTCATAGTAAAATGTAAACATTAATTTGCAGTTACTTGAGATTGAAAATGTGCTGAGACAGTGATTTGGAATTTTTTCGATTTCTTACTGTCTTCTGATTAAACACTTACAGTATTTATCGTCATCATTATTTTGGAATTAAATACGGTATTACAAAATGGTTTCAGATTAGAAATTACCATTATACTGGGAAAATTTATTTTTACACATTACAGTAGTGAAAATTTTGAAAAAAAATTTATTACTCATAATATTTTAAATTATTATTTAAAATACTAAATCTTCATATGAATGTTTTCAGATTTAAAATTTGCCAAATTTATAAAATAATAAGAATTTCTTGTAACATATGGTAAAATTTTTGAGAAATTATTAAATCTAGTAATGCATTTTATTCATCTATTGTAGTTTCTTGTTGTTTTATAGTACAATTATAAAATACTAATTATTATTTTTAGTGTTTTTCAAATTGGTATATATATATTTTTTAATTGTATGTAAGCATTTTTCTTATGTTTGTGATTTTAATCAAACATTTAGTTATAGACATTCTGAATCAGTTATTAAATTTACTTCTACTGTAAACGCATTTTCTACGTTTTTGATACACGTAATTATTGGCACTAAAAAATGAAACATGATATTTAAGCATTAAGATAAAGGGTATTTTATACCTGATGTTTATAGATAAAACTGCTTTAGTATATACTTAAAAAAGTTTATAGAATCACTTATATAATATAACACTGAATATATTTTAAAGAGATAAATAACTACATTTTACATTGCAAAATGCCTTTCAAACAATAAGAACTGTACATATGTAGTCATTTATTTTCTTTGCATTATTTTCCACATCAGTCTTTTCCTATAAAACATACCAAATCTATTTAGCTCATATTCACAAAATACAATATATACAGGAATAAAAAATTTAAATAAATTTGACTTATCATGTCGTTCTATAAGTAAGAGTTGTATTAATTTCCGTTTTCCAACCATAGCGAAAGAAAATTCGAAAATAAAATTAAAAATATACATTCCGGAGAATATAAAATTCTAGACTCCATGTTCATATTTAATAAAGAAATGACAAATCACACACAAAAATCTTACACATTTTTAATATTTAGATCAAACTTAGAACTTATTAAAAAATATGTCAGTTGATAAGTATTGTTTTTTAAAGGGGAAAAATAAAAATATTTTAGAAGAATAGGACTCCAAAATAGCGATAGTTTGCTAAAAAGTTCTGTAAAAAGATAAGATTTTATATTTAAAACAAAAATTTATTTTAGAATTGGGCATTTTAAAATTATCATATATTTATAGGGCATGCAATGAAAGCAAACACAAGGAATAAGATTGTAATAAAATATTTTAGTTTTTTTCTGTAAGTAGTCTAATTTAATTCACGTGTAACTTTAACTGAGTCCTTAAAAGGTCAATTAATATTATAAAAATGATTTAGATAAATATTGTCAATAAAGAATTTTATTCTAATCTTCACCACGCTTGTATGTAATTTCATTGTTCTAAAAGATGTGATTCTTTTAAAATGCTCATAAAACAGAATAAAAAAAGAATTCACTTCATAAAAATTGAACATTCACTCCTATGAAATAGTGACTATTCACTCCTACCAGGGGTGCAAAAACGCACTCCTTTAGCAAGAGTGAATAGTCACTTCTCCGAAAGAGTGATTATTCACTCCTGTTTAGAGTGACTATTCATTTCCCAGGAATGGATATTCACTGTTTCAGCCAGTCAAAAATTCCACTTTTTCTTAGAGTGAATAGTCATTCTAAAGAGGTTGGGTATATTTTGACTTTGCTATAGAGTGAATATTCACTCCTCCTGAGTGAATACTCACTCCTTTTTATTTAGAGTGTACTGTTACTAATTCAGTGCTACACCAACTTTGATTTTCCTCTTAAATTTCTGCTTTATTTCATTAATAGGTGTAAAAACGTATTAATCTTAATCATAATATTTAATAAAATCAATATTTTTTATTATTCTGTTATACGTTAGCTACTTGAAAATCGACAGGTTTGCACGATGCGAATTGCTAGTCACTGCATGAAGAGAAGATTTTCAACAGAACTACGAAAGATCCATAAAATTCCATGTAAAAGTTACATTTTCAACTGGGACCTGAAGCCCATAGTCAAAAACATATAATATGAAGTTTGGTTCAACTCTATGCATAACTTGCTGGAATTTCCGATGATACAATAATGAAAACAGCACAAATATTACTATTACAGCTACCCTTCTTGCGGAATATCCCAATTTCAACTGGGACCAGCTGGCCATAGCCAAAAACAAGCATATGGTGTTTGGTTCAATTCTATACATAATTTCATACACTTTTCGATGATACGATAATGAAAATGGTACAAAAATTGCTATTAAATCACCCCTCCCGGCGGATTGTTCCCAAACTCACGTGGTACCTGCTAGCCATAGCTAAAAACACATATATGAAATTTTGTTCAAATCTGTGCAAAACTTCATGCACTTTTCTATGATAGAAAGCCGACATACGGACTGACAGACATTTTGTATAATCATGTTTTTCGAGATCTCTGACTCTTGAAATCTGTAAATACGTCGAAAACCGGGAGTCAAAAGCTTTTCGATTATAATACTTTCTTCTTTAGAAAGCAAAAAGTAAAAACTACAATAAACATTTAAGACTAATAATAAAACTGTTAGGAGTAGTCAGCAAAGAATCATAAAGAGGTAAATGCTCAGCTTCACACACCCTAGTTTGTTAGAATGCGCTTACGTTTATGATTCTGCATATATAACATTATCATTTTAGGGGGAAGGTGTGGTCTGGCACATGATATTTCGTGATATATCTAGGGGAGGGGGATTTGTCTTTTGATATCGTTATCATTTTTGATCCAAACAAAATTTTATTTTTTTATTATTTGTAACTTGGTCTTTACATCAAAGTGATCTGTTATCTTTGTTTAGTCTGTTATATATTTTTACGAAAATACAAAGTCATTATTAAAATCATTAAACGATTATAAAGTTATTTAATTCCAAAAAATGGAATACCCCTACGATTGGCATTTCTATTCTTCTGTCACGTGTGTATATAATCCTCTGTTCCGGAACCATATGCAAAGTATGTTTGAAATGATCCTTTTGTTTATTGCAACTAAAAGAGAAAGAATATTGTCTCCCCCTGTTTTGTTGATAAGAAGTTCTGTCTGCGCTCTCCCCCCCCCCCCTCCCCCTCGTGCAGGGGCGAGTGCAAGAAGACATTATTTTTTATTGCATTATGTAGCAAATGCTATTATTAAATACTTTTAAAAAGTAACTGTTTCTTTTAAGTGTTATTTGATATAAAGTTATTCCATATATAAAGTAATATTTTATTGACTTTTCTTCATTTGAATCTATAAAGTATGCGAAAAATAAACTTAACCATATTTGTATATCACTCGAAACAAAAGGAAAATACTAAAATAGAAAATAAATCCTTTGTGCAAGAATATTAAAATCAGAAAACCAACGTTCAAAGATGCACAAATAATGCATGAAAAGCAGCAAACAGCTGTTTTGAATCCACTAGCGAGATTCTTCTTCAGTGCAAGTCAGGGCAAGGTACAGTGTGCTAGAAAAAGCAAGGCTGAGCAAAATGACAGAGACGTATTCGGCTTATGTATTCGGCGTTAACGGGCTTTTATTCCTCTGTGATTTTTTTTTCTCGCAATGTCTCATATCACTAAGTTTTGTAATTTACGATTTAAAAAAATACAGGTTTTTGCAAAACTTACATTTCCTACTTGATTGTAGGCGTAAGAAGGTTATTCCTAAATTCATTTCCATACGTTGTAATTTGTTTTCTTCAAATAAAATTGACAAGGTTATTTCGTTCTAAATTAGCTCTTTTAAGATCTTTGATTCAAGAGACTCGCCATAAAATTGCTCACATAGAGCACGAGTTATATTCTTTACATAGCAGCCTCGCAAATTCTACACCTGATTTTGAGTCTACAGACAGAAGGTCATGGAGTAGAGTTCTCACAGCTTCTTCTGTTAATTGTTCAGTTTTAGAGAAGAAATTTAATACACTTTGTAAAAGTTCTGTCGTTTATAATCCCAACAATTTGCCTGTCGTTAACCAAAATGTTGTTGTAAATCTTTCTAGTGTTTCTTTAAGTGACAATCACCTCGATGCTCTCAAATTGAATAACAATTTTTCTGTCTCTGCTGTTCCTTCTTTACCTAATTTAATTGCTCCTATTGAAAGAGCCTTTAAGCATAGCGCTCTATCTTCTTCTCGAAAAGAGTCCATTAGGCATCTCATTGTCAATACTGTTGATTTCAATTCTAATATTTATAAATCCAATCTTAAAAATCCTGTTAAACAATGTCTGAAAAATGTGCGTTCTGATCCAAACTTAATCATTTCCATGGCTGACATAGGTGGTCAGATTGTTCTTCTTGACAAATCTACGTATTTAGAAAAATCCCATAAATTAATTAAGGATGGTCCTTATGTGGATATCCGCAAAGACCCTTCCACTAGTGAAACTAGCTGTATTAAGTCTGCCATCAAGTCTTCTTCCATTATTCCTGCTAACTTTAAGAAGTCTCTTATTCCTTCTATTGTACATTGTGCCAGGTTTTATGCTTTACCTAAGGTCCATAAACCTGACATTCCTTTCAGACCTATTGTCTCTAGTATTACAGCTTCTTATAAAATTGCCAAATATTTAGTTTATGTTTTTCCCCACTTTTGAGCAGTAACTGTTTCACTGTTAAGAATTCTTTTGAAATATAAATGGAAGAAGAAGCCTCTATCCACATTTAAATAGTACTGAAATAGACGCAATCTATTTACGAATATTATTCACATGCACATCAATCACCCACAAGAAAATTGATACATCTCGCAAAACTTCATTTTGCGTTTTATTCCACTAATAGTTCGGTCATAGGTGTGTCTTGATTCACAAACAGTTTCATAAGTGTAGTTGTATGGAAAATTCCTTTATTACGCAATATGTCCATTTGTGACCACAGAAGAGGGGTGGATTGTGTGGGGAGGTAAAATTATAGGTGTGTCTTGATTCACAAACAGTTTCATAAGTGTAGTTGTATGGAAAATTCCTTTATTACGCAATATGTCCATTTGTGACCACAGAAGAGGGGTGGATTGTGTGGGGAGGTAAAATTATCCAACCCTCCAAACCTCATGATACTTCTTCATTCTTAAGTGTTTTATTCTTTTATTTACGTTTTTATTTCCGCATGCAGAGCTAAGTACTGCAATTTCATCTTATGTAAAATTATGCAAATTTTCTTTTGCCTCTTCTGTGAAATTTACTTTTGTCGGGATGTGTCACTTTTCTTGCGGGTGAGCGATATGTTTTCACATGGTGAAATATTGTACACTTCCATCATTTCTCATGATGTCATATTGTTTGACATAAAGCAACGCACGTCTTGAACAGGTGACTTTCTTTAAAATATCTTCTTTTTTGATAAAGTATGAACAATAGTTATGTTCGTGTTGCAGTAAGATACCCTGAATTTGTGACTTAATAAATGAATCGTGACTCTGGTTTTGTACACTCGCTAAGCAAGCTGTGAATTGTCTTCTTTTTTTTAATTATAATCCGTTAAAACACGAAACTTTCTTCTTTTACTCGTCAATTTTCCCTAAAAAAACAAGAAATTCACCAACTTAAATTAAAAATTACATGAGAGCCAGCTCCCTATCTAAATCATCATTTTCGTCATTTTAGAGTGGTAGTTCCAGCAACTCTGTTGCCTAGTACATTTTCGTATTTGAAACCAAATTTTTATAAAATTTCTTTTTATCACAAAACACGAAACATTTTTGAACGTAAACTTAAAAATACTACATGATTTTCTTCGGGCAAAAGACGGAAATTTCTTCAAAGGGCCTAAACATATCTTGAAATCAAATGAGTTTTCCTATACCTTGCTGACCGTACACTGTAGGAGTTTTGACGAAATTGTTTTTGAGAGTGCATACAAAAATTATTTTCTGTAATATTCTCCAGCATCTCTTAAATTACCTTTCGAGACATCTTTTGTACAAGGATCCTTATAGTCGTGGTCTTAAAGCCCCTATAGAAAGTCCTTAAAGATCCTATCGAACTTACAAGAATGTTTTCACCATAGTTGAGAAACATCGTTTTCTCTTTCCAACTACTTTATTATTGACTTCATATGATTTCAGAAGATTAGACTCCTTCGTAATAATAAATAGAAACAGGAGCATAGCTGCCAACTTTTACGCTTTTTTGTTTCCACTAAAATTTAAGTGGGTGTAAAAAAGCGTAAAAGTTGTCAGCAGTGTAGGAGGAAATAAATATACAAGGTGATTAATAAAAATTGAAGCAAATTTTAAGAGCTGATAAATCCCACAACAACAACAGCAAAACTGTTAAAGAAGAATTCAGATTAGCTATCTATTTATTCAGATATCTATATATTTCTCTTCCCAAGCTTAACCTGTATTGTTGTTCATAACTTTAATTACAATCAAGATATTTAACGAAATGTTTTGTTTTATAAAAAAGACGATAACATCACGAAATTTCCTTAACGTACCAAGTAATAGTTTTAGTGACACTATATATAAGTTCTATTACATTGCAAAATATGGAATGTCTAGTCGAGCGCTGTTTGGATGTTTATGGAAGCCATTTCCATCATATCTCGTTTTATTATTACATTTCATATAAACAAATGTACGTGTCTAAAAAATGTCTAATGTCTATTGTGTAAACGCTTACTGTTTACGAACAAAAAATCAGGTTTGGCTGGGAGTAAAATGCCCTTTACCTTTGATTGAACAAATAGATTAGTATACAAAGAAATTTACAGACATATTTATTGTACAGACATATTGCTTGTCTCTTTTTCCATTTGTGTTTTTTTAACAGGCTGTACGGACATTAAAGAAAAAGTTTCCATATCAGTTTGGCTTCAAAGAATGTTTTTCATGACAAATCTAATAAAACAGAAAAACTTAGGGAACAAATTAGGAAACAAATAATGTTTCCATTTGTTGTAAATGTGAACGAAATTAATAATTAACCCTATATTATTGTTATTGCTGTTAAAATATTTTTAGGCGTTTTTCTTTTAAATAAAAAATAGTGGCAAAAACAAGTAAAATAATACATTTTTTTTTTACTTCATGGCTCTTATCATGTCTTTTATTTACATAAAAAAAATCATGAATCATTGTATGTCTCTTTACTAAAATTCTCACTTTTATAAAATAAAATTGCACTATTGAGAATAGTCATTTAACAGACAATCTACACTTGCGTGGATAGTAATTTAATATCATGTGAGTCATTTGACACTAATGACTAATAAAATCACCATTTATTATGGTTAAATCATCGTATTTAAAAAATAAACAAATTGGAATAGGTAGAAGGAGAGAAATGCGAAAAATTGAGTAAAAGAAAATTATCATTTAAAATGTCAGGTTATATAAAACAATCTGTAAAATGTACACGTATTGATAAAAAAATCTATTCTTACGCAGTATTTAGAATAACTTCCAAAATAACTTTCTTAATAATATGCTGTGAAATTAGAGTACGGTTTTGCAAATGAATTAATTTGGTTAAGTACTTCTGTGTGAATGAATCCCTAGCAGGAAAAAGTTTACAAAGAAGGACGTGCTCAAAACGAATTTAGTGAACATTTAAGAGCTCTTGAGTGTTTCAGTTTTCTCTCGTTTACGAAAGCTTCAATAAATGCACGCATTTATTTTTTCTACTTTTTTAGATTACATGTTTCTTGCAAAGCTTTTCCTGTCATTAACTATAGCTGTTTAAATGCTTTAAATATGTCCCATTTTACTTACACTGCCCAAAAGAGTATTTCATTAGTAGCAACAGAATTAATGAACCGGATTCGTTTAAGAGAAACGTGGAAAATAAATGAAATTTCATCACCTCACAAAAGAAGTCAAATATTCCTTTACATGGATTTGAATTTAAATCTTGACTTCAGGAAACTGAACATTTTATAGCAGAAACATTTCTCTGATTTAGGAATAATTGTTTTGTTCTGTTGTTACATTATTCTTTTATTAACATGATTTCCGTTTTTGAACGTTTAAGAAATAACTAGTTTTCGTCACAGTTCTATACAAAATTATTCACGAGATCGATAACAATATTTGTATTGAATTTTGCTTACTTAGTTTTCACACTGCAAAAAAGTTTGTTAGAGTCTGTATATTAAGCAATAGCACTAACCTTTTACTTTTATTACTTTAACACAATCATACTGATTGGTAAACAAATTATATGAAAAGTGATCTTTTTCCAACTGAGTGAAACTGTGTCCGGACCGGTATTCGAACCCCGAACATTTGGCTTTAATGGGCAATACTCTTCCAATTAAGCTATGTGTACAACATCCCAGCAAACACAATTCATTCAGAAAACCATTTAGTAATGCCATCTGGTCTCTTATTTGAAACAATTCAACAGAATAAATCACAGGTAAAGGAACCTCAATAAACGATGGATACGTAATTACATATGTATTATTTCAAGATAATCATAGGTATTGGTAAATAATTCATGCGAATTTTACCATACTAAGCGTTATTAGTAGTAGCAGTACGTAGTACTAATCTTATAACGCGAACAACTGATATTGTACGCAGGGGATATGTTTTAATGAAGGAGATAAGTATTTTTATTTTACTCTGTAGTGACATTAATCTTTCACAATCATATTTTCTATTTTTGTATGCTTAAAAAATATCTAATTTTTTCTGTAAGCAACTGAGCACAAATTTTTCTATGATTGATAGCAATCATCGTTTTTAATTTGCCGTATTTATTTAAAAGGGAAATCAGATTTTTTTTTTCAGAACCAATAAATCAATCAATCTTTTCAAACACGTATCTGAGAACTCAGAGAAAGGACATTATGCATAAGATTTTATTATCATGATTTTCATATTAATTTTTATATTTATCATGATTTATATTTATCATATTTCATATTTATCATGATTATCATATGTATTTAAAAAATATCCGGATTTGCTTCCCTCTATTTTGCACAATTTTTCATGAAATCGATAATAATCATCTTTTGTAAATTACCGCATTCGTTTTTTGAAATTCAGAAATTCGTTTTCAGATTAAACAATATTTCCAAACACTAATCATATAACCCAGAGAAATGACATTATACATGTAGGATCAACTGAGCAAAAACGAGAGTATTTTCATTTTGTTTTATAATCACACTCATACATTATCGTGTTTTCCATTTTGGATGCTTAAAACATATCTAATTTTGTCTCACTTTTTTGTACACTATTTTTCAACCAATCGATAAAAATCGTTTTGAATTTTCATATTTATTTTTAATAATACAAAAGTTCGTTTTCAGAATCGATAGATTAAGCAACATCTATACACACTAATCTAATAACCAAGAAAAATTGTATTATATATAAGGGAATAACAAGTTAAAATGGAGACAGTTTCAATTTTTTCTATATTCATATATGGATATTTTATTATCATGTTTTCCTATATTAGTTGTTAGAAAAATTATGCTTCACACTGTTTTGCACAATTTTCCATGAATTTACCACATTCATTTTAAAAGTACTGAAACTCCATTTCAAAGCTTGTAGATTAAGCAATATTTGCAATCCCTAATCTTATTAACCAGAGGAATGACATTATACATAGGAGTTTAAAATGAATATACTTTTATTTTGTCCAATAATCATATCGATCCTTTATTATCAGTGTTGTAATTTTTAGATGCATAAAAATATCTAATTGTGCTTTACTATATTGTATACAATTTTTCATATGATTGATAAAAATAATCATTTTGAATTTGCCATATTTATTTTTCAGAACACAGAACTTCTTTTTTTAGGACAGATAGATAAATAAATATTGATAAACACTAATTTAATAACCTAGATAAATGACATTATACGTAAGAAAATAACAAACTAAAATGCGAGTAGATTCATTTGTTCTCTATATTCAGATGGATTCGTTATAATCCACTTATGGATTCTTGAAAAATATGCAATTTTGGTTCACTCTGTTGTTTACAATATTTTCCATGATATCGATAACAATAATCTTTTGAGAATTTAAGAAATCATTTCTAAGAATTCATAAATTCAACACAAGAACCTATGGATTAAACAATATTTGCAATCTAAATACCCAGAGAAATGATATTATACATGAGGGAATAATAAATTAAAATGCAAGTAGTTTTAAATTGTTCTATAGTCAAATTGATTATTTATTATCAGTGATGTAGTCGTAAAGAAACCAGATTATACTGCTATAAACAGAGGATATAAACTAGAAATTATATTGAGGGTGTGTGTTATACCGGAGTTTCTTTAAAGTTTCGGAAGATATACAGCACATACCACCGTTTACGATCCACTACACCCGTGTTTATTATCATGTTTTCCAGTTTTAGTTATTTTAAAAAAGTCTAGTTTTGCTTTCTTTTGTTGTACACGATTTTCCATGAAATCTGTAAAATCATTTGAAAATTATAGTATTTATTTTTAAAATTCAAGAAGTTCGTTTTGAAAGATTTTAGACTAAGCAATATTTTAAAATGGTAATCTGATTACCAAGAGAAATGACATTATACGCATGGGAGTAATTTATTAAAGTGGGTCTATTTAAAATCATTCAAGAAATTGAGAAATTAAAAGTACTTTTTGAATGAATACGTCAAAGTTATTTCGACAAATTTGGAATCACACGCATTAATTTAATTAAAGGGGCAAATTAGATGTAGCTATTCCTTTAATGAGTATTGCAGTTAATGGGAAAGTTTTATTATTTCTCTATATCTATGTGCAGTATAAAGAAAGTTGCGCTTCCTTAAGTACCAAAAAATAATTGATAAAAAGGAATTTAAGGAAATAAGAAGATGAATAAGAGGAAACTCTTTTACTTTATTTGTGGTACATGAATTTTTTTTTCAAAGTTTATGTGCTTACATAATTATTTTGTTAAATCTTTGTGTGATATTAACAAAATTAAATTTCACAAAGAAGCAAAATTGTGTTGACAAGAAAATTTATTTTTCAGTAATTTTTAAACCATTCAAAAGTATAAGAAAATACGAGAACATTTCTACCGAATGAGGAAAAGCAATTTAGTAAATTTGTTGTCAATAATATTACTGTAAATAACTGGCCAAGTAAAATAAAACTATTTCTTCGATAAATCTTAAAATTAATGGAAATGTTAATTTTTTTTTAATCTTTGTATGTTAGAAGCAGATTTGAGCTTCCTCAATAATCAGAATTCAACTGATAAGGTATTGGTTTGTTTCTTACGGACAATTAGGTACACCATAAATACAGGCCGAGGGAGGGTACCCTCTATGGTGGTTTTTCTAAAGAAACATAACCCATATTAATCGAGGTTCGAAACAAAGCACTGAAAACTCCGAACGATTAGGCCAACGACCGCGATTGTGTTCGGACGTAGCAACTCCCGTCAACCAACTCTGAGAGCAGAACCTCTCAGCCGCAGGTGGGGCTAAATTGATAAGGAGGAAACTAATTTTAAAGACAATATTTATTAATTTGCGATATTTTTATTTTTAGACATTTATATGTTTTTATAATTCTTAAAATCTGAATACGTTATTATTTAAGGTATTAAACAATTTTTTAAATATAACTGTTAATCGTCATTGAGTCATTTTAAGAAACCTAATAGCACAGCGAATAAATGTTATGTCACTATGATGTCACAAATGATTATAATTGTCACAGTCACAACGGTGAGTAAAAATGGGTTTTCTTTAATTCGTCACATAATAACTTTGAAGCGACCATCATTTGTTAACTCCAATGTGAAGTTTCTGTGAACTTTTTCAGTCATTTGCAACATTTTACAAAATTTATTATAACGAATTTATATTGAATTTGTGTAACTGGTATTTGCTACTCTAAGATTCAGACACTCGCATTGTGACAGTGTTTTTCGTATGTGTACGTCTAGTGTTTGTAACTTACCAAAATGCGCATGATTGATCGGAAATATCCAGTAGAACTCTTTAACTTTCTTTATAGTACCTAAACAATTTCAATCTTTTTTAATTGTTTTGACATTTGTTTAACAATAAAATAATCATTCGCCAAAACACAAAAGTAAAACGAATGCAATATTTACACGATTTAGAAAAGAAATCTAGGGCTTTTATCAAACTAACTGTAATAAAAACAAACTGATTTTCCAGAAAACAAAACAATCCGAAAAACATTATATATGCACTAGTCATCAAAGTAAAGGATAATGAGAAAAAATATGGTCACTAAGTTAATGTTGCAACCAGTGCCCAATGCTGCAATTATTTATGTTAATTAAATACTATTGAGCTCAAAATTGCACTTCAGCGCATACGTTAGCGTCGGAAATATGCAAATTAGATGATTGACAATGTGGTGCGCAATGGACGTATGTTGGAATTATGGTCTGTAGTGTTGTTTAAAGTGAATGTGGTGTCTGAGTGTGATCAATATTCATTAGTTATGGCTCAAAAGCATCATTTAAGTGAAGGTCAAAAGTGGCAAATAATTGGTAGAATCGAAGAAGGTCAAAAACAAATGGAGGTTGCCCGAGCATTTAATATCCTCAAAGTGTCATATCAAGAGCTTCGAGTCGCTTTTTAAGCACTGGATCCGTTTATAGACAGCCTAATCATGGGAGACCAAGAGCAACAGCTGCATCCGATGACCGTTTTTTTTTTTTTGTCATTGTGGCTCGAAGAAACCGCGAAGCGACTACAAGAGATTTGGTTTCAGACCTTCAGGCTGCCAAAAGAACTCGAATTATTCGTTCTGCTGCTGCACGAAAGCTTAACGAGGATGGACTGTATGCGAGAAAACCAAAAGTTTGTGTCCCACTCACTCCAGCTTCCCAAGGACACGTTTAAACTGTTGTCGTCTTCATGTTCAATATGAACCAAGAAGACTGGGCTCGAACGGGATATTTCACGGACAAGGAAAGGGCATTTTGCGTCTTCCTTCATCTCTTCAGATCAAAACACGTTTAGAATCAGTGTTCAGACTATATCTGGACTCGTCAGTAAACAATACTTGAGCCCAGTCTTCTTGCCTCCATTGAACTTGACGAGGGCAACAGTTTAAATGAGCCCCTTGGGAAGCTGGAGTGAGTGGGACACAAACCTTTGGTTTTCTGGCGTACAGTCCACCCTCGTTAAGCCTTCGTGAAGCAGTAGAACGGCTAATTCGAGTTCTTGTGGCAGCCTGAAGGTCTGTAACCAAATCTCTTGTAGTCGCTTGGCGGTTTCTTCGAGCCACAATGACAAAAAACGGTCTTCGGATGCAGCTGCTGTTCTTGGTCTACCTTGACCATGTTGTCTATAAACGGATCCGGTGCTCAAAGAGTGGCTCCAAGCTCTTGATATGACACTTTGAGGGATATTCAAATCTTGGGCGACCTCTATTTGTCTTTTACCTTTCCCGATTCTACCAATTATTCGCCACTTTTGACCTTAGCTTAAATGATGCCTTTTAGTCATATCTAATTAATACTGATCACATTCAGACACAACATTCACTTTAAACAACACTACAGACCAGAATTACAACATGCGTCCATATCGCACCGCATTGTCAATCATCTAATTTGCATATTTCCGACGCTAACGTATGCGCGGAAGTACAATTTTAAGTTCAATAGTATTTAATTAACATAAATAATGGCAGCATTGGACATTGGTTGCAACATTAACTTAGTGAGCATATTTTTTTCTCATTATCCTTTAATTTTGATGACCAGTGTATATACATTAGCTTTCCTTCTGCATAAAAGTATAAGCACTACTTGTACACATACACTGCATATATGGTGTGTGTCTGAAATGATGGTCAGAACGTAAAGGACTGATAATATACGCCAATACAGGCAAATGTTTTGTAGAAACCTGGGTCGCAAGTCACTTATTCCTTCAAAATACAGGGTTGGGCGGTCATCACATCAGAATGAACCCGTATTTTCGTTCATAACTGTTAAAATAATGAATATATACTACCAAAATCTGCAACAGAAACATTTTATTTTCTATGAAATATAATGACCTCAAATGAAGTACTGTAATTTCACTATAATTCGATGTCTGACACCGTATGCGCCATCAGCATTTTGAATCATCTAGTTAATTTTTGTCTGGACGTGGTTAATGTCAATTACTGGAATTTCTTATCATTTCATCTCATTTCACAGAAAAAAAGGGATCTTCATTTGTTCTTGAAGATGTCACTAAAATATCTTCATCATTGTTACAATTATGAACAAAAATTTGGATTCGACTTGGTGTGAGAAACCTTGTAGTATGTTTGATTGGATGATTGCAGCAGTCCTGATTTCATATAAAAAAATTGTTTATCTTGTTATGTATTACCACCCTTTACAGTCCAGATCTACCAGTGAGCTACCCTCCAGGACGCCTTTATAAGTATATACAGGGTCTGTTCTGAAATTAGTAGGACTGGTTCTTTCCTGAGTGAACGGGCGGACAACAGACGGTATGCGTGCTTACGAGCATTGGAGGGGGATATTGGGAATGCTGGGAAAAATTCGCAGTCTGCTCTCAGTCGCTGAAGAGATCAGGTCGCTTGTACTGTGAACACCTGTCGAAACGCCTCGTTACAGAGAATCATGAAGTGTTGTCTGGAGCAGCGATACGCGATCAAATTTTGTGTAAAGCTTAATAAAACGGGCAAAGAGACTCACGACATGATTAAGGAGGCTTACGGTGATGCTGCCATGGGTAGATCGGGTGTTTTTGAGTGGCACAAGCTGTTCTGAAAAGGTAGGAAAAGAGTGGAAGTCAACGACCGCTCCGGACGCCCTTCGACCAGCAAGACCAAAGAAAATGTGTCGCAAGTGAAATATTGACTGAACAGTGATCGTAGGATGAATATCAGAATGATTGCTGATGAATTGAGCATTCCTCAAGCCCAAGTTTTTGAGATCGGCTGCACCATGACAACGCGCCTAGCCACACAGCGTTTTGCATGGTGGAGTAGTGGCTGCCCAGCACAATGTGGCAACGCTGCCTCATACCCCCTACAGCCTTGACTTGGCCCCGCCAGACTTTTTTCTCTTTCCGATAATAAAATCGACGCCTAAGGGGAAGCATCACGGCTTGGTAGAGGAGTTTCAACAGGCCGTGACGAGGAAGCTAAATAGCATTCCGGTCCAGGCGTTCCTGGAGGTGTACGAAAAGTGGAAAAATCATTGGCAGCAGTGTGTACATGCGGAAGGGTGCAATTTGAAAAATTCTAATTGTTTGTACTATTCTCATGAATGTTTTTTTTTAAATGAGCCCTACTACTTTCAGAACAGACCCTGTATATATTAGGTAGTGGTTTTTGTTACGCCCTGTTATCTGCTCGGAGGATATAGACCAAGAAAAGATTGCCCTACGTTGGGGTTTACCTAAGGAAACCTAACGCGTAATTACATATCGCTGACGCAGGTTTAAAAACACACACACACAAAAAAAAAAAAAAAACTCCGAACGTTAGGCGGATGAACGGGACATGGGTTCGATTCCAGCACATCTCGTCAACCAGCTTACAGAGCAGAACCTGTCAACCGCTTGTATCTATGTATATCTTCAGTTAGGTGAAACGTAGAGATATTAGTGGGTAGATACATACATAAATAAGAAATGCATAATTGTAACTGAAGTAATACAATAAATATATATTTTTTAAGTTCACGCAGAAATTAAATTGGAATTAAATTATGCTTTAAATGAAAAAAAAACTGTTAAAATAAATTTTAAAATCATCAATTGAGGAAATTCTAAAATATTACCTTTTTCAGTTATAAATTTGCCTGTCACTGGATGTGAAACAAAAAGCATAAAATGTGTGGAGAATTTCTGATATGAAAGCCAATATATATATATATAAAGACTTTAAGGTTTCAGGCACACACTAGTGAGGAGCAAGATACTATATTGTGTATTAAAATCAATTGAAAACTGTACAAAAAGTAATTTCCTGTAAATGTAAAAACTAAAACAAGAAAAAATAAATAAAAGTACGAAAAAGAAAACAAAAATATCTTCATTTAATTGGGCGTCTAACGATGACTTAATTGTCTCCCTCTTGCCGGTTAGTTAAAGTATAAGGAAGTAATATAATTAAGATTCTTGAAGCCAGAAGAGATTTTTTAAGTTAAAATGTCTTAATTAATTTTATTTTAAAACTTTTGGTTTGTGTAATTTGTATTTGTTTGTTTAGTGTAATGCTTTCATTTGAAGGTTTGCTTTACATTTTAATCTCAAATATAAAATTAACAGATTAGCGGTTTTCGAACTTCTTTACAAGGGATTTGAATATTTTCTTAAAAATAGAGTTCGACAAACCAATTTATTAAAACATTTGATTATACTTAGGAACTAAATTATTCCTTTTATTCTTTTTTACATTAATTGCTAATAGAATTCATTTTTCTCTTTATCTGAAGTTAAACAATTGGGATGATAATAGCTACATAATCATTAAAAGTATTTATTTATATATTACAATTTTGATTTTAGTTTTACAAAATTGGATACAAGAGCCGTTGATTTTAAAAGTGGGTCAAGTCAATTTTCTAAAAAAAAATAAATAATAATTAAAGCTAAATCTTAATAAAAATTAACATAAAATTTATCTTTTTAATCAATTCGCAATAATTTTTTTCTAATATCAGCATAAATTGTTATTAGTAATTTATTTAGTCAGCGATATTTCAAATGCTTTGATTTTAAAAGTGAGCCATGTCCATTTATAATGTAATTTTTTTTTATATATCGCTGCATAATATTAACATTAAAAATCAAAATTTCATCATGAATACTTTAAAAATCTACACTATATAAATTAATAAATATAATTTTATGCATCGAACTTATTACTGAATGTTTTCTAAAAAATTAAGTTTATTTTATTTTTTTTGTTTTATTGTAACTTTTAAAAAGAATAATAAATTATAGAAATACAATAAATAAATAAATAAAATAAAATATACATTTTTTTCTTAATATATTTATATTTTATTTACAGAAAATCAACGTTTTTAATATACACTGCTCAAAACAATTAAAGGATATTGAGTTTGTGGATGGACCTTGCGGCTGGGGAATTGTTTAGGTGGTTGATACATGATCGACAGACGTGGTAGGCGATATGAGAAAACAATTACGTATATTTGGCAGAAAACAACGCATTGTATTGAGAATTTGGGTACAAAAGGGAAAAAACAATTTGTGCATATGAGAAAAAAGGTTTGGGTTGGGTTGATTTTTGACGGCCGATTATCTACTCAAGGGATATAGGCCCGAGGGGGAAGTGTCCTCCATGGGGGATATTTTTAAGGTAACCTAAGCGGTATTTGCACAAGGATAACCCAGGTTTCAAGAAAGCCACGGAAAACTCCTAACGATTAAGCCTACGAGCGCAATGGGGTTCAAACCCAGCACCTCGTGTCTACCAGCTATGAGAGCAGAGCCTCTCGGCACCTGGTGGGGCATGAGAATAAGGAATAAAAAAGGTGTTTCCTTGAAAGGAAATCGTTTTTATTAGGGGGTATGGTTTCTCCGGACGGCCAGCAACGTTGAACAACTTCGAGGCATGGAGTGAATGAGGCTATTAATGAGGAGTTGGGGTATTCTCACCCACTCCTCCAGAAAAGCTCCTTCTAGTTTTTGCAGAGTTTGTGTGCGTGGTAGGCGGCCAGCAACTCGTCTGCCTAGAATGTCCGAAACATTCTCTATTGGGTTCATGTCCGGAGAACACGCTGGCCATTTCAGTCGTATGATTCCTTCCTCGAAAAGGAAATCATCGTTGAGGATCTCATCCTTATATCGCTAACCGGTCAGAGCTTCATTTCGAATGATGTGGACGTGCGTGCGCCCATCAATGGAGATGCTAGCATAGACCATCAATACGCCGCCGCCAAATGTGACACTTCCTTGCACGAACGCATGATTGTTTCTAGTACCACAGTCCCTCCAGATGAAACTACGCCTATTATGAGGATGAACAGAAAAACGGGACTCTTCAGAGAAAAGAATATTGCGCCATTCCTTTCTCCTCCAGTTCACATGCTCTGTTGCCCACTCCCTGCGGGCGCCACGGTGCCTTTCTGTTAATGTAACACATACCATTCGTCTACGAGCATACAATCCTACTGCGTGGAGCTGGTTTCGTGCAGTTTTAGTCAAAACTCTGGTGCCAGCAGACGAGGTGTTGAAGAAAAGTGGCATTCATATTTCGTTGTCTCTATGTTGTTAAATATCAATCTTCATTGTGCATTGTTGCGAGTCTACGAGCCTGTACTGGTCTTCGGCCTGCATTTCCAGTCTACAAAAAAACGGTTCCAGATCCTGGAAGTCGCACTTTGGGAACCTCCAGTGGCTTCTGCTACTTCGGCTTGTGTTTGGTCTCCCTCTAACCGACCAACAACTCTCGAAGCTTCTGATTCGGTTAAATGGCTTCGTTGAGACATCGCACTCAGCAAACCAATGAATGTCGATCATTATTTTCCGCTTTGTCTTTCAATAAGTTGAAGGCCAAATTTCATTCGCTGCCGCTAAAGCGTCGTTTTTGACGTCAAACTCAAAATTTGCATACTCCGAAGTTTGAAAAGGAAAAAACAATTGCATTTGTGGCTCTCTTTTTTTCATTTTCTGCAAAAAAAAAAAAAAAAAAAAAAAATTAGCTTATACCGTTGTTTTATTTAAGACTTACAATATCCTTTAATTGTTTTGAGCAGTGCATCATTGCTTCTAAGACCAAGCAGGCAACTCCATTCGTGAATACCAAAAGCATGATTTTTTTTTTCAAATTAAGAATTATGGAATTGCTATTGTTTTATTAAAGTTACACGAAATAAGATCACAGAACATATAAAATTAGCAAATCAGCCCTTATCAGGAGCCTCAACGTGAGCTCTGCAAGTCATTGTTTTTTAACATACTTTGGGCAATATTCAACTTCCTACAAACTGCAATTTAAAGTTTACGTAAATAATTATAAGAATAAAAAATAAGTTTTCAGACATTAGAAGCTCTAAATTAAACACGTTGTTATGTAATGATATTCTGAATTTTTCATGGGCTACTTAATCTGGTATTTTTTTAGATAATAAAGTAGATTTCTTGTGGTCTAATTAAATTTACATTTGTAATTTTTTATTGATCGCGCTAATGGCTATCGTATATCTCAGATTTCTTTTTAGACTGTGATTTATAAAGATAAGCACCAGTTCGAACGCGCATTTTACATTACCCTAATATCCCTGCTTTACTGCTGTATTTACTTACCTGCCAGCCACAAACACCTGCATTTGATGTATAAGGAACTTTTGTTAATGTAAACTGAGTCATCTAATTTAGAAATCTAATATTTTACAATATTTGTTTCCGAAAAATTGTTTTCATTGCGTTCTATATATTTATATCTAAGACCTTATCTAAATACATAATAATTTATGCGATAGCATTAACTTACTAAAATCACCCAAAAATATGCATTTTTGGAGACTTTTAAACCTAATGGGTATCATGCATCATCCTGTCCACTGCCAATTAATTAAATAGGAAGCGTGATTCGGCGCCAAAATGTATTTTTTGTGATAGCATTTTTATAGTATACAAATTTCATTTAAAATCGCAATGTTACAAATACCATTCATATTTGACGCTAACCTATGTTTCAGGTGAAATTACGGAGGACTATCTAATGTTTTATTTCCCTCAGCTGGACTTTCTGCTTAATCTTTCGTAATCAGGATTATTTGAATGATTTATTTTAACAGACTACGAGCTGTTACCCGTGACCAGTGTTGCCAGATTGGGGACTTTTTTGTCCCCAGATTGTTGATTGTCACTGCTTTGCTTTTTTGAAATAGAAATATTCAGCCTATTTAAAAATAGATTAAAAATTCTAAAAAATAACTCGAATTATACTATTTTAAAAATGTGGTGAAAGTCAAATAATCTCAATTAAAAAAGCCCCCAATCTGGCAAAACTGCCCGTGACTTCGTTCATGTAGCATTGAAAGAAAGATAAATGCAATTATTAAGCGAAACATTTCACTCTTCATAATTAAAAACATACATAATTAACCAACTCTTCATCCCATTTTATAGAAGACAGTACGGAATTTCTTATTTATATGACCTTGACATACCCCAGACACACGAATGTGAAATTTTGTGCCAATTATTATAAACAATTGCGAAAAAAAGTGCAACCAATATAAAAAGGTGTGCCAAGTAAAATAATGGAAATCGACGAATATTTCTTCGTAAAACGAAAACCAACGCTGGAAAAATACTACTACAAGTATTTTAGGGGTATTTGTGAAAATTGTATATGCATTCCTTGCATCCTATAAGACTTTAATAAAAATCCATCATAAAAAAATATTTAAAAACGCTATTTTTAAAAATGACAAAACATTTTTACAGTTTTAGAGATAAAAGAAATGTCAAATGAAAATGCGGTTACCAAACTACGATTTACAAACATGTCTCCGGTACTTTGAGCTTCGATAATTTTTTTATTTCGATACTGGTGGACAAAAAAAATGATTTACTTTGAAGCAATAGCATTAAAAGTTTAGGTTTTATGAACGAAAATGTAATTTCCTTTTAAAAAATAATTTTCATTCATATTTTCTGAAATGAGGCGGCTTTAAGAATTAACACTCGCGATTTCAAAAAACATTCCTTAACTTTAGAAACCTCGAAAACCATTTTATTTTTCTAAATTAAAAATATAATTTATACAAAAAAAGTTCTTTTGCTACCACTGACTTTCGAAAACGCTTCCGAGTAGTTTTCATAGTGTATTAATCAGTTTTCTCATCCTGGTTTTTCCGAAACATTTTCATATTGAAAACATGTTTTACACACAAACGGGATAAAATAACAGCAATAATAATAACATTAAAATTATTGTTATTTTGTTACTCTTGGAAGTATAATAATATAAAATGGTGAAATATATCTTGGGAATATGGGTATAATATTGACAAAAAATAAACACCCCATGTTAAGTGGATACAATATTTGAGGTGAATTTGGATATAATTTAGCTAAAACAAACAATATTTCCTAATATTGTTTAGCCGCTATGAAACTGTGTAGTTATATTACTATAAATTGAAAGTAAGATAAATATAAGCTGATTTTATATCCAATCAAAATTTTATTTTATTAATCTTATTCAAATTTTAATATTAATTTTCATATCTTTGATTTATTGAGTGCATTTAAGGAGCTCACAGACGCTATTACTTTCAGTTCACCGAAGCATTAAATTAATGTAGTTATCTCCAAACCTTTGGAAGGATCTTCTCGGTCATAGCCTTATGATAAGCGACTTTAATTTTCATAAAAGAAAATGATTTTTTGAAGCTATTATGCAACGTATTCTTTAATTTTTTTTTCTTTTTTTTTCTTTAATAATTCATTTTTTTTAATTTTATCTTCTTTAATATTATGACTTCACTATCCCATCATATTTCAAGTAAGTACCTGTATGTTATTAATCGTTTTTACTTTTCATTTTTAAAATTAAGGTAGTTAAATGAGCATATGAAGTTTATATTTTTTTATAATTTGACACTAATGTAAATTTTATATCTCGCCATTGATAGTGTACTTTGAACGCTATCTTAAAAAATATATTTTTTATCAGCAGGTAATATTAAGATAAAAAAAAACAGACAATTTTAAATTGAGTTATAAATATTGCAAGTTATATATCAAGTTGCATACTTATATACATTTTTCTGAGAAAGCAACATTTTGAAAATATAAATGTATATATCATAGTGAAAAATTTCTTAAAATTGTCTCTCATGTAGAAGAAATGCCTGTGAAAATTCAACTTAACCCATACTTGCCAACATTCAACTAAACTTCCGTAAAATGCGAGTTAAATTGACCCAGGTTACACCCGTTACTAACCAGAAAAATTATATGATGTATCATTATATATTTAAATCATGTTTCACTACACTGTAAAAAAAAAAAAAAAAAAAAAATACGACCAGTTTTCCTGTAGGAATCGGAAAAATAGTTGCCCTTACCGTACCGGAAAAATTTCCGACCCAGCTCGGAATAAAATCCGTAAAATCGGGATAAAATCCGTAACAATTCCGTTTTATTGACTATTTCCTTTTTTTTTTACGGATTTTATTCCGAGCTGGGTCGGCAACTTTTTTTCCGATTCCTACAGGAAAACTGGTTGGTTTTTTTTACAGTGTATGAAATCTATTTGAATTAGTTTCTTTAATAAATTTCTGGTTCGAAACGTATTTAACCTGGGTCGATTTAACTCACTTTTTACGGAAGTTTAAGGAAAAGTTGGCAAGTATAACTTAACCTCATCATTACTCAGGTTTCCAGAAGCACTTCTTTTACCCCCAGAAACCATCTGAAGAAAGTACAATGAAAAATCCTTGAAAATATAATGTCTCCGACGTTTACAGATAGAAGTAAAATAGCGGATTAGGATCTTTATTCAGTATGTCCCAAAAACATTGATATCGGTTTTTATTTCTTAAATATTGGTCATAGACACATATTATAAATTACAAAATTATGTAAAAAAAGGTATAGAATTTTAGGAAATCGATGAAAACTTTGATGGGTTAAAATTTGAAGAAATACAAAATTTAAATTTTTATTCGACCCCGTAGAAAACAAAATCCCAATGAATAAAATATGCCCATGTACTAACAAGGTCAGGTGCAAAATTTCAGCATTTTATCATAAAAAGTCGCAGATATATGTTTAAATAAAGTTGGTAAAGGGTAAACATTGTTTTTTATTTTTTGGGGGTGTGCAATCATTATTTTGTTTCATAATTTGTGCAAGAACCCTGAAACGCTATCATCCGACATGGTTTTTCCCCTTTGCGAACTCATATCCAGGCATCGAAAAAATGTTTAAGTCAGAATTTATGTATTTTCATATCTCTGCGACTTTTTATGATAAAATGGTGAAATTTTGTGCGTGAACTTTTGTATGGGGCATATTTTACTGATTGGAAAATGCTTTTACGGGTGCCGTAAAAAATTTTAATTTTGTTTTTCTTCAAATTTAATCCCCTGAAAGCTTTCATAAAATTCCCTTTTTTTACGTAACTTCGTAATTTATGTCTATGATCGATATTTAAGGAATAAAAGCCGAGGTCAATGCTTTTCAGACAACCTGTTTAGTGGAACTAATACGAGAAGCAAGAGAAACTGGTACAAGTACTGGTATTAAGTGTTACTCATAATACCCCATAAGGATAACGAAAATCTTAAAAACACTCTCATAGATGAACTATCAGGTAATCCAGAAAGTAAGTTCCATTTAGCAACACAACAAAACGGAAAAATCATTTGGAACAATTTTTTATTAAATAATGAACTACAAAGATCAGACTAATTTTCGACATAGGTACCACTATTGCTTAGGCATTTATCGTCGAGGGAAATGAGTGTTTTGATGCCCTTCTTCAATGCCGCCTGCGATTGCACCATTGGGTAACAAGGATCTTACCTTGTCGTTGTCCCTGAGCTGGTTGCCAGCAAGGAAGGACTTCAGGTGCTTGATAAGATGAAAATCACTTGGTGCGAGATCCAAGCTGTAAGGGTGTGAAAAAAACTTTGTTGTCACGTCCTTCATTGAAGTGCCGCAATGAACTTCTGACCATAGAATCGCACATTGCATTGGGTCCGTAAACCTCACAAATTTATCTGAGAATTTCATTTGCTTTGGTGTTTCTCGCAGGCATGACAGGGATAACCACCTCGGTAACTTAGCTTACACGTAGAAATCAGATGACCAACCACATCTCGTATGCGGCGGGATGATCGATTGTTTTAAACATTTTAAACTTTCACAAGCCCCGAATAAATCAGCGATCTGAAAATGCATTTCCTTAGTTACCAATGAATCAGCAGGGCGAAAATGGAAAACGGAACTTACTTTCTGGATTACCTCCTAATTACTACTATTATTTGCACTAATTATCTCAATGATAAAAATAACTTAATAGGATAAAGATAACATAAAATACTGAGTATTACCTTTTTGAGCGTCTTTTTTTAGACAAAATCACAGTACGGAAGTCAAAGTTTCTAAAGAACTAAACATTCAAAAGGTCATTAACGACGTACAGTAATACAACTGATCACTTCCCCTTTTTCCTGGAAATCTCGGCTAACATTGAAATAGTCACAGCAATTTTTGAGCTATTGATTTCACACAACCTTTTCATTTTAACAGTGCAATAAGCAGGGCTCTCACTGGTCCGTTTTTATTTATTTATTTATTTATTTATTGAAGACCAGTACTTTTTAAAGAGAAAAATGTAGGTGGGTTTCTGCAACAATAGCAAGAAAAAATCCTTTAGATGTATGGCCACCTTTTACGCCTTTTCCTTACCACTAAAATTTAAAAGAAATTTTTGACTTAGTGAATCGCAGAGTGCATCGATTAAATATGGAAAATTTTACTATTAAATTTTAGTGGTAAGAAAAAAGTGGAAAAGTTGGCAGCTATGTAGAAGTAAGTTTTGACGGAAATTATAAAAAATATATTTCTTTGAAAGAAAGTAGTGTTCCAGAAACGGACCGAGTGGGAAACCTGAATATGAGAAATGAAAAGTATGGTTAATATAGCCCAGTGTCAATGGTTAATAGGGTTAATATACCAAAGATGAAATTCTGTCTGCTAATACTGATAAATTACTAGATTATGGTAGAGAGTTGTTATGTAATTATCCTTGAGAGAGAACAGTGTCCAACAAGAAAAGGATTTATTTCCCAATTCCATCCTACTTTTTGCTGAAAATCACATTGGAATGAAGAGCTCTTTTGATCGTTTGAGACATAATGTTACATTTGTAACTCTTAAAAAGAGTGAAAATCTTAATATATTTTAAATGAAGAACCATTCTTGATGTGTAAATTGATCGTTTTAACCGGGTTCTCATTTTAGCTGTGCTCGCATTAAAAAAGTTCGACTGTACAAAACTAGAAAACTACCATAAAATAGGAATGACAAATTTTTATATGCACTTATAAAATCTTATACCGTACATGATTCTTATGAGTTATACTTAGAAAGATTTTCTCAATGTGCTAACAATAAAAAAACTAAAGGTTCCATTTTTGTACAACTAAAATTTACCGAGTGGTGATAATTGAGTTTTGTGAATTTTCAAAGTTTTTTGCTACTAAATATGAATTTGTTCATTATTTTAGTTAAACACTAAAACAGAGCCGAGATAGTCACCGCTAGCCCTCCTCCCCTCATCAACAAAAAAGTGAACACCACATACACGTTAAACACAAACTTGTCAAGAGAAAAACGAAAACGGTCATTCGACAGAAAATAATGTGTTCTTTCAATTTATGTTTTAAAAATAAGCTTAGGGTGTTGTTGTCATTGAAAATTTGTACTAAACTTCAAAAGTTTTAATACAAACGCCAAATTTTGACATCGGGACAATCCATTTCAAGTGGTCCAGCACTGGTTGCTTGACCATTTTCAAAAATCTGAAATTTTTTGTACAGCAACACTAACATGATGGATGTTCAAAATGACTATTATTTTAATTTTATTAATTCTTGTTTGTGCATAGCGGCCATCTTTGTTTCATCGTCTGCAGCAATTTTCTCAAATGAAGGGTTTACGGAATTCTAAATAACTCATAGTTTTTTTCTCCAATTCAAGTGCGGATTAAAACAATTTGTACAGAATACATTGGGCTAAAAATTTGGTAATGAAGTAGTTACCGAAAATAAATCTTTATTGGAAAAATTTCAGTTTTTTTTTCCGAAATTTGTCCGTTTAAAAGAAGAAATTTTTCTAGTAAGGAGAACTGTCAGCATGACATTTTTTTTTTTAGAATTAGTCTGAAAATACTTGTACTCATACGCCATGTTCCAGATTTGGGACTTGCTTTCTCTTCTCTAAAAAAAATCTCATATTTTTCAAAAATTTAAAAAATCGCACTTTTGAGGCTTTAATATCTCTGGTGGGGCACGAGATAAAAATATGAAGTTCTGGTTTCTGACAGTATTTTATGGTAGTGTTATGCACAAAAAATTTCGGAATGGAGATTTGACTACAAGCTGAGGTATGGTAAGGGCAACATGTCAAAACAATACTGCCAAATGATTGTTTTGCTATAGTCACAGGTAAGTTTTATCTCAGAGTGTCATTTTAATTAATTTATTTTTTTATTATCTTTAAATAATAGTAACAGATAATAAAGTCTTTTGCAAAGCTTAGCAAATAATTTAAAAAAATAATTATGCCTAAGACCTACATTTTGTAAGGTTTCAGTAATTTTTGTTGTAAGTAATTTTAGTAAATAAAAGAAACCTCGGCATTTTTACGTGAAGAAAAAAAAATTTTTATACAAGACCTGAGAAAAAAAGAATAGGAAAAGAGAAAAGCTGTTAATGTTGACATACTTGTTGAGACATGATCAAACGTGTCAAAACACAGTCCTGCTTGTTGGTTTAAAAACCACAATTTTAATGCTGCTTACCAGTTGCTGAAACTTGTTCCTACCAAAAGTATGTTCCTGTAAATGAAACATTTATACGATGTTACCATGCATCACCCTCAAGTAATTTTCAGAAAGTAAAGATATCTAAAGCCCTTTCAAAATTTATACTGCAGATAAATGGCATTGCTACATGATAAGAAGTAAGCTAGGCATTATTAATGAAGTGAGACTTGAACATAGTGATTTCAAAGTTCATATCTATGAGCCAGCAGGGCCAAGAACTTCAATCAAGTTATCAAGAGATGCCAAGACTTGGTTCCTACAGATAAAAGTTTGAGAAAGATCGCCCCTATGAAACTGACAACAGTAACTGGTCGAATTCGTAACATCTCGCCTAAATTCTGTGAAGATATTTCTAAGATCTTTCTGGAACATGTATAGTCTCTTAGTAAATTAAATATTTGTTATTACAATGTTTTCAACAAACCATAATTCGTGTGTAAATATTGTAATAAAACAGATAAATCAAATTCATCTTAAAGTACTATTAATAGCATTTATTGATATCTTTCCCTCTCTACATCTTAGCTTGTAGTCAAATCTCCAACTTTAAATTTTTTGCGCATAATAGTACCATAAAATACTATCAGAAGCCATAATTTCAGATTTTTTTTTCTCGCACCCGAACAGAGATCTCAAAGCCTCGAAAGTGCGATTTTTGACATTTTTGGAAACTTTGGGATTTTTTTTTTAACGAAGGGAAAGCATGACTAAAATCTGGAACTTGGCGTGTGAGTACAAGTATTTTCGGCCTATTTGAAAAACAATTATGTCATGTTGACAGTTTTCCTTGCTAGAAAAATTTCCTCTTGTAAACGGAAAAAATTTGGGAAAAAAAACTGAAATTTATGCTGAAATTTCACCAATATAAATATGTCAGCATTAACAGATTTTCTCTTTCTCTATCCTGTTTTGGTCTCAGATCTTGTATAAAAGTATTTTTTTTCTTTATGAAAAAGTGCTGAGGTTTCTTTTAGTTACTAAAATTAATTACAACAAAAAGTACTGAAACCATACAAAATGTGGACCTTAGGCATAATTACTTTTTAATTAATTGCTAAGCTTTGCAAAAGATTTTATTTTCTGTTACTATTATTTAAAGATAATAAAAAATAAATAAATTAAAATGACATTCTGAGATAAAACTTACCTGTGACGACAGCAAAACAATAGTTTGGCAGTATTGTTTTGACATGTTGCCCTTGCCATATCTCAGCTTCTAGTCAAATCTCCATTCTGAAATTTTTCATGCATAACACTAATATAAAATACTCTCAGAAACCAGAACTTCAGATTTTTATCTCGTGCCCCACCAGAGATTGCAAAGCCTCAAATGTGCGATTTTTGACATTTTTGAAAATTTTGGGATTTTTTTAGCGAATAGAAAGCAAGTCCCAGATCTGGAACATGGCGTGTGAGTACAAGCACTTTCGGCCTATTTGTAAAAAAAAAAATGTCATGCTGACATTTCTCCTTTCTAGAAAAATTTCCCCTTGTAAACGGACAAATTTTGAAAAAAAAAACTGAAATTTATGCTGAAATTTCACCAATAAGGATTTATTTTCCGAAACCACTCTATTACCAAATTTTTAGCCCAATGTATTCTGTACAAATTGCTTTAATCCGCACTTGAATTGAAGAAATACGCGAAATACAATCCCGTAAACTCTTCATGTCAGAAAATTGCTGCAGATGATGAAATAAAGATGGCCGCCGTGCAGAAACAAAAATTAATAAAATTAAAATAATAGTCATTTTGTACTTCCATCATGTTAGGGTTGTTGTACAAAAAATTTCAGATTTTTAAAAAATGGTCAAGCAACGAATAAATTATTTTCTGGACCACTTGAAATGGATTAACTCCATCATATTTAGGTACTTCGAAACATTTTACCTTAAAATATCAAACGGAAAGTTATTCAGTGAATTACTTTACGAATTATAAATATTTGACATTTGGAATTCCTAACGTTAAATTCATTTGCTGTCGATGCGAATCAGATTGCAATTACATTTTTGGTACTATAACTCAACAACAACTTGGCGGAATGAGTTGCAATTTTGGCTTCCGTATTTGAAACTTCTACAAATCGATTTATGTTAAAAAAGTTATGGATTGCAATTCCTATTTTCCCTCAAAAACTAATTTAAAAAAACTATATATTCGAAATAAATTGTGAATATAATTGTAAATTGTAACCTAGAAATATTTTAATAGAAATCGATTTTTAGAAGCTTCAAATATATTAATCAAACATTATAGCACATTCCGAGAGATAGTTCAAGAGTTACTCTTAAAAAAACTACCCACATTTCGATCTGTTTTGCAACAATTATAAATTAAATATTGGAAATTCCAAAATTTAAACCTCCAAATCTCCTAAAATATTTGACCGAATGACTTCCCGTTGGGTATCCTAAGCTAAACTTTTCCGAAAAACCAAATTTGATGTGAAAAGTAGGTGTTCTTATATATTTTATAGGAATTTGGTGAAAATTTATTATAGATATGAACCCTAAGCTTAATTTTATAACATGCATTTAAAGAAGACGTTATTTACAGTCGAATGACTATATCCGCTTTTTACTGGGACAATTTTGTGAATAAAATGTATGGGTGCTCCTCCTTTTTTTGTCCGACTGTGCTGTACATTTACAGTACAGAAGAGTCTATCTCAAAAGTTTAAAGACAACCAAAAAATATCGCTTGTTAAATAATAATAATAAATTAAACATAATAACGATATTTCTTTTTGAAGTTAAGTAACTTTTTAATTAAATCATATCAAAATAATTAATAATTACATTATAATGACTTAAATATACTTTTTTAAAATCAAGTATTATCCAGTGTTCTACTAGTATATGCACAGTGGAAGAAAATCTCTCATTTAACTCTTACATATGATGTTGTTTTTTATCATTATTTCCCTTGTTTCGGTAACATAAAATAAACGTTTTTCCTTTAAATCATTAGTTTTTGAAATGCCATTGGTTTCCAGAGAACACCGTTTTTTCCATATTGCCACTTAGAGTTCTTCAGTGAAGTCATATTGATCTCACTTTTTTGTAAATTTCGCAGTTTGAGATACTCGAAATATTTTAAACTGAATTTATGTCAGGGATTACATGTGTCCATTCTAAAACTTTAATATGATATTTTGTGTGAGAAAGGCATTGTATTAGGTTGAGCAAAAAGTTCTGGGAAATTTTTAATCTAATAGTTAGCATAATTTGTGTCGTATATAGGAGTACTAGTGGTATATTTATAGGAGTTCAGGAACTTTGGCTCCAAGTTGCCTATTGAACAGTATGATTTGCGTGTGTTGACCCGGTATTATTAGAGAAAAGGCCTAACGATTCTAAAAGCCGTGGATGAGATTAATAAGGATGAAGTTGCTGCAAACGGCGACAAACTTAGCCAGCAAATCCGGAATCTGGCAGAACTGTGGCAGAAAGTCGTGGAGTATGATGGTCTCTACTTTAAAGAATAGTCCTTGTTGATTTTGTTGTTAATTGGCGCATAACAACGCAATTTTCACAAATTTCCCAGAACTTTTTGCTCAACCTAGTATTATGTTAGTTGTGAGTTGAAACATTGCATTTCTGAAATCTCCATTCAGATCTTCCTAAAAAGGAAACATTGTTTTAGTGTTTCATGATACTTTGTTGAATGTCGTTTCCTACGGCGAAAAACAAGGGAGGTATGGCCACCTAAGCCAGTCGCCTTGCCCCTATTTTCCTACAAAACTAACAGAGACTTTCCATTTAGTCGCTTATTAAAGAAAGTACGTGAATGTTCCTAGTGATCATTCCTATAGCCATTCTATACTGCGGACTGTCCTAATTCCACCTTTATTTATCACTGAAAAATGCATTGGCAGGTTTGTCAAGACATATATATCCAATCCCAATCCAATTTGGCCTGTTTGTGATATGATTTTAGACATGTTTAACAACATGTTTTCTTTAAAACAATATTTTTGTATTTCCTGATGCGTCTATGCATTGTGTCCTTTGAGATATTTATGGCGATATAATTTTTAATTTGCCTTGAAGGCATATTTAATTTACACACTAAACTTAAAATTTTTCGATGAGTCTAAGGCTAATGTCAGACGGACGTCTTTTTGCACGCTTTTTTCCTTACTTATTCGGCTAATGTCAGACGGATGTCTTTTTCACGCTTTTTTACTTCACGTATTATCCCTACACAATGCCGCTAGCATTGTGAAGGGATAATATGTAAGTAAAAAAGCGTGCAAAAAGACGTCCGTCTGACATTATCCTAACCGGGGCCGTCGCGAAACAACTTCTTTCTCTTAAGGGCCTGCTACCAGACGAAAATGTCGAGCAAGATGGCGGCGCAAGTGATCTGAGTAGCAAACGAAATAGGTCGGATAGTTGTATGTTTGTATCTACTAAAAAACAACTTTTCAAAAGTAAAAAAAAAGCCAAGCAAAAAAAAAAAAAAAAAAAAGAAAAGAAAAAAGGGGAAAGTTGTGGCTAAAAAATAGTGTGATATCAAATTTCCAAGCTAATATTATGGTACTTATTTAACATTTTTTATTAAAAATTTACCATATGTAAGTCGAGTACCTAAGTATGCGTTGATAGAAAGCCTTTTCTCCTTTACTTAATACATCATAACGTGTTTCTGAAAATGAATTTTTTTTAATTATGCATGATGGGCTTGGCGGCCATCTTTCCATATTTTACACAATTTTCTAAGCACACAAGTACATTGTTAAGATCGGAAATTCGAAATTGTTGCTAAAGCAAACATTTTATGCTTTTAATTTATGGAAATGAGTGCCTAGAAATTTGTGTCTTAAAATAAAGTTGAAGTAACTTCAGGTTTTATCTTATGATTCTCTTTTTTCGGAGGGGGTTAATTAATTAGTTAAAGCAGTAAAAATCAATTTGTTTTTCTTTTCTTCAAAATAAAAGACTTTCTTAATTTATCTGTCTGTAGCCAAAACTAGAAGTTCAAAATTGTTAATAATGCAAACATATTACGAGCTTGTCTGCTTAGAAGTTTGTGTAAAATATGGAAAGATGGCCGCCAAGCCCATCACGCATAATTAAAAAAAATTCATTTTCAGAAACACGTTATGATGTATTAAGTAAAGGAGAAAAGGCTTTCTATCAACGCATACTTAGGTACTCGACTTACATATGGTAAATTTTTAATAAAAAATGTTAAATAAGTACCATAATATTAGCTTGGAAATTTGATATCACACTATTTTTTAGCCACAACTTTCCCCTTTTTTCTTTTCTTTTTTTTTTTTTTTTTTTTTTTTGCTTGGCTTTTTTTTTACTTTTGAAAAGTTGTTTTTTAGTAGATATCAGTTCTTTTTTTTAAACAGATTATATATAATTGAAATAATTCTACTCGCTAAAATTAGTCCTTGTATAGCCTTTATAAGTAGGGAACAAACACAATAGTATACACTTTCTTTACCTATCATTCATTTTTTAGAGTAATTAATAATTTAAAACTAAGGAAAGTCAATTTCTTCTTTCAAAGTATCAGTCTTTCTCAATTTATATCGCCTTAAAATTTTCTATGAGGGATGAAAATTTAGTAAAAATCAAATAGAGTCAAAATAAAATATATATTTACAGTTAGTCTGTCAGTTAATTGTTTGTTCTAACTTTTTTTTGCTGACGGTTTTGCAAAATAAATTTATCTTTACAAATACCTACGGAAAATCCGAGAATGAAGCCCCGCAGGCATCTAAAGAATCGAAGATCTGTCTAAAGAAGTAAATCTAGCAATTCTAGACATGATGATGAAACATTTTTGATAAAAAAAATCTAAAAATTTAAAGATGTAAACTGTACATATAACTTCATCTTCATTTAGATCGTGTTATAGAGAAGAAAGAATAAATATGTAATTTTACTCAAGTCTGTTTATCCATACCTATTTGCATAAATGTGAGAATATAATTTCGTATAAAAATTCCCGTAAATTGATTATATTTAATAGTCTATTATTAAAGCCGCATAAACATTAGAATAAAATTTTTTGCAGTTAAAAATTGCCTGAAATCTATAGTCTTATCGTTCGTCAAATTTGTTATATGTTTTTTTTAATACCCAGACACCTTTTCTAAACTCTGACCAAAGATCACAGAAATACTGAAATTATCCAAATACTTATACCTTTCTATCGTATTTCTTTTTTTGAGTGGGGGGAGGGGTGAGGAAGGGCGCTTAAGAACTTCGTTTTGTTCTTAGAATTCTGAATTAATCATTGAAAAGATCTGCCTACGTAAGTCTTGTTGCAGAATTTTCATTAGGTAAGAGTTGCATCAACTTATACATCATGTGAATATATTAAATTACTTTTGTAAAATACTAGATGGGAGCCATTGATATTTTCAGAGCATTTGCCTACATTTTAAACTTAAATTATTTACAACTATTCATTAATTTTCTATACGAATTAAAGAAGTCGTTGTTTCCATGGCAACTGTACCTTTCACTATTGCTTGTTTGTTTGATTGAACACATATATATCAGATCACGTGAGGATCACGGCGGGATTTGAACCCGCCCCCACCTACGTTCTCAAGCAATTAGCGGCGTGGTGTCTTATCCACTCAGCCACGGTGGGCCACTATTGCTTTATCTAATACCCAGATACTCAAATTTAACCAGCTGCGCTTAGAATCATGCTCATAACAGAGTACATTTATATGTAAGAGTGGTGACACATATGCACAAGTCGTGTACTCATATTCAAGTTTTTGTCCAAAGTACAGTAACTCAGTTTTCATTAATAGACGTGGAAGATTTCGATTAAACTAACCAAAAAAGTTTAAAAACATTGGCTTTCTGATTTCATTTTATGCAAAATCGTCTTAACCAACCAAAGTTAATGTCCGGGATCCAGAGTGTTTACTGCAAACATAAAAAAAGTTTTCAAAAATGCAGGCTTCTGATTGATCAATCTCATCGCGCTAATAGCGTGAAATCTATCTTGATCCCGGTCTATTCAACGTCCTTTAAATATTCGAGAAAGCCTTGATAAGTCAGGAAAATATCACACAAAGCAGGCAAAACAAAGAAGAAAAATCATTCATTGGCTCGTTCATATCCACGAGCCAATGAATGATTTTGTTCCTTTGCTTTGCCTGCTTTGTGTGATGTTTTTGTGACGCGTGTCAAGACTTTCTCAAATATTTAAGGAGCGTTTGTTTATTTCACCACCATGAAGCTATGAAAGGAGAGGAGCAGACATGTCAAACTTCCCGTGTGAAAAACTACATAAAGAAAACGAGTTCTTTCCCCCTCTTCTGCCCTTTTCTCTCTTGATTTTGACCGATAGCAGCCCATTTAGCAGTCTCCATAGCAAGATGCAGCTATATATGGCGGACGCAAGGGGGAGGGTGTTAGCGTGACCAATGACATAATAGGCCAGTTTATGACGTTTAAAAGTCACACGGAGTTGGATCATCTTTACACGATGATTAGTACAAAGCGGTGCGCCGATTTTTTTTGTGTCCATTGCCGTGTACAGATAATCAACTCCGTGTGACGTGATGAGCTGGCCACACTTAGGAACAGCTTCAAATGACGTCATCTACTTCGAGGCAAACGAAAAAGGACAGGCTACCGCGGCGCTACAGCGTCTAGAATATATAGTGTGGAAATCCAATCAGTCGATCACAGCGATATCTGCAGGATATTTCCCAAAACTCCAAGACAATTTGGTCTAGACGCTGTAACATTTTTTTTAAAACGTTTTATTAACTTACATTTGACCTGTGTGCTTGGCGTCAAACCCGCTGTAATAATACGATGTTTACTTTGAAATTTGAAAATATATAGCAGATGTCGCTGCGATAATCTCCCTGGATTTCAGCGTCAGTGCACATTTAAGGGATACACTTTTTAGCGGTTCTTGGATAGCAAATTTCCACATTATGTATTCTAGACGCTATGGCGGTGCATTACACATGTCTCTTTCTTCTTAAAAAAATATCCTGCAGATGTCGATGCAAATGACTGTTTGGAATTCGACATCGTTGTACATTTAAGGGATTCAATACTTTCGCGCTTTTTTAAGTATTGCTGGGATAGTCGATTTCTGCAACATATAATCTAGACGCTATAACGGAGCTATAGTTTCTAGAAGATATAGTTTAAAAATCGGCTTATTAAAAAAGTGCTAAAAATTGTATCCCATAAATGTTGAACGAGGCTGAACGACGAATGTCGATTACAGCGACATATGGTAATTCCAACATGACTATTTCAAAAGAAAATGTTTCGCTCAGAGAAGATCTAGAAAATGTTGCTCCTATCGACATTTGTCATTCAGTATTTTTCAATATTTATGGGATTCAATTTTTAGCACTTTTTAAAGAATTACTGGAATAGCCGGTTTCCACACTGTGACCGTGATCTAGGTAGATTTTTCTGTGTTATCGTAACGAGATTGACCAATCAGAAGCCAGAATTTTTGCTAACTTTTCACTGTTTGCAAAATTGTACCTGGATACCGGCCTATATTTCTAGACGCTATAACTGAGCTCAGGAATAGTACAGAAAGCAAACTCTCTATTTTGATACATTAAGGCCGGGATCTAATTAGGAACAAGTGTGTCTCTATAACGAAGTAGCGACATACGGCCAATAAATGTTTATTGGTAAAAGTGATAAAAACAAATCGTTAAAGTTCTTTACGAGCATGCCATTATCGCCAGGTTAATGCATGCTGAATTATTTCCCTAGTCTAATAGAGATCGTCCATGCGCGTATCTTCTAATGGAGGATATTCCAAATATGGGTTCGAGGCTGAAAAAGTCACGTGGTACCGGTAATTTACCCAAAGAATTTCTAACTGATAGAAGGGAAACAGGAAACTACACTGTTAAAAATATCGTGAAAAATTACCTCGGTTCTTACAGCTTCTCTATTTTCTGACCAATGAGAACGCTACATAAACGCCTATGAAGCGTTCTCATTGGTCAGAATACAGATAGCCTTTAAAAACAGAGGTAATTTTTCACGATATTTTTAACAGTGTACTACTGCTTTCTCCCATGAACTATTTCATTGGCTAGCGGGGATTTACATTACGTAGACGGAGACTTCCCTTCTTTACGCTAGACGTTCTTGCCTTGACCATGTGATCATAACGTAGATTGAATATCCTCTATTCAAGAAAGCGAATTGCCGTACTTTCGACAAAAGCTTGAAATGAGCATGTCTCCTGTGCATATATCACCACTCTTATGTATAAAGGCTCTCTGTTATGGTGTTGTTTCTGATACAGCGCCTAGAATACCTAGTGTGGAAATATGCTATCCAAAGAGTTCTAAAAATTTGTATCCCTTAAATGTGCGACGATACTGCTAAAATTTCAAGTGTCGATCGCAGCGACATCTGTGGGATTTTCGTATTACTATTATTACATTGTATATACTAGCAATTTCTTGCAGTTGTAGAAAATATCCTGCAGATGCCGCTGCGATCTGCCTATTACAGCAGTATCATTGCACATTTAAGGGATACAATATTTTAGCGCTTTTTTAAGTATTACAGGGTTAGCCGATTTCAACACTATATATTCTAGGCGCTATAGTTTCTGAGCGCTGTTGGTTAAATTTCGATATTCGTGTTTTAGAGTGAGCAATAGAGAAAAGTACTAAAACTATTGAAACAACAACTTCTTTAATATTGAAATGTATAGCAAAGGAGTTCAGAATCAATGCCTTAAATAGTTTCGAATACGCACTGTTGTTATGACATCAATACCCTTCCTGGATGTGGAAATGCAAAATTGTGTTCAACATAATTGGCCGCAATCTAGATAGATTTTTCGCTGTTAGCGAAACGAGATTCATTAATCAGAAGCACTTTTGCGAACTTTTCGCTGCTTGCAGCAATGCAGGCTATTGATTGGTGAATCTCGTTTCGCTAACAGCGAAAAATCCATCTGGATCCCAGCCTAAATTTCTGCACTTCATCCATGGCACTAAGAAAATGACTCAAAACTTTTATGACATAGACCGGGATCCAGAAGCAGCAAAAATTCTCAAACATTCTGGCTTCTGATTGGTCAAACTCATTTCGCTAACAGCGAAAAATCTATCTGGATCTCGGCCATAATTTTCTTCGATGAAATCAATGCAAAAGGATAATATAAAAAATTTTAAAAGACTTCTAAAATGATTTGGCGGGTTTATCGCTGTTTGGCATAATTTATAAACTTTAAAATTAATTAACAGTTTTTCGCTAATTAAGAATAGAAAATTTGTGTTTTTAAAGCTGAATTTTACAAAAGCACGTAGATTGAGTAAATATCTGTCCAAAAATGCAATCCTTACTTTTTTATGTCCATTATTTAAGTCTCTACCTTGATTGAACCATAAATTGTGACGAAGAAAATAAATAGATCATTTTCAGTATCTCGACGTTATTTTAAAAAATCTATATCTCTGTTTATAATTAATTTATGAGGATGCATTTGGTCTCAAATTGAAGATATTTTCCATTAGGTCCTTCTGGTTTTGGTTTTATTTTTCTGCGATGATTGGTTCTTTTGATATGGGAAATTTTACGCTGGCATGTTTGGTTGATTTTACATGGAGAAGTTGTCATCAGTATAATAAGCAGTTACGGTGTCTTGCGTTTTATTCTTGGCGTTTGTTTGTTTGGCGAGGTTAGCATTTTTTTTCAGCTTGGCTTGGCAGAACGACCGTCCTGCTTGATCCAAAAACAGTACTAGAAATTTCCGTTTTAGAGTATTTTGTTGAACAATTTTTGGCTAATTTTAGATCTGTTTGACTCATAGATTCAATAATGAAACAGAGAATGGTCATAAAGCAGGTGCTTTTCTTTTCCTTTGATTCAAAATATCTTTAAATACATTTGATTCGTGGTTTTTATCGGAGATTTTAACTTGAAATATACATTAATGATAGAAAAAATCATACATGAAAATTATCAACTTTATCATGAAAAAATAAAAATACAAAAATTGTTAAAGTACTGGGATTCATGGTATTTTTCGGAGAGTTTAACTTAAAATATACACTTATGGCAGGAGAAATCATGTATTAAAATAATACAATTTTAGCAGATAATGATTAAATTTCCCTTTAAAAATAAGTATGTCTTAATTTAAAAATAAATATGTCTTAATTTAAAATTATAAATTTCAGGATTGATATTACATAAAATCATAAATAAAGATATTATTTTTTTTTAAACAAGTAAAAGAAAAATTTTATTTATCAATTAAATTTTTTATTTTAGAATGAGATTGCCCGAACAAAGTGTGTAAGTACATGATATAGGCAGATAGTGCTAAAATAAAATGGCTCCAGGAAATGTTATTATTTCTGATTGTAAATGCTTTTAAAATTTTTAAAAACTAATTAATCAGAATTGCTAAAGTACTTTCTTAAAATTCCGAGAGCCCAAAAAACTTATTGTACAACTCACTATTGAAAAGACTGAAATTTTATGTCTGGATTTCATAAGTAAATGCAAGTGTGGAAACGAATGTTGCTATATATTTAAGGAGGCAGTTTACCTTTTCAACATTTTTTTTAATTAAAAAAAAATGGTTCAAATGGTGCAATAACTCACTGCATTTCAATGTTTAACTAAAAGTACATTTTTAAAAAAAAGTGTTTTTTAACTGCATATTTAGTTAAAAATTTAAAATAGTTTTAAAAAATTTGAATTTTTTTAAAATGCTACTTTTTTAAATATTAATATTTTTGCCCTTTCTTTTAAGATTTTCAAATGTGTATTTCACAAGACTGCTCATGGAGTTTTAGATATATCAAATATCACATTTCATATAATTTTTATAATATATCAGTATATATAATTTTTGTAATATATCAGCAACAGTGAAATCTAACACATCTTCATGATACATTTATTTAAAAAACAAAACAAAACAAAAAAACATGAAGGATAATTCCATGCTCAGATTTTTCACATATATAATAAAGAACATGCAGAAAAAAGTTTAAATCTATACCTGAAATTCAAAAAAGGCCTTAGCTTTTTTAAAACATGAAAGAGAAAAAAAATATAAACATCCGCCCCCTCCCCCCCCCCCAAAAAAAAAAAATTGGCTGTTTCTGGGTAATTGCGCTGGGTTTATTAATAAAATGTACAATATCTGGCGTTATAATCGACGTATGGGTAAAAATGAGGCTTCAAAATATTCACAATGAAATAGACTTCCATCTATTATTTAAAAAAGAAAATCGATTTTTTGGTCAATTTTCAGGTGAGCTCTGTCCCTTAAATTATGTGTTTGTCTGGAATTGCAAATCTATATAATAAAAGCCTAAGTCATGTGACTGTCATCAACAGTTCCGGGTTGACCGCTTCACTTTTTGTATGCCATGTGGCCAATTTGGTAAATTAATGTTAGCCGGGAGCAGGTGAGAAATCGCAAAAAAATTGTAAATATCATGTCATCAGTATAATAATAGCCCATTTTATGCGACTGTCATAAAAAAAAAAATCACGTGGTAAATTAAAACAAAGCATTGATTTTGAAATTAAATGTCATGGTTTATGGTATTATTTATTACTTTTCTTTTTCTTTTTTCTTTTTCTTTTTTTTTTTTTAGTAATAATTGAGAGTCATAAATTTTAAATATTTCAGTTTTAAATTAGAGTTATGCATTTTAAATAAAGTGACTGAAAGTACTATATTTTAAATGAAATACAAAAAAATACGACTGGAACAATGTTTGGTGATTTATCACCTGCGCCCGGATGACATAAAAATGCCGAGTTCAGGATTTTTGTATCAGAATCTTCGGATTTGGCGAAGGATTGAGCAAATAAATTAAATTATGCATAAAAGTAACGTGATACTATGCTTAGCATATGTTTAAGGGAGACCAAACTGATCGCCAAGAGCGGCTAGTATAATAATAAAAGAAATAACTATACAGAAGTCCAAAATGACAACAGAAAACTCACTTTTAATAAAAGATAATCACATGTATTAACAAACATGTAATAGTCATTGATAAGTTTCCAGATATTTCAACTTCCTTTATATTGTCTGTTTAAGTGAGATTATTTTCTATGCAACATTGAATACCATATATTTTTTAAATTATTTGTAAGTACGTACTTACTGTTAGGGAAAAAGGCTATTTTAGTTGTAATACCTACCAACAGAATGTGTATTTTAAGTTATGCCTACATTATGAAAATTAAAATTTTTATTGATAAATAGAATTTTTGTTTTAATTGAAATTGAATTGTTTTAAAAAAATGAACATTTTTATTTATGAGTTTATGTAATATCAATCCTGATATTTATAATTTTAAATTAAGGCATTTTAATGTAAGAAATTTTTAGAGGGAAATTTGATTATTCGTTGTTAAATTGTGTAATTTTAAGACTTGATTTCTCCTATCATAAATGTATATTTCAAGTTAAACTCTACGAAAAATATGAATCTCAATTCTTTAATTATTTTTGTATTTTCATTTTTTGCTGCTAAAGTTGTAATTTTAATGTATGATTTTTTTCTTCCATAAATGTATATTTCAAGTTAAAATCTTCGATAAAACAGCGAAATAAATGTTTTTGAATATATTTTAAATCAAGGAGCAAAAAGAAGCAAAAAGAAAAAGAATTAGGAACCTGTATAGTGACCCTTTGATGTTTAATTATTGAATGTATAATTCTAACAGCCACAACAAAATATTTAAAAACGGAAATTTCTCGCACTATTTCTGATGCACACATAAAACTATTCGACTTGGCTCGTTTGCTAGCTCAGATCTCTTGCGCGACCCATCTTATTCTTGAAGCAGGCCCGTAGAGAATAAAGTTGTTTTGCGACGGCTCCGGTCTAACCCTCTGTTGCATTTTAAGTCCGCATCTCATTGCCAGAGAACTTGCAGGTAATTTGGAGCGAGTACTTGATAAAAGATGAAAGTTAGAAGCATAGAATTTCTACCTTACTTGATTATAAAATCATTCACCTTCTAGCAAGAGGATTTGTAACCTAGGACTTTTGCCACTTGCAATATTTTTATGAAAAAATGAGGTTCTTGATATAAGCTACGATTTACACACACACACACATATATATATATATATATATATATATATATATATATATGTACTTTTTAAATATAAAAAAATAATTGGCAGACGAATTTGCTGGTACTAAATACATGGCAGGAGTCTTCAAAGTTAAAATTGGTCAAGTTAAAAAAAGTAGCACCATCTAGTGGTATCTTCCAAAACTGCTTATTCTGAGTTATAAAAATTTGTTTAAGGAGTTATAGAACACGGAATTATTAAATCTTCAATTTATTACCTTTTTAGAATTTTCCAACATAACCGAAAAGTGTTTATGAATTGGGTTTGTCTGACCGTTTGTGTGTCTGGCCGCCTTTCCATGCTCTAACTCGAGTAAATATACTCGGATTGCCATGTAATTGATATACGTTATTGAAAATTGTCATGGAAAGTTCGATATTGAAAATGAAGTGTGTAGCATTTATGGTTAATTTACAGGAGCGCTCAAAATAATTCCGTTACATGAACAACATACAATAAAATTAAGGCAATCCGAGTGTTTTTAATGGGAGTTAGAGCTCGGACAGACGGACAGACAAACCGAAATTATACACACTTTTCAACTATGTTGGAAAATGTTAAAAATATCTTTCTGTTTATCTGTGGTGCTTTACCGACTCCCATTCGTTACATTACATATTGTTCTCTAACATCTCATTGCACATCCATAAATCACCAAATATATCATATAGTTTTTGGTTTCCATACATCATCAGCATACATTTTCATGTCAACAAAATTATTAATTTAATGGAGATTTTAGAATGCAATCAGTATGTTTTTGAAAACACAACAGGCTCATAACTTTCTATACCTCTATTTTGTCATGAGGATTATTTTGATTAATTTCATGCTTTTTTTCCATTTTGCAATTTTGAAATATATCTTTCATTATTATACTATATTATTACACATAATAATTGAAATGATTAAATACGCCCGAGAAATAGTAAATCTGAATTTAATTCTGAATTAAATTTTTTTATTCCCATTGTTAACAAGGCGTAACACAAACATAGTGAAAAAGTATCCAGCACAGGGTTCGAAGCCTGGTCTGGATAACTTTCCCCTCTGTTGGGGTTACGCCTTGTTAGCAATGTGAATAAAAAATTTACGTAAATAAATTCAGATTTATATTATTATATTTGATATTTCTTATTTTCATAAAATACTTTATTTTTTCATAATTATAAATGTCATTTAACAATTGAAATCTCTGTAAAGTCTACATTAGCAAGATCTGTTTTCATAATTTTTAACACTAGAACGCCCAGAAGGAGTCTATTCGACTCCGACCAGACACTGTAAAAAAAGGACTAAAATACGGAAATACTACTGGCAATCTAGACGCCAGTACTATTTCCGTATTTTAACGGAACTTTTTCCCGGTATATTACAGAAAAATTTCCGATAAATTAAAAAAAAAAAAAAACGGAAAATTTTCAGTTATTTACCGGGAAAAAATTCAGTTAAAATACGGAAATAGTACTGGCGTCTAGATTGCCAGTAGTATTTCCGTATTTTAGTCCGTTTTTTTTTTACAGTGTATGATTAAATGTCAACTGGCACCAGAAATTCTTTCATACAATAAGTTAAATTTAAACCAAGCAGATTTACGTTAAATAAATCGGTCAAATTTTAAATTCTGGTGTCAAATATATTTGTGAAACTTGAGTAAAATTTCCGGGCGTTTTAGTGTTAATATATGTGCACCGTAATTATTTATGCAGCCTAAGTATACAAACCTTTCTGACCAATGCATCAAACGCCTTGACATGTAAATAAAAAATGCCTGCCCAGGCTTCTGAGTCATAAACATCACTGCCTATACTTGCGATTTTTTGTCACTAGTACTTCCGTAAGGAAATCATCGAATTGTTCGTAGATTTCTTTAATTAAATAAGACGGAAATTTCTCTTTGAAATTACTAGTGACAAAAAAAATCTTGGAAATTGGCAGCTATGCATAAACCTTTCAGTGGTTTGTGTCTCCGTGACTGACGTTCCGGCTTATTTTTAAAAACTAAGCTTTACTCAGCTCAAGAATTTTTAATCAATGGTCATTAACAACTACGTACCTCTCTCCCATTTCTAAATGTTTCCGTAATGTTTTTTAATAGTTTCATAAATGTTATCATGAATGTGAGAAATAAATGCATTATTCAATTATATAAGGAAAATAACATTTTTCTTTATTGAAAGAAAATAACATTCAACAAATCCCCAAACATTTGAGAACATTTGACGTATCGCGATATGTAGTTCATAATGTTTAAAAATAAATTATATACATTTAACAAATGTATTTACAGAAAATGTAGATGTTTTACATCACATAGAGCTTTCGTTCAAGGCTCCTTTACTTCCTCCAAAACGAGATTTTTGAAACAAAGAAACTCCATGTTTCCGGCTCATAACCAAGTTTATTGTTACAATTCCTAAAAATAATCCCAAAAGTAGCATTCCTATTGTCAAAGCTATAACGCTACCTGCAACAGAAAATATACAATTATAAATATGAATAATACAACTGCTGGAAATTTTAAGAATTTTATGTAAGTTATTATTTTATGCATTTAGTAAAAAAGCTAATACTGACAAATTATAAACTAAATGTTGGAGCAATACTTGTCTAATTCCTACATTGACGAAAAACTGAAATGAATAAATTTCGATTTCCTCTTTAAAACATACTTTCCTAAAATATCATAAAAGAAATAAAAGAAAGTAGAATCAACATCATTCATAATAACATATAAGTGTATGATACCTTCGTGATATCCTTCAAATCCAGCTGTTCTTGGTCTGTCGCCAGCAAATACGTTCAAACCATTAGGTTCAGGTTTCAGCGTAACAGTCTGAAAAGATAATTATTTTCAGAATATATGTCTCTTCGTCCAATTATAATTAAAATATCGAAACTCGCCATTTTGACGAATTTTCAAATTTCTTACTGAAATTTATAACAGATTCTTATGTATTTTTGGGGGGTGGGGGGATGGTGAGGATTTATTTTCGCTTTGGAAAGAAAGAACAGCAACTCAATATACTAATTTAATAGATATTAAACACATTGTTTTCGGAATTTTGTTTAAAATACCTACATTCACCGAAATCCATCAAATGACGCGTTCATAAAATAAATTATAAAACGATTAAAAAAAAAACAGGAAATTATTTTTTTTTTTTTTATAAAATACTTACACAATGATTTATTATACTTTTACTTAAATGTTTTACGATTTTTTCTTTCTTTTTTTTTTTTTTTTGTATGTAATAATATACCATTTTTCATATAGTAAACTGCCGCTATTGTATTTAGTCATTTATTATTAATTTTTATTTATGTATTTAGCTACCTTCCCATAAATGTTTTGTTACTGAAGAAAATTTTTTTTATACATCTACTAAAAAATGTTTGCTGCAGCGAAATATCTTAAGTGAATTAACATTCTTTGTAAATTTTGTGGACTGAAGCAAATTTTTCGCAATTGCTTAGGGAAGTTGGTTATTTTAACCCTCTGTCTACCAGAAGGGTCCAATGGACCCGACATGTACATTCAAAATATTTATTCAAACCAGAAATTTCTTCAAAAAAAAACTAAATTTATAAATCAGACAATAATAAGTTAAATAAACAAATTAAATAGTTTTAAGTAAAAATTCTGGTGTAAAATGTTTTTATAAAACTTGAGTAAAATTTTCGGTAGCTCTAGGGTTAAAATAACATTCATAAATGCCTTTTATATATGTTCTCTTTTATTTCTCTTCAATTCAATTCCAAACTACAACTATATACAGCTCATATTCAAAATATTAGAATAATTACTTTTGTTTTACAAACTGAAAATATCGTTTGACAAATTTAATGTCTTTTTATGCAAATATGCAAACGGTATTTTTATTAAGAACTTATTGTTGATTAAGCTTATTTATTATCTTAAAATTAATATCATTTTTGAAAAGATTAATTGAAAAAAAAATTATTTTGAAAAGTCAAAATATTGAATACTTATTCAAGTGGTTCAAAATATTAGAATATTTTACATTAATTCTCTTAATTATTACCAATTCATAACTGGTGGCATCATAGATTAAATTAAGACGATTTTATTTAAAATGAATATTCTCTTCGCAGTTTGTTTGCTTTTTCGTTTTAAAATGGGTCGTTTGAGTGATATTCCTGAATCTATTAAACTTAGGATGACTGATTTGTGTTGGCACGGTAAAAATCAATGTTATATAGCGAATTTTCTACACTGTTCGCAATCAAGCGTTAATAAAATACTAACACAATATTTAAAAAATGGAAAATTTCAAAATAATCGACGAAGTGGCGGCTGAAAACCAAACGCATCTGCTAGGGCTGACAGGAAACTGAAGCCTATAGCTAAGAAAAACCGTTTTAAAAATGTGCGATTCTTGCACCGAAAATGGAAAGAAGAAGGAGTTGAAATTTCTACATCGAGAATATTAAGACGTCTTCATAAATTTAAGTTTGAATCTCGTGTACCGAAAACAAAACCTCTCATGACTGCAAAACAAAAGTGTGTAAGATTGAATTGGTGGAAATGAAGACGTTTATAGAGCGAAGAATATTGAAAAAAACATATTAGTTAGTGATGAAATGATGTTGTATACAGACAAAACATACTTTCATCACTAAATAATATATTTTTCCAATCTTCTTCGCTCCATAAACGTCTTTATTTAGACCAATTGAATCTTATATGTTTTTGTTCTGCAGTCATGAGAGATTTTGTTTTCGGTATACGAGATTTAAACTTAAATTTATGGAGACGTCTTATGCTCTCGATGTAGAAACTTCAACTCCTTCTTCTTTCCATTTTCGGTGCAAGAATTACACACTTTGGAAACGGTTTTTCTTAGCTATAGGCTTCAGTTTCCTGTCAGCCCTAGCAGATGCGTTTGGTTTTCGGCCGCCATTTCGGCGATTATTCTGAAATTTTACATTTTTTGAATATTGTGTTAGTATTTTACTAATACATGATTGCGAATAATGTAAATAATTCCCTATATAACATTTATTTTTATCGTGCCGATACAAATAAACCATACGAAGTTTAATAGATTCAGGAATATCACCCGCACGACCCATTTTAAGACGAAAAAGCAAACAAACTGTAAAAAGAACACCGATTTTAAATAAAATCATCTGAATTTCATCAATGATGCCACCAATTATGAATTGGTGATAATTAAAGGAGAATTAATGTGAAATATTCTAATATTTTGAACCACTTGAATAAATATTCTAATATTTTGACTTTTCAAAATATTTTTTTCAATTAATCTTTTCAGAAATGATATTAATTTAATATAATAAATAAGTTTAATCAGCAAAAAGTTCTTAATAAAAATATCGTTTGCATATTTGCATTAAAAGATGTTAAATTACCAAACGATATTTCCAGTTTGTGATAAAAAAATTAATTATTCTAATATTTTGAATACGAGCTGTAGTTAAATACTGTTAGGATACAATTATGCAAAGTATAAACATTTCCAACTGAATTGCTTTCCGATTATTTAACCTATAACAATCAGAATGTTTAACAGAAAATCCTCTTGAGTAGCTGAATGTGAATTAACAACAAACAATAGGTAGCGTTTAACTATTATTTATTCTAACCACACAATATTTATTTATTTAATCCAACCATAAATTTATATTATTAAAAATTATGTTTAGATGCATTTTTGTAAGTATGATTAAAAATATATAATTTTCTAATGTGTTCAGTCGAATATTAAGCTATCACAAAAATAATCTAACGGCCCAGTTTCTAAATACTTTTTATAGGATGTAATTAAATAAAGAATTATATCATTAAATTTATAAGAAGTTTATGAAGCATTTCTCCAATTAATACCAGATCACCTCCTCATAATACCAGAATGGTAAACTACCTTAAATATTATATTTATCATAGAATAATTGTTAATATTTTTTCATTAAAAATCAGTTTTTATGTATAAAAAATTAATTGTTTACAACTTTAATCCTCCAATGTGTACATTTTGTTTAAAAATAACAGTTTGTTTTTCATCAAATGTATTTTGTATATGGGGCATTCTCACAATCTTTTGACTTTCATGTCCCTGAATAATAATTTTTTATTTAATACACTTTTTTGTGGGTTTTTTTTTATTTCATATACTTGGGAACATCCCAATGCATGATTGCACAACAATATTAACGAGACAAATAAGTTTTGGACGATGTTGGGGGTCCAAACACATGGAAAACTCATCTACCGTCCCTTGTCCCTGATGGTGATTTTGAAGTTTGGAGCTATCTGGATAAAATTGATTCAATAAAAATAATTCGATGTAATTTTTTTCTGAAACTGGAACTATTATTTTATATAAATATGTAGCTAAAAATTAACCTGTACACATTTTTAGGGTTGTTATTATTTTTTACACTCTGTCCCTGAGTTTTAGATTTTTTACCATCCCTCTTCTAAAATGATACAGAAAATCACCTCAGATGCAGCGACAGACATTTTCAAGTTTTTGCTCATACAGAAGTATGCTAGAGAAAGAATATATAAAATTCTTTGAGAAGAAATTTACTGCAGAATATAAATCAGCATTTAAATATCAATTTCAAGCACCGTGGCTTTATTGGTAGTCTTACCGTCCCCAAGGATTATTCCTGCACTTTTCGAGGTAAATTAAAAAAAAAAAATTAATCCAATGTTAACAACTGTTTCTAAAAATCAATGAACATTGTGGCTATCACTTAGTCTTAACATGATTTTACTAAACATAGGTGGTAATTTTCCTTACCGTTCCGTCCTTACCGTCTCCTTTTTTACCATTTCGTCCCTTTTTTTTACCTTACCGTCCCTTCTTTAAAACCCCTTTAAGACAATGTTATACAAAAATTCTGTATTAAAACTATTACATCTGTATTATTTCTTATTTGAATATCCTGTGGGTACTATGCAAATTCATTATAAGTAAAAATTTAGAAAAAAATAAAAAGTTATAGGGGTAAAATGGTAAGGAAAAATTAAACTCGCAAGTTTAATTTAAACCTCAGTTAAATAAAAAAAATTTCGCTGCTGACCATTTTTTCTTTATTTTGAATCATTAAGGCATTCGTCTATCAGATTAAAATGTTATTTTAGCAAGTTTAATTTCGCCAGATTTTTTCCCCCAAAAGTCAAAAGATTGTGAGAATGCCCCATATATTTGTGTACATTCAGTATATTCATCATCAAAAACTAGAGAATGGTCTCATATTGGAACCCAAAACTGATATAATCAATTTTGAGAGTGAGTGCATCAATGATAGGATCTGCACATACAATTAAATAAAATAGATGATGCATTCAAATATCTGCCTAAATAATTATGTTTATATTAAAAAATAATTGTTAAATTAAATATGTTTGCAGCTAACGTAATCATCTCTCTTAATATCGATTTCAACAAAATGAAATATATTTTACACTGGAGAAAGGTCAATGTTTGTATTTTTCTAAAAATCGCCATTCTTTTATAATTTAAAAATTCTTTGACCATGTTTGAAAACTGATATTTATTATTATTTTTTTTAACTTCGCATACATTTATTGTCGATTCAAAAGATTAATCGTACTTTGAAACAAAAAAATATATATCATTTAAGTTGAGATTATGTTAATATACTGGAAAAAAATTAGATGATTTACATGTACCTTATAAACTTTTCTCCCATACATTTGTAGATGTCCACATATCGCGTGAAGAAAAAGGAAATAAAAGTTAACATTAGAGAAAAGATAATACGATTTCTATTTTATGGCATTCAAAACTTTGCATGGTCTGAATAAAAAGCGAATTTTGGCAAACTGTTTTCTATTTGCCAGAAGCATGTCAACTATCTTAGAAAGATAGAAAAAAATCTGAGTGCTCTTAAAAATTGCAATAATAGTAATAAAACACGGATTCACAATTTTTACCTATCAAGAAAACTACATCAAATGTCTTAAAAAACATCCTCTCTCATTTTAATAAAAACACGACATGAACTGCAAAAGTAAAACTTAATTCTTTGACTATACAGTTATTCTGTCTGTCAATATGTTAATTTTTCAAAAACGAGCTATTAATAGTGAACATTTTATTTCGCTATTAAAGTATCTGTAATACTTCCCTGTTGAAAAATTCAATATCGTTGATAAAGAACATTCAACATAATCAAATCTTTTCGCATTTTGCAGTCTATGTTTTCGATTCCTAAAAAATTACTAAGTTAAAATTATTCTACACACTCCTTTTGCGTTTTACCTACGTCAAACATTTAGTTTTTTTATTATTATTATTTCTTACACTGAATGAAAAACTCTCTCGAAAAATGTTCAATGCTAGACTTATTTTTGCACTACAGGGTTCGTTAAAGCAGCTTTCAAAAAATGTCTTTCCCACATGCTTTGAAAAAATAGATTCAATGGATATATTTATTTTTCATAGGAAGATTTTTTTTATAAAGAATGACACCTTTTTACATGATCATATTTTCAATGTGTTATTCAATTTACTTCGAATAATTCTATAAGTTCTATTAACTCTTTTTCATTTTATGGACAAAAGAAATCTATGAGCCTATTTCATAAAAAGCGGCACCTTATTTAAACAATATTATATAAAAAGAATCTGAAATATTATCCAGGATAAAAAACACAAAAGAAAACCTTAATTTGCATACTAAAATGTTTTACGTGAATTCCTTTTATAGCATGTCGGAAAAATAATTCAATGAAAGATACTCGGTAAAAAGTGAAAGCATTCTCATTACAAAAATTCTTTTGATATTTGAAACAATGAAATCAAAGAAACAGCTATGTCTCATTTATGTTTTAAATTGATATTAATCTCTCATACGGTTGTATTTGATTTTTTTAATAGTATCAATATATTCATGATAAAAAATCTCTTCACACATAAATATAGATCTCTATAATTATGCAACACAATAAGAAAGTATGTCTTACAGCACACTGTGGTTGAGTAAACAGAATCGGGTAATTAACCCTTTAACGTACTGAATTATGAATTCATGAAAATTTTATCTTCTACAGCATTTTTCTTGAATTTTTGAAACTGTATTAGAAGACTTGCATTATCAGTTAATCAATTTTAGAAGGATTTTATAAGGAATGAAGGGTGTAGAAATATTAATTAAATTTGAATTTATAGGTATTTTGTGCAATATTTATAACCCAACTCAAATATTTTATTTTAAATATTTTGTTAGTATTTTGTAGAATTAGGAAATGTACAAGTATAATGTTCTTACAATAGAAATATAGAAATATTTCCGAATTGAAAATTTTCTCCCCCCCCCCCCCCCCACCCAAGCCAAGAAATCTGAAAAGATGCAAAGGCAAAAGAAATCACCCTTTTAATAATAATGCTTTTGGAAAAAGATAAAGTAACACGTCTATAACTCATACTAAACTGTATTACTACTAATCGATGTATTAAATGAATTTTATAATAAGTTATTTTAATGGTACTTATAAGTACAGTCAGTAGATTTAGCACAGCAAATTTGTAACAGTGTGGAAATTTCACATAACGTAATAGCACTTTGATCGAAGTTTTTTTATGTTTACCTATGCTGATCAAAGCACGTAATATATCTAAACATTGGGTGTGTTAAAATTTTTAGTACAAACGTTTAGGCGTAGAAGTGCACATAAAAAAGAAAACACAACATACACACACAAACACACACACATACACACACACGTATATATATATATATATATATGTGTGTATATATATATAAACAGGGTTACAATCTACTTATTCAGTGAAAAATACAGGGTGTCTCCCTCGACCCTATTTTGTTGTCGATCCTATATTAAGTAAACCTTATATTTTTGTTTTAACTGTAACAATAATGAAGGTATTTCCAGTGAAATTATCTTGCATTGTGTGGAAAGAGATGAAGTTACAGAAGGTGTGCAAATTACGCTGTAATTATCTCACTGTATGTACAATCTAACTGTATGTGTTGTCAATAACATTCGAAATTATGATGCGTCTAGCTCAGTGTTGTTTGGATGTGAACAGTACTTATTTATAGCACGTCTTGTTATGTTATCGCATTTCACATAAAACGGAGAACGAAGTACATTTTTTGAAAGTATAGACATAATATTTTCATAATGGCTAAAGATATATTCAAAAACCCGCGTTCTACTTGGGGTGAGACTCCTTGGATGATTTGCTGAATAAGTTGAACCCTGGATTCCTATAAATATACTGTTTGTTTGGACGTTTGTGATCCTTTAAACATCTGTACTGAAAGCTTTTAGACACAGCATACAATTTAATTAAGTTCTAATCGCATTTGCTAGCTGAAAGTTCCAAGTATATTTGATATAAAGAATATTTTATTTAGAATAATATTACGACGATAAGTCTTTAAGTTATATTTTTCCTACGGACCTTTGAATTGAAAAATAGAAGAACTTTTATTTAAGATGTGATTGTGAAACATAAGTTTAAAATACTGACAGTTAATTTCATTGAAAGGTATCTGTCTTGTTGATGTACACACTTTTTATTTTTATTTTATTTTATTTTATTTTTTTTTTGGCATTAAGTCGTTTTAAAATGTTAAGACAGAATATCTTTAAATCAGAATGAGGCATAAAATAATTTATCAAATTATGTATTTTTTTCCTTCCTGTTAGAATTTTGTTATTCATGCTATCCACGATTAACCAATCGATATCAAGCCTGGCGCACGGAATATAATGAGTTTTATATTAAACGCAAAACAGCACACAGAATAGATATTCTGTAAATTATTTTCTTAAATTTAAAACATTTTAGGCTGCAATGTAAATCTTTTTTAAATATTCTGCTCTATTTGGTTCCAATAAGATATAAATTTATTTACATTTTCTATAGCACAAAATGGCAATGCAGTTTATTACTGTAATTAATTGTTATGAATTCTAATCACTTCTTTGTTTTTATTTATTAGAATAGTTTTGTGTAGTGTATAAGTAAAAAATGTGTTTAATAACACTAATAGCGTGTAATATTCGTCTAAGGAATAAGAACATTTGACGTTACTATCACGCCACAAACGGTTACTAGTGCCGCAACCACATTGGTCACCAAACTATGACTTTAATTCTTCACATTTTGACATTCATGTGATCGTGTTTTTTATACTGTGACTGCTTTTTTAAGTCATTTGTAATCAATTTGTAAGTCAATTTGTCGTCACAAAATAGGACATATCCACGCCACAAGGACTTACATACGGCTGTAGTTTCAAATTACGTGACGATGATGGTGACAATAAGAGTTGCATTTTGAATACGGTTCCTACACATTTTAGTCAAATAAATTAAAATTCAATAACATCTGTTTCAACAGAAAATATAATAATTTTCATTATCATTATTAATTATAGTCAGCATAATTTTCTTATTTATTAGAATAATTTTATATAGCCTATCCAATGAGCAATGTGTTTGATAACACAAACAATGTCAAATATGAGTGCCATAACTCAGTTCATTTGACACACAAGACAGACGCATTTTTGTGTTAAAACTGTTCTTTGTAAGCATACTGCTATAAGGAATACAATGCAATAAAAATACATAGATGTTAATTTCAGGGGACAGTTTACCTCATAATTGATCAAAAAATTAATTTTTATTTTTAAATATTAAATTAATGCCTGTTTAATTGTGAATATTTTGACACTACCTTTTAACTCATACGGCAATTATATCGCGAGATATTGTAAATTTTGTTAATACACCCAGCGCAATGACCCCCACAAATTAAAACTTTAAATGGCTTTTTCTCCATGTTCATATTTTCCTCGCTTTCATGTTTTAAACATGCTAAGGCATTTTTTGTATTTGAGATAGAGATTTAAACTTTCTTGTACATGATCTTTACTATATATGTGATAAATCTGCGCATGGAATTAGCCTTCAGGTTTTTTGTTTTGTTTTTTTAAATAAAAGTAAATGAAGATGTGTTAGATTTCATCGTTTTACACTATGTATATCAGTTAAAAAAAATTATATTAAATGTAATATTATATGTATCTAAAAATCCATGCGCAGTTTTGTGTAATACACATTTGAAAATCTTAAAAAAAATTGGGCAAAAATATTAACATTTAAAAAACTAGTAGGGATTTTTTTTAATCAAATTTTTAATTTTTTTAATTTTAATTAAATATGCATCTAAAAAACATTTGCTTTTTGAAATTGTAGTTTTAGTTGAACATTGTAATGTAGTGAGTGCGTTCACCATTTGAACCATATTTTTAAAAAAATGTTGGAAAGGTAAAGTGTCCCCTTAAGTTCTTTGCTTAATCGAGTGAAATACAAGCATTACAATGTTTTCGGTAGGAACTTTGACTGAGAACAATCCATTTGTAACGTTATTCTGTAGCGTCCTTAATGCATCCTCCAAGGAAATCTTTTTGTCAGAAGAGCCTGCAGGTGAATCTTCAAGAAGGCTGAATTCTGCGTACATGTACTTTCCGGAGAATATTACCTAAAACATGAAAAACATGTATAATTAAAAGAAAGCCCTTTCTTGGATTAACCCGCTTTGCAGAGAAAATGTAGAGTAAACAATATTAAATTAAAAATAAGACACTTTCTGGATGTTAATGTTTCTAAGGCATAATAAATAATCAAAACATTGAAAGGTGTACTTTACCTCTTTCGTGTATATTCGGTGTTTTCTAACGCCTGTAATATCTTTTATCGCAATATTTAACAGTCTTCCTACTAATTTCTCAGAACCTCTCAACGAATCATAGGCTGTAAATAATTGATAAATTGTCAGTTTTACACGCATTTATTTTAAATTATATCTTACACAAAATAAAAATATCTAAATCAGTATTATGGATGCTAATGCAAATTAAATGAAGGAGTTAAAATATATATTTTACCTATTACCTGAAAATAAAAATAATGTATTCTATAAAATTGAAACACAATGTTAATTTCTGCTGCAGTGTTACCCCAAAATAACTATTCTTTATTATGTGATATCTGGTATTAAAATTTTCCTTTCAAAAGTGTAGATTTATTGAGATTTAAAACTTATTTCCAATGTTAACACTGAAACAGATTTAACGATATTTCAATAATATTAATATCAATATCATAATAATAATATTAATATCATCATTTGTCTCTATCGTATAATTTTTTTATTTCCCAAAAATTTCATGCTTTTTCAAGAACCTTTAATTCTCCGAACTTTTCTAAGCATGTTACTTCACGGACTCCGGTATAAAAATACTAACTAGTGAGGAGTAAAACCACTTTGATCGGTTTAAAATTTGAATATTTTTGCTGTCGCTTAAAGTAATCATTATACACACGAGAATCATATTTTATTAGTTAAAAATTGATATCGAAACTGAATGGGCAATTTTGGGGTTATACAAGTAGAACGAGACGCAATGAGTAAAGAGTAACCAAAATTTTAAGAGCTATTTTGTCCAAGTAAAATCAAAAATCGTTTCAAAATCAACGTACACACTCGCTCCGGACATTTGCAGTCAGACAACGTGATCCTTTTAAAAATTATTCGTCACATATTTTTCTCAACGCCCACTGAATACTAGCCCAGAGCGCTGACACAAAAATGGCGTCTATCGTAGGCGGATTACTCAGGAGTCTTACTTTTTTACTGGCGGTGCAATTTAGCAACATGCCACATTTAATTTTTTTTTCTCAGTCTCTATAAAATATAAATGCATAATTTTTTTAGTATAGAGAAGCTAATATATCTTCTATTTAAAATATTTTTTTAAATATTCGATATTGAAATTTTATTTTAATTTTTTATGTTTAATTTTGATAAAAAAAATTTAAAAATTGTTTTTTGACTTGCATGCACTGCGCGCAACGTTTTTCACAAACTAATAAATCAATTTACATGAAACTTGGTAAATGACTTCATTTTAAGGTAAAGAATAACTTATACATCAAATTTAGTATTATAATTGCATTGATTATTTAAAATTAGCAATTTTTCAATAAAAGAATGAATTTTTTCAAACATTTATAATTTAAATTTAATTTCAAATAAAATAAATAAATAAATTGATTACAAATAAAGTATACGTTTAAGATACATTAGGTTTGCATCATTATCAATATTTTGGGGAGTTCTTGAACAAATAGTTTTGCTACAGTCTTGCGCGCAGTGCATACAAGTCAAAGGACAATTTAAATTTTTTATCAAAATTAAACATAAAAAAAATAAAATAAAATTTCAATATAAAGTATTAAAATAATTATTTTAAGTAGAAGAGATATTAGGTTGTCTATATAAAAAATTTTATGCATTTATGTTTTATAGAGCCTGAGAAAAAAATTAAATGTGGCATGTTGCTAAATTGCACCGCCAGGTAAAAAGTAAGACTCCCTTAATTTTAAAACCAATATTTCTTTTAAGTTTATCCCGCTTTATTTTTCGGAGATTAAATAAGCCAAAGAAAACTTTTGTAAAATACCGATGGACCGTATACCAGGGGACCACACAAAAGTTTTAAAAAATCCGCCTACGACAGCCTCCATTTTCGTATCAGCGCTCAGGCCTAGTATTCAGGGGGCGGTGTTTTTCGAGTGAAATACGCAGGAAGTTTTCGAAATACTGATATCTCTCTTTTTTAAGTAACAAAATTTATGAATAAAATTTAATTTTACTTGAATTCATGCCAATTTAATAAAAATGCATGTTTTTTATATCGGCTACGTATTTCAGTAACTTTTGGACTAAAAAAAAAAACTATTATTTTTATCGTTGTTCTAGGAACAATTTTCAACTTTAACATACGTATAATAATTTAGTACGCTCGTATAAATTGAATTTCATAGAAGGAGCATTCTCACAATCTTTTGACTTTTGGGAAAAAAAATATGGCGAAAATAAACTTGCTAAAATAACATTTTAATCTGATGGAATAATGCCTTAATGATTCAAAATAAAGAAAAAATGGCTAGCAGCGAACATTTTTTTATTTAACTGAGGTTTAAGTTAAACTTGCGAGTTTAATTTTCCTTACCGTTTTACCCCTATAACTTTTACCTCTAAATTTTTACTTATAATGAATTTCCATAGTACCCACAGGACATTCAAATAAGAAATAATAACAATGTAATACTTTTAATACAGAATTTTGGTATAACATTGTCTTAAAGAGGCGTTAAAGAAGGGACGGTAAGGTAAAAAAAGGGGATGGTATTGGAAAAAAAGGGACGGTAAGGATGGAACGGTAAGGAAAATTACCACCTATTTTTAGGAAAATCATGTTAAGACTAAGTGATAGCCACAATGTTCATTGATTTTTAGAAATAGTTGTTGACATTGGATTAAATTTTTTTTTTTTATTTATTTACTTCGAAAATTGCAGGAATAAATCTTGGGGACGGTGAGACTACCAATAAAGCCTCGATGTTTGAAATTGATATTTAAATGCTGATTTAAACTCTACAGTAAATTTCCTACCAATGAATTTTAGACATTCTTTCTCTAGCATACTTCTGCATGAGAAAAAACTTGAAAAAAATTCTGTGGCTGCATCTGAAATGATTTTCTGTATAATTTTAGAAGAGGGGTGGTAAAGAATCCAAAACCCAGGGACAGAGTTTAAAAAATAATAACAACCCTAAAATTGTGTGCAGGTTTATTTTTAGCTACATTTTGATGTAAAACAATAGTTCCAGTTTCAGAAAAAAATTACATCGAATTATTTTTATTGAAACAATTTTATACAGACAGCTCCAAACTTAAAAATCAGCTTCAGGGACACGGGACGGTAGATGAGTTTTCCTGATATTTGGACCCCCAACATCGTCCAAAACTTATTTATCTCGATAATATTGTTATGTAATCATGCAATGGGATGTCCCCCAATATATGAAATAAAAAAAAAAAAAACACAAAAAAGTGTATTAAATAAAAATTATTATTCAGGGACATCAAAGTCAAAAGATTGTGAGAATGCCCCAGATACTTCCTATTTTAAGAATATTCGGAGGACTAAATAGAAAAACTTTGTATGAATCACCATAAAAACAAAAGAACACACAGGGCGCGTTTCGGGTTAGAAATTTTAACTGCCCTTCATCAGAAAATGTAAACACATCACTGGTGACATAGTCCCATTGTTTCCATTGCTGTGTGTGTGTTTTCATTGGCTGATGACGGGCTGTTAAAATTTTCATCCCGCAACGCGTCCTGTGTTTTCTTTTGTTTTTATGGTGATTCATACAAAGTTTTACAATTTATTTGGGAATTATCGCCAGTTTTTCTGTGCTGTTTCATCTGTATCCAGAGGAATAATTAATATGAGGGTGTCAAAGTTGTGCTGTCCCTTAAAGGTTCTTTTACATTATGGCGTTATCATCCTAGGAATTGACGTTTCATTCATTAAATTATAAGACCTAAATAATCAGCGGCTCGTGAACAACCAATAGAACATCCTGGTTAGTTGTGCTTACAATTTAACGCAAAGAACGCCTACTTCTAGAACGATAACACCATAATATAAATGCACCTTAACGAAACAGTTATTCCCAAGTACAGTTAGAGACATTGGATAGGAGCGAGCAAACTTGCGACTTGTATAAACCATATTCATATGAAAATTCCTGTTTGATAAGAATTCATGTCCGAATTCCTGTTCTTAAATTTATGTTCAAACATAAGAATTCTAGACAAATAAGAATGTGAAAACTTGCAGGAAACTGTACCAGATCTCATTGGATACAATAATAAGCACCCTGATTGTTCTATACACGACTCACAAGGACATTTTTTACGGTACTAACAATGCAAAATAAGCTTATTTTTGCGCTAATTGCGAATCCTGGGTGTTTCAGTATTTTCATAATAGTGAATTATAAATAAAAGTTTTATTTTAATCTCTAAACAATGCATAATATTGTATTAGTGGTTGATGATAAAGTAAAATTATGAAGCAAATGAGCTAGAAAAAGATTCAATAAAAAAACTAATTAAATTCATAAAAAAATTAATTTATAAATTTCAAAACGATTAATATTTCTCATTAGTATAATAATCCCACATTAGTAATGCTTATTCATTTTTCTTATAAATTAATTTAAACAAATTAATTAAATTTTAACAATTCTGGAGATAAAGGAAACGTTTTCTGGAATCACGAGCAGCTACTAAATTTTTCGCAAATGTCTTCTCTACACAAGAACATGATTCCACTTTTTTTTCACTGAATCTACAATGACGAAAACTAGTTATATTACAGTAAATTTATTATTCGTCAAGTCAAATCATACTGTATCTTTAAGTGGGGTTGCCGGAATTTAAAGGAAAATGAACTTTGAAGAAAATGAGCTTTTTTATTTTTCATAATAAATACTGGGTTTTTACCTCATCCAGCGTCCCCTTTCTCAGTACTCAGTTAAAAAATTTATATGCCCGCACTTCTACAGATATTTGTTTCCGTCTCTGCCAAAAAGCCCATGCTACTACAAAACTTTTTAAAAGTGAATAAACTAGTGTATGTAATATATTTAAAGGTTCATAATTAAAATCATATAAACTACTTACAATAATAAAATACAATTACATTCCTACAGTTTCGGACAATAAAAAACGTGTCCAACCTCAGAGGTAACATCAAGGAGAAACCAACACGGTACAATATCTACATTACCATTTTTTTAAATGTCCGAAACTGTAGGAATGTAATTGTATTTTATTGTAGTAAGTAGATTATGGGATTTTAATTATGAACTTCAAAATATATTACATACACTGATTCGCCGTAGTCATAGTTTATTATAACTTTATTTAAATACAGAGTAATAAGCCTTTTTATAACTAACTATTTTTAAAAGTGCTTTTTTAAATATGGTGTTTTTTGAGCTGGAGGTGTTTTTTGTGGAAATGTAAGTATTAAGGCTGTCGATTTCAAATGAGATGTGAAGATACATGAGGTTCTCTTTTATCTGGTGAACCATCAACTTTGTCTTTTTAATTCCCCTTTTTTGAAAAACGTGACGTCTAAGGAAATATGTATGTACTTGCCAAACTGGATGCTTTTCCATATTTCCACATTCAGTATAAAATTTTAAAATGGGGTTTATTTTTTTCGGAACCACTCTTAACATGCCGCCATACCCACCAGTCAAGACGGTCCCTGTCAGGGAGAATACGAACTCATTTCTCGTTTTGAGCTTTCTGGTGATCAGCAAAATGTTATTTTATTTTAATTTGTTGTTTAACATTTGTTGAATCCAAAGGTAATTTCCGTTAAAAAAAAAAAAATTGTTTTACTGAAAAGCATACAAATTTATCTTAACGGCAAATAAAGTAATCACTCCCTCAATAATCATAATGAAGGGAATGAATAACAACATATAAATAAACTTATGTATTTAAAGTCATATTATTAATGTTAAAATAATCCCTTAATGCATTATTTCTAAGTCAGTTGTTTCTACTCGTGGAATTGTTTCCATTAATACTTATATGAATATTACAGAATTTCTTAAAAATACATATTATCTCCTGAAGCAAAGTTGACACACGAATTTAAAAATATCATTTTTGAGATTTCATAATTCCTGCATATTTTCACATTACTATCGCTTCGACATACATGTAAAATTTTCCTTTGAGCTATTAATTACATTTAAACATTAAACTCCACAAAATAGTAAAAGTATTTACCTGGAAATGTAAACACCAATGTCTTTGAAGTAGTTTCGTTATAGCATTTTGTTAAATCAAAGTTAAAAATGTCGGGTTCTTCACTAATAAAATCAAAGAAATGGACTTCCGTAACTTTTTCTTTCCCAAGTTCCTGAAATGAAAGATGAATTTTAAAATTCTGTCTAATATATTTCACTAAATATTATCAAATAAATATGTCTATAAATGTTATATTTTTTAAGTTATTCTTAAAGGGATTAATATGTGAAAACAGATTTTTTTTTTATTATTCCCTGTTTTATCGGCATAGGACGTCGAACAGTAATGCTAAAAATAATCTTACAAGAAAAGTGGAACTTTTTTTCGGCTCCCGACAGTTAAGTAGGATGAAGTGTACAAACTGAAAAAATTTTGATCCAACTTTATGTGAAAGATTAAAGATTGTGCATACGAAAAGTGGAAGAGAGCGAAATGCCCTCTGTTGGTGACATATGAAGAACTCAGATGATAAAGGTAGTACATCGAATGTGTTTTGCAATAAGGGCGTAAGGTACAAATGATTAATTGTTCAGGAGAGCCAAAACAAAGAATTCTTCACTCTGTAATTGCTTACTGTGTAAGCACCCTTGAGAGTAAAGTTTTAATTTTTAGGTATATTACACATCCAGTTTTTTTCCTGCTAAAATTTAGGATTGGTAATGAGGGCTCAAGTGGCTCCTTAAGCCCTTAATTTTTTACATCTATGGAGAGTACCTGTGCATTAGGCACTATTCAACTCTCTCATTACTAGAGATATACGTACACCTTTATTAGATATTATAAAATATTGCTTCCTGACTCTACATATGCACTTAAGGGTGTTCTCAAATCCAAAAGGGCAACGTCCTGACATAAGTTTTAATTTATTTTTGTTCGAAAATGCAAGAAACTAGCTGGTGTTGTTCAGAAACTATGTCATCGAGCTGTTCTTTCCACTTTTTTGCAAACGCAATAGATCTTTCAGAAAATAGTGTCAAAATGGACGTTTTGAACCGAGTTTCCGCACGAACGGAGAATAACCACTCAGAACGGGCGAAAAACGTGTTTGTCACAGGATCAAAAACGCTTATAACTCCTTAGATAATTTCTGGATCAAAAAATGGAAAAAACAGTTCAATTCCAAATCACTTCCATTTCCAGGCTTTCCAATTTTATATCTTTCCGTTAAAAAATGAATTTGTAAATGTGTCAAAACGTTTTGCGCTTGTGGAGCAGAACAGCCTTAACAAAATTTTGAAACATATGTGCCTTACGCCTTTATTGCAAAACAGAGCCGCCATGACAAAATACGAGACAAAAATTGAGTTAATCATATGTTTGAAGAGAATCGATAGTCCTTTACCCTCTGTTAAATTACTATTTGAAAAACTTAATACTAACAGAGATTTGTATTCATAAAGGAGGTATCTGAAAATAAACGCAAATAGATATTAGGAATTTCACAGCTCATTTTCTCAAAATAATGATTGTGTCACTTACAACCTTTATCATCTGAGATCTTCATATGATTCCCAAGTAGCGTACAGATCAGGGAAATTTCAGACCAGGAAATTCTTCGATACCGGTATTTTCTTCTAGAAAATCTCTCTTTAAATAAAGCGAAATTTCGCTCGTTTAGCCTAGATTTATTTTTCTATAAAAGAAATACTGATATTTCACATGGAAAATTCCTTGAAAAGTAGGCACTCCGATTCCAAAACTATGGAGCAAACTAAAGAAATTCCTGACGACGCATTAATCTCCTGATAGAATAAGAATAACGTTAACAGCCATTACTGTTTGCTTGCTATCCCATTTAAAACTATCAATCCTTATTAGGTCACACTATAAAATACAATTAATTATGGTATCAATTTTGCCAATTTAAGTATTCATGCAACGAAACAACATTAGATTAAATTGGGGTTCAAAATTGTAACAATATTCCATTCATCGAAACAGAGGCCGCCAAAAAAAGGAGAACACCTTATACATTTTACTCTCCAAATTTTCACTGTAGAAGAAATTAGCCATTCTACATTAGTACAGTAAATTTTCTTTCAATTCATATTATTACAAAAAGCTTAGGGACTCGTCTTCATAGTGAAATTGTTCCGAACTCTGAAATTTTCAATACGAACATATATTTTGACATTATATTTGGCTCAATATTTGGCATTATACTTCGGTAAATTTTACCTGAGGACACCAAACGGGGCGTTACTCGCAAAAAATTTATGAATAATGAAGGTTTGAAGTTTGGAGAGCCTAACGTTAAATTCATATGTAGTCGTTGCAACAAAGATTGCAATGCCGGTAGTTTCAAATACTACTTTACGGAAAGATCTTGTAATGTTAGATTCGGGTGTTTGAAGATACTAATAATCGTTTTCTTTAAAAAAATACAATTAAAATTATTTTATAAAGTTTATATAACAATATACATTTTCAAATTTTTAAAAATAATAAGTATGAATAAATTGCAGATTATTCCGCTGAGTAGCTTTTAAGATATACTTAAAAAACTACGCGCATTGCAAATCTGTTTTGCAGCGATTAAAATGGATTTAAAATTAGGAGTTCAAAAATTTATTTATATATAAAAATTTCAACTTCATAATTCTTAAAGCATTCGACCGAATAATTTCCCGTTATGTATCGTAAAATAAAATTTATGAAATATGTTAAATATGATGTCAAAATGAGATGTTCGTATAGAATATTTCAGAATTAGGTACAATCGTACGATGAAGACGACCCCTAAGTTACTTTTTGATAACAAAAATTGAAAGTAGACGCAATTTTCAGTCGAATGGCTATTTCTGTAATTTCTTGTGACAATTTAGAAATTAAAATGTCTGGGGTGCTTCTATTTTTTTTTCTTGGACGAATGTACTTCAAATGAATTAACACTATTGGTTAAGTATTGGATTTCATTTAGAAATATTTGCACTAAAGAGCGTCTACTACACAAAAATTTTCTTTACATTGAAAATATTTGGAATGAAGTTCCAATACTGTAGTTATTAGTGGTACATTGGCAATAAAATGGCAAAAGATTTATTGACAAATTTTGTAAAATAATAACAAATTGCGAACGTCTCTATGTCAAAGATTATTTCATGACAGTATTGCAAATGTTGATATATATACAATGTATAAACAATATTGGTAATGAAATAACAAATACAGTGACAAATGTCTCTATGTCAAAGAATATTTCATGACAATATTGCAAATGTTGATTCGTCGCTACCATGTCAAACTATCCAATGTGAAAAAATGCATTTTTCAAATTTTGTGCCATTTTATTGTACTGTGAGTGATACGTACTAAGCAAAATCGGCACGTCTCTAGCTTGCTTAGAAACTTAGATAATGACTGTTTCAAAGCATCCAATATGCACTTTTTTCTAAAATTTACAATATCAAACTGTCCAATATGGCATATTCGATCCTTTGCCGCAAATATTTGAATATTTTTCTTTTTCTAAGCATCCGTACCATGTCAAACTATCCAATATGAAAATAGTCTTTTTATCAGGAAGACAAAAACTGTTTTATTTATGTATTGAAATTTCACGCAATTGACATATGTTTTTGATGTTTACTATAGCATATGTTTTCTATTGTTAATGGAATGTGAGAATTTTTAGTTCATTTATGGTGTCACTCAAAAGCATACCATTACATTACACTTAATAGGGAAAAAGAGCGATATCTTTTAATGGCGTTACGATATTTAAAACATAATGAAATTAATATGCATTTATCAAGTGTATTAAAACATGCTTTATGCAGAATATGGTTTGTTATTATTTACATTTATTATTATTTACAGGTTCATGCGAAAGAATTTTGTTGTATAATGATTTATAGTTTTAAAAAACTGTTTGAAGCATATGTTAGTAATGTTAAAATATTCCAAACCAAGTGAAATTGACATCCGTAATTGATTTACATTACAAGTTACTTACTGTAGAATATGACATGTGCGATAGTTATCGTTAATTTACAGGGACACACACAAAATTTCTGCTACACTGCTGTCTATTAGCGATAGTTGTTTGAAGTGCGTTTTCAATTATAGTATAAGTTTTTAACTATTTGAATACAGTAAACTCTGTCTAAGGCGGAATCGATCGGGACCGAGAAAATTTTCCGTAGTAGACAATATTCCGCTTTATACAAATTTCACTCTATGTCTATGGATTCACAGGGACTTGAAAATCTTTCCGAGTTAGACAGATTTCCGTCTTACACAGAGTCCGCCTTATAGAGAGTTTACTGTATTAAGTGGTGCGTATAAATTGTATAGATCATATACAGGGCTATACAAAAGAATTTGTAAGCATTACTTTGTATGGGCGTGAATTTCTTAAAGGAGATTTTTAATTGAGTTGTACAATTTTAGTCTTTTATTTCTTTTTACTATACTAAAATATGTTAGAAGAATTTCCTAATATTTAGGGCTACGCAAAGAACTGAAAACATTGCCGGCTATGACTGGCAATTTCTGGAAGTGTGTTTATAACAATTTTTTGCCTGAATTAAATTTTACCTTATTACGTAACATGTATAAAAATCTGTAAATAATATACAGGGCCGTACCAGAAGGTCGGGTATATTTCCGTTTATTGGCGGAAATTTCTAAAGGTGGAAAGTGTAAATTGCGTTACGCGTTTCCTAATTAAACTAAATTGTCGCATACTATCTAGATTATATGGAAATCTTTAGATCATTTACAGGGTTTCACAAACAGATTCGAGTACTTTTTCTGTCTAATGACGGTAATTGTTTTTTAGTGAATTCTTTTGTGTAGCCATGTATACGAGATATAGAATTTTTATACAACATGCAAAAAAATATTTATATTTAAAATCGCATACCAAAATTCAAAAACGCACTTCCAGATATTATTGCTCAAAGACAGTACTTTAATCCATTTCTTTTGTGTGTCCCTGTAAAAGAATGACAAATGCTACGAATGCATGCCCTATTCTGTCGTAATCTTCTTGTAATGAAATTCGGTGATATAGCGTAATGTCACTAAAATACTCCCCAAATGATTTTCTCCGAATATACCATAATGTAATGGAAATCTTTTGAGTGCCCCTGTAAATGAACTATTAATGTTACACATTTCATATGCAATTGAACATGCCATTGTAAGCAACATTAACATTTTTTAATTGCATGAAAATCCGAGTATATTTACGTGAGTTAGAGCGTGGACAGACAAACTGAATTCATAAACACTTTTCAACCTTGTTGGAATGTGTTAAAAAGTATAATAGGTTGAAAATTCACATTCAGTAATTTCTACCAATAGACGAGCATAACTCAATTGCTTTGTACAACCCTGTGTATTACCTACAGATTTTTATACATGCCGCATAATGAGCTAAAAATTTAATGCAAGCTAAAAGACACTTAAAAATACTAAAATAATACTTCCAGAAATTATCATCCATAACTGTCCATATTTCTAGTTTTTTGATCCTATATATGATTTTGGCCTTATATATGATTTAACTTATGTTCCACAAACATCTCATATACTAATAATAGTTTAGTTTTGAAATGCATAACACAATTAAAAACTACGTTTAAGTAGTTCAGAATCATACTAATTAATACTAATTATTTTAGGTATTCCTGTATACAATCTACCGAATTTATACATACCACGTAGTATGCACATAGTTTTAAAACGCATACCATAAAGTAAAACGCATTTCCAGCAATTATCGCTAATAGATTGTACTTTAACAGAAATCTTTTGTGTGTTGCTGTAAATGAACGATAACTGTTGTACACCCCAATTCTAACATAAGCATGTTTCTGTGCAACTCAATAATGTATATAAATTTAATTATGTTTGAAATAGTGTAATATAATTCAACTAAACCACAAACCGGAAAGGGTTAATGGGAGATTAAATAAATCAAAGATTTATATTTGAAAATAATGGTAGAAAGCGGCCCATGAGTTTCTTAGAATTAATAGCGCAAAGATTACTATTCATAATTACGGCTATGAAGTGCCTGTTGTTGCCCACCCCATTATTTGAGATATTTTTGTTATCTTATGTTTTATAAAATTAACAGAATGTTTAAAAATCAGCTTTTATCTTTATTAATTTGCTGTATGTTCGTTATTAAAATTATTAAAGAAAAATCTTAAGAGAATGAATCTTAAGAATATTGAATATGTAAATGCCAAAATTTTTACAAATTAAACTATTGAATACGACACATTTGCTACTATGAAACGGCGAATCTGGGAAAAGCACAAAATTTTTACAAGCCAAACTATCCAATATGGCATATTCGCTACTATGGAATGGCGAACTTGGGAAAAGCACATAATTTTTACAAGTCAAACTATCCAATGTGGCATATTGGACAGTTTGAAGCTGAAAAAGTTCAACGAAGATGAAAAAGTACAAATAATCATACCATATCAAACTATCCAATGTGATTTTTTGGCGAGTAAAGTTATTCAAATGATTTATGTCAATAGCATGCTTAAATAGGATAAAAAACAACACCCGAAAAATATAATAATTGTTTACTGCTGCTTGGCGCTGATTTTGAATCCACAATTAAAACGGTTTTTTCGCCCTCCTGAAAAGTGGCTATTTTCACATTGGATAGTTTGACATGGTACCGACGATATATGTACAATGTATAAACAATATTAGTGATGAAATAACAAATACAACCAATATCGGACCAATAGTGTTTGCTACTACGCTATTTACAAAAATAATTTGACAAATCAGTTTATTTGTTTATTTTTTTTAACTACTATTAAAGGTTGATATTTAGTTTCACTTTCTATGTTCAACTTTGAAGGAAGATAATTTTATTCGAATGAAGAAGCAGGATGTATAACAACAAATGCGTATCGATTATCCGACCATTACGAAATTCGCATTTTGTGAGATATAAAAATTATCGCACGTCAAGCCAAAGTTGCAGTAAAGAAATACCCATAAAACATTGAAATATTTTTAAGATTGTTAATAAAAGAGTAATTGCTATTTACGGCAAGAAATCTACTGATAAAACCATAGATTAACTATTGATGCTTAGGTTTTAATCTTAGTTTAGGTTGATTAATATTCAATAAACTGTTGTTTGCAAGAAAGATGAGATGTGTATCTGTTTGAAAATATATAAATAATTATTTTAAATTTGTATCTAATTCAAAATTTTATTTGGTATGTTTATTAGATTACAAACTGAGATTCAGATACGCTAACCAGCAGTGTATTTTCTTTACTTCTAAGATCATTTATTGCTTCATATTTATCTCCTATATTCCCGAATTCAGAAATTTGTACGCGTGGCAATTATGTTATGTTACCATGAAAAAACAAAGGTACTAAAAAATCATTTTAAATTTGCACTGCTAAAGTACAAATTAATAGTCTAGATATTCTTTGGATAAAAACAATCTACAATAAATACATTTAAAACGTTTTGAAAAGTTTTAAAGTAATATACAAGGAGACAAGAAAATTTAAAAAGACTAATTAATATATCCTTATATTTATTAAATATCAAGAAAACATCTGTATTGTTAAATTATTGAAAGCGAATAAAAAGGAATCAATAATCGATTAAAAAATCGTAAACTTCATTTAAATGACTCTTTGAAAATTTAAACTTTTTAAAGCACGTAAGTTTTTATGTAGTATTCAATATATAAATAAGTGCAATATTAAAATTTTCAAGTAATCATCTGAATTACTGTGAAATAGGATATCATTGAAAGTTATTGTATCAAAATATTAAGTAGTTCTGTAGTTTAAAAGTTTATGATATATGAAAAACTTAAATGTAGAAATAACATATAAATCGTGTTGTAAAACTGTTATATAGCTTAAATCAAATAAGCTGTGAAATAAGATTATTAAATGTAGTGTTAGAATTACTTCTGCTCAAGGACTACTGATATATGTTAAATTTTATTTTTTAAATCCAAATTGTGAATTTATCTAGCGAAGAAAAGTTCTCTACTATCGATTTATATTAAACATTTTTAATATAATGTGCGACTTAATCTTTTTACTAGTTGTTTCACACTTTGTTATCGTACAGTCGTTGCACCTTTAACAAAACATTTCAGGAACCTAAATAATTCTCAGCTTGCAAGACTGCAATATATTTACAAAAGACGTTAACACAATAAAAGATCCTTTGATAGCAAAATATATTTCTGTCAGCCTTAATTCCCTTGAAGGCAATTTCTTTCAGACTGGAGTTGCAATGAATGAGTATACACCACGTCGCTTGATCACTTCATATGACGTCATAATTTGATATCTCTCGTTACAAACTGTCATGTTCAGGTGTTCTGTGTGCATGGGGCCGACAAAAAAGATAAAATAAAATGAAATTATTTATAGCTTTTAGAACTATTCCCTTTTGAATTGGAAAAACTAAGGACAGTTTTTAATATTGCTTCCAGACTTGCTTTCTGTAAATGTGTAAGAAAAATACTGAACATCTTATTTATTTTGTATCATGAGTAACACTGTTCACCTAAATTTTAATAAAGTTTCTCTTTCTAAATATACATTGTGAGTTTCTTATAGATTTTAGGGCTCTAGACAAGAAAATCTTGTTAAAAATTTTGTATCGCAGTCTAATTTGAAGAAAATAGACTTTCAATTTCTGGGCAATATAGACATTTCTAAAGCAATTTGGATAATATTACATTATTCTTTTAATTGCGTGCAAATAGGGGAGACCGGGGCTAGTAGGCGCAGTTTTTAGTTATTAATTTTTATTAAGTTTTTGTTTAAGTTTTTTAAGAAACTTTCACTGCACTTTTAAAGATCAGGCATTTAGCTATAATTACCACGGAGTTTTGAGTTTGTAGCTTTTGTAGTTTATGTTTAGCGGAAGTCTAACGTAAAAGGAAAATTGTGCGCCAATCTACCCCGTCACGGGGCAAGGTGCCTATACCTATGGGGTAAGTTGGCAGACGGTTTATAAAAATTTTAATAAAACTCAAATAAGACACGTAGTTAAGAGAAATCAATTTCATTATTACCAGTAAGTTTAAACAAATGCATTATGGCCGTACAATGTAAATTCTAAATTATACAGACATAAAAACAATGAATAAAACATTAACATTGAGTAACTTCTATCCTACTCGATATCATCATCAGAGTTGCAGTTGTCACAAATAAAAATTCGACGGTCTCCGTTTGGGCAAGCCTCATGTGCCCAAAATCTTGCATTGCAACCACTTTTCTCAGTGTTTGCTTTTTTTCAAGTTACCAGCACACACCAGACACCAAGCCAACTTGCCCCGTGTTCAATGCGCCTACTAGCCCCGTAATAAATTTCTTCACAAAAGAGACACGTAACCTTCTAAACATAAATAATCCAAGTAAATGAGAAATGGGGTAGGTACTGTTAATCATACACTAAGAAAAACTGAACAAGTTAAATCGCAATTATTAAGATAAGTATTAGAAATTAGAAAAAGAATGAAGCAACAAAAAATTACTTATGAGTACAAAAAACAGAAAAATCGTAATAAAAGTCCACTGCACGTAGGTAATGCTGCAAATCTAGAATGAGGATTGTAAAAAGCAAGAAGAAAGGTACTCTGTGACTGGTTGCGCAATCTATCCACAAACAAGCGATTTATGAGGACTGCGCCTACGTACCCCTGTAGCCAACTAGCCCCGGTCTCCCCTACAAACACATATTTTGATTTGTTACATCGAAAGATTAAGCAGGAAAAGCAGCGTTTTAAAGTTAAGTTAAGTTCTTCTTAAAAAATCGACCAGAATTTTCGAATAGTAACTGTTGGAGTATTTAATGACGCATATTTTGTAATTAAGTAAGACAAAAAATATCAAGCGGTAAAAGTTATAAATATTTTGAATGAAAAATTGTCCAACAGGGCAACACTGAACAAGATAACATAAACAAATTTCACTTTCATAATTTTCTTTGAAAGAGGTTTTTGAAGTAAATTTAATTTATATTTTAAAAAATTCTGTTTATTTTTTCTAAAAATTAGTTAATACTTCAACTTGTGAATATTGTAATCTAACGTTTTAGCTATGTAACTGTTCATTTACACATTAATTTTATCACTAAATATCATTCCTTTTACCACTAAATTCAATGAAAAAATTTATACGCTACATTTTCTTTTATTTTTAGCCCCGCTAGTTGCGAGAAGTTCTGCTCTCAAAGCTGGTAGACGGGAGGTGCTAGGTTCGAACCCAATCGTATCCGTCGGCTTAATCGTTCGGGGTTTTCCATGGTTTTCTTCGAACCTTGGACTTCCTTGCATAAATAGGATTGGGTTCCCTTATAAAGACCCCCCCCCCCACTTTCGGGCCTATATCCCTCGTGTTGAAAAATTGGCCATCATAAAGAACACCAACACCGTATTTTATTTTTATATATTTTTTTAAACATGCAGTTGATATCAATTATACAATGCGGTACACTTCTTCATCCCCTGAAATGCAAAATTTATCACTTATTTCCTGAGAAAGAGATTCTTTGTTAAACAGTGTGATTAGTGGGTTCAAAATTAAACTTGATTGTATGATGATTACATAAAGGAATGGGTTAAAAAGTATCTTCCAAAATTGCCTCTTAATATGTTGGAATAAACTGCTACTAATATAATGCTAATCGCATGAGTTGCAATAGTTTCACTGGATTAAAGTTAATTAAATGATCGTAGTGACTAACCCGTGAACTCCATATTAGCGCGAATTTGCATCGACCAGAATTTCTAGATATTTTTGTCTTATTTATATGCCGTATTGAAGCGAAATTACTGATATGAATAAGGGAACAAATTTTATTAATTTTTACTGATGGACGGAAAAAAGAAATAAGCACACTTAAGGATACAATAATCTTGTAGTCAAGGGGTTTTAATACATAAAAGTGAGTAAGCCTGAATTAGATTTTCAGTTATCGACAAGTTTATTTTTAAATGCGTATGATTAACTTTACTTTAATATTCGTGCACTAATTCTTAATACAATTGGTCGTTTAAAAATATAATCCTTATGATTGTGTAATTTTTCAAATGTGCAATCATGTTGTGATTATAGAACAACTGTTCGGACAAAACGTCGCCCAATTGTACATATACATTTACTAAACATTTTCTCTCCAAATCTATAATGCATAAAAAGTGCGTAATAAGGTATTAGATTTATAGCTACTGACAAGTTTAATTTTAAGTACGTATGATTACTTTTACAACATTCATGATACAATAGAAGACCTGAGGGAAAGAAAATGTTAAGTAACAAAAATTAGAATTCGAGAAAATTGAAGCGAAAGTTTTTTGTTGTAATTTAATTATTTATTTAATTACTTCTTAGTACCATATACTTGAATGCTATTAGGTGATACTAAACTCTCCTAGAAAAGAAAGAATATTAACATTTAATTATTAAATATTCGAAATTATTTTCACCATTTAAATTATTAAATATAAAACTTTTAAGTATTAAAAGATATTATCTCATATCTTCAGTACTAAGTACAATTTTAATATTTTAGTACTACCATATAATACCTCATAAAGCTTTATTCCATGAATTAAATATTTTTTTACGAAAATGTATCATAACATGTCTTCCACTAAGTTCTTCATTTGTTCTTAAAAGATAAAAGCTAGGTTTAGGTTCCCATTTTTGAGTAATTTTTTAAAAGTGCAATGATCTTGTTAATATTGTCAGCAACCAGTTGCGTTTGATACACTGTATAACAATATTTATTCAAAAATTTTATTCATTTCAGTTAGAATTTAATTTCATCCGAAACGTGCTTTGCCATTTTTTTTTTTTTTTTTTTTTTTTTTTTTCAGTTTCTCCATATAACTTAGAAATATAAAAATAATCCTAAGTTAAATAAATTTAATACTCTTCTTCTGCTTAAGAAAGTGCAGAAATTTTGGAATTGTTTATTTATATTGAAATAAACATTTATTTCAAATTTGAAGAAAAGGCATTTTTAAAATTCATCATATTTTATGAAGCTTTGAAGTCCCCAAGTTTTGTCCTGTAGTATTTTAGTAAAGTGTGTGACTTGAAATATGTTCAGCTTGTCTTTTCACAAAACATTTAAAAAGAGTTTTCTTTCAACTTACTGTCGTTTAAACAATAGGTGAGACCTATTCTTTGTATCTAAAACGTGAAAAAGTAAAACTTAAACAGTCTTGTTTGTCACTGTAAATGAATTCTTTTAACATTTTCTAGCATAGTTAAAGATAATTTATGACTTCCGTTTTTCTGCCCTCTGCTTTCTAGCTCTTAAAAAAATAATAAAACAGATGAACTTTTATTGTTATTTAAGGAGCTTTAAAGAATTTCTTTATCGGTAATTATCACTCGATTTGAACTCGCTGTTCTATGACACCGGTTTAAATCACAGTATCCGTTAACCGCGATTATTTTTCATCATTGCAACATCATTATTTCTTTAAAGTTTTAAATAAATTTAAAACGGATTTTACGCCCTAATATAGAAGAATGGATTTCTTTATTACAAGTGAAATAATAATATTATTTTCTCTATCTTATTGTTTATAGGCTTTCTGATGTAGTCTTTCAGATACGAAGAGTTGCCAACCTCTCATGAATGGTAAACTCATGTGAGGTTGTGTTTAAAAAGAATCCTCGGATAACTATCCATGAATTATTTTAACTTCGTGCAGCAGTAGATGGCAAAACCATGTGTTGGTGTTATTTATAACGGCCGATTATCTGCACGGGGGATATAGGCCTTAGGGGGAATGCCCTCCGTGGGGGTCTTTCTAAGGGAATCGAACCCGTATTCACGCAAGGTTTCCCAAGGTTCGAAGAAAACCACGAAAACTCCCAGCTGTTAGGCCGACGGGCGCAATTGAGTTCGAACCCAGCACCTCCCGTCTACCAGCTTCGAGAGCAGAACCTCTCAGCCACTGGTGGGGCCATTTCCTTTTCGAATGGTCAGTATAAGAAAATCTACATTGATAAATTTGTTTCTGTTCTGATATGAAGAGCTGCCCATCTCTATGAATGGTAACCTCATATGAGGTTGCATTGTAAAAGAATCCTCAGAAAACTATCCATGAATTATTTTAACTTCGTGTAGCAGTAGATGGCAAAACTATTTCCTTTCCGAATAGTCAGTTTGAGAAATTCTGCATTGATAAATTGTTTTTGTTCGGCATGAGAGAATATTTTCTCAAAGTAATTTCTGCTCTCAAATCTAAACAAGAGTAAGACCATATATATATATGTATATATATTACATTGTGTTAATCTATCGAAATTTTAAATTATCACCAAAAACTACTTAATAAGTACTAATAACACTCGGGAACAATAATTTTGGTGTTTAGGAAATAAAGACCATTATTATACGAAATTGGCCCCCTGAATCCAAATATGACCGTGATTTTGACATATCAGGTCTAGGTTTTAAAATATGTGACATCCCTCTGTTATACATGAGGAGCTAGTCAAAGGGCATAATATTTATATGCGTGTGCTGAAAAACTTAAAGGAAAGATTTATTGATGGACCAATGATCAGTAAGCTCATAAAGGACAAAAATTTTGTGAAATCGGTGCATGAGAATGAAGCATTAGCTTGGGGACTTTTTGTAGCAGTACTACAAAATTTCCAAGGGAAACATAAAAGTGAAAAGTACAAAGATCTTACTAGAACCATGTTGCCAATATTTGGTAAAGAAACAGACTTGTTTAATTTCCCTAAACGTACTCATATCAGCCCATGTACACTCTTGGAAATATGTTTTACAATGTAATGGAGCCAAATGGACTTGAGTAAAGTTTAAAAAAAAAAATAGATTTGATTAATTATAAAAGGAGTTATTTTCGAATTTATCAGACAAAAATACCTAAGAATTCGTAAAAATATTTCATGCACCTGACAAGAAAAAATTATGTACAGCGTGTCCACGTATAACCTGACCAACCTTTAGTTTCGCAACCGTTGGTCTTAGATGCATACTTCCAATTACAAAAATTGTTTAAATAAGGTAAAGAATTATTTTGAAAGCGATTTGGGTCAAAAAAAAAAAACATTTATTAAAAAATGAAGAAATTTAAATTTTTATACGGTCCCCCTGTCCTATAAGTGATATTTAGTAAAAATTTACTGTCACACTAACAAGTAAAACCAAAAAAGTCCCATCCATCTAACATTAAAATTGACCGAGTTATGAAACTTTGAAATTCATAACTTATACCACTTTTTTGGATATCAAAAAAGACGATTTCAGCCATGCTTTCAGGGGTCGTATATAAAGTACTTAAACTTATTTCAAGGTATCTGCGCTTTGAAAGAAATCGTATAACTATTACGATTGAGTTTACTTAAGTTTCAGATTAGTTAAAATAATTGTATTCTAACAAATGTTTTATTTTGTAAGAATTTCAGGCTATGATTTCTTTTAACAAAAATTATGTTACTTTCATAAGGTTTTATTTAACTTGCAACAATCGTCTTTCTAGTTTAAAATTTATACTCATAACTTTAACTCACGTTCAACTGTCCGATCGAAGTTAAATTTTGCATACTGACTTAAATCCGATGATAATGTAATATTATTATAATTTTTGACGCTTACCATCTTATATATACTTATATTAGAGAATAACGCAAAAAAAAAAAAAAAATCTGATAGATTACCGTCAACAAGTTTAAGAAAGAGTTTTAGGTTAGATAACATAAACCTGCGATGGTTGTGTTTTTTAACTTTTATAATTACGTTTTATATATTTTTTAACGCTGAATAAAAAAATTGCCTTCGCTTTTAACCATTATGTCAGGATTTTTCGCAAATCGTAAAATTCAAGGTTAAAAAATAGCGAAAAATATGATACTATAAAATAGACATAAGACATTTTTATTCAGTTTAATTTTATTTAATTCAATAATTTATTCAACTTTTTGGCTTATTCTGGGTTTCTTTCAGCTAAACAGCTCAGGGGTCTGATGAGGTTGGGAGGGGAGGGGGGGATCAAATTAACTTTGAGCTTTTTAACTTTGAAATTTTCGATTTGAAAAAAATCCAAACGTGATGGTTTAAAATGTAGGCCATTTTCGGATTCAGCGCTAAAAAATACATAAGAATCAATTTTCAAAAGCTAAAAAACATGGCACAACCCAAAATTTGAAAGACAGTGTAATCTAACAGCATTTAAAAATATGTATATTTTGTAAAGAATTGAGGCTGTTTTTTTCATCCTTTTATTTAACAAAAATTCTGTTATTTTTATCCTCTTATATATTCAGTACAAATTGTATATTTTGCAGTAATACGTCAGAATGATTAAAGATTTCAAATTTATACTGCAATGCTAATTTTACTCTCAACCATTTCTTTAATATACCTGACGAAATTATATTTCTAGTAAATTTATGAATGACCCCTAATTTGCAGCAAAAAAATATGCTCCAACTTTAAGCAGTTATTACTCGGTCAATTTTAATCATAGAATAACCGGACCTTTTTTGTCTTACTTGTCAGTGTAACAGGAAAATTTTACTAAATTTAATTTATAGGACCGGGGGACCGTATAAAAATTTAGATTCTGTAATTCTTCACTAAATTATTTTTTCGCTTCAAAATTTTTTTTTATCTTAACTCTGCACCTAATTTTTCCCACTTTTGTAAATGGAAGTATGCATCTAGGACCAACGGTTGCGAAAATAAAGGTCGGTCAGGTTATACGTGGACACCCTGTATATATTGGTCTGTGTAATATGTTTAGTGCTTATAAACCTCAGACGAGGTTCGGTTTGTAATTTTATGATAAATTTATGATTTTAATAAATTCAACGTATTTTTTTTATTACTAATGCAATTTAAACGTATTTTATGCGGAAAATATATTTTCTATAGGGTAATTCCGGGATTTATGCCGCACTTTTTTTAATTTGTGTATAAAGTCCCATGTTGGACATAAAATAAAAAAATCATGCTGTGCTATTTAATGTCAAATATACAACGCGTGTAGTAGGACAAAGATATTCAAAACAAATTATTAATATTTTTTAACAATTTGTTTCTAAAACGTTACACTGCGTCGCGTCACCCGTACATTCAGGCTGAGACGCCGCACTTGTGCGGTAGTTATGCCGCGCTTGTAATAAGAACAAAATGAAATGATAAATAAAAATATTTAAAAAAAAATTAATATCTGGACTATAATTAACGATGTAATAACAAAATGAAACTAAATGAGTACAATGAAACGTATTAGTACATTCAAATTAATAATTGTTGCCTACTTTCACTAGTAAAATTAACGACTTATTTTTTTTTACATTAAATTTTAATTATTATTTCAGCAACAACGTAACATAAATGTATTAGAAAGGGAAAAGAAAAAAGTAAAATTGTGTTTAATTAAATTATTTGTTAACCCCTTTCGGGACCGGTGGCTTTTACACAAATTTTATTCGGTTGGTACCTCTTTTTTAAAAGAAGTTACCTTTACTTAAATAATCATGAAAATGCTCTAATTAAACAAAGCAAATATTACTTTTATTTTTTACCGGTGCCAGAAACAAATTTTATAAACTCTTTATGAAGGTGCTTATATGCACCTATGATCCCGTATGGGTTAAGTGACATGTTTTTTTTACTACAATCAACAGAAAAAGTGTCAGAAAAGCACAGTCTTTATGTAACTACATTTAAACACATGATGCAACGAGTCCAATTACACTTCTTCTTTTTTGGAGTAGTTTGAAAAGCACGTCTGCGTTACGTGTAATCCAATTTTTTATTATTATCATCTTGACTTGCATCTTTCTTGCCCTTTTTACTTTTTATTTTCCCCTTTTTCACCTTTAGTTTTAGTAAACTTGATAACGTGCCTAACATGGTTAGTCTGTGCAAAAAGAAAAGGAAAAGTTAATAACACTTAATCATACCGTACAAAAGAAACTGCGGCATGTATACCGAAATAGCAGTGCGGCATGTATCTCATTTTGCATGGTGCAGACGTCGGCAATCACAGTTACCTGCCATCGCTAAGGGGAATGCCGTAACCATACACACAATACTCTATACAAACGCTACACTTATTTTTGACTTCGAAATCATGCATGCATTTAGTAATTAGTGTATGAAAAGCATTTAAACATAACGTGTTTAAAAGTTTGGACAGTGAAATCATGCACTTACGTCAAATTAAGGATTGTACTTCTACAAGTAAACATCGAAATGGAATTCGCGCTATACACTAGTTAAAATAATCTCATTGCGCCCCTATACTGTGCGTTTGACAACCATCTATCGATAATTACAAGAAATACAAGGGGTGCGGCATCTATCCCGTATGCGGCGACACTCCCGGAGTTACCCTACATTTAAAAATAATTCATGCCTGAGAAAGTTAAATTATTAATTAATATAAACATCTTAACTCAACAAGGCCGGGTAGTTTAGTAGCAGAGCGACATAGCCTGCGCAGTATTTTGGCCTTATTTAGAATATTTCGTCTTATTTAGAATATTTGGCATTATTTAATCGCAGGAACTCTAAGATTAAATAATTTTTTAGTAAAAAATAGTGATATCCATACGACCCCTTTTGGGTCCCGTACTGTGTCGAAATAACACCGTTACTGGTAAATAATATGGCACAAAGCTACCTTAATATCAAGATGTATATTGTAACCACTTCCGTGCTTATAAAGCATATCAATCAATTTTATACTTAAAAGATGCACTTAATAGGAACGTAGAAGTTACACTACATTTCTTTCCCTTTCTTAATAACCAGATTTTTAAAGCCATGGAAACATATGCAAAGAAAATTTTTGATTTCGTATATCTTTACAAAAAATAAAATTAAAAATAAAATAAAATAAAATAAACAACTCTGGATATATTTTAGAAATGTCAGACAATATATTACTATCACATCTTATTTATAATTCATGCTACTTATTTATCATGTACTGTACCTGTAGGGGGTCATTTAAAGTCATTTATCTAATTATAATTAAAGTGTTAGTGAATTCCAAAAGATATTTTATTAGCCGTCCTCTATGCTCCAGTAGTATGCCTAGTAAATTTCTGATGCATTTATCTTTAAGTTTTCGGCTTATCAAACAAATTATTTACAATGTAACCGAGTATATCAACAGTAGTTTAATTTAAAATAAAACATAATATTAAAGAAACAATGTTTAAAATAAAAACTTATATCTTAATGAAATCTCTAAGAATTTGCCAAAGAAGTAAGTTCTTAAGGCACTCTAGAAAATAAACAAATGTACCAGCAGAAGGAAATACAATTATTTTGAACAGTTTATGGAAAGTTAACGTTTAAGAATGTTAGTCAAGCAGATTTCTTTCAAACAATTTTCAGAAATGCATTTTAGTCTTATTTTTAAACTTTAAAAATTAGTGTCCAGTTACTGGCACGTCGCAAACTATAGGTGCATTTACCTTATATTACTATCCGTAGCATAAAATTTAATTTCTGTTCCCAGATTTTTCAATGGTATTGTTCGGATTAAGTAGTATTCTTTTTTAACGTCAATTGTTTTCATAAAAGAAATTTTAAGCTTTCAGTTGCTTTTTTTTTTTTTTTTTTAATAACTGTAATGAAAATTCGTTTTTCAATGTTTAAATAATATTAATATTTTTAATAATATGACACAAAACAGGCCATAAAATCAAGCTGAATATTATAACAACTTTCATGCTTTTAATACATAAATCAAAATATTTTATACTTAGAAACATGCATTTAGCACGAAATTAGAAGTCAACTACATTTCTTTCTTTTTTCTAAAAACAAGGGTCTTAAAGTCACAAAACAATACGCAAACAAAAATGTTCATCACGTATATCTTTAAATTTCTTATACATGGAAATATTATAGAAATCTTCCAAAAGCGAAAATCTTTACAACAATTTTCATGTCAAGATAAGAATTGATTGTGGACGCAAATATATGCGAGACAAATACAATATTATCATATCTGATTTATATCTCATGCTATATATTTAACATGTACTTGTTATGATATATAAAACTTTCCTTGGCATGGAATTTAAATTCTGCTCCCTGATTTTTTTAATGATATTGTTCGATTTTCCTCTTCTTATTCCCCGTTAGAGTAAGAGGTTTATAAACCAATTTGGTTCAGCATATTTCTGTTATATGAGCTTTATCTACTTCCATAATGCATTTTTCTTGTAATTCTGAAAACTAATATATAAATTTCCGTTTTAAGCTTCAGTAAATCAGAACCTGATACACGAAATACATATCGAAATCAAAATGCAAAATTTTACTGACAAGAAAAACAAATAACTACCACTCTTACACGCAGTACAAAGTATAAGACGACCTTTCAGACATATAACAAATTTATTGATGAACCGAAGCATGTTAAACTAAGACATAAAAATCGATTTTATGCACGAACTTTTTGTGAAGTGAATTACAGCAGCATTATTGAAAAATTTTATTATGCGTTTTGAAGACATTTGAGAATTTCTACTGAAATTCATCTGGGGAATTGAACAGGGATTTAAAATACTTGTGTATGTACTATGCATAAATATATAAAAAATGGTACGTATGTGTGTGAATTCTCTATGTGTTAAGTGTATTCATGTATGTTTGTATTAATGGACGTAGTATATTACCTTATAAGAAAAAGAGCCATTATCAGATTTCGGCATTTTCTAAAAAGGCTGGTTTAATACATATATATTTTTTAAATCGCTAAGCTTACTAAAAAAAATAGTTTCCTTATAGAATATATTAAAGGCATGGCATTTATATTTTTTTCTGTTATATCTTTGACCATGGCCGGGCCATATTTAGGACACATGCAACATATGTATTTAATTACCAGCCTTTCACAATAGTAATATTCGCCCTTTTAATTGTAGAATTATCCAAGTAAATTAGGCGAAAATTACTATTCTGAAATGTTGATAAGAAAACGCGCTTCTTGATACTTGCCCTAAAAACAGCGCTGCCAATGAATATTGTTGAGAGATACGTGATATAAGCCAAAATATGATGATTATTACAGAATGATAATTATGGAATATATTAAATGAAGAATATTGTATAAACAACGTAAATTTCTTTTACTATACCTGTGGCTATTTTGGAGTGATATGTGGATATAGAACAAAATTGGTGTTTTTAGACATTGGTACTTTTACAACCCGGATACAGAATTATTTTTGTAAAGAATATTTCATATAAATTGTGACATGATGTGTTTCTTCATTTGCTGAAAATACATAATTAGGATAGAAATTGCAAAAATAATCAAAATTTGTTTGCAAATCATAAAAATACATCTTAGGTTATTTTCAGATGGAAGAAAATATCAATTTAGGAGAACAATTTTGAGACATCTTCTCAAAAATGTAAAATATTTAATACTTGATTTGATATATCAATGCTTAAATCTTATTATATATTCGATTCCAGTAATTTCTTTTTCATTTGAAAGGATCATCTGGATTTCATAATATACCTTAAAAATAGATAAATTTGTGAATTGTGCAATCAGAGTATGAAAAATATAGTTTATAATCGTTGAATTTTGTGCCGGTTGTAGTTTCTTCATTTGATGAAAAATATTGATTTTTTTTCTGAAGATGGAGGAATTAGGGAATCATTACTTAGTGGTCTCACTCGTGTTTATTAATTAGGCTGTTCATAATGAGAGTTGCTGAAATAAGATTGAATTAACTTTTTTAAAGGTCGAATATTAAAATAAGATATTGCAAGAATTTATAATAGCAAAACATACGTTTTACTGCACTTACAAGCTGCATGCAGTTTATAACTTCATGCGTTCTTGAAAGCGCATATACATGTTGGTGGTCTAAAAAAAAACTCTAACTGTAAAGTTAGCCCTGTTTATTTTATCCTTTATAAAGAAAGTTTACTTAATTTAATTAAAAAATTAGTCTTATTGATTCTTTTACATTATTAATTTTTAGCCTACTTTATTTTCAACTACCACTATAATACTGACAGAGATTTTATTCACTGTTGTTTTCTTTTCACTTTTATATATATTTCTAAATTTTCATATACCTTCATATCTACTGTATTTTAATGCTTCGTCAATTTAACGTGTAATCAGAATCACCGGTATTTCAATTTCAGAATACTGCTGTTCAATTGCAGATCAGAAATTGTTTCGATCAAATAATTCTAGTTTGGGAACTCAAGTTATAAGTAAATTGCTTGAAGCATTTACACCTTGATTAACAAATCAAGGCAATAATATTATTTTTCAAAATATTTTTTATCGTTTAAAAGACTTTATTTCATATTAGGCAATGAGTGTTAAACTGAATTCCGTAACATATACCACATTTATAAATTAATATTATAATTCATTTATTTGTTGTACAAATGCTCGCTGTCATTAAATCTTGAAAACATATTATTAATTATAGAAGTGTTTGCTCAACTATATTTGTTAATGTTTCGTGACGGTGTGTTTAGGATAGAGATTTCTTTTACCTTAAAACTTTTGACGTTATTCAGGGATTTTGAGAAAAGGTTTTTTTTTGTTTTTCCCCCATAACAATTTAGCGCCTCGTAAGGCTTTTTTTTTTTTTGTACAGTTTATTGCTCTTTTGTGTCATCAGGAGTATCCAACCCTTTCATTGTGTTATATAAAAGAAAGTAGAAATTTATGATGTTCAATAAATTTTTTTAAATAGTAATTTTCTGTTTCTATAATACTACTCGGTCTAACTCCGATGAGCCATTTTTTACATTGTTATTACGCTGTGTTTAATAAAAGACTCCCTAATTTTAAAATTCAGTAATTCATTAGCTATAATAGAAATAAAGATGACATAACATTAATGTTTATCAGGTAGGCCGGAAATTTTGTATACAGTGTCACAATGTTCATCAAAAGATGTTGCTGTGTTGTCTCAAACTGTTAAAATACCCAAACGAACGTGAAAAACTCTATCGAGATTCTCTCACCTGTTACTTTATATTTTGAAAGTATGTATCTTGAAATTTTGAAATTAATTCGAAAATTCTTATACTTATAAAAAGCTCAGCGTCATGTATTGGATTTAAATATACCTAATGAATAGGTCATTTCTGTAATATTTATATTTATTATAGTTAATGTATTAGTGACTTTTAAAGTTAAGCAGTATTTTAAGAAACACTCTGGATGTACCAAGTAGCGTAAAGGATAAAGTGGCCACTTTAAGGTTTGATGAATTTTTATGATACATTTTTAATCAGTAAAGTTCTAGAAACAAATACCGATAGTAACTATAATATGCTATTTTATTTTAAAATGTGCACGTTACTTTAAAAGAATAACTACAAAATGGCCACTTTACCCAGATAGACTGGATAAAGTGGCCAGCATTGGTAAATGAACAAATTGCATTGATTCAGGATGTATGTTTAATCAACACCTGCTAAAGTAACCATTCAGAATAAATACTATATTTTGTAATATTTTAAGTATTAAATAGTTACAAGATAAAGTAAACAGTAATGAATATCAATATGACAAATGGAGGAATACAAGTAACACCAGCAGACATTCAGACCGTAAATGTCGAGAGTAAGCTTTTCTCTGCAGAAGTTATTGTCCCGACCTGTCTTTTTCCTTTCAAAGAAAATACTTTTGAGTAGTATTTTGTTATGAGCAATGAATAAAAAATCGTTTCCGGGTAAAGTAACCATTTTCCCATTTTGCCTGATCTCTATGTGGCCACTTTGACCGGAATGACGCCATTAGAAAGACCGTGGCCTTGCGTCTAATCTACATGACTTAGCCCTTTCAAACACACATCATTTAACACTAGGACGCTCAGAAGGAGTCGATATGACCCCGACCATATGATTAAATGTCAACTGGAACCAGAAATTCTTCAATAAAATAAATTAAATTTAAAACACGCAGATTTACGTTAAATAAATCAGTCAAATAATTTTAAATAAAAATTCTGGTGTCAAATATTTTTATGAAACTTGAGTAAAATTTCCGGGAGTTCTAGTGTTAAAAGGTTATTTCACACTGATTAAACAGCATAAGAGAAAATAATTATATCACTACATATTATTTAGCTATAATCAAGAAATTGTGCGACATGCCTAAAATAAAAAAAGGCGAAAAAACGATAAAATGAGTTAAGATCTAGAAAAATGTAGTCTTCCGCTTCAAAGTGGCAGACAATACTACGAGCATCAGTGACGACTCCTTCATCCGGCTCCTGCGTGGCGGGTTATACAGCGGAAAAAAACTCAAGAGGTCCCTTCGCCATCACTGGCTACTTTACCCGTCCTTCCCCTACATTGTAGTTACAACAATTTATGTCATCAGCTGAGGTAAACTCGAAGTTTATTTTTGATCGTTTTTATTCTACTTGGCTATTTTAAAGCGATTGAAATATTTGTTTTTTAAAAATTTTAAGTTAATTCAGACATTTTACACTCAAAAAAGCGCAGTGTCATCTGTCGAATTTAAGAGAAAACCTAACAAAGAACGTATGTTACATTTCTATTTAGAGATAACCTGATAAATAAATAATTTATGTGATATTTATATTTATTACAGTTAATGTATTAATGACTTTTAAAGTTAAGGCGTCTTTTAAGAAACACTCTGCATGTACCAAGTATATTGTAGTTTTAACATTTTATGTCATCAGCTGATGTTAACCGGAAGAAGATTTTTCAAGATGAAGATTTATATATATATAGAGAGAGAAGTGATAATTAAAATATTATAACATGCCTTAAATATTAAGATATATTTATATTTTTTAATAAATTATCCTTCTTTTTTACAGTATTTCAAAAATGAGAATTCAAACGTGGTTATCATATTCGTATTATGCCAAAAATATTTATTTAATAAAAATTATTTTTCATGTGGAATTATTTTCTAAAAATAATAACGTGTCACTTTATCTTACGTTTAGGTGACGTTCATACAGACAATAATTAATCATGTATATAAAAATACTTAGTAAGGAATTTAAAATAAACGTGGAAGTGATAGAAATATCCAAGGGTGAGGAATATTTACAGACATTTTGCATAAAGAAATATTTACATACTTTTTGAATTGGATTTCATATAAAATAGCAGATTTTGACAAATTTATCATTGCTTTTCATCACGGTAGCTCCATGGGTGTGATTTTAAAATGCTTTTGCAATCAAAATAAAAGGACACCCACTGAATTTTCATCTTCACCTGAGCCCAGCGTCACAGAAAAATTACATCACGTAGACTGAGCTATAAAATCTAAACTATGAATAAGTTACTTTATTTTAACTTGTTAGCGAAATAAGTTTTAAAAAAATTAAGTTCGAATGAATGTTTTTAGCAGAAGTGACTATATTTTGTAATAAGCAGTTTTTTAAATAACTGGATAAACTAAAATAAATAATTTTAGAAGAAAGCCTTTGAAGAAACATTATTGATCATCTTAATTTCGCTGATTTCATTTTATTCTTCAGTCTTTCTTTTTAACATTTTGCCTTCACTAGGTTTTATTTAAAGCTTTCATGCACAATTATTTCAAGAGTATATTTTTTCTTGCTTTGAAAGAAAAATTAAGGTAAATATAAAAAGGAACTAAATTAAATTTCATATAAATCGATCTATGAGGATTTCTGTTATGCATAATTTAAAAATTGAACTATCCTTTTCATTGTTATAGTGAAACGACCAATGCATGTAAACAGAAAATATGGTAACGTCAGATTGAAAATAGGCAAATATACAGATATAAATTCGAGGAATAATAAATTCGAAAAATGCGTGGTCAAGGAGAGAAGCATGCCATAGTTTTTATTGTTGTCTTAATAATTAACTTCATTCAAATTACAAATATTATTCATATTTATTCATAATTATTGTCCAGTTTCGAATTCATTATCATAATACAATACTGCCATATATACTGAATAATTTCCGTTTAATTCCATAAAAATATGACTTTTGATTCCATGAAGCATTTCTTCAAAATTTATTTTTCCCAATAATTTTAAGAATTTCCCTTCTTTAACAGTTTTTAAATGAAGAGTAAATTTTAAATTAAAAAGGGTGTAGAATTTTAGAATTTTCTTCGTTTTAAAGTTGTTCGTATAAAAATATTTTTGATTATTTGTGTGATATTTCAGCTAAAAAAATTATTTGCAATGCCTTTTACGAGTTTATTCTGAGTTATGCAATTAAAAGTTTGCAACATAAAATTCGTATGAAATTCGGGAGTTGTGAATAAATTCTTAACAACAAGAAGGTAATGCATTAAATAATTCTTTTGCTTTGTCCTTTTTCGTTGATGGCTAGAGCCTTTGGGAGCATAATGCAAAATTTCGTCCTTGTTTATTAACTCTTCAACTATAAGTTATTGATTCCAAGAGAAATAACCATGTAAAATATATTTCAGCTGGAAAATTGCCTTCCTACTTAATAACTTATAGAAAATAATAAAAAATAAATCATGCTTTCGTATTTTAAAATAAAGTTAAAATTGGTTCGTAACTGTAATGTTTACTCCATTCCGCAAGTTTTCATTATATTTTTGCTTTAAAGCGAAATTTTATTGTTTTTAGTCACCGACATTTCACTTTTGATATTTTGAATATCTACAGATTTTGAAATAATACGTGAATATCCAGTAAAATTTGCAGTCAATTTTTTCCTATATTTCAAGTCTTTAAGATTCCAGTAAATATTAGAATGTCTTTTAAGTCTAGGTCGAGCGTCCTGCTCCACTTTTTCATAACTTCGGAAATATATTTTTTTTCTTATTGTACTCGTTGTGTCAATGTCTGATTAGATAACCCAAATAAAATATTTTAAGCATTTTGTATGGAGAAATGTACAGTCGTGGGAAAAAAGTAAACACCCCTTACTAACTCTGCAAAAAAAATATCGTAGAAGAAAGTTACTGGTACCACACGATTGGTAATAAAGTCTACATTTAATGATGTATATAAAATTTGCTTAGGGGGCTATCTACATATTAAAACGAACCATAACTTTCTCTTTTTCAATAGCAGTACACAATTCTGAAAGCATAAATGAACTCTACATCCTTCAATTTGCCTAAAAACAAATTTTTAAGTAATTTGTAAGATAAGTTTCCGATAAATAAATTATTTTAATACAAGTGAATTTTAGGGGCTGTATCATAATTGAAGTTCGGTACCCGATTGTTGACCGAGAGGGCCCCGTTCTTCATCAAGGCATCTTAAGCGCTACTCAAGCCAAAGACGTTTAAGACGTGGCAATGGCAATTCCTCGCCCATTCAAAGGCATGGCCAGCCATCTGAAATGGTTTGAAGTAAATTGAAACACCTCAACCGCGAGGTTTGTACGTCAGCTGTGAATGATTTACCATTAATTGCTATGGCTAGAATGAGCTTAAAAAATTAATTTTTATCAAAATATTATATGAGGTTTATGGCACTTTTTTTTACATTAAACTATTTTGTATATCTAAATATGCGTTATAAATATTGAATTTTCGGAAATAAAGTTAAATAAGGCGATTTATTAATAATTTTATGGATGGTATGTTTGAAAAAGAGTATCTAATTTTAACATGCCTTATAAACCGAAATAAAGGCGAAATTTATATGGAAATCGATTGATAAGATTATAATTCCACCTTTTTTTAAGTTTGACTTACAAAAGTAACTGGTAGGGAAGTTTAGTTTAAACGCAGCAACTGTAACATAATATAGTAATTTACAAAATTTTAAATTTCTTGTAAAGAAATCTACGTTTTTTAAACTGATTTTTATGCAAAAATGTAATTAAAAAGATGCATATTAACGAAAGTAACATTATATTTTTATACTTGGAGGATGTATATTGAAATACGTACTTGCTATAAGAAAAAAAAAATGATGAATAATAAGGTATTTTTTTTAAAAAAAAAAGGCCTAAATGAAATAGGGTAGACTACTACTTAATGATCCGCAATAAACAAAATGCGCTGATAAAAGCATTTTCTTAGGTAAATTAAAATATAAAACATATATACTGCCGTACAACAGCTGTGATCAAAAATCCTCAGTTAAACTGACATTTTGCCGGTCTATGTATCTTAAAAGTCTTTGACTAAAGCAGTCATTGAAGACTGCTAGATTACAGTATAACATAAGAAATTTCAAAATATCTAGTCAGTTCTATCATAGACTGCTCCTTAAAATATCATTTTGAATTTTTTTAAGCATAATTTGAAAACTACTTGGAAGAAAAATGGGAAATTTTTGATTTCCATAATGTAAATTGCAATTCATAATTTTTTCGAATATTAATTTCATAATTCATAATTCATATCATAAAATTACAATAATAAAATTATAATTAATTGCGTAGCACTAAATTTTAAATGTTTATAATTCAAAAACTTATCATTCAAATCACTTGAAATTTGGTGTCTAGGCATAGTTTGAACCGCAGATTTGAAATCTCTCGTTAAATTGGGTGCCATTGAAAAAAAATGAAGTTTGGGTTCGTTCTTATATGTAGATGGCCGCCTAGCCAAATTTTATATACATCATTTAAAAATAGACTTCATTTCCAATCGTTCAGTACCAGTAATTTTCTTCTACAATAATTTGTTGAGGAGTTAGTAGGGGTGTTTGCTTTTTATTCCCACGATTGTACATTTTAGCGAAAAAGCTTTATGTGCAACGAGTTTTACAAATTTATCCTGAATTTTTCGAATATAAGTAAACATTTGCAGCAAAACATCCTTATGAAATTCTGTAGTTTGAAAAATTGGTAACAATGATGATGTAAAGAATTAAAGATTTCTTTATCTTTGAACTTCCCCGTTGTTAGCAAGAAAATTTGGTAGAATAAAGCAAAGTTTCGTTCTTGTTTTATTAACGTCTCAACTAGAAGTTATTGATTCCAAAAGAAATTACCGTATACAATACATTTCAGCAGGAAAATTGTTTTTCCTACTGAGTATCTTATAGTAGATTAAAATAATAAATCATAGTTTCACATTTTAAAAGAAAGTTAAAATTGGTTCGTAAACATAATTTTTACTTTATTTCACAAGTTTTCATTATATTTTTGGTCTAAAGTAATATTTATTTTTTGTTTACAGTCGCTGAAAAATTGGCTTTGCACGAGTATTTTGAATCTCTACAGATTTTACAAAAATACGCGGGATGAAAAATCAATATCCACGAAGGTTAAATTCAATTTTTTCTATATTTCAAGTCTTTTATATTCCTTCGAATGTTAAACTGCGCCACGACAAACTAAGGAGCTGTTTTACTTAGCGTACTTTGTATCTTAATGATATATTTTCTGAAAATTTGATTTAAATAAATGAAGTAGTTACAGGTAAAAGTAATTTAAAATAAAATTATATATATATATATAATTATACAGAATGATTTATAAACATCGAAACAATAGCCTATTTCCTTAAATATTGCTCTTAGACACATACTTCCAGTTGTAAAGTTTCATAAAAACGGGTGCAAAATTTGATGAGATAAGTTGCAACTTCATGGGTGCTTCATTTGAGAAAATACGAAAACAGATTTTTATACTGCCCCGTAGGACAAAATTTCCAATTAGGAAAATTTTCCTTATACATTCCTGTATTAAACACAAAAGGTTCCATCTTGATGTGTACAAATCTCACAGAGATATGCCAGTTTAAATAATTCGTCAGATTCGAAGGGATTAGACACAAATTGAAATGCGTGTAATTCAAGAAACAATGTTACTTTAAAGGGTATGGCAAACATGCAAAAAATATATTTATCGAGTTAGAACTTAGATTTTATTTTTGATGGTTAACCATATAATTTGCAAACAAAATCACATCCTAAAATTTCTCATGAAGCTTTTAAAAAATTTAAAATAATTATTATTTTTTAAAATGATTATTATTTTGTTTTTAAATCGTTATAACTCGAAACATTATTCACCAAATTTCAAAATATTTTCATGTAATTAAAGAAGAAAATATAATTTTAATTTTGTTTCAGGATTTGTTTAAATATTAATTTTAAAAAATTAAAAATATAAATTTAAAAAATGAAGTAACTTATTTTTTTAAAAATCATAGTTTCAAAATAATTTTTTTTTTTTTAATTTTGCCGAAAAAAATTATTGTAAAATAATCAAAAAAATACATATTCCAAGTTTGCACTATTTTTCTTTAACAATTCCTGACGTATAGCAATTTAAATACGAGAAAGGGTGAAAAAAACCCATCATGCAGAAATACACATTTAAAGTTTAAAAAAAAGATTGGTTCCTACTAAAATGTTTAAATGTCTTTTAAAAAATTTCATGTGAATAAGTAACTCCTTCCTGTAGCGTAAATTTTCAATTCAGTTTAACTTTTGCCCTTACCACCTTCTTTTACCATTTACATGTTCGTCAGTTGACTTAAAACATGGCCTTTATCTAACATGCCGATTTTGAGGGGTTTTTATTTTTATATAATTTTAACCCTCACACCTTTCTTTCAAGCCACACGGGCGGGATGGACGGGGCCTGGTCTTCTCTCTTTTCGTGCGGGGCGAGCCAGAAACATTACTTTTTTTCCTGAAGGTACGGTCGAGGCTGGCCTAACATATTTTTTCCATATCGAACCCGGACTGGCTTCCTTCTTCCTAGCTCTGCACGGGGCGAAAGTTTTAGCTTCGCGCTCAACCGAACACTTATGAAAATTGTCTCTAAGTGATGCGATCCGTGCAAAACCGGTAAAACTTGGCTCAGACAAAAGATTTTTTGGAAAAATGTATATATTCTTAAATCGCCATTATTTTACAATTAAACTTTATTTATTTATTTATTTTTTTAAGGATAGTAGATTTCTAGTCAATAAAATTCAAAATACAGTAAAACCCGTGAACAAAAATCTACCTATGACGTAATCCTGCCTTAAACATAAAAATGTGTTGATCCATGCAAAATGATTATAATAATGCCTGAGAAAATAATAGAATACATTTGCACCTGCTAACAAGTGAACTTGTCTATAACGCATTTTTTTCTTTCCTATGTGATTCCGTCTGTAAAAATTACTGATAGCATTTATGAAAATTTCCAATACATGGAATATGGATTAACGATATTAATGATAAGTGAAACATTTATATACAAATAGAGATTTATTAGAAAAAATAACTATCACAGCCTAGGGCACGTCTGTAAAATGAAGATTATAAACGTTTATAAAAGCTAAAATAAGTATTTTTGGCCTGAACACCTTGTACGAAACAATTTTTAACCATATCGACGTAAAAAACTATGTTTTGTAGAAATTCAGTCAGGCTGGGACGGGCTCGGACTGAAATTTTAACTTTTTTCCAGGTCAGGCCGACCTTTTTTTTCTATGGGTCGGTCCGGACCCTGGCCTGGATGTTTCGGCCCATGCAGACCTCTAAAGTAGATCACCAGCATGTTTTGAAAGCAAGTTTAACTTAAAATCTATACACTGCTATTTTATGTCGAAATAAAGAGGCACTGTCTCAAATCGACTTTAATAACCTACAATTGGTGGATGATGCCTATCTTGCATTCAAAATGCGTCGCTAACTCGTCGCTCAGAGGCACGGTTAATGGTGTAAGTCACGAATTTTGGATTTTAATATATATGCGAGTTTTGCACATACTGAAATGAAATTTTTTGTGTTTTATTCAGGAAGGGATAAGGAATTTTTTTTTTCTAATTGGAAATTTTACCCTATGGAGGGCATATAAAAATTTAGTTTTCGTAATTTCTCAGATAGATTCCCCATGCAGTTGCAACTTATCTAATCAAATTTTGCAACTTTTTTTTTAGGAAACTTTGCAATTGGAAGTACGTCTAGAGGAAATATTTAAGGAAATAGGCTATTGTTTCAATTGTATCAATGTTTATGAATTACACTGTACATATATATATATATATGTATATATAGTTATATAGTTATATATATATAACTTTCTCTGCAATTAAACCATTTAAACAGATATTATTGACCAAGAATTATTTATATATATATATATATATATATATATATATTAATAAAAATATGCGATGTCATTGTAAATGCAAAGCAGTTCTCAATAGATGCAAGAGTTTTGAGGGTAATTTGTTATACCAAAATAATTATCCATGGAAGTTTTTAAGGCAACTAAAAATACTACTAATAAAAAAGTTACTATTTAAGAATTGGCAGCACTTTGGTTTGGAGGCGTAATCTGGAATGGTGTTAGTTTCTGGGGCTTGTTGCATGATGTTGTTGTCTCAAAGTCTAGATTTTAGAAAGGATAACGACGGAAGTTAAAAAAGTTGAAGGAAACAACAGATTTGAAAATGTATAGGACTGTTATTCGACTAATGGAAAGGAATTTATAGTTTCAAGTTTTTGTCAAGTCATGAGTGGAATGCAAGATGTCAAACTCATGCAGTAAGATTTTAATGTTTTCTATATGCTGTAAAATTGGTTACAGGCGGAGGTGAGACAGTTGCTTGCATTTTATCTTTAAATTCTGTAATATATCTAAACATTTATCTGGTTTGCTATATTTTATTTTATTTTATGTTGCTTTGTAATAGTTTTCTGCCCTTTAATTATTGTTTGGCAAAAATATTTTTCATTTACATTTGTTTTGTGTTTAATGTAAGGATATCTCATCAGACGAAACCTGCCAGTAGTACTTTATAATTGAATTTGAAATAATGGGTGGAGTTTATTATGCCATTCCGCCTGCTGAAGAGTAAATGCATATAGTTTAGCTAGTGACTTTGATATGTTGTTTTTATGTTAATATTTTAAATTTCTTTTAATAAAGTTTTAAAATTTAAGATATTTTACATGCATTTTTTTCAATATATATATATAAATATATATATATATACATACTACCATAAAACATAACATATTACAAAGAACATATTCTAAATGTACCATTAAAATGTACAATGCATGCCATAAATCTTTCTTCTTCAGCGAGTGGAAAATAAATCTTAAATACACCATAAAAATGCGAAAAGCACCAGACTTTCCTGAGGAACTTACTCTGTGTTCTTCAAGTTAATTAATTTTTAAGTATTTTATCTTCTTACTGGATGTACCACGCCAATTTCTGATTATTTATTCCCCTATGTCCCGAACTTTTCTATTGGCTATTCCGTCTGACCTAATTTTTTGCTCATTTTCTCTTCTATTTCTTTCACTGTTGTAACTGTTTTCAAAGATGCAGTATGTGTTTTGAGCTTGAAGGAGAAAAATTCATTTCTTTCGAAACGTGTTCTACTTTCCTGAATTTTTATAGTGTGTTTAAAAGTTCTTTTTGTTGTATTAACATCAAAGTCCTTTTTTGCGTATTTCGAATCTTGGTTCCGTGATTCGTATTACATACCTTTGCAAAGTCAATGTGGATGTAAATAAGCAATGTTGAGGAAAGGCAAGTTGAAATATAAGGACGTTTCCCTTAGTGTTAGCTTTTTAAGGCATTTTAGCAGTTAGTTAAACTCGGAAACAGCAATTAAATATATTTTACTATTTATTTTTTAGTATGTGTTCTCATATTATTTACTTTCATAAGTGAAAAAATTATTTTGTAACCAACACAAAATACACAACATAAAATAAAACTAAAAAAATCAATACCATTTCTTACTATACTTATTTCTTGTTTCACGTATTTTACTTTTTTAGTTCTGTGATTAATATCCCTCGATAACAATCTCAATGTCTCTGTTTATGATTGAATTTGAAACATATATGCTATTTCATTTTTACTGCTCTAACGATAAAAGTAAAAATGCTTATAATGCTTAATAGTAAATTAACTAACATGTATCGATTATCGAAACATAGTGCATTCAACTGTAAATTCTTCTTCCTCGTTAAGAACTCTTGATTCCAACAGCCTTTTGAAGACATTTCGTCGATTTATAAATAAATTTATTCTAAGAAAATATAATGAAAGAGATCGTTGCATGATCAACGTTAAATGTCAAGAATGATTGTATTTTTGATAAAAAATTAAGATTTAAACAAAAAAATTCAAAAACTGCATGCACAAACTTCAAATCAGTCGTGTAGTTCTTTTTACAAAATGTAGCAATTTACATAGATTTAGTTTTGTATCATTAAAACACCTATCCATAATTATTAAATTTAGAGTAAGCCATAATTACCTTAATTTTCATCGGTATTAATAAGAAGGAAGAGCTTTTCTGTTAGTCTTTATAGAATCTTTGAGACCACACATTACGTTTCTGCTGACCTGGCTTTTTGCAATCAGTGTTGCCAATGGGCTACTTTTTTAAAATTCAGATTTCTTGATTGCCACCACTTTTTGTAAATCGTAATATTCTCTTTATTTAATGACATATTAATTAGGGCGAAAACAACGTGAATTTTACCATTTGAAAAAAGTGGTGCCAATTATGAAATCTAAATTTAAAAATGTAGCCCTTTAGCAACACTGTTTACAATGCTATGCCAAAGAAAAGGTTATATGTTTTGGAGCACACTTTGAAAGGCGAGATTCGCCTCATCACTCCATGACAGCGTTTTACCAAAAAGCACCCACTGCACTGATGAATCTGGGAGGCAAGCAGACAGCTGCCCCTCGTACTTGATTTGTGGAGACTCCAAAATGGCGACTTATAAAGATTAATAAGTGAAAGCAAAATTGATATTGTGCATGTAAAAATATTTAATTTTACTTTGGATAAGAGGAAAAATTTACTTTTGTCAGCTGAGAATTACACTGTTAAAAATTATGTCCAAGTTTCAACCAAAATTTGTTGTTCAGAAGCTGCCACCATAAGATGGTCAAATCTCGTTCCAAAATTTGGAACTCCAATTAAACCATAATTCCAATTACAATTTTGTTCCAACAATTGGAAATATGGTTCAACCGGAGCTCTAAATTTTGGAATTATATTTCTCCATCTTATGCTGGCAGCTACTGAGCACCAAAATTTGGTTCAAACAGGACAATCAAATGTAGACATAAAAGAAAGAAATATATTTCAGAGCTGTTTCGGCACAACTATGATCGCTCATCACAAAGGTCAGATCTGAACATATCCTAACTAGGTTTCCCAGAATAGGTTTTTACCGTCTATTTGGGTTACTTACCTTTTAAATATGCGGGTAAATATTTCCAGGATAGCGGGTAGTTTGCGTTATTAAGTATTGCTGTATGATTTTCTTCGGATTCTTCTGTACTACCTAAGGTATTTCTTTTTATAGCAATAATGATTATCTTTATACGGTTAAAATGCCGATACATTTTTTTGTGCAAACAAATGTTTGAAATAACACGTCACAAAGAATCAGTTTCATTTTAAAACGATGGTAACATCGATATTTTTACAAGTAGTCACTTACTCTACAAAATGTCGCTTATTTTACAAATCGTTGCTTATTCCACAAATGGTCATTTATTCTATATAACGTCATTTATTTCAGAAAACCGTCACTGATTTCAGGACCACTATACAGTGGCAAAAGTTATTTCATTTCAAAAAGCTGAAGTTTTATGGACAATTTAGCTATGGACGGGACCAACCTAAAATTTTTTTGTGCAACGTGTTATTTTCTCATTCTCTCATTCGTGAGTTTTGTGCCGGTGAAATAATGCATCTTGTTAATTTTTTATTTAAATTTTTCTGAACCTTTATGCGTCGCTTTAAAAATATTACTATACTGAACAAATGCTCATATGATGTATCCACTAATAAATTTGGCTCTGGTGTGACATAAAAACAGCATCGTGTTTTACATATTTTCAACTCAAGAAATTAATATTTTTTTTAACTTTCCCGGAAAGTCTTTCTCCACTAATGTTTCTTTTTAAATTGAATATTATGTAATATTAATTAAAATATATGTGTGAAATTGAGAAAGGATTGTTTAGCAGCAAATTTCGGTCAATTAAAAAAAATTCTTAATCTATTTAGTGAATCACTTAACGAACAATTAAGTGAAGGTTTGGGCTCAAATATTGTAGAGGTTGGTATAATTAATATATATATATTTAATATTTGAAATAATAAACTATTAAATTGATAAAAATTAATTTAGTACTATATAGTAGTTACAACACATCGCTCCATCGATATAAAAGTAAGAAAATCAGCATTTTAAAGAGAACGGTATGAAAATTTCAATAAGTACCATCAGCAGGAGAACAAAAATTAGTGCAATTGCCCCAAATGCAATGGAATAAATTTCATGATAGATTCTATCATTTCTTAGGATCACTTGAAACTTTAAAAATTAAAAAGTATTCGATTTTTTGGATCGACATTTCTATCAGTAAGGCGATATATATTTTGTTTTTGTTTTTATTTCTTCTGAATTAATAGCTGACTAACTCAACTATTAACTTATTAATTCTTCTGAATAATTAATTTAAAAGGAATTAAATATTTCTACATTATTGTAAAGCATACTTCAGTTTCCTGAATATTAATTAATTTTCATAATATTATACTTAATGTCGCATTATCAGTATTTCGTAAGAATTACAGTACATCTACTTTTTGCCACATGAACTGTTCATGTAAAGATACAAGTATCATGCATCGGAGTTAGATCGAAAAATAAAATCAAGCTCGGTAAGACACGTATATAGACTTAAAGATGCTTAAATAAACTTTTTCATATGTGCCAAAATGTTTCTTACACTACCTGTATCTATCGCTTCCAACGAAAGAAGTCTTAGTAAATTAAAATTTTAACACCTGCATGAGGAATAAACAAAATAGAAACGATAAAGAAGTTTAATTGTTTTATAATTTTTTAAAATGGTGATAGAATAAAAATATTTACGGAAAAAAATTTCGTAAAGCATTTGTTAATTAACAGATGAATGGTACACTTTCTGTAGTTTTTATATTATATACATATTTCAAATACAATATTAACAAAATATTAAATGTCATACTTGCAATATACTATTATAGAAAATGATTTCTAATTATAAGTGTATATATGCAAATAGCGGGTTTTACTTTAACAACATTAAACAATTATTTACTCAAATTTTCTTCTAAATGTATTCTTGAAGTAGGGGGAGGTAGGGCGCTAATATACTAACTTGCACCGGTGGAAATTTAGTCAAGTTTCGTCACTGCTCAGGTGCGTCATGCATGTTGACGTTGTAGAAAAACTATGTTAAATAGAACAAAGGACTCTGAATTGTTGGTATATCATATCCGTCTTTGGCGCCGCGCCGCAACATCACACCCACAACTTACGCACTGGAGAACAACTAAATGCCATATTTGTGTCTAAATGATGATACAATCTTAGCTGAATGAAAAATATTAAAAAAGTTCGGAAAAAACAAGGATGAAAATTGATTGCTACAATGGGTAAAATACACCACGCCGACAAGACCCCCATCTTTATACCGTGTACCACTAGATTTGTGTACGGTCTAAGAGACTTCGTATGACAGGTTGTGACGCACACTTTGAGAAACGACGCTTGGCTGCGCTATACCGACAATCACCCCAGGTGCTCAAAAATTAGAATCATGTCAGAAAAACTTTGTTGAATAAAAAAACAGAACCGTGATTTCTTAATATCATATAAAACTTCTTACATTGCCTGGAACCACAAACAACACCTGCATGACATATACTAGAAAAAGGCTGCGATGCTGCTTTTGTGTCTAATTGGTGGTGCAACCTTAGCCGGAAGACGAGATTGGGAAAAATGTGATGTAAACGGCAATAGAACTAGGTTGTTGCCATGGATAACTTGAACTAAAATTGAAAAATATAATTTTTGGTCAAATTCCATGTCAGACCTGGTTCGTTGCATTAGAAAAACACACCCCCTATCTACATCACACCAATGGATAAAAATTGGTTCCATAGGCTGTGGAAGTTGGTCCGATAGCCCTGCAGGTTTAATACTAATGCGCCTAATAAAGAGGTGGGTCTGTGTACAGTTTGACGCTTTGTCAGAAAGGCCCATCAATACGAAATTTGGCAAGAAGAAACTTTAAGAAGAGACTGGATACGGATACCTCGAAGAGATTTTTTTAAAACCCTATTTAGTTTATTTTTATTACTGAAGAGACCTTGGCACTTATCAGTTATAAAGTCTCTCATATTAAAAAACCCGCTAAATTTACTTTTCCCCCTTTTTTTCATAAATGGAGTTTATTTTTCTTATTATCGGAAAGAAAATTGTTGGTTAATGTATAGCACTGGTTCTTCTTCGAATGCCACGAAAAAAAAATTACAAGTAATATCTAATATTAAATAACAACATTCTCAATGAAAAAAACCCAATGAACGCATGCAGTAAATTATACCAAGTGTATTTTATTTGCGTACCTCTGGCTTAGTTCTTAACCCTTTATGTACTGAATTATGAATTCACGAAAATTTCATCTTCTAAAGCATTTTTCGTGAATTGTTTAAACTACATTAGAATATTTACATAATCATTTAATAAATTTTAGAAGGATTATAGAAGGATTGATTTATAGGCATTTTGTGCAATATTTATAACCCCACTCCAACCTTTTATTTTAAATATTTTTCTTAGTAATTTGAAGAATTAGGAAATTTACAAATGTATTGTTCTTACAATAGGAATATAGAAATATCTCCGAATTGAAAAATCTCCCCCCCCCCCCCCCAACGACAAGAAAGCTGAAAAGATGCAAAGGCAAAAGAAATCACCATTTTAAAAATATTTTTGTTTTGTGTAACCCATAATGCTTTTGGAATAACATAAAGTAATGCATCTGTAACACATTCTTAACTGTTTTAACACTAATCGATGTATTAAATGAATTTTATAAGAACTTATTTTAATGGTACTTATAAGTACCGTCAGTAGATAAAGGGTAAAACTGTCAATATCTACTATACTAATTATCCATTTTTGGGCAAAATGTCTTTTAACTATCAAAAAATTTCTACTATGCTAAACCCTACCCTTAATTACACAGCCAGACGATGTGATACCACTATTTTGTCACAAGTGCCAGAATTGCAACTATGACTGCAACATATTTTTTTATTTTGTCACATAACTACTTAAGTGACTGATATTTGACGTCTCCAATATGAAATTGCTTTTTGTAATTTTATGATATTATAACAAATAGCCAAGAATTACTAAAAGTTTTGAATTTACACTTCAAAGGCTCATGTGAACCCCTATATTTCTCTAAAATAATGAATTAGTATTTTCTATCATCTCTTAAATTTATGATCATTTTTTGCGATAACCTATATACTTGGTACGAAATTTATGTGTACCATAGGTATGGAGTTTAGTACTATAGTCACTTCAGCATAATTCACGAACAATTTTTATAGATAGATAGGAGGGGGTTTTATAACAATGCTATCCCAGGGGCCCTCGATTTTGTAAATTGGGCCCTAATTTGCAGGGTTCGGATGTAAAACAAAGTAACTAACAAAATGCAAGTTTCGAAATAACCAATATTAAAGTTGTTTCAAGAAAATTACAAACAAAACTTTTGTGATTGCTTCCGCTAAAACAGTGATTTTTTAAGACTGGATCTTCACTTAACTAATGTGCAACATTTTGAATGAATTTTGATTGAATGAATCATTGATGACACATTGATTATGTAAAATGAATCTCCGTCATTAAAATTCATTTTTAAAATTTATTTTTGATTTTAATGAAATATTTGAGTAAAAATCAGCTCTTGTACTTAATTTAAGAATGCAATTAAATACTTTACATGAAAATAAAAAAAAATTGCAAAATGTCAGCTACCATATTATACACCCAAACCCTTCATTTTGTCGCTTGCGATCGTCTCAATATAAAGCTTATCGATGCACAGTGACTTGTATACGACCCATAATCCATTTTAGGTGACGACAATGACAACAATAAATGTTACATTTTGGTTACTGAGCGTTTGTAATGTTTTTAAGATAAAAATGGTAATGGTAACATTTCAATCAATTTTCAGAAGTCAGTACTTTGTAAGAAATGCTATCGTTCAATTTACTTTCAATCAAAATAAATAAATAACTGACAAGAAGAAAGAAAAAAAGTGATTTTATAGAATAGATACTTTAAGTTATATGAATATGGTAGAATACAGATCAAGAAACTATACTTATATTATTACTTTCTTCTATCTTCAATAGAAGAAAGTATTGTAATCGAAATTTTTTTCGACTTCCGGTTTTTGACGGGCTTACACGTTTTAGGGGTCAGAGATCACAAAAAACATGTTTATACAAAATGTCTGTCTGTCCGTGTGTCCGTGTGTCCGTATGCCCATGTGTCGCCATTGTACCATCAAAAAGTGTATGAAGTTCTGCATAGAATTGCTTGAATTTTTTAAAAAGATTTTGGCTATGGCAAGCAGGTCCTCCCTGAATTGGGAAAAAATCCGCCGATAGGGGGTGCTGTAATATCGATTTTGGTGCGATTTTTTGTGCATTTTTAATATTGTACCATTGAAAAGTGTATGAAGTTATGCATAGAATTGAACCAAATTTTTTGTGTACGTTTATGGCCATAGCAAGAAAGTCCTCTCTGACTTTGGAAAAATTTCGCCGGTAGAGGTCGCTGTAATAGCGATTTTTGTGCATTTTGAATATTGTACCATCGAAAAGTGTATGAAGTTATGCATAGAATTGAACCAAATTTTTTTTGTATGTTTGTGGCCATGGCAAGAAGGTCCTCTCTGAATTTGAAAAAAATCTGTCTGTAGGGGGCGCTGTAATAGAGATTTTTGTGAGATTTTTGTGCATTTTGAATATTGTACCATCAAAAATTGTGTGAAGTTATGCATAGAATTGAACCAATTTTTTTTTTTAGTTTTTGGCTATGGCAAGCAGGTCCTCCCTGAATTTTGAAAAAATCCGCCGTTAGGGGCCGCTGTAATAGCAATTTTTGTGCATTTTGAATATTGTACCATCGAAAAGTGTATGAAGTTATGCATAGAATTGAACCTAATTTTTGTGTATGTTTTTGGCCATAGCAAAAAGGTCCTCCCTGAATTTGTAAAAATTCTGCCAGAATGGGGTGCTGTAATAGCGATTTTTGTGCAATTTTCAGTATTGTTCCATTGAAAAGTGTATGAAGTTATGCATAATTCTAATAAAAACACTAATAAAGCTAATTAAAATGAAATATTGACATGAGATAGAAGAATGTTTTGGGATTGGCACATCCAACTAGTCTTATAAATTGATTTGGCCAGTAATTTTAGACTGTTTAAAATTTAACAAATAGACTAATCAAATTATACTCGAAAAAGTTATATATAACATTAGCTCTTCCTTTCAATTTATTTTCAATTTTAAAAAATAAAGAAAAGAAAAAAAAGAAAAAAATTAAGTACATTATGTTCTATAAAGATGATAGAATATAGACCAAAAAGCTATAACTATATTATCTCCAGAATGGATTTTGTAAAAAAAATAAGTACTTAATTAAGAATTAAAATACAGACATACAGAATATTCAGAAAATAAAATAGTCCAATTACAATGAAAACACTTTGACATGGCATTGGCTTTTCAAGAAGCAAGCTACGACAATTATTTATTACTGTTTCTCAGTTTTTCCTGGACAGATAATCGATTGATTTACCTTTAATAAAAAACATGTGTATTAAAACTTGCACATATTTCACTACTATTTTTTCATATGTTTTTATACAAGTGATAAATTATAGTTCTGTTCTTGAATTATCTTTTATCAAATGATAAAGCCGTTATTTATTTAAAAACTTGTTTTTTGTTCTAAGGAAATGGACAAATGCCAAACTGAGTCATATATATATTTTTTTTTTATACAAGGACATTTGTTTTAGATGATGTTAAAAAATGAATTTTGATACCAGATTACACTGGGGGCATATTTTTATTTTGGATTAATAAGAAATTAACTGTTTATAAAATACTGTAACTTGAGATTGTTTTCAAGAAAATAGAACCATGATGTTTAAATTTCCTAAACGAAGTAAAAATTGAAGAATATTGTAAAAGAACTTTGAGGATATTTATAATATAAAGTTATTACTTTTTCAGCAATGATTTTAAAGATTTCTTACCTAGTTTAAATACATAAGGCTGCTTAAGGTTTAAGATATAATTTATATCAACATCAATTTTTTCATTATTATCAAAGCGGTTAAGGGACAATTCAATTCAAAATTAAAAATCCTGAAGACTATTTATTAGAAATATAATGCAGAAACTCTGTTAAAAATTTCATATATGTACAGTCGTGGAAAAAAAAAAAGACTCCTCAACAAATTATCGTAGACGAAAATTACTGGTACCAAACGATTGGAAATAAAGTCTACTTTTAAATGACGTATATAAAATTTGCTTAGGGGGCCATCTACATATTAAAACGAATCTAAACTTCATTTTTTTTCAATGACAATACCTAATTTTAACCAGATATTTCAAATCTTTGTTTAAAACTATGCCTAGACACCAAAGTTCAAGTCATATGAATGATAAGTTTGTGAATTATAAACATTCAAAATTGAGTGCTTCTAATGTTAAATTACATTTTCATATCTTTATTTGTATCTCTTAAAATTATGCTCCTAATGTGCTAATTTTTTGTGTAGCAATAAATATAGCCAAACATAAATACGTTGAATTTGCATTTTTTATAATTTTATGATATGAATTATGTAATTAATATTCGAAAAAATTATGAATTGCAACCTACAGTTTTTTTTTTTTTTTTTTTTTTTTTTTTTTCATGGATTTAGTTTTATTAAGTCCTGCTTTATGGAAATCCAAAATTTCACAATTTTCTCCCGAGTAGTTTTCAAATTATGCTTAAAAACGGCAAAAGGATGTTTTAAGGGGCCGTCTGTGATAGAAGTGACTAGATATTTTGAAATTTCTTCTGCTGTCGTGTAATCGTGTAATCTTCATTGACTGCTTGAGTGGTGCTTAAGGTGCCTTGATCAAGAAGGGAGCTCTCTCGGCTAACAATCGAGTACGGAACTTCAATTTGGATACAGCCCTTAAAATACGCTCGTTTTAAAATAATTAATTTCTCTGAAACTTATCGTACAAATTGCATAAAAATTTGTTTTTAGGCTAATCGAAGGGTGTAGAGTTCATTTATGCTATCATAATTGTGTACTGCTATTGAAAAAAACAAAGTTATGTTTCGTTTTAATAAGTAGATGGCCCTCTAAGCAAATTTTATATACATCATTTAAAAGTAGATTTTATTTCCAATCGTTCGGTACTAGTAACTTTCTTCTACGATAATTTGTTGAGGAGTTAGTAGGGGGGGGGGGGGTTCTTTTTTTTCCATGACTGTACCTTGTAAGAAATTTTAGATATATCCTTTCATTTAGATATATCCTTCCTTTAGATATATCTTTCCAATTTGACAAATCATGATAAAATCCATTCTAAGATAAATGAAGTTAAAAATTTCCGTCAGAGGGCGGGTCGCGCGGGGCATCATAAGGCAGAAAAAAAAAATTATATATCCTGGCATTTGACTGTAAAAACTCTGAATATTTTTTAAGCCAATAAAAAATATAGCCTTTTTTTATAATTTTGTGTCCCGGACCCCCTTAACACAGATGAAATAAGGAAATAATAACTGTCCAATAAAAGTAGAAAATATGCTTCTCGTATGTAAGGATAAGATAAAATATAGATATTCTGTTTTATCTACAACCAAATATTCAAGGAATAACCCATATTCTAAACTTCCTTACCACATGAGTATTAATATCCATGAGTTCACTTAGTTGCTTATTTAAATATTCGAAAGAAATCTATCAAAACGATGTTAAAATATGAAGAATACCACTATAAAAAATCTGAGTAGCAGTTAAGTTCAGCAACAGTAGATTTATTTATTACGAATTTTGTCATGAAAATAAAATTAACTAAAATGCTGCATCTGTAAAGAATACGTGTATAAGTTTAACTCCATGACTGTAGTTTTATTTGTTTTAAAAATTCTGTCATAAAACAACATTAACTTAAAGATATTGTTTGTTGACTTTTCAGTACGTTATCCTGAAAAAAAAAAGGGGGGGGGATATAAAAAATAAGCTGAATCAACCTACTAAATCAGAACTTTATTTGAGATGATTTTCCGCATTTAAAATCAACAATCTGTATCCTTACAAAATTATTAAATTAAAAATCAGCAGTGGTTATCGGCATTAGGATACAGTAATCTGAAAAATTATGTTTAAAGATTTTAAATAAACACAGCACTACTGTAAAGAATATGAGTATTAATTAAGTTCAGGCTTAGTAGATTTATTTCTTACGAATTCCACAATGAAAAAAAAAATATAAACATGAAGTTCACGAGTGTAAAGAATACGAGTATAAGTTAAGATCAGCAACTGTAGATTTATTTCATCCGAATTCCGCCATGAAACAATATTAACTTAAAGATCAACATTGTTTGTCGACATTTCAGTACATTATCCTGAAAAAAAGGGGATATAAAAAAACTGAATAAAGCTACTAAATCAGAACTTCATCTGAAAGATTTTCCTCATTGAAAATCCAAAGTCTGTTTCCTCATCACTGGTTCATCCCCCAGCTGGTGACAAGCGACTATCCGATCAATTTTTCTCCCGTCCAACTCCTAAATTTTTTCCCTCCCGGCTGATGCAGTTTCGCAGTTTTCCCTCCCCTTTATCTGTACGGCTGTGAGCTTCTTTTTCTGAGAAGTTTATCGTTGAGGGTGGACGCACAAATCGCCTAAGAGTGTAACACTCATCGCTTCATCTGAAAACGAATGATCAGTTATATTTAATCAGTAAATGTTGAGTGATATTTAATGAAGTTCAGTGATATTAAATCAGTCCAATTAGTCATGTTGAGAAGATATTTAACTTCAATTAAAAACATTGAAAAATCCATTTCGAGCGGTGTTGCATTAGATTTATGCTCAACGTTTCGTAAATAATATTTGAAGATAGTAGTTTTTTTTATATTTAGAAATATTTCTGATGATTTTTTTTTCATTATTTATGCATCAAAAATTTAGGAATGTACCTTTTTACAATACTTGTGTTTAAAATAATAACATCCTATAATAAAAATATTGTTTAAATCTACAAGATTAAGTAAAATGATATTTAAATTTAATGCACACACAGGCACGTCGATCGATAGATAGACAGACACAGAGACAAAGAGAGAGAGGGAGATTAAAATTAAACTAAAATGTGTTACTTTCAAATAATTTTAAATAAACGAAATTTCCGGAGGTTATATTGAAAGCTAGCAGACCCTACCGGCCTTGCCCGTCATGAGACCGCCTACGTAAATTAGGCCCGGACACGGCCCAAGACTACTTTTATTTTGGTGTTAAAACAAAAAAAAAATCTGAAAGCTTTATAATAAATGGAAGTAATTATGTCATGAATCTTTGATAATAAGAGCTTAAATCATTTTCCCTTTTTGCGTGAACGCGAAATCGAAAAAATAACTTTATAAATATAAATATAAAAAATTAAAAATGTCTTCGAAAAAAGAAAAAAATTACCCGGAAATCCTGGCTGTAAAAAATTCACATTTAGATATCACTTATTCCTCACTTGCGAAGGAACATCGTCGCCATAACAACAGGCTTTTTGGCGATAAAAGGTTATTCGAGGAAACTAACACCTGAAAAACTCCTCTCTGGAACTTAACTTTGTCATTGAAAATTTCTCTTTTTTTATAGTATTGAAAAATCGCATAAAATCATATTATTATTTTTTTTATTATTATTTTAACTGATTTCTGAAGCTTTCCCCATAACGGGATATAAAATATAACGTTATATGGCTAAGGTATCAATTATAAATAGGTTGATAAAACACAATAATATTATTTTAGTCGAAAGGGGACTTAAAAAAAAACGCGAAAAAAAAAAAAAACTCTGTAGAAATTCCGAATAAACTTCGTTGAAAAACGTACAAAATTTTCTACACAGAGCTAACAGATTGAATTTAGAATGTTTTTATGAGTAGATAAAAACTGCCGTCGCTCTAGAAAACTTCTGAAAATATGAGAATTTTTCTGTTCAATATAAAATAAATTAAAAAAGCTAATCATCTGATCAATCTCTCTCTCTCTATATATATATATAAGACATATGATACACCATAAAAAAAAATAATTATGACGGAGTATCATGTTAGGAATTTTTCTAGTTACTTTGTTACGGAATCTAATCAAATTGCATCCTTTCCTAATACTATTATTATTATATGATAAAATATAAAAAATAAATATGGATAACATAAATAAAAAAATATATATATATATAATAAACTCAATCTTCCATGCGGATTTAAAATGGGATGAATTTTAACTCTGTAAATAATATGACATTTTTATGATTATTCTTTATTATTTTTAATCTTTTAATCTAAATAGATATACTATGATATATATATATATATATATAGAGAGAGAGAGAGAGAGATAAATACTATTATGTGTATAATGGTGTAGTTATATTTATATAATTATCAATTCATATTAAATTTATTCATATTCATTAATATTTAATAAAGTTAACGATTAACTTGTATTTAAATTTTAGCTTACTCGGGACAATACCATATTAATTTCTAATAGTAAACTATCTTAAATGAGAATAAAATGCATAATGAGTGTATTTGGTAAACCTATTGCTATGACAGTATGGATTTTAATTTGGTATCCCCCCCCCCCCCTCTATCCTTTTAAATCTTGTTTCATTTTGAACTTAATTTATGTTCAATGGTTTATTTCTTTGTTTTCTGTGTGTGGTAGTCCCAAATTCATATTCTTTAGTTAATTTATGGCTAATATGAAGATGAAACCACACATTTTATTTGTGGAACTTAAGGCATTTGGGACCTGATGATTCTGTCTAAGTTCTACAAATTTCCGTCATTCCATTTCTGATATTCAATTTCTGCTGTTTTTTACTATATTTTTGGAATCTATGTTAAGTGTGATGGGGGAAACTGTATTTGTTAATGTCATTTTATTCATAATTTCACAGTTTTTGTTGGTGGTCGGTAATGTTTATTTAATGGTTATATATATATATGACACGATTTCACTCGTATCATATAAACATGTAGATCTTAAGCACCAGCATACCCACATTATATACTCAATGAAGAAATCATGGTTTTATGCAGTCGAACAATTGTGATGGAAGAGTGGAAGGTCAGGCTGTCGTCCATTGGAAAGTTTCCGAAGCATAATAATCGAAGCCGATAGATGCATCAAAAACGTTTATTAATCGACCATATAATGCACCAAATTCCACTAGTTATAGGTGATCCATGTGCGGGCAGTCACTACGTAATAAAATGTACCACTAGATGTTACTTTTAGAACAAATGATGTAGATTCAGGAAAAACAAACACTCCAGGTGGCGTGGTTTAATTAAGCAACTCAGTAATCGTCAAATTCTACCTCTCCTAGCCCATTCAACGGGTTATATACTTGCGAAAACTCCATGCGTATGAATACAATACACGATAAATGACAAATCACGTAAAAAGTAGCCGGAAGGACGCGATGAGAGTAGATTACGATAGGACCTAGCTTCGGAAGGGGGGGGGGGTGACGACGATACGAACTATATAGTTTCGGCATCAGAATTATTGCGCAACCAATGGCTGGCGGGATTTGCAAGGAATGATGGGAATAGAACACCAAAGAACAAATGATATTAAAAAACATTCGAAAGAAAAAGAATTTATTTTTAGAATAAAAAGAAAAAGTAATTTAATGGGTTTTATGAGATGAGGCGAATGGAGTAAGGTTTTTAGACTAATAAAAGAATACGCAGTTTTAAATGCATGAAATAAAAGACAAAAGATATTAAGATATTATTAAAGATAGGTAAAAAAGGAAAAATGTTAAGAATTTGGAGTAGTTTTACTAAGATAACAGGGCGAAAATTTTTATTATTACATGTATATATCAGAGATTTTGTCATAGAAGCTTGATCGTTGTCTGCGGATTTCAACGGTGTTATATATATATATATATATATATATATATACCAGAGTGGATCTTCAAATGGTAATATGCTGGGTTTTTTTTTTAATTTTTTATATCTTAAGTTATTTCTGGTTTCATATTTTCTGGATTTAATATGTACGGCAGCCCTTTTCTTACATTCTTCAGCTTTTTAAGGCTAATGCAAAGATGAAACCGTCATGCTATTTGTGTTGATCAAGGTAATTAGGGCCTGAAGATTCTGCCTTTGTTACAAAAATGTTTCCATTTTTTTCATTGTTTACTGTATTTTTATTATTACATGTATATATCAGAGATTTTGTCATAGAAACTTGATCGTTGTCTGCGGATTTCAACGGTGTTATATATATATATATATATACCAGCGTGGATCTTCAAATGGTAATATGCTGGTTTTTTTTTTTTTTTTTTTTTTTTTTTTTAATCTTAAGTTATTTCTGGTTTCATATTTTCTGGATTTAATATGTACGGCAGCCCTTTTTTTACATTCTTTAGCTTTTTAAGACTAATGCAAAGATGAAACCGTACATGCTATTTGTGTTGATCAAGGTAATTAGGGCCTGGAGATTCTGCCTTTGTTACACAAATGCTTCCATTTTTTCATTGTTTACTGTATTTTCAATTCAATCTCTATAATAAAAGCCCAAGTGGTGTGACTGTCATCAACAGTTCCGGGTTGACCGTTTTGCTTTTTATATTCCAAGTGGTCAATTTAGAAATTTAATGTTAGCCCGGCGCAGGTGATAAATCGCCAAATATTGTTCCAACGTCATCATGTCATCAGTATTATAATTTTAATTGTCCATTTTATGCGACTGTCATGAATAATTTTTCGCGTGCCGAATTAAAACAAATCTCTGATGTTGAAATTAAATGTCATGGTTTATGGTATTATTTATCACTTTTCTTTTCTTTTCTTTTCTTTTTTTTTTTTTACAGAAATAATTGAGAGTCGTAAATTTTAAATTTTTCAGTTTTAAATTAAAGTTATGTATTTTAAATAAAATGAGTGAAAATATTATATTTTAAATGAAATACGAAAAAATACGACGTGAACAATGTTTGGTAATTTATCACCTGCACCCGGCTAACATAAAAATACCAAGTTTATGATTTCTGTATCAGAACCTTCCGATTTGGCGAAGATTTGAACAAGTAAAATAAATTATTAATAAAAGTAACATGATACAATGCTTAGCATACATTTAAGGTATGCTAAACTGGTCGCCAATGGCGGATAGTGTTTCTCTTGTTATAAGAGTATATTTAAAGAATTTTATAATGGTTTGTACATAATTTTTAATTTGAATAAATTCTTTTATTATTTATAGATTCACATTAGTTGTTGAGCATTTGTATTAGTTTCTAATGTTTATATATATGTGTGTGTGTGTTTGGTAATTATTTTGGTACCGATCTAGAAGAATTGCGTCCTTTGTTAATACTATTAATCTATACTAATATTATAAAGAGGTAAAAATTGTTTATTTGTAGGAGGTAAGCTCTGGAACTACAGAACAGATTCCAAAAGTAATGGTATCAAAATGACGGTGTTAGTCCAACTTAGAACATAAGCTATATGTTATGTCCGTGCCACTGGCCAAAAGGGAGTGCAGGAGCGAAAAACGTTCTAAAAATCCAATTTTTGTGTTACTGAAGGACCTAGAAACATGAAATTTGGAATGGTAGTTACTTATAAGATATAAAAGATATCTAAGAACATTTCCTAAACAATTCGAAATTTAAAAGGGGTAAAAATGCGCAAAAAGCATTCTAAAAAACGTTCTAAATGGTGTTTTCTATGCATCTCAGGAAATACCAAACCGATTTCAAAAGTAATGGTTGGAAATTGATGATGACAACCCTTGCTCCAACATAGGCTACATTTTATGTCAGTGCCACTACCCCTAAAGGGGGGGGGGGGGCAGGAGCAAAAAATAATTCGAAATTGCGATTTTTGGTGTTACTCAGGGGCCCAGATACATGGAATTTGGCATGGTAGTTACTTATTAAATATAAATGATCTCTAAGAACATTTCTTAAAAAATTCGAAATTTAATAGGGGTGAAAATATGCAAAAAGCATTCTAAAAAACGTTCTAATTGGCGATTTTTACGCAATCTCAAGAAGCACCAAACCGATTTAAAAAATAATGGTGTCAAAATGATGGTGACAACCCTTGATCTAACATAGACTACATTTTATGTCGGTGCCACTACCCCCAAAGGGGGTACAGGAGCAAAGAAAACGTTCGAAAATGCGATTTTTGTATTACTGAAGGGCCTAGAAACATGAAATTTGGAATGGTAGTTACTTATAAGATATAAATTATCTCTAAGAACATTTCTAAAAAAAATTCGAAATTTAAAAGGGGTGAAAATGCACGAAAAGAGTTCTAAAAAATGTTCTAAATGGCGATTTCTACGCAATCTCAGAAAGTATCCAACCGATTTCAAAAGTAATGGTTGGAAATTGATGATGACAGCCCTTGCTCCAATATAGGATCTACTTCATGTCGGCGTCATTATCACCTTGCGCTTGCATTTTAAAAAGCGTTCTAAATTGGGATTTTTGTGATACTGAAGGGGTTAGCAACTTGAAATTTAGCATGGGAATTACTTATGAGATGTAAATGCTCGAGAAGAGTTCCTTAAAAAATTGAAATTTAAATGGGGTGAAAATAAACGAAAAGCGTTCTAAAAATGTTTTAAATAGCAATTTCTACGCAATCTCAGGAAATATAAAAACCGATTTCAGAAGTAATGTTTTCAAACTGATGGTAACAGTCCCCGCTCCAACATAGTCTATATTTTACTTTGTTGTCACTACCACATGGGGGTTACAAGAGCAAAAAATGTTCTAAATTGTGTTTTTTGTGTTAAAGAAGGGGTCTAATATTTTAAATTTGCAATGGTAATTACTTCAAAGATGCAAATGCTTTCTAAGAATAGTCGAAAGAAAATTCCAAATTTAAAAGGATGAAGTGAGCGAAAAGCGTTCTAAATTACGATTTTTATGCAATCGTATGAAATACGAAACCGATTTCAAACATAATGGTTGCAAATTGATGGTGATAGAACCTGCTCAAACATAAGCTATATTTTATGTCGGTGCCAAAACCTCAGGGTTGCAGGAGCAAAAAACTTTCTAAATTGCGATTTCTGCGGTACTGAAGAGGCTAGAAACTTTCAATATAGCACGGTAGTTACTTATAAAATATAAATGTACTCTAAGAACAGTCGAAAATAAATTTGAAATTAAAAAGGGGTGAAGCGAAGGGGAGGAGCGAAAAGCATTGTAAAAGAGTCCTAAATTACGATTTCTATGGAATCTCAGGAAATAATAAATCGATAATAGAAGTTATTGGTTGCGAATCAAAAGCAGTGTTGCCAGTGGGCTACTTTTTTAAAATTCAGATTTCTTGATTGGCACTACTTTTTTGAAATAGTAAAATTCGCCATATTTAATGACATATTAATTAAGGCAAAAACAAGGCGAATTTTACCATTTCAGAAAAGTGGTGCCAATCAAGAAATCCGAATTAAAAAAAAGTAGCCCACTGGCAACACTGATCAAGAGTGATAGTCCCTCATCCTATACGGGCTATATTTTATGCCGGTGTCACTACCACCTGTTTGGCAGGAACAACAAGAAAGCCTTTAAAAACATCTAAATTCCGTTTTCTATAGAATATTAGGAAATACAAACCAATTTCAAGGTTAATGTTGACAAATTAATGGTGACAGTCTCTGTTTCAACATTTTTCGAGACATTCTATTTCAACTCTGTTTCAGCATTTTATGTTGGTGCCACTTACACCAGAGAGGTGGTAGACTGTTAGACAAGAAGATTGGAATTTGACATGATGGTTAATTTTAAGATGTAAATGTGTTTAGATGGTTTCTAAAAAATTCATTACTTCAAATGAATACTGAAATGAGCATAAAAGTCTCAAAATACTTTCTAAATTATCATTTATTTGGAATTAGTTTTAGTTCTTCTTATTAATTAAAATATCATTTCTGTCTATTGCACTTTTATAATGAAGTTTAGTCAAACTGTGACTTACTTTGTAATTTTTGAATTATTCCAAAAAGTGTTCTTCTAATAAAAAGTAGTCATGCAAATATCACTTGGTATATTTCAACTATTACGCGAGCAAAGCCGCGGGGTTTGCTAGTATTATTATATAATAAAATATAAAAAATACAAAATGCGAAATATACAGAAAGAGAAATTACATTGAAATGTTCTTCCATGCGGATTTAAAATGGGATGAATTTTAACTTTTTGAATAATATAAAGTTTTTATTTATTCTGTATAATTATTCTTAATAATTAATATTTATTCTTATAATATATCGATTGCAATAGATCTACTGTAGTTAAAATTCTCGTATTCGAACTGTAAAATATAATCTTGAGTGCATTTTTAAGCATTTCATCTTCAACTTTAACTCTTTATGCTCACATGGTTCATGTGTTTGCCGAATGCATAATGATCTCTGTTTTTAGTGTATTCTGCCATTTATTTTGATTTCTTTTTTTTCCTATATTTTAACTGTGAAGCAAAATATTTCATTTGGAATGTGTCTTTTGATTCTGGTTTTATACATTTTTAAAGGAGTTTGGGAGTCAAAATTGTCCTAAAATGTCCCTTTTTTTCTAATAAAATACAACAAACTTAAATTAAATGAAGCTAACCTCGTATTTCTATGCTGATTAAATCAATAGATTTAAGAACTAATATGTTCTTCTATCAGTCCGTAAATAAAACTATAAATCCATTTATCTCAGAATGGAAATTTAATAATTTGTCATGTTTTAAAGGATATATCTAAACCAGGGGTGGCCAACTGTGGCACGCCCGATACCACTAAAATTTTATTGCAATCATTGCCTTAAGTAATCAACGAATATCTGCTATTCAAGAAGTCAGCTTTTTCTGTAAAATTTTAGTGGTATCCGGCGTGCCACGTTTGGCCACCACTGATATAAACATTACTGCAAGATATGTGTCTGAAATTTTCCGAAGTGAGAAATTGGAGAGATTTTATGTAATGTTTTAAAAAATCGTGTTTAGGATTTTTAATTGCATGTGAAAATTTTGAAAAGATATTCTTCGAAGTAAAATTCACTTTCAAAAATTCTCGTTTTTTTTCTTTTAAATAATTATAAGTTTTTTAAGAAATACTTTTAGAAATGCTGAAGACAAATTAACAGTGGTGGAAAATTGGCGCAGAGGCGGAGCCTATTGACACCACTAAATTTTTATGGTATTATTCAGTTTAATAAAAACTCAGAAATTTGATCATTAGATAAGAGGCAAAATACTACTATAATTTAGTGGTGTCAATAGGCTCTACCTCTGCGCCAATTTTGCACCACTGAATTAATTTTTTCTGCAGACTTTAGTGAAAAATAAAATAGGGCAAATGACTTAAATCAAAAATTACAAAAGTTTAAAATTTAAAATTTTAATTTTTCAAAAAGTTTTTGAATTTTAATTTTTTTTTAAATCTCAAAATTAATATTTCTAGAAATATATAATTCAGGAAAACATTAATTAAAAATGCCTTTAAATAAAGGAAAAAAATTACCCACGGAACCCCTTAAATAATTCATAATGTTAGTTGAATACTTCCGAGTTTACGGACAGTCGTAGTAATAGGCATTTTTATTTTTACTTTACTTCAATCGTTTTCGTATTTAGAAGTGGATTGGGCCCTGCAAAAAATTGTAATTGCTTTTTGGAACTTTTATTTGCAGAATTCAGCTTGTCTTTATTGCTGGTATCTTTGTACCATCTGCCCCTGATGAAATGTCACAATACAAGCTATTTATACTGTTTTTCTCTTTGATATTTATGGAGGGGTTGATTTATTCAACTTACACGTATTTGTTAGAATTCTGCTTTGTTTATGACGTGAACAAATATGTTAACGGAGGTTTTTTTCCTAACTAAAAACTTTACCTATACTTTTAAAGGCATAACAAAATACATAAAGCAAAAATGAAGTTCATTCATTTATTTAATTTCTTGCCAGACTTTTGAGTTTTCTTTTATTTTTCTATTTTTTCAGAATTTGATGATGAAAAATACGTACCTTTTTCTGTTATAACGGATTAAATATGTGCCAATATAAATTACAAATTTATCCTATAAAAAAAATGCAAGCTTAAATTAACGCAAGATTAAATTCGTCGAAAACCTATACACCATCCGGCAAAAAAGTTTGCCCTGCGTTAACAAATACAAATAAAAATGTACAAAAAAAATCTTAGAATATTATGATGCAACGTATGTTCAAGCGAATTAAGTTAAACTTTATATTAATTTTATGTTCAACTTAAAATGAACATTCCTCTTTTCCTTTGCGAATTTGAGCCAATGTACGGTATCGCATGATTAAACTTCCGTAATCAGTACCATAGACAACTGGCGTGTGTCAGATTTGGCGCAACAGTGTTGTTTAAGAGGTCTCATACCTTTTAAATCTCTGTGTCGCCAGTGCAAAAGTGATGTGCTTCCGATTTCCCATGAATTTTAAATGCTCATTGAAATTACATAAAACTTTGTAACATATTTAAGCCTTATTTAAGGCTTTATAAAGTGTAAAAATAATCCCTTATAATATAATATAATAAAAAAAAATACAGTTCAATTAATGTTTCAAGATGTTTTCATATGGTATGTCACAATCCGCACGATAACATAGATTAGCTATATCAACTTAAAACTTATGTTAAAATGAACTCTAAACTAGTAGGGGGCTCAGTCCCCTGCTCGCTAGCGCTCGCCAACCCCCATGAATTGCTACACAATTCATATTGGGATCACTAAACGATCACAACTCGCTTCGCGCGCTCGCCACTATTTATGTCAACTCTAGCCAGAATGAGTGCTATCATAAATCATTACAACGTACTAAATTTACAAATATTTTTAATGTGTAAAAAAGCAATGAAAAACTTTGTTGAAAATGTAAATAAAAATGTACCTTGCATAGCTGCCAACCTTTACGCTTCTGTGCTACCACTAAAATTTAATACAGATTTTCGCCTTTTTAAAACATGCGTTTTCGACGATTAAATGCGACAATCTTTAGTATAAAATTTTAGTGGTAGGAAAAAAAAGTAAAAGTTGGCAGCTATGACCTTGGAAACAGAATTAATTTAAAACCCTAGTAAAAACACAATAAAAAATATTTTTAGTTGGGCCGCTATACGATCTAAGCAAGCAACATATGAAATTTACAAATATTTTAATTCGTAAAAAAATAACTGAAAATTTTGTTGAAAATATAAATAAAAATGCATTTATCAAAAATTTGGCGCTAATTGATCATCATTGAGAAAGCTAAGCGAACGGGAAATTGACGTCGTTTAAATTTGAATGCCATGTCAGATGAGGTCCTTCTCCTTTCATTTTGCCTATAGTATTGAAAAAATCACGGCTTAAATTAATTTAAAACTATAATAAGACGCTACGTATCACGCTTTCGAACTGTAAACAAAACGTTTTCGCCTGTGTCTAAATACAACCTTGGATCAAAAAGCTGATTCGCTGAATTCCTCACGTCACCGTACAATGGACCAATAGCAATTGTCATTCATGTATTGCTCAAACGGTTTGCGTTAAAAGACAGATCCTGTCTGGATTTTGACTTGCTGAGTGCGTTGGGACATGTGACCGTAACTTAACTACTTAGAATCGTCGCTTTGGCTGTTGCCAAATAGCAAACTACAAATACCGCCCTTTTTTAGGGCTACGTAAGAAATATATATATATAGATACTTTATAGAATGAATTAATGATATATAAATTCTTTGACAGAAACTATTTTAAAAATTCAATTGAATTTGAAAAATGGAAAAAATGAAAAAATAATTAATTAGGGATTTAAAAATAAGGAAAATATTTACTTATCTAAAGAATATTAATTCATTCCATAAAAAATTGGTTAGATCTCATTTTAACATAATTTTCACGCTTAGATATCTGTTCTAAGTTAAGTTATCGCGCAGATTGTGATGTTTGAAAAATTATATCATGTTATAAGTTTTTATTTTAACATTTTATAAATCCTTAAAAAGGGCTTAAATATATTACAGAGATTTATTTAATTTCAATAAGTATTTAGAAAATTATGAGAACTTAAAATTACATCACTTTTACCCTGGCGACGGAGATTTTAAAAAGTATGACGCCCCTTAAAGCCTTTAATGATATTCACGTTCACTTTAAAGGACATTGTATCATGATTGCAACACTTTAAAGTGGATCCAATTGTAGAAGATTTATTGAATTAAAAGTAAAAAAAAAAAAAAATCCTTACTTTTCATTTTAATTTGCTCTCACCAAACATGCGTAATCATTTCCCATTGATGGTAATAACTCTGCACTTTCTAAATAGTTACTTTACAATACTGCATAAAGAAAATGCGCATTTATTTGAGATAGATTTTTTAAATATCAGGTTTGAAAACTACTTAAAATTTCATAAAAATTTAATAAATTGAGAAATAGTTTTCAAAGAAATTTTATTAGAAAGTACATTTTTTTTCTATTCGGTGATGTAGAACTTGAAAGTATGCAATATATAAAGATGAATTTCTGAGTGATAATAGCGAAAACCACAGCGCAGTCGTTGACAATCTGGTTATGACATCAGCGTATCATACTAATTTTTTAGGATAAGTTCCTAATATTAAATCGACAACGCATCATATATTTAAAACGCAAAAACGAAAGATTAAGACCTATTTATGTTGCTATGTGCATGCGCAATGGACTTTTTAAGGTGCTTTTATGTCGCTAAAAGTAGTGGGAAACCTTTTTTGAACTTGTTTAATTTCAAAAGAATGTTGAGCGAAGCCTAGATTGTCCAGTCGTCTAAGGCGCTATAAAGAGGAGTTCAGGATCTCTAAGAGAACATTGATTCGTACTCCACTCACGGCTTAATATGTTTCTCCGATAGCGTTAGTGTTCATGTAACTCAGTTCAATAATGTAAATTATATTTTATTTCGGAAAAAAAAGTTACAGAATTTTTTTCTTCATTATCCCTAAGTAAAAATTTATCATCCTCGATATTGTCTGATTAATCATTTTGCAAATTTTATTTTAAATTAAAAGTTTTGACAGGTAATGATCGATTAAATAAATGGAAATAATATAAAATTTTTGGTGTATTTTTTATTGCATTTGATGGACAACTTGATTATTTTCCGTTAAAAAAAATAATTAATTAAATAAATAAATGAACAAAAACAGAAAGAAGGAAATATTTATATGAAAAAAATGTGCCAAATATTGGGATTGTAATGCAGTTAAATGTTTATATTTGAGGAAAAAATTTAATTTCAAAATTTCTTTATTTCTAAAATAATAATAATAACAAAAAAAAAACTTTTAATAACAATAAACAGTAAAAGCTCTTTCTTTGGATCTGAAAACTTAATTCTCCAAATATGTTATGATTGTCTGTACCCCTGTAAAAAGAGCTAATATGCAGCCGGTTTTCCCAGCCCTGTTATGAAAGAAGAGATATTTATTTCTTTTAATTATTGCTAAAAAACGTTCTGTAAATATTTCTGACATTTTAATGAAGTTATGAATTTTTTTCTGTGGAACCTTTGAGTTGTTTACCGCCAAGTTTTGACGGGTACGATGTAGATTCTTATGAGGACAGAAAGGATAAATGCCAACATCTCTTAATAATTCCGGAGTCTGATCTAGGACAAACATGTTTTCAACTGGAAATTTTATTAGAAGATACATTTACTTATGTATAATTTACGGTTTTAGACCTGTTTGTCTTGGATCAGACTCCTTTAAGAGTTAAGAGATGTTGGCATCTATGCAGAAAGGCACATAATCAAACTTGAAATTAATATTAGTTCATTTATAAAGTGAATAAAATGTAAATGATTTAAAAAGTAGTCAACTAACCAAAAATCTTTCTCTGGAGATTTCATATGGTTTACCATTTCTTGTTTAATATAAAAGATAAGTTTGTCTTTGACGAAAAAATAAAAGAAATTACGACATTAAATTTTAAAACATGTTACTCCGTACTCCGTAACCATATAAGTGAACGCTTGCAACGTTAAAATACTTAAATATAGATATTAGTACCTAACAAATATTCACTTGATTTATGATTCATTCTTTTAAAAATATAATGGTAATACATTAAAACACTGGTAAAATGTAGAAAAATTGTAGCAAATGTTTTCAATAGTAAAATATTTAATGTTAAAAGGAAAACAACAACTCAAAAGTTTCAAAATTTAAATTAATTTTTAAAAGGAACATTTAATTAATTAAAGTTAAAAAAATAATTAAGTTTGTGTGATTAATTGTACACATTAAGTGATTATTAAATCTTTTTCAAATGAAGTTTGGAAAATTAAATTAACTTATGGCTTTTAATTTTAAAAGTGATTGATTTACTGATGGAAGTTATTTATTAAACAATAAATAGCTCTTCATTTTTCAATATAGCTTAAATGATGTTTCTGTGATGCATTTATTCATTAACCATTAAACTTACTACAGTTTAAATATTGAATTACGATAATAATTCCTTTAAAATTTTCTAAACCTTTCTAAGCTAAGAACACACAGTGCGCTAAAATTATGGTCGATGAAAATATAGGCTAACTTGAACTTCGACATCTGTTTGTTTGTGAATAGGTTTTTACGGATGTAAATATTTGACTTCAAGGAAACATTAAACTTTAGGGGGTTTGATATATTTAATAGTGCCGATTCATTACAGCGGAATAATTTTTTATCTTATTGGATCATGAAAATATAATCTAAGAATTGACTAGGTAAATGTTGTCACCTATTTGTTTGTAAATGGATTTTTGAATGTGTATGTATTAGAATGCTAAGATATATTAAACTTTCGATTATTTATTTCCTTATACATTTTAGTTTGATTCGCTAAAATAAATTACTTTTTATCTTATCAGTGGATGAAATTAAATGCTAATTAAATTTTAGAGGATTTTTCTTTGTGCATTGTTTAATGATAACTATAATAATGTCGATCACTACACATATTCTATTCATTACAGTTAAACTATTTTTTACTTTATCGGTTGATGAAAATATATTTTAAGAATTGACTTCCTAAAATTTCATCATCTGTTGGTTTGTGAACGAGAGTTATACGTGTAGGTATTATATTTCTAAGAATTATTAAACTCGACAAAACCTTCTTTAATGCGTCCTTATAATGAGGGTAATTAGTTTTTCCCATCATTTTCTGTATGAAATTAATGTTAAGGACAACGCTATGTGAACTGCACATCGGATAATGCGGATAAAATTTTCAGAAAGTAACCAAGCAGAATCGAAAGAAACTGGTTATGAACATTATTTTTTCAAAAATAACTTTGGTGCCACATATATTATTCATATATCACAAGAAATTGTCAGTGACAGTGATGAAAGAAAGGGAGAACCTGGAGTTTCAGGATAATTCCTCGTGTATTTTTCTAGATATTTAACACGTTAAGCGCCACGTCAGTCACCGGTGACTGACACTGAAATTTCTGTTTAGAACGCGTCATTCACCGATGACTGACAGTCTAAAATATGATATAAAACTAAATGTATATATATTGTTTTAAGTAGTTACTGAAAATTTATTTAAAATGTATTTACCTTTTATTAATTACAGGATTATACTTTCTTAAAAATTACTTAAAACATTGAGAATTTTTCAGCTTCAGTGTCAGTCACCGTGGCACTCAAGTGTCAGTCACCGTGGCACTCAACGTGTTAACAAAACGCCTAAATTCACAAGTGACCAATAATCATTGGCCATATACTGTATATATGTATATATATGTGTATATAAATATAAATATATATATATATATATATATATATATATATATATATATACTATATTATTCTGAACTCCGATGATTTTCTTATTGAATCGTCATTTGAATGTAGTTGTCTAAGTATATTTTTATCGAGTGTTTATGTACGTAATTCTCTAAATTGTAGAGATTACAATCCCGGGATCCCGCTTCATTTTTAATCTCGAAAATCCCGGGATTTTTCTGCCAAATCCCGGGATTTTTGGGTTGTCGTTTTTTTGTTATCGAAAAATATTCAGCTGAAATTTAAAAATATATTTATAGACTTTCGCTTTTGGAAAAGAAATCAATTCCTTTTTATGAAATTTATATATCATTGAAAAAGGATACATATACCTCAAGTATTTTTATATATATATTTATAAGCGATTAAATCTTTTAACATGGAAATATTTTCAGTTGTTAACAGATGTAACCCGCACAGCGATTAGTCAGAAAAAATGAAATCATTTGTTTATTTCGGTTTCGCTATAATATGTTTCACTTCGTAAATCATTTTCTAATTAGAGTTTGCTGATAAGCGTCGCATTTGTGTATCAAATAAAAATGATGATGATGAAGTTGTTGAATGTTCCAAAAGTTTAAAATCAGGGTTTGTGTTAATTTCTGAAGACAAACAGGACTTTACATACTCTGATGAATATGCCAATGAACTTGATAAAAAAGTTCGGAAATTAGCAATTTATTTTAAACGATCTCCAACAGGGAATGCAATACTTAAAAAGTATGTTAAATCTTAAAATGAGCAAGAACTTTCCCTTCTTTTAGCTTGCAATACTAAGTACAATAGCCTAGTAACTGCTTGAAAGAATTTATTCTTTGAAAGACAGTATACAGAAAGCTTAAATGCATTTGATGCCTCAGACATGCTTAGACGATTCGGATTTTTTTCTTATAAAGGAAATTGTTAAAGTCTACAAACGTATACATCTCACAGTAGAAGTACTCGGTGACAGGGCTTTTAATCTGTTAACTGTGCATGCAGCCTTAAAAATTCTTTTAAATGAATTGTCGGAGAAAAAAATCAACATTTGTTTATAAAATGAGAGACGTGCAAAAACACGCATCAGAGAACAACGACGCATGAAATTATCGTGTTTTTTTAGATACTTGCGCAATGCTAAACGAGATGACCTGAGTGCAGAAACTGGCAGTATATTTTCTATTCCTAATAAAACTGTTTTTAAGAAGCAGGTAAAAGCAATAATTGGACGGCTAAACAGTGTTAAGAATTGAAATTCTGAAGATACAGAAATAACGCACAGTGAGCTTATTAGGAAATGACAATAGGATAGCCGAACATATAATGAAATGTTTCAAGAAGAAATAGAAAAAGTCCTTCCGGCCAGTGCCGGGAGGAAGAGGTAGCTTTCATAATCCTTATTTAAAAAAAGCCAACTTCTATCATGCAAACACACGAAGCTCAATTTAGTGGAAACCGAATATAGGAGATTCAATACTAATTTTTATCAATATAATGAATGAGAATTTCGCGAAATTAGTCAGCTTTATCCAAGCTGCTCTTCTTTAAAGTAACTTATATTTGGCTGCCAAATTCGGCAATTTCTTAAAGTGCCTGTCATTTTAAGACAACGTGGTGGATGAGGCTAAGCAGTGAACTTGGTCGAGACCTTAGTAATTGCTGTGCACATGCTCACTCGCATCGGAATTGGTTAATATATAGGAGTGCTGTCGCATGCAAAAAATCAGATTTTTCAAAATGTCACACACAAGAGAAATTGAAACTGCTATATCTGAGCCATTTTTTAAGGTAAAGACAAACAAAAAATGCTCCTGAATCCTTATATCAAGATCAAATACTTAAGAAAGGAACCTTTTTCAATTTCTAATTTTTTTGCACCTCACTTTAAATATATATATATTTTTTAATTTAATGGCCGCCATTTTGAAACAAGATGGCTGATGAATGGCCAGCGAACTTGGTCGAGGTGTTGATGTATACTATCCACATGCCTTCTTACATCGAAATAGGCTAATACGTGTGTTATCGCGTGACAAATACAAGATCGTTTCAAAATGTTAGCCATGCTAGAAATTCAAAGTGCTATAAATCAACCATTTTTTAAGATATCAACAAAAGAACAAATTTTCAGAAACAAAAACTGCTCCGGAATCTTTGTAACAAGGCCAAACACATAAAAAAAATCTTTTTCATTTTCCAATTTTTTAATACCTCATTTTGAATTTTAAATTTAATTTTTTTTAAATGGCAACTCTTTTGAAACAAGATGGCGAATGAAGCTGGCCAACGAACTCGGTCGAGACATTGGTGTGTACTATGTACAGACCAAGTTACATCCAAATAGGTTCATAAATACGCCTGTTATCGCGTGACAAAAATCAGGTCGTTTTAAAATGTCAGCCACAAGAGAAATTCAAAATGCTATTACTCAGCCATTTTTCTTTTTTGATATAGACGAAAGAAAAACTGTTCCGAAATCTTTGTATTAAGGTCAAACACATACAAAAAAAAAATCTTTTTCATTTTCCAATTTTTTGGTATCTCATTTAAATTTTTTTATTTTTTTATTTTTTTAAATGGCCACCATTTTGAAACAAGATGGCGGATGAAGCTGGCCAACGAACTCGGTCGAGATATTTGTATGTACTATGTACACACCAAGGTACATCCAAGTCGGTTCATAAATACGCCTGTTATTACGTGAGAAAAATCAGGTCGTTTTAAAATGTCAGCCACGCTAGAAATTCAAAATGCTATAACTCAGCCATTTCTTAAGATATAGACGAAACAAAAACTGCTCCCGAATCTTTTTATCAAGGTCCAACACATAAGAAGAAAATATTTTTTCAATTTTCAATTTTTGGTACCACATTTCAAATTTAAATTTTTCTTAAAAATTTAAATGGCCGCCATTTTTAAACAAGATGGCGGGTGAAGCTGGCCAACGAACCCGGTTGAGACATTGGTATGTACTATGTATAAACGAAGTTACATCCAAATCGGTTCATAAATACGCCTTTTATCGCGTGACAAAATTCAGGACGTTGCAAAATGTCAGCCACGCTAGAAATTCAAAATGCTATAACTCAGCCATTTTTTAAGATATAGACGAAACAAAAACTGCTCCGGAATCTTTGTATAAAGGTCAAATACATAAGAAGAAAATATTTTTCCATTTTTAATTTTTTGGTACCACATTTCAAGTTTTAATTTTTTTAAAAAATTTTAAATAGCCGCCATTTTGAAACAAAACGGCGGATGCAGCTGGCCAACGAACTCGGTCGAGACATTGGTATGTACTATGTACACACCAAATTACATCGAAATCGGTTCATAATTACGGGAGTTACAGTGTGACATAGGTCAGATATATATATATATATATATATATATATATATATATATATCAATTTTGAACGGAGGGTGGTTTCGGGGTCTGGGGGTCATGATCGATGAAAATATACCAAAATTTTTTGAAATCGCTTTCCTCCGAACGGCTGCAATAGGTAGCTTTTTTGTAAAGAAAGCTACCTAAAAAGCATGCTAACTTTAGAACCTGAAACACAATATGAAATGGATTTACTAATAAAAATTAAAAATGGGCTGTCTCTTTTTGAAAGTGGAAGAATCCGCGGCCATCATTTAGAATTAGCTTATCAATATTTGCTGACAATTCCTCCCGCGAGCGTAGAACCAGAATGAGCATTTTCAGCAGCAGGGTTTTATTGCGAACAAAATTAGGAGTCGAGTTGGAGATGGCACTTTAGATGGCTTGATATTTCTTGGATCAAATTTTCAAAGGAAAACCGATTAGTTTAGAAACAGCGAACTATTACAATTAATCTTTATTTTTTTTTCTCGTAGTATGTAATAATTTTTCATGTTATGCAACGTTTCTTAATTTTAACAACTATCTCTATTTAGAAATTTAAACTATACAACTATGTAATTTTTTTCGTTGTTTGTGTGTATGTTAGGTTATTTTATTACAAGGAAAAAAAGCTTTATGTTATGAAAAATCTTGCGTTTGTGACATCCTAGAATTGTAATCTTTAATTATGTGGTTATGAGAATAATTAAAAATATAATTAGTGATACTAATTATTTTTTAATGTTGTAAATATTAAGCCATTCATAAACTTCTTTAACAAGAAATAAAAGAAATTATCTAGCAGATGAAACACAGACATTTCATGTTTTTTGTTACATTGTGAAACATGAACAGCATATTTGTTTTAATTTTCAATTATCGTAAGTTATCCTATACTTTTTGATAATTAATTAAAGTCATAAATTTTTAACTTTGAATGATTACGTATGTAAGTTAGACTGTATATTTCCTTTAATATATTTTGTATAAGATTAGGATATTTAGCTATCGTAAAAATTGATGATATTAGATAAATTCTAATTTTTCTTATCCTGGGATCCCGTGATTGAATCTAAGCAATCCCGATATCCCGGGATTGGAAATTAGTCTCGTATTTGTAATCCCTACTAAATGGTCATTAACATTAATGTTCTTCTGCCTTCCATGAATTGTGGACATACAATCGGGAAATAAACTCAATCCACTCAATACAAGCATGCTGTTTGTATCAGAAAAATCGACATGCCTTGCAGAAATTCAGCTGGACTGGCTAGGCACGGCCAAATTCTTAGATTTGATAACGGGATAGAGTGGAATATTTAACTTGTATTCCTGGCCGGTACAGGACAATAAACTTTTTGTACGGACCCGTTTCTGGAAATTTCGGGTCGTGTTGATCCCTCGATCAACAACAACAAAAAAAAAATTGTACGACTGTCCTAGTCGTGAACATTGAAACTGAAATTCTTTCTTGAAATTTCATATATATGTATTTTATAAAATATACGTTTTTTGAAGCAAATAAGAAAAACAGAATTAAATGGAAATTTTCGAATTGTGGCGGTCTCTTTCCAGTGAAACTGTTAGATATTTGATTTGAACGAAATATTAAAGTTTTGACTATTTGGTCGTTTTTATATTATTAATTTGTTACTTCCGAATACTTATTTATAGTTTATCACTCACTGAAAACATATGATGTGCCGGGGGAAGGGGGCGGACAATGATAGACACAGATAGCTAGATGGTGTTCTTCATCGTTCTTTATTTTACGAGCGTCGACTTTCAACGTTCTTCCTTTATTATACTAATATTAAACTATGCTTTTTCAAAGGATTACTTTAACCAAAAATGCCAAAAAATAGCACATCTCTCAAGCAAATAAATGGCACTGTCACCTCACATTTCAAAAAATGTGTAGTTTCTTCGTTTTTGCCCTTGACATTTTAGATTCTAAGTGTCTTGTATTTCGACACCAGTATGGTCATGAAGTTTTAACATATGCAGATAATTGATTTATGTTAAACATTAAACTTCCATGTCTTTAACATTATCGATTCGTTACAGCCGAATAAATATATTTCTTTTCTTTACTTTATCAAATTGAAAAAAGGCAATTTTTTAATCACGCGATTTGAACTTTTTTAAGAAACGTCATGTTTGCATTAAACTGCGAATTGTTTTTTATGAGATCCCTTTTAAGGAATCTTTTATAAGCAGATTAAATCTATACATACTTAAAATTTTTATTCATAAAGAAGTATTAAGTTTTTCTCCTTCTTTTTTAGAAGTCAGAAAGAATCCGTTTATATAATAATATCACGAAAGAAAAACTAAATTTATAAATTGATTATATTGGTTTATCCATCGGAATCGTAAATAAATAGCTAAAAAATATTTCGAAAATAAACTCTAAATGTTTAATTTATATTTAGGGGGTTTTTTTTATTTGTGGAATTTAAAAAGTTTAACTATATTTGCAAAAGTTTTTATGAACACTAGGTAATCCAACCTGTTCTACGCGGGTTACAGAATATACGTGAAAACTATTTTTTTAGTTCAAAAATGTAATATATATTTTATATTTAATATATCATTTTTAGATTGTCCACTAATAACACTAAAAAGCATTTTTATATGAAAAATAGCAATTATGGATTCAAATGCAGGTTTGAAATTTATTTAATTCGACGCTGCGAAATTTATTAAAGTTGCATGTCAACAGATAATAGCCAAAGAAATCTCGAAGTATTTCGCTACTTACAACAGCTTTCTTTATTCTGATAATTTCAGTGGTTTAAGCGCTTCGTTCGATTACATTTCTGTTATATATTTGCATTTTATTTATATTATTTTATTTATTATTTGATGAACTTTTAATTTCGTTATGTGATATTAGCCGGAAGTAAACGCTGAACTATTTATATAGTTTTCAGTGCAAACGGGTTACTATTTTGTAACTGGGCTGCACACGATAAAAATTCATTAAAAATATTAAGCTAGAAAATTATTTAAAAACCATAAATAAATCAGTAAATTCAGACACATTGTAATAATATAGAATATGTCCTCATTTGGATGATACGTTTTGAGCCTTTAAATTAAAGTTTCGGAACGTTGAATCTGAATGCATTTTTCTGTTTAAAAAACTTCTGATTAATGATTAAATGCATTTTCCTAAAACAGATATTTTCCATAAATTCAGCAACTCTAATATTTTATTAATAAAGAATATACCATGTTTTATCAAAAATTCGTGATTGATACCAATTGTCAAGGTGTCAATTAAAGTTCCAGATAATAGAATCAGAAGGCATTTTATAGTTTTAAAAAATTCAACGCTTTCATTATAATAATATAGAATTCAGTATGTTTTGTCTGAAATTCATGATTTACATTGTTTCTCAAGGCTGTTAAGTTAATGTTTCGGATAAATGAATAAGAAGGCGTTTTACATTTTTAAAAACTTCTCATTTGGAATTAAACAAGTTTTCCTTAATTACACATAACCCCCACATAAATTCAGAAACACTTTTATCGTAATCATAAAGAATGCACTGTCTGTAATTCATGATTGACACCGCTTCACAACGCTGTCAATTAAGTTTCTTATAATTGAATCGGAATGCTATTGAATTAAATTCTAAATACACATAATGCAATACCCATAAATTCAGAAACGTTTTTATTACAGTAATAGAGAAAATACTATTGCCTGAAATTAATATTTTATACCGCTTCTCAAGGTTATCAATTAAAGTTTAAGGTAATTTATCAGAAGAAATTTTACATTTTAAAAATCTTCTCATTAAAGATTAAAAGCGTTTTACCTAAAGGCATATACTCACCCAGAAATTCAGCAAAGCTTTTGTTTTACAAATAGAAAATTTACCATACCTAAATTCATTCCTGATTCATTCCTGATTCATTCCTGTCGATAAAGTGTCGTGGATTTGAAACAGGATCAGGGCCTGATTATCTAAAAGGCACGTGAAGCAGGAGTTTCCCCGCTAACATTTAAGAGGGATCCCAAAATGACTCTAAAATGAGACTTTTAATTCCCTTATTTATTTATTTATTACATTGAGCTTATAATTTTTCTGAAGGGAAAGTTTGTCTAGTGCAACAAAAGAACCACACTACTTCAAGAAACTTACTTAACCGGGAACTCTAAATGTAATCGATAGGCTGTTAACCAATCATATGGTATCCTGATTTGTTGGTTTCAAATCACCAGTGTAATTGTATACACAACAATTATATATACTACAAAATTACTCTATCTATAGTATATACAGAGAACATAAAAAACTTTTCAATGAAATATATGTGTGTAAACTCGCCTAAAGTCAGGCCTGAGAATAAGATTTGTTGTATTGGTGAGTTTCCATATATGCGGAATTTTGAAATTTTTCTCCAATAAAAGGGGTCCCAAGATGATACTATGCTTTCCTACCTTCAACTGTTAACCGAGCCCTGATCTGAATGCAGTTTACATTAATCAATATTGTACCATCGTCCTGTCTGCAGATCTGCTCACATTTGTCTATATATTAAAAAGAATATCGCCTTTATTATTCCTGATAAGCTACTAAAATATAGGTTATGTTCGATAATCTTTACATATTAAACCTATTATGTTAACCTCAATTTAAATGATTTTTTTCTTTTTTTTAGATTTTTGAATTTGGCTAATTTTTACTATTTTATATGACATGTCTTCTTTTTTATTATTCTTATTTAAATAAGTGTGTAAAAAAGATGCCAAAATTCTAATAAAGTTTAATCATGACAAATCTTATATATTACCGCTAATTAAAACTAAATATCTATAAGTAATTACAAAACAGATGCACACAATTTATAGTAGTGGTTTATACTAACGTTCTGTACAAATGACAGTTTGTGAAAAGCAAACCAATATATTTTTAATTTACATTTTATTTGCTGTCTCGTTAATATTTATAGTCTGCAATAGTTTTTCTGAAATATTATAATTAATTTTATATGTCTTTGAAATATATGACAATAGATAAAGTGCGGTTTTCCTAAACAAACCTATTTAGCCAGAAATTCAGTAAAGCTTATTATGTTTGCGCAGAATATACTATGCTTTGTTTCAAACTCCATCATGATACCGCCTCTCCTGCCTGTCGATTAAAGTGTCAGATAATTGAATCAGAATCAAGGATCGCACATATCTTAAACGCCTGTTGCAGTTTCTATAATAATCATGGAAATGTGGTTTGCTTAAATACCTCTCCTTGTATTGCAATCCCACAAATATATATTGAAGACTATATACGGTCATTGCTTGAACTGCATTTTAGGGATGTTATAACCTCTTATAACGGTAATAGATCCTTAACTGAAATCTATGTCTTATTTAAAACTTTCTATGATAAAATGCATGGATACATATATTAAATCAGTGTGAAAACTTATGAGTGTACATTTAGGTAAACACCAAATTTTCTCCATCGATCATAGTCAATGTAAACTTCAATGATCTTAATTGAGATTCGACATAAGTATATTGTTTATTTGCAAGGTTTTATGTTTTTATTTGGAAGTTGTTAGTTGTATCTTAATGATCAGATTTCAGACAAAACGAATTTTTAACATTTTGCATAATTAGTCACTGCGAAATATTTCATTCAAGAACACAGTCAAATTTAAGTGATGCAGTTTAATAAAATAGTGAAAAATCAAATACTAACATATCAAATGGATTAAATTTTATTCACGCTTCTTTTTTAGATGACGCATATGTTAGTTTTATATTAAGAAACATTTTAGTTACTTCTGACATACTTTTTTTGTAAAAATCTTTCATAAAGCTACAGCTATGATGTTACACCCCATGATGTCTAAACTACAGCATTCATGTTATATTCTGTTTCCAGCACATTCCTAAATATAAGATTAGTACCTTTAGAGTCAGCCGTGTGTTCATTACATTTTACTGATATGCAATTAAGATCAATACACTTAAAAGAGTAGATCAACTGAATTAAACCACTGTCATCGAAATACTGAAGCCTGAGGACACGAGTTGTGACGTCATCACTAATGGACCGACTTCCAACTAGTGTTGGAATTCACATCGGAATGTTTTGAATGGCATTTTTTTTTTTTTTTTTTTTTTTTTTTGTGGGATACCTATCATCTTATCAAATAATAATAACTATTTAAATTTACTGGTGAGAATTTGGAATCCCCCAATAAAAAATCAGCCACACGCAGAAACGCTCTATCATTCCGCATCTGGCTGAATTTTTATTTAGGGAATTTGAATTCACACCAGTAAGTTTAAATAGTTATTATTCTTTGATAAGATGATAGGTATTCCACCAAATAAAATAAAATAAAATTGCTATTCAAAATTTTCCGGTATGAATTCCAACAGTAGTTAGAAGTCGGTCCATTAGAGATGACGTCACAACTCGTGTCCTCTGGCCTTGAGAATTTCGATGGCAACGATTAAACTCAATGTCAAGGAAAAACTAATTCCAACCAATTATTCTGCAAACAAATTGCTTTTCAAAGTTAAGAATAAAATGATGCTTCGGATAACTGCGAAATATATTTTTAGTTCAAGTACTCCACTTAATGCCTGCATAAAGCAACATGTTTCTCCTGTTGTTTATAATGCAGTTGCAAGATTAATTTTATTGAATAATATTTAATTCTGACTACTTCATTTTCTTCATTTATAATCTTTCGATTTAATGACAATGGTCGATTTTCAAAAACAATTAAAAAAAAAAAAAATCTTGAAACCGTCTCCAATACCTTTCTTGCCACCCTTCAACTCAACTTCCGTAAAATGTCGGTTAATTTGATCCAGGTTAAAGACGTTTCTAACCAGGAAATTTATTTGATGAAACAGTATGTATTTAATTTTATTTTTAAATGGTGAATATCTTTGATTTCATTTCGTAAAAAAAAAATTGTGATTCGAAACATATTTAACCTGGATCATATTAACAGACATTTTACAGAAGTTAAGTTAAATGCTGTGCAACACGAAAAATTCTTCATTTCAAGAATATATTTAATAGTGGTATGACGAAAAAGATGAATTCATTGTCAGAAAAATGTAACTGTTATAGCAATAATTGTGTTCACGTCGCGCGTCCACCAATTCACAGTCAGTTCTAATTCATTATGTGAGGAATTATTAAATCACATTTCGGTCTTCTTTCAGCCACTGTTATAACTGAGGCAGTTGCGACAATTTGTATTGTCACAGTGACGTCACACTGACTTGCTGTGTTATTAGAGTTGTTATACCTTAAATAGAATTGCTAAAACTTAGTACTGCGTAATTGTTATTTCAAGAATGCTTTGGCAGACGTATAAAAGTTTATTTAGGTGCTTTAATAAAAGTATAGAATTCTCAAAAGAATATCTTATTATTGCAAAAGTATAAAACTATGAATCCTGAAAAAATAAATAGCTGAAAAAAATTAATTCACTTTTTCAAATTATGCTTGAAGAAGCGATTCATTTTCTTTGTAACCACATTTATCTAAAAAAAAAAAATAAATAAATGAAAAGGAAAAGAATGAAATTACGAACATTCTTTCTCTACAAATTTTTGTTCTCTCATTCTTTCACAAACCTGATTTGAAAATTTTCCAATCGGTGGAGACCCCATTTGCATGAAAAGCAGCTACAAAATATTTCGACTTTCTCAATAGAGTTTAGATTTCAAACTATTTTTTCTTTTGAGAAAATATATTTTTACTGTGGGAAGCAGAGTGGTAAAAAATTAAGCTGTTTCTTCGACGAGATTGTAATTACTGCTTCCTAATATAATTTTCTTTTTCTCGCATTTTCAGATTTTTTTCCTTTCTGCGTTAGATTTTTAATTTGTTTGATTTCAGCATTTCTTTTGGCTAGTTTTAACTGAATGAACTGAAAGACTTTGTGTCAATCCCAGTGGTAAAGACAACTGAATAAATTTATTTGCTCTCTCCTGGAAATAAAGTTTTTCCGGGGTTTTTTGAGAAAATTACTTTCTTAAAAGTATTTTCTCGCGAATAATAATTTCTTAAGATCGAAAAAGAGAAATCCCTATGCTTTGAAATAAATTGCTGTTAATTAATAAATATCACTATTAATTTAAAATACTTTTAAGATTTTTAATTGATTACAAATTTTCATATTATTAATTTGTTTTATTTCAGTTTTTTAATCTGTTTGATTTGAGTTTTTAATTTGTTTTATTTAAGCCCTTCTTTTGGTTTGTTTTAGCTGATTGACTTTCTGTGTCAATCCCAGTAGTAAAGACAATAGAATACAATTTGTTTTTTAAATCTCATACGGAAATAAACTTTTTCCGGGTTTTTTTTCTCTTTTTTTTTTTTTTTTTTTTTTTTTTTTTTTTTTTTTTAAGGGAAAACTACTTTCTTAAAATATAATTCTTCGGGATTGAAAAATAATTTAAAATCCAGAGAAAAAATGTCCCTTAACTTTGAAATAAATTACTGTCAATTAATATCAGTATTGATTCTGAAATACTTTTACGGGTTTAAATCTGCTATATATCTTGAGATTTTCAAGTAGTTTTTCATTTCAGCCTTTCTTTTGGCTTGTTTTAGATGAATAAACTGTAAAACTTTGTGTTAGAATTAATGGTAAAACAACTGAATAAAGCTATTTGCCCTCTCCTGGAAATAAACATTTTTAAAAGTTTTGAGAAAATTTCTTTCTTAAAAGTACTTCCTCAAAAATAACAAATAATTTCGTAACATCGAGAATCAAATTCCTTAGCTTTCCAATAAATTAATGTTAAATCATTAATATCAATATTTATTGGAAATACTTTTAAGATTTTTTTTTTTATTATTTACATATTTTCAATTTGTTTGATTTCAGATTTTCTTTTGTCTAGATTTATTTGAATGAGCTGAAAGGATTTATATGATTGAACTTAGTGGTGAAGAAAGCGAAATAAATTTATTTATCTTCTCCTGGAACTAAATTTTTTTAGAGCTTATTGCAGAAAATAACTTTCTTAAATGTACTTACAAATAGCATATATTGTTTTGAGATCGAGAGAAAAACTTCTAATCCTTGAAATTATTTACTGTTTATTAATTAATTTTATTATTTTTTGGACATATTTTCGCTCCCATTATACAAATTCTAATACAAATGACAAAGATAACTAAATAAATTTATTTACCCTCTGTTGGAAATAATGCCTTTTAGAGGTTGTATAAGAAAACTATTTAAAAATATTTCCTCGCGAACAGCAAATAATTTGTTAAGATCGTTAAAAAATTCCATAAATTTGAAATAATTACTGTTTATTGGCACATATTTTTATTATTACCACATATTTTTTTTGAGATATAAGAAAAACTCTTAAACCTTGAAACTTGTTACTGTTTATTAATTAATTTTAGTTATTTATTGGACATATGTTCGCTCTCCTTATACAAATTCTAATACAAATAACAAAGATAAATAAATAAATTTATTTGCCTTCTGTTAGAAATAATGCTTTTTAGAAGTTTTATAAGAAAATTACTTACTAAAAAATATTTTCAAGTGAATAGCAAATAATTTGTTAAGATCAAGAAAAAATTCCATAACTTTGAAATAATTACCGTTTATTGATTAATGTCAATGCATACTGGACATATTTTCCCCATTTTGTAAAACTCCAAAACCAATAGTAAAGGTAACTGAATAAGTTATTTGCTCTCTCCTGGAAATATAGTTTTTCGAGATTTTTTCAGAAAAATAATTTCTTTAACGTATTATTTCGTGAATTATAAATAATTTGTTAAGATTCAGAAAGGAAAAATTCCTAAGCTTTGAAATTAATTACTGTTAATTAATTAATGTCAATATTTATTGGACATATTTTCTATAACCGAAAAAAAAATCAATGCGAATAATTATCTCAAACTATTTGCTTCTTGTACAAAAACTATCCAATGTTCACCATAACTCAAATTTACGAGAAACGACACATTTTTCATTTACCAAAATTTTAATCATTCGGTTTTTAAATTTTATCCTCATTTTATGAAAGATTAAAGCAAATTATGTTCTTTTTAAGTTGTTAAGTAAACGAAATGAAACAAATGAAATGTAAATTCAGCATAAATCAAAACAAAAAACTCCATCCTTTGATGAATAATTAATTGGGGATTTTCTTTTTTCATTTCGCTAAAGTTTTTGAGTTTGACAAATATTAGTATGAAGACTTAATAAAATATGTTTAAACAAAACGAGTGTTTTGCTTTCTAAAAGAAATATCAGACGGTTTAAATTTCTAAATGATTCATGATCAAAACATAACGCAGGTTTTCAAAAATATATATTTGCTGTTAATATCTGAACCTTTTCTCTCAGTATTTCTATATCAAACCAAGAGTTTAAAATAAAACAATAAAAAAGATAAACTTCATAAAAATTTCGAAAAAAATAAATCTCTGAAAAAATTACTGGTGCAATTTTTGAATTTTGAATAATTATAAAATAATATTTACATAGTTTTATTCATTTTACGTAATTTTTATCTGCAACATACGTTATAAAAATTTTAATTTTTTTTAATATGGTTTATAAACGTTAATTAAAAAATAATTTCTTCTGAATCTGATGTTGATCGATATACTGTGCGTTCCCTATTTCCTTCCACAGTTTCTCTGAGTTTTTTCTCTTATAAGATTTTATACTATTCTATAGCTTCCTAAAGTATTTGTTTATTTTGCTGAAACCATATTGCTACTTTATTAGCATTACAGCGTGGTTTTAAAGAGTCTTCGAAGAAAAAAATTTCTGTTTTCTACACTTATAATATTGAAGACGTTGTTAAATATATTAACCACCTTGAATTAATGTGAAAATTAATATTCTTAATATTCTGATATGGCATTACTTTGAGTGTGATTAATCTTGTATTATTATTATTATTATTATTATTATTATTATTATTTATTTTTCGTAAATTAAATGCCACAAACACATGCCTTTGTTTTAATAAAAATCTTGAAATCTTTTCATATAAAAGCTAATGGTTTATGATTACATATCCAGTGATTTTTAATACGTGCCTTTAATGGGATCAGTTTAACATAATATTCATTAAATTTTTATTTTGTGTAACCTTTGTGGTATTGTCCAAGCTAATTTTATTATCATATTTCAATTTAAACACCAAGCAAAAGTTTTAAAAATATTTTCCACTTCCTGATTACTTCCAGCCTACTATATAAAAAAATATTCACATTATGCTTTACTTAATTTTTAATGCATAAAAATGTAATGTATCAAATGTTTTCATGCTTCGTTTTTCATGTTAGATTTTAACAAAAGGTGTTATTTCTGTTGCGGAAAATAGATTTTTTTCAAAATAAATAATTAAATTTGTAGCATTACGAAGAAATTTGTGACTGTATTATACAGCATGTGCTATCTAGTATATTATTTAAGTGGCTAACTATTTCTCTGATTTTTTTTTTCAAAAAGTTTAAACATATTTAAAATCTACAGTCTCCGATGAGTTTAGGCTGTATAATGTATTTCTCTTTATGTGAAAAATAAATTTCAAAAGTCAGGTATTAATGGCAAATACGTTCAAACTTTTGACAATATATTCACACGTGTGAAAATTTGTTAAGATAAACAGTTTCATTTGAAATTAAAAGAAGGTAAAAAATTTGAAAGAAAAATTTAATATAATACGGAAAGTTGCTTAAAAAATTCAAATCTTTTGCAAAATAAATGTATTTCTAGTTATCAAAATGCCCAGGTTTTTCCTTAAAACTTCTAACTGTACCTTTCCTTTTGAAAGTTCCTAAAATTGTGCATTGTATTGCCTGATAGTGTACCTGAATCTGACGTAGATAGAGGCATCCGCCAGACTTGCCGTTTCTTGAGAATAGAATTTATTTACAGGTCTGGCAAACTTCTTTTGGAACATCGATATGTATATCTCGTGAAAACCTTCAGACTTGTTCCAAATTTCTTATCTACAATGACAGTTTTGAGCGATAGAGTAACTATTACATTTCTTAACTAAAAAATATTTTTATAAACAATTTAAGGAAATTCCGGCTATAGAAGATTACTCTATCAAAACATGTATTTATTAATTTATATTTGAGTAGGTATATTATATATATGATTTTTTATTAGAGATAGAGTGGTCACGCTATAAAAAAAATGTTTTAATTCATTGTATGTAATTTATGCACTGCATGTATTATAAATATCTTGTATTTGGCATTGTTGTAAATTTTATATGTAAGTACTATGTATATGTGCAGTATATATTGTAATATGCATGTTAGAAGATGTATGTAAATATGCAAAATCTATGTCATACAGAGATAATTTCTAAGTATGGGGACTAAAAATTATTGAAAAATTAATCGTCCGGTATTTCTTTAGAAATTTGAAAAAATTATGTAAAATCGAAAGTGTCCGATGCCTTTTCGACTATATACGTGGACTTTTGGTTATATATCCTTTCACTTCTGTGAAAAATGAATTTCAAAAGTCGCTATTAATTGTAAATGCATATGAAAATTTGAGAATACATTCACGCATCGGAATTTTGCAAAATAATAAGTTTTATAACAAATTAAAAGACCATTTTTTAATAGCATAAATTTAATATGATACGGTTGTTATTTATAAAGACTCACTTCTTTTGGAAATAAAAGGTATCTCCTCACAGGAATATTTTCAGGTTCTTCCTTAAAGCTTCCAAGTATTCATCTCCCCTTTAAAATCCCTAAGATTTTACATTGTATTGCCCTGATAGTGTACCTGAATCTGACGTAGATAGAGGCATTCGCCAGAGTTGCCTTTTCTTGAGAATATAATTTATTTTCAGTTCTGGCAAACATTCTCTTGCACCGTCGATACGTGTAACTCGTGAATCCTTGCAGATTTCTTCTTATTTTCTTTACTACGTATAACCGTTAGATTTAAAAAATAAAATAGCTATTATTTTTGTTTCCTAAAGAATATTGTTACAGAAAAATTATAAGACTATGAAATAGTAATCAATTGAAATTTATATTTATAAAGTTTTATTTGAATACGGATAAATGGTGATATTTACCTATTAGCGACAGAGTGGTTGCTTTAATTTTCACTTTTGAAAAAGATTTGTTGTACGTATTGTATGAAATTTAGTACTTGTTCTATAAGTATATCTTATATGCTACATGTATTGTGAATTTCTGTTGTATTATATATCATCGCTTGAGAGCAACATCTAGTAATAACAAAAAATGAGATGTCTCGATTACTACTATGAGAAACTGTGTTTATATCTAGTGGAACAACTTCTGAAACACAGTGCTGTGTTTAATATTACATCTCAGATGCGTTTCATAAAAATTCCCTACTGTTGCACTAGATGCACATAGTTTTTCATAGCAGTAAGACAGACATCTCATTTTTGATTATTATTAGATGTCATACTTTTCAGCTGAGGCAACGATATATATATATATATATATATATATATATATATATATGTGTGTGTGTGTGTATGTGTGTGTGTTGGTGTGTGTGTGTGTGTGTGTGTGTGTATGTGTGTGTGTGTGTGTGTGTGTGTGGATAGATAGATAGATAGATAGATATAGATGTAGATATATTGTGATATACAGGGTATATCTGAAAAAAGGGGGGGAATTTTACTGGGTGATAGAACGCAGCTATACGAGCAAATTTCGTCAAGAATGTATGATGGGAACTCAAGCGGTGAGAAGATAAAAGGTAGTTTTCCACTGTCGCAGTTAAACAATTAACACAAGAATGAGATCATATACTTCAGAAAAGATTTTGTTACCAGGAATTTAATTAATGTACATGCTCAAAGAAATTGCTCAAAAGATCTTCCGCCAGCTCTAATGCACGCTTCACACCTACGGGATAGGGCTGATGCACATTTGCGAAGACACCAGGCATTTCCCGAATATCGCCGGCAACAACGGCAATCCTGGCGACTAGATCCATATAGGTTTCAATGGGGCACTCGTAGATTAGGCCACAGGAAAAAGTCCAAACGCGAGAGATCCGGCGATCTTTGTGGCCAAGCTATGAAACCAGCTCAACCAATCCATCGCCGTGGAACAATGAAAAACTACCTTTTAACTTCTCACCGCTTGCGTTCCGACCATACATTCTATGACGAAATTTGCTCGCATAGCTACGTTCTATCACTCAGTAAAGTTTTGCCCATTTTTCCAGATACACCCTGTATGTTGTAATATACATATTGTAATATATATGTTGTGTAGTGCATTGTAAATTGCTGGAAAGGTCAATTTCCATTCAAAATAATAGGTATTTCCTTACATTAAACTGTCCAGGTATTTCCTTAAAGCTTCTAAATTTATTTCTCACGTTAAAAGTTCCTCAGGTTTTAAAATATATTTCCCAAATAGTGTACCTGAATCTAACGTTGATAAAGGCATTCGCCAGACTTTCCTTTTCTTGAGAATATAATTTATTTTAAAGTCCGGCAAATAACATCTTGCAACGTAGATATGTATAACTCGAGATTCATTGCAGACTTATTCTAAGTTTCTTTACTAAATATGATCGTCATTTTATAGCAATAGAGTAGAGTAGTATTTATTTTTGCTTTCTAAAATATATTATTATTAAAAATTATAAGACACTCTAACTATGGAAGATTACTCTATTTAAGCATGTATTTATTAATTTTTTTTAAAAACATTCAGGATTATGGAAAACTGCACATTAGCGACAAAAGTGGTCACTTTAATTATAATTTTTTAAAAAGATTTTGTGTATGTATTGTATGTATTTTAAATACTTATGTACACTGCTGGCCACACAAAATGCAACACCCGGAAGGAAGTATGCAACTCATGTGAATTTTACATCATGCGTTTCCGGAGATGAAATGTGCAAATCATTAGCATTGCAGCGCAGACGCACATCATAGGCGACCGTAGCGCCACTCGAAAGCGCTATATAATGGGAGAACAGATTGGCGATTTGAAGTACGGTAATTGTTTTTTCGTGCGTTTTTTGCGTAAGCTGTTTACCTATGCCTCGTGGAAGACATCGAGCGTCTTTTGACCAAGTTTCGGAATTCGACCGAGGAAGAATAGTAGCCTATAGGGATTGCGGATTATCCTTCAGAGAAATCGGTCAACGTGTTGGACGAAACCAAGCAACTGTGATGCGGATCTGTAATCGTTGGATGCAGGAGGGAACGACGGACCGACGCGGTCAATCGCACCCATCTCATTGCACCACTGCCCGTGATGATAGGCGGATTGTGCGCATGGCAGTGATGGATCGCGCTGCCACATCACGAACCATAGCACAACAGATTCAGTCTGCTACGCATCATTCGGTGTCCACTCGTACCATTCGACGCCGTTTGCAGCAGAGTGGAATGTCCGCAAGGCGTCCATTGCTTCGTTTACCCCTGACTGGAAACCACAGGCGTTTGCGCCGCGAATGGTGCGAGGAACGGCGGACATGGACAACGGAATGGAACGACATTGTGTTTACTGACGAATCCCGCTTCTGCCTGCAACATCACGATGGTCGGATTCGAGTTTGGAGGCACCGTGGTGAGAGGCTGCTGAACTGTTGCGTTATGCATCGCTACACTGGTCCTGCACCCGGTATCATGGTTTGGGGTGGTATCGGATTTCACTGCCGAACACCTCTAGTACGTATTGCCGATACACTGAACAGCCAACGCTACATCTCTGAGGTGTTGGAGCCCGTGATCCTCCCATACATTCAGCGATTGCCATCAGCCATATTCCAACAGGATAATGCGCGACCACACGTGGCACGCAATGTTCAAGAGTTCTTCTTTGCCCATCAGATTGAATTGCTTCCATGGCCTGCTTGTTCTCCCGATCTATCGCCAATCGAAAACGCGTGGTCCATACTTGCGCAACGACTGGCCCGGGATACACCAACCGCTGCTACACCAGATCAACTTTGGCAATATGTGGAAGCCGCATGGACTGATGTACCCCAAGGAGACATCCAAAGTCTCTTTGATTCTATGCCGAGGCGTGTGGCCGCGGTTATAGCCAACAATGGCGGCTACTCTAACTACTGATTTTGTCATCATCCACGCGTCACAAGAGGCTGTAATTTTGATCATTTCATCTTTGTACAGCATGTTATCTGCCAAATAAATTTCGCTGTGATATCTCTGTTCCTTCTTGGTGTTGCATTTTGTGTGGCCAGTAGTGTATAAGTATATAACAGATTCATTCTTATGTAACAGATTCATGTTTACACTACAAAACAAAAACCTATACGGTACCTATACTAAGAATTTTCTACGAAACTGGGATTCCTAGAACATTTTATGCTTGCAACAACAAAAAATTCATGTATTTATCCCTGGGTTACAAATAAAATTTTAGCAAGCATTCAGATTCCTGTAGCTTTACAAAAACTAGTTTTGTAGATTTACACTAATTTTTTAGGTAGCTTTCTTTACAAAAAAGCTACCTATTGCAGCCGTTCGGAGGAAAGCGATTTCAAAAAATTTTGGTATATTTTCATCGATCATGACCCCCAGACCCCGAAACCACCCTCCGTTCAAAATTGATATATATATATATATATATATATATATATATATATATATATATATATATCTGACCTATGTCACACTGTAACTCCCGTAATTATGAACCGATTTCGATGTAATTCGGTGTGTACATAGTACATACCAATGTCTCGACCGAGTTCGTTGGCCAGCTTCATCCGCCGTTTTGTTTCAAAATGGCGGCCATTTAAAATTTTTAAAAAAATTTAAAACTTGAAATGTGGTACCAAAAAATTAAAAATGGAAAAATATTTTTTCTTATGTATTTGACCTTTATACAAAGATTCCGGAGCAGTTTTTGTTTCGTCTATATCTTAAAAAATGGCTGAGTTATAGCATTTTGAATTTCTAGCGTGGCTGACATTTTGAAACGTCCTGAATTTTGTCACGCGATAAAAGGCGTATTTATGAACCGATTTGGATGTAATTCGGTGTGTATATAGTACATACCAATCTCTCGACCGAGTTCGTTGGCCAGCTTCATCCGCCATTTTGTTTCAAAATGGCGGCCATTTAAAAATTTTTTAAAAATTTTAAATTTGAAATGTGGTACCAAAAAATTGAAAATGGAAAAATATTCTTTTCTTATGTATTTGACCTTTATACAAAGATTTCGGAGCAGTTTTTGTTTCGTCTATATCTTAAAAAATGGCTGAGTTATAGCATTTTGAATTTCTATCGTGGCTGACATTTTGAAACGTCCTGAATTTTGTCACGCGATAAAAGGCGTATTTATGAACCGATTTGGATGCAACTTCGTTTATACATAGTACATACCAATGTCTCGACCGGGTTCGTTGGCCAGCTTCACCAGCCATCTTGTTTAAAAATGGCGGCCATTTAAATTTTTAAGAAAAATTTAAATTTGAAATGTGGTATCAAAAATTGAAAATTGAAAAAATATTTTCTTCTTATGTATTTGACCTTGATAAAAAGATTCGGGAGCAGTTTTTGTTTCGTCTATATCTTAAGAAATGGCTGAGTTATAGCATTTTGAATTTCTAGCGTGGCTGACATTTTGAAACGTCCTGATTTTTCTCACGTAATAACAGGCGTATTTATGAACCGACTTGGATGTACCTTGGTGTGTACATAGTACATACAAATATCTCGACCGAGTTCGTTGGCCAGCTTCATCCGCCATCTTGTTTCTAAATGGCGGACATTTAAATAAATTAAAAAATAAAAAAAATTAAATGAGATACCAAAAAATTGGAAAATGAAAAAGATTTTTTTTTTGTATGTGTTTGACCTTAATACAAAGATTCCGGAACAGTTTTTCTTTCGTCTATATCTAAAAAAAAATGGCTGAGTAATAGCATTTTGAATTTCTCTTGTGGCTGACATTTTAAAACGACCTGATTTTTGTCACGCGATAACAGGCGTATGTATGAACCTATTTGGATGTAACTTGGTCTGTACATAGTACATACCAATGTCTCGACCGAGTTCGTTGGCCAGCTTCATTCGCCATCTTGTTTCAAAAGGGTTGCCATTTAAAAAAAATTAAATTTAAAATTCAAAATGAGGTATTAAAAAATTGGAAAATGAAAAAGATTTTTGTTATGTGTTTGGCCTTCATACAAAGATTCCGGAGCAGTTTTTGTTTCTGAAAATTTGTTCTTTTGTTGATATCTTAAAAAATGGTTGATTTATAGCACTTTGAATTTCTGGCATGGCTAACATTTTGAAACGATCTTGTATTTGTCACGCGATAACACACGTATTCGCCTATTTCGATGTAAGAAGGCATGTGGATAGTATACATCAACACCTCGACCAAGTTCGCTGGCCAGATTCATCAGCCATCTTGTTTCAAAATGGCGGTCATTAAATTAAAATATATATATATATTTAAAGTGAGGTGCAAAAAAATTAGAAATTGAAAAAGGTTTCTTTCTTAAGTATTTGATCTTGATATAAGGATTCAGGAGCATTTTTTGTTTGTTTTTACCTTAAAAAATGGCTCAGATATAGCAGTTTCAATTTCTATTGTGGGTGACATTTTGAAAAATCTGATTTTTTGCATGCGACAGCACTCCTATATATTAACCGATTCCGATGTGAGTGAGCATGTGCACAGCAATTACTAAGGTCTCGACCAAGTTCACTTCTTAGCCTCATCCACCATGTTGTCTTAAAATGACAGGCACTTTAAGAAATTGCCGAATTTGGCAGCCAAATATAAGTTACTTTAAAAAAAGCAGCTTGGATAAAGCTGACTAATTTCGCGAAATTCTCATTCATTATATTGATAAAAATTAGTAATTGAATCTCCTATATTCGGTTTCCACTAAATTGAGCTTCGTGTGTTTGCATGATATAAGTTGGCTTTTTTTAAATAAGGATTATGAAAGCTACCTCTTCCTCCCGGCACTGGCCGGAAGGACTTTTTTTTTTTACAGGGTACAGATAAAGTTTTAGTAAGCATACAGATTTCTGTAGCTTTACATCTGTAGAATTCCATCTTTTTTTTTTTTTTTTTTTTTTTTTTTTTTTTTTTTTTTTTTTTACAGTGCACTGTTTTGTTTTTTTCGTATCTCTTAAATATTTGACAAATTGCTACTCCTCCCCCACCCCCAATCAAATTTAAAATAGTTAATGGCCATTGTGTCATCTTTTCCAGCAATGTTCTCCTCGAATTCGAGAACACTTTTTCAAATGCTTCATTCTCTTTTCGGCTGACGTTTTAAAACAAAGAAAGGGTACATGAACAATGTTTTTTTTTTTTCACAGTTACGATTACCATGGTAAAATTTGGATAAATTTACAGTTACGATTACCATGATAAAATTTGGATAAATTCAAGTACTAACACCTTCTCTATTCATCGCAAAATGATCATCACAATAAAAAAAAAGCCACATAAATTGCATTTAAGCAGTACTTTTAACACTCGAAATGGCAACTTAAAACAAACATAAAGAACATTTAGTGCTAGACTTTTGCTTCAAGAATATTTTGGTGACATTGTGCTCTACTGCCATTTCAGGGGGGTTTTGTTACCACGATCACCTGAGCACACTCCATTATGTTTCTGTGACTTGAAGTATTTAAAATTAAAGTTATATTCGTCAAACCCACTAAGGACGCAAGATATAAGGAATATCACTTAACTGAGATTCGGTAATGTCTTCATGCCATGATTATTATTTGCTCACAATGTCCCGCATGCGATATTCCATCATCTATAAAGGCAACCACTTGAAATTTTTCTAATCCAATTAAAATGATACGATTTTACGGACTTTCGAAAGAACTCTGTCTTTCTTCTTCAGGTGCAAAGAATATGGACTATCACTTTGAAGGCAGGAGTACGTCAGTCTCTTTGCGACGTAAAAAGAAAGACAAAGTTATTTCGGAAGGCCTTGCGCGTTTATTAATTTTATGGTGTTATTAAGATTTTTTTTTCTTTTTTACTTTTATTGTTGCACACAAGTTTTTCAAAATTTTAATGTAAAATGATTCATTTTTTTCACCAGTGCAATGTCATATGGTGTTCTCACTTCTATTCTTCGCGTTTTTAAATTCGACGTTTTCAATATAAGAGGTACCGTTTTAGTGACACATATGGTTTTTCACTGTAACGATCATTTTTTAAATTTTAAATCCGTGAGTTCCCATTTGAAATTATTGAAATTTTGTCACAGTAATCGAAACTGTGAGAGCTAGATTTTTGTCTTTCCCCTCATTCTCAGGCCTATTCCTTACCACTTGTAAATGGTATCCCTTTTCTGAAATGAATTGCTCTTTCTAGGAACTCAAGTTTGGCAACGTTCCTTTTTTATGACCACACTCTATGTATATATGTAAATAAAAAGTTAACGTAATAAGTATTACGTATAAAAATTATTATAGCATGGAAGTAATATCAAAACTAGTCATAATGAATTAATAAATATTTATTAATATAAAAATTATTAATAATAAATTACTAATCTTAGACACGCTGGCGCCCAAGCAAAATCTACCACTATAGTTGGTATTGGGGTATTTTTCTTTAAATATTCTCTATAAGCCATTTTCATCTTAATTTCGATGTAATATACAGGGTGTCCGGTCTCAACGGTGTCCAATGGCTAATTCCTAAACCGTTAGTCATAGACATATAGTTCCAATTACAAAAATGTTTTAAATCAGGTAAAGAAATATTTTAAAAGCGATTTGGGTCAATAAAAACATTTCTTAAAAAATTTCGAAATTTAAATTTTTATACTTACTTATAAAAACTTATAAAAAAACATAATGTTTGTTAAAAGAAATCATAAGAAAAACAGTCTCAAATCCTGACAAAATAAAACATGTTATTTTAGCCAATTTGAGACTTAATCATAATACTTGTAGGACTTTTTTTCAAAGCGCAGATACACATGAAGTAAGATCTTCGAATACTTTAAACACTTGGTATATGATCCCTCAAATCCAAGCCGAACTCATTTGTTTTCAGAGTAGAAAAGTGGCATAAGTCATGCATTTTTAAAGTTTCATAACTCGCTCAATTTTAGCGTTATATGAATGGGACTTTTTTTGTCTTACTTGTCAGTTTAATAGGAAAAAATTACTAAATATAACTTATAGGACCGGGGGATCGTATAAAAATTTAAATTTCGTAATTTTTTAAGAAATGTTTTTATTGACCCAAATCGCTTTTAAAATGTTTCTTTACCTGATTTAAAACATTTTCATAATTGGAACTATATGTCTATGACTAACGGTTTAGGAATTAGCCATTGGACACCGTTGAGACCGGACACTCTGTATATCGAAATAAGATAAATAAAGCTAACATCACATGCACTGTCAGAAAAACTCGTCTATATACACTAAATTATTCTTCCTTTTTTAACAAATAATTTACATACTCCTAGAAAACATGTTTTGTCAGTCAATTCCCCCCAAGAGTCTGAAAAAAAAAAGGAGAATTTGTTCATTTACATCACGTATGCCTATTGGCTCTATTAATACTAAAATTTTAATTCATTTTTAAAACGAAAAACCAAGATTTCTGTAAATTAAGATTTCTAATTTAATTAAAATAAATAAATAATAAAACTAAACCAACAACAAAGAAAGGAAACGTTTTCGAATTTAAAAATAAATAACAATTAATTTTCTCATTCATTTAAAAGTATTCAAAATTTATTTTTTTAAGTTATAAAAAAATATTCGATTTAAAATATATTATGAACATATATAAAATAGACATTTCAATTAAAATATTAAACGGGAAAAAAATCGATTTTACTCAGAAAAAAATTATCGCATAAAATTTGTATTCATATTTTACATCTAGAAATCTACATTAAATTTCTTTATAATTCATATTTTTATAATATTTTAATACTAAAGTATTAAAACCCCAGCCACAATCTCATTAAAGACGAAATCTTCCCGAAATTAACTTGAAAATTCAAAGCTCTTTAAAGAAATTGATGAAGCCAATACCCATCTGAGGCAAACATATTTACTTCAAACTGTTTCATTAGTGTACAACTCTAGCCGAGTTGTTAGGGAGCTAACACTTAGGTAACTGCTTCGAACCCAAGGTCAGCAATTTTTATTTTATCCACATTTTCTTCAATTGACGTATATTTTACCTCCTGTAACGAAGAAAAATAGAAACGGATATTCGTCTAAAAACGGAAAAATCGTGGAAGCACTGCTGCCAGTAAACTATCCGTGAATAGAAGAAAGTATTTCTGAGAGTGCGCACGGTCGCCCAAAATAATAACAGAACAACCCCCTTACATTTTAATCATAAAATTGTCTTAGAAAAAACAACCGAAAACAGCCATTTGACTTGAAATAAAATCATTTTTATCATATATATATATATATATATATGATAATTTGTAATGTTTTTTAAAGGCCATATATCTATATATATATCTATATCTATATATATATATACAGGTTCAGTATAAAATCGTGGGACAAATTTTGAGGGGAGGTAGGGGACATAACAAGGATTCAGATTTGCATAGCAACCCATGGACGGAAATGCTTTCCTTGTGTGGTAGTGACAACACAAAACACAAGAAAGACAGAACCCGAATAAGAGGAGAAAATATGTTTATTATCCTTAGTACAGCAAAAACCAAAGAAAAAAGCACTTTAAAGGGACAATGATTGTCATCAAAGTAGGTGTTCGAAATTATGACCCCGGGCTGTGATGCATGGAAACGCATCTCCGGCGCATGGAAGATCTAATGTTCTCGAAAATACCGGGAATGTCCCGGACTTCCCCAGCAGCTGTCACGATGCGTGGAACAAGTTCCTCAGCACTTTCCAGCATTGTCCCAGCACTTGTGCAGCACTAAGAATAATAAACAGGTTTTCTCTCCCTGTTCGTGTCCTTTCTTTCTTGTGTTCTGTGTCGTCACTACCGCTCCAGGAAAGCATTTCCGACCATTGGTTGGCATGCAAATCGGAATCTTTGTGAAGTATCCTGCTTCCCCTTAATGTTTATCCTATGATTTTAGACTCACCCTGTATATATACATACAGGGTGTCCATAAAAAGTGTCCCACTTATAAATTTTAATAGTATCAGCTGTAAGCGTTGTTGGTTTAAGGTCACAAATAAAGAGTAACTCAAACAGTTTTAGATAAGCGAATGCGCGAGTATTGTTTTGTTGCTTAATCCCTTATTGTGCCACATACGAAAAATGGCGACTCCTGAGCGTAAAGCGTTACTGCTGGGCTGAAGATTTAGCGTACACATGCGTACACTTGCGTACGTCATGCGATTTTTTCCTTAGGGGAAGAAAGATTGTGTACCTTCCGCCGCAACCTAATGATTTGCCACCTTTGAGACACAGAATTGAAGTGGTTGTTGCTTCCATTACTCCGTACTTGTTAAGATGAGGGGTTCATCTTCCGGTCCCAGGCCCTTTTCAGGCCCATTTGTCGACGCAAGGAACCACCCGTGAAGCAAGCCCCGCGGCGCGTCCCGAAGGTCGCCGCCAGACAAGCTCCAACAGAGCGGAACCCCACGCAAACTCCGGTCAGGTCGACGCACTGCCCAGCGCACGTCACGCCGACTATTCCCAAGTTGGTGAACAATCGCTACGATAGTCCTCACCACCCAGCTAGAAAAACCAAGTGGTCCCTAAACTTGGTTACTCGAGCCGGTAGACCCCGCAAGCCATCGCAGGAAGCAGACGCCTATAAAGACGCTGGACCCACGGACTGAACCGAGGCTTCCCGACCCGAATTTAATTTACGGAGGGCCCCCAAGATCAGATACCCTTTTCCGGCAGAGACATTTTTGTGGGCCAACCGATAGGAAAGTTATTGAAGGACCCCTAACTTGAAGACCAGGGAGGACGGGGAAAGTCCCTCCGACCGTAAAGCGACCCAGCTCCTGGCTTTTCGCCCAAACCACCCGGCTCAACCGACGGAACCCCTCGCGGATCACGCCGGGAACCAGTTGGCCCAGACTAGGTGCCGTCAGCGACCCCAGGCGGGCACGGAAAGCTCCACCTAGACGGAATAGACTCCGCCTCGCTAGGGGGTTGGACGGAACGGAGTCCCGCCAGCCCCCACCGACTCGACTCCATCCTAGGACAGAGGAGCCAGTGGAGGCCGACAGAAGCCCGCCCGCCACTACCTTACCTCACGGCCGTCGAGGGTACCCAGGCCCGAAGGCCCCTGACCCCGTGCAGTGACCGACCGCTACCTTGTTAGTGCGTTCGAAAGTTAGGTGGAGACACCTCTAGGTCCTCATCACCAGGCGAGGAAAACTCCGGTACCGCATAGACACGGAGGACCTGGATCGGACCAAGAGTTCACCTGAGGCACGATGAGCCGCCGCGTTACCGGCGAGCCTCCGGCCCGTTTCCCTGCGGGAATAGCGTTCGATGGTGGACCTGCCGGCCGACCCCCTCCCATGGGTCACGGCACAACATGGAGCAACCAGAGCCATACTGGCCTCCCCACGCGACCGCTCCTTGGTCAACGGGGGCACCGCCAAACCCTACCACCCTTAGGGTCGGCACACAACTGCTCCAGCTGAGGTCCTCGGAGGGATGAGCCACCCAAGTCATAAAGTAACCTGGGCGCTGTCCGTAACCCTCGCCCTTCGGTTGCTCCGGGAGTCCCTGCATGGCGTTCCCGCGAGCCCCGTCGTTACTAGCGAGCACCGAGGATTTTCCACTACAAAGCCCTCACTCATACTTCAGGCTCCCTCTTAGTCAAATGGTGGATGGGGTCCTATCGCCTTAGCTAGTCTTTGCCCGGCGACACCGTCCGGCCCTTAGACCGGCACCGGGATCGACCTATGGAGCGTCGCTACCCGGCTTGCCCAGAGAACCCGGGTGCCGGAGGGCCGCCATCCAGAGCCCGCCGAAGCGGGCGCCGGCCCTCTGCACAACGTCCGTTAACCGTGGCCACCGTGCTCAACGCCTGTCGGAGATGAGCCTCTCGAGGAGGTGGCGAATCGTCCCCATCCGGCCCCCTCGCATTCGTACACAACGAACTCTGCCGAGCTTCCGGTCACCTCCCCCACTCAAGGGGTCGGGTTGGAACCACCCGGAGGGGCGGCCACCTCCGTACTTGTTAACCGAAGTGTGGGAAGAATTGAACTTTACGTTACTATTACAGCTCATTTCGCGAAATAGTGTTTGAGATATACTTTAAAACTTTCCGTAATGCAATACTTATTGCAACGATTAAAAAGGAATTTAAAATTAGGTTTTCTAAACTTTAAAGTCATAACTTTACAAACATTTCACAAAATGATTTTACGATTGATATCGGAATATAAAATGTACCAATAAATTGAAATATGCTGTCTAATTTGAGTGTTCGTATTGAAAATTTAAAAATATACTACAATTTCAGTATAAAGACCACCGCTAACTTTATTATTTTAAAATAAATTGAAAGAAGACATAATTTCAAGTCAAGTGATTATTTCCATTTTTTTCTGGTCAAATTTGGGGATTAAAATATCTGATGAGTTCTCTTTGTTGCATTTTTTGACCGATATATAAAATGTTTAAATGTTTGTCTGAAATTTTTAGCCCATGTGTAAATGCTTAGATATCGATTTAAACATATAAATAAGGCTTTAATTTCACCAACATCTTACTTTATGAAAATTCATACGTAGTTGATCTATATTTTCTTTGAGTTTTAAGAATGCCTTTTAAAAAATTTTCCTTGTTGAGCGCCTAAATAAAATAGGGATTTGTTTTTATTTACTCTGTAAGATTTTCTCAGCCAAAAAACATCATTTTGCTTTATTTCCTAACAAAAAAGAAAATTAATATCAACCACACATTTACGCTTCAGAATTTTTTCGTTATTTTATTACGTCCTCCAGTTAAACTGTGCATTTTTAACTTCATTGTTCAACTTTCTTTCTAGTATTTCTTCATTTAGCTTTCATTTAATACTCCCCGAGAAGTTTTTAGCTTTGGCGATAGTCGTTTATTTGCCTCTCTCTTGCTTTTTTACCGCTTTTCTTTTTTTTTCCTGCATTGATTCACTTTTTACTTTAAAGGCAATGGGCGTGAACACACACACAGAATTTTTGTACTATGTATATTTAGGAATAGATAGAAGGAACGTTTTAGCATATTCATCAAATATGCAACATTCTTGCATTTTGTCTCAGTAAAGCTTATTCCGGAAAGACTTTGATTTGAAATATTTACTTCTTTGCTTTTTAACATTATAAACCTTTCAAATACTTGAAGACATGTATGCACTTGGGTTTTTCTTTCTTTTTTAATCTTTCATTGTGCTTGTGCTGTTGGTGACTCAAATGAGGAGAGCTTAAAAATACTTTGCATAAAATGTCATAAGAAATAGAAAATAAAATCGGTTTGTCGTTAAGCATTTGTCCTTTACCATAAAATACTCATATAAGGCAAATTTTTACTTCTTTTACTTACTTTCTAAATATTCAGAGAAGAAAGCAAAAAGGAAAAAGAAAGAAAATAAAGTAATAAATGAAAATATAAACCATATTTTAAGTTTGACTTTGGTTTTCAAATGTTAATACATGTATTCAAACTTTTATCGACAAAATTAGGGATTTGGTCGTCTTGGATTTTTTTGCGTGCGTGTGTGCTTCTATTAACACAGTCTAATTTTATTTATTTTTTGTTATAATGAGCTTTTGTTGTCACGACATAATATTACCGATGATTTAATATACAGGGTGTCCCTAAACTCATGGTACATACATTAGGGGGGGGGGGGATAGAACACAACTAGACAAGAACAAATCATCATACAATCCATGGTCGGAACGCAAGTCATAAAAAGCTAGAGCGCGAAACATACTGTAGCACAAAATGAGGAGAAAGCAGATAGACAGCGGTGGAAGGTAAGGAAAACCGATAATATGAAGAAAAACATTTTATTCAAAAAATGAAAGTAAAAAACACGTGCGTCCCGGATCACAGCAACTGCTCAAAACTGCGGCCGCCAACAGTAACGCAAGCTTCACACCGTCGATGGAGTGACCGCCGTACATTGGCGGAAACACCAGGCATCTCTCGTATGGTGTCAGCTACTATGGATATCCGGACAACAAGGTCTTCAACAGAATCTATGGGATCATCATCATTGATGAGGCTCTTCATATGACATCAGAAGAAAAAGTCCAGACTTAACAAATCAGTTGAGCGAGCCGGCCAGTTGATTAGTACAACCTTTGGGCTTCCCTTGCATTGCCGTCTGCCGCTCCGTAGATTGAACACATCTCTGCCTTCTCCTGATTTGAGTACGCCTCCATCTCATCGATGACCCACAGAACGAATGAAGACAGCTGCGGTGAACATCCTTTTTATTGCGGTCGGTGGGAGGCGCCCTTTAGCGGTTTACGATTTGCGTTCCGACCATGGATTGTACGGAGTTTAGGGACATCCTGTATAATCTATACATTTAAAACGCAAGGTTTATTCTTTCGACAGTCCGTGAAAGGAAACTACTTCATCAATTTTCTTCATTTTGGTCTTAACCCATTAACCGCAAGAACTATAAGGTTTAGGTTTTTAACTATTTAGCTGAACGTTGTTTGTTACCACAAATTCTGAAAGATAATTTTTACTTTATTTGATCTTAAAATTTTGCGCATTTATGTAAGCTTAATATTTAATTGAAAAATAGTGGTGAGTATGAAAATAATTTAAATACATTGCATTTATTTTTACCTTTGCTTCAACGCAACATCAGCGGGTGAAAATTTTTATGACAATAATATCTATTAAACAACAATAGTTAACAGTTAAAAATTTCTTTCCATGCTTGCATAGTGATATGTTCGAAACTGCTTTTAGTTGAGTGCCCTTAAGTCAAAGAAGCATGTTAATTTGTAAGTCCAGAGATTTCGCCGAAAAATATAGTGTATTTTGGTGTATATTGCATTAGTATTAATGGAAGGTAGAATTATACTTATCGACGGAGCTGTTTTCATGTTGCATTTATAATAAAAAATCTTGAAATAAGGTATAGAAACTGTTACCAAAACTATGAGTACTGGCAGATTTATAAGTATTTTACAGTGGATCTGTCTTACAGAGCGAAGTGGTAGCGATGAAGATTGAAGAAAATCAGTAGATAAACTGTCAATTTGGACGCGTACAAACTAGTATAATGTCCGTGAAAGAAAACGACATCAATTTATTTCATTTTGATCTTAACTCATTAACCGCCAAACTAAATGGTTGAGGTTTTCAACTTTTCAGCTGAACAATGTTTGTTACCACAAATTTTGAAAGATAATTTTCGCGAATCACCACCAACAGTTCCTTATTTCGTTTTATTGAATAAATTAAATTTTATTTAAATGATGTATAAATAAATGAAATGCACGTCTTATTTATAAAATTATTGATGAAACCAGGTTATATTGATTTAGTTAAGATGGACAGATCATGGAATTTCGGAAATGCCAATAAATGTTTTATATTTTAAATATAAATGTAAATCATAAATCATTGTTGCTGGTGCTAAATATGTTTACACAAAACCAGAACCGAGATCCACAAATCAGAGGGGGGCCACTTCCATTTGATAAATGGATAATAATAAGGCTGAAGTATAATTTGGCTTCGAGGTTTCCCCACAATTTTGATCCTAAAAGAAATTGCGAAACTTTCCAACATGTTAATCCTCTTCCAACTATTGACCTCCAAGCGAGAGGGCATTTCACACCACTTATTTCACGTGACGGTCTACGGCATCAACACAGCACGAACAGCAGACGAGCTAGTGCGCTGAAATCATCCTCCAAAGGAATGACCGCTCCCGGTCAGTGGCCCGGAACTTTGGTGTTCTGGAGGAAACTGGTGCTGTACCCTGCTGACCACTTGTGCAATATCTATGTTCGACTTTTTCGACTAAAATATTTTTACTAAAAAAATAATGCCTTTTAATTCCGTCCATGCAGTCTTCACTTTTTTAACTTAACTGGATCTTTTTTTATGTTTAAAAAAAATCATTTTTACGATTTTTTAGTGCACACGATGAATATATACATACATACTGACAAATGAAAATAAATTGGTAAAGTTATTTGCGGATTCGGGAATTTTATATATTCTTAAAAGCAATATTAACAATGTCTAAGAGAAATCGGAATCGAAATAATAAATTAAACACTGAGATATTTATGCTGGCGTTTCTATATTTTCCAATAATCAATATTTGCGGAACAATATGCTTGATTGCATGTTTACAAGATTAAATATAAAGATAAATGCTTTCGTTCCTTACATTTTAAAAAGGATGGTATGCTTTGTCTAATAAGAATATGAAATTTCAAAACAAATAGACTCTTATCCGGTAAATTTACATTACATTTTTAAATATAAATAAGTTGGTAATGGTAATTATATATCGACGATTTCAATTACTATAGAAATTATTAAAGTTATATATATATATATATATATATATATATATATATATATAACTTTACCAATTTCTTCATATATTTGCGATTTCAAATTTATTATATATACATCTATATACACATGTATGGTATGCACTTTTAAAAACTCACCTATATTTAAATAATATTTTTTAAATTGTAGTCACTGAAAAAAAGCTTAGTAAAATCTTTTTTATTTTAAATATGGTTCGGTGGTAATATTTGGACGCATATATTATAACATTGAAAAATAGTTTGTTCTGGCTGACTCATAATCAACGCACAGACCGAACTACTGAACCTAAATCCATAGAATTTGGGTGAAAAATACTTCTTGTGACATAAGCGTGAACTAAGAAAGGATTTTTGAAAATCCCCCTCCCCACCCCCTCTCTAATGAAGTTAGAGATGGGTTTGAATATTATAGAACATCTGGACATATCTCAGCAGCCATTTTAGGTAGGGACGTGAAATTCGAGAAAATAAATCTATTAAAAAAATATTTAAACACGTATTTCAGCGATTTTAGAAATTCGCCCACGTGAGGGGATTAAAAGGGGGTCGAACATTTTAGATCATTTGGCATAGCTCAGCAGCCGTTTTAGGTAGGAGCGTGAAATTCCACAAAATAAATCTACTAAAAAGATAATTAAACACGTACTTCAGCAATTTTAGAAATCCCCCCCACCCCCTCCGAAGAGGATTAAAGGGAGGTTCACAACATTTAGGTCATTTCGCCATATCTCAGCAGCAGTTTTAGATAGAGGCATGAATTTGAGGATAACTAATCTAATAAAATAAACTTATTATTTTATCAGTTTTAGAAATTACCACCTAAGAAGATTTAATGGGGGTAGTAGCAATTTTAGGTGATTTCGCCATATATCAGCAGCAGTTTTAGGTAGAAGCGAGAAATTCGGGATAACAAATCTATTAAAAATTAATTGGACACATATTTCAGAGATTTTAAAAATCCCCCCTCCGTAAGGGGTGGTCGAAAACTTTAGGACATTTCACCATACCTCGGCAACAGTTTTAGATAGAAGCGGGAAATCCAACATAACAAACCAACTAAAATAATAGTTAAATACAGGTGCTTAAGTGATTTTAGAGTTATTTTGTCTATTATGTCGCCAACATCGACTTTGAACTGGATAATGTAAGATTATACGAATAAGATAACGATTATGGGTACTTGATTAGATATTTAGAAAAAGTCTTTTTTTTTTTTTTTTTTTTTTTTTTTTTTTTTTTTTTTTTTTTTTTTAAATGTCATCTTTGCTAGTTATATTTTGTTTGATTCAAGATTCTTTTAGAGAAACCGACCAGCGTAGCGGACGAAGACTGGTAGTGTACTTGCACATGAATGCGTGCGTGCGTGCTCACTTTTACAATTCATTGTATTTTCATTCTTCAAAATACAGCAGCATTATAAGAAACACTTTTTTAAGAAAACATTTTTCCGTTATGCGTTAGTTATTTTCAGTCACCCATTCGTTTTAGATTCTCATTTTATTTAAATTGCTTTATCATATAATAAAATAATTATTACGTTAGATTTCATTCAAAAATAGCAATTCATTCGGTATTTGCATCGATTTGAGAGCATTATGAATTAATTTTTTACAAAGCTATCAGCGAATTTAAAACAATCACATGACACCTAAAAAAATACATAATTTTTTATCATAATTAAACAAGTGTGAGTTTGACTTAAATAAATAAAAAATATGTCTCTTTGACACAATAAAAAAGCATTTAAGCACAAAAAGTAATATTTTTATTGTAATGATATCCCATAAAGATTCTCTTGCTTACCTGCACACAAATCAAAAATCCTATTAAAAACTTTTCTGAGTTTGCGTGTGATAATATTTCAGCTGTTCAACAATGTAAATATAATTTATTTAGTTTTAAATTAAATACAGTCTTTGAGAACTTTTATCACTGGGAAAAGAGAGCTGCATCATTTAACGTTTTTATAGGGTAAACTTAATACTAACAAAATCGCAGTATAAATAGCTTAATATAAATAATTCTCCGTGACAGAGATAGAAAATTATCAAGAAATGTAAATTTATGAAATAAATTGCAAATGGAATATCTCATAAGGAAAAAAATTGCTTATATTTCTTTTCATGTGAAATCAATAATAAACAAACATCGTTCATTTTAAATTACGTATCAGAGAATAAATTTGTTTAATATTGGAGTTTGATATAGTTGTTCTTTATCCTTTATTAAATGGTATCTTGGTGCTTCATTATTGGAACGCTTTTAAAAATTGTATTCCCTTTAAATTATTGGGGTGGTGTAGGAATATGTTGACATCAAAACTATGTTACAAACTTAAAAACTTATGTCATGTTGTAACATTTATTTGCCCCACATAAGTCTTATTTTAGACATTTCAAAAAGCTTTCGAGCTTAAAAAAAATAAGAATATTAACCTTAAAATACTTAAAATTGTTTTAAAAAAACCTTTACAAGTATATCTAGAACTTCATATCATAAACTGCTACTCCAATAATAAAACAATTTCACAGTTCAAATGTATTTTACTTTGTGACGCAATCAAATAAAAATAAAGATATTAGAATAATATTTCTCAATAACGTAAATAAAGTGTGTTTCACTTATTTTCAAAAGGCAATCTATGGATGGAAATTACTCATACTGCCTCTGTGTACTTTTTCAATTCCTACTATTAGTTCACACTCTCCCTATATTTATTTATATATTTATATATCTTGTTCAAATTTTCAATCGTTAATAAAATACTCATTATTCATCCTATCAAGTTGAAATAATTTTTTTAAACTTGTACTGGATGACAATTGATGTTAATACAGTTTTTTCAAATATTAATTAATTAATTAAATTTTAATTAATTAATTTTAGTTTTGCATGGGAAACAAAATGGCGGCCATTGGTTATTGAAGATCAATGAAAGTATTTTCAATAAGGGGTTAACATAGGGAGGACCCTGTTCTGTCGCCAAATACCGCCAAGTTTTTTCTCCAACTTGTCGATATATCGCCAAATTTAGCGGACAAAATGAGTCGCCAAATTGACGCCAACTTGGCGATATCTCTAATATTTCGCCAAATTCCCATAGACTTCCATTGTAAACCTACTTGCTTATAGAAAATCAACAAATTGAGATATTTTAATGCAACAAAAACTAATATTAGCTTAACGGATTATATTAATTTTTTCCTTGATGACCCAAGTAGGAATTAACTTAAAAAAAATTATATTACTTGTTTAATACTTAAAACACTAAAATTAAGATTTTAATTTGTTTTCCCTGAAATTTGCATTGTAGGTTTCCAAATCTGAATCACAATTTCCGTAAATATGCAATTTTGAAATTTCTTAATTATTTAGAGACTTTTTCTACCTTTCCCATTTATTTGAATAATTTAATTTAATTAATTTTATAATTTAACAGTGAAGGAGACCAAAAAACGAAAAATATTTTTGTGCATATTATTATTCTCCAGCTTGTTCTGAGCCATTTGCGAAAAACGGCATGTAGATGCGATTATTTTTCGCAAAATTACAAGCGTTTGAATTTCGTACACAAACAATTTTTCGCCCCTTTATTATACTTTAAATCTATTTTTCTCAAAACTGATTTTTCAACGTTTTTAGATTTTTAAAATGCTTCATACGTCATAATAATTGATCAAAATACATAAAATTAATAAGATCGAATCCTGATATTGCTTTCAAAAAAACTGTGCATGCATTTTAAAATTCGACTTAATTAAGATAATTAAATTTGAGTTTTAGCTTATTCAAACTCATAAACTCAAAATTTTGATGAAAATCGTTATCGATTTCAGAAAAAAATTTCTAAAAAATTAAGTATTCAAGGGATTAAAAAATCGATGCACAGATTTGTTTGCAATACAATTTTAAGTGATTAAAATACCAAATCGAAGAAATATCTCAAAAATTATGACGCATGAAGCATTTAAAAATTTGTTTTAAAATTTGAATTTAAAAGAAAAATCTTAAAATTATAATAAGAGTGGAAATTTCTTTTAAGGTAGTTCATATACTTATGGTGAAATGTATATTTCCACAAAATTTTATATATCTATGGTGAAAATTAAAAAAATAATAATTTTTAACGTCCACCGTCCCCTTAATAAAAGTAATATTTTCCCTTAAAACAAAAACATATTTTTTTATAATGTGTTATTACTCTGAAAAATTTATAAGTATGTTTTTAACATTATATTATACCATTACTTGTATATTATTATTTGAAATTGTATACAGGGTGCCCAAAAAAATGTGATCTGATGAAAATACACGTATTATATATTTCTTAAATATTGTGATGAAATAATTTGTATAATTATTTAGTAATGTAATAATTCTTCAACATTTGTGTCAGTTTATATTTTTCTGCTTTAACTTTAACCAAATCTGTGAGCAATTTCGCGAACATTAAATGAGATTTTCAGTTTTTACGGCTGATTTTAATACGAAATTATGCCTTATTATTATGATGATTCTTTTCTACCAAGTTTTATCAATCAATCTTTACAAAAAAATTAAATGCTGCAAGTTTTCAAATATTTAAAAATTTGCTTATATTTAAAGTATAAACTATACTTTAGCAGTTTTAGCAGAATCTGCTCCCTTTACATCAGTGCCTTTGTAGCCAAAAAATCAAAATCAAAATCAAACTCAAAGAGGTTATGAGCTAGAGATAATAATATTATTGAAGAAAACTTATATTAAAAAGTATATTAAAAATTATATTAAATTAAAAAATACATAAATTATGATTGTAACCTATAAACTTTTGAACATAAATAAATTTCTACAAGACCCAAATATGAGAATCCGAAATTACAGCAAATTCCTTCAAGTAAGTTTTGAGTTACGCTTAAAAACTGCCCATATTGCTGTTTTGCAACAATTTAAAATGAATTTATCATTAGGCTGTTCAAAATTTTACATCAGCATTATTCCAAAACTACTTGTCCAAATTTCCAAAGAATCCAAATATGATGTGAAAATTAGGTGTTAGTATAGAAAATTTTAAAATTTATTACAATTTCAATATGCAGACGATCCAACAAAGCACAATTTAAGTAGAAAAAAATTAAATAGTCTACGTTCAGATTAAATAGTAGACATTATTACTAATCGTTTGGTACCCGTATAATTATGATTTTATATCTTCTATTTCGTAAAGATTCGATTATTTGAGTTTTCCCCTTTTATAAGCACTTTTCGAATCTTTACGAAATAGAAGATATTGAATCATAATGATAATTGGTACAAACCGATTAGTAATAATGTCTACTATTTAATCGTAACGCCAACTATTTAATTTTTATCTACTTCAAACGTGCTTTGTTTTGACAAAATTGTAACAAATTTTAAAATTTTCTATACTAACACCTAATTTTCACATCATGCCGATGATTTGTGGCAGAGGTAGTAGGGGGTATCCTTTCTTTTTCAATTTCCGCGACTGTACATGTATAACAAGTGATTTTATGCAGATTCCATATGTCCTATATTTCAATTTCGAAACCGATTCCGAAACTGAAAGTGTCTTTTTAAAAGAACTGTAATCAAAATCGAAAAAGAATTTAGATACCTAGTTAGACATGTCTCGGATATCTTATGCAAAAAAAAAAAAAAAATATATATATATATATATATATAATAATAATAAATACTGAAACGCAAATACATTGGTTTAATATTAGCCTGCAAATGTATCCGCGTTACTTAGCATAGTCTTTTTAGGTAAAACAAAAGGTCATTTGTTAGACATCGACCTCAGATATCCTATGCAAATGAAATCATTTCAGAATATTGAAATGCAAACGAAAATTTTGAAAAGAACGCTGTCATTAGTTTAACATTATCTTGTTAATGTCTTCGGATGACTACACTGTTAAAAATTTTGCAGCATTCTGGCAGGTCATTCGACCGTTTTTTGAAAAAACGGTTTCATAACAATAATTTAACTATATTCTGACCATAAAATGGCCAATAATATGGTCAGAATATTGTTAAAATTACGGTTGTGTAACCGTTTTCGGAAAAAACGGTCAAATGACCTGCCAGAATGCTGCAAATTTTTAACAGTGTAGCATACGCGGCTTTTAAAATATTTAAGACGTAACAATACATAATTTTTATTTTACATTTACTATAAGCCTTACGGGTTCCAAGTTCTTTAAACCTGTTGCTGTGTTATTTTGTTTATCAAAATATATTCAAAATTGCGCATTTATTTTATTACATACTAGCTGACCCGCCCAGCGTTGCCGGGAATCCGTCATCATAACCTTAAACAAAACTCAAATTTGTATGAATTTATATCTTTTGAAAATCTTTTAAATGAATCTAGTTTCGGGGGCTTCATTGCCTTCCGCAGTGTCCAGTGTGTTCCCAATAAACCTCTTTCCGAATGAACCTGTAACCTGGGTCCCCGCTACCTATGTCAGCATGTACCGGAAGTGTTCCGCACGTGCCGGAGACCATAGAAAACCAAGCTGAGCGAGTCAAACCTCGTAGCAATCAAATTCATACAGTTCGAAAAAAGAATGCACTACTAATGTTCGAAAATGTTGGTAACTGAACTCTAAGATAAAATTTCATAATACAGGAAGTAGCTGAATTGTAATCTAAGTTGAATGAACCAAATGCAGTTGAAATTGGGCCCTTAGAACCCGAGGAAAGAATGTGCCTCCAAGCGGTGGAAGGTGGCATCCCTGTAAATTTCCCAATTTACATTTAACATGATATTTAACATAAATTTAAAAAATCAAAAAACCCGACTGCATAAAAAGAACTAATTAATTATTTCTCGTCATTGTGAAACTATATTTTATATTACTTAACTACTTTTTTTATTTATTTGTATTAATGACTTTTAAGTAGTGTTTAATTGTTAGTTTCTATCTATAAACACTGTTTTGATGAGGCCTATAGATGTCTAAGAAGGTTAGAGTTGCAATAAAGCTAGAGATCCTACCTACACAACTTCTAGGTTGTGTAATACTTAAACGGAGCTTCGGACTGTAAAATAGTCAATGAAAGATCGTCTTCATTTTGAAAGACCTATCCAATGATATGCCACACAACATGGTGCGTAGAATTTTTTTTTCGTCTCTACCGCCATTTTGTATTTTACTGAGGCCACTTTGAATTTATAAAAATAAAATCTAGCCGATAACCATCGGACGGTAAGACGAATCGATAGAGACCTCATTTATTAAGATCCATCCATCCGTTGGGATGTTTCGAGGGTATAAATAAATCCACATACCCAGATACGCGTGAAACACATAACCCTTCTTGGCAGTCGTGTAATAAACGGATGAAAGCCCTTATCTAAAGTTACCGTTAAAGTAACGCGATTTTTGATTTACGGCTGTAGTGAGTAAAAGTAAGTTTTTCCAAAAAAGGAGATGAATGTTCGAAAAAGGTGGTAGCTGAGGTATAAAAAAGGATTATGCCCTGGAGCCCAGAGTCTTAGCTGGAATTTAGTTGGTTATAAAAAAGTTTTTAGCAGTATTAAAGTTGCTGTAGGACGCTAAATCTATGTTAAAGAAAATTTTAATAGAATCGGGCCGTTTTTAAACAAGCTGCAACAAAGGCCCCAGGAAGGAGATTAATATTCAAAATTGTGGTTGCTGAAGTCTGAGAAATTTTGTTGTTGTTCATGTTGTAGCTGGAGGATTTAAGAAGTTGTTAGAAAAAAAAAAAAAAAAAAAGAAAAGCTAGTGAATCGGACAATTTTTAAGGGAGCTAAAACAAATAGCCCAAAAGGTGCCAACCGATAGTTCAGACCCCTAACATGAAAACATGATAAAAGGTCTTAGTTCTTAGCAATTTAGATCTTCTATTAGTAAAATTTCGCATAGAGTATGAATTAATCATTAAGAATAAAATTTTAAAGAAATGCGCCAAAAATGTAGGGAAATGCTTAAAACACGGCCCCAGGGTCCCGGTAAAAATATCAGCATGTTGGTCCGGGAGAGGAGTCCAAGGCTCAACTTTAAAATTTTGCATTGAGAATGCGTCAAAATTACGGGGTGAAAAAGGCATGGCACACAAAACGTTCAAGAAGCCCCGGATCAGTGTTGTCAGATTGGGGACTTTTTTAATTCAGATTATTTGACTGTCACCACTTTTTTTAAATAGTATAATTCGCTCCTTTTTCAGAATTTGTAATCTATTTTTAAATAGGGCGAATGGATCTATTTTCAAAAAGAGGTGACAGTAAACAATCTGGGGACAAAGAAGTCCCCAATCTGGCAACACTGCCCCGGATCGGGACCTACGAGACCCTAGGGTGCCCCAGGATTTTAACTGGAATCTAGATACGGGTGAATAATTAAATGGAAAAAGAGTTCAAAAATGAAAATCGTATTAAAAGGAAGCAGTTTATTAACAATTGAGGACTAAGAATGGAAAACGCTGAAAGCCCAAAACAGGAAATTTTTCAATAGAATGAAAAAAAGAACGCGAGGGCACCTCATTTGCCACTTTTGATGTAGTATTTCTAACTTGTTTGAACTATTACTCCGAGGGTTAGCACTTCAAACATTCTCGTGTTTGTTAATCTTGGCATTTCAGGCCATTTTTATGTAAAATTGGATTTTCGATTTTTTGGAACTTTCAGCGTTTCCATTCTTAGTCCTCGATTTATGGCGCAAAAAATCAAAGGGGTCTGTACTGGGCCCCAAGGGGTTAGGACTAAACTGGAATGTAGTTGGGTATAAAGATAATTTTTTAGCAGTTTTTAAAGTAATCGGATGGCGATAGAACTAAACTAAAAAAAATTTCAAGCAATTCGGATCATTCTTAAAGAAGCTGCACCAAGGCCCCCAAGAAGGCGATTAATATTCAAATTTAATGGTAGCTGAAGTCTGAGTAATTTTTTTGTCGTTCATGAAGGACCGTGCCGTGGAGCCCAGGGTCTTAGCTGCAATGTAGTTGGGTATAAGAAAAGTTTTTAGCAGTATTAAAGTAGCTGGAGGACGCTAAATCTATATTAAAGAAAATTGTAATATAATCAGGCCGTTTTTAAACAAGCTGCAACAAACGCCCCAGGAAGGAGATTAATATTCAAAATTGATGGTAGCTGAAGTCTGAGACATTTTTTTCGTTGTTCATGTTGTAACTGGAGGACCTAAGAATTAGTCAGAAAAAAAGCTAGTGAATCGGACCATTTTAAAGGGAGCTAAAACAGGGAGCCCAAAAGGGGCCAACTGATAGTTAAAAAAAGGGCCCTAACATGAAAACGTGTCAATATGTCTTAGTACTTAGCGCTTTAGATCTTCAATTAGTCAAAATTATGCATAGGGTATGAATTATTCATTAGAAAATTATTTTAAAGAAATACTCAAAAAATGGGTACATGCTTAAAAAGAGTCCTAGAGGCCGAGGCTAAAATAAAAATATGAGGGTTTTGGTCCAGGTAGAAGAGTCTAAGACTCAACTTCAAAATTATGCACTGAGAAGGTGAGAAAATCAGAAGGTGAAAAATGCATGGCACACAAAATGTTAAAGGAGCCCTGGACCGAGCCCTATGTTACCCTAGAAGGCTCCAGGGTCTTAATAGAATGTAGAAACTGGAGAATATCTAAATGGAAAAAATCCCCAAATTGAAGATCGGATTAAAAGGAAGCAATTTATTAAATATTTTGGGCGCAAAAACTTCTTAACTGCAACATAGAAATGGAGGAATAACTAAATGGAGAATCGGCCCCAAAACCGAAGAAGATCGGATAAAAGAGGGGCAAGTTATTAACAATTTAGTGCATAAAAACTTAAAGGGGTCCAGGAGCCCCGGCCTTTAAAAAATTAAAAATCTCAGCCTCAGGTGCATCTGGACCTGTCTTGGACTCTCCTCATCTGAATTTTCAGACTTCTACGTGGGGTAGATTTCGATAGCTATCTCAGACCCTCACACAGAGACAGACAGAGCGAAACCTTCTTTTATAGTATAGATTTCCAATCTACATGTATTTAAGAGTTAAAATATGCAAAACGACGAAACGAGTAACGAGTACGTAACGAGATTGTAACGAGGTTGTAAACGAGATTTTTTTTTTTTTTTTTTTTAAGTATAGATTTAGATCTTAAAAAAGGATTGTCAGAATAATAACTGAATTTGAAGAATAATCATATAAAAGCGAAATTCTGAAAACTAATCTTGGTTAAATGCATCTCTACGGAAATCGCGGGTTGCGCAAATTTTGCTATTTCTACGTTACCCGTTGAAATCGCGGGATACGCAGCGAGAGGGCTAATGTGACGCATGGACTTATCTTCCTTTCAATATTTGTTGAGTTTTCCCCTTTTGTAAGCACTTTTCGGATCTTTACGAAATATACGATACTAAATATACTTTAACACATTTTTAATTATTACAATACTATCAATTATTACAAAGCCTAATTATTATAATTTCAAAATTTTTCCTACTAATATATTTAATTTCTAGCTATAAAATGTGTACGATCGGATAACTTTTATAAAAATAAATTTCGCGTAAAACTAATCTTAAATACCAATTTTAATCGTTGCATGAAATTTCATCGAAATCAAAAAAGTAGTCTGATGATATTATTGGAAAATAGGTTTAATAATTCATGCAATTTTATATGTATATTTTTTAATATTTTAATTGCATTTCCCTTTTTATTTTCCGAAAAGACCTGAAGGGGGGAACAACGAAAAATAAATATTTTATACTTTGGGTTTCATTTAGTAATGTTGAATAATTTATTCACGATGATCTTATTATTCTTTCCACAGACAGGACCCTTTTGTAAGCACTTTTCGGATCTTTACAAATGAGAAGATATTAAATACGCTTTGGCCGAATTTTTGCAAATTTCCTCACTAATATATTTAATTTCAAACAGACAAAAAGTGCATTAGCGGATCGATTTTATTAAAATAACGTTAAAGAGCCCGCGAGCAAGCATCTGCTGAGCTCAGTTTTCGGAAGTTAATTCTGCTGTTCACTTAATAAAATACTTATTGGAAAAAGGAATCATCTCTCTGAATTTCAAAACGGGATATAAAAATGATAATTTTTTCGTTTAAATGGCTTAATTTATGAGAATTTTCCCTTTATGTACATCGTATGAACGCATGCGAACGTGTTACTTTGGATCCTCCAAACTTTTATTCCCTGAACCGTGAGGGGTGTCAAAGCGGAATATGACTTTCATCCCACCCCCTTCTGTTTGAGCAGGGGGTGATGACTTTCATAAGTGCTGGGAGTAAGTATGAGGGATCAATACACAACAAACACATCCCTGCGCACGCATACATTGAAGTAGGCGGAGTGAAGCTAACGGGACTCGGGATTGATCGAGCTCACTTCAGAAGCCTCCGGAGTTCTTAGTCAACGTTCCGTTTGAATCTCTTGTGAGCTACAGAAGTTTGGAGAAAACTTTTCAGAGTACCCGCCCGGCGACGATATTTCAGCGTCCGAGTCTGAAAGTTTCTCTGTGTTACACTTTCGGATTTTTCATTTGTAAAACCGGTAGGAAAGTGATGAGGTAAGGGAGCTACACAAAAATTGACACTTTTTTTTTCGTGCAAAAAAGCTCTCTAGACTTTATATTAAGAACTAAATAAGCATCCTTTTAAGGTAAGGAGATGACAGCCTTCGTTTTATGAAGAAGGTAAGTTTTTTTTAATAATATTTTTTTTAGCGTTTAAATTATACATGAAGTTCAACTTGGCTGTATGTTTTGTTTATGGAATAGTATATATCTACTTGTGGAATATATTATCAAATAATAAGATGGATTAATGTGAGGAGCAATCTTTGTACGTATTTATTTGTGTATGAAATTTTACCTGGAATAATATTCTATGAACTTGTGGATTATATATTGGAAAACAAAACAGAAAAAATTCATCATTCTCAATGGATATAAATATGGAAAGATTTTTAATTATCCGACAGGTAAGATTTTAGCATTAAAGGATTTTATACTGATACATATTTCTGAAATGTAATTCTTGGTAAGTAATATTTATATATTTTAAAATATATCTGTATGGAAAACTTCCGCATAAAAAGGAATCCAGGGCATAAAGTAAGTTTTTTTTTTTTTTTTTTTTTTTTTTTTTTTTCCTTGCTGCACCGGCAATTTACCGTATTTATACAATTTAGAAGATTAAAAAATTTTTTTAATTAAAAGTATGAATGCAAAAGTATGAAAACACAAACTGAGGAGAAAAATAAATACAAAACGTTTTCGTATTCTACAATATATATATAAATATAAATAAATAATAATAATGATTAAAAATTCTTATTTTTTAAAACTATGCATTTTAGCATATGAAGCATTCTGTACATTTTTTTTATGGTTAAATTTTAAAGGAAACGAGAAAGCTCGATTTTATATTTTTTAATTTATTTAATCGCATGTCCAAAAATAATTCATTTGTTTATTTTTATTGACCATTAAAATTTTTAATGTAATATAATTTCTTAAAAATCAAGGATGGTGAAAATCTATTGTATACTCACTGGCTTTTGTGGAATTATTACTGAAAGAATTCTAAAATTAATTTAAAAACGCCAATTTTATTATTATTTTAAATTATATTAGAAATGCTTTGAGGATTATATAACTTAATAACAAAAAAAAAAAGAGAATCATAATTAGTTTTTCAGGCATTTGGAATACAGTGCCGAAAATTTAAGCGGTAAATTTTAATTGTTAAATCAGAAGAAGAAAATTATTTATCTCTTGATTGAATATATATATATATATTTAAATTTGTGTTAAAATTACATGTTTACTTTTTAGGGCTTTAAAATACGTAATTTTGTATTAATGATAATTCTTCCTTTGGAAGGCGGGAGACAGGTACGGAGCCAGGACACGATCTTCGTTCTAGTCACGATTAGAATTTTTGAGCTCGTAATATATGAAGAGGGAAAGTGATATAAAAATGGCATTATTGTGAAGTGCCTAACGATACTGATGCATACGGGCGATTGCCAAAATTATTAAATATTTACATGCTATTTGAAAATTATCGTATATTTTGAAACAGTTATATTTCAGAGTAGAATGAATGAAGTTGGAAATCTAAATTTTTATGTGTTTAGTGATTGTATTTTATTTATTTTTTTTTGTTTTGTTTTGGTAAAGTCCGATATATTTATTTTTTACATTGTAAAAAAAGTCAGGTAAAGAAGCAGTCATTTTAACTGTAATTTCTGCAGCAATCCAACAATTAAAAATCTGCAACAAATTGCCCAGTCATTCAACCATTTCCCTAGATAACGGTTATTTGACCGTATCTTAAAGCGATTTCATTGGTCAAAATAAACTGTTAAAAATTTGCAGCAAACTGTTTAGTCATTCGAATTTTTTTTATAGAAAACGGTTACATTACCGTAATTTATCTCTAATCTGTTAAATATATTCAAAAATGTGCCCCCTCATACAACCGTTTTTGTAAATAACGGTTATTGGATCATTTTATGAAGCGATCTTATTGGTCAGGATCGATAAAAATTACGGTTAAGTAACCGTTATCTATAAAAACGGCCGAATGACTGGACAATTTTCTGCAGACATACATCAGTGCATTGTTTAAAATCTGCAGCAAAGTGTCCAGTCATTCAACCCTTTTTAACACTTTCCATCAAAGTTGAAAAGTGTTTACGCTTTCGGTTTGTCTCTCCGTCTATCCACGCTCTAACTCGCGTAAATTCATGCAATTGATAAAGGTTATTTAGGATCACCCAGGCATGTTTGGTATTGTATAAGAAGTATGTAGGATTAATAGTTCATTTACAGGGGCACTCAAAAGAATTCCATTACATTATGGTATATGGGGGAAAATAGTTTTCAGAGTATTTTAATGACATTACACTATTTCAAATGTATTGCAACTGATATAAATCACTGATTTTCACTACAATCACAGTAGAACAGGGCATTAATAGCATTTTTTATTCATTTACAGGAGCACACAAAAGAAATGGGTTACAGTACTGTCTTTGAGTAATAATTGCTGAAGTGTACGTTTTAAAATTCGGTATGCGCTTTTAAATTTATCTAATATTTTGCATGTTACTCATTATATATAAATTGTATACCTCATATATAGGGCTGCACAAAAGTATTCACGTACCATTCTCCTTATTAGAAGAAATTGCCGAAGGGAAATTTTCGACTGAAATATATGTATTTCTTAAGTGAACTAAATTTTTGGCATGCATGTAGTTAATATATACAAATCTATATATCATATACAGGGTTGCTGAAAAAATTCGGATAATTTTCCGATTGCAGATGAGAACAGCTGAAATTGGGTTTTGAAATGTGTTACGTGTTTCCATGTGGTTGAATAGGCGTGATATTTTCATTTTTTCAACGGTGCAATTTTGCTACATTATTCTGAATGTGTTGGAAAGTGCTTCGTAATCTATGCTTGATGCATGATTTTTTTCCTTTCTTGTTTATAAATAGCTATTACTTGACCATTTAAAGCGATCTCAAATGGTCAACATAGAAATAAATTTTAACTGTAATTTCTGCAGCAATCCCACGGTTAAACATCTGCGGGAAAACGTCCAGTCGTTCAACCGCATTTATACACTGTGAGGAAAAACAAATGTTTCTTAATCTAGCTACTATCTTTCTTAAGTTTTACGAAAATATAATGTAACCTCTTAGAAGCTACCCCCGATTCCAATAATCGACATTTTATCTACAGAAAACACAGAAACCAACAGATTTCCGAGAGCTAAAAAAGCTTTGTGGTTGGTTGGTTGTTTGTATTTATGTCGGCCAATTATCTGCATGTGGGATATAGGTCCTAAGGGGGGAGTACCTTCCCTGGAGGTCTTTCTAAGGGAACCTAACCCGTATTGACGCTTGGAGAACCAAGGTTCGAAGAAAACCACGAAAACTCCGAACGATTAGGCCGACGGGCGCGATTGGGGTCGAACCCAGCACTTCCCGTCTACCAGCTTCGAGAGCAGAACCTCTCGGCCACTGGTGGGGCAAAAAAAAAAAAAAAGCTTTGTGAAATAAATATTTATTTTTCTGTCCGAAATGTTCGGAAACGTTTTCGACTAGATTTTACAGCCCATTAATCAGTTTTTTATAGATCCTGAAATATCAGTTTTTCGAATGCTATCAATTCTCGAGTAAACTTTTTGATGTACATCAAACCGGATAAATTAACAGCATTAACATAAATATTAAAATTAATAGCAATAGCATTAATATTAACATTAAAATTAACATTATTTTGTTGATTTTGCATGTTTAACCTTTTACACTCGAGGGCTCCGCTGCGGAGACATAATCTTTCTTTGCAAAATTTGTTTTTGGCACCAGTAATAAAGGAAAATAAAATGTACAGTCGTGGAAAAAAAAAGTAAACACCCCCTACTAACTCCTCAGCAAATCATCGTAGAAGAAAGTTACTGGTACCGAACGATTGGAAATAAAGTCTACTTTTAAATGATGTATATAAAATTTTCTTAGGGGGTCATCTACATATTAAAACGAATCCAAACTTCATTTTCTTCAATAGCAATGCCCAATTTTAACGAGATATTTCAAATCTTCCGTTCAAACTATGCCTAGACACCAAATTTCAAGTCATTTGAATGATAAGTTTTTGAATTATAAACATTCAAAATTTAGTGCTTCTAATGTTAAATTACATTTTCATATTTTTATTTACATCTCCCGAAATTATGCTCCTAATGTGCTAATTTTTTTTTGTAGTAATAATACTAATATACCCAAACATAAATAAGCTGAATTTGCAATTTTTATAATTTTATGATATGAATTATGAATTATGAAATTAATATTCGAAAAAATTATGAATTGCAACCTACAATTTTTTTGATGGATTTAGATTTATTAAGTCTTGCTTTATGGAAATTCAAAAATTTCACATTTTTATTCCAAGTAGTTTTCAAATTATGCTTAAAAAACGGCAAAATGATGGTTTAAGGGGCCGTCTATGATGGAAGTGAGTAGACATTTTGAAATTTATTCTGCTGTACTGTAATCTAACACGCTTCATTGACTCCTTGAGTGGCGCTTAAAGTGCCTTGATCAAGAAAGGGGCTCTCTCGGTGAACAATCCAGTACGGAACTTCAATTTGGGTACATCCCTTAAAATAAGCTCGTTTTAAAATAATTAATTTCTCGGAAACTTGTGGTACGAATTGCATAAAAATTCCTTTTTAGGCTAATTGAAGGGTGTAGAGTTCATTTATGCTGTCAGAATTGGGTACTGCTATTGAAAAAAACAAAGTTATGGTTCGTTTTAATATGTAGATGGCCCCCTAAGCAAATTTTATATACATCATTTAAAAGTAGACTTTATTTCCAATCGTTCGGTACCAGTAACTTTCTTCTACAATAATTTGTTGAGGAGTTAGTAGGGGGTGTTTACTTTTTTCCACGACTGTACCTTATTTAATCAGAACATTTTTTAAATTGTGTACTTGAACGAAACTTCTTTTTAAAAAGTGGTGTCGATCGAATAAAATTTGTGTAAGAGACGCCGAGCGCAAAGGTTTAAATTCTGTTACTCGGCTGAAGATGTTTACCTGATAATTTACAGCATAAAAAAATGATATACCAGGTAGCGAAAAATGATTCATACACTGGAAATACTACTCGGAAACTTTTCAGAAAATTACGGGCAGCAAAATAAACTTTTGTTTCAGAAATTCTTATGTAATTATAAGAAAACTACTAGTTTCTGAGGTTTTTAAAGACAAAGAAATGCTTTTCAGAATCGTGGGAAACTCGGAAGAGGTTATATTACATTTTCGAAACCTTAACTTTCGTTCTTGGAACCTTAAGAAAAATAAGAGCTAGATTAGGAAACATTTGTCTTTTTTTACAGTGTAGATAATGGTTTTTTATATCATATTATGCAGCGTACTCATTGGTCAGCATAGACTGTTAAAAAATCGAGCAAAAGCCGCTTTTATGTTTAATGACCGTAGTTTATCTCGTTTCTGACCAATGAGAACACTTCATAATATAGTCATGTATGCATAAAGAAAAAAATACGGTTGCATAAATTATTGGCGTGTCTACCGTAGATGAATGGTAGGAACATTAGTTAGTAGGTAGGTCTATTAGTTATTTTTAATAAAATGTATCGTTTAGCAGTTTTTCATGAATCTGGTAAAGTAACCTTACTTAATTTTATCTCTATATTGACCCATCAGAACACTTCATAATATAATTAAGTAACCCTTATGCATAAAGAAGGTTTAATAGATGAAAAGTTTGCTCCAGAAAATTACAGTTAGAATGACCGCTTTCTTAAGAAGTTTTCTTCCAGTGTACAGTCGAACGATAACATATTAAAAGAATTCTGCAGTCAGGAGCATTATGACGTATTGAAATCTTTTTATTGTAGGTATCCAGTCAACGTTGGAGCTGCAAAAAGCAAGTATTTGTGATTTGAAGCTTTATAAATTCCTTTCTGCCATGAGAATTTATTTAAATATTCGAATCGTTTCAAGGATCCACATGAGTCCAAACGAATATTTCTTTATTGGGAAGAAAGGTAAGTACTATTTCGTTAATACATGCGGTTCTTTTGGATAAAATCTGTATAATAAACGAGTAAATGATTTATTTTTTAAACGTATTTATTTAAATTGCACAACAACGTATACGATCTAATCAGAAAGTTCAAGACCAGGTATGAAATTTCGCAGTGTTTTTTTTACAGTTCATTGAATTTAAATATTTAAATGCTATTTGAAAGAATTACTAAATAATTTTTATACGATGTTATTGTGCATGTTGTTTTATTATATGTTCGTAAATATTATACGAATTTTCTAATTTTAAACAAAAATAAACGGCTAGAATATTATTTTATAGACTTGTATACTTTCATAGAAACAATTAAGAGTAGCGTTATTAAATTATGTAATGTTTTATTATATATTATATATTGGAAAGAAATTTGATTATATATATATTTATTGCCAGGTGAAATGTTTTAATTGCAGTATAAAGAATGCTTCAAAGTGAAGTTAAAGGAATTGGTTGAAAAGATGTAGATTCAATAAATATATTCTCAGTCCAAAGTATTTTTGCAAAATTATACGATGAATACGATATTAGAATAGTAGGCACATTAAAAGAACATTTGAAATTAAATGTTTTGACAAATATCGTTATTTTGATATCGTTACACATGAGTTATTCAATGTGTTGCCCTTTTAATTTTACCATTCCTTAATAGCACAGCTAGTCAATTTGAAGACATGCAAACAAGTGTGGTTCAAGTCATTTACCTTTGGTGTTAAAAATTGCAACTATTTTTCCCTTCTAAAAGTCAAATTGTCTCAATAATATTTATGATGACCTATCAAACTTTATGCGATTGTAATATACAGACAGTCAATGTGACGTCAATAAGAGGCTAAAAATGTTCCTGAGAATTTCAGTTCAACAATGATTGAAATCTGACTTATTTAATTCGTCACATAACGACTCAAGGGAATCCCATTTTGCGACTCCAACGTGAAGTCGCCGCGCAATCGATTTTTTAGGTTGCAACTCGTCGCAAAACGCATATATCGACTCTGGATACGCTTCATCTTCCATGTCACGTGATGAGAGTGATGACAATAAAAGTGGCATTTTTGTCACTGTACATTCACCTTGTGGTCACTGTGCTGTAAAAAAATAATTTTTTATATCTGACGAACAAAATATCTCATTTGTTTAACTTCGCTAAATGATTTGTATTAAAACCTCATGCTTAAGTTAATTAATAATTAAATATATAAGTGAGCGGTAGCGTAGCTAGAGAAAGTCCAGTGTGCATCCCAACACATTTTTCGAATAGAAATTTTCAGTTGATTTCATCAAATAAAATACTTTAAAATTCTCTGATTATATAAGGTGAAAATTACTTTGCAGAAAAGTCATGTGATCCCATTGTTTACCTTCCGTAGCTACACCAATGGGAATACGATTACACTGGGTTTGTAAAAGGCAAATTATGGATTATAATCGCATGAAGAATAATTTGTCTCCCATATCGACGTTACAGTATTCTCTGATGCCTCATTTTACAGAAGGGTTAATTCCTTAAATGTTTTCATTTTTAAATTGGCTTTAAATTTTTTAAAGATCTTATTAGGTACCTCTGGACACTTAAAAAAAATGCAACGTTACTCCATTAAATTGGTGGCGACATGCTACCTCCAGATTTATGGAGTAATTTAAGTTATATAATGGTGTAATTTAAACTGATATAACTGGTATAGTATTACGCATTAGTGTAACGTAACACCAGTTATATTGGTTAACATGCTCAATAAAATGGAGCCAGAAAGGCTGCCACCAATTTTATGGAGTAACGTTACATAAATCTTTTACAGTGTAAATATGTGGCCAAACCACTGATTATTTAGGCTTTTTTCTTTAAAACTGAACAGGGAATATATATTACATGAATATAACCACCAAACACTTCCGGTTATTTTAAAGAAGGGTTTCTCATAAACTTCTAACTATTTACATTTGGATCTAATGCAGCAGAATCAACCTCCTTAATTACAGAAGTTTTGAAATATGGTAAGAAACAGACACCAAGGCAAACAGGAAATCATAACTTTGGCTTTCGAAAATGTAAAACCAAATTTATTGATTATAGATATACACGTGAACCAGGTCGGGCGGGCGCTTTTTTTCTTCGCTTCGGATCATATGGACTCTACTGGTTTCGGGTTCGGGTTAATCCATTCATTAAAACAAAATTCCAAACTATTGTTTAAGATGAACAAAATTATATTTTTGAATGTAAATGCGCATATATATATTATATTTCTACATAAAAGAAAAATATAATATTAGAGACGTAATATAATTACTTTTCAATTATAGCATCAAAATATGGATTAAATTTCTTAGTGTTGAGGTGTGTTGGGTTCGGATTGGATTGCGGGTTGACACACTTAGCCCATTTTAGAACTTGCTGTAGTAACAGTACTACCGTCTCACTAAAAAATATGGATCACGTATTAATAATATAAGCTGTATGTAAGCATAACGAAAATTATACAATCACGGATCCTTTTTCCATACATTTCGTGAAAAAAAAAAAAAAAAAAAAAAAAAAAAAAAAAAAAAAACTATAAAAATCTGTACTTCTCGATATTCCTGAGTAATTTCACGGACATTCCATGAAATGGTGCAGCCAAAAAGAAGAATTTTGGTCAGTTTTATCTCGGATTGAAGAATTTCCCATGGTTAGACGCAAACGGATATAGCAAAACAGAAAATGCTAGATCATAATTAACAGTAAAGCATGTGTCTAACAATTTTGTTTCCTTTTTTGGGCTTTTTATCCCGAATAATTTATTTCCCCCTTTCGAAAGGTACATTACTTTTGTTTCTACGATAACAGGAAGTTAAAAAAAAATTAAGTAATTCAGATTGTTTGCTTCATACATAACATTACATACATAAACTTTAAACTCAGTTTTCTCAAAATGTTGCTTTTTGAGCTTTGGTGTACTTTTTTATAGAAACTACTTCTCATTATTGTTTGCAATCTTGCCAGAATATTTCACACGTATCTCTCACAATCTGAAGTGTATTTTTGTTATTAACATTTGTATAACATTTTTATAAAAAAGTTTTTCTCTTGAAAAATGTAGGTTTTTTGCTGTTAAAGTGTTTTTTATTACAGATTAAAAAAAAAAAAAAATTAAAGAATATCTGTTAATAAAGTCGACTTCACTTTATTAGGAATTATTCATATTATGTTTATAAAAAATTTCAAGTGAATAAACTTGGTAGTTCTGAGAAAAGGTACATTCATTTAACATGATAGGTATAGGGACTTCCAACTGCACTAATGTGCGTACATGTTTGATTACGGCATTATCTTAATACTAATAACACAATATTACATTTTAAAATGCAACAAGATCTTATCCTCATTTATAATTACATATTTGATAAATAGCAAATTTATTTGCATATTTTTCGAGCTCTTTTGGGGGTTGTTTCGGTACAAAAATTAGGGGATGAGAAAAATGCGTATCTTTTTACTAAAAATTGAAATTAGATTTGCAAAAGAAAGGAAAAACTTTAAAATGATTATAGTATTTTAATGGCAACGCAAGCAATATTATATTAAATGTAATTTATTTTTAACAATATTTAAGTTGCATTTTTCACAGTCATTTAGGAGTAGGTTATTTAAATCTGGCGTATTTTCACTAAGAAGTGAGGCATTTTAATTTTAATAGTTTTTTTTTTTTCATTGTCCTCAATTTCCCATCATCCTCAAAACTGTTTTATTACTTTATTTCCCGCATAGCTCAACCACTAATTTAATTTTATAAGTACCGTAAAATATTTTTACTAAGGCATTTTCAGCATATTTACATATGCTCAAACTATATTTGGGCTTTCACTCATCAAATATATTTCTAAAAAACTCCTTGGAAAGTTTGGGGTGCAAATAATGCACGAGGATGACAATTATGCAATTAAACGAGGATATTATGGTATGAAAATTCTTCATGACATAATATGAGGGAAAACATACTAAGCCGCCAATTTGAATAATGGCATATTAATTTTTCCTATGAAACATAAACTTTTTTTATTTCCCTGGACGGGTTTGGTTAGTAAATTTAATTTTTAGCGTCATTAATTTTTAGTTTTAATTTTTACTCTGGTGTGTTTTGACTATAAGGTACAGTCATGGAAAAAAGTAGCCCCTACTAACTCTATAACAAATTATTGTACTTTTAAATCATGTATAAAAAATTTGCTTTGGGGACCATCTACATATCAAAACAAACCCAAAAATTCTTTTTTTTCCCCCAATAGCAATATGCAATTTTGACGCCATAAACATATTCTACACCCTTCAATTATCCCAAATACAAATTTTCATGAAATTAGTAACTATTAGTTTCAGAGATATTAATTATTTTAAAATGAGCATATTTTAGGGGATGTATTCAAATTGAAGTTCGGTACTCGTTTGTTTAAATGCTACAGAAGGACTATGTTACTTCTATTAATGTATTATTTCCTTGCCAATGTGACCATTTTACTCACTTAATATGGTTCGACTATTGCCAGCCCAAATGTTTTAATAAAATGAGTAATATATATATATATATATATATATATATATATATATCAGGCATGTCAAACACGTGGCCCGCGGGCCACAACTGGCCCGCCGACCATTTATCTGTGGCCCGCGAAGACTTTGCCATTTTACATTTATTTAATTATCCTTTGCCTAGTGCCTGCTATCAGTCGAGTTTTTCCAGAGACGCATTGGGTTGAATTATTACAAAAATCTTCCGGGTGGAAATTTAAAAAAAATGATTTACAAATTCATTTTTTAACGGAAAGCTATAAAACTGGAAAGGCTGACCATGGAAGCGATTTGGAATCGAACTGCGTTTTCCATTTTTGGATCCATCCATTACCTATTGAGCTAGCAGCGATTCTGATCACGTGACAAACACGTTTTTCAGCCATTATTGAGTAGTTTTTCTCCTTTCGCGCGAAAATTCAGTTCAAAACGCGCACTTTGACACTATTTTCTGAAATATTTATTGCGTGTGCAAAAAACAGAAAAAACAGCTCTTTGATATAGTTTCTGAACAACAACATCTGCTAGTTTCACGCATTTCCGAACAAAAATAAATTAAAACTTTTGTCAGAAAGTTGCCCTTTTGGATTTAAGAACAGCCTTAATATAAACTTACTATGTACTTAATGTTGGAGCTTTGCGTTAAGATTTCTTTAACATGGCTGTGTGCTTTACATACAAATTTTATTCTGTGCAATTGTAATATTATTATCTTACATGGCCCGCGGCTTAGTGTATAATGCTTAATTTGGCCCGCGGCGGTAAATGAGTTTTACATGCCTGATATATATATATATTTCAAATTATACTTTTTTGCACATCATAGGCGGCCTCTTAAACCATCATATGGACTTTTTTCTATCATAATTCGAACTCTACTTAGAAGACAAATTTGAAATTGAGAATTCGCATAAAGGAGAGCATAACAAATTTAAATCTATCAAAAAAAAAAAAAATGTAGGTTGCAATTTATATTTTTTTCGACTATTAATTTCATAATCCATAATTCATATTATAACATTTTTAATATTAGAAATTCTGCGAATTTATGTTTGGCTTTTTTAATATTATAACCACACAAAAAATATCACATTAGGAATATAATTCCAGGAGATATTAATAAAAATATGTAAATGTAATTTAACATTAGAATCTCTAAATTTTGAAAGTTTATAATTCAAAAACTTATCATCCAAATAGTTTGAAATTTCTTCTCTAGGCATAGTTTGAACCGAAGATTTAAAATATATTGTCAAACTTGGGTGTTGCTATTGAAAAAAAACAAACAAAGTTTGTTCTGGTTTTGTTTTGTAGATGGCGCCCTAAGCAAATTTTATATACTTTATTCAAAAGTAGACTTTATATCCAATCTTTTGGTACCAGTAGTTTTCTTCTATTATAATTAGTTGCAGGTTAGTAGGGGTTACTTTTTTTCCCACGACTGTACATTTTAAAATTGATTACGAATTATTTTATTGTTGCATTCATGGAATATGATTAAATTTCTTGAACGAATATATATGCAGTAATACAATTATAAAAAAACTTTAGAATTTTAAATTTTAATATAGTAATTGTAATCATGTATTTTACAGAAATGAAATTTAATTACTAATATTGTAAAGTTGTAAAGGTTTATGAGATAAGCTAGCATGATATGGTTGACTTATGTCCTAATAAGTGAACATTATTAGTAAGATTGTAATTAATAAGAAATTGAAAATTGATTGCCAATTAATGTTAGGAAATATTTGAGTAAGTAAAACGTTGCGACTATAGTTAAAGAAATTATTAATAAATCTGATTTAAAAAAATGTATTAATATTTTTCCGTTTATAATTATGAGTTTGAGTTTATAATGAGAAAAGTTCTGTTTTTCTTTTTTGCTATTAAAAAATATATTTGTTGAAATTTGCATGAAAATACAGAGCTAGAGCGATAAGCTAGCAAGATCTTCCATTGTTTATGTCCTAGTAAAAATTCCACCCCACATGTGGCCGAGAGGTTTTGCTCTCGAAGCTGGTAGACGGGAGGTGCTGGGTTCGAACCCAATCGTGCCCGTCGGCCTAATCGTTCGGAGTTTTCGCTGTTTTCTTCGAACCATGGATTTCCATGTGTAAATACGGGTTAGGTTCCCTTAGAAAGACCCCCTCGAAGAGAAATCCCCCGCCCCTGGGCCTATATCCCTCGAGTAGATAACTGACCGTCAAAAATCAACCCAACTCTAGTAAAAATTCCACATCAATTTGTAGCAAAATGATTGAACTATATTCAATTTAATTTTACGAATTCGCTGTTAAAATGTGTATGGTACATTAATATTAAACCAAATTCTGGTGCTGCAAAAGCTGCAACCATAAGATGCTGCAATCTCGCTCTAATAGTTCGGAGCTCTGGTTGAACCATAGTTCCGAATGTTGGAACCTGATTTCCCCATCTTTTGGTTCCAGCTCTCAGCACCAACAGTTGCCGCAATTCACCACAAAATATTTTACAGTGTATCTGAGTAAAGAAACGCGTTAAGGTTAGTTAAGAAATTCTCCAATATACGTGATATCAACATAAAAGGGATTAATAGTTTTATTTATTAATAACAGCTCGTGTTTACATTAAGAAAATTCCCCTTTTCCTAGAATGAAATATATTTTGTAGCATTTTTGTTAACATTTATATGGAAATGTATGCGCTAAAATATTGAGGTCGAAACTCTATTACAGATTTTGAAGAGCATACTGTCCTATGTGAATTACACTAGAGGTAAAAATAAGCAAATTATATAACATTTTTTATATTTAAGTAACATATGTGACATAAGGTAACGGGATTTTAGCTTATTTATGTCTTTACAAAAAATACACATTAATAAGAAGCTGCAGAATGTTGATATATATTCCATTAATTTTTATGATATATTTTGAACATTTACACGCCTTTGTCGAGTGTCGTTCGACAAATGTTTGTCACTGCCACTACTTCAGAATTAAATTTTGGCTATCACTAGTTGTAAAAAAAAAAAAAAAGAATCTTGGAAGTGTATTTCTACAATGTTTGTAATCATAAGGGATGACAATATCTCGAGTGACGCAGAAAAAGAATATTTTACACCAAAACCATCACTCTATATATAAAACTAGTTTGAGATCAAAGGAAACGCAAAAAAGCCTCCATTTACTTTCTCAACAAATATGGAGCATATCGTTCTGATTTTTTTTTTTTTTTTTTTTTTTTTTTTTTTTTTTTTTTTTTTTTTTTTTTTTTACAGAGCAGTCTCAAATCTCTGTCTAAGTATTATACTGAAATTTATGCAATTCTACATGCAGCATATTTTGATATCGTGAAACAGGGTGGTGTCGTCATGTCATAGTGTAATAAAAACATCTCAGAAATGGCTTGAACGATTTAAAAAAAAATAATGTATGATATTAACTGTTTTTTGGTAAAGCGAATAACATTTTACGTTAGCATAGAAAAGAAGAAATTTGGATGGGGGGGGGGGGTCTGGGGATAATATATATGGGATAATTTATATGCATAAAATAGGGCAGAAGAATTCTTTTATATAAGAATAAACATTTAAAAAAATTGAACTTTTTTGTATGCTGGGACGTACAAAGGAGGGGCGAAGCATAAGTTTGAAAGGTTAGGGTATAATTGAGATGATTATTTGTTTTCTCTTACTTGTAAGCAACGAATCTTGCTTATTATTGTTATCATTTTTTAATAAAACAGTTTTAAAGATTTGAATTTCTGTATGTTGGAAGAGGGGCCAACGGGGGACTAGAAATCTGGAGCGGGGAAGAGGGATAATGATATATGGTTGATTATTTATTGTCACTAAAGACCATTAAATAGGGCAGAATTTTTTAAAAATAAAAATAGAGGTTCATTGTTCATTTATTCTTAATTTTGAGTAATGAATGTTGTATATTAATTCTTCAAATAAACAATTTGTTTCTCTGTATGCTAGAGGGAAGGGGAGCAAAGGGGAAGTAGAAATTTGGGGGGTGCATGGGGATAATTTATACTATTGATTATTTATTGTCAGTAAAGAGCAATACATAATATAGAAGAGTTTTTAAAATAAAAATAAAGATTCAAAATTTAAAAAATATATATTTGTATGCTGGCGGGTAGAAAAAGAAGAGGGACGTCTAAAGTTTGGGAGGTTAGGGGTTAATTTAGATGATTGTTAATTTATTTTATTAGTGAGCAACGAATGATACATATTATTTTTATAAATAAAGAATTTTGAAGATTCGAATCTATAGTGCTGGAGGGAGGGGGGAGGCGAAAGAGACAGACGGAATTTGGAGGGGGCAGGGAGATAATTTATACCATTGATAATTTATTGTCACTAAAGTGTATTAAATATGGTCGAAGAGTTTATATAAAAATTAAATTCATTTAAGATTATTTTTACGCTGAAGGGGATAAAGAATAAATTTGGCCTGTTAGGGGATTAATTTAGATTAGTATTTATTTTTTATTATCAGCGAACAACGAATGTGGCAGAATATTTTCTAATAAAGAATTTTTAAAATTTGAATTTCTATACACTGCAGGGGGATTGGGGAAGAAGGAATTCCTTTGGGGGGTGGAATGGAATAATTTATAGATTCATAATTTATTGTTCCGAAAGGGCATTGAACAGGGCAGAAGATTTTTTTTTTTTAAATATAAAACAAAGCAAAAAATAAAATATTTAAATTCCTTTTTATGCTGGCAGTGCAAAGGTGTGTGTCTGTGTATGTGTGGAATATATCTGGGAGGTTAGGTGGTAAGTTAGATGATTCTTTCTTTAAATGTATCAGTGAGCAACGAATGCTGCAATTTTTTTTAAATAAAGAATTTTGAAAATTCGAATCAATATTTTTGAAAGGAGAGGGGCAAAGATAAGCATAGTGTGATTTTTTTTTACGAAATATTCTTTTTTCGGTTCTGCCTATCATAAAACAAGATGTCCTTATGCACGAGTCCGCAGTACTCATATATAAGGCGTAGCATATTAACAACATTCACATTAACACACCGCAATTGGTTTAAATACGGCAGTTAACCTCTGAATTATCCAAATATTTAAATATACGAGATGATCTAACTTGGGCTTGTCGGAACGTGAAAACGATTGTGAAAACGATATTTTTAAACTGAAAACGCTAATAGTTTTTGTTTTACGTTTAATATAATTATAAAACATATAAATAATTAAAGTTTGAAATTTAATAAAAGCGATACTGTCGTATTAGCCGCATGTCAGTCATGTCAGCTAAAAAACCGCTACAAGAATTGCTACTTACATAAGCTTTTTAGACTCTGATAATTTCAGGGCTTTAAGCGCGTACTTCGATTACATGTTTGTTATTTTTTTCTTTTTTTATATTGTTTTATTATTTTATTGATGGAGTTTTAATTTCGTTATGGAATATTAGCCAGAAACAAATGCTTTACTAACGTAAAGCTAGGAGAGTCTGCGCACATTTCAAAAGAATAATAATAAAAAATCTAAATATAATTTTTTTGCTAAACTATACATGAATAATTTCGACTTCAATAATTTTTTATGCATTTTCATTGTTATTTTGTTTTTATACTTTAATTTAATAGAACAGCAGTTATAAAACCAAGAAAACTATTTTGCGCAATCTCTCCTTACAGTGTAGGAGAGATAGCGCACATGTGTGGGACAGATTGCGCACTTGGGTAGAAGAGATTGTTATTAATAATAACTACAATCAAATTGTTAACAATAATAATTACACATAAATGATATTGTTGCAAGGTTTTAGTGAGTAAGTGTTATTGTATTGGGAGTAAATATTTCAACCTGATGTTTAAATAATACGAAAAGAAAGAATTTTAATTTAAGAAGAAGATTGAAATATCAGTAAAAGCAAGCCCTATTAAGATTACAAAATAACATTAATCTATTTGATAACATGTTTAACTTGAAAATTACATATTTTTTTCCCCCACAGTTTTGATGTATTTTGTTTGCTAACCGAAGTTATCGTTGTCCACAATCGATGCACTTACTGTATCAAATCATGAAGCTTTCGTACAATCACTGCCACAAGTAATACATTGAATCCAGTCAGTGGTCGAAGTTGTCTCCTTGTACAGTTCCAGACATTCAATGCGTTCATCCTCATTGACCTTCGTTTTTTTCCGTCAGTTTTTTATCGCACTTTTTCTGGAAGCAAGCATCTTATCTTCAGCTGTTTTTTTTTGTAGCGGCATCCTTCTTAATTCTTTTTTACATGTATATTTTGTGGATCAGTAACATTAGTTGCACTCTGTTCCCTTTTTATTTTGATGGCATTAAAGTACTTGCAATAGGTGAAAGGTTTTCCAAGCATTGTAGGTGTTATTAATTTATTAGCAAATTAATTGTTCATAAATTAAAAAAATATATAAAAATATTTAATTAATTAATTTACAAATATATTATTAATTTATTAACAAAAATAATTACACAAAATTAATTTAATAACAACTGTATTAGTAATTTATTAATAAAATTTGTATCTACAAAAGTTTTTTTTTTTTTCAATTTGTTGACAAATTGAGTTTAGATAATCATGTGTTTTTCCGAAATAATTTCAAAATTGATTCATTCATATGTTTTGTAGGTAATTTGCAATTCATGCAAATTTACCAATAAGCTGCGTAATCTCTCCTAGTACTGAAACTTATGGGGGAAATGCGCCATCTCCCCTAAGGAGCAGATGCGCGAACTCTCCTATTTTAGTAGGAGAGATTGCGCGGCCTTTTATTTAAACATGGTCACTTCTAAAATGAAATGTTTATGTTCGCATCCTTAGTATAGGTTAGTAGTTTATATAAAACCGTTTAAGTTCAAAATATTTTGCACTACTGACATCCTATAAAAATTCTGACGAACAGTTATGAAAATTCAAGCACTTACTTTGGAAAAACAAAACAAAATAGCAATGCTTTATCCAAGACGCTTGGAACAATCAATGCACACATTCATGCAGACACTGCACTAATGCTGCTGTACAACTACTGGAGTCGCTGCGCGCGCACTCTACTCCTTCCCGTTGAATTTCTTGGTGCGCGATCTCTGCTACCGCGCGAACTCTCCTAACTTTACCTTATATAAACTGTTTTAGGTGAAAACGAATTAATCTTTCGCAATCAGGTTTCACGCGATATGGATGAAATCATACTTGAAAATTATTATAAAAACCATAAAGGCTATTAAATTGTGATAGAATTTTCAAAGAATTTTCATTTAAAAGAAAAAATTTCTCACTGTTAGACCTTATGGAATTGTATAATGTTTAGAAGTTAAAAAATATGCAATAAAAGCGAAATTTATTTGTCAGTTGATGAAACCTTCAATATGACGTCACCTCTAATCACGTACGTATTTTTGCTTTATAATATAGATACTATAATTACATTAAAAGAAGACTTAAGAAAACTGATAAATTTTGTTAGACAACTACTCAGTTCCTACGTATATTAATGTTTGTATACATATCCAAGAAATATGCAGCTTATTTTTAGTGTCGAATGTTTGGTTTCTTAGGGTGTCCATAATTAAACCACTCTATATTAAAGCTGTCTACAGACAAAACTATTGTTCATAAAGTTGTCAAATTTTGTGAAAGACATAATAAAGGGAACAAAATTTGTTTAAGCAAATAATAATAATAATAATAATAAATAAATAAAGTTTAAAATTTCGCCACCAGAGGACGATTTTAAATAAATTACACATTTAGTATTACGATAGTTTTTAATTTTATTTATTAACTCAACCTCATTCTAAAGGCAGCATTTCATGACAGGTTCCTGGCATTTCCCAGAACACACTGCGGTCAACTGTGGTACATGCTATCTTACGATTCCAGATGGCATCTGAAAATGATGACCGTCATGCGGAACATGTTTGGTTATAACAAAACTTGTCAAACTATCGTAAATGTATGCTAAATGCGTAATTCATTAAAAAACGGATTCTTACTTTTTTTTTTTTTTTTTTTTTGCTCAAACAAATTCCCATACATTTATTATATCCTCCACAAATTTTTACAACAGTCTGAACAATAGTTTCGTCTGTAGACAACTTTAAAATAGGGTCGTTTAATTATGGGCACACTGTAAATAAAATTTCTAAACTATCGTAATTCTAAATGTACAATTTATTAAAAATCGCCCTCTGGTGGCAAAATTTTGAACTTTTCTTTTTTTGCTTGAACAAATTCCCATCCCTTTATTATGTCTTTTCAAAATTTCATAACTTTATGAACACTAATTTTGTCTGTAAACAACTTTAAAGTAGGGTCGTTTAATTATGGACACCCTGTATATATATAGATATATAGTTGTGTTCGAATCAATTTTTTTAATATGTAACATTAGAATGTCTAATGGTATTAAAAGTATATAACAAAATACGTATATTATTTTATGTGCTAATATATTATAGCAATCTCAGTTCTAGTTTGTCATAAAAGAGTGAATTTCTAACTTTTTTCTTTGTATAAGTGTGTGTGTAAGGGGAAGGTGGGTAACCATTGCGTTTTATATTCATTCTTTGTTATAAAAAAATAAAAATAAAATTCTCGAAAAATTCAAATTACACAAAACAGCAATAGAAACCGCCTCATCATGACTCTTTTGTTAACAGAGAGAGTGTTGTGCATTTAACAGAAAAACTTCAAATACTACATGCCAAAATGCCACCACCAACATCGATACAGGCCTGGCCAGCGTCTGGTAGGTGATTGGCGTACCCTTCGAACATTCCAAGGGTTTCAAGAACAGTCGCAGTAGTGACTGAAAATTTTGCTATGAGGTCCTCATCAGAATCAATTGGTGTCTCGGAGATGAGACTGGAATCGAAAGCGCATGCCATAACTTGCTAGACCCTGCCAAGCCTATATCGATGAAGGTGGTGATAGATTTGAGCACTTACTGTAAATGTTATATCAATAAAACGCTTGCTTTCATTTATTCTGCGTTTCTTGTTTTTCGCCAACACTTTTCATTTCAAAATCCACATTCTTGTACCAAAATTACTTTCTTATGAATACGTTGCCTTCCCTTACAGTTTGGCTCATGACTTCGGGAGCACCTTGTGTACAAGCACAAGGCACCACTGTTGTAACTATAGGCTAAAGGACACTTTTTTGGCGCGTTCGTAATTATATAAATACGTACCAATAGTCGTCGTCTGGTTCGTCCGTCTATCTGTCTGTCCGCATATAACAGTGGGAAAACTACCCAACCATATGGTTTGAAATTTTAAATATATAATTGTTCTAGAATTTTTTCGAGTCATTTCAAATTTTATGAAAATCGGATGTGTAGTTCAATTACAGGGACAGTCAAAAATACGCCGTTACATTACGTCGAATGGGAAAAAAATGTTTCAAGTGCATTTTAATGATGTTACACCCTTTCGAACATAACAAAATTGATATGCATTTATGAAGTGCACTAAAATATACATTCTGTTGAATATACGTTTCAAAGAATATTTATTATTCATTTACAAGACCACGCAAAAGAATTCCGTTACATAATGCTATAGGCTGAAACATTGCGGCGTATTTTAATTATGTTAAACTATTTCACACATAATGAAATTGATATACGTTGCTGAGTTTACTACAACTTACTTCCTGTATAATGGAAAGTGCAAAGTTTACAGAGGCACCAAAAGATTTCCGCTACTATACTGTATCCGAAATACTGTATATTAGCGTTGATTGTTTGAAGAGCGTTTTTAGTTGTGATGATGAGTTATTAAGTGTTAAGATGAGTTACTATTAAGAGTTATTAAGTGTGTAACTAAATTTTTGCACATTACGTTGTGTGTAAAAATGCTATAGATCATATACAGGGTTACACAAAAGAATTCGTAAGGGATACTGAGTATGAGCGAAAATAGCTTAAAGTTTCTTTTTTTTTTTTTTTTTCTTTTTAATGAGTTATGCATTTTTACGCTGAACTACATTTAGTATACTAGGATATGAATGTAGAATATAGATAATATGATATACAGGGCCATGCAAAGAATTAGATACATGGCCGTCTATGGATGATGATCTCTGGAAGTGTGATTTCACTAATTTTAAGCGTGTTATAATCTGAATTAAATTTTAGCTAAATAGTGGCATGTATATAAAGATAGTAGGTAAAATACAGGGATGTACAAAAGCATTCAAGTATGCTTCCCTTTACTGGTATAAATTTTTGACAGTCAAATTTCAACCTTTTATGCGTTTTGAATACTTTCCAACGTAGTTGCAAATCTTTATGAATTCGGTTTGTGCCATCTATCTGTCTGTCTGTCCGAACTCTAACTTGCGTTAATATAGTTGGATTGTTGTGTGATTGATAAATGTTATTGAGATGTACTATGCCATGGTCGGTATTGAAAATAAAGTATGAAGCGCTCATAGTTTATTTACAGAGACACTCAAAAGTATTCCATTATATTATGGTCTAAGAGGACATATCGTAATTATAAAATACGTAGTACCTTTAGCCGTCGTCTGTTCCGTCCATCTGTCTGTCCGTCTGTCCGCATATAATAGCACAAAACTATCCAACCGAACGGTTTGAAATTTAATATGTATAATCGTTGCGGAATTTTGTCAAGTCATTTCAAATTTTATGTAAAACAAATCAAAACTTAAAAAGATATTAATAAAAATTTTCTTTATTCTATTGAATGCTATCATACGTAATTAATTCAATAATATCCAGTGAAAGTATTATCATTCTAGGTTGCCATGGTGATTACGTCCTATTTAAGATGGAGTCATATTACTTCCACATTTCTGAATTTAATATATATATATAATCGTAATATAGTTTGTATTCCTGCATTTTTGCATAAAAGTGCAACAGCTATCGCACCACGATCCGAATATTTATAAAACTAGTTATAGTATAAACGCACTTAATTTGCCACCGTTTGACGTACAATTTCCATCTTGTTGATTGTGAAAAAGGTGCGTTTATAAACAAATTGTGGTTATTTTAGATTAGTGATTAGATTAGTTTAGATTTAGATTAGTGAAACAATGATTTCAAAGATAAATTGAAATTGAAAAATATATACATAAAAATATAAGTCAGATAAAAACTTTTGCAAAGTTCCAATATATTGTGAAACACAGTAAAAAGGCTTCTTTTTAAATATAAGTGAAAACAGAATTGTTAAAATTTTTGAAATCGAAAAGTTTTGCAAATATTAAGAACACATTCATTTCTTTAAAGAATATTTTTATTACTTGTTCCTCCTGAAAGATACCTGGTCTTTATTTACAAAAGTAAAATATTTGAGGTAGTAATTATGGATAAGTATTTTATTACTAAGCATGCATTCAGTGCTTGAGAAAAATGAGTAATGCTACAAAAAGTTATGCTATTTTCTTTTACCTGTAATATAAATTTTTTTATAGTAAAGTAAAATTTAAAAACTTCATGATTTTGGACTTAACCAGAAGCAGAATATACAAGTTAATTTCGAAGATACAATAATTATATGCCCCTTAAAGAATTATCATGATTTAATTATCCGTGATTCAATAAAAATTATTACTAAAGAAAATATTGTTTGTAATAACATTTTATCCTACAACTTACACAGAATTTGGCTCAGTTTGCTTAAAGAATCATAAAACACGTAATATTCCACTTTCCTCTCTATCCATATTTTTATTTTCCCAATGTTTTCCGGATCTAAAAATTGACTTTCACTTTCATTCCTTTCGACGCCAACTACGTGAAATTTGAAAATAAGACGCTTGAATTTTTGCATTCTCTGACGAAGGCTATGTATATAGTTGAAAATACTAAGGATATTAAAGTAATTTAACATCGTTTTAAATATTGTTTTCATCTTTTAAGTAATTTGCACATAGTGTAAGTTCATGATTTTGTAAATAAAATGTCTTAAATGTCATGTGACGAATTACGTAATCTGCTATATTGTTAATACTATATTTACTATATTACTATACTATACTATTGCTATTTTACTACATTATTATTTTTGATAATAGTATTATTATTACTATACATTACTATATTGCTATACTATATTATTACTATATTCCAATACTACTATATTATTATATTACTATATTTTTTGGTTTCCTTCAATTTTTTAAAGTGATGGAAAATAATCTGACTCGGTTAAAACTTAGTTCTTATCTCAGAGCCTTAATTGAGTATCAAGCAAATCATGTGCCTCGTATGGCTGCGGGAAAAATTTACTTACATTTGAAAATCACATGGTCTTAGTTTTAAAGCACTTCTATTCGCCACAGTGTGTGTTCATTTCCAATACTCTTTAATTTCAATATTGATCCAACATGTACTACTCATATTTTATGCACGCTCTTCTAAAAATGGATTCCACATGTTCTCATTTTTATTAGACGCTTGATAAATTGTTCCTTATTGAAAATATTATCCCAAGAAAGGCACTACATATATTTTGACATTCCAATATATATTCTTAATTTATTACGTTTAAAATAATATATTATTTGTCATTTCTGTAACAATGTAAGTTTTAAGTTTTAACCCCTTCGCGATGAAAGTTTTTTCGATTCCTTTTAATTGTTCGGCACCAAATTTTCCAAAATGTGATTTATAAATTGCGTAATCGCTGAAAATCTTTGATTAAATAAGACGGAAAATTCTTAGTAAAGTATAAATTCAAAGATTTCATGCAAAGCAGTTAAGGGTAAGCGTTACATCAAACTGAAAACAGCAAAATCTCATTTTAGAATTAAAATTTTATTGATAACATAATAAACTAACAATAAAAGCTAAAAATAGTACACCAAAACAATAAAAAATTATCTGCAATTTAACACTTTAATTCACGATATTTTTATTAATTGGAAAAATTATAATGGATACATATGAAAGTCTGAAATATCAAAAAAACATTCTTAAAATTATGTTTTTAAAATTAAAGCTGAAAACTAAATAATAAAAGATTGTAGCTACAAACATGTTTTCATCATTTTCTTCATTCATACGAAAGTAGGGGAGACCGGGGGAATGGAGCCACTCGGGGTTATGCCGCCACCCCGTCTAGTTTAAAAAGTAACGGCAGTTTGAGATAGTGATTGCGCCTGCACTGTTGCGGCTAACAATAGAAACAGTGCCTAGAGTGAGAATGGTTTTGTTGTACGTCGTTCGCTTGTTCTAGTGAAAAATTTATGTTTCATCTTGTTGCTTCTTATTTTGGAGCTTCAAATGAGTAGAGGTAAACACCTTCTATTGAAACATTAGGTACTTAAGATAATATTACCCGTAATCTACATGCATTTGCCGACATTTTCAGGCAATTTGTTAAACAAGTTCGGTTAGTCTTTCGGCTTTGCTTGGGGGTTTTCCATTATATTGTCCTCTCGGGGTAATGCCGCCACCATTGCAAAGAGTGACTTTTCCAATTTCAGTTAAATTGTAAGCTTAGCACATTAATAAATCTAGCTTAAGGAACATTGTAATTATTCATTATTTTGATAAATCATTGCTTTCTAAACATTTTTAGTAGGTTATGAGTTTCCTAGTATCCATTTTATGTATTTACTAGGTCATTAAAGAGTGGCGTCATTACCCCGATATAGTGGCGGAATTACCCCAGTGTCCTGGGTAATCCCGCCACTGTACAGAGGTTGAAAGAAATTTTTTTTATGTGTGCTTACTTTACAATTATGATTACGGTTAAATTCATACAGATACTAAAGATAATGATTCAGCTTTAAAATTTTTACTATTAAAAAATAAACATTTTTTGAGGTGAAAAAAATTAAATTCCCTTAAGGTGTCGCCATTCCCCCGGTCTCCCCTATATAAAAATTTTACTATTTAAATTATTTCGGCAAGCCTTTTTAATTCTTAAAAAAATTAAAACTCAAACAAAGACCATAGAAATACACTTTCTATGCTACAGTTTTCTGTGAAAATATACACAATTTTTCATTTATGCTATTACGTATTTACAAAATGTATCATAATGCCGCAATCTTTGACATTTTTCTATGACAAGGAGGTGAAATAAGAATGCATACAAAGGACTACAAAAGGGCATTTACGAAAAAAAAATGCTCTAACAACTAATATGTGGCTAATCAGCTACACTATGCATTGAAGGATTAATTAGCTTCAATATATTAATTTTTATGACTTTCCTGCAATATTTTAAGGCTAAATAATAATTTTATTTTTTCTCATTTATAATTGATGCTAGTTAAAAAAAATTGCAACGTTTTGAATCGCGAGAGCACTTTATACTCCATACTTTATAAGAGGGCCTTCTTTAGAAAACGTTACTTTTTCGGCACACGGTAGTGAATTTTTGATCTCATAATGTTTTTGATATAATTATAACATATTTATAAATATGTTATAAATGAAATGTAGAATGTTATAGGGTAGAAAATATGCGCAGGGATCGCACGATTCCTACTACTGAGAACCACGATTTCCGAAACATCGCCTTTGTAATCGCAGAATTTCTGGCATTAAATTAAGTGAAAATGACTATGCGTAAATGGTGGTACAACAAAGTCGGAACCCTGCGCATATTTTCCATATCTTCCAATGGAAAGAAATGCTTAATCGAAACCATTTATTTATATAGATTAATTTTTTTCGAACATTAATTTCACATGCCATACAAATATTAATGCGTCAAATATTATGAAAATTATAAGTTAAAACCATTGTTGATTTAATTCTTTAGTACTATAGTTGTTCAAATAGCACTGGTCTACAAAATTTATATTTTAAAAAACCTTTCTAAAAAATTTAGACTGATTTTATACATTTTTGAGATGATTATACCAAAAATGAACTCATTGACGTACAGTTTTTTCACAATCTGTGTCAACATGTAATACATTGACATATATAGACTGCTTAATAATGGCAAATAAATAAAAGAGACCAATTTTATTTAAAAATTTATACATAGATATACATATAGAATTCGTTAAAATAGCTATAATTTCATTTATTTTCTTTGTTAAAGGTCTTATACTTTTGGGGGGGGCGGAGGGGGGGGGCTTGTGACGTTATGTTTATTTTTATTTTTTTTAATGCAATAATTCTGATTATGTAATTATTTTCGCGATTTAATATCCAAAGATAATAGGTAATCATATATTTTAGTTACCACAGTATAATAGGCGACCCTTGTGTCTTCATGACATGTTTGTTCCCAATATGTAATACAATATTTAAAAAAAAATCTTTTAGTATAGCCAATAAAAAGTTTCTATTCCTAGGCTTTATATTTAATTCCAAACTTGTGCATCCATCTATTTGTACTAAATTTAGTCTCTATTCTGAAGAAAGTAAGAGATAAACTCTGGTTATATACACAACAATATATGTGTTACGAGCTAACAAGTTTCGCTTGAAACATAAAATTTCAACCAGATCGCTCAGCCAACCCAAAATTGTTGGTTAAATCAGAATGCTTAGATTGATTGAATTATTGACGTTTATAAAAAAATTATTTCATAATACTTCAAAATCTTCTCATAGAAATCTGTAATTTGGATTCCAATTTTGAATTCTTTAATCATAGTTTAAAAATATTTTATAAAAATCTGGTGTTGCAATAGGAAATATTAAAGTTTGTAATTTAATTACTATATTTACAAATTTAAATTTTAAAACGGCTTTAAAACCTAATTTATGATTATCATTTAATAGGAAGAGCGATTCCTAAACGATTACAATCAGTATCAATTTTGTATGATTGTTTGCATCAGAATTAGTAGCGTTGTTAATTCCCCTTTCCTCTATTTAATTTTCTATTGAATTTTTCTTAACCAGCAGTTGATTGCGTTATGAGCATTCTTTTTACGCTTAATTTAGAAATAACTTTTTGCACCATCCCCGATGTAGGTGAATCTTGGAATCTTCCAGATATCCGACGACGTAGGATATTTAAAAAAACTTTTATAAATATTTTCATTACTTCCAACACAAAAGAGTAGTGTAGGAGAAACGTTCACACGCGACCAATGGCGTCGTTTATATTGACACGACCAATGACGGGTTAATGATGAAGTTTTTTATTGTATAATTATTTAAATTTATCATTGGCAAGTACATAGTGAGCCCCAAGTTTACTACCGCAATATAATCTGGGGAAGAAATAAATATAATGCGGAAATTGCGGTAGTACCGTTTAGGAAAGATGTAATACACTTAGATAAACACAAATCAATATATGCAATACATGGTTTAGCTCAAGTAGCGAAGCAGTAGATGCCGCTTTCTTATTGTGGTAAAGAACTTTTTTACACTATAAATTCTAGCATTAAAAAAAAACAAAAAACATTGGTTTATGTAATGCTATTAGTAAACGAAAAAGATAACTTAAAAAATAGTTTTTCTTTTCCATATAAGACAAGTTTCTGTGTCTGTAAAAGTACCAATATTTAGATAATAATGTGCAACAGCAAAATTTTTTCAGAAGTGAAAATGGGCAATTCCGTACGAAGTTAACCCCCTGAACACGAATATCACCATGAAAATTTTTCATTGGCTCTTATTTTGGAAATACAGATGTACACTGTTGAGATTTTTCAAAATATATATTATTGGTAATTAATGTTTGATTAAAAAAAAACAAAAAAAAAAAAAACATGAGCAGTAACTTTTTTTAATAGCAATCAGTTTTTAGAACCTTCGAATATTCGAATACCAAAATTACAGTTTGTTCCGATGAGTAACATTTGAGTTATGCTGAAAAAACTTCCTCCCGCATTGCAATTTATTGTAACTACTAAAAAGAAATTTAACATTAGGAGTTCAAAACGTTACATCTATATAATTCCTAAACTATTTCGCTGAACGATTTCTCGTTTGATATCCGAAGGTAAAATTTATCTGATAATTTCAATATGATGTCAAAATTGGGTGTTCATATTGAAAATTTCAATGTTTGTTACAATTTAAATAAAAAGCACCCTAATTTTATCGTTCGTTACCCTCCACGAATATCACCATGAACAAACTTCATTGGCTTTTATTTTGGAAATAGAGATGTACATTGTTCAGATTTTTCAAAATATATATTATTGGTAATTAATATTTGATAAAAAAAAAGTAACTTATAAATTTTTTAATAGCAATCAGTTTTTAGAAGCTTCAAATATTCGAGTACCAAAATTACAGTTTGTTCCGATGAGTAATATTTGAGTTATGCTGGAAAAACTTCCACCCGCATTGCAAATTTTTTAAATTAAACAACTAAAAAGGAATTCATTAGGAGTTCCATACATTACATCTATATAATGCCTAAACTATTTTTCTGAATGATTTCTAGTTTGGCATCCGAAGGAAAAATTTACCTAAGAATTTCATTATGATGTCAAAAATGGGTGTTCATATTGAAAATTTCAATGTTTGTTACAATTTAAATAAGAAGCACCCTAATTTTATTCTTTTAGCATAAACTGAAAGAAGCCAGAATTTCAAATACAATGGCTGCTTTCGTTTTTCTCTGCGTGAATTTTGCATTGTAAATATATGTGTGTTTCTTTTTTTACGACTGTACAAAGCAAACTTTAATACTCAAAGTAAAATTTTATAGAAACAGCTAAAAAAGTATCAAACTTTACAATTTTAATTGTATCTTTGCTAAAGTTATTGATAAATATACTGACATTTAATTTTTTTCATTGTGTATATTTACAAAGAAGCCTAAGGTAACGCACGCAAGGCATATTAGCGATAGCAAGGTGTACATATATCTGTAAATTACAAAAGAAATGTAGCAAGCTCAGTTTTTTTTTTTTTTTTTTATTGTCATATTCATGTTCAGCGCGGTGAATTCCTTAAGAATCAAGTATTTTTTTTTTTTTTTATATCGGAAGCATTAATATAATAATTTTTTGTGTCACAGTGTAAATGACCGGAATATAAATTTATAATTAACTGTTGGATTGAAAGTGACTTACCCTTTGGATTAAAGAACACACCCAATTTAGTTGAACGTCTTAGTGTCTAATCTTTCATTAATCAGTTTCTTTTTCCAATTTTACTCAGATTAAAAAACTGACTTCTTTATTTCAGTTTTCTAAAGATAGAAAAAGCAAATATCGAGAAGCGATTTCCCTAATCGATAGATAAATGGCTACCGCTAGTATACGTTCATAAAGCCAAATCTGATTCAACTAGATATATAACTGCGACTTTTTCAAATGAAATAATTTTATTTTGAAAGTGAAAAAAACATGATTTTATCCTTTGAGATTATGAAAACACACAAATCGAGCTATTGAGTAGAAATATCTGCTTATGTATATATATATATATATATTATTAAATCTATAAAATTTCAGAAGCAAATCAAAAAAACACATTTGAGTTATTTTTAATCATCCCACAAAACAATTTAACAAATGAAAACTTTTCAAAATTTTACGTAATTATTATAAAATTCTTGCAATCTGCATTGAAAAAGAAGGAAAATTTTGTTGGGAAAAGGAATTTTTATCCATTCGTAGTTTTGAGCATTAAGAGTTAAGTGAATATGACTTTTAAGCTATTTTTAATTTCCTGAAATTATGAAGTTTAAGTAGATGTAAAGCTGTAGTTGTCGCTTAGCCTTAAAGCATAGAAAATATTTATAGCTTCAAACAATCCATCTGAATCTTATGTATGTTAAATAGGCCAAGACTCGAACCAAATTGAATAATTGCATGCATAATTACCTTCTCTCGCCAAGACTTTATTGAATGACCTGTAGCCTTGGTTGATGGTTACTGCTGAAACTCATTAAGACATCGGAGGAAGTTGACTTCACATCTACTCTGCCCTCTGTCTTAATGAGCGACAGTAGCAGAAAAGGATTTCCTAGATAGGAAGTTAATGCGGGGTTCTCCTTTTCTGATTAATCCTATTTTAAAGCCAACTATCGATGATTCTCCTCATAAACCAAGATTTGATTGTATGGTGTGTTCAGTTTGCGTCAAGCGTCGGGAGATTTAATGTTTCATCACATGGAGAATGATCCCATCTTAATATATCCTCATTATGCTCATGCAATAACTTTGAATAATTCAGATATTATTCGTGTATAAATGTTTAAAGCTTTTAAATAAATAAATTAATGTGTAGGTTTCGGTAACAAATAAAATTAAACTTAACAAATAAAGATGTATTTAAATAGAATTAATTTTTATTTTGCTATTCATTGTATTTTAATTTTCTCGTAATATGTTCGACGAAAATTAAATGCAAGGATTAAACAAACATTTGCATTTGAGAATCCATAAGTAAGAGCTAAAATTACGGATATCAATGATCCTTTCTCAAATCAAATATACAGAATCACCATTAACTTATGTTTGCTTTGTGAATTTTAATTGACATTGTATTTCAGCGGCTGCATTTCAGATATTGATTTGTAAATAGTTAAACTACAGTCGAAAAATACTTACTGCAGAGAAAATCCAAAAGGATTTTAATAGATATATATGTATATGTGTGTGTGAGAGGAAGACTGGCTATTTTGTAGAAATTTAAAACATATAAAGAGGTACTGTAAAGTAATTAAAAATTATTTTTATTTTCATTGCATTTTAATATTCTTCGTAACATGTTTTATGAAAATGAAACATAAAAATTAAACGTTTGCATGTGAGAATCCATAAGCAAGAGATAAAATTATAAATGTGTATTATCCTTTCTTAAATAAAACAAGGAGCATCACCGTTAACTTATGATTTCTTTATTAATTGTAATAGACATTGTATTTCAGTGGCTGCAATTCAGATATTAATTTGCAAATAGTTACGGGGGCTCAAGTCTTTAAAACTTTCAAAAAATCGATTTTTAAGCATCTATTTTGATTATTCAATTAATTATTGAACACGGTGCAAAAAACCGCATAAAAATATTTGCATTTTAAACGGAGTTATAACCATTTATGTAACAATCACTTTCAAAGCCGCACCATTTAATTGCAACTTTAAGTCACATTTTCTCAAAACTTGATTTTTGACGACTATCCGTAAGATTAAAAAAAAAAACTATTTGATGGAATGGCTTTTTTTTTTTTTTTTTTTTTTGCATGCATTATCTATAGAATGATGCACAATTATCTATAGAATGAGTTAATATAGTTTAGATATGTTTAATATTTTGAATATTTTTAATGAAAAAAAATTGTATTTTTTAGGGTTTTATAAATTTTCAAATTTGAGAGTTTTTTTAAATAAGGTGTCGTTTGAGTGATAGTTATATCCTTAATTCGTTCTATAGAGTAAAGTTTCTTAATCATTTTAAAGCAAAAATTAGGTTCTTATGTCAATTCGACGTTAAGTTATCTTACGGATGGTGATATGACACTTAAATTTTGTTCGAAAATTGTGTTATATAAATTTTACTATATTTATTATTTTATTACATTGAAGTATTACTTCATTTTATAATTTTATAAGAGTACGAACATACCTTAAAAATATCAGAAAGTTTAAATTAGTTCATTGAATACTTCTGTTTTTATACGGACTCGAAGCGACACCTCTGTTTACATGTTTTTAGGTATCGATCAAGCCCTGAGCCCCCTTAAATTACAGTTGAAAAATGCTTAATATAAAAAAAAACACTCAAAAGAGTTTTAATATATGTATGGGAACGTCCATTGTTACTCTTGTGGCCCTTAGAGCAAATTTTTAGAAATACTTCCAATTATTTTATTGCAAAATATAATTAGAATAAAATTAATATAACCGGTTAAATACCATCGTGTTCCACTCGCATAAAATAAAACTAATTCGTAACAAAAAGCATTTTAAATGTCTGCATAATAAATGAAAATGTTAGTACACTGTTAAAAATTTTGCAGCATTCTGGCAGGTCATTCGACCGTTTTTTTGGAAAAACGGTTTCATAACCATAATTTAACTATATTCTGACCATAAAATGGCCAATAATATGGTCATAATAGTGTTAAATTACGGCTGTGTAACCGTTTTCGAAAAAAACGGTCAGATGACCTGCCAGAATGCTGCAAATTTTTAACAGTGTACTCTTGTGACCACTGGTCACAAGAGGAGGTGTGAGGGGAGAGGAGGGGTTATTTTTCAGAAGAGTAGAACAAATAAAAGATATTTAAAAAAAAAAAAAAAAACATTTTAATTTTCATTGTATTTTAATATCCCTAGTAACATGCTTCATGAAAATCAAATAAAAGAATTGAATGTTTGTAAGTGAGAATCCATAAGCAAAAATTTGAATAATTCTTTTTAAAATAAAATACGTAGAATCACAGTAAAATTTGTTTTCTTTGTTGCTTAGAATATTAATTGACAGTATACTTAAGTGGCTTTATTTTAGTTACTGATTTGCAAATAGTTAAATTACAGTAAAAACTACAAATAAATGCAGACAAAACTCAAGAAAATATGATTTTATATATAAATATGTGTGTGAGAGAGGAAGGAGGGGATATCTTATACGAATGTAGAATACAAAAGAGGTATTTAAAAAAATTACTTTGCTTTGATCAGCATATTAATCAGCATATTACATCTCGTAGCATGTTTTATCTAAATGAAATGCAAAGACTAAATAAACATTTGCATGCGAGAATCTGAGTATGAAATGAAATTATGGATTTGAATTATCCTTTCTCCAATCAAATTGGTAGAATCAACGTTAACTTATGTTTGCTTTATGAATTTTAATTGACATTGTATTTAGCCGGTTGTATTTCAGAGACTGATTTGAGAATAGTTAAATTACAGTGGGAAAAATATCAATGCAGATGAAACTCATGAACATTTCATTACATATATATATGCATAATTATGTGAGGGGAAATAGGCTATTTTCTAGAAATGTATAAGATTAAGATACATTTTTGAGAGTGCAGATATACTTAATTCGATAAAAAAATAATTAAACAGTTAGTTAGTGTGTTTTTTCCCGTAAAAATACACCAACAACAATATTGCAACAAAGCAACAAAGTAAAGTTGTAACAGTAAAAAATAGTTAAATGATATTTTTAACGCTGAACTACTGTGACAAAAATTCTCGCGAAGTTAGGGTGAGTGGTCTCTGAGACTGCTTAATCTAAAGATGAATAAAATTCTAGATTAACTCATAGGGTACTGTTTCTATAATAAACTCTGTGTACAGAAATACCATAATTAAACTTTGCCTATTCAGAAGTCTCTAGTGATAGTACTAAAGATCCAAATGAAATGAAATTGTACTACACTGTAAAAAAAAAAATCTGTAGTTCTACAGATGTAAAGTTACATGCTTACTAAACTTTCACCTGTAACTGTACGAAAAAAGCTGCAAATCTACAAAACTAGTTTTTGTAAAGCTACAAAAATCTGTAACTTTACAAATGAATCTGCTAAAATTTCAGTAATCTTACTAAACTTTTATTTGTAACCCTGGCTGCAGTTACATGAAAAGTTCTCGGAATCCCAGTTTCCAAAAAAATTCTTAGTAACCTTACAGATTTTTTGATTTTCGGCGCAAAAGTGTGTCTGTTACATGAAATTTTGTTGTTGCCGTTACATGAAAAGTTCTAGGAATCCAAGTTTCCTAGAAAAACTTTAGTAACTTCACAGATTTTTTTTTACAGTGTAGTATATAAATATTCAGTAAAACATCCCTAAAGGGACCACGTTCCGTTCCAATAAAAAGTGATCGCTCCGAGAGGTGGTCTCTTAATGGAGGTCTAGATTTTAATTTAGATTTTAATTGTCGAAAAAAGGTAACAATTAATGTTACTAAAATTTATTTTTCAAATTGGGAAAAAAAATAAAAATTTAAGTATCAAAACAAAAATTAATTACATAAGTTAATTACCGCAGAGTTTAAAAAATGTATGCATTGGCATTTGCTTTGATTTTACGGTTTTATCTTTTAGAACTTTTATTTCCAAGTCCTTTCAAAATTCAGTAAATAAATGATTTTTTTTTTTTTTTTTTTTTTTTTTTTTTTTTTTTTTGGACGGGAACAAACAATGACGATTTCTAATTTATTTCTTTCTTTGAGAGTTTCCTGACAGAATAGGGCAGGGGAGGTTATCGACTGTCATTCTTAATGTGTCATCTGAGTTAAATTCTTGCCTAAAAAAGGAACAAAGGGGTTTAAACACTTAAAATTTACCAGAATAAAAAAAAAATATCTAAACTTAGTTTAAGAGTTTGGTGGATAATGCGCTCTTCGGAATTATTTTTCTAATAAAATCTTCTTGAAGCGACTAGGGAAAAACGGAATTTGTTTCATTTTCTTCAAATAAATGGGTCGCTCATGGAGGGAGTTCAACTGGGATGGTCTCTGAATGGAGGTAAAATTAGCATTGAGCCTATGGGAATAAATTTCATTCCATGAAAAAATGATCGTTCAGGGAGTTGGTCGCTTAATGGAGGTGGTCACACAGGGAGGTTTCATTGTAATTAAACAGAAAGCTACAAGTTAAACTGTGAAGGTTGCAAAAGCAGTGGTCTGTAAGACCGCTAGCAGCAGTTAATGGTTAAATGAAAATGGAGAAACTATAACAATTCGCTAAAATCTGGTATTACATTAATGAACCTAGATAGTATTTTTTCCATGTGAAAAAAAAAAAAATCTGATATATTTTTTAAATCGGAGGGTAAATTAGGTGATTGAATTTTATTCTGATGTAAATGAAAATAGTAGAAAATAATAATTTTTCTCCCTTTTCTTCTGCTTCAAATGATTTCTTCCAATTTTTATAACGTCCATTTCAAAACCAAAAATAATATCTTCTTCTTAAAAGATATATTAGGTTGTTTTTAGATATCTTTTTCTTCTCAACCATTTATCACATGATGCCATTAGTCACGTGGTTTTCAAGAATCTACTCTATTGAACAAGTAAGTTGAAGAGGCAGAATCTACTCATTGGATTTCACGCTACTTTTAGCTGGCAAAGAGAACTATAATTTGACTCAAACACATTTTATTTAGTTCCCCAAACCAAAATAAACGAGGTTCTGCCATTTTAAAAATTATTCTAATTATTATTAAGAAAAATAATCGAAAATGGCAGTATGTTGGCAAAACAAGAATTCCCTTTTCTTTAAATATATTTCGTTAGTATATTTTTAAAGGAGTATCATTGCGTCATTAATTCTTTTAACAAAGGGAAGAATTATGCGAGGTAAGCGGTTGCAACCGAAACAATAAATAAATAAATATTTTAAAAAAATAATTATTCAATGCATCCATTTTGCAAACACAAATTATTTCCTCTTTTTTTTTTTTTTTTTTTTTTTTTTTTTTTTTTGTGTGTGTGTGTGTGTGTGTGTGATACAAACAGATTATATTTTTATTTACATCCAAAAAAAGTAATGTTAAAAATTAATAAGAATTAGAAAAATATTTGCGAGGTAAGGATTTTGAAGTGCAACGAAAAAAGGATATGTTTTTAAAAACAAAATAATTAAGTACACTCATTTGCTGCCACAAACGTTTGCCAACTTCGTTTTCCTCATAAAATAACACTTTTATTTAAACCCAACAAAATAATATTAAAAATAAATAACAATGAGAAAAAGTATGTGAGATAAATACGTTCAGCTGCAACAATAAATAAATAAAAAGTGAAAAAAAAAAATAGATTCAATTTGACTCTGCAAACCTTTGGCAGTTATTATTTCTTCTATAATACGAACTAGTTAAACTTTTATGAGGCAAAATACTATTAAAAATATTTTTATATAACAATGTCTTATCTAGGATACATCGAATTAGTATATGACCACCCAAATATTTAAGTGACTGGCTACACTACATTAAATTAAAGAGTACATTCAGTTTAAGGATTGAATGTTTGTAGCATGTTGATTTTCACCTCTGTGTGTCGGCATATGTCTATTTTTATTTGTATTTCTGTGGCATACTAAAAAGAATGAGTGTTTGAATTTTTATAATTTGAAAAAGATTGAAAAAAAAAATTAATATAAACCGATAAGTTACTGAAAAATGACTATTTTTTGCTTATTTTTAAGTACCTATTTTTTATCAATGCTTAAATTAAAAACTTCTTATTTAAATTTTTAATTTAAAGAAATATAATTAAATTTAAATAAATTTATAATAATATTTAATTTAAACATCTATAAATGAATATTTTTGGTAATTATTAAACTGACTAAAAATGCATGTATATATCCTTTATCGTACGACACTACACTAAATATATCTAGTCTTATACAGCTTTTAAATATTTGTAAATTGGAAACTCTAAAGTGCTTAAAAATTCTACGGAAAAATATTCGAGCATTTAAGTTGTTTCTACCCTTAAAAACAGGTTGCGTTTTTTCACTCTGCCTCGAAATCTCATTTTAAATGAGATTCCTATTGATGATTTCAATTCTCAAGGCCATTTTATTTATACAGAATTTTCCCCAGTCAATTTTGTGAAATCTTTTTAAGTTTTTTTATTTTTTTTATTCATTCGTGCCTTATTCCCAAATGCTGCTCCGAAATTTTTTATTTTATTTTATTTTGCTTTACTTTTTTGCCCCGAGAAAAACGCAAAATCTATACTCAACAGGAACTGAAGGGAAAAAACGTTCAAAAACCTACTACGAAATGAAGAGTAAAGCGGGTGGGGAAAAGTGATAAAAACAGATCTAAAACACTTCATGGGAGAAGCCAATATTCGAAATTGAAGTGCCTCTATTTCCGAAAAGGAATGAGATTTAAGTTAAAGATCGGGAAATCCTGCTTCTGAAATAATAAGGAAAAAGCTAAAAACTTTTTCTTTATGCGTTGACATTCATCAGCGAGACGACTAAATGTTTAATCAGGCAAACATTGAAATTCTTTCTTTCACGTGGGCAACGTGAGACCACGAATAGTTGCTTTAGAAAAGTGGGCCCAAATCTATTCCTAACGTGCAAACAATCTTAGTACAATTGTTCCAGATTAAGAATCTGAGTAGCATTAGGTAAATTGTTTTCTGTGATTCATGGAATTAAAATATGAAAGAAATGGACCTCAGTGCATACAATAAAATTTTCCTATAAGAAATCAATAGAAAACCTATTCTCGTATCAAAGCATATATATATATATATATATATATATATATATTTAAATATCTTGCAATGTAATAAAACCGAGAAAAATATAAGATTGTATTAATTAATTTTGTTAATTAAGTATATAACTCCAAATGTTATATACAATTCTGATTTTGTGGCTTCATTATTTTAAATATAAAGAAAAAAATCCATTTTTGCCTAAAATAGTCAACGTTCATTATAACGTCATTTTGTCTCGGGAAAAAGCTTGTTACAACGGGAGATATAAAATAGATTTTAACGAGTAACTTTTAACAAAAATTAAACCGATTTCAAGGCATTTGTTCGCACGTTTCTGTGTTTGTGGTAATCTTCTGCTATTATCCGTACTAGAGTCCTAAAGATTCCGCGTTACACTGACTCGAACCCAAAAATGCTATATGAAGTCACGTCGAAACCCGAGCCGAATCTCACGCACTTCAACTCCATTAATATTAATCCACATCTTACGGAAATCATGAAAAAAAAAATACTCTTTACTTATATGTGTATTATCAAATAAATCTTTTTTATAGAAAAATAAACAAAATCCTTTGCCTTAGGATCTGATAGATTTTTTAAAAATCTTAAACAATACTGCGGACATTCCACAGAAAAAACAGGATACGAAACCCTACCGAAAACAGGAACAATTACAGCTCATCCAAGCCGCAACGAAAAATATTATTGCCAATCCGACCCAACAGGAAACGCGGGACGGATCGGTTTCGGGTACAATCATGTTTACCGATCTGGTGCAGAACTGTAAACAACATACATTTTAAATCCTATTTTTGTCAATATCACTTATTTTGACTCACAGTAGACGATGCTATATAAAATTTTTCAATGAGTCTTTGTTAAAAATATACACTGTACGAAGACAGTTTAAAAATGTAATCTGTTTACGTATGCTTAACACCATATCAAAATTGACCGTTACTCTTGAATCAATTTTCACGAAAGTTCGAGGCTATAAAGTACAAACATTAAAAGAAAAAGACAGAATAATATATATATATATATATATATATATATATATATATATTATCCTCATGATATAGAAATGGGACCATCTGCACACAGAGATATTTCTAACAACAGAAAAGTATGGAAATCAGACTATCCATTTAAAAGCTATGCGCAAGCACACATACAAAATATAAATATGCAAAAGAATTTTATGACATCTTTCGTTGATAATCGGTTAGAAAGATCGTGATTTTCTTCACCGCATTATATTTAAAAATTTTAAAATAATTGCACGTAGATCATAATATATATGTTTTTCTTTATACATTGAAATTCATCAGAGAAACGGGTAAATGTTTAATCGGGTAAATATTGAAATTATCCCTCTTTTACGTGGACAACGTGAAACCTTGAATAGTTGCATTAAATAAGTGGATTCAAATCTAATTTAAACGTGCAAACAAGCCTAACAGAATTGTTCCAGATTAAGTATCTCAGAATCATTACGTGAGTTGTTTACCGAAATTCACGGAATTAAAACATAAAAGAAACACTAGTTCGATGTGCCAAGCCATATTCTATCTCATATATTTTAATATTTCACAATTTTGTTACAAATGTCAATATTTTACTTTTATTAGTTCAATTCTATATCATCTTTGAATATCATTTTAAATTTCTGCTTCAGTCAATTAATCGGAGTAAAAACGAGTTAATCTCTATCATGATATTTATTAAAATCAATAGTTTTCCGTTATTCTGTTGTATATCAGCTCTTCGGGAATAGTCGTCTTATCAGGATGGGAAGTTCCCGTTGCTTCAGCAGCTGAGGGTGTACAATAGAACTGCAAAAAGTCAAGAAAATTACACAAAAATCGCTATTATAGTGCCCCTTTCGGCGCGATATTTCCAAATTCAAAGAGGACCTTCTTCCCATGGACAAAAACATACACAGAAATTTGATTCAATTCCATGCATAACTTAATATGCTTTTCGATGGTACAATATTCAAAACGGCACAAAAATCTCTATTACAGAGCCCTCTTCCAGCGGATTTTTTTTTTCCAAATTAAAGGAGGACCTGCTTGCCATAGCCAAAAACTTAAAAACAAAATTTGGTTCAACTCTATGCATAACTTCATACGCTTTTTGATGGTACAATGGCGACAGATACATGAACACACGGGCAGACAGACATTTTCTTTTAACATGTTTTTTGGTATCTCTGACTCCTAAGGCTAATTTCAGACGAGCGTCTTTTTGCACGCTTTTTTCGCTTTTAGTGCCTCACTACACATGCTAGCGAAGGTGTAGGGAGGCACTAAAAGCGAAAAAAGCGTGCAAAAAGACGTTAGTCTGACATTAGCCTAAAACGTGCAAATCTGTCAGAAACCGGAAGTCAAAAAAATTTCGATTACAATACTTTTTTCTAATGAAGATAGGCGAAAGAAACAATGCATACAATAATTCGATGCTAAATCAATTGTAAAGTTACGAGGGGTATCAATAAGTTTTTGCCCTCACATAGAAATAACTGAGTAAAATTTATGAAATTTCTACATTGTATTAGTGCTTTTCTATATAATCACCGTGCACAGTAACACATTTCTGCAAACAGTATTTCAGTAAACAATTAAATTTAAAAAATCAAAAAACCCGACTGTGTAAAAAGCGAACTAATTAATTATTTCTCATCAATGTGAAACTATTTTTTTTTAATTCATACTATTAGCTCACACTCTCGCTATATACATCTTGTTCAAATTTTCAATCGTTAATAAAATGCTTCTTATTCATCCAATCATGCTCAAATAAATTATTTAAAACTTGCACTGGGTGACACTTGATGTTAATCCAGTTTTTTTTTCAAATATTAATTCATTAATTAAATTAAATTAATTAATTTTCAATAATCGAGAGAGCCCTCTTCTTGATCAAGGTATTTTAAGACCGAGAGAGCCCTCTTCTTGATCAAGGTATTTTAAGACCGAGAGAGCCCTCTTCTTGATCAAGGTATTTTAAGAACGAGAGAGCCTTCTTCTTGATCAAGGCTTTTTAAGCGCCACTCAAGAGGAAAGAAGAATGGGAGAAAAAAATTCTCTTATTGACCTAAGTACGAATTGACTTAAAATATTTTTTTTTTATATTACTTGTTTCTATTACTCACCAATTTTTTTTTATTTACTTGTATTGATGACTTTTAAGTTGTATTTAATTGTTAGTTCCTATCTATAAACTCTGTTTTGATGAGGTTTATAGATGTCTATGATGTTTAGAGTTGCAGTAAAACTAGAGATCCTACATACACAACTTCCAGGTTGTATAATATTTTAACGGAGCTTCTGACTGTAAAATAGTCAATGAATCATCGCCTTTATTTTGAAAGACCTATCCAAGGATATGCCACTCAAAAGGGTGCGTAATTTATTTTTTCTTCTCTACTGCCATTTTGTATTTTAAGGCCGCCATTTTGAATTTATAAAAACAAAACTTAGCCTATAACCATCGGGACGTTAAGACGAATTGATAGAGACTTCATTCATTAAAATCCACCCAGCCGTTGGGATGTTTCGAGGGTATAAAGGAATCCACATACACAGATACATGTGAAACACATAACCCTTCTTTTCAGTCGGGTAAAAAGAGGGGGGAGGATGTACTCCAGGAGGCGCGATAGTAGACCCAAAGGGGGGCATTTTTCTGACTTTGCCGACCCCTACATGTGACATATTGTTGGAAAGGTCTATAACCACTTGTTCATGTTATGCACCCCCTCCCCAAATTTTCCCTCCGAAGGCATGAATGTTGTCCGCAAAATTTAGAAAAGTGCCCCCCCCCCCCGGAGTGCAAATTGGGGGAGGGGCTCAAGATGTGCATAACATGAATAAGTGGTCACAGGCCTTTCCTATTTTTGCCATCGTATTTTCGCAATCAAGTTTTTTTTTCATAATGCAGTGTTTATTGCGATAAAACCCAGAAATATGTAAGATAGATTATATTACTCAATTTTAAAACTCACATTATAATATTTAATACGTTGTTAGAAATTTAGCCTCTTTGATGACACATTTTTTTTTTTTCATTTGTTTGTTAATACAATATGGTCAACGCTCGTTATAGCGATCCTTTTAGTTCCACAGAAAAGATTCGCATAGTAAGAAATCATTATAATGAAAGATCATAAAATGACTATGTTTTTATCTGTTATGCTAAATTTTAAAAAATTCAAGAATTTCACGTAAATAGTCATATTAATGTCTTTTCCTTTCTATTTCCTTTATACTTTGACATTCATTACCGAGCCGGCTAAATTTTTAATGTAGAAAACATTGAAATTCTCTCTTTTACGTGAGCAACATGACACCCCAATTAGTTGCATTAGAAAAATGGGTCCAAATCTGTTTCAAACGTGCAAACAAACGTAGTAGAATTTTCCCGAATCTGAGTAGCATTAAATGAGTTGTTTGCCGCAATTCATGGCATGAGGTATGAAAGAAATACTTCTTAAGGGATACAATATAAATAATCAGTTCTAAATCAACTGAAAAAATATTCTCGTATTAGTAAGTTTTCTGTTTCATCATGCAGTGCTTACATAAACAAAACTATGAATAAAGGTTATACAAATTTAAAAACTCAGATGTTTACATTTAATCCTATGTTTAGAGCTGAAACCAACTTAATTATGTGTATTTTTTTTTTTCGTTTTTAGCTAACACAGGTAACGCCCTTTATAACGACCGCTTTCGTTCCAGGGAGTATTTTTATACGTTATGTTAAAAAGAAAAAGATTAAATTTCATGTAAATCTATCATTGTATTTCTTTATTCGTTGACATTTATCAATGAGGTGACAAAATGTTTAATGAGGTAAACGTTAAAATTATTTCTTTTACTTGGAGAATATGAGACCATGAATAGTTGCTTTACAAATTTGGTCCCAATTCTATTTCAAACCGGCAAACATACCTAGTACAATTGTCCTAGATTAAGTTTCTCAGTTGCATTAATTGAATTGTTTTCCATGATTCACAGAGTTAAAATATGAAGAAATATACCTTTACCATTTACTAATAATTATATAGAGTTGATTCCGGAACACAAAATTTGTCGAAAATTATTACCCGAGTTAATTCGTGGCCTAAATGTATGAATGATAATTATAAAAAATCAGTGGCAGCATGTCAGATCCTAGCGACCATGCCGTTCATGGAAACAAGATGACATTTTAGATTATTGCATGACATGGGAGTGAGGATGAGGTAAAGATCAAAAGTCGAGCTCTCACAGTTACGGTTACAGTGACAAAATTTCGGAAATTTCATACGGGAACATCCGATTTTTTTAACCTTTTATGCCTCGACGGTACTTTAAAGTATCATTAAATTTTTTTTTATAAAATTCATTTAATACATCGATTAGTAATAATATAGTATAAAATGAGTTATACAGGGTAATTCATAAAGATTGAAACAATAGGCTATTTCCTTAAATATTGTGCTCAGGTACATACTTGCAACTCCAAAGTTTCATAAAAAAGTGCAAAATTTAATGATATAAGTCCATGGGGGGGGGGGTCTGTTTGAGAAAATACAAAAACTAAAATTATATACGGCCTCCGTAGAGTCGAATTTCCAATTAGGCTATTTTTCCTTATCCATTCCTGAATTAAACCCAAAACAATTTATCTCGATATCTGCAAAATTCGCAGAGGTATTAAAATCCAAAATTCGTGACTTACACCATTTATCCATGCTTCTAAGCGACGAGTTATTGACTCATTTTGAATGCAAGATTGAGATCATCTACAAATTGTACGTTATTAAATGTCGATTTAAGACAGTGTCTCTTATTTGGACACAAAATAGCAGTGTATAGATTTTAGGTTAAACCTGCTTTCAAAATATGCTGGAGGTCTGCAGTAGAAGTCTGCCTGGGTCGATATATACAGGCCCAGTCCCGAGCCGACCCATAGCAAAAAAAAGTTCGGCCCTGTTATAAATTTAGATTTATTGCATTAATTTAAATTGGCAAAATCCTTCTAAAATTAATTAAATAATTGTCTAAATCTTCTAACGTAGTTTCAAAAATTCATGAAAAATACTTTAGAGGATGCAATTTTTATGAATTAATAAATTGGGGCATAAAGGGTTAATTCACAAAATTATCTTCACCGAAAAGAAGATAAATGTAATTATAGGGGTCTCAGGACACTTAAAATTTCAAAAATGAAAAAAAAAAGACCAATTTCAACATATAATATCTGAAAATGTATTTGATTTTAGGACATAATTTTTATTGGGATGAAAGATATAAGTGTTTTCTTTCATTTTTTGTATTTAAAAAAAATTGCAAGATACAGAATTAGCATTTTTCAGGGGTTCCAAACTGTCGGACATTTAACGAGCAGAAATTGGTATAATAGATTACGCGCAAGATTACAAAATAAAATTTGCAACTAGAATGAAAATTTTGGTTCTACTTATTTCACATTGTATTAATTACCATGGACCTAAATAAATTTATATTTAATGCATTTTTATATTTTTAATCGAAGTTGTATTTAGTTAATGGAAAATTTGGAAATTTTAAAAAGTATAATCACCTAAAAAAAATGTTTTTTGAACATTAAAAAGAATAGGTTCAGTTTATGCAGACTACCATAAAACATATGTTTTGAAAATTTCATGTAAAACATTCTGAAGTTTTTGATATATCTTGCGCGTTATGTCCACAAACGTCATTTGGGGAAAAGCGAGGCTAACGAGAAAGACAGGCTACCGCGGTAGGTCCGATTCTTCTTTTTTTACAGACCGCTGGAGTCACGTGATGCTCTTTTCGCACACCTTCATTGGTGCATTCGAGCATCACGTGACTCCAGCGGTCTGTAAAAAAAGAAGAATCGGACCCACCGCGGTAGCCTGTCTTTTTCGTTAGCCTCGGGGAAAAGTGACTTCAAAGTTTCGGAAACGCCAATTCAGCTATTATGTGGGTATAATTCAAAAAGCCATAACTTCTGTTCTAATGGGAATTTGAAAGAAACAACTATGAAAAATAAGTTCAGAAAAGATAGCAGTATAACATCTAAAAAAATTGAAATTTCAAAAATTTTAAAGATTTAAGAGTTCTGTGACCTATTAAAAAATAAGTTTAGCAATAAAAATGGCGACATAAAGCAAACGCAATGAAAAGCAGTGAGAAGAACAAATGTGCCCACAAATAATTTTACTCGAATTACAATATTTTTCAGTATTTACATTCAGAGATGGTGACACACTGAATTCGGGATATTGTGGGTAAGAATAAAGCCAATAATTTTTTAACACTATTTATAATTTATCACCCTGAAGATCAGGTTTCAAGGGGAAAAAATTGTTTGTTCCTCTTTGAAATCTTCTAATTTTTGCCACTATAACCTTAACCCTAGATCTACCGGAAATTTTATTCAAGTTTTAATAAAACGTTCTACACCAGAATTTTTATTTAAAACTATTTAACTTATTTATTTACCTTATTTTTGTCTGGTTTATATACTTAGTTTATTTTAAAGAAATTTCTGGTTTGAATGAATATTTTGTATGTACCTGTCGGGTCCAATGGACCCGTCTGGTAGACGGAGGGTTAAATGGGAGATCTCGACAGTTTTTTAACCTCATTCTCGAGCCCATGCTATAAAAAATCTCCTCTGAAATGTCACCCCGTTTTCTTGAACGCCATAATCTCTAGGGGCTCGTATACCATCAAAATCATTTATAATAACCATGTATGTAATTATAATCTAATCAAAAACAACTCGTTGTAAATGATCCCGCCAAGCCACAAACCTAAAACGTCAGTCATAAAAAGAAGTGATATCACACAAAAAGAAGCGCTATAGAAGTGCATACTACGAGTGCCGTGTAAAAATCTATCACTACTCATAATGTTTCCAAAGGACTCGGAGTGAGTACAGTATGTGAAAACAGCTTGGCGACCTGCAGGCTTTTATAATGTTTGTTTTTCCCGCTCTTACATATGACTATTTGTTTAACAATTTTCTTCTTGAATTACTGATCCCATTAAACTGTGAAAGGTTGAAGCTTTTGGTGTTTACATGCCCATTCTTATTTAACATCATGGGATCGATTTGTTGATTTTATTTACCATCATTTAAACAAGAAAGACCATTTTACGCGGAGTATTTTCTAAGTAAACACGTAATAAACATTTTGAGTTTGTGAAATAATAATAAAAAATAATGATCATATGAATATTACTAACATATGCACCTAATAAAAGACAATTAACTAAACTAAGATATATTGCAGTACAGCTTGCGTTAACGGAATTGCACATGACAGGGGAAAAATCTGTTCTAGTAAGGCTTTGTTACAATAGTATTATATAATATTCCTTATGTCGGAAACATGACATTTTACGTTTAAGAATTAATTCTGTCATAAACAGGATTCATTTTATCAGTTTTCCCTTTAATTTTGAAACAGTGTATTATTAAACGTATTTATGTAATTACACATTATGTTTAAAAAATTGAAAAGTATAATTGTAAAAATCGATGATTACCGCAATTACATACTATTTTCTGCTTGCCTTACAAATCTTTCTGATTTATTACAGATCTTCCTCCTACAAATATTTATAAAACTTATATAATAAGAATTTAAATTTATTTTTTTTCGACTTTCACAATTTTTCGAAATTGATGTAGGTACTGCATATATTAAATATACGCCTGCAGGTCGCCAAGCAGTTTTCACATACCGTACCTCACTCCGAGTCCTTTGGAAACATTATGAGTAGTGATAGATTTTTATACGGCACTCGTAGTATGCACTTCTATATCGCTTCTTTTTATGTGATATCACTTCTTTTTATGACTGACGTTTTAGGTTTGTGGCTTGGCGGGATCATTTACAACGAGTTGTTTTTGATTAGATATCACTTCTTTTTGTAAGATATTTCATTTGCATTATACATATTCCGTTTTAATTCAGAAAAGAAAAGATAAACGAAAGATGATAGTAGTCAAAAAATAATTTAATAGTGATGCTATAAACTTTTCAAAAGTGTAATATATCTGTAAGACATAATGGTTGATTTTTTTTTAAATAATTCAAAACCATTTTATCGATCCTTACAAATCTCAGAAGAAATCATTTATTTTTTAGAAATGATAAAATCTGTCAAACTAACCGGGAATATTTATTGCTGTTGTTCAATAAGATATATGGTGATTCATTAATTAACTCAGGAAGGATTTTATCCTAATAACTTTTCAAAAACTGCCTTTACATTATCAAAATTCACATAATTTTACACAAAATATGTAAAGACATAAAAACAGACTGAATAATGATCATTTGTTTTATCACCGGGCGTGCTTGAAGTAATTTTTAAATAAAATTAGTTTTTTTATTTCAGGAAATCCAACGTCCCTCCGAAAAGCGCGACAGAAACTCAGATTATCTGATTATGCTTTTATTTTTTTATTTTTAAATATTTTCATAAGGTCTAACATATGTTGAATTTTCTGAATTTTCAATGCATGTACTTTCTAAATTCCTAATTTTTTTTTTTTTTTACGTGACTAACAAGACATACTAAGTCGTATGCTTTCCATGTATTTTCTCAAGTATTTCGGATAATTCATCCGATAAATTACATTCATTTCAATAAAAGTTCCGAATTCGATATTTCATCATTATGAAATGACTTTCCCTAATTTCTGTCATATTTGTAAATATTTAAGTAGCTCTATAATCTTATTAAAAATTAACTAAAAGCTATTGGCATATTGATAGCATTCTATAACCCTTTAAGCCGTGACCCACACAATTGTGGGGGGTGATACTAAAGTAAAAGATAATGACTATTTCCTGTTTTTGTGAGATTTAAAACCAAATCTGCACATTTATATGAGTTAATTGGCTTCACATGTTTTGATAAAACTCCACTAGGGGGCACTAACTAAAATACAGGGTTAGATTTTCTGCTTTAAAAAAGACTAAATCATCTGACAGCAATAGACAAAAAGTATGTACTGTCGTAATTTCTTTTAAATATAATTTTTAATGTTTGCTTGGATTTAATTTTTCTTTTCATATACTTTATTCATGATTTTAATTGATTTTGTCTTTGATAAATTTAATTAGGCTTTACAAATGTTGAAAAACAAATGACCCGCCCAATTTTGCGGGTCCGGGTTTTACTATTTCCAAAATGGGTACAATTCCTAATATATAAAATTTTTATTTTTAAGTTATTTTTTTAAAACTTATGTTTTTAGCAATTTATTTTTTATTTATTACATTTTTAAACCGGATTAATTTTAAATAGGTTTGTACTATCATGATTTCTATTTAAAATATTCCTGATTTTTATTTAAAATTGATAGTATTAGATATATAATATGCACATGTAACGAACAGTATGTTTCTGCTCTGAGTTATAGATGTCATATATGATTTATAAGTTTTATATGAGTTATATGCATATCACGAGATAGATTTTTAAGTTTGATAAATTCATTCCATTTTATCGACACAGCAAGTAAGCCACAAGGAATAAATAATAAATTATGGAAAGTTCAGAAAATGCCCGATAGATTCCGTAGTGTCTGCTTGAATTTACCAAGAGATCAGGGAAAATTTTCCATAGATGAGCAGACGATTCTTTTTTTTTTGGACGTGCTTCAGTAAAGCAGTAAATAAAAAACAAACCACACTCTGTTGTAACAGTATCACCTGGGATAGTTTTAAATTTTGTAGTTTACCAGTGGGAAAGTACAGACCTAGTCCACAAGGATCTGGGCTTAAGAACTGCTGTAGCCCTTACTCTGTTTCACACCTAGTTTTATGTACTTCGATCGGTATTTCAACAAAATACCGCTGCTGGAAAAACTAAAAAAAAAGAAATTTGATGGATCAGGCACAATCCAAATGGAGTGAAGGGCGTACCATTTGTCAACTTATACCATTTGCTCTTAAGGGGGGTGCGAGCATTGAGCACATCTCAGAAAATGAAATTGTAGTGGTCTGTCCAAAAACAAAAATTGTTTCAAACATTTTCATTGTGGCTGATGAAAATTATCTCAATATACAACAACTTTTTTTGCTTAACCTTTTATTTTTAGGTATTTGCATACGTAATCCCAAACTACACAATTGTGTAGATACAGCCCCAAAACGGTTGCATTAAGCCCGAACCCACATAATTGTGTGGGTCCTCCCTTGGCATAACCTAACATGGGGTATTTTTTTAAATTTTTTTTTTTCAATCAAATACGGTCCTATCGGTAAGGGAAAACCACCGAAACTTTAAATTTCTACCAAAAAATCTCCTGGTCTTAAACGGTTAATTACCAAGTCCAATATAAGAGTCGATTAGTTTAATAAATCCCCTTATTAATCTTTTTAAATGAAAAGTAAAACGAAAAATTTCAATAAAACTGCCAAACATTTATTTGATTTAAAAGGATTTTAAAAAAAAAAGAAAATAAAATGTGTAATAAAAAACCAGATTGACTGTATTACCTTTGTAAAATGGTTTAAATTTAATAAATTGTAAAGTTTGGAATGTTGAAAAAAAATATTTGAGTACATGTGCGTTATAATATAAAAGCAATGCAGAAGAGAACATTTACCCGCTTATTTCAATATGATAGACACTAGACAGTATTCCTAAAGTTCTGTCGAATTGTTTTCATGACTATAAGTTCTCTGTGATTCACTAAAGTGTTTACATTATCTTTCTGAGAACGTTCTGTGGTTCCTCCGTAGTCGGTGTTTACCTAGAATCTTTCCATAATCGAGTTCCACTGGCACGTTTCTATACTCTAGTTTCTCCTCAGATATCAGCAGGACATTCCGCGATATTTATTGTGCGCAGTACCTTCGTCAAAAATCATTCCGATTTCGTGCAAAATAAAATTTCATTTAATTGTTATCTAAATTTTGTGTGCAAAAATATCCATAGTATTGCAATTTTAAAAAGGTGTGTGCTAAAATCTAGAAGCATCTTTAATAAAGTGGATAATAGAAACATCTTTCATCAAGTAGAAATCTGGATTGTTGAGCTTTTAGATGAACAAATTGAATTCATATTCAACTTTCAAGTAACATGATAAAATTTTCTAGAGATTGAAATAGTACAAATTCATTAAAATTCATAACACTCAGTAAATATCCATCGGTTGTAATGTAATCAAGATCTTTTAAGTGACCATGTAAACGAACCGTAAATGCTTCAATGCCGCCTTACAATAGAGAGCTTAACTGGGTCGAATGCAATAACATCTACCCTATTAAAATACGTGCGCGTATCTGTCAATGTAACCTCAAAAACTGGGAAACCACAGGGCGCAGGGCTACAAAATTTGGCACACGGGTTGCTTGTGAGCTCATGATCGATTGGGGCCAAAAAATTAAAAAAAATTAAATCGATTTTTTTATGTTTTTGACGAATTTTTGTCTGTTTTATGTTCAACACGTAATCGCGCGAGTTCTAACCCGTTTTAAATGTTTACTGCAATGTTAGATATAAGGTCAGGGAGACGAAATATGATAACCCCTAAATGCGATAATGTTTTTTTACTTAAAATCTTAATGCAAGAATTATAAATAAATGATGTATATTGAGGCATCCGATCTTAATGATCAGAACTCAAAACATTTTTCTGCATTTAAAACATTTTTAACCATTTGGAAAAATGGTTATTGTCCTCGTCAGGGTAGGAAATCAAAAGCATATCTGAAGCTTTTGATTGGTTGAATCTGCATTTTATTCATTTTTTGATTGGTCTATATACTAACCTTTACTTTCAATAGAGATGGATACTTGTGTTGCCACTATGACAAAAAAGTAATAAAAACTACAAAAAACAAATTAATAACTCAAAAACAAATTCAGATACAGCTTCCAAACAAATTGTATTTAAAAATACATTTTTTTCTCTATACGACGGTGCAAAAAGTAATATTGTGGGATGTTTAGAAGTTTAAGAATGAAATTTCATTTAAAATTGGTCGTCAGATTTCTTGGAAATCTGACAATGGAAAAGCCTTTTCCCGAACAGCCAATGGAATGCTTGGATAATACGTAAGTTTCAGGTGGATAATACATAAAATTCATGAAATCTGACGGGTCGCAGGCGATTTTTGTCGCTTGCAATTTTTACGTGTAATAACACTATAAATGTTTAATTCATGGAGTACGTAATGTATGATCAACTCCGTGCGATTTTTTATGTCTTAAATTTTAGTCTTTGAAAAAATCATTTTCCAAATGGTCGCTGTAATTTGTTAAATTGCTTTTTTTTTTGGACGGGAAAAAATAATGACAATTTCATTAATTTATCTATTTCTTTGAGAGTTTTCTGGCAGAATAGGGCAGGGGCGTTTATTGACCGTCATTCTTAATTTGTCATCAGAGTTAATGTCATTGCCTAAAAGGCACAGAGGTGTTTAAACACTTAAAAGTTATTGGAATAATAAAAAAAAATTCTAAACTTAGTTTAGACGTTTGCCGAATAATGCCCTATCCGGAATTATTTTTCTAATAAAACCTTCTTCAAGCGACCAGGAAAAAAACGGAATTACTTTTATTTTCTTCAAAGAAATGGGTCGCACATGGAGGGAGTTCTACTGGGATGGTCTCTGAATGGAGGTAAAATTAGTATTGAGCCTATGGGAATAAATTTCGTTCCATGAAAAAAATGGTCGTTCAGGGAGGTGGTGGCAGAGAGAGGTTTCACTGTATACCCTAAATGCGACAAAACTATGGGGAATCGCGTCTCATTTAGGCACAATAACCTTGCATATTACATACGCCATGCTGAGCTCACATGGAAATATAAGTAGAGATATTATTACGTAAGCCACGCTGAAATATAGGAGTAGATTACTTTAAACTGGTATAAATCAAAAACTATTTAATATTTTTACATGAAAATTTCAAAGGTTTGAACTACTCATAAAAACAGCTCAAATGCCGTAAAGCGCGTAAAAATCCGATAATTACACATTGCTGTAGCCCTGTCAACAGATTTGGTCGGAACAAGAATTTAAAAAGTGCAAAAAACAGCACTTTTAAAATCGCATTTACTAAAAACCTATTCGCCGGATTCCACTTTACTTTCGTTTTTTGAGTCACGTGGCACGCCCCATTCCATAGGAACAAGAATTTTGTTTCTATCATAAATAGTTCTCGAGCTACAGATGTGTCAAAATCCTGTTTTGGTCAGTCCGGAAAATATAAACTAGACAGAGTACTAAAAAAAAAATTACAAAATCATTTGGCATCAATTGGCGGAAATTCCTTTCATTTACGGTTCATTGCACTGTTGTTTCTTTTGCTTGGCGAGAAACTCTGTCGAGATTCTATGATATATTTTAGCTTTTTATTTTATTTTAAAAAATTCAAAAAGTCGCCGAGTCTTTATAAGTTACTGTTTCTTTTGCTTGCAGTGTGTGGTTATTGCAATGACTTAAAAAGCAATAACAATATCAGTATTAATGCTAGTAGACATGGTAAATTCGAAATATATTTTACAATTAAATTTGCGTTAAAGGAAGGAGACATACAAAAATTTGGGAATATATTGTTAAGATATTTTACTACCCATTACGCTTATTAAAAAGTTGCAGTAAAAAACTAAAACAAAAGAAAAAAATCCCTGCCGGCTCGGCCTACAGGCGCAGGTAGATTTCGAAGTTAAGTATCAATTTAAAGAACAAAAACTAAATCATGATTAGAGATAAACCCACTTTAACAATTTTATCCGGCCACTTTTGACGAGTTTTTAAATTCATTTTTATACATGAGCTGGTTTTATCAGAATCATGTTAAGGCGGTATTAAAAAAAATATTTTTCAATGCTCAACAACACAAAAATTTCAGAAACATTTTCAGATTCATCTTCAAAAGAAAAAACATGAAACTTGCTGAAGGGATTTTTTGGAGAGGTTTATAATCGACCTGTGTTTTTAATTTTCGTTCTATTAATTAGAGCTTATTTTACAAACAATTATTTTCTCAGAAATACATTTTTCCAGCACTATCGCTTCGGGAAATTCGGTTCAAAATGCTCACTTTGAGAGCATTTTTTGAAATATATTCTGCCTTTATCAAAAAATCGACAAATACGGCGCATTACATAGTTTATGAATAAGAGAACCTGCCATTTGGATGCGTTTGAGAGCAAAAATGAATTTAAAAATGAGTCATAAAATAAGCAGTTTCGATTTGAGTACAACCTTAATACGATGATTTTTCTTCAACCGCTATGTATTTGAATTTGTTTTTTTCTGTACGAATTGGTCCTACCAAAATCTTGTCAATATGAAAGTTGTAGGTAATATTGAGAAGATTTATAATAAATTTAATTGAATTTGATATCTTGAGAATTGACGAAGTTATGAATTTTTTTCTCCAAAAACACTATTTTTGGAGCCCTTTGAACCCATTTTTAATTTCATCAAAAATCTGTCATACATAAATTTTTGGCCCTTTTTTAGAAGAAATAATAAATTTAAACTGTTCGATATGTATTGTAATTTAGAATTTATGGGTGTTTTTCGGTTTCCACAAAACCCCACCCTATTTCTACCCCCTTGGTCCGATTTTGCCCATTAACGAATTTGACCGAGATTTTACTCCCCATGATTTTATGTGTAAGTTTGGAAGACATTTTTACAGAATTATGGAAGTTATCGTGCCCAAAAAATGATATGTATCACTATATATATACTTATATAGATAGATAGACAGGTAAAGTTTGTAACTGAAGATGGTTTTGGGTTCTCGGGGTCATGATCGGTGTAGATCTGCAAAAAATTTTCAGAAATTCCAACATAGGGTAGATCGCAATAGGTAGTATTTCATACGAAATGTACCTTATAAATATAAATGAAAATTTTGATTGGACGAATATTTCTTTTATCATATCTAAGGATTCTTTATAAGCCCGTTTCACTAATGCAATGTTTAATTTCTTCTTTACGAAATCCTTTCTTATAATGTAAAGTGTCTATCTATTTGTACTTTCCAAAGAGATAGTGTTGTTATTCTGATTTCTATGTATTTGCGCGTGTGTACACTGTCAGAAAAATTTGTGTTTGCACACTAAATTATTCGTCATTTTTAAACAAATAATTTCCTTTCTCCTAGAAAAAATGCTTTTTCCGTTAATTAGTCTCAGAAGTCTGAAAGAGAGAAAAATTACGTTTATTTTTTGCACACATGCATATTGGTGGTATTAATACCAAAGTTCGAAATTTTTTTTAAATGAAAAACCGAAAATTCAATAAATTAAAATTTCTAATTTATTTTAAAACAAAAAAACAAAAATGAGCCTTTCGAATTTAATAAAGTAGCAATTTTCTCAATCATTTAAACATATTTGCAATTTTTTTAGAGTAAAAAATATTCGCATGAAAAATATATTCTAAACGAAGACATTTAAAAAACATATAGTAGTTCAATCGAGTTAAAAAAAAAGTCGATTATTCAAATAAGCAAACATTTCTTCTCGAATTTAATTCAAAATATAATATTCATGATTTATATCTATCAAATTATGTCTTATTAAAAATGTTTAACATGAAAAATTTTTTATGCTCTATTATTCCATAAGTAAAAATAGCAAATAAAGCCTTTGTGCAGCAATATTAAAAAGCAGAAAAACCAACGTTTAAAATGCACAAATAATACATGAAAAGCAGCAAACAGCTGTTTCAAATCTACTAGCGAGATTCTTTTTCAGTGCAAGTAGGGAAAAGGGAACAGCGTGCTAGAAACAGCGTTTGGCTCAGCCTTGCTTTTTCTAGCACGCTGTTCCTTTTCCCCTATCATGCACTGAAGAAGAATTTCGCTAGTAGATTCGAAACAGCTGTTTGCTGCTTTTCATGTATTATTTGTGCATTTTAAACGTTGGTTTTTCTACTTTTTAATATTCCATAAGTGTTAAAACACCAACCATTATTTCATAATTGCGAAATGTCCCTGCAATTAAGTTTAAACGTGCGAGCGTTCTGAACAATAAATATAACAAGCCTTACCAATCCCCCGTTTGAAGAAAACACGTATCTTCATTTTAAACTCGCTGTCTACCAAGTGCTCGCTGGCCGTATGATTAAGATGCCCGATTGGTAACGCGCGGTCTCAGGTTCAAAACCAAGTGGGTCCACGGAAGAGAAAGAGACGTATTTAAAAAAAAAAAAAAACCCTTTTTTCAGATAACTGAAATTGTTTGTTATAGAACGAAAAATAAAAGAACGGAAATTTCTTCAATTCTCCGATTTATATCGGCAGCAGTGCTGCCAGGAATATTATCGTGAATTGAAGAAAGTACGTCCAAGTGTGTGTGTGTGTGAGAGAGAACGCGAGTACCTCTAAAAGGTACTTCAAATTAAGCTTTCATTTGGAACGTATGTTATAAACCACCCTTGCAAGAAATTTATAAATTTTCGCACAAATTTGACAATGGATAAAGTACTTCATCGATGTTTAAAACATTTGAAAATTGAATCTACTGGAAAAACAAGTAAAGAAATGTGGCAGAATATAAGTGGCGATTATTATTGCTGCGATATAATCAAGATTGTGATTTTCAGGAGAGGTCCAGCTTTCGAATTTAAGCGATTCCATTGTGTAAAAAAATTATTTATTTATTTATTCATGTTTACTTTCTGGACGCATATAACAGACTTCGGCGCAGTCAATTCAGACTTTTATAGGGAAAATCAAATATATTAAGTGTGCCACTACAATTTAACTTAAAACTCTATTTGCAAAGACTTGCACAAAAATGTAATTTTAAGTTTTTATATTATAGGGAAATAAATTAACTTAATGAAAAATCAATGAGTTTTCTTAAGTACTACCTTAAACACGATAATTGAATACATCAAAGTTATTAAAGAAGTTGTTAATTTAATCTATGATAATAATCTTTAATGTTTAATCATTAACCCGATAAAAAAAAATACATTTTATGAACAATGTAAGATTTTCTGGTTTATGGGAATGCACGCATTATAAATGAGATAATTTTACTTTTATTTTTCAAATCTTCAGTTGTACTTTTAACATTTTTAAGAATCAGAGATTTATAGCATACTCAATTAAGATAATACGGCAAGTGCCATTATCTACGATTAAATTAAAGCATTTTTCGTTAACAGAAATTTGTTAATTTTTCTTTTCATTTCTTTTAATGAAATGATTTTTAATTTTTAACGTTATTTTAAAATGCGTTTCGGCTCAGAATTTAATTTGAAACCTAATTTTGATACATTGAAATCACAAAAATCTTTTTAAATATAGATGTGTATTTGAAGCTTTCACTTGCAGATTACATTAATTACTGTTCTTTACTTTTTATCGTTTTTTATACAAATGTATCTGAATCACATTTATCAGCTGATCGCAAAGAACTTTGTTTCTACTTATATCTAAGCAAGAGTTTGTATTATACATTGAATATTAGTAAAGCTTTTAATTGGTAATATATAGAGTGTCACAAAATTATTTTTACACATTTCACGGCACAAATCATGAGAAAATGATTGGTCGTAACTCACGCTCTAGAGGGCGCAAATATGATTTTTAAAAAATATAAATACATTCATGTTTGTGAAAATTGCAACACCATGAAGGAAGGACGCAATTGCGCTGAAAATTTCAGAGAATGCAAAATATAGTGTGTTATGCAAATGATTTCAATTTCAAAGTCACCATATATGCGTGGGCTGATCAGCGCCCCCTGGTCTGCTGCCTAAACCGTATAAATAGAGGGCTTTAGCGGCTGGTTTAAATTTCTATATAGTTATCTGCTAGAGGTAAACGTTAGGTGAGACGTAACTATGTCTCTTCGACGAAAGAGGTCGACATTTCAACAGCTGGCGGAGTTTGAACGGGGGAAAATCATCGGCCTGCGTGAAGAAGGATTTTCCTATCATGCAATAGCAGGTCGTGTGCAGCGTAGCAGCAGCAGAGTGATCTGAGTTTGGAAGCAGTGGACTGACAAGGATAGGACAACTCGGAAATATGGGAATATGGAAACGGACCCCGAAGAGTGACGCCAACGCACGATGGTAGACATGTGGTTCGCATGGTGCTGATGAACCGTACACTTTCATCTAGACAGTTGGCAGCACATTGGTTAACTGCTACATGTGCATCAGAGTCTGCTCCGCCAATTCGTTGACGTCTTCTGCACCGTGGGCTGCGTGCACAAACTCCTTTATACAGGATTTCCCTCACTCAAAACGAACAACGCCTGCGGTTGCAAGGGCTCATGAACATAGAGACTGGCGAACAGATTGGCAAAAAGTGGTATTTTCTGACGTATCTCGCTTTAATTTGTGATACCATTATGGCCGCATTCGTGTTAGACGCCAAGTAGGTGAACGCCAATGTTATTAAACATATAGTCATATTAGACATATTAGGTCTAATAACCTTGGGTGAACGCCACCTTCTGGAGTGCATTATTGAACGTCATGGAGGACGAACACCCGGAGGTGTGGTCTGGGGTGCGATTGCATATCATGAACGATCCCAGCTGTTACGAATTTTGGATATTCTGAACAGCAACAAGTGTATCAGTGAAGTGTTGGAGCCCGAAGTCGTTTCTTTCCTTCAAGGCATTCATGTAGCTATATTTCAACAAGATAATGCAAGCTCACGTGTTGCAAGGAATGCTCAAGACTTCTTGTCAACAGAAAACATACGGCGTATTCCATGGACTGCATGTTCGCCGGATATGTCGCCTATTTAAAATGTCTGGGATTTCGTTGATCGACGTCTAGCTCATGAACCTCGTCCTACAGCTTCAACAGATGAACTTTGAGCACGTATACAAAAAATAAGGAATGCTCTTCCCCAGGCAGACATTCAAAATCTGTTAGAGTCCATGCCACGTCGTATAGCAGCACTTATTGCAGCGCATGGTGGCTACGCCAAACACTCACTTCGGACACCTAATACTTTTTTTGCTTTAAAAATGTGCTCGAAACTGCGGTAAAGAAGAACTGATTGAGGTGTATTCGGTTTACCCTGCCAACGATGGAAACGCGAAATGGTGTTACATCACATTGTTAAAAAGTAATTTCTTGAATCACACGTGAAGCATGAAAGATCTTTGGTTTACGGCACCATTTCTACAGGGTTTTTTTTTTTTAATCTCCATTTATATTTTTTAATCTTAAAGATCAGTTTGTGATTAAAAAAATGGGTGTTGAGTTTTGAAATTATTGAAATATTATTACTGTAGCCCTAAACGTGAGATCTCGCTTGTTCTTGTTTACTTCATTCTCGAGCTCATATAATAAAATAGCAACATACCAATTGACAACTAGTTTCCCTGAACATGATCACCAAGTGCTCATATAGTGATAATTTTTTTTTACACATAAACACCCTGCATCCTGCATGTTCACAACAGATCTTTGTTGAAATTTTCAACTTCAAAGCTATTATACAACTGCAGAAATATTTTTCTTTTTAATTTTGTTGTGTGTTTTTTGCGAACAAAATGAAATCAATTAAATGAAAAACGCACTAAGATCTAAAATTAAGTAAAATAATAATAATAACAGACATCCTTAACTCAACAAAGTCTATTTTTTTTATATAGTAGAAACAAAATAAATGAAGTTCATACAGTATAGTAAGTTAAATCAGGTAAAAATTTTCTTCTACGTCTTTTCACCATCCCCTTCTCTTCAAGCATGATAGGTAAGAATAATTTTCCAATCTTCTATTATTTTATTTCTCTCAAATTTTATAATAATTATATAGAAGTTGTTTTCGTATGATAATCCAATCTAATATATCCAAAATTTTAATAAAATAAATAACCGTTTTTTCTACGTAATCTCACAATTATGTTTATGGCAAAATATTCCGTGTGAAATACGTCATTATATGACGTATGACGTACAAATGAACACACTTTCCCTACTAAATTAACACAGTAAGAAAACAAATTAGAGGCACATCCAAAGAAAATTATGTTTTCTCTGAAAATATATGATTAAAAGTTACATAAATTCCTTTTAAAGCTTAATTTTTGTATCGGTTTTTCTTTCAAATTCGAACACCATACCATTATCAATTTTACAACTTCCTTTTTTTTTTGGAAAATCGCGAATTTTGATTTAAAAGCGAGAATAGGTTTCATTTACGTTTAGTCTGTTAATATATTTGAAAACGGATAATATCTCCGCAATAATACCCGGGCTGCAAAACCAGTCTTTACTATATGTGACAAATAAAATAAAATAAATGCAGTTTAAACAGTATATTAAATTAGATCAAATATAATTTTCTTCCCTGATTTTTCTCCTTTCTTCCTTTTCCTATTCTTTTTCAAGCAAGATTTTTACAAATATTCATATATTTTATTATCTATTTCTTAAAAACTTTTTAATAATTATATGCACAATTTTTTCATATAATCATCTCATCCAATACTTAAAAAATGAGAATAAGGTAAATGTTTAATTTTTTTCGAAGTAATCGCACAATATTTCGCATGACAAAATATTTTTCCTTGAAATATATCCTTACTTTCGAAAAATTAACAGACATTTCCCAATAATTTACCCTGTAAGAAAATAAATGAGACGCAGATCAAAAGAAAATGATGTTTACTCTGAAAAGATATGCTTAAAAGCTAGATAAATTCCTTTTAAAGCTTAACTTTTGTTAACTCTTTTTTCTTTTCGAAATTGAACAATATTCCAGTATCAGTTTTGAATTCCCTGTTTTGGAAAATCGTTAATTTTGATTTAAAAGAGGGAATAGATTTCCTTTATGCTTAGCCTGTTAATATATTTGCAAAAGGATAATAGTATCTACGTCAATAATACCTGGGTTGAAAAATTGGTTAAAATTTTTATTTAGCTGCTTGTATCTTCACTTTCTTTTTAATTTAATCTGGTTTCATTTATTTTCTGGTATTTTTTAGTCTCTATATATTGGACAGAGAATTTTCATTTCAGATGATAAATGGGTTTTCAATTGAACAAAAACACTTTCTTTTTTAAATTTTCACTCAGTGTTTGTCAACGAAAGTCAATTCAATTGTAACTTAATAGAGTCATCTTTGCTAAAAGTAGTACAATGTTAATCACGTTATGTGATTTTATATATTAGAATCTGACTGCATGTATGAATTTCCACATATTATTCTTTTAGAGCATGAAAAATTGCAATCTAAAACAAAGATAAATCATTCTTATGGATCCGAGTATGTTATAATAGATCTCGAAACTTGGAAATTTTAAATAATTTCCGATATATTGTACTAATTTAAGCGTTTTAAGAGAAATTCTATTATATATCCGAATGTTGGCAATAAAGTTATTCCAATATTGTCTAAAAATAAGATTGAAATGGAAATAGTAGTAGTTATTACATATTTATTGATGCAATCTTCTCATTAATTATTTTTGTTTGAATAAATAAAATTTTTAATTATTCCCAGGAATTGTCCCCAATATAACACTAAATGTGAAATGTTTCCTGGGGTGTAAATAGCATTTTTCGATGATATTTTAATTGATAAAACTGTAATATTTTCCTATAATTGCTCAAAACGACCTCATTACAGGTATTTCATTTCACCTGTTCTGAGATTACTCAAAAGGGAAAAAATAAAAAATTCTTTATCCTATCAATACTGTCAGTGAAAACTTATTTTCATTGAGATAATTGCTACATTTTAATATAATTGCAGAAGAATTACCTGATTTTCAAATTGTTGCTGTCATACGTTACATTTACGTGTTCATTAATTATCATTTTCATCTACTGTAAGAAATTTTCGAAAAATAATATTATGAATCTTTCCCAAATATATATTAATACCAAGTAACCAAGAAAGTTCGTGCGGTTTTCATCAGCCATAAAAAACGAGCCACAAAAGTATTAAACACTTATTTTATTCTCCGAAATAATCACCATTGGCTTCAGTTACATGTTCGCAACGAGACACAAGCTTATAAATATATATATATTTTTTTAATTTCTTTTTTAAGAGTTCAAGAATTGTGTTATAGCCTTTCTGACATCGAACAGTTGTTACAACAGGTCGTTATCCATAGCCAAAAACTGGTAATAGTCCGATGGTCTAATGGAAAGTAAGGTGGTTGCGGCCTTTCTTCCCAACCAAGTGTTTTCATCACGTCTCTGGTCACTTTATTCGTATGAGGTCTGGCATTATCGTGGAGAAGAACTCCTCTCCTGTTGACCAGAGGTGGCTGCTTTTGGAGCAAAGCAACTGAATTCCTTTGCAACTGCGACGAGTAACATCGGCTGTGATGCTTTTCGGCTTCATAAGAATTCATAGTGAACTATACCAGAGCTAGTCCACCGAACACATAGCATTATCTTTTTTTACGAATGTCCGGTTTGGTGCCCAATGAGACGGAACCCGATGTCGACCAATGATGTTTTTCCTTTCGGTTATTATAAATTACCTATTTTTCGACGCATGACAATATTTGATCCGGGAACCAAGCTTTGTTGTGGCGCGACAGCAATGACAAGCAGATCTTCAACCGTTGGAGCTTCTTTTCCACGGACAGAATAAGAGGTATCCACTTACTGAGGCCCCACCAGTGGCCGAGAGGTTCTGCTCTCGAAGCTGGTAGACGGGAGGTGCTGGGTTCGACCCCAATCGCGCCCGTCGGCCTAATCGTTCGGAGTTTTCGTGGTTTTCTTCGAACCTTGGATTTCCAAGCGTTAATACGGGTTAGGTTCCCTTACTAAGACCCCCACGAAGGGCACTCCCCCTGGGCCTATATCCCTCGTGCAGATAATTGGCTGTCATAAATACAACCAACCAACCACTTACTGAGTTTCCACGTCATCCCACTCTTAGGCAGATACGATTGGATGATTTCCTGAGATACTCCAATACCTGTATGCAAGCTCCTGGCAGGTTGGATCAAGATTCTGCTTGATTTCCTCCTCCAGCTGGACTTTGTAAAGTATGGATGAAGGCCAACGAGGCCCTCGTTTTCGGTCGAAAATAGGCTAAACTACTTTTGAGCGCTCCGTTCACTCACAGAAGTCTGTCCAAGCGCGGAGCATAGTCTTCTAGCGGCATCTGCAGGTTTCTTTCCTAATTTGGACTCGTAAATCAAAATAGGCCTCAAAATCTCCTTTGTCAACGACATGTTCTTTGTCCATAAGATTGTACCACCTATAAAACTGATAGCGAAACATGCGACGCGTTGAACAATTCTCTACTGAATGACGTTTGAAGGCAATGTACAGATATGACGTCATACGAATCAGTCTGACCACATCTTCTCTACAAATGTAACTGCTCACAAAAACCGCACGAACTTTCTTCGTTACCTGTTAGAAGAAAGATGTCTGTGTATTGGCGATGACTAGGGAAATCTGCAGCATGTAGTAGTCTCAAAATTTGAATGGGAATAGACGAAGGAAGGTGGAAATGAACCTGAGGCTCAGATTTTTCTAATTTTGATAATTAATCAGAATACTAAATGAAAACCACAATGAACATGCCAAAATTGCACCCTATCGCATGTTGTCTGGCCAGAAACAGCATTTACAAATTTCCTCCTGCATAGAATAAGAAAGCGTGTAAAAACGCTCTGGGTTATTTATTTATTTATTTGCATTTCACATATTTTGAAAATGTCGCATCCATTCTCCACGTCGAAAAAAAATAAATGCTTATTCTGGTACATTTGCCTTTCTAACGATGACTTTGTTAAAAAAATATATTAACAGTTACCGTTTCAAAAAATATATTTCCAAACGTCGAGTTCGTGGTATTGTTTCTTATGCCAAATGCGCATTCTCCCGCCTGATCCGAATACAACAAAGGTTCCTTTATTTTTAAAGGTCTTTATTTTAAAAAAATATATATATATTCATAATGTAAGAAATTAAATCGGAAATCACAAAATGTGGAACATATAATTCGTTTATGGAGAGAATTTCTTTTAAAAATATAGAATCATACAATTTCGATAGTGTATGCTGCCGAAGGCCCCTAAATCTAGATTCTTTTCGATAAAAAGTATTAAATTCATACAGATTAGAGGGTGTACGTTTCCGATGCAGTGGGGCCCCAAGTTTTGTTTGTTTGGAAAGATTTTCGTTTAAAAATATAAAATTATACAACTGGGCGGGAGTATTCAGCTGAAAGCGATAAGGCTCACAATATTAGGTTTATTTGGAGATATTTTTGTTTAAAAATATAAAATCATTCAACATCGATTTTATGTATATTTAAAATTATTATCACGGGCATTGTCATTGCCGAATGTTCATCTAGTGTGAAATAAAATTACATTTCTTGCAATGCAAATGCAAAATATCGGGTCGCCTCTCAGTTGTTTAATTGTTAATATCCGACTCAAATATAAAGAAATTAAACTTATTTCCCATCTTTTTCTAATATATTATTAGCTCAATTTATTACAGACTGTTTAAAAATATAACCCGATAACAAATGACAATGACTTTGTTGTAAACAATGATTGGGAGAAATATTTGAAACACTTCACAGGAATTAAAAAAAAATGAAGTTTTGTTTGCGTATTTCGTAACTGTTCTAAGTGGCACTTTTTAGACCCATAAAACATCCAGAAGGGGGTCTATTTCATGCCAGATAGAAGTTTGTTTGCATAGACTCTGATGCCAGTGTCTCTGTGTGTACCTTCAGTTCATTCACTGTAGTTTTCAAATAAGGTACAGTCGTGGAAAAAAAAAGTAAACACCCCCTACTAACTCCTCAACAAATTATCGTAGAAGAAAGCTACTGGTAACGAACGATTGGAAATAAAGTCTACTTTTAAGTGATGTATATAAAATTTGCTTAGGGGGCCATCTACATATTAAAACGAAACATAACTTTGTTTTTTTTCAATAGCAGTACACAATTCTGACAGCATAAATGAACTCAACACCCTTCAATTAGTCTAAAAACAAATTTTTACGCAATTCGTACCATAAGTTTCCGAGAAATTAATTATTTTAAAACGAGCGTATTTTAAGGGCTGTATCCAATCTGAAGTTCGGTTTTCGATTGTTGACCGAGAGAGCTCCCTTCTTGATCAAGGCACCTTAAGCAGTCAATTAAGCCTGTTAGATTACAGGATAGCATAAGAAATTTCAAAATGTTCAGTCACTTGTATTGTAGACGGCCCCTTAAAACATCATTTTGCCGTTTTTTAAGCATAATTTGAAAACTACTTGGTAGAAAAATGTGGAATTTTGGATTTCCATAAAGCAGGACTTAATAAATCTGAATCCATCAAAAAAATTGTAGGTTGCAATTCATATTCTTTTTTAAATATTAATTTCATAATTTATAATTCATATCAGAAAATTATAAAAATTGCAAATTCAACGTATTTATGCTTGGGTATATTAGTATTATTCCTACGCAAAAAAAAAAAAAAAAAAAAAAAATAGAACATTAGGATTATAATTTCAGAAGTTATAAATAAAAATATGAAAATGTAATTTAACATTGGATGCACTAAATTTTGAATGTTTATAATTCAAAAACGTATCATTCAAATGACTTGAAATTTGGTGTCTGGGCATAGTTTGAACGAAAGATTTGAAATATCTCATTAAAATTGGGTATTGCCATTGAAAAAAATAAAGTTTGGATTCGTTTTAATATCTAGATGGCCCCCTAAGCAAATTTTATATACGTCATTTAAAAGTAGACTTTATTTCCAATCGTTCGGTACCAGTAACTTTCATCTACGATAATTTGTTGTAGAGTTAGTATGGGGTGTTTACTTTTTTTTTTCCACGACTGTACATCCGCATAGAAAACAGTCAGAAAGATGCACAGTGAATTCACAATATCTGGCATAAAATGGAAAATCATTTTCTGTGTGATCTTTTCTGGATGTTTTTTGTATGACTAATAGAAACCATAGAGAACAGTTATAAAGTACACACACATAAAAAAAAAAAAAAACTTTGAGTTCCCTTCTGTATTGTGCTTAGAGCATTTCTTTCGATCATTTTTAGAATGAAGTTACAGTTATATGTAATCAGTTCAATATTTTGTAAATATCCTGTAGTGATGTTAGTGATTTAATTTTATAAAAAGAACTTACTTGGAAATTCTGCCTTTTGTCAAGTATGCCGCTGAAATATGCCCATCGGTAAACCATTACTGTGTGACACGACATTCTTCGGTATTTTAACATTACATCTATTTTCTGTATTTCAATAAATGAGTTTTTTGTTTAATTTTTAACTAAGATTTATAATTATTTTTCGATTATTCATTACACAATAATTGTTAAATAAAATACAATAAGAGTTTGGCTGCAATATGTCAGAGAACTACAACCTGATTAAAATAAGTGTTTTAAAATTTAACTTTAGAATGTGAATTACAGTTAATGTTTCATAATCCTGTTAACTGGTAATTAAATTGAAGTTTATTTCAAAAACACTTTCCTCGTATAATTTGATTCTTTCAGGAGAGAAGTAAAAATCTGATCAATGAAATGGTCATAAATTCATTCATTTTTCATCATTAGACTGGGTATTTGTATAAATTTACATTTTCTTCCGTGAGAAATTTCAGTGAATTGTTGACTAAGGCTGAGCATTCTTTAAAATGGGAAATAAAAAATAAATAGAATCCATTCATTTATAGTATTGTCTTGGCTTTTAATAGTTTATTGTATAAATTATAAATAAATTACATAGATAATATAAAACATTAATTATAATCTTATAATAATCGGAATTAGTTATAATAATTAATAGTAAACTATTCCTACATACCATTTAAAATTTAGAACAGCCCTTTTTCGCCATTTAATTTCTGATTTAAGAGGTTTATGTCACATGATTTTGTAGTTCATGTTGATTTTATTCAGTGCATAAGACAAATAAATTTATGAGGTATTCAAATACAAATCCCCATACCACTGCTTTTAATAATTATTATTTTATGAATCACAAAAAATATAAGCAAAAATACTGCCATACGCATAGAGGATTAAATTCAACTGTTTATCTTAATCACCAAGATCTTCTGACTTATTTAATTTTGTTTAAATGTGTAGTTCGTTAGATTAAAAATATGTTACGAATTCAAATTTTCCAACTGAGCGAAGAAAGTACAAGCTGGTACTAAACCCAGAACCTTTGACTTACATTGCTCTACTGTTTCAGTTACTTGGGCTGACAATGGGTGAGAAAATTTCGCTCAGATAACCTTATTGGCAATAAATGATTGAGTTATGATTGAGTTCAAAATAGTAGTATATACGTACTCATCGTTTAAATGGAGTTACATTACCTGCGACTTATTCTGTTGAGTTGTCGAGATGGCAGACCAAATGTTATCGCCAATAAGGCTATTTGAGCGAAATATACTCGTCGGTTATCAGCCCAAGTAGCTCAAACGGTAAAGCAGTGATAATGTATGTCAAAGTTTCTGTGTTCGAGTCCCGCCTTGGGCATTTTTTTCGGCTCAATTGTAAAAATTCAATTCGTATTATAACTTTACCAATCATTATGACTGAGTTAAAAATAATATAATAAAAATGTTTTTTTTTCTTTTTCTCACACTGTGACTGCATGAACCATCCAATTTTATAATTGCAGAATTTTTCACTGGAAGCCGAACCGAAATGTTCATTTATAACTTTAACATTAATTAAGATATATTAACCAATTTTTCAGCAGCTTTATCTATTTTTATGGGCTATCGTAAGGCATCGTCAAAAATGCAGAAGTAGCAATATCCACGTACAAAGAAATCTGAGGCAGCCACTTCATATTTCGTAATGTACTTCACAATATATACGATGTTACTAAACAAATTGGTATATAATTCTAGCACTTCTTATAATGTCATCACATATCACACAAAGCAAAGCATTTCTGTTGATTTTATTTTCAATGTCTCATTACCGTTGAAGCTCTAAACTAAATGTTGAATTCAGCTTCAATCAGATGTCCTGTATTTTTGATTAAGTACGCGAATCCCAACTCTATGCAGATATGTAATTTTACTTCATTGCGTACACCTGATTCGCTGTTTTATTTTTACCATATACTATAGAATAACCTTATATGCTTCAAAAAACTGCTCCAACATACACTTTACTTTTATTTCTAATATGAAGATTTAAAATAACCTTATTAAAAGCTTTTTTTCACACTCACTTAACAAATTCTACGAAGTTATATAATATGATGCATGAAATTTAAAAAGCTCGAAAAGTAAAATCGCTCAAATCTTTTCAAAAATTCATTTATTTTGAATGCATAATTTCACAAGAATCTGATCTCTAAATATAGTCTTAAGGAAAAGCTTTCAACTTTTAAAATAACAAAAAGAACAATTATTAAATTTATTCTTCATTATTTATTGTGGCGCATTTGAAGGAATCAAAAGTTACTTATTTATATATGGGGCATTCTCACACTCTTTTGACTTTTGGGAAAATAAATCTGGCGAAATTAAACTTGCTAAAATAACATTTTAATCTGATAGACGAATGCCTTAATGATTCAAAATAAAGAAAAAATGGCAAGCAGCGAAAATGTTTTTAGTTAACTGAGGTTTAAGTTAAACTTGCGAGTTTATTTTTCCTTACCATTTTACCTCTATAACTTTTTATTTTCTTCTAAATTTTTACTTATAATGATTTTGCATAGTACCTACAGGACATTCAAATAAGAAATAATAACAATGTAGTACTTTTAATACAGAATTTTTGTATGACATTGTCTTAAAGGGGTGTTAAAGAAGGGACGGTAAGGTTAAAAAAAAGGATGGTATTCGAAAAAAGGGACGAAATGGTAAAAAAAGGGACGGTAAGGATGAAACGGTAAGGAAAATTACCACCTATTTTTAGGAAAATCATGTTAAGACTGACCAGTATATGAAATTAAAAAAAAAAAAAAAAAAACCCACAAAAAGTGTATTAAATAAAAAATTATTATTCAGGGACATGAAAGTCAAAAGATTATGAGAATGCCCCATACATTGTTTAAAAGTATCCGTTTCCTCAAATTCGAAATAATATGTTAAAAAAAAAGCTTCTGTGACACACTCTTTATTTTTATTATTAATATGAAGATTAAAGTAGAATTTGTTTTCTCGACAACTATTATGAAGGATATCGGTGTAATATATCAAATATAGAAAGCTATAGGAGTAATTCTGAATCCCTTGAATCTATTTAAAATTCTATTTATAAAGAAACAAAAATTTCTACTTCATATATTTTCCTTAAATGACTGATATTCTAGTAACATGCTTAAAAAATTATCTAATAGACTATAATATAAATAAAAATTAAATACTACAGAGGTAATTGGAATCACTCAAACGTATTCAAAATTCCATTTATAAAGAAACAAAAATTACTACCTCATACATTTTCCTTTAAAAGACTTTATTTCCAAATAAAAGACTTAAAAAGGATCTATTACGCCATTTATTTCTATTTGTAATATGCAAGTTAAAAAAGCAATCTCTCACAGACATTGCTAAAGATGAATAATGCAGTGTATAAAATTTAAAAGACTCGAAAAGTAAAATTGAATCGCTCAAGTCTATTCAAAACTCCATTTTTTGTGAGATTCCATGCATGTGTGACTTCAGGAAAATCTTAACTCTAAATATGATCTTCTTATTCATTTCCATCGTTGTAAAAAATATAAACAGTTATTGTTATAATTTATGTTTCACCATTTAAATGTGTGATATTTGAAAGAGGCAAAACCACTTTCTCATACATTTATATTTGGAGAATATGTTTACTTGTTTTTCAAATATGTTTAAAAAACAAATTCTTGAACATACTCTTTATTTTTATTTATAATAGGAAGATTAGAAAAATATTTTTTCACTCGCCAACTTTGATGGAGGTGAATAGCATAATATATGAAATTTAAAAGGCTCGGAAACTAAAAATTGAATGGTTTACATATATTCAGAAATTCGTTTGTCCCGTATGTGGAATTTTAGGAGAATCTGAATTCTAAATATGTTCTAAGATTCGCTTCCCCCTTTTTAGATAGCACGAACAGTAAAAATTATAATTTACTTTTCACTATTTCTTGTTTCACATTTATTGGAAGCATACGCTTCCAATAAATGAAAGTACGCTCTTGTACGTTGAAAGTACGTTTGAAAGTACTGTTGAAATTACGTTTTGGCTTGAAGGACCAGTATTCTGGATTTTCAAATAATACATTTTGGAAAACACATTTTTTAGTTTTATTTCTTATGTGAATCTTAAAGATAAAATTTTTTTTCCCGTCTCCAACTTTAATTACTCTGAATAGCGTAATATATAAAATTTAAAATACTCGAGTAGTAATACTGAATCGCTTAACCCATTAGCGGCAGGCGTGATCATACAACCTTAAGATAAGTTGGATGATAAAGAAATTGCAAAAAAAAAAGTTAGTAAATGGCCCATAAACTGCATTTAAAAAAATTCAGATTTCTAAAAGAATTGTAAATAACATATTTCAATCATATTTCAATCGCCATAAATCATTTTTTATAAATGATAAAATAATTAAGTAATAAATAATTTTATTTACATTAAATGTTCAACACCCTCCTCGTTCAATATCCTTCCCCGTTAATATGTTAAATCTATTAAAAATTCCATTTATAAAGAAGCAAAATTACTTTCACTTGCATAAATTTTTGGAGGATTAATTTCTTCATAAAAAAAAGGTTTTTGTTTAAATTTCTAATATACAGATTAAAAATAGGTTTTTTCTCTCACTGATATTGATGGAATATAAAAGTGTAGTATATGACATTTAAAAGGCTAGAAAAATAAAATTGAATCACTCAAATCTTTCCAAATTTTTATTAAATTTTAAATCAATAAGTAAGCATTTTTCTTCATATATTATTTTTTGGAGGATCAGTATCCTTGATTCTCAAATGGTATGTGCAAACAACTACTCTTTGTTTCTATTTATAATGTGGAAATTAAAAACAGTTTTTTTTCCTCACTTTCATTGATGAAAGTGAAAAATTTAATGTGTGAAATTGAAAGGGCTCGTAAAGTAAAATTGAATCGCTCAAATGTATTCAAAGTTCCATCTATAGGGGAACAAAACTTACTTCTTAATACGTTATTCTACGGAGGATCGGGTACCCCATTTCACAAAAACTGCTCGTTGTTTCTATTTTAAGCATGAACATTAAAAATAGTTTTTCTCCGGCCAACATTGATGAAGGTGAATATTGTAATATATGAAATTTAAAATGCTCCAAAAGTAAAATTGAATCCCTCAAACCTATTCAGAATATAATTTTATAAGAAATAAAAAATTACTTCCTCATACATTACTCTTTGGAGAATCAGTTTCCCCTATTCTCAAATAATGTATTTAAAAACTTGCTCTTTGTTTCGATTTCTAATGTGCAGATTAAAAATAGTTTTCCTATCATCAATATTAATAAAGGTAAACATTGTTATGTATGAAATTTAAAATGCTCGAAAAGTAAAATTGAATCACTCAAATCTATTCAGAATATCATTTTATAAGAAATAAATAAATACTTCTTCATACATTACTTTTTGGAGAATCAGTATCCTCTATTCTCAAGCAATGTAATTAAAAACCTGCTCTTTGTTTAGATTTCTAATATGCAGATTAAAAATAGTTTTTCTCTCATTAATATTGATGAAGGTTAAACAGTGATATGCATGAAAGTTAAAAGGCTCAAAAAATAAAATTGAATCACTCAAATCTATTCAGAATATTATTTTATAAGAAATAAAAAATTACTTCCTCATACATTACTCTTTGAAGAATCAGTTTTCTCTATTCTCAAATAATGTAATTAAAAACCTGCTTTTTGTTTCGATTTCTAATATGCAGATTAAAAATAGTTTTTCTCTCATCAATATTGATGAAGGTAAACAGTGTTATGTATAAAAGTTAAAAGGCTCGAAAAGTAAAATTGAATTGCACAAATCCATTCAAAAATCTATTTATCGTGCATGCGGAATTTCAGGAGAATCTGAACTCTAAACATGCTCTTCAGATTCGTTTCCGCCTTTGTAAATACCAAGAACAGTGATATGTATAAAATTCTGTCGAGTATGCACAAATCAGTTACCGGCTTGGGGTATCGACGAGCTCGTTATCGGCTACTTGACGATTTCAGTGCCAGTCTACACCATCTCTTTGTCATTGATAGCTGGGGGTTCCCTTCAAACGAAATGCGTTCGGCTGCCTAGCTCTCCGTAATTACACAACTTAATCATTAGGTCTGCGAGAAGGACGTTCTACTGAAACTCATTTATTATCCCACGAAATGCTCCTGATTTTAATGACTTTAATTTTATTTTCAACTATTAATCTGTCATCTTGAACAGAGGGATAAATGAATTTACTTTTTTTTTTTTTTTTTTTTTTTTTTTAAACTTTGAAATGAGTTTTAACGAAAACGATAAAATGAAACAAAGTTGTATATTTTTTATTACAGTAAGCAGTTTACACAAAATAATAGCGAAAATTATAAAAAAATTATTTTTTCATAATTCTTCTATGGCAATCTCGTAGCTTTAAAAGACTAATTCTTAAAATTTCTAAGGGTTAGAAAACATTTATGGAGGCTGTTTTACTGCAATAGAGCTGGGATGTTATCGAAGTATTCGGTTAAATCTAAGTATCCCATAAATCTTTTAAGAATGAGTAGATACTCGTACGTTAATGTTAAATCTACAGCAGCATTCTTTACAAAGGATCAGGGTCCATAAGTCGCGTTTTTGGGTCCATGACATATGACTAAAATTCGATTATACTATACTGACTTAATTATTTCAATTTTTAATATTAGAAGATATATATTGAGCGATTTTAACAATAGTTTTTGTATTTTGTTCGGATTGATATGACTTACACAAGCTCAAAGTTCGTATAATTCGTAGTTTTGATGAAAATTATGCAATATCTGCTATTTTTATCATCAATTTACTCTCTATTTTTAATATTTTACTATGTGCGCAGCTTTGCAACACTCTTATTTTAACATATTTTGTATATTTTGATGTATTTTATAATATATGTCAAGAAGAAAGTGTTGCACGATTGCGCTCATATAAATAATAGAGGTAAAAATAGCAAAAATTGAACCTTTTAATGTTTAAAAGTGAAATAATTAAGTCAGTATAATATAATAGAATTTTAGTCTATATTTCATGGGCCAAAAATGCGGCTTATGGACCCTAATCCTTTTTTGCTTGCAATTTAATACTTTTAAATGATTTCTTTTGCATAGTAAACCTGAGTTCGATGTTTAAAGTTGTACATTTGAACATTTTCGGTTTTGGTTGCAGTTTTTTATGAGGGCAGTTTCAGTCTTGAAACGGGTTGGAACCGGTTCCGAAAATGAAAGCAACCCCATAAAAAAACTGCAACCAAAATCAGGAAAGTAAAAAAAAAAGGCCAGTTTAGATAGCCTCAGCTATCCTATGCAATATATATATATATATATATATATATATATATATATATATATAATATTCAAATAGAAATGAGAAATTTGTAAAAGTATCTTTCCCATTGGTTTAACATTTGCTTTCGAATGTTTTCGCGTGACTAGTTTAGGCTCTTAAATCGGTTGTTTAGCCATATCCTAAAATATTCTTTCCATCTTTAAATCTAAAGGCATGGCATGCATTCGTATTTTTAAATTTTCTCATAAGATCATATGTTTTTAATTTATTTTTTCTGTATACTCAACTTAAAGGATGCCCCTTACTTTTTTGCTTGAAATTATATTTCTAAAATATATGATTAATTTTATATTATACGTGTATAAATCTGAGCGAAGATGGCTAGTTATGATTATAATACTTCAAATAATATTAAGTATATATATTTTCGAAATAGTTTCTAAAAAAATTAGTAAGAGACATTCATTAAAATAATATACCGAGAAAACATGTTAAAAATATTCATTTTATGATGAGAAATTTGAAAATAAGAATGCATTTAATTCCCATAGTTTTAATTTTGGAGGCAAAAATTTGATATCTTTCTGAACAGCCTTAATGCCGAATAACTTTTTTACCTTCCCTTCAAATTTCAAAATACTGCTTTCTTTTAAAACGGCAATCGAGTGTGAGGAAGTGCCATTTTTTGAACTCATTGAGAAAGCGGTTTTAGTATTTATCAAGGCGGTTCACATTTCCCAAGTAAGGCAATTTTTGTTAATTTTATGCATTTTAAAGTCAAAAAATCTAAAATCTTAGTTGTTTAAAAAAAAAAAAGTACTTTTTTTGATCGAACAACTTTCACATTTTCTTACAAAGGCAAACGATCTTTCAGAAAATATTGTCAAGTCTGGCATTTTAAACCGAATTTCGAGACTCAAAAATTACGATATTGATTATCATGAGGGTTAGTTATAATTAAAGCTGTATCACATACACTATAAATAAAAATCGGTAATTCTACAGAACCAAAGCTACAGAAATCTATATGCTTACTAAAATTTTATCTCTACACCGTACAAAAAAATATGTAAATCTACAAAACTAGTTTTAAAAGAATCTACTAAAATTACAGTAAACTTACTAAAATTTTATCTGGAAGCCGGGGTTGCAGTTCCATAAAAAGCTCCAGGCATCCCAGTTTCCAAAATATTCGTAGTATACAGATTTTTTCATTTACGGTGCAAAAGTGTAACTGTTACATGAATTTTTGTTGTTGGCGTTACATAAAAAGTTCTAGGAATCCCAGTTTCCTAGAAAAATTTTAGTAACTTTACAGACTTTTTTTTTTTTTTTTTTTTTTTTTTACAGTGTACATATAAGAAAATGAAAAGCATCGTTCGTCATTTTTTTATGTTGAAGAGTAATGCCTGCATATTTCACGCATATCCGTTTTAAATGATTGTGTATATTGCATAGATAAGCTGGATATTTTCTTTTCTTTTGAAAACACCCTTAATATATTTTTATATTTACAAATATATTGTTGTGTGGAAATTTTCTTCGTTCAGAGGGGGGTCATAATTCCCGTGACCTCCCTTTTGGATCCGCCTTTGAGTCAGATGACGTGAAAGTCTATGGAATAACACCAAATATAGCAGTTAAACTTTATACAGGAAACAGAAAGACGAAGTATATTAGTAAATAGTTACAAATAAATGATAAAATGAATTAGTGTTGCTTTTACATTAAATGACCTAAGTGAAAACTAATATGTAAATTGGCAGGCAATATTCCCAGATGAATTAAAAGGGTTAATATCACATTTAAAGTCACATTTTTATTTTTATGCGAAAAATAAACTACGAAACAAGTCTCCTTCTAAATCTATTTAGAAATTGATGAATCATTCTTAACTGGGGTGTGATTCATGCCGGTCGAAAGCAATCGATCGAATGAAAAATCAAAATACAGTTGAATCAGGCGGCAATGAAGAAATCATCGTCGAAAAGTAAATTTCGAAAAGTATTACAACTGAAATTCTAAACAAATGGGAAGTATATTTTACATGAAGAAATATTCCAACTGCATTAACTGATATTAAAAAAAACTTTGGAACATATTTGCATGTGACAATTATATATAACAAATGTATTTTATGTAACAAATTTTTCAAAAATAAATAAATAAATGAAATAAAATAACTGGATGGATACTCTAATACTATTAAAGATTTATACATTTTTGCCGTAATAAAATTTAGTTTTCAAAAAATAAAGGTGTGGGAGGTAGGGGTAATTTGGGTCAGGTGTAATTGGGATCAGGGGCAGTTTAAAGAAAATCTGTAACAGATAAAAAAAAATTGACAATGCTAATTATGAAGTCTGACTAATATTCTACATGTGCAATTTTTTGAAGTGAAAATATATGTTCCTGTAGAAATAATCACTGTTTTCCCAGAACGAATGAAAAACGTTGTCCTTCAAAGTGAGAATGTTTTAGTTTAAAAGGTCCTGTGTAAAAAAAAAAATCTAGGAATATTGAAATATAGCTATGGATTTAAATTTAGAAAAAGTTTGTTTTTAAGAGGATATAATTACGTTTTGCAACAGACGAAGCATGATGTTAATAATCTGCATGATTGTTACCCCAGAAATAGCATTTTCGGGGTAAGTAGGATCATATAGTTTTTGGTTTAAGGGTAAATTGGGATCGCAAATTTTATTTTCTATTTAAATCTAATTGTGGTTTAGAATACTTTTTTTAATCTTTCAGTTTTCAGATCCTGTGAAATACCCCTAGTTTGGTTTACATTACTGCACATTTTGTGTTAGGAAAACATTTATTTTATAATTTTATTTTGCATTTATTCCAAATTTTAGCTTTAACTGCATGTTTTAGGCCTAATAAATTTTCCTCCTTCACAACATATGAGCCTTGACTGATCCTTTTCCCCCCATTTCATGCAATTAAAAAAATATTTTAAATTTAAAAAATTAGTTCTTTAGTAATACAACAAGGATATTAATTTCCAATAGAAATTTTTGCATTTGATTTTGTTTTGTAGGCAGAGTATAAAATATATAAACATTAAAAACCCCATAAAAAACGTTTTTTCCCAGCGTATTTATTTTTTCAATACTGTATCTCTGAGGAAAGTTGTAGTTGTAAAACCAAAAATATCATGCTGTAAAGTCCACACCGAGATTTTTTTAATCCCATTTACTGTGTATCTTGTAAGGCATGAGAGAAAATACCACTGACCCCAATTTCCGCATTTCATTGGGTAATTGGAATCAAAGAGGTATTTTTCGAAAAAGACACTTCTACCAGGTAACATGGTACATTGAAAATAATTAATTAAACATTTCAAGATACAATTACCTACTGAGTAAAATTATACATAACATTAGTATGTAGTCCACTTCATTCTCTGGCAATTAATTGTCAAAGTTCAAATTGTCAAAAAGTGATCCTAATTACCCCTACATCCCCTACTTAATCCCTATAAAATTTAATGTGTGGAATAAACTACTGATTCGTATGAAACAAAGTTCGAAATTTCGCTATGAAAGGGAAAGCAGTCATTATGTGTGGTGGTAATGACGATGATTTAATATAATTAGTATCAAATGGAAAATATTATATAATATAATTAAAAAAATCAAATTACATTTATTTTAAAATATTTAAACATTATTACGGTAGTTGGTTGTAATTATACATTAGTCTAGGAGTTGTATATATGATAACAGCTTAATTAACTATGACTCATTTACGTATATGTGTTAATAAAATTACTAATTCTGTAAGGATATCAGTTATAGGTAAGTCTGCTTTCAACGTACAATTTTCACGCTCTCTTCAGCTTCGTTTTAAAACGTTTCCACTATATGTAGTTTCTATTGTAGAAACAATGTCAATCTTTGTCGCCTGGTTTGAATAAAATACTATCGAATAGAATTATGACAAAATAAAAGAACTCCATTGAATTTCTTATTCCTATCAATTTCCAAAATTATTTTTGGATCTAATCCTTTGAATTTAAAGAAATAGTCGGGTTTGATAAATTTTCTACCGCTGAAAAGAGCTAATCTAATATCATAAAAATGAATTCATTTCAGAGAATTCACTTCAAATGCTATTTTTATCTAATATTTAATGATTTTATTCAGATCGAATAAGATTCAGATTGAATTGGAAAATTAATATTTTTCTGAATTATTCCACGTTGTAAGATGTTACTGAAATACCCCATTGATTTACAGATGGTAAAATTAATTTCTCAACGCGTGCATTTAATATGGGGGCATATTCATTCGTTACAAATATTTTCAATTACGTTTGTTATTATTTCAAATATTTTGATGATTTAAATTTAAATTGTTTTCTACGTAGCTTTACGACATAATCAAATGATATTTCTTTGTCAGTATAAATTTCATTCAACGGATACAATTAAATAAATATAAATAATACCGATTAACAAATCTTAAAAAAATGTTGTCTGTTATTTCAAAAGATGACTCATGCTTTATTTTCTATATAAACTAGTCATACACTAATGTGCACACAAAAAGTACAAACACATAACAAGCAAGCATGTTGGTTAGTATTTCGAAAAATGGAACACGTTACTTTCTCTATATAAACAGTCATACTCTAGTATATACATAAAAACTACAAACATACACGAACATACACATACGCGAAACATATTTCTTGAATTTTGCTCTTTCTCTAAAAAGATACTCAAATAAAAGTATTCATATTGTTATACATTCTGTTACAAAAAATACCAAAGTGGATTTCCATTTACACATTTGTAACGCCTTTCAACTTTAGTATTTGAGGTAGTATTTTGTTAAATATTTCTAACATATAACACGCAATATATGAATATTTTTCCATTTATGAAATTTCCTGACATTTCATCTTTCTTGGCTAAAAAGCTGCGAACCTTTCTAAAAATAAAAGGACGCGTATTAATATGTAATATTCTCATTTTAAAGTGCAACAAAACCGTCCCTAACCGGATTTCCGCTCCACACTTCCAAGTACTTCAGAACTTAAAGAACGAAACCACATCACGCATGAAGCAGTGCCTTTTAGCATTTTTGCTATTAGCAATCCTTCAAAAATTATTACTTTAGAACGCTAATAACCCTCTGAAGCAAATTACCTTTTTTCATTCATCTTCAATTGCAGTCTTTACGCTAAATCAGACAAAGCTGCGGCTCTAAGCTACTTCATGCATTCTCTGTCGATACAAATGCGTTCTTTGAGTATGCTAATTAGAACTTTAATACGATACATGAAACTCATTTTGATATTTTGAATATTAAAGAAAGAAAAAAAAAACATTGATTTTATTTTCTTTATTTTATAAAATGTCCGGTGAGGCTGTTTTTCAGCGCAGATATTCTTGTTTATTTAACGGCCACTTTTTTTTACCTTAAAGAACGAATTAATGTTTAATTTTATTATTGATTATTTAACTGCCAGTATTTTGTCGTATATATTTTTGCATTTTTTTCTCGATACATAAATTAATTCTTAACATTGCGTAGGTGTACTATTGTAACATTTCATGCATATTTTCAGTCTTCGATTACTTAATTGTTGGTGATTTTCCTTAAGTAAAGAAATATGTTATTTTATTTTCCGATTGTAGATTTAATTATCGTGATTTCATCATATCTAGCATTGCATTTTTTATAAGTAAATAAGTCCTTGTTTAAATCTTTATCTACTGACGGTACTTATAAATACCATTAAAATTACTTGTTATAAAATTCATTTAATATATCGATTAGTAGTAATACAGTTTAGAATGAGTTATAGATACATTACTTTATCTTGTTCCAAAAAGATTATTGGTTACACAAAACAAAAATATTTTTAAAAGGATTTCTTTTGCCTTTGCATCTTTTCAGCTTTCTTGGCATTGGAGGGGGGGGGGGGGATTTTTCAATTCCGAAATTCCGAAATATTTCTATATTTCTATTGTAAGAACATTATATTTGTACATTTCCTAATTCTACAAAATACTAAGAAAAATATTGAGTGGGGTTATAAAGATTTGAGTGGGGTTATAAATACTGCACAAAATCCCTATAAACTCAAATTTAATTAATCCTTCTAAATCCTTCAATCCTTCTAAAATCCTTCTAAAATGTATTAAATGATTATGTAAATCTTCTAATGTAGTTTAAACAATTCACGAAAAATGCTTTAGAAGATAAAATTTTCATGAATTCATAATTCAATACATAAAGGGTTAACAGGCGTCTTATTGAAACATTTCATACTGTAGTTTCTGACTTATTTTATGCTGTTTTTTTTCTTAAAGAAAAGATTATACGTTGAATATCTAAAAATTTTTTTTTTTTCACATGCGTACTATTCAAATATTTTATGCAGTTTTTAGTCTTTCTTCTTTTAACTGTTGATTTTTTCTCTTAAGAAAAGAATTATACATTGCTACATTCGTAAATTATTTATTTTACTGCCATTATTTGATCCTACCCTACACTGTAAAAAATGATATTACAACGCTTTTCGGATTCCTAGGTAACTCGGAAGAGGTTATTGTGCATTTTCGTATGTGGTTAAATTATATTTTCGTATGTGATTAAATTACAATTTCGTAGATTAAGAAGCCATTTTTTTTTTTTTTTTACAGTGTACTTTGCGTCTTTTAAATACATGAGTTAATCCTTCTATAATAAGCAAAACTTAATGATGAAACCTTTTATGCAGATTTCAATATTATAAAAATTTTATTTAGGTAAATATATATGCAATACTGACAGCAGTCAGAAAGATATTCATTTAAAAAATGCTAAATAAAAACTGGTGAACAATGCAATTTAAGGGATAATCTTTATTCGTGCTTTAGTTTTGTTCATCAATATATCGATTAATACATATTGATGAATTTTTAAACTTTAATAAATAACGACAAATTATTTACATGGCCTTTTGAATATCTAAAATTGCATTTTTTTATACATAAATAAATCCTTGTTTAACTTGCGCAGGCGTACCATTGAAACGTTTTACACTGTCTTCATGACATCATTCAGTTTTTTAAAAGACCGTTTGAAACTACCAAAATCGTATCATGAATCGTATGTTGAACGATGGATTGTATCATGCTTCAGAAGATGTGTCTAAAAGTGACGGTATAGATAGGTGATGTCTATATAGATCACACGCCAGCGAAAAAGACAGGCTATAGCGGTGCATTCCACTTATCTTTTTTTACAGACCGCTGGAGTCACGTGATGTTCGAATGCACCAATGCAGGTGCACGAAAAGAGCATCACGTCACTCTAGCGGTCTGTAAAAAAGACAATTGGGATGCACAGCTGTAGCCTGTCTTCTTCGTTAGCCTCGCGATCACATCTGCTATAAAAAGTACAAGGTTAGCCTAAATGATTCATCGGCTTTCAAAACACTGTGTCTTGAGAGTTTTACGACCTACAAAGACGGTAGATGTATGGCAAGATACATACACTCACCAAGTTTAAAAGCCCGCCTCATATCTTGTATGCACGCGACTTTCTCAACAGAGAACTGCGCCACATCGCTAGATAGGGTGCGCTGGTCTGGGTGACGTCCCTCTGTTGCCATAGCCTCCCAGGTCTCCAGATCTCATGCCATGTGATTTCTTCCTGTGGGGTTATGTAAATGACAAAGTTTAGCTCCCCCCAATGACAACAACTCTACAAGCATTGCAGGAACGCATCACTGCTGCTGTGACGGGCATTGACAGAAACATGCTATTGAATATATGGACGGAACTGGATTACCGTTAGGATATATGCCGGGTGACTAAGGGCGTACATATTGAACATTAGTAGTAAGTACCAGAAACTTGGTGAGTGTATATATCTTTTCATATATCACTCGTCTTTGTACGCCGTAAACTTCTAAATAAAGAGTCTTTTGAATCCCGATGAATCATTTAGGCTAACACTGTAGAATTGTGGTACTGATTTTAACCGATACATTAGTTTAAAGTTTTGCCAACGAATGTGTATTCTGAAAAGATGAGTTTAGATAGCAGAGGACATTAAAGCAACTTTAATTACGTCGGTAGTTAATATATAAATAAAAGAGCAAGGGGCGAAATGTCAATTGTCCAGTTTTCGTGAAATTTGAAATGGCAGTGCCATTTATTAGCTTGAAAAATGTACTACCAATTGACAACCTTAGATCGAGGCAAATGTTAATATTACTTTGAGAAATTCAGTTGAAGATAGTAGGTATAAAGAGGGAAGGGCAATGACAGTTTACGCGTATAAAAGAAAGAACGCTGAATAACTTTCATCTAAATACTTATGACTATCGTCGTTTTTTCTCTTGACTCTTCATACGCTTTCTTTGATTACATATATAGATAATATTATTTTTTCCGTGACAAATTCTCAAATTTAAATACAGTTACATATCTCTGTGTCGATGTAATTAGTTAAAATAGTTGAAATTTTAACGCCTTTTTTCAGAACGATACCATTATTCCTCATTGTATTACTACCTAAAATTAATTAATTAAATTAACGAATTACTAACTAAATACACTATTTCCAAATACACATTTGCTGGGTTCATGTTTAGAGCTTATGACATCGTTTGCTTGTCGAAGATGTTAATTTGGAATCCAGTTTTGTTATTAGATATTAGTAGTGGCTTGGAATTCAACTTCAGATACCGCACTATGTTTATATAGCCAATTTGGGGTTAAATAAAAGAAAATGTTTCATTTGAAATAGTATAAAATTAGCTATCCGAAACATTACTTGTTTTCTATTTTCAATCATTGGAAGTGTAGTTCTGGCTGTTTTTTGTCCAATTCTAATACCAGAAGTGTGTTTTCAGTAACCAGAAATTATTAATTAAAGGAATCAAGGAAGAAAAAGTTCAAGAGAGGTACACCCTATAGATCTGAAGAATTTGAGTTATTATTTCTAATTGATTTTTAACAATAAAAACTTTAAATGCGTTTTCTAAAAACAGGATTTTTATGAACATGCTTGAGAAAATTTTTCTGTTTCCCAAATTTATAGTTATATTTATATAAGATCGATCACCTACAATTTATGTCATGATATAAGTGTTCTGAACTATCGGTTTAAATATTTGAGACTCTCCTGAAAATTTACATCTACTTTTATAAATTAACTTACATGAATAATATGAAAAATCATCATAGGGATAATTTGAATGGGTTTTCGGAAAGGAACTTTTTTATGGAAGTTTATTAGTTATTTAGTTTATGTTATAAAAGATGGAAGATAGGGAAGTTTTTATTTTACAGCTAAAATTATAGTTCATTATATTCTTAGTAACTCAAATTGTATATTTATTGAAAAAACAAGTAAACTATTATTAATTTGATCGCGATGACTTTTAAGGTAAGTATCAAAAAGTTCCATATTTTCCATTAAAATTCTAAAATTGAAAAATATTTGCATCAAATTAATTTAACAAGTTAAACAGTTTTTTTAAATTAATTTATTTGAAACAATCACTAATATACTAATTTTCACTTTATTTAAAAAAGCAGGTGTGGAAACACAGCACGATACCTTTAGGTTGAGATTCCGATTTGTTTAACATTGTTTGCGAAAACAATGAACAAGTTATATATTATTAGACAAAAGAAAAATAGTTGAATGCCACTCATGCCAACTATATGTTAGTTACTATTTTCAAACATCCTCTACAGTTATCCATGAATCTGATTTTATTTTCACAAAATGTGTTTTTTACCCTTTTTAAAATGGGAAGAAATATATGCTTTTAACAAAAAAAGTTTAAATCTTAGTTTAATAAGTTTAAAAATTTTAATAAAATCCTTCGTGCGATTGTGTTATAAATCTAAAACTGCGAACAGTTGCGTATAGTTTATTTTTATTATCACAATATGTGTACGTTTAATATTTTTAAGTCCTAAAATAAATTAGATCTTACTGATGTACTTACTAGTGCGAAGTTTCATTAAATATGAACTTTATGACACATTGTCTAATTAAAAAATGACTATGAGCGTAAATATACGCTGCTTGTCTTAAACAAGTAATGAGTCGTAAAAGCATATACAAGTTCAAAGGATAATCAGATTTTTAAGTTATTGAATTATTAAGGTCATTGTGTTTGACGTCCCTATACTTGATTACTTTTAATGATAACCAGAAATTCACATGTTCTTTTTTTTTTATATTAACCCGGGAGAACTCGCTAGTGAGAATGCCCAATTGCTTTTCTTTTACTTTACATATAATATCAACTTTTTACATAATATCAACTTTTTTTGGTTGGCTTAGTAATTTTATTCACAAAATAGGTAAAATAATTGAAAAACATTTTGAAATTTTAATTAAAATGAAAAATGATTTAAATAAGAGTCTTAAAAAAGTACGACTGTGAGAGAAAATCTCATGCAGCGAGTTCTCCCGGGGTAAGGTCTTTGTTAAGAAAATATTGCTACAAAAAGAATAATTAAATTTATTTTTCACATAGAATTTCTACATATTATGTAATTGAGCTTTTATGTTGCCACTAGTCCTCACATCCTGAAGTAAAATATTGCAAATGTATTATTTAATTATGAAATTTAATCCCCCTTTAATTTTAATAAATCAATTAAATATTTATATTTTAATTCAAAATAAAATATTCAAGGGTTCACGCGGTTTAGATATGACGTGGATTGTGATTATTTAAGCAAACTCTAACTTTTATTAAATAAAATACAAGATTTTTTTCTAGACATCACGTAAATTACATTGTTTATGCGAACTGGCATATATTTTTATCTATGCATGCAGTAATTTCTACATATATTTATCGTGTGTATATAATTGAAATATCTAATTTAATTGTTATGTAAATTAAAAGTTAAAAAAAATTAATCGTGATTTTTGTATTGCATAATTATGCGTTAATCATGAAATTCTTTAACTTTGCATATATCGCTATGACTAATATTACCTAGTCTCACTTTGACTACGATTTAGTATTCAGTATTTATCAACTATGGGGTTCGAATCTATATTATAAACAAAAAACACGCGCGTTAGTAACGTTGACGTCAGCTTTACGATGACAACACCTGGCCAATAAATTTCGCCTTTTCTGCATTTATTTTTGACTTCATTGTACAATTTTAATTTTTACACTTTGACTAGAAAAAAGCAATGTTCTTTCAAATGCTATTTTTTTTTAATTATATCAGAATTTACAAATTTTTTTAGGGCTTTAAAAATAATATTCAAGCATGAAAATTTTGAAATATATCTCTATAGCATGCAGCCAGATTACGAAAGATTAATCTGTTTGCACTTCAAAAAATATAAATAGTCCAGCATTTAATTTTTAAATATATCTTTATAGCATGCAGCCCGATTACAAAAGATTAATCTGTTTGCACTTAAAACAATATAAATAGTATAGCATTTGTTTCCGTCTAATACTCCATAACGAAATTAAAACTTCATCAATAAATAATATAAATGAAATACAAATTTAACAGGTTTGTGTAATCGAACTACGCGCATAAACCTCTGAAATTATGAGCATTAAAAAGTCTGCTTTAATTAGCGAAATTTTTGGCGATTTCTTCAAATAGTAACTTCTGGGATAACATGAAAGTACGGATTTTAATAAATTTCAAAAAAATTATGTGAACACACTAGAAATGCTTTTCATATAAAAATGCTTTCTGGTGTTGTTGGTGAACAATCTAAAAAATTATGTCAAATGTAAAATAATTAGAATTTTGAAAACAAAAAATGGTTTTCACCAATGTTCTGTGAACCGGGAACTTCTGGTTGGATATCCTACTGTAGAATAGAAATTATTTCCTATTGTTTGTATAAATGTATACATGTTTGTATATACATGTATATATATATATATATATTGATAGATAGATATAGATTTATTTATTTACTTACGAACACTGAAAATCTTTTCCTAAACGGCGTACAGAGGATACACGACGAATTGTGAAACATTACGTTCAAATCCATTAAATTACACTTACTTAAAGTTACTTAAGCTTATGTTTTCAAAGTTTACCTACATCGGTTTGCTATTTACAAAAATGAATGATAGTTTTCTTTCAAATATTATGCGGCTATATAATTCAGCATTCGTTAATCTGATTTTCCCAAAACATTTATTATACTGTATAATACGCTACGCTTTTTCTAAACATAATTTCTCCTGCACAACGAGTTCAAAGAACAATGTTATTTTATTACTCCGAAACTTAAGTCTACAACAAATAAAATAAAAGAATGAAAATGTTTGAGAAGAAGATTACTTGAGGAAAGGGGAAAATAAAAAGGGATCATTTATTTTCAACAATTTGAGGGAACGAATTAATCGGAAAATCTTGTAATTTAAAAATGATGATGATGTAGTAGCTTTTTTTTTTTTTATCAGTTCTCATTCATTTTTCGCTCGTTCAATTTTATTTTTGTTTAGATATTTATTTTCTTTCTTTCAATGTTCGGTCTTTATAATCTCTCCCTTCATTATCGACAAATTTAAAATGGAACTCGTTTGCAATTTTAAATAGAAAGTTACATAAGAAATTCAAAGCATTCAGAATGTATAAATGACAAATAAATAAATGCAATCGCAAGCGTCTTCAAAATGACTCCTTATTATTTCCTCATTTCTGGGTAGTTACAAAGGGATAGTTTTATTCCTCAAACGAGATATATTTATTATGTTATATCAGTTGTAAAACCCGGATGTAATGGTAAGCCTGTTTTAAGCAAACTTAAACACAAAACGCGTGAATGAAAGTCTTAAACTTTATAAATATGTATTTGGCCAAGAAAACAACTTGACGTGCAAAATCCCAGATTTCAGAATACTAAATTTGTAAAATTCCTGTAAAAAACCATGTGGCTTAATAATTCAATGCACCGCATTGCATTTTCAATAACAAACAATGTGTATACAAATTTTCTGCGCATTAGCTTTGAGTTGCTGTGTGAATGGGAGCTTGAACCAACAAGTTTAATGCTGTGCTTATATTTATTGATTATTATTCAACCATATTGCATGATCATCTGGAAAATGTGCCTATGCAAAATGTCAACACGATTGTTTGGAACCGCATTCTAAATAGCAGTCTACTAGTAGCATATTTATTGTTGAGTGTGTTTGCATTTAACCACATTTTACTGCCCCTCCCCCCATTGTATTTTTTTCTACGGAAAGTGTGTTTGTTAGATCTGAGTTTGACAACTGATCAGGTAATGGTTTAAAAGTCAATTGCAATAATTTTTTTCATAGCGACAATTTCCATGAGCGACACAAGGGTATCGGTTTCAAAGAGACCGCCATAAGCTTTGAATATGCTTAAGACAGTAACAGATTGAATCATAATCTCTGTATTTTCCTACCTTCCCTCACACTCCCGCTGTGTTTATCATAACACGAAGATCCTCCTCTCCTATCCATATCCACCTGTACATAGATCTATGGCCTGTACAGAGTGATCGTTTGTCTAAGCGATTTTAAAGACAAATATAGCTTGAAACGGTAAAGGGAAATTTATTCATCCAATATTTTAATCCCGTTATCTATACAGCATTACGGAACAATGAAACTATCTAATTTTAATATAAATTTATGTATGAAACGAACCTGAAAAATAACAAGATATTTACGAGTGCAGTGCTTATTTTTGAATAATCTATTTTTAATAGTAATATTCGCCTTATTTAACTGCGGAATTTATCACATTAAAAAAAGTAGAATATTAATATTCGAAAACAGTGGACTTAAAAAACAAGCATTCATGAGAACCTTTTAATAAACCACTTCTCTTAAAATAGCATGAAAACAATCATATCGCTTCTGTATTTTCTTAAGGGGGAACTTGTTAACTTTTATGTTTGAATTTTCTTGTTAATATATATTGTTGTATGTCATACAATATACAAGGTGTCTATAAATTAGTTGGAAAATTTCGTAAGTTAAGAATTTCCGAAATATTATATCAAATTAACTAGTTGAAAGTCAGACTAGTAGTAATATCGCCGAAGTTTATTCACAGGTGGCGTTAGGTGTCATAACTGAAGCTATCGCTTAGCGAGCGGAGATGTTATTCAATGGCCACCACCATCACAAGATCATTCCCCGCTTGATTTCGGTATATGGGGTTTTATAAAGGATCAAATGTACTTAAATGTAATACTCAATTGTAGTAGTCTTCCTGCATCCATTCCTGAACTAAAATCAAGAATCTGCTCTGCAATTAGTTTGATCAAAGGAAACATGCTGACAAGTCTGTGGCAAGAAATGATTTACCGATGGGACATTTTCAGAGTGACGAAAGAAAATCACATCGAACAATTGTGATTATGGTATAGTTGAACTATTTTTCTATCTTACAACAATACGTACTTTTTTTTCTGTCAATTCTATTCAATAATCATTATTTTTTCTCAACTAATTTGTAGACACCCTGTATAACTTTTTTAATTTAATTTAAAATATATATATACAATTTATATTATATTAGTCTTTGAAAGAATTTAAGTGTTCGTTATTTCAATAAACTCATAGATATACAATAATCAATTTTATTAAATAAATTACCATTTGTGTGACCTACACAATCTAATCACAATTGTATAGAACATTCTTTTCTGGTAGTTTTAATCACTCTTCAATACATAAAATCTTTCTTCAAAAGCTACTATTCTAATGCATACCTGTCCAATCGGGTTCTTACAATTTTTGCATTTTTTACAGCCTGATGAATAAGGATCACGCAAAAAATTTGAATATCCCCTACCCTATTTTTCTTTAGCCTTACACAGAATTCAAGTGAAGCAACTTTTCGAAAAGACGTGAAAGGGCAGGATAGGAAACATTAAAAACGTATATAATTAATTATATATATACATATTTATTCAAACTAAACAAATGTCAGATATAAAAACCTTTGGATCACCAAAAACTTCTCTAAATATTTCATACCCGTTTCAGTAGGATTCAGCGTACAGTCTTCATTGCAAAATATAATAGAAATTTTACTTGAAGTATTCAATGGATAATATGAATTGGATATATTGACATTCATTGCCCAATAGAATGTCTGAAGAGAAAGGAAAACAGCCAATAGCGCAGAAAAGCAGATTGATGAAATATGTTTATTAACCAATGGAATGCAGGAAATCGAGCGGATCAACCATTACGAATATGTATAGAAAAAAGAAACTGGTAATACAAAAACGGCACATGGAAATTAAGAAAAGGGGAATTAATGTAAAATTTCCAACGATGTGAGGAAAGGGATTCCAAACAAAAAAAGTGATAAGAAGTCACGATTAATAACTTTTTTATAACCTTTATGGATGCTTCTAGAAAGTCAAATTCAAATTCGGAAGTGGGTTTACAGATAATATTCATATAAAAGATATAAATCCAAGAAAAGATTAATCTCCACGTATTTCTTTCGGCTATATATCCCCTCATCGTATCTCACACAAACGGTCTGTCGATAATTTAAAATTTATAAATTTTATATTATTCCTGATGCGTTTCATTCGTAAAAAAATAAATTGCTAGAGTGAAAACAGTTTTTCAATTATCGTTTTTCAGATTTAGGAGAAATAGATAAAACATAAATTCCAGGTTATGAACCTAAGTAATATTAAATACTATCATCTTAAATTTTGCTCTGACAAACAAATACTTTGACTTCCTTGTTCTATTGGTCTCAAGTTTCCTCCTTAAACATGTAAAGAACATATTCTTATGACTTCATCTTTTCTCATGTATCAAGTTCAGTCTAGTTTGGCCGGATATCCGTATCGTGTCAAAGTGCCAGAAGTGTCTTAGGGTACGACATATCTCTGATCCTTCATAAGTTAAGATTTCTGATCACATATCCGAGAAATAAAAAGCAAAATACACTATATTTATAAGCAAAAATAAACGTGATAGTTTTAGAAAGAAATTGTTGCTGTGAATTCTCTATATCTGTTGCAAGAACAACTACAAAAATCAATATGCATTCATATTTCTAGTAATATATTTTATTTACTTATGAAAATCTCTCTTACAGCATTCGAAAGCTATAAGAAATGCATTATTTATTGTAAAAAATGGTTTGATAATTAAATCTCTGGAATTAATTTGGAGATTAGTTTGGCAAAAGTAGATTTTCTGGATGTCTTTCGTTTTATTTACTCTTCTTTCAAAAAGGTAATGTATACACGCACGCGCAAGTAAACACACACATATATATACATATATGTATATATTGACTAACTGTTATATATAACTCTACTTAACGCAGTATACGAAATCTATTTTATTAGTATTTGAATAAAAACTTATATTTATTAAATAAAAATATCTACACGAGTTGGCGATGTCATTTTGCATCTGATAGTAGAGGAAAGACGCAAATTCCCTGTAATTATACTTTATTACACTAGTCTTAACGATTTTCGGAACAGATAAGTCAATGGCTGTTTAATAAATTAATTTCGATCTGAAACAGAAAATGTAATAAAAAATAATCTTCTAGGTTACGTTTTCTAGTTATATAACTTTAAAGATCCGTACTGTGTCACTTAATCACTCCATAATAGAACTAATTTTACATCTTAAAAAGAACAAGTCATCCTTTCGACACCAATTAACAACGCTTTAACCAAAGCATCATTCCCGCGGAATCTGTTTGAAATCCCTTAGTCTATCATTGCAGCTGAAACCATTGGCGGGTGTGGTTGTTTGTGGTAATCGTGTTAAATTCCTTGATTTCAGTGAATTCCAACACACATTCAAGATATGAAAGTTTAGTTATTGTTTATTTAACATTTTGTATAAATTCATATACCGATAAATTAGGTCACTTTGGTAAATTTTATACTTTTCTAGCAATTTCTCAGGCTTGTACTTCAAAAAAGTGATGCTGGATAGAGAACAACTGAATTAAGTTTTAGATTCAGCATTGACGAAAGCATAAAATTCAATTTTTCAGGCTTCTGCTCCGAAAATTATTTTCCATTTTTAAACGTGTGCTATGCTTGTTATAAGCAGAAAAATTGATTTAACTCTGAATACAACAAATACATTAGGTTTTTACGATGAAAAATCTTTTCGATATTTTCAGCTGTATTTACTTTCTAAATAATTGAAGCAAAAGAAAATAAACCGTCATGCTAAAAATATTCCTAACATCCCAGAGAGTTTTCTTCTTTTCCCATAGATGCTTTAAATTGCATAGTTGTGAAATTGTAAGAATAGACAATGAAAGCAAGCATAAATTTAACTGAAATTAACTGAAGACAAGACTTTCCAAACCATATAAGCGAAAATTACATTAAACAGATCTGTGCAGTTTCCCCAACAATATTAAGGTTAATTACATTGCCTGCACAGCCCTTTCTTCTGGCTGTGTAATCGAAGACTGGATTAATTAAATAAAATGTAGACAACAAGTTATATGCTTGTCTTCAATAGACTCTGTTTTCAGAGATAAACGGTGTTTCTCACTTAAGCTTCAGTTCTTTCTTTAACGTTAATAAACATTTAGTACTGAATAAGATTTTATAACTTACTCGTTGACTTTTGCCCGCTAGAATGCTAAAATCTCCACAGTATCTAAAAAATTACTCAATTGCTCCTCCAATGTTTGCTCAGACCGTTCTTTTTTATACAAATTTATTATATTGTTCCATTTTTTCAATATAAATTTATAACCAATAAAATCTACATAAATATTTGCATTATTCTCTTTATTGGAAATCTGATTGTTAGACACAATTACACCGTGGATTACGAAATTAAATATAGCCATTCCTTCAAAATTTCACATAGTAAAGTAATTCTTTCATTCAGTCACACAGGATTTCGCTTCTTAAAAATATCCTTCTTTATAAGTCTGAATTTTAATATTACAACTAAACTATGTAACTCCGACGCTCTCTCTCTCTCTTCCTATACTTTCAAACATCAAAGTAGAAGAGTCTTAATTGCTATCAATTTTTCTAATACGCTATTAGCATTTCTCATTTTTTGAAGGAAGATATACAGTGCGAAGTTTTGTTATCATAGAAAACGAAAAGATAAAGAACGTAAATTTAACGTTTGATAGTCTTCAAAAATGTTTTAAGACAATCGAAGTAAAATGTATAATCGAGAGGTATACACAGCTATGATAATACAGTGCTCGCACATTTCAAACTATGACTTTTTGAACTCGTCACATTATCAATCTATGGAGACTGTCATTTCGCTACTCCACTGTAAAATCAGCGGGAGTGATCTTTTTGTCAATTTTAAATTGTTACAAAATGGGACATATCGACATGACGGTGACTTGGATAGAATCATTTTCCACGTCATGTGACAAAATATTGTCACACAACAATAAGGGTTGAATTTCTGTATTGAAGTATTCACATTATCGTCACGGTGTTATTAGAGTTAATGATTCATCTGTTGGCAAATCGAAAAAGTCATCAGCTTATTTATATTGCAAGCAGAGTGAAGGGAACGAAGAGTTTTGGTAGCGATACCAAAAAGATGAATCAGATAAATCAGATAAATTTATGACTTTCTTCAGTTAAAAAAAATTCTATTACAAAGTTTAGTCAATTTTTAAAGTGAACGTGTTATAAAAGGATACAGTATTATAATTACCCCCATTTAGATCTATTATCTGTTATTATTTATTGAAAGTAAACAAAAAAAAATATTTCTAACAGAACAATAAAGTTGTAGAGTTTAAGTAACGATATGATTGACAATCAAATGGATATGATAGATGAATTTAAGACATGAATTAGTTAAAAGAAATCATTCTCACCCAAACAGAAAATTACAAAAATGAAAGGTACACAACTAAAAAAATGCAGCATTATAATTATTCCATATAGATCAACTTTCTCCTATTATTTAATGAAGCTTTTTAAGGTAAACCGAAAACATCATTAGTTAACTTCTTTTGCTAACAGAATAATGAAGATCTAGAGTTTGTGTAACGATATGATTGATACTCAGATGGAAAGAGAAAATTACGGGGTACAAGTGTTATAGAACGGCGAAGAAATTTTTTCCTCTTGTGGTCCATTCGTTTTCTTGTCAGATTTCAAGATATCTACCCTCTTCCTTTACTTAGTATGTCTTTTCCGATTTGGTAAAAAAAGAACAAAGTATGATTGTCTGAAGAATGAGTAGTTTTATGGGTGTTGAAAAATGGTTTTTACAAAGTTTTTGACTGCATCTCTAGTTAAGGAGGAGATATGAGGTTATTGAAAATCGATTGACAGTGAAAGTGGTATAAATTAACTTCGTGTAAGAAAATATAAGTAAAAAATGCTTTGCAAAAAGACCCTCGTAAATCAGATTGATAAATATGAAGAAATAATTAATGTGAAGTTTTATTTAAAAATACGCTTTAATGTTCGGCTTTTTGATAAATGTGAAGAAATAATGTGAAATATTATTTCAAAACACGTTTTTATATTATTTTTTTTTATGTTAGCATATCCAGGACGATTTTTCAGAAAGATTTAATCTAAAAGAATTTGTAATTTATGAACTTAAAGGGGAAAAAATCTTGCTTATCTGTGTGAAAATTCGAGTAGTTGTATGAAGTCTTTTCTTTTGTGATATACTTTTAAAAATATTTTTTTCAATATATTGTATAGTTTTATACAAGTATTTACATAAAGGTTACATTTATATATAAAAAATAACATTGACTTCTCGATACATTAAATCCATTTCTTAACTTGTAATCCAAAAATTCATTTCACATAGTGTGAAAATATTTTACCGAAATTAACGAAATATATGAAATTTATGTACATATTTTGAAGAAGAAATCTTTCAGTTTGGATATACGTGACATCCTAAAATCATAAGAATGATCAGTCACTTTTCAAGCAGAGAAAGCAACACAGTGGCGAATTTCCTCGGAATCTTTACCAAATCTCGATTTTTTTTTTTTTTTTTTTTTTTTTTTTTTTTTTTTTTTTTTTTTATGCTGCAGTCTTCTTTGAAAACAAGCTAATTGCCAGAATGGAAATTTGCGTTATTACATTGGCGGGAAAAATTAAATAAATTAACAATATAAAAACTCATGTAACGAATTCTTTTGCAGCTAAAAACATGGCACTTGCATAAGATGTTTATTTTGCCTTACCCTACATACTTTTAAACTACAGAAATTCTATTTCCGCCAAAAGGGGGAACGGTGTAGATAAAAGTTTATGCTACTCTCTGAAACATTTTCGAGAACATTAGAAAAAATTTAGAAAGGACCACTTAAGTTTAATCCCTAAATGCCACATTAGCACCAGAATTTTGGAATGAAAAATTTTCTTTTATTAAATGCGTAAATAAATTACTTATTTTCCAATAAATTCGTTTAAAATGCTGGTGTCATTCAATCATTTCAACATTTTACGAACAGAAGTACTTTGCCCTGATAGAGTTAATTTAATTAACATAAAATACCATTTTTAGTTTTTCCTTTATTTCTTTTTCACCAGTCTAAATAACTCTTCGTCTGTTCTTTTATTATGGAACTTATAGTATATATAGTGAACTTTTACGAATATCATATAGTGCAATTTTACAAATCTTGATGCAAAAATCAAACTAATTCCAGTATTAATAAATATTGGAAATGGTTTGACTTTTGCACATACAGTAGATTAGTATATTTTTTAAATAATAAAACAGTATTTTTTGTTAAAGTAGCAATTGAAATTAATCAAATTGTAAATTATAGATTACAAACTGTTTCTATTATTTATTAATTCGACTGTGAAATCCATGATGAAACACTAAAAACTCTCACCAGTATATCGTCTTACAAATGAAATCGTTATTTACAAAATATTCCTCATTATGATGGTCAGAACTTTACTTTACTGAATACGGGCGACTTAAACATATTTTTAGGACAATTATGCACAATTATCAAAGTTGTGCATAGAAAGAGTGTAAATTTTGTTTTCTGATTTTGGCCTGTGTTTCGGGAAGTTTTGCCATTTTGTGCTGCTAATTCAAGAAGGTTAGACAGAACAAATGGAATTTTCTTTAAATCAGTGTACATGTTTAAGAACCAAAGAAATCTGTATAGTTGAAAAAAGAGAAATGTCAACACCCGCACAGTTTTCTTCCCTTCCCTTTTCAATCTAGAAGTAATATTGAAATTTGAGTCATTGATTGAACTAAAAGATAAACAAATAAAAATCTGTAATAATGACACCAACAGGTAAGTCAAAAAAGAAATTCTACCGAAAACAAACAAAAATAAAGTCTTTGCTAAGACTGCAGAGGTTATTGTTTTATATCACGTGGACAACGTTTTTATTTTCTTTACATACGTAATCCAAAAATATGAATTTTATACACATAGTACGTATAAACTTTATTAAATTGACGAAACCTTTGAAATTTATTTACTTTTAAAAACAGAAAATTTCGGTTTTGTTTATAAACACGAAATGCCACAATCATAACAATGATCTGTCACTTTTCAACCAAAGAACGCTGATAATTCTTGAAGCTTAAACAGAAGAAATGAAGTTTTCTAGAAATCAATGCAGAGATTCTAGAATCAAAGCAAGATATATAGATGAAAAAAAAGAAGTGTCAACACACGCACACATTTTCTTTCCTTTCCCCTCTTCAATCTAGACTTAACAATGAAACTTTGTTTCATTGATTGAACTAGAAGGAAAACAAATAAAAACTGAAAGAATGACAGCAACAGTTAAGTTAAAAAAGATTCAATAAAAAGAAAATAGGAATTCTACCTAAAACAAAACAAAAAGGCAATCATTGCTGAGACTGGGGAGGGTTTTGTTTTATGTCTGGTGGGCAACGTTTCTATTTCCTTATATACATTTGTAGAGAAATATCATAGAATATAAATTCTTGCCCAGCGCTTTTGTGTCAAACTTAACAAGCACCAGTATATCCAGTATAAATTTCTCGTTTATAAAGTAATAACTAAAGTAATAAATTACATCAGTTTCAAAGAGCGGTACTAAAATATTTAGTTGATGTCTTCCCATATGTCTTCCAGTTCGGTTCATAAACTTTGAAGCTTTTGTATTGAACATACAGCCATCAATAGTCTCCGAAAATCACTGTTAGATTGCAAACGACGGCGCCAAAGCAAAGTAATTTATTTTATTTAATGGGATAAGTGAGAAACGACGTCGAGTGCGTAAAATGGCAGAATACATAGTTTGCCTAACTAATAACGTATCAAACTATAAAGGACAAATGGAGAAGGTTTATTTCAAACTCACACAAATTATATAGACGCAAAGCACGTAAAATTTGGAATAATGACTAGGAAAATTTGAAATGTCAAATGTGATATTGTAAGTTGAAGACTACATATAAACCTAGTCGAATTTGATAGGGGAATTAAACATCCGTTTACTATTACTGCGAAATGGAAATACTGCATTTAGAGTCAATAAAATAAATATAGAATATGTACAATATTGTAATTAAATATTTTTATTTCGAAAACACCTTATAAAGAAAAAATTACATTTTTGTAAGATGAATCTTGATTTTATTTGCCGAATTTTCAAGAAATATCCCTCCATAGCATTTTTATATGTTCTGAATTTAACACAGTATTATTTGATTTAAGGTAAATACAATCGTATTCTACAACGTCAGTGAAGCTCTATTAGTGCGCCAAAAAATACATTTTACCCTTTTTTAATGCATCATATACTTAAAAATACGTGCCTATTTTCGCGATTTTAAATGAATATTATCGTTTTAATGTTAAATTTAAGAATTACAAGCTTTATTTATTTATTTATTTATTTATTTTTTAACAAAGTGTCACCTTAAAGTGCCTTTAGATTTCTAGTAGATTCATTCCGTTCCTAATGATTATATTGCAGTTGATTTAAGTGTCATAATATTCTATATCATAAATCAAACTTCATAAATATGCGAACATGCAAAATTAAACTATAATGATAATATCTTTTAAACTAAGGATATCAAATTAGGATGAAGAGCCAGAAACTTAACTTTATTCATAATGTATCAGATTCAAGTATTCATAATGTATCAGATTAAAGAGCAAATGGTCATTAAACGTCATTTGCCTACACCATTTATATTTATTCGGATATAAATTTTCTGTTAAATCATCAAACAAACTTCATAAAAGTATATAATTAAGAATTAAAAAGAGGTAAATTATTTTTATCGATGTACTATTCAGACTGATGAAAAAAATATCCAGGAATCGAATTCAAAACTTTTGGCTTAATTTGCTAATGCTCTGTCTAATGCGCATGCTGGACCGACAACCAGCCGACGTATTTCCCTCAGACAACCTTATTAGCAATAGCATCGAGTCGTCCATGTAGAAAATTCAACAAAATAAATCGCAAGTGATGAAACTCCATTTAGCGAATGGATAGTTTTTACATTTTTATATATCATACAAAGGTAAAGATATCATACAAATCGAATTTTCTCCTGCTGTGTGAAAAAGTGTCCAAGTCGTCAGTTAAACATAAGAACTTTGGCTTAAATTGCCAACGCTCTTTTTATTGAGCTACCTGTATCGATATTTCAGCCAAAGGTCTTGAGTTCGACTTCTGGCCTGGACACCATTTTACTCGATAGGAAAAAATATCAGTTCATAAACTAGCCTTCAGTAGTGATTCATATGATATCATTCAGTTCATATAATCAATATCGATATTGCAACCAAAGGTCTTGAGTTCGACTTCTGGTCTGGACACCTTTTTACTCGGTAGGAGAAAAATAAATTCATATGCTATATTTCAGTAGTGATTCATATGATATCATTCAATTAATATGATATTAATCAGTATGATTGAGTTAAAATTATTAATAATGATAAAAGGGTATTTACGTATCCGTCGTTTATCCCTTTTTATTACCGCGTTGCATATCTGCAACATACACAGAAGTCAAATTTGAGAAAATGTAGTAGAAATAATATAGCGCAATTGGAATGTAACTATATTAAATATTTGATAAAATATGAGCAGTTGTATAAAATATTTTTTTTTCATGACTTGATAGCCGACTGTATGGAGCAACTCACAAAAAATGACAGTAAGATATCGTGAAAATTCAGAAAGATATCGGCAGTAGAGTGAGCGAATGTTTAGTTGCTTTCTAAAAGCTGCTGAATGATAAGCGATTTTCCACAAATTGTCATTTTTATTTTCTGGCTTTCAGCAGAGGAGTTGTCAACGAGTAGATTTAGATGAATGTCAACGAGTAGATTTTGAAGAAATGATTAGATTTTGATACTTCTTTTTTTCTTGGAATAGGCTCCTTCTGGTAGTTTTCCAAGTAGAACTAAAGCATCAATAAAAAATGGAAATTAAAAAAAGTAAAATTTAAAAACGACAATTTTTGGAAACCCCTTATCATTTAGCTGTTTTTAGAGAACAACTAAAAATCAGCCCAGTCTATCGACGATATCTTTCTGAGTTTTCACGATATTTCAGTGGCTTTTTTTATGAGTTGCTCCATACAGTTAACTAACAAATCATTAAAAAACAATTTTTATCGTGCGCGCATGTGCAGATAAAAAATATTTTATACAACTGCTCCTATGTCATTAAGTGTTTAATATATTTATATTCCAGTTGCACTATAATATTTATTCCACATTTTGTCAAATTTTTTGAAACTGGCGTTAAATTTGACAAAAACCCCTGCATGACATGAACAAAAAACATGCAAGGATTCTTTTAACTTAAAAAAAATCGATATATATCTATGAATATACGTTCTATTATTCCACAAATGAATGCATATATTGTACAATATCCATATATTCGTAAGTTATATCGATAGATCATTTCGTGCATTTTATTTTACAGGGTGATCCCAAACATTATTATTTTTCTTTGATTTTTTGTTGGGCCCCTAATTGTCCTTCTGATCAAATCACAGTTGATAAATATGAAGTCGAACATATTCATAATCCTGAAGTTCCAGAAAAATCTGACAAATATATTTTTAAATATTTGATAAACTGTCTAAAATTGAAAATGTCCGGTGATTAATTGCCATATCGTGTATGATGTATAGGAACCATTTTTTTCAATACCTTCTTGTAATCTCAAGACATTGATTCGATGAGGCTGTTAGCAATATCAGGATCTCTTTCAATATTTTTCCAAGCACATGAACGTAGAAAGGATTCACGTTCGCGTAAGACTGCAAGGCACTAAAATACGGTTTACACTTTGTTTACATCGTGAGTCAGATTTACGCTCTAAGTTGATATTAAGCCAGTCAGGGTAATCCCAAGCCAAATGTTTCAATAAAATGTGTAAAATGTTTTTTTTTTTTCAAATTATGCTTTTTTGCAAATCATAGACCTTAATTAATTATTACTTTATTATTAATTATTAATACATTCCTTAGTCTTAAACCAGTATCTTCAAAAATTTTAAGCATAATTTGAAAAATACTTGGAATAAAAGATAACAAATGGACAAACAAATGGGCATAATAAATATAAATCCATCAAAACCACTGTAAGTTGGAATTCATAATTTTTTCTAATATTAATTTCATAATTCCTAATTCATATTATAAAATTATAAAAATTACAAATTCAATGTATTTATGTTTGGGTTTTTTAGTATTATAACCATACAAAAAATTATCACATTAGGAATATAATTTTAAGTGTTATTAATGAAAATATAAATTGTGATTTAAAATTAGAAGGTTTATAAGTATTTATAATTCAAAAACTTATCATGAAAATGACTGGAAAATTCGTATCAAAACATGATTTGAACCGAAGATTTCAAATACACTGTCAAAATTAGATGTTGATATTTAAAAAACAATGTTTGGGATAATTTTGATTTGTAGATGGATCCCTAAGCAAATTTTATATACATCATTTAAAAGTAGACTTTATTTCCAATCGTTTGGTACTAGTAACTTTCTTCTACGATAATGTGTTGTATAGTTATCATTTACTTCTTTTTCCAGGACTGTACAATCTCTAAATTGTATTTGTAGAGTCCTGGAGAAATAAATGTATTAACCCATGCTATGTTATCACTTGTTGTTTTATAGCAATGCGAGAGGTACCGGTCGACTAGGAGATGTGTCGACTTTCCAAATGTGGATAAAAAAATTATATAGGAGTACATCTACACATTACAAATAGTACCAGTTTTGAATTTTTATATGATAACGCCCATTTTGACACTATATTCGAGTTTCTCGGATCAGGCAATATAGAATTTGAGTTTCTTGGATATTTCATGGTAGTCTTTAAAAAATATAGTTTATATACTTTTTTTTCAAACCTTTATTGCGTTATATAAAAAAAATGTGTTAGTGATTTATCCATAAATTTATAAGAACAAACTTATGATCTGACATGAAAAACTTCCAATATGACGCAATTATTAACGAAGAAAAATGTTGACAGAAATTAAAGTATAAAATTAACTAAATTTTATTTGAAATAACTTGAATACAAACTTTTTACTGGCATTCAACTATTTTCTTACAAGCGATTGAACGAAACCAGGAGACGGTCCCTTTAGACCATCTGAAGGAAAACTTCTCTATATCTTGGGAAAAAAAAACAATATTTGGTATGAGCATCCACATTCATGTTTTTCACGAATTTCGTTCCTTTTATGCAAAAATGCATGTCATCCATAATTCATAATTTTTTTGAATACGAATTTATTAACAATTATAATTGTTAAAAAAGTCATTTTAATCAAAAGAATGTATGCAATATGTTTGGGTTTATCAATGTATATCATTACAGAAATAAAAATTCATTCGGATGATTTTATGGGATGATATAAATAAAAGTTTGTGACGTGGATTTAACATCAGCATCCTCAAACTTTGAACTCTTCTAACAATATATTTAAGGAAACGTATGTAAACTATGCATTTTTTATGGTGTACATTAATCCAAGGAAATCATACGGTGTCAAAAGTGGGAGTTATCATTTGAAAATTCAAATATGGTATAATTTTAAATACGTAGATGCCCTTTACTTCATAAATTGCATTCATATTCTAAAACTAGACACAAATCCTAATCAAGCGTTACCTAACACATCTCTATAAGACAAACTGGTTATGAAACAGCATGAGATTATCCCTTTTTTTTCAGGGCTGTACAAATATTGAGGTAACGCACGCTAAGAAAAACAATTTTTGCATAGAAACATATTTTTAAAAATTATTTATAAAACTGTTATAAAACATTTATAAAACACTAAAAGTATCGCAATACTTTATAAGGCGTGTCTGAAACATATATTTATTGGTCATAATATGCATCTACAAGACAAGCAATATTTATATGGAAAAGTATGATAGAAAACCATTTATTCAACCAAAAATACCCTCATTCCTGTCTAGTGTTGCCACGCCTTCTCTAATGAAACAATTACAAGCAATTAAAGATGGCGAAATAAACTGTAAGAAATTCGTGGTGTTTTGGAGCCTCGATTTACGCGGAACACCTGGAAACGCTACTCCTAGCAGACCTTCTATTTTCTTCCAGTGTTGCCAGTGGGCTACTTTTTTTTAATTCCGCTTTCTTGATTGTCACCACTTTTTTTAAATGATAAAATTCACCTTATTTAATGACATATTAACTAGGGAGAAAACAAGGGAAATTTTACCATTTTAAAAAATTGGTGCCAACCAAGAAATCTGAATTTAAAAAAAGTAGCCCACTGGTAACATTGTTTTCTTGAATTACTTTATTAATAATTAATAGATTCTAAAGTAATTCTAATGGAGGCCATTTTTCCACACTTACCGAAGTCCTTATTAAACGATGTGAGCATTTGTATGGAGTAAAATAATCACTTAAAAAAAAAGAAATTAATTTAATTTAGTTTTTCACAGAAATTAAATAGGCTACCTACTTAATGCTAAAAAAATTCTTCTTTAATTTATTAATTTTAGTTTAAAAGCAAATTAGTGGCAATATGTTAATACAAAAGGATAAATTACCGAGGACAAACAAGACATGCAAAGAAATTGCCGTACTGACATAATTTAACTTTAATTACCGTGATCTCTCATTATTCTTTGCGTTACTTGAACAAATGACCTTTTTCACCACATCATTTTCTTTTGTTGATATTTTACGACACACTCGAAAAATTTTGTCACATTTTCATCAGTAATATCGGCGAACAACCATTAGCGAATTTTGAACCTCTCGCGTTTTTGGTGGTGGTTGCTTTTGAAGAAATAATGTACAAAAGCAAATAATATCATAAGACGAAACGCAATCTTTCACCTTGATTCAACATCAAATATATAATGTAAACTTTGAAAAGTCCACAGTCTATCTTAAAAGGTGACTAAAGTAATGAAAAAGATGTTACGAGTTTAAAATATACATTTTATTTAAAATTTGTTGTCAATCAACAGCTCTCTCTAGTTTAAGTTTCAATCAGAATATCGCAATAGATTTTGATCATGCAAAAATCATATTCCCAGAATCCAATTATTACGCATCCACTATAAGAGAATCCATAGAAATCCTGTGTAAAAACAATCAAGTATGTAACGACACCCTATCGTACAATATCCCCAGTTTATTGTTCAATATCCTGAAAATAAATCCTGAAAACTTGAGCAAATTGACGTATTAAAATTTAAAGTACGGCAGTTAAATATTTTCTTCTACCCATGAAAAGTGACGTATGAGAACAGAGTGATGTCATAAAATAAATGGAACTGCAATTAATAATAATATATGATATAGTTCCTCTAATTAAATTCAATCCAAGAAACTGCTACTGCTACTTCTACTTTCAACTCTAGCAATTATTGGCTCTCTCCTTTTCAAAACAAAGTGACGTATTTGTATAAATAAACAACATTTAGTTAAAAAGCAAAAAAAACCAACGTTTAAAATGCACAAATAATATAATTTTCTAGCACGCTGTTCCTTTTGCACTGAAGAAGAATCTCGCTAGTAGATTCGAAACAGCTGTTTGCTGCTTTTCGTATATTATTTGTGCATTTTAAACGTTGGTTTTTTTTTTTTTTTTTTTTTTGCTTTTTAATATTGTTGCACAAAGGCTTTATTTGCTATTTTTATCAACATTTAGTTATTAAAATATTCTCTGATGATGATCTTGGAAAGCTTGAAAGTACTAAGAAGTTTTAAATAAAATGTATATTTTAAACTTGTAACATCTTTTTGTTACTTTAGTCACCTTTTTCATTACTTTAGTTTTCAAAGTCTAATAATATATATTTTATGTACAAAAGCAGTTTCAATTTTGCTCGGTTAGTTTGTGAAAAAATTGTCCGATGACTAGTATATATTAAGCGATGTCTTTAACATTAATTGCAAATTGTAAAGGATGGGAAAACAAAATTGTCTCCATTGAACTGGAGATACATGCTTAGTGGAGACGCATTAACGAGATTCCACTGTATTCAGAACACTACTCAAATACATTTTTGAGTATTTTATAGAAGTAGAAAATATACAAATGTTACATATAAATATAGAAATTTCCCTTTTGTATAAATATAGAAATTTTTAGAATTGAAATTTTCAACTCCATGCCTTTTAGCATCAAAGAAGCTTAACAGTTATAACGGAAAAAGTAAATTATCCAATTCAAAATATTTTTACATTGTAGAACAAATAATGCTTTTGAAACATGATAAATTATCTAGAACTCATCTCAAATTGTTTTACTGTCAATCGGTGTTTTAAATGAATTTTATGACTCGTTTTTTACAGTACCTTTAAAGTAACTTTGGGGCTTAATGTGTTAAATTAAAACTGCAGTTATATGGGAAAAAACTTTAGAAAAAATAGACATGTTAGAAAAAAAAAATTCATTTATTATCTTTCTTTTATCAATCTATATATCTCTACTACTATTAATGTCCGTAAACGTCTGTCTGTATGTTGGTAACACTCGCCCGTGTCGCCGGAACTACTACGCAGAGGGTCTTATTATATGTCGATTCGGGCCGCCATTTTCCGAGAAAAACGGACTTTGTGGTTTCGAAAAAATCCGGCCGTAATTACGGACGTCATTAGCTAATTAACAACTCATTATCGATGGAAAATCCTTTCAAAATTGAATCTGAGACTCGACATTATTAAATTTCCCACGCACCCCCTCAACATACACCTTAAAATAAAGGTAAAGTAAATTCCGAACTGAATAACATACAAGCTTAGACATAGGCACGAGGCACGACCATAAAGTTATGACCGTTTTTATTGAACTTTTTCATTTAAGCCAACCTCCCCCCCTACATAATACACCTTAAATTAAAGGTATTAAAATTTCCGAACTGAAAAACATGTTAACTAAGCTTTACGAGGTCTTTCTAGAAAGTTATGGCCAAAAAAAGCAAATTTTTGCAAAGATTTTTTTTCAAAAGACAATAACTCGTAATTTTTGCAAGCATTTTTTTTCAAAAGACAATAACTCGTAATTTTTGCTCCTATAAGTAGGAAGTTCCGTCTTAGAAAAAGTTCTCATCAAACTGTTGGGCATCACGAGCCCAGTTTTTCCCCATCTTTCTCTTCCCCCCTTCCCCCTCTCAGTGTGCCCATAAAGGGTTAACTTTTGAAACTTCTTCTGGTTTTGACTTAACTCAGCGGTGTTTCATATCAAACTGTTGGACATCACGAGCCCAGTTTGTCCCCCCCTCTTGCTACTATGTTTATGCATCTCCGGTGTCCATCCCCCCCCCAATTCCCCCCCCCACTTTTCTGTATTTATCTGTTACCCGCCATGTGATATATCATAGGAAAGGTCTGTGAAGGCTATTCAAGTTATGCATCTTCGGTTTTCATCCTCCCCCTTTTCACCCCCCTAGGGGAGCATTTTTCTAAATTTCTGAAAATATTGGTTAGGACCGCCACCCTCCCGACCCATGTATCTACGGAAAGTTCTTTTTATTAAGTTTTATGAACTATCTCAAAGTTTCAAACAGATCGCATCGTTAGATTTCCTAATTTTAGCTATATCGTGTTATGTTAGTTCCATATTCCACCACCAGGGAGCGCACTCTAATCTTAACGAAAGCGTATCTGAACGAAACTCCTTCACACAACCTTTCCGTAGATACATGATCGGGAGGGTGGCGGTCTTAACCAATAATTTAACATAATTGCTGAAATTACTATGAAAAATATTTTTATAAGACAATAACTCGGTAATTTTTGCTCCTATAAGTAGGAAGTTCCGCCTTAGAAAAAGTTCTCATCAAACTGTTGGGCATCACGAGCCCAGTTTGTCCCCATCTTTCTCTTCCCCCCTCCCCCCTTTCAGCGTGCCCATAAAGGGTTAACTTTTCCAACTTCTTCTGGTTTTGACTTAACTCAGCGGTGTTTGAAATAAAACTGTTGGACATCACGAGCCCAGTTTGTCCCCCTCTTGCTACTATGTTTATGCATCTCCTGTGTCCATCCCCCCCAATTTCCCCCCCCCCCCCCCACTTTTCTGTATTTATCTAATACAGTTAGAGGAAATTGGAAGACGGCAAAATAATCGCGAGGAAAAGTTTGCTTGGGTGCTTCGGAGCTACTTTTGGCGCGAGATATAAGCTCTCCGACCAATAGGAGCCGAGATTAAGGAAATATGAAAAAATATAGGATTTCTTTGCATTATCATCTCTACTACTATTAATGTCCGTAAACGTTTTTTTGTATGTTGGTAACACTCGCCCGTGTCGCCGGAACTACTTTTCTCACAGGCGACGCAGAGGGTCTTATTATATGTCGATTCGGGTCGCCATTTTCCGAGAAAAACGGACTTTGTTGTTTCGATAAAATCCGGCCGTAATTACGGACGTCATTATCTAATTAACAACTCATTATCGATGGAAAATCCTTTCAAAATTGAATCTGAGACTCGACATCATTAAATTTCCTACGCACTCAATATACACCTTAATATACACCTCAATATACACCTTAAAATAAAGGTAAAGTAAATTCAGAACTGAATAACATACAAGCTTAGACTTACGAGGCACGACCATAAGTTATGACCGTTTTTATTGAACTTTTTAATTTAAGCTAATACCCCCCCCCCCCCCCACATAATACACCTTAAATTAAAGGTATTAAAATTTCGGAACTGAAAATCATGTTAACTAAGCTTTACGAGATCTTTCCAGAAAGTTATAGCCAAAAAAAGCAAATTTCTGCAACAAATTTTTTTCAAAAGACAATAACTTGGTAATTTTTGCTCCTACAATTAGGAAATTCCGCCTTAGAGAAAGTTCTCATCAAACTGTTGGGCATCACGAGCCCAGTTTGTCCCCATCTTTCTCTTCCCCCCTCCCCCCTCTCAGCATGCCCATAAAGGGTTAACTTTTGCAACTTCTTCTGGTTTTGACTTAACTCAGCGGTGTTTCATATCAAACTGTTGGACATCACGAGCCCCAACTTATCGCTTTACAACCATATCGCTTAACAACTCATTATCGAAGGATAATCCTTTCAAAATTGAATCTTTTTATCAAAAGCAGCAATCTGACTACAATTGAACCCTTTTGCGAGGCTAACGATTCGGGACCCTCCAGCGAGGCTAGCTACTGCCGAGATAATTTTTTCTCGCCAGACACATTGGCACCTAGCCATCTGTCTTTCAGAGTACGAAATTTAATCTTTTAAATATTGAATTTTTTGATACAACTTTTATAACACATAAGATAAATTTTATAAAAAAAGGTAGCGTGAAATTTCAGGCATGTGGAGGTAGGGGGAGAGACAAAACACAAGTTCTTGCAGAACGTGCGTAGCACGCCTGTTATACGGTGCCGAAGGCAGCGGAGACACGGTTCGAGGTTCTTTCGAGCGAGATTGCCATTTCACAAGACTTTGCAGTGCGTGTGCATCAAGCCTGCTATACGGTGCCGTAGGCAGCGAGGACGAGGTTCGACTTTCGTCATAGCGAAAGGCTTTTTAAAAAGAGTTTGCAGTGCGTGCGCAGCACGCCTGCTATAACGGTGCTGAAGGCAGCTGGGACCCGGTTCCACTTTCGTTCAAGCGCGCTAGGCTTTTTATTAAAGAGTTTGCAGTGAGTGCGCAGCACGCCTGCTATACGGTGCCGTAGGCAGCGGGGACCCGGTTCGAGGATCGTTCACTTCGAGATTTCATATTATTAGGGGTTCATGAAAAGGAGGGGCTCCGATAAAATGAGGGGTTCGTTCTTTCGAGATTTATAAAAAATGAGGGGCCCGCTAGCGGGCGAAGCCAGCTAGTCTGTTAGTATTTACCTACTTATCGATTTAATTGTCCGTATTTTAATCCCGCAGAAACACTATGGAAAAAATGTACATAAAAATTTTATTATTCTAAACAAATGCATAAAAAATAGCATCAAATACGCTAAAAAGTTGGAAATAGATTTTTTTTAAATAATAGAACCTGTAAGTTAATTTATATCTTATGTCAACAACCGTTTAAACCGTATACTAGTCATTTAAATTTGTTAATAAATTAAACCGAAATTAATGACAACAGTGACATATTCTAAAGAAATCGCTTTATTTATTTAGAAATAAACTCACCTTAAGAGCCAAATTAAACACTTTGGAGAACCATATAAAGCATAAGTGAACTCGTAATAAATTTTTGTTTTATAATATCATTAAATGATCATTAATCTTTGTTTCAAAATGTTAAAGACAGGTTTCAGATAACGATTTCTTTTAGAGTGAACATAAAGTTTTTCCTTTTTGTTTCTTTTATTATTATCTATTTACTTTAGAACTATCTAAAATGCTTTTAAATATAGGATTGCCCCAAAATTATCTGCTATGTTATATTCGCGCATACATAAAAGAAACCCAATTTACGCAATAAATATCTTTCTTTTATGTTAAAAACATGACACCATTTACTCACAAATAATTTGAAGAGAGAACTCCCAACCTAAGAAAATAGAGAATTTGTCAAAAAACTTAAAGTGTACAGGCAGCCAGTTGACGTACCACACCTGTGATTAGAACAGATGTTTCTGTTATTTAAAGGAATTTCTTCCTTTGACTGGGGAATTTCAGGAAATTTTGAGCTTAGTTTCGTAATTCTTTTGTGTTTTGAGAAAAAAAATATATAGACAAAAATTTCGTTTCTAATACGAAAAAGAACTATGCAACAGAATTACCAGAATACATCTATGATTTAAAAAAATGCAGCTTTGATTGGAGGTCTTCAAGTAATTTTTATTTCATTGTTTTTGAGTGGAAATGGGAAAAATCAAAGCGCACATTTTCGTGTTTTAACTGAATATAATCAACGGAAAAATACATGCTAATTCACGGATATATATTTTTTCCTGCCTGCAGCGAAGATTTATTTTTAAGGATCTTTGAAGGATAGTGCAGTAAAAGCCATATAGAGCATTTCTGGATGTGAAATTATTATTTTTTTTATTTATTGATCTCTCTTATTTTGTCCATCTTTTTCCTCCGTCGTTCCTCTGTTTTTATTTTATTTTATGTTTAAGATACACTTTTTTCAAATAGGGCAAGGGATTTTCGGCCCACAGATTCCATTAGTATATTTTTTAACTACAATTATCCTACAATGTGAAGAAAAAGATAAACGTTTTTTTAATATGGAAGAAAAGTTTAAAGAAATTCAGAATATTTTTTAGTTACCCATTATTGTTGAAACTTTCCTCTTATCGTCAGAAAAAATTACCAGAAGAATCAATCAAAATATCAGAAGGCACTACGTTTGTGAAAGAAATAAAAACGTCTTTTCTTAAATTTGCAAGAAGCAAAGCCGTACTTTTACTTCAGAAACATTTCTGTAAACCTCGGAAATACATTTCTTTCTTAGCCTGAAGACTGACAATCTTTCAAACAGTTTCTGCCAATAAGCAAGAGGTTTCCTGAATTTGGGTTAACGACGAGGTTACATGGAATTTTCATAAATGTATCACTACATTACGGCAGACTTTGTTCAGTTTATTCAGTGTATATTTTCATATAAATAGTGCTTCTTTTATAAACTGAAATATAACCCTAATGTATTCTTTGAATATATATATATATATATTTCCTAAAATTGTCTACTGTTTATGCGAGTGATTGTCAGATTTTGAAACAAATACCCAGGCGGATTTAACACATTCTACTTATGTGCATTTTCTTTGTATTTCAGAATAACGTAAGGAAAAAAAAAACAAAAAAAACCTCTTATCTATTTTTTTTTAAATATATGAAAGGTCATCTAAGGAGATATCAAATAAATGTTCTACATATTTTCAAATACTGATTTAATCCCACTTTTCATGCTATCGCTGTTATGCAAAGTTTTATTCTCCAAAGAACTGTCAATGACATCTAGTAATGTTAAATTTTGCATTTTTTTTCCATCGTACGTTTACAGATCTAAAAGAAAAAACTTCGACGTACAATAAAATGCGCTTTACACAGTATATGAGTATGCAAATGCGCTTTATGCTGACGTAATCGGTCAAGTGCGAATTTTACTCGCTCTCAAAGGGATCAGTACCACAAATTTATTAATTATTACAATATTACAAAATTACAATACTACAATATTACAAAAAATCGTTGCTAAAAGAATAATAAGGCATTGCCTTAAACACTTCGATTCAATTGGAATGAAAACACTATGTTATTTATTACTATGATTCGCCTTGCCTGAAACAAAGAACTTATACAAAGTTTAAATTTGGCATTGAGCCAAGCGCGCTTTCAAATGAGGTTGCACAATTGCAACGCCGCCTTAATCCGTGACACGTTTTTCTAGGTAGATTTTTAATTATTATCTCGGCTAATTATCGACAATTTTTTTTAGAAATCCTTATCAACAATCCTTGGATTCAGCGTCAGTAAGTACCTCTAAAGCCCTTCAGCTACGCCGCTGAGTGCCCGCAAAGTAAAGTTTCTGTGTAACGGAAAAACGCAATTTTATCAAAAACTATTTGACCTAGGAGAATTGCTGTAGTTTTCCTGCAAGGTTTAAATAAACTCCTACTACCCCTATTTTTTCTCAATTTTAGTTTCCGTAAATTCGAAAATAGGGGGGGGGGGTATCATAATTTTGCAGTACATTTTCGACGATATCTCTGAAAATATAATACCTAAAATTAAAACAAATATATCTTTGAGTTCGATGCTAAACGATCTTTCGGACAATATCCTCTACACGATATACAAGAATAAAAATATATTAAAGTAACTTAATTAGCCCCCTAAATTTCCCTTAAAAATATTTGTGAATGGATAATAATCCATATGTCAAGAACCTCTATAACTGTGGAAAGCTCGTGCTTTCCACGTGCCATATCTTTCGAGATTAACGGCTGTGATAGACGGACAGGCAGACGCACGAATGATTTTATACTGGTTCTGTTTTTAACTTTTTAAGTACGGAATCCTAAAAGTAAGTGTTGTTTTCTCTGCACAATGAAAATATTAAAATAACGCAATAGCTAAAATGTTTGAGTTTATTTGAAGCATTTTAAATATTTAATATTTAAATTTGTATTTTGGACTGTATGATATGCACACAATATGTTGCGTACAATTTTTATTCTTTTGTAAAAAAAAAGAAATAAAATAGTATGCTATTAAGAATTTGAAATACACAAGTCATAATTCAGCAAGAGCTATTTAGGGCCATAGAAAAAATCAATATTTTAACCGAAAAATATATAGGTTTTTTATGTTTTCATTCATTACAAAAAATTTCAAAGAATACAAAGTATATATCATTCCGAACAGGTACCAGATATATTATAAAAAAAACTCAAAATTCCATAATTTTTAAATGTACTGAAAACAATTCTTACGCTGTTATTGATGCATAGTTCAGATTACAAAATTGCAATCGACTTTTTCTAATCAACAAATACACTTGATTATCTTTCAATGCATGAATTCAATGATAAATTTTATTATAAATACGTATTTTTTTCCTTTTGACAGTATAAGGCATTATGTATATTCTGAAAATTTTCCTGATGCATACATTTTTTTTTATCAAATTTGACGAAAAATATTTAAGAAATCCATTTAAATAATTTACTTTAAAAAAAAAATATGTGACGTCTAATCACTATACCAAAATAACTACAACAATGCGTATCTACTCTTTTCCTAAGTAATAAATCCTTTGGTACCATTCGTTAAATGTAATGCACAAAATTTTTCAATTATAAGCGAAGAAAAAATATTTGAAAAAAAAAATTCTCTGAAATAGTTTTATTTAAAAATCTCTGGAGCCATTACAATAATTTGAAAATGAGAAAGTTAACAACGCTAATTTCAAACATCAATTTCTTAAGACAAAAGAGGAGAGAGCGGCAATTAAGTTTTGCCAAATTAGGATGTTTTCCTGCAACAGTAGAATCAGTATTCCGGTCAGCCGCTTCCGTATTAAATACGAGAATTATTTAGGCAGAGGTTATAGAATTACTAAACTGTTATTTTTGTGCTTTTAGCAAACAATTTATTTCTTGTTTCTTCTTCCAAAGTTTTAAGGGTATCCACATAAAACATTGTAATTTATTATTTTTATTTTTGGTTAAAAATAGTACGATGTCTTACTACCAAAACAAGTGAACATAATTGTATATTCATTCAACATATCTCTCAATATGTTTTGTTTAATTAAGGAAGTTTATTTTATAGTAAAAAGTTAAAATGAAAAATCAACCAAGAGAATAAATTTTAACTACTAATAAATTCAGCTAACCACGGAGGTTTTCGAATACATACAGAGTTGCCAAGTCTTCGGCTTTTCTGCATACCACTATTATCTTAGAAAATTTTTTGTTCTTTTAGATCGCAGAATGTTTCGATTACATAAAGCAACATTTTCTGTACTAAGATACTGGTATATAAAAGACCGGAGACTTAGCAGCTCTGTATATATTAAAACTCATTGGCCTTGGAATGACAAGGTTCTGACTGAGAAATTATTTCAAATAGAGATAACATCATCAATTAAGTGTTCTTTGCTTTATCTGCAATTTGAGCTGATCTGCAACAGGGGAATATGCAACATTACAGGGAATATCTAGAGACAGCGTATTTCAAAGTATTCTAATAATAGTATTTCTTATAGGGAAATATAACTTTGATGTAATTTTTCTTTCAAAAGTTTGACAGAAGCAGTATGAACCTTGTCAGGTAAGAATAACGTATGCAAAAATTAAGCGAATATTATGAAAATACTGAACCATACTAAGAGCTTAGTAAAAAACATTATAAAAAATCAGATAGCTAAATTATTTTGCAGTAGCACTTACCGAAACTAATGAGTTCATCATTAATTACTTGAACTTTCATTTTCTTCAATGCGAAATGAAGATACAGAATACTTTCTGGCATCCTTTTTTCATGTTTAAATACTTTTTTATGAGACCTAATGTGATTGAGCAATAACGTTTCTTTATCCGAAAATTTTTTTTTGTACTTTTGCTTGTATCTTTCTATTTACACGACCCCTTTTTTACGTTCGAAGACTTTCCTCCTAAAATGAACGTAATCTACAATTCATTGATAAAGCAATATACAACTCTAGCAGATTATTATACGCATAGCTGCCTATGGGCGATCTAACACGTCAGTCTTTTTCAGTCGTAGAGCCTAGTCTATTCTGGCTTCTCAGTTAATCACTCTGCAATGCAACATTAACTTTTATTACAATGATGACCATACGTACTCCAACGAACTCGATTTCCGAGTACGACTAAGTACGACTTCTCGAAGTACAGTAGTGGAAAAAAAGTAAACATCCCCTACTAACTCTGCAACAAATTATTCTAGAAGAAAGTTACTGGTACAACACGATTGGAAATAATGTCTACTTTTAAATGATGTATATAAATTTTCTTAGGGGGTCAAATACATATAAAAACGAACCCAACTTTTTTTTTTTTTTCAATAGCAATACCCAAGTTTGACACCACACATAGATTCTACACCCTTCAATTAGCCTAAATCGAAATTTTCATGAAATTCGAATGATTAGTATCCGATAAATTAATTATTTTAAAATGAGCATATTTTAGGGCTGCATCTAAATTGAAGTTCGGTACCCGATTGTTGAAAGGCTACAGAATGGCTATGTCAATTCTATTAATGTATTATTTCTTTCCAATATGAACATGTCACTCGCTTAATAGGTTTCGACGATTGCAAGCCCAAATGCTTCAATAAAATGAGTAAAATATATATATTTTTTCAAATTATGCTTTTCTGGACATCATGGACGGCCCCTTAAACCGGCCCCTTAAAGTTTTTTACTTATAATTCGAAAACTACTTGGAAGAAAAGTTTAAAATTGAGAATTTTCATAATGTAGGACATAATAAATATAAATCCATCAAAAAAATTGTAAGTTGCAATTCATATTTTTTTCGAATATTAATTTCATAATTTATAATTGATGTTTTAAAATTTTTTAGAAATTACAAATTTAATGTATTTATGTTTGGTTTTTTTAGTATTATAATCAAACAAAAAATTATCATATTAGGATTATAATTTCAGGAGATATTAATAAAACTATGAAAATGCAATTTAACATTGGAAGCCCTAAAGTTTGAATGTTTATAATTCAAAAACGTATCATCCAAATGAGTTGAAATTTCAGTTTTAGGCATACTTTGAACACATGATTTAAAAATATATTGTCAAAATTGGACGTTTCCATTTAAAGAAATAAAATTTGGTCTCATTTTGATTTGTATATGACCCCCTAAGCAAATGTTATATACATCATTTAGACTTTTTCTCCATTCACCTGCTACCAGTAAATTTCTTATATTATGATTAGTAGCAGAGTTAGTGGGGGGTGTTTACTTTTTCTTGCACGACCGTACCTTACATTCAGTCTTTAACAGCAGAGTGCAACATTTGAATGTTTCATAATGTAAGAATGAACTATTAAGGCGACAAAGAAATTAAAGTAAACTTGCATAATCACATCAGTCCGTGATTTAAATACTTATTTGATACACATTTTCTTCCTGAATGTTTACTTACAGTTATCTCGTTTCTTCTTGCCTTTCTATATTTCTGCCTGACAGCTTTAATTTAGTTTATCAATTTTTAAATGATGCATTTATTTTACTTAACATTTATACCTATTCCAATCGCAACCTCATTATTATTGAGCAGTTTTGAATAAATGTTACTCAAGATTTATGAAATAAATTTTTTAGGAATTTTAAAAACTGCTGTTTAATTAATGGCAGATTCTTACTTGAAAATCAGTATTTAAGAAACTAACAATAATTATATTTCTAAATAAAAAGAATATTAAGAAATAGTTTTTCTTTTTCTTAACATCCAAAGCTATAAGCATACAGAGCAACTGACTAAAAAAAATACGTAATGTAAAGTGAGCTTAATATACATTTTTTTTTTTTTTCATGAAGTAAATTCTGAAGCTTTATAAAATATTTTTATATATTGAGTAATACTTGTATAAGCGCACATTTAAGCAAGTAACTTTAATTCAAAATGTTCCAACACTCGTTGAAAATTTTTGCTAGATCTTTTTAAGTCCAATAAAAATGTTTATGATAAATCAATTTTGAAAAAAAAAATAAAAGTAATATCTCGTATATGCTTGTAAAACAAATCATGTTTTACAGGAAAAATTAAAGAAGGGTCAGTCACCAGATGTTAATTTAAAGTTAGATACATTATTTCTTTTATATTACTTAATAATGATTTTATTTCATTGAATTATTTCAAAATTTATTATTCCATTTTAACCTTTTCACTCACACAGCAAAAAGAAAAAAATTTAATTATTTGTACTGTTACAAGAAAAAACAGAACAATATATGAATATATCCAACGATAAATCAAGATATTAAAACAAAAAAAAACTTTGACAATACATGTTTTGCATGTTATTGATTCTTCATAGTTCAATAATTTAAATTATTCTGGAATGATTTCTTTTTATAGTTATTAAACTGACAACAAAATTAACATTTATGAGTAAATAAATAAACATATCCAATGATAGATCGAGATATTTAGCCTAAAAAAAAAAAAAAAGCCAGCTCACTCTATATTGTTTTGCATGATATTCATTAATCGTAATTAAATAATTACAAATTAGTCTGGTATCATGTCTTCTTTCTATAGGTATTAAACTAAGGTTTATTCTCTTCCATCGAATATAAAGCGTATGTTCACAAAAGATAGAGCAAGAAAGGATCCCTTTTGTGATTGATAGATAAAAGATCAGAGCTCAGGCGAAAAACCTAGGGAAATGAGATATTGGGCAAGATCCGCAATAAAGCCTGGTTGAAGGGACTGGAATCTGCCCAGCCGTGGAAATTGGAAAAGCAAAGAGCTTACCACAAGGTCTAACCAACGATGTGTGTAATACGATATGAAGCAGCTTGATTGCGAAGTTCAATACTATCTATCCTTTTGTTCCTTCCCAGAACCAATATTTTAGCTGTTTAAGAATTTCTAGTATTTAGATGTCATAATATCGTAAGTGATTTATTGTACCAATTTAGATGGAGTGTTAGCATCAGTTTTGAAGACGAAGGGTATCCGTTTTCGATATTTTTGTCACAGCGATAACTTTTATTTCTCTTTTAATAATGTGCGTTCATCTGGCGATTGTTATAAAAGTATCGGTGTATATGAAGTTAATTTTAGTTGTTCGGTTATGGAATGCTAGCAATTTAAGACTTTTGTGTTGTCAATAATGATACTGAAAGGAAAAAAGTAGACGATAAAGCAAATAGGTAATATTTTAATGATTCATGCGATTAAGGCAGGGATATTCACTAAAAATTCTGTAAGAGCCAAATTTTGATAGAGATGTGAGCTCGAGGCCGCACTTATGTTTTTTGAATCACATGTCAATATAATAAAGAATTATTACTATTATATACTATTTAGCAATACGCAAATATTAATTTTAACCAACTTTAACTGTATAATATTAACTGCGTGTAGGATAAGGATCATTAATTTATAGGAGAGGTCCCTGAAAGTGCAATGAAACACTATAGACTGTATTAGCTATATTCTGATCCCATATTGGTGTTATTAATTGGGAAAAAATTATATAGAAGCCTTATGTTTATTATTATTGTATCAGATTGCTAAAAAAAGAATTGTAAAATCTTAAAAAATACGTTAAATAAATATATATGTATGCATATACATATGTATTTTTTAATTATGGCCAAATTGCGGCGCTGCTTGAAATAAACTGTAGGTCCACATGTGGGCTGCATGCGTCGTAGAAAGTACCGCTTGACTCAGGCGTAATTGCAGTATTGTTTAACACCCGTTAAATGTGGTATACATTTTAAAAAAAAATGCATCAAAAATGCACTTTTCTTCCTTTTTAGTTTTATGTATCAAAACAATAAATAGTTTAGAAAATGATCAGTATGTACAAAATATAATAATAAACAAAAAAGAAATAAATTAAATAACTATTATTTTCTATTTTTTTACATGCATGCGAATTTTTTTCCGTCTCCTTATTATAAAAAATTATTCTTTAACAATAGCAGAATGAGAATGAAATCATCAATGGGGAATATTATTTTAAAACTTTATAAAATAAACTAATGCTAGGCGATGTATCTTATCAAATATTTAAATATATGTTTATCACACTCAATATTCTAGGAAAAAATAAACGATTCTTAGGAAAACAATCTTTAAAAAAATTATAAAAAGAGAAATTTTATAACATCACTGTTTAAATATCTCTCTATAGCTCATCTTCTCAATTATTTGTGGCTTAATAACTATGACGGTTTCTAAAATTTTAATCCATCCATACCCATTCTTAATTTGTTACCATGAGTGAAATTGTTAAAAAAGTAGTTAAATATGATCTTCAGGGCATTCTTTTTTCAGTAATATTATCTCCATTCTTTCTAAAATTTAGAAGAAATAAAGCATTAAGTTTTAATTAATTTTTTTTTACTATTCATAAAAAATCTATTTGGAAGCTTTACATGGAAATACTTTTTTTTTATCTTTTTAATACCAATACAATTAACTTTTCGGGAATTTTTTCTATTGTAAGATTTTAATTTGTCAATATTCATTATTAATATGTCTCATTTTTAAAAAATACTGTTTAACATTTCGTTTCGTGACCAGATTGGATTGAATTGAATTAAGAGTATGACTATTTTTTTCACTTTTCTTTTGAGCTAGAAGACACTTTACATAGACTTTTCATAAAAATAATTTCTAATTTCTCCTCACAGTAAAGTAATTTCAAAAAGTTTCGCAGAACAGCAGAGACGTTTAAACCCACTTTTCTGGAAAACTTTCCCTTCATATTCAGAAACTGGAGAAGGAAATCTCAGAGAACAATAGGTTTACTGGATTTACGTGGACATTTCTAAATAAAAGGGAATTGTGTAAGATTAGGAATTTAGGAAAAAATGTTTGAATTACTATTTTTTAGAATTATTATTATTTATAATTATTCTTTAGAAAAAAAAGTTCCGTTAGGAAATTTTTGAGATTTCTTAAAGTTTCTTCTGGTAACGATTTCTGTAAATAAGGAAAAGGTTTTCAAAAAACTAAGGGTATCATAGTTACTCGCGTATTTTGCGAACTTTTTTTTACCATTTCTTCAGAGATAAACTAGGGATTTCGAAAAATGCACAAGTTGGTTATTTTTAATATTTCATTGATGTTAAATTTTCTTGGAGAAAAATTCAGGGCGACTGTAGCAATGTCTTGTTTAAGAGTAATATAACATTAAAAAAATTAGTATTCAAAATATAAATTACAGTTGCAACAGTTATTTAAGGGGTATTTTTAAGCAGGGTGAGATATTCGTTTTGAGGAGTATTCTAGGACAATAATAATGATAAAGAAACTAAGTTAGAAAGAGAGCATTGACAGAATTTAAAAACACTATTGCTATAATTTCCGAAAATTTTGGGCGCTCTAAATTTAACGTGTGCGGCAAAACTTATTTTTTTAGCTGTTGTAATTTCACAGCATCCACAGCATGATCAAATGTCTTAACATCGACTGATTCATTTTTGGCAGGAAGTACTAATGTATTACTCGTCTGATGATGCAACATTATTGGTCAAAAAATCTCCTGCCCTTTTGCAGAAAGTGAAAATGGAAAATCGCAGGATGCAAACACAAAGTACGGGAGTATGCTTTTTTGGACACACAGAACTAAACACAAAATTGACTTTAAATCTCATTATGAAATCAAAATTGCTATGTGCTGTATGTGCTGTTAGAGTAATTTCAAATCCTGTTTCATTATTTCAGACTTTCCAATAGGTGCTTCATCTGAAAATTACATGTTGTTGTTGTTTTTTACCTAAATTTACTTTAAAAAATAAATTGTGGGCAAACTATGCAGTGGCACAAATCGTGTAAGAAAATACTGTATGAACGATGGTAAGATTCTTTAACCATTTAGAATCCAGAAAATGCTTAATCTATGCTTAAGGCTGCTAGTCACCCAGTTTCCGAATTCCCCTCGGTAATGCTAATTCTATGAACATTTGATGCATTCTTATTTTTAAAATATCTCCTCTTGAAGTTAATATTTTTAACTTCTTTTTTCTGTGTACTCTCCTTAATGGATGTCTCTTTTTTCTTAGTTGTCCAAATGTTTGTAAAATCTATGATTAATTTAATATTTTATGTCTTAAAACTGAGGAACTAGGAGTAAAATTTTAACACCTCATATAAAATTAAGCATAGATTTGAGAAATATTTTGACAACTAAGGAAAAAGAGACATCCTTTAAGAAGAGTACAGAGAAAAATAAGTTAAAAATGTTAATATCCTGAGGAAGTATTTTAAATATAAGAATGCATCAAATGTCCATAGACTTAACATTACCGAGTTGAATTCGGAAACTGAGTGACTAGCACCTTAATGCAGCTACAGCTTTATACACTCAGGATAAAATTTTCGAAATTCCCTCCCTTTGTACAGCTACTTTGAGTAACATTGCAGTTGTAGTTCCCATTGTTCACGAAAGCGTCTATTTAATCACCAGCCTATATATTTAATATGTCGTTTGCTTTCAGGAATAACTTAGTATATTTTATTTTAATTTTTCAGAACTGACTGTTTCTACTATAAAAAATCCTCTGCCCTTTCTAATATTTTCAGTAAAAGCTTTCTTTTAAGTTTTAATAGAAACCAAATAAATTCAGCATAAAATGACAGGATAAACATAAAATGTGGAAGCGTTAAATGCATTTGTGCAGTGTTTCTCAACTATGGAAATTTGGCTGCATTAAAGAGCCATGTATGAATATTAAACTCATTTAAAACATTTTTTATATTGGACTTACACTGAGTTGTCTTTATTAAACTTCTTTAATTCAAAGAGCTGTGCAGGCCATTAAATGGTTCATAATAACATGAAACTTCGGTAATAGATATTTTAGATAATGCGTTCAAGATTTATTTTTAAAATACACAAAAACTTCCCAATACACAATTCTGTACTGAAACGTTATTTGCGTAAATGTCAACACAAACCTCAAATAAGACTGTAATAACAGAGAAAAACAAGCACTGCACAGAAATAATTCGGAGTTCTGTGATGCATAATAACGACCTTCAGGATTTCGTCTCTTTTTTACTCACCACTATTTTCAAGCGAAATTTTTCGTTTTAGTTTTATTTTGCAAATGTAATAGAACCCCCCTTCGTTAATAATTTTTTATTGACATTGTTGTAAAAATCTACCAAATAAATGTTTTATAATAGTGGTGGACAAGTGTGGAGACCACGCTGAGTCTTAGACTATGAAAGATAAAGTTCTTCTTAATAAATATCTTCCAACAGAGTGACGAGTTCCACAGAGTGCCGAACGCCACTACTGTGTTTAGAAATTCTACCTGCAAGATTGTAATATTTTTAAACAATTTTTTAACTTACGATGTTATGTGTTTGTTGTCTAATTTTCAATTACTTTGAACAAAATATAGCCCTACACTGCACCAGTTCCTTGTGTTCAGGATGTTCCTTTTCGACAACACTTTATATCTGAGATCAACTATGGTAAATATCAAGATGGGGTACGGATTTATATGAACATGCTCTATATATAATACATGTATCGTACAGTTCAGGAAATTTCCCTTACTTTACATCAGATAAATACCAGTATTTACTTAGAGAAAACCTCGCCTTTTGCAATCGCGCGATTACGTAAATCGAGTTTTACTGCATAAAAATACTGGTAGTTCAGCTGAAAATGTAGGTACCCTGTAATAGTAAAATGTTATCAGAATATACCAGTATATTTATTTCCCTTTCTGGGGCACACCCCGCCAGCTGTAGATGATCTGAAGAAAAGGCTTTGTGTTTAATATAAGGTGACGAAATTTCATAACGTGACTGTATTTACAACTATCATAAACTTGTAAGGTAACTTCGTGAATTTGACATCTTCTTAAGTGCAACAAGTGCTTTAAATAGCAAACTGCATGAACGACTGTCTCCAAATTCGGGGACGTTTTGTCATTGTAGTTTAATATATTTGTTTCCTATGTAGAGCAAACATAGCAATCTAAGTTTCACAGGGTAAGATCACCCACAATCTAAGTAGAATGCCGTTTAATTATTTACGTAGTTTGTAATGAAAAATTTCAGAATTTTTCTCTTTCCATTAGAAAGGCCATTCCCATGAATGTATGTTCAAAATTGACCAATAGTTTGTGAAACTCACAAGGAGAGGGCCAACCTTGTTAATCACAGATTTTGATTATTTTAATATATGTTGTAGGGTAGAGACCCCTTAGTGTCATGTTCAGGGGATTTTATCCAACGCTCCTTATTTCTTGAGAAACCGGGGGGGTCTAATAATAGTACACAACTTAAATACTTACATTGCGACCGTAGTGATATGTTGGTCGTAGCTCAGTTGGTACGGCGTTCGCTGGCTGACCTGCGGGCCAGGGTTCGTACCCGACCGCGCTGCATTTGTTTTTCTCATTTTTTGTTTTATAAATGTACTTGTAATTATAATTTAATAATTTCAATTACAAATTTTAATATCATACTTTAATTATAATTATACTTAAATTTATCAATTTTTATTTTTAAACTATTATTTCTCATCCTTTAAAGAGGTTTAAAAAGAAATTGGTTCTATTATTGAATGATATAAATTCTAAAATCGTGACAAAATCTGTTGTGGTGCCATCTAGTTATGATAAAATAAAAGAATATTCAAATAAAATAAAAATAAAAGCAGAAAGAAGATAAAGGTGAAAGGAAAATAATTGAAAGCGCAAGCATGCGTATTACAAATATAAAAATCTTTAATATGCAAAAAATCGGCTGTAATTTAATTCTGATGCTAATTTTTAATATAATTATGCTTGTTACTTTAAAAACAGAATATTAATAGTATTATCGCATTGAATTTCTTTGTTAAAGCAATACATAAATGATGTTTCTTTAAAATCACGAATTGACACAATTGCTCAATATCATTGCATCGATAAAGAATATATGAAATACATTTTAAAAAATTAACAGTTTTATGATGTTTTATACAAATATTTAGTTAAAAGTAAAAAAATTAAATAGGTTAAAATTATAATTGATATACAATATTATAAATTTTAATTGACAATGAGATTATTAATTATACTTACAAGTATATTTATAAAACAAAAAATGAGAAAAACAAATGTAGCGCATTCAGGTATCGAACCCGGGCCCGCGGACCAGCCGGTAAACTCCATACCAACTGAGCTACGACCAAACTATCATCGCGGTTGCAAAGTATTTAAATTGTGTACTATTATTAGACCCCCCGGTTTCTCAAAAACTAAGGTGCGTTGGATAAAATCCATTGAACCTGACACTAAGGGGTTTCTACCCTACAACATATGTTAAAATTGAAATCTGTGATTCACAAGGTTGGCCCTCTCCTTGTGAGATACCTTTGAAACTTTAGTTGGTAAAAATAAATAATTTTTCTAATCTGTCTTTTCCGACACAGCACTGCCAAACTAAATATCATAAGATTTATCAATTCATTCGCGAATATATGAAAGATTGGTTTTAAACTTCCTGCCCAAAATATCTTTTTAGATTCCTCTGATAAATTTCATTTGCTACTGATCTGTTTAAAATGCTAATGCGGGCCTTCGAACCTTTTCAATGACTCTTTTCTCCTCTACTCCATTAACTGCGTTAAATTGAACGATTTTTATAGATTTAAGTTTCTCTTTGGTGCTTCGCTTAATTAAGAGTAGATTTTTAGTTTTTTTCCTGTTAGGTTTCTGCACTCCTTGAAATAAAATGGATTTTTTTACGCTATTGTAGCCTATGTCTGGTGATAGCCTTAGTGAAAAAATTTTCGGTACTTATTTATTTTAATTGGAAATTGACTTTGTATTCGAGCCTTTTTTTTTCAGTGTGACTGTTTTTGGTACCTCTGTTCTAAAACAAACAATTACCATTATTCAGCGACAATGTGATTTCTTTTTTCTTTTTCATTAATAGTTTGTGACAGCGATTTACAAACAAGTTCCCGGGAAAAGAAATAAAGGACTGTTAATGAAAAGTATTACAGTTATATTTATTCAGAAACTCCTTAATATGAGAAATATATATTTTACTTCAGTAATCGCATTTCACACATTAAATTTCTTTTAATTTTTCAGTCTTTGTTTAGATAATAATGATCGAGCATTTTTACATTAAATAACAACTCCCAATTCTTTATTAACACTATTTTTTTACATGCTTAGTATATTATTAATGAATTTGACCGCTTTCCAGTATAAAAAAATAGAATCCCTTTTAACATTTTGGGCAGTGGGAAGGCAAGCATTTCTTTAGAAGCTTAAAAGCATTTATACTTTCCAGTCTTTTCCTTAACACGAATTTGTGCATGCATCCTTTACTATAATTGAGTTTTACTTCTATCTAGAATAAGCAAACAGTACACTTTTTAGCATTGTGGCGATAGACACCGATAAGGCAAACATAGACATCGGGAGACAAACACTCTTTTAGAAGCGTAAAATTAATTAAACATTCCAGTCTTTCTGTTAATATACGCTTTTGAAAACTTGGTGTTTTGTTGATTTTGTTTTTCGCCTTAGCTACAAACATAAAGCAATATAGCTTTTACTAATATTTGGTGCTTCTTGTGAATCATGAACAGAAAAGAATATTGAACAATCCATCGGGTAAAATGTTGAACCATGACCTGGTAAAATATTGAAAGATAAACTGCTAAAATATTAACATTTATCCGTAGAAAACAAGGACTGACCATGGGATTTCAGTTTAAAGTGAAATTCGACATACTATGGAGAGTCGTGGAAATGAAGAATATTCCCTTAATATAACGCTATCGTAAATCATCACATAAAAAATGTCACTGGTACCAAGCGATTAGTAGTAATGCCTACTTATGAATGCTATACTTAAATTATGCTTCGACATTTGTCATCTTATAGAAATTGCAGCAAACATCCCTATTTTCAACACAAACGTCTAGTATTGAGATCATATTTGAATTCTCCCATAAATTTTATCTCCGGATATCAAATGGGTAAACATTCTATCAAATAGTTTAGGAATTATACATATGTAAAGATTTGAATTCATAGTGCCAAATTCACTTTTAATCACTGCAAAAAAATTGCAATGCGAGTAGCATTTTATGCATAACTCAAAAACTACTTAGCTGAATTAGCAGCAGTTTTGGATTGGCGTATTTCAACTTTTTATAAATCTATTTCTGTTGAAAATTTAAAAAAAGTTGCGTTATATAATTTTCAATTTTAAAAGAAATCTGTTTATAGAAGCTTTAAATATACGAATAGAAAATTACAGGTTAAGTGGTTTACAAACTTAAGTGGTTCTTGACTCATGCAAAGAAATTCTCGCATTGTAATATGTATTGAAATCAGTAAAGATGAGCTTAACATTAGGAGCTCAAAACATTACATCTGCATAATTCCTAAATTTCTTGACCGAATGACTTCGCGATTGGTATCCATAGAAGTTAAAATTTACCAAATATGATCTCAAAATTAGGTGTTAGTATTGAAAATTGTAAAGTTTCTTACAATTTCAATATAGTATAGTCGACCACCTAAGCATAATTTAACTATAACTTTAATAAGAATTAATGTGACGTCATTAGAAAAGAAAGTCGTGCTCTCGTGATCGCCACAGTTATTATCTCTTTTTTTATTAGTCTGTCTAGCGATGGTGATCCTTGCGCTACCGTTCCAACGCTTTTTTGGTTCTTCACTATGAATATCACATTCCAATAAAAAAAAAGTAGGTATTGCTTTTTGAAATTGTCGAAATTTTGTCTATGTAACCGTAACTGTTAGAGTTTAACTGTCGTTTTCCATATGATTATTGAGCCGATACCTCAAAAAACTTTAAACCAAAACTTCATTCAGTTTCTGTGAACGATATGATAGCTAGGGCCTCACATTTCAGGATAGTTTTTTATAATCACCCTGTGTTAACATAGCATAGTAAAAAGCTGAACCATTTTTGAACCATCATGATCAGGAGTTTTAAAAATCAAGGATCATTGAATAGAGTTTTCTGACGGTGTAATTAATTGGAGACATTTCTGAACTATCATGGAGTCGCTCTTTTTCAGTGGTAAAAGTAGACGCTTTTTGACATTGTAACAATAGCCGAAAATAGACAGAGATTAAAAATCTTTTTTTTTCTTCTAATATTAGTTAACATAGGCGTAGCGCAAAGGGGGGGGGGGGGGGGGAGCACGTGCAATGTCTCCACCACTTTTCCTGAAAGTAATAACCGATATATTTAAAGACGCGTCATAAGCAAAGCGAAAATATTCTATTCAGAAAAGTGGTGGGGAGCACGTCTGCGTCCACCCTGACGATATGCCTGTGTTAAGTAACCATCTTGGTAGTTTATTTTAAAATGTGCTTAGTGTGCTTAAAAATTGTACAATTTCCAACTGACTTAAATTGATTTAATTTTTAATTGATTTAGCTTTGCAGTTTCGCAACATAAAAAATGAATTACGTTACATATATATGTTGAAATTTAAAAAGTTTTGCTCAGCAGCATTAGATTTTTACAAATACAAAAAATCGGGACCCATATCTTAACAGGGGGTTTCGTAAATACATCATTTGAAAAAATACATCGAATATTGAATTCCTATGCATTATACACATGCATAATTCTTGAAACTATTGGCATAAACGTTATATTTTAACCGTTAAAAAGGGAAGAAATTCATTATTATTTTATTTATCGCTCTTTGACCAGGTAATGAAATTTTAAGGCAAACTTCATTGAGATATGGTGCTTCGAGATCTCTGATAAGATTAAAAATTCAATAAATAAACTTTGTGTCGATGAAGGTTTTATTAATATTACACGAAATAATGGTTCCAAATAATTTCAATGTCAAAGTTTAAGAAAATGAAAATTCAAAAATATCATATTACTTTGAAGCTAATACAGACAAAACTGTCTGCGAAGCCATCACTACAAATATTTTCAAGTGAATGTTTGTATGCCGTTGATTGAAGACGATCAATAAATAAGCGATCGAAATATTTGGATAATTTGGACCAATTAGTTCTTCAAGCTCTTCACATTCTTAAAAAGGGATCTTAATACGCTATAAACATTCATGTTTTTTTTAATTTTCGAAAATATGTTATTTAAATTTTTCCCCCCAACCTATGACGTTCCGTTAGTTCCATTTAATATCTGTATATTTTTTGAAAAACATACAAATTTCAATGCATTTACTCCCACAGACTAAACCAACGTTTGTCTGAGTGTGTTTGTATGGTGAGGGGGGGGGGGGGGAACTAATATAACGTCTTAATTTTTCAGATTGCAAGTTAAAAAATATAATGTGTGAAAAAAATAATAATAAAGATAAATTAATGCTTTATAAATTGAAATATTGCACGTACCTACATGTCGTTTCTAAAGTTACAAAAAATAATAAATAATCTATTAGTTAAATTTTAGTTTGAAAAACATTTATCCAAAGAAATACTGTTAATACAAAATTTTTTTATTCAATCACATTTAAGCAGAAATTTTTCTTTAGCCAAACTATTTTTTTTATCCCCAATGATCTAGCAAAAATATTTCTGGGTCAACAAAAGTTTGTTGGTAGCGAATTTTTTTTATTATTTTATATAGTTTCACATTTTTCTGCTTTTAATATGTGAAATGTGATTCAGTTGGATAAACAATTTTCTTTCTCTAATGCAATTTCTTTTAAAACTATTTTTAATAAGTTCAAGAGCTTTAACGAAGTGAATTTTAAATGATCAAGGGAAAATATATTACAATATTTTGATCACAACTATTTATAATTAATAAAACAACAAGATAATGTGCTCAAACAATATGCAAATGATTTGCAGTTTTTGGCCTTATCTGTACACTTTATATTCCTGTATCAAAGGAAAACAAGGTATGTTTAAAAATAATTTTAGCTCATAAATTTGTCTTTGAATCTTTTCAACAGTATCACTGATTTGCATTTTGCTCCCCGTTTATTGTCGCCTTAATTATCCTACATGTCTCACATCAGTATTCCTTAAGTACCAATTCCTGTTTTGAATTTTGTTTTTAATACGGCTTCAATATTTCTTCTTATATTTCATAGCGTTAACAAATAAGATTATTTTATGAAAGCGAAAACGAGATTTCGTCGACATATTTTGTGAAAATTCATCATAAGTCACTAGCTATAAATACTATTTAAAAAACACTAGACTCTCTGTAACTTTAGCCATCCTTATGACTTCAGTTATAAATTTCTCTTTGGAAATGCGCTAGAAACAGCTTAAAGGTACGAGAAGAGAAGGGAGAAACATACAAAGAGAGGAAAAAAAGACAATGGCTGAGCTTAAGGTTTATTTATTATACTGGTGCCGTTAGGTTAGGGGGGGGGAAAAGACATGCATGACCGGGGGAAGTATTTATAAAACGCGTCATTGAACGCTTCTAAACTTGTGATATAAAAGTAAGGTGTGTATTAAATTCTAGCTTCCTCCCTACTTTCGAACCGGTATTGAAGCAATATTGATCATATCACGGAACAATACCTTGCAGTTTATATATTTTATTGCCCATATTGTATACGAATATCCATACCATATTGGAGGTATATGCAATCAATATTTATATATTTTTATTGAAATACCAATATTGGCAAAATTCTTATATTAAATTAGAAATATTTAAAACGTGCCAGTGTTTTTTCAATATTCGTAACATTTCTAATAGCTCAACTAGTGGATACGACGTCACTATAGCATAACAAATTCTTACACGTGTCAGAGTCATAACGTGATCAAATTGGAATTTCTTTCAATGGTCTCATTCATTAGGATGACTAAATTTGAAACAGAATTTGTTTTTTAACTTACATAACTTTATATATCTAATACAAATTAGATATATACGCAACCACCGCGGCGAGCGGCCCCTATTCGTCCGCAGCCTTTTATTCTTCCACTTATTCCGACTCTTTTGCGGAAGCAAGATTCGTAGGTCCCCAGCCACGTCCCGAGTATAAGACAATCTAGCGGAAGCCAGAATGAAAAAGATATAGATTAAGGATTAGATGTAAGTCCCACGAATTTATCATAGTCCTAAAATGTAATAAGGGTTTTAAATAAAAAAATCCAGGAACTGTGTGAACTAAAATCCTACAAATTTAAAGACCATTAGACACCATGATTTTGACTCTTATCTCAGTGTCATTTCTTGATTTAATTGTGCAGTCATCTAGACGGGAGTTTTTAGTCTTTTACTACTCGTCACAAAATGGTGCCTATACACTTCATAGGTTCTTGATTATGTCTCATTTTGTACGTCACGTGATAAAAATGACAAAAGTAATAGTTGTATTTTATAACGGTACGTTCACAGTTTGGTTATATTTTGGTCACAGTACATTGACATTTTGGTAATATTTTAGTCACAGTGATATGAAAGATATTACAAGTATTTTGATGCCTCTGTGTTTTCCTGGATTTGGCACATTTTAATAGAGTTGGCAAAGGATTAAGAGCAGAATCTATACACCTATGGTAAACTTATCAAAAATGATGATTTTTTGCCATGTTAATTACTGAAATAACCAAAACTATCTATCTTAATAGTATATTTTTTATTTTTATATCTTAAACTTCTTCATAATGTCTGTTTGTGTGATAATATTACAATTTTAATGCTTAAGGATTAGTTCTACTTTGCTGCTTAAAAAAGACAGATCTTTGGAGATTTTTATTAAACCATGCATTTCAGGTAGAATTATAAAACTTACAAGGAGAGGACACGAGGTTGGGATACAAAATCCAGCGACCCTTTGTGCAGTGATAGTGTGTTAGTAGATAGACATATGACAAGGATAAAGCGCAATATGCAAGGGGGTCTTTAAAAACAAGTGCCAAAGTACCCCCAGTCTTGATGCTTTTGTACATAATCTGATAAATTACGCACCTTCCTGGGCAGCCGAATGGTACATTTGGCAGAGCGCCAGACTCGTAAAATTTCACTTTCGAAACTTTGTGGCTTCGATACCCCGACAAGCCTTTCTTTTTACTTTCCCGCAGATTAACCCTTAAATGTCGGGCGATGCTTTTCGGCAACATACCCAATTTAGGCTCTAAAATACTATTAGAAAAATATTGAAGATGTAATGCCTAATGTTGCCAATAAAATACATTCTGAAAATATTATTAAATCGATTTTCAACATGCAGATGTCAACATTTGTGCTGTTTAAGAATAAAGATAGATTTATTTTGTCGATTGTTGCTACTTGTTCTTTTTGTTTTGTTTGGAAGCTTGCGAAATACCCTATTTTGTTCCGCAGTGAGCAAGTAAAATTTATTTCTTATTATAAGTTCTTAAAATTCTTGTGTGGTTAATGTTATAGAATTTTATCAAGGAAAGTTATTTTTTTCAATTAAAGACCAGTATTGCCGATTAGTAACAAACTGTTTTTTAGCCGTAAACCATACTTAAAACAAAATATGATTTTTTAAAGTATTTTTCCCACGATTTATTTAAAAAAATGAAAGCCAAAAAACATTATTAAAATGATTTTTGAAAAATCAGGCATTTGAGGGTTAAATAATGATTAATTATTTCCGAACTACTATAAAAAATATAAGGATATATATAATTATTTAAATTTAAGATAAATAAAAGTAAAAAAATATATATATAATAGTATATAATAATTGATATTATTACATAATATATAATAATATATAATAATTTAATGATTTTCTAAAAGTGTAAAAATAATTTACAAATCCCCCAAATTTTATAAAAATAGGGCTTATTTAAACATGCTGAAATTTATCGCATTATTTCAGTATCCGGCAGTATGAAGTCTTTTAATGTCAAATATAAAAAAATAATATAAAAATAATAATAATACATAATAATAAAAAAATTAATAAAGAATGCCTTGGCCGATGCCTTGACAGGGCTTTCTTTTTTCTTTCCCGCATATTAAATAATGATTAATTATTTTCGAACTACAATAAAAAAATATACATATATATAAGTATTTAAATTTAAGATAAATATAAATAAAAACACGTTTCTGCGCGCACAAATATATACTTATTTAATTACAGAGAAATTGCAATTTTATGGTAGTTTTATGGATCTAATGACAAGTAAAAAAAAAAAAAAAAAAAAAAAAAAATACATAATTTGAATTCTTCATAAGGCAAAATTTTTATTTTATTCACATTTAACCATAGTTTTTATACGAATAAACCTCTATTCTTCCCATCGCAATCAATTAAAATGTGCTGCATAACATTAAAGTATGGTATTTTAACTCCATTTTTTTCTAATACATAACAATTTAAAAGTTTCACTTTTTTTTTTTTTTTTTTTTTTATCTTGGGATTTTAAATTTGGAATTAGAAACCTACAATCGACAGTAAAAAAAAAAAAAAAAAAAAAACTTTTCATGGGCATATCGTAGATTTGCAGGTAGTTTATAGCAAAACATATACGTTATTGAAAATAAACAAGGTGGGTTTAGAACGTTTACTCTTGTTGGTGTTATAGTTTTAACAGTCATCTGCTGCGGATTGAGTGAGTATGGCATTTTGTTTTTAAAGCTTTGTGACGATCAGACGTAGTTTTTAGTGTAGTGTCGTAAACAAAATGAAAAAACATGTCTAGTGAAGAAGTTTCTACATTTACAAATATTGAAGAATGTATTTCAGAAGATTCAATTCGTAGAGAAAAAAAAAAGAGTCTACTCGAGGTATTGAACCCACAAAGTTCCAAAAGCGAAAATTTACAAGTCTGGCGCTCTTCCAACTGTACCATTCGACCGCTTAGAAATGTGCATATTATGCACTAACGCGTCAAAATTGGGTGACTTTGGGTCTTGTTTTTTAAGACCCCCTTACATATTGCGTTTTATGTTTGTGACATGTTTATCTACTAACTATACTTTATCATTGCACAAAGGGTTGCCGGATTCTGTGTCCCCATCCTCGTGTCCTCTTCTTGTTAGTGCATTTACAAACCTATGTTTTTTCGAATAATTTTAATGAGTACAAAACAAGTAATGCCATAAACTTTCTTTCATTTTAATGATTTTCTAAAAGTATAAAAATAATTTACAAATCCCTTAAATTTTACAAAATTAGGGCTGATTTAAATATGCTAAAATTTATCGCATTATTTCAGTATTCGGCAGTATGAAGTCTTTGGACGTCAAATTAGTTTCTTGATATCCTTAAGAACGTTCGCTTTGAAGAATCAAAATTTATTTAAAAGTACTTTTAAAAGAGGTTTTTTATGCTTCTAAATGTTTTAAATTATTTTCTTTTCACATATTTATCTCATTTTTTAACCTGAATGCTGAAGTAGTACAAGGTTAAATTCGAAACAATTTTTTAAAGTTAAAACATTTTTTAAATTGTCTGTAGCATTTTTTTTCTTTAAAATTTACTAAAAATATAGGTTATTTTGCCAATATAGCTCCAAGACGGTACATTATTTTTGAAGCCGCAAATATGATGCAAACATTTAACCATAGGTGCTTAAGAGTCATTTTGAATAATAATAATAATATTAAAAACAATATACGAGAAACCTAAAGATACCTAAACTGTACGTGACGCAAATAGATTACATTTTGTCTGTTTTGTCGTATTATATAATTTTTAACCCTTTTCATCCTTTAAAACGAAAAAAAAATGTAATTTTCATCAAGAATAAATATCTTTTCAGTTTTAAAATATGTAAATCTCTTTGTTTATTTTATCAGAAAATTTAAGTACTTAAAAAAATATATATATATATTAAAGTGAAAGAAGTAACATTCACTACAAATTGAAACGTTTCAATTCAATGCTTTATACAACGCAAAAATGACTGCACTTTTATAATATTTTTTGGTCCTTTCATATTTATCCAGTATAAGAATTTCCTATAAGCAAAACAGTCTTTCATTTTTACTGCAATACCGTTTTTATGGTCTGCAGCGAGAAAACGTTTATTCTGTTTTGTGTATTAGAGAATTCTTTCATCTATTTTTACTTAATCTATGCTTGAAATATTTCAGGCAGCAAACGGTCAGTTAAATGAAACATTTTTCTTGTGACCCAAACTGTCGAATAATATTTTCTCAACGCAAGCATTCCGATACAAAAAGAAATGCCTTCTTTTTTTCAGAATGATTTACTTTCTTTTCTATTAGAAATCAAAGTCGGATATCAGATAGAGAGAGTAAAAGATTTCATCACATAAGTTTTTAGATTTCGTTTGAAGTGTTCTAAAATGGAAGCTATTCTCGTGTTTAAAGGCCGTTTTAGCCATAATGAATTAATTAAAAATTTGTGACTATAGAATTTTTAAATAATTTTAAATGGACTGTATACTCAGTCACATTTAATTTGGAACTTTTTCTGTCTTTTAAGGAGGGGGGGGGGGGGATGAGATTGTGTTTTTCCTCTAAATTAGATTTATTCAACATACCCTCATTTAGAAAGAGCTAAACAGTTAATATGCTGCTTTTTTTATGAAGATTAAAGTTTTATGCAAGTGAGTTTTGTAAAGAAATTTTAAAAGATCTGTTCATTTAGTCACATAGAATTTACAATGAGTTTTTCTAAATACCGATCCTTCTAGCAATTTTTATGAATTATGATTCATTCAACATTCCATTATCAAAACTTATATATTTATTTCACTTGCAGCAAATCAATATCGGAACAATAAATATGTATATATACTAAATTCCTGAGAAATATTGCGACACTTATGTACAACGTCGAACCAATATTGAAATTTACACAATTCGGGAATAATCAAGTATTACCCCAATATCCCAAAATGTCTAATTCTAGTGTAAACATCTGAAATTTCTAATAAAATGTCTGTCAGCATCAGTGAAAACATTTGGATTATGATGGAATAACGTGAAAGTGATTGCTAATATTTCCGCAAATTTAGCAAAATACATTGTAAGTATTTTAATATGAAACTAAATATTGCCTTACTATAATAATCTTTTAACACAAATATACTCAATATAAACAAATTAATGTGATAGGAATAAACGAGACATAATTATTTTCTTCTCTTCTTCTAATCCCATTGGTTTGTTCTTTTTTCAATCCAAAAAACTATTGGGCAGTAAATCTCAGCCTTTAATCCGCTTCTAGATCGTATATATAAACAAACAATTACACTATTGCTTTTTCACTGAAGATAATCTTAATGCTTCCGAAATAGGCCTGAAATTTTAATAACTCTTCTGGTTTCCCAAAAGTTTTATTTACTACTAGATTAAAAAATGTTAAAAATGACAATATTTTATGCAGCATTAGTTTAATATGGTTACCTTTGGCATTTCTTCCTTTGGACATTCTTAATGCTCTGTAACTCACAATATTATAGTAGTAAGAACATAGATACGCAATAAGCAAATAGCGTGAAAATTACTTACAAACTCTTATAACGTATTACGAATATTCTCGAATTGTCCAAGCAACGTTACGTAGTTCAGATCTCCATTATCCACAGAAAACTTTTCTATCCTCTGCATGATCTCATTAGTAAATGTCAAATGTATAGGCTTGTCATAATTCTCATACCTGTATCTCAGCTGATCTCAAATGTATAGGCTTTCCATAATCTTCATGCCTATGCCTTAGCTAAAACCTTTTCCTTTACTTTTTTAGAAAAAAATTGGCCTGGTTTTCAAGCACTAACTACGTTTCATTTTTCTTCTAAAGAAACTCCCCTTTTTCTACCCGAAGAAAGCTTTTTCATGGATAAAGTCATCACCATGAAAGAGGAAATCTTAGATCTTTCAAACTGATTTACACTAAAGACGTATCTTGGATACCAGGTTGTTAGGATAAATGAGAGATCATTCGCTATTTTCCCATCAAAATGTGAAACTCCTTGTGTAATTTCTTCTGCTCCAAAGAAATTACTAAGAAAAAAAGTTCAGGAGAGAGATGTAAGCCATTGGGTATGATCACGACGTTTTAGTTATTTGGGGCTATTTCTTTTGGAGAATTTAATTAATAGACGTCTTGTCTGGGTCATTAGAGGAATTTTTAGGGTTAGCACGTCTATTTATATGACGATGTTTACCGGATAATAAGGCGCAGTCTTTGACAATCAAAAGCTGTTTCGAGATTGAGTATTTGTAATGGTTTTATGCTTCAAATGTAATTCCCATTTTATAGATGAAAATAATATCAATAGTAAGTATAATTATTTCGATTCGAAAAATATAATTAATAGTTTGTTTTCTGGACCATAAGAGCAGTTTTAAGATTTAACACATTTATTTATATGGCGAAGTTTATCAGAAAATAATGCGCTAACTTTTACAATCAAAAACAGTTTTGAGTTTGAGTATTTCTAATGGTTTTTTAAATCAAATGCGGATGTTGCTAAAATTTGCGATTCATTGATGAGTACGTTGACCACAGTAACTATTAAAATATTTTGGCGAATTCAATCAATAGCCGTATTAATTGTAATCCTTTCTAACTAATTGGAATAATGTTTCTATCTTCAGTAGAAGCAAAGTGATAATTGTACAACAAATTACTTGTCAACCAATTTAACATAAGCAAGGTTCCAAAATTATCCACTTTTTTAATACCAGAATTTCTTAAGAATTTTTTCTTGTATATTCGTCTTGCATATTTCGTACAAACCGGCCTCCAAGTTACTTCTATTGCATATGTTGTAGAAACTTACTACGGAAATGTTTCTTATAAAACACTGGTATTCAAATAGGGGATCATTGGGAGCCCTGCATTAGCTGTTTTTGTTAGTTTCAGCATTTTCTTAAAATAAAGATCCGAAGGTACACTTCATAGCAAAACATCATAATAAAAATACATTCCAGTGAAATGTAATGAAATTCTGTTTGTATGTTGCAAAAATAGTTATTAAAATGAATAAACTATGCTCATTATTATAAAATATTTTTTTATTTACTAGTGTTTATATTTACCATATTTATGGATTTCATATTTTGTTACATGGATAAATGCTCTACTGCATTTTCCCAGATTATCTGAGTATTTTCTTAAGAAAAGTTTAATTACACAAGCCTGCAAAATTTGGATTGTGTCATGTTTTTAAATTTTGCTAATTCATTCTTATATATTTTGTAGCGCTGAATCCGAAAATGACCTTCATTTTTAAACGTCATGTCAGGATTTTACGCTAATGGTAAATTTCAAAGTTAAAAAGTAAAAAAATAGCGAAAATCTGATTCTATAAAATAGATGTGATGATTGTGTTTTTTAACATTTTATAAATGATTTTTATTTATTTTTTAGCGCTGAATCCGAAAGTAACCTTCATTTTTTACAATCACCTGAGAATTTACCGGAAATTACAATTTTTTTAATTTTTAAAAATTCCAAACATTAGGAAAGTTTTATGCTGTAAAATACACGTAAAATTTTTTGGCATAATAGTTTGTTCATTTTTTGGCTTATACTATACATTTTTACAGCTAAACATGTAAAATATTGTGTATTTAAAATTCTTGCAATTTTATTCCATTCTTTTGATCTCTTTCGCTATTTTTTTACTTTTTAACTTTGAAATTTACGATTTATGAAATATACTGACTTAATGAATAAAAATGAATGTCCTTTTTGGATTCAGCGCTCAAAAATACATAAAAATCAATCATCAAAAGTTAAAAAACACAAACATCACATCTATTTTATAGTATCAGATTTTCGCTATTTTCTGACTTTTTAACTTTGCAATTTACCATTTGCGAAACATCCTGACATGATGGTTGATAATAAAGGTAATTTTCGAATTTAGTTCTAAAAAATACATAAAAATTGATTATCAAAATTTGAAAAACACAACCATCACATCTATTTCATAGTATCAGGTATTCACTATTTTTTTACTTTTTAACTTTGAAATTTATCATTTGCGAAGAATCCTGAGGTGGTGGTAAAAAATAAAGGTCATTTTCGAATTCAGAGCTAAAAATACATAAAAACAATTATAAAAGTTAAAAAAACACAACCATTGTAGGCTTGTGTTACTGAAAATATTAACATATTCAGTTTACAGATTGCGAATGTTTGATATTAATACTTTCTGAGTTACCGTGTTTCCCATAAATGTCAATTTTTTGTCATTTTTAAAATTATTTTTGTATAATTTTTTCCCCTTCACAATCACTCTTTTATCATGATTTAATAATTCCTATTTTACCTTTAATTTTAAAAAATGCAAATTTAAGAGTAAAATTGAAAAGAATATAAAAATATTTTTTAAAAAAAATGTACACATACTAAATATCAATGAAATAAACAAAAATATAATTCGGAGAAACTAAGCTACAAAAACTTTCGAAATACAGAAATGAAATGAAAATCTAAAAAACGAATCATCATTGTTTGTTTAGTACACATTTACATTTCTTTAATCCTTTTAATTAATTCGGTACCACGTACTTATTTTCAAACATTTATGTTTTAAACTTTTAGTAAACTATGTATTTTTATTTTAAACTTTTATACTTTAATACTTTATGTGCCAATGTAGGAATTAATAAATTTCACCTTCAAAGGCATTTTTTCTGAACTTTTGAAAATACGTTAGAAAGTATATGTAATCAATTAATAAAATATAGGGTTATTCCTTCTATTAAAATTAGCAAACCAAATTGGTATTTATAGGGTTTTATAGAGTATTTAAACAAATTCACTCAAATTCAACACCAATCAGTTCTTTAAAATGTTGTTTTTAGTGTTTTATAGAATTGGAAAATGTGACTAACCAATGTGATTAAGAACCAGTGTGATTAAGTGTACCAATGTGATTAAGAAAAGCACAAAAAGTACAAATAAATGTACATTGGCTTTACATGTAGATATAGATTTTTTTTAGAACTAACACTTATCTCTATATGCTTTTCAACATCAAGAAAGCTGAGCAGTTATATTCGAAAATTGTCCATGTAAAAATAGTTTTGTTTTTTACAAAGAATAATGGTTTTGTTACATGAGAAAATAAAGTGTCTGTATCACATTCTAAATTGTATTGCTGCGATTGCATGTCTTAAATTAATTTTGTATCAAGTTTTTTTTTTTTTTTAATTCTACATAAATGTAATATTCAGGCGGTTCTCAAAAAAATATTTTCCCCGTTCAACTACGAAAAGCTTTTTCTATATTTTTTGACTCATTTTTCATTATAAATTCATGATACTTGTAGAGATGATTATTGAAGTGATTTGTAATAGAATTTTTTTCTTATTTTGTTATTATAAATGAATTAAATCTTTAGTTATAAGCGGTTGTTGACTCAGGATGGCAGTTTTTTTCCTTTCTTGCACTGTCGCTTCCGGAAATTCGGTTCAAAACTAGAAATTTGACAATATCTTCTTAAAAATATTCTGCTTTTAACGAAAAACATTGAAAAGCAGTTCTATTATATAATTTTTAAATAAAAGCACCTGCCAATTTGATACGTTCGCGAACGAAAATAAATTAAATGTGCAACGGAAAATAGCCAGATTTGATTTGAAAACAACCTTAAAGTATTAAAAGTTAAAAAGGAGCATAAAACTTTTCACTCATTTATGAAAATTACCGAAACGTGAAATTGAAATGGAAATTTAAAAACTAATCACCATTACTGATTTTTGTGGCATTTACATTTCTTTAATCGCTTCAATACAGTAACGCTAAATTTGCTAAAATTTATATTTTCAACTTTCAATTTTAAAAAAGCTCAAAATTCCTCTTTTCGCAGGTCGATATACTCCTTCCTTTCATTTTGAAATTTTCGTGCACCCATATTAATTCAACTTAATTTATAGCATTGAAAAGAGTCTTTCAAAAAATCGAACAGCTCTTGAAAAACTGAACCGAAATCTCTCTCTCTCTACCTGATTTGTAGGGGAGAGATCATTTTTCACAGCGAGGAAATGGAAGTCCCCATTATAATGCGTTGTCGAGCTTGAATTATGCCGTTTCATCTAAAGCGACCTCTTTACTAAATGGAGAGTCCCCCATACCTCATCTACTTTTCATACTTGCTGACTGCCCCTTTTTTCGGCTCAGATGTAGGGTATAAAAATAAATGAGAAATACAGATTTCACTAACATTGTGAGGCACCCCACACTCAATACATTCAAAAGAAAGGGTAAGCAATTCCATTAAATATGTTAATAAATTGCATTTTGAGGTTATAGTGATTCAGACTGTACATTCTTTATTTTTTCCTAACGAAAGGTAATAATGAAAAGAGAAACTTCGACATTAGTAGACATCTATTTCTGTTTCTAAAAGCAAATGTTATAGAAATTGGTACGTTGCAGAAAACATTGATAATTTAACTGCTAAAAATGTTAAATCATTCACGCTTGGTTTCAGTTTCGTTAATTTGACTGTATCTGTAACTTTCGATAAAATAACTTTTACAAAATGACTTTATGTATAGTTTTTGTTTTTTCTTTCGAGCAAGTAAATTGACATGTTTGAAATAGAACGTTATTGGGTTATATCCAGGACAATTTATGCAAATGTTCATAAAAATGAAATAATTATTAAAATGAATACAAAATTCAGTTTTCACTACCATTGTGAAGCATTCCACATTGAAACATTCAAAAGAAACGATAAGCAATTCCATTAACTATGTTGATGAATTGAATTTTGAGGTTTTAGTAATTCAGCTGTTTTTTGTAAAGAAAGGTGTTAATGAATAGAGAGACTCCGATATCAACATGTACTTATTTCTCTTTGTAAAATGAAATGGTATGGGATATTATGAGTTAAAAGAAACATGAAGAAATTAACTACTAAAAAGTTAAATCATAAATGATCGGTTTTAGCTCCAAAAATTAAATTATCAACAACTGAAATAAACCGGAAAGATTTTTACGTGTAGCTATGAAAATCTTAACTGTTGTAAAATTAAATTTTCCATTCATTTTTATTCATTTTGTTCGACCAATTAAATTACCCATGTCTAAAAAAATTATCGATTATGTCATTTAATTCATTTGCTAATTACTGTAAAAATTTAATTATTCATTAAAAAAGAATGTGACATACACATGTTAATAACATTGTGAAGTGCCTCATATTCAATATACACAGAAGAATACTAGTAAAGATAAAATAACAAAACTATTACGAATTTTAATAAATAGCGTTTTGAAGTTCAGGTTATACATTCTCAATTTTTTGTAACAAAAAATAACAATGAAAGAGAAAGTTCAATACTAATATGGACTTATTGCTCTTCAAAAAGAAAATGTTAAGGTTATTTATATAAATGCTACAGGATATATTTGTCTGTTAAAGAAATATCTGTAATTTAACTGGTAAAAAAAGCTTCGGACATTAATGCTCATTTTTTATTTCAACAAGTAAAAGTTGAAATAAATCACTGGTGGTAATAATTCAATTGTACTTATAAATATGAAAAAGTTAACCGTTACATTATTTTTTTGTACTAACACTTAAATTACCTATATTTGAAATAAAATATTAACTAGTTGTATTCTAAACTATTATGCTAATTTCTATACAAATTAAATTATACATTTGAGATAAATGAGAAATACAAAGTTACTAACACTGTGAGACACTCTATACTCAATAAATTCAGAATTCTATTGAAGAAAATAAAAAAAAGATAAACAACGCTCATTAAATCTATAAAGATAATATGTTAATAAATTGGTTTCTGAGGGAATAGTGATTTAAGATGTAAATTTTTCATTTTATAACTATAAGTAATATTGAAAAGATTGACTTTGACATGTCTAGGCATCTATTTCTATAGTTGCAAAAAACTGGTTTACTTCCAATACTCCCCGATTATTCACAAAAGACATGGTTTATTCCAAAAAATCCAATGTATCCCCTCGAACCCCGGCTTAATACCAGGTTTAAACCATTTTTTCTAATATTTGCAATTGTTCCTATTTATTATTCCAAAAGCAGATATTTTAGGAAATGTTAAAAAAATATATATAGATAATTTAACTGTAAAAATGTTAAATCACTCATGTTTGCATTTAGTCCCAACAATTAAATTACCCCTAATGAAAATATGTAAATTGGACGGAAAAATTCTATTGTATCTAAACTTGTGAATAACTTAATTGTAAGAAAATTAAGTTTTGTATATTTTATACCATTTATAACATTTCTCATATCAGTTAAATTAAATAATCCGTGTTTAAAAGAAAGCGTTAACAAGTTTAATCTTGAAACATGTTTGTTAATTTCAATAAAAATAAAATAAATAAATTATAAATACGATTTAAAATGAGAACTAAAATTAAGAATAAACAATTTCGTTAAATGTATTAATGAATTGTATTTTGAGGTTATAAAGATTTAATCTATACATATATCATTTTTAGTAGCGAAACATTACAATGAAAAACGGGACTTCGACTTCTATATTAATCTATTTTTGTTTCCAAAAGAAAATGTTATAGAAATTGGGATATTATTCCGTTCAAGAAAATTCTTATTATTTAACCACTATGTATGTTCAATCGTTCGCGCTTGCTTTTAGTTCCAATAATTAGATTACATATTCTTAAAATAAATCATGGACAGGAATAATTCGACATTATATTTAAATGTGTAAAACTTAACTAATACGAATTAAGATATGTATGTTTCTTTTTTAATTTTTTGGTTGCAACAATTAAATTATCAATGTTTAAATAAAATTTTAACAGTCTATATCTATAAATTTTTATGCTAATTTTTATGACAATGAATTTATTCATTAAAAATAAATGAAAAATACAGATTATTCTAATACTGTTTAGTGCCAAATACTCAATGAAGAAAAATGTAGTCCTATATCAACATTACGAAATGCGTCATACTAAATAATATGAATTTATTGATTTTACTAAGATTGTAGTGTACTCCCGTATTCAGTTTTCTCAAAAAACGTTTAATTTATAAAACATTAAGTGATTTAATTAAATATATTGATAATTTGCTATTAGAAGTTAGTATGGTTCAGGCTTTCCATTTTTGATTTTTTGAAAACATTGATGAAGAATAAAAAAGCTTGTACATAATTATGCATCTATTTTTGTTCTCAAAATGAAATGTTGTAGAAATCGTTATAAATGTAACAGAATATCTGTAAGATACTCGTACATATTCACTTAAGAAATCATGAATAATTTAAGTGTGAAAAATGTTTAAATTATCAATGCTGTTTCTAGTTCCGACAATTAAATCCCCACTTTTAAACCATGGATAGATATAATTCGACTGTAGATAAATTGACTGAGTCAAAATTAAGCTGTGAATGGTTCATTTCCTTTATTTTTTCTACCTTTTTTGTTCTTGCAAGTAAATAAGCCATGTTTGAAATAGAAATTTTCTCGTTATAGCGTTGTATCTTGAAAAATGTATTCTAATTTATATAAAAATATAACTATTCGATAAAAAAGGATAAACACATATTTTACTAAAATATGACATGTCTCTTACTCTATATATTAAAGTGATTCTACCAACCAGGAGAAAAAAAACAATGCCAATAAATATCTTAATAATTTTCCTTTTGCAGACAGAATGATTTACACAAAAAGTGGAAAAGAGAAGATAAATTGTGCACGAATATGCATTAGGTTCTGTTGTCAAAAGCAAACGCTATAAAAATTAACTTATATATTAACCCTTAAATGCGCAATTTTTTATTTTGCTTCGAAAAAATTATATATGATACTCTGAAAGGTTTATAACACAGGAAAAATAATGAAAAAAAATCAGAGATATATTTTTCATACAATACGTCAATCTTTTCTTCTGTTGCACATCTGCAATAAAAGTAAAAACTACTGTCGTGTAGCTGTTTTACGCTAAAATAATGCAAATTAGTAAATACTTTAATAAGTATGTCTCCAAATACCTTATTTTATATAATTGTTTATTTTATAAAACTTAACCTTTTACCCTTTAATTCCCATAAAAGAATACATTCTAGAAATGACGTAGTTCAGAGAATCTGACTTTACACCAGAAAGATTCAATGATTAATTTTGCTTTATTTAAATACGGAATGTCTTTTTTTTAATTAAAGGAAATATTCTATTTTAATTTTCTGGTGTGATTTAGGTATATGCCAATAAAAAAATCTATTAAATTCAAAAAAGTGTTGTTTGCATATATGCAAAGCTGCGCACTAAAGTGTTAAGAGGTATAATTAAGAAAATATGGATAATTTAACCGTTTAAAATTTAGTTTTCCATTTTTTACTTTCAATTTAAATATACCTAGTAAACTGTCCAATTTTTCTTATCGTTCCTTACACCATATAGTTGAAACCAAATTAATTTATAGTTACTATTATTCCTATGATCAAATTTTTAATAAAAAGAAAAATTAATATTTTATTGATATATGTGTATTTTGAAACATTCCACTTAATTATTATAACCCTTATTAATTATTATTAATAGTTTCAGTCTAAGCACAGTCACCTTTTCTGTGGAATATTTACCATAAATTTCCGTTTTCAGTCCAGATAAATATGAACTAAATTTGTTTTCATTACACTTATGGGTTTCAAATATTTAATTAGAATAGAAAATGAATAATTTTTGCCCTTATATGAGTAACCTATAATTATATTTCTATTTTATTTTTATTACTTAGAAACTATACTGATAATTATACGATATTGTTAGAATAATGGATTTAGTTCTCTATCGTAGTTTGGGAATAAAACATATCTGTTAAGAAATGAATGCATTTTACTTTAAGAGAAACCTTAAACACAACGTATTAAAATGAATAATAATTTTTATTTTAATCAGAAAATGCCATTAATAAAAGTTTATTATTCTCATTTCCCCTTTTTTCCACAACGATGGAATAAACCAATTGTTCCCATTTGAATTTATTAAGATAGCTTCGAAAAAATTAATTAATTAATTAATGTCTTGTAATTTAATTTAAATTTCAAAATTTCCAAACCTTAACATCTCCTGTACTTTTCGAATAATTATTGTTCATCTCGTAAATCTTTATATTTTTCTAAGAATAGATGTCAAATACAAGATGTCCTAAAATGTACCGAAAGTTTTTTTAAATTTTATAAAAAGTAAATGGTGACAGCTATTGGATTTATTCTTGCAGGTTTCTAGAATTTTATTACTATGCTTCCTTGTGTTAGTACCATACATCAGCCATAGATGGCGCAGCACGATCTCAAACTGTAATACTGCTCAAACTCACTTTGTCGTTACAGAGTTCATTTTTTTGTGTTATAAGATTTAAAAAGAATGAAGGTTAAAAGCTGTGTGATCCAATTTTATACGTTAGATTGAACGTTCTAACAGTTCGAGATAGTTCAGCGCCATCTATCGGGGATAATTAACCCTTACCGGCGCGGTGTCTTTAAAAAAGGACACCTAATTTTAATTCCAAAACTTGCAAACGGCACCAAGAATATTTAACTAAAATTTTCGGATATAATGAACATGAAAATAAGCAAGTTCTTATTTTCTAATAAATTCGTTCATAAATTGCGGTGTCGGTCCATTATTTCATCAGTTTGTAAACAGAATTACTCCGCGCTGGTAAGGGTTAAAAGGGAAACACAGAAGTATAGCAAAGCAATTCTCGACTTCAAATGTCAATCTCCAATAATTTCAAGAGCTGCTGTCGTTTACCTATTATTGAAGTTTGAAAAAGTTCAGTCCACTTTAGGATACACATATTGTCATATTATATTTTAATGTAAAAAAAATGTGTTTATCATTATATAAATAACTGATACTTAAATTTCCACTTAATTATTATTACTTATAAACCATACTGGTAATTATTAGACATATTTAGAACACTGGATTTAGTTCTCTGTCATAGCTTGGTAATAAAACTTACCTCTGCGCTCTCCCTTTCCAAAGTTTCAAAGGATTTCTGATAGCTTATAATTCAGCATACAGCTGCTAAAACCCCTAATAAAGTTATGAGTTATTTGAAGCTCACTTTGAATGATGGTGTTTTACGCAGATATGCTTTAAGTCAAATAGATTATACAGATAATTCATAACTATAAATATAGATAGACATAATCTGATCATCTGATACGATACTTATCATGACTGGCTTTGTGAAATACATCAGTGAAATTTTGGAACCACAACTTCTCGTACAGATATACATTATTGCAATAAGTCATAATAAATATTTAACAGAGGTTCGAGGCCAAATGGATTATTTTTTTAATAATAACTAGGTGAAAAGGCGACCTGGTGAGCTGCATGACATCTTTCGATTTTGCGAAAAAAAAGAAATCTAATTACATTCGATACACAGAAAAGATTTTGAACTTTTTTTTCTAAATTTAATTTTTTATCATGAGTAGAAAACCGTGAATGAAATATAACAGGATTTCAAAGGTGAAATCAATTCGTTGTTGGAAAATTTGGCGCCCTCTTCAGATCTGGCGGAATGAAAAATCTCTTAAAATGACGTCATTTTGACACATTTTGGCACATTATGACACATTTTTTTGAAGTTATTTAGTTTTAAAATTAAAATAAATTTCAAGATATAATTTTTTATAATTTTAAATTTTTTTAACGGCTTTCAAAAACTTCAATTTAAAATTTTCGAAGTAAAACACGAAAAGTAAAGTTTCAACGTAAAGTTTAAATACCAAAATGGCACACAAATCTTATTTAGAAGCATTCCAATAAATGGAATACGCATGTGTTATTCTTGTGGCGAAAAACTTTTTATAAAAATATCTGACTGGTATCTCATTACGCACTTTCAATACCATTTTTTTCTTCCAAAAAAGAGACCATTGTCAAAATATGAAGGTTCACGAAAATGATAAACAGTGTAAAAAATTGCCCTAAAAAAACCAGAAACGTTTATGAAATTGTCACGTAACTTTGATTCCAGAAGCCTTTCCTTTCTTTTCCCAAATTTGCAATGTGGCTGCCCTTCGTTATTCTTCGAATGTCCCCTTTGTAAAACAATTATTTCCGTTTGCTTGTGAACTTATTCGCGTCGATCAAACCAAGTGCAATGGTGATATGTGATTTCAATTCAGGAATGAATTTTTGAAATGGCAAACTGCAAACCTCACCTTTAACACCAGTATCTGAGATCCAAGGAAGAAAATACTGGTGATAGTGGTGTCCATGCAATAACAACTCTCCGGCCAATATAAACTGAGATTTTAGCACTGAAGAAAAAAGTATATCTGTAAACTTATGTTACAATGCTAGTAATATGTTATTGGCCTGGTACCTTACAATTAATATTTCGCAAATTATTCAGTTAAAAAACTGCCCAATTAATTTGTGTCCACTTCGTGTTTCAGCATGTTATTCTGTACAAAACTTTTGACTTTTGGACTTAATTAAAAATCTAAAAAAAAAAAATTCCAAGAAACCTAAAACTATTTTTTTCTTGTTTTAATGCCATTCGCAAAAGAAAGAAAGAAAAAAAAATAATTCCCTTACTTACTGATTTAAATTTCAAATCACTTTTTTTTTACCTAAACAATGAGCGTACAATTTATTGATGGTCCCCAGAGGGAATTCTTCACTGATGCAGAAGATCAGTCGCGGGGGAGTTAGTGTATGGATCGCTTCTGAGGAGGAAACCAGCTGTCGCCTCCTATTGTAGGACCATGGCGCGGGTCAAGAGTTTCAAAATGGCCACCTTTCAATTCCCTGTGATACTGCTCTCCCTTCGGCGAGTGGGCTGTAAATAATGTATGTTGGGAGTTTTATGGTCTAGAAGAGACGCTTTTCTAAATTATCAACTATTTCTGTATACCTATAGTGAGCATTTTAACAGACATAAATCGAGACGTTAGATGTATGACTCCGTCGCCAGTAATCAAAGGAAGCTTCTGTGAACAAAAAAAAAGTGTCGCTTAACTTTTTTAACGCAGATCAATGAGAAAAATGAACGATCTCAGAATAAAATTTGCTCCTTTTCTACATTCAAGGAAAAAAAAAATTCAATGTTAAGTGATATTAGCGAAATGATAAAAATGCTTATTGAAATGAAAAGAACCGAAGTTACGAAAAAGTACTTCTTTTTTTATTATTTACTATTTTTAACTCTTTAACATCAGCGAATAATTCAAGTTGCAGCCATTGTTTTTATGCATTCGTTATTGCAGTGCTAGAGAAAATAAAAGATTGAAAAAAATATATATATTGCAAGAAAATGAACACAAGATTATGAAATTTATTTGATACGTACAATACTCCACGAGAAAAGAAAAGTAAACAAAAAAATCAATTTTCAATTATATTGCAAAATATTTTACGAACCGTGAAAAAAGTTGCTGAAGATAGAAAATTGAAAAAAGAAACTATTACATCGTTTGGAATATTTCATAAGTAATCGATTTTGAGATGTTTTCTTTTTAATTACCTTACTAGATCACTTTTTCGTTTAACCAAAATAATTTTTAAAAAGGCATGTAATAATATTCTACATTGATTGTACTCAGTTAATCGATCAGTATTTTTCAGCAATTGACACTAAATTTAAATGAATGCACTTTGGGTTTAATTTATTGGATTAGCTTCGGTTGAAGAGTTTCCTCTACGCTCATATCAGAATTACACGATAGCTACGGATGTAATTTGAGTTCATTAGCTACTATTCAATGTATGACTGAAGATGAATTCTGCACTGTTAAAAAATTATCCAAAAAAGAATAAATTGTCCATTAGAGCCTACTCGTTTTCAAAGTAAAATTGTGTCATAAATGAGTGCGTTACATGCTAAAATATGCGTAACCGTATTCAATTAAAAATAAGCTTTGGAAATTAAAAAAAAAAAGCAATTTAACAAATTACAACGACCATTTGGAAAATGATTTTTTCAAAGACTAAAATTTAAGACATAAAAAATCGCACGGAGTTGATCATACATTACGTACGCCATGAATTAAACATTAACAGTGTTATTACACGTAAAAATTGCAAGCGACAAAAATCGCCTGCGACTCGTCAGATTTCTTGAAACTCACGTATTATCCACCTGAAACTTACGTATTATCCAAGCATTTCATTGGCTGTTTGGGAAAAGGCTTTTCCATCGACCAATTTTAAATGAAATTTCATTCTTAAACGTCTAAACATCCCACAATATTACTTTTTACACCGTCGTATAGAGAAAAAAATGTACTTTTAAATGCAATTTGTTTGAAACCTGTATTTCAATTTGTTTCTGAGTTATTAATTTTTGTTTGTAGTTTTTATTACTTTTTTGTCATAGTGGCAACAGAAGTATCCATCTCTGTTGAAAGTAAAGGGAAATACAGATTACTGTATGGACCAATCATAAAACGAATAAAATGCGGATTCAGCCAATAAAACGCCTCAGATATGTTTTTGATTTCCTACCCTGACAGAGAACAATAACCATTTTTTCAAATGGTTAATAACCTTGTCATAATATAACCTCGTATTAATAAATTTTACATAACGTAGTTTTAAAAAGCAATTGTGTAATAAATGTCGTCGTGTGCGATTCAGCAATATTTTGACAAAATATTGTGAAAAAAGAAATACCTGTGCACATCAAACTTAACGAACTTTCTTTTATGGCTAATATCTTGAATACGTCTGTAACTTATCTGGTGCCTATGGCTGTGCTTTTATGTCAAACCATTACGGGTTCGATTCCTATTCCCGGATTGGATATTCTTAATGGGTCGGATTCCATTTTGAACAGAAGTCCCGGTTTGTTTATTAGTCCTCGGAGGTAAAAGATGACTAAAAAGCCCCGAAACAGTGTGCGATTGTTCATGCCTTGATTTTGTTTTGCAGTTTTTTTTTTTTTGTTATGCTCTAAAAATGAAAACGTGTGTCTTTCAAATTAGGGAGTAAAGTATTCAAAGTTACTCACAAGCCAACAAAATAGTTGTAGCCTTATTGGAAAAAACTGTAATATTGAAAATATCCCTCACGAAACGAACGATAGATAAAAAATGAATTTAATTTTAGATTGCCGATCATTGACTTTCTACATACCGAATAACGTGCATTGTTGCTTTTGAAACAATTGATATCTCTACTAAAATTTATTAGGCATTTTGTCTGATTTGGTCTTGTGGTTTTTCATATCAGCAGGCCTATAGCAAAATGCAAAAGAGTGGTTCAGCAACTTTTGCTCTTGGTTTTAAAGTGCCAATGCTGTAATTCATCGGTTCGGTCACACATTCTTCGGCAAAGTACGTTTACTTTATTGAGTTCCGTTGCTCATATATTTTTTTTCTATTGTATGAATGTGTTTCAAAAACCACTACTTGTTTGTAATCGAATGATTAATGTTAAAATTTTGGCCATCATGTTAAAACAAATTTCACAAAAAATATCGTTCCCTGAAATTTTCTATTAGAAAATCGCATTTTATCAGCAAAGAAAGAAAAAAATATTCTCTCATTTCACATCCATCGTAGTAGCTAAAGCTTTGAAGCCTGTAGAAACTATGGTTGTTGCTTCGAATGACCCATATTATGCACAAAAACCGTTATTAAAAACAGGTTATAACAATTTTTTATTTTTCCATTATTACATATATCTTCTCATATTTACAAAGGGACAACCTAGATACAGTGGATCTAAATGACGAGCGCAATTACATCCATGCCTTATCCCGGATTCAATCCCGGGCTCTCAATGTGGCATATGCGTCTTCTACCAACCACGAAACAGAGCGTCCTATTTTCTTTAAATGGAAATTTACGAAAAATTAAACAACATTAAGAAGCATTCTGTTGGCTAGCGTTGATAAATACTGCCGTTTCATTTCTAATATAAATGACCACGTAAGTTGATCACATGCAATAATGATATAATGATATACAAAGCGTTTTCAGAGACCGTGAGATTGAAGTACAAAAGGAGAATCTAATTTTTATTCCACACTCTTAACATAATTTCTTCTGAATATTTTGCAGTATTTATTCATGCATTTCATATAATTTTAGCGAGATGAAATAGTTCTGATCTTGAAATATAAGTACAGCAAATAAACCTTACAAAGGAAACAAAAGAAAAGAAACAATTTTATTTCGGACTAGCTGCTTAGCAACCCGTTGTGTTGCATTAGTACCTTATAAGACCTTTCGAGACGAAATTATTATCCTTTATAAATCTTAATTAGACTTTTCAATTGCCGTAATATTCCTTAAAATTTATCATTTAGATCTAGCGTTTTTCTTTTGAAATATTAGATGCTAGATTGCTTCTCCAGATTTTGTCCTATTTTCTCAAAAACTATTTAAGATATCGGAAGGCAAAAAACTGCATATTGTAGCCAGAATTATCATTTATAAACTTTAATTATGCCTTTCAACCGCCGTAACATTCTTTAAAATTTATCGATTAGTTCCAAACTTTTTGAGTATTGGAACAATAGTTGATTGATGAAGTTTCCCGTTTTTTTCCTGTTTTCTCATAAACTAAAATAGATATCGCAATATGATAAACTTAAAGTTGTCCAGAAACATCTTCTATCTGCGCCTGATATGAATATTCGAATAAACTTGGAAATAGGTGTTTTTCTGGAGATCCTAGACAGACACTCAAATTCTATATATGTGGACATATGTATAGAGTAATGGCAAGAGACACTCTATATATTATAACAAGCGAGCTTATTCTTTTAATACTTTAATACCTAGTCCTATATGAAATTTAATATGTATTTTTCAGATTTATTGTTGTATTTTTGATTCTCATGAACATTTGTACAGCATAATGTAAAAAGTGCATCAACAATTTTTCCTCGTATTTTTAAAGCAACCCTGTCTTTTTTTAGAGCAGAAAAATGGCCCTCTAGAGTTTTAAAGATCCAGTTCAGGCCACACATTCTATAACGTATTATTTCCGCTTAGTTATGCTACTCATATAGAATACATATAGAAACAATATAGTTCTGCTACTCATATTTCTTTCATTACTTTAACACTCTATCTGCACACACACACACACATATGTATATATAAATATATAAATATATATATACACTGCTCAAAACAATTAAAGGATATTTGAAGTTTTATATAAAATAAAGATATAAACGAAATTTTTTTTGCCGAAAATAGAAGAAGAGAATCACAAATGCAAATTTTTCTGGTTTTCAAACTGTCGAGTATGCAAATTTTGAGTTCGACGTCAAAAACGTCGCTTCAGCGGCAGCGAATGAAATTTGACTTTCAACTGGATAAAAGAGAATGAAGACAAGGATGATCGGCATTCAGTGATTGCTTTGTTTCGATGAGTACGATGTCTCAGCGAAGTCATTTGACAGATTCAGAAGCTTTGAGAATTGTTGGTAGATTAGAAGGGGGCCAAACTCAAGCCGAAGTAGCGCAAGCCACTGAGTGTCACAAAGTGTCATTTCCAGGATCTGGAAGAGTTTGGAGAGTCCACCTTTTTGGAGAGTGGATGTGCAGGCCGAAGACCAGGGCAAGGTCGTAGACGGGCAACAACGCCCAATGAAGATCGGTATTTAGCGTTAACAGCTCGGAGACACCGAACCATGAACGCTACACTTCTCCAACAACACCTTCGCTCGGCTACAGGCACCACGATTTCAACTCAGACTGTCCGGAACCGGCTCCATGCTGTAGGTCTGTATGCTCGCCGACCGATGGTATGTGTTAGATTAACATCAAGGCATCGTCGCGACTGCAGGGAGGGGGCAACCAAGCATGTCAACTGGAGGAGAAATGAATGGAGCAATATTCTGTTTTCTGACGAGTCCCGTTTTTCTGTGCATCCGGATAATAGGCGTATTTTCATCTGGAGGGACCGTGGCAGTAGGAATAGTCCCGCGTTCGTGCACGAAAGTGTCAGATTTGGCGGTGGAGGAGTGTTGGTGTATGGTGGCATCTCCATTGACGGGCGCACTGACCTCTACATCATTCGAGATGGAGCTCTGACTGGTCGCCAATATAGGGATGAGATCCTCAGACCTATTGTAGTCCCTTACGCTGCAGCAATCGGAGATAACTTCATTTTAATGGACGATAACTGCAGGCCATATCGTGCAAACCTGGTGGGGGATTTCCTTTTCGAGGAAGGAATCGTTCGAATGGAATGGCCAGCGTGTTCTCCAGACACGAATCCAATCGAGCACGTTTGGGACGCTCTAGGAAGACGAGTTTCTGGCCGCCAACAACCCCCACAAACTCTCCAAGAACTAGAAAGAGCTCTTCTGGAAGAGTGGGGCAGAATACCCCAACTCGTCATTAATAGCCTCATTGAGTCCATGCCTCAAAGGTGTTCAACGTTGCTCGCCGCCCGTGGAAACCATACCCCCTACTGAAAATGATTTTCTTTGAAGAAAACACCTTTTCTTATTCTTTTTTTCTCATATGCACAAATTGTGTTTTTTTCCTTTAGTACACAAATGCGCAATAAAATGCATTTTTTTCTGCCAAACATGTGTAATTTATTCTCATATAATCTACTTTGTCTGTCGACCATGTATCAATCAGCTAAACAGTTTACCAGATACAAAATCCACCTAAAACTGCAATATCCTTTAATTGTTTTGAGCAGTGTATATAACAAGCAATTTTGCGATAAAATTCTTCCAAAAATCACGAGTGGTATATAAACGCAAGATTTATGTTAAAATATTGCTATGACCTAAAAATAGCTCTCACTAAAAATCTCGGTCGATGGAAATTCACTATCACATAATCGTCTTTTATCAGCAAACAAAGAAAAAAGTATTCTCGCTAAATGAAATTTTGCGAAAAAATAAACAACCTTAAGAAGCATTCCCGTTGACACATTTTATATCCAGCCACCCATAGTTAAAATGTCGTCGCGTTTCTAATGCAAATGACCATGTAGGTAGATCGCATTCACGAATGATATACAAAGCCTTTTCAGAGCCCATGGGGAGGAAGTACAAAACGAGAATCTCATTTTGATTCCCCATCCTCACCCCAAGCTCTGCTAAATGTTTTCCCGCGTTCATTCCTGCCGTTCATAAAATTTTAGCGAGATGAAATAGCTCTGATCATGAAATATTAATTAAGGTTTAATCACAAAACCAATAAAAGTAAGGAAGAGGGAGAGAAAAACTTTGAGCCCTGGAATTGCATCGATTTTTGAGTCAGGAGGTCCTTTGAGTGCTAAGCGAAAGAATTTTGTTGTTAAATTTTACGTAAGACTATTATTGTAATAAGAGAAGGCTTCATGAAATGAAAATACGTGTCGATTATTCGAATAAAAGAAAAAACAAGTGTGATTTTGGATGACAGTTAATGTTTAAGAGAAAAACTGTTACACATTTAACATTAGTTAAATTTTATGATTTAAATATTTGTTAAAGCAAGATTATTATAAAAGACTAGAAGGAATGTTTTATTTATAAAGGAACGCAATTATGAAAAAACACAACAAACGAATTTGGGTTTTGTTAGAGCCAAATAATTCATTTATCAAAAATACTTTCAGTGAAACACCATTATTATTTATACTAATATCACATTGTAAATGATTGGAATGAAATTCAGTTATTACAGAAATATCTTCTATACGCAGGAAATACTCGCTATGAAAAATGAATGGCAAAATATTTTTTTCCATTATTTGTGCAATATTTTTAAAATTTAAATTACAAAATATTGAGAAATATTTTATACCAAAATTGCTAATATCAAGGAAGATAAAAGTGGGGAATAATCATTACAAAACATTATGCCACAATACTGTTTAACAGGAAAAAGCGAACAGGAAAAATATTAACTCACATGCAGTCATACTTATTCAATACAAAAATTAAGTCACAATATTGCTTAACAGGAAAAATATCCACTCACATGCAATCATACTTTTCGTATTCATAAAACTAAAACTTTTCACATTTTAAAATCGGCTATGCATTGAACCCCCTGAGTTTCCAAATAACAGTTTTCTACCATTAAAAACAAAAAAACACGTTCACAGAGGCAAAAAGCACTAAAACTTCAAAAAATTAAAAATTTCACAAGTCGGTAAGGTTTTGTTTTAAAGGAATGCGATTTTTTTTTACTTGTTAGAGCATGGAGTATGTTTTACAAGTATAGTCTATAGGACCCAGGGGCCGTAAAACATTTTAAACCTTGTAAGTTCTTCTAACAGACCTATTAATTGTAACATAATGAAGAATGAACAGCATCCGAAACATTTTTGTAATTGAAAGTATTCTTCTCAAACTAATGGTTTAAGAATTATCTGTTGGTCAGCAAGAAGAAGGAGACATGTTGTGTAACGACTCACTGATTATTAAACTTAATGTATGTAAAAATATAAATTCTGCCTCTGACTTCATATAAAATAAATCTGGTGTTCTCATTTATCTCATAACAGCGTAAAAAATACTTTACATGTGATTGTGAATTGTGTTATCGTTATATAGCAGCAATATCGCCAAACTAAGGAAAGCAAGTGATACATAACTTGAGAATACTTTCCCTTGCACACTGAAAATGTAATCTCCAAGAATATTCAGGAGGAATATTTCATATATTATTTGAACTTAATTTATTATTGTATCGATCTCGAAAAATCTAATGTAAATTTTCATTGTTTGAAATCTATCCCCCAATCGTAAGTTCTTTTCAATTTGTAACCAGTCGTTGAGAATTTAACTTACACGTTTGTTTTATAATTGCATACAAACGGTTTATATAACTAAAATCAAAATTTCTGCCTCATTCTTAGTTATAAAATAAATCATGTGCTTGGTACCTGTTTGATAACAGTTTTACAGGTGATTGTGAGTTGTATTTTCCCTTTATTCAGAAACAATATCGTCACACCGACGAAAGCAAACGATTCATATCCTTAGATACTTGAACTAAAAATATAATCTCCAAGAATATTTAAAAATATTCAACTGAATTTATTGTTATATCAGTCTCGCAAAATCTGATCTAAAGTTTAATGTTTCAAATTTATCCCATAAATGTAAGTTCTCCCACTTTGTAAGGTTCGTTATCTTCTCCAAATTTGGAATATATCATTGCAGTTTGTTTCACTTAATAATAAAACTAAGTTTTCCAGCGTTTTGGTAACTGGTTTGTTGAGACGGAACGGAATGGGTTCTATGGGTACTAGAGTGAAGCTTATCAGCCCTTGATTTATAGCAAAGGGATAAGAAACCCATTATCTAAGACTGGTCCGAACTATTTTCCGGAACAGCTCGATAAAAGGGAAGTAAGAGATATAATAAAGTCTTCCTCTTATTACTTTCTCAGTTACCATAGAGAGTTGGCTAATTCTCTATGGAATACTAAATTATCGCTAGGCTCCGTTTATAGCTACTACAAATGATAGTTAAATGATTGCTAGACAACATTACCATCACCTGAAGTATATTTGCGAGTGTAAGGAAGACAAAGAAATTAAATATTTTCTGCTGAATCATTTTTCACTGGGTTGTTCTTCACTTAAGAAAGTACTTAAAAAGACAAAAGAAAAATAATTCTTGTTTTGTAACTTTTTTTTTTTTTAAAACGAAAGTATAAAAATAGATAAATAGTAATGCTACTTCAGAATATTTATGATTTAGCATTACCAGACGTATATGTGAGTGTAAGGGAGACAACGTTTAATATTTTTGAGTAAGGCATTTTTCACCAGTCTGTTCTTCACTTAAGAAAGTATTTAAAGAGGCGAGAGAAAAATAATTATCGTTTTGTAACATTTTGTAAAACAAAAATATAAAAATAAATAATAGTGCTACTTCAAAATATTTCTGATTTTAGCTTCACCTGAAATATATTTGCGAGTCCAAGGAGGACAAAGAAATTAAATGTTTTCGGCTGACCCATTTTTCATTTGCTTGCTCATCACTTATGAAAGTATTTAAAGCGACGAAAGAAAAATAACCATTGTTTCATGACAGTTTATAAAACATAAGTTTTTTGGCATTAAACCATGTTTTTTGCAAATCCAATTTTAAGGTGCATGAATTTTTATATATCATTAAAATTTTTCTACATTTTAATAATTGTTCAAGGTATAAAATCTAATTAGTCTTATTTTGGGATTAACAGATACATTTTATTGCACATTCTAATCTATTTTAGAGATAATAGGAAGCATTATTAATAAGTTTGTATTGTAAGACTCAGATTAAAAATATATCAGTTAAAATATATCATGTATTACGAATAAGAATATTTTTCTCAAAAGGAAAGAAATTATAAAAGCATTCAGAAAATCGTTAGAAAATAAATGAATGGAAACTTGAATATCTTTCGTAATATTATAGTGATTTTCATAAATTTGTATAGATTTAACCCTTTATGCTTCGATGATACTTTTAAGTACCATTAAAGAGAGTTTAATATCAAATTTATTTAATCCGTGTATTAATAAAATCGGATTTTACTGTGCATACAAAAGACTTTGCTCGATCACAATTATAAACCACACAGTTCAAGCAAACAGTTGAGGCAAAATATTTTATAAAGTGATTATTTTCTCAACCATTTACATAGGTGTAACATTTCTCTTATTAAAAAAAAAATGTTACATGAAAAATTTGCAACTACAAAAAACTTTCCACTTACGGATAAGATCACAATGCATTTACATAAACTCTTTTTCAAAAAATTGCAAGATTTCCATGAAAATATTTTTTGTTAATTAATGTAATTAAACTTGTAAATTTTTACAAAAAGATTTATAACTACCGACTTATTAAACTGCTTTTAATGAAAAAATTGTTCTAAATTTCATATTATTATTACATATTATTTCTAATATAGCTTTAGACATTCAGGGACATAATTATTGAGATGGAGCAATTTCTTGATTAATATTTTAAGGCATAAAGGGATACAGAAACAAATTAGTTTACAAACAGGAAAATTTTCAACTCTCTAACTTTAACAGATTTTATCAAAAGTGTACCTAATTATAAGAAATATGTATCCCGAGAAAAAGAGATAAAACAGTTTTACACACATATGTATGGTATTGCTTGTTTACGAATTTATAGTCTTCATTTACGGGTTTATAGATTGGGAAAAATAATTTATACATGTATTGGAATTAGCTGCTTCTGCTTTATGTTTTAAATGCAAAATTGTACATGTGAAGCATTTCATGTATTTTGTGCTCTTAAGATTTTTCAGGCTGAATGTAACATTTAAATCTAGTTTTTACTAGTTTTACCTAATAATTTAGTGCGATTTATTATAAAAGAAAAAAACAAGTTGCTAAACTCGTAATCTATGTTTAATTTATATTAAGAGGTCATGCGACTGTTAAATCGTCTAAATTATCTATTATATACGGGGTGTCCCAGTATTATTGGTACAAACTTTAAGGGGATGTAGGGGACATCACAAGGATACAGATTTGCATAGCAAACCGTGGTCGGAAACGGATTCGTTCGCCGTTAGGTGGTGTTGTTCACAAGACCCACGCTGTTAACCACCACGCTCTCCTGGTTTAAGCAGCATAGATTTCTTTCTTTGGGTGCACTGAAAATTGCTGTGCACGCAACTCCTGGGGATTCCGATATGGATCTGGTTACAAGACTCGTCTGTGCTGCTGCAGATATCCAACAAAATACAGGTGTATTTGAGCGAGTCCTCCAATCCATGATCCGATGGTGTAATGCATGCATCGCTAGCAATGGTGGAAACTTTGAACATCTTTTGTGACATTTTCACATATCATCTACCACAGCACATGTAATATCTTTGACCAATAAATTATTTCAGATCCTCTCAGTCTTGTGTCTCTTCGTTTCTTGTACCTGTCATACTACTTTCCCATGACGTTTCCGACCATAGGTTGCTATGCAAGTCTGAATCCTTGCGATGTCCCCTATCTCCACTTAAAGTTTGTCCCAATAATCCTGGACACCCTGTATATGCGTGTATGTGTGTGTAAAATACCTAGTTTCCATGTTATCTAAATAGTGCATTTAGCACTAATAACCAGCAGCCAATACAATATTAAAAATTTGTCCTTCCGTTCATTCAGCTTTTTTATATATAGAAAACGATTACATAATCATAATTTATCTTTATTCAGACTCTAATATGGTCCATAATATGACCACATGCGCCTCATAATATAGTCAAGTATCCTTTATCTTTAAACATAATTGAATGAATGCACAGTTTGCTGTGGATATTTAACAGCGTAGAATAATAAAATATTTGAATTCTAATGATTATTTCTTTATTTAGATATTTTTTAAACCACTTCAGAGAGAGATGTTTTTATTTACGCCCTAATACATTTATAACTCATCCAACAACAGGGAAACGGTCTATCGAAAAAAGATAAAGATAGACTGACACCAATCGGAGAATAGATACAAAAGACATATTTTTGCCAATGAGAGAGAATTTTTAGTCTATTTATACGTATTGAAAATAACTGTGAAGTGCGATAATTTAACGAAACTAAAATGCCAGTATTTCACAGTAATATTAATGCAAAATACGCTTAAAGAAGAATTTTAATAAAGAATAAAATCGGTTTAGTTAGGAAATACATAGAAAACTATTTTCAACTTTAAGAGTAATAATGAAAAATTCCATTCAATAATTTAATGTAATAATTATCAATTATTATTAAAAATTAGTAAATTAGAAATTTAAGCCATTAAAATTAAAAATTATGATATATATATATGATAAAGTAGTATTTTCTGAGCATTAAAGAAAACGACATAAAAAATTCTACAATTACTTTAGACTAAATCTTATCAAAAGTTCTTTGTAAATAATGATTAAAAAGTAAGTTAAAGTGATTTATCTCAAAATGGCTTTTTTATTTATTGATTGCGCATAAGACACCATTTGCCAACTTAATATTTTTATCTAAACTTTCCCCTGTATATAGATTATTTGTTAAAACTGAATAAACTTTTTTTACTATTTTATCTCGAAAAAATATAATGCATATTTGAACTCTATTTTTTAAATGTATATATGCTATACATTCAACATTATTTTTAAAAGAGAAATTTTGCTAAAATATATCCAAAATTAGGCTCAAAATGTACAAGAGCGTCTGAATCACATTAAAAAAAACCTGTTTTTTCTTTTAAATTATTCACATTTTAAGTATCCATGCAAGCTTGCGATTTTTATAGATTAAAAAAGTTGCTGGTAATTTTTAAATCTCAAACTTTTTATATTTTAAACTGAATAAAGGTATCTATTTATAAAGCATACTTTATTTTATTTTTAGTAAAAAAAAAAAAAAATGTTTTTAAAAAATTATGTCGTTTTAAAATTAAAAAAGTCTCAAGTTATTATTTTTTGCTTGTTTCTTTCACTTTTAACAGTTATATGACCCCATAATTAAATCTGATTATAAAAGAAAACGAATTGCTTCTACTTTTTCAGAAACTTTGTACATGACGACTGTAAAATTCTTTTATTATTAAATTCTTGAAATAGGAACTCTGTTTTAAACCCTGCAGCTGCGTAGCTTTTGATTTGCACAGATTTGGCTCCATTTTAACATTTGAAGCTTTTCACGTATTCTGTGATAGCCGCGAGCAATTTATTTTCAATACGCTCATTTTACTTTTGGATAAAAGTCCTATTCAGCGTGCAGAATGGTTTAGAGCAACATTTCTTAGTAGGAAAGTGCGATTAGACTATGATTACATTGGGTTTTTCTTTTACTTCGGTCACCAATCGTGTTAACATCATTGTGACGAAGTGTCGCAGGCACAGCGGTGTCCAAAAGGTAGCACCTTAATTTTGTAATATTATGAGTCTCAGGTGACCGCGATTTTGTAACGCCACTATGAAGTCACTGTCAGATTGCCGACTCCACTATGAATCCATATTTACGGCTTTTTGAGTCATTTGCACCTCGTCACAAAACGGGACATACCGACTTCACAGTGACTCTATTACCACACCCGTTCACGGCAAAATTTGACAGTAAGAGTCAATTGGGGAATTATTCTTTCACACTTTGGTCACATTCTGGTCACGGATTCTAATAGGGATTTGCAGTATAAGCAGAAAATATTGTTTCAATAATGAATGTTTACATTTTGCCAATGTTGTGCGAATCCTGATAAAAAAATATTTTGCTTTGTCATGGCCAGTATATTCACTGTAGTTCAGTTACATTCAGCAACATTTCATTGAAAACAATTCCAGTGTAAATCAAATGTTTAACCTATCTTGATATGTAATCGGAAATATTTCCAGTGAATACAATAGGGACGCAATGTTGTGTCGCAATTTAATCAATATTGGTTTCCAATACGATATCAGCAAAAATACTGATATTTCTAAAAGTTACTACAGTTGAATTTTTTAAAAATGAGCCGTTAACTTTCGTATAAATGGCCGTAATTCATGTTTATAATTACAAAATGTTTTTTTGCTTTTTAAAAAAATAAATACTTTTCTGGGATCTTAAAATTGTTTCAATACCGTGAAGATATCAGAAAGGGATTTTTAAGAATTAAAAAGAATCACTTATAATAATAAAAAAAAACAGTTTGAGAGGAATGTATTTATGATACTTCACAAAATTTAAACCCATATAACATTGACAAAAGTACATCTAATCGTAAAATCAAGTTACGATATATTCAACATAGTTTTAACAAATGCACGAATATATAACTCACAAAATTCGTTCCAAATTCCTTTATAAAATATGTTTAACCACATATAACAGATGTTCCTTAAATTCGGTCCCATTTTAAAAGTTCATAAAAATTAGGTTGGTTGGCTGGTTGTGTTTATGACGGCCAATTATCAACACGTGGGATATAGGCCCTAAAGGGGGAGTGCCCTTCGTGGGGGGGGGGGGTCTTTCTAGGGGAACCTAACCCGTATTTACGCTTGGAAATCCAAGGTTTCGAAGAAGACCACGAAAACTCCGAAACGATTAGGTCAACGGGCGCGATTGGGTTCGAACCCAGCACCTCCCGTCTACCAGCATCGAGAGCAGAACCTCTCGGCCACTGGTGGGGCCATAAAAATTAGGAATCTGTATGAATGCGGTTTGTGGGAAGCTTATTCTACAAAGGAGGGTTTTACTTTACTTCATTAAGGGGTCTTGTACCTTATAAACGCGTCGAAAATTGACGAAAACTTCAAAGTTTGAATTATTCTATCTTCAAAACCTTTTTATGTATAAACATGAAATTTTGGATATTAATTAAACAGATTATGCTTTGTAATATGCTACCATTAGAAATTTATTAGTCTTTTACAGAATTCTTGTATTGTTGAAATCGAAATAGCTCTTATTTTTACTCCAGAAGTCATTGCGCGCATGATATCTTAAGAAAGTATGTATTGATTGTCATGAAATTTGATAAAGATACTAAATAAATATGAGTGTTTACAATGAACTACTTTTAAGTATTTACAATGGCAATATTTTTAGTTATGACTATTTTTATTCCTTAAAAATATAATTTTTTTTTTTTTGCAAAAATATTATTTTTATATAGTTAATGAAATACTTTTGGCCTAAGAGTAGTTCATTTTAAACACACATATATGTTTAGTATATTTACCAAATTTCACGACAAGCCATACATACTTTCTCAAGATATGATGCGCGCAATGACTCATGGAGTAAAAAAAAAGAGCTATTTTGATTTCAACAATACACAAATTCTGTAAAAGTCTAATAAATTTCTAATGGCAGCATATTACAAAGCACAATATTTTTAATCAATATTAAAAATTTCAGGTTTATCCATAGAAAGGTTTTGAAGATAGAGTAATTCAAACTTTGAATTTTTCCGTTAAATTGTGTCCCGTTTAAAAGGTACAAGACCCCTTAAACATATTAGTTGCCGATAGATAAACATAAATTGCTGATAGATGGTAATGCGTAGTAATTAAAATCAGATAATTCTGTTGTAAACAATGTACATTTGTTTTCCAGGTACAATTTCCCATTTGGTGTCACAACATCAACATTTGGTGTCGTAGTAAAATTCTTATTTTTTCAACAATTAAGAAATGTTGTTTACCAAATGTTACGTTATTTTAATTCGCGTGGTGCCTCTGATGGAAATATACTTTAAAGCATTATTTTATCAATTTAAAATAAATCCATTTCGTTGAAATAAATATACGGTAAACCGCATTAGATAATACCTTTTTCTTAAATTTTCATAATTTTATTGTTTACAAATTTATTGAGCAACCAGTTAATATTTCATTAAATTCAATAAACTTATATATATTCATTTCCTTTAAAGATTTACGCGACTTTAAATAATTTTAGTATTTCATGTAGTGATATTGTTCATTCACTATCAAATTCAATTTTCCATCAAAAGTGTTTTTCTCTAATATTATCTCAAAGAAATTCATCTGGAAGAAAATAATATGAAAGTCAGATGTACTTTATGTCATGGTCAATCAGAAATAAAAAGGTTTCGAAAGTAAAGATTTAAGTGGCTAGTTCTTGTGAAAGTCATATGCTGAGAGAAAATGCTATTTTTTCGCATAATTTTTGTGTACAACTTGAAGAATTTACTTACATTTTCAACCATAATATCCCCCCAAAAATACAGTAAACTTGATAAAGTACAGCGACTACTTTCACCACACTGAACGTTGAAAGGAATATATTGCATATTCGATGAGATAACCCTTAAGGGGACGCGGGACCTTTAAAATCAGTTTTTTATTTTTTTGTAAATTTCACTTTAAATATTATTCAAGGTTACATTATATGCGTTATGGCATACATTTATCACATTTTTTTTTGGGGGGGGGGAGGGGAAGGGATTTTCTATAATATTTTAGAACTCTTCAAAATGCCCCATGCGAACTGAATATCAATGAAAATCCCCAATATTTTTTATACAAGTTTGGTTTATATATATAAATAAAACTGTGCATCAAATTTTATATATTTGAATATAAAGGTAAAAGAAAATATATTTTCTAAATTTTATGAAAAGTTCTAAAATATTACAGAAAATTCCCTTTTATTCCCCCATTTTTTATTTCTGTGATAAATGCATGCCATAATGCATATAATGTACCCTTGAATAGTATTTAGTGAAATTTACAAAAAATAAAAAATTGATTTTAAAGATCCCTCGTCCCCTTAATTGTCATTACGAGGAATATAGGATATTTTTTCATAATTACATGGGTAACGAACTATGCAAGGTAGTTTACATAAAAATTCCGGCTGCAGTCATGAAAATTTAATAAGATATTGACGATAAAATAAGCAACATTTCAGTTACTTTCAAAAATTAAATGGATGACCAGGCATTTATCAATCTATATAATATAAAATTTTCCAGTTTATGGAATTACTTCTTGGAATTGTCATCCATATAATCATTCTGATTAGCAAAAATAAATATTTTACATAAAAAAATTAGCAATTATTTACTGGATTAGATCATTCATTCTACAATAAGCAAGCTCTCTCTAGCGCTTCCCAGGCGAGTTATGTCTATGCATGTGTAGCGGTTTTTTTTGTTGTCTAGATGTTTCTATCTCCCCTAACTGTTTTTACTTAAGAAGTATTTTCAGAAACTTGAATTTCTAATATATTTATCTATGTACCGGCTCCATAAAAGGAACTGAATGATTTTGAAACTAAAAAATAAGTAAAAGATGACCGCTAGTGAAGTGAATGGTGGGTGAAGCAGTGGCGTTGCCAGGGTGAGCGCCCGCATGCTCTGGATATCATTAGTTTCGTAAAGTAATTTTCGTCTTCTTTATTCGCTGAAAATTCTGCGATTAGATAAAGCGAAAAATGCTTGTTTAAAACAGCGGTATATAGATATTCTGGAGTACTCTGACTACACCAATAGTGGGAAGTCATAAATCTCTTAACCACTCTTTCTTGTTTTAGTTATAAATAAAAACACTGCACAGTCTCAAACTCTTATACTTCTCAAAAACACCTAGCGACTTCAAAATGCAACAGATTTTTTTACTCTTACGCTCGTATTCACCAACTACTTCGACCCCGAGTTATACTGAAAACTTCGGTCGAACGCTCAAATGGTAAGCACCTTTAATTCTGATTGAAAACTCCTTGATAATGTCCAATCAAATGTTATCGCGAATTTCATTTGAGCTTTAAACCGAGGTTTTCTAGGTTGCGGTAGATGGTGAATACGAGCATTAAAGGGCTAAAGTAACAACAGCTGAGTAAATTCATCTTTATACAGATAGACGAGTGCTTTAAAAGTTTGAACCAGCTAAGCACCATTTATTGATGATATTTGGAAGATTATTTTACAATGAAGATTATTAAGGAAATTCCTGACTTCACACATCTAATTAATAAATTTAATTTTTCTTGTCGTTTACTTATTATTGAATTTTTTAATGTTCACACCATTTCCTTAATATCCATTGTATTCATTTATATTCTGTAAATATATATTACATTATTTTTTTTCCTCACATAAACACGCATATATATGCAACCTTGACCAAAATTATATGGGGAACCAAAAAAAAGTAAAGAATCATAAATTTTATACAATTTAAAGTATAATTAAGCATCATATAATATATATTCTGCAATTTCTTACTCATTCATATTTACAAAATTATTTACAGAGTGACCAGAATTAGAACACTCCTACTCCGTTCTTTCTATAGATTGAAGCACTCGGTGCATAAGATTCAAACTTTGTAATTATACTATAAAAGAGATGGGGAAAGGGATTACTTATAAAAAATTAGTTCGAGAAATCACTGACAGATAACAACTGGACATAACTGGACACTTTACAACTGGACATATGCTGCAAAGACACAAAAACATACTTTATTTGAACATACCAAACATATGACCAAACATACATTTGAACATACCTTATCAATACGTATGATGCTGCTCAATATGGTTCCCTTCTTGAAGATGTAAAATCCGCAATATGTGGACTGCTTGTTTAACTGCGGATTGTAACTGGTCGACTGAGATGCTTCTGACATGCAGAGCGTTACCTTTATTCAGGTCTGACAAGTTTACCAGACGTCCTCGTTAAACAAGAATTAAATGTCCCCACAGCCAAAAATCACACTGATTTTTGGCCCAGAGAACAAAGTGGCTAGGTTGTTGGAAACGGCCGACTGATTAATCTGTCATTAGTGAAAAGTTGCCGAATAAACTGATGTACACAGAGTCCAATGTATGAAAGTGATCCATCAAGCATAAAAGTAATTGTGTCAAGACATTCCTGTTGTTACAAATGGTCGGTCATCAAAAGTTCCGAGCATCCTTTGGTACTTGTTTCCCGTCTTGGTGCATGTCTCAGGGTCGTTGCAAGTAGCTTATTCGAAAAAGAAATGTCCAAGAATAAATGTTTGTGTCAATCCAATCTTTTGGAAGGTACGGGCATTTTCAGTGTCCGAAATGCAGCCCTCATGGGAGTTCACTGATCCACAGAGGTGGAAATAGGCTCATCGCTCCAAACAATCTGTCATGACCACGATACATCCACTCTTGGAATAAATGTCGATGCAAAGGTCAATCGCTTCTCCCGGTCGATGGCCAGAAACTGTTGATAATTACTGATTTTGTACTGGAAAGAATGCACAATTTCTACTAGTACGTTCCACACTGTGCTATAGGGAAGACCAAAGAGTCATAACACCGCACGTGCACTACTGCAGCTTGCAAATTTTTCTCTTGACTGTTCAAAAATAGCGGTGGCAACATCTTAAATGACATCCGAACGAATCCCTTTGTGTCCTACACCCGGGTGAACTGAAGATGTCCAGTTTTCTCGAATTATCGATCTTTCTCTTGAGAGTTTGTGGAAGAAATGTTCCCTTGCGCAAAGTCATAAGTCAGTAAACTCTCGAAATGCAGCTTCAGCTTCAAGAGCAAAGCACGTTCTGACAGCGTGACAACCACCACTGATAAGAATGACATTCCTCAATTTTTATCCTATTTATACCCAGAACATGGCCGCAAACTATGTGTTTATGCAAATTTTGGTGCTTACGGTTCAAAAAGGCAGTTACAATGTCAGTCTAAGCTTCTTTACTTTTTTCCATAAGGGTAATAGAAATTAAAAGGGAAAAATCATTTCACATTATTATTATTATTATTATTATTATTATTATGTCTTTTTTATATTTTCTGTTGCACAGCGCAATCTGCCAGTGTTTCTGGAACTATTCTTTTCCCGTAATTGTTTTCCATGTATTGAATAGCATGTGTACAAATTTTAAAGCCTTTACACTGGGTAGTTTGGTATACAGGGCGATCAGAGTAGAGTTGTTTTAATTCTGGCCACCCAGTATATATATTTTAAAATATGAAATAAATGGTCATATTTATGATGACTGTTTAAATGTTCGAATAGATACAAATCTAATAAGACATGTAACCAGATTTACAGGGTGTCCCAAAAAGATATGCACAACTTCAAAATTTTATTTTAAAAAAAGTATAGACCTACAGCAAAACTAGTTATAACAATAGATAGAATAACTCAAAATGTTTTTTCTACTGTATGCTTCTCGTCATAGATGGCGCTGCACAACATGTAAACGATTATTAAATAATTCAGTTATTCAAAATGTTCACCCTAGCACTAGTAAAGAATGTGTGGAACGAGTACGTGAAATATTTTCTAGGAGCTCTAGAAAATCAATTCATGGAATTGAAACAAAAGATCGAAACAGATGTAGCTGCTGTTGATGGTTCTAAAACGTCCGTGGATTGAATTGGAATATCGTCTTGATATTCTTCATGCTACGAAAGGAAGTTTGTTGAAGTTTGAATTTTAGTAATAAAGCAGAAAAAAGTTTTTGAGTTATTCTATCTATTGTTGTAACTAGTTTTGCTGCAGACCTATTCTTTTATTTTAAAATAAAATTTTGAAATTGTACGGATCTTTTTGGGACACACTGTATTTTTAAGATACTCAAGCCTTATCATCCATCACGTTTGGAACAAGTTTAGATTATTATGAGGTGGGTGTAGCTACCCAGGTATTGTAAATAACATACTCCAGGTCTATAATGAATGAATATTTCTTCCCATTTACATAAAAATGTTGACCATTGCACTCCATTATTTTTTTTTATAAAGTTTATATTGTGCAATTAAAGTGACTAATTAAATAATGGAATATTGTTAACATTAAACCACTTTTTTGTAGCTTTTGACTTATGTCACGATGCATTAGCTTGCTGAAAAATAAATTATTCCTCTACGAAAAGCAATTATATGCCAAAGTATCCGTATTTAGCATACGGATGTAAACTTTTAAAATTCTTTTCTTAGAAACAATAATTATATTTGTTTTATCTTAAGCTGAAAGAGCACCCCAAACCATGACTGCTCTTTTTTTATTTTGACGGCTGCATGTAAAGTTTCAATTCCTCTACACATAATACCAGAATTAACGTGAACCTTCCCGCGGATGAAAAAAAGGTTCATTATTGATGGGTGTAAAATTATACGTTACTGGCCCGATTTGTGGAGGAATGGATACGGTGTGTGTAGCTGTAAAAATAAATGAAGAATCATTCATGGTTCAGTCTACATGTGATCTCAAATTTAAACTAATTTAGTTTTTTTCTCGGATAATGAACTCAAAGGTATTCATATGATTTAGCTCATGGTTACTTTTAGGAGGTGAAAAATCCATTTCCAAACAAGACAATGCATTGTCCAATACTTCAAAAGCTACAAAAAGTCGTTCAATGATAACAGTATTCCATTATTTCATTGGTCACATCTGTTTAACTGTAAGTACATTACAAAAAATTAATGGAGTGCAATGGTGAATCCTTTTAATGCATATGACAAGCAATATTCATGCATTGCAGATCTCGACGAAATTATTTAGAATCCCTGTGCAGCTATATTTATATCATAATTATCAAATTTTTTCCAAACATTGCGAATCGCATAGCTGAGTTTCTCCAAAATAAAAGCAGTTTCATTTCTTATTAAGATTACATCGATTTGAAATTATAAACATATATTTTTTTAAAATATTAAATAAATATGGAATATAAATACATATTACATGATGTTCATTATTACATAGAGCTGTAAAAAATTTATGATTTTTTTCATTTTTTAATGTTCTTATAATTTGGTCATGGGGTGTACATACAAATGTGCAGAGTCCTTTTAATTACATTTTTTATGTATTCAGTTAAATTACTTTTTGCATTTAACATTGTTCCGTTACTTCACGTCATTTGTTAAATGGTATAAGTTATTACATATTTAACTGTATATATACATATACACTTGTGTCCGTGTGCGTGGTTGTGTTTCTAAATTTCTGTTTGTGAAGCGTCTTTGGCAAAAATGACACTTTCTAGTCGTTAAAACACAACAGAAATTGTTTATTCAAAAATTACTTTTCTCGCATTGAGGCACTGCCAAGTCTTGAAATTATCTTTTATCTTTTGGCGAAAATTATTTAATAACCCGAGCAAAGAGAAAGAGTAGACAGGAGGTCGAGTTAGTGATGCACATCCTCAATTACATTAAATCATTTTCCTTAGATTGAATTGAATAGATTAGCTCAACAAGACTGACAGTCTACAGAAGCTCATTTGCTTGCTAATTTATTAACTCTTGTTTTTCCTGAGAACAGAAATGTTCGAATAATGAGTGAGAAGGAATCTCTTTTCCTTTAAATTAAATATAAAGAGTGGTTTCTAACCATTTACATTAATTCTGTCAAACTGAAATTGTTGCTTCATGTACGTATTCTGGCTTCTTCTCGTACTACAAAGTGTTTTGCGTTCATTTTTTTCGTTTTTTTAATAAAATGGTTTATCTTTGAAACTTCGTTAATTTGCCTATCTTTAGCAGAATTTTCAACGCTAGAGAAGCACTACATTTATTTACAATGCAGCATACTTTGATTGCATTTATAAACAAGCAATTTTTAAGAACAAATAAAAGTGACTTAAAGGGGTTTTCCATTTTTATAATCCATTGATATTTACATGCTGCATCTATTTTAATGAGTAGGTTGGTTAAATTAAGTGTTATGGAAAACCTTTATTATTATGCACATTCATTTAAAATTACATTGTTCCTACATTTTTCATTCTCACACGCAGTATACTATCATGTAATAATGCAAAATGCTTGTTTATCATACTACCATGCACAGCTCAACGTCTAAATGCAGCAGACATGTTTCAAAAGCAAGGAATCACGATCCCATATGGTATGCTGTATGCTAATATTTTACATATCCCTTAAAAACAAAACTTATATGCGATGCGATAGTTAATACTGAAGTTAAATGTTGTGGAAAGAATATTGCACCAAAAAGTACTTCCAACACAATGTAAAGAAATAGATAATTATTCAATGATATGGCTGACCTCGATGAATATCATTGTCAATCACAATCTGAATTGGCTTGTGCATGAACAATAATGCAAAATGCTTTTTCATCATACTGCCATGCACAACTCAACGTCTAAAGGCAGCATACATGTTTCAAAAGCAAGGAATCACGATCCCATATGAATCTAGAACGTCGTGGAATGTCATAAAACTGTATGTGAACAGATGCTTTTAAGAAAATTAATAAATAATAAAGAAAATTTCCGTATCAATTTCTTACGGAAGATGACCAGTTATGAGTAAATAACTCAATCGCAAATGAAACATGCGCGTGTCAATAGGCAGATAAGTTCCGTTAACACCGAAACAGAACACCATAGCAGTGAGATTATGATGTGTAACTGGTAAAACCAAATAGACGTAGTTTGGTATAAACAGTTTCAATCCCGTTCGGCAATCAATGTTAAGTGTTACAAGCAACAATGAACCAATTTGAGATAAGAAGGCAACTAAAAATGTCTGAAATAAAGAAAAAAGACAGTAAAAGGTGGTTTTTAAACATAACAATGATCGTCAACAAGTCCGTAAATTAAACTGTACAGAACCTCCGCTGGAAAAAGTTCTCTCTGACGTATTCTCAAGAAGTTGATCCTTCAGAACATCATTTATTTCTCTCCATACAAAACGCGTTTTATATTAAGTATCGATCCCGTTCTTATAAAGAAATCAAACATTGGCGCATTGCTTAAAAGTAATCAAAATTTTGCATTTCAGAATTAGCCCTTTTGCCTGACAAATGGGCGAATGTTGAAGCTTTTGGTAGTAAATACCTTGATTAAATATTTCAATCATTTTGATAAAAAAAAGTGTAGTTCCTTTACTCTAAAAAGGGCCAAGAGTCATAGTTATACACCTTATAGAACAAATGTTTACTATAATACGATCCAACAGGATTCTTGGAAACTTTTCCTTATTGTCAAAAACTCTAAGAGGATAACCGATATGAAACATCATAATTGAACAGTTCTCTCTCTGAAATTAACAACAATGTCTTTTATCAAATTTACAGGCAGACAAAGAGGTCCTCTTTAAGTCAGAAGCTTTTCTGCAAATCCTGGAATCCTATGTTTTTCTCTATAAAATTTCTGTTGATTAGAAAAATTTCTAAAATCACAGGTAATGACGAGGTTACAGTGAATTTAATAAATATTTTTTCTATACCAATAAAAATTTCTGAAAGTTTTTGCAGCGTAGTTAAAATTGTATTCACAAAAGAAATTGTCTTCAATAGTGAAAACAATATATAGGGTGTTCCAAACTTCGATCAACAAATAAAGATAGGGTGATAGACGGCATCAAGACGATGAAAAATTACCATAGAACATGGTTACGCACACCATGTATTTAGTCACAAATACAAGGTGCTTCATCCTAACTGAACTTACGTTGACGGTAATAATTTTCAGAAAAATCAAAACATTACAATGAAAATGCAACAAAATGTACTTTATTTTGTATGAAATGTTAAAACATCCCGAAAAGTTCTGAAAAAACAGAGTGCTAAAGCAATCGATGATACCGTATGAACTGGCAATCGCAGTCTAAAATATATAGCGACAAGTGCATACTGCTGGAGCGCATAATGGAAACTTTTACCTCTTTTTTTTATATTATCACATTTACAACAAAGTGAGAATGTATATTGAAATTTGTATTATGATATACTTCAGTTTTATGAAAGTTATCACCGTCAACACAAATTGAATTAGAGCAGAACACCTTGTATTTTTGATTAAATACGTGGTTTGAGACCCCATGTTCTATGGTAATTTTTTATCCTCTTGATGCTTTCTATCACCCCTCTTAATTTGTCAGTCTAATTTTGGAACCCCTGTATATGTATATTATCTTTTTATTCGATTTGCGCAGTTTATAAGAATTTTATTTCCTATACCAAAAAACCACAAAAATTTTAGCGCATTTTAATTAAGACTTTTATTGATTTCTTTACCAAATACGAAAATGATAGGCACTCAAAATAGATATTAAAATTAAATAATATTTTAGAATGTTTCTCTATAGAAAGTTCTTTTTTAGCGTAAATGAAAAAGTACTTCCAAGTTAAATTTCACTGAATTGAAATCATTTAGAAACATCTTACAATGTGTACTTTTAAATTTCCCCCCTAGATCATGTTTTAATAATAATTAGTAATAAAATACAATTTATGTAATAATTCTTAATAATGCTATGTTTCCCTATAGTTTTATTTTTGACAAGGTTTTAAGATTCGTAAATTTATTAATTTAGTTGAAATTGTTTTATGATTCACTTTTTTTTTCAATTAGAAAAAGAAGTGTCAACAATTTCAGTATATTAAAAGACTTTCTAAATTTTGTCTGCACTAATTGAAATTTATTATTGTTTACAGAGTTAGTACTTATCAGTAATAAGTATGCAAAAATAAAATTTTGTCAAAATAAAGAAATATATTTAAAGTATTTTGAATTACTCTTAATTAAATATTTATGCGCTTTATGCATTCCTCCCCTTTCAGGCAATTAGCTCAAATATTGTCAACATTACTATAAAGAAACTAAACCTATTTGCAATAAACATATTTGAAAAAATTAAGAAATAACTTAATGTTTGAGATTATTTTAAAATAAGAGTAACCTGATTAGAAAACAAAACGTTATTTCTTGCTTAGTTTTTGAAAGAGTGGATTATAACCTAGTTGAAAATTTGCAGGATTTTTGTTTGAATTTTCATAATACTATGTTTTATCAAGACAAACAAACATGTTTGTCGTTGACCTTTTCATACATGAAATATTTATAAATGGATGATAAAATATTTTTCAATTAAAAAATGGATTACCGAGTGAAAATAACATTGATATTTTTAAGATATGACATTTGCTACAAAATTACAAAACGACCCTGATATAAAGTTTATGAGAACTAACAGATTATTATTAAGCGTTATTGAAAGGTTTTAGTACTTTAGTAATTTAATAATTAAAACTTTAAAAAGTTAACCACAAAGTAGAGAAAATAAGGAAAAACATTTTCGCTATGTTTTGTTTCGACAAGGAGAAATGTTTTGAGAAAAATCTTCTCTTGTTCAGAACAGAAAAAACTGCCAAAAAGGATATTCCAACTGAATATTCAAAAAGGAATTGGTTCTTCTATTTACTTCTCTATTTCAGGAGCATTATTTAACTTCATATGAATTTTGTAAGTAAGAAAGGAATAAAAATAAAATATGCACAATTCGCTGCGTTGTTTTCTATCTGTTGTTTTCTATACAAGCTCTGTTGAAGTTTCCATGAATAAGGAGGAATTTTGCTGCGGAAAAACATTGACTTGATTTCTTTCTTTAAATGTGTAGATACAGTGTGTCCAAAAATTATTAGTAAAAACATTTAAAGGAGATTAAACACACCTTTCTCTTTAAAGGAACAGAATAGCGAGAAAGTTTGTGCCCCCCAAATAACGACTTTAGACTGAAAAGAAGCTATTTTAAGTTCTTTGCAGACGTGTGTGAGCGAGAAAAAGTCAGGTCTGTGCCCGGTATAAAGCAATATTTAAGCCCTAATTTTTGGAGCCTTAAAGTAAAAAAAAAAGTCTTTTAGTTTTAGTTTCGTTGAGGGCAAGCATAACATGGGGCACGGCTACATGCCGCATCCTTTTTTATGGCCAGCCAAACACATTATGACAAGCACATTGTCCATTTAGTACATGGTTGTAACAGAAGTAATGAAGTGATATAGAATGTTTTTGCACAGACATGTTTAATACATATTATCCAGTAAGTGAGTGCTCATTTTGTTTAAGCATAATGTTTTTGCCAAGCAGAATGCCTATATGAATAACAAGAAGAAATCAAGAAATTACAAAGTGAGATTTCTTTGTTTCACAATCAACTATGCTCAAGAGAAGGTTGGGAACCGATATTAAATTATTCTTCGGCTTACTAAACTATACTGCCTTTAGAAAAATTGCCCTAGAAGGGCGTAAAACTTTCTGAAAAGACTTTTCAAAAACAAAGTGATACGATCTCTCAGTTATGTAGAGTTTTTCAAAGTGTAATATTATTATAGTTTACTCTTAAATGTGGCTTTTTAAATTTATTCTAAATAACCCTTTTTTTGTTATTATTTGCATATCGTTGCATTTTATATTTAAATTTAAGTTCTTATTTGCTAACTGTTTTACATAAAACAAATTTCAACTTTTACTTGCTACAATTTAGGATATAAACTCGTGTTTTATCACAATCAGAAAGCGTCCTCTAGCGCTTGAATACTTGAATTACAATCATGCCTTGTATAATGTTTTCTACTTTCCATAAAAGTCTGTAGTAATAATTTTGAAACGTTCAGTATTAGGGTGGTCTTTATTTACAATGTGGCCATAATTAAACTGACACTACTCAGAGTGTTCTGTAGCGCGATCTAATTGAGAGTGTGACGCCAAATTTTGTAAGAAGATTAACAAGACGGGGGTAGAAGGATTCCGCGAAAAAAATTTAGTTCCAAAAGTCACCGCTAGGGGAATATTTGGCGCCGTGTAACAGAAAAAATGTTTTATAAAATGCAGAATCAATCCTGAAATCGTTAAATGTGCTAAATAAAAGGTAATTTTATTTCAGTATTGATTCTGTATTTTTAAAAACTCTCGTTTCTGTTACACATCGCCACATATTCCCCCATCGGTGATTTTTGAAACTGTTTTTTTTTTCGCGGAATCCTTCGTCCCCCGTCTTGCTTAATTTTTTTTACAAAATTTGACGTCATTCTCTCAATTAGATCGCGCTAAAGAAACTCTGAGTACCGTCAGTTTAATTGTGGCCACCTTGTACGTAGAAAAATGTTTTTTATAAATCAAATTACAGCACACCACAGATTTATTTCAATAAGTTAAAAAATATTATGCGCAAAATTTGAACTCATTTGAACTTCAAGAGATGTAATCCCCCGACGTTGAATGTTAAATAACGGGAAAATATTTTTTATAATTTTCAATTCTGATGAGGCAATTGTCCTTCATATTTAAATCAGTTAAAATTTCGCTCACATTATTTTTTAGCATATTGAAACAAATCTAGGTGGTGCTGCACTTATACACTATATATAAAATATTGCATATACCGTCTATAATCATGTATAATGCGCCCTCGTGTGTAATGTGCACCACACTATTTTAACGACAGTAAAACGAGGAATTTGAAGGCAATTCTGGAATTATCCTGACTCAAAAGGAAAAAAAAATCTGGAACATAAATTTCCATACTTACAATTACATTTTTATCATAGAATAAAAAAAACATAAAATTACGTTTCAGCTATATATTCTTTTCTCACATTAAAATATTTATCAATTAGCAGAAATTATGAAATGCGGAAAATCAATATATCTGTACTGCATGCTTGCATTTATTGCGTTTTCAAGGCGATTGATTTCTCAAATGTGTGCAATGTCGATGGGAAAAGGGCAATCTACACCATCACTTTCAAAGTGAATACTTTGCATTGTGCTAAAGCAAACTGCTACATAGCTATAGCTAGAACATTTGATGTTGGCATGTCTTCCATACGATTGTGGTGGTAGGAAATAGAAAAATTTTAAATGCTCCATCCCAGAGGTGATAATACAGTTACTTAGTGACGTCATGTATGGTTTCATATAGTTTTGAAAATATTTCGTACATAATGTGTACCTCGCTTTTTATCTCCCAAAAATTGGAAAGAAAGTCAGCGTTATACACATGTAAGCAAGGTAAATAACTACCATAAAAACGCTGTTTAAAAAAAAGCTATTAAATGATTATATTTACCATTCAACCGAATTGAAGTTATGAAAACTATGCCCTCTCAGAAAAAACTCCTTTCACATGCAGGATGCGCCAAAAGCCATTGTCATACTTTAAAAATAAATACTAAAGCAAAGTATTGGGCATACGAGAGTGCGGTTTGAATAAAAATGGTTCTCATGGTCGGAAGTTTAGGTGAATTAAAAGATTGAGTTTCAAAAATTTCCTATAGATAACGAAGTTTCTTTCAAATCTGAAAACAGTATCAAAGACGCAAGATAAGCAATTACAAACCTTTTTTTGTACCATCAATTACCATATTTCAAAGTGTAGAATGAATTTAAGTGCCCTTTGAAAATCATTAGAGCATTAAAGTGCAGATACTGTAGTGGAATTTACGAAATAACTGTGACTTGAGTTGAGATTTTTAAATTTAAAGTTGTACTACCATACATGGATAAGTTTTTAACTAAATGTTTGCTTTAACTAAACAGTCGATGAAGAGAAGCATCTTCCTCCAAACTTCACTCAGCTACGTCAATTATTTGATATTTTGTATGGAATTTCAAGGATAATGTCCTGTATGAGGATGTCCCCTGTTATATAAGTGATATAAGAAACATACCAAATTTCGATGTTTGTATTGGAAGAAAGCTGTCTTTAGGAAAAGCTTTTCTGCTAAGCCTATTAACCCTTTCTGTACTGAATTATGAATTCGTGAAAATTTTATCTTCTAAAGCATTTTATGTGAATTGTTTAAATTACATTAGAGGATTTACATAATCATTTAATAAATTTTAAAAGGATTTTAGAGGGATTGAAGGATTTAGAAGAATTAATTAAATTTGAATTTATGGGGACTTTGTGCATTATTTGTAGCACCACTCAAATCTTTTATTTTAAATATTTTTCTTAGTATTTTGTAGTAGAAAATGTGCAAATATAATGTTCTTACAATAGAAATATATAAATGTTTCCGAATTGAAAAATTCACCCCTCCCCCTCCCCCACCCCGCCAACGCCAAGAAAGTTGAATAAGATGAAAAGGCAAAAGAAATCATCGTTTTAAAAATATTTTTGTTTTGTGTAATCAATAATGCTTTTGGAACAAGATAAAGTAATGTATCTATAACTCATTCTAAACTGTATATCGAACTAATCTATGTATTAAATGAATTTTATAACAAGTTATTTTAATGGTACTTATAAGTATCGTCAGTAGATAAAGGGTTAAAATTATACATTCAGAAATGAATAAATTACATAAACTCTGTCACGTGTACTGTTTCACTTCACCTAATTCTAGACAAATTACTTTCAAAAACGGGGCTTGATTGAAAATTTTAAATAAAGCAGATTTTCAAAATGTCAGCTTTAATTATAAATCTCAGCACTGAAAACTTGTTTCGTAATATCTTTTAGCTTTCTCATATAAAATGATCCATTGCATTAGAAACTAAACTATCAAAATAACTAAAATCAATTTCATTAGACTAAAAAATAATCTATATACCAAGTAAGGTTAAAAAATTTTTAATCATTAAAAAAATCTTTTTAAATGTTTCTCAATTTCAAATCCATATTAATTTGTATTAAAATAGAGGGTTTATTCCAATAACTTCTTTTATATACTCATCTAGTATTTCCTAATCAGTTAAAACAGCATGTGACTACAAATCTTATCGATATATGTATCCTTATTTACAGGAATATTTTATGATTAGTAAAAGATTTACTTTAAGTATAGTTTCAGTCAATAAACACATTAAAGAGAAAATAAATGCAAATATTCATATTCAATGGCTGGAGTAGCGAAGTTCAGATTTTTCCAACCGAGAGAAAAATGTCCAGACCAGGAATCGAACCTGGATACTTGGCTTGCCATGCCAATGCTTTACCTGTGAAGCTATCCGGACGATACTTGGCTGACATAATTCACTCTTATATGTTCGACAGGTTTGCCAGCCAGGTATCGCCCGGATAGTTTAACAGGTAAAGCATTGGCACGGCAAGCCAAGTATCCAGGTTCGATTCCTGGTCTGGACATTTTTCGCTCTGTTGGAAAAATATCAAATGTGCTACTACAGCTATTGAATATGATTTATCCAAATGAAAAAAAAATCGTTCTCTTTATTATGACCTAAATGCAAATATTTATACGGATTCCAATTTCTATTATAGCATGTGTAAGAAAAGTTAATATATTCAAATGCTAACAGATTTTAAGAAAACTATCACTGTTATAACCAAAATTATACGCGTTTGAATAGCACACATTTCTGGCATTCATTGCATGTGACTACTAATGAATTATACCTAGCTCCAAGAAGCAGTATTGACATTGAAATCCTGTGTATCAATATAATGTTTAGGATTTATAATAGTATAATGTTTAAGAATAACTCATTTACGGATAAGTAACGTAAAAGATTTTCTTTTCGTTACCAACTGATGAAAAAATATGTTTGTTATTAATTAATGTGTGTCAAAAATTGATTTAAAGTAAAAAATGTTTAATATGGAAACTTATCGTATATTTACTTGTTTTCTTTAACACAAAACGTTTAAGCAATTTTACAGTATATGTTTTTTTTTTTTTATTATTATTATTTTACTTTCTTAGTACTGTTCATTTACAAAAGCTCTTAGTTGAAAATTCTTTGGATTGTGGATAATTAGGCGGTATAGTGAATAATCGTAAACGTTATTTTTTACCTCATGAAGCGTTTACACAATTTTTGCAGCGTCTATATTTTACTAGTTTGCTTTCACATTACTATTATATTTACGAAAGCACTTAACATGAAATTTCTTCGTGGATAAAAATCGTGGATAATTACGATCCAGTACCGTGAGTAATTACGAGTTTGCACTGAATATTCGTAGACGTTGTTTTCTATATCAGGAAAAGTTTATGCAATTTAACAGTGTATGTTTATTACCATTTTACTTTCTCACTACTACTATATTTACAAAAGCTTCTAGATGGAAATTCATTAGATTATGCGTATTTACGAGGTTACACTGAATATTCGTAAATGTGATTTTCTGTATTGGAAAACGTTTATGCAATTTTTACAGTGTTTTTTAATACTTTTTACTACCTCATTGCAATTATATCTACAAACGCTCTAAGTTGAAATATTTTTGGATTGTGGGTAATTATGCAGTTAAACGGAATAATCATAAACGTTTATGCATTTTTTACAACGTATGTTTTTCACTATTTTACTTTCTCATTACTATTATATTTACAAAAGATCTTAAGTGAAAATTCTTTTGGACATTTTAAATGTTTTCTGCTCATTTTCTTTTTCTATTTCGAAGAAACAACCGCAGAATCGAAATGCTATTCATATATAACATTGTTTTTACTCTGTTCATGGGTTTACGTATACGTGAGAACCATAGCGATAAAAACAAAACTGAAAACTAGGATGGAGAAATACTTTAGGGAATTTGAAGCCTTTGATGAAACAGAAAAATTGGATATCAGCCAAAATACGTTTCTTAGAGTCTCTGCTTTTCAAATGATTTATAGCTAGTTTTTTGCACGTCATGTTCCCTATAATATGTTGTCAAAATTTTTTAGGTATTTTCAGCAATAGATTTACAACCGTTCTGACGTTTCCGGCCTAATTTTTCAAGAGGTGGGGGTGTTCTTGTTAAAATCCGGGATACAATTTAGTATGTACATCCATTTCAAGACACGAATCTCAGATTTACTTCAGATAAATTGAATCACTTTGAAACGAAGTACCCAAAAGAATCTGATTAAATATGTATGCTTTCTTGTGCGATTGATATTGTTATCAAAGAAACATTTTCAATGAAATTTTAAAATCATGCTGCGCATGCAAAGACAACATAAAACTAGATTTTAAAACTTTACTTGTTACTTTATTTAAATTACTATAATACTTTAAATATTTAGTTGTTTCCGGCATTTTCAATTGCGAATTATGTTCTAGTTAAAATTTAGTATGTATAGTCTCCCAAATAAAAAAGAGAACACTCCCTACTAAGTCTGCATAATCTACCTGCTACCAACTTATTAGAGATAAGATCAACTAGGTAATCTTATGATTAAATTTTGCGTAGGGATTTTCTGCTTATAGAAATTGTATTACACTTTAAATTTTCACTAATAATGCCTAATTGTGGCGTCATATTTCGATTCTTCGTTAAATTTTACCTTCGTATATCTGCATAATCTCCCTGCTACCAGCCGATTATAAATAACACCTACTAATTGATGTTATGCTTAAATTTTGCGTAGGGGTCTTCTACTTATAGAAATGGTACCAAACTTTAAATTTTCACTACTAGCGCCTAATTTTGGCGTCATATTTCGATTCTTCGTTAAATTTTACATTCAGATACAAAACAGAAAGTGATTCGGTCAAGTAGTTTTGTATTTATGAAGGTCTAAAATTTGGAAACCCTAATGTTAAATTCATTTTTATTCGTTGCAAAACTGAATGTAATTCGGGCTGTATTTTAAGCATAACACACACACACACACACACACACAAAAAATACTTGGCAGAATCTGCTATAATTTTGGTTCGCACGTTTAAAGCTTCTGGAAATCAATTTCTGTTTAAAAATTCATAGGTCACGATACACTAAATGGCCAAAGGTAACAGGCCACTTGCGATTTTAGACGTTTTGTTAAATATCTAGAAAACTACATGAGGAATTATCCTGAAACTCCAGGAGTGTTAACAGAATAGTACAGGTCATACATTTCCGAGAAGATTTATTCACGAAACTCCATAGGGGACCGTCAACAAATTGAAAAAACGAGTATCTTTTGGATAACCCTGTAAAAACTAATGTAGCAAAAGCGTTCAAACTGCAGATTATGATTAAGTGCCTTATTGTGATAAACTGTGTTCATTTTTATGAGGATAGCATGTATACTCGTAGAAAAATGAAAGTTTTTATAAAAAGAGTGCCGAATTTCGCGAAGTTTTTTGCTTATAATTTGTAGAGTTCTGAACATAAAAAAAAGTTCTTTTCAGAAAATAAGACAAACAACATTGTACACAACACCCAGTAATCAGAATTGAAAAATAATAAAAATTGTATGAAAAATGAGCACGTTCACTAAAAAATGATTCACTGCGCATGCCCGATTGTAATCAAAGTATAATTTTGTATAATGTGTTAGCTAAATGCATAGAGCAACTTTTGTGAAAGTCTCAAAAACATAGTTTGAAAAGTCTGAAAATTATCGTTGATAGAATAAGCTCAAAATCCATTATTTCCAAAAGGAAGCAAAAAGACGAGGAGTTGTACCCAAATACAGTAGTGTGTGCAATATTCTGTATGGTATATTAGCACTAATCAATGGATATATGGATACAGCCCCTCATATTTTTGCTTCATTTTGGGAACAACGGATTTTGAGCTTATTCTATCAACGATAATTTTCAGAATTTTCAAGCTATGTTTTTGAGACTTTTACAAACGTTTCTCTATACGTTTAGCTAACACATCATGCACATTATATTTTGATTGCGTTCGAGCATGCGCAGTGAAATATTATTTAGTAAACCTGCTCATTTTTCATACAATTTTCACTATATTTTAATTCTGATTGCAGGGTATTGTGTACAATGTTGTTTGTCATATTTTATGAAAAGAACTTTTTTATATTTAGAACTCTGCAAATTATAAGCAAAAAACTAGGCAAAATTTGAGACTGTTTTTACGAAAACATGAATTTCTCTTCGAGTATACGTGCTATCCTCATAAAAATGAACCCAAATTATAGCAATAAGCCACTTAATCATAATCTACAGTTTGAACGCTTTTGCTACATTAGTTTTGACAGGGTTATCCAAAAGATATTCGTTTTTTTAAATTTGTTGACGGTCCCCTGTGAGGTTTCGTGAAAAAATCTTCGCGGAAATATATGACCTATACTACACTGTTTACACACCTGGAGTTTAAGGTTAATTCCTCATGTATTTTTCTAGATATTTAACAAAACGTTTAAAATCGCAAGTGGCCGGTCACATATGGCCATATAATGTATTAGTATTCGAAAATAAATTAAATATATATATATGTATTTGAAATTAAAATTTAATCTTTATATAGAAGTAGTTCGTCAAGAGGGGAAGTGTTTTTGTTAAAATGTAGGTGTAAAATTTCAGTACATACAGCAGTTTCAAATGAAGAATATCATGTATGCTTGAGGTAAATTGACTAATTTGGAAATAGTTTTACTGAGTATACGGCAGAATCGGATTAAATATGTACGCTTTTTTATGCGATTGGCCTTGTTTTTCAATAAACACTTTAAATTAAATTTTAAAGTTTCGCATTACATGCCTATTTTGCCTACAATTTATATTATGAAGGACAAATGTGTCCGTGCGTAATGCTGACGTCATTTTGAGGGTGGCAATATCAAACCATTACATTTTACTTTTACTGCATTTAAAAAAAAATCTAAACATAGCACATTTTAAATTTTTAAACAGTCGAATAGGAAAAAAAAAATGTACTTTCAAATAAAATTTGTTTGAAAACTGTATCGCAAATTTTTCGAAAAAATTATCGATATTTACTAATTTTTTATTGTTTTTAAAATAATTTTCAGGCATGATTTTTTAAAAATCTATGTCTAACGCGTGCAGACGATTATGTAAGACAAATCCTTTTTTGTACTTCAATTAATATAAATAGCTCATCATTTGTTTCCAGCTTTTATGACATAACGAAATTACAAAATTCATCAATGAATACACAAATCAAAAATAAAATATAAATAAATACAAATTTAAGACATATGATCAAACTATGCACTTGAACCACTAAAATGATCAGAATAAAAAAAAAGGCTGATTGTAAATAGTGATATTTGGCGATTTCTTCTGCTGTTAACTCCTGGCGCGAGGCCAATACAAAACTATCGTTTTTAACAAATTTCAAAATTTTATTTAAACTTATTACTATTTTTCCTATAAGTATGATTTTTTGTATTACTAGTGCGTATTCTAAAAAAATATATTAAATGTGAAAAATCTAATATACTTATCAATTAAAAAAGGGGGTTTTCATCTATATTCTGTTACCCGGGATGTCCGGGAATTTCCTCTTGTATTCTTTTTTGTTTAAATTCAGTTATAATATTTAGTATATTCAGTATTTAAAATAATTGAATACTTAAATTATTCTGAAGTTTCTGTGTAATTCTTTAAGAGGGGTGTGTGTGTTCTTGCGAAAATTCAGGATTAAAATTTAGCACGTGCATCAGTTTCAAGACACGAATCGCAGATGTGCTTCAGATGAATTGAATAATTTAAAACGAAGTACACCACATAACCTGAATCAATAAATATATTTCTTATGCGATATTATTATTGATATTATTATCCGAGAAACAATTAAAATGAAATTTAAAGTTTTGGGGTACATGTACTTTTTTGCAAACAATAATTGAAAAAACATAAAATATATTTTTGTTTTGATTTAATCTAAAATAACTGAATATTTTGATTTAAAATTCCGAAAAAATTCTTCAAGAGGGGGTAGAGTATCTTTCTTAAATGGGATATGGGAATTTTTCGTCTTCAAAAATGGATATTTTTCTGGTATATTTAGAATGCCTAATTTTTCATAAAGGTTCTCTTGAAATTTAAAGACGTACAGAAGGTATGGCGATTCCCGTCATACAGTGCATGAGCAAGATGTAGTTGTTGCAAAATGTAAGAACTTTTTCCTCGAAACAATGTTTTTATCAGAAATGCCTCAGCAACGAATGAACTGATTCCCTTGCTCATTTTCGTGTGAAAGCTTTTATAATTATCTAGTCCTTGGCCTATGCATTGAACAAATTGATTTCATTATTTATTTATAAACAAAAGAGTGTCAGATTCTTTTGTTGACAACTTATACATTATGTTTCATAGATCGTCATTTTGCTTAAAAAGCAAAGTTTGACATAAACAGTCTGCCAAGACCTAAACATTTATATATTTTTAACGTGCTTTTTGTTTTATTCTAATCAAATAAAATCTTTCAGAAGAATATCTGGTACCGCGCAGCATCGAGGAAAAAAGTCTCCAAGAAGCGCATTTTTCAATACAAATTCTCACAAATTTGTTTTTAAAATTTCAAAATATCTGTTTGGTTGTGGAAAAAACCTGCATATTTCTACTTTGCACTATTACACATAAAATAAACGGTCAAGCAAGGAGCTTATTCTAGAGGAAGGCGAAATACGGCATTAGTTCCTTCTGAAATAACCTGAAACCATTTTTTTAAATCTAATCATGGGCCCAACTTATTCTATTTCAATATCTCCCTATAAGGTCCTCTCTGTTCACCCTCCTACTCCGAAACACATTTCCCCGCCCCCCAATCTGAAACAAAAAAATATTGTAGTAAAAATTACTGTAAGCAACGTATTTATCAATAATTCAGCAACTTACAATAACTAAACTTAATTTTACAGGAGTATTTATTTTCACATGGTTTTTGTAAACAATAATTTACATAAAATTGTTTTAGTGATATTTCTAAAAATGATCCACTATTTCCATTTTTAAAACATTGGCTGACTGATGTCATAAATTTCTTAATAAATGAAAATAAATGAGTGACAAACAAACTGTGAAATCGAAAATATTGAAACTTGTAGGGGGGGGGGGGGGGTTGAGGCTTTAGCTTGAATGTGAGGGCTATTATTATTCCACTTAAATACTGAAAACCTGTTGATTCACTGTCAGTAACTGATAAAAATTAATGAATGGGAGAAAATACATTTGCAATTTATTTCATTTTCAATAACCCTGTACTATTGAGAAATATTTTCGCATCACTGATATACATAACGTTTCAAAATCATTAGTACAATTGTTTAGGAGTTATATAATACACAACAAGAAAATAAATGTATGGCAAATCATTGTCGCTATGCACTTATTCAATTAAAAATACACAGTGTTTAAAAAAAGAACACAGATTTCCGTTCATGGCTCTACCAATAATGATTCATTTTTTCAACAGACTTACTTTGCTTTCATGAAATGCGGTAACAAGCTGTTGCTTACTTTCTCCAGGACTGCACAGGTTTATATGTTTTTTATAGGAAAATAATTGGGTAAACTAAAAATAACTAACTAAATTTTTATTAAGGCTTTTTTAATTTACTTAAAAAATCCTGCAATTTCTTATTCAATTTCAAAACATGTGTAATGTTACATAAAAGGGGTAAATTCTGTAAATGCAAACATATTTCATTTCATTTTCATAAAATTTTAATTTTAAACTTGTGTAATTTTAATAATGAAACAGTAATGATTATATCTTTGTACAATATTAGCCCAATGTTGTGTTATTTATGTTAAATATCTGTATGGCTAAAATTACCAACAAATATGAATCCAATAATAAAAAGTTAGCATACAGTTAGAGATATGTCCTTAAAAATGAAAGATTTTGGCAATGCTGGCAATTACACGTTACAAATTTAAAGTGCAAATTATTTTTTTCAGCAGTATTGATATTTCATTGTACATGTTTTCAATGCAAATTGAAAAATCAGATTATTATTGCTATATTGGGTCATTATTGGTTTTCAATTCAATTTATTATACTGATGAATAAATCTATTATATATTCAAAGATTCAATTTAGACATAAAATTTATTCGCAAAAATCTGTGGTTCTTCTGCAAACGAAAAAAAGATTAGGGTTTATCTAATCATCTATTAAAATATTTGTCTTTAGCATTGAAAAGACAAATTTTGGATTACATTTACGAATTTAAAAAGTTATATCAATAAGCAATGGTAAAATTGATTTTCGATAAATAGCGTGCAGCATGTCTTATAGGAATTAGATTTATCTGAACACAGAGTGCCCAAAAGTATTTGACATATTTTAAAATTCAACTAAAAATTAGGTAATTGACTTATGACAGTGCGGTTTAGACGAAAATTCTTCTTATGGCATAAAGTTTTGTTTCGGCAAATAAAAAAATTAGTAGCCATTCTTATCCACAGATGGCGTTACACCTTCAAAGCTATTCAAAAATGCATCAAATTCTTAAGGTAAGTAATACTTAATGATAGATGACGCAACTAGTTGAGCTTCTAGAGTAAAAATTAAACTAAGAAGCCACAACATAAATTTAAGTACGCGCAAATTAAAATTAATTAAAATTAATTAAAGCAATTGTGTGAATCACTCTGAAATAATTCGAAGTAAAAAATCAAATTAATTTTTTACTAAAACTAATTATAATATTTCGAAAAACAATTTCAAAGATTAATTACATAATTAACTCTTTGCGCTCGGCGTCTCTTACACAAATTTTATTCGATCGGCACTACTTTTTTAAAAGAAGTTTCGTTCAAGTACACAATTTGAAAAATGCTCTGATTAAATAAGTACATTTTATTTTCCTTTATTACTGGTGCTAAAAACAAATTTTGCAAAGAAAGATTATGTCTCTGCTCCGGAGCCCTCGAGTGCAAAGGGTTAATAAAAACAATGGCCATTACCTCGACCAAAAACCAACACCCCCATTTACAAAGAGATCCCTTAAAATACTTAAATAAGCACCTTTTCTGACTTCACCTTTTCTTTCACCTTTTTACATTTTTCGTTAGTTAAGCAAATAATTTTTACTAGTTTTAATAAAAAATAATCCTCATCAGAAAAATTAATAATCGTTCATCATTACTCTGATTTATTTCTGCATGTATGATTAACATAAACTTTGTTTTAAGTTGTGAATTTTAAGTTTAAAGTTTTACCCAAGAAGCTCACCCTTCACAGTCGCTGCGTAAAATTATGACAAAAAAAAAATGTAGTCAACTAAAAAATATATTTTTCAAGGGAAATAACTGAAGTGTTCTGTGATCAATGTTTTGTTTAAGGCTGCTAGTCGCTCAGCTTCCGAATTACCCACGCTAAAGCTAAATCTATAGGCGTAGAATGCATTCGTATATTTAAAATATCTCCTCGGTAAATCAATATTTTTAACTCGTTTTTTCTGTTTACTCTTCTTAAAGGATGCCTCCTTTTTCTTTGTTCTCAAAATATTAATCTATGCTTAATTTAATATTTTATGTGTTAAAAGCTGATGAAATGTGAGTAAGATTTTAACACTTCATATAAAATTAAACATATGTTTTAGAAATATTTTGAGAACTAAGGAAAAGGGACTCCTTTAAGAAGAGTACGCGAAAAAAAAAAGTTTAAAATATTAATTTACTGAGGAGATATTTTAAATATACGGATGCATCAAACGCCTATTAAACTTAACATTAAAGAAGGAATTCAAAAACTGTGTGACTAGCAGCCTTAAGTGTTTGATGCACTTCGGGTAGCTTTGCAGGTGTAGCACCATTCATTGGTAATTATCGGGAAAAAGTTATTTGCTTTAATTAAAAAGGTCAATTATGAGACTCATTTTTTGTCCAAACATCACTTTTGCACAATTACATGATTTGTTGTTAAATTTTAAATTGTGTCTGTGGTTTTCAACCAATCCTGTACATTCAATTTCTAAACTTTTTAAAAGCCATTCTAAGAAAACTTAGCTTTGTAGGAAATCTTATAAACAAGAAATAATGCTCTGTAATAAATAATAGTCAAATGAAAAATAATAAATCGTATCTGGAAAAACTTTGTTCGAATTTTGGCTTTGTAAGCAATAATTTTGTCCTGGCTATCATTTATTACTTTACAGGAATGAATGGGTTTCCCAAATAAATGATGAAGAAAGAAAACTTTTGATTTTCTTCAATAAATGATTAAAAGTCTACTTAAGTTTCAATTTTTTTTTTTAATTTACTTTTGGTTTAATGAAAGAAAACCGACTAATTGCTATGAATTTTGTGTTAAAAACTGTTCTTTAGAAATTATTTCAGATCCAAACAATGAATTTCGACCGCATTTTCACATAATTTTAAGTGAAAACAAATCAATATTTACGAGTTGTTAGATAAAAGTTAAATGATTTATCTGGATTAATTTGTTGCGTACTCAAAGCATATGAAAAAGAATAATTTTCTAAGTAATATCAGATAAATCACTTTCAATGTATTTTACTTTTATGTCTGGCTGAAAATTTTGCTTGCATTATTAAATTTTTCTTTCTAAAGGGATGAACAAAATTATTCAGTTTTATAGATTACCTCAATTGTGTTTATATTTCATACATTTCAAGAAAAAGGGACAAAAACATGCATTAGTGCTTTACGTTGTATGGAGTTAAAACCTGAGTAATTACTTCGGTTTAAGTTTTTGATGTAGGGAGGTATATGCATAGCTAATGCTAGCTTGACCTCTATTGATCCATGCATATAATATGGAAAGGAACAAAAACGAAAAAATCATAAACGTTCTGCTTTATTGATGTACCATTGTTCAAATGTTCCCATATATTACCCATGTTCCATTATCTAGGCATAATCCACGTGCCCAAAATACAACCTTAATCTAAAAAATATTATTTGGGTATTTTATCAAAAATAAATGAATTTGTTACATTAAAAAATGAAGGCAAACTATCATGAGACAAAATTAATTACTCAAGCCACAACTAAACTATACTCAGTTTTAATGGACCTTATTGCTAACATTCAATACGTAACAAAATAGATTGCATGAGCACTCGTCAAAATATAGCTATAAATGGTTCTGAATTGTTTAAAATAAAAACTCTGTAACTGATTGTAATAGAGTTCGTACCGGTACCGTTATTTTCAAAGCGAAATTTCAGTATTTTCTTATAAAAAAAAAATAAATCAAGTCCAAACGCGCGAAATTTCGCCTTAATTCACGATAGATTATCTATAACAAATTACTAGTATCGAAGAATTTTCTGGTTTGGAAATTCCAGGACACGTACGAACCCTGTGTAACGATATATACGGTTTATATCTGCTTAACACTCGGATGACCAAGTGCGGTTACTTTCGGACCCCAACGCAAGTTCAATCCTAGTGTGAATTAATGATGATTTTATTTTTTAAATCCTTTTATTGCATTTTCTATTTCTTTCTATGACTGAAACTCTTATATATATACAGGGTGATTCATAAAAGATGGGCAGAACTTTAAGGGGTTATAGTACACTTAAAGACAAATAATATTAAATAGGAGACTAAGGGTCCCAGACGTATTCCCAAGGAGATAGGGGGCATTAAAGTTTAGGGTCCGAAATTTCAAATGATTATAAAACATGGAAAAATTGGTCGATTCGTTTGCGGTTTTTGCAAAAAAATTTCTTTATGCCAGTATTTTCTTGAAATAAAATTTTAAAGTTCAATTTCAAAAAATGGCGATAGGGGGCGCTTTAGACTTTGGAGTAACAAACAACTATTTTTTAACGTTATTTTTTGTATTTCTTTAAATGATTTCGAAAGCTTAGACTTAAACTTAAATTTTGATCTAAAAATCTGAGTCCTAACGAGTAGTTAAGTAGCATAAACTGAAATTTGAAATTTGAAACCCTTCTCCCCCCAGAACAAAAATCAGTTATTCCCGATCTTTGTGTCGTAGATTAGGCTCTAACTACTGCCGCATTTTGCTAAAATTATTCTTTATGTCAGTATTTTCTTGAAAATAAATTTTAAAGAAAATTTTCAAAAAATTCCGATAGAGGGCGCTTTAGACTTTGGAGTAACGAACAACTATTTTATACCGTTATTTTTTGTGTCTCATTAAATGCTTTCTAAAGCTTAGACTTAAACTTAAATTTTCAGCTCAAAATCTGAATCGCTGAGCGTGGTTCAGTAGCGAGGGGAGGGGGTTCAAATTTCAACTTCTGAACATAGTTCAGTTTGCACTACTTAACCATGCCCAACGATTCTGTGCTGTGATACGAGGCAAAAATACAACTTTCGTCAAGGACTGCATAGTCGGAATTCACTCATAAAGGCACTGGCACAGTTGGAAACGTCGCTCATGCAAACGTTAAAGCTCCATTCCTGACGCTAGTCACCGGGTGAAGAAGGAAACAGAAAGTATGCAAATGTCAAATGGGGAAGAAGAAGAACACGTATGCAAAATTTCGACACGATTCAGGCATAAAAACCACTGAACGGTGAGTCAAGTGTAAGTCGCTGTAGTAATGTATCGGAAGATGGTGCCCTTCACGAATAAGGAAAAGGCTGAGATGCATTTAATTTACGGAGCGGCAGATGGAAATGGTGCAGAGGCACAACGAATGTACGGAGAGCGATTTCCCAACAGGCGGTTGCCTAACCGCAAAACTTTCGAGCGCTTGCACAGACAGTTGTGTGAGACGGGATCATTTCTCGCTTCCCGGTCGAATGCAGGTCGTGCAAAAAAGGACGAATCAGTAGTTGTTGCAGAAGCCATTCTGGATGTAGTAGCGGCGCAGCCAAGTACAAGTACACGAACAGTGGCTAGGCAGGTGGATACCTCACAGTCCATGACTTGGAGGGTACTGAAGGATGAACATTTGCTCCCGTTTCATGTGCAACGAGTCCAGAAACTGTCTCCAGGGGATTATCCAAATCGTATTGAATTCGCCCGCTGGTTTCTGCAGCAGAACGCGCTAAATCCACATTTTGGACGAACTGTGCTTTTCACCGATGAATGTACCTTCACACGTGAAGGTACATTTAACACACACAATGCACATGTATGGGCGGATGTCAATCCACATGCTACGTATCCACATGCTCATCAGAGACGCTTTTCCATCAATGTTTGGGCAGGAATCCTCGGAGACCACCTAATCGGACCGTACCTTCTTCCTGAACGCCTCAACGGTAAAACATAACTCACATTTCTGCAACATGTGCTGCCAGACCTGTTAAACGTTGTTCCTCCACGCATCCGGCGGGTCATGTGGTTCCAGCACGATGGAGCGCCAGCCCATTACGTACGAGACGTCCGCAACTATCTGGACATCACATTTCCGAACAGATGGATTGGTCGAGGTGGTCCTGTTGCTTGGCCTGCTCGCTCGCCAGATCTTTCACCCCTCGATTTCTTTTTTTGGGGACGATTGAAGGCTCTTATGTATGAGACACCCATTGAATCCCCCGAGGAACTGGTCGCCAGACTTTCCGCCGCTGTAGGGGAAGTGCTCGAAAAGCCTGATGTTTTCGCGAATGTTCGCCGTTCCATTCTTCGCCGTTGTTCTGCGTGCATAACCTCTGGTGGTCACAATTTTGAACATTTATTGTAATTACATGTTAATAAATATGCTTTGGTAACATAATCCTAATTTGTGTCTTTTTACCTCGTATCACAGCACACAATGTGTGGACATGGTAAACTGAACTGTGCTCAGGAGTAGAAATTTCAAACCCCTCTCCCCAGAAACTTAACCACGTCTAACGATTCAGATTTTGGGCTGAAAATTTAAGTCTAAGCTTTAGAAAGCATTTAATGAGACACAAAAAATAACGGTATAAAATAGTTGTTCGTTACTCCAAAGTCTAAAGCGCCCTCTATCGGATTTTTTTGAAAATTTTCTTTAAAATTTATTTTCAAGAAAATACTGACATAAAGAATAATTTTAGCAAAACGCGGCAGTAGTTAGAGCCTAATCTACGACACAAAGATCGGGAATAACTGATTTTTGTTCTGGGGGGAGAAGGGTTTCAAATTTCAAATTTCAGTTTACGCTACTTAACTACTCGTTAGGACTCAGATTTTTAGATCAAAATTTAAGTTTAAGTCTAAGCTTTCAAAATCATTTAAAGAAATACAAAAAATAACGTTAAAAAATAGTTGTTTGTTACTCCAAAGTCTAAAGCGCCCCCTATCGGCATTTTTTGAAATTGAACTTTAAAATTTTATTTCAAGAAAATACTGGCATAAAGAAAATTTTTTGCAAAAACCGCAAACGAATCGACCAATTTTTCCATGTTTTATAATCATTTGAAATTTCGGACCCTAAACTTTAATGCCCCCTATCTCCTTGGGAATACGTCTGGGACCCTTAGTCTCCTATTTAATATTATTTGTCTTTAAGTGTACTATAACCCCTTAAAGTTCTGCCCATCTTTTATGAATCACCCTGTATATTATTAAATTAATTTTAAAAGCTGGGTTTTGGAATTTTTTTGATATGGTAAATAAATATATGTTTTATAACTATGCGGTTACTGAATGATCCCACATGGCCTTTAATGATTCAAAATTTCCACCTGATCGTCCAAGGGTTAATCTTTCCTCTTGATACACTTGTCTTGTTTTATTATGTATCACGCCATTTATCGGTGAAATTTGGAGTTCTATTTGGAATTTTTCTATTTGTTGCAACAAAAATTTTGATTATGAGAAACATTTCAATCCAAACCCTATAGTCGTACATCAATTACTTTATTTTATATTGCATTTCAAAATGTGCCAATTAATTTATGACAATTCAATATTTTAAAGGATTTGTAGAGTTATCCTTTCGTCTAAAAATTACACAAGCTTTCCGAGCAACAGTTCAGGAAGAAAAAACCGCTGACTCGTTTGTAACTTTTTACCTATGTGTATCAGGCGACATATTTTTCTAAACCCTTTATGGATCCATTTCCTGAAATTCAGACAAAAGCAGAACCAGTTTGAAAAATAATGATGCCCTTGATGTGGTATTTAAGATTTCATGAATATATACTTAAACAGATCATTTAACATTTACTCAGAAAGTGAGGATTTAGAAAACGTATATCATTACTCAAATACAAAATCTCTTTCAGCTTTTTCTTATTGTTACAATAAGAATGAGAATCAATTAATCTAGGAAAGGCAAAAATATTTCGCACATACATTATATTTTTGACAAATTCTTGACATCACATTATCAGTAATGCTCTTTCACTAGAATGTGAATCTTCTAATTTATAAAAAAAAGAAACAAAAAAAGGTTTAATAATATACAGCTTAAATCTTTATAGAAATATTTCATGATGATTCTTTTTTGTTGGAAAGAAATTTATCATGATCCATTCTCCTTTTAAAAATTCTAAGACAAGAGGGGATACTAATGTACATGGTGTAGTTCCCGCCGTCTGATTTATTTCACATTCTACTGGGGCAGTTTCGAAGAATTGATTGCCGGGTGATCTGTCACTGCCACGAGTTTATCGGCATTGCCGAAATGAAAGTTGTTAATGTCTTTAAAACACTTCTATAATGGAGACAGTCAAAATAATTAAAACTCATCCATTGAGATGTATTTTTCTATTACACTGATAAAATAATTATAAATGCATTAAATGATATATCTTAAATTAAGTACTGAAACTGATGACACTTTAAATCTGATAATTTTAATATAGTGTGACATTCACTTCTTTATGTATTTCGTGGCTGTGATACTTATTATTTATGGGCTGTTAAAATTGGGTTTATGGATTCTATGTAGATACATAAACGTTCATTTAAATAAATGGATTCTTTTAATTACTCCTTAGCTACATTAAATTTTTCACCCGCACTAAAAAAAGTTATGATACATTTATGTAGCCTTCGGCCAAAATCCGATTTAGGTGTTTTTGAGAAAGAGCTGATTTAACGCTATTATTATTTTTTAAATTCCTATGAAATATTAGTAAAACATGGCTTCTTTACGGAATATATTAAAGAAAGTATATCAGCATTTTTTCTGCTCATTCATTGATTTCGTCAATGTTTTCGACGATGGTACATATTTAGATATCACAGAAATAGAACAGCTGCGCACTAATGGGCGGATTCTCAATACAAAATTATATTCACCTTTTTATTATTCACAACAGAAATTCTGCCATTAAATATGGCGAAGAATTTAAATTAAGTGATGACAATTGGCTTGCTGGTGTGCAGTTGTTTCAGAACTAATATGAGTATCTGTGTAAAAGTACCTGTATAAAATAGACCTTATAATTATTATTAGGATATCCTGTAATAAATAAGTAACTAATTTTATTCTTAAGTTATAACCCTTTCCTTCATTAGAATAACTTTTTGTGATGACGTTTAGCACAACAGGTAATGAATTATTTCTATCCAAGCCCACACAACTCATTCTGAAATAAATCATCCTACAAAAAAGATATTTATATCATTGTACCAGCTGATTTCAAATAACGTCTACTCTTAATTCAGGTGCATGAATTGAAGAGTTCTTAATATGACTTCAATATGACCAATTAACATAAATTGAAGAGTTTTAAACTCGTTAAAATAAAAACTGTAATTGTTTTAACAGGAACACCTACTTTGAACAAAATAATTTTATTCCACGTTTAAATCTATGCCTAGACACCAAATTTCAATACCTTTATGCTCAAAGTTTTGGAATTAAAATGTTTAATGGTTTTAATCCTGTAATGTTAAAATATATTACGATATTTCCAAAATTCACAATGTGGCTTGCAAATTTCCATATGAACCTATTACATATACTTCTAAATCCTTATTAGTTTTGTTTTTATATCTATAAATTTATTATTATGATAACAAAATGTGAATTAAAAGTGATACAATTTTTTATTGCATTCGGTTCATACACTATATGGTCAAAGGTGACGGGTCACTTGCGATTTTAGACGTTTTGTTAAATATCTAGAAAAATGCATGAGGAATTAACCTTCAACTGCAGGTCTGTAAACAGTATAGTATAGGTCATATATTTCTGTGAAAATGTTTTCCCGAAACCAAATTGAAAAAGAAAGAATATCTTTTGGATAACCCTGTAAAAGCTAATGCATCAAAAGCGTTCAAACTAGAGATTATTAATAAATGGCTTATTATAATATACTGTATTCATTTTTATGATGGTAGCATGTATACTCGTAGAGAAATTAAGGTTGTTATAAAAACAGTCCCAAAATTCGGCACGTTTTTTGCTTATAATTTGCAGCGTTCTTAATAAAAAAAAATGTTCTTTTCAGAAACTATCACAAACAACATTGTACACAACACTCTGCAATCAGAATTAACAAGTAATAAAAATTGTATGAAAAATGAGCAGGTTTACTAAAAAATGTTTCACTGCGTATGCGCGAATGCAATCAAAATATAATGTGCATAATGTACTAGTTAAGTATATAGTGCAACTTTTGTGAAAGTCTCAAAATCATAGCTTGAAAATTCTGAAAATTACCGTCGATAGAATAAGCTCGAAATCTGTTGGGAACTCGAACCCAAAAGGAAGCAAAAACATGAGGGGTTGTATCCAAATATAGTAATACGGGCAATATTGTGTAACCTGCTCATTTTTCATCCAATATTTTTTTATTTTTTTATTCTGATTGCAGAATATTGTGTACAATGTTTATTGTCATATTTTCTGAAAAGAACTTTTTTATATAAAGAACTCTGCAAATTATAAGCAAAAAACTTGGCGAAATATGGGCCTGTTTTTATAAAAACCTTAATTTCTCTACGAGTATCCATGCCATCCTCATAAAAATGAACACAGTATATTACAATAAGACACTTATTAATAATCTCGGGTTTGAACGCTTTTGCTGCATTAGTTTTTGCAGGGTTATCCAAAAGACATTTGTTCTTTTTCAATTTGTTGACGGTCCCCTATGGAGTTTCCGGAAACAAATCTTCGCGGAAATATATGACCTATACTATACTGTTTACACACCTGCAGTTTCAGGTTAATTCCTCATGTCTTTTTCTACATATTGAACAAAACGTCAAAAATCGCAAGTGACCGGTCATCTTTGACCATATATTGTAAATGCTTCCTATTCGCATACATCAAATTTTAAAATTAGCCTCAATGAATATCGTGTAAGAATAAAGACAAATATTTCTTACTCTAGCAATAAGGTTTACGAAAATACATTACAACCTCTTCCAAATTACCCATAATTGCAAGGAGCGTTCTTTTTACTTTAGAAACCACGGAAACTAAAAGAATTTAAAGAAGCATGTTTCAAACAAAAGCTTCTTTTTATGTTCGTAATTTTCGGAAACGTTTCAGAGTAGTTTTATAGTGTATTAATCAGTTTTCTCAACCAAAAATATCGGTTTTTCGGATGCTGTCAAGTAAGCCTTTTAAGCTGTGTTACAGACTGTACACCTGCAAGGATAGCAAAATAATGTTAATATTAATGTTAATTTTAAAGCTGCTAATTTAAATTGATTGTTTGTGGAGCATCATCATGTTTAGTCGAGAATAGATAGCATTCGAAAACAGATATTCCAGTTTGACAACAAGTAAAAATTAAATTTAAAAAATCAAAAAGCCCGATTGCGTAAAAAGCGAACTAATTAGTTATTTCTCATCAATGTTAAAATATTTTTATATTACTTACCTATTTTTTTAATTTACTTGTATTAATGACTTTTAAGTTGTGTTTAATTGTTAGTTTTTATTTATAAACACTGTTCTGATGAGGCTTATAGATGTCTATGATGGTTAGAGTTGCAGTAAAGCTAGAGATACTACCTACACAACTTCCAGGTTGTGTAATATTTATACGGAGCTTCTGACTGTAAAATAGTCAATGAAACATCGTCTTCATTTTGAAAGACCTATCCAATGATATACCACTCAATAGGGTGTGTGAAAAAAAATTTCGTATCTACCGCCATTTTGTATTTTACGGCCGCCATTTTGAATTTATAGGAATAAAACCTAGCCTATAACCATCGGACGGTTAAGACGAATCGATAAAGAGCTCATTCATTAAAATCCATCCAATCTTTGGGATGTTTCGAGGATATAAAGAAATCCACATACCCAGATATGAGTGAAAAACATAACCCTTCTTGGCAGTCGGGTAAAAACTCAATAGTACACAGTAAAAAATCATTGAAAATTTTCTAAAAATCTCAGGCAGCAAAAAAGAAAAAAAATTCAGAAATACTTATTTAAATCTCGGAAACCTATTGCTTTCTGGGGTTTCTACAGATAAAGGAAGGAGTTTAGGAATCGTATGTTTCTTGGAACAAAAATAATTATATTTCTATAAACTTTATTGTTAGATTAAGAAATATTTGTCTGTTTTTTTACAGTGTAGGCTTTTAGTTAAATTTCATAGATAATCAGAAAAGCAGATATTGTCTATTGTGTGAAGTTTCTAGTTTGCCTTTGAATAAAACATCACATTTTATGTTTATTTTAATAAGGCGGTAACCTATATAAGATAATATTTAATGCAAATAAAACGTTAAATGTATTTACAATGAGTTAATACTGCTTGCAGGTGTATTAACACGGGAACTGTGCAAGAGTTCTGTGGTGAAATGTGCAAAATGTATTTAAAACAAATTACGAAAATTAGTCTCAGAAAAAAATAATTTCTAAATTCTACTACACTAAAAAGTTGTTTTTTCAGTATTAGAAATTAAATATTTATTATTTATTAAATTAAAAGCTGCGATTATTTTATAACGAAAAGGGTTAAAACGGCTATTTAATCAAAGTTTCGAAAACGTATTTTCTGTCTGTCTGACGCATTTATTTATACAGAATTTTAATATATTGGAATATAATTTGTTTTTGTGAAATAATCAGTTAAAGATTTTAACTTATAATTCTTAAATATAATATTATTTTAGACAATTGAATATTTTTAACAAGCGTATTTGATTTACTTCGCTTGGTAGCTATAACCATACGCTATAATACATTTTAAAATTTAGTCAATTATTTACGCTTTGTAATTATTTATGTAATATCATGGCTAGCAACTGCTACTGTTTTTCGTTAGCAGTAATTATGTACACTGTAAAAAATACGAACAAAAATACGGAAATACTACTGGCAATCGAGACGCCAGTACTATTTCCGTATTTTAACGGAACTTTTTCCCTCGGTAAATTTTTAAAAAGTTTCCGTTTTTTTGGCATTTACGTGGGAAAACTTCCGTTAAAATACGGAAGTAGTACTGGCGTCTCGATTGCCAGTAGTATTTCCGTATTATAGTCCGTTTTATTTTACAGTGTAGATAAATCTTCAACTTGCTTAATCCCACATTTTGGCGATTAAATAAAGCTGAAATTTCTCTTCAGAAACTTTTTCTCTTCTGGGAATGAAAATCGTTGCAGTTGGTACCTATATAATATGCATTTCCTTAACTTTAATCCAAAATTAACTTAAGTGCCAAGCATTGTTCAAGATTATTTAACAAGCCATTTAGGTCACAGATATACCGAAGTTTACAAATAACATAATAAAACTCCGCTGACTCAATATTAACCAACGAAACAGAAAAAAAAAAAAATCTACGTACAGAAACACTAATAAGAGGAAGACTGAAAAAGTGTCTTTTAAGAAAAGTCGAGAAAGAAAATAGCTAAAATTCACTACTTCTCCAGGTACTAAACAAACACGATGTAATAGCGTTTGGTCAGGAATTTTAGAGTTCCACTGGGAATTCCGAGCTAGACATCAAAATGCTGGCCTTTAATCGACCAATGGCTACTTTATTGCCAAGGGAAGAGTGTCTTGAATACAAAGGAAGCTTACTTTTTATTATCCCTTAGACGTCTCCCGAACGATGTCATTAAAAAGCTACTTCTCTTAAAGAAAACAATGGGAATGGAATAGAAAAGCCCTCGAAACATAATCTATAAAATACATAAATATTTCTTATTCGGAGAGCATAGTAGGTACATGGTATATGTATATATACTTTTTTATCTCCATACCTGCTACATAGATTACGCTCATACACATCGCATATGCTCATTCTCACGTATATGCACGTCCGCAGAGAAGGGTGGGGTGAAAAGGAATTTAACTAACTTCCTTTCTAATTAAGGTGCAATATAAATTATGAATGCAAAATAAATTTTTCACGAAAATATTATCACTCAAAAGAATTTCCTTATTTTTTATTAAAAAATCCACACTATTTTTTTTTTTACTTTAGAAATTTTCTGAATATTAATATTTTAAGCATTATATCAAGAAAAATCATATTTTGCTAGCTTAATAGTACATTGATAAGCTAACAAAAAACAGAACATACTTGAACATATAAATAATACAGATGGTGATAGTATTTGAGAAAGAAGTAAAGGACTTTTTTTTATCTTCTAATTTCTTATCAAATTACTCAGATTCGGTGTATATGAAATATGGTTAAAACTCCTTACAGTATAAAGATAGGCAGAAAGGATTTTCCCCCTTGAAGTCCATTTTCTTGAAAAATACTTTCATTAAGTAAATTTTAACAATGAAAACATGACTTAAATAGGAACAATATCTAATAATAACCTCCATTATTCATTAAAATCGTCAAAGAGTTTTACAATTTGTACACTTTTACATATTTTATAAACACGCATTGATGTATGAAATCGTTTAAAATATAGAACTAATTTTTTTAGCTGCTAAAACACAATATTTTATTACGAGGACATTTTAATCTAAACATCCCCCTCATACGTCAACAACTTGATTTTATATTGAAATTAAAAATGCACCATTTAACCCTGTGAAATATACACATATATATCATATATAACCATACATATATATCCCAGAAGACTATTTTTCATTTTATTCATACTACTTTTTGAATGACAATTTCAGCCATGCACTTATATTAGGATATTTTCGAGAATATATTATTATGACAAAGAATATTTTCTGTAAATTGTAGTACAATTATGAATGAATAAATAATGCAAGTCCCGGCCCGCAATCAAAGTGTTAATTTATTGCCTGTGTGTATATCTTTTATGCCTTTAAACATACGTTCAGATGCGATACGACTTTACTGCTGTCATAAATACAAATATTTTGATATAATAATAAAATTCGCTACAACTATTCTGATAGCACCGTAATTCAAATGCAACGAAAATGTCAAAGCGACATGTTCAACATGTTAATCTATTTGCATCGCCTATTTACTTGCGACGTACTATTTACATTGCCGACGCATTTTCTACGAGACATAAAAAACAGTTGTACCCACATGATCGTGAAGTCGGTATGTCCCATTTCATGATGTAATGCAAATGCCTCCAAATTAGGTCACAGTGACGTCATACTGAAGTCACGAAGTAACGCTCATCTGAGAGTCATAATATGACCAAATAAAAATGTCACCATTTCGTCACCATTGTAACTCAGATCGTTTATGACGATTATGATGTCAAATGGACTTGTAGTGCTATTAGGGTAGGACTATTAGGGTATTAGCATTTTCTTTTTTTTTATGTCCTGGCTTTTTAAAACCATTTTTGTTAATAATAATATACATCCTTCAATATAAAATAAAGTTACAAAAGTAAAAAATATATATATGCAATGTGTCCAAAGAAGGTGGTTACACGATTTGTTTCTGTAAGTGTAAGATATAAATAAAAAATGTAAATTAGAAAAATGTTCGTAGGAAAGTAAAGAATCCAAATAGTATACTTTCATTTCCATGTGGGATATTTACTGCGAAATTCAAATTTTACTTTTTATACAGCCCCCTATAATACCTTATTTCAAAAATATTCCTTGCCCTCATTTATAAAACACAAAGAAATCCAAAGAGTGTACTTTCATTTCCATGTGGGAATATTGGTTGCGAAATTCAAAATTTACTTTTATACAGCCCCCTATAGTACCCTATTTCAAAAATATTCCTTGCCCTAATTTATGAAACACAAAGAACCCCAAACAGATTATATTTAATATTCGCAGAGTTATGAAGATTTGGGAAATGAACGTTATTCTATGGGACCGCATAATAAATGAGTTTGTAATTTATAATAAAACAGATTCGTAAATAATTTCGACACGACAGATATTGACGCTAAACCAAGCTATTTTCCACATATTTCATAAGGTATTTCATAATACAATAGAACCCTTATTTAGAACGATAGGATATACCGTAGATTCAGATATAATTAGCTTGAAAACGTATTCCCTAATTTTAAAAATGTTAATTTCAGCGCAAATTTTCCTTAAAAATAGTTTGTTCTTTTAAATTTTACCGAGCTGCTGCTGTTTACGCGCATCTGTTGACAGTCCACAATCCCAATAACAGTTTTTCACCCATTTAAAAAACGAAACCATTACGGTAAGAAACAAAAAATGCTCTTGATTTTTTTTTTTTTTTTCCTGAATCGTACTTACCGCTTTATTTTTTTTCTTTGTATCCGAATACATTCGTCTAAATAATCATGTATACTCTAATTTTAAAGACGAAAACTCATGAAAATTCATAAAACGTAAGGAATTTAGTAATAAAAATTTTGCGGCAGGAATTTTTAATAAGGTTAAAAAATTATTATTGCTACCAAAATCTATAATAACATCAGCAAAAAAAGCTGTCTGAAATAGATTAGTTACAAGATTCTGGAAAAGTCGTCTGCCATTAGAGCAGGTAAACGATTTTCAAATTATTCCAGAAGATATACAACATTAAACATTTTGATTACAGAATTTTCCTATCTGCAGAAAATTTATAATGTCGTATTCTACTTCTGTTTCACAAAACTTTTAAGTTGCTATCAGTTTACGTTGAATATGACTGTAAATTCAGTAATGAAGTTTTTTTCGAAATGGTTATGATATACGCTGAGTGTAACAGAAACTATTATCAAACGGCACGAGAGTCTGACGTCTATTTCCATATTGCCCAAAGCCTAATCGGATGTTTATTCCTAGGTTAATCAAACATTTGGAAACTAAGGGATTGTTACAGGAACTGGGCGCAATCGACAGTATAGTGACAATGAGATTTGCATGCGCGTGTCCGACAAACTAGTTGAGTTATATATATTCCTCTACAATTAGAAAATACTTCCAAAAAAGTAAGTGGCATCCATATTGTAAACGTGGGATTAATCTTTCCAATTACGCCCGTCGCACAGTGGGACGTTTTGGTGATCTAGGTGGACAAAATCCATTTTTCCGATTTGGCGTAAAAAATCAGAGGTGTCGATTAAATGTGACCGAAAAGTAGCCATTTGCGCAGTTGGTTTGAGGGAGTTTGAAAAGTTGCACTAGCTTCCTCTAAGTTTGAAAGCACGTCGTGACTATTCTGTTTTATTTGAAAGCACGAGTTTGCTGATCTAATGTCACAGCTTTGTCAAGGTCAGATTTAACCCATTTTTGTTTGAAAATAAGAGATATTTAACCCGCTTTACCACTTTTTTCAAATGCTGAAATTCTGGATGATCCTTGATGACGTTTACAAATTTCATATTGACTTTTAACAAATTATTCAGCATTATTCAGCAATAAGCATTTTTAAAAATCAAAGTACCATTCATAAAGTATTGAAAAATTAAACAAAATTCTGACGATAGCTGCAGAGCAGTAAGTTTTTATTAATAAACAATCATCATATTAATTTCCAGTGCATGTATGCAAGTTTAGTTCAAATCTTGCAAGTCAAATTTAAATCACTTTTAATTATCCTATTGAGCCGAAACAATGAATTCATGAGTAATTTGAATGACAATACAATATTATTATGATTTAAAGAACGGAGAAATTTGTTTAGAATATTGTTTGTACAGGGCTTCACAAAAATTTAGATTAAAACTCAGGATATGTAATTCTGTTTTCAATGCAATATTATTATAATTCATGGAACATAGCAATTACGCTTTTTTTACAGGGCCACATAAAAGATTAGTTCAAATCTTGCAAGACAATTTTAAATCACATTCAGTTATCTCATTGAGCTGAAACTTTGCCTACATAGGTTTTTTCGATGACAATGCTATTCAATTATGATTTGACAAACATATAAATTATGCCTTTTTTACAGGGCCACACAAAAAATTGCGGAAAGATTGTTGCTGAAAGGCAGAAATTTTAATTAAATATCTACAAAATTACTATAGGTTATTGAGATACACAATAGCATTTTTTAAGGGGACGTGGGACTTTAAAAATCAATTTTTTATTGCTTGTAAATTTCATTTTAAATATAACTCAAGTGTACATTATATGCATTATGGCATGCATTTAACACAAAAAAATTATTAAAAAAAATTATTTTTGAGAAAAAAAATGGAATTTTACGTTTTGTCTTAGAAATCTTCGAAATGCCCCCTACTCGTTCCATATTAATGAAAATCCCCAATATTTTTTATAAAAGTTTGGTTTACATATATAAATAAAACTGTGCGAATTTTATATATTTGAATATAAAGGTATAAAAAAAATTTCAAAAATTTTCAATTTTTTTTACCTTTATATTCAAATATATAAAATTCGATGCACAGTTTTATTTATATATATAAACCAAACTTTTATAAAAAATATTGGGGATTTTCATTGATACTAAACGCGCAGGGGGCATTTCGAAGATTTCTAAGACAACGCGTAAAATTCCATTTTTTTCCTCAAAATTAATTTTTTTTTGTGAAAAATGTATGCCATAATGCATATAATGTGCCCTTGAATAATATATATAGTGAAATTTACAAAAAAAAAAAAAAAAAAAAAAAAATATATACACATATATATATATATATATATAAGAAATTGATTTTTAAGGTTATCAAGATCCCTCGTCCCCTTAAATTGGAAACAAAGTGCGTAGCAGTTGTATTTCTCTTACAGGGACACATAAAAAATTGGAATACATTACCGTCCATATGCAGAAATTTTATTTCAAATTGAATAAAATTTATATAGGTTATTTATTCACACAATAGCATTTTTTAAATAGAAAATAATTTTGGTAGCATTTATACGTTTTACAGAGTACCACAATGCATTAATTTTTTTTAATATGATTTTATTTTTTAAATTTCATTTTTCAGGATGACTGCACAAATTTCTCGAGAAATTCTGAGTAGACAAAAATACAAAAAAGAAATGAATGTTAACTTACATGTGTGCATTAAATTGTTTTCTACTTAATTGTAAAATAAGTATGTTTAATGCATTACTTGTAATGCATTATACAGGGTGCCCACTAAAGTCCTTCCAACGCTCTTTATTGCCGAATCGTTGCAGCTATACTCATAAAAATGGTGTCTAGGTATAGTAAAGTGGCTATGCTCTACCAGATGTCACCGCTTCCAGCGTCACCTGGGGCAAAATAGCTGAGTTAGTATTCCTATCTGGAAAACTAGTTTTATGCTCAGAAGGAGATTCATTTAGTATTCATGTTAACAAGATGTCCTTTCGAACTAAATCGATGATGCTCTACAAATTTGTCATTCATTTTTATCCCATATTTCGAACCGTTTTCGCGATAGGGACGCAAATGCCGCCATTTTGCACCAGGTGGTGCTGAAAGTGGTCTCATCTTGTAGCGCATAGCCTCTTCCCTATACCTAGACACCATGTTTATGAATATAGATGCAGTCGTTCCGCAGTTAACAGGGTGGGTCCGGACTTTAGTGGGCACCCTGTATTTTTTTAAAACATTGTTGTTAAATAACCAAATATTTATCACTGTTCGGGTATTTTATTTGTGATGCATTAAAAAAAACAGCAAAAACTAATTAAAATTCAACGAAATAATTTTGTCCACCTAGATCGTCAAATCGTTACCCTGTGCTTCGTCGTGCGGATTTTTGCAGTTGGCTACTAACGTAAATGCTGTGAATCCACGGTTCTTATGGAATATTCTGTGGACAGACGAATATTTGTTCACGGAAGACGAAGCTATCAACTACCTTAATGATCATTATTGGAACAATACGAATCCATTTTTCGTTCGCGAAGTACATCACCAACAGCGATTTTTTATATTTGCGGGATGTGGAATCTTAAGCACCACATTAAATGGCCCTGTTTTGTTTTTCAAGCAACACTGACAATCAATAGGTACAAACGTCTTATTATAAACTTTGCTGTCAAACATTTTATGTGAAATACAAGTACTATTAAACAATTACAATTGTGTTTGGTTTCAACATGACATCACTCCACTACATAACACTCAAGTAGTGAGTAATTTCATTAATACAGATTTCAGAAATTGCTGGATTGGTTTACGTGGACCCCCAGAATGTCCATCTCGATCATCGATCGAAGCCCACTAGATTTTTACTTGAGGAAGCGAGTACCATCTTTAAGGATTTAAATGCATTTAACTTAAAAATGTTTTTGAAAAATTGTCATATTTAAATTGAAATAATTAAATTACGAAATTTTGTATTAAGTTTTGATTTTTTTTTTTCAAAATTATTTGCGGTTTTTTTTTGGAAGAAATTGATATGATTCTCGTATAAAAATGTTCTCCCCAGAATGTCCATCTCGATCATCGATCGAAGCCCACTAGATTTTTACTTGAGGAACCGAATACCATCTTTAAGGATTTAAATGCATTTAACTTAAAAATGTTTTTGAAAAATTGTCATATTTAAATTGAAATGAATAAATTACGAAACTTTGTATTAAGTTTTGATTTTTTTTTTTTTTTTTTCAAAATTATTTGCGGGGGTTTTTTGGAAAAAATTGATATGATTCTCGTATAAAAATGTTCTAAAAAGGTTCTCTTTCTTTTACAAATTAAAATTAACTTTAAGCCAAATTTTATGTGTAGATGAGAATGAAAAATTTATGCAAAAAGAGTTACTCTTTCAGAATATATATCAAGTTTTACTCATAAAACATAAAGAACACATAATACAATAATAAAATTTTTGAATTAAACTATTGTTGTTTAAATGAAAAAGAATTTTCTTTTTCAGCAAAAGAAGAAATTCAAATTTTAAATGGTTAATAATTATTGTAGCTTGTCTTTTCACGGAACATTGCTTATCAATTAATTAAATACTTTCTATCATAATACAGTAGCGCTCAAAAGTATTTTGACAAAGACAATAATTCACTTAATTGAAAAGAATAATAAAGTACAAAAATCAATCATTTATTTTATTTAACCATACTCAATGTTTTAATTTTAATAAATGAGCAATAAATATTAATAATATTTATAAAATTACATATATACTATTTATATCCGAATTTTGTCATGCTGTAACTCTCGAATTTTTGAACCGATTTGGATGAAATTTTTCATATGCATAGTACATACTAATGTCTCGACCAAGTTCGTTGGCCAGCTTCTTGGCTTCATCCGTCATCTTGCTTCAAAATGGCGGCCATTGGAATTTTTGAATTTTTTTATGTTTTCTAACATTGTATACTTATAGAAAATGTTACGTTTCACAAAATGCAATCTCTTATGTATAATTTTAAACAGAATGTTAGAAACATTAAAAGATATTTTAAAGAGTCACACAGTGTAAGTTAACAACATAGGTCATTTTAAAGAGAAAGTTAAGAAACCTAAAATTTTCCAAACGTGTTCACAAAATTGAAATGGGCGCCATTTTGGAACAAGATGGTGGATGAACTCAGCCAAGGCATTATTATGTACTATTCAAATGAGAAATTTCATCCAAATCTGTTCAAAAATTCGAGAGTTACAGCATGACAAAATTCAGAAATAAATATACATATACATATATATATATATATATATATATGTATGTATGTATATATATATATACATAAAACTGGTTTTAACCTCGCAGATGCATGTCGCAAGTGCATGCCGCCTGTCTCCAATGATTCAATTTCTTCTGATGTTACTTTGAATGATTTTAAAGTTTGCCGTTTTTAAAGTATGTTGATTTTGAAGTTAGTTGTTCTTAGTTATTTTGTCGTTGTCATTTGGTTTAGTTTATTTATCGTTGGATCAGTTCCGTGGTTTCGAATTTTTGGATATATATATATATATATTTCATAATAATTGACGGTGGTAGGTTATGTTTAATTAATGGTTATATATATATATATATATATATATATATATATATATATATATATATATATATATATATATAGTAGATATATAGTATATATATAATTTTATTACTATTATTAATATTTATTGTTAATTTATTAAAATTAAAACATTGAACATGGTTAAATAAGATAAATGATTGATTTTTGTATGTTATTATTCTTTTCAATTAAGTGAATTATTATCTTTGTCAAAATACTTTTGAGCGCTACTGTATGTTGATTGTTTATCATTAAACATGTATCCTCTGATTGTTTATCATTAAACATGTTTCCTCTGATTGTTTATCATTAAACATGTTTCCTCTGATTGTTTATAATTAAATTACCGGGTGTCCCAAAAGGACGGGTCTATTTAGAAAATGATATTTAAAAAATGTCAAACTATTGAAATACATCGTTTGCTGCTATGTACTTGGTAAAAGAGCAAGTTTTGAGAAAAATAATAAAATTTAAGTTATCTGAATTTTATATAAAATAATATAAATAAAATAATATAAATGTTCAAATAAACCCGTCGTTTTTGGGTCACGTTGTAAAAACTGCATGGAATAATGAATGCATTAATATTATGAAAAAGGAATGAGGTAAGTAACATACGTTTGAATTGATAAGCAACATACCTGGAAATTGAACGATGTCATTGAACAATCTTTTTGGTGAAAATAAGGCGACACAGTACCTCAAAAAAAAATGTAATTAAAATTTTCGTAATCATTCTTAGTTATTAAATAAATGCTAAAATTTAATTAAATAAAGGGGAAAATTCATTTTTTATTTTCTTTTTTAAAATAAATTTAAAAAAATGGAGGCAAATCTTTGTTACTTATTCCATATTGCTAAATCTATCTGATATTAAACTTCTTTTTTCTTAAGTTTGATGTTGTCAGTAAAACTATAGTCGTTAAAGTCGAGATCCGCTTAATGGTAATAGTTAGCAAGAAAAGTAATTCTAATTACAAAATTTTAAGGAAAGTGAGAAATAATCCCATTGTTCAATCAAATTCTAGGAAGGCGATCAAATTAAAATAAATGCATATAAAAATTCTGTTTACCACTGCAAACATCTGATAGAGATTTGTAAAAGTATTTGTCTCTCGCGTTCAAAATTTTCCAAGTCCTACCCTGATGCCTCTGAAATTATGCTACTAAGGACAGTTAGTAAAGTGGTACACTCTGAACTTTTAGATAGTTTAATGGTTTAAAAATCCTACCAAAGTATAAAAAAATCCCTGGCGATTCGGCTTACAGGCGGGGGTAGATTTCGAAGTTAAGTACTAATTTCACCAACAAAATCTAAATCAAGATTAGATATAAACTCAGTTTAACAATTCTATCGACCGCTTTTGACGAGTTTTTAATTTCATTTTTCTGTAACAGCTGGTTGTATCAGAATCATGTCAAAACAACATTTTTTTTCTTCAACAACTTTTTTTTTCTTGCTGTAAGAGTTGGTCTTATAAAATCTTGTCAATATAAAAGTTGCGAATAATATTAAGAAAATGTATGATAAATTTAAGCGGAATTGGTATCTTGTGAATTGACGAAGTTATGCGTTCTTTTCTTCTTAACCCCCCCCCCCTCCCCCTTTTTTTTCGTTTTAAATTTTTTTTGCGGTAAGAGTTGGTCTTATCAAAAAGTTCTCTGTATAAAAAATGTAGATAACATTAAGAAAATTTATAATAAGTTTAAGTGAATTTAATATCTTCAGAATTGACGAAGTTATATTTTTTTTTCTCCCTAAAACCTCATTTTTTTCGCCCCTTGAACCAATTTTTTATTTTATCAAAAATCTGTCATACATAAATTTTTGGACCTTCTTCTAGAAGTAATAATAACTTTACTGATTTGATATCTATTATAATTAAAAAGTTACGTGCTTTTTTTTTTCGATTTTCACAAAACATCTCCCTATTTCTACCCCCTTGTTCTGATTTTGCCCATTAACAAACTTCATCGAGATTTTCTGTCCTTTGATTTTCTGTACCAGTTTGGAAGAGATTTGTGCAGAAGTTATCGTGTCCATAAAAACGTGATACGTATGTAGAATTGACAGAAAACCTTTTAACAAATAATACTATTAACTTTTTAGATCTAAAAATCATAATCGCACAAAACAAAACAATTACTGATCTTTGTGACAAACGTAAAGACTTTCAATTCAAAGTTAGCACAAATCAAAAGCTTATATTCATCACATCTTATCAATAAAAACATTAAACAATTAATATTTGATGCATTAAATCATGGTTTTTCTATGAAATTCATATATTCCTTAATCTACAATTAATTAATGATCCAAACAATGGATAGTAGGGAGGTTTCTTGTATGTTACTATTAACATTTTGCGTATAAAAAAACATATTAAAAAAATTAAAAAAAAAATACAAAATATATAAAAAAAATTTAAATAGGTTGGCTGGGTGGGTAGATGTTAAATTATGGAGGAGGGAGGAGTTGTCTGGGTAATTTATACGCAAATGTTATTTTAATATATATATAGGGGAAAAATAAATAAATAAAAAAAGGAATGTTACGTTAATTTTGTAGTTTCTATGTTTATTTTGGTCCTCATGAGTTTGCTGTCCTTGGTACTGTATAAAAATATTTATATTATATTGATATAATTTTAAGTCACTTTTATTGATTTACTTATATATATTTCAATTCATAATGGCAGACGTTAATACAGTTTATGATATTTGTATTTATCAGTATGAAGAAATGTTGTAATTTGTTTGTATATATCCCCCCCCCCCCATTTTGTAAAGTACATTTAAAATTTAAAACATTAAATTTATTATGTGCTTAATAGAAACATACTTTTATATTATTATAATTGTAACTTAATTGAAATTATTACCAATTTACTTAATATTTAATAAAATAATTAAAAATAATTATAAAATATTATAATAAAGATGCTAAGTGATTATTATCGATATTTAGTTGTTCTTTTTTAGAATGTTATTGTTGTGCTGTATTAAAGTGATTTAATCGGTTCTAATACTAGAAATATTTTAAATTTGCATTTTTTCTACAATTATATCTTGTATTTACAATAGATGGCACCACTACAAATTATTTTTTATTTTAGATGTGATTGTGTTCAATTATAGTCTTTATTAACTTTAATTTTATGAAGTTCCGCTAGATGGAAGCATTAAATAATTATTTATTTAGTTCTAAATATTTTGTTGCCATACTTTTTTTTATATTTTATTATATCTTTTAATTATTACCCGTTTAATTTTAAAAATTTAGTTCTTCGTGTACAATTTAGTAATAATTTATTCCAGGATCCTTGAAATGCATATAATAATTTTTATTATAAAGACTATATATGTTAATTATAATTATTATATTTATAAGAATGTTATTATTATCTGCCCGCTGTGATGATTTGCAACCGTAAGGATTCGATTTTAACTATACCATTAATTAGGCGAGACTTATGCTGTGCTAAAATTGGATACATGTTTGAGTTGTAATTAGGTCATTGCAATTCTCTTGTTGGGTATGTCTTAAATTTAAATGTTTCTATCTATTCATATTGTTCATTATTACGGATCTTGCATTGATTAATAATTTTTTAATTCAATTTATCTGCATGGTAAATTTATACTTTTTGGTCTGTGGTCAATTCGGTATATATGGAATTCAATTTTTAGCTTAATGCTAGATTCTATTACAGAAATCGACTATGCTTTTGCTTATATTAGTATTATCATGTACCCTTGAAAATGTGAAATGCTATATAAGCTTCCGGCTACACCCATCCATTTGATCTATTATATTTTTACGATACGTCTTTTAATGGTTCAACATTATTTTGCTGGTTATTTGTTTCTTTTGTCTTTAATAGGTTATTTTTCAAAATTTGGTGGTTTTTCATATGTTTTATATGGATTAATCGTACGCAATGTGCTAGTGATTCAGGGGATTTTGATTAATTTGTATTACTTGTTAAGGGTTCCATCTTTATTTTGTATCATGTCATAGTTATGATTTGCTGCTAAATTTATTAATTTATTGATTTAATTATAGTAATTGGAAACAGATGATGATTTATATTTATATAATGGTTATATATATATAGATAGATAAAGTTTTGAACTGGGGGTGGTTTTGGGTTCTAGGTGTCATGGTCTGCGTGGATCTGCAAATGTTTCAGAAATTCCAAGATAGGGAAGAATGTAATAGGTAGTATTTCAAAAATTATGCATGAAATTTGGCTTGATATAAATAACCACAAAAGCTTTAGCGAACTCAATTTTTCCGGATTATAGTGCTTTTATTAGTACACCGTTTGTTTCTCCGTAAAAACGTCTCGATTTTATTATAACATGTCGCATGACTTTGTGTTATTCCATCATGAAACTTTAATAGCATCTCTAAAATCTTTTTTTGCTATATATTCAATACACATATGAATATAGACTAAAAATAATGTAATCCGAATCTACATTAAACTTCTAATATGTAGTAGATGTCATTAAGAATTATGTTTCCGTCATCATACTTTCTTCATCGATTTTCATTTGTTTAATAAATATAAATATTAAAAGAATTTAGACATGACATTAATTCATTACAGATTTAATAACGGGCGCCATCTTAAGACTATGAAATATAACAAAAGCTTCAATATTTTTTCGGTTAAAAAAGGTACGACGTATTCATAAAAGCTCTAAAAATTTGAAAGATTCAATAATTTTTTTTTTTCTGTTGTTGTTGTTTATGGATATCAGTCCGAATTTCATACAGGATTTTTTATATATGCAAACCACCAAAATTTACAAAAGGTCATAGAGTAGTACTCTGTTAACTTCCCCTGTATGAGATTTATAGCTTAAGCTTATTTATAACGTTATTTAGTAATAGCTATTTTAGCATAAAAATCTCAAAATTGACATTTTTATCAAATTCCGAAATTTTGAGGTACTGAGTCCAATGCAAACATTTTTCGTTAAAATTGAAATTTTTATCAAATTTTAAAATTTTGTGGTACTGGGTCCAATGAAATCATGTTTCGTTAAAATTTTGATTTTCATGAAATTATTTAGTAACTTTGACCTTTTTTTTTAGGATAAGACATGAGCTATGTTAGATCTGCGACGACTTGCTGGCTGCTCGTGGGGTCAAGCATGGGTTGTTTTCCTAACAAGTATCTGCATCATAGTAGGAGAGAGCAGCAGCGCTACAACAACCGAAGAATCAGAAAGCGGAACAGATCTTTCGTCGAACATGCCCGACGAAGGGTGTCCGCGATGGGAAAAAAGTCCATGGTGTCCATGTTACCAATTCGAAGATGGTTTGTTTCTCGAATGCCCGAATACCGGTCTAGAAGAAATTCGGGCGACATTGGCCCAAATTACTGCTCCAATCAAGTCTCTAAGCATTTATCATCTAGACCCAAATGTTACAGTACTGTCAGACGGCCTGTTCGAAAATTCAACCATTTACCATCTACAGATCTCACACACCGAAATACAAATTGTACAGGAACGTGCATTTGCAGGACTGGAACTGACCCTAGATAGTCTGTCTATCGTTAACAGTAAATTGAAAGAAATCCCCCAGGGATCCTTAAACAAACTGGAAACTTTAAGGACGTTGGATTTTGATTCTAATGTCATAACCTCTGTTGAAAGTTATGCATTGTACGGACTGCTTATAACTAGTTTGAACTTACAGAATAATCAGATTGAACTTTTAACTGAATATGCATTTGGGGGGTTGGAAAATACCCTAGAAGAACTCATATTAATAAACAATAGATTAAAACAATTTCCTTTGAATGCTTTAAGACGTTTGAGGAATCTGAAAACGTTGAGATTAGTATGGAATGAAATTGAAGATATACCAGACGACGGATTTACTAGATTCACAAGTTTACAAAGAGTAGATCTAAGTTCAAATAAAATAAGATTTTTAGACGAAAGGAGCTTTGTGACAATGCCACGTTTGACGTCACTCTCTTTATATATGAATCGTCTGACATCATTAAATGATACCGTCTTCTTTTACTTAAGAGAACTTGAATCACTGGATGTCAGCCATAACAGTTTGACAACATTAGCTGGAAAGGCTTTCAGTCATCTCTCAAAACTTCGGACTATCGACTTAAGTTTTAATCATTTACACTCAATTAGTACCGGTGCATTCCATAACTTAACACATTTACGAGAAATATTTTTGACGAACAATATTATTAAAAAGATAACAAATGATACTTTCTATAATACTTCTCAAATTTCCGTTCTATTCATACCAAATAATGCCATAACTCATATAGAATGCAATGCTTTTTTCAACCTGCACCATTTATACCAGTTGCAGCTTTCATTCAACCAACTACGTGATGTGCATCGATCGTTGTTCAAGAACAATCGTGAACTGCGCTCATTATCTTTAGACAATAATCTAATCACAGAGCTTCAACCCGGTACATTTCAAGAACTTGTTGAACTTCGAGATCTTCGGTTACAAAACAATCTTTTGAAAACTATCAAGAAAAGAGTCTTTTATTCCTTGCCAAATCTTCAAGAACTTCATTTGCAGGTAACACTTTTTTTCTTTTTCGTAGTTTAATTTTACTGATACTTTTGAATTTAATGGTACTCTTTTCATGTGATGTAAACTGCGAAAATACCTTACAATTTGCAAATTATCCATATTGCGATGAAAAGATTTTTAATGATCAGAAAAGTGTTTAATTTTGACATATTATTCATATTATACACATCCAAACACAGAAAATTATAATAATCTGAAGTTTAGAGATAGTTGAGATATTTTCTTTCCTTTTTTAAAAAAAATATCTACAATATATTACAAATATGTTACTTAACCTAATGTTATTTAATTAATATTTACTGTATTTATGATTTTTAAATTTAGTTATATAATCACATTTATAGTTAGTCATATAAAAAATGACAATATTATAATTAAGCAACATTTATTGATTAATTTTACATTTTAAGGAGAAAGATTTTTTCTAGAAAAAGTTTCGCAAAGACTGAATAATTTCATATTATACGCAGGATAAATGTAGCACGTATGGGTATTTATTTTATTTTTTGTTTAATTATATTAAGAAATGAAGATTTTATTTAATGAATATTTTTCGATGTTTACAAAAATGTTTGGAAGAGAAATTGGCGCATGAGATCAATATACAACTAAAACACAACGTCATTTAAAGTAATGAATAATAATGGATTTTGTTTTTAATATTTACTGATTTACACACATTATCCGTTTTCCTATATCATTCTAAAATGTTCATATCGTTAATTTAAAAATGCTTTTAAAGGTGTTAGGGCACTTCAGTTTATTTTTCTTTTTCCATTTTTACTTTTTTTTCATTTCCAAGTGCCAAAAGAAGGGTTGAAGAGGCTTTTCTTGAAGAAGAGGGTCAAAATAATTCTTAAACATTATTTGCATTTTTCAGAAAATCTATTTCTTTTTTTGCCTAAACGATCTTTTATCTCATACTGTACAAGATACAGCTTTGTAATTTTTAACACAAGTTTTCCTATCATATGTACAATCGTGGGTGAAAAAAGTAATCATCCCTACTAAATCTGCAACAAATTATTGTAGAAAAAAGTAACTGGTGCCAAACGATTGGAAATAAAACCTACTTTTATATGATGTATGTAAAATTTACTTGGGGGGTCATCTACATATCAAAACGAAACCAAACTTTGTTTTTTTACAATAGCAATACCCAAGTTTGACACCATAAATAAAATCTACACCCTTCAATTAGCTTAAAAACAAATTTTCATAAAATTCGTACGATTAAAATTATAAATTAAATGTATTTTTGTTTGGATTTTTTAGTATTATAACCACACAAAAAATTTTCACATTAGGATTATAATTTCGGGATATATTAATAAAAATATGAAAATGCAATTTAATAATAATTAATAATTATTAAGATTAAGTAATTTAACATTACAAGCTCTAAATTTTGAATGTTTATAATTCAAAAACTTATCATCTAAATGGCTTGAAATTTCGTTTCTATGTGTAGTTTGAACCGAATATTTAAAATATATTGTCAAAATTGGGTGTTGCTATTGAAAATCAAAGTTTGGTCTGGTTTTGATTTGTAGATGGCTTCCTATGAAAATTTTATATACCTCATTTAAAAGTAGACTTTATTTTAACTAGTTTGGTATCAGTAACTTTCTTCTATTATAATTAGTTGCAGGGTTAGTAGGGCGTGTTTACTTTTTTTTTCACGACAGTACATAGTTTAACACAAGATTTTTGTAATTCGAAGTTTTGTTATTTTTAAGGAATTCTTAAATTTTATTTTTTTAACTTTTTTAGTAGTTTACAGTAAAAATTATAAAATTATAATTACAGCCAATTTCAAGAAATCTCTGCGTTAAACTATGTAAAAATATATACTGAATAAGCTTTGGAAACTTCAGCTGATTCCTTTGGAACAGTTCCTAAGATAAAGGGCCATCAATATGACAAATTTAACATTGACAAGATACATGTGGCCTAACCTCCAAAATGCAGTGCGTGTTCTTTCCGTTCCACAAAACAGTAAATATCCTGTCATATAATCCGTACATCAAGCAAAAAGTAAGGCTAACTGAGTTTTCATTTAAAATATACTTTAAACTGATATTTTTACTTTAATCATTTTGTAAGCTAAAGTAGCATAAAATTTCTAAAATTCCTACGTTTAATTACGATATAATGCAGTTTGTGGATTATAATTAAGAAAAAATATTCTAATTATTCATCTGGCAATGAAGTTTTTAAACCATTATAATGCCGTTAATTTAAGAATGTTTTTTACTCAGTGCATTTCCTTTGCGTTTCAAAAAAGTAAATAACTTTCCGTTTCACATATAAAGCAAAAAGATTAAATGATTTCTTATTTAAAAATATTTTAACTGATTTTTTCTATTTTAATCAGGGCTTAATTTGCGCCGGAGACCACAGGAGCCCAGCTCCGGTACTTCTCTGTCTTTAGTAAATATTTAAATATGGGTCGGAATTCACCGGAGCTCATATATTTAGGGCTCCCGAGCCCAGTTCAATATCAATTCCGAAAAACTGAAGCCTAAATTACCCTTTCCTTTCCCTACCATCTCCAAGTTTCCGCATTATTTTCTGTCAAAACACTTATATATGACGTAGTGTGTCGCACACAGAGGAGTGTGAGAGGAAACGGGGCGTAAGATTTTCTGCAATTTTTTTTTTTTTTTTTATAAATGATTTTGCTAGTTGCTCATTCATTATATACATATATATATATATATGTATGCAAAGCTGCGAACAATTTCTTTTTTGTGTTAGCGCTATTTTCGAATATACTTCAGCTATTTCCATACTTTATTTAAATGCAGAATTGTGCAATTAATTAACATTAAAATTAAGAAAAGATTTCCACAGTCAAACCTCGTTACACGAGCACGCTTAACGCGAATTACTTTTAGCACGAACAGTTTCCGATTGCCCCGTCTTGTTGTATGTAATATATTTAAGTTCGGATAACACGGACATAGAAAGTTTCCCCTTGCGTGTTCGCGTTAACGAGGTTCGACTGTATTCGGAAGGAGTGATAAACTAAAATGTGGAATAGTTAATAGTTAAAAGGCTACTTCAGTCAAACGAAAAGACGCGTTCGCTAATGCTAATCCTATGGAAGAAATTTATAAAGATATCTCAGTCGAATTTCAGTATTTTTAAATGAATTTTTTTTTTCTTTGGATAGCTGAGATCAATCTGTATGCAGGTCGTTTTTTACTTTTTCGATTTTGGTTGCAGATTTTTTTCAAGAGAATGCTTTCACTTTCGAAACCGGTTCTGAAAATGAAAGTGCCTTCATTAAAAATATCCGTTAACAAAATCGAAAAAGTGAAAAACGCCCTTTGTACAGATCGATCACAGCTAGAAAATGAAAAAAGAATTGTTTAAAAATACTGAAATGCAAACGAGATATCTTTAAAATTTTCTTCCATAGGATTAGAATTAGCGAACGCGTCTTTCCGTTTTACTGAGGTAGCCTCTTAAGTATATGCAGGCAGATAAATTTAAAATTTTTATTTTCCTAAAGAAAAAAAAATAGGTGGTTAAATTTTGCAAACAATGTACGAAATATAAATCTGCGGAATGGAGTGGTGATGGGGAGGGGGGGGGGCACTTATGGGGAAATGCGCCATCTCTCCTAAGTAGCAGATGCGCAAACTCTCCTATTTTGGTAGGAGAGATTGCGCGGTCTTTTTTTTAAATACGGCCACTTCTAAAATGAATTTCTGGCGTTCGCATACTTAGTCCAGGTTAGTAGTTTATAAGAAATTGTTTAAGTTCAAAATATTTTGTATTATTGACGCTCTATAAAAATTCTGACGAACAGTTATGAAAATTCAAGCACATACTTTGGAAAAAAAAAATAACACTGCTTTATCCAATACGCTTGGAACAATCAATATGCACATTCATGTAGACACTGCACTAATGCTGCTGTACAATTACCTGGAGTTGCTGGGCGCGCACTCTACTCCTTCCCGTCGATTCTCTTTGTGCGCAATCTCTCCTACCGCGCGAACTCTCCTCGCTTTACTATATATTAAATTTCAATATGAAATAAAATATTTTTCTTCCTATTGAATGTTTAAAGTTAGGTTCAATTTAATAATTATATGATGTTTTATATCAAAATAATAAGGATATATTTATTAATAGTATTACAAAACTTTATTTCTTGCAATAATAATTATTTCTTAGTCTGATAAATAATGATATAATATCTTGAATATATTATTTCTTTATTTATGATATCTTTAAGATATTATTCCTTTATTTATAATATCTTTAAGATATTATTTCTTTGTTAATAATATCATTACATTCATAGTCCAGTAATTCATCAAATTTCAGTTCATTGCTTCCAGGTTTATAATTGTGATAGGGTTTATTTTTAAGAGATTTTGTGCTTTTAAAATTCTGGCAATAGCCACACTGTATTGTAATCTTAAAAATAAATATTGTTTTCAATTTTCCTGTCGCAATAAATATTTAATAGTTTTTCTTGTTCCATACTAATATTATATGATAAATAGGTCATACTATTGACAAAACTGAAAAAAAAAAGCTTAATTATATGAAGAATTAAAAACCACTGCAAAAACACACTATCAGCAGGAATTTTTATAAACAATAGATGCAATCATATAATGATGAAACAGAAAAAACAAAATTTCGGCTTGTATGAATTCTTTCTTAAAAAATCATGAAAATTCAAGTTTTTATGGAAATTTTCAAAGCACTTAGTATTCACAGTCACGTGGAATTTTTTGCAACGAGTCAGAAACTATAATTTCATATTTTTTTAATTACAAATTTTCGATTGGCAACCGAAATAACTTAATCAGTTCAAACAAACATTAAAGTTTTGAAGAAAAATATTGTCGTTGATACAAACATTTATTTTATTAAGAAAAAAAATGATCCTTAAGAAAAGGGTGCGTTTTCTAACCATGAGTACAGAATACGTTAACTGTATACCTTCACAGTAAAATAGTCTTAAGTAATGCTGAAATGCAGAGATTTTCTTTTCAACATTTTAAATTTTTGCCTTTTTTTCGGGAGCTTGAGTATATTTCATTTAGGTTTAAGAAAGAAAAATGCATACTATTGAAAAATAATATGTGACAAGAAGAAATGTACATTTTTATTTATTTCCATGTTGAATTACAGTTGAATTTCTGTTTTACGAAATTCTGTATTTAACGATAATTCTTTAAAACCTTGATTTTTAATAAAAATAATGTAGGACAAAATCTGCAGATAACGAACACGAATCTCTATTTCTCGATCTTTTTTTAGAACCAAATTTAAAGTTCTAAATGTTTTCCATCTATCAAAAAAGTCCATTTTCGCAAATTTCATTCATTATGTCAATAATTATAATCTACTATTAGTAATACTATTGAATTCTTCAAATATTAGTATAATCAACTATTAGTACCTTTTACTTACGAGAATTCGTGGATCTACTTCACTTTTTAACTATATCCAAGAAATTTAAGAGCTTGAACAAGAAGAAGTTAGCTTCATTTTTGGCACTTATGAGAAAGTAACACGTTGACCCCACGCTTCGGTTCAGCATCCGCGCGCACCACACTACTGCAATTTGGAATTACGTAACTTCAACTGCGTATAACTTTGTTGGCAATATGGGGATAAAGATATATAACACTTGATTCATATACGAAAATTAATGAGAACTGTGTAAAAAAGAACCAAAAATTGAGCTAATCCCTTCTTGCTTCAAGTCTCTCAATTATCAAATGAATTCAAATGATAAAATATTAAAGCATTTTCCCCTATACTCACAATATGGAAAATAATGTGGTTTGCAATTTTTAAATGGTTTTTCCAGAAAATGCTCTTAAAGCCTTCATACAAAAAAATTCTTCAGAAATGTTAACTATTTTATTTACGAAATTTACATTTTTCTAAATTGTATTCAAATTCGTATTGCGGATTACGTTATTATTCATACCATAAATTTAGAAACAAATAATTTATTTTTTTATTTGGTGAAAAATTTTGTAAGTAAACGCAAAATAATATGGAAAACAGTAATAAATGTCACTCTAAAATTCAGTTGTTAAATGCGAGCTAAAAACGGTGTAAATATGTAAAAGATACCTTACTGAATTTTCATTTAACGAAATTTCTATATTACAAATTTTTATTGGGAAACCATGACTTTTTTTTGAGAAGTTCAAGTGTGCATTACTATATTCAAAACATGTGGAATCTGTTAGATTATATATAGTTAATCAATAAAAGAGTTTTTTATAGATAAATTTTAAATTTGGCTAAAATTCCTTTTATTCAGTGTCCTTTTAAAGGGGAAAACTACTTTAAAAATGGGAAATCTTTATTTCAGTTTTTTAACTAAGCATTTATGCTTTATTTGCATAACCCTTAAAGGATCAAATTGTGAATTAATGTGAATATCCCTTTGTATAGCACATTTTCTCCATTTTTTAAATCAAATTAGATTTTTTAAAATTAAATACACAATTTTTTTAAATGTATCTTTGATTAAAGTATAAAAATTAAGATAAAAATGCATCCCAATTAAATTGACGCTTATCGATCTTTTCTAAAATATTAAAACATTACTAATTTTTTAATATAATTTCATAAATGTTATAGGATAAAAAGTTATATATAGAGAATGTAGATAAAAGTTCCGTTTTTTTTTCACACAATTTTCGGCTCCTTATCTTTTGCAAGAAGATTATACAGTTATAAATGGATATGAAATTAGTAGAGGGCCCCCCCCCTGGGTAAACACTGCGGAACTGCAGCACCCCCCTATTTTATTTCATTTTATAGATCTTTCAATATATTGAGATTTTTATTTTTTCATTGTTTATACTTGTACATTATATAACCCGTAAGCTTAATGTCAGTAGCTTTCTACACTGTTAAAAATTTGCAGCATTCTGGCAGGTCATTTGACCGTTTTTTCCGAAAACGGTAACACAGTCGTAATTTAACACTATTCTGACCATATTATTGGCCATTTTATGGTCAGAATACAGTTAAATTATGGTTATGAAACCGTTTTTTCAAAAAACGGTCGAATGACCTGCCAGAATGCTGCAAAATTTTTTACAGTGTAGTAGTCCATTACCAATTACAAAATTCCATGTATGGAACTGTGCGCTTTATATTTTCAGCAACGCTATGTTTAACTACTGTGCGCACTTACACATATCCCAGGTGAAAGGCTGCTTATTAGGCACTGTAAATTTCACAGTTTCCGAAGACATTTTCTGCTACAGAGAAAGCTTTCTTCTTCGGAGAAAGTTATTTTATTATGAAAATTTTCACGATGTAGCGCAGTATTTATTTATTTATATTAGTAAAATTTTACATTTTACTTTATAATATTATACTTTAAAATAATTTGTTTTTTCTTTGTTATTTTCTTAGAAGCTTGTATTAAAATTTTTCTTATAAACAGTTGAATTTTTATTTTGAAAGGATAGCGTAGACCAAAACTATGTCGAACTAGGTGTGTAAATATTTTTATTATTTTCACATTGCATTAATTATTAACGTTTAAAATTGGTTTCAAAACTTGCATGTTTTCATTTATTTTATTTTTTAGGCGATTTTGTTGAAAATTTTGTGTATTTACGCTGATATTTATTTCAGCACAGCATAACTGTGTTTTATTTCTTCGGCTGTCATGAAGTCTAGACAAAATAATTCCTCAAAAGACTCTAACTAAATTTTTCTAGAAAAACGTACAATTTTTTCCCCATAATATTAAATAGTTGCCTGAATTTTTTTTTATCAGCGCCCCCACTAATTTTAGCTACCAGACGCTACTGAATAATAGCCAGGCCCCCTTTAAAAAAAATAAATTACAACATCTAGCATTTATTCAAAATTTTAAAATAAATAATAAAATAATAATATGATAAGTATTAAATTAAAACACAGATTAATTATAAAATGATCTTAGTAATGTATGGTTTTTTAGTGTTTTTAATAAAGTGGTATTTTAAAGCACTGTTGAGGCATTACAAATTAACATATTTACTGGCATAATTTACGCCCTAGTGTACTTTTTGCTCCCGTACATCTGAAAACATTTTCGATAAAAAGCCAAAATAGAATAAACTTTGCATGTAGAGTGTAATATAATTTAAGTTAATAAAATGATTAGTATCACCGCATGCGTTCTAATGATTTTATTTTACGGTATTTCAGATAGAAACTTTCAAATTTTTCCGGCGACATTTTCTTTTCCACTGTACTACGTGCAGGTCATATTATACCTAATTTTGTTTCATCAACCCTGTGATAAAATTATGTTGATTTATTTACATTTGCAATGTGTAGAAAAATAATAATTTAATAGAAAATATTTTATTCTTGGTATACTAATCTGTTGGGAAGAAAAAGAAAAAGAAACATAAATAGTAACAGAGTTCTTTGAAGAGAATTCTAAATTCTTTTTTTTTTTTCATCTTTTAAATGCTACTAGAATTGTTATGCCTCTGTTCAAAAACTGTTTACAAGCTTTTCTTAGTCTTATCATTTTTTATCTTAATTAATCATTAATTATAATTTTATATAGTTATATTTGTATAGATACTCATTTCTCTTTTTGCCTTAAGTTTTCTTTGATAAAATTAACTTAATTAATTTAACTAAATTAATTGCTTTGATAAAAACCCTAGCTCATTTTTCGCTTATTTATACTTGTAGAACAAAAAGTTAAAAATATTTAAGGCTTATAATGGTAATTTACATCACTGACTACTTATCAGTGCCGTACTTTGATTAAAATACCATTTCTTTTTTATTTCAGTTTAACAGGATTGAAGTTATCGAAGCAGAAGCGTTACAGTCTCTCGCTAATCTACAGCATTTGAATATCCAAGGAAATAAGATGTTGGAAGTAGATGATATTTTAAGTCGATACCCGTCCAGTTTACGATCCCTTCAATTAACCCACAACGAAATTGTGTCTATGAATGCCAACAGTCTCCTTGGTCAAAATAAATTAGAAATTTTGTGGCTTAATTTTAATAAAATTAAGCGTTTACGCCCTGAGGTATTCCGAGATCTGGTAGAAGTGCAGAAACTTTACCTAGATCACAATTCAATTTCTGCTATTGAAGGAGGTACGTTTGCAGGAATGAGGCAACTTATTTATTTAAATCTAGAATACAACAGTTTAAACCACTTAAACGTAGACATGTTTCAAGGAGCTGATAATATGGAAGAGTTGTATTTATCTCATAACCGCATTATGGATATAGAACCTCAAACATTTCAAACACTGACGAATTTGAAAATCTTGCATATGTCTCACAATCAGATTTATGTAATTAGAAAATACATGTTTGAAGGAAATTTGCCATTAAGGGAACTTGTTTTGTCAAATATTATGACTGAAGAAGTTGAAGCTGGCTCATTTTTAGAATTGTCAGATCTAGAAACTCTGGACATGAGTGAAAATAAATTAAGTAATATTAGAGTTGATTTTTTGTTTCTACCATCGCTCAAGCATTTATATTTATCGGGTAACAACTTAACAGGATCTAATGAGAACTTGTTTTATGGTTTATCTGGATTATTGACTCTAAATATCGAAAATACTGGATTAAGTCCTATCAGCAGCAAAATGTTTGAACAAATGTCTGAGCTGCGTACTTTACGTTTATCAGGAAACGGAATAAAAGTGTTAGAACCTCGACATTTGACAAGCCTCGGATTTTTGAAAGAATTATTTCTTGATGACAATGAACTCGAAAAAATACCTACAGGCGCCATTGAAAACCTACCGAACATAGAAACATTTTCCATGTCAAAAAATTACATCACATTTGTTCCTCATTTAGCATTCAAAGGAAATAGAAATCTTAAAAAACTGACATTAAGCAGCAACAACATAATAAACATAGAGCAAGATGCATTTATGAATTTGACTAAACTGAAAGAATTGGATTTGTCAAATAATACATTGAAATCCTTTTTCACTGGAGTATATGATTCATTGAAAAATCTAGATAAACTTATTTTAGACGGAAATGCTTTCTATTATCTCCCGAATGCTCTTTTGAATGCCCCTTTAAAGAGTATTAGAATATTGTCGGTAAACCGTAATCCAATTGGAAGAATAAGAGAGGATTTAAGTACTACAGGTGTATTCAAATCTTTAGAAACATTGAGAATCAATAGAGGTAATATTACTGTGATTGCATCTCATGATTTTCTAGGATTCCGAAACATAGTACACTTATCGTTACGCCATAATAAAATTGGAAAGATTTCGCCAGGAGCCTTTAAACCTTTAACAAAATTGTCTGTCTTGGATCTTGGGTACAATAATATTGATATCTTACCAGAAGAACGTTTTTATGGACTTAAGAAGTTAAAAACACTGAATTTGACTTCCAATCGAATAGTAGAATTACCTGTTTTTAGTGAAGATATTGAACAGCTTGAAATTTTAGATGTATCTGGTAATCTATTGCAAAAAATAGAAAGTATGACATTTCGTCATTTATATAGCTTGAAATCACTATGGATGCACAATAACCAGATCAGCTGGATACAATCAGGAGCCTTTGCTGATTTGAATTCTTTGTCCGAGTTAAATTTGGAAGGAAATAAGTTGACACAAATTAATGGGAATATGCTAGTGCCAGTTGAAGTGAGAGTTTCAAAGCTTCTCCTTTCTGGTAAGTATTTTTTAACATACTCTATTATTAAAATTATATCTCTAAAGCTAATTAAAACAAGAAAGCGAGCTAAAATTAAAATACACTGAAAATGATTTTGATACTTTGGAGCTAGTACACGCTCTATTTATAAAGTTTCTACTATAACTTAATTATGTTAAGGAAAAAATTATAGAAAAATTTCGTGGATTAAAACACTTTCATTATTTTAATACGTACTTCTCGTAGAAATAGCATTCATTGACATAACTTGCATATTTCATCAATTAAATAATTACAAGATAATAATTTATTAGCTAGATTGCAATACAACGCATTGTACACATTCATCCTCGCGTTGTATTTTACTATAATATATAGAGCATTTATTATTTTAAATTTATTATTTATTAGTATATCAATGTAATGTTGAAGGTAAATGCCTATTTTTGGCGTAAAATATAACGCTATGTACTATGAAAACAGTTACAACATTTACCAATTTTCTTTTACTTTTTATGGAAGAATTTTTTCCCATAATACCGTTTCATAACAATATATATAATCGTGAAAATAATAATTACAGAAAATAATAGAAAATTTATTAAATTTATTCCTTTCAAATATATTTCAAAATTCTATTGCATTTGTAATATAGTATACATAATATGTTTCAAAAACAATCAAATATGTTTTTAAAGTTATAATTTTTAATTCCCATTTTGATTTTTGTAAAATTAGCAAAAATTCTTAGTAGAAAATAAAATTATATTCCATAAAATGCATATTTTACTATAGCTGCCAATTTTTACGCTTTTACCAACCACCAACATTTAATAGTAAAATTTTACTTATTTGATCAACGAATGGGTTAGTTGATCGATAGTTATGCGATAACTTCAATTGAAAATATATTTTCCAGAATTTTTAGTGCGTCACTAAAAACAAAAGCAGTTTGTGATTGAACTATGATTGTTTAAAATAGAAAAGTAAAGACCTAATAAAACTTTCACAAGATATGGCCTTTAACCCCTTAACGCTCGAATTAAATTACGGTTTAAAAATTCAAATTGCTTATTGGCACCACTTTTATGAAAAAGAAATATTCACCTTATTTAATAACAGGTAAAACGATACTAAAATATAGCCAATTTCACTATTTTATAAAACTGGTGGGAATCAAACAATTTGAGTAAAAGACACAAACCGTGAATATGACGGGAGCGAGAATTAAGGGGTTAAACACAGTGTCTTTTAAATGACATATATATTTTTGCATTAGGATTGATACATTGTCATCAACACAGTCGTAATTTAATCTGTACAGATACTTTCCTAAATATATATTTTATAAAAAATGAAAGATATTATCTTTAATTGCACAAAAATTCAAAATTTCTTTCTCCAGAAGTGCCCTGCTTCTCCCTGTCTTAGCCTATTGTTAAAAAAAAAAAAAAAAAAAAAAAAAAAAAAAAAAAAAAACACGAACTTTAATTTTTTTTCACGAATCTGTTCCTCAATTAACTAATATTTATCAAATAACTCGCACTTTTCTGAGGAAATATGTCATTGTAATAGTTAATCAGACATTATCTCATTTTTTATTCACTTTTGTTTCAGAATTTTAACATACTCCTAGAAATTTACAGATACTTTCCTAAATATATATTTTATAAAAAATGAAAGATATTATCTTTAATTTCGCAAAAATTCAAAATTTCAATTGTATGCTTTACAAATATAGCCTTTTTTTATAGCACAAAAAATCAAGGAGAGGTACAAGCGTCTAATACAGAATAGAAAAATGTATTTCTTCCATCTAAAAGAAATTTAGTTTTATTCAAAAAGCCTTACAATAAGCTTTCAGTTGACTACACAAAGGTGTTCTCATTGCAATTGTTTTTATTTTCACAAAATCTCTGATATGCTAGCGCGCTTGTGAAATGCAAAAAATACATTTGTGCATTTTTAAATTAAATGAAAGGCATTTGATTTTGTTTCTCTGAATTTTTGCATCATTAGGTTAATGTAATTCAGTCATAGGTTGTGTTACAAAATTTATAACAATCTTAAATTATTGCTTGTATCAATAGCCTTGATAACAAAAAATAAAAGAAAAAGAAAAAAAGCCTCTTGAGTTATCATTAAGTGGAGATATGAAAATAACATATTAATTTTGCGAGAATTTTTATCAAACGGATCTCAAAATTAATAATCAATAGCAGAAAAAACTTACATCCATCTGTTCATCCAACAAAATTACTTTATTCGGCGATATTTAGGTATAAAATTTTCTTGAAATAAACAAATTTCTGTTGCATCAATAATGATCTAATAAAAATACAGGGTTCGTACGGGCCCTTGAATTTCCAGAATAAGAAATTCTTCGATACCAATATTTTCTTATAGAAAATCTCTCCTTAAAAATTTCCAACCTCCTTAAAAATAATCCCAACATTTTGCGAGTTTAAGCCAGATTTATTTTTCTACAAGAAAATACTGATATTTTGCCTTGAAAATAACAGTAATCGTACGAACCCTGAAATAGTGCTGATTTGACTAAATGTTATTTAGCTTAACGAAATTTTCTTTCCTATCCAATTATCTTTTGCTGGATCAACAATATCGTTTCCACTATGAAAAACTTAACATGTAATAATTAGAGATAAGAGAAATAAAATCAGTTTAAAGTTATCGACTTTTAACACAAATTACACCGACAAGGAAATTTCTAATTTGAATATCTCCAATAAACAATGTCAAAAATTACGACAAACAGCTTATAACAGTTTATTTCTATTCTATAATGTATCTTCTTAGAGTGGTGTTTTGGATAACTTATATTTAACTATCTTTTATAGCTTGTAATTTTTATTTCTAGTTAAATAATTTTATACTTGATGATATTTCAGGGAATCCATTTGTCTGCGATTGCCAACTTCTTAGCTTTTGGGAGTGGATTCAAGAGCACACTAGGCTCATTCAGGATCCAGATGATACCAACAAAGATCTTACTTGCAAACTTCCTGAAAAATTAAAGGAACACTCTCTTCTTAGTCTTCACCCTGTTGATATTTGTCCAGCACCTTTTATTTCAGACTTGGAAGTTGCTCACTTGGACCACCAGTCTATAATCATCGTGTGGAATGTTCAGAATGGAACATTAATAGACGATTTTCTTGTGACATATCATCTTACCTCATCTCGTGCGAGTGGAGTAAAATCTAGTGAACCTTTACCTGCCTCTCAGAGACGGTTTCAGATAGACACTTTGAAAACTGAAACATGGTATACTGTTTGTGTGACTGCAGCCGGAAAATACCTGAGGACTTTAGGTAAACCGATTCCATACGTAACCATTGAGGGCAAGTCACAACCTGCAGTGCCTGATAACGGTAATCACAAGTGCCTGCAGATAAAGACATTAGCCAAGTTACAAAAGACTAAAATGACCCTTTCAACTTTGGGTATCATTTTAGGTAGCAGTATCAGTGCTGCCCTTGTGCTCACACTGTCAGTTTTACTGACAGCAATCAAATTTAGAAGACGACGGAGAAGGCGGCCAGTCAAGAATGATGTTCCTCAAGAATATATTTCATACAGACATTTCTCCCTCCAGTCTTCAGAAGGTAATTGGACAGTAAGAAACATTGCAGCTTCACCCAGTTCTAGAGCTGAAAGCTCTAAAAGTAGAATTGCGCGAAATGATGCTTTTTCATGAGTCAAAAAGCCATTAACGCAATAGCTTGTGAAGAATTTCGTTTTTTTATACAGATATATGTGAAAACGTACAAAAATTCATGATTAACATGAATTTTTTGTATGATGTACTTGTTCATATGTTTCGAATTTGAGGAGCCAAAATTTCGTATCGATGCATATTTGAAACGTGCAATTTGTAATATTTATTGTAAATGTTTTTTTATACCCAAGAGTGACACTAATATAGTGACTGTTACAGGCATAAAATTTTCAAAGTAGAATTTTATACGTATTTCAAAGATATATCATGTATTCTTAATATATTTTAAATTAAGTTTTATTTAATATAATTTTTACAATGGACGTGCTTATAAAAAGGTCATTTTTTAATATAAAACGGAAACAAGCAGTTTTCTGTTTATTAAAATTTTTGTCTTAAAATTAGTTTTTATTAACGTCTAGGACCAATGTTTCCACTGCCAGCTTAGATACTGAAATATATATGACTGTCCAGATAGAAGATATATATTCTTTATTTGTGTCTAAATGTAAATAACACCTTTTTATTGATAAAATATACTTACAAAATAGTTTAATATTCACCCATTTTTCATGCTAGCGTAATAGGTAGTACGTCATTTGCCCCAAATCAGTTTGAGTAAGTTGAGCGGAAAATCACTCAGCAGAGAATGTCTAAACATAACATTTTGTTTCTACGAAATTTCAAAGCCCTCAATAACATTTTAGTGAAAAATTTAAAGGTCATCTAAAACATTGTTTATTTTATTAATTTTAAAAAGAATAATACTCATTTAAAAAAAAATACTAAAAATTACGATGACTATTTTTTTTTTAAATTTAAGTGAAGTGCCAAAAATTTTATCAAAAGTGCTCAAAAGTTATCAAAAGTATATTTATTATTAAATAGTAAGATATAATTAATCAAAATATTAAATGCTTTGTTGTAATCTCTATATGTATATATATCCACAAAGCTCTTTTACTTAGAAAGAATTACTGTGAATGTAATCATATTACTTTATAACTATTATTATGATACTGTTACGTATGTTGAAAAATTGTTATTATACTTAAAGATGCTACTTTAAACTTTTATTCTGACAATATACCGTTTTTACAACATTTATATTCGTATTATTTAGATAAATTTGGTTGATGTTAAGGATATTTTAATCGGCTTTGTGGTTTAAGAGTAAAAGTACAGAGATCCTCTCAACGTTCAAGCAAAATTATATTTCACTCATATTCCATGTGCGAATATAAAATTAATGCAAGAATCAAATAAAGTCAAAGGACACATTTTGAGAGCAGTTAAAGAGCTTTTCTAATTTAGGGGAGTAAATTTTCAAAATTTATAACTGTAAATTACTAACACTGGCTTTTAAATTTCTAAGTTCAAAATTCATAGATTTAAATTCATTCTGTAATGTATATACAAGCGTGTTCTAGCACCTTTTCATGTTTTAAAGGAATTGTTTTGAGTGACTAATTTTACTCACATTAAGAGACATTTATTCAAGATTTAATGAATAAACATGTTAAGTTTCATACAAGATATATTAGTTTATATTAGGGTTGCACAACCTCTTCCCGCGGGCCACCAAGCTATCACTACTTTAGAATAGAAAATTTTACCTTATTTAATGACCGAAACTATGTGATTTAATAAGGAGAAGATTACATTTCGGAAATTGTGGTAACAAACGTGTTTTAGATAAATAATTGTAAAGCCCTAGTCATTACAATTTTTGTGCAATTTAATATATCACAATAAAACCACTAAATCAATAATTAATGGATAAAATTCTAGTAATAATTTTTTTATAATTTTTTTATATCCTCATATGTGCATGGATATCTTCAACCCTATATCTTCTTTATGTACTAGAAAATACGTATGTTGTACAGGTGCTTCAAATTTCTTGGTATAAACTTTAACATCTTAAGTGACAGCTAGACAAGCAGCTAGAGTGACAGCTAGATAAGTGACACCTAGACAAGCACAACTCACCACTGCAGTGCATTGTCAAGCGGTGAAGAACTTAGACGGAGTTTTCTGATAATGAAGAGAAAAATATTTACTTCACAATATCGAATAAGACATTGAAAGTTTTGATTTCCCATAATTTTTGTCTCTCAAATACAAATAAGCCAGAAATAAACAAGAAACAATAGTTGCAAAGTAATCTATTTATTTCTCATAATCAAATGCACTCAGGACGGTGGAGTATATTGCATTAATTATAGTATATTCAACATAGATGTATAGAAAAAAACTGATCCGAATGCTTAGCTTCGTGTAAGATCCTCAAAGAGTGACAGTATGATACTCCGAATTTCTCTTTTAATTAGTCCCGAATAGAGCATTATTTGATACAGTTTATTATTTTATGCCTGCAATTTATTTTTAATTTTAATTTCTCTTTGCTAACAGAATTACATAAAATAAATTTTAGCTCCCAATTTGTGGTATTTGCGACGCAAATATGTTATTTAAAACGATAAGTAAGCACCCCTGAGCGTCATGACACCTCAGTTAAACCAGTGATTTGAATGTAAAAGTTATTTCTTCTTAGCGCGTTGTACCACCCACGTTTATGCCAAGATACCTGAATCACCTTGATATGATTGATTTCAAAATCTTAATGCAATACACTCTTATTTGATATTTTTTAAAAATCCGTTTTTTTTATATTAATACGCCAACGTCTTCGAAAGAATTAACTTAGTCAATGTATATAAGATTATTATAAAACCATCTAGGTTATAATCAAATATGACAGATGCTTAAAGTTGTGTGAATTGGCGTTCCTATAGAATACTGAGCCTTTAAATAGTTTCATTTTTTACCTTCATAAAGTAACTACTTTCAGGCATACCCCCAGTAAAAAAACAATATTGCTTTAACATTTTTAATTTGGCTATATCTTGCTATATTTAGTTATATTTTAGCTAAATCTTGAACAATATTGGCGCAATACTGGAATGAAAATTTGTTCCAACATTCGTGTTTTTAGACTTTGCCAGTATGACACAGTAAATACGTCACCCTTGTTTTTCTAATATTTGTGCAATAATGACATTTTATTGCAAATATTTTCAATGTAAAGCTAATTTTTAACCAATTATAGTATTTGTTTGGAATTATTTCCGAGGTTTGCAACACAAAGAACTTACAAACAATGATCACTGTAAATTGTAACAGATTGAAAATCCGATTGTACAGTTATAGTTTTCTGCTATACATATTAAACGCAAATATGCCCAACCTCAGATACTCTTTTCAGTTGCAAGGAGACGGAAGAATTTATTTGTTAGTGTTTGCATAGGTATTAAATACTCAGTAAATTGCATCCTTTAGTGAGCTCTCTGTGGTGTTGAGGTAAAATACGCATTTCCAGAATCAGTCGCCGAGGGTTCTGTCCTACCCCAAGACGCGTTCCCTTTTAATTATTTATTTTATACTTTTTACACGATACATGCTTTAAGTTCTTCCGCCACCGTACAAAGTAGTTGAAAATCGTGCAAAATTTTAAGCTTATATTTTTCACTTTTAAAACTAAATATACGGCGGTTGGGCATATTCATGTTTAACATTTATGACAGCAAATTATAAATATGCAATCAGATTAAACATTCGTTTACAATTCACAATTTACAGTGATCACTGTTTGTACGTGCCTTGTCAGTATTGGCTCAATTTTATCAGTTAGTTTCAAAATTATATACATTAGTAAATATTGTTTTTCTTTTACGGATAAATCTGAAGGTTTCTTACTCTAAAAATCTGATCGATTCAGTAGATTATTTCAATAAAAAGAGATGAAATCTTCAGTCATGTAGTCTGAATGAAGTAAGTTGTTTCATTTAAAAAAAAGAACTGTTTGTAACAAATCATCATTCACCTAAACGAATTATCTACAGTTGAGAGCTTTCTTAAACTCTCTAAAAAAGGAAATATTGACAGTTCTGTGACAAATGACTAAAACATTTACTGATTTCAGTGCAACTTCCCGACACCAGGCACATTTTTATATAAAAGTAGACAGCACAAAAACCTGAAAAAGAATTTTTCTAAGGCAATAAAGTACGCGTCAAAATATTTCTTTGTTCTGACCGGACAAGACATAACCTGCTATAACATCAATTCAGTAGCGCAAATTTCTTATTGATCTTCAATAAGGGAACCGATGTTTCTCAGTGAAGAATCCTGATTTTCTATTAATTGGTTCAGCGATTGCTTTGTAAAAAAAAATTAAAGGTAGATTTGTTAAAATTTTATATTTAATTTTTCTAAATTTTTTTTCATAAATAGAGGGACTCAAATTAAAATTTTAATTATCAAAAAAATTTTTAATCTATTAATGATTTTCATTTACTACTGAAAATATTCGTATTTTGATGGGTCAATATTTTTTTTTTAAATCTTTAACTTTCTCGTAAAACAATATTTACAAATTTCTCTTGTGTAACGTATTATTCCTCTGGTGGATAGTTAACAGTATGTATTTGTGCAGCGTTAATTATACAGGGGCACGTAATAAAATTACACGCGGTTAATGACACTTAACCCTTTAACACCTATCGTCATATGAACAGGAAAACTTCATTATGTCTATGAAAAATGCAATTAACGCGTTTTATTGCTTCATTTGTGCACGTGCGTGTATTCCAATATTCCCACTTCCTCCTCCATTCCACTGAAAACAGGTACAGTTTTATTTTTTGATAAAAAAAATTTCAATTTTTATATTGTAAAAATCACATGAAAAACTATGCTTTGTTTATCGAAACGCTAAAATTGAAAATTCATGTTCTGTTTCCACATGCACCCAACAATTGGAAAGTCCATATTTCTAATTCTGCAAATGAAAATGACGCAAACGTTCTGATTTCTTGACGTTTTAAACATACTTTAAAAAATAATTACTTAAATTCAACCTTTAAAATTACTTTGGGAAACTTCATAGATATAACAACCTCTACATAATCAGCGTCTTTTGTCACTTAAACGTGGCATTTAAGCCCCTCTATCATTCAAAAAAATTCTAATTAATGCAAATTATCTCACACAAAAGGCTATCTCGTAGCACTACCAAACAACCGAAAAAGAATCCCAAACATGCATGCACTAGACTGAAACAAGCTGATTTTCAAATGGTCATACGTTGAACTTGTGTGAGTACATTTCGCTCTAATAAAGTATAGGGTTTTACTGTGAAAATTGCTTATCAATAACTAATATAGAAATGCCTACTTGTGACTATCAAGCTGTAATTCAATCTGTATGCATGTTACATTCAGTTATTCGTGCATAGCCCTAAATATGGAATATTTTGAAGTAGGAACAAGCATTATCGTTAAATATTTGTGGCCAAGCACTAACATAAGCAAATACTGCGTTTGACAATCATCGCAAAATCATTTTCCCAGTTTCATGCTGCCAACCTTCCCATTAATTTTAAAGCAGATAAAATGTAAATATTACGTGTTTAAGAATAAAAAATATAGATATGCTCTTTTTGCAATCCTGTTTTTCTTCCCAAACATGTATGGTAAACTGGGGAAGAAATGGGAATGCGTGTTTTATTTATAACGATACCGTTTGGTTCAGGATAAAAAAAAAATATTGGAACGATAGATACTGAATATAGCTACAACTACAACTGTTTGAATTTGTCCTAAACTAAGACTGAAGTATTATACAAGAATAAATAAAACACGCCTCCCAAATTTCCCCAGTTTAACCTAATTATTTTGTCTTACATGATTTGATCAAATTTTAGGGCACTGTAGTTTCAGTCATAAGTCATTTGAAACAAAACCGCACGACCAATAAATTTAATATGGTGACCTACCTCATTGACAATATTAACTTATTGCTTTCATATTTTAGGAAAAAATTGCTTTGATTATTTTTAATAATTATCAGTTGAAGCTAGTCGCTTTTATTTTTCTTAAGAAAATGCATTAGCACTCATTTTTCATTTTTAATTCTCCTAACGGTTAAATATTCATTGGCCTAATATCTATCAGCTTACTAAGTACAACTATTTTTCGGATTTTTATCTTCAATTAATCTTATAACTTGTTTATCTTTCACTGAAAAAAAAAGCTCCGGTTATTTGCGGTTATTAATTTCTTTAAATATCATTACAGTTAAATCTTACATTCTAAATATGCAAACATTTCTTATAAAACCATTATAAAAAGGTAATATTATAAATTTAAAAAAAAAAATAAATTTTAAACAATATTCTAGATTTTACAAAAGCATAAATTTTAGGTTTTTCAGACTCAGTGTTGATCAACGTAAAACAAAGCGAAGAGTACTAAATTTCAATAGCAAGTTTCAAATTGAGATTTACATCCCAATGTCTTAAGTAAAAGAGTACAGATTTTTCAGTCTTTTAAAATTTATTTTAAAAAACACTTTCTAAAAAACACAAATTTCTCCTTTGTAATATTTCAACTTTTTACTCCATAAAAAAAGCTTCAAAATTTGTTAGCTAATTAAAACTTTTAACTTGTCATTCTTAGATTTCAATTAGTATAAGTTTGAAAACTTTTTGTCCGAAAGTTTTACACTTGATAAAAATCTTATTTTATAACGTAATTAATTAAAACTTTTAATTTCTGCATTTTTTGTTTTTATAATTAATTTTTGTGAATATTTATAACATTAGCTACATATTTCAAAATAAGAACAGCTTAAATTCGCAACAACTTATATTTGTTTTCAACTTGAATACAATATTTCGGATCCGTCATGTAATCAGGAAATATTTACTGTGATACGTGGAAAATGCAGTTGTCGTATTAATTCCCACACAGTTTAAGGCATAATTTATTACAGTCTCATGAAGATACTGACAAACAAATCTGCGCTAAAAGGAAATTTGATGTCTTTAGTTACGAGTAAACAGGCCATTTTCTGAAAATTATCCTTAGCTTATTCGTATCTGAATAGAGTTTAACCGTTAAGATAAATTTAAATATGGTGGGTGATTCACTTTGATAAAGAAATGATATCTAAATTCCAAACACTGCGTACAACCATACGTATAATTTTCTATTGCCATGCTCTGCGTCCATAATTATATATGTATGTACCGACAGGCTTTCAAAATCTATTTCATATTTCTGAAATAGCTGAATTCATCATTTAATAAATATTTCTGCGTTCGGTTTTGGTAATATTTATCAAAAAGAGAATATTTCTCTTTTATCTGTGTATCACATTTATTAATTAATATTTGAGCACAGTAAAAAGGAAAAACTTATTTTTTAAATATTTCATTTACAGAAAGACAAAATAGTACTGACCAAACGAAAATATGGTTAGGTCAGCGAAAAATGGACCACATTTAACGAATAACATTGTTGGGCAACACAATTTTTTGATTAATCAAAAATGATCGAACATGAATGCTGTTGATCTAACAAAAATGAGTAAGGCTCAACAAAATTTTCGCTTCAATATAGTCTTTCGGGTGTTTTATAGGACCAACAATGTTTCTTTTTAAGTTTGTACAATTAATTATTTAAATAATAATCTACATTTTAAAAAATGTACTAACAAGACAAAGTTAAACAGATACGTAATAAAATGTTACGGATATTTTATAATAATAACGATAATAAGATTTCTCCTCCCGAACTTTATTTCTTAAGAAAGTTGCTGTGATTTTATAATACAGTGATTATTATTTTTTATTTTTTATAGAGAGAAATTCATTATTCTGACTGTTTAAAAATCCCGTGTAAATTTTCTGAAAATATTTACTTGGACATATTTAAGTGTAAAAAAAAATGCTTTCCATGTACAAACAAAATTTTGCATAGATTCAGTTACCAGAGAACCCATTTTTGTATAGAATAATGTAAAATAAACAGAGATAAAATGTAGAAATTAGATAAAAACATTGATATTTGGTTAAATGAGTGTCAAATAAATGTCTTGTTTTTCAACAAATGTTTTGTTTATAAAAAAACATGTACATTTTCAAGTTCTTAATAAAAAGAAAGTTATTGTTTAGATTGTCGTTTATGTGTTAGATGCTTTTTTATGATTTCACACGGTCACACGTTATGTTTATGTTTTAGAACCCCCAAGAATTATTAACCACTGTTTGGAGCACGCATCATGATTCGAGGATTGTGAGTTATCTGTATATTAGGTGAGTTAAATGTATTAGCATTTTTATTTATAGCTCAATTATTTTATAATCTTCATACCACCAAGTTCTGATTTCCCCACAGAAGAGACTTTCCATAAGAACTGAGATAATAATAGTCATAAAAATATAATATATATAGGTAAGCAATATATTTTTTCAAACTCTCCTTTCTCCGGATTAGCCCTGCTGTTCAGTATAATTTTCAAAACATTTAATGAAGCATCTCGTGAAAGCTTCTTCATTGAGCCCTACTAGCTGAAATAGCGTGCTCATCTAGAATAATTTTCCTTCAACGCATCTTCTGTTTCTCGATGCTGTCTAAAACTTGTAAACTCACCAAAATTTTTCTATTTGTTGCATTAAAAATCATTCCTGGGAGATGTTTTTCTCAAGCTGTACTCAACACAAACATTACGCTCGCATAATTTCAGTTATGTAAGGTCCATGGAGGCAGACTCCACAATATGCTTTGCCACTTGCTTCGATAAGTACACTAAATTGTCGGTACGCTACATAAGTACAGTAAATTTTAAATCATCTGAACAAAAATATTTTGAAAAGAAATCATTTTTATTCTACCCGTATTTCTTGTTAGTTTACTCTCAGTTTCTATGGATTGTTCTTGGTAGTATGTTTTGATCTACTAGTAAAAATAATTCAATTTTGCATTAAATTGTTTCTATCAATCTCCCTAATAGCACAGATAGTCAATGCGACATCGCCGTGATATTACAAATGGGCACAAGTGTCGCAAACACAACGGTGACGAAAATGTGATTTCTTTAAGAGCCTATTTCAGTCACCCGTTAACATTTGAAAGCAATGCAAACCAATTGAGGCGTTCTTTCAAATTTCTTGTTTGCATTTCAAGAGTTTTAAATGATTTTTTTTTGGCATAGAATATCAGAGCTCTAGGTCTAACGTAGTAGTTTTGTATTTATTTATTTATTTTGCATACAGTGTCTGTTTGAAGACCCTTTCAATTTGAAAACCAACAAACCAATTTTTTTTTCTAAAATTTAAAGCATCATCAAACATAAACTGTAATCAAAATTCAAAAATTATAGCGATGTTACATTAGCCACCGAACTCAAATATCATATTTAAAAAAATTAAAAATCTTGAAATGCAAAAGAGCAACTCCTAAGGAATGCCTCCTTTGTTTTAGCATTAGCTTGCTGATACTGTCGCACGACTAATATAGGCTCTTAATTCCTGACATTGTGACATTGTGACCGCCTTTTCACAAGTCCATTGTGAAAATATGACCAATGACTTACAGAAATCATTTCATCTCGACATATCGACGTCACAGGGACTCAACTTTCATGTCACGTGATGGCAAATATGGTAAGTAAGAATCGCACGGAGCTTTCATATTTTGGTCGATATCGAATTACGGTGCTATTAGGGATGTTTATTTTGACTTTTAATAAAGCGTAAGTTTAATTTTGGAACTTAAATCACATTTAGTAGTTTAAGATTTTAAGAGATAATGTAAGAGGTTCGTTACACCGAACAAAGTTAATTGAATATTTAACGTCGTAAATATAGATTCAAAAAGTTTATTTTCGTGTCATAACTATTTTTTATGTTTTCTTTCTAAAATTATAACAGAAATAATTATTAATTTTAAATTTACGTAGAATGATTTATGGTAATCTGATTTTTTATAATTAGAGGCGCATTACATCGAAAAACCATATTTGATTATTTAACAGTATAAGCATTGCGTCTAAAAACAATTTCTAACGTCTCAAAATTTTTACATGTTATTTTATAAAATAATAAAATAAATAAATTTAAGTTGTAAATTTACGGAAAAGTGTTTAGGGTATTCGGATTTTTTGCTACTGAAAAGTAGAAATTGCATCTTAAAAGTACGTTATTAGAAGAAAAGGAGACAATTTAGCAAAATTTGCTGGTAATTAACAGCTAATTGTACATTAAAATTATTATTCCTTTAGAGGTTAACCATATAAATAACTGTAATCATTTTAACATAAAAAAGTTCTGACAGGCAAAGTAAAATCGGATGATAATGTCTCCGATGCTTTTTACGCTTTTAGATACCAAATGTATGTGAATTTAAATTTTCTATCAACAGTTCATGTAGCTAGTTTATCAACAAACATACGATAAATTTACTAAAACGTTTTAGTTTATAATGGAAAGATAACTCTAAAAAACTCTTGAGAAGTTCTTTATTTTTTGCTGCTGAAGAGTAAGAATACGTCTCCAAAATAAGCTACCAAAGGTTATTCTGAATTTACATATTGTATCTTCAGTTTATATTGCTGTTTTATCGACAAAATCAACATAAAATTGTAAAAGCATTGTAATTTATAAAAGAAAAATATATTCTTGCTTTTACTTACAGTTTCTGGACGGACATACATACTAAGCAGCACATTCTTCTCAACATTTTCATTCTCCGCAACTTGTGTTGTCTCCTGTAATCACATGGATCCAAAGAAAAGTATTAGTTGCGTCATAAAGACATGCAATAGAGACATTTGTAAAGACGCTGAATCAATCTAATTGGTGTATACAGTCATTTTTACAGATGACTAGCTCAAATATGTGCGTGCCAAAGTCAAACAGATATGAAAAACTCTGATACGTGTTGTTTTCACCCACACACTTAATCTGTTGCTGTAAAAAGTGTACAGTATTTGTTGAAAACCCCTCATTTGTTATACATCAATAAGTTTCAAGGGAAAGAAATCGTGAAATTTAACACTATAAAATGATTTTAATATGTAGCTTATGTAACCGCACCTTTTCATCTTTTTCTTGTTTTTATACAGATGCAAAAAAGTAAAAATAAAATTTCTTTTCGTGGTTATAAATTGTCAAATTGTGTATCAATCAATACATTCTTTACATGAATTTTACTTAAAAAATGTATGATAAGAAAAACTAATAAAAACATCTCTTTCTTCAACAAACAATCATATGGTTAGCAAAAATATAATGCATTTTAGAGGGATCTGTATTTTAAATTTCATCTGATTCGTAGCAATAAAATATACAGCAGAGCTTTATTTTTCGCTATCCCTGAATTAAAAATATTCATTTAAAAAGCTAGTTCTTATAAATTTTATACATTAAATAAAATATGTGAGCTGGATAAACATAGTTATACTAAAATAAGGTTAGCATAGGCAAAAGACGACACTTTAGAAAAGTTGAAATTTCGGCTGTATCATTTTATTTTCTTCTATTAAATGGTTTCTTAATAGTTACGTACTACTAGGGTATATTTTTACTCAATGTTAAATTTGATACATTTAGGCACAATTATGTAACACAAACAATTACCAAAAAATAGGTCAAACATATTTATAAAACTGATAAAAATTAGAGGTTAGTAGAATAGAAATTAACCATTTATAAATTCTTTGATAAAAAATATGACTAGACGACTATATATTAATGGCAAAACATGAAGATACCTTAAAATTTTATACAGATGTTATCCTCTACTTCAATACTTTATTTTAAATTTAAAACTTTTTCGTTTCCAGAGTCTCTTTTTAAATCATTTAAATGATGAGTTGAATTTTCAAAATATTGTCCTTTGATATTTTTATTGCAAATTTATTTCCGAGATTTTTATACACGTAATACATAAAGAAAACAAGTTTACATAGTTTGAAAATAGTCCTTAATATCCTTTTGAGCGCTAATTTTGGTATACAGGCTATATCAAAATTTTTAATACAAATGTTCGGGTGTGATAATATCCGACAGTCGTTTGAAAACCTCGATTCCATATACTCATTATTATTAAAATGGAACAAAATTCCGGGGTTAGTGAGGCAGCCTGTAGTTTGTATTAAGATGTGAAATGCAATGCATGTTTAATAAACATGGCAGCGTCCTATAATCTGTATATCCATGCTACAACTGTTTCCAAACTGTTGTGGTAGATTTCTTTGACATTTACAATAGAAATCTTCCACAAGTAATATTATTTGGAAATAGTGGTACCAAAGCTATAAAATTTATCGAACACTGTGAATCCTACTGATCAGAAACTCTTTGTATTGGCTTACATTAGCAGCCTCAAATTTTTCCATTAATTCTTTTGAGTCAACAAATATATTTAAAGGTTCGAAGTTGTTCATACATAACAAACCATTTTTCAGAAGTCAATGATAACTGAGATCTTTAAATTAAATTAATAAAAGTAAGCAGTCAATCAAAATATGTTACAGAGAGATGCGTTGTGTAACCCCACATAGAAAGAAAAGGAAACATTTCATTTGAAAATAAAAATACCATTCCTACGGGAGGCAGAAAATTTCTAACCAATAAAAAGAAAATTAATACATATTTTCCCCTTTTCTTTATTTTCTGAGAAACAGAGAAAGCTTATTTCGTGGTGCCGATAGCTAGACTTGTTTCATATATGTCAAGGGAAACAAATCATATTTAATTTGAAACGCGTTTACAAAAAATATTGATTTACCATTCGGCGTTAATGCAGTTCCCGTGTCTTTCTCTAGAACTGAGGGAGAAAATTTAAATTACTTTCGCTGTCTTCAAGCATTTCATTATACATTCAATACATGTCAGTCTCTCTCTATTTTTTTTATTAAAAAACATTTACTACAAATAGATCGTAGTACACTTTCAAATTCTGCATGTATACATAATTTTTTTTATTCTTTTCTACATACCATTAATTTGTATGTGTGTCTTAGTTGTTGTATCAAAGAAAAAGATTTTTATAATGTGGCTTCCTAATACATTATAATATAACTTAACGTTAAAAAGTCATAACATACTTTGACTATCTGCAAGCATTTCGTAACTTCTTAACTGCATCTCTCTTTCCCTCTCTTGTCTTCTTTCTTTAACCCTCTCGCTCGTAATTTTTTTTATCAAAATAGGTTCAAAAGTTGCGCATTTTTTTATTACATATTTCAAATGTATATATATTTTAGTATTTAAATATGTAAACATTTTTCGTAAAAGAGTTTTTTTAACCCAAACCTGAATCAATAATTAAAAATTTAAATTAGGCTAAATCAGGGCTGTCACAGGAAACTATTTTATATTCTCGCACCACTATTTCAAGAAAATTAATTTTGCAGTATATGTCTCTTCTAGATGTTGTTAAAGTCTATATGGATTTTTTTATATTTAAAAAGTGGTCCGAGTTGAATTAAACAAGTAATATAAAAATTATGTTTTTAAAGTCAATTCCTACTTAGGTCATCAAAGAAAATTTAATATAATCACTTAAGCTAATATTAGTTTTTGTTGCATTAAAATATCTCAATTTGTTGATTTTCTATAAGCAAGTAGGTTTACAATGGAACCCTATGGGAATTTGGCGAAATATTAGAGATATCGTCAAGTTGGCGTCACTTTTGGTGACTCATTTTGGCCGCCAAGTTGGCGACAAACTTGGCGGTATTTGGCCACAGAACAGGGTCCCCCTTATGGTAACCCCCTTATAAATATGAAGATGCATTATATGATTCAATAACCAACGGCCGCCATTTTGTCTCCCATGCAAAACTAAAATTAATTAATTAAAATTTAATTAATTAATTAATATTTGAAAAAACTGTATTAACATCAACTGTCATCCAGTACAAGTTTAAAAAAATTTATTTCAACTTGATAGGATGAATAATGAGTATTTTATTAACGATTGAAAATTTGAACAAGATATATAAATAAATAAATAAATAAATAAATAAATATAGGGAGAGTGTGAACTAATAGTAGGAATTGAAAAAATAGTCGCCAGTGGAAAAAATGAATCCCCGAGGAAATCTCGGGTTGCGCAACTTTTGCTACATTTACGTTGCCCGAGGAAATCTCGGGGTGCGCAGCGAGAGGGTTAAAATAACATTTACCACAAATGGATCATTGTTTACTTTAACTTTCAATATTATTATATGTTTATTTAGTGCTGCTCTTGATAGAAACTGTTTAAGTTATAAAAAAAATGCTTAAATGGAGAATTTTCAGAGTAATTTTAAAATTTTTAATAAATTATAAAACACTAGATAAAAAGAGGGAAATACCCTAATATAGAATACAGGGTTGAGGAAATTCGTTGTAACAGCATTTTCTAAGATACTGGACACTTTTCTATAATCTTGAGAAACCATTTGAAGACAAGCAAATCATTACATATATTTAACGGGGGGGGGGGGGGGATTTGCCTCTAGAAGACCGAGAAAATGGTGTTTTTTCGCATTTTTTCTGGAATAGAAATGAAGGTTTTAGCTCTGGGTTTTTTGCATGTTATTTATTATCGTTTGAAGAACATTTAAAAAAAAATTTGATCTATTTTTGACACCTTTTTTTTGCACTTTTGTGCGCTTCTAAATATGTTTATTTTTCATAAAAATTGCTGAAAGTGTTCCAAGCTCGAATAAATTATATTACCTTTAATTTAAAAAAAAAACTTAAGAAGATCAGTTTAATAGTTTTTGCGTTCTCATCTCGCCCACTTTGAAAAAAGTCATTTTGCGTAAAATGCGTTTATCTTGTCCAAAACAGCGTTAGCCTGCAAACGCGTTGACCTAAAGCAGTAAATAACTACGAAAGGACTTCGAATTCGGTCAAATATTTTTACAGGGATAATCTACCGACAATAGGAAATCAAAAAATGTAAAAAAAAAAAAAAAAAAAAAAAAAAAAAAATCAATTTTTTTTCAACCGAAAAAAAGAAAATCTCCCTTAATATAAATATATATATATATATTAAAATATGTGCTTACTAAGACGAAATACAACTTACCGTTGAAAAATACCAACTTATAATGTACGAATCTCTCGTTTTTGGATCTATTCGCAAAGTTGTATATACATCTGCCATTACTCCTCGGTGAGGAAACTATAAATAAACGAACGCACTCTATTAGTATACTATGTATGACAATATTCAAGTTATAATGAAAAAAGGGATTTCATAAACTGAAAAAAAATTTATCGAATCTATACGCTTCACTAATAGTGATATTCTAATATTTTTATCTGTGATCTTATTTTGTTTAATGGGCCTGGTAAATAATATTAGGATTTTTTACAACTTTTATTTTTGTTGTTGTTGTTTATTTAAAAAATAACAAATGGAAAACTCAAATTTTATATAAAAAACAAATGCATTCAAAGAGAAGCGGTGTACATCAATTATACCCTGAATAGCATTACTCATTAAGAAAATGCTAGCAATGGATTGCGATCATTTTATCGTCCTTAATGGGAAAAAGTAAGGTTACACGGGGAACTGGGCCATGATTTTACCATGTGAATTTGGAGCTTCTGGCAAGTCAACTTAAAAAAGGGCTAATATTCATTTGAATTAAAGTCTGGGTTTTTATAAATGTGTTCAGTTAGGTTCCCTCTATCAGACAGAAATATTCAAAATTACGTTTTAATACCAAAAATAAAACAATATATATATATATTTCATTTTTCTTTCCTCACGGGCCCAGTTGCCCCATAAAAATGAGGTAAGTGGACCAGTAGGGTCTATGTTCCACACGCATTTTTTTTTTTTTTTTTTTTTTTTTTTTTTTTTAATATTGTGTATCAGGTTCTGTTTGAAAAAGTGTAAACAACTAAAAAAATTTAAACCAGGCAGATCATGTAAATTATATATCAACTAAAGAGCGTTGTAAGGGAAACCTTTACTGTCAATGTGTATAAGATAAAAAGCACTAGAAGTGAAAATATTAGATTCATTTATACAAAAACATAAAAATTAAGTACTTGTGTATTTTAGTATAGGTAGCAAGTATAAAAATTAAATCGGTATTTTAAGAAAAAAAAAAATAACACGTTAAATCTATGAGCAAACCGCTATGTAAATAATACTTAAGTATCTCATTCTCTTTTTTATTTACCACAATAGAAGTTCGATATGTTCAATGAACCTGTGGGGAATGTAGCCATATTTTTATATCGAACAGAAATATTTTTTATTCTTTTCGATAATTTCATAATAATCTCACTTTACCTTATGTACGCCTCTTCATCTGTATCGTAAAATTTAGAGCTACAGCTATCACACTTAAAAAATTTGGTTTGATACCATTAACATGCTTTTTTTAAAATTTTATTATGGAATTGTAATAAGGTATTATGCAATTTTCTTTATTGCAAGCAAAAAAAAAAAAAAAAATAAATAAAATAAATAAAAAAAATGGAGAAATTAATTTCCCCTGAAAGGGAAACTCAAAGAGATATTTATAACTGTTGGGTTAACTGGATCCGATATGGTCCAGTTACTCCTGCTCCATGTCCCAGTTACCCCATTCTTGAAAAAATTATGGGGTTTTAAGAAGTAGAGATAGGGGTGCAATGTTGACAAAAGCTAAAACTTTCAAAACATCAACGGTTTTTTATAAAATAGCATATGGCCCAGTTACTTCGTGGGTCCAGTTATCCCAGCTTACCTTATTAAAAAATTTCGACTAAATGTACGTTTTTTCCATTTTTAGGTGCCGGAAAAAGCTAAAAATTCATAAAATCGAATCTATCAGAAATCGGTAAATTTTGTCGTACAAAAAATAGAATTTTTAGTATGTTAATCGTGAAAACACGAAAAAACATTTTCTGAGAGTAACTTATGGAATCCAAAGACCGTATAAAAATTTCAATTCCGTAAATTTAAAAAAAGTAACAATTTTGACGTAAATGGATTTTTCTTTGATGAAAGATAACATTTGAACCATTTTTGTAGTTGTAATCAGGGTTGCCAGTTTGACCTTCATTTTTATCCCGAAATTCCCACTTCAGACCGGAATTGAAGACGAATTTTTACTTTAAACAATCAAGAATAGTCTGCAATTAAATAAATCTGAAAATACATTTTGTATTTTCTAGTGTGAATACAAATATTTTGACTAAAAGTGGAGGCCAAACTGTCAACCCTGGTTGGAATTATGCCGCTAAAATTAATGATTAGGAAATAGCTATTGATCAACAATGAGAAGGGACGTCCTATATTGGGAGCACATATGTGAAGAGAAAACAAGAACCAAAATCTACGTATCAGGCTCAGATTATGAAACACTTTCCAACACTAACAGAACATTACTACACTGTAAAAAAAAAAATCTGTAAAGTTACTAAAATTTTTCTAGGAAGCTGGGATTCCTAGATCATTTTATGTAACGCCAACAATAAAAATTCATGTAACAAATACACTTTTGCACCGTAAATGAAAAAATCGGTAAGGTTACTAAGAATTTTTAGGAAATTGAGGCCTAGAACTTTTTATGTAACTGCAACCCGGGTTACAAATAAAATTTTAGTAAGATTACTGTCCGTTTAGTAGATTCTTTTGTAAAGCTATTGTAAAGCTACAGATTTCTGTAGTTTTACAAAAACTAGTTTTGTAGATTTGCATCTTTTTTGTACAGTTTACAAATAAAATTTTAGTAATCATACAGATTTCTGTAAATTTACATCTGTAAAAGTGCAGTTTTATTTTACAGTGTAAGAAATTTAATTTTTTTCATACAATGAAATGAGATATCTAAATCAGTAATTAAAAAAAATCCACCTTAATTTTTAACCGAAAGTTCATAATGCATTGGGATTTTTCTGTGTGTTTCTGTAAACGAACTGTAAACGCTACACACATCATTTTAAATAGTGAAAACTCTGTAGTGAACCTCATTAACATATAAAAATTACATGTCAATCCGAGTATACTGTCGCACTTTAGAGCACGGTCAGACGACCAGACAGACAGACAAACTGAATTCATAAACATTTTTGAACTATGTTGTAAAGTGTTAAAAATACAAACGCAGGATTCTCTGTCGATTACGAAAAATCAGAGCAAATCAGGCTGGTTAGCTTTAGTACACCAAGAGAAATTTTAACTATTATTTACTCAAAATTTTCTAAATAGTATCTGTCAAGGAATCATACTATTTTATGGGTGAAACATTCCCAAAAAACACAGAACCTTTTGGCCACTGACGGTTGCGTTAGCCTTGTCCCTGAAGTGCTTGTTAGGGGCGATATCGTCATTAGCCGTAATGGGTCTGTGAAAAAGTGTCACGCCAGCCACAATGAGGCCGCATAACAAATACATGAAGGTACCTACAACCACGCCAGTACCGTTTATCATAAAGAAAATATAGCCTAAAAGTTTCACAGTTATTCTTCTAATGGCCATTATGAATGAACGCTAGCCAGAAGCTCTCCGTAGCTACGTATTTGTGGTTAAGAATAAAAGCTAGCCCAAAGTTGTCCAAAATTAGGCCTTTAGCTTTTAAAGTCTAAAGCTAGCCACTGCCATGCATAAAGCTTATTTAGACATTAATCAAAATTTATTCTATCAACGAAAATAATTTTTAGAAAGTTTATTAAATGATAAAGGGTTTTTGTATTGAAAAAACTTCTAATGCAAATTTAGGTATACGTTTCTCGTAAATGTTTATAAGTTTACTTAACTTGAAACCTATCAAGAATAATTAAAACGCAATGCTTATCTTTTTGAATTAATTAATTAATTAATTTTGTTCCATTACATATTTTTTAGTTTATATTCAACGCCATTTTTAAATAATTGTATTTCATAGAAATTTTAAAAGTATGTAACTCAAAAATAAAATAATAAATTAATTCACTTTGCCACTAATTGTGTTTTGGTAAATTTTGAAAATGTTAAATGTGAGTGAATTCAAAATTTTCTTGAAAAGTTTACCTAAGTGAGATTTGTTTTTCATACCATATATATATATATATATTATATATATGTATGGTTATATATATATATATATATATATATATATATATATATATATATATTATCCTTTAATTACCCTTCCAAAGCGTATTTTTTTATAAAATAATTTTTTTTAATTTATGTTTAAATAATTTATATGATCATTACATGATATAAAGTACAAGAAATATACAGGATATTTTAAAGTTATATGTCAGAAATGTGAAGGCACGGACTTTAATAAGCAGATTTCATATAGGAATGTGGTTGCGGAAATGCAGCGTTCAGTCAGTAGAGGGCGCTGTTGAGTTCGACGGATGAAAGCTTTTAGCTGACTTGAATCGTCATTCCTCGCACAGATTTATCACAGACATGCATCGTTACACCAATGCGGAGCTTGCCGACATGCATTTCATGTATGTGGCTGCGCAAGGAAATTGATCACATCCAACTCGCGTCCAACAGTTCTAAAGCTTTCCGAAAGACATTCCTCTACTGCGCATAACATTGCTTTTTCCACTGCAGGAATTCTGCGATATCTTTCAGTGCCCGTATTACGCCTCGAGGCATAAAATGATCCACTCGCGCACAACTCCCGATGAAGACACCCAAATGTTTTGCGATCCGGCATATTCCTACTTGGAAATTGTTCAATGTACATCCCTTGAACAGCCGCTCCATTTTTTTGACGCAGCCTCATATATGAAATGCATGTCGGCAAGCTCCACGCATGTTGCTCGAAATCCGTGAGGAGAATGTCGGTTCAAGCCAGCGAAGTGCTTTTATCCACTGAACTTAACAGTGCCATTTACCTCCTCAACGCTGCATTTCCGCACCCGTATTCTTATACTAAAACGGCTTACTAAGGTCCCCTCTGCATGCCTTCATATTTCTGACATATAATTTTGAAACACCCTTTATATGTTACAGAGATAGAAACTATAGTTAAAATAATTATAGTATATTAATCAGTTTTCCCAAAAAATATGGATTTTTTGGATGTGATCAATTGTCAAGTAAACATTTTTAGCTGCGTAACACAATTTATATATGCAAGAGTAATAAAATTATGTAATGTTAATTTTAATTTTAATTTTAATTTTAATGCTGTTAATTTAGCATGTTTGTCTCTTGAACAAGCTTGATGAACATGAAAAGGTTTACTTGAGAATAAATAGCATCCCAAAACCGATATTTTGCGTTGAGAAACTGATTAATAAACTGCAAAACTACTCGGAAACAGTTCCGAAAAATACAGGCAGCAAAAAACCATTTGTTCCAGAAATGCTTCTTTAAATCTGGGAAATAGTATTCTTTAATCTAGGAAACCTTTTCGGAATCGTGGTTAATTCAGAATAGATGATGTTTGATTTTTGTAAACCGCATTAAATTTCGTAATATTTTCGCAAACATTTTTCTATTTTGGCAGTGTTTCTGAAGTGTTTTCATTTAATAGTTGAAGTAAATTTGGTTTAAACGTTTAAAATTCAAAAATATAAAAGTAAATTCTAAATTCTTAAAATTTTAAATTATACATTTTCTGATTTTATATTAAACTTAATAAATGTAACCTTTATTTACCAGCATGAAACTTTGTACACTACATAAAAAATCAGGCAAAAAAATTAGACAGTAGGGACTGAGTATTAGAGGGTATTAGACAGATATACAGTAGGGAAAATTTTCCCCATTCAGTCCTGAAAAATTATACCTTAGAGCATCGTAGTCTAACAGTAGATACCTCTTTTCTTCCCAAAGATAAAATATATGAATTTTAAAATTTTTCAATATGCGAATTATGTTACTTTATATTTTTGCGCCACACTTAATTCCCAGTTTACGTATATGGCAGCATCACTTCAGATATTCACATTCCCGTCGTTATACCATATATATAAATATATGTATGTATGTGCATGTATATATCTGAAGAAATTAGAGCATCATTGACACAAACTCAGAAAATCGACGAAAACTCGACAGAAATTTTTATACTTTTCAATTCAGATATACGTTTATTTTTCGTGATAGTTCGGAACCTGTCCGAAGGCCATAGAGCAGTTATGTTCTTAACACTATATGCCCCGATGGTACTTTAAAATACTACTGTTTTCTATCCGAATTAAAGCGCACACTCTAAAAAAAATATTGCCAGTTTTCCGGTAGGAATCAGAAAAATAGATGCCCTTATCGTACCGGAATAATTTCCGACCCAACTCGGAATAAAATCCGTAAAAATAAGGAAATAGTCAGTAAAACGGTATTTTACGGATATTATTCCGATTTTATGGATTTTATTCCGAGTTGGGTTGGAAATTATTCCGGTACGATTAGGGCAACTATTTTTCCGATTCCTAGCGGAAAACTGGCATTTTATTTTACAGTGTACTCACTGAATGAATTCGCAATGGTACTTTTAGGAAACAATAGTAAATACATCACTTGATCATAACTAGATAGCAATACCAGTTCCAGTAAGCAGAAAATAGTTCACGAAGCTATTTTGGCTCATGTGAGTGTCAATTTTGCTTCTATTTTCTTGTCTGACATGGTATCCCTAACTTTTGTTTGGAAAGATCTTAAATTTTAAAAGTAAAGCTATCATACTTTTGTGTAAATAGATCACTTGATAATATGTTGCGTGAAATAAAAATTAATTTTCAGTTTGTTTACTTTACTAAGCACTTTTCAAAGCGGTACTTTGAGTACCGTCGGGGCTACGTTGAACAGGATTTTTTCTTAGATTTTTATCGTTTAAATACATATGGTGCATAAAAACGTATATATTAACTAGGGATGCGAGGGTGCTAAACAGTTGAATATTGATACAATGTAGGGAAAGTTATTGCATGATTTATGCTTTGATGAATAATAAAGCATAAAATATGTTATTTTTATCTTTAGAGAAAGTATTGTATTTTAAAAAAAAATTGAAAAAAATTACAAATTAGAAAAAAAATTACAAACTAGAAATAAATCTACAAATAACTTTTAGCATTTTTATGAATCCTTTTGAGTTTTCTACAATTAAAAAATTGGAAATTTCTTTCAGATATGCTTTATATCGGACAATAGTGTTACAACTGTAGAATATTCTTCTGATGGCAAAATGCTCACTGATGATGCACGAACAGCCTCGTCATCTAGTCATATATACATCATAGACATACATACGCTAGCTATATGAATGATAAGTCACATTAAAATAATTATAAAAAATGGATATAGTTTTTTTTCCCAAGTCTTGATTTTTGTCAAAGCGTTATGATCCAACGGTACTTTGAATTACCACATCAAATAATTAGCCGTAATTAACAAAAAGAAAGTAAATATTTTAATTTTAGTGTATATATCTTCTAATGTATCATATTAATGCAAGGGGAAAAAAGTTTGAGGAGATCGATTTTTAAATTCATAATTAAGGATATAAAGAGTTAATCAAGTGGTGGTCTAAAACAACTTCTCTTTTTGTTGACGTTTTCCTGATTTGTTCCCGAACATATAATTTTTCCTACAAAGAGAAAAGTAGTGTAAACAGGCGTTAACTAATTTCTAATTGAATTATAAATTTCTGCATCCAAAAATTAATGGATTTTCTATGAACTGATCCCGGTCGAACTCTGACTGCAACCGCTTTCTAAATTAAAAATTTACTCAAAAGCTTTTTCCATCGTAATATTTGTTTTAACGATATAGCTGCAGATGTATGTGTGTGTATCCAACTGCGGATGATGTTCGTAGTTACCAGCGTTATCGTCTGTTTGGCCTTTGGTGAGAAAATGCTACATCACATTTATTTAAAAATTTTAAAATCAATGATTGCGTAAATAGTTTTGGTTATTTCTGTGTTTTTGCATACATTATAAAATTGCAGTGCTTAAAAAAATATTCTCGTACGTTATAAAATACTTTCACGAAAACATACCTGTCCATTATATGAGGTATCTGCATAGTCCATCCAAAAGAACTCAGCACCACTAAGCATCTTATTATCTTTTGTTTTGTCAAAGAAAATGGCACTAAATGTCTCTTGAAATATGTCTATAGAGCATTTTCCCGTAAAAGAATCTATAATGTATTGAACACCTAAAAAATATCACCTGTGATTACTTATTACAGTAATTAAAGTAAATATCAACTTCATTTACACTGCTACATGAAAGCATGTATAACTGGTACTACATTGTAAAAGAAATCCGTAAAAATACAGGAAATTTTCCGTAAAATTTTATACAATAGTTTAATTTTCCAAAAAACAAAAAGTAGAATTTCCCTAATTAACATTTTGAGATTACAAATCCTTAAAAATATAGAAAATTTTCCGTAACTTTTACGGAGTATTGCTGCACTGGTTTCAAAACACTACAATTTCCGTAATTGACGATTAGAGGTTTGCGCGCTGTGTTTGGAATGCGGAGCATATGATTGTTGTATACTTCTTTTACATCGTAAATATTGCCATTGAAACGCCAATATTACACAAATATTGGCTTTATATTAGAAATAATCCCGCCGAACCCCAATATTATCAAATATCGGCTCTCCATTGCTAACATTTTTAATGAAACGAAAAAATTACAAAAACATTTGATTTTAATTAGATATAAATCAAGAGAAACGCCATTATTGGAACCACATTGAAAATATTTGCAATAATACACCAATACTGGCTAAATTTTGGCTTAAAATTGGAAATCTTATAATATTTTTTCTTGGCTCTATTAATAAATTTATAATGGTTGATCACTATAATGGTATTTCTTTAATTGTACTTTTATGAATTTTGTCAAAATTAAAAATTACTGAGCTACTGTAGGTTTTTATATCAAAATATTGCTCGATTAGCGCTAATTAGCTCGTCTGTATATAAAATCATACTTCAAAAATAAAAACAGAATTAAAATTTAAATTTCGAAAACTGTAAAACTTACAATATTTATTCAATAAGCAAAATCAGAAATTTGAGAAAAATTAATATAGTGGGAAAATGTATTTTTCCGTGTGCTATAATGGAGTTCAACTGTATCAGTCAGTACCCATATGCCTATTAATAATTTTTCTTCATTCTTTTGGAATGCAAGATTAATATATCATTACGGATACACAATATCTGTATATTTAATAAATTACTACGATTCATTTAAATAATTTTTAAATCCATGTCTCAATTCAAATTTCGCTCTCATTTCATATTATGAGTCAAATATGATCATGAGGAAAACGTTCTCAGGCTAACATGCACTTCAAATAGAATAGCTTGCTGGGTATGTGTTTATTCCAGTAGAAATTTACTACATCAAGCAGTAAAATAGGATTCAACAACCAATCGCATTTTAAAATAAATACATTTAATCGCATTTAACAGTAAATCGTATTTAGTAAAATTATTCTAGATGATTATGATATCTGAATAATTCGTATTTCCGTATTTTTTTTAACAACTAGAAACCTTACGATATAACGATGACGCTGAATAATAATGACCGACGCCAACGAAAAAGGCTGTAGCACTATTTTTCACGTTAGATTTCTAGAATCAAGTGATGCTCTTTACGTGTGCCTGCATTTCTTCATTTGAGCATCACGTGATTCAAGCGGTCAGCAAAAAGAGACACATGTAACGCACTGCGGCAGCCTGTCTTTTTCGTTGGTATTGATAATGGCATTAAAATATTTTTTTTTTACTTTATATATATCTTCAACACATTGAGGGCGGGTGGTTTTCATCTTTTAACCTGGAAGCCCCGCCTAAAGGCTTTATATTTGCATTTTACATTATTTAACAAAAGGATTTTATCTGTTCTTGTTATACTACAAATAAACGTATAACGTAATGGTATTGTTTCTATTCGACGTATTTAAATAAATAGTACTCTAATTGTAAAAATGCAATTTTTGTGTATGTTTTATGAGAAATAACGTAACACATTAAATGCAAAAAAGGCCCACCCGTCAGCGGAATTACATATGTCCAAAAAAAAAACGTCAATTCGCATCTCCCGTCCTCAATCTGTTAAACTGTGAAGATCCAATCACTTTTGCAGACAAAAAACATTCTTTATAAGTGGTAACGCAACATTCTTTAAGCAATATTCTTTACGTCTCCTTACAATGTTACCAGTAACTTAATGCTCATTTCTGTCTTATACAAAAAAGCTGCTATGTGCATTTAATGATATTTTAGAAAATAATTTTATTGGGATTTATAATGGTATGAAAAATTACTTTAAGCAACACGAGTGCATACACAAAAACTTTTAAATTCAAATGATAAATAAATACCATTCATATACTTTTGGTATTTCTAAGGTTAAAAGATGTAGTAATCGGTTTTTTTATAAACACACAAAAGAAAATAACAATGCATCGGTTGTAAAATCTTTAAAGTATTAAATAGTCACATATTTGAAAATCCATATTCTAATTCAAATATACTTTAAAAATACAAACAATGTATGGAAATAAAAATAGTGTAGTACAGTATATAACATTTTATACCACATATAAAGAAAATAAATATTTTCACATAAAATACTGTAATTACATATGCGATAACAAATAAATATTAATTTATACAGCTTACCAAAACGTTATCAGTTTCCTTTTTACAAGACGCACTGTATATAAGGATGTAGTACAATAAACTACAATAAATTGTGCTCATCTATTTTGTAATTATTTTGCAACAGTGAGTTTTGTCAGCAATAATGCATAACACTTGTCATAATTTAATTTGAAGAGATGTTTGGCAATTTTTACACAATTATTTATTTTAAAGAAAAGGTAAATGTTTTGTCATACGAAATAATCAAAAATTAAAAAAATATACACAGTGTTTGAAATTATTAACGATATACTTAAGATGGTTACAAGTAACACTTACCGAATTTAAAATCTGAGTCAGTAGCAGAGCAGAAATAAAAAATATGATATTACTCGTGATAATTTGAAAAATCTGAACTGTCCTATGTGCAGGAGTATGGTTTTTACATACAGTTTACAAATGATTTGTAAGCCTTTTATTACCAAAAAATGCAGAAGAGACGAAATGTTTGTCAAAATGTTTTTTTGAATTCACGTGTGTCCATAAATCATATTTTTAGAGGATATAGGTCGTTTCCCAAATCATCCTTTAACCCTTTGTATCACCGTGTTGCAGATCTGCAACATACCCAAAACGTTATTGTTATTTCAACAGTAAATTTCAAAATACGATTTTGTTGATTGTTGCTATTCTATTACACTACCATTAACATAATTATTGCATTAAATCCGCAACAAATGTCTATACGGATTTTTTTTTCGCGCCAAAGTTTGATTTATCGCTTGAACTGCTACACGTGATTTTTGCTGAATTAAGCTTTGAAATACAGAGGTTAAAAAAAAGGCTGCAGACGTCTACAAGTATATTGTTTTCAAAGGTGAGTTTAAATTCTTTATTTAAAGACCATTTTCGAGCTAGGAAATTTATAATATGTATAAGATAAACGTAAACATCTGTTTGTTACAAATCTGCGACAACGCGCCATATCTTCTCTTGCAATGGATTTTTTAAAATATCAAAAGATCATCGAAAATATCTTCTAATGGTTATTTAAGTTGCATTTTTTTCAGAAGAGCAAAATTATTGAAAAGGGGAAATATTAGTCTGTATTTATATTTAAATGCTATAGGGTAAGTTAGGGATCTCCCCCACTCCCACCCCCTCTGTAAAATTAACACCAAGTCCAAAGCTAGCAAGAAAGGGAAAGGTCTCGTAGTAGAAAAAAGAATTCAACAGAAAAAGCACAGAGCGCCTACTCAACATATTCCACCAAAACAAGTGCGCCTAGACGAAATTGGGACTGACCATAGTAGGCAGAAAAAAGAATACGTTGTAAATACCCCGATTGTAAAAACTTTAATCAAACTGTTTGTGAGAAATGTGGTGTGGGACTTTGCTACAACAAAACTAACAATTGTTTCAAAAATTTTCGTGCAAATTAAAATTTTAAATATTTTCAGTTTTTGTGCCATTTGGCAAGATGTTGCAGATATGCAACAAACCCTTTTTTCCAAATAAAATTTTATTTTTCTGTTCGGAATTTTTTTTAATTATTTTTTTCATGCTTAAAATGAGGCATTTTAATATCGTGTAAGAATTTTTCAAATCGGGGTTGTTGAGTTACAAAGGGTTAAAATTGCAATACTACATCACAATTTTCGATGATGTTCTGCGTTGTTTTCGGTTCCAATTTAAAAAAAATAGATGTATTTTGGATTCAACGTTGTAAACAAAAACGGAATAAAATACGGAAATGCTACTGGCAAACGAGACGCCAGTACTGTTTCCGTATTTTAACGGAACTTTTTCCCGGTAAATTACAGAAACATTTCCGTTTTTTGGCATTTACGGGGGAAAACGTCCGTTAAAATACGGAATAATACTGGCGTCTCGATTGCCAGTAGTTTTTCCTTATTTTAGTCCATTTTTTTTTACAGTGAAGGCTTCGTCAAAGTGCAGGAATTACGGATTTTTATGATAGAAGGCGCTACTGAATGCCAGTCGAAAACAAATTTTCTTTGGCGTAAAACATAAATCATTACGAGGAATTGCACATTCATCGCCACACGAAAAATGATCTCTCAACGTTTTTAATATACGCAATGAGAACCTCATTGGCCTACAGATGCATGTCATTGAAAATTTGCTTAGGAACACATGCTATTTTACCACAGAAATGACGTTACTTTACATATGGGTCATTTTCACGGAAAATTATTTTACCTATTTTATCTATAAATAAACGAAGAGAAGAAACGAAAATAGGCATTTTATTTGGAATTGTACTTTTTAATTGTACATTATAAAATCAGCTTATAGTCTTTATACAGAAATTGTATCAAAACTTTCTCTATGAACACCTATTCTCACAAAATATTTTGACTATTTTGTAAATTTTACTTTGCGATACTACGCAGAAAGTCATTCGTTGAAGTAGTTTAGGAATTATTCAGATGTAAAATTTTGAGCTCATTATGTAAATTTAAACTTTTTACTTGCAAATCAAGCTACAAGGCTGAAATTTTAAGCATAACTGCAAAACTACTTGGCGGAATGAAATGAATTTTTGGATTTGCTCATATGAAGCCTTCTACAAAGCGATTCCTATTAAAATTTTTATAAGTTACAATACATCCCGTATATTATTTTAACAATTTACATAACATAAAGCTAATATTTGAAAAATTGCTGCATGGTAACCTATAAAAATTTTAGCAGAAATAAATTTGTAAAAGATTGAAATATGATAACGGAAATTTTCATTTCATTTCGCCATGCGGTTTTTGCCTTATGCTTAAAAAGCTAGCCACATTACAGCTTGTTTTGCAAATAAAAGAAATTGAATTTAACTTTGGGAATTCAAAACTTTACATCTGCTTAATGACAAAACTACTTCACTGCATGACTCCCCTCAAAGACAATTTACTAACGAACCAAAGATGGTGATGTCGAAAGTTGGTGTTCGTATTGAAAATTTCAAATTTTGATGCAATTTCACTATAAAGACGGCCTCCTAAGCTTATATTTTTAAGAAAATCATTTCAAGAAGCAATAATTTCCAATAGAATGGCTATTTTGGTTTTCTTCGCGTCTATTTCCTGGTAAAATAGATGGGAAGTTCCTGCTTTTCTTAATCAGAGTACATATTTAGCGCTAAATTTTATGAAAGATAATTCTTCAAATTAAGGGCAAATTTTATTTTTATATTGCTTTGAATTTATTTCACACCATGCCAGTATTTTTGCAGATCGTGAGAAATGTGCTATTCAAATTGCGTTTTTACATTACGTAAACGTTCGTAACAATGATGTCCATTTAAATGATGTCCACAGACCTGACATTTCTTTTTCGTAAATTATTTGTAACACACTGAATTATAAACAGAATTAACTTAACGTAATTAATATAACGTGTTGTTCCATTTAATTTTATTATTTTATAATCATTACCTAGCCAACTCATTTTAAAATTTTACATTAAAAATTAAAATTTTTAATAAATTTTAATAAATATTTATATTTTTCTTTAATTTTCTTTATCTAAATACATAGTATTTCAAAACATTTAGCTTTATCTTCTAAAACTGATAACCTTCCAAATTTCCAAAAGAATCATAAATTTTTATTTATCTCCTTTTTAGATGTCAATAAACAGCCGCAAAATATTATTTTTAAAGAACGAAAAAGAGAAAAAAGAAGAAATAAAAGCTATTATATTTGTTCTAATGTTGTTAGAAAAAGATATAAAGTATTCAAGTTGTAAATCCCCCAAGAATATATATACTTAATCCATTTTATTTTTCATGTGAAATATCAAACTTATTGATTGAATCAAGTAACAAATTTAATGACAGAACAACTGAATCCAAAAGCTCCATGATGTAGTTGTCATTAAAAAAAATTGAATATATTGCCCCTGGCGAAAAGATGAAATTAAAGAAAATACTCAGTCACTTTTTTCTCTGACATTTAACTGGAAAGCGCCTTACGGTAGAATGAAAAGGTACTCACTTCCACTAAGCTACATGATATTATTTTTTTATCCTCTTTCTTACCTGAATTATAGTCGTGGATTATTGACTTGGATTGGGCAGTGGCTTTTATGTTACTATCTGGTTCCAAAATGTCATTAAAATCTATCCGAGCAATTTTATCATTATAATCGTAGTATACCTACAAAAAATAAACATTTTGAAATGGTTTAATATGGTAGACATACATTTAAGCTATTATATTAACAAGGTCTTTAAAAATTATTATACATTATTTGAGTTAAATACTTACATAACATTGATATGTAGTATTTTGTCAATATAATCCCAGTACAGTGTAAAAAAATCTATGAAAAATAGGAAAATTTACTGGCAGAAAAGTTGCCATCATAACTCCGTTTTTAACACGTTCCAACATAGTTGAAAAGTGTTTATAAATTCGGTTTGTCTGTCTACCGTCTATATGCCGTCTGTCTGTCCATGTTTTAACTCTCGCAAATATACTTGGAGTGCCATGGCATTCTAATATGTTATTGAATTTTACTATACTATGTTCCGTATTGAAAATGAAATGTTTAGCATTTATAGTTCTTTTATAGGAATGGACAAAAGAATTCCATTATATTATTGTCTATGGTATAAAATCGTTTGCAGTGCATTTTACTTATGTTACAATATTAAAACCTAATAAGATTTATATACATAGTTGAGATGGACTACAACATGATTTCTCAGGAGTATAGTATAAGTTACATTTATAATTTGTTTAAGGGGACTCATAAAAGGATTAAATTACATTTTCTTCTATGGGGGGAAATCGTTTACTGTGCATTTGACTGATGTTATGATACTTCAAAAACAACGAAATCACTCAAGTGCACGGCAGGTTTTCTATAGATTATAGAATGAACAGCAAATATCGTTCATTTACAGCGACACACAACATAATTCGGTTAAAGTACCGACTAATATCGATAACTGGTAGAAGTGCATTATCCTCTCTGTTATGCATTTTCCCGTTCTTCCAAACAGGAAATTTCCTTTTATACAAATAAATGTGAGACATAGATCAATAGTTAAACAAAAAATCCAAATAGCAATTACATGTACTGATGGATATTTATACGCAACAGATATAAGATATTATCAAACTTTTTTTAAAAAACTTGGCTTTCCCCGAATTTTTACTTCGGCACTCGCCAGTAGTGGATGAATGCTTCATCTCCTAACCAAATGGTCACATACTGACTGGTTATAGAAAATAAATTAAGAAATATCAACAGGAATTTTTCCGTTTTCTCTCAATTTTAAAGGAACAATTCCGTTTGTCTGTCTTGTAAAGAACATTTTGATATTTTACATTGAATGAGTACGGTTAAAAAGGAAATTTTATATTTAATCCATGTAAATTTACTACTTTCAATAAAAATAGAAATATTTCATTATAAGACCCATAAAATTGCCTGTACGTATGCAGAATGTTTTTTAGAGTATCTACCTAAAAAAAAAACATTTTATTTTTGTACTGAAATAGGTAATATAATAGACATATGTTTAAGCTATGACATTAAGAATTCTCTGAAGATTATTAAACATTATTGGAGCTAAATATAGGAAAATGAGAGTTATTTCTATATGTAAAGATATACATGTTGACCAAAGGGTTATCCATAAATCTAATCAAAATTCCCTTATTATAAATTTAATTAAAAAAGTTAATACAAACTATTTCTATAAGTATTTTAAGTATAACAGAAAATAAAAATAATTAAAAGCCATAGTTATTGTACTGATTTTGAAAAATCATAACTGTCGGTCAACGTAATTAACGAAGACAATGCGTTATCCTCCATCATAAAAAAATAATATTTATGGAAATGTTTTCTGATTAATCTTAGCAACAGGACATATTTCGTGAGCGTGGTATATCTTAGAGTCTTATCAAACTCGGAACGCAGGTGAAACTTTAAGCTATATGCATGAACCTTTTATTGATACACGCAGACATAAATCACGTTATAAAGATTTGTTATGCGTCTCATAATATAATTCATATAACCAGGTAAATTTCCTATCAGATTGGGCAGGGAGTGCAATACTTTAAAACCTAAGACATCTACCTTTATTTTCCACCATCTGCTATTACACTACTCGTCCGCAACTTGTAGCTGCAAAAGTAAAACATTTCCCATGCTTAATGGAAAAAAGTTGCAATTTATGATTCCTACATTTTACTGCTATCACATTGCTGCTAACACTTACTGCCTTATCACATTGCATTTTTCAAGCAATAGCTGCAGGCAAGCAAGGAGAGTTTCCGAGGTCGGGAAAACACAAGGAAGCGAACGTTTATATATCGATAGATGATATAAATATATAAAAGTCATAAATTGCATTAACCCGGGGGTATCTTAAGAAAATAACCCTTAAAGTTTGAAACAGTGTATAATTGGATAAATTACTTCTTTTAGAAAGCGGTTCAGTAGCATGGTTCCCAGTGCGCCAGAATTCTTAATTTTAACTTTGAGTTCGAATCTTAGTCATACTCTTCTTTTTCAGAGTCTTATTTTTCGCAGTGAAAACGTTTATCAAATATTTTAGAACCACAATTATGTCACTAAAATATCTATAATAATTGGCAATTACGAAATATGTGCATAAAATGTATGTTTGGTTGCATATAAGTACAGTTTTGATTATGAAATTTTGCTTGTTTAAATATTTCACGAAGAGTAAAAGAAAAAAAAAGTAGACAATTTGTATTTCTGTTGAGGATTTCTGCGGAGGAGACAATTTGTATTTCTGTTGTTTTTAAGGGCCATTTAAAAGAATTTACAGTTATTTAAACGAAAATTTTCATAGAGAAATAAATTAAAGTACGTGATATAATCGATAACATACTATTTTAATTTTGTTTCATTATCAAAATATTTCAAAATGTCATGATTTAAATAATATACACTGCTCAAAACAATTAAAGGATATTGCAGTTTTAGGTGGATTTTGTATCTGGTAAACTGTTTAGCTGATTGATACATGGTCGACAGACATAGTACGTTATATGAGAATAAATTACACATGTTTGGCAGAAAAAAATGCATTTTATTGCGCATTTGTGTACTAAAGGAAAAAAACACAATTTGTGCATATGAGAAAAAAAGAATAAGAAAAGGTGTTTTCTTCAAAGAAAATCATTTTCAGTAGGGGGTATGGTTTCCACGGGCGGCCAGCAACGTTGAACACCTTTGAGGCATGGACTTAATGAGGCTATTAATGACGAGTTGGGGTATTCTGCCCCACTCTTCCAGAAGAGCTCTTTCCAGTTCTTGGAGAGTTTGTGGGGGTTGTTGGCGGCCAGAAACTCGTCTTCCTAGAGCGTCCCAAACGTGCTCGATTGGATTCATGTCTGGAGAACACGCTGGTTATTCCATTCGAACGATTCCTTCCTCGAAAAGGAAATCCTCCACCAGGTTTGCACGATGTGGCCTGCAGTTATCGTCCATTAAAATGAAGTTATCTCCGATTGCTGCAGCGTAAGGGACTACAATAGGTCTGAGGATCTCATCCCTATATCGGCGACCAGTCAGAGCTCCATCTCGAATGATGTAGAGGTCAGGGCGCCCGTCAATGGAGATGCCACCATACACCAACACTCATCCACCGCCAAATCTGACACTTTCGTGCACGAACGCAGGATTATTCCTACTGCCACGGTCCCTCTAGATGAAAATACGCCTATTATCCGGATGCACAGAAAAACGGGACTCGTCAGAAAACAGAATATTGCTCCATTCATTTCTCCTCCAGTTGACATGCTCGGTTGCCCACTCCCTGCGGTCACGACGATGCCTTGATGTTAATCTAACACATACCATCGGTCGCCGAGCATATAGACCTACAGCATGGAGCCGGTTTCGGACAGTCTGAGTTGAAATCGTGGTGCCTGTAGCCGAGCGAAGGTGTTGTTGGAGAAGAGTAGCGTTCATGGTTCGGTGTCTCCGAGCTGTTAACGCTAAATACCGATCTTCATTGGGCGTTGTTGCCCGTCTACGACCTTACCCTGGTCTTCGGCCTGCACATCCACTCTCCAAAAAACGGTTCCAGATCCTGGAAATGACACTTTGTGACACTCCAATGGCTTGCGCTACTTCGGCTTGAGTTTGGCCCCCTTCTAACCTACCAACAATTCTCAAAGCTTCTGAATCTGTCAAATAACTTCGCTGAGACATCGTACTCATCGAAACAAAGCAATCACTGAATGCCGATCATCCTTGTCTTCATCCTCTTTTATCCAGTTGAAAGTCAAATTTCATTCGCTGCCGCTGAAGCGGCGTTTTTGACGTCGAACTCAAAATTTGCATACTCCACAGTTTGAAAACCAGAAAAATTTGCATTTGTGATTCTCTTCTTCTATTTTCGGCAAAAAAAAATTTCGTTTATATCTTTATTTTATATAAAACTTCAAATATCCTTTAATTGTTTTGAGCAGTGTACATTCTTTTAAATTTTTAATATAATTTTTTAAAACTCATATTCACGGTTTTGTAGTTACTTTTCTACGTAATGGCTATTTTTAGCAATTCATCATCTTTTACAACTTTTTTCTTAAGTACATAGAAAGTTATTATAATTCGAAACACAAGAATCTGAGATTTGGAAAATTGAAAAAATTAAAAGCTAGTTGTTGAAACAAACATATATTTTCAAATATTATTATGATAATAGAATATTTACAATTTAAAGAATTAAAAAAAACAGCATGTTATAATTTTATGTAACTTGTTTTAATTTATTTCACTGTGAAAAGAATTAGTTTATTTATATAAATAATAGTAAATAAACTTTAAAAACAGCAAACGTTTTGTGGTCCATAAAAGTACCAATTGCCTATTTTTTTAAATATGTATTTATTTATTTACTTAATCTTTTTTTTTTTAATATAACGAGCAAATTTTCATAGTTTAAACTGTATTTATATGCAGAAAAAAATCAAGAAAAAAACAACAGCAACTTAATCAACAAAAAGCATTAAAAATTAAAAATAATTTGAATTCCTAAAAATAACTATTACGTACACAGTTATTCTAATTACAAAATCAGCAATCCAAGAGTTTTAAAAAAATTGCATTAAAAATCTTAAAACATATTTTTAAAAAAACTTGAATTTTTTTTTTTAATGTTTGGATAATTAAACAAAATTAAAATAATATATTACAGATTTATATTACGTATTTTATTTTATCTCCCAGTGAAAAGTGTAAGATTATTCATTTAAAAAGCTGTAAATAATTTTAAATCACAGCAAAAATTTATGGTTATAAAAATACAAATAGTCTACTGTTTTTCTTTTATAATTAAATTTTTAAGCACGTAAAATCTAATAGTTAAAAGAGTACTTATATGCTACAGAACATATACTTAATTTATTTTTACGTGATTGATTATACTTATTTTTACAATTGTTGTTCGAAAACTATAAACACTTTAGCTGCGAAAAATATGTGTTTGACTTTAAACTCTAAGAAAAAAAATCAGTAAACCAGCGAACTACCAAACATGCCAAAGAAAATAGTTTATCCGATTATAAATTGTTACATAAACTTTGAACATTTTATATCCGCAAGACCGACTGGGTATAGCACTTTATGGCATTCATATATTTATATGCTAATTCTACTCTATGGATACACAAACGTTCATCACATTTTTTATTTTCGACTTTGGAACCTCTCCTTGAAAGATTCCCGTCAAAGTTAAAGTTTCACTGATACAACGTATGCTCTAGCACTTTAACAGACAAAAAATCTCAAGACGTTCCTCATAATCGCCCCACAACGTCTAATACTTATCCGTATACCAGTCGTGGAAAAAAAAAGTAAACACCCCCTACTAACTCAACAACAAATGATCGTAGAAGAAAGTTACTGGTATCGAACGATTAGAAATAAAGTCTACTTTTAAACAATGTGTATAAAATTTGCTTAGAGGGCCATCTACATATTAAAACGAACCATAACTTTGTTTTTCTCAATAGCAATACAAAATTCTGACAGCATAAATGAACTCTACACCCTTCAATTAGCCTAAAAGCAAATTTTTATGCAATTCGTACCATAAGTTTCCGAGAAATTAATTATTTTAAAACGTATTTTAAGGGCTGTATCCAAATTGAAGTTCAGTACTCGATTGTTAACCGAAAGAGATCTCTTGATCAAGGCACCTACAACACCACTCAAGCAGTCAATGAAGCCTGTTAGATAACAGGACAGCAGAAGAAATTTCAAAATATCTACTCACTTCTGTCATAGACGGTCCCTTAAGCGATCATTTTACCGTTTTTTAAGCATAATTTGAAAACTATTTGGAATATTAATTTCGTAATTCATAATTCATATCATAAAATTATAAAAATTGCAAATTCAGAGTATTTATGTTTGGGCACATTCGTATTATTGCTACACAAAAAATTAGCACATTAGGAGCATAATTTCAGGCGATATAAAGTGAAATAAATAAAAAAATCATCAGAATGGCGTTAAACCAGTAGATGTTTAGGTAGACATTATTTTAATTTTTATAGCTAATATGAATCTATGTAAATTATATTTCGTGATTTCATTAAGAGCATAGAGCTGGCGTAGCCACTCGGTGTGTTGCAATCGCATTGCATTGATCTTTTGATTTATGGGGGGGGGGGGGGATAAGTCTAATTTAATTCTATATTTAGTAATTAATTTTATTAAATTTCTTATCATAAGCAAGAAATCATGTTTGCAATGTAATTGAATTAAAATTACGAAAATTAAATTTGTAAGTTACGTGGTTTTCTTGCAGTTGTAGTAGAATGTTTTTTAACACTTTCGAACATAGTTCAAAAGAGTTTATGAATTCGGTTTCCCTGGCCGTCTGTCTGTCTCCCCACGTTCTAACTCTCGTAAATAGACTCCGTATACTCATTTAATTGATATACGTTAATCATGTTTACCATGGTATGATCGGTATTGAAAATGACGTGTGTAGCATTAATAGTCGTAGTTCATTTATAGGGGCAACCAAAAGAACTCTGTAACATTACAGTCAATGGAAAAAATCGTTCGCAATGTATTTTAATGCCATTAGGATATTTAAAATGTATTGAAATTGATATAAATCACTGAAGTTCCCTACAAGATGCTTTCTATAAAATACGGTGTTCATAGCATTTATCGTAAGTTCACAGAGACACACAAAAGAATTCGGTTACAGTACTATATTTGTGCAATAATTTATGGAAGTGCATTTTCAATATCTGTATACGCTTTTAAATTTAACTAATTTTTTCCATGTTACTCGTTGTGTAAAAATTCTATAGATCGTAAACAGTACTCAGGGCTCGCAGCGTTCCTAAAATTTTCATGCGTTGCTACCACTATTTTAAAACGATAATCTTAATTCGATAATCCCATTATAGATGTCTAATGAATCTCCTACGTAGAATTTTTATTTAAAAGACTGGTAGCAAAGTGCGAAAATTTTAGGAACGCTGCGAGCCCTGAGTACTGCACAGAAGAATTCAGGTGCATTTCTCCTTATTAGCGGAAATTTCTGAAGAAAAATTTTCAACTGTGGTATGTATTTCCTCACTGAACTATTTTTTTCATATATTTAGTTTATAGATAAAACTCATATACAGGGTTTTCATCATATACAGGGCTGCACGAAAATAATTCAAATAATTTTCCGGCAGTAGATGGGAATTACTGAAATTTCGTTTTCAAATGTTTTATGCGTTTTCTAACGATGAAGCTTTGTTGCATTTTTCTGAATGTGTTGGAAAATGTTTTTTAATCTATGCTTGACACATGATTTTTCTTTCTTGTTTAAGAAAATGGCGACATACCGGTAATAAAATTGCATTGTTTGCAATGTTTATTCCCTTTTCTGATTCCTCTGAGCGGATTCGGCAGGTCCAGGTGAGTATCGTCAAGTTCTTCAGTGACGTTTGCTATGGTTTTGACAAAGACTTTTAATCTGAGCATATAACCGTATACGTATGTTTAGAATCCATGTTTAAAACTTCATGTTGAAAATTCTGTTTTCTATTCCATTGATTTACACTTAAAACAAATTTCTAAGATGTTATTTCATAGGGACCTATAATGTTAAAATCTTAGCTTTTTGATAATAATTTTAATAAATGTGGAAGTAAATCATATGAATATTCTTTAAATTACATTTATTTACAAGAGTATTTACATCTTACAAGAGAATGTACTTTACAATTCATTAAATCAATTTATTGAAATGAATCAAAATTAGATATTTGTTCACCATTTCGAATAGCATACAATATCCCTTTATTTACTCGTTTATTTCACAAAAATGGAATAATTTAATTGCCATCTTTATACAAACTAGTTTAAAAATTACAAAAAATATGTCTTGCAATCTAATTCAAATGTTTGAATTCCGAGAGCGTATATGATATCCTCAGGTCCATGTAGATATAGCTAATGTTAGTTTCATTATGCTGTGTTTCATATTCTAAGAGGAGTAGTTGTGCAAGACAAACAGACAACCAGATTTTAATATAATAGTAGATTTTAATATAATAGTATCTGGATTTGACTTAAGTAATATATGTCCCTTTTCGCCAACCAAATAATATGTACGGGAATCAGAGCATGGCAATTTGGATGTTCAGAAACTAAACATTATTTAACTGTTTTGAAGAAAATATAGTACTATACATACGTATCACGTATGTTATTTAACTGTTTTTAAGAAAATTTTAAAAAGATTGTAGTTTATAAAACAGCTATAACATTATATATAAGCATCATGTATGTTTAATATTAAAACATATAGTCCAGAAAGAAAACCACCATGTTTATGATTACTTAACAAGAAAACTTCATAAATGTACAATAAAATTCTTTTCAAATAAACGTTTCGTTGATTGTCACATACAAGAACTTTAAGTAAAACATTTTATTACCTCTAAAATATCCTTTTCTTATTTAATAGTCGCACTGCTTAAAATAAAACGTGACAAAAATCGAATAAAAGTCCTTAGAAATAACTTATCACGTAACAGCTAACGAACTGACTATAGATAAAAATGAAATGTTAGTTCAAGCAAATAAAATTTATCTATTCTTTCTTTTAGTGGTAAAAATTATTTTATTAAACTATGCTTCTTTCAGGTAAGAAAGGAAAATATTTTTATGGATTTTTGGACATTTTTGAGCTATAAAGAATGATTAAAAAAAAGATTGGATAATTTTGAAGAGGTGGAAGGGCACACCAAAACTAACATTTTTTGTATTTGAAAACAGGCTCGTAATCCAATTTTTCACTTAAAAATATAGGGTGTCTCACTCCATTACGAACCGTTTTCGTTTATTTCATTAACTAAAATAATGATAATTAAAAGTAACTTTCAACAGACAAAGTGTGAGAAATGTAATGGTAAGTAGGGCCCGATTAACTTCTGAAATTAGGGTTAAGCAAGGTATAGTTAAAAATATAGGGTGTCTCACTCCATTACAAACCACTTTCGTTTATTTCAAAACTAAAATACAGATAATAATACATACTGGACAATTGCACCATTAAATATAATAAATAAAGACACAATCTTGCTTAATGGTACACAAAACACGGACTTTAATAAGCTAAAAGTTAATTTCTACGTTTCGAGCTGTTTCTACAGCCGTTTTCAGCAAAATATAATGGTAAAAAGGCTCAAATTTCAGAGACGAAAGCTTCCTGTGCAAGAGATAATTAGTCGAAACTTGACCAATGATTTGAATAAAAAAAATGTTGTGTTGCCATCTAGTGAAAATAAATAATTATTAATGAACTGAGATCAAATGAATGAAAAAGGTCGATTTAAGAAACCACGAGTGCCGCTATCTACACATGAGGGGCAAAACCATGTTCAACAGAATTTTCATTCAAGTTCTGGCAACATAATACAAGTTTAGGTTGAAATATTGTAAATAGATGTAGAATTATGACTTTATGATATTATGCCAGATTTTTTGGATATTATAGGATAAATTATCGTTACAAGGTTTATCTTCACAAGCAAAGATTTCAACTGATTCTCTAATTTTACTTTCAAAGGGGTTATTGCACGGAACTACAATTTTTGCTTCAGGAAAATTAATATGGCAGACTTCATCAGCTAAGTAGAACCTAGAAAGAGCTGTATTCTGTTTACGATGTTTAATGTCTCTGCGATGCTCCATAATCCTTAATGATAACTTACGTTTTGTCATTCCGATGTAGACTTTTTCAACATTATTAGACAAAGTGATAGGGATTTCATATATACCAGGTTTATGATCCCATGTACTTCTGAATTATCTTATCTGTATATTTTGCTGGAAAACCATGATCAAATGCAAGTTTCTGTATAAACTGTATTTCTTCATTTAATTGCTCATCTGAGCAAATCATAAATGCTCTTTTAATGAATGACTGAAATGCAGAGAGATTATATTGAAGGAGATTTATATTGAAAAGGTACGTTTGCTGAAAAAGGGATAACAGTGTTCAATGGGGTTATTGCACGGAACTATAATTTTTGCTTCAGCAAATTTAATATGGCAGACTTATGGAACTGCAATTTATCTGATTTAACTTATTTTCTTCAAGATATTAATAAATTAAGTAACTGTGTAAAATTCACCCTTGAAATCGAAGAAAATGCTTCACTTCCATTTTTAGATGTTCAAATTAATATATGCAGCTCTGGATTAAACTTTTCAGTTTATAAGAAACCTATTAAAGAAAATATTGTCATCCCTTTTGTGTACAATTAAGCAAGATTGTGTCTTTATTTATTAAAATAAAGATAATTAAAAGTAATTATTAAAGGTAAACATATATTAAGACAGACTTTAAATACAATTAAATACAATAAACCCAACTGGAGTGAAAAATTAGCCGGGGCCAGGAATCGAACCTGGGTCGACAGCATAACGTGCTGTTGCTCTACCGTTAAGCTACCCTGGCCGATGTCCTAGCCTGGCAATTTCTCACTAATAAACCAAGTTGGGGAACGTCACCGTCCATCTATCAGATAGCACAGGATGACGTGACAACGATGAATAAATTTCGCTTTCCATCGATCCACAATATATATTAATTCAACAGACATACTGTGAGAAATGTAATGATAACTAGGGCCCGATCAACCTCTGAATCTAGGTGAAGCAATGTATCATTTTGGACGCACTTTCATTCGGGAAAAGTGCTCTAAATGTTATATCCATGGAAACTGACTAATTCTACAAATATTATTCTCGGAACTGACTTCGCGGAGTTCACATATATTTAATTAAACAGGAATTTATGATGTCACCTGTATATACTTTAGATAGAGCACATTTATCGTATGTGTATGCTCTTGTATGTGCAGTTATTTGGGTGGTTTCTGTAACCTGTACAGTCGTGGGAAAAAAAGGAAACACCCCCTACTAACTCTGCAACAAATTATTGTAGAAGAACGTTACTAGTACCAAACGATTGGGAAAAAAAGTGTACTTTTAAATAATGTATGTAAAATTTGCTTAGGGGCCATCTACATATTAAAACAAACACAAACTTTGTTTTTTTTCAATAGCAATACCCAAGTTGGACACCATAAATAAATTCTACACTCTTCAATTACCCTAATTTCAAATTTTCATGAAATTCGAGTGATTTGTTTCTGAGAAATTAATTATTTTAAAATGTGCGTATTTTAGAGGCTGTATCCAAATTGAAGTTCAGTACTGGAATTTTGAAATGCTGCAGAATGATTATGTCACTTCTATTAAATTATTATTTCTTGCCAATATGACCATCTCACTCGGTTAATATGTTTCGAATATTGCAAAATGTTTCATTAAAATGAGTAAAATATATATATTTTTTTCAAATTATATGCTTTTCTGGACATCATAGACGCCCCCTTAAACCGCCATTTTGACCCTTTTTTTGCTCATAATTTGAAAACTATTTGGAAGAAAAATTTGAAATTCAGAATTTGTATGAAGCAGGACATAATAAATCTATCAAAAGAATTGGAGGTTGCAATTCATATTTTTTTCGAACATTAATTTCATAATATTTTTAATTAGAAATGGAATGTATTTATATTTGGGTTTTTTAGTATCATAATTAAACAAAAAAATTATCACATTAGGATTATAATTTCAGGCGATATTAATAAAAATATGAAAATGTAATTTAATATTAGAAGCTCTAAATTTTGAATGTTTATAATTCAAACAATTATCATCCAAATGACTTGAAATTTCATTTCTAGGTATAGTTTGAACCGAAGATTTAAATTATATTGTCAAAATTGGGTGTTGTCTTTGAAAAAAAAACAAATTTTGGTCTGGTTTTGATTTCTAGATGGCCCCCTAAGCAAATTTTATATACATCCTTTAAAAGTAGACTTTATTTCCAATTGTTTGGTACCCGTAATTTTGTTCTATTATAAGTAGTTGCAGAGTTAGTAGGGGGTATTTACATTTTTTTTTCCACGACTGTACATCAGGATGCCACATGATTTTTTTATGACCAAATTTCCAGATTAGGTAAGTTTCCTAAAGTAGTGTGATTATTCTTTTGCATTAGACAAACTTTCCCCTTCAAAAAAAAAAAAATAAAATAAAATAAAAATTGGAATTCCAGACCCCATCTTCTTGTAGTAATTTTGGGGACTCCCTTGAATTTTAGACGATAAACTCATGCTTCAGTTGTACTTTGAATCAGATCCTGACGATAACATGAAAAATAACGGAAGTGTACAAAAATTCGAAAAGTGAAAATGTATGAACTGTCAACTACATTCGAAAATATGGAGCATCTAGTTCAGCGCTTTTTGAATAAGGATGGTAGAAAATTTTAACATTTATAGTGATATCCTTAGATAACATACAAAGAAAGGCCAGTTTATTTTATATTTTGTTAAAATATATTCATTATAGTTACGGTTATGAACAAAAAATTCGAATTTGAATTCGAGTGAGACGCTGTATTTTCGACTGAAGAAATGAATTGTGAAGCCTGTTGCCGAAATGAAAATCGTATGTTGTAGTGTGCACTACAAACTCTTAAAGTTTGCACTCTAGTATGAACCACCATGAATATATTTTTACGATATTTAAATGAAAACTATATTGATTATGCAGAATGTTTTTTGTATTATTTTTACAAATGTTTAGGGTGATAATGCATCTCCTGACGAGGGACTTTTATATAAGAAATCAAGTAGAATTTTATTTATTCAGACAGAAATACAGATGTCTCACTTACAGCTAAAATCAGAATTTTGTTCATAAATTTACCAGTAATAAAGATATCGTAACGATATTTCCAATGAACATAGTTTGTTTTCTGTAAAATGTTTATACATTAGATGTACTGAAGATGCCCACAATTTACGTACAATGAATACTAAAGTAGACACTTCATAATTGATATTGTATCTGACAGTGTTGAGAAATAATAGTGTATATTTCTCTATTGTTAAAATTATAAGAATAATTTTCCAACAAAATGCCAGTTTAACTTTTCAGGCTTTGAATACATAGTTAATGTTAAAAAAGCAATATTTTTTATACTGGTAATATATATATTAGTACATTATGTTATGATTTAATGACATGTCAGTACATTTTTTAATAAATAAAATGTATTCATTAAAATGTTTATTGGTTTTTTAATATGTGAGTAATGGATTATTTTAGCTATCAAACCAGAGACATTTCTTTGTCCTACATCAAAATACTTAATTTAATAAAGTCTATTTCAAAGTTTTCCAACTGAATTAGTTTCTGTTTTTGAATGAAAATTAAACTAATACTCTTTTTCTTCTAAAATATCTTCATAATATTTTAAAATTTAATTTTAATATTTCTTTCCATTACATCTTATGAATTTTAAAACAAGAGTGTTAATAGGTCAGTAGGGGTCCGTAGTGTCGTGTTATTTGACAGAGGTTTTAATTTTTGCAGTTGAGACTAAATCTGGTTTGTATTTTTGCAGTTCAGAAATAGTATAAGAAATCTATATTGTTCCTTTTTATTTTGTGTAAGCAAAGAACTGGAAAACTAAAAACTGTATTTTTTTATTTATTGAAAAAATAATATGAACAGCGTATTTATTTTATCTCATGAGCATTAAATTTGTATTTTATAAATTATTTATTCAAATAATATTTTTAGTTTAAAAATTACATTTTTTGTGTCCGAGCATCCACTAAAACTAATATTATCATCCTAAGAATCATAGAATTTCTACAGATTCAAAATTCCTTTGAAACACTAATGAGTGTTACATTCTAAAAGTAATATTAATCAAAATTTGTTAACCTATTAAAGACGGAATTATTTTTTCTTTTTAAAATAAAAAAATTGCCTTTCGTACCACTTTTTTAGAAAAATACTATTTATCTTATTTTATAGCAGAGTTTCTCTCATTAAAGAAAGCGAAAATTTTTGTTATAAATTACTGGTATTCAAACAGCAAAAGTGTTGATAGCTATGCTGTGAACATATGGTAACGCTAGTCCTTAATGGGTTAAATTATATTGATTGTTATATTAGATTGAAGTTCATTTAAAAATGTCCCATAAATGAAAACCTGCTTTCAGGTTCATTACGACATTCTGTGTTTTTTACCTAAGGGATCTCCGGACTCTTAAAACTGGAAAAAATGAAAAAAAAAGGCCATTTTAAAATTTAACATCTATTTAAATATATATCTATATCTTTTTAAAACACAATTTTTATTTGAATGAAAAATATAAGTATGTTCTTTCACTTCATGTATTTAAATAAGTGCAAGATGCAGAATTAGCATTTACAGGGGACTACAAACTATTATACATTTGAGGAGCAGAAAATTGGTATAACAGCTTACGCGCAGGATTACGAAGTAAATTTTCTAACTGGAATGAAATTTTAGTATCTACTTATACTTCAGGTTATAATGAATATCCTGAACCTAAATAAATTTGTATTTAAAGCATTTTTATATTTTTAATACAAAGTTGTATTTAGCTAATGCAAAATTTTGAAAATTTCAACAGTATGATCAACTAAGAAAATATGTTTTTGAACAATAAAAAAGAAATTTTAGGTTCTGTTTAGTCTAACATGAAACATTTGCTTTGAAAGTTTCATGAAAAAATATTCAGAAGTTTTTAAGATATCGTGCGCGTTATGCCCAAAAACGTCATTTGAAGAAAAATGACTTCAAAGTATCTGAAACACTGCTTCAGCTATTGAGCGAGTATAATTCAAAAAGCCATACCTTCTGTTCTGATTTGAATTTCTAGGAAACAATTCTGTCAAAATGTTCAGCAAAGATAGAAGTTTAACACCGAAAAAAAATTTTTCAAAAATTTTGAAGCTTTAAGTGTCCTGAGCAGGGCTCCGGAGTCAGACCGATTTTTGAGCGAAAGAGTCGGAGTCGGATCTGTTAAAATTCCCGAAGCCGTAGTCGGAGTCGGATCTGTTGAAGTTCCCGGAGTCAGAGTCATCCATTTTACAACCAGACCTGAGGACTAGTAGTCGGAGTCGGAGTCAGACCCATTTTTGAGTGAAAAAGTCGGAGTCGCAGTCGTCCATTTTTCCACCGACTCCGCAGCCCAAGACCTGAGACCCCTTAATATAATACTGTGTTTATAAAAGTAGTGTGTCTTGACGTATATTGTTGTCCCTAAATGATTGCACCAAGAATTTCGTGCTACCCTACGATGGTAATAAACTTCTAATGTATTTGACGTACAGTCGTGGAAAAAAAAGGAAACACCCCCTACTAATTCCTCAACAAATCATCATAGAAGAAAGTTACTGGTACCGAACGATTGGAAATAAAGTCTACTTTTAAATGATGTATATAAAATTTTCTTAGGGGTCATCTACATATTAAAACGAATCCTAACTTCATTTTTTCAATGGCAATACCCAATTTTAACGAGATATTTCAAATCTTCGGTTCAAACTATGCCTAGACACCAAATTTCAAGTCATTTGAATGATAAGTTTTTGAATTATAAACATTCAAAATTTAGTGCTTCTAATGTTAAATTAGATTTTCACATTTTTATTTATATCTCCCGAAATTATGCTCCTAATGTGCTATTTTTTTTTTGGTAATAATACGAATATACCCAAACATAAATAAGCTGAATTTGCAATTTTTATAATTTTATGACATGAATTATGAATTATGAAATTAATATTCGAAAAAATTATGAATTGCAACCTACAGTTTTTTTGATGGATTTAGATTTATTAAGTCCTGCTTTATGGAAATTCAAAAATTTCACATTTTTCTTCAAAGTAGTCTTCAAATTATGCTTAAAAAATGGCAAAATGATGGTTTAAGGGGCCGTCTATGATGGAAGTGACTAGACATTTTGAAATTTATTCTGCCGTACTGTAATCTAACACGCTTCATTGACTCATTGAGTGGCGCTTAAGGTGCCTTGATCAAGGAAGCGGCTCTCTCGGTTAACAATCCAGTACGGAACTTCAATTTGGATACAGCCCTTAAAATACGCTCGTTTTAAAATAATTAATTTCTCGGAAACTTATGGCACGAATTGCATAAAAATGTGTTTATAGGCTAATTGAAAGGTGTAGAGTTCATTTATGCTGTCAAAATTGTGTACTGCTATTGAAAAAAACAAAGTTATGGTTCGTTTTAATATGTAGATGCCCTCTTAAACAAATTTTATATACATCATTTAAAAGTAGACTTTATTTCCAATCTTTCGGTACCAGTATCTTTCTTCTACGATAATTTGTTGAGGAGTTAGTAGGGGGTGTTTACTTTTTTTTCCACGACTGTACCTATTCAGCACACAAACATGTAGGAAATTTTACGTCAAACGTGGCAAATGAAATACGTTCGTACTATAACAAGTTTTATAAATATTCAGATCTTGATGCAATAGCTGTTGCAATCTTATGTCAAAATGCATAAATACAAAATTGATTAAGATTATATGAGGCTGTGAGTTTCAAAACTTGCCTCAAAAATCCTAATTTTAAAAAAGCTTTCCTTATAAATCTATGCTACTAGTAAATCTGTACCGAAAAAATACTACAATATAAAAAAAAACTAGTTTTATCTTGTATTTTTGCCATTGTAAAATCTTCGTTTACAATGTAAACCAATGAACGCAGTTGCATGTTTTTCGCAATTTCCCAAAATTTGATTTTCTGGATATCGGGAGTTTTGAAACCCACGTCCTCATATATATTAAATTCAGTAATACGGAAATAATATGACTCCATCTTATATAGTATGTAATCACCATAGCAACCTGGAATCATTACCTATCATGGAATATCATTGATTTAATTACGTATGATAGGATTTAACAGAATGAAGAAAACTTTTATTGATATCTTTTAAGTTTTGATTCGATTTTCCTAAAATTTGAAAGGACTCGACACAATTCTGCAACGATTATATACATTAAATTTCAAAACATTCGTTTGGGTAGTTTTTGCGCTGTTATATGCGGAAGGGCGGACAGACAGACGGACGGGCCAGACGACGACCTATATGTGCTACGGATTTATACAATTTAAAAAACCTAAAAATGTATTATTTATACCATATGAAATAATTTTAAATAATTTTAATACAAATCACAATTTACAGTTATGTTTGTTTATAGAAACTCGTTCCCTTTTGCGTTTTTCGTTAAACGGAGGTAATTTTAACTCATATGCACGTTATTTAGAACGAAAAGCATTCAAATTTAAAAATACAGACCGACTTGTGCAAAATTAAAACCAAGCAGTTACAATTAAAAATAGTCAGTGTTATCGAAGTTTTGAAGATATCTTTGGAAAACTTTTATCATTAAATTTATACTTGCATTTGAATGTTTCAGAAAGTTGTTGATTAAATTAGTGTCTAAAATTTTACTATTTTAAATAGTAAAGCCATCTTTAAGTGTTTTATTAGAAATAAAAGCAAGTAATTTTTAACAACATCAAAATAAGACTTATAGCAACTTGAACTCTCAGGTGTTTTTATTTAACCCTTTATCTACTGACGGTACTTATAAGTACCATTAAAAGTATATAAGTACCATTTGAGTGGAGTTATAAATATTGCACATTATCCCTATAAATTCAAATTTAATTAATCCTTCTAAATCCTTCAATCCTTCTAAAATCCTTTTAAAATTTATTAAATGATAATGGAAATATTCTAATGTGGTATAGACAATTCACGAAAAATGCTTTACAAGATAAAAATTTCATGAATTCATAATTCAGTAGATAAAGGGTTAAATGGGAGAAATTTTAACTCGTATGTACGTTATTTCGAATGAAAACACACAGAACGTTAATAAATTCTAAAACACTGATGTTAACAACAACAATAAAAATAAATAAATAAAACCGACATCAAGGGATGATTTTTACCTTTATGTTTGTGACAACCCTACATTATTATCTACTATAGAATCCTGCAAGTGTCTGGTTTCACCAGACTCCACTCGAAAATTCTATTTGAAAACCGATCATAACTTGCCATGAATCCGGTGCACTACCATCCAAAACCGACCCGAAACACGAAATGAAAGAAAATTAATCGATATTTTAATGCAATCACGAAAAATTACTCTGCAATTGCCGTGTCTGTCTCAAAAATTACGGTATTATTTGCAAATTTATATTATTTTATTTCTATTATTTTTATATTAAATTCATATTACTTAAACATCATACTGTTTTGCAAACGATGCATTTATGCCCTTTTTAAAAATATTCAGTTTCCAAACAGACACATCATTTGTGGGATATCCGGTACTTCTCTAATATCAATTTTTTGTTTCATGTAGAAAAATGAATAGACATATACTCATTTATATTCTAATGCATAGTTTTTGAAACAAAACAACCTTGTGAAATTCTTTATGGAAAAAAAAAATAAAATGGTCATCAAACATGTCCTAATGTAGTCATACAACAGCCCGAAACCAAATCGACGAAGACACACAACGAAGCAATTATTACTATTGTTTGAGTAAAATCAGTTTATCCAACTTGATTCAGGGTTCTAAACTACATATATTTGAAATGTTTTTGATGTCAATATCGCTTTTTTGATGCGCAGTAAATAATGGTATACGAAAAATTTTAAGTTGTCCCCGTAATATATATATATATATATATATATATACACGATACTGGTTTCTTGTATGGTTCAACTGTGTGTGTTTGATTCCCGTTAAATTTGAGAACAGGTATTTCAGGTAATTAAATGTTTCTGTTAATTGTAATCCTTTTGGTTTCTGAAATTTTTGATTGGTTCGTCTCTTTAAAATATCTGAAAATAAGGGAGAAGTTCCCAAAATCATGTATAGCTAAGAAATTATTAGGAATTTTAGTTAGCCATTTTTTATGTCATGAAATATTATCGTAATTTTGTAGAGTTTAATTTTTTATTTGCATTTTAATTAATATACGTCCGATGCTTGAATTCTTTTACGGAAACAATGGATCTAACGGATAAAAAATACAACAATTTGTAAAGCAAATAATGCTGTACAGGATAGATAATTATTAAATACAATATACAAATATAAGAAATATTTAACTATTAGATAGTCTAAAGTTAACTACATGGTTAATCAAAAGTCCTTAGATAAACATTAAAGTGTGGTGCAGCATACTAAAATAAACAATATTTATATAAAAAAAAACCAGGGTCATAATCCATTTATTCTGCCAAAATTTAAATTGTTCCAGTCTAAGCAGCATAAAACCATTTTTCTTTTTTTTTTTTTTTAATAAAGATATTTTAGTGAACATTTCATTAGAATCACATTGCTTTGTGCGAAATTAAATTGCAACACGATACGCGCTGGAAGTATACAACAATTCTAGCAGTGATACCGTATGTAATATTTATTACATTAGGAAATATGAGACATCTACTTCAGCACCATTTGAAGGTAGACGATAGCCGCTTTTACCACTTCTCGTGATATTGTGATGGTTCGTATAAAAAAAGGGTATGCCTGTTTCAAATTCTGTTAAAATATCTTTGTTATTGTTAAAGATATGAACAAAATTAAAATACTGGAGTGAGATACTCTGTATATTTGACTGAAGGAGTGGATTATGTTCCTGGTTTTTTATTTAAAAAAATGTTTGTTGTATTGTGCTCCTCCACCTTTAAAGTTTGTTTCAGAACTTTTGACTCATCCTGTATTCACTCAAATTTTAAGTAATCAAAAAACTTTGTATTTGTTACAGAATACGTTTTTGTTAGTATAAACGAGATCTCGTTTTAGCGTTAAATAAAAATTCCTCACTCTCTTTAGGTCGATTTAAATGTTGATTTGAGTTTACAAAGTAAAAACTTCTTTTGGGTAGGACATGCAATTTGAAAGTCATTATCGAAAGGCGCCATCAAGCATAATTAAATAAATGACATTAATGACAATAGATTTCCATTCAATTTAAAAAATTAATTAAAAAAGCAGCAGGAGAAATGTACTTATTTTAATTAATAGCTTTTGTCTGAATAGTTCTCATAGAAATCGTTGAAGACCATCATTTTTAGCTTCTATTTGTAAGTATTTTTTTACGATTAAAAACATATTGTTGTTCTTTAAGTGATTGTTATCAATTTGGAACTAAATGATTCGTAAAATACAATAAATTATTTGAAAAAAAACTTTGTTATAGTAAAGCCTTTTTACTAAACTAAAGTATGTGAATCATTAAATTGCATTTTCTTTAATGCTTAATCGAAAAAAAATAAGAGAAAAAGAAAGAAAAGATAATTTTAAAGCATTATATAATTAATGTAGTAGCCTTTGTGAAATTTATTTCAGAAATTAATCATCTGACAGAACTTTTCCAAAAAGTATGTTCCAGATTCGAATCCGAAAATTAAACACCTATATGTGCTCAAGAAAAAAAAAAATATAGCAAAAACTCATCTTAGTTTCTGACACTTTTAGTTAGCAAAGAATCCGGTATCCAAAAATTAATCTTATTCTGGTAAGGAGTAATTTGTACTGAGATAATGGTTGGGGATATTTTGTGTAAAGTTATTACCAGGTGACTAAACGACGTGAAATTTTATTGCCACCTTACTCAAATTTCTCGTGATTATTCTATTTCGATATTTCTATATGAAGCTGCACTCTCAGAAATACTTTCTTCAATTCACGGAAATGTTCCTGGCAGCAGTGCTACCAGGATTGTTCTGGTAATAGATGAAAATCCGTTTCTTTTTTCCTCCGAAACAGGAGATAAAATATACGTCAATTGGAGAAAATGGGGATAAAAAGAAATCTGACCTTGATAATCTGAAATATGAATTATGAAATATGAATTCGAGCGCCGTCTCACAGCGAAAAACATGAATATTGGTGCCCGCGTGAAAGTGTTAAAATACGTTGCTCATTTCTGTTAAACACGGTCTCTGTTCGTGGTCATTAGTTCAAAAAGAATTATGAGTTCTGTATCATCAACCAGATCCTGTAGGTGTACTTGAACCTTACAACCACTTTACTTTTATTCGCGAAAGTTTAATAAATTTATACTTAAAAAAATTATATTTTGACCTTAGAAGAAAATACAGTATCTATTGCTTTCGAAAGAATGAAAGAAAAGATTCTCAATCTCTACTACATATTCTTTTTTATAGTAAATCTGCTGTGAACGAAATATTAAAAGATTCGCTCTCACTGAAAAAAGGAACGTTTTCTGGCATTCTTTCTATTTCATTGATTATTTATTTATTTTATTTTAGTTAGAGTCAAAGAAGATTTATTACTACTTGAACTTAATTGTTTTCGTAAATACACATACATGCATCTAATGCCATGTTTGATTGTACATGTTTATGTAATGTGCTCATTACACATTCATGGTGTAAGGAGTGTGAAAACTCTAAAAAAATCAAATATACCCTTGATGGTAAAAAGATTGACAAATCCTGCGTTATGTTATGCTTTCAAAATTATCAAGAAAATTATTTCAAAAACTTCATAACAATATCAGATAATTGAGATGTCTCAAACTCAATTGAGTACTTATATTTCAAGTGCAAAAGCTGTTTTTCTTTATATCGCTATCGTGTCCTCGATGTTATCATACGGCAATTTGGTAACTAGAAGATCTGTTACTATACTTATATGTCATTATGTACCATTTCTATGTGAATTCTGCTGCAAACTTTCAGAACACTGTTGCTTTGCAACTTAAAAAACATACTTCGACTCATCATACAAATAATCATGTGCAAAAAGATCGTCGTTTGGTATATGACTGGATATGGATTTGGTATATGATGGAGATAGTATAAAAGTAATTTACAAGATATACAAATAAATTTTAATCAACATACCTTTCTCTGTGACACCATTGGTATAACAGTTTTTCTTACAGGGGCATAGTTAATCAATTCGGAACTATAACTAAAATAATTAGGCATTTTTGGAGGAGTCTGTTGTGTTCTGAACCCTTTGCAATGAAGATCCGCAGGGGGCTGGAAAAAAGTAATACATTTATGCACTGTAGTACTAAACTGCATCGTTAGTATCATTGCATGATAGGTATCATATTTTATTCACAATAAACTTATAATATAGATCAAATACATAAATATTATTAACACGTTTTAAAATATTTTTTCAAAGTATACTTTTCTTTTAACAACTGAGTTTTTTTAACATATAGCCCCAGTTTCCAAACAGAAAAACAAACACTCGAAATGTTGAATATTTTTTATAACATAGTCAAACGATAAAAAATGCATCTCATTAATATGTAGACGATCATCATAGATAAATTTCACTAGATTAATGATAGATGACGTTTTTGCCACGTAAGTCTCTGGCCATAAAAAACGCCAGTTCTAAACACATATGCGAACTTTGATGTGAATTCACGTCATTTGGATAGCTTTAATTTCACCTACGGACATACTTTTGAATCTTATGCATTATATTATTTCTCTAAAATAACATATACAGATTACTTATGCTGCATTTATGCAAACAGTATACCGTGCATATAAATATATCGATCAGAAATAGTATCATTAACCCTTTGCACTCGAGGGCTCCGCTGCGGAGACATAATCTTTCTTTGAAAAATTTGTTTTTGGCACCAGTAATAAAGGAAAATAAAATGTACCTTATTTAATCAGAGCATTTTTGAAATTGTGTACTTGAACGAAACTTCTTTTAAAAAAGTGCTGCGATCGAATAAAATTTGTGTAAGAGACGCCGAGCGCAATGGGTTAATATAGACATACATTCGTAATAGGGAATTTCATTGAACGCTCTTCGTGTAAGTCACATACTACGATTTTTGACTACCAGTATTTTAGAACAGAAAAATGTGACTTATTTTATGGCAGATATCTCATTAATTGAAAACGGCGAAGCACACTTTTCGAAAATAACGGTGGTCAACAAGCATAGCAGTTATCAGCAATGTGACTTACACTAAAAAACTCATGGGACTACCCAATATAAACATGAATATAGAAAATCCTTTGATATATAATGCAACATACAAAAGTAACTCCCATAAGCGGGGGCTGTTAAAAAAGAAGCAAACATGTGGTCGCGAATGTGATGAAATGATTTGTAAATATAGCATTTTAATGCAAAATATATAAAAAATGCAGCGCCCCCACTGATCCGTTTTCTGAAAAAGATTTTCTTTTTAGAGAAAAATTCGTTGTGCAACAATTAGAAGGAAAACGCACTTCCAAGTAAGTTTCTACGAAATTTATAAAGAAGATTTTCTTTGAAATATAGTGGTGTTCAAAAAGGACACAGAAATGACGGCTTCCAGTGCTGGGAGTCATCATTTCTGTGTCACAGTATCAAAATTAATCTGAAAATCAGAAAAAAATATATGTTTGAAAGCAAAACATACATAAGGCTGAGTGACGCCATCTGTGATCGAAATTTTGAACTAATTATTTTCATCCGCTTGAACAAAACTTTTCATCCTAAGAAGTATTTTTGTCCGAGTCACACTCCTGTACGACAATTACTTGATTTTATATTGAATTTTAAAATGTGTCTAGAAATTTTCGGACACCCTGTATATTAATACTACAGATGGTTATTATGAAATACGTTGTACTGATTCAACGTAATTTATGCTTTAGTTTTGCATTTATAGGAAAATTGACATGATAAAAAAAACATGATATGATTTACTGCATAACTACAATTTTAAAATGAATTTTTTGAGGTTTTTTCATGTGGCAACCATACTCCAGGTTAAAACTAGGCGGGGGAATTTAAATTCAATTGTCCTTAATGTCGATAACGCCACCTAGTTAAAAGCATATTAATCAAATTTAAATAAAAGGGGTTTTTTTGTTTGTTTCACTGTATGAGGACCGTATTCAAGATAAAAATTGGTAGTACAGATTCATCATAATTTTTTTTTGTTTGTAGCGCCCCTTGGGGTGAAATATGGTTGCCAAATTAAAAAACAAGCTAAATCTTTTGTGTTTCACGGTATGAAAGCTATATTGAATTTAAAAATATGTTGCACTCATTAAAATCAATTTTCTTTTGTATTTATAACAAATTAAACAAATTAAATTTTACTTCCAACTTATAATATTTAAATTTTATTTAATAATTTAAAACCGATTTCAATAGTATTTATTTCAGAACAAATTAATTTTTACTGTACTTCCAACTTATAATATTAAAATTTTATTTAATAATTTAAAAACCATTTCAATAGCATTTATTTCAAGTGATCTTCACAAATCTAAATAAATTTCGAATTTTCTCTCTAAGATTCTGTAAACTAGAAATCTTAAACTTAAAATGTTGATTCCAGCCAGAAACTAGATTAATACATTTTAAAATAATCAGAAGAAATTTTATGTTACATTCCACTTACATTTTTTAAATTTATTTAATAATATTAATATGTTTTGAATGTAATTTACATTAAATGTCTTTCATAAATTATTAAGACATCAAGAAATATCTCAGTCGCAAAAACCTATTATACATTAAAATTGATGATTCCTGATAATAACTGAGGGGCCATCCAGAAATGATGTCACGCTTGGAGGGGGGGAGGAGGGTTCGTGAAATTTTGAAAGTTTGTGACAAGGGAGTGGGAGGGAGTAAGAAGAAGTGTGACATCACACATTTTGGTTAAACATTAGAGGGCTTGCTATCATTGTATTGACATTAGAGGGCTTACTATCCCCGAGGGTGAGAGTGATGACAAAATGCCTGAGTACTCTATGGACGAGCATATATCTTCTCCACTGGATGAAGAGTCGTAATAGTAAATGATTCAGAGTAATTTCTATTTTATGATTTAATATATAATTTTATAGATGTTCATATTAATGTGACAAATGAAATGGATGGCAATTCCACTTACGTAAAACTAATATTGAGGCTTCTTCTTCAAAATCAATCTGCTTTTAAGTATTTTGTGTTCATAAAAAAATATAAGATTTAAAAACCAAATATATTAAATTCCATTTCAAATTCTAAAAAGTCCTTCCGGCCAGTGCCGGGAGGAAGAGGTAGCTTTCATATTCCTTATTTAAAAAAAAACCAACTTATATTATTCAAACACACGAAGCTCAATTTAGTGGAAACCGAATATAGGAGATTCAATACTAATTTTTATCAATACTAAATCATTATGAATGAGAATTTCATGAAATTTGTCAGCTTTATCCAAGTTGCTTTTATTTAAAGTAACTTATATTTCGCTGCCAAATTCGGCGATTTCTTAAAGTGCCTGCCATTTTAAGACAACGTGGTGGATAAGGCCAGTGAACTTGGTCGAGACCTTGGTAATTGCTGTGCACATGCTCACTTACATCGGAATCAGTTGATATATACAAGTGCTGTCGCAGGCAAAAAATCAGTTTTTTTAAAATGTCACCCACATTAGAAATTGAAACTGCTATATCTGAGCCATTTTTTAAGATAAAGACAAACAAAAAATGCTCCTGAATCCTTATATCAAGGTCAAATACTTAGGAAAGAAACCTTTTTCAATTTCTAATTTTTTTTGCACCTCACTTTAAATATAATTTTTTTTAATTTAATTACCGCCATTTTGAAACAAGATGGTTGATGAAGCTGACCAGGTAACTTGTTCGAGATATTGATATATACTATCCACATGCCTTCTTACATCGAAATAGGCGAATACGTGTGTTACGGCGTGACAAATAAAAGATCGTTTCAAAATGTTAGCCATGCTAGAAATTCAAAGTGCTATAATTCAACCATCATTTTTATGAAATAAACAAAAGAACAAAATTTCAGAAACAAAAACTGCTCCGGAATCTTTGTATCAAGGCCAAACACATAAAAAAATCTTTTTAATTTTCCAGTTTTTTAATACAAAATTTTAAATTTTAAATTTAATTTTTTTATTGGCAACCCTTTTGAAACAAGATGGCGAATGAAGCTGGCCAACGAACTCGGTCGAGACATTTGTATGTACTATGTACTGACCAAGTTACATCCAAATCGGTTCATAAATACGCCTGTTATCGCGTGACAAAAATCAGGTCGTTTTAAAATGTCAGCCACAATAGAAATTCGAAATGCTATAACTCAGCCATTTTTTTAGATATAGACGAAACAAAAACTGTTCCGGAATCTTTGTATTAAGGTCAAACACATACAAAAATAAATATTTTCCATTTTTCAATTTTTTGGTATCTCATTTTAAATTTTGAATTTTAAATTTTTTTTTAAATAACCGCCATTTTGAAACAAGATGGCGGATGAAGCTGGCCAACGAACTCTGTCGAGATATTTGTATGTACTATGTACGCACCAAGGTACATCCAAATCGGTTCATAAATACGCCTGTTATCAAGTGACAAAATTCCGGACGTTTCAAAATGTCAGCCACGCTAGAAATTCAAAATGCTATAACTCAGCCACTTTTTAAGATATAGACGAAACAAAAACTGTTCCCGAATCTTTTTATCAAGGTCAAACACACAAGAAAAAAATATTTTTTCAATTTTCATTTTTTTGGTACCACATTTCAAATTTAAATTTTTCTTAAAAATTTAAATGGCCGCCATTTTTAAACAAGATGGCGGATGAAGCTGGCCAACGAACTCGGTCGAGACATTGGTATGTACTATGTATAAACGAAGTTGCATCCAAATTGGTTCATAAATACGCCTTTTATTGCGTGACAAAATTCAGGACGTTTTAAAATGTCAGCCACGCTAGAAATTCAAAAAAGTCCTTCCGGCCAGTGGCGGGAGGAAGAGGTACCTTTCAAATTCCTTATTTTAAAAAAGCCAACTTATATTATTCAAACACACGAAGCTCAATTTAGTGGAAACCAAATATAGGAGATTCAATACTAATTTTTATCAATACTAAATCATTATGAATGAGAATTTCGCGAAATTAGTCATCTTTATCCAAGCTGCTTTTATTTAAAGTAACTTATATTTGGCTGAGATGCTGATATATACTATCCACATGCCTTCTTACATGGAAATAGGCGAATACGTGTGTTATCGCGTGACAAATACAACATCGTTTCAAAATGTTAGCCATACTACAAATTCAAAGTGCTATAATTTAACCATTTTTTAAGATATAAACAAAAGAACAAATTTTCAGAAACAAAATCTGCTCCGGAATCTTTGTATCAAGGCCAAACACATAAAAAAAATCTTTTTCATTTTCCAATTTTTTAATACCTCATTTTATATTTTAAATTTAATTTTTTTTAAATGGCAACCCTTTTGAAACAAAATGGCGAATGAAGCTGGCCAACGAACTCGGTCGAGACATTGGTATGTACTATGTGCAGGCCAAGTAACATCTAAATCGGTTCACAAATACGCCTGTTATCCCGTGACATAAATCAGGCCGTTTTAAAATGTCAGCCACAATAGAAATTCAAAATGCTATAACTCAGCCATTTTTTTAGATATAGACGAAACAAAAACTATTCCGGAATCTTTGTATTAAGGTCAAACACATACGAAAAAAAAATCTTTTTCATTTTCTAAATTTTTGGTATCTCATTTTAAATTTTAAATTTTAAATTTTTTTTTAAATGGCCGCCATTTTGAAACAAGATGGCGGATGAAGCTGGCCAACGAACTCGGTCGAGATATTTGTATGTACTATGTACACACCAAGGTACATCCAAATCGGTTCATAAATACGCCTGTTATCACGTGACAAATATCAGGACGTTTCAAAATGTCAGCCACGCTAGAAATTCAAAATGCTATAACTCAGCCATTTTTTAAGATATAGACGAAACAAAAACTGCTCCCGAATCTTTGTATCAAGCTCAAATACATAAGAAATTTTTTTTTTCAATTTTAAATTTTTTGGTACCACATTTCAAATTTAAATTTTTCTTAAAATTTTAAATGTCTGCCATTTTTAAACAAGATGGCGGATGAAGCTGGCCAACGAACTCGGTCGAGACATTGGTATGTACTATGTACAAACGAAGTTACATCCAAATCGGTTCATAAATACGCCTTTTATCGCGTGACAAATTTCAGGACGTTTCAAAATGTCAGCCACGCTAGAAATTCAAAATGCTATAACTCAGCCATTTTTAAAGATATAGACGTAACAAAAACTGTTCCCGAATCTTTTTATCAAGGTCAAACGCATAAGAAAAAAATATTTTTTCAATTTTCATTTTTTTGGTACCACATTTCATATTTAAATGTTTCTTAAAAATTTAAATGGCCGCCATTTTTAAACAAGGAGGCGGATGAAGCTGGCCAACGAACTCGGTCGAGACATTGGTATGTACTATGCATAAACGAAGTTGCATCCAAATTGGTTCATAAATACGCCTTTTATTGCGTGACAAAATTCAGGACGTTTTAAAATTTCAGCCACGCTAGAAATTCAAAAAAGTCCTTCCGGCCAGTGGCGGGAGGAAGAGGTAGCTTTCAAATTCCTTATTTTAAAAAAGCCAACTTATATTATTCAAACACACGAAGCTCAATTTAGTGGAAACCAAATATAGGAGATTCAATACTAATTTTTATCAATACTAAATCATTATGAATGAGAATTTCGCGAAATTAGTCATCTTTATCCAAGCTGCTTTTATTTAAAGTAACTTATATTTGGCTGAGATGCTGATATATACTATCCACATGCCTTCTTACATGGAAATAGGCGAATACGTGTGTTATCGCGTGACAAATACAACATCGTTTCAAAATGTTAGCCATACTACAAATTCAAAGTGCTATAAATTAACCATTTTTTAAAATATAAACAAAAGAACAAATTTTCAGAAACAAAATCTGCTCCGGAATCTTTGTATCAAGGCCAAACACATAAAAAAAATCTTTTTCATTTTCCAATTTTTTAATACCTCATTTTAAATTTTAAATTTAATTTTTTTTTTAAATGACAACCCTTTTGAAACAAAATGGCGAATGAAGCTGGCCAACGAACTCGGTCGAGACATTGGTATGTACTATGTGCAGGCCAAGTAACATCTAAATCGGTTCACAAATACGCCTGTTATCCCGTGACATAAATCAGGCCGTTTTAAAATGTCAGCCACAATAGAAATTCAAAATGCTATAACTCAGCCATTTTTTTAGATATAGACGAAACAAAAACTATTCCGGAATCTTTGTATTAAGGTCAAACACATACGAAAAAAAATCTTTTTCATTTTCTAAATTTTTGGTATCTCATTTTAAATTTTAAATTTTAATTTTTTTTTAAATGGCCGCCATTTTGAAACAAGATGGCGGATGAAGCTGGCCAACGAACTCGGTCGAGATATTTGTATGTACTATGTACACACCAAGGTACATCCAAATCGGTTCATAAATACGCCTGTTATCACGTGACAAATATCAGGACGTTTCAAAATGTCAGCCACGCTAGAAATTCAAAATGCTATAACTCAGCCATTTTTTAAGATATAGACGAAACAAAAACTGCTCCCGAATCTTTGTATCAAGCTCAAATACATAAGAAATTTTTTTTTTCAATTTTAAATTTTTTGGTACCACATTTCAAATTTAAATTTTTCTTAAAATTTTAAATGTCTGCCATTTTTAAACAAGATGGCGGATGAAGCTGGCCAACGAACTCGGTCGAGACATTGGTATGTACTATGTACAAACGAAGTTACATCCAAATCGGTTCATAAATACGCCTTTTATCGCGTGACAAATTTCAGGACGTTTCAAAATGTCAGCCACGCTAGAAATTCAAAATGCTATAACTCAGCCATTTTTAAAGATATAGACGTAACAAAAACTGTTCCCGAATCTTTTTATCAAGGTCAAACACATAAGAAAAAAATATTTTTTCAATTTTCATTTTTTTGGTACCACATTTCATATTTAAATGTTTCTTAAAAATTTAAATGGCCGCCATTTTTAAACAAGGAGGCGGATGAAGCTGGCCAACGAACTCGGTCGAGACATTGGTATGTACTATGTATAAACGAAGTTGCATCCAAATTGGTTCATAAATACGCCTTTTATTGCGTGACAAAATTCAGGACGTTTTAAAATTTCAGCCACGCTAGAAATTCAAAAAAGTCCTTCCGGCCAGTGGCGGGAGGAAGAGGTAGCTTTCAAATTCCTTATTTTAAAAAAGCCAACTTATATTATTCAAACACACGAAGCTCAATTTAGTGGAAACCAAATATAGGAGATTCAATACTAATTTTTATCAATACTAAATCATTATGAATGAGAATTTCGCGAAATTAGTCATCTTTATCCAAGCTGCTTTTATTTAAAGTAACTTATATTTGGCTGAGATGCTGATATATACTATCCACATGCCTTCTTACATGGAAATAGGCGAATACGTGTGTTATCGCGTGACAAATACAACATCGTTTCAAAATGTTAGCCATACTACAAATTCAAAGTGCTATAATTTAACCATTTTTTAAGATATAAACAAAAGAACAAATTTTCAGAAACAAAATCTGCTCCGGAATCTTTGTATCAAGGCCAAACACATAAAAAAAATCTTTTTCATTTTCCAATTTTTTAATACCTCATTTTAAATTTTAAATTTAATTTTTTTTTTAAATGACAACCCTTTTGAAACAAAATGGCGAATGAAGCTGGCCAACGAACTCGGTCGAGACATTGGTATGTACTATGTGCAGGCCAAGTAACATCCAAATCGGTTCATAAATACGCCTGTTATCACGTGACAAATATCAGGACGTTTCAAAATGTCAGCCACGCTAGAAATTCAAAATGCTATAACTCAGCCATTTTTAAGATATAGACGAAACAAAAACTGCTCCCGAATCTTTGTATCAAGCTCAAATACATAAGAAATTTTTTTTTTCAATTTTAAATTTTTTGGTACCACATTTCAAATTTAAATTTTTCTTAAAATTTTAAATGTCTGCCATTTTTAAACAAGATGGCGGATGAAGCTGGCCAACGAACTCGGTCGAGACATTGGTATGTACTATGTACAAACGAAGTTACATCCAAATCGGTTCATAAATACGCCTTTTATCGCGTGACAAATTTCAGGACGTTTCAAAATGTCAGCCACGCTAGAAATTCAAAATGCTATAACTCAGCCATTTTTAAAGATATAGACGTAACAAAAACTGCTCCAGAATCTTTGTATAAAGGTCAAATACATAAGAAAAAAATATTTTTCCATTTTCAATTTTTTGGTACCACATTTCAAATTAAAATTTTTTTTAAAAATTTAAATGGCCGCCGTTTTGAAACAAAATGGCGGATGAAGCTGGCCAACGAACTCGGTCGAGATATTTGTATGTACTATGTACACACCAAGGTACATCCAAATCGGTTCATAAATACGCCTGTTATCACGTGACAAATATCAGGACGTTTCAAAATGTCAGCCACGCTAGAAATTCAAAATGCTATAACTCAGCCATTTTTTAAGATATAGACGAAACAAAAACTGCTCCCGAATCTTTGTATTAAGCTCAAATACATAAGAATTTTTTTTTCAATTTTAAATTTTTTGGTACCACATTTCAAATTTAAGTTTTTCTTAAAATTTTAAATGTCTGCCATTTTTAAACAAGATGGTGGATGAAGCTGGCCAACGAACTCGGTCGAGACATTTGTATGTACTATGTAGAAACGAAGTTACATCCAAATCGGTTCATAAATACGCCTTTTATCGCGTGACAAATTTCAGGACGTTTCAAAATGTCAGCCACGCTAGAAATTCAAAATGCTATAACTCAGCTATTTTTAAAGATATAGACGTAACAAAAACTGTTCCCGAATCTTTTTATCAAGGTCAAACACATAAGAAAAAAATATTTTTTCAATTTTCATTTTTTTGGTACCACATTTCATATTTAAATGTTTCTTAAAAATTTAAATGGCCGCCATTTTTAAACAAGGAGGCGGATGAAGCTGGCCAACGAACTCGGTCGAGACATTGGTATGTACTATGTATAAACGAAGTTGCATCCAAATTGGTTCATAAATACGCCTTTTATTGCGTGACAAAATTCAGGACGTTTTAAAATTTCAGCCACGCTAGAAATTCAAAAAAGTCCTTCCGGCCAGTGGCGGGAGGAAGAGGTAGCTTTCAAATTCCTTATTTTAAAAAAGCCAACTTATATTATTCAAACACACGAAGCTCAATTTAGTGGAAACCAAATATAGGAGATTCAATACTAATTTTTATCAATACTAAATCATTATGAATGAGAATTTCGCGAAATTAGTCATCTTTATCCAAGCTGCTTTTATTTAAAGTAACTTATATTTGGCTGAGATGCTGATATATACTATCCACATGCCTTCTTACATGGAAATAGGCGAATACGTGTGTTATCGCGTGACAAATACAACATCGTTTCAAAATGTTAGCCATACTACAAATTCAAAGTGCTATAATTTAACCATTTTTTAAGATATAAACAAAAGAACAAATTTTCAGAAACAAAATCTGCTCCGGAATCTTTGTATCAAGGCCAAACACATAAAAAAAATCTTTTTCATTTTCCAATTTTTTAATACCTCATTTTAAATTTTAAATTTAATTTTTTTTTTAAATGACAACCCTTTTGAAACAAAATGGCGAATGAAGCTGGCCAACGAACTCGGTCGAGACATTGGTATGTACTATGTGCAGGCCAAGTAACATCTAAATCGGTTCACAAATACGCCTGTTATCCCGTGACATAAATCAGGCCGTTTTAAAATGTCAGCCACAATAGAAATTCAAAATGCTATAACTCAGCCATTTTTTTAGATATAGACGAAACAAAAACTATTCCGGAATCTTTGTATTAAGGTCAAACACATAAGAAAAAAAATCTTTTTCATTTTCTAAATTTTTGGTATCTTATTTTAAATTTTAAATTTTAAATTTTTTTTTAAATGGCCGCCATTTTGAAACAAGATGGCGGATGAAGCTGGCCAACGAACTCGGTCGAGATATTTGTATGTACTATGTACACACCAAGGTACATCCAAATCGGTTCATAAATACGCCTGTTATCACGTGACAAATATCAGGACGTTTCAAAATGTCAGCCACGCTAGAAATTCAAAATGCTATAACTCAGCCATTTTTTAAGATATAGACGAAACAAAAACTGCTCCCGAATCTTTGTATCAAGCTCAAATACATAAGAAATTTTTTTTTTCAATTTTAAATTTTTTGGTACCACATTTCAAATTTAAATTTTTCTTAAAATTTTAAATGTCTGCCATTTTTAAACAAGATGGCGGATGAAGCTGGCCAACGAACTCGGTCGAGACATTGGTATGTACTATGTACAAACGAAGTTACATCCAAATCGGTTCATAAATACGCCTTTTATCGCGTGACAAATTTCAGGACGTTTCAAAATGTCAGCCACGCTAGAAATTCAAAATGCTATAACTCAGCCATTTTTAAAGATATAGACGTAACAAAAACTGCTCCAGAATCTTTGTATAAAGGTCAAATACATAAGAAAAAAATATTTTTCCATTTTCAATTTTTTGGTACCACATTTCAAATTAAAATTTTTTTTAAAAATTTAAATGGCCGCCGTTTTGAAACAAAATGGCGGATGAAGCTGGCCAACGAACTCGGTCGAGATATTTGTATGTACTATGTACACACCAAGGTACATCCAAATCGGTTCATAAATACGCCTGTTATCACGTGACAAATATCAGGACGTTTCAAAATGTCAGCCACGCTAGAAATTCAAAATGCTATAACTCAGCCATTTTTTAAGATATAGACGAAACAAAAACTGCTCCCGAATCTTTGTATTAAGCTCAAATACATAAGAATTTTTTTTTCAATTTTAAATTTTTTGGTACCACATTTCAAATTTAAGTTTTTCTTAAAATTTTAAATGTCTGCCATTTTTAAACAAGATGGTGGATGAAGCTGGCCAACGAACTCGGTCGAGACATTTGTATGTACTATGTAGAAACGAAGTTACATCCAAATCGGTTCATAAATACGCCTTTTATCGCGTGACAAATTTCAGGACGTTTCAAAATGTCAGCCACGCTAGAAATTCAAAATGCTATAACTCAGCTATTTTTAAAGATATAGACGTAACAAAAACTGTTCCCGAATCTTTTTATCAAGGTCAAACACATAAGAAAAAAATATTTTTTCAATTTTCATTTTTTTGGTACCACATTTCATATTTAAATGTTTCTTAAAAATTTAAATGGCCGCCATTTTTAAACAAGGAGGCGGATGAAGCTGGCCAACGAACTCGGTCGAGACATTGGTATGTACTATGTATAAACGAAGTTGCATCCAAATTGGTTCATAAATACGCCTTTTATTGCGTGACAAAATTCAGGACGTTTTAAAATTTCAGCCACGCTAGAAATTCAAAAAAGTCCTTCCGGCCAGTGGCGGGAGGAAGAGGTAGCTTTCAAATTCCTTATTTTAAAAAAGCCAACTTATATTATTCAAACACACGAAGCTCAATTTAGTGGAAACCAAATATAGGAGATTCAATACTAATTTTTATCAATACTAAATCATTATGAATGAGAATTTCGCGAAATTAGTCATCTTTATCCAAGCTGCTTTTATTTAAAGTAACTTATATTTGGCTGAGATGCTGATATATACTATCCACATGCCTTCTTACATGGAAATAGGCGAATACGTGTGTTATCGCGTGACAAATACAACATCGTTTCAAAATGTTAGCCATACTACAAATTCAAAGTGCTATAATTTAACCATTTTTTAAGATATAAACAAAAGAACAAATTTTCAGAAACAAAATCTGCTCCGGAATCTTTGTATCAAGGCCAAACACATAAAAAAAATCTTTTTCATTTTCCAATTTTTTAATACCTCATTTTAAATTTTAAATTTAATTTTTTTTTTTAAATGACAACCCTTTTGAAACAAAATGGCGAATGAAGCTGGCCAACGAACTCGGTCGAGACATTGGTATGTACTATGTGCAGGCCAAGTAACATCTAAATCGGTTCACAAATACGCCTGTTATCCCGTGACATAAATCAGGCCGTTTTAAAATGTCAGCCACAATAGAAATTCAAAATGCTATAACTCAGCCATTTTTTTAGATATAGACGAAACAAAAACTATTCCGGAATCTTTGTATTAAGGTCAAACACATAAGAAAAAAAATCTTTTTCATTTTCTAAATTTTTGGTATCTTATTTTAAATTTTAAATTTTAAATTTTTTTTAAAATGGCCGCCATTTTGAAACAAGATGGCGGATGAAGCTGGCCAACGAACTCGGTCGAGATATTTGTATGTACTATGTACACACCAAGGTACATCCAAATCGGTTCATAAATACGCCTGTTATCACGTGACAAATATCAGGACGTTTCAAAATGTCAGCCACGCTAGAAATTCAAAATGCTATAACTCAGCCATTTTTTAAGATATAGACGAAACAAAAACTGCTCCCGAATCTTTGTATCAAGCTCAAATACATAAGAAATTTTTTTTTTCAATTTTAAATTTTTTGGTACCACATTTCAAATTTAAATTTTTCTTAAAATTTTAAATGTCTGCCATTTTTAAACAAGATGGCGGATGAAGCTGGCCAACGAACTCGGTCGAGACATTGGTATGTACTATGTACAAACGAAGTTACATCCAAATCGGTTCATAAATACGCCTTTTATCGCGTGACAAATTTCAGGACGTTTCAAAATGTCAGCCACGCTAGAAATTCAAAATGCTATAACTCAGCCATTTTTAAAGATATAGACGTAACAAAAACTGCTCCAGAATCTTTGTATAAAGGTCAAATACATAAGAAAAAAATATTTTTCCATTTTCAATTTTTTGGTACCACATTTCAAATTAAAATTTTTTTTAAAAATTTAAATGGCCGCCGTTTTGAAACAAAATGGCGGATGAAGCTGGCCAACGAACTCGGTCGAGATATTTGTATGTACTATGTACACACCAAGGTACATCCAAATCGGTTCATAAATACGCCTGTTATCACGTGACAAATATCAGGACGTTTCAAAATGTCAGCCACGCTAGAAATTCAAAATGCTATAACTCAGCCATTTTTTAAGATATAGACGAAACAAAAACTGCTCCCGAATCTTTGTATTAAGCTCAAATACATAAGAATTTTTTTTTCAATTTTAAATTTTTTGGTACCACATTTCAAATTTAAGTTTTTCTTAAAATTTTAAATGTCTGCCATTTTTAAACAAGATGGTGGATGAAGCTGGCCAACGAACTCGGTCGAGACATTTGTATGTACTATGTAGAAACGAAGTTACATCCAAATCGGTTCATAAATACGCCTTTTATCGCGTGACAAATTTCAGGACGTTTCAAAATGTCAGCCACGCTAGAAATTCAAAATGCTATAACTCAGCTATTTTTAAAGATATAGACGTAACAAAAACTGTTCCCGAATCTTTTTATCAAGGTCAAACACATAAGAAAAAAATATTTTTTCAATTTTCATTTTTTTGGTACCACATTTCATATTTAAATGTTTCTTAAAAATTTAAATGGCCGCCATTTTTAAACAAGGAGGCGGATGAAGCTGGCCAACGAACTCGGTCGAGACATTGGTATGTACTATGTATAAACGAAGTTGCATCCAAATTGGTTCATAAATACGCCTTTTATTGCGTGACAAAATTCAGGACGTTTTAAAATTTCAGCCACGCTAGAAATTCAAAAAAGTCCTTCCGGCCAGTGGCGGGAGGAAGAGGTAGCTTTCAAATTCCTTATTTTAAAAAAGCCAACTTATATTATTCAAACACACGAAGCTCAATTTAGTGGAAACCAAATATAGGAGATTCAATACTAATTTTTATCAATACTAAATCATTATGAATGAGAATTTCGCGAAATTAGTCATCTTTATCCAAGCTGCTTTTATTTAAAGTAACTTATATTTGGCTGAGATGCTGATATATACTATCCACATGCCTTCTTACATGGAAATAGGCGAATACGTGTGTTATCGCGTGACAAATACAACATCGTTTCAAAATGTTAGCCATACTACAAATTCAAAGTGCTATAATTTAACCATTTTTTAAGATATAAACAAAAGAACAAATTTTCAGAAACAAAATCTGCTCCGGAATCTTTGTATCAAGGCCAAACACATAAAAAAAATCTTTTTCATTTTCCAATTTTTTAATGCCTCATTTTAAATTTTAAATTTAATTTTTTTTTTAAATGACAACCCTTTTGAAACAAAATGGCGAATGAAGCTGGCCAACGAACTCGGTCGAGACATTGGTATGTACTATGTGCAGGCCAAGTAACATCTAAATCGGTTCACAAATACGCCTGTTATCCCGTGACATAAATCAGGCCGTTTTAAAATGTCAGCCACAATAGAAATTCAAAATGCTATAACTCAGCCATTTTTTTAGATATAGACGAAACAAAAACTATTCCGGAATCTTTGTATTAAGGTCAAACATATAAGAAAAAAAATCTTTTTCATTTTCTAAATTTTTGGTATCTTATTTTAAATTTTAAATTTTAAATTTTTTTTAAAATGGCCGCCATTTTGAAACAAGATGGCGGATGAAGCTGGCCAACGAACTCGGTCGAGATATTTGTATGTACTATGTACACACCAAGGTACATCCAAATCGGTTCATAAATACGCCTGTTATCACGTGACAAATATCAGGACGTTTCAAAATGTCAGCCACGCTAGAAATTCAAAATGCTATAACTCAGCCATTTTTTAAGATATAGACGAAACAAAAACTGCTCCCGAATCTTTGTATCAAGCTCAAATACATAAGAAATTTTTTTTTTTCAATTTTAAATTTTTTGGTACCACATTTCAAATTTAAATTTTTCTTAAAATTTTAAATGTCTGCCATTTTTAAACAAGATGGCGGATGAAGCTGGCCAACGAACTCGGTCGAGACATTGGTATGTACTATGTACAAACGAAGTTACATCCAAATCGGTTCATAAATACGCCTTTTATCGCGTGACAAATTTCAGGACGTTTCAAAATGTCAGCCACGCTAGAAATTCAAAATGCTATAACTCAGCCATTTTTAAAGATATAGACGTAACAAAAACTGCTCCAGAATCTTTGTATAAAGGTCAAATACATAAGAAAAAAATATTTTTCCATTTTCAATTTTTTGGTACCACATTTCAAATTAAAATTTTTTTTAAAAATTTAAATGGCCGCCGTTTTGAAACAAAATGGCGGATGAAGCTGGCCAACGAACTCGGTCGAGATATTTGTATGTACTATGTACACACCAAGGTACATCCAAATCGGTTCATAAATACGCCTGTTATCACGTGACAAATATCAGGACGTTTCAAAATGTCAGCCACGCTAGAAATTCAAAATGCTATAACTCAGCCATTTTTTAAGATATAGACGAAACAAAAACTGCTCCCGAATCTTTGTATTAAGCTCAAATACATAAGAATTTTTTTTTCAATTTTAAATTTTTTGGTACCACATTTCAAATTTAAGTTTTTCTTAAAATTTTAAATGTCTGCCATTTTTAAACAAGATGGTGGATGAAGCTGGCCAACGAACTCGGTCGAGACATTTGTATGTACTATGTAGAAACGAAGTTACATCCAAATCGGTTCATAAATACGCCTTTTATCGCGTGACAAATTTCAGGACGTTTCAAAATGTCAGCCACGCTAGAAATTCAAAATGCTATAACTCAGCTATTTTTAAAGATATAGACGTAACAAAAACTGTTCCCGAATCTTTTTATCAAGGTCAAACACATAAGAAAAAAATATTTTTTCAATTTTCATTTTTTTGGTACCACATTTCATATTTAAATGTTTCTTAAAAATTTAAATGGCCGCCATTTTTAAACAAGGAGGCGGATGAAGCTGGCCAACGAACTCGGTCGAGACATTGGTATGTACTATGTATAAACGAAGTTGCATCCAAATTGGTTCATAAATACGCCTTTTATTGCGTGACAAAATTCAGGACGTTTTAAAATTTCAGCCACGCTAGAAATTCAAAAAAGTCCTTCCGGCCAGTGGCGGGAGGAAGAGGTAGCTTTCAAATTCCTTATTTTAAAAAAGCCAACTTATATTATTCAAACACACGAAGCTCAATTTAGTGGAAACCAAATATAGGAGATTCAATACTAATTTTTATCAATACTAAATCATTATGAATGAGAATTTCGCGAAATTAGTCATCTTTATCCAAGCTGCTTTTATTTAAAGTAACTTATATTTGGCTGAGATGCTGATATATACTATCCACATGCCTTCTTACATGGAAATAGGCGAATACGTGTGTTATCGCGTGACAAATACAACATCGTTTCAAAATGTTAGCCATACTACAAATTCAAAGTGCTATAATTTAACCATTTTTTAAGATATAAACAAAAGAACAAATTTTCAGAAACAAAATCTGCTCCGGAATCTTTGTATCAAGGCCAAACACATAAAAAGAATCTTTTTCATTTTCCAATTTTTTAATACCTCATTTTAAATTTTAAATTTAATTTTTTTTTTAAATGACAACCCTTTTGAAACAAAATGGCGAATGAAGCTGGCCAACGAACTCGGTCGAGACATTGGTATGTACTATGTGCAGGCCAAGTAACATCTAAATCGGTTCACAAATACGCCTGTTATCCCGTGACATAAATCAGGCCGTTTTAAAATGTCAGCCACAATAGAAATTCAAAATGCTATAACTCAGCCATTTTTTTAGATATAGACGAAACAAAAACTATTCCGGAATCTTTGTATTAAGGTCAAACACATAAGAAAAAAAATCTTTTTCATTTTCTAAATTTTTGGTATCTTATTTTAAATTTTAAATTTTAAATTTTTTTTTAAATGGCCGCCATTTTGAAACAAGATGGCGGATGAAGCTGGCCAACGAACTCGGTCGAGATATTTGTATGTACTATGTACACACCAAGGTACATCCAAATCGGTTCATAAATACGCCTGTTATCACGTGACAAATATCAGGACGTTTCAAAATGTCAGCCACGCTAGAAATTCAAAATGCTATAACTCAGCCATTTTTTAAGATATAGACGAAACAAAAACTGCTCCCGAATCTTTGTATCAAGCTCAAATACATAAGAAATTTTTTTTTTCAATTTTAAATTTTTTGGTACCACATTTCAAATTTAAATTTTTCTTAAAATTTTAAATGTCTGCCATTTTTAAACAAGATGGCGGATGAAGCTGGCCAACGAACTCGGTCGAGACATTTGTATGTACTATGTACAAACGAAGTTACATCCAAATCGGTTCATAAATACGCCTTTTATCGCGTGACAAATTTCAGGACGTTTCAAAATGTCAGCCACGCTAGAAATTCAAAATGCTATAACTCAGCCATTTTTAAAGATATAGACGTAACAAAAACTGCTCCAGAATCTTTGTATAAAGGTCAAATACATAAGAAAAAAATATTTTTCCATTTTCAATTTTTTGGTACCACATTTCAAATTAAAATTTTTTTTAAAAATTTAAATGGCCGCCGTTTTGAAACAAAATGGCGGATGAAGCTGGCCAACGAACTCGGTCGAGATATTTGTATGTACTATGTACACACCAAGGTACATCCAAATCGGTTCATAAATACGCCTGTTATCACGTGACAAATATCAGGACGTTTCAAAATGTCAGCCACGCTAGAAATTCAAAATGCTATAACTCAGCCATTTTTTAAGATATAGACGAAACAAAAACTGCTCCCGAATCTTTGTATTAAGCTCAAATACATAAGAATTTTTTTTTCAATTTTAAATTTTTTGGTACCACATTTCAAATTTAAGTTTTTCTTAAAATTTTAAATGTCTGCCATTTTTAAACAAGATGGCGGATGAAGCTGGCCAACGAACTCGGTCGAGACATTTGTATGTACTATGTAGAAACGAAGTTACATCCAAATCGGTTCATAAATACGCCTTTTATCGCGTGACAAATTTCAGGACGTTTCAAAATGTCAGCCACGCTAGAAATTCAAAATGCTATAACTCAGCTATTTTTAAAGATATAGACGTAACAAAAACTGTTCCCGAATCTTTTTATCAAGGTCAAACACATAAGAAAAAAATATTTTTTCAATTTTCATTTTTTTGGTACCACATTTCAAATTTAAATTTTTCTTAAAAATTTAAATGGCCGCCATTTTTAAACAAGATGGCGGATGAAGCTGGCCAACGAACTCGGTCGAGACATTGGTATGTACTATGTATAAACGAAGTTGCATCCAAATTGGTTCATAAATAAGCCTTTTATTGCGTGACAAAATTCAGGACGTTTTAACATTTCAGCCACGCTAGAAATTCAAAAAAGTCCTTCCGGCCAGTTACGGGAGGAAGAGGTAGCTTTCAAATTCCTTATTTTAAAAAAGCCAACTTATATTATTCAAACACACGAAGCTCAATTTAGTGGAAACCAAATATAGGAGATTCAATACTAATTTTTATCAATACTAAATCATTATGAATGAGAATTTCGCGAAATTAGTCATCTTTATCCAAGCTGCTTTTATTTAAAGTAACTTATATTTGGCTGAGATGCTGATATATACTATCCACATGCCTTCTTACATGGAAATAGGCGAATACGTGTGTTATCGCGTGACAAATACAACATCGTTTCAAAATGTTAGCCATACTACAAATTCAAACTGCTATAATTTAACCATTTTTTAAGATATAAACAAAAGAACAAATTTTCAGAAACAAAATCTGCTCCGGAATCTTTGTATCAAGGCCAAACACATAAAAAAAATCTTTTTCATTTTCCAATTTTTTAATACCTCATTTTAAATTTTAAATTAAATTTTTTTTTAAATGACAACCCTTTTGAAACAAAATGGCGAATGAAGCTGGCCAACGAACTCGGTCGAGACATTGGTATGTACTATGTGCAGGCCAAGTAACATCTAAATCGGTTCACAAATACGCCTGTTATCCCGTGACATAAATCAGGCCGTTTTAAAATGTCAGCCACAATAGAAATTCAAAATGCTATAACTCAGCCATTTTTTTAGATATAGACGAAACAAAAACTATTCCGGAATCTTTGTATTAAGGTCAAACACATACGAAAAAAAATCTTTTTCATTTTCTAAATTTTTGGTATCTCATTTTAAATTTTAAATTTTAAATTTTTTTTTAAATGGCCGCCATTTTGAAACAAGATGGCGGATGAAGCTGGCCAACGAACTCGGTCGAGATATTTGTATGTACTATGTACACACCAAGGTACATCCAAATCGGTTCATAAATACGCCTGTTATCACGTGACAAATATCAGGACGTTTCAAAATGTCAGCCACGCTAGAAATTCAAAATGCTATAACTCAGCCATTTTTTAAGATATAGACGAAACAAAAACTGCTCCCGAATCTTTGTATCAAGCTCAAATACATAAGAAATTTTTTTTTTCAATTTTAAATTTTTTGGTACCACATTTCAAATTTAAATTTTTCTTAAAATTTTAAATGTCTGCCATTTTTAAACAAGATGGCGGATGAAGCTGGCCAACGAACTCGGTCGAGACATTGGTATGTACTATGTACATACCAAATTACATCCAAATCGGTTCATAAATTCGAGAGTTACAGTATGACAAAGGTCAGATATATATATATATATATATATATATATATATGGATATATATATATATATATATATATATATATATATATATATATATAATGGATATATATATATATATATATATATATATATATCAACTTTTGATCGGAGGTTGGTTTCGGGGTCTGGGGGTCATGATCGATGAAAATATACCAAAATTTTTTGAAATCGCTTTCCTCCGAACGGCTGCAATAGGTAGCTTTTAGGTAGCTTTCTTTACAAAAAAGCTACCTATTGCAGCCGTTCGGAGGAAAGCGATTTCAAAAAATTTTGGTATATTTTCACCGATCATGACCCCCAGACCCCGAAACCACCCTCCGTTCAAAATTGATATATATATATATATATATATATATATATATATATATATATATATATATATATATATATATATATATATATATATATATATATCTGACCTATGTCACACTGTAACTCCCGTAATTATGAACCGATTTCGATGTAATTCGGTGTGTATATAGTACATACCAATGTCTCGACCGAGTTCGTTGGCCAGCTTCATCCGCCGTTTTGTTTCAAAATGGCGGCCATTTAAAATTTTTAAAAAAATTTAAAACTCGAAATGTGGTACCAAAAAATTAAAAATGGAAAAATATTTTTTTCTTATGTATTTGACCTTTATACAAAGATTCCGGAGCAGTTTTTGTTTCGTCTATATCTTAAAAAATGGCTGAGTTATAGCATTTTGAATTTCTAGCGTGGCTGACATTTTGAAACGTCCTGAATTTTGTCACGCGATAAAAGGCGTATTTATGAACCGATTTGGATGTAATTCGGTGTGTACATAGTACATACCAATCTCTCGACCGAGTTCGTTGGCCAGCTTCATCCGAAATTTTGTTTCAAAATGGCGGCCATTTAAAATTTTTTTAAAAAATTAAAATTTGAAATGTGGTACCAAAAAATTGAAAATGGAAAAATATTTTTTTCTTATGTATTTGATCTTTATACAAAGATTTCGGAGCAGTTTTTGTTTCGTCTATATCTTAAAAAATGGCTGAGTTATAGCATTTTGAATTTCTAGCGTGGCTGACATTTTGAAACGTCCGAAATTTTGTCACGCGATAAAAGACGTATTTATGAACCGATTTGGATGTAACTTCGTTTATTCATAGTACATACCAATGTCTCGACCGGGTTCGTTGGCCAGCTTCACCCGCCATCTTGTTTAAAAATGGCGGCCATTTAAATTTTTAAGAAAAATTTTAATTTGAAATGTGGTACCAAAAATTGAAAATTGAAAAAATATTTTCTTCTTATCTGTTTGACCTTGATAAAAAGATTCGGGAGCAGTTTTTGTTTCGTCTATATCTTAAGAAATGGCTGAGTTATAGCATTTTGAATTTCTAGCGTGGCTGACATTTTGAAACGTCCTGATTTTTCTCACGTAATAACAGGCGAATTTATGAACCGACTTGGATGTACCTTGGTGTGTACATAGTACATACAAATATCTCGACCGAGTTCGTTGGCCAGCTTCATCCGCCATCTTGTTTCAAAATGGCGGCCATTTAAAAAAATTAAAAAATAAAAAAATTTAAATGAGATACCAAAAAATTGGAAAATGAAAAAGATTTTTTTTTGTATGTGTTTGACCTTAAAACAAAGATTCCGGAACAGTTTTTCTTTCGTCTATATCTAAAAAAAAAATGGCTGAGTAATAGCATTTTGAATTTCTCTTGTGGCTGACATATTAAAACGACCTGATATTTGTCACGCGATAACAGGCGTATTTATGAACCTATTTGGATGTAACTTGGTCTGTACATAGTACATACCAATGTCTCGACCGAGTTCGCTGGCCAGCTTCATTCGCCATCTTGTTTCAAAAGGGTTGCCATTAAAAAAAAATTAAATTTAAAATTCAAAATGAGGTATTAAAAAATTGTAAAATGAAAAAGATTTTTTTTATGTGTTTGGCCTTGATACAAAGATTCCGGAGCAGTTTTTGTTTCTGAAAATTTGTTCTTTTGTTGATATCTTAAAAAATGGTTGATTTATAGCACTTTGAATTTCTAGCATGGCTAACATTTTGAAACGATCTTGTATTTGTCACGCGATAACACACTTATTCGCCTATTTCGATGTAAGAATTCATGTGGATAGTATACATCAACACCTCGACCAAGTTCGCTGGCCAGATTCATCAGCCATCTTGTTTCAAAATGGCGGCCATTAAATTAAAAAAAATATATATATTTAAAGTGAGGTGCAAAAAAATTAGAAATTGAAAAAGGTTTCTTTCTTAAGTATTTTATCTTGATATAAGGATTCAGGAGCATTTTTTGTTTGTCTTTACCTTAAAAAATGGCTCAGATATAGCAGTTTCAATTTCTATTGTGGGTGACATTTTGAAAAATCTGATTGTTTGCATGCGACAGCACTCCTATATATTAACCGATTCCGATGTGAGTGAGCATGTGCATAGCAATTACTAAGGTCTCGACCAAGTTCACTGCTTAGCCTCATCCAGCATGTTGTCTTAAAATGACAGGCACTTTTAGAAATTGCCGAATTTGGCAGCCAAATATAAGTTACTTTAAAGAAAAGCAGCTTGAATAAAGCTGACTAATTTCGCGAAATTCTCATTCATTATATTGATAAAAATTAGTATTGAATCTCCTATATTCGGTTTCCACTAAATTGAGCTTCGTGTGTTTGCATGATATAAGTTGGCTTTTTTAAAATAAGGATTATGAAAGCTACCTCTTCCTCCCGGCACTGGCCGGAAGGACTTTTTGTAATGAAAGCTACCTAATGGTATAACTGAGCCATTTTTTAAGATATAGACAAAACAAAAACTGCTCCGAAATCTTTGTTTAAAGGTCAAATACATAAGAAAAAAATATTTTTCTATTTTCAAATTTTTGGTACCACTTTTCAAATTTTAAATTTTTAAAAAATATTAAATGGCCGCCATTTTGAAACAAAATGGCGGATGCAGCTGGCCAACGAACTCGGTCGAGACATTGGTATGTACTATGTACATACCGAATTACATCCAAATCGGTTCATAAATACGAGAGTTACAGTGTGACATAGGTCAGATATATATATATATATATATATATATATATGGATATTTATATATATATATATATATATATATATATATATATATATATCAATTTTGAACGGAGGGTGGTTTCGGGGTCTGGGGGTCATGATCGATGAAAATATACCAAAATTTTTTGAAATAGCTTTCCTCCGAACGGCTGCAATAGGTAGCTTTTTGTAATGAAAGCTACCTAATACTACATTTTTAAAGTGCTCTTTCATATTAATATTTTATTACTATTGCATATCAAATATGTTTTTTGTTGTAAACCTTAATCTTATTTCATACAAAATAAGTACACGAATCATTTTAGGTAGCTTTCTTTACAAAAAGCTACCTATTGCAGCCGTTCGGAGGAAAGCGATTTCAAAAAATTTTGGTATATTTTCATCGATCATGACCCCCAGACCCCGAAACCACCCTCCGTTCAAAATTGATATATATATATATATATATATATATATATATATCAAAATATATATATATATATATATATATATATCAAAATATATATATATATATATATATATCTGACCTATGTCACACTGTAACTCGTATTTATGAACCGATTTGGATGTAATTCGGTGTGTCCATAGTACATACCAATGTCTCGACCGAGTTCGCTGGCCAGCTTCATCCGACATTTTGTTTCAAAATGGCGGCCATTTAAACATTTTTAAAAAATTTAAAATTTGAAATGTGGTACCAAAAAATTGAAAATGGAAAAATATTTTTTTCTTATGTATTTGACCTTTATACAAAGACTCCGTAGCAGGTTTTGTTTCGTGTATATCTTAAAAAATGGCTGAGTTATAGCATTTTGAATTTCTAGCGAAGCTGACATTTTGAAACGTCCTGAATTTTGTCACGCGATAAAAGGCGTATTTATGAACCGATTTGGATGTAACTTCGTTTATACATAGTACAGACCAATGTCTCGACCGAGTTCGTTGGCCAGCTTCATCCGCTATTTTGTTTAAAAATGGCGGCCATTTAAAATTTTAAGAAAAATTTAAATATGAAATGTGGTACCAAAAAATTGAAAATTGGAAAAATATTTTTTTCTTATGTGTTTGACCTTGATAAAAAGATTCGGGAGCAGTTTTTGTTTCGTCTATATCTTAAAAAAGGGTTGAGTTATAGCATTTTGAATTTCTAGCGTGGCTGACATTTTGAAACGCCCTGATATTTGCCACGTGATAACAGACGTATTTATGTACCGATTTGGATGTACCTTGGTGTGTACATAGTACATACAAATAACTCAACCGAGTTCGTTGGCCAGCTTCATCCGCCATCTTGTTTCAAAATGGCGGCCATTTAAAAAAATTAAAAAAAATTAAATTTAGAATAAGACACCAAAAAATTAGAAAATGAAAAAGATTTTTTTCGTATGTGTTTGACCATAATACAAAGATTCCGGAACAGGTTTTGTTTCATCTATATCTAAAAAAATGGCTGAGTTATAACATTTTGAATTTCTATTGTGGCTGACATTTTAAAACGACCTGATTTTTGTCACGCGATGACAGGCGTATTTATGAACCGATTTGAATGTAACTTGGTCTGTACATAGTACATACCAATCTCTCGACCGAGTTCGTTGGCCAGCTTCATTCGCCATCTTGTTTCAAAAGGGTTGCCATATTTAAAAAAAATGTAATTTAAAATTTAAAATGAGGTATTAAAAAATTGGAAAATGAAAAAGATTTTTTTTGTGTGTTTGGCCTTGATACAAAGATTTTGGAGCAGTTTTTGTTTCTGAAAATTTGTTCTTTTGTTTATATCTTAAAAAGTGGTTGAATTATAGCACTTTGAATTTCTATCATGGCTAACACATTGAAACGATCTTGTATTTGTCACGCGATACCACACGTATTCGCCTATTTCGATGGAAGAAGGCATGTGGATAGTATACATCAATATCTCGACCAAGTTCGCTGGCCAGCTTCATCAGCCATCTTGTTTCAAAATGGCGGCCATTAAATTAAAAAAATATATTTAAAGTGAGGTGCAAAAAAATTAGAAATTGAAAAAGGTTTCTTTCTTAAGTATTTGACCTTGATATAAGGATTCAGGAGCATTTTTTGTTTGTCTTTTTCTTTACCTTAAAAAATGGTCCAGATATAGCAGTTTCAATTTTTAACGTGGGTGACATTTTGAAAAATCTGATTTTTTGCCTGCAGCACTCGTATGTATCAACCGATTCCGATGCGAGTGAGCATGTGCACAGCAATTACTAAGGTCTCGACCAAGTTCACTGGTTAGCCTCATCCACCATGTTGTCTTAAAATGGCAGGCACTTTAAGAAATCGCCGAATTTAGCAGCCAAATATAAGTTACTTTAAATAAAAGCAGCTTGGATAAAGCTGACTAATTTCGCGAAATTCTCATTCATAATGATTTAGTATTGATAAAAATTAAAATTGAATCTCCTACATTCGGTTTCCACTTAATTGAGCTTCGTGTGTTTGAATAATATAAGTTGGCTTTTTTAAAATAAGGAATATGAAAGCTACCTTTTCCTCCCGGCACTGGCCGGAAGGACTTTTTATTGTTATGCTCACAAATGTCATTAAAACACATATTTAAAGTTCAAAAATAAAATTTCAAATATGACCTGTAACGTAGTGCTTTATTTCTGAACTACAAGTATATGTTTACGTAATATAGCGTGACATGTGACAAGGGGAGGGGAGGGGGTATGGTGAAGTGTGACATTTTGTGACAAAGGGGAGGAGGGAGTAAAAAATATTGGGGAAAAAAATGTGACATCATTTATGGATCGCCCCTGAATAAATACATTATAAAAATAAATCTCGATGCGTAAACTTTTTAGATTTCCAAGGAGAATTAAGTGGTATTTTCAAACAGGAATCTTTTTTTTTATTTAATCCTAAGTTTTATAATTATTTTCAAAGATTAAATAAGTAAAAATTACTGTCCGAAAATACGGGAAAAATACTACTTTGAAATCTAAATGTTGTACGAACAATGATAAATAGAAGAAATTTCATAATACCTTCGGTTAAAATATTTAAGTTTAATTTAATAATATTAAACTATATTTAATAGAATTTACTTCAGATGTTCAGCGGTAGTCATAAAAAATTATCTGTGAGATTTTATAGAGTGCAGACTATAGTTCCCCATAGACCCTAAAGAGCACGAGTTTTTCTTTTCGAGGAATGTTTCTTTAAACTTTTATTTAGGTTTAAATGCCCAAAATTTTAAAGTGTTGTTCTTCTCCTTACTCATTAACAGATTTCTGTGATTACATAAAGCGAATATTTTTATTTACATATAGGGATTCTGTAGAGTGTATACAGTAATTATTAACCCTATAGAACACGTAGTATGTTATTTTTATACTTAAAATTAGGTTTAGATGCCTCAAATTTTAAAGATTTATTCTTCTCCTTATTCATCAGCAGATTCCTGTGATTACATAAAGCGAATATTTTTATTTACATATTGTGATTCTGTAGAGTGTATACTGTAATTCTTAACCCTATCGAGCACAAAGTATGTTTTTTAATACTTAGATTTAGATTTAGATGCCTCAAATTTTAAAGAGTTATTCTTCTCTCTATTCATCAGCAGATTTCTGTGATTACCTAAAGCGAATATTTTTATTTAAATATAGTATTTGGAACTGAATTTATTCATTAAAAGTTAAATTTTATTGATTTTTTTGTCAATTACTGTGCAACATAGGGTTAAATGTAGAATGATGTATCTGATAGCAACTGAATAACATTACTATATTAAAAATTTACGATTTAACAGAAGCGATTTTACGTTACTTTCAACTTATAATTTTTAAGTTTATTTTAATAAAATTAACATGTTTAATAGAATTCCGTTTAAATACCTTGCATAAATAAGCAAAACATCACGAAATATCTTCATGGAAATCGATAAACTAAAATTTTAAAATGTACTATGCGTTTAGAGTGACGATTCTTGGTAGCAAGTGAATATATACACTATAAAAATAAATAGGAGAAATGCTACGGTGATTTCAACTTTCAATATTTAAGATTTATTTAATAATATTAAACTGGTTTCAACAAAATTTCATTTAGCTGCCTCCAGTAAGTTTTAAAGAAAAACAGAATTTTTACTGCAAGATTCCATAGACTAAAATTCTTAAACGTAGAATAATGATTTCTGATAGCAACTAGGATAAATACACTTTAAGAATAAATAGCAGCGATTTTACGTTACTTTTAACTTACAATTTTTAAGTTTTATTTAATAATATTAAACTCGTTTCAATAGAACACTGCTCAGCGTAAGTTATAAAGAAAAAAGAAGAATTTCCTCTATGACATTGTATAGACTTTGGAAATAAGCTTGAAAGCCAAATATATTCACCTTCTTTTAGAATTTATTCATCCATGCGTTATCCTGTCCAGCAAAAGCTGAATAAAAATTCCATAATACGATCAAGATATGCAAATGAGGTTTAAGATTCTGAGCGCATTTTAGTGCAAAAGTTGGCGTATAATGTTCAGATGCAAGAAACAGTAAATCATTGCATTTAAAACGGAATTGCAAAAAAGAAACTCAGTAGAAGGGATTTCGATTTTTCCTTGTTTAATCCTTAAAATCATCCACTTTATTTATCCCGCTGTATTTAGTGCAATCGAGTGCATTTTTTTATTTCGTAAAAACAAATTGTGTGCAAATGATTCAATTTTTCTGAATCATTTGCATTCTTAAATGCACATAACTCTTGGTTATAGGTATGTATTTTTTTTAAATATCGAAGAATGGCCGACATGTAAAAAAATAAAAATTCAGAAGGGTTAAAAGATAAAAATAAAACATGTACAAAGGAAGTTACTGAAGGAAATTATAATAATGATACCTTTAAAGAAATTGCATTTTACACAAAGGTAGTTAAACTATATACATTATTATTTTTAATATATTACAGATGTGTAAACTTAAGCATCGTTCTATCGGAAAGTTTTAAAGACTTATTTAATTGTTAACACTTATCACTTTTCTTCTTTTTTTTTTTATAAATCCATCACCTGCATTCTTGATTTGTTTTTGTAAACGAAATTATGAGTGGAGATTGTGCTGTCCATGAATTGACATTGGATGTAAGCAATTTCGTATATTGGTAAGTGACGTCAAGTTGATATCATTAGTATCCGTTGAAGAAATGACCCATTGTTCCAGTGGCATCCTCAATTTTTTTTAACTGCAGTACCTGTGATTTTTCTGCCTATCTGAGATACATAACATTCATCATATATTTCTACATCTTGAATTTTGGTATCTTTCATTATTCGACATTTTATTTTCAGCGCTATCATATTTCATAACTACATCAAGAAAAGGGATCTTGCTTCAGAGATCTGCGAAACGCATTCTTTAGCAACTTTTTTTTGCACAATTAAAAATGAACTGGTATCACTGGCATCCAGGTCAACACATGGATTTTTTTACTTCAAAATTTCCTGTTACTGCAGCGTGCATATTCTTGGTACAGAGCGTTTGTCTCACTGCACATACTGTATAGAGAAAGGTGCTCTCTCAAAATGTTTCAGAAAAGAAGTTTATAATCCTTCCGATAAAAAATGACTTTATAAAACAAAATAGTTTATGAATAATTAAGAAATCAAATTTCACAGCCTATATATCACGCTTATTTTATATAAACTTTAAACAAGTGATTAGCGTATTAATGCTAAATTTTGTATTTACGTTTTATATTCTATTAATTTTCTTGTAGTTTTAAGAAGAGGTGCCGTTAGTGAGAAAATCTTTTATTTTCCTTTATTTACAAATTAATATGGGGTGATTCAGATTTCAGAAAATATTTAAAAATAAATAACTAATGAAGATATAAGTATACCATTTGCACAAAAATGATTGCAATAAAGCCAGATTTTATACCAAGAAATCAATATTTATTGGCAGCATTATTCTCGAATAACAAAATGACAATTCCATTTATACAATCAAGTACATAACACATTGCGAAAATTAATGGATTACATATGCTGCCAAATTTTACGCTTTTTTCTACCCCTTTATTTTTAAGAAAAATTGTGCTTTATCTAGTCGCCGAAAATTCGGAATCAAATAAGCTAAACTTTTCATGTCGAAAGTAGTATTAGGAAAATTGCATTACAATTTGCAGCTCATTTATTACGTCGTTAGTCACTCAGCAACTCAACTATCGGTTATTTCCCTACTCACAGCCTTATTGGTCATGCTATTTTGGTCATTACCGACAATGATGTACGCAGCGTACGTCATGATATCTAGCAGATTTTTTAATTAGACATTCCAAATTATCACCAAAAAATTTTAACTCTTATTTTTGCTTTACAAGATGATTGATTTTCCATAAAAAAGTAAAAGAAAATTACCAACTAAATTTTTGTGGTGTAAATTCAAAATTTCTAAAAAGAAAAAAATCTGTCAGATGCGGCAACATTGGTGGCTAGTGACATATATGGGGCGTTCTCACAATCTTTTAACTTTCGGGAATAAAAATCTGGTGAAATTAAACTTGCTAAAATAACATTTTAATCTGATAGACGAATGAGTGGCTGAGAGGTTCTGCTTTTGAAGCTGGTAGACAGGAGGTGCTGAGTTCGAACCCAATCGCGCCCGTCGGCCTAATCGTTCGGAGTTTTCGTGGTTTTCGTCGAGCCATGGATTTCCATGCGTAAATACGGGTTAGGTTCCCTTAGAAAGACCCCCACGGAGGGCACTCCCCCCCTTGGGCCTATATCCCTAGAGTAGATCATCGGCCGTCAAAAATCAACCAACGAACCTGATAGACGAATGCCTTAATGATTCAAAATGAAGAAAAAATGGTCAGCAGCGAAAATTTTTTTATTTAAGGCTCCGCTGCACTGAAACTCCCCGATCGCGAAATCCCATGTTAGCCTATGAGAAAACATTCAAGCGCGATTACTCATTACCTAATATATTTATTAAAATACAATTTTCATTATCAGAAAGTAGACGTCAGATGCTGATGATGTGCGTCTTTAAAAATTATCTCCGTAAATTTTAAGTATATAAAAAATCCCTATAAACTTTAAAATTTCCATTTGATAAAATTTTTTCATCTTCTTAAAATACTTAAAATTTACGTAGACAATTTTTAAAAACGCACATCATCTGCATCTGACGCCTACTTTCTGATGGTGTAAACAGTATTTTAATAATTATATTAGGTAATGAGTCATCGCGTTTGAAATTTTTCCTATAGGTTAATATGGGATTTCAAGTTCTGGGAGTTTCAGTGCAGCAGCCTCTTAACTGGGGTTTAAGTTAAACTTGAGAGTTTAATTTTCCTTGCCATTTTACCACTATAACTTTCTATTTTCTTCTAAATTTTTACTTACAATGAATTTGCATAGTACAGGACATTCAAATAAGAAATAATAACAATGTAGTATTTTTAGTACAAAATTTTAGTATAACATTGTCTTAAATGAGTGTTAACCCGGGAGAACTCGCTGCATGAGATTTTCTCTCACAGTCGCACTTTTTTAAGACTCTTATTTAAATCATTTTTCATTTTAATTAAAATTCCAAAATGTTTTACAATTATTTTACCTCTTTTGTGAATAAAAGTACTAAGCCAACCAAAAAAATTTGATATTATATGAATGTAAAGTAAAAGAAAAGCAATTGGGCATTCTGACTAGCGAGTTCTCCCGGGTTAAAGAAGGGACGGAAGGAAAAAAATGGGATAGTATAGGGAAACAGAGACGGTAATGGAAAAAAGGGGATGGTAAGGATGACACGGTAAGGATAATTACCACTATTTTTAGACAAATAATGTTAAGACTAAGTGATAGCCACAATGTTTATTGATTTTTAGAAACAGTTATTTACATTGGATTAAATTTAAAAGAAAAATAATTTACCTTGAAAAGTGCAGGAATAAACCTTGGGGACGGTTAGACTCCCACTAAAGCCACGATACTTGAAATAGACATTTAAATGCTCTATAAATTCTGCAGTAAATTTCCTGTCAAAGAATTTTAAACATTCTTTCTCTAGCATATTTTTGCATGAGAAAAGAAATTAAAAAAAAATTATGTGCTTGCATTTGAAGTGATTTTCTGTTAAGTTTAGCAAGAGGGATGGTAAGGAATCTAAAACTCAGGGACGGAGTTCAAAAAATAATATCAACCGTAAAAATGTGTGCAGGTTAATTTTTTTCTGCATAATTATATAAAACAATTGTCCCAGTTTCGGAAAAAAATTACATCGAATTACTTATATTGAAACAATTTTATACAGACAACTCCAAACGTAAAAACCAGCATCAGGGACACGGGACGGTATAGGAGATTTCCTGGTATTTGGACCCCCAACATTGTCCAAAACTTATTTATCTCGTTAATATTGTTATGCAATCATGCAATGGTATGTTCCTCAGTATATGAAATTAAAAAAAAAACACAAGAATATGTACTAAAATAAAAATTATTATTCAGGGACATAAAATTCAAAAGATTGTGAGAATGACCCATATCCGATAACAGCGCTAGAGCGCAAGGAGTTAAACAACATTCCTGTATGGCCGACAGTTGTTGCCATATGACATCTTTTCATGTTGGCAATGAAGTGGTTACTAGCAGTGCACTTTTCATATTAATCATATCATCACAACCGAAAGCCATAAAGTGTCAAGTCGGGAAATCAGGCTGCTGATGCATACAGAAAAGAGAAACTAAGAACACGCCCAATATTGAACGTAGTAATCATAGCACATGTTGAATAATATGCGGAGCACTCTTTGGTTCTGGAATCACGTTATGAACTATCACTGCTCATTATATATCGTCGGGAATATTATCTGTATTATAAAAACGTTATCTGTTGGACAAAAAACGCCTTTTTTCAAATATTAATATTTGGTATTTTGACAGAACAAAAAGAAAGACAGCTTCACTTCTATTCTGTCTGCGCAAACACCATCTTTCTATCTTCATTAATTTGAAAATCATTGATCTTTTTAAATTTACTGACTTTTGGTTACTTTTAACTTACTATTCAAATTATTTTAATTGATATGATTATTTTCAAATATAAATATATCAATTTTCTAAAACTGAATAAGATATTCTGATAGTTGAATAGGCATATTATTTAAGAACATAGACGTGAATTTTCTGAGGGTGAATAATATTTGAAAACTACTTTGCTTCTTTATATGGCTTTATTTTATTTATTTTTTGTTTTTTTTTTATTTACAAAATTAGTGAATAAATTAATAAAAGTTAAAAATTGTAACTATCATACTCACTTGAAATAGAGTATCGTCAGGTTCAGAGGGATTGAAATTAGAATAATAAGCTCTAATCATATTTTCTTCAATTTGAGCTGCTACCATTTCAGGGTATTTCACATCTGACGTTGATTCATGCGACATTTGCCAATTTCCACCTAATGAAAATAATGATATATTTTAACGAAAAAAATTTCAAGATTACAAGTGAAGTATAGTAATTCAAGTACAGCTTGTTTTATGTGCTCAGTCAAACAAGTTACTTAGAATATCAAAGCATTAATTGCTGCTTGAGAATACACAATAAAGTTTAAACAACAACAAATAAATCTTCAGTGAAAAATGTAGGAACTTGTTAATTTATTGGATAAACGACGATTAAGTAATGCATAAAAGAGTTTAACATTTACATCTTTTAATCTGCGTATGGTGAAACAACAAATTTTCCAACAAACAGTAAACAATTTGTAAGCATGAACAAGTTAATTATTTTTTAAGTCATATATTTCTTACTTTCTTCAAAGATGAAGCTTTAAACTTATGATGTAATTAATAATACAGAAATTAATCAGAATTTTAGTTTGCATTATAACTAGTGGCAATTTGAGATTGGAAGTATTATGAAAGTTTATGTAAGTTTTTAATATATTGCATACAAACAGAACATTATTTGAAAATGTTATTTTATTTAAAATAAAAAAAAATCAATATTAAATACCTTGAAACTTTTACAATGATAGCTTTTATATTTCAAATGACAGTGTTTCAAATTATTAATAAAATTTCACCATTAAAATAGTATAAGTTTTTAATATTTCAATAATGACTTGTGTTAATCGTTTTTATTTCTTGATTTACAGGAATATTTTTGTTCCGAATCGTGGTTCAGTATTACTTTAAAGCTTCATTCTAATACCTAAATATTCTGGAATACATTATTCGCGTTATAATATTGCAGTTGAAACCACAAACAGGACTTCCTGTACCGAAATTTAAGAGCCTACTATTTTTACTATTGCATATGAAATTCTTCTATCGGAATTCACTTACGTTTCGCTCCCATGATTGTTCGCCAATAGTACAAGCTTCAAAGAGTTTTTTATAAAAAAAGAGAGATAATTTATATAAAACACGTATTCTTTTGTTGTTTTAAAAAGAATTTAACGAAATAACTTTAAATAAAACGGAAATAGAGCGAGTTTTTTTGGCAAGTGCAACATTGTCACATGGCATTCTAAAAGTATAGTGCCTTTATATATCTGAAAAATCACATATGTGTCGACAGCATGCTCTGTTCAAAATTTTCGTTCAAACGGTGGCAACCCAGATCACATAAGATGTTTTCGTTTACGTCATTTTGACGAGTAAACAAACACTAAGTTGATGATAATGGATGTTTTTGTCGAGAATCCTCTGTAGAACAAAATGAATGTCACCGTAAGCATGTCGCTACTTTGATGTATAAAGAAACTTCATTGAAACGATAAAAGGAAAAAAATAATAATGAATAAAACAACTTAACTCGAATGTATAAATACATTGATATTTCAAAATATTTTACAACCAAAACACTATACTTTGTGGATATGGACGCAATTGCATTTTGGGAAATAACAATTTCCAATCGTCCAACAAATTTGGTAAATAATCGCTATAATAATAAGAATAATTAAAAGACATTCTTAAGTTATTAAAATTTCTTAAAATATCATTAATGTTACGACTTCAAACCGAAAATCAAACAAGAACGAAAAAGCATGCATCAGGCATAGAAGAAGAAACACTTCTCAACATTATCAGAATTTTATTCAGAAATCGTTCATAGTCCATTATTTTGTACGGCACGATAAATGAACAATAAATGCTTCGCACTCCATAATCTATAGAAAAAATGTTGCTGTGCCTCTCAGTGTCCTTTTTAAATTCATTATGTTTAAAGCATCATAAGTTTATAAAAATGCATATTAGTATTTTTCTCACAGATCATAATGTAGTGAAAATATTTTTTCCATCCTTGTGAACGAGCTATAAATACTACTTATTTGGTACTCCTGAGTATGCATGTTGTTGTCCACTTCAGTGATGCATATGAATTTCATTATGCTTGAAGTTTTGTAACTTTCTTAAAAAGCATTGAAAACAATTTTTTCCCATAGACCATAAGGCAACAGAATTATTTTTGCGCCTCTGTAAACGAACTATAATTGCTACATACTTTATTTTTAATATCGAACATTTTATAGTAAACCTCAATAACATATAAAGATTGAATTGCAATCCAAGTATATTTACGAGAGTTAGAGAACGGACAAACAGGCAGACAAAACATAAACACTTATGATGGAAAATATTCAAAATGCATTATTGGCATCACGTTGGTTTTGCTACTGAAGAAATTTAGGAAATTTAAGGAAGGGAAAATTGTTGCTGTGATAGTAAAAAATTTAAATAAAAATTTGTCATTGACGTTCCATAGTATCGTCATCGAGTGTTAAATGTTTGGTTTTTCATTTCGTATAAATGACTTAATAACAGGTTACTATTTACTCATAACATTTATATCATTTTATCTTACAATATGATCGTCAAATGAACTGGTTTTGTACAAATATTGATAGTAGTCAAAACGTATAGAACAGATAGTGAAAGAACTGACATTTAAAGCTGGGACATCTCAAGGTGAGGTCAAAAAGTGTCATCTTACCACATTTTTTAATGAAGAATAGATAAGTAAATAATATTTTTTGTTTGAAAGATTCGCCTTTTTTAAACGTTGAAAATCTCGCGATTAAGTAAGGAGAGGTTTACTACTAAATAACAGTGGCCTGTTACCACCTGGCCTGATCCTAGGAATACTTATTCAAAGCATACGTGAAAATTTTTGTTAAGTACAGCATGAGTTTAACTTTTAATTTAATTTCATTTTAAAAGGCATGGCTATGTATTTTACCTATATCCACTTACCATACTAGACCGAATACTACAGTCGTACTCAAGATTAACTAAAAATTCCATTTGAACCCGACAAAATAATTCTCATTGTCAAGAAACCCGATGCAAACCCGCAAAAAATTTGTGTTCACAAGCAACTCGACAAAATACGACAAATTTCAATCCGAACCCGCGACTTTCATGCCTGAACAGGGCTAAAATAAAAAAATTAGTGCCATATTCAAATATAATTATGCAAAAAGAGACTATAAACATGAATATAATATTATACGAAGAAAAAAAAGGATGTATACATCTCCATGTTAAAATAGACAGTTATTTTTTATCCAAAAAATATTCTACTCTTACTTCTAAAAAGTCGAAAGTAACCGAACTCGGCCCATAAGAATCAAAAACCACCCCGAAAGCGACACGAATGAAAAATAATTAGAGTAAACCCGACAAGCAAAGGTGGTGGTGTTGCTTATGACGGCCGATAATCTACACGAGGGCTATAGGCCCGAAGGGGTGTGCCCTCCGTGGGGGTCTTTCTAAGGGAACCTAACAATTTATTTACGCAAGGAAATCCAAGGTTCGAAGAAAGCCACGAAAACTCCGAACGATTAGGCCGACGGGAGCGATTTGGTTCAAACGCAGCACCTCCCCTCTATCAGCTTTGAAAGCAGAACCTCTCAGCCACTGGTGTGGCCCCCGACCAGCAAAGAAAAATTTCTTCCAAACCATAACTGTGGATCAGGTCGAGTTTTTTCAGCGGGACGTTGGATGTTAATTTTTTTTTTTTTTAATTTTCGTCATAGAGATATGAGATTTTGTGGAAATATACATTTCACCATAAGTATATAGATCATCTTAAAAGAAATTTCTAAACTTATTATAATTTTAAGATTAAAAAATAAATAAAATTTTGAAACGAATTTTTAAAATGCTCTATATTAAATAATTTTTTAGATATTTCCTCTATTTTGCCTTTCAATCATTTAAAACTCTATTACAAACAAATCTGTGTATACATTTTTTAATCCCTTGAATAGTTCATTTTTTAGAGATTATTTCTGAATCCAATATTGGTTTTCATCAAAAGTTTCCCTTTTAATAAGTTGAAAATCAAATTTTACTTATTATAATGAAGTCGAATTTTAAAATACATTCAAAGTTTCTTTGTAAACAATATCAGGATACTTCCTTATCAATTTCATGAATTTTAATTAAAAATTATGCCGCATGGAGCATTTCAAAAATCTAAAATCGTTGAAATATCCGTTTTGAGAAAAACAGATTTAAAGTATATTAAAGGGCCGAAAAATTATTTGCGTACAAAATTCAAACACTTGTAATTTTGCGAAAAATAATCGCATCTGAATGCGGTTTTTCGCAAATGGTTCAGAAGAAACTGGAGAATGATAATATGCAAAAAAATAATTTTCGATTTTTGGGTCGATTTCTGCTCAAATAACGGTCCCCTTAAAGCTGGGTTATCCGACCCGGTGTAGGAATCTAATGAAAACCACATACAGCACACAAGTTACGAAAAATCCAACATTTTGTATCCTGAGTATTGCGCATAAAATTTTTCTATTCAGAAATCGACGTGCTTCTTTCTCATGGCTCTTACTGAATCGATTCTTCAAGAAGTTTTAAAAGAGAGCCTCATTTAAATCACGATTTCTTTAGAGCTTTAGAGATATCACATAAAGGAATTGGAAAAAATAAAAATAAAAAAAGGGTAAAAGACATTTAAACTTTTGGAGCCACGAAGTCCAACATTGTCTTGAAACCTTCCGAAAGACTTTGTGTACTTGAAATGCTAAAACAGTAGGAGGGTTTTATTTCAAAGAAATAATTCATTTCGAATTTAAAATATGGCAATATTAAAATTATAAAAAAAAACAGTGTAAATAAAATACGAATCGCTAAGAGAAAAAAAAAACATTTGTAATTATCTAAAAATTCAAGTAATATACATATTTAAATCATGATTTTTTTCCGAGAGAATGCAAAATAGCTTCGATATATCGTGATTTTTCGTTATAGAAATTCTACTTACAAATGCTAACGTGCAATATAAAAACACTTTATTACTGAAATATATTACTTCTATACCTCATACAAAATTAAAAATCTAAAGATACACGCCACACTAAATACAATTGGCAATCATAATCTTAAAACATCATTTTTTTTTTTTCAATCTGCATAGAAATGATTTTTTGCATTATTATGAAAATGTTGATGCTTTAATCATATGCGTTGTCCAATTATTTTATCTTTTATCATCTTAACATTTACTTTCGTATTGATTAAAATAATTTCATAAGTGCTCCGTAATCAAACTTTATATAACGCTTAAAACCTTCATAAAAACTTCATAGAAACCGTTGCACGTTCATTGATACAAAACAAATAGAAGTCTGTTGTGTTTAGTATATTGGAGAAAACATTACCATTTTGAGGTGTCTGTCCGTTAATAGATTTAAGGGATATAGACTTAACAATATTTTGAATAAGTTTAGTTCATATCAAATCATTGTTGATCAGTCACAAGTATTCTCCAGTTTTAAGATTTTTAGTTAACAGTAATTTTTAAATAAAAGTCTTTGACTTAGTTAATAAAGCAAAAATTATTATTAAAAAAATAGGATAGCTAAATATTGGAAATAAAAAAGAGATTGCATAATAATTAGCGATCAGCAAAGTGCTAATTAGTAAAGCAACTTTCAAATCGATATTGTTTTTTTTTTTTTTAGTAACTTACACTGCATCCTTTTCACAGTGAGATAGATTTGAGATGATGTATGCAGCAATAATTTCGAAGTTAGTATCTATTACTTTTTTTAACTATCAATTACTAATTATTTAGTATCTCTAAACTTGCTAAATATTTTTAAACCCGTTGATCAAGTCAAAGAACAAAATAGCGATTTACAAAATGACTCAAACATTTTTATTATTAATAATGTTTAAATAATGTAATACTATAGTAATTTATTTTACAGTTTTACTTTCTTTCGCAAAATTCTATTTATTACAACTGGAATATTCATGGAAACATAGAATTAAGACCAAGAAGAGAGATATATATTGAGGTTGAATCTATTAGAGAAATTAACTTAATATGAACTTGTCAATTATTCACTTCAAAATAAATCAGTATGACACACACTCGTACCCAAGGAAAAAAGTTCACGTGCTTTTAGATATTATTTTATAATTACCAACTTTAATTTAGCTAACAAAAGCAGTACAGATAAATATATATTTAACAGTAATGAGGCGTGAATCAGAATGACATGGAGAAAGTAATGTAAGATATAGCACATAAAATAATACTGCATAATTTCCTCTGCGTGTCTAGGTATTTAAATTTTCACACTTAACGCTTAAATCTCCTCTGGAACTTAATTCGAAACTGTGATGTCATATTAGGAAATTACTTCTCTTCTCTCTTACCAGTGTCTTGAAATAATCTAGTATCTGATGCTTTATATTTGGTGTTTTTCTAGTGTCAATAGTAAAAGCACAACTTCAGAAGTTTTTGTTTACCATTCAATGTTGCGGAAATGCCAGGCAAAAGGTAACAAAATATACTACTTTTATAAACACACTCATAAAAATGTGGTTCCTTTTTATTTAAAATTAATTATTTCCAGTTACTGTCTTAGCTTTTAATAGTTATAAAACATTTTCAACATTATTGTAAGTCAGTCTTCTTATATATTAGACGTGTGTTCATCGTGGGTTTTGGGAGTTATATTCTATGCTCTAAATGTTGCCCATGAAGTAGTTTATACTTAATACGACAAAATTCAATTTTAACAAAACATATTTATGTTAATTTGGTAACAGTAGACCATGCTATATTGAAAATTGTCTTTCTTCTCTAATTATTTTATGAAAGATGTAATTTAATAGAGAAAGAAATTCTTAAAGCTTCTTATATAATAATTCTTTAACCAATTATAAATGACATATATTAGACATTAAAAAAAACCATATGCATCTTAACAAAAAGAATATTTTGTTTTCAATTAATTTTTTATATCATATATACTCATATCTATTCCTTTGAGCTACGAAAACTAGTCAATTGTATAAATAACATGCATATAGGATGTTTTTAGATTTTTAGAACGATTTTAATGGCTCTTAAATATTGTTTAACATGCAATAAATTATTATTTGAAAGTTAAATCTGATTGCTTTTTTTCTGGTTTATGAGTCTGCACCATGTTTTTTATGACAGTAGCTGTTTACGTAAAACATCCAAAAGTACTGATTTACTTAATAACTCTATGAATGTAGTTAGTAAATAATATTATTCAACGAATTCATGAATAATAATGGGCTAAAATGTGTTAAAATCTCAACTGTTTCATTCGTTAAAATGAATTAATTTTTCTACATTAGTTTCAGTAATTAATTTGCCATATTAGAAAATACAGTCAAAGAGTAGACAAGAAACTACTTTTATTACTTCATTAGCGGCATTCGACTTAGCAAGTAGAAATGTTGACCATTTCCTTTACTGAGATACAAGTGAATCCCTCCTAAACTACCGCAAACCCAACCTCCGACATACACAACTCTCCACGTACTTAAAGTTATGATAAATTAACCCTTTAAAGTATGATTTTTTATTTTGTCCGGAAAACATTATATATAAGTCTATTTTTGTTAATTATCCACTAGAAAAATAGTGAAAAAATTTATTTATGTTTCTGTTGGACATAATGTCAGGATGTCCCGCCTGAGTTACATTACAAAAATTGCTCAAAAAATGGTAATTTCAAATTATATACTTACTTTAAAGTGTTTACACTGCCCAATAACAACTATTAAACAATATAATAATTTTTATAATGCTTTTAGTAGTTTGCAGAATTAATAATCACTACTTTATAAGGATAGAGAAAAAACGCTAGTCGCGCCCATTGCATGCAGTGTCAACGAAATATGTTATAGTGATAACAAAACAGACAGCACTACCTTAAATGCATTTCATCACGCGTAAGTAACACATAATACTTCACGAAAAGACCAATAGAAAGCGTCAAATGGCAAAAAAAGTTCATGTAACTTCTGAGTTACACAATGCATTTAAGGGTTAATGTGCGTTACATACACTCTATGGAATTTCCAAGGAGTCCTGCACCAATATTTCACATTTCGAAATTTCTATTTCAAATTTCAATCGCACAATTCTCAATCACCTTGTTTAATCGTAAAATTTATAACTTTTTCTGAGATTAAATAAGGAGAAAAATTCTGTTTAAAAGTTGTGGTAAAACTGTACGCGCCCTGATAAGGCAAGTAAATTACCGGGTACAATACACTAAGAGTTCTATACAAAATAACACTGCAAAGTGCGCGTAGGATAACAAAAAAGCATTTAGCTAAAATAGCGTATCCCAGCTGCTATATCACGACACAAAAATGTGAGACGAGAGTGACTCACGTGCCACTAATCGAGTTAAAAATTTACCTACTGTTGAAAATTTAATACACTCTGTGTTAACATTTAAACACATTGCTTCTTCTAATCTGTTTTACCACTAAGAAAGGAAGTTTACCAATCACAGTTTGTTCGAAATATGTGTAAGTATACTTAAAATCCCTATCAAAACATCCCTTAAAAACAAAGTAAATTTTATGTTTGCACTGTTTGCACAATTTGTTATCGCACGGAATTTGTAATAGGACAATTTTTATTCAACAGTCATTATTTTAGTATCTATTACTTATTATTTACTTTTTTTTAAACTATCTATAAACTCGTTAATCAAGTCAAAAAGCAAAATAGGTATTTACAAAATGACTCAAATATTTTTACTAATAATAATTTTTAAATAATATAGTAATATCGTAATTTATTTTACAGTTTTACTTCTTTTCGCAACATTCTGCTAATAAGAACTCGTTATTCATAGAAGAATAAAATTAAGACTAGGAAGAGAGAAATAGAGAGGTAGAATGTATTTGAGAAAAGAACTTAATAAGAGCTTGCCTGTTATTCACACCTAAATGGAATAATTTGGAAAAAAACAGCTTCAAGAGGTTCAAATATTAGTTTAAAAACTAATGATTTTATAGATAACTTTTGTTAGGTTAATTTATTAATATATTAATGATTTTGTTATTTTTATATCATTGCATCTACTGCAGTAAACACATTCATCGGCTATATACAGGGTGTCCACGTATAACCTGACCGACCTTTATTTTCGCAACTGTTGGTCTTAGATGCATACTTCCAATTATGAAAATGGTTTAAATAAGGTAAAGAAATATTTTTAAAGCGATTTGGGCCAAGAAGAACATTTCTTAAAAAATTACGAAATTTAAATTTTTATACGGTCCCCCGGTCCTATAAATGATATTTAGTAAAATTTTCCTGTTACACTGACAAGTAAGACAAAAAAAAAACCTTTATTATACGATTAAAATTGACCGAGTAATAGCTGTTTAAAGTTGGAGCAAATTTTTTCTGCAAATTAGGGGTCATTCACAAATTTTGTAGAGATATAATTTCGTCATATATATTAAAAAAATGGTTCAGAGTAAAATTAACATTGCAATATAAACTTGAAATCTTTAATAATTCTGACATATTAATTCAAAAATATACAATTTGTAATAAACATATAAGAAGAAGAAAAAACAGAATTTTTGTTAAATAAAATAATGAAAATTAACAGCCTCAATTCTTTACAAAATGATACATATTTTAAAATGATATAAGATTACACTAGCCTGAAAATGTTTTTTTAGCTTTTGATAATTGATTCTTATGTATTCTGTACCACTGAATCCAAAATTGACCTTTATTTTTTACCATCATTTAAAGATTTTTTGTAAATCATAAATTAAAAAAAAAAGGAAAAAATAGCGAAAATTTGTTACTATAAAATAGATGTGATGGTTGTGTTTTAGCTTTTGAAAGTTGATTCTTATGTACTTTTTAGCGCTGAATCCGAAAATGACCTTCATTTTAAACCATGACGTCAGGATTTTCTCAGATATCAAAATTCAAAGTTAAAAAGCTCAAAGTTAAAATTGATATCCCCTCCCCTCCCAACCTCATCGGACCCCTAAGCTGTTTAGCTGTAAGAAACCCAGTATAAGCCAAAAAATTGAATAAATTATTGAATTAAATAAAATTAAACTGAATAAAAAAATCTTCCATCTATTTTATAGTATCATATTATTTGCTGTTTTTAAACATGAAATTTACAATTTGCGGAACATCCTGATATGATGGTTAAAAGGGAAGAGAGTGTTGGCGCTGGCTTATGACCAACATTAGTGATTTGTCGAATAAGAAATAAAAAACAGTAGCCAAATGAAAATAAATATTAGCAAAATAAATTCCTGGTGAAACACTGAAAAATCATTCTTTAACCCCTTATTGTATCCATTTTTTGAATATGTTCTTAAGTAACCTAATGTTTTGTAATTACTCAAAAAACAGACATTCAACTATCCGTTGCAGAAACTATTAAAAATAAATGTATTCTAAATGCCTCCTAAATGTGTAAATGTTTCAGACATTCTTTCAGCAGACTGCATAAAAGTAAAAACAGCTATCTTTGATTTACCGTTGTGAAAATATATACTAAAAATTGCTATGAAATTTCAACCGATAGAAAAAAATGATACTTTATGTGCAATGACACTTTACGTACAACTAATAAATAGTATGGTTAATTTCAACACCACATTCCAGCAAAACCTTTCAATATTTGGCACTTCTTGCGAGTAATTTTGTTTATGTTTTTACCAGAGCGACGTTGGCGCATAGACAGTGATTAACTAACAAAAACCTATCGCATAATCCTTTTTGTGTCTTTGGCTGTTGCTAAACTGAATTGAGATTGAGTCTGTATCTCTATAAATAGAGCAAAGTAAATGGCACGGTGCGATGGAACATGCGCATGCGCAGTTGTGGAAAAAAAAGTAAACACACCCTACTAACTCCTCAACAAATTATCGTAGACAAAAGTTACTTGTACCAAACGATTGGAAATAAGGTCTACTTTTAAATGACGTATATAAAATTTGCTTAGGAGGCCATCTACATATTAAAATGAATCCAAATTTCATTTTTTTCAATGGCAATACACAATTTTAACGGGATATTGCAAATATTTGGTTCAAACTATGCCTAGACACCAAATTTCAAGTCATTTGAATGATAAGTCTTTGAATTATAAACATTCAAAATTGAGTGCTTCTAATGTTAAATTACATTTTCATATTTTGATTAATATCTCCTGAAATTATACTCCTAATGTGCTAATGTTTTGTGTAGCAATAATACTAAAACACCCAAACATAAATACGTTGAATTTGCAATTTTTATAATTTTCTGATATGAATTATGAAATTAATATTTAAAAAAATTGTGAATTGCAACCTACAAATTTTTTGATGGATTCAGATTTATTAAGTCCTGCTTTATGGAAATACAAAATTTCATATTTTTCTTCCAAATAGTTTTCAAATTATGCTTAAAAAATGGCAAAATGATGGTCTAAGGGGCCGTCTACGATAGAAGTGACTAAATATTGTAAAATGTCTTAAGCTATCCTGTAATCTAACAGGCTTAATTGAAAAGCTAAGTGGAAGAACATGTTAAGTAACAAAAAGTACATTTGAAGAAATTTGATGTAAAAGTTTTTGTTGTCAATTTTAATGATTTTTTTCTGTTTAATACCATGTGTTTAAAATATTAACAGGTGTGGTACTAAACTCTATCCAAAAAACTTATTCATATTTAATTTTTAAATATTAAAAAAATATTAATATTATTTGCATTATTAAATATTAAAATATTAAATATTAATGAATAATGAATAATGTCTTAAATCTTCAAGGCTAAATAGAACTTTGGTATTTTAGCTTTACCATGTGATAGAATGACTGATAACACCTTCGTCCAAATGATAAAATAATTTTTAAGAAAATGTAGCATAACATGTTCTTCCACTCAGATCTTCAATTGGCTGCTTAAGGTGCCTTGATCAAGAAGGGAGCTCAATGGGTTAACAATTGAGTACCGAACTTCAATTTGGATAAAGCCCTTAATATACGCTCGTTTTAAAATAATAAATTTCTCGGAAACTTATGGTACGAATTGCATAAAAATTTGTTTTTAGACTAATCGAAAGGTGCAGAGTTCATTTATGCTGTCAGTATTGTGTACTGCTATTGAAAAAAACAAATTTATGATTCGTTTTACTATGTAGATGGCCCCCTAAGCAAATTTTATATACATCGTTTAAAAATAGACTTTATTTCCAATCGTTCGGTACCAGTAACTTTCTTCTACGATAATTTGTTGAGGAGTTAGTAGGGGGTGTTTACTTTTTTTTCCACGACTGTACATAAAGCTACATCAATCGTTCAGAAACGTTAATAAGTCTTGAGTGTGGCATACACACAAACAGAGCAGAGATTGAGCACTCGCAATTTTGCGAATCTGATTGTTAGTTTACTCCCCAAATGAAACATTTGGTCGCGATTTGGCGCAATGGCGAGCGGCAGGGGGGACGCTGAGGGAAGGTATTTTTTTTATTCAGCGTTAAAAAATACATAAAACGTAATTATAAATGTTAAAAAACACAGCCATCGCAGGTTTATGTTAGCTAATCTAAAAGTCTTTCTTAAACTTGTTGGCGGTAATCTATCCGAATTTTTTTGTGTTATTTTCTAATATGAGTATGTATAAGATGGTAAGCGTCGAGAATCATAATAATATTACATTGTCATAGGATTCAAGTCAGTATGTAAAATTTAACTTCGATTGTACATTTGAAAGTTAGTTAAAGTTCGAGTACAAATTTTAAACTGGAAAGACGATCGTTGCAAGTTAAATAAAACCTTATGAAAATAACGTAATTTTTGTTAAAAGAAATCATAGCCTCAAATCCTTACAATATAAAACATATGTTATACAATTATTTTAACTAATCTAAAACTTAACTAATAAAAGTTAACTCAATCATAATAGATGTACGATTGCTTCCAAAGTCCACACACCTTGAAATACATTTAAGTACTTTATATACAACCCCTGAAAGCATGCCGAAATTATCTGTTTTGTGGTGCAAAACAGTGGGGTAAGTCATGCATTTCAAAGTTTCATAACTCGGTCAATTTTATTGTTAGTTGAATGGGACTTTTTTTCTTACTTGTTAGTGTCACAGAAAATTTTTACTAAATATCACTTATAGGAGCGGGGACCGTATAAAAATTTGAATTTCGTAATTTTTTAATAAATGTTTTCTGGACATAAATCGCTTTAAAAATAATTCCTTACCTTATTTAAACCATTTTTATATTGGAAGTATGCATCTAGGACCAACGTTTGCGAAAAACGATAGCGGTCAGGTCATACGTGGACACACTGTATCTCTCTCTCTCTCTCTCTCTCTCTCTCTCTATATATATATATATATATATATATATACAGGGTGCAATATGTTATCTATCGCCGACCTCTAATTTCTTCACCGTTGGTCGTAGACATATAGATCCAATTATAAAAACGTTTCAAATGACGTAAATATTCATGTTGTGGCATTATTTAAAGTAAAAAATCAATTTTATACAGATTACAAAATCTAACATTTTATACCGTCTCCCAGTCCCTATAGTTATATTTAGTAAAAGTTTCCACATATCATAACACATATATCACAAAAAGTTTGACATCTGTACTACAAAAATTGACACAGTTATTAAATTTCAAAATTTGAGATGTTTGCCCATGATTTTGTCTTTCATTGAGGGATCACTTAAAAGATTAATTAAAGTAATTCGAGGTCAAAATCAGGGTGCTAAGTCCTTTTTACGGCATAACCACCTTTAGCCGGAATCGCCCACCCGGTGTATCAACAAAGAGGGTTATTTCAGCTAAAAATTTGAGCTGACTGTTAGGGGTCGTATAGAAAGCGAAGAATGAAATATTTATATTAAACAGAAAAATAAATATCAATTTATTATAGTATCAGAAAACGGTCTAGTATAATAAATGAATACATGAAATGCCTGAATCTACTAGAGATACTGCTCAAAGTGTTCTCCATTGGTGGCAAAGCACAATTGAATGCGTGACAGTACTGAGTCCAGGACACGTTAGAGCATAGCAGCTGTGCAAAACAAGCAAAAGGATGATGCGACCCGGATAACTCCACATCGCCCGGACAGCACGACTCGTGTGGTGCTGTGTATGGGGAACTTAGTTTGTTGGACCCATCTTCTACGATGGGACCTTAACGGGCGATGATCGTTACCTGCATCTGCTACAAAACACGATACGTAACTAGTATGAAGAGCTGCCTCTCCGACATGCATACTGGGTGTGGTTTCAACATGATGGGGCCCTCTCCGCATTAAACATCAAACGTCCGGGCGTATCTGGCCACTGAATTTGGTCAACAGATCCTTGGATATGGTGGTCCTGTAGAGTGGTCACCGCGTTCACCGGACTTAACTCCCATGGACTTCTACCTCTGGTATTACATCAAGGCGTAAGTCTTGGTAACTGAGAGTACATCTATAGTTTATCTGAAGCAGCGCATCATCCTTGATTGTCGCACATTTTGCACACCTGCTATGCTCTAACGTGTCCAGAACTCGTACTGCCACGCATTCAATTGCGCATTGTCACCAATGAAGAACACTTTGAGCAGTATCTCTAGTAGTTTATGGCATTTTATGTATTCATTTTTTTATAGTAGATCGTTTTCTGATATTATAATAAACTCATATTTATTTTTCTGTTTAATTTCAATATTTCATGCTTCGCTTTGTATACGACCCCTAAATGTCAGCTCCAATTTTCAGATGAAATAACCCTCTTTGGTGATACCCCGATTTGGGGATAGCGGCTAAAGGTGGTTTCGCCGTAAAAAGGGACATAGCACTATGATTTTGAACTCGAATTACTCTAATTCATCTTTTAACTGATCCCTCAAAGAAAGACATAATCATGTGCAAAAATCTCAAACTTTGAAATTTAATAACTGTGTCAATTTTTGCAGTACAGATGTCACACGTTTTGTGATATATGTGTTATGATATGTGCAAACTTTTTCTAAATATAACTATGGGGACTGACGGACCGTATAAAAAGTTAGATTTCGTAAATTTTATAAAACTGATTTTTACTTTAAATAATGCCACAGCGGGAATATTTACTTAGTTTGAAACGTTTTTATAATTGATCTATATGTCTACGACCAACGGTTGAGAAAATAAAGGTTGGCGATAGATAACATATTGCACCCTGCATATATATAACCAATAATTAAACATAACCTACCACCATCAAAAACCGTAATATTATGAATTAAAGCTGTAAGTATATATAAAAAAAAAGATTAAATTATTTATAAGAATTATTATGGAAGAAAAATAAGAAAGTGGACACCGACAAATAATGGAAATGCTTATATATTGAATTACGTTTTCAAGGGCACAGAATTCAATGATATAAGAAATATGGTGTTTTCTGTGGGAAAAATAAGCTAAAGCTAAAAGTTATTTTCCCCTGTGCCCTAACAACCATTAAAAACAAGTGAATTGATTAAAAATGAAAACAGAATAGAAACAAATAATATGAATTGGAAAAAACAATAAAACCTATTTATAGGATATAAAATGAAATAATAAACACCATACCGATTAATATTTTAGAATAAATCCACGCTCACATGGCACCCATATCGTAAAGATTAAGGTTAATAAAACAGTTAAGAAATCACAGTAATTGATACCATAGGATGCAGTTAATACATATTGAAATAAATGTTAAATAACTTTTAATATAATATAAAATAATATAAATAGAAAGTAATTACATAATTAAAATGCACTATTAAATTAATTAAAAACCGTTAAACAATATCGTCAAAATTTAGCTAAAAATTCCCCCTGGTGTAGTAAATTATAACTGAAATGAAGCTGGAAGAAGTAAATCTAGAACTTATCGAAAAAAAAAACACAAATTGTGGTGCTGCCATCTAGTATTACATTTATGATTTAATTGTCAAAAGACTTGCTTTAGTTGTAAGCAATTGAATGTAACAATTGTTTTATTAACAGCAAAACCAAAAATATCCTTATATATAGATAATTATAAACTGAATATAAACCACACAATGTATTTAAAAAAAAAAAAAAAACTATTGTTAATAAAATTTAAAAAGCATACAAAATATTCTATTAGCAAATTTATTTAAACTACACTAAGAATTTAAATAATTCTAGAACATCGATAAAATATAGCATATAGCTATATGCTATAAAACAGAATAAATTCATTAATAATTAATATAAATAATTATTAAAAATATAAAAATCTTTAATAAAAACTATTATATATAAGATAATTATAAAATGAACAGGAAATAAAAAACATATGGTAGTATAAAGAAGGTGAACTGATACTTAAATTCCAATTACCTAAAAAGCATGAATATAGTGTGTGGATTATTTTATACATCCATAAAAATCCTAAAAGTATGAATGTGGGACATTCAAAAACAATAAACCGATAATAAATTATATAACACTAGGTGAAAATAAATAAATATTAAAATATTAATAAGAATAGAGGAATAATAATAAATATAATTACCCAATTTTAATCCATACAGTATAACTTTATTTATATTAAATATACTTATATGTATATTAATCACTATAAAAATGGCATACTATTAGTAATTAATATGATATTGTCCTTATTAAATTAAAATTTATAACAAATGATTGTAAATAAGATTAAACAATAATAAAGCTAATAATTAATGAAATTCACCAATTACATATAAAATATCAAATCAACATCCTTATAAAATACGTATTAAAAATATAGTAATAATACAAAAGCCCCATTTTTTATATATATATATATATATATACAGGGTGCATAAGAAAGTCCCTTTAACCTGATAATACTTGCGAACGGAGAGAGCTATAGCTATGCAAGTGAGGTAACGATATAGTAAAACGACTACGTCCGACCTAATGCAAACGACAGCAGCGCCCCTTGTGGCGAAATTTGGAAGATAGCCATTGCAAGTCGAAAACGAAAAAAGATAGAGCAAAATTTCCATTAGAAAGTTTTAGAGCATCATTTAATTAGTACGAAACAATATTTGGTTCACGAGGATAAGATAAATCGTCGCCTATATACACAAAAATGTCCGAAATCGATGAGTGACGATTCTACTTTGCATATTCACATTTCGGAAATGTAGCAGTGCGCAATTGCAGATTATGACGTTGTACTGTACTGCAATGTCTACAAAAATTTAATTGCTAATGCATTTAAAATTTTAGTTTAACCCTTTCAGGGGCAGAAGAATGCTATTCGTAAAATGATGAAATAATTGACTGACACCAGAATATTCAAACGAATTTTTTAGGAAATAAAACCCCGCTAATTTGAACTTTCATTAAAAAAGCAGAATTTTATTAAAATGTTCTTGGTGCCATTTGTCAGTTTTGGAAATAAAATTAGTTGGATAGACCATCTAGCGACCGCCCTTGAAAGGTTTAAATCTATGTCGTCCTATTGAAGAGTCTTGCAATAGACGTTCCATGCTGAGAAATGTGCATGCAGAATTTCTCTCACGAATACAAACGTGTATTGTGAGCAATGGCGAACTTTCGGAATCTACTGAATATTAACTTTTTATCGACAGTTTGTCTTTCTTGTTTTTTTGTGTGATGTTATCAAAATGCATTGAGATAAGTACGTATTTATACAATAAATTGTGCGTATTTCTTCATACTTCTGGCTATTCCATTCAAACGTTTAGACAAAATGGAGTGCATTGATTTCGGACATTTTTGGGTATACAGGCGAATATTTATCTTATCCACGTAAACCAAATATCGTTTCGTACTAATTAATTGATACTCTAAAACTTTCTATATTGAAATTTTGCTCTGTCTCTTTTCGTTTTCGATTTTCAATGGTTATCTTCCAATTTTTGCCACTATGGGTCTGGCGTCGTCTGCATTAAATCGGGCGTTGTAGCTTTACTATACCGTTACCTGACTTTCATAACTGTAGCTCTCTCCGTTCGCAAGTATTTTCAGGTTAAAGGGACTTTCCTATGCACCTTGTATATACTGGTTTTAAGTTTTAAAAATATGGCACGACGCTAAATGTTTAATAAAATCTAGGTTTGTTACTGATTGCAAAGGATTCAGAAACACTGCACAAATGTAGCCGCACCACATTGCCTTGCCATGTCAAATAAAAGACAGGCTAGTACTGGCTAGCTTAGAACTCTTGTACATTATAGAAAAGGTGATTTAGTCAGCAATATATCATTCAACAAAAAAATTTTCAAAAATAGTGGTGGTAATTAAATACAGTAATAAATTTGTTAGGTAACTATACATTTGAAAGAAAATTAAGTACACTTTTTTTAGACCAAAAAACTAACGCAGTTCTTCATTAGGTGGAAAAAACAAGTTCTAAAGTTATTGACATTTATTTAAACTGTCTGATTATACAGACTTTCAGATTGTTCAAACTATGAAAGATAGGGACATCAAATTCCTTTCATTGGGATTTTATGGTCCAGCGTGGTACAGTTATTATACGTCTACAGTACGTTGGTGAATGCATAACCCAAATTTAAATGAATTTATTCGTTTATTAATATAAAAATCATTACAATAAACTAGTAGAATTTAAGTTTTCATTATATAATGTATTTCCTGCATCATTTGTGTCGATTAGCATCTCACTTTCCTCGTAGCATTTTAGGAATTTTACATTATTATGCTTAAAAATAACATATGTATATAAATATCAAAATCATAAATGCTGTTGACATATGATCTTCTCGTATGTATCTAATGAGAAATGCAATATTTTAACTATCATGACATGAAAATTATAACAAATGACTAGAATCTCTTACCTGCAAATGTTATTGAAATATTAATTTTTGGCTCAGAGAGACATCCTTCATAACGAATGGCAGTAACTCCTGTATCGTCATTTGGTCCAGTGGAATAAATGTTGTATTCAGATGGATCTGTCAGTAGTACAAGAGCTTTGAGAATTATGTTGTTTTCTCCGCTATCTTCCTTTTTCAAGAAATCTTTTATGTCTACTGTGTTCCTGAATTCACATTTTGGTTGCTCTGAATATATTATAGAAAAACAGAAAATTAACTGTAAATATGGAATATTGTTAAGTTAAGTTAAAAAAATATTCAATATAGCATGGTATTAGCCTAGTAAGAGCCTAGTAGAAAATCAATGTCGATTATATTATTTCTAATACAGCCAAATATTGCGCCAATAATGCATCCGTCCTAATACTTTCAACGTAATACGAATGTTGGTTAAATATAAGCTTCACATTGGTAGTATTTGCAATGAAATTCAACGATTACAAAAATATTGGCTTTATATTGAAAATATAGTAAATGGCAAAATGATTCTTTCCAATATTGCACCTATATTGACAAATATAAACATCTTAATATAGCAGCAATATTTCATAAAAATGTTGGTGATACTGTTTATAGTAGAGCCAAATATTTCGCCAATTTTGCATTAATCGTAAACCTTCCAAGATTAGTTAAATGTGGGTTTTACATAGGAAATATTTGCAATAAAACAATAATATTGCAACGTCTTTACATTAGCAAGAGATTGAAAATCAGATGGCGAAATAGTGACAATGTTGCAACAATATTAGAAAAATATAAACATCCCAAAATTGGAGGAATACTGCATGCCAGAATTCCTATATTAAGCTATATACTCAATACATACAATACTGTCACTGTCCTAATTTGACTTCTTTAGATATTTACCAATACTTACGTGAATATCAAACAAATGAATCGGCGATTTTTAATAATCGAATCACGGAGAATAAGCTTGAAGGCATATCTGTCGTGTATGGAAATCAGCTGCTTTATTGAATGAAATTCTAGTGCCTAAATTGACTCATTTTATGGATGATTTTCATGCGTGGCAATTGTAAATTAATTATCGCAAAATTGACCATTGATGGGATAACATCTAAACTGCTGGTTTTGGGTCTTTACTACAGGGCGATTAAAAGAGGATTGGAGACATTTTATGAGGCTATAAAAGTCACACAACAAGAAAAACTTTTGCAGCGTAAACCAGGGTCAAAATTCACCTTATTGCATGAAAAATATAATGTGTCTCACTCCAAGCGAACATGAAATTTTCTATCGACAACTTTAACGCTAATAAAAATACTCTAACTGATCAAAGGTATCCGGACACGATTTTAGACTTTTCGCATAGATGTACACATAGCAGATGATTATGTGGATCATTTACAACGTATGTGTTCATTTGTGTAAGAGTAGCACGTAAATTCATGGGCATAAAAATGTTTCTTTACAGAATTTAAAAAAATCCCCAGGTTTTCTATTTGTAGGATGCAAAGAATTTAAACAAATTTAATGCCACTTTCAGCAAACTTAGCAAACTGTAATGGAAAAAGTATTCTGGAATTAGAATATAAATATAGTAAATATTTAATGAAATGTGGAATTTGTATTAAAATTATTTTAACTGCGCATGTACAAAATATAACAGCTTATTTTCATAATTTAGTACCCAAATGTATGAGGCAACGCATATGAAAAGGCCAGTCGAATATCGGTAAAAATCAAAAAAACATGCCCTACTACCTCTTAACGTTTGTAAAATCTTTCTTGAAGCTCCCTGTATATTCGCATGATAGCACATTTTTTTTATATACAACTACAAAAAATCCCAATAAAAAATTAGAACCGTGTTTTATTTAGTCAAACTAAAAAAGTTTCAATTAAATGCAATCTTTTAGTTTGTTATCATTGATTGATTTTGTAATTAGAGAGTAAAGATAATCAATTTGAAGAGTATGCAGAAGAATTTTTATTTGAACAACTTCAACCAGCTGGTACCTATATAAAAACGTAACTACGGAAATTTTACCATTAAACAAAGAGCAATTGCTTTTATAACAGGTAAAAGTGTCAATTTTTAACACATTTTATCTGATATTTGATACACCATATGGAGATAACTTTTCTGAATATAATGTTTGCAAACTTCGTTAAACTCCATAAATATAAAGGGGTAAATATAACTTTAGTTCAGAGAATCAATTTAAAAGCTATACCCCTTAAATCGATTAGAAAATATGTGCAAATTTAAAGTAGAAACAAGTTTTTAAGAAAAGATTTCAAGGAATTTTTTGAAAACATTTCAAGTAGATTTTAGGTAGGTGTATAGTCCACCTGGCAAGGATATCTGTAAATTAATTGCTCTAGAAACAGTTGTCTTAATTTCTGTAGTTTTTTTCCGTTTAAAGATGTTTTAAAGGTTTCGAAATCATTTCAGGTACATTTTAGGTATGTGTATAATCCAACTCGCAAGGGAAGCAGTAAATTAATTGCTCTAGAAAAAATTGTCTTACTTTCAGTCGTTTTTTTAGTTTCAACTGGTCAATTAACAATTAAATAAAAATTACCCATTTACATCAGTTAAACATAATTGTATTATTATTTTTATACACAAATATTATATTAAAGTACATTAGTTTTAGATTAGAATGAATTTTACATTAAACTTCCTGTAGAGATGGGGCTTATTTCATATTTGAATATATTGTGCAGACAAGGAAAGATTAAATAAATGAGTTGTTCGGGGGTAAAACATCGTGATTGACATTTTTAATTTTTTTTATTTTCATGTAAAATTCTTTAACTGGATCCTGACAAACTTTTAACATTTAAAAATTTATTTTTTACTAAATATATGCTATAATTATCAAAAACAACATTTTATATATCAATTTTAATTATGAAATCTCACACATAAGCCCAATATAATAAAATCTATAAGACAAAAAAAATTCCACATAAGTACACTGAATAAGCCAACTGAACGTGCAGTCTTGCTAAATTATTAGTTTTAGAAGAAGCAATCACAATAGTTTTGTTTGTGTTTCTTTATAAAAGTTTTATCTTTCTTTAGTATCTTGAAACTTGCATTTTGTTAGATATGTGTGTTAATCACTTTCTGGACTCAAATATTTAGTATATTATCATCAAAAACATTAGTTTTAAATTAGGAGGAATATTAGACAACAATGCCTACAGCAGAAATTTTCTGAAACCGTTTTCTTGGTTATTGAAGGTAACAGAAAGGCTTATTTTATTGCTTATTTCTAGACGTTAAAGATCTCTTAGTTAATCATTTTAAGCGCACATGTGTTTAATATATTCTATTCGAAAACATTAATTTTAGATTAGATGTAATTTTAGATAGCAATGCCTGAAGCAACAATTTTATAACAAAGGCGTATCTTGATTATTTCAAAATACTGAGAGACATTATTTCTTATTTAAGTAGCTTATGAACAAACGATTATACAAATATGGCTCATTTCCAACCGTGAACCAGATCTACGTTAATCATTTCCTGTACACAAATATTTAATATATGATCTCCGAAAACATTGCTTTTTAGATTGGAATGAATTTTAGATAACAATGCCTGCAACAAAAATTTTATAATAAAAGTTTTCTTGATTATGATAGATTGCATAAATGCTTTATTTTACAATTAAGTACCTCATATAAATTTAATTATGGTATGTAAAAACCGTTTCTAAGCTAAGCATCCAACTCATTTAAAAATACATACATAATTTGATAAAACTGCCAAACCATTGGAGAATACAAACTTTCCTTTACGTATTTTTAGATGAGCATTGGCAAAACAAAACATGAAAAACATCAATTGCTTTCCAAAATATCTCAATTATTTTTAAGCATCTACTAGTTTAACATAAAATAAGCAGTTGCTTAAGAGTTGTTACTTTGCCAAAATGTGCTACAATCGATTTTAGCAATAGGTTATGAAACTTGGCACATTGCTATACATCTCATTCACTTTATAAAACAACCAACAATCCCACTTTTGGCATGATACGCAAAGAACATTAAGGATTTTAAAAGCTGAAATATGTATCCTCAAATAACTCCCGAGGGAAAAATATTTAGAAATTCAAATTTTTAAAATAATGTTATTTTCAAAATTTGATCAATAGCAGTTATGGCTTTTCATATATTTTCAAATAACTAACTAAGAGCAAAAGTTTTTCAAACAAATTATATCATTCATTAAATGTGTTTCCAGTAGTGGAAAAGGTGCGCAGCAGTGAACCGATCGTTACCACTAAATTTTAATAGTTTCCGTCGCGGTATTTAATGACGGAATTTCTGAGATTTAATAAGGCGAAGAATACTATTAAAATTTCGTGGTTTATCGGACCAATACTGCGCATATTTTCCATAACTGTATTTCCTCATCAACCCCATTTTTTTATTTATTAATTTTATACAACATTAAATATTGTGTACATATTTTCATATTATTATTTTTATTTATGTCTTTTTATATATTTTCAAATGACTAATAAAGCAAACGTTTCGAAAGGAATTATTTTAAACATTAAATATGTGTATGACCTTTAACCATTTACCCTAATGTTTATCGAAATGCTTAACTTTTCATTTATAATGTACCAATATACATATGAGGACGTGTAATTCAAAACTTACCTTTTGTGAAATCGCGAAAAAACTCAACCCATTGGTTTGAGAATTCCAATCTAAACGAAAATTTAATATTGAGAATAACGTTACAAAATAAACTTGGCGTTCATTGGTTTTGATTGTAAACCAAGATATTACAATGCCATAAATACAAGATAAAACTAGTTTGTTTGTTTCTTTTCAAATTGTAGTGTTTTTTCGGTGCAATTTTTCCAGTAGAACAGATTGATAGAGAATTATTATTATTATTATTATTATCATGGGTTTTTTTTAAATATATTTTCAAATCACTCATAAAAGCAAGCGTTTCGAAAGGAATTATTTTATACATTAAATGTGTGAATGTATTTTCCCCAATCTACCCCAATGTTTATTGAAATGCTTAATTTTTCATTTATAATACACGAATATACATATGAGGACGTCCGTTTCAAAACTTGCCTTATCCAAAATATCAAATTATGGGAAATCGCGAAAAACCGTTAACTGCGCCCGTTAGTTTTCGTCGTAAACCAAGATATTACAATGCAGAAATACAAGATAAAACTAATTTTTTTTTTTTTTTTTTTTTTTTAGATTGTAGTGTTTTTTCGGTGCATGTTTACCAGTAGAGTACATTGATAATAAAACACAATTTTTTTTTTAAATTTTGGATAAGGCGAGTTTTGAAACTCATGCTCTCATATATTTCCATATCTTATTAATTATAAAGTCATATATTATTAGTTATGGTATTTCATATATATCTTAATGACTGAAAAACGCACATGTTTTCAAAAGAAATTTATTTTTTACATTAAATGTGTGAATATAATTTTCCTATCAGCCCCATTTTTACTTGAAATTTTAAACTTTTCATACATTATTATTAGTATAAATATTTTCATAGATTATTATGGATTATGACATTTAAATATTTTATAATGACTTAAGAAACGCAAAAGGTTTCGAAAGAAAATATTTTATCCATTCATCATAAGAAATGTACGATCGACATCGTTTTTTTCATGAAATTATAAAGTTTCGATACGTAAATATCAGCACACTTAATTTCATATGATCATCATAATTTCATTATTATTATTTATAGCTTTTCATGTAATTTCTAATAAACCGAATTAAGGTAAAAGTTTTCCAAAGAAGATGACATACGCATTATATATATGAATTCTCGCATTTACCCCTATCTATCATGAAATTTTTAATTTTCCGTTTCAGGATTTAACAATGTTATTATAATATTTATTTAATATTTATTATATGTTATTTTTAAGTACTATCTTAATTTTTTCATTCAATGACATTTGTTTAAACAAGAATGAAAAATCATTTCTCAGGCATAGATTATGAAAAGCTTTCCAACAATAAGAAAATATTATTAAGAAATTTCATCTTTTCCTAAAATGAAATGAGATATTTAAATGAAAAATTTAAATAAAATGCTCTTAAGAAAATTTTCCCAATAAACCATAATGTAAAGGAATTCTTTTGCGTGTATCTGTAAACGATCTATAAATTCTACTCATTTCATTTTCAATAGCAAACACTCTAGATTGAAACTTATTAACTTAGAAAAATTCAATGTCAATCCGCGTATATTTACGCAAGATAGAGCATAGTCAGACATACAAACCGAATTCATAAACATTTTTGAAGTATGTTGGAAACCGTTAAAAATAATTTTATAATGTTTTAATTTCGCAACAAATAACAACAACAACAACAACAAAAAATCTTGAGAATAACGTTACAAAATAAACGTTTATTTTATATAGCAGGAACGTTACATTATGTATGATGGTACTGCCGATTATATATTATATAATATAAAAGCATATCATACAATATAGCTGTTTCTGTTGTTGTTTTTGCTTTACTAACCAAAGTTTTAAATTTAATATTGCTTTTCTATCATATTTTGCGATCGCAAAGATCAGCACTATTTCTAGTCTTGACAGAAGTACACATCGTTTCGACAGCTAAGACAATCAGTATTTTTGACTTGTTTAAGAAATCGACAACAGTTTCGAAATCACAAGTAAATCAGCTGGCATTAATTTTTTTTTTTCGGAAACTGCTAAAGCGATTTCGATATATTTTTATAAATAGTTTGACATTAGCTATATTAGTTGATCGCCCTGGAAGGAATAAAATTTAAAAATGCAATATTTGCATAATTTCGCAAGGAAGAAACATGACGTGTCACAAAAAATATCACATTTTGCATTGATGTATGTACCTTCTGTGTGTGTTAATCTCGAGAACTACTGAAACAATTGTAATATCTCTTTAAAAATAGTGTTTTAGCAGCTAAAATACGAAATGGTAATAATTATGTGATAAAAATTAAAAAATGATACATTACAGTATATTGTATATATTGCAGTTTTGCGCTGGGCACAATATTATCTAATATAGTTTTCTGTTGCAAACGTATTCGGCAATACATGATTTAAATTGTTTCTGGGAGGCTACTTTTTTAAAGAAAATTTATTTCTCTATCCTAATAATTAGGCCTCTTTTTCAAGGTTGTGAGTTTTTATGGTACTTTGTTTGTATCTATTTTTTATAACAAAGAATTGTAATTATTCACTCGTAGATTATTTTCATCCCTATTGCTTAATTATTCCGAGAAATATTTGAAACAAAAATCATTTTATTCTTTGGAAACCAGATTCCATTTATTCTTTGTGATGAATTCCCATTTTTATTCCATTTGAAAGAATTAGCATATTTTCTAAGCAAACTGAAAAAAATGTATCTCGGAAATTACATATATTTTTTGTTGTTGTTGTAAACCAAAAAGAAACTAACAAATATTACTTTCAGGAAAGTTACATACTTTCATTTCTTTACAAAATCGAATTTTAAGCGTCTATATGACCTGTAACCTTTAAACTGATTTTTGATATCCTAAGATCTACAGTAGTAGTCTCTCTGCAGTGGAAAAGAAGTTAATGAATGTTTTGTCTACTCGAAAAGAATAAAATTTCTAAAGTTAATAAAAAATATTGTGTTTTAATGAAATGCCTTATTTCATTTTTTAAATAAATTTTTAATGGAATGTAAATTTATATATACAATTGTATCTAACACTTGCGAAAACTGGATAGTTTCTAAACTTTGATGATATACGTTTTTTTATGTAGCAGCGTGACAACTTGAAAAGTAACATTCTTTAGATAACATGTAAGAAGTTTATTTTATATGTTTTGGACTATGTTTATAAGTGCTGTTTCACTACAGAATAGAGTTTGCGTTTCTATTAACCTTCGTGGGGTAAACTATTGTATTTCTGTAATATTGAATTCCAACCGGAAAATTTAAGAAAATTGTTTTAAAATAAGGAAAAGCAATTTTTCAGCTCATTTTCACCAAAGTAATAAAAGTAAAAATTAAAATTCTCTGGTGCAAATCAAAATTAGGTGGGATATAATATATCCCACCGCCCCTCAAGGGGTTAAGCCAGTGACCATATAGATTATTTCACTATGCAGATAAGCACTAGTTTTTATGGTAATGTTTTGCATGGCTATTTCTTTTGTCAGTAAATTGTCAAAGAATGCCTTAAACAATCGGTATTCAATCATTTTGCATGAAAGACGTTTGCCACCGCAGATTCCGAAAGATAATCTTCAGCTTATTTAATTCCAAAGTTTTTACCAATAATTAAGGCAAATTCTTCTATTCTAAAATAATGGTAGATTAGTAGCCACGGGTTGTACACCACTACCTTAATCATAATTTACAATCATATGCTGCTTTACATTATGTCGTAGCTGTCTCGCAGGTCTTCGAGGTCAGCAAGGCAGAGGTTTTCCAACAAATCTGCGTACTTCCTTGGTTGTTTATACTCCACAAATTGGTTGGGTTTTATGATTTGACGCCTAGGATTATAACTCTATAATTAAAATGGAGATTTAAAGGTCATAAGTAGCATACAAAGTTCAGCTTCATTTAGTCTCCCAGTAGGTTTTGGTGTAAACTCTGATATTCGGCAAAAATTTGATTCTAGAGTAAAAATGGTCTGACTTTTGGCGCATACTAAAACTAAAGTTGGCTCTCGTAAATACGCAGGTAAAGCAAAACTAACTCACAGCGTAGAGTGTTTTAGCTGTTTTTGTTTCGTGTTATTATTATTCGAATATTGGAAGAGTATTGATGACTATATTCTTTTTTATATTGTACAAATTTAATACATTAAGACTCAAGAGATTTTAACTTAAAAATCGGCTCATTTATGGGTTGTTATAAATAAATTTCTTAATTTTTTATAAGTTAGAGGTCTTGGCACTAACATTAGTGTAAAACCTGGTAACATATTTAATACCTTCATCATTTAAAATGTGAAAATTTATTTATTAGGTTGAGCAAAAAGTTCTGTGAAGTTTTTAATCTAACAGGTACCAGAATTTGTATCATATATAGCACAGTTGGACGGCGTCAAAATTCTTCTACACCCCGCCTACAGTCCAGACGTGTCTCCATCCGATTATGGCCTCTTTCGATAAATGCTACACTTTTTCAAGGGCCGTCGAGTTGAATCCTTTAAGGAAGTTGAAGAAGCCTGTCAAGAGTTTTTCGTCTCCAAGGAGCCACCATGGTACTTCCAGTAAATCCAGGATTTGGCAGAACGATGGCAGAAAGTTGTGGACTATGATGGTCTCTACTTTGAAAAATAGTCCTTGTTGCTTTTGTTGTTAATTTGCGCATAACAAAGCAACTTTAACAAATTTCCCAGAACTTTTTGCTCAAACTTGTAATTCTATACTGGGTGATTCAATATAGAAGTTATCGCGATTACATCTTAAACCGCCTTATGATAGAAACATAATTCAAATTACAAAATATATTCAAATCAAGTATAGCTTTTAGATATGGTATTTAATTTACAAATGGCAGTATGTGTATTAAAATATGAAAATTGTTCTTTAAACGGCAGACCTTTTCTATAACTTATAATGAGAAAATGTTGCCCTGCGTATAAGAAGGGCATTAAACATATCCCGTTCTTTAACGATAAAATTCTACTGATTTATGACACATTAAATTTTATGAATTATTACTGTTTTCTGGCAGAAAAGCAGAAAAACATCTTTTATTACAAATTAATTTTCTTTTTCGTTTCTATTCAAATTCTCCAAATAAGTTCATTCGTTCAAACGCAAAAGAGCGACGATCTAATGTTAGTCTCAGAAAATATCTAACTAGGGATGTCCAAGAAGTATTAGGCGCTGATTTTGACGAGAGTCGTATCGTTGAAAAGATCTAGTCATAGGGAATAAAAAACTCAATGGAACTACCCGCGCAAATCAACCATTTTCGAGCTATCTGACAATTTATGTCTCGCAATTTGTTTATTTATTGCAATGTATTAATGCTGTGACATTTGTTATATCGATAAATTTAAAATTTTTGCTGCTAAATGACTTCCTGCATTCTATTATATACACAGGGTTCGTACGGTACCGTTATTTTCAAGGTCAGTATTCAAGGCCAGTAATCAGTATTTTCTTATAAAAAAATAAATCTAGTTCAAGTTCGTGAAATTTTATCTTATTTCAGGAGAGATTATCCATAAGAAAATGCTGGTATAGAATAATTTTATGGTCCTGAAATTCCAGCACCCGTACGAACCCTGATACAAGACCACAACCACCAACCAAGGCTACAAATGTCCAGCATCAACAAACACACACACAGCACACGAAACAATTCATTTACAAGGCTACCATTGGGAACTATTTTTTAATTCATCTCGCACCACTTTCTGAAATAAAAATAGATGTACTTTAACAACATGTGCAACAGAGGAATAGGATGGCCACCCAGGGAAACCCAGCACATGCTTTAGAGTTTTTGTGCGGTCCCTGGGGCACAACATGTGCAACATAAATGTACGGCAAAATTTATTTCTTCAAAAATAGTGGTGCGAGTAGAATATAAAAATAGTCGCCCGTGGCAGCCCCTCATTTACAGCCATTAACGTCTCTTCTTTTATCTTTTTTTTTTTTTTTTTTTTTTTTTTTTTTGCGCATTTAATTTCTAAGCATAAGTAACATAATTAAGTTAACAGGAAACCTTTTAAGAGCAAAATTATAATTTTAATAATATGGCAAATCTAACAGCATAAATACATTGTAATAAATGAGCAAATTATGTGACATAAATTGTTGTATATTTGAAAACGACTGATTTGCGACGGGTAGTTTCATTGAGTTTTTTTCTCCCCACGACGATATCTTTCCAGCGATAGCACTCTCGTCAAAATCGGCGCGTAAAACTTCTTGCAATTCCCTAATAAGTAGTGCAGATAGTAGACCTATCAATGGCAGTTTGTGGAAACTATAGGCAAATGGTGGAGTTGTTATAAGCAACAATAAGTCAACAGAATCCCCTCTAGGTTGGAGCATTGTTTAGCCAACCAAAAATAATTTCGCTGGAAATATTGAATTGCTCAGATATATGAGCGGCTAACGGTTAGACTATAGTTGGGTTTTTATTGTAAAATGGTTCTTTGGCCAAAGGTACGGCAAGGCAGACATTTTTTATAGTTGGCCAGCTTAGGACTCCACAAATAGAATTATTACATTAATTACATTGCCTTAAAACTTTTATGCTACTAGGGAGCTTAATCCGGGAAAAAATAATATTTGCTTTGAAATATTTCATTTTTATTGATGAAAGTAATGCGCAAGATTTTTACCATGTGAAATGCGATAAAAACAATTATAAAATATAGCTGCATGTCCAGGTGAAACACTTTTCATTTATTAGTAGGATAGTTGATCTATTGACAATACAGTCGTGATCAATCGTCATAAAAATAATCTGACTTCCAGCATAAAGTGAATACCGATTATGCACAGCACGACAAGAAATTTAATTGGATTTACAGGTACTTTTGTTCTTTTATACATAAATATATAAATTATACACATATGTATGTCATTATTTTGTGTAAAACCTGATATATTGATAAATAATAAATGAATAAATAATATTCAGGATTCTTTTTAGGACACTCTTTACATATAACATTTTGTATATATTATAAAATATTAATAGATTATCATAATATCTCTTCTTAGTAGTAAAAGAACTGTCTTCTGAACTTACTGTTGTTTTGGTATTCAATATAAAGAGTAGATTCATCATCGCCTCTTATTATATACTTTACATGTCTGTTGTTCTTTTTGAATTCCATAAGTTGTTTCTTTCCTTTGTTATTTTTGGCATATTTCATTTCAACAGTGTATTCTTTATTTATAAAATTTATCTTTATATCAGTAGAGTAAGCTTTAGGCAATTCTGGAACGTTTCCTGGAAGAGAAATATGCCTTTTTATTATTCATACATTATAAAATATTGATGTTAAAAATAGATTTAACGTAATATCATAGCTGCCAAACCTTCCGATGTTTGAATACGACTATTTCCGAAGTACAAAGTTAACGTCTTATTTAATCACAAGAAAATCGCATTAAACAAAGCTAATAATTTTAATCCGAAATAGTGGTATTAAAAAACCGGAATGTTTGGGAGTTATGTAGCATTTATGTTTTTTCTAAAATGCTTTAAATGAAGGAGATAATTACAAATAATTAATAGATTCATGTATGGAAGCAATCTTTATTAATAGAAAATTGTCTATCGAATTGAATACGCGGTATCACTAGAATGTATTTATTTTTGTGACCAAACAGATTCATTTTAGTTACATAGTGACATGCAGGAAAATGATTTTAAAGCTTCTTGTTGAATTTGAGTTTTATTACTCACATCCATTTCTATAAGACGTATAAAGAAAATTGTCGAATTTCGCATGAAATTCATTAGAATGGGATCACCATACCACATCCATGTGCGCTTTGTAATCAAGAAGGGGAAAGGAAAAGAAACTAGTTGGATGTGCCAATCCCAAAACTTTCTTCTATCTCACACATCTTAATCTTTCAAAAAGTAGTTACAAATGTAAATACTTCAATACTATTAGTTCAATACTATGCCAACTTCGAATATCATCTTAAATTTTTGCTTCAGTGAATTAATCGCAGTAAAAGCAAGTTAATCTCGATGATGATGCATTTATTAAAATCAATAGTTTTCATTATTCTGTTGCACATCAGCAGTTTGCGAAGTGCCGGGTTAACGGGATATAAAGTTCACGTCGCTGCACGAGCCGTAAATGTACAATAGAACAGTAAAAATCGAGAGTATTATACAAAAATTTCTATTACAGCGCCCCCTTCCGGGAAAAATATTTATAAATTCAAGGATGACCTGCTTTCCATACCCAAAGCAAAAATATGAAATTTGGTTCAATTCTATGGATAACTTGATGCACTTTTCGATGGTAGAATAAGGAAAATGGCTCAAAAATTGATTTTACAGCAACGCTTCTGGCGGAATTATTCCAAGTTCAAGCACTACTTACTTGCCATAGCCAAAAATTTGGTTCAATTCTATGCATAACTTCATACACTTTTCGATGGTTCAATGACAACACACGGACACACACACACTGACAGACAGACACTTTGTATAAACATGTTTTTCAGGATCTCTGACTCCTAAAACGTGTAAATCCGTTGAGAACCGCAAGTCGAAAAAAATTTCGATTACAATACTTTATTCTATGGAAGATAGAAAAAAGTAAAAACAATAGGTGAATTTAAAACCTTCGCTCAACAGAAATACTAAAATGCATGAATTTGTTTAAATTCACTATATCTCATTACTGTGCACATTGTTCCCATGAAAAATACACGAAAAACATGAGTTCGGTCGCTTTTGCTACGTTTACTCATTCATCCCGTCAATATTCCAAGAACACCATTGCTGATAGAAAACTAAGTATCTATTTTAGAACACGATCAAATTTCTTATCGTAGAATGGAATTGTTCGACAAGAGGAGTGTTCGAAAACCGAGCTTCTGCTGTATCGAGTAAAATAAAAATTACCTGAAAAACCAAAACAAATGTCTCATACTTTACCTGCAAGTGTGCAAAAAATGATATGTCTATCCAAACGAAAACATAACTTTGTTCATTCTAGCTTATATTAGTGGTATTTATTCGAAAAAATCGATGAAATAAGATTATTTATTATGCTTATATTAAATCACTTTATTCCAAAGTAAACTCCAGTTTCAACTAGTGAAATAACTGAGCTATATTGAGAAAAGTATCGATAAAATACTCAACAACTCCACCGTTTCCCTTTATATTTATTACGGAATGAATTTTGCACTGAGTATTATTCATTCAAGTAATATTTCTTTATTTAGAATAACACAAGCAATTTGAAGTATACATACATATTCATACTTGAAGATAAATTCGAAAAGTAGGTATTATATTGAAATAATTTTGAGTAGTTTAATATTTGATATTAAATAAGCATAATATCAAGAGTTAAGTATATTTCACAATTTGTCACAAGTTGCGTTAAAATTATTCGCAATTTATACACCAGTTTTGGTTAACAATACTAAATTTAAGATTTTAAATAATGTAAATTAATTTTTATGATAATCGCATAGAACTACATTGTAAAAAAAATCTATAAGATTACTAATAATTTTCTAGGAAACTGGGATGCCTAGAACTTATGTAACTGCAACAAAAAAAAAAATCATCTAACAGATTCACGCTTACACTGTAAAAAAAATCTGTAAGGTTACTAAGAATTTCCTAGGAAACTGGGATGCCTACAGCTTTTTATGTAACTGCAACAACAACAAAAAAAAAAACATGCAATTATCCCGTATTACCAGTAAAATTTTAGTAAGCATAGAGCTGTGCAAGGTGACGTCACGAACAGGTTTTTGCTGCTGCTGTAGGACAGACATCGCTACCTTTATCAATGCTTTTTCTATTTGTGTGTCCTACAGCTATTTTCATTGTTCTCCGGTAAAAGTCACGTGATGTGAACAGCTCTATACAGATTTCAGTAGCATTCAAAAACTAGTTTTGTAGATTTACATCTTTTTTCTGAACAGTGCACAGGTAAAAATTTTAGTGAGCCTACAGATTTCTGTAAATTTTCAAAAACTAGTTTTGCAGATTTACATAATTTTTTTTACAGTGCAAACTTAAGTTTCTTATGTTTTTAGAGTCTTGTGATGATCCAACTTCATAATAATTAAGATAAGAATATGTTTACTAATTTTTTAGAAAGGTATGCGTTATTCATTCTACAAAACTGCATTCTAGGAAAAATTACACGCCTCTCCATACTAACTCTGCCGCAAATCATCATATAAAATTGTGAATGGTACCAAATGATTAGTTATAACATCTAATAATTTCCTTTATTAAACTATTTCATAGAGCTGTATAGAACTCTATAGAATTCTTCACAAGCTCTATAGAATAGCCTTTGTATAGAATACTACTTCCATAGAGTTTGAAGAATCCAATCGAATACTTTTTCTAAAGAAAATGTTCTGTAGAATTCGTAGAAGTTCTGCAGTTCTGAGATTTTTCCTGCAGAATAAGTTTTCTATAAACCTTATACAATTAAGTTCTATAGACAAATGTTTCTATAGATTATTTTTTTTTATTTAAAAAGAATATTTTTGGTCCTGTATATTAAAAGGAAAAATAATAGTTGATTTTGTAATACATCATTTTAATATAACAGTGCTTCATAGATCTAATGATTAATTTAATTCTAGAAGATTGTGATAATTAAATTCTAACAGACTGTAATTCAATTGTTAATGTAATAATATCAGTCTAACTACAGATTTAAATTATGGTTAATTAATTTCTTTGTTTACAATTCATTAATTTGTTGGTTAATTTTATAATCATTTATTAACTTGCTGTTAACTTTATAAAACCATCCATCTAATAAACTTTATTCACTTTAATAATATTGTAATTTTTATTCAAATGTTTCAATCTGGAGTATAAATATTTGAACATTTATATTTAAAGTTTAACAAATAATAATTTATTAGGCTTTTAAATATTTTTCAAGACTATATTAAAATCGACCCAAATAACACAAACATATCAGCCTATGTCCAGGGCTCCGAAATGGTTCGCCAACTGAATACCAATATTTTTTAACAGAAAATTTCATGGTAGGTTTCCGCAACATTTGCTCTAGAACTAACCTCCAAAGGTGGTTTCTGCACGATTTCAGGGATGCGATTTCCGACTTTTCGCATACCAGCATAATATTAGAGGAAATGTTTTTTATTTAATTGGAACACTTTTGCGTTTTAACATAACAACATTTTCTCTTAGATTATACTGGTATGCAAAAAGTTGGAAATCTCTTCCCTGCAATTTCAAAAAGAAAAAAAAAATCTAAAAATAAACTTTTCTAAGAAAATATTCGCATTCAGTTGGCGGACCATTTGGGAGCCCTGAATGTTCCACCCAATATTGGCCAATATTTCGAAATCATTGAATATAGTACGTCAAATTTACAATATCTGCCGTTATTCACAGATATACCTAAAATAAGTTTTTAAAAGAAAGCATTCAAATAAGTTTTTTGCATTATTTATAACATTATAATAAAGAAATAGTAGGGTAGGTTGGGTGAAGATGCCGTAGTTTTTGACTTAATGGTTTTAAAAATCGCTTTTTGTTGTTACTTGTTATTCACTGATTTCTTGAATTTTGTATGATTTAAAAACTTATTTCATATCACAGGTATTATAGAAATCATAGAAAATTTTGTTTTTGTAAACAGTTGCATTTCGGCATCTTACCCCATGGTATGGGTAAGATGTATCTAGGGGTAAGAAGCCTTCTGGAGTTTAAATGTAAACAATATTTTTTGTGAAGCAGTATAAAACATAATGGGACGAATAAAAGTAACTGCAATATTTTAGACATAATAAAGTTGTTAACTTACTTAATATTAGGAAATTACAAAAATATTAATGTAACAAACTTTGGCAATTTAATAAAAAAACAAACTAATATTTGGAAAAAAAGGTTATGTTCTACTTAGCATTTACAAGAATTATGGCCCTTAAGTATGCCTCTTTTTAAACATTATAACAAGTTTAAATATGGTAAAGCCACAGTGATAAAGTGCTTTAGAGTCCAGCTTTTTTGTTGATGTTTTTCATAAGTCCCTTTGTTCTTTTCAGCAATATCTCAGATCTGTTTCAAACTGCACATTTGCTTAAGAACTTTGAGCAACTTTTACACAACCAACAGTTTTACTGAATGTTCTTGATCCAATCACATTTTTTAGAGGATTTATTGCACTCTACAAGACATTCTGAACATTCTCATACACTTTAAAAAAATGCTCATATTCTCAATTTTGGTAGGGAATTTATTCGTCATTCATATCATCGTCTGCTGAAGATTCTTTCTTTCTAGCCTTTGACTTCGTCTTATCCGATTCCTTTTTAGAAAGCCTTGAGACACCCAGAAATTCGCAGTTGCTGTTGTTACACCAATTTAGTTTGGCTTTTATAGACCTTTAAAATTATTTTTATGTAAATATTAATATGTGAAACATAACTTTGGTAAAAATTACGACATATTTAAAATGGTACATTTAGAATGTCTAATTTAAAATAAATTTCTTATAGCATCTTTATAAAATTGTTTACTTAGCCATTTTGTACAAGCTAATTTTAAACTGTTGGGTTGATCTTATTTAATCAGTCACGAAAATAGCCGTTAGCTCTCTCCGCAGCAATTGATTTGCCCTTAAAATCCCTCAACCAAAGAGAAATGAATGGAAAACTGATTACAGGAGATCGCCTTTAATCGTTTAATTACGATTTAATCTTCTGTAATCTTTTCAAAGCAGATCACATTAGCGTATTTTTAGAGTCTGTGGTGTCTGGATGGAGACTAGTGAGCATAAGTCGCAGGGGGCTGAAACCCCTAGTTATCTAAAACTGTATTATATACTACCGATATTTACATTTATTTAACTTATTTTTAACTGCATTTAATATCAAATTTTTAAAAATGATTAAATTTAATAATTAATCATCATTAATAATTACTCAAATGAATAATTATTAAACAATTATTTACAAGGCCAAAAAAGTTTACTTATAAGGCAGAATACATATAGGAACCTTTCAAATTATTTTCATCTTAGATTTTAATATTTCTTTATGTCATTTTAAACATTTAGAAAATTTATGATTTTAAACAATGATTTTTTAAAAAAATCAGTTGATTAAACTCACGATTTAATCTCTGATTAAATTATCTGATTAAAATCGTTGACCAGTTAGTTAATAGCCAAGAGTAATTGAAACAATGAAGAAACAACCAGGCATTTGACCGCAACAGATAATAACTGGAATGTTACAGCCAAAAATTCTCGTCGACTCACCATAAAGTATTGGTCTAGACGCCAGTCCTCCCACTTACGTGAAGTATTGGGAAACGGCCGCCATTTATGGTTTGCAGAAAGGCCTAGCACTCTCTAAAAGCATAAGTTTTATTTCTCTGGTGTTTAAACTAAGACTTATATAGACAAATAAAGAAGTCACGTACAAGATTTTGGACACTCACCAGAAGGGTTAGAACGAAATAGCAATTAAAAGTTACCTCTCAAAAAATTTTAAAAAGAACGCAAACGGAACTTAAAGTATTGGTAGTAAACCCATATATATATATATATATATATATATACAATAATAACAATAATAATAAGCTTATATGGATAATTTATGTGCGTGTTAACTTGTAGTGTATAAATTTATTTTTAGAAATGTACACATGTTTATGAATTAAAGTTAATAATATATATATATATATATATATATATAATTTCTTACAACGCAAAATTCAAAATAATGGTGCTGCTAAAAGTGTATTACATAATTTTTGAGACAGCAAGCTTAAAAATTTCCTACTTGCTCTAAAATTCTTACGACCTTCAAAATAATTTCTTTTAAAATTTCTAACAAACTTAAAAATAATATAACAATAAATAATATTTGAAACTATTTCTGCCGTCATCAAATGACACATTTTAAGATATTTCGATTAATGGTTTTTCACTGGTAATTTTTTAATTGAAACAGTTACAAATCAGTTTTAATACATTGAAGACTTTTTTATGCTTATTACATTAAAAACTATGAGCAAAATAAATATAAATCAAAACTTTCAAAAGGTGTCATTTGACACTCATATAAACAGTGTTAATAAATCTTTGTTAAAAGAAGTTTAAAAAAGTTACACGATTGTGATTGAAAGAGTATGAGAGAATTAAACGATAATTTAGTCTTTATTTTCCTCAGTAACAGAAAAATCTACTCTCATCACTTTTTACTAAACCTTCTTATAAACGTATATTGCTCTTGCTTCCAACCAATATCATATTTTGACATAGGTCAATATTTCATTTTGATATTGCCCGATAGCTTTGTGCTACCTGGTGAGTTATTTTTTAACCCTCCCCCATAAAAAAATAAAGATTGGCAAAAAGAAAAAGAAAGTAGAAGCTCTATAAATATTTTTTAAGGATGTTTTCATAGAGCCTGTACAGACATTTCTGTAGAAATTCTATAAATGTTTTCGGTGGTTTTCTATGGAAGCTCTATATAAAACTATAAAAAAACTCTATACATATTTTTATAGAAGTAGCTATATTATTTCTATAAATATTTTTATAGAAGTTTTACAGAGATTTCTATTGAACTCATACAGGTAAAGCTTTTGGTTAAACTAGCTTATAAAAAAGGGGGCAACAATTCTACAGGATTCCATAATACGTTTCTATAATTTTTTTAATAAAATTCTATAAAAAAATTTTCAAAGGTTATGCTTTGCTTAAATTTTGCGTAGGGCGTATACCTATAGAATTTTTACCAAACGTAAAAATTTTCTATTCTAACATAATATATGGATTTTTCAATAAATTTTACCTTTGGATAGATACCAAACGGAAGCCGTTGAAACAAGTAGTTTGGGAAATATGTAGGCTTAATGTCGAAAACTCCTGATGTTAAATTAATTTTTAATGATTGCAAAGAAGATTGAAATGCGGATAGTGTGTGAACTACAATTCAGAATTTTCTTGGCCGTTTTAACTGTAATTTGGATTAGTATATTTCAAGTTTCTCGAAATGGTTTCTGTAAAAAAAATTCAATTCCTATTCTTTAACTTTTTTTAAATATGCTAAAAGTTGTGTTTTTTTTTTTTTTTTTTTTTTTTTTTGCAATTTAAGGGCATAATAAATTCTTATATTGTTTAGAACTTATCTAACATCATTCCAGTGCTTTACCAGATTGTGAGGCATATATTATTGAAATCGCATTTTTAATTTTGTAGATGATATGTTAGTAACCATAATGTACACAGAAGTCATCGGCCCTCATACCTAATTTTTTCATAAATTATTAATGCTATATTGAATAGTATGACTGAACTGAATGGTGTTGGTGAACTAAGATTTGTGAAACTATTATTGCATGTTAAATTTAATATTTAACATGTAATTTTACTATTAGGTGTGTAACTATGACTCCGTCCTCGATGAGTATCATTGCCAAACACAACCTGAATTGGTTCATTAAAAATGCTGCAAAAAGTTTGTTTATTATCATATTATACCCTGCATTGAACCGTTCGCATTCAGCAGGCATATTTCAAAAGTAAGGAAAATTGTGTTCAGTGTCAGTGTGAAATATCGTGGAAAATTGAAAAAACATGTGTAAATGCTGCTTAAAAGAAAAAAGAAAAAAAAATACTGTATCGGATCTATGCAGAAAATGGATTCATTGTAACAACTACAAACAACTGAAAGCATGGATGCGTCACGCGTCAGGGTTGAAATAGAACATTCATGACAATAGCTTTACGTTGTGTATCTTGTGGAATCAAATGTACGTAATCTACAACAAACAGCTGAATCACATCCGAGAAATCAGTTGTGAATGTTAAAACAAGACCAAATCTATACGAACGAAGAATTGAAGCATGCACATAGGGAATAAAGCCGAAAAACAAGTCAAGGATATTGTCTAACACCACAATGCTCGCCAACGAGATGCAAAATCAGACAATTCAACTCTAGAACCATTTCTCTGGAAATCGTTGCTCTATTTACTGTATTCACGAGATGCTTATCCGTCATATTATTATTCATTTTGCTCCATGCAAAACGCATTTCCTGATTAGTGATTCAGTTCTTTTTCAGAAATAAGAAATGAGCTTGATGTGTCAATTCCTTCAAAACAAACATTCTTTTTAGGTAGATTTCGTATGAAATACTACCTATTGGGATCGTTCCTATGTTGGAATTTCTGAAACATTTTTGCAGATCTACACCGATCATGACCCCTAGAACCCAAAACTACCCTCAGTAAAAAACTTTATATATATATGTATCTATCTATCTATCTATCTATCTATGTATCTATCTATCTATGTATCTATCTATCTATCTATCTATATATATATATATATATATCACTTTCTTCTGGACACGATAACTTTCGTAATTCTGCACCAATCTCTTCCAAACTAATACATAAAATCAATGGGCATAAAATCTCGGTCAAGTTCGTTAATGGGCAAAATCGGACCAAGGGAAGGGAAATAGGGAGGGATTTTGCGAAAACCAAAAACCCCCCATAACTTCTTAATTTTTATACATATCAAATTAGTTTAAAGTTTTTATTACTTCTAAAAATAGGGCCAAAATTTTATGTATCAGAGATTTTTGTTAAAAATAGGCTCAAGGGGCGCAAAAATAGGGTTTTTGGGAGAAAAAAATTCATAACTTCGTCAATTCTCAAGATATCAATTCCAATTAATTTTATTATAAATCTCCTTAACATTATCTACAACTTTCATATTCATAAGTTTTTGATAGGACCAATTCGTACCGCAAAAATAATTAAAAACGAAAACAAAAAGGGGGTTTGAAGAAATAAAAAATCCTTAACTCCGTCAATTCAAAAGATATAAAGTCCCCATGAATTTATCATATATCTTCTTAATATTGTCTACAACATCTGTACAGACAAGTCTTGGATAGGACCAATTCTTACAGCAAAAACGAATTAAAAATACATAGCGGTTGAAGAAAAAATCATCTAAGTAAGGGTGTATTCAAATCCAAACTGCTTATTTTCTGACTCATTTTACAATTCATTTTTGCTCTCAAAGGCTTCCAATTGTAACGTTTTCTTACTCAGAAACTATATAATGTACCGAAATGGTCGATTTTTTGATAGAGGCAGAATATATTTTTAAAAATGCTGTTAAAGTGGTCATTTTGAACCGAATTTCTCGAATCAGATTGTGTTGGAAAAATCATTGCATTAAGGATGCACTCAAATCCAAACTGCTTCTTTTGTTACTCATTTTTAAATTCATTTTTGCTCTCAAACACATCCAATAGCTAGATTCTCTTATTCAGAAACTATATAATGTAAAGTAATGATCGATTTTTTGATAGAGGCAGAATATATTTCAAAAAATGATGTAAAAGTGGGCATTTTGAACAGAATTTTCCGAAGCGATTGTGTTAGAAACAAAAAATATTGCCCTACAGAGAAAATAATTGTTTATTAATCATGTTTTAATTAATTGAAAGAAAAATAAAAACACAGGTCGCTTATAAATCTTTTCAAAAATCACGTCAGCATTTTTTTAGGCATATTTCGCATGAAATACTACCTATTGGCGTCGTTCATATGTTGGAATTTCTGAAGCATTTTTGCAGATCTACACCGATCATGACCCCTAGAGCCCAAAAGAACCCTCAGTAAAAAACTTTATATATCTATCTATCTATCTATCTATCTATCTATGTATCTATGTATCTATCTATATATATAACTTTCTTCTGGACACAATAACTTCCACAATTCTGCACCAATCTCTTCCAAACTGATACATAAAATCAAGGGGCATAAAATCTCGGTCAAGTTCGTTAATGGGCAAAATCGGACCAAGGGGATTAAAATAGGGAGTGGTTTTGTGAAAACCGAAAAAAACCCCACGACTTCTTAAATTTTATACATATCGAATCAGTTTAAAGTTTTTGTTACTTCTAAAAATAGGGCCAAAAATTTATGTATCACAGATTTTTTATAAGGTTAAAAATGGGCTCAAGGAGCGCAAAAATAGGGTTTTTGGGAGAAAAAAAATTCATAACTTCGTCAATTCTCAAGATATCAAATCCAATTAATTTTATCATGAATCTCCTTAACATTGTCTACAACTTTTATATTCACAGGTTTTTGATAGGACCAATTCGTACCGCAAAAAAATTAAAAACGAAAACAAAAAGGGCGTTTGAAGAAGGAAAAAATCCATAACTCCGTCAATTCAAAAGATATAAAATCCCCTTTAATTTATCATATATCTTCTTAATATTGTCTACAACATCTATATAGACAAGTTTTGGATATGACCAATTCTTACAGCAAAAACAAATTAAAAATACATAGCAGTTGAAGAAAAAAATCATCTTAGTAAGGGTGTATTCAAATCCAAACTGCTTATTTTCTGACTCATTTTACAATTTATTTTTACTCTCAAAAGCTTCCAATTGGTACCTTTTCTTACTCAGAAACTATATAATATACCATAATGGTCAATTTTTTGATAGAGGCAGAATATATTTTAAAACATGCTGTCAAAGTGGGCCTTTTGATCCGAATTTCCCGAAGCGGATTGTGTTGGAAAAATCATCGTACAAAGGGAGTATTCAAATCCAAACTGCTTATTTCCTGACTCATTTTTAAATTCATTTTTGCTCTCAAACGCATCCAATTGGTAGATTCGCTTTTTCAGAAACTATATAATGTACTGTAATGATCGATTTTTTGACAGAGGCAGAATATATTTCAAAAAATGATGTCAAAGTGGGCATTTTGAACGGAATTTCCCAAAGCTATTGTGTTAGAAACGAAATATATTGTCTTACTGAGAAAATAATTGTTTATATATCAAGTTTTAATTAATTGAACGAAAGTTAAAAACACAGGTCGCTTATAAATCTCTTCAAAAATCATGTCAACAAGTTTCATGTTTTTCCTATTAAAAATGAATCTGGAGTCATGCCAGAAATGTTCGAGTTGTTGAGCATGGAAAAGTATTTTTTTTTTTAATACCGCCCTAACATGATTCTGATAAAATCAGTTATTATATAAAAATGATATGAAAACTCGTCAAAAGCGGCCAGATAAAATTATTAAAGTGGGTTTATCTCTAATCATGATTTGGTTTTTCTTTGTGAAATTAGTATACTTAACTTCGAAATCTACCTCCGCCTGTAGGCCGGCCGGTAGGGATTTTGCATTTCAGAATTTTCTTGCTGACTGATGTTGAAGCTCGTGATGGTAAATGTTTTGACTAAACTTTTTTTTCATTTTAACAAAAAACAAGCGCCTTTGCTTTATCAGAAAAAGGACGGAGTCATAGTTATAAAACTAATATTGTATAACCCTTACCTGTTTTCACTATATGCTGATAGTATGAGCTTAATAAATTAATTTTTTTATGCAGATAACACTTGCAAAGATTTAATATATTTAAAATGACTAACAGGCTTCTTTTCCACGATAAAGATTTTTTTTCGCTGCCATCTGTTCACTGCCGCTGAGCAATTTAGCAGCTATTAAAATTTTGTCTACAGACACGACTCAATTTCTTGCGACGTTAGTTATTTATCAAATGAAACTATAAATAAACAAGATTAAACTTTGAAGTTCAATCAACGATTAGGTTTTAAATGCACTAAATCAAGTTCAGTAGATCGCCGATTATCGGAACTCCAATTAAGCGAACTTCCAATTATCCGAACAGCCTATTTCTCTCAAAATAATTTTTTTAACCGAACTGCCAATTATCCAAACGGCCAATTTCTCTTAAATTTATTTTTAAACCGAACTTACAATTATCCAAATACCCTGTTTCTCTCATTTTTTCCCCTTCAGATTTAGCATGCGAAATCTAATCCTCGTTTAGTGTATCGTTGCGAGCAGTAACAACGAAAAAGAAATTGAAGAAAATGAAAACAAATGCTCTGAAAATAATACAGGTCCATCACTTAAAGAAGCTTTTTAATGTTTGGAAACAGATATGAAATGACTCGAACGGCAGAAGAATGTTGACCCTATTCAACTAAGGTACTAATAGAATATATGGCAGCAGTGAAAAGAATGTCATCATTGAAGCAAGCAACAATCGCAAACTCTTTTGCCTAAATATTATAATCTCTGGTGATCAAAGCATGATAAAAAGAGAAAAAAGAAAATTTTAAATGATAAAAATGTAAACAAAAAAATAAATAAATACATAAAATAAAAAGAATTTTTACACACGCCAGCACTAACTGGTGCTGCCAGTCCTAAGTCTGGATAAAGTGTGAATGTTTTAGTACAGTCAGTAACATCCCTTAAATTGTCTGTCCGTTTATCCGAACTAGGGTTGGTCCCGACTTGTTCGGATAATCGGCGCTCTACTGTAATGTAAAAAAAAAAAATCGAGATCAATTTATTATTCCAGTAAGTGTTACTAACTAATAATAAATAAAAATTTGTATGGAAAACAAAATCCCTAAAACATCAACGTTTAAACACACAATATATACAAAGCAAGCATTGTGAAAATTAACAGACGTATACGTTTCGTGAGTACTGGGACTCACATCATCAGTGTATAAAATAAAATCAACATCTCCCCAAATACATGAAAGACGAAAATCCAAATGTCAGTAAACAATGCACCGAAAGACCATCATGTTCCAGCAGCCAATGAGATCAAAGCGGAAGTGAAGCATCGTGACATAACAAATCCATCCAGAAAGGTGAGATGTAAGGTACACTGGAAAAATCGTTGACCAGGGAGTTTCTAAATTTATGAATATGAACAGCTTCAAAAATGTCTAAATCTGAAGGAGTATTGCATTTCTTTATAATAGGGACCGAATCTAAATTGAAATTATGTCCCTCCATCCAACAATGAGAAACAATAGAAGAATTCCTTTTTCTTTACATAGTTTATGTGTTCCTTGACTCTGTAACGGAGATGACGTTTAGTTTGTTCAATATAGGACAAACCATATTGGCATTGTATATTGTAAATACCCCAAAAGTTTTGACGGAGAATTTTATCTAGCTGTGAAAAAGTCAGCTGATTGCCAGGCTTAAAGATAACATTAAAATCATAATTTCTTACGATATTAGCTATTTTGAAGCTAATACTATTATGAAATGGTAAAACGATGAGGTTAGAAAAAGAAACCGGAACAACAGAAGAACCAGTATTATTGACACATTTATCAAGACTATGAGAAATTAAACGATATAAGATAAACTAAAACCACGATTGATAGCAACAGATATAATACAATTGAATCCTGCAACAAGTGAATTGTTAGCTGAACAAATTAAACATGCTATATTGATCAAAAAAGGAAAAGCCGAGTCTTTTTGTGAAGGGATGTGACATGAATTAAAATGGGGGTTAGTGAGACAGCAAAGGGTTTAAACGGTAAACGCAATCGTCAAATGTGTTAAACTGACGAGTGACAAACACATCAAGAAATGACAATTTATTATCAACTTCAAATTCATATGAAACTGGATAACAGGATCTATTGAGTTTAAAATAATTAACACATTTCTAAAAGAAGACAATATTCCCACCACTATATTTTAAAAGTACATTTTTTAGTAAATTTCTCTTGCGTATGTAGTCTAAGTGTAAGTAAAAATGTTTCCTAAAAAAAAAGTGGTGCCAATCGAATAAATTTGTGTAAAAGATGATGTCTGTGCCTGGATGGAGTATTTTGACCGTTAAGGGTTAAAGTATCAAAATTCATTGAGTTTTGTTAGTAGAAGAATGAAATTTTCCAGGTTGTACTTGTCAGAACACAAAAATGCTTTCCTAAATATAATTTACTAGTAAGATAGCCCGCCAAAAATGGCGTAAAAAAAAGATATATACAACACATAAGCAATAATGTGTTTTTCTCGCTTGTTTCTCAGTGATAGACGAAAATAACACATTTTAAAAAAGAAACTCATTTATGAAAAACTATTTATCTAATGAATACATTAAAAATGAAATTTAAGGATAAACTAAAATTTGACCACAATACTTTAGGATTTTCCCCTATAGGGGCCTTGGCGTATTTTTTTAAATGCTTGGCGGAATTCGGGCATCAGAAAGTGAGATTCGTTGCCAAATGATATAAACAGCTATGAAAACATTTTGTTGTTTATGGATGTATTTTAATTAAATGTATATTATTGTTATTTTTTATGTACAAATTGCTTCTGTTTCTGTATAAAATTAGATAAATAGATTCTTTATATTAAATAAATTGCATAAATATTGAAAAAAATGCATGTGTATATGAAATGAAACAGTGAATAGATAGCCAGAATATATGTTGCCAAATTTCCTTCTTCGCCAAGGCAGCTTTCGCTGTATCACAAATGCCCCTATACTGGAAAAATACCAAGAATTTAATTTCTGCATCCGGCTATATAAGGCACATTAAAATCGGATAGTTAGGAGCTCAGACAGTACAGCGCAGTCTAGTGGCGGTTATTTTATTAGTAGCATTGGGATGAAGATGTAAAGACGTACATTTTCGTATATTACTCTTTAAATTCTGACCCATAGATTTTGAAAAAAAAAACTTAAATGCGCTGAGTTTAAATTAAATTGCGGATAGCTCGATTATAAAGATTAATGAGTTTCAATGGGGATTTCGCTAAATCAGCCAGCTATCGCCAAGATGGCTTCATATATGGCAACTTATTTTTGTCGCCAAATTTGGCGATAATGTTCCGATTTGGCCAAAATTTGGCGCTATTGTAGTAACCCTGTATTAGTACTTTCAACAATTACTCATTGTTGAAGCTGATAACCAATTTCTACATAGGAAGCCTAACATAGCCGCGATTAATGAGTTGGTCCAACCGGAATTGTGAGGGACACACAGAGACTTGGATTTTATATAAATAGATAGGACCAATGGACCCTATAAAATTTAAAAATTGTAATATTTTGAAAATCATTAGCAGGATCAACATAATCTTGCCTTATTTTATCTTAATACACTCTAAATTGAAATGTCTGAAATTCAGACACTTAAGTGTCTGAAACGGTGTGTTCAATTTTCAGACATTTTAAAATGTCTTAATTTTTTCAGACACTTTTTGCGTCTGAATTTCAGACACTTCAAACGTCTTAATCGCAACCAATTTTTGTCAGCATTATACGTAGCCATATTTGACCACGGTGAATCCTAGAAAAATATTTAGCTGTGGTCTTGTCCCCACCCCCACCCCCACCCCACACAGCCTGATTTTGGGGCTTCCAAATTTGGTATGCAATTTTTGTAAAGCTCATAATTTAAATCTTTTACGACATTGTACTGATTATATTAAAAATTTTGAATTTCAGGAGTAGAACAAGATTAAAAACAAAAAGATATTCATCTAAATATTAGATTTCTTTTATTTGTTTAGTTTTTAATGTTATTTTACTTTAAAAATTCAAAATATTGTTTATAATCAGTACAATTTCGAAATGGATTTAAAATATAAGCTTTACAAAAATTGCACATCAAATTTTTGAGTCCTAAAATCGTAGGGGGACGGGACACTGTCCAGCATGCCCATGTTTTAATCAGGTCCTTTTGCAAAAAAATGCAACCCTGCATTATCTTTTACTAAATAGGGGTGTCCGGTATTTGGAAGTGTCCGTTGTGAAGGTTAATGAACATTTCCGAAAAGTGGACGTCTAATACCTTTTTTAATACACAATGTATGCATATTTGTATATTTTACCTCACAAAAGGAAACATCTCCGATTATCTGACAAGTTCCCCAGCCCCAAAGTGTTCCCTATTGACGGTTTTTACGGTACATGGATAAATATATATAAATATTTGTAATCTTGTCTTACTCTAAAAGTTCAAATATTCATTATACTCAGTGGATAAAAATAAAGATATTTATAATATCAGATGTTCGAAAATTGCAAAGAAAATCCCCCCCCCCCTCAAAAAAAATCATGCAATTTAAAAACTAGATCTTTTAAAAATTTATATTGGCAAATACATTGTTTTACACAGATCAGATAATCACAAGATCTATTTAACTATAAATACAAAATAATAAATAAATACTCTAATTTAATAACATTCAGAAAATAATTACTGCTAGTTTCAAAACCTGCCTCAAATATACATTTCAAGTAGTACATATAAATAAACAAGTTTAGTCACTGTAAGTAGTGAACATGTGTAATATATATTTTTTGCATTTGCGGTGCTTTGTCAGTTTAATTAAAAATTAACTTTGGTGTCTAATTTTATACATTCTGTGGAATATGTAAAAGTTTTCCTTTTAAACATATTCCTTAGATGTTATGGAACAGCAGGATATAAGTCATATTTATTTTTTTATTCCTGTAAACTTTGTATCTTATGAATATGAGTTACATAAATTTTACAGATTTGATAAGAAAAAATTAACCTAGAAAACAGAAGAAAAGGAAAAGAAATGACAGAATATGTACTGTTTTTTAGTTGTTTGAAAATACTTTGAATATAAAAAAAGTAGTTATTAATCGCTTAAAAATATATAATATATAAGTAAATATGAACTTTTAAAAATATATACTATTTCAGTTTTATCTATAAACTTTATATCAAGCATAAACAACTTTTTATTTATGCCTAAATTATCATGTTTAATTTTTTTCCTACTAATAATTGTTTGTATCAGAAACGTTGCATATGCGATTGCAATAAAGGGAAATTTCATAATTGTTTCTGAAATTTCTCAGGTTTGAAAATTTAAAATCATGAACAAAACATAGCAGAAAAAGGCTTACATATAAATAAAAAAATAATATAGGTACCAATTTAAAAAAAACTCAAAAAATATTAATGAATACTTTATAAATATACCGTTAAACAAGAACAGAAATTGCAGTTAATGAATAAAATGTTTCTGCATTTGTTCTATGTTTAAAAAATCTTACAGAATGATAGTATAAGAAATACCTATTATGTTTTTAGAAATTTGGTAAATGTTAAATATGAAACTTTGACTATCAAAATTTCCGATTTTCAATAATAAATTAAAGCATCAATCATAAGAATAAATCTTTAAAAAGTTTCAGTACTATGATTAAAAACGGTGATATGTAAAGAAAATTTTCACAGTATTAATGCTTTTTTTCAATCTGAAAACTTTTCCGAATATCATAATCATAAATGAATATCATATTTAGCTCCAAAATAATAATCACAAAAAAATACAATAAGTGCTGATACATAAACTGCAAGAGTTTATAATCAATAAACAGTAAAAATCAGAAGAAACAGAACATAGAATAAATACAGTTTCAAACGGCTTCAATTTAATGTTTTTATCTCCCTTTAATGGAACTATGAATCATTCAGCTTTTCAAATCTGTTTTTGTTGCACGTTTTGCTTTTGGGCAACGACAAATTAGGATATTTCCGATCACAGGATCGAAAAGGAAGATTAAACAAGTTATCACTCATTCGTTTATTCACAGGAGACAAGCGCGCTGAATTAAAGCATTGCAATTTAATTATCAAAACAATTATATTCGATACCGTTACATTAAGAAGGTATAACAGACGACAGCTTGTGAAATCAAAAAACTAACATTAAACTACAAAAAAAGAGATCAATCTTTAAAAACTATTTAATTTATATTCATAAGATACAAACCTACTGGGATAAAAATTTAAAATTAAATATGACTTACGCTTTCATTCGATAAATACTCCATAATTACGCATTTCTTTTAATCCAAGCAATGGCGACGCTTAAAATGTGATTCTTTCTATATCATGAAGGAGCCATAGATGACATGCGCGGAAATCAATGCTCTGATTGGCTGTTCAGAAAAGTACAAAAAAGAAATGTTCAACTACTGTTTTAAATAAGACACTTCGTAGATAATTCCAACATATTTCTCGGTTCGTATATACCATGATCATACTAAGACACTTATGTATCTTAAATTAAGACATCTATTGTGTCTGAATTTTCAGATTAAGACGCTTAAGTGACTGAAATTCTTTTTCAGTCACTTATGTGTCTAAATTTAAGACGCCTATATTTGCAGTGTACCTTATTTTGAACATTGTTGAAGTTTATATTACATACTTATTTGCAACATGCAAAATATTAAATCCCATTTCAAACTCTTTTGGAAATCCTGATTACTGAATGTGGAGGTTCTTCAAAATTCTCGCTTCAATTTAAATTCTTTCGGTGGATCTTTGTTATTATGCATTTTTTCATTTAATTGAAATATTGTTTTCAAGCTCACTTTAGATTTTGCCATTTTTTAATATGGATCTAATAATAAATAATGATATAACATAGAAATATAAAGAAAACATATTTAAAACTCAATTTGGCTCGAGACACAAAATTTCAGATGTTTTATCTATATTTTCAGAGCTCCCACTGGTCCGTTTTTTGGAAACCAGTAATTTTTTAGAAAAAAGTTCATGGTTGGTTTCTGCAAAAATGCCAAGAAAACGCCGTACTATCTAAGTTTCTACGAAATTTATAAAGGAATATTTTTCTTTGAAAAATAGTGGTATTCAAAAAACGGACCGAGTGGGAGCCCTGTATTTTATTAATTTTCCTTTAAAACTGTGTGCTTTCATTAAATCCGTGAGAAGAAAAATTAAAATTATCTGAAATGTTTTTAATTTAGCCACGTTAAAATTTGATATAGCTTCTGGAAGAACTCTTTTTACATATTTTTTTTTTTTGTTTTGTATTTGAGTATAAAAAAGAATAAATATAAATTTGGATTCAAAATTAGCAAAATACTCTTAAAAAATTAATAGTTTTGAAACCAAAAAAGCTTTTTTAAACAGTTTTTTTTACAACGAGAATCACATTTTCAAATTTTTGCTCAAAAAAAAAAAAAAAAAAAAAAAAAAAAAAAAAAAAAAAAATCTGAAGAGAATTCTTCAAAGAATGTATTATTGAAAATACTGTACAAAGTTTCTTAAGCTTATCTTTTACATAAATTTAGATATATCAAGTTATATATAACAGCTCATCAAAATATCCATTCTGAGATCGCATTTCTATATTGGAATTAAAAGCGAGGACCTAAGACAGTACAACATAAAAAATAAAAAAAAATTATATTTTTTTATCCAATTTCCATGCACTTAGAGTTATTTTATTCGAAAATCAATAATGTAATCTAAAAAATGTAAAAATAGGATTATTTTGAGATTTTGTGTACCGAACCACTTTAAAGGGGGAAATGATATCAAGAGGGCAAAGAACCTTTGAGTTTGTCGAAAAGACCAAAATGATCGCATTTTAAAAAGTACCAAAACACAAAAAAAATGCAACTAAAATCTTATTTTCCCTTTTTGCCTAAGGTATATATTTCGAACTACATTATCCAGAAAAATAAATGTCGTATATACAAAATTAAAATCGTATATACAAATAGTCGTATATACAAATATAAAATTTAAATTTTAAATTTAAAAAATTCATCTCATTAATGCGTGAATTTAAATCATTAAGCATATAGAAATCATTTTTTGAACAAAATAGAATCATACTACTTCTAAATTAAAACCAAAATATTCACAAAAAGTTTTGTTTAAAATTTAATTTTAACACAAAATGAGAAAAAATTCAAAAATTTCCAAAAAATGTTCGAGTGTTTCAGCTGCAAGAAAAAATGACAAACCAAAATATGTGTATTTTCTTTTGGTTTTAGAATTTAGACTATAAAGAGACGCATATTTGGTTATAGCTGTAGCTTTCATAGTTTTAAAGTAATAGTGCGCACGAACTCCAAATTTACTAATTTGAGAAAACGCGTTTTAAAACTTTAATATCTACGGCCCTTCAATTATACTCGCCGTCTATAAATGATTGTAACTCAAGAAATAATGCAGAGCTTTGAATGGCTTTTTTTGCATATTGTTTAGAAATTTTGAAAGATTTGGAATAAAAAAAAACCGAAAACTGATTTTTTGAAAGTTTAAAAGGCCTGTGCCCCCTTATCTTTTAATTACGGGCGAGGACTGGCAAAATTTCTATAGTTAATGGTACAACAATTCACAAAAATTTCTCTTTCTGATAAATTACTCTTGAAAATATACTAGTATAAGTGTATCATATGAATTATTTTTGAAAAAGGAGTACAAATAGAATAAAATAGATCCCACTAGGACGCATATATCCCAACCAGTAATCAAAAGTTTAATTTTTGTATGACCAATAGAATGGCTTAACAATATACAGAAAATATAATAAGGAAAACGTTTCTCCTAATTTTTTAATGAAAAATTTCATTGAAGTATTCGACTTGCATTTCTAACTTTCTCTTAGCTATTCTATCTCACTTTAAATAGTCCTGATGACCAAAATATTTATTTTTGGAAACGATGGGAATACAATAGCAGACTATAACTTTCAAAAATTATTCTCCTTTGGAAAACCGATATTTTTAATAAAGATGATACAGTGCGTAAGTCTTTGAAACTCCCCAGTGACGTTATATCAGATAGATAGCGGTTAACACAGTAAACAAACAGAGCTACAACAATGTACGAATCAATGGAATTTCTCAGGAGAATTGAATCTTTTCTTTCTGTGGTGATACGTAGCTTACTGGAGAAGAATTAGAACAAATTAACTAACAATGGTTTCTCAGGAACAATACACATGACAAGTGATTTTGGAAAGGCGTGGAATGATATTTTCAAAACTTTTTATATACTAAATAATTCCTAGAGTTTTGACTTTTTTTTTCGTATCGGGTATTTTAAAAGTCCTGAAAAATTTAGTATTCGATAAAAAAGAATTATGTGTCAGAGATATCTTCCGTTTGAAGATTAATATTAACCGTGACACGAGATTTTGTACGGCATGAAAAAACTAATTAGTTCAAAACATCGACAATAGAGGGCGCTGCCGCAGGTAATGCTATGGAGGTGCGGTATCCGTACATTTTGCAGTACTCAAAATTAGGATGTCGCCAAAACCTATCTTGTCATTTCTGTTTGCGAGGAAACGTAAAATGACATGCTTATTAAAGAAATTATCAATCATAATCATCACTGCAAACACCAAAAGGCAGAAAATAGCAGACCGTGTCGTTCATGTGTTTTGCATGCTGTGTACTGCAACCAGTGTTGCCAGGTTCGATACAGCAAAAAGCGGGACAGGGAGTTGAAAAAAGCGAGAAGACTGGTTTTCAGTCAAAACATATAAAGATTATAACTCTGTTTTCTTGCATCCTGTAAAAATTAGGTGAATTAAGTGACCTCTAAAAACTGGAGTAAGAAGTTAGTTAAACGAAGTCATTCTCTGGAATAACTAACACATATTTTCGGTCAATCAGTTTTTTACAAATGATACTTACTCAGCGAATTTTTAAAAACACAACAGTCTGGTAGCTGCAATGCAGCAAAAATTTAAATTAAAACATTAGACCGTTTTCTTACTACTTATCAATCTTACAATAATGGAATTCATCAATACTGCATGATTTTAAACGGTAAACAATTAAAGGGGTCTCAGGGCTCTTAAAGTTTCAAAATTTCCAAAATTTTAATTTTTTTTTTTATAATAAACTTTTATTTTTTCTGAGCTTTTTGATATAATTGTTTCCCTGAAATTCCAATTATAACAGAAGTTATGGCTATTAGAATTATACCTGCTCAATATCTGAAGTGGCGTTTCCGACACTTTGCAGCCATTTTTTTTTCGAACGTCATTTTTGAACATAACGCGCACGATATCTCAAAAAAATTTCTGAATATTTTTTTCATGAAGTTTTCTAAATATATGTTTCATGTTAGCCTGTATAAACTGAATCTAAAATTTTATTTTTATTGTTTAAAAAATATATATATTTTAGGTGATTATACAGTTGAAATTTTCAAAATTTTGTATTATCTATATACAACTTTGTATTAAAAAAATAAAAATGCTATATAAAAATGCTTTAAATACAAATTTATTTAGGTTCAGGATAATTATTATAATGTAAAGTATAATTAGGCAAGAAAATTTGCATTCAAGATGCAAAATTTATTTTGTAATCCTGCGCGTAAGCTGTTATACTAATTTTCTGCTCGACAAATGTCTGACAGTTCGGAGCCCTCTGTAAATACTAATTTTGCATCTTGCAATTTTTTAAATGCATGAAATCAAAGAACATACTTGTATCTTTTAATACCAATAAAAATTTATTTTTAAATCATATACATATTAGAATGTTAAATGTCGAAACTGTCTTTTTTTTTTCATTTTTTCCAATTTTAAGTGTCTTGAGACCCTTAAATTAAAAATATTAAGAAACTTTCACTATCTTGTTAACCTACACTATTTAACACTGAATAATCAGCACGTCTATTTAATTAGAAATTATTACACAGTGTACTTTAACCATTATGTCATTACGACAAAGGAATTTAATTTTAAAATCCAAACAAACACGTCCTTGCATATCATATTTAAGTGTTTTATGGAAGTTTGCAAAATGAAATATGTAAAATAAAATGCACATTTTTAAATGGGAACATCTTTAAATTTAAAAATATGCATACGTTATGAAAAAATCGAGACATATGGAGTCACGTGCTGTGATTGCGCGAGAAATGTCTTCTAACCCCTAAATACCGGTATGTCCGGCGTAAATCGGGACGTTCAGTGTAAACCAGGACACGAGGAAACACTAACAGTGCATGTAGTAGTGGACATACTGCAGCTCTAAATCATAGTGCAGCATTTCTGTCATTTCAAATTATAGTCTTTTTTTTTTTTTTTTTACGCAACATCCACTAGTGTCGCGATTTTTACCTTTTTAATGCAAAACAAAATCCCGCGTCTCGGAAGAGTTATATAACAAACGAATTTTTACCCGATGTTCTCCGAATACCCGAATACCCGATATTACTCGTTCGGTTCTTGCGTCCTATATATCAGTTTCAACTGACGTCGCATCCTGGCAACCAACTTAAAAACTTGAAGGGCATTTTGTTTGCCCATTGTTTTTCTCAACTTTTATTGGTTGGGCGGTAATACTGCCAGATAATTTGACGGTTTGAGTTGGTTTGATACAAAGAGAAGGATTGCGATCAGGTAGTTTAAACTGGTATACGAATAGGACATAATGTTCATGAGTATATTTTTGCCGTTAAAAATTATTTTTGTTGTTATCTGTATGTTGTAATGATATTACATGTGTACACATTTATTGTTATGACTTCATTTATATTTTAGAAATTAGTAATATTAATTATAAAAAAATCTTTGACTCAATCTCTTCGCACCATTGGTGATTATTTTAGTCTGTTATATATTTCACTCTTTAAATTTAAAGTAGGGACTACTTTTCGGAAGAATTACTTTTCAATAAAACAAAAACTATTCTAGCAAGATGTTGTGTCTGCTTAGTCCTCTTTTAATACGACATTTTCTACACGTCTTCAAAAATGTATCTTTAGCCTGGTTCTATATGAATAGTACACAAAATAATTATATTCTTTAGATTGCAGAATATAAAATATTTGTTAAAATTTTAATTAAATTCGTTTAAATATATTCGTTAGATTTCAGAAAATGAATTATTTGTTAAAATTTTAGTAAAACGTTTGTGATTTGGATAGCTAATTTTAACATTATTAACATAAAAGATTAATTACATTAACATTAAATTTTTCCTGGAACTGAAAAAATAAATTCGGACCCGAAAGGGTCAATCTGCAAACGGCAAGTCTCTCCGATAGTTAGGAGTTTTTTCTTCTTTTATTTTTGCTCCGTACATTTTATTTCTTTATTTTATCCAAGTTTTAAATTTACCTTTTCTATCTTGTCTGTGTCTGTCTACTACTACACATCAGAGCACTATGTCCTCCATGAGCAAAAAATTGTCATGTCATCATGAAATTTTAGTTATTTTATTTGATCTCATTTGGTCACTTAATCTCAAATTTAAAGACTAAACGATAGCTATTAGGATTGAGAAAATTTTAGTGCGCATATTTTTAATCATATTGACTTGCATCCATATTTCAATGATGCTGATACGTCTGAATGTGGTGCATGACTAAAAAATGGGTCTCGATGACTTCAAATTGGAGTCAAGAAATAATGGTCACTTCAGAGTCATTATGTCATGAATTTTAGAATTCACAACTTGGCCACGATTGCCATTTTGATATTTGTAGGCATTTATGATGTCATATTGGCGTCACATTGGCAATTTTGAACATTTTCCTCTTTGTTAAAATTAAATAGAATAAAATTTTATCTAAATTTTATCTGAACTTGTCTAATGCATTTAATAATTCGATTCTTGTATAAAACTTTCATTTGAGAACCATAAAACTCTGTTAATTCGGTATTCTGTTATACAAGGTGTCCGAAATTAAATTACACATTTCGGAGAGGGCTACAACAAAATGAATCATCAGAAAATCATAAAATCTTGAGACTGTCAGAAGAAGATGATGCGATTTATTCTAGAGGGAAAAAAAACTTTGTTTAACGTTTTCTATAAGATCTCTGTCCAATCTTAAGTATAACATCGCAATCACAGCAGTCAACCAATGACATGTTGTATTATGATTCTAGGTGGTAGAACAGACAATGGTCGAGGTCATTTTGAATACACTGGACAACAGTGGTTTTGTCCTAGAACTAAAATTAGTTGATTCTAAATCAGTTTTTGGCGCTGATTCCGAATATGTTTTCCGTTTATCTCTAGGTGGTCCAGGTTTTGATAAATTTGCATGTTTAAATTTATGCAAATTTAAGCTTTTTGTGCTATTTTATGCAACTTTTTGATACAATATATGCCACATCTAATTACGTTTTCTATATAATAACTACTTGACAATTTGCTTCAGATAAATTTCACGATTTGCATATTCTTAACGTTTATTTATCAGTTATTAAGCCTAATTTGCATATTTTTCAATGGTGTAATTTTTACATCACAATCAACTTTAAAATAGTTGCCACAGAATTGACGTAATGTTTTTCTAGATTAGATTTTTATGCTGATTTCAAATCTGCAGTCTGTTTTCTTATGCCATGTCTAGTTTTTGAGTAACATGAATTTCTACTTTTGCACGGCATTAACACAGGTTTGATATAAGATGCTCTTTAGGGGTGTGTAATTCATTAACAAGAAGGTGAACAGGGTCAGATTCATATCAGAGACTGATATGAATCTGACCCTGTTCACCTTCTTGTTAATGAACATTACAACCCAAACCCTAAAGAGCATCTAACTTGAAGTTTATTATACAAAAAATCTAAAACTGTGTTATGCGAAAAAGTAGAAATTCACTTTTTTCAAAAACAAGACGTGATAGAAGAAAACAGATACAAGATTTGAAATCAGCTCACAAAACTGGTTCAGGAACATATTAGCGTACTCGTGCGGCATAAATATTTGAACGTCAAGAAACATTATTAGGAAAACATGAAAAATACGCAAATTAGGTACAATATTTCACAGTCACATGTCAGTATAATCTCAGAAACAACGTTTTTGTGAAGTAAATTAGGTAGTAATCATAACATAAAATAAAAAACCCTGTCTGATATTGCTTTATAACTTAAATTTGCTAATAATTGTATAAAATTTACTAAATTTGAATAAATTGAAATATGCAAATATCTCTCAAACTTGACATGCTGGAGTAAATCTAAAACTAGATTCGGAATTAGCACAAAAAACCGCATAAAAAACAACCAATTTCTGTTTTAGGACACAGCAAAATTTCAAATTTGTTGACCAGTGATATCTTATCTCATTGAGCGTATAAAGTGTGCAGTTATTTGTATATAATCTGTATAAACACGTCATACACGTCCTACAGGCGTTTTACGGAACTAAAATTTTTTTGCGCTTGAAAATATTCCCGTCATCTCCTTACGACACTCCACGAATCTTATGATTTTCGGATGAAAAGATTTGGCTATAGCCCTGAAACGTGGAGTTTGATTTGAGACACCATGTATTTTGGAGAAAGATAACTAAATAAATTTCTTTCCAATGCAAAGTTTTTAAAAAATGTAACTTCCAAATTGCTTTTATACTATTCAAATACAAGCAGTTAAATTTACTAAGCTTTCCGCTTTTTCTATAGCATATCATTAAACACAGAAAAACTTTCTTAATGCTCTTTAATAGATACATTGCCTTAAATGTATCTTTTTCGTCAAAATATAACTCGATCTTCATTATTCTGAAAACCATTGTCATTCAAGAATCTAAAAACAAAACCGTTTCTTCTGTTTTTAGTTTTGAACTTTGCATTCGCTATTATAGCTGGCAATATTCCAGCTCGCATATAAATTCCTTATACAGGATTTTTTAACTTTCAGGTCAAAAAGTTTTTTTTTCCCTTGGAAGTGTTTACGAAGAAAGTTCAACCATGTAAAAAACATAACATATTTTACCCATCAGAATTTAAACAAAATTTGCATTTAAAATTACTTTTTGGCTTTGATATGTTTTAACTGCGCCTCATTTATTATAAAGTATGTAATTTCGAAATTGTTGCATTTTTTTACAAGTACGAATAAAGAAATTATCCAAGTCAATATTTTTTGAGCTACATGAAGCAAAGTAATTTATAATATGTGCTTATTTTTTTAAGTGTATATTTACATTGGGAAATACTGTTTGCATTTGGGGAAATTTTAAAAATATATCTTTTCACCCTTAGTACACCAAATGTCAGCAAATAAATAATTAAATAATAATTTAATTATGTGAATTTTTATTCACATTGCTAACAAGGCGTAAAAAAGCAGAGTAAAAAAGTATCCAGGCCACACTGTAAAAAAACGGGCTAAAAGACGGAGATTCTACTGGCAATCGAGACGCCAGTACTATTTCTGTATTTTAACGGAAATTTTCGCCCATAAATTTCAGAAAAACAGAAAATTTTCTGTAATTTATGGGGAAATTTTTCCGTAAAAATACGGATTTCTGGAATTTATGGGGGAAATTTCCGTTAAAATAGGGAAATAGTACTGGCGCCTAGATTTCCAGTAGAATCTCCGTTTTTTAGTCCATTATTTTACAGTGAGTGTTCAAACCTGGGTCTTAGGTTCAGCGCATCAACGCTCCGCCAACTGAGCCACCTGAAAAGACATACCTAGTCTGGCACCCTTCATTCTTATATGTTGCTAAGGCTGAAACCGCAGCATAATATGGGATAACTTCATGAACCACAATCCTCCGACAAACATAAGTCGGACATGAGTCGAACAGTTTCGCTGAACAAAAGACCCAAATTCAAACCCTGACCTGAATACTATTTCGTTCTGTTGTTTTTACGCCTTGTTAGCAATGTGAGTAAAAAATCACGTAATTAAATTTAGATATCTCGAGCGTAAGTCATAGTTTAAAAATTATTATATAAATAATAATTATTATTATGAATGAATAGAAAGTAATTAATAAACGAAAAATAGCAACAAATAACACAGTGCACTGCGAAAAAAATATGGTACTGGCATCTAGAATCTAAATTGTGGCTCTAGAAAAAATAGTTCCATGCCATCCCTATAAATTCTAGTTCCCTTTGCTAGAGAGTTCTAGAGTCTTCTACTAGAATTCAAGAGCGTTTTCCTATATTCTCATGGTCAAACTTATTTAAAAATCTCTGGAAATAGATATAAACACAAGAGTTTACCTTTAGTAACTATAATGATAGTTTATGAAACCATTCCAGAATTCAAACGATAATTTCTCGCTACTGAAACGATTCATTATCGTTTTGTCACCTAGAAAATAAAAGACTACAAATTCTAGATTATTTCGTCTATACAGCTTAGTTGTTTACCCTATTCGCATAGCTCGGAAATCTATATTTCTAATTTAGGGATTCATAAAATGATTACCCATTCATTCTAGACGAAGGAGGTATTTTTTTTTCTCAGTGTGCGTTAATAAATTATAAGACCACTCCAGAATACATGAAATGATGATGAAGAAGAAATGTTATGCTACTTTTACTTCGTATACTTAAAATTGATGTTTAAAGACTATATGTACTAATCACAACTTTAAAGATAAACTTAAATTCATTTAAAATTTACTCATTTTTCAATAAATTAAATATGGGATCTGTTAAGAAATTTTGTTTACCAAGACCACTCCAGAATACATGAAATGATGATGAAGAAGAAATGTTATGCTACGTTTACTTCGTATACTTAAAATTGATGTTTAAAGACTATATGTACTAATCACAACTTTAAAGATAAACTTAAATTCATTTAAAATTTACTCAATTTTCAATAAATTAAATATGGGATCTGTTAAGAAATTTTGTTTACCGTTTGTAGTTTGCAAAGTCAGTAACTAACAGAGAAGTAAAGTTTCACGTTTTCATTGTGATATTCACAATTTTTTTAATGATTACGCGGGGAATGACTTATCTGACTACGAAGTGAGAAAAGTTTTACTTTATAAAAGTGGTAAAAAAATTGAAGGAGAAATAAAATGAAACGTGACGTTGATTCGAAAGTGTTTACCATTCGTTGAGAATTCGGAAAATTCAACTAACAGGAAAGAAGTATCTCACCACCCTAAACTTGAAAACTTTGTTGATATCACCATAAAAATAACACAATAGACACCACAGATCTGTTTTGCCGCTGTCTTTCCAAGTTTTGCCTTCCACAGCTCTGCCTTTCAAATATAACAGTAAATCAATTTGTGATATTTGCCGAATTTTGGCTGTTTAAGCGTTGTGGTATACCTTGAGTTGAAAATCCACTCTTTCCTGCTTTAGAATTACGTTCACTAACAAACTTCCAATTACCCTCACTGTCTTTCTATCAGATCATCAAGTATGAAACGTGTAATTACAAAAGGGCCAGATTACCAACGGGGCAAACTTCCATCAGTAAAAAGCAAATGACATTTTTTGTGTCATTGATGACAGTAATTTTTTATGAATATGTCGTTTATATAGGATGAAGATTTGTATTAAAATTTACTGGTGGCAGATTGCCCCGTTAGTAACCTGGCCCTTTTGTAATCACAAGTTTCATACATGATGGTCTAATAATAGATTTAGCCTGTTTCAGAATATTATGAAAAATTTGAATTTCGTCTTTTTAGCATGATAATTTTTATGCAAGATTTGGGATGAATATATTCTTAAATGAAATAAATTATTAATGAAAAACACTCTTGATGCAAATTAAATACCCAGCTTTTAGAGGTAGCTGCTGATTACGCGTTTTTATGCAATTGAAGACTTGTGATGAAAGTTGATTGGTAGGTCTAACTAAACTTAAGGCGAGTTTCTTCTTCGAAGAGATAATCGGTAGAATCATCTTTACAGTATACTCCCAAGTGTTCCTTTTTTTTTTTTTTTTTTTTAATATCACGTTAAAAAATTAAATTTTCTTTTAAGATTTTTTTTCTTTTTTTGCAAATTCTGTAAAGACCTGCATTGAAGAATATTTCTATTGCAGATGTTATAGAAACCTAGAAAATGTTTATTAGATAATACTGCTATTAAAAATAGGAACATTTGGAATCAGTGTTTTTATCGAAAAAAAAAATAAGACAGCATATTGGGAACACCATATGAGGTACGAAATCATGCATGATATGCTGACGGAGACCGGCTAACTGCGCCGATGCCGACCCTTCTTTGCCTCACCTTGTATGGACACGGCACTTGCCTCTTGTGCTCTCTTCGGCGTGTCAGGCGGGTCGTTCTGAAGTCTTCTTTCCCGGAGACTGGGGTTCTGGGCTTGTTTCCGCAGGTAGTAAAACTTTTCCCTGCCCTGGGCTTGGGGGTTACACCTAACCATAAGCCAAAAGCGGGTTCCCAGGGTGGGTGCTTACTTACTTACTTACTTACCTTGTATGAACTGCGCTCAGCGTCACGTTGGACCGGATATCATTGTCACCCCCGTCTCTTGTACTTATGGGCACGGAGAGACAGCTTTTTTTGTTAGAAAGACTCTTTTCGGTTGGCGTTAATTTGCTAAATTAGGCGCTTTATCGATAATTTCGGCTATCAATAATGCTTAAACGTGCAAAAAATTTTATAAATTTTTTGTTAATAATAACTATTAAATCACAGAAAAATCGGCAATATAAAAATGTATATTCCGTTAATATAAAATGCACAAATTGAAGAAAAAAAAGGGAAATAAATCAAAATATGATGAAAAAAATCCATATACATGTAAATATATAAGCATTATAGAATATTAAAAATCATCATCAATTTCAATTATTTACATAAGAAATTTAAACGTTGGAGAATTTTTTTAAACGACTTTAGAAAAGAGCATTTTATGAAGAAATAACACTCGTTACCTAATAATGCCATTTTTTTCTCCAAGCCTATTATTTTTAGTTCAGAAATATAATAATTGACATGGTCTAATTATGTATGGAAACAAATATTTCTGTCAGGTTTAAACTAATTTCTCGTTGACTGTGCCTTCAGATGTTTCATTCTAAGATTCTTCAAGAAATTTAAGCGTTATTAACATTTATATATAGATATACAATATTAACATTTATATACAGATATTTACAGATATTTCTTATTTCAATTACTATGCTAAGTTATTCTCTGTGGTATTTTGAAAGAAAGATACTGAGGAAAAATAACAACATTCTAAATAGAAGAATATTCTTGCTGCTGAAATAATCCTATGAACGCTAATTAATACTTCTTTTATTGTTCTATATATTTTCTTTATACTATTATTATTATTAACTTATTTGGAACTATGGTATTTAAATAATTTATTATTTTCTTTCAAAACTTAATTTTTTTCTAAATTCTAAAGTAAATTTTAAAATTCCAAAGCAGTTGCACGATGTTTTATAACCGAAACTTAATTATGTATTTCTTGATCAAATTTAATTTTTACTGAATATACAGTGTGTCCACGTATAACCTGACCGACCTTTATTTTCGCAACCGTTGGTCCTAGATGCATACTTCCAATTACAAAAATGGTTTAAATAATGTAAAGAATTATTTTTAAAGCGATTTGGGTCAACAACACATTTATTAAAAAATTACGAAATTTAAATTTTGATACGGTCCTCCGGTCCTATAAGTGATATTTAGTAAAAATTTACTGTGACACTAACAAGTAAGACAGAAAAAGTCCCATTCATCTAACATTAAAATTGACCGAGTTATAAAGCTTTGAAATGCATGACTTATAGCACTTTTTTGCATATCAAAACAGATGATTTCGACCGTGCTTTCAGGGGTCGTATATAAAGTACTTAAACTTATTTCAAGGTATCTGAGGTTTGAAAGAAATCGTACCACTATTACGATTGAGTTAACTTTATTAGTTAAGTTTCAGATTACTTAAAATAATTGTATTTTAACATATGTTTTATTTTGTAAGGATTTGAGGCTATGATTTCTTTTAACAAAAATTATGTTATTTTCATAAGGTTTTATTTAACTTGCAACGATCGTCTTTCCAGTTTAAAATTTGTACTCGTACTTTAACTGACTTTCAAATGTCCGATCGAAGTTAAAATTTTACATACTGACTTAAATCCGATTACAATGTAATATTATTATAATTTTTGATGCTTAGCTTCTTATAAATACTTATATTCGATGATAAGACTAAAAAATTCGGATAGAATACCGTCAACAAGTTTAAGAAAGGGTTTTAGATTAGATAACATAAACCTGCGATGGTTGTGATTTTAACTTTTATAATTAAGTTTTATGTTTTTTTTTTTTTTTTTTTTTTTTTTTTTTTTTTTTTTTTTTTTTTTTTTAACGCTAAATAAAAAAATTACCTTCACTTTTAACTATCATGTCAGGGTTTTTCGCAAATCGTAAGTTTCAAGGGTAAAAAATAGCGAAAAATATGATACTATAAAATAGATGACTTTTTTATTCAGTTTAATTTTATTTAATTCAATAATTTATTCAATTTTGTGGCTTATACTGGGTTTCTTACAGCTAAACAGCTCAGGGGTCCGATGCGATTGGGAGGGGAAGGGGGATCAATTTTAACTTTGAGCTTTTTAACTTTGAAATTTGCGATTTGAGAAAAATCCTGTCGTGATGGTTTAAAATGAATGTCATTTTCGGATTCAGAGCTAAAAAATACACGTGAATCAACTTTCAAAAGCTAAAACACATGGCACAACCCAAAATTTGAAAGACGGTGTAATCTAACAGCATTTTAAAATACATGTATCATTTTTGTAAAGAATTGAGGCTGTTGTTTTTCATACATTTATTTAACAAAAATTCTGTTATTTGTATCCTCTTATATGTTCAGTACTTTGCAGTAATACATCACAATGATTAAAAATTTCAAATTTATATTGCAATGCTAATTTTACTCCCAACCATTTCTTTAATATATCTGACGAAATTATATTTCTACTAAATTTGTGAATGACCCCTAAATTTCAGCAAAAATATGCCCCAACTTTAAACAGCTATTACTCGGTCAATTTTAATCGCAGAATAACGGGACTTTTTTGCCTTACTTGTCAGTGTAACAGTTAAATTTTGCTAAATATAAGTTATAGGACCGGGGGACCGAATAAAAATTTAGATTCTGTAATTCTTCGTTAAATTGTTTTTTCGCTTCATACTTTTTTAACCTTATCTCTGCACCTAATTTTGACCACTTTCGTAATTGGAAGTATGCATCTAGGACCAACGGTTGCGAAAATAAAGGTCGGTCAGATTATACGTGGACACACTGTATAATTCTTATAATCACGCACGATTCTCTTATGCATATGCTTATAAATTAATAATAATAAGACGAAGAGCATAAAATTCTCATGAATTCAAAACTGAGAATTGGATTATCATTTGTAAAACATGCATAGAAAAGTGATGTAAAGAAACTTAATTTCTTAAGCTGAACTTAAGGTGCTTCTCAAATTCCCTGCTCGCAACACAAAATTTTATGACACATTGTCTAATTCATTTTTATACTTAAAAAATAAAATTAACAAGCCTATTGAAGGCCTATTTTTAATTGAATAGCGTTTTTTATTTTCAGATAAATAAATTACTTATATGAGTTATAAGCCATTCTTGTTATGTGACGACAAGTTTTTCTTCTTTCTCGGACTGCTGCGTCGTGAATTTGGTTCAAAATGCCAACTTTTACAGTATTTTCTGTAAAATCTTCTGCTTTTTCCATAAAATATAAAAGTCATTCAATTACATAGTTTCTGAATAAAAACACCTAATTTAATGTGTTTTCAAGCAAAAATGAATTCAGAAATGTGTCAAAAAATAGCTTCTTCGAATTTGGGAGAAGCCTTAAGACTGTTTAAAATCCTACTGGTTACTTTCCAGAATTCATATTTGTTTGTACTTGCATGAAAGTGACAGATGCTGTTACTTAGAAACTGTGAAATCGAACGGTTTTTCGAAATTTTCATTAAAAGCAATCTTTTACAAAATGCTGATAAAAGCATTTAGCATTTGAACTGAATTTCCACAAAGTGTTCTAAACTGAATTTCCAGACGTGACAGTCTGATAAAATTTTCATCAAACAAGAATCGTTATTAATTCAACATGTAATTCACTTATCTAAAGATGAAAATATTATTAGATTCTAAATCAATTCAATAGTCAGTCTGCAAGTGACATGCTTTTACGTTTAAAAATGAGTTTGTAAGTTAGAAAATTTCGAGGGAAACTCTTACAAAAGCCCTAAATCTTAAAAAAAAAAAAACCTTTCATCCGTATAAGATTATGATTTTCTAATTTCGTATTACATCAACGCATCTGCTCCAAATATAGTTTTAATGTTTTATTTATCTATAAAGATAAAATATCCTTTTTAATAATAGATGACTTCCTATAAAAGAAAAATACACTTTAAATAATATATTATAGTTGACTTTATGATTGACCCTTAAAATATTTTTAAATTAAATTTTTGCTGACTTTTAAAAGCGAAATTTTCAAGTAGAACTAATGGATCAGTTATTTGATGTCTGAAAGAAAATATCAAATAGATGAAAATTATGCTGGGATAGAAAAATTTAACATATTAATGATTTTTTAAATAATCCTAAATTGGACCCTTCTCCATTCTGCTTCATTAAAAAAAAAATAATAATAATAGTAATACTACAACTTATAGTAATAATGTTGTTAATTTAAACATGCTACTGATAGATTTGGTATTACATGAGGAAAAAAATTGTGAAAATCAATGAACTTTTGATTATAAAATATTAAAAATCGTGACAAATAGTATATAAGAGTGTCAGCTCTAATTGTTGCCCTATGGCTAATTTTCTAAACCTGTAATTAGCTTTATACATATAGCTTCATTAGCAAACATGTTTCAAAGTTGTTCTTCATGCTATTAAACCCGTTTATACAAAATATATATATATTTTAAAAGTTACAGATTTATTTATTTATTTATTTATTTATTTACTGGATCTAAGTATTATATATTTAGTAAAATTTTCTTCGTGTACAAATAAATAAAAAAAATAAAAGGTTCATTTTTGTACAAATAAATCTTGCCGAGTTATGATAACTTTAATTTTATGAATTTTTAGCATTTTTTGTGATTAAAAACGGAAAATCGCTTTTTTCCAAATGTTACAAGTCAAAATAAAAAAATTTCTTAACAATGGTGTGTGTTTTTAATTAACATTAGATATTACTTGGAATTCCTTGAAAGAGATAACAAAACTTGGGGCGGTTGTTTGTACCGTGTCTGTTTAAATCGAAATCCCCCTTTGCTTATACTAGTATTGTGATTATTGCCTTACTTTACACCTGTGATTATTGCCTTACTTTACAATACTCCTTTGATTATTGCGTTTCTTTCGAAGTAAATATTAGTTAGCATCCTCTACTTAAGGAATTATGCTCCATTTTAATATTTATTTGTATTTATTACGTTGACTATCTTATTGCTAAAATACTTTGACTTTTAAATAAGAAGTAAAGATGTAATGTGCAATGCTAGATGAATGCAGGCCACGTGCTTATAAGTATGGTGATTATTGTCGCCAGGATTTATTATGGCTAGATTTGCATCCAGAAGACTTTTGGGGAAAAATAATTCTTAAAGGCAACCCTAAATACAATGATGGATTGCTTATCTCATCCCCTCGAGCGCAGTTCATATAGATGGGGTCGAAGCTGTAAGCGCAATTTATGATCTCCTCCTACCGTAGGCGCAATTGATGTACACCCATGCTGACACCGTACATCAAGGTGGTTGCTTACAATAATATCGTGACAGAAGCAAAAAACGTCAAGGATATCAGAGGGTTAATACATATTGATAGATTTAGTAAAATATTTGTTTTTATAGAACAAAATGCTTATGAAATTTACTATGAACTTACAGTGCAAAACGTATAAATGTACATTGTTTAAACTCTTACCTTTTTTATTTAAGCATTCAAATTTGGAATCAGATTGGCCTGAATGACATATATGAAGCAATCCAATAATAGTGATAATAAAATCTGAAATTAGAAAATTAAACCAATTTAACACAAATATTCTTACAAAAAATATATATTTGAATACGTTTGCATTTTCAGAAAATCAATATAACGTGTCTATTATCACTCATCCTGTCGAAAATCAATTTTGGCAGTATATTTTCAGAATGTTGACACTAAATTTGATCGTTTTAGTACGATATTGCATATTATCAGAGTGTTTATTTATTGCAAACACGGAGCCCATAGTGAAATATGTTGAATAAAATGCCAATATTTTCAAAATACTTGCATTACTTTTAATGATTTTACATTGGCTGCCAATATTTCTTCAATATTAGTATTAAAATAACGGAGTGGCAGTCGGATATATTGGAATATCGCTGCATGAAATCGTTCGATTTCTTGTGTGGGGGGGGGGGGAGGGGAAGCGAAATTTTATTCAAAAATCAGAAAAGATTTACTTCAACGTTGTATGACTTGCCAAACTAGAGTTATTAGTTGCTTTTAAAATCTGGATATTAATAAATGAATAAATAAATTACAGTAAAAAGGATATACTTATTCAATTCATTTAACCTAAATTAAAGTCAAAATTCAAATAAATAATAATTAAGCAATTCAGATATCCCGAGGTTTTATTTGCTTAAAAAGCTATCTCACAGCGTATTCATTTCGGCGGGAAAAAATAAAATAAACTAGAAGAAAAATAACTCAATATGTGTTATGCTATCAAAGATTAATTCTAGGAAAGCAGAGTTGAGGTGCAAGTCACCATCTACTGCAGACGACTCCTAATTCGACAGAATAGACTACTTTTAAAATAATTTTCAATTTAAATTTTATAAATAGATGATAACGTATTTGGAAGAAAATAATATTAATTTTATTTAACTACTTATGATAAAAATTAAATCATTTTTACAATATAAATAAAATAAAAATAGCAAATAATGTTTTTTTTTTTTAATTACTCGATTTTGTTTCAATTATAGTAAAACTTTATTTTTTTTCCTTATTCAAGGACATTATTTTTCAAAGGTGACGTCATTGTTGAAAAGTATTTCCGTCTTTAATTTCGGAACTTTCATTCTGAGGATGACGTCATTTTAGCTCACAATATTTCATTTTTAGGATCTTAAAGGCACGGTTCCTTTTTTAAAGAATGTCATTTTTCTTCATTAAAGCATTCCATGTCTAGGTATCTGAGAAATGCCCTAAAACCTATCTATTAAAATTAGCATAAAAATATTTTGCCTTTTAAATATCCATGAAAATGACATGCAAAAACACCTGACAACCCGAATTGTTTCCACTCTTCTGCCTTTTTTTTTTTAACAATGTGTAACCAAGTTACCAGCATTATAGAGATTGCATTAAAATTTTTACAAAAATTATGTTTCGAAACTAATATAAAATTTTCAAATATGAGAGTGAGTATGACATAGTCGGAACATTATCAATGACTTCGCTCCTGTCAATCTGTAATTCGCCGTATCTTAGGAAAAGCAGAAATGAAGTACAAACACACAGTCAGATTTTATTATATTCCATATTGTCTGGGTTTACTTTCAGCATATATGAACAAGCAAAGAAAATGATGTGTCAAGCATAGATTACGAAACACTTTCCAACATTTCCATAATACGTTACAAAACTTCACCGTATAATAAACCAAATAAAAAGAAAAGTGCCCAGTTAAACTGATGCCATTGAGCTCACAGGCTATTCACACTAATTGTACATTATACTCTTCTTTCAAAGAATAACGCCCCTAGAAAAAGAAATTAACGGGTTATTATTCCCCCGTTTCAAACCTTTATACTTAACAAATGAACCTCCAAATCGAATCAGGAAAGCGTCTTATCAGAATACCTCTGTATACCAAATTGAAGCAAATCGGATAATTCTGAAAGAAAAACCCATTTAGCTAAATTAAGAGGGGATTAGCTCCCCCATTTCAAAATTTTATACTTAATCAACGAGCCTCCAAATCTAATCAGGGAAGTGCCTTATCAGAATAAGCCGGTATACTAAATTCGAAGCAAATCGGATACTTCTGCATGAAAGACCCGTTTATCTAAATTAAGGGGGATTAGCCCAATCCCCTCCCTCTTTATACTTAACCAATGAACCTCCAAATTTATTCAGGGAAGCGCCTTATCATAATATACTGGTGTACTAAATTTCAAGCAAATCGGATAATTCTGAATTTGAAACCAATTTATCTAAATTATGGGGGATAAGCTCCACGCCCCTTTATATTTAACCAATGAACCCCCAAAACTAATAAGGGAAGCGCCTTATCAGAATGAGCATATAAAAAATTGAAGCAAATCTGTTAATTCTGCATGAAAAACCAATTTATCTAAAGGGGGCTCTCCCTTTAAACTTAGCGAGTGATCCTCCAAATCTAATCAGGGAAGTGCCTTATCAGAATAAACCGGTATATTAAATTTGAAGCAAATTGGATAATTCTACATGAAAGACCCATTTATCTAAATTAAGGGGAGGGATAAGGCTCCTTTCCCCATTTTATAGTTAAGCAATGAACCACCCCCCCCCCCCCCAAAAAAAAAAAAAAAAAAAAAACTAATCAGTGAAGCGCCTTATTATAATCAACATAGAAAAAATAATTGGAGTTCCGATAATCGGCTCTCTACTGTATAGGTTACTACTGTGACTGTTTTTCAACTTATTAATCTTGAACTTACGACGAGCCTTTCGGAGTTTGTATATCAATTATGAGTATAAGCTGACCAAGACCTCCTGCAGATGTCGCTGAATTGTAAATAGCACATTATATTTCTCGTATGGAAATTTTTTCATGAAAATACAATGTTTTAGATTTGGAAAACTACAAATTTTACACAGTACTGGCAGCCTAGTCTCTATTGCTATTTAAAAAAACTGCCATCCTGCCACAATTTCTGCATAGTATTTTTTTTTTTTAATTTACTCACCAAACGTATGTCTCTTTAAAAAAGTAAAAATTATTATACTGAAAATTTAGATAAACAAGAAAGAAAAATCGTGCATGAAGCATGGATTATGAAACACTTTCCAACACATTCAAAACAATGTAACAAAGCTTCCCCGTTTAATAATTTTAAAACCCAACTTCACCAATTCCCCCCAACAGTCGGAAAATTATCCGAACTCTTTCAGCAGCCTTGTATCTGATATATAGATTTGTATCTATAAATTACATGCTTGTAAAAATTTATTTCATTTAGGAAATACATGCCACAGTCTAAAATTCCCCTTCAGCAATTTCCGCTAATAAGGAGAATAATACGTGAATTCTTTTGTGTAGCCCTGTATACGAGGTAAAGAATTTATACAAAACGAGTAACATGCAAAAAATTAATTACATTTAAAAGCGCATATTGAAATTGAAAACGCACTTCCAGCAATTATTGCTCAAAGACAGTACTGCAACCGATTTATTTTGTGTGTCCTTGTAAACAAACGATAAATGCTATGAAGGCCCTATTCTATACTAATAATTAATAATCTATATTAATAATTCTATAGTAATAATTATAATAATCTTGTAGTGAAATCCAATGATTTATATCAATTTCAATACATTTGAAATAGTGCAATGTTATTAAAATACACTGCAAACGACTTTTCCCCATGGACCATAATGAAATGGAATTCTTTTGAGTGCCACTGTAAATGAGCTATATACATGCTATACACTTCATATTCAATATCGAATATGCCATGATAAACATCATTATCAATTGAATGAAAATTCGCGTATATTTACGTGAGTTAGGACGTGGACAGACAGACAAACCGAATTCATAAACACTTTTCAACTACGTTGGAAAGCTTTAACAATTCGGAAATTGCACGTCAAACGTGGCAAATGTGGTGCGTTCGTATTATAGTTAGTTTTATAAATATTTTTGAACCGCATATTGCACTGAGTGTATATTTTAGTGCCCTTCAATAAGTGTATATCAGTTTTATTTGTTCGAAAGGCTGTAACATCATTAAAATGCACTTGAAATAATTTTTTCCCATTGGCCGTAATGTAACGGAAAACTTTTGACTGTCCCTGTCATTAAACTATTCATCCGATTTTCATAAAATTTGAAATGACTCGCCAAAATATTGCAACAATTATATATTTAAAATTTCAGCCCATTCGGTTAGATAGTTTTTGCTCTGTTATATGCGGACAGACGAACAGACGGACAGACGGACCGAAAGACGACTATAGGTGCTATGAATTTATATAATTAACAACGCACCTAATAAGGGGCTAAGCTGGCAACAATGACTTTACTTATACATTTTACGTATTTGATGATTTTACACATGGTGGTTATTTTTTTATTAAAATAATTTAAATATATTTAATGCAAGATACACCAAGAATATTTTTAAAAATTCATTCATGAATAAATTTTAAAGCAACACTTCCTATTTAAAACTTATTTAAAACTTACTTCCTTATTAATAACATCAATAAAGATATCAGTTTGGGAACGAATAATATAGTCGAGATTTGAGTTAATAGGAACTGAAAAAATAAGTATGTACAAAATAAATATGTAAATATTTTTTACAAAACATTATTTTCACGGGTACAAAAGAAAATTTTGAGATTTTTTTGAAAAACACATCTTAAATAGTACTGCGATTATTAATTTAATTAATTTTCAAAACTGTTGCAAAACTTCCTTGCTATTTGTAGGGAAAAAAGTGACAGCACAGCAAAAAAAAATGCTGGAAAAGTGACACGATATTTTTAATTTAAATATCCAAAGGAAGATATGAGCAAAAATATTTGAAGTTGCTCACGATTCACGGATTTGTCCTTATTATACCCACTATTCACGTCTGATACATATTAACTAGTAATGATTAAATACACCTGGTTCTATATCAGTGTGTAGCAGAAACCAACATTAATGCTTTTGAAATTGATATATATATAATAATATCGTATTCACAGATTCAAAACAGTTTAATACGTGTTTTATTTATTCGCTAACAGTCATTTCATTTCTTTGCTTGCAAAATCAGGTATCGGTAATTTTAGACCAGGATGTTGCCATGTGCAACTATTTATCTATTTATTATTATTATACAGTACAATGCAAGAAGCAGTATATAAGAGTATTATTATACATATGATGGATATTTACAAGTGCTTCTTTGATTCACTAGACATTCATTTTTTTTTTTTTTTTTTTTGCATTTCAATTTATAATCCATGTTTCCCAATGCAAATGTGTTGCCCTCTGGAAGTACAATTGTTTGAGTATCATGAAAGTAGAACTTTATAAAATTGATGAATTTCATGCAATATGCTTCCTGACTCTGCTAAATTGGCATACAATTTAATCCGCAATAATTGTCCTTATACATGCTTTATTAAAAACATCATATATACAACACGCATAACAAATATATAATGAATTCTAAACAGTGTACATTATTCAAATATCGCGCTGTGACCAAAGTATGGCTAAAATGCAAATTCCACGTAACAAAATGCAACTCTTATTGTCAGCATTGTCATCACATGGCCTGTGAGACGAGTCGTATCCCTATCATGTGACGTGGATATGTTCTGTGTTGTGACGACCTGCAATGATTAAAAAATAGGCCAATGTGACGTCACCGTTGCGTCACAAAAGGAAAATCACCTGAGAATCAAAATATGATGAATTAAAAAGTCACAAATTTTTTTATAATTTTGAAGCTTATGACCATTTCTGACATCATAATCATGTCTCATCGACAGTTATTAGTGATATTGCCACATATCTTTTTTAATGAACGCGTTTCGTTAGAAATACATAAAATATATTTAGACTAGTTTAACAAATTTGCTGCTAATAAGTCCACAGATGAGGATTTAAAAGTAATTAATGTATTAAACGATATAAGACAACACGGTTTTAAAATATAAGACAAAAATGAAACGATTGTTTAAATACATTTTAATGACGAAATGAAACTCTCAAAATTATGGCATTGAAATTATTTTATTAAAGCTGAGTGTATAAAACGCCAACGGTACTAGTTCGTTCCCTGTATTTAATGAAGAAATTAAGTTTACTGCAAGAAAGTACTGAGGCTAACAAAAAAGTTTGTTTCTGTAGTTTTTCTGTTATCGAAGATTACTTTGCGTGAAAAAAAAGAAGAGGGAAAGAGATAAAGAACCTGAGCTAATTACTGTTTTTCCATCAAAAGTGAATTTACAAATTATCCAAATAACATATTCTTACATAACCTAATATGGCTGAAAATGTTTATAAATATATGTATAAAAATTGGACCACTAGATACTTTTCTGTTTTCATACTAATTGAGTTTTTTCGTCTTAAAACTTCATAAATTTGAACTTAGTTTTAAACTTAAAACTTCATAAATTTGATATTTTTGTACCAAGTGTTTAAGCATTAAATAAAATTAAATGTCTTTATATGTGATTAACTTACTGCTTAAAAAATTATTTCGTTTTCATGTCATTTAAAGTTTAGAGAAAATTAATATTTTAAAAGGCGAAGAAAAGAAATTAAATTAATTGCCATTTTCCTATTGAAAGTGAATTCACAAACTATTTTGAAAATTATGTGATTTAATATGAATGAGAAAACATGGATATTTTTTCCGTTAGATACTTCACTATTTTCATATTAATTAAAAATATTTTCTGTACTTAGTGTAACTTAAATATTCCGTAAATAGATATTTATATATCAATTTTATTAACCATTTAACAAAGTAAAATTATTTGTTAAGCATTAAAGTACTTGGAAATATAATTCATTTCATGCATCTAAATTATTGAGATAATTAAAATTAATACAGATGAGGAAAAGAAATAAAATTTATTAGTTTTTTCTATCAAAAGTGAATTTATAAATTGGGAAAAAAATGCTAACATAAATAATATGAATGAAAATTTTATTAATTTTTTCACAAAAATATTTACATTAAATATTTAATTATTTTTATATTACTTTATAATTTCCCTATACACAGAGTAACTTAAAAATGCCATAAATGTGACGTTTATGTATCATATATTTTAGATTTTAAACAAAATAAAACACCTTTCTATGTGATTAAAGTCACTTCTCAAAAATTGAATTCGTTTTCTGGTCAATTAAATCGAGATTCAATATAATTAAAATTTAAAAAGTCAACGAATAGAGACAAATAAGTCAAGTTAGTAACCGATTTTTCGCCTAAAGCGAATTTAAAAATTGTCAAAAATGTATCTAATGTAACTTAATATGACTGAGAAAACATGAAGAGTTTTCTTCAGTTACTTCGCTATCTTCATATTAATTTGAAAAAAAAAAATCACTGCAGTGAGTATAAATTAAAGATTCCGTAAAAATGACATTTCTGTGTCAAGTGTTTATAGAAATAAAATGAATTTTTAAGTGATTAAATTCACTGCTTGAAAATTTAATTCGATTTTGTACGATTTAAAGTTTTGCTTAATTAAAACTGTAAAAAGATGCTAAAAAGATAAAAAACTAATTGATTTTCAGTTTTGTAATCAAAATTAAATTTATAAGGTACCACTGTAAAAAAAACACTGTAGATTTGTCAGCATAAACTGCTCAAATGAAAGAAAGCTACAGCACAGTCGACTGTGATCGAGTTTGAGCGCGAGATAATCAGTACTTTGTGCTGCAAAAATTTCGTGTTTATTTATTTATTTATTTTTTTTTTACAGTGACAGCCCCAAAATATTTTCTAACGCAAAATAATATGATTGAAGATATTTATGAATATAGGTGAATGATGTTACTGTTAGACAAAAAATTTAATTTTTTCTCCAGACAAATTAACTTGAAAATTCCATAAATATGATATTTACAGATAGGTGGAAAATGTTACTGTTAGATGTTTGATTTTTCACAATAATTAAAAATTTTTCTTCAGACAAATTAACTTAAAAATTCCATAAATATGATATTTACAGATGGATGAAAAATGTTACTGTTAGATACTTAATTTTCACAATAATTTAAAATGTTTCTTCAGACAAATTAACTTAAAAATTCCGTAAATATGATATTTACAGAGGGCGAAAAATGTTACTATGTGATATTTAATGTTTCACAATAATTTAAATTTTTTCTCCAGACAAATTAACATAAAATTCCATAAATATGATATTTACAGATAGGTGAAAAATGTTACTATGAGATATTTAATTTTTCCCAATAATTTAAAATTTCTCTCTAGACAAATTAACATAAAATTCCATAAATATGATATTTACATATCATGTTCCTAAGGTACTAAGCAGAATAAGATTATTTTCAGTGTGATTAAATTCAGTTCTCAAAAATTTAGTAAGTTTTCCTGCCATTTAGAGTTTCAATATAATTAAAATTAGAAAAGTCGAGAAAAAGAGATAAAGAAGCCATTTTAGTTACCATTTTCTCGTGTAATGTAATTTTACCAACTATCAAAATAATTTTATAATGTAACTTAACACTTTGTATCACCTTGTTCATATCTACAACATACCCAAAAATCAATGTTACTTAAACAGTGAGCGTTAAAAGACAATTTTATTTATTGCTGCTATCTTCCAACAGAGCAGTTAATTTAAATTGTTTATATAACTCTGAACAGACGGCGATAGAGAGCTAAATTTTCATGTCAAAGTTTAATTGTCATTTGAGTGTTTCGCATTCTTGTTGCAAAAATGAACTTCGTAAATTTTGTAATGTTAAAAAGGCTGGAGACATTCAAAATAGATTTCATAGGTAAATTCGTATACTTTACTGTTTTGTATTAGAAAATGGACAATATGTATGAGAAGTATTTAATTTTCTGTTTATCGGAGATGTGGAAAAAGTGCATTTTAGTCAATAATTTTTTTATTTTTGTGTTCTAATTTTTTTTTTATGTATGCTTAAAATGGCGTATTCTAACATCTCAATAAATATTTTTCAAATCGAAATTGTTGAGTCACAAATACTTAATATGAATGGGGAAACATGTACATGTTTGCCACTTTAAATTTTCATATTAACCAAACCTTGAGGGAAACATGTACATATTTTCACCGTTAGGCACTTTAAATTTTCATATTAACTAAACCTTTTCCTCTACATCGCTTAACTTAAAAATTCCATAAATATTGTATTTAGGTATCATGTGTTTTAGGCATTAGGCATTTAGGCATTAGATCTTAGAGGGATTAAATTGATTACGTGGTAATTAATTTCGCTTTTATTAAATTTAGTGTTTATAGATAATAAAAATTTAAATGAAAGACGAAATTAGATAAAGAAACTAAATTAATTATTATTTTCCTATCGAAATTGAATTTACAAATTATCCAGAAATTTTTCTGATGTGGATGGGGAAATATTTATTAAATTGTTTCCGTTAGATACTTCAGGATTTCCTTATTTATTAATTTGTATTTTCATTTAGTCTAAATTAACTTTCATGCAATTTAGAATTTTAAAATAATTATAATAAGCATTCAAAATAAGCATTGAAAATGGCACCCATTAGGTGTTTAGAGATAATAAAAATTTAAATAAAGAAACCAAATTAATTACTGTTTTCCTACCGAAATACAATTTACAAATTATCCAGAAAATTTTCTGATGTGGATGAGAAAATATTGATGAAATTGTTTCCGTTAGATACTTCGTGATTTCCTTATTAATTAATTTGTATTTTCTTTTAGTCACTGTAACTTAAACGTTTCACAAATCCAATATTACCTTATGAGTTAAACACGAAAAAGGCATTTTCAAATGAGTAATTTTATTGATTTAAAGTTAAATAAACTTTCATACAATTTAGAGTTTAAAAATAATTATAATAAACATTCAAAATAACCATTGCAAATGGCAGCCTTTACTGGCTGTTTTTCCAATCAATACATTTCCAAAAGCCTTAAATAAAATTTACTGCTTCTGATTAGAAAAAATCGTATTTTTCCTCCACTTTAATCCCAAAAGTATTATTAAGTATATCGCTTGAAGAAGATTCGTTAACTAATGCAATGTCTCGAATGAGCTCCCGTAAAACAAAATATACTCGAAAGCGAATTCCTATCTTTTTTCTACTTTCATATTTTCTTTTAACTAAAAGCATCTTGCAATTCTATAACAATGAGATAAATGAAATTCGCTTCAATTGAAATTAGTTTCGATCTGCACTTTCATGAGAAATTTTTCGAAGATGAACAGTTATTTTAATTTATCTCTTCTGAAAAAATATAGCTTTCTTTCTGGCAAGCTCGAATTCTATGAAAACATTGATAATGTTAGTTAATTAATCTTTAGGATAAGAAAAAAAAACAGATTTGTGCTTAAGATTTATCCTCTCCAATTTCGAATTTCAAAAGATAGCTTTTTCAGCGCTTCAGAGATTCATCGGTTAGTATTTTTTCCTCAGCTATTCACTTTCCACTTCGGAGAAAATATTAATGAGAGTTGCATTAATATAAATTAGTTGAACTTCAGTTTTTATGTCAGAATAACATCTTTTCTACTAATGATAAGCGTTTCATATGGTCTAATTTTCACTACATCATTAGAAATAATACCTTGATCATATGAAAATGACTTGTCAAATTTAATTGAAGAATAAGTAAGACAAAATCGATAATTGCTTTTGACTGGTATTAATAAACAATACTATATTAATAAACAATTTAATGTAATTAAGTTTCTATAATCTTCTAAAATTCTAGCGAGTGGTTTGTGGGGAAGGAGGGGGGTATTAAAAATATTTCTTAAGACTGTTGATCGGTGAAACTCAAATTCCCCTCGGTTATGTTAAAACTATGGGCATGGAATGCATTCGGTTTTTTTAAATATCTCTTCAGAAAATAAATATTTTTAATTTCTTTTTCCTGTATACCGTTCTTAAAAGATATCTCCTTTTTTTAGTTGCCAACATATTTCTAAAATATATCCTGCATTTGATGTGGAGGAATAAAATATCACTCAGTTTCTTAAGATTTTAACAGTTAAAATTATAAATTAAGTAAATATTTAAAAAATATTTTTACAACTAAAAAAGGGAGACATCGTTTAAGAACGGTGCACAAAAATAAGTTTAAAATATTAGTTTCATTGGGAGATATTTTAAAAAATACGAATATATTACGCAACCATAGGTTCCGAGGGTAATTTGAGATATCACTTACCCACAGGCTTAATCTACCTTTAAGAATAAAAAAACAGATTTTCGCTTAAGATTTAACATCTAGAATTTAGAATTTTAAAATATAACTTCTTTAGCCTTTTGGAGGTTCATCAGCCGGTATTTTTTTCTCTGCTTTTCAATTTGCAGAAAATATTAATAAAAGTTTCATTAATATAAAACAGTTTAAGTTCAGTTTTTTGTGTCAGAATTACACCTTTTCTACTATAGATAAGCATTCCAAACGGTCTCATTTGAAATACATTTTAGGAGAGAGAGCTTGATCACATAAAAATGACTTGCCATAATTTAAATATAGAAATTTAACATATAGTCTATAATTACATTTAATTTTCTGTACAACAACTACATAATAACACCTTTCTTTTCTTTCTTTCTAACCGATGACCAGACCCCTATCTGCCGGGTTGTCCCAGCTTAACGGGTTTAGTACCTGGCATCGGGGCGGTTGGCCGCCTATTCGCCGCATAATAACACCTTCATGGAATGAAAAGGAATTTCTGTAATTTGAATAAAAGTTAATTAACATAAAAACGGTAAGAACTATTTAATTTTTTCCAATATACAGGGTGCCCTAAAATGAACTGACTGATTTTAAAACTTAATAACATGCAAATGGTTACAGCTATTAAAGAAATTCTTGCAGGAAGGTTATGGAAGATGTCAGGTGACTTTCTGCTGCGATTCCCTATTTTAATTCACAATAGCAACGATAGATGGCGCTGAAAGAAATAAGCGATAAATAGAGGCCCGATTTTTTGTTTCTCTCTTCTTTCAGTATTGATGCGAAAAAAGGTGGTTAAATATATGGAGTGGTTCTTTGCTGCCATTGCATTTTTGTTCCTAGGGCCCCAATCCATGTATTTCACCTCCTTCTTTCGCATCAATATCGGGAGAAGAAAAAGGCAAAAAAATCGGGCCTGGATTTATTGCCTATTACTTGCATTGCCATCTGGCGCCATCACAGTTAAAGAAACTCCTGACATCTTACATAATCCTTCTGCAAGAATTTCTTTAATAGCTGTCAGCATTTGCAAGTTACTGAATTTTAAAATCAGTCAGTCCATTTTAGGACATCCGGTATATAATAAAAAAGTATTTAATGCAAACCAGTTTCCACAATTTTCTAACTTTCCAAATTTTTTATAGGTGTTGGGAGATGAAAACATTGATAATCCATGTTAACTAATCTTTAGAATAAAAATATAGATTTGTGCTTAACATTTATTGTCTCCAATTTTGAATTTCAAAACAACTTTTTCAGCGTTTCAGAGATTTCTCGGTTATTATTTTTTCTCTGCTATTCATTTGGGAAGAAAATATTAATGAAAGTTACATTAATGTAAATTAGTTCAACTTCAGGTTTTGAGCAAGAATACTTTACTATTAACGATATGCGGTTTCATGTGGTTTAATCTTTAATAAATCTGTTTAAATTTTTCAGATACCTTAATCTCACAAAAATACATTATAATTAGAATAACAAAACAATTAACACGAATTCAATAATTACTTTGTAATTTCCTTATAGTAACATTTTGAGCATATGGAAAAAGCTTTCTATAATTTAAATGAAATGTAAACGCGAAATTGATCATTATTATTTAATTTTCTCTGGTACAAGTATATAATAACAAACTATTCAATTTTATTCAATTTCTCCAATTTTCTAAATTTAAGATCTTTTTCTTGAGGAGAGAGCGAGTATGAAAACATTGATAACGTTAGTTAATTAATCTTTAGTATACAAAAAAAAAAATAAAAAAAATAACTGTGCTTAAGATTTCTCTTCTCCAATTTCGAAAGATATATTTTTCAGTATTTCAGAGTTTTCCAGGTTACATATTTTCGTTTTGTTTTGTTTTTATCTTCTATTTGCGTTCCATTTCGGAGAAGATATTAATGAGAGTTAAATTAATATACATTTTCTTCAATTTCTGTGCCTTTTTTTTTTAATTCTATTTTTCAAGTTTTCTGCTAATGATAAGCGTTTCATACGGTCTAATTTCAAGTACGTCGTAATTGATAATACTTGGATCATTAGAATATGTGAAAATTATCTGCTTTTTTTTTTTCAAAGACAAAGTTTCATTAAACGTATATTATTATATATGTCTAAAAGTTTATTTATTATATGAATACGTTGTTTGTACAAAGAATAAAAATCTTCAGAAAAAATGTGAAAAAATAGATTATGTAGAGTGAGAGCGAAATAATTATATTTATAATACTTGTATTACACTGAAGAACATTAAAAATACAACACCAAGAACTGTAAAAATAAGTGATAACTTTTCGCGTAAATTCCAAGAACGTTTCGCCTTTTCTCAAGTTTTCAGAAAATTTTAGCTCTTTCCTGTGAAGGGGTCAGGTAACCTTTGAACCAATAAAGTACATGGAAAAGTGACCTCTGTAAGAATTGCAGTCATTCTTTCACTAACTAACTTTTAATTATAAAATTCAAAACACATGTTAGGAACGATTTGTTTTATCAATCAAAGTTGCCAGAAAAGGTATACACATATGTAGATTTTTTTAATTTATTTTTAAAGATAATACAATTTTTACGAAAGAATTATTCTTGCATCCATTGCGCGCATGATTTTTCCCATTTAAATGACTGAAACAAGCCAAGATTTTTTTAATGAGTACAGATATAAAGTGTTTTCAAAATGACCTACAGTGAAAAAAATAAACCTTGTAGATCCCGAGAAAAAAAATTTTTTTTAGAGTAATTTGAAATATCGAGATTTTTTTTATACAAAAGTATCCGTGAATTCTAAACTTCTTACTTGAGAAACATAATAATAGGTCATTTTGTGCTTCTGTACGTTTAATACATCCACCAAAAATTTCGTGAAATTCTGGGCAACCGTTTTTCAAAAACCGTGCGCGCAATGATCAAAATCGCTGTTTTGAGAAAATTGGCTTTAAAGATTGAAAAACCGGTTGATCCTATAGCAAAATCTCAAAGTGTTTTAGACATAACTTCTCTTCTAATGCGAATTTTTGTATGGGGTTTGCTTTTAAATGTTCTTAAAGAATCACATTTAATTATAAGCTATTTAAAAAAAATTCGATTTTTGGACGCTTCAAAGGTTACCTGACCCCTTAAATTCTGGTTTTCATATCTGAAACGTTCCTGAACAAAAGTTGGCAATAGCAAAACGCTGCGGCCGCCATTTTATTATTTTTTGTTATCCGCCGCTCGCGCTCGACTGTCGAAAACGAATTTCTTATACGAATGTCAAAAACTCATTGTGGAATGCGAATAAATGAATAGAGGACATAATCATTTCCGTCTCTATTGTCAAGGTCTTTCAAATGAAAATGCAATACCTCTGTGACATCGCTGACAAGGAGAGGGTCCGAGGTTGGTCTCACCAAATGCGATGAACATTTGTATTTCGATATAGTATAGTTAGTATATAAATGTATGACAGTCCTAAAGCGCAACCCCCAGGAGTCTTGAAAAAGTAAGTCGCAAAGTTTAAGCTATAGTTTATAACCGGATAAATTTCAGTCTTTCGCAAGCGGCTCCGCGGCATGGTTGGCAACATGCTAGACTTGAGATTTTTCTACCCGGCATCAAATCCGGCTCGGGCTTGTTTTTTCGAACGAAATCGTTTATCAATCATTTTCGAACTGCAATTGAAAAAATGTGTATAATAATTGAAATTTACGAAAAATATGAATTAAATGTATCTTTTTAGCTTATAAGTGCTTTTTTAACTACGAAATTTTGCATGTTTAAACATATAATGGAAAAAAAAACGCATATTTAATGTCTATAGACCAGATTTTTTTTTTTTTTTTTTTTTTTTTTTTTTTTTTTTTTTTTTGTTATTTAAAATTATTTACGGATATTTATTTCTATGAATATCTACAATTTTTTAACTGAGAAATAAATTAAAATAAGTGAACAAATATATTATTTTCATTTTGTTTCCTCATTCAAATACTTCAAGTATTTCATGGTTTGAAAAATATGCTTTTATATTTTTAATATGATTTTTTAAAGTCTGGGACTCTTGATTTTTAATTAGAATAAATGTCTCCGTAGCAATTTCTTTCGGAAATCATTTTTTTTTCTTGTTAATATATTTAATGAAAAGTAAAGATAAAATAAATAAATAATAATAATAACAAACTAAAAAAATGTCAATTAGAACTTTTATAGACTATAAAATTTTCTGGTCTATAGATATTAAATATCCGGGGGGGGGGGGGGTTCATTATATATTTAAGCATGCAAAATATCGTAGTTAAAAAGCATTTATATGCTACAAAACATACACTTAATTCATATTTTTCGTAAATTTTAATTATTTTACACGTTTTTTCAATTGCGGTTCGAAAATGATTGATAAAAATTGTCATTCCAAAAAACAAGTCGGAGCCGGGTTTGATCCCGGGTAGAAAAAACTCAAATACAGCATGCTACCGAACATGCCACGGAGCTGCTTGCCAAAGAAGAAAATTTATCTGATTATAAACTATAGCTTAAACATTGCGACTTATTTTCTCAAGACCCCCCCTGGGGGTTGCGCTTTATGGCTGTCATATATTCATATACTAACTATACACTATCGAAACACAAATGTTCATCGTATTCGAAGACACCAACCTCGGACCCTCTCCTTGTAAGATATTATCCGCCGTACCTGTCTCTGGAATGTTTAGCCAGCAGCACGTGTCGAAAAATACCTCTAGTATTTGTATTCCCATTAAGACTGCATATTCATTCTAAAACTTTAATCTAACTGGGGATTCTATGATAGCTTGGTTAATTTAAATGAAAAAAGAAATTAATCAATTATCTAGAACATCCTTGTTGAACATAAGAAGTCCCCCTCCCCAAACCCTTTTAAAGGATTATAAATTAAAAGGAAAGGATAATCGCAAAAGAGTAGGTGGCTAAAAATATAATATTTTATCTTGTTCCGCTGATATTCTTTATATTCTATATTATTTTTAGGACAAATTTTGTTTAACAAATATGTGTATTAATATTATTTATGTTTTAATGAGTTTCCACTTAAGAATTGTACATTTATGTTAAAGATTTAAAATTAATATTAATCTATATTTACGCTATTGTTTTCTATTTTTTTTTTTTTTTTCATTTTCATTCTATCTATATAACATGCAGTTGCACAGTTTTATTTGTGTTACTCAGTGAGCTCTTCTTTTTTACGCAGTTTATTTGTTTATAAAAAATAAACTTTAATAATATTTATTTATTTATATTTTGTGAGAAATAAATAATGGTTTCATTTTTTAAAGTAAAATTTTTACCATTGTAACAGCCATAAATATTGATTTTATTATCACTTCTGTTAATATTGAACAGACTTTCTTGAACACTTCTGGAACGTTCCATAGAAAATAAGATAAGTTTTTTGTGAAATATCAGTAATGTTTTGTTTTTAACAGAAACATTCTTGGTATTCCGCAGGAAGTTTACTAGCATTTCTGTGGAAAGTTTTAAAGTTATACATTAAAGTTCCAGTCATTTTCAAGAAATGTTTCTTGGAAATAATGGGCAACTCAGCTGCCCATTTTTTCCCAGGAACGTTTCGGAATTTTTTTTTTCAGTGAGAAGAGAGCATAGGATTGAAATGAAATTTAATAGACACAATGATACAGATGAGATATTCATTTGAGACCAAAATTAACACAAATAAATAAATACAGTGTGTACAATTAGACAAATACAGTGCAACTTCAATAGCGCGTTGGCCAGCCCTCTGCTGCAATACATCCGCAACACGGTCCGGCATTGAGTTCATTAGATGTCTAATGTTGTCTTGAGACGGATGGTCCCACAAATCTTGAACAGCCACCTTCAAATCATGTACACAGCGGTATCTGGCGTTTCAGCCGATCACTCGCATGCTCTATAGGGGACCAGTCCAGGAAGCGGGCCGACCATGGAAGAGTCTGAACATGACCTAAGAACCCTTGAGAAACTCGAGTTATATGAGGACTTGTAATATGTTACTGTAAAATTGTCCCTAGAAGACCATTTAGGAAAGGTCCCACGTGGAGTCAAAGAATGTCATCAGTATAACACTGGGCCTTTAAGGTTCCACATAGCACAATTAGTGGGGACCGGCTATCGTAGGCTATGGACCCCCAGACCGTTGCACCTGCTGTGCGGGCAATGTGTCGCGGGACAGCTTTCGTATACTTGTACCGTTCACTAGGGCGCCTCCAAACTCGTACGCGGTTATCATCTGTCCAGAAAACGAACCGATATTCTCACTAAATTGCAAGTTTTGCCAATCTGGGGCATTCCACGTTGTTCTGACTTGGCACCACTTTAAACGGAGCCGCCGATATTTCGCTTTTAAAGGCAGTACACGAAAAGGGCGCTTAGATTGCAGATCCGCTTCTGCAAGGCGTCAGGAAATGGTTTGTGAAACAACTGCCATCCCTACATCTGATTGTATCGTGGAACTAGCCACTGTGGGATCCACGAGAATTTGTCGCGCGATCCTTCGATCCTCTCGCTTCGTCGTCTTCCTGGTCACCCCAGACCCGATGCGTCGGACGTGGGTATCATCCCGTGTCCAGTGTTCCCAATATGTTCAGACGGCACACTCCGAACGATCGACCTGGCGAGCAACACAGCGCGTCGACAAGCCTGCGGTTTTTATGAAGATGATGAACTCCCTCTCAAGCTCTTCATGAGATATCTATGAGAGCACCATGAGAAATGTCTTCTCACACGTCTACCTGCCATTCTTCGCTTACTAAAATCTTCCTAAAGACGGAATGTAATCGTCATGTTTATGAATCTTCCACTATGCGTCGATTTATATAAGGTCCACTTGCTAATTAGAGCGTGTGGACATACGTACTGGCCACCGAGCTTGGATCATTTGCATATCGGATCTCACTGTACTTATTTGTAAAGTTTCGCGATTGTACCTTTCTTTCGTCTTGGTGCTCTATTTTCAATGTTCCTGAATAGTCCAGGCAATAGGGAATTTTACCTAGCAAAATTAATGGTAGTTCTGGAAATTGGCTTACTTTATGTTTTTTGGGTCGCTGAATCCGAATTTGTAACTTCCCACCAAAATTTCCCCAGCAACCCCCCCCCCCCCCCCCAAATTTTGGTAAAAAGACCCCAAAAAAGGTTTTTATTTAAAAAAATCAATTTTTTTATTGTTTTAGGGGAAAAGTATCTAGAAATTCAGAAAGTAGACACCATTTGCAACAAATTAGATACATGACATTATGACTTAGAATGAAGGGGAAGGGGGGATCTGCTTCGGAACATGCGCGCGGTGCTGCGCGGACTAAGTTGCGCAATTCCACTTAACCACTCACACGTTTACATTCGCCCTCCCATCTCCCCTCCGAACTTTCCTTGTAAGGTTTCCTTTAAGTTTTTTGGGTCGCTGAATCCGAATTTTTAACTTACCCCCAAAATACACCTCCCGACCCCCCCCCCCCCCAAAAAAAAAATAGTTGTTAATAACTTAAATTTCTTATTGTTTTAGGGGAAAAACATTACGAAATTCAGAAACTAGACAAAATTTGCAACAAATAGGATACATGACATTATGACGAAGGATAAATGAGGAGAGAGGGGGCTGCCTCGGAACATTCCCCGCGCGCTTTTCTCAAAAACCATATTTTTTCAAAAAATCAATTTTTTGGTGGGTTGCCGGGTGAAATTTTGATGGGAAGTTAAAAATTCGGATTCAGCGACCCAAAAAACATAAAGTGGGTCGAAATCCAGAACTAGTATTAATTTTTCCAGGTAAAATCCACTATTGCCTGGAATTCATAACTTAATGCACGTAGCGCCGCAGTGCATGTTCAGAGGCAGCCCTCCTCCTCCCCGTTCATCCTACGTCATAATGTCATGTATCCTATTTGTTGCAAATTTTGTCTAGTTTCTGAATTTTGTAATGCTTTTTCCCTAAAACAATAAGAAATTTAAGTTAAAAACATCTATTTGGGTTTTTTTTTTCGGGGGGGGGGGGGGGGGGATTTTGCGGGTAAGTTAAAAATTCGTATTCAGCGACCCAAAAAACTTAAAGTAAACCTTATAGAGAAAGTTCGGAGGTGAGATGGAGGGCGAATGTAAACGTGTGAGTGGTTAAGTGGAATTGCGCAACTTAGTTCACGCAGCACCGCGCGCATGTTCCGAGGCAGATCCCCCCTTCCCCTTCATCCTAAGTCATAATGTCATATATCTAATTTGTTGCAAATTTTGTCTACTTTCTGAATTTCTAGATACTTTTCCCCTAAAACAATAACAAAATTGATTTTTTTTAATAAAAACCTTTTTGGGGTGCATTTTACCAAAATTTGGGGCGTTGCCGGGGGAAATTTTGGTGCGAAGTCAAAAATTTGGATTCAGCTACCCAAAAAACATATAGTAAGCCTTTTTCCAGAACTACCATGAATTTTGCTAGATAGAGCCCCTATACGGTCTCTATTGCCTGGACTATTTCTTGCATCGGCGTTTCTCTCGCATGAATCAAATCCGACAGTTGCCAATAAGGCGATCACCGCCAAAAAAACAACCTTTTGGCGATAAAAGTGGAAACTGTTAGCTTCAAGTTCTGACCGAAAGAACAATGGGGTTCGGTCTCTACTTCTTATCTTTACTCTGAAGTTCAAATCTGGTCATCAACAGCATTCCAGTGCATTTAAATTGTTACAAAACATAATTATCCCATTCTGTTTCCTTTTTTGACAGGCCGCGTGTACATTGATGTTTAAATGGCTGCCAACTTTTACCAAGTCATTACCAACGATAAGATATATATATATATAACCATTAATTAAACATAACCTACCACCGTCAATTATTATGAATTAAAGCTGTAAGTGTAAAAAAAAAAAAAAAAAAAATATATTATAAGAATTATTATGGAAGAAAAAGAAAAAAGTGGACACCGACAAAAATTGAAAAGCTTATACATTGAATTACGTTATCAAGGGCACAGAATTCAATGATATAAGCAAAATGGTTGTTTTCTGTGGGAAAAACAGGCTAAACCTAAAAATTATTTTCCCCTGTGCCCAAACAACCATTAAAATCAAGTGAATTGATTAAAAATGAAAGCAGAATAGAAACAAATAATATGAAATGGAAGAATCAATAAAACGTATTTAAATATTTATAGGATATAAAATATAAATAATAAACACCATACCGATTAATATTTCAGTATTTTACAAATATCCACGCGCACATGGCTACCAGAATATCATAAAGATTAAGGTGAATGAAACAGTTAAGAAATCACAGTAAATGATATATATATATATATGTGTGTGTGTGTGTGTATATATATATTAAATGTGGTTTTAATACCTATTTGGAGGGTGTTAATAAAAATCTATTGGAAAAATTAAAGAAGTTATTCAATCGTGTCTTCAATGAGAAAAGGTCATTTATAATCAAAAACAGTTATGAACTTTTAAAACACTTTAAAAAATTGAAAAATATAACAGGTTTATATATTTATGACTTCGAGGATCTTTAAAGCAGTATTGATTTAAGAGGTTTAAAGATCAAACTAATGGTGTTTTATGAGAAACATAATGTATATGATACAGACATTGATCATTTTACCAATCTGTTTAATTTTGTCGTTTATGAAAACTACCTTTTTAGGGAAAAAATATTTATAAACAGATTAGAGGAATACGTATGGGAGGCAGTTGTAGTTCTATAATGGCGGACATTTATCTGCTTCTGTATGAAGTTGGATTACAGTTAAATAAAGATTTATATTTCTACAGATATATATAGATTATAATTTATATGTTAAAACAAATAATATTCAAAATTAATGTGATTTTGATTTTTATCCTAATTCATAGATTTTAAAATATACTTCTAATAGCCATCAAAAAGTGTTATTTAGACACCTTTTTGGAAAATAATACAGGGGTTCTGGTTACATGCGTACATGATAAAAGGGATAGTTTTAGTTTGATACTTTGAAAATTTTGAATTTTCAAAGTAACGTCCACATATCTATCTTTAGGAATATCTTTGTAAATGGATTAAATCGTATAGAGGAGATTGGCTTCAAGTTCGGATGGATTGGTTGGCCAAATGTTAGAATATTATAGTATCGTCAGTTCGCAGTGTTATCCCCCGAGATTTAATAATGGTTTAATTTATGATTTTAGCAAAAGTTAAAGTTATCAATTTGAATTATATTTACTGTTCGATTCTAGAGGTGTTTCGATTGGACATAATGGCAATTAATTGTTTGGTTTACATTTCATCTCTTTTCTGTTTTTAAGTTAGTTTTTCTGGTTGTTTGTGGTTTTGACAGGTGATGGGGAACGTCGTGCACGTAAATCTAGATTAACTTTGCAGCACTTGTGATAAGCCAAACCGCCTGTCTCCTTCTTTTTTGATTTTGTTGTTTTTATAAATTTTTCTTTAGTTAATGTTTTCTGTTTGTTCATTTGTTAATGATGTGCATTTAGTTTAGTTATCGTTATTTCTTTCGTTTTAAATTTAAATTTATGAAATTTTGGGTATTCTTAGTTTTTATTATATATATATATATATATAATTAATAAATACATAAATATATAATACATATGTGTTATAAATACACTTCTATATTTCTATCCCTCTGTCTCTATGTACCATTTTTTCGCATTTTCCGTATATACAAATTAAGTATTTGATAAATAAATATAAAGGCATACTTAATAGTATATGTTAAATGAAAATTAGTCTTAAAAAAGACCGTTTCACATATACCAACATTTTCATTAGAAGAAAAAAAAATATATGTTTATACCTTGTTGTTGACTAATATCAAAGTCCTAAATCGCTAGATGTAGAGGTATATTTCCAGTTTAAAAAATGTAACAAATGCTGTTCTTCATCACATGAAAATCCATTTATGTCAAAATAGTTATTTATTAAACATACAATGCGCACTGTTTATTTTTCTCCAATATATATATATATATATATACATATAACCATTAATTAAACATTACCGACCATCATCAAAAACCGCATAATTGTGAATGGATTGACAATAAAAGATGCCACAAACCTTTAAATTTAACTTATTTAATCAAATTCAATATTAAATTGTTTTTAAAATTTAGTCTACTCAGGACAATATCATATTAATTAATAATAGTATACCATCTTTTTAGTGATCATTATGCATATAAGTTTATTTGATAACTAATGTTTTACTGTATGTATTAAAATTGGGTACATAGTTTTTATTATTATTCTTCTATACTTTTTAATACTGTTTTATTTTCAACTTTGTATTCCATGATTAATTATCGGTTTAATTTGTTTGATTTTCACAATCATAATTTTTTAGCTTTTTTATGGCTAATATGAAGATAATTCACACACTATATTTGTGATCTTTAGGATATTGGGAATTTTAGAATCTGACAATCTTCTATAAAGATCCGTTTTTTATTTATTTATTTATTTATTTATTTATTTTCTTTCCTGTTCATTTTTTATGTAATGGTAATTATTAAGGTTTTTTATATTATTATTATATATAATTTATTTTATTTTACAGCATATAGCTATATTCTATATATTATCAATGTTAATTTTTTTTTAATTTCTCAGTGTAGATTAAATGGGTTTGTTAATAGAATATATTGAAAGCATTTTATTAACATTTAATTTATTTAAATTTTTTTAATAATGATATATAGTATGGTATTTTTATATTAGGATTTGTGTAGTAATGCAGTTGATATGTTTTTATTTCTTTAGCTTTTATTAGGTCCTTCTTTTTGTGACATTTGAATAATAATAGTTTTAAAATAAAATAATAGATGGCAGCACCAAAAATTTTGTGTTTTTATAGCTGCTATTAAAGTAATAATTTTAATTTTTTACACCAGGTGGTATTTAACGCTGCATATTGGCAATATTGTAAAAATGATATTAAACGATTTAAAATTGTTTTTAGGTATTTTAAATAATGTAATTATTTTCTATTTATATTATATTAATTGTATTTATCACGGTATTTCAAAATGAATTAACTGAATCCATAGGTTTTAATTTCTGTGTTAACTTAACTGTTTTATTCACCTTTATCTTATCATGCTTATGGATTCCATGGGCGGGAATATATTTTGAACATCTACTGGGAATTTATTCGGTAAGTTGTGTAAGATTTCTATTGCTATAAATGAAATATTTAATGGGTTGTAGTGTTTTTTTTTCATTTCATGATATTTGATAATGTTCTGTTTTCATCTTGAGACTATTCTTTTGGTTCTATTGGTTGTTCGGGTAGAGGAGGAAAAAAATTTCATCTCTTAGCTTTTTTCTCACAGAAAACAACCGATTTGCTTATATCTTTGAATTATGTACTAACGTAATTCAATATATAAGTTTTTCAATTTTTTCGGAATCTATATTCTTCTTTTTTATTCTTCCTTATTAATTCTTGTAATTTAGTATAAGGTACTTTATTATATATATATATATATATATATATATATATATATAAAGAGTTTTCTGCATTGTTGAGCCTAAACGAAACGATATATATATCGTTTCGTTTAGGCTCAACAATGCAGAAAATTATTTTAAAAAATATAAACTTCAGAATTTTAGCAGAAAAGATATTTTGCTATTACGTTCCATATGTCGCACACTGTGTATTATCACTGCTATATGATATCATATAGAAATAATTGCTCAATGAAGTTTTTAAAATTTTACTTTCGAGAAATGTGCAAGTGTAACACATTGTTGACCGATCACGTATGCGCATGTTCCCATAGCTTCGAATTTTTACGCTTTTCCGTTACCAGTATTTTTGGATAAGAATATTTGTCTTATTTAATCGCAGATATCTGCAGTTTTCCTTTTGTCCTTTTAGGTTGATTTCTTTATAATTTCTTTTTTCTTTTATCCCTTTTATCCCTCCATTTATCCCTCTCTCCCTCTTTCTATATATATATATATATGTATACACATACATCAATAGCAATCAAAATATGCGAGGTTATTGCAAATTTAGGCGCCAAAGCAGCTCTCAAAATATGTAATATACAATATTTGAAAAATAGCTTAAATTTAAAGAGCGGGGGTATCAAGTTGCGAAATTTTCATGAAAAAACATTAAAATATTAACATAGAAACAACATATGAAATTCACTAGCTATGCCTTTAATCTTCAGCAGGCGGAAAGGCTTTATAAACTCTACCCATTATTTTAAATTCAATTATAAAGTTACCTGCCAATAGTACTCTGTACTATTGGAAAGAAACATGTCTCAACAAAATTCTGCAACGATTATATATCTTAAATTTCAAACCATTCAGTTCGGTAGTTTTTCTTCTATTATATGCGGACAGACGGATAGACAGACGGATGGACCAGACGACGACTATAGGTGCTACGTATTTATATAATTACGAACGCACCTAAAAAGGCTTAATTACATCGCTTTAATATAGTTTGCAACATTTAACAATTTATTTTAACATTTAAAACTCTGCCCAAGTGTTCTTTATTGAACATTAAGTGGGTGTAAACAAACGTGTCTCACCAAAGTAATTTTTTAAACAAACTTAACTACAGAAATAGTGCTCTTCAGTGATTATTTTGTATTACAATGTTTCAATGTTGCTTCACTTTGATATTTTGACTAATTTTCTATTTTGTAACAAACAAAGCAATAACATTTCAATTTTTATACTATCAAAACCCACCGAGTTATACTATGCATTTTTTGGAACTAAAAATGCGTTTTTCGTTTTTATATTTGTATGTATGTATGCGTGTGTAATTATTTAAAACTCACACATTTCTATTTCATTTTATATGCACTAATACCACTCAGTTTAAATTAAAATGTGTCAAACTTTGTAAATCACGTATAGAGTTTTATGCTTTATCTATCAAAAGGATATTAAAAAAGATTCTGTATTTATATTAAACATATTTTCAAGGTTATTTCTTTGATACGTAAGTAAAAATAATATTAAAGACAGTTTTTTCGAAAAGCATATTTAATGATTGCTGTCTCACTCAACTCATTTTCCAACTAAAGTTTGGAAAATATATTGATAATAAAAAAGATTTAAAGATTTTTTCAAATTTCCAATACAAAAGATAAAAAATACACTTAGTCCTTAAAAACTGACGCTTTAGATGACATTAAGTTACGTTAACGTCAACTAAACTGAAGACAACTATGATAGATAATGGAGGATTAAAGCACTTCTTTATAGTACACTTTCATGATTACTTTTAGATGAAAGCAAGATAAAGGTAGTTTTCTTTTGAGTTTGAGTTAGGTGATATTTTTAGAGCTTTGTATCTAGCGCATTTTGTATACTCATAAACGAAAAAAAATTTTTTTTTACTTTCGCCTGCTAAAAAGTTATTAATTAATTATTTAACAAATCGAACTGAATTAATGTCAAACATTTAAAAACTTCTAAAACTTCTAAATGAAAACTTATTGGAAAATTCATCAGCCAAAAATATTTGACAGTACAAAGAGCTATTAAGTAATACAGTGGTGGACAAAACTTAAGGACCAAGACGAAATGTACACATAAATGACAATCTACGTGAGATTGTGGGTCAAGAAGCAAACAATAGTATTCACAGAATGTTACGAAGGATTTAATATAAAAATTTTCTTGAAAGGATGTAAACAGAGTAATACCAGAGGTTCTTTTACTGAAACGTGAATATTGTCCGAAAGCATGACTGTACAAAGAAAGCAAAATACTCACAATTAACAATCGTCAGTGCTATATCAATAAGGGATGTGGTGACCGTGTAATACGAGACAACTTTCAACATTGCGTGGCATACTCAGAACAATATGATTCATTAGCTGTTGAGGCAAGTTGCCCAATTTCTCCTACACTGCACGGATCAGGGTTTCCTTGTTTGTGGGAGGAAATTGTCGAGCAGCAATACGTCTCCCCAAGGCATTCCATACATTTTCAATGGGATCCAGGTCAGGGGAACGTGCTGGCCTGTCTATGCGATGGATATCTTCGGCCTCAAGACAATCTTGTACAGACTGTGTGCGATGACAGAGTGCGTTATCGTCCATAAAACGAAACTTTTCGCGTACAGCACCTCGAAAAAGTGATCATGTGGAAGCAGGACGTCTTCAATGTACCGTCTACCAGTCATGGACCATTGGTCAAGTACATAGATATCCGTGTGGCCATTGAACATGATGTCTACCCACCCCATGATATTTGAAGTCGCATATCGATCTCTTTCTAGAATATTTTCGCGACAGTAAGCACTACCAATATCGCGCCACATCAGTTTACGTCTACAGTCAGACGATAGAAGAATCTACTCTCATCTGAGAAGAGCACGGTAGACCAGTCGTCATCAGTCCAGTTGTTATACCTAAGGCACCTCTGTAAACGAGCGCTATGTTGGAGTCTCGAGAGTGGGACACACACAATAGGTCTTCGGGCGTATAGTCTATACTTTTTCAAATGTCTTGCGACAGTTTTATGCGATATTTTAGTTCCTGTGGCTGCACAAAGTTGATTTGCTAATTGACCAGCTGTGCTGCATCGGTTCCTTTTTGCCGAAATAACAATACAGCGATTTTCTTGGGACGTCGTACTACTAGGACGACCTCTTTCCGTGAGCCTAGTACATATTCCACTCTTTTGGAATGCCGCCCATAGCCTAGAAACAATACTGTGTGCGATGTTAAATTCGCGGGCAACATCTCGCATTTTGCGTCCTACTTCCAACTTTCCGATTATTCTACCACAAGTAATATCATCTAAATGATGCCTCGAAGACATGTTCAAAATTTCAATGTTCAAGCTTACTCCATCTGCTTCAATTTTTACATCTAATGACAACTCAAAGCAGCCACCGATTGCCTAAAATATCTTATCTCTGCTGCCACGTGATCTACAAAAGCGGAAGTACAAAATTTGCATAAGTTTTACAAAACAGCGTACATCCCGCATTCATGCACATTTACACGTGCGGCTTCGGATCTATTTCTAATTAAAATCTTTTTAAATAACAGTGGTCCTTAAGTTTTGTCCACCAGTGTATGTTGCTGCAATGTGTATTCAATAAAAAATTAAAAAAGGCGCACACGCAACCAATTTATAGGAAAACAGGGGTATTATGCCTTTTAATAACTGTCCTTTTAACAGATGTGATAATCAATGCTGTCATAAATAGTCACAAGCGTCACGATCACAGGCTGTCCCTTCATTAACTTACCACAACATGAGTATATGATAACCAAATTAAATAGGTAGATGACCATACTGCCTGACAAGAAAAAGACTATGAATTCGAGTTGTAATTCTACCCCAATTCATGAGAAGAAATGAATTTCGTTATTTTCGCGGTCAGGATTTCACAAGTAAGTTATATTCAGTTAAAATCTCATAACAACTGTGCCAGGTTAAGGAATCTCGTCTCAATGAGTTCACTCAGTGAAAATACTGCTTACACGTTGTTCAATTTTTTGTGGTAGGTTGAACCAACTTTTGTGGCTGCAGTAGCTCCAACCATCAGATGATGAAACCTCTCTCCAAAATTTGGAGCTATGGTTCAACCGAAGTTCCAAATGTTGAATTGAGATTTCACCATCTTATGATTTCAGTTACTGCAGCACCAAAATTAGGTTCAATCCACTAAAACCTTTTTAACAGTGCATATCTATTGATCTTTCCATTTGCTTACAATATATTTTGAGTTGGAAATTAAGTTTTTTTTTAATTTCCTGATATGGTGCAGATAAACAATAATGCTTATTTAATTTAACATCTTTTATTGAACTAATATGAAAACATTTTGGAAGTTATTTGTCTTTAAGTTATTTATTGGAAAGTATTCATGCAGTTATCGTTTTCCAAATCCTATCAAAAACATGAATTAACCAAGTTACCCGGTGCTCAAATAAAAAATTTGCATTTGAGACAAATGATTAAGTAAAATTGGCGAATCCAATTACAATCTAGATATAATTTTATTCAATTTAATTAGTTTCTATTGGAGGCGAACGTCCAGAATAGTCGTTGTAACGTCTAAAACGTCGAAAATAAATACAAGTTTCACAATAATAACTGTGACCAAATTGTAACTTCTTATATCGTCATATAATAGCTCTATGAATTCCCCCATGATAGATTTTCTAGTTATTTGCTAATTACAAAATGCACCATATCGACATCTGTAAGATTTTGATACGTTTCATTTTACGTGTTGACGATAATGAAACAATAATAGTTTCATTTTGTTGCAGTGATATTTTGATTCAGAACACTCATCCAGCAGGAGTAAAAAATTATCAAAAATGAAAAAAAAATATTTCAGAAATATAGCTTAGATATCTATCTATCTATCTATCTATATACATATATAATTGGAGAGTATGCCTGTTATGTCCAGAAAATACCTATTTCTAAGTGCATTCCACTATATAGACGACATATAGTAAAAATAACATTAATTTTTTTTGTCTGTCTCTTTCTCCAAAACAGGCGTACAAACGGTTGCATAGCAAACGCTAAACTTATGAGTGGCAGATAACGAATGTTTCTGCAGTTAGTCGCATTCCTATATTTAAAATAGATTTTTCAGAAATTTTGAAAAACTCGGTGTCCACAGCGCAAGTTGGCATCAATGATAAGGAAGGCGATAATCACTTGGGATGCCATGAAATATTTACCTCATAAAAAAATGCAACACAGATGTTAATATTAATTTTTTCTCAAAACCACTCTCTCTAAAATATGGCAATTGGTAGCAAACACAATTATAGAGGATTTATAAATCAAGACAATTTTATATCGATCGAACTTTTAGCCTACCACTTTATCATTTCTATTTTAAAATGAAATATAAATAAATATATATATATTATAATATTTCATAACCGTATACACAGCCAAAGTTAGGGGGTATAATAAGCAAGGAAATGCTTATCTAGGATATCTTCAGTGAATGAAAATAGATCGCGATGTTTAGAAACAGTTATTTTAAAAATCTCGTGGTGTGTTTGTATTTCACAACTATTCCTACTAGAATATGGACTGATGCGCGATAAAACTAACGCCCGTTATTCAACACAGTTTCGAGAATGTCAAAATAACGTTGGGAATTTTGAAACCTAAATTAGTTTCTGTATATATTTTTTATGAAATTGCTGTAATGGTATCGCGTGTAAATTACTCCATTGCTGTGGAAAAAAAGAAGGAGAAGAAAAATATTGGGATTATTATTCAATATTTTTTCTTTGTTTTGCCATTTTCTTATTAAAACTCGGAAGAAGAAGAATCAATTTGAATGCATGCAATGCCATGGTTTTCGTCTGTTATCGAAGCCGGTGAACAATTATCTTTCGTTTTATTATGTTCCTATAAATAGATTTAAGGACACAAAAATTGTCAGATTTTCTAAAAATATTTTATTGCCTTAAAAGTTTCTCTGTTTTTTGTTTCTGCTTAAAATGATGTTTAAATCATGTTTCTATCTTAATTAGAACAGAAAATATTATTTTTTTCGTTTTGGTTTGTTTTCAAAATCTAGCTTTCAAGCAATGGTTGTCATGTAAACGACTTCTTGTGAAAATGCATTTTTCTTCAAGATGGGTTTTTTTATTATTTCTCGTATTTAAATTGTTATAAGTCAAGTACCGTTAAAGTTAAAGGGTTAAAACTTGGAACATGTCTTTTTCTTCACTTTAATTTTGATTCGGCAAATTAGAAAAAAATATTTACTTTTGAAAATATGATTTTTTAAAAGAAGTTACATATATATATTTTTTTTTACTTTAAATATTTTTTATTTTTTTAATTAATATTTTTAAAATTGCGGAATCAAAATTAAAACATACAATATTTCTATTTATTTAAATTAAAAAAATTGAAATTTTACAAATAATATATCGAGTTATAACGAATTTAAATTACCTCACATTTTTAATAAATTTTTAATTTTATTTTTTTAAAAACAATTATGAGAAATTTTATCATGTGATTTTGTTTACAAATAATATGGTTAACCATCACAAAAACATTCAAAACTTTAACTCAATAAATAAAAATTATTTTAAAATGTATCCCGGATTACCATAATGCTATTTGCTTTACCTTCCCTTTAGGAAATGCATCGTAAGGAATATTTATCCAACTTACCTCCACATGTAACTAATTATTACCAAAAACCTTCAATATTAGAATATTATTTTAATATGTATGAAATACAATTTAATGAAAATGTAAATAAATGATTCTGATAGAATATGGAGCTATTATAAACATTTCTCCTCGACGCGTTCGACAAGTAAAGAAATATTAGCTTAACTATAATTGCAGGATCGCCAAGTTCAAGATAATAGCAAGCTTCCCAAGTTTTTATCCATAATCCTCTCGATCAATCAAATTTTATAGCTGGTATGTCGTCACTCTCTGATAAAGACACTCTATAGCGATTGCATCAAGATAACGTAATTTGCTAAACGTAATCATTTCTTCCAAAGAAAATGTATTTTTTAATTAACTTTCAATTAACCTACATTGTAAACATGATCCATTAATTTTAATAAAAAATTATAAAATTAATATTCTACATATTTTTAAAATGTATAACACAATTGGATTTCTTTTTTCCTGAAAAACTCAAATTATCTTATAATGTACAAATACAAAATAGAGGGTTGCTACACAGCTAGAATATAATAAAATACTAAGGAACTTACGTTAATATACGCTACAATTTGAAAGATAATGCGTAATAAAATTAATTCATAGATTTTTTTCTCTAATAATCTGTTTACTAATTAGAATGATTTTTTCTAATGGTCGGTAATGATGTAGGCACTAAAAGAAATTAGATGGGAAATGCATAATTAATATTTAAATTCCATAGAAATAAGCTTTTAGTTTAAATGAATTATTTTCTAAATAGATCTAATGCAAATAAAGCACAAAACATTTATCTAGCATAAGTAATAAATCAGCAAAATTTAAAATATTATTTCAGAAATACCGGTTATATGAGCATTTTAAAATATAAAATACCAAATGTTTAGGAGAGGTTACCATTCATTGGCTCGAAAAGTAGCATGACTTCGGGATTTTTCCTCCATAGAAAGAATAAGTAACTCAAAAACGGAATTTACCCACTTATCCATAGTTTTTATTCCAAAAAATATTTTCATTATACAATAACAATTGAAATTGGTGGATATATTGCCAATTACAATTGGATATGTTATGCGCGTCTCACCCTGCGCCGTCAAAAAGCAAAGAAAGCGTGCGTGTGCTTTCAAAGTCATGTGAAACAAACAAAATCAATTTTTTGGTTGGTTGGTTGTATTTATGACGGCCAATTATCTGCACGAGGGATATAGGCCCAGGGGGGGGGGGGGGTGCCCATCGTGGGGGTCTTTCTAAGGGAACCTAACCCGTATTAACGCTTGGAAATCCAAGGTTCGAAGAAAACCACGAAAACTCCGAACGATTAGGCCGACGGGCGCGATTGGGTTCGAACCCAGCACTTCCCAAAATCAATTTTTTGAGAAAACATATTGAATTTGTGAGGAAGGGGGAGGGGGTGATAGAGACCATTTTTATACAAACTGAGCGAAATTTGGTAAAATGATAGTCGTTTAAAATAAAAAGTGCCATTTTTTTTCATTGCCAACATGGCTTTTTTTTTTTATTTACATATGACAAGTTTGTGGTTTCACAAAATAAATAATTTTCAATTTCCAAAAAAAAAAAAAAAAAAAAAAGTTGATTGGTTGATGATCCGTTTAAGCACTGCTTTACACGGTGCGCTGAAAAATGTCGTTTCGAGAAAAACGGGTTTAAAGATTTACTAAAAAAAAAGTATATATATATATTTAGTTAATCGCTACATTTTACAACTTAAGTGTTAGTTCGCTATTCCCGTACTTATGCCTATGAAGCAAAGAATTCAGCACGAGTGCAGCTGTGCCCCGTATACTTGTTTTTCAGTCGGTCCGCGCTCACATTCAATTGACTGTAACTTCTTAAATATTTTAAATTTCACCAAAGCGTTCTAGGGACTTATTCTACACACTATAGAGATTCGAAAAAATATTTTTAAAAGCTTTTTCTTTCGTGAACGGCCCCCTCTCCGAAAGATCATACACACTACTAGTTAAAATATATAATGAAATTAAAATCTTGGATATTTTCTAATGGTCTACTTATATTGACATCACTGTTTTTTTTTTCAATACACTATAATGACCTATGAACTGAAATAAATTACAAAGGAAATACGTAATTAATATTTAAATTAATATTTAATTAATATTAAATAAATAGAAACGAGTTTTCTGTGGCAATTAATTTATTTCTAAATACACTTGGCGCAAATTAAGCATAGGACTTTTATCTAACAACAGTTAAAAAAGAGCAAGATATTGAAATGATTATTTCAATAAAAGAAATATAACTTAGATCTACATCCTAAAATACTTAAGGGAACTTAAATTTATACACGCTACTATTTATAAAGTTAAATATATTGAAATTACATTCATGGAACAATGCTATCAAGTAATGTGTGATAATGTGTGATTATATCTCTGCATCAAATAGTTTTAAATATAAAATAAAAAGTAAAACACTTAATTCCTATTTCTCTGCATCGAACAGTTTTAAATATAAAATCAAATGTAAAACATTAAATTCCGAAATAAAAATAAGATTCGAAATTTGAAGTAGTGGAGACTGAAATCAACTGAAAAATTTATGCATATCAAAATTGTTTATACAATTACAAACAAAACACATCAATTAATGAAACAAATCAGTTAATTAATTAAATCTGATAAAAATTCCAAGCTAATAGTCAAAAGCGTAAATTTTTTGAAATTAAATTCATACATTATCAACGCTACAAAATATTGTGTCATTATTTTTCTGCATGTCACAGTGCTAAGTTTAAACAAACGAAAATAAATCCTTAAATTTCCACATAAAATAAACCATTCGATATTGTTTAAACTGAAGCTTGAAAACAACTGTAAAAATGGATATACTATATGACATGCTCAACGTTGTCCGGACCCATGATAATAGCCTTAAAATTACCTAAAATCAGTGTTAACGAAAATATTTCGCTAATGTTGGAAACCCCACTGCCTTTCGCAGCATACACCCAAGAATTTGTGTGATTTTATTTCTAAATGAAAATCTATCAAAACAAAGCTTTTGACGGGCGCCCCACTGCCTTCGGCACCGTACATGGGGGGTGCTAACCATGCTTCAGTCTATTTGGATGTAAACCAAAGACCGGCGTATCCCAGACTTGTGATGAAACCTTAAATATATGTAAAATTAGGGCTGAATGCACTTATATATTTCGATGAAAATCTTTGGACATGAACCTAATATTGAAGACCTCAGTGCATACTCTCTCGAATTTGCAGATTTTTTATTTTTAAATGAAAATATATCCAAACGAACTAATAACCCCTTGTTGTAGATTGAAAATTTAAATTCTGATCAAAATTTACAGAAAAAACATAAATAATATCACAAAAACCTCCCTCATTTAAACAAAAAGAGACACCTGCCTTTGTTGAAATTTGTAGGTTTCCAGCGCATGCGCAGATCGAAAATGTTCAGATCTTTAGAACCGAAAATGCTTTAAAGAATAACAGGAAATTATCTTCAAACCATTACCAACAGGCAGAAAAGTGTGTTTCAGAAACGAATTTTTTTTTAAACATATAAATATTTTGTTAAGGTCGAAGAGGTCGTTTTAAAATTAAATGTACGCCAGTTAATTTAGTATAGATATATTTTCATATTTTGATACGCATAAATTTAAATATTGCAATATATTTGCTGAAAGGGATCTCCGAGAAAGAAATTTCAAAGGTTAAATATTCACATTTTTTAAACGAATTACGCCGTTAGAAAAACAAAACTACGTAGCGACAGCCTGGTATTTTTCGTTTTGAGGTAATTCCAATAGTTAACCTGATGCGGGCTTCGAAAAAAAGGGTGGGTGGTACATGAAAAAAAAGTTTTGAACATATATGTATATTTTTAATAGGTTAATATTGATATTTTTCACCGCAACAGATTGCATCGTTAGAAAGATTAAAGTACGTAATGAAATTTAAGCGTATATTTTTTGTTTTATCGTATTTTGAATAGTTAAGCAGAATCGCTCTGTAAAAGACTGCAAGTAACTGCGTTTTCCTACTCTCTGCTTTTCATCTACGGAACGGGCTCCTGGTGACATCACCGCGATGTTGTATACTATTTTGCGATATTCATTATAGTTTTTAATGAATATCTCTGTTAATTAATTAAACAAGTGAAAATTCTGAGCCTCAGGTGCATTATTCCTGACTCGGTCTATCCTCGTCTCTACGTGCGGTAGCTTTTTCCAGCCTTTGCGCATGCACACATAGACAAACTTTTCTGTTATATGTATATACGTGTGTGTATGTGGGTGTGTTTGTAATTAGGCAAATCTCAACAAAATATACAAGGTGGGATACAAAAAACCGACGCCGGCTAAGTAAGTCATGTCACAAGTATTTTTATTGTATTCTTTGACCTATCAAATCGCATATATTTGTGATTAAAAAGGGCGAAAAGTATAATTAAACAATATTAGTGACAGAAAATTATAGAAATTGACAGCTCCTAGTTATATAGATTACAGCTGCATGTTTCATGGGGACTGGTTTTCTGCGCACTAACCCATACAAACTACAAAAAACTAGAAAACAAATATCATTTGTATTTTTATCAACAGAATAATGTCTTATCAATTATAAAACATTATTTTTTTTATTAAATATGACAAAAATATTACGAAAACAACAAGATGCGTGTTCTCATTTAAATTTCCCGAGAGATTGTCATCATTATAACAGAATCGAAAAGTCCTTCCGGCCAGTGCCGGGAGGAAGAGGTAGCTTTCATAATCCTTATTTAAAAAAAGCCAACTTATATCATGCAAACACACGAAGCTCAATTTAGTGGAAATCGAATATAGGAGATTCAATACTAATTTTTATCAATATAATGAATGAGAATTTCGCGAAATTAGTCAGCTTTATCCAAGCTGATTTTCTTTAAAGTAACTTATATTTGGCTGCCAAATTCGGCAATTTCTTAAAGTGCCTGTCATTTTAAGACAACATGGTGGATGAGGCTAAGCAGTGAACTTGGTCGAGACCTTAGTAATTGCTGTGCACATGCTCACTCACATCGGAATCGGTTAATATATAGGAGTGCTGTCGCTTGCAAAAAATCAGATTTTTCAAAATGTCACCCACAATAGAAATTGAAACTGCTATATCTGAGCCATTTTTTAAGGTAAAGACAAACAAAAAATACTTCTGAATCCTTATATCAAGATCAAATACTTAAGAAAGAAACCTTTTTCAATTTCTAATTTTTTTGCACCTCACTTTAAATATATATATATATTTTTAATTTAATGGCCGCCATTTTGAAACAAGATGGCTGATGAATCTGGCCAGCGAACTTAGTCGAGGTGTTGATGTATACTATCCACATGCCTTCTTACATCGAAATAGGCGAATACGTGTGTTATCGCGTGACAAATACAAGATCGTTTCAAAATGTTAGCCATGCTAGAAATTCAAAGTGCTATAAATCAACCATTTTTTAAGATATCAGCAAAAGAACAAATTTTCAGAAACAAAAACTGCTCCGGAATCTTTGTATCAAGGCCAAACACATAAAAAAAATCTTTTTCATTTTCCAATTTTTTAATACCTCATTTTGAATTTTAAATTTATTTTTTTTTTAAATGGCAACCCTTTTGAAACAAGATGGCGAATGAAGCTGGCCAACGAACTCGGTCGAGATATTGGTATGTACTATGTACAGACCAAGTTACATCCAAATAGGTTCATAAATACGCCTGTTATCGCGTGACAAAAATCAGGTCGTTTTAAAATGTCAGCCACAAGAGAAATTCAAAATGCTATTACTCAGCCATTTTTTTTAGATATAGACGAAAGAAAAACTGTTCCGGAATCTTTGTATTAAGGTCAAACACATACAAAAAAAATCTTTTTCATTTTCCAATTTTTTGGTATCTCATTTAAATTTTTTTATTTTTTAATTTTTTTAAATGGCCGCCATTTTGAAACAAGATGGCGGATGAAGCTGGCCAACGAACTCGGTCGAGATATTTGTATGTACTATGTACACACCAAGGTACATCCAAGTCGGTTCATAAATACGCCTGTTATTACGTGAGAAAAATCAGGACGTTTCAAAATGTCAGCCACGCTAGAAATTCAAAATGCTATAACTCAGCCATTTCTTAAGATATAGACGAAACAAAAACTGCTCCCGAATCTTTTTATCAAGGTCAAACACATAAGAAGAAAATATTTTTTCAATTTTAAATTTTTGGTACCACATTTCAAATTTAAATTTTTCTTAAAAATTTAAATGGCCGCCATTTTTAAACAAGATGGCGGGTGAAGCTGGCCAACGAACTCGGTCGAGACATTGGTATGTACTATGTATAAACGAAGTTACATCCAAATCGGTTCATAAATACGCCTTTTATCGCGTGACAAAATTCAGGACGTTTCAAAATGCCAGCCACGCTAGAAATTCAAAATGCTATAACTCAGCCATTTTTAAGATATAGACGAAACAAAAACTGCTCCGAAATCTTTGTATAAAGGTCAAATACATAAGAAAAAAATATTTTTCCTTTTTCTATTTTTTGGTACCACATTTCAAATTTTAAATTTTTTAAAAAATTTTAAATGGCCGCCATTTTGAAACAAAATGGCGGATGAAGCTGGCCAACGAACTCGGTCGAGAGATTGGTATGTACTATGTACACACCGAATTACATCCAAATCGGTTCATAAATACGCCTTTTATCGCGTGACAAAATTCAGAACGTTTCAAAATGTCAGCCACGCTAGAAATTCAAAATGCTATAACTCAGCCATTTTTTAAGATATAGACGAAACAAAAACTGCTCCGGAATCTTTGTATAAAGGTCAAATACATAAGAAAAAAATATTTTTCCATTTTTAATTTTTTGGTACCACATTTCAAGTTTTAAATTTTTTTTTAAATTTTAAATGGCCGCCATTTTGAAACAAAACGGCGGATGAAGCTGGCCAACGAACTCGGTCGAGACATTGGTATGTACTATGTACACACCGAATTACATCGAAATCGGTTCATAATTACGGGAGTTACAGTATGACATAGGTCAGATATATATATATATATATATATATATATATATATATATATATATATATATATATATATATATATATATATAGATAGATATATATATATATCAATTTTGAACGGAGGGTGGTTTCGGGGTCTGGGGGTCATGATCGATGAAAATATACCAAAATTTTTTGAAATCGCTTCCCTCCGAACGGCTGCAATAGGTAGCTTTTTTGTAAAGAAAGCTACCTAAAATTTCTATTCAATATTTCAATGGCAGAAATCGCAGTCACCACATTTAATCAGAGAATTTATAAAATTTTCCTACAATTAAATAAGGTGAAAATTTCTGTTTAAAATTGTTGTAAAATTAGGTAGAGATAGATGTATGCATCCTGAATTAAATATTTGCTGCATAAAATTCTCTTTTGGGATTCATAATATAATATAAATAATTTCATTGTAGTACAGTTTGAATTTACTTTCGACTTTCAAAAAGAAATATAAAAGACTCTAAAAAGAATCTTTTCTCAAAAGAATTTCTGGATATATGTAAAATATGAGCCTTATAGATAATATTCATAAAATAATGTTCCTCAAAAACACAATTTGAACGCATCTCAGTAATATTAAATGGTTTTTCGGTGCGTTCGTAATTATATAAATACGTAGCGCCTATATTCGTCGTTCGATCCGCCCGTCTGCATGTAACAGAGGAAAAACTACTCAACCGAATGGTCTGAAAGTTTAAATATATAATTGTTGCAATTTCAAATGTTATGAAAATCGGATGTATAGTTTAATTACAGGGACAGTCAAAAGTATTCCGTTACATAATGGCCAACGGGGAAAAAAATCATTTCAATTTCATTTTAATGATGTTACAGCCTTTCGAACACAATGAAATTGATATACACTTATGAAGTGCACTAAAATATACATTTAGTACAATATGGGGTGCAAAAAATATTTATAAAACTAGTTACAGTACGAACTCAACTCATTTGTTACGTTTGACGTGCAATTTCCAACTTGTTTTCTCTGATAGAATTAGTTTTCAGATGTCCTCATTAACCACCTAAAAGTCGAATTTAAGGGCTATTTTAGTTAATAAAAAGTAACAGTTTTTTTGGAATTTACAATTTTAAGATTCTTTCTTAATTCTAAAGTGTAATTCGTATATCAATATTTTTTATAGTTTACCAGATATGAGTTAATTATTAAATTCCTTGCGATTGCATAAAAGAAGGTCTGCGCAGGTTATAAATGGAATAAAAAAAAACTCGGTTGCATCCAGGACCACGGACAATTGTAAGTGGTTAACTAAGAATTCTCACGAAATAAACATACATTTAAAGCTACAAAATAAATAAATACTTACTTGAAAAAAATCCTATATTCTTCATTTCCAATCTTTTAAATCCAAGCACAATAATTCAGAAAGTAAGTTGCTTTACAACATTTGTCAACAAGTGTTTCAATAAAAAAATATCCACAAAGCTCCAAAACGCCCCCCGAGAAAGTGATTTGGGAGAAACAGTTACGGCAGCACACGTCCTTTTAATGTTATCAATTTCAATCAGCGTATTGTGAGAAAAAGCGATTACATTTTAATATTTTCATATCCATTGTCAAAGAAAGTCAAAAGTCAGAATGTAATTGATAACATTCATTTCATCGTGTATTCTTGTAGACACAACTTCTTAGCAGGTGATATCATTATCACTCGCAAGTAAAGTAATCGGCGGTTTGTTCAATACCTAATGGATAAAAATTAGTTAAATTTATGTGTTAAATAATTATCAAAATTATGAAATTTATGTCATAATTTAGTATATATATATATATATACATATATATCACTTTTTTATGGACATGATAACTTCCATAATTCTGCATAAATCTTTTCTAAACTGATACATAAAATCAAGGGGCATAAAATCTCGGTCAAGTTCGTTAATGGGCAAAAGCGGACCAAGGGGGTGGAAATAGGGAGGGGTTTCGTGAAAAACGAAAAAAAACCCATAACTACTTAATTATAATACATATCGACTCAGTTTAAAGTTATTATTACTTCTAAAAAGTGGGCCAAAAATGTATGTATGACAGATTTTTGATAAAACTAAAAGTGGGCTCAAGGGGCGCAAAAATAGGGTTTTAGGGGGGAAAAATTCATAACTTCGTCAATTCTTAAGCTATAAAACCCAATTAAATTTATTATAAATTCTCTTAATATTAGCTACAACTTTTGCAATGACAAGTTTTTGATAGGACCAATTCTTAACCCCCCCCCCCCCAAAAAAAAAAAAAAAAATTAAAAAAGAAAACAAAAAGGGGGGTTGAAGAAGAAAAAAACCCATAACTTTGTCAACACAAGATATCAAATCCGTATGAATTTATTATATATCTTCTTAATATTATCTACAAATTTTATATTGACATGTTTTTGATAGGACCAGTGATTACAGCAAAACAAGTTAAAAATACATCGAGATTGAAGAAAAAAATATCGTATTAAGTATCTACTCAAATTAAAACTGCTTATTTTCTGACTCATTTTCATATTCATTTTTGCTTTCAAACGCATCCAATTGGTAGGCTCTCTTTCATGGAAACTATATAATGAACCGTAATGGTCGATATTTTGATAGAGGCTGAATATATTTTTAAAAATGATGTCAAAGTAAGCATTTTGAACAGAATTTCTGGAAGCGATTGTGTTGAAAACGAAAAGTATGATCCTACTGAGAAAATAATTGTTTATTAATTAAGTTCTAATTAATTGAAAGAAAAATGAAAACATAGGTCGTTTATAAATGCCTTAAAAAATCACGTCATTAAGTTTCATGTTTTTCCTTTTAAAAATGAATCAGAAAATGTGTCAGAAAAATATTTTTTGAATCCTGGCCTTAACACAATTCTGATAAAACCAGCTCTTATATAAAAATGAAATTAAAAAATGGTCTAAAGTGGCCTCATAAAATTGTTAAAGTGGGTTTATCTCTAATCATGATTTAGTTTTTGTTGGTGAAATTAGTACTTATCTTCAAAATCTACCTGCGCCTGTAGGCAAGAAAAACTGGTCAAAAGCGGCCTCATAAAATTGTTAAAGTGGGTTTATCTCTAATCATGATTTAGTTTTTGTTGGTGAAATTAGTACTTATCATATTAGATGTAAAATTTCAACTGGGCGAAAAATGTCCGGACCAGGATTCGAACCCGGGACCTCCTGGCTGAAGCCGCCAGTGCTCTGCCATCTGAGCTATCCCGGACGATTCTGGTCGAACTTTTTCACCCAGCTAACCTTGAAGATTACAGCATCAGGTCTGAAACCTGATTCAGCTCAACAGAATGCTGTAATCTTCAAGGTTAGCTGGGTGAAAAAGTTCGACCAGAATCGTCCGGGATAGCTCAGATGGCAGAGCACTGGCGGCTTCAGCCAGGAGGTCCCGGGTTCGAATCCTGGTCCGGACATTTTTCGCCCAGTTGGAAATTTACATCTAATATGATTTGTTTATCAATTAGAATAATTGTGTTAAAATTAATCTAGTGTTAGTACTTATCTTCAAAATCTACCTGCGCCTGTAGGCAAGAAAAACTGGTCAAAAGCGGTCTCATAAAATTGTTAAAGTGGGTTTATCTCTAATCATGATTTAATTTTTGTTGGGGAAATTAGTACTTATCTTCAAAATCTACCTGTGCCTGTAGGCCGACGCGGAGTGATTTCTTTTTATACCCGTTAATTTGAAATGAATGCATGTTACAACTATATATGACCTGAATCTTTTTATAGTGTAGGGGAGATGGGGGCACATGTGAATATGGGGCAGATGTGAACACCGCAATTTTTCAATAGTTGTTATAAGTTTATTTATTTGAAAAAAATTACTAATGCTGATAGCACCTATAGACATATGGTAAAAATGTTTTAAGCTCTTTGTCATTTTGTTTGTCCTTTGTAGCCAAAACACTGTTTATTGATCTCAAAAGTAAAATCTTTCTTCCAAGTTGATAAGCGAATAACTTTATTTATTTATTCATTTATTTCAATTTGAGTGTTACTAATAAATATTTTTGATAAATTTCTTTTTCTTCTAAAATTCAGAAATGTTAATTATTTATCAATTTAACAGAAGCACCAATGTGGGACACTTGTGAACAGAGTAGTTGGGGGCAGATATGAACAGTTCATAAGTGCCCCAATAATCATTTTGTGATTCTACTCCTTTCAATTAATTTAATGAGAAATACTGCCAGTTCCATTATCTATAATTTTCCTGAAATAGAAGATATTTCCCTCACACGAATTTGATTTTGTATTGAAATTTCAACTAACACATCTTTCAGCAAATACATAAAGAGCAATAAGCTCGTTTACGTTCAATTATACTTTAAATAAATTTAATGTTTTCTAAAATGCAATAAGTGTTGTGTATTATTTTACTAAACGGTTTACAACAATATTTTTTTATGCATTCTTAATTCAAAAGCATTACCTTGAACAACTTTGTAAATTTTTCTATTACATTTCTTCTAAACTTGCAATGATAGCTTACTTCCATCTCTAAAACAGTTATGTATATGATGCTTTGAATGGGGATAGATATCAGTAATATATTAAGAAAGTAAAGTTTTTAAACTGATAACTACATGAAAATCCCGATTGTAACCCTTCCCCACCCCCTCTTTCAAAAGCAAAAGAAGTTAGGGAGGAGGAGTTATAGTCGAGATTTTTTTTAATCATTAAAAAACCTTCTTTAACTATAATTAACTAGTAAATAAGGCAAATACAGGAGTGAGAATATTTTGTATTTCCGCAGATTTCCAATAAATAGTATGTAAATGCCCCCTCCCTAAAATTTCCCCACAAACAAAAACCCCTAAGCAAAACGTAAAGGTTTTAATTTATTTTTTAAAAGTGCTTCTTTATTTCTTTTTATTTTATTGCAACAATACTTAATAAATCATCTAAGCCTCCCACCCCCAAATCTACTTATTTTCATTTTATAATATTTTATTTAAACATATTACCAAGAAACTAGAGAAATATATGTTGTATATTATGTTCCTTATGGCGAATTTAACAGGTAATATAACTAATGATTACGATGGCAACAGAACAAAAGGCATGCCAAAGGATATTTTTTCCATGTGTTCACGTCTGCCCTACGTGTGTTCACACCTATCCCGCAGATGGGGCACATGTGAACAATTTTTTGAATTTATAAAACTATTAAAAAATGTAAGAAGAACTATACAGATGATTTTTTAAAAATTACCATGTGTAAAAGAAAGCTCAGTTAAATATATTGTGTATTTTTTGTTTATAGAAATTAATCCAGTTATGAGAAAAAGTTATATTTATGCGAACTGTTCACATGTGCCTCCATCTCCCCTATGTCTCGTTTAAAATTTTGTGTCTGTATTTATGTTTTAGGTAGATTTTGTATGAAGTACTACCTATTGGGATCTCCCCTATGTTGGAATTTTGGAAAAAACATTGCAGATCTAATCCCGATCATGGCCCCTAGAACAACCCCCCCCCCCAAGTAAAAAACCTTACATACCACTTTTTATGGACATGATAACTTCCATAATTCTGCAAAAATCTTTTCCAAACCGATACATAAGATCAAGGAGCATAAGATCTCGGTCAAGCTCGTTAATGGGCAAAATCGGAACAAGGGGATGGAAATCGGGGAGGGGTTTTGTGAAAAACGAAAAAAACCCATAACTTCTTAATTATAATACATATCGACTCAGATTAAAGCTATTATTACTTCTAAAAAATGAGCTAAACATTTACGTATGACAGATTTTTGATGAAACAAAAAATGGGATCAAGGGGTGAAAAAATTGGATTTTCGGGAGAAAAAATTTCATAACTTCGTCAATTTTCAAGATATCACATCCAATTAAATTTATTATAAATTGTCATAATATTATCGACAACTTTTATTCTGACAAGTTGTTGATAGGACCAATTCTTTCAGCAAAAATAAATTAAAAATACATAGATGTTGAAGAAAAAAATATCGTATTAAGGATGTACTCAAATCCAAACTGCATATTTCCTGACTCATTTTTAAATTAATTTTTGCTTTCAAACGCATTCAGTTGGTAGGTTCTCTTATTCATAAACTATCCAACGTACCGTAATGGTAGATTTTTTTTATCGAGGCAAAATATATTTTAAAAATTCATATCAAGTGGGCATTTTGAACCGAATTTCTCGAAGCGGTTGTGTTAGAATCGAAAAATACGGTCCTACTGAGAAAATAATTGTTTATAAATCAAGTTCTAATTAACTGAATGAAAAATAAAAACACAGGTCATGTCACAGGTTAGATGTAAATTTTCAACTGGGTGAAAAATGTCCGGACCAGGATTCGAACCAGGGATTTTCTGGCTGAAGCCGCTAGTGCTCTACCATCTGAGCTATCCCGGACGAATCTGGTCGTACTTTTTAACGCAGCTAACCTTAATGAACATAGCATCTGGTCTGAAACCTGGTTCATCTCAACAGAATAAATCTCAGGCAATGAAACTCCAGAAATCGCTAGATATATATAATCTAGTGAAAAACACAGGTCTCTTATAAATGCCTTAAAAAAATCACGTCATTAAGTTTCATGTTTTTCCTTTTAAAAATTAATCTGAATATGTGTTAGGACATTTCGAGATGTTGTGCATGGAAAATATTTTTTGAATACTGCGTTAACATGATTCTGAAAAAACTAGCTCTTATATAAAAATGAAATCAAAAACTCGTCAAAAGTGACCAGATAAAATTGTTAAAGTGGGTTTATCTCTAATCATGATTTAGTTTTTGTTGGGGAAATTAGTAATTAACTTCGAAATTTACCTGCGCATGTAGGCCGAGCCGGCAGGGATTTTTTATCTTAAATAGCTTACACTGTCACAATGCTACAGTAATAAAGGATTTCTTAATGGCTTAAACCTGGTTTGGCTTTCTAAATATTAAGACCATTTTTCCACGGGCAATAATATTATATTGTACAAAAAAAAAAAATCTGGCAGCCAGAACGCAAAAGCTGTTAAAATATCAGAAATTTCGTCATAAATACAGTTTTTTTTTTCCCGTAACATAAACATTCTTTTTTACCGGCGACGATTTTTATTGTAATATCAATTGATTTTTTTTTTCTACAATGTATGGACAAGATATGGATCAGAGGCTCTTTAAAACTGCTGTAACCTTAAAATTTATTCCAGTGAACTGGTACTAACGCAATACATTCTTGCCTAAAATAACGATATACAGTGACCTCTCACTTATACGACTCTCAGTTATACGACTCTCTCAGTTATACGCCGAATTCTCTCGGTCCCGTCCACGCTTTATGGGAAATAATGCTAAACTTCTCTCAGTTATACGACTGCTTCTCTCACTTATACGACGCTTTAAACGGTTCAGTCGATTTTACATTTCTCACTCTAGAATTAATTTTTGTAATCTTTAAAGTACAAATCATTCACGTTTTCTTACATTTATCCTTTCATTATTGTTAAAGTGTTTATGAATAATGAATAACATTTCTTATCTACCTTCGTTTGTTATTAACGATGAAATCTATGGCGGGAGGTTGATTGTATAGAATTCTCTTGTGTCTGCCATTTAACAAAAGCCAAATGACTACCTGCAGATCACGTCTCTGTATGGCACTGGTGGAGAAATCAGGGTTTTTGCAAAATGCATTTTCCTGGAAAATTTTAACAGCTTTAAGGAATGCGTCGTCTTTTAGGAATGAGGTTGTTTTAAGAAAAACAGACTTTTATTTTAAACTTAACAAATCGAAAATGGCAGTTCTTGAACATCACTAGAAAAAAATACTAAAGCGAGAACATATCGGAAGCACATCCCAAGCTATTATCATGCCAAAAGACCTATGCGCGTACAGCCCGCACAGCGAAGGGGAAAAAACGTGTATGTCGCAAATCGATACAAGCTTCCGTACTAGACGCGTGAAAGGTTATTCATTTCGCTGTAATTTTTTCAGTTTGCTGCATGTCGATACCTAAACTGAAAATGTCAAAACGTAAAGCATTAAGCATACAATTCAAAGTTGAAACCATTAAGGAATATGATAAAAATTTACTACAATCAAAGAAGGCATTAGCTGCTCTCTTCAATCTGCCAGAATCGACACTAAAAGAAATTCTGAAAAATGAAAATGTCATTATAAATGCATCAAAAAATGGCGATTCAAAGAGATCCAGGATACAATGTGGCAGATTTAAAAAATTGACATCAGCATTAATCGCGTGGTTTAACCAAATGCGAGCTTCAAATTTACCGATAGATGGTGTGATTTTAAAAGAAAAGGCTCGCACTCTTACTGAGAAGTATGGAATCGAGAATTTTTCAGCGTCTTGCAGTGATTCGAGAAGCTAAAAAAAGACATCGACTTTTGCATCGCCGCATCACAGGAGAAAGCGCATGTGTTAATGGAAATGATATTAGACAATGGTTGCAAAATCTACTTATGTTAATTAAGGATTAAGGGATCTAAAGACATTTTTAACTGTGATGAAACGGACTGTTTTTCAAGCTGATGCCAGATAAGACATTATCATACAAAGAAGAACCATGTCAAGGGGGCAGAAAAAGTAAAGAAAGATTAACTATCCTTTTTTGCACAAATAGTGATGGTTCAGAAAAAATAGAACCTTTAGTAATAGGAAAATCAAGAAAATCTCGATACTTTAAGAATAAAAAATAATTGCCATGTGGCTACAGAATCTTAAAAAAAGCATGGATGACATCAGAGATTTCCATTGATTTTTCAAAAACAACAAAGAAAGGTTTTACTTCTAATGGATCAATGTCCATCACATCCCGATGTAAAAGATCTGCCGTTTCTGCAGCAAATTAAATTTTAAAATTTGTTTTAGAAAATTCAGTTTTCCCACAAGACCAAACTGCTAGTTCAGCGAATGAACCTGATATTGAGAGCGTATGGAATCCTTTAATAACGAAGACTCGAATAAAATGTTTATGGACGAAGGTATTAATTTCAAAGATTATGTAGAATGTGATGATAAACGTCTTCTGTCAGAACTGAGAACTGCTGAAGAAATCTTTGAGGATATTAATAATGAAGACGTGAGCAAGGAGGATGACCAAGATGAGAGCAATGTTCCTGCTGTTGTAAATTTTTCAAAAGCAAATACCGCTTTAAATAAATTAAAGAATTATGTCCATCAAAATGATTATTCCCAAACTAGCTTAAAAGCTTTATTAGACTTAGAGAAAGACATTTTCTATTTCCATCTACGACAGAAACAAACTAATATATCTTCATTTTTTGAGAAAATCTGATCTGTAAATTTTTAAAATAAACATAGTGGTAAATGAACAATTTTGTGAACTTTTTAAACATATTTTATGTTTAATTTTTTAACACATTTTGCAAATTTTGTTAAAATATGTTCTTAGTACTCAAAACTTATCGTTTTTAGTATAGGTAAAATAATTAATGCCTATAAAGTTTGAAACTTGTATTATAAGGCGGTCTCTCACTTATACGACTCTCTCAGTTATACGACTTTTTTCTACGGTCCCTTGAAAGTCGTATAAGTGAGAGGTCACTGTAATTTTATATACTTGATCATGTATCATATATTTTCACCATGTTCAATATATGAATATGTATCTATGATACTTTAAAAATCACTATTATAGAATTTTTGTTTTAGGATTCTAATTTAACTCCTTCGTGACGAACGTCTTTTAGAGAATTTTTAATCCTTTATCACCGGTTTTTCAAAATCGAAATTGTTGCCAAATTGAATCCAGAAAATGCCCTGATTAAACAAGACAAAATTACAGTAAAACTGGTAACTGGTGTAACTGGTGGGAATAAACAAGAATTCTGAGCACCTTATCTGTCAAGTATACGTGACGCTCATCCCGAAGGGGTTAAGAAATTAAAAACATATCTCGTAGTATCGAATAACAATGTTAAATAATACTACATAAATAATACATATGTAAAACACTAAATAAATAAAACAACAAGAATTTCTTAGATTTCATACGTATATTTTAAATGCTGAAACAAATTAGTAAATCTGAAATTTTTTTCAAGAAAATAGAAATTTTCTTTATTTTAACGTGCATGTAATCTTTTTAAATTTTCATTCGCCTTTCTCAGAAAAACGTTCTGATTAGTGGTCCTTGTCAAGCTAAGTATCATTTCAAAAGAACTCTTTATAAAAGAGGCTAAATTTTCCCATAATAAATGACAAAACTGCCTGAGCTGTAATACTTTTCTGAAGTGAAAAGAAATAGGAATGATTTTGAGGAATAAAATTGTATTGAATTATTTCGTATAGAAAGAATGTGAATGGTTTTAAAAAAATCCTTTAAAATTCTTTATTTTAAAACACATAATAGGGATTTTAGGCTGAAATTACTGTATTAAATCATTAGAATTAATGACTGGATACAAATACCCTACTTCTGTAGTGTACCACCTTTGAATAATTTTGATTTGGCTATACCCTTGGCTTAACCCTTTCGCGACGAGAGTCCTTTACATAATTTTTAATCTTTTATCACCGGTTTTTCAAAACAGAAAATTTTCTGTAATTCAATCACAGAAATACGGTAAATTAAATAAGGTAAAGTTTACAATTAAGAATAACTGGTGGGAATAATCGATGATTCTGAGCACCTTATGTGTCACGTATACGTGACGCCAGTCCCCAAGGGGTTTATTATTTAAATGTTTTAATAGTATCAATCAAGTATTTTTCATTTTTTTTAAGATACCTTAAATTTGTATTTTAAAAAATGTTCGATTAACTTATTTTTTTAAAATTTGTCAAACTATTTTTTTTTTTCGCGAAGATTTGGAATCATCATAATAGTATTAAAGAAGAATTAGCTGAATTAGAAGGATTAGGATGTTTATTAAAAACTGTCGTTATGATTTTATTATTTTTGTATTTAATGCCAATAATAAATTTTGCACTTTGAAGGAGTGTTTTAGTAGCATTTTGCGGTTAAATAACTTAACTGTTTCAGGATATTTATACCGTGCATAGTTCAATAAAAAAAACGTTGACACGCCTCCTTAAATTTATAAGGAAAAATGTTTAAAGTACACTTTTAATGTTCAAAGCAGCGTCATTCGTGCCCTCATAGATATATATATCTGGACAACGCTAAAAAAAAAAAAAAAAAAAAAAAAAAAAAAAAAAAAAAAACATGGATGCACGCAATATTAGACAGCAGCATAGTGTGAGTTTAATTCATACGTGTGCAGATAATAGTGTTGGTTACACTTAAGGGCATTTCACTCACGCGAAAACACCCGCTCGCTAATGTTAATCCTATGGAACAATTTTTTTAAGATATCTATTGAGTCATTCGGAAAGTCGTGTCCGTTTGGGAAAATCAATTCGTACCGGAAAATTCTATCATTTAATTATTAGACATTGATTCCGATATCTAATGTTTAATAATTACCGGGCAGAATTTTCCGGTACGAATTGAATTTCCCAAACGGACACGACTTTCCGAACGACTCAATAGTTTGCATTTCAATAATTCTAAATATTATATATATATATATATATATATATGTGGGTGTGGGTGTGTGTGTGTATATTTCTATAATAAAAAAAAATTGCATTGAGTAGCTAAGGTCGAACTTTACAAAGGCCGATTTTTACTTTTTCGATTTTCTTTGCAGGTTTAAATGAGAATACTTTCACTTTCGAAACCGGTTCCGAAAATAAAATTATGATAATAAAAAACATGTTAGCAAAATCGAAAAAGTAAGAAACGGCCTTTGCACAGAGAGATGCAGCTAGCCAATGCAAGAAAATCGTTTAAAAATATTGAAATTGAAACTAGATATCTTAAAAAATTCTTCCATAAGATTAACATTATCTAACGGGTGTTTCCGCGTGAGTGAAGTAGCCTCATAATACAAAGTTATCATAAAAGTACTTTGCCTATGTATGAGTCTCTAGCGACCATACCATTCAGGAAAAGGGGATGGAATTTAAGGGGATAAAACTTGGTTCAATCCATGGAAATGCAATATAAGTACAGTCGAACCCTGTTAAGAGGCGCTTCAAGGGAGTGGACAAAAGTCGCGTATTAAGCGGGATCCCGTATTAAACGTGATTTGTAAAATGTTGCAGGAACTTAAGATTATTTACACATTTAATCAATCTAAATGAACTTTAGAGCTTTCATTTATATGTTTACGTTCGAAAATTGTATCTTTTACATATATTTACATTAAAATTAATTATATTCCACTTTAACTGATTGTTTCTTTTTATACGACCGACTGGAATAATAACGGAAAATAAATATGTAATCAAATTTTTAAAATCATATTTAATACTTTTAATAATGAGTATCATACCATTACAGTTTGTCCTTTTTAATATAAAAAAACTATCCTTATTAATCTTTGTATGAAAAATATTGATAGCATAACAAAATGTAAAGAAAACTCAAAAGAATTATCCAACCGCAGTTGTATTTGTTTAATTTGTACGAGTTTCATTTTTTGTGGCATATAATATGCATTATAAAACCTAGTAGTGATATAACGTAAACTTAAAAACTCATTAACAACAGGTATGATCATCTCTAATCATAATAATTTTTATCACTTATCTGAGTAACCTGAATTCATCTATATACAGTATCCACAGTAAAAACATACACGAAGTGAGAAACAAAGAATGTTAGGAGGCGGGATCAAAGAAGAATTGCAATGTTGATAATTTAGCGGATTTTTGTTTAATTCAAATATCTACCATTATTTCAGATTAGTAATTTTCGTCTTACGTAATCTTCTATTAAATAAAGTAAATAATACTATTTGGAAACAGTGTTTTTTATCTGAATTTAAAAAAAATCTTCTAAATTGGTAACACTCGAGAAGAAAGAAGGAATTTGCATCTTGATCAATGAATTCGCGTCTTAATCGTGATTTTTGTTACCTCAATGGACCGAAAATCTATCGCGTATTAAGCGGGATCGCGTAATAACCATTCGCGTCTTAAACGTGATATTTTTGCATTAGCCTTATGGGCGATGTTCAAGGGATTGGAAAAAATCCGCGTATTAAGCGGTATCGCGTATTAACCGTGAGCGTCTTAACCGGGTTCGACTGTATTTAATTCTAAAGTGAGTTCAACTAAGGAGTAACGGACTTGGTGATTTTTTTTTTTTTTTTTTTTTTTTTTTTTTTTTTTTGAAACTGAATTTATCCATACGTTGGAATATTTTCTTCTTAATAAGTTTTATTAATGTGTAAAATTTATTCAAATAATTACTGCATTATAGTCTTCATTAAATTGTCTTTACACTCATTTATACATTTTAGGTATTACTTCAATACTTTATGTTGTTATGAAACATCAAACTTTAGAAACAGAATTTTTCCAAACAATTTCCAAAATTTTGTCCATTATTATAAACAGTAACTCTCAGGTGAAATGACGATTCCAAGCTTTAATTTGTTGTTTCATTTGCCTAAAAATGACTTTAATAACTTTTGTAAGAAAAATAATTAATGACGCCGTTTACCTTATATTATTCACATTATTATATAATGTAAACAGGCGTGTTCACTCCTGTACACGTGTTTTACGATACTGTATTATCTAAAACCGTTTTCGATAGTATTTTGTTTTACAAATCCTGCCATTATTTTATCTATTAAACTATAAAACTGTATTGTTATAAAAGTCAGAATTTTTACTGTCCGAAACTTTGCGAGTAAAAAAGATTACTTTTTGAAATTTGAGGAGGCAAATGACTTTCAGTAAAAAAATTTTGAATACCCCAACCTTATAATTTTGGCGGTTAATAGATTAATGGTTCATTGACAAAAGATACTTCAGCCTATTCCTATTTTAGCGTAGTTGAAGAGATTTGCGATTAACTACCTTAAATTTTAGTAAATAATAAATCATATGCATAATTTATCTTATATGACGAATCTATTCAAATAGTTTGCGCAAAATGTCTATATCATATGTCAAAATTGTTCTTTATCAATGGTAATCAAAAGCAATTCACTGATACCAAATTCGGGTTACCAAATAATACGCTCACAATATTTTATTTAGGAATTCTTGTATGTACAATTTCCCTTTAAAGTTATAATTTTAATAGAATAGCAAATACCAGTCCTGTATTATTACGTGACTAGATTCTGTGTAGAGTATTTGAAATTTTTCTCCCTTTTTTTACTCACGAATATTATTTTTTTTTCTAAATGATAATCTTGCTAAAGATAAAAGATTTTTTGGGAGAAGTTTAACTTTTAATTTCATCAAAATTCAGAAGTTAAATTTTTTTAAGGTAACTTATCTAATGGATCTTTATATTCCAGATCAACACAATAAATTCGTTTTAACGATGCATTTATTTGTATATCATATCAATATGATTTATATTAAAGATGATGATTAATCAATATTATTGTAATTTTATGGTGTGTGTACTATTACGTTTAGAATGAAATTTTCAAATCTATATTCACACCGTTTTCAAGACTGAAAAATATTTGATTCAGAATGTTTTGTTACATACTAAAAAATTAGCATGTGTTTTATGCGTTCAACTTCCTTATTTTGATATATTCCTTTCAATCTCTCCCAGGGCATCTAAAAGAAGGCCAAATACTTCAAGAAATAGTTCAGTAAATCGCGTCCAAAACGACTCACATGGAAGCCATTACTCACTAGCTAAAGAATTTCATCTTAGATTGAATTTGTCATTGGTGAAGAACAGCAAAAATACTATTTCGTCTCGTTTTCTTTCAATGAAATTCTCACGTACTATTTTATCCATTTTTCAATTTCTAAGATTTTTTTATTTATGTTATAGTTTAAAACTGTCTTGTTAGAAAAGTCAGAACCCAGTTTTTGTGTGAAGATTATATGTATATATAGGAAAAGGTTTAAATATGGGCTATATGTTTCATTCTGAGATCGGAACAGCTATATGTACATTAATTTCAGGATATTAATATGTTAATACAACTTAAAACATGTAAGGCACAAAACAGAAAAGTAAAAAATAGTTACAAAATTCTATGCATTTTACAGTAAATTGGATTTCAGAAGAGCTGAAATTAGTAGGCTTTCAAATGGTGGTCTAAATATAGACCATTTACAACATTTGTGTAAATATATATACACCGAAGAGCCATTACATTATAACCACCTGTTTAATATGACGTAGGACCACCTTTCGACCTCAAAAACGCCAACACCCGACCTGGTATCAATTCGACAAAGTTCTCATAGGCAGTATGAAGTATCTGGTACCAAGCGCTCATCAACTAGTCCTGAAATTCTCGTATATTGCGAGGTGGTAACGGGGCAGCACGAATTGGGATTTCCAGGTGGAACCACAAATGTTCTTTTGGATTCATGTCAGGTGAATTTGGAGGCTAGGACATGACTTGAAACTTACTAGAATTCTCCGCGAATCACTCCCTGACGATTCTATCCTTATAACACTGTGCATTATCCTGTTGGTAAATACAATAACCTGCCGGAAACATTGTTGTCATTAATGGGTGCACCTGGTCTGGAACGATGTTCAGGTAATGCACAGACGTCAGGGGTTGGTTTATGGGGATTATGGGTCCTAATGTGCTTCATAAAAACATCGCCTACACGATACTATAGCCGCCACAGGCTTGTCTCCGACCAACTGTGAATCCGAGAGCCAGGGTTACCGTCGGAAATCGACGTATGCGCACGCGCCCGTCGAAGTGATGGACCAGAAAACGTGATTCGTCGGATCATGCAACTTTCTTCCATTATTCTATCTTCCAATTCCGATGTTCATGGTCCCGTTGAAGGCGCTGCTGGCGATGGCGTACTGTCAGCTTAGTAACGTGCTTAGGTCGCCGGTTGCATGGTCCCATACGCAAAAGTGATCGCGGCACTGTGTGTTGAGAAACACTGTCTGGGTCGCAACTGTTGTAGCTGTTGGTGATTTCGGCTGTTGCAACTCTTCGGTCACGACGAATAATGTGTAACAATCTCCGCTGTCCTCTGGAATCAATGTGCCGCGGACGACACGCCGCTCACCGGAGAATTGTCGTTACGTTATCCATACACTACTTTAGGTACGTGCTCACAATGACTGCACGTGTACAGCCTACCAAATGCGCCGTTTCCGATGTCGAAGTTTCCAGTCGCCGAGCCATAACGATTTGACCTTTATCAAAGTCTGATAAATCTGCTGATTTTCCCATTAAGTCGCTAATCACGCTACATTTTGAAATACATTGCACGGTCGCTTTATATACTCCAAAATCAGCCACGCAGGCACCGTGGTTTTGTTTCTAGGCGAGCTCATTGTTTAAGATGGGGTTGGTCATAATGTAATGGCTCTTCGGTGTATATATATATATATATATATATATATATATAAACAATCAACAATCGTTAAGTTCTATTTTTTAATTTAATTTATAGTAGTCACAAATACACTCATGTCCAAAATTAAGGTTACAAGCATAAAATCTGTGAAAACTGATGAACTAGTCACTGTGTTGGCACGAAATTTGGCACAGGGGTATACTACAGTGGGAGAAAGAATATAGCAACATAACAATATGGAAAAGATTTTAATTGTGAATTAAGAAACAGGTTATATCAAAAAGTATTAAATCATGAATCAGATATAAAGCATTTATCTATTGAAAAGAGTGTGACCTACGTGCACTGCTATACAAGGCTCACAACGAGCTCTCATACTGTTTATGAAGGTGTCAATCAATGTTTGTGGCAACAAAGCCCTTCTCCCAAACGCGCAGCGTTTAACTCCTGGCGGGTCCTGGGAGGGGTGTTACGCTGAGTAACGGCTCTTCCTAGACTATCCCAAACATATTCAATAGGATTGAGATTCGGAGACCTCGAAGGTCAATTCATACGGTGAATATCGTTTTTTCAAGAAATCATCAAAAATGTGAGCTCTGTGTGGCTTCCCATTATCGTCCATAAACACGAAGTCCGGGACTACAGTACCCCGGAACAACCTCACATAGTCTTCAAGGACATCATCCCTATAGCGATGTGCGTTGAAGTACACACATCAAAGAAGTGCATTTCTGTAGAATTGCCCAACATTATGCCGCCTACACAAGGATTCCTTTGCCACCAAATCTGTCGATTTCTTTTACGCTGTTCAATGGATCTTCCTAGACGATCCCAAACATGTTCAATAGGATTGAGGTACGAAGACCTCGAGGGCAAATTCATACGTCGAATATCCTTTTCTTCAAGAAAGTCATCAACAATGTGAGTGTGTGGCTCCTCATTATCGTTCATAAACATGATTTTAACAATTTTTCATGTTTTTGCACGTAGCCATTCTTGTAAGAGCTGATTTAAAACAATAAAATCGTTAATGGCAGGTTAATGACGACCTATGACAGCTCAAAATTTAAAAACAAACAAATTGAGGGTTGAAGAAAAAAAAATATCATAACTTCCTTAATTCACAAGATATCAAATTTGCTTTAATTTATTATAAATCTTCTTAATATTATCTACAACTTGACAAGTTTTTGATAGGACCAACTCTTACCACAAAAAAAGTAAAACATATAAAAGGGGGGATGTAGAAGGAAATAAATCGCATCTCTGTGAATTCGACACTAAGTATCATTGGCGTGCTGAAATGTTTTGACAACACTCTGAGATACTGTATGTAGGGTTGCATTATTAAACGCGCGCGTGTCTCAATGGAAAATGTCAGAATGTTAAATATAGTGTGTGGTTCATTTAATGAAACAATTACCACACGGTTTAAATTTATTATATAAATCTTAATATTATCTATAATTTTTGTAGTAACAAGTTTTTAATAAGATGAACTCTACTGATGGATGATATTACTAAAAATATTCTCAAGGGATGAAAAAAATAATGGTTTAAGAAAACAATTACCATATTAACATGATTCTGATAGAACCAACTCTTACAGGAAAATGAAATTAAAAACTCTTGAAAAGCTGTCTGATAAAATTGTTAAACTGGGTTTATCTCTAATTTTGATCTCTAACTTTTTTTTTCATTTAACAATTTTTTTAGATTGCTAACTAACAAAACTAAAAACATTTTTTTATGAAAAGTATTAATAATGCATTCAAATAAAGTTTTGAAATTTATTAAAAGCTATACTTTCATATGAATTGTCCGCATGCTAGAAATCAACAAAAATCTCTGCACTTAGCAATCTTTTTTATTCTGACAATTCCAGTGTTTTAAACCGTAGTTCTTTGCATGTGCTATATGACCCTGCTTCGTGCTAAATTTCAAGGTTCTAAATCAACGGAAAGCACCCTGTATGCTTTAAGTTAAAATCTTTTAAATTTGGCACAAAGGAATGTCCTATGTGCATGCCAAGTAAAAAATTCGAAAATAATTCATTTATAATTGTATTTCGTTGAATTGAGTGACAATGTCGTGAATTTCCAAATTTGTGAATAACGCCAATGATTCCCGATTGGAAAATTCACGTTTTTAATCGACATAAAATTATAAATTAATGATTTTCAGAGTTTTTACTTTACATGTGCTCTAAGACATTCCTTCGTGTCAAATTTCGAGGTTTTAGGCGAACGGGAAGCACCCTATAGGTTTTGAAATTTAGATTATAAGATACTTCCAAGAATCTGACAAAGAATCTTGAAATTTAAACACAAAGGAAGGTCTTGTAATACATATGACGTCAAAAATATGATAATCATGAATTCTATGTCGATTTATTATCTGATAATCTCATGAATTTCCATAATCGGGATTAAATCTAAATTTCTCCATAAACGGATTTTTCTATGAGTTTTATTGAACGTGGTTTCTTACAAATTTTCTTTCATTGTTGTAACCATTGTTCTATCTCTCAAACTCTTGAAACTACATACTCATATCCGCCGGCGTCGACTTCTTGCCATGATTGGCGACAAATATAGGTCGTCATAAATAAATTCAGCTTGGCGATAACTCACTATTTTTTTTAAAATTCCCGTTCAAATTCAGCATTAACGAAAACTGGAAATCTTCTAGAACCGGGCTCCAAGCATTTTAGCTTCGTGTATTTGAATAAAATTAGCTGCATTTAAAAAAATGAATATGGAAGCTACCCTTTCCACCCGGTACAAAACGAAAGAACTTTTTATAAGTGTAACCTATCAGAAAGTGAGTGAAAAATCTATTATGAAAATCCATCTATACATACAAAAACCAAGTAAGTGAAATAAAACAGTTTAATTAAATTAATTACAGCTTTACGATTAAAAAAAATATATACAAGAAGCATTGTTGTGCAAGTAGGCAGTTCTTATTTTTTACATATTTGCCAAAAACTAAGTACTTACTATGTTCTAACCCTTAAATGCCGGGTATTGCTTTACGGCAACATACCCAATTTAGGCTCTAAAATATTATTAGAATAGTATTGAAGCTATAATGCCTAATGTTGCCAATAAAATACATTCTGGAAACATTATTAAATCGATTTTCAACATGTAGATGGCAACACTTCTACTGTTTAAGAATCAAGATAGATTTATTTTTTCAATTGTTGCTACTTCTTCTTTTTGTTTTGTTTGGAAGCTTGCGAAACACCCTATTTTGTTCTGCAGTGAGCAAGTAAAATTTATTTCTTATTACAGTTCCTAAAATTCTTGTGTGTTTAATATTATAGAATTTTATCAAGGAAAATTATTTTTTCAATTAGGATTTTTTTAAGTATTTTCCCCATGATTTATTTAAAAAATGAAAGCTGAAAAACATTATTACAATGATTTTTGAAAAATCAGGCATTTAAGGGTTAAGGTAATATGACATAACGGCACGGCACCATCAGGATGGGAGTCCTATCATACTTGTCTTCTTTTTCAAATATTTTCTGTATGTTAATTTATAAAATTAGCTGAAACTTTTCAAGAATTTCTTAGATATTTAAACCGATAGTCCACTACACCTAATTTGTAAGCGATCGGTTTTATATAAATATAATAATAATTTTTGAAGATAGGACGTTTTTCGGAGCCATTTATTCATGGAAATTGTGTTTTTCGGAAAATGCACTTAACGTTTTATTTCTAAAAATCGAAAAGAAATATGCACCATAAGTTCTAGAAACTCTCCAGAATTAGGTTTTTGTTCGCTTCTCAACCATTATTAAACAATTTTTTAAAAGCTCTTAGCTCAATTTACGGTTATTTAAGTATATTTCCTGTTTGTTAGTTTAAATTAAAACGGCCATAACTGCACTTCTAGCGATCATTCGTATAAAACAAATTGTTTTTATAGATAATTGTACGGTGTTTCAAATAAAATAAAACATACATATATGATTTTTTTCTAAAATTGGATACTTAAAAGTATTACGCATACGTAAATACAAGTAATAAATCAAGTATAAGTAAAACCTAGTATTAGGGTTATTTAAAGGTAATTGGGTGCTGCAAACTACTATAAACCGAGAAAATACTCAATATTGGATGTAATTTTCACATTTTCTAGTACCCATTTTTAGCAAAAAGTAAATCAAACTTTGCTTTGCGTTTGTTCATTTAGAAATAACCGATATCCAAAACTTAAATTTTCGATATTATATAACTCTAAATCGGTAGATTTAATCAAGAAATTCCCAACTAATGCAATTCGTTTAGGATTACCTTATCATTTCTAGAAAAGGGTAAAGTTCTAAGAATGTCTTAGTCTCTTTCAGAATAAATCTGGGAAAACTAGAAAGTAAGCTTATTCTTCCTAATTAAGCCAGTTCAGTGAACGGTGTGTTAGAGTATACGTTCCATTCATCACCCTTGTGCACTAATGCTTAACAGAGATATGAAAAGCTTTGTCTTTCTTTGTATACATCTATCTTCGGTACTCTGTTAAAATATCTTTTCAGATTCATTTATCAATATTCTAAACAAGCTATTAAATGATAACCATTTCTATGCTTATTCGAAATTAAATTGGTAATGTTGATATTACTAAAGGAAAGTTAATTAAGTTAATCACATTGCTCTAAATTGTATTTTTTTAATAATGTTTGAACTTTGTTAGTTAATTATTTTATTGTACTTTATGGTACAATATAAGTAATGAGAGACAGAGAAGCTATTCGGATATTTTACAAATGATTTAGACGAGCTTAACATGTAGAACGATAGAATTTCGTCTTCTCGGGAATAAAATTGTGACAGTATAAATTTATATCTCTCACTAAAGGTTTATATCGCCTGCAAGAAAAGTAACACAACTCCAAAAAATTCATTTTGTGTATTATTGCACTGATAGGTCTAACAGGAAAACCATCATACGTATAGTTATCCAAAACACAGTTAGGTTACGTTACAGGTCAATTTGCCACCACAAAAAGGGGGCGAATTGTGTATAGGGTTAAATTTACTCAATCCTCTAAATCTCTTCTACGTCTTCATTCTTAAGGGTTTTATGCTTTTATGCACGCTTTTACAGCTGCAAGCAGAGCTAAGTGCTTTAATCTTATGCTACAGTAAAAGCTTGCGAATCTTCTTTTTCCACTCCAGTGAAATGTTGTATTTTTGGGTTGATGCTTTCCTTGCGGGTGAACGATATATGGTAGGCAATTTTTCTATCCCAAATTCCATTTTGAACAATCGATTATGAAGATTATATTTTCCCGTTACCTAACGAGAATTGTTTTTAATCAAATACTTCAAAACGTAGTAATAGCCGTTATAATTTGTTATTTAAATCTAAGATAAGTAAATATTATTAATCTAAGTGCAGAGAAAGCGTGTAGCATTAATCATATGTTAGGACAGATTTTTTTTTTTCTTCTAGTTGTGACATTGCGGTAGTATAATTTATTATATGCCACCTGGCATATTTTTTTACTTACAAAATTGTACTTCTAAGCAAGCAAAGCACGTAAAATAATATTTATTTCCTTACTGAAAAGAATTATCTTTCATCAAATATTTAATAAAGTAGTAAAAGACGGGTTATTTCGATTTTTGAAAGGAGCGAAAAATAATATTATTAATGTAACAAAGTGAATAAAAAATGTATAGTATTGAGCAAATGGTAGGAGAAAATTATATTTTTTACGGTTGTAACATTATGACTGTATAAGTTATTATAAGCCAACCAATATTGTTTTATATTCGAATTTGCACTTTTGAATTTAATATTATTTTTTTTCCGAAGACAATAATCCTTAATCTAATGTTTGAAAATGTTGTGAAAGGAATGATATTTCAATATTTCAGATTTTAATAAGTATATCTGTTATACATCATTTCCTGGCCTTAGTTTAAAGTAACAAAGTCGGACTAGTTAATTGTGAAACTATTAGCGATTGGCACCTATGATGTTTCGCTATCTATCCGGCAATATGTGTATCTTATCCTTTTAAAATTGAAGTAGGTTTGGAGGATAAAAAAGCATCAATGGGGAATCTTGCATGGCCCTTGGTGAGGAATGATTCAGCAGCTATGGTGTGTGAGGGGGATCGAAAGAATGAGCCATATGTGAGAGCTAGGTCTGATGAATAGAATTTTATGGTGAAAAAAAATTCTATCCAAGTTCCAAAATGACGTTTTTCTTAAGCGCTGTGACATGCCGGCGGTGACGTGATAGCAGTCGGAGGCAAGTGTTAATAATATATATTTATAATAGTAATCCAGTCGTTTTCGAGTATTGCGGTCGCTGCCTTCATAAGGAATCCAGTGAACATCTTTCTGGATCTATGGCTTGCAATACTCGCTGCATGGGTAACTGATGGACATTGAGATTTTTACAAGGTCTCGCGTCGACGAAATCGTGTCCTCATCAAATAGCTCTTTAAATTGTATATTTTCATTTGCACGTAGTTTGCTGCCACTGGATTCATCTTACAAATTCAGCTTTGTGGCACTTTCCAAACCATTCCTTTACTGCGCTACAATGCTGTGCTTTCTATTTGCTTAAAAAATAGATGGTCTCGCAGTTTCGTCTATTTAAAACAGAAATAATTAGCAGTGTCGCCTTTTTTTACAGGAATCAATTCTTCCTGCAATAGGAACGTAAAAACATCATTAAAATTATTGTAACACTGAATAAAGCTAGGGATCCTATAGGCTGAATACTTATAAATCACACTAATAATTTAATTAATCTAAGCAAAATGAAAAAAATGAGTATAAGCGAAAACAAATTCCAAATACATATTCATAAAAAAGGGATCTTTGAAAAATATTTACGGTAAGGTCTTCAATTCCAAAACAAACATGCCAATTTAGAAGACTTTTTGAAAGTCAAATGCAATCAAGTCAATTACAACTATAAATGAAATATTCAGAAGCTATTTCAAAAAGAGCAAAAATATAATATTTATCATCTGTCACCGCGCGCATGATTTGTTGCAGAATTAACGCGAAAAGCACTTTGCTAGATGAAATTAGACAATGCTATTACAATAGACATTGCTTGGATTTATTTAATCAATTTTAGCAAACAAAAAAATTATCATAACAGATACAAAGCATTGCTCACATAATCAAAAAACACTTTTTAACGTGGGTTTGTAATTGTTGCTTGCTTAACCTGTAATGAAAAATTAAAAATAAAAACAGTAAATAAAAATATACTATTCAACTCCATACAATCAGGAGTTTATTTTATACCCAATGAAAAAATTAAGAAAGATGAAAAAAATTACATCTGTGCATCCACAGTACCGTAAATCAATTGAACTGCATTAAGATAAAAGTATAACCTATGTATTAAAAAGTTTAAATTCTAAGAATATTTAACAAAACACTGCTTCAGAGTAATATTCTTTATTTATATTTCTGCTAAAAATTCATTTGTGAAAATTATGGAATTTTATGCGCCAGATATTTCAAAAGAGCCTTATTCTTAACCCCTTAATTCTCGCTCCGGTCAATATCTCGGGCTGAGGTGTCGTTCGTTATTTCTCGTGCCCGTCATATTCTCGGGCTGGAGATTTAATTGCTGGAAAAAACTTTTGAAACCAGAAAAATTGTACTGGAATTTCCATTTGAAGTCTTTGAATATTAGCACTCCGGTTTCATTTGTACGATCTATAATTTGCCATAGATTTGTCATAGATTTGTAATAATTTTGTCATTTTGATATGGATTCTGATGAATCAAGCCTTTCAGATGATAACTGGAATATTAGCCCCTTCACTGTCGCTTAATATTTGAAAAAACCATCAAAAGTGTACCTATTTTTTTTTATTACAGAAATTGAATAATTATAAGGTTTCTAAATAAAATACGCAATTAGTTTATTTTTAAGGCGAAAAAACAATATTTTATAGCCATATTCATATTTGTATAAAAGTCATCATGCGAGAATTGTGTGTCTTAACCTCTTAAGCTCCGCCCCCGATAAATGTAGGCTACTATCTTTTAATTCAGATTGCTTGACTCCCACCAGTTTTTTTTTTTTTAAATAGTGTAAATGGCTTTATTTTCGCATCATTTTATCTGCCGTAAACTACGGTGGTGGGAATCAAACAATCTGAATAATGAAAAAAAGTAACCTACATTTATCGGAGGCGGAGCTTAAGAGGTTAAGATACATAATTCTCGCATGATGGCTTTTATACAAATATGAATATGGCTATAAAATATTGTTTTTTCGTCTTAAAAATAAACTAATTGCATATTTTATTTAGAAACATTATAATTATTCAATTTCTGTAATAAAAAAAAATAGGTACACTTTTGATGTTTTTTTCAAATATTAAGCGACCGTGAAGGGGTTAAATCAATCGAAAACCTTTTATGAACTATGGAAGCCTGTGAAACAGAAATAGTGCAAAATGCCCTAGTCAATCATACAAAAGTTATTATTATATTATACAAATTATCGTATGAAATAATAGTTAACAAAAAAGACTTCAAATAAAGTCATTAAAACTCCAAAAGATTTCGCGAAATATGATACATTTACCAAAATCGTTTAATAACCAAACAGCATCTGTATTTACTGTAATCTTTTCCCTTTCTCGGATTGAAATGTTTTTTTAGACCTCTTGTTTTGATCACAGGAATGCCATCGAAGAAGATTTCATAGAGAAGAAATTAAATTATCATTTAAAGAAAGTCTTGTATTAATTGATTTTACTAAACTTTAACTACAGTTAGAGTCTGATTAAATGAACTAAAAGCCCAAATTTTATTGAAACCCAGCGAAACTTTCTAGAAATTCCAAATTACTTGCAAAAGGATTTAAAGACTGTTGTGGAAATAACTTCTCCCTCACTTAAATTCCGAATAAAGTGTTCAACTGTACTTACTTAGTTGCTAATTTTTAAGTGCAGTTACGCATCAGGAAACACATATAGGTGGAAAATATTAAAAATTCTGAGCAAAATATATTCAATTTAGCAACATGATTAAACTTTTAAAGAAATATTTAAATTAACATTTGGTTTCTCATTTAAATTTTTAAAAAGCACATATTAATTTAGTTAATTTTTTAATAGACTTAACGGCAAAAGTTTCAGACATAAAATCTTAAAAATTTTTAATTAGGCCGTCAGCTACCAAAGGTGCGTTCACAAAGTTTTATGAAATGTGTACCAGTTATTATGGCCAAAGTCTTTATCTTTTATTTTTCCATCCGCTATTTCCAACTAATAATCGACCAACAAATTTCTGCTAGAAATATAAAACGACAATTAATGTATAGAAGTAGTAGTAGACAAAATAAGAAAAATCTGTACCAAATCTAGTACCAACCGGTGTAAAAACAAATTGGTATTTTAAGAGTTCAATAATCTAAGTAGCACATACGATTTTTAAAAGAATGAAAATAAGTCTGAACTCTTGAAAATTGATCACTTTATACTTTTCATTGAAATATATAATTTTTTCGCAATCACTTTGAAACTTGGAAACAACAAATAAGACAATAGATGGTTTGAAAATTTTCGTTTATAAATTGTTTAAATTAAAACATGTTGGTTATGTTTGCGTTTTATGCCCGATCGTTTAAAATAAGTTCTATAAACGCTTTTATTTTTCCTGTTGTATTCGGAAAAAAAGGATGTTTTATAAAGTACCAAAAAATTGTTTTCTTTAACAGCAAAGAAGCAATAAAAATTGCCAAAATTAAAAATTTTCCATTTCAATTCCAGTGTCGTTATTTTCAAGGCAGGTGAAAATTAGAATTTTTCTAACAATAACTAATAGTTCTTCTGGGAAAAGAAAACTAGCGCAAATGATTTTAGATAACGGAATAATGATCAGAGTTTTTTAATTATTTGATAATTTAATGGTGTCCATGTTTCATTTTTACTTTCTCTGGTGATTGCGTAAATCACCCTATTCTGATAGTTTGCAATAAAAACAGGACTGTTAATGTAGTAATCCCAATAAAAAAAGCACCACTCCCTAGTAACTGTGCCACAGGTCATCGTACAAAAAACGAGTCTGATATCAATCGTAATAACATATATACAATAATTACATACTTATATTTTTTGTAAGGAATCGTCTATTTATAAAAATGTTAGCAAACTATATTAATCTCTTTAAAAATATAATTTTTTAGCAAACTTTAAAAATTCCGATATTAACACCTAAATTTGACATCATATTGTGATTCTTCGGTAATTTTACCTGCGGACACCGAATCCGAAGTCTTTCGGTCAAGTAATTTAAGAATTATTCAGGGTTAAAAAATGGAACGCTAATGTTAAATTCATTTTTATTTCTTTTAAATCATATTGCAGTGAATATAGTTTTTTAAGCATGACGCCTAATCTGCTGGTAATATAATTATAGGTTAAAATTCTTATTTTTTTTTCAAAAAATAATTTTAAAATGTATATTATTTCTAAATGAATAAATATTCCTTTCTGCTATAAATTATTATTCATATATTTTATTTCATTTTAAGTATACAATTTATATGTATATATAGAATGTTATAAAAGTTTTTTTTTTAAATATTTATCTGAACAATTCTGCTATCAGACATATTAAACCTTATTTTTTTATATTAGTATTGAACTGTAAATTTTTACATGACATTTTTATCTCTAAATTTTGCTCACCAATTGTCAGTTTGTGTAATAAAATCCTTATAAGCAATAACTGAAATATTTGCTTCAAATTTATTTATTTATTTATAATTATAATTTAATTTTATAAAATTAATTATATCCTTGTTTCTCTTTGGTTTGACTTAAAATAGCATCATTAATATTTATGTTTTATTTATTATACCTAATGGTATAACTTTTCTTCTTTCTAAATATATAACTCTCAACAAAATCTAGAGTTATTTTTTAATATGTACTTCAAAAAACTTAAAAATTACAGATATGAAGCAATTTCTAGAATCTTTAAGAAATCAACATTGTCATTTCTTAAATACAGAGTATTGAAAAAAGAAGGGCCATATTATAAATTTCAAAATCTTCTTTCTAAACTAGAATAGAAAGTAAACGTTTGAATACAACAGAAACGGAAGTTCAAAGTTTTGTTTGCTTAGTTTTTAACTGTTCTATGTGACTTCTCTTTGTCACATGTTGCCCCCTAAAATCCATTTTTCTGTGCAATTTCAAAAAGGGAACGTTATACAGTTCTTTTCCTTCGCTGAGGCAAATGTAACAAGCAACGGTGATGTTACAGTACCACAACTTGATACATATGAGGTGCATTAGTGACTACAATGACGCTCAAAAATGTCTGGCGTCACATGCACTACTGCTTGCATGTTGACCTTGTGACCAAGGGGAGTCATACACACCAGCTATTAAAGTAGTCAGCTGGCTTGAATTTCCTTATGTACTGTATTCAAAATTTTCCTTCCTATTGTTGTTTACAATGGAGTTATTGTTATTCATATTCGGGTTATTATTTTTGAAACACCCTGTATTTTACGTTCATTGTAAAATAATTCAGGATTTTAAATTAGCAAAAGTTAAGTTCGTAAAATTGTAGAAAAGAGTATACAGCACTTTAATTCTGCCGTATGAAGATTATTCTGATTCCAACTAATAAGCAATTGCGCCTACTATGAAATGCTATGCATACTGTTTGTTTTTGGGAAGCAAAATCTTCCACTCTTTTGCACATGCGTCAGGTCTGCCTTAATTTTATCAAAATAGGAGTGAGCGGAGCTTGTTTAGCTGCGTTTGGCTGAGTGCCAATCTTAGTGACAACCTACAAATCAACGACGAATTAGAATTTCGGAAAATTACCCATCTCAGCGTACCACCCCTTTAAATAGTAGAATCGTCCCAGAGTGCTAGGCGCGGTTTTAAAAAACGAACAGTACATTGAGGTTTGAGGGTCGTCTCATATTAAAAATTCTACCAGGGTGGTTTTGTTTTCAAACTGTAGCACCCGTTTTTCACTTTTTACTTGAGTTCGTTGGAACAAATCAGCCCGAAAAAATATCTAGTTTGTAGATTTTCTTCTTAACTCTGCATACATAAAAGAACATGCGTTACGTGTTTACTCTTTTTAGATAAATAAAATTAACAACTTACAGTGAAAAGTACTGTTCTTATTTCAATTAATAACACAGGAAATTCGATACAAAACCTAAATGTAAAATAAATTGACTTATACAAAATATGTAAACAAATCTTCCGGTCGCTCAGTAAAACTTTCTTTTCTGTGCATGTAAATAATAGCAAGAGACAACCAACAACTTAGACCGTCGGAAAATAAATTTTTTCTATATCTCGAAAAATAATGATAGGAATAAACTGTAAAATCACATAACCATGCTTTTGGCGATGCAGATTCTTTTTATGTAAAAGTATAATAAACGTAGAAATTTATATATTATTTTAATATGAACTGTTTAATAATTTGTATAATTAAATGTATGTTTTTGAATAAAGATATACCCAGATTTTGTTTGGGTTCATTCGTTGTATATTATTAAAAATTAAACATCTCAGTAAGATGATTTTTTAGCAACTAATAAAGTAAAAACTTGGCTCGTTTCTAGTGCCCGAAAACACAGAAAAATCATAAAATTCAAAGTACCATAACTAGGAAAAAATTACCGGGAATAAAGGTGATTGTTTTCTTTTCTTCTTATTTGTTGGGCAAAATCTTTCTGAATATAAATTATAGGAAAAGGGGGTTTTAAAATGTTTAATTATTGTATTAATATGCATATAGCACTGTAAAACAAATGCCATTTCTAAGCGATATAATTTGTATAGTTTTTATGATTGGCAGTATGTTTATATCATGGGGGAGTATATTAAGAGATTATCCTCAAAACTTCTATTTTTAATCTCCCTGTATGAATTCGTAGCGCCTAAGTGCTTCCAAACAGCAAAAGAATTTATCTTTTATACTATTTACGAAGTCCTATCTTTTTCTAAGCGTAAATTTATGCCGCATTTTAACGTAACAAATTATTGTAGGCATATATCATGCCCGTAGAAATTTTTTTGGCAATACCAGCGCTAAATTTTCGTCGGTAACTCAGTTTTAAAGTTCCAGGTTGCATGTAATAATTGAGCTTGAGCATTTGTTGATCCTAAACTATTATCGTTCTTTATAATGTTTTTACAAAAATTTTACAAAATCTGGAACTTAAATGCTTGTTTTATTATATAGAATTACATCGATATCTATTGAAAATTTTGCTTTGATTTTAAGAATTAAAGAACACACAAAGTCTGTAAAACTCTGGCTAAATTTACAAATCGTCAGTAAAAGTTAAACCAAAAGGCCACATTTTTTTTTTCAACTTCGTGGTTTCTTTGTATATAAAGAAGTTCTGTACCTTATTCTTCTTTATACAGAGTAAACTGCCTTTGCAGTTACAATATTGTTACTAACTTAGTGTGAAAATTTTTAAAACTAGTGATCTTCAGCTGTTAAAGACAAGCATAATTACAAATTCTTCTTACAAAGAAAGAACGAACTAGCAAATACTTTTCGAAAAAATTTTGTACATTGTATCCATAGTAATCACGTGTGTAAAAATAAGCTGCTAAATATCAATATCAAAGTAGTAAAAATAAAAAAAAATACAGGATTTTTATCGCCAAATGTAAATCTATTAGGAGAGAAATAGAACAATACCGCCAACGTTACTGAACACGATTTCAATACAAATTCATGATAAAAGACACAAAGCCTTAACAGGCAATTCTGGCAGATGTATTAAAAGTTTATAAGAATTGGTAGTATAATTTAACTCTTCATTTATTTATTTCAAAAATATGTAATTTGTACATTTTACGGGTAATTTAATTTGAGTTACGAAGATATAAATCACGTTTACGCTTTCAGTTTACTCACTGTTTAAATGCTAACAATTCTTGATAGATGTAAGATTCAAACGATTGTTGTTTTAGCAGGATATCTCTAGTTTTAAACTTTTTCATACTAAATTAGTAATAATTTTGTAACTGTAAAAGCGATTTACTCTGTATAAAGTAGAATAAGGTACATAACTTTCTTATACAAAGAAAACATCAAAGTTGAAAGAAAATATGGACTTTTACTGACGATTTATAAATTTAGCTACAGTTTTACAGACTTTATTTCATTCTGAAGATCAAAGCAAAATATTCAATGGATCATCTGAAGGTCCTAAAATTTGAATTTGAGAATAAGTTTGTATGTAAAGTAAAAGATGTCAAGGGTTAGTGCATTCATCAGAGTTTGGATGATTTACCAAGATTTATCTCCATGTTACTAAAGACATAATGTTGTCCGAAGTCACAAAGGCAGAAAGACGTTAAAAATACATAGATTTTAAGAGATTATGAGTGTTATTTAAACAATTATAAAACAAACAAAAGAATCCTCTGACTTTACATTTAAATAAAAAATGTTTTTAGGCGAAGAAAATTGAAGTTTTGTTGGAGAGCAAATACCCTTTGCGATTCACAACACTACACTTATGACGCACCATACTTTCTCAATTACTGCATGAACATTATTTTATTGATTTTGACTTTATTTTATTTTTTAAATGTAGCATATTCATATTGAAAGTCATTATTTGCAATTTATGGTATACGAACAGTAAACAAACCAATGTATTCACTTAAAGGAACTGATTATTTAAAAAAAGACGCATAGTAGCATTGTAGCTCATTACCTATAATATCCTCCTTCCACAAGATAAAAAAGGCTACGAGCTGGCATTTAAAAAATATTTACTGAAATATTATTATTCGAATAACCCTTTTATTACCGACTAACGACTATATTCAGTAGTACCAGAATTATAATAAAAAAATTCTTTGTGCTAGATTTCTCTTTAAAATATCCTAGTATAAATGTATGACAGAGATTATTTTTGAAAATGCGGTACGAATAAAAATAATGGTCCACTGGAACGTATATGTCCCAACGTGTAGTCAAAGGCTTAAAACACTGTTGATAATGTATGTAGTAAGAGGTTTAAATTAATGAAAAATGCCAAACTAAAATAAAATTTCAGTTAAACTTATAATGAAATATTATGAAAAAAAATGTAAAACAAAAATTATTATGCAATGAAATTGCGTTCATGCGATAATCATTTAAGTCAAAATCACAAAAGGCTTTTATATTTACATTCTTTCAGTATTTTTTTTAATTCTTATTTTCTTTTTCAAAGTTAAGGAGGACGACCTTCTGTTGCATTCAACCCCGCTATACAGTCCTTTGTACCGCACTTCAGTTAGTCGGTCATAATACACAAGACTATTGCTTTTATGACAAAGCCATGATATTGCTGAGAGGTAATACACTAGAATTTGTATGCATTCTAAAAAAACCTGTTGCGTTACTATTCCATTAACCCCTCGAACTCTGGTACTGTTAGCGGATGTAAGTCACTAGCCACCAGTGTTGCCGTATCTGGCAGATTAATTTTTTTTTTTTTTAGAAATTTTGCATTCATACTACAAAATTTAATTGGCAATTTTCGTTTACTTTATTGTGAAAACCAATCATCTTATAAAGCAAAATTAAAAGTTAAAACTTTTTGGTGCAAATTCGGAATGTCTCATTAAAAATATCAGCCATATAGCAAGACCTACGCTGCGTACGTCATTGTTGGTAATAATCAAATTAGCATGACGTACGCTGCTTACGTCATAGAGCGTAAGAGGTTAAGGATCTGGGCCAACAGTGCCCAACCCTTTTTTTGAACATGTGCCCTGACGTCCAGTCAGATGGTCAGCCTAACGCGTGATCCTCGGTGTTTACTTCCCAAGCAAGCTTGGTACTCATTTTATTGATCCCGAAAGGATGAAAGGTTGATTGTATACATCTCACATTGATATAAACAAATGCAATTAATTGAATACATTTAAAAAAGCTATACATTCGAAAACTATTGCTAAAATTCCAACCATGGTTTCCATCTTGCTCTTTCAATGGAAGGGCAAATCTTGCGGATTGCCTCTTACATAACTTTCATGATGGGGAATGGAGAAAAATCACTAAAAATTCCAAAAGCTCGACGATTCTCCTTTATTTTTTCCAAAATAAAATCCCCACCCTCATAGTATAAAATTCACAAATAGGCGATAATTTGCAATTTCAGAAAACAGTGCGCAGTATTTAAATATTTATCGTCATTCCTGTTTTAGGTTAGCAGCTAATTTTAAAGATATGGCTACATTTAGACCTGTTCTTATAACGGTAAAAATTTGGATGAAATTCAGAAGTCTGTGTTGAAAGTCTTTCTTTGTTAGAATAGATTTTTACTTTTCTTTAACCTTGACCATGTTTTATTACACAAAATTTCATCAACTTTCAATAAATTTTCCTTTTACCAAAATTCAAAACGTACAAAACCGACGAAGCCTGAGTTAAGTTTATAAATCATAAATAAAAACTAACCTGTAAATTTCATATTCTTCTTGCGTTTTAAGATAAATTCTTTTCTGCACAAAGGAAACCACTTTTGCAGTTACAAAATTGCTACTAATTTAATAAAAATAATTGTGTATTAAAAATATAGTTAAACTATTTTTTCTTTCGACACGAAGAACTTTTTTGCTTCGTTGTTAAAAACAACTAATTACGAATTCTTCTTAGAAGAAATTTCCTTTTTTTTTTTTTTTTTTTTTTTACCTGCAGCATATCCTAAAGGAATAAGGGGAAACTTTGTATTATAATAAGTGAAACAGTTTGTTGATCAATGTACGATTTAAATTCATTCCATTAAATGGGACGAATTTAATAAGTAAATGAATTAATTTTATATTGAAATTTACAAAATTATAGGTAAAAAATACTGTAAAACTTTATATTCGGCATGGATTTTTAAATAAAAGCAAATTTCTTCATGAAAAAGAAATTAATTTTGAACACGGAGAAATTTTCTCCATTTTATATCGATAGTTTTAGTACTTTCTCGATAGATCTTCTTCTTTATCGGCAATTTTGATATGTTCTCGATGTATCTATTTCTTGAGCGATAGGTTTATTACCGCCTTCATATATGTGCACACTTATTCATAGTTTTGGCACCTCAAGAAGCTGCCTCAGTGTTACAGGTTTTCCTCTTTCTGATCGCTATATCTCAAGTTAACATAATGGAAAAACTTAATCAAGTGATTACTCATTAACTAATACGAATATCGAAAAACTGTTTTCGCCTATCAGAAAGAAGACGCCATATGCAGACGTAGTGAGTGCGTTTAAAAGTTATTTACCAACATTACAGCGTCTAGAATACCTAGTGTGGAAATATGCTATCCAAACAGTGCTAAAAATTTGTATCTCTTAAATGTGCGACAATACTGCTAAAATTCCAAGTGTCGATCGCAGCGACATCTGCGGGATTCCCGTATTACTAGTATTATATTGTATAGACTAGCAATTTCTTGCAGTTGTAGAAAATATCCTGCAGATGTCGCTGCGATCTGCATATTGCAGCAGTATCATTGCACATTTAAGGGATACAATATTTTAGCATTTTTTTTAAGTATTACAGGAATAGCCGATTTCCACACTGTGTATTCTAGTCGCTATACCTACATTTTAAGTATTTTTTTAAAACGCGATAAACTTTGAAATTTTACCTTGGACAAAATTTTCAAAATGTATCGTCTTCTTAAAGATACTTAAAATATACACTCATGTTTGTGAAAATTGCAACAAGATGAAGGAATGACGCGATTGAGCTAAAAATTTCAGAGAATACAAAGTATAGTGCGTTGCAAATGATTCCAATTTCAGAATCACCACCTATGCGTCGGCTGAGCAGCGTCCTCTGGACTGCTGCTGAAACCGTATAAATAGAGGGTTGTAGTGGGATGTTGAAATTTGTCTATTGTTATCTGCTAGTGGTAACGTCAGGTGAGACGTAACTATGCCTCGTCGACGAAAGAGGGCGGCATTTGAACAACTGACGGAGTTTGAACGGGGGAGAATCATCGGCCTTCGTGAAGAAGGGTTTTCCTATCGTGCAATAGCAGCTCGTGTGCAGCGTAACAGCAGCAGAGTGAACCAATTTTGGAAGCAGTGGACCGATGAGTATCGGACAACTCGGAAATATGGGAGTCAACCCCGAACGGTGACGTCAATGCGCGATGATAGACACATTGTTCGCATGGCGCTGACGAACCGTTCATGTTCATCTAGACAGTTGGCAAACATTGGACAACTGCTATAGGTATTTCAATGTCTGCTTCATCAATTCGTAGACGTCTGGTGTACCGTGGACTGTGTGCAAGAATTCCTTTATAGAGGACACCCCCCCCCCTCACGCAAAACCTTCGATGCCTGCGGCTGCAATGTGCTCATGAACATAGAAACTGGTATTCAGATTGGCAACAAATCGTTTATTCTGACGAATCGCGCTTTAATTTGTGATGCCATGGTGACCGCATTCGTGTTAGACGCTATGCCGGAGAACGCTATCTTCCGGAGTGTATTATCGAACGTAATAGTGGACGAACACCCAGAGTTAGGGTCTGCGGTGCGATTGGGAATCGCAGCTACTACTAATTGTAGGTAATCTGAACAGCAACAAGTACAGCACTGAACTCTTGAAGCCCGAAGTCGTTCCTTTTTTTCAAGGCATTCCTGAAGCTATCGTTCAACAGGAAAATGCCTGACCACATGTTCCAAGGAATGTTCAAGACTTCTTCTCAGCAGAACACATACAGCAAGGAATGTTCAAGACTTCTTCTCAGCAGAACACATACAGCTTCTTCCGTGGCCTGCGTATCCGCCGGATATGTCGCCTATTGAACATATGTAGGATTTCGCTGATCGGCGTCTCGCTAGTGATCATCATCGTACGGCTTCTACAGATGAACTTTGGGTACGCATACAAGGAATATGGAATGCTCTTCCCAGACAGACATTCAAAATCTGTTCGAGTCCATGCCACGTCGCATAGCAGGACTTATTGCAGAGCGTGGCTGCTACACCAAATACTGATTTCGGACACTTAATATTGGTTTTTCTTTGCTTTGAAAATGTAAACAGTTGTTTCTACCAATACCAGTCATTTGTGTGTTAAGTTTGACTTAATTCTGACGATCCCTTCAAGGTGTTGCAATTTTTACAATCATGAGTGTATAAGGAATTTTTTCTTTCTTTTTTAATACACTAAGTTTTCATCTAGCGTTTTTTTATGGTGAAAAACGTATACTTCAAGAGTTATATTAGGTAATGAATAAGAACCTAACTGAATTTCCCTAAATGTCAACATTGGATTTTGCGATCGGGGATGATCCCAAATCCTTAACATTTACTTATACAGGGTGTCCCCTCTCAACGGTGTCCAATGGCTAATTTCTAAACCGTTAGTCATAGACATATAGTTCAAATTACAAAAATGTTTTAAATGAGGTTAAAAAGTATTTTTAAAGCGATTTAGGTCAAGAAAAACATTTATTAAAAATTTACGAAATTTAAATTTTTATACGGTTCCCCGGTCCTATAAATGATATTTAGTAATCTTTTTCTATTTCTCTAACAAGTAAGACAAAAAAAAGTCCCATTCATCTAATACTAAAATTGAGCGAGTTATGAAACTTTCAATTTCATGACTTAAACCACTTTTCTGTAACGGAAAACAGATGAGTTGGACCAAGCTTTGAGGGGTCGTACAAGAAGTGCTTAAAGTATTAGAAAGGGCGTCCGCTCCAAATGATGTCCAATGGCTAATTCCTAAACCGTTGTAGACCGTCACAGACATATAGTTCCAATTACAAAAATGTTTTAAATAATGCAAAGAAGTAATTTTAAAGCGATTTAACTGAAGGTACTGCCCCCCTATAAGTATTACGGTAGTGTTAATTTTTAGTAATAAACTTTCAGATTGCTTAAAATAATTGGAAACGTGAGTTTAAAAAAATCAAATTTTGGGAAATCGCGTAAAACCTTTAAATGCGTCTATTGGTTTTCATTGAAAATTTGGAGATTATAGTGTTTGACTGGTACAGATTTACCAATAGAATAGATTGATAGAGAAACATGATTTTTTAAATTTCGGATAAGGCGAGTTTCGAAACTGACGTCCTCAATTGTATTTTGACATTTTTTTTTTTTTTTTTTTTTTTTTTTTTTGTAAGGAAATGAGTTTGTTTCTTCTGATGATTTTATTTTAAAAAGTTGTATTATTTTTATAAGCTTTTATTTAACTTACAACGTTCGTATGTATGTCTTCCTAGTTCAAAATTGTATTCCAATTTTAACTCACTTTCAAATATCTGATCGAGGTTAAATTTTACATAATTATGTAAATCCAATGACAATGTAATATTAACATGATTTTAGATGCGTACCATTTATATTTATTTTACAGGACCACACTAAAAATTTCGTATACATTACTGCCTACAAACAAAAATTTTAAAATCAAAATCAAAAACATTTATGTAAGGCATTGAGATGCATAATATCATTATTCCAAATGAATGTGCGTTGCATTTATATTTCTTATACAGTGCAGCACAAAAGAAGTCAGATACATAACGATGTATGAGAAGGGATTGCTTAACACTAGAACGTCCGGAAATTTTACTGAAGTTTCATAAAAATATTTGAGACCAAAATTTTTATTTAAAATTATTTGATTGATTTATTTAACGTAAATCTGCGTTGTTTAAATTTAACTTATTTTATGAAAGAATTTCTGGTTCCATAGGACATTTAAGCATATGGTCGGAGTCGGATCAACTCCTTCTGGGCGTGCTAGTGTTAAAAAATATTTTAATGATATTATGCTTTTTTCAAATTCAACTTTTTAGTTCTTCAAAGTAAATATAAAAACTTGATTGAAAAAAATATTTTAGAGACCAAATTCAAAATACAATTTCTACTTGCTAAACAAAAAATAAATATTAAATGGAGTGAAAATTTTTGCTGTTGGACAAGGAAAATGAGATAAATAACTTTATTTGCACAATAGATGTGACAAAACACTTGCGGCCTCAAATCATGCACATACAAATACTTTCTCAGGTTTAAAATGCATATTTTTTCCCCAACCATGTTTTGCCAATACGTAATCTGATTGGCCAGAGGTTTCGACGTCAAAGTGATTCATCTTGGCGGTATTTGTGCTTGGCGCAAACCATCAGAGGCAAATGTTTTCATGGCAAAAGTGATTTATTTTGAAACTTGCTTAGCAAGAGAATTAGCGAGAAGTACGACAAAAAAAATATAAATTCTTAAATGTTAAATGTTAAAATTTAATAGTTTAATATATGTTTTGATTTAACAATATGTTTTTCATAATTTTTAATTAAAAAATAATTTAATATTCTCAAACAATTTAAAAATATTAATATTTTTAAAGATTTAAATGTTTAACTTAATTTTTTTAACTGCTCTAATGAATATTTGCTGAGGGGAGAGACAGTGGAATTTTCAAAAGGAAAATGTAAAAATAATAAAAATTATTTTTTTTATCATTACTATAAAATGACAAATGGAACAGCCTTAAAAAAAGAAAAGTTTATTAAAAAGAGATAATGTGGGCGGTTATAAGGTGTCCGAGCTTTAATGGATAAATCTGTGCTCTATTAGAACAAAATATTAAAATATTGTAACAATTTTGTTATGTTTATTTAGATCATTGAAGTAATCGCAGAGGTATCATCATATAATTCAAATAATTGATGTTTATTGTAAAAGAACACAAAAGTGGTATGAGGATCATTTTCAAAAGGGACATATTAATTTCCTTAACATATTCAGAGTAACCATTCAAAAGTTATGTATAAAAATATACGCATACCAAAAAAAAAAAAAAAAAAACATTAAGATGGTACAAAAAAATACTTACAAATTGAGCTTTCTTGTGTCTGTGCTTGGGGCGGGAAGGAGGGGGGGAGATGTAACAAAATTTCTGTCATTTTTTTTACTTATATTTTTAGTACAAGTTGTATATTTTGCTTTACTATGTCAGAATGAACAAAAATCTCAAAATATAATTGTAATGTTAATTTTACTCTCAATGTTTAATGTTAAATTTCATATCTGACGATTATTTTTATTTCTAGTAAATTTGTGACTGACTCCTATTTTGCAGCAAAAAAGATACTCCAACTTTAAACATCTATTACTCGGTCAGTTTTAATAGCAGAGGAATGGGACTTTTTTGTCTTGTTTGTTAGTGCAATAGGATATTTTTAGTAAATATCACTTAAAGGACCGGGGGACCGTAAAAAAATTTAAATTTCGTAATTTTTTAATAAATGTTTTTCTTGACCCAAATCGCTTCAAAAATTCTTCTTTACCTCATTTAAAACATTTTTGCAATTGGAACTATATGTCTGTGACTAACGGTTTAGAAATTAGCCATTGGACACCGTTGAGAAAGGACACCCTGTATAACACCTTTTACGGTGGATTTTTTTTTTTCGGTATTTGAAGAATCTGCACTTGAAATTAGAAAGCACATACTGTAATTACCTAACTTCTGTACAACTTTAATTACCTAATCATTTGTCCTATCTGATTTTAAATCTAGAAATATATTTTACTATGTAAAAACAAATAGAAATTTTTTTCTATCCACATTAATTAGTGCATAAAGGAAAACTTAAGTATAAGTTTATATTTTAAGTTAAAATCAAAACACTTTTTCTTCAAAAAAAAAAAAAAAAAAAAAAAAAAAAAGAAAGAAAGAAAATAAAAAAAGAAAACTGTTTTGAACCAAAATGATTATTTTATTATTTTACTTTTTAACACTTTCTAGGATAATGGAAAAGCGTATATGAATTCATTTTGTCTGTCTGTCCGTCTTTCCGTGCTCCAACGCTCCTAAATCTTCTCGGATTGTCGTGTAATTTGTATGCGCTATTGAAGTTTACTATAGAATATTCGATATTGAAACTGAAGGGTAGAATTTATATTTCGTTTATATTTATAAGATCACACAAAATATTTCCGTTACATTATTATTAAAGGGAGAAATCGTTTCGATGAATTTTATTGATGTTATGATGTTGAAAGCATAGTAATATAGATATGCTTCACTGAGGTGGATTACTACCTGCAGAAGTATAGTACAGAATAAGTAGTCGTTTACAGCTATGCCCCAAAAAAATCCATTACGTTATGATTTATGGGAAAAAAATCGTTAAACTTAATGAAATTCGGAAAGTTCACTGTAGAACACTACAATATGTTTTTATGGAGTATGGAGTGTATAGCGTTCATTTACTGAGACGCACAAAATAATTCGAGTAAAGGACTGATTATGATCCATAATGCTGGGAATGCGTTTTATGTTGTGGTACGCATTTTTAAACTTATCTTTCAGCGTATTATGTGGCGTGTATAAGTTTTATAGATTATATACAGGGCTGGAAAATAGAATTCGCACACATTACTGGACATAGAGAGCAATTTCTGAAAATGAATTTTTACTGATTTATGTATTTTTTAAATTGCTTCTTTTGCTGTCTCATTTTATTTTACGAAATGATGAAATTTGTTAATACTATTCTGATATGTTGGAAAGTCTTTCATAATCTATGTTGGATACACATTTTTTCGTTCTTGTTTATTAATGTTTATTATTAAACACCAAGGATCCCGCATTAGGCTGACCATCTGACCGTGACATATGCTGTATAACACCTCGGGGAGCAGGGTCAAGAAAACAGGAATGGGCCCTGTAGGCCCTGCTCCTTCATGGATCTATACGCATAAGCTTAGTTTTTTTATTAATGTATCTGATACGTTTTCAATAGATCTGATTCTTAATCGATACTTCTGATACATTAACTTTATTTTCACATCACTTTTTATCGGACATACTTTTCGGATTCTTGTCCCCATAATTGATTTTAAATATTTTAATAAATTAGTCCTTACTGTAGAGTTAGCCTGCAAAGTTGAAAAAACCCTGAAATTATCGATAGATTTGATAACTTCTTCACCGCAAATAGATGCGTCTTAAATTCAGACAAATATATGTCTTAAATGTAATTAAGACACTTAAGTGTCAGACAAACTAAATACATAATGTGGATGTGTCTAAAATTACGTCATTTTGATATTTTCGGTGCAGCCAACGAACGCATACGTTTTAGACGTGTTTCCTTTTAACATCATACTCGTTATAATTTAAACTGAAATATTATTTTTACATCTAAGCTTTCTGCGTATATTTTAATTAACACTATTTCTACCTGTGTCAAAAGACACCTTTTAAAATATTTCGATTTATACTTTTTCTTACCCATCATAAGTAGTATATGATAAGTCTTGTAATCGTTTTAAAAATCGAATTTTTTTTTGAAGGATTTACACGTTTCAAACGCTGGATATTCCGAAAAACATATTTTTAGAAAAAGAAAATGCCGTCTGTGTGTCTGTAGACGCCCTATCTCCCGAACAATTTGAGATAGAGACTTGAAATTTGATGTGTACTTAGTATGTAAGAATGAGAAGAAGCCCCTTGAATTTCATTAACCTCCATTTTACGGAACTATATTTTTTGGACTCTCGAAATATTCGTTCCGATAAAAGGTATATACAATTTCTCGAAATTGTTTATTTTAAGGAGTGAATATAAAAGACAATTAAAAAAACATAACTTTTGCATCAAGGATGAAGTCGATCGGATAATTAGTTGCCGATATATTTGCAATCCTATTTTTCACACTCTTCGAATTTTCATGACCCTGTATTTCATTCAAATTTCAATTCAAAGATATATTTTAATTGGAAATGAGACGCTTAATCCGACGCAGTAAACTATTAGTTAATATGATTATCGTTTTATTATGGAGTTTATTATGGATTATTATAGAGTTATAAGGATGTTTCTTTTACGCAATTCAGTAATAGAGCATTTAAAGTTTATGACGTCATAAATCGCACACTGTAAAAAAAAATGGTAACGTTCCATGTAAAATCCAGGAACGTTTCGCCTTTTCTCAGGTTTTCAGAATAATTTAGCTCTTTCCTGTGAAATTCTGGTTTTCTTATCTGAAACGTTCCTGAACAAAAGTTGGAAACAGCAAAACGCTGCGGCCGCCATTTATTATTTTTTTGCTATAATCCGTTGCTCGCGCGCGAGTGTCGAAAAAGAATTCCTTAAATGAATGTAAAAAAATTCAATATGGAATGCAAATAAATCAATAGACGACATAATCCTTTACGTCTCTATTGTCAAGACAATTCAGATGAAAATACAATACCTCCGTGACATCGCTAAGAGATTATCTCTCGTACTTGTCTGCGGAATGTTTAAGGAGCAGACCGTGTAAAAAAATACACCTATTATTTGGATCTCCATTATCCAGGGACCATCAAACATGATTCTCACCGATTTTGATTAATTTAAAGTATGTTTTAGAGTTCTTATCTCTAATTATTCTTGTGAAAGGATTTCTTCAAATGGGACTTAGATTTTCAGAAATTAGATGCCGAGGTTTAGCATACGTTTCAAATACCCATTAGTTTGCAGCTCTCAACGTGTCTTTCGTGGTGTGGGCGCAGAAAGCTCGCACGCCACCCGTACGGCCCGAGTTCGATGCTACCTCTGGACTTTTTTTTTTCTTTTTTAATTAATTTTATATTTTAACAGTTTATTACAATTTGATTTAAATTTGATATATATTTGACACTTTGAATTGCTGCAAATTTGAATTTTTTTTTTATTTTCGGAAAAAATATACAATTACGTTTAGGTTTTTTTTTTTTTCATGAAAATTTATATGTATTTTATCTAACTAACATAATTACTAACGAAAATCCAAAATATTTTATGTCTAGATTTTTTTTCTAATTATTATTTACATTTATATATTTTTATATTTTAAGCAAAGTTCAGAAACAATATGTCATATATATATTTACTTTATTGAATTTTAACTGAAAATTTATTTTTTCGTGTAAATTATAAATAATAATTTTGATGTCAATTTCAAAATATTTTTTCATTCTAACAAATAATGATAATAAAGCGAAAATTGTCAACTGGAAATGTAAAAATCGTCTGCGGATCCCGCATGCTGTGAAATGTCAGTAATGTTTTGCTGTCAACAGAAATATTCCTGGTATTTCGCAGGAAACTTACTGGCATATCTGTAGAAAGTTTTTAACATATACAGTAAAGTTCCAGTCATTTTCAAGAAATGTTTCTTGGAAATAATGGGCAACTCAGCTGCCCATTTTTTCCCAGGAACATTGCGGAATTTTTTTTACAGTGCATATCCATGATGGGTAAGTATTACGGTGGCCCCACCGACTATTTCATCCTTTTTAATTTATTGAAGACTTTTTTTTATACTTATATAATAAAAAACTACGAGCAAAATAAACATAAATCAAAATTTTTAAACACCGGTAGAAATAGTATTAATAATTTATTTTGATTGACTTTTTTGCGGGAATTGAAAGCTTTGTGATTTTAATTCGTGTTACCCCACCGTATTAATTCGTATTAATTTTTATCTCGTCAAAGCTTGGTGCACAGATATTTTGTCCTGCGGATTATGTTTTCAAGATGGAAAACTTTCATTCTTCTACCATGTTTAGTTGGATATACCAAACAATTTTCTTATTGAAAAGATGCAAGACTTCTACTCTCTTATTTATTGTGACAATTTATAAGCATTCAAGATAAATTGAAGAATACCCTCTAACTAATTGTGACAGCGTTTCAAGTAAGTGTAATAAATTGGTTGGCATTTTGTATATATAGTACTACATAAAATAATACATGAAATGCATTTATTTTTTAATTTGTTTGGAAAAAAACTTGCGTGTACTAATGAATTTAACGTGCTGATCGATTGTATTTTAGAGGTCAACATGTTGAATTCCTTATAACATTATCTCTTGCGATTAAAAAAATATTTAATATTCATTTAATAGTATTTTTTTGTTTGAAATAAAAGACGTGTAAATCCCCCAATAGTGACTAAAAAAAATTATAGTTCTTTTCTAATGATCAAACATCTGTTGTGATCTAATTTTTATAATTTATAATTAGATGTACTATTTTCGAAGGAAAAATTTATACCCCCCCCCCCCACACACACACACAGACACACCCGTTATAAGTAAAAATTGTTTTGTAATAATAGAAGCTTGTTTTATAATTGTTAAATTTTTTTTTAAAAAAGAAGAAAATGATGAACATTTAAAATTTATTCATATTAGATTTATCTTTTTACTTTAGATGAATAATAAGGACTTACTATTTAAATTCTTACTATTAAAAATTCATTCTTTCACAACTTATTTTCATTGTATCTACCAATGTATTCAACTTAATATTATAATTTGTAACGTATCATTCAATCATTTTAATGAATGTATTTTTCATTTAAAATTGACATTAAAATTAATTCTAAAAAACTTGTCAAATTAAATTTCATATAAATCTACCATATGATTTGAAAGCAAATTATAATTGTATTGTATGTCCTATTTATGTCCCATAAACTATATACCAGGTGAGCCAAAAGTTCGTTAAAACTTTGAAAACTCATAATAAAGGAAGAAATTATGATAAAGGAGGGCGGTTTACAAGACAGGGCCCACAAGGTTTTTTCTTTAGCAGCAAAACAAATTTAGTTAAAAATTACATGTTGAGAGCGCTGACGACGCGAAACACAATGAACTGGACAAGAGTTGTGTTGTAGAATGTTCTGGAGGTCATGTTGAACATTTGTTATTGGACGAACAAATGAATGGAGCGTATTGTTGTCCTGTTCATTGTGTTTCGGTTCGTGATTACCCTCTACATGTGATTTTTTAACTTTTTTTTTTTTTTTTTTTTTTTTTTTTTTTTTTTTTTTTTTTTTTTTTGCTGGTAAGCAAAATCTGACGACCTAGTGAGCCTTTTCTTGCAAACCGCACTCTTTTATCATAATGTTTTTCCTTCTTTATGAGTTTCTAAAGTTTTAACGAACTTTTGACTCACCCGGTAAATGATTATGGTTGCGACAGGCATGGGGGAAGTTTCATGAGTAATTACAGGTATAACCCAGCATGCAAGTCTTTAGCCTTGCAGCCTGTCTCCAAATGGTTGTGTTCATTTTGTTTATAGTTTTGTTAGTAGGAATTTTCCATGGTTATTTTGTTAATTTTTCTCTGTTGTTAAGGAGTTTTGAGATTAGAAGTCTGGTATGTGGTTTTGGTATTATATATATATATATATATATATATATACATACATATATATTTAATCTTATCCTATTCTAAAAAGTATGAATTATAATCAATGCAATGGTAAACAGATTTAAAAAATGAGTTTTACTAAAATTGCCAAATTTACCAAATTTCAGCGCTCCTAAAATCTGGGGGGGGGGGGAGGGGGGAGGATGCTCAGTTTCCCCAGTCTTTAATTAGGCCCTGCTTCTGGAAAAAATTCAACCTTTATTTTAATAACCAAATATTTCTTACTTGTTAAAGAGGATTCAATGTAGTCAAACATGGCTGCCAATTGTGAACAAATGACAGATCAAAACTGACCGCAATTCAAAAGTTTCAAGGGTCTGAAACTCAGACGCAAAAAAGTGTCTGAAAAAATAAAACACTTTAAAGTGTCTCCTTTTTGAACCATCCCTTTCAGACACGTAAGTGTGTGAAATTCAGACATTTCAATTTACAGTGTTGATAAATGTTTCTTTAAACATAGTTTTGACATCTTAACTTTTGTAACTAGATTAATTTTCACAGTACCAATTTTTTACCATTTGATTCTAATCCTATTGAGTTAATTTATATACTGTAATAATGCGATCCTACATGCAAAACTTGACTTCAATCACATACAATCCGTACGTAGTACATATTAAGCAGGATTTGTACAGATCTTTAATTTGAATACCATTATTTTTGAGCAGTAAAATTTAGCTTTTTCAATGACAAAGAAATTCCTCCGTCTCAGTCGGAAAAATACGTTAATTTCTTTGAGTTTTTTTTTTTTTTTTTTTTTTTTGTAATTGCAAGAAACAGTCGTCGAAAAAAAAGTAAACACCCCCTGCTAACTCTGCAATAAATTATCGTAGAAGAAAATTACTGGTACTAATAGGTTGGAAATGAAGTCTAATTTTAAATGATGTATATAAAATTTGCTTAGGGGGCCATCTACATATGAAAATCAGACCAAACTTTGATTTTGTTTCAATGGCAACACCCGATTTGACAATATATGTTAAATCTTGTAAACTAGCTCAAACTATGCCTAGAAACAAAATTTCTAGTCATTTGAATGATAAGTTTCTGAATTATAAACAATCAAAATTTACAGCTGCTAATGTTAAATTACATTTTCATATTTTTATTAATATCTCCTGAAATTATTATCCTAATGTGATAATACTGTGTGTCGTTATAATACTAAAAAACCCAAACATAAATGCATTGAATTTTTACTTTTAAAAATTTTATAATAGGAATTAAGAATTTTGAAATTAATATTCGAAAAAAATATGAATTGAAACCTATAATTTTTTGATAGATTTATATTTATTATGTCTTGCTTTATGCGAATTCTCGATTTCAAATTTTCTTTCAAGTAGTTTTCCAGTTATGATTAAAAAAGTCAAAGTAATGGTTTAAGGGACCGTCCATGATGTGCAGAAAAGTATAATTTGAAAAAAAAATATGTGTTACTCATTTTATTGAAATATTTGGGCTAGCGATAGTCGAAACATATTAAACGAGCGAAATAGTCATATTGGCACATTAATAGAAGTGAAATAGTCATTCTATAGCATTTCAACAATCGAGTACTGGACTTCAATTTGGATACAGCCCCTAAAATATGCTCATTTTAAAATAATTAATTTCTCGGAAAGTGTCGACATTTTGTACAGATTGTCTTTTTATTATATCTAGAATTTTTATTGCTGCTAACATAGTAAAGAACATAAGATAAGCGTTGGATTTTTTTTATGTGTTCTTTATGATCGTAGAATAGAATTTGACTAGCTGTTTTATGTGAACAGTGTATGTATTTGATTTAACAGTTGAATTACTAGGCGGTACTTATAAGTACCGCCAGTACCCTCGGTGTTGGAGAATAACGTCTTGCTTTCTTTTCGTCTATATAGTTATCCATCGTTTTTATCTGCTTTATAATGTAATTACTAAATTGTAGTGTAATGTTTTTCCTGGTATTTCTTTTCTGTTTCCTTATTATTTTTTACAGGAAATCGAAAAAGTTGTGGCACCGGCTCTTTTTGTAAATTCATATGTTGCATATATGGAGATGCCAGAGAACATGTTGTCCCTGGATTATAGGCGTCGCATAACTAAAGGACTGCTAACAAGATCGAAACCTAACAAAAAAAGAGCTTTTTTTAATGCCATCAAATTTGAATTTTTACTAATTTTTCATGTGTAAAATAAAACTATGCCAAATTAATATTAGGTAGCTTTCATTACAAAAAGCTACCTATTGCAGCCATTCGGAGGAAAGCGATTTCAAAACATTTTGGTATATTTTCATCGATCATGACCCCCAGACCCCGAAACCACCCTCCGTTCAAAATTGACATATATATATATATATATATATATATATATCGTCTATGTCACACTGTAACTCTCGTATTTATGAACCGATTTGGATGTAATTCGATGTGTACATAGTACATACCAATGTCTCGACCGAGTTCGTTGGCCAGCTTCATTCGCCATTTTGTTTCATAATGGCGGCCATATAATTTTTCTTTAATTTAAAATTTAAAATGTGGTACCAAAAAATTCAAAATGGAAAGCATTTTTTTCTTATGTATTTGATCTTTATACAAAGATTCCGGAGCAGTTTTTGTTTCGTCTATATCTTAAACAAGTTGGAAATTGCTCGTCAAACGTAGCAAATGAGGTGCGTTCGTACTATAACTAGTTTTATAATTATTTTTTGCACCCCATATTGTACTGAATGTATATTTTTTTGCGCTTCATAAGTGCATAGTCTGTAACATCATTAAAATGCACTTACAATAATATTTTCCCCATTCCCCGTAATGTAACGGAAAAAATTGACTGTCCCTGTAATTAAACTATGCATTCGATTTTCATAAAATTTGAAATGGCTCGACAAAAGTTTGCAGCAATTATATATTTAAAATTTCAGACCATTCGGAAGGCTGTAAAATCATTAAAATGCATTTGCAATAATTTTTTCCCATTTGCCATAATGTAACGGAAACTTTTGGGTGTCCCTGTAATTAAACTATACATCCGATTTTCATAAAATTGGAAATGGCTCAACAAAATTTTGCAGCAATTATATATTAAAAATTTCAGACCATTCGGAAGGCTGTAAAATCATTAAAATGCATTTGCTATAATTTTTTCCCTTTGGCCGTAATGTAACGGAAAACTTTTGGGTGTCCCTGTAATTAAACTATACATCCGATTTTCATAAAATTGGAAATGGCTCGACAACATTTTGCAGCAATTATATATTAAAAATTTCAGACCATTCGGAAGTCTGTAACATCATTAAAATTCACTTGCAATATTTTTTCCCATTGGCCGTAATGTAAAGAAAAACTTTTGACTGTCCTGTAATTAAACTATACATCCGAGTTTCATAAAATTGGAAATGGCTCGACAAAATTTTGCAGCAATTATATATTAAAAATTTCAGATCATTCGGTCGGGTAGTTTTTGCTCTGTTATATGCGGACGGACAGACAGACGGACGGACAGACAGACGGACTGAACGACGACTATAGGTGCTACGTATTTATATAATTACGAACGCACCTAAAAATGGCTGAGTTATAGCATTTTGAATTTCTAGCGTGGCTGACATTTTGAAACGTCCTGAAATTTGTCACGCGATAAAAGGCGTATTTATGAACCGATTTGGATGTAACTTCGTTTATACATAGTACATACCAATGTCTCGACTGAGTTCGTTGGCCAACTTTATCCGCCATCTTGTTTAAAAATGGCGGACATTTAAATTTTTAAGAAAAATTTAAATTTGAAATGTGGTACCAAAAAATTGAAAATTGAAAACATATTTTTTTCTTATGTGTTTAACCTTGATAAGAAGATTCGGGAGCAGTTTATGTTTCGTCTATATCTTAAAAAATGGCTGAGTTATAGCATTTTGAATTTCTAGCATGGCTGACATTTTGAAACGTCCTGATTTTTGTCACGTGATAACGGGCGTATTTATGAACCGATTTGGATGTACCTTGGTGTGTACATAGTACATACAAATATCTCGACCGAGTTCGTTGTCCAGCTTCATCCGCCATCTTGTTTCAAAATGGCGGTCATTTAAAAAAATTTTAAAAAATTTAAATTTAAAATGAGATACCAAAAAATAAGAAAATGAAAAAGATTTTTTTCTTATGTGTTTGACCTCAATACAAAGATTCCGGAACAGTTTTTGTTTCGTCTATATCTAAAAAAATGGCTGAGTTATAGCATTTTGAATTTCTATTGTGGCTGACTTTTTAAAACGACCTGATTTTTGTCACGCGAAAACAGGCGTATTTATGAACCAATTTGGATGTAACTTGGTCTGTACATAGTACATACCAATATCTCGACCGAGTTCGTTGGCCAGCTTCATTCGCCATCTTGTTTCAAAAGGGTTGCCATTTAAAAAAAAAAATTAAATTTAAAATGAGGTATTAAAAAATTAGAAAATTAAAAAGATTTTTTTTTATGTTTTTGGCCTTGATACAAAGGTTCCGGAGCAGTTTGTGTTTCTGAAAATTTGTCATTTTGCTTATATCTTAAAAAATGGTTGAATTATCGCTCTTTGAATTTCTAGCATGGCTAACATTTTGAAACGATATTGTATTTGTCCCGCGATAAAACACGTATTCGCCTATTTCGATGTAAGTAAGCATGTGCATAGTATACATCTATATCTCGACCAAGGTCGCTGGCCAGCTTCATCAGCCATCTTGTTTCAAAATGGCGGCCATTAAATAAAAAAAAATTATATTAAAAGGGAGGTGCAAAAAAATTAGAAATTGAAAAAGGTTTCTTTCTTAAGTATTTGACCTTGATATAAGGATTCAGGAGCATTTTTTGTTTGTCTTTATCTTAAAAAATGGCTCAGATATAGCAATTTCAATATATAATGTGGGTGACATTTTGAAAAATCTGATTTCTTGCCTGCGACTGCACTCGTATATATCAATCGATTCCGATGTGAGTGAGCATGTGCACAGCAATTACTATGGTCTCGACCAAGTTCACTGGTTATCCTCATCCACCATGTTGTCTTAAAATGGCAGGCACTTTATGAAATCGCCGAATTTGGCAGCCAAATATAAGTTACTTTAAATAAAAGCAGCTTGGATAAATTTGACTATTTTCGCGAAATTCTCATTCATGATGATTTAGTATTGATGAAAATTAGTATTGATTCTCCTATATACGGTTTCCACTAAATTGAGCTTCGTGTGTTTGAATAATATAAGTTGGCTTTTTTAAAATAAGGAATATGAAAGCTACCTCTTCCTCCCGGCACTGGCCGGAAGGACTTTTTTTTTATTGTTAAGTTGCGAGTGTGTCTTCTTGTTATTTAGCGTTTTTAAGAGTTTAAATTTCATTTGAAATATCACGTGGGTTTTCTGTTACGAGAATATTTTAGGCAAATTGTCCTGATGGTACTTTAAAGTACCACTTTAATTAATTACCTCTAACGAATTAAATTTCTCACGGTTGAGTATTTTTTTTGTGTGTGTATATCCTTTAATTTTATTGTAGTACCTGAAAAAATAAATACATGAAAAAAATTGCAGTAGATCATAATGCAGTAGATAAAAGGTTAATCAAAACATGATTTTTTTCTGTTCATTGTTTTTACAAAATCAAAAGTAGTGTCACTTACACGACTGCAATTCGCAAAAAAAAAAAATGTCCGAAATATCATTAAAACTCAACACTTACAGTTTGAAAGATGGTACTTTCTAGAAATCATATAGATAATTTGTTAGGTTTGCCAGCTAAGAGTGAGTCCCAGGACTTTTCACTCCATATAGTATATCTATATATATATCTTTATTTATATATTGATATAGATATAAACGAAGTGATTGCAGTAGGTAGAATTCTAAAAAATCCCCCTAAAATTTTGAGATTAAAGGAAACGAAGATTACTACACTGTAAAAAAAAATCTGTGAAGTTACTAAAGTTTTTCTTGGAAACTGGGATTCCTAGAACTTTTCATGTAACGGCAACAACAAAATTTCATGTAACAGACACACTTTTGTGCCGAAAATCAAAAAATCTGTAAGGTTACTAAGAATTTTTTTGGAAACTGGGATTCCAAGAACTTTTCATGTAACTGCAGCCAGGGTTACAAATAAAAGTTTAGTAAGATTACTGAAATTTTAGCAGATTCATTTGTAAAGTTACAGATTTTTGTAGCTTTACAAAAACTAGTTTTGTAGATTTGCAGCTTTTTTCGTACAGTTACAGGTGAAAGTTTAGTAAGCATGTAACTTTACATCTGTAGAACTACAGATTTTTTTTACAGTGTATACGGGTATTAAATCGTAAAAGCTGGACAAACCCAGATTCTATTGTTTCGGAGTTTTATTGTTTTTTCACACACATCATTTACGCTAATAAAAATTATCTTTAATCTTGCATCAAAAACATTTTCTTTACTACTGACATTTAGAGTTTTCTTTTTGTTTGTTTGCTAAAAATCACAGTAAGTTATGAAAAAAATAATAACAGTTTAAATGATTTTATAAATTAACCTTCTTTTATCTATTTTAGAACTAGAAAATCTTTTATTATCTAAAAATAAATAAAATATTTTCCTTTAGAATATTTTATCTTCTAAATCTATTTCATTTAATTTCATCTATTTCATTAATTTAGTAGCAAATTTAGTTTTTATTACTTAATGTTATGACTTTAGTTGCTATCTATGACAGAGCAATTTGCCAATAAATCGTAAATTATTCAGATTCTCTGAATAAAAAAAATATTTTTTTCCCTTTTCAGTAATGTAACCATTTTTTTACAATGAAAATACTTTTTTAACATTACAGAACATTAATTATAGAATCGATAAGAAGGAATTATAAACTTTTTTTTCGTATTTTTCGGCATTCACTTATATCATTTACGCTAATAAAAATTATGTTTTATCTCCCATAACAACATTTTTTTTATTACTGACATTAGATTTTTTTTTTCTTTTAAAATTTTCGTTCGCTGAGAATCACAGAAACTGAATAAAAATAAAATAATAATTTTCTCATCCGGGATTCAGCAGCTGATGGCGCTATTAAATAATACGCAATAAACTTTAATTTTTATTTATTTATTTATTCACAGAACTTATTAAAGTAACTAAATAAACAGCCTAAATGATTCCTATTCTGAATACTTCTGATCCTAGTAGTACTCAACGTAAAATCGCTTTGAAAGGTAAATGAAACTGATATATCCAGACTTTAAACGTTTTTAAAACGTTATGTGCATCTTGTGGTGTTATTCTAAGACATGACATTATCTGCATGGAGTGGTTGATAAGCGAATAAAATAATTTACATTCGCAATATTTTATTATTTGCGCTTCCATTCTTAAGACTCTCGTAAAGTATTTCATTATTTCAGAAAATAAAACCTTTCATTTTTGACACATTTTAATTTATGTTTATTACATATTAACAAACCCCGCGAATTTGCTCGCGTATTAGTTGAAATATGCTATGTGATATTTATATGTCTAATTTTTATTAATAAAAATTATACTTTTAGGAATAAATCAAAAATTATTGATTAAAACACCGTTTGACTAAACTTCATTATTACACTGCATTAGGCAGAAATGAGACTTAAATTAATAAAAAGAACTAAAACTAAATAGAAGGTAATTTAGAAAATACTTTGAAACTTTTAAGCTAAATTGATACGCCCATTTAAGTATTCATTTGAATTTTTTTAGAAACCGTTTTTTACATCTTAAAATTAATCATCATGTCAAATTCCAAGCTTCTTGTCTAACAGTGTCACAGAAATCGCAATTTAAAATTTTTTTGCTCCTGCTATCCTCTGGTGGTAGTGTCACAGACATAGAATATAGCTTATGTTTGAGCAGGTTCTATCACCAACAATTTGTCAACATTATATTTTTTAATCGATTTAGTATTTGATAAGATTGCATAATAATTGTAATTTAGAACGTTTTTAGAACGCTTTTGGCTCACTTCACCCTTTTAAATTTGGAATTTTAATTCTATGGTTTTAGAAAGCATTTGCATCTTGTAAGTAATTACCATGCAAAATTTCAAAATGTTAGACCCCTCAAAAAGCGCAAATTAGAACATGTTTAGCTCTTGCAACTTCCAGATGGTAGTGTCAACAACATAAAATATAGCCTGTGTTGGCGTAGGGACTGTCATCATCAATTTGCAACCATTACTTTTGAAATCGGTTTGATATTTCCTGGGATTATGTAGAAATTGCAATTTAGAACGTTTTTTGAACGCTTTTTGCGCTATTTCACCCCTTTTAAATTCCTAATTTTTTAGAAACTGTTCTTAAAGATCATTTATATCTAATAAATATTCACTATGCCTAATTTCAAGTTTCTAGCCCCTACCATCGACTATTTTTGTGACCTGCCGGTCACAAAAATCGAAATTTAGAACGGTTTTTCCTTCTGCAACACCCAGGTGGTGCTGACACCGACATGAAATAGCGTCTATGTTAGAACAGAGGCTGTCAGCATCAATTTCCTACCATTACTTTTGAAATCAGTTTGATTCATTCTGAGATTGCTCGCAAATCGACATTTAGAACGATTTTAGAATGCTTTTCGTGCATTTTCACCCCTTTTAAATTTCAAATTTTTAAAGAAATTTTCTTATAATCATTTATATCTAATAAATATATACTATGCCAAATTTCATGAATATCGGTCCTTTCATAACACAAAAATCGCATTTTTAGCATAAATCGCACCTGCACCCTCTTTGGGGTAGTGGAAACATAAAATATAGCCTATCTTGGAGCAAAAGCTGTCACCATCATTTTTACACCATTATGTTTAAGATCGGTTCAGTACGTCCTGAGATTGCATAGAAATCGCAATTTAGAACTTTTTTACAACGCTTTTCGCGCATTTTCACCCTTTTTAAATTTTGAATTTTTTAGGAATTGTTCTTAGAGATCATTGATATCTTATAAGTAACTACCATTCCAAATTTCATGATTCTAGGGCCTTCCATAACACAAAAACCGCAATTTAGAACGTTTTTTGCTCCTGCAATTCCAGGTGGTAGTGACACAAATATAAAATAGAATCTATGTTAGAGCAAGGGCTGTCACCGTAACTTATAACCATTACTTTTTAAATCAATTTCATACTTCGTAAGAACGTTTTTTACAACGCTCTTCGCGCATTATCACCCCTTTTAAATTTCGCATTTTTTAAGAAATGTTCTTAGATATCTTTTATATCTTATGAGTAACTACCATTCCAAATTTTAAGTTTCTAGGCCCTTCAGTGCCACAAAAATCGCATTTTTAGAACGTTTTTTGCTCCTACACTCCCTTTGGTGTAGTGGTATCGACTTAAGATACAGACTATATAAAGAGTTAATTGTTGAACTATTCGATTTTCTAACCTTTTCTGTTTTTTCAAGTTCACTCAAATCATTTATGTTAATAAAAAGTAAGTTTTATCTAAAGCAAAAACCTTTCATTATGTCAGATATTTAATGCTTCATTTTTCAACTAGTCCACTTGAAAATAACATGTTAAATAATTCAATAAGAGGAGAAACACGAGGCTAATGGGAAAAATGGATTTTTTCATAACATAAATCAGTTAAATGTTCAGATTTCTTTTCAATAGATAGCAATATCTGCATTACACAATGTTGAGTATTTTTTTTCCATTAGCTATTTACAAAGCAAACAGCAAGACATTGCTAAGCCTTATAGAGGAATTTATATGTTTAATAAATACTTTTTTAAAGTATTAACGTTGTTTTAAAAAATATTACTTGTTATTATGAAACTTTAAATCGAAACTATTAATTTACAATCATTATCTTGTGTTTGTAATAAACCGTTATTTTACAATAAGACTAAATGCAGTTTACAATGGCAGGGGTACTAATGGGATATTTCAGGTTGTGGTCTAATGAAACATGTTCCATTAGAATCCAAAGTGATTGTGTATAAAAGTTGACTTGTTTTAGCATTCATGTTAAATAATACAATTTGTGCACTCTCAAAAAAGAAATCTGTGATTTTGGAGATTTCTTTCCGTTGTTTTTTTGTTAAAACTCGGAACTTTCTGCTTTAAATTTTCCATTTTCCGCAAAAGTACAGAAAAGTCACCAATGTAAAGTAAAAAAAAATCCCTGCCGGCCCGGCCTACAGGCAGAGGTAGATTTCGAAGTTAAGTATACTAATTTCACCAACAAAAACTAAATCATGATTAGATATAGATCCACTTTAACAGTTTTATCTGTCTGCTTTTGACGAGTTTTTATTTCCTTTTTATAAAATAGCTGGTTTTATACGAGAATCATGTTAAGGCGATATTAAAAATATGTTTTTCCATACTCAACAATTCGAAATTTTCTGGCACATTTTCAGATTAATTTTTAATTAAAAAAAAATATGAAACATGCTGACGTGATTTTTTAAAAGATTTATAAGCGACCTGTGTTTTTATTTTTCTTTCAAATAATTAAAACTTGATTAATAAACAATTATTTTCTCAGTAGGGCAATATTTTTCGTTTCTAACACAATCGCTTCGGAAAATTCTGTTCAAAATGCCCACTTTGACATCATTTTTTGAAATATATTCTGCCTCTATCAAAAAATCAATCATTACTGTACATTATATAGTTTCTGAATAAGAAAATCTAGCAATTGGATGCGTTTGAGAGCAAAAATGAATTTAAAAATGAGTAAGAAAATAGACAGTTTGGATTTGAATGCACCCTTAATAAGATGATTTTTTTCGTCAACCGCTATGTATTTTTAATTTGTTTTTGCTTTAAGAATTGGACCTATCAAAAACTTGTCTATATAAATGTTGAAGACAATATTAAGAAGATATATGATAAATTCATGGAGATTTTATATCTTGTGAATTGACGGAGTTATGAAAATTTTTCTTCTTCAACCCCCCTTTTTTGTTTTCGTTTTTTTTTCTTGCAGTACGAATTGGTCCTATAAAAAACTTGTGAATATAAAACTTGTAGATATTATTAAGGAGATTTATAATAAAATTAATTGGATTTGATATATTGAGAACTGACGAAGTTAGGAATTTTTTCTCAACAAAAACCCTATTTTTTGCGCCCCTTGAGTCCATTTTTAATTTTATCAAAAATCTGTGATACATAAATTTTTGGTCCTATTTTTAGAAGTAATAAAAACTTTAAACTGATTTGATATGTGCAAAAATTAAGAATTTATGGGGTTTTTTCGGTTTTCACAAAACCGCTCCCTATTTCCATCCCCTTTGTCCGCTTTTGCCCATTAACGAACTTGACCGAGATTTTATGTCCCTTGATTTTATGTATCAGTTTGGAAGAGATTTGTGCAGAATTGTGGAAGTTATCGTGTCCAGAAGAAAGTGCTAACACAATTGCTTCGGGAAATTCCGTTCAAAATGCCCACTTTGACATAATTTTTTGAAATATATTCTGCCTCTATCAAAAATCGATCATTGCGGTACATTATATAGTTTCTGAATAAGCGAATATACCAATTAAATGCGTTTGAGAGCAAAAATGAATTTAAAAATGAGTCAGAAAATAAGCAGTTTGGATTTGAGTGCATCCTTAAAGCAATGATTTTTCCAACACAATCCGCTTCGGAAAATTCGGTTCAAAATGCCCACTTTAACAGCATTTTTTTAAGTATATTCTGCCTCTATCAAAAATCGACCATTACGGTACATTATATAGTTTCTGAGTAAGAAAACGTACCAATTGGAAGCCTTTGAGAGCAAAAATAAATTTTAAAATGAGTCAGAAAATAATCAGTTTAGATTTGAATACACCCTTACTTAGATGATTTTTTTCTTCAACCGCTATGTATTTTTAATTTGTTTTTGCTGTAAGAATTGGTCCTATCCAAAACTTGTCTATATAGATGTTGTAGACAATATTAAGAAGATATATGATAAATTCATGGGGATTTTATATCTTTTGAATTGACGGAGTAATGGATTTTTTACTTCTTCAAACCCCCTTTTTGTTTTCGTTTTTAATTTTTTTGCGGTACGAATTTGTCCTATCAAAAACTTGTGATTATGAAAGTTGTAGATTATATTAAGGAGATTTATAATAAAATTAATTGGAATTGATATCTTGAGAATTGACGAAGTTATGAATTTTTTTCTCCCCAAAACCCTATTTTTTGCGCCCCTTGAGCCCATTTTTAACTTTATCAAAAATCTGTGATACATAAAATTTTGGCCCTATTTTTAGAAGTAATAAAATCTTTAAACTGATTTGATATGTACAAAAATTAAGAAGTTATGGGGTGTTTTCGGTGTTCACAAAACCCCTCCCTATTTCCATCCCCTTGGTCCGATTTTCCCCATTAACGAACTTGACCGAGATTTTATGCCCTTTGATTTTATGTATCAGTTTGGAAGAGATTGGTGCAGAATTACGAAAGTTATCGTGTCCAGAAAAAAGTGATATATATAGATAGATAGATAGATACATAGATAGATAGATAGATAGATAGATAAAGTTTTTTACTGATGGTGGTGTTGTGTTCTAGGAGTCATGATCGGTGTAGATCTGCAAAAATTTTTCAGAAATTCCAACATAGGAACGATCCCAATAGGTAGTATTTCATACGAAATCTACCTAATTACCCAAAATTCTGCGATCTAAATCTGCATTTTCGTCATATCACAAGGATGTTTTTGTAACTGTGCTGCGTTTTATATTTTCGTATTAGAAACGGGGATATGTTCTTTTTCCTTCAAAATACGAAAAATTCTGGAACAAAAGCTATAAATTTTTTGAAAATTTCTGGTTAAAATACGAAAATTTCTTGAAATAAATGAAAAAAATACATAGTAATCACAGGGGTCTTCCGTCAACTTGCTGCCTGTATGTTTTAAATATTTGAAGAATTTGTCTTTGAGAGTGTGTACAAAAACTTACTGTGATTTATTATTTTATTTCTGTTAAAATAATACCAGTTTAGCAAAGCAGCATTAAATAAAAGCGTGATACGGTAATAAAGACTCCAATCAATTTTCCTTTAGTAAGTTACACAAAATGAGAAAGGAAATTTAATTTCTAAAGATTTTGACATTGATTTACTAGGTTGAGCAAAACGTTCTGGGAAATTTGTGAAAGTTGCGTTGTTGTGCGCAAATTAACAACAAAAGCAACAAGGACTGTACTTTAAAGTAGGGGCCATCACAGTCCACGACTTTCTGCCACCGTTCTGCCAGATTCCGGATTTGCTGGCTAAGTTTGTCGCCGTTACCAGCACCTTCATTCTCATTAATTTCACCGGCGGCTTTCAGAATCGTTTGGCCTTTTCTCTAATAATACCGAGTCAACACACGCAAATCATACTGTTTAATAGGCATTTTGGAGCCAAAGTTCCTGAACTCCTATAAATATACCACTACACTGTAAAAAAAAAGATCTGTAGTTCTACAGATGTAAAGTTACATGCTTAATAAACTTTCATCTGTAACTGTACAAAAAAATCTGCAAATCTACAAAACTAGTTTTTGTAAAGCTACAGAAATCTGTAACTGTACAAATGAATCTGCTAAAATTACAGTAATCTTACTAAAATTTTATCTGTAACCTGGGTTGCAGTTACATGAAAAGTTCTAGGCATCCCAGTTTCCTAAAAAATTTCTAGTAACCTTACAGATTTTTTGATTTTCGGCGCGAAAGTGCGTCTGTTACAGGAATTTTTGTTGTTGCCGTTACATAAAAAGTTTTAGGAATCCCAGTTTCCTTGAAAAACTTTAGTAACTTTACAGATTTTTTTTTTACAGTGTAGTACTCCTATATACGATACAAATTCTGGTAACTATTAAATTAAAAATTTCCCAGAACTTTTTGCTCAACCTAATATATATATAACTTATATATATGAATATTTCTTATATATATAACTCTTGGATTCACCTATTTTGACACATTTATGTTCGTTTAAATAATGTAGGTCCACTTTTGAAATGATTACGAGCTTAAAAAAACTATGAAATCAAAACCAATTTAACCTCTTTCTTGTGGCGAACAATTCAATTGCTCCATATTTGGAATTCCCGAATAGACTTTGAAAAAGGAGAAATATTTAGTGTCTCTATTACGTAAGTTCGTTTTTCTTTTGAAAATGTGTAGTGTAATTTAATTTACGATTTTTACAATAAATGGTAATGGTTCTCCAAAATATAATTAGAATTCCTTATTTTTTCTCATATATGTGAAAATAATAAATATAGTAGTTATTTCGTTTAAAATTTATTGTTTTGCTTTTTTTTTTTTTGGCAAAAAACCTATTATTTCTAACTTTTTGATCGTTATAATGCACAAAATAATTTTTTTTCATGTTTCACACAATTTCCTGCATGTAAGACGGCTGGATACGTGTACGTGGCCACTACTGGTCATCACACGAGGTCCAGAAAGAGCCGCCACGGCGTCCACAAGGGACCCCGCTTTGACCCTTATCCGATTTTTAAATACAAACTGACGTCCGAACATCACGAAAGAACCCGGCTCAATAAAACTTTAAAGAGGGGTCGGAACAGGCTCGAACAGATGCAGGGACTCCGTCACATCCTCGACTCCTAAACGCGGGACACCTCACAGGAAGTGCCTGTGCTCAGAGACTAGCAAGGGGGACTAAACACCGGCTAGCATTACCGCCAGCCGAAACTGAGGATCCCTTATAAAGGCTACCTTTCCGATTTCAGCCAGCGGATGAAGGTTAGTAGATAGACAAAACAAAAGGAAAGTTAGTATCCCATAGCTCCCACGGCCGCCTAGCTCAACACGAAGGGCTAGCTCAAAACCCAACTGAGGTGAAACCAGGCAACACGCCGAAGCCATACGACAAGAAGGAAAGAATGAAAGAAACATAAACACGTTGCCAGTCACCGGACCAACTCACACCACAGGTGAGCTAGGGCGGAGGGGTGCACTTCCACCAAGACCCTGTGAGTTGCAGTAAGGTCAACATCAACTGGTAATGTAAGACAAAACTAAACGTAACCAGCCAACGGACCAGGAACGCGCACAGGGGACGAACCCGCACGGCACGCGGACCCAGTCAATATCGGCCGGTGAAATTATCCGAGATCACCCGAATTAATCCCAGAAAGCGCCACCTGCCAATAGACCAAGAACACGAAAAGGGGACGAACCCACACGGCCAGCCCACCCAGTCCGCCCGCCATCGAAACGATCCAAGACCACCCGAAGGGATACCAGAAAACAATACTTACACCAAAGTTCGAAACCCCTTCGGATCCAAGAACATCGTGTCCACCGAGGGACTCTCCCACTCCTGAATCAGCAGCTGGGCTCGAAAACGTGTTAGTAGATAGACACAAAAAACCGGAAAGTTAAATCTATAACCCACCGGACCGCCTTGAAAAAGGTAGTAACCATCCACCACCGGATGGGGTGCGAAGGATATTCCTCCAACGCTTATTTACAAGGTGGCTTCATAGCTCAACATCGGGCTATAGACTAGAAAAAAAAAGCAAAAGGTTTTCGGAACCCAAACGGATCCAAGAGCGCTGAGGAGGTAGTCTCCCAATTTTTTATAAGATTTTACCTGTCTAAATATGCAACAAAAATTTCAAGACAGAATAGATGAGTTATTTTTGTAAAAAAAAAAATTCTTTGTGACAAATGTTAGTATTAAAGTTTTAATAAAATATTTTATATTTCGAATTCTTCACAAAATTAGGATATATAAGTTTCTTAAAAATGCTTTTTACTCTCCAAAAACTGGATTCTATGCAATGTGTGAAACTAAAATTAAATGATTTCGTATTAGTAAAATTTGTTATTAAGCGAACGGCAAAAAATTTTAAAGTGATGTTGATTAATTAATTTACAAGACAAAGAATTGCATGTCAATTTTTTATTTAAAAAAATAAAATGAGAGAGAGAGAGATTCCTTTAAATTTTTGTATCTAGATGATGTAGACAGGTTTGTGTGACTTTGGTGATATTAAAACTGTTTAAATGACATTAGACAATGCATGTGTCACATTACGAAGAGCATATTTTGTTATATTTTCTGATAATATTTCATCACGTAACGTAGGATAGATTTTGTTGCTGTTGAAATTTTTGCCATTTGAGCAATAAATGCGAAACAGGTGCCATTGAAAATTGTTTATTATTGTGTTATATTAGACAAATGTTACTAATACGAAATCATTAAATTTTATAAACACATGTATAATAATCACTTATAAACAGATAAAGTTAAAAAAACTTACTTAACTTAAACTAGTTAAACTTTTTTAACTTTATCCATTTAATTTTACTTTCACAAAATGCATAGAATCCAATTTTTGGAGAGTAAAAAGCATTTTTAAGAAATTTATATATTCTAATTTTGTGATGAATTCGAAATATAAAATATTTTGTTATAAGTTTAATACTAATATTTGTCACAAAGAATTTTTTTTCAAATCTCCTTATATCCCGGAGTGGGGGAGTCTAATATGACAACATTTAATTTCACAAATTGAGAGAATCTTTCTTTTACTAATTAAGCTATGATTAAGATTTTTATCTATTAATATAAAACTGTTTAAAATAATTGCCCATTAAGTAAAATCTAGGAATCATATGAATTATACTTTCTGCATTTATATTGAACTTTTCGAAGGGCGTGCATTTTAAATTTTACAACACAAAATTATTTCAGTTATTGCTTCTTATTTTAATACAACAAATAGATTTTCATTAAAGATCATATATAGTCTCTACTATATCTTTGTAATAATTTGTGGAAAAATATTACATACTATACTGACATTTAACTTGTTACAATGCATTGAAAAAGAAACTTAATTGAAGGAAGAACTAATTACAACTGCTGTTACAAAATAGGTAATGAATATCTAAACAATTACAAAATAATATATTCAGGCGTATTCAATTAATCAGGATCTTCATCTGCATTATTTCCCTCATATGACAGGCATAAGATCTGATTTCTTTGAATGTTGTTTGTAGATAAATTTTACGCATTCGTTGCACATTGGAGTGGAGAAAATCTTTTTATACCGCATATGTAAAATGATCTTCTTTTTCGTGCATAAATATCCATATTTGACATTTCAGCTTCGAAATTTTCATTTCAGCGATATATATCTAGAAAATCCGGTGCATCTTTAGGCAAAGACGAAATTTGAACTCTAGATATAAAATGTTCTTTCTTATTGGATTTTGATAGTGTTCCCAAGAATGTAATTTTTCAGTTCAACTCTTCTTCAATATTACTTTTACAAATAGTACATGTGAGTTTATTCCAGCAATGTTTCTCATAGTATAAAATATTACAAATGTCCAAAGTCTTGTTTTTCGAATTAGTGATTATACTTCACACATTTTTATCACAGGAATGCGGTTAAATTGAAATCAAGAATTATTTAAAATTTTCTACTTTCTGTATCAATTTCGGCGTTATTATGGATGCCTAGTATCGTGGAATTGTTTTTCTTTGGTATATACAATATGCGCGTTTTATATTATTTTATTATTTCAATCTAAATATAAAAGTCCCCACAACTCTGTATTTTCCGGATTAAACATCTTCCGGAATTTCCCCCTTTTCATTGAACAGATCACTGTCACATTCAGGAACTTGTTTAATTTCTTGAATACTATCATTTTTCTATTCCTCATCTAATACTTTCGTGAGATAATCTACCATTCCTTTGTCATCTAACATATTGTTTTCTATTAGACATTATTATTACTCTAATCCCGATGAAATTGCATGAGTCAAAATTAATTTCACAAGCAATTTCGCGCTATAAATATGATCACACTATGAAGTCCGGGAACTGGTGACAGCGAAAGCCCCGTCATCGCGGAATTGAAATTTTTTTACATAAATCAATATTAAAAAGCCATACGAACAAAATGAGCTGGGTATGACTAAGTTTGACAAGCCAGAAAAATGTTTAATTAAATTAATTATTATTAAAAAGCTCTAACATTTTTTTCCGTCATCGCGGATATTGATCACTCTTAGCGAATTTTATAGAAAATTTTGTGCTGTTTCAGAAAAAAACTTGATATGACAAATTTTATTCTGCCGGAAAAGTCTGTCATACCAAGATTAAGGAAGCGACCGGTGATAAAATTTCTCATTTATTTTCCATAAATTTTTACCGGTGTCCAGTTTATTTCGCGTCTGTACGCTGGCCAAGTATCGGCTTCCCGCGAAAACAGTAAATCATTACCATCAGTGGCGTGGCGTGAAAATTTTCGGTGGTCATCGCAATTATTTAAGGTTGTGGTGAAAAATTATTAACTCTAAAATTCAATGGTTGAATGTTCAAAAAAGAAACTTTAAATCTTACCTTCACTTATACATGAACTCCAAATGTTCTGCTAAAACTGGATCGTAGAGTTTTAAAAGCTTATTAAGAGTTTTAAAATATTGCTTGGTCATCGTCGCATCCAGCGATGACCGGACGCCACGCCACTGATTACCATAGCTGCCAACTTGTACGGATTTTTGCTACCACTAAAATTTAATAGAAAATTTTGCCTACTTCAATCGCCGAATTGCAGTGAATTTTGATAATTAAATAAGACAGAAATTTCTGTTAAATTTTAGTGGTATGAAAAATCCGTACAAGTTGGCAGCTTTACAGCTTTTTAATAATAATTTAATCAATTAAACATATTTTCGGCTTGTCAAATCTAGTCATACCTAACTCATTTTGCTCGTATGAATCTTTACTATCGATTTACATAAAAAAAATTCAATTCCGCGATGACGGGGCTTTCGATGTCATTGGCTCCCGATAGGTGTTAAGTTATTAAAATGAAACGTGCAGCTGATTTCACAATCTGAAATGCAAATACAGTGAGCAAAATATATTTGCACACCAGGTAAATTTGTTGTAGCATATGTATAAATAAATAAACGGTCAAGTGCGAGTATTACTCGAGCACAGAGGGTTCCGTACAATAAATATATGAATTAGTAATTGTATTATTAAAAAAAAAAAAAACATTGCTAAAAGAATACTAACACTTTGTAAAACATTATACGAAGTCGGGTTGGGTATAACAGTATATACTAGAAAAATGTAAATGAATATACCATGAAAGTTCAAAGAGATATGGAACCTAAAAAATATCAAATACAGCTATTCTGTATAACTCATTTTTACTTTCTTCTATCTTTACAGGAAGAAAGTATTGGATTCGTGAAAATTTTCGAATTCCGGTTTTCGACGGATGTATACTTTTTAGGGTACAGATGTAATGAAAAACATGTTTTTACAAAATGTCTGTCTGTGAGTCTGTCTGTCTGTGTGTGACACAAATATTGTGGGCGCTCTGTCTTAAGAACTATTGAACGGAATTTAATAAAACTTTAGATTGATTTAGTCCCTGATATAAATTGGTGCTGATTACTTTTTGGTGTAAATCGCCCAACAGGTAGCTCTACTATGCTGCAATTTTCCCGATTTCCGCAATAGTGCTAATGCATGAATTTTCATCAAACTTTAGGTTAGTCCCTGATATGAACTGATCCTGATAAGTTTTTCGTGTAAATTGCCCAAGAGGTGCCACTGTAACTCAGAACTTTTCACGATTTCCGTAATAGCTCTATCTCAAAAACTAATGCACGAATTTTCACAAAACTTTTCAACTATTGAATTAGAAGTTCACGAAAGTTTCCCTGAGTAGATTTTGGTATAAATCGCCTAAGCGGTGGCGTTGCTGTGCTGCATCTATCAGGAAGTATTGACATGTATGAGTTAGAAGAAAGTTTGGGGATTGATACATCCGACTAGTTTAATATTATTTTAATAGCTTTATAATGAACTTAATTCGGTACTGACAATAAAAGAAATGCATATTTAAACTTCATTTGTCATTTCATAAAACTTAATTCATCATAGTAATAACCTTTCTTTCTAAAGTGCAGCTAAAACAAAACATTCGTTCAAAGTTCACATTTGGCATTGTGCTAAGCGCGCTTCGAAAGGAGGTCACAAATTTGCAATGCCGCCTTGGTCCTTGCCGCGTTTTCCAGACAGGTTTTTAATTAACTTTTAAGGCACTCGAGGCGTATTGAAAGAGAAATTCAATGCAAATTGTCGGAATCCCATAGTATTTATGTAATTCATTCTAATTAAGGGGTCTCAGGTTCTCAAAAATTGGAAAAAATGAAAAGAAAAGAGACCATATTCAACATTTAATATCTTAAAATGTATATGATTTTAAAACACAATTTTATTGAGATGAAAGATAAGTACGTTCTTTCATTTTATGTATTTAAAAATTTGCAAGATGAAGAATTAGCATTTACAGGGTGCTCCAAACAGTCAGACATTTCATAAGCAGAATATTGGTATAACAGCTTACGCGCACGATTAGAAAATAAATATGGTAACTAGAATAAAACTTTTGGCGCCTACTTATACTTCAGATTATAATAATTACCATGAACCTAAATAAATTTGTATTTAAAGCATTTTTATATTTTTAATACAAAGTTGTATTTAGCTAATAGAAAATTTTGAAAATTTGAACAATATAATTACTTAAAAAATATTTTTTTGAACAATTAAAAGGAAATTTTAGGTTCAGTTTATACAGATTAATATAAAACATATGTTTTGAAAATTTCATGAAAAAATATTCAAAAGTTTTTGAGATATCGTGCGCGTTATGCCAAAAAAAAGTCAATTGGAGAAAAATGACTTAAAAGTTTCGAAAAGGCCGCTTAAGCTATTGAGCGGGTATAATTATAAAAGCCATATATTCTGTTCCAATGAGAATTTGAAGGAAACAATTATATTAAAATGTTCAGAAAAGATGGAAGATTAACATCTAAAACATTTTGAAGCTTTAAGTGTCCTGAGACCCCTCGAATTAGTCTGTTTTTAACAATTTGACGTTTATTGCTTTTATACTGTTACTGGCCATTGCATTCCACATATATATCATTAAAAGTTGTTATCTAGGCTTTAAAAGCCAATGGTACATAGAGTACGTCGCCCCTGTCATTATGTGTGTCCAAACAGTCCATATTTTTAAGGGTTTATATCTCGGCTAATTACTGACGATTTTTTTCGAAAATCATGATCAACAATGCTTTTATACTTCTGCTACGATAGATACCGCCAGCGCTGGTCAACAGTTTTGCTGAATGCCCGTAAATCGAAATTTGTGTGTAACGGAAAATGCGCTTTTCTCAAAAACTATGTGACCTAGGGTAATCGCTATAATTTTCCTGCAAAGTTTAAATTAACGTCTACTCCCTCTAATTTTTTCATAATTTTAGCTTCAGTAGATTCGGAATTAGATGGGGGGGGGGGGACATATTTTTGCGCTACATTTTCGACTATATCTTTGAAAATGTAATACCTAAAATTAAAAGAAATGTTTTTTTGAATTCAGCGTTACGAAAGCTTTCACACGATACCCCACACGATATACAAAGAAAATATTTTTTTTTCAAGCAACTGAATTTGCCCCTATACATTTTTACTAAACATATTTATAAATGTTTAATAATCTGAAAATTTGTGGGTCAACATTCTTTATTACTTCCTCGAATTTGAACTTTCCACGTTCCACAGTTTACGAGTAAAATGGCTGTGACAGACAGACGGACTGACACAAGAGTGATCTTATAATGGTTCCGTTTTTACTTTTTAAGTACGGAACCCTAATAAAAAGCAACTAAGAATTAAAAATACCAACACTTTTACAAAACAAATAAACATATTTAATATCTGACTTAATAATTATTTTTAAAATATGAAAACATAAAAAAGTAGCATTTATACTGCCAAAAAAATATTTGCACACTAGCAATAAAAATAGAACTACAGGAATTATTTATAAGTTAAAAACAGTGCTAACATTTAGTATGCAAGAAAAATTAAATCATTTTAAAAAGGAAAAAAAATAGTGTTCTAAAATGTTCTCCTTTTCAATAACTTTTTCACTATTTATAAATGGAGAAATCTTTCTTTATTTTCAGAAAATCAATTCTCATTGTTCATGAAAGAAAAATATGTATTTCTACAAATATAATTATGGAGGCTTTGTGAGCAGCACAAAGAAAGTTGTCAATTTCCGTATATTTGACGAACCATAACTTATTATGCCTAAAAAGCCGTGTAAAAAATATTTGAATATTTTAAAGGAATTTTTTTTTAATATGCTCTTCTTTAAGCTTATACTAATCCTTTAAATTATCTTCGTTATTGAAGACTTTTTTAAAAGCAGTTTTCACATACTGTACCCCACTCCGAGTTCTTTGGAAACGTAATGAGTAGTGATAGATTTTTACACGGCACTCGGAGTATGCACTTCTATATCGCTTCTTTTTATGTGATATCACTTCTTTTTAAGACTGAAGTTTTAGGCGTGGCGGGATCATTTACAACGAGTTGTTTTTGACTGGACAGTTGTTTATTATGTTACTTAAATAAAAATAGAGTAACGCAAATTAAAAAGAGTATTACATTATCGCGGTTTCTGTGGTTAAATTCTTTGCATGTCAAACGTTTATTTCATATTTGTCGGTACAAACAAAATTTGTCTATGATGTAAATTTTCATTTTTTAAGAAAAATATATCTTAGTTACAGGTGCCAATTTTAGATTTTATTAAATAGTTTTCAGTATTAAATCTTTAATCAATATTAATTTTCTTACTTATTTTTTAGAGTGTTTATTACTTAAGGCAAAAATCTTCTTTAAAACAATTTTTTAATTTGTTTTAAATGTTATTAAAATCGTCAGAATTTAACTCAGGCACACAAATGAGCTTTTATAATATACCCACAGTTAGCCCTTTGCTTCAATTACAGCTTGTAATCGTCTGGGCATTTATTCTATTAATTAGTGACATGTTTCACTGCTGATTTGTAGCCATTCTTCCTTAAGAGCTTGCTTAAGTTCTGATTTGTTAGAAATTTTCTTTTTCCTTATTTTCACATAAAAATATGCCATAAATTTTCAATCGGATTGAGGTCTGGTGATTGTGGTGGCGTTCTCAATTGATTTTTTAAATTATAAAGCAACCATAACCTCGTAATATATGCAGGGGGTTTCAGATCGTTATCCTGTTGCAAATAATATGTATTAGGAATTCCTAATTTCAGAGCACTATTAGATAAATTATCTCGCAATATATTAATATATTGTTTAGCATTCATATTGCCTTCAATAAAGGTCATTTCGCCAACTCCGTTAAAAGACATGCATCCCCAAATCATTATATGACCACCGCCATGTTTTACAGTTGGTTTCAAGTTTTTAATTTGCAGAGAAGTATTTGGCTTTCGCCATACAGTTTTCTTACCATCTGAGCCAAAAATATTGAACTTGCTTTCATCGGAAAAAATAACAGTTTTCCAAAACTCTAGTGGTTTGCTGAGATAAGCTTTTGCAAATTCAAGTCTTTTCACCCTATTTGTTTCACTAATAAATGGTTTTTTTTTTAAGGGGGCTCTTCCTCGAATATTTGCACCATGAAGAATATTTCTAATTGATTGTGGTGTAACTATTGTTCCCGACGTTGCAGCGACATCAACAGCCAATTCTCGAGCACTTAGAAAAGGGGTTTTTGAAGATTCTTTTATGATGGCTCTCCTTTGCCTGGTATTTAGCTTTCTTGGACGCCCAGTTCGCGGCTTATTTACTGTCGAACCAGTTTCTTTTTTCTTCTTAATTACATAACGAACACTAGAAAAGTTTAGATTTAATTTTTTACCTATTCCTCGGTAACTTAATCCAGAATTGTGAAGAAATATAATCTTCTTACGGGTAGCAACAGACAGTTCACACGTTTTCGGCGCCATTAGAACAAAAACTCCCCAGAATCCCAGCACCAATTAATATATTACGTGACTTTAAAGTGCGGGGCTAATGTACTGCGGGACTGATATGCTAAACATTTGCATAATGCTCACATTTAATGCCTTTTTTAACAGTCAGTGCTTCTTGTGCAAATACATTTTAGGTATGAGAAAATATTAATTTATTTTTTTAAAATGTGTAATATTACTGTTTAAGGAAAATGGGTAGTTATTTTTATTTTCTTCTTATTTAAATAAATGAATAATTAAGAGAATAGTATCAAGTTTGCTTTCTACGGTTACTTATGCAAAAAATCGTCTCCGTGCAAATACTTTTTTTGCTCACTGTAACTATTAGGAAGTTAAGGAAGAGGTTTAAACAAATACTAATATTGATTAATGCCCTATGTACACGGTATTTTGATTTAAGAGATAAAAAAGAGTGAATTTTGTATTTTCTACAACAGGGAGCCCGGCGAAATGTTAAGATTTGTCCCTTTAGTCCGAATCTCCTCTATATCTATATCTATCTATTTATCTATACATACATATGCATAAAATAAATACGTGTGTGTACACTTTCTCCGATCGTTTGAATTTCATGGGGCGAGTGTATACACGCAGTTTCTACGAGATTTCATCAGTATTTTTCCATCTAAAAAGTTAAATGAGAATTAAATAATTGTAGCTTGAACAGAAAAAGGCTATATAACACACTGCCGACGGGCAATTTTTATCAAATCTGAATTTTAAAACAGTAGAAGCTCCTCCCTGTTCTGAAAGAATTTTGTATATTGGTGTTCTAGATAGGTTTCCCAAGTTTATGCATCGGTAAATATCTTTTAATGTACGAATTTAATATATAATGTCTTACAATCTAAAAAAAATATGGACAACATTATATAAATGCATTTTCTGTAAGACAGAAGCCATGCCCTTAGCAATGATGTTTTTTTGAATGAAAACGAGAATTCTCGTTTCCCGTCGTGAACGTGTTAAGAGAACGCATACTTTTTATTATTAAAGTCTCCAAAAATAAATAAAAAATAACTTTCAGTTATATAAAGATAAAAATCAGTCAGTTGTACAATTTCACAGATCATCGATACAGCTTTTGAATAGGTTGAAATAAGTCATAAATTAAATATTTTTAGAACTAACACACAATTCGAGCTATTTAAAGCCTGATATACACGACTGTTTTCGAAATATTTTGGATATTTGGGGCGGTGTTGTCCGATCTGGTCTGCCTGCTGAGACGGTTAGGGAAAGATGTGTTTTCACTGAGCTCCCGTGTGTAGGCGTGGTCTGTTTTCGGGTTGGTCGTAGTGTGCGCATGAGTGCTGACTGCTGATTCTGCCGTAGTGACCTGATGTGCTTCCTGTTTTCGGGTTGGGTAGGTAATCCCAGAGGTTCTTAATGAAAATTAGGTAATATGTTTTCCCTCATTTCCCGTGGAGGTGCTGTGGATGTTACGACTTTGTCGATTGAGGATGTAGAATCTGTGGGATGTAAGATTCATTCCGATTTTTGTTCAGAAAGGTGCGGACAACTCACCTTGAAAAGATCCATTGCTCATCTAAAAAAATATGACAAACCATTCCAAGCTGAATCTGACCAATTGCAAGCTTGCAGAGATTGGCAGAATATTCTATGGGTTGATGTCATGACGATTCAGAGCCACACTGATATTAACCTTTTGGTTTATCAGTATGCCAATGATAGTGCTAAAAGAAAGGTCCCCCAAATTCGGAAAGTGTCCAGTGTGCTAAGTGACCAATTAGGTCGAGCTCGGAGGGGGAGGTGGCGCCATCTGCTGCGGCAGTTGAAAACCAAACTCCTTCATTGAAAAGGCTGGAGTCTTTGGCTGACTCTCCAAGTTCAAGACCCCTTGATGAGGCAAATTTTCAACTTGTTGCTTCCAAAAAAACAAAAAGCAAATTAATTCAGTTAGTACTAGCGATATGGAAGTATCCGAAACTATTGTTAAAGCAAAATAATCCAGGGTTCACCCCATCAAAATTGTACCACCTGAGAGATGGTCTGCTCTATTGGAAAATAATAGCACACTCGACCCGATCTAAAGCAAAAGGCAAGTATCTTAGCTTCACCTTCGATAATGTAGATGATTATCGTTATGGTGCAACGTAACTTAATTAAAATTAATGTTCAATTAATCTCTTATGTTCTGTAGGACGCAAAACCACTTAGAGTGGTTCTTAGGGGTTACCCGTCAACACCTCAGTCTAAGAAATCCAAGAACACATGGAAATTGATTTCTCGAACATCATGTCGACGTCATTGTGAAGTCACACTGTGACTTTGTGACCGTCGATGTGAAGTCATAATGACTAGAATGTGAAGTCGTTATGCCCGTTTTAGAGCCTGTTTGTGACTACTTTGTGAAGTCACGGTGTGACAAATTTGTGAAAAATGTGTCATTTGTGACTATTTAGGCAATAACTTTGTGACGTACTTGTGACGAATGCGACAATGCTTTGAAGTCACATTGTGACCAATTTGTGAAATACGTGGGTGGTTCAATAATTATTGTCCCTAGCGTATATAGAATATTTGTACTGCGATGGTTGATGTGGAATATCGAAGTCTAACGTTTTAAATGCCTATATGTTCAATTTCAGAACCGTAGCTGCTATATTAACATAGTTTTGGAGGGAGTGGTGAAGTTTTAAAGACCAATTTTTGAGGGAGTTTTTAAGGAGAGGGGTGAGGGTAAAATGCTGGTTTGGAGCTTATGAAGCTACATTTGTGACAATGGATGAGATGTAGCTACATCACTATGATCACGAGTCCAAACGACAGTAGTTACGTCTGATCCACTGTCACAAATATAGCCCCATGAGCTAAAAATCAGCCGTTCACCCCCACTGCACTCCTTTCACTTCTTCCTCCAAAACTATGTGAATATAGCAGCAACGGTTCTGAAATTGAGCATATGGGCATCTAAGACATTAGGCTTGGATATTCCACAACAACCATCACAGTACTAATATTTTATGTACAAAAGGGACAATAATTATTGAACCACCCACGTATGTGTCATTTGTAACGAAATTTTCATTAACACTGACAATTTTGCGACGATTCTCTAACAATTTAAAAGAAACAGGATCGTCTGAAATTATAATTACAGCATGCCATCTTTCTGTTAAAATTGGTTTGGAGTGGTAAAATCATATACTCGCAATTTATGAACAAATACTGTATAATATGAATAAATAGCCACATATAGTATACAGACTTTCTTCTAAATTAAAGTTAAAAATTCAATTTCCCTCACATGCCTTACAACTGTAACAGATTGTGTTCTTTTCAATATTTGAATAATATTCCCTTTTTAAAATATTTATACATATTTCCCTTACATGCTAAAAATTGCACAGCAATTATTTTATTTATAACTGACACACAAGAACTATTTTCTGTTACAGTGGTGAGCCAGCCGAAAAGAAGAAAACGCTGATTTATTTCTCACATTTTGTAGTAGCTTATTGAAGCTTTTTTATCTTTGAGTATTTTTGCACTTTCTTTAAAAGCTTTTACTCACTTTAGCATCCAAAGGCATCAGCATATATGTAAAACTGTACAGCTTGCCAATATTTCTGACCAATAACGCTGATGTTCAAGCAAAATTATCTTTTGTTGTAATTTTTCCAACTGAGTGAAAAAGTGCCCAGGTCAGGATTCGAATTAGGGACCTTTGACGCAAACTGCCAATGCTCTGTCAACTGAGCTATCCTGTATAAAGTTGACGGACACAATTCATCCAGTGAATGTTAATCTATACTTATCATTATTATAAATCCATATATAATAATACTTTAATTATTTTTCATACTACTTGTATGAATAACAGATACTACTTGTATGAGTATATAATAATAGTTCCCTGGGTGGATTCTGTCCGCAACTTTGGCAGGGATAGCTCAGTTACCAGAACATTGGCAGCATACGTCAAGGGTCTCTGGTTCAATTCCTGACCTAAACAGTTCTCCTTCAGTTAGGAAAATTAAAACTCGTTTGATTAGTTTACCAATTAAAATCATTCTGTTAAAGTTAATATAGAATTATCTTTTTATAAAACCACGTGCAGTTTATGCGTATAATATTTGTAACATACTGATTTCATCTGAAAATCTTCAGTATAAATGAAGGCGATGCAACAACTTCTGGCATTACGCTTTGGTACTTCCTTATTATAGTGGCCTGTGCAGTGCATGTATGATTACACCAAGCTTTGAGTTGCAATTTTGCCACAGTTGTAGTTAAACTTACATACGTATATATATATATATAATCTAATGTATAGGTCTTATATATGCAGTACATCTCATATACGGTAGATATGCCGTCAATGGACATCCTTAGAGAATTTCTTTAAAAAGTATTTTTTAATTAATAGTTATAATTATTATATTCAAGTTTTTTCAGTATTAATCTATCAATAATATTTAACTATTCTTATAGTCTCATTTCCAAATATTAATAAAAAAAAATTATTGTAAATAACAAAAATATATCAAAACACCCAAAATTCCAGTAATGGTCATCCTCAGTTCCAGTAATGGACACTCTCTCTCCCAGTAATGGACTCTCTCTGTTCCAGTAATGACCACCCCAAAAAAGTAGTACATATGATTGTTTTTATGACTGTATTTAGAACCAGAATTTGATGAACACATACTAATGAAACAAAATAGTTTTTTTTCAAATAAATTTAACAGTTAGGATATCAATAATTAATAAAATATATGTGAGAATTATGAAAGAAATAATTTCGCAGGTTGAATGTTCTACATATTAAATAAAATAATTTCAAAATAGAAACGCAGAACTGACGTTTGAGGCTACTGACCTGCAAATTTAATTTCTTATATTAGTTTTTTTTTTTTTTTTTTTGGGGGGGGGGGGGGCAGAGATGAATAAGAAACATTTAAGCCAGGAAATAACAGATTTACTTTTAACAACTTCTGTAACTTTTTTTTTAATCGAGAAGGATCTAGCCCTATGAACCCCTCTTTTCCCTACGCCCTTAAACAAAATTCTCTAATTCTTGATTTATTTTATTGATTGCTAAATTATAAAATATGCAAGGTTGAGTTTCAAAAAATAATCGCTGTCAAAATATCAGTGTCAAAAAATAGTCATTAAAATATTGAAAATTTTACTAAACACACAAAATTAATTAAAAACAGCTATTTATTAAAAAAAATGGTATTATTACATTCTGGCAACAGCATACGTATTAAATTTAATGTCGTGAACATTACTGAAATTGCATTTTTAGCAATGTCCATATGGGATGTCCATTGCTGTAAACTGAGTAAGCGTTCCAGTAATGGACACGGGTCTTAAAACCTTAAAAATAACTGATATTTCTAAATGGCCATTAGTATATAATATTCAAAGTTTTCTATTACTACCAAAACAGAAACATGGAAATTTTGCAACAAAATAAAGAATATATAAATTTATTAAGTGAATTACGCTTTTAACATGTTCACTAAGATTTCCAGTTTCCTGATTGCTTTGATTAAGAGCGTTAACAATAACGCAGATTATAAAACAGGGAGTTATAAAAAAAAATTATAAAAGCTAAATCTCTTTTTTTTTTTTTTTTTTTTTTTTTTTTTATATATAAACCAAAAACATTCAGGGTGTCCGTTACTGGAAGGGTGTCCATTAATTGCACACCTATCCTATATAATATGCATACGTTTTATTATGTGATATACTTCATATATGCTTTATACACCTATCACATATGTATGTCATATGACTAAAATTTCGGCATATACATTATAAAAAGTTATGCACGTAAATTTTAAATCGTTTTAAATCCAAGAATTATTTTAAGCTCTATTTATTGTTGAAATTACTGGGATGTTCAAATATATCATTTTAAGCACATAAAAACAAACATTAAGTATTAAAAAATATTGGCTATAAGGTATTTTGTTATGTTTGCAATAAACAGAAAATTACAAACTTCTCATAATATTCTCAGTTTTTCTAACACAAAATTGTATTACGAAAATGTGATTTTAACCAGATAGTTTTAAAAAGGAAAGCAAATGTGATTAAAATGCAATTTAAATAAATGATATTAACCATCTGAATAAAATCGTTGCCATATTGTGATTTAGTTCAACAAAATAAACATTAAATTTAAGTTTATTGAACTGATAAAAGTTAAATAGATGACATTTATCGCTTTTAAAACATGTTTTTATATGAAATTAACTAAAATCGTTATGAAAGAAAGCAGGAAAATAATTTTTTCTTATCTATTTCTTATCGTTCTATGTCTATATTCGTCGTATCGATATTCTACATCGTCCTTTGTAACTCCATTTTGATAATAGAGAAAGTTTCCGAAGAATTATGTCCGAATCCAGTACAATGACATTGGCGAGCTTTCTTTAACTAACGCCACTGGCACTGTAATTTTTCGTACTGGTATTTTATGTAAAATAACTCCTGGCCATAATTCTGTATAACTTATGTAAAATTATAAAATTCCGTACTAAATGTAGACATTCATATCACAGACTACTACTCTCCAGCTGCCACCTCAATTTGAAAAAATAAATTCCTCTTCTGGTCGCCGCATTGATCGGCAGATGTTTTATTTTATTTGTGCCCGTAGATTTGTAAGTTAAATGCGTAATACATTTATGAAAATATCTCTAATTAAAATTTTCTGTTTGAATATTTTTTAACCATTTGGAAATGGTTGTTGTTTTCGGTCGAGGATGGGACCAAATGATGCTCGCATTTTATTTTATTTTTTACGAAATTCAACGGTGTTCTTTACCTTTAGAAGAATTTTTATTTGAATAGGTAATGGAAAGCATAAAATCGTTAAAACTTGTTTGAATAGGTAATCGAAAGGCATAAAGTCGTTAAAAATTGAAAAAGTTACAAAATGGGTAGGCGCAAATTATCAGATATGGAAAAATCCAAAGCCAAAGAGCGACGCCTAAATGAAAATCGTCTTGCAAAGCAAAAATCGAGATCTTCAACACATTATGTAGGCTATGAAAATCGAGGTCCTCAACTGATTATGTAGTCCATGAAAATCGATTACAGAATAAAAGACGAACGCGAAAAAGGAAACAATCTAATGTTTAAACGATTGATAGTAAAAGGCCATGTCTCGAGGGGCTCCAATCCACTAGCCACGGCGTTTTACAATAGTTTTATTAAAAAAAAAATCCAAATGGTCGTTGTAATCTGTTAAATTACAATTTTTTTTTAATTTTTTTTTTTTTTTTTTTTTTTTTTCAATCAGTTTCAAAATAATTTAAGATGAAATAGGTTGTAAAGGTTTTTTTTTGTAAATTATAAAAATTATATTAGTCATACTTAGGATATATGAAATAAAACATTATACAATTTTTTAGCGTATATAAAATCAATTTGGACAATAATGCACGGCCTTTTTAAAAAAAAAGTTTGTATCACATGTAATAAATACGAAATATGTTCCTAAAAAATAAAAAAAAAAAGGTTATCGGGGAAAGAAATTTTTTCTTTATATTCATTTATTTTTTTTTCTTTAATTTCCTGTAGAATAAAACAGTTTGCAAAATAACTATTTTTTTAAAGAAATTTCTGGGAAAAAAATGAAAAAATGAATAAATATGTCATGCGTTTTGCATATATTTTGTGTATTTTATTATATATTCAGAAAATGTTAAATTTATTCAAAAAATCAGAAATAAATAACATAATTTATTTTAAAAGAGTCACTTAAACTAGTTAAACATTAACAGAAAAGGAAAATATTATTGAAAGTATAAAAGTGATTTTATTTATTATAATAAAGTATAGTACAAAATGAATCCCATCCAAGCTCGCAAATGCACTAAGATGGCCTCTATAAAATATTTCTCTTCTTTTTCAAAGATTTTTGTAATTCACACTGTGACTTTATCGCACTGTGACTATACAATATGGCGGTTTTTTTGTCATATATGTGACGTGACGTGCTTTACATGCAGTGACATAATAGTGACGTCACATTTTTTTTTTTTTTTTTTTTTTTTGAAATTGCCAGATAAATGTTTTTTTACAGTAAATAATATATTTTGAAGAATTTTTGTAATTTTTTTAAGTTTTCTAAGAAATTCACATCTCAGTCACAATGTGACATCACTGAGTGGTGGCATTTTGGTCACAGATGTGACGTGATCACAGTGGCTTTCAGTGACGTCACAATGACGTCACTGTGACCATACATGCTATGACGGCTGCAAGGTTACTTCACCTCCTATGTTGCACAGAACAAGCTCAGAGAGCATTTTGTCTCTCATTGATTCAAAAACTCTCTCAAACATTCACAGATTTAATTGCTTTCCAAATCCGTCTGAATCCTAATCCCCTTATTGTTCTCTTTCATCTGTGATAATTGACAATCACAGGTTTTTGGGATGAGCAAATACTCCGTTACGCTCAGTAAAAGAGTGTATCACTTCCTCCATTTATTTTTGATAATTGACGCAATATTGTTATTGTCTTGAACAGATGCGTTTCTCCTAGAATAATAGAATGATCCCTATTAATGTCAAACAATATAGACGCACATGTCTACATGGCGTATAAAACTGTTTCATTTCATAGATAGGGTTTTCAAGGCATTCATACAGTCTGAGAGTTCTGTTTGCGGTCGTTAGTGAGAAATCAGCCCTCGATTAAGGACAGCAAGATTCCCAGTACAGAAGCCTGTCGCACAGAGTTGAATATTTACGGAAGATACATATTTTAAATCTTAATTGAAGTCATTTGGTTTAATAACAGTCATTGTTGGGATACTGCAATTGATTAATTAAAATTTGAAAACAAATAGTTTTACAAAAGCAGGTAGTTGCTTACACTGTTAAAAATCGGCAGCAAAATGTTTAATCATTTGACCTTTTTTGTAAATAACGGTTACTTGACCATACAGCTAATGTATTATGACCTTATTATTGACCATATTATGGTCACGATCATAAAAAAATACGATTAATGACTGTTATCTGTAAAAACTATTGAATTACTGGGCAGTTTGCTGCAATTTCTTAACTGTGTACCTATAGGACCAGAAAATAATGCCGGCCTGTGCTTTTTCCATCAATCTGTTGAAACAAGTGCATAAAAGGTAATTCAATGAAAGGCAAAAAGCAAATAAACCAATGAAAGGGCCTACTTATCGGCATTTCTAAATTTCAAATAGACCCTTATTTTCTATCCCGTATTGATAGACCTGCCGTCACATACGACTACAACGACTTCATCTAAGGAGATGTTCTTTTAAGTTAGATATAAAAAAACACTTCTAAAACTATCTCTACCGATTCCAGCTGTAGTAGTTATATGACTAAGTTATTTGGAACCCGGCTCCTCTATTGCAGAAATGGGGTATTTTTGACAATGTTTTCCAAATTTCAAGTGCGAAGAAGCGACCTAAAGATATTAATCGAATTTAAATATTTTTTTATGTTGTTCTTCTAATTTCAAAATGTGATTTTTACGCACTATTAGAAGTAGGTCTGAATATGTTTTTAAATTTTCATCATGTAATTTCAAACATTGTCAATTTTGGTCATATTTTCTAAAATACCAGCGAATGCGCAACCTAAAGATATTAACCGATTTGAAATAAATTTTTGTGTTATTCTTCTAATACCAAAAGGTGACATTTACGCACTATTAGAAGTAGCTCTGAATATTTTATAATTTGCATCATTAATTTCAAAAATCGTCACTTTTCATCATATTTTCAAAACTTCAAGTGCAATGCGCGACCTAAAGATATTAACCGATTTAAAAAATATTTTTTTGCGTTATTCTTCTAATTACAAAAGGCAACTTTTCTGCGCTATTAGAAATTGATCTGAAAATTTTCGCTTTTTTCGACCCACTCTAGTGTACACTTTCTCCATTTATTTGGTGTATACTCGCCCCAGTTTGTTAATTGCCGATGTACACAAGTGACTTTACTCTAGACTGTACGTAGCTTAATATCGGTTCTATACTTATGATAAATTATTTAACTTTAAAGGTTTACTTATCACAGAAAAAACTTTTCTGGAGAGAACTCTTTTTGGAACTGATTATTAATCATTGACCTGTCAACTCAACTATCGAGTGAACACTAACTGTTGACACAGAGGTGCCCACCAGGCAGAGATGTCGAGAGTTTTGCCAAGTTGGCTGTTGTTTTGTTCAAAATAGCTAACCACTATTTCAGAATAGTGTTCTTCGCTTTATTTAATGACAAAAATTTTCCTAACTGGCAACACTGTATGCTAAGTACTTTTTGGGCATTCTGCGATTAAATAAAACGAAGATTAAAAGTTGGAAAACGTAGTAGATATTTTGAATTAAAAAAGTTTCCCAAACTGGTAGCATTGGATGCACTGCAGCACTTTTTGAGATATTCTGTATCTAGAATCTTCTGCCTAAGAGGTGTCAAAATAACCTAAGTGACAAGCTACTGGGTGGGTCAAATAAAAGTGGCCCAGGCGAGTGGACGATTGGACATGAAGCATTGATGCGCGCACCACGTGATCGAAACTGGCTCAGATCTTAGTGCGGGCTGTGTCAGTGTAAGTGTGATCAGTGCAAAGGTGAAGATCAGGTGGCTAGTTGTCAGAGAAAAATACAGTAAAAAAAAGTTATAAACACCAGCATATTCTTATGGAAAAATTTATGTTGATTTTTTGATCGATTAAAAAGTCCCTTTTAAAAAAAGTCAAATTTGTTTTTCCCTGACCACTCGCCACGATGTAGATGGTACTCACAGTACAGCAGAGGGTGTTCGTTGTGGAAAGTTATGTTAAAACAAATTCGTTGAAAGAGTGTGGTCGGTTGTTTGCTCGTAAATTTAACAGTGCCATGCAACGATTAGTCACAAAATGGCGTCAGACAGGAGCTGTTTTGAACAAGACAAAAAACATTCCTAAACGTATCCGAACACCAGAAAATGTGGATGCAGTTAACCAGAAAATGCTTCTGAGTCCTAACAAATCAACCCGACGCCTATCGCAAGAGACCGGTATATCACGTAGACAAGGCTCCCAAAAGTTCCGCCAACTGAATACCAATAAATTTTAACAGAAAATTTTATGGCAGGTTTGCGCTAGAATTAACTTTGAAAGGTGGTTCCAGGGCGGTTTGTAAGAAAAATCTAAAAAGAAAATTATTCTAAAATAATATTGGTATTCAGTTGGCGGACCATTTGGGAGCCCTGCGTAGATCATGCGGACGAATACTCTACCTGGACGTGAAAATGCATGCCGACAGAGTGTCTGTTGTTCATGCATTAAAACCAGAATATTCTCATCAGCGCCTCGAATTTTGTGATTGGCTGTTCACTGAGATAACAATGAATGGCTTGGACATGGATCTTTTCTTTATTTCTGATGAAGCCTGGTTTCATCTTAGTGGTTATGTCAACTCACAGAATAACAGGTTCTGGGCAGCGGAAAATCTACATCACTTCCACCAAACACCATTGCATGATCAGAAGGTTGGAATTTGGTGTGCAGTGTCTTCACGGCGCATTATTAGTCCCATCTTTTTTCATCACACGCTAAATTAGGAGCAGTACATTTCCAACATGTTGAATCTATTTGTGGCAGCTTCAACTGTGGAGGAAAAAAAACTACAGTTAATTCCAATAGGATGGAGCAACTGCCCATACAGCCCGCCGAATCATGGATAAAATTAACACAACCTTCACTCCTGACAGAGCTGTTAGCAGAGGTCAGTCTGGTCTCGGTTCTAGCTGGCCACCCTGATCTGTCAGTGTGCGATTACTTTTTGTGGGAAACCTCAGGTCTAAAGGTGTATCGCAACAACCATCATAGTCTTCAAGAACTGCAGCAGAACATTTCTAATGAGATTGCAGCAATTCCAGAAGCCCAGCTTCAATCTACCTTCCACAACTTGCTGACCAGAGCTCAAAAGAGCCAATAGATGAATGGTGCTCATTTTCAATAACATCTGCTATAGGCAGGTTCGTTAACTAGTATTTCCTTTCCTTTGCTGTGTTTCTTTGTAAACTGGAACTCCGTTCTCCGGGCCACTTTTATTTGCCCCACCCTGTATAATGTTCATAATCACTTTACACCCTGTCAACTTGATTTGTGATCATAGAAATTTAGCTATATCCACCTAGGCACCTCTCTTCTTAATACTAAGTCATACTGAACGTAAAACGTACAAATCTGTAACATAGCTCCGCCCACAATTCAGAAAATACGTTTCTAAATATATAACAATGTATACATATATAAATTATATTGTTTAATTAGCTGTTCATTGCCATAAAAAACATAAATATGTTTAAAGAAACAATACGGCTTTGAGGACAACTTAAAAAATAGAGATATTATAGGCAAATGGCATAATTTATAGAACGAAGTTTAGGTGCAATGAATTACCTCACAAAAAATTAACTAAACGCAGTCAGAATTTGTAGCATTCAGTAAAAAACAATGTCTAATAATAATATTTCAGATTAAAAAGTAAAAATAAAATTCATTTAAAAATTCGAAAGTAAATGCATTTACACAAAACAAATACAAAATTTACGTTTGCTTTCTATCTAAATAAGTACCTTTTTCAAACAAAACCATCAAAGTAAATTTGTAAAAGATCGTAAAATAGGAAACAGCAAATACTGCACTCATACAGGGAAATGCAATTCTCTTTCAAATAAACTTTGATGTCAATATATCCAGTTAAGTTTAAAAGATTATCAACATGAAAAGTGTACGCAACAGTAACAAAGCAGTAAATGAAACGGGATATGCAAGATATAGCTGATTTTATAGCATATTGAATTTAAAAATCAAGAAATGATAGCAAAGAATGCATTTCATCATGATAAAGCAAAAATGCATAAATGTGGTACATTTAAGAAGCTTGATACAATGATTTTTATTAAATATTTATTTATTGTCGCAAAAATATTTATCGTAAAGTCATAATTTTTATATTGTGGGCAGTTTATTCTTTGGTTTTTAGAGTTTATTTCCAAAATTAAGAACATTTCTCAGAAAGACGATATAGACTGTAGTCTGAAAACAGCATTGGACCAATACCTGTTTGAATACATGAACTTGGCTAATATTGACTTCAAATATTAAGTCAATATTTGGGTGCATATATTTTTCCAACTCTTCTCCAATAATAGTAAGAAATATTCCAGATTTCATTACCAATATAGTCACTGAACACCTATTTCTTTAGTATCATTGGTATACAGGATGCAAAGGAAAGTCCCTTTAACCTGAAAATACTTGCGAACGGAGAGAGCTAGAGCTATGGAAGTGAGGTAACGGTATAGTAAAGTGACTACGCCCGATTTAAAGGAAACGACGGCAGCGCACCCTAGTGGCGAAATTTGGAAGTTAGCCATTGCAAATCGAAAACGAAAAGAGATAGAGCAAAATTTCCAGTTAGAAAGTTTTAGAGCATCGATTAATTAGTACGAAACGACATTTGGTTTACATGGATAAGCTAAATCTTCGCCCGTATACTCAAAAATGTCCGAAATCGATGCACTCTATTTTGTGTAAACGTTGGAATGGAATAGCCAGAAGTATGAAGAAATACGCACAATTTGTGGCATGAATACGTGCTTATCTCAATACATTTTGATAACATCACACAAAAAACAAAAAAGACAAACTGTCTCACAGTGATACAAAGTTAATATTCAGTATGTTCGAAAAGTTCGCCATTGCTCACGGTACACATTCGTATTCGTGAGAGTAATTTTACATGCCACATTTCTCAGCATGCAACGTCTTTTGCTAGCCTCTTCAATACGACGACATAGATTTAACCCTTTCAAAGGCGGTGGCTAGACAGTCTAGCCACCTAATTTTAATTCCAAAACTGACAACTGACAAGAATATTTTAATAAAATTTTGCTTTTTAATGAAAGTGAAAATTAGTGGGTTTTTATTTTCTAAGAAACTCGTTTGAATGTTCTGGTGTCAGTAAATTACTTCATCAGTCTACGAACAGAATTCTTCTGCCCCTGAAAGGGTTAATCTAAAATTTTAAATGCATTGGAAATTAAATTTTTACAGACATTACAGCACAGTACAGAGTCACAATCTGAAATTGTGCACTGCTACAGTTACGGAATGTGAATATGCAAAGTAAAATCGTCGCTCATCGATTTCGGACATTTTTGTGTATACAGGCGACGATTTATCTTATCCGTGTGAACCAAATGTCGTTTCGTACTAATTAATTGATGCTCTAAAACTTTCTAATTGGAAATTTTGCTCTATTTCTTTTCGTTTACAATTTTCAATAGCTATCTTCCAAATTTCGCCACTAGGGGGCGCTTCCGTTGTTTGAATTAAATCGGGCGTAGTCACGTTACTATACCTTTACCTCACTTTCATAGCTGTGTCTCTCTCCGTTCGCACGTATTTTCAGGTTAAAGGGACTTTCCTTTGCACCCTGTATATTGCAAATATTTCCTATGCAAAACCATTGTATCTCTAATGGCGGCATTTCTTTCTAAATCATTGCAATGCTAAGTCAATATTCAAGAAATATGGCACAATATTGGGCTCCAACATAGCCAATGACAGTTTATTACTAGGTATTATTTTTATTACTACAAAATTTGCTTACCTTATATTACGAAAAATGAAAAAAATGACTTCATCGTATGTATGTATATAGAAAGTCCAAAAGTATCACCGAAATTATCGATAAATGGATGGAAAGAGAATTTTAGGAAATATTATAAGTACACAAAACAATGATAAATGTTGAAATGTTTGAAAACAATGTTTGAAAATAGCGAAAAGATCATAAATAGCCATTACATTAAAGATAAAACAATAAAATTGCACGGATTACATGTATAATACTCATAGTAACACGTATCATAATACGCTCTTCAACATTAGGGGCATTTTGCATTAACATTTCAAAAACCAAATTCAGATCCTGGTAACCTTGAATTTGAAAACAATTTTTTTTCCTTCATTTCATACGTTTTTTTTTTTTTTTTTTTTTTCCTATGAACGATTTTTCAGACTAATTCCTGTACATTTATTGCAGATCTTTTACAGAAAGGAAGACACAGGTTCCAAGTGTTTATAATTTAGAATATGAAAATTTAACAGATTACAAAAGTGCATTTCTTATTAATATTATTATACTTTATGTTCTTCAAATAATGGTAATCATTTTAAAATGGTTTTTATCATCTTTTGTATTTATTTTATACTTAAAACTTTATTATTTTTAAAAAATCAAGCCATTTTTCTCGTATCACTGCTTTTTTTTTTTTTTTCAAAAAATTATGAATAAAATTTATTTTAAATTTATTTTTCATTTTTTTGTTTCCATTTGGAAATACTGGCCTATAAAAAGTTTTGTTAAATTGTTTACGATTGTTTCTTTGACAATTTATTCAATAAAACATGCAAAATATATATAAAAATTATGTGTACGAAATTCTGATCTGCAAAATTGCCTAAACAATTATGGGACTCACAGCGTTGCTATAGTCGTCTACTTTTTTTCTGTTTTATAGAGTTCGTACCACTTTTTACAAGCTATAATACTTAAAATATACTGCTATTACTACAAAAATTATAGAAATCTAATAGAAATAATTTTCTTTTAAATAGCGGTACGAATAGAATATAAAAATAGTCGCCTAAGGCAACTCTGTGCTAAGAACTGGACATTCCAATGGAATCAAAATTGGCAAGTTTAATTGAAATACTTACAGAATATCTGTCCTATCATAGACTTCGACTTAAAGAGGGGGAGGGGGGGGGCAAATCAGACAAACTTCCACCACTAATTTTTAAATATTATTTCTGTCTTAATTAATCACGATGATTAAACAGCACAAAAAACTGTTTATGAAATTAGTGGTACAGGTATTCCTGATTGCATGATTATATTGCTAAATTGGTACTTAAATTATGTTATTTTATTGACGTTCATGCATGAAGTAGTTTATTGTCATGTGCTTATATGCACAATTTGAAATGTATGTATCTTTTATCTTGCATGGACTAACTGGACGTATGATGTGACGAATGGATCTGTTTAGCCAATCGCAGCTTCCAAATGTGCGGTTCAACCTTTGTAAATTTTATCCATGTTGATTTCAATACTCATTTTGGTTTAAATTTTGTTCCTAAATGTACTGTCATGGAGATAAGGTACGCTGAGTCAAGCAAACTCTTTATAGCTTTCGAAGAAATCAGTGACCATTCCGTTCATTTGGGCAAGCAAAACTCTATTAATTCATTCTTTTTAAAATATTCTCAAAAATTCCATCACAATATACCAAAGTTCTTTTTACTCACTCGTTATTGACGATGACAAAGTAACTTCAATGGAAAAGAAATTGATGGGAAAAATTTATTTAAGACGTTCGCACTAAAGGAAATTCTTTCTGTAACGTTTCGTTTTGTCACTGGCCGAGAAAGATGTGTCGAGATGTTTCGAAATCTTTTATTTAATTCCATTTCATTCGGAATAAAAGGTTCGTCCGCGTATCAGTATAAAGCTGATTTACCAGTACTGGCACACGTACCATAATTTGGGGATCCTTGTATTAAAATTTTTAATTTGTCCAAGTAAAGAAACTATACACCATACGACGATATTTTAAAAAGTAACATATTACTGCGTACTTTAACAACATACTCAATACATACAAATAAATTGTATAACTTCTTTTGTTGGAAGTCGGTTAAAAGATTCATTTTATTAAAATCCATTCAAGCGATGTCCATTTACGTCGTTTTACTTCAATTATATATAGTCGTATTATTTTTATACTGGTATTGCAGAGAAATCAGTAAAGAATAGCTAAATGTAGGGTTTATTCGCTAAATGTTAGCTTCAAACAACATCGGTTATTTAAATAAAGTAGGCTACTTTTAAGTTTGATCTCTTAACTCAGAAAAACTACATTGTCAGTAAAATGCACATCTTATAATAACGGTCAGATTATAATACACTCGATATATATTCTAAGCCTTTTAAAATATTTAAATGTCATTTCTATATGGACTACAATAGCTTATAGAAGTATGGACAAGATTTAAAAATACCTTCATCATTTCATCTATGCTAACTAGTAAGTCAGACATAAATTTATGAATTTAAGGGGGTCCGGGGTTCAAAATTCTATAGAGATTTATTAGATTTATTAAATTTATTTATAGAGATTTTGTTATAAAACTTTTTTCTGAAATATCTTTTAATATAATAAGAATGTTGCATGCAAAAAAAAAATCAGAAAAAATATATTTTTTTAATTTAAATTGTAAAATTTTAATCATATTTAATTTTTGATATAACTCTGGAAGTACTTACTCGATTTACAAAATTTTTACACTTTTGTGTACATAAAATGTGTCATTTAAATTTTTGTTCAGGATTTCTTAAAATATTGATTAAGACTTTTATAAAAAAAGATTAAGTAAAAGTTTTTTATGAGTGAGTTTTGCATTAATTAGGATATTTTCACAATTATGACTCAAAATTAAAAATTCTGAAGTCAATTTGTTGGAAATATAGCATAAAATCTCTGTTAAAAATTTCATACATATATCTTGCAAGGAACTTTAGATATATTCTTTTAAAGTTGACAAATCCTGAAAAAATTCATTCTGAAATAAATGGAGCTCGTCAGCGGCAGTTGATGCATCGCTTCTCCAGGCAAAAGGTGTTACATCTCTAGACCTAATGAAGATAAAATCATGCAGTTTGCGGTATTTAACGCTAAAAACTCAGTATTTTTTTTAAGCCATTAAAAAAAAAATGCATTTTTTTTTAAAGAATTTTTAGCCCCAGACCCCCTTAAAAAAGAGCATCGTCATCTTTATTAACAAAGAATTGCTAAATGATTAGTTTAATATTTTAAGCAGCGCGTTAAACCTTCGAAGTACATTTCTCGATTTTGACACAGTCTCGGTAAATATTGTAACCGATATTAGAAGCGTTCCCCTAGATAAAATTAAGTCTGGAGCAATGAAATTTTGTATTTGGAGTAAATGCGGAATAAAAAAAAAATAACGAAATCAAAATATGTAAGGGTTAGTATTGAGCTTTTAAAAATTTGTATAGTAGTCCAAGAGCTGTTAAACATTTTAGGGAAGGTATTTGAGGCACCCTGAAAATTTGTGCAACACTTCTTTTGTAATGCCTGAATACAAAATCGAATGTCTGGCTGAAGGATCGTGGCCCAAAACCTGTGCCAGACAAAAAATGGCACTTGACACGCGTCTGGCACAGTTTTTGTGCCTACTAAAGTGTCTGTCATTTTCAAAATATTTTTTTCTAAGCATAAATATTATTGTGCCTCAATCTCAGCGTGCCTCAAATACCTTTTTGGGGTAGTCAAAAAATGGCACTTGACACGTGTCTGGCACAGTTTTTGGGCCGACTAAAGTGTCTGTAATTTTCAAAATATTTTTTTCTAAGTATAAATATTATTCTGTTTCAATCTCAGCGTGCCTCAAATACCTTTTTTGGGTAGTGTCAAAAAATGGCACTTGACACGTGTCTGGCACAGGTTTTGGGCCACGATCCTTCAGCCAGACATTCGATTTTGTATTCAGGCATTACAAAAGAAGTGTTGCACAAATTTTCAGGGTGCCTCAAATACCTACTCAAAAATGTTCAACAGCTCTCCTACTATAGAAACAAACGTGTTTTCGAGCTCTCAAGCAACTTAACTCTGATAGTAAAACTGAAAATCATAAATATAAGAATTAGGTACAAACAGTTTCATGACATTATACTTAGAACGGGAACGTAGCAGCAAAATATTCCTATATTTAAGCACAACTTTTTTCGAATAATACACTTTGTCTTATTTTGTCTCAAATTTTTGCTATTAAATAAAACGAATAGAAACTGTTCGGAAATATGAATACTGAAAAATTGAAAGGTTAGAATTTATTTATATAAAAATAAATATTGATTAATGAACAATAAAAATTTTCCTTTATTATAATATTGCAAAGATTGTTTGAAAATTTAAGCTTTTAATTTATAATTAAAATCCTATTTTATTTGCCTTTATTCTCTTTTTCGAACTAAATATCGCTTTCAGTCAGAGTGCACATAGAATCTTTTCATAACTGCTGAAATCATTATAACGCTTTTTCTAAAGATTAACCATCAGCTAAAAATATCTGGGACTCGTTATAATTTCTTATTTACATGGAAATGAAGCAATTTTAAATTTTAATACTCTCTCACCAAAAAGATGCATTGCTGTAAAAAACCTCTCTACTTTCAATACATTTTTCAATAAAATATAGAATGGCGACTTTCATATGCAGATTTCTGTGATCTTTATCAATTTTGAATATGAATCGTTAATCGAAAGTATTGCTTGAAAATATCATAAAGCTGAAATATACCGATTGCCTTACGAAAATTTGAAGAAATATAAAAGTGGCGTTTAAAATATTTAATCTTTTGCATAAAGTTATCAACTCAGCATATTGTTTTCTAATTTTAAACGTGATGTCTTACCGGGACATTTTACAAACTTTCATTTAATATTTTTAGGTGCATTCGTAATTGTATAAACACGTAGCACCTATAGTCGTCGTCGTATGGTCCGTCCGTCTGTCTGTCCGTCTATCCACATATAACAACGCAAAAACTACCCAACCGTATGTTTGAAATTTAATATACAGGACGTCCCTGGATCATTGGGACAAGCTATAAGGGGAGGTAGGGGACATCAGAAGGATTCAGATTTGCATAGCAACCCATGGTCGGAAACGCTTATTACTAGATTATTTATTAGACTTTATTATTATTAGATGTCCTTCTGTTGCTCTGAGGCGACGATACAAGGTGTTTCAGCACAGCTGGTACAAAGTTTCAGGAGAGATAGGGTACACCTAGATGATGGGAAATCACATAGCAATACATGGTCGGAAACGCTTTCCTGGTGCGGTAGTGACGACACAAAACACAGCAAATAAAGGACACGAACAGGGAGAGAAAACATGTTTATTATTCTTAGTGCTGCAAAAATGCCGCGACAATGCTAGACAGTGCTGTGGAACTTGTACGCATCGTGGCAGCTACTGGGAAAGTCCGGGACACCCCCGGTATTTTCGAGAACAGTAAATCGTCCATGAGCCGTAGATGTGCTTTCATGCATCACGGCTCGGGTCGTAATTTCGAACACCTACTTTCATGACTATCGTTCTCTATTGAACGTTCTTTTTTCTTAGTTTTTTGCTGTACTAAGGACAATAAACATGTTTTCTCCTCTTATTCGTGTCCTGCCTTTCTTGTATTTTGTGTCGTCATTACCTCCCAGGAAAGCGTTTTCGACCATGGGTCGCTATGCAAATCTGAATCCTTGTGATGTTCCCTACCTCCCCTTAAAGTTTGTCCCAATAATCCTGGGACACCTTGTAGATAATCGTTGCAGAATTTTGTCGAGTCATTTCAAATTTTATGAAAATCGAATCAAAACTTAAAAAGATATTAATAAAAGTTTTCTCCATTCTATTAAATCCTATCATACGTAATTAATTCAATGATATGCCATGATAGGTAATGATTCTACGTTGCCATCGTGATTACGTCCTATTTAAGATGAAGTCATTATTTCCGTATCACTGAATTTAATATAAATAATCGTAATAATTTTTTTTTAAATACGTAATAAATTTTTCGTAATAAATTCACCAAGATCTGAATATTTATAAAACTAGTTATAGTAAGAACGCACTTCATTTGCCACGTTTGACGTGTGCTGACACAATTTCCGACTTGTTATACTTATAAATACAAGGTGTTAAAAAAAAATAAAATTTGAAGTACGTGAAATATTAATACAAAAATATGTACAGTACTTCAGCTAACGAATACTTCAGCTGGAAACGTACACTAACATAATGCAGCAGTATTGCATTTCAATTGGATGAGAAGTTAATTTCGGCTTATGACTGTAATTCTGGAACAAATTTTGTTCATTAGTCGAGGTATCACTGTGACATAAGACAGAAACTATAAATTGAAAGGTTTCTAAACTGATATACAAAAGTCTTTTTTCCTGTCAAATTAATAAATTTCGATACGTACACCCTTTATTGCATTCGACAAAAAGGGGCTCGTAAAAAAAAGAAAAAATTATCGAACAGAAATTGCCGACCGCCAATTACATTTTTTACAAAAATAATACAGGCTGTCTATAAAGGAATGTTCCAGTTTTTTATAGTATTTTCCAAATTTTAATAGTAGCAACTGTAAGCGTTGTAGAGTGTTGTTCAGGGTCACAAATAAAGAGTATCTCAAAGAGTTTTAGATAAGCGCATGCGCAGGTACAGCTTTGTCACTTACTCGCTTGCAGTGCCACATACGAGAAATGGCGACTCCTGAACGTAAAGCGTTATTTCTGAGCTGAAGATTTAAAGGTCTCTAGAGCCAAGGGTTTTTCTTTTTGGGCTTTATAAAGGATCGTATCTACGTTCACACACGTACGTTTAGACACAGAAATGAAGAAGCTATTGCTTCTATTACTCCGCACTTGTTAACTGAAGTGTGGGAAGAATTGGACTTTATGTTGGATGTGTGCCGTGTAGCTAAAGGTGCACATATTGAACGTTTGTAAGAATAACTAGGTTGGTTTACCTTTAATTTGATGCATGATTTGTTGTAAATAGTCTAAATTAATCTGTTGTAATATACCATTGGAATTGGTAAATACTTTTATGCATACCCTATATAAACATGTTATCAAGTTACATATTCTAGTTCAGGAATCACAAGTCTCACACAAACAAGTTTTGAACGCCAACTGATAATCTGATAAAAATGTCGTCTCATTCACAAGATCATAGCAAACTTACTATGCCCTCTTGGATGAGGCTGTTTACTGCGCTCCCTATCAGCAAAATTAGAAGTTCTCAAGTTCTTAGAAGTTCGTTTTGTGCTCGAAAACTATATGAGATACGAGAAAATAGTCAAAAGCATACATTTTTGGGAAATGCAACTATGTTCAGGCTTGGGTTTCAAAGTAGCACGTTCATACTAAAGTCAGCTTGTTTTGTGATTCCTTTTTCTTTTTTACTTTTTTTGGAAATACAAATTAAAATATGTAAAAGTCATTTAATGTTAAAAATTCAATATTTTGAATACAGTAGAACCTATTTTATCCGAAACTCTTTTAACCGAAACTCTCGGTTAACCGAAATGTATTTTTAAAGCTTTTTTTTTCTCTCTTACATTCCTTGTGTTCAAAATCTATTTTACTAGCTTTTTTTTCTTTGAATTATCATATTGCTCGTGTGCAAGCGGCCCTTTCCGAACCACGACTAGATATAAATATTTTCAAGCCCCTTTCTCAGAGTTCCTTTGAATTTAACTTGAGCTCCCGTAAAATGCGGAGTGGAACGAAGAAAACAAACAAATTAGCAATTCTGAAGTTTTTGAATGTTTTTCGTGGCTGGAGCGTCAGAAATACTGTGATACTGGTGAACTAACAATTTTTAAAAAGCTCCGTGATAGAGCTACAAAGCAAAGGCAATCGAAACTGCGACAAACAAAACATTTTTTCAAACCCTTGTGATATATGTAAAAGGTAGTTAATTTCAAAATTAAAATTTAGGTAATTCATTTTTGTTTCTATTTTGCTAGTGCTTTATTTTTTTAAGCACTTGTTACCATAAAAAGAAATATTGCTAATATTTCTCTTAAAATTGAAGTTTTCTCGATTATCCGAAAATTTCGATTTTCCGAAAGGTAGTCGGTCACAATTACTTCGTATAATCGAGGTTATACTGTACTTTTAATTTCAAAACTTCGTGTCCAATACACTTGAAATGTGATATTTGTGCATAAATTTAAACGCAGAATAAAAATATTTCGTCAAAAGTTCTGTGTTGCCATTGAAAATATAAAAAGTAGCTCACTTTTTAAATATGTTTACGGGCCCCCAAACCCCAACCCATGTATGCCATTTAACCGTTTCCGGCACAGAAAAATTCTGTTCGTAAATGATTGACTGACACCAGATTTTACAAACGACTTTTTTATAAAGTAAAAACTTGTTACTCTAAACTTTCATTGTAAAAGCAAAATTTTATTAAAATATTCTTGGTGTCGTTCGTAGGTTTCATCAGGTGGTCCCGATGGGGGACCACTGCGCCGGAAAGAGTTAATACGATACGTTATTCTCCATTTATTAATTTCGGTATCGTTTATATAAGATGATTTACGTCGGAAAATATTCGCACGTTAGGAGTATAATTTCTGGCGATATTAATAAAAATATGAAAATGTAATTTAACATTAGAAGCCCTAAATTTTGAATGTTTATAATTCAAAAACTTATTATTCAAATGACTGGAAATTTGGTGGTGTCCAGGCATAGTTTGAACCGAGGATTTGAAATATCTTGTTAAAATTGGGTATTGCTATTGAAAAAAACGAAGTTTTGTTTTGTTTTAATGTGTAGATGGCCCCCTAAGCAAATTTTATATACATCATTTAAAAGTAGACTTTATTTCCAATCGTTCGGTACCAGTAACTTTCTTCTACGATAATTTATTGAGGAGTTAGTAAGGGGTGTTTACTTTTTTTTCCACGACTGTACATGGCATAACATCTTACTGTATGTGGCATGAAAGTGGACTGTACATGACATGAAAGTGGAATGTGTATGGCATGAAACTGAATGTCAGTGTGATGTCATTTGTGCAACGAAAGGTGCACAGGTTAAAAATTAAAAAGTTTACAAAAAAAGGATTAATATATCAACTGACTATTCTGTGACTTTCCAGTTCATATTTCATTATCGCCTTTTTACTCTATTACTTTCTATTATTAGTTATTTTTACATTCATTTCTTTTATTCCTGAATGGGCGTCCGCTTTATAATGCAAAATTTCTGCAATCGAGTAGGGACGAATTTAATCCGGTGAACGGTTGTAGAAAGATTCACATTTAAGAGCTAATAATAAAATTATTTTTACATATAAGATATCATTACGTAGTAAATATAAAGCGCGCTACGCTTTTGTAATTAGCGTTTTGTCACTATTCCTCGTAGTTTCCTACATAGGACCGGTAACTTCCAAAATTTGTCACTAGGGCTGGCTTCAGCCAATTTTATATTATTATTGAATAATCATTTTACTATAGGTAGACTCTTGTTCCACAACTGTAGTTTTATCCATTCTAAAGTTATTTTAGTGTATTCAGACTTTAGTTTGCACCCTTTATATGATATTTTGCAAGATAAAACTTTATTGATTCTTATTACAGTATATTTTTAATCGAATTATACATTTGCGACAACCACCAGCTAAACTGTTCTATTTTTTATTTACAATCTAAATTTCTCCTTCTATATTTGAAAGCTTTTTCATTGTCTTTCCTTTACCATACTTTATATTTCTTGTCATACTGTGGCAATGACGGAAGTGTCAACATACGATCGTGTATTTCCTGTTATTCTTTTAAATTATTAAGTGCTAATTTATCCTCTGATAAATATCAGAGGAAAAAGTAGAAATATAGTAGAAATTTAAAGAAGATCAAATGATCTTCTTTAAATTGATCATTTAATAAAATTAAAGAAGTTCTTAATTATTAATTTAAGTATTAGAATGATAATCATGATAGTAAGGAAAATTTTTGAGTAATACGTTGCAACAGAATTTTCAACAAACTTACTTTGGTTCCTGTGAAATTTTATGGCAGCACGAGAAGGGCTGTAAGTGACGACCATCCACGTTTAAAAAACGTTGAGCTGGACGTACCTGGAATGCAGCTATCGGTGCATACGTTTACACCTACCATATTACATTGATGAAACTTCCCGTTATATAATCCCATTTCACACAAAATAAATTTTGTTTGTTATACATTTTGCTAAAATAAAAAATTCTTAAACTTATGAAAGAAAACCAAGGTTCAGCTTGGAGTAAGACATCTTGTATTTTTGAATGAATACGTGAATTGTAACCCCTGATTGCTAAACTAAAATTATTTCTCTTGACGTGTATCATCACCCCTTAAAATTGTGGCTTTTGCTCAAGTCACATCTTGTACATTAATATGTGCAAACATAAATTGGAATAGCACTGTAATTTGATCAGTGACGCCGCATATCCTGTCACCTACTTTTCTAATCATGAAAATGGTATCATTTACTGTGTTGCTTGGACGTGGATGTTGATCATTTCCGGTGTTCATTGTGAGATCATTGCATTTCTGAATATATTAAGTATGTTGAAAAGTTCATTACAATATAAAATTACTGTTTAAGTTATGAACGAAAATCCGGGGTCATTTTGGAATAACTCAGCTTCCATTTTTCACTCAATAAGTGGAATGTAACTCTGGTTTTCTATACAGAAAGTGTTTGTCTTCATGTTCCTTATCGTCCCCAGGCGTTTGTACTGTTTTAACTGACCCTGTATTTTTTATTAATTTTCATGATACTTTTATTTGTTTAGTTCTTCATGTCACATAAAGTAATTATGTTAGGAAACCATACTAAACAGGTAATCAAACTTATTAGACATGTACATTTCTTCCCTAAGGCGTTGTCACATTAAACGTCTAGTCACACTCACTCTGTCAAAAACTCTTAAGCTTTCATTAATAAGATTTAACATCTTCCTCCCCTAATGTCTTTTTAGTGAGTTTCTTATCTAAGGTGCAATTGATTTACTATGTGAAAGGCAACGCAAGTTTCATTAGTCTTCTATAAAGATTAAATAACGCATTAGGGAATGTCAAGCAAACTGCTTGTTATAATGGTAATTCTTTAAAAGAAACTAATGGTCTTGCAAAGGGTAACTTCTTTTTCTTTATCTGTAAGATTTTTATATATATTATTTTGAAGTGTAAATCACTGAATTTTGTAATTTCGCTTTGTGGCGTATATAAAGATGCCACTTTTATCCTGATACCTTCAGCATTTGTCATCGTTACTTGAATTACATTATGAATTTTCATTAATGCTTTCTTTTAGTATATCTTTAAATCTTTCATCTTGTAAAAAATTGATGTTACAATCTCTAAACACTGCAACTTTTTCTAGACGTTTTCTTTACTTTTATAAATATTTCTGAGCCTTCCTAGATATTTTTTTTACCTTATAAATACGCATGGTTCGTACATTTTATTCTAATTTTTATTCAATAGCTATTCAAAAGAAATTATTTTTTTAAAACCTTTATTTTCTCATTTCTCATTTCTAAGCGTCTAAAATTATTAAACTGAAAAGTTCATAATCACAAAGAAATTCAGCTAAATATCTTGCTTTTTAGTTAAGTTCTGTATTTCGCACAAGGGGAAACACTAGGACAGATAAAATCGAAAAAACAAAATCAAATGTTCAGATTTTACTTTAATAATCTGAACTAATAGTTGACGGTTATTAGATGATACGTGAGATGCGGAACTTTAGAGGAAATTATTCGTTATCCTTTATATTCAGTTGTATCACAATTTGCAATCATATTTTTCTGGTATGTTTCATTTGGTCATATACTAGTATAAGTATATCGCAGAGATTATTTTTCAAAACGTGGTACAAATAGAATAAATAGTCCACTTGGACATATATGTCCCCGACCCCCTAATCAAAGGTTCGATGACTGTGATAACCCCAAGAAGAAACTAGAAAAACTAAATTTTCATTGTATAAGACATTTTCTTCATATATAATCCATATTAGTTACTTTCTTTTCCTTCATAGTCACATAGTTTCTCATTATAGCTAGAGTATATACTAAAATATACGTATGATAATGCTCCTTGAATACTTGTTCGGAAAAAATGTAATAAAGTTTTCCGATAGAGATTTGACCTTTTTCTCTATACATATTACCCTTGCATTGTAATTCGAAACAAAAATTTTATTAAATATTATTAATTTTATTAAAAAGGGTGAGATTTTATAGTTTTTTCAAAGGAAGAAGCTTTGGGATCTTAGATGTTACAAATCTAATTTTTTCATTTGTAAAATGTTTTGTACATATAAATAGGAAATTATTAATAGATTTTTCGAATACAGGCAGGCTTATAGATAGAAATATTTTTTTTTTCTTATTCGTCCATTTTTTTTTCACATTTATTAGAATAAGAAATTTACCATGAAAGATTTTTATTTTATAACGCACCAAACACTATGCTTTTTTTAAATTCTTTTCTGTATCTTTAACCTTTAACTAATGTCACAAAAATTGTCACATGACTAGTATGAAGCGGTTTGTGAGACCGCTCCATCGAAATATGAATAAAAGCTGCGATTAACTCATAGGATGTTGTTTTTGTACTAAACTTTTTGTACAGGAGTGTTATAATTAAAATTTACGTATTCAAAAGTCTCTGGTATTAGTATTAAAGTTCCAAACGAAACAAAATTTCAGTAGTGTTTGTAGATAAACTGAAATTTGAGAGTTAAACTATGAAAAGTGAAAAAAGCACCGGTCTGTGAGACCGTAACATCAGTTAAAGGTTAATGATAATTTATTGATTTTTTAATTTTTTTCTCAATTAACATTAAATATTTTTATCTATTTCATTCATTCTGAAGACATATTTATGTTTAAACTAACAGTAACATTCTTCTTTATACTTCTGTAAGTGTATTTCCCTGAATGTCAGGAAAAATACCTCCGCTGGAGATAAATTCGAGGGTATTCTCATTATATTTTCGGGAAAATGTCACGTAATATAGACTCGCATTTTTTTAGTTCAATATGTATCACAAGCAGCTATTAAAATCCGGTAACCATATCTATCTGTTATACTTTTGTGGATTTTGTATCACTATTCCAAAAACATTTTGCGCTCATAGTTTTAGCCGCATAAAATTTTACAGTTCTTCAATCATTCTACTTTTCACATTACATACAGCATTTGAATTTATTTTCCTAAAAACCGTTACTTGATAATTTTTTCACTTCAATCTAGGCGTCAACAATCCATTATTCCATTTCATCACTGTTTTTATTTTTCAGATTAAAGTGAATATAATTTTTTTTGTATTTCAAATATTTGAGTTTGGTTTTTTGCATTGAAATTAGTATTAAATTCTCTTTAAACTGATGTATAAGAGTTTGTATTTTCTAAAACGTAACATTTCTTTTAAGCATTACAAAATTAGAAAACATAAAAATTTCCCAAAAGTGTCCGCAGTTTTGGCCACCACTGTATATATTGTCATTTTTTATAATTTTTAAAATTATGTAATAAAATTACCTGCATTCTGTTCAGAACTTTACAAGTTTTCTATATATCGAGCGAAACAAATGCTAACCGATTTCTCGTAAACATCCTTCTTTAAGGGGACGAGGTATCTTAAAAATAATTTTTTTTATTTTTGTAAATTTCACCTTAAATATTACTCAGAGGTACATTATATGCATTATGGCATGCATTCATTACAAAAAAAAAATTTTTTAAGTCATTTTTGAGAAAAAAGTGGAATTTTACGCGTTGTTTTAGAAATCTCCGAAATGCCCCATGCGCGTTCCATATCAATGAAAATCCCCAATATTTTTTATAAAAGTTTGGTTTATATATATAAAAAAATCTGTGCATCGAATTTTATATATTTGAATATAAAGGTTAAAAAAATTTTTTTTTTGAAAAATTTTGAAATTTTTCGAAAAAATTTCAAAATTTCAGAATTTTTCATTTTTTTGCAAATTTAACTTTAAATATTACTAAAGAGTACATTGTATCCATTACGGCATGCATTTATCACAAAAAAAAATTAAAAAATTTATTTTTGAGAAAAAAATGGCATTTTACGTGTCGTCGTAGAAATCGTCGAAATGCCCCCTGCGCATTCCATATCAATGAAAATCCCCAATATTTTTTATAAAAGTTTGGTTTATATATATAAATAAAACTGTGCATCGAATTTTATATATTTCAATATAAAGGTAAAAAACAAAATGAAAAATTTAAAAAAAATTTCAAAATTTCAAATTTTTTTTAATTTTTTTCTTTTTTTTTGTAAATTTCAATTTAAATATTACTCAAGGGTACATTATATGCATTGTGGCATGCATTTATCACAAAAAAAATTTAAAAAAATTTATTTTTGAGAAAAAAATGGCATTTTACGCGTTGTTGTAGAAATCTTCGAAATGCCCCCTGCGCATTCCATATCAATGAAAATCCCCAATATTTTTTTATAAAAGTTTGGATTATATATATAAATAATTCTGTGCATCGAATTTTATATATTTGAATATGAAGGTGTAAAAAAAAAAAAAAAAAAAAAAAAAAAAAAAAAAAATCAAAATTTTTGAATTTTTTTTTTTTTTTTTTTTTTTTTTTTTTTTTTTTTTTTTTACCTTTATATTCAAATATATAAAATTCGATGCACAGTTTTATTTATATATATAAACCAAACTTTTATAAAAAATATTGGGGATTTTCATTGATTTGGAATGCGCATGGGGCATTTCGAAGATTTCTAAGACGACGCGTAAAACTCCATTTTTTTCTCAAAAATAATTTCTTTTTAATTTTTTTTTTTTTGATAAATGCTTGTCATAATGCATATAATGTACCCCTGAATAATATTTAAAGTGAAAATTTCAAAAAATATAGAATTGATTTTTAAGGTTTTTTAAGGTCCTTCGTCCCCTTAAGAACAAAAACTCTGCGTACATAATAAATTAAATCTACCTAGTTTTTAAAACTTTCCAGCATTGCTGAAAAGTGTTTATGAATTCGTTTTGTCTGTCCATCTGTCCGTGTTGCTCTACCTCGTGTAAATATGCTCGAATTGCTATATAATTGCTATATGTTATTTGTTAAAAATGGCATACTCGCTATTGAAAATGAAGTATGTAGCATTTATAGTTCGTTGGCAGAGACTCTCAATAGAATTCCGTTGCATTAAGGAAAAATTGCTTGCAATGTATTTTAATGACGTTCCACTATTTCAAACAAATTGAAATTTATATACATCAGTAATATGTGTCCTTACAATTATGGAATATATTACTGTATTAGTACTGTATTAATATATTACTGTATATATTACTGTAGAACATGGTGTGCATAGCATTTATCGTTACCTTACAGGGACACACAAAAGAATTCCTTTACAGTACTGTTTATGAACGATAATTGCTGGAAGTGTGTTTTGAGTGGTTGTATGTGTTTTTAAATTTAACTTAATAGTTTATGTAAATTATAAAAAATAAATTAAGAAGTAATCAAAAAATTTCCTTCGAGGTGCATAACTACATACATAGAGGTACCTTCTTACCAAATTTTATAGTTCTGCATGCAACGACTTCTTCATAACACAGTCACAGGCTCACACACACACACACATCAATTGTAAGGCAAAGTAACTCTATTGAAAATGTTGTTTCAATATCTTCATTAGTGCTGAAATTACGAATGAAAATCCGTGTAGGGCATTTATAACTGAGTAAGTGGATTGTAAACAATGTTATTCAGGAGTGAACTCCTTGAGCTGAAGTTCATGAGTTTGAATCACTTTCTGTGAGTTTTCAGTTGTGTTTGAGTCACCTTTTTGAAAAGCGAGCGTGAATTGAGTTAGACTAAAAAAAATCCGTGTTTGAGTCAAAATTTCAACTTATTAAATTTTTTTCACAACTACCTAAAAAAATTTCTTGAAATTAAAAACACATTTTTTCTTTTTAAACGCTAATCTCTACAAACTAGAGGAATTTTAGATTATAGTTCAGGGAAAACATGCAAAGTAAACGTGTGTTCAATAATTTGGGTATACTATCTCACAGTCAATCTCTGTATTAATCTGCCCTCCCCACCTCCATCCCTCTGAGCACCTTTAGAATTTTTACGAAACTCCGTCTTTGCAATTAATAGTGCTAATGAAGACTGGTGTCATTATTTCATAGAAAAAATCTGGTAGGTTCTGAAATTCCATTTGGGAAAAAATTCATTCTTGAAAAGACATTTTCTTTAACATGTTAACTGAAGGCGCTATCCGAATTTGATAAAAGATCAATGGAAAACAACGTGGCAAAACATGTACTTGCCTGCAGAATCCCTTGAAAATAGGTTCGCGAAATTAAAATTGAGTTTAAAAAAAAAAAAAAAAAACGAAAAAAAACGAAAACGTTTCGCCATTTCCACATTTCTTCACGTTTGTTCAAAAAATCATATAGTTTTCAATGCATTATTTCATACAGATAAATGCAAGAACATAAGTTATCACATGCCTATTCCCTTGCTTTATTTTTCTTTTCCAGCTTTATTTTGATTTCCTATTCCTACCTTTCATCAAACCATATGAATGTCAGTTGATAGGTAATTTTAGGATATCATTTTCAAATTTTTTCTTTTTCAGGTATGATTAATAATACTTAAAAATCCTACGTGAAGGATTTTTCCGTTTTGCGTTTTTAATTTAAGGGGATGCGAGACACAAAAATCTCCAAATTTTCTAAAAAACTTTTACTGCGCTAAAACTTTCTCTGTTTTTTTGCTTAAAATGACGTTTAAATTATGTTTCTATCTTAATTAGAACAGTAAATATTAAATTTTTCGTTTTGATTTGTTTTCAAAATCCAGCTTTCAAGCAATGGTTGTCATGGAAACGATTTCTTGTGAAAATGCGTTTTTCTTCATGATGGCTTTTTTCACTATTTCTCATATTTAAATCGTTATAAGTCAAGAACCGTTAAATATAAATGGTTCAAACTTGGAACATGTGTTTTTCAATTGTTTTACTTTAATTTTGATTCAGCAAATTAGAAAAAAATATTTACTTTTGAAAATATGATTTATCTCAAAAATTTACACCAATTTTTTTTTTACTTTAAATATTGTTAATTTTTTTAAAAATTAAAATATTTAAACATGTTGAATCTAAATTAAAACTTATATATTTCTGTTTATTTAAATGAAAAAAATTGAAATTCTACAAATAATATTTGGAGTTATAACGATTTTAAATTACCCCGCATTTTTAATGAATTTAAAATTTTTAATTTTTTTAAAAATTTAAAAAGTTTTATCATGTGATTTTGTTTACAAAAAACATGGTTAACCATCACAAAAAATTCAAAATTTTAACTCATTAAATAAAAATTATTTCAAATTGTGTCCCGGACCCCTTTAAATATGGTCAAGTTAAAATATTTATAGCATTGTTTAAATGTTATTTCGGAAAATGTCTAAAGTTATCTGAGTGAGATTTTTAACCCAAATTGTAGTCAATTAGAAGTAGCATTATTTAAAAGTTATTTCGTAACATGACTAACGTTATCTGAGCTGGATTTTTAGCCCAAATTATAGCATTTATGGACTAATAGCGATAGCTCTTAAACTAAAAAAAATTAAAAATGTATACTTGTTCGATGTTCTTGATTAGAAGTCACATTTTCCAAAGATTGACACTCTTGAGAATTTAACACATAATTTTAAAATATAAGATTAATTGATAGAAATTAATTATATTAATTAGTCTATTTCAATTACATCGGAGTATTGTAAGCCTTGCTCCAATACTAAATTAAAGATATTTTGACATCAATATATTAAGTTCATAAATTTAATCAAAATATTTTTTTCCCTTTTTTCATGATTTCTTTTTTCTTTTTTTCTTTTCCTTTAAGAATACATTAGTGGGTTTCATAAATTTAGTCGTTTTATAAATTTTGAATTTCAGCTGGACTTTTTTCTCCTTTTTCAAAACTGGAATTTTGAGTCTCAATTAGCTACTTTTTTTACGAGTTTGCACAACACTGATCATAAATCTAAATTTCCTGGATAAAAATTGTATTCCTTAAAGTGCCATATCGGTCCTAAACGTCTGCACTAATAATTAGGATAAACCTTATCGACGTTCTTTTTGTGAGTCTAGACATGGATAGATATAGCAGAGCTCCTTTTCCATCCTCCTGGAGTAACAAGATTTTGGTAGCGTTCTTATATATATATATATTTATATATATATATATATGTGTGTGTGTATATATGTATATATATATATATATATATATATATATATATATATATATATATATATATATATATATATACCTAAACAACGTGATAATACATTTTAATGAGAACTTCCATATTCCATTAACTATATAATTCTACTCTTAGTGTTTGAGAAAGGAAGGAAGATTCGAACAATAGGCAATCATCTAGACCAGTTTAATAACCGGCATCGTGAATGACAAATACTCCCTCTATACAAACACTAAACCCACTGCGAAAGTCTCGACTGAATTATGGATGAGTATAACCTCGTATTCGTAAGTGAATTTTTTTATGCGTCTCATGCTGGGGTCGGGGACCTCAGATTAAATTAATTTTTTTCTTACAATTATTATTTTGTTTCAGCTGTAGCAGCTTCTTCTAGCTGTTTTACTTCAACTTGCAAAAATATTTCATTAAACAAAACAGTATCTGCATGTAATATGCTATTATGCATATTCAATTAAAGCAGTTATACTGAGATTTTCGTTTAAAATACGATTCCGTTCTATACAATGTACATTTTCACATGTTTCACATGTTTTACTGTACTTAATGAACATTAATCAAGCAAGCGTGAGCTTCAACGGTTCTCATCAATCTTTTTGTCACAAAAATAGGGATATTCACATCACAGTAACTTAAATACTATTCATGCGACTTTCACGCTACCTAATGACACTGGTGATAACTTATTTTGGTTATGACGCATTCAGATTTTGGTCGCATTTGGATCACGCTGTTATTAGGGTTGTGCTTATATATTTTTTTTTATGTTTATAAATAATATTAAAAATTATATGAATGCCATGAAAAATGAAATCCAAATTTTCGATTTACATAAAGCAATAATTTTCAAGACGAATTTCAATTCTCCAAGTATATGAAAAAGTATTCAAGCCAGGGTTCTAACCAGGCGCTTTTGGCTGAAGCTGTCACTGCTTGGCCAACTGAGCAATTCTGCACAATCTGCACTGTTTTTCAGACTGATTTGTCCAGGATATCTCAGTTGGCACAGCATTGGCAAATTTAGCCAAAGGTCAGTGGTTCGAATCCTTCCCTGACACTTTTTCACCCAATTAGGAATTTATAGCTTGTGTGATTTGTTTACCAATTAGAATATTTGTGTTAAGATTAATGTAGTTAATTTTTAAAATTAATTTTCTTTTCTACGCCACTCAAATGCTCTCAAATGTTTGTTTTCTTAAAATCAAAAATCATATAAATATACTAAAATATGTAATAACAGGACTTTGTTTTACCTAAACTTTATTTGAAGTAGCTCCTTTTCTTTAAAATTATAAGGAAAAGTATTTTCTAAGAAGAAATGGGGTATGCCTATAGCTTCATATTTTGAATGAAATGTGTATGTGTCAATAAAAATACAAAATAAATACTGATAGGCGGCACTTGTAACTTTCGTTTAGTGTATGAATATAAATTACATTCAGTTTCAGAGTTATTTATGGATAAAATCTCAACTGGATTTCTTTTATGGAATAAAACGTTTATTTAGCTTCGCAAAGCATGTCTGTTTTCTCCTTCGTAAACATAAGCAAGGATATTAAAGATTTTATCGGATAATGCATTTTCTTCATAACCGATTTATGTATAATTTATTCATTTCAAAAATAATAATTCAAAATTATATCGTTACAACTTTATTAAACTTGGCGCGTTTTCTTTACATATTGTTTCTTAGAAAATATACTGAAAGGATTTTTAACGTGTTTACAGTTTTCAAATTACACTTTTATTTAAATAATGACATTTTCAAAAAGGCCAAATATTAAATTAAAAAATTGATGTTTTTTAAGCTTAACCGTAACAAAACGGTTAACAAAAATGTTTAAATATAAATATTCAGATAGCATTAGTGTTTTCGTTTAACTATGCAAAATCAGAAAAAAGATCACATCCATCATGTTACAAGTACGCTGTAAGAAATAACGAAAATACTTTGTGATGTAGAAGAAACATTTCAAATGTTTAGTGTAACTTTGTACTTACCCATAATTCCGGGAAGTTTTCTCTTATCTTCAGAATTTTTTAGGTGAAGAACAAATCAGAAACATTACAAATAAATCAGCTACCTAAAACAGCAAAGACGTATTTTTCGAACTTTACGGTCATCAAAAGGCTCCTTTTATCTGAGAAACGTTTCTCTAGACATCGTAAATGGGGAAATATATGAGGGTCTAAAACCATAGTATACGAAGCCCATTTTGAAAAAAAATGAGATAGTCCATTTACAAGGTGCATAACATCTGTTTTATCCGCTCCCACAATAAACCAAGTCTTAAACAGATGATATACCGTCGTCTCAATGCAACAGTAGGACATCTAGTAATAATCGAAAATAAGAAGTCTGACTTACTGCTATGAAAACTGTGTCTGCATTTAGTGGAACAGTAGGGAATTTCTATAAAATACATCTTAGATATAGTATTAAACATAACTTTGTGATTCAGAAGTTGTTACACTAGATGCAAACACGGTTTCTCATAGCAGTAAGTTAGACATCTCATTTTTAATTATTACTAGTTGTCCCACTATTACTCTGAGGCGACGATACAGGTTGTTTCAACACAGCGGTTACAAAGTTTAAGGAGAGATAGGGTACACCTAGACGATGGGAAATCACATAGCAATGCACTGTCAAAAACAGGCATCTCATTTTTAATTATTACTAGTTGTCCCACTATTACTCTGAGGCGACGATACAGGTTGTTTCGGCACAGCGGTTACAAAGTTTAAGGAGAGATAGGGTACACCTAGACGATGGGAAATCACATAGCAATGCACTGTCGGTAACGCTTTCGTGGTGCGGTAGTGTTGAAGTGTTGACACAGAATACAAGAAAGGGAACAGGTTGAGAAAACATGTTAGTACTACAAAAAACCGGGACAGTGCTGGAAAGTGTTGTAGAACTTGTTGCACGTATTTTGGCAGCTGCTAAGGAAGTACGGGACATGCCGGGTATTTTCGAGAATGTTAGATCTTTCATGTGCCAGAGATGTGAGGCCTGCATCACGGCCCGGGATCGAAATTTCGAACACCATCTTTGATGACTATTTTATCTCTCTGTTTGTTCTTATTTCTTAGTTTTTTTTGCTGTACTAAAAATAATAAACATGTTTTCTCAACATGTTCGTGTCCTTCCTTTCCTGTGCTTTGTGTTGTCACTACCGCACCAGGAAAGCGTTTCAGACCATGCATTGCTATGTGATTTCCCATCTTCTAGGTGTACTCTATCTCTCCTGAAACTTTATAACCGCTGTGCTGAAACACCCTGTATATGATAAAGCATCTGAAAACTGACTTGGTTCACTGTGGAAGTGGATAAAACAGATTTTAAGCATCTTCTCATTTTTTTCAAAATGAACTTCGTCTGCTATGGCTGTGAGCCCCTTATATATTTTCTAGAGTTTATGACTGATATTTCTATAAGTTTTTCTATAAGTGTTTCTGAAGGTACGGAAGAAATCATGGGAAATAATGACGTTGCACTGAATTTTCGTAAACGTTTCTAATAAATTAGGATATTTGTCTGCAATATTTTACGATTAATAAAAATTTGCAAAAGTAAGGCACAGATTGAACTTTTTTTTCATACCATTATAATTCAGTTTAAATGTTTATTCGGTGCTTTATCACAGAAAAAACAAAATATTTTTATATTTTTCCGCATTTATTTTAAAGCAGAAAAAATACACAACTGGAAGATGTTGGATAACCAGACCTTCTAACAGATAGGAAGGAATCTCTATTTTCTGGGGTTTGTGAATGATCCTTTTTAAATGCTTCTTAAGGCAGCAGAAAGTTTTTTAAAATTCTGGATAATGAAGAGGTTACAATGAATTTTCGTAAATGTTTCTGCAATTTTGCACGGCGTATTAAAAAAATATGCTAAAGCTCAACATATGCTTTTTTCATACCGTGATAAATCACTTGACAGGCTCATTATGCCCCTTATCGCAGCAAAGAAAAAACGTTTTAATATTTTGTCGGAAATTTAAAATAGAAATACTATATAACTTTAAGGTCTTGGTGTATTGATATATTCGTACTTCCAAATCTCAAGTGTTAATAGCCAAGTAGTCAGTTTATTGCTAAAAGGAAAAATAAAAAGTAACAATTTCGTCAAAGGCGGTAACTAATATTGTGGCATAAGCTTTGTTATGTCATGTTTTGATAATTCTTTCCAATTGAAGGAAAATTATTTGTTATCACTCGGATACATTAAAAAATTGCTTTTTCACAAACTGTAATTTTTACTGCCTAATTTTCAGATTAAAAAAAAAAAGTCATTAAAAATTTTCAACCAGTATCATTAGTTGACGGAGCTTTGGAAGAGCATGTTCACGATAATTCAGCAAAAAATGAAAGCTTCAAGGGTGGAATTTCAGTTCGTGGGAATCCATTTAGAAAAAAATGCAAATAAGTGTTGGGTCTTACGTGGTTCTTCAACGCCAAGACTTTACTTCTAGCTACTTTTATGTGAATTGTTGTCGTTTTTCACAGAAAGTTACAGCATACCACAGAAGGTTTTTTTCATGAATAACAAAATGAAACCAAGTAAAAAGTGTCGACTGAGATTGTTTTTCTTAGAAACCATAAAATCGTTATATTTCTGGCAATGCTGGTCAGATCACGTTTTCTTTAACACATCGGTCCATAAAGCAATCGTTTTAAATCATCCGTATAACTTAAACTCTCCTGACTTCAAAATCTTCAAAATTTAACAAAATAAGTTATAAAATTCTCTTCCGAAACAGAACTAAAAAATATACGACATTTTAAGCACGGCCATTTGCTGACAAAAGAGCAGCCTTACGTTCCTGGCGAAGGACATATTTGTTCAAACCCTTCATGTTTTCAGTAATTCATCTGATCACATAAGATTATGTTTTCATATGTGTATCCGGTTAAAGACCGATCGCTTTAAATCACTTTAAACGCCCCAGATACCTTAAACTCTCCAGATTTCGCAACCTCTAAATTTTACAACATAGTTCAGAGATCGCTTGTTAAACAAAACACAAAAAATACACAAAATGTTCTAATAAAAGAGCATTATTACGTTCCTGGCGAAGAGTGTTGTCCACTTTATGTGTTGAGAAACTCATTTGATCAAGTCAGATCTTGTTTTCATAAGCGGATCAGGCCAAAAAGCAACCGTTTTAAATCTCTAAATATGCCGAATTCAAAATCTATTAATTTTACAACATAGTTTACAATTCTCTTCTAAAATGGAACACACAAATTTACGAAATTTTAAACGCGACCATTTTTTAATGAAAGAGGTTTCTTACGTTCCTTACGAAGAAGAGATTTAGGTCATTTCATAATTTGAGAAATTCATCTGTTCAAGTCATGTTTTCATCCGAACGTCACACCAAAGAACAATTGTTAAAAAAAAAAAAAAAAACAGGATACCTTAAAGAAGTACAACTTCATTACCAAAAACTATAACCAAATTCGATTTTTAAATTTGTTTACTTTATTTTTTAACTCTTCGGGACGAGAATGAGGTATGAGAGTTTTTTAGTATCACTATTTCTGAATAGTAAACTTCGGTTTATTTAATCCCGGAAATTGAGCTACTAGGCAAGGCAAAGTTAGGTATTCAGAAATAGTGATATCCAAAATACAACATACCTTACTATTCTTATAAGGTATGTATACGTGACGCTTGTGCAGAAAAAATTATTAAACAAAATGGGAGTAAAATTTAAAAAACTCTTTGTAAAAATTTGATTTTCTTAATTTTTTAAACATATCTTAAATTGACTTGTTTATATATAAATGAATTTCTTTTATCATTTATTTAATAATAGATAACAATAATTTTTATAATGTTGGTAATAACGAAAAAAAACTGTTGATCTTTTGAATTCCTTTCGATGTAATTAATATTGTTATTTTATTTTGAAATATTTATTTTCATTTTAGAATACGATATTTATTTAGATAATGCAGAATGCTTATTTTTTATTAACTACTGCTGTATCGTATAGGTTGATCATTTTTAGAAACAAACAATGCCGTACTAATGATTTCTTCCAAATTCATTCATTAATTTCTTTTTTCCTCTCTCTCGACTAAGATGTAGTGTTAAGTTTAAATTTAATATTATAAGGTTTTATTGTATGTCGTTCTACAAAAGTGCAATTTTGCAATTAGTTACAACCCTCCTTTCTACTTTCCGCTCTCTTTAACATTTATATCTCTTTCAGCTGACATTCTAAAGTCTTAATCGCCTACCCTAAGGCTGTTTTTCAGCGCAGCTTGCATTTCTGAATAATTGGGGGGAAAGGAACGAAATTTGCTCTTAATATTATCGGTGAAATTGATCCCGGCAGAAAATCGCAACCTTTAGGCTAGGCTTCATTTCGAAATTTTTAACTGCATTATTAAATGAACTAGTAGGGTAAAGAATAGTGTGTGTAATGATGTTTTGAGATAGGGTTAAACTTAAAGGAACACTTCCTTTTAGAGGAAATTCGAAGGAATAAAGTTTTCCATTAGAAATTTCTCTGTCTCGGTTATATTAAAGATTTATAAAAATTTAAATCGCGATTTTTGATTATAAAATAATGGAAGTTCTGAAGTTAGATAAGCCTCCTGCTATTTATCGAATAAATTATATGTATATTTCTGTTTCAATAGTGTACCTCTGTTCTGAATTTCAGTTCCAATATTATGAAATATTTATAGATTTTAATCGGAAATTCTGTTGTTGGATAATGGAAATTTTGAAGACATATAGAGATCCTTTTAGTTTAAACTTTCCAATTATGTATTTCAGTAGCATAATCTGTTTAAGTTAGAATAAAAATTTAAACCGGTATTTCTGATTATTAAATCATGAAAAATCTGAAGTTAGGCAGACTTCTTGCTAGTTTTCTAATAAAGTATAATATTTCCCATTATACATGGTGTCCATAAAAGAATGTCACAGTTTCAATGGTATATTATAACAGGTTTATTTTGGCTATTTACAATATATCATACATCAAATTGAAGGTAAACTGGCCTAGTTTTTCTTACAAATGTTCAGTATGTGCACCTTTAATTATATGGCACACATCCAACCTAAAGTTCAATTCTTCCTACACTTCGGTTAACATATCCCGATTAATGGAAGCAATAACCTGTTCAATTCTTTGCCTCAACTCTGACAAACCATTAGGTAGCGACGGAACGTAGACAGAATATTTTATAAAACCCCACACGGAAAAATCCCAGGGCTCTAACGGCTTTTAAATCTTCAGCCAAAAAACAAATCTTTACGCTCAGAAGTCGCCATTTTGTATATGTAGAACTGCAAGCGAGTAATTAACAAAGCATTATTCGCGTATGCATTTGTTTAAAACTGCTTGAGTTACTCTTTATTTGTGATCTTCAACCAACACTCTACAACACTCTTACAGTTGAAAGTATAAACTATAAAATAAAGTATAAATAAATAAATAAGAAGTATAAATAAAGTATAAACCATATCATTATATATATATATTTCTTTGAATAATGTTACAGTTAATTTTAATATTTCAATTAGTTGCCAATGTTTGTGAAATATGTTATTTAAAATGGAAATGCTTTCAAAAACAGAAGAGTACATCCACATTATTTGCATTATACAAGGTGAGACCGAAAAGTAAGGTGACTCACCCCTCCTTTCGAAAATGAGAACAGCCCGACAACCGGACACATGCGCATTACGATCTTCGGTATGTAACGTTAAAGTTCAGGGTCATTTGCAAAGTTTCTTGGTTAGTGTTTGTTCGTGCAGTCGCTTAAACGTAAGAGGTGGTAGTGCATTGCGTAATGGAGCTGAAAACGAATATGAAATTCTGTTTTAAAATGGGTAAAACTGCTACGGAAAACTTGGAAATGCTTCGAAGTGTGTATGGCGAAGAAACTTTATCTCGCAATAGAGTATTTAAGTGATTCAAGCATTTCCGTGAAGGTCGTGAAAGCGTGGAGGATGAGCATCGCAGTGAAAGACCGGCAAATGTTGAAAGAGTTAGGAAGTTATTGCTGAGGGATAGTGTTTGTCCGTCCGAATAATGGCGAACGAAATGAATCTTCCTCGTGAAATCGTCCGAACAATATTGACGAAGGATTTGGGTGAACGAAAACTTTGTGCGACATTTGTCCTTCATTATTTAAGCGATGAACAAAAACAGCAGTGAATGAACTTCTTATTCCCCTGATCTTGCGCCAGCAGACTTTCTCCTCTTTCCACAACTAAACTTGGCACTGAATGGATACCGATTTTCAAAAACCTCAGACATTCAAGCTGCTGATACCAATGATTTTAAAACAGTCCGAAAGGAAGACTTTTTCAAAAGTTTCCAGAACTTGTAAAAGCGTTGTCAAAAGTGAATTGTAGAAGGCGGGAACTACTTTGAACAACAGTGAGGTATTTATCTGCAAATATATAATACAGTGATTATTATGACGTCAATCACCTTACTTTTCGGTCTCACCTTGTACATGGTTGTTCTTTAAGTCCTCTTCGCCGCAAACAACTAGTAAACTTAATTAAATACAGCCATGAATGCATACCTGTCTACCTTCCTGTATTCTTCTGTAAAATATGAGTTAATTTGATTCAAGTTAAACACTTTTAAAAGGACAATTTTAGTAATCGCTGGCCACTTACGTGTCTTGCAGATTAAAATCAGTTTTTCCTTATAAAATATACCTGTATTTATATGTAGTGAAGTTAAGACTTATTATTATTATTATTATTGTTATTTATTTTATAAACTTATGTATTAAATGTATGACTATTAATTTGATTATAGTTATGCATATATTTATATAATGGATTCAAGTTGTTTACGAGTGAAGGCAAAACAGATGGCGTTTATCTCTACGACGCATCTTTAGGTCGACGCCAGGGAGACGAGAAGCTAACAATGTCTTGACAATAATGCCAAGAATAAATTTATTAGAAAATTTACGACTGCTCGTATAAGTAGACCACACATGTTCAGCTAGCCACATGTACATTTTTTAGGGTCCCCCAGGAGGGCGGGGCTCTGTGGAACTGCATGGCCTCAAGTTATCGAATAAGACGCTTTGAAGAGAGTTTGTTTTAAAGGGTGTCGGATATGCTATGCGCTGACTGAACAGAGAGCGTACAAGCCTTCGCTGATTGAACGGAGGGCGTTCAAGCCACATCCACTATTGTCTAGAAAAGAGTTTTTACTTAAGAGTATGAAATAAGGTTTATAAAAAGTTACCATCATTCAGAAAGATGCTCTTCATATGATATAGTTTTTTTTAAGTCCTCCTTAAGTACCCCTCGAGATGAGGTACTCGCAAGTGGTATTAAAAGCTTCCAGCCTCGGCCAACATGTAGAAGGTTATTGATTATCGTTTCACTAGTTGTATTAGTGAAAACGCATCGAAAAGCTCGATTGAAGAGCTGAGGTCGATGGCCTCTACCGTAGTTAGTGTATGTGCCCGTTATCATTTGGGACTTTTAAGATTATGTACTTCTACCGGATCCCACAAAGAGTGACCTTTTACTGCTCAAAGGATAAGGTCATTTCATATCTATTTTTGTTCCCTGTAAGCGTTTTTTAAGTGCATTTATATAATTTTAATTAGGCATTGTATTTTCCAGTTTGGTACCCATGTGTCTTAGTAATTTTATAATAAGTAATTTAGGATTAATGTTGATTGGTTGCTTAGAGCAAGCGTGTCTTGTGACACATCTTTCTTAATTATATATTTTTAATGTAAATAAATTTTGTTATTTGTTAAATTTGAATATGTTATCTTTCAACCATGAGACCGTGTTAATTATTTAGTATTTGATTTTTATTTCAGATCAAGGACGAATCTCTTACGAATTATTAATGATTAATTTTTATATTTGTAATACTTGCCATTTGCGTGGTCTAAAAGCTACTTCTATTTCAAAAACAATCACAACGCAATTTGGGTAGGTTTTGAGATACATGTCTCCCACCCCCTTTCGGGATAATTGTAAATATATATTATCTCAGAGGTTAGCCAGGACCAAACTTCACGATCACAGTACATTATCTTATTAATTATGTGTTTGTAGGTTAACACTATGAAGTCTACAGGTTGAGTAACTAGGAATTAGCTAGCCTATTTTACTCTGGGGCTATTGGGTAATTGAGTATTGAGTCTCTCCCTCTCCCCTAAGGTTTTTTTTCCTCATGTTTTTCTTGTATGCACAGTTTTTACCCGTTAAATTTCTCCAAATACTCCCCCATCACTGTATGTTTGGGTAGTTTCTCGGTGATAACGTTATACGAGTCCAGATCTGCCCAACAGTAATAAAATCAAATAAACTCCACTTAGAAACAAGAAATCAAATCATAAAGATTTATCAAATAATTATTCTAATTCAAAACGTATTTAATCAGGATCGAAATTTAACCACGTTTTACTTAAAAATAGTTGGATGTTGGCAAATATGTGAATTTGGTGTCTATGTATACTAAAACGGCTATGCGCTATATGATGAGATAGTTGGCAGGATCCCCTTGTGATACATTCCGCAGTTAGAGTATCTCGAAATCTATAGAAGGTGCGATCAAAAGTTCGAAGGCAAAATTATTGAGTACAATCAATTTAGTAAGTTAATTAACAGTAAGTGATTAACAGTAGTAAACAATTTATTCAATTTCTACGTGGAAATGATAAATTGTCGCCTCTACAGGTGAAAATATCCTAACACAATTATCAAACAACACTCGTTGTCTAACACTTTTTAACACTCGTGTCTCCAGATGAAAACACCTAAACTAAAAAATACTCTTATTTTAAAAAATGAATGCAACAAGCTATTCTCTTTCTTTATTTCAGTGCTCGTACTACGTCACAGTTTTTTTTTTCCTATTTGCATACGGTCGGACTGTGACTTGATAAAATTGCATTTTCATACTTTTAACAAAATTATCATATCGCTTTCATTTCGGAGAAAATTCGTGTTTTTCATAAAGAAAACGATTAACATCTGTCTGTACAGGAAATTATTTTTCGTATGCGAGTGCACGATATTTCTGTTCTTATTACGATCCTACGATATTAACGCAAAGAAACTCGCATGCTGAACCTATGGAAGCGTTCTTTTCAAATTTCTAGTTTACATTTTAGTATTTTTAAATGACTTTTCTTAGCATAAGATATCTGAGGTCAGTGTCAAGCGTTGTGCGTTTGTTCGTTTTCGATTTTGGTTGAATTTTTTTTTAAAGAGGATATTTTCACTTTAGGAACCGGTTCTGAAAGAGTAAAAGACCTCATAAAAAATGAAACAGAAAACTGAAATCTAAGAAAGGTCCGTTTTCAGATAGACCTTAGCTATTCTAGACAAAAAATAAATCCTTTAAAATACTGAAATGCGAACGAGAATTAAAAAAAAAACGCTTCTATGGGTTTAACTGCTTGCGAATACCTTCGCGTCACTAATGTATGACCTTATATCGATAATCCTCTAAATCTTTGTTATGGAGGTTTTGGTCATATATCGTAGAGTTTTCGAGATAGTATATCTAACTCAGCAATTAGCAGCTGGAGGCGTTGGGAGTTGTCTCGGCGAGTAGCGCATACCCATTTAACTATATCTAGACACGACATTCATGGTGATAGCTAAATACGTTCGTCAGTGTTTTAAAGCGAAAGTGATATAAAGAATTATCCTTTATTCAACGCTGCTATCCAACGTATACTTTCTTCACAAATTTAAAGATTATGTAAAAATAAAACTCAACGCTTCGGTTTAACCTTCAAAACTATCTTCAGGAGTAAAATTTTCCAAAAACACAAATCGGCAAGAAACAATCTACATCGTTAAAAATTAAATTTAAAACTTTAATGAAAATTAATTTAATTTTTGATGTTGTAGTATGTCGATTGTTTCCTGATTTGTGTTTTTGGACAATTTTTCTCCTGAAGACGGTTTTGAAGGTTACACCGAAACGTTGACCTTTATTTTATTCATGTGTTTTTACTTTACATCATCTTCAAATTTATGAATAAAGTACACGTTGGATAGCAACCTCCATTTTGTTTAGCGTTCGATTTTACAACGTAAAGTCCTTAATTATTACTTTGATTTTAAATGTTTCAAAGAATAACTAATTAAAATATTTCAGTGTCAAACGTACTTTAATTTGTTCCCCATCTTTCTATAATTCAACAAGTATTTAAAGATAATAACATAATAGTAAAATATTTAAAATAATCTTCGAAGATAAGAAAAGAAATATTTAAGGGGTTAAAGAAATATTGCAAAGAATGTAACTGTTGTTATCCCTTATTCACGAAATCACTTTAACCCCTTAACTGTTTTTTTTTTTTTTTTTTGACACAATAAATTAAAAATAAGTACCTGGCACAACTTTTGTTTTACTAAAATATTTGGCTTTTAACAATTGAAAAAGCTATGCCATTTAACGAACAAAAGATTACAGTTAAAATTAAGTGGTATCCAAAAGCTTTTAGCATCGAATATAGCAAACTCTTTTTGTCCAAACGGCACTCGGGCAAAACAGTTAAGGGGTTAAGAAATACAACATAATCTATACTAATGTATAATGAAGCAGTAAAAGAAAGATCAATATCTATAAGAATTATTTCTAGAAACAATTACAACAAACTGAAACGTCAAATAATATTTCACATATTTCTTAAAAATAGCTGAAAGTTTCATTTAGAACAAAAGCCCCATATTATAAAATTTCCTTATTTATATCTCATAAATAGCACACGCAATCATACTAACACAGAGTTATACTGTTGTCTTAAAACTGTCCATCTTTACTTTTCTATTTTTAACAGTTTAACTTTACTTGATCTGTAAACAAAATTAGAATCATTAAGCGTAATTACAGCATTTTTCACTGAACTTAACACGCTAACTCAATAGAATATCTGTTTAAATAAGATTCACAATACAATCTCACTATTAGATAAACGTTGAAAACATTTAAACAACTGAAATAAAGTTCAGTTTAAAATAATACGAGTTACTGAGGACGAGAAAATGGAAAAATCACTACACTTTCGCTTGGAATCTTATCGCTCTAGCATATTACTCATGCGCTAAAACAAAGTAACAAGTAATAGGAATTAAAAGATCAACAATTACAATTTATGAGGATCCATTACGTTGATGAATCGGACATTTGCAACTTAATTTCTTTCTACGAAAACTTTTATTGCTTCATAGCACAAATTGGATCAAAGGTAATGATAAAGATTGTCTTTTACTAAAACTTTATTCGTTTAATGCAACTTCCTAATGCGTTAGACAGACATTTTTGGCATGTACGTTCCCGGAATTTTTAGATAACGCAGTTTACTCTGTTAAAATTTGAGTTCGAAGTTAAACTATTCGGTGGTATAAAGCAATCTGAAGAAACCAGAATATTGTTTAACTTTGCCCATTTATTCCTATTAGAAGAATTTCCTGCCAGCGTATATTTTCAGGTTTTATGCCACTAATTTCAAAAATAAATGTTTTATTTAACGGCAGAAATTTTTAATTCTATAAGAAGAATATTTTTATCTTAAAATACGGGTGTTCAAAAGTTCAAAGCGTACGAACCCTGCTGTCTGCAACTGTCGGATACATAGAATGTAAAATTAGCAGCGATTCATTTCCATACTTGTTTTTTACTATTCACTACTATTACACAGAATCTTAGCGCTCCATTACCTGTGGCATATAATGTTGAGATGTCTACATGACAGACCAGATGTTATTGCTAATAAGGTTTTCTGAGTGAATTCTGTCGGTGGGTTTTCAGTTCAGGTATCTCAATAGGCAGAGCTCTTGGGCTCGACTCCCGGACTGGCAACTCTTTCACTCAGTTAGAAAGATGTCAGTTCGTATGATATATTTAAAAACCAGTTTGATTGGGTATATAATAAAGTGTATGTTTAGAATATTAGGAAATTGGATAAAAAATTAGGAATTTGTTATGTTTTGTCTCACAACACAAAGACACTTAAATGCATCATAAGAAAAGGCTAAAATGATTTTGATAAAAAATCTTGATTTTTGAGGCTTTAAAAGGACATCCTACTAGTACGAGAATAGAAGAAAGTTTTCTCTATATCTTTGTAGTAGTAGGACGTACTACAGGTAGTACATATAGGGGAGACTAGGGACGGTTCACCATACGGGAGGCTTGACCCACCCACCAATTTTCATATTTAAAATAATTTCAGCGTTTTATCAATAGGTGTCAACCAAAGCTACTGGAATGCTGAAACAACAGTCTTCGTTTCATAGAGATAATCGAAATAGTTGTGGAAAAAATCAAGTGTGAGGTGTTTTCAACCTAAAAGTTGTGTTTTTTAGAAATACTTTGTAAGCCTTTTTCAGATAAATTATATCATAGAAATTTAAGTAAGTAGGTTTACAGTAATGCAGAAATATCGAGCTTTCATTCCAGGCATAAAGATTGTACAGTAAGTTAGGCTTAACGTAACAATGTGCTATTCTTTAGTAAAGGCCTATGTAGGGATGCTTGACCCAGTCAATGTGAGGGAGGGTTGGCCAGATGCTCAAGGCTCCCTTAATTAAGTGGTTTTTGAAATATTTTTATTATACACTGTGCAGGATGAAATGTTAATGATTATATATATAAAAGAATGTAAATTTATTCTGTAAAGCTTCAGTAAAATGGGGTGATGGAAATGAAAATGTTTAAAACTGACTAAAGAAAGATGTGAAAAATTGCTAGAAAATGGGAATGATAGGAACTTTGTTCCATTTAAATTTTACTTACAATAGGTAAATAGAAACAGTGGGAAAGACTAGAAAGGACCAGAAAAGTTGAAAGCAGTAGTCTTAACACATTCAAGGACAGTGGTATGCTTACAAAACCACTTAATTTTAATTCCTAAGCGTAACAACGGCACCAGAATTTTGCTGAAATCTTTTCCATTTAATATGTATGTGAAATATAGCCTTTTTCTTATTTCCAAATGAATTTGTTCGTACATTCTGGGCCAGTCATATATTTCAACATTTTTGTACTGAAAGTACTTTGCCCCATAAAGGTTTAAATCATGTTAATGATAAGTTAAGTGCTCAAAAGAACATGCTCGAAAGAACGGCTGCAAAAGAACATAGCATCGATCGAAAAACTTTAGGAAGGTATGTAGACAAATTACACCAGGGTGAATACAGTGAGATGAAGCCAAACTATGCGACAACTAGAGATGTCAGGGCGAGTGTCACAAAAAATAGGACAAGGAGAAAAAAAAGGACAGTGGCTCCTAAATCCGGACATAATAACATGAAACACTATGAAAACGGGACCTGTCTCTAACAGAATACTGCCTTAAATGTTAAAATTTCATTTTCCCTGCTGTACAATTATACTGCTCAGACAAAATCCTGTTTCAAACAAAAATTTTCTCCTCTGACTTGCGATTGCGTCTCAACAGGTTTGTTTAAGCATCATATTTTTAAAAAATATTTGTTTTTGTAATAATTAAAGCATGTAGCATAAAGTTATTTTGCTTTCTTAAAACTGATTTTATTTCTCTTCATAAATATTGCAATATAAAACAAAGTGGGTCAAGCCTCCCATATAGTGGGTCAACCCTCCCATAGGTGGGGAGCCTTGACCCATTATTTTTTCATGATTAAAATCAATCATTTTTCAAATTTCTTATATGTTACACTTATGTAGTAATTTTGTTTTTATAACTGACTGTATAACGAAGAGAATGATGTATAAAACTTTATTCTACGCTCAATATATAAAAAATAAAAAATCATTTTGTAAAAAGTGGGTCAACCCTCCCTAGTCTCCCCTACATAAAATGTAGCTCTTTGTACGGAGACGTTAACAGTATATTCTGGAGACAGAAAAAATGGCGTTATTCGTTCTTCAATAGCAGTCAAAAACAACTAGACTATACCGTTTCCCAGTGGAATGTAAGAGTGAAAGGGGAATACCAGCACATGCACCAAAGAACCAATAATAATTGTTAATTAATAAGACGTAGGAAAATGACGCTGCCATATTTACAGAATGCTAGGCGTTAACGGGGTAAAGGAATTCATTCACATACAATCTTTAGCTGATTTTTACAGGGTTGTATAATATAAAATTACCATGAAATGTTTTGAATATTCAATCAATATTGTGCGTGAGATATTTATTGATTTATTTCAACGCTTTGAATTTCTAAAGAAGATTAGTTCACCTAATTTCATTCATATTGTACTTCTAGCACATACCTCGTCCCATTTTATGTTGATCATACTGTCAGTTTACTTTCAAACAACTCAATGAATTTGTGCACGATAGTTATAAATTCACAATTATCCTTTCTCACAGGGTTTTCAGATCATTATGCAGGAAATTTACATTTCACCTGTAATGTTCGTTGTTAAGAATTCTAAGATAATGAATATATTCTGAACTTATTATTATTGCAGATAAATTGTCGAAAATCATATTGTTTTTTTCTTTCTAAAATTGTTTGCAATTTTAAAAAAACATAGTTCAGAAAGATTAACTATTCGAATAATAAACTGGGATGAGAATATTTCTAACAATCATGTTTTAAATTTTGAATAAGTCATTTGCAAATTAGAGAATATTTCTTACAATTTTCCGACAATTCCATCATAAATTAATATTTGTTAATCGGTGGATATAGCGGTTAAAATTCATAGAGAAAACACTATTAGTCTGTACACGTAAGACTAAAAAGTATATGCATCAGTGATAAAAGTTTATGTCTGTATAAAAGTTGCATCAGACTGGGAAGGCAGGCGGAATTTTAAGGCTCTGGGTGAATCTTTTCTTGATACAATAGATCAGAAAGAACGCCATATAGATTTGCTATGTGTTTCATAAAAATCATATATATCTAAGCTTTAACAGAATGAAGACGAACCTTTATATGCTATGGCAGAAGCCTTGATTTTCAACTGCATGGCTCTGACGCTATTGGTCCTCTACGTGCAGTTATGAAGCACTTCCTATGTGTGGTGAAAATCTTGTAAGTAATGATTCACTCACAAAAGTCTTATCACATTGCTATTTTTGAACAACACTTGCAGGCGTAGATTCTTGTTCAAGTTAAAAATTCACTCACATATCTGGAGTGTTAGCGCCTCAAGTGATACTTTTTGTTCGCAGCATACTCATATTGGAGACTATTTTATCCTACGTAATGATGGTAGATGAATATATTTGTTAATTCCTCGATAAAGTTGTCAATACGAGTAAAAAAAATATTATTCATACTATTAATCTTGTTCAGCTTAACGATATAGCCTTTTTTGTAGTTTCTTCTTATATTTGTTGAAATAATCAATTCTTTAACCTCTATTCTATTTATTTAATCTCTCTCTTTTTTAAAATTTTTTATTATTATTATTGTTTATTTTATATTTTTTTCATAATTTTCTTTCCCTTTCTGACTTTGTCTCTTTATTCAATTTGCTTCATATTTATCATTAAGTTCTGTCTTCTTCTGATTGGTTAACCTCTTGAAGGATGGTGGTATATTATATATATATTATATAATATTATATATACCACTTATATTATATATACCACTTTATTTTAATTCTCAAAAGCCACATTCGCAACGGAATTTTGGAATTATTTTTTTTCTTTTTATAATGTACACTAAGAAAATCTTTTAGAAACTTTAATATAAACCTGTTCCTAAATCCTGGAGTCATTCAATAATTTTCACATTTTAGCAGCAGAAATATTTTGCCCCTGAAAGTTTTAATGGTCTCTGTGCCGTTTCCTGATGATTTCTGTTTTCCCATTGGTTGTTTTCTTTAATCTGTCTTTTTCCCTCCCATTTCTTCTCAGCCTTGCTTCTTCTTTCTAAGTGGTAGCACGTCTTCTTTGTGCTTGACGAAGAAAGACGGAGTTTTTGAGAATAGCCTTCAGAATCTTTAAATTTTATGGTGTTATTACGACTTTTTTGTTTTTAATTATTGTTCCATGCATCCAACTGATGCATATTCGATTGTACCATTTTAAATTATAGAATATTTCTGCAAATATGAAAAATGAACATTTATTAATTCCGGAATGGACCAGTGAGTAAAAATTTAGAAAAGACTACTATTCCTTACACCTAAGACTAAAATGTACCTATAAATAAGAAAGTCTTAAGAATTGAAATGTCTTATGTTATAACTGAAGTATTTCCGGAAACATCATTTTCAAATTTAAATCAACAGATGTTTCTTAAATCATTGATAGATTGATCAGTATGGGTAAAAAAGTACGTATCATGCCTTACATACAAGATTAAAAAATATCCAAATTTAAAAAAAATTGTATTCTTTTTTTTTTTTTTTTTTTTTTTTTTTTGTATTCTTGTTACATTTTCGATTACACGGTTAAATTTAGCAACAATTTGATTTTAATCAGAGATTTGATTTTTTTCACTGAGCATTACTCTTGCATGCCACAAACATAACATTAGCATGTTACATACTTTAAAAAAATTTATCCTAAAATTTCATATTTATTCAGTATTGAATATATATTTTATATTGAATACATATATTAACATAATGGTTCTTCTCCGTATAAGATGTCTAAAAACTATAAGTACAAAAGTTAAGAGAAATTAGAACACACCTACGAGGATGGATGTGAAAAAAAAGGTTACAAGGGCAATATAAAATTATTTATTAACAATACACAGAAAACACAAAATGGAATTAAGAGGCATACTTGCAGATTACTTTTCCACATAATCGCGAAATTTATTCAGACATTTATATGGAAGCAGGAACAATTTGTTTAGACCAGCTTGGTAGAAATCATGCCCCTTCCCAAATTGAACCAGTTCTAAGCAGCTATTTTTACATTACTGTTTGAAGTAACCCCTGTTCCAGATAAGTGAAATTATAACACATCTACAAGGATGTGTCTTCAATATCCGAATCAATAAATAGCCATTGGTTTCGAAAACCTAGCTCTTTTTGTGTGTGTGCGTGTGTGTGCGAGGGGGGGGGGGTTGGCTCAAGATTTCCCATTTGAACTTTTGCAGCAATTCTTTACATTGGTGAACAATATAGGACTAGTAATGTCATGCAGGAGGATGGCACCATCTTTTAACATGCTAGGGCGTTTCCGTTGGATAGCTTCACTTAACCTTGTCAAAGTGGCACAAGTGAGACCACTTTTCTAAACGTCTTGCCATTTCATCCGCTCTGACGCGTTACCGAACTTACACTACCTACCAGTACAAACGCTGTAAGACAACTAGCACCATCTATCTAAACTCTGAGAAAACATTTTCACTCCACAATAATTACCTTTGAAAGGCTGTTGCTTGTAATATTTTTTTCTGATCCATCCACGTAGATAAGCACGCATCATCAACCAATGCAGGATAGAAACTCAAGAGGTGAAACGTCAGGGAATGTTTTTTAATTGAAGACAGACTTTTTTTGCACTAGAGTAAATAGTTGCTGGTTTTGTTTCTGCATAATATTTTTTCCAAGAGATTTCTAATATGGATGACATTTAAAATAAGAAATCAAAAAATGGCAAAGCAATATATTGGTTTGTCCTAACTAACTATTCTCAAGAGGCGAGAAATATTAACTCATTGTTGACTGATGACGTAAATTCACATCAAGCGGTACCTGTAACTCTGCCTACGGGCGTTCCTTTTGCATTTTACACGTTCTTTCTTTCTCAAAGTATACATAATATTCGTATTTTACATTCATTGTACTATACATATACATAGCTGCCAACTCTTACGCTTTTTTGTACTACAAAAAATTAATAATAAACTTTTCCTTTTAATCACCGTAATCTGCCGATTGTCAAAATTTTCTATTAAATTTTTGTGGCACAAAAAAGCATAAATGCTAGCAGCTATGCATATAAATACATTGATTTGAAGCAGTATCAATATTATATAGATACATTTACAATATATACATGAATATGGAAAATTACATAATATTCGTATTTATATGTTCATTCTACTATGCATATAAATACATCGATTAGAAACAGTATTAATATTACATGCATCCATTTGTAATATAAGTATGAATGCTCAAGATCTCTTTGTTAAATAATGAATAATGCAAGAGTAACTCCTATAGGCGGGCATATACTTAAAAGTCGAAAACTGGCGGTCGCAAACGTGTTAAATTAGTCTTCGAGCGGTTGAACCATATTGCATTAAGAGGAATTGTCAATTAATAATTGAATTTTTTAAACAGTTATTGTTTCCCTAAATATAAGCTTTTAAATAATTTTTCCGTCAATACTAATTTTATTGGTATCACAGACATATAACATACGCAGACAAAATTTTAAAACATTCCTCCAACTATTTATTCACAAAGAGTAATTTGTTGTGTTTAATAATTATAATAAAGTTGAATATTTACTCAAACTATTAAATCTATTAATAACTATTACTTGTAATTTATATTTCAGAAACGACATTTGAAGCATCAATTTATAAAATCATTTTAAATCTACAATGATCATTTTTCATTTAATTGTCATTCTCACTATAATGAAATTAATTTGTACTATCTAGCCGTAGGCTCAAATTTGAAAGGTTTGCTTTAACATTAACTGAACATTTCACTACAAATCAATGAATGAGAAGATGGGCGTGCAATAATTAGGTTATTTTAAATTCCCCGATTTTCTCCCTAACATTTGTATGGAATAAATGATTAGTATATTACTTTAATGATTAGTACATTTCACTAGAATAAATGATTTATTTATGCTGTTGTTGAAGAACTTGAGGCACTTACTTTTAATAAAAGCATCTTAATTATATCTTCATACTTATGAGTTTCGTGTTTAATATTTCATATTGATAGAAACTGGAATACATTGAACAAGGATTTGATCTGGTGTAATAATAGGCTGCCTAAATGACAAATATTCCATCCTTAGGCAAATACTAGAGATACTTGTGAAAATAGATATAGATCTTCGAAACCGACCCTAATAAATGAACCGTCTTAGAGATCAAATAAACTGATACGAAACTACATACGATGGAATTCATTATTGTCGGCCCATTTGAATGTTGACATTGCATAATGCCGCTTGAAATCAAAATTGTTTCATAAACATTCATTGCATATGACTAAAATACACTGGTTTTCATTTCCTGATCCGAGAGTACAATTATTTTTCTTAGGATGTGTTTAAAATACAGTAGGAATATCTGTATCAAAATTAATGTCAGACATACCGAACACTTTAGTATTACCTACAAAATGTGCCATGAGAACAGTAGCTTTGAGCACTTGTCACGTAATAATTGATGTCCTCTAAATTCTACATTTAGTGCGAAAATTGGAGATTTATAAATCTTGACTTTTTACCAGAACACAAGGCTGTATTAGCAGTTTTTAGTACATAATAAAGTACGTTATTATTAGGCAACGCTGCCCGAATTTGGACTATAAAAAAAGATTTTTGAAAGGAAAATAAATATAAGAAAATATTTTTAAAGAAATTTTTGTTTTCATCGAAGATGACACCTTAAAAATTTATACAGACACAGTTGGGGGCATGCGGAATCGATCCTGGAAACGTCATCATTAAAATATTCATCTTTGTGTTGAGCATGATAGCTTCTCGATAGAATGGGTCACATTATCGTAGCCAATTACATGCACCACATTATCATTATCACACCACATTACCACATTATAATTGGGCCAATATTGCATTAGTGGATTGAAACATCGCTTCAATATTACAGTGTTGACTTTTTGTCAATATTGTGCAAATATCGGTAAGAAATATTTAGCCATGTAAAATTGATATTGGGCAATATTGACGTTTCACTGGAAATATTTCTAATGTAATACCAATATTTTATAAATATTGGCTTTACATTAGAAATATTTTCAATGAAATGCTAATATTATGCAAATATTGGTTTTACTTTGGAAATATTTACAAAGAAACGTCAATATTGCATAAAAATTGGCAGCGCTCAAATTCTTGTAAATATACCCGGATTGCTTACTAATTTTTATATGTATTTGATGTTTACTGTAGTACAATGGCCGATAAAAATGAAATGTGCAGCATTTATAGTTCGTTTGCAGATACAGTCAAAAGTGTTCCATTACATTGTGGTCAATGGGAAAAATCGTTTCAGGTGCATTTTGATGATGTTACACAATTTCAAACATAATGAAATTGATATGCATTTATCAAGCGAATTCAAACATCTTTCCCATAGAATGTGGGATGCAAAGCATTTGGTATTCATTTGCAGGATCCCACAAAAGAATTCTGTTACACAATGGTCTACGGGGAAAAACGTTCGCAATGTATTTAAATTATGTTACACTATTTAAAATATAATGAAATTTATAGGCATTACTGAGGTTCGGTATAAGTTGTTTAGTGAAAAGTACAGTGTGATTGCATTTATTGTTCATTTACAGGGAAACACAAAAGAATTCGGTTACAGCACTGTCTATGAACGTTAATAGCTAGTGCATTTTAACCTTTGGTTGGTGTTTTTAAGTTTAACTAATTTTTTGCGCAGTAACTGGTGTGTATAAATTATGTTGATCATATGCAGGACTCCACAAAGGACTCCACGAAAGACTTACAGACTGAAAGAGTAAATTTCTTAAGGGTAGTTTTTAATTACATTAAGCATTTTCCTGCTGAACTATATTTAGTATACTAATAGAAGTTCGTGGAATATAAATAAATTCATATACAGGCCTACGTAAAGAACGAGATACATTGCCGTTTAGGGTTGGAAATTGTTGGAAGTGCATTTTCGGTTGTGTTAGACGTTTTGTACCTGAATTAAATTTTAGCTTAATATGTGATGGTTACAAAAGGCTTAAAATAATATAGAGGTCTGTACAAAAGAATTCGAGCACATTTCCATCTAATAGGGAAAATTGCTAAAAGGTAATTTTCTAACTTGACTTAATTTGTGCATGCTGTGTAGTATAGTTACAAATCCATACAGAGGCCTGCACAAAATTATTCGACTAAAAGCAATTGCTAAAACTGGATTTTTAAATGTATTATATATTTTCTAAACTTACATATTTTCTTTCACCTAATTTAACAGTGAAGTTTCGTTTCAGTTTTCTGGATGCGTTGGAAAGAGTTTTTTAATCTGTGCTTGACGTATGATTTTATTTCTGACTCCTATATTGTTTTTATTACTGACTATTTTCAAAGTTCATTATAAAAAGGGATATATTTGTGTTCAATGCATTTAAATAATATCTGTTTAACCCTTTATGTACTAAATTACGAATTCATGAACATTTCATCTTCTAAAGCATTTTTCGTGAATTTTTGAAACTACAGTAGAAGATATGCATAATCATTTAATAAATTTTAGAAGGATTGAAGGATTTAGAAGAATTAATTAAACTTGAATTTATAGGTATTTTGTGCAATATTTATAACCTCATTCAAATCTTTTATTTTAAATAGTTTTCTTAGTATTTTGTAGAATTAGGAAATGTACAAATATAATGTTCTTACAGTAGAAATATAGAAATATTTCCGAATTAAAAAATCCCTTCCCCCAAACGCCAAGAAAGCTGAAAAGATGCAAAGGCAAAAGAAATCAACCTTTTAAAAATATTTTTGTTTTGTGTAACCAAAAATGCTTTTGGAACAAGATAAAGTTGTGTATCTATAACCCATTCTAAACTGTATTACTACTAATCGATGTATTAAATGAATTAAATGACAAATTATTTTAACGGTACTTATAAGTATCGTCAGTAGACAAAGGGTTAAATTTGCGAACATTATTTTACTTATTTATTAAGATATTTTTCAATGTACGCTGAGATCAAAATTCTAATATTTGTCGAAGTAATTTAAAATTTTCTTATGCCCAAAATATACAGGGTGTCCGGTCTCAACGGTGTCCAATATCTAATTCCTAAAACGTTAGTCATAAACATATAGTTCCAATTACAAAAATGTTTTAAATCAGGTAAAGAAATATTTTAAAAGCGATTTGGGTCAATAAAAACATTTCTTAAAAAAATACGAAATTTAAATTTTTATACGGTCCCCCGGTCCTATAAGTTATATTTAGTAAAATTTTCCTTTGACACTGACAAGTAATACAAAAAAAGTCCCGTTATCTACGATTAAAATTGGCCGAGTAATAGCTGTTTAAAGTTTGAGCATATTTTTTGCTGCAAATCGGGGGTCATTGACAAATTTAGTCGAAATATAGTTTTGTCAGATATATTAAAAAATGATTGAGAGTAAAATTAACATTGCAATATAAATTTGAAATCTTTAATCATTCTGACGTATTAATGCAAAATATACAATTTGTAATAAACATTTAAGAAGAAAGAAAAAAACAGAATTTTTGTTAAATAAAATTATGCTAAATTAACAGACTCAATTATTTACAAAATGATACGTATTTTAAAATATTATTAGATTGCACTAGCCTGCAAAAGTTGGGTTATGTCATGTTTTTTAGCTTTTGATAATTGATTCTCATATATTCTGTACCTCTGAATCTCAAATTGACCTTCATTTTTAACTATCACATCAGGATTTTTCGCAAATTGCAGATTTCAAAGTTAAAAAGTTCAAAGTTAAAATTGAAACTCCTCCCCCACTCGTCGGACCACTCAGCTGTTTAGCTGTAAGCCCAGGATAAGAAAAAATGTCGAATAAATTATTGAATAAAATAAAATAAAATAAAATAAAAAATGTTTTATATATGTTTTATAGTATGAGATTTTCGCTATATTTTAACATACACATTTACGATTTGCAAAAAATTTCTAACGTGATGGTTAAAAATGAAGGTCATTTTCAGATTCAGTGCTAAAAGTACGTAAATATCAATTATCAAAAGTTAAAAAACACAACCATCTCCTCTACTTTATAGTCTCAAATTTTTGTTATTCTTTAAATTTGACAATTTATGATTTGCGAAATATTCTGACATGATGGTTAAAAATTAAGGTAATCTCAGTGCTAAAAAATACATAAAAATTTAAAAACCAACAATCGCAGTCTTGTATTATCTAATCCAAAACTTTTTCTTAAACTTTTTGGCGGTAATCTATCCGAAATTTTTTGCGTTATTCTGTAAAATAAGTATAAATGGTAACCACCGAAAATCATAATAATATTAGATTGTTATCCGATTTGCGCCAGTATGTAAAATGTAATCTCGATCGGAAATTTTAAAGTAGGTTAAAGTTCGAGTACAAATTTTGAAATGGAAAAACATACATACAATCGTTGAAGTAACATAAAAACTTATAAAAATAGCATAATTTTTGTTAAGAGAAATCATAAAAGAAACAGTTTCAAATACTGACAAAATAAAACATATGATATTTTAGCCAATTCGAAACTTAATCGTAATACTTGTACGATTTTTTTCAAATCGCAGATACACATGAAATAAGATCTTCGAATACTTTAAGCACTTGGTATATGACCCCTCAAAGCCAATCCAAACTCATTTGTTTTCAGAGCAGAAAAGTGGCATAAGTCATGCATTTTTAAAGTTTCATAACTCACTCAATTTTAGGGTTATATGAGTGGGACCTTTTTTTTTGTCTTACTTGTCAGTGTAATAGGAAAAATTTACTAAATATAACTTGAATATTAATGATGTGAATTATCACATTGCTACAAAGCGTAAACCAACTTAGTGAAAAATGTCCAAGTCGGGAATCGAACCCGGGTCCCTGGAATAGATCTCCAGTGTTCTACCACTAAACCACAAGGACGATGTCCAGCTTGGCATTTCTCACTTATATAAGTCGGTAAGGCTGCTACTGCAGCACAAGATGGAGAAGTCTTCATGAGCACACATTCTAGCGGCGTAACATGAGACGCATTTTCAAGCGTAATTTCACTGCTGAAATGTAGTAGAAAAATTAATTAAAATTGTATATTCACCGATGCTGGGTTTATTTGCGTCTCATGTTACGCCGCTAGAATGTGTGCTCATGAAGACTTCTCCATCTTGTGCTGCAGTAACAGCCTTACCGACTTATATAAGTGAGAAATGCCAAGCTGGACATCGTCGTTGTGGTTTAGTGGTAGAGCACTGGAGATCTATTCCAGGGACCCGGGTTCGATTCCCGGCTTGGACATTTTTCACTAAGTTGGTTTACGCTTTGTAGCAATGCGATAATTCACATTATTAATATTCAATAATTTCAAGCGTAATTTCACTGCTGAAATGTAGTTGAAAAATTAATTAAATATAACTTATAGGACCGGGGGACCGTATAAAAATTTAAATTTCGTAATTTTTTAAGAAATGTTTTTATAGACCCAAATCGCTTTTAAAATATTTCTTTACCTGATTTAAAACATGTTTGTAATTGGAACTATATGTCTATGACTAACGGTTTAGGAATTAGCCATTGGACACCGTTGAGACCGGACACCCTGTATAATTTTGACACATACTACACGACATTTTTTAAACAATGAAAAAGACACCTAAAGTTGCTTTTAATCAATTTTTCAAGTTGCTTCTTGTATTTTATTTATATTAAGCACATAACCGTGTCTGCGTACATTTCCTTTCACGAAGGTATACTCGAGAAAATCTGGAAAAGCTCATGCTCAAATGTTTCATAATTCAAAGACGTTTTTATTACCTTTTCACACATTGCAACAAACGGATAAGCCGAAACATGAAGATTACTTAAATTACAGAAAATGCTCGTTTGCAGTTTTTTGAAATTAATCTTCTTATGTTTTGATAAATTATTTTTGAATCTTTAAATTTAAGTTTGTCTATCTTCCTTTCTATTCATTTATTATGTTTTGCGGTTTACTCACAATAATATTTAATCCTGATAAAATAGCACCGAAAACTGGCAATAAATCACAATTAAATAAAACTTTGTATGAATCACCATAAATCAAAAGAACACACAGGACGCGTTTCGGGATGGAAATTTTAACAGCCCGTCATCAACCAAAGTAAACATGTGTCCGTAAGGAGACAGGGTCACAAATGGAAAAATGTTATTTTTTTTTTATTTGTGACCTTGTGTTTACATTTTGCTGATGACGGACTGTTAGAATTTCCAGACGGAAACGTCTCCCGTGTGTTCTTTTGTTTTAGGGTGAATCATACAAAGTTTTATCATTTATTATTTAATCCAATTCTCAATACAATGTACATTGTTTTAGTCGTATTAACCTTTTCAGGGGCGCCGGTTGTAGTCTGCAAACGATTAATTTTAATGCCTAAACTGCCAAATGGCACCAGTATTTTTTTGGTATAATTTCGATCACATAATATACGTGAAGAAAAGCTTTAGGTTATTTTCAAGTAAATTTCTGATCGAAAAGCTTTAGATTATTTTCAAATAAATATCTCGATCGTGGCTCAGATGTCAATAGTGCATCAAATACCTATTTAAACACAGGTCTCCATCTGATTAACGTTGTTTGCAAAGGATAAATATAGCAATTTTATAGTTCAAAGTTTTACCAACTCATGGTTCAACCTACACAAGTTTATGGTTCAATCGGAGTACCAAAGGTTGTAATAAGGTTACAGCATCTTATAGTGGAGTTCTTTTTTCTTTTCTGCGCCATGTTTTGACAGTGTCTTAAAATTATTAGTACAAACGTTTAGGGGTCGTGTAGGAGACACGTAGTTCGCATTTTTTTAAATAAAGCAATTTTTAAATAAGACACTAGAGTCGCAATCTACTTATTCAGTCTAAAAATTCAAGGCGTCTTATTCCAAAACGAATATTGATTTCTGTTCAAAACATGGCCAATAATGACGATACTGTAACGATATTTTCAACGACATTATTTTTCTTTCTGTGAATTGTTATGACATCACATGCGGCATTGTACGTGGCCACAATTTTCATCCAACCAACGCTGAACAGTACATACAATATCAATGACTAAATTACGAAACCCTTTCAGCCTTTTTAGTGATGCCATCATATTTCCTACTGTGTAACATAAGCCTGTTGAAAATATCGTTAAAATATCTTCATTACTATTAAAGTTAGAAGTGAAAATTATATATATGTGTGTGTATGTGTATGTGTGTATATACCGGGTGAGCCCAAACTCCGTATAAACTTTAAAAAATCATAAAAGCCAAAAAAAATAACCGAAATGAAACACTGTTTGCAGGATTAGCATCTATTGATCACGGGAATTTTTTAAAGACAAAAATAAAAAATAACTCAAAAACAGCCGACAGATGGCGCTGGTTGGTGCAATTTTGGTGGAAATATTCAAATGAAACGGTTATAAGAACTCGCGCTCCTAATCCAGAACTTGTTCACGTAAAATAACTTCACCAACAAAGCTTTATCCTTCATACTCAGCATCCTTACATCAGCATCCATACACGGCTCACAACGGTGAACTAGTTCTGGACTAGGAGCGCAAATTTTTAAAACGTTTCATTTGCATATTTCCACCAAAATTGCACGAACCAGCGCCATCTGTCGGCTGTTTTTTGAGTTATTTTTTATTTCTGTCTTTAAAAAATTCCCGTGACCTATAGATGCTAATCCTGCAAACAGTTTTTCATTTAGGTTATTTTTTCGGTTTTTATGATTTTTTAAAGTTTATACGGACTTTTTGCTCAGCCGGTATATATGTGTGTATATTTTCTTGACGTTTACTATTCATCCTAAACGTTTGGAACAATATTTTTAAGACACCATGTGTTCGGAAAAGTAATAAGACTGACATTTATTGACAATATTAGCATTCACGTCTTTCATGTAAAGAAATTGCTAGTCCAGTAACTTTTATCTTCTAGTAAATATAACAATTTGGGCTTAAGTTTTTCAATACTTAATTCTTCAACTAGAAACGTAATGAAATAAATCTAACTGTTTAGACACAGAAAACCAATAGATACTTCTGCAGTAGAATCGTTACAGGAAAAGTCGATAAAGAAAGCTGATTTGTTCTATTGACACAAGAAGTTCAGGTGACCCAAGAAAACTATCAAGTTTTATTTGATTAGGAAACACCCTGTAACACGTTGACTCTGATACGTGCACAATATAGTAAATGATGAAGTACAAATTTCAAAGCAAAAGAATCATTAGACAATGTCACTTAATAATTGTAATCGATACCTTGTTTTATATTTTTTACAACAGTAAATTTCAATATAAGAATTAATTTTTATATAGTATGTTCCTATGTAGTTGAAAAATGATGATGAGTTTAAAATTTTGACCTCTTTGTTCTTACTTTCACGTTTAAAGTTCTGAATAAAAAATAGTAATTCAGGTAGATTTTAAATTATAACTCTTTTCTTAATCAAGAGTTAATCAAGAGTATTAAACACCCATAATTTAGTCCTTTACAATATAAACATTTACTTTCAATGTTGAACCAATTGATGGGGCAAAAAAGCAGGAGTTGAAACACCAAAACGTGGTTTAATTGATTTTTCAAAATTCTTGATTATTGTGAAATGTTGACACTGCTTCAACTCTTCATTATCTTGTGGCAGTATCTAATAGACAGTCAGAATAAATAGTTCTATGCACTCTCAATATACTGTTGCAGAGACGATGGTATCCACTTACTTATCTAGTACCTAGAACGCCGGATTCAAATCAAGAAGTGTCAGGTTTGATCAGGTTTCGATCGTGGCTTACACTCTAAAAAATAAATGTGTACATTAGGTAATTTTACACATATATATGTGTAATTTTCTAAGTTTACACACTTGTCATAAAATTTACACATTTGTTTCAAAAATTTACCTGTTTTTATGTGTATTTAGCCTCTGAAACTAAGTGTCTAATTTGTTATCACTTGAAAAACACAAATAAATGTGTAAATGAAAAAAATCCCTAAATTTACACGAATGGATGTGTTATTGTAATTTACACATAATTATATATACACAGGTAAGTGTGTAAATTTCTAAAATCACCCACTGTTCATAAAAATTACACATTTTGTACAAAAATTTACCTGTTTTAATGTGTATTAATTAAGTATGTCAGTTGTTATTCGGTTGATAAACTTACATAAGTGTGTAAATGTAGAAAAATCGTCTGCTTTGACTCTGACCACAAATAAACTGGGGAACAATGAAAAAAAAAAAAAAAACGTCTGCTTCTCAAAAGGCTGCCATTTTTAAGAAGATGGCGGAACACAAGTCTGCTTTATCAGTCGAAATTCTAAAAAATATATATATTAAGGTGATAATAATAAAATTTTACTGGATTATCATGATGAAATGTTTTTATAACAGTGTAGTGCTAATAATCATATTCTCATGGTGTATTTTTAATTGTATTTTTACATTCTTTGCCGTTTATCGCCTGGAAAAAAATGGATAACCATTAGAAAAGTATGTTAATATATGGATCTAATGGCAAAAAAAATGGTGTTAAGTATTAAAGTTTTTATTGTTAAAAAGTATATTACTTTTTAGATATGATTCATAGTTTTATAAAACTGGGTGCTTTTTCTATATGAATATATAGGGTAGATGTATCAGTAATGTACGTCCTTCAAAGTTTTTTCTTTATAAAAAAAATAAACAATAAAAATTTAGCAGGTGTCGTACTTGTCCTGAGATTTCAAGACCAGGAAATTCTTCGGTACCAATATTTTCTTATGGAAAATCTCTTTTTAAATAAGGCGAAATGTTGCGTGTTTAACTTAGATTAATTTTTCTATTTTGATCTTAGTTGTTAAATTTATTTGGAAATAATCTTTGAAAATAACTATTTTGTTTTCTTAATATGCTTTCATTAATTTCTTGTTCAGAATACAATCAAAATAACCTATATAGCTATTCTTTTGCAAGGTGTCATTTCTGGAACAGAGACTGGCCGTTATTGGAGCAATGAGTGTCCAAGTTATTTCAATTATTTACAATTAAATTTAGGTTCACATTGGGAAATGCTTTGCTTTCTGATAAACTTGTTTTATTAACAAAATATACGTTATTAAATCTAACAAAATAAAAAAATAATTAATGAAGAGTATGTTTTTATGAAATTAAATTTTATTATGGGGCCTATTTTATGAGGAGGAATTTTGTGAAGGGGCTGATTTTTACTAAGAGAAATTTTGTGAAGGGACCTGTTTTGTTAAAAGTAATTTTGTGATAGAGCCTATTTTATTAAAATTAATTTTTACCTTCTTTTATCTTTACATGCAGAAAGTATTGGATTCGTGAAAATTTTCGACTTTCGGTTTTCGTGCTTTACGGATTTACACGCTTTAGGGGTCAGAGATTACGAAAAACATGTGTTTACGGAATGTCTGTCTGTGATTCTTGACTGTGTCCGTCTGTCTGTATGTATGTGACATAAATTTTGTGGGCGCTCTATCTCAAGAACTAATGCACGGAATTTAATAAAAATTTATATTCAGTTAGTCTCTGATATAAATTGGTGCTGATTAGTTTTTGGTGTAAATTGTTCCACAGGTGGCGCTGCTATGCAGCCTTTTTCACAATTTCCACAATATCTCAATCTCCAGAACTCCACGCCAGAATCTCCATGCACGAATTTTCATCAAACTTCAGATTCAATCAGTCCTTGACATGAATTGACGTTTACATCTTGGGGCAAATCGCGCAACAGTTGGAGCTGCTATGCTGCATTTTTTACGATTTCTGCAATTGCTCTATCTCAAGAACTAATGCTTGAATTTTTAACAAACTTCAGCTTCAGATATACCTATATATGAATTAGGACTGTTTAGTTTCAGGTGTAAATCGCTCAATAGGTGGCGCTGCTATGCAGCCTTTTTCACGATATCCACAATAGCTCAATTTCCAGAACTAATGCACGGATTTTCATCAAACTTCAGATCAAGTTACTCTTTGACATCAATTGACGTTTCATAAATTTTGGTGTAAATCGCTCAACAGGTGGCACTGCTATGCTACATTTTTTTAAATTTCTGCTATAGCTCTATCTCAAGAACTAACGCACGAATTTTCATCAAACTTCAAATTCAGATATACTTTAATATGATATGGTGCTATATTGATGTAATTTCTTGAACTATTTAAATGATTTAATTGACGTGATTTATATAGAAGAAAGTTTTGTGATGGCCACAACATACTAGTTTTAAAGGGCTTTAGAAATAATTTAATTTCAAGCTGTAATATCTAAGCAGAGCCGCAGAAACACTATTTGAGTACTGGAGCAAAAACTTCATTAACTTTTACGTTGATGATTGACGCATCATTAAAGATAACTGATGGCACCGATGAAGCCTGCTATTTTAATTGGGGATGCCTGATGCAAGGGCACCATCCGCCCCATCCTTGTTGCGGTTCTGTATCCAAATATAATAAATACCGTAAGATTTTACCGTAAGATACTTTGGACAGGTGGGGTAACTTTGTGACACCTGGTCTAGTTCGCGTAATTCGTGTTATAGCTTCGGGAAACGGTCGTTAGGTGATGTGGCATACCGTACTAGGAGACTGCGACGCTGTTTGCTTTTCTACCATACCGGACGGAGCGGGAGGTTCGCATAGCCGACAGTAACAGTAACGTCAGCTATGGAGATTCGAAATACGAAAACTAGACCAGGTGTCACAAAGTTACCCCACCTGTCACAAAATACTTCATATTACGATATCTTATATAAGCAGCTTGCATATTTCTTTTCGTTCTCTGAAAAACCTTAAATTAGGTATGCTGCAGACAAAAATTTTTCAATAGATTTGTTTTGCTAGAAATATTTCAGATTAAGTAATATTTATTTTAGCATTAAACAAAAATAACAAATTAAAATAATTTAGTCTGAGTTTCTGAAGCATTTCTATAAAATGCAGAAAAAATTCTGAATACATTTAAAAAAAATCCTATTCCTAAATAATGTTTTGTGTCAGTTATAAATGCAGTTAAAGCTAGGTAATTTTCAGTGTGAGGAGGGGGGGGGGGAAGAGGAATGTATAAATATTTTTGAAAGAAAATGTTTTTTAAAATAACAAAAACAACAAGAGAGGTTAGAGTTGTAAGGAGCTGTGCATATATAACGTTATCAACTTTTTTAAAATTTTGGACCCTCTCCCCCCCTTACGATATCATACGTTATCATTCCTCGACATCCCCCCCCCCCCCCGGTAATGATATCTTTAACACTGTCTAAAAATTCTTTAGATTTTTGGAATTATTTTTCTATTGCTTGGAGTGATATACAAGTATGGTTGCATTTATTTTTCGCATACTTTATTGATTCCAATGAAGAGAAGTCAATAAAATGTCACTTTATATCAAATAATACTTAAACGAAATAGTTACTATTTAAAAGTATTCAATAATATATTTTTGTTACACAATACATTCAATGTAATAATCCCTTCTTGCAACTTTCCTGCAGGAGATGGGGCAGACAGAAATTTTTATCAACAAAACAGGTGAAGAACATACTTTCTATTTTATTTAGTAGTAAACAGAAGTACCATTTCAAACATACTTCACATATGGTTTGTCGAACAGCGGATTATATATGCATACAGAAGAATGGGAATTCCAAAGGTTGGGTTTCCATATTTTTGAATTAAATAATTTTATATTTATTTAATGATTTTAGTAATAATTTTGTATTTTCATAAAAGTAGATAATAGATTAAAAAAAGATAATTGTAACATGCATTTATGACAATTGTAAAAGATAATCGTAATGAACATACTATTTTGATGTAAGGACCAAATTACAACAAAAAAAGAGAGAAAATTTTGGTTGGATCAGAAATGATAACGATATCAAAAGTCACCTCCCCCTCTCCCTAGTGATATCTTACGATATCATGTGCCAGACACCCCCCTTCCCCCTGAAATGATAACGTTATATATGCATAGCCCCTAATGCTGCATGAAAGAAATTGTCTTTTTAACTTTAATGTGAAGACAGTCTCCACACTTTAAGTGGATATTTATTCAGATTATACAGGTTCTATGCATAAATTGTGACTAAAGACTAAACCAAATCAAACAGAAAGATGACTTGTAGTAATTGTGATATTAAATGATCCTGTTTTATGTAAAAATCAGGTATATCGATGATAGGAAAACCGTTTGTCTATATGTGGTGTGTTAATTACCTCAATACACTGGAGTACACTGTTTGTGATCTTATACATACTATAAATAAAAAAAACACATCAAGCGTATGAGCTTGTTCTTCATATTTTTTTCCGATCATAAAATCATTTAGTTCACAATTCACACATACTAAAGTATAAAGATAAAGCTATGTAGCCAAAAACATGTCTATTTTGATTATTACACGAAATTTTATGTATTTTAAATATTATATAAATTGTGATTTGCGTATTATGTAGAAATATGTGTAAGAACAGAATATTACACGAAAATCTTTATTTTTCATATTACTCAAAAATATGTATGTTACATATTACACGAAAAGATGTGTATTTTACATATTACACAAAAATGTGCGTATTTTGCATAATACACAAAAATTTGTGTATTTTGCATAATACACAAAAATATGTGTAATTACAGAATATTACACAGATATATGTGTTACACTATTACACAGAAATATGTGTATACTTGTGCAATATACACATTAAAGTGCGTATTTCAAGAGCGAAAAGATACCTTTTACGCACTTAGTGTTATCATCAAATTACACATTTTAATGTGTATTTTTAAATTTACACATTAGGCGTGTATTTTGGCAATTTACACACCACTTTACACATATAGACAAATCGTTTTTGTATCATCGATATACCTGTTTTTATGTGTAAATTTACACATTTTTTTTTTTTTTTTAGAGTGTAGATGTCAATAGTGCATCAAATTCCACTTTAAACACAGGTCTCCATCTGATTAACCTTGTTTGCAAAGGATAAATATAGATATTCTATAGTTCAAAATTTTACCAGCTCAACGTTTTACCAAGTCATCGTTTAAAATTTAATAATGTCATAGGTCAATATTTTACCAGTTCATGGTTCAACCTACGCAAGTTTATGGTTCAATCGGAATACCAAAGATTGTCATAAGGTTACAGCATCTTATGGTGGAGTTCTTTTTCTTTTCTGCGCCATGGTTTGGCAAAATGTTGAACTAAATGTTTAACAGCATATCTTTAATAGTGTGCAGTAGTGTATACATATTAGGGTGTGAAGAAAAAACCAAAATTTTTATAATCGAAATGTAATAGCGCGGAAAAGTTGCCTTTTGTAATATAAAATAAATGGTAAAATATTAAATGGATCGGTTAATATCTTTTACGCCGCAATGGGGCCAAAATTTCAAAAAATCGCAAAAACATGGATTTTTTTTCCATTTTTTTAAATTATCCAAACGTACCAAGACAATTTCTAATAGAACGCAATAGCTATGTGAAGATATGAGAAATGTCCCGGTAAATGTTCATTATGATGAAATCATATCTTTTACTGCCGCAAAGAAAGCATATATATATTTTTTTTTAATTGCAAAAATTTCAATTTTTCCTTTTTTTCTAAATTTTTATAATATGTCTAGAAATAAATAACTTTATATATATTAATATGTCATAATATTTTATAACTATTTGTAATAGACTTGAAAATAAAAAAAATGTAATCGTTCGTTTTTCTTGACGATCACTTAATCTGCTGATGATTTACTTCATAACAGCCAGTTCATGCACCAAAAATCACAAAAATGATATAAAATGAACAAAGTATTTTAGTATTTTATTAATTAAAATATAGATATGTTTAACCGAAACGGGCTAAATAAACATAAAATGAAGAAGTATTTAATGTAAATGAATGTTATAATATGGCTTCCTTTCAGATGAAGCCATTATTCCTCAAGAGGCCAAAGTTGATCAGATGTGATTCTCGCTCTGTTGTAATCCATAAACTTTATCAGCGCTTCAGTGACTCATTTTACGCATCTTTCTAGTGATTGAGTGGACAAAGAAAGTTATAATAGCTAGTATCTTTAATCAAACATTCTAAACTCCCCAGCGTTGTTAGTCGATAGAGAAACCGTAAATGCGGTTCCGTTAACTTACAGTTTTGCCAGTAGACTAAATCCATACAATTTTAAGCTTCAAAGTTCAAGTCTGCAATGATAAAGTGGCAGATGGAACTATTCTAGTCCACAGAACTTCGTGCTTTGGCAATTTTGTTCATGGCTGGGGTCTTGATGTTCTCTCCTTCATATGCTATCATTCCTGTGAGGCTATTTTTATGATTTGCGAAATAGTCATTTCATGCAATTACAGGAACTATAATTTTTCGTAGATGATCTAACAAGTAACGGAAGTTACTAACTATACTACACAGATTCTGGAAAACATGAGGGATTCCTTTTAATTGTGAATCAACTGATGCAGTACAATTTCAGGATGTACTCAAACAGTATGATAAGTTAAGAAGAGGGATTCTCTGTTCCAACGTGGAGTCTCAAAATTCGTTTAGTAGTAGTGATTCACCTTGCGAGAAATACTTGTCCAGGGACTCAGCAAAAAAGGTCAATTGAACACACGCATGTTGAAAGAGCTTGCAATATTTTAGACATATGCTTCTGGTCAGTTGAGAAATCATCTTTACCAACAGCTAGGTGATCAGATTAAATTGGCTTAAACTTTGCTACTGGTAATGATTTGCAAGTCACAAGAGGTCAAAAAATTGGGCCATAATATGACAGAAGACCTGTATTTTGTCATCAAGATCAAGATGTTGGAAAAGATGTCTCAGCGGAAGCTCATTGAAGTGAGGGCAATGAAGCCACTAAAGTGTTTTTTTAACTTGTTCTCATGTAATCCTACTATAACACCACCTTTGTATCCCGTGTTAAAGGCAGTTCCATGAAATCCGACTGCAATTATTTTTACAGTTTACATTTCATTTTTACTTCAGAAACTCTTCAAAAAATCTATAATGCCATTGCATATAGAAGTCTCTTTGCAAGAGGACGGGGTCAAATGACGAAAATCAAGGTTCTAGTATCAAAGAGATATGTTCTTCACTGACTTCGCGAAAATGAAACTTTGCCACCTCTTTAACCTGGCAGATATTTCTATATTTAGGGCCGTCAAAGTACAGAATAAAAGGAGTATATTACAAAAAAAATAAGAAACAAGTGAAACGTGGCCCTCTAGCAGCGAGAAATTAATTTTACTTGTAGGCAGCAGCAGGTGTTTCAGTCACTGAGCAAATTTTAGGTAGCTTTCTTTACAAAAAAGCTACCTATTGCAGCCGTTCGGAGGAAAGCGATTTCAAAAAATTTTGGTATATTTTCATCGATCATGACCCCCAGACCCCGAAACCACCCTCCGTTCAAAATTGATATATATATATATATATATATATATATCTGACCTATGTCACACTGTAACTCCCGTAATTATGAACCGATTTCGATGTAATTCGGTGTGTACATAGTACATACAAATGTCTCGACCGAGTTCGTTGGGCAGCTTCATCCGCCGTTTTGTTTCAAAATGGCGGCCATTTAAAATTTTTAAAAAAATTTAAAACTTGAAATGTGGTACCAAAAAATTAAAAATGGAAAAATATTTTTTTCGTATGTATTTGACCTTTATACAAAGATTCCGGAGCAGTTTTTGTTTCGTCTATATCTTAAAAAATGGCTGAGTTATAGCATTTTGAATTTCTAGCGTGGCTGACATTTTGAAACGTCCTGAATTTTGTCACGCGATAAAAGGCGTATTTATGAACCGATTTGGATGTAATTCGGTGTGTATATAGTACATACCAATGTCTCGACCGGGTTCGTTGGCCAGCTTCACCAGCCATCTTGTTTAAAAATGGCGGCCATTTAAATTTTTAAGAAAAATTTAAATTTGAAATGTGGTACCAAAAATTGAAAATTGAAAAAATATTTTCTTCTTATGTATTTGACCTTGATAAAAAGATTCGGGAGCAGTTTTTGTTTCGTCTATATCTTAAGAAATGGCTGAGTTATAGCATTTTGAATTTCTAGCGTGGCTGACATTTTGAAACGTCCTGATTTTTCTCACGTAATAACAGGCGTATTTATGAACCGACTTGGATGTACCTTGGTGTGTACATAGTACATACAAATATCTCGACCAAGTTCGTTGGCCAGCTTCATCCGCCATCTTGTTTCTAAATGGCGGCCATTTAAAGAAATTAAAAAATAAAAAAATTTAAATGAGATACTAAAAAATTGGAAAATGAAAAAGATTTTTTTTGTATGTGTTTGAACTTAATACAAAGATTCCGGAACAGTTTTTCTTTCGTCTATACCTAAAAAAAAATGGCTGAGTAATAGCATTTTGAATTTCTCTTGTGGCTGACATTTTAAAACGACCTGATTTTTGTCACGCAATAACAGGCGTATTTATGAACCTATTTGGATGTAACTTGGTCTGTACATAGTACATACCAATGTCTCGACCGAGTTCGTTGGCCAGCTTCATTCGCCATCTTGTTTCAAAAGGGTTGCCATTTTAAAAAAATTAAATTTAAAATTCAAAATGAGGTATTAAAAAATTGGAAAATGAGAAAGATTTTTTTTATGTGTTTGGCCTTGATACAAAGATTCCGGAGCAGTTTTTGTTTCTGAAAATTTGTCCTTTTGTTGATATCTTAAAAAATGGTTGATTTATAGCACTTTGAATTTCTAGCATGGCTAACATTTTGAAACGATCTTGTATTTGTCACGCGATAACACACGTATTCGCCTATTTCGATGTAAGAAGGCATGTGGATAGTATACATCAACACCTCGACCAAGTTCGCTGGCCAGATTCATCAGCCATCTTGTTTCGAAATGGCGGCCATTAAATTAAAAAATATATATATATTTAAAGTGAGGTGCAAAAAAATTAGAAATTGAAAAAGGTTTCTTTCTTAAGTATTTGATCTTGATATAAGGATTCAGGAGCATTTTTTGTTTGTCTTTACCTTAAAAAATGGCTCAGATATAGCAGTTTCAATTTCTATTGTGGGTGACATTTTGAAAAATCTGATTTTTTGCATGCGACAGCACTCCTATATATTAACCGATTCCGATGTGAGTGAGCATGTGCACAGCAATTACTAAGGTCTCGACCAAGTTCACTGCTTAGCCTCATCCACCATGTTGTCTTAAAATGACAGGCACTTTAAGAAATTGCCGAATTTGGCAGCCAAATATAAGTTACTTTAAAGAAAAGCAGCTTGGATAAAGCTGACTAATTTCGCGAAATTCTCATTCATTATATTGTTAAAAATTAGTAATTGAATCTCCTATATTCGGTTTCCACTAAATTGAGCTTCGTGTGTTTGCATGATATAAGTTGGCTTTTTTTAAATAAGGATTATGAAAGCTACCTCTTCCTCCCGGCACTGGCCGGAAGGACTTTTTTTTATAGAATTACATTGATTATGGTTAACAATGTGCATGAAAATTTTTAACATTTTTTAGAAACTTCGGTCCTGTTGCGGCGGTAAAAGCAATGATGTCACCAAAATGAATTGTTACTGTTGCATTACGAATACTTGGTGTGGTTATGTTTGGATAATTTAAAAAAAAAATTGCAAAAAGTATGTTTTTGTGATTTTTACGAAATTTAGTTTTCTTGCGGCGGTAAAATATATTAACCAATCGGTGTAATATTTTACGTATTTATTCTTTTTTACGAAAGGCAACTTTCCCGCACTATTACGTTTCGATTATAAATATTTCGGTTTTTTCGACCCACCCTAATCCATATAATGTGCAATAATATTCGGATATTATTTGAATTGTCCCAATAAGAATGAATTTTTAACAGAATATTTATTTGCAATTAAATACTTCGATGCGTTTTAATTCGTTACCTAATAATCTATTGTTTACCTTTAATGATATTAAAGAGCACAAAGTTTTGATGGCAACAGTAATTCAAACAGGTTTTAACGTGTCTCTTTTCTTAACTGAAAATATCTACAATGTATTACAGTGTTTTTTTTAAACGATGTATACAGCTCCCATATACATATCTTTATATCTTCTTCTTTTGCAACATACAGAGTCATTCTAAATGATTTATATGGTTTCAAAATACTGTGTATTGAGAGATATATGACCTACAAAGACGGGTGATATATGCAAGATACATACACTCACCAAGTTTAAAAGTACTCCTCATGGCTCTCGTGCAGTAACGCATCACTTCTGCTAAGACGTACATTGACTGAAATATACTGTTGAACGTATGGACAGAACTAAATTACCGTTTGGATCTGTGCCGGGTGAATAAGGGCATGCACATTAAACATGTAGCAGAAACTTTGTGAGTGTATGTATTTTTTTATGTATCACACGTCTTTGTACGTCGTATACTTGTAAATAAATAGTCTTTTGAAACCCGATGAATCATTAAGGCTAATCATGTATATCTTCATATAAATCTGCGCTTTTTTTAAAAGTTAAGAAAGCTAGATGATGCAGTCTTGAAAATTAATAAGTTCTGTTTCTACAAGAAATATAATGTACTAGCCATGCATTTTCGACCCATAATAACACTACTTCAACAGCTTATGGGGCATTCTCACAATCTTTTGACTTTTAAGTCCCTGAATAACAATTTTTATTTTAGCACATATTCTTGTGTTTTTTTTTTTATTTCATATACTGGGGTACATCCCATTGCATTATTGCATAACAATATTAACGAGATAAATAAGTTTTGGACGATGTTGAGGGTCCAAATACCAGGCAAACTCCAATACCGTCCAGTGACCCTGATGCTGATTTTTCAGTTTGGAGCTGTCTGTACAAAATTGTTTCAATAAAAGTAATTCGATGTAATTTTTTTCTGAAACTGGGATAATTTTTTTATATAAATATGTAGCAAAAAATTAACCTGCACACATTTTTACTGTTGATATTATCTTTTGAACTCTGTCTTTGGGCTTTAGATTCCTTACCATCCCTCTTGCTAAGTTTATACAGAAAATCACTTCAGATGCAGCCACAGAAATTTTTTCAAGTTTTTTTTTCTCATGCAGAAGTATGCTAGAGAAAGCTCTAAAATTCTTTGACAGGAAATTTACTGCAGAATTTAAATCACCATTTAAATATCAATTTCAAGCATCGTGGCTTTATTGGTAGTCTTACCGTCCCCAAGGTTTATTCCTGCACTTTTCCAGGTAAATTAATTTTTTTTTAATTTAATCCAATTTAAATAACTGTTTCTAGAAATAATTAACATTGTGGCTATCACTTAGTCTTAATATGATTTGCCTAAAAATAGTGGTAATTTTCCTTACCGTCCCATCCTTTCCATTCCTTTTTTTTTTCCATAACCGTCCCTTTTTTCCTATACCATCCCCTTTTTTTCCTTCTGTCCCTTCTTTAACACCCCTTTAAGAAAATATTATACCAAAATTTTGTACTAAAAATACTACATTGTTATTATTTCTTATTTGAATGTCCTGTGGGTACTATGCAAATTACATATCTTTAGCAATAAGTAAAAATTTAGAAGAAAATAGAAAGTTATACTGGTAAAATGGTAAGGAAAATTGAACTCGCAAGTTTAACTTAAACATCTGTTAAATAAACAAATTTTCGCTGCTGACCATTTTTTCTTTATTTTGAATCATTAAGGTTCTGTCAGATTAAAATGTTATTTTAGCAAGTTTAATTTCACCAGAGTTTTATTCCCGAAAGTCAAAAGATTGTGAGAATGCCACTTTCATTGAATCCACAACTTGTTCAGTCATATCAAATTAAAATAGTTTTATAGCTCTTTCCATCAGGTGAAGCATACTTTTGAACCCAACAAACGAAGAAAGAAATCTAAAGAAGGCAAATGTACCACTACATCTGTGGTGACTGCATTTAACCCTACTGTTCCCAATGCTCTTTCCAAGACATGCCTCTTTTTGATCTGTAATTCCTTAAAAAATCTCTATGTGCACGTTCAAGCCCATTCAATAGCTACTTTGAATAGCATTTAAAAAAGAAACAATCGAAAACAAATTTTGAATTTTGTTTTTCGTGACATAACACATAAGTGGCACAAAATATAGTTTATTCAAAGCAATTCGACATATATCACACAAAGTACACTCACATTAATGAGGACCATGCAGTAAACAATTACATTTTAAAAGTTTATATTTCTGATAATATCTAAATAATAATGGGAAAAAATTGCTTCCTATGTTTAATTTTTTTAATTATATTTTTGTAAAACAAATTACAATAATTATCATAGCAGTGTCATCCAGTCAGCATAGATGGTGTCATTTGATATGTCTAATGATTTCTGAAGGGAACACAGCTACTTTTGTGCAAATATATCGAACATGCTTAAATATGTTTAAATATGTAGCGTTTATTTGTACGTATTTGATATGATAAACCGTGCAATGAAATATTAAAAATTTTAACATTCCATAAAATGTAAATCCGCACTTTTGTAATTTAAAAATTTTGTTGAAAAAGTGCATGTTATGATAATTAATGCACACTAATGGTAATTAATAAAACACAATTTCTTCTGTACAGGCTCACGAAATATGTGAGTTTCTACGATTCTTTGCTTTTTATCGCTTAAGTTCATATATCTTTCTATTCAGTTGCTTTAAAGCTGATAATATTATCTTTCCTTTTTCATTTATGGCTCCATCTCTAACTGTTTTTTTTTTATTTAAGAAATTGAACATATAACCTTATATTATACATCATCAGTGAAAAATATATACCACCATTCCAGTAAAAATGAATAGTTATCAGTTGAAAAAGTCTTTTAAATTTCCTATTTTATTACTTAAAATAAAAGGGCAGCATATTTTAAAACTGGTGATTCTAAGTCACTATTTTTCTTTGAATTGTAATTTTTTCTATTCTTCTGATAGCTGTGTATGTCATAACCCCCTTCTGTTCGTCATTGTTTGCTTCTAAATCCAATATTTGAATGAACTAAATGTTTACGAATTCTTTAATTTTATTAACTTGAAAAATAACTGAGCATTGTCAATATCACACATTAGAAACATCTGATCGGATTGGGATTAAGATTGTGCCTATGGAAACTTTATATATAACTGGAGAACAGAATGCTGATTTTAGCTGAATCAAAACGCCCGGCAATTTCTTTGCATAGACGATATTTACGTTTTTATCTATAATTATTCAAGTAATTGGCTACAATGCATTTCTATTTTTCATCAGTTATATAATTATGTGAAATTTAAAGGAATGTATTTAGCATTGAAATCACACAGGTTGGAATGAAAAATCGCCTTGTAAAGTTACTGGTTGATTTGGAACTACACCATCAGAACCGCCACCAGGTGATTGAGACATACATAGATTTAAGGCAAAAAAAACACTGTTTTTTGAAATTAGAATAGGGAGGAACCGCAATGGAGCTTCTACATTTAGACTACGTTAGACTGAACTAAATTCATTCCAACCTTTAAAATATTTCTCAAAAATATGAAAATGCAAATTATTAAATCTAAACTTAACGTACGTATGGAATGCTGGCTGCTCAAACTATATCCAGGATTTCTTTAGATGTCGAACAAAAACTGTTGCCGAAAACAATCTGTTAGAACGCAAATTCAAAAGTTACGTCAACTGTCACTAAATACGAGGGTGTATCAATACGTTTTTGCCCTCACATAGAAATAATTGAGTAAAATTTATGAAATCGCTACATTGCATTAGTCCTTTTCTATATAGTCACCGTGTACAGTAACACATTTCTGAAAACGGTATTTCAAAGAGAGGAAGAAGGATGTATTCCAGGAGGTGCGATAGTAGACCCAAAGAAGGTCATTTTTCTAACTTTTGCCGACCCGCACCTGTGACATAGCGTTGGAAAGGCCTGTGACGGCTTATTCCGTCTATGCATCTCCCGAGCCCCTCCACCCAAATTTCTCCCCTGGGGGCATGAATGAAGCCCGCAAAATTTAGAAAAGTGCACCTGGAGGGCAAATTTGGGAGAGGGGCTCAGGAGGTGCATAGCATGAATAAATGTTCACAGGCCTTCCGAACAATATGTCACATGCGGTGATAGGTAAAAGAAAAATGCCCTCCTTCGGGTCTACTATCGCGCCTCCTGGAATACATCCTCCCCCCTCCCACCCTTTGAAATACCAGTTGCACAAATGTGTTACTGTGCACAGTGACTTTATAGAAAAGGACTCATAAAATATTCCAATTTCATAAATTTCACTCAATTATTTCTATGTGAAGGCAAAAACATATTGATACATCCTCGTACTAGCAACCCGTGCTTGCCACGAAAAATTTATTAAACTATGACGAAATACTCTCTTACCAAAAATGTCGAATTCTCTCGGATAACTCTAGACCTCAAATATCTCGAGGCGCGTGGCGCCGTTACGAGCCTCTCACAATGCGATAACTCCAGTTTTGTAATCCTCGATGAGGCAGGACTCGACCTAAAAACCGCAGATACCAAATTTCAGTCGCACTTTTATATCCAGTAGACTGACTAACATGCCCTAATTAACACAAAACTGCAGCGAAACCAAAAACCGCAGATTACGAGAAGCAAAAACTCATATGAGTAAATTAAAGGAAAATGAACGATAGTGGTCGCTTTCACGCACACAGGTTAACATAAAAAAAAGCTCGCGCTCAAAAACTAAAGTCTCTTTGTAGGAGTGTTGCTAAATTTCTACAGATTCTTATAGCTTTAACACTGCTAAATTAAACTATGAAAATGAAATTACAGTATCACGTATAGTCGTGGAAAAAAGTAGACACCCCTACTAACTCTGCAACAAATTATTGTAGAAGAAAGTTACTGGTACCAAACGAATGGAATTAAAGCCAACTTTTAAATGATGTATGTAAAATTCGCTTAAGGGGCCATCTACATATCAAAACGAACCCATTTTTTTTTCTTCACCATAAATAATTTCTACACCCTTCAATTAGTTTAAAACCAAATTTTCGTGAACTTCGTAAGATTAGTTTCAGCGAAATTAAATATTTTTAAATGAGCATATTTTAGATGCTGTATCCAAATTGAAGTTCGATACTTGACTGTTGAAATGCTACAGCATGGCTATGTCACTTCTATTAATGTATTATTTCTTGCCAATAGGAACGTTTCACTCCCTTAAAACCCTCTGCCAGTCTTGCAAAAAGGCAAAATTGTAATGTTGTTTTCTCTCATTTTGTTTTAAATGCTAAAAAAAAATATGATTCTTTCAACACTATATAGAAAAACTTAATTAAAAATATGAATGTAATCCTTGAGAGTATTAATCATTGTTCAATGTATTAAAAATCCATTAAATCAACAGAATTACATTATTTTAAATATTGCTGATATTGCCGTGAAACCTTGAGCTTAGTGAACGTATTAACACGGGATTGTCACTGAGAGGGTTGGTTGGTTGGTTGATTTTGTGACGGCCGATTATCTACACTAGGGATATAGGCCCGAGGGGGAGTGCCCTTCGTGGGGGTCTTTCTAAGGGAACCTAACCCGTATTAACGCTTGGAAATCCAAGGTTCAAAGAAAACCACGAAAACTCCGAACGATTAGGCCGACGGGCGCGATTGGGATCGAACCCAGCACTTCCCGTCGACCAGTTTCGAGAGCAGAACCTCTCAGCCACTGGTGGGGCCGTCACTGAGAGGGATGTTTCGACTATTACCAGCCTAAATGTTACGCTAAAATAAGTAAAATGTATTTTTGTTTTTCAAATTATCCTTTTCTGCACGTTAAATCACCATTTTGATATTTTTAATCATAATTCGAAAACTACTTGGAAGAAAAATTTCAAATTGAGAATTCGACTTACGCAGGACATAATTAATATAAATCTATCAGAAAATTGTAGATTCAATTCATATTTTTTTAGAAAATTTATTTCATACTTCATTTTATAAAAATTTTTAAATTACAAATCCAATGCATTTATGTTTGGGTTTTTTAGTATTATAATCACACACGAAATTATTTCAGGAGATATTAATAAAAATATGAAAATGTAACGTAACATTAGAAGCTCTAAATTTTTGAATGTTTATAACTCTAAACCTTATCATCCAAATGACTTGAAAGTTCGTTCCTAGGCATGGCATAATCTGAGCCGAAGATTTAAAATAAATTGTCAAAATTGGGTGTTGCCGTTTACAAAAACAAAGTTTGGTCTGGTTTTCATTTGTAGATGGCCACTAAGCAAATTTTATATTACATCATTTAAAACTAGATGTTATTTCCACTCGTTTGGTGCCAGTTACTTTCTTCTATGATAATTAGTCCCTAATTAGTAGGGGCTGTTTACTTTTTTTCCACGACTCTACCATTTTTTAGGTAAGAAGGCTTGCTTATAAAATTAATGTGTTACCTTACTAAAACGTAAGGGGAATTAGTATAGATAATATATTGTCTATAATAATATGCAAATAATATATAAATAAATGTAAATAAAATATCAGCCAAGATACAGTAGCAAAGGGAATGGAGATCTACTGCAGGATGCTGCTGGGAACAAAAGGAGGTGGTAAACCAAATTAACAATGCACGCAACAAACGCCAACAAAACAGGTTTTCATAATATATTTAATTGAATTTAAATCTGTGACAGTGAAAATAATTTTTCCATGCTTTCATTTAAATCTAGCACTGCAAATATAACAGATATCCTTTCTTTTTTTTTTCTGAAACAGTTTCTCGTATAAAAGGTACTTTCTGGAGCAATTTGGATGTCATGTTTGCATTTAGAAATACCAGTTCACATGTTTGTTTTTGAGGAGGCAAAGTTGTTAAGGTTTTGCCGACCAGTGTTATTAGTGCCAGATTAAATATATTTCTACCTCATAAAAATCGTTGTTATCATAGAAGAAATTCCATTCATTTTGAAGAGTTTATCGGGTGTTCCATTAATCAGTGAAAATTTCAAAACTTCTTAAAAGTGGAAGGAATTCTTATAATCTAAATCGGTTTTGGAAAACTTATTAAAAAAAAGTACGATTTATTTTAGTAGTGATAAAAATTTTTGGTTAAAATGTGTGCCTACAGAGAGACCAGCATGATTGAAAATAACTATTGTAATTGGCATTATTGACTTCAAGTCAGATAATACTTTAAACTATTAAATGCTGAATGTATCCACCATTACACAAAATTTCACTGTGCAGATGAGTAAGAACCTTTTAAATTGTAGTATATTGCATGTATAGATGGATGCAGGAGATTTCACGACAGATGACGTTTTTTAAAGATGTTAACCGCTTCTCTTAACAATTTTTATCAAAAAACTGCAAAAAATCATCACATTTTTTGCAATCACATCATTGCATTTCGCCATTTGAATTTCCTATCACAAAACTTGGAAAACTGCCAATGACATATTATATATAGTTTATTATATATAATTATATAAGATATTATACATATATAATTATATATATTATTATAATTTTATTATTATTATTATTATTATTATTATTATTTTATTATTAATATAATTATATATATTATATATATATAATTATATAAGATATTATATTATATAAGAATATTTTCTTTCTTTTTAAGGTTCAGGTCGAGTAAAACCGTTTTAAAACAAATCGTAGTTACAAATTATAATACGCCCGTGTTTTCTCGGGATAATAATTAATTGTCATATATACGAACCCAAGATAACTCGGGATAATGAAAGAAGCGGTTAAAAAATGACGGTATATAGCGTATATTTGCTACGTTCTTCCCAGAAACAAGATGACTTCTTTAAGCGTGCTCGGTTTTATAACCTTGCATTTTATAGGATGTTGTTTTGTATATTTAAAGTAATTTGTTGTTTAAAGCGCTCTCTTTACAAAAATATTCAATTAAATTAATAAGTTTTTTATTGTAAACTAACATTCGCCTTTTCATTAGAATAAATTTCCGGCAAACTGGATTCATTTATACAGATTACTTCAATTTCTATAAATTTTCGAAATGTTAACATATTCATGGTACACCTGGTAAATGCAAATTCATGTACAGCCCCCCCCCCCCCCAAAAAAAAAGAAAAATCGCTAGCTGTAATTTGGATTAACTATATTTTAGTAATACGGCTACGGCTACAAAAGACTTTTGAAAACCACAGGTACAAAACAGGAATATGTTATGTTAGCGGGTAAATAGGCGTAGCGAATGGATTTCAGAATAATGAAGAGAAATGCTAAAATGTATTTTTCTTGAAAAAGTGTTGTTACATTATCGAAGTTAATTTTTCTACAAGAAATCGTTCAAAGGAATGAGAAAACTGTTTCTTGATAAGTCTGATGAACAGTACGAGCTATCCGAATCAACAATTAAACTAATAAAAAAAGAAAAGTGCTGTAAAACCTTCGACTAACAGGTGGAAGTGGTAGCGTGGAACTTCAGTCAAGCGGAGGCCCAAGTAATAATTAAATCAAACAATTTATTTAAATGCATAAGATAAATGAATATTTCTTGATTAAATACTTGTAATTACAACTACATTATATTTTTGGGTACTTTCAGCTGATGACAATGTTCATTAAAGACTTAATGTTCAGTGTATAAGATTAACCTTCAATTTCTATTAGCTTCTTTCTCGATACAAATCCAAAATCTTGTCACGATAGTCTGGTAAGAAACAGCTGCCTCTGTTTTCTGGTGTATATCAGTCCGTTGTCAACTACACAATATCTCGCGGTTTCCACTGGAGAAATCTTGCCCAGCCCGAAACGGCAGGTTCTTCTATCCCTTCGGATCTATCCGAAAACTCAACTCCCAACTCAGAGAGCAGCTCTCTCCTTGGGATTCAAAAACGCATCTCCCCCTTTTCTCTGTTCGTTCAAATTCACCTTTTTAAAACAAAGGCTATCTATGGCCCAGTCAGAGTCTAGGTTGAATGACATCACTAACAAGCTTCAATCTCATAGGCCAAGAGAGACCCTCGCTGCTAGCATGAGAAAATTTCGCATCTAGTTTCATTTTTAAATTGTCCTGGGAAAATATCGGCAAACTTGCCACTTAAAAGGAATTCCATAACTCCTCTTTCTTTCATGCCGTTCTACTTTTCCGTCAACCTTTAAGATTGGTTTAGATGGATTGATTCTTTTTATCATTTCCTGCAGAACCTTGAGACTTAGAAATATTTTGAGCTGGTATGCTTATACATTGCTCTTCCTATCTAGAGTTCTATTTGAAAATATATGGGACTTTTTTTGTGAATCCCATTGGATTCTTCACAATACCCCCCGCCTTTAAATGATATTTCGGCTGCAAGACGTAATATCTGCAAAGAAAAGGTTAGCTCATATATTAGAGTGGCCCTCCTTTATATATCTCACTCACCTTTTTCACAAAAAACTTTTCATACAATTTACATTTAACTTACTCATGCTGAGTACCTTTGATTATGAAATTTCACTTTTAAAAGACAAAACACATTTAAAATTTTACACTATGACATTTACACAAAATAAGATAAATTTAATATGTACACCTAGTTAAATCGAATTCGACTCACTTATGTACACTTAGTTAAAACGAATTCGACTCACTTGATCCGGCGCTAAATTTCTAACTGCTAGAGCCTGTCATGTGAAGGCCTATTTCTATATTTAGGATAGTGTCTCGGACGTGAATCTTCGCTTGTCAACCTATTTATTTTCTCCGCGTTTTTTTCTTGTGGTTTTTGTCTATTTACACGATAATTTTGCAACTTTTCGTGTCTACCTGTGGCGCTCGCCACACAATAAGCCGGGGATATTTTAGAGTCGCCCGTCCTCCGACTAATCCGTCTCGTAACACTTTCGCGCTCTTTATTCCCGTCCAAATCCTTTACTAGATTTTCTGACCTGAGATACTTTTTGTTCTCGTTATTTCTAAACCAAAATTCTCTTTTGTTCCTTCTCAGTGTTATTTTCACCGACGTATCCCTTTGATTATCCGATCTATCTCTACTTTGACACTCCCTATTTGCTTGTGTTAAATCCTCACACTCATGATGCGATTTTTCTAACCCCTTTTTCAGTTTGACTTCTCGTATGGGGCAACCCATCTCATGATCCCCTTTGACATCTTTCTTTTTTCTTTTATTCGATCCTAAAACCTGATCTTCCTTTTTCGTGGGTGATACAGTATTATCCTTCCTTCCCTCCCAATTCTCATATCTCGTTTTTGACCGGGTACCTCCCATTTCCTTTCTTTCTCCCAGGTTCACGCTCGTCAATTTTGAGTAGTCCTCTCTCATCTTATTCTCTTCCCTTTGGGATGGATTCCCGTTTTCGTTTTTCGCTTTCGCTATGTTATGGATGACCACTGCATCTGAAATCTGCATTTTTTTCCTTTTAATATCATCAATTAATTTTTGAGTTTTGTTACCCAAAATATAGTAAGACAAATTCGTCTTTCTGTCCGTCACGATAGCTTTTGTTTTTAGTCTCCCGAGTCCTTCAATTTTTAAAACAACTTCGGCGGTCGGTAAGCGACGAGTATTGTTCATTAACGGCTGTCATATCGAATGGTGCCACCGTCTAATTGATTGCGTTTAATAAATCTCCTCGAAATTACATCATATTGACTTCCACTATCTCTTAATGTTGTGCATTCCCTTCCGTTGATTAGCGCGCGGCTTAGATAAGGCTTAAAACTTTCTTCAAAATTTGTACTTCCGCTAATATGATGAACGCTGGTAATTTGCTCTCCATTTCTTTTGTTTTCGGGACAATTAACCTTCAAATGGTTTGGGCTCGAGCAAATGAAACACCTAATAGCCCTTTTGCGCTCAAAGATTTTTTCCCTTTCTTTCTCTATATTTCGTTCTCTCCTGTTAGTTCTGGTTTCGGAATGCCCCCCTCTCGTTTCGTCTTCATTTTCCATTTTCTCATCCCGCGAATTTTCTTCGAATTTTAGCTTTTTGTTCCACGGTTTTTTTGACGCCCCTTTTATAGTTTCGTATTCATCCAGATCCTTAGCTAGTGTTCCTGGATCTTTATATTTGGCCCACGAATCTATAAAGTGCTCCCTTAATTCTGCTGGAGCACGCCTCTTAATCTGTTCGGTGATTAGCAAATCTTTTAACTCTTTAAAATTAGTAACCTCAAGATCATTTAACCACCCTTCTAGAAAGCTATTTAGTTCAAAAATGAGGTCTTTCCACGGGCTATTCTGGTCTCGCAAATGTTTATCTAATTTTTGTCTATAAGCCTCGCCACTCAATCTAAAACGAGCTAACAGGATTGACTTCACATGCTGAAAGTTGTCAACTCGGTCTGTCGGTTCGCGCAAGATCAATTCAGCTATCTGTACGGGCAACAAAGCTAATAAATGCGTGACCAGATCCTCATTTTCTATCCCAGACCTTAATGCCTGTCGTTCAAACAAGTTTAAAAATAGAGTTATGTCCGAACGCTCTGGATCAAAACGATGCATTATAGCTTTTAGCGCTAATTTAGGTCTTTCCGATCCGTTACTGGAAATCGAGTTACGCCTCCCTGTATTTTGCGTTAATTTTAATTGCTCTAATTGAAAATTTCTCTCTTTTTCTTTCTCTTCTTTTTCTTTTTTCTCTCTTTCTAAAAGAAGTAGATCTTCCCTATCTTTCACTATATATCCCACTTGCGTTAATGCAAAGTCGGCATCATAATCGTCCGCGCCCTCTATCTTTTGGATAATCGTCGCGATTATGTCACTTTCTTCTATCTGAACTCCTAACACCTCTGCTAAATTTTGCAGATCAGCCTTTCGGCAATATTTCAATGCCGTTATTTTCGCCATTATCTATCGATTTTATATTCCTACCGATACTACAAAGATAACCTAACGATTTCCCTCTTTATATATTTATTTATTTTATTTTATTTTATTTTTTTTTTTGCAACTACCTCAGAAGATGTGAATTTGACACTTCACCGAGAATATTCTAACCTTATCTACCGTTATAAAATGTTTTCAAACGTATTCACAATATACATAAATAAATTAGCAATACTATAATAAATTTCAGACATTCTACGTTTTAGTGTTAGTTTCGAAAAGAAAGTATAATTTTTCCACTTTTTACATTCCCTACACACACAAAATATAGAACATAAAAAAAAAAAATATTTCCAAATGCTATAGGTAAACAATTTTCCCTATTTTACTCAGAATTGAACACTCCTTGCAACCTTTTCATATGCTTTTTCTATTTTGAATACAAGTATATATTTAGGAAAATCAATTATTAAATAATCCAAATTGATTCTAAAATATTTTCAAGCAAACTTTCCTCACAATGGTACTTTTCTTACATGACATCTAATTTTTTTTTTTTTTTTTTTTTTTTTTTTTTTAAGAATCTAGTTCGATTTTAGTTTTCTGTATTCTTAATTTTAAAAAAAATTTCAAAATTTAAAGCCAATGACAAAGGGTATCAGCTTCCTTGTACTATAATTAATTAATAAGTTAATAATTTTCTATTTTAACTAACCAATTTTTCAATTTTAAAATTTTCATTTACCTCAAAACAAAAGTTTTCCTTTAAAATATTAATTTCTTATCAACATTTCAATTAATTAATAAATTAAGAGCCACTCAAAATAATGAGCTTACCTTTTGTTTTGCTGGGGCATTTTCTCTCGGGAACTGTACTGCACGGCACTGCACTGCACTGTAGTCTCCTTTCACTGCACACAGTCTTGCATCTGGATGTCGTCTAAAGCACCTTTTTGGGGAACTGTCCGGCACGATACTGGTGTCACTTTTCTCTACGCACAGTCTTGCGTCTGGAGCACTTTCTTAGGGGAACTGTCCGGCACTATACTGGTGTCGTTTTCCTATGCATACGGTCTTGCATCTGGAGCTCTTTCTTAGAGGAACTGTCCGGCACGATGCTGGTGTCGCTTTTTTCTACACACGGTCTTGCGTCTGGAGCTCTTTCTCTTAAGCTAGTCTTTTAATGTTCAGAGTCCTTGCTGTGCATACCACCTTCTGCCACCAAGTTGTAAAACCTTCGACTAACAGGTGGAAGTGATAGCGTGGAACTTCAGTCAAGCGGAGGCCCAAGTAATAATTAAATCAAACAATTTATTTAAATGCATAAGATAAATGAATATTTCTTGATTAAATACTTGTAATTACAACTACATTATATTTTTGGGTACTTTCAGCTGATGACAATGTTCATTAAAGACTTAATGTTCAGTGTATAAGATTAACCTTCAATTTCTATTAGCTTCTTTCTCGATACAAATCCAAAATCTTGTCACGATAGTCTGGTAAGAAACAGCTGCCTCTGTTTTCTGGTGTATATCAGTCCGTTGTCAACTACACAATATCTCGCGGTTTCCACTGGAGAAATCTTGCCCAGCCCGAAACGGCAGGTTCTTCTATCCCTTCGGATCTGTCCGAAAACTCAACTCCCAACTCAGAGAGCAGCTCTCTCCTTGGGATTCAAAAACGCATCTCCCCCTTTTCTCTGTTCGTTCAAATTCACCTTTTTAAAACAAAGGCTATCTATGGCCCAGTCAGAGTCTAGGTTGAATGACATCATTAACAAGCTTCAATCTCATAGGCCAAGAGAGACCCTCGCTGCTAGCGTGAGAAAATTTCGCATCTAGTTTCATTTTTAAATTGTCCTGGGAAAATATCGGCAAACTTGCCACTTAAAAGGAATTCCATAACTCCTCTTTCTTTCATGCCGTTCTACTTTTCCGTCAACCTTTAAGATTGGTTTAGATGGATTGATTCTTTTTATCATTTCCTGCAGAACCTTGAGACTTAGAAATATTTTGAGCTGGTATGCTTATACATTGCTCTTCCTATCTAGAGTTCTATTTGAAAATATATGGGACTTTTTTTGTGAATCCCATTGGATTCTTCACAGTGCTGAGTTAAACCGATAGCGTTAAGCTCACAGGCTGTTCACACTAATTGTATATTATACTCTTATTTCAAAGAATATTGCCACTCGAAAAATAAAGAAATCGAGAAAAAACCCATTTAGCTAAACTAAGAGGAGATATTAGCTTCCCTTTTATACTTAACCAATGAACCCCCAAATCTAATCAGGGAAGCGCCTTATCAGAATAAACCGGTACACCAAATTTTAAGCAAATTGGATAATTCTGCATGAAAAAAACCATTTATCTAAATAAAGGGGGGGTGACCCCCATTCCCCTGACTTTATACTTAACCAATGGATCTCCAAATCTAATCATCAGGGAAGTGCCTTATCAGAATAAACCGGTATACCAAATTTGCAGCAAATAGGATAGTTCTGCATGAAAAACCCATTTATCTAAATTAAGGGGAAGAACAGGCCCTGCTCCGATCTTTATACTTAACCAATGAACTTCCAAATCTAATCAGGGAAGCGCCTTAAAGAATGAACCTATATACAAAATTTGAAGCAAATCAGATATTTCTATCAAGAGTTATCGCATTACGTTCATGCATACGTAAATACAGAATTTGTGTGCACATTAGCTTTCAGGCTTTGATAGCCTGTGAGCTAATAATGCAGCGGTTTTGTAATGCTCATACAGTAAGACCACGTGCTGAAATGAGCCTTCGCGAACATGACTAAACATGCACTGAACATCCATTGAACATTCACTGAACATGCGTATAGAAGTTGGAGGAAGGCCACTTAAAAACAAATGGAATCGTTTATGAAATTTCTTTGTAATTTTATCAAAATTTCATTAGCTTTTTTTTCAGGGGGGGGGGGGGGAGATACCCTGTAGTATGTCTTTAGAAGTTTCAACAGTTTTCCCAAAAATGTCTGTTGAGTATCATTATAGATTTTTTTTATTTTGTTACTGTGTTTTCATTCGCCAAAATAATCGCTATGATCATTAAATAACTATTACCTCAAGCTTTCAAGAACAAGATCAATAATGTGATTAATGATCAGAAATACGTAAAAATATAAATGTTAGTTTTTGATTCTTAACCGCAGCAGAAAATTGACACAAATTACTTCAACTTATTTAATAGGTAAAGATATGATAAAAATATTTCACAATATCTTCATTTTATAATCCATTATGCTGTGGTTTTATTTAGCAAAATAGAATTTGCGTGTATGTATGTTTATTCGCGAAAATACACAAGATAAAAAAATTATAACAAAGAATGGCTTCATAGCTTTCAGGATTTATATTGCAGTTTCGAAACCAGTTTGCGTAACCTAATGTAGTGAGTCATTGTAAATACGGGAGTATGAGTAGAAAATAATGCGTTTGAAAGTTAATAATAAAAGCCGTGTTAAGCGCAATAGAGTTGTATACATGAGAGTTTTGTAGCTGGTAACCTATAATGTTTATGGCTATTAACTCTGCTAGGGAAAATACAATTAAAATATTTTTTTTAGATTATACATTTTAGATAGCTGGTAAATATCAGCATAAGCTGAGACAGAAGAAAACTTTGGTTACATTGTATTGCATTTTAAGAGACTACCACATATTTTACAGACTTAGTCTGTATATAAATGTGTATATAATATCATATCCTTATGTACACAATATATTTGATGAGTGTGAGTTCAAAGATGCATATTTATGCGTGCATAAGAATGATAATTAGTTTATTTTTATACTGGTTCAAATTTTGTGCAAAATAAAATGGATATCTGTATAGTGATGCTTAACTGTACTAAGATTTATATTTTTATTTCATGTAGAAAAGAAAAGAAAATTCGGATATGTTTTAAGAGGTTATGATGTCCAGTAGCTTCTTGGTTAATGCACTGTACTGCCACACACACTACAAGTCCGAAGATTGCCTCCATATTTGGACAAAGTAGACATGACATTTTATCACATCGGAATCGATAAAATGAGAACGAAGTATGCTTGGTAAATAAACACTGGGGTATCCGCGTCAGACTGACCACTTGATCTGGGATATATGCTATACATACCATATGATATACATGCACCTCAAGGTCCGCGATCAGGCGTGAAGCGGAATTGAATCCCACACGCCATGATCCTTCATTTAGCGCAATGGAGGTTCTTTTCAACCGACTTCAGAATAGGAGGAGTTTATCAATTCGACGTGTATGTATTTTTTATATATTGGGGAAAGTAGGGCAATGACGCTCAGAAGGGCAATCCCGCTCACCCAATATCTCTAAACGGAATAGAATTGAAAACGTGCGATCGGCACCGGCACCTAGCGAGCTTCATCGTCAGTTCCCAGTAAGGATATAGTGACCGTCCGAAGGAAAGTATTTTTGTGTCGTCACGTTATTTGTTTGCAGTTGTTTTATTATAAAATTCTACAACATCTAACTTGAAGGTAAGTGTACACTCTTATTTTCAAATATTAATTTATTCATTATGTCTACAAAATATATACATTTAGCTGTACTTTCATGCTGTTATTTATTTTTGTAGTGCGTTGTTACGCCAATTACAATGTATTAAAACCCAACATGGCGATAACGGGTAATGGCGCTCGCGTGAATTCCAGAAGGAGTTTTGCCAGAGGGAACTTTTTTAAAATTCAAATTTATTGATTAACACCACTTTTTTGAAATGGTAAAATTCCCCTGTTTTCGCCTTAATTAATATGTCATTAAACAATGAGAATTTTACGATTTCGAAAAAGTGGTGAAAATCAAAAAAATTAAATTTTAAAAAAGCATGTATAACTCTATATGTGTAACACAATATGTGTAAAGTGGTCGCAAAATGTCTGCAGTGATGTGAACAGCCCACACAACTACATATGTGACTTTTGTCTTACTTAAATGTTGTATTCAAATTCTGAGCGCAATTACCCTACCATGTCGGGCATTACCGCTCAATAGGTGGTTATTTAAATAAAACGATAAAAAAACGTCCTAAAACTTTTATGCAAATTAGTTGATTGCAAACTGTTTCTTATGCTTTGGCGTTATACTTCGTTAATAAAATATTGTTGTTGTTTTTTTTGTTGTTGTTGTTGGTTTTTTTGGTCTAAATTTGACTAGCTATTCATGTTTTCCCTTAAATGAGCACCATGCCCCTACTTTCCCCTATATAATGTATGTTCACCTATTACTCTGAAACTCAGCAACTGATTCGTGCAATTTTTTTTATTGAAAGGGGATACTTTCGAATTGGTTTCATTTAAATTTCAATAAAATTGTTCAGTACATTTTAAAATTCAACAAAAGCCAATAAAATCAATATTTTTCCTCATTCTGTTAAGTGTTAACTGCTTTCGAATCGTTGGGTTAATTGGATACGAAGTGCCCGTCCCTGCAAGAGCAGCCGATGTACAGCAGAACTACGAAATCTCGGCCTTTTTATTCAATTTATATAAAGTCTAGTAATTAGCGTATTGAAGTCTGTTTTTCTGGTTAAAAAGTTAATATTATATTATTTATTTTTAGGTCATTTTCAAAATTTACATGATGTATAAATGAAAATGTCAGCCTTTAGCTACATAAGGAATCTAGCATATAGCTAATATCTGGTTACATTATTTTTTAACTGACAATTTCGTATTATTTCAATAGGATTTTTAATGAAAGTTTTACTGCTATTATAGCTTATTTTTTTATTTTATTTTTTTTTTTTTTTTTGGCACGGAATAAAAAAAAAATAGCCGTTCAAATCATCACAGAATTTAGTGAAACACTAGCGATAAACATCGTAAAACATGTTGCGAAAGACGCGTCGTGATACCATATAGGTAAGTTAATGAAAGGTTGATCCTTAAAGTTCACGGCGTTAAATCCTCAAGCACAGGAAAATAAAAACTGTGCCACGTAAAATTTACATTCATTACAAAAACATCGGAAACCCTCACTTCTCCATCAGAATTGCTTCTATGTTCGAGCGCTCTATTCTCCAGCAGAAAAAAGGGGCGTCTAAATATTTTTTTATAGCATTGTCATTCCAGCTGTAGCTAGTCAATATGGTTTTTACACAAGTTATCCTTTGAAACTTACATTCACGAGAAAATGTTTTAAATACATTTTCGTCACTTCTTTCTACAATAAAAAATAAAACTATTTATGAAAATTTGTCTCGTATAAAAATGAAATATGTAAGCATTTAGATAAGTATTTTAGATAAGTTATGTTTTGTATTCTAATTTCGTATTTTTGTCAAAAAAAAAGTGTAATGGGATTTTTGCGTGGCAGTTAAAAATTAGTTTATACATGAGCATATTCTTGTTCCACATGCCAATATATTCAGAAAATATCCCTTCAAACTATTAATTCATTCCTTCCCAATCTGTTTAAATATTCAGCACTTCATTAATGCAAGAATATTCAGAATCTGGTTCATAAATTTTTCGGCGTTTCCTGTTAGAAGGAATAAACACCAGGAATGAGCAATTACTTCTGGTCTTCTATAATAACCAGCTGTCTTAAGTGAAAAATACACCCTCACAAGCAAACACTGTGATATCCGGAGACAAATTTGAAACGCAGCTTCATAATTCTCCGTGTGAATTAAGTACATTTTCCGGGATAAGTCATGGAGATAGCGATAATGAAAGATTGAAATCACAAGCGGCATTGGCTAGTACTTACCGTTGGCATTAAGTTTAATTTAAATGGAGGTTGCATATGTAACCGAATTTCATTTTGTGTTCATCTTGGCATGATGCGATATGTTAAGCGAAGTTTTGGACCTGATTACTGAAGCAATAAGACGTAATCAGGTCATTTTACAAGATTCAACAAATTTTTCTCGCTTATTAAATCCAAGTTATGTTAAACTTGAATATTTAAAACGGGAACTGTGTGCCTGATAATGATAGCATGAAAGCTGAAGTTTGTCTGCAAGTTTCATGTTAATTAGATCGTATAAGAGTAAGCAAATAATAAACGCATGCTTTTGTAAAACATTTCCTTTCTATGTGATTTTCAGAATGTAAAATTTAATATAGTAAAATTTGTATTTCCCATAATTTCGCTATATTATTCATACAAAAAATCAGCATGACAAGAATGTTACTTTAGGAAATATTAAAATAAAATAATAAATAAAATAATAAATGAATAAATAAAAATAATAAATAAAAAAATTAACATCAGATGGTCGAGAAATGAGAATCTACTATTATCTGATTAACGAGAAATAGTTCACAACATAAATCAAACGTAGCAGACGAACACAAAATTTTATGAAACCTTGCTTATGGACCTGAGTTGTTGTGATTTTAGCCTCTATCACAAGAAAAAAAAGAGACAACATAAAAAAAATATTATATCGCATCAAACACAAAACTGGATGAATGAGAAGTAACGTACTATCAAAAGTGACTTTTTTTTCTATTCATATTGATATGATGCGATACATTAAGCGAAGTTTTGAATCTGATTACGGAAGAAATAAGACGTAATGAGGTCATATAACAAGATTCTATAATTTTTTCCTGTGTATTAAATCCAAAATCTGTTAAATTTTTCCTTTAAAATGGGAAATGTGTACCTGATAGTTATAGCAGGAATGCTAAAGTTTGCTAGCAAATTTTATGAGAATTGGGTCGCATAAGAAAAAGCAAATAACAAATGCTCGATTTTATATATTTTTCTTCTTATGTGGTTTTCATATTGTAGAATTTAATTTCACAAAGCTGTGAGAATCAGAAAAAGAAACTATATGTTTTCTGTTTAAAATAATATGTTCATACACAAAAGTTAGCATGATAAGAATATAACTTTACGAAATATAAATAAAATATGCAAACATTTAACATTAAAGGGTCTAGAAGTGGGGATCTACTATAAACTGTTTAACGAGAAACAGTTTTCAACACGAAACAAACGTGCTATATGAAAGCAAAAATTTGTAAACCCTCACTTCGCGACCAGGAGTGTTGTAATGTTTGATTTTAGTCTCCAACAAGTGAAATAAAATGCCTACATATGTTTTTATATGGCGTCAAACACAAGCTAGATAAATGAAAAGTGACTGTCTTGTGACTTTTTATTTTATGTAAATCTTGGTGTGATGCGATATGTTAAGCGAAGTTTTAGGTCTGATAATTGAAGCAATGAGACGTAATCAGCTCATTTTAAAAGATTCAACAAGTTTTTCACACTTATTAAATCCAAGATGAGTTAAACTTGGATATTTAAAATAGGAACTGTGTACATGATAATGATAGCATGAATGCTAAAAATTGTCCATTTGCTAAAATTTGTCCTAAAATTTGTCATTTCTTGTTTGTAATTTTTAGAAATTAATTTTAATAATCTAATTATAGAAAAATTGAATATAAAAAAGAAAAGAAAATGCATATTTTTCGCCCCCCCCCTCTCTCTCTATATATATATATATATATATATATTGTACATCAGCATTATTTTATAAATTATAATAGAACCAAACAACCAAACAGATGTAGAACTTGGTCATATCCCACATAAAAATTTTAAGCCTAAAAGATAAAGACCGTTAAAGTTCAAAATATCTATAAATCCACTTCTCACAAAAAGGCATTAAAAATAACTATGCAGATTAATGATTATTTAACATTAAAATTAAATATTGTATTAAGTTTTCTCCTTATAAAAACTCTACTTTCTTACCAAATACTTTTTATTACTACACTGTAAATAAAAGGAGCTATAGTTACGCTTAATTTAAGTTTATGAAATGCCAAATGAGGATTAAATATACTCTAAGTTTGGTGTAAACACCGAATAAAGTGTCATGATACACTCAAAACGGTTTAATTTTAATCTTTTAAAGAAATTGTGGAAACCGAACACCAGTTCGGGTGTAACGTTTTTAAACGACATATGATTCAGTCCGCCATTTTGAAATGTGTTTATATAGCCGTGTTCCAGGGCTCAGATTTTGTTCGAAAATGTTTTTCAGTAATGATTACTAAATAAAAGGCAGTTAACCAGCTTCTGTTGCTCGTCTTCTTTGGCTAATTTCTTCGGAATAGGGTAATAATTTAAAACCTATGTTTAACTTCTTATTTTTGAAAATTTTCTGTTTAATGCATATACTACAGTCATTTTCCAACATTTTTATACTTACTATGTATCTCTAGCTGCTATATTTATAATTTTATGAGTATATGAAGCCAACCTACTTTTACAGTGTATTGGTGCTATCTTCAAATTTTGGCATTTTTGTCACTTTTGAGACGCTCAGTATACAATAAATTCCGCTTGTTAACTTTCACATAATGTTCGATTCAACTAAATTAAAGATCGTAGATTATTTTTTAACCAAGAATTTTAAGTTTTCAATAAGTATTAACTATTTGAGAGCCATTTTAAAAAGTATCGTTTTTAGGATTACGACTTTCGTTTTCCCATAGGAAATACATTACGTAAACAGCGATATTCTTAAGCTTTTTTAACTGCAAAAACTAACTTTTTCTGAAAAACTAATGTGATATTCAGCTCATTTAAAGATTACGCTTCAAGATTCTATCTAGTTTTAAAAGTTTTGAACACTTTTTGTGTATTTGCTGTGCGTTTCAAAAGTTGACATTTTCGATTTTCCAGTTAGCCCTCAACCCATAGAAATACATGGGATTTTTACTGTTGTTGACATATTTTAACATAGCTTGTTTTCAACTTTTTATTAATTATTTTGAAAATTAATACTTGTTTTAGATATGTTTAAAAAAAATCATGAAATTTGGTATAAAATTTTTTGTCTCAGACCACTTTCCCATAGCATTACGCGTTTTGTTTACTTTGTTTTGCACCTTTTTAACTATTTAAACCTTATCCTTTTGCTTAACTATTAGTATCTTTTAAAAGCTTAAAATTTAAGCTTTCTAGTGGTGTAGTGTTTATTAATTAATTATACCGTTAAGTATTTTTAATTTGCATTTTAAAAGTTATAAAAATTGTTCTTTAGCGCTTGAGAGCTTGGTGGTTTTTAGCTCTGTGTATCCGATTTTTGTACAATTTGCAATGTTTAGTTGTATTTATGGTATGTTTATTTTAATTTGCTTAGACTATTTATTTGAAAACCCGTCAGGCCTACGCTGAGTTTTTAAAAAAAAGAGTCAAGTACACGTGATGTAAGTCCAGATATAACGAACGAGTGATTTGTGAGGAAATTTCGTTGTTTACCAAAACTAAAATGTTTAAAATAAATGTTTAATTGAATCATAATAAATTATCGCAGTTAAAACAATGTTTAGCAGTTTCTTTGCGTGAAACTATTTATTGTAAATTATGGTTGCATTAGATTTAAAATGTAATCTTTAAATTGTTTTTTATTTTACTGTTAAAGTGCAAACCAAATAAGCAGTAGTGTGACTTTACGGATAAGTAGTAGCGTGACTTTACACCAAAAATGGTGGCAACTAAGTTGCCCCTAAAAATGGTGTTTGTTTACACCATTTGATAGCTGGTGGCTCATTACACCAATTTTCAAATGGAATTTCATTACATCACTTGGGGTGGCAACTTAGTTGCCACCCTTTTTGGTGTAAAGTAAGGGAAATCTTTTTTACAGTGTATCAGTTGCCATACATGTTCGAAATACATATTTAGAGAACACGTGTGCAAAGAAAACAGCTGATGGCAGAATTAAAGATTTCTTATGCAGTTAAATGTCAGAAATCTGTAAACACGAACAAATTTATTTCTCTAAATTTAAAAAGTTTCATATCCCGGGTGCTTCACAGTTAATTGTGAACGGTACGTAGAAACTTTTATGGGATGTAGACAACATGGATATAAACGAAATTCACACAGGAAAATATGAAGAATAACGATAGGTAACTCTGTGCACCAATGCTTGGATTAAACGTAATTTACCCGTCGCATATTCCCCCTCACGTTCACTTGATCCGATTACGGTGTTTAAGTTACACAACTATGACTCAAGTTCAGATTTTATAGTATGAACACTCTACTCAAAATATTTCACTCTTTAATCAAATAACTACGGCCACATAGGATGCGAACGTGATGAAATTTACGCAGGATTCACACTGTCCTTTAATTTGATGCCACTATTTCTGGATAAAATATAACTTCTCATTTAAATACAAAAAACATATAATAAATAACACATACAATTAAATAACACATACTACACGGTATTATTGGTATTAATTCCTAAAAAGCTAACAAATCTTGTTACGTGAATTTTACGGCGAAGTATTCAACGAGTTACGCGAATACACTAGTCACGCAAAACCACTCGCAAGCTACTGTTAAACTTATGGAAGAGAGGATATTTTTTCTAATTTCTCGTTTGCGTTTTAATACGCTTAAATATATATATATATATATAGCTTTAGCTTATTTTTCTCACAGAAAACGACCATATTGCTTATATCATTGAATTCTGTGCCCTTGAAAACGTAATTCAATATATAAGCTTTTCCATTATTTGTCGGTGTCCACTTTCTTAATTTTTCTTCCATAATAATTCTTATAATAAATTATTTAGCACTTTTTTTATACTTACAGATTTAATTCATAATATTACGGTTTTTGATGGTGGTAGGTTATGTTTAATTAATGGTTATATATATATATATATATATATATATATTTGCATTGGTCAGCTGAGGTCGATCTCTAAACGGACTTTATTTACTTTTTTTATAGTTTGGTTGCAGTTTTTTATAATGAGATACAACCAGCACCGGTTCTTTATTTACATTTTTTTAATACATAGTTTTTGATTTGAATCAGAAACATGCATAATTTACAACAGTTTAATTTAATTACTCTAATCAAAGTAAGTCACTAAATAAACTTTTTAAACTTCACTTTGAAAATAACTTTAATAAATAAAAATACTTTTTTAATTCAGAACTTTATCTATATGTTTATGTTAAACTTTCTGAAATAATTTAATCTATTAAACCTATATCAGCTCATATTGAATTCAAATCTTCAGCTTTTTAAATTTGGATACCTAATTAGAAAAATGTGATCAATTGCTGATGTTAATGCATCTATTTTATTTTGTTATTTAATATGAAAAACGTTTAAAAAAACCCAAGAAAACTAATAAAATAAATTATAACAATCGATAAATAAATATTAAGCAGAATACGAATATATTATTTTTACGATTTTAATTCTTTTGTATTACCCATCTTTAATTTTTTTTTATCATTAAATAACATGAAAACTAAAATGAACTTGATTGGATTTCCAACTGAAATGAAAGGTTACTTTTATCCTTTAACAGAGACTAAACCTCCAAGCAACTAACAGTAATAATTAATATTTTCATGGAAGAGTAATTAAAGGCAGATTAATTAAGAAACCTTTGCTTTTGTCAAAAAATTGCTCGTTTCCAAAAGGAGCAGAAAAAAATATGTGTATTTTAATTTCAGGTTGAAGACTTTGATTGGTTGCATAGTTAGCAGTTAATGAAAAGTATTTTCTCTGTTATATACAGATATTTCTTCTGAAATTCATTGGAATATTTTCACTCGTCAAAATCAGCTTAAGATTGATTTGGTGTAATTACTTGCTGCGCGTTTAAAATGAAATATTTAACTTTTCAGATAAAGCTGATCATAAACGTTTCCGCGATTATTAAATTTAATTAAAAGATTAATTTTATTTTAAAATTAAATACTAAAGAAATAGTTCTAAAAATTCAAGAAAATATTTTATTTTCTAAAATAAAGAAAACCAGCTGAATTTTGAAAATGTATTTTCAAAGTGACAAATTTCGTACAAAAATGAAATAGCAAAATAGTTTTTTATTTGAATCAGAAAAATGCATAATTTACAATAGCTTAATTTAATGCCTTTAATCAAAGTAATTCTCCAAACAAACTTTTTAGACTGCACATTGAAAATAACTTTTATAAATAAAAACCCTTTTTTAATTAAGAAGTCTTTCAGTATATTTATGTTAAAACTTCTGAAATAATTTCATCTATTAAACTTATCGGCTTATATTGAATACAAATCTTGAGCTTTTTAAATTTGGATATCTAATTAGAAAAATGTGATCAATTACTGATGGCAATTCATATTTTATTTTGTTGTTTATTATGAAAAACGTTTAAAAAAAACCCCAGAGAAGCACGAAAATAAATTAAATTATAACGAACGATAAAAAAAATGCTAATCATAACATGAATATATTATTTTTATGAATTTAATTCTCTTGTATTAGAGTGTAACTTTTTAAAGCATTAAATAACATGAAAACTAAAAAGAACTTGAATGGATTTCCAACTGAATTAAAAGGTTACTTTTATTCTTTAACAAAAACTAAACCTCCAAGCAACTAACAGTAATAATTAATATTTTCATGGAAGAGTAATTAAAGGCAGATTAATTAAGGAACCTTTGCTTTTGTCAAAAAATTGCTTGTTCCAAATAACACAGGGAAAAAAATCTGTATTTTAATTTCAGGTTGAAGATTTTGATTGGTTGCATAATTAGCAGTTAATGAAAAATATTTTCTCTTTTATATACGGATATTGCTTCTAAAATTCATTGGAATATTTTCACTCGACAAAATCAGCTTAAGATTGATTTGGTGTAAGTACTTACTGTGTGTTTAAAATGAAATGTTTATCTTTCCGGACAAAATTGATCATAAACGCTTCCACAATCATTAACTTTAATTAAAATTTAAAAATTAAATAGGGTAAGGTGCCCTATTATCGCCCCCCCCCCCCAGTTACTATTAGGCCCTTAGAAGTTGTAATTTTCAGTGAAAATCTACCAAATTTTGATTTTATATAGAGTAACTACACACGCACATAGAAACATAGGCAAATGTCGTACAAAAAATTTTTAACAATGCGAAAAATTGTTTTTTTCAAAAGTATCTAAAAAATGCAAAAGAAAAAAAATGGTCCCAATTTCGTCCCCCCAAAAAATCCAATTGGCCGAGGCGTAACTTATAACTAAATCAAAGTTTATTTCTAAATGGTTGATTGATTGGTTGGTTGATTTTTGACGGCCAATTATCTGCTCGAGGGATATAGGCCCAGGGGGAGTGCCCTTCGTGGGGGTCTTTATAAGGGAACCTAACCGGTATTAACGCTTGGAAATCCAAGGCTCGAAGAAAACCACGAAAACGCCGAACGATTAGGCCGACGGGCGCGATTGGGATCGAACCCAGAACCTCCCGTCTACCAGCTTCGAGAGCAGAACCTCTCGGCCACTGGTGGGGCTATTTCTAAATGAGTTACAAATTTAATTTACATTAAAGTAAGGCACAAAGAAATGTACTAATTATCAGTGGAAGAATAACATAACGAAACATTAGCATAGTTTCTAAGCTCCCGACTTTTTTCATACCAATATTTTTATGCAGAAGTACTTGCTTTATACAATCGCAGTTTTAACGAAATTAAAAAAGAATACATTTTTGTAAGATTTTACAGGTATCCAAAAAATCGGGAGATTGGCAACAATGCATTAGCCATCCGAACATGAGGAAAAAATTAACAAAATGTCATGAGAAAGCATTCCTAATTAGCATCCCCGGGAGGAAAATACGCGGACCCCGGGACGTTTTATAGTCTGAAATAAAAAGAACCCGTTTCTTGCAATAAATATCGGAAAAGACGTTTCCGTTAATTTCGAAACCAACTGATCACTGTAAAAAAAAAATCTGTTAAAATACGGAAATTGTACTGGCAACCAAGACGCCAGTACTATTTCCATATTTACGAATTTTTTCCGTAAATTCCGGAAAATTTTCCGTTTTTTTTTTTACAAAATTTACGAAAAAAAAATCATAATTGTTTTTTACAGTGATTGCTGAGGTTTCTGATCGGGCCATCTTCTAAAGCTTTCTAAAGATAAGAGAAAAGTTTCCAAAGATTAAGATGTTGTACTGTATATTCGAAATGTTTTTTGAATCATGAAACTTTTCCTTATTTTACAGCGTAACGTAGACTGGTGTAAGAGTGCGCACTTGATATCACCATCAATATATCTTGATTGGAGATTTTGTTTAATATAGGTTTCGTGTATGAAGCGTATAGATTTTGTAATTAACCCCTTAAGCGTCGCGCCCGATAAGATAAGGCTACTTTTAGGTAGCTTTCATTACAAAAAGCTACCTATTGCAGCCTTTCGGTGGAAAGCGATTTCAAAATATTTTGGTATATTTTCATCGATCATGATCCCCAGGCCCCGAAACCACCCTCCGTTCAAAAGTTGATATATATATATATATATATATGTGTGTGTGTGTGTGTGTGTATCTGATTTTCGTCACATTGTAACTCTCGTATTTATGAACCGATTTGGATGAAATTTCGTGTATACATAGTGCATACCAATGTCCCGACCGAGTTCGTTGGCCACCTTCATCCGCCATCTTGTTTCAAAATGGCGGCCATTTAAATTTTTAAAAAAAAATTAAAATTTGAAATGTGGTACCAAATATTTGAAAATTGAAAAATATTTTTTTCTTATGTGTTTGACCTTGATACAAAGATTTCGGAGCATTTTTTGTTTTGTCTATATCTTAAAAAATGGCTGAGTTATAGCACTTTGAATTTCTAGCTTGGCTGACATTTTGAAACGACCTGATATTTGTCACGCGATAACAGGCGTATTTATGAACCGATTTGGATGTACCTTGGTGTATACATAATATGTACCAATGTCTCGACCGAGTTCGTTCGCCAGCTTCATCCGCCATCTTGTTTCAAAATGGCGGCCATTTAAATTTTTTTTAAATAATTAAAATTTAAAATGAGTTAGCAAAAAATTGGAAAATGAAAAATATTTTTTTTTATATGTGTTTGACCTTAGTACAAAGATTGCGGAACAGTTTTTGTTTCGTCTATATGTAAAAAAAATGGCTGAGTTATAGCTATTTGAATTTCTATTGTGGCTGACATTTTGAAACGACCTGATTTTTGTCACGCGATAAACTGCGTATTTATGAACCGATTTGGATGTAACTTGGTGTGTACATAGTACATATCAATGTCTCGACCGAGTTCGTTGGCCAGCTTCATTCGCCATCTTATTTCAAAAGGGCTGCCATTTAAAAAGAAAATTTAATTTAAAATTTAAAATGAGTTATCAAAAAATAGAAAAATGAAAAATATTTGTTTTATGTGTTTGACCTTGATATAAAGATTCCGGAGCAGTTTTTGTTTGTATATATTTTAGAAAATGGCTGAATTATAGCACTTTTCATTTCTAGCGTGGCTGACATTTTGAAACGATCTGATATTTGTCACGTGATAACACGCGTATTTTTTAACCTATTTCGATCATGTGGATAGTATATCTTAATGTCTCGACCAAGTTCGCTGGCCAGATTCATCAGCCATCTTGTTTCAAAATGGAGGCCATTAAATTAAAAAAAATTATATTTAAAGTGAGGTGCAAAAAATTAAAATTGAAAGTATTTGACCATGATATAAGGATTCCGGAGCATTTTTTGTTTTGTCTTTATCTTAAAAAATGGCTCAGATATAGCAGTTTGAATTTCTAATGTGGGTGACATCCTGAAAAATCTGATTTTTTGCCTGCGACAGCACTTGTATATATCAACCGATTCCGATGTGAGTGAGCATGTGCGCAGGAATTACTAAGGTCTCGAACAAGTTCACTCGTTAGCCTCATCCATCATGTTGTCTTAAAATGGCAGGAACTTCAAGATATCGCCAAATTTGGCAGCCAAATATAAGTTACTTTAAATAAAAGCAGCTTGGATAAAGCTGACTAATTTCGCAAAATTCTCATTCATAATGATTTAGTATTGATAAAAATTAGTATTGAATCTCCTAAAATCGGTTTCCACTAAATTGAGCTTCGTGTGTTTTAATAATATATGCTTGCTTTTTAAAAATAAGGAATATGAAAGCTACCTCTTCCTCCCGGCACTGGCCGGAAGGCCTTTTTTAAAATTCAGATTGTTTGATTGCCGACACTTTTTTGAAGTCGAAATATTCACTTTATTTAATGACAAATAAAATTACACGAGAATAAAATCAATTACACTATTTTTTAAAAACTGGCGGGAATAAAATAATCTGAATTTTTTTAAAAGTAGCCTACACTGCCCGTGAAAGTCGCGGGCACGAGAATTAAGGGGTTAATTAAAAATTAATTACTAATACACAAAGTTAATTAATAATGAATAAAAAACGAAAAATATTTTGTGAAGGCATTTTAGCTTTTAGAGTCAAAAAAAGCATTTTCTATAGATTTACAAAATTCAATCTTTATAACCAGGAATCAGGAAACGTCAAGGCACTGCACAAAGTTTCTAACAAAAAATAAGGTGAATAAAATAAAATTTTAAAAATTGTTATAAGAATAGAAATTTATGAGATATAAATGCTTTAAGAACTGAAACTAAATTGAATTATTTTAGGTAGCTTTCTTTACAAAAAGCTACCTATTGCAGCCGTTCGGAGGAAAGCGATTTCAAAAAATTTTGGTATATTTTCATCGATCATGACACCCAGACCCCGAAACCACCCTCCGTTCAAAATTTATATATATATATATATATATATATATATCTGACCTATGTCATACTGTAACTCTCGTATTTATGAACCGATTTGGATGTAATTCGGTGTGCACATAGTACATACCAATGTCTCGACCGAGTTCGTTGGCCAGCTTCATCCGCCATTTTGTTTCAAAATGGCGGCCATTTAAAATTTAAAAAAAAAACTAAAATTTGAAATGTGGTACCAAAAAATTGAAAATGGAAAAATATTTTTTTCTTATGTATTTGACCTTTATACAAAGACTCCGTAGCAGTTTTTGTTTCGTCTATATCTTAAAAAATGGCTGAGTTATAGTATTTTCAATTTCTAGCGAAGCTGACATTTTGAAACGTCCTGAATTTTGTCACGCGATAAAAGGCGTATTTACGAACCGATTTGGATGTAACTTCGTTTATACATAGTTCAGACCAATGTCTCGACCGAGTTTGTTGGCCAGCTTTATCCGCCATTTTGTTTAAAAATGGCGGTCATTTAAAATTTTAAGAAAAAATTTAAATTTCAAATGTGGTACCAAAAAATTGAAAATTGAAAAAATATTTTTTTTCTTATGTGTTTGACCTTGATAAAAAGATTCGGGAGCAGTTTTTGTTTCGTTTATATCTTAAAAAATGGCTGAGTTATAGCATTTTGAATTTCTAGCGTGGCTGACATTTTGAAACGCCCTGATTTTTGCCACGTGATAACAGACGTATTTATGAACCGATTTGCATGTACCTTGGTGTGTACATAGTACATACAAATAACTCAACTGAGTTCGTTGGCCAGCTTCATCCACCATCTTGTTTCAAAATGGCGGCCATTTAAAAAATTTTTTTTAAATTTAAATTTAAAATGAGATACCAAAAAATTGGAAAATGAAAAAGATTTTTTCGTATGTGTTTGACTTTAATACAAAAATTCCGGAACAGGTTTTGTTTCGTCTATATCTAAAAAAATGGCTGAGTTATAACATTTTGAATTTCTATTGTGGCTGACATTTTAAAACGACCTGATTTTTGTCTTTCGATAACAGGCGTATTTATGAACCGATTTGGATATTACTTCGTCTGTACATAGTGCATGCCAATGTCTCGACCGAGTTCGTTGGCCAGCTTCATTCGCCATCTTGTTTCAAAAGGGTTGCGATTTTTTTTTTAAAAGTGTATTTTAAAATGTAAAATGAGGTATTAAAAAATTGGAAAATGAAAAAGATTTTTTTATGTGTTTGGCCTTGATACAAAGATTCGGAGCAGTTTTTGTTTCTGAAAAGCTGTTCTTTTGTTTATATCTTAAAAAGTGGTTGAATTTTAGCACTTTGAATTTCTATCATGGCTAACACTTTGAAACGATCTTGTATTTGTCACGCGATTCCACACGTATTCGCCTATTTCGATGGAAGAAGGCATGTGGATAGTATACATCAATATCTCGACCAAGTTCGCTGGCCAGCTTCATCAGCCATCTTGTTTCAAAATGGCGGCCATTAAATTAAAAAAAAATTATATTTAAAGTGAGGTGCAAAAAAATTAGAAATTGAAAAAGGTTTCTTTCTTAAGTATTTGACCTTGATATAAGGATTCAGGAGCATTTTTTGTTTGCCTTTATCTTAAAAAATGGCTCAGATATAGTAGTTTCAATTCCTAACGTGGGTGACATTTTGAAAAATCTGATTTTTTGCCTGCGACAGCACTCGTATATATCAACCGATTCCGATGTGAATGAGCATGTGCACAGCAATTACTAAGGTCTCGACCAAGTTCACTGGTTAGCCTCATCCACCATGTTGTCTTAAAATGGCAGGCACTTTAAGAAATCGCCGAATTTGGCAGCCAAATATAAGTTACTTTAATTAAAAGCAGCTTGGATAAAGCTGACTAATTTCGCGAAATTCTCATTCATAATGATTTAGTATTGATAAAAATTAGTATTGAATCTCCTACATTCGGTTTCCACTTAATTGAGCTTCGTGTGTTTGAATAATATAAGTTGGCTTTTTTAAAATAAGGAATATGAAAGCTACCTCTTCCTCCCGGCACTGGCCGGAAGGACTTTTTATGTTTGCTTGGAAATGTTTTACGAACAGCATTAAAAATAACTTAATAAAAAAATTCTGAAACATTAGAGAATTTTTATTATTATTATTCCGTCACTAGTCGATTTCAAATATGTTATTTAAATTATATTTACAGATCTTATGTTCATTGAAGTAAAGGAATTTTACAAAATGCATGTGTCAGATCTCTTCAAACGATTTACATCGCATTTTAAAAATTTAATTCTGAATAAAATTGTCTCATTTCTTTAAACTTTTGAGATAATTATAATTCAGTTGAGTACAGATCAGATTTAAACGCTAGCCATGGAAAGATTTAATATTATTACTTTAACCATCATCGAAGTTTTATTGAATCCTAAATTATGAGTTAAAGCTTTGCCAAGTTAAAATGTCTGGCTCCCGGATGTTATAAACAAAGTACCAGGCAATATATTATCTTCTAGTTATATGTCTGGATAGGGTTAATGCAATGAGAATGGTAAAAAGACATAGGGTAAAATAACGGTGTCTAAATTAAGCATGTCTTGAAAATAGGTGGACCTATTGCAGCTAATTTAAAAAAAAAAAAAAAAAAAAAAATTTCTTCAGGCATTTTATCCCAAAAATATGTGTGAATATAACCTTTTAATTCAATGCATGTACTTGTGTGTAACCAATATTTATTTCAGAACGCAGTTTAAAACTGTTCTAATTGGTGTAAAAAAAAGTATACTTTTAATTCATAGTATCATAGAAAACTTTTATAATAACTAAAGCTGGTTTTTTTGCTATGCGGTATCTGCTATATATTAAAACTGAATAAAACTTTAAAATGTTCTGTAACAGCACCAAACTTTTATTACATACTACATTATTATATTTACAGCTCGTCGAAAAATGGGGAGTTACAATTGTTCATCGATTTGAAATTATTAGTTAATGAGACATAAAATATTGAAAAATGGACTAATAAATATTAAAAATAAACATAGATAATTTAGACATTATTAGAACAATAATTTATGCGATTTATGTCTTTTTTCTATTTATATGATACTGTCAAACATAACACGCATTCATATTTTCAGGGCTGCAAGCGCTGCGCCATAAATGGCTGATTTTAACCACTAAAGTTTAATAATATTTTTTGCTTTATTAAAACTCATTAATTTTGTCATTAACCATTAAGCGGTGAGATGGGGTGTATCTAATCCCAAAATATGATTTCTTGTGCACTACTTAAAATTTAGCGAATTATAATAAGAAATTTACCTGTGAATTTCGTATTATTTACTTGTATAAAAAAAAAAGAAAAAATACTGTAAGTGTACTTACATATACATATAAATTCACGTATCTAAATACCACAAAAATTTTGTTTGCAAATATTGAGCTCATATACATTTTTCTTTTGTGTGCAAAACACCCCTCCTCATCAGTTAAGTGTTAAATAAGGCGAGAAATGCTATTAAATTTTAGTGGTACCAATCGGTCATTTGTGACGAGCACTTGCATCCCGGTATTTTCGATTTAACGACTTTTGAATTATTAATTGTTAAATAATAATCCCATTATTGAAAATTCATATATAGAAACGTATTTTATTTCGTCATCATTGGAATTCGAATGATCGAATCACCCACCCTTAAATAATAGATAAATAAATTTCGTTTGCTCCTGGAAATTGGTTGTAATGTTATGAGCACTTAAGGTAAAACATCAACTTTAAGGCTTTAGATTAAAATTGAAAATCCCTATCCTGTCATCTGGCGTATGCAAAATGCTAGTTTGTCAACAGTATACTTACGAATTTCCAGATGAATATCTTTATTCTCGTTAACAAGTAATTTTTATATCATAAGTTTGATATATATCATTGTTTATATTATGTGTTTATATCATTATTAAATATATTTTATACGTGCTGTATCTCAAATTCGTCTATAAACAGAATTTCTTTCAAGAAACCTTAAAATGATTATTTTTGCTTTTAAGGAGTATTAATTTTTATTTTTGCATTTCACTTGTCATATATACATTAATTAATTATTTTTCCGTGAGGGTAATACTTCGCCTAATTAATCGAATCAACTCTTTCATTAAAAGTTTCAAGGAATATTTTTCTTTCAATCACCATGCAAGATAATAGCTGCATAATGACGAAACATTTTTCCAGTATGGCCAGAAATAGATTTTATGATACACGTAATCTACCTGTTAAGGCAGAGCGGATAGAGGCTCTTTTTTAATGTTTTCACTGTTGCGGAATGTTTTTATTAATAAGAAATACATTTACGTTTTTAATATATATATTGTCCCAATCATTAATTGGAAACATCCTAAAAGTATAAATGTGCGACATTCTATTCAGGCATAGATTGTTTCCAAGTTCTGATATCGTGAGATCCCTGTTAAGCCTTAATTCATTTGTCCTAAGGCTGTTTTTCAACTTGACTAGCATTTCCGAATAATTGGAGAACGGAATAGGAATTACTCTGACTCTTAATATGATCGAGGGAATCGAATTCGATACTTAATCATGAACTTCAGGCTAGAGCTTGATCCAGGCTATGACTTTTACTTTATTTTGGTGAGAGAAAAGTGCCGAACTTTTAATCGAGTTCCGTATAAAAGGTGAATAATAAGTCTGAAGTATACCTATAAAATGCAAATCACGGAGCTTTCATCATAGTTTGGGTACATTAATAGAGATGATAATAATTATGAAGAATTTATAAACAATCGTGTTTCATGATTGCTTTCATTAAATTTCCCGAAATTTGTTCACGAGGCACAATAGAAATGAATTTTATTAACTCGATGCTAAAATGACGGATACATTATTTATACTGTGGTAATATTTAGAAAAAGGAAAAGCATTTTTTTTTATCGGTTGTTTTAATAAATGCATTTATTAAAAAGTCAAATTGTGAAATTACTTTAATATATGTTTTAACTTATTTGAATGATGAAGGTGTTTAAAATGTTGCTGATATTGTATTTTTTTTTTTTTATATGTTGACGGATAAAACTTGAGGATTTAAAAAAGTGGTGATTTCTTCTTTAAAAATTCCTTTAAAATATATATTGATCAAATAATCCTTTTTACAATTTTTTGAATTTTTGAAAGTAGAATAACAGTAATCTGTGAATAGACGGATAAATTATTTATACTGTGGTAATATTTAGAAAAAGGAAACGCATTTTTTTCGGTTGTTTTAATAAATGCATTTATTAAATAGTCAAAATGTGAAATTACTTTAATATATGTTTTAACTTATTTGAGTGATGAAGGTGTTTAAAATGTTGCTGATAACGTATTATTATTTTTTATATGTTGACGGACAAAACTTGAGGATTTAAAAAAGTTGTGATTTCATCTTTAAAAATTCCTTTAAATTATATATTTATCAAATAATCCTTTTTACAATTTTTTGAATTTTTGAAAGTAGAATAACACTAATTTGTGAATAAACTGCCATATATGTAACGATGATTTGATGAAATTTTTAGACGTGGGGAAATTCAAATAGAAGGTTTCCCTGCATGTATCATGAAATGCGTTTATTACTGAGATGTTTGTAATTTAGACACCACCGCTACAATTGTTTTCAAGCCTAATAAAATAACTACTTTGAAGGTGTAGTTACTTCCAATTGTCTAATAGGGTACTTTGATATATCAGTGTAACAAATAGGCATGGTTGCATGCTCATCTGCGAAACTTTTGTCCAAACTATGGCCTACACTTCACAGTAGCTTTACACTTTTGAAAATTAGTTTCTGTTTTAACCTTATCAACAATATTCCCTTATACTTTTACGCATTGAAAAATTTACATTGAAAAATTCGTATTAAAAAGATTCGCATTAAAAATTTGAAGTAATGGAGGAAAATCACCTCAGAAAAAAGCTGCAACCAAAACAGAAAAAGTACAAAGATAACAGGTTAGACCTCGACCTCATATATGCTATCCAAAAAAACTGATTTTAAAATATGGCAATACGAACGAGAAATTTCTAAAGAAGGGCATTTTTCATTTAATATTAATCAGTTCGTCTCGTGATAAGCGTAGAGTCTTAGAGCACTACGAATAAAATATGATAAAAATATTATTGCTTTGTGACCGAAAGGCAACTCGTATTCTCGTCACTGGCATCACCTTGGTCGGAAGATAAGTCGTACCCAAGTAACGATGACATCGATATTTTCCATTTTAACAATTTTCCAATGACGAAAAAATCGGTCACGGCAACTTCACATTTCAGTCACTAACCAACAGTCATTTGAGAGTCATCGTATGGCGAATTAAAGAAATCATATTTTGGTTGCTGTTGTGACTGTGACTCATTCGACCACTTATGAAATTATAGTGCAGTCACATTGAGTGTCTCTGCTATTAGGGAAACAAAGAAAATGTAAAATATCGCAGAGTTCATAAATGTCATGTATACTAATAAAAGAAAGTTTTTGTGAGTGTGAAAGTCAGTACGGTCGGAAAATTTGCATGAGTATAGTCCAAGACAAGTCCTAATTCACCAGCCGTTCAGATTTTTCTTTTTTTTTTTTAACTAACCAACCGAGATATTAAATAAAACCATAATGAACAAGCAAAATAGCTCTCTCGCGGCGAATTGAAAAACTTTCTGAAGATTTCAAAGCAATGAAGCACGGTAAAGGAAAATAGCTCTTTTTTGCGTTTTCGAAGCCCACTTCGACTTAAATTTTCGAAATGCGGAAAAACGAAAGATAACAAGCCACATCTATGTACCTTATGCTCTCTAGCCAAGCAATTTGCTTAAAATAATGCTTATGTTCATCATTTCAGAAAAATTTATCTAGAAACTGAAATATTCCTAGCAACTTACGTTATATTTAAAACAATGTAAAGCAGTAATTTTAGTAATATAACACCAAAAAAAAAAAAAAAAAAAGTCAAATGTAAAGTTGACATAATTTGTCAATTAAACCTATCCAAAGGTCAATTTGGATGAAAATTACCTAAGAAATGAGAATGAAAATTATATTCTTTATGGTTTCCTTTTCCAGAAATGCCAGTTACCATAATAAATATAACTACCAGAGTTTAAGAAATAACACTAAAATAAGGTAATTTTCATTTAAATTGAGCTTTGAATAGGTTTAATTAACAAATCTTATCAACTTTACATTTTGAAATTTTATTTGTATTATATTACTAAAATTACTGCAGTAAATTGTTCTAAATGTAACGTAAATTACAATGAAATGATCCAAATGTGAATCCGTGTTTTCTTTGCGTTTTTCCAAGCTCACATTGGCTATACTAATCAAAATACGTAAAAATGTAAAATGCTCACTTTATCAGCGTACTTTTTTCTTTAGACCGATGTCTTTAGTTTAAAAAATATTAACATTAACCCTTTGAAAAAATTCATTTTCTGAATACTGCTTTGGGGTTTACACATTTTCTGTAATGTTTAAAAATCTTCTCCGGAGCTTCTGATTCAGATATAAAAGAAAAATACCAGATCAGATCTTCGTTTATTTTCCTTTCAAAAGGTGGTAGTCGTATTAAAAAATATTAATATAAACACTTTCGAACAAATTTGTTTCCAAAACTCACTTTTGCGACTTTCTTCTTCTCTGCGATCTTTAAAATTCTGTATCGGCTTCGGAAACCAAAACAAACAAACAAAAAAAAAACAAATTACACCAAACAATACATACATTCCTTGCCTTTTAAAGATACGTCTTCAGTTTTAGAAAACATTAAAATTAACCCTCTCAAAACCTTTGTTTCCGAAACACCTTTCTGCGCTCTTTCTGTGGTGTTTAATGCATCGGCTTTGGAAATCGAAATTCGAAAACATAAAAAATACCAAACCATATCTACGTAAATTTTCATTTAAAACAACGTCTTTGGTTTTCAAAAAATATTAATATTAATTAATTTTTAAGAAAAAAAACCCTTTCCGAATCCAACGTAGGATGTTCGAGAATTTCGTTTTTCTTGCAGTTTTAAAAGTCGCCATCCATTTTTCTGTTCTAAATGTGAAAAAAAATAATATACACTTATCCAGCATACATTTGCTTTTAAAACCACGTCTTCAGTCTAAAAAAATATTAATAGTAACACTTTCAACAAAATTCTTTCTTGAAACAAACTTTTCTCTCTTCCTCATAGTCTAAGAGCTAGCAATGTCAAAAAACACGTCATTTTAGCGAGGCTTATTTTTCTATATGCCCTTCTTTTTTTTTTTTTTTTTTTTTTTTTTTTTTTTTTGTACAATACGTTTCTGGACGGTCTGGCTGGCAGGAGACGTTGCGTTTACCAGTGGGAGTATGGGTTATGCAGATGAAAAAACTACAAAATTGCGTCATTTTAGCATGACTTTAGTTTATAATATCTGTTTCTACTAACTTTTCGTGATATTAATCCATTATTGCCAGACGTTTCCGACGTTGTTAAGAACCTGCCAGATTACGATTTATAGGTAAAAAAAGTTTGGTTGATAAGTTAACCCTCTAGTGCATGATTTTTTATTTTTCCTTTAAAATATATATATTTGATTCCTTAATGGGCATACATTAAAGGAAAAATACTGAAAAAATTCTAACTCTTATATTCTTTCGTAGTTTGGATTCTTTTAAATGGTTGCCAAATGGCAACACTATGCATTAAGCGTACTCAACGATACTTCTCTAGTCTTTTTTATATTAATTGTCGGGTGGCATTTTGCAGCTCGGGATTCTGTCTCTTGTTATTATTCCAAGGCACGAAATTACTTTTGATTTTAAAAGTATCATTAGGTTCACTGATGTCTAATAGTTATCAAAATACAGTTCATGATTTACGGGTTCAAAAACTGGATGAGTTACTGGACGCCTCATGTGATATATCGCTGGAAACACCTGAGACCATTTATTCATATTATGCACCTCATGTGTCCCTTTCTCCACTTTGACCCCACAGGGATCCGGTCCAAGGTACGTTCGGTTCAAGATTGTTTATATTTTGTTTGCATGATTTTGCAGTGCGTGCACACCACGCATGATTTACGGTTCCGTTGTCAGTGAGGACCCAGTTCGAGATTTCATATTACAAGATTACGTATAAATTAGAGGCTCCAATTAAAGGAGGGGCCCGCTAACGAGCAAAACTACCTAGTCTTTATTGACGCCTACCTATTCCAGTTCATCCGCAGTCGATTCTTGATCGAATCGGGTATCGTACAAAAGAAATTGGCAAACTGGCGTCATCGAGAAAATTTTTACACAATCAAAAAATATCCAGATATCCATACAATCGAGAAAATCGATAAAAAATATCTCGTTATCGCCTATCACTATTTGAGCATTTCAATAGGTCTGGTTGTCACATATTAGCAATTTATGAGATATAAAATTCTTTTATATTTGAAAACCGAAAGCTCGGTCAAGTCTCTCCTATGGTCAACCTTCCCCAGTCTCCCCTATATCCAATTTTACAAAGCAACGATTGTTGCTATGGTAACAGTCAAGGTTTGACTGTCATTGAGACTGAAGCCAAATTACTACAAAACTGCCATTCCTTCTAACAGGATCTTTCGCTGCGACATTTAAAGCCGTCTGGCCATAACTTATCAAACGAATTTCTGTCTGGAAAATTGATTATAGGTTGTCTGATAGTCATAAAGTAATAAGTTATAATTTTCAAACTTGCTAAAATGACGTGAAGTTGACATTTTTTAAACCTATAAACCACTCTTCAAACAAGTTCTTTCGCTGTCAGAATTAAAGATGTCTGGCATTCGAATTTCTGCCTGGCAAATAATTATAGGTCGTCTGATAGCCAAATAGTAATATATTACAATTTTCAAATTTGCTAAAATTACGTGAAGGTGACATATTTTTTTAATCTATAAACCACTCTTCAAAGTGGCTCTTTCGCTTCCAGATTTAAAGCCGTCTGGCATTAACCTATCAACCGAATTTGTGTCTGGCAAATTAGATATACGTTGTTTGATAGCCAAATAGCAATATGTTCCAATTTTTAAGTTTGCTAAAATGACGTGAAGATGAAATATTTCTTTTAACCTATAAATCACACTTGTAACAGGCACTTTCGCTGCCAGATTTAAATCCTCTGGCATTAACTTATCAACCGAATTTGTGTCTGGTAAATTAATTATACGTTGTCTGATAGCCAAAGAGTTACAATTTTTACAATGTTACAATTTTTAAGCTTTCAATTGTTAAGATGACATGTTTTTTTTTTTTTTTTTTTTTTTTTTTTTTTTTTTTTTTTTTTTTACCTATAAATCGGGGTTTGTCAGAGGTCTTAACAAAGTTGGCAACGTCTGGCAATAATGGATTAATATCACGAAAAGTTAGTGTAAATAGATGTTATAAACTAAAGTCATGCTAAAATGAAGTAATTTTGTAGTTTTTTCAGCTGCATAACTCCTACACTCGCAGCTAAACGCAGCATCTATCGCCAGTCAGACGGACCGCATGTGTACTACACCATAAAAAGTGAGGGGATACAGAAAAATGAGCCTTGCTAAAATCAAGTGCCGAAAGCGTCGCTAGCTCTTAGACTAACAATGCCTTTTTTTAAGTTCCCGTTTTAATTCTTCTTTAATACATTTTTACTTCTACACATGCGCTAAAATGCCTACAAGTTCAACATAGAGATACTGAGTTTGAAAGAGGTAGAGAAGCGTTTTATATTATTTAAAGTTTACTCGAGAACTTTTGGTCTGAATTGAAAGTTTAATGAATCGAAACATCAAAAATTAATTTCCGCAATCACTATAACGAGGGTCCCTCACACCGTTTGAATAGATTTTCATTTAAAAATGTAAAAGAATGCAAATTCGGATGCCTACGCTGCCGAAGCAATGGGTCCCCCAACAATAGGTTCATTTGGGAAGGTTTTTGTTTAAATATATAAGTACGTTCAACACTGATTTTAGGTATATTTAAGGTCATTATCACAGAAACGGGCTACTTCGGCGTTCCGTTTAAACATATGCAATGAAAACAGACCGAGGCGTTCGTAGCACGCCTTGTGTACGCTGTCGGAGGCAGTGGGGAACCAACTCTAGGTTCCCCTCTAGATCATTCAACTCAATTTTCGTAGTCCATACACTCCTAAAAGCAATCCACGTGTGATCTTTTAGCCCAACATATTAAAGTTTGCCCTCTTTAGAATAACGCTTATTTGGAATTGCAGCAGCTATTTTTGAATTTTAAGGCCCTTTTTTTTTTATCTCCATGTTTTCGAAAATTACTGCTTTTATTTATCTTCCTATTTCTACTTGATACCTTAGCCATCTATCGTTATATTTTACATTCATGTACAGGAGAAACTCTCGGAAATCATTAAAATTTTTAAAAATCCATTAATAATTTGGAAGTATACGAATTTTAAACTAGTGGGTAAGTGATATCAAAGATCACATAAAGCATTTCGTTTAATATTGCTTATTAAACACTTTAAACACACATAAGAACATAGATGGTAGCACCATTAAATTTAATTTTAAATTGATTACAAGCTATTTTTTAATCAAATTAAAAATATTCAAGAATTGCTTTTCAGACAATTGTAAGAGCATATGATTGTACATCTGAAAAACATATTTATTTACATGATTTAATTTTTGCTAAAAAAAAACTTAAAATGGCAAAAACATGCGAAAGTTCTTTTAAGTAAACTGACAATGGAATGTAGTCCGGAGGGGAAAAATCGAAAATTTCAAATTTAGGCCTTAAAATGGAAAAAAAAATTGTAAAAATTCTCTAAAATTGACTCTATTAAATAATAAAATCATTTCTGGGAAAAAAATTTCAAACTCCGACGCCGAGATTCGAACCAGAAACCTTTTGAACAGTAGATAAATGCGTACTACAGAGCCACCTAACCTATGCGAAAAACACTGAAATTAAGGTTCTGTTTTAAAATCGAGATCGCAGAAATGTTCGGATGTCAGTAAAATAAAGACTTTTCAAAATTTTATAATTTGTCGAGAGATGGGAGGTATTCAGCGATAGGTATGCAAAATTTCAAGTCTCGAACTTATACAGTTTCCGAGAATGACCTCAGTGACAGACAAACAAACAGAGGAGTGAGACGAATAGGGTTCAAGTGAACGAAACTCTACAAAACATTTAAAAAAGACCAATTTCCGACGACCGAAATGAAGTTCCAGAGAAGGATGATTTTTCTAGCGTTGGGTTCCTGCAGTACACTTTTATTGCAAAAAATCTTGTTATTATGACGTATTTCTGATTATTATGACGGCGTGTTTTTTCATAAGCGAATGATAATTAATGGTCGTCGTCTGACCTTACCCCAGTCAAAATTTTAAGGGTTTTTTTTTTCTTTTTTGCGCAGACCTTTTAATTGTTTGTTTTTATATTTTTTTTCGTGTAATCTAAAAGTGAAAATGGAATCGTTTCTTACCTTTTCTTACGTTCAACCTTTTATTAACAAAGATTTATAATATCATTACTTTCATATTACTGTCGCTTATTATGAAACTATAAAGCTTTAAGAAAATCTTTAGTTAAAATATAATTTTTGCACCAAAATAAAATTAAACTGAGGCCGAGCGCGAAATTCTAAAATGGAGGGCCAAAATCACAGTCAGGTGAAATCCAAGCACCTCATTGGTCATTGAGTCGCGTCCATTTCAGACAGCAATCTCTAGCGCTAGGGGAAACTTCGAATACTCCCTTTTTCGAGAAAAAATCGGTGAGGTAGGGTTTTCGCAATTTTACACCCAAACCAAAGAAGGTTAGAATCATGTCGGCAATTATGAAGCGAATTTTTTCTGTTTCATTTAAAATAAGCCATCGAAATTAACTCAAGATATTTTGATGACTTTTTATAAAATGTGAATGAAAGATTTCGATTTTAAGCTGTAAAAATTTTTTAATAATTAATTTTTTTGTTAATGAAAATTAAAAATGAAACTTGCTTTTTTCCCCTTGTGTTATTTTTAAAATGCAAAATAAAACAAATATTCGCACTTTTCTATAGAAAAAATTAATAACTAACTTAGAATACTAAAACCTTTCAAAAAATTTTGCCTAATGGAAAATAATTTTAAAAAATAATGCCAGTTTTTAAACCGATTTTAATCATTAAGGATAAACAGAACAAAAAATATTACATGAACAATTTTGTAATAGTATGTACAATAAGTTATTTTGTTTCCTGGTTCACGTATTTAAATCTGAAAATTTTAAATCGATTTTTCACTCACTTCCTGGTAAGCTAAGATTATAAAAATTATGAAAGCAGGTGTGTTTTCGATGAGAATATAACATTTTAATATTTTGAGAATTTAATTAATAATGGAATTAATTATGTGCCAAATCAATGCACGCTAAAATATGCCAATTAGCTGTGAAACTGCAACAATGAAATAGTTTAAATATTAAAATATAAAAAATAAAATATAAATAAAATACAAAGAATGTAATATATATTTTTAAATGCACTTTTATCATTAATTAATTAATTATTTTATGATTTTATGTTTCAAAAAACAATTTAGAAATCTTGAAAGGTTGTTTAAACTATGCTTTTTATCCTTTTGAATATGTAAAAAAAAAAAAAAAAAAAAAAAAAAAAAGAGAGAGAGAGAGAGAAAATTGTAATTTTTAAAATAAATGCACAAGTTCTTGCTTTTCTAATCGTAAATTAAACGAAGGAGATTTCTATAATCAGGGTCTACGCCAAATTAACACATTGTAGCGGACTTGAATAGCAGTCATGAAACTAGGCTTGATTTTTAAGATAAACATTGAATATCTATAAAAGAATGTTTACCTTTTATGTCCCAAATTATGAATTTATGAAAATTTCATTTTCTAAAGCATATTTTGCGATTTTTTGAAACTATATTAATTTACTCAAGTTTTATTGAATGATTTACACAATCATTTAATTTAATAAATTTTAGAAAGATTTTGCCAAAATTAATTAATTAAATTGAATTTATAGGGATTTTGTGCAATATTTGTAAATCCCCTCAAATCTTTTATTTTAAATCTTTTTTTTTTTTTTTTTTTTTTTTTTTTTTTTAGTATTTTGTAGAATTACACAATATACAAACATAATTTCTTACAATAGAAATGTTTCCGACCCCCCCCCCCCCCCCCCCAATCTGCCAACGTCAAGAAAGCTAAAAAAGATGAAAAAAAAAATTGTTTTTTTTTCTTTTGTGCAACCAATAATGTTTTTTGAACAAGATAAAGTAAAATATCTATAATTCATTCTAAAAAGTTTTACCACTTACTAATCGATGTATTAAATTAGTTTTATAACAAGTTATTTTAATGGCACTTTAGTGTACCGTCGGGCATAAAGGGTTAACAACAGAAAAACTTTTTTACTTTCATATTTAAATTTACGGGCAGAGTACCTGGAGCGACTTTAAAAAAAGTTTTTGAATTTATTTTTAAGGTTTTATTTTTCATTTAATGCTAAAACATTAAATTCTGTATTTTTTAAATTATTTGTGTAATTTTTTAATATAATTTTGTTAATTTAAAGTTTCCATTTTAAAGTCTAGAAAAAGCGTTTTTTTTTTTTATAGTTGTTGACATTTTCTAGAATAATATTAATTTTTTGTGATTTTATGGATTTAAATGGTGAAGGGGGGGGGGGGGTAGAGGAGAAGATTTATTGAATTTTTTACCATACGGAATTTATAGACAATTTTTAAATGATATCACAAGTATTTTTCAATAAAAACAAAATTTTTATTAAAGAATATTTGTCATGTCATATCATTTAAAAATTGTTACAACTTATAATCTAAATTATTCACTCTCGTTGTATAAAATGTTATTAAAATAGCTTAGTTGAGTTGATTTCTATTGTTTATTATAAATAAAAGCGAACAATATAATAAGGTAAATAATGCATAACTGTAAATAAGGTAACAATCGCTTTAAAATTACTTATCACCTCACTCCTTTCAAAATTCAAATGGAGAAACAAGTTGGTGATCCTCACCCTTATCTCTCTTAAAACCACGCGACCACACGACCAATGAGGTTGCTGTATTTCACCTGACTGTGATTTTGGCCCTCCATTTTAGAATTTCGCAGGCCGAGCAACGCCGAGCAGGATCTTCTAGTTTAAAATAAATAAAAAACACATACTTAGGCAGCAATTGTCTTAATAGCTGGAATAGTTGTAATATTTTTTAAACTGTATTAAACTTCCTGCATTTTTTTTATTGTTACGAACAGAGTTTTATAATTAATAGTAGATAGGAAGGCATTTGCTTCAAATTTTCGCATACATATATTATGCAGGGAAACTGCGGTAGTACAGTCGTGGGAAAAAAAAGAAAACACCCCCAACTAACTCCTCAACAAATTATCGTAGAAGAAAGTTACTGGTACCGAACGACTGGAAATAAAGTCTACTTTTAAATGATGTATATAAAATTTGCTTAGGGGGCCATCTACTTATTAAAACGAACCATAACTTTGTTTTTTTTCAATAGCAGTACACAATTCTGACAGCCTAAATGAACTCTACAACCTTCAATTAGTCTAAAAACAAATTTTTATGCAATTCGTACCATAAGTTTCCGAGAAATTAATTAATTTATAACGAGCGTATTTTAAGGAATGTATCCAAATTGAAGTTCGGTACTCGATTGTTAACCAAGAGAGCTCCCTTCTTGATCAAGGCACCTTAAGCAGTCAATTAAGCCTGTTAGATTACAGGATGGCATAAGAAATTTCAAAATATTTAGTCACTTCTATCATAGACGGCCCCTTAAACCGTCATTTTGCCGTTTTTTAAGCATAATTTAAAAACTCCTGAAAGAAAAATGTGAAATTTTGCATTTCTCTAAAGCAAGACTTAATAAATCTGAATCCATCAAAAGAATTGTAGGTTGCAATTCATAATTTTTTTATATTAATTTCATAATTCATAATTCATATCAGAAAATTATAAAAATTGCAAATTCAACGTATTTATGTTTGTGTATATTAGTATTATTGCTAGACAAAAAATTAGAACATTAGGATCATAATTTCAGAAGTTATAAATAAAAATATGAAAATGTAATTTAACATTAGAAGCACTCAATTTTGAATGTTTATAATTCAGAAACTTATCATTCAAATGGTTTGAAATTTGGTGTCTGGGCATAGTTTAAACCAAAGATTTGAAATATCTCGTTAAAATTGGGTATTGCCATTGAAAAAAATGAAGTTTGGGTTCGTTTTAATATGTAGATGGCCTCTTAAACAAATTTTATATACGTCATTTAAAAGTAGACTTTATTTCCAATCGTTCGGTACCAGTAACTTTCATCTACGATAATTTGTTAAGGAGTTAGTAGAGGGTGTTTACTTTTTTTTTTTTTCCACGACTACACATTTAAAATATACAAAATATTCCTTACATTTGGGAGAAACGTTTATAATTTAATTGGAAGAGAGTATATTTACTTGTCTGATGCACTCTTTTACAAACAGAGTGTTATGATCAATTAGGTGACCTGCGCGGCATTGGTCGATCCCGTGATAATGGGCTTAAATATACCTAATAATCAGTGTTGAATGATTTAATATATTTAAACGAAAACTTTTCAAACAATCCTAACGTTCAGCGTGCACCTTCAAATTTGCATGATTTTATATTTTTTATGAAAGTATATTGTAACGATCAAAGAGTTATAGGCGCTCAATTGCGTTCAGCATCGTCTAATGAGCGTGCTACGCCAATCTGTTTAGATTTTATATTTTTAAGCGAAAGACCGAAGTTGGCCAAGCCTGTGATAACCTTAGATCTACATAAAATCAGTGTTGAATAAATTTATATATGTAAAAGAAAATCTCTCGAAATGAACCAAATGATGGTAGCCCCACTCCATAGCAGCGTATTAAGCGCGAAATGCATGAAATATTTTAACTTTAAAAAATATTTTATTTTTTCAAACACGTTGAAACCTTTATCAGTTGGGTGGTTCTCAAAAGTGGGCACTGGACACACGTCATGACTTTAAGCCTTTCAAAAATAACTTTAATTATCATTGACTTTTTTTTTTTTTTTTTTTTACACTGAGATTTAATTCTGTTCAGAGACAGAAAATGACATAATTTATTGTAAAAGCTTTGTATAAATATCTTAAAATTTTATTATTTTATGCTAAAGAGGCCAATTTTGGACATTCATAATGTTAACTGCTCCAATGTACCACCAAGAAAAAGAGTTTTAACTTGCTTCCAAGTGGTTCTAATGGTATACAACGAATGCATAAAGGAAACGGATGATTTTTTGATAATTTCGTTAAGAGATGGCAGGCTGATTTATTGCTTTTTTGAAGATAGAAGGACTTTTCTATGAAGAATTTTTCTGTATTTTGTTATGTCTAAAAGTAACGAACACCACAAAGCTATCATTTCCACGAAAAATACATCAAGTAAGTATTTAAACTCTTTTATCTAACTTTAAAATCATTTTTAAAAAGTCTTAAAGTATTTGTATTTGTTTTTGTAAGATTTTTTTGCAATAAATACACTTTTCTGAAATAAGACAGTGGAATGTCCAAATCGCGTAACGATGGAAACGCCGATTTTATTTTCGGTAAATTTATTTTTAAAGATGATTTGGTGTCTTGAAACGTATAAAAAGATACATATTATAATGTTTTATAGTAAATAATTACCGTGTTTTGTATAAATAAAGTGTATTTAGTACGTGTAATAATATAAATTGACTTGAAGCATGCTCAACTAATGTTTGTAACGATCGACACAAAATGACGACCGCTGCAATCATTACGAAATTTCGGACATGCTTATTTAAAAGTATGATTTAAATTAAGAGTAAAACTTCTTTTTTTATTTCAAAAGTAATTCTTCAGTGATCTTACGTGTTTTTATGTATTTTGCAAAGTTTTCTTTGTAGTAAATGTACCCCCAAAAGATTATTTAATAGCAATGTCCAAATCGTGGAACGATCTAAACATTAATAATTTTAGTTTTCTAAATACATAAATAAATATATTATAACAGAGTCCATTGTTCTAACATACATCTTAAAAAATAAAATAAATATTTTTTTGTTAAATTATTGTACTTGAGTTCTGTTTTTTTTTTTTTTTTTTTTAATTCAAGGTGTTTAAGAATCCCCCTCCTTAAAATTCCATTCTTCCTCTTTGATTCCCCACCCAAATGCAAGGCAAATAAAAAGTTTAAGCCACTACGTTCTGTAAGTTTGGTAAAAAAAAAAAAACAGAAATTGACAGTACTCAAAGTATAGAAGACAGCCAGCGAAAATTGTTAAAGGTACTCAAAAGATTCACTCCGTACAAACGACAAACAAATTTGTTACTATTCAAATAAAAAGTAGGTCTGATTTTTGCAATCTCTGTAAAAAAAAATCAAGAATGCATTACCAGTGAAGCTGGTGAAAAAAAATATTGTTTCTACAATTGACTACTCACGCAGTTGAAAATAGATTGACATTGGTGACTGGTGCTTTGTATTAAGTCGTGATGAAAACTTATGGTCAGGTATTACTGAAAAGATCAGCATTGATAATGGTGAACAAATATTTTCTATAAATTTTTTGACTCCTCAGGCAGACATTGATTTTAACAGGTTTCGTTATCCATCTAAAAAGACAGCACAAACTTAAAATATGAAGATATTTTGTTGAAATCACCATATCCACCTCACCCGGTGACAGCAAGAGGACACTTTTATTTTGATAAAGAAATTATAGATATGGGCTTTTAAAAAATGGCAGTATAACTTGTTTTTTTTTTGTTTTTTTTTTGAGAAAATAAAAAGAATAAATTATATGTTGGATACTTCTAATATTGTGTAAAGGTATGTTTCTTGCATAATGTGTAATTCCTGTAAAATTAAGATATGACTTCTAAAAAAGTAGTAAATATTTTAATATCAAAGTTTAACATTTGATTTTATTATTATTATTACTGGATAACAAAAAGTTAATTATAATCATACATACAATTATAGAATAAATTTATTACATTATTTGTTTTAAGAATTTTTTAAATACTAAGCACAACTTATTTATGGAAATGTCAAAACTGTGTAACCTGCATCTCAGCAATGTCCAAAATCTGTAACCTACATGCCAGAAATGTCCAAAATTTGTAACGTAGAGATCTACTAATTAAATGCTTTAATAATTAATTTTCCAGAATAGTGGTTGTCTTTTAACATTTGTGTATAATTTTGAAGACTTATATGCTATACTATTTAACACGTTCACGCCGGCGCGGTGGGTCACACTCGACTGTCTCAGACTTGTCAAATCTCCGGCTTTTGGCACACCATTGTTATTTTAGAGAAAAGGTTGTTCCTTTAAATCGACCAATTGTTCTAATTAAATAAAACAACATTTTCTGCATTAAAATACTGGCATCCAAAAAGCCAGAGATTTGGCAGCTCTGAGACATTCGAGTGTGACCCACCGCGCCGCCGTGAACGTGTTAAAAAATTTGGCCTTAAATTTGAAAATTTTAAAAATTGCATATAGTTAACGTTTAATGATCCCACCTTTTGAGAATCTCCCAGTTATAAATATAATGTTTTTGACGCCTAGGTATTTTTTGTTTTTTGTTTTTTTAACACATACATCAGACTTGTGTGCTTGACCCCAAGACCCGCTTGTAAGTCATCGTCGATATACAGGGATGAGATAGCACAATGAAATTTACAACACAGAGAATGTTATAAAAACATGTATAATGATCACTTATAAACAGATGAAGTAAAATAATGCTATAAAGTGATAAAATATCATTTATTAAGATTGACGATCGTTTCGTCGCACCAATGGCGGCATTATCAAAATCATACTCGATAGAAAATATTTTAAAATAATTTTAAAATAATAAACATAGTAAATAATATCACGAGACATGATGCATAATGAAATATTGCAAACATAAAATAAATTAAAATTAAATTAGTTATTTGTGAACGTGGATTAGTTTTCATATAATTTCACAAAACAATAACATGGTAAATAATGTCACGAGACAACATGCACAATGAAAAATATTGCAAAACATAAAATATAAAATTATCGCTCGCAAATAGCCAAGATAATTTTATATTTTATGTTTTGCAATATTTTTCATTATGCATGTTGTCTCGTGACATTATTTACCATGTTATTGTTTTGTGAAATTACATGAAAACTAATCCACGTACACAAATAACTAATTTAATTTTAATTTATTTTATGTTTGCAATATTTCATTATGCATCATGTCTCGTGACATTATTTACTATGTTTATTATTTTTAAATTATGTGAAAATATTTTCTATCGTGTATGATTTTGATAATGTCGCCGTTGGTGCAACGAAACGATCGTCAGTCTTAATAAATGATATTTTATCACTTTATAGCATTTTTTTACTTAACACAGAGAATATTTACATCCGGGAGCCCCACAAAGGGTGTGCAACGGAGCCAGCGGGAGTGGAACCCGCAAGCCTCCTATGCTCTCAAGCGATTAGCAGCGTGTGTCTTATCAACTCGGCCTCGGAGACTCCGCCTAGGTATAATTTTCGCCCTAAAATGAAGCTATTTATTTGTAAAAATATTGCTGTTCAAATCGAAAAACGTGGGCGAGTAGGGGAATCGCAAAAAAAGTAAATATTAGGCACATTTTAAGTATTTTCAAGTACTTAGAATTGTATGAATCACTTAAAAATTTTATATGTGATACAAATTACGTGCCAAAAGACTTTGGGAAAATTTGGTGTTGAAATAATGATAGATGGTTTCTTTTCGCCTTGAATAAAGAATGATGCAGTCGCAAACTTGCTATGTTTTAAAACCGAAGACGTCGTTTTAAAGCTTAATGCACGCTTGTTAAATGGCTAAGATTTGTTTTTTCGTATTTTAATTTTAATTTTCAAATCGGACGCAGAATTTTAAAGTATGCATAACGAACGAAAGTCGGTAGAGTTAGTTTTGAAAAAAAATTTTTTTGTAAAGGTTAATATTAATATTTTTTAAAACCAAACGCGTCCTTTTAAAACTATATGTATGGGAAGTGAATGTATAGTTTGGTTTTTTTTTTTCGTATTTTAATAGGAAGTGCTTATGCAGATTTTTAAATTTCACAAGAAACTCGAAAATCCCGAAACGACTCTCGAGGAAAATACTTTTTCAAAAGAGTTAACATTAATATTTTCCCAAACGGATTGCGTTATAAAAGTATAAAATTATACTTTTTAAATGTTTTTTTTTTTTTCGTTTTTCCGTAATTAGTTCGGCGGATGCGAGCTTTAAAAGACAGGGGGTAGGGATACGGAAATCAAATACTCGAAAACATTTTTTGAGAGGGTTAACGTTCGTATTCGTTTAACAGATTGCGCCGTTAGAAAGCCACAAGCACATAGATAGGGTTTGATATTCTTTTTTGCTGTATGGCGAATAGTTAAGCCTATGCGGGCTTAGAAACGCGCACAAAAAAAGAGGAAATTCCTACCTTCGAATCATCTATTCTAGCGGTCTTTGGGAATAGGCGCTGCGCGCCATTTTGAAAAAGGAAGCCTTTTTGATGAGTGTTTGTTGTGGTTTTCAATTAACATCTCGTCTAATTCGCAAGAAAAGAAAATCTAAGTCTCTGGTGTACTAGGACCTGCCTTGGACTATCCTCATATAAATTATCTTACCTCTACGTATGGTAGATTTCGCTAGCCATCGCAGACACTCTGACAAACCCTTCTCTTTTAATAGCATAGGTAATCGATACATTTTAGTAAGGTGTTTTTACTAAAACCTTTATATTAATATATACATAGGTGTTAAAAAGAAAAACAACGGCAATAAGCTAAACAATATTATTAGACAGCACACAAAATATTTTTACATTTAAGAAAATTTTTTTTTTTTAATTTTAGTTGGAAAGCACCCTCTTACAAACCTGATGCGGTTTTTGTTTCTGTTTTACATTTCAGTAATCAGTTGGAAATAGATATAAGTGAATAATAAGGCCTTAACGGAGACTATTAACATGTTCTAAGTCGATATTTGTTATCAGATTACATTCCAGAAATTGTATTCATCTATTTCTTTTCATGGTTACTTTGAAATATAAAGCATCTTATCTAGCGGGATGTTTTTAAGTGTTTTTTTCGCTTATTTAAATCAGAAATTTTCATTAGATTCTGTCAAGATGCCGTAAAATTAGATTCCATTTTCCCTCTTACTGAATGCTAAAACTACTTTAAGATTGAATCTGGGCTAAATCCTCCATAATCAACGATCACACAAGCCCATTCCTTTCATAATGAAATCTCATTATTTTTAAGCACGTAAGTAATACCATCAGACATTTTAATTCCTTTTCCAACGCATTAAACGTTCCACTGTCTTACTGATTTTCGCTTAGTTCACTTATTTTTTCCCTCTAGCGTTTCACTTGTTTTGAATTTAGGCATGAGAATCTAGCTAGAGTTCAATCGATAAATGTTATTAACTGCTTTTTTTTAAGCAGCGACTTCTTTAATGAAAACGATCATGTACTGTGTTAATTACGTTATTATCGAAATGTATTTTTTAGCAAAGATGATTTTTTTATGCAGACATCTATATTTAACAAGCTAGAATATAAAATTTATCTTTATTAATTCGAAATTTAGATAGGAAAAAAGCATATTAAGAAAAATTAGGGAAAAGGAAAAAAGAACTTTTTTTTTTTCATTTTTTATTACTGAATTGATGATTTCATTTTTTTCAGACGCCTCTTTTTTAAATTTAATTAGGTTCCATACAAAAATGCTTTCGCTGTTAATTTAAGCAAAAAGTTGAAGTCATTTAATAAGTCATAAAGCTCTAATTAGCGTTCATTCGCAACCTTGGTAATGAAAATTGCACATGGAGAGCATAAACGAGATAATCCAAACTGTCGTTAAATACAGCGAATGATTGATTTCTGACTTTTATGGAAGATATATTTAGGTTCCTATAGTGAAATAGGTTTTTCCCGAGTTCTATCTTATTGCAAGTGCTTATTTTGAATAAATTTTCTAATGCATTAAAATATTAAATTATTGTCTTTTTTAATGTGTTTCAAAATAATTTATAATGAAATGCAAATACTAAACTTCAATTGTTCGAAACAAAAGTAACACTTCTCTCAAAAACACGAAAACAGCGCAATATATATATATATTTTTTTTTTTGTGGTGCTCAAAATGTTCTCAAAATATTTAACTAAAAAACAAACTATGGCTTTGTTATATGGCGAGAAAGTTTTGGCTGTTCCGCTAGAACAACACTTGTCCAGAGACATTTTTTCCCTCTTTCTACAAATACATAAACTATAAAAAAACGGAGTAAAATACGAAAATTATACTGTCAATCGAGACGCCAGTACTATTTCCGTATTTTTACGGAAAATTTTCCTCGTAAATTCAGAACAACGGACAATTTTCTGTAATTTATGGGGAAAATTTTCTGTTAAAATACGGAAATAGTACTGGCGTCTCGATTGCCAGTACAATTTCCGTATTTTAGTCCTTTTTTTTACAGTGTGCATTCCCTTTAATGTATAAGGTGTTTCTGAACTGATGGTCAGAACTATATACAGTGATTCAGTTGAAACAGCAAAGAAAAACTCAATCACAATTAAAGTAACAGATCACAATTAAAGTAATAAAAGTTTATGGAAACCACCGTAAAATCAAAAGAATACACGGGACGCGTTTTGAACAGGAAAATATAACAGCCCGTCATCAACCACTGTAAAACGTGTTCGTAAGGGGTCAAGGTCACAAATGAACAGAAAGGGGGGGGGGATTAAAAGATAATTAAACCTATTAAAAAATCTAGCCCGCTACAAACGAAGGTGCTTGAAATGATTAATTTTCTATTAAAATGTTAAAACATTTCGATTAAAACGCTTAATCATTTGTGACCTTGTCCCCTTACGGACACGTGTTTACAGTGGCTGATGACGGGCTGTTTCTTTTTCCAGCTCGAAACACGTCCTGTTTTTTGTTTTGATTTTATGGTGATTTATACAAAGTTTTATTATTTTAATTATATATAGTGATAATACATGTCAAGTACGTTTTGTATTCGCAATCCACTTGTTTAATCAAAAATACAATGTACTTTACACCAACAAACCCCTGGAATTTCATTTATAACTGTAACAGTAATGAATATATTTTAGCGAAATATTCAACATAATAACTTTGCTTTCTTTGAAATATAATGACATCAAAGGAAGAGCTGGAATTGAACTGTAATTCGATCGGCATACTGCCGGGTGATACCTTCCAAATTTTTAAGCGACTAACTCAATGTTTTTGAATCGTGTAATACAAAGCTGCTAACCTTCCACTAATCTTCCGTAATGTCTGGTTTAATTTGACCCCGGTTAACCCCATTTCGAGCCAGATTTTTTTTTTTTCATGAATGCTTATTTATTTAATTCCAGATATCTACCTGGAACATATTTAATTTCATTTCTTAACAAAATTTCTGGTTCGAAACGTATTAAACCAGGATCAAATTAACGCAAGTATTACGGAAGATTAGTTTGAGGTTGGCACCTATGGTAATATGACAATTTCTCGCATTTCTGGTGTTTTCACCACGTTTTAAAGAAAGCAAAATAAGTCTTGACGATATCGCTGAAATATCTTCATTATTGTTACAATTATCAACGAAAATCCAGGTTCGTCTTGGTACAAGACACCCTGTATTTTGGATTGAAAAATTAAATTGCAAACCTTACTTTCCCAGACAAAAATTATTTTTCTTGACATGTATTATCACCCCTTACAAGTTCTAGTACATTCTATATTTAATGAAAATTTATTTCACAGACATAATAAAAGAAGCATATACTTTGTCGTAGAAAACTATATTAGTAAAAGCAATAATGAAATATTTGTTATAGATATCATCAATATTGATTATACCATACCTCTTGATTAAGTTCCAGAATAAGTAAAAGCTTTCAGGAAAATGAAAATAACTCAATACCCAGAAGTACATTACTGGAAATATTCAATTGCAATATAGACCCGTTTTCACCTTTCAACAGAAATCAAGAGTTTTATTGAAACTCGATTGTAATATATTCCAATTTTTCAATAAAATAAAAAAAAACGATCTTTCAACAGATCTCTCAAATAATAATTTGTCGGATAATAGAAAATTATTTGATCTCGGAAGAAATATGTTTAGCATCTTTATAAATTCTGCTCGTAAGAGGGGACAAAATATCTGTTATCATCTTAACAGGTGACTATGTTTGAAATGAATGTAGTTTAAAAGAATTATTTATAATAAACCATTAGTATAAAGCAAAAACATGTCCGTGAATAACGCTGACTTCATATCGACGGTGGCAACATCTGACCAATAAATATCGCTTTTACTGCAATTGTTTTTACCGTATAAACATTGCACAATATCAGTGTTTACACGGTCAAATAAGGAAAAATATATACTTTTAAATGGAACTTGTTTGAAAATTTTATCTCAGTTTACTGAATTCTCTTTTAATCTATCTCTATCGCGTGCAGCCCAATTACGAAAAGAAAATCCGTTCGCCCTTGAAGCAATATAAATTGTTCAGCATTTGTTTCTGGATGTTCTTCCATAACGCAAGTAAAACTTCATCAATAAATAAATAAATAATAAAATAATGTGAATAAACACAAATTTAATAGATATGTAATCATACTACGTGCTTAAACCACTAAATTGTCGGAACAAAAATGGATGCTGTAAGTATCTAATTCGTTGGCGACTTTGTCGGCTGTCAGCCGCTGGTATGCGGCTCATACGAAAGCATCTCTTTTAATAAAGTTTAAAACTTTATTAGAATGCAAATTAATATTTGTCATATAAAAATTATTTTAGATGTTGTAGTTGACAATGTTAAAAAAAAAAAAAAAAAAAAAAAAAAACATTAAATGTAAAAATCTATAAGAAATTTTTATTCAAATAAAATGATTTTTACCTATATTGTGTAACTCTGGATGCCTTGTTTGTAACCCATAGTTTTTGTTTAATTATTATTGAACATTATTACATCTGATAAACTTTAAAGGAGTTCTAGATCCATAAGAAAATAAATAGTCCCTCATTTATTACAGAATCATAATACCCTATACATGCAGAATGTTTTGAAAATATCTGTTCAAACATCAAATTTTGATTGTGTATGAACTGGGTAAGATAAAAAAATAAAAATAAAAACCCTGCAAATCCATACAACTCAAATATGAGAGCAACAAATTATGAGAGCAACAAATTCTGGTTATATTCCAGTTTTAGGTAGAAACATTACATTGGCGCCCGAATGGAATCCCTGGACCGGTGGGGCAGTAAAGCCCAGGTAAAAATCGGTGGTATGCATTATTGCTTATAAAACGACTTATTACACTGTATTTAAATGAATAAAGTATGACGAAGGCCAATCAGTGTATGTCAATGTAATTTAGAAAATTCATAAATAAAATCACATAAATTTCTTACAATATATCAACACAACTACATTACGACAGTTACCGATCAATTAAATCTTGCCCATCCTCAGGGGCAGCATCCGGAGAAACTAACACGCACCTATATGTATAGTACATACATTACCATTTTCAAAACAAATAGTATCATTTTTATAGGGGTAGTTTCCCAAAATCAATCAATCGTTTTTATAAATTGATTTTGGGAAACACACCCTAGAAAAATGATGATATTTATTTTGAAACTGCTAATGTACATATTGGACAGATAAGAGCGTGTTAGTTTCTCCTGATGCTACCCCTGAGGATGGGCAAGTTTCTAACTGACCCGAAACTGTCGGAATGTAATTGTATTGTAAGTAATTTATGTGATTTTATTTATGAAATTTTTTTAAATATATTGACATACACTGATTGGCTTTCGTAATACTTTATTCGGTTATATGCAAACGTTTAAAAAACGTTTAAGAAATTAGAAGCCTACAGCTGAAAACCACGGTACTTCATTTGTCAGAGAACTTCTCTTTGGAGCAATAAATTATACATCTTATTCTCGATTGTGGCATAAACAAGTGGCATGAATGTGAGAATTAAAAGCAACATAGAAAGGAATTTTCGTTAAAGAATGTACATTCAAAAACTCTGTTTTGAGTGGCAGAATGTTAAGTTGATCATTCTATAGCATCTTTTCAACAATGTAAAGGATCATTCCTCTTGCGGATTTTCAGCATTATCTATTTCAAATATAGAGCTTAATTAATCCACTAACTTAAAGCATGTTTCCCCACACCCAATGTTTTCCATTTGTAGAAATGTATTTTTTATTGAAGAAACGTATTTTTTATTAAAATCGCGTAAAAAATCTAAGCATGAAATGACAGAATATAATTTACGCTAAAACATGGACTGATGTCTGACATTCTCAAAGGACCTCATTTCAAAATTTTGTCTAATAAGAAATTTAAATGCATATAAATTGTTAGATTCACCCAATGTTTTGACCCTACAAATTAATACACTGATCCTTGCTTACGCCACAGAAACTACTTTATTAACTCATCTTAAAAGCAGTTTTATAGAATCTAACAATTCCACTACTAGATACACATGACAAGTTAAAGTCCCTAAAGTGACCAGAACTTTTCAAAATTATATGCATAATGATTTACATGCACGTGAATGCATACATACATACAAGCGAAGCTAGATTTTATTTTGAAATCCTATTAGAGCGATACAATTCAATTTTAAGAATCATCTCTTTCAGAAAACAAAAATCACTCACACGATAACGCATATTCACTGCGTGAATCTTCCAAATATATTGATCCAGAGTTTAAATTGATGAGCTATTCACTGCTGCACCAATTTGATGATCTAATTTATTTGATTTCAGGACGCCGAAGACAATACTCTCGATTTTGTATTCGCAAACAGTAATGTCTTCCGAATATTTTAGAGCTTCTAACTTCCCTTTCCTAGAACCATGGGGAGCCATCATTAAGTGACAAATTTAACATATTGTAGTATTTGCTTATCCCCTCGAAAATCAAAAATCTCACTTTACAACTGAAACATTTCCCTTTCACACGCTAAAGAAACCACTGCGTTTAATTTGCTTAAAGCTTTCTATCCTTAAATTTTCTTTCTATTTGGAATTATAATGTCCATAAAGAATCGGATAACAAATGGCAAAAGTTTTAAGCAACAGAAGCAAAACGTACAACTAATGGTCATACTGTGCTTTGATTTAAATATTCTTAGATAATTTTCTTCCACATATAAAGTATTTTCAGTATTCGGTACGTGTTATAAATGCAGAACAAAAGTATCTAAATTAACCTAAATATTTATGCGTATAAACTGAGAATTTGGCAAAATAAAAGTCTCCGGGGACATTTTTTTATCAACAAAATGTTTTTTATAAGCAACAAAGTAAGGCCATTGTGCTTAAATATGACGACCTCTAAATACGACAATGTTGTTGTACTTAACATATTAATGCAAAAATCGTAAATTAATGCTATATAATAAGATTTCTGAACTTCAGGAAAACAAAGCGAAACATTTCTCTGCATTTAAAACGCTTTCTGTAAAAAAAATTTCCCATTAAAATGCACATCGTTCATTATAAAGCGCCCCCATCTTCCCTAAATGAGACAAAAACTCCCGAAAGTGGTTCACGGTTTTTCTTTTTTAACTTTGAAGATCAAATAACTCTATGGTCGTGAAGGACTACGACATAAGTTTAATTTACTTGAAGTTTAATCTTAAGAAAAGCCTACCAAATTTAAAATTAGAGTTATAAAATATTTTACGCATTTTAATGACTTTGCTTTCTTCAAATACCTATTAGCGACGAAATGAATGTCCTAAATGCGGAGAAAAATTTAGTGGATTAACGCGGTAAGTTTATATAGCATTTTTCATATATTGTACTAAAATAATGTTTTAAGCAGAAATTGTGTTTGAATAAGCTGTGTTCAGTTAGTAAATTAGGAATTTCAGCATGATACTCTAATAGTGTTTTTCTTTAATCGGGTAATTAAGTATGTGTTTAAAATGATCAAAACAGATAAATGCGAGTCTAAATTTATTAATAAAAAATAGCGTAAGAATCACGATGTATAATCGAGGCAGAGAATACATGATTATGGGATTCGCAATACTTTTGTATAATGGAAATTCTGAAAAATCTTGTATAGATTGAAAACACTTAAATTATCTTAATCCGATTAAGTAATTTAATTTTACAAGCATTAAAACGTTTGGTAGCTTAAGTGCAGAATCTGATCAAAGCATGATACAGCTGAGTTATGCACTGCTTTGGAGGTCTCCAATTTTTATTTATTTATTTATTTTTTTTTTTTTTTTTTTTACACTTTTCTTAAATCTGATATTTTAATTCTATTTTAAACTTTTACACATTATAGTAAACATTTTCTACTTTTAGATTGGAATAAGATAAAAAAAAAACTCTATCTAAATAAGTATTTTTGCTTCCATATATGTATTCGTATATGTCCATATATGTAACATGTATATGTAAGAATATTGGTCCATATATGTAACATTTTCTATGCCTTAGGCGTAGAAAATGTTCAACTTTTTGTAAAAGTAAGGAAAAAAAGGGAGGGGGGGGGAAACAATATCAGGACTTGGGCCTATTTTTGGCTTAATCGTGCCTGCTTAAATCGAATTATTAGAAAAATTGCACGATTTTATCTGTTTATAAGTCTAATATTTTTATCATGTCACATTTTATGATAATTCGAGATATATGTAATAAATATTCTTGCTAACAATGTTACAAATATCTTGTAAATACTCTTTTAACCCACGAACTGCACACTAATGTGAATTCGCACCGATCAAATTTTAAAATGTCGGCATTATTTAAAACATGCTTTAATTAATTTGTAATTTTCACTTAAAAATTGAGATTTTTGATAAAAATCAATATCCAGTTTCGATTCCTTATTAAATTTCGTGTAGGAATCATGTGTTATATTTCATTATTACTATATTGCGAACAAAAGTATGCACAGTTGAAGTTACAGAATCCCAAATTGTACTATAGCTGAGTTTACGGGTTTATATTTAGTCGAGAATTTTGTGAATTTTAAATTATATTTTCCGCGACAAGTGCTTAATCCTTAACTGCTGTTAACGGCCTCAAAGACCACTTCCGTTTAAAATTGTCACGGATTAACTTGAAATTTTCATTTTAACTATAAACAATTCTGAAATTGTGTTTCACTTGGAGCCCTAGTACGATTGCTAGAGACATCTGAATAAATGATTTTAAGTTATAATAGTCCTGTGCATAAAGTTTAGTACAGAAACAGTATCCTATGAGTTAATGAAGCTTTTTATGTATCTTTCAACAAGCGGTTTCGGAGACCGTGCTACGCGACAATTTCTGTCACGACAGTTAAAGATTAATGAATATTTTCGGATGAATTGACATATTTTAAACGCATTGTCACATTAAGGGCTTTAGCAGTCTCATTAAGTTTTTAACTGCCATAAATGCGACAAAAATCACCTAAATGCGACAACCGTATATTGTGAGATTATACTATAGATATTGATTCCATTTCTACAAAGCAAGTTAGTGTTGAACTGAAGGCGCAATATTCAATAATTTTCTACCTAATAAAATATATTTTTATTTAATAAAGTGCCGAATATAGCCTAAATGCGACAAAAATATGGGAAACTGCGTGTCATTTAGTCACAATAACCTTACATTATATAAAAATTCTTAATGAAGGAAGATATAATATAACCATGAAATAATAACCTCTTCCTAGTTACCCATGATTCTATAAAACATTGATTTTCTTTAGAAACTCACAAACCAATATATTTTAGAGATTTAAAGATACTTTAAAAAAAAAATACTCTTACTGCCACTGATTTTCGGAAAAAAATTTCGAGTAGTTTTTATAGGGTATTAATCAGTTTTCTCAACCCGGAATATATGCTTTTCGAATGCTATCAATCTCAAGCAAATATTTTTAGGTTTTTAATAAGGTTGATAAATTAACAACTTTAACATTAACATTAAAATTCATATTATTTTAATAACATATTCATAATATTTATACTCTTGCATGTATAAATTCAATTACGCAGCTGAAAAGTTTAATTGAGAATAGATAGAATTCTAGAAAGCCATATTCCCGTTCTAGAAAACTGATTAATACGCTATAAAAACTGCTCGGAAAAGTTTCCGAAAATCAGTGGCAGTAAAAAAAACTTGGTATTATAAATGCTTCCTTAAATCTCGAAAAAATATTGGTTTCTTTCGCTTTTAATTATAAACAATGCTTTTTACGGGCAACTCGGAAGGGGTTATGGTGAATTTTCGTTCTTGGTTATATTTTATTTTCATAGATTAGGAAATAGTTACCTTTTTTGGAATGTACTTTTCCTGTAGATTTATTCAAAATAATTAACCAGAGAGTTAATAAATTAAGTATAGATTACCAAATATATGGTTATAAAAGATACATTATGCATAAATTAAGCATTTTGGCTATACGGAACGTGTGACCTTTTAATTCATTTAGTAACTCATTAAAATAACCGCAATTTTCTTTACAATTTTTAGCCAGATAATAACAACTGTGGTTCTTATTAGCTCCAACTATTTCCATAAAATTACAAGTATGTGTTCCTTTATACCCTAATCATCTCAAATCACTGGCAAAATTATTGAAAATTCTGAGAAATCATCATTATTACTAGTAAAAGAAATTTCACAGATTGTCATATTTAGCAATGGCATTTTATCAAAATATGGAGAGTTTCAAATAAATTTACCACAAATCGTATTTATATCGATGGTTGCAAACATTAATTTACATTTCAGAAAACGTTTAATAAAAATTTTATTTTAATGATTTTCAAAACCTACACACTTTTTATTGAGGAAATGCGTATTTTAAAATTTAATATAAAATGATATAAAAATTGTAAAAAATTCTGCTTTTATTTTTATTTTGTATTCTGTATTTTATAGTGCAAGATACTAAAATCTACACTATTGAAGTTTGTAACAGATTTTGGCGAAGCAATAGCTGCAACCATAAGATGGCGAAATATTTTAATATGACTGATGCTTTATGTAAACCATGAAAATGTAGTGTATGGAAACTTTTTTTGTTGTTGTTGAATCATGATCTAAACATTTCATGGTTTTCATAAGTTGCTAAATCTTGTTAAATTTTTCAGAACTTTTTGATTTCACTTAGTTCTACAACAAAATTATTTTCAACGTAGCACCAAATATATACAAGCCAAAACAACACAAATGTTTCGATATTTGTTAGGGGCTTTTTAATAAACGTTGTAAAAATTTGGCCTTGTTCACTGACTTACTGAGGCAGTGAACTGCAGCGTTATTATTTTTTTAGCGTTGGTTATTTATTGTTATTGCGAAAGTTAATCAATCATTCTTTTTTTTCTCTTCTCCTCCGTTTTCTTTTTTGACTATACCTTAAATCATCCAGGGATTTTGAAGGTTGAGCACCGCTGCAACATTTCTGCCCAGCCTAGCTATGGAACCGCGGTCATCATTTCTCGAGAGAATTGCTTCTGTCCAATGTGCGATTTAAAGAACAAGCTCTAGTGTTAGCTTTCTTTTTATTGTTACGACGGCCCTTATAACACTTTGACATATTTTCTGCTGCACTACAAATGAGCTTATTGAGACTATGTAGAACTACTTAATAGCACTGTCACCTAGATGTCATCTAAATGAAGACAATATGTCCCATTTTGTAACGACTTGCAAATGACTAAAATAAAATCTCGGTGACTTTACAGAGAAGTCACGAAGTAAGGGTCAGCTGAGAGCCATCATTTGGCAGAATAAAGAAGTCATCTTCTTGTCATTGTTGTGCTGCAACTCATATGACATCACACCGAGTGGCTGTGCTATTAGTGTTTGCCTTCTAGTTAGCTTTTGAATATCTCCAGTTTTTTGTGAAAACTGGAGTGATTTTTATCGCCAACCATGAGACGTTTTCTGAAAAGTTAGCAACTATATTGCGGTTTTCTTATTATTTTAGATTACGAAATCGTATAACTTTGAATTAAGGAGTCTCAGGACTCTTAAAATTGGAAAAAATGAAAAAAAAAGACCATTTTCAACATTTAATACCTTAAAATGTATTTGATTTTAAGACACAATTTTAATTGGAATAAAATATATAAGTATGTTCTTTCATTTCATGCATTTAAAAAAGTATAAGATGGAGAATTAGCATTTACAGGGGGCTCCAAACTGTTAGACATTTGAAGAGCAAAAAATCGGCATAACACCTTACGCGCACGATTACAAAATACGTATTGCAACTAGAATGAAAATTTTGGTGCCTACTTATACTTCAGATTGTAAGTATTACCCTGAACTTAAATAAATTTGTATTTAATGCTTTTTTATATTTTTAATACAAAGTTGTATTTAGCTAATGCAAAATTAAGAAAATTTCAACAGTATAATCACCTAAAAAATATTGTTTTGAATAATAAAAAGGAAATTTAAGATTCAGTTTATACCGACTAACATAAAACATGTGTTTTGAAAATTTTATGAAAAAATATTCATAAGGTTTTGAGATATCGTGCGCGTTATGCCCAAAAACGTCATTTGGAGAAAAATGGCTTCAAAGTTTCCGAAACGACGCTTCAGCTGTTGAACGTGCATAAATGTAAAAGCCATAACTTCAGTTCTAATAGTAATTTCAAGGGAAAAATTATGTCAAAATGTTCAGAAAAGATAGGAGTTTAACATCTAAAAAAATTAAAATTTCGAAAATTTTAAAGCTTTAAGAGTCCTGAGACCACTTAAAAATGCAAAATTATATAAACTTCTTAAAGAAAACTTTTTGATGCGATAAATTCTAATTTACACATAACATCTAGGAAAATAAGTACATATGCTATCATTTTAACGCTTCATCCATGGAACTTTTTTTAGGTGATAAAGAAAAATAGTACAATGGGGAGCAATTTCAGGATTTGGATCCAATGAAAATCACACATTTCATTGCAAAACACAAAAAGAATTATAAGCAAATTATATATGATGAGACTTCAAAAGGGAAATTATAAATTTTTATCTTGATAAAAATGTTATTGCAAAATATCTGGTTCAATGGAAAAAATGAAATATAGTTGCTTCTCTTTATACACCATATGCTGGGAGACAAGAAAAAAGAAGGATATATCTGCAACCTCCATTTAACAGAATGCATAAAAATATGAAGAAAGGTCATAACCTACAAATAAGTATTTTTTCCAACATATTAGTCTGTATACATATAGGGTGTCCAGCGAATAAGACCCTGATTTCAAAATTAAATATCTCAAAAACAAAGATCAATAGAATTATGCGGTAAACGCCTTGTTTATTAGCTAAGCTGTAAAAATGTTATAAGGAAGTTTCAAAATTTAGTTGCAAAAACCGCTAACAGATGCCGCTGTAATCGCAATTCCTATACATTGTGTTTTGAAGTCGAGAGCACTAGTGTCTCATTCCTAGATGGGTTCCTATGGAAGAACGAAAATTGGGAAAGACCGCTTTTTCGTTGGGGTGATGTGCAGAAGTGGAGACATCTGGTCACAGAATTATTGCATCAGCTTCAATTTTAGAGAATTTCAACAAATAGAATTTTCAATAAAAAGTTTGGCAATCATTATATAAGAACTTATTAAAATATATTATTTGGGTAATTTGCAGAAGCGGAGCCATGTGTTGACAGAATTGAGATTTGTTTCAAATTTTGTTATAAGCTACTTCGGTCCGGATACCAGTATCTCTGTGGTATGTCTTTTCTCTCCTAATTGGTAGATCGTGGAATCGAATCCAAGTAGAGGAGGATTTGAAAAAAATGGAAATCTTTACTTTTTAATATTTATTTAAACTGTGAAAAAAGTTTGAATAAAAAAATACAAAGTTTCTGGCTTTAAAATCTAATTAAGCTGAAAGAAACCCCTTTTTTAAAAATCATTGAGCATTTATAATAATGATTCATAAATCATTTTTTTTTAATTGTAGAGAATACTTTGAATGAAAAAATACAAAGTTTCTATTTTTAAAAACTTAATTAAGTTAAAAAAATAATTTTAATTTTAAAAACTCAATTTCATTTATTTTAATTGAGCACAGAAACATGGTGCAGCTTCTAGCGATAGGATTCGAAGTGTTGGAAAGGAATGCAGCATCCAAAATACGTTTCCTTTGACGTTGATGATATGACTTATCATCAATTCCTTTAAAAAAATAATTTAATGCATAATTTCTGCCTCTAAAACTTTGTTTACAAAGAAAAGAAATATATGTGTTGTGCTAAAACCAAAGTATTATGCCGTGATTTAAAAATAAATTAAAAGTGAAAAATTACTTTTTTATTTTTAATAATTCAGGTATAAACAATAATACCAAAATATTATGCCGTGATTTAAAAATATAAAAATTAAATAAAAAGTACAAAATTATTTTTCTAAATATATGCATTTTGATTTAAATAATTATGTGGCATTAAAGATTGAATTTAATAAAATATTTAATAAGTTCTTATAATGATTTCTAAACTTTTCATTGAAAATTCTACTAATTGAGATTTTCTAAAATTAAAGCTGATGCAATAATTTTTTGACCAGATGTTTCCACTTCTGCACATCACCCCAATGAAAAAATGGACTTTCCCAATATTCGTTTTTCCGTAGGGAGCAAATCTAGGAATGAGACGCTAGTACTCTGGACTTCGAAGCAGTTTACAAGAATTGCGATTACAGCGCCATCTGTTAACGGTTTTTGCAACTAAATTTTGAAACTTCTGTATAACATTTTTACAGCTTAGCTAATAAACAAACCGTTTACCGCATAATTCTATTGATCTTTGTTTTTGAGATATTTAATTTTGAAATCAGGGTCTTATTCGCTGGACACCCTGTACATTTTGTTAATACAATTACAGTTAGTAATTGACATATATTTACAAAAAAAAAAAATTGTAAAAATATGTTTAAAGTAGAGAATTTATTTCGTTAGAAAGACACGAAAAAAAGAGCCCGATGTTAGTATGATCGATATATCGGAGTGCAATATAACGGCGAGCTAACACGGTATTTTTTACCACGCCTGAATTACTTCAGTAGCGACTCTTTCGAAAAAATGTTTTTATAGCACTTTTCATCAGGCAATCACATGCAATCACATCAAAGGAAGAAACAGATCTAAATCAGGTAGCAGATCTGCTTCTGCAATTTTATACCAGCTTGGAATGACTAAGTTCTAATTAACTCTAAATTTGTTAAAAATGATATGACATTAACGTTCGAGAGTCCTTAGCATTGTCTATAATTTGAGTTAACTACAACGTATTCAAGCGAGTGTTTCGAGAAATGGGAATTTCAAAATACTCTAAATATAATGCTGCCTATGGAGAAATAAAACTTTCATATCGCATTTCTCAAATAAGCTCTCGAATCAGTTAGAAATTTATCATTCTAAGGCAGAGATTGGCAGTGGTTGTATTTATGCTTTAGTTGATGAAGAGTAGCTCAAAATCATTTCCCAAAACGAGACTTTTCCATTAAGCACTTCTGTACCTTTCAAACTTACTCCTTCAATTTATCAATATTATTTTTCTTCTATTAACAAAATAAAACTAGCTTTCTTTTTCAAAAATATTTTTTTTTCGTTTGGCTGGTTAAGTGTTCTAACTTATCTTTTCGGGCCGTCAATGGATCGTTTTGCAACTGAAACGTAATCTTACAGCTGTGTGCTTCCGCCCTCTTAATTCGAAATCCTTAATTCCTTGTCTCAGTCCATCCCAAATCTTGTTCAGCAAATACAGCTAACTAAATCTTAGAATTCCTAACTGAGACAGTATCATTGTTTCGCTAATGCTGTCTTTCGCGAATGGTCGTACGATTACTGAAACAATTTATCAAGTTAAGATATTGAAACAATTTATCAAGTTAAATTATCGAACTGTTTTTTAGGATTTCAAAAAGAAAAGACAGTTAAGTTGCGTTTTAGGCTTTTTTATGAGTCTCCTTTTTTCCCTTAGAATATGAAAACAAATAACTCTCGTCGTAAACTTAGATTATGTTGAATCAGGATTAGTGCTTAATTTTCACTAATCCTAACTAATAATTTTAACCTACTCAAATTTCAACGAAAGGATGTTAATTTTAATGTTAATGATAATGCCTTTTATTTTAATGTTAATATTAATGCTAATAGTTTATAGGGTTTGTTGAACAAGAAACAGCTTACTTGAGAATTGATAGCATAAAGAAAAAACCCCGAAATTTTGTGTTAAGACATTTGACTCTAATAGTATAAAAACTACTCTAAAATTACGGACAAAAAAAAATTTCTTTGGGAAATACTTCTTTAAATCTTGGAAATCTATTAGTTTCTGAAGTTTCTGAAAATAAAGTAATACTTTTCAGAATCGTTGGTAACGCGGAAGATGTTATATTTTATTTTCTTAAAGCTTAAGAAACATAAGTGTTGTATTAAGAAATATTTCTCTTCATTTACAGTGCCTGGAATTTCATGACACGTCCATAAATAACCCATATTTATTACAATCGGACAATAACACTGAACTTTAGAAAACGGGTATTCTAAAATTATATCTTAAGGGGACTGGTCACTCAGCTTCCGATTTCCCTTCACTAATGTAAAGTCTAAGGGCGTTTGATGCATTCGTATATTTAAAATATCTCCTCGGGAAATTAAAAATTTAACTTCCATTTTTGTGTACACTTCCAAAAAGATGTCTCTTATTTTCTTAGTTCTCAAAATATTTCTAAAGTATAGACTTAATTTTATGTGAAGTGTTAAAATCTTACACACAGTTCGCCCGCTTTTAACACATAAAATATTAAATTCAGTATAGATTTTAGAAATATTTTGAAAACTGAGTAAAAAAGAGACATCCTTTAAGAAGAGCACGCAGAAAAAAGATATTAAAAATATGAATTTCCCGAGAAGATATTTTAAATATAGGAAGGCATCAAAAGTCCATAGACTTAACATTACGGAGGAGAATTCTGACGCGGAGTGACCAGCCCCCTTAATGTGAAAATTCAGTTGTTTTAAAATGAAACATAATTGAAAGTTTAATTTCTTGATATTCAAGAAGTGCTTTAAAAGTGCTACCCTTGCTTTTAACCATAAAAAGAAAAATCAAGCCTCTATATATATATATATATACATATATAATAATAATAATAAATTTGAAATCACAAATATATGAAGAAATGGATAAAGTTCTGAAGATGATTTTAGAAATGAACATAGGAAACCAGTATGTAAAATAAGAAACTATGAATGACTCACAGAATCGTCAGAGGAGCTTGTGAGTTCATTCATAGAAGATGCGTTATTTCATCCAATTTTGTCGGCATTAAGCCTAAAATGACAAAATTTAGCTCCTTATAACGCAAACATTACAGAAAATAGATAAAAATCTAAGAGATCTAAAGAAAGATACACCTCATACAGGATATTAAAAATTATTAGAGCACAATACCTGAATTACATACTAGGAGTCAAAACTACAGCATATCTGGATGGAAAACATAGTTAAGACTATATTAACATGTGAGCTACAGTTGAGCATCTGCAAGAAACACATAACTGTGCTGCCATCTGGTGTGAGAAAGGAAAAATGTAAATTGGAACTGAATTAATAACAATAATGTTGAGTGTTGCCATCTTTAGCCCAAAAATATAAAAAATAAAAGGAATGAAATTGATTGAAGAAACCAAGAAAAGACTTAGATTAAAAGGCTAAATTTGAAATAAACAATAGGTTTAAAAAAGAAAAAAAAGGGATCCTCTAAATTAATGGTGATTCAAAGTGTATTTGTTGTTCTGATGAATACACTTTTTGAATTCAAGATTTTCTGTTTCGATGCATACACATTCTTGATATTTAAGAAGGGCTTGGAAAAGTGATACTCGTGCTTTTATCCATAAAAAGAAAAATAAAGCCTGTATATATCTATCCTCTAGATTTATGGTGATTTAAAGAGTATTTGTTGTTTTGATGAAGAGGACTGCACTTAAAACGAGTCTCTTTTAAAGCACTTCTGAAGTATTTAGAGGATTACTGTTGCAAAATTTGAAATTAAAAGTAAACACAAATTACTGTTACTCGAAAAAAAAATGCTTTGAAATGTTGCATACATGAAAATACATTTTATCTTTGGAATACAAGAAAAGCACGGAGGACACTCGGGTTTTGAAATTATATAATTCATTAATTTTAATAAATGCAAGTTTGAAATAAAAACCTGCTTATAAGGTATTTAATAAATTTTACATAAAGAAATTTTAGTTCAAATTTTCTTTAAAAGATTATTTAAAAGCTAAAAGATTCCTTTTAGCTTAACCTGTAAAAATAGTGAAACTAACTCCAAATCGGAAAACACTTTTTCGCGTTACAACAACTTAACAAAGTAATGAATAAACACTGAGTAATCATTAATAACAGGTTAGTTTAAACGTTCTTACAGGTTGAGACATTGCAGCGCCATCTATTGACAAAAATTTGAACGATGCTTTTAATTACTGTGCACAAAATTCATGAGGTACTTTATAAAAATATTAAATGTTTCATCTTTATATTTATTACAATTTATCGTTTGATGAACATCGAATTTCGGATTCTCTTTATCTCTTTATGACCGGTTGGTGATGTTTTCCGAGTGCCAAAAATACCCTTTTTAAAGCAAGATAAATTATTTTTTAACATCTTTAACCATTTTTCCAGAGCTATATTTTGATATTTTATATTTTTAAGTATCACAACCTTTAGGACTGAATGATTGGCCAGAAAATTACAAAATTCCATACATTTGTACCCGCATGATCATGTATATTCAGTCTTAAATACACTATATGGCCAAAGGTGACAGGTCACTTGCGATTTTTGACGTTTTGTTAAATATCTAGAAAAATACATAAGGAATTAACCTGAAGCTGCAGGTGTGTAAACAGTAAAGTATAGGTCATATATTTCCGCGAAGATTTTTCCTGAAACCCCAATGGGGCCGTCAACAAATTGAAAAATAACGAATATCTTTTCGATAACCCTGTAAAAACTAATGTAGCAAAAGCGTTCAAACACGAGATTATTAATAAGTGGCTTATTGTAATATACTGTGTTCCTTTTTATGAGGATAGCATGTATACTCGTAGAGAAATTAAGGTTTTTATAAAAACAACCCCAAATTTCGCCAAATTTTTTGCTTATAATTTGCGGAGTTCTTAATATAAAAAAAAATTCTTTTCAGAAAATATGACAAACAATATTGTACACAATACTTTGCAATCAGAATTAAACAAAATTGAAAATTGGATGAAAAATGAGCAGGTTTACTAAAAAATGTTTCACTGCGCATGCGCGAATGCAATCAAAATATAATGTGCGTAATGTATTAGCTAAGTATATAGAGCAACGTCTGTGAAAGTCTCAAAATCATAGCTTGAAAATTCTGAAAATAATCGTCGATAGAATAAGCTCGAAATCCGTTGTTGCCAAAAATAAGCAAAAAGATCAGGGGTTCTATCCAAATATAGCAGTACTTGGAATATTGTGTACGCTATTTTGACACTAATCCACAGATATTTGATACAACCCCTGATCTTTTTCCTTGTTTTTGGGAACTACGGATTTCGAGCTTATTCTATGGACGATTATTTTCAGAATTTTCAAGCTATGATTTTGAGACTTTCACAAAAGTTGCTCTATGTACTTAGTTATTACATTATGCACATTATATTTTGATTACATTCGCGCCTGCGCAGTCAATTATTTTTAGTAAACCTGCTCACTTCTCATCCAATTTTTATTATTTTTTTAATTCTGATTGCAAAGTTTTGTGTACAATATTGTTTGTGATATTTTCTGAAAAGAACTTTTTTTTATATTAAGAACTCTGCAAATTATAAGCAAAAAACTTGGCAAAATTGGTACTGTTTTTATAAAAAAAAAACCTTAATTTCTCTACGAGTATAGATGCTATTCTCATAAAAATGAACACAGTATATTACCATAAGCCACTTATTAATAATCTCGAGTTTGAACACTTTTGTTACATTAGTTTTTACAGGGTTATCCAAAAGATATTCATTCGTACGTTTCAATTTGTTGACGGTCCCCTATGGGGTTTAGGGAAAAAATCTTCACGGAAATATATGACCTATACTATACTGTTTACACAACTGCAGTTTTAGGTTAATTCCTCATGTATTTTTCTAGATATTTAACAAAACGTTTAAAATCGCAAGTGACCGGTCACCTTTGACCATATAGTGTAGTTATGTGATACCCTGTTTATACTTTATGAAATTTAAATATACACATTTTAATAAATTTCTGCTGCAAAATATCAAAAAATATTAACTTAACACATTTTTCCCAGGAGCTTAGATCACAATGTGGGGATTTTTTTTTTTTTCTCAGAATAATTTCTTTCATTCCTTTTCTTCATTTTTCGAGGATTTATTTTAATTTAACGCCAGATTTACTTAAATTGTTAGTTTGAAAGTACTTTTTTTTTTCATATTACGCACTTCGTTAACTGTTATGTCTCAATTTCGGTGCATTCCGTTCGACTAGCTACATCATATTAAATGATTGTGATAACTGGATATAACTTCTTTTTATCTACTTTTACATTTTTTTATTCCGTAAATTTTGGAAAAACGCTACTGTTTGAAAAATGATAAAATACTTTCTCTCGTCACATGACACAAAAGTGAGTGAGCAGAGTATTGGCATATCGATTAATAACTGCTCGGAAGTACTTAAAGGAGAAGTAGAAAAGAAAATTCCTTACAGCTTTACCTAAGGAAAAATCAGATCTTGGTAGGTTTTTTTATATTCAGTCAGAAAGCTAGGTTTCACTTGCATTAATGTTACTTTATTTGTATCGGGATAAGTATGCTTTCCTTATGTTCTCAATAAATTTTATGGTCTTCTCTACGACAAAATACATTGTGACACATATTTTTTTTTCTATTTTCTTGCATAAGAGCGTAATATGCAAATCAGTTATAGTTTAAAATATCTTATCCAGTTTGAATCATTATCCAATATATTATAAGGTATCCTGGGGTAAAAACGCCAAAGTGGGTAATAACGCCAAGTGCTAATATTAAGCGTAGTTATGAAAAAATCCGGGATATGACACTACGGGTTCTGCGCAGAAGGACTCTGAGCCACCTCTGAGACTTAATAAACCATTAAAAGTTAACTTGTTCCATTTTTAGACGTTATTGCTGGAAGAAGCACGTAAGAGACAACGCCCGATCTAAAATTTGCGAGGTAAATTCTGTGATGTTTATATATTTATTACTATGTACTATATATAGGAAATAATTTGTTTATTACATAAATTTGTAGAGTCTTTCATGTACTTTCAAAATGTTGTAGGAGATTTTGGATGTGTTCGCGAGGTAAGCTTGTAGTTTAAAATATACAGCGCATAAGTATACCGGGGTAATAACGCCATGCACTGGTGTTATTACCGCGGTCGATTTCATTCAATGGCAGAACTACATCCGAAGAGGTTTTTTTTTTGTTGTTGTTGTTGTTCATGCACGAGAGAACATTCTTGTCATTGTTGAAAACCAAAAAGAATAAAGAGAAAATTGTATAGCCTAAATGCTGCTAATTTTTTCAAGTCAGAAGAATAAATTATCAACTGACTGCATCCTGATATCGCAATTAATTGTAAATAAGAGCAATTTGTCAATTTCTAGGGCTGTAGAGCTTGTATCTTTAGAACTGGACAATTTACATGTCATTCTTCCATCTTATTTTATAGTTTTGAATAACGTCAAATACCATTGGTCAAGAAATCATGCCACTACATTTTATGAGTACATATCTGCTAAATATTCTTTCTTGTATACATAATCCATAAGTTGCTGTACCTAATCCTATATTTGTTTGAAAAAAAAAACTAAAACTAAGCAGTTAAAATTAGTAGAACCTTAACGTGGCGTTATTATCCCAGGATACCTTACGCAAAATATTCTTGTTCAGTATCCCCAGAGCAATAATTTTAATGTAGAAGTGCCTCATCCTGTGCATCCATGGTAATCTTTCTCATGGCGTACGTTTATATTCATGTAACTGGAGTTATCCAATATATAAAAGTACCTTGTTATTTTTACTTTCTAAAACTTAATTAAACTTTTGTGGTCATATTATGTTTGTACATACAGTATTCCACAAAAGTGATGATACAGGAAGTATTTTTCTGAAAATATGCAAAATTAACCATGATGAGAGCAAATAAAATTGAATTAACAAACCAGAGTTATTTAATAACAGTTTTTGCTATGTTATACAAGAAAAATTCAATAATAATTTCCTTTATAAACTTTCAATATAAAAATACACAAAATATAAGTTCAAAAATGCTTCCATAAAAGTCATGGTACATGTGAGAATTTGAAAAAAATATTAAAGAAAAACCTTTTCTAATATTTAGTTGCATATCTTTTCATTTTCAGGATTGCTTTAAGTCTGTTTATCATTGATTTTACCAAGATTTTCTGTAACACTTTTCTTAATTTTATTCTATTCTGCAAGTAAAACACTTTTAAACTATTTTTTTATTTCTAATATCATAATTGTTCACTTGCATCTGTAGGATACTCTATAAAGCCTAATGGGATTTAAGTCTGAAATTTGTGAATGGGTGGCAAGTGCGTGGGGGGAAATGTAGAGCAGCCATAATCGGACAATGTGAGAAGTGTGCTTGGGATCTTAATCTTATTGGAAATAACAGTCCTGCGAGACACCAAACTTTAATGCACTATCCTCCAAATTTTATTTAAAATATTTAACTATTCAAATCCGTCCGTGATAATTTCGGAGAAATCTAAATTTCATACTTCTGAAACTGTCAAACAGCCCCAAATCATTACAACTGCTCCAACACGTTTTGCAGTTTTTGTCGTATATCTGGGATTTAGTGCGTCGCGCTTTCTGCTCCAAAGTCTAATTTGTCCATTTATTCTGAAAACATTAAACTTTGACTCATGTTAAAAAATTATATGTATCAGAAATGCATATAAAGATTTTCTGGCAAACTCTATTCTTTTCTTTCTGTTGATCGGTGAGATGTATGGTTTCCTCCTTGGAGACCTTGATCTAAACTCAGCATCATTAATGAACCTGTTGATAGTTTCTGTATGTATTATATTTAATTGACATACTTTTACAATTTTTCTGTCATATTTCTAGCTCTAATTGAGGAATTTTAACAAATGCAGAGTACTATTATTCTAACATCTCTCACTGTTAATTTTTAAGAAGGCCGTTTCTAGTTTTATTTGCTTTTTTTTGTCATTTTTACCTATTAATTACCTTTTTTATGTTGGAATGGCTTCGAGACATTATTTCAGCTATCTTACTATAAGATTTATCCTTTTTATACGAAGATTAATAATTAATTTTCTTTCCTTAATTTTAAGTTCATTCTGCGCCATTTTTAAAATTTATATGGGATTTCTTCTGTTGAGATAACAACAAACACATTTATATGTGCTGTGGATTCTGTGGGAGAATGACTATGTTCAGTAAAATATGTAAATGAATAAAAAATTTAAACTTTTTACAAATGTACCATGACTTTTGGGAAAGTATTTTTGAACTATAATAATTTTATAATATTTTTTCAGTATGTTCAAGAGAAATTTCTATTAACATTTGATTGTATAATGTAACAAAGGCTACTAATTAATTATTTCAATTTAATAACAAATTTATTTTTATTCACCATGGAGAAATTTGTACATTTTTCAAGAAGTACTCTCTATACCATCAATTTTGTGAAACACTGTATGTGTCATGCTGGTCAGAATTAATTTTCGTTGAACGAACAGTAATACATAATATGAAGGAAAAACACAATTTATGAATTCTTTTTTAAACTTCAGATATATGTAACACACTAATATGTTTTAATTTTATGTAAACGTTATATTTTATCGTTCTCCATCATGTGGTATCTGTCAAAGCATTCTACAGTAGGCAGACTATATTTTTTCTGTTTGAACATACAGAAGGATCTTTACTCTTTGCATCTTATATCTGATCTTTTTTAAACTACTTTCAATTTCACGGTACACTTCTTTCGGTAACTTTCTTTTTGCCATTTTAGAGTATTCTTTTAAAAATATTTAACTAAAATGCCTAAGTACACTTAAACACAATTTGTAAAATATTATTTCGAATTCTACGAATCTCCGAAGCTTCTCAAATTAATATGATATAATATCGGGTGGCTCTGAGCAGACATACAACTGGAACGGTAAATAAGCTGTAGTGGCTGAGTGTAGGTATACGGCCGCAAACCGTTAAAATGATGTGACGAATAATTTGATATTTCTTTACCTTATTTGTTACATCATACACGAATGAGGCTATCATGGAAAAACTGAGAGCAGTACCTCCTTAGCTCTTTTATATTGCATTAATAATATTTTTACTCTATGCAGACCACTGATCGTAATACCATAAAATCTGTGAAAACAGAACCTGCCTATAATGAGAAATTTTCATGATTCCAGAAAGAAATGACGCTAAGACGGGATATTTTTTGGTTTCTAGCGGTTCCGGGCCTCGTTTAACAAGTTTCGCAGTATTTGCTCGGTAAAACCAGTGAAAACTGAACCTGATTATAGCGGGAAATCTGTGATTAAATGTAAAATTCTGTAGTCCCTACAGGAGGAATACCATTCAATTATAACTGCTCAATCAGAAACATCTCCCAAACGGAATTTTGTTTTGATCCCTAGCAATTTTGCTTTCATAGATTTTACTATACAGATTACTGTGTTTATATAGTACAGTAAAACGTAATAGAATTCGCTTTACTAAGGTTTCCGTCTTAGCAGGTAAAATTTTATGCTTTCCCTTAGATTATAAATATTTTACGTTTAAAGCAGGATTCCGTAGGGAGATTTCGGTTTGATAGGATTCAGTGTATTTTTATATCCCGACTGAAATGCGGATGCCTCCCTTTTTTATCTACCTGTCCCTCTTTTTGTGACAGTAGGCCTGGGAACACTAACCCTCACTGAATCGTAATCAATATATGAATCACAATAGCGCCTTTTTCAGCGCTTCCATGATAGCTCCCCCAAAGAGTACATTTATATGAGGAAGTGCTGGTATTATGGAATACCATTTACATTTTTATTTGTAAGTTAACATAAAAATATATTTGAGATATATTAAAAGATAGTAAAGAACAAACTTTGACTAATTCTGAACACATTTTTGATGTGTTTAAAGCCCAAGGAAAAAAATGCATATGAACATTTAGCTTTTAAAAAAAGTTTTCGGGTAATGTGGACCAGTCGGGTAATGTGAACCAGACGGGTAATGTGGACCAGTCGGGTAATGTGGACAAGTCGGGTAATATGGAAAAATGTTATAAGGAATATTAAAGACGCAAGTAAAACCACGATTTAAAAGAGTAACCAGAGTTTTTTAATAAGTAAACATTAGTCAACTATCTGTAAATCATCAGATTCTTTGAAAAATTGTTTTAATTTTCACAAAAACACAAATGTAGCCTATTATTTTGGTCCCACCTCAGTCCACACGAGCCCACATACGGCATTATATCCACTTTCCCCTCTTCCATTCTCTGCATATTTTCCATTGAAAACAGGCCCGTTGCATCATCTTCATATTTTGTTCAACCTGGAAAAAACCCATCTCAGATGATACGTCGGAGTAGAAGAATTGCTTGTCTTCACTAGACTCGTCTTGAAACAATTGTCTAGTAAATATTCCATATTATCCGACACACGATCTTGAAAAATATAACCTCTTCACTCCTCAACAAGTTATCATAAAGGGAAACTGACTAACACAGCAATAAATATAACTGTTCAAATTTATACTGAACTTGGTTAACACCACGGACAATGAGATTTTATAATTAATACGAATTTCATAATATTTTCCAGCAAAAAACTGCAAAAATTCGGAAAAACATTTTATTTCACCGCGTCGCTCCAACAGCAGGTATAGAAACATAACTAATCATAGCGCCTCATGGGATTACTAGGAAGTCGTTTGACAGTTTTACGATAATACTCGAACTTCCTCTGTTTATCAAAATTTAACTTCCACCATCGTTATATTTGTCATTTGATGTGGAAGGTGAGTTGTATCCGATTCATTGTGATGTCCGTATGTCTCATTTTGCGTCGAAGATACAAATAACTAAAAAAAAATCGATCATCTTGATTTCATTGTGGGGTCACAAAATGACGATTATTCTGATAGTCGTAATGTGAACAATTAAAGAAGTTACAATTTTGTGACAATTGAGACTGCTATTGACGTCGTAATATCATCAGATCGAAAGTAAAAGACAGTGTATTTCATTCTATCTTATTGTGGAAGATGTTTAACCTAGTATGCTTCAATAAAACTCAGTTTTATAGTATTTTCGTTGCCGTTCTACAGATTCATTAAAATGAGATTTGATTGAAAGGACTTTAGAAGAAACAATCAAATAGTACACATACAGAAACACTAATAAAAATACCTGTACTCAAATGTAAACTTCTTAATACATCATGAAGTTATACAAAAAGCAACGCGTTCTGAGGAAATGAATCTTACTTTTGATTCAGGCTAAAGCATGCGCAACTATACAAGATCTGAAGCAGTAATAAAATTTATATCATCTTCAGCTACGTCCTGATTTGCTCATAGTGATAATTAATAAATAATACTTCAGCTTGAAAAAGAAAGACTTATTACTGGTTTCAATTTTCTATACATAATTAATGACACATAATTCAAACATTCAAAATGTTAAAATGAAGAACTAATTTCTGTTTAATTACTTTAACAAAGGATAATGATTACGGTTTAATTTAAATTCACTTGAATTTTTCCCCTGTCTTTTTCTACAGTATTCTGAGCATTTTATAAAAATAAAATCTATATCAAAAACTTTAACTCGTCGTCATATATATTCCCTCATACAATTTTTTTTCATCAGAATTCGAAAGCTTCATATACTACCACAGAATATAAATTTTAGTCAAAATACTTTACAGTCAGACAAAAAAAAAAAAAAAAAAAATACAAAATACAAAATAAAAAGGAATTCAAAAGTCAACAAGAAATGCCTTGCTCACTCACTGTGTGTTGGCCCATTGAGTTAGGCTTAAGCACCTGCGTCTTCAAAAAAGAACAATTTACCAAATACCCTGGGATTACTTTACCTTATTACAGATTCAGTCAGAAAACAGGAGGCCACATATTAAGTTTTTCTTTTCATTCTGGCAAAGGGTGGGTATGTAATGAAAGTAAAAAAGAAGAAGAACCTTTTAACTCCTGCTAAATAATCCAAAGAAATAAGATTGGTTGTATTAAAGTCCAAAAGTCTATTTATAAAATAGAAAACGTTTTCTTCAAATAAAGTTCATTTAAAAGATCAAACGTTTTGTGTAATGAAAAAAATAGTAAATATTCATTCCTTTCAATGGATATTTGGAAATGTTTGTATTTTTAAATAAAACTGAGAAAATGGAACCAAAAAGCGTATATAGAAATTGATATAAGTATTTAAGAATATTTTTTGTGAAAATCCTGATTCATGAATATTAAACAAAAATTATACTTTTATAAAATAATTGAAAGAAAATTCAAATACTCTAACTGTTAGTCGAGCAATACTTGGCATAGACGTTAATATATTTTAATAATTTTACGTTTTCCAACATAAAACAAATGTAAGTCATATTATACATAAAGTTGGATAAGCTGGACTAAGCTAAATTTATTTTTCTTTTCACTCGTTGATAGAGAAATGGCCCATATACATAAGAAAATAGACAGCCTATATGCATAAAAGACTCCAGATCTATAACAACCCCATATACATAAAGATCCTATATGCATAAAGACCCCAAATAAAGAACTCGCATGCATAAAGACCTCATATGTATCAGAAAACATACTGTACTGTAGCCAGGGGTGTCAGCACTGCGCCAGAAATGGCCGATTGCTACCACTAAATTTTATTAGCATTCTTTTCCTTATTTAAATGTCATAAATTCTACTAGATTAATTTTCACACAATTATTCTAATTGGTAAACTAATTGGTCTAATGTCATAAATTCTGTCATTAAATAAGTCAAAAAATACTATTAAAATTTAGTGGTAGCAATCGGCCATTTCTGGCGCAGCGCTGGGACCCCTGTGTAGCGCAATTTATAAGTTTACTAACTTCGCTTGTTTTTTTTTTTTTTTTTTTTTTTTTTTTTTTTTTTTTAACGTACAAAAGTTACTAAGAGCATTCATTGACAAACAGACAGGTAAGAAAATGCGCAAATCTAAATAAATTTCCATAAATTATGCCCTATTAAATACAAAATGTAGTAAAGTTGATTCAGACATAATAAATATACTTGAACATAAAACATATATATCATTCAGTCTATCTGCATCTCAATCTAAATACTATACATGTACATTGTGCCTCAGAATTATTAGTACATACATTTAAGGAATACAGAATATACCTAGGCAAGTGCAATGCAACATACAATGAATGTCATAATTCATATAACGAAGCACTAGAGGGCGCTTTCACAGCAAGGATTGGATAAAATATAAACTCTGCCGGCTAGACTATTGTTAGTGATAAGGGATATAATTAACGCTGTAAAAGGAAATAAACAAAAAAACGCGTATTTAAAGCAATGTAAATAAGTAATATCATTACCAAATATTCACAATCATTACCAAATATTCACAGTCATTACCTGCAAAAAACTTCCTGTGGTTACAAGAATACACTTGGGATTAGAATTTTGTTATGTATAGGACAGTTTTGGCCTTATTGATATAGAAGATATGCCTTCAGGGAAGACTTTTGAGGAGATTTGAAATTTTTTTTTTATGTTCAAGAAAAACCCTGAAAACTTTTCACAGTCATTCCGTCCAGACCACGGACAATTGTCCAAGCTCCTCCTTTTTTCATCAGATTGCTAACCATCGGCATGAACGGGGAGTCAAGAGTGCAGTTGATGCTGTAGCAAAACACGACAGATAAAATGCGTTTATTTGTCGTGGACCACAATTTTTGAAAGATTCTCAAATTTTTGTTTCTTAAAATGTACAGTAGATCTTCGATTCTAGACTCGTCCCAGTTGTCCAACAATTCATTTCTCAAATAAAACATACGAGCAAAATTTAATTCTGTTCTTCAACAGAAAACTGTTTCTCGAATAACGAGAGCGGAGTCGCTACATCGACTAAATGATAAAACGTAGCAAATGGTCCAAATTGATTCCTTATTTTTATTTTATTTTTGGACGCAAAGCGGATATACATAGAGTACAGTGATCAGCAGCGTCAGGCGAAATTCATGCATTTAGTGATTGCTGTACAGAAAGGTTGCTGAATTTACTGATTTCTCCTTATTTTTACTTTTAACTCTTTTTCTTTTCTTTTCTATTTTTTTTTGTTTTGTTTTGTTTTGTTTATGTTGTTTTGTTTGGTCTTGAAGCATTTATACATACGATGTAGGGGATCCCGGTTCTAACCAATTTTATGCATTTTTAGACACAGAAATTGCGAGTTAACACAGTGGACCCAATGATTTAAAAAATAATAATAAAAATCGGACCCCCCCCCCCCCCGGTCATCCAAAATTTCGCAATTTAATGTCTGTGCACGGCTGTTGTTAAAATTTTACTCAAATGCTATAAAGTTGTCATTCTTCCATGCAATGTACAGTACTGCGATATATTTTATATTTTACTGCATTGTACTATACAGTTTATTGTTTAGAACATGTAAATACTAAATGTAACATGGGAAGTAGGAGCCAATTAATCGTACTTTCATTATTTGTTTTCAAAAAACTTGCGTAAGTTCTCGAACAATTGTTCAGGGCATATTTCATTCGAAGACCAAGATACCACTGTACATTTAATATGATTTACAATCCCTACCTCAAGTTCCAAATAAATTCCTCTAAAGGAGCAATTTAATGCTCTAAGTCGGTCTTGTTTATGCAGATTTATAACGCTAGATTTTGACGCCATATTTGACGTTGTCTTTGTAATTATTGTCAAGCTGTGTGGCAACGTTTCACATGTAAATATGTGCACCTATTATTGTACTTAACTATATACTGAAAACAATTAATTACCAATTTCTACATTTTTCTTCGTGAAATATCATGATACCCCATTGCATACTTGGAAAAATGACCAACACTTCCGTGTTTTTGCTTTCATTTCAATAGATTACTGGCTTGGGTTCAATTAATTATTCCAATTAAAAATTAACGTTCAATTCGTTTGTGTTTTAGATACTTTTACTGACTTAATTTAAACAATAGATGTTTGACTTGCATGAATCTACTTTAACAAATAAAGGTGGTACCAAATTGAAACGTATTTCAATTTGAAATATTTATTTTGTAAAACAAAGTATTTGCTTAGATACATTTTTCCTAGTTGAAACCAACGGATTTTCGCGGTTTTATTGTCATAATCAATATATTTTGATACACTCACTAAAGGGTTTCCAATTACAAATCTTTAGAAGAAGAAAATCTCAATTAAAAAATAATAATTAAGAAAATTAAAACAAAAATTCATTATATGCCCCTCCCCCATCCTACAACATAAACTGAAACTTGCGAGCACTCTGTATTAATTACAATGTAATTAAAAATTACATCTCCATAAATTAAAAAAAAAGCTCAACTGCATGCAGTTATTTAAGTCATGTACTTTGTATCAAATAACTGTTTTCTAGCGTATTGTTTTACGCTAGTAAATAAAAACCCATAAAGAGTGAAATTCTCTTAAATTCATCTTTTATGATTTTCTTAATTTCTGTACGCTTTAATCCGCAGTATTAAATCAAAAAAGCCACATTAATAACAAAAGCATCTGAATAAAGAACAAATGAATGACCTACCACGTTACACATAGCAGCTTGTTTTGCTGCAACCGTGCATAAGCATTCACGCATTTACGCGTACTTATTAAAGCACACAAATTCACTTGGCATTGAATAGAATTTTTCACGGCGTCAGAAGGATGAATGTGTTGCTCTTTAATTACCAGGCTTACTCTTAAGCTTCAGTTAATTTGGCGATTTACGGCGGGCATTTCTTTTTTGGATTAATGTGCAAAAACTAGGAGAAAATGAAGATTGATATTCTTGAAAACTGTAATCCTTTTTGGGTAGCTCTCTCTCTGTAAAATTGCCTGCAACTCCTTTTCATTTTTGAGATAGGAGATTAAAAAGTAACGGCTGTTCTGTATTGAATAAAGAGTGCGTTAATGCTGTTAAAGATAAAATTATAAAAATGATGAACATATCACCATGCATAAAATGAGTAGTCGGAGTTTCTTGAACTATGATTAAATTATTAATAATTTTACATTTATTAAATTGAATGAGGCTGCTTATTTATTTAGGGATTTAACTTATTTACCATTCATTAATGGTAATTTGCTCGTTTTTTAACGTGTGTGTTTTAATATTATATTTCTTAGATTAAATTATGAATTAATAATCAGTGAATTATATATTAATGTATTTGTTGATAAGAAAAATCAGATTAAACTATCGATAAAAATTAATTATGAAATAAAATTTTGCTCTAATTTTTTAAATATTTTTGAGATTTTTCATTATTTATGTTTGCGGCCATGTCCCTTGTGCGGATAAAAAAATTCATATTGGTATTTGTGAGGAAAAAGAAGAATATTAGGATAGTAAAAAATTAATACCGTAACGTGACGTTTTCTTTTATGTCAGATACACATTACACGCAATTCATCAACTGGAACGAGCAGATAAATGAGGCTCTAACTATGCTTTAAGCGATGATTTGATTGTAATATTCAACGAATAAATGTACAGTGATAAAATAGAGGTTTTCATGGATCAATTGCATGTCAGACTGAACACCTTGGCTCTTTTGTATCGCATGTGATACGAAAATCTCAATTTTTTACAAAGGCTGGGATCAGAAACGATTTTGAAACCAGCTGCAAGACATGCTATGGAAAATAAAATACCACCCTTTTCTCTTCTAGTCAAAAAAAGATAGTGCTTGTCCACGATTGTGATTTCTTGGTGCGCTTTTACACCCCTTGCTAAAATTATAATGACATTAAAAATTTAAAGAATCAGAAATTTTATGCAATTCTAAGTATTAATAAACATTATATAAAATGCATTTATAATTCAAAGAGTTTATTTATTTATTTATTATATGACATAAGAATAATAACTATGTTAATAATCATAATCATAAGCACGCTGCTCATAAGTTCGAATAGATACAATTTTAATAAGAAATGTAAGCATGTTTATTTTGGAGACACTTGGCAAAATGATAATTATGATGTCGGTATAACTGTCCATGGATTGTAGGTATTTTCCTCGTGATCTGTAATGCATAAATATTACATGTCATTTATATGAAAAAGTTAAAAGAAAAAAGTTAAAAGTCGGACAAAGCTAGTCTGATGAAAACCTTTTGCTCAAGCATCTTGCTTATTCTTATTCTTAAAGTTACGAACAAAAATCCCGATTCAGCTTGTAGTTAGACATCCTGTAATTTTGACTAAATATATGAATTCGAACCCTGGTTTTTTGTTCAAACATGTTTGACTTGACGTATATCATCATCCCTAAATCTTTGTATTAATAATTTTGTCACACCATGTACGGGTATATAATTATCGAGTAGATTAGTTGATTAACCCATTTATGCCTAGCGTCCCATTTTTGGGACGTTTCAAATTTTAATGCATTTGTATAATTTTCTTCTTCTTTATAACATGAAAATTGCATGAAATCATTATTTATAAAGGTCTTTATCTGTAACCGAGAGATGACAGCACAAGGTGGATATTTATTTGCTTAAATTAAGTCTATTTTCGGTGTTTATAGATTTTAAATTTTTCAAGAGGGCGAAATGTAAAAAGTAAGTTTATTTGTATTTTTTCTATCATGGACCCAAAATCGCAAGTTATAATTTTAGCTTGTGGACTTTTTTGAAATACGTATTTTTTTAAATTGCGAAATTAAATGTTCAAGCCTATTTTTTTAGGCATTTTTGAAATGTACAAAATATAGGGTTCTATGCACAAATGGGCACATATTTTTGTTAGAAATTTAGGAGAGAGTTATTTATGCAATCTCCTTTCGAAGATATTTATGAAATAAATTGTAATTAAGTCTGCAATACGATTATTCTTATTTTATTAATAATAATAGTTATAACGTTATTAGTCTCTGCAAAGAAATAAATATATTTTTTGTAGTTCATTAAAATACTAATTATAGTACATAATATACAATTTAAAAACATTTTAAATATAAATATAGGCAAAATATATAATTATGCATATTATTCTACTAGAAATACTCATATTTAGTTCTTTTACATTTTATCAAATAAATAGAAAAAAAATTAAGCTTATTTTTTTTTTAGTATTTTTCCAGTTCATTTTGCAACATTTTAAAGTGATTTTACCAAAAAATTTGAGAAAACAAAAATTCAGGCACAAATGGATTAAAAAAATATTACACCTTAAATATCTGCTAGTCTGAGGTAATACATAGAAATATGTAACGAATTAGTAATAAACATAGTATTAAAGTTATATATAAAATTCCCATCGTTAAACATAAATACTGCAATCTCAGTAGTGCTTGATGCACTTTTACACGAAATTAGAAATGCGCTATCCTTTACAAGAGCCCTTTTTTAACATTTTTCAAAAAAGTTGAAAAGTGTTTACGCATTCGGTTTGTCTGTCCGTCTGTCCGTATGGCCGTCTGGCCGTCTTGCCGTCTGTCCACGCTCTAACTCCCGTAAATATACTCGGATTTTCATGCAATTGATAAAAGTTATTTAGGGTCACCAAAGCATGTTTGGTATTGTATATGAAGTATGTAGGATTAATCGTTAATTTACAGGGGCACTCAAAAGTATTCCATTACATTATGGTATAGGGGGAAAAATCGTCTGCAGAGTATTTTAATGACATTACGCTATTTCAAACGTATGGAAAATGATATAAATCACTGAATTTCACTACGATCACGTTAGAACAGGGCATTCATAGCATTTTTTATTCATTTACAGGGACACACAAAAGAAATCAGTTACAGTACAGTACTGTCTTTGAGTAATAATTGCTGGAGTGTACTGTTTAAAATTCGGTATGCGCTTTTAAATTTTATTAATTTTTTGTATATTACTCGTTATTTATAAATTCTATACCTCAAATACAGGGAGGGCTACACGTACGTGGTACGTGAATAAGGTATTCAACAACCGTTCTCCTTATTACAGGAATTTGCTGAAGGTAAATTTTCGACTGAAGTATATGTACCTCTTAATTGAACTAAATTTTGGAATGCATGTGGTTAATAGATTCAAATCTATAGATCATATACAAAGCTGCTGAAAAAATTTGCATAATTATCCGATTGTGGATGGGACCAGCTTAAATGTGTTTTCAAATGTATTATGCTTTTCCATATGGTTGAATTAGACGTAATACTTTAATTTTTTTTTAATGGTGCAGTTTTGTTACATTATTCTGAATGTGTTGGAAAGTGTTTCATAATCTATGCTTGACGCATGATTTTTTCTTACTTGTTTAATTGCGAAAGAGTTTGTAAAATCATAACCCTTTCAAGGCCGGTGGTATGTTTATGAAACTATTTAATTTTAATTCCCAAATGCCACAATGGCACAGGAATTTTGGTATAAATTTTTCCGTTGATTATGTATGTAAAATATAGCATTTTACTTATTTTCAATTAAATTTTTTCGTAAATTTCGGTGTCGTTCTTTTATTTCAACCTTATAGCATTGGAAGTGCTTTGCCCCAGAAAGGGTTAAAACGAATTATGTAACTAGTTTAATATTTTGTTACTGTATGCTTATTATTTTAAAATATGGGAATAAAATACAAAAAATAATTTAAAAAAAGTATTATTAAATAATTTTGTAAAATAATAAACACTCACGTGCAAAGTATTATTTATCTTTTTCGATTCCGTGAATTTATTGCTACTCTTAATCTAAAGGATGATATTTCATCCAATTTACTCAAAGTTCATTCATTCTATATATGGCACACATGAAAACTTTTAACTAAAAAAATAAATATAACTAAATAATCTCAAAAACAAATAATAATAGATGTAAGTATAATAAAATTAATATTATTTTACTGTATTCTTTTTTATTTTGAAATGTAGAGAATGAAAGGGAAAAATAATCACCAGAAATAGCATGACATAAGTTTTCAAGCTATGAAGTACTCATGCGTAAAGTATTGTTTATCTTTCTTGACCTTGCGAACATTTTGTGTTGCTTAAACAAGGTATAGATATTTTAATTTACCGAAATCTTATTTATTCTAGTACATATGGCACAGAAGAAAACCTTTATCTCAAAAACCCTTAAAATTAATGCAAATATAATTACATTAATATTACATTACTCTATTCTTATTAATTTGAAATGTAGAGAATGAAGTGGAAAAATAATCAGCAGAAGTACACTGATGTCCAAAATTAAGGACCAATCACAAAATGCTAATTTTCAAGTACGCGAATACTCAAAAGGAAATAATATAATTCGAATAAATACTATCTGTACAGCACAGCTAGTCGATATAACATCTCATTCATGTCACACATAGTCACAAGTGTCACAGTCACTGCGGTGAAGTAAAAAAATAGGAAATTCCATACATCTCATTGTGAGTCTCAAATGATCACTATATGTGACTCCACTGAGACGTCACTGTGACTGCTGCTTTGTGACGAGTCACCATGTGACTTTACAATTAGTTACATTGTGACTTTCATGTGACTGTCATCTGCAGACTCAATTTCAAAGTCATCGCGAACGCTGCATTGTGATAAGTTACCAAATAATGTCACATTAAAGTCATATGATGACTTTCAGTTCACAGAGAAACTACTGTGAAGTCACCATTGTGCTCTTTTGTGAAAAGTCACCATGTGACTATAATGTGATATTATTTGGTGACTTATCATAATGCAACGTTCATGATGACTTTGAAATTGAGTCTAAAAATGACAATCACATGAGAGTCACAATGTACCTACATTATAAAGTCACCTGGTGACTCGTCATATTGACGTCTCAGTGGTGTCACATATAGTGATCATTTGAGACTCATAATGCGACGTGTGGAATTTCCTATTTTTTGTTTCACCGTAGTGACTGTGACACTTATGACCACGTGTTACATGAATGAGATGCTATATGAACTAGCAGTGCTGTAGGGATAGTAATTATTTCAATTATATTATTGCCTTTTGAGTATTCGCTTACTTAAAAATTGGCATTTTGTGACTGGTCCTTAATTTTGGACACCAGTGTAGCATAAATATGTTTTCAAGCTGTGAAGTTCTCATGCGTAAAGTATTGTTTATCTTTCTTGACCTTGCGAAGGTATTGTGTTGCTTAAACAAAGTGTAGATATTTCAATTTACAAAAATCTTACTTATTCCAGTACATATGGCATAGAAGAAAACCTTTATCTCAAAAACACTTAAAATTAATGCAAATATAATTAAATTAATATTACATTACTGTATTCTTGTTAATTTGAAACACAGGAGGGAAACGCAAAAAATAATAAGCAAAAATACTATAAAAATGTTTAGAAAATGTGGAGTACTCATGCTTAAAATATTATTTATCTTTTATGATTCAGCGAATATATTGCTTCGTTTAATCTAAGTGTAGACATATATTACGCATTTTACTGAAAACTCACTTACGTACTCACACAACTATCATGTAGCACAAAAGAAATCCTTTAATAATTAAGAACTTTACGTTGTAAAATCGAGTACTAAACGAAATAGAGGTTGCTATCCAACGTATACTTTATTCATAAGTTTAAACATGTTGTAAAAATAACTTCACAAAATAAAATAAAACTCTACGTTTCGGTTTAATATTCAAAACCACCCTCAGGGTTCAAACCTTCTAGAAACACAAATCTGCAGGATATAGCAAGTAGGTTGTTTTCTGCCGATTTGTGTTTTTAGAAGGTTTGATTCCTAAGGATAGTTTTAAAGATCAAACCGAAACATGGAGTTTTATTTTATTTTTGTGATTTTATTTTTACATCATGTTTAAATTTCTGAATAAAGTATACGGGGAATAGCAATCTCTATTTTGTTTAGAAATCCTTTACCTCAAAAATAAAATAAATAAATATAAATTTAATTAGATTAATATTATTTTACTCTATTTTTATTATTTTAAAATAAAATAATTAAGTGCAAAAAATAATAAGCAAAAATATCGTAAAATAAGTTTGAAAAATTTGAAGTACTCATGCGTAAAGTAATATTTATCTTTCTTGATTCCGCGAATATATTGCTTTCCTTAATCTAAGTGAAGATATTTCATCCACTTTATCGAAAGTTCACTTATTCTACATATGGCACAGAATAAAATGTTTATCTCAAAAATTAGATAAATTTCCAAGAAAAGAAATATCTTCCTTCGACTCTTTCCGATTTGTTGAACTTTAGGAAAAGAAAACCTCAGAAATCCGCCGATATATTTTACAAAGATTAGGGCAATTCAGTTCAGAGAAACGAGCAAAGTAGTTGACAAAATAGAGAAGAGTAAACAAGTAAAGAATGTGAAAAAGCAGAATATCGGTAAGTGGCTAAACTTAGATAAATCATCTTACGCACTTTCATAAGATGTTAGACGCTTTTAAAAGATAATTAAGATATAAGTCAACATAATTTTGGCTCTGATGCTGACAAAATGACTTCTATAAATATTTGTTTTCAAAAATAAAATTACTTTGAAGCGCATTTTCTAATTAAGTAATTTTTCCTGGTTAGGTATCATATTTCATTGCTTATCGGTGATGTTTAAGACACCGTTTTTAAATATAAAGGATTTATGCCATACTAAGGGCTTCGGTTAATAAATATATACATAAATGCATATTTATGCTTTGTTCAAGGACTGGTTTATAGAATTTTTTAAAGATATTTTTATAAACTATTTATGGAACTAGACTGTAAAATATTCATACCTATTAAATAGAAAATACATCTGATATTTAGATGAGAATTTTTATTCCTGCATCCAAAGAGAATAAAAATTAATTCACATTAATTCTTCTTTCTCTATGATTTAAATAGATTACAGAATTAATAGTAGACGTATATCTCTTTAAATAAATTATTCAAACATAAATAAAAATAATACACAAATTTAATTGCATATTTGTATTTTTATATATCGGTACTAATTAATCTTCATGTGTATGTGTGTGTGTATGTAAGGGCGAGAAAGTGTGTGCGTTTACCGTTTACATATACACATTTCTCTCTATTCATCTGTGTATAAAAGCATAAATAATTGCACTAGCAGGAGGAAAAGAGGTACATACATGTATGTATGCAATGATTTATGCATGCCTGTGTGTGCTTTTTATAAATCATTTTTATGCATTTGTGACCTCAGTTAGGAGCATTCTAAATACATCATTATTTCAGGTATACAGAGGAAAATTATCTTAAAATTTAAAAACAAAACATATTATTATGAAGAGTTAACACTTAACTTTGAAATGTGACAATAATTATTTGAATAAAGAAAATTCTTTTGTTAAATGTCATCTCTAACATTTTTCACTTCCACTGCTCATTTCTCCTCAATCATCTATCTTTAAGATATTTTTCTTTCAATTGTTCATGTTTTCTCTCTCAAATTGTACTATTTTTACTAGTTTTCTCTTTCTTTGTCTTAAATTAGGTAATGTTGTCAAGTTTTAAGATTCCCTATTGTTCTTTTTTCTGGTCTTTTCTGCTTTCCTTTATGCTACAAGTACTGATTACATATTTGTCGTCTTTAATGCCAAGACAAAAACTTCTCTCGATACACAAACGTCTCACGATACATATTTCATCCCTCCATTAATTTACATATACACAGAAATACAAAAAAATATGGATTCTCCACAATGGTTACGGTTTCTTTCTCATAAAATTAGTAATAACTCGCCGATTTGCACCCGAAAATTCTCTGACAAAATTACTGAAAAGTCTAAAAGTGAGAACTGAAGAACGTGGTTCTTATTACTGAAATCTCAAAAACTATTGAAAAAACTGATGTGATACGCAAATAAAAGCCAAAAACATCTTAATAACACCAACAAATTAAGATACGCTCAAGGCATTTCGAAAGAACACTTATTTTCTTCATCAAGAGCAAAGTTATCGTGCTACTACTTTAAAAAAATGAGCAAGGCTGCAGATGGCTTGCTCCTACTTTCAGAGTGTTGGCACGTCTTCTTTGTGCCTGGTGAAGAAGACAAATTATTTCGGAAGACCTTGCGCATCTATTAATAATATGGTGTTATAAAGACTTTTTTGCCTTTATTTTATTAAGTTAAAGTCTGGCTGAGAAAAAAACATTATTTAGATATACTTTTGTTGAAGAACATAACATCGTCGAATGTATAATGATGTACCGCAAAATAGGATTACTTGAATCAACAACAAAAAAGTTTTAAATCAGTTCTGGGCCTACTTAGTTAAGAGTATTTGGCTACCTAATAGGGACTGTTCAGGTGAAAAATCCGGGTCTGTAGAGCATAGATGTCCATCGAGGTCCCCTTCATGGAGGTTTAAACAAGTTACATTTTTCAGTCGGAGCAGAACACGACGGTAAATGATTCACCAAGTAGTGTTGACTTATACCCATATTCTCAACACAATCGATAAAGGAAATCAAAACATTTTTTATTGAGGCCAATCTAACACCAGTTTCTGATAGGCCAAATAACTATCTATAAAAATAAACTTTAAATGTTATAAGAAAACTGAAGTTAATTGACATTTTTTTTAACTATCTTATAAATAAAAAATTATTCATTCGTAAGATTAAACTGAAAAAATGCAAGATACCACAATAAGACTAACCATCGTTAATCTTACTGTTTTTTATTTAACTTGTTTGCAATCAGAAAACGTTTTCTAAGTATGAAACGTGAGTTGCATTCATGAAATAAGTGTCAGTTCTGATCAACCCTACCAGAAAAGGAATTAAAAATTATTCGTTCATGACGACAAATGGGAAAAATGAGAAATTTGAATAAGAATAACCATGATTAAACTTAATATATTTTATTCAACTTGTATGCAATCGCAAAGTGTATTCTAAGTAGCATGAGTTGGATTTATGAAATAAATGCCAGTTCTAATGAATAGTTATAAAAAAAAAGAATGATTATTCAGTTACAACGCGCGAAAGAGAAAAAATCCGAGATATTTCAATAATAGTAACCGCTAATAATCTAATGAGAGGCTTTTTTCGACTAGTTTACAACCAAATAGAACTTTCTGAGTAAGAAGCTTATGAGTTGCATTGATGAAATAAATGTCATTCCTGATTGATATTAACAGAGAAAAGGTTAAAAATTACTTATTTATACGAATAAGCCAAAAAAATACGAGATATTTCAATAAGAATAATCACCATTAATCTTAAAGCTTTTTATTCAACTCATTTGCAGCCAGAAAGCGTTTTCTAAGTAGGAAACATGAGTTGCATTAATGAAATAAATGTCAGTTCTGATAAACACTAATACAAAAGAAATTAAAAATTACTCATTTATAATGTTAAACCGAAAATATTCGAGAATTTTCAATAAGAATAATCATAGTTAATTTTAATGTTTTAATTCAACTTGTTTGCAAACAGACAGCGTTTTTTAAGTAGGAAACAAAATTTGCAATGATAAAATAATTGTCAATCAAGAAGAAGGTTAATAGAAAAGGAGTTTTCTATCAATGAAAAAGATAAAGTAAGAATTTGTAGAAAGACGATAATCGAGATATAAGTAAAAGAAATAGCAGATTGTGATTCTGTATAATTAAATTACTCTTGTTTAGTGAAATCTACATGTAAAAAATAACTTTGTGTTTTTTTAAGTAAATATTTTTATTCTAATAGAAATACGCATTATCCACAAATTATGTTATTATTCAAATTATGTTAAAACCTTATACTGAGTAATGTTATAGTTATCTGGTGAAATCGTCAGAGTAAGCTAGTATATAACATTCCTTAAAGATTTAACAAAATTCCAAGTTTATTATCATCTACTAGCAGTTATTTAAAGTAAAAAAAAAAATATTACCTTTTCCAGATTTCGACATGTCCAAGGTCATGAAATCAAATAGCAAAGCCGTACAAATTACAAAAGCCGTACTTTCCTGGAGGCATGAATTACTAGAACGGCCAAATTCCCACTTAATGAAACTAGTACATTTCCACCTGAATATACCATTTTAACATGACTCAAATACACCCCTCCGTGTTTAATAATTTTACCCGACTGCCAAGAAGGGTTATGTGTTTTACGCGTATCTGGGTATGTGGATTTCTTTATACCCTCGAAGCACCCCAACGGCTGGATAGATTTTAATGAATGAGGTCTCTATCGACTCGTCTTAACCGTCTGATAATTATAGACTAGGTTTTGTTGTTATAAATTCAAAATGGCGGTAGACACGAAAAAAAATTTACGCACCATACTGAGTGGCATATCATTAGATAGGTCTTTCAAAATCAAGACGACGTTTCATTGACTATTTTACAGTCAGAAGCTCCGTTTAAATATTACACAACCTGGAAATTGTGTAGGTAGGATCTCTAGCTTTACTGCAACTCTAACTATCATGAACATCTATAGACCTCATCAAAACAGTGTTTATAGATAGGAACTAACAATCAAACACAACTTAAAAGTCAATAATACAAGTAAATAAAAAGTAATAAATAATATAAAAAATAGTTTAACATTGATGAGAAATAATTAATTAGTTCGCTTTTTACGTAGTCTGGTTTTTTGATTTTTTAAATTTAATTTTTACTTGTTAACTATTTAATTAAATTGTCTGAATTTTTGTATTTGTTTTCATTAGCAGTTATGTCTTACACTGTCTTTAAAGGAAGCCATATCTTTTAACAATAACAAAATTTCAATGATATATTTATATATATTTCACAAAACATGAACCACCAAATTTAATATGAACTGAAGGTTTCTGCTTATTTCATTTTTTTCTTCTGTTTATCACAAAAACCTAAAATAAGTATTTTTAATTTACATTTTCACACCGTGTTGTTCTTTTCTATTCCCTAAGAGATTTCTTTTTTAAAGGGAATTTTTTATCTCTAAGAATTTGTTTTTTAAATCGGGGTTTAAAGTTCTGATTGTGGCTTTTAATTTTATTATATTAAAATTAAAAAATTCATGGTAATAAATGAAAAAAAATGTATAATTTTTTTTTCTCTTTTATTCATGCTCTTTTGTTGAAAAAAAATTTCAGATTCAAATTATTCTCCTATAAAATCTGCTTATCTATGAATTTTTATTCATTTAATGACATCAACATATGAGAGGGTTCTTTTTTCCTACTTATGATAACATCAAGATTCTCGCAATAAATAGTGGAAATGGAAAATTAGATTATCTTAATTCAAGTGAACAACAGTTTAATTGGTGCTGTATTTCACCGGGAGTATCAATTAGCAAAACCACTCTATACTTTTAGACCTTTTTAAAGATTTAAAATATTAATTATATCATACTAAATTTTATTTTTGTATGCATTATCCATTCGAATTTTGCATATATATATATATATTTATTTATTTATGCGTATCAGAAATTACATTAATTTCTAGTCTATTTTTATAATTTATCCTTAAAACGCTAAGTTATAACCACTTTTAGAATTTTCAAAGGGATATTACTTAATAGAATAAATGCATCCATTGTTGAAGATAACAAAGGGATACTCAGTCAGTATATGAATCAGTTATTTCAAAAATGACATAAGTCACAAATTCAAAATGTTTCAGGAATCAATAAAAACAGTGCAACACACAAAAATCACATTTTATAAGAACTTATTTGGGCATCTTAAATCTTTGCATTTGTATGCTGATTGTCAAATATTTATTTTATTAGAATTAAAATTAAAAAAGTCCTTCCGGCCAGTGCCGGGAGGAAGAGGTAGCTTTCATAATCCTTATTTTAAAAAAGCCAACTTATATCATGCAAACACACGAAGCTCAATTTAGTGGAAACCGAATATAGGAGATTCAATACTAATTTTTATCAATATAATGAATGAGAATTTCGCGAAATTAGTCAGCTTTATCCAAGCTGCTTTTCTTTAAAGTAACTTATATTTGGCTGCCAAATTCGGCAATTTCTTAAAGTGCCTGTCATTTTAATACAACATGGTGGATGAGGCTAAGCAGTGAACTTGGTCGAGACCTTAGTAATTGCTGTGCACATGCTCACTCACATCGGAATCGGTTAATATATAGGAGTGCTGTCGCATGCAAAAAATCAGATTTTTCAAAATGTCACCCACAATAGAAATTGAAACTGCTATATCTGAAAGGTAAAGACAAACAAAAAATGCTCCCGAGTCCTTATATCAAGATCAAATACTTAAGAAAGAAACCTTTTTCAATTTCTAATTTTTTTGCACCTCACTTTAAATATATATATATTTTTTAATTTAATGGTCGCCATTTTGAAACAAGATGGCTGATGAATCTGGCCAGAGAATTTGGTCGAGGTGTTGATGTATACTATACACATGCCTTCTTACATCGAAATAGGCGAATACGTGTGTTATCGCATGACAAATACAAGATCGTTTCAAAATGTTAGCCATGCTAGAAATTCAAAGTGCTATAAATCAACCATTTTTTAAGATATCAACAAAAGAACAAATTTTCAGAAACAAAAACTGCTCCGGAATCTTTGTATCAAGGCCAAACACATAAAAAAAAATCTTTTTCATTTTCCAATTTTTTAATACCTCATTTTGAATTTTAAATTTAATTTTTTTTTAAATGACAACCCTTTTGAAACAAGATGGCGAATGAAGCTGGCCAACGAACTCGGTCGAAACATTGGTATGTACTATGTACAGACCAAGTTACATGCAAATAGGTTCATAAATACGCTTGTTATCGCGTGACAAAAATCAGGTCGTTTTAAAATGTCAGCCACAAGAGAAATTCAAAATGCTATTACTCAGCCATTTTTTTTAGATATAGACGAAAGAAAAACTGTTCCGGAATCTTTGTATTTTGTCAAACACATACAAAAAAAATCTTTTTCATTTTCCAATTTTTTGGTATCTCATTTAAATTTTTAATTTTTTTAAATGGCCGCCATTTTGAAACAAGATGGCGGATGAAGCTGGCCAACGAACTCGGTCGAGATATTTGTATGTACTATGTACACACCAAGGTACATCCAAATCGGTTCATAAATACGCCTGTTATTACGTGAGAAAAATCAGGACGTTTCTAAATGTCAGCCACGCTAGAAATTCAAAATGCTATAACTCAGCCATTTCTTAAGATATAGACGAAACAAAAACTGCTCCCGAATCTTTTTATCAAGGTCAAACACATAAGAAGAAAATATTTTTCAATTTTCAATTTTTGGTACCACATTTCAAATTTAAAGTTTTCTTAAAAATTTAAATGGCCGCCATTTTGAAACAAAATGGCGGATGAAGCTGGTCAACGAACTCTGTCGAGAGATTGGTATGTACTATGTACACACCGAATTACATCCAAATCGGTTCATAAATACGCCTTTTATCGCGTGACAAAATTCAGGACGTTTCAAAATGTCAGCCACGCTAGAAATTCAAAATGCTATAACTCAGCCATTTTTTAAGATATAGACGAAACAAAAACTGCTCCGAAATCTTTGTATAAAGGTCAAATACATAAAAGAAAAATATTTTTCCATTTTCAATTTTTTGGTACCACATTTCAAATTTTAAATTTTTTTAAAATTTTTAAATGGCCGCCATTTTGAAACAAAATGGCGGATGAAGCTGGCCAACGAACTCGGTCGAGAGATTGGTATGTACTATGTACATACCGAATTACATCCAAATCGGTTCATAAATACGCCTTTTATCGCGTGACAAAATTCAGGACGTTTCAAAATGTCAGCCACGCTAGAAATTCAAAATGCTATAACTCAGCCATTTTTTAAGATATAGACGAAACAAAAACTGCTCCGGAATATTTGTATAAAGGTCAAATACATAAGAAAAAAATATTTTTTCAATTTTCAATTTTTGGTACCACATTTCAAATTTAAATTTTTCTTAAAAATTTAAATGGTCGCCATTTTGAAACAAAATGGCGGATGAAGCTGGTCAACGAACTCGGTCGAGAGATTGGTATGTACTATGTACACACCGAATTACATCCAAATCGGTTCATAAATACGCCTTTTATCGCGTGACAAAATTCAGGACGTTTCAAAATGTCAGCCACGCTAGAAATTCAAAATGCTATAACTCAGCCATTTTTTAAGATATAGACGAAACAAAAACTGCTCCGAAATCTTTGTATAAAGGTCAAATACATAAGAGAAAAATATTTTTCCATTTTCAATTTTTTGGTACCACATTTCAAATTTTAAATTTTTTAAAAATTTTTAAATGGCCGCCATTTTGAAACAAAATAGCGGATGAAGCTGGCCAACGAACTCGGTCGAGAGATTGGTATGTACTATGTACATACCGAATTACATCCAAATCGGTTCATAAATACGCCTTTTATCGCGTGACAAAATTCAGGACGTTTCAAAATGTCAGCCACGCTAGAAATTCAAAATGCTATAACTCAGCCATTTTTTAAGATATAGACGAAACAAAAACTGCTCCGGAATCTTTGTATAAAGGTCAAATACATAAGAAAAAAATATTTTTCCATTTTTAATTTTTTGTTACCACATTTCAAGTTTTAAATTTTTTTAAAAAATTTAAATGGCCGCCATTTTTAAACAAAGCGGCGGATGAAGCTGGCCAACGAACTCGGTCGAGACATTGGTATGTACTATGTACACACCGAATTACATCGAAATCGGTTCATAATTACGGGAGTTACAGTGTGACATAGGTCAGATATATATATATATATATATATAGATATATAGATATATATATATATATATATATATATATATATATCAATTTTGAACGGAGGGTGGTTTCGGGGTCTGGGGGTCATGATCGATGAAAATATACCAAAATTTTTTGAAATTGCTTTCCTCCGAACGGCTGCAATAGGTAGCTTTTTTGTAAAGAAAGCTACCTAAAACTTAAAATAAAATAAAAATTTGAGCAATATATGGTAGTGAAAACGTGATTAATACTAAAAATGATACAAAAAAGTATTCATCATATTTTTTTAGATAGTTCATAAAATAGGGAAAAATCATGTCTATCTTAACCCGTGAACTCCACACTAATGTGAATTCTCACCGATAAAAATTTTAAATGCCAGCGCTTTGAAAACATGCTTTCATTAATTTACCCTTTTTCATTAACAAAATGAAATATTTGATAAAAATACATATCAATGTTCGATTCATCATTAAATTTTGTATCTGAATCATGTGTTACATTTTATTATCACTACATTTCCAGCAAAGTTATACTCAGTTCGAGTTTCGGAATCCGAAATCGCACTAGATCGCAATAGAAATATTAAACTTATTAAATTTTTAAGGGGATATTACTGAATAGAATAAATGTATCGATTGTTGAAAATAACAAAAGAATACTCAGTCAGAGTTTCGGAATCCGAAATCGCACTACTGTACAGTGCGCAGGTGCTGAACCGACGTGTGAAACCAGTGGGTTAAGGATTGACATTAAGCATATACATGCCAATTATTACGGATTATGAATACATTATTCCCGAATAGAAATATTCAACTTACTAAATTTTTAAGGGGATATTGCTGAATAGAATAAATGTATCGATTGTTGAAGATAACAAAATAATACGCAGTCAGTATATGAATCGGTCATTTCAAAAATTACGTAAGTCAAAGATTCAAATTATTTTAGAAATCAATAAAAACTGTGCTACACACAAAAATCAGATTGTTAAGAACTAAATTTGTGCATCTTTTAAATCTTTACATTTGTAGGTCGATTGTCCATTATTTATTTTTTTAGAATTAAAATTGACAAAAAGACTTTATAAATTCGTTTGGACTTCTAATAGAAAAAAACAATAAAAATATGAGCAATATATGGTAGTAAAAACATGATTGATACTAGAAAACATACAAAAAATATGAATAGATAATTAATGAAACAGATAAAAATCATTCACCTTCCTTTCTTAACCCGTGAACATCACACTAATGCGAATTCACGCGGACCAAAATTTCAAATGCCGGCGTTTTGAAAACAACATGCTTTTCTTTTTTCCATTAACAAAATTAAATTTTTGATCAAAATACATATCACAATTCGATTCTTCATTAAATTTTGCATATGAATCATGTGTTATATCTCATTACCACTATTGCCAACAAAGTTATACGCAGTTCGAGTTTCGTAATCGCACTAGTGTACATATACACTGTAAAAAAAACCACAGTAGATTTGCCAGAACAAACTCGATCACAGTGAATGTGCTGTATCTTTCTTTGGTTTCCTGACTATATTTCTATGGAAAAACAGTGGTTGCGTAAAATTAACAGCACAATGTGCTGGCAATTTGGACGCATTTTTTTACAGCCAAATTGCTGGCGTCCAAATTGCCAGCACATTGTTCTGTTAATTTTACGCAATAACTGTATTTTCCATGTTAATATAGTCAGGAAACCAAAGAAAGATACAGCACATTCACTGTGATCGAGTTTGTGCGCGAGATGAACAGTACTTTGTACTGTAAAAATGTCGTTTTTTTTACAGTGTATATATATTGGTATTGTCATTGATTAATTGTGTGCAGGTGTTGAAACGACGCGGCGAGAGGGGTCCATGGGTTAAGGATTGACATTAAACATAGGTACCAATTATTATTAATTTCGAATACACTTTTTTCCGAATACAAATATTAGGATTATTAAATAGCAGAATAGAATTCTGCGTTTAAATAAGGTTAATATTTATAAGGTGAATCTATTCGGAAATAGTGTAATTCAAAATCCATATTCCTTGTCACTTATTCATTAAGACACATAGTCATATTTATAATCGTGCTAGATCACATTTTCTTCTCGTTCTGTTGTTGGCCATTGGAATTTATACTGGTATTGTCATTAATTAATGCTGTGACAACTTTTCCGAACCTTTTAAAAGACAAAATGGATAAATAAACCTATATAATTTTTGCCAACAGAAGTTATCCTATACAACGTTTGCAACAAAAATAATGCTTTTTGAAAAATAAAATCGTTATATGTAACTTTTGAAATGTCCTATTAAATTGTTTAACCCTTTGTATAACCGTGTTGCATATCTGCAACATACCCAAAAGTCAATGTTACTTATACGATGAGCAATAAAAAAAGATTTTATTTATTGATTCTATCGCCCAACACAGCAGTTAATATAAATTGCTCATAGCATTCTCAACAGGTGGTGATACTCAGTTAATTTTTCATGCCAAAGTTTTAGCATTAAAAGCAGTTTTGCATCATTACTGGAAAAGTGAATTTCGTAAATTTTGCAGAATTAAAAAGGCTTTAGACGTCATAAAATATACTCATTACAAAGGTAAATTCGCATACTTTACTATTTTGTATTAGAAAATTAACAATATTTATGAGAAGTATATAATTTTCTATTTATCGCAGATGTGAAAGTCAATAAATTTTTTTTCTATTTTCTAAATTTTTTTAATTATTTTTTGTATGCTTAAAATGATGTATCTGACATCTGAATGACATCTGAATAAATATTTTTCAAATTGGAGTTGTTGAGTCACAAAGGGTTAATTTTATATTTTACGTTTTTTAAAAATTATACAGAAGGTACTTTATCATTTTTAAGCATACTTATCTAAACATTTTTCTTCTTTAGTTTTGTCCAGTAAGAAAGATGCAACCAGTTTTATATTCGGAAATCAATAAACACACGTCAAATTCTTGTATAATCTTTTACAATATTCTAAAAATCCATTTTAATTTTCAGAACATTCTCACCTTCAAGAAATAACTGATAACATCCCAGTGCATGGCGAAAAAGAGAGTAAAATATTTAGCAGAGGAGACATTTTTCATTTGATATGCAGAAGTCCAATAAGGAAAAAAAAAACCCAAAGAAAATGGTTTATCATAATGCATTGCCATCATGAGGAGAATACATTTTGTAGAAAAATCTACATTAAGCCAGGAGGTTGTTTTTCACATTAATTAAAAGAAAAATAAAGTATTTTTTTCTTTGTTTCTCTAAACGTGTGATGTATACGTTTCTTATGCATGAAATGTGCTTCTACGGATCATTATCTTAAATCCCCCATCATTGTAAAAAACTAATCTTTATCTTACTTATTTTTTTTTCGGATTTTTTTTTCCTCGCTGATTTCAGTAGTTACTTTTATTGCTCTAATTCTCCGAAGTTGGAAAGCAAATAACTTGAATAGTTTTTTTTTTAGATGGAATCCGCTTATAAAGAAGAAGAAGAGGGGTTTGGGGATTAGTTTCATAATATATGTCTGAATTTCCAATTTTTGTGTCATATTTAACTTATTAAGGAAAGAATACTTCAAAAGATGTCAGTCTCCCTGTGCAAAAAAATTATAACGTGTACCTAAAATCGATTATATTTTTAGCGATATATATCTCTAGTAGCAAACCAGTATTGATTATTTTGGTTATATTGGGGAACAATATTGCATTCATTTGAAATAGTTAAAATAGTTTTAATATTAATATAGTTTATATATTGGTTTTATATTACAAACACTTCCAATGTAGTGCTACTGTTATAGAAATATTGGCTTTGTATTGAACGTACTTGTAATGAAACGCCAATATTACAGCAATACTTTCTTTACATTGGAAAGATATGAAGTGCAGTGCTAAAATATTTATTCCCAATATTGGCGCGATACTGATAAAGTAAAAACGTCCTATTGTTCCAGCAGTATTAATAATAATAATTTATTGTCTATACCAGCCAAGAATATAGCTAATATAATCAATAATACCACGATATTGTTTTCTTACAAAGTTGTAAGACAAATAAAGATAAACATAGACAGAGGCAAACAAAGTCGTAACAAGAGATTTTCCTTTATTTTCCGTAAATCTAACTGATGTCCAAAATTCTTTCTTATCTATACTTATAAAAGTAAAAACTCGCTCTCTCTTTCTCATTCTCTCTCTCTGTGTGTGTGTGCCATGCCTAGAAAGATCTACCGCACGTAAAGGTCTGAAAACTTGGATGAGACTAGTCTAATACAGGTCCTAAAGCACTTAAAGTTCAGATTTTTCATATTTTGATAATTGGCTAAGAGATTAATTAAACGCGAAAATTAAAAAACAAACGAGAAAAGCATTGCGCCTGTGCGTGTGAAACCCCGTTCCGGAGCGTAGAAGCAGTGAAAATCCCATTCTAGGTAAGCACATTTTTTTTTTAAACTTATTTGTAAGTGTGCATCGCAAAACCGTTCTAAACACTGAAAAACTAAAAATAAATTCCTAAATTCCGTACTTTTTATTTTCCAACACTGTAATCCGTAAAAAAAAATACGATTGCAAACCTTTTCAGAATTTTTTTTTTTTCAAAAATGTTGGATTTTGTGGGTTTCTCTTCCCCCTTTTCGAAACCCGGTAGTATTTTCAAGATAAGGAAGAGCGAAAAATCCGACTTAATCCGGATAACGTCTTCTCTACGATGTACAGTGGGGCATTTTGACGATCTATGTGGACAAAATTATTGCGTTGAATCTTAATCAGATTTTGGTGGTTTTTCGAATGCATCACTAATAAAATACCCAATGAGTGATAAATATTTGGTTTATACAACACTGTCTCAAAATAATAATATAATGGCTTACAAAGAATGCGTGAAACATACTTATTTCGCTATTAACTAAAGTAACAATGTTGCGCACACGTGTAAGTTAACATTCATTTCTTTTTTATTTTTGTCTCCTCAGAATCGCTCAACAAATTTTCGGGCGTCTTTTTTTTATAATACGGATGGAATGCTTAACAAACTCAAAACTTCTTTTGTAATTATCCCGCGCTTAGTTTTGGGAGAAGCTCATAAATTTGCAATGTAAGGATCTGACGAAACAAAAAGTCTGTTTAACACGTCTGTATTAGTTTCAAATCTAGAGGACTTTCGAGTAAAAAATTCTCTGTATTGCCTAGTGTTTTTGTTTGGTGCTTCTTGGGCTTCTTCCGACATTATCCAATCAGAAGAATACAGGAACTTATAATCTGACTTCCGTGGTACAGTACTTTATGAACGCTATCAGGCATCGACTAACTAGGTGCTCTTTTAGGCCTGTATTCTACGCACTTTTCTGAGCCTTTCTTAAAACATTTACGGGCAATGGCCCCGTCATTTGTATTCCCGATTGGTTGTTTAGGCATATCAACTAACAAACCGAACTCACTTCTAAACCTATCTGGATGTAACTTCTTTTCTGTGCTAATTTTGTCCTTGTTTTCATTCCCTCTAGCCTGCCACGCCTTCAATTCTAGTCTATAAAAAATATGCAAAATACATTCAAAAATCATATCCAAGCATGTAAGGGTGATAAGCCGAAAGAAAGAAACTCATCGTTGACAACCTTTTGTGAGACGATAATGGGCCTATTAATTTTACTAGGTTTGGCTCCGCATATATAACAAGTTTACGTCGAAGCACAAGATGACACAGCATTACACACCTTACCGTCTATGATACAAAATATCAGTTGAAGATTCGCATACCATTCCGTGCCATTTATACTATTATCAGTAGGTGAAAATGACTTAATTTGTCTTCTAACATTTTCAACTTCCCTTGTAATTAATTGTTTGGATCGATAATATAAAATATAATTTCTCAAATATGAATTTAACTGTTCGACAATATCTGGTTGACGAAGTTGCAGGGTTCTGCCAAAATATTGTTTTACACTTGTCATTACCTGTATACAGTTGTAAAGATACAATTGATATGCTAAACAAACTTTCGTCAGAACAGTCCTCTTCCACAAACCTCTGTCGGTATTTAGTTTGTTCAGATCCATCACAGCCCATTTTATAACAATATTAATGTCACTATTTTCGGATAAGGGCAAAAATATTCAAAGACCTTTTTCACAACTTTACATATTCTTATAATAGTTTGATCAATTAATGAGTGCAGTGGTACTTCAGCTGAAATTTCCGTTATGATGATTCCAGGGAGATAACACAATTCTTTCGCAGCTCTAACTTTGTAGTAAGAAGGTAGATATTTCTATTAATGTCCTTAGCTTGTTGACGAATAGTATTATATTGATTTCTTGAGAGACCAGCGTCAACTATGAGTGCGAGCGCTTGTTCAGAAGATAATTTTGCTTGTTGCTGATATAGGGATTTGCGGGCTTTCTTTATGGTGGTTCCTATTTGAGGAGAGGATGCAGTAAATTCATTTACAATTGAAGCGGAATCTTTTTTACTCTCACTTAGAAGTTTAGTTTCGGTTGCTAACAACAATTCCTCTGGACTTGTAGATTCTACAAGGCTTTTTACCTTCCTTTTCTGAGACTTCGAAACACACGCTACGAAGGGTTACACTGGTCTACCAGGACGGCATTTATTTACATTTTTTTTTTTTTTTTTGCCTTCTATAGCTTGAATAACACAACTCGGTAGGTCAAAGATTCCTTGAAACCACGCGAAATCGTATTGATAAAAACATTGTCTACTTCCCCCAAATTAAAAAAAAAATTGTTGAATGTGAAAACAAAATGTCCGAACACGTGATTTAAGGCTCTTAAAGATGTCTTCAGATAATGGAGATTTCCTAGTTTTCCAAGAAAAATGAAAGCACAGCTTCAAATTTGCCTTCCATTGTGTTAGACATCCATAGGTCAACATCAGATTGACGAGAAATTTGTGTAGTCATCCTGTAAAATAAAAGTTTTAAAATAAAAAACATTTTAAAAAGCAAGCTTTTAGGTTTTGTGTGACCCTGTAGAAAATATAAATGCTATCTAAATTATATTCAGTTGAAAAACTGCTGTTGTGTAAATCAATAACCTATACAAACTTTATTGAATTTGAAATAAATAGACGGTAATGTATCCAAATTATTTGTGTGGACCTGTAAAAGAAATGTGATCGTTATGTACTTTATTTCCAATTTAAAATATACTATCGTGTATCTCAATAACTTATATTAATTCTGTTGAAATTAAATTAAAATGTCTGTTTATAAGCAACAATCTTTGAGCAATTTGTGTAACCCTGTAAAAAATGCATAATTACTACGTTCCTCAAATTATAATACAATTAATTTGTCATCGGAAATACAGATGTAGGCAAAGTTCCAGCTCAATCAGATAATTAAGGTACTTGTACACAATATGGACTGTGCTCTCAATATGGACACCCCTAATATCTTTAAAAGTAACTATTTTGATCGAGAGATGGCGCTACATGTCCGTGAAGAAAAGCAATTGAAAAGATAATTAAGCCTGGAAAGTGCAAAAAAGCGCGCTATTCGCCATTTGGAAGGAAACTTGTTGTTTCATGGTGTGCTGATCGTAATTATAAGCAAGTTTAAATTCTTATTAGATATGGTAAAATTACTTTAAATATTGAAAAGTGGAGTGTATTAGAAAGCTGATAAAACGTATTTTCGATTGCTATTGCATATATTGCTTAAAAATGTTTATTTATTACACGATTTAGTAAAACTATGCCCGATTTTCAAAATGGACACCTTATGTCCACATTGTAAATACAGCAAGGGAATCTCCAGATTCACTTTCTGTATCTTCCAATCCTCCAAGGAAGCTCCTCCAAGAAAAAATACTCCAAAAAGCTCTTGCAGAAAAATCAAAAGAAGCCTCCCCTCAGTAGGGTCCCCTCAGTTGGCGCCCAGCTTGGTGCCCAGTTAGCGATTCAGCCCCCTCAGTTGGCGAAATCGCAGGTACCAGCGGTATGACAAAAGAGCTGGTATTGCTTCTTATGCAGCATTGATGCTGTTGCAGACATGCGGCAGATATGTCCATGAGGACTGTGTGGGACTTATCGCCCATGATGAAGAAGTTTTTATTTGTCCGTCCCTGAGGACTGAGTAATAACAGATGTAAATTCTGCAGACAGATGCAATAAAGCTAAGCAAAACCAATTATATGATTTCATACTATTTTGTAGTAACTTAGATGCTTTGCATGGGTCTTCGAAGAGCCACAACCGAAATTGACCCACCCCCCCCCTTCTAAAGTGCATGTTCTGAAGATATTTACTATACCCCCTCCCCCGCAATACTTTAAGATATATTTCTTTTATCCCCTCTCCTCTAAAATCCCTTAGAAGAGTGGCTCTTTCATACACCCTGTGTAGTAGGTCAATAAGGAGCCACCTGTCCCTAATATGGAAATGCATGTCCATAATAGGGACAGGTGGTTCCTTATATGGACACGTGAAAACATTTTTTGTTTTTATCATTAAAATTAAACCAGAATAATTACAAGGTCACTAATTTTAATAATGATAGTCAACAGTCCAATGATAGTGGTCATGTGTTTTTGGAGTTCTATGACGTGTACATGGAGGTGAAAAAAATAAATTTTCCTTAGGGTGTCCATATTGGGTACAGGTACCTAATGCTTTAAAATAGACTTGCAAGATTTCAACTACACTTTTGTGTGGCCCTGTAGAAGAAGCATAACTGCTACGCTCCACAAATTATAATAATATTGCATTGTCATCAGAACTACATATATAAGCAAAGTTTCAGGGCAATCGGATAATTGGTAGTCATTTAAAATTAACTTGCAAGATTTAAATCAAATTTTGTGTAGCCCTTTATAAACAGTATAACTTTTACGTTCCTTAAATTATAATAATATTGTATGGTCATTAAAACGACACATATATTCAAAGATTCAGCTCAATCGGATAATTTAAAGTGGTTTAAAATTTATCTGCAAGATTTGATATAAATATACACTGGCCTCCAAAAGTTAAGGTACAGGGACTGTATGCTTTCGATTGCACACGGTTTGTCGAATATCTACCAACATTATTGACGAAGTGTTCTTGAGCATCTGGGATGTAAAGAACATGTTTGATTTCATATTTCTAGATGAAGATTTATTCGGGCTGACAATTAGGGGGCTAATAATAAATTTAATAATAAAATATTTGCGATCAGCTATGCAACAGAAAATGCTGGAAATGGTTTGTCACTACGTTAAATGACTATTTGGGTCCTGTTCAACGTTTGTGTGCATTTGTGTAAGCATATCTCTCATATTCGTGAAGATGCTAACGTTTTTGTGAAAAATTCAAGAGTTTTTTGTTTATAGCATACAGAGTTTTCAACCAAATTTAACACAACTTTCCGAAAACCTGACAAAGAAAAGTAGCAACATTACACTGCAATTAAAACATGAATATATTGAATATTTCATGAGATATGGACACTTGTATGAAATAATTTTTAACTGCGCATGGGTGGAAGATTTCAAAATTTTTATTTCATAAATTGGTAGTCAGCTATTTAGGGCAACTTATCTAAAATGTCCTGTCAAATATCGAGAAATTTCACAAAGATAGGGGCGATATAGTGAGTTGCTTTCTAAAAATAGCTTTATTATAAGGGTTTTTCCACAACTTTCCAATCAACTCATTATATCTTTCTGAGTTTTCACAATATTTGACTGGACTTTTTACAGAAATTACCCAAAATAGCTGGCTACCAAATTATGAAATAAATATTTTGAAATCTTATAATCATGCGCAGTTAAAAATTATTTCATACAAGTGCCCATATCGCATCAAATATTCAATATATTCATGTTTAAATTGCAGTATACTGCTTCTACTGTTCTTTTTCAGGTTTAGGGAAAATCGTGTTAAATTTGGTTGAAAACTCTGTATGCTATAAACAAAAAAACTTTTGAATTTTTCACAAAACCGTTAACATCTTCACGAATATGAGTGCTAGTCTTACACAAATGCATACAAACGTTGAACAGGACCCAAATAGTCATTTACCACAGTGACAAACCATTTCCAGACTTCTCTGTTACATAGGTGATCGCAAATATTATTTTTTAATTAAATTTATTATTAGCCCCCTAATTGTACCCCCGATAAATCTTCACCGAGAAATATGAAATGAAACATGTTCTTTACATCCCAGAAGTTCAAGAACAATTCGCCAATAATGTTGGTAGATATTCGATAAACCGTGTACAATCGAAAGCATCCAGTCCCTGTACCATAACTTTGAGGCCAGTGTACATACATACACTGTAAGTTAATATGAGGGATTCACAACCATAGTAGACCAAGACCATTTTTCTTTATTGTGAATAATAACGCTTTAAAGTTCTTACTAAATAATTAATTCAGGCCAAGTGTTTTATAAGAATTATATGCGGTAATATTCAATTTAAAGTACCATTTTTATAGCGCTCTTCTTTTACAAATGACAAATTAATATTTCTATTGAAAATTTGTACGTTTAAAAAAAAAAAAATAAGGACTTAATCCAGTATGGTTGTGAAATGTCATGTGTAAATAAATACTTGTTTATTATGGTTACAAAAACTCTTGATTTTTATTTATATTCACTTACTATTTTTACTCAAAGAGTGAAAGATTGTATTACCAGTTATCGTAAATCATTCACTGTGCACTATACTACAGGGTGTCCAGCGAATATGACCCTGATTTCAAAATTAAATATCTCAAAAACAAAGATCAATAGAATGATGCGGTAAACGGTTTGTTTATTAGCTAAGCTGTAAAAATGTTATGCAGAAGTTTCAAAATTTAGTTGCAAAAACCGTTAACAGATGGCACTGTAATCGCAATACTTGTAAACTGCTTCGAATTCCAGAATAATGGCGTCTCATTCCTAGATGGCTCCCTACGTAAAAACGAATATTGGGAAAGTCCATTTTTTTCATTGGGGTGATGTGCAGAAGTGGAAACATCTGGTCACAGAATTATTGCATCAGCTTTAATTTTAGAAAATTTCAATTAATAGAATTTTCAATAAAAAGTTTGGAAATCATTATAAGAATTTTTTAAATATTTTATTAAATTCAATCTTTAATGCCATATAATTATTTAAATCAAAATACATAAATTTAGAAAAATAATTTTGTACTTTTTATTTATTTTTTATATTTTTAAATCACGGCATAATATTTTGGTATTATTGTTTATACCTGAATTATTATAGATAAAAAAGTAATTTTTCACTTTTAATTTATTTTTAAATCACGGCATAATACTTTGGTTTTAGCACCGCACATATATATCTTTTCTTTGTAAACAAAGTTTTAGAGACAGAAATTATGCATTAAATTATTTCTTTTCAAAAAAAAATTGATGATAAGTCATATCATCAACGTCAAAGCAAAAGTATCTTGGATGCTGCATTCCTTTCGAACACTTCGCATCCTATCGCTAGAAGCTGCACTATATTTCTGTGCTCAATAATAAAAAAAATGAAAACGAGTTTTTAAAATTAAAATTATTTTTTTAACTTAATTAAATTTTTAAAAATAGAAACTTTGTATTTTTTCATTCAAACTATTCTCTACAATTAAAAAAAATTATTTATGAATCATTATTATAAATGCTCAATGATTTTTAAAAAAGGGGTTTCTTTTAACTTAATTAAATTTTAAAACCAGTAACTTTAGATTTTTTATTCAAACTTTTTTCACAGTTTAAATAAATATTAAAAAGTAAGGATTTCCATTTATTTTCGGTCCCATTCGATTCCACGATCTACCAATTAGGAGAGAAAAGACACACCACAGAGATATTGGTAACCGGACCGAAGTAGCTTATAACAAAATTTGAAGCAAATCTCAATTCTGTCAACACATGGCTCCGCTTCTGCACATTACCCAAATAAAATATTTTTTTTTCTTATATAATGATTGCTAAACTTTTTATTGAAAACTCTATTAATTGAAATTCTCTAAAATTGAAGCTGAGGCAATAATTCTGTGACCAGATGCATCCACTTCTGCACATCACCCCAACGAAAAAGCGGTCTTTCCCAATTTTTCGTTCTTCCATAGGAAGCCATCTAGGATTGAGACGCTATGGCTCTCGACTTCAAAACACAATTTATAGGCATTGCAATTACAGTGCCATCTGTTATCTGTTTTTGCAACTAATTTTTGAAACTTATGTACAACATTTTTACAGCTTGGCTAATAAACAAACCGTTTACCGCATAATTCTATTGATCTTTGTTTTTGAGATATTTAATTTTGAAATCAGGGTCTTATTCGCTGAACACCCTGTATCATCATAATCAACGTCACATGATGTACTCTAGAGGAAGTAGCTTAGAACTTGGTATTGACCTCTGCTGGAAGATTCTTGAAGTAAACGTGATAAATTGGCGAAATATATGGCAAAAGATCCATCATATCTTTCTTTTTGGCCAAAGTAATTTTTCTACGGCCCACGTACAACGCATCTTGATTGACATTTGACAAAGAAAGTAACTTGCGCCCACGAGCTAGATTTTCCAAATTTATTTTGCAAAGAGTTTGATTCTCATTGAGGGTTTCTATCAACAGTAACACGAAAAGAGAACCTCTCACAATTTGCAGACATCCAACAAAACAAGTTCCCGCGGTATCCTTCTGTTTGTGATACATTGTTCTAAAGCTGTAGCAGAAAGAAAGTCGGAATTCTTATTTTCAATGACATCAAATTTAGAATAGTTCGTCTTTGCATTCATAATAGTTTCCTTCCAGTCTCCAGAAACATAGATGTGTTGTTTCTTGATAGTTGCTGCTCCAATCGAGTTACAACTTTCTGCTGGTGTCTTGCAACAATGCTAGAAAGGTCGTGAGAACCTCTTCCTCCCTCTATTTCATCTCAGACGTACATGTATCCCACATTATTATTAAAGGAATGCACGTTAAATTCATAAACATATAGACTGCGTTTATAATAAGCTCTGGGTATTGAAAGCTCAGGAAAGGGAAGTGCTTTTTACAAGTCGAATGTACAGCAGCAAATTTCATCTGAGTCTCTAAATTTATCACTTTTCATTTTCTCTCTGGCCTATTTAGCTTTTCGCAAGTGGAGCTCTCCTTTGGTTTCAAGACTTTTTCTAGTATTTTCATACTTTTGTGACAAACGCTTGATTGAAATGTCATGACATAATTTACATGCATCTGCATTTGGCGGCTTGAGGCGTAAATTAAACTTTGTGCTAAAGACTTTGTAATAGAATTTCTCTTTCACGGGGGTTTTATTCTTTGTCGAACATCATTCTCTAGGCCAAAGATCGAACTGTGTGATTAGAGTTTTTTTCCTTGTAATTATTTTTTTTAAGAAAAACGCTGTCGGTATGTTTACCGTTTGTTTACCTAGAGGGGAGGGGATGGGGGGTCATAAAAATCATTATTACTTTCCATTCATAGTTTATCCATTTGATGATTCACGAACGTTTATTTTTCATCAGAAGTTTTGAAATCGCTACTTATTTAAACTAAAATGTTTTTTTTATAGCAATGAGGCAAGATTTAGACAAGAATGAACCACAGATGAAAGAGTATGGTACACTAATGAATGGATTTGCTTCAGTATGATTGTGAAGGTTTCTTCTACTACTTCACCAACTCTGGACACAGATGCAATTTATGAGAAATTATGTGAATTACAGACTTGGTGCACTATGGCAGTAGATAAAACATAGTTTACTGCACCTTCTACATGAACTATCTCATTTTTTTTTTTTTAAGTGGACTTGGTCTACTATGGTCGTGAGCCCCTCATACAAAGCTTGTTTATTAATAAAAACTTAATGATTTGCAAATTTTTGCAGGAGTTTCTTTAAGTTTTCAATACTGTAGGAATGGCACTTTGATTTTCAAAAGGCTTATTCCTGAACATTGTGTTAAAAGTTAAGATAAAGTTTGTAAATAACAACATGGATCATCCAGAATCATTCCCTCTGAAAAAAATAACGGTTAAGCGGGTTTAATGCCGCTTTTTTTAAACAACAATAGGTTAAATCTTACTTTGATATTCATGTGAGATATGTCCAGTAAACTCGTGCTTTCAAATAAAACAGAATAATCACGTTGTGCTTTCGAAGTTACGGAAACTAGAGCAACCGTTGCAACTCCCTCAAACCAGCTGCTTCTTTTCGGTCTTAGTTAATCGACACCTCGGATTTTTTCGACCAAACTCATACGGATCTCGACAAATGAGACATTGCGCTACAAGTATGCGCGGTCTTGTTAAATTCGAAGATAATCGGAAAAATGGATTTGGTCCACCTAAATCATCAAAACGTCCCACTGTGACATAGGATAATCTGTTTCGAAAAATGCGAATTTCAACCATTTCAAAAATATTCGCCACCGGAAATGATTTCGCGGCTCCCGGTGACACAACTTTTCCCCACACTAAATGTAACTAAACGTCGGTATTTTAACACAATCCTTTTAGATGTTCCTCGGGCACTTAATTTACATTAGGTATAAAAATCTCGAAAGATTTGGACGATTAAAGGAATTTAAAAAAAAAATAAAGTCTGCAAAATTTTCGCTCAGAATGTGATTTGCGACTAGCTTTTACCCATGTTTTTCTAACCAAATATCAATATTTTTGCACGAAAATTACACGCATGCTTTAAATAAATTACATATAACTCATAAAAATTTCAAAGGGCTTAGACAATGAGAACTATTTTGTTTTTAATATTAAATGACGATTTGAAAAAAAAGGAAGAAGAAAACACTTCTTCACGTACGCAAGCATGCTCGACGTACGCTACCGACGGCAGAGGGGCCCATACATTATATTTGTTTGAAAAGACTTCGTTTAAAAATAAAGAAAAATCATTCAACACTGATTTTAGGTTTATTTAATTTAATTATCACGGCCGGGTCATAGTCGGGGGTTGCGGGGTCAGATAATAAAGAATGTAAGATTATGTAAAGAAATTACTTTACGAAAATATTATGTTTCTTTACTACAATTGTAATTTTATTTTATTTAGTGTGCTTCAGCAGCTTCTCAGAAAACATATGATTTTTTTTTGTTTAATTTTTAGGGTTTCGTACTTAAAAAGTAAAAACGGAACCATTATAAGGTCACTCCTGTGTCTGTCTGCCTGTCACAGCCCTTTTACTCGTAAACTATGCAACGTGGAAAGTTCAAATTGGGGGAAGTAATAAAGATTATTGACCCCCATATTTACAGATTAATAAATATTCATAAATATATTTAGGAAAAAAGTACAGGGCTAATTAAGTTACTTGAAAAAAAACCCTATTCTTTGTATATCGTGTGAAAGCTTTCGTAACGCTGAAATCAAAAATAGGGTAAATGCGCCAGTAGTCGGCCACCCCCCAGTTGTCGGCCACTTTGAGATAAAATACGTTATGAATTGCTTATTTTTTATTTCAAATGAAATATTACAATCCCCCTATATGTAGCCATCCTTTATACGTCATAAGCCATCGTCATAAGCAAAGAATTGTGGGTATTTTTATTGCGTTAGTAATCAGCCATTTTTTATTTGTTGCGGTCAAATAACCGTTTTTGCTATTTTTTTTTTTTGTTAACTGATGACAAAATTTTTAAAAGACTAGTATTAATTTATTTTTTATTATTTTCTAAAATTAGAAGACTCTACTATTAAAAAGTTTAATAAACTAATGTTTTTCAGTATCAAAATTCAATAAGTGAATTTGTATTAATTAATTTTAATGTGGCCGACTATTGGGTATTATATTTACTTACATGTTCAGTAATCGGCCACCACGGTTGACTACTGGCTAAAAGGCTATTTCACTTTTTTGAGTCTACTTTTAATAATTTGATTTTTTTCGTAATTTGATTATCGCAATTTGAGATTTATATAACCTTTTACTTGCATTTTATTTTATGTACACTATATATAAGGTGTTCTGGGGTAATAACGACTCGTTAAGATTCTACCAATTTTTACGGCTTAGTTTTAGATTTTTTTTCCCCCAAACAAATATAGGATTTGATACAGTAACCTATTGATTATGTATACAAGGAATACTAATCTAGCAGAAAGCTATTCATAAAATATAGTGGCATGATTTCTTAACCAATGCTATTAAGCGTTATTACCCACCTGTTGGGTAATAAAATAGCATCTAAATCGCGGCCCTCAAAACGGCTCCTATCACAAATGCGCCCAAGAAATTCCCTTGCACTTTGCCCTGGCTCATACGATGTCATTATTATTTACTTTAGTGTTGCATTTTTAGACTTCATAGTGTTGTCTTCAAAGTGTTTAGACTTCATAAAAAATGAGAACAAGTAAAAATTTACTTTAAAAAATCAAAAAACTCGACTGAGTAAAAAGCGAACTAATTAATTATTTCCCAACTATGTGAAACTATTTTTATATTACTTACCTATTTTTTTTATTTAGTTGTATGGATGACTTTTAAGTTGTGTTTAATTGTTAGTTCCTATCTATAAACACTGTTTTGATGAGGTCTATAGATGTCTATGATGGTTAGAGTTGCAGTCAAGCTAGAGATCCTACCTACACGACTTCCATGTTGCGTCATATTTAAACGGAGCTTCCGACTCTAAAATAGTCAATGAAACATCGTCTTCATTTTGAAAGACCTATCCAATGGTATGCCACTCAATAGGGTGCGAAAAAAAATTTTCGTCTCTACCGCCATTTTTTATTTTACGGCCGCCATTTTGAATTGATAAAAACAATACCTAGCCTATAACCATCGGACGGTTAAGACGAATCGATAGCGACCTCATTCATTAAAATCCATCCAGCCGTTGGGATGTTTCGAGGATATAAAGAAATCCACATACCCAGATATGAGTGAAACGCATAACCCTTTTCTTGGCAGTCGGGTAAAAAGACTTATAAATATCATTCATGCACAAGTTAAATGAAATTGATTTACACTGATATGTTCGTCAGCGACTGCAACGTTCACGAATTTCGTTCGTCTGTGATCGCGGATTTCGCGAATTTAGTACGTTTTTGAGACTGCTGCATCCAGTGAATTTTCTTTTGTTTTTATGAGTGCTATGCGCTCATTCGTTCGTTAGTGTTTGCGGCGTTAACGAATTTCGTTCGTTTGAGATCGTGGGTTTCGCGAATTACAGCTTTTTTGAGACAGCTGCACGACGAGGTTGTTGCACCCAGTGATGTTTTTTTCGGTTTTCAAGAACGCTATGCGCTCATACGCTCGTAACTGATTGCGGCGTTAACGCATTTCATTCGTTTCTGATTGCGGCTTTCGCGAATATAGTGCGTTTTCGAGACTGCTGCACGACGAGTTTGCTGCATCCAGTGATGTTTTTTTCGGTTTTCATGAGCGCTATGCGCTCATACGTTCGTTGATGATTGCGGCGTTAACGAATTTCGTTCGTTCGTGATCGTGGCTTTCGTGAATATTTGCGTTTTATAGACTGCTGCTCGACGAGGTTGCTGCATCCAGTGATATTTTTTTTTCATGAGCGCTACACTCTCATACGTTCGTAACTTATCGCGGCGTTAATGAATTTCGTTCGTTTGTGTTTGCGGCTTTCGCGAATTTAGTGCCTTTTTGAGACTGCTACACGACGAGGTTGCTGCATACAGTAATTTTTTTTCGGTTTTGATGAGCACTATGCGCTCATACGTTCGTTACTGAATGCGGTGGTGACGAATTTCGTTGGTTCGTGATCGTGGCTTTAGCGAATTACTGCGTTTTAAATGCTGCTGCACGACGAGGTTGCTGCACCCAGTGATGTTTTTTTCGGTTTTCATGAACGCTATGCATTCATACGTTCGTTATTGATCTCGACGTTAACGAATTTCGTTCGTTCGTGATCGTGACTTTCGCGAATTACTGCGTTTTAGAGACTGCTGCACGACGAGGTTGTTGCACCCAGTGATGTTTTTTTCAGTTTTCATGAGCGCTATTAGCTCATACGTTCTTTAATGATTACGGCGTTAACGAATTTCGTTCGTTTGCGATTGCGGCTTTCGCGAATTACTGCGTTTTAGAGACTGCTGCACGACGAGGTTTCTGCACCCAGTGATTTTTTTTCGGTTTTCATGAACACTATGGATGAATACATTGTTACGGATTGCGGCGTTAACGAACTTCGTTCGTTCTTGATCGTGGCTTTCGCGAATTACTGCATTTTACAGACTGCTGCACCCAGCGACTTTTTTTTTCGGTTTTCATGAACACTATGGATTCATACGTTGTTACGGATTGCGGCGTTAACGAATTTCGTTCGTTCTTGATCGTGGCTTTCGCGAATTACTGCATTTTAGAGACTGCTGCACGACGAGGTTGCTGCACCCAGTGATTTTTTTTCGGTTTTCATGAGCGCTATTAGCTCATACGTTCGTTACTGATTACGGCGTTAACGAATTTTGTTCGTTTGTGATTGCGGCTTTCGCGAATTACTGCGTTTTAGAGACTGCTGCACGACGAGGTTTCTGCACCCAGTGATTTTTTTCTATTTTCATGAGCACTGTGCGTTCACGTTCATTACTGATTGCGGCGTTAACGAATTTCGTTCGTTCGTGATCGTGGCTTTCGCGAATTACTGCATTTTAGAGATTGCTGCAAGACGAGGCTGCTGCACCCAGTGATTTTTTTTTTTCATGAGTACTATTAGCTCATACGTTTTTTACTGATTGCGGCGTTAACGAATTTCGTTCGTTTGTGATCGTGGCTTTCGCGAATTACTGCGTTTTAGAGACTGCTGCACAAGTTTACTGCATCCATTGATGTTTTTCTTCGGTCTTCATGAGTGCTATGCGTTCATACGTTCGTTACTGATTGCGGCGTTAACAAATATCGTTCGATTATGATCGCGGATTTCGCGAATTTAGGGCGTTTTTGAGACTGCTGCACGATGAAGTTGCTGCATCCAGTGATTAAGTTTAGTTTTGATGAATGCTATGCGCCCATGCATTCATCACAAAAAAAAAAGATAGCGTAAAACAAGAATTTTTTTTATAAAATCGCATAATTATATCAAAACGACTGTTGCTGTAAAATCACAAATCTATAATAATAAGATAACTACTAAAATAACAATGATAACAAACGATTGCTTTGTCACATGTATTTAAAATATCGAATAGAGGAAAACAACTGAACAAGAAACCGCATTTTCCCTTAAATAAGAATTGGCACATATTGTTCAAAGATACTACGAGACAGACTGTAATATTTGAATGTGCTAATCGAGATATGCAACTTATTAAAATTACATTTCGAAACTCGATTACGAGATAGTAACGCGAAAATGAAGAATTGGCGCCGCGTTCTGCAAATATCTAACCACGAAATCCCAAGATAAACTGAAATATGTGCATTGTACTAGTCGAGACATGCAACATATTAAAATTTCATCCCGAAACTCGACGACATGATAGTAACGCTAAAATGACGATTTGGCGCTCCCTACTGCTGATATCACAAGACGATATGCATTGACAGATCAGTCATTCATGTTCTGTTAATAATCTTGTCCTACATCATAATTTCATTTTGAAACAGGATGACGTAATAATTTTTTCTCTACCCGCAGCCTGGTCTACAACGGTTAAACAAAAAATTTGAAAGGCCCACTACTAGATAATTTGGTACTTTTAACTTTACTTTCCATATGAAACAAGAATGAAAAATCTTGCATGAAGAATAGATTATAAAAGCATTTCCCATGACTTGCAGAATTCTTCAACGAAATTGAGCTTCTTTATACCGCAAAAAAAGTAAACATTTTAGAAAAGGCATAATACTTTTGAAAACCAGATTACGGTCCCTAACCGAAAAAGGTAGTTCAATTCTTTTGCGCAGTCCTGTATTTAATCTAAAGAATTGTATATAACTCTATACATAGTATGATAAAACTTAGTATAGTAAGAAAATGCATAACAGGTTGAAAATTTACCTTCAGTAATTTCTACTCCTATAGGGAAACATACATGAATTATTTTGTACAGCCCTGTATATTACCAATAGATTTTTATATGCCGCACATATTAAGCTAAAATTTAATTAAGGCTAAAACGTGGTTAAAACTACTGAAATTATACTTCCACACATTATTATCCCTGGGATGTCATGTATTCAGTTCTTTGCGTGGCCCAGTATATGTTTTATTTATATTATACAAACATCTCTCAGTATACTAAATATAGTTCAGCTTGAAGAGCATAAAAGTCTCTTTTAAGCCATTCCCCCTGATACTCCACAAAGCTTACAAACTCTTTTGTGTAGCCTTGTATATGATCTATATCAGTTATACACACCGCATTGTAAGTTAAGGTTTAATTAAACTTAAAAACGCATGTCATAAACAAAATCACACTTACAGCAATTATCGCTAATAGAAAGATACAGTACTGTATTCGAATTTTTTGTGTTTCCCTGTAAATGAACGATAAATGCTATGCATATCATGTTACACAACGAGTATTTTGTAGTAAGCCTCAGTAATGCTGTATATCAATTTCATTCTATTTGATGTAGTATAAGAGAAATAAAATACGCTGTAAACTGCTTATCCCATGACACTATTATGTAAAGATTGGTTGGTTGTATTTATGACGGCCAATTATCTGCACGAGGGATATAGGCCCAGGGGGGAGTGCCCTTCGTGGGGGTCTTTCTAAGGGAACCTAACCCGTATTAACGCTTGGAAATCCAAGGTTCGAAGAAAACCACGAAAACTCCGAACGATTAGGCCGACGGGCGCGATTGGGTTCGAACCCAGCACCTCCCGTCTACCAGCTTCGAGAGCAGAACCTCTCAGCCACTGGTGGGGCCCTATTATGTAAAGGAATTCTTTTGCGGGGCCCTATAAATGAATAATAAGTTCTTTGGACTCCATATTGTCTAGAATGCGTAGTTAAATGCACTTCATAAATGCATATCAATTTCATTATATTTGAAATGGCCAACATCATTAAAATAAACTTGAAGCAATTTTTCTCATTGAGCGTAATGCATCGGGATATTTTTGACTCTCCCTGTAGATGAACTATATATTCTACACACTTTATTTTCAATAGCGATCGTGCTATTGTTAACGTCAAAAACGTACAAAAATTTCAAGGAGATTCGAGTATATATGCGAGTGTTAGAACTCGGACAGACTGAAGACAATCCAAATTCACAAACACTTTTAAACTATGTTGGAAAGTGTTAAATACTATTATAATATTTTAAATTATTACAGCAACATTATAAGAAAAGAATAAATTAACACATTTTATCATTAAAATGTTGTTCTGTTTATAAAAGTTATACTTTAAGTTATTTAAATAACAAAGCATTTAAGTGGCCGACTACTGGTCCAGTAATGGCCGAGCACTAGAATTGAGTGGCCGACTACTAGACCTTTGCTACTTTTAAGTTTAACTTTTTATAAATAAAAACTATAATCAGTTTTTTTAAAAACAATTGCTGAAACAGTAAAAAAAAAAAAGTTTACATTAACATGTGTCACTGTTAAAAATGTTGTATTGTTTTTTAAAATTACGCTTTGAGCTATATACTTAAAGAGAGCGCTTAAGTGGCCGACTATTGGTGCTTTTACCCTATATTTCATTTAATTTTAGGTATTATATTTTCAAAGTTATAGTGGAATATGTAGTGCAAAAATATGAACCCCCCCATCTAATTCCGAATCTATTGAAACTATAATTATGAAAAAATTAGATGTAGTAGACATTAATTTAAACCTTGCAGGAAAATTATAACGATTTCCCTAGGTCACATAATTTTTGAGAATATCGCATTTTTCCGTTACACACAAATTTCGATTTACGGGCTTCAGCAAAAGTGTTGAGTATCATTGGAGGTACCTATCATAGTAGAAGTATAAAAGCATTGTTGATCATGAATTTCGGAAAAATCGTCAGTAATTAGCCGAGATATCAACAATTAGAGACACGGACGGTTTGAACATACATAATAACAAAGCGGCGTACTCTATGCTCCATCGGCTTTTAAAGCCTAGATAACAAATTTTAAGGATATATTTGTGTAATGCAATGCCCAGTAGAAGTATAAAAGCAATAAACGTCAAATTGTGAAAAACAGACTAATTTAATGAGAATTAATTACATAAATACTATGGGATTCGCGACTAGTTTGCATTGAGTGACTCTCTCAATACACCTACCGTGTCTTTAAAGGTTAACTAAAAACCTATATGGAAAACACATATACACAATAGCTATATTTGATATTATTTAGGTTCCATATATCTATGAACTTTCATGGTATATCCATTTATACTTTTCTAGTATACAGGGTGCAAAGGAAAGCCCCTTTAACCTGAAAATACTTGCGAACGAAGAGAGCTACAGCAATGCTATGCAAGTGAGGTAACGATATAGTAAAGCGATTACGCCCGACTTAATGAAAACGACAGCAGCGCCCCTAGTGGCGAAACTTAGAAGATAGCCACTCCAAATCGAAAATGAAAAGAGATATTTAGCAAAATATACAGCAAAATTTTCAGTTAGAAAGTTTTAGAGCATTAATTAATTAGTAAAAAACGACTTGTGGTTTACATGGATGAGATAAATCTTCGCTTGTATACCCAAAAATGTCCGAAATCGAGTGAGGTGACGGTATAGTAAAGCGACTACGACCAAATTAATGAAAACGACAGCAGCGCTCCCTAGTGGCGAAACTTAGAAGATAGCCACTGCAAATCGAAAATGAAAAGAGATATTTAGCAAAATATAGAGCAAAATTTCCAGTTAGAAAGTTTTAGAGCATTAATTAATTAGTAAAAAACGACTTGTGGTTTACATGGATGAGATAAATCTTCGCCTGTATACCCAAAAATGTCCGAAATCGATGCATTCCGTTTTGTCTAAACGTTTGAATGGAATAGCCAGAAGTATGAAGAAATACGCACAATTTATGCTATAAATACGTACTTATCTCAATACATTTTGATAACATCATACAAAAAAAAAAAAAAAAAAAAAAAAAAAAAAAAAAAAAAAAAAAACCGCCTCACAGTGATGCAAAGTTAATATTCAGTATGTTCGAAAAGTTCGCCATTGCTCACGATGCACGTTTGTATTCGTGAGAGTAATTCTGCATGCGCATTTCTCAGCATGGAAAATCTATTGTAAGCCCCTTCAATACGACGACTTAGATTAAACCTTTCAAGAGCGGTGGCTAGAAGGTCTAGTCACCTAATTTTAATTCCAAAACTGGCAAATGGCACCAAGAATATTTTAATCGAATTTTGCTTTTGTAATGGAAGTGCGAATTAGCGGGTTTTTTGTTTTCTAAGAAATTCGTTTGAATATTCTGGTGTCAGTCAATTATTTCACCAGTTTACGAACAGAATTCTTCTGCCCCTGGAAGGGGTTAATCTAAAATTTTAAATGCATTGGAAATTAAATTTTTACAGACATTACAGCACAGTACAACGTCACAATCTGCAATTGTGCACTGCTAGATTTCGGGAATGTGAATACACAAAGTAGAATTGTCGCTCATCGATTTCGGACATTTTTGGATATGCAGGTGACTATTTATCTTATTCGTGTGAACCAAATGTTGTTTCGTACTAATCAATTGATTCTCTAAATCTTTCTAAAATTTGCTCTACCTTTTTTCGTTTTCGATTTGCAATAGCTATCTTCCAAATTTCGCCACTAGGGGCGCTGCCGTCGTTTGCATTAGGTCGGTCGTAGTCCCTTTACTGTACCGTTACCTCACTTGCATAGCTGTAGCTCTCGCCGTTCGCAAGTATTTTCAGGTTAGAGGGACTTCCCTTTGCACCCTGTATACTGTACAGCTATACCCAACCCTACGTTGTATAGTTTTTACAAAGTCTTAGTACTCTTTTAGCAACGGTATTTTTTTTAATAATATACTTACTAATTCATATATTTATTGTACGGAACCCTCTGTGCGCGATTAATACTCGCACTTGACCGTTTATTCCTATTAAATATATGTGTAACTCATTGTTATCTCAATATATAAATATTTCTACTATAACTCATTTTAAATGTACCCAATAAATATATCAATTGTTCAATGCTGCTAAAAATACAGCATGAAAACTTGGTCAATAATTATATTAGTAACAATAAATACAGTAGTCTAACGATGTATTTTGCAATAGATTTCATGATATATATTGTTAATTAATATATTTAATAAAAATGCGCTTTTATGATAAATCTAATAAAGGGAATAAAAACAGTAAAGAATTAAATTATATAGAAGAAAAGTGTTATTCGAAATAATTTGGTACCAATGTGGATGCATGAAAAACTCAGCATACAATTCAATAAATAAATAAATACGATTTTTTCTTTGTAAAATTAGTTTCTTTCTAAACTTTCTAAGTTATATACAGGGTGTCCAATAAGTGCGTTGACATTTCAAAAATTTATAATATGTTAATAAATTGTGCATCGGAGTTCGGTTTGGACTTGTCAAAGTGTTGGACATTTTGTGCAAGAGAAAAAAAATAGTTTAAAGGTATCCATAAATAATTTAGAATTCCAAATATTCATAAAAATTTAAGAAGTTACCATGACAAAGAGTACAGTAATTTTTTTATTCATTAATTATATTTTTTTATTAATTATTTTCAATATGACATGTCTATGGATACGAGTTTTCGTGGAAAAAGAAAGAAAAATACTTCAGAGTCCCATGAGCTCGCTCTCATTTGAAAAATTCATAAAAATGTAATAAACTATTATTTCGGAATTCAGTTTGCCCACCATAAGCCTTTTCATATATTCAGAATTTTTCTGCTAAAAATATTTCAAAGAAATTTTGAATTATATTTATTTTTTGCTACAAAAGCTGCGACATTTTGAGAAATAGTATGGAAATTTCCATATGCCGCATTCCGATACGAAATTTTGTTCACTTTTTACGAATTTTTGAAATGTGAACGTATATATAGGACACCCTGTATATTTTAAATTCTAATATATAGTTCCATAAAAGCCCCAATAACCAGATAATATTCTGAATTTAGTAAAAGTAAATAAATCAAATTTATGAGAGACGTTTATTTATTTATTTAGGACTCAAGGTTTTATAAGATAAATAGCACATAACTCATACGAAAGATAAAAGTATAATGTGTAACCATTTCCTTTCTAATCATTCTTAATTATAGATATTCTTAATCATAATAAAGATTTCCATGAAAACTCTAATAAATTCAAAGTATTCTGAATTTAATAAAAAATTAAATCAGATTTATGAGAAAAGTTATTCAGATTAATTCGGTACTCAAGGGGTTATGAGATAAATAGCATATAATTCATGTAAAAGATAAAAGTATAACCAAAAACCATTTCTTTTCCAATTATTCTTCATTATATACCGATGTAAATTCCAATTTTCTCTTTTTTCATTCATTCGTTACCCATTCTTTGTCTGAAAAATTTAGTAACGTTTCTCTAACCCGCATGGCCTTAGCTTCTTAATGGGACAATTCGGATCAAAGGAGAATTAAATGAAGGTAAGTAATAAAACATAAAAATAAAAAGATTTCTTTGAAGACTTATTTCCTCATAAAATGATGAATTTATATTTTGAGAAAAAGAATACTGTGCTTTATTAGAAATTTTTAGATCGTTTAAAGGCACATAAAACATAAAATGGTTCAAATTTTTGAGTTTTCAATTATCGGTCTAAAAAATAGAGCTAAAAGATTATGCTGCTAAATGATTATGGACCTAAAAGATTATGGTGCTGGAAGGTTTTAAGATAATATATTTTATGCACTATGGGTGTATATATAGTTTTTTGCCTTTTTCTTGAAATGTGTTTTTTAATGCTTTGGTACGTTTTTCTAAAATTTTATTTTAGGTAAACATTTGAAACTTTTCAAAAGTGTGTAACTAACTTGTTTCTTTAAAAATATCTAACATTATATATTTGAGTAAAAAAAAAAATTAAATAATGAAAAATATGTTCTTAAAATTTTTAGGATTTTCAAAGTTTTTTAGTAAAATATTTTTTATTTTATTTATTTTAAGCAAAAATGAAAATTGCTTTTTATTATTCTCAAATAGTATATTTTCTGACTCCATAACAAATTTTAAGGTATATATTCAACAGTTTTCTAGAAAAGTGTACCGAACTGAGATATTGTTCAAAAAATTTCATTGAGATATAGAAAAAAATTTAATTAAATTTTGAAAACTAACTTATGCATGAAATTAATTTCTTTTTATTTATATATGGGCTATAATGTGTATATTTACTGTAATTTTTTTTTCATTTATATTCCTATTTTTAATTAAAATACATTATGTTAAATATTTCGCAAAAACTGCTTCATTTTACTTGTCGAGGTGTTCCATGTACCCTTAAAATGTAAAAAAATAAAGTAAAATAAAATATGCTACTAAAAACCTTTGAAGTAAATCATTACGTCCCTATTGGTTCGTTCGCTACTTAAATCTTCTTGAATATTGGAGTGTGCGTATTTAAGAAATATATTTATACGATATATGCTACTTAATTTAGGGCTCTCAAATGGTCCGTTTTTTGAATACCCCATTTTTTCAACAACAAAAAAAAAACTTATTTTTAGATTTTTCTTGAAAATTTTGTTGAAACTTAACCCGAAGTTTTTATCTCTTGTACATGCTGTAGAAAGTTGCCAGGAAAAGTTTTCTTGGTAAATTATGGTAATCTAAAAATGGACCACATGTTAGTCTTGTTAATGTGATTACCCTGGGATCACGAGTTTTTGATAACAATAAGCTATTTAGAAAAATACTTGATAATAACATATAATATTAATAAGAAATTCATACCATATAGTTGATTTAAATATGAATCATTCAGAAAAAACATTTATTGAAGAAACTCAGTAATTTTTGTTTGCTTACATGTCCCCCTAAAGAGTTCACTAACGAATGGTTTTTACTCATTGTTGCTTTTGAGATTTGTTCGAGTGATGTTCTACATCTCGTTCTGAAATTTCCAGAGAGTTCCTCATTTTGGCATTTACAGGTGGTGTTTCAATATGCTTTCGGAGTTAGACTGTTCATTATCAATATTTGGTATTTCATCGCAAACATTTTCGCAAATTTCTGTTTCTATAAGCCTTGCAGCTATACTATAAAACTCGTCGATCACCATCTATCCCTTCTAATTATCTTCAGTCTTATCACTGGGGATGCTTTCTATTGTTTCTAAAAGTTTTATTTCGTTTTCAATTCGTTCAGTTCGTTCGTTTTTACATTCGCGTTCATACCAGGCATATTCAATCGAATGCTTTGATCACGCTTCATAAAAGAACATAGCTTTTGTTGCTTAATTGCTTTGCTTAATTGTATACCTGTCAGGAACTGATCTTCTGAAAAACTATAACATTAAACACCGATTGATTGTAGTGAAAAATTGAATATAGGCGGTCAGACCAGACTTATGTTGAAAACATTAAGCGATTGTTAATAATAACTGTGATCACAATAAATGGCATCTACTGTATTTGAAAATGATGGCATAAATTCCAAATACCTGTAGTGAAATATCAATATATGAAAAATATTTCAATTAAGCTAAACATATATCGATTAAGATGAAATACTTCGAGTAAGGTGAAATGGGTGAAATTCCCTTACAGCACTGTGACCAAAATGTAAATGCACTGCGACCGAAACCGTCAAAGACATGTATTTTTCCGTAAATTTCAATACAACATTTTTCATCTTGATTTCCTAATTTTCCTTCAACGTTCCGTTTCTTTAAACAGAGTATTTGTGTACGTTCTTTTCCCCCTCAAACCACATAAAATTCTCCAATCTAACTGAAATATATCTGAAATCCCCCAAACAAAGCACGAAAATTCCGTGAAATATATAGGGAGTTCCGGTAACTGTAATGACAGCGATATTCCGTTTTCTGACGAAATATTTTTTTAGATGTATGAAGAACAATTTGTGATAAGCATGAACGGGAAAATCACCACATTTTATTAATCTTATCCTGGACTTACCCTGAAAGTCCTCACTTTTTCATTTTTATAAATTCTGCAGTTTTATATTTATCAAATGTTTTAAATAGAAATTAAGCCAAAAAAATCACCAAAAAAAGATATAACAGTAGCTTGATTGGGCTTCTTTTTATTTGAGCTTTTGTCAATAATTTTAATTCGTAATCTGAGTCTATTTTTACCCGACTGCCAAGAAGGGTTATGTATTTCATGAGTATCTGGGTATGTGGATTTATTTATACCCTCGAAACATCCCAACGGCTGGATGGATTTTAATGAATGAGGTCTCTATCGATTCGTCTTAACCGTCCAATGTTTATAGGCTAGGTTTTGTTTTTATAAATTCAAAATAGCTGCCGTAAAGTACAAAATGGCGGTAGAGACGAAAAAAATTATGCACCATATTGAGTGGCATGTCATTCGATAGGTCTTTCAAAATGAAGACGATGTTCCATTGACTATTTTACAGTCAGAAGCTCTGTTTAAATATTACACAACCTGGAAGTTGTGTAGGTACGATCTCTAGCTTTACTGCAACTCTAACTTTTATAGACATCTATAGGCCTCATTAAAACAGTTTTTAAAAATAGGAACTAACAATTAAACACAACATAAAAGTCATCAATACAAGTAAATAAAGTAATAGGTAAGCAATATAAAAAATAGTTTCACATTGATGAGGAATAATTAATTAGTTCGCTCTTTACGCAATCGGGTTTTTTGATTTTTTAAATTCATTGTAAATATTCTTTTTCAATTACAAAAAAGGTATTAAAAAGGTTTTGTGAGAAATATTTTCTTAATTATAACATCTCTTGCTGTTTAAAAATAGAAACGTCAAGAACAGTTTTGATTTTAAAGAAAAATCAAGTCATGACATTTGCGAACGCCTAACTTATCTTTTCGGTTGTTTTACCCTTTCTGCATTTCAATTGGAGGCGGATCCAAATTTTATTTTCTTAAGTTCTTTAGCGTGATACCTAATCAAAGATCTGTGTAGTGTACAGTCTACACCATAATCATCGTAAATCTAAACCACTACGATTTGACATCGCAAATATATTCCATTTTACAGGATGTCCACTCTCAACGGTGTCCAATGGCTAATTCCTAAACCGTTAGTCATAGACAAATAGTTCCACTTACAAAAATGTTTTAAATTAGGTAAAAAGGCATATTACAAGCGATTTGGGTCAATAAAAGCTTTTCTTAAAAAATTACGAAATTTTTATACGGTCTCCCGTTCCTATAAGTTGTATTTAGTAAACTTTCCTGTTACATTGACAAGTAAGACAAACAAAGTCCCGTTAATCTCGATTAAAATTGACCAAGTAATAGCTGTTTAAAGTTAGAGCATATATTTTGCTGCAAATTAGGGGTCATTCACAAATTTAATAGAAATATAATTTCGTCAGATAGAGGAAAATGTCCAAATACCGGCTACCACTTTTGTTTTCAATCTAGATCATACAATTTTCAAAATTAATAAAATAAAAAGTGACAGCAGGGTACCTTGACACGTCTTACACCAGTTTAGAGAAAAAAATCAGTTTAAAAGGCCTTTTCTGTTTATAAGAAGCAAAATTCCGAAAGTCTTCAAATTTTGAGTTTTTAAAATGGGGTCTAAATACCGGCTACCTAAGTTTTTTTTCCAAAAGATCACACAAATAAAGCTAATGACAATTATTAAGCAATAAGAATATTGTTTTAATAAATTGTATTGGTTAATAACATTTCTTATGCACAGAAAAAATACACAATTTTTACTAAATAAGTAGTTTTGTCAAATTTCTAAAATTCGTTACGACTATCTCTCACAGTCTTCTTCCCATTATGTTTTTAATTTTGTTTTTTAACGTGTAAAACAAACAAAAAAAAAAGCTTGCTGATTGAAATGAAAATTATTTTATCTGAAAAAAATCAAAAGCATAATATCACTCTCTGCGTCGGTATATTCCCTGTCAGTCCACGTATCGCATTTTTAACATTGAATCCAGAATCCCCTCCCCAATTGTTGTCCACAGAGAAAGCACCCATGCAGAAGACACAAATTTATCATCTCCCTCTGTTGAATATTTTCCTTTTTCACTTTTTTAGCCCTCTCGCTGCGTAATTTTTTTTATCAAAATAGCTTCAAATATTGCGTATTTAACCCCTTCGCGACGAGCGTCTTTTAAGAATTTTTATTCTTTTGTCACCGGTTTTTCAAAACAAACGTTTTTGTCTAATTTAACCGGGAAAATGCTCCGATTAAATAAGGCATAATTTACAATAAAAAAAATAACTGGTGGGAATAATCAAGGAGGGTTAATTAGATGGAAAAAATGCATCCCCGAGGAAATCTCGGGTCGCGCAAATTTTGCTACTTTTACGATGCCCAAGGAAAACTCGGGTTGCGCAGCGAGAAGGTTAAAATCAAATTTCTGCCTCTTTCACCTGGTTTACTCCGTCATTTTTTTTCTTTCTCTTCACATTTATTACAGGCAATTTTGTAGTGTCCAACAGCTCTATTTTGGAAAGTGGTCCGGTAACCAGTGTCGATCCTGAAGAATTACGGCCATGGTTGATTTTTTCATATTGCGAAATGGGACGGGGACTATTTCTGAACCATTTAAATTAATTTATTAATTATGGAACTATTTAAATTAATTTATTTTCCTCCCTTTCAAGCAGAGCAACCGAGAGAGGTCCAAATACCGTCTAACCGGTGTTTAGACCACTCTAGGTAGCCGGTATTCGGATCACTGCTATGTTTAAGTTAAAACCGGTATTACTCATTCATATAATAAAATACCAATACCGTGCGCGTGGCAATTGAAAGCTAAATATGTCTAGAAAATAACTTAATCAACAATTCAAGCCAATATACGATCAGTATATATTTTAAAAAAAATGAGAAACACATATCTGAAAAACTTTTGATGTACCAGATTACGTAGATTCGACACTTTTGCATTTACTATTTGTAAATGACACAGATTTCAGTGACGTACTTTCCGTAACTTTCTTCTCTCAATTAAAGTTACAAACTCTGCCTATCACCGCTAGACTCCGCTGCACTCAGTTCTCAGAACACCTAGTAGCCGGTATTTGGACCCTAGCCGGTATTTGGACCTTCTCCTCTATTATAAAAAAATGTTTGAGAGCAAAATTAACATTGCAATATAAATTTGAAATCTTTAATAATTCTGACATATTAATGCCAAATATACAATTTGTAATAAACATATAAGAAAAGGGGAAAAAAAGCAGAATTTTTGTTAAGTAAAATGATGAAAATTAACAGACTCAATTCTTTACAAAATGATACATATTTTAAAAGGATTATACTAGCCTGAAAAAGATGGATTATGTCATGCTTTTTAAATTTGATAATTGATTCTTATGTATTCTGTACCGCTGAATTCGAAATTGACCTTCATTTTTTACAATCACGTAAAGATTTTTTGCAAATCGTAAATTTTAAAGTTAAAAAATGAAAAATACCGAAAGTTTGATACTATAAAATAGATGTGATTGTTGTGTTTTTAGCTTTTGATAATTGATTTTTATGTATTTTTTACCGCTGAATCCGAAAATAGCCTTCATTTTTAACCATCACGTCACGATTTTTCGTAAATCGTAAATTTCAAAGTTAAAATTTAACCTCTTCCCCCACCTCATCGGGCTCCTCAGCTGTTTAGCTGTCAGAATCCCAGTATAAGCCAAAAAATTGAATAAATTATTGAATATAAAAAATAAATAAAAAAAAAAGTTTTACATCTGTTTTATAGTATTAGATTTTCGCTATATTTTAACTTTGAAATTTACAATTTCCAAAAAAATTCTAATGTGATGGTTAAAAATGAAGGTCATTTTCAGATTCAGAACTAAAAAGTGCATAAAAATCAATTATCAAAAGTTAAAAAATACAGTCATCTCCTCTATTTTACAGTATCCAATTTTTGTTATTTTATAACTTTGACAATTTATAATTTGCGAAAAATCCTGACATGATGGTTAAAAATTAAGATAATTTTCGGATTCAGTTCTAAAAAAGACATAAAAGTTAAAAAACACAACCATCGCAGTCTTGTGTTATCTAATCTAAAACCTTTTCTTAAACTTTTTAGCGATAATCCATCCGAAATTTTTTGTGTTATCCTGTAAAATAAGTATAAATTGTAACCACCGAAAATCATAATAATATTAGATTGTCATCGGATTTACGTCAGTATGTAAAATCTAAAACCAAAAAAGAAAAAAAGAAAAAAAAAAAAAAAGTTCAGTCTTTTGTATTAAAGATCATAATCCGGTTCAATTAAAAATTTTTCAAAGGTCGAGAATTTTTATTAAACTTCTTCCTGTATTTATTATACAAGTCTTTTTACTTTTTTGCGACATAAAAACTGTTCACAACCGGATACGAATGAAAGTTCGAAAGAAACACTACAAGAAATTTTAAACTTATATAATAATCTTTAAAGACTGTTTAAAATGCTTAAAGACTAAAAGACGCAATTTTCTCTTTTTTATTTTACGACAGTATTAATACCACTAAAACAACATGCTTACCTCATTATTAAAAATATCTGATCTCAACAGTAATTGAAGTAAACATTAAATTAATCATAATCTTTCTCTGAGCTATCTTAGTAATTACAAGAAATGAACTTTCTCTTTCCTACTTTAACCATAAAAGAATCAAGAGGATCTCATAATCTTAAAATGTAGCTATTAAAGAAAAAAGTTACTTTTCTTCAATAAATAGGCAAGAACTATCACAAAAAATAATACTGATTTTCTCCAATGATGACAATGTTAGTTCCTGATTTTCCCTAAACTTTCGCCGAGAGAATCCAATAATGTGTTTTTCTTCACTTTTTACTATCAAGTAAAAAAGAAACATCTCTTTGGTTTCTTTCTGTTTGTTTTTTGACATCGATTTCTTATTTCCTCGGGCAGGCCAGCACAAACTTAAGAAGAAATTTTCTTTTCAAATAATTAAATGATACTTATAAAGACAATAGATTATGTTGCGAGAATGTACTAAATGATTTGCTCGTTTTTCATAGTTTAAAGAAACTAGATGCCTAGCAACCCGATATGTTGCATTCGCACGATATAAGACCTTTCGATTATTTCAAGGAAAAAGACATCTAAATATATTTTACATTTTAAAACATTTATAGCATTAATTATATATTTCTTTCCGTTTAAGTAAGGAGTCATATTTCCAGTTCGGGTTAACTGAAAATTGTGAGAATTACAATACGAAAATTATGTTATTTGGATAAAAACTATAATAGCATTTCTTTATAACAGAATAGCGACATACAGGCACTAAATTTTCATTGTTAGAGATAATTTTTTACCAAAACTTGGGAAACATGGCATTATTTTGAACTTGGTAAGCCTGCAATTATCGCCTAGTTCATTTTATTTGCTTGCCCAACTCATCGAAGCAAGTTTATCAAGAATAAACAAATTGTGTAGTGTGGCTTGGGATGTTTTGGACAAAGACTTCCAATCTGAGCATACACGCGCTGAGCATATGCCACCGCACTTCTATAGAGGCACTCTAAATTTCAGTAAAATATTGCATATTAAAAAAGGGAGTCACTGCGCAGGATCTCTCTACACCAGCCAGAGAAAAGGGGTGCTGGTCATATCATTCACTAAGGAAGAAATATGTTTATGAATACAATAAGCTTCTTAAAAGTCTAGGTCCAAAACTGAATTGCATTTTTGAATAATTTTATCCTCTGGAGAATTAAACTGGTGGTTGGAATACCAGCCAACTACCCAATTACCATACCAGTACCCCTTTTCTCTCGCTGGTGTGATGGGATCCTGTCCAGTTACTCCTTTTTTCAGTTAGTTCAGGGCAATTACCTCATTTCTTTAAGATATATAAAATCTTACTTTCGCCATTTCAATCAGTCCATTAGCCAGTACTTGGGGCTATAATCAAGGGGTTCTTCGAACCCATTTTGATCCTTATTATTTTTTTTTTTCGCTCTGAGGAAGGGGATCCGGTAATCCTCAAAATGATCGTATGTGATTTTTTGTGTCATGTTTGCACATATGTTATTGTTAAAGATTTTAGCACAAAGTGTTTGATTTATGAAAATGTATCTTAATCTACGAAAATATAATATACCAATGAGCGAAAATACATTATAACCTGTTCCAAATTACCCGATAATCCGAGAAACGTTCTCTTTAGACACCTCAAAAACCAAAATATTTTTGTGATTTAAAAATGCATTTTTAAAAGCAGTTTCTTTTGCTGCCACTGATTTTCGGAAACGATTTCGTGTAGTTTTTACGGTGTATTAATCAGTTTTCTCAAATTGGAACATTGAATTTTAAGATGATATCAATTCTCAATTAAACATTTTCAGCTGCGGTATTGAATTTATACAGGGTCTCCACTCTCATCAGTATCCAATGGCTAATTCCTAAACCGTTAATCATAGACATATAGTTCCAATTACAAAAATGTTTTAAATGAAGAAAAGAAGTATTTTTAAAGTGATTTGGTTCAATAAAAACATTTTTTATAAAAATACGAAATTTAAATTTTTATACGGTTCCCCGGACTTGGTAAAAATATCCTATTACTCTAAGAAGCAAAACCAAAAAAGTCCCATTCTTCTACGATTAAAAGTGACCGACTAATAGCTGTTCAAGGTTGAAGCATATTTCTTGCGGCGAAATATGGATTGTTCACCAATTTACTAGAAATATAAATAATCGCCAGATATTAAAAAATTAATAGTTGAAGTAAATTTAACATAACAATATAAATTTCAAATCTATATTCATTCTGATATATTAAAGAAAAAAAAAACATCTTGTCCTGAAAATATAAGTGGAAAAATAGCAGAATTTTTATTAAATAAAATGCTGAAAAGCAACAGTCTCAATTCTTTACAAAATAAAACATGTTAAAATGCAATTATTTTAACCAATCTGAAACTTAATTAATAAAAATTAACACTATCGTAATACTTGTACAATGTGACTACTTTAAGTTAACGTGCAGATGCAGGCGAAATAAATTCTTCCAATACTTTGAGCCCTTTGTGTACGATCCCTGAAAGCATGACCTGACTCATCTGTGTCCAGATGCAGAAAATTGGTGTAATTCATGTAATTCAAAGTTTCATATCTCGGTCAATTTTGTTATTAGATGAATGGAACTCTTTGTCTTACTTGTTAGTGTAATAGGAAACTTTTACTAAATATCACTAATAGGATCTGGGGACCGTATAAAAATTAAATTTTGTAACTTTTTAAGAATGTTTTTATTGATCCAAAATGTTTTTAAAATACTTCTTTACCTCATTTAAAACATTTTTGGAATTGGAACTGTATGTTTATGACTAATGGTTTAGGAATTAGCCATTGGACACCGTCGAGAGTAGACTCCCTGTGTATGCAAGAGCACTAAATTAATATTAATTTTAATGTTAACGTTAACCCTTTCTATTTATTATGTTTGTCTGTAAAGCATGTTTGCTGAACATCAAAATGTTTACTTGGGGAAGGATAACATCCGAAAAAGCTATATTTCGTGTTGAGAAAACTAATTAATACACTATAAAAACTACCCTGAAAAATAAGTGAAAATCCGTGGGTGCTCAAGGAATTTTGCTTTATAAATGCTTCTTTAAACCTCGAAAATATATCGATTTCTGAGGTTTCTAGAAATAAAGAACGCTTTTTGGAATCGTGGGTAACTCGGAGGAGATTGCTGTATATTTCCGTTCGCAGTTATATTATATTTTCTTAAATTAGGAAACTCATTTATCTTTTTTTACAGTGCGCAATGTAAAAAACAATAATGATCTGGATCTGGAAAACGCTTTACGAGAATATAATGGGTAATTCCACAGAAAATTCTCATTTTGGGAGGGAAATAAAATTTATAATATGTTTAATTTAAGGGTATGATTGGAAAGCTTGATATTTTTATGTTCTATAATAAAATACTAATAAAAAAAATCGTAAATTACTGTTTACAAACTAAGTTAAATACCATTATTGTCTTCGTAAAGTCATAACGTTACATCAGTTACACAATAAGAGTTACGTCAGTTACATGTATCAATGCCATTTTTCTTTCTTTTTTGTTCAGAAATTAATTAAAAAAGTTACTGTTATAATTCGTCATTACTTAGTGTTGTTCAGAACATTAAATCACATTTTTTTTAACGAGATAGTTTTGATAATTTTTACACGTCAATGAACGCAGAAAAAATGTTTGTCCATTTTATGTTACATCAATTACAGAATTTTGAATTGCAATTTTCGGGACTAAAAGAGAGACTGAAATAATCTGGAAGTATTTGGGTATTAACTCCTTAGTAAGAAACATTTTAAATTATAAAAATTTGTTCTAGCTTTATTAGTAAATTTTCTACACAGTTTTGAAAACAAAATTCGACGATCAAGTGTTACGTCAGTTACGATGGAATTGACCTAATATAACCTCTACAGAGTTATCCACGATTCCGAAAACGTTCCCAATTTCCATTGGCTTCAGAAACATCAGAAACCAACAGATTTGCGAGATTTAAAGAAACATTTCTGGCACAAAAGCATCTTTTGCTGACGTTTCCTAAAAATAAAACATGAAAGAAAAATCAAGCGTAGAATATGAAAAACTTCCCAACACTTCCAGAAATCTTTAAAGAAACTTCGCTATTTAATTAGCTAAAAAAATCTCTAACAAGGAGAGAACCAACCTTGTTAATCACAGATTTTGATTATTTTAATATATGTTGTATGGTAGAGACCCCTTAGTGTCAGGTTCAACGGATTTTATCCAACGCTCTGTAGTTCTTGAGAAACCAGGGGGTCTAATAATAGTACACAACTTAAATACATACTTTGCAATCGCAATGATAGGTTGGTCGTAGCTCCGTTGGTATGGCGTTTGCCAGCAGATCCGCGGGCCGGGGTTTGATGCCTGTATGCGCTACATTTGTTTTTCTCATTTTTTGTTTTATAAATATACTTGTAAGTATAATTAATGATCTCATTATCAATTAAAATTTATAATATTGTATATCAATTATAATTTTAAACTATTTAATTTTTTACTTTTAACTAAATAGTTGTATAAAATATCATAAACTGTTATTTTTTTTTAAAGTCACTTTTAAAATGTATTTCCTATATTCTTTAACGATGCAATGATATTGAGCAATTGTGTCAATTCATGATTTTAAAGAAACATCATTTACGCATTGCTTTAACAAAGGAAGTCAATGCGATAATACTATTATTCTGTTTTTAAAGTAACAAGCATAATTATATTAAAAATTAGCATCAGAATTAAATTACAACCGATTTATTTTATATTAAAGATTTTTAAATTTGTAATACGTATGCTTGCGCTTTCAATTATTTTGCTTTCACCTTTATCTACTTTCTGCTTTTATTTTTATTTTATTTGAATATTCTTTTATTTTATCATAACTAGATGGCACCACAACAGATTTTGTCACGATTTTGGAATTTTTATCATTCAATAATAGATCCAATTTATTTTTAAACCTCTTTAAAGGATGAGAAATAATAGTTTAAAAATAAAAAATGATAAATTTAAGTTTGTTAACATTATAATTAATATATGATATTAAAATGTGTAATTGAAATTATTAAATTATAATTACAAGTATATTTATAAAATAAAAAAATAAGAAAAACAAACATAGCGCGTTCGGGTACTGAACCCGGGCCCGCAGATCAGCCAGCGAACGCCGTACCAATTGAGCTACGACCAACCATTCATTGCAGTTGTAATGTAAATATTTAAGTTGTGTACTATTATTAGACCCCCTCCCGGTTTCTCAAGAACTAAGGAGCGTTTGATAAAATCCGTTGAACCTGACACTAAGGGGTCTCTACCCTACAACATATATTAAAATAATCAAAATCTGTGATTAACAAGGTTGGCCCTCTCCTTGTAAGTAAACATTTCAGAAAAGGCATAACACATTCGAAAACCAGATTTCAGTTATTACCGTCCATAGCTGGAAAAGTAGTTTAATTCCTATGTGCAGCCTAGAATTTAATCTAAAGGTTTGTGTATATTCTACATAATATGCTAAAACTTAGTTTAGTAAGAAAATCATTAATAGGTTTAAAATTCATCTTCAGAAATGTTTACCAATATTCGAAAACATACTGGAATTATTTTGTACAGCCCTGTATATTACCAAAGTATTTTTATATGCGCCACATATTAAGCTAAAATTTTATTTGGGCTAAAGCATAGTTAAAACTACTGAAATCACGTAATCAGACTATATCGACTCTAGGAGATCATGTATCCAGTTCTCTGGGTGGCCCTGTATATGATCTCATTTATATTATACAAACATCTTTTAGTATACTAAATATAGTTCATCTTGAAAGTGCATAACTGAATTAAAAGCCGCCTTCAACCCATTCACGCTGATACTCCACGATGCTTATGAATTCTTTTGTGTAGCCTTGTATATGATCTATAGCATTTATACACAGCACATTGGCAAGCAAACATTTTTTTAAACTTAAATACCTATACCATAAATGAAATCGTATTTTCATCAACTATAGCTAATAGACAGTACTGTATCTGAATCTTTTGTGTGTCCCTGTAAATGAACGATACATGCTATGCACGTGCTGCTCTACAACAATTATCCTGTAGTAAGTCTGAGTAATGTTTAATTTCATTATATTTGAAGTAGTGTAGCTGAACTAAAATACGCTGCAAACAGTTTTTCCCCGTAGACCATTACGTAACGGAATTCTTTTGTGTGGCCTTGTAAATGAAATAAAATGCTTTGCACCCCATATTCTACAGAATGCATGTTTTAGTGCACTTCATAAATGCATATCAATTTCATTATGTTTTAAATGGTCTAACAGCATTAAAATGAACTTGAAACGTTTTTTTTCCCATTGACCGTAATGTAACGGAATGTTTTGAACATCCCTGTAAATGAACTATAAGTGCCACATACTGCATTTTCAATAGCAATCCATCTATAGTAAACTTCAATAAAATAGAAAAATTTCAGGTCGATCCAAGTATATTTACGAGAGTTAGAGCTGGGACAGATCGTCAAAGAAACCGAAGTCACAAATACTTTTCAACTATTTTGTTGGAAAATGTTAAAAAGGAACATTTTCAAGCAACTTTTCCAGTATATTAAACAGTTTTCTCAAAATGAAATATCATTTTTTTGACATACCATCAATTTCCAAGTAAACATTTTGATGTTCAACAAACATGTTTAACGGGCAAACAATCTAAATTAACTACATTAACAATAATTTTAGAATTAGCATAATTTTGCTATTCTTGCATGAATAAATTCGGTTACGTAGCTGAAAATTTTTAGTTGACAACTGATAGCATCCCAAAAATTCGTGTGTTCAGGAAACTGATTAGTACACTTTAAAAATTACTTACAAACTCTAAAAGGGTGGGGGCGCATGGGGGAGGTTACAATAAAAGAAGCTTTTGTGAAAAAAGGGCTTTTTTAAATCTCGGGAATCTACGGGCTTTTGAAGATAAAGGAAGGCTGTTCGAAATCGTGGATAACTCAGGAGAAGTTATATTTTCGTAAATTTTTTCTAGATCCAGAAACATTTCTTAAGTACAGAGCAAAAAGAAATGTCGATATTATAAAGGACAAACGTGTCTCTGCGTGACGCTGACGTCATTTTGACGGTGGCAACAGCAGACGATTAAATTTAACTTTTATTAACGTTCACCGCGATTTTTTAAATTCATAAATAACGCACATTTTTTTTTTTTTACACCGTCAAATAGAGGGAAAAATGTTTTTTCAAATGCAATTTGTTTAAAAACCATATTGTAATTTTTTTGAAAACCGTATCGCAATTCACTCAATTTGTATTGTTTTAAAATAATTGTCAAGCATGATTTCCCTTAAACTAACTCTGTCACTTGCAGACAAACAATTACAAAAGTTAAATCTTAAATTAATTTGCTCTTAAATTAATATAAATTAAATAGTTCAGCATTTGTTTCCGGCTTACATTCCATGACGAAATTAAAACTTTGTCAATCTAAAAATAAAATAATAAAATATAAATAAAAGTCAAATTTAATACATGTAATCGAACCACGCTTAAATTACTGAAATTATCAGTATAAAAAAAGCTAGCGATCTTTGGCGATTTCTTCGACTGCTTATTCCTGGCACGAGGCCAATACGAAAGTATCGCTTCTAATTAATTTAAAAATTTTATTGGAATACATAATTACTATTTTTCATGTATAAATGTCTGTTGGTATTGTTATTGGAAAATCTAAAAATATATATATTAAATGTAAAAAATCTATTCGAATTTTCAATTAGAAAAAGATATATGGTTTTCTCCTATATACTATAGCCCGGGAAGCCTGGATTGGAACTGCTTGTAACATTAATGAATAAATTAAGTCACTTACACAGTGTGTCGGTAAAGTAGTGGTGCACTTTTGACCGGCCACAGGAAATCAACGAAACAAGATGGAAATGTGAAATCTTCACCAAATAAAAGAAAAATTCTCCAAGTTTCATACCTGTTCAGTGCAGTTCGATATGGGCTCCATTTGAAACAGATAATCCATTTAAAACGTTATTCACTCTGTTACACCAGACTTATTAACTGTGTGTGTGAAGAACTTGAATTTCGTTTAGATGTCTGTATGGCAACAAATGGAGGCCACATCAAACTGCACGGAACAGGTATGAAACTTGGAGATTTTTTCTTTTATTTGGTGAAGATTTCACATTTCCATCTTGTTTCGTTGATTCCCTGCGACCGATCAAAAGTGCACCGTGACTTTACGGACACACTGTATTTCATTGACGTATGAAGAATACGTTACACTTCCCTTCACAAAATGCAGTTTCATCATACCATATTAAAACACAAATTTGAAAATTTATCCAATGCATAAAAATAAAATATTAACGAAGAATAATGCATTGAAATTTCATTTATGTAACGAATAAATATCGACTTTAGTTAATCTATCAAGATAGGTAGCCTTGCGAACGAATGAAACCTATAAAAGTGTCATTTTATTTCGATAACGGAACAGTTCTAATTGCCTATTTGATTTACGGCATTGCAATTGCTATTTGAGGCAATTAAAACATCCCTAAAGTCTAATAAAAGAAAAGTCATTTAAAGCAGAGAACTAAATTATCAACAAATAAACTTCCATTTTTTTTATTATTATACGTATAGTATTGGCATATTAGTTAATTGATGGTATCGCATTAGACTTTATGAGTAAGAAAAATCGATAATCAAGGCAAAAGTAATATAGAAATCATATATATATATATATATATATATATATATATATACGGACTTCCCTAAGGAAAAATTGAATGCAGACGCATTAACTTAAGTGCTTCCTAATAAAGAATATATGGTGTCAACATAGTATTAGCAAAATTCATCTAAATTGTCAATTGTTATATAATAATACTTTTCGAAATCCAAATCCATCCATTTAATTTGAATATCTCTATTTAAAACGTTTATTTTTAGAAACACATAATTTATTTAACAAAATATTTTACAGTAGTACAAATGTTTTTACATATCCTAATACAATTAGCGCTTTTTAAATGAAATTCGTTCGTGTATTATATTTTTATATAATAAATTAGAAAACATGACATTACAATTTCCGTTTTAATTCATAAAAGGGTTTATTTTTTATTTTATTTTTTATTTTTTTTTTAGGGCGTGATTCATAAAAATAGCCATTGTTGTAAATTTTCTTACAGCCATTAATTTATAACACTCTATGTAAAATACAAGGTGCGTTTAAAAAGCTCGGTGAATGGATGGATATGTCTTAACGCAGGTTAAAAATGCGTCTCTGCGCATGCGCAGCTAGAGGCCAATGGAGAGACGGCACGTAGCAAGAAGCACAAGAAACCAAGGCAGAATAGCCTACTATCGACAGCCGAACGGTGCATGTTTGAAAACTCGCGTCATATTCAAATGGAGCAATGGATAAACATCAAGCGTTACTACAAATTGGGGGAAAATCACCACAAAAACGCATGCAATGTTGGTCCAAGTGTACAGAACAGACGCAGTGAGCAAAAAAGGCGTGTACGACTGGTTTAAGAGTTTTCCGGAGAGAAAGGAAACTGTGGATGACGAACCACGTTCAGGTCGACCCTCAACAAGTGTGACGACAGACAACATTAGAGCGGGTGCAAGCGATGCTATTAAACAAATGCCTACTATCTTTACGATAGATATCGGAGGAATTGGGAATCAGCAAGGACAGTGTTAGCACCATCATTCACCAAAACGTGTGACATCTCTGCTTCGATTGATCCTAAAAGAGGCCTTCGGTGACTCTTTCCAGTAGCTTTATCAACGATATCATAAGTGTATTATGCTCAACGGATGTTAATTTGAAGGTGATTTAAGGTATTCTGTTTCCATGTTTTGTTTTATTTGTTTTAAGCTTCCTTTCACCGAACTTTTTAGATGCACCTTGTAATTATTTGAAGAAATGCATTACTTATTTCACAGAGTATTTTGTAGTAGTACAGCTGTTTTATATTTGCTAGTACTTTTCGCGCTTTTTAAAGAATTATGCTTTTACACTATATTTTCTTTCATAAACCCGGTTGATTCTATTAGCGAGTATACATCATATACGCAATGCAAATTCAGAAATGCAAATAACTGCAAATTCCTTATTTAACTTCAGCACTTTACTCCCAATAAGAGATGTAAAATGCTGAAATTATTTCACATTTTAAATCAAATTTTTTGCAGTATTGCATTGTGACCAAAATGTGAATACTCCGAAACGAAACGAAAACCCAACTCTTATTGGGATCAATGACGTCATGTTACATGAAATGAGTCCTATCCAAGCCACTGTGGCATCACTATATCCTATTTTACGACAAGTTGTAAATGCCTAAAAAAAGTCGGTCACAGGCGATTTCGCAGTGGTGTCAAGAAATGACTATTACGCAAGAGTCATAATTGAGGAATTGAAGAGATTACATTTTGATCGTCGTTATAACTGCAACCCGTGTAAGCAATTGTGATGTCATAGTGACGTCGTCACTTTGACTGAATGTACCATTAGGATTAGAAGTTGTTAAGTGTTTTAATTTATTCACATTTCCTTACTTTTATTTTATTTTATTTTTTTTTTTTTGTCATTTAATAGTTAGAGTTTTTAAAATACACAGATTTCTTTCTGAATGAATTTCATCATTTTATCATGGCAGTTTACTGAAGTAGCTTTTTTTACTTTCTTCTGTCTTTACAAGAAGACAGTATTGGATTCGTGAAAATTTTCGACTTCGAGTTTTCGACGGATTTATACGTTTTAGAAGATCCTCAACACGATCTGGCTGTTTTTAGAAAATGCCTGTCTGTAAGTCTGTCTCTCTATGTTTCTGTCGCTATGTATGTCTGTATGTGACAAACATTTTGTGGGCGCTCTATCTCAACAACTAATGCAGGGAATTCAATCAGATTTCATATTCTGTTACACTTTCACATAAATAGATCCTTTTAAGACTTGAGTGTATACTGCCCATCAGATGTCGCTCTTTGCGTTGGGAATTTTGGATGCAGACATCTAAGAAGGTGGGTGACGAAATTTAATGATTTGTATAAAAATGCGATGCTTATATCTCCTTATTAAATGCACACAATTCAACGAGCCTAAATCTTTGGAATCCTCATCATGGGCATAAGTTGTCATTTAATCCTCCGACTGTCTTGGAAAAGGGCAAAATTGTAATGTTGTTTTCACTGCATTTTGTTTTAAATGCTAAAAAAAAATGATTCTATGAACATTTTATAAAAAAACTTAATAACGAATATGAATGCAGTCCTTGGAAGTATTAATCATTGTTCAATGTATTAAAAATACATTAAATCAATAGAATTATATTACTTTAAATATTGCTTGTATTGCAGTGAAACATGGAGCTTAGTGAACGTATTAACACGGCCCTCTGACAGCCTTGGAAAAGGGCAAAATTGTAATGTTTTTTTCTCTGCATTTTGTTTTAAATGCTAAAAATAGATGATTCTTTCAACATTTTATAAAAAAAGTAATAACGAATATGAATGCAATCCTTGGAAGTATTAATCATTGTTCAATGTATTGAAAATATAATTAATCAATAGAATTATATTACTTTAAAAGTTGCTTGTATTGCAGTAAAACCTGGAGCTCAGTGAACGTATTAACACGGGCTTGTCAGTGAGGGGGTTAAATTGGGAACTGTGATAGCGAATTTTGAAGCATTAACATGTATCAGATAGAAGAAAGTTTTAGAATTGGCACATCCGACTAGTTTTAATTGACGAAATATCAATTTTCTAATTTTTTGCTTCAAATGTATTTAGATATCTGTAATACATAGAAGTAATGTCCGTAATATTGCACCCCTTTTTAAAATTTTATATATTTTTGATATTTTTGAATTTAACTAATAACTTTCACGAGATTTTCGTAGGCGCGTTATTGATTCTTCATACCACATACAATCAGTTCAATAGCTCAAATAATAAAAAAATTAAAAATATAAAACCACAAAATTATCATTTAGGACATTTGGAAAAAAGTTTTCCTAACATCGCATGCCCACCAGTGGCTGAGAGGCTCTGCTCTCAAAGCTGGTAGATGGGAGGTTCTGGGTTCGAACCCAATCGCGCCCGTCGGCCTAATCGTTCGGAGTTTTCCGTGGTTTTATTCGAACCTTGGATTTTCTTGCGTAAATACGGGTTAGGTTCCCTGAGCAAGACTCCCCCACGGAAAGCATCTCCCCTCTTCGGGCCCATATCCCACGTGTAGATAATTGGCCGTCATAAACAACACCACACCACCTAAAATCGCTCCGTATGTATCCCTAATGGTCACACAGGACGATATTAGGGATACTTTTTTGTAGTATTCATAAAAATGGAATATGGAAGGCAAATAAATTTAAATGACATTTTATATTGTTATTATATTTAATAAAGAATTCATTTTTGTCGGATTATAATATTTTACAAAGAAGTCAGGTTAAAAACAGTCATTTGTATATATGAATGGAAATTAGCCTTTTAAACAGAAATCACAAATGTAGGTTTGGTAATCAGTAGCTTCAAAACATTGTTCATGACACCAAATGCGACATTTAATACAAATTATCCATTATACTCCACATCTATCAATTGTGTAAAGCTGGGTTCAGAAAAGACATTCACAATCATTTTTGCTGTCTTCGTCTTCAGTAGACGCTGTTAACGGTTGATCAGGATCTTCGTCTGATTCTGAGGATGTCTCCAATAATGGCTGGCGTTTCATCTTTTTTCTTCATTAAAATAGCTTCTTTCTCAGGTATGATATTTTTTTGGAGGGGGAGGGAGGACAAAAATATTTTTTTGCAACCTTAGTCTTTTTCTTTTTTGTTAGTTTCTTTTTAGTATTTATCTTCACCAGGTTTTACTTTATATGGAGTACTTGTCAGAACCGTTGCTGAGCAACTTCGACGTCCTCATCTGTTTCCTTGAACGTTTTTCTTATTCAGATGTGGTAAAGCACTTATATCCATCGGAAAAACTATGGTGCCATTTGATAATGGCGAGTGCTTACAGGTGGTTCGAGACCACTGGATACAGGATGAGGCTCAGGCTCTTCCTGTCAAATTTAACTTGTTTCAGCTAGACGACTTGTGAGTGATAGACAGACAGAGCCTTCATGGATGTTCTTATTAGTAACAAGTCTCAGCAGAGTCAACCACCGCAAATTTATGGTCTTGGAATATGTGTCTATTCACAGAGAAAATACATTCATAAAAATAATCTTAGAAATTCCTTCATAAATAGAAAAGTTGACATTTAGACCCTTAAATAAAATAGTTTGCGTAATATCGCACAGTGCTGTATTAGGACTACAGTAGGGATGCGATATTAAGAAGAACGAAACATTGCAATACTTCCGACTCTACCGGTGAAACTAAGAATATAAAGAGCCTTACAGCTATATTTAGTTAAACTACATGATTATCTCGTTGTATTTACGTTACAATAATTAAAAACAGCAATTACGTTGAAAATGATTTTTCACTATATGTTGAAGTTGACAAAAACGTTAGGTTTGCACAAAACTTAAAAAAATAATAGAGAAACAACACAAAAATATAACAGAGACAAAACACAACAGCGTATTTAACCAAAACGTTCATACGACCGACGCCTTGCTGCTACACACTAGTTGAGCCAGTTTCGGCCAGGCGTGACATACACATACATACGTGACGTGATCATGATGGGTGCGATAAAAGGCAATGGTGCTATATTAATTAAAGTTAAACAAAGATCCTCTGGTTATAAATTCGTAAAAAGGGCTTTTTAAACTTCATTTATTTCTTTATAAATGTGTCAAAGTTGCAATAGTTAAACTAATTTTTCTCGGTTTGTGTTTTTTAAATATTTAAATAGGATCAAAATACTAAATCTAGATATATTTTTTACTTGACTCCTAAAGGTGCATTTCATAAATATATAAATCTTATTTTCAGTAATATAAATAGTTTATTTTTAAAAAATAAAATGCTATTAAATAATAATTTTAACTGTATTTTTTTACATGCGTCATGACATTTTGTTTATTTTTTAATAAACTAATTAATGCTTTTGAAATTAGATCCTCAGTGTTATAGAACTTGTAAAAAACATGCAAAAAAGGGGTTTCAAAATGTTCAAAACTGTAGAAGTGGGAGTTTAAAAATTTAAGTAAAATTTAAAAAAAAAATATTTTCTCAAATTTTACCACAAGAATTACATTTTTTCTTGATTAAATCATATTCCTTCATAAAATAATTAAATAATATTTCAAATGGTATTATAAAACACCGAAATAATAAAAAAAAAGTTTAAAAGGTAGCAAGTGCGGTAAAACGAAAATTTTATCGTGAGAATTTTTTAAAAATACTATTTGATTTTGCTGAAGAACTCTTCAACTGCTGGCAAATGATTTCTTTCCAATTTAAATTTTTGGGTTACAGAAATTAAAAAAATAGATATTTCGTCTTTAAAGTCGACTTTTCAAAGATAGCAATTAGGATTTTTCTCTTTTGAAAAACTGGAATTCATTCGAAATGAATTTCGTCATTTTCAAACTGCTGCCAATTTAGTAGGATAGGTTTTAATAAAGTTAATATTAAATTAATAATCTAAGCCGTTTCTTTTCAATCCTAGGTGACATTGTGTTCTAATGTACGTCTAGTGTGAGTCATTTATTTCCATTCCACATAGTACTTTTTAGATATAGGAATGAAAAATAAAAAGGTATTTCATTCATGGTTTCTAAAAATTCTGCATTAAAGAAAGAGAACGACGGGATCTTTACTTAAATTATATGATCAATTTCTTTTTTTTTTTTTTTTCAATTAAACTGGACTATAGAATACAAAAATTATAAATGCTTCTGAACCCAAGATGAATTTAATGATTTACGAAGTTAAAAAAATGATTCACTGATAAAAAATTAAACACTGTTAAAACAGTGAAAATTAGTTTACGCGTTTTTCTTTACATACATTAGAATATACTTGTATCGTAAACGAGTGCATGGCATATTCTAATACGAGGGAGTATCAATAAGTTTTTGCCCTCACATTGAAATAATTGAGTAAAATTTATGAAATTGCTACATGTATTAATCCTTTTCTATATAGTCACCGTGCACAGAAACACTTTTCTGCAAACGGTATTTCAAAGAGAGGGGGGTGGATGTATTCCAGGAGGTAGGATAGTAGACCCAAAGGGTGGGGGGGGTCATTTTTCTAACTTTTGCCGACCCTCACATGTAACATATTGTTGGAAACGCCTGTGACCCTTATCCATGCTATGCACCTCCGGAGCCCCTTCACCCAAATTTGCCCGCCGGGAGGCATGAATGATTTCCGCAAAATTTAGAAAAGCGCCCCTGGAGGCCAAATTTGGGGGTAGGGCTCGGGAGATGCATAGCATGAATAAGTGGTCAGAGACTTTTCCATCAATATGTCACATGTGGGGGGAGGGGGGTCGGTAAAAGTTAGAAAAATACCACTCTTTGGATCTTCTATCACGCCTCCTGGAATTCATCTTCCGCCCTCTCTTTGAAATACCGGTTGCAAAAATGTGTTACTGCGCACACTGACTATATAGAAAAGGACTCATGAATGTAGCAATTTCATAAATTTCATTCAATTATTTCTATGTGAGTGTAAAAACTTATTGATGCAACCTCGTATAAATAAGCATGCGTGGGTCATTTTCAGATAAAGGGAAATTTTATGTTCTTGAAAAAAAATTAAATTTTATGAGTATAGGATGAATGTTTTAATTTTATTGTTAATAAATACCGTAAAGAACTGCATTGAGCAGTAATATATACAGGAAAAATAATAATTTGAATTTTTTAAAAAGAAGTTCCAAATGTCATTACCATGACATGTCTCTAATTTAATATTTCAAAATTATAGTTTGAAGTGCAGAGACAAAAGCAGTATAATAAATTTTCATCTATCTGCTTATCATATAATTAGCATTTTAGCTTCAATAGAAAAAATTCACTATCCTTAATTAAATTTTGTCCCTGGAGTTAATTGTCATTACCGTGATACTAAGTGTTTGCTTTCATACCTCACCACTTAGGGCACTTAAAATACTCCTTAACCCTTAAATGCCTGATTTTTCAAAAATCAATTGAAACTATTTTTCGGCTTTCATTTCTTAAATAAATCATGGGTAAAATACTTTAAAAAATCGTATTTTGTTTTAAGTATAGTTTATGGCTAAAATACAGTTTGTTGCCAATCAACAACGCTGGGCTTAAATTGAAAAAATAATTTTCATTGATAAAATTCTATAATATTAAACACACATGAATTTTAAGAGCTACGATAAGGAATTTATTTTACTTGCTCACTGCAGAATAAAATAGGGTATTTCGCAATCTTCCAAAGAAAACAAAAAGCTCATGTAGCAACAATTGAAAAAATAAATCTATCTTTATTCTTAAAGACCACTAGTGCTGTCATCTACATGTTGAAAATTGATTTAATAATATTTTCAGTATGTATTTTATTGGCAAATTTAGGTATTAGAGCTTCAATATTGTTCGAGTATTTTAGAAGACTAAATTGGGTATGTTTCCGAAAGGCAACACGCGGCATTTAAAGGTTCGGTTGCTACATTTTAGGTTAATATATGTCCTTAAAATCACTGGGTGTCCGTCTCTGTTTCATCTTGATCCTTTTATTCGAAAATTAGGAACAATGTGTTTTTATGTGTCATCACCATTGCATATTATTAAAATATAATAATAAAATTAATCACTTTATTCATTGAATTTTAAAGAGATCTGAGACTATGTTTAAAATAAATATACTATAGGACTTCAATCACTGTAATTAGCCCTAAAATGAACTTTACATCCTTTTGAAAACACGGTTATAACCAACAGATCATAAAAATGGAAAATTTGAAGATTTCTTTAATTTTATAGTATTTTTCGATGGAAATTACTATCAACATAGCATGAAAAAAAAGTATGATTTAATAAAAGATATTGAAAAGGTTATTTCAGTAACGGAAAAAAAAAAAATGGAATACCATTAGAAAATTAATTGATTCCACGGTATCTATTCCATAACTATTGAAACATAAAGAAAATAACAGACATCAATATGAAGTTTTAATAATCTTGAAAAATAGTATTTTCAAAGGTGAAACAGTTTTTCATGTAGATTAGAGTAAAAACTTTTCTTGTAAATTAAATGCACATCTCCAATCTTTTGATTTTCGCGATTCTCGAAAGCAAATAACATTACATACAGGAATGAATTATTATTAAACTATTGACAATTATATAAAACAAAGGTTTTGCATTATTTTAAACAGCTTACGTTAGGATCCATGCAGTATATGGGATCATTTAAAGGCACGTTTTAATCATATTGTTATGTTAAATCCCCAATTTAAAAATATTCGCTTCATGAGTGATTCACCAACAAACCAATATCGGAATAATTTTTTTTTTTTACCTTTTTCACCAAAGAAATTGCAAAGTAATTCCCAGAATTAAAATCAGCAATTTGGAACTAAATTGAACTATTATATCATAAAACGTTTTAAATAAAAGTACACAGAAATATATTTTATCCAGTTTCATCAAATTTAGTTTATATTGACAATACCGCATACTGCTACCTTTATTGATAGTTTGCTTAAAAAAATATAACACATTTTCAAACTTTTCTAAACATATTTTGATGTAGGAGAGACTGGGGAGGCTTGACCTTCAGTTTTCATATTTAAAAGAATTTCAGAGATTTTTCAATAGGTGGCAACCAAAGCCACTGAAATGCTCAAACAATAGCCCTTGTTTCATGAAGATAATTGAAACAGGTGTGAAAAAATCAATTGTGAAGAGTTTTCACCCTAGAAAGTGTTTTTTAGAAATATCTCAGATAAAATATGTCATAGAAATTTAAGTATGTACGTTTTAAGTAATGCAGAAATATTGAGCTTTCATTCCAGGCATTAACATTGTACAGTAAATTAGGCTAACCATAACCATGTGCTATACTTTAAAAAGTGGCTATGTGGGGAGGCTTGACCCAATCAATGTGGGGAGGGTTGACCAGATGGTCAAAGCTTTTCAATAAAGTGTCTTTGGAAATCTTTTTATTACACACTGTTCATAATGAAGGGTTAATGGTTATATTTTTAAAATAATGTAAATTTATTCTGTAAAGCTACAGTAAAATGGGGAAATTATAGAAAGGAAAATGTTTGAAACTGGTTAAATGAAGATAAGGAAAATGTTTAAAACTAATTAAATGTAGATGAGAAAAATTGTTATAAGAGGTAAGAAAACATTTAATGAAATATAAATTGGAAAGTTGATAGGAACTTTTATTGCATTTAAATAGTACCCACAGTAAGTAAATAGAAAGAATGGAAAAGACTAAAAAGGATGAAAGCATCAGCCTCAAGAAATGTTAGACATTCATTCCTCTGCAGAAGAACATAACATTGATCAAAACACTTTAGGAATGTATGTAGAAAAATATCATCAAGATGAACACAATTAGATGAAGCCAAACTATATGGCAACTAGTGTTGCCAGGTCGAGTGTAAAAAAAGTAGGTTTTTAAAACGAAATTTTTCACCTGTGGCTTGAATTCTGTGTAAGCAGGTTTGTTTACACATCACATTTTCCGAAATATTTTTTTAAATAATTAAACCTTGTAGCATAAAGTTATTCTGCCTTTTTTTAAAACTGATTTTATTTTCCTTAACAAATATTTCAATGTAAAATAAAGTCGGTCAAGCCTCCCATATATGGGGAGTCTTGACCCATTATTTTCTCATGTTTACATTCAATCATTTTTCAAATTTCTTATGCAGTACTCTTATGTTGCAATTTTATTTTGATACCTGATTCTATAACGAATAAAATTATATATGAAACATTATTTTAGTTCAATATTAAAAAATAAATAAATAATAATTTTGTAAAATATGAGTTAACGCTTCCCAGTTCCCCTTAAATGGAATATTAACATCGGGGCAAGATAACTGAACACATCAGACACAAACACCGGTCTTTTCCCAAAACATTTTGCTAATTCACTTCCAAATTTTCTAATAGAATATAACAGTTATGATACAATTGCAGAAAGCCTTTATCCCAACTTTTACAATGTTGAATTTGAAATAGCTTTCTTCTTTTGGAAAACAGAAGCTAACAATATTAACATCCAAGTCAATCATTTTATACTGCCCCGGTTCAAGCTTTTTCTATAAATATTATCTCGCTCAATTTTAAACATTACATTTTTAATCTACATTTCAAAATTGCCACAGAAATACAAAACAATTTGATGATGTAAAAAAGCAGAAATACAAAAACATCATTCACTGCATTTTGCAAAATACCTAATTATGATGAAACTTCAATAATGCTTAGACTTTTCAGCATCCTATGAAATAAATAATAGCCAAACAAAAAACAGTTCTAATTACTGTAAATATTCTTCTTTAGAAAAGTATAATGATTGTCTGCTTGTTCAGTAGTTAGAACGTTGGTTGCACATCAGGAGTTGTCAAGTTCGAATCCAAGATAAAGCTCTGATCTTTGTAATTTGTCTTATTCCAATTTAAACAGAAAAAAACTGTTTGAGTATTCATTATTTGCAAAGGATAATTGTAACCACTTTATTGTTCAAAATTTTATCAGTTCGTTTAATTTGCCATTTAACCATATCATGGTTCAAAATTTTACCAGTTTATGGTTCAAATGGAGCACTAAATATAGGACCAAGGTTTCACCATCATGTGGAGGCAACTTTTTTGGCACAAATTTTGTTGAAATGATGAACAAAATTTTTAATTGTCTAGCTTAAATGCAGTTTTGATGACCTTTTTCAAGAAAAATGTCGATAAAAGCAATCGCATTTCCAAAATACACCAAAACTTGATCTGATCGAAAGAATGCCCTTTTTGTATTTTTGGTTCCGATAGTTTACGTGTAACATTCTGAAATAATTAATCAACCTTTAGAAAGCATTTTTTGTTCATACCAATCAAAATGTACTCTTAAAGCTATGAGAACAAGCCAAAATTATTTAAAATTTTGGCTGATCTATTGACTTTATTACTATTATTCATTTTCACATAACCAATAACATACAAATGGTTTCGGGGTAGAAACGATGATAGGCCACTTTTTGTTAAATTTGATATGCTTTGATTTGATTTGATTTACATCTCTTAACAAGAAAAGCATGCTAGTGTTTGAAATCCTAGGGCCAAGAAATATAAAGAGGCAAGAATGATGGAAGTCCTTTGAAAAAACACAGTTCATGATCGATATAAATGAAGAAGCTGGTAGTAGGCACTTGTAAACGAAATGACGATGAGTTACTATCACTTAACTATCAGCGACTGTCATCGTTTCCCTCTGATTTTACATATAATAATCCGAATTTACACGCTAGATATATTTCGTTAATATATTAAACATATAATATTCATTAATAAAAATAGTGAACATTTTATAACAAAACATCTAGAAACATTAGAGTAGAATAACATTATTACTGAATAACGAATTGCGTAAAAATGATCTCCACGTCTCTCTGTTTCCAGTTTAGTATTCTAGAACAATCAAAGACAGTTCTCATCTTTCCCAGGAGTGAATAAGGAAATTATCCTTCAACATTTTCAAGATTTATCTTCATATCCATTGTTCTGACTTTCCAGCCACCACCAGCTGAAGCTGTTAAAGAATCAACAACCAACATTAAACAAATGACGGTCCAACATTAAGCACTTTCTGTGATAAACTTAGAACAGATTATATTTATTTTCTGCAATTATTTTCCCTGAAAATGGTAACTCAGGGAAAGTAGTAGACAGTTATTTAACTAAAGAATGATTTGAATAATTAGGGAATTAACTTATCTTCAACAAAATCTGTAGGGATGCAATGCATTACATTTCTTCAACGAAATGGACATTAAATTTTAGCCCATTACATTTTCACATTCTAAATTTCTTTGTATTTCATCTAAAAACAATAATTAATATTGCTTGGTTGCCCTCAACAATAACAAGGTTTTTTTCATAACGTTACCCTAATAGCAAAACAGTATTGGTTATATTGAGCTCCAATATTACAGCAATGGAAATATTCGCAATGAAATACAAATACTAGTTAAATATTGGTTTTACAGAAGAAATATATCCAATGAAGTGCCATTATTATAAAAATATTCTCTTTATATTGAAAATATTTGCAATGAAACGCTAATGTTGTAGAAGTATTAATTTTATATAGAAAATGTTTGTAACTAAATATTCAGATGCTTCTTTTCAATTTTGATGGGATATTTCACGGCAATATTGGCAGTACTGGCCAAAGATATATCAAATACAAGCTATAATGCCTTAGTGTTGTTTTGCTCTTATAATAGTTGAGGTATATGCATATACAAAAGTACTAAATATCTAGCTGAGTAATTTATTAGGTAAAAATTTATTTTTCTTATATTTAGACTTAACTTCTTGATTAAATTTTGATTTGAATTTTGTTTGGTTTTTCATAATAGCTTTGAGTTACTTCAACACAAATGGAGTTTTTAGTATTTTACTTAATTATAATAATAATAATCTACTTATATACACTCATGTCCAAAATTATCAAAATCACAGATTTCTCAAAAACTGTGAACTATAATTTTATGAATTTCTTTGGAATCATAAATAACATCATAAAACACAAATACAAGTTTAAAATTTACGATAACTGCATTTTATATAAAGCTGTTGCAAGAAACATTAAAAAAGTTCAATAATATGTGACAAGCAGTGTTTAGAAAAAAAAGAATAACTGTAAAGATAAATTTGGACATGAGTGTATATATCAAATACAAACAGAAATTTCATTCTGGCTGCTTATAACTCGAGTTCTGCTGAGTAGATTTTGATGGAACTTGCACTGTCAGACAGGTAATGTTTCAGGGAAGGTTTTAATATGTAATATATCGTTCTACGTAGATTAGTTATAGAATTATGATTTAAAGTTCTGTTATTTTGGACAAAAAGATTACCATTGACTATTTTTTGGTGACGATTATCATTGTTAAAAGAATTGAAACGGCTATACTCCTCGAAAAATAAAAGAAAAAACTGATACTAACTTTATTTAAAATCAAAACAGGAAAACAGTTTTGACGAGTGATAATGTTAAAAAACGAAAATATTTAATATAAACATGTAAGAGTGTTTATACATGAAGTACATGTTTTTCGGCAATGCTTAAAAAAAATATTCAATGTTAAATATCGTAGTTTAAACAATATTTGGCTATTTATTTTTTGCGTCAGGTTAAAAAAAAAATGCATCTGAAAATTTGATAAAATAATATCAAGGAAAGTCTCCATAAGCGTATACTCAGAAATATTTGAAAAAATTATAGAATATTCTTCTCATGAGGATATATATGTTTATAAAGAAAAATTTCGCGGAACCTCGATTTAGCGTTCGTAAAACAATGAAGAAAATTTCACCTTTTTTTGGCGTTTAACGCTGCTGGGCGGCACAATAAAATTTTGAATAATACGAGGGTGAGTCCGAAAATAAGTTTCCCCCTCTAGTTTTCTCCAGGAAATCGAACAGCAATGTGATAAACAAGACAGCGGTTGAACGCGAAAGACACCCGGACAAAATTGGTTTCGTTCGACTGCGATCCAGCGAATGGCGCTGTCGCAGTGCCCCTGCAAAGCGGAGACAAGCCTCTCATTCTGGTCCCGGTAGATACGGAGAGAAGGTGCGTTTTGAATTCGTGGTCAAAGGAGTAAATGAGAGCGGTTGTCCGCCATGAAAGGGCACATGGACTATCGAGAGCAGAAATCCATAACCACCTCGTGGAAGTCTATGGGCCAGATGTGATGTCGAAACAGATGGTGCCGCCAATTTAGTGAGTGGCGTCAGCAAGTGTTGGGCAGACCGAGACCTAGACGGACGTGCAGGGCCACAACAGACGAAAATGTCAGGATTGTGGATGTCATCTCGGCTGAAGGACGCACAAGCCGTTCAACGCTTCTTCCGTATGCAGAGGCCTATTTTTTTCCTGGAGGACTTTTTGAAGCTTATAAAGCAATATAAAAAATGTCTCAACTTACTTGGTACTTATGTGGAAAAATAAAGTTACGTCTTAACTTTAATGCCTCATTATATTTTTTGTCTTTCATACAAATCTCTGTCCACAGTCGCTAGGGGAAATTTATTTTCGGACTCACCCTCGTACTTTTTTATGATAAATACTCTTTAAGGAAAAACTTTTTCTACTCTTCATACGGAGTTAGTTTAAGTAAATTTAACTTAAATAAATACATTTTTATAACTGCAGTTTTGTTATGTACCTAAATATGTGTTTATATTAAAATTTAACTATCGTAACTATACAGTTTAGAACAAAATTTAAATTGATTAAAATTGTTAACTCAAAGTTATCCCTTTCAGGGCAGAAAAATTCTGTTCGTAAAATGATGAAATAATTGATTGACACCAGAATTTACAAACGAATTTTTCAGAAAATAAAAACCTGCTTTTCTACACTTTCCTTATAAAAGCCAATTTTTATTAAAATGTTCTTGGTTCTGTTTTCCAGTTCTGGAATTAAAATTAGGTGGTCACGCCGTGTGACCACCACCCTTTAAAGGGTTAATGTCCGATTCTGAACATTGGTAATTTGACTTCGATATTGTTAATGCCAGAAATAATAAGAGAAAAGTATTGTTGCCATAGAAACAACGACTTAATATCAAAATGTTTAATGATAGCATTCTTAATCAGGCAAATACTTTTAAAATAAACTTTAAAATTATCCAGCCGGTGAAACCGTGTAAAATTAAATAACTACTATAACACGCAATTCGTATACATTATATAAGCTTACAGAAAAAAATAATAAACTAATACTTCGTTTAAGTTTAAATTCATTGTGTATTAGGCATCTAAACACTTATTTAACAAGCAATTTCCAAATTAATTTAAATCTCTTGCATTTGGCGCGGAAACGTGTGGTTCGCCAAATAACGTGGAACGTTCGTCTTTTCGTGCCAAATACTCGAAAATATTTTATTTTTTTTACGGATTCTGCCGCTAAATTTGACTGATGTTTTATTGCATACATGAGTAGTTTTATTAGCATTTTTGTTTTCAAAATATTTTGAATATGCGCCTTGACTCGCCTTGAGAAGAACGTCCTTGTGAGTAACAATTTTATTTTTGATTCGTTCCTTTTTTATTTTATTTTTATTCTATCTAACTCCTCCATCATGTGACTTGTAGAAAAAACTAGCAGATATAATTATAAAAATGATGGTACTTATGATTTACATGTTATTTGTTTATTTATGATTTTGAGTTTAATTTTGTCACCAAATAATTTTATTTTAAGCCAAAAAGACCTAATTGTGACGTAGCTCCGATCGATGCTCACAATAATGGTGATTTTTCAGGTGTACGACCTCATTTTTGGAGTATTTTTTTATATTCAATTGTAAATTATATAAATAGCAGTTAAAATTATAAAAGTTGAGTCAATTATTTAAATTTTAGTGTGAATGTCTGCAACACACACACACATTGTAAAATAATTTAATTTCAGACATTTAAAAAAGAATTTCACTATACTTTACTATGGGAACATGCCGGTTTGTTTTCCCGAAATTTGTGACTTTTATAATCTCGAACTCAGATCAGCAAATATTGTCCATTCTTAAAAAAAAAAAAAAAAAAAAAAAAAAAAAAAAAAAAAAAAAAAGCGTCGATTTCTCTAATAGAAACGTTCATTGCTTCAAATGTTAAGTACTAAAGATTATTCTTAAGAAAAATTATACAATTATGCTTTATTACTATCACAAAAGAAAACATTTTGCAATAAAAATTACTTGCTGAAATAAATTTTCGATATTCTTTTTCATTCGTCATTTCTTTTTAGTTTTTTTCGTATCTTCCCTTCTTTTAGAAATATTATTAAAAGATATTGAATGAATCTCCTATAATAATCAGCCACCCTCCAATTTGCGTATTTACTATATTGTTGGAAGATTCGTTTATATTTGAAAGGAACTCTGGATGGTGAATCCGATTTCATAAGATTACACGAAATTTGTACTTTGCGATTAGTAAATTTATTGTTTTTCATTTTGAAGGAAATGATTTACTATGATATATTATTCATCTGCAGTCATTTTACTATCGCTAAAAAAGCACTACTTTTAATATATAAAAAAAACTTTGAAGTGTCAATGGTGGCCAATGGAACAATATTTCTTAATTTATCATTTTAGCCTATATAAAGAAAGTACCTGAAATTCAGATAAAATTTTGATCATTATAAAACAATTTCGGCTGATACACAGCCTTACCGCTAAACGTAGTGACACATTGACATTTTCAGGTTTATTTAGGCAACAGACTAAAAAATAATGTAATCTTGAAAATAACAAGTATATTTATCTCTCCGTCTTATTATACTGATTAGAGAAATACGAAAAAACTTCGGTTCACCAAAAAGATTATTACTGAAAATTTTTCATTAGCTAACTTTATCTATCATTCTCAAAGAGTTTTTATAGTGAAAGATCTATAATTCAGTCAACAGCAATTTGACATTATTTAATGGAATGTTATTTGGCGACTAATTAACACTGCTTTGTAGTTAACACTGATACATTTATAACCATATCGTTGCAAAAACTTCCAATATTTGACGTCAAACTTGGCTGTGGGCACACTTACGGAAGTTTGGGAAGGTTTTATTGGATGAAAACTAGACGTTTATTTTTCTATCAGAATCAGTTATCGAGATTTTTTCTAGGTTTATAGTTACACGATTGCAACTGGTATATAAAAAGAAACAGCAGTAAAAATGACATAATTTTATTCAAACAATTCAGCTTTAAAAATCCCCTTTTATATGATTCGCAGTTCTTTTAAATATGAAAGTTAAGCACTGTTTTGACTGCATTTACTCTGATGGAATCCGAAGATAGTAGACTTGCCAGAAGAAGACGTATATTACGAAATATAATGTAACGTAGAGAGAGATAGTATTTAAGCGACCAGAACCACACATATCACCAAGCTGAGAAGCTCGGAGTACAAGACCTAACAAACGAAAATGAATAACCAGAACATTATTTAAGTTAATAGTCAATCTGTGGAATCATCGTAATTCTCCCTTTTTTAGTAGTGTGGTAATTAGAGAAATGTTTTATTTATGATGATCATAATGGCCGTATTTCCCTTCCAATCTCTACCATAATGATCTACTATAAAAGTGTTGCTTCTGAATAGCCCGAATTTTGCCTAACGCATACGATAATATAATAGCGTTCGTAACGTATTCAGGAAATACGGAAGAACTTTCCAGGTGAAAGTCCATATTAATTTAAAATACAGGGTCGAATTCATCATTTCGTTTGATTCAAGGTTTATTTGCAAAATGGACTACCGCACCGGGCGCAGCCTGCTAGCTCATAAATGAATTATTATTTTCAATTAAAGCTTTTTTAATAATTTTTCTTTCGAGCTCTATTTTTATTATTTTTATTCTATTTATTAAAAATTCCGAACTTTGTTGAACCGAGCTTCATAAAATATATGAAGTTACAAGAAGAACAAGAAAGGGGGATACATCCGGGAGGTTTAAACCTCTGTCAGAGCTAAAAACGGATATGATTATTACCACTGATATGAATCCTTATTTAATGAAATTAGCCGTTTTTATGAATAAAAATTTTTCAGACCCAAAATCAGTGTTAAAATTTTTACCTTGATCGGAATCCATTGGTTTGTTGAGTCAAGTTCAATTCAACAAAAGTTATTCGTTAAATAATGGTTATTGCATTTAAAGGCGGGGAAAACGCATAGTATCACATGTATATGAAAGAATGCTAAAAATCTATTGGAGTAAAAAATGTAGTGAAAATTGCTCACTTGCTTTGAAAAAGCTATGTATGCACTATCCCGAATAAGCCGTAGACTATACGAATAGTCATTTGATGTCACACTGACGCCTTGAGATACAGTGTTGTATCCAGACATATTTCTCACGAAGCGATTTTTTTAGACCCGCGGCAGACATTTACAAGTTCCGGAGCAGATATTTGCAAGTTCTGGGAGGAAGGGGAAGGGTCCGAAAGTGCAAACTTTCAAAGCATTAATAAATAGAAAATTTAAAAGCTTCCGGAGGGGATACTTTGAGGCTCCGGACAGCATCGGCTCTCTTGCCCAGACCCTTAATTCATGGCTGACTGTAGTGTACAGTGAGAAGTTCAATAGCATTTTTTCTTCTTTTTCAAAATGAGAGAAGACCATCGAACTCCACGAAAAAGGTGTGTTATACAACCCCTCTCAACTTAAACACAGTCTTTTTCTTTTCTGTTTTCTGCTATCTCTAAGACCAGGCCGCTTTTGGAAATAAAAATATTGAAAAGGAAGGACATATTTTCGTCTCCTAAAACTTCTTTAAAGCATTCATTGAATCCAAGTATGTTTTGAAAATATTTGATTGTTATACAGGATGTCCTTTCTTATAGATGCCAAAACCTAATTCCTAAACCGATAGTTTTAAAGGTATTAGTGCCAATGAAACAAAATGATTTAAATGCTGTTCTCCATTATATAAAAATCCAATTACGGTAAAACAATTATTGTTTTAAAAAATAATTTTTGTGCGGTTCCTGAGTCCTACAAGTTGTATTTAGAAAGACTGCCTCCATGCTCTATCAAATCAAACATTAAACGTTCTGTTTTTCTATGACCAAAACTTCTCGAATTAGGTTACTTTGTATTTCATGAACTGTTCGAATTTAAAAATGGAAAACACGTTTTTGGAAGTGCACAGCAATTCTCTCAGTGACATCGTACGTAACTTACACGAGTAGTAATTATTTCATCTGAGCGAAAATGTGTCCGGGCCGGGACTTGGAACCCATGGCTTTATTTGGCAATGTTCTTCCAATTGCGCTATCGGGACGGCATCCCAGCCAACACAATATTCTCTCACAACAACCATTTGGTAATGACATCTGACCTGTTACTTGAAACAGCTCGACAAAATAAACCGCAAGTAAAGGAACTCCAATAAACTATACATGAGTAATTACAATTTGATTATTTTTAATACAATCAACAAATTGGTAAATAATTCATACGAGTAGTAGTTTTTGCACCTGAGATAGAGTGTGTCGTCCAGATAACTCAATTGGAAGAGACTTGGAAGTTGAAACCAAAGGATCTGGGTTTGAGTGCCGGTCTGGACACATTTTCGCTCAGATTCAAAAATTACTGCTCGTACGAAATATTTACCAATTAGTTCATTATGCTGAAAATAATTAAGGAGTAATTACTCATCCGTAGTGTATTGGAATTTATTTTCCTGTGGTTTATTCGGTCAAGCTGTTTCAAATAACAGATTTGATCTCATTACCAAACGATTGTGCTGAGTGAATATTGTGTTCGCTTGTATGTCGTCCAGATACCTCAACTGAACAAGCATTGACAATTGAAGCCAAAGATTCTTGGTTCGAGATAGTTTTATGTTATTTCATTGGTGCATTTCATGTTTTGTAATTCTAATATTCAACTGCTTTATAAATTAATCATTCCTAACATAGCTAGTGATTCTAACATACGGAGAGAAGAAGAGTTATGATTTAATTCAACGTGGTCCAATTTCGGCCGTTTAGAGCCACTTAATTCTTACAGAAAAGTTGTTCTCATTTAATTGTAAAAGTTGTACGATAGCAATGAAATTAGTGTTCTAAACGTGCCAAAGTTAATCCATAACGATTTAATTTATTAAAAGAAACGATTTGATTAACCAGTGATTCGAGTAGACGGCGATTAAAGGAATAATAGCTCAACCCCTCCCCTCCCCCACCCTAGATCCTAATTCTATCTTCGTCAATGCCTGAACTTCATTTTCCATTCTTTTAAAGGCGGAATAATATGAGCATCAAAAATGTTATTACAGTTTGAAAACTATTTTTATTTCTTAAACTTCAATCCAAAGCTCAAAGAGAAATTTCTCTGTCAGATATAATTTCTAAATCTTATAAAGTATTATTTTAAAACATAAAGTTGATAAAGTCACCGAGGTTCGTTTTCCAAAAAATGTAACAGAAATTTTTTTAACACTTTCCAACATAGTTGAAAAAGGTTTATGACTTCAGTTTTTCGTAATGGTCTATGGGGAAAGACTGTTTGCAGCGTATTTTAATTATTTTACACTATATTAAACATAATTAAATGTATAAACACTGAGATTCACTACAAGATGCTTGCCACAGAATAAGATGTACATTTGTCGCTATGTATAAATTTAACATTAGTTTTATGCTTTTTTCTTTTGTGATTTTATTTTTTGTAATTCTAATATTCAATTTCTTTATAAATTAATCATGTCTAACATAGCTGGTGATTCTAACATACGGAGAGAAGAAGAATTGTTTTAATTCAACATGGTTCAACTGCATTGAATCGTTTTTTTTTTGTTTTGTTTTTTTTTTACATTTTTCGTTTATTTACAGGGACACATAAAAGATTTCGGTTACAGTATTGTCTATTAGCGATAATTGCTGAAGTACGTTTTCAGTAACCGTATGCGTTTTTAAGTTTAATTGAATTTTTGCATACTACATGGTGTGTATAAATTCTATAGATCATATAACAGGACTTCACAAAGGATTTCACAAGCATTACTGTGTGCAATACTTATAAAGTTAAGCATTTTCCATCATAAATATATTTAGTATGCTAAGAGATTTTTATAAAATATAAATAAATCCATATACATTTCTACGAAAAGGATACATTGCAGCCTATAAAGAATGACTTCTGGAAGTGTAATTTTAGTAGTTTTATGCTATTTTTGCCTGAATAAACATTTAGCTTAATATTAGCGTGTATAAAAATTTGAATATAATATACAGGGCTGTACAAAAGAATTCGACTACATTTCCCTCTATTTGCAAAAAATGCTGGAAGTCAATTTTTAACTGTGTTATGCGTTTCCTAACGAAACTAAATTTTAACGTACTATATATAATAGGGGAGATTCGGGAGGGTTGAACCATTTTTTTACAAAATGGTTTTTAATTTTTTTAAATATTGAATCTGGAATAAAGTTTCATATATCATTTTATTCATTATAGAATCAGTTATCAAAATAACATTGCGACATAAGTGTACTATATAAAAACTTTAAAAATTATTGATTTTAAACATGAGAAAATAATGGGTCAATGCTCCTCACATATGGGAGGCTTGAACCACTTTATTATTTTATATTGAAAAAATTGCTAAGGGAAATAAAATCAGTTTTTAAAAAGGCAGAATAACTTGATGCTACATGGTTTATTTATTATTAAAAAATATTTGGGAAAATGTAATGTGTAAACAAACCAGCTTAGACGGAATTCAAGGCACAGGAGAAAATTATTTTTTAAACACCCACTTTTTTTACACTCGACCCGGCAAAAATAGTTGCTATATAGTTTGGGTTCATCTCATTCTGTTTATCTTTGTAAAATTTGTCTACTTGCATTCCTAATGTGTTTTGAACAATGTTAAGTTCTTTTGAAGTGACAAAACAGCATTTCTTAAGACTGCTCTTTCATCCTTTCTGGTCTTTTCCATTCTTTCTATTAACCTACGATGCGTACTATTTAAATGAAATAAAAGTTTCTATCTACTTTCCAATTTATATTTCATAAAAAAATTTCTTGCTTCTTTAGAAATTCTTCCTTTAATCAATTTTAAGCATTACCTTTCTATCACCCCATTTTACTGTAGCTTTACAGAATAAATTTACATATTTTATAAATATAACCATTAACTCTTCATTATGTGCAGTTTGTAAAAAAAAAAAAAATCCAAAAACTCTTAATTAAGAAGCTTTGACCATCTGGTCAACCCTCCCCATATTGACTGGGTCAAGCCTCTCCACATAGCCACTTTTTGAAGTATAAAACATGGCCTAATTTACTTAGGCTTATTATTAGCTACTTAGGCTAATTATTAGCTTAGCCTAATTTACTCTACAATTTTTATGCATGGAATGAAAGCTCACTATTTCTGCATTACTTAAAACCTACTTACTTAGATTTCTGTGATGTATTTTATCTGAGATGATCTTACAAAATATTTCTAAAAAAATACACTTTTTAAGCTGAAAACACTTCACAGTTGATTTTTCCACACCTGTTGAAATTATCTTCATGAAACAAAGACTATTGCTTGAGCCTTTCAGTAGCTTTGGTTGCCATCTATTGGCAAAACTCTGAAATTCTTTTAAATATGAAAACTTCAGGGTCTGTCAAGCCTCCCCTATGGTCAACCCCCTCCAGTCTCTCCTATACACAAATCTATAGATACTGATCTGTACAAAACAATTGGAGTACATTTCCAACTATGGAGTATAATATCTGAAATCTGATTTTCAAATGTGTTATGTGTTTTCATAATTCTTTACTTATAGACCAGGAGCCGGCAGCACAAACAGTCACCTCATCGAGTTCAGAAATAAAGTTCTAGAATTAGTTAAATCTTGATTCGCATATTAAAACGCAACCGGTCTGCCAAGTCATATCTTGGTGGAAAACACCTGAAAACCCGATTTTAGCGGCTGGCTCGTTAACATTGGGTTTTCCTGCATTATAAGGTACACTGTTAAAAATATGCAGCAATTGCTGCATACTCACTCCACCACTTTTATAGAATGTTTCTGTTCTGACCAATGAGAATGCCCCATAATATAGTCAAGTTAATATAGTCAAGTCCTATAATAGCGATGGAGTGACGATGCAGCAAATGCCCCAGATTTTTACCAGTGTATGAAAACATGGAGGATTGGGAGCAGAAAAACACAATGGTAAACCTACGAGTCAGCCGCTAAAATAGGGTTTTTAGGGGTTTTCCACCAAGATATGATTTTGCAGACCGAATGCGTTTTAATATGGGAATCAAGGTTTAACTAATCCTAGAATTTCATCCGTGAACTCGATGAGGTGATTGTCTGTACTGCAGGCTCCCGGTCTATTAGATATATTCTATCACCTTATTAAACGGAGAAGTTTCGTTAAAGTTTACTGCAAGAGATGGAAAGTGTATCTTAATCTATGCTTGATGGATGATTTTTCTGTCCTGTACTTAAATTAATTTGAATATGCTGTTGCAAAACGTATAGTAGTCCGTTCCATTAATATATGATTATTTAGTAAAAAAAATTCTATACACAAGACTCGGAGCGGTCACTTATTTTCCACAACTAATTTTATAAAAATATTTTTATGGCATATTACTACAACAATTGCAATGAACAGCTTACCACGAAGGTGATTCCCGCGGCATTACCAAGATAAATCTAAAACGAAAATTTTCGTAACAAAATAGTGGTGGTAAAAATTTTGATTTCGTCTCTATAAAAAGAGATCGCTCCGAGGCCTGTATACACTGCTTGAACGCAAGCAATTAAAAAAAGTAATTAAGGTTCTTCATTTAAACAACTTCCAGCATAGTTGAATGCGTTAAAACTTTGTAGTTGAATGTCTTACAACTTCGGTTTGTCTGGCCGTCTGTCTATCTGCCTGGACGTCTGTCCGTGCTCATAAATATACTCGGATTTCCATGTAAATGATATATGTTACTGAAATTTCCATGATTGATATTGAAAATAATTTGTGTAGCATTTATAGATAGTTTACAGAAACACACAAAAGATACCGTTGCATTACCGTCGATATTGAAAATAATGTGTGCATTATTTATAATTAGTTTACAGAGACACACAAAAAATACCGTTACATTACGGTGTATAGGAAAAATCTCTTTCGGAACGTTTTAATGATGTTCTGATACTTGAAACATAACGAAATTGATGTGCAACACTGAGGTGGATGGCGATATGCTTTCTATAGAGTATAGAATAAGCAGCATTTATTATTGTGTACACAGGGGCACAAAAATAATTATAATACATTAGTACCTATGGGTAAAAATCACTTTCAGTGTATTTTAATGATGTTACACTACTTTAAATGTAATGAAATTAATATACATTACTGAGGTGCATTGGAACATGTTCTACTGATTATTGAGTGCGTAGAATTCATGATTTATTTGCAGAGACACTCAAAAGAATTTGGTTACTGGACTGAGTTACCGAACTAATTAAGGTAAAGTACCCAGTAGTTGACACCTTAAGGAATTTTTCGGCGTTCGTCGCCTTTGGTTCGTGCAGTTTTCAATTAAGGGAAACAGTTTGATCATTACTAGGGGGTTTGAACATTTTCCCTCAAAATCATAACGTTTAATGTCCCGAAATGAATACATTTTGTAAAAATTACTAGGGGATATGAAAACATGATTTTTGTCCAGAAGTTGACACCATCGTGAACGTGAGAGTTTAGTATTTGACACCTTCGTGAACTAGTAATTGACACTGACTGCGGCGGGGCCTAAATTAATAATAATAAATACTCTTTATTATTATATTACTATATTAATTGCCCCGTATGAAGACAATGATAAGAACCATTAATTAGCAAAATTTTTTAAAGAAATCAGAAGTTTTAATGAAAGATCAGAAGTTTAATCAGAAGTTTTAATGAAAATAAAAAAAGTCCCATAGATCTGAAATTATAACATAAAACCACTTAATTAATCTCAAATAACAAAAATGAAAGATCGAGTGCAAAATCAAGTACTAACGGCCGATATTTTACCTTTTCATTGGGGTTTTTCCCTCAACTTTGTATTTCAGAGTTATTCTAGGCACGTTAAATTTTTTAGCCGCTGTTTTGTATCCAGCTTTGTTAACTTTAACGTATTCTACGGCAGCTCTCATGCTCTCTTCCGTGTAATTCCTAAAATTTCCCTTCGTAGGTGGCATCTAAAAAAATAAATAATTAATTTTAGTAGTTGACACTCCCTAATTTCAATAATTGACACCCTGTGTCATCTATTGGTTTAAATGCATTTTTAGTTTTTCAAAGGTCAGTCATGAATTTATCTGGTAGATTGCAGCTTATTTTCATTGCACTGAATTAGATTAACAAAACCCCAACATGAGCGAGTAGTTGACACTGGGTGTCAACTTTTGAAAATCTGTTTCTTTTCATATTCAATAGTTGACACCCACACTCACTCCCGCTATTTTGCACAAAATGCATCAATTTTATTCCAATACAATTCTTGGACATCGAAACAATCAATATCAATCAAAACATAACCAGAAATTAAGATAAATTACGGGTTTTAATACTTACTGTAACGAGCGATCCTTATCACTTTTCTTAAGATAAATTCGAAAAATTCAACTTTGCACACATGCTTCTTTGTTGTCTTCCGCCATATTGGAATTGGGCTCGACTGTTTATAGTTTTAGTTCTTAGTTTTGCCGCAAGGTGATAGATTTTAAAAATTATGTGTCTCATGTTCCTACCTGTGACGTTTTCTTGTTACACTACTGTTTCTACAAAAGTGTCAACTATTGGTCCAGTGTCAACTACTGGGTACTTTACCTTATGTGAGATAACTGCTGGATATGTGTTTTCAGTTGTGCTATGCCTATTTTAAACTTAACTAATTGTTAGTTTATTATTAGGCGTGTTGGTCGTAGGGAATTTGGACACACTACCGGTTATGGGCAGCAATTGTTGAAAAGGTATTTTTTCTGCTTTATGTTTTTTGTTTTTATTTTTTTTATTTTATTTTTTCTTTATTTAGATATCTCATTTCATTGTATGACAAAATGAAATTTCTCAATAATATTCTGATAGTGTTGGACAGTGTTTCATAATCAATACCCTGGTGCTTTACTTTTTCGTTCTTGTTTCTCATTTACATAGGCGTAATTGTAAATAGGCGAAGTATATTATTTTAGTTTCTACCCTTGCAAAAATTTCTTATAGAATTCTATAAAAAAAAATTTATAGAATAAGTATTATAGAATCCTATAGAATTATGGCACTTTTTCTGTAAGCTAGTTTCGCCAAAATCTATAGAAATATCTGTAGAAATTCAATAGAAATGTCTATAGAATTTCTATAAAATATTCGAATATATTCTATAAAAAAACACCGTCCGCAGGCATTGCCATGTGGCCACCCTCCCAAGTACTAACCATGCTCGATGCTGTTTGGCTTCGGTGATCAGACGCAAGCCAGTACATTCAGTCCACTCAACGGTTGCTCGCAGTACGTCTGCTCTCCTTACACTATTTCAAGTTTATTTCTTTTGTGATTTGCATTCCCCAAAATAAATTTGTATAGAAATCATTGTATTATATAGAAATTATATAAATTTAAACGCTGATTAATTCTCAACTGAGTAAATTATGAAAACCGAAGTCATTTGTATTAGAAAACCAGATTTAAGGAGAAAAAAAGTTTCATTTAAAATAAAGAATTTATTTACTTATTTATTTTGTTGGTGGTAGTGGTGCTATATTATTTATTGTAAAAAAAAAATTGAGCTTCACAGCTTAAATCGTGTTAAGATATTCCTTTCAGTTTTCTCATTTCTGTTAAAATTTATTAACATGATAGTATCGGACGCGGGTTGATAATAATAACTAGTATTTTAATATAGACTTGAAAAAATATTTAAAAGTCTAATAAATTATTATTTGCTAAGCTTGAAACGTAATTGTTTAAATATTTTTATACTTCAGATTAAAATTTTTGAATAAAAATTACTATTAGTGAATAAAGTTTATTAAATTAGATGAATTGCCATAAGTGAATAAAGTTTATTAAATTAGGTGAATGTTTTTATGAAATTAACAGCAAATTAATAAAAGATTATAAAATAAAACGACAAATTAATGAATCATTAACAAACATATTAATTAAACAATTTAAATCAGTGTAGTTCGATTGATGTATTATTACATTAACAATTAAATCACACTGTATTAGAATTATGAATTAAATTGTAATGATATTAAGTGATGTATTACAAAATTAATTAATATTATTATTTAATATGTATGTATAGATAAATTACTACACATAAATTTTAAAAGACCAAAAAATATGTTTTTTATTTTAAAAAAAATCTATAGAATCATTAGTCTATAGAACTTCTATAAGTTTTATAGCGCTCTATAAAAAAACTGTTCTATAGAAAAAAACCTTTCTAATGAATTCTATAGAAGCATTTTCTTTAGAAGAAGTATTCTATAGAACTCTTCAAAACTCTATAGAAAGTGTTCTATAGAAAGGCTATTCTATAGAACTTGTAAAGAATTCTATAGAGTTCTATATAGCTCTATGAACTATTTTCGTAAGGGTATATTTGAAGTATTATTTGTATAAAAGGACTCTGGGTATGATATGTTAAAATATGATGAAATATTTTTTTTTTTTTAAGTTGATAAAGCAGGGTTTTTTTCCGTAAATTCAAACAGAAACTGCTTTTCATTAAATGTTTCCAACATAGTTGAAACGTCTTTATGACTTCGATTTGCCCTCCATCTGACCGTGATCTAACTGGCGTAAATACACTTTATTTGTTATTTGGGTTCATTTGTAGAATATTTCTTGTTGAAAATGGGGTGTGTAGTATTTATTGTTCGTTTACAGAGACATACAAAATAATTCCGTAACATTTTTGTCAAGAAAAAAAAATCTTTTGCTATGCATTTTATAATGATGTTACGATAATTCGACATATATATGCATCCCAGAGATGGATTGCAATATACTTTCTGTGGAGTATAGAATAAGTAGTATTTACAGGGATACACAAAATAATTCAATTACATTCATTAATCATTTGAGGTGCATGTTAATGATGTTATCATACTTCAGACATAATGAAATTAAACAACATCACTGCGGTGTGCTATAACTTGTTTTTTGTAGGTTATGGGCTGAATACCATTTAATGCTCATTTTCATAGACGAACAAAAATTTCGGTTACAGAACCGACTGCGATCAATAATTGGTGGAAATACATTTTCAGGTGTGGTATGCGTTTTTAAACTTAACTGATTTTTAGTGTATTACGTGGTTTACCCTTCTTTTTTATTCATAAATACCGAATAGTAATTTTTGGTTTATTTAATGGCAGACATTTCGTGATTACAGAAAGTAAAAATTTTTCTCTCGGAATTTCCAGTGTAAACTCAGAACATCTAAATAACAAAATAGATCAAACTGACAACTAAACTTTTCTGGTCTGCGTTTTTGCTGTCCCTCTATTTTAAAAGTTGTTATACAGTGGTATTTATTCTACAGTATATAATTCAAATGCTTTTATAATACATATAGAGTTTTTGTACAGCTTATTTAATATATGGTATGTATACCTATTACAAATGGTTTTAACCCTTTATCTACTGACGGTACTTATAAGTACCATTAAAATAACTTGTTATAAAATTCATTTAATACATCGATTAGTAGTAATACAGTTTAGAATGAGTTATAGATGCATTACTTTATCTTGTTCCAAAAGCATTATTGTTTACACAAATCAAAAATATTTTAGGATGATTTCTTTTGCGTTTGCCTCTTTTCAGCTTTCTTGGAGTTGTATGGGGGGAGGGGATTTTTCAATTTGGACATATTTCTATTGTAAGACCATTATATTTATACATTACCTAATTATGCAAAATACTAAGAAAAATATTTAAAATAAAAGATTTGAGAGGGGTTATAAATATTGCACAAAATCCCTATAAATTCAAACACTTAATTTATCCTTCTAAATCCTCCAATGCTTCTGAAATCCTTCTAAAATTTATTAAATGATCATTTAAATCTTCTAATGTAGTTTCAAAATTTCACAAAAAAATGCTTTAGAAGATAAAATTTTCAAGAATCCATAATTCAGTACATAAAGGGTTAAAGTATATACCGCATATAAACTACTTTTTTTTTACAGAAGATATATTTGCCTTAAAATAATTTTTGGTACTTGCACTGTTTATATAAATTACGGTATATATACTGGTCATATTGCTGCTGGCACATGTAGTATAATTTTACTTTTAGAGTGTAAAAAATTAATTAATCCTTCATTTTTTTCCTACGTAAAATTTCAGACACCTTTTTTTGTATGTTTTATTGTTTTATTTCGGGGTTTTTTTTCTATTTAAAGAATTATTTGCCTGACAAAAATCTACAATTAAAATTTCGAAATTACATAAAACAGTATTTTCAGAAATAAGGTTGGTAATGTCGGTAAAGATGATTTTCCAGGAACTCAAACAGAAGGTGTATTTTTTCCCTTTGAAATACTTAGATAATAATCGATGAGATACTTTCATTAATGTGTGATTCTTAAGAATTTCTTATTATGTACCTATTGCTTGAAGGAAAACAAGTCAGTAAGAAAGTAATTAATTTTCGAAGTTCTCCGGAGGGGTTTTTTTTTTCGATTTTTTTTAATACTCCTGTTTTCAATGCATTGTGTACAGTAATGCAAAAGAAAAAAAACTTCCTTCTAAAAATCTCAGCATACGTCTGGAGTAGTAAAAGTTTCTTAAGCTTAATTTTTTATACTACTTTTGGGATATGATATACATATTTATTCATTTATGCAGCTTTTTAGATATGTTTCAAAAACTACCCTCATTCCCATCTGTTTTGCAATGATTTAATATGAATTCAGCAATTACAGCTCCAAACTTTGGACCTGCATAATTCCTAAACCGCTTTACCGAATGACTTCCCGTTGGTATCCGAAAGGCAAAATTGCGGAATACTCCAAATATCCAAATATGATATGAAAATTATGTTTTAGCATATAAAAAGAGTTTCAAGTATGGTACGATTTCTATATGTAGAACAAGCCCTAAGCAACATTTTTATGTATAGCATTAGACGTTAGTAGACGTTATTACTAAATTATTAGCACCAATCAGTTTTGTATGATAATTTGAGTTAATAGGGGTAGCATTTGCTTTCGTTAAAAAAACAAAACTGTTATGCAATATGGAACATCAAATTTCATTAAAGAGAATTCAGAATTACACAAACCTGCGATGATTTTTTTTTTTAACTTTTAATATTTGATTCTTATGTCTAGTTTAGTGCTTAATCCGAAAATGACCTTCATTTTTAACCATCAAGCCAGGATTTTTTTTTTCAAATCGTGCATTTCAAAGATGAAAAGTCAGAAAATAGCGAAAATCTGGTACTATAAAATAGATGCGATGATTACATTTTTTAACTTTTGGTAATTGATTTTTATGCATTTTTTAGCGTTGAATCCGAAAATAACCTTGATTTTTAATCACCACTTCCGGAAGTTTTGCAAATCGTAAATTTCAAGGTTAAAAAGTCAAAAATAGCGAAAATCTGTGAAAGTCTTACCAAAAGAAGGCAAATGTTTTAAATGCATCTGCAACAAATTTCCAGCCTTATCAACCGCCAAAATAAAAGAGGACCCTGAGATGAATATAAAACGAAAAGCGCGAGGGAGAGCATGAGCTGTTCAAAGAGACTTCCGCGCATGGGATACAATTGTAAGGACTTTAAGTACACAATATTTCACACGTTTAGCTGTAGAAATGAATAGTATAAGCCAAAAGATGAATAAATTACACTGTCAAAAAAAAAAAAAAAAAAAAAAAAAAAAAAAAAAAAAAAAAAAAACGGGCTAAAATACGGAAATACTACAGGCAATCGAGACGCCAGTACTATTTCCGGACTTTAACAGAACTTTTTTCCCGGCAAATTACAGAAAATGTCCCTTTTTTTTTAATTTATGGGGGAAAACTTCCGTTAAAATACGGAAATAGTACTGGAGTCTCGATTGCCAGTAGTATTTCAGTTTTTTTTTTTTACAGTGTATTATGGAAAAAAAGTTTTAGATCTATTTTATATTATCAGATTTTCGCGATATTTCGACTTTTTAAAAATTAAAATTTTCGCGATTTGGGAAAGATCCTGACGTGATGGTAATAAATGAAGGTAATTTTCGGATGTAGCACTACAAAATACATAGGGATCGAGTATCAAAAGCTAAAAAACAAGAAACAAACCAAATTTTACAGGCTAGTGTTATTTAACTTGTCTGATTCAGTTCTGTCGCATGTTTGCCCAAAGGAGATCATTTGCAGTAAACATGCTGCCAAAAATAAATCGATGGGGGAAAGCTGTGGATTCAAAACTAGAAACACAAACAAGTTTTGATTAAGCTTATCCTGAGATCAGTTTTATTCCGTTCTTTTTCTCCATTTTCGTGAATAATATCACTTACTTTCGATAATGCACTTGTACATGAAAAAGGTCATGTGTCCTGCCTTTCTCGTTGACAGGGAAATAAATCCTCAAACTACGAATCCGCTTACAATTCATTTTCTTAGAAAGAAAAATATATTGGAGCAATAACACATCGATATTGCATTCTCTGTATATAAATATCATAAATATGTTACCGCAAAGTTTTGTAAAAGCGTATGAAATTTCAAATATTATCAATGAAATGTAAATCACGTCGTAATTTTGGAGTTTCATTCTAAATATTCCCAAGCTTTGCACTGTATTTCACCATGATATAAATAATCGTAAATAATATTAATAGGCAATATTGACACCTTTAATAGGTACAGTATAATACAAAATTGTCTTAGTAATTAATGTGTTGATGTACATTCCTGGGAAAAAGAAAGTGTCCTTCCCTACTAATTATGCTGCAAATAATAGTTCGAAAAAGATATACTAGGTACCATTTGAATGGGTCTCGAATATTGTGTATCATTTACAGGGTTCGTACGCCTAGAGGATTTAAGGAGTTTGAATGCCAGAATTTTCGTAAATTAATGGTCGCCATATCTAAACACAGAATGTTTTTCATTAAATAAGGTAAATATTACTTTACAAAAATTCTGGTATTCCTCCTATTAAGTGTAAGATCACTGAGTTAATACTACACGTAAATTAATCTTCGGAATCGTCTATATAGCAAAAAGGTTTTATTTTTTGATTGTTAACACTTATATTTTATTTCCTTTTCCTGGATCAAATCAACCCTGAAAAGAATACAGTTTATACATTTTTCTTAAATCTTAATAGAGTCAGAACGATTCTAACTTTGAGGATGTTAATGTTAAATCGACATCAGAATTTTAATTTACATCTTACCTAAAAATCATCCATTTGAAATGTTTCTTTTTTAACCCTTTCAGTGGCAAGACACTTCTATTAGTAAAATACTGAAATGACACCGAAATTTAGAAACAAAATTATTTGAAAATAAGTAGAAGCTTTTCTTCACATACTGAATAAAATGAAGATTTTGAAACCAAAATTCTGGTGTCAATCTCCCATTTGAGGATTGCAATTAGGTGGTCCAAAAATGAAACACCGCCCTTGAAGGGGTTAATGGGATGCAAATGAATGATTACAATCATATTCCAGGTATTCGTTCGATTCTGATTCATGTTTTTAGTTATAAAAACTTTTAATGAATTCATATTTAAAATATATATGAATTATGACCTATATTAATTTTCACATAAAAAGAAGCTGTGTCATTGAAAACATGGCTATGTGCATTCACAGCTTATTCTTATCATTAATTGCCAAGTTATAAAAATATTTAAATTTTTGACAGGCTAAGGAATCCGTTTCCAGTTATTGCATCACATAAAAGAAAATCTTACGAACTAACCGGAAAAATTCTACGGTATTTTCTTCACTATAAAGGTTGTTTTTTTTTTGTTTTTTTATATTTAGAATTTCTATAAAACTTTTTTGGTGTTCTGAATGAATGTTTACGGTTATTTTCTGAGTAAGATCTTAATTTTTTATATAACTTTATGAATAAATACCAAAAACAATTTTTTTTATAACTCTATGAAGAAAAATACATAGGGTATATCTGCAAAGAGGGGCAAAACTTTACGAAATGATAGAACGCAGCTATACGAGCAAATTTCGCCATGGAATGCATGGTCGGAACGCCAATGGTGAGAAGTTAAAAAGTAGTTTTCCACTGCCGCAGTTAAAGAATTAACACAAGAATGAGAGGAAATACTTCAGAAAACATTTTATTAACAGAAATGTAGTTAATGTACATGCTCAAAGATATTGCTCAAAAGATCTTCCGTCAGCTGTAATGCGCACCTCACACCTGCGAGATAGGGACTGACGCACATTTTCGAAGACACAAGGCCTTTCCCGAATATCGCCAGCAACAACGGCAATCCTGGCGACTAGATCCATATCGGTTTCAATGGGGCACTCGTAGATTAGGCTTTTCACACGGACTTACAGGAAAAACTTCAAACAGGAGAGATCCGGCGATCTTGGTGGTCAAGCCATGGGACCACCTCGACCAATCCATCGCCCTGGGAGAGTGGAAAACTAACTACCTTTTAACTTCTTACCGCTTGCGTTCTGACCCTACATACCATGACGAAATTTGCTCTTATAGCTGCGTTCTCCCCCCCCCCCCCGTAAAGTTTTACCCACTTTTTTCAGATACACCCTGTATATTAGTAAACGGCTCTCGAATCATAAGTTATTCATAGCATTAAATAGTACAAATTATACTGTTATTATATTGTTACCTATATCTTTTTTATACGAATGCTTACAACATAATTATAGGAGGTGATCATCTTTTACCTAGTAATGTGCATGCCACATTGCAGTGAAATTTTAGCCCCTAGTAATTTATACTACATTAACTATTCATTTGAAATTGGCGAAAATTTGTATCTTCACCTTTTTTTGACTTAGAAAGTGTAACTATGTAATAATATAATAGGTTTGTGTCAGTGTGTATGTATGTCTAAGAAACAGGTGCTTATAAATTAACCAAGGCATTACTGAAAACAAAACTATACCTTTTTTTCTGGTACTAAAATTATCCATGGTGCATGAAAAGTAAAGGAATTACAATTTTTAAGAAATATGTCTATTTATTAAAATACAAGATAAAATTGTTTATAAAAAGTTTGAACTAATTTCATGTCTTCTAAAAAAGAAAATTCCCCTTTATTCCCCCCTTGCATTTTCTTTTTATTTCTGTTTTTTTTTCCTTTCTATATTTTTTCTCCTATTTTAAATACTTAATATTTATTTTCTGTCAGTAATTATTATATTACTAATTATTATTACTTTGGTATTTTTTTGCCGCACTTCCTTAATCAGTCCATCTTTTTAATTGATTTGTATGATAAACTATATGTGTCAAGGTTTCCACGAAGATCTAATAAGGGCACAGACGACATCAAATTATTAAAATTTTTTAATTTTTAATTTTGGGTATAAAAATTGGAGACTCGGACACTTTAAAAGAAATGGAATTATTTGTCGCCATTTTAATTGGACAGAAAATTGTCATTTTTCAATTCCACAATAATTTTGTGTTTGGTAAATAAAAGATCTGTCGACTCAAGATATGCGTTGACTGAAAAGTTTGGAAATGCAAAATAAAAAAATCAGAATATATAGACAAAAATATTCCTATTTAAAAAATCCTATTTTAATACGTTAAAATAATATTAAACTAAATACAATTTGTGACAAGAAGTTTTGTTGAACATCAATTGACGCAGTTTTAGAGTAAGATCATAGCAAACAATTACAAGATATACATAGCTGCCCACTGCTAAGCATTTTTTCAAGTCAAATAAGCATATTTGAAAAAGAAATTTTACTTACAAAATAAAATAAACTGTTAATTACATTTCTTTCAATATATCCAGCACTCACTTTGTTTGATAAATTTTCTGCGTCAAAACATGTTCATTTCATTTTAAAAAACATAGAAGTTATGGCTATGGTTATAACATTATGAAGAACCTAGAAACACTTTTTAATTTCCGAAAAATGTAAAGAGAAAAACAGAGTCTCAAGTCTTCTACTCTCGATCGCGTTCATTCCAGATTAACAGTCCCATGCTTAGTTTCAAGTTGTACAGCTCTGTTCATCCGCAGATGTTAATTATGGACTATCGTTAAGGTTAAGCCCGTCATAATTTCAAAGGCATATGTAAGATGTTTTTATGGAACTTTATTGAAAGAAACCTGTAATATAAGCCCCTATAAATTCCGTCGATTTTACTATCTATTTTTTTCTCTAGCGTGAATAAAGTAATGGAATATTTCAATTTAATATGTTTAACTGAGTCCCCCCCCCCACACACACACACTCACACATAATGCACGAGAAATTGTTCTTTTTTTCATTTGCCTTATCATTTGACTGGCGCTTCATGCTTATTCTAAGAACCTTATTTTAATATGTGAAGAAATTTGCATGTTATAATGCTTTTTATTTATCATTCTATAAACCTTTCCCCTCTAGTCGTATAGAGTAATTGATATTTAGATTCCTATATCAATCTACTGAAGAGTACAACGGTTCATTTAAATAAATAAAACTGCAAAGATGTTACTTTATAAAAGAACTATTTGAAAATTCAGTGTAATCTCACAGTTACTCACGATTCGGGAAACAATTTCCTTATCCTTACAAATATTTGAAGAAGAAGAAAAAAAAAATTCTCGGAAACTAACAAACTTTCAAAATTAATACAAAGTCTTTTCCAAAATTTACGGCCCTTTAATTTCAAAAAATGTTTCCACAAACCTTCAAAATCTATTATTTTATAATATTTCTGATTAGCACTTCTTCAAATGGTTTCTAAAGATAACAAAAGAGTTTCCGGTATCGTGGGTAAATACTAGTCTTAATAATTAATCATTTCTACTACATCAGGAGAATGTCCTGCAATATTTTACGGTGTAGTTCTATTAGAATCCTTAAGAATCAAAATTACCCTTAAATTATATTTATTTTTACAAAATTAAACAGCATTATCTTAGTTATTGCTTATTAAAGACATCAATATTATTACATCTGATAAAAATAATATTCGAGCTCGAACAATTCGTCGCATTTCTATATTCACAATACCATAAGTAAAACCTTATCGGCATCTCTTCCGATTAATTTCAGCCGAGTGAACAACCAATAAAATCACCTCGTCCGAAATCCTTTTCCTCCTTGTCATCAATCTTATTCATTCAGTCGCGCCATCAGTGAAGTGACCATCAGAGAAAAGAACCTATCTCATTTTGTCCTCACAAGAACTAAGGAAAAAAAAATCCTCGGTGCATTGTAAACAATTAGATTTCTGGAAACAAGTAGTTGCAAGAAGATGCTACTTCAGTACATAAAAAGAAAAGAAAAAAGTTGAGTTAGACGAAATACTGTTAAAGAATACGTTTTTCATTAAAAACGCTAAAGCTTTCAGAAAACTAATCCTTTCAGAGTCGCATTGTTTACACAAACAACATTTTTTTCGGGAAAAAGAAGAGACTAATAAGCACAGTAGGAATACATAAAACATTTCTGTTCACAAATTATTTAATGCCACGTATACTGAATGTTCATCACGTAGTATAGGTCGATATAACTTGTGATGAAATTTTTGAATAAAAACCTACATACTCACATATTGTTTCAGTTAATACTATAAACATTCAAGATAACTAAATGCACACTATTAATTTTACTTTCCCAAATTAAATGGACTGCATTGTTACAGCACTGCAGATACTTGCAGAGAGTGTCTAGAAAGTAATTTCATTGGACAATTAAAAAAAGGAAATGTAGTGGAACAAAACACGTTATTGTACACTGGAGTACAAACCTTTGGACTATGTATCGAGATTTAAGACATCCATCTAAACGAGATATCATAGTTTGTATCTCGCATAAAAAATATGCTTTCTTTCCAAATGATATTAGATTGTCTGAAAATTTCGTCAATCTGAAATCTGTGGCAGGATAGCAAAGCTCTCAGGTGCAAGGAGTTTCTTCTTTTCCATAGCACGGATAATTATTACCAGATTTAGAGATATCGTCACCCGCTGAGTTCCTCATCAAGCAGATTGTTCCATCTTTCGATAAACTGTCACACCTGTCTTTGTACCATTGAGTAACTCGATTTTATTCGTGTTCGCTATACACTTCACAAATTTAACAATGAATTTCAGCTGCTGATATATTATCTGTATTCAAAAGCCGTGTGAATAATCTCTCTTCACACATGGCTGGCATTTCGATTTTCATGAACATTACTGCAATCCATCACCAAGCACTTCTGATTTCTGCAACACTACACTGTTAAAAATTTGCAACATTCTGGCCAGTCATTCGACCGTTTTTTGAAAAAACTGTGTCATAACCGTAATTTAACTGTATTCTGACCATAAAATGGCCAATAATATGGTCAGAATAGTGTTAAATTACAGTTTAACCGTTTTCGGAAAAAACGGTCAAATGACTGGACAGAATGCTGCAAATTTTTAACAGCGTAGTGTTTCTGTTTTACCGATCGATGGCACTATTCGGCGTGATTGTGAATACAGAACAGCAGCAAGATAAATTGTAAGCGGAACTTACTTACTGGATGTGTCTTCTATATTCTGTTACTGGAAGCAATGGCGCTTCATGTTTTTTTAAATATGCTTCTATGTGTTGCACCACCGCCCATTGAATAGTAGGCCTGAGCGCTGACATAAAAATGGCAGTTGTCGTAGGCGGATTTTTTTTTTTTTTTTTTTTAGCATTTGAACGGTCCCTTGAATTCGAGTACCAATAAGTTTTTTAAGTTCTTTCTGCTTTATTTTTCTAAAGTTAAACAAGTTAAAGAAGCCTTTTGGAAAATACTGGTGTCTAAATTCAGGGGCCTGTACAATGACTTTAAAAAATCAGTCTACGACAGCCGCCGTCTTTGTGTCAGCTCTCAGGCCTAGTATAGGTTGCGTTTAGAAATTCTAAGAGGCTTGAAATACAAACACTCGTTTTCTATTCTCTTGCGCAAGACATCTTTGAAAGGTCGTAAAACTTGTATCTAGCTTATAATTAAATATTATATATTTAATACCACAGTTAGTTGATGTGGCGTACATGTGACATCATAAAAGATCACAATAGTGAAAACTGGGTTACTTTTATTTCGTCACATTATGACTCTCGGGTGACCACGATTACATTGTGAAGTTGCTGTGACCGATTTTTGTGTCATTTGCACCTTTTCATAAAATGAGGCATTGACTCCACAGTCTCATGTCACGTGACGGAAATGTCCACAATAAGAGTTGCATTTGGGCCACAAAGCTTACACATTTTGGTCATATTCCGGTCACGAAATTATTAATGATATCCATTACATCGGACAACAGGGTTAACTGAGTGAGAGTATTCAAATCATACTTGCCAAAATTAATGCGCATTTATTCTATCTGCACGTACACGTCGTAATTTTAGACTATTTTTTTTTCCTTTTTAAATCTATAAATCTAAGAATATTTTCTAGCTGTAGAAAATAAAATTGGAGTAGGAAAATACAAAATTTTCCTGCTGTGAATAGGCAATTTTTATTTTTATATCATTGTCATATACTTAAAATACCGGGTGTCCTAAAAAGGACTGACTGATTTTAAAATTCAATAACTTGCAAACGGTGACAGATATTTAAAAAATTCTTGCAGGAGGTTTATGCATAAGGTCAAAAGTTTTATTACAGTGATTTTCGATTTTAGTTTGAATTACAAACAATAGATGGCGCTGTAAGCAATAGTCGCTAAATACAGGCTCGATTTTTGGTCCTTTCTCTTGTTTCATGCGGAAAAAGGAGATGGAAATGTATTATCCGGGCCACGAAGTACCAAAAATCGAGCCTGATTTTAGCGTCTATTGATCGCAGCGCCATCTATTGTTTGTAATTCTAACTAAAATTGAAAATCACTGTAAAAAAAACTTTTGACCTTATGCATAACCCTCCTGCAAGAATTTTTTAAATATCTGTCACCGTTTACAAGTTATTGAATTTTTAAATCAGTCAGTCCTTTTTGGGACACCCGGTAGGAATAAAATATTCAAATAATAAAAAGGAGGCATCGAATCTTCAAATTTTGGACATTTAAAAAAATATTCAAATTTCGACAACAAATCATTGGAAATGTTTTGGCTAATTGGACATTTAAAATGTTAAAGTAAAATTAAATCAACTTTTTCATAGGGGTGTCAGTGGATATTACGATTTATCAATAATATCAGCACGTGGTGATTCCTAATATGACATTATTTAAAAATACTTCTTAATCCAAAATATTTTTCTGTTGAAATATGTAACGAAAATGTGATAATATTAACACGTTGAGTGTCACTTCAGTCACCGGTGACTGACACTGAACTTTCCGTTTAGGTCGCGTCAGTCATCGGTGACTGACACTTATAAATTGTGTAACGGGAATCTTATTTCGTGGCCCAAACAGAAAGACAGACAAAATAAACTTGGCATTCAACGTGTTAAATAAGAAAACATTTTTTTTTTTTTTTAATTTCATCAGCAATTCTTCAGACTCACATTTGTTAATCGTCATTCCGTGCATTTTTTATTTTCGGATAGATTTTGAGGGGTAAAGCCGCGGAATAGTTCTCATTAATGCAATCTACGTATTCGAATTTTGATTCTAAAAAACTGTTATGAGCCATTTTATTTTCTTTATAAAAAAATTGCTTGTTTTGATTATAGTTTTAATGGAGAATTTTGATATTGAGTTGTACATCGAGCTGATGTGATTATCACAAGTTTTCATTAAATGATAAATTTACAGACGTTTTAATTCAATATACGGGACTTTTCAAAATAATTAGTACAACTCTTTAGGTCAGGGGGGTCGAACTTTTTTTACGTGCGCGGGCGAAAAATTCACAAACAATATTTATAAACATCGCAACGTTCCAAACTTTTACTTAAAAAACATTGTAACATGCGCCGCTTATAGGAAATACTGTTGAAGATCATCAGTCACTTTCATGCATTAAATAATAAAGAATAAAAATCAAAACGCGATATTTCTGTATATTGTAATCAGCCATTATATTCATACACTTTTGATTCGGAAATATTCATTTAAGTGCTTCGTGCTGTAATAAGGAAATAAAATGTAGTAATTTTTAACTTATCCTTATGAAACATCCAAGTTGTATAAAATCCATTTGAAGAAATAAAGCTTACTCAATTCATACAGAAAGGCAAAATAGCTACATGTTTCGAGTTAGTCTGTACATGTTAAACAAATTTTATTCTCTGTAACTTATTGAAAAATGAATTATATCTATATAATGATTATGAAAATTTTCGCACACCAGAGGAATAGTCGTACCTGCTACCTTGGGCACGCGTGCCATTGGGTCGCCATTTCTGGGTTAAGAGACGATAAAATACGTCGAGACAAACAATTTTTAAAAAGAAAAACATGATCGCAATTTACGTATTTGTTCAAACATATAGGATGCCTCACTCCAAGCCGAAAATGAATTTTCGTTCATAACTTCCGGAATAATGAAGATACTTCAGTGCAATTTTCAAAGAAACTAACTTTGCTATTTGTGATATTATAGAAAGTACGGAAGTGAACTGAGATTCTGTCAGCTACACGGTATGTTTCGTTAGCTATTCCAGTTATTCGTTCAGACATATGAGATGTCTCACTTCAAGTCGAAGCTTAATTTTCGTTCATAACTATTGTAATAATGAAGATATTTTAGTGGAATTTTCAAAGAAACTTACTTTGCTATATGTGATATTATGCGAAGTACGGAAGTGAACTGGGATTCTGTCAGTCACACCGTATCGTATGTTCCGTTAGCTATTCCAGGCTTTCGTTCAAACATATAGGATGTCTCACTCCAAGATAAAGCCCAATTTTCGTTAATAACTTTTGGAATAATAAAGGTACTTTAGTGCAATTTTCAACGAAACTAACTTCGCTATCTGTGATATTTTGGGAAGTACAGAAATGAACTGGGATTCAGTCAGCGACACCGTAGCTACTCCAGTTATTTATTTAAACATATAGATTGTCTTACCCCATCCCGAAGCCGAATTTTTGTTCATAGCTTTTGTAACAATGAAGATATTTTAGTGAAATTTTCAAAGAAACTAACTTTGCTTTCTGTAATATTATAGAAAGTGCGGAAGTGATTTCAGATTCTGTCAGTGCCACAGTATGTTTTCTTAGCTACATTCTGATTTATAAGGCATCTAGCTCATTGTACAGTAGCGCTCAAAAGTATTTTGACAACCTTATATTCTCTCTTATTTTATTTAATATAAAAATGTAAAAGAAAATATATTCCCTATAATTGAGAACACTATGACTGCAGTTATTCAAATGTATCAAGTTTCAACTTGTTTGTTTACATTCGGTGCCACCGAAGAAATATGACTCCTCTTTAGCTCAAAAGTATTTTGACAATTAGTTTGCATTTAATTGTTGAAGGTGTCAGTGGCGCTATAGCTTCGATTAGTGTTTATATCGACTTATTGTGATTATTTTTAAATGCCGAAATGTAAAAATATTGACGTGATTCTAGAAAAGCCGCTGTAAATGCACTTAAGAAAGGTAGACTGCAAGCAGAATTAGCTCGTTCTTTTGACGGGTTTCGTCAACTTGTTATTACATATAAAAAGTTTTTAATAAACAGAAATACATCGAAAATAAGCCTCAAAGTGGCCATCCGAAAAAAACAACTTGCAATGTTGACTGTATTCTAAAAATGATATCTACAAATGATTGTCGTAAGTCCGCTGTAATAATAAAAAATGAATTGAAAGAAAATTACGGCATAGACATACACGTTTCATCAGTCAAACAACGGCTAAACCTCGATGGTTTACATGGCAGAAGACCAGCAAAAACACGTTTGTTATCTACTAAGAATAGGAAGGCTAGAGTCGCATTTCTAAAACGGCATAACCCTTTCAGGGACAAAGCAATTTCATTGCTAAAGTGTTGGATTTAATGACTGACACCGGAATTTGAAAACAAATTTATTTGTAAATAAGAAAAATCTATATTTTACACACATAATAAAGCGAAATTTTTTTAACCGAAATTCCGGTGTTAACCCTAGAACTACCGGAAATTTTACTCAAGTTTTATAAAAACATTCTACACCAGAATTTTTACTTAAAACTATTTAATTTGTTTATTTAACTTATTATTGTCTGATTTATACATTTAGTTTGTTTTGAAGAAATTTTCTGGTTTGAATAGATATTTTGAATATACATGTCGGGTCCATTGGACCCTTCTGGTAGACAGAGGGTTAATCATTATTTTCAACACTTTAGCAATTGAATTGCTTTGCCCATGAAAGGGTTATGCCGTTTTACAAATGCAACTCTAATCTTCCTATTCTTAGTAGATAACAAACGTGTTTTTGCTGGTCTTCTGCCATGTAAACCATAGAGGTTTAGGCGTCGTTTGACTGGTGAAACATGTATTTCTATGCAGTAATTTTTTTTCAATTCATTTTTTATTATTACAGCGACTTGCGACAATCACTTGTAGATATCATTTTTAGAATACAGTCAACATTGCAAGTTGTTTTTTTTTTCGGATGGCCACTTTGAGGCTTATTTTCGAAGTATTTCTGTTTATTAAAAACTTTATTCCATGTAATAACAAGTTGACAAGACCCGTTAAAAGAACGAGCTAATTCTGCTTGCAGTCTACCTTTCTTAAGTGCATTTACAGCGGATTTTCTAGAATCACATCAATATTTTTTACATTTCGTCATTTAAAAATAATCACAATAAGTCGATATAAACACTAATCGAAGCTATAGCTCCACTGACACCTTCAACAATTAAATGCAAACTAGTTGTCAAAATACTTTTGAGCTAAGGAGGAGTCATATTTCTTCGGTGGCGCCGAATGTAAACAAACAAGTTGAAACTTGATACATTTGAATAACTGCAGTCATAGTGTTCTCAATTATAGAGAATATATTTTCTTTTACATTTTTATATTAAATAAAATAAGAGAGCGTATAAGGTTGTCAAAATACTTTTGAGCGCTACTGTAGTTCGGGCGTGAAAAGTGGTGGCCATGTAGAGTATTTCACATTTCACAGAAAACCAAAAAAGTCTGTTAAAAATATAATTACGATATCTTCAGCTTTAATTAAATTATGAACATACATCCGGGTTTGGTTTGAATTGTGACACCCTTTAATTTTGGCTGAACACGTAGATTGTGACAACGATTTTCTATTAAAAAAAGTTGTTTGTCTTGACGTAGATTATCACCCTTAAATGTTTTAACTTGCAATGCAATTCTAACGCCATCTAGATATCTAAAATCGTTGAACCATCTAAATAAAATACAAATTAAAAGAGGTCTAGGGAAATGTATGTGTTTCTCTGAAAATACAAAGGGCTATTTTAAGTAATTATGAACAGTTTGTTTTCTCAAAGCTTTTATTACACATAATGAACACTTAAAAGAGAGATTCTTTAAGAAAAAAGTAATTAAAGAGAACAAAGCAGATCAACTTGCGATTTTTTTCCCACTGTTAATAGCATTTTCATCTAGCTTTGGAAGAAAAATCACAAATTTCCTAGATAAAAGAGCTACTAAAAAGTGCGCGCCGTTGGATTTTTTTTCCTTTCATTTAATTTGATAAAGATTAACAAACAGAATTATTTTCTTCTACCTATTTTATATTCTTTCAAAACACAATGAACTTTGGCCATAAATTCTTGAACTATTTTTTTATTTTATTTTTTTTTTTTTTTAGTGGGAATTAGCTATATTTAAAAATAAAACATTGCATTTGTTCTTCAGCTTCTTCTTTATCTTATTGAATAACTTCGAAGAAAAAAAGATTTAGTAGTTTACTCAAACAAATGAATATGTTAATTCACGGCTTAATTTTTTTCAACCGCAAAACGAAACTTCTCGTCCTCGTTCATATTTAGTTCTCGGAAACTAGGGTAGAGAAGCTTTCATATTTCGAAACTATTCCCGTATTTTTATACTTAAACATGTCTCGCATTTTTAATTCTTTATTTGTACTCTACTCTGTAAAAACAAATACAACGTTTCTTAATCTAGAATATACTTTTTAACCAAAAAATAATAAGGACTTCAATTACTTGATTTTATAGTAAATTAAAAAAATTATCACGAATTGTTGTTCCATCCTCTATTAAGGGGACAAGGGACCCTCAAACTCATTTTTATATATATTTTTTAGATTGAACCTTAAATACTATTCAAGGGCACACTATATGAATTATGGCATATATTTAATCACACAAGAAATTTAAAAAAAAAAACTTTTTGGAGAAAAATAAGTAATTTTCCTGAATATTTTAAGCGTTATCAAGAACTTTCAAAATGTCACATCCTCACTCCATATCAATTAAAATCCCCAATATTTTGTATGCCAGTTTGGTTTACATATGCAAACAAAACTGTGCATTGAATTTTTTATATTTAAATATAACGGTAAAGAAAAAAAATATTTTCTAAATTTTATAAAATTTACAGCATTTTTGCATCCTATTTCTGCCCTTACCTTTAACTTTTCCAATTATATTTAGTTTAAAAAAAACTGTGCACAGTTTTATTTGTATATGTAAACCAAACTGGCATAAAAAAATATTGGCGATTTTAATTGATATTGAGTGGGGTAGGGACATTTTGAAAGTTATTGATAACGCTTAAAATATTTAGAAAAATTCCTTATCCCCCCCCCCCGCAATTTTTTTAAATTTCTTATGTGATAAATATATGCCATGATTCCTATAGTGTTCCCTTGAATTGTAGTTAACCCTTTATCTACTGACGGTACTTATAAGTACCATTAAAATAAATTGTTATAAAATTCCTTTAATACATAGATTAGTAGCAATACTGTTTAGAATGAGTTATAAATACATTACTTTATCTTGATCCAAAAGCATTATTGGTTACACAAAACAAAACTATTTTTAAAAGGACGATTTCTTTTGCCTTTGCGTCGTTTCAGCTTTCCAGCGCTGACTGGGAGGGGGGAGGAATTTTTCAATTCGGAAATATCTCTATATTGCTATTGTAAGGACATCATATTTGCACATTTCCTAATTGTACAAAATACTAAGAAAAATATTTAAAATAAAAGATTTGAGTAGGGTTATAAATATTGCACAAAATCCCTTTAAATGAAAATTTAATTAATCCTTCTAAACCCATCAATACTTCTAAAATCCTTCTAAAATGTATCAAATGGTTATAGAAATCTTCTAATTTTGTTTAAACAATTCATGAAAAATGATTTTGAAGATAAAATTTCCATGAATTCATAATTCAGTAGATAAAGGGTTAATGTGCAATTTAGAAAAATAAAAAAAATTAGTTTGAAGGTCCCTTGTCCTCTTAATCAACAATCCTATAAACAAAACCGTATAAAGAGGAAGGAAAATCGCCGGGTAGCAACTTTTTCGTCAAACAGATAAAGCCGTCATTTGATGAAAATCGTTAAAAATAATATATTTTAAAGCTGTTTATTTATTTATTCATTTATTTGCTTTTGTTGAATTTCTAAAAAAGTATGGAACCAATTTTGATGAAATTTAAATGTGACAACTTTGAGAGCAGTCTCTTTCAATTTCAATTTTTAAAAATAATCACATGAATCAGACACGTACTTTCGGAGTAATCGGTAAATATACATACAAAAAATGCATGCGCGTCGAATTGAGAATCTCCTCCTTTTTCTTGAAGTTGGTTAAAAATATAACGCAACCACACACGAAAATATACAATAATCTCTTCCGAATTACCCACGATTCTCAAAAGCGTTCTTTATCTTTAGACACCTCAGAAACCGATATATTTTCGAGATTTAAAAAAATCATTTAAAAAAAAAATTTCTTTGCTGCCATTTATTTGCTGAAACGTTGCCGAGTGGTTTTTATCCTGTATTAATAAGTTTTTCATCCCGGAATATTGGTTTTTAGGATGCTAACAGTTCGCCAGTAAACTTTTCATGTTCACCAAACATGTTTTACTGACAATTATAAATTAACAGCATTAACATTAACATTAAAATTGTTACTACTTTATTACTCTTGCATATATAAATTCAATTATGAAGCTGAAAATGTTTAATTGAGAATTGGTAGCATCCTAAAAACCGATATTTCTGTTTGAGAAAACTCATTAATGCACTATAAAAACTACACGGAAGCTGCTCCGAAAATCAGTGGCTGCGAAAGAAACTTAAAGTGCTTCTTTGAATCACGAAAATATCCTAGAATCCTCGTTTCTGAATATATAGAATAATTTTCGGAATCGTGGGTAACTCCGAAACCCTTATTCTATATTTTAGTTTATGGTTATATTATACTCTTTTAGGTAAAGGACATTTGTGTTTTTTAAATGGATACCATTTGTTTCAATATTAGAAATACGATTTCAATACGAATTTCAATTCAATAACATGCTCGAGATTAAATAAAAAGCATAAATTTTAAGGCTAATAATTTAATAACATAAACAAGGGAATCAACGTGCAATTTTTAACACTATTTTTTATTATAATTTTTATCTTGATTTTGAAGAAAAATCCTTCTCGATAGAGAAAAAAAAAAAAAAAAAACAGGCTCCGGATTTTTTTCCCATTCATTTGGTAAAGATTAACAAACAAACTGAATTATGCCCTTTAACATAATTTGCATGAAGTAAATAAAGCAATGAACTTCAGCTTTAAATTTTTAGAGTTAAAATAATTAAAAAAGAAAAAATGACTATGTATAAAGATAAAACATTGCATTGCTTCTCCAGTTTCTTCTTTACTTTATTAAATAACTTTGAAAAAAAAGATTTAGTAGTTTACTAAAAGAAATCAATATGTTAATTCATGGCTTAACATTTTTCATTTCAATGCGTCCTTCTAGTCCTTTATATATTTTATGCTCATAATTTTGAAGTTCTCATATTTTTAAGCTCTCGCTTCTCTGGCATTTTTATTTATTTATTTATTACTTTTACTGTGTATTGCTCGATGCCTCAGGTTTACCAATATGCTAGTTCAATTCAACACTGTCTTCAGGTTAAAATAAGAAGCTCAAAATCCGTGACAAATAATTTATTAAAGCAAAGTAGATAAAATTTCGATTTTTATCTATTTTTAGTTTACAATAATACTCTGCTCATCCGAATCCCACAAGAGCGAGAGTTCCAAAAATCCGGACAGAATTTGAAAATAAATAAATAAATAAATAAATAAATAAATAAATATATTAAATTTAAAAAATCAAAAAACCCGACTACGTAAAAAGCGAACTAATTAATTATTCCTCATCAATATGAAACTATTTTTTATATTACTTACCTTTTTTTTTATTTACTTGTAATGATGACTTTTAAGTTGTGTTTAATTATTAGTTCCTATGTACAAACACTGTTTTGATGAGGCCTATAGATGTCTATTATGAAGGTTATAGTTACAGTAAAGGTAGAGATCCAAAGTACACAACTTCCAGGTTTTGTAATATTTAAACGGAGTTTCTGACTGCAAAATGGTCAATGAAACATCGTCTTCATTTTGAAAGACCTATCCAATGATATGCCACTCATTATGGTACGTAATTTTATTTTCGTCTCTACCGCCATTTTGTAGTTTACGGCCGCCATTTTGAATTTATAAAAACAAAAACCTATCCTATAACCATCGGACGGTTAAGACGAATCGATAGAGACATCATGTATTAAAATCCATCCAGCCGTTGCGATGTTTCGAGGGTATAAAGAAATCCACTTACACAGATACGCGTGAAACACATAACTTTTCAGTCTAGTAATAAATGGGAGCCATTTACGTAAAGATAATAATTAAAATATTATTAAAAATTAAAAATATTTTTAGCATGTATTTTGTTCTATTATTAGGAAAACAAGAATAGAAAGATACATTGTCCACATGTGAAATATTTTAATTAAGAGCTTAATTAACATTTTAATTTAATACACATGTTAATTGTTTGTCGGAGGTGATTTTTTTTTTAGATTTTCCTGACGAAACGTAAATCTGAATAATCAAGCAATATTACGTGAACACGAATATGAAATCAGTTTGCTTTACTTTCTGAATGCCTGCTCTAGACAGCTAAGTGGTATTTGTAGTGCACTTGCAGCATCAGAATGTGCCAAACAACTATTATCTATTTCATAAATTTCTTTTGGATCATCGTCATTTGAGGTTTGGAATGAGGGAGTTTCTGTTACCTATGAATTAATGGATAGACAGATGTCTACTCATATTTTTCTATTATTATTATTTTTTTTACTACTCTCTCTCTCATTCTGCTTATATCCAGTGGCGTAGTCAGAGAGAAGCCGGGGAAGGGGATTTCACCACTGTTTCCGAAGAGAAATCTTCGCCTTTTCTTGTGTTGTTAAATAAGGCTAAAATTACTGTTCGCAATAAAATTTGAATTAAATTTTAAAAAATCAAAAACCCGACTGCGTATAAAAAACGAACTAATGAATTATTTCTCATCAATGTGAAACTAGTTTTTATATTACTTACCTATTTTTTTTTATTTACTTGTATTGATGACTTTTAAGTTGTGTTAAATTGTTAGTTCTTATCAATAAACACCGTTTTGATGCGGCCTATAGATGTCTATAAAGCTTAGAGTTGCAGTGAAGCTTGAGATCCTACCTACACAACTTCTAGGCTGTGTAATATTTAAACGGAGCTTCTGACTGTAAAATAATCAATGAAACATCGTCTTCATTTTGAAAGTTCTATCGAATGATATGCCACTCAATAGGGTGCATAAAATTTTTTTTCGTCTCTACCGCTATTTGGAATTTTACGGCCGCGATTTTGAATTTATAAAAACAAAACCCAGCCCATAACCATCGGATGGTTAAGACGAATCGATAGAGACCTCTTTCATTAAAATCCATCCTGCCGTTGGGATGTTTCGAGGGTATAAAGAAATCCACATACCCAGATACGCGTGAAACACATAACTCTTCTTGGCAGTCGGCTAAAAAGAAGCAGGATGATCCTTCTCTGGTCGTTTTTGTTATGCCCCTGTTTATATCTGAATATCAAATAATCCGAAATTTTTGGGCTTCAAGCATATAATTTTATATATACATATAAACCAATTTGATCTTATTAAACGGTTTTTTACAGTATTTCCATCTTGCTTTTAAAGAAAAATCTCAAATTTCTACCTTTATTTCTTTAATTTAGTAAGGATTAACAAAAAACTGAAATTATTTCTTTCGCCTTTTTATATTTTTTAAAATTATAACGAACTTTAGCCGTATGTATTTTTATATATACATATAAACCAATTTGATCTTATTAAACGGTTTTTTACAGTATTTCCATCTTGCTTTTAAAGAAAAATCTCAAATTTCTACCTTTATTTCTTTAATTTAGTAAGGATTAACAAAAAACTGAAATTATTTCTTTCGCCTTTTTATATTTTTAAAAATTATAACGAACTTTAGCCGTAAATTCTTTGAATTTATAAAACTAAATAACGGTCAAGTGGAAGTATTACTCGCGCTCAGAGGGTTCCGTACTATAAATATATGAATTATTAACTGTATTAATAAAAAAATCGTTCCTAAACGAAAAATAAGACTTTGTAAAAAACTATAAAACGTAGGGTTTGATATAGCTGTATATATACTAGAAAAGTATGAATGGGTATCCAGGGACGGCGAACCTATGACACGCGTGCCAATAGTGGCACGCGACAGAATGTTTTCGGCACGGTATTGTTTGATGTTTTAAATCAAAATTCAGTAAAGTTACACAAAGTGCACGAATTTAGCTGAGCATTTAATTGAAGAAATTTAAATGCAACTTATTTAATTCCAATCTAGTTCAATATGGTTGCTAAAAATGTATTAAATCGGAAGAAATATTGAAAACTATCGAAAACGAAAGATTATCAGACATTTTACACAAATATGCTGTTGATAAAATTATAATGACTTAGTATTTGACTCCAAACACGTAAAGATTTTTAACGATACTGATGTTGATGACTTTTTCCCACTCTTTTCTCTACCCTTTACCGATTTCTGCGAATCCTTATTTAATAAAACGAATAATATAAAAAACTCAAGTAGAAATCGCTGGTCAACATGGTTGAAGTTCAGATTGCATGTGTTAAAAGTGACTAAATATGAATCTCATATCAATTATTTGATAACCAAAATGTAACTACCGAAATCGATTATTTCTTTTTAAAATACACCTCCTATATATGTTAACAGAAAAATTTCATTTTAAAAACAAAATTTCAACTAAATTTAATTTACTATTGTATTGTTATCTATGTGGTGGAGATGTACACTTGATGGTTATGTAAAATAATTTTTAGAAAAATATGGCACGTGGATGTGAAAAGGTTCGCCATCCCTGGGTATACCATAAAAGTTCAAAGAGATATGAAGCCTAAATAATATCAAATATTGATATTCTGTATAACTCTTATTTAATCGTATTCTAATCTGTATATGATGAACTTAATTCGGTACTGACTATAAAAGTAGTGCATATTTAAACTTCATTTGGCATTTCATAAAACTAAATTCAGCGTCATAATAATCTTTTCTTTTTACAGTATAGCTAAAACGAAACCCTTGTTCAAAGTTTAAACTTGGCATTTTGCTAAGCGCGCTTCGAAAGAAGGTCGCAAAGTACCAACGCCGCCTTAGTTCGTGCCGCGTTTTTCCAGCTTGGTTTTAATTAACTTTTAAAGACACAGGGGGCGTATTGAGAGATCTACTCAATGCAAACTAGTTACGAATCCCACAGTATTTATGTAATTAATTCTAATTAAATTAGTTTGTTTCTAACAATTTCACTTTTATTGCTTTTATACTGCTACTGGATATTGTGTTACACAAATGTATCATTAAAAGTTGTTATCTAGGCTTTAAAATCCGATGGTACATAGAGTGTGCTGCCCCTGTCATTATGTATGCCCAAACCGTTCGTGTCTTTAAGGGTTAATATCTCAGCTAATTACCGAATATTTTTTTTCAAAAATAATTATCAACAATGCTTTTATACTTCTGCTACGATAGGTACCTCCAGCGCTCCCCAACACCTTCGCTGAATGCCCGCAAATCGAAATTTGTGTGTAACAGAAAAATGCGCTTTTCTGAAAACTATGTGACCTAAAGTAATCGCTATAATTTCCCTGCAAGGTTTAAATTAACATCTACCACCTCTATTCTTTTCATGACTTTAGTTTCAGTAGATTCGGAAATAGATGTGGTGGGGGACATATTTTTGCACTACATTTTCAACGATATCTCTGAAAATATAATACCTAAAATTAAAAGAAATATATTTTTGAGTTCAGCGTTACTAAAGCTTTCACACGATACCCCACACGATATACAAAGAAAAGACTTTTTTTCCCAAGTAACGTAATTAGCCCCTGTATGTTTTTCCTAAAAATATTTGCAAATGTTTAATAATCTGTAAATATGTGGGTCAATAGTCTTTATTACATCACCCAATTTGAACTTTCTACGCTCCATAGTTTACGAGTAAAATGTCTGTGACAGACAGACACAGGAGTGATCTTATAATGGTTCCGTTTTTACTTTTCTAATACGGAAGCCTAAAAATAAGGAAATAGCTATATTTAACGAAAAAACATTGCATAACTTCTCCCGTTTTTGTTTATTTTATTCAATAGCTTCGAATAAAACTATATTTAGTAGTTAACTCAAACAAATTAATATTTTAATTCACGGCTTCACATTTTTCATTCCAACGCATTCTCTTCGGCTTGTAACATATTATATTCTCACAAATTGTGGTATCTAAGCTTTCATATTTTTAAGCTCTTCTCATATTTTTAAACTCTCTCTCCTCTGGCACTTTTATTTTTATTTTTTTACTGTACAGAATCGATTTGCTCCAATATTGTAAATACGCTAATTCAACTCAATACAACTTTCGACTTGTAATAAAAAGTTGAAATGTTTGATCCTTTAATTTATTAACCTAAGTAGTTTATCGACATTTTTGCGTAAAATTTAAAAGCACCATTCACTTTTACGGTAGATAATTTCAAACTTTACCAGTTCTATTTAATCTTAAAGCAATCACAGACGTATTAAAGTTAAATTAAAACTAAAATTTTAACGGCTGTAGTAATATTTTATTTAATATTTGAATTCAGTGTTTTAAAGCGTAACAAAAATAATAAATTTCGCAGATATTCAATAAATGGGCCAAGAGAGGTACGGCCAAGAGAGAAATTATTGAAAAAAGTCACTTTAATAAGTAATTAATTAGTGATGACTAACAATTTTAAAATAACGTACTTGAGGAAAACGATATACAGATTTCACTTCTTTTTAATTTCAATTATTTGAAAATATTAAAGCATAAATTTATTATGAGTTAAGAACTCTTTTTTTACATATCAACATTCATATATCTATTCAATAACTGCAAATTCGTATATAAAAGCTTAGTCTTTTTATCGGTATTACAACATTTATGAAAAAGATATTTTATTCTGTTTGAACTTCCGACTGATCACAAAATGTACAAAACTTGTTCGAAGGATAAAACAGCATTGACTGAATCACCGTATAAAATCAAATAGAAATTTCCATGAAGCATATTTTATTAGGGTCTATATATTCACATACCTTTTGTTAAAATTATTATACCACATATAATGATTAAAAAACACTGTTTTTTAGTCGATTATATTTATTTAGTTTACTACAGTTGAGAAAGCATAATAAATTTATTATGATATATAAAGTAAGCAAGCTCATTAAATATATATAATATAGCAAAAAGTCACTGGTCACTTTCAGTTTTAGACATTTTTTCGAAGTTCTACAGAAATTCTGGACATTGTTCATCAACTTCAGTCATGTAAAGAACATGCTTGAATTTACATCTTCCAGTGATTCACTCATGATTTCATTTAGGAGACCAACAACAAATCATATGAAGAAAAATATTCGTAATAACATTACATCACACAAAAAGTTGGAAATATGAACTTTCACATATGATTTTACTTTCTGTGTACATTAAGTTATGCCTATTTTACTAAACATAGCATGCATATTCACGAAAAGGGTATAAGTCACATATGAAGACTTCATTTATTCATTTATTTATTGCTGAAAAGTGCAAAATTTTCAATCCAATTCATTACATATGAGTTGTGATTTACCAGCTCAGTGAAAACGTGTCCAGGCCAGGTTTTGAACCAGGGGGTCTTTGGCTGAAGCTGCCAATGCTCTGTCAAGGGAGCTTATCCTGGACAAGTCTCACGGGCACAGTTCATTCCATTCCCTGGTTTAAATCATGGCTTGAACACTCAATTGGAAAGTTACAACTCATATGATTTATTTACCGACTAGAATAAGTAGGGGAGGTATGATACACTTTTTTTTACTAATTTTTTACAACCCTTAGAAACCTATTTTTAAACAAATTTTTCGTGTTTTCTTATAAAGTGACCTTTTATTCATTTATTAAAAATATTGTGAAATAAAAAAATAAATCGTTCAAAAAATATATTCCAATTATTTTGAATGGTTACTACTGTATCAAATCTCCCCATTACTGGGGAGGATTGATACACTAGCAAGGGAGGTTTGATACATTGTTATGTAAATTGAAAAAAAAATGCAGACAATTCAATTTATGTGTCATACAATTTTTTATGATAAATCTTAAAATATTTAAGTAAAATTTAAAAAGAAATGACATTGACATATTTTTGTTTCAGAAATGCTTTTTACAAAAATATTTAAACAATTGCTGTTATTTAAATAATTCTATTAACACACTTTAAAAAAAATAAATAATGAAAAAAAAAACCCTAGAGATATTGCTGCAAGAAAAAATGAAGTGAACATTGCTGATTGGCAATCAATTTAATAGAAATTTAGAACATTTAAGATTTCTTTAACCCTTTCAGGTCAAAGCATTTTCAATGCTAAAGTGTTGAATAAATGAATGACACCGGAATTTACCAACAAATTTATTTGGAAATAAGAATAGGGCTATATTTCATTTTCATATTAAATGGAAAATATTTTATAAAATACTGGTGCCAATGTGGCGTTTGGGAATTAAAATTAAGTGGTTTCATAAACATACCACCACCCCTGAAATATTTAAAAGAAAAACTAATAACTCTATCATTATGGTAAGTAAAATCGGGTAGATGTAATATTTTTTAATTTGCCCTTCGTCAATTATAGAAACATCTTCCTTTTCAGGCCATTTAAACTTTTTTCCTTCTACATGACGAGCAAAACAAATTAACCATCTATCATCGCATTACTTTTCTCTGTAACCTACATAATGTCCATGAATAGTCTCTTTGTTCTTTCTTACCAATTTCAGTAGCTCTTGCTGTAAAACAATAATGAATATTACAGTCCTATATTAGTTTACAACTTAAAAAAACTATTAAATTTCAAATATACAAGTGTATCATTTCTCCCCAGCAATAATGTGTCATTTCTCCCTATCATGCCTTATTGGATTTTCAATCACTTTGTATAAATGCAGTTGCAAAATGCCAGTCTGGTTTCTGGTAAAACTCACCCTAACAATGTGAGTTACAAATAAAAAAAATTACAAGATATTATCTTCACAATAATAAGAGATATGAAAGAAAATCAATATTTAAAAAAATTTACATTGACATTCCAAAAGTCAAAGAAAATAAGTTAAAACTGGTGGGAATGAATAAGAACAAAAAAACTTCTTAAAACGCCATCAAAAAATTTTAAATGCACTCTTGCTTTTGCTTTCATAGTAGAAGCACGTCTTCTTTGCGCCTGACGAAGAAAGACTCAGATCTTTCGAAAGGCCTAGCGCATTTAAAAATTTTTGTTCCAAAAGTCTTCAAAATTAAAAGAAAAAAAACGTTGTCAGTTCTTCACTGCTAAGTCCAGCTAACGATGACCTCTACTAATAAAAGAAGAATTTACATCTGTTACAATGGCTGTTAATGCCATTTGTTGAGAAAAATTGTCAATGTATAAACCCTCCCTGTGTATCAAACCTCCCCTACCTCCCCTATGTTAAAAATAAATTAGTCCAGTTTATGATATATAGAAGGAATATTATATTGAAATTTTAAATGAACACATTGAAAATACGATGACATGTGAGCATTTATAGAAAACTTGTTCAACTGTGGTTGTCATAAAAACTGTATTTTTCTTTTATAATTTGATACTCAACTATATAGGTTGAAGGGGGAAGGGAAATCTGAACCGTAGCTCCAAGCTGCAAGCCTGATGGAGTGTTTTCCTACGGTCGGCCTAAACCCATTTGTTAGTCCATCCTTTTGGCAGCAGTTAAAAAGAACTGTTCAATGTTTATATTTATGCTATAGCAGCTAAATAAATTAAAAAAAACTGTAAGATTCTCAATATAGCTGCCTGGATCAAAACATGACGAAATATAATAAATACAAAATATTAATCACAAAAACACTAGTAACTATAATACCAATAAAATTAATAATAATTATATTTAATGAATATATATGAAAACTATTTACAATGGAAACAAAGAAGATAACAATAAAAATCACAAATCATCGTCTGAAGAAGTGTCCGAGAGGTATGGATAATTATTTCTAAAAATGACATCATTTTTCTCCATAAATCTCAAAAGTGCTGATATTCTGTTCATGAGAACAGGACTTTCACCAACATAATTAATCCAAACCGGAATCGCCATAGCTGTATGTTTTTTAACGTGATAATATGTTGTTAGAGGGCAATCCAAAACGTTAGTGAAGTGAGGTGGAGGGTGGAGAGGAGACCACATACACAAAGAGGGCGCCACGTTTACCTATGTTGTAAAGTTATTTCTGGAAAGGGTCGTGATGTGTGAAAATAAACGGTCAAGTGCTAGGGAGCGCTGCTGTCGTTTTCATTAAATCGGGCTTAGTCGCTTTACTATACCGTTACCTCACTTGCATAGCTGTAGCTCTCTCCGTTCACAGGTATTTTCAGGTTAAAGGGACTTTCTTTTGCACACTGAAACTTAGAAAAGTATAACTGGATATACCATGAAAGTTCAAAGAAATATGAAACCTAAATAATAGCAAATATAGCTATTCTGTATATTTGTTATTCCATATAGGTTTTTAGTTAACCTTTAACCCGGGAGAACTCGCTAGTGAGAATGTCCAATTGCTTTACATTCATATAATATCAACTTTTTTTGGTTGGCTTAGTACTTTTATTCACAAAATGGGTAAAATAATTGAAAAACATTTTGAAATTTTAATTAAAATGAAAAATGATTTAAATAAGAGTCTTAAAAAAGTATGACTGTGAGAGAAAATCTCATGCAGCGAGTTCTCCCGGGTTAAAGACATAGTAGGTGTATTGAGAGAGCACTCAATGGAAACTAGTCGCGAATCCCATAGTATTTATATGATTAATTCCCATTAAATTAGTCTGTTTTTAACAATTTGACGTTTATTGCTTTTATACTGCTACTGGGCATTGCATTACATAAATATATCCTTAAAATTTTTTATCTAGGCTTTAAAAGTCGATGGAGCATAGAGTACGCCGTCCCTGTCATTATGTATGTCCAAACTGTCCGTGTCTTTAAGGGTTAATATCTCGGCTAATTACCGACGATTTTTTCCGAAATTCATGAATAACAATGCTTTTATACTTCTGCTACGATAGGTGCCTCCAGCTCTGCTCAACGCTTTTTCTGAAGCCCGTAAATCGAAATTTGAGTGTAACGGAAAAATGCGATTTTCTCAAAAACTATGTGACGTAGTGTAATCGCTATAATTTTCCTGAAAGGTTTAAATTAATGTCTACTACATCTAATTTTTTCATAATTTTAGTTTTAATAGATTCGGAGTTAGATGGGATGGGGAACATATTTTTGCACTACATTTTCCACTATAACTTTGAAAATATAATACCTAAAATTAAATGAAATATATTTTTGATTTCAGCGTTACCAAAGCTTTCACACGATACGCCACACGACATACAAAGAAAAGATTTTTTTTTAAGTAACAAATTAGCCCCTCTACATTTTTCCTAAATATATTTATGAATATTTATTAATCTGTAAATATGTGGGTCAATAGTCTTTATTACTTCCTCGAATTTGAACTTTCCATGTTGCATAGTTTACGAGTAAAAGGGCTGTGACAGACAGACACAGGAGTGATCTTATAATGGTTCCGCTTTTACTTTTTAAGTACGGAACCCTAAAAAGGAAAGGGTAACGATTATTTACGGTAAATTGAATGGGAATGCTTTGTAATAAGTTATGTGTGTAGCGGCCTGTGCCTTCATTGTTCCATCTTTGCTGCCATTCATTTTTTATTTTCTGTTCTAATTTATATTTTAAATGAAAAGCCGGATATGGAAGGAAGTATGATGTAACATTAGTGTTCTCTACTGCCTTTTTTGCTATGTTATCAGCTAATTTGTTCCCTGTGACTCTTGTGTGCCCTTTAACCCATTTAAAATGGAAAATTTTGCTGGATTTGTGTATTAAACCTAGAATATCTGAAATCATATAGTCAACTATATCTGTGTTTGCAGAGCCATTAAACCTGAGAGGCTATCTGAAGAGATCAGGAATGATTTGTAATCAAATGAATCCGCCCGAACCACAGCCTTTTTAATGGCAAAAGTTCAGCTTGGAAAGCGGTATTCTCTACGGAAAGACGAGCATTCCACTCATGTATTAAGGAATTCTCTTTAAATGCACAAAAGGCGGACCCTGTCCCTTGATCAGATTTTGAACCGTCTGTGAAGATATGTATTGTGTCGTTGTATTGAGATAAGTATCCTTCCTTGATACCATCCCATGTCGGATCTATGACATATTTTGAGCATTTACCATAAAATTGTGGCGGAAAATAATTTTGAGTAGAGATCTCCAGTCTAATCACCGATGAGAATCTCAACTATATAGAATCACTTATATAAAAATTCCAAATGAATAATAATAAAGTGTAGAAAAGCGCCTATTTATTAGGTGTATTAACCCCTTAACTGTCCCGGACGTATATATACGGCTATAGAAAATGCATGCATCTAGTAAAGAGATGACGAATTCCAATTGTAGCGAGGCAATTTTCACCACCTGGGCCATTATATATAAAAATATAACATGTGCATTTTCTTACTGTTATTTCAGAAAACTAATATAACCTTTTTTAATTGCAGAAATATGCGATTTAAGTAAGGCACTGGAGATCGCGTAAGATTTCGTCGTCAGTTAATGTGCTAAAGCGAAAGATCTCCGATCTACCTCACCCGCTCCAATAGGACAATCTACCGAGCTAGTTTTTGCCTGGTGTGGTTGATAGGAAGGAGGGCCTCATCTCCAATTGCAACGAACAAAATCTGCCTTGTATTTCGGCTCAAAATTATTATACATTAATTTCAGGTTAAACATACCTACCAGCCTTTATCCCCTTTGTTTGGGCCCAAAAAACATCCAACTTAAGTTCATTTAGCACGAAGGTGTAAATTGCTGTGCTGTGCAGCATAAAATTAACATAGCTGATTAGCAATTAAGAACCAGCCAACGCAGAAAATTAAAGAAAATCACTTAGTAGCGCTGCAGCATGGCCAGCCAGGATTCTTGTTAAGTGAACCGACACCATAAGTAAGCTTATGAAAGCATTTCGTCATTAAGCTACCAATACTATTGCCCAATATCGTTCTAATATTATTTATTCGCTTTACCTTGGAGAAATTTACAAATTAATAACGATATTCAGAGAAAATTGGTAACACAGTAGAAATATTTAGACATAACAATTGAAGAAACATTGACAGTTATATTTGAAATATTTTTAATTTAATCTAAGTATGTTGTCAATATTATCAATCCCTTTAAATCGTTTTTTACTCAATATTTTAACAGCATTTCACCGATATCGGTTAAATAAATATATTGGTTATATATTTTCAAAATATGACTACCACAATATTTTGCGAAATTGGTTCAATATTGCGCCAATATTTACCAAAATTTGTCCAATATTACGCCAATATTTAGCACAATTGGTCCAGTATTGAACCAGTATTTATAAAATATTGTACCGATACTGGTTTACTATAAAATTAATAATAAATTATTCGAATATGAATTTAGTTGACTTCTGAATAAAAAATATCATTAGAAAATTACTTCACATAATCATTGACATCAAATAACCAGAAGCAGCATTGTCCTGCGATTAATAGAACCAAAACTATTAATTACTAAAAATCAATTACTTAATGCAGTTTTCTGTAAAGAAAAGAAGTAATGAAAGAACATTACAAGAAACATGCAAAATTAATGATCTGGGAAATAAAAAATGTGACAGTTCGTGAGAAATGCTTTTTAATCTCCTCACAAAACAATTAGAATTTTATATTAAATTACGCATAATATTGAATCATCTCTAAAACTAAGTTATTAAACTAGAAAAAAAGCCTTCGTTCACAGAAGCTGTGCGGCCCTTATTTATCAGCTGAAAACTTCAGCAATCAATATCTAAAATTACCGAAGCTATTAATTACTGAAAGTTAATTACTTAAAGCAGTTTTCTCTAAAGAAAAGAAATGATGAAAGCCTCTATTTCATGTAAAATTAATGTTCGTGGCAATAAAAAGATTTGTGACAGATCATCAGAAATGCATTTTGATCCCTTCTCAAACTAAATTTACAGTTTTATATTAAGTTACGCATTTAAGTGAATCATCTCCGAAACTAAGTTTTTAAATACGAAACAATTTTCATTTATAGCACGAGTACGGTTCTTATTTATTCGTGGAAAACTTAGGCAATCAATTTCTTGCGTTTTATCGTATGATGATGGGTTTTCGACTACATCATTAAATCGATGATGAAAAGCATTTTTTTTTCAAGGCAAAGAATTTTCTTTATGCGAATCCTTATGCAAAATTAAATTTCGCATATTTCACCTGATGATGTCACATGACATAAAATTAGTTTAACGAGAAATCCTATTAATTATTTTTCATGTTTTTGAGGAGAAAACACGGTTGTTATTTGTTCGAAAATTATTTAGTTGAGCAATCTTTTCTGAGCAAAAGATGAAAAAATAAAAGTGAACAAATCTACAGGGATAGAATAAGGAATGACATCGGTCTTTAGGGAAAATTCAATTGTTTGATATTGACTCGCAATAGTATAAAAATATTTTTTTAGTTAATCAAAAATATGTAAATATGATATAATAAAGGATTTTTATTTCCACTCTTTCCCCTTATTTCTGAGTCATTATTATTTCCTTCTAGTTGATTCATCTTCTCTTTTTTACTGTACTTGTCATATCAACATCTAATTGGTTGTTTTCTTTCGTCTTCGGCTTAACTTTTGTCTGTTTTTATCTTACCTTATCTCTTCTATTTTCTTTGAATCTTACCTTACTCGCAAAGTGGCAGCACACCTTTTTAGGTGCATTCATAATTATATAAATACGCAGCACCTACGGTCGTCTTCTGGTCCATCCATCTATCTGTCCGTCTGTCCACCTATAACAGCGCAAAAACTACCCAAACGAAAGGTTTGAAATTTAATATATATAATCGTTGCAGAATTTTGTTGAGTCATTTCAAATTTTATGAAAATCTAATCAAAACTTAAAAATATATTAATAAAAGTCTATTAAATCCTATGATACGTAATTAATTCATGATATCCCATGATAGGTAATGATTTTAGGTTGCCATGGTGATTACGTTCCTATTTAAGATGGAGTCATATTGTTTCTGTATTACTGAATATAATATATATAATCGTAATAAGATTTCATTCATGAATTTTTGCATAAGAGTGCAGCAGCCATTGCACCAAGATCTGAATATTTATAAAATTAGTTATAGTACGAACGCACCTCATTTGCAACGTTTGACGTACAGTTTACGAGTTGTTGAATCTAATGAAGAAATACTCATTTCTTTCGAAAAACTCTGCGCTTCTCTCATTTTTACGGTCTTTAATGTTATTTTATTTATTTTATTTTACATCGATATATTTAAATTCTATTGACGTTCTTACAATTTCTCGGATTCTCTCATACGCGAACACTCACGCATACACAAACATATACTCACATATATCTAAATACATTCTTACTCGTCTTGTTACGATACATTTTAAAATCCATAATTATATTCCGTGTAGTTTCCTATTCTTCTAATCAGAATGTTTTTTTCAAACCGAACGTGATTGTCAGGGATTTTGTTTAAAATTTTAAAGGCATGTTATAAATACCGGATGAGTAAAATTGATTTTCATGATTACTAATGTCAATAAATTTGAAGTAAACAATGAACGGAAGAAACTCTTTAAATACAGTACAAAAATATGTTCAAAGTTCTGTTTGTGTATATCGCAACAGTTCTGTCACATAGAAAACATCGAAGCAGTCCATTTAACGCTAGACATTGTGAATCAGCGCATGGTTCCTTGTGACTGATTTTTATGGGAATATTCCTTCTTTGCTTACAGACGTAAACAAACAGGAGTTACACATAAGAAAATGCTCAGAAATTAGTGTTTATACGAATATGCTTCACAATATCTAGCATAAAATGGACTCCCTCAAGATTATTTATATTTGACTAAAGGGAGCCGCAAAGAATACGAATGAAGTACGCAACCAAAGCAGAAAAAGTCTACGCTAGTCACGCGAAGAAACTCACAAGCTAATTTTATACCAATTGCAGCGTTCTTTTCAATTTTCTCGTTTGTATTTCAACATTTTTCATTTTATTTTCATGGAATTGCTGAAGCTGACCTCTAGTCTCTAACCGGGTACTTTTTTACATTTCCGATTTTGGTTGCACATGTTTTTAAGAGGTCATTTCATTTTCTAATTCGGAACTGGTTTCGAAAGTGAAAATACCCTCATAAAAATTGTAATTGAATTCGAAAAGTGGAAAAGTACCCGGTTAGAGATTGGCCCCAAATATCCTATGCGAAATAATCATTTAAAAATCCAAGATTACCCTAAATGATTCTTCCGGTTCCAAAAAACTATATATTGAGAGGTATACGACATAAAAAGACGGGTGATACATGACAAGATACATACACTCACCAAGTTTAAAAGCCCGCCTCATGGGTCGCGTTCACTCTAGATGGCAGTCCTGTGGTCCACTGTAGAAGATAGCAGCAATGGCGGCTGAGTGATTTTCCTATCTATTGCCACCCACTCTGGGCCCCCCAAGTCGCCAGATCTCACGCCATGTGGATTCTTCCTGCGCGGTTATGTGAAGGACAAAATTTATGTACCCCCAATGCCAACAATGCTGCAAGCTTTGCAGGAACGCATCACTGCTGCTGTGACGGACATTGATAGAAACATGCTATTGAACGTATGGACGGAACTGGATTACCGTTGGGATGTGTGCCGGGTGGCTAAGAGCGCACACATTAAACATTTGTCGTATGTACCAGAAACGTGTTGAGTGTATGTATCGTTTTATGTATCGCCCGTATTTGTACGTCATGTACTTGTAAATAAACAGTCATTTGAAATCTGATGAATCATTTAGGCTAAAAATATATTTATCGATAACGTTGAAACAAGAGATTTCAGTTTTGACTCAATTTGAGCAGCACTCTAGCAGGTAATATTTGAAATAATGCTTAGCTCTAGGCAAAAAAGAGCGATCATTACTTTATTTCTATATTGGCATTTGTGCAGTTTGTGTGTTTTAAACTACACAATATATCGTATACACTGGCATCTGTGTAGTTTATGTGTTGGAAAGTTTGTTTTATAATTTTCGAAATGTTTGCTAGTTTTCGAAATTCGTGAACATATACATATTTAAAGTTTCTGAAAGTTTTTAACTTATAGTGTGTAGTTTTAGTAGAACCTATTTCCCACTATTAAACTGCTGTTAGCATTTATATGTGCAATTGTTTGCAGGTTTGCCATCCGACACTCATCCGCTTAGTTAGATTTAAACCAAATATCCTACACTGTAAAAAAAAAAAAAAAATAGGACCAGATTTCCTGTAGGAATCGGAAAAATAGTTGCCCTTATCGTATCGGAAAAATTTCCGACCCCGATCGGAATAAAATCAGTAAAATCGGAATAAAATCCGTAAACTTGGAATAAAATCCGTAAAGTACCGTTTTAATGAATGTTTCCTTTTTTTTTACGGATTTTATTCCGAGCTGGGTCGGAAAATTTTCCGGTACGATAAGGGCAACTATTTTTCCGATTCCTACAGGAATACTGTTCGGATTTTTTTACAGTGTACATGAGATAAAACCAGATATTAGAAAACAATACTTGATTAGCCGGAAAACAATGCTTAAAGAAAATACAGTGAAATTAGATAGAGAAGATTGTTTATTATTTTTCTAAAGCTGATAAAGAGTTGGATTTTTTTCGGCAATTTATTAAATTGCGATGAAGATAATTGTCCTTTTGCATTTGAATATTAAAGCATTAGACTTATAACTTATATTGAATTAGTAGAATTATATTTTTGGTTAAAGTTCTTTAGTTAAGATTGTAAAAAAATATTTTTTCCTTTTAAAAAAGAGTCTAAACTCTTTCATTTCCTATAAGAGTAACATACCTATGCGGTCTTACCCAACTGATGAGTTAAGACAAGGTGATTTGACTTTTATTAGAAAAACATTTATTAATAAGCATGTGATAAAAAAAAATCATTTATTTATAATTATATTATTATACAAGGATAAGTAAAAAAATTTTGCGCAATTTCATTAAGTTCTGCTGTAAATTCTGGCTTCAGCAAGACTCTAATAATAAGGTATCCGTTATTGCCCCACTTTCTCCTACCGATTTTTAATTGCATATTAGTATCTTTTTAAAACGTACTAGTAACTGCGGTATTATCAGAGCTCCCACTGATCCTTTTTTTAATTACCTATTTTCAAATTATAATCTCCTTGATATATTTTTACATTTGCAAGAAAACTCTACCGCAAAGATTATTGTTGTAGAACACTGGTATTGAAAAGGGAGACCAGTGGGAGTTTGTATTACAGATAGCTTTATAAAACAGAACAAAAGCCTTATTTTAAAATCAGTCTTAAACAGGAAAATCCAGGCATGCTTTCTCTTACACATGCACTCACTCACACACACATGCATTCATTCATTCACTCAGTCTATTACTCTGAAGTCAAAGCGTATCGGTCTATACCAGGATAAAGTTCACTTAGTTTTCCATTCCTCTGATTTGCATCTTTCTTTCGGGAAAAAGCAAAGTTGCAGAAGCTATTTATCAAAATGGAACTGAACTTTTTCATTTGTAATCTGCTTGTCTCGAGTGTAGTATACAAGACAAATGCTTTTCCCATATTGATCGCAAACTCTGAAGCATAACTGCTTAGATTTTTTTTAATGTTTAGTCGTTATTTTCTTTTTTTAATGGAACGAGTTTTTTTTTCCTTAACTCAGATTTAATATTTTATACCCTAGTTACGTACAGCCACGCTCAAAAATATTCATCTGGTTGTTATTTATGTATTCTATGAATAAAGAGATTTTTTTCATTAAATATAAAAGCTAAAATTTTATGATGACGCAATAAAAGTAAAATAACACACAGCGTGTGCTTTTATGTTTTAAATAACATGGCCATAATTTTGAAAATCTGCACAAAAACCTTCTTTACCTTTTAAGTACAATTTTATCATAAAAGAAGAGTATGACGTTCTCAAATGTAAATAACAATACTTACTTAAAAACAACTCTTTTGATAAATATAAATGTATTTCGTATTACTTCCCTTTACATGTTAATGATTTTTAAGCCCTTAACGGTCGCATTAAACTACGGTTTAAAATTCAAATTGCTTATTGGCACCACTTTTTTGAAAAAGAAATGTTCACCTTATTTAATGATAGGTAAAATGATACCATGATAAAGCCAATTGCACTATTTTATAAAACGGTGAGAATCAAACAATCTGAATAAAAGACACAGCCCCTGAATATCACGGGAGCGAGAAGTAAGGGGTTAAAGAAATTGTTTAACATATGTGCATGTGAAATATTTTGTTGAATATGCTTTTCCGAATAGTTTGAAAAATAAAAGTTGTGCACTTTAAACTTAACTAATCATATTTTATTGCGGATATAATGACTCCGTGTATGTATTCTCTACTAGTTATAGTGATGAATTAACACAGGGCGGACATTACTCCCTGAAGCATCAAAGTATCCGTCCTGGAAGTTTTCAGATTTTCAATTTATTAATGTTCTGTAATTAGAAATACTTCCTGAACTTCATAGTACTCTCCCCCGAAGTTGGAGATATCCGTCCCGGGGAAAAAAGGCCTTAACTTAACAATGTTTGAGTTGTTGGCTGTAAGAGAAGGCGTGGCTCATTTGATTCCCTTTTCGGGCTTAAATGTTCTTAGCTAGTCGAATTCACTTTAGATGAAATTTATGTATTAGCACCATGAGCAAATTATATATGCAGCATAACCTAATTATGTTGTCTGCGTCTTTTAATGTAACGTAGACGATGGGGCGCATCCAAATCATTTTGAATTTGATGTGCACCATTTAAATAGCTAAAAATCGGTCACGGTAATTTCACAGTCGAGTCACGAAATGGCGGTCCCTAGAAAGTCATAATATAACGATTGAATACTAGAAGCGCCGGAAATTTCACCCAAGTTTTATAAAATAAATGCACACCAGAATTTTTATTTATAGCTTTTAAACTATGTATTTAACTAATTTTTGTGCGATATATAGATTTAACTCTTTTTTAAGGAATTTCTGGCTCCAATCGAATTATACATTTGACGTAGCAGTCAGGTTGACTGCTCTTGGCGCTTCTATAGTATTAAAGAAATCCCACACATTTTGATCACCACTACAGCTGAGATATTTTTTATTGCTTGTGACCTAATGGTGACTTTCATAGACTGGCCGTCCGATTAACAAAGGGATGCGTGTAAATTATTAATATTTATTCACTCCTATTCGTATTTCCTTTTAAAAAATTACTTTAAAGGAAAATTTTTCAGAACGAAAAACATGAATCGCTTAGGTGTTCAAAAACGTCACCACACTTCATTCACTCATCTGAGCGACACTTAATATTTGTCCTACTTTAAATTTGTTTTATTTTAGATTTCTAATTTTGTGGTTTATTTGTTATTTATTTTAATGGTATAATTTACATTAGATTTAACAATTATTTCTACTTAGTGATTCAATTTTTTATTCAGAAGCCTACCACTATCTTCGAATAGCAATATTCACTTTATTTAATGACAGATTAAACAAGGCGAATATTAATATTCCAAAAAATGGTAATGGACAAATTGGTAAAACGGCTTAAATGGTGTTTTAAAATAATCGCATCACTTTCCATATCAAAAAGCAACCTCTACTTCTTTCACGCTAAATTTTAGACTACAAAATTCTGCGACAAAAACGGTTTATTTCGATGCGTTCTGCCTTCTCTTAAAATTAACTCGATCATTTTTGAATTACTCTGCATATGTCTGCATACTGAATAAGAACATTTTATGATATTTGGCAGGCATAGTAGGGGTGAGTAACCGAATTTGGACCACTTCACATATTTTCAGGTGTAACTCACTTAATTTTTGGAACATCTCCAAAACATCATTACACGGGGTCAATCTATTCATCTACTAACTAAATAAATCTTTAAATCAATTTCTTTTTGAAAATCTTAAATTTTATTTTAATTTGAAAAATTTGTCAAAAGTGGTCCAAATTCAACAACTGGTCGCCAAAGTTGGACCCCCAGTCTCCTAAATTGGACCACATAATATCAGGTTGTTTTAATGACTAGGGAATTTAACTAATTTTATTAAAAGCAAAGTTTGCAATTAATCAAACGGTCAAACAAAATAACAGCAATGAAATATAATGAAATCAAATATCTGAAAATAAGAGTAATTGTTTTAGTTATCAGTAAAATAAAAGTTATCAGTAATTAAGAATAGAAATTATGGAACTAATTGACAGTTACTTGAATATCATGTAAGGAGCGATTCAAAGCTTACACATGAATTTCGTTTATTGATTTTTTTTCAGCGCACACAACAGTGAGCCGTCTTGGGCAATCTGAACACTGAATCATTTCTGCCATTTGATTTTTCTTACAAATTAGGCAAAATCAATCATCACTGTCTAGATCTTTCATTTTAGGTTTTGAATTATTAGATTATTTTTTGTTGAATTATTAGAAGTTTTCTTTACATTATGCTTGTAGTTCTTTACTTCCATCATTTTCTTGCTAATTTCATTACGCCTATTTTTAAAACTTTTTTTCCAATTTTTTTTTTTTTTTTTTTTTTTTTTTTTTGTGCTATGACAGCTTCCTTTTTGTCGTTTTTTTTTTTTTTTCATTTCAAGGTTTACTTTATATGGCGAAGATTTTACTATTTTGTACTGACACAACTGTTTTTTGGCTCCCTCTGTACTTTGATTTAACTGAATTTAGCAAGGGTGATAACATTTCTAATGATTTTTTGGCTTTTGGGGAGGATTTGTAGCTGCAGCCTTCTTGCAGGTCAATTTCTTCACAACTTACTCCTTCCTTTTTGTTTCTTATATCTTTAACAGCTTTTGCTGCCACGATGTTTTTCTTCCAGACAGTTTTTCTGTGTATTTCTCAACATTTTCAACATTACATTAAATAAGTGTTTAAAAAATATCCTCTATTGAAAAATACGCTACGATTAAGCAAACACAAACATTATATATTCAAACAGTGTTGAATTCAGCCTCCCCCCCCCGGAGCCTTGAAATAACCACTCCCCCCGGAAGGTTTGAGATTTTATGCGTTTAAATGGCAAACAAATGCAATTCCACAATTCAAAACTTTAAAAAGTATGCCTTCGCAAATATCCTCCAGGGGAAAAATATTTGAATTCAACTCTGTAAACCAAATACGCTGTAGGAATAAGGAATTCAAAGAAAATAAATACAAATACATACAAGATAAAAGAAATTGCAAACAAAATTTATTGCATAAACATGTAACAATATTTTTATGTTTATATAGGTCTAAACTGTATAAAATTTAATCCAGATATACAAAAAAAAAAAAAAAAAAAGAAAAGAAAAAAGAAAGAAAAAAAAACCTTGCATGGAGATTGTAATCCATTATAAAATATTAAAAAAATTTTTAAAAAAAAGTGTACAAAGCGTACCGTCCTCGAAATTCATTACTTACTTTTCAAATTTATGATTGCATATATGGTCCAATTTAAGCAACTTAAATTGGCCCAATTGCGGCAACTGTGCCATTTTTTAAAACAGATAATCTCAAGACTAAGAACAAAAACGAAATGAAACAAATCCGCGTGAAAAATATGCGCAATAAACAGATGAATTCATATATGTATATGAAAACGTCACAACTTACCTCAGTTTTACTAAGTGACGTATACTTAGTTAAAGTATTCACTTGCGTTTAGTAGGAAAAAATTAGATCAAAACAGCTAACTTTAGGTTTTTTTGAAATCGTCTGAAAACAGCACGTGGGAGGCGATTGCTTCTTCTAATTATGAGTGACGTCATTCTGATGAGGAGGATTTCAGTGGTAGATGGCGTCTCTTCCTGTAATTAACGTCAGAATGGCAACGGTCCAATTAAAGCGGCGGTCCAAATATGGCTACTCTCCCCTATATATAACGAGAGCAATCACTAAGAAAAAGTAACAAACAAAAGAACTACATAAAAAGAAATGAATTAAAACCATGGAGCTACAAAAACTAAATTTCTGATTAAGGATGTGAAATGAGATTTCTACAAATAAATTCCTCGTAACAATAAATCATTATGACCATAATGCGTAACATTTAAGATTAAAAAAAAAAAAAAAGTACAGTATTGCATTTATAATCATAAGTTTTCTTTGCCATTCACAAAAATATGATATTTAAAAGAAATAAATATCTTGCGAAAACACATATAAACCAATCCATTTTTATTTTCATAACACCTTATCTATTATGAATTATAAAATACGTTTTTATATTAAAGACTCCAAATGCATAATGCTACATTCAAATAACTACAAACACAAAATCAATTTTCTGAATCCATGAGACATAGAAAACCTTTTAAATAGAGAAAAATATTGGAGTCTCTATGTACTATTCTCATTGTATTTATTATATTCAATATATTTTGCATCTGCACTTTTTAAAAAGTAAAAAAATCTCTAATGAAACATTACCTTATGCAACCTAAAGTTTTTATTTTTTTCATGCTGTTCAATTACACATTATATTAAAAACCTGATGCGTAATGTTTCAGACAAAAAAAATTACATTTATAATTCTAAGTTTATCTAGCAATATATAAAGATAATAATATTTAAATACATATCATAAGTTTAAATAAATGTCTAGTGAAATCATGCATAATAGCAATTGCATTGCTATCCTCATAACACATTATGTATTAAGAATTACAGAATATGTTTTTATATTTAATACTTAAAGTGTGACGTGTTTTCATCTTTTGTGTTTTTAATTTCAATTTTATTCAATTATATTATTACATTTATATAAATACAAACACGAAAATCAATTTTCTGAATTCTTGAAATATAAGAAACGTCCTAAAATTAAACCGTACTGAAATTAATTTCTGTGCATATTCTCATTGTATTTATTGTGTTCAATAAATTTATCTTCTACCCATTAAAAAATTCAAAAAAAAAAACTTAACGAGAAATTTATCTTTTGTAGCCTCAGGCTTTGAAATCATTTTTATACGCTGTTCATTTGCATATTATATTAAGAACATAACGTATGATGTTTGACATTATACTTAAACATTATTAAAACATTATACTTAAAGTAATCTAAGCTGAATGAATTTCTTGTGAAAGCGCATATTGTATCTCATCATTGCAAAGAATCACAATTCATTGTATCTTAACTATTGTGAACTGCGATGCTGAGATTCATTTTTATATTTAATACTACTTCAAATACGTTACTACATTCAAATAAATACAATCATAAAATCAATTTTCCGAATCCTTAAAACGTCTTAAATTGAAAAAGTGCTATAATTTCTTTGCATCATTCTCATTGTATTTACTGTATTCAATAAATTTCACATCTCCACTTTTTTAAATTAAAAACTGTTGATTCATTCAAAATATATCAAACGCAAATACATAGAGTGAAACGATATTCAAAAGACCATTAGGATAATTTCAAATGCAACATCTGTTCACCGCTTGTTGGCAAAGAGTAATGGAATTTTCTTCAAATACGCAAAGTATATCGATATTTACAGTGTATTCCCAGTTCAATTGAATCCATGCGAAGCCGAAGTGAGAGATAAAAAGAACAACTAATGGTAGAAATGGTGCCACTTTGTCTGAATGATGGTTTTTAAGAGCAGTTCTCTTCGTAGTAAACATAAAGAAATAAAGGAGATAAAAGTTTTCATATATTTGTTAATATTGTCTGTAAAAAGCATCCCATTTTTCACAATGATAAAAGTTTTTTCACATTTTTTATCTGAAATGTTTCAAGTTTTTATAAGTTTTCAGTAAGTTTCAAATGATTAAGTGTCGATTTATGTTCTGACAATTTTAATCAATAAGAACAATCATTTTGAAGTTGTTATTGATCAGAATTTTTGTCCAACACATACAATGCTTTAACAGAGTTAACCCTAAAATGCATGATTTTTTATTTTGTTTCGAAAAAATTATATATGATTCTCAGAAAGGTTTATTACACAGGAAAAATAATGAAAAAAATCAGAGATACATTTTTCGTATAATGCGTCAACCTTTTTTTATGTTACATAATACAATAGAAGTAAAAACTAAAATAATGCAAATTAATAAATATTTTAATAAGTATGAATACTAATGCCCTATTTTATATATTTTTTTTTATTTTATAAAACTTAACTCGTAAATGCACGAATTATTCTTTTAGAATTGTGTTTTTTATTCTTATATTAAAGATTAGCCACCATAAATTTTAAGATAGATTTTTAACTTCATTTAGTAACATATTATTGTAATTTTTACAGGATTAATATTTCTATATAAATATAGTGATGCAAATATGCATCACTATGCATTTGAGGGTTAATACGCCATGGGGGATTCAGGGAATTTAAGGAGTTTGAATACCAGAATTTTTGTAAAGTATAGGTCACCATATTTAAACACAGAATTGTTTTCAATAAATAAGGCTTTACGAAAAATCTGGTATTCTTTCCTGGGGCGTACAAATTCTAAATTAGTAATTAAATGGAGATTCGAGATTTTCTAAATAAAACTGGTCCAAATAGTGCATAAATGGAGGAAGGTTATTATTTTGGAGATGTACAATATACCGTATTGGAATTATATTATTTCAGAATCAAAATTAAATGCAGGCTGTAATTCCAAAATTTTATATCGTAATTTAGGTTTCTTATATTTTCGTTTAAAAATGACAACACTGTTGAAACTATTGTGCAGATTCTAATTAATTCAAATGAAAGATTCTACTCGAAAACAGCGCATCACCAGTGAGCAATTAAACATGGCACTGCGAAGAATGATTGCTGATTTTAAGAATGCAAATTAAAGAAAATGTCAGGGCAATGGGAACTATGAATAAAGAGAGGGGTATATAGTGTAATGTCTACCAGTTGCGAGTGAAGAAACTGAGGATTTAATTACAAGATGGCGGCTGTTTTTGTTTAAATCTTATCAGCAGCGCCTGATTACTGCCCGGGTAACCTTCCACCAGTAAATTTTATTAGAAATTTCCGCTTTATTTACAAGCGTTACTCATGCAAAATTTCTGCCATAAATAAGGAAAAAATTTCTATTCATTTTCACTGATGGAAGATTGAGCATAACATTTTCAATGACATCATAATATCACCATGACATAATATGACATCATGTTATCATAATATTTTCAATGACATTGACAGGGGTATTGTTTATATAGTCATAATATAGCGTAACCGCAGGGCCGGACTATTACCGAGGTCAACTTCCACCAGTAAAAACGAATAAATATTTCTGTCTAAATTATGACACAAATTCCCTATTAATAAGGCTTTTAAATAAGGAGAAAATTTCTATTCAAATTTACCGATTGAAGTTTACCCCGACGGTAATCAGCCCTTGCAGAATCGGTTACAGTTTTAGCTTTGCCATTTTGAGGATATGTCAATTCTTCTTTATACATAGTTACGTAGTCAAGGCAAGTTCCGGCATTTCTCTACAATATTGGCAAGAGATCTTCTTCTTTGTGTGTCTGTGGTGTCCACGGCGATGTGAAACATTACCTTTATGGAAGATGTAGACTCATGGTGCATTATTTTCGTCTTAATAATGACTTAACGTTGAGACAAAATCTTAAGCGAACATTGCTTAATCCTGATAATTACCACAAATTAAAGGACAATTATAATGTTTTAAACGAATATTTTTCCTTCATAAGATACAATTACTGACTCTTGTGGACACTTGTTGAACATTCAGAGTTATTTCTGGACATTTTGTTTGATGGTCGTCTGTAATGCCTGTCTGAAGGATTTCAATACAGTCGCCTTTGTTCTTTAGTAGTTTCCTATCAAAATGCGATAGTCATCTGGGTTTTGTGTGTTGTAAATAAGGTTACTAGTTATTAGTGAGTATATTCGTCGTCTGTAAATAGGTTACAGTTTAGATTTTAGTTATTTTTGTTTTGACTGTGGGCGCTGTCGCCTCTTATTTATGTAACAGATTACTTATTACGTGATTACGGTTTTAATATATGCCGCTGAGTTCCGGGCCCAGTTCCGTTGGATGGCAGTGGGGAACTTTCCCCCCGGGACATTCTCCCATAAACCTCACGGTTGGGGTCCCGTTGGGGTGCCTTCTGTCGCTTCTGTCAAGGCAAGGTCGGATGGGGTTAGTGAGTGCTATAGCCATTAGGTAGGCCTCCCCACCTGGCTGACCCTGTAAAGGCAAGGTTTTTTTTTTCCTTAACCCCTTGGGGACGAGCGACCAGTATACGTGCCACTTAAGGTGCTCAGAATCCTTCATTATTCCCACCAGTTATTTTTTATTGTAAAGTTTACCTTATGTAATCAGAGCATTTTCGCGATTGAATTACAGTAAAGTTTCTGTTTTGAAAAACCGATTAAAAGATTAAAAATTAAGAAAAAGGCTCCCGTCGCGAAGAGGTTAAAGCAAGAAATAGTAGGTTTAAATGGCTAGATCATTTAGAGATCATTTGGTCAGGTTTAAAAGATTTCTGCTGCCACATGAAGAGGGTTAAAATCAGAGATAAGGGCCTCCTGTTAGATTTGCAGATATTTAGTATGACACTGTTCTCAAGAAACAAACTGCTTATGGTTTGAAGTGTGGATGAGAGACCTGCGGTATTATTCACTATAAACATTATCATCCTGTCAAAGAATGTGACTTTTATCAACTATTAGAGCATATCGTTCTGTTTAGACTGGCGCGCTTTGTGTCCTAGCTGGTGTACCACCTATTGAAATACATCTGCGTAATTTGGCAAATCTCCATTACGTTGTAAAAGAAGGTGATTTGGTTTGGATTGGTGACAAATTTATTTCAAGTAAACATATTATGCAAAATTTTGTACATTTGAATATCCATTTTACCTAGTCAAACATAGTGTTAATTTTATTAAATCAGTTACAGAATCAGTACCGACAGTAGATTTCCCGATTATGTTTACAGGTGGATCAAAGATGCCGAGAGGAGTTGGCGCGGCCTTCACAGTGTTTATGAACAATAACTTTATTCTGGTTAATTGTTCCAAGCTGTACGAATATAATACAGTATTTCAAGAGAACTTTCAGCTTAAGATGAGCTACTACAATGGTATACAGTGGCACAGTTTTCTCAGTTTAACATCCACACCGACAGCTTAACATCAATTTATGTGTTAAAGCATATTTTCCCAATAATAAAGCTGCATATCAAATTTTCGTTAATTTCCGCTTGTTGGCTAATAAACAAATTAACACCGGTTGGATTAAATCTAACATTGGAATTTTAGGCAATAAACATGCTGATATGATGGCAAAATGTGTTATTGAGGAAGAGATTTATGATAAATCTTGGATGTTCCATTTTCGATGACTTATGTTACATTTTATTTTATGTTAGTATTTACAATATACAATGCCAATATGGTTTGTCCTATACTGGACAAATTAAACCACAACTCCGTTACAGAACACATAAACTATGTAAAGAAAAGAGAATCACAAAAATCATCTATTGCTTCTCATTGTTGAGAGGAGGGACATAATTTTAAATTTGATTCGGCCACTATTATCAAGAAATGCACTACTCCTTCAGATATAGACTTTTTTAAAGCTGTTCATATTCATAAATTTAGGAACTCCCTGGTCAACGATTTTGCCAATGTGCCTTACATATCGCCTTTCTCGGTGAATTTGTTATATCACGATGCTTCACTTAAGCTTTGATCTCATTGGTTGCTGGAACATGATGGTTTTAAGATGCATTGTTTACTGAAATTTTGGTTTTTCATCTTTCATGTATTTGTGGGAGAAAGGATGTTTTAATTTTATACAGTGATGATGCGAGTTCCAGTAGTGTAGACCGGGGCACGTTTACGCAGTGCACTTTTTCCGAAATGAGTTATAACTGACGCGCCACCAGTCATGACAGATTGATGCTGCTCCCTAGCGGGTATTCTCACACATTTTTGAGAGTCAGTCGATCTTCGGTCTAGCATGTGGAAAGGATAACCTGTTTTCTGTCAAGGAAGGTAAATTTTGTGTTGAACTTATTGAACTTAATGTGAACTAATAATACTTAGTTAAGGGTAAACAAATATATGAACATTAGCAGAATTTATCCTTTTTTGAGAACTGTATTTGTATGAACAGAAATGTTATTAATTTTCGTTGCACGTTAAAAATAAATCCAAACATGGCGACAGGGCACGTTCACGCATTGACATCGGAGCACCTTAATGCACGTTCAAAATTAAGAAATTACGTAAATATTTACTAGTTTCTATGGAAGCAGAACAAGAAAACAGCAAAGGAAAGAGTGTAAAACCAAAAACTGCAAAAAGGGAAAAAGTTGGTACACTCTGGAAAAAAGAAAATAGTGAATGAATCTGATGACGAAGATGAAAACTGTGTGCATATTTGTTGTTTGAAATCTTACAACCAATCCAAAAAAGGACAAGACTGAGTTCAATGTCTTAGATGCAAAAGTTGGTTCCCTGACAATTGTGTAAAAGGAAATACTTTATTTTTTGTTTGTAAAAACTGTAACAGTGATAATGAAGATGACTAATAACTTTCTGTTTTTAATTATCAATAAGCCCTATGTTTTCAGTTTAGACTATAAAATGTTCTTTAATTAATTCTCTCTTTTTTTAACAGTGTTTTAAGTTATAAATAAAAAATTTCAGTTTGATTAAATATTTATTTCACTTACTCCATGGTATCACTTATAATATACGTAAACGTGCCCCACTTGATGCGTAAAAAGACTTGCTTGCATCTAAAAAAACATTTTTTTACGGTTAAAAACACAAATAGGGCAACAGCTGAATTCACACATTTTGACTTTATTAACTGCTTTATAAAACCACAGTGTTTAAAATTTCATAAGTTAAAACTTAACCAGGGAGAACTCGCTAGTGAGAATGCCCAATTGCTTTTCTTTTACTTTATATTCGTATAATATCAACTTTTTTTGGTTGGCTTAGTACTTTTATTCACAAAATAGGTAAAATAATTGAAAAGCATTTTGAAATTTTAATTAAAATGAAAAATGATTTAAACAGGAGTCTTAAAATAGTACGACTGTGAGAGAAAATCTCATGCAGCAAGTTCTCCCGGGTTAAAATTTAGAAAATTCATTGAAAAAAAACGCCTAAACGTGTCCCGTCTACCCTACTCACGAAACATGTACTGTTAATTTTCACAGTTCTTGATTTGTATATATTGTGTGTTCAAACGTTTGCTTTTCAGAGATTTATGAACATAGCGACTTAAAAATTTAACTGCTTTATTAATATTAATAAATGTTGAACAATATAAAAAATTTGATATGAAATTTAGTATATTAGCACTAAATAGATGTGAAAAAGTATAAAAAATTAATATAAAAGTCTGGGTTTTAAATTCGTTTAGTACAAATTTTATGTGTAAGAGCGTCAATCATGCCTGCATGTCTGCATGGATTGACGCGTGCATTCATTGAGCGTATGGCTAAACTTTGCCAAAATGAAGAAATATTTCTTGCTAGTACTTCAGCAATATAATGGAAATCAATATTGATGCAATATTTTTTTTCAAGATTCTCATTATTGGATGTGATATATCCAATACAAAAAATTATGCCTTGATGTTGTTTTGCTACTGGAATTTTACCGATTTTGTAAAACGCACAGCATTACTAAAACAAAACTAAATATATCAAACCAACGGAATCAAAAATTCGTCTAAAATATTTATACTAATAGAAACTCAAAATAAATTCCTTTTTTCAAAGTTTGTCAAAAATTGATGATAAACTGGAATCTAGTTTTGTTTTCTGACGGAATAAAGTTTTATAAATTATCATAATAAAAGTCCCCTCAAGAGTACACGAAAATGAAGTCGTATTTCAAAAAGTACTAAATTAGTCAATTCACGTAAATTGATGTTATTGCTAGGATTTAATATTAATAATTGTAGGTCCTTGCTAATGTAATTAAATGTAAAAAATGCAAGCATTATATTTTATCACATTTTCATGAAATTAAATCAAAGCTGTATAAATATTTGGTTACACAGATATCGACTCTTCTCCGAATTCATTTATGAAGATTTACTTAAAAGCAAACCATTACTTTTAGACATCGATAAAGATTAAGTAAAGTACTTATATTCTTCAAAGAAAACGAATTGCTGCAAAATGCATAGTATCAATGTAGATTTCCGTATAAAATTACAGTTACTTTGTATTTGAGTGAAGTTTCTAAAGGACATAAAACTAACATTAACATTTCATGGGTTCTTTTTTACTATTATTTAAAAGTCATAAAATATCTCCTAAAATTGAATTGGTGTTCATAAAATATTACTGAAATTCATTCCTTCTCAAGAATGTTATTGTTGTATTTAAAAGTTTGGAAATTTCAGTAAATTATGGATCCAAAAATGAACAGATACTGCATTAATTAATAAATTAAACTAAAGGTTCTACGTATATAATATTTTTAGCGCCTGAAATTAATGTAGAATTTTAAATCATGCATATTTTATAAAGCGTGTAGCATTACGAAACAAAAGAAAATGAAACCAATGAAATGAAAAAATTCTCTAAAATATTTTTTGTAATAAAAATAAGTTTTTTTCTTTGAAAGTTTGAGCAGAATTTCTGATAAACTGAAAATCGTAAAGTGATATCTAGCTATATTTTCTGACGGAATAAAATTATAATAAAAGTCCAGTCATGTGTACACAAAAATGAAATATGCCGTATTTCTAAACTACACGGGTAATAAATTCAAGTAAAATAATGTTAATGCTTGGATTTATAGTTTAGCACTTAATTATGTTATTAAATGTAAAAGACGCAAGCTTTATATTTTATGATATAAAAATCAAAGAAATAAAATTTTAGTTAAAAATACATGTCATTGACCCTTCTTTGAATTCATTTATGAACATATACTTAAAAAGTGAGCCATTAGCTTTTAGGCGTCGATAAAGATTAAGTGAAGTACGTCTACTCTTCAAAGAAAGCGAATTAATACAAAATGCATAGTATCACTATAGATTTCAGGATAACATTACTGTTACTTTGTATTTTAATGAAGTTTCTAAATGAAATAAAACTAATATTAACGTTTCATAGGTGCTTTCTTTATTATTTAAAAGTTATAAAATTTCTCCTAAAAATGTTCGGTGGCCATAAAATATTAATGAAATCTTTTGCTTCTGGAGAATTTTATTGTCTCATTCAAAAAATTTGGATATATTAGTAAATTATGTATTCAAAAATGAGCATGAACTGCCTTATTTAATAAAGTGAAACTAAAAGTTCTAATGATATATAACATTTTTAATGGCTAAAATTAATGTAGAAGTAGTTAGCCTACACTGATAAACTTTTAGATTTTTATTATGTGCATTTTAACCTTGTAAATAAAACTATGAATTTGCTTGACCATTTTCCTGATACATTTCAAATTTTATAATCCACATAATTACTTTTCCTTTCTTTAAATATATATGATTATTTGCTTAGAAAATATAATTGTTCGTAGAAAACAAAGATCAATGTTGCCGAAAAAGCTTATATTATCAGATTGCCAAATTAACATGAAAGAAAATAACGTTCGATTAATAATTATGTCCTGTGTAAAACTAATCAATAAAAAAAATTAAACCCCATTCAGAGTTCGAACACTGCAAGGAGAAATATCAGTATTTTTTTTTTATATAGAAATATAAATCTAGCTTAAACCTGCGAAATTTTGTATTATTTTAGGAGAGATTTTCTGTAAGAAAATACTGGTACCGAAGAATTTCCTTGTCTAGAAATTCCAGGACTCGCCATTACTGTATTGAAATAGGAGGAAAATTTCACATTCTCAATACTAACGTCTACTTTTTACACAAAAATAAATCTAGTGCTAACGTCATATGAGGGTCTCAGAACCATAGAAAACCAAGTCCACTTTTAAAAAAAAAATGAGATATCTCATGTAGAAGGCCCAATAAACTGTATTTTATCTATTGCCATTGTGCACCAAGTCACACACTTTCTCATAGATTGCATCTGTGTCCAGAGTTAATGAAGTAATACAAGAAACCTTCACAACCATATTCAATCAAGTCCATTCATCAGTGTACTATTGCATCACTACTTTTTTATCTGTGACCCATTATTGTCTAAATCTTGCCTCATTGCTATCAGAAAAGTTGTGTTTTAAATAAGTAGCGATATCAAAACTTCTGATGAAAAATAAACGTTCGTGAGTCAGATATATAAACTATGAATGGAAAGTAATATAGTTTTTTATAACCCCCCTCCCCTTCCTCTCGATAAAAAACTGTAAAAATAGCGATAGTATATTCTTTAAACAATCATTACAAGGAAAAAACCTCTAATCACATAGTTCGATCTTAGGCCTAGAGAGGAATGTACGACAAAGAATAAGACCACTGTCAAGGATAAATTCTATTACCAAGTCTTCAGCAAAAAGTTTAATTTACACTTCAAGCCACCAAATATGGATACATGTAAATTATGTGATGACATATCAATCAAGCTCTTGAGAAAAAATGGTGAAAACATTTGAAAAAGTCTTGAAATCGAAGGAGAGCTCCACTTGAGGATAGCTAAACGGGCTAGAGAGAAAATGAAAACTGATAAATTAAAGCCTCAGTTGAAACTTACTGCTGTACATACGAATTGCAAAAAGCACTATCTTTTCTAAAATTTCAACGTACATAACTTATTATAAACGCAATCTATATATTTATAACTTTGGGGTGCATTCCTTTGATAATAAAGTGGGATACGTGTACATTCGTGGGAAAAAAAAAAAAGTAAACACCCCCTACTAACTCCTCCACAAATTATCGTAGAAGAAAGTTACTGGTACCGAACGATTGAAAATAAAGTATACTTTTAAATGATGTATATAAAATTTGCTTAGGGGGCCATCTACATATTTAAACAATCCCAAACTTCATTTTTTTCAACAGCAATACCCAATTTTTGACAGCATAAATGAACTCCACACCCTACAATTAGACCAAAAACAAATTTTTATACAATTCGTACCATAAGTTTCCGAAAAAATAATTATTTTAAAACGAGCGTATTTTAGGGGCTGTATACCAATTGAAGTTTGGTACCCGATTGTTGACCGAGAGGACACCTTCTTGATCAAGGCATCTTAAGCGCCACTGAAGCAGTCAATGAAGCCTGTTAGATTACAGGAGAGCAGAAGAAATTTCAAAATATCTAGTCACTTCTATCATAGACGGACCCTTAAACCATCATTTTGCCGTTTTTTAAACATAATTTGAAAACTACTTGGAAAAAAAATGTGAAATTTTGGATTTCCATAAAGCAGGACTTAATAAATCTAAATCCATCAAAAAAAATTGTAGGTTGCAATTCATAATTTTTTCGAATATTAATTTCATAATTCATATCAGAAAATTATAAAAATTGCAAATGCAGCGTATTTATATTTGGATATATTAGAATTATTGCTACACAAAATATTAGCACATTAGGAGCATAATTTTAGGAGATATAAATAAAAATATGAAAATGTAATTTAACATTAGAAGAACTAAATTTTGAAAATTTATAATTCAAAAACTTATCATTCATATGACTTGAAATTTTGTGTCTAGGCATAGTTTAAACCGAAGTTTTGGAATATCTCATTAAAATTGGGTATTGCCATTGAAACAAAATGAAGTTTGGATTCGTTTTAATATGTAGATGGCCCCCAAAGCAAATTTTATATGCATCATTTAAAAGTAGACTTTATTTCCAATCGTTCGGTACCAGTAACTTTCGTCTACGATACTTTGTTGAGAAGTTAGTAGGGGGTGTTTACTTTTTTTTTCCACGACTGTACGTCTGGGATGAAATAGATGAAACAGAGGGAGGAAGAGGATCTCACGACGTTTCTAGCATTGTTGCGCCAGACACCAGCAGAAATTTGTAACTCGATTGAAGCAGCAACTATCAAGAAATAACACATCTATGTTCCTGGAGACTGGGAGGAAATTATTATGAATGCAAAGAGGAAATACTCTAAATTTGATGTCACTGAAGATAAGAATTCCGAATTTCTCTTTATTACAACTTTCGAACAAAGTATCACAAGCAGAACGAAGGATACCGCGGGAACTTGTTTTAGTTCGGGGGATATTGGATGGCTGTGATTTGTGAGAGGTTCTCTTTTCATTTTACTGTTGAAAGCTACCCTCAATGAGGATCAACCTCTTCGTAAAATAAATTTGGAAAATCGGGCTCCTGGGCGCAAGCTACTTTCTTTGTCAAATGTCAGTTAAGATACGTTGTACATGGGCCATAGAAAAATTACTTTGGTCAAAAAGAAAGATATGATGGATCTTCTGCCATATATTCCGCCAATTCATCACGTTTAGTACAAGAACCTTCCAGCAGAGGTCAATACCAAGTTCCAATCTACTTCCTCTACAGTTCATCATGCGACGCTGATGATGATGATATTATTGTGCACAGTGAATGCTTTAAAATAACTGGTAATATATTTCACTCTTTGAGTAAAAAATAGAATAAGTAAATATAAATCAAAATCAAGAGTTTTTGTAATCATAATAAACAAGTCTTTACTTACACATGGAAATTTCACAACCATACTGGACCAAGTCCTTATTTTAAAAAAAAAGTATAAATTTTCAATAGAAATATTAATTTGCCATTTCTAAAAATAGCGCGATATAAAAATGGTACTTTAAATTGAATATTACCATATATAATTCTTATAAATCCCTTGGCCTGAATTAATTATTTATTAAAAACTTTAAAGCGTTATTATTCACAATAAAGAAAAATGAACTTGTTGTACTATGGTTGTGAGCCCCTCATATGATGCTTGCTGTACAGAACGATTTCTTTCAGAACACCAAACAGTGTTCGCGCATATCAGGGAATTTAAGGTCTTTTAATACTAGAGTTTTCATAAATAATAGTTGTCATATCTAAACTCAGAATTTTTTCTTTAAATAAGGCAAATATTACTTTACGAAATATCTGGTATTCTTCCCATAATGCCTTTGAACCCTGCCAAAATAATGCAGCATCCAGAACAGCCAGTTTTTATCTCCTTAAGGATATTTGGAAAAAACCATGAAAAAAGTACCTATTTTTTTATTACAGAAATTGAATAATTATAAGGTTTCTATATAAAATATGCAATAAGATTTTTTTAAGGCGAAAAAAAAGATGTTATACAAAAAATTCACATTTATAGAAATGTCATCATGCGATAATTATGTGTCTTAATTTTTGTTTTACACCATATAAATTGATGCTAATAAGACCTTTATTTTTCACATCTTAGATCTTTATTTATCATCATCACACAAATTTTTACAAATAATCTTTAAAATAATATATATACATTAAATTTTGATTATTAATAATTTTTTTGAATGTGATATATTTCGAAACATGCAATAAAAAGCTCAATATCACAATCAGCGCCAAAAATCTAACCCAAACGCTAATATTCAAAGATGTCACACAGAAATGCCAGTTAAATTTTTCTGGTTTTCCAACAATAAATCTCCAGCCCGGAAATATGACGGGCACGAGAAATAACGAACGACACCTCAGCCCGTGATAGTGGCGGGAGCAAGAATTAAGGAGTTAAAGAAACGAAAATGTGCAGTAAGGGTGATTCCTGGGACCGCCATGATGCTGTTAACCCTTTCCTGGCCGGAGTAATTCTGCTTGTAAAATGATGAAATGATGGACTGACACCAACACTTTAAATTGAATTTTTATTAGAAAATAAAAACCTGCTAATTTTCCTGTACTTTATAAAAGGACAATTTTAATTATACATTATTGGTGCCAGTACTATTAAAATTAGGTGTCCTTTTTGTGGACACTGCCCGGTAAAGGATTAATGCCGTGTAAATGCTATTCACCGGCACACAAAATCCATGGAGTTGAGACCAGTGTTGCCAGATTGGGGACTTTTTTAGTTCAGATTATTTGACTGTAACCACTTTTTAAAAATAGTATAATTCGCTTATCTTTCAGAATTTTTAATCTATTTTTAAATAGGGCGAATATTTCTATTTCAAAAAAGCGGTGACAATCAACAATTTGGGGACAAAAAAGTCCCTAATCTGGCAACACTGGTTGAGACTAATCCTCTCTGGGAGATTGATAGTGGGAGAGAGGTGCCAAGCTAGAAGATTCCACCTCTCCCTTTCATTAAGGCTCAAAATTGTGGTGGAGAAAAACCTTTAAACCAAGTCAGACTTCCACCCACGTACAGCCTCGTCAAATGAAATGGAAATGGAAATCAAATTCAGCAAGATACTGCAGTACTAACGGTAGCGTTGATTAAGATATCGTATAGAACTTTATCCTACCAATTTATTGTCATATACACTATCTGGTCAAAAATATCCGTACACTTTCGATTGCAGACGTTTTGATAAAAAACTAAAGAAATATTTTAGGACATAAAACTAAATTAGAAATTGTTCTTGAAAATCGAGAAGGAAAAGAACATGTTTAACCTTATATTTTTCAGTGAAGAGTTAGTATGGCAATTAAGGGTTCACCAACAAGTTTTAAAAATATTTGCGATTACACAATATCATAAAAATTCGACGTGATAAGTACAGCTAATAAACGATTAGCTAGGCTCTGTACAATGCGTGTTTGCATTTGTGTAAGAATAGCATGTATACTCGTGACGATATAAACGTTTTATTTAAAAATTTTAAAAATAAATTCTCTTTTTTTTTTGTATAACATACGGTGATCTTTTAATTTTTCAAAGACACGTTTATATCTTTGTTAATATACGTTCTAGTGTTATACAAATACGTCCACACATTGTAGAGAACCTATCGATTCAATTTTTAAAGCTACAAATCATTTAGAGTATTTTATGATACATGGTGATTGCAAATATTTTTTATTTAATTTGTTGTTGGTCCTCCAATTGTCTTTCTGACTAAATATTCTCTGAAAATTGTGAGATCAAACATGTTTTAAACATCTCCGAATTCAAGGATCAATTCGTAAGGTATTTTTTGAGAGTTTCCAGAAAATGTTAAAATTGAAATTGTCCGGATACTTTTAACCAGATAGTGTACATATGGGCAATCTGAATTTCTTTACCCTGAAAACATCCTTTTTCATCATCAAACCCTGTCTTTAACCCCTTAATCGCCGCGGTTTTCATTTCACGTGCAATTTGTCCGTGAATGCAAATACTTTAAAAGTTTAGAAACCCATGTAGTTGTTGCCCCATAATTTAAAATTCAATAATTCAATACCTATAATAAATATTAATATCAATTAAGTAACATGTTTATAAAGTAGCTAATACGCATTATAGACAATATTTTTTTTTAATGAAATTAAATTCAGTAGAGGTCACTACACGTCGCATCCTGCAAAAATGCCTAAAACTGAATTCAAAACTCAATCCTCTTTGGATTTTCTTTTGCGTGTTTCAACATCAAAACAGAAAGAAGAGTAAAAACTCAGTAACTTTTGTTCCAATCTCGATGGCGCGATAATTAAGGGGTTAATTGCTTTCTTAGCAGTTTTTGTACTTCAATCCTTTACAACATCAATAAAAGAGTAGAAATTTTTAAACAGAAAACTCCTTTAATATTGCCAATAAAAATCAAATGAACTTTGAATCAAATTTAATAAGACTATGTATAATAATTTAAACATTATTTCACTGCAATCTCTTAAAATTGATATTGACACATCTGAAATGTCATTCTAACTAGTTCTCTAATGAGTGTCTCTATTCAAAGATACCGGATAATTAGTTGTCTTGATCTCGTAATTGATTATCAAAGTTGTCAGACACCAAATTCAGAACATCCTTTCAAAGCAGCCTGCAAGAAATAGCATGTAACAACTCATACAACCCTTGACCCATTAGATGAAATGGATCGACGTCGATGATGACCCATAATTCAAGTAGACACATGGAACTAATGGAACATTGTGAGTTCACGGGATGAGTGCTCCCCCTTATTTAATATCCGCATAACAGAATATCCAGTAAATAATTTTCCTATAGCGTAATAACTGCTGCAAAATTATTGGATGAATATATTAAATCGCAGATTTATGGAAAGCAAGAGGAAAGTTTTTAGATATTAATATGTATTTTAATAGATAGCCCAAACATAAAATTTCCAGATATGCATAATTAAAATATATACAACACTTACCTAGTTTTTAAATAGAAATCTGTTAATTAATCTGAATACGTATTGTCAGGGGTGTAAAAATCTAGACGCCATCGGGAAGTCTCTCACCACTAAATTTTATTCGTTATTTTTCGTCTAATATTTCGTCTCAAATTTTTGTAAAAAAAGCTTATAAAATTTAACCGATGAAAACTAATAAAATTTATTGGTGAGAAACTGCCCGCTGGCGCCTAGATTTTTACACCCCTGCATATTGATATATTTGTCAGGACATTTATAATTGTAAGTCTTAGCGAGTACATAACAGTTATTATTAGCCCACTATATGCTATTTCTTTCAGCCAGCAATTAAAGTGTCGTCTCTAAAAAATAACATTACATTATATAATCCAGCCGTAAAACAAAGCAGATGTACCATTGTATAGTTAAATACGGATAATCTGTACTGCATTTTTTTTTAACTTCTAAGCATCGCACATTTTCTATTTTTACACCGTCTTATAGGAGGAAAAAGGTACTTTTAAATGCAATTTGTTTGAAAACTGCATCTCAATTTATTTTTGAGATATTAATTTTTGTAGTTTTTAGCGCCATTTGTTTAATGTTGGCAACTGAAGTACTCCATTTCTGTAGAAAGTAAAGGAAAAATAGTTGGAAAAAAGAAATTATATCTTTTTGTTGCTATTTTCCTATAACGACTGAAAAAGAATTGTAATTAAAATAGGTGCTATTTTGAAAAAATATAAATGAATGATTTCTGATAAAACATGGAGCTTTTATAAACTGTATTTAATTTTAAGTATTCATATTAGTGTTACAAACAAATAAAAGCACATGAAATATTAGCCGATTCTTTTTTTTTTTTTTTTTTTTTTTTTTTTTTTTTTTTTGTCGAATTTACGACATTGCTTCTTGCTCTGTTTGTGTATTATTCAGGGATAGTGACATCATATGCATACTTTATTGTAAATTTTGTTTAAGATTGGATCGTAAATGTAGAATTCTTCAAAAGATGCCAATCACGTCATTTTATATAAAATAAAAGCATGTGTTTTAAGTCTTAAATCTGAAATGTGTTTTGTACTATCTATATTCATATACATACATATTTTTTTTCATCGGAGGCCACACTAAATTCTGAAAAAGCCGAATTCCTGTTTTCTAGTATTTAATATGCCCTGCTTCACGCGAATTCTCAATATCTTTTTTTTTTTTTTTTTTTTTTTGCCAAGTAGTTTTTTTAAATTATGATTAAGAAACGTCAAAATAATGGCTTAAGATGTGATGTGGTCTGTGATGTGAAGAAAAGAATAATTTGAAAAAATATATTTTACACATTTTATTATATTTATTTTCTATGTATGAACTACTTTGAATTAATGAAACAGTATGAGTTCATGCGCTGAACATTTTTCGCTCTTTGTTACCCGCATAACAGAATATACAAGAAATATTTTTTCTATAGCGTAATAAATGCTGCTAAATTATTGAATGAATATGTAAAATTGCAGATTTATAGAGAGCAAGAAAAACGTTTTCAGACACGAATATGCAATCAAAAAATAAGAGTTTTAGATATGTGTAACTGTGATATGTATGCTTGCTCAGTTTTTCAAAGAATAGAGAGATAATCTGAAAACTTATTACAATTTTCTCCGGAACATTTATTATTATAGGACATAGCTAGCACTAAAAATTGTGGCTGCTTGGAACTACAAAAGAAAAGGTTTTTAATCTATCCTTATCTGCTGCATTGAGAGCATAGGCGTGATTCACTGAATGTTGTTGAATTACGTCAATAATCTCCGCACCTGTGGTTTGAACTGTGGTACGCGGACCTCAAGGGATCCACAAAGCATCCGCAGGAAGTGAAAGTGTCGTGCTCAAAGAAAAAATTTTCACTTACCTAGAAATTGAGGAAATTCATTCTAGTAAAAAAAATAATTTAAGCATCAAATGATGAAAAGACTAAACTTCCACCTGTATAAATCTGAAAACTGGTGAGAAATGAACTGTGGGCATTATTATAAAATTTTTGGTTTGTATTTTTTATTGACATTTTTTCTCTCAAAAAGTAACGTTTTCCGGATTTTTATTTATGAAAAATCCCCAAAGTTCAGTATTTCGCGCGAAAGATTATTAAATATCTGGACGTGAACTTGCTAAAGAAAGGCTCGATCTTTTAAGCAATTGAATTCTTTCAACTAAATCTCTTGATTAGTCTTCGGGGCAAGCATTGCTGAACGAAATATCACTGCGCTTGTCTATACATATTTTGTAATATTATAAGGCTGTGAGAAAAAAGTGATAATTAAATCAAGAAAAACTAACACACCCAATATTTTTTTGCAAAACTTATCCCATAACTTAATTTTTATATGCTAATATTGAACAAAATTATTAAGCGTAACTGGAAATATCTAGTTACTAAAATTATCAATCATGCTTGGTTATGTATGATGAGAAATAATCAAGAAATGTCTTACTTCCTCAAGCAAAAACAGACGCTTTCAATGTTTTATTGACAGCTTTATCACCTTTACCAGTCGCGTGTATAATTCGCTGACGCATATTTCAGAAAAACAATATTGACATTTTCGCTTAATAAAATCCAATTACATCTGAAAAACAAAGCCCTGAATGAAAGCAAACACTAAAAAAATAACGATAAGAGATATGATAATTAATGATATCTACGATGTTTATTAGAACAAGAAATGTATTTTTTACAACTGAAAAGATTTTCATATAGTTATCGTACAAGCATTTTTATAGAGTAAAATAAGTCTCTTGGTAAAATTTTGTTTTTTATTATCGGTTGATTATTTTCCTTTGTTTTGCAGAATAATCGGAAAATCTATCTTTATAATTAGAATCAAATATTTTTCTCTTCGTCTAATTTCTATTTCTGATGGTATAAGTAAAGTTACTTAACATTTTGGTTTATATGCTTCCTCATTTTTTAAATGAGTAACATGTATCAAGTTTACTAGCAAAATTTATTTCTGTAATTCAAGCAGCTCTTTCATATCAAATAATAGAGATAATTAGTTTTATAGAAAAAATTTCATACCGTGTTACTCTGTGCTGGAAAACTATCACATATTCCATTCAACAAAGTTTTTGAAACTTTGCCAACTATTTTTCAGTTATGTTCCGAAGTTTTTTAATGCTAAGGTAAATAAAATGGATTTTTCTCTAAAGAAGTTTAAAACAAAAAATAAAAATCGTGTTTCAGCATTGATTATGACACTCTTCATCGATACGGTGTAAAAAAAAATCATATAAGAAAACGGTAATTTAGTCACATTCATGAAAAAATTTACTACTGGTTGAACGAAATCTTAGAAAATTAATGGTATTTCAATTAAACTGTAAATTTTTCTGTAGTTTTAATTTAAATTTCCTTTCAAAAGGTTACAAGCCATTTAAGCAGTACTCCTATACTAACATTTTCGAAATGTTATTATTATTGTTATTATTTATTATTATTATTATTATTACTATTGTATTTTTGTGTCCTTTTGAAATTTATAATTTTGTTTGTTAAACCGTTTTTGAATCGTCAAATTTTATCAAGTTACATAAATAAATAGTATCGCACCACCGAGCACACACAAAAAGTGGCCTCGATTCGCAACATCATATTTTTTTAATTGGCAGGCACAAAAGATTTCAAAATCTGCTCATCAGATTCAGTTAAAGTTTATCAAAGTTTTTAAAGCACAATTTTCTACAACACAGGACTTTCCTTATATTTTACTTCTTTGATTTTTTAGAAGCATTTATGTGAGACATTAAAGGCAAAAAATTAACCGTTTTTCAAAATGCCACCATTTTCATATCCTTTTGACTTTTGAAATGCCTATACTACATTATGGGGCATAGTGTTTTAGAAATTAAGAAAAAGTAACTGAAAAATTTTGGAAATCTGTCAGTTAAAAAACGAGACATTGAAAATGCCTTTGAAGTTTCCTCCATGTTTTTCTTCTTCATTGAGACCGCTGACCAGCCTCCTAACTGCTTGGCTTAGTACCTAGCTGAACGGGTTTTGATGCTTGGAAGCGAACTTTTTACATGCTCGAAAGTTTAACATTGCTTCTCCTTGTAATTTCATAACGAAATTTCTTATCAAAAAAGTGATAAGAGTAATCATTTTTCCAAATGAGTGAAAATGTGCCCGAAATAACAGAAGAAATAATTAAAGTACCAAAAAACAATTTTACTAAAATCCTTTAGTTATAATGATTCGAAAAATTTAAAAAGATATGCAAGGATGTACATAAAGTTTTCAGGAGTAGCTCTATTGTGAAAAGTATATTTTTCGTAACTAAATTTGAAGAGCAACTTCTCCAAAATGGTCATCATTTGCATCAATAAATCTGTTTCTACCACTGCTAGAATACAATCCGGAAGTCTCGATGAGTAAAACAGTCCGCATATAAACAACGGTGCAAAACCGGTGACCCAGAAAAGAAAGAATCCGTAGGTATTAAATCTTCATATAGACCGCGGGGGCCGGCAGCACAGGCACATGGTTCATACGGATACTGTTTTTTCTCCAGGAAAACTACCAGTTTCTTTTTATAGAAAAAGAAATCTAGGTTAAACGCGCAAAATTTCGCCTTCTTTTAAGAAGACATTTTCTATAAGATAATACTGGTGCAGAAAAATTTTCTGGTCTGCAAAATTCAAGGAGGAGTACGAACCATGAGACAACCACCTCATCGAGTTGGATGCTGAAATTCCAGAATTAGCTAAAACTCCATTCCCATATTAAAACGCAATCTGTCTGCCAAGTCATATCTTGGTGGAAAACACCTAAAAATCCGATTTTACCGGTTGACTCGTAGGCTTACCATTGTCTTTTCCTGCTCCCAGTCTGCCACATTTTCATACCTTTGAGTGCAGGAAAACGCAATGGTAAACCTAAGAGTCGACCGCTAAAATCGGGTTTTTAGGTGTTTTCCACCAAGATATGACGTGGCAGACCGATTGCGTTTTAATACGGAAATCGAGTTTTAGCCAATTCTAGAATTTCAGCCCCCAACTCGATGAGGTGGTTGTCTGTGCTGCCGGCTCCCGGTCTATTAGTAGAAAACGATACACTCAAAGAAAAGATATACCGCCTTGATCTAGAACGAATAGGTAGTCATTTTCTAAATCCCTAAACTAGAAATATAGATTTCCGAGATTGCGAATAAAGTAAACAAATACACTGAATAACACGAAATGATCGAGAATTTCTAGTCTATAGTTTTCTAGATGATGAAACGATACATTATATTATGAAACGCTTGAATTGCAAGAAATTACCACTTGATTTCTAGAATTAATTCATAAACCAGAATTACAGTTACCATAACTCACTTCTTCTGTTCGCATTTATTTGCAGAGATTTCTAAATAAGTTTGTCTACGATAATATAGGAAAACGCCCTTGAATTTTAATAGGGATAACAAGAACTCTCTTATCAAAGGGAACTAGAATTTGTAAGGATTACATAGAACTATTTTTCTAGAACCACAATTTATTTTCTAGATGCCAGTGGCAGAATGTTTTTCAGTGTGATAAGGTTGTTGTCTAGAAATACTTTAACAAAGAGTGCTGGGTGAAAATGTGTGTTGTCATAGTAATTTCAATTCTTCGTGTGACTCAATAGATTGTTCAATGCATCTGTGGCAGTTATCTCTAGTTAATCGTAAATCAATTTACGTTGAATTTCTTTTCTATGTGTTTTGGGACGTTGCCTTATAGAAATTGAAGGACACTGTAGATGTGAGCACAAACATGTGTGGCCGTGTGTTGGATCACAACAAACCTAATCCAAAATTTTAGATCAATACAATTTTTTAAAGCGTCAGTGTAACACCTTTCCTTTAAATTGTTTAAATTTCGTCGTGATGTAAGAATTTTTTGCATTTTATAGTTTAACCGAACCAACAGATTGATAAACTGCACTCCAAATTTACTTTTTTGTAGTAAATTAATTTTAGCTGCGATTTCAAATGTATAACTTTATAAGAAGAGTCTCAAATAATTTCTCTTACGTGGTATTGTGCTTCAAATTTTTGTTCGTTCCATTAACCCGTTCGGGACCAGCAACTTTTACATAAATTTTATTCGGTTGACACCACTTTTTGTCAAATAATTAAACTGAGTTTATCAATCAAGAAAATGTCTTATTTAAATAAGGGAAATTTTACTTCTCTAATTAGTGGAATAAAAAACAAGTGCTATAAGCATGTTTTGAAGATGCATCTACACACCCATAGTCCCGAAGTGGTTAAAATTGCTTTTGAAATTAGAAAGCCAATTTTTTAAAAATTGGCTCTCATACTATATCTCTCATACTATATCAATCATACTATAGTCTACTTCATCAACACAATTAAGGGGACCGGGAAAGCCCTATCTCTGCCATGTTAAATTCACCAAATTTATGTACCTTTTTCTCAGAAATGGTGAAAGATAGAAGTGTAGATTTTTTAGAGTAGTTAGAATAACATGCTTTAAGTATTCTAACAGACCATTTTCTTTTTAATTGAAACCGAAAATTAATTATTAATTATTTATTGAAGGTCATTTTTAAATTCGCATTTTTGTAAGATTTCACTGCCTCAAATAAATAATTCTCAACAAATCATTAAATCTCTGTGCTAAAGTATACAATATAACATAATATAAGTATTTTTAAAAATCTGAGTTCTTAAGTTTAATAGCTATTGAAAAAAAGGAACACAAACATGAAAAATCCAAGTTTTGAGAAAATGTCGACTAAGGATTTAAATGGCCATTGAGCTACGAAGTACTCTTAAAAAGAATGAATAAGTCCAACATTTATTTTGTTATACATGGACATGTGTGACACATTGTTTGAAAGATAAAAGTTTAAACTATTTAATGATATAAAAAGTAGAAATCCATTTTTTCCCCAAATTTCGCTTACCTGGTCCCCTAACATCATGATATTCCGAACTTTTCCTTGAATAATTAATTTTACAAGGAACAAATTATATAGACAAATAATCCGAAAATCTGAAACATTTTTCAGCTATGCAGATTCAACCATAAGCTGTTAAATTATCAGTAACTTTTATAGAAAATTCCTTCATAATAGTTACTTAAAATGTTAAATTATTGAAAATAATTAATCCTTTTTCTTAAATAATATTTCAGTCATCTCAAAATTTGCGAAGGTTTTCTAGAAAATATCAGAAATGCAATTAAAAACGCTTATTTCAGAATATTTTAAATGTAAATTGCATATGCTCAAATATCTCTAGTCAACAAAAAGTACAAAAAATAAATAAACAAAGAATTAATGAGAACAATAAATCAAAACTGGAATGTAGATGATGTGGCATTGTGTTCATATTTTGATGAATTTAATTATTTTGATTCAATTTCTAAAACTTCAGCTTCTCTATCCATAATTTCAATTTAAGATTCCTCGTCTTCTAGTCATAGCTTTAAATGAATTTATGAAAATAATAATATTGCACATATTAGAAAAACTCAGAAAAGTAAATGTTTTTCATACAGCATTTTCTGCGATTTATCTTTTGCGAAGAAAATATTAAAACCAATTTTTCAAGAAGCCATCACATAAAACTAATATGATAAAAAACTGATATATTCAGCTTTATTTCTAAATTAGTTTATATATGTGACTAAATGTCATTAATCAAGTTATATTGTGTGGCCAAGTTTTAGAATGATTTTGTAATGAACGTTTTTAAAGTTTTTATAATTTTAAAATTTATAAATCTTTAAGTATATATTTTTAATTTTATATTTATTTTCGTCACACGAATTTATTATCTTCTTAAAATGCATTAAGTGTTTTAAATCAAAATTTATGGGAAGTGTGAAAATGACATTCCCCAAATTTGAGGACGTCTTCGAATTCCAAGCACATTTGTTCACCTTAACCATTTGTATCACCGTGTTGCAGATATGCAACATACCTAAAACGTCATTGTTATTTCAACAGTAAATTTCCAAAGACGATTTTGTTGATTGTTGTTATTCTATTACACTACTATTATTAATTATTATAAATCCGCAACAAATGTCGATACTGATTTTTTTTTTCACGCCAACGTTTGATTTATTGCTAGTTCAGCTACACGTGATGTTTCCTGAATTAAGGTTTGTAATACAGGAGTTAAAAAAGTCTCCAGGCGTCTACAAGTATCTTGTTTTCAAAGATGAGTTTAAATTCTTTATTTAAAGACCATTTTCGAGCTAGGAAATTTATAATATGTGTAAGATAAACGTAAATTTTTGTTTGTTGCAGATCTGCAACAACGCGCCATATCTTCCCTTGTAATGGATTTTTTTAAAATATCGAAAGAGCATCGAAAATATCTTCTAATGGTTATTTAAGTTGCATTTCTTTCATAAGAGCATAATTATTGAAAAGGGGAAATATTAGTCTGTTTTTATATTATTTAATTGCTATAGGGTAAGTTAGAGATCCCCCCCCCCCCTCTGTAAAATTAAATTCAAGTCCAAAGCTAGCAAAAAAGGGAAAGGTCTCGTAAAAAATAGAATTCAACAGAAAAAGCATAGAGCGCCTACTCAACATATTCCACCAAAACAAGTGCACCTAGACGAAATTGGGCACTGGCCATATGGGGCAGAAAAAAGAATACGTTGTATATACCCCGATTGTAAAAACTTTAATCAAACTGTTTGTAAGAAATGTGGTGTGGGACTTTGCTACACCAAAACTAACAATTGTTTCAAAAAATTTCGTTCAAATTAAAATTTTAAATATTTTTAGTTTTTGTGCCCTTTGACAAGATGTTGCAGATATGCAACAAACCCATTTTTCCAAATAAAATTTTATTTTTCTGTTGTGAATTTTTTTAAATTATTTTTTCCATGCTTAAAATGATGCATTTCAATATCTGTGTAACAATTTTTCAAATCGGGATTGTGGAGTTACAAATGGTTAAATTTAACTCAAATGATATGCATATCGGCCAATTTTTATCCCTTTTTATCACCACTAAAATTTAATAGAAATGTTTGCCTTATTTAATCGCAGATTTCGGTCGTTAAACAAGACAATATTTACTTTTAAACATCAAAGGTAAGTAAAAAGCGTAAAAGTTCTTGTCTATGGGAAAGTAGTATTGGAAGGTCTGCAAATATTCAAAAAGTCTAAAGCTGAATGGTCAACTACGGTCAGCACAATTATCTTGTGAACAAAATGTATCATGTTCAGTTTTGAGTCGCAGCAGAATTGAAGCCTGAACATCAATATACCAGTGACTATGGAGGCAAGGCTAGAAATTAGGGGAGTGGAAACATTAAAATGAAACATGGGGGGTCGAGTGTAAGACCCTACAAACCACGGTATCTAGAACTAGTTCTAGATACCGTGATGCAAACATTCAAACTTCTATAGCTCAAGAACTCGGTAACTGAATGACAAGCACTTGTCTCATGATATCAAGCGATCCTGTGCTTGATTTCAGTAATGTTATAGAATTGAATACGGGATATGAAGCGAATTACAGGAGCTTGAAAATGTGCAAAAATGCTAAATAAGATTACATGGAGATTTTAAAAGGAATGTTTTTCAGTCTGTTTCAACCTCTGGGGCCTTTCTTCGGTTTTGTGCTATTTGAAATACGATTTTACGTTTAAAAATTGTGTTATTGCACTTATTTTCATAATATCTTTCTGAAACATTACTTTCTCAAGAGATATGAGTACTTTTACGTACAATCTGTAAAGATGTAGTTTCTCAAAATGATTGAATCTGAAACTTTTTTAACTAATTCATCAAACATAAAGAAAATATTTTCATTTGTACAGGGTTAAGTAAAATTGACATTTCAAGATTAAAATTTTGTTGGAACTGGGCTAACAAGTATAGAGAGTTTGATTACAATGTATATGAACTTCCATTTTGAAATAAAATTGATCGATATGTTTGCCATTAATCTCAAAGATATTGCATAATTCTAGCGCAAAAGTGGCCTCATTACATAGCAAGAATGTTTGGTTTAATGGCCAAAACGTCACATTGCATACATATTCGCATTTTAGTCAAAACCTTAGAAATCGTCTTTTAAATCTTGTATTTCGCATGACCTCATACGAAGAAATATAATGGATTGATGTCAAATAAGTACAGAGGGCAATCGATGTCACACCCGTAATATTTTGGATAATCCATTGCGATAAGATTCAGTATGAAAAATTCGTGCAACATGAGCGGATATTTCCTAAACCGGCTCCATAAGAGTACTGGTTCGCGATGTTGTGACAACAATCTCTCTCTTTATTATAGATCAGTTTCCGTTTCAATTTCCATTGTCTAACTTTTGGCGAGTTTTTAAGACTAAAGCAACCTTAGCGATCAGTCTATTTAAAATTTTGTTCTGTGCTGGTTCAGATTGAGTGCGGCATACACTGGTGGAAATTGATTTATGAAACCACGGTTTTTTAATAAGAACTTCGATAATATTCATTAAAAATGAATGAAATTTCGTGGGACATACGTAGTATGTACAGCGAATGAGTTACAAAAGCAAAAATTCCATACATAATATTAAACAAAAATAAAAAGTAAAAAATCATGTTTTCGTAATATGCAAACATGGAAATTGATTTATGAAATATCACATTTTATTGGCTATTTCGAAGTAATATGACGAAAATTTGCATAAAACAAGGTAGCGTGACATGCACAGTAGACATAAGAAGTATTATATTTTGAAAGCAATACGTTTCACTTATACTTTTCATGGTGGGTAAACGAAAGATATTGTCTGAGGAAAAAAGGGCTAAAATCAATTCATATATAGGATGTGAAAGTCTGTAACGGAAATTAGTAAAATTAATTAAAAGATCAGTTGGTGTGATATATAACTACAGAAACGATCCAGCAAATTATGGAAAAATTTTTATCAAAAATGTATATCCACGTTTAAGTAAGAGGGAGAAAAGGGGATTCTTCAACTTGCATCGAAAGTCGACCCCACGTCAAAGAAGATTTGTGCAGATCTATACCTTCCTGTTACTTCTAGAAGCGTTTGGCCAATTTTACATTCTTCACGAAGCTTGCGTTGGTCGTAAATGAAGTCTGGTCCAAAATTACTTATGCATCACGTTTGCAGTATTGCGAGGAGTACATGACAATGGGTTACAATTGGAAGAAAGTCATTTTCTCCGACGAAAAAAGGTTTAATTTGGATGGCCCGGATGGTTTGACGTATTATTGGAGGGATCTCCGATAAGAATCAAAATCTACATTCAGCAGAAATTTTGATGGTGGAAGTTTGATCATTTGGGCAGCGGTCGCTTATGATGGCAAAAATGAAATTGTATTTTTAAACGGTCGCCAGACTTCTTTTGATTACAGTTTTGTTTTAGAAAATTCATTTCTTCAATTTTCATGGCAATATTACGGTTTAGATTACATCCTCATGCAAGACAATGGAATTATTCACATTTCAAATGCAATGAAAGATTGGTTTGACGAACAGAATATTGTTCTTTTAGATCATCCACCTATTAGTCCTGATCTGAACACCATCGAAAATGTTTGGGGACAGCTTGTTCGAATGATTTATGCAAATGGGATTCAGTACACGTCATTTATAGAATTGAAAGCTTCAATCTGTCAAAACTGGAAATTAATTGATCAGAAGTACATTCAAAATCTTGTTTTATGAATGCCATCTAGAATAAAAGAAACTCTGATGAATAAAAGCGGCTTTGCTAACTATTTATTTCAATTAAATATGATATTTCATAAATCAATTTCCATGTTTTTATGTTACTAAAATCTAATTTTTGACCTTATGTTTTAGTTTATTTATATGTATGAAATTTTATTTTTCTAAATTATTTGTTGCACATAGCATATATAACGTTTGGAATTTTTTTCGGTTCTAATGAATGTTATAGACGTTCTTGTTAAAAAACCGTGATTTCATAAATGATTTTCCACCAGTGTAGCTGTGTGGTATGTTGTCTGACTCTAATTCTGTAGACGAGTTCGAATCTAAGAGGTGGAAAGCTTGAAAAAAATTTCAATACTTGATTATGAAAAATAATTTGAATGGAAAATGAAAAGTTTATATTTTTCAATAATTAATCAACTTATAAAAAATAATTTTTAACAATATTAAAAATTTACGTAATATATATTTTTTTTTAATCTTCGTTGTAGTGCTTGTGGTTTTAACGAATTTCCTATTTTTAGCCAATACAACTATTTAGCCGACTCGACTTTTGTTTATTTTTCTTTCAATGGGAGCGAACTGCTCATCCACCCGTTATAGTGTTCGCAGTTTTATCGAATTTCATGCATTTTTTACACTGCTGCTACACAGCCTAGCGAATTTGCTGCATCCAGTAATGCTTTTTATTTGGGGGAAGCTCACATGCATTCTGCTCACAGCTTAAGCGCGAAGCTCACATGCATTCTCATACATACTCATACGTACATACTTGTGATCGCAGATTTAACGAATTTCATGCATTTCCAAGATTACTGAGCAGCGAGGTTGCCGTATCGAGTGGTTTTTTATGGACTTCTTTATGGCACAGTTATGTGTTAGGGATGGCAGCTTTAACGCATTTCATGCTATTTTGAGATTGCTACATTTAATAAAAAATGTAATATTTTTAGATTGATAGATTTTATATTGACGTGAAGAAAATGTTAATATAATTTAAAAAAATTACTAACTGATTAATTTTTAAAAATGAAACTATTTAATTTTAAAATAACTACCTTAAAGTTTCTTGAACGAAAACGATGACGAAAACATTTTAATATGTACAGTTGTGGAAAAAAAAGTAAACACCCTCTACTAGCTCCTCAACATATTATCGTAGAAGAGGGTTACTGGTACCGAACGATTGGAAATAAAGTCTACTTTTAAATGATGTATATAAAATTTGCTTAGGGGGACATCTACTTCTTAAAACGAACCATAACTTTGTTTTTTTTTTCAATAGCAGTACACAATTTTCACAGCATAAATAAACTCTACATCGTTAAATTAGCCTAAAAAAAAAAATTTTATGCAATTTGTACCATAAGTTTCCGAGAAATTAATTATTTTAAAACGAACGTATTTTAAGGACTGTATCGAAATTGAAGTTCCGTACTCGATTGTTAACCGAGAGAGCCGCCTTCTTGATTAAGCCGCCTTAAGCACCACTCAAGCAGTCAATGAAGCCTGCTAGATTACACGACAGCAGAAGAAATTTCAAAATATTTAGTCTCTTCTATCACAGACGGCCCCTTAAAACATCCTTTTTCCGTTTTTTAACCCCTTGAGGGGCAAGAAATTACGTTTGTGAAATGCTAAATTATCACCGGAATCTTTGAAAAATTCTATTTCAAAATAAGTAAAAGCAATTTTACGACTTTTTTTCCACCAAAGTTAGAAAAGTAAAATTAAATAAAATTTTCTGGTGTAAAACTTCATTAATCGTAGGTGCTATATAATATATATCGGTGCCCCTCAAGGGGTTAAGCACAGTTTGAAAACTACTTGGAAGAAAATTGTGAAATTTTGGATTTCCATAAAGCAGGACTTAATAAAACTAAATCCATCAAAAAAAACTGTAGGTAGCAAATGATAATTTTTATAATATTAATCTCATAATTCATAACTCATATCATAAAATTATAAAAATTACAAATTTAACGTACTTACGTTTGGGTACATTAGTATTATTGCTACACAAAAAATTAGCACATTAGGAGCATAATTTCAGTAGATATAAATAAAAATATAAAAATGTAATTTAACATTAGAAGTACTAAATTTTGAATGTTTATAAATCAAAAACTTAGCATTCAAATGAGTTGAAATTTGGTGTCTAGGCATAGTTTTAACCGACGATTTGAAATATCTGGTTAAAATTGAGTGTTGCCATTGAAAAAAAACACATTTATGATTCGTTTTAATATGTAGATGCCCCCCTAAGAAAATTTTATATACATCATTTAAAAGTAGACTTTATTTCCAATCGTTCGGAACCAGTGACTTTCGTCTACGATAATTCGTTGAGGAGTTAGTAAGGGGTGTTTACTTTTTTTTCCACGACTGTACACTATTATTTTTTACATAACGCTATACTACAGCGCCTAGAATAAATAGTGCGGAAATGTCCTATCCAAACAGAGATAAAAATTTGTATCCCTTAAATGTGCAACGATGCTGAAATCCTAAGAGCCGGTCGCAGCGACAGGTTTGGTATATTTTCAAATTTCAATGTAAACATCGTATTACCACAGTTACAGCGCCTAGAATATATAGTGTGGAAATCGGCTATCCCTGTAATACTTAAAAAAGCGCTAAAATATTGTATCCCTTAAATGTGCTAAAACGATGCTGCTGAAATATGAAGATCGCAGCGACATCTGCAGGATATTTTCTACAACTGTAAGATATTGCTAGTCTACACAATGTGATACTAGTATTACGAATATCCCGCAGATGTCGCTGCGATCGACACTTGAAATTTTAGCAGTATCGTCGCACATTTAAGGGATACAAATTTTTAGCACTGTTTGGATAGTATATTTCCACACTAGGTATTCTAGACGCTGTAACCACAGTATAGCGTCTAGAATACCTAGTGTGGAAATATGCTATCCAAATAATGCTAAAAATTTGTATCCCTTAAATGTGCGACGATACTGCTAAAATCCCAAGTGTCGATCGCAGCGACATCTGCTGGATTTTCATATTACATTCTATAGACTAGCAATATCTTGCAGTTGTAAAAAATATCCTCCAGATGTCGCTGCGATCTTCATATTTCAGCAGCATCGTTGCACATTTAAGGGATACAATATTTTAGCGCTTTTTTGTATTGCAGGGATAGCCGATTTCCACACTATGTATTCTAGGCGCTTTAACCACAGCGTCTAAGCCAAATCATTTTGGAGTTTTAGGAAATATCCTGCAGATGTCGCTGTGATTAACTCTTTGGATTTCAGGATCGTTTGGCATTTAAGGGACCCAATATTTTAGCAGTTTTTAAAGTATTAATGGATAGCTGACATCCGCACTATATATTCTAGGCGCTGTAGTTATACTGTCACCAGCAGCACATTTTTTATTATAATATCACAGATATATTTTCCCGAAAACAGCGCGAAATCGCCAAAATATTTGAGGCTACTTTATTTCTGAGCATGCACATTGAGAGAGCCATTGCTGTGGGTAACAAACTACATCCTGAACCAATCATCTTACGGAACCGGTTTGGAAAGTACAAGCACGCTCACGCAACAGGTTGAAAAAGGTAGTTGCCTGAAACCAACATCCGCTAATAATCCAAGAGCCGACAGCACAAAAACCTCTGTTATCAAGTACAAGAAAAAACCTTTATTTTATGGGAGGGTAGAAGCAGAGAAATCTAATGATACATGTCTGCCGGAATCAAAGTGGTGCATAAGCCAAATATTAATACCAACAGTTGTTGACTCGTAGGTTTATTATTGTGTTTGTCCTACAACAATCCTTCACGTTTTCATACCTTTGTTTGTAGGACAAACACAATGATAAACCTACGAGTCAAACACTGGTGGTATTAATTTTTGGCTTACGCACCACTTCACTTCCGGCAGATATGGATGATTAGATCCCGCACTTCTACTCTTCCATAAAATAAAAGTTTTTTTCTTGTGCTTGATAACATAGGTTTTTGTGCTGTCGGCTCTTGGACTGTGGTTATTGTACAAACATTTGACATGTGACGTCATATCTGCAGATACCATGAATAAAAACAGTATTCTCATACAGCCATATGTAACTCTAGGATAACACTTTTTTTTTCAAAAATATATGTCACAAAACCCATCCATGGACCACTTAGCTCTAATTTAAAACGAGGAGCTAACTTCCTACACTTTATCATTAAGACCAATGGAGGATATTCCAAATATGAGTTCGAGGCTGAAAAAAGTCACGTGATACCGGTAATTTACCCAAGGAACTTCTAACTGATAAGAAGGTAAGATACTACACTGTTAAAAATAGCGTGAAAAACTACCTCAGTTTTTCAAGGCTCTCTACTTTTTGGCCAATGAGAATGCTTCATAGGTGTTTGTGTAGAGTTCTCATTTGTCAGAAAATAGAGAGCCTTTAAAAACAGAGGTAATTTTTCACGCTATTTTTAACGGTGTACTGCTTTGCCTCATGAACTGTTTCGTTGGCTAGCGTGGATTTACATTACACGTGTACAGAGCCTTCCCTTCTTTACGCTAGAAGTTTTTACCTTGACCACGTGATCAAAACGGAGATGGAATATCCTCAATTTTGCCATTAACTCAAGCCAATTGCCTAATGGACTTTATTCCAGATCTGAGTTCGAAGCTGAAAAAAGTCAAGTGATACCGGTAATTCACCCAAAGAACTTCTAACTGATAAGAAGTGAGGCTACTACTGCTTTCAGCATGAACTGTTTCACTGGCTGACGAGGGTTTTTCATCACGTCTACGGAGCCTTCCCTGCTTTATGCTAGAAATTTTTACCTTGACCACGTGATCATAACGTAGATGGAATATCCTCCATTGGATTCGCTCTAAGAAAACTGGCAAAACATTCATGTAAGTCTCCCATTGGAAAAGTCATGTCGTTGTTAGCGCAAAACAATTAAGGTTTTGTGCACTAAGAAAAATCAGAATTTTGGCCATCTCGTACGTACGTCTCCCACTGGAAAAGTCATGTCGTTGTTAGCACAAACCTATTAAGATTTTGTGAACAAACTATCCTGTGACAACGAGATGGCCAAAATCAGAATTTTGGCCATCTCGTCGTCTGCTTTTGTCTTCCTAACCGATCAAATTTTAATATCGTATGTCATTATTCTGTTATAAATGTACCCTAGTCATAGCAAGAGTGTCTTTATAAGAGAACGATAAGTGAGCAATAAATTTTTATTCGCCAAGAGGAGTTTGGACAAAACTTGGCGAACCTGCCATTATCTCGGACTTGGCCAGCGTCCCGTTAACGCCAAGCTCATGTTTGTTTATTTGTCTAACTCAAATAAACGAACTTTTTGGAACTATGGAGCCCAGATACAAGAGAGACGACACACGATACTCGGGCTGTGCTTATACAGACGCGTTTGTCCGAACTTAGACAAGCCTAGACATTTCCTAGGCCTATGCTTTTAATGATTGAATTTTCATTTCAAAGTGATATTATATATCCGATTGCGCGTAGCATAATTTCTCGGTTTTTGTTTTTGTATTGTTTTTTGTATTTTAGCAGTGACTTTTTTAAATCAAGACTAGAATGTAAATCATATTTTACGTTAAAATCACTAATGAAAATATTTGAACTAAAAATATCTGCACATATATTTTTTAAAGAGATAAAATATATGAGGTTTTTCATCTAGTTTTGTAATTAATAAAGTATTATTAGAATGTTTATAAAATTTCTACTGAAGGTAAGTGTTTTGCTTTTACTAACATGATTTTGAGCGCCATTTGTTTCTCATGTTTTATGATGTATGCAGGGTAATTCTAAATTGTTTTTAAAAATAAGAGGGGTGATAGTACGCATCCAGACGAGTAATAATTACCATAGAACATGGGATCGCAAACCACTTATTTAGTCACAAATACGGGGTGTTGCACTCCCATAGATTAACATACAAGATGGGTCATTTACGGCAAAATTTTCAATGGCAACAGTACTAGCGTCACTACCGACAAGGAGGCAGAATTAATAAGCCTCCGAAATTTACCTATGTTGAAGAAATATGTTTTTGTTTACGCTTTATGTTTTGACTATCTATTCTTTCCTAAAACGAAGCAGAGGCAGCGAGAGAGGCAGGCGATGTATTTATGCTTTATTTATTTAGCTGCATTTTTTTTTTCGTTATCGTACCCATATCGTTCACCTTTTACTTACAAAATGATAATTAGAGTAATAATATAAAAGAAAAACCCTAAAAAATTCTGTTAAGAATGTAAATATGTAAGTTTATGAGATTAAATTGTAAAAAATCAAATTCAGGTATTGTGTCAATTTATTCATATCGAATAAAATTTTATTGAGTGTAATGTCAGTACCTCCATTTATTTTTAACTTTTAGATTTTTATAATTCTAAAAATTTGTCGAAAGGAATTTTCCCCGATCTGCAATTTTCTTATTATTTCTTATATGTTAATATTATAAATATTACTCAATTGATTGTACGTTATTTACATTAAAAACAATATTTTTATTCTATCTGTAAGAAAGTGAAAATGCGTAAATTTTAAAAGACTATTGTAACGATTGTTTAATAAGTTAAACTTCATAAATTAATAAAACATCGGCTATAAAAATTTTCCTAACAATTTTGAATAATTATGAATTTTTTTGGGACTTGTAGAGGGCAATATTTCGTATATTTTTATAATACACCATTGCTTTTGATATATAGCATTCAAGACGAAATTTTTACTTTGTCTCTCGTTGCACTTAAATCGTTCACTGATCATGTAAAAAAAATAGAAAAAACATATCTGTGCATGAACATACAATAGATATTAGATATATAAAATAGAATACCTATTCTATGTTCATGTATCGATGTAAGATTCTATTGAAAACGTAAACATGCAACATTAAAAAAAGAAAGATGGCAATCAGGTAGTGCTCAATAACAAAAATATTACAAGGATGGGGAGTTTCTTCCCCATTGTCCCAAAAGGCGCTACGATCGCAATCGCATTACCATTACGTTCTATGGGAGTGTGCGATCTTGTATGTTAATCTGTGTTGCATCCCAACTAAAGTCGGCTTGTCGGTAATAATTTTGCGAAAAATAAAAATATTGCAATAAATATGTAACGATATCTACCTTATTTTGTATTAAATGTGATAACATCACAAAAATTTCTAGAAAAACAGGGTGCTCACACAATCTATTATACCGTATGAACTGATCATCATAGTCCGTAATGTGGAGCATCATATGCATACTGCTGGTGCATATAATGGAAACTTCTAACATTTTTTTTTGTGTTATCATATTTACAAAACAAGTGAGCAAGTCAATTAAAACTTTCATTATAATGTACTTCAGTTTGCTGAAAATTATTATGGTCAACCAATGTTCGATTAGGGTAGAACACGCTGTATTTGTGACTAAATAAGTGAATTGCAACCCCATGTTCTATGGTAATTATTGCTCGTCTGGATGGGTACTATCATCCCTTTTATTTTGTAAAACCAATTTAGAATCACCCTACATTATTATGTTACCCGCACGTTATTAATAAGTGCAATCATAAAAATTAAATATATATACTAAAACCTTCTCTGAAAAATTGTCTTACTTACAGTGCAAATTTCATTCAAATCAATCCAGTATAATGGATTTTAAAATAAATCTCATAATATGTTGATATCACAATCTTTTTTTATTACCAGCATTTAATTTATCACGAAAAATATAAACCAACTGATAAATCATCTTTAAAAAAATAAAAAGAAAATCGTTTAAAATTTTTAGACCTCCGATCGAACTGTGAAAACTGTATGACGCAACCTATCAAACCAAGTAAAACATAAACACAAAAAGCCCAATCACGTGATGCAATCGCCCACAAAAAAATTTCTGGGCCGTGCGCGCGAAGCCCGAGCGAAAAATTTGCAGGTTTTGAACGCTGATCGGGCTGCAGTTGATCACGTGATACCTTTGATGAATATTTTTCATTTTGTCTGAGTGGACATGGGTATGTACACTGTTAAAAATCTTCAGCTTTTTCTGCATTGTCACTCTACCGCTATTATAAAATATCTCTATCTGACAATAAAAATGCTTTATAATACAGTCAAGTAACAGTTTTCTATAAAAGCGGTGGAGTAACTATGCAGCAAAAGCTACAGATTTTTAACAGTATTTCTATTGCGAAAGCCATGTTTTGGAAGGATAAAGAAATATAGTGGTTGATTTTACCAGTTTTGTACCTTAAAAATATGATATAATTATTTTAAAACTTCCTTTCTCCGATAAGACCTACTCCATAAAAAAATTCCTTGGCGCAGGCAGCCCGATTTATGTACCTTGAACAGAGCCTAAGTAGTCAGACAGATCCGTGATCTGAAGTTTGGCTCCCAAATTCATTGTAACTATATGTTTTAGAAACCCATTCCATCTGCCTCAGTCCCCTTCGTGACCTGGATTCGCGGTCGTCGTACATGAACAACTTCTAAGAAACACAGGACAACATTTTTATTAACCGTAATGATGTTATTTATACAGATTATCTTATAACTATTGGGTTGTTAGTGATACGCATTATTAAAATAACATAACGTTGTTTATTATTTTGACTACTTCTTCCTTCTCCAGTTTCTCGTTTCAAGATCTTAGAATTGGTTATCTTTCATTATGCATACAACTGAATTACAAAGAGCAGAACGTCTTAGACTGTACGTTGAAAGTATGCTAGATTTTGTATTTACATATTGTGAATATATTCAAAAAAGAAAACCTCTTTTTAACTTAATAGAATCATTTTCTTTCCTCCCAAAATTATTTAAAACTGTTGTTGCAGAATTAGTAAATAGAACTTTAAATGATTCTTCTCTTTTAGAATTATCGTCTAGAGTGCTTCACCATCATGATCGTGTGGATCGCCTTGTATATGCCTTTTCGGTATCGTACACAGACGAGTTTAGTGACTATAAATTTATTCAATGGGCAACCATGTTCTGCACATTATCAAGTATTCTGGATAGACAAGGCTGTGAGTTAACATTTGAAATAGCCCTGATGACTATTAATATATTTTGTAATCGTCATAATAGATATCAAGCATTCAAGTCTTTAGGCTGTTGGATATAAGAGTTTGTTCTGGATTATGCTAAATGAATGCCGATGTTTAGTATATTATCCAGTGCTTTTTTTAGTCACCAGGTATCCATAGGCCTCTAAAGCCGAACAGGAATTTGTGTAATTATTTTAATGACTTTAATTTTTAAATCGCATAGAGCGATACCCCCGGTTGACTGTGAACCTACTGATTCGAGTTAAATTATGATCTTGAGGCGTTAATTCCCATTAATGTGACGCATGATGAATAAGATCTTTTTAATATATCAAAGAGATTATTTCTCAAATTTCACGCACGATGATTTTTATAAACTATTTGTTCTAGTTATCATTTTATTGAAATCATATCCCAGTACTTACAGACGTGTGAAAATTATTAGAATAATTGTGAAATGTACATTAAAATCTTGTTATATTAAAGAAATAATACATTTAAAAATATTGACCCATTTAATATTTAGTGTACATCCCCTTGTTTTTTATTAAAGATTCGATACGCCTTGGCATATTTTGTAGGAGTTTTTGGCAATTAACTTGTATTTCGTTGTCATGATACCAAATTTGGATGAGTTTTTCTATCTGAACATTCTTTTTTGTGATGTTTCATTTCTTTAATTTAATTAAAGAAAACATTTCCATGACCTAGAAACAGTCCAGATATGAACCCCATAGAGAACCTTTTGGGCCATTTGTAAAAAAAAAAAAAATAAAGGAATACAACATCACAAACAAGACTAGTCTGATAGAAACACTCATCCAAATTAGGCATCATGACAACGAAATACAAATTAATTGTCAAAAACTCATATAAATTATGCCAAGACAAGTATGCTATCATTTCTTTAATAAAAAACAAGGGGTTGGACACTAAATATTAAATGTATCAATATTTTTTAAATATTTATTCAATATAACAAGTTTCTATCGTAAATTTCACAATTATTCTAATACTTTTCACACGTCTGTATGTAACAAGTATGTATATCCAACCTCAATGCGAGCAAACTATATAAGTATATATCTATAATTCTATATAACGCATTATGAAATTTTAATGAAAACCTTGTAAGACGAGGGATCCTTTCAGAATATTTTGTTTTCTAAGGTTACTTGATAATATTGAGAGAAAATTTCATATATTGAATTTTTCTGAAACAGTTTCGCTTTGACGCAGTGTAAACAATATGAAGGATCACCGTATGATTACTGAATTCTTACAGCAAACTTTTGAAGATTTAGATCTTCTCTTTAAAGACTCAGCCTGTTGATATTGCTACCATTCTTGCATCTGAACCTTTTTAAAATTTTTTGTTTGTTAAAAACTATTTTTGTCACGTTATTTTATTCGCTTGTATACAAGAAAATGCTTTTTTATATTTTAATAAATGTATAATTTTTAATTTCTTGGCTTAGATGTGTTATTATCCCTCCATCCGCCATCTTGGATTTTTACTTGCGTGAAAACTCCTTTTCCGCCAAGTAGTAAATGTTGCCAATGGTTAAATATTGTTGATAGATTAATATAATAATTAAAAAAACTGGAATATAATAATTATAACTATTAATTAAAGAAGTTTTTAATTCACGCCCCAAAAAAAATCCATGATGGCGGATGGAGGGATAATAACACATCTGTTCCAATATTTGATTTATTTATATCAAAAACATAAAAATTGAGTACATATGTACTATAGTATAGGGATTAAGTATAAAAGTCACATGGGTATTTTAAAGGGGAAAAAAATAGCAAGGTAAATCTATGAACAAACGGCTACTTAAGTACTTTATCTGTATCCAGGGGTCGCATTATATAGGGAAAATTTTATTGTTCCTACCAGAACCCTTAATGAGTTACCCTCATGATCATTTTATTTAACATATTCTAAAGAAAGATGCGGTGAAGATATTATTTTCAAACTAGTGGTAAGAAAAGTTAGTTTCCCTATACAATGCGACCCCTGTGTATCGTACAATTTCAAGGTTTGCCTATCTCGTTTTCAGGGGCAAGGTATTTGCATTCGTAAAATGTTGAAATAATTTAATGACACCAGTACTTACAAGAGAATCTATTTGAAAACAAGTAAAAGAATATTTATTGCGTACTTATTAAAGGTGAAATTTTCATTATAAAATTCCGGCGGCAATTAGGGATCAAAATTATGTGATGCCATAACGGCATCAAGAGGTCATGAAATTTCGTTGGATACCACCCAATATTCTTTTTTTTTAATTTTATTACGTAATTTTAATAAGGTATTCCATAATTTTCTTTATTGAAACAATGGAGAAACTTATTTCCTGTAGTAAGAGAAACTCAAAAAAATTATTTAGAACTGGATCCAAATTGGTCCAGTTACCCCGGATACATGTCCCAGTTACCCCAGTCTTGAAAAATTTATGGGGTAGCTGGGACACCGGACTTACATTTGAAACATGAAGTAAATATGTATAGATACCTAATAATATTAATGTAGTTATATGCCTAATCTTTAAAAAAAAAAAGTTTGTTTAATAAAAGTACTTGCCTTATTTTAATAAAAAGCCGAGGAAGTTCAACCAAATGGACGTTTTTTTTTTTTTTTTTGTTTGTTTTTTTAAAGAAACTTACATTTTCGAAAACCTATCACAGCAAAGTGAGTTATGATTGGGTTGACACACGTTGTTTTAGGAAATAGAGATTAAGGTGCATTGTTCACAAAAGCAAAAACTTAAACATCAACAGTTTTATATAAAATAGCCTATAGCGCAGTTACCTCGTGGGTTCAGTTACCCCAACTAACCTTACTGGAATTTGATATTGTAGCACAGACATTATCAACCTACAATCTTTATTAGACTGTATATATAGGCAACACTAGACTATTTGTGCCTCATCATGCATTGTTTTATAGCTGTCCCATACCTCCCTGCTAGTGGGGAGGTACGGGACACATTTCGAAATGTACAATTTTTTTATTTATAAAATTGTTTCTGCAAATTATGTTTCCATATTGTTCAAGGACATTAGAAAGTGTTTCATTTTCTATTCTACATATCGAAATTTCTGTTTTTGTGTCAAACAGAGTTGATTTTCTTATTTTTGTAAAAAGTGTTCCATTCTTCTCCACTCTACCCCATGCTTCCTAGCTGTTATTTTTCTAGTTATCTGTGAAGTAATTAAACATGATTTGCAACCACAAAGCTTCAGTACATAAAGTAAAAAAACTAAATTCAGCTAAATTGTATTTCCTTTTTTCCCTCACATTTTGACAAAGATTTTATCTACTTTTTAAAATTTTAACATTAGAGTTGAAAAATAACTGGAAAATATTCTTTTATTAACTCTAGGTCTTTTTTTTTTCTTCTTAAATTTATATTAACACATATAAAAATTGCATAAATATATTGTACAAGCATACTACAAATGTATAACAAAAGCAACTTCGAAAAAAATTTTTAAGATACTGGGGTCGAGCAAAAGTCAATACTTATTTAACCATCCCCTTTATTTTATTAAATAAATATGCTGGGTTTAGTTAAAAATTCAGTGTATTCTAAAAATATTTTTAAATGTTCATTTCTAAATGCACATACTATTTATTCGTGGCTGGCTATCAGTTCTCCAATTTCAATATGCTGTATCTCGTAGACAAGATTGCAAAAGCAGACAAGAAAAAAAAGTCATGCATTCGGCATGGATAATTAAACGCTTTCTAACAAGAAATTTTTTTATCATACAAAAAAAAAAGGTGATACGTAAATAAACAATTTAAAATGCAAATAACTCGGCAAAAATCAATTTTCTGCTGTTGTTGTCAATACTTGGTAAGAGTACGACTTCTTAGGGCAGCCCTGTATATGATCTGTAGAATTTATACACACCACATAAAGAACTAAAATTAGATAACTTTTCAAATGTATACCACAGCGGAAAACTAATTTCAGCAATAATCGATCATAGTCAGCACTTTAAGCGAATTCTTTTATGAGTCTCTGTAAAGGAACGATAAATGCTCTGCTCACCATAATCTGTAGAAAACATGTTGTAGTGCCTCTCAGTGATTCATTTATATTCCATTATGTGTGAAGTATTATAACGTTAAAAAGTACTACAAACTATTTTTCCATATAGAACATAATGCAATTGAGATATTTTGGGCTTCCCTGTAAACGAGCTATAAAAACTACTTATTCTATACTTCTGCGAAAGCATTACATAGTACACCTCAGTAATGCATATCAATTTCATTATGTTTGAAATAAAGTGCATCCTCGATTATCACAGTTAATTGGGACTGCTAGTACCTTGGATATCGGAAATCTCGGTTAATAGAAATTGTGTATAATGAAAAAAAAGAAAATTGCCCAGTTAAACTGATGGCATTGAGCTCACAGGCTTCACACTAATTGTATATTATACTCTTATTTCCAAGAATTATGCCCCTCAAAAAATAAATGAACGGGAATTAGCCCCAGTTTTCCCCCTTTATACTTAAACTATGAATCTCCAAATCTAATCAGAGAAGCTCCTTAACATAATAAACCGGTATACCAAATTTGACGCAAATCAGATAATTCTGCCTGAAAAAAAAACATTTCGCTAAATTAAGGGGAGAGTATTAGCTCCCCCATTTCCCCCTTTATGCTTAACGAATAAACCTTCAAATGTAATCAGGAAAGCTCCTGATCAGAATGAACCTAGAAAAAAAAAGTAAATTGGATAATTCTGCATGAAAACACATTTATCTAAATCAAGGGGAGGGGACTTGCCCCCCCCCCATTCTCACGTTTATACTTATCCAATGAGCCTCCAAATCTAATGCAGGAAGCGCCATATCGGAATAAACCGGTATATCAAATTTGAAGCAAATCTAATAATTTTGCAAGAAAAACCCAGTTATTTAAATTAAGGGGGGGGGGGGACTAGCAGCCGTCCCCCCTTTATACTTAACCAATATACCTCTAAATCTGGTAGCTCCTTAACATAATAAACCGGTATACCAAATTTGGGGCCAAATCGATTAACTCTGAATCAAAAAACCATTTATCTAATTTAAGGGGGAGTTTAGCCCCCTTATGCTTAACTAATGAAGCTCCAAATCTAATCAAGGCAGCTCCTTCACATAATAAATCGGTATACCAAATTTGGAGCAAATCGAAGAATTCTGCATGAAAAGCCCATTTATATAAATTAGGGGCATTTAGCCCCCCTTTCTCCCTTTTATACTTAACTAATGAACCTCCAAATCTAATCAAGACACCTTCTTAACATAATAAACCGGTGTACCAAATTTGGAGCAAATCTAATAATTCTGCATGAAAAACCCATTTATCTACATTAAAGGGGAGGGGGACTAGCCCCCTTTCCCCCCTTTATACTTAACCAATAACCTCCAAAATTAATCAGGGAAGCGCCTTATCAAAATGAACCTAGAAAAAAAAAATTGAAGCAAATCGGATATTTCTATCAAGAGTTATCGCGTTACGTACGTACGTACATACATACATACAGAACCGGCGAGCACATTAGCTCTTAGGCTTTGATAGCCTGTGAGCTAAAAACTCGCCGTGATCGCGAATGTAACATCTCTTAGAATAAAAAAACAATAGAACGTTTTTTTAAATGATAAAAATAAAAATATATAAAGTTATATTTCACAGCTGGGGGTGCAATTGTCCGATAACGCATTGCACCTGGTATTCAATAGGGCCACACGGCCACTGGAAACAAAGCATTGTTCGTTGTTGACTTCTCAGGGTGCAATGTTTCTTGGAAGTTGAGTACTGTTGGGGCAGAAGAGCTTTAGCATGGACAGTGAACTAAAAGCGTGGTCTTTTTCAAAGCTTATTTGCAAAAAAATAAATAAATCAGACTTCGTTATCGGCTCGGTTAACAGAAACCTCGATTAACCGAAGTTCGGTTAATCGAAGTTCTACTCTATGTCGTAACGTTTAAAAAAATTTCTCCCCGAATGATTGTTCCCCATAAACCATATTGTAACAGAAAAGTTTTGTGTGTGTCCCTGTAAACTAATTATATGTGCTAAACGTTACAGCTTCAATAGAAATAGCCCTTGATAAACTTGAATAACATAAAAATTACATTGAAATCACAATATATTTTCATCACTTTCGGCTGTGTTAGAAAGTGTTAAAAATAAAACGACTAGCAGATTACAGACAATACATGGAGCGGTGATTCCTAACTGAATCGCACATGAATACCAACGTCCCTCTTTTGAGTCAAAAAAATGTAGATTAATTTAAAATACCGATTTTTGAAAATTTTCAACGTTTAAATTGTTATAAATCCAAAGGGAAAGAAATAACAGCCTGCTTTTTGCTCTAGACATGCTCGGATGTAGTAACAATATACACGGTGTCAATGGCTAATTCCTAAACCATTAGTCGTAGACATATAGTTCCAATTGCAGAAATCTTTTAAATGAGGTAAAGAAACATTTTAAATGAGATTTGGGTCAATAAAAACATTTTTTTAAAAGATAACGAAATTCAAATTTTTATACGATCGCCCGGTCCTATAAGTTATATTTAATAACATTTTCCTATTACACTGACAAGTAAGACAAAAAAAAGTCCTGTTCATATATCTCTAAAATTGACCGAGTTATGAAACTTTAAAAATGCATGACTTATACTAATTTCCCGCATCTGAACACAAATCAGCTAGGCCATGGTTTGAGGGGTCATATACCAAGTGCTTAAAGTATTCGAAGAACTTATTTCATGTATATCTGCGCTTTGAAAGAAACCCTACATGTATTACGATTGAGTTAACTTTAATTAAGTTTCAGATTGGCTAAAATACTGATTTATTTTAACATATGTTTTATTTTCTAAGGATTTGAGATAATTTCTTTTCATAATTTCTTTTAACAAAAAATTATTTTATTTTTATAAGTTTTTATTTAACTTTAACGATCGTATGTATGTTTTTCCATTTCAAAATTCGTACTCTAACTCATTTTAAAGTGCCCGATCGAGATTAAATTTTACATACTGACGTAAATCAGATGATAACCTAATATTATTATGAATTTCGGCGGTTACCACTAATACTTTACAGGATTTTGAAGGATAACACAAAAAATTTTGGATAGATTACCGCCAAGAAGTTTAAGAAAAAGTTTTAGATTTGATAACACAAGGCTACGATGGTTGTGTTTTTTTAACTTTTATGTATTTTTTAGCACTGAATTCGGAAATTACCTTTATTTTTAACCATCATGTCAAGATTTTTCGCACATCGTAAACTATCAAAGTTAAAAAATACAAAAATCGGATATTTTGAAATAGAGGAGCTGCCTGTATTTTTTAACTTTCGATAATTGATTTTTTTGTACTTTTTAGCACTGAATCTGAAAAGGACGTTCATTTTTAATCATCACGTTAGAATTTGTTTGCAAATAGTAAATTTCAAAGTTAAAATACAGCGAAAATCTGATACTGTAAAACAGATGTAAAACTTTTTTTTTTTTTTACTTTATTCAATAATTTATTAAATTTTTTAGCTTGGACTGGGATTCTTACAGCTAAAGAGCTCAGGGGTACGTTGAGGTGAGGGAGAAGATTCAGTTTTAACTTTTAACTTTTTAACGTTGAAATTTACGATTTGCGTGAAATACTGACGTGGTGGTTAAAACTGAAGGTCATTTTCGGATTCAGCGGTAAAAAATACATAAAATTAGTTATCAAAAGTTAAAAACATAACAATCACATCTATTTGTTAACTTTAGAATTTACGATTTGCAAAAAAAATCTTTATGTGATGGTAAAAAAAGTGAAGTTTACTTTCAAATTCAGCTGTACAGAATACATAATAATCAATCATCAAAAGCTAAAAAGTATGACATAACTCAAATTTTGCAGTCTAGCGTAATCTAATAGCATTTTAAAATATGCATCATTTGTAAAGAATTGAGGCTGTTAATTTTCATCATTTTATTTAAGAAAATTTTTGTTTTTTTCCTTCTAAAATGTTTATTATAAATTGTATATTTTGCATTAATATATCAGAATGATTAAAAATTTCAAATTTATATTGCAGTGTTAATTTTACTCTCAACCATTTTTTTAATATAGCAGACGAAATTGTATTTCTACTAAATTTGTGAATGGCCCTTAATTTACAGCAAAAAATATGCTCCAACTTTAAACAGCTATTACTCGGTCAATTTTAATCGTAGAATAACGGGACTTTTTTTGTTTTACTTGTCAGTGTAACAGGAAAATTTTACTAAATAGAACTTATAGGACCCGGAGACCGTATAAAAATTTAAATTTAGTAAACTTTAAGAAATGTTTTTATTGACCCAAATCACTTTTAAAATATTCCTTTACCTCATTTAAAACATTTTTGTAGTTGGAACTATATGTCTATGACTAACAGTTCAGGAATTAGCCATTGGACACAACTGAGAGCGGACACCCTGTATAATTGCATGCTATTATCTTATTCCCTTCATGATATAAATTTTTTCAAAAACTGGCACTTTGACTAATATTTCAGTATGTTTTAAAATATTCAAATTTGTTTCAAAATGCATATACGAGTATATCCACTACAATTACGTGATATAATAGAAAAAAAAAATTACAGATTTCATATCATCTTTTTAAAATCTCTACTAGTCCAGAAAATATCAAATTATATCGCACCCTTGCTGCAAAAGTGTCACAACTCAATAATTGGCTTTTTGAGTTATGGCTGCCATTCGGCTTGGTTTTTGCGCCTCTATCTACCAAATAAAGTGCCAGATAGTCCACTGAAAATCCAGCCACCAGGCAGAAATTATGTCGTTTTTTAAGTTTGTCAGATGACTACTGACCCTTCTAGAGTTGGCCCTACATCTTTAGTTGTGATCTAACCTTTATACGTAAACGTGAGTTCAAAAGTGCGTTATTTTGAGTGTTATGGCGTTTTTAATGACTCAAATGATGATATTCTTCCAAATGATTTCGAATTGTGGCAGTCTAGATGATTCATGTTTAAATATTTTCTGCTTCCTATTTGGAATTGTGGCATTTTTGGTGATCAAGTTAGGTACAGTTGTCGGTTGGAACTCTAAATGTGTCTCTTTTGATGTTACAAACGAGGAAAGTAACAACACAGAAAAAAATTCGGGTTGCTGCTTTTGTCAAACTCACTTTAGCTACGCAATATGAACTTTAATAAGGCCTCAGTTAACTTAAAAGGTGACAGATAATATTAATGCATAGGTTACAAGTTTAAAATATAGAGTACGTGGGGGTAAAGATACGCACGGGGCAAAGATACGCACTGGCTGATTTAATATGAAGCAGCATTTCTACAATCATGACCGCTGGGTGGCAGTTTGTTTTCAAGTGTAGTAGTTGTGTGCTCAAACCTTGCGAAAAAAGTAGCACTCTGTGCTAAGAAAATGAACTAAGTTTAAATTTTCGAATTTTGATCTAATTTTTTTTTAATTCACTTTATTGTTTAGCTGTCAATACCTCGAGTTTTTGCAAATCCAAAAATTCAGTGGAGAACGGAAACTCTTATCTTCTAAATGCCGTGAAGTTTACCTCGATCTCATTTTTTAAAACTTGTAGGTACCCACTTAAGCAAAATACTGCAGAATGGGGTAAAAGTACGCATCCGTCTTGGGGCAAAGATACGCACAAGTTTAAGATGTGGGCTTTGCCCCATCGTTTTAGTTAGATGCAAAGATTTTCACAATTACGTTGTGGAAAGCTTTATATTTTTTCCAATTTAGCATTGTATAAAATATAATGGCTACTTAACTAACATAAGGTAGTTAACTACCTTTTCCTTTTTCTAGTTTTTTTTTTTTTTTTTAATATAGAACATAGGTACCTACCTACCTACTTTTAAAAATCAATATTCTTATTTCATGAAACGCTTTTGTTTTAAGTCTTAACCCTTAACTCCTGTTAACAGTCTCACAGACCGCTGCTACATTCAGCTTTCACAGTTTAACTTGTAATTTTCAGCTTAACTATTGATGTTAGTTTAATTTTGATTCGTTTAGAAACTTAGTAGTATCGCTAAAGACTTTTGAATAAGGGAATTTTTATTATAATAGGCCTTTACATAAAGTTTAGCGCAGAAACAGTAAGTATCTGATAAGTCAGTCAACCCTTTTATTCACTCTTACGATCAAGCGGTTTGGTAGACCGCTCACAGTATTTACGGTACAATTTTTGTTGTTTGCGGTTATACAGGCCGCTTTTCTTTCTTTTTTTTTTTTTTTTTTTTTTTACTTTTTTCGCTGTTTAACTTGTAGTTTTAAGTTTAACTATAGATACTAGTGGAATTTACTATAGATTCTAGTTTAACTGTACATATTAATTTCTTCAGGTGTCTAGCACTAACGCTAGAACTTCTGAATAGATGAGTTTTAATTATAGTAGTCCTGTACATAGTTTAGTACAGAAACAGTACCTTATGAGGCAGTTGATCCTTTTATTTATTCTACGACCAAGGGATCTCTGAGACCGCTCACAGTATTTATGTAACAATTTTGTCACAGTAGTTAGAGGTTAACTGCTATTTACGATCTCACAGACCGCTGTTTTTATTTTTTTTTTTCATGGTTTAACTTATAATTTTCAGTTTAACTATGAATACTAGTGAAATTTACTAATTCTTTTACATAACTCATTCGTTTTATTGGAAATGGGGCAAAAACCCGCAGTAATGGGGCAAAAATACAAACTGCGTATCTTTGCCCAATCACTACGTACTTTCACTCCAACCAATGGGGCAAAGATACGCAGAGCAATGTTTTTTAAAAATTGCAATTTCTCACGGAATTATAATTTGACTTATTAATGTCGGTTGAGGATGGCACTTGCCTAAGGTTCTAATCTAACATTTTAATCACTCGTTACATAAGTTTAGACCAATACGTTCTTTAAAAATCAAAATTTATGGAAAGTGCGTATCTTTACCCCCACCTACTCTACATTTTATTTAAATTTCCAACTACTTTGGTCTGCAATCTCGCAGTCGTCGTCAAGGAATATTTTCATTAATTGCCGTCCCCATTCATTCAAATACACCCCTTCGTTCATATGGAAGAGTCTATCGGTCTGTTAACGTGCTTAAATCAGGCCGCCCGCGCAAGGAATTTTTTGTCATGGAGTAGATCTAATCGAAGAAAGGAATAAAAAAATAAATTATTTCATACTTTTAATGTTTAAAACAGGTAAAACCAACGACTACATTTCTTTATACTTCCAAAATATGACTCTAGTGATACAAATGTAGCTGGGAGTAGAAGTAGTGGTGCTTTGGATTAAATTTGGGAAATTATTTGACGGAAGTAGTGCGATTCAAAGTCTTAAATCCTTGATGGGAAGAGCCCTAAACGCTGGCGTTGATGTGATATTTTATTCCGACAATTGTTGCGGGCAACAAAAAAATAAGTATTTGCTTGCTGCATATGCATACGCGGTACAGTGCTTCGGCATCCGTAGCATAACAAAGTATTTTTTACTAAATATTAGTAATTAATCTTAATGTTTCTATATTTGAGCTGTTTTGTTTTACTGTGTTTATAACTGAAAAATAGCAAAGGAATGCATTTTCTTGAAGATACCTAAGTTAAATTAAAATATTATTCAATCATGTTTCCAGCTTCATTCATTCACCCAAGATGAAGTACTATCTACAGATAACAAAAAATAAATAGATAAATCCTTGTTAATGAAACGTCTTAACTCAAAACCCAATTTTCTGTCAAGTCACCAAAAGTGTCACGTGTCCAGAAAACAAACAACAAAAGTGTCACAACTCAAAATGATGACATATTCATTAGTCTATATCGGGCGACAAAAGAGGCACAACTCAAAAAAATATTTTTTTTAGTTGAAAATTAGAAAAATCTGAAAGAATGGCAATCTATAATATTGTTATATGCACAGTTCTTCTGAGTGACATAACTTTGATAAACTAAAATTTACCTACACAGCCCGGAAACAATTTTTAGCATTTTCTGAAAAACGGAGTTTTTTGAGATATGCCACTTTCGTAGCAAGGGTGCGATATGAGTCTTAGAATATTGTAAAAACGCAGTTTTCGACCCCTACTAATTGAGAACATTTTTAAAACAGAAATTTTTTGCAACTAGACTTTAACTTATTTTCTATATAGGTTTCCGCAAACAAAGTGTGGAAATATCAAAATTGATGCGGCATCCCATGTTTGTTGAAATTCTATCGGAAAACCTTATATAGAATTCTTTTACATGCGAATACAGAGTTTGAATTATAAGGCAAAAATTTTAAGCTCGAAAATAGTATTTTTTGTGAGAAAGTGATACATATCGTAGTCATATTTCAAAATGCTGAAAGCTTATTCGAAATCGGAGATTCTTCCACTCATGGTTACCACGGACACCTTTACGTATTTTCTCTATCTTTGCTGACTCCCTACGATTTAAAGCTCAAATTTCTAATTTTCATAAATATATTCAGCGTTCTTACGAACCTTGCTTTCGATCATCTGATTCCTAATAGTAATATTTGACTTATTTAATTACAAAATTTGTAACTGTTTCGTGCGATTAAAAAAAAAGGCAATTTACTATTCGAAAATAACGGTCCTCGAAAGTAAAGACCTTACTCACCCTTTATATTCCTGTGTATAATAATTATACGTTACATGTAAGCAATTTTAGCTATTATTTTCATTGCTTTCGCAACACTGCTTGCTCTCCTATTCAAGATAACTGAGAAAAATTACATTGAATGTGACTCGTTCGAGGACTCCCTGAAAACCAGCTACGGTCGCCCAGAGAAATGTACACCACAGTTTAGGAACCACAATTCTAAATTATTCAAAATCTGTTTTTTTTTATATGCTTATATGAAATATACAAATTTTTGTATTAATTTCTGTAAGCATCAACTACACTATATGGCCAAAGGTGACCGGTCACTTGCGATTTTTGACGTTTTGTTAAATATCTGAAACATACATGAGAAATTAACCTGAAATTGCAGGTGTGTAAACAGTATAGTATAGGTCATATATTTCCGCGAAGATTTTTTCCCGAAACCCCATAGGGGACCGTCAAAAAATTGAAAAAGAACGAATATCTTTTGGATAACCCTGTAAAAACTAATGAAGCAAAAGCGTTTAAACTCGAGATTATTAATAAGTGGCTTATTGTAATATACTTTGTTCATTTTTATGAGGATAGCATGTATACTCGTAGAGAAATTAAGGCTTTTATAAAAACAGTCCCAAATTTCGCCTTGTTTTTTGCTTATAATTTGCAAAGTTCTTAATATAAAAAAAAGTTCTTTTCAGAAAATATGACGAATAGCATTGTACATAACACCCCGCAATCAGAATGAATGAAAAAAATAATAAAAATTGGATGAAAAATGAGCAGATTTACTAAAAAATGTTTTACTGCGCATGCGAACGCAATCAGAATATAATGTGCATAATGCGTTAGCTAAATGTATAGAGCAACTTTTGTAAAAGTCTCAAAAACATAGTTGGAAAAGTCTGATAATAATCGTTTATAGAATAAGCTCAAAATCCGTTGTTCCCAAAATGGAGCAAAAAGATGAGGGATTGTATCCAAATACAGTATTACGTGCAATATTGTGTATGCTAAATTGGTACTAATCGATGGATATATGGATACAACCCCTTATGTTTTTGCTTCATTTTGGGAACAACGGATTTTGAGCTTACTCTATAAACGATTATGATCAGACTTTTCAAACTATGTTTTTGAGACTTTTACAAAAGTAGCTCTATACATTTAGCTAACGCATTATACACATTATAATTTGATTGCGTTCGCACATGCGCAGTGAAACCTTTTTTTAGTAAACCTGCTCATTTTTCATCCAATTTTTATTATTTTTTCATTCTGATTGCGGGATATTGTGTATAATGTTGTTCGTCATATTTTCTGAAAAGAACTTTTTTTTATATTAAGAACTCTGCAAATTATAAGCAAAAAACTTGGCGAAATTTGGGACTGTTTTCTCTACGAGTATGCGTGCTATCCTCATAAAAATGAACACATTATATTACAATAAGCTACTTATTAATAATCGCGAGTTTAAACGCTTTTGCTAAATTAGTTTTTACAGGGTTATCCAAAAGATATTCGATCTTTTTCAATTTTTTGACGGTCCCCTATGGGGTTTTGGGGAAAAATGTTCGCGGAAATATATGACCTATACAATACTGTTTACGCACCTGTATTTTCAGGTTAATTCCTCATGTATTTTTCTAGATATTTAACAAAACGTCAAAAATCGCAAGAGACCGGTCACCTTTGGCCATATAGTTTATTAATATTTTCTCAAAACAAGACAAGTTTTCTCCAGTTTATGTCATGCAGCTGCAGTTGATTTTATACAAGAAAAATCTAATAGCTGGAGCTGTCACGCGGCTAACGAAAAAGAAAGGCTACAACGGTGCTTTGCGCGTATATATTTTTTTTACTGACCGCTGGGATCAAGTGATGCTCGAATGCACCAATGCAGGTATACTTAAAGTATAGCGACTAGAATACATCGTGTAGAAATCGGCTATCTCTGTAATACTTAAAAAAGCGCTAAAATATTCTATCCCTTAAATATGCAACGATGCTGCTGCAATATACAGATCGCAGCGACATCTGCAGGATCTTTTCTACAATTGCAAGAGCTATATATTGCTAGTCTATACAATGTAATACTAGTAATACGAAAATCCCGCAGATGTCGCTGCGATCGACACTTGAAATTTTAGCAGTATCGTCGCACATTTAAGGGATACAAATTTTTAGAACTGTTTGGATAGCATATTTCCACACTAGGTATTCTAGACGCTGTACTAAAAGTACAGCGTAAAGATGCTACAGTGTACAGATGCTAAAAAGATGCTATACATTTTCTTAACACTTTACTGCGAGGAAGTTGAGTAAAGATGATCCAGTACGAAGCTAGCGAGAAAGACAGGCTGGCGCGGTGGGTCCGATTCTTCTCTTTTTACAGACCGCTGGAGTCACGTGATGCTCGAATGCACCAACGAAGGTGTGCGAAAAGAGCATCACGTGACTACAGTAGTCTGTAAAAAAAGAAGAATCAGATCCACCGCGGTAGCCTATCTTTCTCGTTAGCCTCGGATCCAGTACGTTTGACGTCATAAAATCATGAACTGGCCTTGTATGTCGCTGGTCACGGTTATATATGGAGCTCAGTGTCGGTGAGTTAGCTCTTTATTTATTTTATTTTTATTGACATTTTGACATTTTATTAACATACATCTGACCTGAGTGCTTGGCGTCAAGTGCCCGCTTATAAGTCATCGCCAATATATACAAGGACAAGATACACTGTTAAAAATATCGTGAAAAATTACCTCTGTTTTTAAAGGCTATCTATTTTCTGACCAATGAGAACGCTACATAAACACCTATGAAGCGTTCTCATTGGTCAGAAAATAGATAGCCTTTAAAAACAGAGGTAATTTTTCACGATATTTTTAACAGTGTAGCACACACAAGGAAATTTACAACACGGAGAAATACAGCCGGGAGCTCCACAAAGAGTGTGAAACGGAGCCAGTGGAATTCGAACCCGCTCTCACCTGCACTCGCAAGCGATTAGCTGTGTGATGCCTTGACCACTCAGCCACGGTGGGCCTTTTTATTGAAAACATACATCTGACTTGTGTGCTTAACATCAAGTGCCCGCTTAGAAGCCATAGTCAGTATACAAGGACGAGATAGCCATAAGGAAATTTAGAACACCAGATAATTAAAACCGGGAGCTCCACAAAGAGTGTGCAACGGAGCAAGTGAGAGTCGAACCCACTGGCCACCTACGCTCTCAACTGATTAGCGGTGGCCTTAGCGATCATAGATAAAGATACAAGGTGGGAAATTTCCATAGAGCATAATGGCAATGCGATTGCGATCGCAGCGCCTTTAGTGACAATAGGGAAGAAACTCCACATACTTGTAATATTTTTACTATTGAATATATATCTTATTGAGATCTTTCTTTTTTTAATGTTGCATGTTTACCTTTTCAATAAAATCTTACACCGATACATGAACATTGAATAGATATTCTATTTTATATATCTAATATCTATTCTTTGTTCATGCGCGGATATATGCACTTTTTTTGTACATGACGAGTGAACGATTTAAGTGCAACGAATAACAAGGTAAAAATTTCTTCGCGAATGCTATATATAAAAAGCCATGGTGCAATGTAAAAATATACGAAATATTGTACTCTACAAATCCCAGAAAATTTTATACATATTCCCATTTGACATGAAAATTTTTATTGTCGATGTTTTATTAATTTATGAAGGTTAACGTATTAAACAATCGTTACAATAATCTTTTAAAATTTACGCATTTTCACTTTCTTACAGATAAAATAAAAATATTGTTTTTAATGTAAATAACGTACAATCAATTCAGTAATATTTATAATATTAACATATAAGAAATAGTAATAAAATTACAGATCGGGGAAATTCCTTTCGACAAATTTTTAGAATTATATAAATCGAAAGTTAAAAAATAAGTAGAGGTACTGACGTTATGCTCAGTAAAATTTTATTTGATATGAATGAATTAACACAATACCTGAATTTGAATTTTTACAATTTAATCTCATAAACTTACATACTTACATTCTTAACAGAATTTTCTAGGGTTTTTCTTTTATATTATTACTGTAATTATCATTTTGTACGTTAAAGATGAACGATACCAGAACGATAAAAAAAAGCAGCTAAATAAATAAAGCATAAATACAATATCGTCTGTTTGTTTCGTTTTAGGAAAGAATACACGTTCCAAACATAAAGCGTAAACATATTTCTTCGACGCAAGTAAATTTCGGAGGATTTTTAATTCTTCCCCCTTGTCGGTAGTGACGCTAGTAATGTTGCCATTACAGATTTTGCCGTAAATGTCCCATCTTGCATGTCAATCTATGTTAGCGATTAGTCTTAACCACTCAGCCACGGTGGGCCCGAGCTAGCTCTCCGTAATGTAATAGAGCTCAGTGATGGCAACATACAATCTTCAGACTGTGCTTAGACGTGTTACTATGAGCGCGTTCAGAGACCGAAACACGGGTAACTAGGAAAATTGGGGAATGACGTCATACTGGTTTCTCGCTGTAAGGTTGGGTAAAAACGGCTCTGAACGGTTTCGGGTAAAGTTGCGGGATTTTTTTATTTACATTTACAAACATAGCGGCAGCTGCACTTTCGACAGTGCAAATAGATTCAATTATCACTTTTTTTAGATGGGAAACTGTACCACACTGTTAAAAATATCGTGAAAAATTACTTCTGTTTTTAAAGGCTATCTATTTTTTGACCAATGAGAATGCTTCATAGGTATTAATGTCGCGTTCTCATTGGTCAGAAAATAGAGAGTCTTTAAAAACAGAGGTAATTTTTCACGATATTTTTAACAGTGCAAGTTAATTTTTATGTGGAATACTATCGCAACAAATATGTATCACAGGTTTTGCTAGCCAGTAGGCTGAATCGGAGATTCATTCATTCGATGGAAAATATGGTACGTTCAAATTATTATGTGTTAAAATTATTGTATGTCAAATTATTATTTTTGTAATATGAAAAAGCAGAAACAATGTGCGATAAAACTGATCAAAGCAGTGATTCCGATTAACAGTCACAGTTAAGCTATAAAATGGTAAACAAATCAGATTTCCCAACCACGTGATCACTTTACCCAACAAAATTTTTCAGGTAATGTGGGTTCCCCGAAATCTGGGTAATCTCCGGCTCTGAACGCTGCGGGAAACCCGGAAAAAGTCACGTGATGCCGGATCTGAACTCTTCGGGTTCACCACGGGGAAACCTGGGGAACCCAGAGTGCGGTCCCTGAGCGCGCTCTATGTATGTTTGGTTTTTTTTTATTGAACACATGCATCAGACTTGTGTGCTTGACCGCAAGGCCCGCTTATAAGTCATCGTCGATATACAGGGACGAGATAGCACAATAAAATTTACAACGCAGAGAATTTTTACATCCGGGAGCTCCACAAAGAGTATGCAACGGAGCCAGTGGGAGTCGAACCCGCAAGCCTCCTACGCTCTCAAGCGATTAGCAGCATGGTGTCTTATCCACTCGGCCACGGAGATGTATGTTTGTTTTATTGAACACATACATCAGACTTGTGTTCTTGACACCAGGGTCCGCTTATAAGTCACCGTCGATATACAGGGACGAGATAGTACAAGGAAATTTACAACACCAGAGAATTACATCCTGGGGGCTCCACAAAGAGTGTGCAACGGAACCGGCGAGATTCGAACCCGCCCCCACCTATGCTCTCAAGCGATTAGCGGAGTGGTGTCTTATCCACTCAGCCACGGTGGGCTCCAAGTGTTACTATAAAAACATACAAAGGCTTACCAAAACAGCCGATCTGGCCCGTTACTTGCAGCTCGATTCTTAGAATGTACGAAACGAAAAGCCGACGATTTGTGACACCTGCAAAAATAGAATATATAGTGTAGAAATCGCCTATCCCTGTAATACTTAAGAAAGCGCTAAAATATTGTATCCCTTAAATGTGCAATGATACTGCTGCAATATGCAGATCGCAGCGCCATCTGCAGGATATTTTCTACAGCTGCAAGAAATTGCTAGACTATACAATGCTAGTAATACTAGTTATACGAAAATCCCGCAGATGTCGCTGCGATCGACACTTGAAATTTTAGCAGTATCGTCGCACATTTAAGGGATAAAATTTTTTAGCACTGTTTGGATTGCATACTTCCACACTAGGTATTCTAGACGCTGTACTTTCGTATCGCATTCGACAAAAAATGATGGTATCTGAATTTCGTATCGTAATTTTCCAGAATCGATCTGCAACATGTGAGATCGGTCAGTTTGGTTAGCTCCACTGGACGCACCCAATATTTAACAATTTTAGGGTGATTCTATTTTGTAACCGGAAAGATGTAATTTATAAATGTTATCTTTTGATAACTAATGGGTCGTTAGTAATACGCATATTATAATCACGTTACATTGTTTATTCTTAACTACTTATTGCTACTCCGGTTTCGCGTTTCAAGAGATTAAAATTGGTGAAATTTCATTATGGATAATGCTCCGTTACGAAAAGTACGACGTCTTAGACAGCACATTAAATATTTGATAAAATTTGTGTGTACGTATTGTGAATATGTTCGAACAAAAAATCCAGTTTTTATCTTTGTAGATTCATTTCCATTTCTTCCAGATTTATTTAAAGACGTTGTTATAGAAGTAGTAAATAGAACTTTGAATGATTCTTCTCTTTTAGAATTATCTTCTAGAGTGCTTCACCATCACGACCGTGTGGATCGCCTAGTACATGCATTTACGGTATCGTACTCAGACGAATTTAGTGATTCTAAATTTTTTCAATGGGCAACCATGCTGTGCACATTATCATGTGTTCTGAAAAGAGAAGGTTTTGATGTAGCATTAGAAATAGCCCTGACGATTATCGATGTATTTTGTACCCGTCATAATAGATATGGAGCATTCGTGTCTGTAGGCTGTTATATATAAAGACTTGTTCTAAATGAATGTCAATGTTTAGTATATTATCGATCACTTTTTAGACGCAAGGTTTTAATAGACCGAAAGAAGCATCTTATGAGAAAAAATTGTAATTATTTTAATATCCTTTAAATTTTATATCGGAAGGTGTGATACGGGTGATTGTTGATTGTGAAACATAGCTGCTTTGAGTTTAAAATTACGGATTTTTATGTTTTAAGTCATTAACGTTACGCATACTGAATAAGTTCATTTTATTTCCTATTTCAAAGAAGTTATTTTTAAAATATTACCAGATTTTTATACACATTTATTCTAGTTATCAGTCCCAGTACTCCATAAGAAATATGTAGTATATGCAACTTCAATGTCGGAAAATTATGAAAGTATATATCGATAATATTATGTAGCACGTTATGAAACTTCAGGGAAAACTTCGTAAAACGAGCAAGTCTTTCATGAAATTTTGTTTTGGGACTACTTGAGAATGTTGAGTGTGAATTCCATAAATTACGTTTTCTCTACATTCAGTTTCGCTTTGAAGCTATGTTAACAATATGAAGGATTGCCATAGGACTACTGCATTTTTACAGCTAACATTTGAGGATTTGGAGTTTTTCTAGAAAGACTGATTGTTACTATTGCTATCATTCATAAACATGAATCCTTTTCACAATTTTTTCGTTGTTAAGCACGATTCTGTCATGTTATTATACTGGCTTGCATGTATAAGAAACTGAGTTTTATATTTAATAAATTTTTAATTTCCTGTCTAGTGTGTATTGTTGAAAACAATATTGTAAAAAGTTTGACATATGTTACTTTATACTTCAGAAGCAGATATTTTACTAGTTATCTGTTAAGCAATTAAAAATGATTTACAACCACAAAGCTACAATACAGAACGGAAAAGCTAACTTTTTAAATTCTGTTAATTGTATTTCCTCATCCCCTTCATTTATGATAAAGATTTTAAACTCTGTTTGTAATTTTCTTTTTTCCCAGTAGTTATTTTTTATTTCTATTCCTTTATTCACCCTAGATTTTCTTACCTTTTTAACCTCTACCTACTTCTTCAATTTTTATCAAACTTTTACTTTAATTCTGTGTATTTGTGTGTATTTTACTCACGGTGCGTCAAAAAAATGAACTGTGGGTACGGCTTCAGTTCTAATAAAAAAATAAAGGGAATGTGCCGCTTTGATTTTTGTAAAATTCTTCATAGTTGAATAAAATTTTTGTCATAAGAGGTACGCTACTTTATAAAATTTAACTCGTAAATGCACGAATTATTCTTTTAGAATTGTGTTTTTTATTCTTATATTAAAGATTAGCCACCATAAATTTTAAGATAGATTTTTAACTTCATTTAGTATCATATTATTGTAATTTTTACAGGATTAATATTTCTATATAAATATAGTGATTGCTAAGAGTTAAATAAAATGTGATGCAAATATGCATCACTATGCATTTGAGGATTAATACGCCATAGGGGATTCAGGGAATTTAAGGAGTTTGAATACCAGAATTTTTGTAAAGTATAGGTCACCATATTTAAACACAGAATTGTTTTCAATAAATAAGGCTTTGCGAAAAATCTGGTAATCTTTCCTGGGGCGTACAAATTCTAAATTAGTAATTAAAAGGAGATTTGAGATTTTCTAAATAAAACTGGTCCAAAACTGCGCATAAATAGGAGATTTAATATTTTGGAAATGTACAATATACCGTGTTGGAATTATTTTATTTCAGAATCAAAATTAAATGTAGGCTGTAATTCCAAAATTTTGTATCGTAATTTAGGTGTCTTATATTTTCGTTTAAAAATGACAACACTATTGAAACATTTGTGGTTATTCTAATTAATTCAAATGAAAGATTCTACTCGAAAACAGCACATCACCAGTGAGCAATTAAACGTGGCACTGCGAAGAATGATTGATGATTTTAAGAATGCAAATGAAAGGAAATGTCGGGGCAATGGGAACTATGAATAAAGAGCAGGGGTATATAGTGCAATGTCTACCAGTTGCGAGTGAAGTAACTGAGGATTTAATTACAAGATGGCGGCTGTTTTTGTTTAAATCTTATCAACAGCGCCTGATTACTGTCCGGGTAACCTCCCACCAGTAAATTTTATTAGAAATTTCCGCTTTATTTAAAAGCGTTACTCATGTAAAATTTCTGTCATAAATAAGGAAAAAAATTCTGTTCGTTTTCACTGATTGACCATAATGTTTTCAATGACATCATAGTATCATCATGACACAATATGACATCATGTTATCATAATATTTTCAATGACATTGACAGGGGTATTGTTTATACAGTCATAATATAGCGTAACCGCAGGGCCGGACTATTACCGAGGTCAACTTCCACCAGTAAAAATGAATAAATATTTCTGTCTATATTATGACACAAATTCTCTATTAATAAGGCTTTTAAATGGGAAAATTTCTATTCAAATTTAGTGATTGAATTTTACCCCGACGGTAATCAGCCCTTGCAGAATCGGTTACAGTTTAAGCTTTACCATTTTGAGGATATGTCAATTCTTCTTTATTCATAGTCAAAGCAAGTTCCGGCATTTCTGTACAATATTGACAAGAGGTCTTCTTCTTTGTGTGTTTGTGATGTCCACGGCGATGTGAGACATTACCTTTATGGAAGATGTAGACTCATGGTGCATTATTTTCGTTTTAATAATTCTGACTTAACTTTGCGACAAAATCTTAAGCGAACATTGCTTAATCCTGATAATTACCACAAATTAAAGGACAATTATGTTTTAAACGAATATTTTCCCTTCATAAGATACAATTACTGACTCTTGTGGACACTTGTTGAACATTCAGAGTTATTTCTGGACATTTTGTTTGATGGTCGTCTGTAACACTCGTCTGAAGGATTTCAATACAGACGCCTTTGTTCTTTAGTAGTTTCCTATCAAAATGTGATAGTCATCTGGGTTTTGTGTGTTGTAAATAAGGTTACTAGTTATTAGTGAGTATATTCGTCGTCTGTAAATAGGTTACAGTTTAGATTTTAGTTATTTTTGTTTTGACTGTGGGCGCTGTCGCCTCTTATTTATGTAACAGATTACTTATTACGTGATTACAGTTTTAATATATGCCGTTGAGTTCCGGGCCTGGTTCCGTTGGATGGCAGAGGGAAACTTTCCCCCCGGGACATTCTCCCATAAACCTCACGGTTGGGGTCCCGGTGGGGTGCTTCTGTCACTTCTGTCAAGGAAAGGTCGGATGGGGTTAGTGAGTGCTATAGCCATTAGGTAGGCCTCCCCACCTGGCTGACCCTGTCAAAGCAAGGTATTTTTTTTTTGCCTTAACCCCTTGGGGACGAGGGACCGGTATACGTGCCACTTAAGGTGCTCAGAATCCTTCATTATTCCCACCGTTATTTTTAATTGTAAAGTTTACCTTATGTAATCAGAGCATTTTCGCGATTGAATTACAGTAAAGTTTCTGTTTTGAAAAACCGATTAAAAATTAAGAAAAAGGCTCCCGTCGCGAAGAGGTTAAAGCAAGAAATAGTAGGTTTAAATGGCTAGATCATTTAGAGATCATTTGGTCAGGTTTAAAAGATTTCTGCTGCCACATGAAGAGGGTTAAAATCAGAGATAAGGGCCTCCTGTTAGATTTGCAGATATTTAGTATGACACTGTTCTCAAGAAACAAACTGCTTATGGTTTGAAGTGTGGATGAGAGACCTGCGGTATTATTCACTATAAACATTATCATCCTGTCAAAGAATGTGCCTTTTATCGACTGTTAGAGCATATCGCTCTGTTTAGACTGGCGCGCTTTGTGTCCTAGCTGGTGTACCACCTATTGAAATAGATCTGCGTAATTTGGCAAATCTCCATTACGTTGTAAAAGAAGGTAATTTGGTTTGGATTTGTGACAAATTTATTTCAAGTAAGCATATTATGCAAAATTTTGTACATTTGAATATCCATTTTACTTAGTCAAACATAGTGTTAATTTTATTAAATCAGTTACAGAATCAGTACCGACAGTAGATTCCCCGAATATTTTTACAGGTGGATCAAAGATGCCGAGAGGAGTTGGCACGGCCTTCACAGTGTTTATGAACAATAAATTTATTCTGGTTAACTGTTCCAAGCTGTACGAATATAATACAGTATTTCAAGAGAACTTTCAGCTTAAGATGAGCCACTACAATGGTATACAGTGGCACAGTTTTCTCAGTTTAACATCTAAACTGACAGCTTAACATCAATTTATGTGTTAAAGCATATTTTCCCAATAAATAAAACTGCATATCAAATTTTCGTTAATTTCCGCTTGTTGGCTAATAAACAAATTAACACCGGTTGGATTAAATCTAACATTGGAATTTTAGGCAATAAACATGCTGATATGATGGCAAAATGTGTTATTGAGGAAGAGATTTATGATAAATCTTGGATGTTCCATTTTCGATGACTTATGTTACGTTTTATATATGTTAGTATTTACAATATACAATGCCAATATGATTTGTCTTATACTGGACAAATTAAACCACAACTCCGTTACAGAACACATAAACTATGTAAAGAAAAGAGAATTACAAAAATCCTCTATTGCTTCTCATTGTTGAGAGGAGGGACATAATTTTAAATTTGATTCGGCCACTTATCAAGAAATGCACTACTCCTTCAGATATAGACTTTTTTAAAGCTGTTCATATTCATAAATTTAGAAACTCCCTGGTCAACGATTTTTCCAATGTACCTTACATCTCACCTTTCTCGGTGAATTTGTTATATCACGATGCTTCACTTAAGCTTTGATCTCATTGCTTGCTGAAACATGATGGTTTTAAGATGCATTTTTTACTGATATTTGGTTTTTCATCTTTCATGTATTTGGGGGAGAAAGGATGTTTTTATTTTATACAGTGATGATGTGAGTTCCAGTAGGGTAGACCGGGGCACGTTTACGCAGCGCACTTTTTCCGAAATGAGTTATAACTGGCGCGCCACCAGTCATGACAGATTGATGCTGCTCCTTAGCGGGTATTCTCACACATTTTTGAGAGTCAGTCGAGCTTCGGTCTAGCATGTGGAAAGGATAACCTGTTTTCTGTCAAGGAAGGTAAATTTTGTGTTGAACTTATTGAACTTATTGTGAACTAATAATACTTAGTTAAGGATAAACAAATATATGAACATTGGCAGAATTTATCCTTTTTGAGAACTGTATTTGTATGAACAGAAATGTTTTTAATTTTCGTTGCACGTTAAAAATAAATCCAAACATGACGACAGGGCACGTTCACGCATTGACATTGGAGCACCTTAATGCACGTTCAAAAATAAGAAATAACGTAAAAATTTACTAGCTTCTATGGAAGCAGAACAAGAAAACAGCAAAGGAAAGAGTGGGAAACCAAAAACTGCAAAAAGGGAAAAAGTTGGTACACTCTGGAAAAAAGAAAATATTGAATGAATCTGATGACGAAGATGAAAACTGTGTGTATATTTGTTGTTTGAAATCTTACAACCAATCCAAAAAAGGACAAGACTGAGTTCAATGTCTTAGATGCAAAAGTTGGTTCCATGACAAGTGTGCAAAAGGAAATACTTTATTTTTTGTTTGTAAAAACTGTAACGGTGATGAAGAAGATGACTAATAACTTTCTGTTTTTAATTATCAATAAGCCCTATGTTTTCAGTTTAGACTATAAAATGTTCTTTGATTAATTTTCTCTTTTTTTAACAGTGTTTTAAGTTATAAATAAAAAAATTCAGTTTGATTAAATATTTATTTCTCTTACTCCATGGTATCACTTATAGTATGCGTAAACGTGCCCCACTTGATGCGTAAAAAGACTTGCACCTAAAAAAACATTTTTTTACGGTTAAAAACACAAATAGGGCAACAGCTGAATTCACACATTTTGACTTTATTAACTGCTTTTAAAACCAGTGTTTAAAATTTCAGAAGTTAAAACTTAAAAATTAGAAAATTCATTGAAAAAAAACGCATAAACGTGTCCCGTCTGCCCTACTCACGAAACACATACGAAACATGTACTGTTAATTTTCACAGTTCTTGATTTGTATATATTGTGTGTTCAAACGTTTGCTATTCAGAGGATTTATGAACATAGTGACTTAAAAATTTAACTGATTTATTAATATCAATAAATGTTGAACAATATAAAAATTTGATGTGAAATTTAGTATATTAGCACTATTTTATTAATATAAATAGATGTGAAAAAGTATAAAAAATTAATATAAAAGTCTGGGTTTTAAATTCGTTTAGTACAAATTTTATGTGTAAGACCGTCAATCATGCCTGCATGTCTGCATGGATTGACGCGTGCATTCATTGAGCGTATGGCTAAACTTTGCCAAAATGAAGAAATATTTCTTGCTAGTACTTCAGCAGTATAATGGAAATCAATATTGATGCAATATTTTTTTTCAAGATTCTCATTATTGGATATGATATATCCAATACAAAAATATGCCTTGATGTTGTTTTGCTACTGGAATTTTACCGATTTTGTAAAACGTGCAGCATTACTAAAACAAAACTAAATATTTCAAACCAACGGAATCAAAAATTCGTCTAAAATATTTATACTAATAGAAACTCAAAATAAGTTCCTTTTTTCAAAGTTTGTCAAAAATTGATGATAAACTGGAATCTAGTTTTGTTTTCTGACGGAATAAAGTTTTATAAATTATCATAATAAAAGTCCCCTCAAGAGTACACGAAAATGAAGTCGTATTTCAAAAAGTACTAAATTAATCAATTCACGTAAATTAATGTTATTGCTAGGATTTAATATTAATAATTGTAGGACCTTGCTAATGTAATTAAATGTAAAAAATGCAAGCTTTATATTTTATCACATTTTCATGAAATTAAATCAAAGCTGTATAAATATTTGGTTACACAGATATCGATTCTTCTCCGAATTCATTTATGAAGATTTACTTAAAAGCAAACCATTACTTTTAGACATCGATAAAGATTAAGTAAAGTACTTATATTCTTCAAAGAAAACGAATTGCTGCAAAATGCATAGCATCAATGTAGATTTCCGTATAAAATTACATTTACTTTGTATTTGAGTGAAGTTTCTAAAGGACATAAAACTAAAATTAACATTTCATGGGATCTTTTTTACTATTATTTAAAAGTCATAAAATATCTCCTAAAATTGAATTGGTGGTCATAAAATATTACTGAAATTCATTCCTTCTCAAGAATGTTATTGTTGTATTTAAAAGTTTGGAAATTTCAGTAAATTATGGATCCAAAAATGAACAGGTACTCATTAATTAATAAATTAAACTAAAGGTTCTACGTATATAATATTTTTAGCGCCTGAAATTAATGTAGAATTTTAAATCATGCATATTTTATAAAGCGTGTAGCATTACGAAACAAAAGAAAATGAAACCAATGAAATGAAAAAATTCTCTAAAATATTTTTTGTAATAAAAATAAGTTTTTTTCTTTGAAAGTTTGAGCAGAATTTCTGATAAACTGAAAATCGTAAAGTGATATCTAACTATTTTTTCTAACGGAATAAAATTATAATAAAAGTCCAGTCATGTGTACACGAAAATAAAATATGCCGTATTTCTAAACTACACGGGTAATAAATTCAAGTAAAATAATGCTAATGCTTGGATTTATAGTTTAGCACTTAATTATGTTATTAAATGTAAAAGAAGCAAGCTTTATATTTTATCATATTTTCATGATATAAAAATCAAAGAAATAAAATTTTAGTTAAAAATACATGTCATTGACCCTTCTTTGAATTCATTTATGAACATATACTTAAAAAGTGAGCCATTAGGTTTTAGGCATCGATAAAGATTAAGTGAAGTACGTCTACTCTTCAAAGAAAGCGAATTGATACAAAATGCATAGTATCACTATAGATTTCAGGATAAAATTACTGTTACTTTGTATTTTAATGAAGTTTCTAAATGAAATAAAACTAATATTAACGTTTCATAGGTGCTTTCTTTATTATTTAAAAGTTATAAAATTTCTCCTAAAAATGTTCGGTGGCCATAAAATATTAATGAAATCTATTGCTTCTGGAGAGTTTTATTGTCTCATTCAAAAAATTTGGCTATATTAGTAAATTATGTATTCAAAAATGAGCATGAACTGCCTTATTTAATAAAGTTAAACTAAAAGTTCTACTGATATATAACATTTTTAATGGCCAAAAATTAATGTAGAAGTAATTAGCCTACACTGATAAACTTTTAGATTTTTATTATTTGCATTTTAACCTTGTAAATAAAACTAACAATTTGCTTGACCATTTTCTGATACTTTTCAAATTTTATAATCCACATAATTACTTTTCCTTTCTTTAAATATATATGTTTATTTGCTTAGAAAATATAATTGTTCGTAAAAAACAAAGATCAATGTTGCCGAAAAAGCTTATATTATCAGATTGCCAAATTAACATGAAAGAAAATAACGTTCGATTAATAATTATGTCCTGTGTAAAACTAATCAATAAAAAAAAAATTAAAGCCCATTCAGAGTTCGAACACTTCAAGGAGAAAATCAGTATTTTTTTTTTTAATAGAAAAATAAATCTAGCTTAAACCTGCGAAATTTTGCATTATTTTAGGAGAGATTTTCTGTAAGAAAATACTGGTACCGAAGAATTTCCTTGCCTAGAAATTCCAGGACTCGCCATTACTGTATCGAAATAGGAGGAAAATTTCACATTCTCAATACTAACGTCTACTTTTTACACAAAAATAAATCTAGTGCTAATGTCATATGAGGGTCTCAGAACCATAGAAAACCAAGTCCACTTTAAAAAAAAAAAAATGAGATATCTCATGTAGAAGGCGCAATAAACTGTATTTTATCTATTGCCATTGTGCACCAAGTCACACACTTTCTCATAGATTGCATCTGTGTCCAGAGTTAATGAAGTAATACAAGAAACCTTCACAACCATGTTCAATCAAGTCCATTCATCAGTGTACTATTCCATCACTATTTTTTTATCTGTGACCCATTATTGTCTAAATCTTGTCTCATTGCTATCAGAAAAGTTGTGTTTTAAATAAGTAGCGATATCAAAACTTCTGATGAAAAATAAACGTTCGTGAATCAGATATATAAGCTATGAATGGAAAGTAATATAGTTTTTTATAACCCCCTCCCCTTCCTCTCGGTAAAAAAACTGTAAAAATATCGATAGTATTTTCTTAAAAAAATCATTACAAGGAAAAAACCTCTAATCACATAGTTCGATCTTAGGCCTAGAGACGAATGTACGACAAAGAATAAGACCACTGTCAAAGATAAATTCTATTACCAAGTCTTCAGCAAAAAGTTTAATTTACACTTCAAGATATGGATACATGTAAATTAAGTGATGACATATCAATCAAGCTCTTGAGAAAAAAAGGTGAAAACATTTGAAAAAGTCTTGAAATCGAAGGAGAGCTCCACTTGTGGATAGCTAAACAGGCTAGAGAGAAAATGAAAACTGATAAATTAAAGCCTCAGTTGAAACTTACTTCTGTACATACGACTTGCAAAAAGCACTATCCTTTCTAAACTTTCAACGTACATAACTTATTATAAACGCAATCTATATATTTATAACTTTGGGGTGCATTCCTTTGATAATAAAGTGGGATACATGTACATTCGTGGGAAAAAAAGTAAACACCCCCTACTAACTCCTCCACAAATTATCGTAGAAGAAAGTTACTGGTACCGAACGATTGAAAATAAAGTCTACTTTTAAATGATGTATATCAAATTCGCTTAGGGGGCCATCTACATATTAAAACAATCCCATACTTCATTTTTTTTCAACAGCAATACCCAATTTTTGACAGCATAAATGAACTCTACATCCTTCAATTAGCCTAAAAACAAATTTTTATGCAATTCGTACGATAAGTTTCCGAGAAATTAATTATTTTAAAACGAGCGTATTTCAAGGGCTGTATCCAAATTGAACTTCGGTACTCGATTGTTAACCGAGAGATCCTCCTTGATCAAGGCACCTTAAGCACCACCGAAGGAGTCAATGAAGCCTGTTAGATTACAGGAGAGCAGAAGAAATTTCAAAATATCTAGTCACTTCTATCATAGACGGCCCCGTAAACCATCATTTTGCCGTTTTTTAAACATAATTTGAAAACTAACTGGAAAAAAATGCGAAATTTTGGATTTCCATAAAGCATGACTTAATAAATCTAAATCCATCAAAAAAAATTGCAATTCATAATTTTTCCGAATATTAATTTCATAATTCATATCAGAAAATTATAAAAATTGCAAATGCAGCGTATTTATATTTGGGTATATTAGTATTATTGCTACACAAAATATTAGCACATTAGGAGCATAATTTTAATGGATATAAATAAAAATATGAAAATGTAATTTAACATTAGAAGCACTAAATTTTGAATGTTTATAATTCAAAAACTTATCATTCATATGACTTGAAATTTTGTGTCTAGGCATAGTTTGAACCGAAGTTTTGGAATATCTCATTAAAATTGGGTATTGCCATTGAAAAAAATGAAGTTTGGATTCGTTTTATTATGTAGATGGCCCCCAAAGCAAATTTTATATACATCATTTAAAAGTAGACTTTATTTCCAATCGTTCGGTACCAGTAACTTTCGTCTACGATAATTTGTTGAGAAGTTAGTAGGGGGTGTTTACTTTTTTTTTTTCCACGACTGTACGTCTGGGATGAAATAGATGAAACAGAGGGAGGAAGAGGATCTCACGACCTTTCTAGCATTGTTGCCAGACACCAGCAGAAATTTGTAACTCGATTGAAGCAGCAACTATCAAGAAATAACACATCTATGTTCCTGGAGACTGGGAGGAAATTATTATGAATGCAAAGAGGAAATACTCTAAATTTGATGTCACTGAAGATAAGAATTCAGACTTTCTCTTTATTACAACTTTCGAACAAAGTATCACAAGCAGAAAGAAGGATACCGCGGGAACTTGTTTTAGTTCGGGGGATATTGGATGGCTGTGATTTATGAGACGTTCTCTTTTCATTTTACTGTTGAAAGCAACCCTCAATGAGGATCAACCTCTTCGCAAAATAAATTTGGAAAATCGGGCTCGTGGGCGCAAGCTACTTTCTTTGTCAAATGTCAGTCAAGATACGTTGTACATGGGCCGTAGAAAAATAACTTTGGTCAAAAAGAAAGATATGATGGATCTTCTGCCATATATTCCGCCAATTCATCACGTTTAGTACAAGAATCTTCCAGCAGAGGTCATTACCAAGTTCCAATCTACTTCCTCTACAGTTCATCATGTGACGCTGATGATGATGATATTATTGTGCACAGTGAATGTTTTACAATAACTGATAATATATTTCACTATTTGAGTAAAAAATAGAATAAGTAAATATAAATCAAAATCAAGAGTTTTTGTAATTATAATAAACAAGTCTTTACTTACACATGGAAATTTCACAACCATACTGGACCAAGTCCTTATTTTAAAAAAAAGTATAAATTTTCAATAGAAATATTAATTTGCCATTTCTAAAAATAGCGCGATATAAAAATGGTACTTTAAATTGAATACCATATATAATTCTTATAAATCCCTTGGCCTGAATTAATTATTTATTAAAAACTTTAAAGCGTTATTATTCACAATAAAGAAAAATGAACTTGTTCTACTATGGTTGTGAGCCCCTCATATGATGCTTGCTGTACAGAACGATTTCTTTCAGAACACCAAACAGTGTTCGTGCATATCAGGGAATTTAAGGTCTTTTAATACTAGAGTTTTCATAAATAATAGTTGCCATATCTAAACTCAGAATTTTTTCTTTAAATAAGGCAAATATTACTTTACGGAATATCTGGTATTCTTCCCATAATGTCTCTGAACCCTGGCAAAATAATGCAGCATCCAGAACAGCCAGTTCTTAACTCCTTAAGGATATTTGGAAAAAAACCATCAAAAAAGTACCTATTTTTTATTACAGAAATTGAATAATTATAAGGTTTCTATATAAAATATGCAATAAGATTTTCTTAAGGCGAAAAAAAAGATGTTATAGAACAAATTCCCATTTATAGAAAAGTCATCATGCGATAATTCTGTGCCTTAATATTTGTTTTACACCATACAAATTGATGCTAATAAGACCTTTATTTTTCACATCTTAGATCTTTATTTATCATCATCACACAAAGTTTTACAAAGAATCTTTAAAATAATATATATACATTAAATTTTGATTATTAATAATTTTTTTGAATGTGATATATTTCGAAACATGCAATACAAAGCTCAATATCACAATCAGCGCCAAAAATCTAACCCAAACGCTAATATTCAAAGACTTCACACAGAAATGCCAGTTAAATTGTTCTGGTTTTCCAACAATAAATCTCCAGTACGGAAATATGACGGGCACGAGAAATAACGAACGACACCTCAGCCCGTGATAGTGGCGGGAGCAAGAATTAAAAGGTTAAAGAAACGAAAAGGTGCAGTAAGGGTGATTCCTGGGACCGCCATGATGCTGTTAACCCTTTCCGGCGCGGAGTAATTCTGCTTGTAAAATGAGGAAATGATGGACTGTCACCAAAATTTAAAATTGAATTTTTATTAGAAAATAAAAACCTGCTAATTTTCCTGTACTTTATAAAAGGACAATTTTAATTATACATTATTGGTGCCAGTACTATTAAAATTAGATGTCCTTTTTTGTGGACACTGCCCGGTAAAGGATTAATGCCGTGTAAATGCTGTTCACTGGCACACAAAATCCATGGCGTTGAGACCAGTGTTGCTAGATTGGGGACTTTTTTAGTTCAGATTATTTGACTGTAACCTCTTTTTTAAAATAGTATAATTCGCTTATCTTTCAGAATTTTTAATCTATTTTTAAATAGGGCAAATATTTCTATTTCAAAAAAGCGGTGACAATCAACAATTTGGGGACAAAAAAGTCCCCAATCTGGCAACACTGGTTGAGACTCACTTCTCTGAGAGATTGATAGGTGGGAGAGAGGTGCCAAGCTCGAAGATTCCCCCTCTCCCTTTCATTAAGGTTTAAAATTGTGGTGGAGAAAAACCTTTAAACCAAGTCAGACTTCCACCCACGTAGAGCCTCGTCAAATGAAATGGAAGTGGAAATCAAATTCAGCAAGATACTGCAGTACTAACGGTAGCGTTGATTAAGATATCGTATAGAACTTTATCCTACCAATTTATTGTCATATACACTATCTCGTCAAAAATATCCGGACACTTTCGATTGCAGACGTTTTGATAGAAAACTAAGGAAATATTTTAGGACATAAAACTAAATTAGAAATTGTTCTTGAAAATCGAGAAGGAAAAAAACATGTTTAACCTTATATTTTTCAGTGAAGAGTTAGTATGGCAGTTAAGGGTTCACCAACAAGTTTTAAAATTATTTGCGATTACACGATATCATAAAAGTTCGACGTGATAAGTACAGCTAATAAACGATTAGCTAGGCTCTGTACAACGCGTGTTTGCATTTGTGTAAAAATAGCATGTATACTCATGACGATATAAACGTTTCATTTAAAATTTTTTAAAATAAATTCTCGGGTTTTTTTTTTTTCTTTTTTGTATAACATACGGAGATTTTTTAAATTTTCAAAGACACGTTTATATCTTTATTTAATATGCGTTCTAGTGTTATACAAATACGTGCACAAGTTGTAGAGAACCTATCGATTCAATTCTTAAAGCTACAAATCATTTCAAGTATTTTATGATACATGGTGATTGCAAATATTTTTTATTTAATTTGTTGTTGGTCCTCCAATTGTCTTTCTGACTAAATATTCTCTGAAAATTGTGAGATCAAACATGTTTTAAACATCTCCGAATTCAAGGATCAATTCGTAAGGTATTTTTTGAGAGTTTCCAGAAAATGTTAAAATTGAAATTGCCCGGATACTTTTAACCAGATAGTGTACCTGGGCAATCTGAATTTCTTTACCCTGAAAACATCCTTTTTCATCATCAAACCGTGTCTTTAACTCCTTAATCGCCGCGGTTTTCATTTCACGTGCAATTTGTCCGTGAATGCAAACAGTTTAAAAGTTCATAAACCCATGTAGTTGTTGCCCCATAATTTAAAATTCAATAATTCAATACCTATAATAAATATTAATATCAATTAAGTGACATGTTTATAAAGTAGCTGATACTCATTATAGACAATAATTAAAAAAAAAAGAAATTAAATTCAGTAGAGGTCACTACATGTCACATCCTGCAAAAATGCCTAAAACTGAACTCAAAACGCAAACCTCTTTGGATTTTCTTTTGCGTGTTTCAACATCAAAACAGAAAGAAGAGTAAAAACTCAGTAACTTTTGTTGCAATCTCGATGGCGCGATAATTAAGGGGTTATTTGCTTTCTTAGCAGTTTTTGTACTTCAATCCTTTACAACATCAATGAAAGAGTAGAAATTTTTAAACAGAAAACTCCTTTAATATTGCCAATAAAACTCAAATGAACTTTTAATCAAATTTAATAAGACTATGTATAACATTTTAAACATTATTTCATTGCAATCTCTTAAAATTGATATTGACACATCTGAAATGTCATTCTAACTAGTTCTCTAATGAGTGTCTCTATTCAAAGATACCGGATAATTAGTTGTCTTGATCTCGTAATTGATTATCAAAGTTGTCAGACACCAAATTCAGAACATCCTTTCAAAGCAGCCTGCAAGAAATAGCATGTAACAACTCATACAACCCTTGACCCATTAGATGAAATGGATCGACGTCGATGATGACCCATAATTCAAGTAGACACATGGAACTAATGGAACATTGTGAGTTCACGGGATGAGTGCTCTCCCTTATTTAATATCCGCATAACAGAATATCCAGTAAATAATTTTCCTATAGCGTAATAACTGCTGCAAAATTATTGGATGTATATATTAAATCGCAGATTTATGGAAAGCAAGAGGAAAGTTTTTAGATATTAATATGTATTTTAATAGATAGTCCAAACATAAAATTTTCAGATATGCATAATTAAAATATATACAGCACTTACCTAGTTTTTAAATAGAAATCTGTTAATTAATCTGAATACGTATTGTCTGGGGTGTAAAAATCTAGACGCCAGCGGGAAGTCTCTCACCACTAATTTTTATTCGTTATTTTTCGTCTAATATTTCGTCTCAATTTTTTGTAAAAAAAGCTTATAAAATTTAACCGATGTAAACTAATAAAATTTATTGGTGAGAGACTGCCCGCTGGCGCCTAGATTTTTACACCCCTGCATATTTGTATTTTTGTCAGGACATTTCTAATTGTAAGTCTTAGCGAGTACATAGCAGTTATTATTAGCCCCCTATATGCTATTTCTTTCAGCCAGCAATTAAAGTGTCGTCTCTAAAAAATAACGTTACATTATATAAGCCAGCCGTAAAACAAAGCAGATGTACCATTGTATGGTTAAATACGGATAATCTGTACTGCATTTTTTTTTTACTTCTAAGCATCGCACATTTTCTATTTTTACACCGTCTTATAGGAGGAAAAAGGTACTTTTAAATGCAATTAGTTTGAAAACTGCATCTCACTTTATTTTTGAGATATTAATTTTTTGTAGTTTTTAGCGCCATTTGTTTAATGTTGGCAACTGAAGTACTCCATTTCTGTAGAAAGTAAGGGAAAAATAGTTGGAAAAAAGATATTATATCTTTTTGTTGCTATTTTCCTGTAACGACTGAAAAAGAATTGTAATTAAAATAGGTGCTATTTTGAAAAAATATAAATGAATGATTTCTGATAAAACATGGAGCTTTTATAAACTATATTTAATTTTAAGTATCCATATTAGTGTTACAAACAAATAAAAGCACATGAATTATTAGCCGATTTTTTTTTTTTATTATTATTTTTTTTTTCCGAATTTACGACATTGCTTTTAGCTCTGTTTGTGTATTATTCAGGAATAGTGACATCATATGCATATTTTTTTGTAAATTTTGTTTAAGATTGGATCGTAAATGTAGAATTCTTCAAAAGATGCCAATCACGTCATTTTATATAAAATAAAAGCATGTGTTTTAAGTCTTAAATCTGAAATGTGTTTTGTACTATCTATATTTATATACATACATGTTTTTTTTCATCGGAGGCCACACTAAATTCTGAAAAAGCCGAATTCCTGTTTTCTAGCATTTATTATGCCCTGCTTCACGCGAATTCTCAATATCATTTTTTTTTTATTATTATTTTTTTTAATTATTATGATTAAGAAACGTCAAAATAATGGTTTAAGATGTGATGTGGTATGTGATGTGAAGAAAAGAATAATTTGAAAAAATATATTTTACACATTTTATTATATTTATTTTCTATGTATGAACTACTTTGAATTAATGAAACAGTATGAGTTCATGCGCTGAACATTTTTCGCTCTTTGTTACCCGCATGACAGAATATACAAGAAATATTTTTTCTATAGCGTAATAAATGCTGCTAAATTATTGAATGAATATGTAAAATTGCAGATTTATAGAGAGCAAGAAAAACGTTTTCAGACACGAATATGCAATCAAAAAATAAGTGTTTTAGATATGTGTAACTGTGATATGTATGCTTGCTCAGTTTTTCAAAGAATAGGGAGATAATCTGAAAACTTATTACAATTTTCTCCGGAACATTTATAATTATAGGACAGGTTTTTAATCTATCCTTATCTGCTGCATTGAGAGCATTGGCGTGATTCCCTGAATGTTGCTGAATTACGTCAATAATCTCCGCACCTGTAGTTTAAGCTGTGGTACGCGGACCTCAAGGGCTCCACAAAGCATCCGCAGGAAGTGAAAGTCTCGTGCTCAAAGTAAAAATTTTCACTTACCTAGAAATTGAGGAAATTCATTCTAGTAAAAAAAATAATTTAAGCCTCAAATGATGAAAAGACTAAACTTCCACCTGTATAAATCTGAAAACTGGTGAGAAATGAACTGTGGACATTATTATAAAATTTTTGGTTTGTATTTTTTATTGAGATTTTTTCTCTCAAAAAGTAACGTTTTCTGTAGATTGACAGGATTTTTATTTATGAAAAATTCCCAAAGTTCAGTATTTCGCGCGAAAGATTATTAAATATCTGGACGTGAACTTGCTAAAGAAAGGCTCGATCTTTTAAGCAATTGAATTCTTTCAACTAAATCCCTTGATTAGTCTTCAGGGCAAGCATTGCTGAACGAAATATCACTACGCTTGTCTATACATATTTTGTAATATTATAAGGCTGTGAGAAAAAAATGATAATTAAATCAAGAAAAACTAACACACCCAATATTTTTTTGCAAAACTTATCCCATAACTTAATTTTTATATGCTAATATTGAACAAAATTATTAAGCGTAACTGGAAATATCTAGTTACTAAAATTATCAATCATGCTTGATTATGTATGATGAGAAATAATCAAGAAATGTCTTATTTCCTCAAGCAAAAACAGACGCTTTCAATGTTTCATTGACAGCTTTATCACCTTTATCAGTCGCGTGTATAATTCGCTGACGCATATTTCAGAAAAACAATATTGACATTTTCGCTTAATAAAATCCAATTACATCTGAAAAACAAAGCCCTGAATGAAAGCAAACACTAAAAAAATAACGATAAGAGATATGATAATTAATGATATCTACGATGTTTATTAGAACAAGAAATGTATTTTTTACAACTGAAAAGATTTTCATATAGTTATCGTACAAGCATTTTTATAGAGTAAAATAAGTCTCTTGGTAAAATTTTGTTTTTCATTATCGGTTGATTATTTTCCTTTGTTTTGCAGAATAATCGGAAAATCTATCTTTATAATTAGAATCAAATATTTTTCTCTTCGTCTAATTTCTATTTCTGATGGTATAAGTAAAATCACTTAACATTTTGGTTTATATACTTCCTCATTTTTTAAATGAGTAACATGTATCAAGTTTACTAGCAAAAATTATTTCTGTAATTCAAGCAGCTCTTTCATATCAAATAATAGAGGTAATTAGTTTTATAGAAAAAATTTGATACCGTGTTACTCTGTGCTGGAAAACTATCACATATTTCATTCAACAAAGTTTTTGAAACTTTGCCAACTATTTTTCCGTTATGTTCCGAAGTTTTTTAATGCTAAGGTAAATAAAATGGATTTTTCTCTAAAGAAGATTAAAACAAAAAATAAAAATCGTGTTTCAGCATTGATTATGACACTCTTCATCGATACGGTGTAAAAAAAAATCATGTAAGAAAACGGTAATTTAGTCACATTCATGAAAAACTTTACTACTCGTTGAACGAAATCTTAGAAAATTAATGGTATTTCAATTAAACTGTAAATTTTTCTGTAGTTTTAATTTAAATTTCCTTTCAAAAGGTTACAAGTCATTTAAGCAGTACTCCTATACTAACATTTTCGAAAAGTTATTATTATTGTTATTATTTATTATTATTATTATTACTACTATTGTATTTTTGTGTCCTTTTGAACTTTATAATTTTGTGTTAAACCGTTTTTGAATCGTCAAATTTTATCAAGTTACATAAATAAATAGTATCGCACCACCGAGCACACACAAAAAGTGGCCTCGATTCGCAACATCATATTTTTTTATTTGACAGGCACAAAAGATTTCAAAAGCTGCTCATCAGATTCAGTTAAAGTTTATCAAAGTTTTTAAAGCACAATTTTCTACAACACAGGACTTTTCTTATATTTTACTTCTTTGATTTTTTAAAAGCATTTATGGGAGACATTAAAGGCAAAAAAATAACCGTTTTTCAAATTGCCACCATTTTCATATCCTTTTGACTTTTGAAATGCCTATACTACATTATGGGGGATAGTATTTTAGAAATTAAGAAAAAGTAACTGAAAAATTTTGGAAATCTGTCAGTTAAAAAACGAGACATTGAAAATGCCTTTAAAGTTTCCTCCGTGTTTTTCTTCTTCATTGAGACCGCTGACCAGCGTCCTACCTGCTTGGCTTACTACCTAGCTGAACGGGTTTTGATGCTTGGAAGCGAACTTTTTACATGCTCGAAAGTTTAACACTACTTCTCCTTGTAATTTCATAACGAAATTGCTTATCAAAAAAGTGATAAGAGTAATCATTTTTCCAAATGAGTGAAAATGTGCCCGAAATAACAGAAGAAATAATTAAAGTACCAAAAAACAATTTTACTAAAATCCTTTAGTTATAATGATTCGATAAATTTAAAAAGATATGCAAGGATGTACATAAAGTTTTCAGGAGTAGCTCTATTGTGAAAAGTATATTTTTCGTAACTAAATTTGAAGAGCAACTTCTCCAAAATGGTCATCATTTGCATCAATAAATCTTTTTCTACCACTGCTAGAATACAATCCGGAAGTCTCCATGAGTAAAACAGCCCGCATATAAACAACTGTGCGAAACCGGTGACTTAAACTTCGAGAAAGGAAAGAATCCGTAGGTATTAAATCTTCTTATAGACCGGGGGCCGGCAGCACAGACACATGGTTTGTACGATACCGTTTTTTCTCCAGGAAAACTACCAATTTCTTTTTATAGAAAAAGAAATCTAGGTTAAACGCGCAAAATTTCGCCTTCTTTTAAGAAGACATTTTCTATAAGATAATACTGGTACCGAAACATTTTCTGCTCTGCAAAATTCAAGGAAGAGTACGAACCATGAGGCAACCACCTCATCGAGTTGGATGCTGAAATTCCAGAATTAGCTAAAACTCCATTCCCATATTAAAACGCAATCTGTCTGCCAAGTCATATCTTGGTGGAAAACACCTAAAAATCCGATTTTACCGGTTGACTCATAGGCTTACCATTGTCTTTTCCTGCTCCCAGTCTGCCATATTTTCATACCTTTGAGTGCAGGAAAACGCAATGGTGAACCTGCGAGTCGACCGCTAAAATCGGGTTTTTAGGTGTTTTCCACCAAGATATGACGTGGCAGACCGATTGCGTTTTAATACGGAAATCGAGTTTTAGCCAATTCTAGAATTTCAGCCTCCAACTCGATGAGGTGGTTGTCTGTACTGCCGGCTCCTGGTTTATTAGTAGAATGCGATACACTCAAAGGCAAAATATACCGCCTTGATCTAGAACGAATAGGTAGTCATTTTCTAAATCCCTAATCTAGAAATATAGATTTCCGAGATTGCGAATAAAGTAAACAAATACACTGAATAACACGAAATGATCGAGAATTTCTAGTCTATAGTCTTCTAGGTGATGAAACGATACATTATAGTATGAAACGCTTGAATTGCAAGAAATTACCACTTGATTTCTAGAATTAATTCATAAACCAGAATTACAGTTATCATAACTCACTTCTTCTGTTCGCATTTATTTGCAGAGATTTCTAAATAAGTTTGTCCACGATAATATAGGAAAACGCCCTTGAATTTTAATAGGGATAAGTAGAACTCTCTTATTAAAGGGAACTAGAATTTATAAGGATTACATGGAACTATTTTTCTAGACCCACAATTTATTTTCTAGATGCCAGTGGCAGAATGTTTTTTCAGTGTGATGAGGTTGTTGTCGAGAAAAACTTTAACAAAAAGTGCTGGGTGAAAAAGTGTGTTGTCATAGTAATTTCAAGTCTTCGTGTGACTCAAAAGATTGTTCAATGCATCTGTGGCAGTTATCTCTAGTTAATCGCAAATCAATTTACGTTGAATTTCTTTTCTATGTGTTTTGGGACGTTGCCTTATAGAAATTGAAGGGCACTATAGATGCGAGCGCAAACATGTGTGGCTGTGTGTTGGATCACAACAAATCTAATCCAAAATTTTAGATCAATACAATTTTTTAAAGCGTCTCTGTAACACCCCTCCTTTAAATTGTTTAAATTTCGTCGTGATCTAAGAATTTTTTGCATTTTATAGTTTAACCGGACCAACAGATTGATAAACTGCACTTTAAATTTACTTTTTTGTAGTAAATTAAATTTTAGTTGCGATTTCAAATGTGTTACTTTATAAGAAGAGTCTCAAATAATTTCTCTTACGTGGTATTGTGCTTCAAATTTTTGTTCGTTCCATTAACCCGTTCGGGACCAACATCTTTCACATGAATTTTATTCGGTTGACACCACTTTTTGTCAAATAATTAAACTCAGTTTATCAATCAAGAAAAGGTCTTATTTAAATAAGGGAAATTTTACTTTTCTTCTTAGTGGTATAATAAACAAATGCTATAAGCATGTTTTGAAGATGCATATATGCACCCATAGTCCCGAAGGGGTTAAAAGAGCTTTTGAAATTAGAGAACCAATTTTTAAAAGCAATCATACTATAGTCTACTTCATCAACACAATTAAGGGGACCGGGAAAGACCTATCTCCGCCATGTTAAATTCACCAAATTTATGTACCTTTTTCTCAGAAATGGTTAAAGATAGAGGTCTAGATTTTTTAGAGTAGTTAGAATAACATGCTTTACGTATTTTAACAGACAATTTTCTTTCTAAGTGAAACTGAAAATTAATTATTTATTGAAGGTCATTTTAAATTAGCATTTTTGGTAAGATTTCACAGCCTAAAATAAATAATTCTCAACAAATCATTAAATCCCTGTATACACAATATAACATAAGTATTTTAAAAAAATCAGTTCTTAAGTATAATAGATATTAAAAAAAAGAAACATAAACATGAAATATTCAAGTTTTGAGAAAAATTCGCTTAACCCCTTAAGGACGAGCGACACGTATACGTGCCGCATGAAGCGCTCAGAATCCTTGTTTTTCCTCACCAGTAAAATTTTACTGTAAAATTTGCCTTATTTAATCATCGCATTTTCTCTATTCAAGGAGACACAAGTTTCTGTTTTTGAAAAACGGTGAGAAAAGATTAAAAATTTCGTAAAAGGCTCCCGTCCCGAAGGGGTTAAAGATTTAAATGGTCATCGAGCTATGAACAATGAATAATTCCAAGGCTTCTTTTTTTTATACATGGACATGTGATTGTTTTAAAGATAAAAGTTTAAACTATTTAATGATATAAAAAAGTAAAAATCGATTTTTTTGCCCAAATTTCGCTTACCTGATCCTCTTAAACATAATGATATTCCGAACTTTTCCTTGAATAAGTGCGGATAGACAAATAATACGAAAATCTGAAACATTTCTCAGCTATGCAGATTCAACCATTAGCTGTTAAATTATCAGTAAGTTTTTACAGAAAATTCCTTCATAATAGTTACTTAAAATGTTAAATTATTGAAAATATTTAATCCTTTTTGTTTAATAATATTTCAGTCATCTCAAAATTTGTGAAGGTTTTCTAGAAAATATCAGAATGGAATTGAAAACGCTTATTTCAGAATATTTTAAATGCAAATTGCATATGCTCAAATATCTCTAGTCAATAAAAAGTAAAAAAAGAAAGAGTTAATGAGAACAATAAATCAAAACTGGAATGTAGATGATGTGGCATTGTATGCATATTTTCATGAATTTAATTATTTTGATTCAATTTCAAAAACTTCAGGTTCTCTTTCCATAATTTCAATTCAAGATTCCTCGTCTTCTAGTCATAGCTTTAAATGAACTTATGAAAATAATAATATTGCACATATTAGAAAAACGCAGAAAAGTAAATGTTTTTCATATAGCATTTTCTGTGATTTAACTTTCACGAAGAAAATACTGAAGCCAGTTTTTCAAGAAGTAGCTCTTTCACATAAAACTAATATGATAAAAAACTGATATATTCAGCTTTATTTCTAAATTAGTTTATATATGTGACTAAATGTCATTAATCAAGTTATATTGTGTGGCCAAGTTTTAGAATGATTTTGCAATGGGACTTTTTTAAAGTTTTTATAATTTTAAAATTTATAAATCTTTAAGTATATATTTTTAATTTTATATTTACTTTTCGTCAGTCACACGAATTTATTATCTTCTTAATCCGGGAGAACTCGCTGCATGAGATTTTCTCTCACAGTCGTACTTTTAAGACTCTTATTTAAACCATTTTTCATTTTAATTAAAATTTCAAAATGTTATTTCAATTATTTTACCTCTTTTGTGAATAAAAGTACTAAGCCAACCAAAAAAAGTTGATATTATATGAATGTAAAGTAAAAGAAAAGCAAATGGGCATTCTCACTAGCGAGTTCTCCCGGGTTAAAATGCATTAAATGTTTTAAATCAAAATTTATGGGAAGTGTGAAAACGACATTCCCCAAATTTGAGGACGTCTTCGAATTCCAAGGACATTTGTTCACCTTAACCCTTTGTATCACCGTGTTGCAGATATGCAACATATCCAAAACGTCATTGTTATTTCAACAGCAAATTTCCAAAGACGATTTTGTTGATTGTTGTTATTCTATTACACTACAATTAACATAATTATTTCATTAAACCCCCAACAAATGTCGATACTGATTTTTTTTTCACGCCAAAGTTTGATTTATCGCTTGTTCAGCTACACGTGAATTTTGCTGAATTAAGGTTTGAAATACAGGAGTTAAAAAAGTCTCCAGGCGTCTACACGTATATTGTTTTCAAAGGTGAGTTTAAATTCTTTATTTAATGACCATTTTCGAGCTAGGAAATTTATAATATGTGTAAGATAAACGTAAACTTTTGTTTGTTGCAGATCTGCAACACTTTCCCTTGTAATGGATTTTTTAAAAATATCGAAAGAGCATCGAAAATATCTTCTAATGGTTATTTAAGTTGCATTTCTTTCAGAAGAGCATAATTATTGAAAAGGGGAAACAGTCTGTTTCTATATTACTTAATTGCTATAGGGTAAGTTAGAGATCCCCCCCCCCACCCTCTGTAAAATTAACTTCAAGTCCAAAGCTAGCAAAAAAGGGAAAGGTTTCGTAGAAAATAGAATTCAACAGAAAAAGCATAGAGCGCCTACTCAACATATTCCACCAAAACAAGTGCACCTACACGAAATTGGACAGAAAAAAGAATACGTTGTATATACCGCGATTGTAAAAACTTTAATCAAACCGTTTGTGAGAAATGTGGTGTGGGACTTTGCTACAACAAAACTAACAATTGTTTCAAAAATTTTCGTTCAAATTAAAATTTTAAGTATTTTTAGTTTTTGTGCCATTGGGCAAGATGTTGCAGATATGCAACAAATCTATTTTTCCAAAAAAATTTTATTTTTCTGTTCTGAAGTTTTTTAAACTATTTTTTCCATGCTTAAAATGATGCATTTTAACATCTGTGTAAGTGTTTTTCAAATCGAGGTTGTGGAGTTACAAAGGGTTAAATTTAACTCAATGAAATGCATATTGGCCAACTTTTATCCCTTTTTATTACCACTAAAATTTAATAGAGATTTTTGCCTTATTTAATCGCAGATTTCGGCCGTTAAATAAGACAATATTTACTTTTAAACATCAAAGGTAAGTAAAAAGCGTAAAAGTTCTTGTCTATGGAAAGTAGTATTCGAAGGTCTGCAAATATTCAGAAAGTCTAAAGCTGAATGGTCAGCTATGGTCAGCACAATTATCTTGTGAACAAAATATATCATGTTCAGTTTTGAGTCGCAGCAGAATTGAACCCTGAACATCAATATACCAGTGCCTATGGAGGTAAGGCTAGAAATTAGGGGAGTGGAAACATTAAAATGAAACACGAGGGGTCGAGTGTAAGACCCTGCAAACATTCAAATGAATCTAGCTTCTACAGCTCAAGAACGCGGTAACACAATTACAAGCACTTGTCTCTTGATATCAAGCGATCCTGTGCTTGATTTCAGTAATGTAATAGAATTTAATACGGGATATGAAGCGAATTACAGAAGCTTGAAAATGTGCAAAAATGTTAAATAAGATTACAAGGAGATTTTCAAAGGACTGTTTTTCAGTCTGTTTCAACCTCTGGGGCCTTTCTTCGGTTTTGTGCTATTTGAAATACGATTTTACGTTTAAAAATTGTGTTATTGCACTTATTTTCATAATATCTTTCTGAAACATTATTTTCTCAAGAGATATGAGTACTTTTACGTACAATCTGTAAAAATGTAGTTTCTCAAAATGATTGAATTTGAAACTTTTTTAACTAATCAAACATAAAGAAAATATTTTCATTTGTACAGGGTTAAGTAAAATCGACATTTCAAGATTAAAATTGTGTTGGAACTGGGCTAAGAAGTATGGAGAGTTTGATTACAATGTATATGAACTTCCATTTTGAAATAAAATTGATCGATATGTTTGCCATTAATCTCAAAGATATTGCATAATTCTAGCACAAAAGTGGCCTCATTACATAGCAAGAACGTTTGGTTTAATGGCCAAAACGTCACATTGCATACATATTCGCATTTCAGTCAAAACCTTAGAAATCGTCTTTCAGATCTTGTATTTCGCATGACCTAATACAAAGAAATATAATGGATTGATGTCAAATAAGTACAGAGGGCAATCGATGTCATACCCGTAATATTTTGGATAATCCATTGCGATAAGACTCAGTATGAAAGATTCGTGCAACATGAGCGGATATTTCCTAAACCGGCTCCATAAGAGTACTGGTTCGCGATGTTGTGACAACAATCTCTCTTTATTAAAGATCCATTCCATAGAGAATTTGCATTGGCTAACATTTGGCGAGATTTTAAGACTAAAGCAACCTTAGCGATCAGTCTGATTAAAATTTTGTTCTGTGCTAGTTCAAATTGAGTGCGTCATACACTGGTGGAAATTGACTTATGAAACCACGGTTTTTTAATAAGAACTTCTGTAATATTCATTAAAAATGAATGAAATTTCGTGGGATATACGTAGTATGTATAACAAATGAGTTACAAAAATAAAATTTCATACATAATATTAAATAAAAAGTAAAAAATTAGGTTTTCGTAATATGCAAACATGGAAATTGATTTATGAAATATCACATTTTATTGGCTATTTCGAAGTAATATGACGAAAATTTGCATAAAACAAGGTAGCGTGACATAGACAGTAGACATAAAAAGTATTATATTTTGGAAGCAACACGTTTCAGTTATACTTTTCATGGTGGGTAAACGAAAGATGTTGTCTGAGGAAAAAAGGGCTAAAATCAATTCATATATAGGATGTGAAAGTCTGTAACGGAAATTAGTAAAATTAATTAAAAGATCAGTTGGTGTGATATATAACTATAGAAACGATCCAGCAAATTATGGGAAACATTTTATCAAAAATGTATACCCACGTTTAAGTATGAGAGAGAGAAAAGGAGATTCTTCAACTTGCATCGAAAGCTGACCACACCTCAAAGAAGATTTGTGCAGATCTATACCTTCCTGTTACTTCTAGAAGCGTTTGGCCAATTTTACATTCTTCACGAAGCTTGAGTCTGTCGAAAATGAAGTCTGGTCCAAAATTACTTCTGCATCACAAGCAGACACGTTTGCAGTATTGCGAGAAGTACATGACAATGAGTGACAATTGGAAGAAAGTAATTTTCTCCGACGAAAAAAGGTTTAATTTGGATGGCCCGGATGGTTTGACGTATTATTGGAGGGATCTCCGATAAAAATCAAAATCTACATTCAGCAGAAATTTTGATGGTGGAAGTTTGATGATTTGGGCAGCGGTCGCTTATGATGGCAAAAATGAAATTGTAGTTTTAAACGGTCACTAGACTTATTTTGATTACAGTTTTGTTTTAGAAAATTCATTTTTTTCAATTTGCATGGCAATATTACGGTTTAGATTACATCCTCATGCAAGACAATGGAATTATTCACATTTCAAATGCAATGAAAGGTTGGTTTGACGAACAGAATATTGTTCTTTTAGATCATCCACCTATTAGTCCTGATCTGAACACCATCGAAAATGTTTGGGGACAGCTTGTTCGAATGATTTATGCAAATGGGATTCAGTACACGCTACTTACAGAATTGAAAGCTTCAGTCTGTCAAAACTGGAAATTAATTGATCAGAAATACATTCAAAATCTTGTTTTATGAATGCCATCTAGAATAAAAGAAACTCTGATGAATAAAAGCGGCTTTACTAACTATTAATTTCAATTAAATGTGATATTTTATAAATCAATTTCCATGTTTTTACGTTACTAAAATCTAATTTTTGACCTTATGTTTTAGTTTATTAATATGTATGAAATTTTATCTTTCTAAATTATTTATTGTACATAGCATATATAACGTTTGAAATTTCATTCGGTTCTAATGAATGTTATAGACGTTCTTTTTAAAAAATCGTGATTTCATAAATCAATTTCCACCAGTGTAGCTCTGTGGTATGTTGTCTGACTCTAATTCTGTAGACGAGTTCGAATCTAAGCGGTGGAAAGCTTGAAAAAAATTTCAATACTTCATTATGGAAAATAATTTGAATGGAAAATGAAAAGTTTATATTTTTCAATAATTAATCAACTTATAAAAAATAATTTTTAACAATATTAAAAATTTACGTAATATAATTTTTTTAATATTCGTTGTAGTGCTTGTGGTTTTAACGAATTTCCTATTTTTAGCCAATACAACTACTTAGCCGACTCGACTTTTGTTTTTTTTTTCTTTCAATGGGAGCGAACTACTCATCCACCCGTTATAGTGTTCGCAGCTTTATCGAATTTCATGCATTTTTTAGACTGCTGCTACACACACAAACGAAATTGCTGCATCCAGTGATGCTTTTTATTCTAGCGGGGGGGGGAGGAGGGTCTTGAGCGCGAAGCTCACATGCATTCTCATACATACTCATACATACATACATGTGATCGCAGATTTAATAAATTTCATGCATTTCTGAGATTACTGAGCAGCGAGGTTGCAGTATCCAGTTGTTTTTTATGGCACAGTTATGCGTTAGGGATGGCAGCTTTAACACATTTCATGCTATTTTGAGATTACTAAATTTTATAAAAAATGTAATAGTTTTAGATTGATAGTTTTTATATTGACGTGGAGAAAATGTTAAAATAATAAAAAAAATTATTAACTGATTAATTTTAAAAAATGAAACTATTTAATTTTAAAGTAACTACCTTAAAGATTCTTGAACGAAAAAGAAAACATTTTAATATGTACAGTTGTGGAAAAAAAAGTAAACACGCCCTACTAGCTCCTCAACAAATTATCGTAGAAGAAAGTTACTGGTACTGAACGATTGGAAATAAAGTCTACTTTTAAATGATGTATATAAAATTTGCTTAGAGGGCCATCTACTTATTAAAACGAACCATAACTTTTTTTTTCAATAGCAATACACAATGTTGACAGCATAAATGAACTCGACATCCTTCAATTAGCCTAAAAACAAATTTTTATGCAATTCGTACCATAAGTTTCCGAGAAATTAATTATTTTAAAACGAACGTATTTTAAGGGCTGTATCCAAATTGAAGTTCCGTACTCGATTGTTAACCGAGAGAGCCCCCTTCTTGATTAAGCTGCCTTAAGCCCCACTCAAGCAGTCAATGAAGCCTGCTAGATTACACTACAGCAGAAGAAATTTCAAAATATCTAGTCTCTTCTTAGTATCTTCTCTTCAAAATATTAGTCAGACGGCCCCTTAAAACATCCTTTTGCCGTTTTTTAAGCATAGTTTGAAAACTACTTGGAAGAAAATTGTGAAAATTGGATTTCCATAAAGCAGGAATTAATAAAACTAAATTCATCAAAAAAACTGTAGGTAGCGAATGATAATTTTTTCGAATATTAATTTCATAATTCATAACTCATATCATAAAATTATAAAGATTACAAATTTAACGGATTTATGTTTGGGTGTATTAGTATTATTGCTACACAAAAAATTAGCACGTTAGGAGCATAATTTCAGGAGATATAAATAAAAATATAAAAATGCAATTTAACATTAGAAGTACTAAATTTTGAATGTTTATAATTCAAAAACTTAGCATTCAAATGACTTGAAATTTGGTGTCTAGGCATAGTTTTAACCGACGATTTGAAATATATGGTTAAAATTGAGTGTTTCTATTGAAAAAAACAAATTTATGGTTCGTTTTAATATGTAGATGCCCCCCTAAGAAAATTTTATATACATCATTTACAGTAGACTTTATTTCCAATCGTTCGGTACCAGTAACTTTCGTCTACGATAATTTGTTGAGGAGTTACTAAGGGGTGTTTACTTTTTTTTTTCCACGATTGTACACTCGACAATTATTTATTTTTTTTACATAACGTTATACTAAAGCGCCTAGAATAAACAGTGGGGAAATGATCTATCCAAACAGAGATAAAAATTTGTATCCCTTAAATGTGCAACGATGCTGAAATCCAAAGAGCCGATAGCAGAGACATCCGCGGTATATTTTCAAATTTCAATGTAAACATCGTATTACCACAGTTATAGCGCCTAGAATATATAGCCTGGAAATCGGATATCCCTGTAATACTTAAAAAAGCCCTAAAATATTGTATCCCTTAAATGTGCAATGATGCTGCTGAAATATAAAGATCGCAGCGACATCTCCAGTATATTTTGTACAACTGCAAGATATTGCTAGCCTACACAATGTGATACTAGTAATACGAAAATCCCGCAGATGTCGCTGCGATCGACACTTGGAATTTTAGCAATATCGTCGCATATTTAAGGGATACAAATTTTTAGCACTATTTGGATAGCATATTTCCACGCTAGGTATTCTAGACGCTGTAACCACAGTACGTTTCAAATTTAAGGGATACAATATTTTAGCGCTTTTTTGTATTACACACTGTTAAAAATATCGTGAAAAATTACCTCTGTTTTTAAAGGCTATCTATTTTCTGACCAATGAGAACGCTCCATAGGTGTTTATGCAGCGCTCTCATTGGTCAGAAAATTGATAGCCTTTAAAAACAAAGGTAATTTTTCACGATATTTTTAACAGTGCAGGGATAGCCGATTTCTACACTATGTATTCTAGGCGTTATAACCACAGCGTCTAGGCCAAATCGTCTTGGAGTTTTAGGAAATATCCTGCAGATGTCGCTGTGATTGACTCTTTGGATTTCAGGATCGTTTGACATTTAAGGGACCCATTATTTTAGCAGTTTTTAAAGTATTAATGGATACCTGAAATCCGCACTATATATTCTAGACGCTGTAGTTATACTGTCACCAGCAGCACATTTTTTATTATAATATCATAAATATATTTTCCCGAAAGCAGCGCGAAGTCTCCAAAATATTTAAGGCTATTTTATTTCTGAGCATGCACATTGAGAGAGCCATTGCTGTGGGTAACAAACTACATCGTGAACCAATCATCTTACAGAACCGGTTTGGAAAGTACCCGCACGCTCACGCAACAGGTCGAAAAAGGTAGTTGCCTGAAACCAACATCCGCTAATAATCCAAGAGCCGACAGCACAAAAACCTATGTTATCAAGTACAAGAAAATACCTTTATTTTATGGGAGAGTAGAAGCAGAGGAATCTAATGATCCATGTCTGCCGGAAGTAAAGTGGTGCATAAGCCAAATATTAATACCAACAGTTGTTGACTCGTAGGTTTATCATTGTGTTTGTCCTACAACTATCCTTCATGTTTCGATACCTTTGTTTGTAGGACAAACACAGTGATAAACCTAAGAGTCAAACACTGGTGGTATTAATTTTTGGCTTACGCACCACTTCACTTCCGGCAGATATGGATGATTAGATTCTCGTACTTCTACTCTTCCATAAAATAAAGGCTTTTTTTCTTGCGCTTGATAACATAGGTTTTTGTGCTGTCGGCTCTTGGACTATAACTTGTACAAACATTTGACATGTGACGTCATATCAGCAGATACCATGAATAAAAACAGTATTATCATATAGCCATATGTAACTCTAGGATAAAACATTTTTTTTTTCAAAAATATATGTCCACAAAACCCATCCATGGACTACTTAGCTCTAATTTAAAACGAGGAGCTAACTTCCTACACTTTATCATTAAGACCAATGGAGGATGTTCCAAATATGAGTTCGAGGCTGAAAAAAGTCACGTGAAACCGGTAATTTACCCAAGGAACTTCTAACTGATAAGAAAGGAAGATGTTACTGCTTTGCCTCATGAACTGTTTCATTGGCTAGCGTGGATTTACATTACACGTCTACAGAGCCTTCCCTTCTTTACGCTAGAAGTTTTTACCTTGACCACGTGATCAAAACGGAGATGGAATATCCTCCATCTTGCTATTAACTCAAGCCAATGGAGGATATTCCATCTCCGTTTTGATCACGTGGTCAAGGTAAAAACTCCAACGTAAAGAAGGGAAGGCTCCGTAGACGTGTAATGTAAATCCCTGCTAGCCAATGAAACAGTTCATGAGGCAAAGCAGTAGTATCTTCCCTTCTTATCAGTTAGAAATTCCTTGGGTAAATTACCGGTATCACGTGACTTTTTTTAGCCTCGAACCCATATTTGGAATATCCTCCATTGCCTTATGGACTTTATTCCAAATCTGGGCTCGAAGCTGAAAAAAGTCAAGTGATACCGGTAATGGAGGATATTCCAAATGTGGGTTCGAGGCTGAAAAAGTCACGTGATACTGGTAATTTATCCAACGAACTTCTAACTGATAAGAAGGGAAGATACTACTGCTTTGCCTCATGAACTGTTTCATTGGCTAGCGGGGATTTATATTACACGTTTACGGAGCCTTCCCTTCTTTACGCTAGAAGTTTTTACCTTGACCACGTGATGAAAACGTAGATGGAATATCCTCCATTTACCCAAAGAACTTCTAACTGATAAGAAGGAAGGCTACTACTTCTTTCAGCATGAACTATTTCACCGGCTGACGAGGATTTTTCATTATGTCTACGGAGTCTTCCCTTCTTTACGCTAGAAGTTTTTACCTTGACCACGTGATCATAACGTAGATGGAATATCCTCCATTGGATTCGCTCTAAGGAAAACTGGCAAAGCATTCACGTAAGTCTCCCATTGGAAAAGTCATGTCGTTGTTAGCGCAAAACAATTAAGATTTTGTGCACTAAGAAAAATCAGAATTTTGGCCATCTCGTACGTAAGTCTCCCATTGGAAAAGTCATGTCGTTGTTAGCACAAACCTATTAAGATTTTGTGCACAAATTATCCTGTGACAACGAGATGGCCAAAATCAGAATTTTGGCCATCTCGACGTCTGCTTTTGTCTTCCTAACCGATCAAATTTTAATATCTTATGCCATTATTCTGTTATAAATGTACCCTAGTCATAGCAAGAGTGCCTTTATAAGAGAACGACAAGTGGGCAATAAACTTTTATTCGTCAAGAGGAGTTTGGACAAAACTTGGCGAACCTGCCATTATCTCGGACTTGGCCAGCGTCCCGTTAACGCCAAGCTCATGTTTGTTCATTTGTCTAACTCAAATAAATGAACTTTTTGGAACTATGGAGCCCAGATACAAGAGAGACGACACACGATGCTCGGGCTGTGCTTATACAGACGCGTTTGTCCGAACTTAGACAAGCCTAGGCATTTCCTAGGCCTATGCTTTTAATGATTGAATTTTCATTTCAACGCGATATTATAAATCCGATTGCGCGTAGCATAATTTCTCGGTTTTTGTTTTTGTTTTGTTTTTTGTATTTTAGCAGTGACTGTTTTAATCAAGACTAGATTGTAAATCACCTTTCACGTTAAAGTCAGTAATGAAAATATTTGAACTAAAAATATCTGCACATATATTTTTTAAAGATATAAAATATATGAGGTTTTTCGTCTAGTTTTGTAATTAATAAAGTAATATTCGAATGTTTATAAAATTTCTACTGAAGGTAAGTGTTTTGCTTTTACTAACATGATTTTGAGTGCCATTTATTTCTCATGTTTTATGATGTATACGGGGTAATTCTAAATTGTTTTTACAAAATAAGAGGGGTGATAGTACACATCCAGACGAGTAATAATTACCATAGAACATGGGATCGCAAACCACTTATTTAGTCACAAATACGGGGTGTTGCACTCCCATAGATTAACATACAAGATGGGTCATTTACGGCAAAATTTTCAATGGCAACAGTACTAGCGTAACTACCGACAAGGAGGCAGAATTAATAAGCCTCCGAAATTTACCTATGTTGAAGAAATATGTTTTTGTTTACGCTTTATGTTTTGAATATCTATTCTTTCCTAAAACGAAGCAGAGGCAGCGAGAGAGGCAGACGATGTATTTATGCTTTATTTATTTAGCTGCTTTTTTTTTTGTTATCTTACCCATATCGTTCACCTTTTACTTACAAAATGATAATTAGAGTAATAATATAAAAGAAAAACCCTAGAAAATTCTGTTAAGAATGTAAATATGTAAGTTTATGAGATTAAATTGTAAAAAATCAAATTCAGGTATCGTGTCAATTTATTCATATCGAATAAAATTTTATTGAGTGCAATGTCAGTACCTCCATTTATTTTTAACTTTTACATTTTTATAATTCTAAAAATTTGTCGAAAGCAATTTTCCCCGATCTGTAATTTTATTATTATTTCTTATATGTTAATATTATAAATGTTACTGAATTGATTGTACGTTATTTACATTAAAAACAATATTTTTATTTTATCTGTAAGTGAAAATGCGTAAATTTTAAAAGATTGTTGTAACGATTTTTTAATACGTTAAACTTCATAAATTAATAAAACATCGGCTATAAAAATTTTCCTAAGAATTGTGAATAATTATGAATTTTTTTTAGACTTGTAGAGGGCAATATTTCGTATAGTTTTATAATACACTATTGCTTTTGATATATAGCATTCAAGACGAAATTTTTACCTTGTCTCTCGTTGCACTTAAATCGTTCATCATCATGTAAAAAAAAAGAAAAAACATATATCTGTTCATGAACATAGAATAGATATTAGATATATAAAATAGAATACCTATTCTATGTTCATGTATCGATGTAAGATTCTATTGAAAACGTAAACATGCAACATTAAAAAAAGAAAGATGACAATAACAAAACTATTACAAGAATGGGGAGTTTCTTCCCCTTTGTCACAAAAGGCGCTACGATCGCAATCGCATTACCATTACGTTCTATGGGAGATTGCGATCTTGTATGTTAATTTATGTTGCATCCTAACTAAAGTCGGCTTGTCGGTAATGATTTTGCGAAAAATAAAAATATTGCAATAAATATGTAACGATATGTACCTTATTTTATATTAAATGTGATAACATCACAAAAATTTCTGGAAAAACAGGGTGCTCACACAATCTATGATACCGTATGAACTGATAATCCCAATCCGTAGTGTGGAGCGTCAAATGCATACTGCTGGTGCATATAATGGAAACTTCTACCATTTTTTTGTGTGTTATCATATTTACAACACAAGTGAGCAAGTCAATTAAAACTTTCATTATAATGTACTTCAGTTTGCTGAAAATTATTATGGTCAACCAATGTTCGATTAGGGTAGAACACGCTGTATTTGTGACTAAATAAGTGGATTGCAACCCCATGTTCTATGGTAATTATTGCTCATCTGGATGGGTACTATCACCCCTTTTATTTTGTAAAAACAATTTAGAATCACCCTACATTATTATGTTACCCGCACGTTATTAATATGTGTAATCATAAAAAATAAATACATATACTAAAACCTTCTCTGAAAAATTGTATTACTTACAGTGCAAATTCCATTCAAATCAATCCAGTATAATGGATTTAAAAATAAATCTCATTTTTTATTACCAGCATTTAATTTATCACGAAAAATATAAAGCAACTGATAAATCCTCTTTAAAAAAAAATAAAAAGAAAATCGTTTAAAATTTTTAGACCACCGATCGAACTGTGAAAACTGTATGACGCAACCTATCAAACCAAGTAAAACATAAACACAAAAAGCCCAATCACGTGATACAATCGCCCACAAAAAATTTCTGGGCCGTGCGCGCGAAGCCCGAGCGAAAAATTTGCAGGTTTTGAACACTGATCGGGCTGCAGTTGATCACGTGACACTTTTGACGAATATTTTTCTTTTTGTCTGAGTGGACATGGGTATGTACACTGTTAAAAAGCTTCAGCTTTTTCTGCATTGTCACTCTACCGCTATTATAAAATATCTCTATCTGACAATAAAAACGCTCCATAATACAGTCAAGTAACAGTTTTCTATAAAAGCGGTGGAGTAATTGTGCAGCAAAAGCTACAGATTTTTAACAGTGTATTTCTATTGCGAAAGCCATGTTTTGGAAGGATAAAGAAACATAGTCGTTGATTTTACCAGTTTTGTACCATAAAAATATGAAATAATTATTTTAAAACTTCCTTTCTCCGATAAGACCTACTCCATAAAAAAACTCCTTGCTCGCGGGCAGCCCGATTTATGTACCTTGAACAGAGCCTAAGTAGTCAGACAGATCCGTGATCTGAAGTTTGGCTCCCAAATTCATTGTAACTACACTATATGGCCAAAGATGACCGGTCACTTGCGATTTTTGACGTTTTGTTAAATATCTAGAAAAATACATGAGGAATTAACCTGGAATTGCAGATGTGTAAACAGTATTGTATAGGTCACATATTTCCGTGAAGATTTTTTCCCGAAATCCCATAGGGGACCGTCAACAAATTGACAAAAAACGAATATCTTTTGGATAACCCTGTAAAAACTAATGGCGCAAAAGCGTTTAAACTCGCGATTAGTAATAAGCGGCTTACTGTAATATACTGTGTTCATTTTTATGAGGATAGTATGTATACTCGTAGATAAATTAAGGTTTTTATAAAAACAGTCCCAATTTTCGCCAAGTTTTTTGCTTATAATTTGCAGAGTTCTTAATATAAAAAAAGTTCTTTTCAGACAATATGAAGAACAACATTGTACACAGTACCCCGCAATCAGAATGAAAAAAAAATAAAATTGGATGAAAAATGAGCAGGTTTACTAAAAACTGTTTCACTGCGCATGCGCGAATGCAATCAAAATATAATGTGCATAATGTGTTAGCTAAGTCTATAGAGCAACTTTTTCAAAAGTCTCAAAAACATAATTTGAAAAGTCTGATAATAATCGTTCATAGAATAAGCTCAAAATCCGTTGTTCCCAAAATAAAGCAAAAAGATGAGGGATTGTATCCAAATACAGTATTACGTGCAATATTGTGTATGCTAAATTGTCACTAATCAATGGATATATGGATACAACCCCTTATGTTTTTGCTTCATTTTGGGAACAACGGATTTTGAGCTTATTCTATAAACGAATATTATCAGACTTTTCAAACTATGTTTTTGGTACTTTTACAAAAGTTGCTCTATAGACTTTGCTAACACATTATGCACATTATATTTTGATTGCATTCGCGCATGCGCAGTGAAACATTTTTTAGTAAACCTGCTCATTTTTCATCCCATTTTTATTATTTTTTCATTCTGTTTGCGGGTTTTTATGCACAATATTGTTCGTCATATTTTCTGCAAAGAACTTTTTTTTATATTAAGAACTCTGCAAATTATAAGCAAAAAACTTGGCGAAATTTGGAACTGTTTTTATAAAAACTTTAATTTCTCTACGAGTATAGATGCTATCCTCATAAAAATGAACACAGTATATTACAATAAGCCACTTATAAATAATCTCGAGTTTAAACGCTTTTGCTCTATTAGTTTTTACAGGGTTATCCAAAAGATATTCGTTCTTTTTCAATTTTTTCACGGTTCCCTATGGGGTTTCGGGAAAAAATCTTCACCGAAATATATGACCTATACAATACTATTTACACACCTTCAATTGCAGGTTAATTTCTCATATATTTTTCTAGATATTTAACAAAACGTGTAAAATCGCAAGTGACCGGTCACCTTTGGCCATATAGTGTATATGTTTTAAAAACCCATTCCATATGCCTCAGTCCCCTTCGTGCCCTGGAGACGCGGTCGTCGTACATGAACAACTTCTAAGAAATACAGGACAACTTTTTTATTAACCGTAATGATGTTATTTGTACAGATTATCTTATAACTATTGGGTTGTTAGTGATACGCATTATTAAAATAACATAACGTTGTTTATTATTTTGACTACTTCTTCCTTCTCCAGTTTCTCATTTCAAGATCTTAGAACTGATTATCTTTCATTATGCATACAACTGAATTACAAAGAGCAGAACGTCTTAGACTGTACGTTGAAAGTATGCTAGACTTTGTATTTACATATTGTGAATATATTTAAAAAAGAAAACCTCTTTTTAACTTAATAAAATCATTTCCTTTTCTCCCAAAATTATTTAAAAACGTTGTTGCAGAATTAGTAAATAGAACTTTAAATGATTCTTCTCTTTCAGAATTATCTTCTACAGTGCTTCACCATCATGATCGTGTGGATCGCCTTGTATATGCCTTTTCGATATCGTACACAGACGAGTTTAGTAACTATAAATTTATTCAATGGGCAACCATGTTGTGCACATTATCAAGTATTCTGGATAGACAAGGCTGTGAGTTAACATTTGAAATAGCCCTGATGACTATTAATGCATTTTGTAATCGTCATAATAGATATCAAGCATTCAAGTTTTTAGGCTGTTGGATATAAGAGTTTGTTCTGGATTATGCTAAATGAATGCCGATGTTTAGTATATTATCCAGTGCTTTTTTTAGTCACCAGGTATCCATAGAAAATCTAAATTTATATCTAAATTTATCTAAATTTATTTCATATCTAAAGCAGAACAGGAATTTGTGTAATTATTTTAATGTCTTTTAATTTTTAAATCGCATAGTGCGATACCCCCGGTTGACTGTGAACCTTCTGATTCGAGTTAAATTATGATCTTGATGCGTTAATTCCCATTAATGTGACGCATGATGAATAAGATCTTTTTAATATATCAATGAGATTATTTCTCGAATTTCACGCACGATGATTTTTATAAACTACTAGCAAACCCCGCGGCTTTGCTCGCGTAATATTTGAAATATGTCAAGTGATATTTATATGTCTAATTTTTATTAAAAGGTACTAACTAAATTTTTATTTTATTAAAAGGTAATATTTTAGTTTATTAAAAGGTACTTATTACTTTTAGGAATAATTAAAACAATTACTATTTAAAACACAATTTGATTAAGCATCATTGTTACACTGCATAAAGCAGAAATGAGACTTAAATTAATGAAACGAAATAAAACTAAATAAATAATAATTTAGAAAATATTTTGAAACTTTTATGCTCAGTTAATACGCTCATTTCAGTATTCATTTGAAGTTTTGAATTTTCTAGAAACCATCTTCTTACATCTTAAAATTAACCATCATGTCAAATTCCAAGTTCTACCACCTCTCTCAACATAAAGGGCTGTGTTGAAATAGAAACTGTCACCATTAATTTGCCAACATTAATTTTGAAATTGGTTTGTTATTTCCTAATATTCCACAGAAACTTAATTTAGAAAGCTTTTAAAGGCCTTTTTTAGAGCGTTTGTTGTTCCTGTGAACCCCAGGTGGTAGAATCATCGGCATAAAATATAGCCTGTGTAGGATCAGAGACTGCTACCATTGATTCGCAGCTATTACTCTTATATTTGATTTAAATTCCCTGAAATTGCGTAGAAATCGTAATTTAGGAATTTTTTGGAATGCTTTTCGCACCTCCCCTTCACTTCACCCCTTTTTAATTCGAATTTATTTTCGACAGTCCTTCGAGGGCATTTATATTTTATAAGTAACTACCATGACATATTTAAAGTTTCTAGCCTTTTCAGTATCACAGAAATCGCAATTTAGAAAGTTTTTAGCTACTGAAACCCTCTGGTAGTAGTGGCACAGACATAAAATATAGCTTATGATTGAGCAGGTTCTATCACCAACAATTTGTCATCATTATTTTTTTAATCGGTTTGGTATTTGATAAGATTACATAAAAATTGTTATTTACAACGCTTTTCGCTCACTTCATCTTTTTAAATTTGAAATTTTCTTTTGACAGTTCTTAGAAAGCAGTTGCATCTTGTAAGTAAATACCATGCCATACTTCAAAGTGCTAGACCCTTCAGTTATGCAAAAACGCAAATTAGAACATGTTTTGCTTTTGTAGCAACATAAAATATAACATAAGTTATAGCAGTGGCAGTCACCATTGATTTGCAACCATTACTTTTGAAACAGCTTTGGAATTTCCTGAGATTGAGTAGAAATCGCAATTTAGAATGTTTTTAGAACGTTTTTCGCGCATTTTCACCCCTTTTTAAATTTCCAATTTTTTCGAAACTGTTCTTAAAGATCATTTATATGTAATACATATGTACCTTGCCTAATTTTAAGTTGCTAGCCCCTACCGATCACAAAAATCGAAATTTGGAACGCTTTTTTGCTCCTGCAACGTCTAGGTGATAGTGATACCGACTTAAAATAGCGTCTATGTTAGAACAGAGGCTGTCAGCATCAATTTCTTAACATTACTTTTGAAATCAGTTTGATTCTTCCTGAGATATTGGTGACAAATCGGCATTTAGAACGTTTTTAGAACGCTTTTCGCTCATTTTGCTCCTGCATCTCCTCTGGGTTAATGGAAACATATATAAAATATAGCCTATCTTGGAGCAAGATCTGTCACCATCATTTTAACGCCATTATATTTGAAATCGGTTCATTATTTCCTGAGATTGCAGAGAAATTGCAATTTAGAACGTTTTTTACAACGCTTTTTGCGCATTTTGACCCACCTTTTAAATTTCGATTTTTTTAGGAAATGTCCTTAGAGATCATTGATATCTTATTACTTCAAATTTCATATTTCTAGGCCCATCAGTAACACATAAATCGCATTTTTAGAACGTTTTTTGCTCCTACACCCCCTTTGGGGTAGTGGCACCGACATAAAACATAGCCTATCCTAGAGCAAACGTTGTCACTATCATTTTGACACCAATATTTTTTAAATCGGTTTGGTATTTCCTGAGATTATATAGAAACTACCATTTAGAACGTTTTTTAGAACGCTTTTTGTGCATTTTCACCCCTTTTAAATTTCGAATTGTTTAAGAACTGTTCTTAGACACCATTTATATTTTATAAGAAACTAATATTCCAAATTTCATATTTCTAGGTCCTTCAATAACGCCGAAATCGCATTTTTAGAACGTTTTTTGCTCCTGCACCCCCTTTGGGGTAGTGGCACCGACATAAGATATAGCCTATGTTCTAAGTTGGGCGAACACCATCATTTTGATACCATTACATATGGAATCGGTTTGGTATTTCCTGAGATTATGTAGAAACTATCATTTAGAACGTTTTTAGAACGCTTTTTGTGCATTTTCACCCCTTTTAAATTTCGAATTGTTTAAGAACTGTTCTTAGACACCATTTATATTTTATAAGTAACTAATATTCCAAATTTCATATTTCTAGGTCCTTCAGTAACGCCAAAATCGCATTTTTAGAACGTTTTTTGCTCCTGCACCTCCTTTGGGGTAGTGGCAACGACATAAAATATAGCCTATGTTCTAAGTTGGACTAACACCATCATTTTGATACCATTACTTTTGAAATCGGTTTGGTATTTCCTGAGATTATGTAGAAACTATCATTTAGAACGTTTTTTAGAACGCTTTTTGTGCATTTTCACCCCTTTTAAATTTCGAATTGTTTAAGAACTGTTCTTATACACCATTTATATCTTATAAGTAACTAATATTCCAAATTTCATATTTCTAGGTCCTTCAGTAACGCAAAAATCGCATTTTTAGAACGTTTTTTGCTCCTGCACCCCCTTTGGGGTAGTGGCACCGACATAAGATATAGCCTATGTTCTAAGTTGGGCGAACACCATCATTTTGATACCATTACATATGGAATCGGTTCGGTAGTTCCTGAGCTTATCTCCGACAAATAAACAATTTTTACCTCTTTATAATAGGAGTATGATTTGTTCTAGTTATCATTTTATTGAAATCATATCCCAGTACTTATGTAACAAGTATGTATATCCAACCTCAATGCGAGCAAACTATATAAGTATATATCTATAATTCTATATAACGCATTATGAAATTTTAATGAAAACCTCGTAAGACGAGGGAGCCTTTCCGAATATTTCGTTTTCTAAGGTTACTTGATAATATTGAGAGAAAATTTCATATATTGAATTTTTCTAAAACAGTTTCGCTTTGACGCAGTGTAAACAATATGCCGTATGATTACTGCATTCTTACAGCAAACTTTTGAAGATTTGGATCTTCTCTTATAAGACTCAGCCTGTTGGTATTGCTACCATTCTTGCATCTGAACCTTTTTTTAATTTCTGTTGTTTGTTAAACACTATTTTTGTCACGTTATTTTATTGGCTTGTATACAAGAAACTGCTTTTTTATATTTTAATAAATGTATAATTTTTAATTTCTTGTCTAATGCGTATATTGCCGAAAATAATTTTGTATGAAATTTGACACCTATGTTACTACTACTATGGAATGGGACAGTGGGAGGAATGGGACAGCAGGTTTTTTTCTTTTTATGTATCATTCTAATCATTTCATCACTCACACATTAGATGAAGAAATGGTACACCAATCTTCAGTTAAAAAAAATAGCTGATCTGCGTAAGCTTGCGATTGTATATAAAAAAAGATTATTTGAAGAACCAAAAGTAAATTTGCTTCATATACTTTTTCTGCGTTCAGTATATTAATGACTTGTTTATGTGTAGATACAATAGTTTCCATATTTATGGAACATTATACTGTATAGTGTATATTATCCATAATTTAAACTATGCCTTAAAGCAGCATTTTTAGGTGCGTTCGTAATTATATAAATACGTAGCACCTATAGTCGTCGTTCAGTCCGTCCGTCCGTCTGTCCGTCCGTCCGTCTGTCCGCATGTAACAGAGCAAAAACTACCCAACCGAATGGTCTGAAATTTCAAATATATGATTGTTGCAAACTTTTGTCGAGCCATTTCAAATTTTATGAAAATCGGATGTATAGTTTAATTACAGGGACAGTCAAAAGTTTTTCTTTACATTACGGCCAATGGGAAAAATTATTGCAAGTGCATTTTAATGATATTAGAGCCTTCCGAGTGATCTGAAATTTTAAAGATATAACTGTTGCAAAATTTTGTCGAGCCATTTCAAATTTTAGGAAAATCGGATGTATAGTTTAATTACAGGGACAGTCAAAAGTTTTTCTTTACATTACGGCCAATGGGAAAAATTATTGCAAGTGCATTTTAATGATATTAGAGCCTTCCGAGTGATCTGAAATTTTAAAGATATAACTGTTGCAAAATTTTGTCGAGCCATTTCAAATTTTAGGAAAATCGGATGCATAGTTTAATTACAGGGACAGTCAAAAGTTTTTCTTTACATTACGGCCAATGGGAAAAATTATTGCAAGTGCATTTTAATGATATTACAGCCTTCCGAATGGTCTGAAATTTTAAAGATATAATTGTTGCAAAGTTTTGTTGAGCTATTTCAAATTTTAGGAAAATCGGATGTATAGTTTAATTACAGGGACAGTCAAAAGTGTTCCGTTACATTACGGGGAATGGGAAAAAATTATTGGAAGTGCATTTTAATGATGTATCAGACTATGCACTTTATGAAGTGCAAAAAAGTATACATTCAGTACAATATGGGGTGCAAAAAATAATTATAAAACTAGTTATAGTACGAACACACCTCATTTGCCACGTTTGACGAGCAATTTCCAACTTGTTGTTTATACAAGAAGTTTAACATAAAAGAAGGTAGAGAGAGGAATGGCACATGCCAGCAAAGGGAGGAATAGAACATGTCTAATCCCTTCTTTTTAATAAGAGGAATGTAAATTGCTAATATGCAAATATTTTTAGAGGGTAGTATATTAATTATAACATTATAAATATATTCAATTACTTCAAAATGTAAATAAATTGAACTGATGATTTTTTAGTGTCATCTCTCACTGACAAGCCTGAATTTTCCTTCAAGTGATAAAGGTGAGGTTAGTTGGGGTAACTGGGCCAAGATTTTACAATGTGTCTCTGGAGCTTCTGACAATTCAGCTTCAAAAAGCTAATGTTCATTTGAATTAAAGTCTGAACTTCTGTAAATGTGTTCAGTTAGGTTCCCTCTATCGGATAGAAATGCTTAAAATTACATTTTAATATTTAAAAACATAAAACTATGCATATTTCATCTCTCTTTCCTCATGGGTCCAGTTGCCCCATAAAAAGTCCTTCCGGCCAGTGCCGGGAGGAAGAGGTAGCTTTCATATTCCTTATTTTAAAAAAGCCAACTTATATTATTCAAACACACGAAGCTCAATTTAGTGGAAACCAAATATAGGAGATTCAATACTAATTTTTATCAATACTAAATCATTATGAATGAGAATTTTGCGAAATTAGTTATTAATTTCGCGCTTAATTAGTAAGTTTATCCAAGCTGCTTTTATTTAAAGTAATTTATATTTGGCTGCCAAATTCGGCGATTTCTTAAAGTGCCCGCCATTTTAAGACAACATGGTGGATGAGGCTAACCAGTGAACTTGGTCGAGACCTTAGTAATTGCTGTGCACATGCTCACTCACATCGGAATCGGTTGATATATACAAGTGCTGTCGCAGGCAAAAAATCAGATTTTTCAAAATGTCACCCACATTAGTTATTGAAACTGCTATATCTGAGCCATTTTTTAAGATAAAGACAAACAAAAAAGCTCCTGAATCCTTATATCAAGGTCAAATACTTAAGAAAGAAACCTTTTTCAATTTCTAATTTTTTTGCACCTCACTTTAAATATATATATATATTTTAATTTAATGGCCGCCATTTTGAAACAAGATGGCTGATGAAGCTGGCCAGCGAACTTGGTCGACATATTGATGTATACTATCCACACGCCTTCTTACATCGAAATAGGCGAATGCGTGTGTTATCGCGTGACAAATACAAGATCGTTTCAAAATGTTAGCCATGCTAGAAATTCAAAGTGCTATAATTCAACCACTTTTTAAGATATAAACAAAAGAACAAATTTTCAGAAACAAAAACTGCTCCGGAATCAAGGCCAAACACATAAAAAAAAAATCTTTTTAATTTTCCAATTTTTTAATACCTCATTTTAAATTTTAAATTTAATTTTTTTAATGGCAACCCTTTTGAAACAAGATGGCGAATGAAGGTGGCCAACGAATTCGGTCGAGACATTGGTATGTACTATGTACAGACGAAGTTACATCCAAATCGGTTCATAAATACGCCTGTTATCGCGTGACAAATATCAGGTCGCTTTAAAATGTCAGCCACAATAGAAATTCAAAATGCTATAACTCAGCTATTTTTTTAGATATAGACGAAACAAAACCTGTTCCGGAATCTTTGTATTAAGGTCAAATACATAAGGAAAAATATGTTTCCAATTTTCAATTTTTTGGTACCATATTTCAAATTTAAATTTTTCTTAAACATTTAAATGGCCGCCATTTTTAAAGAAGAAGGAGGATGAAGCTGGCCAACGAACTCGGTCGAGACATTGGTATGTACTATGTATAAACGAAGTTACATCCAAATCGGTTCATAAATACGCCTTTCATCGCGTGACAAAATTCAGGACGTTTCAAAATGTCAGCCACACTAGAAATTCAAAATGCTATCACTCAGCCATTTTTTAAGATATAGACGAAACAAAAACTGCTCCGAAATCTTTGTATAAAGGTCAAATACATAAGGAAAAAATATGTTTTCAATTTTCAATTTTTTGGTACCATATTTCAAATTTAAATTTTTCTTAAACATTTAAATGGCCGCCATTTTTAAAGAAGATGGAGGATGAAGCTAGCCAACGAACTCGGTCGAAACATTGGTATGTACTATGTATAAACGAAGTTACATCCAAATCGGTTCATAAATACGCCTTTCATCGCGTGACAAAATTCAGGACGTTTCAAAATGTCAGCCACACTAGAAATTCAAAATGCTATAACTCAGCCATTTTTTAAGATATAGGCGAAACAAAAACTGCTCCGAAATCTTTGTATAAAGGTCAAATACATAAGGAAAAAATATGTTTTCAATTTTCAATTTTTTGGTACCATATTTCAAATTTAAATTTTTCTTAAACATTTAAATGGCCGCCATTTTTAAAGAAGATGGAGGATGAAGCTGGCCAACGAACTCGGTCGAGACATTGGTATGTACTATGTATAAACGAAGTTACATCCAAATCGGTTCATAAATACGCCTTTTATCGCGTGACAAAATTCAGGACGTTTCAAAATGTGAGCCACACTAGAAATTCAAAATGCTATAACTCAGCCATTTTTTAAGATATAGACGAAACAAAAACTGCTCCGGAATCTCTGTATAAAGGTCAAATACGTAAGAAAAAAATATTTTTCCATTTTCAATTTTTTGGTACCACTTTTCAAATTTAAAATTTTTTTAAAAATTTTAAATGGCTGCCATTTTGAAACAAAATGGCGGATTGCCATTTTGAAACAAAATGGCGGATGAAGCTGGCCAACGAACTCGGTCGAGACATTGGTATGTACTATGTACACACCGAATTACATCGAAAACGGTTCATAAATACGAGAGTTACAGTGTGACATAGGTCAGATATATATATATGGATATATATATATATATATATATATATCAATTTTGAACGGAGGGTGGTTTCGGGGTCTGGGGGTCATGATCGATGAAAATATACCAAAATTTTTTGAAATCGCTCTCCTCCGAACGGCTGCAATAGGTAGCTTTTTGTAATGAAAGCTACCTAAAATGGGGTAAGTGAACCAGGAAGGTCTATGCTCCACACGCGTTCATTTTATTTCATATGGGATATCAGGTCCTGTTTGAAAAAGTGTAAACAACTTAAAAAAATTAAACCAGGTAAATCATTTAAATTATGTATCAACTAAAGACTGTCGTAAGGGAAACTTTGCTATCAATGTGTCAAAAAAAAACACTAAAAGTGAGAAAATATTTGATTTATTTATATCAAAAACATAAAAATTAAGTGAGTACATATGTACTTTAGTATAGGGAATAAGTATAAAAGTCACATGGGTATTTTAATGAAAAAAAATAGCAAGGTAAATCTATGAACAAACGGCTACTTAAGTACTTTATCTGTATCCAGGGGTCGCATTATATAGGGAAAATTTTATTGTTCCTACCAGAACCCTTAATGAGTTACCCTCATGATCATTTTATTTAACATATTCTAAAGAAAGATGCGATGATGATATTATTTTCAAACTAGTGGTAAGAAAAGTTAGTTTCCCTATACAATGCGACCCCTGTGTATCGTACAATTTCAAGGTTTGCCTATCTCGTTTTCAGGGGCAAGGTATTTGCATTCGTAAAATGTTGAAATAATTTAATGACACCAGTACTTACAAGAGAATCTATTTGAAAACAAGTAAAAGAATATTTATTGCGTACTTATTAAAGGTGAAATTTTCATTATAAAATTCCGGCGGCAATTAGGGATCAAAATTATGTGATGCCATAACGGCATCAAGAGGTCATGAAATTTCGTTGGATACCACCCAATATTCTTTTTTTTAATTTTATTACGTAATTTTAATAAGGTATTCCATAATTTTCTTTATTGAAACAATGGAGAAACTTATTTCCTGTAGTAAGAGAAACTCAAAAAAATTATTTAGAACTGGATCCAAATTGGTCCAGTTACCCCGGATACATGTCCCAGTTACCCCAGTCTTGAAAAATTTATGGGGTAACTGGGACACCGGACTTACATTTGAAACATGAAGTAAATATGTATAGATACCTAATAATATTAATGTAGTTATATGCCTAATCTTTAAAAAAAAAAGTTTGTTTAATAAAAGTACTTACCTTATTTTAATAAAAAGCCGAGGAAGTTCAACCAAATGGACGTTTTTTTAAAGAAACGTACATTTTCGAAAACCTATCACAGCAAAGTGAGTTATGATTGGGTTGGCACACGTTGTTTTAGGAAGTAGAGATTAAGATGCATTGTTCACAAAAGCTAAAACTTAAACATCTACAGTTTTTTATAAAATAGCCTATGGCCCAGTTACATCGTGGGTTCAGTTACCCCAACTAACCTTACTGGAATTTGATATTGTGGCAAACACATTATCAACCTACAATCTTTGTTAGACTGTATATATAGGCAACACTAGACTATTTGTGCCTTATCATGCATTGTTTTATAGCTGTCCCATACCTCCCTGCTAGTGGGTAGGTACGGGACACATTTCGAAATGTACAATTTTTTTTATTTACAAAATTGTTTCTGCAAATTATGTTTCCATATTGTTCAAGGACATTAGAAAGTGTTTAATTTTGTATTCTATATATCGAAATTTCTGTTTTTGTGTCAAACAAAGTTGATTTTCTTATTTTTGTAAAAAGTGTTCCCTTCCTCTCCACTCTACCCTATGATTCCTAGCTGATATTTTTCTAGTTATCTGTGAAGTAATTAAAAATGATTTGCAACCACAAAGCTTCAGTACATAAAGTAAAAAACTAAATTCAGCTAAATTGTACTTCCTTTTTTCCCTCATATTTTGACAAAGATTTTATCTGCTTTTTAAAATTTTAACATTAGAGTTGAAAAATAACTGGAAAAGATTCTTTTATTAACTCTAGGTCTTTTTTTCTTCTTAAATTTATATTAACACATATAAAAATTGCATAAATATATTATACAAGCAAATTACAAATGTATTGCAAAAGCAACTTCGAAAAAAATTATTAAGATACTGGGGTCGAGCAAAAGTCAATACTTATTTAACCATCCCCTTTATTTTTTAAATAAATATGCTGTGTTTAGTTAAAAATTCAGTGAATTCTAAAAATATTTTTAAATGTTCATTTCTAAATGTACATACTATTTATTCGTGGCTGGCTATCAGTTCTCCAATTTCAATATGCTGTATCTTGTAGACAAGATTGCAAAAGGAGACAAGAAAGAAAAGTCATGCATTTGGCATGGACAATTAAACGCTTTCCAACAAGATTTTTTTTATCATACAAAAAAAAAGTCATACGTAAATAAACATTTTAAAAAGCAAATAACTCGGCAAAAATCAATTTTCTGCTATTGTTGTCAATACTTGGTAAGAGTGCGACTTCTTAGGGCAGCCCTGTATATGATCTATAGAATTTATACACACGACGTAAAGAACTAAAATTAGATAACTTTTCAAATGTATACCACAGCGTAAAACTAATTTCAGCAATAATCGATCATAATCAGCACTTTAACCGAATTCTTTTGTGAGTCTCTCTAAAGGAACGATAAATGCTCCGCGCACCATACTCTATAGAAAACATGTTGTAGTGCATCTCAGTGATTCATTTATATTCCATTATGTGTGAGGCCCCACCAGTGGCCGAGAGGTTCTGCTCTCGAAGCTGGTAGACGGGAGGTGCTGGGTTCAATTCCAATCGCGCCCGTCGGCCTAATCGTTCGGAGTTTTCGTGGTTTTCTTCGAGCCTTGGATTTCCAAGCGTTAATACGGGTTAGGTTCCCTTAGAAAGACCCCCACGAAGGGCACTCCCCCCCGGGCCTATATCCCTCGAGCAGATAATTGGCCGTCAAAAATCAACCAACCAACCATTATGTGTGAAGTATTATTACATTAAAAAGTACTACAAACTATTTTTCCATATAGAACATAATCCAATTGAGATCTTTTGGGGTTCCCTGTAAACGAGCTATAAAAACTACTTATTCTACACTTCTGCGAAAGCATTATATAGTACACCTCAGTGATGCATATCAATTTCATTATGTTTGAAATAAAGTGCAACCTCGATTATCAGAGTTCATTGGGACTGCTAGTACCTCGGATATCGGAAATCTCGGTTAATAGAAATTGTGCATAAAGAAAAAAAAAGAAAAGTGCCCAGTTAAACTGATGGCATTGAGCTCACAGGCTATTCACACTAATTGTATATTATACTCTTATTTCCAAGAATAATGCACCTCAAAAAATAAATGAACGGGAATTAGCCCCAGTTTCCCCCCTTTATACTTAAACTATGAATCTCCAAATCTAATCAGAGAAGCTCCTTAACATAATAAACCGGTATACCAAATTTGACGCATCAGATAGTTCTGCCTGAAAAAAACATTTCGCTAAATTAAGGGGAGGGTATTAAGCTCCCCCATTTCCCCCTTTATGCTTAACCAATGAACCTTCAAATGTAATCAGGAAAACTCCTTATCAGAATGAACCTAGAAAAAAAAAGTAAATTGGATAACTCTGCATGAAAACCCATTTATCTAAATCAAGGGATGGGGACTCCCCCCCCCCCTTTTCCCACTTTTATACTTAACCAATGAGCCTCCAAATCTAATGAAGGAAGCGCCATATCGGAATAAACCGGTATATCAAATTTGAAGCAAATCGAATAATTCTGCAAGAAAAACCCAGTTATTTAAATTAAGGGGGGACTAGCCCCCGTCCACCCTTTATACTTAACCAATAAACCTCTAAATCTAATCATGGCAGCTCCTTTACATAATAAACCGGTATACCAAATTTGGAGCAAATCGAATAACTCTGCATGAAAACCAATTTATCGAAATTACGGGAGGGGACTAGCCCCCGCCCCCCCCCCCTTTATACTTAACCAATAAACCTCCAAATCTAATCAAGGCAGCTCCTAAACATAATAAACCGGTATACTAAATTTGGAGCAAATCGAAGAATTTTGCATGAAAAACCCATTTATCTACATTAGGGGGCGTCTAGCCCCCCTTTCTCCCTTTTATACTTAACTAATGAACCTCCAAATCTAATCAAGACAAGAATTCTGCATGAAAAACCGATTTATCTGAGTTAGGGGGTGTCTAGCCTCCCTTTCCCCCCTTTATACTTAACTAATGAACCTTCAAATCTAATCAAGACAGCTTCTTAACATAATAAACCGGTATACCAAATTTGGAGCAAATCGAATAATTCTGCATGAAAAACTCATTTATCTAAAATAAAAGGGAGTGGTACTGGCCCCCTACCACCCCCCCGTTATACTTAACCAATAACCTCCAAAATTAATCAGGGAAGCGCCTTATCAAAATGAACCTAGAAAAAAAAATTGAAGCAAATCGGATATTTCTATCAGGAGTTATCGCGTTACGTACATACATACGTACGTACGTACATACAGAACCGGCGAGCACATTAGCTCTTAGGCTTTGATAGCCTGTGAGCTAAAAACTCGCCGTGATCGCGAATGTAACATCTCTTAGAATAAAAAAACAATAGAACGTTTTATAAAAATAAAAATATATAAAGTTATATTTCACAGCTGGGGGTGCAATTGTCCGATTACACATTGCACCTGGTCTTCAATAGGGCCACACGGCCACTGGAAACAAAGCATTGTTCGTTGTTCACTTCTCAGGGTGCAATGTTTCTTGGAAGTTGAGTGCTGTTGGGGCATAAGAGCTTTAGCATGGACAGTGAACTAAAAGCGTGGTCTTTTTCAAAGCTTATTCGCAAAAAAATAAATAAATCAGACTTCGTTATAGGCTCGGTTAACAGAAACCTCGATTAACCGAAGCTCGGTTAATCGAAGTTCTACTCTATCTCGTAATATTTTAAAAAATTGCTCCCCGAATGATTGTTCCCCATAGACCATATTGTAACAGAAAAGTTTTGTGTGTGTCCCTGTAAACTAATTATACGTGCTAGCGTACGTACACACGTATATACGTTATAGCTTCAATAGAAATGGCTCTTGATAAACCTGAATAACATAAAAATTACATTGAAATCACAATACATTTTCGTCACTTTCGGCTGTGTTAGAAAGTGTTAAAAATAAAACGACTAGAAGATTACAGACAATACATGGAGCGGTTATTCCTAACTGAATCGCACATGAATACCAACGTCCCTCTTTTGAGTTAAAAAAAATGTAGATTAAGTTAAAATACTGATTTTTGAAAATTTTCAACGTTTAAATTGTTATAAATCCAAAGGGAAAGAAATAACAGCCTGCTTTTTGCTCTAGACATGCTCGGATGTAGTAACAATATACACGGTGTCAATGGCTAATTCCTAAACCATTAGTCGTAGACATATAGTTCCAATTGCAAAAATCTTTTAAATGAGGTAAAGAAACATTTTAAATGCGATTTGGGTCAATAAAAACATTTTTTAAAAGATAACGAAATTCAAATTTTTATACGGTACCCCGGTCCTATAAGTTATATTTAATAACATTTTCCTATTACACTGACAAGTAAGACAAAAAAAAAAAGTCCTGTTCATATAACCCTAAAATTGACCGAGTTATGAAACTTTAAAAATGCATGACTTATACTACTTTCCCGCATCTGAACACAAATCAGCTAGGCCATGGTTTGATGTGTCATATACCAAGTGCTTAAAGTATTCGAAGAACTTATTTCATGTATATCTGCGCTTTGAAAGAAACCCTACATGTATTACGATTGAGTTAACTTTAATTAAGTTTCAGATTGGCTAAAATATTGATTTATTTTAACATATGTTTTATTTTCTAAGGATTTGAGATAATTTCTTTTCATAATTTCTTTTAACAAAAAATTATTTTATTTTTATAACTTTTTATTTAACTTTAGCGATCGTATGTATTCTTTTCCAGTTCAAAATTCGTACTCTAACTTTAACTCATTTTAAAATGTCCGATAGAGATTAAATTTTACATACTGACGTAAATCCGATGATAACCTAATACACTATGACGCAAAAGTTTAGACAATGACGTCATTCAGCTTTAAAATGTAGAATTATGACGTCAGAATTACAAAAACCTGTAAATATATTCAAAAACTGATTTAAAATGCTATGTACAAAAGACAGTCGTTTTATTTGCTATAATACTAATTTTTTTCATAAAAATTCAAATGTGCTTGTCGCAAAAGTTTAGACACTATTCTAAATTTCTTTGAATATTCGCTGGCATATGCAAATTTAGAATCGATGATGTCACAAATTTGGAGTACTTAAGTTCTGCAAACGATTGCGCTTCATAGTCGACATGCCGAGAGCTAAAGAAATTCAAATGAATGAGGTTTCAAGGATTTGGCAGTTGAAAGGTGAAGGGAAGAGCGTTTCTGAAATTTCTGCTATTATTAATAGGTCAAAAAAATCTATTTATCGAGTTTTATCGAGTGGTTCCGAATATAAAGCAAAATGTCGGTCTGGGAGGCCACGTGTGACAAATGTACGAGAGGATCGCCTGATACAAAGATTAGCGAGTACTCAACAAATGAGCGTACGTGGAGTTCAAAGCTCATCGGGACTCTATGTATCAAAGGATACGATTCGTAGACGAATTTTGGAAAAAGGAACAATCGTTTATAGCAAAATGCAGAAGAAACCAGCTCTGAAACCACATCATAAGTTACAAAGACTTCTGTGGGCTCGAAAGCATATGTCATATGGAGAGAAATGGCAGTCAGTCATATTTAGCGATGAAAAAAAGTGGAATCTGGATGGTCCAGGTGGTTGTTTATCGTATTGGCATGACTTGCGGAAGGAACCTCGACGTTTTTTTAGTCGCAGACAAGGAGGGCCTCGGTGATGGTTTGGGCAGCCTTTTGCTATAATGGACAAGTATCTCTGACCTTCACCAGTGGTCGTCAAACTTCACAGCATTATACACAGACATTAGAAGAAAACCTACTGCCATTTGCTGAGGTTCTAGGGGGTCCTCAGTGGGAATTTCAGCAAGACAATGCTTCAATTCACACTGCAAAACACTCAAAATCTTGGTTTAATTCCCATAATATAAGAGTTCTCGACTGGCCAGCATGTAGCCCAGATCTTAACCCTATAGAAAACCTTTGGAGCATCATGTGTCGCAAAGTTTATAGCAACGCTAGACAATACTCTTCTGAAAAGGAACTTAAGACATCTATTGAGAATGCATGGTGCGATATCGATCCACAAACTATGCAAGATTTAGTTTCTTCCATGCAATCTCGTGTATATGACGTAATACATAAGCATGGATGCGCAACCAGGTTTTAAAAATTGTTTATTTCGCTTTTATTTAATTTGTGTCTAAACTTTTGAGACAGCAGTTTATTTTTGTTACCATTTAATTTATTGCAATATGCACAATTCCACTTTTCTTTGCTATAAATATTGTTTATATGTACAGCACATTAATTTCAAGCAGTGATTTGAAAATTGAATAAATATTTTTCAAAGTATGTAAGAATTTCTTCATTGTCTAAACTTTTGCGTCATAGTGTATTATTATGAATTTCGGTGGTTACCAATATTACTTTACAGGATTTTGAAGAATAACACAAAAAATTTTGGATAGATTACCGCCAAGAAGTTTAAGAAAACGTTTTAGATTTGATAACACAAGGCTACGATGGTTGTGTTTTTTTAACTTTTATGTATTTTTTAGCACTGAATTCGGAAATTACCTTTATTTTTAACCATCATGTCAAGACTTTTCGCAAATCGTAAACTGTCAAAGTTAAAAAATACAAAAATCGGATATTTTGAAATAGAGGAGCTGGCTGTGTTTTTATGTAGATTTCGTATGAAATACTACCTATTGGGATCGTTCCTATGTTGGAATTTCTGAAAAATTTTTGCAGATCTACACCGATCATGACCCGTAGAACACAAAACCACCCTCAGTAAAAAACTTATATATATATATATATCACTTTCTTCTGAACACGATAACTTTCGTAATTCTGCACCAATCTCTTCCAAACTGATACATAAAATCAAAGGGCATAAAATCTCGGTCAAGTTCGTTAATGGGCAAAATCGGACCAAGGGGATGGAAATAGGGAGGGGTTTTGTGAAAACAGAACCCCCCCCCCCCCCCATAACTTCTTAATTTTTGTACATATCAAATCAGTTTAAAGTTTTTATTACTTCTAAAAATAGGGCCAAAATTCTATGTATCACAGATTTTTGATAAAGTTAAAAATGGGATCAAGGGGCGCAAAAAATAGGGTTTTTGGGAGAAAAAAAATCATAACTTCGTCAATTCTCAAGATATCAATTCCAATTAATTTTATTATAAATCTTCTTAATATTATCTACAACTTTTTATATTCACAAGTTTTTGATAGGACAAACTCTTACTGCAAAAAAAATTAAAAACGAAAACAAAAAGGGGGTTTGAAGCAGTAAAAAATCCATAACTCTGTCAATTCAAAAGATATAAAATCCCCATGAATTTATCATATATCTTCTTAATATTGTCTACAACATCTATATAGACAAGTTTTGGATAGGACCAATTCTTACACCAAAAACAAATTAAAAATACATAGCGGTTGAAGAAAAAAAATCATCTAAGTATTCAAATCCAAACTGCGTATTTTCTGACTCATTTTACAATATATTTTTGCTCTCAAAGGCTTCCAATTGGCACGTTTTCTTACTCAGAAACTATCTAATGTACCGTAATGGTCGATTTTTTGATAGAGGCAGAATATATTTCAAAAAATGATGTCAAAGTGGGCATTTTGAACGGAATTTCCCGAAGCAATTGTGTTATCACTTTCTTCTGGGCACGATAACTTCCGCAATTCTACACAAATCTCTTCCAAACTGATACATAAAATCAAGGGAGATAAAATCTCGGTCTAGTTCGTTAATGGCCAAAATCGGACCAAGGGGATGGAAATAGGAAGGGGTTTTGTGAAAACCGAAAAAACCCCATAACTTCTTAATTTTTGTACATATCAAATCAGTTTAAAATTTTTATTACTTCTAAAAATAGCGCCAAAAATTCATGCATCACAGATTTTTGATAAAATTTAAAATAGGCTCAAGGGGCGCAAAAAATAGGGTTTTTGGGAGAAAAAAATTCCTTACTTCATCAATTCTCAAGATATCAAATCCACTAATTTTATTATACATCTCCTTAATATTATCTACAACTTTTATATTCACAAGTTTTTGATAGGACCAATTCGTACCGCAAAAAAATTAAAAACGAAAACAAAAAAGGGGGGTTGAAGAAGAAAAATTTTCATAACTTCGTCAATTCACAAGATATAAAATCTCCATGAATTTATCATATATCTTCTTAATATTGTCTCCAATATTTATATAGAAGAGTTTTTGATAGGGCCAATTCTTACAGCAAAATCAAATTAAAAATACATAGCGGTTGAAGAAAAAAATCATCTTATTAAGGATGCATTCAAGTCCAAACTGTCTATTTTCTTACTTATTTTTAAATTCGTTTTTGCTCTCAAACGCATCCATTTGCTAGATTCTCTTATTCAGAAACTATATAATGTACAGTAATGATCGATTTTTCGATAGAGGCAGAATATATTTCAAAAAATGATGTCAAAGTGGGCATTTTGAACGGAATTTCCCGAAGCGATTGTGTTAGAAACGAAAAATATTGCCCTACTGAGAAAATAATTGTTTATTAATCAAGTTTTAATTAATTGAAGGTAAAATAAAAGCACGGGGCGCTTATAAATCTTTTCAAAAATCCCGTCAGCATGTTTCATATATTTTATTATTATTATTATTATTATTATTAAAAATGAATCTGAAAATGTGTCAGTAAATTTCGAGTTGTTGAGTATGGAAAAATATTTTTTTTAATATCGCCTTAACATGATTCTGATAAAACCAGCTATTTTATAAAAAGGAAATAAAAACTCGTCAAAAGCAGACAGATAAAACTGTTAAAGTGGATTTATATCTAATAATGATTTAGTTTTTGTTGGTGAAATTAGTATACTTAGCTTCGAAATCTACCTCTGCCTGTAGGCCGGCTCGGCAGGGATTTTTTTAACTTTTGATAATTGATTTTTTTGTACTTTTTAGCACTGAATCTGAAAAGGACGTTCATTTTTAATCATCACGTTACAGTTTGTTTGCAAATAGTAAATTTCAAAGTTAAAATACAGCGAAAATCTGATACTGTAAAACAGATGTAAAACTTTTTTTTTTTTACTTTATTCAATAATTTATTAAATTTTTTAGCTTGGACTGGGATTCTTACAGCTAAATAGCTCAAGGGTTCGTTGAGGTGAGGGAGAAGATTCAGTTTTAACTTTTAACTTTTTAACTTTGAAATTTACGATTTGCGTGAAATACTGACGTGATGGTTAAAAATGAAGGTCATTTTCGGATTCAGTGGTAAAAAATACATAAAATTAGTTATCAAAAGTTAAAAACACAATCTATTTGTTAACTTTAGAATTTACGATTTGCAAAAAACATCTTTACGTGATGGTAAAAAAAGTGAAGTTTACTTTCAAATTCAGCTGTACAGAATACATAATAATCAATCATCAAAAGCTAAAAAGCATGACATAACTCAAATTTTGCAGTCTGGTGTAATCTAATAGCATTTTAAAATATGCAACATTTGTAAAGAATTGAGGCTGTTAATTTTCATCATTTTATTTAAGAAAAATTCTGTTTTTTTTTCCTTCTAATATGTTTATTATAAATTGTATATTTTGCATTAATATGTCAGAATGATTAAAAATTTCCAATTTATATTGCAGTGTTAATTTTACTCTCAACCATTTTTTTAATATAGCAGACGAAATTGTATTTCTACTAAATTTGTGAATGGCCCTTAATTTACAGCAAAAAATATGCTCCAACTTTAAACAGCTATTACTCGGTCAATTTTAATCGCAGAATAACGGGACTTTTTTTGTTTTACTTGTCAGTGTAACAGGAAAATTTTACTAAATAGAACTTATAGGACCCGGGGACCGTATAAAAATTTAAATTTAGTAAATTTTAAGAAATGTTTTGATTGACCCAAATCACTTTTAAAATATTTCTTTACCTCATTTAAAACATTTTTGTAATTGGAACTATATGTCTATGACTAACAGTTCAGCAATTAGCCATTGGACACAACTGAGAGTGGACACCCTGTATAATTGCATGCTATTATCTTATTCCCTTCATGAGATAAAATTTTTCAAAAACTGGCACTTTGACTAATATTTCAGTATGTTTTAAAATGTTCGAATTTGTTTCAAAATGCATATACGAGTATATCCACTACAATTGCGTGATCTAATAGAAAAAAAAATGTACAGATTTCAGATCATCTTTTTAATATCTCTACTAGTCCAGAAAATATCAAATTATATGAGTCTTAGAATTTTGTAAAAACGCAGTTTTCAACCCCTACTAATTAAGAACATTTTTAAAACAGAAATTCTTTGCAACTAGATTTTAACTTATTTTCTAGATAGGTTTCCGCAAACAAAGTGTGGAAATATCAAAATTGATGCGGCATCCCATGTTTGTCGAAATTCTAGGGGAAAACCTTATATAGAATTCTTTTACAAGTATAATGCAAAAATTTTAAGCTCGAAAATAGTATTTTTTGTGAGAAAGTGATACATATCGTAGTCATATTTCAAAATGCTGAAATCTTATTCGAAATCAGCGATTCTTCCACTCATGGTTACCACGGACACCTTTACGTATTTTCTCTGTCTTTGCTGAATCCCTACGATTTAAAGCTCAAATTTCTAATTTTCATAAATATACGCAGCGTTCTTACGAACCTTGCTTTCGATCATCTGATTCCGAATAGTAATATTTGGCTTATTTAATTACAGAATTTGTAACTGTTTCGTGCGATTAAAAAAAGGCAATTTACTATTCGAAAATAACGGTCCTCGAAAGTAAAGACCTTACTCACCCTTTATATTCCTGTGCATGATAATTATACGTTACATGTAAGATTTTCATTGCTTTCGCAACACTGCTTGCTCTCCAATTCAAGATAACTGAGAAAAATTACATTGAATGTGACTCGTTCGAGGACTCCCTGAAAACCCGCTACGGTCGCCCAGAGAAATACACAACACAGTTTAGGAACCAATATTCTAAATTATTCAAAATCTGTTTTTTTAAATATGCTTATATGAAATATACAAATTTTTGTATTAATTTCTGTAAGCATCAACTAAACTTTATGGCCAAAGGTAACCGGTATCCAAATACAGTATTACGTGCAATATTGTGTATGCTAAATTGGTACTAATCGATGGATATATGGATACAACCCCTTATGTTTTTGCTTCATTTTGGGAACAATGGATTTTGAGCTTATTCTATAAACGATTATGATCAGAATTTTCAAACTATGTTTTTGAGACTTTTACAAAAGTTGCACTATACATTTAGCTAACGCATTATACACATTATAATTTGATTGCGTTCGCACATGCGCAGTGAAACCTTTTTTAGTAAACCTGCTCATTTTTCATCTAATTTTTATTATTTTTTCATTCTGATTACAGAGTATTGTGTATAATGTTGTTCGTCATATTTTCTGAAAAGAAATTTTTTTTATATTAAGAACTCTGGAAATTATAAGCAAAAAACTGGGCGAAATTTGGGACTGTTTTTATAAAAACCGTAATTTCTCTACGAGTATTCATGCTATCCTCATAAAAATGAACACAGTATATTACAATAAGCGACTTATTAATAATCGCGAGTTTAAACGCTTTTGCTCCATTAGTTTTTACAGGGTTATCCAAAAGATATTCGTTCTTTTTCAATTTTTGGACGGTCCCCTATGGGGTTTTGGGAAAAAATCTTCGCGGAAATATATGACCTATACAACACTGTTTACACACCTGTATTTTCAGGTGAATTCCTCATGTATTTTTTCTAGATATTTAACAAAACATCAAAAATCGTAAGTGACCGGTCACCTTTGGCCATACAGTGTATTAATATTGTCTCAAAACAAGACAAGTTTTCTCCAGTTTATGTCATGCTGTTGCAGTTGATTTTATACAATAAAAATCTAATAGCTGGAGCTGTCACGCGGCTAACGAAAAAGAAAGGCTACAACGGTGCTTTGCGCGTATCTTTTTTTTACTGACCGCTGGGATCAAGTGATGCTCGAATGCACCAATGCAGGTATACTTAAAGTACAGCGCCTAGAAGATACAGTGTGGAAAACGGCTACAAAATAGTGCTAAAAAATTGAATCCCATAAATGTACAAGGATGCTGAATAACAAGATGTCGATCGTAGCGCCATCGTAGTGATTTAAAAACGATAGTCATTCTAAAAGAGACTCTTTTACCTATTTCACGTCATTCCTTAACTAAATTAGCTTATAACAGACCAAAATATCTTATCTTTATAGTTTCCGATATTTAACATTCTATAATTTTTGAAAACACAGTGTTTATATTGAAAAGAGTTACGAGATGGCGCTCGTATCAGCATATTGCCGCTGAGCATTGTTGGAGATTTATGGGATACAAGTTTTTAGCTCTTTTTAAAGCCTTATAGGAATAGCCGTTTTCCACAATGTATCTTCTAGGCGCTGTACTTAAAGTATAGCGACTAGAATACATGTGTGGAAATCGGCTATCTCTATAATACTTAAAAAAGCGCTAAAATATTATATCCCTTAAATATGCAATGATAGTGCTGCACTATACAGATTGCAGCGACATCTGCAGGATATTTTCTACAACTGCAAGAAATTTCTAGTCTATACAATGTAATACTAGTAATACGAAAATCCCGCAGATGTCGCTGCGATCGACACTTGAGATTTTAGCAGTATCGTTGCACATTTACGGGATAAAATTTTTTAGCACTGTTTGGATAGTATATTTCCACACTAGGTATTCTAGACGCTGTAAAAAAAGTACAGCGTACAGATGCTACAGCGTACAGATGCTAAAAAGATGCTATACATTTTCTTAACACTTTACTGCGAGGAAGTTGAGTAAAGATGATCCAGTACGAGGCTAACGAGAAAGACAGGCTGGCGCGGTGGGTCCGATTCTTCTTTTTTTACAGACCGCTGGAGTCACGTGATGCTCGAATGCACCAATGAAGGTGTGCGAAAAAAGCATCACGTGACTCCAGTGGTCTGTAAAAAAAGAAGAATCGGACCCACCGCGGTAGCCTGTCTTTCTCGTTAGCCTCGGATCCAGTACGTTTGACGTCATAAAATCATGAACTGGCCTTGTATGTCTCTGGTCACGATTATATAGGGAGCTCAGTGTCGGTGAGTTAGCTCTTTATTTATTTTATTTTATCGACATTTTCACATTTTATTAACATACATCTGACCTGAGTGCTTGGCGTCAAGTGCCCGCTTATAAGTCATCGTCAATATATACAAGGACAAGATAGCACACACAAGGAAATTTACAACACGGAGAAATACAGCCGAGAGCTCCACAAAGAGTGTGAAACGGAGCCAGTGGAATTCGAACCCGCTCTCACCTACACTCGCAAGCGATTAGCGGTGTGATGCCTTGACCACTCAGCCACGGTGGGCCTTTTTATTGAAAACATACATCTGACTTGTGTGCTTAACATCAAGTGCCCGCTTAGAAGCCATAGTCAGTATACAAGGACGAGATAGCCATAAGGAAATTTAGAACACCAGAGAATTAAAACCGGGAGCTCCACAAAGAGTGCGCAACGGAGCCAGTGGGAGTCGAACCCACTGCCCACCTACGCTCTCAAGTGATTAGCGGTGGCCTTAGCGATCATATATAAACATACAAGGTGGGAAATTTCCATAGAGAGTAATGGTAATGCGATTGCGATCGCAGCGCCTTTAGTGACAATAGGGAAGAAACTCCACATCCTTGTAATATTTTTACTATTGAATATATACCTTATTGAGATGTTTCTTTTTTTAATGTTGCATGTTTACCTTCTCTATAAAATCTTACACCGATACATGAACATTGAATAGATATTCTATTTTATATATCTAATATTTATTCTTTGTTCATGCGCGGATATATGCACTTTTTTGTATATGACGAGTGAACGATTTAAGTGCAACGAATAACAAGGTAAAAATTTCGTCGCAAATGCTATATATCAAAAGCAATGGTGCAATGTAAAAGTATACGAAATATTGCACTCTACAAGTCCCAGAAAATTTCATACATATTCCCATTTGACATGAAAATTTTTATTGCCGATGTTTTATTAATTTATGAAGGTTAACGTATTAAACAATCGTTACAATAATCTTTTAAAATTTACGCATTTTCACTTTCTTACAGATAAAATAAAAATATTGTTTTTAATGTAAATAACGTACAATCAATTTAGTAATATTTATAATATTAACATATAAGAAATAGTAATAAAATTACAGATCGGGGAAAATTCCTTTCGACGAATTTTTAGAATTATATAAATCGAAAGTTAAAAATAAGTAGAGGTACTGACGTTATGCTCAGTAAAATTTTATTTGATATGAATAAATTAACACAATACCTGAATTTGAATTTTTACAATTTAATCTCATAAACTTACATATTTACATTCTTAACAGAATTTTCTAGGGTTTTTCTGTTATATTATTACTGTAATTATCATTTTGTAAGTTAAAGATGAACGATACCAGAACGATAAAAAAAAAGCAGCTAAATAAATAAAGCATAAATACAATATCGTCTGTTTGTTTCGTTTTAGGAAAGAATAGACGTTCAAAACATAGAGCGTAAACATATTTCTTCGACGCAAGTAAATTTCGGAGGATTTTTAATTCTTCCCCCTTGTCGGTAGTGACGCTAATAATGTTGCCATTACAGATTTTGCCGTAAATGTCCCATCTTGTATGTCAATCTATGTTAGCGATTAGTCTTAACCACTCAGCCACGGTGGGCCCGAGTTAGCTCTCCGTAATGTAATAGAGCTCAGTGATGGCAACATACAATCTTCAGACTGTGCTTAGACGTGTTACTATGTATGTTTGTTTTATTGAACACATACATCAGACTTGTGTTCTTGACACCAGGGCCCGCTTATAAGTCACCGTCGATGTACAGGGACGAGATAGCACAAGGAAATTTACAACACCAGAGAATTACATCCTGGGGGCTCACAAAGAGTGTGCAACGGAACCGGCGGAATCGAACCGGCCCCACCTATGCTCTCAAGCGATTAGCGGAGTGGTGTCTTATCCACTCAGCCACGGTGGGCTCCACGTGTTACTATAAAAACATACAAAGGCTTACCAAAATAACCGATCTGGCCCGTTACTTGCAGCTCGATTCTTAGAATGTACGAAACAAAAAGCCGACGATTTGTGACACCTGCAAAAACACCCCTTCGTTATAGCGTCTAGAATATGTAGTGTAGAAATCGCCTATCCCTGTATTACTTAAAAAAAGCGCTAAAATATTGTATCCCTTAAATGTGCAATGATACTGCTGCAATATGCAGATCGCAGCGCCACCTGCAGGATATTTTCTACAACTGCAAGAAATTGCTAGTCTATACAATGTAATACTAGTAATACGAAAATCCCGCAGATGTCGCTGCGATCGACACTCTAAATTTTAGCAGTATCGTCGCACATTTAAGGGATAAAATTTTTTAGTACTGTTTGGATTGCATATTTCTACACTAGGTATTCTAGACGCTGTACTTTCGTATCGCATTCGGCAAAAAATGATGGTATCTGAATTTCGTATCGTAATTTTCCAGAATCGACCTGCAACATGTGAGATCGGTCAGTTTGGTTAGCTCCACTGGACGCACTCAATATTTAACAATTTTAGGGTGATTTTATTTTGTAACCGGAATGATGTAATTTGTACATGTTATCTTTTGATAACTAATGGATCGTTAGTAATACGCATTATTATAATCACGTAACTTTGTTTATTTTTAACTACTTATTGCTACTCCGGTTTCGCGTTTCAAGAGCTTAAAATTGTTGAACTTTCATTATGGATAATGCTCATTTACAAAAAGAACGACATCTTAGATATTACATTAAATATTTGATAAAGTTTGTATGTAGATATTGTGAATATGTTCGAACAAAAAATCCAGTTTTTAGCTTTATAGAATCGTTTCCATTTCTTCCAGATTTATTTAAAGACGTTGTTATAGAAGTAGTAAATAGAACTTTGAATGATTCTTCTCTTTTAGAATTATCTTCTAGAGTGCTTCACCATCACGACCGTGTGGATCGCCTCGTACAGGCATTTACGGAATCGTACTCGGACGATTTTAGTGATTATAAATTTATTCAATGGGCAACCATGCTGTGCACATTATCATGTGTTCTGAAAAGAGAAGGCTTTGATGTAGCATTAGAAATAGCCCAGACGATTATCCATATATTTTGTACCCGTCATAATAGATATCGAGCATTCGAGTCTGTAGGCTGTTATATATAAAGACTTGTTCTAAATGAATGTCAATGTTTAGTATATTATCGATCACTTTTTAGACGCAAGGTTTTAATAGACCGAAAGAAGCATCTTAAGGGGAAAAATTGTGCAATTACTTTAATATCCTTTAAATTTTAAGTCTGAAGGTGTGATACGGGTGATTGTTGATTGTGAAATAAAGCTGCTTCGAGTTTAAAATTACGGATTTTAATGTTTTAAGTCATATTTCAAAGAAGTTATTTTTAAAATATTACCCGATTTTTATACACATTTATTCTAGTTATCAGTCCCAGTACTATATAAGAAATATGTAGTATATGCGACTTCAATGCCGACAAATTATGAAAGTATATATCGATAATATTATGTAACACGTTATGAAACTTTGGGGAAAACTTCGTAAAACGAGCAAGTCTTTCATGATATTTTGTTTTGAGAATGTTGAGTGAGAATTCCATAAATTACGTTTTCTACATTCAGTTTTGCTTTGAAGCAATATTAACAATATGAAGGATTACCATAGGACTACTGCATTTTTACAGCTAACATTTGAGGATTTGGAGTTTTTCTAGAAAGACTGACTGTTACTATTGCTATCATCTTTCATACACACGAATCCTTTTCACAATTTTTTTCGTTGTTAAGCACGATTTTGTCATGTTATTATACTGGCTTGCATGTATTAGAAACTGCGTTTTATATTTAATAAATTTTTAATTTTTAATTTCCTGTCTAGTGTGTATTGTTGAAAACAATATTTTATAAAATTTGACATATGTTACTTTATACTTCGGAAGCAGATATTTTTCTAGTTATCTGTTAAGTAATTAAAAATGATTTACAACCACAAAGCTACAATACAGAACGGAAAAGCTATTTTTTTAAATTCTGTTAATTGTATTTCCCCATCCCCTTCATTTGTGATAAAGATTTTAAACTGTTTGTAATTTTCTTTTTTCCCAGTAGTTATTTTTTAATTCTATTCCTTTATTCACCCTAGGTTTTTTCCCCCTTTTTAACCTCTCCCTACTTCTTCAATTTTTATCAAACTTTTACTTTAATTCTGTGTCTTTTACTCACAGTGCGTAAAAAAAAAATGAACTACGGGTACGACTTCAGTTCTGATTAATAAAAAAAATAAAGTGCCTCTTTGATTTTTGTAAAATTCTTCATAGTTGAATAAAATTTTTGTCATAAGGGATACGCTACTTATAAAAAATTGAAGCATCGTTTTTCAAGTAAGTAACTCTCATATTTGATATTTTGAATTCCTTGAATCAAATCATCCATGAAAAGTACATATATTATAAATTTTTTAACCCTTAACTGCCGACGAAATCTTGCGCTATCTCCAGTGCCTTACTTGTACACACCTATAATTTCAGAAATATGTGATCTTAGTTTTCTGAAATAACAGTAAGAAAATTCAAATGTGTTATATTGTTATATATAATGGCTCAGGTGGTGAAAATTGCCTCGCTATAAATGAAATTCGCCATCCCTTTAATAGATGCAAGCATTTTCTAAAGACGTATATATACGTCCGGGGCAGTTAAGGGGTTAATAATAGTTATAAATGAAAATGTGTTGCTGGTTTATCTGTAAATTCAGAAAGGTAACATTACGGTCATAGAGAGGGAAAAGCACCCGGGATATTCGATTAGATAACCGAAAACAATCCTAAATATAAAATTAACTAAATATAAATAAAAATTTTACAGAATTTTTCTGATTAAGTTTAACCCTGCAGCACTCGCATCGGATCATAGTGACCCAGTTAATTCTCGTTATTTTCATTCTCAAATTAAAAGTACAAAGAGTGGGTTTATTGGGAAAAACTTTTAATCAAATTAAGGAGAGTTGAACCTTTTTACAGAATGTGAGCGTTTTTGTTTTACTACCTTTTTAAACGCAAAATTTAAATTTTAAGTTGCTTGGGCAAAATGACCTGAAGCGAGTGCTGGAGGGTTGATTTATTTATGTGAAGCAAAACTAATAATGAAAAACTCCCTTTAGACTGACGCAAAAGGAAATATCTATATCTCCAAAACTAACGATAGGATTTAGAAGAGAATATCGAACTATTTTCTTATAATAAAAAATAATTGTTCGAAATAAAAAGCCTATACTATGTTTGGCCTCATTCAGTGTATCCAATTCAAAAAAATAATAATTTTTGGGAATTTACAAAGTTTCCTAAGTCAATTTAAGATTAGTATCTTCAAATTTGCACCCCTTATAAATCCATGAAAATTTAAGAAAAGGGTCCTTATATTTTTCCGGGCTGCTTTGAGCCATGAAACTGTCAAAAGTAGGCATCGTCATTTGAAAAATGAAAGCTTGTGAAATTTTTAATATGTAGACTACCTTCTATGAGAAAATTAACAATGTGCAATTATAAATGACTTTACACTAATTGAAGCAGTATTTTACTTTTGCATTAGTTAGAATTAAAAATATAACAATTTTTTAAATACTGAACGTCTGTAAACCTTGTGTTTTGCGTTTAGGGGTCCAAGAGAATTTGACTGTCCTATCAGCAAGGGCGCTTTCATAATTTTAAGACATGCTATATTTATCCATTATATTATACTGTATTCTCATATAGGGTCCAAAATTAAATCTTTACTACTTATCTTGAATTATTTTTCTAAGATGTCTTTTTGATTAATATTATGAAATATCTTTAATTTGCAATAGAGTATCTAATGTATTTCAAAAAGTACAAGTGCCTAGTGGATCGAAAGATTATAGTGCGCACTCTAAAAGATTAACTATATCACATTGGAATTATAGTGAAATAGTATTAAGTCAAATCCTTTCCGGTCTGGCGTCCTAACAAAACTTTGCATTTACTGATATTTTGACTTCGTAATTCACCGAATATAGGAGACACAATTGACTCGATGACTAGTTCCGTTGGCATAGCATTGGCAGCTTAAGCCAAAGGTCCCTGTTTCAAATCCTGGCCTGGACACATTTTCTCAGACTTGCATGAATTACAACTCATGATTTATATACAAATTAGAATAATTGTGTTAAAATTAAGTCAAACATAAATTCATTTATCAAATTTTAATGCATTTCGATTGTCTCTTTTGGCTTGAAGCGCCCATAACACCGTTGTTTTTTTATATATTTTTTTCTTTATTTTTCGCATATTAATATATGTAAAAACTACGATGAATTATATTGCGCTTCCTATTAAAATAGGTAAAGATATAACTGAATTACAATAAAACTTTCTAATCTGTTTCCGATCTTATGTAACGCATTTAAACAATCTTCAAACAATACTCAATAACAATGGCAGTAAATGTATAAACTAAATTTATATTAAAACAATGAAAAGCAATTTGGAAAAGATAATTTTTTAACCCCCTCACTGACAAGCCCGTGTCAATGCGTTCACTAAGCTCCAGGTTTCACTGCAATACAAGCAATATTTAAAGTAATATAATTCTATTGATTTAATGTATTTTTAATACATTGAACAATGATTAATACTTCCAAGGATTGCATTCATATTCGTTATTAAGTTTTTTTTATAAAATGTTCAACCTAACGGGGGTGGCAAAAATCAATACTTATCGAAACTTTAGTTTAAATTTTTTGCCTTTACTTAGTTAAAAATACAGTAAATTCCAGAAACATTTTTATCTAAATCCAGAAATTTCAATATAATATCCGTTTTAAATGTAATTATTTATTCGAGGCTGGCTGTCTTTTCTCTAAATTAAAGATGTCGTGTATCATAGACCAAATGTAAAAACAAAGAAAATCATGCATCAGCCATGGATTATTAAACACTTTTCAACACTAACATACTGTTAAGAAATTTTACTTTTTCGTGCAATGAAATATGGTCTCAATAAGCAATTTAAAATAGAGTAACTCGGTAAAATCCCATTTAAAATCATTCGTAATAATCCAGTAATGTGTTCAAATTACTTTTTCCAGCCTTGTATATGATCTATAGAATTTATACGCGTTACGTAATACATTAAATGTTAGATAAGTTTAAATATATATCCACAGAGCGGTAAACGCACTTCCTCCAATTATCGATCATTGTCTTTATCCGAATTCTTTTGTGCGACTCTGTAAATGAATGATAAATGCTAAGCACTCCATAATCTATAGGACGCCTATTAAATGCACGACTGTGTGATCCATTTAAATTTGATTATGTTTGAATTATCGTAACATTAAAATGCACCGCAAACGATCTTTACCCATACGTTTTGTGCGCCCCTATAAACGAGTTTTCAATGCTACTTCTTCCATAATCCTGTTGTAGTCCATTTCAATAATGCATATCAATTTCATTGTATTTGAAATATCGTAACATCAAAAAAATGCACACCAAACGATTGTTCCATATAAACCATAATGTAACAGAAATCTTATCCAAGAATTATGAATCCTACACATTCCATTTTCGATAGAGAATGTCTTATAAACCTAGTTCAACTTCAAAAAGTAATCAATTACTTTTTGAAGTTTGTGCCAAACAATCGGTAATATTGTATAGTAAAATTGTGACTAGTACTAAGAATAAAGGTATGATAGAAAATATTATGCTAAGTCGAAAAAAATGCTTTATTTCTTCGGCAATTGTTTAATCAATATCGATTGTTATTGTTTGGCACCAACTTCAAAAAGTAATTGATTACTTTTTATATGTATATATTCGTATATTAAATCATAAATATGTAAATTAATCTCTTGTAAAAAATATTCTCTAGAAAATCCAAGTTTGGTCGATATTAAATTCTATAAATTAAATTTAACGTTTTTATGCCGATTCATGATGTCCGATGTGTGATTATTGAATAACATGTACTCATAACTGTACATAACCGTACTCATACTCAGGCACTTGTGCTAAATCGTCTAGAATATATAGTGTGGAAATCGGCTATCACAGTAGTACTTAGAAAGTGCTAAAATACTGTATCCTTTAAATGTCAAACGATGCTGAAATCCAAACAGTCGATCGCAGCGACATCTGAGGATATTTTCTAAAACTCCAAGATCGTTTGGTCTAGACGCTGTTATAATACAATGTTTGCTTTGAAATTTGAAAATATAACGCGGATGTCGCTGCGATCGGCTCATTAGATTTCAGCATCATTGCACATTTAAGGGATACAATTTTTTAGCGCTGAATGGATAGTAGATTTCCACTACACCGTCTAGAATAAATAGTCTGCAAATCTGCTATCCATTAATTATTCGTTTCTATAGCGCCTAGAATATATAGTGTGGAAATCGGCTATCCCTGTAATACTTAAAAAAGCGCTAAAATATTGTATCCCTTAAATGTGCAATGATACTGCTGCAATAAGCAGATCGCAGCGACATCTGCAAGATATTTTCTACAACTGCAAGAAATTGCTAGTCTGTACAATGAAATACTAGTAATACAAAAATCCCGCAGATGTCGCTGCGATCGACACTTGAAATTTTAGTAGTATCGTCGCACATTTAAGGGATACAAATTTTTAGCACTGTTTGGATAGTATATTTCCACACTAGGTATTCTAGGCGCTGTACTGCGTTGTAAAGGTTGATTTTAAACTTTTTGACACCTACTTCCGATATCGGTTTGTATCTATGTGGGTCTTCCGGTTTGGTGGATGACAGAATTTGGCCGGGATCCAGATAGATTTTTCACTCTTAGCGAAACGAGATCGACCAATCAGAAGGCTGCATTTTTGCAAACAGCGAAAAATTCGCAAAACTGCAGGCCTCTGATTGGTCAGTCTCGTTTCGCTAACAGTGAAAAATCCAAAGACATTTAAGATACATAGACCGGCAATGGAGGATATTCCAAATATGGGTTCGAGGCTGAAAAAAGTCACGTGATACCGGCAATTTACCCAAGGAACATCTAGCTGATAAGAAGGGAAGATACTACTGCTTTGCCTCATAAACTGTTTCATTGGCTAGCGGGGATTTACATTACACGTCTACGGAGCTTTCCCTTCTTTACGCTAGAAGTTTTTACCTTGACCACGTGATCAAAATGTAGATGGAATATCCTCCATTCTCATTCAAAAGCATGCGAAATCATGGCAGCCATCTGAAGTAAATTGAAACACCTGAACCGCGAGGTTTGTACGTCAGCTGTGGTTATTTACCATTAAGTGCTATGGCTCGAATGAGCTTAAAAATTAATTTCTATCAATATATATGAAGTTTATGGCATATTCTTTTACATGAAGCTATTTTTTATATCTATATATTCGTTATAAATATTGAATTTTCAGAAATAAAGTTTAAAAAGGCGATTTATTAATACTTTTATAGATGGTATGTTTAAAAAAGAGTATCTAGTTTTAACATGCCTTATAAACCTAAATAAAGGCGAAATTTATATGGAACCAGATTGTTAAAGATTATAATTCTACCTTCTTTTAAGTTTGACTTACAAAAGTAACTGGAAAGGAAGTTTAGAGTAAAGGTATCAACTGTAACATAATGTAGTAATTTACAAAATTTTAAATTACTTGTAAAGAAATTTACGTTTTTTAAACTAATTTTTATGCAAAAAGGTAATTAAAAAAATGCATATTAACGAAAGTAACACTATATTTTTATCCTTGGAGGATATTTTTTGAAATACTTACTTGCTACACGAAAAAAACAAAGAAATTGATGAATAATAAGGTATTTTTTTTTAAAGGCCTGAATGAAATAGGGTAGACTAATACTTAATGAACCGCAATGAAAAAATACGCTAATAAAAGCATTTTCTTAGGTAAATTAAAATATAAACATATGCACTGCCGTACAACAGCTGTGATCAAAAATCCTCAGTTAAACTGACATTTTGCCGGTCTATGTATCTTAAAAGTCTTTGGAAAAATCTATCCGGATCTCGGCCCGTCCAGCTAAGTTTTCGTACTTTGAAAAGATCTCGTATCTCTGTAAGAGTAACAGCATGAAAGCTTATAATGGAAGATATTCCATCTCCGTTTTGATCACGTGGTCAAGGTAAAAACTTCTAGAGTAAAGAAGGGAAGGCTCCGTAGACGTGTAATGAAAATCCCCGCTAGCCAATGAAACAGTTCATGAGGCAAAGCAGTAGTATCTTCCGTTCTTATCAGTTAGAAGTTCCTTGGGTAAATTACCGATATCACGTGACTTTTTTCAGTCTCGAACCCATATTTGGAATATCCTCCATTGGGCGACTGCTTCAAAAATGATTTTAATTTTGAAGTTTTTATTAAAAAAAATTTCTGATCAACAGATTTTGATGAAATTAGAATGGGACCACACGGGGGACTTAGGCTTTGAAACAAAAAAAAATATCAAAATCGGTTCATATTTAAGAAAGCTATGCGTGAGCAAGACCAAAACATACATATAGGTCGAATTGATAACCTCCTTCTTTTTGAAGTCCGTTAAAAATAAAGGTTTTTTCTTGTGCTTGATAACATAGGTTTTTGTGCTGTTGGCTCTTGGACTATTAGAGGACGGTTAAACAGAATTCATAAAAACCTTTTTAATATAATCAAAAGTGGTATTTCCATTATATTTATTGACATTTCACGTATATTCTTAAATTTTTGTGTGTAAATAAAATATACAAACATTTAGTTTTAAAGGTTAAATTTTGAAAAATGTCGGTCATTTGAACAAAAATTTTTATTTTTTCAACTTTGTTTTACTTTTACGATGTCTAAAATATAATCATTGACAACTATGCTTTTTTCGGTGGTATAAACCCTAACAAAAGTGACTGCCTTTCTTTCAAATAAAAAATGAAGGAAATTGATCGAATAGTTCTCAAGAGAAATGGTCGCCCAGTTAGAAAAACAATGTTTCGAGAAAAACAAAGTTTTACAATATCGATACGTTCAACGAGCAGCGTTACATTCAACAACCGGCAAAAAAATATTGTTAGGAATTTGACACGAAACTACTTTAGGGCAAGACTTTACACACTTGATGAATGTAGTGCAAAATAAAAATAATCGAAATTATTGACCCAAAGAAGAGTTACGTTGAATTGTTATCTTTTAAAATTAAATTACCTTAAATTTTTATAATTCAAGTGGTAAAGAAATAACAGCTTGTTTTTTTTCTAGACATGTTTGGGTAACACATATAATAGTTATCTAGTTCCCTTCATGGGATATAACTTTTCAAAAACTGGCATTTTGACTTTCATTTCAGTTCAATTTAAAATACTCAAATTCGTTTAAAAATACATATAATTCCACTACAATTACATGATGCAATAGAAAGAATGTGAATATTTGAGATCTTTTTTTTATTATCTCCACACCTTGAGAGAAATCATGACGTCTTAAAAATCTCTGAATTTTGTAAAACCCCAGTTTTTAACACTCTCTAATTACGAATGTTTTTCAGATAGAAATTCTTCGCAACTGGATATAAACTTTTTTTTCTATACAGGTTTCCACATATAAAGTGTAGAAAAAAACAAAAGTGGTGCGGCAACCCAAGGTTTGTTGAATTTTTCTGGACTAATCCTATACAGAATTTTACATGTGAATGCAGAGTTTGAAGTATAGCGTCTATAATATGTAGTGTAGAAATCGGCAATCCCAGTAGTACTTAAAAAAGTGCTAAATATTGTATCCCTTAAATGTCAAACGATGCTGAAAAACCAAAGAGTCGATCGACGCGACATCTGCAGGATATTTTCTAAAACTCCAAGACGATTTGGTCTGGACGCTGTAATAATACGATGTTTGCTTTGAAATTTGAAAATATATCGCAGATGTCCCTGCGATTGGCTCTCTAGATTTCAGCATCAGTGCACATTTAAGGGATACAACTTTTTAGCGCAGTTTGCACAGCAGATTTCCATACTATATATTCTAGACTACAGCTATAGCGCCTAGAACATATGGTGTGGAAATCGGCTATCCCTGTAATACTTAAAAAAGCGCTAAAATATTGTATCCCTTAAATCTGCAATGATACCTCTGCAATATGCAGACCACAGCGACATCTGCAGGATATTTTCTACAACTTCAAGAAATTGCTAGTCTATACCATAGAGAAGAGATACTGATGGAGAGTGCTTTGGTAATTCTAAAGTGCAACCAACATAATAGTCACGCGTTTATAATAGTCACGTGACTTTTACCGCCAAGGGCTAGCATATGTTTGCGAAAGGAAAATAAACAAATTACCGTATCGTTAAATTAAAGTGAGAATCTTCTTTTACTAATTTAAAACAGATTTTATGTTGCTTTGTTTTACTTCGTTTATATTTTTGCACTACTTCACATGCATAATTTGGATGCTGAGTATTTTTATATATATTTTTTTTCACGACCGGCAACAATTTTTAAATTGCCAAGCAAGTGATAACTAGCGAAATCTAGAAACCTTTACATGAGTAGGGCTGGTCATGTCGATGCCGCTTTTCAACGGAATTCTCTACGGAAAGCACACTCCACCCCTATCTCTTCTCTATGGCCTTATACAATGTAATACTAGTAATACGAAAATCCCGCAGATGTCGCTGCGATCAACACTTGAAATTTTAGCAGTATCGTCGCAGTACAGCGCCTAGAATACCTAGTGTGAAAATATGCTATCCAAACAGTGCTAAAAATTTGTATCCCTTAAATGTGCGACGATACTGCTAAAATCCCAAGTGTCGATTGCAGCGACATCTGCGGGATTTTCGTGTTACTAGTATTACATTGTATAGACTAGCAATTTCTTGCAGTTGTAGAAAATATCCTGCAGATGTCGCTGCGATCTGCATATTGCAGCAGTATCATTGCAGATTTAAGGGATACAATATTTTAGCGCTTTTTTAAGTATTACAGGGATAGCCGATTTCCACACTATATATCCTAGGCGCTATATTCCAGACGCTTTAACCTCACTCATGTAAACGAGCTTTTCTAGGCGATCATTGCCAAGTTCGGGATTGTGGCTTGCTATATTGCAGACAAAAATTTCAATCTGGGCATTCCGCAGTTCTGTGTTTAAAACTCAAGTTCTTTTTTATAAACTTACAAACTGTATCTTACGGATAATGGTCCATTTAAAATATGGCGTTATCGTCCTAGGCGTTGGCGTTCCAGGCGTTAAATCATGACACCCAAACAAACAGCGGCGCGTAAACAACCGATAAAGTACGCTTATTCGGTGGAAAACTCGTTCCTCGCAGATCACGTCGACCTCGGGAGACGGTTATGCCCGAATGGACTATATTCCAAATCTGGGTTAGAGGCTGAAAAAAGTCACGTAGTACCGGTAATTTACCCAAACAATTTCTAGCTGATAAGAAGGGAAGCTACTACTGCTTTCTTCATGAACTGTTTCACTGGCTGGCGGGGATTTACATTACGTCTACGACCCTTCACTTCTTTACGCTAGAAGTTTTTACTTTGACCATGTGATCATAACGTAAATGGAATATCCTCCATTGTAAACGCAGCATAACAGCAGCTTTTATCTTATCGTCGTTAGTTTTGTCCAACATACTCTCCATCAGTGGAGGATATTCCAAATCTGGGTTCGAGGCTGAAAAAAGTCACGTGATACCGGTAATTTACCGAAGGAACTTCTAACTGATAAAAAGGGAAGATACTACTGCTTTGCCTCATGAACTGTTTCATTGGCTAGCGAGGATTTATATTACACGTCTACGGAGCCTTCCCTTCTTTACGCTAGAAGTTTTTACCTTGATCACGTGATCAAAACGTAGATTGAATATCCTCCATTAAATTTTACCGCACGTATCTCTTTTAAAAGCTCTCTAGCAATTACTGACACTTTTCACGTAAACAAGCATTCTGCTGCCTCCCAGTTATTCTGCAAATTTCATAGTTAATTATCACAGAAATCAGTTATTTGCTGAGTCATCATTAAAAAAATCAAAATTACAGAAGAATTTTATTTAGAAACCGGAATGATATTATTTAGGCTATTTTATCTTTGATTAATAAAATAATAGACTGTTAATGATGTGCATTATTTAAATAACCTAACATTGTTTTTCCTTTAGCTACTTATTCCTTCTCCTATTCCGCGTTTTAATATCTTAGAATTAATGAACTTTTATGATGGATTATGTTCAGTTCCAAATAGAACAACGTATTGGAGAGCACGTTAAATATATGGTAAAATTGGTAAATACATATTGTGAATATATTCAAACGAACCAACCAATTATCCACTTTGTAGAATCATTTGATTTACTCCCAGACTTATTTAAATACGTGGTTATAGGAGTTGTAAATATAACGTTGAAAGATTCTACTCTTTTAAAATTATCTTCTAGAGTGCATCAACTTCGTGACCGTGTAGATCGCCTTGTATATGCTTTCTTGATATCATACACAGATGAGTTTAGTGACTACAGTTTTATTCAATGGGCAGCCATGTTGTGCACATTATCAAGTGTTCTGAACAGACAAGGCTTCGAGTCAGCATTAGAAATAGCCCAGGAGACTATTTATATATTCTGTACCGATCGTAATAGATATAAAGCATTCGTGTCTTTAGGCTGTCACATTTAAGGAGATTTTTTTGTGGCGTGGGGGAATGATGCTAAATAAGTGCCAAAGTTTAATATATAATCGACCACTTTTTTGACACGAGGTTTCATAGGCCTCTCGACGCGGTCTCGTTGATAAATTCGTGTAATTATTTAATATCCTTTAAGTTTCATATCGGAAGTTTGTATTCGAGCGATTGTCTATAAAACTAAACTGATTTAAGTTCAAAATGTATGATCTTAAAATTTCATTAAGCTTAATTATTAAAAGCTAATTATTAAAATTACCATTCATGTTATGCATGCTGAATGAGCTCATTTTGTTTAAAGAGGTATTTCTTAAATATTAGTGACTAAGATTTTTATACACATATTTGTTCTAGTTTTATTTATGGAGATGTCAAATTCGAGTACTTATGTAAAAGGGGTGTATATGCAACTTCAATGTGAGAAAATTAATATATTATGTAAGTATATATCTATAATTCTATATAACACGTTATGAAATTTTGGTGAAAACCTCCATTAAACGAGATAGTCTTGCTAGATATTTGTTTTTCTAAGGCTACTTGAGAATTTTGAGACAATACCACGAGTCTCATTTTTTTACAATAGTTTCGTTTGACGCAATGTTAACAATATGACGGATTTCAGTTGCATTCTTACGGCAAACTTTTCAGAATTTGAATTTTTTTAATAAAACTCTTAACTTTTGGTTTTACTATTATTACACCTGAATCTTCTTTTTTTTAAGAATTTTTTGTTGTTAAACCTGACTTTTGTCATGTTATTTTATTGTTCTGTGTATGAAATAAACTGCATTTTATATTTTAATAAATATATATTTAATTTCTTGTCCATGTGTATTCTTGAAAATAATTTTGTATAAAGTTTTGTCATTGATGTTACTTTTATGCTTCAGAAGCAAATTTTTTCTACTTGTTAATTAAAAACTATTTGGAAATACAAAGCTTCAGCACGCAAAGAAAAATAAAACTCTCTCTCTGATTTGAATTCCCTGTAAATTGTATTAATTCCTTCTCCTCATATTTGTTATTTTAACTTTAATTTTACGACTGCCAAGAAGGGTAATGTGTTTCACGCGTATCTGGGTATGTGAATTTCTTTATACCCCCTAAACATCTCAACGGCTCGATGGATTTTAATGAATGAGGTCTCTATCGATTCGTCTTAACCGTCTAATGGTTATAGGCTAGTTTGTTTTTATAAATTCTAAATGGCGACCATAAAATACAAAATGGCGGTAGAGATGAAAAAATGTTTTACGCACCCTATTGAGGGGCATATCACTGGATAGGTTTTTCAAAATGAAGACTATGTTTCATTGACTATTTTACAGTCAGAAGCTCCGTTTAAATATTACACAACCTGGAAGTTTAGGTAGGATCTCTAGCTTTACTGCAACTCTAACCTTCATAGACATCTATAGGCCTCATCTAAACAGTGTTTATAGATAGGAAATAACAATTAAACGCAACTTATGTCATCAATACACGTAAATAAAATAAAATGTAAGTAATATAAAAGATGGTTTCACATTGATGAGATATAATTAATAAGTTCGCTTTTAACGCAGTCGGGTTTTTTTTTTTTATTATTATTTCCAGTTATTTTTTAACTCTTTTCTTTCATTCCCTCTGGGGGTTTTTTCCGTTTCTTACCTCTCCCTAATTCTTGAATTTTATCTTTAAACATTTATTTTATTTCTCTGTATTTGTTAATCTTACGCACAGTACGTCCTCCAATTCGAACGATGGCTACAACTTCAGTGCGAATTAATACAAATATAAAAGTGCCATTTTTATTTGTATAATTTTTTTAATTGAATGCTATTTATTTTATCATAAGGAATACTCTACTTGTTAAAAATTGCACTAGTTGTCATTTTTCAAATTATAACACATTCTTTTGACCCTTTAAATTCCTCCGATCAAAACATCCCTAAAAAGTATATAGTTTTTGCGCATTTTTTAATCATGGTTGTTATATAAGGAAATGTTACAGGTTTATTGTCAAATATAGAAACATAAAATTAAGATATCTAATGAAAATTACTGAAAAAATTTAATTAGTTGCCGAAAAAAATGATGAAAATTAAACTTTATATAAAATATTCTTGCAGAAATTTTCTGACTAATATTGTTTTCATTTATGTTTAGGTAATAGATAGTGGGAGAGTGTTCCCTTAGACTATCTGCAAGTGCGATATCTCACAAGGAGAGGGCCAACCTTGTTAATCAGATTTTGATTATTTTAATATATGTTGTAGGGTAGAGGCCCCTTAGTGTCAGGTTCAACGGATTTTATCCAATGCTCCTTAGTTCTTGAGAAACCGGGGGGTCTATTATTAGTGCACAACTTAAATACTTACTTTCCTACAACAATGATAGGTCAGTCATACCTCAGTTGGTATGGTGTTAACCGGCTGATTGGCGGGCCCGGGTTCGATACCTAAATGCGCTACATTTGTTTTTCTCATTTTTTGTTTTATAAATTTACTTGTAAGTATAACTTAATAATCTCACTGTCAATTAAAATTTTTAATATTGTATATCAATTATAATTTTAACCTATTTAATTTTTTACTTTTAACTGAATAGTTGTAATAAAGCATCATAAAACTGTTATTTTTTTTTTTTTTTTAAATCACTTTTAAAATGTATTTCATATATTCTTTATCGTTGCAATGATATTGAGCAATTGTGTCAATTCGTGATTTTAAAGAAACATCATTTACGCATTGCTTTAACAAAGGAAGTCAATGAGATAATACTATTATTCTGTTTTTAAAGTAACAAGCATAATCATATTAAAAATTAGCATCAGAATTAAATTGCAACCGATTTTTTGCATATTAAAGATTTTTAAATTTGTAATAAGTATGCTTGTGCTTTCAATTATTTTGCTTTCCCCTTTATCTTTTTTCTGCTTTTAGTTTATTTGAATATTACTTTTTTTTATCATAACTAGATGGCACCACAACAGAATTTGTCACGATTTTGGAATTTTTATCATTCAATAATAGATCCAATTTCTTTTTAAACCTCTTTAATGGATGAGAAATGATAGTTTACAAATAAGAAATGATAAATTTAAGTTTGTTAACATTATAATTAATGTTTGGTGTTAAAATTTAATTGAAATTACTAAATTATAATTATAACTATATTTATAAAACAAAAAATGAGAAAAACAAATGTAGGTCATTCAGGTATTGAACCTGGGCCCTCGGAACAACCGGCAAACGCCATGCCAACTGAGCTACGACTAACCTGTCATTTTTGCTGCGAAGTAAGTATTTAAGTTGTCTACTAATATTAGACCCCCTGGTTTTTCAAGAACTAAGGGGCATTGGATAAAATCCGTTGAACCTGACACTAAGGGGTGTCTACCCTACAACATATATTAAAATAATCAAAATCTGTGTTTAACAAGGTTGGCCCTCTCCTTGTCAGTCTGGATAACTAATTTTATCATTTAAAATAGAATAAACGTATTTTTAATAGGAAATAAGTTGAAACTGGCGTGAATCAATAAGAACTAAAAGATCTTAAGTTTTTGATGGTGTTTTAAGAAGATCGTTTATTTCTTATTTATTTTTCATTTATTATAAATTTTTCGAAACAAAAATCGTAGACTATATTCGGGCTCAATGTACAGTCGTCGAAAAAATAGTAAGCACTCCTACTAACTCCTCAACAAAATATCGTAGACGAAAGTTACTGGTACCGAACGATTAGAAATACTCTTCTTTTAAATGATGTATATAAAAATTTTTGCTTAGGGGACAATCTACATATTAAAACGAATCCAAACTTCATTTTTTTTTCAGTGGCAATACCCAAATTTAACGAGATATTTCAAATCTTCGGTTCAAACTATGCCTAGAAAACAAATTTCAAGTCATTTGAATGATAAGTTTTTGAATTATAGACATTCAAAATTTAGTGCTTCTAATGTTAAATCACATTTTCATAATTTTATTTATATCTCCTGAAATTATGCTCCTAATGGGCTAATTTTTTGTGTAGCAATAATACTAATATGCACAAACATAAATGCGTTGAATTTGCAATTTTTATAATTTTATGACATGAATTATGAAATTCGAAAAACTTATGAATTGCAACCTACAATTTTTTTGATGGATTTAGATTTAAGTCCTGCTTTATGGAAATCCAAAATTTCACATTTTTCTTCCAAGTAGTTTTCAAATTATGTTTAAAAAACGGCAAAATGATGGTTTAAGGGGCCGTCTATGATACAAGTGACTAGATGTTTTGAAATTTCTTGGGCTGTCCTGTAATTTAGCAGGCTTCATTGACTCCTTCAGTGGTGCTTAAGGTGCCTTGATCAAGGAGGCTCTCTCGGTTAACAATCGAGTACCGAAGTTCAATTTGGATACAGCCCTTAAAATACGCTCGTTTTAAAATTTGTGTAGCAATAATACTAATGTACCCAAACGTAAATACGTTAAATTTGTAATTTTTATAATTTTATGATATGAGTTATGAATTATGAGATTAATATTCGAAAAAATTATCATTTGCTACCTACAGTTTTTTTGATGGATTTAGTTTTATTAAGTCCTGCTTTATGGAAATCCAAAATTTCACAATTTTCTTCCAAGTAGTTTTCAAACTGTGCTTAACCCCTTGGGGGGGCACCGATATATATTATATAGCACCTACGATTAATGAAGTTTTACACCAGAAAAATTTTATTTAATTTTACTTTTCTTACTTTGGTGGAAAAAAAAGTCGTAAAATTTCTTTTACTTATTTTGAAATAGAATTTTTCAAAGATTCCGGTGGGAATTGAGCATTTCACAAACGTAATTTCTTGCCCCTCAAGGGGTTAAAAAACGGAAAAAGGATGTTTTAAGGGGCCGTCTGTGATAGAAGAGACTAAATATTTTGAAATTTCTTCTGCTGTCGTGTAATCTAGCAGGCTTCATTGACTGCTTGAGTGGTGCTTAAGGCGGCTTAATCAAGAAGGGGGCTCTCTCGGTTAACAATCGAGTACGGAACTTCAATTTCGATACAGTCCTTAAAATACGCTTGTTTTAAAATAATTAATTTCTCGGAAACTTATCGTACGAATTGCATAAAAATTTGTTTTTAGGCTAATTGAAGGATGTAGAGTTCATTTATGCTGTCAGAATTGTGTACTGCTATTGAAAAAAATAAAGTTGTGGTTCGTTTTAATATGTAGATTCCCACCCTAAGCAAATTTGATATACATCATTTAAAAGTAGACTTTATTTCCAATCGTCCGGTACCAGTAACTTTCTTCTACGACAGGGTTGGCGAACCTTTTTATAGTCGCGTGCCAATTTTTTTTCAAAAAATATTTTACTTGACCTTGACGTGCCAAATAAAAAACAAATTTAGTGGATTGAAATATAATGAGTCAAAACTACTTGAAAATTACTTAAGATATTTTCTAAAATGAGCAACATACACGTAAGTATTACACTGCAATAATTATAGACACAATTATATTTTAGAAATTAATTAAAAACATAATGCGATTAATTGTTGTATCTTGGATGAAAAATAATTAATATATTCATGTTCAGTTAATTTCAACAGAATGCAAACTAAATGTAATTTGACAACCACTCTATTTGATTTTTTATATTAAAAATTTGCGAAAATGATGACTCGCATATATAAATAGTAGAAAAAATTATTAAAATTGAAAAAAAGGCAGTTTATTTATATAATTCTGAAATTAATTTCTAAGTTATCATAATTTACCATCGGTAATAATCTTTCCTTTTTGATAGTTTTCAAATATTTTCTTTGTTTGATAAATTTTTGAAACCATATTGAATAAAATTAATATTCGTCAATTTGCAATTAATCCATTTTAGAATCGAATCAATTCATCAAGTTCGTGCATTTTGTGTAGAATCGCTGTATCCTCATTTAGAGACATAATAAACTCTGCGCCGTGCCAAAATTATTCTTTTGCGTGCCGAAAGTGGCACGCGTGCCATAGGTTCGCCGACCCTGTTCTACGATAACTTGTTGAGGAGTTAGTAGGGGGTGTTTATTTTTTTTATTCCACGACTGTACCTTTTATTATAAAAGAATTATTTTGGGGGAGATATATATTAAACATTGTCACGGGAATTTAACATTAGAATTCTCAAATTTCGAAACCCTCTAACTATATGAATAAGAACATGTGTTTAAACTGCATATATTTTGGGGGAAGCTGCTTTGAGTCATGAAACTGTTAAGTGGGCGTTGCCATTTAAAAAATGAAGGTCAGTGCAATTAATATGTAAATAACCCCTTATGATGAAATAAATTATATGCAATTAAAAATCACTTTATGCGATCTAAAACAATATTTTAGTTTTGCTCTAATTACAGTTGTCGTTATAACCGTCGTTCAGGGTTTTTAAGTACTGTGTACATCTGTAAGCCTTGTTATACTTTTTTGTGGAGGGGGGGGGGGCAGTCAAGAGGAGTGGATTGACATATCGGCGAGGGAGCTTTCATAAGTTTTAAGATAAATGCAATATTAATTCGTTATACAATTATACTCCATTCTCGGATGCGGCCCCAAAATTAAAATTAAATCTTTACTTCTTATGTCCAATATCTTTTTAAAATTGTCTCCTATTACTATTATGAAATAACTTGCATATGTAATTGAGTAACTGTTTTGTAAAAAAAATTAGACACGTGCCTTCTCGAGCAAAAAATTGCATCGCACCAGTTGAAAAGTTAAGTATGTCACTTTCGAGTTACGGTGAGGTAGTAAGAAATTTAACCATTTGAGATCTCGCGTCCTAATAATAGGAGTCTTTACATTTACTGTCTATTTGACTGCGAAAATACTCTTGTTTAGCTTCATTTTGTAAATGTCCTATGTTTTTATATTTACTTCATTTGCATAACTTCATATTTCAGTATTTGAATAACAAAAGTTCATTTAAGGCTCCATACACCATCGCTAAGGCATATTTCAAAAGTGTTTATTCTTTAAATTTAAAAATAAGGGCTACTTGTCCAAAGGAACACTGACCTTCCTGTTTTGTTATGACAAAACAAAACAGGAAAGTTCTCTCCTTAATCGTGTTATAATACACTTTTTAAACGTCTTTAAATATTCTTCAGTAGCCTATTGTCATATTAAGCACCCATATTAACTGTATTCTTTAGATTTCAGTAAATGATTTTCTTAGTTCGTGAGTTAAAAGGCTCAGGATTTCAATTTTTACTTTAGATCTACAACAGTTTATATAAAGATTTCAACGAGTTTATGTTAAATAAAATACTTTAAGAGGAAAGAACCATTTAGATAAATTTATAGACAAAGCATTGATTTAATCATTCTTTTAGGCCTCTTCCGATAGGGTCAAAAAAAATTTTCAAAGATGTTTTGTTTTCATACAATTTTAAAATGTAGGGGATAGAGGGGTGGAATGGGACCTCTTTTTACAAAAATAAGAAAATCAACTTTTTTTGACACTAAAACAAAAATTTCTATTAATAGAATACAAAATGAAACGCTTTCTAATGTCCTTGAACAACATAGAAATATAATATGCAGAAACAATTTTATAATTAAAAAAATTTTAAATTTCAAAATGTGTCCCTTACCTCCCCACTAACAGGGAGGTCTGAGAGAGCTATAAAACAATGTATGATAAGGCACAAATAGTAGCGTGTCGGCTATATATACAGTCTAACAAAGATTGTATGTTGATAATGTCTGTGCTACAATATCAAATTCAAGTACCTTCATCACACTGGAAGGAAAATTCAGGATTGTTAGTCACAGATTACATTAAAAAAATCATCAGTTCAATTTATTTATAGCTAGAAGTAAATGAACATAATATCAACGATATAATTATATAATTAATATAATTTGATAATATGCAAATATGTTTAAATCCCTTTAAAAATATTTGCATATTACAAATTTATTAATCTTATTAAAAAGAAGGAATTGGACTTGTCCCATTCCTCCCCGCTACCTTTTTATGTTAACTTTTTGTATAAACAAAAATGCTGCCTTTAGGCCTAGTTTAAATTATGGATAGTATACAGTATAATGTTCCATAAATAGGGAAACTATTTCATCTATATAACAAGACATTTAATATACAGAAAGCATATAGTACATGAAGCAAATTTACTTTTGATTCTTGAAATAATCTTTTTCTTTATACAATTGCAAGCTTATGCAGATCAGCAACTTTTTTCAACTGAAGATTGGGCTATCATTGCTTCATCTAGTGTGATTGATGAAATGTTTATAATGATACATAAACATTAAAACCTACTGTCCCATTCCACCCCACTCTTCCCCACATATTACTGCCTTTCTCAAATTTAAAGATTTATTTTTAAATGCTACACAAGATTTTAAAAAAAAGTTTATTTGGCATATTTGTGTTTCAATTATATAATTGGGTTATTTCACTTTAAGTGCCCATAACATCATTCTAGTATTTACGTCTATTTTCTTCATTTTTCCCATATTAACATATTTAAGGATAACGATTTTCAAGCTTTAATATTAAATTTTATTAAAGAAAAATTCTGCGTTTAGTTAGTTAAAAATACAGTAAATTCCAGAAATATTTTTGACCAAACTCTGAAGATATAATTAATAAAATGTTCTAAATAACTTTATTTATGTCTGGCTGTCATTTCTTCAATTTAAAGAGTGTGCTTGTGCTTCTCGTTGAGAAGTCGTAAAAACAAACAAGGACGAAAAATCATTCATCAGGCATAGCTTATGAAATACTTTCCAGCACAAAACAGAATATTAAGAAAATTTCACTTTTCTTTCATACAATGAAACTGATCATAGTTCGTCCTGTAACCAAGTGTGTTCTTCCTGTTTGTCTCTGTAAATTAACGATAAATGCTACCCTCACCATAATATATAGAAAAGATGTAGTTCATGTGCACCTCGGTGATCCTGTTTAATTTCATTATGTTTAAAGTATCATGACATCGCAAACAATCCCCCCCCCCCCAATAGAGCGTATTGTAATGGAATACTTTTGTACGTTCCTATAAACTAAAACTGGCTAAGATGCTCTATATTCCCTCGTCCGCCATCTTTGATTTCTTGGCGATTTTTTGTTATGGTTTATTGAATATTAATAAAAACATTGTTTTGGTGACGTTACATTTCAGGTTTAGATTTTATTATATACATTTTATTTTCGTTAAGCCTAACATGTGCATAAATCTGTGCTTGGCGACATTTACTACTTGGCTGAAAAAGGGTTTCCACGCCAAGAAAAAAAATCCAAGACGGCGGACGAGGGAATATACAGCATCTGTTCCTTTGATATATTGTAGCATCATTAAAATGCATCGGAAATGATTTTTCCCAATTAGACCATAAAAAAGGAAAATATTTTGTGTCCCTGTAAACGATATTACTCTTAATTTTCAGCACAGAAAATTCTATAGTAAGCCTCAAAACCATATAAAAATTACATGGCAGTCGGAGTATATTTTCGAGAGTTAGAGCACGGACAGTCGCAGACGAACAGAATTCATAAGGTCCGTTCCGTGAAAAACAGACAATGTCCTGCACGTGACACTTGCATAAATACCCATATCCATTAACTTATAAATTGTTAAAATTATTAAAAATATCAAAAAAAACCTAGATTTTCGTATGAGGATAGTTGTTTTAATTTGAGGATATAATAGCATTGTTAAAACAGCAGTAATATGTAGAAAAACTGTCCCACACGTGATATGGAATAATCCTTTAATAGTTATAAAAATCTCTACATTTCGACCCTACACATAAGTAATCTGCCTGTTTTTAATAGGTTTTAAAATCTCTACACTTTAAAACCCAGACCTAAGTAATCAAAACTTAGTAATCAAAGTTGTTAAAATATAAACTATACATTAAAAATAACAAAAGAATCCTAAATTTTCATATTGACATAGATTTTTTTTTATTTGAGTATATAATAACATTGTAAAAAAGCAGCAATATGTAGAAAATCTGTCCATACGTGACATGTAGTGGCCCCAAAACACCTTTCAACTATATTGCAGAATGTTAGAAACGACTAACGGATTACAGACAATATACGGGGAGACAATACCTTCCTTGCTGAATCGCATGTGAATTCTACTTCCCTCCTTTGAGTTAAAAGGTTTCGTAAATGCTGATTTTTGAAATTTTTCAACATTTAAATTGTTAAAATAAAGCCCCGCGTCATAGTGGTCAACACGTCTGGTTATGACGCTGTAGGTTCACAGTTCGACTCCGAGGTGGGCAAGGTTCACTCAACCTTTCATCTTTTCGTGGTCGATAAACTGAATACCAAGCTTTCTTGGGAACTAAACACTGAAGGATCTCGCGTTAGCCGACTTCAGAATTGAGAGAGACATCCTACATTTTGGACTGAATAAATGGCTTTTTAACCTTGGTTTCCTAGTCAAAAATTGTTTGGTACAGCGTGCTCCTCCAAAGTTTAGTTTGTCCCATATTTTTCAAACATCCTAGATAATATTGCACGAAGTAAACGATCGAAAGAGAGACATGTTATTCATTCTCTTTAAAAGATCTAAAAGCTGTAACATTTATACACTTGACAACCTGACTTATTTTTATTTTTGATTGATAAATCTCACGCACCATATGCACTAACCCTTGAAATCTGTGCTAAATACTACTGCAAGAAACAATATTTCTCAAGTAAAAATTGTTTTTTTTTTTTTTTTTAAACAAAAAACTTTAAAAAGTTTCCGCCATTGTTATACAGTTTCTAATAATTTTTATTTAGAATATGGAAATCTTAGTCAAAATATTAGTTTTCCATAAGTAAAGCAAGATAAAATAATCGCATCAGCAAAGTAATATTTTTGCGGTTTTATTTTTTTTAACTATTTTTCTATTATAATATCTTTAAAAACTTGATTTAGTGTTATTTTGAAGATAATTCAATTAGGTAAAACGTTTAGTATTATTCTACTGAATGTTCATTTGTTAGCATTATAATGAAAATAATTGCTTGTATAGCTTATTTGACTCAAAGTAGATAAATGTTTTAAACTGTTACTTTTGCGATTTATCCCATGGACAACTTTGAAATATCTTTTATGACTTATTATAGTCAAAGAGATGACTGCACAAAAACCTATGTTATCCAGCACAAGAAAAAAAACCTTTATTTTATGGGAGAGTAGAAGTAGGGGAGTCTAATGATCCATGTCTGCCGGAAGTGAAGTGACGCATAAGCTAAAAATTAATACCACCAGTGGTTGACTCGTAGGTTTATCATTACGTTTGTCCTACAAACAAAGATATGAAAACATGCAGGACTAGGAGCAGGAAAACACAATGATAAACCTACGAGTCAACCACTGGTGGTATGGATTTTTGGCTTATACACCACTTCACTTCCGGCAGACATGGATGATTAGATTCCCCTACTTCTATTCTTCCATAAAATAAATGTTTGTTTTTTTTGTGCTGGATAACATAGATATTTGTGTTGCCGGCTCAGGGACTATTACCCAAGTTAAGTTACTATTTTATTTGGAATATTTTTCATGGCTTAGTGACCATTTACAACTTTTGGAATATTTTTTATGATTAGAACAACTAGCGCATGTCAATAAAAAGGTTAAATATTGACAATTTCAATATTCTCAGTTTTTCATAATTTTCAAAATTCGCAATTTCGTTTTAAATTCCCTGGGGGGGAAAGCTTTTTTTTTTTCGGGTATAAACTTGGTACTTTGAAAGCTTTGCAACGGCTTCTTTGTCATGTAAAGTACCTCGATGTTAGAGCGGCAAAATACGGGATATAAATTTTTACGGGTTGAGACAATCCTGGATAAAAGCTATTCGCCAAGCATCTTAGCGAGCCTGTTATTAATGCCAATAGACCGGGAGCCGGCAGCACAGACAATCACCTCATCGAGTTCACGGATGAAATTCTAGGATTAGTTAAATCTTGATTCGCATATTAAAATGTAATCAATCTGCCAAGTTATATCTTGGTGGAAAACACTTGAAAACTAGCGGCTGACTCGTAGGTATACCACTGTTTTTCTACTCCCTGTCCTCCATGTTTTCATACCTTTTGGTGCAGGAAAACACAATGGTCAACCTACGAATCAACCGCTAAAATAGGGTTTTCAGGTGTTTTCCACCAAGATATGACTTGGCAAACCGATTGCGTTTCAATATGCGAATCAAGATTTAACTAATCCTAGAATTTCATCCGTGAACTCAATGAGGAGATTGTCTGTGCTGCCGGCTCCCGGTCTATAGGCTGATGTTTGTTAACTTGTCTCCCTTAGGGAGCCTAGATATGAGAGAGGCGACCACTGAGCTCCATAATAGAACGGAGAGCTGACTCACCGATGGGCGGTCCACTTTTTGCCGCGACTGCATCACACTTTCAATGCGCGCAAGTAATGAATCCTGCACTTTTCTTAATATCGGAACAATTTTTTCAGAATTTTCCGCATACTTGTTATTTTTTATTATTTCTATATTTCATACTTTTTTTTCATATTTTTATGAGCAATACTTAACATTTTTTTATTTTTTTTAGCTTAAATAAAATTTTATTTTTAAATAATATATAATTAAATATTTGTCATGAAATTAAATAAATCTGTAGCTTTTCAATTAAAAATATATATCAGTAAAAATTGTAGCAACTTTGTCATATTTTAAAAGAAAATCCAACTTGAAAATATGTACCGCATACTACTATATGGGAGGAAATCTGTGTTTTGCCATAAAATTTCCTACGAAGTTCTATGACATTGTATTTATGGGTGGACCGCTGAATTCAATGTAACAAAATAGGAAATTAGCTCTCCGTGCTGTTATAGAGCACAGTGGAGGTGATATGCAATACTCAGATCCACACACTTGTCCAAACTATGGAAAACGTAGATATTTTCTTATCTAGAACTTGGCGCTACAATGTTTAAAATGTACAGCTTTAGCTGCATAGCCACTCCACCGCTTTTATGGAATATCTCTGTTCTGACCAATGAGATTGTCCCATAGTATAGTCAAGTAATCGTTTACTATAAAAACGCTGGAGTGACTATGCAGCAAACGCTACAGAATTTTAACAATGTGCTTACCTGGACGAGTCGAATTATACAAGGGAGACAAATTAACAAACTTTAGCTTGGCAAGCGAGACCAACGACATACAAGCCCAGTTCATGACATAGATTAAAATACAAGATGGGACATTTGTGGCGAAATCAATAAGATTGATTGGTTGAGGTGATTTTGGACAAAACTGAATCGCCAAGACGTCTTGGCTCGCGACCAACGTCATGCAAGACTACAGCGCCTAGAAGATACAGTGTGGAAAACGGCTATTACTATAATGCTTTAAAAAGTGCTAAAAACTTGTATCCCATAAATCTCCAACAATGCTCAGCGGCAATATGCTGATACGAGCGCCATCCCGTAACTCTTTTCAATATAAACCCTGTGTTTTCAAAAATTATAGAATGTTAAATATCGGAAACTATAAATATAAGATATTTTAGTCTGTTATAAGCTAATTTTGTTAAGGAATGACGTGAAATAGGTTAAAGAGTCTCTTTTAGAATGACTATCGTTTTTAAATCACTACGATGGCGCTACGATCGACATCTTGTTATTCAGCATCGTTGTACATTTACGGGATTCAGTTTTTTAGCACTGTTTTGTAGCCGTTTTCCACACTGTATCTTCTAGGCGCTGTAACGATACTGCTAAAATCCCAAGTGTCGATCGCAGCGACATCTGTGGGATTTTCGTTTTACTAGTATTACATTGTATAGACTAGCAATTTCTTGCAGTTGTAGAAAATATCTTGCAGATGTCGCTGCGATCTGCATATTGCTGCAGTATCATTGCACATTTAAGGGATACAATAGTTTAGCGCTTTTTAAAGTATTACAGGGATAGCCGATTTCTACACTATATATTCTAGGCGCTATACTTAGAAGCAAATAGACATTCTGCTGCCTCCATGTTATTTTGCTTTATTGAACGCATACATCAGACTTGTGTGCTTGACACCAGGGCCTGCTTATAAGTCTTCGTCGATATACAGGGACGAGATAGCACAAGGAAATTTACATCACCAGAGAATTACATCCCGGGGGCTCCACAAAGAGTGTGCAACGGAACAAGCGGGATTCGAGCCCGCCCCCACCTGCGCTCTCAAGCGATTAGCGGCGTGGTGTCTTATCCACTCAGCCACGGTGGGCCCTGTTATTTTGCAAAATTCGTAGTGTTAGTCTCAAAAATCAATGATATAATATTTTGTGAATCTTCGTAAAATAATTCCACGTTAAAAGGGGTTTTCATTAATAACCGGACTGGTGTTATTTACATAAATAATCCTTTGATTAACACGTTGAATGCCAAGTCTATTTTGTCTGCCTTTCCGTTTGGGCCACGAAATAGGATTCCCGTTACATAATCTATAAGTGTCAGTCACGGATGACTGACGCGACCTAAACGGGAAGTTCAGTGTCGGTCACCGGTGACTGACGTGGCACTCAACGTGTTAATAATGGATCATTGGTGACACGCATTATTAAAATAATTTAGCATTGTTTATTCATTATCTGCCTATTGCTTCTTCAATTTCCTTTTTTTTAATAACTTAAAATTGATACATTTTCAAGATGGATTATGCTCAGTTCCAAAGAGAACAGCGTAATAGAGAGCACGTCAAATATATGGTAAAATTTGTAAATACGTATTGTATATATATGCAAACAGAAAAACCAGTTTTTAGCTTTGTAGAATCATTTTATTGTCTCCCAGACTTATTTAAATACGTAGTTGTAGGAGTAGTAAATAGAACTTTGAATGATTCGTCTCTTTTAGAATTATCTCTTCGAGTGCTTCACTTTCATGACCGTGTGGATCGCTTATTACATTCATTTGTGTTTAGCCTACAAAGATGAGCTTACTGACTATGGATTTATTCAGTGGGCAGCCATGTTTTGTACATTATCAAGTGTTCTTTACAGACAAGGCTTTGAGTTAGCATTAGAAATAGCCCTGGAGACTATTTATATATTCTGTACCGATCGTAATAGATATAAAGCGTTCGTATTTTTAGGTTGTCGTACATAAAGGTTTCTTCTGGATTATGCTAAATAAATGCCAGTGTTTAGCATGTCATCCACTTCTTTTGTTACAAGGTTTCAATGGGCCTCTAGAAGCCGACAAGGAGATAAAATTTTGTAATTATTTTACCATCCTTTAAATTTCATATCGGAATGCTGTGATACGAGTGATTGTGTTTAAGACTACTTTGAAATGTTGGGAGAAAATTTTTAATCTAATTTTTGCAGTTTCGCTTTGACGCAATTCTATCAATATAGACGATTAACGTGTGACTACTGCATTCTTACAGCGAACTTTTGAAGATTTGGAGTTTCTCGTTAAAGACAATGCCTGTTAATATTGCTACTATTGTTACATCGGAGTCCTTTTTCTATTAATGAAACCCGATATCATAATATTTTATTGAGTTGTATGTAAAAGTAACTGATTTTTATAGTTTAATAAATGTATGTTTTTAATTTCTTGTTCAATGTATTGTTAAAAATAATTTTGTATAAAGTTTGACATAGGCGTTAGTTTGTTTTAGAAGCAGATATTTGTCTGGTTATTTCTGAATTAAATAACAAAAAATGACTTGCAGCTACAAAGCTTCAACAGAGAAACCAAAAAAAATTCTCTTTCAAATTCCCATAAAATTGTAGTTTCTCCTCCAACTCATATTTTGATAAAGATTTTGTGTTTTAATTCATTTACATATATTTTTCCCGTTATTTTTTACCTCTAATCTTTTATTCACTCTACCTTCTTTCTTTTAATTTCCCTCTCTCTGTTTCTTTAATTATTATCGTAAACTTTGGTTTTATTTCAGTACATTTGTGTGATAACTACAATTTCAGTTCTAATTAATGCAAAAATAAAGTATCCCTTTCATTTGTGTGAAACTCTTTATAATTAAATGCGATTAATTTTTTCATAAGGAATGCCCTAACTGTCCTCTTTCAAATGGTAGCACCCTCTTTTGACATTTTGAAATCCTTAGATCAAGACCTCTCTGAAAATTATATAGTTTATACACGTTTTTAATTATCATATTTATAAAAGTTTTGTCAGTTGTTTTATCCATAAATTTAGAAAGATAAAATTAAGGTCTTAGAAAAGTACCAGCAAGATTTAATCGGTTTACCAAAAAAAAATTATGAAAATTCCAAATATAAAATAAACTTTATTTGTGGGGGGGGGGGGGGGGGGTTGAATAAATATACTACTATAAAAATAATCTATAAAACTAGAAAACAGGAATTCTGCTTTTTCAGAATTTAGTGTCGCCCCCGATGAAAAAAATAATAGTACAAATAGATATAAATAGTACAAAACATATTTGAATTTTACGACTTAAAGCACACAATTTTATTTTATGTAAAATGACGTCATTCGCATCCGCTTAAGAATTCCACATTTACGATCCACACTTAAACATCTACAGTAAAGCATGCATAGGATGTCACTTTCGCAAAATAATGCACAAATGCGGCAAAAAAGATACCGTAATTACAGAAACTCGATAAAAAAAAAGGCTATCTAATGATTCACAGGCATTCATTTGTTTGTAACATTAATATAGACGATTTCAGTCCTAACGTCAGTCATGACTTTTTGGTTGGAAACTGACTCCAAACAAACGGTTGCTATGTTGTATTTTCTATTTTGTTTGTGTGTTGCAGCTATATCTTATATCTATATCTCACATCTAAGTGTTTTAATACTTGATATGTACTGGTAGCATTTTCCACGATTTATATTTAAAAAGAAATGACGCATAGCAACCGTTTGTTTGGAGTCAGTTTCCAACCAAAATGTCATGACTGACGTCACACTGAAAGCGTCTACAGATACTTAAAATTATAGTTTTTATAATAGCTCCATGTTTTAACAGAAATTATTCGTTTATATTTTTTCAAAATAGCACGTTTTTCTTAACCGTTTGGAAAAAATGGTTATTGTCCTCTGTCAGGGTAGGAAATCAAAAACATATCTGAAGCGTTTTATTGGTTGAATCCGCATTTTATTCATTTTCTGATTGGTCTATACACTAACCTTTACTTTCAACAGAGATGGATACTTCTGTTGCCACTATGACAAAAAAGTAATAAAAACTACAAAAAAATTAACTCTGAAACAAATTGAGATACAGCTTTCAAACAAATTGCATTTAAAAGTAAATTTTTTTCTCTATACGACGGTGTAAAAAGTACTATTATGGGATGTTTAGAAGTTTAAGAATGAAATTTCATTTAAAATTGGCCCAGGAATATTAATGTTTAATCCATGGCGTACGTAATGAATGATTAGCTCCGTAGAAGTTTAAAAATTTACGGTACCGAAAAATGTAATCTATGGAGTACGTAATGTATGATCAACTCCGTGCGATTTTTTGTGTCTTAAATTTTAGTCTTTGAAAAAATCATTTTCCAAATGGTCGTTGTAATTTGTTAAATTGCATTTTCTTTTTTATTACATTTTCTTTCGGTTGTTATGAGAAAATGGTAACAAAACGATATAATTGCTATTTTTCAACTATTTTTCCTTTACTTTCTATGTAAATGGAGTACTTGAGTTGCCAAAATTAAACAAATGATGCTAAAAACTACCAAAAAGTTAATATTTCAAAAATAAATGGAGATACAGTTTTCAAACAAATTGCATTTAAAAGTACTTTTTTTCCAGTACGATGGTATAAAAATTGAAAATGTGCAATGCTTAGAAATTTAAAAAATTGCTATAGAGCATTTAATCGCACAATGATACATCTGCTTTGTTTATTGCTGGCTTCTGTAAGGTAACGTTATTTTTTTGGAGATAAAATATGCTGGGAGAAAGAAATACCATACCGTACCGAGGGCTAATTAGAAATTTGCGAAGAATAGTAAAACATCTACACATTTTACTTTTATTCCAACATAGAAACTTTCAATTCGTATATTCCTCTTTCGATTTCTCATGCTATATCGTATACTATAAGGCGAGCAAAAATTGTATGTGTGTGTGTGTGTGTGTATGTAAATTTTATCTTAAAAACGGCTCTAACGATTTTGACGAAATTTTGTATTTTACCATTTTTTTTTTATTTTTAATTTACCATAGCATAAGACCATTGGGCTAGGTCACGTGTTCGCGAAAATTCGATTAGTGAGTCATTTTGGGTCGTAATGGGTCAAGGTCAAGCTAATTATATCTAAAAAACGGCTCAATCGATTTTGACCAAATTTCACATCCAACCGTTTTTCGGCACGAAGAAACTATTGGGCTAGGTCACATGTTCGAGAAACTTCGATTAGTGGCTCATTTTTGGGTCACTATGGGTCACGCCAATTTTATCTAAAAAACGGCTCTAACGATTTTCACTAAACTCTATATACTACAGTTTTGGATTACGAGAGAACTATTGGGCTAAGTCACATGTTCGAGAAAATTCGATTAGTGGGTCATTTTTGGGTCAACGTAGGTCAAGCTAAGTTTATCTAGATAACTTCTTTAACGATTTTGACGAAATTTTGCACTCTACTGTTTTCGGGCACGAAAAGACCATTAAGATGGGTCTCGTGTTCGAGAAAATTCTATTAGTGGGTCATTTTGGGTCATAATGGGTCAGGGTCAAACTAATTATATCTAGAGAACGGCTCAATCGATTTTGATTAAATTTTGTATCTAACCATTTTCGGGCACTAAAAGACCACTGGGATGGGTCTCGTGTTCGAGTAAATTCGATTAGTGGATCATTTTGGGTCGTAATGGGCCAGGGTCAAGCTAATTACCCGTAAGGCATGGTGACGTCACGGCGAAGTCACACTGTGATTTTGTGACCGTCGATGTGACGTCATAGTGACTAGAATGCGAGGTCGTTATGGCCGTTTTAGAGGTCGTTTGTGACGTCACATTGTAACCACTCTGTGAAGTCACGGTGTGACAAATTTGTGAAAAGTGTGTCATTTGTGACTATTTTGGCATTAACTTTGTGACGAACCTGTGACGAAAGCGACAATGCTTTGAAGTCACACTGCGACCTATTTGTGAAATATGTGTCATTTGTGACGAACTTGTCATAAACACTGTGATTTCAAATGAAAATCAAATTTCAAATTAATTGCTTAAAAGACGCAAATAGTGAAAAAGGTTCCATGCTGGGACTCGAACCCGGGCCATCAGTACAGCGCACTGACATTCTACCGACTAAATCACATGGAACGATACCCAGGCTGGAAAATTTCTCACTATTACATGTTAGCAAGGCTACAAAACGCAGCACAAGATGGAATATTTAGCGTGAGCCACCAACATGATGCAAACACGAAACTTAATTAAATCCAGCATCGATTGAAATTATATTAATACATGGAAATTTTTCCAGAGAGAACCATTCGCCTTGCATACAATATTTCAAATGAAAATCAAATTTCAAATTAATTGCTTAAAAGGCAATTTTAATTTGAAATGCTGTATGCAAGGCAAATATTTCTCCCTAGAAAAATTTCCAATTATTAATATAGATTCAATCGATGCTGGATTTATTTAAGTTTCGTGTTTACCCCATTTCAGTGGCTCACGATAAATATTCCATCTTGTGCTGCGTTCGTACCATTGCCAACATGTAATAGTGAGAAATTTTACAGGCTGGGCGTCGTTCCATGTGGTTTAGTCGGTAGAATGTCAGTGTGCTATACTGATGGCCCGAGTTCGAGTCCCGGCATGGAATCTTTTTCACTATGTTGGCCTTTGCGCCTTTTAAGCAATTAATTTGATATTTGATTTTCATTTGAAATATTGTATATAAGGCGAATGATTCTCTCTGGAAAAATTTCTAAGTATTAATACAGCGATGAATTTTGAAATAAACTTTTGCTGTAAATATAAAATCTAATCTTTTTACCGTACTTTTTTAGCAAAATATCGCTATTTTGGAGTCCTATTCTTCTAAAACATTTTAAATTTTTCCACCTAAAAAACAATGCTTATCAACTGACATCTTTTTTTATTAAGTTCTATGCTTGATATTGAGTTCAAGCTTGATATTTAGAATGTGTAAGGTTTTTAATTTGTTGTGATTTGTCATTGCTTTATTAAATACGAACATGGAGACTAACAGATATTAATACAACTATTATTTATAGAGCGGCATGATAAGCAATATTTATTTAAATTTTTTATTCCCGTGTATATTGTATTTTGTGAATATGAGCTAAATAGATTTGGTATATTTTATAGGAAAAGACTGGTCTGGGAAATGGAAAAAAAAACGAGTAAGAAAAATCATGCGTTAAGCATAGATTATAAAATACTTTCCAACACTTTCTGAATGCTTTAACAAGATATCGTAATTTAGGGAAAAGACGTAAATAAGATAATTAAGTAAACATTTTAGAAAACGCATAAAACATAACTGATTTCAGCAGTTACCGTCCATAGCCAAATATGTTTTCCAATTCTTTTGAACAGCCCTGTATTTGATCTGTAGGTTGATACACTGAAAATAATGAAGTACTCAAAAATGAGTAAACCGACGTACTCATATCGAATTGAATATTTTTGGATCAAAAATGAACCTGTGCTTTCTCTGTTTTGAAACATCACATGTTATCAAACCCAAACAAACGAATAGTTTTGTACCCTGTAATGGTTCATTTCATTTATGGCGGCATAAATGATGTTTATTAATGTAAATATTAAATTATGCACAGCATTTGCATTTTAAAAATAATTTAAAAGTGCTTGGAAATAATGCTCTTGTCATAAAAATATTCGATTTGAGTATCTTGTTAAGAATTTTGCTATTTTTCTTAATAAATAATCAATTAAACATTTCTTGTTAAGAACTTTGAACGGAAAATAAATGTCAGTACATTTTTACTTTAAATTTTAGGGGGGGGGGTTTGAGGGGGGGGGGGCAGTACATAACGATTCATATTTGATCACAACCATGGAATAAAAAATGAGTACATGTGTTTCACAACTTTGAGTACATTTGGATCGGAGCTATGTTGAGTATGTGACGCATTTAAAATTGAATACTTTTTACTCAATTTTGAGTACCCATTTTTTTAAGTGTATATATACTATATAATGGGAAAATTTAGTTTAGCAAGAAAACGCCTAACAGGTTAAAATTCTTTTTCAGCAATTTATACTAATGTATGGAAACATACATGAATACTTTTGTACAACCCTGTAGTTTACCTAGAATCTTTATTACATGCCATTATTTAGTTAAAATTTAATTCAAACTCAGACACTCTTAAAACTGCTGAAATCACATTTCCAGAAATTATAATATATAGACGGCCATGTATCCAATTCTTTACGTGACCCTGTACATCATTTTATCTATATTCTACAAACATTTCTTGGTAAATTAAATGCAGTTCAGCAAAAAAAAAGCATAACTCATTTAAAAACCACCTTTAAGGAATTTGCGCCCATACACAGTAATCCTTACCAATACTTTTGTGTAGCCTTGTATAGGAATTATAGCATTTATATACACCATATACTATGCATAAATATAGTTAATCATAAAAGCGCATATCATAATTAAAAATACATTTCCAGCAATCATCACTAATGAACAGTACTTCGGATACAATATAGTATCTGAAATATTTCGTATGTCCCTGTAAATTCTATATATGTATTATTCGTACTATACATGAAATAATTTATTGTATGTAAACCTCAGCGACATATATCAATTTCATTATATATGAAATAGATTAACATAATTAAAGAATGCCGCAAACAATTCCCTCCACCCCTATATCATTATGTATTTGAATTCCTTTTTTAGCCCTGTAAATGAACAATAACTATTCTTTGCATCGCATAGTCAACAGAATGCATATTTTAGAGCACTTCATAAATGCATACAAATTTTATTCTGTTTGAAAGCGTGCGTAAAATCATTAAAAATCATTTGAAACGATTTTTTCTCATAGGCCGTAATGTAACGGAAAACTTTTAGCTGTTCCTGTAAATGAACAAAGCATGCTACAAACTTCATTACAAATAGGTACCGTGCTATGGTAAACGTCAATAACATTAAAAAATTTCAGGGCTATCCGAGTATATTTTCGAGAGTTAGAGTGCGGACAGACTGCTAGATGGACAGACGGAGAGACAAACCGAAGTCATAAACACTTTTCAACTTGTGTCCTATATTATGTATCCTGTATTATATGAACTTTTAAAAAATATATACTAAAGCAGTTTAATCTATAACTTCCTATCAGTCATGAAAAACACTTTATTTCAATGCTTAAATATAATATTTTACTTTTTATTGCGTATCATAAACGTAGAAAAGGAATTTACAATAGAAGAAAATTTAATAACCGATTCAGAATGTCTATAATTAAATCTTTGATTAAAAGCCCAAACAGAAAAAATGCTTACATACAATTTAAAAAAATAAATATACCAATTTGAAAAACATTAAAAATAATAATTAGTATTTATAATTGTACTATTAAACAACAACAAACTACAATAGATAAATTAAATGCATTATTAGATTTAACAATATCTCAAAAATATTTCCATATGGAATAAGGAATTCCTATTATTTTATAATTTTGGTAAATGTTAAATCTGAAAACATTGGTTTGAAGATTTAGGATTTTAAAAGATAATTTAAAATATTATTAGCACTAAAAGAAAATTCTTTCAAATTTTTCACTACTGTAATATGTAAAAATACATTTTCCCAGTATAATGTTAATTTCTAATCTGAAACAGTTTCGTAATCTCATGATAATCAAACATCATATTTAACCCCAAAATAATAACTATAAGTGTTAGTAATAAAAAAAATAGTAAGAAGCCGATAAAATAATTCCAAATCATTGTCGTTCCATACATTTTCAATCTCAAGTAAGAGTAAATTAATGTTTATATTAATTGCAGTATGAATGTAGGCATGAATCAGTCTTTGCGCAGTTTTTTTTTTTCAAGCGATGGCAAATTAAGATGTTTTTCTTTACAGTTATCGAATTGGAAAATGTCGCTTCTGACAGTTAAAGATCAGTCTCTTACAAATATAACATAAAACTATTTAACTCATAATATACAAATCTGGAATAAAATATTTAAATTAAATAAGACTTACATTCCATTACGTTCCATATTAATATCCGTGTATCCTAAAATAGTCATTTCCTTATCTTAAAGCGTTGTAGACGCCGTGATGTTCTTAAAACAGTGAACAATTTCCCGCGTCTTCTCATATTTATTTATTTATTTATTTATTTTTTTTTTTTTTTGTGGGCAGACGATTTTCAAGCAGATGGTCTGTTACAGATTATTTGTTTTTGTATGCAAGACATATGGAACTTGAATGCGCAGTAATTTTCTGAAAGTATCGTTAATTAAAATTTTGTATTTGAAGAAATGTCCAATGTATTTAACCTTTTCTTTTTATCCGTACCAAATAATTCAAGTTAAAATGTATTGTAAAGTTCCTTTTTTCTAAATAATTATAATAATAATATTCATAATTAGAGTTTATTATATAAAACATTGTTTAAATTTTTAAAAGGTGTAAAAATAAATTTAATGGTAATAACAACCCCCCCTTCTTTTTTTTTCTTTTTTTTTTAAGTAAAGTTTGTTTTGCACAAATTTTGTATATTTCTTTTATTTTCGGAAAATGCTAATTTTATTTAAAAAGTCTGAAAGAAGTAGAATTTATGACCTGTATACAAATTATAAAAATATTCTAAAGCAAGAAATGCATAGATGACTAAACTCAGAAGACTCTTTCTACGTGCTCATTAAAAGGTGCAGATTGTAATAGAAAATTTTTAGTTTGAAACCACAGAAGTGTTTCGAATAATCCTGGTCGGTAAAAAAAGAAAGAAAGAAAGAAATTTCCTCCCAGCAAACTAAATATGTAAAGTGTATAAATTTAATATTCCTAATTCTACATAAATATATTATCCAAATGCTAGATAAAATTGAAATCATGAAAAAGTATACATTCACTGTCTTAGATATCAAATTGATAAATTATAGCCTGAAAATTTAGTTTATTAATGCTTGTATCGTGTACTTTATTTATTATGCCCCCCTTCTCCCCTTTAGTGACAGAATTTACCATTTGCTATCCATTAATATATTTTCATTCCTTATGCCGCTGTAACTCGTGACTGTTTAAAATATTTCTCTTCATTTTCAAAGATTTTTGAAGTTCATATTTTTGTCACACTGTGACTTACAATATGGTGGTTTTTTTGTCACATATGTGACGTGACGTACGTTACATAGCAGTGACATAACAGTGACGTCACAATTTTTTTTTAATTGCCAGAAAAATATAATTTTACAGTAAATAAGTTTTGAAGAATTTTCGTAATTTTTTAAAGTTTTGTAAGAAGTTCACATCTCAGTCACAATGTGACATCACTGAGTGGTGGCATTTTGGTCACAGATGTGACGTGACCACAATGACTTACAGTACGTCACAACGACGTCACCGTGGCCATGCATGCTATGAGGGTATATCTAAAGAACGGCTTAATCTATTTTAACTAAATTTTGTATCTAACCATTTTCGGGCACGGAAAGACCATTGGGATGGGTCACGTGTTCGAGAAGATTCGATTAGTGGGTCATTTTTGGGTCACTGTGGGTCAAGCTATATTTATCTAAAAACGGCTCTAACGATTTTTACTAAACTCTATATTCTACAGTTTTGGATTACGAGAAGACCATTGAGCTAAGCCACATGTTCGAGGAAATTCGATTAGTGGGTCATTTTTGGGTCCCAGTGGGTCAAGCTAAGTTTATCTAGATAACGGCTCTAACGATTTTTACGAAATTTTGCACCCTACTGTTTTCGGGCACGAAAAGACCATTGGGATGGGTCTCGTGTTCGAGAAAACTCGATTAGTGGGTCATTTTGGGTCATAATGAGTCAGGGTCAAGCTAATTATATCTAGAGAACGGCTCAATCGATTTTGACTAATTTTTGTATCTAACCATTTTCGGGCACGAAAAAACCATTGGGATGGGTAACGTGTTCAAGAAAATTCGATTAGTGAATAATTTTTGGGTCACCGTGGGTCCAGCTAAATTTATCTAGATAACGACACTACGATTTGACAAAATTCTGTAATCTATCGTTTTCGGGCACGAAAAGACCATTGGTATGGGTCACGTGTTCGAGAAAATTCGATTAGTGGGACATTATGGGTCAGGGTCAAGCTAATTATATCTAAAAAAAGGCTCAAGACATTTTCACGAATTTTTTTAATATACGGCCGTTTCTGGTCATGAGAGAACCATTGGGCTAAGTCACATGTTCGAGAAAATTCAATTAGTGTGTCATTTTGGGTCACAATGGGCCAGGGTCAAGCTAATTGAATCTAAAAACATGCTCAAAACATTTTGACCAAATTTTATATTACGTATACCATTTCTGGGCATGAGAAGAGAATTGGGCTAAGTCACACGTTTGAGAAAATTCGATTAGTGGGTCATTTTGGCTTAAAATGGGTCAGGGTCCAGCTAATTGTATCTAAAAAATGCTTAAACGATTTCGACTAAATTTTGTATTCTATCGTTTTCGGGCTCGAGAAAGCCATTGGGCTAGGTCGCATGTTCAAGAAAAGTCGATTAGTGAGTCATTTTGGATCACAATGGATCAGGGTCAAGCTAATTGTATTTAAAAAGCGCTTCAAAACATTTTGACATAATTTTGTATAATACCGTTTCCGGGCATGATAAGAGCATTGTGCAGGGTCGCATGTTCAAGAAAATTCAATCAGGGTCATTTTGGGTCCTAATGGATCAGGATCAAGCTAACTGTATCTAATGTCAACTTTGTACTAGCCCGTTTCTGGACAAGATAAAAACATTGGACTGGGTCTCATGCTCAAGAAAATTCTATTAGTGGGTCATTTTGGTGATAATGGGTCGGGGTCCAGCTAACGGCATCTCAAAAAGGTTCAAACAATTTTGGAAATTTTTTTTTGTTATACCGTTTTACAGTACAAAAAGACCATTGAAATAGCTCACATCTGTCGATGAATTTCGGTTAGTGGTTTTTTGAATCAACGTGGATCAAGCTTATTTTACCTAGAAAACGACTAACGATTTTCACTAAATTTTGTATTCTATCGTTTTCAAGCTCGAGAAGAGCATTGTGATAGGTCGGATGTTCGAAAAAACTCGATAAGTGGGTCATTTTGGGTCACTATGTTTCATAAGCTAATTGCATCTAAAACAGCAAGAATGATTCAGTGGGAAAAATATATCGAGATAAACAGAAAGCTAATTTTGACCGAGCTTAGCTCGGTCATTCCTGCTAGTTTACTCTAAATGTCATTTTTCACAACTCTTAAATACATTAAATATGAGGTTATATCTTTTTGTGAGTGTGAGTAAAAATTTTTATTTAACTACACTGGTGTCCAAAATTAAGGACTAGTCACAAAATGCTAATTTTTAAGTAAGCGAATGCTAAAAAGGAAATAATATAATTCAAATAATTACTATCCCTACAGCACAGCTAGTCCATATAGCATCTCATTCTTGATACACATGGTCACAAGTGTCACAGTCACTTCGGTGTAGCAAAAAATAGGAAATTCCACACGTCTCATTATGAATCTCAAATGATCACTATGTGTTACTCCACCGAGACGTCAATGTGACTGCTGCTTTGTGAGGAGTCACCAGGTGACTTTACGATGTAGTTACATTGTGACTCTCGTGACTGTCATTTTTAGACTCAATTTCAAAGTCATCATGAACGTTGCATTATGATAAGTCACCAAATAATATCACTTTATAGTCACATGGTGACATTTTACAAAAGAGCACAATGGTGACTTCAATGTAGTGATGGGCGATTCTCGAGATTTTACCAATCGAGAAAAATCATCATCGTAAAATATACAATCGATACAGTCATCGATTACCTCCCGGAATAGACAATCGAGACAATCGAGATGTTTTACAATGGATTATTGATTATTATTTTACAGGCTTATACAGTAATTTTTAAGTTTCTAGTAAATACGTGGCAACTAAAGATAGATGGAGTAAAAAAACATACCAAGAAATCGATGTAAATTTAACACTGAGATGCTCTGTAAAAATATCCTTATCTACAATCTTCATTTGAAGCTAAATTAAAGGTTGTGAAAAAACAGAAGCAGTAATGTAGTTTGCTGCTATCGTTTTCATTAACTCTTTCATTCAACTTCAATTGATGGAGGGGCACCTGATTTGAAGCCTTTAGAAAGCTGTATTCTAACATTTGTTAATAATCTTAATATAACTTGTTATGTAATACATCTTATCAGTTTTTAAGCCTTCTGAAAGAAATGTTAATCCCAAAACCTACCCCCTTTTCTGTACTAATGGTTTATTGCAATTAACAAATTGTTAGAAATGCGTTTAACCCGGGAGAACTCGCTAGTGAGAATGCCCAATTGCTTTTCTTTTACTTTACATTCATATAATATCAACTTTTTTTGGTTGGCTTAGTAATTTTATTCACAAAATAGGTAAAATAATTGAAAAACATTTTGAAATTTTAATTAAAATGAAAAATGATTTAAATAAGAGTCTTAAAAATGTACGACTGTGAGAGAAAATCTCATGCAGCGAGTTCTCCCGGGTTAAGAAATTAACTTTAATGTTACAACATCTCCGCTATAGTATTTATCTTTCTAATATTATGTGCCATTCTATATTTTAATACAGGCCAATAAACTCTAAATGATTAATATCTTTAAGATATGTTCTTTAAGATAAATTTCTTTAATGAAGTGTGCATACTAATGTTTCAATAAAACACTGTAAAATATTTTAAGTTTGTAATGTTTGAGCATATTAATAAGTATCATGGATTTTCATATCAAATTTTATTTTATGTATGGCAATGTGTATTATGTATGCACGTCTAGTAAATTGAGAGTACTACAGATGAACCAGATGCCAGCAAAATGAGTTGAACACGGTAACCCCAACGCCTCAGAATTTTTCAAAACACTCTTTTCAAACAAGATTTTTAAATATAAGATCAATATGCTATCAAGAAATATGTTCAAAGTAATGATAAGAACAATGCTCTTTTGGAACGCTAAATAACTTTGAAAATACTTTCAGTTCATTTATCTACTTTTTAAAATATTATTTAATTTTTTCAAGGATTGTAATATCTTTTTGCTAATTTTGTTTTGGAATAAGTTCCCTTTTATTTTTTATGAAAGTGCGTTGTCTAAATCGCGTAATTATGGCGCATTCGATAGAATTGAATATCTTTTTCACATTTTCGATAAAGGCAAAAATTTGATACAAGTTAAAGTTCCCCTAAATATCTAATGCTGTAAGATTTCCCGTTGATCGAAAAAAGAGAGCTTTATCGAAAAAGGGGAAGGAAAACCAGACAAATATACTTGCTAAAAAAGGAACCTGTCTAAACCGGAAAATGGTTACCACTCCCTATCGATGCCAAAATGATTCTTTAACCCGGGAGAACTCGCTAGTGAGAATGCCCAATTGCTTTTCTTTTACTTTACATTCATATAATATCAACTTTTTTTGGTTGGCTTAGTACTTTTATTCACAAAATAGGTAAAGTAATTGAAAATAATTTTGAAATTTTAATTAAAATGAAAAATGATTTAAATAAGAGTCTTAAAAAAGTACGACTGTGAGAGAAAATCTCATGCAGCGAGTTCTCCCGGGTTAAATTTGCATTCCAATTAAAAATAGTTACTTTCTGACACATTAACGAACTTATTTTTATTCTCAAGCGTATTAGCTAGAATCGAATTTTTCCTTTTTCGTTAAAGGCAAATGTTTGATAATTTTCGTATTTTCGTTCAAATTTTCGTAAATGCGAGCCTAATATTGGGGAATATCACCATTAATCGAAAACAAAAGAACTTTACCGAAAAACAGAAGGATAACCGGACTCATATACCAGCTAAGTGGGAACCTATCTAAAACGAAAACCGGTTTCCACTCCCTAATGATTCCAAAATGAATTTTTCTGTTTGTACTTGTACTCAAATCCAAAGTAGTTTCTTTTTGATTCATTTAAAAACTCAATTTTATTCTCAAGTGCATTGTATCCAAAAATGAAGGATAACCGCATAAAGATACCAGCTAAGAAGGAAACTGTCTAAAACGGAATGGTCTTTGGTCCCTAGCGATTGAAACATAACTCTTCGTTGTCTGTACCCAAATCTAAAGTAGCGCCTTTCTAACTCATTTTTATTCTTAGGTGCATTAGCTAGAATCGATTTGCATTTTCACATTTTCGATAAAAGTAAAAGGTTTGATAGAGGAAAAGTTCCTAAATGTTGAATGCGTGTCTAATTCTGTGGAATTTTCTGGTTGGTCAAAAGAAAAAGAGCTTTATCAAAAAATGGGAGGATAACTAGACAAACCAGCTAAGACGGAATCTGTCTAAAACGGAATTGATTTCCAGTCCCTAAATGGGCCCCTAACATGACTGATGCCCATCTGTACCTAAATCCAAAGTAGCTACTTTGTGAGACATTCACTAACTCATTAGAATCGAACAGAAGTTTTCCTTTTTTCGGTAAAGGCAAACGATTTAATACAGATGTCTAATGCTGTAGAATTTCAAAGTTGATCGAAAACAAATGAGCTTTATCGGAAATGGAACCAGACAAATATATTTGCTAAGAGTGAATCTGTCTAGCAAGGGATTGGTTCCAATTTCTAGCAATAGCTAATGAAGTTTGATTAAATTCCGTGCATTAGTTTTTGAAATATAGCAGCGTTACCTGTTGGGCTATTTGCACAACAAACAAATCAACACCAATTTACATCTAGGTCTAACTGGATATGAATTATTATTAAATTTTGCGTATTACTTCTTGCGATAGAGCGTTATCAAAATTTTTGTCACATAAAAGACAGATATTTTCTAAAAACTGACAAATTTTTCATGAATCCAATACTTCCTTCTTGTAAATATAGATGAAAGTAAAAATAGAAAAATGCCCCACACAAACTGAATTAAACCCTTTTCAACTTAAGTATATGTAACAAAATCACACGCCTCCTAATTAGTATCCTTCTTTGAGAAACTGTGACTCAAACCAAAAACGCACCAAGTGTCAATCTGACTGTGAAAGCTAAATAAATACCCAAAGAACTTCTAACTCATAAAAAAGGGCTCCATTACTGCTTTTCTAGCTGGGATTTACATCACATTCATTTCAGTGACTTCCCTCCTTTACGCTAGAAGTTCCTAGCCAACCCAGACTACGTAATCATGACGTAGATGGAATATGCTCATTCATTTCTCTCTCGCTCTCTCTCTCTCGCACCTCGACAAAAGTCTGTTCGATGCAAACCTTTCGTTTATCTCGAGAGCAGTGGCGGCCCGTGACTGAAATTGTTTGGGGCACTAAATGCAGAGCTGCGCAATTTATCCTTCTGTCACCACTATTTCTTTACCAGAAATCCTTGCTTGAATTTTTGGCAGAATGTTCTACCATTAAACAGGGAAAAGATTTCTTTTTTTAAAATATGGTAAGAAAAGAATAAAATTGTCCGTTATGCATTTAGTGCCCCAAAATATGGCAGTCACGAGCCGCCACTGCTCGAGAGATACCTCTCCTCGATGAAAACCTCTCGCTTACCTCGAGATATGTCTTCTCGGTTCTAACTAAGGCCGAGAATGAGAAATCAATTTTCTTCCATTCTCGACATGTTACTCTCGATGATTGTCAAGAAAACTGATTTCTCGTTCTCGGTCAAGAAGGGCCGAGAAGAGATATCGAGGGGAGAGCTGGAAAGAGAGATAGGTATGACAATGAGCAGTGAAATGATGGAGCCTTCCGATAAATATTATGTATTAAATAAAAAAAATTCAAAGACAGAGATTGGTGAGTTTCGGGGGGCGCAAGAGTGGCCCCAGGGGGGGGGGGGGGATTTTCAATTTTTTACCGAACACGTCATGTGGTACATCATCGAAATTTGACAACCCTTTCATATTATAAACCTTTCTCCCATCCACAGTGTAATTTCAGGATGCGAGGGTGAGGGTGTGCGCGGACAAATCTTTAAAATTGTAGCGATATCTAGTATAATTGTCATTTAAATGGGTTTTTTGTCGGAGCCCTCAGAAAAATAATACTTATTAAATATAAAAATATTAAGAGTTGGGGGATTGCGGGAGTATTCAAGGGGCGTGAGAGTGGACCCACAGGGGTGAAATTTTCAAACTTTTATGAAACCCCTCATGTGATATATCTTCGGAAATCTTTCTGACTACTCTTTCATATTATGAACCTTTCTTCCCCCAAAATTGAATTTTGGGGGTGGGGAGGGGCGAACGATTTTTTTAAAACCGTAGCGATTTCTATAATAAATAGCATTTTAGATGTGGATTTTTTTATGGAGTCTTCCGGTATTTATTATTTATTAAACATAAAAATTTTGAAAGTGGGGGCTGCGTGAATTCCGGGGCGAAAGAGTGGACCCACTGGGGAGAGGGGTCGGGGAAGCAATTTTCAAACATTTTTTGAACCCGTCATGAGACATATCATCGGAAAGCTCTTGGATAACTCTTTCATATTATGATACTTTCGTTCCCCTCCCGAATTTTGCCCCCACTATGGGGGTGGGGGGGTAGTTTTCAAACTTTTTTGCATTTTCATCATTTTAGATCTGATTTTTTTACGGAGCCACCCGGTATTATTTATGATATATGAAATTTCAAAAAGTTGGGTTGTATTTCGGGGATTGTGGTAGTTGGCCCCTTGGTGGGGGAAGCACTTTCTTAACTTTTATCGACTGATTAGAAAATCCACTTATTCATATTAAGCACCTACCTGCCCCTTTCCCCACTTTGCCACCGGGGCATTTTTCCAAATTTTGCTGACACTCCTCATGTTACATATTGGAAAGGCCTGTGACCACTTATTCATGTTATGCACCCCCCACTTTGCCCCCACGGGGTTACTTTTCTATATTTGGCCAAGACCCCTCATGTGACGTATCGTTGAAAAGGTGTGTGACTACTTATTGATGTTATGCACCTCCGGTGTCCGCCCCCCCCCCACTTTGCCCCCACGGGGGTACTTTTTTAGATTTAGCCGAGACCCCTCATGTGACATATTGTTGGAAAGGTCTGTGACCACTTACTCATTTTATGCACCTCCCGCCCCCCCTCCCCATCTTTGTCCCACGGGGGCCATTTTTATAAATTTAACCGGGAACTTTCATGTGACTTTTCTAAATTTACCCGAGACCCCTTGTGATATATTGTCGGAAAGGTCTGCGACCACTTACCCATGTTATGCACTTCCCGCTCCCCTCCCCCCACTTTGCCCCCACTGGCAGGGCATTTTTATAAATTCAGATCGAGATCCCTCATGTGACATGTAGTTGGAAAGGCCTAATGCCCCATGGCGACTTATTCCTATTATGCAGCTGCTGTGCTCCTCCCCTCACCTTGACCCCCCCCCCAGGGATCCGGTCCGAGGTTCGTCCGATTCTAGATTATTTTTTTGCAAGATTTTATAGTGCGTGCACACCACGCCTGCTATACGGTGCCTTATATAGAGGGAAGAAAGTTCGAGATGTCATATTACAAGATTACGTATAAATTAGAGGCCCTGACTAAAGGAAGGGCCCGCTAGCGGGCGAAGCCACTTAGTCCTTATTAACGCCGACTCATTCCAGTTCACCTGCAGACGATTCTTGATAAATTTATGGAGTATAAAAGCAATTGGCAAACTGGAGTCATCGAGAAAATATTTACACAATCGAAAACTATCGAGATGTCTATACAATCGAGAAAATCGAGAAAAACATCTCGTTATCGCCCATCACTACTTCACAGTAGTCTCCCTGTCACCTGAAAATCATCATGTGACTTTAATGTGACATTATTTGGTAACTTATCACAATACAACGTTCACGATGACTTTGAAATTGAGTCTGCAGATGACAGTCACGCGAGAGTCACAATGTAACTACAGTGTAAAGTCATATGGTAACTCGTCACAAAGCAGCAGTCACAGTGACGTCTCAGTGGAGTCACATATAGTGATCGTTTAAGACTCATAATGAGATGTATGGAATTTCCTGTTTTTTTGCTTCACCGTACTGACTGTGACACTTGTGACCATGTGTGACATGAATGAGATGTTATATGGACTAACTGTGCTGTAGAGATTGTAATTATTCGAATTATATTATTTCCTTTTGAGTATTCGCGTACTTGAAAATTAGCATTTTGTGATTTGTCCTTAATTTTGAACACCAGTGTATTACAATAACAATATAAAAATTAACAAGAGTAAAGCTGCTATTATGTTAATTCAAAAATAAATCTTTTTCCTAGATAAGCATTTAGCATACATTAAATGGCAGGAAATATATTTCCAATTTTAAAGTATGGTAAAAAAAATAAATTCTCATTTTGCATATTTACTTATAATTTGAAAATCAGTATTGACAATGTATCCCTTTCGGGACGTAATCTGGACATTTTTTGTCTTGGCTATCACCAAAAAAAAAAAAAAACGTTTAAGGACCCTAACCCCAATCTAGCACCTTGTAATATTAAGGTTTTAGCACATTTCCTAAACAGGAGCTAAAGGAAATGAAAATGGATTAAAGAATGGGTGTTAGAAAGGACTAAAAATGAGCTAAATTAGCCCTTTTTGAGCCACTTTTTGACTTTTCTTCCTTGATCAGTTGTCAAACGGCAGTCCAATGATCAAAACTCAATGAAACATTGTTTTGGGGAGGGTTTCCACTACACTGTTTTTAATAGAAAACAAAATTTTACTCAAAAAATATGCATGGCGTTATGTTTGGGCGTGGACAAAATAAGATACCAAATAAAAAGTAATAGTATATCAGTTTCTGGTATGAGGAATTCGATTAAACCTACATGATGCACAATTGAACTACCGAAACTTCGGATTAGTGACACCTGAATAAAATCTATTTTACTGTAATTTTAAGGTCGAAAATAGTTTTTTTAATAGAAAGAAATAGATATCGTAGTTATATTTCAAAATGCTTACTTTTTATTCTAAATTATTCATAATCATTTCTTTTTAAAACATGCTTATCTTACGATATACAAATTTGTGTATTCATTTGTATAAGTATCAACTATTAAATTGTTTTCAGAAAACACGCCAATTTTTCTCCAGTTTGTATCATCCTATTGCATTTGAGAGCTTATAATTGTGATGATTCCACATGTTTGAAATAACCACACATTTTTGTAAAAAAAGATGGTTACTGTTCCTTAAAATCTGAAAAACTTTGGAGGAAAAAATAATTTTTCAAGTGTTTTGAATGGCTGCTGAGGCGTTTGAGTGGTTATAATTTAGTGGTTAACACATTGAGTGTCAACATGACTGACACTGAAGCTGAAAAATTTACAATGTTTTAAGTAATTTTTAAGAAAGTATAATCCTGTAATAAATAAAAGGTAAGTAAATTTTAAATAAATTTTCAGTAATTACTTAAAACAATATATATATTTTTAGTTTTATATCCTATTTTAGATCGTCAGTCATTGGTGAATGGTGCGTTCGGTGACTGACGTGGCACTTAACGTGTTATTTTTTTTTTTAGAATAAGAAAAAGGCGTAAGTGTTATAAGAAAGAAAATCAGTTTTAGTTTATTTTAATACTCCACTGCTATCTTCAAAAAACTTAAGTTATTGATATCGTGGTATCTGTGAGATGAGTATCAAGTGACGTAATTTTAATATTTATACAGTTTATACAGCAATATTTTGGAGAAATGTAATAATTAACTATAAATGTGTGTTCTTTTGCCTTCAATCCCAAACACTAAAAAAAAAAAATTATACGAAATTGTCGTCTCTAAAGACGTGTTTGCAGCCAGAAAAAATGCACTGTACCTTACGGATACAAGGATATCGAACGAGTATTAAAGGGAGTCATGTTTATTCATACAAGAAAGTTTTGCCCAACAAATTATTTTTAAAGGAATAGTTATGTTCATTAATTCGGCAAGTTATGCTTATTTTATACGTCCTTAGTCTCTTTAGTGGATTTTAATCCCCAACTACTGTCAGCGGTCTCGCAGACCGCTGTTTTCCCCCCTATTTTTCATGGTTTAACTTGTAATTTCCAGTTTAACTAGATATACTTTTGAAGTTTTGTTTCATTTGGAGTCCTAGTATTATCGCTAAAGACTTTCGAATAGGGGAATTTTAATTATAATGGTCTTGTACAAACAGTTAAGAGGACACTGCAGTCACAGACGAAATGAAAACAAGATGGCCGCTCGCGTTTTAGCTAAATTGGAAGGATGGTCTAAATTCAAATGATTGACAAGGGAACTCTTCCAATCACCAAATGGCCAATTATCTGTCTCGATTCCACCCCCCACCTCCTTTCGGCTGAGAGCTACATTTGATCATTTCCAGTGAGTTTCAGGTCTAAAGAATTTTTTTTTTCAACCGTTTTCGCTTTTAGCGTAGATTAAATCCGCTGCTTTGTGGATACCCTCGATAACATTAAAAGCCGTAAAAAGAATTTTAATCTGTTTATGATAAGAGTGCAAAAACTAAAACGATTTCAGAAAATAAATGAATATTTTATTTAGATATATTTCTTTTTTTTTATATTCAGATTCATTTTACAGTTTTTACAAGCATAAAACTGAAATTATTGCCGTACAAACACTATTTTATTTCACATAACGCAATTACATTTAAAATCAAGGGGGAGATATTGAATGAGGGGGGAAATATCAGGTACAAATATTCTATTCTAAAATAACTATCTTTTGTGGGGATTCTTTTTAAAACGTGAAATTTATCAAGAAATTTATAAGAACTATTTATAAGTGTGTGTGTGTGGGGGGGGGGGATTTCTGAACACTAAATATATTTTAAATGATGCAGTCAGATAAGAATATTTTTGTAGCGGTTCGTAATCTAAATAACACTAAAATACTTCTATTTTCATTACATTTTTTTTCCATTTTTAACACTCTCCAAGAAAGTTTAAAAGTGTTTATGAATTCGGTTTGTAAGTCCGTCTGTCTGTCTGTCCGTGCTCTAAATAGCGTAAATGTAGTCGGATTGCCATGTAATTGATATACGATATTCAAAATCATCATGGTCTGTTCGGTATTCAAAATGAATATCGAATGAATTACCATTCATGGTTTATTTACAGACGCACTCAAACGTATTCTCTTACATTATGGTCTATGGGGGGGGGGGGGATCATTTAGGGTGCATTTTAATAGTGTTACACAATCTTAAACATAGTTAATTTTATATACTTTAAGATACACTTTAAAATGGTTACTATAGACTAAGTTATGTGTAACGCTTAAAGTACGAGTATAGGGGACTCAAAAGTATTCCGTTATGTTATAGCCCGTGACGAAATATCGTTTGCGGAGTGTTTGATTGATATAACTCTGTCATAATGATAATGAAATTGATATGAATTTCTGAGGTGTTCTAAGCCTACTTTCTATACAACATGAGCATTTAACAATTATTTATGGGGTCAGACAAAAGAGCTTGGTTATATATGGTCTACGAGGGAAAACTGTTTGTAGTGTATTTCGATTACGTTACATTATTTCAAACATGACGAAATAGATGCACATTACTTCGATTTGTTACAAGATGCTTGCATTCGAATATGGTTTGCATTTCATTTAGCGTTCATTTACAGGGACACATAAAATATTTTGATACAATACTGTATCCGACGTGTTAGCTATTAAAAATTAATGCTGAAAGTGCATTTTCAATTACAGAATGCGTTTTTAAGTTTAACTAAATTTTTGCGTACTACATGGTGTGCTTAAATTTTACAGACCAGGACTACACAAAAGAATTCGTAAACATTACTGAGAATGAGTATGAATGGCTTAAAGATGCTTGGTTTCTTTAGTTATAAATGTACAAGATCAACTACATTTATTATGCTAAGAGGTGTTTGTATCATACAAATAAAATCCTATACAGGGATATTAAACAAACTGGATACATTGCCACCTATGGAAAATAATTCCTAGAAGTGTGATTTCAGTAATTTTAAGCATGTTTTTGTTTGAATTAGATTTCAGCTTAATATTTGACGTGTATAAAAATCTGTATGCTATATACAGGGCTACACAAAATAATTCAAGTATGTTTCCGTCTATTGGTAGAAATTGCCAAGGGTGAATTTTCAACTGTTTTATGTATTTTCTTACAAAATTAAATTTTAACATAGTATGTAGAATCTCTACAAACATATCATATACAGAGCTGCACAAAAGAATTGGAATATCTTCCGGGTTATGGGCGCAATTGTTGAAATCTGCTTTTCAAATGTGTCATACGTTTTACAAATGTTTAGCTAGGTAACTTCTTTACTTTATTAAACGGCGAAGTTTTGTTACAGTGTTCTGAAAGTGTTGGAAACTTTTGAAGCATGATTTTTCTTTTTTTGTTTATTGATGTATTCGGCTTAGTCGATAACACCTTTGGTATCTAAGTTTGGTGGTTCTTTCTGAGCTAGTCCGAATGAAAGGATTTTAAAAGATTTTGAGAATATACTTGCACGTTGACGAGAAAACACAATATTTTCCTTTGAAATATATCTCTATAGACATTTTCCTTTCAGAAATACAGTTAAAATGTGTTTTGTGCATAATTAAATGTATACCTATCGTTTTATTGTTAACACTTTCGCACATAGTTGAAAAGATTTAGTTAATATTATAGATAGTAAAGATTTATAGTTAGGACCAAAAAAAGTAAAAATTAAAAAGTTTTAAAGACTGTAAATTAGATTTTTTTAACTTCATGAGTTGAGGGTAAGACAAGGGAAGAAACAGATTTATTTTTTATTTATTTTTTTTTGGGGGGGGGGGTGAGTTTAATAGATGACTGATTATGTAACTTATTAAAGATTTACAAATAGGGCAAAAACATTGAAATCAGGAGTTTTAGAGACTTTAAATTTTATGAGCATGGAAATAATGGAGGGAGAAAAGAAAACGTCAATTTTATATGGGGGTGGAAGAAATTATATAATCGATTATTTATTGTTCAATATGAAACAGATAAAACTGAAAATGTATTAAAAAAAGATTTTCAAAGATTTTAAACTTAAATAAAGGAAAGAAGGAAAAAGGGGGGGGGGATTTTATTTGATGACTTATTTATTTACTTTACTAAAGAATAAGAAATAGGACAAAAAAAGACTAAATTTTGTGTTCTTGGTAAGGGTAGAGTCAGAACAAACGTCAATTTTGGTGGGGGAGGAGTATAGTTATATGATTGATTATTTATGATTACAATAAATTAACAGATAGAGTACAAAATGATTTAGAAAAAGCAATGACTTTTAAGGTTAAAATTTTGTGACCTGAATGAAAAAAGAGGAATAAGCAGAATTAGTTCTTTTTTTTTGCGGGAGGGGAGGGAGGGAAGTTTATTGGTGACTTATTATTTACTTACCTTAGAAAATATTTACAAATAGGTAAAAAAAATAATAAACGAAAAAATTTTATGGGATTTAAATTTCAGATGCTTGGTAAGAGGGAGAGGCGAGGAGGAAATACCAATTTCAGTTGGGGTGGGAGGGGGGGAGCAATTTTTATGATCGTTTGTTTATTGTTAAAATAAAGTGGCAAATTGAGCAGAAAAGATTAAAAAAATTTAAAGAGTTTTAAAGGGTTTTTATTTTAAAATATGAGTACCGTGGGTGAGGGAGCAAAAGGGAGAAATGACATTTTCGGAAGGGGCAATTTACAAGAACTTTTAATGAAAGGAATGTGGTGAAATAAATTGATAATGAAATTTATGACTGATTATTTATTGTTAGTTTAAAGTAACAAATAAAACAGAAAATTAAAGAAAACATTAAAGAATTTTAAAGATTTTAAACATTGATACTGTAAAGGGAGCAAAACGGGAAGCGAAATTTCCGAAGAAGGGGAGACAAAGACTGCAAGATGTTTGGATAAGAATATGGTGTGCATCGGATTTATTGTTCATTTACAGGGAAACATTAGGGATGATTGCTGAAAGTGAGTTTTAAATTATGATATGTTTGATTTATGATAAGTTATGGTATAAGTTAAGTTAAACTAATATTTTTGCACAGGCACATAGGTGGTGTATATGAATTGCATAGACACTACACAAAAGATTTCATTAGTAGTACCGAGAATGACCATGAATTACTGAAAGATGTTTTTTAATTTGATTTATGCATTTTCAAGCTCAACTACTTTTAGTATAGATGTTTGACCCGCAGCCGGTGGCAGACATTTAGCCGACAACCAAATAGCCGTCAAGACATTTAGCAGATAGCATTTAGCTGACACGTGCATTTAGCCGATACGTACATATAGCCGACAACACGATTAGCTGAAATTTACATACAGCATACAGGACAATTGACTGAAACGGACATATAGCAATAATTTTAGCAATACAGACAATTGGCCGATAGGCAACTGGCCGAACGTGGCAATTAGCCGGGAGGACATTTAGCCGAAAAGGCGATTAGCCGACAGGACATTTAGCTGATAGTATAATTAGCCGGCACTTTTCTAACATTTTTCGACACCCCTCATGAGATACATCGCATTGGAGCCCTTTGATCCCTCTTTCATATTATGTACCTCCCGTCCCCCTCCCCCAATTTGTATCATCGGGAGCATTTTTCTGACTTTTCCGACATCCCTCAAGTGATGTATCATTGGACTGGGCAGCCCTTTGATCACTCTTTCATATTATGCACCTCCCGCTAGGTTACAGTTAATTTACAGTTTGGTTACAGTTGCGATTAGTTACTATTAGATTACGGTTAGGTAACTGTTAGGTTATAATTATGTTACGTTTAGGTGATAATTAGATTGCACTTAGGTTACAGCTTGGTCATGGTAAAGTTACGTTACAGTTACATAACAGTTAGCATATGATTAGGTTATAACTAGGTAAACGTTAGTTACAGTTAGATTACGGCTACGTCCCAGTTAGGTTACATTTAGGCTACAATTAGGTTACTGTTAGGTTTTAGTTTTGTTACGGTTACTTCATAATTAGGTTACACTTAGGTTACGTTTAGATTATGGTTAGGTAACTGTTCGGTTATAATTAGGTTACGTTTAGGTGATAATTAGATTACGCTTAGGCTACAGCTTGGTTATGGTAAAGTTGTGTTACAGTTACAGTACTGCTAGCATACGATTAGGTTATAATTAGGTAAACGTTAGTTACAGTTAGATTACGGTTACTTCCCAGTTAAATTATATTTAGGCTACAATTAGGTTACTGTTGTGTTTCAATTAGGTTACGGTTACTTTATAATTAGGTTACCCTTAGGTTACGGTTACGTTACACTTAGGTTACGTTTAGATTACGGTTAAATAACTGTTAGGTTACAATTAGGTTACGTTTAGGAGATAATTAGAATACGCTTAGGTTACAGCTTGGTCATGATAAAGTTATGTTACAGTTACATTACAGTTAGCATACGATTAGGTTATAACTAGGTAAACGTTAGTTACAGTTAGATTACGGTTACGTCCCAGTTAGGTTACATTTAGGCTACAATTAGGTTACTGTTAGGTTTCATTTAGGTTACGGTTATGTTACACTTAGGTTAAGTTTAGGTTACAGATAGGTTACGTTTAGATTACGGTTAAATAACTGTTAGGTTACAATTAGGTTACGTTTAGGAGATAATTAGAATACGCTTAGGTTACAGCTAGGTCATGATAAAGTTATGTTACAGTTACATTACAGTTAGCATACGATTAGGTTATAACTAGGTAAACGTTAGTTACAGTTAGATTACGGTTACGTCCCAGTTAGGTTACATTTAGGCTACAATTAGGTTACTGTTAGGTTTCATTTAGGTTACGGTTATGTTACACTTAGGTTACGTTTAGGTTACAGATAGGTTATAGCTACGTTACAGTTTGGTATTGGTTAGGTTACAGTTACGCTAGAGTTAGTTTATACTTAGGTTATAATTAGGTTAAGATCAGGTTACAGTTACGTTACATTTAAGTCGGATGAATGTCCTGTCAGATGAATGTCCATGTCGAATAATTGTCCTCTGTCGGCTAAATATCTTGTCGGCTAACTGTCGCTGTCGACTAATTGTCATGTCGGCTAAACACCCTGTCGTCTAATTGCTGTCTGCTAAATGTCTGGTCGGCTAAATGACATTGTAGCATATAAATAAATAGTGGTATGCCAAAAAACTGGATACATGGCCGTCCATGGATGGCAATTCTTAGGCTAATGTTAGCCTTAGAAATGTGATTTCAATAATTTTCAGAGTATTTATTTCTGAATTAAATTTCAGCTCAGTATGTGGCGTGTATAAAAATTTGTAAGGAACATACAGACCTTCACAAAACAATTGAAGTACGTTTCCGTCTATTGTTAGGAATTAATAAATGTGTATTTTCAAATGTGTTATGTTTTTCTAACTGAACTAAAAATGTAGGAAAGGGTTCATAATCCATACTTGGCACATGGTTTTCCTTTCTTGTTTTATTTATTGTCAATAATTCATCTTCTTATGTTTTTGTATTTCTTAGTTGCAATAATCATGATTTTAGGGTTCCGTACTTAAAAAGTATAAACGGAATCATTATAAGATCACTCCTGTGTCTGTCTGTCTGTCACAGCCATTTTACTCGTAAACTACGGAACGTCGAATGTTCAAATTGGGGGATGTAATAAAGACTATTGACCCACATATTTACAGATTATTAGACATTTACAAATATATGTGGGGGAAAACGTAGAGGGGCTAATTAGGTTATTTGAAAAAGAAATATATTTTCTTTGTATATCGTGTGGGGTATCGGTTAAAAGATTACGTAACGCCGAACTCAAAAATACATTTCTTTTAATTTTAGATATTATAATTTCAGAGATATCGTCCAAAATGTAGTGCAAAAATATGCCCCCCCCCCTTCTGTTTCCGAATCTACTGAAACTAAAATTATGAAAAAAATTAGAGGTAGTATAGGTTAATTTAATACTTGCAGGGAAATTATAGCGATTGCCCAAGGTGGCATAGTTTTTCATAAAGGCGCATTTTCCTGTTACATACAGATTTCTATTTGCGGGCATTCAGCAAAGGTATCGAAGAGCGCTAAAGGTGCCTATCGTATCAAAATTATAAAAGCATTTTTTATAATGATTTTCGAAAAAAAAATCGTTGGTAATTCGCCGAGATATTAAGACTCATGTCCCTGCCGGCGAAGACAATAAGGAGCTAATGCTAATCCTATGGGGAGGAAAAAGTAAAGAAAAGTGCGATGTAGAGATGGATCTCGGCTATACAATGCCAAAAAAATATTTTAAAATATCGAAATGCAAAAGAGATATTAGAAAAATCCTTCCTTATACGATTAGCATTAGCTCGTGAGTGCCTTCGCTGGCAGGGGCAGGAGCCTTAACCCTTAAAGACACGGTTGGTTTGGACATACATAATGGCAGAGGCGGCGTACTCTATATACCATCGGTTTTTAAATACTAGATAACAACTTTTAATGATATATTTGTGTAATGCAATACCCAGTAGCAGCATAAAAGCAGTAAATATCAAATTGTTAAAAACAGACCAATTTAATTAGAATTAATCACATAAACACTATGGGATTCGCGACTAGTTTGTGTTGAGTGGATCTCTCAACACGACGCCCGTGTTTTTAAATGATAATTAAAGACCTATTTGAAAAAACGCGGCACGGACAAAGTCGAGTTGCATCTTTGCGACCTCCTTTCGAAGCGCGCTTAGTACAATGCCAAGTTTAAACTTTGAACAAGAATTTTCTTTCAGCTACACTGTAAAAAGAAAAATATTACTATGTTGAATTTAGTTTTATGAAATGCCATATGAAATTTAAACATGCAGTACTTTTATTGTCAGTACCGAATTAAGTTCATCATATGCAGATTAAGATAAGTTTAAAAAAGAGTTTTACAAAATAGCAATATTTAATTTTATTTCGGCTTCATATCTCTTTGAACTTTTGTTGTATACTCATTCATACTTTTCTAATATATTCAGCTATACCGCCTTCTACGTTGTATAGGTTTTTATAAAGTTTCATTATTCTTTTAAATAATACAGTTAATAATTCATAAATTTATTGTACGGAACCTCTGAGCGCGAGTAATACTCGTACTTGACCGTTTATTTTATATACAAGTTATATGCATTGGTCTGCCAAGTCGTATCTTGGTGGAAACCATCTGCAGAACCTCAATTTAGTGGTTGATCTGCAGGTTTACCATTGTGTTTTCATGCACCCAAACTTCAATGTTTTCATACATTTGGGTGCAGGAAAATACAATGATAAACCAATCGATCAAATACTAAACTCCGGTCTGCAGGTGTTTTCTATCAAGATATGACTTGGCAGACCATTTGCATTTTAATATGCTAATTGAGTTCTATCTAATTCTAAAATTTCAGTCTTCAACTTGATGAGCTGGTGGTCTGTGCAATTGCCACCCGTCGAGCAAATCCCTTCCTGTGAAATCTTGTATCACTCTTTAGGAATCTGTGGACAGGCACAAAAACATCCTATCTGTGATTTTATACCTAGATTGTGTATAAAAACCTTTTTTAATTCATCACTCTGAATTTGGAGTTTTTTGTAACAAATACAGTTGTAGTTTTTTTTCTACAATTGTTTGAGAAAGACTTTGTTTTTATTTTCTCTGAAAACTTCTTGGATTTTTCATTACATTGATATGCAATTCTGATAATGAGTTTCTTAGAATTCCATTTCAAAGCAATATTTCGAATTTCTTCCAATTTTACCAAAGCATTCTTTTTCATTATCAGAAGTCAGAGAAAATAAATTAATTTTTACTGCATCTTTATCTTTAGATTAAGTTATAATTTTATTTTCCCCACATTGCTGATAGAGATTTTTTTTTAACCTTGTCAGTTGCAAGCTTACAGTCAAATATCTCCAGACGTTCTCCATCTTCTTCCTTTACTTCCAAGTTAAGGAGGAGTTGCCGTAATATCCTTTACCAATCTGTGTCCTATATCGGAACTTGGTAAATTAGCAGTGCTTTTAGTTTATAGTCTTTACTTGAACTTGCCGATCATGACAGTGTTAAGCTATCATTCGTTGTTGCTAAGAAACTGTTTTTATTAGTTTATAAATTAGTTTGGTAAATTAGAAGTTTTATGAAGCTAAAACTTTAGCACGACTCAATTTCTACAAAACATGTCAATATTTTTAAAACAACGTTATTCTACATTATTCAAAAACCAGATTTACGCATAGTTTTTATTTTCAGATTATATTCGTAATTCATGGAATATAAGGAATAATAACAATGTTAATGATTATTTAGACTACATTGATGACTACATCGAAGAGGCATTTTAATAAAAGCAAAAGTCAGTTCCTTCCCACAGAAGATTTTTTTTCGCATTCAGTGAGACAAGAAAATTGTTTATTAATAGAAGTTACTCAGAAAATACAGCATTAATTTGAAGAAATACTGTTTATAATTAAGTGAATTAAATCAAGCAATCCGCTAGAAGCAGTTTCAAATAATCAACGATTAGGCATTGTTTTCCAACAAGACTGCAAGACCACATGTATCTAGCTCACTTCAGACACAAACTGTTATAATTGAGATGAAATGTTAATGTTTCAATCCAAGAACCATTCTCCAAAACTTGCATCGTCGAATGACCGTTTATTTAGATCACTTCAAAACATTTTGAGGATAAGATATTTTATTTTTTGGAAGATTTGAGAAAATACTTCGAATCTTTAGCCAGATGAGCGCTAATTATGTAACTGCTAGGAATTGAAATTTTCACGAAATACATTTTCTTTAATTTCCATCAACAATATGCGACAAACTTTTGCATCAGTCTCAAAATCGGAATTTGGTAATGGATTCTTCTCTGGTCTTTTTCTATAAATTATAATAACACTCCATCTTTACTTTCAATTTACATTGGTATCCTGTTAAAGATTGCGTTACTTAAAATTTTTATTTCATGTTGTATTTGTAATGGCACATTCTTTCGTTTACTACAATTCATTATTCAATGACACAGTTTTATAAAATGAGTAGAGAGGAAATTAAGGCTAACAAAGCAACAGTTAGTAAATTTGTCATTAGCTTTTCAAGAATTATAGGAGAAGGATAATACCGTCATCAACAAGTTTATCACTGTGAAAGTCTGCGTTATTTACGTAGAAAATGTCAGTAGGACATTTTTAACAAACTGATAAAAACATTTTAGGGTAACCAATGAATGATAGCTTAACATTGTCTTGATCGGCAAGTTCAAGTAGAGGCTGCAAAGTAAAACCGAGAACAAGAAATTTCTATCCGAGGAGACCTCTACTTTAAAATTTTTAAACAACAAAGACTTAGAAACTGATACAATCAATTATGACTGGTATTCAATCATAGAGTCTTGCTTATAGAAAAAGTTTCAGGCCTAAATGTGCTGGATCGAACCGTAGCTTCCGACTTCACGAGGATGAAGTAGGCATACTTCTAATACAAATTTTTTAATTTTTTTTATCGTTTTTAATAATTTCAGTTAATTAAGACAATAATAACATTTTAAAACAAGTGTTAGAAATTTGCCTGATTTGCCTCCGTTAGATCATCGCTTATAGATCGAATTTGGCAAACTCAAAAGTGAAGGTTCTATTATGATTTTATCAGATACTAGCAAACCCCGCGACTTTGCTCGCGTAATATTTGAAATATGCCAAGTAATATTTATATGTCTAATTTTTATTAAAAAGTACTAACTAAATTTTTATTTTATTAAAAAGTAATATGTTATTTTATTAAAAGGTACTTATTACTTTTAGGAATAATTCAAAAACATTACTATTTACTATTTACAATACTATTTAAATACAATTACTATTACTATATACAAATACTATATACAATTACTATTTAAAACACAGTTTGACTAAATATAATTATTACACTGCATTAGGCAGAAATGAGGCTTAAATTAATAAAACGAAATATAACTAAAAAAATGATAATTTAGAAAATATTTTGAAACTTTTATGCTCAATTAATACGCTCATTTCAGTATTCATTTGAAGTTTTGAATTTTTTAGAAACCATCTTCTTACATCTTAAAATTAACTATCATGTCAAATTCCAAGTCCTACCACCTCTCTCAAGATAAAGGGCTATATTGAAATAGGAACTGTCACCATTAATTTGCCAAAATTAATTTTGAAATCGGTTTTTTTCCTAATATTCCACAGAAACGTAATTAAGAAAGCTTTTAAAGGCTTTTATTAGAACGTTTGTTTTTCCTGTGAACCCCAAGTGGTAGAATCATCGGCATAAAATATAGCCTGTGTAAAATCAGAGACTGTTACGATTAATTCGAAACTATTATTACTTTTATAATCGGTTTATATTCTCTGAAATTGCATAGAAATCGTAATTTAGGACTTTTTTCGAACGCTTTTCGCACCTCCCCTTCCCTTCACCCCTTTTTAATTCGAATTTATTTTCGACAGTCCTTCGAGGGCATTTATATTTTATAAGTAACTACCATGAAATATTTAAAGTTTCTAGCCTTTTCAGTATCACAGAAATCGCAATTTAGAAATTTTTTAGCTCCTGCAACCCTCTGGTGGTACTGGCACAGACATAAATTATAGCTTATTTTTGAGCAGTTTCTATCACCAACAATTTGTCATCATTATTTTTTTAATCGGTTTGGTATTTTATTAGTTTGCTTAAAAATTGTAATTTATAACGCTTTTCGCCCACTTCATCTTTTTAAATTTGGAATTTTCTTTCGACTGTTCTTAGAAATCAGTTGCATCTTGTAAGTAAATATCATGCCATATTTCAATGTGTTAGACCCCTCAGTTGTGCAAAAAACGCAAATTAGAACATGCTTTGTTTTTGCAACCCTCAGATGTTAGTGACAGCAACATAAAATATAACCTATATTATAGCAAAGACTGTCACCATTGATTTGCAACCATTACTTTTGAAATAGCTTTGGTATTTCCAGAGATTGAGTAGAAATCGCAATTTACAACGTTTTCAGAACGCTTTCGCGCATTTTCACCCCTTTTTAAGTTTCCAATTTTTTCGAAACATTTCTTAAAGATCATTTATATCTAATAAATATGTACCTTGCCTAATTTTAAGTTGCTAGCCGCTACCGATCACAAAAATCGAAATTTAGAACGCTTTTTTGCTCCTGCAACGTCTAGGTGATAGTGATACCGACATAAAATAGCGTCTATGTAAGAGCAGAGACTGTCAGCATCAGTTTCCTACCATTACGTTTGAAATCAGTTTGATTCTTCCTGAGATATTGCTGACAAATCGGCATTTAGAACGTTTTTAGAACGCTTTTCGCGCATTTTGCTCCTGCATCTCCTCTGGAGTAGTGGAAACAGATATAAAATATAGCCTATCATGGAGAAAGATCTGTCACCTTCATTTGTACACCATTATATTTGAAATCAAGCCCAGTGGTGTAGTGGTCAGCACGCCTGTCTGCTGCACCGCAGGTCGAGAGTTCGACTCCCGACTGGGCAAGGTTCACTCAGCCCTTCATCCCTTCGGGGTCGATAAAATGAGTACCAAGCTTGCTTGGGAACTAAACACCGAGGGTCTCGCGTTAGGTTGACCACCTGGCCGGGACGCATGCTGCATAGCACCTCGGGGCCCAGGGTCAAGAAAACAGAGATGGGTACTGTCGGCCCAGATCCTTCTTGGATTGTATAGCCACAGAGTTTAGCTTTTAGTTTTTATATTTGAAATCGGTTCAGAACTTCCTGAGATTGCATAGAAATCGCAATTTAGAAAGGTTTTTACAACGCTTTTTGTGCATTTTGACCCACTGTAATTTTCTTTTTTTTTTTTTAGGAAATGTCCTTAGAGACCATTGATATCTTATAACTAACTACCATTCCAAATTTCACGATTCTAGGCCCTTCCGTAACGCAAAAACCGCAATTTAGAACGTTTTTCTCCTGCATCCCCTTTCGGGTAGTGGCACCGACATAAAACATAGCCCATGTTGGAGCAAGGGTTGTCACCATCATTTTGACGCCATTATTTTTTAGATCGGTTTGGTATTTCCTTAGATTGTGTAGAAACCCCCATTTAGATCGTTTTTTAGAACGGTTTTCACGCATTTTCACAATTTCAAATTTCGAATTGTTTAAGAACTGTTCTTAAAAATCCTTTATATCTAATAAGTAGTTAATATTTCAAATTTCATATTTCTAGGCCCTTCAGTAACGCAAAAATCGCATTTTTAGAACGTTTTTTGTTCCTGCACCCCTTTGGTGTAGAGGCACCGACATAAAGCATAGCCTATCTTGGAGCAAGGGTTGTCACCATCATTTTGACACCAGTATTTTTAAATTGGTTTTTTATTTCCTGAGATTGTGTAAAAACTACCATTTAGAACGTTTTTAGAACGTTTTTTGCTCCTACACCCCCTTTGGTTTAGTGCCACCAACATAAAACATAGCCAATCTTGCAGAAAGTGTTGTCACCATCATTTTGACACCAATATTTTTTAAATCGGTTTGGTATTTCCTGAGATTGTGTAAAAACTACCATTTAGAACGTTTTTTAGAACGCTTTTTGTGCATTTTCACCCCTTTTAAATTTCAAATTGTTTAAGAACTGTTCTTAGACATCATTTATATCTTATAAGTAACTAATATTCCAAATTTCATATTTTTAGGCCCTTCAGTAACGCAAAAATCGCATTTTTAGAACGTTTTTTGCTCCTGCATCCCCTTTGAGGTAGTGGCACTGACATAAAATATAGCCTATGTTCTAAGTTGGACTAACACCATCATTTTGATACCATTACTTTTGAAATCGATTCGGTAGCTCCAGAGATTACCTCTAACAAACAAACAAACTTTACTTCTTTATAATATTAGTATAGATATACTTTGCAATAAAATGCTGATTTGGGTGGACTTTCTGCTGAAAATTCCTTCATGAAAACATTTCATTTATTAACATAATCAAATTAAACCTCGTGAAATTGATCTCCTTCTTCACCCCCCTCCCCTTTCTTTATCATTTTATGAGTTTCTCCATCTTCACTGTTCGTTTTTTTTTTGTTTTCAAAAGAAGGCAGATGGCCCACTGTCTTCAGTAATGTGGACTATGGTGATTTCAAGTTAAGTTAGAAAACTTAACCAATCTGCTGATTTTCGCCAACGTCTTCTAACGGTGGATGAAACATGAAACCGCCATTATTCACTAGCGATGAAACAGCAATCTAAACAATGTGAAAGAGCAGCTGAAATTGCGCCAAAGAAAGTGAAAACGGTTCCATCTGCTGGAAAAGCCATGGATACGGTTTTCGGAATTCACAAAGTGTAGTGACCATAGACCACCGGCAAAAAGGTAGAATCGTCACCGGACAGTGTTATGCATTTCTACGGGACCAATTAAAGAGTGCTTATTCCGACAAAACGTCTATACCTGAGCAAAAAAAAGTGTTCTTTAACACATTCGTTAACACGTGCCTGTAGTTTTCGCTACGAAAGTCAATGACCTACGCTCTGTAGTGCTTCCACATGCACCGGATTTTGCTCACAGCGATTATTTACTTTTCTCAAGCCTGAAGAAATGGCTCGGTAGTCGGAAATTCACTTCAAAATATGGGGGTAAAGCAGAGACCACCACTTCATTTCCAAAGTTAGATAAGGCTTATTATACGGAAGATAATAAAAAGTCGGAAACTCATTGGTTTAAATTTTATAAGTTGTAAGGAACTACGTTAAAAAAATGAAATATTGTCAAAATTTTTCTATCTTCTTTGTCGGGCTGATAACCTTTCGAAACACACTCGTATCGACATCAAATTTTATTTTCCCTCCAAAGAAAAAGGCAGAGTTCATGAAAAATGCGAGTCCTAGTTGTAATTAAAATTCGACCCCCTCATGCTGAGAACATGACACTATAAAACTTGGTAAGACGGAAACATAAACAATAGGTGCGAAATACCTTTTTAGATGGGTTATTTGCGTCTTTGCAGATACAATTGCCGGGTATTTTTAGGGGAATAATGAGAATTCCGTTAAACCAGGGTTCCGTTACAGCTACGTATCAGAAAATAAATTTGTTAGCTAGCAGACATTTATAAAATGTAATATTTTACCATACAGTCTCCTTATTTTCAGTTTAACATTATTATAGTTAATGATAAATTTTCGCGTTTCCTTACCGTTACAAAAAATATCTTTAAGTTACCTTTGAGAACACACACAACACTGTAAAAAAAAAAAAAAAAAAAAAAAAAAAGACTAAAGTACGGAAATACTACTGGCAATCTAGACGCCAGTACTATTTCCTTATTTTAAAGGAAATATTTTACGGTAAATTACACAAAATTTTCCGTTTTTTCTGGAATTTAACGGATTTTTTCTGTAATTTAAAGGGGAAAAGTTCCGTTAAAATACGGAAATAGTACTATCGTCTAGATTGCCAGTAGTATTTCCGTAATTTAGTCCTTTTTTTACAGTGTAGTAACGAGGAAAAAAATGTAAGCGCTATTCTTAAGTCTATGGGAGCGTTATTTTCAAATATCTCGCATCCTTTTTAATATTTTAAAATGAAATTTTTTGCATAGGATAGCTGAAAACGATCTACAACCGAGCTGTTTTTGACTTTTTTGATTTTGGTTAGAGATATTTAAAAAAAAAATTACTTATACTTTCGAAACTTGTGGAATCGGTTCTGAAATTGAAACTATCATAATAAAAGAAATCTATAACTAAAATCGAAAAAGTAAAACCTAGCCTGTTTGTTGATCGCCCTCAGCTATCCATGCAAAAAAAAAAAAAAAAAAAAAAAAAAAATCATTCAAAAATATTAAAATCAAAGCGAGAAATTTGAAAATAACGCCCCCATAGACTTTAAAATTAGCATTTTCATTTCTTCCCGTGCATGGAGTGGGCTCTTAACAAAAAATATGTTACACAGGACAAATTTCGCATTTTCTGCGACTTTTAAAGGTATACTGTCCCCATAAAAATGACAAATATTAAAAATAATAAATATTAATTTTTTTTTAAGTTTCGAACAAATTGATCAACACTTTTAAAGTTAACAATCTTTAAAACTTACGAATTCTAAGTTCTTGTTAAAACTTAGTAAATTTAAATTGTTCAAATTATGAAAAATTAAAATAATAAAGTCATCAATGAATGTTCTTAGGCATGTTTTAACGGCATGAAAAATATGCTAAAAATTAATATAATAAGAAAATGAGTAATACAGATGAAAATCAACTTTCAGGAATTTCTACCAATTAACGGAAGTGTATTTGCATTCTTTTGTACAGCCCTTACATTACCAACAAGATTTTATACACGTCACATGTTAAGATAAAATTTATTCCAGTATAAACATGCTTAAAACTACTTAAATCGCACTTCCAGAATTTATCATCCATAGGCGTGCATGCATACAATTCTCTGGATAACCTTGTATATTATTATACTTAGTTTTTTCTTTCGGAACCGCTTGGAATCCGTTCTGAAATTGAAACTATCCTAATATTATAAAAAAAAAAAACTAAAACCAAAATCGAAAAAGTAAAAACTAGCCTGGTTGTTGATCGTCCTCAGCTGTCCAATGCAAAAATCTATTAAAATAAAGCGAGAAATTTGAATAGACTCCCATAGACTTAAAATTAGAGTTTTTATCTCTTCCCGTGTCTGAAGTGGGCTCTTAAAGAAAGATGTGGACAAATTTCGCATTTTCTGCGGCTGTTAAAGGTGTACTTTTTTGTTAAAAATAACAAATATTAAAAGTAATAAATATTAACAATATTCCTTTAAAGTTTCAAACAAGTTGATCAAAACTTTCAAAGTAAACATTCTTTAATACTTGCTAACTTTAAGTTTTTGTTGAATCTTAGTAAATTTAAATTGTTCAAATTATTGAAAAATTAAAATGACAAAGTCATCAATGGATATTCTTAGGCTTGTTTTAACGGCATGAAAAAATGATAAAATTTAATATAATAAGAAAACGATTAATGCAGATGAAAGTAAACTTTCAGCAATTTCTACCAATTAACGCCAGTATATTTGTATTATTTTGTACAGCCCTTGCATTCGAACAAGTTTATATACACGCAACATGTTAAGATGAAAATTATTGCAGTATAAACATGCTTAAAACAACTGAAATCGTACTTCCAGAAATTATCATTCAGAGGTGCGCGCATGCATCCAATTCCTTGAATAGCCTTGTATATTATTATATTTATATTTTACAAACACATCTTTCTAAATATAATTGAACTTGAAAGTGTAGAATTAAATTTAAAAAAAAAACAGCAATTCACTCTCATTCTCAGCAATTCTTCCTAGTTCTTTTGCGTAGCCCTATACACGTTCTATAGAAATCATATGTATAATCTAGTATTAAAAAAGTATATCATAGGTGAAAACTGACTTTTAGCAATCATCCCTAATAGAGAATACTTCGTATACAGTATTGTATCCAGCAACTTTTATGTGCCCCTGTAAATGAAATAAAATGTGATTCACATCATATTCTAATGTAAGCATCTTGTAGTAAACCTCAGTAACGTATATGAATTTCATCTTGTTTAAAATGTTGAAACAGGACTAAAACTCGCAGCGAGCAGTTTTTTCTGTAATAAAACTGAATTCTTTTCTGTGATAGTGTAAATGAATGATAAATGCTTTGCAACCCCTTCAGCAAACATGTTAGCACACCTCATGAATTCATATCCATTTCGCTATGTTTGCAACAGAGAAACATTATTAAAATACGCCGTAAAACGTTTTTTCTTCATAGTCGACAATATAAAGAAATGTACTTTTGAATTCCCCTGTACACGAACCTGTGCACTTCAATAAGGTGCATAGATTTTTTGTTTAAATTGCTTTACATCATTAAAATACACCGCAAATGATTTTTCCACATAGGCCATTATATAAAAGAATACTTTTGAATGTCCATGTCATGAAGTATAAATTATTACACACTTCAACAACGTATTTCAGTTACATCACAATCCAAGTATATGTACGCTAGTTAGAGTACGGACAGACAAGCAGTCAAGCCCAACTCATAAACATTTTTCAACTATGTTGGAGAGTGCTAAACATCTGAGTACCCGTCCAAAAGTTTTGTGTTGGATATACATATACAAAATACAGAGGGCGTAGAGAAAAACGCGGGACCTAATAGTAATTAAAATTCGACCCCCTCATGCTAAAAACATGACACTATAAACCTGGTAAGATGAAAACATAAACAATAAGTGCGAAATACCGTTTTAGGTGGGTTTTTTCCGTCTTTGCACATACAATTGTAAGATATTTTTAGGGGAATCTTGAAAATATTCCATTTAAACCAGGATTCCGTTACAATACGTATTGAAAAATAAATTTTCTAGTTGACAGACTTTTATAAAATGCTATATTTTACCTTATAGTCTCATAACTTTTAGTTTTACATTATTATAGTTAATGATAAATTTTCCCGTTTCCTAACAGTTAAAATAATACCTTTACGTTACATGAGAACCCACACTAGTAACGGGGAAAAATATGAAAGCGCTAATGTTAAGTCTATGGGAGCGTTATTTTCAAATATCTCGCTTCCTTTTTAAAAATTTAAAATGAATTTTTTTTTGCATAGGATAGCTGAGGTCGCTCTCAGGGCTCGCAGCGTTCCTAAAATGTTCACACTTTCCTACCACAATTTTAAAACGATAATATTTATTGTAGGATTCTATTGTGGATGTTAATGGAATCTGTCATGAAGATTTTTGATTTAAAATACTGGTAGAAAAGTGCGAAAATTTTAGGAACGCTGCGAGCCCTGCGCTCTATAACCGGGCTAGTTTTTAGTTTTTCGAATTTGGTTTCAGCTATTTAAAAAATATATATATACTTTTACTTTCATAACCGGTTGGAATCCGTTCTGAAATTTAAAATATCCTAAAAAAAAAAAAAACTGAAACAAAAATCGAAAAGGTAAAAACTAGCCTGGTTGTAGATCACCCTCAGCTATCCTGTGCAAAAAACATCATTCAGTAATATTAAAATCAAAGCGAGAAAATTCAAAATAACGCCCCCATAGACTTAATATTAACCTTTTCCTTTCTTCTCGTGTCTGAAGTGGGCTCTTAAAAAAAGATGTGTTACACAGGACAAATTTCGTTCTCGACTGTTAAAGGTGTACTGTCCCCTTAAAAATAATAAATATTAAAGTAATGAACTATAAAAATATTTCTTTAAAATTTTGAACAAGTTGATTTACAATTTTAAAGTTAACAATCTTTAAAACTTATTAACTTTAAATTCTGCTGATTTTTAATTAAAAAAACTGTTTTTCGAACGAAAAATGTTAAATTGTCGAATATTTTATACATATACAAGAATAGGAGGCTTGAAAACCAGTCTCCTGGCCAGGCCACAAATATGTTCTAACAAATTATGACTTCGTAATTATTTGTTAACTATTTTAACTTAAAAAATAATTTAAAAAATACTCGTCTATTTTTTTACCATTTTACTTAATAAACTAGGACTGAAATTTGATCTCTTAATAACTTCTATATGTTGTAACTCCCTCTGTGTGGTTCTGAAATTGTTTATATAAACGAAATGTATAATTTCCTTCGTTATTCATAGAAATATAGAATTTAAAATATTTCATTCTTTCAAGAGTCTTTTGTTGAAATTAAACAATAATTTTAGAAAAAAATAAATCCAAGGTTTGAAATAGGAGTGATCTATTTTAACACGATACAATAATCCAATCACAATTAAATCGTTTCCATTTGCTAAAGTGTTTGGATACTAGCCAATCATATTTTTAATAGGCGTGGTTTTCATCCTCTTGGTAGAGGCGGAGAGCATAACATTACGAGGCCATTTTTGACACATTTTTCATCAAAATCTTTGCATATTTTGCTCAGCCTAATTGTAGTAGAACTATTGAAAGCATGTTATTGGAAAGCTTAAACTCTATATTTTCGTTGTTATTAAAAAAATTTTCCTGAATTTTGCTGATATGAATGTTATAAGACTAAAAGGACACAAGACCTCGAATTTCACTGGATCCTAAATTGACAGGATCCTGAGAATTAAACTACAACGAAAATCGGAAAAGTAGAAAATAGCCCGTAAACAGATAGTCCTCAGCTATCCTGTGCAAAAAAAATCATTTAAAAATATTAAAAATCAAGCAAGATATTTGAAAATATTGTTGCCATAGACTTATCATTAGCGTTCGAACTTCAAGCCGTGACTAGTGTGGCCTCTTAAGTACAGAAACAGTATCATATGAGTTAATTTTATTCATCTTTTGATCTAGCGGTCTCGGAGACCAATCACAATAGTTATGCGACAATTTCTGTCACATTATTTAAGGATTTTTTAGTGTTGCGTGTGCCTTCACTCATAATTTCATTAAAATGAAACAGACTTCGGATAATTTTTTGGAAAGGTTGATGTTTTTTTTTTTTTTTTAATCTGAAAATGTTTTATCTATCTCTATCTTGGATATTAAGCCAGATATAAACAAAAATGCATTTTCTTTGTGCTCTTGGTGTGTGTTTGGGAATGAATGAATAGAATACTACCCTTAACCCCTTAACTTACGATTCGCGTTTCAACAGCCTGGATCCAAAACGTGAACAAGATCACGCAGCTTTCGAGCCATTCCACGGTTCGGCAAATCCATAGCTGCTAACTTTTACGCTTTTTTGCTACCACTAAAATTTAATATATTTTCGCCTTGTGATTTGAGATTTCGACAATTAAATAAGACAAAATTTACTATAAAATTTTAGTGGTAAGAAGAATTTACATTTGTCTCGATCACTGTACCACAGGGGCCATGCCCGTAATATTTACATTTGGCACGACCGATGTACCACAGGCCAGGACCTTGATAATCAGTTTTGGTCCGACTCCGTGTCTCGCCCGTAGTTGTAGGTTGAGGGGTTAAACAGAATAATCAAAATGAAAAAATCTACACGTTTTCATTAAACTTAAAACTTTTCAATTCGACCCCTTCTTTCGATTTCTCATGCTACATTTACATATAATTTTTCACTCCTGTATTGAATGCATTAAATATAAGCTTTGGTGACGGTACAAGCCAGAGAAGCTTTTTCGGCAGATCGAGTGAAAATGTGTATATAACTATTAAAATAGGAATAGAAAAAGTAACAATGCTGTTCTGTTAATCCACAAATAAATCGTTTCCTAGCAAAGTATTTAGCTTGCATGAAGTAGCAGAAGATATATTTTCAGTTTATAAGTATAGTCCCTAGAAAAAAAATTTATTTTACATATTTACTTATAAACTGAAAAAACGTGTTGTCAACATAGCTCTTTTGGGACTAAATCTAGCCCATTTTTTGTGTTGTCTATCACCAAAGTTCTTTCAGCACCTTGCACTAAATATAGCTCCTTTTAACCCTTTGCACTCGAGGGCTCCGCTGCGGAGACATAATCTTAAAACTTTTCAATTCGATCCCTTCTTTCGATTTCGCATGCTACATTTACATATAATTTTTCACTCCTGTATTGAATACATTAAACATAAGCTTTGGTGACGGTACAAGCCAGAGAAGCTTTTTCGGCAGATCGAGTGAAAATGTGTATATAACTATTAAAATAGGAATAGAAAAATTAACAACAGTAACGATGCTGTTCTGTTAATCCACAAATAAATCGTTTCCTAGCAAAGTATTTAGCTTGCATGAAGTGGCAAGAGATATATTTTCAGTTTATAAGTATAGACCCTAAAAAAATTTATTTTACATATTTACTTATAAATTGAAAAAAGGGTTGTCAACATAGCCCTTTTGAGACTAAATCTAGCCCATTTTTTGTGTTGTCTATCACCCAAGTTCTTTCAGCACCTTGCACTAAATATAGCTCCTCTTAAGCCTTTGCACTCGAGGGCTCCGCTGCGGAGACAAAATCTTTCTTTGCAAAATTTGGTTTTGACACCAATAATAAAGGAAAATAAAATGTACCTTATTTAATCGGAGCATTTTTGAAATTGTGTACTTGAACGAAACTTTTTTTAAAACGTGGTGCCGATCGAATAAAATTTGTGTAAGAGACGACGAGCACAAAGGGTTAATATTACGTTTTAAGCATATTTCCAAACCAATGCTAAACATGGGCTAAAGGTAGTAAAAATGGGTTAAAGAATGGATGCTAAAAAGAGCTAATTTAGCCCTTTTGAGACCATTTAGCTTTTTAACTCGCAGGCTATCAAAGCCTGAGAGCTAATGTGCCCTCAGGTTTTGTATGTATGTATGTACGTACGTAACGTGATAAATCTTGATAGACATATCCAATTTGGTTCAAATTTTGGTATGGGTTGATTCTGATAAGGCGCTTCCCTGATTAGTTTCGGGAAATCATTGGATAACTTTTAACTGATGTCACAGAAAATGTCACATAACTAGTGTGAAGCGGTCTGTGAGACCGCTCCATCGAAAGATGAATAAAAGCCGCGATTAACTCATACGATGTTGTTTTCGTACTAAACTTTTTGTACAGGAGTGTTATAATTAAAATTCACCTATTCAAAAGTCTCTGGTGATAGTACTAAAATTTCAAACGAAAAAAAAATTAAATAGTGTTTGTAGATAAACTGAAATTTGCAAGTTAAACTATGAAAATTGAAAAAAGCACCAGTCTGTGAGACCGGTAACATCAGTTAAAGGTTAAGTATAAAGGAGGGAAATGGGTGATAATCCACCCTTAATTTAGATAAATGAATTTTTCATGCAGAATTATCTGATTTGTTTCAAATTTGGTATACCGCTTTATTCTGATAAGGTGCTTCTCTGCTTAGTTTTAGGGATTTAATGCCCGTAAGGCCGAGGCAAACGAGAAAGACAGGCTACCGCGATGCATTCTACGTATCTTTTTTTACAGACCGCTGGAGTCACGTGATGCTCGAATGCACCAATAAAGGTGTGCGAAAAGAGCATCACGTCATTCTAACGGTCTGCAAAAAAGACACGTGGTATGCACCGCGGTAGCCTGTGTTTTTCATTAGCCTCGCCGTAAGGCACGGTGACGTCGTTGTGAAGTCACACTGTGATTTTGGGACCGTACATGTGACGTCACGTGACGTCGATGTGACGTCATAGTGACTAGAATGCGAAGTCGTGATGGCCGTTTTAGAGGTCGTTTGTGACGTTACATTGTGACCACTCTGTGAAGTCACGGTGTGAAAAATTTGTAATAAGTGTGTCTATTTTAGCATTAACTTTGTGACGAACCTGTGACGAAAGCGGCAATGCATTGAAGTCACATCGTGACCAACTTGTGAAATTTGTTTCATTTGTGACGAACTTGTCATTAAACAATATGATGATTTCAAATGAAAATAAAATTTCAAATTAATTGCTTGGAAGGCGCAAAGGACAACATAGTGAAAAAGATTCCATGCCGGAACTAGAATCCGAGTCATCTGTATAGCGTAATGACATTCTATCGACTAAACCACATCGAACGATACCAAGCCTGGAAAATTTCTCACTATTACAGGTTGGCAAGGTGACAAACGCAGCACAAGATGGAATATTTATCGTGAGCCACCGACATGGGGTAAACACGAAACTTAATTAAATCCAGCATCGATTGAAACTATATTAATGCTTGGAAATTTTTCCAGAGAGAACCATTCGTCTGCATACAGTATTTTAAATGAAAATTAAATTTCAAATTAATAGCTTAAAAGAGAATTTTAATTTGAAATTTGATTTTAATTTGAACTATTGTATGCAAGGTGAATGGTTTTCTCTGGAAAATTTTCCAAGCATTAATATAGTTTCAATCGATGCTAGATTTAATTAAGTTTCGTGTTTGCCCCATGTCGGTGGCCCACGGTAAATATTTCATCTTGTGCTGCGTTTGTAGCCTTGCCAACACGTAATAGTGAGAAATTTCCCAGGTTGGGTATCGTTCCATGTGGTTTAGATGGTAGAATGTCAGCGTGCTATACTGATGGCCCGAGTTTGAGTCCCGGCATGGAATCTTTTTCACTATGTTGGCCTTTGCGCCTTTTAAGCAATTAATTTGATATGATTTTCATTTGAAATATTGTATATAAGGCGAATGATTCTCTCTGGAAAAATTTCTAAGTATTAATACAGCGATGAATTTTGAAATAAACTTTTGCTGTAAATATAAAATCTAATCTTTTTACCGTACTTTTTTAGCAAAATATCGCTATTTTGGAGTCCTATTCTTCTATATGAATTGTAGCATTTATATACACCATATACTATGCATAAATATAGTGAATCATAAAAGCGCATACCATAATTAAAAATGCATTTCCAGCAATCATCGCTAATGAACAGTACTTCGGATACAATGTAGTATCTGAAATATTTTGTGTGTCCCTGTAAATTCTATATGCACTTCGTATTATACATGAAATAATTTATAGTACGTAAACCTCAGTGACGTATATCAATTTCATTATATATGAAATAGATTAACATAATTAAAGTACGCTGCAAACAATTCCCTCCACCCTTATATCATTATGTATTGGAATTCCTTTTTTAGCCCTGTAAATGAACAATAACTATTCTTTGCATCGCATATTTTACAGAATGCATATTTTAGTGCGCTTCATAAACGCATATCAATTTTATTCTGTTTGAAAGCGGGTAAAATCATTAAAAATCATTTCAAACGATTTTTTCCCATAGGCCGTAATGCATCGAAATACTTTTGACTGTCCCTGTAAATGAACTAAACATTCTACAAATTTCATTACAAACAGGGACCGTGCTATGGTAAACGTCAATAACATCCAAAACTTTTAGGGCAATCCGAATATATTTACGGGAGTTAGAACGCGGACAGACGGACACACAAACCGAAGTCATAAACACTTTTCAACTTTCTTGATAATAAAAAGTGTTAAAAAGGAAATATAAAGGTAAAATAAATGACTGCATATGAACTGTTTTTCTTGTTTCAAAAACATTTATATGTAAAACGTAGTTATTATTCTCTTCAAAAAAATATTCAGTCCTATATTATGTAAGTAAATATCAACTTTTAAAAAATATATACTATAGCAATTTAATCTATAAACTTATTATCAGGCACGAAGAATACTTTATTTCAATGCTTAAGTATCATATTTTATTTTTTAATGCCAATAATTACGTGTATCGAAAACGTAGAAAATGAGTTTACAATCGAAGAAAATTTAATAACTGATTCTGAATGTCTACAAATAAATGTTTATTAAAATCACCAACAGCAAAAAAATGCTTACATACAATTAAAAAAATAAATATACCAATTTGAAAAACACTAAGTAATTAGTATTTATAATTGTGTTATTAAACAACAACAAACAATAGATGAATTAAATGCATTATTAGATTTAACAATTTCTCAAAAATCTTTCCATATGTTATAAGGAATTCCCATTATTTTATAATTTTGGCAAATGTTAAATCTGAAAACATTGCTATGAAGATTTAGGATTTTAAATAATAATTTAAAATATTATTAGCAATGAAAAAAAAATCTTTCAAAAGTTTCACTACTATAATATGTAAAAAGACATTTTCCCAGTATAATGTTAATTTCTAATCTGAAACAGTTTCGTAATATCATAATAATCAAATATCATATTTAACTCCAAAATAATAGTGACCATAAATACTGTGTTAGTAATCCGAAAACAGTAAGAAGCCGAAAAAAAATTCCACATCATTGTCTCAACGCATTTTCAATCTCAAGTAACTGCAAATTAATGTTTACATTTATTCCAGTATGAATGTAGGCATGAATCATTCTCTGCGTCAGATTTTTTTCCGAGCGATGGCAGATTAAGATATATTACGGTATCGATTCCGAAAATATCGCTTCTGAAAACAATTCGAGATCAGACTCATTCTATATAACATAAAACTATTTAACTCATGTAAATAATATACAAAACAGGAATAAAAGATTTAAATTAAATAAGACATACCTTTTTGCTCCACAAATACCGTAAAAATATCCGTGTTTTATCCTAAACTGCCGGCCGGCTTTCTTTTAAAAAGGAGTTTTAGACTTGATGATACAGTAAACTAACTTCCCGCGTCTAAAGTTCTCTGATCCTTATTTATTCTGCGATCAAATCGAGCGCAGACGATTTTTAGTAAGCAGATGTTTTTATCGTATTATTATTTTTTTGTACAACAGATTTATTTTTTATGTTAACGCGACATGGCAATAATTTTATGAAAGTGTCTGTAATTAAGATTTTCTATTTGAATAACCCCCCCCCCCCTCTTTTTTTAAGTAAAGTTTGTTTCACGCGTAATAAATACAAAATATTTTTTTTAATAAATGAAAAAGGAGTTTCGAGGATAAAAAAATTTCTTTATCAATCTGTCATTCTTCTCATATTAATTTTCTGTAGAATAAAACAATTTGTAAAATAACTATTTAAAGTCGCATCTCTAAAATAGAAATTTGAAATACGAATAATTAATTATATCATGGTTTTTGTATAAATTTTGTCTATGTATTTTTTTCGGAAAATGCTAATTTTATTTTAAAAGTCTGAAAGAAGTAGAATTTTTAAAAAAATAGTTACCTCAAATAGTTAAACACTAACAGGAAAAAATATGGCTTGAATGCAAATTATAAAGCAAGAAATGCATATATGACTACACTCTGAAGACTCTTTCTACGTGTTCATTAAAAGCTGCAGGCTTAACTGTTATGCAAAAGTTTTAGTTTGAAACCACACAAGTGTTTCGAATACCACTGGTCGACAAAAAATAAAACAATTTTCTCCCTGCTACTAAATATGTACAAAGTACATATTAAACATTTCTAATTCTAAATATGTTATCCAAATTGCTCCAGCACTTATCATTTTTCCGAGAAACACTTTTACAATAATAGCAATCAGTGAAGGATTATTATATTAACCCTAGATCTACCGGGAATTTTATTCAAGTTTTAATAAAACGTTCTACACCAGAATTTTTATTTAAAACTATTTAACTTATTTATTTACCTTATTTTTGTCTGGTTTATATACTTAGTTTATTTTAAAGAAATTTCTGGTTTGAATGAATATTTTGTATGTACCTGTCGGGTCCAATGGACCCGTCAGGTAGACGGAGGGTTAAATTGCAATGGTAATTAAAATTGGAATCATAGGAAAAGCATATTTTCACTGTCTTAAATATCAAATTGATAAAATATAGCACGGAAATCTAGTTTGTTGATACTAGTACCGTGCATTTTCTTTTTTATGACCCCCTCTTTTCGTGTCCGAATTTACTATTTGCTATCCATTAATACATTTTCATTCCTTATGCCGCTGTAACTCGGGCCTGTTTAAAATATTTCTCTTCATTTTCAAAGATTTTTGAAGTTCATATTTTTCTCCCACTGTGAATTGCAATATGGTGGTGTTTTTCGTCACACATGTGACGTGACGTACATTGCATGCAGTGGCATAACAGTGACGTCACATTTTTGTAATTGCCAGAGAAATATAATTTTACATAAATAACGTGTTTCGAATAATTTTTGTAATTTTTTTAAGTTTTCAAAGAAGTTCGCATCTCAGTCACAATGTGACATCACTGAGTGGTAGCATTTTGGTCACAGATGTGACGTGACCACAGTGACTTTAGGTGACGTCACAACGACGTCACTGTGATTATGTGGGTATGATATTGTGACTATGAGCTTGGTTAAGCATAAATGGGGGGAAACGGGGGGCTAATTCCCCTTAATTTACGTAAATGTGTTTTTCATGCAGAATTATCCAATTTGCTCCAAATTTGGTATACCGGTTTGTTCTGATATGTCGCTTCCCAGATTAGATTTGGAGGTTCATTGGTTAAATATAAAGGGGGTATGGGGGAGCTAAACCCCCATTAATTTAGCTAAATGGGGATTTTTGTCGATTTCTTTATTTTTCGAGGGACATTATTCTTTGAGACAGGAATATAGCATACAATTAGTGTGAATAGCCTGTAAACTTAAGCGTCATTCCATATAAGAATCACCCAGGCTGTGATTAAATGGTAAACAGATTCATGTGATTTTTTTTTTCTCAGTGAGATGACCATTAGAAAGAAAGAAATCCAGAATATTAATGCCGTGGGATCATTAGTTTTCATTTGGTGGGGGGGGGGGGGGTGTCAAAGGTCTGAGCGCCGCTTGAAAAATTCAAATTTTATGTTTTGCATAGTATTTTTCATAGTATGCATCGAAGTTATCCCACAAAACAAATTACATGGTTGTATTATGTAGGGCTGACTCTTTGCTATTCAAGAATAAAAATTATGGGATATGTGTAATGTGGTGAGTTAGGAGGCTTCAAAAATTGAATATTTTTCGAAATTTCAAGTTTTGACACATGTAGCTCTTTGCGTTGAAATCATCCCATCATTTTTAACTGCTGTATGCTTCCCTATGGTGAAATGAAACACAGAAAAGTAGGCCCCACCATGGGCAGACTTTAATGCATTCCTAAATTTTATGCCAAATTTACAAAAAAACATATTTTTGCCTATTTTAAGTGAGGTATACTAGACATGCATTAAAGTCAGAAGCCTCTACAATAATAATAGAAATGTAGAATAACTATTCACCTTTCAAAATCACCAAACAGAATCATTGGCACTAAAGCAGTTGTCATGGGTAGTGGAAATCGCATTGTAATATAATTGGGAAATACGTTTCCATGATCATAGCCTTCAATCATTGCCAAGAATAAAAATACTTACAATTATTTCTGAAATGCATATATTTTTTATTCTAACATGAATTTCCACATGTATAACAATAAATATTTTTAATATGTTTTTGTTACAGGCAGTGAAGATATTTTAATGAAGTGAAAAGAATGTAATCCAGATGATTATGAGCTACTTCAGTCTTGCTGCATACTGTCTGTTTGAAAGTAAGACTGTTTTTAAAAGTTATTTTAAACATGGATGAATATTCCTTATGCAAGTTATCAAACAAATGTGCTTGAGGGCCATATGCTGCTACTAAATCAAGTAGATTTCCAGTTTCTGAACTCACCAGGCTTAACGATTTGACATGGTAATGAAAAAAAAAATTACCTCCAGAAAATATTTCTGAAAAGGATCTCATTGAAAATCGAAGTAGAACTACCCTAGAGCTTGAGGATATGATTTGTGCAAATCGCAGATACAAATTTGGAACATTTTGGACACCACCTTGCTATTGCAAACATCCTAATCATAAAATCAAGGGTAAGAAAGGGCATGGATATCCATTTTTGAAATATGAAGCACTGTGCTCAGAATTTGGTTCGTCCGCAATTGGAGGAGTATTATGCAGGATGTTGGCAATAGCAAGGTAGTGCCCAAAATGTTCCAAATTCGTATCTGTGCTTTACACAAATCATATCCTCAAGTTCTAGGGTAGTTCCACTTCGGTTTTCTATTAGACCTTTTTCAGAACTATTTTCTGGAGGTACATTTGTTTTTATTTTTTTCCAGTACCATGTCAAATCGTTTGGCCTAATAAGTTCAGAAACTGGAAATAAACCACTTGATCTTGTAGCAGCGCACAAATACGTGCAAACCAAGGGCGGCGCCAGAGGGGGGACCGGGGGGGCATATGCCCCCCCGTCGGGCACACCTGGCCCCCACGTCGAGGTCAAATTTAATCGTCGTCGGGGAAATTTGTTTGACTTGAGTGTTGAGCCCTGCATCGGGTCGGTTAATCCGATTTTTACTGAACACGACCCGAGTCGTGTCGAGTTGGGTGCAGGTTAATTTTTTTTTTTAAAAAATCTTAGGTTAGTTTATAGAAAACGCGACACACGGAATAGCAGGGCGCTGATTTTTTTTGCTTCGGAAGTCGGATTGGCTGGTCTATAATTTTTTCTGTTTCTGGATGAGTTTTGATTCTTACGCGTCGGTTTTGTTTAAGTTGATTTTTCAAAAAAGTGCCCAGAATTATATCTCAAATTAGAGTCCTGCATCGATTCAGGTTGCCCGATTTTACTTACATCCGACCCTACCCACGGCTCGGATTGAGGATAACTTTTTTCGTTGTGGTTGGATTCGGTTTCGGATTCAGATGGGTTTGAGGTTGAGTTTTGATACTTACGAGCAGTCTTGCCAGGTGTGGAACGTCCCGAATTTACGTGGAACACCCCGAATTTTCCCAAATTACGTCAAATTTTTAAGAATTTAATTCAAATTAAAATTGTATTCCTTAATCTGATACGAGTAAATTTAAGAATTTAACCACATGTCGGTTAAAGGCTTTCGTCACAACGGCCGGATGTTACCGAAAACCTTATACATTTTGTCTAGAGCTCATTCATGTGCACTCCTGTTCTATGTTTATTCCATTGACCACAAACTTACGCGCCTATAAGAAATACGATTTCAAGAGAAGACAGGACGTTTAAATTCATCTGCTCACTTCGATCCTCTCATTAAAAAGCGTAGGGTAAGTATTTTTATAAATGAATGAGTAAATAAAAAGAGAGTTTTGTATAATTATTCAGGCAAACTTAGTATCAAACTAAAAATTCCTTCTTTGTTCATTAATTTCAATATATAGTGAGTAGGTCTCATTTTATGGATATTAATATCTATTTAATATATAGAAGAGAAATGGAAGGTATAAATAAGAAAATAATTATATACATACATAACTTCCTTGTAAACTGCGCGAAGATGTGTATATAGCAACTACTAAAATCTTGCATCGGGTCAGTTAACCCGATTCTACCCGAACGTGTTGGCCATTGGCTCTAAAATGTTGCTGCGAATCGGGTTGATTAGCGTTTCCATTTTCGGGTCTTCTCAGATTAGAGTTTTTGTTTCTTGGGAGTCGATTCGAGTACGCCAAAGAAACGACGCCAAAACGAGTACGCTCGTTTTTCCAAAGAAAAGCCCGCCCCACCAGTGGCCGAAAGGTTCTGTGCTTTCGAAGCTGGTATACGGGAGGTGCTGGGTTTGAACCCAATCGCGTCGGCCTAATCGTTCGGAGTTTTCGTGGTTTTCTTCGAACCTTGGATTAGAGATCTGCACGGGCCGGGCCCGGACCATGCATTTTTCTAAAGTCTCGGGCCGGGCAGGGCCTAGTCACTACTCTTTACGGGCCGGGCCGGGCCGGGCTCGGGCCTTACTTTTTTCCTGAAGTTTCGGGCCGGGCCTAACTTATTTTTTCTACACAGAGCCGGTACTGGTTTCATTCCTAATCTTAACGGCCTAAAATTTTCATTCTTAGTTTTGACCCAGCCCGTATGAAAATCATTGTCTCGGCGTGGCCTGGTCCGTTCAAATATTAGTAAAATTAAGCTTGGCACATTTTTTTTTCAAAAAATGCATGCATTTTTAAATCGCCATTATTCTACAATTAAATATTCAAATGCATTCTTTTTAAAGAATAGTAGATTTCTACGCTTATTAAAATATAGTTAAATTAAAATATAGTAAAACGTGTGAAAAAGAACCTGCCTATGACGGAATCCTGTTTTAAACTGAAAAACGTGTTGATCCATGCAAAATTAATATACTAAGACGTAAGAAAAGAATATATAATACATTTAGACTTGCTCAGAAGGAAACTTGTCTATAACGCATTTTTTTTTCTTTTCTATACAATTCCGCCATAGATTTTGCTGTATAGCATTTTTCAGGTTTTTAACACTTCAATACATGGAATATGGATTAACAAAATATTAATGATAACTGAAACATTTGCATACAAGAAATAGAGATTCATTAAAAAAATAAATACCATACCCTGCGGCACTTCTATAAAAATGAAGATTATATCAACATGAAAAGAAAAGTTAAGATAAATGTATTTGGCCTGAACTCGTACGAGACAAATTTTTAATCAAATCGACGTAAAAATCAATGTTTTGTATAAATTCACTCGGGCCTAGATTTTAACTTTTTTTCGGGCCGGGCCGGGCTCGGGCCGAACTTTTAGCTGTTATACCGGGCCGGGCCAATAATTTTTTTTCTTCGGGCCGGGCCGGGCTCGGGCCGAACTTTTAACGTTTTTACCGGGCCGGGCCGAGCCAATATTTTTTTTTGTACCTGCCGGGCCGGGTCGAATTTTTTTTTCTGTGAGTCGGGCAGGGCCCAGGCCTGGAAATGTCGACCCGTGCACACCTCTACCTTGGATTTCCATGCGTAAATACGGATTAGGTTCCCTTAGAAAGACCTCCCCCCCCACACACGGAGGGCACTCCCCCCCTCGGGCCTACATCTCTCGAGTAGGTAATCGGCCGTTAAAAATCAACCCAATACAAAGAAAAGTCCAGATTATTGTTTCAAATGATAAAAAAAATACTTGTATATGAATAAGTAAATGTATGCATTCATTTTTTGAAATATAAAATTGATTTTAGAGATGTGATTACAAACTATTTTCCAGAACTGTTTTACATTTAGGATTGATTTTTTTTTTTCCATTTCATGCTTAGGATCAAGTTGCAGGCTCGAAAAAAAATATTTTGTCGATTTCGGGTCGGGCATAACTCGAAGCATGCAGCGTTGTAATTAACAATTCGTGTTTAGGTTCGTCTTGTTTAGGTTTCGTAGGTTCGTATTTAGAAATTAAAAAAATCATGTAAAACAGAATATCGACTTACTTCATAATTTAAACTTGATTGTATTGTTAGACTGAACAATTTTAATTAATAACTTAGTTATACTTTGTAGAGTTCTGTATGGGCCGAAATTTCCATGTTCGGGCTCGGCCCGACTCGTAGAAAGAAAAAGTCGGCCCTGCCTGGTATAAAAGTTAAAACTTCCGCCCGGCCTGGTCCGTACAAAAAACAGTAATGGCTTGACCCGGTATAAAAATTAAAAGTTTGGTCCGAGCTCGGGACGGAAAAAAATTAAAATCTCGGCCCGAGTCCGACGGAATTTTACGTCGATTTTGTTAAAAGGAGTTCTGACCAAATTACTTATTTTAGCTCTTTTTTCATGTTTATAATTTTCATTTTTAAGACGGTTGCGATATACATTTTTTTAATGAATCTCTATTTGAATAATGTTTCACATAATGAATAATGTTTCAGCTATAATTAATATCGTTAATCAAAAAATTATGTATTGGAGACTTAAAAATCTGAAAAATGCTGTACAATAAAATCTTCTAAGACATCGCATGGGAAAGAAAAAAAAAATGCGTTATAAACAAGTTCCCTTCTTTGCAGATGTAAATGTATTATATTCTTTTCTCACGTATTATTATATTCATTTTGCATGGATCAATAAATTTTTCGATATAAGACAGGATTCCGTCATAGGCTAGTTCTTTTTCACACTTTTTACTGTATTTTAATATTATTGCCTAGCTACTATTCTTTAAAACGAACAAATTTTAATGTTTAATTGTAGAATAATGTCGATTTAAAAATATATACACTTTTTGCAAAAATTTTTGGTCTGGGCCAAATTTTACTGATTTTTGCACGGACCAGGCCATGCAGAGACAATGATTTCATACAGGCTGGATCGAGACGGGACTGAAAATATCGGCTTATGAAGACCTAAGAAGAATGAAACCTGCCTCATCTCGGTAAGAAAAAAAGAAGTTAGACCCGACCCGGCCCGAGTGCCATGAATGCAAATAGGCCCAAGCCCGACCCGTGCAGACCTCTAAACTTTGGCTGTTTCAAAATAAGCATGAATTTAAAGATTTTTTTAGCATCAACAAGACTTTGTTTTATGATTGAGCTGATATTGATGAACTTTTACATTCTAAGTTATTTTACAAGTTTTCCTTTAATTTACATTTTTCTCCAGAATTTTATATTTCAGTTTTAATCTCAGATTTAAATTCTGTATCTTATCAGAAGTTAGAGGACCATGCTGTCTGGTTTCGATCAATATACATTCTAAATAAATACGTGAGTTGAATTTGTTTCTTGAATTGCTTTTATTATTATTATTAAAACACGAAAATTCCTGTTTTGATTTGCCCATTTTCCCAAAAAATATAGAAAATTATTAAGCTAACGTAATAATTATCTGAAGTTGCATTTTCGTCAAATCACAGGGGTGTTCCCGTAACAGTACTGCATCTTACTTTTTTGTATCAGAAATTGATTTTTTACGTATTACTCTTTTGCTCCAAAACACGAAAAGTTCGCGAACAAGCTCGTTTTTTTTTGTTTTTTTTAATTCTTCAGTCAGAACATGAAATTTTCTTTAAATAATAGAAAAAATTGTTCCAAGCACAGACGCGTTCCGGCAATTTGCTGCCTGTACATTTTACGTTTGACGAAATGTTTTCTTGAGTGTGTACGCAATAATAATTGTGCTTTTTCTTAAACGGCTGAAAGGCAAAATAATGAAAAAAATAATAAAACGCGGTATTTGTAAAGCAAGCATTATTATCATAAAATTACTGTTAATTATTTAGAAAACTCTAGTTCGACTAATTAATTTCACACCATTCCTTTATGGATAAAGTATAATTCACTTACATTCAATACGATGAAAGGAAGCTATTTAATACAGCAACCTGTTAAGATAGAACGACAAAGAATTGGAAGAACTTTCCAATTTAGACAATCTTAGCCTGTTTTAGCCGATATTACGAAATTTTTCAGTTTAATGCATTATTCCATTACACTGGTTCCGTTTTAACAGGTTTTATTGTAGTGCTTAAAATGTCTAGATTTTCAAGCGTCTGTCCGGCTTTTTTTCTCTCTCTGACCTGACAACACTACTTACGAGCCAAACTGGAATTAGCTTAATTTTACAAAAAGAATGTCTAAGTTATTTTTTGACATGAAAAATTACATATTTAAATTTGGATGAGTCGCTTTACGTGTTTATTTTCTATTAATATTGCACACTATTTTTTCATAACTGTATTAAATTATAGATCTTTTTTGTGTCGAGTCGTGTTTGGGTTGAAGTGTTTCGGTTTAGGGTCAATAGAAAAATTGTTGTCTTTAGTCCAGGCAATAGGGAATTTTACCTAGCAAAATTAGTGGTAGTTCTAGAAATCGGCTTACTTTATGTTTTTTGGGTCGCTGAATCCGAATTTGTAACTTCCCACCAAAATTTCCCCCGACACCCCCACCCCCCAAATTTTGGTAAAAAGCCGCCCCCCCCCCCAAAAAAAGGTTTTAATTAAAAAAATCAATTTTTTTATTGTTTTAGGGGAAAAGTATCTAGAAATTCAGAAAGTAGACAAAATTTGCAACAAATTAGATATATGACATTATGACTTAGGATGAAGGGGAAGGGGGGGATCTGCCTCGGAACAAGCGCGCGGTGCTGCGTGGACTAAGTTGCGCAATTCCACTTAACCACTCACACGTTTACATTCGCCCTCCCTCCCCTCCGAACTTTCCTTATAAGGTTTACTTTAAGTTTTTTGGGTCGCTGAATCCGAATTTTTAACTTCCCCCCAAAATTTTTCCCCCCGAAAACCCCCCAAATAGTTGTTTTTAACTTAAATTTCTTATTGTTTTAGGGGGAAAGCATTACAAAATTCAAAAACTGGACAAAATTTGCAACAAATAGGATATATGACATTATGACGTAGGATAAACGGGGAGAGAGTGGGCTGCCTAGGAACATTCCCCGCGCGCTTTTCTCAAAAACCAAATTTTTTCAAAAAATCAATTTTTTGGGGGGTTGCCGGGTGAAATTTTGGTGGGAAGTTACAAATTCGTATTCAGCGACCCAAACAACATAAAGTTAGTCGAAATCCAGAACTAGTATTAACTTTTTCAGGTAAAATCCCCTATTGCCTGGACTTCATAACTTTGTGCACGTAGTGCCGCAGTGCATGTTCAAAGGCAGCCTCCCCCTCCCCGTTCATCCTACGTCATAATGTCATACATCCTATTTGTTGCAAATTTTGTCTAGTTTCTGAATTTCGTAATGCTTTTCCCCTAAAACAATAAGAAGTTTAAGTTAAAAACAACTATTTGGGGGGGGGGGATTTTGGGGGGAAGTTAAAAATTCGGATTCAGCGACCCAAAAAACTTAAATTAAACCTTATAGAGAAAGTTCGGAGGGGAGATGGGGAGGCGAATGTAAACGTGTGAGTAGTTAAGTGGAATTGCGCAACTTAGTTCACGCAGCACCGCGCACATGTTCCGAGGCAGATCCCCCCCTCCCCCTTCATCCTAAGTCATAATGTCATATATCTAATTTGTTGCAAATTTTGTCTACCTTCTGAATTTCTAGATACTTTTTCCCTAAAAGGTCCCCTCGGAGGGGAGATGGGAGGGCGAATGTAAACGTCTGAGTGGTTTTTTTTAATAAAAACCTTTTTGGGGGGCTGTTTACCAAAATTTGGGGGGGTTGCCGAGGGAAATTTTGGTGGGAAGTAGAATTTCGGATTCAGCGACCCAAAAAATATATAGTAAGCCTTTTTCCAGAACTACCATGAATTTTGCTAGGTAGAGCCCCTATACGGTCTCTATTGCCTGGACTACTTGTTCAGGTCGGGTTTTGCGTCAACGGAAATTTTTCGTTAGGTTTCGGATTGACTTTAAGTTGAACGTTTGTGTCGGGTATAACACAACTCGCGCAGGAATCTATTTCAGATGAAAAACTACGTATTTGAATATGAATGACTCCTTGCATGTTTATTTTTCCACATAAAAGATAACATTAATATTGGAGATATGTTTACAGACAATATTTTTTTTTAATAATTACATTATATTGTGGATCAATTTTCTCAGATTCCGGGTTTCAGGTTGGGGTTGGAATTAATTATTTCGGGTTCGATCGGGTTGCGGGTAGACAGAATAATTTTGGTTGGGTTCTATTTGGGTTGCAGCTTTGTTTTAAATAAAATTTGCAGCGTTTCAAATTTTATTTATTACCCGGGAAGGACCCTAGTTAGGTGTAACGTTTAACTGCTAGTTTTCACGATGACACTTTCAGTAACAAATTTAAATAATTTTATTTTAAAATAATTTTTGGTCACTTTATGCGTTTTTGATAGGGATTTGTCAACTGATTTTTTTCAGTTACCTCCGAGCCTCCGACATTAAAATATACGGTCAACCTGGCCGGAACACGAACCGTGTTTCGAAAAAATTTGGTTACCTTACCTGATACGCGACTCTTTGGTTCGACTCATAACTGGAGAACTGCTCCATACTTTGTCTTTTACACACTGCTGTGTATATGCCATATAGAGTCCTGCGCAGGTCGGGTTCTACCCGACCTGAACCCGCAAATTCCATTTTAAGTCAACCCGCAACCCGACCCGAACCCGCAAAAATAATTTTCGTCAACCCGCAACCCGACCCGAACCCGCAAAAATAATTTCAGGCAACCCGCAACCCGACCCGAACCCGCAATGTAAGGAAAGCAAATCATGTTTTAATACCATTATGAAAAATAATCTACAATTGTATCTCTAATAGAGGTCTGTACCGGTCCGGCCCGCGAGCCACGGCGGCGCGGCAGAATTTCAAACTGGCCAGGCCGCTTTATTAGGACAGTTTTTTCAAGAGGCCGAGCTGATAAACAAAATAAATGGACCGGGCCGGCAAAAAAGTTGAACGGCCCTGCCAGGCCGGGTCGATAACTACAATTAAGTGGGTCTACCGGCCCGATATAGATATTTAGACGAAGCCGATAAAATAATAAACGGGCCGTGCTGGGATAGGGCCAAACTTTCAAGTTTTACACAGGACGCTGCGGGGCGGGGCGTGCCGTTCCCGGGCTGGAAATTCCGGCCCGTGCAGACCTCTATTTCTCTAATACGATTTTTATGTTTTACATAGAAGAATGAACAAATCTATGTTCTTTAATATTAAACTATAGTAAAACCTCTGATCCGACATGATGCAAGACTCTAAATGGTATAAAACTAAAATCTAATCTTTAAATATGCTTTAAAATTACTTGCGGTTTCAAAAGTTGCACTTATAACGATGCACCTTATTTTACACAAGTGACCATTTGCCTTTAGTTTATCAGCAGTTATTATTTTGAAAATTTTCCCGTCTAACATGCTGCACCGCGTATGACCGCAATTGAATTATTCACTTGATACATTAGACAGGAAGGACCATTTAGCGTTTTGCAGCTTTAAAATACGGTAAAATTATAATGCAATTTGTTATTTCGAAGACTCGGGAAAGGATGACTAAAGACAAAACAGACAGCCACACATTTTGCTTTACTGAAACTTTCATCTGTGGTTTATATAGGCTTTTAACGGGAAAAAATATTTTCCACATTCTCTTAAAAAAGCGGGTCAACCCGAACCCGACCCGCAAGAGTAAAAAAGTCAACCCGAAACCGACCCGAACCCGAAACAATAAAAGCCAACCCGACCCGAACTCGAACCGCACCAAAAAAATTTAATGTCAACCCGACCCGACCCGCAACAGGAAAATATAGCGCCAACCCGAGCCGACCCGAACCGCGGGTCGGGTCGGGTTCGGGTAAAAGCGGGTAACCCGACCCGATGCAGGACTCTAATGCCATATATGTGCACGTAAAATCTGTAATATTGAATGACCGCGTATTGGGAGGTTGCTGTATGGAAGAAGGAGTACGAAGCAGAGTTTTTCCTTTTGGGTAATGCTCAAAAGTGTGGAAACTCTTTCTGTTGTGGATTCGACCGCTCATAAAGATTAGGTGACTGAGGTGTTTCAAAAATAACCTTAAAAGCTTTTTTTTCAATTTATTTATCTACAATATTCTTTGACAAGCTTCGAAATTTATGTTTCCAGTAAAAATCGTTTGGCCCTCTGCAATTTATCTCTAATTTAAATAGCAGTGTGAGTGTTAGAGATCTGTGCGTTTCGGGATATGCCAAATCCGGATGCGAAAATTTTATGTTTTTCACATGATTGATCAACATATTCCATCTGTTATTTAAAAAATTGGTAAAAAGAAACAAAGAAATGTTTTATTGCTCATTTGCTCCAAAAAAATTCTGAAGTATAAATACAGTCCCAGTCCCGGTCCGGCCCGAATCTACAAAAAAAATGCAAGACCTAGACGTGTCCCGGGGATAATGAAGTTCAGACCTGCACCAACTTTTCAAAAGCTAAAATTTACCCCGAGCCCGTACCGAGTTTTCAGATAAAATTAAGTCAAGCCCGAGTTTAATGAAAGAAACTTTTACCGAGTTCGGAACAGGCCAGGGCTCGTGGAAACCTCTAATATATATTTTGAATTCGGCCCCCCTGTCGGGGATACTGTGCCCCCCCGTCGGGCAAGTTCTGGCGCAGCCCCTGGTGCAAACACGACACAAAAAATCACATACGATCGTTTCGAGGATTCCGGGATTCCCAGGAAGGAAAAAAAAAGAGAATTAAAATGGGTTCGAAGGTTATAGCCCCAAGTACTGGCTTATGGAATGATTGAAAAGGTGAAAACAAGAGTTTATATATCCTAAAGAAATGACACAATGAACCAGAAGTAACTGAAAAAAAAGGAGTCACTGCGCAGGATCCCTCCATACGGGGGACAGTGTTGCCAGATGGGCTACTTTTTTAAAATTGAAATTCTTGATTGGCACCACTTTCTTGAAATGGTAAAATGCGCCTTATTTAATGACATATTGACATATTAATTAAGGCGAAAACAAGGTAATTTTACTGTTTCAAAAAAGTGTCAATCAAGAAATCTTAATTAAAAAAAAGTAGCCCACTGGCAACACTGACGTGGGATCCGGGAATCCTCGAAACGATGGTATGGAATTTTATGTGTCGTGCTTGTACGTATTTGTGCGTTAAATCGTTGTTAAAGATTTTAACTTTTGTATTAAAATTCGCACAAAGTGTTTGATTTATGCTTATATCATCATCTAGTTTACATGCTTCTTTTCGCTTCATTAAAGCATCTTCACTGCCTGTAACAAAAACATATTAAAAATATTTATTGTTATACATGTGGAAATTCATGTTAGAATAAAAAATATATGCATTTCAGAAATAACTGTAAGCGTTTTTATTCTTGGCAATGATTGAAGACTATGGTCGTGGTAGCGTATTTCCTAATTATATTACAATGCAATTTCCATTACCCAATGAAAAATTGCTTTAGTGCCCATGATTCTGCTTCGTGATTTTGAAAGGTGAATAGTTATTCTACATTTCTATTATTATTGTAGAAGCTTCTGACTTTAATGCATGTCTAATATACCTCACTTAAAATAGGTAAAAATATATTTTTTTGGAAATTTGGCATAAAATTTAGGAATGCATTAAAGTCTGCCCATGGTGGGGCCTATTTTTCGGTGTTTCATTTCATCATAGGGAAGCATTCAGCAGTTAAAAATGATGGGATGATTTCAATTCAAAGAGCTACATGTGTCAAAACTATAGTGAAATTTCGAAAAATATTCAATTTTAGAAGCCTCCTAGCTCACCACATTACACATATCCCATTATTTTTATTCTTGAATAGCAAAGGGCCAACCTTACATAATACAACCATGCAATTTGTTTTGTGGGATAACTTCAATGCATATTATGAGAAGTACTATGCAAAACATAAAAATTCAATTTTTCAAGCGGCGCTCTGACCTTTGACCCCCCCCACCAAATGAAAACCAATGGTCCCACGGCATTAATATTCTGGATTTCTTTCTTTCTAATGGTCATCTCTCTGAGAAAAAAAAATCACATGAATCGGTTTACCATTTAATCACAGACCCCCGATTCTGGGTGATTCTTATATGGAATGACTCTTAATGCCATCAGTTTAACTTGCCACTTTTCTTTTTATTTCTTCCTTGTTCATTTGGCAAACTGCATTCTAATGATCAAAAGTCAATGAAACAGTGTTTTTTTGGAGGGGGGGGGGGGTTCCACTACACTGATTCTAATAGAAAACAAAATTTATTTCGATATTTATTTTAAAATTTATTGAATTATTTAAAGATATGTATGACATAATGTTTTGGCTTGTACAATGTAGGATACAAAATAAAAAGTAATGGTATATGTGTTTCTGATATGAGGGATTGGGTTGAACACAAATGATGCACAATTGAATTTTTTATTTCAAAATGTTACAATCTTGAAGTTACTACTGAACACAGTAGGATACTACACACACGTAGAGGGGTGCGGCCGAAAGATCTCATACCTCCTCCATTCTTCCTCCTTTGCAGGTAGTCATTCGCTGAAAGATTCGATGAGTCATTATACCACCAAGAAGAATTCGAGATGCGATCACTTTAAAGTCACCTTTCTTGAGAATTTGGAATGCTACCAGTTCCTTGTAGGAGGACTTGCCACAACAACCCTCCAGTTAATTGTCAGAGCGTCGCAACGGAACCCCCCCCCCCGGACGTAATCCATCTGGCTGCTGCTTTAGTGGTTCGTACTTATGTTTCTTATTGAGGTGGTCGGTTTGCAGAGGGAATTGATCATTTATAACTTGTATATCCCAGACATGTACTCGATCTGTGGTGTATAAAACAAGGTCAGGCTTATAAAGTTCATTGTTGATTGTAAAATGTTTTTCACAAGGAACGGTGATACCTCTATTTTGAGTTATTCGCTGTATGTACTTTACTAGATTATCATGCCCCTTAATACGACCCAGATGTGTAGCATAACATAGTTGAATCGTATGGTTTACAGTCTCTGTTAGACCGCAGCCTCTCCTACAGCTCTTGTCCTTAAGCCTGCACCGCGAACACCGTCTCTTGCTATACAGCACACCATACCTGAGGTGGACACTCTTGATAAAATCTTTACCGCTAAGAAAGTTCAATCCGTCGTCCAGCCAGCGATGAGATGCTGGCCATTTACTGGCTTCTTTGAGACCCTGACCATCCACGCTGCGCTAGAGTAGCTTTCGGTAGTATCGATTAATTTGATCTGAGGTGTTAAATTTACAGTCATCAATCTTCAGCAAGTTTTCATGAGGTTTGTTATATTTTGATCTGTTATTTGCTATCAGTGGAATCAGGTAACATAGAGATGGTATTCCCATGCCCCCATCAGCCACCCTCGCATGGAAGGCAGCCTTTGGGAAGTCATGGGGGAGATGGAGAATTTTTCTAACTGACTTTCTAACGGATATGTCTATTTTCTGTAAATAACTGGCATAGAATCTGGCAAAGATATAACTGTGAAGAATGACGGAAGCAAGAAGTTTTTCAGCATGGATAGTTTGTTGTGGTTTGGCTTTGGACTTGATTAAAATGTCTATTTTATTTTTCAGTATGGATGGATCAATTTTACACAGGCCACTGGGAGTGAATTCAGCTCCAAGATACGTGAACTGCTTGTCTACTGTAATCTTAACAAAATTAACATTATTACATGAGATGGTGGAACGACTGTCAAATATCATTTTTTTTCTTCTTTTTATCTTTAATCCATGAGAACGTGAAAGCCTTGCTGAGATTAATTTTAAGTCCAACTTTGTCGACGCCTATATCAAAAATGTTAATAAGGATTTGTAATTCTTCTATGGAATTTGCCATGACTACAAGGTCATCAGCATAGGCCAGATGGTTTATTAATGCACCTTCAAAGCTGAAACCAATATCTGCTGGGAGCGTGTTGATAATAAGATTGAATAGCAGTAAAAACAGTGTAGGTGACAGAGGGTCGCCTTGGCAAACACCCTTCACAGGATGGAACATTTTGCTATTTTCGTTTTGAAAAGCAAGATAGGTCTTTGAATTGTAGTAAATAAACTTCAAGTAGGCTTTTACACCAGTGGGCATTTCTAATTTATCAATTACTTTGAAGATAGATTCATGCGAAACGCTATCGAATGCTTTTTGAAGGTTCAGGACCGCTGTTGCAATGGGCTTTAATTCTGTTTGTACTGACCGGGGTATCGCCTGCAAGAGGTCAATACCTTTTGCCACGCCATCAAGTTTCTGGAATCAGAAGAGATGTCTGCTGTAAGAGACAGTGCTATTGATTCTTTTAGTAATGAGTTTATGGAACTTCCGAGTGAGGTTTGATGCGATAGAGTTAGGTCGGAGGTTTGCAGGCTCACTGGTGTCTGACTTTTTAGGTATAAAGATAGTGAAACTATTTAATAGGACGTCTGGCATCCAGTGGAGGATCAAGAACAGACTGAACATTTTTGTTTTAACTCTGTTAGGAATCTTCAGAGTATCGTACACCGACAGGCCATCTAGACCTGCCGATGACTTCCCTTTCGGATTACAAGCTGCAACCTCATCTGGATAGATTAAAAGGTCTGGGTTGAATTCTACTGGAGTATCTTCAAGATTTAGATTTGCTGGGTCTGGTTCATTTATTGATGTATGGGTTAACAGATGCTTCCAATATTCAAATACTATTTCAGGGGTTAATTCTTGACTGATGCTATTGTTATTGTAGAGACAGGATGGAACATTTTGCTATTTTCGTTTTGAAAAGCAAGATAGGTCTTTGAATTGTAGTAAATAAACTTCAAGTAGGCTTTTACACCAGTGGGCATTTCTAATTTATCAATTACTTTGAAGATAGATTCATGCGAAACGCTATCGAATGCTTTTTGAAGGTTCAGGACCGCTGTTGCAATGGGCTTTAATTCTGTTTGTACTGACCGGAGTATCGCCTGCAAGAGGTCAATACCTTTTGCCACGCCATCAAGTTTCTGGAATCAGAAGAGATGTCTGCTGTAAGAGACAGTGCTATTGATTCTTTTAGTAATGAGTTTATGGAACTTCCGAGTGAGGTTTGATGCGATAGAGTTAGGTCGGAGGTTTGCAGGCTCACTGGTGTCTGACTTTTTAGGTATAAAGATAGTGAAACTATTTAATAGGACGTCTGACATCCAGTGGAGGATCAAGAACAGACTGAACATTTTTGCTTTAACTCTGTTAGGAATCTTCAGAGTATCGTACACCGACAGGCCATCTAGACCTGCCGATGACTTCCCTTTCGGATTACAAGCTGCAACCTCATCTGGATAGATTAAAAGATCTGGGTTGAATTCTACTGGAGTATCTTCAAGATTTAGATTTGCTGGGTCTGGTTCATTTATTGATGTATGGGTTAACAGATGCTTCCAATATTCAAATACTATTTCAGGGGTTAATTCTTGACTGATGCTATTGTTATTGTAGAGACAGGATGGAACATTTTGCTATTTTCGTTTTGAAAAGCAAGATAGGTCTTTGAATTGTAGTAAATAAACTTCAAGTAGGCTTTTACACCAGTGGGCATTTCTAATTTATCAATTACTTTGAAGATAGATTCATGCGAAACGCTATCGAATGCTTTTTGAAGGTTCAGGACCGCTGTTGCAATGGGCTTTAATTCTGTTTGTACTGACCGGAGTATCGCCTGCAAGAGGTCAATACCTTTTGCCACGCCATCAAGTTTCTGGAATCAGAAGAGATGTCTGCTGTAAGAGACAGTGCTATTGATTCTTTTAGTAATGAGTTTATGGAACTTCCGAGTGAGGTTTGATGCGATAGAGTTAGGTCGGAGGTTTGCAGGCTCACTGGTGTCTGACTTTTTAGGTATAAAGATAGTGAAACTATTTAATAGGACGTCTGGCATCCAGTGGAGGATCAAGAACAGACTGAACATTTTTGCTTTAACTCTGTTAGGAATCTTCAGAGTATCGTACACCGACAGGCCATCTAGACCTGCCGATGACTTCCCTTTTGGATTACAAGCTGCAACCTCATCTGGATAGATTAAAAGGTCTGGGTTGAATTCTACTGGAGTATCTTCAAGATTTAGATTTGCTGGGTCTGGTTCATTTATTGATGTATGGGTTAACAGATGCTTCCAATATTCAAATACTATTTCAGGGGTTAATTCTTGACTGATGCTATTGTTATTGTAGAGACTATCGAAAGCTTTCTTCCTATTCTTGCCATATAACCTTTGAAATTTTGTGTACAGAATTCTTTTAAGTTTACGGTTAGAAAGTTTCTTCTTTGACAGTGTGCATTTTCCTGTCTTCTTTTTCTGCTCTGGCTCTTTAATAAGAGTGAGGATGTAGGCTGTCAATAGATTTTTACATTTTTCTACATCACTGATGTTCAGGAAGGTCTGATCCAGCAGATTTTTCTCATCTTCTGTTAGCACACCTCGATGGTGCCTATCAGAATTCATATCATAAATATATGTTTCTGGGCTGACGTATAGGATGGTACTTTCATCAAGATGGTAATTCTGAGTGTCAACAGCTGGAGGTATGTCTTCATCAGGTTGAGCCGGAAGATCTTGAATGCTCGTAGAATCAATGGAACTGTGATGGGAACTATCTGGGTCTTCTTCAGCCGCCGAGACAAGACTGTTGAAGATATCCAGGACCAGCTTCTTGTAAACAGCTGGCCTCCTTTACCTTTTATCGCCTCAATGGACCGGCCAAGGATTTTCTTCTTCAGTTCCTGATTCATATTCTCAATGTTGCCCAGGCGGAGCAAAATCTCCGCTCCTTTGCTATGCTGTTGACCTCAGCCTGCGTCCAACGTCTCTTCACTTCGGTTTTTCCTTTTAATTCGTCTAAGACCTTTTCATGATATTCTATTGGGTGTGCTGCTCTTGTGTCCACACCCAGGCACTTTTTGCTTCCAAAACTCCTCTCGCAGTAATGGCAATCGAAACTGCCAGCAGGGGAGGGTCCCTGCGACCCCTCGGCGGCCATAACTACCGTACTCCTGCCAGGGACAGGTGCACTTTTTCTTTTTTCTTTTTCACAGCAATGATAGTTATATCGTCGAGAGGGGTGGTAACCCCTTCGAGGATTTGGATGCCAGCAGGAACTTCCGTGTACTCCATGCCCTCCAATCACCCGAAGGAAATTGGCCGCACATATGTAGGCAGCAGAGGCCCTGGCAGCCGGAAGTCCACGGAACAACTGTAACATGCCTCCTTGCAGGTGTTTGAAAAGTTTGGCAAAGTCCAAGGCCCACTCTCGAACACAGGAGTGCATCCCCGTGACTGAGAGAAACAAAGTCCCCACAGAACACGGGAATGCACCCCTGGGCAAAAAAATCGACCCTGAAACGAAGCCGCCCTAGAGAAACCCGTTACTTAATAAGGAAGCTCGCTCAGGGTCACGCCCCTCCCGAGCGACGAATCCCTCGGAGGTTCGGTCACAAACACGAGCTTCAACAGCAATCTTGACTTTCTACTTGAAGTAGTATAGGAGGTATGCAGCTGAAGGGTATCAGCCCACATCCTCCTTCTCCATCCCGAAGGACGTAGTCATGTGCTGATGGTATCCGTGTGTAACAATCCCGCCAATGAGAGTTCGTGTGGAGATTATTTTGAAATCACTTCTTTTCAGGATGTTGAAAGCTGTCAGTTCTTTGTAGGAGGACTCCTCCACAACACCCCTCCAATTTAGTGTCAGGTGTCGCAACGGAATCCCCCTGGACAAAGTCTATCAAGATGTTGGGAGAGAGACTTCTATTTTCTTTCTTTTGTTAATGTGCTTTTTTTTGAGCGGGAATTGGTCGTTTACTATTTGGATATCTAAGGCATGGACCCTGTCAGTAGTATACAGTACTAGGTCGGGCTTCAACCTTGAAGTGAGGCTCCTGATGTACTGTAATTCCACGATCGGGCGCAACTTTCCTAGCATACTTGACAATAGCAGCATGCCCTTTTATTCTGGTGAAGTGGGATGAGAAGCAACCCTGAAGAATATGATTCAAAGTTTCTATTTGCCCGCACCCATGCCGTCAGGACTTGTTCTTACGTTCACGTCCTCGGGTACAACTACTCCTATTGTAGAGGACTCCGTACCAAACATGGATACATTTGATGAAATCTTTGCTGCTCAAGAACGACGACCCATCATCAATCCACCGGTGAGCACTCGGGCATTTGTGCGCTTCTGTGAGGCCTTTCCACAGACGTTTTGTAGAGTTTGTTCTTGAAGTACCTGGATATTTGATTTGTGTTAGTGAAAGTTCTATTTTCTATTTTCAGGAGGTTTGGGTGAGGCTTATTATATGAGAGTCTGTTGTTTGCTATAATAGGTATGAGGTTACGGAGAGCTGGCACTCCCATGCCCCCGTCAGCCACCTTCGCATGGAAGGCAGCCTTCGGAAGGTCGTGGGGTAGGTGGAGAATACGATGAACTGTTTTTCTAATAATTATGTCGATCTTGTTTAAATATTTTGCATACAACTTTGAAAAGATATAACAATGGTAAAATGATGGTAATAAAAAGTCCTTGAACATAAATAATTTTTGCTGTGGTTTGGAGGGTGACTTTAACAGAGTGTTTATTTTTTCTTGGAGCGTTGTAGGGTCTGTCTTTACAAGGCTGCTCGGGGTGAACTTCGCAACTAGATAGGTAAACTCGGAATCCGCTGCAATGATCTTGAATAGCTGGTTATTACAAGTTAAAATGGACCTATTATCGTATATTATTTTCTACTTTCCTTTATTTTTAGTCCAGAAAAAAGTGAACGATTTTTCAACGTTGATTTTGAGTCCCACTTTTTCCAAGTCGATCTCAAGTATGTTCATAAGATGTTGAAGATGTTCTATTGAATCGGCCATTAAGACAAGATCGTCTGCGTACGCCATATGATTGATCAGGGCATTGTCGAAAGAGAAACCAATATCTGTCGGAAGTAGTTCAAGGATCATATTGAATACTATTAAGAATAGAGCGGGTGAGAGGGGGTCGCCTTGGCGAACCCCCCTGAACTGGGTGAAAAAGATCACTATTGTCACCTTTTGAAAATTAAGGATTTATTCGAATAGAGGTAAATAAACTTGAGATATGTTTTGAGACTTTGAGGGATATTGAGCTGGTCTATTATTTCAAAGATTACTGTGTGGTGCTATGGAGTCGAAAGCTTTTTGCAGGTCCAGAATGGCTGTTGCAATAGGCTTGAAATCGGATTGTACAGTTCGTAGAATGGCTTGTAGCTTATCAATCCCGCGGGCAACGCGGTCCAGTTTCTGAAAACCAAATTGCTACGGGGTGAGTTTAATTTTGTCACAGATTCTGTTACATATTATTTTATGAAACTGCCTGGTTAAGTTACGTGATATTTAAATAGGTCTAAGACTGGATGGATCAGATGTATTGTTCTTCTTTGGGATGAAAATAGTATAAGGGGCATTTTCACAATCTTTTGACTTTCGGGAATAAAAATCTGTTGAAATGAAACTTGCTAAAATAACATTTTAATCTGATATATGAATGCCTTAATGATTCAAAAGAAAGAAAAAATGGTCAGTAGCGAAAAATTTTTTATTTAACTGAGGTTTAAGTTAAACTTGCGAGTTTAATTTTCCTTACCATTTTACCACTATAACTTTCTATTTTCGTCTAAATTTTTACTTATAATGAATTTGCATAGTACCCACAGGACATTCAAATAAGAAATAATAACAATGTACTAGTTTTAGTACAAAATTTTGGTATAACATTGTCTTAAAGGGGTGTTAAAGAAGGGATGATAAGGTTAAAAAAAGGGGACGGTATAGGAAAAAAGGGACGAAATGGGGGAAAAATGGGACGGTGAGGATGTAACGGTAAGGAAAATTACCACCTATTTTAGGCAAATCATGTTAAGACTAAGTGGTAGCCACAATGTTCATTGATTTTTAGAAACAGTTATTTACATTGGATTAAATTAAAAAAAATAATAATAATTTACCTCGTAAAAGGTAGGAATAAACCTTGGGGACGGTAAGACTACCAATAAAGCCACGATGCTTGAAATTGATATTTAAATGCTGATTTAAATTCTGCAGTCAATTTCCTGTCAAAGAATTTTAGACATTATTTCTCTAGCATACTTCTGCATGAGAAAAAACTTGAAAAAAATTCTGTGGCTGCGTCTGAAGTGATTTTCTGTATAATTTTAGAAGAGGAACGGTAAGGAATCTAAAACCCAGGGACAGAGTTAAAAAAATAATTACAACCCTAAAAATGTCTGCAGGTTAATTTTTTGATACATATTTATATAAAACAATAGTTCCAGTTTCGGGAAAAAATTACATCGAATTATTTTTATTGAAGCAATTTTACACACACAGCTCCAAACTTAAAAATCAGCATCAGGGGCACGGAACGGTATAGGAGTTTTCCTGGTATTTGGACCCCCCAACATCGTTCAAATCTTATTTATCTCGTTAATAATGTTACGCAATCATGCAATGGGATACTCCCCAGTATATGAAATAAAAAAAACACAAGAACAAGTACTAAAATAAAAATTATTATTCAGGGACATAAAAGTCAAAATATTGTGAGAATGCCCCATAACTGTTTAAAAGAATTTCAGGAATCCAATGAAGTAGCAAGAAAAGCGAAAACAATTTGGATTTTTTTTCTGTCATCGATATGTAACGTATATGCCATTGATATGTAACGATGTAAACTGTGAGGCCATCTAGGCCAGCAGCCGACTTTCCTTTGGTGTTATTTTTCCTAACATCGTCAGGGTAGACCAGGACTTCCGGATCGAATACGATCGGAATATCTTCAAACTTTAATTTACTTGGATCAGATTCATTGATAGAGGTATGGCATTAACATATGTTTCCAGAATTGAAAGACTGAGTTAGAGTGGAGGTCGTTAGATAGGCTATTGTTACTGTATAAACCATCAAATGCCTTTTTCCGATTTTTCTTGTAAATTTTCTGGAATTTATTATACTTCATTCTTTTAAGTTTTCTGTTTGATAGTTTCTTCTCGACTGGCTTCCTTATCGGTCCTTTCTTCTTCACTGCAGCAGGCTTGATAAGAGTAAGAACAAAATTGTAACAAGATTCTTACATTTTTCCGGTTCTGTGAGGTTATAAAATGCTGCATCTAATAGATTTGTCTCTTCGTGAGATGGAGACCCAAGTATTCACCGATCTGAGTTTAGAATGTGAAGACATATTTCTGGGCTAAAATATACTTCAGTGTCTTAACAGAGTCATAGTTACTCCCGCCAAGTAACTTCGGATTACTTGGACCCAAATAAAACAAGTTTATATCAGTCCTGGGTGTACTGTGTTGCACGTTAGGGCTGTTACCTATACAGTATTGGTGGATCATATTAATACTCTCTACACAGTATATGTAGGGCCGATTTAAAAACACTTTTATTGTTTTAGGCCGAAGTAGCATCTCCGAGTCCCAGTAAAGTCTTTTACCGTAAAATTTATCTTAGATACGTTCAGGATAGTAATTATAGATTTTTTGTTAATATGCAGAATCCTCGTTTGGTAAATATGGAGAATATTACAAAGAAAATTATTTTTTGTATTTCAGTACAACTTTCTTAGGTATGAAAACTAATTTTTTTAACACTCCGTTGTGCGCGCTATAGCTGAAATATACATTACGTAATTTAAATGCGTGTGTTAGTTTAATGTGTTTTTAAATATTTTTTTGTTTTTGGAACCAGTTTGCATGTCCCCTACACATGAAATTGCCTCTCTTTTTTTATTTTTTAAATATATAAATACAATGAGTATTTTGTAATACAATATATATAAGTACTGTTGTAAAATGGAATGTTAATACATATTATGCGATATTTATACACAACTTATATGAGTATTTATTATATTAAAAGCAATTAATCTACATTTAAAAAATTAACAATGAAAGCAAAAATGAATGACACATCAATCAGCCTTTGATGTCTCAATTGAACATGCGGCGTGCTAGATTTACTGTATGCTCTAGACAAAAATATTCGCCGCATTTTGAACATTAATACTTATTATATTGTACACTAAGTATATTGCATATATCTTGCGTCATCTTCCATGCATATTTTGTCTTCAGCGTCTCTGCCATCCCTTTCACTGCAGTTACCAAAGAAAATTTTCTACCCAATCTTCAACCTCGTCACTTTCTTCGAAATTTTCTGGATTAATATATTCGCTATATTCTGGATTAATATATCAATTTTATCGCTAAATAAAACTATAGGGGTAGTTTTATCCCCTTAATTCTCTCTCCCGTCAATAACACGTGCTGAGGTGCCGTTCGTTATTTCTCGAGCCCGTGTTATTTCGGGGCTGAAGATTTAATTTCTAGGAAAATCTTCTGAAACCAGAAAAAATTAACTGGCATTTCCGCGTGAAGTATTTTAATAATACCATTCGGGTTTGGTTATTGGCGCTGATTATGATGTTGGACTTTGTATTGCCTGTTTCGAAATATCTCACACTCAAAAAATTATTAATAATCGCAATTTAATGGATACATATTATTTCAAATATTATTTATAAAATTTTGTGTGATGATTAAATAAAGCTCAAAGATATGAAAAATAAAGGTCTTATTCGCATTATTTTGTATGGTGTAAAACAAACATTAAGACACAGAATTCTCGTATGATGACTTTTCTACAAATGTGAATTTGTTCTATAACATCTTTTTTTTCGCCTTAAAAAAACTAATTGCATGTTTTATTTAGAAACCTTATAATTATTCAATTTCTGTAGTAAAAATTTAGGTACTTTTTAATGGTTTTTCCAAATATTAAGTGATCCTTAAGGGGTTAAGATAGTTCTGGTTATTTAAATCGAAGAACTTTTTCTATTCACTCGTAAAAACGTTATCTATCCAAATTGTACGAAATTAGACTAGGTATTAAAGCAGACGTTATGGGACGTGTTATATCTCACAAATACGTACCTATAAATGTACCTGAAACCGGTTATCACCAAAAATACGATACAAAATTCTAGAAAAGAAAATGATCAGAAGGGCAGCTTTATAGAGTATTGATGTTACTGTGTAGAGAGTATTAATGAATGTTAAGGTCATAAGAAACAGTATTAAAAAATGTGATTTTAATGCTTCGTATCTGTGAGATGCAGTGCACCCGTTGGAGTGTTAATTTTTCTTCCGTTTCAAGTAATATTATTCTCCATGCAAAAATTAACTAAAACCCTGTGTTCCAGCAATTCAATTTCATACATAACATGTTTTTATTGTATGCAGATCATTTCAAAAAATATGAGGCACAATTTAAGGGGTGGAAGAGCACACAATTCTCCATTCCAAGTTTTTATTAAGAACTTTTACAGTAGGAAAGATATATTAACAAAATACTCGACCGAGTTGCCTTGCTTTGTGTGACATGTAATAATATTACGAGAAACCATGGGATTTTGCCCTATCCGCATCCAAACAGCACTGAACTAAATGCTCCATATTTCGGAATTCAGTTAGCACTAGAACGGCCGTCGGTATTTAGTTAAACCGAATAGGTAAACCGAATTTAGCGTTATCTCTCTATCACATTTTTTCGCCTATATTCTTCAAATTTAGTGACTTTTAATCATTTTACGTATGAAACTGTCAAAATTTTTATTGTGGGATTCTATTTTTTTTTTTTTTAAGTTATAGCTAAATTCACCTAGAACGTCCGCTTGGTGTTATTTTGACACCAAGCAGAAAATTAACAAAAATAGTTTACTTGCGTCTTTTTTTCCAGTTCATGTGACCTTGATTTCATTCTCTTTCAGTTACGGAATGTCTATTATACTTTGCACCCCTAATAAAAGTCGGAAATGGTTTATTCCATTTCAGGCGACTAAATGTCTCCAGTTACTTTCTCTGTCTTTATTACGATATTTGAAAGCATTTTATTTCTGAGAGCTATTTTATACTTTCAGAAATTATTTTTTTCGGAATTATGTACCACAAAAAAGGTGTCATTCCCTAAGAAATTGGAAATCTTTGAGACAATTTTTCTAAAATGAATCTGATGTTTGTGACCTTTCGGACTTATTTATTACTTCCGACTTAGCGACTTATTTCCTTATTTTGAAAAAAATGAATCTCCACCGGATGGTAAATGATAGCGGAATTCGTAGTTCTAAAACTAATGAAACCATATAAAAATATAGGTAATAATGTGGCAGTTGATATTTTTCTTTACTTCACTGGAACAAGCAAAAGATCTGATAAAATGTAGAACAAGTTTGGTAGAAACTGTGAATCGAGCTAGAAGAGAAATTCAAGATCGCCTGAAAAATAGAAAAGATAGTCTTTATTCAACGAATATATAAAAACACCAAACTGCCAATACTACCATATTTACTATATATCAAGGAAAGAAACTGAAGAAAATCATTATACTGAGCATACTTCACTCAAACGTTACAACTGCAAATAATGAAAAGAAAACACCAGAAACTGTAACATTCTACAATAAAAGCAAGTATGGTGTTTACATTTTAGATCAGAAGATAGAAAATATTCTGTAAAATCCGCATCAAAGAGATGGCCTGTAGATTCCTTTTACAACATTGTAGACGTTACAGTTATAAATGCTTGGCTTATTTACGAATTTATGTCAGGTTGTCCAGCCATTGTATTTCAAAGAAATGTTATACTGAATAGTTTGAAAATGAATTGCGTTCAAATTGTGTAAAGATAAAAAATGTGCCACTAATCAAAATTATATACCAGAACTAAACAAAACCATTTCTCTTAAACGCAGAAAATGTAAAATTGAAATGCGTAAACATAACGCCACAGTCAAAATATTCTTTTCGTGCATGGAGATGACGTGTTTAAAATGTACCAAAATAATAGCCTATTACTGGAAAATTTGTAAATAAGGTATGTATCTGATATAAAATATTTTACGTAATTTTATAATGTGAAGAAAATTAACAGATTTCTCTTTTTTAAAACATTTTTGTTTCCTTTTCTATAAGTGTGAAATTTAATATCATTTAATGTATTTTTCTATAAAATAAATAATTTTTCTTTTGTGCAAATGTAACAATGTATTCATAATTAGAGTACAATGATCCAATACAGTGTTAAAATAGAATTTGTAGCATTCATTTTGCATAGTTTAATTAGTGGTGTCTAATTGGCACCAGCGGTTGTTTTAGGATGTCGAAAATGTCGGACGTTCTAGTATTAACATACTACATACCACATCACTGAACGAATTACATCCCCGACACTTTTCTTTAGTTTCATCGTATTTCATATAAATCAAAGCACGTCTGCTCAAAATTTCTTTAATTGCCTTCATTACTGTTAACGTTCTGATTAACCTTTAACTGATGTCACAGAAATTGTCACATAACTAGTGCGAAGCGGTATGTGAGACCGCTGCAACGAAAGATGAATAAAAAGCACGATTAATTCATAGGATGGTGTATTTGTACTAAACTTTTTTTCACAGGACTGTTCTAATTAAAATTCACCTATTCAAAAGTCTCTGGTGATAGTACTAAAGTTCCAAACGGAACAATATTTCGGTAATGTTTGTAGTGTAATGTAATGTTCGGTGATGAAAATTGCAAGTTAAACCATAACAATTGAAAAAAGCCGCAGTCTGAGAGACCGGTAACATCAGTTAAAGGTTAAATATCCTGCTTCAGATTTGAGTGAGACGCACGGTATTTTGGACTGAATAAATGCATATTTGCCAACCTTCAACATAACTTCTGTAAAATGTCGGTTAATTTGATTCCGGTTAAAGACGTTTCGAACCAGATTTTTTTTTAAGAAATGAAATTAAATAGATCTCCGGCAGAAACATCAAGCTGTATAATGTAACATTAAATTATTTTTCTGATTAGGAACGTGTTTAACCTGGATCAAATTAACCGATATTCTACGGAAGTTAAGTTGAAAGTTGGTAAGTATATAAATGGTTTCTAATCCTGGTTTTCTGTGTAAAAATTGTTTGTTGCAGTATGCTCTACCACAGCAAAAAGTTTATCCCATCTTTTTCGAACATCCTTCATAATTTTGAACGAAGTAAATAATCGAAAAAGACACTTTTTCTTTCATTGTATTTGAAGATCTAAAAGCTGTAACTATTGGACATTTGACTAATTTTTATTTTTGGCCGTTAAATCTAACGCACCATCTGTACCTACCTCTCAAATCTGTGCCAAATATTACTCCAACTAACAATATACAAATACATATACAAATCATAAATAAATACTGTCATAAAATTCAGCTGATATACACAAAACAATCGTAAATCTCGCAGTGTCTAAGGCAACGTCGTTTGTCGAGGATACATTTAGATGTTTATTCCCTTGCGAGAATGGGCAGTCCCAGAATTCACGGGCAGTTTTCCGGCATCAACTTAATCCAAAAGAGTAACGGAGCGTCTCGATTCATCTCCTTTATTGTCGTCCTTCCGCGGATATGTCATTCGACGAATCGCCGTAATATCTTTTATCCCTCCCTTTCTTGTGTCGCCTTGTGGTCTTACAAAAACTGAATAAAACGATACGCTTTCTCTTCCAAAAAATATACGGCTTACTTAATTTATAAGGCTACTTTTTTATCTTTTAATAGATTCTATCTGGAACAGAAGCGAAGATATAGCATGTTTAGAATAGAAGAGATAAAGTTTTGATATGGATGATTTGAGAGTGACCATAATAGCAAGTAACTCTGACGTATCGATTTAGAACTCTGTGCATAAAACTCGGTATGACTGTTTATAAAAGTATAAAAGTAAAAAATCCCAATATATTTAAGCTGAAGTAGACTATATTCAGCAGTTTAAAATGTAAATATCTTGTATTTTACGTTCTTTTGAGTATGTTTGAATTTTGGCTGTTTAAGTTGGTTTCCATTTTTAATGTTTCTATCAGAAATAAAAGAAAGACATAATTAGATAAACAGAGATAAAGTCTCACAGTAATCCTACCAACAAATAAACCGGACGTATTGATTTAGAACTGTGTGCATAAGACTCGGTATCACTCTTTATAAAAATGTAGAAATAAAAATTTTAAACATTTAATCTCATGTAAACTATATTAATACCTTGCGAAGAGTAGCTTTACACAGTAGTTATGTCAAACAAATATCTTTTGAACGAGAAATTTTACGTAATAAAATATGATGCACAGAAATTGGCTGCATGTTATGAATAATAGATAAATAAAATTTTGGCTTGGAAATATGCTTATATGATACACGCATTATAAACACGATGTCCTTGTTATTTGTCTGCAAAATGTTATGAAATTGAAAAATGTGTAATAATCAATTATCTTACTTTGGTTTTAATGTTTTCGATAGGACTTATATTAATTTTGGTTGATGGGATTGGTATAGATTTTGACTGTTTCTATCAGAAACATAAGCGAAGACAGCATGGTTATATAAGTATAAACCGTAAAAACTAACAACATATAACCCTTTGACGTAATGACTAGAATTGTTAACAAAAAATTAAATATCGGATATTTATAAAATATAAGAAAAACAAAGATACACAGGTTTGTCACTGAATTAGATACATCTGATTCACCTGCTAGTTGTTGCTCATGTGACCTCATTTACGAGTGACCGAGGCTAACGAAAAAGACAGGCTACCACAGTGCATTCCACGTGTCTTTTTTTACAGAACGCTAGAGTGACGTGATGCTCTTTTTGTACATCTGCATTGGTGCATTCGAGCATCATGTGACTACAGCGGTCTGTAAAAAAAGATGCGCGTAAAACTCCGTGGTAGCCTTTCTTTTTCGTTAGCCTCGTGACTGACACATATCGAGGCATGGTTTTAACAAGTCTACGAAAGAATTTCGAAGACATGGCATATCTAAGATACGCTTTTAATCTTCATAAATCAACGATACTAATGTAATATAACGTGGTAGTACACCCTTTTTAAGAGTATCCTGGTGGTGTTGAACGGAATTTAAAATCTGAGATTCTGTATGATCATTTCAGTAAGACTTCAGTGGAATTTTCCTGGAACTATGTGACTGACAATGGTACCTTTTGGTGGAAGCAGTTATTCTGCTTGAATCTCCATTCTTACCCAATTGGCAGAAAAACATAAATATATGAACTTGATAGCCTAATTTACAATCTACATGTTTAAAGACAGAGAGGGTGCTTTGTATAATTACCATACGTGCCAAAAATTGCCAATAAAAAACACCTCCACTCATCACTGATCCGCCATAACCTTGTATATTTTCAATCTGGTATATGCTATATTTATAGTTCAACTAATCTGATGCCTTAATCTGATTCTTAGCGTACCGTCAGCATAACGCACTCGTATTTGACACATCTTTCTATACTAGTCTAACCATCAATAGTCCACTCGCGGTATTCTCTGGCTCGAGTGAGACATTGGGAACAGTAACTTGCATTAACATGTGGTACTCTAGTGTTTTTTTTCCTGTCTCTAAAACCTATTTGGTTGATCTAGTGTTGCACTGTACGGTCCTCTCATTCGATTGGATAAACACCTGAGCTAAAGTTTTCTGCCACTGTCTGCACACTAAACATTTGAATACTCGAAGTTCAAATTTATTCAAACCTGGCTATCGTTTGCAGTTTACCCAATTACAAATCCATTTTCTTATGTCTCTGTGTTCTCGCTACTACTCTAAAAATATAAAATAAATTTTTCTTTTATTCTTATCTATTTTATATTTCCACGTGTTTTTCTTTATTTATTGGTTTTTACTCACTTTGCTTCATAATTCTCCATCTACTCTAAGTTCTCATGATTGGGCTATGCTCTTGTGTAATTGGTTGTTTCTTCCTGCCTTCCTATTGACTGCTCCCTTATCTTTCATTTTAGTCTTGCTCCTGCTTCCAAAGTAGAAGCACGCCTTTTTTGCGCCTGATAAAGAAAGACTAAGTTCTAAGGCCTAGCGCATTTATGTATTTTTTATGGTGTTTTATTGAGTTCTTTTGGTACTTACTGTTTTACACCAGTTTTTACTTGGAATAATTTTATGATATCATCTTTTAAAATACTAGTAAAAGAAGCTTATAGTTATCAGATGCCAGGTAAAAAAAAAACACTTTTTAGTCTTAATTTACACGGCTACACTAACACCTAAATTATTTTAGTTAATTACAACATTCTTTTTAATAAAAGATTGGATTAAACGAAATCAAACAAAACAGCAATTGTTTTGTAGTGTTAGTACAAAAAAATTCTTTTAAAAAAGTGCTAATTTAAAGAATCTTTTACACGTAACTTTACCGATTTTCGAGCCAAAAACATACTAAGTTCTCATCCTTAATTTCTACGCGTTAAACTAATTGTAAATATTCCTAACTAAAATCAAAACTAAACCTATAGCTATACGATCCATGAAGGATCAGGGCCTACAGTGGCCAACCCTGTTTACTTGACCTTGGACCCTGAGGTGCTGTACAGCAAATGACCCAGTCAGGTGATCAGCTTAAGGCGAGACCCCCGGGGCTTAGTTCCCAAGCAAGCTTGGTACTCATTTTATCGTCCCCGAAGGGATGAAAGGTTGAGTGAACCTTGCCCAGTCGCGAATCGAACTCGCGTCCTGTAGCGCAACAGACAGGCGTGTTGATCATTACGCTACTCGGCTTCCAGATATTTTTAACACAGTAAAAATTAAACTTAAAGCTTCATCAAAGACGCATAGATGTTACATAAAAGCGTTTTTATGTATTTTCCAAGTTTACATTTGATAAAAAACTCTATTCTAATACTAGTATTCTAAATCATTTGCTGAAAATGTGAAACTTTATTTTCTGAAGGTAAAAATTACATGCGATACTAATCAATAAAAATCAATAACTTATCACATTTTTCTCAACAGAAAACTAGCTGAGAAAGAATGCAATTCTGAGAAATGAATAATGAATTTCGTGAAATCGGAAAATATGAACGTTGATTAACATATGCTTTTGAAACTTTTTATGAAAACAGACAACAGTATTCTATATTTAATTACATACGATGCTTTATTCAAAATGAATCATTCCGGAACTAATTGTTGTCTTCGAGAACAGTAATAGATATCTTTAAAGTTATTTGCGAAATATTTGCCAATTAACGCGTTGAATGATTTTAATTTTATCATATCTGAATTTTCCACTGAATTTCAAAATATCTTAAGAAAACTACTTTTTTATCTGCAGGGTTCGTATAAAAATGTAAATTCTGTAACCAAATGAGACAACCATGTTTTCATGACTAAGTGCTATGAATATACACTTATTATCTTACTTTCTGAATTTAGACCCCACGATTCTAAAGATTTGTTTAAGAGTATTTTATCATTCGAAATATTTAAATAGACTGTATTACAGGGTATGCCAAAAAGATTGAAACGCGCTTGAAATTTTAATCTTTTGGAAACAAGTAGGCTATATAGGGGAGACCGGGGGAATGGCGACACCTTAAAAGAATTTAATTTTTTTCACCTCGAAAAAATGTTTATTTTTTAATAGTAAAAATTCTAAAGCTGAATCATGATCTTTAGTATCTGTATAAATTTAACCGTAATCATAACTGTAAAGTAAGCATACATAAAAAAATATTTTTTAAACCTCTGCACAGTGGCGGGATTACCCAGGACACTGGGGTAATTCCGCCACTGTACCGGGGTAATGCCGCCACTCTTTAATGACCTAGTACATGCATCAAATGGATACTAGGAAACACACAACTTACTGAAAATAGTTAGAAAGCAATGTAATTGAGCAAAATAATGGTTAAGCTTACAATTTACTTCATATTGCAAAAGTCACTCTGCTGAATCGGCTCCACAACATTAAAATGAGGCCATTTCTCACCCGATTTGCATGGTGGCGGTATACCCCGAGAGGACAATATGGCGGAAATCCTCAAGCAAAGCCGAAACAAGAACCGAACTTGTTCAACACATTACATCAAAATGTCGGCGAATGCATATAGTTTACGGGTCATATTATCTTAAATACCTAATGTTACAATAAAAGGTGCTTATCTCTACTCATTTGAAGCTCCAAAATAACAAGCAACTAGATGAAAACTACATTTTTCTCTAGAACAAAAGAACGACGTACAGCAAAGTCACTCTCACTTTAGGCACTGTTTATATTGTTGGCCGCTATAGTGCAGGCACATTCACTATCTCAAACTGCCCTTAGTTTTTAAACTAGGTGGGGTGGCGGCATAACCCGGGTTGGCGGCATTCCCCCGGTCTCCCCTACTTTGCAAAAGTGTTTAAATAAATCGGAAATAATATAATGTAAGCGAAATATTCTCTCATTTATTTTCAATAGAATTTGTATGTGACCTCCACCTAGGAAAACTGGTCAATTAGAGTTTTCTATTTTTGAAACAAAATTATTATAGTTCATTACAGAAAACTGCACACCTGTATCTTTGAAACTCAATGAGTTATGCTTAATTTAAAATTGAACATTGTAAATGTGGATCATACAAGTTTGTCCAGGAAGTAATGAGACTGAATTTTTCGCGCCAAGCAGAAGGCCAAAGTGGCGGAGTTTGCGGGTGGTACGTGCAGGGTGGTACGTGCAGGGGGTACGTGCAGGTGGACTGTCAGCTACGGAGGCCAGTTGGACTTGAGTCTATGCAGCGCACGTATCGCTCGTGAAGCAGACACGTGTTTGAAAGTGTCGTTTGGTTTTCAGAATGCAGCAGAGCGTCGAGCAGCTATGCTCATAAATTTTTGTATATAACTAAACAAATAGGCTACTGAGATGCTTATGTTACAAGAAGCCTACGGGACGGATTCTTTGCCCAAGGCTTAAGTGTTTAGGTGGCACGAAGCATTCAAAGGCGGAAGATAGGATGTCGATGGCGAACAAAGCGATAGGCGTCCATCAAGCTATCGAACTTCAGACAGTGGGGCTAAAATTAAAGCGATGTTGGACTCCTATCGTCGGATGAGTGTCCGAATGATTGCGGAGACGTTGGGACTTACAAAATTGATTGTGTATCATCAAACCGTCACGTAAGAATTTCAAATGTGGAAAATTTGTGCCAAGCTGGTTTCAACACATCCTTCAAAGTGACTCAGTTCCTGGCAAAGCACATCGTCTCAACGCTGCCCCAACCAGCGTACAGCCCCAACCAGCGTACAGCCCCAATCTGTCACCGACGGACTTTTTCTATTTCCTCGGTAAAATACAGCTTAAAAGTCATCGTTTTGACAATCTGGAGAACATGCTGAAAAACTTAACGCGCGTTCTGAACAGCATTCCAGTTGAAGACTTCCAGGCGAGCATAAATGGGTGGAAACGATGTATTAAAGCAGGAGGATTGTATTTTGAAGATTATTAAGTGTATGTAAATATATCTGCATATATATGTATGTATATCTGCAAATAAACAAATTTTTTCGAATCAGTCTCATTACTTTTTGGTCAGACCATATACATCATTTTAGAAGCGCAAATCTGTGACATATTGCAAGAAAGAGGTAACATAGGTGATAATATTTAAAGAAAGATAATCTAGAAAGTCTCATTTATATATATTAGTTAAAAGAAAACACTTTGAGAATGCTTTACAGGTTTTTTGTAATTTTTTTCTGTAATTTAACATTAAATTCATACCTTTTGTATGATCTCTACTTATGTACTGCTTTGTTTAGAATATTTGGGATATAATGTTTAACTCTTGTTAACATATTTTTTATCTAAAGCCCTTGTCATTTGGAATGTGGTCTTTATTTCAGCTGATGAAACAGCGTTTCAAATTAGTGTGAAAATTGATTTTTCAGTTTTTTTCTTCATTATAATTCAATTAATTTTAAAGCTATATGTATACAGCTTCTATAATGATTTTGATGCAGCAAATGGATTTTTTGTTCCTATTGAACAATTTTGTCTAAGAAGTCTATATAAATATTTTTAAAATGAACTTTTAAAAGTTTCTAGGAGAACTATATCATTACCGTAGTCCTATTTTTTACCTTATTTTAAACATATTTTGGGCATTCTCACAATCTTTTGATCTTTATGTGCCTGAATAATAATTTTTATTTTAGCACATATTCTTATGGGGGTTTTTTTCCCTTTCATATACTCGGTAACATCCCAATGCATGATTTCATAGCAATATTAACGAGATAAATAAGTTTGTGACGATGTTGGGGGTCCAAATACCAAGAAAGCTCCTATACCATCCCATGTCCCTGATGCTTATTTTTAAGTTTGGAGCTGTCTGTATAAAATTGTTTCAATAAAAATAATTCGATGTAATTTTTTTCCGAAACTGGGACAGTTGTTTTATATAAATAAGTAGCAAATAATTAACCTGCACACATTTTTACGGTTGATATTATTTTTTTAACTCTGCCCCTGGGTTTTAGATCCTTACCATCTCTCTTGCTAAAATATACAGAAAATCACTTCAGACGCAGCCACAGAATTTTTTTCAAGTTTTTTCTCATGCAGAAGTATGCTAGAGAAAGAATGTCTAAAATTCTTTGACAGGGAATTTACTGCAGAAATTAAATCAGCATTTAAATGTCAATTTCAAGTATCGTGGCTTTATTGGTAGTCTTACCGTCCCTAATGTTTATTCCTGCACTTTTCGAAGTAAATTAAATTGTTTTTTAATTTAATCCAATGTAAATAGCTGTTTCTAAAAATCAATGAACATTGTGGCTATCACTTAGTCTTAACCTAATTTGCCTAAAAGTAGTGGCAATTTTCCTTACCATCCAATCCGTACCATCCTTTTTTTTCTATTACTATCCCTTTTTTCCTGTACCCTCCCTTTTTTTTCCCTTCCGTTCCTTCTTTAACACTCCTTTAAGACAATGTTATACAAAAATTTTGTTCTAAAAATACTACATTGTTTATATTTCTTATTTGAATGTCCTGTGAGTACGATGCAAATTCATTATAAGTAAAAATTTAGAAGAAAATAGAAAGTTATAGTGGTAAAATGGTAAGGAAAATTAAACTCCCAAATTTAACTTAAACCTCAGTTAAATAAAATAATTTTCGCTGCTGACCATTTTTTCTTTATTTTGAATCATTAAGACATTCGTCTATCTGATTAAAATGTTCTTTTAGAAAGTTTAATTTCACCAGATTTTTATTCCCGAAAGTCAAAAGATTGTGAGAATGTCCCATTTGCAATATACATTGCCTACATAGGGAGCGTGTTTCAACCTTTTTGGGACATCTGGTATAAAGTTACAAAATGGCAAAATTTCCGATAGCGATTAAAACCGAATAACAAAATTCGTGTGTTGAAGTTTTTATCCAATCGAATCATATAATACTGTAGTGGAAATCTAGTTTTAATAATTATTATTTGAAATAAATGTACTTATTTAGTTGGTAAAAACAACTGTGAAAATGCTTTTTTTAAAGCAGTTAAAACATTAGTTATAGTATAGCATAAGTAAAACGAATGCTAAATGTTCTTATTTAAATGTTCTTATTACATAAAAGGCATTGTCATACACTAAAAAGTTTTTCAAACAAACAACAACCCCCAAAGAAAATGTTTTTAATGGTAAATTTCTCGTCCACTTACAATTGAAGAGCTTAGTGGAAAAAGATGTTATGTAACAAAAATGAAATTACAAGAAAATTAAGGCAAAGCTTTTTGTTGTAAATTGTATTGTTGTTTCTTTTTCTTCTTTGTAGCACATATTTTACAGGTTAACGGACGTTACTAAACGCTCTTAAAAAATTTATAAACATTTAATTTTTAAATATTAAAAAATATTAATGTTTAAGTTATTTAATATTAAAATATCAAATGTTACTGAATAATGTATGAAATCTTCAAGACTAATTAGAATCTTGATATTTTAGTTTTACCATATAACAGAACATCTAATAGCACCTTCATAAAAAAATAAAACATATTTTGGGAAAATGTAACATAGCATGTTCTTCCCCTAAGCTCTTCAATTGTTTACTTTTCTTGCCATTGAAAAATCTCATTACTTATATTTTAATCTACTATATAGATATATTTTTCTTATTCTATATTATTTAATAAATAATAATTTTAAAATATTAATTTCACATGTGTTTTAAATATTTCATGAAATAATAAGTGACAATAGATTAATTACTGAATTTTAATCAATGAAACCTTTCTAAAATTTATTTAATTATTGTAAAAAAGCTTCTACATTGTTTCCAAAAAGGATACAGAATTGCTTTTGAAGGAAAACTTTCATTTATTCATAATTTAGGCATAAATTATTAAGTCACTTGTAGCCGAAGGTCTCAGATTCAACAATCGACCTTTAAAAATAACTGTATTCTGCACAAATCGTAAAAGCGACGTAGACGGAAAATCCTACCCTAGCAGTATCAATCAATCCATATTCAATTGGCCAACCATCTAAAGCTCGCCGGGTGTCTACATATTGATATCTTTTGAGCGGTTTCTAGAGTACCCATAGTAGTCAATTCTTCCTATTTAATAACAGAAATCTGCGATTATTTACAGTGAATATTTCTGCGCAATATAAACAATCGAAAGACTTTATAAAATTGCGTACGCTAACTGTTGAGTAAAATTTCCTCTTAAAATCAGATCGAAACAATCGCATTTCGTGATGGAATTTCGAGGATACTTTTCGCCGAACAAAAATAACATCGGCAACTTGCACCGTTGTTATCTAAATTTCATACTGCTGGTTTATCAATTGAGGCCATCTCGATGAGATATTTCGAATGAATTTTGCATAAAAATTCATCTTATGCGGATAAGTTTTACGATCAATGGGTGTTGACGCTTCATTGGTTGTACATTAAAGGCCTTTCCTCGGCCTATCAACTTTTGCTACTAAACTATGGCTGTATAACTGCTAAATAAAAGAGGAGTACGGAGCCACCAGAGAATGATTTACTTTCTTTCAGGTAATAATCAAAATTATGAGACAACTTATCAGACCACACGTATTCTGTGTAGAAGTTCCTCCAACAAAGTGGCCATTTTTTTCTGCTGATGTACGTATCAAATTTTTGACAACTAATGGCTCGCTATTGAATATCAGAAACAATTTGTGTGTTTATAAAAATATTATTGCTTTATTTAAATATGTTTTTTCTTTATAAATTCTGGACAAAATCTTGAGCAGAAATAATATAGATAAGAACGTTTGAGATATTTCTCTCCAAAACTTTAAAATATAGTATTATAATTTACAATTTACAAAGTCGAAATATTGAAAACATTTTTTTTTTTTCTGTGCATCTTTCTAAATTTCTAAATCATTTGATATTTTCACTTTTCTATAAAAAGAGCTTAAAGATTTTTTTAAAAGAAACTTCCCTATTAGCAAAACAATAATGGCTATATCTTAACTAATATTAGACATATTGACGTAAAATATTTTTCCAGCATTGGGGTATTTGTCCAATTTTCCAATATTGTTCTAGTATTAATTTTGGCAAGAAATGTCTCGCCATTTAATTTTCAATATTTCCAAAATAAAGCTACTATTTCTACAATATTGGTGTTTTATAGAAACAATTTCTAATGCAAAGCGAACATTTTTACAATAGTGGCATTTAATTAAAAGTATTTCCAATATAAAGCCAACATTATCAAATATTGGTATTTCAGTGGAAGTATTTCGTATGAATGCAATATTAATCCTATATACTCAATATAACCAATATTGGTGTGTTTATAATGCTATATTTTGAGAATTTTCTGTAACTTGTTTGTGAAACAATAAAATAGCTCGTTACAGAAAAATAATTTAGGTATTTCTACTTAAGGTTAGTCAATTTTCATAGAAATTTGATAGAACATGATATTCGGAAGATATGTAATACTTGAAAATTACGGGAAAAGAAATGAAAAGAAAAGGGAATGCTTATCTAGAAAATACATAATGAATAATAGTGAAGATACTTAGAAATATAATACATTTTCCCGATTGTAGCCATCAAAAATATATTTGATTTACGCTGTTGAAAAACACCGACATTCATGCGAATTTCAATCTTCAGTAATTCCAACAATAAGAAGTGAAATACTATAAAAGAAATACAGATTGGAGCTTTCAACAAAACATCTTTTTAAATAACGGATAGGGATAAAGATACGGATAAAGAAGAATACGGATAAGAAGGACGGATAAAGATTGTGAAAATAAAACGACCAAAATGAAGGAGAAATATAATTAATGTTTAAAAAATCTTGGAAATTAGCTTGATAGAGCAAGTTGATAAAAAGTATGTAAAGCTCCTAAAATTTTAATGAAAAAAAAATAATTAAAATTACTTAAGAAAAATTGTTCTGGTAGTATTTCTACTTAAGACGTAAATTTTTTAAAGGATCGTGTTAAAACATGATATTTTGAAGATATAGTACTTGAAAAATTTATAATACTTAAAAATAACAGGAAGATGAATGAAAAAATACAGGAATGCTTATCTTGAAAATATAGGATGAATAATTACTACTATTTAAAAGTTTAACAAATTTATCTAAAGTAGCCATCAAAAATATACTTATGGTTACGCTGTCGAAAATCATAGATTTGGAGTTATTTTAATTGATAGTAATTTCAACAACCACAAATGTAACACGACAGGAGAAATACCGATCAAAGATTGGATCTTTCGGTGAAAAAGCTGTTTAAATAATTGATATAGGCTACGAGACTTCAAGACCAAAATAAATCAGAAATATACATATTTTTTTTTAAATCTAGTAAATTATCTTTCCTGTGAAAATTGATAAATTGTAATTTAAAGGATTTAACTTTTTAGGGAAAAAATAAAATTATTCAAATTGCAGAAGTAAAAATGTGCTGGGATATTTCCATTTCAGAACCGTAAGTTGTCTAATGAAATTTCATAAAATATGTTATTATAAAGGTGTACAATATATATTTCTTGAAAATGGCTGGAATATTAGGGAAGACAGGAAGGAATACCTAAGTGGAAAATGTAGGATGTAAGATATACAGGGTGTTTATAAAAGAAGGTGTGTAAAGAGCAGGGTGTATAAAATTAGTTTGAATATTATATTATAACTGTTTAATTTAGACTATTTACATCAAATCATACATCAAATTGAAGGTAAACTAACCTAGTTTTTCTTACAAATGTTTAATGCATGCACCTTTAGTTATACGGCACACATCCAACCTAAAGTCCAATTCTTATCACATTTCGGTTAATAAGTCCGGAGTAATGCAAGCATAGCCTCTTCAATGCTCTGCCTCAACTCTGGCAAATTATTAGGTAGCGGCGGAGTGTAGAAACGATCTTTTATAAGGCCCCAAAGGAAAAAAAATCGCATGGATCTGACAGCATTTAAATCTACAGCCCAGCAATAGCGCTTTACGCTCGGGAGTTGCCGTTTTGCATATGTGGCACTGCAAGCGAATACATAACAAAGCAGTACTCGCGCATGTAATTGTCTAAAACTGTTTGAGTTATTTTTTATTTGTGACCTTGAACCAACACTCTATAAAGCTTACAGTTGATGCTATTAATATTTATAACTGGGACATACTTTTATGCACACCCTGTATAATATAATAATAAAGATAATTCAAAATCTGCTTGGATAGTTCGAAAAATTTGTCTGGAATAGTTAAGAAACACGTATTTAAGATATACGGTGTTGAAAAACATCGAACTTAGGTTACTGTAGTAATTTGAACAGAAATTTGATAAAATGTAATGTTTGAAAGGTACATAATACTGGAAAATGACAGGAAGATCATAAAAGTGATAGACAGAGAGGCGGCAGCATAGACAACCACCTCATCGAGTTCACGGCTGAAATTGGAGAATTAGTTAAAACTCGATTCGTACATTAAAATGCAATCGGTCTGCCAAGTCACATCTTGGTTGAAAACACCTGAAAACCCGATTTTAGCAGTTGACTCGTAGGTTTACCATTGTGTTTTTCTGCTCCCAGTCCTTCATGTTTTCATACCTTTGGGTGCAGGAAAGCACAATGGTAAACCTACAAATCAACCGCTAAGATCGGGTTTTCAGGTGTTTTATGCCAAAATACGACTTGGCAGACCGATTGCATTTCAATATGCGAATCGAGTTTTAACTAATTCCGGAATATCAGCCGTGAACTCGATGAGGTGATTGTCTTATGCTGCCGCCTCCTGGTCTATGAGAAAGGGTTGCTTATCTAAAAAATAGTGAATGATTATTAATAATAAAGATAGTTCGAACTGTAAATAATTAGTCTAGAATAGACATAAAAAATGTATTTATTATTAACGTTGTAGAAAAACACCGAATTTGGGTCCGAAATTCAGTCAATAGTAATGTGAAAAACCATAAATGTAAAGAAATATCGTTTTTTTAAAAGGAGGCTTATTTTTTAAGAATTTTATGTAATTTTTTAATTAAATTCTAAAATAAGTCAAAATACGGAAGAAAACATTTTCATGGGATATCCCTACTTAAGGCAAGTAGGGTAAGGTGCCCTATTATCGTCTCCAAGTCACTTTTAAGCCCGTGGAAGTTATAATTTTCAGTGAAAATCTACTAAATTTGGATTTTACATAGACTAGCTACCCACGCACATAGAAACATAGGCAAATATCGTACGAAAAATTTTAACCTTGCGAAAAATTGTTTTTTTCAAAAGAATCTAAAAAATGCAAAAGAAAAAGAATAGTCCCAATTTCGTCCCCCGAAAAATCTAATCACCGAGGCTTAACTTATAACTAAATCAAAATTTATTTCTAAATGAGTAAGTATAATTTAACTTACTTTAAAGTAAGGAACAAAAAAAATGTACTAATTATCAGTGGAAGAATAACATGACGAAACATTGGCCATCCTATCATGAGGAAAAAATTGAAAAAAAATGTCATGAAAAAGCATTCCTAATTTCTTCCCCGGGACGAAAATAAGAACTGCAAGGGGGACGAAATTGGGACCACGCTACTTCCCAATATGACGGAGTTTCAGTTCCCGTAAGATGAACTGAGCGTCGTAAAACTCAGTGTATGCTACTGTCAGCATCTTACCAACGCAAAATACATGCAATGAATAAGAAATAATTTTTTACAGTATAGTAAATAACGTTCTACAAACGACGTAATAAGAACTCAGGTCTTCTAAAAATAGGAAATTCGCCGTCTTTAATTTATGTATGCGTCTTGGCCAACGAAACTTTCAACACTGGCCCCTTTTACCTCCCGAACCCTGTGCCTTGCGTCATAAGTGGCGCCAATTTCGTGGAAGCGGAGAAGTTAAGGGAGACGAAATTAGGAGATGGGGCGAAATATAGGAACTTTACCCTAAATGTTTGATTGAAATTTGATGTTCGAGAGATAAATAATACTTGAGAATGGCAGGAAGATCAATGAAAAGAGAAAGGAATATTTATTTGGAAAATATCGAATGAATTATTACTAATAGTAAAGATAACTCAAAATCTGATAAGTTTGTCTAACATAGCCTTTAAAAATGTATTTATGATTGAAAAATATTGAATGTCGGTGGTTTCAATCGATTGTAAATTGAATAACTAGATATGACCATAAAAGAAGGTCACAGATTTAAATTTTAATACACTGCTCAAAACAATTAAAGGATATTTGAAGTTTTATATAAAATAAAGATATAAACGAAATTTTTTTTGCCGAAAATAGAAGAAGAGAATCACAAATGCAAATTTTTCTGGTTTTCAAACTGTGGAGTATGCAAATTTTGAGTTCGACGTCAAAAACGTTGCTTCAGCGGCAGCGAATGAAATTTGACTTTCAACTGGATAAAAGAGAATGAAGGCAAGGATGATCGGCATTCAGTGATTGCTTTGTTTCGATGAGTACGATGTCTCAGCGAAGTCATTTGACAGATTCAGAAGCTTTGAGAATTGTTGGTAGGTTAGAAGGGGGCCAAACTCAAGCCGAAGTAGCGCAAGCCATTGGAGTGTCACAAAGTGTCATTTCCAGGATCTGGAACCGAATTTTGGAGAGTGGATGTGCAGGCCGAAGACCAGGGCAAGGTCGTAGACGGGCAACAACGCCCAATGAAGATCGGTATTTAGCGTTAACAGCTCGGAGACACCGAACCATGAACGCTACTCTTCTCCAACAACACCTTCGCTCGGCTACAGGCACCACGATTTCAACTCAGACTGTCCGAAACCGGCTCCATGCTGTAGGTCTGTATGCTCGCCGACCGATGGTATGTGTTAGATTAACATCAAGGCATCGTTGCGACCGCAGGGAGTGGGCAACCGAGCATGTCAACTGGAGGAGAAATGAATGGAGCAATATTCTGTTTTCTGACGAGTCCCGTTTTTCTGTGCATCCGGATAATAGGCGTATTTTCATCTGGAGGGACCGTGGCAGTAGGAATAATCCTGCGTTCGTGCACGAAAGTGTCAGATTTGGCGGTGGAGGAGTGTTGGTGTATGGTGGCATCTCCATTGACGGGCGCACTGACCTCTACATCATTCGAGATGGAGTTCTGACTGGTCGCCGATATAGGGATGAGATCCTCAGACCTATTGTAGTCCCTTACGCTGCAGCAATTGGAGATAACTTCATTTTAATGGACGATAACTGCAGGCCACATCTTGCAAACCTGGTGGAGGATTTCCTTTTCGAGGAAGGAATCGTTCGAATGGAATGGCCAGCGTGTTCTCCAGACATGAATCCAATCGAGCACGTTTGGGACGCTCTAGGAAGACGAGTTTCTGGCCGCCAACAACCCCCACAAACTCTCCAAGAACTGGAAAGAGCTCTTCTGGAAGAGTGGGGCAGAATACCCCAACTCGTCATTAATAGCCTCATTGAGTCCATGCCTCAAAGGTGTTCAACGTTGCTGGCCGCCCGTGGAAACCATACCCCCTACTGAAAATGATTTTCTTTGAAGAAAACACCTTTTCTTATTCTTTTTTTCTCATATGCACAAATTGTGTTTTTTTCCTTTAGTACACAAATGCGCAATAAAATGCATTTTTTTCTGCCAAACATGTGTAATTTATTCTCATATAACCTACTATGTCTGTCGACCATGTATCAATCAGCTAAACAGTTTACCAGATACAAAATCCACCTAAAACTGCAATATCCTTTAATTGTTTTGAGCAGTGTAGTATCAACTGTAAGCGTCATAGAGTGTTGGTTCATGGTCAGAAATAAAGAGTAGCTCAAACAGTTTTAGATAAGTGCATGCGTGAGTACTGCTTTGTTATTTTCTTGCTTGCAGTGCCACATACACAAAATGACGATTTCTGAGCGTAAAGCGTTATTGATGTGCTGAAGATTTAAAAGCTTACACCACCGGTGAACGCCATGCGATTTTTTCCCTTGAGGCTAGATAAAAGATCGTGTCTACGTTCCGCTGCTACCTAATGATTTGCCAGAGTTGAGACACAGAATTGAGGCTTGCTTCCATTGCTTCGGACTTGTTAACCGAAGTGTGCCAAGAATTGGACTTTAGGCTGGATGTGAGCCGTGTAACTAAATTTGCACATATTGAACGTTTGTAAGAAAAACTAGGTTAATTTGCCTTCAATTTGATGTATGGTTTGTTGTAAATCCTTCTATATATAAAAAAAGTTTTGATTTGGAAATGGGCCAATGAAAATCTGCGTAGATATTCCCGGTAGATCGGCATTCAATTTGAATGCTTAAACATGGCCTTTCTTCGTTAATATTAAAAAAACTGTTGCATACAAAAATATGAAAATCGGTGGTATTATAGAGAAATGTTTAATAAACACGCTGATGCAGGCAGTTTTCAAATCGAATAATTATTTTAAGAGATATTTAATGCTAAAGTTGGACCATTAAAAAAGTTATATTGGAGCAAAAACTATACATGAGAATTTAATCATTTTTAGATCATTTTATACGTTATAAGTTCCCGATGTGCAGATTGCATTTATTTTTTTTATTTGACTCATTTTTGAGGTTTTATTTCTATTTTAAATTCACATTTTCAGCATTTCGAGACATATTTTTTTATTTATTTTAGAAAATAGTATTAATTTAAACTGTTGTCAACTTTATAAACAGCGCAAACAATAATGTTTACTTCAAATTAAAAATTTATTTACAAGCGACTATTATAAACAGAAGAAAAAACTTTAAAATTAGAATTAAATGATTACATGTTAAAAGCAGGAAAATTACGTCATAAGAACCATATTTACACTTGAATTTTAAAAGAGAAATAAAATGTTAAAATAAAAAAATCATTATTATGCGTTAAAACTTGTAAATGGAGGAAATTACGTCATATTTAAAATGGCCAAAAAATATGGCAAAACAATTTAAATTCAAAAATATATTTGCGCGAGACATTTATTTGATATTTTGAGATAATCTTTTCAACTATTATCGTGAATTCGAAGGCAGCGTAAATAATAGTTCCTTCTAACAACAAAAGTATTTTCACGTTGATATTAATAAGAGAAATAAAACTTTGGTGTAAATTACGTCAGATTTAAAACGATATATTTAAAATGAATTATTTAATAGAGCTATCTTATAGCGCTGTTAAAAAATACCGGGAGACAATGACACTGCTTACTTAATTCATTTTACATTAGCTTATTTTCAAATGTTTAACTAATTTTTTTAATTAAATACGAAAACAGCCATTGTATCTCTTAACAGCAGCAGATTTGGTCTTAAAAATCCCCAATCCAAGGAAAACGAATGGAAACCCGTTTACACAGAGATCGCTACTGTTTGTTTTGTTTTTTAATTTTAATTCAATATTTTTAAAGCCGATCAAATTAGCATGCGTTTTGGATTTTGGTGTGCCTGAACGGGGGTTGGCGAGAGTAGCTCGTAGGGGGCAGACCCCCTAGTAGTCTAAATTAAAATGTTATAATTTACCATTGAAACTATGACACTCTTTTATGGACACCCTGTACAATACAAAGAAATACTGATATTTTTTTTTTCTTTCTTGAGGAATCTTATATTTTAAGATTTTTTAAAGTTTTAAATAAACTGTAAGGTATCTCAAAATACAGATGAAAAGGTTTTCTTGGAATATTTCTAATTAACGCTGTAACGTTTTCCATAGAAATTTTATAGAACGTGGTATTCGGCATATATACAGCTCATATGCAAAATATTAGAATAATAACTTTTTTTTACAAATTTAAAATATCGTTTGATAATTTAATGTCTTTTAATGCAAATATGCAAACGATATTTTTATTAAGAACTTATTCTTAATTAAATTTATTTATTATCTTAAAATTGATATCATTTTTGAAAAGATTAATTGAAAAAAAATTATTTTGAAAAATCAAAGTATTAGAATATTTATTCAAGTGGTTCAAAATATTAGAATATTTCACATTAATTCTTCTTTAATTATCACCAATTCATAACTGGTGGCATCACTGATTAAATTCAGACGATTTTATTTAAAATTGGTAATTTTTTTTTGTAGTTTGTTTTCTTTTTCGTCTTAAAATGGGTCGTGTGTATGATATTCATCAATCTATTAAACTTCGTATGGTTGATTTGTATCGGCACGGTAAAAATCAATGTTATATAGCGAATTGTTTACAATGTTCGCAATCAATCGTTAGTAAAGTACTAACACAATATTAAAAAAATGGAACATTTCAAAATAATCGCCGAAATGGCGGCCGAAAACCAAAAACATCTGCTAGAGATGACAGGAAACTGAAGCGTGTAGTTAAGAAAACTATTTTAAAAGTGTGCGATTCTTGCACCGAAAAGGGAAAGAAGAAGGAGTTGAAGTTTCTACATCGGAAACATTAAGACGTCTCCATAAATTTAAGTTTGAATCTCGTGTACCGAAAACAAAACTTTTTATGACTGCAAAAGAAAAGCGTATAAGATTAAATTAGTGTAAATCAAGACTTTTACGGAGCGAAGAAGATTGGAAAAATATATTATTTAGTGATGAAAGTATGTTTTGTGTTTCATATGGTAACCAAGGTATTCGAGTTTTGGAGAATGAAGCAAGAAGCATTTAATAAAGAATGCCTTAAACATTCCGTAAAATTTGCTGCTAGTGTCATGGTTTGGGGTTGCATGAGTGCAGAAGGACCTGGAAAGTTATGCATCGTCTACGAAAAGGTTAATTCTCAGATATATCCAGAAAGTTTGGGATATTACATGATTCCATCATCAGAAGATTTATTTGATGATGATTTCATCTTTCAACAAGATTTAGCGTCACCGCATATCTTGTAGTCAACTAAGAATTGGTTCCGCCAACTCAACATTAAGGTACTTACTTGGCCATCAAACTCACCAGACCTTAATCCCATCGAAAACTTATGATGTATAATGAAGAATAAACTCCAAGAAAATCTTTTTTCAAGTAAAACTGAGTTAGTTGTACGTATAAAGTCTATTTGGGTTAATAGTGATAGAAATGTTTGTAAACACCTTGTATATAGTATGCAAGATAGATTGTACGCAGTTATAAAAGCTGAAGGGGATGCTACAAAATATTAACTACCATTTACTTCATATTCATAAGGTAATATTGTTGCGTAAAATAAAATATTCTAATATTTTGAACCAATCTAAATCTTATTCTAATATTTTGATGTGTTTCAGAAAGCTGTATACCTAATTTATTGAACTGTATTTTATATTTTATAAATGTTAAAATCTTATCTAAATATTCCAGATTTAATTTATAAGAAATTTAATTGCATTTACTTAGTATCAAGAATAAATAAATGAAAAATAATTGTTTCTTATTACTTTTTCTAAATTATTTTAATATTTTGAATATGAGTTCGATAACAACTGAAAATGACAGGAAGATCAATGGAAAGAGAAATGAATGCTTATCCGAAAAATGTAAGATGAAAGATTACTAAGGAGGATGATAGTTCGAAATATAATAAATTTGTGTGCAATAACCATCAAGCGTCTATTTATGATTGACGCTGTTGAAAAACGTTGAACTCGGGTTATTTTATATAATCATAACTTGTTGAATAATCAGAAATGTAATACAGTAGCAGAAAAACTGATTTTTCAAAAACAAAACATTTACAGGATGCAAACTCAAGTCTGTATACACTGAAATAACTTTTGGACGAATAAAGCTAGAGTTGAAAAACAAGAGGCTATCTCTAGTAAAGAGACTATACCTTATCACATGACAATGACTGCAATGTCCCCTAGTAAAAAAATTGGAAGTTATGGGTGTTATCTCAAAAACTAAAAACTAAAAACAGATAGCGAAAGAAAAGTATATTACCAAACTGAAGAGCGACCCAATTATGAAATTATGTCTTACGTATAAAAAGCTTTTATTAGAAGACCTGAAATGTAAGGTTAAGGATTTAAAACAGCCTGTTTAAATAAGTTGTAATCGCGTGTAGATGGGTGGTATCACGAAGCTGATGCACAGTTATTTATAAAACTAACAATGTGTAAGCAATGTACAACTTATTTTGATAAGATAAGACTTAAGTATCTTGAATGTGTCTACCATCGGAAACAATACGCATGCTCTTGCATGCATACACATGCGTTGTTACAGATAATGGCATATTAAATATATTTAACTTGATTTTTTTATTAAAATAATTTGTTTCTTACTTACTTGTGTTAGCCTTTTTAGTAAACTAGCAAATTCCGAGGCCCACAGAATGATACCTTGTATCCGTAGGTATTTTGTTGTTGTTGTATTTTTTGCATTTCCATCCGAGCATTTTAGAACAGCAGAAAAAATGAAAAATATGAAAATGACTTCTAGATTTTTCTAAAAGTAAATATTAATGTTTTTTAAACAAAAGATACTTTTATAACCGGCAAGGTGCTACTTAAAAGTAGATATTTTGAGGGGGTTTATAACTTTATCCCGGGTTCAGTGATTGCGAGTTGATAATACATAGCATGAAAACGAACTTCAGAAATTTTTTTTATTTTTTATTTTTTATTAAATATTCAAATTTATTTTAAGGAAAAGCGCTATCAATACCAAAAAGGTACAATGAACACGCATGTATTTTTCTTGTCTTTCTTTATTTTTTCTTTTTAATTTGTAATTCCGTATAGGCCCCAGCGATTGCGATTCTAAAATGCAGAAAAAAATGGGACATTTACAATCTCTGCGCTTGCAGAACTTTTTCCGTGGAGAATGTGTAGAAGTGATCATAATACCAGCGAACTGAGGAAAATTAAGCTCGTTTATTAGCATCATATGAGGAGTTTTAATTAATAACTCGCGTAATTTTCAAACAACGAAAAATCTGAGTTTCAGGTGCATTCCCTCCTGTCTTAGTCTATTCTTATTCAAATTTGCAGACTCTACGTACGATAGATTTCCCTCGCCAAGAAACAAACAAACAGGCAGACAGACACACAGACGAAAACTTTCTATTATTAATATAGATGTTAGATATGTGTCATTTGTTGAGGAACGATTCCAAAGGAACGATTCCGGCAGTGAAACTGAAGGAACGATTCCAGTCTGTAAAAAGGAATCGTTCCTTTTCGGAACGATTCCTCGGAATCGCTCCTTTTTGGAACGATTCCGAAAAGGAACGACTCCTCGGAATCGTCCAAAATGTACCGACTCCGAAAAGGACCGATTCCTCGGAGTCGTTCCGAAAAGGACCGATTCCTTGGAGTCTGTCCGAAATGTAACGATTCCGAAAAGGAACGAATTCTTGGGAATCGGTTCTTGTTCTTGTAGACTGGTCAGTTTTAATAAATAAAAATACGCTATTTTATCTTAAAATAACAGATTTTGATTCTATTAAAGCTGAATTTATTGCCAAAATATCCTTCCAATGTGTATACACCCCCCCCCCAAAAAAAAAAAAACGAAAAGAAAAGAAAGAAAAAAGAAATTGAAGGCGGAGGAGGGCGTTTAATAAATTACAACTGCGTATTATATTCTCTTAAATTTTATGTTTAGATGAATAGAAGTATACTTCGTTTAAAATATTGTCTATTATAAATTATTTACTTATCATCTGTTACTTAATTACTTTACTATTGGATCTTCTTGTGCTAAATTAATCTGAAAGAAATAATTTAAAAAAATATTTTATACGAATTGGATTTTTTCCACCCGAGTGAAAAAGTGCCCGAGATGGGATTCGAACCCAGAACCTTTACGTGCTTTACCGATTGAGTGAGTACCTGGACCGCGAAGGTAATGGAATACCATGTGTACTTAAATACACTAATACTTTTTCTAATTGGTAAATATATCAAACGACATGAATTTTTCCTAAATGAATTCTTAAGGTTGTTCTCAAATCCAAAAGGGTAACTTTGTGACAAAAATTTTAATTTATTTTTATTCGGAAATGCATGAAACCAGCAGGTGTTGTTGTTCAGAAACTATGTAATCGAGCTGGGGTTTTTTTCGTTTTTTTTTTGTAAACGCAATAGATCTTTCAGAAAATAGTGTCAAAGTGCGCGTTTTGAACCAAATTTCCCGCGATAAAGAGGCATAATCACTCAAAAATGGGTGAAAACATGTTTGTCACGTGATCAAAATCGCTTATAACTCGATAGGTAATTTATTGATCAAGAAATGGAAAACACAGTTCGATTCCAAATCATTTCCATGGTCAAACTTTCCAATTTTATATCTTTCCGTTAAAAATAAATTTGTAAATGTGTCAAAACATTTTGCACTTGTTGAGCAGATCACTTAAGAACAGCCTTAAGAAAAATTAAGAAAATGCTTGTTTAAATAATAGTGAAAAATATTTTTTTTTTATCTAATTAGAAACAGTTTTGAATAATATAAGAAAGACATCACTATGCCATAAAAATTGCATTTTAATAGGATAATAATAACTGATTTTCAATTATTTTAATAATTGTAGAGTTACGCACTTTCATGTATATTTCACTATTTCATGTTTTTTCCTCAAGCATAATTTCAATTTGAGAATCCTCTTTGTCAAAAAAAGAATATGACCAGCTACGAGCGCTCGAGTACCACTTTATTTCCACAGTTTGGCTTCTTGTTTTTCTCTCCTGAAGAAGATGATTTAAATAAATCTCGAAACTCTCGAAGATTGTTGTAATTTACATTGAGGTTTATTACATAGAGTAAAATCTGTTTGAACAAGGAATTTTTGTAAAATGTTTCTTTCTCTCTTAAAAGAATGAATATTTCAGAAAGCCTAATATCTAATAATAATAATATAACAGTAACAGTGGTGGGTGGGATTCAAATAATTTAACTGCGGTCGCTCTCTTTAGCTCGCTTTAGTTCGCTCTCTTAATGGCCGTTTTGAGTATAAAAACGGAAAAGAAAAATCACGTGCTACATATAGATTATCGAACTTTCTTCAACACTGCGACATATATGTAAAGCTGCATATTTTATGCTTGTTTCTGTTTAATAGATTTATGTTAACCCTCCGCCTACCAGACGGGTTCAATGGCCCCGGCAGGTACAATTATAATGATATTTCTCATTTTTTTTTAAACTGAAATTTCTGTAAATATGTGATTTTTTTCTGGGATGTTCTATTCTTTTGAGTAAAACATTCCAGAAAAAGTCACATATTTACAAAATTTTCATTTTTTTTTTTTTAAATGTGAAAAATCAATTTGAATGTACCTATCGGGTCTGTTGCACCGGTCTAGTATACGCAAGGTTAATGTTGCATTAAAAAAGTTTTACAATATACGAATTTAATTATTGGTTTCCAAAGAATGCAAGTTGTGATTTTGTACAGTTTTTCACTTGTTATTTAATTTTTATTTCTTGCTAAAGAATTAGAATTTAAATAACTATGACTTTGTTTTAATTCAACGTAAAATAAAAGCAAAAAAAATCGTTTATCGTAATAATTTCTTATAATAATTCCAATTTCTCGATCGGGATTGATACTCGCAAATCCCGAAATCAATACCATGATTAATGCCTGTTACTGTGGTGATGGATAATAAATATCTCAGTTTAATTTCGATCCGAGCAAGGCTCCCTTCATGCCAAACTAAATTTAGTGTTTCAAGCCTAATACCAAACTTCCCTTTTTTTTTAGGTAAAACTTACTGCAAATACGATACTAAATTTTATGTATTTTCCTTTCTTATTGTTATTCTTTTCACTTAGAACATTTATTTATTTATTTTCATTTTTTTTAATTACATAAGTTTTCTGAAAAGTTCGAATTTAACAAAATGTTTTATCTATTTTAAATAGTTTTGACAATAAAAAGTTTAACTTCGAATAAAAAATAGTCAAATTCTCAAAACATTAAGGTTGGTATTATCTATAACACGTTTACAACAGATGTCTTTCACTCAACGGCCGAAGCATCGTCAAAAGGATGTTAACAAAAGGATATTTCTTTATATAATACTACACTCTGTAATAATAATGGACACACTTTTAATTTGTTTAATTTAATTAAACCAATCAACCATTTTTCAGTTAAAAATTTTGCAAATTTCAAATTTAAAGAAATAGAACTTTCAAATTTAGTTAATCACTATATTTTTTGGCGGAGATAATATGTACTATATATGTATAAAATCATATATATTACTATATATATATATTATAATATTAATATATATAATATTATCTTATATATATATATATATATATATATATATATATATATATATATATATATTATAATATTAATATATATAATATTATCTTATATATATATCACTAGCCATGCTGCTAATGAATCTGTTTACAAATCATCTGAAGGAACTTTTACCTTTTCGTATAACATAACAGAAGTGTTCCATGACTTCATGAGTTATGACATTCCAAAGATCCCAATCCAAACAAACATATTAGCATCGCAATTCACTCATACCGAACTGAGGTTCAGTATGATATAAGTGGAGAGAGGGTGACGGCGGATGAGGATGTGAAATTAGAGAATCTCCTGTTCTCCTGTAGGTTCTCGTGAAATTGGAGATTCGAAAAGAGTTCTAAGTTTAACAGCAGTTCGTGGTTAACAGCAGTTCACAAATAGCGATGTTAGGGTATAAGACAAGACATACATCAGTCACTCAGGAAGGACAGTGTCCAAAAACATGCTTTACTTTTTAACACTTTCCAAAAATGTTAGTGTTTATGAATGCGGTTTGTCTGTCCATCTGTTCACGCTCTAAGGCAAGTCACACACTAAGGCGGCACATAAGACATGTCGCTTGAATTCGCTAGAAAAACTGGTTTAAAACGGTTTTGACACAACTTCGTTCTTTGTTTCGACCGGTTTTTGCACTTCATGTTGCGCTTCATACCGCTCTGTCGTCTCAGTGTGTGATATACCTAACTCCCGTAAATTTACTCGGATTCCCATGCAATTGATATATGTTAATGACGTTTACCATGGGATGTTTGATATTCAATATGAAGGGTGTAGCATTAATAGTTCCTTTACAGGGCACTCAAAAGTGTACCGTTACATTATGATCAACGGGGGGAAATCGTTTGCAGTGTATTTTAATGATATTAAACTATTTTAAATGCATTAAAATTGATATATATCACTGAATTGCACTACAAGATGATTGCTATAGAATAGAGTCATTTATCGTTCATTTACAGAGACACACAAAGGAAGGAAATAGGTTTCAGTACCGTTTTTGAGTAATAATTGCTGAAAGTGCGTTTTCAATTTCGGTATGCGCTTTTAAATTTAACTCACTTTTTGCATGTTACTCGTTGTTTATAAATTCTATACTTCGTATACAGAGCTGTACGAAAGAATTCACGTACCATTCTCCTTATTAGCAGAAACTGCTGAATTTTTAACTGTGTATGTATTTCCTAACTGAGCGAAATATTTGCATTCATATAGCTTATAGATAAATCTATATATCATATAAAGGGCTGATCAAAGAATTCGGGTAAATTTCCGACTGTAGATGGGAACTGCTGAAATTGAATTTTCAAATGTGTGAATGCGTTTCCAAATGATTCAATTAGACATCGTATTTCAACTTATTAAGCGGTAAAGTTTTGTTACATTATTCTGAGTGTGTTGGAAAGTGTTTCATAATCGATGCTTGACGCATGATTTTTTCTTTCTTGTTTCCAATGGAAAAGAAAGAAAAGTGAAACTTGAAAGTATTTTAAATTATCTAAAGATGAAAGTATCGCTATTTGTGATTTCTGTTTCACGAAAATGTTTTATAAAGGTGGTAGAACTACAAATTTAATGCGGCATCTTACAAGGAAGTCATCATGTGTTAGAGGAAAAATTACATATGTGAAGAGATAACACCAGTCATTGCCTAGTGCTTCCACTTCTGAACCAGATCCAGAAGGCAGTGATAATAATGTTGATGAATTGTGCGAAATATCCTCTGTGCGTAAAGTTAGGGGACTGGGGAGAAAGACGATAAAGGGGATAAAGTTATTGAAAGTACGGACACTGGAACAAAAATGCAATCTACTTTAACAAGTTACATATCCAAACCAGTAGGGCCATCCAAATGAAAAATGAGATTCAGAATGAAAAATGAAATTAAGATTACCTAGAGGTAGATTTTGAAGAGGAATCTATGAGACTAAAAATTCCTAGACCCTGGTGACAAATATCAGAACAATAATAAAATTATTTATACAGGATGTCCACTCTCTACGGTATCCAATGGCTAATTCCTAAACCGTTAGTCATAGCAATATAGTTCCAATTACAAAAATGTTTTAAATGGAGGTAGAGAAGTATTTTAAAAGTGATTTAGGTCAATAAAATCATTTCTTGAAAAATTACGAAATTTAATTTTTTATACGGTCCCCTGGTCCTTCAAGTTATATTTAGTAAAATTTTCCCATTACATTTACAAGTCAGACCAAAAAAAAAAAAATCCTATTATTCTACGATTAAAACTGACCGAAGTAATAGCTGATTAAAGTTGGAGCATATTTTTTGCTGCGAAATAGGGGTCATTTACAAATTTACTAGAAATATAAATAATCGTCAGATATATATAAAGAAAAATAGTTGATAGTAAAATTAACATTGCATTATAAATTTGAAATCTATAATCATTCTGAAATATTAATGCAAAATATACATCTTTGTACTAAACATATAACAGGGAAAAAAAAAGCAATTTAACAAATTACAACGATCATTTGGAAAATGATTTTTTCGAAGACTAAAATTTAAGACATAAAAAATCGAAACGGAGTTGATCATACATTACGTACGCCATGAATTAAACATTAACATTCCTGGACCCATCATGAACAAATTTTAAAAGAAATTTTAGTTTTACAATTTTCGGGACTGTAAATTTTTAAACTTCTACGGGGCAGGTCATACATTACGTACGCCATGGATTAAACATTAATACTCCTGGACCAATTTTAAATGAAATTTCATTTTTAAACTTCTAAACATCCCACAATATTACTTTTTATATCGTCGTATAGAGAAAAAAATGTTCTTTTAAATGCAATTTGTTTTAAAGCTGTATCTCAATTTGTTTCTGAGTTATATTTTTTTGGAGTTTTTATTACTTTTTTGTCATAGTGGCAACAGAAGTATCCATCACTGTTGAAAGTAAAGGGAAAATACAGATTACTGTATAGACCAATCAGAAAACGAATAAAATGCGGGATTCAACCAATAAAACGCTTCAGATATGTTTTTGATTTCCTACCCCGACAGAGGACAATAACCATTTTTTCAAATGGTTAATAATAGAATTTTCATTAAATAAAATGTTGAAAAGCAACAGCCTCGATTCTTTACAAAATGACACATATTTTGAAATGTTATTAGATTACACTAGGATGCAAATTTGTGTTGTGTCATGTGTTTCAGCTTTTGATAATTAGTTCTTATGTATTTTGTAGCACTGAATCCAAAAATGGCTTTTATTTTTTATCACAAAAAACAGATTCTTTGCAAATCGTATATCTGAAAGCTAAAAAGTGAAAAAATAACGAAAATTTGATAGTATAATAAAATAGATGTGATTGCCATTTCTTTAACTTTTGATAATTGATTTTTATGTATTTTTTACCATTGAATCCGAAAATGACCTTCATTTTTAACCATCACGTCAGGATTTTACGCAAATCGTAAATTTCAAAGTTTAAAAATTCAAAATTTTAATTGAACCCCTTCCTCTCCCACATCATCGGATCCCCGAGCTGTTTAGCTGTAAGAATCCCAGTATAAGCCAAAAATTGAATAAATTGTTGAGTTAAATAAAATTAAATTGAATAAAAGAAGTTTTACATGCATTTTATAGTATCAGATTTTCGCTATTTTTTAACTTTGAAATTTACCATTTGCAAAAATGTCTAACATGATGGTTAAATATGATGGTAATTTTCACATTCAGTGCTAAAAATCACATACAAATCAATCGTAAAAGTTAAAAAATACAACCATCGACTCTATTTTATAGTATCAGCTATTTTTTGAGTTTTGAAATTTACTATTTGCGAAAAATCCTGACATGATGGTTAAAAAAAAGAAGGTAATTTTCGGATTTAGCGCTAAAAAATATATAAAAATCAATTTTAAAAACTAAAAAAAACAACGATCGCAGTCTTGTGTTATCTAATCTGAAACTTTTTCGTAAACTTGTTGGCAGTAATCTATCCGAAATTTTTTGTGTTACACTGTAAAATAAGTACAAATGGTCAGCACTAAAAATCATAATAATATTACATTGTCATCGGATTTACGTCAATATGTAAAATTTAACCTCGATCGTATATTTTAAAGTGAGTTGAATTTCGAGTACAAATTTTGAACTGGAAAGACATACATACGATCGTTTCAAGTTAAGCCATTACCCGCTGGTGTTGCATTCACGCAACGGTCAAAATAATTGCTTATGCTTAAATTAATTAATTTGTCACCACTGTTTTAGAGTTTAAAAATTTGCCTTATTTAATGGCAGAAATTTTGATATTTTAATAAAGCGAAAATTACCTTTCGGAATTTGTGGTGACAAGCGACTTTCAACAAGAAATTTGAAAATTCCAACTTTATAGTTTTGGCGGTAAATGGGTTAAATAAAAGCTTATAAAAATAGCATAATTTTTGTTAAAAAAAATCATGAAAAGAAACAGCTTCAAATCCTTACAAAAATCTGCCATAATACGATTTCTCTCAAAGCGCAGATACACATGAAATAAATCCTTCAAATACTTTAAGCACTTTGTTTACGACCCCTAGAAGCATGGCTGAACTCATGTGTTTTCAGATGCAGAAAAGTGGCATAAGTCTTGCATTTCAAAGTTTCGTATAACTTCGTCAATTTTTGTGTTAGATGAATGGAACTTTTTTTGTCTTTCTTTTAAGGGAACCGTACATTTTTACTAAATATCACTTATAAGGCCGGAAGACTATAAAAAATTAAGTTTCGTAACTTTTTTAGAAATATTTTTATTGATCCAAACGACTTTCTGAATAATTTTTTACCTTATTTAAAACTTTTTTTAATAGGAACTATAGGTCTATGACTAACGGTTTAGGAATTAGTTATTGGACATCGTTGTGAGTAAAGACACACTGTATAAAATAATAATATAAATGGACGGTCGTTTGACGACATATTTTCAAGAGAAACCAATGAAAATCGATGAACCAATGAACCACTGAAAATCGAATCGACCACCGCGCCGCCCTTATCGCCAAAACCGAAGCTACAGTAAAATTTCCTGGATAAAATACAGCGGTAAATGAAAGGTCAACCAGGAACCAGGGGTAAATTTTCAAGAGGAATTATGCGTAATGCCATAAATCATAAAGTTAGAAATAACTGCAAATTAATTGCACACGCTGATCAATGAAATGAACTCTTAACCCTCCGAGCGTCTTGGAAAAGGGTAAAATTGTAATTTTGTTTTCTTTGCATTTTGTTTTAAATGCTAATAAAATATGATTCTTTCAACATTATGAAAAAAACTCAATTACAAATATGAATGTAATCCTTAAGAGTATTAATAATTCTTCAATGTATTTAAAATTCCATAAATCAATAGAATTATATTATCCTAAATATTGCTTGTATTGCTGTGAAACCTGGAGCTTAGTGAACGGAATAATACGCCCCAAACACTTAGAGGGTTAAAAACAAAATCATCAGTCCAAAACATTACAAAATTAAGGCGACAGGATGCGTAAGAAAATGGATGGATACATAAGAAAATAAATTAGTAATATATATTATGGATTGAATGTGGTTCTCTTTATCTCCGAAGTGTTTTTCCCCTTGGAATCCTTTATTTTTCAAAATCGTTCTATTTTTCTCGGATTCGTTCCTTTTACTCGGAATCGTTCCTTTTACTCGGATTCGTTCCTTTTACTCGGAATCGTTCATTTTTTGGAATGATTCCAAAAGGAACGACTCCAAAGAACTCGTTCCTTCCGGTGAACGATTCCGGCTGGAACGATTCCTTAAAAGGAACAATGTTGCCCATCTCTAATAGATGTGCATTTGCCGCTAATTCCACACTTCTACATGCGATTAGTAACATATTTAAGTCGGTGATTAGATATCGAAAAACTTATTTTTCAGGACTTCTAGTAAATTTATTTTTACATGTAAGACATAACTTCATACTATATCAAGGACGCTCAACACTTTTGTACTTGACTTTTTTCCCTACCCTCATAATTTTTTATATTGGGTCGATAACTTTAGATTTTCGCCACTAGTGGCGTTTCATTCACTCTCGTATAATATCATATAGCCGTTTAACTATAGATAGACACTGGTTCAACAATTGTAGCTTTATCAGTTCAAGCGTTGAGTACCTGGACTTTAGTTTGCACCCTGTATTTTAAGAATTAACATTTTAATGGAACCATAACAAACACAAAATAAAGATGGAAAGGTTTTTCTTGTGATATTTCTACTTAAGGCCTGTAAATTTTCCATAGAAATTTGATAGAACATGATATTTGGAAGATATATAATACTTGAAAATGACAGGAAGACAAATGAAAGGAGAAAGGAGTGCTTATCTGGAAAATATAGGATGAATGATTACGAATAGAAAAGATAGTTCAAAATATAAAAAGTTTCTCTGGAATAGCCATCCAGAATGTATTTCTGATTTATGCAGTTGAAAAACATTGAATTTGGGTTATTTCAATTGAGAGTACTGTGAATAACCACGAATGTTATATAATTGAAGAAATGCTTATCGGAGAATGGGACCTGGTATAATAATGCTTGTGTATTGCCTGTATTGGCTTATGAAATACTGTCCCAACATTGGGGCACTCGCATTTTGCCAATATTACACCAGTATTGTAAGATATGTTTCTCTATTTTATTTCCAATATTTCCAATATAAAGTTAATGTTTCTGCAATATTTGTATTTCATTGCAAGTAATTCCAATAAATATCAAATATTTCTGTAATAGTGGCATTTATTTAAAAATATTTTCAATGTAAGGCAATATTTATTCAATGTTGGTATTTCTGTTAACTCCTTCCAACGAATGTAATATTTGCGCAATATCATGTCCCAGTACAACCAAAACTAGTTTGCTTCTAGAAGAGTGTTCGACAATAAAGTTTTTAAACAATAGATACAGGCTATGAAACTTGAATATTGAGGTTTGTATGAATATATTTTTAATTTACTAAATAGAAATTGAGGGTTTGAGACGAAATTATTCGTTCAACAATCTTAAAGATACTATTCTCGAAATCTAAAATCCATATGACAATCCTTCGCTTTCAAAAAATGAAATTTCATTGTAAGCCTGCGAATCAACGTTTGCGTGCACAGCCACTGCCGTATGTATGACGCGGCGTTTATGGAAATCTCTATAATTTTCCCGTGCTGTAAGAGTAAAATTCTGTCCACAATACACCGAATATTTAGAGATTTGTATAATTTTGGAGTAGAACCAATGTGAAGCTTATAAACGCAACAATAAAACTGTTGTGTTTATTTCTTATGTGAAAATATAAATAAAGAAATCTTGTCCTATAAAGCAGTAAATTACTTTTTTTAGATTTATGAGCCACATTCCATTGTGAGAGATCTCACATTCTACAAAATTCTTGGAATGTATATATGCTGTGTGTTCTGATAGGGAAAGTGATGAATGACTTATGGGTGAGTGAAAACGCACTATAGAAGATCACACACATTTACCCCACTCCATTTTAAGGGATGGACCGAGATTTGTAAAAGATACTTTGAAAGTTTCAGACAGAATCCGCTGAATAATGTAATGTATTTCATTGATACAAACTTAGATTCTCTGATTCTTGTGCTTAAGTGAATATTGATGAAAACAGAAAGCGTTTATATTTTCATGCTTGTATTGTTTATTGTTGTGATACTTTTTAAAAATGGAGAAGTTTTTCCATTATCTGTTTTGCTTTCTGAATATATCATTACTTCACATTAATCATGTATTTTCGGATTTTTTAATTTGACATACAGCATTTACAAGAAGATTAAAAAGGCATACAAATACATTCCCAGTTGCTTGTGTGCAATGTAATAGTAAAACTGAATCTAGTAGCAAATGAGCAGTATTGGTTAGATTGGTTATACGAGAGCTCAATATTGTATTTGGGAATTGTTTCAATGAAATAACAATATCAGTTAAATATTGGTTTTACGCTGTAAATTTTGCAATAAAATGTTACTATTATAAGAATATTAGTTTTACATTGAAAATGTTTGCAATGAAACCCCAATATTGTTTAAATATTGGTTTTATATTTTGGATATATTGGAAATGAAACGGCAAAGGTTTTCTTGCCAATATTGGTGCTACATAACCAAAACATAAACATTCTAATGTTAGTTAAATATTTAATGTCAATGTAGCTTATGTTAGCCAAGATGTAGAGCATATAAAGAACATTATACCAATAGTGTTTCGCTGCTAGGGTTTTCTTGAACATCACTTTCATAAAAAAATGCAAATTAATAACAAAAAGAAATAATGACAAAATTTCATTTCCTATAGATGAAAATTTTATTTATAATTTGTGAAGAGGTACGACTGTAATATGTGTATTACGCATGAATGTAAATCAATCAATATGTTTTTTTATGTTTGCGATGTAAAATAAAAATCTTTAATATTAAAAGACACTTTTCCTCTTAAAATGCTACCGATTTATGTTAAAAATATTTTAGTAAAACTGAACAAATTTTTCAAGAAATGTTGTATTCTTAAACTGAAATTATTTTTCAAAGTTGTTTTGTTGGTGAGTATATAAAAAATTTAAAAGATGTAAAGTTTTATCATTTGCAAAAAAAAATTATAATATAGAAAATATTATCTTTCGTAAATGACTATTTGTATAAATACAAACTCAATGAAAATTTTCATTTCGAAATATTTCCCCTGCTCACAAACCCCGAATAAAAAATAAACAATTTGTTTTCCTTTTAAAATTCCATCGATCAGTGGCAAATCCTGTTACTCAAACTGAGTATGTTCTTTCTCACCACTTTTACCGAACTGTAATCTTCACCTTATTTAGACATAAAAAATGTTGCTAAAACATGCAACAAAGATAATGGTTTGGGAAAAGGGTGGTAAAGGTTGTATACTAAGTTTTAAAACCAGGATTCGCCCCTGATGTCGATACTTATATTTTTATACATTAGTTGATAATTATAATTTTTTATTTAATACCGTAACAAGACACTTTCAATTTAACGTAAACTGAAAATGTCCCCATTAAGATAGCTTTATTTAAATTTTGCCAGTATTTTTTCAACATATTTTTGAAAACAACTCTTCGAGTAGTCTATACAGTCTTCATTTCACCATGCGATATTTAAGTCAGTTTAACAGAGAGCAGGCAGTAATTAAAGCAATAGAATGATTGTAAATCCATCCACTGTTGGGCCATTCCATGAGAAACATACCCGCACATGAGAAAAATGTCCCGCACGTGACGCTTACATAAATACCTATATTTATTAACTCATAAGTTGTTAAAATATAATCTATACATTAAAATTAACAAAAAATACCTATATTTTTATATTAGGATATTTTTTTTAAAATTTGAGGATAAAATATCACTGTTAAAATAGCAGTAATATGTAGAAAAGTTGTTCCCCACGTGATATGGAATGGCACTTTTAATAGGTTTAAAAATCTCCACATTTTAAACCGTAGACCTTAGTAAACTGCCCGTTTTTAATAATAAATAAATAATAAAAATAATAGATAATAAAAATCTCCACATTTTAAATCCTAAACCTAAGTAATCTGCCCGTTTCAGGGTCATTCCATGAAAAACTGACAAAATATCCTGCGCGCGACACTTACATGAATACCTATATCTATTGACTTATAAGTTGTTAAAACATAAACTATACATTAAAAATAACAAAAGACTCTAGCGTTTCATATTAGTATGGTTGTTTAAATTTAAGGATATAATAACATTGTTGAAACAGCAGGAATATGTAGAAAAACTATCCCACACGTGACATATAATGACCCTGCTTAAAATTTTATGCTGTGTTAAACCAACTTTAGTTGCTGCAATAGCTGCAACAATAAGATGGGGAAATCTCGTTCCAACAGTTGGAGCTGTTGTTGAACCATAGCTCCAAATGTTCGAATGAGGTTTCACCATCTTATGGTTGCATCTACTGCAGCACCAACAGTTGGTTCAACTCACCACAAAAATTTTAAGTGTTTAGAAGATTCTGGAAATAGAACTTCCGCAGCTCTGGAGACTGTATAGGTTGTTGTATGCATAATAATAACATGAAATTTGACATAACATTATACTTTGACATTACACACTATAAACATTTCATCTTATACGCTCGAAACTTATTAAAATAATTAGTAATAAAAAATGTTCTGTGTAAATTGCGCGTAAAATACCCATGAATCATGTTGCATTGTGTAACAGATAGACAAGTTTTCGAACTGTAGCAGAAACTTTTGGTATGAAACCCAGTATGTTTTTTGAAAGAATAATTCGGCTTCATAGGATGGACATTGAGCTCGATTTAGGTTCTCAATTCCATTAGAGAATACATTCCGAAGTAATTATGCAGCTAGGTAAGTATTCACCAATAGCCGGGAAAGCTTTCTAGGAAAATGTCTCAAGAATTCTAAAATGCAATATGAACTTACAAATAAAAATCCAAAACAAATTGCTATAATTGTACTAGATATCTAAAATAACCATACCCAGCGTCATGAGGGAAAAGATAATCTTTTGAAATTCATAAATTGCATTGTAAAAAGACATAACTTCGTATTGATAAAACCCCAAAATACAATTTGAAACGCATCTTCCTATAAAAAAAAAGAGTAAGTATTTAAACAAAATTACAAAATCTGCTTTCTAAAAGGACATTTGAATGTTTACCCCTTACGTGTCCAGCACCGCGGATAATAACTCTTTAATTTGAAAGTATTTTTTTTTAATTGAGGTAGAATATGTACTAAAATACTTGTCAAAACATTATATAAACAAAAAAAATCCCTGCCGGCCCGGCCTACAGGCAGAGGTAGATTTCGAAGTTAAGTATACTAATTTCACCAACAAAAACTAAATCATTATTAGATATAAATCCACTTTAACAGTTTTATCTGTCTGCTTTTGACGAGTTTTTATTTCCTTTTTATAAAATAGCTGGTTTTATCAGAATCATGTTAAGGCGATATTAAAAAAATATTTTTCCATACTCAACAACTCGAAATTTTCTGGCACATTTTCAGATTAATTTTTAATAAAAAAAAAATATGAAAAATATGACATGATTTTTGAAAAGATTTATAAGCGACCTGTGTTTTTATTTTTCTTTCAATTAATTAAAACTTGATTAATAAACAATTATTTTCTCAGTAGGGCAATATTTTTCGTTTCTAACACAATCGTTTCCGGAAATTCTGTTCAAAATGCCCACTTTGACATCATTTCTTGAAATATATTCTGCCTCTATCAAAAAATCGATCATTACTGTACATTATATAGTTTCTGAATAAGAGAATCTAGCAATTGGATGCGTTTGAGAGCAAAAATGAACTTAAAAATGAGTAAGAAAATAGACAGTTTGAATTTGAATGCACCCATAATAAGATGATTTTTTTCTTCAACCGCTATGTATTTTTAATTTGTTTTTGCTTTAAGAATTGGCCCTATCAAAAACTTGTCTATAGAAATGCTTTTGTCTGCTTTTGCCCATTAACGAACTTGACCGAGATTTTATGTCCCTTGATTTTATGTATCAGTTTGGAATAGACTTGTGCAGAATTGCGGAAGTTATCGTGTCCAGAAGAAAGTGATAACATAATTGCTTCGGGAAATTCTGTTCAAAATGCCCACTTTGACATAATTTCTTGAAATATATTCTGCCTCTATCAAAAAATCGATCATTGCGGTACATTATATAGTTTCTGAATAAGCGAATCTACCAATTAAATGCGTTTGAGAGCAAAAATGAATTTAAAAATGCGTCAGAAAATAAGCAGTTTGGATTTGAGTGCATCCTTAATGCAATGATTTTTCCAACACAATCCGCTTTGGGAAATTCGATTCAAAATGCCCACTTTAACAGCATTTTTTTAAATATATTCTGTCTCTATCAAAAAATCTACCATTACAGTACATTATATAGTTTCTGAGTAAGAAAACGTACCAATTGGAAGCCTTTGAGAGCAAAAATGAATTGTAAAATGAGTCAGAAAATACGCAGCTTGGATTTGAATACACCCTTACTTAGATGATTATTTTCTTCAATCGCTATGTATTTTTAATTTGTTTTTGCTGTAAGAATTGGTCCTATCCAAAACTTGTCTATATAGATGTTGTAGACAATATTAAGAAGATATATGATAAATTCATGGGGATTTTATATCTTTTGAATTGAAGGAGTTATGGATTTTTTACTTCTTCAAACCCCCTTTTTGTTTTCGTTTTTAATTTTTTTGCGGTACGAATTGGTCCTATCAAAAACATGTGAATATAAAAGTTGTAGAGAATATTAAGGAGATTTATAATAAAATTAATTGGAATTGATATCTTGAGAATTGACGAAGTTATGAATTTTTTTTCTCCCAAAAACCCTATTTTTTGCGCCCCTTGAGCCCATTTTTAACTTTATCAAAAATCTATGATACATAAATTTTTGGCCTTATTTTTAAAAGTAATAAAAACTTTAAACTGATTTGATATGTACAAATATTAAGAAGTTATGGGGGGTTTTCGGTTTTCACAAAACCCCTCCCTATTTCCATCCCCTTGGTCCGATTTTGCCCATTAACGAACTTGACCGAGATTTTTTGCCCTTTGATTTTATGTATCAGTTTGGAAGAGATTGGTGCAGAATTACGAAAGTTATCGTGTCCAGAAGAAAGTGATATATATATATATATAGATAGATAGATAGATAAAGTTTTTTACTGAGGGTGGTTTTGGGTTCTAGGAGTCATGATCGGTGTAGATCTGCAAAAAAATTTCAGAAATTCCAACATAGGAACGATTCCAATAGGTAGTATTTCATACGAAATCTACCTAAAAACAACTCGTTGGAAATGGCCCTGCCTAAACATAAACCTAAAATTGAAGCCATAAAAAGAAGTTAATCACATGCGAGTGCCATGTAAAAAATCTATCACTATTCATAATAGTTGCACATTCCTCGGAGTGAGGTACAGTGTATGAAACTGCGTGGAGACCTGCAGGCATGTGTAGTTGATGTGTGCGACGCAAATTGGGTTATCCCTGTGTAAGCCTGCTCTCAGTTATTACAGTCTGATATTTGGTATGAATGCGCATAAAGTTGAGGAATGACCATTCTTGTTTATCAGCTCGTATAATCGATTACTACATTTTGCGTGCTGGATTGACGAAAATCGCTATTTTTCCGCGCTTGATAGACGAAATTATCGATTTTTTACCGCGTCAAATTGACAAAATTTACTCGTGATAAACTGACGAAATTCACGATTTTGCCGTGCCCGATCAATAAACTTTCCGATTTTTTATCGCCTGATCGACAAAATTCGCGCTTTTTTCGTACCCAATCAAAGAAATTTGTGATTTTTCGAAGCCCGATCGAGAAAACTCGCGATTTTTCCTAGCCTGATCTACGATTTTTCGGAGACTTATCGACGAAATTTGTGATTTTTCTGCGCCCGAACAGCGAAATTCGCGATTCTTAACTCGCTCTGATGAAATTTGCAAGTCTTTACTAACGAAATTCGCGATTAACAGACGAACACGCGATTTTTTCCGCAGCCGATAAACGAAATTTCAAGTTATTCCTCTACTAATCGACAAAATTTGCGACTTTTCCGCACCGGATCGACGAAATTCGCGATTCTTGACTGACTGACAAAATTTGCAATTTTTCCCAAGGCAAATTGAAGAAATTCGCGGTTTTCTCTCCCGACTGATGAAACTCACGATTTTTCAGCAGCCGATCAATAAAATTTTCAAATTTTTCGCGCATCATGAACAAAATTGACAATTTTCCGTGGCCAATCAACGAAATTTGCGATTTTTCCGAGCTTGATCGACAAAATTTGCGATTTCTTCGAGCCTGACAACGAAATTCGCGATTTTTTTTAGCCGGATCAACGCAAAAATTCGCGATTTTTCCCTGGCCGATCGGCGAAATTTACGATTTTTTTCAGCGCCTCATCGACAAAATTCGCGTTTTTTCCGTGTCCGATCAACAAAATTGGCGATTCTGAAATGCCTGACGAATTTTAACTTTTTTCCGCGGCAAATTGACGAAATACACGATTTTTTCTGTGACCTATGGACAAAATTTGTATTTTTTTCCAGTTATAAATTGATGAAATTTGCGGGCCACACGCTAAACCATCGCGGGCCACTTTTGGCCCGCGGTCCACAGGTTGTGCATCTGAATCCTTACTCTAAAAAGTAAATTGCGAATAAGATTAAATGAATGTGAAAATTGCTACTTTATTAAATTCGAAAGCATTATTTTTGTTTTTTCCTTTTTAAATAAATTAAAAATTTTAGTTTATTGAATTTTCGGTTTTTCATTTTAAAGATAAATTCCAACTTTGATATTAATACAGCCAATATTCATGCGAGCAAGAAATAAACAGAATTTCCCCCTCTTTTTAAGACTTCCGGGAAGAATTAACTGAAAAAGCATGTTTTCTAGGAGTACGGAAATTATTTGTTAAAAATGACGAATAATTTAGTGTATAAAGACGAATTTTTATGACAGAGTGAATTCATTAACTAAAAATTAATCATACCTGCAGGTCCCCAGGCACTTTTCATATATTATACCTCACTCCGAGGCATTTGAATCTATCTTGAATAGTGATAGATTTTCACATTGCGCTCGCATATGATATCATCTCTTTTTTATGGCTGAAGTTCTAGCTTCGTGGCTTGGCCAGGCCATTTACAATGAATTATTATTTTTTTTTTTTTATCTATCACTTTTGCAAGATAATCTGTATACGTCCAATGTATTTCAGAAAACGAAAAAAATTTTTTTTAAAAATTATAAACTGCGATTTATTAAAAATGCTTAAAAATAATTAAATCAAAATGGAGAATGCTTCATCATATAGTTTAAAATAGATTAAATAATGTACTTCAAGAAATTCATCTGTTATTTTAAATAATGAAGGATAATAGCGTCGGTCGCTTAATAATATGTATATATTTTTTGCGACTTCATTTAACAACTGATATGCTGTTGTACGAGGGTGAGTCGGAAAATAAATTTCCCATGGCAACTGTGGACAGAGGTGTGTATGAAAGACAAAAAATGCAATGAAGCATTAAAGATAAGACGTAACTTTATTTTACTACATAAGTGCCAAGTGAGTTGAGACATTTGTCATACCCCTTTATAAGCTTCAAAAAGCGCTCCTTGAGAAAATCAGTGCTCTGCATCATTCTGTTCCGGCATATATGGAGAGAAAGTGCGTTGTGAATTCGTGGTCAAAGGAGGAAGTGAGAGCGGTTGTCCGCTATGAATGGGCATGTGGAGTATCGGGAGCAGAAATCCATAACCGCCACGAGGGAGTCTATGGGCTAGATGTGATGCCGAAATAAATGGTGTGGAGATGGTGCTGCCAATTCAGTGAGGGGCGTCAGAAATTGTTGGACAGACCGAGACCTGGACGGACGTGCACGGCCACTACAGACGAAAGCAATGCTTGACTACTTCTTTGTAAGCAATGCTGAAGTCACACAAGCCGTTCAACGCTTCTTTTGTATGCAGAGTCCTGTTTTTTTTTTTTCCTGGAGGGCTTTATGAAGCTCATAAAGTGCATGACAAATATCTCATCTCACTTGGCACTTAAGTAGAAAAATAAAGTTACGTCTTATCTTCAATGCTTCATTACATTTTTTTGTCTTCCATACACACCTCTGTCCACAGTTGCCAGGGGAAACTTATTTTCCGACTCACCCTCGTACTAAATGCTTCCAAAGTTTTTTCCCCATTATTAAACGTCCAAAGTATCAGAATGCTTATATTCTATTTATTTTGATTTTTCAACAAAATGGAATCTAGTGTGTGGATTTATCAACAGAATGTTAAAGATTTGCATCAAAAAGATTTAACTTTTATGATGGACCAGACGTTGGGGTTCTTCACAGTTCATCACGCAATAATTTCTATTATTTCATGTTTAAATTTCAATATAAAAATAATAAAATATTATATATCGATTAATAAGAAAATATGGGAAATTTACACCCAAGTTATTAGGATGTGAATTACATTTTTGTCATTTCAGTTAGTGGATTTCGTTATTTAGGCACAACACACTTTTATAATTTGTGATGCAAAACGACAATTATAAACATAATTATTTAATATCTTTTTTTCATTAAAATATATTTTTTTCTCTTCCAGTTCACTAACAATAATAGGGTAAAGTGTCCATATTTCATCCCCTCTCCTAATTACGCCCCCCTTAACTTCTCCGCTCGCCACTTATGACGCAAGGCACAGGTGACGGAAGGTAAAAGGGGTCAGTGTTGAAAGTTTCGTTGGCCAAGACGCATACATAAATTAAAGACGGCAAATTTCACATTTTTGGAAGACCTGAGTTCTTATTATATCGTTTGTAGAACGTTATTTACTGTACTGTAAGTATTCATTTCTTATTCATTGTATATATTTTACATTGGTAAGATGCTGACAGTAGCATACAGTGAGTTTCAGGACGCTCAGTTCATCTTCGGGGAACTGAAGCTCCGTCATATTGGGAAGTAGCGTCGTCCAATTTTGTCCCTCTTGCAGATCTTATTTTCGTCCCGGGAGCAAAATTAGGAAGCTTTTTCATGAAATTTTTTTCAAATTTTTTCCGCATGTTTGGATGGCTTATCTTTCGTTATGTTATTCTTCCACTGATAATTAATACATTTCTTTATGCCTTACTTTAATGGTGATTAAAATACTTACTCATTTAGAAATAAGTTTTGATTTAGTTATAAGTTAAGCCTCGGTGTATTTGATTTTTTGGGGGGACGAAATTGGGACCATTTTTTTTTTCATTTTTTAGATACTTTTCGAAAAACAATTTTTGCATTGTTAAACTTTTTTTGTACGATATTTGCTTATGTTTCTATATGCGTTAGTAGTTAGTCTATGTAAAATCCAAATTTGGTAGACTTTCCCTTAAAATTACAACTTCCAAGGGCCTAAAAGTGACTGGGGGATGATAATAGGGCACCTTACCATGTATATTTTTTAATTAAAACGTGTTTTTTAAAATGTTTTTTATGTTTACTTTTTAGTCATGATTATCAGTTATTAAGTAAATTATTCAATTTGAAATTTATTTTTCATCAACGTATAATCATTCTTTTACTTCCAACATTTTTGTTATTATGCACTGTTCAAAACAATTAAAGGATATTGAGGTTGTGTACGGATCTTGAGGCTGGATTGTTTAGATGATTGATACCTAATCAACAGACGTAGTAGGGAATATGAGGAGGGAGGGAAATTACACATGTTTGGCAGAAAAAAATGCATTGTATTGAGCATTTGGGTACAAAAGGAAAAACACAGTTTGAGAATATGATAAAAAACGAATAAAAAATGTGTTTCTTTTAAAGAAAATCGTTCTTAAGAGAGGGTATGGTTTCCCCGGACGGCCCGAAACGTTGAAAACCATTGAGGCATGGAGTCAATGAGGCTATTAATGTGGAGCTGGGTTATTCTGTTCCACTCCTCCTTAAGCACTCTTTCCAGTTCTCGAAGATTTTGTGGGGGGGGGGGGGGGTAGGCGGCCAGCAACTGGTCTGCCTAGAATGTCCCATACATGCTCTATTGGGTTCATGTCCGGGGAATACGTTGGCCATGCCAGCCGTATGATTCCTTCCTCAAAAAGGAAATCATCCACCAAAGTGAGCACGATGTGGCCTGCAATTATCGTCCATTAACGTGAAGTCATCTCAAATTGCTGCAGCGTAAGGGACTACAATAGGTCTGAGGATGTCATTCCTGTATGAGGATCCCATCCCGCTGACTGGTCAGAACTCCATTTCGAATGATGTGGAGGTCTGTGCGCCCTTCAATGAAGGTGCCAACATAGGCCATCATTCCTCCACCGCCAAATCTGACACTTCCTTGCACGAACGAAGATTGTTTCTAGTGCCACGTTCCCTCCTGATGAAGATACGCCTATTATCAGGATGAACAGAAAAACGGGACTCGTCAGAGAAAAGAATATTGTGCCAGTCATTTCTCCTCCAGTTCATATACTCTGTTGCCCACTCCCTGCGGGCGTCACGGTGCCTTGCTGTTAACATAACACATACCATTGGTCTGCGAGCATACAGACCTACAGCGTGGAGCCGGTTTCGGACAGTTTGGGGCGAAACTGTGGTACCAGTTTCCGAGCGAATGTGTTGTTGAAAAAGAGTGGCATTCATATTTCGGTGCCTCCAATCCTTTAGCATTAAATATCGATCTGCATTGGGCATTGTTGCGCGTCTATGATCTTTCACCTGTCTTCGGTTTGCATTTCCAGTCTCCAGAAAACGGTTTCAGATCCTGGAAATTACACTTTGTGAAACTCCAATGGCTTCTGCTACTTCGGCTTGTGCTTGGTCCCCCTCTAACGGACCAAGAGCTCTACAAGCTTCTGATTGGGTTAAACTTCGTGAGAGACAAAATGGTTAAATGAGAGACACCGCACTCATCGAAACAAAGCACTTCCTCAATGTCTATCATTTTTTTTTTCGATTTGAATTCCAGTAAGTCGAATGCCAAATTTCATTTGCTGCCACTAAAGTGCCGTTTTTGACGTCAAACTCAAAATTTGCGTACTCCGAAGTTTGAAAATGAGAAAACTTTGCATTTGTGACTTTCTTGTTCCATTTTCTGAAAAACAGTATTCGCTTATACCGATATTTTATATAAGACCGTTATTTTATAAAAGATTTTATATAATATCCTTTAATTGTTTTGAGCAGTGTAGATAGCGTTATAGTAAAATATATTAATTTTAACTTTGATTTAAAATGTAGGTGTTGTTACATACGGTAAAACATTGCTTTGACATTAGACTAGAAAGATATTTGTATCACATTTTTGCAACCAATTTAAAGGTTGTTGGTTTTTGTATATATGAGAAATTAAGGGGTCTTGTAATCCGGTTAATTTCGTCGAAAATCAGCAAATATTTTCAAAGTTTGAATTAGTGTATCTTCAAAAGCTTTTTATGTATAAACATAATTTGTTTACTATTGATTACATAGATTATTCTTTATATTATACTACCATTAGAAACTGACTAGTCTTCTATAGAATTTGGGTACTGTTGAAATTTAAACAGCCCTTTTATTTTTTACTCCGCAAGTGATTTCGTGTACATCATGAGAACGTATGTATGGATTGTTATGAAATTTGATAAAGATATGTATTTTCACATATGTATTTTTAAGATGATCTACTTTTCGGTCAAAATTATTTCATTAACCATGTAAAAAAAAAACATTTTTGCAAAAAAAATCAAAATTTTACATTTCGTAATGAAATAAATAGTCCTAACTTAAAATCTTATCACTGTAAATTTTTAAAAGTAGATCATTTTAAACACACATGTTTGCTTATTATCTATATCAAATTTTATAACAATCCATACATACATTCTCAAGATTAGCATGCGCACTTACGACGTAAAAAGTGAGTTATTTTAATTTCAATAATGCACAAATTCTGTAAAAGTCTAGTCAGTTGCTAATGCTATGATACAAAAAAACCTAATCTGTTTAACCAAATGTCAAAATTTCAAGTTTATACATAAAAAGTTTTTGAAAATACACCAATTAAAACTTTGAACGTTTTTGTTGAATTTCGTGCGTTTAAAAGGTATAAGATCTCTTAAATGGTAGGGGAGAATGGGGAGGAATGGAACACTTTTTACAAAAATAAGAAAATCAACTTCGTTTGACACAAAAACAAAACTTTCGATACATAGAATATAAAATTAAACACTTTCTAATGTCCTTGAACAATATAGAAACATAATTTGCAGAAACAATTTTATAATTAAAGATATTGTAAATTTCAAAATGTGTCCCTTACCTCCCCACTAACAGGAGGTCTGAGACAGCTATAAAATAATGTATAATAAGGCAACAGATAGTCGAGTGTCGGCTATATATACAGTCTGACAAAGATTGTAGGTTGATAATGTCTATCCTACAATATCAAATTCCAGTACCTTCATCACTGGAAGTAAAATTCAGGATTGTCACTCAGCGATGACATTAAAAAAATCCTCAGTTCAATTTATTTACGTTTTGAAGTAAATGAATATATTTATAATGTTATAATTAATATACTACCCTCTAAAAATATTTGGATATTAGCATTTTACATTCATCTTATTAAAAAGAAAGAATTAGACATTTCCCATTCCTCCCTTTCCTGGCATTTCCATTCCTCCCTCTACCTTCTCTTATGTTAAACTTCTTGTATAAACAAAAACGCTGCTTTTAGGCATAGTTTAAATTACGGATAATATACAGTATAATGTTCCATAAATAGGGAAACTATTACACCTACCCATAAACAAGTCATTAATATACAGAGAGCATAAAAAGTATAAGAAAATTTACTTTTGATTCTTGAAATAATCTTTTTCTTTATACAATCGCAAGCTTATACAGATCAGCTACTTTTTTCAACTGAAGATTGTGGTAACATTGCTTCATCTAATGTGGAATTAATGAAATGTTTAGAATGAATAAGTAAAGAGAAATACCTACTGTTCCATTCCTCCCACTGCCCCATTCCACCCCACTCTCCCTTCCATATTAAAATACTTAGAGTCATTTTAAGGACGCGTGATATCATTTAAATGATACTAGTGGGGATTGTTACCATAACAGCATCGCAAGGACTTCTACAAAGCAAAAAATATTTTAACAGACGGTATCCCGATTACTGATGGCTGCCATCATAGTCCGGATAACTTGCGTAATCGGAGTACCATCCATTTACCTTTGCCTTGGCCTTACGATATTGTTATGCCAACAACCCTTGCTGGCATGCCCAGTTGACTGAAAATTTCGTAATCTGTGTCATTCAACTTATCATATATACAAAAATTAGCGACGCCAAAATTAGTTGCAAAAGTATGAGGCTCCCTCCTACACTATTAGACTATGTCGGACCGGGTTTCCGCACCCTCTGACAATTTAATATGGACATCTCTCAACGGTGTGGGGGGAGATGGAGGGCGCCAAATCCATTTCTTCCTTTTGAGTATCAGAATTGAGTACGCTTCTAACAGAGAGCCGCTATTAATATTAAATATATGCATGTTTATATATATTAAATTCTTTAAGTATATCATTTAAATTTTGAGGTAGTTTCACATTAATTTAGCGTAAGTTTTAGTTATATTTATTAGAGTTTACGAAGCAAAATGGGATTTTTCCGTTATTTTATTTCAACAGTTTTTGATAATGCTTTTAAAGAGTTAACACCTTGCACGCAAACGGTATTCGCTGGTAGAAAATAAGAACTTATGATATTAAATGAGGAGAGTAAATAATATATATATTTCCTTTTGTGTAGCTACGCGGTTATCTCTTCGTTGTCCAGAATACATAGAATCGAGTGTGTTTAAACTTCAGTAATCAAATTATTTTGAAAAAGTTATAAACTGTGAGCGTCACCACTCCTAAAATCAGTACCATGGCGCGAAATCACTCTTTTTGTGCACAAAGGAAATTAAAGGTTATAAAAATTATAAGTATGTAGCATAAATCTGAATTTATAAAATTATTAAGATAAATTTGATTACAATATTGCCAGACACAACCGGAAAAGTTTTAATTTTATTGCAATGTAACTTACGTTAATCGAAGTGGAAAAATAAAACATTTAGTTTTATTTCCATTATTTTTATTTTTACCTGGATTCATTTGACGATTAATTGCCTCTCTTTCTTGGTATTGTTTTGTCCCAAAAAATAACTTACTCGGGAAAAAATTAATGAAAAGAACTTTGATGTAATATTTTTATTCTATGTTTTTATGACACATTTTTAATATAATTTTCTTTTATATTTATGTTTCCGGCTACTTTTATTTCAAATATATGGACAAACATCGGAATTAATTCTCTTTTATAGTTTGCGTTAAACAGGGTAGGAGGTAAAGTGTTACATGAATCACCTTGTATGTTTTAGAAGTCAGGCGAATTGAGATTGGATTTATCTATTTTTATTAAATCACTTTGCACGTGGGCTTGCATTTCTAGGTTTTATAATATATCTTGTAATGACAATAATAAAGGAATTTCACATTTTAAGCATTATGACCTAATCACATGCATGGGGATTTATTTTATTTTCTCTGAATTGCTTGAATTGAATTGAATGGAATTATTTTAGACACCATTATTTATTATTTCCTTAATTTTTTTTTCGAATGTTAATGTTAGACATAAGTTTTCTTTAAGTCATTAAATTTCCGAAAGGACCAGTATTTAAACATTGAAAATACTTAATTTTCTCTGAGTTTGCAAACTCTAACATTATTCAAATGTTATTTAAACTGTAACTTTCAATAAGATATCATGCATTCAATGTAATTTGTGAAATCTTAGAAATTAATAGCAAAAACTGAAGTGAACTTTTCAACATCTGTGGCGACTTTCCGTAACTTTTATCTAAATTTTATGTCCAAAAGTTACTAAAGTTAATATTAAAAAAAGAACGGGATCTATTTCAGCATCTTTACGAAAGTTGAAACCTGGATAGTCAAATAACCTATCAGACTAATAAACTAAATTCATATTGACTTCTGAAGCAACATAATAAAACTTGAATGAGCTATAAATAGTATAAAGTCATGGAAGAAACAGGCATATCACTCATCAAATACAGATAATGCTGTGATGCATTAGTTACCTTTTAAGTCATCCTGTAACCAAACTGTAAATGCTATAATATCCTTTTACAATAGGGAGCTTAATATGGTCGACTGCAGTAACAAATCTTAATATATGTTATATGTGTATATGATAATTTTGACAAGAGTTAGGTTATTTTGTAATTTTTGTTTTGCTATGAAGTAAGTATAGGAATCAAATATTTTAAACTAATATAATTCAAAACCTTTTTAATACGAGGGTGGCTCAAAAAGTAAGGTAAAAATCTATCTGAAGAGAGCACAAATTTCCCGCGGTAATTAAATTTCCTGTCTTTACAGTTGAGACGATTACAACATTCAAACGATGGCGGTAGATGTAGCTAGTTTTGCAGTAGAGTGCCGAACTCTCAATTAGAAGATGGAGGCGTTGACGGAAACATGGTCGGTCATTTAAAGCGAGTGTAATGTCACGAAAATTTGCGGTTCTATTGCACAAAATTTAATAAAGGCAGAACAGGTGTGCGTGACGAGCAAATATCAGAGCGCCTAAGCACGTCCACCACAGATAACAATATGTGCCGTGTGGAAGCTTTGGTTCAAGCCGATTATCGCATTTATGTGAGAGATATTGCACAGGAACTCAATAGTTGAAGAGTAAGTTCAGCGAGTTGTCTTGATGTGGTTCTAAAACCTTAAAGCGTATTTTTTCTATGCCGGTTTCCATACGCTTGTGGACCGATGGAACAAGTGCTTTGACAAAAATCCTGACAAAATGGGCAGCAGCGGCCCAGTTGGCAGAACATCGAGATCGTAGCCAAAAAGTAGCGGGTTCGAGGCTCGCCACCAGCTAAAAATCCGCCATGCATTCTAATGGCGCTTGGTGCACGTAAAATCCCTCTTGGCTGCAAAGTCCTCCAAGTTACATATGAATGCTACATCTGGGTGTGCCTAGGCAGGTGAAGATCTCGTCACCTCATAAAGGTTCTGAATTATGAGATCAACTCGAATAGCGATAGTCGCCCTTCCGGTGCTCCTAATCAAATGGCGATCACTGTCGGCTTTGTTGTGATGAATGGTCTATTTGCCAAGTACCCGCCGTAAAAAAAAATTAAATTTAAATTTAAAAAGCGTGGTGACTACGTGGAGATACAATATGTACCAATGCCTTACTATGTTGTGGATCCCTTCAAATTCGTGAATAAAGTTTTTCTCCCAGAGGGTTAGCTACCTTACTTTTTGAACCAGCCTCGTATTTTTACAGGAAACTACAAAGACCCAAACTATTCCTAAAATAAATGCAATGCAGCAAAAATTCTATAATTACATATACCTATAGCCTGTCAAAAGATTTTGAATGAACATGTAGCAGAAAATTTTTAAAAGTGAAAAAGCACACTTTCAAATCATATTTACAAACATATTTGGCTGATTCCGATTTATTTTTAGTTACTTCGTCACTTGGTATGCCCTATTCCATAGAAACAAGAAGTTTGTTTCTATGAAAAACAGAACGCAAGCTACACTAAAAATCTGTAGCTTTTGCTGCATATTCACTCCACCGCTTTTATAGAAAAGGATTACTCGACTATGCTAAAGAGCATTCTCGTTGGTCAGAATAGGGATATTCTATAAAAGCGGTGGAGTGACTGTGAAGCTAAAGCTTCAGATTTTTAACAGTGTATGTAGAAATCAAATTCCTATTTTGTTCCGTCTCCAAAGTGTAAACTAGACAGAATACAGCTAAAATGCAAAATATTAGAATAATTACTTTTTTTTTTACAAATTGAAAATATCGTTCGGTAATTTAATGTATTTTAATGCAAATATGCAAACGATATTTTTATTAAGAATTTATTCTTCATTAAACTTATTTATTATCTTAAAATTGATATCATTTTTGAAAAGATTAATTGAAAAAAAATTATTTTGAAAAGTCAAAATATTAGAATATTTATTCAAGTGGTTCAAAATATTAGAATATTTATTCAAGTGGTTCAAAATATTAGAATATTTCACATTAATTTTCCTTTAATTATCACCAATTCATAACTGGTGGCATCATTGATTAAATTCAGACGATATTTTTAAAATTGGTATTCTTTTTGCAGTTTGCTTACTTTTTCGTCTTAAAATGGGTCGTGTGTGTGATATTCATGAATCTATTAAACTTCGTATGTTGATTTGTATCGGCACGGTAAAAATCAATGTTATATAGCAAATTATTTACATTGTTCGCAATCAAGCGTTAGTAAAATACTAACATAATATTAAAAAAAATGGAAATTTTCAAACTAATCGCCGAAATGGCGGCCGAAAACCAAAAACATCTGCTAGAGATGACAGGAAACTGAAGCGTATAGTTAAGAAAACAGTTTTAAAAGTGTGCGATTCTTGCACCAAAAATTGAAAGAAGAAAGAGTTGAAGTTTCTACATCGGCAACAATAAGACGTCTCCATAAATTTGAGTTTGAATCTCGTGTACAGAAAACAAAACCTCTCATGACTGCAAAACAAAAGCTTATAAGATTGAAGTGGTGTAAATCAAGACGCTTATGGAGAAAAGAAGATTGGAAAAATATATAATATTTAGTGATTAAAGTATGTTTTGTGTTTTATATGGTAATCAAGGTATTCGAGTTTGGAGAATGAAGCAAGAAGCATTTGATAAAGAATGCCTTAAACGTTCCGTAAAATTTGCTGCTAGTGTCATGGTTTGGGGATGCATGAGTGCAAAAGAATCTGGATAGTTATGCATCGTCTACGAAAAGGTTAACTCTCAGATATATCAAGAAATTTTTGGAATATTACATGATTGCATCATCAGAAGATTTATTTGAAGATAATTTCATCTTTGAACAAGATTTAGCGTCACCGCATACCTCGGTGTCAACTAAGAATTGGTTCCGCCAACGCAACATTAAGTTACTTCCTTGGTCACCAAACTCACCAGACCATAATCCCATCGAAAACTTACGGTGTATAATGAAGAAAAAACTCCAAGAAAATCCTCCTTCAAGTAAAACTGAGTTAGTGGCAAGTATAAAATCTATTTTGGCTAATATTGATAGAAATGTTTGTAAACACCTTGTATACAGTATGCAAGATCGATTGTACGCTGTTATGAAAGCTAAAAGGGGTGCTACAAAATATTAACTACCATTTACTTCATATTCATAAGGTAATATTGTTGCATGAAATGAAATATTCTAATATTTTGAACCAATCTAAATTTTATTCTAATATTTGGATGTGTTTCAGAAAGCTGTATACCTAATTTATTATACTGTATTTTATATTTTGTAAATGTTAAAATCTTATCTAAGCAGTCATGATTTAATTTATAAGAAATTTAATTGCATCTACTGAGTATCAAAAATAAATAAATGATAAATTATTTTTTCTCATTACTTTTTCTCAGATATTCTAATATTTTGAATATGAGCTGTATTACTTAATGTTGGAAAATCGTTTGGCAACAATCGGAGGAAATTCATTTCTTTAGCTCTTCATTAAGTGATTGTTCCAACATTTTTGTTAGCATAACGGGGCTCGCCAAGTACTCTAACCAGTGCATGGCGAGATACTGTGTAGAGTTTCTATTGTAATCTCACACTGTTTATTTAAATGTAAATACACAGTTAATTTCGAGAAAGATTGTTTGTTTTTTTTATTCCTTTATCACATGTGCACCGATTACTCCCCACAATTACTCCTTAGGTGAGACACACTGAACAATTTTAATCATTTTTAAAAATAACCATAAATCTTAGAAAATCTTTAAAAACAACTAAATAAATGGTTTAAAAAAGAAAACTGGAAACATATAATAGAAGGAAGGGATTTTTGCCTCATTAATTTAAAATCATATTGAGAAATAATCAAAAAAGTAAAAAGTGTTCACATGTGCCCCTTTCTCCCTCACATAAGATAAATAAAAAATGACTGTGTTATTAGAGTAAATGTGTGATCTTTGGAGACCCATTTCATTGTGTATGATAATTGTTCCTTCAAGCCAGGGAAGTTTAAATATGATACAAGTTTCATAAAATATGTTTTTTATTATTCATTATTAAGATAATATTAGTTAAAAACTACAGGAACATTGTGAAGTTCTTAACTTAGATTATTGATATATTGAATAAAAATGATAAAAATAAACAAAATTAGCAAAATTATAGAATTATAATACGAAAATTTATCAGAAAATAAAATACTAAATTTTTAATTTTTAAATTTATATATGGTAATTTGTACTATACGAAACTTTGAATGTTAACTTTGCAACGGGCAGAAAAAAATGCAACATTCAGGGATCCAGCTATCCTTTTTTAAAATACGACTATTTTCAATCAATAATCCTCGGTGTAGCTTTATACAACAGAAATATACCACGAAGATTATTATTTGAAAAGAGTGATATTGAAAAGAGAAACCTATACTAAAATGCCTATTGTACATTCTATGTGTGCTAGAATGCAACCATACTACCATGTTATGGGATTATTAGCGAGCCGCTATATAATGATAAAATTTTTAACATTCGCAAAAGTTATATGCGTAAAATTTTAAATATGTTATTTGAAAATTCTAACTGATTATTTTATTGTATACAAACTTAACAAAAGTAGCTTTTTCCTTTTATTTCAATTTCAATATAGGTAAACTGTCAGTAAATTTTAATTCGAAGATTTATGGTATTTAATTAAAAAGAGTGAAATGCAAAAGAGTGATTCTGTGATCTGTAAAATGTGTAAAGTGAATTCGCAATTTGTATTGGGAAATTTTTGAGTATGGAACTCATGATGTAATTTTTTTTTTTTTTTTTTTTTGTAAATTAAATTTAAAGAATAATACCTTAAAAAAACGCAGAATGCAGTGCGCATATGTAATATAAATAATTTAATTGCTATTTTATTTTTGATTAACCTTGGAGTTTTAATCTTTCCATAAACACTCGGGTTGGACATTGGTTGGTTGGTTGGTTGGTTGATTTGTGACGGCCGATTATCTACACTAGGGATATAGGCCCGAGGAGGAGTGCCCTTCGTGGGGGTCTTTCTACTGGAACCTAACCCGTATTAACGCATGGAAATCCATGGCTCGAAGAAAACCACGAAAACTCCGAACGATTAGGCCGACGGGCGCGATTGGGATCGAACCCAGCACTTCCCGTCTACCAGTTTCGAGAGCAGAACCTCTCAGCCACTGGTGGGGCCGGGTTGGACATTGAGATAATCAAGTATATCAAATAGAAAACTACAAAAATAAAATAAAATCCTCTAGCTATTTAATAATATATATCTTTATGATAATATTGGGTAGATGTGCCCGTAATGGACACCCTTAAGGAATTTCTTTAAAAACTATTTTTAAAAAATAGTTATAATTATTATATTCCAGTTCTTTTTTAAATATTATATTAATCTATCAACAATACTTAACCATTCTCATAGTCTCGGTTCCCAATATTAATCAAAATTTTATTGTAAATAACAGAAATATATTAAAACAACCAAAATTCCAGCAATGGATACCCTCTGATCCAGTAATGGACACTCTCTGCCCAGTATTGGACACCCCACCCAAAAGTAATAGATATAATTGTTTTTATGACTATTTAGAACAAAAATTTCATGAAAGCATACTAACGAAACAAAATAGTTATTTTCAAATAAATTTTACAATTAGAATATCAATAATTAATAAAATATTTGTGAAAATTATTCACTGTTTAAATTGATTGTTGTGATTATCACAAGATCAATATTTTAATTATTTTAGATAATTTAAAATACTAAATGTCAGGGAATTACAGTTATCAAATTATTGAAACAGTCGGGGTTTAGAGGGGTAATAAAAAGAAAATCCGAAAAAAAAAGTTTTGGAATAGTAGTGCATGGATTCGTATATTTCTCACTATTTTTAACAGTTAAACTCCCAGAAACTATACAAATCTGAAAGAAATAATACTGCGGGTTGAATTTTTTAAGTACTAAATAAAATAATTTCAAAATAAAACCACAAAACTGATGTTTGAGGCCACTGATCTGTAGATTTACTAGTTTCATTACTACTATAAATTTAATTAATATTTTAATATTACAATTTTTTTCTTTTGTTAGAGATGAGTAAGCAAACATTTAAGACAACATAATATATCATTATAAGCAAACATAATATATTAATTTTTAACAACTTCTGTAACTTGTTTGTTTTAATTTAAATGGAGAGGGATTGAACCCTAAATTTCCTCTTTTCCCTATGCCCTTAAGCATTATTTCCTGTTTCCTGAATTGTTTTACTGATTGCCAGTTTATAAAATTTGCAAGGCAGAGTTATAAGAAAAATTAATTTAATTAAAATATGCAAAATTTTATTAATCGCACGAAATTAATTAAAAGCAGCTAATTATAAAAAAAATTACCATTATTGCATTCTGTTAAGTGCAGTTTAAAACTTTGATTACTTAGGTTTTCAGATAAGTCAAAAGATTTTATGCACTATAAACGCTATTGAAATTGCATTTTTAGCAATGTATACATGGGGTGTCCATTACTGTAAATTGACTAGTTATGCAATCCAGTAATGGTCAAAATCTTAAAAATAAACGAAATTTCTAAACGGCCATTAGTATATAAACTTCAAAGTTTTCTGTTATTACCGAAACAAAAACATGCACATTTTTCAAAAAAATAAAGGATATATAAATTTATTAAGTGAAGCCAGCTCTTAGCATGTTCAATAAGATTTTCACTGAAAAAAAGTGTAACTTCGAAACATTATTCTCTGCTTCCTGACTGGTTTGAAGCAGAGAGTTAACAATAACCCAGATTATAAAGCATGCAAGGGGAAGTTATGAAAAATATAATAAAAGCTAAATTTTTATTGGTCTTTTTTTATATAAACCAAAAACACTAAAAAGTGTCCATTACTGGAAGGGTGTCCATTACTGGCACATCTACCCTATAATATCTTTACTTCGATTTTTAGAATGATGGAAGAATCTGAATTTTTCCTATTATTTTTAACTTCTGATTATCTGACACTGACGAGACGGATATATATTAAAATCAAAATCGACTGATAACCAAGACGACATGTATATATGTCTGATAAACTGTAGTGGATTCTCAATTATCTGACGTACAGAAATAAGGAAAATATATTGAAAGGGGTCGGTTAACAGAATATGTCACAAAATTGACTGTCGGTAATTGGGGTTCTACTGTATTTTTCCTTTATCTACAACTGTAGTACTTAATAATCTACTAAAAAACAACTTTTCAAAAGTTTAAAAAAAAAAAAAAAGTTGAAAGTTGTGGCTGAAAAATAGTGTGATATCAAATTTCCAAGCTTATATTATGGTACTTATTTAACATTTTTTATTAAAAATTTACCATATGTAAGTCGAGTAATTGATAGAAAGCCTTTTCTCCTTTACTAAATACATCATAACGTGTTTCTGAAAATTAATTTTTTTTAATTATGCATGATGGGCTTGGCGGCCATCTTTCCATATTTTACACAATTTTCTAAGCACACAAGTACGTTGTTAAGATCGGAAGTTCGAAATTGTTGCTAAAGCAAACATTTTATGCTTTTAATCTATGGAAATGAGTGCCTAGAAATTTGTATCTTAAAATAAAGCTGAAGTAACTTCAGGTTTAATCTTATGATTCTTTTTTTTCGGAGGGGGGGGGGGGTAATTAATTAGTTAAAGCAGTAAAAATCAATTTGTTTTTCCAAAGTAAAAGACTTTCTTAATTTATCTGTCTGTAGATAAAATTAGAAGTTCGAAATTTTTAATAATGCAAACATATTACGAACTTGTGTGCTTAGAAATTTGTGTAAAATATGGAAAGATGGCCGCCAAGCGCATCATGTATAATTTTTAAAAAATTAACTTTCAGAAACACGTTATGATGTATTTAGTAAAGGACAAAAGGCTTTCTATCAACGCATACTTAGGTACTCGACTTACATATGGTAAATACCACTGGAGTCACGTGATGCTCTTTTCACGCACCTTCTTTTGTGCATTCGAGCATCACGTGACTCCAGCGGTCTGTAAAAAAAGAAGAATCGGACCCACCACGGTAGCCTGTCTTTTTCGTTAGCCTCAGAGTTGGATCATCTTTACACGATGATTAGTACAAAGCTGTGCACCGATTTTTTTTTTGTGTCCATTGCCGTGTACAGATAATCAACTCCGTGTGACGTTATGAGCTAGCCTTGTATGTCGTTGGTCACAGTTTAGGAACAGCTTCAAATGACGTCATCTATATCTACTCCGAGGCTAACGAGAAAGACAGGCTACTGCGGTGCTACAGCGTCTAGATTATATAGTGTGGAAATCGACTATCCCAGTAATATTTTAAAAAGTGCTAAAGTATTGGATCTCTTAAATTTCAAACGGTGCTGAAATCCAATGAATCGATCACAGCGATATCTGCAGGATATTTCCTGAAACTCCAAGACGATTTGGTCTAGACGCTGTAACTTTTTTTTTTTTCTTACATATTATTAAAACACATCTGACCTGTGTGCTTGGCGTCAAACCCGCTGTAATAATACGATGTTTATTTTGAAATTTGAAAATATATCGCAGATGTCGCTGCGATCAGCTCCCTGGATTTCAGCGTCAGTGCACATTTAAGGGATACAACATTTTAGCGCTTCTTGGATAGCAAATTTCCACATTATGTATTGTAGACGCTGTAGCAGTGCATTACACGTGTCTCTTTCTTCTTTAAAAAATATCCTGCGGATGTCGATGCAAATGACTGTTTTGAATTCAACATCGTTGTACATTTAAGGGATTCAATATTTCCGCGCTTTTTTAAGTATTGTTGAGATAATGGAGTTATGAATAAAAAGGAGGAGGCATATAGTGTATTGTCTACCAGTTACGAGTGAAGTAACTGAGGACGTTGTCACAATATGGCGGCTGCTTTTTTAAAATCGGTTCTTCAGTTTCTGACTACCGATAGGTCAAGCATCCCACCAGTAAAATTGAATAGAAGATTTCGTCTTAAAGAAGCGTCTTAGTCATGGATTTTTTTTTCAAAAATGTCATAAAAATTTCTATTTGTTTTTACCGGTGTCAGTATGCCTTATAAAACTGTCAGTTTGTATCCATGGTTGTCACAATATGGCGGAAACCCAGGGCCTAACTACCACCAAAGAAAACTCCTACCAGTAAAAATGAAAATTTGTTTCTACCACTATTTATGACTGAAATTTTGTAAAAATAAGGCGTTTAAATAAGTTTAAAATATCTATATAAACCTACTGGTGGGAGCTTCCACCGTCGATAAACAACCCCTTTGATAGCGGTTACAGTTGAAGCTTCACTATTTTAAGGATATGTCAGTTCCTCTTTATTAATAGTTCCATGGTTGAGATAGTCTTTTTCTACAACATATAATCTAGACGCTATAACAGAGGTATAGTTTCTAGAATATACAGTTTAAAAATCGGCTTATTAAAAAGGTGCTACAAAAGTGTATCCCATAAATGTTGAATGAGACTGAACAACTAATGTCGATTACAGCGACATATGGTAATTCCAACGTAACTATTTCAAAAGAAATCAATTGAGAAAGCGTTTCGCTCAGAGAAGATCTAGAAAATGTTGCTGCTATCGACATTTGTCATTCAGTCTTTTTCAATATTTATGGGATTCAATTTTTGCACTTTTTAAAGCATTACTGGAATAGCCGGTTTCCACACCATGACCGTGATCTAGGTAGATTTTTCTCTGTTATCGCAACGAGATTGACCAATCAGAAGCCAGAATTTTTTGCTAACTTTTCACTGTTTGCAAAAATGTGCCTAGATCCCGGCCTATATTTCTAGACGCTATAACGGAGCTCAGGAATAATACAGAAAGCAAACTCCGTATTTTGAGACATTCAGCCGGGATCTAATGGACTTTATTCCAAATCTGGTTTCGAGGCTGAAAAAGGTCACGTGATACCGGTAATTTACCCAAAGAACTTCTAACTGATAAGAAGGGAGGCTACAACTGCTTTCCGCATGAACTGTTTCACTGGCTGGCGAGGGTTTTTCATTAGGTCTACGAAGCCTTCCCTTCTTTACGCTAGAAGTTTTTACCTTGACCACGTGATCAAAACGTAGATGGAATATCCTCCATTAGGAACAAGTGTGTCTCTATAACGAAGTAGCGACATACGGCCAATAAATGTTTATTGGTAAAAGTGATAAAAACAAATCGTTAAAGGTCTTTGCGAGCGTGTCATTATCGTCAGGCTAATGCATGTTGAATTAATTCCCTAGTCTAATAGAGCTCGTCCATGCGCGTATCGTCTAATGGAGGATATTCCAAATATGGATTCCAGGCTGAAAAAGTCACGTGGTACCGGTAATTTACCCAAAAGCAGAGTTGGGCAGTATCGAAAATACATGTATTTGAAATACATTTTCAAAATACATTTGTATTTTGTATTTTGTATTTTAAACTGACTAAAGGAAAGTATTTTGGTAATGTATTTTGAAATGATTTTTCCAAGTATTTTGTATTTTTAAAATACTCAAAATACATTTTTTTCTATTTCAAGCTGCTGTTTTTAAACCGCAAAATCTAAGATTCACAAAAGCAAAATACGCGCCTGACTGTTTTGTTTCGTCTTAGGATTATAATGAATGCATCTGCTCTGCTGAAGCATTTTTGCTGAATGGTTACAAAACGTTCTAGTTTTTATAGTTCTAACGTTGCTATGAGAATGAAAAACTACTGTGTGATAAACAGGAAGAATCATTTAGAGTTTTGCTATGTATTCTATTTTTTAAATACCATAGAAATATACTGCAGTTAGTTATTTAGAAGACTCCTGAAAGAATGACTCAGCTCCAGCTGGTAATGTATCAAGTGAATTAATTATTTGGGATAATACAGTTGAGCTGTATTAGGCGGGAATTTTCTTAAAAATAATTTCTGTTGATAATGATGTTAAAAAGTTAAGGCAACATGCATGTGTAAAACAAGGTCTACTTTTATAAGTGGAACTTTTCAATCCACAACTAACTTTAAAACTCATTTAAAGGTAAGATTTTTGTTTTTATACCGTTTTGCATTGATTGAAACATTATTTTTTATAGCTCCTTTGTATTTATTGCATTAATATTCAGGTTTAATTTACCCCACTCGTGATATTTATTAAATGGAGGGTGAATTTTATTACATAAATATAGTTCTATTTATTGATATATTTATTATTACAAATACAGTATGTTTAAATACAGTTTTACAATATAAATGAATGAGATATTCAATATGTTATGAAAATTTAAAGTCATTTTAATAAAATCACTTATTCAAGATTGATGGAAGTTTAAGACAGACCACGACGAAGAGCGATGCATTGATTACAGGCACTTTTAATTTATTAAAATCTAAAAGATCATTACTAAAGCGCACTACTAAAAGAAAAAAAAAAGAAAAAACATTATTTGGTGTCATTTCCGCATATTATGATATGCCTAGGATTTAAACAAAAACATTTACCATGTTGTTTATTTTATATTTCTTTTTAAATTATTTCTTATTTTTTTATTCATGGGAAGCACTCATATTTACGTTGCAGTGACCAAAGCATTAATGAATTATGTATATATTTTTTAAGATTTCCAACAAAGGGGGTTGTGCAATTCGTTTATATCCACGCATAACTCTTGAACTGATGCTTCGATTTTCAATCTCGCTCTCTTTTTCTTCTTTTTTTTTTTTTTTTTTTAAAGAAAGGTTTCTGTTTTCAGGTGACAACGTTTGGATTTCACCAGGACAATACTATAAACTTTTTTTTGGTTTTATAAGCATTAACTTTCGTAAAAATTAAGCTATCATAACGAAATTTTAATATATTATCGTGTACTGCACGTCAAAATGAGCGATATTAAATAGATAAGGGAATTAAGTAAAATGAACGTGAATTACTGTTCTGCATCAGGTAAGTAAACAGATTTTATCCGAACGCAAATCAAACAGCGATGCCGCTTGGGTCGGGTGGAAGCTCATTTTTTCGTTGTGGGTCGGGTTCGAGTTGGTTTGGCCCTAATTCGAGTTCTGGTTGACACTTGCGGGATGGGTTTGAAACAGTGCTGAAATCGTAAGAAAAAGTCACGGTTTCCGGCGGATTCAGTTCCAGCTGATAATTGTACTTTAAAAAAATAAAAGCTGTCGGGGGGGGGGGGGGGATCTACGTTCTTAATATCGTCATCTGAGTAGTCTCTCTTAGGCTGTGAAACCAGAGGTAGACTCTATAACTTTATTGATTAAACAGAGAGTATACAGAGCTTCTTAAAAATAATACAGATGGTATACGGCGTATAGCTCCGTATATCCTCCACTATACCGCTGGTTGTTAACCTATTTTAAAAATAAACTTCACTATATTGTTAAAAATGAAAAAAACTATTATTTTTCTAACTATTACTATGCAAACATACACGGCCCGAAATAACAGGTCTCGGCCCGAGCCCAACCCGTAGAAAATCTTTTTAACCCGTCTCGTCCTGTACAAAAAAAAAAATTGGCACGGCCTGGTATAAAAGCTAAAGGTTCGGCCAGAGCCCGGCCCGGTATAAAAGCTAAAAACTCGGAACAAGCTCAGCGGCCCAATATAAAAGCTAAAAGTTCGGCCCGATCCCAGCTCGTACAAAACCTTGATTAACCCGGCCCAATTGAATTTCAACAAAATATTGATTTTTACGCCAATATGGTTAAAAATCGTCTTGTATGAGGAATTCTGACAAAAAGTATTTATTTTAGCTTTTTTTTTTTTTCATGTTTATACTTTTCATTTTTAAGAAAACTTGCTGGACTGTGATATTTATTTTTTAAATTCTAATCCACATTCCATGGTGTGGAGACTTAAATATATGAAAAGTGCTATAAAGCATAAAATCTTCTAAGACGGAATCGACAGGAAAGGAGAAGAATCCGTTATAGACAGGTTTCGTTCTTAGCAGGGAGATAGTTTGGTGTAAATGTATTCTTTTCGCGCGTGTTATTATATTCATTTTGCATGGATCAACACATTTTTCAGTTTTACACAGGATTCTTCATAGTCAGGTTCTTTTCAGTTTCTTTTTCTGTACTTTAACTTCATTGCCTAGAGATACTATATGTACTACTCTTTGAAAATAATAATTTTAACAATTTAATTGTAGAATAATGGCAATTTTTAAAAATATAACATTTTGTGCAAAAACTTTTGTGCCGTGCCAGATTTTACTGATTTTTGCATAGGCCAGACCGGGCCGGGGAGGGCCAAACATTTTCATACGGGTTGGGTCGGAACCGAGCTTGAAAAATTTTCAGAGTGCAGACCTCTATGAGGAATGAAGTTATCCTCTTCGGGATGAGTGACCGGTATGCGTGCCGAATAAGGTGCTCAGGATCTTGATTATTCCCACCAGTCATTTTTTATTGCAAATTTTGCCTTATTTAATCAGGATATTTTCTTGATTCAATTAGTCCAAAATTTCTGATTTGAAAAACCGATGATAAAAGATTAAAAATTCTGTAAAAGATGCTCATCCCCAAGGGACTAAACCCCGATTCAGCCCGGAAAAAAGAAGTCAGGCCCGGACCGGAAAGAGTGATGTCGAGATACTGACCGGCCCAAGCCTTCAGAAAAACATAAAACCCGTGCCTGACCCGGAAAGAGTGAAATCCAGGTTAGGCTCGATCAGAGTGTCGTGAATGAAAGTAAGGCACGGCCCTTGCAGACCTGTAACCTTATGCCGAAACTTTTTAAATTTTAAATGTATTTTGTATTTTCAATGTATTTTGAAAATACATGTATTTTGTATTTGGATTATTTTAAATTCGGAAAGTATTTTGTATTTTGTATTTTAGGTTCTAAAACTAATGTATTTTGTATTTTGTATCGAAAATAACTTTTCAATGTATTTTGCCCAACTCTGCCCAAAAGAACTTCTAACTGATAAGAAGGGAAACGGGAAACTACTACTGCTTTCTCCCATGAACTGTTTCAATGGCTAGCGGGGATTTACATTACGTCGACGGAGACTTCCCTTCTTTACGCTAGACGTTCTTGCCCTGACCACGTGATCATAACGTAGATAGAATATCCTCTATTCAAGAAAGTGGATTGCCGTACTTTCGACAAAGACTTAAAATGAGCTTGCCTCCTGTGCATATATAACCACTCTTATGCATAAAGGCTCTCTGTTGTAGTGTTGTTTCTGAGCGCTGTTGGTTAAATTTTGATATTTGTGTTTTAGAGTGAGCAATAGAGAAAAGTACTGTTACTATGGAAACAACAACTTCTTTAATATTTATTTATTTATTTATTTTAAGCTATGAGGTATTCGCTACGGCTTTTACCGGCATAACCTCAAATGATCACAAAAAAGCATTATTTCCTTGGAACAACCTTCCTTCACGAGGAAAAAAGACAGAACCCCTTCTTTAATATCGAAATGTATAGCAAAGGAGTTCAGAATCAATGCCTTAAATAGTTTCAAATATGTACTGTTATGACATCAATACCCTTCCTGGATGTGGAAATGCAAAATTATGTTCAACATAACTGGCCGCAATCTAGATAGATTTTTTGCTATTAACAAAACGAGATTCATCAATCAGAAGCCTGCATTTTTGAGAACTTTTCACTGTTTGCAGAAACGCAGGCTATGGATTTTATTCCAAATCTGGGTTCGAGGCTGAAAAAAATCATGTGATACCGGTAATTAACCAAAAAAACTAACTGATAAGAAGGGAGTGTACTGCTGCTTTCCATATGAACTGTTTCACTGGCTGCAGAGAGATTTTCATTACGTCTACGGAGCCTTCCCTTCTTTATGCAAGAAGTTTTTACCTTGACCACGTGATCAAAACGTAGATGGAATATCCTCCATTGATTGGTGAATCTCGTTTCGCTAACAGCGAAAAATCTACCTGGATCCCAACCTAGATTTCTACAAACATTGCACTTCATCTATGGCACTAAGAAAATGACTCAAAACTTTTATGACATAGGCCGGGATCCAGAAACAGCAAAAATTCTCAAACATGCTGGCTTCTGATTAGTCAAACTCATTTCGCTAACAGCGAAAAATCTATCTGGATCTCGGCCATAGTTTTCTTCGATGAAATCAATGCAAAGGGATAATATAAAAGAATAGTATAAGATTTTTAAAATGTTTTGGCGGATCGCCCGTTGGCGTGGTCAGTAAGCGGAGGCTTCTGTCACCCCGAGGGCCCGGGTTCGAGTCCCTGGGTAAGACATGGATGTAATTGTGAATGTCCCATTGTAGTTGTATAATATATGTAATGGAAAAATAAAAAAAAATTGTTGTGATTTGTTGTTGTTTCTATGTTATAATAAGGATCATTCGAGGCGACAGCAATAGTAGCTATAGGCCTCAAAGCATTCTCCACCTCGGTGGACTTCAAATGTCAAAAAATGTCAAAATGTTTTGGCGGGTTTATCGCTGTTTGGCATAATTTGTAAACTTTAGAATTAATTAACAGTTTTTCGCTAATTAAGAATAGAAAATTTATGTTTTTAAAGCTGAATTTTATAAAAGCACGTAGATTGAGTAAATATCTGTCCAAAAATGCAATCCTTACTTTTTTCTGTCTATTATTTAAGTCTCTACCTTGATTTAAACATAAGGTCTGACGAAGAAAAATAATTGATCATTTTCAGTATCTTGACGTTATTTTAAAAAATCTATATCCCTGTTTATAATTAATTTATGAAGATGCATTTGGTCTCAAATTGAAGATCTTTTTCATTAGGTCCTTCTAGTTTTGGTTTTATTTTTCTGCAATGATTGGTTCTTTTGATATGGGAAATTTTACGCTGGCATGTTTGGTCGATTTAACATGGAGAAGTTGTCTTCAGTATAATAATCAGTTACGGTGTCTTGTCGTTTTATTCTTGGCATTTGTTTGTTTGGTGGGATTAGCATTTTTTTTTAGTTTGGCTTGGCAGAACGACCGTCCTGCTTGATATCAAATCTTCTGTCAATAAGTAAATTGAATATTGCTTTTAGCAAGTAGCAATGTAAGAATACTTTACGCAAATGATAGTGAGTAACGCTGATATAGAATATAAATACAGGTGTGCTACTTCCTATCTATTTGAGAAGATCTGGTTAGTATTGAAAATAGAACGAATTTTGATAAATATTTATCCATTAAAAATATATTGCTGGAACGCAAAAAGAAATTTTAAAGAAACGAATACTGCATCTGCGATCCTGAAATTAATGCCATTTATATCAATGAAATTTAAGCAAGATGATTTTTTTTATTTGTTACAAGTAAATGATTCTGAAAACTTGTCTCTCTATCTAATACAAAACATTTCAGAACACATTTCAACTGTTTTTTTGTCGTATCTTACATTCTATTCGAAACAGTAAAGCAATATCTAAACAGGCAGAAAAAATTATTTTATTTCTTGGCCTATGAAATTTATATGAGCTTGCGAAATAATATGCTCAAGAAATTCCTTTTATAAACATATAAAACGTACAAATAGTATCTGTCGCTGTTTTGACCACTAAAATCACAGTCATATCGGCTTAAAACATATTCCATATTTATTTTCAAAATAAAATGGTATAAAGAAAAAAATTTTGTTGTAAAACATAAAATATGATCACGAATCATCTTGTATTCCCTCAAAAGGCGCTTAAAATCATTGACTGTCAGCTTTTCGCATCAAATCGTTATTCTTACAGTCTAGAGGGAGTATTTTGAGGAAAAAGACATGAAAGTAGAAAAGAAATAAAACATTGAGTTTTCTTCCTTTCTACGCCAATGTTATCTCCCCGTGGGGAAAAATTTCGAACACGACAAAGACTGTTCGCTTCCATCAGTCAAGTCTAAAAATCATTGAAAAAACGGAATATCACAATTTATGCAGTCTTAGGATCAACATTTTTTGCTTAGCCAGAAACCCTTTAAGCCACTCACTTCCAACTTCCATTCTATATAACATAAAACTTCATTGTGGACGCTTCCGAAGAAAAATGGCTTCGACTCTACTAAATTATTTGTATCTATTTTTCTTTCTAAAACCGCATTACAGTACATTTCTTAAAATAACTAAGTCATACAATAGATTCTCTCTTTTTCTAGTTGTTTTCGGAATTTAAGACGAAGTGTGCATATATGCATACTTCGTCTTAAATGTGTAATGAAAACTTTTACGCATTTTTATATTTTCCTACAATTTACGTTTAGGAGCTATGAATTTTTTCTTCCTTTTGTCACTCCAAACACTTTTTTGAAATAAAAAAAAAGATTTTACTCCATTTAATTCTATAGTTTTTATCATTTTTAAAGATAAAAGTTAAGTTTTTCATGAGTTTATGATAAAATTTGTACACGCTTTTAGAAGCATTTTTATATTTTCCTACAATTTACGTTTGTAGCGGTTGATGATTCCTTTATTAGTCCCTACAAATTCTCGATAAAAGATTTACTTTATTGGAATTTGTAATTTTCTTCTAAAATTTCAGTTTTTACTGATTTTATTAAAAAATATTTATACGTTGCATGATTATTCATAGTCATTCGTTACATAAACAAATGATTCGTATAACTCTTTTCATGTACTGTTGTTAAATTTAAAAATATTCGTACCTGAAATTGAAAACTCGCATAATTTTTTTCACGGACTTCCTCGTAGAAAACTAATGTTAAATATGTTGGTAATATTGCGTTCTACTCATTGCGTTCCTCATTTATTGAAAAACCATCCAATGAAAATTTTAAATAAATACTAGCTTTACATTTGAAATATTTATGCAATGCAATGCGACTATTACAGAAATATTGCCTTTGGAATGTAAATATTTTCAATGAAATGTCAATGTATTGCCAATGAAATGGCCAAAGATGTCTTGCCAATCATGGTGCAATAAGAAAATGTAAGCATGCCAATACTGTGGTAATATTTCATGTCCATATTTGCAGTCTTGGGCAAGATATAGTCCGTATTAAATCCTTAACTGGTTCCTTTTTTTTGACACAATAAATTAAAAATAAGGAGCCGGCACCACTTTTTTTTTTTACTAAAATATTTTGATTTGTACAATCGAAAAAGGTATGCCATTTAACAAACCAAAGATTACAGTTAAAGTTAAGTGGCATCCAAAAACTTTCAGTATTGAAAATAGCACACTCTTTTTGCCCGAGAGGCACTCTTGCAAAACAGTTAAGGGGTTAAGCAAGATCTACCCAATACTAATATTATTGGTCCAATGCTGCTTTGCTATTTGGGTTTTAATGAAAAGACAGTCTTTATTATCGATTCGTTTAATACTTTCTTAGATAATAGAGTGTGAACTGGAAGTCTATTAAGACTTTAAAAAATCTTAAAAAAGAATAAATAATTATATGGGAAATGCGTTTGCACTAAAAGCATTGTCAGGATGCGGGATTTCGTTTAACAACAATTGCTGTAGCTCAGAAAGTTGCCGATAAGGATCGCTAACACGAATACATTTTCCAAAAATATTCAAATGAGGATTATTACAAAAGAACTGACTACTTTTTGGATCCTTTATTCGACTGAATCATCAATTTAGTCCGTAGAACTAGCGAATATTGCCTATGACAGATCTAGTTTTGTTATCTAAGCCGTTTTCATAAATCCAGAAGTAGAATATTAAATGAACGTACACTGAAAATCACTAATAATATGTTTATTGAGGTCCGTGTTACAACAGCAAGTGTACCACATTCCATAAAACAGATTGTAAGCTAATAACAACGAATTATGCAGCAGAGAAGAGCACAACTTCCGGAGGAGGGATGCAACTGGTCGAACAGCTTCTTTAAATTCCTCGAATTTGAAAAGTCTTAATCCTTACACTCGTGGTGTAAAATAGCTTCACAACCACAAATCAACTTGTGTCAAAGCATTTTCTAAATATTTCTTCATCCTCATTTTCATATTTCAGGAACATGCAGTCAAGTACGCGTCTTTTATCGGAGACTTTTTGAACTACAAACAATCTTTAAGAAAAAATCCGCATACTGACAATCATTTTGATGCAAACTACGTTTCCGTCTCATTATTTGTTCTTTTTGTATGATTTTTTAAAATCTATACGTATTTCTGCCCATCCTGTATTAAAAGATAAATGTGGTTTAAATTAAGATGTACACATGTCGATTGGTTCTCAACACACATATATTAGCGATAAATTTTAAGATATGTAAAGAAAACCTAAAAAACAGTCTATTCCTTTCTTTTCCTAATAAACATCATCCCTGAAAATATCTCATCACATTGTTTAAATTTAGGCTAAACCACTTCCTGCTATCTCATGTTTCCAGATCCTTTAACTGTTTACTCTGCACTTTGTCTCTTTTTCTTCCTTCCTTTGATTACCCATGCTGAATTGGTCAATCACACGTATTGGAATTTATTCACTGTATGGGTGACAAAGTAAACTTGAGAAGACGAAAAGGAAAGCGTATGATTATTTTAGGCAACCGAATCGACTAAAATTAATCGAGCGAAAAAGAAGATACCAATAAAGTTTACGTTTACCATCTTAGACGGAGAACGTAGTAAGTCAGAGATTTATAAAAAGGGTAGTGTAAAAGAACTAATGCAAAAGAAAAGAGACGTTCTTTGCTTTATTTTATGTGCATCAAACGTATCAAGAGATATTTATGTTTATCGGCATTTTTATTCGTATATATTTAAACTTTTATTAGTATTTATTTGAATATAAAAAGGTAAAGTCGCTCACATGGTTTGCAGTTCTCAGCTAGCTTGGGTTTATGGCTCTTTAGAGCTAACATATGCAGCAGATCTTAATTCATTTTATCAAATTTTACCTTAAATTTTCGGAGCTATTCAGTGAAGTGGTCAACGTACTCAGTTTCCCCAAACCTGAAGAACTGAAATCTGACATTTGTGCATTTCCAGTGTACAAATTAGGGGAGACCGGGGGAATGGCGCCACTCGGGGTTATGCCGCCACCCCGCCTAGTTTAAAAACTAATGGCAGTTTGAGATAGTGAATGCGCCTGCACTATAGCGGCCAACCATAGAAACAGTGCCTAGATTGAGAGCGATTTTGTTGTACGTCGTTCGTTTGTTCTACTGAAAAATTTAGTTTTCATCTAGTTGCTTCTTATTTTGGAGCTTCAAATGAGTAGACGTAAACACTTTTTATTGTAACATTAGGTATTTAAGATAATAATACCCGTAATCTACATGCTTTTTCCGACATTTTGATGCAATTTGTTGCACAAGTTCGGTTCTTCTTTCGGTTTTGCTGGGGGATTTCCGCTATATTGTCCTCTCGGGGTAATGCCGGCACCATGGCAAAGGGCGACTTTTCCAATTTGATTTAAATTGTAAGCTTAGCACATTAATAAATCTAGCTTAAGGACCATTGTTACTATTCATTGTTCTGCTTAATTATTGCTTTCTAAATATTTTCAATTGGTTATGTGCTTCCTATTATACATTTTATGTATTTAGTAGGTCATTAAAGAGTGGCGTCATTACCCCGATACAGTGGCGTAATTACCCCAGTATCCTGGGTAATCCCGCCACTGTACAGAGGTTAAAAGAAATTTTTTTTATGAGTTCTTACTTTACAGTTATGATTACAGTTAAATTTATACAGCTACTAAAGATCATGATTCAGCTTTAGAATTTTTACTATTAAAAAATAAACACTTTTTTCAGGTGAAAAAATTTAAATTCCCTTAAGGTGTCGCCATTCCCCCGGTCTCCCCTATCTCAAAAGAATACTGAAATTGAATAAATCGTTAACTATAATAAATATGAAATAATGACTATGTTTATTAGATAGCTCATAAAGTTTTATGAAATTACTTAAGAAATAATTCTAATTTGCAGCAATAGACGTTGAGCTGTCTCGGCTTGTAAAAATGTTAACTAACGGGTAAACCTGTATCAAAAGCCACTCACACTGTAAACTGAAATGTCTGAAATTCAGACATTTAAGTGTCTGAAACGCAGTGTTCAATTTTCAGACGTTTTAAAATGTCTTAAAATTTTCAGACACTTCTTGTGTCTGAATTTCAGACACTTAAGTGTCTGAAACAAGAGTGTTCAATTTTAAGACGTTTTAAAATGTCTTAAATTTTTCAGACACTTCTTACGTCTGAATTTCAGACATTTCAAATGTCTTAATTGCGGCCATCTTTGAACCGTCCCCCTTTTTTTTGGCCAATATGAAGCCATCTTTGACCACTTTTCTTTCTAAGCCATATACGCAACCATGTTTGACCACATTGAATCATTTTTTATAAATGGGAATACTTTGTTACCATAAAGCAGAGCTGATTGCAGCGTGGGAAAAATGGGGTGCTTCTCTAGCCCCTGATTTTAGGGTACCCCAAATTGGATATGAAATTTTCATAAAGCTGATATTTTAAATCAGTTTTGACCTTATGAGGATTGTAATCAGTATTTTGTAGTTTTAGAATAGGATAATTATATGTATATATATATATATAAATATGTATTTATGTGATATATATGCCCTACGGCATCAAAAATGTTTATTACTTTTAGTGAACTTCAGATTAATTCTAGTCCGAAGACCTAGTATTCATTCGCCCCCTTCCCCCACTGCCTTCGTATACTGTTACAAAAAAAATAAATAAATAAATAAATAAAAAATAAAAAAAACATTAAGCCTATTCGATGCCGTCAAATACATATTTGGATAAATATATCATTTTCTTTAACCTAATCATGTTCTAAAAGTACAAAATATTTATTAAAATAAGTATAAGATCAAAACAAACTTAAAATATCAGCTTTATGGAAATTTCATACAGAATTTAGGGGCCCGTAAAGCTAAAGGCCCATAGAAACAGCCCAGTTTGCCCATGCTGTAATCGGCTCCGCTTTATGGTAACAAATTATTCCCATTTATAAAAAAGAATTCACTCCTTCAGAAAGAATTCCATCCCTGCTTTGTAGTTCAATTTTTTCCTATTTAAATAACATATTCCCAGTGCAATTCTCAGTTTAAGCATTTTTTGCATTTTTATTTCCGTGTTAAATAAAATCTAATACTAGATTCCCCAAAATTTGCAGTATATGAGAACCCAATATTTAAGAAAATTTGAGTATGAAATTCTTCATTTAAAGAGTAAATTCGATTTTTTTCTTTTTTTTTTAAGACGGGTTTATTTACCATAAGAAAAGTTGAGAATTTAATTATAAAATATTCAGAATTTCACGATAGCTTCATTCTAATGCTTCTGTGATTTGTTTTCATGTTCACACACACAAACATATATAATAACATACAGGAAAAGTCACTTCTAGTTTCAAAACCTATTTTGTCTAAATATACATTTTTTTTTGGCTTTGTTTGTATAAATGAACTTTGAGGAAAACCGCAATTTTTTGTGCGAAATGTAGTTATGCATGGAAATATACAAAACTCTAGCTGTTTTCTAATTTCCATTTTAAACTTGTAATAACCTTTTAACTTAAAGCTGTTCTCAACTGCTCTGCTCAACAAGCACAAAACGTTTTGACACATTTACAAATTCATTTTTTAACGGAAAGGTATAAAATTGGAAAGCCTGAGCATGGAATCGAACTGTGTTTTCCATTTTTTGATCCATAAATTACCTATTGAGTTATAAGCGATTTTGATCGCATGACAAACACGTTTTTCGCCCTTTCTTGAGTGGTTATTCTTCTTTCACGCAGAAATTCGGTTCAAAACGCCCACTTGGACACTATTTTCTGAAAGACCTGTTGCGTTTGAAAAAAAAAAAAAAACGGAGAAAACAGTTCGATTACATAGTTTCTGAACAACAACACCAGCCAGTTTCATTCATTTCCCAACAAAAATAAATTAAAACTTGCGTCATAAAGTTGCCCTTTTGGATTTGAGAACAGCCTTAAAATAAAATAAGCTTAGTTTTCAATTTCTCATGTTTTGCAAATCCAAAATTTAAAATTTTGAACAAAAAAATCAAAGTAAATAATGATTTTTTTTTTCTTTGAGGAAATGGAATTATAGCTGTAAATAATTTATATTCTATACAACGTGCTATTAAAAAATGAAAATTTCGAAAACTGATTTTACATATAATAATCACAAAATTGCAGTATTTTTTTTCCTTTCAACTGTATAGTTTAGAGAATATAGGGGTGTGCCATATAATTAAAAATTGCTTTGAAACCAAATATCATGCAGAATATATATCTATGTATATATATTTAAGGTGACACAAAAAAGTTTTGACAAATCGGATTTCAAAACACAAATCAATTTTGCCAAAAACAGATTTTTGGCTAAAAAGGTTATGATTTAAAGGTTATGAAATAAATCATAAAAACATATTATAAATTTAAAAAAATCGTCGTAACGCTAGTTAAAAAAATAACATTTATTCTTCGAAATGATTACATAATTGAACACTAAGAGAAAAAAGAACTAAGAAATTTTCGTAAGAGGAGCACCCCCCCCCCCCTCTCTCTCTTCCTAAACCACTAATAGAAATCAATTTTTAAATATTTCCTTTTGACGTTCGTATATTTAAAATTTATCTGAGATAAGGGGTGTTCAGAAAGGCAAAACCTTCCACTAGAGGGAAAGAAATGTTCTGCATTTTGAAAAATATTGTTAGAAATTTATTTTTATATATCTATTTAATATTTAATACTTCTTACTTGTTAATTTTTTTATGTTCCTTTTATATAAAAATTATCTTGTACAAGGTGTTCTCACAAAAGATTCTTGGTTTAGCTTATTTCATATTTATATTTTGCGTTTTAGTTAGGCGAACTAGGTAGGGGACTCCAGACACATCTGTCCATCCTCTCCCCTTTCTACATTTTTTTTCTAAGAGCAATCATATCTCTTTGTATTTAGGGAACGGCCTATGAGTGAGCCATGAGCATACCTATGAGTGGAAGTAGTTTTTGAGAAATTTATATTTTGGGAAAAGTTTCTTTAGCTTGTACTTTTGCACTAAAAATAATTTAGTTCGAAAGTTAGTAAACGGGCATTTACAATTTTGGCAGACGTCCCCATGGTCAAATTAAGTTGCTTATTTTATACACTAATACTAAATTTAGTGGATGGCAAAGCATTTCATCCATTCGAAAACGTTTTCTGACGGTGCTGCCAGATATATTGCGATACAATTGCATATGAGGACACCAGAAGCGAAAGGCTATAAGTGACAAAATTGAAAAAACTGAGATCAGTATACAGGCTATCTGGAAATAAGGCTATTTCTTTTATGATTGCTCTCAGAAGAAAAATATAGGGAGGGGAAACGTTGGACAGATGTGCCTGAAGTCCCCTGCCTTGTTTGCTAAACTAAAACGCAAAATATAAGAGACTTCCTAATTATGTGTTGCATTCTGGAGGTCAACTACTTAAGCTCTATAAACTACTTAACCTCTTTAATCTGTACTTAAAATTTAAAAAATATATTGTACTTCACTTTCCTTCCACAGTTATTGAAATAAGAATTGAAAGACCGCTATGAAATTAGCAACAGCTTCATATTTTAAGTCAGTCACTTACTATTAATGTTAATCGTTAAATTCAATTTATTCCAAATCTAAATTTTTTCACTTATATCCTTTGACCGCAGGGGTCCTCATATACAATCGTCGTTTCATCATACATATGATACAATTGTATTACATTCAGACATATAAGTGTCTGAATTTCTACATGTCTTAATTTCAGACACATGATCATTATTCAGACATTTTTCTCAGTTCATTTATACCAGGATCACAGTAAGACACTTAAGGGTCTTAAATTCAGACACTTATGATGTCTGAAATTTCATATTCAGACACTTAAGTGTCTGAATTTCTTTTTCAGTCACATATGTGTCTGAATTTAAGACGCCTCTATTTGCAGTGCAGCTTCTACTCTTAATTCTGTTTAGCTACTGAAACGAAAAGTTTATAAAAAAATTTTAGTCTTGAAATTTTGAAATAAGTTTGAGCATTTTTACATTTAGTGATAGGGCAGTACTGCTTATTAATAAAATTTAAATTTTATTTAAATTAGAGAAGGCGGGAATATGAAACCGTGTTAATATAACACCCCTTTAACCCGGGAGAACTCGCTAGTGAGAATGCCCAATTGCTTTTCTTTTACTTTACATTCATATAATATCAACTTTTTTTGGTTGGCTTAGTACTTTTATTCCCAAAATAGGTAAAATAATTGAAAAACATTTTGAAATTTTAATTAAAATGAAAAATGATTTAAATAAGAGCCTTAAAAAAGTACGACTGTGTGAGAAAATCTCATGCAGCGAGTTCTCCCGGGTTAACATTTCTTTTTGTATGCTCCGTGAATGTGCAAAAACAAGCGCGAAAATAGCGAATTGCCGCTTAGAAACGCAGTCTGTGAATCGCTAACATAATTCTAATCAGTCTTCTCTTCAATAGCTATCATTGAGTTTGTGTTTCGTTTATTTTAAAAACTTTGAAAAGGTAAATAAAACGTAATTTAAAATATCCGATTGTTCGTTTGCATACCCAGCTAGCAGATGTTTCCACTTTTCTTGTAAAAAATGATGGATTGTACACAATTTGTGCGTAAAAAGTTAATATTTTTTTAATATTTCAAAAGCGTACATTGTTTGTGCAAATTATCTACATTTTTTATGTGTACAAAAAGTGCATGTTCTATGATTTCAAAAACTGCGGACTTTTTTTGCATAAAATAAGTGCTTAGTTTATGTTTCAAAAATTATGCACAAAAGTCTGTGTATTCCAATTTTTCACGATGTGAGATTCCATGGGGTATTTACGGGGGGGGGGGGGGGGGTACCCAACCCTTAAAGATTCTTTGTTCCTCTTTCTCTTAGTATTTAATTATTTAAAGTTACTCGAAAAGAAAAAAATACACTATGTCTTTCAAAATCGGAGAATCAGAAAATTTGGTTTATTAAAATTCAAAATCCGTGAGGTGGGGGGTTATGAAGAGATGTCTGAATTCAACACTGGCTTGAACCACCCGTCTGAAATAAGTTTTTACACATAAAAAGAAACGTAGCTAAAATTTCATTTCCATTGGGGATTTAAGGGGGAAAAGTCCATTCTTATCTGTACTTTCGCTTAGTGTTCAATTATTTTATGTTGCTCGAAACGAATAAATTTGCTATTGTTTTTTTTTTTTCAAAATTGGAGAAATTTGCTTATTAAATGTCAAAATCCGGGGGGGGGGGGATGTCCTCGCAGGGTCACCACCGCCTGAATTCAACACTTTTTTCAACCACCCGTTTGAGATAAATTTCGAACATATAAACTGAAAAAAGTACTAAATATTTTTTCCATGGGGAATTTTGGCGAACAAGACCCCTCACAACTGAAAATTCTTATCTGTACTTTCTTTTTGTGTTTAATTATTTTAAGTTGCTAGAAAATAATAAATTTACTTTGTTTTTCAAAATCGGTCAAAAAGAAATTTAGTCAATTATGTTTCAAAATTCAAAGACTACTTTTTCATTTAAGAAATGTATTCATCACAATCGACTTAAAAATATGTACACTTGACACCTCCCCTATAAATACTAAAGTGTTAAAATCCTAACCACTATTTCAAATTGACAAAATCTCCCAAAAAATTATATTAATCAACGCATATTCTAATCATACATTAAATACAGAAAAATGTTAGTAATATATTAATCCCACTAATTAAAACTTTCAGGAATTACAACAATACCGATAAATTTACTATCTTCCTTACCATCCATTAACAGCATTTAAAATCATATTCAAGCACTATTCCAGTGACAAGACCGGTGACACGCTGGATTCCCAAGCCTCAGATGGTGAGTTCGATCCCACCTGGGAGGACAAAAAGCGAGATAATTCTTTCGTATCAACAAATACAGATACATCTTAAAATCTCCATAGATGACACCACCGGCTCTTTTCTTGCAATTTTTGAGCACAATTCAATTAGTGAGCTTTTCGTGTACAATACAGTTTATGCACATTTCATTCACAATTCAGTTGCACTTTTCATGCATAATCAGGCGTGCCAAAAACCTTCAGATTTTGTGCACTTTTTCTAGGTGGGTAACCAATTACAGTGTGACATTCTGTCCGAGTTTATGTCTGATTTAAGCTAGTTGGTTGCGATGTTTACTGAACCACATCATCATAAAACTAGTTTGTTTCCAAAATGACATTGTTTGTAATAGGGATGTCGAAGGTGCTTGCATTATGCAGCCCGGTTCCATATACGTACCAATGACGGTGTTAACTGAAGGTGACCAAACATGCTCGAAAAATTTGGGAACTGTAGTTTACGCAGTTCCTTTAATTTTCGATTTGAAACATTTATTCAATTTTAAGAAGGTGATAAATTCTTAGACAAAAAAAAAAAAATCGCAAACTTTATACAATTCGATCACCTTAGCTTAATTTCTCAAGAGATTTCAACACCTTCTGTTTCATCCTCGACGTCATTCCGTACACAAAAGTACTTGGCAAAATTCAAGGAATATACAAGTGGGGAGCGATGTGGAAAAAGTCTATGGAAGGGAACGCTCGGATACAAAAGAGATGTTGAAGTGAAATCCTTAGCCTGAATCATCAGACACTGATAATTCTGCCTTAAACCTTTTATCAGAATGTACTTATTTGCCATTTAATTTACCAGTGGGAGAAGATGATCAGCAAGGTGCAGCTTGTGATTGTGCCTTTTCAGAAGATATAAAATTATAACTCTGTATTTTCTGTAGAATGTGTTTGATGTATGCTCATGATGTCTGTCATTAAGCCGAGGTCAGCACTACATATGTGACTTTTGTCGTCTAAATTAACTATTTTTTATTCTTTTTTCCAATTTTTAATTTTCAAGTCATTTCTTTTTGTATACAACAATTTTTTTGCGCATTAAAAATGATAATTCTATTACTAGTCACCGTGGTTCCATATGAATTTCCTCTTTGTGTGACATGTGAATTGTGACTTTTTTCGCAAAATGGGATCTAAATTCTTACATTATATGTAACAACAAATCGAACTGGACTTGATTATTTTATAAGCTGTTGAAGGAGTTCTTACAATATCCAAGGAAATTAGACTGTATTCTAATAAAAAAACAAAATGGGATTCCATATTCCCATTTTCTCCACTAGCGTATAAAAAATGTATATTATACATTATAAACATATTGCTTATTTAATCCTTATATTTATTACAGTTAATGAATAAACAAATTTTTAATTTCGAATGTCAACATATGTGACTCTGTAGAGTAAGGCGCGGTAGTTTGGTGAATAATTTTTTTAACTAAAATTTAAAAATATATATATATAGGTTTTTAAAAGAAGTGGAATGTACAACGCAAAATATACCTTTTTAAGGGACAGATTCATAAAAGAAAGAAGGAATTTTTGTCAGTAATTAGTAAGTTTCAGCTATTTATTTTTAATCTGAGAAACACCAAATTACCCCTCACTGTGTAATTTGTGTAACGTTTCGTCACCACTGCCAAACCACAATCGCATATTTTGGGGTAATTTTTTTTAAACTTTACAATATACTAGTCAGAACACTGATAATGTTTTAAATCAGATAATATTTGAGAGCACTGTGAATTTTTCTTTGAGAATATATGTTTTTTAAAGGGACAATTTGAAATAGCAATTACATGAAGAATTTTGAAGACTCTGTTGAAATTCATAATGTTTTATTATCTTTAAAAGATGCCCTTTCAAACTAAATTAGCCATAAAAAGTTAATACTGCATGGTTATTTGGAACAAAAATTTTAATACTCATGTTTTTTATACATTACTGAAAGCATAAATGATAATTAGAAAGTTTTAATAACCCAGCTGAATAATATAGAGGGAAACATTTTAGAATGGATTTTATGATATTTTAGATAACATACATTCTGGATAATAATAATAATAAGCTTTTTCAAACAATTTCTAAAAAAACAGCTATCAACATTGTTGTAACTAAAATGTTAAAGATTACAAAAGGCGACAAAATTAACACCTCTCAATATTATAGGCCAGAGTGAAACACATTAGAAGGAAAATATTGATATTTTAGGCATTATACAGCCTTCTGAATAATAGGCTTATATAAAAAAAAAAAAACTTTTTTCAACAGTTTCTTAATAAAAGGCTATGCCATAACGTAAAAATTTTTAAACACAAGTTAGGTCTCAGATCTTACACATTTTATTAGCCTAATTCCTAAGTTATATACATCTTCATTCTAGTCTTAGCAGTTTTTAAGTCAACTGCCTCCAAACCATAAAACAGTGAAAATACGGGTACTAGTGACAGGACGTTTGCGAAAATGTCACTGTTAATTGTTATGTGATTGTGTAATAACACGTTCACACTATAGGTACAGATTTATGGTCGCCTGTCGCCACGTGGCGACTAAACATTTTGCTGTGGAGACTAACTTTCAGTGTCTTAGTCGCCAGAGATCAAATTCCAGTGTTCCCAATCCCCGTCGCGGAATTTTGATATATTTTTTCTTTTGCAAATAGAAAAGCACCTGCTCTTTTCACTGGCCGAGATCAAGTATGACCTTGATAAAAAGTCAGGGAATTTTTGCGATCTCAGTTACCGTCGTGAACGCTGCCCCTGTGATGTAGTGCTTTCTTGCCGAACATTATGCTCGAATATAATTCTGGGCATGTCCACTCCCCTACGGAGCTTAGCAGCTGAGAAGCTCGGCACATGAGCGCGCTAATGGTAAAGCTTCTCCTTTGGACACCTGCGAAAGCAAGCATTTCTTCGAAGATTTCGTCTGAAACCCAGAGTTGAAATAAATACTCCTTTACTGCAGATCGGTTTACGAGACAGTCCAAAGTTCCCAATGCCATGGAGATTATTTAAAGGCTTTTGATCATGGAGTCGCGAGGATAGAGGATTCCGAGCTCTGAAGAAAAAAGAACAAAAGGAAAAAGAAACGCGAACGAAAAAATACTTAACGCGAGGTATATTCTTGCTCTGTAAATGTTTTCTGCAAGTGCGAGATTTTTATAGTGCAAAATAATCTTACACCTTCCTAAATTTCTTTATATGGATACTTTTATATGACAAAATCAAAATAAGAAATAAAGTTTTCCTAATATTTCCCATTATCATGACTGCTTAACTTATACATGTTTTGTTATTCAGTCGTATCTTGTCTAACTTTATCTTCTGATTTTTCCAGATTTATATTATACTGTTTTAATATCAAAGTTTCAAGAATTTTAGGATTAAACATACACATTTGTTGTAATTAGTCTGTCTTTTGTTGTACATGTGTATTTATTAATTAAACTATTTTTCATTTTGAATTCCTGAGTTTTTTTGTTAAGTTTTTTCCATATAAACACTATTGTTTTATGAGTTTGTTTCAAAATGTGGCCACTAGATTTTGGTTAGAAGCCAAAGTGGCGACTGGATTTGTGGGGTTTAGGAGCCACTGGCTCCTTAAAAATTTTGGGTTCCTGAGCGATCTGTCTCTTTTCCTTTTCCTCTTATTTCTCTCGTGTTTCTTTCCTCTTTGTTTCTCTCTCGTTGTGGTTTCCTCTTCGGAGATGAGGGCAATTCTGTATGAGCCGATATCATCCTGTATATCGACTCATAGAGAATTGTAAACCACCCACGTGTTAGCCGTGCGTGGCGACCCGTGTCCCTGGAAAGGGGAATCCTGGCAGTTGAGGGAAACCAACATACTGCTTTGGCCTCTGCTTCAGGTAGACGGGAGGTGCATATTGGTCCCGTATGCATCAATCGGCTGGTCAGCTGACTTCTGTCACTGGCTGGGGATCAAGTGAGCGAGTACTTACTAGCCATCTCATTAAGGGTAGAGACTGGCATAGGAGTGTCTTGTGACCGTATGGGCCCTGGTTAGCACTGGTGCACGAATGTGCATCCCCTTGTTGGGCTCGGTAGTGGGTGGTGCGGCCGGGGTCTGAACTATTTTTTTTTCAAATATGGATGGAAATACTAATGTTCCTTCTACTTCTCTTCCATGTGGAGAGCAACAAAGTGTACAGTCATTATTTACTCGTTTTTTTTGTTATTAAACGCACTGATAGTCTCTCTGATAGTTCTTTCAAAAAAACTTCACCATTTCTTATAGCAAAAACTTTCCAGTCTCTCTTGGGGGATGGTCATTGTCTAAAAAAATTACAATCTGTGGATTTACTGGTTGAGGTTTCTTCAGCCAGGCAGTCTGAACTTTTGTCAAATTCCAATGATATGGGTACTTTTTCTGTTTCTGTTAAAGCACATCAAACTCTGAATACTTGCCGTGGTGTAATATCTGAACCAGATCTTTTATTTTCCACTAAAGAAGAACTTCTATCTAATTTAAGCGATCAAAACATAATAGATGTTCGTCGTATCACTATCCGTCGAAATGGGCAAATTCTTCCTACAAAACACATTATTCTCACCTCCTTCAACAGCCATATTTTACCTACTAGAATCAAAGCTGGCTATCTAAACTGTCCAGTCAGACCTTATATACCTAATCCTCTCCGCTGTTTCAAATGCCAACGTTATGGCCATACTAATACAACCTGTCGTAGCAATGTTACCTGTGCATGCTGTGCTGAGGTCGGGCATGATGGTAAAACTTGTGAAAAACCCGAACGCTGTGCAAACTGCAAGGGTGATCACACATCATATTCTCGCACTTGTCCTAATTGGATCCGTGAAAAGGAAATTCTTGCTGTTAAAGTAACCCAAAATCTCTCCTATCCTGAAGCTCGTAAACGTGTTGAAATCAGGACCCCATCTGTTGGGGCATCATACTCCAGTATACTCAAACAACAACCACAATCCGTAAGGCACATCAGTACCCAGACCGACTGCTCTTTTCCACCAAATAATACACCTATGACATATTCAACCAATACTTCACCTAAAAAAACCCGGGACGTCTCTCTTGGTAGTAAATGCTATGGTACCCAATTATTGGAACGTTGGCTACCATCTTCAGAACCAGTTACAATAGAATATCAACTTACTCAGTCACAGAAATCTCCAGTTGGATCCAAAAAGTCATCTAATCATCAGACTGAAACTAAGGCTGCTTCATCTCCAGTTCTATCATTACAGAAACCTAATTCTCCCCGAACATCATCAGTTAAATCAAAAATATCAACCGAACATAAGACAAAAAAAACGCCAGCTACAGATAAAAGCAAATTAGTGAAACCTATTGTTTGTCCAACTCCGAAAACAAATGAAAAAACTTTCGCGCAAAAAGAAAGAAAGAAACCTCCAACTCAAATCTCTTCACAGTGGAAAACTGTGAAGAGAAAAGGCAATAAATCATGTCTGAGCCCAGAAATCAGTAATATAAAAGATCACAAACAGCTCCTCAACTATGCAGAAGAGGCTATGGACTCTTGTAGCTATGACTCTGATAATGACGCCAATAATACTGTTTTCGAAGTTATTAATCCTACGTGACTTTATATCATTTTTAAATTTTGAATTCTAACTTTGTTTTTAAAGCAGTATTATATAACATTTTATGCTTTAATTTTATTTTTGACTAATTATAATTTTCATAACTTTAGAGATTTTAGAATTTAGAATTTTTTAATTTAAATATTCTAGTGTTTTAACTATTTTTTGTCTTTTAAAACCTTGTGTATTGTCGCTTTCATTGTGCATTATTTTTAATCACTTGTATCATCACATTGCTTTCTTCATTTTGTTTTGTTTTTTCACTTTTATTTCTCTGACAATCTTTTAATGTAACTTTTAATTTTTAACTATGTTTTACTCCTTAACTTTTTCTTGGCGCAGTATGTCCCTATGAGGACTTTGTGCCATAAAACTCTAATCAACCAACCAACCAACCTTAAAAATTTTGGGAATCTGCACCTATAGCTCACGCACAAATTTGTTCCCACAAAAATGTTAGTGACAATCAGCAAACATAATAATACTACAATAAACTAAATCATTTTATAAGTAAAATACAAAGGGCGTTCCATAAAAACTGAGAGTAAAATCATAAAAAATCAATAAATATATTTACAGCGAAACATACATCATTATTTTTCATAATACCTTACCCCAGATGATATGCAACGGTCCCATCGTTCAACCCACTTTTTGAAACAAGTAGAGAAGCCTTTTCTGGAAGCTGCTTCAAAGAACACTGCACTGCTGAAATAACTTTAGAATCTGTATTACATTTTCTGCCACGGAGGTTCTCCTTCAACGTCTGAAACAGCCAGAAATCGAATCTAAACTGTAAGTGGGATGTGGCATGGTTTTAATATTGCATTTACTAATGTATTGCTGAACAGAAGAGCGATATACGGGCGATAATTATCGTGATGTAATTTCCAATACCCTACCAGTTCATGACGCCTTTTTCAATACGTGTTATCACAATTTTTTTTAACTGAAACATAATATTCACCATCACCATTCACAGTACTGAAACATAACATTCACCATCACCATTCACAGTACTGAAACATAATATTCACCATTCACAATAGTTTTTGAAGGCACAGCATGCTGATAGATTACATCTTTATGATTAAAGAAAATAATCACCATGACCTTTCCAGCAGATTTGGTTTGTCGGATTTTTTCGGAGGCGGAGAATCAGTGTGTTTCCATACACTTGTTGAGAACTAGGTAAGGGAATAAAAATGATGCACCCGTTTCATCAACTGTTATTACAGTCTTTAGGAAATTAGGATTATTTTGAATCGTCTGTTTCCAATAATAACTTTGGTGAATTCTTGTTTGCATTTGTTCTTTAGTAAGGTGATGAAGGACCCATCCGAAACAAACATCGCGAAGCTTTAAATTGTTGTTTAGAATGCGAAATATCGACGTTTTCGAAATGCTAGTTGATGCTCTCAGTGAAAATAACTCTCGGATTTTATGGAATGCCCTTTATACAACGGCACCAAATTACCCTGATTTTTTTACGCGGAGAAATTTGGTACTTTTACCAATATTATTTTTATCCTGGATCATTTTCAAAGATGCAGAATGAAGAAAGGCAATATTTATTAGACTTTGCTTCAAAATGCCAGTACAATTTATTATCCATACGTGCATCATCTTGCTTTTCCTGTGACTTCATATAAGTAGAGAGATATTGAAACTTCGGAAGGGGACCACTTTGCACAGTTTTTGGCAGATTCCAGAAAATATCTTTTTTCTTCCTGAAAATGTGCTACTTACAGAACAAGGATATATTTAATGAACAGTACACATGTGTAGGTACTTGTAATAAAATTTTAAAGATTCATACCATGCAATAAGATCATGATAATAATAATTGAAAATGAGACACCAAATTACCCCGACGTACCCTAAAGTTTTACAGAGATTTTCTTGCGTGGAAAACAGGAATTCAGGCAGCATTTCCTTAAAATTTTTCCAGAAAATAGTTATTTCACAAAAGTATAGTTATACTTAATAGAATTTCTTATTCTTCTCATTTAATTAGTCTCAATTCGAGAAAATAGTTAATGGTGTATTATCAGTTAAAATCGCCTTTGGTATTCACTAAATTTGCATATACTAATGAGTTGTATGTATCATGGCGAACAACTAGCCAATAACTCTTACAATTCTAATGGGAATGAAGTTAACGAAATCACTATAAAATTAAAAGATTATTCAAGCGTTACTAGCATTTAATGACATCAAGGCATATTAACATCTAATAATTAACTCGTACAAATATATTTATGCTAAATTTCAAGAAAAAAAGACGAGTTTTACGTAGTTGAGTTGTACATCCGCTGCTCGTGCAGTGAAGGACGCATCGCATCCAGGTAACCCGTCAATTCGCATAGGGTTGACATACAATAGAAGATCGAAAAAAGGATTACTGGACGTTTTGATTGTCAGAAGAAAAAGTGCAATCAAAAATGGTGAAACCCGTTCCCCCCTTATTTTCTATGGAGAAATCAAATCAGTCATCAAACTTAAAAAACACAAATATTTGAAACATATCAAACAGAATTGTAAGACTTAGAGGTATATATTTAAGATATATGTTTCTCCCATATACACCAAATGTAGAATTTCTCCCCTTCTTAAAAAAAACGCAACGTAGACAATGTCAATTAAACTTACATGATACACAGCAATGCCTTAAGAAGTTCTTAAAAAACTACTATTATATATATATAAACATATATATATATATATATATATATATATATATACATATATATATGTATGTGTGTGTATTGTTAAAGTTGTATGATATAAAGACCACTTTGGCACCAGATTCTACCAAAAATAAATCAGTCGACTAAATTTTATTTCTATTTCTTGGAGCTGCAGTGATAAAAGGATGCTATCTCATTCATTCAAACGGCATTTTTACTGGGAAATGATTGTGATACATAACCAGATTAATATATTTTTAATTAAATATGTTAATGAAATTTAAAGTGGTCCATGCTACCATGATACGTGTTACTCTTACTTTGCATTACAATACACTGCATTGCATTTCTTGTTCGCTGGATGCAAAGAGTTTCTGACACATTTTGAAATTCAGTATAAAATCAAGTAATTGAAGTACGAAAGTAAACGAATAAAATACTTCTCATGATGAAAAAAATTATTTAAGCATGCAAAAAACAAAGTTTGCGAATGGATGGTGCTATGCCTAAGAAAACCAGAAAAAAGCGTCAAAAATTTCCGAAACCAGTTATAGAACAATTCTTTTGTCATTAGTAGTTACTTTGTGCTGTCCACTACCATACTTTAATCCTTTGCAGTTTAACCTTCGGGCTACCAAAAAAAACAGCGTACAATAATTAATTACAAAAATTACAACAATGTATCCAACCGCAATTAAAATTCGTTAGTTTTCATTCGATATTTTTTTTTAATGTTTCTAGATTTTTACGAATTTAGATCTAAAAATACGAGTTTATAAACAAATTTCTTAATTTTATCACTTTCTGTTTCATTTTACTGTATTTGAACTAATTCCGTTTTTTCTGTCGGGTCCATTGGATCCTTCTGGTAGGCGGAGGGTCAAATTACGTGCAAACGGTACTCAATTTCAATCTATGGATGATCCATCAATGATTGCAGAAGAAACTTGCACACGATGAGATACGCACACGTTAAAATATGGTAATAGGTTGCAAAAAATAAATGATCTGTGAATTGTTTTCATAAAAATAATGCCATCTATTGATAAAATTTAAAAACAATATTTGTATTTGCTTACAGAAAACTTTTCATTGTGATAAGCATTTTAGTCAATTACGTCAATGACGTACTCTCGTGCATTAGTTACTTATACGAAAAAAGTATCAAGGCTGGAAGTTCTTGATATGCAAGATGAAATGACTGGGGATTCTGTTCTTCCCGAATATGGAGTTAACAATAACATGGCCTATTCAACAGCATTAACCCTTTAAGTGGTAAGTAATTGTGTTTTTGTGAAGTTAAATTCACACCGGAATTTTCGAAAAATTCTATTTGAAAAAAAGGAAATGCAATTTTAAACTTTTTTTTTCACCAAAGTTATAAAAGTAAAATTTAATTAAAAGATTCGGGTGCAAATCTTGATTAAAATTAAGTGGGATAGATAATATATACAACTTCCTCTGAAGGGGTTAAGTTACAGCGTCTAGAATTAATAGTGTGGAAATCGGCTATCTAAACAATGCTAAAAATTTGAATACCCTGAAATCGAAAAAGTCGATTTAATTTGTACCAATCGTCGCGTAAAGATGATACACTCCGTGTGACGTTTCAAACGTCATGAACTGGCTTTTTAAGTCGTTGGTCGCGCATCTGCGGGATATTTTCAAGTTTCAATGTAAACACAACGTCAAGACTAGCAATCGTCATGCAGTTTTAGAAAGTATCCTGCAGATGTCGCTACGATTGACTCTTCGTATTTCAGCATCGTTGGACATTTAAGGGATTCAATATTTTAGAACTTTTTTAAGTATTACTGGGATAGCCGATTTCAACACTATTGATTCTAGACGCTATAGTTAAGTAGTGCTCCAATTTGCTTGAATGTAAGTTTATAGAGTCTTACAAAAGTGGAATATTACTACAAGATGTAGCATGAAAAGAGTTTCTTGTAACGCGGTTATGTGTTTTCACACTGTCTATAAATGCAAAATCAGCTTCATCCGTTCACGGAACATCTAATCTTCACGCATATTCATTTGAAGAATAAAACATCTTAGATATCCTTGCCACTTTGTAAAATCCATACGTTTCAATTCCATCTTCACAGGCTGAATTTTGTAAGGTTATCTTAAGGATGGTTCTCAATACAGTGACGTGCGATATGCTAGTTTTTTGTGAGATTGTGTGTGCATTACATTAATCACGTGTGAAAATTGCTAATGTTCATTCACCGTTTGTTCATAAACCTGCATAAGAGCCTCGCTTTTGTCCAATTTTGGATCTGAACCGTCCATGGATGTGTGCCCAATGTCGTTTTGAAAACGGCACATGACCTTTGTCTCTTTTCATACCTTGTACGACCCAGTATGGTCATAATACGAAACTTGCTAATTTTCCATTCTGATAATATATTAGTATGTCATTGTTATTCAATGGCGAAATTATTACGTAAAAGTTACAAATTAAATAAACAATACCACTTTCAATTTACAGTTTAAGGTACTCAAGATGTGGTTCTCATTATAAGGATATATCTGCTCCTTAATTCAAAATCCTAACTGGTTACTAGAAATGTAATTATTTTGGAAATAAAATTTCACTTTTTTTACTTAAGAAATCTTACTTTATTTTAATCTTATCTGTGAAAATTGCTTTTCTCCACTGTCATTATCTAGCCCCTTGTTCAGCAAATTTTAATCAAGAATTGAACCAGAAATTTTTAATTAAAATTTACTTTTTTAACTTTAGTGGGAAAAAGTTGTAAAATTGCTTTTCCTTATTTTGAAAAATTTTTTTTCTAAAATTCCGGTGTGAATTTAACATTACAGAAACACAATTATATGTCCCTCAAAGGTTTAATGAATTATCAAACTTTCAAAATGCCCCTTACATTTCGACCTCCCAGTATATAAGAATAAAAGAATTTTTATAAAGAATATCAACGGTTTTCTGCGAAAAAAAATTCAAGGAATATAAATGAAATAAACGTTGTTGTTGTTTTTGTTTTGTTTTTTTCAAAAATGCAGTATCGATACATTTTACTAGTAAGAATAAATAGTATACATTAAATTTTTCGCTAGGATATGCAGCTCAAAATTTTACCTGCCTTTCATGTATTATTTTCTTTCTTTTTAGAAAACATTTTCCTTCTTACCTAAAGTTCTTTTCTCATACAACTGCTTCCGGAGGAACATAGTTTGGAAAATGTATTTTCGAAAAATCCTTCGAAAAAAAAATTGTTAAACTGATTACACGGTTACGGAAATATTTTTATTACTTATCTAATAATCTCTAACGCTTTTTTCTTTTGAAAAATAATGGGATATATTGTTTATGCTACATTTATTTTATAATTAAATTTTTCCATAGAAGTGCAATTTGAATTAAGGGTAAAAAAATTTATAACTTTATATGCAATTAAAATTATTTAAAGTTATTGTTTGAGACGATAAAGCTTAAAGATGTACTCTTTCTTTAATTTAAAAGAAAAATTAAATCAACTCGGCAAAGCACGTGAGAACCACTATTTTAAGGGCGGCTACAATTTCATGAAATTATAACAAAAATATGCAATATTGATTAATAACAGTGACAATTGTATACAGGGTATTCCAACTAGGGTTGAAACTCACTTTATTTGTATCTGTCTGAGGTAATTAGACAATGTAAATTGCAAAAGTATCCAAGATAAGGTTATGTTAAGGAGACCTTCTACATTAGGAGACCAAAAAAAAGCCCTTTTTAAGATTTTTTGTAAGAAAACTGCATGATGGATCTTTTTGAAATTTTAACAGTTTATTGTACATATCTCATATATCATTATATACAAGAATATTTTTATTAGATTTTGTTGCTTCTACTCTAAGTTATAAACAAATATGTTCAACTGCTTTGGAAAATTTCGTCTGGACGGTGGACATGATAGTGCCTTGTAGAATTATCTGAAACACAAAAATATTTTTTTTTTCGTGAACTTCGTGAGTATAGCTTTTAGTTAAATTAAAGGAACCCATAAATTTATTTAAAAAAAAATATGTAATGGCTGATTTAAAAAAAAAAAATTGTTACAGAAATTCGTACTTATTTGTTAATAACTTTTTTTTAAATAATTTTAGTAAAATCTTTAATTCATATCCAAGGCAATTAAATAAGCTTTAATTTAAAAAAATCAAGATGATCCATTGAGTAGTTTTTTTAAACCTTGCCCACCGTGTCAAAAAATGTGGTTGAACATATTTTTTTATAACTTAGAGTAGAAGAAGCAAAATCTAATACAAAAATTCTTGTGTATACCTTAAGATATGTAGAATAAACTGTTAAAATTTCAAAAACATCCATCGTGCAGTTTTTTTACAAAAAAAATCCTAAAAAAGTGCTTTTTTTGTCTCCTAATGTAGAAGGTCCCCTTAATGAAATAACTCTACTATTAAGTTTCAAAACATAGAAATTTTAAAATTTTAAAGAGTCTCAGGGTTGAGAGGGTTGGTGTTTGACGTCCAATTATCTACTCGAGGGATATAGGCCCAGGGGGAATGCCCTTCGTGGGGGTCTTTCTAAGGTAACCTAACTCGTATTTACACGGAAAGAACGATTTTGTTAAAACAACAAAAAATTAGTTGTGCCAACCAAATTTTGCCCCCATCAAATATTTTTTGTTGGACTGACAAAATCCCTTTGTTAGTTCAATAAAATTTTATTGAACGAACAAAATCATTTGATCAGTCGAACCAACATTTGGTCAGTCCAACCAAACATTTTAGCTGGGACTATATTAACTAAATCTTTTTTCCGTGTACGCATGGAAATCCATGGTTCGAAAAAAACCACGAACACTGCGAAAGATTAGGCCGACTGGCACGATTAGGTTCGAACCCAGCACCTCCCGTCTACCAGCTTCGAGAGCAGAACCTCTCGGCCACTGGTGGGGCTAAAGAGTCTCGGGACTCTTAAAATTGGAAAAAATGAAAAAAAAGCACCATTTTGAACATTTAATATCTTAAAATGTATACGATTTTAAAACACAATTTTTAGGTGATGAAAGATATAAGTATGTTCTTTCATTACCTGTATTTTAAAAAGTACAAGATGCAGAATTAGCATTTATAGGGGGCTCCAAACTGTCAGATATTTGAAGAGCAGAAAATTGGTATAACAGCTTACGCGCAGGATTACAAAATAAATATTGCAACTAGAATAAAAATTTGGTGCCTACTTATACTTCAGACGGTAATAATTACCCTAAATCTAAATAAATTTGTATTTAAAGCATTTTTATATTTTTAATACAAAGTTGTATTTAGCTAATACAAAAATTTTAAAATTTAAACACTATAATCACCTAAATTTTTTTTTTTTTTAACAATAAAAAGGAAATTGTAGGTTCAGTTTATACAGACTAGCATGAAACATATGTTTTGAAAATTTCATGAAAAACTATATACAAGTTTTTGAGATATCCTGCGAATTATTCCCAAAAGCGTCATTTGGAGAAAAATGACTTCGAAGTTTCGGAAACTCTGTTTCAGCTATTGAGCGGGTATAATTCTAAAAGCCATAACTTCTGTTCTAATAATAATTTCAAGGAAACATTTATATCAAAATGTTCAGAAAATATCTAAAAAAATCTAAAAAACTTAACAAACTTAACATCTAAAAAAATTAAAATTTCGAAAATTTTGAAGCTTTAAGAGTCCCGAGACCAATTAATACGACCCCTTTAGGCAAAAATCATGAAATACATTATACTGTTAAATTTTTTACAACAAGACCACTAAAAACTACATACCCGTATGTTTAAAACTAGCTGAATTACAATAAGGAAAAAAGCTGACTTTACCACTTTTTCATAAAATTTGAAACGCGAAAATAGGGATTATATAAAAATTGACAATGATTTTCTTTACACTAAAAATGGGTTATCATTTTTAAGTTAAAAGAAAAATTCTCTAATCGACCAGTTTTGTCTGAGGGGAAGTATAAAAATGCATTTTTTTTTTTAAATTAATGACAGATCCATTTGAATAACATATTTATTAAGGATCGACCAAATTGGATTTTAGGACCGAAACCGAAGCCTCATTTTGATAAATCTTCCTATATTCAGCCGAAAACGAAAGTGTCCAAATTTTTTTTATGTAATTAATGCATTTATAAATATACATAATTATTAATTAATTAAATGCGGCCAAAGTTACCTGTCTGTGCCTCTGACCAAAACATTTTTTTTCATATAAAATAAAATGTAATTAATTCATCTAGCCACAGAATGATTTTCTAATTATATGAATTTCATCTAATTAAAAAATTTTTATAAGTATACATACCTCGATTTATCTTTTACTAGCAGGAATGACCGAGCTAAGCTCGGTCAAAATTAGCCTTGTGTTCAATTCGATATATTATTCTCACTGTATCATTCTTGCTGTTTAGATACAATTTGCATGATCATGAGGCATAGTGATCCAAAATAAACCACTAACCGAATTTTTTCGAAAATGAGACCTAACCAATGCTCTTCTCGAACCCGAAAACGATAGAATATTAAATTTAGTCAAAATCGTTAAAGTCGTTTTATAGATAAAATTAGCTTGACCCACGGTAACCCAAAAGGGTACCACTAATCTAAATTTATCGAACATGCGCCCTATCACAACATACGGCCTTCTGGTGCTGGGAAACGGTGTAGTAAAAAGTTTTGGCAAAATTGTTTGAGCCGTTGTTTAGATACAATTAGGATGACCCACAGTGACCCAAAAATGACCCACTAATCGAAAATTCTGAAACATGCGATTTAGCTCAATGGTCTCCTCATGTCCTGAAACGGTATAATACAAAATTTTGTCAAAATCGTTTGAGTCGTTTTTTAGATGCAATTATCTTGACCCACAGTGACCCAAAAATGAACCACTAATCGAATTTTCTCGAACTTGTGACTTAGCCCAATGGTCTTCTCATGCTCAGAAACGATGTAATACAAAATTTTGTTAAAATGTTTTGAGACTTTTCTTAGATACAATTAGTTGACCCACAGTGACCCAAAAATGATGCAGTAATCGAATTTTAATGAACGTGTGACTTAGCCCAATTGTCTTCTCATGCTCAGAAACGATATAATACAAAATTTCGTCAAAATTGTTTGAGTCGTTTTTTAGATACAGTTAGCTTGACTAACAGTGACCCAAAAATGACCCAATCACAAATCGACTTTTCTCGAACATGTGACTTAACCCAATTGTCTTCCCATGCCCAAAAAACGGTATAATACAAAATTTTGTCAAAATCGTTTGATTCATTTTTAGATACAATTAGGTTAACGCACAGTGACCCAAAATGACCCACTAATCGATTTTGTGACTTAGCTCAATAGTCATCTCATGCCCAGAATCGGTATATTACAAACTTTTGTCAAAATGTTTGAGCTTTTTTTTAAGATTCAATTAGCTTGACACCTGACCCATTGTGACCCAAAATGACCCACTAATCGAATTTTCATGAACATACAACCTATCTCAATGGTATTCTCGTGCCCGAAAACGATAGAACAAAAAATTTGGTCAAAATCGGTTGAGCCGTTTTCTAGATAAACTTAGCTTGACCCACAGTGACCCCAAAATGACCCACTAATCTAATTTTCTGTAACATGTGACTTAGCCCATTGATCTTCTCGTAATCCATAACAGTAGATTACAAAATTTAGTCAAAATCGTTAGAGCCGTTTTTTAGATAAAATTAGCTTGACCCGAAGTGACCCAAAAATGACCCACTAATCGAAATTTCTCGAACATGCGACCCAGCCCAATAGTTTTGTCGTGCCCCAAAACGGTTGGATATAAAATTTAGTTAAAATCGATTGAGCTGTTTTTCAAATATAGTTAGCTTGACCCTGATCCATTATGACCCAAAATGACCCACTAATCGAATTTTCTCGAACACGTGACCTAGCCAAATAGTCTTCTCATGCCCGAAAATCGTAAAATGCAAAATTTCGTCAAAATCGTTACAGCCGTTTTTAAGATAAAATTTACATACACACACACACACACACATACACACACAATTTTTGCTCGCATTATAGTATAAGATATAATGATCTTAGTAAATGATCATATGCTATACTAGAACATTCTCAAAGGGTATTCAAAACACGTCGGCTGTTTAAAACTAAAAATTTTCTATTACTGTTAAATCTGCAGCTTTTAATAAACACGTTAAAAGCATCTTCAAAATTTAGTCATATATGCATTGCTTGTTTTATAATTTACACTCACGTCTTGAGTCAGTCATGATTGATAAATAGTAACAGTGAAGTTCACAACAATAAATAAAGAGTATCTCATTTGAGCTGATACAGTTCAAATCAATGAGTACTGTTGAAAATTTCCGAAGGAAGAATCAAGATTTTTGGAACACAGATAGTTTCGGTCCGGGCGAATTTTCGGCAGCATTTTCGCTGAAAACAAATGTTCGGCGAAACTCAAGTTTTGAGCCGAAAACGAAATCGAACTTTCGTTTGATCTTTTATATTCATATTTCCCACTTTATTTTGATATTTTTCGGATGTTTTGCGATAACTTTCAAGTACTTTTTCTTGGCTGGTGAAGTTCGCTGGTGTTATTGGTCTTCGGGAACGTTGTCTATGAACATCTTGAACAGTTCCATTCGTTTCAAACTTATCTTTTATCCGATTAATTGTAAGTCGCGTAGGTGGATCTGCCTGAAATTCCCTGCGATATTGTCTTTGTACTTCTGCTACATTTTCATACTTCCGATAGCATTTTAAAATAAACTTTCTTTTTTCAAAAGTTAATCTTTGTCCACTTATTATTTCCAATCAATTACACCCTGGAAAGAAAGAAAGATCCGAAGGTTATGACTCATTAAACAGTTTATAAAAAATTTTGGGACACTGTATATGTGAAGTACAATATTTAAAAATAATTCAAGAACAGGTTGTACTGTGTTGGTAACTGAGAGTAAAAAACCTCTTATAACAATATAGAAATTCTAGTGTCGTTGGATTTTTTAATATAATTCCTTGTATTGGAAATGAATTGTTGTGTTAGTATGCAACTCCAAATTTTCCTATTGAGCATTTCTGGGATAGCGAACAATATTCTTCATAAATAAAGAGAAAACATTTTGAAAAGACGAATATATCGTTTTAGTTTTTCTTAGCATCATAGTTCTTTGATCTATCACATATTTTATAGAGAGGAAGTTTTGGGGATATCTAAACCACATGTAGCAATTACATTAAGTAACAAATACGGAAAACAGCAGATTTTTAAAATGCCAATTAAAAAGAACATATTTTACAAATTCAATAGGCCTGATTATGAGCAAGGTATAGTAGGCTAGTGTTGAAGGTTAAATGGATTTTTTAATTCCACAATTTTCGAGTAGTAATTTTCGCTTTACTTAATTTCAGAATTCTGCCATTAAATAAGACAGATACTACTATTCATAAAGAGTGGTATTCAAAAATCTTCTAAATAGGCAAAAATTGCCTTCTGCGCCTTGTTCAAAATCACGCATTAACCACCAGCCAAACAATCAATGGTTGTAACAACGTCCCATAAAATAAGTAAGGCATTCGATGAATTCCTTCCACACCTGTTTCTTATTATTCTCGCATTTCTTAAAAATAAAAAAATAACAAAACTTTTGCATTATTTGTTCAATATTTTTTAAGTTGCTTTGAGCGCGCGTGCCATTTAAAAAGCCTGGATGTACCAATTGTGGTACGTGTGCCGTGAATTGATTACTGATGATTTGAGGTAACCTTTCAAAGCTGATTATGTGTTTTGATCTTTTTATGTACAAAAAAACGTAAAACGATACGCCACTTGCAAATTTTTTAAATCAGCATTTTCTGAATTAAGTTTGTTTTTATTTATTTATTTAAATAATATGAAGGGTCAAAGAGAAAACGATGATAGTCTAATTTTATAAAATTTGAGATGACAGTTACATCTGTTAGGTTGAGAGGCACTCATTCATTTGATAGATCATTTGAAGATCAACACAAAAGAGAAGGTAATCTTTTGAAAAAAGACGTTTGAAGATAGCTATAAGGGGGATACAGCGATCAAAGTCTTTTGAAAAATCATAGTTGAAGATTAATATAAAGGACGAAAAACGATGAAAGTCGACACCCATAAAGAAGTAACAATTAATAAATAGTATTCAAACTCTCTGTGTTTATTATCGTTTTATCATCTGTGATTATCATCCAAACCAGACAAAACTTTGTCTTTTGCAAAAGCAACACCGAATTTTGACAATATATTTTAAATCTACGCTTCAAACTATGCCTAGAAACAAAATTTCAAGTCATTTCGATAATAAGTTTTTGAACTAAAAAACCCAAACATAAATGCTTTTAATTTCTAACTTTAAAATTGTTGTAATATGAATTATGAATTATGAAATTAACATACGAAATAAATATGAATTACAACCTACAACTTTTTTGATAGATTTCTGTTTATTATGTCCTGCTTTATGCGAATTCTCAATTTCAAATTTTTCTTCCAAGTAGTTTTTTAATTATGATTAAAAAGCATCGAAATGATGGTCTACGATGTGCAGAAAAGCATAATTTGAAAAAAGTATATATTTTACTCATTTTATTGAAACGTTTGGGCTTGCAATAATCGAAACATATTAAACGAGTGAAACGGTCATATTGGCAAGAAGTAATACATTAATAAAAGTGACATAGTCATTCTGCAGCATTTCAACAATCAAGTACCGAACTTAAATTTGAATACAGCCCTAAAATAGGCTCAATTTAAAATAATAATTTTTTTTTCCTGAAACTAATCGTAAATTTAATTTTTGGCTAATTGAAGGGAGTAGAATTCATTTATGATGTCCAACTTGTCTATTGCTATTGAAAAAAAACAAAGTTTGGATTCGTTTTCATATGTAGATGGCACCTAAGCAAATTTTATATACCTAATTTAAAAGTAGAATTTATTTCTAATTGGCTGATACCAGTAAATTTCTTCTACAATAATTTATTGCAGAGTTAGTAAGGGGTGTTTACTTTTTTTTCCAAGACTGTAGAAACGAAAAATCTATAAATAATAATAATAATAACATTGATTTAGAATAGTTAACTGTCTTTTCAAAAGTTACGTTCTATTCAAAGATACAACAAAAACGAAAAATCATGCATCAGACATAGATTATGAAACACTTTCCAAGAAATTTCATTTCTTCATACAATGAAATGAGATATCTAAATAAGCAATTTAAGAATTATAATGTAATGTAACGGAATTCTTTTATATCTCCCTATGAATCTATAAACAAATTATAAATGCTACACACTTCATGTTCAATAGCAAACATCTTATAGAGAAACTGATTGACATAGAAAAATTACATTTCAATTCGAGTACATTTACGTGAGTTGGAGCTCGGACAGACAGGCAAATCGAATGAACTATTTCAAAGAACTAAACATGTTACGTCTGTTCAGAATTTAAAATTAAACATAGAAACATTTAATAAATAAAAAATACATTAATATTACAAAATATTAAAATAAAACTCTCCTAAACGAAGCATGTACAGTCGTGGGGAAAAAGTAAACAACTCTTACTAACTCTGCAAAACATTATTGCAGAAGAAAGTTACTGGTACCACATGATTGGTAATAAAGTGTACTTTTAAATGATGCATATAAAACTGGCTTAGAGGATCATCTACATAGTAAAACGAACCATAACTTTCTTTTTTCAATAGCAGTACACAATTCTGACAGCATAAATAAACTCTACACCCTCCAATTAGCCTAAAAACAAATTTTTATGCAATTCGTATGATAAGTTTCCGAGAAATTAATTATTTTAAAACGAGCTTATTTTAGGGGCTGTATCCAAATTAAAATTCGGTACTCGATTGTTGGCTGAGAGAGTCCCCTTCTTGATCAAGGCATCTAAGCGCCACTCAAAGCAGTCATTGAAGACTGCTAGATTACAGGATAACAGAAGAAATTTCAAAATATCTGGTCACTTCTATCATAGACAGCCCCTTAAACTATCATTTTGCCGTTTTTTAAGCATAATTTGAAACTACTTGGAAGAAAAGTGTGAAATTTTGGATTTCCATAAAGCAGGACTTAATAAATCTAAATCCATCAAAAAAATTGTAGGTTGCAGTTCATAATTTTTTCGAATATTACTTTCATAATTCATAATTCATATCATAAAATTATAAAAATTGCAAATGCAACGTATTTATATTTGGGTGTATTAGTATTCTTTCTACACAAAAAATTAGCACATTAGGAGTATAATTTCAGGAGATATAAGTAAAATATGAAAATGTAATTTAATATTAGAAGCACTAAATTTTGAATGTTTATACTTCAAAAACTTATCATTCAAATGACTTGAAATTTGGTGTCTAGGCATAGTTTGAACCGAAGATTTGAAATATCTTGTTAAAATTGGGTATTGCCATTGAAAAAATTTTTAAGTTTGGGTTCGTTTTAACATGTAGATGGCCCCTTAAGCAAATTTTATATACATCATTTAAAAGTAGACTTTAATTTCAATCGTTCGGTACCAGTAACTTTCTTCTACGATAATTAGTTGAGGAGTTAGTAGGGGGTGTTTACTTCTTTTTTTTTTTCCACGACTGTACAATTCCACCAGAATATCTGGACCTACTATAGGATGGTCCATCTGTTGATTCTTTTTTTTATTATTATTACTAATGAAAACGCATTTTTTATGAGTGAAAATCGAAATTCCTTATTGGACATGGACGGTGGGACTATGCCATTTATGTATGGAATACAATATCGCACATGTGGTCACCGCGGCTCCGCTTACATGCCATCATCCTAACCTTAAAATTTTCGATGACTTTTCCCAGAATGAGCAAAACCATGGCCAACATTTCAGCCCAGATGTTGCATTTGAGGTCTTGGATTGTGCAGGAGGCATTGTCGGACACTTTACTTTTCAGACACTTCCAAAGAAAATAATCCATTGGGGTATAATCGCACGATCTTGGCCAATTCATATCAAAATTTCTTGAAATTACGCGATCTGAAAATTTCTCGCTCAGTAAGTTCATGGTTTGGCGAGCGGCTTTGTTGTGTTGTCAACGAGTCCATAATTACAAATGCCATACATTTGATAGCTCATACATGCATGATACATGACAGCTGACACAAATAACCTGTGAAATATTCATAGTTCAAAAAAGAACCAACAGATGGACCACCCAGTATAACGTATCTCCATGGTGATTTGTTATCTCAAATTCTCATTTTGAACGTGAGCATGTGTAAACATCAGCTTTGTTTTTGATTGACAACTGTATCGATGAGGAGCTTGTTTAAAACTTGAAACGTCTAAGGCAATTTTTTATTTTATTTTACTTTGTAATGTTATTGCGTTTTTTATTTATTAAACGTCTGATTTTAAATTTCTCTCTTTTGATTTTTTTAACTATGTTGGAAAGTGTTAACAAGTCGGAAATTGCATATCAAACGTGGCAAATGAGGCGAGTTTGTACTATAACTCGTTTTATAGATATTCAGATCTTGGTGCAAGAGCTGTTGCACTCTTATGCATAAATACAAAATTTATTACGATTATATATATATTAAATTCAGAAATACGGAAATAATAGCTCCCTCTTAAATAGGACGTAATCAACATGGCAACCTAGAATCATTACCTATCATGGGATATCATTGAATTCATTACGTATGATAGGATTTATTAGAATGAAGAAAACTTTTACCTTTTTATGTTTTGATTCGATTTTCATAAAATTTGAAATAACTGGACAAAATTCTGCAACGATTATATATATAAAATTTCAAACCATTCGGTTGAGTAGTTTCTGCGCTGTTATATGCGGACAGACGGACAAACCAGACGACAGAAATAGGTGTTACATATTTATATAATAACAAACTCCGAAAAAACTGGCCGCGTGTCCGCAAGATATAAGAAGTCGATCCAATGTGCGATGGTTGAATTAAGTATTCATTCAATTTAAAGATCAAACTATTACACACATGAAATTTTTCAAAATTACTTTTTGTTGTTGAGAGAAATTGCTGGACAAAAGAAATTAATTTTTCAATGAAATTGAGTGCCGTGTTTACGAAATGGGAAAAATGTTGTGTTTCTAATGCCCAAAGAATACATTTTGTGAACGACACGCCCAATACGTTTTGTATAAACATCTTCTATAATGCTAAATGCTGCAAACTCTGCAAAATAGTACATTATAGAAAACAGTCACGTATATCTTGATAGGAAAATGTATGGGCATGGGAAATCGTATCTATTTTATGCAGAGCTGAGACAGGGTATTTATGCAGAGTGGAATGAACTTGATCCTGAATATTTTCAAACTGTTCAGAGTAAAAAAGGGGAAATGACTCAATGTGACACTAGTAGGTTCTCAGGTAAAATATAAGTTGATATATTGATTTTAATTTCGAAAAGCAAAGTTTTCCGTATGTTTTTAGATACGTTGAAAATTTTTGCTTTGCGGCACTTTAAAAAAAAGAATAGTGATCAAATTTAGAATCATGTTGTAAATAGCAGAGTTGGGAAAATTTGTAATTCCAATTATCTGCAACGTAATTACAGTTTAATTGTATGTAATTAATTATAGTTAAAATTACATGCCGTAAAAAGTTCTTGCAGTACTGTAGCCGGAACCACCCCCATCCCATTATTTGACAAAATCTCTGTGTTTGAATGTATGTAACTATAATCAATTACGTGCAATTAACCTGTAATTACACTGCCGATAATTGAGATTACAAATTTGCCCAACTCTGGTAAACAGAACATAATCCAGAACATAATTATTATTAGAACATAATCCTATTGAAATTTTATTGAAATGAATTAATCAAATCAATATTGATCCACTATTACGCCCTTTTTCCATTCATCGTTTTTCATTAAAAAAAAATTAAAAATTTAAAAATGGAATTATAAAAACATTGACATTGGACTGGAAATATGTATAACGTATAGAACATAATATATAGCAGAATACTTGGAAATATTGGTTCATTTGATTGGGCTTATTTCTTATTTAATCCGAGTCTATTATTAGTATTTTTTTTCATCGAGTACATGTGTACAAAACTGGAAAAACTTTGTGTTGTATTGAAAATTGTTAGGATATAATATCAATTAGCAGGGATGACCGAGCTAAGCTCGGTCAAAATTAGCCTTGTGTTAAATTCGATATTTTATTCTCACTGAATCATTCTTGCTGTTTAGATACAAATGGCATGATCCTGAGCCATAGTGATCCAAAAAGACCCACTAATTGCATTTTTTCGAACATGTGACCTAACCAATGCTCTTCTGGAACCCGAAAACGATAGAATACAAAATTTTGTCAAAATCGTTAAAGTCGTTTTATAGATAAAATTAGCTTGACCCACGGTAACCCAAAAAGAGCCTACTAATTTAAATTTATCGAACATGTCACCTATCCCAATGGTCTTCTCGCGCTGGGAAAAGGTGTAATAAAAAAAATTGTCAAAATCGTTTGAGACATTTTTAGATACAATTAGCTCGACCTTGACCCATTGTGACCCAAAATTACCATTAATCGAATTTTCATGAGCTTGCGACCCAACCCAGTGGTCTTCTACAACCCGAAAACGATAAAAAACAAAATTTAATCAAAATCATTAAAGCCGTTTTCTAGATAAAATTAGCTTGACCCACAGTGACCCAAAAATGGCCCACTAATCGAATTTTCTCAAACATGTGACCTAACCCAATTATCTTCTCGTGCCCGGAAACAGTATAATACAAAATTTTGTCAAAATCGTTTCAGGCTTTTTAGATACAATTAACTTGACACACAGTGACCCAAAAATGACCCACTAATCGAATATTATTAAACATGTGACTTAGCTCAGTGGTCTTCTTGTGACCGAAAAGGTATAATATAAAATTTTGTCAACATAGTTTGAGCCTTTTTTAGATATAATTAGCTTGACCCGGACCCACAGTGGCCCAAAATGACCCACTAATCAAATTTTCTCGAATATTCGAACTATGCCAATGGTCTTCTCGAACCCGAAAACGATAGAAAATAAAATGTAATCAAAATCATTAAAGCCGTTTTCTAGATAAAATTAACTTGACCCACAGTGATCCAAAAATGGCCCAATAATCGATGTTTCTCAAACATCTGACCTAGACCAATGATCTTCTCGTGCCCGGAGGAGACGGTATAAAACAAAATTTTGTCAAAATTATTCGTTCCATTTTTTAGATTCAATTAGCTTGACACCTGACTCATTGTGACCCAAAATGACCCACTAATCGAATTTTCTTGAACATGCGACCTAGCCCGATGGTATTCTCGTGACCGAAAACGATAGAAAGCAAAATTTCGTCAAAATCTTTAGAGCGGTTTTCTAGATAAACTTTAGACCCACAGTGACCCAAAAATGACCCACTAATCAAATTTTCTCTAACATGTGACTTAGCCCATTGGTCTACTCGTTATCCAAAACAATAGATTACAAAATTTAGTCAAAATTGTTAGAGCCGTTTTTTAGATAAAAATAGCTTGGCCCGAAGTGACCCAGAAATGACCCACTAATCGAAAAATCTCCAGCATGTGACCTAGCCCAATAGTTTTCTCGTGAAAAAAAACGGTTGAATATAAAATTTAGTCAAAATCGATTGAGCCGTTTTTAGATATAATTAGCTTGACCCTGACACATTATCACCAAAAATGACCCACTAATCGAATTTTTTCGAACACATGACCTAGCCCAATGGTCTTCTCGTGCCTTTAAATGGTAAAATACAAAATTTAGCCAAAATCGTTAAAGCCGTTTTTAAGATAAAATTTACATACACACATACATACACACACAATTTTTGCTCGCATTATAATAGGGGAGAGTAGCCATATTTGGACCGTTGCCATTCTGCCGTTAATTACAGAAATAGACGCCATCTACCGCTGAAATATTACTTATCAGAATGACGTCATTTATGATTAGAAGAAGCACCCTTCTACCACGTGCTGTTTTAAGGCAATTTAAAAAAACATAAAATTAGCTGTTTTGATCTAATTTTTTCCTACTAAACGTAAGTGAATATTTTAAAACTAAGGTAAGTTGTTATGTTTTCATATACATATCTAAATTCATCTGTTTATTGCGCATATTTTTCACGCGGATTTGTTTGATCTCGTTTATGTTCTTAGTCTTGAGATTATCCGTTTTAAAAAATGGCGCAGTTGCCTTAATAGGGCAAATTTAAGTTACTTAAATTGGACCATATATACGATCATACATTTGAAAAGTAAGTAATGAATTTCGAGGGCTGTACTCTTTGTACACTATTTCTTTATTTTTTAATATTTTACAATAGATTACTATCTCCATGCAAGTTTTTGAATATTTTATTTATTTATTTTTTTTTTTTTTTGTATATCTGAATCAATTTCTTTATTAGGCCTATATAAAAATAAAAATATTTTTACATGTTTATCCAATACATTTTGTTTGGAATTTCTTTTATCTTGTATGTATTTGAATTTTTTTTTAATTCTTTATTCCTACGGCGTACTTGATTTACAGAGTTGAATTCAAACATTTTCCTCCTGGAGGATATTTGCGGTTGTGACTTTTGCAGTTCTGGATAATGGAATTACACTTTTTTGCCATTAAAACGCATAAAATTTTAAACCTTCCAAGGAAGTGGTTATTTCAAGACTCCGGGTAGGGATTCCCTTGAATTCAACACTCTTTGAATATATAATGTTTTGCGTTTAATTAATCGTAGCGTATTTTTTTTCAATATAGCGTATTTTTAAACACTTTTTTAATATAATTGAAAAATGGTGAAAACGACGCAGACAAACAGTCAGGAAGAAAAACACCCGTGACAGCAAAAGCTGTTAAAGATATAGGAAACGAAAAGGAGAGAGTAAGTTGTGAAGAAATTGACCTGCAAGAAGGCTGCAGCTACAAATCCAACCCCCATCCCCCCCCCCAAAAGCCAAAGAGTCATTAGAAATGTTATCCTTCTTGCTAAATTAAGTTAAATCAAAGTACAGAGGGAGCCAAAAAACAGCTGTGTTAACATTTTTGCCATATAAAGAAAACCTTGAAATGAAAAAGAAAGGACAAAAAGGATGCTCTCACAGCACAAAAGTAATTGGAACATCAAGTTTTAAAACTAGGCGTAATGCAATTGGAAAGTAAATGATGGAAGGGAAGAACTACAAACATAATGTAAAGAAAACTTCTGTTGCAAAATATATATATATACATGTCTAATGATTCAGAATTTAAAAAGAAAAATCTAGACTATGATGATTGGTTTTGCCTAATGTGTAAGAAAAATAAAATAGCCGAAATGATTCAGTGTTCAGTTTGCCAAATATGGGTGCATGTTGTGAGCGCTGGAATAAAAAATGAATCAACGAAAATCATGTGTAAGCTTTGCATCACTTCTTACATGATATTTAAGTAACAGGCAATCAGTTCCATAAGTTCTATTCTTAATTACATATAACTATGATTTATATTTTGAATACATTTTTATTTGAAACAATTACTCTTACTTTACGACTTTTGATTCATTATATTTCATGGCTGTTGCTTTGTTTGGTTGTTTCAATAAACGCAAACTTTGCTTTTAATAAAATTAGTTATATTCCTTAGTCATTGAAACAACCTGTTACTGTTTCGCCCAATTTAGGAAACTGTGAGTCCAACTTAGGCGACCAGTTGCTGAATTTGGACCACTTTTGACAATTTTTTCAAATTAAAATAAAACTTAAGATTCTCAAAAAGAAATTGATCTAAAGATTTATTTAGTTAGTAGATGAATATATTGACCCCGTGTAGTGATGTTTTGCACATATTCTAAAAATTAAGTGAGTTATACCTGAAAATAAATGAAGTGGTCCAAATTCGGCGACTCTCCCTTATATGATATCGTCGAAATATTATCATTTTATAGGAAGCATTTTTAGTTTAATCCAAATTTTTTGTTAGTGTTACTGTTTCACTGCAAATATTTGCAGTGTTATTAATATTTTTCGTAAAAATGCGTTCATTTCGATGTAATGTAGTCGAAGCCGTAGTACATAACGCTCGCCCGCAAGAAAAGTGACACATCTTGACAAAAGTAAATTTCACAGGAAAGGCGAAAAAAATATTAGCATGTATTTACTATAACATGAATTTATATCACTTAGCTCTGCATGCAGCAGTAAAAACATACATAAAAGCATAAAACCCTTAAGAATGAAGTCGTAGATGAAGTTTGGGAGGGCTGAGTAATTATACCCCCGCCCCCCCACACACACACACAATTTGTTCCCCATTCTGTGGTCACAATTGGACATATAGCGTAATAGAGCGGTTTTCCGAATAACTAAACTTATGAAACTTTTCCAGTAGCAAGACAGACCTATGACAGACCTATTAGTGAAATAAAATACAAAATGAATTTTTGCGAGTTGTGTCACTTTTCTTGCGGGTGACGGATAAGAATGTTGAGTCTTTTTACATTGAGGACCTGATTTATTGTTCCTTTTCAATACATCTCGTTTGACAAAAAAAATCGGGTCCATCCGGGCTGAGAGGAGCCTGTTATCCCAAATGTCCCGAAATGCTCTTCCGGGCGATGGTGGTAATTACTACAGCATAATGCTTGGTAAAAGCCAGGAAATTCTTTCTGTACCGATATAAATGGAAGTTATTTAGATTATTCCCATCAGGGAAACTTAGTGTTAAAGTGGACATTTTCTTCAATCCTGGCTGGTTAAATCAATTTTTAATTTTGGGTTTTCTGAGGTGATACAACTCTTGCATCAGCCTTATTGCAACACTTATTGTAATTTCCAACTTCGACATTAATGGTTATTTATAATTTAATAAATGTCAGCTAGCGAAACTTTAATTAAGATTTATGCCATATCAAATACTTATTTTGATATTAATGCGAATCTTCTAACATAAAGATTTAGTTTGATTGATATGCTGTAAATATAATAACTGTCAAACTCGGAAAAGTTAATTGCTATTTATGGGTTTTAAGAAATATTTAATATTTATTTTAACTAAAGTTTATTATGATTTTAAGTACTCATTTAAGTTTTTAAACACCATTCAATGTCAACGATGTTTATGATGGTAAATTAGTTTTATACGTATTTAAAGTTAGGAAAAGAATTTAGAAATTTTAAATTAAAAAAAAAGATTTATATTTTATCCTGCTATATATATATATATATATATATATATACCCAGCAAAGAAAGAAACAGTGGGCCATCAGCTGGAAAAAAGATGGCACCCAACAGTGCTATCAGCTGTAAAGTGCAAGGGTGTCATTACATAAACCTGTCGAAAAGTGTCCAAGCCGAATGCAGCTGGCCCATCAGTGATGGCCAACAGCAGGCCAGCATTGGTATGCCATCACATTACTTCAATTCGGCACTTTTCCTGCAGTGCTAGCACCTATCCCACTGCTATTCCTTTGCTGGCCCAGCACTTTCCCTTACAAAAATTTCTTATAGAATTCTATAAAAAATAAAGTATTATATAATTATGGCTCTTTTTTCTATAAGCTAGTTTCACCAAGAGCTATAGAAACATCTGTAGAAGTGTCTATAATAGAAATGTTTATGTATTTGAACTGCATGGGGTCACCCTCCCAAGTACTGACCGCGCTCGATTTTGTTTTCGTGATCGGACATGAACAAGTGCTTTCAGCGTACGCTACGATTGCTCGTAGTTTTTAAGCTCTCATTACACTATTTCAAGTTTTTTTTTGTGATTTACGTTCTTAATCATTAAACTGGTATAGAAATTATTCTGTTGTATACACTCTCAGAAATAAAACTCTCCCTTTTGACGATTCAGAAATCCTCGAGCTGTATTTCGTCGTTTTTGACGATCATTTCCTATTAACACCGGGTGACTTTTAACGAAACGTAAACCCTCAAATATTTGACGAAAGTTTTGCCTCAATCACGGTCAGACTCAATGCATTTTAAGGAAACAGTTCCTCAAATCCTGCGATTTTAGCAAACAGATATTTGCTTGTTTATGTTAGTCCTGTAATAATTTATTTAAAACTTCAGAAAATACTGAAATATAGGTAGTTATTGTTTCTTCATTAGTTATTTTTTTAGCTGTTAGAATTTTTAGGAATGCTTATTATTATTATTATTATTTTATTTATATGTTGTCGTTCGTTATGTTTTAATTAGAAAATAATAAATTTCCTGTGTTCTTCAAAACCATTCAATAAGAAAATTAGGTCAATAAAATTTCAAACTTCTAGGATATCTTTTTTTTTTTTTTTTTTTTTTTTTTAAGAAGTATATTATGTTTTCAATCAAATTAAAAATAAACATAATTGATCCCTCTCCTCTTTTTAAACAGCGAAGTGTTAAAATCTTGTCCTCCTACTCAAAGTGATAAAATCTCACGCAATATGCACTTCACAATTCGTTATTTGTGAGCAACAAATTAACCAGACCATATTCTAATCATCCATTGATCGAAGAAAATTTCAGTTGTAAATTATTTAATCAAGCCATATTATAATTATTCATTGATACGAGAAAACCATAAAAATAAATTAGCCTTTCTTAAAACTTTCAGAAAATATAGCACTGCCGACAAAATTGCAATCTACGTTATAAAAATATAAACACGAAGTAGAATTCTTTACACCAGTCTAAAAGCAAACATTTTCGAGTCCCCAGCAGTCAGGTTGGCAGCGCAGCGACCTCCCACACGAAGGGTCGTGAGTTCGAATCAGGCCGAGGAAAGAGAGAGAAGTGTTTTTTTTCATTCCCCGTGTCAAATACTGGAGCTTTTAAACTGTTTCAGAGATGGCGCCACCAGCCCTCTTTTGACGAAACTATTGACGAAATTTATATCGTCAAGCAAGTGAAGAAACTAATTTCATCAATTTGACGAAATGTTCGCTCGGAGCATTTTCCAGGAAACCATTTCGTCAAAAACAAAGAAAATTTCGTGAAATCTGAGTATTCATTTCTGAGAGTGTAGAAATCCTATGTATTTTATACGCTTTTTTTATTATTGATTCTTAACTGCGTAAATTATGAAAACCGAAATCCTTTGTAATCTAGTAAAACCAGATTTAAGGAGAAAAAAAAAAGTGCGCTGAAATAAAGAATTTATTTATTTATTCATTTACTTATTTATTTTGTTGGTGGCAGTGGTGCTATATTTTTTACAGTTTCAAAAATAATTAGCTTCACAGCTTAAATTGTGTTAAGATATTCATTTCAGATTTGTGTTCAAATACTCAATGTCTTCGACATTCGCAGCGCCACCTAGCGTAAGGGTTCCCAGCAATAATACTGCAAAAGTTCGTGCACTTCCATGTAGTGGTGGGCCAGCGCATGAGATAAAATGGATGCCCACGAGAATGTTATCTGATGATTGCCAACAGCAAAGTTGGCTGAAGCTGTCCAGCAGTGGTCATGCAGTGGTAGACCATCAGCCAGCACTTCTCCATCATTGCCAGCACCTATCTTGCTGCTGGCCAGCAATTTCCTCTTTGCTGGGTATACACACATTACAAATTTAAAAACCGCAGTATTAATTCACTATTGTATGAAATTGGATCACCATTTCTCTGATATTGTTAACTTTTATGAAAATTGCATGATTAATATATATATATATATATATACGTCTTAACTCCGAAAAATTATAAAAAATTGTCTGCAGTCTTTTTCTTTAGTTGTTGTATCACAAATTAAGTTATATTAATATCTTTTAGCACGGGGGTGCTCGACCTGGTGTCCGCGAGTCGCAGAGCTCGAGTGTTTTCGAATACAATGATCTGCCTTTTTAATTGAGAGAAGCTTTGTGATTGAATAAGGCAAAGATTTTTACTCGAAATAGGTGGTGTCAAACGGCTTTCTAGAAAAAAGTTTAGTCTTTCTTGTTTTAGAATATTTTTCGAATCTCATATCCGGTTTTCATACTTTTTATCATTAAAAAACTGTTTTTAAATTTAAAAGGAAAAATTTTCTTCTAACAAAGTGATAACCAAATTAGTGACCTAAATACTGTTCGTAAATTTCTATACTTCCAGTACCATTTTTTGCGAATAGCAATTTTTTGTAATGTTTTTTACAAGTAGAATAGGCGAATATTTGGAAAAAGAGATACTGGAACTGTTTGAGCATGCGAGCACTGATAAAGCCATATTTAAATAAATTGGATAACAGGTAAAATATATACAGTATATAATTTAGCATGCAAATTGAGAAATTAATTATTATTCAAAATCATGTATTAAAACTTAAAACTAGGTAATTTCTTTGATACGAAAGGTCATTAGAATCAAAAATTCAAAAATACTTTTAAAGGAATTGGTCCAAATTCGTTCCCAATTATCCAAAATACAAATTCATTGAACATTGAATACTGGATTATTGCTGTGAATATTATATGAATATTATATTATCTCTGTAGAATTTTCCAATAAATGGTATTTTAAAAACCAATATACCACAAACAAAAGTCCTTCCGGCCAGTGCCGGGAGGACGAGGTGGCTTTCAAATACCTTATTTTAAAAAAGTCAACTTAAATTATTCAAACACACGAAGCTCAATTTAGTGGAAACCGAATATAGGAGATTCAATACTAATTTTTATCAATACTAAATCATTATGAATGAGAATTTCACGAAATTAGTCAGCTTTATCCAAGCTGCTTTTATTTAAAGTAACTTATATTTGGCTGAGATGTTGATGTATACTATCCACATGCTTTCTCACATGGAAATAGGCGAATACGTGTGTTATCGCGTGACAAATACAAGATTGTTTCAAAATGTTAGCCATACTAGAAATTCAAAGTGCTATAATTCAAACATTTTTTAAGATATAAACAAAAGAACAAATTTTCAGAAACAAAATCTACTCCAGAATCTTTGTATCAAGGCCAAACACATAAAAAAATCTTTTTCATTTTCCAATTTTTTAATTCCTCATTTTAAATTTTAAATTTAATTTTTTTTAAATGGCAACCCTTTTGAAACAAGATGGCGAATGAAGCTGGCCAACGAACTCGGTCGAGACATTGGTATGTACTATGTACAGACCAAGTAACATCCAAATCGGTTCATAAATACGCTTGTTATTGCGTGACAAAAATCAGGTCGTTTTAAAATGTCAGCCACAATAGAAACTCAAAACGCTATAACTCAGCCATTTTTTTAGATATAGACGAAACAAAAACTGTTCCGGGATCTTTGTATTAAGGTCAAACACATACAAAAAAATCTTTTTCATTTTCCAATATTTTCGTATCTCATTTTAAATTTTAAATTTTTTAAATGGCCGCCATTTTGAAACAAGATGGCGGATGAAGCTGGCCAACGAACTCGGTCGAGATATTTGTATGTACTATGTACACACCAAAGTACATCCAAATCGGTTCATAAATACGCCTGTTATCACTTGACAAATATCAGGACGTTTCAAAATGTCAGCCACGCTAGAAATTCAAAATGCTATAACTCAGCCATTTTTTGAGATATAGACGAAACAAAAACTGCTCCCGAATCTTTGTATCAAGGTCAAAAACATAAAAAAAAATATTTTTTCAATTTTCAATTTTTTGGTACCACATTTCAAATTTAAATTTTTCTTAAAAATTTAAATGGCTGCCATTTTTAAACAAGATGGCGGATGAAGCTGGCCAACGAACTCGGTCGAGAGATTGGTATGTACTATGTACAAACGAAGTTACATCCAAATCGGTTCATAAATACGCCTTTTATCGCGTGACAAAATTCAGGACGTTTCAAAATGTCAGCCACGCTAGAAATTCAAAATGCTATAACTCAGCCATTTTTTAAGATATAGACGAAACAAAAACTACTCCGGAATCTTTGTATAAAGGTCAAATACATAAGAAAAAATATTTTTCCATTTTCAATTCTTTGGTACCACATTTCAAATTTCAAATTTTTAAGAAAATTTTAAATGGCCGCCATTTTGAAACAAAATGGCGGATGAAGCTGGCCAACGAACTCGGTCGAGACATTGGTATGTACTATGTACACACCGAATTACATCCAAATCGGTTCATAAATTCGAGAGTTACAGTATGACAAAGGTCAGATATATATATATATATATATATATATATGGATATATATATATATATATATATATATATATATATATATATATATATATATATATATATATCAACTTTTGAACGGAGGGTGGTTTCGGGGTCTGGGAGTCATGATCGATGAAAATATACCAAAATTTTTTGAAATCGCTTTCCTCCGAACGGCTGCAATAGGTAGCTTTTTGTAATGAAAGCTACCTAAAACTAAACGGTTAATTTGAAAATAGTAGCTCCAAATTATAATATTTTCCGATTTCTCAACGTACAAAATCTTCAATCATGGAATACCAAATGATTTCTGTGAATGTTAAATATTCTTTTTTAAATTTACCAGTAAATGATCTTGCTAGAATAAATTTTCTATAATAAATAAAGCTAAATGGTCTCTTTGAAAAATTCTTTCCCAATTATACAACATAAAAATACTTTCAACATGTAATACCAGAAGATTTCTATGAAAGATACTCTTTTCCTTTTAGGTAGCTTTCTTTACAAAAAAGCTACCTATTGCAGCCGTTCGGAGGAAAGCGATTTAAAAAAATTTTGGTATATTTTCATCGATCATGACCCCCAGACCCCGAAACCACCCTCCGTTCAAAATTGATATATATATATATATATATATATATATATATATATCTATATATATATATATATATATATCTGACATATGTCACACTGTAACTCCCGTAATTATGAACCGATTTCGATGTAATTCGGTGTGTACATAGTACATACCAATGTCTCGACCGAGTTCGTTGGCTAGCTTCATCCGCCGTTTTGTTTCAAAATGGCGGCCATTTAAAATTTTTAAAAAAATTTAAAACTTGAAATGTGGTACCAAAAAATTAAAAATGGAAAAATATTTTTTTCTTATGTATTTCACCTTTATACAAAGATTCCGGAGCAGTTTTTGTTTCGTCTATACCTTAAAAAATGGCTGAGTTATAGCATTTTGAATTTCTAGCGTGGCTGACATTTTGAAACGTCCTGAATTTTGTCACGCGATAAAAGGCGTATTTATGAACCGATTTGGATGTAATTCAGTGTGTACATAGTATATACCAATCTCTCAACCGAGTTCGTTGGCCAGCTTCATCCGCCGTTTTGTTTCAAAATGGCGGCCATTTAAAATTTTTAAAAAATATTAAAACTTGAAATGTGGTACCAAAAAATTAAAAATGGAAAAATGTTTTTTTCTTATGTATTTGACCTTTATACAAAGATTCCGGAGCAGTTTTTGTTTCGTCTATATCTTAAAAAATGGCTGTGTTATAGCATTTTGAATTTATAGCGTGGCTGACATTTTGAAACGTCCTGAATTTTGTCACGCGATAAAAGGCGTATTTATGAACCGATTTGGATGTAATTCACTGTGTACATAGTACATACCAATCTCTCGACCGAGTTCGTTGGCCAGCTTCATCCGCCATTTTGTTTCAAAATGGCGGCCATTTAAAACTTTTTTAAAATTTAAAATTTTAAATGTGGTACCAAAAAATTGAAAATGGAAAAATATTTTTTCTTATGTATTTGACCTTTATACAAAGATTTCGGAGCAGTTTTTGTTTCGTCTATATCTTAAAAAATGGCTGAGTTATAGCATTTTGAATTTCTAGCGTGGCTGATATTTTGAAACGTCCTGAATTTTGTCACGCGATAAAAGGCGTATTTATGAACCGATTTGGATGTAATTCAGTGTGTACATAGTACATACCAATCTCTCGACCGAGTTCGTTGGCCAGCTTCATCCGCCGTTTTGTTTCAAAATGGCGGCCATTTAAAATTTTTTAAAAATATTAAAACTTGAAATGTGGTACCAAAAAATTAAAAATTGAAAACATATTTTCTTCTTATGTGTTTGACCCTGATAAAAAGATTCGGGAGCAGTTTTTGTTTTGTCTATATCTTAAGAAATGGCTGAGTTATAGCATTTTGAATTGCTAGCGTGGCTGACATTTTGAAACGTCCTGATTTTAGGTAGCTTTCATTACAAAAAGCTACCTATTGCAGCCGTTCGGAGGAAAGCGATTTCAAAAAATTTTGGTATATTTTCATCGATCATGACCCCCAGACCCCGAAACCACCCTCCGTTCAAAAGTTGATATATATATATATATATATATATATATATATATATATCTGACCTTTGTCATACTGTAACTCTCGAATTTATGATCCGATTTGGATGTAATTCGGTATGTACATAGTACATACCGATGTCTCGACCGAGTTCGTTGGCCAGCTTCATCCGCCATTTTGTTTCAAAATGGCGGCCATTTAAAATTTTCTTAAAATTTTTAAATTTGAAATGTGGTACCAAAGAATTGAACATGGAAAAATATTTTTTTCTTATGTATTTGACCTTTATACAAAGATTCCGGAACAGTTTTTGTTTCGTCTATATCTTAAAAAATGGCTAAGTTATAGCATTTTGAATTTCTAGCGTGGCTGACATTTTGAAACGTCCTGAATTTTGTCACGCGATAAAAGGCATATTTATGAACCGATTTGGATGTAACTTCGTTTGTACATAGTACATACCAATGTCTCGACCGAGTTCGTTGGCCAGCTTCATCCGCCATCTTGTTTAAAAATGGCAACCATTTAAATTTTTAAGAAAAATTTAAATTTGAAATGTGGTACCAAAAAATTGAAAATTGAAAAAATATTTTTTTTTATGTATTTGACGTTGATACAAAGATTCGGGAGCAGTTTTTGTTTCGTCTGTATCTCAAAAAATGGCTGAGTTATAGCATTTTGAATTTTTAGCGTGGCTGACATTTTGAAACGTCCTGATATTTGTCACGTGATAAGAGGCGTATTTATGAACCGATTTGGATGTACTTTGGTGTGTACATAGTACATACAAATATCTCGACCGAGTTCGTTGGCCAGCTTCATCCGGCATCTTGTTTCAAAATGGCGGCCATTTAAAAAAATTTAAAAAATTTAAAATTTAAAATGAGATACCAAAATATTAGAAAATGAAAAAGATTTTTTTTTTATGTGTTTGACCTTAATACAAAGATCCCGGAACAGTTTTTGTTTCGTCTATATCTAAAAAAAATGGCTGAGTTATAGCGTTTTGAATTTCTATTGTGGCTGACATTTTAAAACGACCTGATTTTTGTCACGCGATAACAAGCGTATTTATGAACCGATTTGGATGTTACTTGGTCTGTACATAGTACATACCAATGTCTCGACCGAGTTCGTTGGCCAGCTTTATTCGCCATCTTGTTTCAAAAGGGTTGCCATTTAAAAAAATTAAATTTAAAATTTAAAATGAGGTATTAAAAAATTGGAAAATGAAAAAGATTTTTTTATGTGTTTGGCCTTGATACAAAGATTCCGGAGCAGATTTTGTTTCTGAAAATTTGTTCTTTTGTTTATATCTTAAAAAATGGTTGAATTATAGCACTTTGAATTTCTAGCATGGCTAACATTTTGAAACGATCTTGTATTTGTCACCCGATAACACACGTATTTGCCTATTTCCATGTCAGAAAGCATGTGGATAGTATACATCAACATTTCAGCCAAATATAAGTTACTTTAAATAAAAGCAGCTTGGATAAAGCTGAATAATTTCGTGAAATTCTCATTCATAATGATTTAGTATTGATAAAAATTAGTATTGAATCTCCTATATTCGGTTTCCACTAAATTGAGCTTCGTGTGTTTGAATAATATAAGTTGGCTTTTTTAAAATAAGGTATTTGAAAGCTACCTCTTCCTCCCGGCACTGGCCGGAAGGACTTTTAAAATTTGCTAGCAAATGGTCTTTCAAAATAAATTTGTCTCAATAAACAAAACTAAAACGGGCAGTGTTAGATAGTTTCATATCTGGAATATAAATTTCCGTAGATTTTATGTTTTAAAACTACTTTTTGTAAACAAATTTATATGAAAGGAATCTACCTCATGCATCTACAGAAAATGAATATTTCAGAAACATAGAATGTATTCAGAAAATATGATATGAAAATGTTAAAAAAATTTCTTTTAATCTTTGAAAGAATAAAAGCAAACAAAACTATATATATATATCAGTGTTGGAAAATTGGCGTAGAGGAGGAGCCTATTGACACCACTAAATTTGAGTAGTATTTTTCGGCATATTTAATGGCAGAATTTCTGAGTTTTTATTAAGGTGAAGCATACTATAAAATATTAGTGGTATCAATAGGCTCCCCCTCTGCGTCAATTTTCCACCACTGATGTATATATATATATATATATGATGTGTATATCTATATATATAAAATAAGAGATGTCTGTCTGCCTGTCTGACCGCGGGAAGCTCCGAAATTATAACACCTAGACCTCTGAAATTTTTGTCATGTGTAGATGCTGTTACCGGAAAGTGTACTTCGCCGCCGGATTTTAAAATTTCAATTTAGATATTTTTAAAAAAATTAAAACGTAATTAAAACGTTATGTGTTAGAGGCTATTTACAGCTCTAAGCCAATCCGCTGCAATAAAACGTTATGGGTTTCAGGCTATTTGCAGCTCTAAGCCAATCCGCGGCAAAGAAGAAACCAGCCAATGAGAGCAGGTGGTAAATATGAGATACAGCGGCTGCATTTCCTAGCCTAACTCTAGCGGGAAATTGCACTGTTTATCTTTCATGCTTTATTTATTTTGTTACTATAAGTTTTAATCTTATTGACATTATTTTATAATGTTTATAAGAAGTGATATAATACAATTCACGTAAGTTTAAATTGTATTCGTTCTTCGTATTAATATCTATTTACATACGCGTAGTCGCCCAAGAATAAAATAGTAGGTATAATGTTTCTTGAACTTTCTGGGATCTTAAAGTAAGTTTTTTTTTTCAAATTTGCTGATTATTTTTTTTTTCAAATTTGCTGAATCAACGCTTCACTGAATGTTTTCATTTGTTAGTAAAAATAGAACTGTACATTTTATAGTAAAGTGTAAGATGAAAACTGTACTTTCTATGAAATGGAAACATTCAGTAAATAATTTCCGTTCTCGGGTGATTAAGAGATGTATGTTGTCATCGCCCAAGAATAGGAATAAAACAAATATTTCTTTTCAGGGGAAATGAATGAAGTTATTTGGGTTTTTCTTTTATCTTTTTTTCCCACTTCCCCATATGAGTTTCATAACAAATCCCAATGAAAACATATTTTCTACACTTTACTGAGTGTTTTCATTTCTTATCAAAGTCATGATATGTAACAAGCACAGGGATCTGTTTAGGAAAAATTGGGTTATTTAAAGGACCCCTCACAACATTTTTCATTTCAAAACAGGACCCCTCACAACATTTTTCATGTCAAAACTGGACCCTACACAAATTTTTTCAAATCAAAGCAGGACCCTTCACAAAACTTTTCACCTTAAAAAAAGGACCCTTCACAAAATTGTCATAAAAGTAGGCTTTTTACAAACTTTTTCACCTGAAAACTAAACTTTTCACATATTTACTGAATCAACGCTTCACTGAATGTTTTCTTTTCATTTCTTAGCAAAAGTATAAGATGTATGTTTTGATTTTAAGATTTGTTATTGAACTTTGTTTCATTTAAGGAGGTTCGGGACATACCTATTTTAAAATAATTTTTATTTATTGAGTTACTATTTTGAAATTTTTTGTGATGCTTAACCATAACATGATAAAACTTATTAATCGGTATAACTCGAAATGTTATATGTAGAATTTAAACTTTTTTTCATTTAAATAAACAAAAATATAAGTTTTAATTTTGATTCTGCATTTTTAAAATTGTTATTGAACTCAGTTTGCTTCATATACAAATATTCAATGTTTTCATTTATTATTGTTGACATTATTGGACGATGACAACGTACATTTTATACCTGACTGCATGTCCATTCTTGGACGATTATTCTGAAACTCCAAATTTGTCTAATCGCCCCAAGAATCGAATGTTTTTTTAAAACATTCAGTAAATAATTTCCGTTCTTGGGCGATTAAGAGTTCATTCATGTGCGATTCTTATGAAACTCCATGTCACAAAATGCACATCTTAACTATTTTACGCACTCAGAATTTTCCATTTTTCAGTTCTTTTCCTTTTGTTAATCTTTTCTCTCCACTTTCCCACTGATAAGAAATCGTAATGAAAACATATCTTGCACTTTACTGAATGTTTTCATAGTGCCAGGTCCAGTAGCAGAAAATTCAAGATGGGAGGCAGGCGTCACAGATTTTCTTATCTCTTTTGCAGATTATTTTTCCATCAAACCTTTTATTATTTCACTTTACAATTATGTTTAGCTCTTTATTACTTCATACAAAACTAAGATTATTATCTATAAAAATTAATAAAATGCTTAAAGACATTGCAGGTAAGTGGTGGTTTGATTAATTAATGCTTCAATTGTAAAATATTTTACCAGCAGATTATTTTCTGCCACTGAAGTATCTGTCACAGACACTTGGAGAATTTTCTGCAACTGTGGTGCCAGGCATAGCAGTTTAAAGTTTAGGTGTAATTCAGTGAAGAGAAATTATGATTTTTTTTTTTGTTCTGTCGCCATTTGTCAAAGTTCCCGACATTTCTCAGCGACAGATTGGAAAAATTCAGCGTGTGCTTCTGCACTCTTTTGTCAAAATTTGCTATACATTTCCGCGATCTTTTGATGAAATTTGCAATTTATTCCCTCGACTGTTTATCGAATTTTGTGTTTTATTTTTATAGTGATTGTTTTTACAAGATTTTTCATGAAATTCACGTTATTTTTCTTTTTGCGACCATTAGCCAAAGATTAGACAAACTTTGCTATGCGTTTCTGCGATCTTTTGATGAAATGTACAATATCTTTCTTCGTTTACTGAAATTCATGTTTTTTTCATCAATCGTTTCACAAAATGCACGATCCCCCCCCCCCCCCCAAATCGTTTCACGAAATTTGCAGGTTTTTTTTTTCACGATTTTTTTTAAACGATCAGTGACAAAATTTGTTTTTCTTTTCCGTGGCCATTTGTCGAACTTTCCTACATTTCTCAGCGACATATTGGCAAAATTTCTAATCTGCACTCTTCAAACAAACTTTGCTATGCGTTTCTGCGATTTTTTGATGAAATTTGCAATATTTTTCTTCGTTTACTGAAATTCACGCTTTTTTTTTCAGTGATCGTTTCACAAAATGCACGATCCCACCCCCCCCCCCCCAAATCGTTTCATGAAATTTTTGGGGGGGGGTTTTAACGATCAGTGACAAAATATGTGTTTTTCTTTTCCGCAGCCATTTGACAAAATTCGTAATGTGCACTCTTTAGACAAACTTTGCTATGCGTTTCTGTGATCTTTTGATGAAATTTGCAATATTTTTTTTTTTTTTTTTTTTGTTCACTGAAATTCACGTTTTTTTTTCTGCGATCGTTTCACAAAATGCACAACTCCACCCCCCACCCCCCCAAATCGTTTCATAAAATTTGCATTTTTTTTTCAACGATCAGTGACAAAATTTGTGTTTTTCTTTTCCTCGGCCATTTGTCGAAGTTCCTGATATTTCTGAGTGACAAATTGGCAGAATTGGCATATGCTTCTGCACTTTTTTGACGAAATTTGCCATGCATTTCCGCGATCTTTTGATGAAATTTGCAATATTTTTCTTCGATTGTTTACTGAAATTCGCGGGGTTTTTTTTCAGTAATCGTTTGACGAAATTCGCGTTTTTTTTTTTCACGATTTTTTTTTAAACAATCAGTGACAAAATTTGTTTTTCTTTTCCGTGGCCATTTGTCGAAGTTTCCGATATTTCTCAGCGACATATTGGCAAAATTTGTAATCTGCTCTCTTTAGAGAAACTTTGCTATGCGTTTTTGCGATCTTTTGATGAAATTTGCAATATTTTTCTTCGTTTACTGAAATTCACGTTTTTTTTTCAGCGATCGTTTCACAAAATGCACGATTTCCCCCCCCCCCCCCAAATCGTTTCATGAAATTTGTATTTTTTTTTTTTCAACGATCAGTGACAAAATTTGTGTTTTTCTTTTCCGCGGCCATTTGACAAAATTCGTAATGTGCACTCTTTAGACAAACTTTGCTATGCGTTTCTGTGATCTTTTGATGAAATTTGCAATATTTTTCTTTGTTTACTGCGATTCACGTTTTTTTTTTCTGCGATCGTTTCACAAAATGCACAATCCCCCCCCCCCCTCAAATCGTTTCATGAAATTTGCATTTTTTTTTTTCTTTCAACGATCAGTGACAAAATTTGTTTTTCTTTTCCGTGGCCATTGGTCGACGTTTCCGATAGTTCTCAGCGACATATTGGCAAAATTTGTAATCTGCTCTCTTTAGACAAACTTTGCTATGCGTTTTTGCGATCTTTTGATGAAATTTGCAATATTTTTCTTTGTTTACTGAAATTCACGTTTTTTTTTTCAGCGATCGTTTCACAAAATGCACGATTCCCACCCCCACCCCCCCACCCCCCAAATCGTTTCATGAAATTTGCATTTTTTTTTTCAACGATCAGTGACAAAATTTGTTTTTCTTTTCCGCGGCCATTTGTCGAAGTTCGATATTTCTCAGCGACAGATTGGCAAAATTGGCATATGCTTCTGCACTTTTTTGACGAAATTTGCCATGCATTTCCGTGATCTTTTGATGAAATTTGCAATTTTTTTTTCGATTGTTTACTGAAATTCGCGGGGGTTTTTTCAACAATCGTTTGACGAAATTCACGTTTTTTTTTCAACGATCTATGATGAAATTTGTTATTTATTTCTTTTTGGTGACTATTTGCCAAAGTTCCCGGTATTTCTCAGCGACAGATTGGCAAAATTTAGTGTGCGCTTCGGCACCCTTTTGTCAAAATTTGCTATACATTTCCGCGATTTTTTGATGAAATTTGCAATATTTTTTTTCGGTTGTTTACTGAAATTCGAGAGCTTTTTGCAGCGATCGTTTCACAAAATGCATGATTTTTTCCCAAGATTGTTTGGCGAAATTTGTTTTTTTTTTTTTCAATTATCTGTGACGAGTTTTTTTCTTTTTTTCTGCGACTATTTGTCGAAGTTCCCGATATTCCTGAGTGACAGATTGGCAAAATTCAACATGTGCTTCTGCGATCTTTTGATGAAATTTGTAATTTTTTTCTTCGATTGCTTCACAAAATTCATGATTATTTTTCCAAGATCGTTGGATGACATTCTTTTTTTTCTAATGATCACTTCACAATTTTTTTCAACGATCTATGACAAAATTTGTGACAATTTATCGCATGTTATGTGTTCACCGTTCATGGGTGTCTAAAAATGTAGGCAACAATTTTAACAGGAAGATAGATTATAAATAACGAACACTCAAAATTTTCGCTTTATTGAATTATGCCTAAACTTTATACTGCACTTTCAATGTGAAAACATTCAATAAAGTATAACATATGTTTTCATTAGGATGAGAAAATATTAACAAAAGAATAAGAACTGAGTGAAAAATCCTTGAGTTCATGAAATACTTAATATGGTGTGCATTTTGTGATATATTAGGAGTTTTATAACAATCGCATGTGAATGGACTCTTAATCGCTCAAGAACAGAAATTATTTACTTCATAAAAATTCAAGAAACACGTTCCATGCTTGGGCGACTATGCATATGTAAATTGCCATTAACACGAAAAACGAATACAATTGAAATTAACTTACGTGAATGATAACACTTTAAAATTTTAAACAAGGTGGGAGAGTTGAATTTCGAGTTTGGAAGGCGGGTGACGATAATTGTCCTTACAACTGTAGCGTTTTCTTCGATGAGTATCCTTTATATGTTGTTTTCTGACAGAGGTCGTTTTAAAGCTTTTGGCCTGTACATTACTAAGCACTCACTCCTCTCCTCTTAACTAATTTTTTCATCAGTAGAGGGTGTTTTAAAGTTTTAATTTGTTCATGACTATGGCATACAATTTTACAACAATTATGAATAAAATTTGCATAACATCTCAACAATTTGTAACTGCTTCTCCCCCATTTTCACACTGTGAGCGGGTACGTATTTCAGACAAAATAGAGTTACATATAAAATCATATAAATTAAAGGTTTCTTTATAAATATTACCACGGACCCGGGCAACGCCGGGCGGATCAGCTAGTATATATATATATGATGTATATATATATATATATGATGTGTATATATATATATATATATGTGATATATATATATATATATATATATATATATACGAGAAATGTTTGGAAAAATATTTTCAGTTTAAAATTTTGAATTTCATGGTCCTTCAGTCTGAGTGTCTGATATCGGAATTTTCAATCCAAAAAAATTATTTGTGACACGAAGTTCAGATTTTCAACGTCTAGGAGAGATTATCTAAATGTTGGGAAAATGCTAAGCGTAAGCTAGTAGGAGACTAAAAATAAAAATTATAAAATATACAAGAATTTTATACGTAATATATTGATAACAATGCACCTTATATTATATTCTGTAGTTTGTTTTTCTTTTGCATCTTTTGCATTTAAATTAAGATATTCATAATTACATATTTACTTGAAAAAAAAATGATTTTCACAGTTTTAAAATATCAGTGTGTGACATAAATTTTTGAGCCAAGAATTTTTTTTTTACCACAAAGATTACATTTTGTCTTCAAACAAATTATCCACGACGTGAGGACAGACGAATACTAAGAGTGAAATGATGAATGAATGAGAAATTAAAACGTAAAACAGAAAAAGAAAAGTAATATTATAATATATTGATGATAATGCACCTTTTCTTATACTATATTGTTTCTATTTCCCTTTAATTTTAAAAATTCAAGAATTCCATATGTACCTAAAACAAAATATATTTTATGGTTTATTAATCAAAATATCTGATGTCACAATTTTTAATTTAAGAATGTTCTTTTTGACACAAAATATACATTTTTAAACGTTTTAGAGAGATTATCCAAATGTTAGAAAAATACTACGAGTAAACTGAGAGAAGTCTAAAAGTAAAAGTTATAAAAAAAAAGGACGAAAGGAATGTTATATGATTGCATATTGACAATAAGCGGCTTATTTTATATTTATATATTTTATTTATCTTTTACCTTTAATAAAGAAATTCAGAGTCATGTATATACCTGAAATAAAATAAGTTAGGCAGTTCACATATTAACTCTATGGAAGAGATGATCTAAATGCTAGGAAAATATTAAGTATAAACTGATAGATGACTGAAAGTGAAAAATATAGCTAATATTAAGAAAAAAGGAATATTATATGCTGAATATTGATAAGAATACATCTTTTCTTATACTGCAATATTTACATTTTACTTCTAATTTAACACACTCAAAATCACCCATGTACCTCAAACTAAATACTTTGCATAGCTTACTTTTAAAACGTATCAAAGAAATTGTCTAAATGTTGGGAAAATACTAAGAGTAAACTGATAGGACCATTAAAATAAAAGCCATACATTAAAAAAGAACAGAATATTATAAGTTATATATTGAAAATAATACATCTTTTTATATATCGTAATGCCTATCAGTTATATTTCAGTTATTCAAAATCACGTATATACCTAAAGCATTTTTTAGATGGTTTACATATTTAGCGTCTCTGAGAGATTACGACCCCCATCTTATTTAGGTATTCACGGGCTTCGCAACACCGGGCACCTGAGCGATCTTTCTCTTTTCCTTTTCCTCTTATTTATCTTGTCTTTCTTTCCTCATTGTTTCACTCTAGTTGTGGTTTCCTCTTTGGAGGTGAGGGCAATTATGGATGAGCTGATATCATCCTGTCTATATCGACTCATGGAAAATTGTAAAGTACCCACGTGTTTGCCGTGCGTGGTGACCTATGTCCCTGGAAAGGGGGATCCTGGCAGTTCAGGGAATACAACACACTGCTTTGGCCTATGCTTCAGGTAGACGGGAGGTGATATTGGTCCTGTATGCATCAATCGGCTGGTCAGCTGACTTTCCACTGGCTAAGGGTTCAAGTGAACAGTCAATTACTAGTCATCTCGTAAAGGATGAAGACTGAAATAGGATTATCTTGTGACCGTATGGGCCCTGGTTAGCACTGGTGCACGAATGTGCATCCCTTTGTTGGGCTCGGTAGTGAGTGGTTCGGACGGGGTCTGAATTGCTTTATTTCTAATATGGATGGAAAAAATTAACTTCCTTCTATTTCTCTCTCATGTGGAGAGCAACAAATTGTACAGAGTTCCTCATTCATACATTTCTTCGTCATCAAACGCACTGATAGGAACTTCCCATTCTTTATTGCAAAAAAATTCCAGTCTCTCTTGGGGAGTGGTCATTCGCTCAAAAAACTGCAATCTGGAGATTTACTTGTTGAGGTTTCTTCAGCCAAACAATCAGAACTTCTCTCTAATTCCTCTACAATAGGCCCTTTTTTCGTGTCTGTGCAGGCACATAAAACTTTGAGTACTAACCGTGGTGTAATATCCGAACCTGACCTTCTATTCTCTACCAAGGAAGAACTTTTATAAAATTTGAAAGACCACAATATCACAAATGCCCATCGGAATTGGCAAGTGCTTCCTACAAAGCCCATCATTCTGACTTTTAATAGCCGTACTTTACCAACAAGAATTAAAGCTGTTTGCCTAAGCTGTTCCAGTCCGACCTTACATTCCTAATCCTCTCCGTTGCTTTAGATACCAGCGTTGTGGCCACATTACTACTACCTGTCGGGGTTCCATTACCTGGCACGTTGTGCAGAATTTGGCCACGGCAATAAATCATGTGAAAATTCTGAACGCTGCATAAACTGCAAGAGTAATCATACAGCATACGCCCGTTATTTACCAAACTGGATCCGTGAAAAAGAAATCCTTGCTGTTAAAATAACTCCAAATAATTTAATTTCTTACCCTGAAACTCGTAAACTTGTTGAATCCAGAAACCCATCTGTCGGATCTTACTTAAGTTTACTCAAACAGCAATCAAAATTCGTAAGGCACATATGCACCCAAAGTGAATACTCATTTCCAACAAATAATTCACCGGAGACACAATCCATCACTATAAATAAAAATACCCGTAGAGTGAAATTTACTACTAATACGATACCTATCCCAAGATTAAAACTTTGTCCAAACATCATCAGAAATGGTTGAAATAGAATATTATGATCTGCTGTTCATTATTACATCCCCTTGGTTGGTGAATCACATAAATCTTTAAGTCACTCTAAAAAGCTAACTGAACAGAAACCTGAACAAACGTTTGTTTCATCTACAAATAAAATGCAAAAACCTCATGTTTCCCCAACACAAATAGCAAAACAAAAAATCATGTGTACAGAATAAAGGATCAGGGTATTCCTCAACTCAAGCCTCTTCACAGTGGAAAACTGTGAAGAAAAAACAGAGGAAATCATGTCACAGCCCAAATTATACTAGTTTCAAGGATCCCAAGCAGCTGCAAAGTTACGTGGAAGAAGCTATGGAGCAGAATCTTATGACTCGAATGCAGATGACGATAATACTGTTTTTGAAGAGTTTTTGCTTAAATAATTTTACACTGTTTTTAAATTATCTGTGATTTTTAAACTTGTCTTTTACACAACATCTTATACTTTGTTCATTTTTTAACAATTACTACTTTATAACTTTTACAGTTGATTTTAATTATAATAATTTTATGTCTTTTAACTATTGGCTAATTCCATGAGAACTTGTCATGTCTGTCACAAAACAGAAAATCGTCATGCTTGTTGGCCACTGTTATTTTCGAAAAGTTTGCTTCGCCTTATTCAATTTATGAGATATCTCCGATAAAATAAGTCACATTTTTCCGTTCTAAAATACTGGTAGCCAAAAATCGTAGTATGTGACAGACATGACAAGTTCGCATGGAATTAGCCTATTGTCTTTTGATTTTTTTTAAAATTATTTTAGTTATATATATCATTACTGTTTTCATTTAATTAAGTTCTTTTTATCTTCTTAGTGTTAGTTATTTTTATTCTGACTTTTTGAGATTTTGTTTAGTTCTTGACTTTGTCTTCGCGTAGTATGTCCCAAGGGGACTTTGTGCCATTAAAAGCAAGCAACCAACCAATCAACCGAGAGATTACGCAAATACGGGAGAAATACAAGAGTAAACCTGAAGTTGAGTAAAAGTTGAAATAGAATGAACAAGAAAGGAATAATATGCTCTCCATATCATTGATGATGCATCTTTTCTTATACAGTTTTATCTTTTGCATTTAATTCAATACATTCAAAATCACGTGTAATATATCCGAAATAAAATGACTTGCACAATTTACATTTTAAACATCTCGGAGAGATGTTCTAAATGTCGCGAAACAACAAAAAATAAATTGATAGGAGACTAAAGTTTAATAGTGTAAAATAAAGAAGAAAGAAGTATTACACATTTCATATTGGTAATAGTATACCATTTCTTGCATTGTATTGTGTGCCTTTGCATTTTATTTAAAACAGTCAATATTACCATTTACTACAGTAAAAACACTTCTTAATGATTTTCTTTTCCACTTTAAAATATTGTATTTGATTGTTAACAAATTTTCCTCGTAAAATTTACGGCGTCTTACTAGGGTGCTAGATGCCAGTGTTTTCTGTATAATAGACGTATTTCTCATAGTGTTTATCTATTTATTTTAATCTAATCTATTTCAAATTTTTCACGTTAGAAAACAGTTCGTAGTTTAAAATGATGAAGTTAAATTGAGGTGATAAATAAGTAAGAATTTATCATTTAGAAATGCTGAAAAATTTAATGTAATTTATATATTCTCTCGCAAATGGTGTTTCCACTAAATAAGATAACTGAATTAGGTAGGTACCTGAATGAACCTTCGGACTGTAACGGGTAGTGAATTTAAATGGTTACCGCACACATTCCCTTACAAACGACTTCTAAAGCAATTTCACTTAGATGGTGCTCTTCTTTGCGTAAATTAATTAATTTCTGCTTGAGATAACCTGGGTGAATTCATTCATGTAATATCGCAATCTAGGATTGACATTTTCAAGAAGCAGGAACACACTGTGTCAATTTTTAACCTTTTTAAGTAAGATTTTGTTTAAGGAAGAAATTTTTGGGGGGTTTAAGTAATTAAAGTCAGTTGCTTAGGAGGAAAAAAAAGAAAGTTAAGGTAATTCATATGGACAGATGAAAAGTTTCCTAATGCACTGTTGTGAAGAAGTAGCACCATTTGCATTAGTTTTTTTAATTCAATTTCAGTAACTTTGATTTTTTTACATCACATGAAGAGTGGTGCTACTCGTCAAATTAAGCGAAATAATTAATTATATATTGCGAGTTTCGGCATTAACCCTTTCAGGGGCAAGACTTTTCTGCTCCGGATATGTTCAAATAATTAATTCACACCGCAATATACGAACAAATTTATTTGCAAATAATCAAAAGCTTTTTTTCCACGCTTATTATGAGATCGAACTTGTACTAACAAATTACTGGTGCCATTTGGAATTTTGGGCATTAAAATTAACCGTTTGCAGACTGCAAACGGCGCCCCTCAAGGGGTTAATCTATGTGATCATTTTAATATATCTTAGTTTAAAAGAACTTCGGATGAATTTTGAGTATCATTAATCCCTTCACTTATACCTTTTAATTCTACATGACGTTTGTAAAGTCATTCACTATTTTTTTTTTATCTGTTTATTTATTATATCGACTTTCTTGAAACTGGAGTTTAAATTATTAATATAACAAACTAAATATGACATATATTTGCAAGCTAAATATCGCTTAATAAGTGTTGGTGAGGCAACTGAAATAGCAGAAAAATTCCTGGATTATTTCAAATCTAATAAGCATATTTTCAACCATAAAAATCAATTTAATAAAAAATGTCTTGTTTCAAGACCCTTATTTGATTTTATTTGTTAAGTAAAATTCCTGGTACAAAATATGTTTATTTTATTTGAAAAAAGCGGGAAGTTGGCAACTCAGCGGATATAAAATTTAAAAATCTGATGTAAGCGTAACAATGTGGTGGAAAGACGAATGCGAAATACAACAATGCGTTTAAAAATTTCCCATACATCATATCTACAGCACAAAATAATGTCAGAATATGTGTTGTGTTTCATGTCAAAACAATAACAAGAATAGAAAATCACGCATTCGGCATAGAATATAGAAACTATAATAGATTATTATTACACTATAAGAATATTGTCAAGAACTTTTATTTTTCTCGTACAATGAAATAATATATCTAAATAAACTGTTAATAAAACACATATACAGTTAAAATTAATTTTCAGTAACAGCTGTCGATATCCGGTAATGTATGCAAATATTTTTTGTCTAGCCCTGCATATGATCTATAGATTTTTAAGTCAGCTAGGAAACGCATAAAACAACTAAAGCGCTTTTCTATGAAATGCGATCTATAGACGAGATTTTATCCGTATCCTTTTGTGCAGCCATACATGGGAATTTATCTATATTATGCTATACTAACGTCATATAATATAATGAAATTTGCTTAAGCTAAAAAACGCGTATAAAAGTTGAATGTGCACTTTCATAGAAAATCGTCCATGATATTAATCCGAATTTTTTGGGTAAACCTGTGCCTGTAGAATTTATACACACCTCATAAATAATAAAATTTAATTCAACCGGAGAACTTGTGACACATTTAAAAACGCACTTCCAGCACTTACAATCTATACATAGCAATGCATCCAATTTTTTGCGTAGCCCTGTATTTGAATTTATTTATATTCTACCAGCATCTCTTAGTATACTAAAGCATAATTCAGCTGGAAAATGCATAACATAGGTAAAACATACGTTAGGCAATTTGCACCCATAGACGATAATGCTTACAAATTCTTTTGTGCAGCCCTGTATATAATCTAAAGAATTTATACACAACACGTAACACACTAAAATTTTATTATGCTTATACATACTACATCTAAAAATACACTTCCCGCATTTATCGCTTATAGTCAGTCCTGTATACGAATTATTTTGTATACTTTTGTAAATAAGCGATAATAGATACAAACTACATTGCTGGCCATTAAAATTGCAACACCATGAAAGATTGAAAATATAAAAAAGATATTTATTGTACGTAAACAGTATAGCATGAAAACAAAATGATTAAATTTGTAAACAGTTTGGGGGTTTACAAGGGTGCGAAATTGGTAAAAACAGCTTCTCCCCCTGGCAGCTAAAATGGCCCTTATCTGATTTGGCGTGGAGCCGAACTGGGCATGGAGGACAGAAACGGGCTACTCATTCCATGCTGCTTCAAGCCTATGCCACACTTCATCAACCGTATTAGCTTGAGAAGGGTGGCGGGCTAGTCTCTAAGCAATTCATGACCAGATGTTTTCAATGGGTGACAGATCTGGATACCGTGCAGGCCAGGGCAGCAATCGAATAACCTGTGTATCGAGGAAGGTCAGAACACGACGTGCAACATGTGATCTTGCGTTATCTTGCTGGAAGATGGCGTTTGGCAGGCCTCGAAGAAAGGGCACTACCACTGGACGTAAGATGTCAAAAATGTACATATCGGTGTTCAAATTACCGTCGATCGGAACTAGAGATGTGCATGTCGTGTATCCAATGGCTGCCCAAACCATCACACCAGCCGATATCGAATGCAAGCAGCCGACGGGCGTTTTCCTCGGAGTCTCCAGACAAGTATACGGTCATCATAATACAGCACGTACAACCGGGACTCATGTGAAAAGACGACATTGTGCCAGTCATGCATCCAGCTTTGTCGTTCGGTGCACCAGAGTCGCTGACTCTCTCCATGCTGCATTGTCAAGGGAAGCCGCAATACTGGTCGCCGTTCTGACAGTCCACACTGCTGCAAACGTCGTCGCACCGTTCGAGCGTATACTGGGTGAGCTTCAAACATGCCCATTTCCCGACTAATGGTTCGTGATGTGGTTGTACGGTTTTGCAGGGCCGACCTCACAATATGTCTATCCTCTCCGGCGTTAGTCATGGAAGGGCGTCGAGATCCTGCATGCCGTTCAGTATGACCCGCAGCAATCCATTGATTCCATATTTGCATGACAGTGGTTGGATTTCGACGAATGCAATGGGCGATATCACGGAAAGATAATCCACACTCTCGATAGGCAACGATACTGCCTCTATCGAATACCGACACTTGGTGGTAAGCATTTCTTCTTATTATTCGAGGCATAGCACGATATTCTGAGCAAAAACCGACCTTACAAAGCGCGTTCCGAATGAGAAATCCACTACGCAACTTTTCTTTTATGCAGTGCTTCAGATGTCGTTTCTCCCGCCTGCCTCGTCTAAATGCGCTGAAATACTAATCATTTGCATATTCCAACCTCTTCTTCCTTTCATGTGATTTTAAAGTTCGTCAGATCATTCCTTCCTGGTGTTTCAATTTTAATGGCCAGCAGTGTACATAATCTATAAAAAGCATATTGTATTGCCTTCAGTTATAATATCAATTGCATTATGTCTGAAGTATCATTGAAATACATTGCAAGGGTCAATCCATTTCAAGTGGTCCAGAAAATCATTTATTCGTTGCTTGACCATTTTTTAAAAATCTGAAATTTATTGTACAACAACCCTAACATGATGGAAGTTCAAAATGACTATTATTTTAATTTTATTAATTTTTGTTTGTGCATGGCGGCCATCTTTGTTTCATCGTTTGCAGCAATTTTCTCACAAGAAGGGTTTACGGAATTGTAAATAAATCATCGTTTTTTTCTCCAATTCAAGTACGGATTAAATCAATTTGTACAGAATACATTAGGCTAAAAATTTGGTAATAGAGTAGTTTCCGAAAATAAATCCTTATTGGTGAAATTTAAGCATAAAGTTTCAGTTTTTTTCCAAAATTTGTCCGTTTACAAAAGGAAATTTTTCTAGTAAGGAAAACTGTGAACATGACATTTTTTTTTTTTTTTTTTTTTTTTTTTTTTTTTATACAAATAGGCCGAAAGTACTTGTACTCACACGCCAAGTTCCAGATCTGGGACTTGCTTTCTCTTCGCTAAAAAAAAATCCCAAATTTTTCAAAAATGTCAAAAATCGCACTTTTGAGGATTTGATATCTCTGGTGGGGCACGAGATAAAAATTTGAAGTTCTGGTTTCTGACAGTACTGTATGGTAGTGTTATGCACAAGAAATTTCAGGATGGAGATTTGACTACAAGCTGAGATATGGCAAGGGCAACATGTCAAAACAATACTGCCAAATTATTGTTTTGTTGTAGTCACAGCTAAGTATTTATATCAGAGTGTCACTTAAATTTATGTTTTTGATTATCTTTAAATAATAGTAACAGAAAATAAAGCCCTTTTCAAAGCATAGGAATTAATTAAAAATATAAGGCTATTTTGTATGGTTTCAGAACAGTTTTTGTTGTAAGTAATTTTAGTAACTAAAAGAAACCTCGGCACTGTTACATAAAGAAATAAAAATATTTTTATGCAAGACCTGAGACAAAAACACAATAGTAAAAGAGAAAAGCTGTTAATGTTGTCATACTTGTTGAGGCACGATCAAACGTGTCAAAACACATTATTTCTTGTTGGTTTAAAAACCACAATTTTGATCTTTCTCAAAATTTATTTGTAGGAACCAAGTCTTGTCATCTCTTGATAACTTGACTGAAGATCTTGGCCCTGCTGGCTCATAGATATAAACTTTGACATCACTATGTGCAAGTCTCACTTCATTAATAATTCCTAGCATAATTCTTATTAAAAAAAATGTCATTTTTCTGCAGTATACATTTTGAAAGGGCTTTGGATATCTTTACTTTCTGAAAATTACTTGAGGCTGATGCATGGTAACATCGTATAATGTTTCATTTACAGGAACATACTTATGTAGGAACAAGTGTCAGGGACTGGCAAGCAGCATTAAAATTGTGGTTTTTAAACCAACAAGCAGGAATGTGTTTTGACACGTTTGATCATGCCTCAACAAGTATGCCAACATTAACATCTTTTCTCTTTCCCTGTTCTTTTTTGTCTCAGGTCTGGTATAAAAATATTTTTTTTTTCTTTATGTAAAAGTGCCGAGGTTTCTTTTAGTTTCTAAAATTACAACAAAAATTAGTGAAACCATACAAAATGTAGGCCTTAGGCATAATTATTTTTTAAATTAATTGTTAAGCTTTGCAAAAGGCTTTATTTTCTGTTACTATTATTTAAAGATAATTTAAAAAATAAATTTAAATGACACTCTGAGATAAATACTTGACAAAACAATAGTTTGGCAGTATTGTTTTGACATGTTGCCCTTGTCATATCTCAGCTTGTAGTCAAATCTCCATCCTGAAATTTCTTGTGCATAACACTACCATACAGTACTCTCAGAAACTAGAACTTCAGATTTTTATCTCGTGCCCCACCAGAGATATCAAAGCCTCAAAAGTGCGATTTTTGACATTTTTGAAAATTTTGGGATATTTTTTTTTTAGCGAAGAGAAAGCAAGTCCCAGATCTGGAACTTGGCGTGTGAGTACAAGTACTTTCGGCCTATTTGTAAAAAAAAATGTCATATTCACATTTTCCCTTACTAGAAAAATTTCCTCTTGTAAACGGACAAATTTTGGAAAAAACTGAAACTTTATGCTAAAATTTCACCAATAAGCAGTTCGTTTCGGAAACTACTCTATTACCAAATTTTTAGCTCAATGTATTCTGTACAAATTGCTTTAATCCGCACTTGAATCGGAGAAATAAACGATTAATTATTTACAATTCCGTAAACCCTTCATGTGAGAAAATTGCTGCAGACGATGAAACAAAGATGGCCGCCATGCACAAACAAAAATTAATAAAATTAAAATAATAGTCATTTTAAACTTCCATCATGTTAGGGTTGTTGTACAAAATATTTCAGACTTTTTAAAAATGCTCGAGCAACCAGTGCTGGACCACTTGAAATGGATTGACCCGCAAACAATTTTCCCTATAGATCATAATGTAATTGAATTATTTTACCCGCCACTGCAAACGAACGATAAACGCTACTTACCCCATACCCTGCAGAAAGCATGTTGCAGCTCAACACAATAATAAATATAGATTTTATTAAATTCTTTTTCTTTTGTGTTTCTAGGCAGGTTATTCCATTGAATGTTAAATTACATCTATCTTTTTCGAATAAAATTTTGCAATCATTTTCTGTAGCTTTACTAACGGAGAATAAATTTCCCAGCAAAGAGGAAATTACTGGCCAGCAGCAAAATAGGTGCTGGCAATGATGGAGAAGTGCTGGCTGATGGTCTACCTCTGCATGAACATTGCTGGACAGCTTCAGTCAACTTAGCTGTTGGAAATCATCAGATAAAATTCTGGTGGGCATCCATTTTATCTCATGCGCTGGCCCACCACTACATGGAAGTGCACAAACTTTTGCAGGATTATTGCTGGGAACCCTTACGCTAGTTGGCGTTGCGAATATCGAAGACATTGAGTATTTGAACACAAATCTGAAATGAATATCTTAACACAATTTAAGCTGTGAAGCTAATTTTTTTTGAAACACTAAAAAATATAGCACCACTGCCACCAACAATATATATAAGTAAATGAATAAATAAATAAATTCTTTATTTCAACGCACTTTTTTTTTCTCCTTAAATCTGGTTTTACTAGATTACAAAGGATTTCGGTTTTCATAATTTCCGCAGTTCAGAATCAATAATAAAAAAAAGCGTATAAAATACATAGGATTTCTATACAATAGAATAATTTCTATACCAGTTTAATGATTGGGTACGTAAATCACAAAAGAAACAAACTTGAAATAGTGTAATGAGAGCTTGAAAACTACGAGCAATCGTAGCGTAAGCTGAAAGCACGTGTTCATGTCCGATCACGAAAACCAAGCAGCATCGATCGCGGTCAGTACTTGGGAGGGTGACCACATGCAGTTCAAATATTTCTATAGACATTTCGATTACAGATATTTCTATAGCTCTTGGTCAAACTAGCTTATAGAAAAAAGAGCCATAATTATATAATACTTTGGTTTTTTATAGAATTCTATAAGAAATTTTTGCAAAGGAAAGTGCTGGGCCAGCAAAGGAATAGCAGTGGGATAGGTGCTAGCACTGCAGGAAAAGTGCCGGATTGAAGTAATGTGATGGCATACCAATGCTGGCCTGCTGTTGGCCATCACTGATGGGCCAGCTGCATTCGGCTTGGACACTTTTCGACAGGTTTAAATAATGGCACCCTTGCACTTTACCGCTGACAGCACTGCTGGCTGCCATCTTTTTTCCAGCTGATGGCCCACTGTTTCTTTCTTTGCTAGGTTGTTTCTATGCTCGGTTCATATAAAACATCTTTAAGTGTGATGTTATGTGTTTCACCGTCTGAAGTTTTTGTTATTGTTTTTGTGTTGCCTGATCCATAGGAGGTTAATTTGTCGACGTTTACAATTGTTTTCTCTTTTGATTTAATTTCTGTGAATAGAGTTTCGTCATTTACATTGTGAAAAGAGCTACCGCTGTCTACGATCCATGCCTTATTCCTCGGTTCTTTGATGATAAACGTACAGCGCAGGGGTTTTTTTTATGTTCCCTGTAATATTTTCGTGTTCGTGATAATCGGCGTTTTGATCCGAATTCAATTTATGCGCTTTTCTGAAATAATTTTCATCTTTTTGGAAAACCAGGGAAGAGGAAAAGTTTTTTCTTTTATTTTGTTTGTAGTTTTGATTATGCGGTGGATTGTTTGTTTTATTTCTAGTGTACCAAAATTCTTTGGTAAAATGATTTCTCATTCGGCAATTTGAACAGTATTTCTGTTTTTTTTATAGCCCGTGTTCTTATTTTTTTGTATGTTTTAAATACTTTAGCTGTGCTTTCGGTTGATTCCGAATGTTTACTTCAGCGATTGAATTCCTCTGTCAATTTGCTTTATATGAAAGTGACTGTGAGTTCTTTTTCTGGTCTTACTTTAAGGGCGGTTATTAAAGTATCGTTTGAAGGTGGCAGCGAACACAATAATAATGCGGAGGTATGACTATCTTTAATTTCTCCTTCGATGGCCGAAGGTTTATCTGTTAGTTCTAATATTTTTATAATGTGGTTTACCGTGTTACCCCCTTCGGCTGATTTCGTATTTATAACTTGCGTAATAAATATAATTTATTGGAAAGATTTGACATTTTATGTGTGTTTTTTAAAGAGTTCCAAGTGTCTCTAGCGTTCTGTAAGTTTTTTACGTGGACAATCTGACTGTCGTCTATACTTAAATTTATTATGGCCCTCGCCTTCCGGCCTTTATTATACCAGTCAGTGATAATTGGGGTAGGTGGTGTTTCAGTAATGGCTGTGGAGGGTTCCTCCTTTGTGAATAACATCTCTACTTTAAACTTCCAGTTAGAATAATTTGAGGAATTTAGTTTTTCCACTATATGTCCTTCTTTTAAGCATGCTATTTTATTTGTTTCCACCTTTAATATATTTTGATATATATAAACCCCATAATTAATTATAATATTATTAATTATTTAAAGGGCTGGCCTGATACATTAAAAATAAGAATATTTATTCTGTTTGTTTAGCACTCTTCAGTCTCATAATCAGTGTTGTAAAAGGCTCTCGATAGTGCAATATAATATATTATAAGTAAAAAAAAATCACTTACCTTCATTTTTATCCAGTCCATATCGTTGACGTGTTAATCCAATAGTTTAGCACGCTGCATGTCGTATCCTCATAAAGTTCCTTTATATAATTGTAAAATATTTACAACCACTTTTTACGAAAAAATAATTAATATTAATAATTTAATCTACTGCATGTTTTAAATTATTATCACGGTTGTGATTTTAAAATAAATTTATTAACTTTAAATGTTACATCTAAATCTGGAGCACACGTTTTTGCTCAGGTTACTACAAACACTTTCTAGATTAAGAAAAGAAAATACATACGGCAGACAGACGAACGGAAGTTAAACACTTTTCAATTCTGTTGAAAAATGTTGAATGTCCGCTATAAACACACTAAATTGCGTGAAATACTTCCCAGTGGGTTTAATATATGTTCCTTGCAAAAAGTTGTAGCTCGATTAAGATTGAATACTAGTTATTGAAAACAGTGTTACATATACATAGCTGCCAACCTTCCATTAATCTTCCATAATGTGTGGATTAATTTGACCCAGGTTAACCACGTTTCGAACCAGAAAAATTATTTCATGAATGCTTACTTATTTAATTACAGGTTTCTACGTGGAATATACTTAAATTCAATTCTTAAAAAAATTTCTGGTTCGAAACATATTAAACCAGGGTTAAATTAACGCAAGTATTACGGAAGATTAGTTTGAGGTTGGCACCTATGCATATAAAGGCATATAAATAATACTAAACTCAATATATTTATAACTTGGTTGCTATAAAATAATTTTGAAAACAAAACAACCACATTCAAAAATAAAGAGTGACTTTCAAACACCCAGTATAAATATTGCAGGCTGATCATAGAGGTCTGCATGGGGCCGGGTTTGGCCCGAAGCCCATACCCGGCACGGTAAAATGAAGGGAAATTTTCCAACTGGCCGGGCCGGCGGATTAAAAATATTTTTTAACGGACCGGACCGATGAAACGAAGTGGGACGATCCAAGCTTATGAAAAAATCCGGCCCAATATAAAGTTTAAAAGGATCAAATTACGCCAATAAAATGAGAACAATTTTCAACTGACGTGACTGAGACGAGGATAAGTATAAATATGACTCACGAACTGATGCTGGATTGACATCAGCACAGAAATATAACATGTCTAACGTAGAGCAGCACTTGCATCCTGTCTGAACCAGGGTGGCAGTCTCGGTCCGGACCAGGATAAAGCTTACATTTTCTTTCTATATACTGGGCCTACATGACGGGCCGGTACTGCTGCTATTCTGCATTCTATGGCTTGCGAGCCTATAGTCATCTAAAACATATAGTAATATATAATTTTAAGTTTTCCCATAAATATTTATGCTGTATTCTAGAAAAAAAATCTTAATTGTATGTTAAGAAAAATCGGTATTTTCTGGGGAAATTGTGTAGGGCCTGTTTTCATTCATTTTAGCACGGACCGGGCCAGGGCTGCACTTTTAGTTTTTGAAAAGTTCTGGAACATGATAGCTTTCGTTCGGGGTGGACTTGAGTCTGGAAATTATGGCCCGTGCAGACCTCTAGGCTGCTGCTAAGTTTCATCCTAAATGTTCACGGTTTAATTACAGTTTTCGAGTCAAAGTTGGGCAAGGACATTTTCCAATAAATACTTTTATTTCTAAACGTAAAATATTCCTTATAGCACCATGACAAAAATGCAACTCTTATTGTAGTCCTTGTTGAGATGTTCCTTGGAAGATGGGGCGTGTCGAAGCCACTAAGACGTCGATGTTTTCCATTTGTAACGATTTGCAAATGGCCAAGCTCTGTTACAACCAAATGATGTTCCCTCCAGAGTTATTATCTGACGAATAAAAGAAGCTAAATTTTTGTTACCGTTTTGACTGTCATTTTTGTGATCATTTGGAACATTGTAGTGACGTCGTATCGCCATCGTGTGTGTAATTAGTGTGCATCCTTACTAATTGACATTTTACGAAGATAGAATAAACATGGTTCTAAAAAAGCGTTCATCATAATTTATTATTTTGCTATTATGTGCAAGAAATGTGTAATAAAACTAAACTAACAGAAAACAATCAGGTTCCGTAGAAATAATCAAATCAATCTTTAAGAGCCTACATTAGTAACACAAAAACACACGAGAGCTAATGTTAAACCTATGGAACTGTTCTTTTGAAATTTATCGTTTGCATTTTAATATTTTTAATTTTTTGCATAGGATAGCTGAGGTCAATCTCTAAATGACCCTGTTTTATGATTTTGGTTGCAGTTTTTTTTTTTTTTTTTATGAGTACACTTTCATTCTTAGAACCGGTTTTGAAATATTAAGTGGCCGCATAAAAAAATCTACAACCAAAATCGAGAAAGTAAAAAAAGCCGTTTAGAGATTGACCTCATCTATCGCATGAAAAAAAAAATCATTTAAAATATCGAAATTCGAACGAGAAATTTGGAAAGAACGATCCCATAGGTTTAACATTACACTAGTCTCGCAATGACAATCGCGAGCTAGACTCCTAAGAGTCACATTAGTCTCTTAAGGGAATTTTGTCCTGAATGTTTGCTTATAGAATTTTGCCCTCTTAATCAATATCATAGTTGAGCAGAAAGCCTGTTTTACCAAAACATTTAGATACGCTTAATGCAGTAAAAAGGCAATCCTTTTCCTTCCTGAGCAATAACATTTTTGTTACCCTCTGAGTGGTCCGGCCGTATTTTCCCGTTTCTCAAAACAACTTTAATTTGTTGTAAAAAAAAGAAATATTTCAAACAGAACTTTATTTCAAGATGTATCTATACTAATAAAAGAAGAAATCGCTCTGTGTGTGTGTGTCTATGTGTGTGTATGTGTGTGTCTGTTGGCGAAGGCTAGCAAAATGTACGACGCGGCGCGTAGGAGGTTCAAAATTTTTGTGAAGAGAGTCCAAGGCCTCTCCTAATGCACCTGACTTTCAGAGTTTTAATAGTCTAATTAATAGCTGAGTAATTAATTTACAAACGCAACCCTTTTACACTTTCATCAAAAGTACGCTTTTTTCTCGGCTTTTATTAATCCGCTTGCTTTCGGTTGGTTGGTTGTATAAAGTTTTCTCAGAAGAAATTAAATAAACCGGAATAGCAATGGCATTGGGTGTGTTCAAGATGCACGCGCCCCTCGCGCCCGAGTTTAGGGAGACAGGACCATGGAGTGGGTCTTTATCGTGAATGCAATAAACATTCAGCGCGTTCACGAATTAATCACGGTTTGATTAATTATAGTGATAATTATAAAGATAATTTGTTGCAAATGAAAGGCGAGCTAGATGGCTGAATGGATACCGCTTTGAACTCGAGACTAGAGGCTATGGGTTCGAATCGTTCGCGCCCCAAATTGTTTTATAAGTTTGTTTGTTTTGTTTTTTTTTTATTTGTTGCTTTATATTTTTCATAATAAATAAGATATTTTTGATAAAGATAAATTTTTATATTAATAATACAGAAGCATATGATTATTATGATAATAAAATACTTATGATAAGTATTCCTAAGAACCTAAGATGTTGTTAGAAAAAAAAGATAGTGAATCGGACTATTTTTAAAGGAGTTATTATAGGGGGCCCAAAAGAGGCCAACTGATAGTTGAGAACAGGGCCCTATCATGAAAACATGTTAAACCGCCGTATATCATAAGTTATCATAATACTATTATGATAATAAAATACTTATTTAAATACCAGAAAATGAGGTATTTCGCAATGAAAGTTTTACATTTGGACGCCTTTTAATATTCAAAGTGATATTAAGCAAATGAAAAAATAAGTATTGTGCGAAAATATACGTTTGCGCGTAGGATAATTTCTTGATGTGTTTCTTTCCTTTTGAGTACTTTAGGAGTGAATTTTTGTCAAGACTGGGATGCAAATCATATTTTACGGTGTTAAAATCAACATGGAAAATATTATAAAAATAAAATGTAATAGATGTACAATATTTTAACTAAAAATATCTGCACATACAGTAGAACCTCGATTATCCGAAGTAATTGGGACGATTATCTTTCGGAAAATAGAAATTTTCGGATAATCGAGAATGCTTCAATTTTAAGATTAAGTAGAAATATATGCAAAATTTCTTATTATGGTAACAAGTACTTCATAAAAATAAAGCAATAACAAAATAGAAAGAAGAATAAATTACCTGAATTTTAATTTTGAAATTAAGTACGTTTTACATTTATCACAAGGGTTTAAAAAAATGTTTTGTTTGTCTCAGTTTCGATTGCTTTTGCTTTGAAGCTCTATCACGGAGTTTTTTAATATTACTTCACCAGTATCGCAGTGCTAGGCCCCCTATATCTAGGGCCCCTTTTTAAGCATTTACACCATTATTGAGCAGTTTTAATAAATATTATTCTAATGATTATTTCATATCCTGTGATTAATTTTGACAAATTGAAGATCTAAAACGCTATAAGTACTAAAACGGTTTAACATGTTTTCATGATAGGGCCCTGTTCTCAACTATCAGTTGGCCTCTTTTGGGCCCCCTATAATAACTCCTTTAAAAATAGTCCGATTCACTATCTTTTTTTTCTAACAACATCTTAGGTTCTCCAGCTATTACGCGAACGACAAAAAAAATTGCAGACTTCAGCTACCACCAATTTTGAATATTAATCGCCTTCTTGGGCCCTTGGTGAAGCTTCTTTAAAAATGATGCGAATGCCTTGCACTTTTCTTTAGCATTGTTCTAGCATCATCTGATTACTTTATAAACTACTAAAAAGTGTCTTTATACCAAACTACATAACACTTAAGTCCCTTCCCCCTTGGGGCCGGGTACAAGGCTCCTTGAAGCTTTTGCACCATAAATTATTAATAAATTGCCCCACTTAATCCGATATTCATTTTTACAATTTTTGCATTTAGTCATTCTCCTGTTACTATACGATAGATAAAATTCTGGAGCGCCTTACGGTCCTGTAGGGCCCGATCCAGGGCCCTACAGGTGTGCCATGCATTTTTCACCCCCTAATTTTCTCACCTTCTGATTGCATAACTTTAAAATTGAGTCTTGGACTCTTCTCCCTAGACAAACACCCTCATACTTTTATTAGGGCTCTAGGGCCCCTTTATAAGCATTTACACCATTTTTGCGCATTTCTTTAAAATATTATTCTAATGATTATTTCATACCCTATGATTAATTTTGACTAATTGAAAATCTAAAACGCTAATTACTACAACATTTAAACATGTTTTCATTTTAGAGCCCTACTCTGAACTATCAGCTGGACCCTTTTGGGCTCCCTGTTATAGCTCCTTTAAAAATGGTCCGATCCACGGATTTTTTTTTCTAACAACTTCTTAGGTTCTCCAGCTACTACATGAACAACAACAAAAAAATTTGCAGAGTTCAGCTACCACCAATTTGGAATAGTAATCGTCTTCTTTGGGCCTTTGTTGCAGCTTCTTTAAAAACTATCCTATTCTATTGCAATTTTCTTTAACTTAGTTTTAGCGTCTTCCAGCTACTTTAAAACCACTACAAAATTTTCGTATACCCAACTACATTCTAGATAACACTCTGGCCCCTAGGGCCCGGTCTTTATTTATACCTCAGCTACCTCTTTTTTCGAACATTAATCTGCTTTTCCAGCATCAACTTACGTCTACTCACTACAGCCGTAAATTAAAAATCGCGTTATTTTAAAGGTAACTTTAGATAAGGATTTCATCCATTTATTAAATATCCTGTTAATGCTAACTGTAATTCATGAAATTTACAAGGGGGGGGGGCATCTTCCACCGCTTGGGGGCGCAATATTTCCTCGGGTTTAAGGGCTCAATTTCAACGGGATTTGCTGTCTTCAACTTAGATTACAATTCAGCTACTTTCTGTATTATGAAATTTTATCTTGGACTTTAGTTACCAACATTTTCTAACATTAATGGTGCATTCTTTTTTATTATTATTCTATGGACTTGATTCCTACAAGGTTTGTCTCACTCAACTTGGTTTTCGATTGTCTCCAGCACGTGCGGGCACTTCCGGTAAATGCTGCCATAGATAGCGGGGAACTAGATTACAGGTTCGTTCGGAAAGAAGTTTGGTGGGAACACACTAGACGCTGTGGAAGGAAATGGGGCCTCCGAAATTAGGTTCATTTAAAAGAATTTCCAAAGATATAAAATCATGCAAACTTATGTTTTGTTTAAGGTTATTATTTACAAACCCCGGGCAACGCCGGGCGGGTCTGCTAGTATCAAATAAAGGAGCATGAAGTGTGTTTTAGAAAAAAACAGTGAAAGAAAATTTTAATTAAGTTTATTTTTATAAGCATTTTTATGAAAATTCAGGAAAGCCCTCAGGACGCTCGAAGCGTTTCCGCAAGAATTAATTAGTACATTAGAAACGTACACCGCCCGTAGAATTTTTTTAAGTAAAATAAATAAATTTTGCAGCAAACAAACAACCTAAAACAGGCCAAAATTACAAAAACAATTCTCACAGCTCAAACAACACAAACACATAATCAACAAAACAAAAACTAATCGTCAATAAACTGGAGTTTTTCCCATACTTTTTACCATTAAACATAAAATACTAAATGACAAAATTCCATATAATTAAATGTGTGATAAATTAACAATATAACTTTCAGAACTGTTAAAAAATAAATCCAGGATATGACAATCGTTTGTAGAAAATAAATTAAACAAATGATAAGGACATGACAGGGTGAAACTTAAAAACTACTTCTATTTTAAAAGTGATAATAATACATATTTTGTATTGGTGATAGTGAGCGTTTTCATGACAGGAAGTCTTTCAAAATGCTGTGAGAATGGAAAACAAACTGAAAAATTAGTGATATTAATATTGTTGGATAGCTTACTCACGTTCTTAGAAAGTGGCATATGCGATTTCACTTATTGCTACTCATTTTAGCAAGATTACGGGAATACTTATGTTAATTAAAAGTGCTGTACCTTTAGCTAAACAACATTAATTATATATTCTTTTAGAAAATAAGCAGAAGGATAAGACTAAAAAATACACTGTACATATTTCAAAACTGGCATCTGAAAAGTAGTCGTAATTTTGTGAAGAATATTTAAATAGTTTAACTGTTTTACTACGGGTCGGAACATATACGTCTCAGTGGATTGCTTTTAGTTATATTCGTACCCCTTTTTGAAAAATAATCTCTTCCATATACTAATACATGGATATTTTCAAGAAAAATCTATCACAAAAAATTTGTTTTGTAAATTGTTGCACAGTTAAATATGAAACTAGTCACCGTACCCTGGCCCGTAATCAAAACATTAATTAATGGTTCTATTTCTTAAGCTAAATAATATTAACTAGGTAACAGAAGGTTTTTACCACAGGAAAATTTTAACTAACTATAGACTGGTTTCGGTAGCATTCAGCGTACCGTCATCAGTGCTAAGAATGATAGAATTTTTCGAATATATATCGAGGAGAAGTGGATTCGGGGGATAGCCTTATTGACCGATAAAATTATAGGGAATTATAGGGAACAGCCAAAAGGCAATCGCATTGGAAAATGAATTTTCTATTCGCTGTTCCCTGTAATTTTCTGTAATTCTATTGGTTAATAAAGCTATCCCTTGAATCTGCTTCAGCTCCTACATATGCCGACAAAATTTCATCATTCTTTGCACTGGTAATGGTATGTTGGATGCTAACGAAACCAACCTGCAATTAGTCAAAAAGTTCTTGTGTTTAGAACATTGTTTTATCGACTTAAATTGTACTGCGCCAAGCATCATCTTAATTTTCAGTATTAACTAAGCGATTTTTAGCATTTAGCCGATTTACAATAAAAGAGTAAATCGTACACATATTTTGAAAGTGACTCAATTTAAAAGATGCTTTTTAGAAAAAGACGGAAAACATTTTTAAACATAAACTTTTTTTTTTTTTTTTTTTTTTTTTTTTTTTTTTTTTTTTCAGAAACAAAATCTTATATTAATTCGATTTTATTATGTACGATTTGAAACCATTTTAACTTTTTTATGTGAACTAATTCCTTTCGATTGATTATCTAAAGATTTATATTTAATAGTGTTTCGCAGCGGTCAAATATGGACAGCAGTGTCTGATTACCGCAAGGGAAAACTTCCACCAGTGAAAACGAATAGAAAATTCTCCCTTATTTATGAAATAAATTCTGCAAGAACAAGACGAAAATTTGTAATAAAAGTTGCGGGTGGAAGTAACTTTTAATTTAGGGGAAAGTAGGGTAATGACGCTCAGAAGGGTATCCCGCTCACCCAATATCTCTAAACAGAATAGAATTGAAAACGTGCGATCGGTACCGGCACCTAGCGAACTTCATCCTAAGTTCCCAGTATTGATTTAGTGCCCGTCGGAAGGAAAGTATTTTTTTGTCCTCACGTTATTAGTTTGAAGTTGTTTTATTATAAAATTCTACAACATCTAACTTCAAGGTAAGTGTACACTCTTATTTTCAAATACTAATTTACTCATTATGTCTACAAAATACATACACTTAGCTGTACTTTCATGCTTTTATTTATTTTTGTAGTGCGTTGTTACGCCAATTATAATGCATTAAAACTCAACATGGCGATGACGGGTAATGGCGCTCGCGTGGAATTCTAGAAGTGTTGCTAGTGGGCAACTTTTTTTTTAATTCAAATTTGTTGATTGACACCACTTTTTTGAAATGGTAAAACTCCCCTGTTTTCGCCTTTATTAATATGTCATTAAACAAGGAGAATTTTACGATTTCAAAAAAGTGGTGAAAATAAAAAAACTTTAAATATAAAAAAAGTAGCCCGGTATATGTCTAACACAATATGTGTGCACAATATGTATAAAGTGATTGCAAAAAGTCTGCAGTGGTGTGAACAGCCCACACAACTACATATGTGACTTTTGTTTTATTTAACTGTTGTATTCAAACTCTGAGCGCAATTACCCTACCATGTCGGGCATTACCGCTCAATCGATGGTTATTTAAATAAAACGATAAAAAAAATTCCTAAAACTTTTATGAAAATTAGTTGATTGCAAACTGTTCCTTATGCTTCGGAGTTATACTTCTTCATAAAATATTGATTTTTTTGTCTAAATTTGACTAGCTATTCATGCTTTCCCTTAACCTTCCGTCTACCAGACGGGTCCATTGGACCCGACATGTACATTCAAAATATTTATTCAAACCAGAAATTTCTTCAAAACAAACTAAATGTATAAATCAGACAATAATAAGTTAAATAAACAAATTAAATAGTTTTAAGTAAAATTTCTGGTGTAGAATGTTTTTATAAAACTTGAGTAAAATTTCCGGTAGTTCTAGGGTTAAGTGAGCGCCATTCCCCTACTTTCCCCTACTTAAGTTACCGCAGGTAAGTACTACTTAGCTGCGGTAATCAGGCCCTTGTGGATAGCTATAATATCAATCAAATTCGGCCATTGTTAATAATAATGAAATATTACTTAAATGATAGGTTTGAAAGTAGTTTTGTGATTCACATATAGATAATTTTCAATATATATGTTTTTAATTATTATTGTTTAATGTTACGCATAAGAAACAAATTGTCTAAAGTGTTTACAAGTGATAAACGACATACCTTCCAGTATTGTTTAAATGCGAATCCGGGATAAAGCAATAATTTGTAGAAAATAAATGAAACAAATAATAAGGAAATGACAAAGTGTGCATTAAAAATGTCTCCATTTTAAAGGTGCTAATAATAGATACTTTGCACTGGCGATATGAAAGTGGGGATTTCCATGGCAGGAAGGTTTTCGGAATCCTCCGAGAATGGAAAGACAAAGAGCAAAATAAGTGACATTAATATTGTTGAATAGCTTAGTCCCATCCCTGTACATTAGTACTAATTTCTAGAAGATTATATAAATAAAGTAATTAAAAGTGCAGCTTCTTTAGATAAAGAATGTTAACTAATTGTTTTTTTAGAACATAAGTAGAAGTAGACTAAAAGAAAAAATTTTACACGTTCGAAAAGTGGCACAAAGCCTACTTCGTTTTCAGAAAACTCTTTGAATAGTTTAATTAATAGCACTATTTCTTAAGCTAAATAATATTAACTAAGTTATTTTGTAGCATATAAGCAACATATTTAGATAAAAAGAAAAAATCGTACACATATTTTGAAAGTAAGCACATATTTTCGTACACATATAACAATTCAAATCTGGCTTTTCAGAAAAAACTAAAGACATTTTCAAGCATAAAATCAAATAATTTTTTGTTTAAAAAGTAAATCGCATTTTAATTCGATATTTTTTTGTCCGGTCTCAAAAGCATTTAAATTTCTTTTATATGAACTAATTATTTTGGACTGTTTATGTGAAGATTTATCGTTCGTAGTGTTGCGTAACTTCAGATATGGACAGCTGTAAAATTTATCTGATACGGCTATTCTTAATAATAAAGAAATATGTTTTTTATGGCAGCTTAGAAAGTAGTACTTTCATTCACATAGATTTTTTTTTCTTATATATATAAGAAATGTTGTTACGTTATATATAAAATACGAATTAGCTAAATCTCATTCAATATGATGAGTGATAAATTAAAGACACAACTTTCAGCGCTGTTAAAATACAAATGCAGAATAAATCAATCGTTTGCAGATAACAAATAAAGCAAATGATAAGGAAATAGCAGGGCGTACGTTGAAACTACTCCCATTTTAAAAGTGATAATAATAGATACTTTGTACTGGCGATATGAAAGTGAAGATTTCTATGACAGGAAACCTTTCAGAATTCTCTGAAAACGAAATACTAAGAGAAAGTGTAATAAAAAATACAGCATCCAATCGTCAGGAAACAATGTCTGCTGTTTAATGCTATCATTCATAGGCTATCTACACAATAAATATTTCACCTACTTTAATTTTTCAAATTATAACACCCAATTTTCACACTTTGAGTTTCTTGGATGAAATCAGCCCGGAAAATTACATAGTTTTTTGCATTTTTTGTGAAAACTTCATTGATTTAAAAAGGTTCAAACTTTGAGCAATACTAATGTTAAACCACGTCACAAACTTTCATTTACATCAAAATCATCTGACAGTTGAAATGTTACTTTTTGAAGGCGATACGGTGAATGGACCCAAAAATAATCGATGCACTTTTTTGATTCAAATACATGTTTTAAATTACAGAAATTATTAATAAATTCATAAACAAGGGATTTATGGATTATGACCTACATTACTTTTATATAAAGAGAATCAGCGTTATAATCGTATTTTTTCTAAATGTATGAATAAACTCCTAACACATTTTCTTTTATAACTCTATAAAGATTTTTCCTAAACTACATATTTTTCCGGGCTTTTCTGATCCAAGGAATTCAAATATATTGTCAAAAGTGGATATTACAATTCGAGAAATAAAATTTGCCGCAATTTTTAATATGTAGGCAACCCCGAATAATAATATATGCATAGCATTAAATAGTAATTTTTAATTCCTGTCGTTTGGTACCTACGTCTTTTTTATTCGAATATTTATAGCTGAATTACTAGTGGGTGATCACTTTTCTTTTGCAGAACTCTACATATTTTGAAGGGATACAACTCAAAAAGTAATTCATTTTCGGAAGAATGTTTAAATATTTTAATTAACAGAGCTTTTTCCTAAGCTAAATAATATTAACTAAGCAATTTTTAGGATAAAAACAGCATACAGTGAAAGTGACACAGTTCAAAAAATGCTTTTCAGTAAATGCAAAAACGTATTCCAGCACAATAATATATGTATATGTTTTGTTTGAAATGGATTAGAAACTTACTCCATAATTTTATATACGGCATCAAAATCATTTTACTTCTCCATATGAAGAAATTTATCTATACTAGTTATTCAAGGATTTATCGTTAATAACATTACGAGACTTCAGACATGGACAGTTGTAATTCTGTCTGATTCGGCCATTCTTAAAAGTAATTAAATATTATTTTTAATGACAGATTGGAAAATAGTTTTACGATTCTCATGAATAACTTAACAATATTTAATTTTTTTTCTTACTTTTTTTAATATTATGCATAACATACAAGTTGGAAAAAAACCTCGTTTAATTAAATGAGGGATAAATTAACGATAAAACTTCCAACGCTGTTAATACAAATCCGGGATAAAGCAATCATTTGTAGAAAATAAATGAAACAAGCGATAAGGAAATGACAGGGTGTACATTAAAACTACTTCCATTTTAAAAGTGATAATAATAGATACTTAGTACTGTGATGTGGAAGTGAGGATTTTCATGACAGGAAGCCTTTCAGAATGCTCTGAAAACGGAAGACAAAGAGAAAAATGAGTGGTATTAATATTGTTGGACAGCTTTCTCATTCGCAGAAGGTGGTAAATGCGATTTCACTTATTACTACTCATTTATTAGGAGAAGATTATTTGAATAGATTAATTAATAGCGCTGTTTCTTAAGCTAAACAATATTAACTAATTGATTTTTAGCACATAATCACCATATTTAGGATAAAAGAATAAAGCGCATACATATTTCGAAAGTGATACATCTCATGAAATGCTTTTCGGAAAAACAAAATAATTAGCTTTTTAAGCATGAAAGCAAATTATTTTATATTAAAAAGGAATTACAAATTATTTCGATATCACACACTCTATTGCAGATTCAAAATATAACCGACCTCTTTAGAGTGACTATTCACTCTGAGCAAAAGTGGAATTTTTGACTCTCTGTGAAAGAGTGAATAGTCACTCCTGAGAAGTGAATATTCACTCTAAACAGGGGTTTATAATCACTCTTTTGGAGGAGTAACTATTCACTCTTGCTAAAGGAGTGCGGTTTTTCACCCCTGGTAGGAGTGAATAGTAACTCTTTCATAGGAGTGAATGTTCATTTTTTTATAGAGTCGATTCTTTTTTATTTTGCTTTTATGGGCATTTTCAAAGAATCACGCCTTTTAGAGCATGCAATGAAAATAGATACAAGCGTGGAAATGATTGGAATAAAATATTTTATTAGCAATATTTATATGGCGGACGAAAAAGCCATCCTTTCTCTTATCTTAAAAAGGCGTCGTCGACTTGCTGTTCTGATTGATTGGGAGTAATAGCAATGCATACGTAACGTAACTCACTCTTTCATGCGTGACTATTCTCTCTTGTAAAAAGTGCGGGTTTCAATACCAAATCAGTATAATTTCCAGGTTACATTATGAAATGGAGTTTTGAAAGTTAAGAAGTACCATATTTTGGTGCTTTTAATTATTTTACTCCATATATTGGTTCAAAGTTGAATGTGATTTTTTAAAAGTGTATAGTACCAGGATTTCACTCTCATCAGTGGAATGACTCTCTCACCCTCGATAACGAAGTGAACCACTCCTTTCTAGAGAGTGGAAAATTCCACACTTTACGGTGTGTATTTTTACAAAATTCACTCCAAAAAGAGTGAAAATGCCCGCCACTCTTTCAAAGAGTAAACTTTTCACTCCTCCCAATTTTAGAGTGTGCGGGGTCAAAAGTATAATTTCCTTTTTCTTTTCACATTAGCCAACATCTGATTATCCGAAGATTTATGTACAATGATGTTGTTCAAGTCTAGACATGCAAAATTATTTTTAAAAATTCATTTCATCAACTTAAGGTATATACTCGTAAATGGCAAGTTAGAAATGTATAAAAACGCTATATGAAAATTTCCGTGAACAGGACTGCCGCTGTACTGATGGCTATTTATTATTATTATTATTATACTTTCTCTGCCACTGTTTCCAAACAAAATTAATTTACCTCGAAGATTATCAGAAATCTACCATAACAATTATTATTTGGAAAAGGTGGTGGCTTAAATAATAAAAAAAAAAATAGTCGCCCGTGATAGGTTTGCTTGAAGCATTCAAAAACTTTTTCGAAAATACTGTTCATTAATATGTTTTTATGTATACTTAGATTAAAATCTTTTTATGTATTTTGAATTAATAAATATACCTTTTTATATGTATTTTTTTCTGTTGTTACGCTTAGAATTTTCATTCTTAAGATGCAATGCAGGAGCTTAAGAAAATACTTTCAGATTAATCTTGCGCTTTTCCCAGAAAACCTTTTTTTTAAATATTTAAACTGTTTTTAAACTTTTTTCTTGTACTTTTTTTTATTCCCATGTGGCTTATAATTATTTTACCTTACCAAATTTTTGCGGGAAAATTTTACAACCGCTTTTTTCTTTCGTTAAACTGATTACGAGATATTTTTTATTGCCTCCAGGAGTATTTCCAAACTGGGACCAGTAAATCCCGACTAGAATAACAATTTTTAAAAGAGATACTTTCTGGTCTTGGGTACATCTAAACAATTTTTATTGATTTTAACATGTTTAGTCCGTTTTCACCATAATTGTAATTTTAATCTGGAATAAATACATGGTCGTCATAAATAAACCGACTCTACTCAAAGTAGTCAGTAGTCCAGTGGCATGTAATTTGATAAAGCGATTAATAAAAAGAGAAGAAAAAATTATTTGGAGCAGAAAGAATTTAGTTTAAAAAGAAACTATGTAGGAAAATGTAGTCCTTTAGTACGGGGTGTCCCAAAAATGCCATCCGAATAAAAATTCAATGAGTCATTAACACTAATATGTATGAAGATGAAATAAATGACACATTTAACGCTTTATGTCCCGACGGGACTTTTAAGTCCCATTAAAGAAAATGCAATATAAAATCCATATATATTACGCTATCGTACGTGGCACAGAAATCGCGATTATTTGTTAATTGTTTAATACCAACGCCCGAATGAAACGCATCTCATTGATTATTGAACAGCATTTAATGCATCTCCATACCTATAAGGAGGTTACCATAGGGGGGGGGGACCAATGTTCTGTCGCCAAATAATGCCAAGTTTGTCGCCAACTTGGCAATATATCGCCCAGTTTGGCGACCAAAATTAGTCGTCAAAAGTGATGCCAACTTCGCGATAGCTCTAATATTTCGCCAAATTCCCAAAGGCTTCCTTTGTAAACCAATAGGGTTTACTTGCTTACAAAAAATCAACAAATTGAGATATTTTAATACAACAAAAACGAATATTAGCTTAAGGGATTACATTAATTATATTTAAGGGAGTTCAAGTAAATTAAATTATGAATAAAAGTAACATGATACAATGTTTAGCATGCTTTCCCAAACATAAATTTTAAGGGAGACCAAACAGGTCGCCAAGGGCAGCTAGTTTATTTAATTCGTCTACTAATACATAGCTGCCAACTTTTACGCTTTTTTCCAACCACTAAAATTTTATAGTAAATATTGTCTTATTTAATCATCGAAATGTCAGTATTAAACAAGGCGAAAATCTCTATTAAATTTTAGTGGTAGGAAAAAAGCGTAAAAGTTGGCAGATATGCTAATAAAAGTATATGGTACTTTTCATACAAAATACTTTGCTGGATCACATTCAGTGAGCACAGCGAAACAGTCGAAGCTAAATATTTTTAATGTCGTCATTTTCTCAACCATTTACATGGATTTAGCTTTTCTCTTATTAAAAAATGTTTTACGAAAAATTTGCAACTACAAAACACTTCTCAGTTGCAGATGGGATCACAATACATTTATTTACATTGTTCTTGTAAGAATTGTGAGGTTTCCATAACAGTATTTTTTGTTAATTAATCTAATTATTCTTGTAAATATTTTACAAAAAAAAAAAATAACTACCGATTTGTTAAATCAGTTTTATTTAAAAATCTATCAATAAAATTGTTATTATATAAGTTGTTTTGGATATGTTCAGACATTAGCAAAGATAATTATTTAAAGAAGAGCAAATTTCTGATTTATAATTTGGGACATAAAGGGTTAATGCAGCTCATTAATTTTCTGTACAGTAATTTTGATAATACTTAAAATTTTAGTAATTAGATGTATCTGCACTCTTTCTGCCTTTAAAAACACGCAAACTAAATTCAAAACACATTTTTGCCCCGTTTCGACAGTTTAAGGGGATCCGGGATACAAAAATCTTCAAATTTTCTTTAAAAAATTTTATTGCATGAAATTTTTTTCTGTTTTTTCCTGTTTAAAATAACGTTTAAATCATGTTTCTATCTTAATTGGAACAAGAAATATTAAGTTTTTCGTTTTGGTTTGTTTTGAAAATCTAGCTTTCGAGCAATGGTTGTCATGGAAACAACTTCTTGTGAAAATGCGTTTTCCTTCATGATGGGTTTTTTTCTCCATTTCTCGTATTAAAATTGTTATAAGTCAAGAAACGTTAAAGATAAATGGTTCAAATTTGGAACATGTCTTTTTCAATTGTTTTACTTTAATTTTGATTCAGCAAATTTGAAAAAAATATTTACTTTTAAAAATATGATTTTTTTTTTTTTTAAGTTACATCTTTTTTTTTTTTTTACTTTAAATACTTTTAATTTTTATTTAAGTTAATATTTTTAAAAATTCTGAATCAAAATTAAAGCTGATATACTTCTGTTTATTTAAATGAAAAAAAATTGAAATTCTACAAATAATATTTCGAGTTATAGCGAATTTAAATTACCCCACATTTTTAATAAATTTTAAATTTAATTTTTTTTTTTTAAATATTGAAGTTTTATTATGTGATTTTGTTTTCAAATGATATGGACATCACATCCATCACAAAAAATTCAAAATTTTAACTCAATAAATAAAAATTATTTTAAAATGTGTCCCGGACCCCTTAAAAGACTGAAGAATAAATAAATAATAAAAAAAAGTGTTATTCCATCCAATTTCACATGTTAGTTTGAACATTCTTACATGTTAAGACAATGGAGCCCTATCTATTGATGGCAATGTGAACTATTTTTCAAATTATTTTATGCATGAATTGGGAGTTATCTCATAACCATGTTATATATGTCATCTTTTATTTATTATAGATAAAGGGCGGTGTTTCCATTAGATCACAGAAACTGAGATATGATAGACAATTTCCTTATTCTGAAACTTCAGATTCAGTTTCAGTGTCAGGTCGCGATAAGTTTTATGGAAAATGAAGTGTCATCTTTCCCAGACACACAGGTCTATAGAAATCACAGTTTCTAGACAGTCGCATTACTATGCCAATTGACCTCTTCACGCCCTTGGCCACACATGTGGTCGTTTAGTTTTTTTTTAATTATAATTACTATCACTAATAAAAAAGAACAAAATTTTAATAATAACTTATTCACTATAGAATCCCTTAACAAGAGAAGTAAAATTTTTATGGTTTGCCTGCACTGATAAGTTATTTCCGATGTACAGTTAGAGATAAAGCGTGAAGTAATTTTTCAGCGGTCAGTGTTGTTGGATTATTTGAACAAATCCTTAATATTTGATAAAGAGGATATCAGATATATTAAATATATTAAGTTTTAATAATTTGTAGAAATGTAAAAAAAAAAAAAAAAAAAAAAAAAGGTTAGTTTTTTTTTTTTTTTTTAAGAAATCATTTCATTTATAAATTACCATTAACGCTCAGCAGCAACAATTGTGGACGTTTTTTTTTTTGTGTGTGTGTGTGAATTTTTATTGTTTTCCCACTTTTTTTTTCCTTTTTGAATTCCTATTAATATAAAATGAATAAAATGTAAAAAAAAAAAGTCTTTTTTTTTCTCACCATAAAAAAATCGTCCCTGAAGAGGTTAAATTAAATCCACGTTCCTTTTATTTAACCCCATACATCTGTTAATTCTGCGAATATTTAAAATCCAATGTCTATCTTACTTTCTCATTTCATTATTTTAAAAGAGAGCGTATCGTGGGCCATGATTAGGGTAAAGCGCCCATATTTCGTACCCCCAGTCACTTTTAAGCCCTAAATGTTGTAATTTTCAGTGAAAACCTACCAAATTTGGATTTTACATAGACTAACTACCCACGCACTTAGAAACATAGGCAAATATAGTACAAAAAATTTTAACAATGCGAAAAAAAAATTTTTTTTCAAAAGTATCTAAAAAATGCAAAAGAAAAAAAAAATGGTCCCAGTTTCGTCCCCTACGAAAATCCAATAGAACAAGGCTTGACTTATAGCTAAATCAAAATTTATTTCTAAAAGCAATTTATATTACATTAAAGTAAGGCACAAAGAAATGTACTAATTATCAGTTGAAGAATAACATAACGAAGCATTAGCCATCCAAACAGGAGGAAAAAATTGAAAACATTATCATGAAAAAGCATGAATAAGAAATAAATACAGTACAGTAAATAACGTTCTACAAACAACGTAATAAGAACTCAGGTCTTCTAAAAATAGAAAATTAGGCGTCTTTAATTTATGTATGCGTCTTGGCGAACGAAACTTTCAATACTGACCCCTTTTATCTTCCGTCCCAAGTGCCTTGCGTCATAAGTTGCGCTACTTTCGCAGAAGCGGAGAAGTTAAGGGGGACGAAATATGGGCTCTTTACTCTACATTATTTTAGGCATATTACGTTCGGCTGGAATGAGCTCAGGATGCATTTCCTGATCCACAAAGAAGGTGAGCACATTGAAAATTATCTTAAATTCACCAAATAAAAGGAGATGCTTTCCTTTAGGGGTTCGTCATCATAACTCATATAATTCTTCTTTTTTTCATGTAATTCACTTATGTATTGGAATTATGCATTAGATTATCTCTATCGACGACTTTTGGAACTAAATTTTGTTCTCCAAAACACCTTTTTCGCACGATCTTATGAATCACTTGCCAATCTTCATGCCATTCTGGTATCATATTGATCTACAAATAGTTTTGAATTTATAGTTACATACTATACCAGAAAATTTTATATGCTCATCATTTACCAAAAGGGTTGTAAAATTTTTAGAAACAAAAGTTAAAATTATTTAGTGTGTGTTATACAGCTTTAGAAATTTGAGATCGCCATTCCATTATTGGATTGGACCTATAATTGGAGTTCAAATATCCATAAACGCGTTTACGTCAACATTATAATAGGGCAGATTTTTCGATACTGTAAACTCTGTTCGAATAAAAATTTATTTTTTAAAGAACTTTTTAATTTAACCAGCATTTTGTATTATAAAAATAACATACCTTTGAATTTCATTAATAGATATACTAGTTTTAGAGACAGTCTTCATTTTTGAGTAGTTGCTATGCGATTGACAGTTAATGATTTGTATTATTTAAAGCCTTTTTTGGACAGTTTTACAAGGATGCCTGCAATTGTGTGGCAACAGACATGGAACGAGCATGGACAGATTATGGATCACTGGAAGTTGGTTATTTTTTGTGGCTGTGTGGCTCGGATTTGGGTAAAATAATTTTATTGCTGTTTCAGTGTATATTACACATACGTTTTGAATCAGTTGTATCCTCGAGATGTACTGTTTATTGTGGCGTCCAGTGTTGCCAGATGGGCTACTTTTTTAAATTCAGATTCTTGATTGGCACCACTTTTTTGAAAAGGTAAAATGCGAATTATTTAATAACATATTTATTAAGGCGAAAACAAAGGTAATTTTATCGTTTCAAAAAACTGGTGTCAATCAAGAAATCTTAATTTTTAAAAAAGTAGCCCACTGGCAACCCTGGTGACGTCGGGTCCGGTGGGGAGTGTTCGCGATATGCTTTCAGTTGTTTTTATGCATTTGATTTATGCTTTGCGACACTCTGGCTGAAACCCATCGCCACTACTGAATAATAGTTGTTGTGAACTGTAATTAGTCATTGCTGGGCTTTTTTAAAATGCCCACTGCGGACGAGGCCATAGCTTTTTGGTTGTTTTTTTTTTTCTTGTTTTTTTTTTCTTGTTCAGGTTATATCTGTTGAAATTTCTTAGATGTTTGCTGGTTATTCTTAGTATAATTATGGTGCAAGATTCTGGGTCTGCCGAATGCATTTAATACATAATGTGCTATATATATATGAGTGATTCTCCGTAAAGAGGCAAATTTGAGAAGCACTGAAGTGAACATATGAACTACTTACTTTTTTGAAAATTGTTACATAAATGTTTGTTCTAATGTTAAATGAACATAGAAAATGCATCAGTAGCGAATGTTTTGAAAATTTTACAAAGTTATGGGGATTTTAAATTTTTATAAAAGTGAGGAAATGACAGTAAAATGAGGGAGTGACAGTAAAGTGAGGGAATGATACTTTGCATATGAGGTAATTCTTTTAAAAATACATTTATGTGGCAATAAGCTTCTTTTATTATAATTTCTACTTTATACACAAATCTAATATTTTTCAATTTCTACACTGTTAAAAATATCGTGAAAAAATACCTCTGTTTTTAGAGGCTATCTGTTTTCTGACCAATGAGAACGCTACATTAACACCTATGAAGCGTTCTCGTTGGTCAGAAAATAGATAGCCTTTAAAAACAAAGGTAATTTTTTACGATATTTTTAACAGTGTAGGTTAATACAGTGCGACGAAATAATTGTAAAATTAACATTACACATAAATTCGTCATAAAAGTAGGATAAATTCGTTTAGTTAATGTAAACAGGGAAATGTAAACAAGGTAGCCCTTCTACCATAGGGCACTGGTGGTACAATTTTTTTTTTATAATATCAGAAATATGATAAATATGAATGTCTGGTTTTGGTGCTGGCCGTTTATATGTCTCTGGGGTTTTGCTGGAATGCATTGCACTGATTTGAAATGTGTCATTTATCTGTGCTATAACTTCTCCAGGATATTTTTCATCTTCATACAGCAATAGCACCCAGTCTCCTACAGATAATTTCAAATATATACTAATGTATTATGTGTAATAAAATTTACAAAGTCTTATTATTACGTAAATACCTTTTTGAATCTTATCTTTTTTATTTTGTTTAGTAAATGAGACGTTTTGGGCATCTGTAGATGTACTGACCTTGTTTCCAAACCTCTCATATCATAGCCTTCCCCGAGATGGTAGTGACTGCAGTCCTAATGGTTGCAGTCAAAGCAGCTCAAACTTCTAAAAGTTAGCTTATGTTTGTCTTTCCTTAAAATAACATGATGCACTTTTGAGTTCCTTGGAAGGCTTAATAATTAGAATCCGCACCAAACGTTTTTTAGAAATCACTAATTCTTCTGGAGTAACATGAAATATTTTAATTGCTCCACATTTTTCTTTTATAATTGAAAAGAAAGTCTCAAAGTCCTGATCTAAATAGGACATGATCTAAATTATCTAAATAGATTGAAACCAAGAATGAAATTTTGTACCAGAATGCATAAATTTAGTTGATTAGTGCTTTGAAACACTAAAGTTAAACTTTTTAAATTATTTTGGCAAGTTCTATCATTCCCTCATTTATATAGTTATTCCCTCATTTCAGCAAATATGAGGGAATGATAAAATTCAATATAGTCGCCTTTTTCAAGTTACACAAAATGGTTGCAAATGATTAATGAATAATTGCTTAAAGTATCAGTCATATAGCACAATATTAGCTAGAAATATTTTTTTTTTTTACTTACCTTGAATTAGGTATCTGTGTGAGGAAATTATGAGTAAAAAAAAAAAAAACACATGCACAAATGTTTATTTCTTTATTTTTTTCTGAAACACACAATGTCCAACTCAAACTAAAGACTCCCAAACAGAAAGGTGTTAATACAACAAACAAAATGACCCTGATATTGGGAACAGTGCTGCCCTCTTGAGGCTGAAATTTAGATTATTTTCAAAATGTGACGAAATTATTTAAGCTGTAGGGAAAATGGTAATTGTTAATTAAAAGAACTTTTTAATTAAGTAAAAAACAAGAAATTAGTGTTTATGATTAATATAATTATTTAACTTTGCTAAAACACTTTCATAATAAATATTTATTTTAAATTTGAGAAAAATAAGTTTAAAATTACATAGAATGTGTAGGGTACTAGTGAGGGAATGACTATCTTATATTACATTAATTTAAAAAAAATTAATTAATAAATCATCTTGATGAATTTATTTTTAAAAGAATACTATTGTGGAAATACATATATAGAAAAGAACGTCAGTTTTTGATAATATTTTTCATGTTAGAGATAAGGGAATGCAATATTGCCTCTTTACGGAGAATCACTCATATACATATATATATATATGTGTGTGTGTGTGTGTGTGTGTGTACATGACGTTTGTCATGCTCTAATTCTCGTATTTATGGACCGATTTGGATGTGACTTACTGTGTGCAAAGCACATACCAATGTCTCGACCAAGTGCGTTGACCAGCTTCATCCGCCATCATGTTTCAAAATGGCGGCCATTGAAATTTTTTAAAAAATTATGTAGAAATAAGTACAAAAAAAAATAGAAAATAAGATTTTTTTTTCCCTTGAGTGTTTGACCTTGATACAAGGATTCCATAACAGTTCTTGTTTTGTCTCTATCTCAAAAAATGGTTGAGATATAGCAGTTTGAATTTTTAGGATGTCTGACATTTTGAAACAATCTGCTTTTTATCACCTGCATTACTGTACCAATTTGGATGTAACTTAGTAGGGGCAGGGCATAGTATATACCAATGTCTCGACCGAGTTTGATGTCCAGCTTCATCTGCCATTTTGTTTAAAAACGGCGGCCATTTATTTTTTTTTTATTTATTTAAAAAGTGGTTCAAAAAAATTAGAAATTAAAAAACATTTTTTCTTCAGTGTTTGACCTTGATATAAGGATTGCGGAACATTTTTTCTGTCTTTATCTCAAGAAATGTCTGAGATATAGTATTTTGAAGTTTTTCGATGGCCAACATTTTGAAACAATCTGATATTTATCATGCGATAGCACACGTATTTATTAACCGATTTGGATGTGACTAACCATGTATACTGGAGATAACTAAGTCTCAAACGGGTTCGTTAGCCAGCTGCATCTGCCATCTTATTTCAAAATGGCAACCACTTAAACAAACTAGAAATTCAAAAAGCGTTTACTTTTAAGTGTTTGACCATAATTCAAGGATTCCAGAGCACTTTTTTCGATATAGCAGTTTGAAATTCTAGGCTGTCTGATATTTTGAAACAATCTGATTTTTGTTATACGGCAGTACTCGTATGTATTAAGTGATTTAGATGTGACTGAGCATGCGTGCAAGGCTTGCTAAAGTCTCGACCAAGTTCATTGGTTAACGTCATCTACCATGTTGTTTTAAAATGGCAGCACTTCACGATTTCGTCAACTTTGGGGACCAAACACAAATTGCTCCAAATGAAGACAACTTGGATATAGCTGCCTTATTTCTGAAATTCTCACTCATAGTCATTATTCACGAAAACAGGTATTGAATCTTCCATATTCGAGCTCCACAAATTTTAGTTTTGTGTGTTTGAGTAAAAAAACATGAAGTATGAAAGCTAACTTTTCCTCCTGGTACTGGCCGGGAGGACTTTTTACAATGCACATCAACAAAAATGTTTTTGACATTGAATTTATTGTATTCCTGCCTAAATGTGTGAAAATCGTCATATAAAAATGTTGATAATTTGATCGATAAATCTTCCAGATTTCAAAACGCACGGCTAATCAGTGTACGTAACTACGCTTATAATAACTACCTGAAACAAGAAATTCACACGAATTCTTAAAATGTATTAAATGTATTAAATAAATTTTATGCTAAACCTCAAATTGATAAGATAAATCAAAATTAAACAGAATGTTTAAACATATGTATTAAATGGATGCATACACACCGTTTGAAATTTTAGATAAATTTTTGGAACTAATTTTTCACTTAAAACTATTAAAAATATTGAAATGATTAAAAATTTTATTTTTTTTTTAAGATTTCTCCTCCAAGTAGACAAAGTTTAGTTTAATTTTTTTAAAAATAAAGCGTCGATAGCTTGGATAGCATGAGAAGGTACATCGATTTTAAAAAATCTTGTTGCAAGGAAAATGCGTTTAAGTTTTAGATCAGACATTTAAACACTGTGACTCCGTTCCATTAAACTGATTGTCACGACTTAAATATAGGGAGAAGCAAAAATGATTAAAGAAACAGCGAGTATGTTTAGTAAAATGACCAAATTAAGTACAATAATGTTGATACAAAAAAGCTAACTACTCAGGACAAACAAATTATACGAATAAACTTTCAGATTTATATAATTTAAATATATTTAAATTATTATCTTTCTACCGCATTGTTTTCTAATTTTGCGATGACCAAAATTTGGTCTGTTAAGTCAGATTTTCATTCATAATATCGACGAACTCGACATAATATCGAACATATTCGAACATAATATCGACGGCAGCATTGTTTGGATCTCTCATGTTGTCAGATGTGGAATATTATCTTTCTCTTCATCATTGTCATTAACAATTTCTTGTTCTCTCAATAAAAGACGTGGTACCAAAATTGCTTTTTAAAAATAATATGCAAAACGAGTGTCTTTAGATTCTGGCCTGTTAGTTGTGAAAAATTTGTCCACACGAAATGATAAGGAAAACGAAATTGTCCTTATTAACCGGAGATACGTCTTAAACGGATACACATTAACGATATCCCACTTTACCTCCAAAATATGGCCGGAATATGAATGCGGTGTGACCAAAATAGAGCTCTTATTGTCATCATTGCTGCCACTTGACGTGAAAAATGAGTTAAATACAAATCACTGTGACATCGACATGTCGCATTTTGTAATGAGTTAAAAATGAATAAAAAGCTGGTTACGTCGACTTCCCATTGGTGTGACAGAGTATTTGAGAATCATTATACGATGAATTTAAAAAATCACATTTTAGTCACCCTTGTGACTGTGACTATTTGTGACACCATAGCGACGTCAGGTCGAATGCTGTGATAATAGCCTTATTTCAAAAAATAATATCTAGCCATTATATAACGTGAATATTAAATCATTTTCCAAGAAATTCTAAAAGGATTTATTAGTGATTAAGGATTCATTAATTAAAGAAAAATGCTAGTGTTAAATGTTGTAACAACTTACATTAAATTTGCATGAAGCAATGAATCGTAAGTCTTTGTTAACACGAAATATGGCACACCCTCCTTAATTTTATTAAAAAATGGCATTAAACCGTAAAATCATGTTGGCATTTATGAAAAGCAAGAAAAAATGGAAAACTTTGTCGAATAAAATTTATTGAAAAATTTATTACTTAAATCACATTTTTATCATCCTCAACTGACCTTATTTCCCCAACTGAACCATATCGCGGCAAAATAAAAATCTGATTAAATTTGGACTATAATAATGAGATGCATTCATAAAATTAGCGCCGAGATATGTCACATGAGTGACATTTAAATGATCTTGCTTTGATTAATAGCAGAGAGTAGACGCTGCTCGTAGATAATTACCGCAAATATTGTTCGGTAATACAAGGCAATTGATAAACAAATTACATTCAAACTTTCATGCAGTAGAAGTGTTGAAACAAAATAAATCAAATTGATATGCATAAAGTATATTTATGCACATACCTTAGAATTATTTCCTAAATGATAGATTCTCTCTTTGTTAATTTCAAATAAAATCATTGACTGTGCATATTTCTTGTATCAAACAAATACTGACACCAATACTGCGCAAAAATCCACACAACATGACAAATATTTATATTGAAGTAACAATATACAGAAAGAAATTGTATTTTATCTTTAAAATACAGGGTATATACATAAAATAGCTTTCCTTCTTTAGACACGTTGCAGCTAAAAATAATAAAAGAAATGAGATCAAATTTTGTATTGACACTTTTGAAGGCATGAATGGCGACATGAATGGCACTTTTGATGGCGAGATGAATTTTGTGAAAAAACTTCTGTACCAAAAATTTCTAATATAGAAAAATGTGTCGCGGTCAGAGATGAAAATAAACATAAATTTGTATTAAACGCGAGTAAAATCAATTTAAATTAACAGCGACACTAGCTCCACTTAAAAGATTATTTTGAATATTCCGAAAGTTTAATTAATGATTGACGGATTGTTCTCATGCGTCCTTACTTGCCTCAACGTGTTTTATTTGTTGTTTATACACCTTATTTCACCTTGTCTACAATGTTCTTACACCTTTTCAAGAATTAAGAAAGATTCATAACCTGTGTACGTGTCGTATGTTACCGGCAGCAAAAGAAGCTACGACTAAGAAGGTAGAAGAAACTAGATCACTAGAAGTTGCATTTTGCAGAAACCAGAAAACAAAGCGAAAAATTGTAAGAGAATTGGACAGGAACTCATAATATCACATCTACTCGATGTGACGTTACAATTGTCCCAAATGGTGACCAAAGGTGACTTCTTTATTTCATCAGATTATGGCTGTCGGATGACCTTCCGCCCCCCCCCCCCACACACACACACACACGCACACTTCCTGACTTCACTGTGAAATGACCGTGAGAAATTTTTTTAGTCATTTGCAATTCGTCACACAATGGGACATATCAACAAACCACCCCCTGAATACTAGGTCTGAGCGCTGACACAAAAATGGCGGCTGTCGTAGGCGGGTTTTATTTATGCTTGTACGGTCCCCTAAATTTCGACACCAGTATTTTCTTAAAGTTTTCTTTGACTTGTTTAATCTCAGAAAAATAAAGCGGAAGAAACTCTTAAAAATTATTGTTACCAAAATTCAAGTGACCGTACACACACTAAAAAATACGCCTACAGGAGCCGCCATTTTTGTGTCAGCGCTCAGGCCTTGTATTCAAGGGGCGGTGATTGACGTCCCATTGACTTAGACGAGGCTAACGAAAAAGACAGGCTGCCGAGGTACCTTTCGCCTCAGACCGCCAGAGTCACGTGATGCTCTTTTTGTGCAACTGCATTGGTGCATTTGAGCATCACGTGACTCAAGCTGTCTTAAAAAAGAGACACGTGTAACGCACCGCGGTAGTCTGTCTTTTTCGTTAGCTTCGGACATAGTCACGACCATTTTTTATGTCACGAGATAGCAATTCGAACTATTAGAGTTGTATTTTAGTCACGGTGTTTTCACATTCTGGTCACATTTTGGTTCACTCTTCTATTAGGATTGTACATTCCCATGGGCCGTCAGCTCTGACAATTTATATGCATTTAAAGTAATCATTTGCTTCTTTTATCTTTCAACAGTGTCAAAATTCCTCTATCAACGTTTTTGTGGTATTTATTTTTACAGAATTCATCTTTTCATGCCTAAAGGTGGGCATTCTAGTTACATTTTGGTTCACTCTGTTATTAGGATTGTATTTTCTCATGTGCCGTCAGCTCTGACAGTTTGTATGCATTTAAAGTAATTATTTGCTTCTTTTATGTTCCAATAGTGTCAAAATTCCCCTATCAACGTGTTTTAGTTTTTTTTTCACAGATTTGGTTTTTAATCTTTTCATGCCTAGAGGCGATTTTCCAAACTTTGGATCAATTCGTTGAACGACATGAACCGAAGCTTGATCCATATACAGTGTACTTGATCCGAAACTTGATCTAGGGCAAATAAATTTTAATAACTGACGGTTATTAAAATGGAACGACATGCAAACGGTGCAAGCTATAAAAGTTATTCTTGCAGAAAGATAATGTGTGTAGTTTGTAATTTCTTTAGTATGCTTCCTTCTTTTATTGCCAATTGTCATCGACGGATGATGCTGCGCTGTCTCAAATAGTAATAAGGCTCAGATTAATGTACAAAGTTGGATTAAAATTCATTCCATTTGATGCAAAAAGTAAGAATACCAAAAACACCTCACAACTTAATTCAGACTTTTTTTTTCGCGTTTCAACAGGCAAACAGAACGAAAGATAAAATCTCAGTGAACTTCCATATTTAAACATTAATTTAAGCGTTCTTGTATTTTAATTGAGTTAACCTTGACATTTCAAAATGTAAACCTCTTTTTTTTTCTTTTTAACAGCCAAACAGAATGAAGGGTAAAAACTCAGTGAATTTTCTATCCCTTTTTACACGTTAATTTGAACATTTTACAGTTTGAGACAGCGCAGCGCCATCTGTCGGTGACATATATTACGAAAACAAGGAATAATACTAAAGAAATTTCCGATTTCTTTTATTAATCTCCTGCAAAAATAACTTTAAAAGCTGTCACCATTTGCTTATTTTCCATTTTTTAAACTATCAGCCCATTTTAGAACATACTGTATAATGTTATTTATAAAGGGTTTTTAACATAGAACTTTTGTGTTTTTCGAAAGACACTAAGAGAAAGTGATATATTCGAATGTACTGTATAACAATGGGCTACTGTAGTGCATATACTGGCGAACTACATAGATAACACTGGTCAAGAAGATGTTTTTCCTTTCCTAGTAATTTTTTACCTTCTCTTATCCGTTGTTATAAACGCACATTATTGCCAAATGCTTCCAAGGATTCTCATTCATAAAAGACTCTCATATAGTTCTTCATTCATCAGAAACTTCCCCTTTGTGAAGGTTTTAATCGATTTCGGAAAACGATTCACGAATACCATCATTTATCATCAACGTTTAAAAATGAATGTTTGATCAAGAAAATCAACGATATCCATCTATCTTAAATGCGTAATGATTCATTTAAAGACTATGCAATATTTTTTTTAATCAACAGTTTTTTTAAAGTGATGTTCTTAAATATAAAAAAAATTCTTAATTATCCTTTAATATTTTTAAAGGCACATTCAACCGGTATAAAGCATAAAATAAAATTCCAAAGCCACCAATAAATCTAAGGAATGAGTTAAGAATTTTGTGTAAACTTATAATATAATTAATCCGAAAATTTTGATAGTTTTTTTTTCTTTTTTATACATAGGTTAAAGCTTTTATGCTATTATATCTTTATACATTAAGAGATCCTTATCTCCTCGTCTCGCCAATATAACACAAATAATAACAATCACTGCTCAATTTCATTGTCATTATGTTCCATGTAAAGTGCATATTGTCGCAATAGTAACATTTTACTGCAAATATTTCCAATGAAAAGTCAATAATTAACCAATATTGGTATTTCACTAGAAATATTTCCAATTAGTGCAATATTCACGCCGTATTGGGTTCCAGTTATAACCAAAATAACCAATTAGGTAGATTTCGTATGAAATACTACCTATTGACGTCGTTCCTATGTTGGAATTTCTAAAAAATTTTTGCAGATCTACACCGATCATGACCCCTAGAGCCCAAAACCACCCTCAATAAAAAACTTTATATATATATATATATATATGTGTGTGTGTGTGTGTGTGTGTGTATGTATGTATGTATCTATCTATATATATCACTTTCTTCTGGACACGATAACTTCCACAATTCTGCACCAATCTCTTCCAAACTGATACATAAAATCAAGGGGCATAAAATCTCGGTCGAGTTCGTTAATGGTCAAAATCAGACCAAGGGGATAGAAATAGGGAGGGGTTTTTTGAAAACCGAAAAACCCCTATAACTTCTTAAATTTTTGTACATATCGAATCAGTTTAAAGTTTTTATTACTTCTAAAAATAGGGCCAAAAATTTATGTATCACAGATTTTTGATATAAAGTTAAAAATGGGCTCAAGGGGCGCAAAAAATAGGGTTTTTGGGAGAAAAAAATTCATAACTTCGTCAAATCCAATTAATTTTATCATGAATCTCCTTAACATTATCTACAACTTTTATATTCACAAGTTTTTGATAGGACCAATTCGTACCGCAAAAAAAATTAAAAACGAAAACAAAAAGGGCGTTTGAAGAAGAAAAAAATCCATAACTCCGTCAATTCAAAAGATATAAAATCCCCATGAATTTATCATATATCTTCTTAATATTGTCTACAACATCTATATAGACAAGTTTTGGATAGGACCAATTCTTACAGCAAAAACAAATTAAAAATACATAGCGGTTGAAGAAAAAATTCATCTTAGTAAGGGTGTATTCAAATCCAAACTGCTTATTTTCTGACTCATTTTACAATTCATTTTTACTCTCAAAGGCTTCCAATTGGTACCTTTTCTTACTCAGAAACTATATAATGTACCGTAATTGTCAATTTTTTGATAGAGGCAGAATATATTTTAAAACATGCTGTCAAAGTGGGCCTTTTGAACCGAATTTCCCGAAGCGGATTGTGTTGGAAAAGGAAGTATTCAAATCCAAACTGCTTATTTTCTGACTCATTTTTAAATTCATTTTTGCTCTCAAACGCATTCAATTGGTAGATTCGCTTATTCAGAAACTATATAATGTACCGTAATGATCGATTTTTTGACAGAGGCAAAATATATTTCAAAAAATGATGTCAAAGTGGGCATTTTGAACGGAATTTCCCGAAGCGATTGTGTTAGAAACGAAAAATATTGTCTTACTGAGAAAACAATTGTTTATGTATCAAGTTTTATTTAATTAAACGGAAATTAAAAACACAGGTCGCTTATAAATCTCTTCAAAAATCACGTCAACAAGTTTCATGTTTTTCCTATTAAAAATGAATCTGGAGTTATGCCAGAAAATTTCGAGTTGTTGAGCATGGAAAAGTATTTTTTTTGAATACCGCCCTAACATGATTCTGATAAAACCAGTTATTATATAAAAATGAAATAAAAACTCGTCAAAAGCGGCCAGATAAAATTGTTAAAGTGGGTTTATCTCTAATCATGATTTGGTTTTTGTTTGTGAAATTAGTATACTTAACTTCGAAATCTACCTCCGCCTGTAGGCCGGGCCGGCAGGGATTTTTTTAGATCGCTATCAAGGTATTTTTAAAAAGTAAGTCTTGTCCATTTAAAAGTATTAATGTAAAGAAAGTTTTTATAGAAAATCGTATGACTAATTTTTATATAGACAAAAGTTTTGATAGAAATGATGAAGTATAGAAATTTATACACATAATTATGTAATGAATGCTATAAAAACAAAGCAATGATTTGTTTTGCTAAACACATGCTCTATTATCTAGTCATGATCCACATGCGTAAAGAACCAACCTACCGTGATAAAGTTAACAAAAAATACTCTGCAACAATGTAAGATAGATGCCATAGCACTTTAAGTCCTTTCTGTTGTTAAAGTTTGGCAATGTATACATTCATTTCGTACTGCAACGCCCGGATCACTTACGTGTTTGCCTTTCATGACAACCCGCATACCTACAAATGAAAATCCTGACAGTTGAAGGAAACTAACACATTGCTGTGGCTCCTACATCAAGTAGTAAATGCATATTCGTACCGAATCTATAAGTAGACTGGTCAGTTCACCTTGTCTCTGGTTGGTAATTAAATAAGCGATCATTTATTTTGATCAAAATGAAGAGTACTGCCAACATCAGGGATAACTTGTGAGCGTATGGGCCCTGGTTAGCACTAGTGCACGAAAGTGCACCATCAAGGTCGTAACTAGTGGGAGATATCACAAGAGTTTGATAACTTTCCGACATTTCTGTCAGAATAGCTATAATTATCACCATCAAAATTTAAAAATCAACCACACAGTTTCAATTAAAAAATAAAAGGTCATGCTAGCCTCTCTTTATTATTAGAGGTTTCAAAAGAGAACGCAAATTCTAGGGTCTATAAAACTTATACAATTTTTTTGTAATCAGACTCTGTAAAAGCAGAACTTTAACGCTATGAAACAAGTGTTTACAAGAGCCTGATAAAGATTGCCCAGCTTATTATTAATCTAATTTGTGACTGGCCACAAACTTCGAAGAATTTCTCAAACATAGTTGTTCCAACATATTCCCATGGGGAGACATTTTCACAGTAAAATATTTGAAAATGTACAAAATCAATAAAACATTAATTTCACCGGCGCACGGTGAGACGTTTTGATAATCTACGTGGACAAAATTCGTTTTTCCGATTATCACGAAATTTGACAAAACCGCGTATACTGGTAGCTGAATGTCCGTATAATCGAGATTCGTACGAGTTTTGTCAAAAAAATCCGTAGGTTCTCACAAGCCCATTTGCCCCCGCTCGGAACTACCCGAGAGACAAACCCCGCGACGCGTTCCAAAAGCCACCGCCAGGTATGCCTCGTCAAGGGAGCCCTCACGAAAGCTCCGGTCAGACCGGCGCACGTCACGCCGGTTATTCCCAAAAGAGAGATGAATTGGCCGCATACGACAAGCCTCACCACCCAGCTAGAAGAACCAAATAGTCCGTTCTCTTGGTTCCCGACCCGGTACGCCCCGACAGCCCACTGGAACCGAACACCTATAAAGGAGTCGGTCCCATGAACCTACACGAGGTTTCCCGAGCCGGAGTTACTTTACGGAGAACCCACAAGATCAAATACCATTATCCGGCAAAAACATATATGCGAGCCAACCGATAGGAGAGCGGGTTCCCCTAGCTACGAAGCCCCGGAGGGTCTGGGAAAATCCCTCCTGACGCCAGAGACGACGCCTCGCTTTTGGGATCATGAAGGTGCCTCTAGAGGACCCCGAGGAGATAAGGTAACACCTCCTTTGACGACACAGACATCGCCTCGCTAGGGTTTCTCACCCAATCTCCCCACTCAACCGACGGAACCCCTTGCGGCTCAACGCCGGGAGTCAGAGAGACCAGACTAGGTGCCGTTAGCTACCCCAGGCGGGCACGGAAAGCTCCACCTAGACGGGATAGACCACGCTTTGCTAGGGGGTCGGAGGGTCCGGAGTCCCGCCAGTCCCCCACAACTCGACTCCACCTGAGGGTAGAGAAGCCTCGGGAGACCGGCAGAAGCCCGGACCCCACTATCTTACCTCACGGCCGTCGAGGTACCCAAGCACGAATGCTCCTGATCCCGTGCAATGATCGACCGCTACCTGTTAGTTGCGTTCGAAAGTTAGTTTGAGACACCGCTAGATCCTCACCACTGGGCGCGGCAACCTCTATTAGCGCAAAGACACGCAGGACCTGGGTCGGACCAAGAGTTCCCCCAAGGTTAGAAGCGCCGCCGCGTCAGCCGGCGAACCTCCGGCCCGGTTCCCTGCGAAGATAGTGTTCAGTGGCGGATCTGCCGGCCGACCCTCTCCCAGTGTTTACGGCACGACATCGGGCAACCAGAGCCATACTGGCCTCCCTTTGCGACCGCTCCCTGGTCGACGAGGGCACCACCAAACCCTACCTACCTTAGGGTCGGCTCACAACTGCTCCAGCTGCGGATCTCGGAGGGATGAGCCACCCGACTCAAATAGCACATTTTGCGCTGTCCGAAACCCTCTCACTTCGGTTGCTCCGGGAGACCCTGCATGGCGATCCCGCGAGCCCCGTCGTCACTAGTGAGTCACCGAGACCTTTCCTCTACAAAGCCCGCTCTCTCACCTTAGGCTCCCTCTTAGTCAATTGGTGGATGGGGTCCTATCACTTTAGCTAGTCTTTGCTCAGCGACAGCCGGCCCGTAGACCGGCACTGAGATCGACCTATGGAACGTCGCTATCCGACTTGCCCAGAGAACCCGGGTGCCGGAGCAACGTACTTGTTACAGGCCCGAAGACCCACGCCCCATGCACAACGTCCGTTAACCGTGGCCACCGGACTCGGGGCCTGTCGACCGCGAGCCAATCTAGGAGGTAGTGAATCGTCCCCATCCGGCCCCCTCGCATTCGTGTACAACGAACTCTGCCGGGCTCCAAGTCTCCTCCCCCACTCAAGGGGTCGGTTTCGAACCACCCGGAGGGGCGGCTACTAATTATAACCGTAAAGAAGACATTTGCGCAGTTGGTTTGAGGGCGTTTCAAAAGTTTCACTAACTTCCTCTAAGTTTGAAAGCACGTTGTGATTATTTTGTTTTGTTTGAAATTACGAATTTGCTGAACAGGATTGTCAAGGTCAGATTTAACCAATGTTTGTTTGAAAATAACCGATATTAAACCCGCTTAACCGCTTTTTTCAAAGGTTGTGATTCTGGATGATCCTTGATGTTGTTTATAAATTTCATCTTGGCTTTTAACATATTATTCAGCATTATTCAGCAATAAGCATATTTTTTAAATCAAAGTGCCACTTTGATTTAAAAGTGCCAAATCAAAGTGCCAAAGTGAAACTTTGCCTACATGTGTTTTCAGATGACAATTTCTATTAAATTATAAATTGACACACATAGAAATTATGCACTTTTTACAGGGCCACACAAAATATCGCGGAAAGATTGTTGTTTAAAAGCAGAAATTTTAATTAAATTTGACAAAACAACGATAGGTTAATGAGATACACAATAGCATTTTTATGAAAACAGAGGGCGTAGCAGTTGTATTTCTTTTACAGGGACACATGAAAAATTCGGACACATTACCGTCTATATGCAGAAATTTTATTTCAAATTGAATAAAATTTATATAGGTTATTTATTCACACAGCAGCATTTTTCAACCGAAAATAATTTAGGTAGCATGTATATGTTTTACAGGGTCACACAAAACATTAAAGTTTTTTTAAATATGATTTTATTTTTAAACTTTTATTTTTCCGGATGACTACACAAATTTCTAGAGTAATTCTGAGTAGGCAGAAATAAAATAAGAAATGAATGTTAACTCACACATCTCAATTAAATTGTTTTTTACTTAATAGTAAAATAAGTATGTTTAATGCATTCTTTTTAATTCATTATATTTTTATTTTTAAACATTATTGTTAATTAAACAAAATATTTCTCACTATTTGAGCATTTTATTAGTGATACAATCGAAAAATCAGCAAAAACTAATTAAACTTCAACAAAATAATTTTGTCCACCTAGATCGTCAAAACGTCCCACTGTTCGGCGCTGGCGCTAATGTAAATATAGTGGAGAAGCAACATCGACACAAATCAAATTATAAATTTATTTGATATGAAGACGGTGCAAAGACCTTTTTCAATATATATATTATTCAACTTTTTAAAATTAACAGAAAAACTTAACAATACATATAACTTTAATCACTACTTGCTGCAGAGAAATCGAATTCACAGCATTTCTGCCATATCAAAGCTGACAAAGAAATGTCAACATAATTCAAGATGTAAATATTAATAACCCTGCACTGAACGCAGATGAAATCATAATTTTAGTTATTTTAATCAAAACAGGATAGTATTTGTGTGCGAATTTGTAAAATATTTAATTAACTGTTTATAAGTGTTTTCTTTTTCTTTTATTTGTTTTTTGTGGAATCATAAAGTATAGTAAAAAAAAAAAATTATTTTCGGCCGCGCCAGTTTGTGGATTTCTCCGTCTTAATACGTAACGGCTTTAATAGTTTTATGATCCTAGGTTTATAACAGGATGGTGTGGTTCCAAAATATAAATTTGAGAGTTCCTACCAAGGAATAGATAAGGGATTTAGGATCAGGGGATTTGCATCAACAGGAAGTGGTACTAGGGGGGTGGATCCAATGTGGAAACAGAGAGATTTTCCAAGCAATATTTTGAAAGAAGTTATAAAATAGGGGTGTGACAAAAAAAGTCATGTAATAGATTCAGATGGAAATAATACATTATTTTCTTCTTTTGCATGATTGTAATTTCACTCAATAAGAATGACAGCGAATTTTAGACTTGTCATAATAATGTTAAAAGGCGAGTCAGTGGAAGCTGCATCGTTTTACTACCAGTATTATTATATACTAAATTTTGCCTTATTTAATCTTTCAAAGTTATAAGATTAAATAACGCTAAATTTAGTATGTAATGATACTAGTAGTAAAGTGATGCAACATCCACTGACGCTACGCCACTGCTGAGATTATTATATAGTGTTGTAAACCAGATCATGAAGCGATGAAAATCCATGAGCAACCAGATTTTGTCATATTTATTATTTTACCAAATGTATACCATAAATAAATAGATTTATCCTGGATTTAAAAATAGCGCAGTGGCGCAGAGCATTCGTGAACTTAAAATTGTCTCACTGGAAATACCCCGGACGTGTGATCTGACGAGTGTTCCGACTTTATGGAACGATAAGTCACGGTGCTGTGTTTTATTTAGATCATAATGTTCAAGTATTATTTTTATATGTATATGCTAATTATTTAAAATACGTAAATCGTATCTATAAGGTTTAGTACCATTATTGCTATCACACGCTTCTAGGTCTCAATAAGAGACATTCGTTTAGTCAAGATAAAATAATAAAAAAATAACAATGCAAATTGAAAGAGAAAAATATTTCTCTGATTATACTGACACATTGTTATTACACGAATTTTTGATTAATTAATTAACATTAATGCGTACTAAATGTATATCTTCCATTTTTCTTTGCATTGTTTCTGTAAATAGTTATATGTAAACAAAACGTTGTTAAAGTTAATTTCAAATTTTTATATATATATTACAATTTTTAGACAATAAATTACGCCCGAGAAATAGTAAATCTGAATTTTTAATTCGCGAATTTTAATTATGTGAATTAAAATTCACAAATTAAAAATTCAGATTCAAATTTTGAATTATTCTTTTCCATCATGTTAATTATTTTATTTATAGGTTATTTTATTAATAGAATGAACTTATGTTAACAAGTTAATTTAATGCGATATATTTTTTCCAGCTAGTTAAGGTTGTTGTCTTCGAAAAAAAAAGGGATGCACCGCGATTGATTTGTTAACCCATTTTAAACTCTATGTAGGATAGTTGTAAAGCCTTAAAAAGAGGATCTTTACGATCATAGTCTAATAAAAGGCCAGGAAATGAAATATATTTACTTAGGATGTTAAGGACCTAAGTAAATATATAGCCTAAGTAATAGTCCCAGTTTTTCAATAATTGTCGTTTTTTTCTGCAACATTTTTATCAAATTACTAAAACATAAATCTAAAACTACATAATAAGAATAAAATTTTAAGCCCAGAAATCTTTTTCCGAAATTTTTTTCTGGCTACAATCTTGCGTTCTCTTGTTAGTTTTAGTAGTGGATGCGTCCGGAACCTTTTTTTTCTTTCTTAACATGGATTGTTCCAATGGAACAAATATTTCTCCTGCTATAAAACAGCAGCAAGTTGAACAGATCAATAACTTGAACATCTATACATATTATTTACTAATTTAATTTAATTTCATTCAATAGACATATGTTTCATTTACTTTCGTTTCATAATTCATAATCTACATTTGAAAGTTGTTTTGGTAGGTGTTAAATCTTTAAAACTCAAATCATAGAACTTTTTAGTTGAGTTTTCTTTTCCAACACGATTAAGATTTTTATACACAATAAAGAAGATTTAGAACTTTCAAGTCCAGATTACATCTCACCAATACTTACATTCATCTTAAGAATTATATCAGAATCGGATCTTGTGGATACAGATTATTTTGGAAAACGCTCAATACATTTGCAAACACGTTTATTACGTTTTTTTTTTTTATATAATAATGCGTCGAGATGGGAAGCTGCTTCTAACATAACTCGTATTCTTGATATTTGACTCTCCATCTTTGCCTTCCGCACTGTTAAAAATATCGTGAAAAAATTACCTCTGTGTTTTTAAAGACTATCTATTTTCTAACAAATGAGAACGCTGCATTAACGCCTATGGAGTGTTCTCATTGGTCTGAAAATAGATAGCCTTTCAAAACAGAGGTAATTTTTCACGATATTTTTAACAGTGCTCTATCAAATCGGATTAATTCAGATGCAAACTTCATCCATGCACGCGATGGTCTGTCAAGACCGCATAAATTGTACGGAGCGAGAATCCTCGCTCGGGGTACATAAAAAATGGCCAAATAACCATACTTAAACAATGCATCCTTTTTCAGAAAAATGCAAAAGAGAAATTTTGGCGCCACATCCTGGTGCACCGAAAATAAAATTTATTGGTTACATGAACTTCGTTATTTGAATTATGATATTATGTTTACGTGCGTAAATGATCGAAATAACTTCTGGAAATTTTGAAACATTAGCGTGCGTCATTGAGTGGTTAACAAAATTTAATTCAACAGAAAAGCGTCAACTGCCTTTCGTGGTGAACAAACAGTGATAGATTTTACTCTCTCGCCTATTCCACGATGTGCTAAGCATTCTTCGATATGCGTAGCGATCATTTTGAGCATCTGCTCCTGCGAACATTGTGTGTTATCTAATTTGCATTAATTCACATCAATATTTCCAGCAAAATATAGATATCAGTGGTTCAAATATTTATGTATAGTTGTGGATAATTTACTTCTGCTCGGTTCGCAGAAGTAGTTTGTGATAACGATAAATTTAGCATACATATGCTATAATTGAAGAGCTTGAGTATAAACAAGGTCCTTTTGCCCTCGAGAGGTGATTCTCATTCACCACTAGGCTCCCGTGTAAATAGAGGCTCCAAATGCTCTGGACACCAGTTTTTTTTTTTTAGTAATTTTCTTCGCCTTACCTAATGGCAGACTTATCGGCGATTAAAGATAGCTAAATAAACAGTAAGAAATTAGTGGTGTCCAGAGCATTCACAGCCTTGCTTTCCGCGCGACACCTGGAAGCACTCTCGAGTAGTGCAAAGGGGTAAGAAAATAACTAGTAAGCTAAGAGTTCAAATCAAAATTATTTAGAGATATTTCGATTGAGCATGAATTGACTAAAAATTCACTGAAAATGTAAGAAATATAGAACAAAGATTTAAAAAATATTCTAATCAGAGAACCATATTTCAACATTAGAAAATAGTTACGAACTACGATAAAATAAGTAGTAGTTTTCTGGCTTCAATTCCATTCTTCATTGCTCACAAGTGAATCACAAAATGAGAGGAAATGACATCATTTTTAAATCAATGGATGTTTTTAAGGATGTATTTTATTTGATTTCATTTTGTTTGCCAATTCAAATATCACATATCTCTTCGAATCTTCTGGAAATGTATCAAGGCTGTCAAATGCTCCATAGACAATGTTGAAATGCTCCGATTTAGAAAATATGCACTTAAATTATATCCCTTTTAAATCTTATGTTCACATATTACATTACACTATGATTTCATTAATATTTCGTATATTTTAAGGCAAAATTACGCATCTATTTCAGACGGAAAATATTAACTATCAAATATGATACACGAAAATTTTTATTAGAGCAATCTTCAGCATTTATTTCCAGAAATATATAATGTGATAAATCATAAATATTAATATGTTAAATCACTCCTAATTTAAATCAAATCTAATTCAAATTTACTGTTTGTTTTAATGATCATTTATTTATGCATGAATATGTTAGCAATCTTTTCTATAAGTATGATGTCAGGTGAATGACAAATAAATATCTACTAGAATTAATGAAAGCCTGGAAAACAGAAATGAACAATATATGTTCGAAAATGAAAAATGACCGTAACTGCGTCAAAATCGATTTTGTAGCACATTATCTTCTCTCGTTACGAACGGAAAGATCTTTTCTTTTGATTAATATTCCGATAAAATGATAGAGAAAAATGCAGAGACGAGAAAGAGAAGTATTATCCTGGATGATTTTCGAAATATATTTATATGATTATCTACATATCTGTTTCCAATTAGTTTACTTCTACGAAAAGGGAAAAGTTACGTGTGCTTTCAGAACTTTTAAAGACCTGATAGAGTAGTGTTGTGTAATAGTATTTAATTTTTATTACTTTGTACATATTTTTATAATTTTAATTTGTTTCGTATTAGAAAAGTTAGCGATTAAGTTTGCTTATTCAAGATCGCTACAAAAGTAACTTATTTTTCTCCACGTATAATGATGTAATAAAAAAATTAGGAGCAATCACCTCAAAAATTATAGCATACATGTAATTTTTGATACCATCTATGGAGTCGTTTGATTCTCCATGCAGCGGTGGTTCATGGGTTCGATGATATGGTGATATAAAAAAAACTCCAACATTATAGGTGAACGAAAGTGCAATCAATGTTTATTCATTTTCAAATGAAAACAGACAGTTCGTAAAAGGAGCATCAGATAATAAGATATGTAGAAATATAATTATCCATGGCAAAAGTGCTCCGTAACGTCAACAGAAGGAAAAAAATAACGGCGGCTCTTTCTCGGACCATCCAGCACAGAGGTCGGGAGCCAACTATATTCTTTGCGTACCGAATCACATGACTTGGCGTATTACATTATCGCCAATTTACAAAGTTTTTGACGCCGGAATTACCGAGACAAAGCATTGGAGGCAGGTTTAGCAGACAAATAATGTGGCAGCCCCCCTTTCAGCACACCCACAGGATGTAAAACAACCCTAAATATTTCATGAATAAGAGCGGCACGAGGTCTGGTTTTGTTTACATTAACAACAAATTGCGCTTAAATGTGATTGCGAAATCTTTAACGAATGTATGTAACATGTAGAAGGCATATGTCCTGAGATAAATGAAATATAATTTGAAACCGCAATTCCAATAAAATCCTTTTTTATTTCTATTTCTTTTACCCGTCAAATTTTAACTGCAATTAAGAGTGGTTTATTTATAACGCAGATAAAATACGATAAAGAAAATGAAACGTTAAAAAGTTCATATGCACTTAGGTTGTATGTGTCCTTGATTACTTTAAATAAACACCGTTAAGAAAAAGAAATAAATATGCGAGAATGGGAATTTTGAATAAGTGGAAAAAATATGAAAACATAAATTTTTGTATGTGTATATTACGGAATATTACGTTCGTTGTGAAAAGGAAGGAGAAAGAATATATATATATATATATATATATATATATGAAGGTAGAACTACGTATTGTTTTAAGAAAAAGAACTAATATTATGGCATTACTTGTTCAATGTAGATTTTGAGTAACAGGGGGGGGGGGGATATCTTACAGAGAAAGCTGCCACACCATCATAGAGCATTAAAACAAATTTAACGTGGCTTTTTCATTATCTTTTCCCATATATCGAAATTTGATTTTAAGGCTGTTCTTAACTGCTCCGCTGAACAAGCGCAAAACGTTCTGACACATTTACAAATTCATTTTTTAACGGAAAGATATAAAATTGGAAAGCCTGGCCATGGAAGCGAGTTGGAATTGAACTGTTTTTTCCATTTTCGGATCAATCAATTACCCACTGAGTTATAAGCAATATCGATCACGTGACAAACCAGTTTTTCGCCCGCTCTTGAGTGATTTTTCTACTTCCGCGCGGAAATTCGGCTCAAAAGGTCCACTTTTACATTATTTTCTGAAAGATCTATTGCGTTTGCAAAAAAACGGAAAAAATAGCTCGATTACATAGTTTCTGAACAACAACACCTGCTAGTTTCATGCACATCTGAAAAAAATAAATTCAAACTTATGTCAGAAAGTTGCCCCTTTGAATTTGAGAACACCCTTAAAGGAACCAGAACCTCAGCAAATCAATTTAGCGCCTCTTTCAAAATTTTGTGTTCGTTTTTCTACTGACTGCGAGTGCATTGCTAATTATAGTTGACGGCGCCGAAGATGCAGCTTAGAGCCTGGTGCCAAGGCGCTGATTTTACTACCCTTGCCACAGCTCTGATGGAAACACTCTTTACTGTAGTAACTATTTTAGCAAAATAACGATTCTCGTCCATAATGTTTATGAGTATTTCTGTCATTGATGGAACATAAAACAGAATATAGGAACTATGAAAAATGGTCATAAACATTTTTAACAAACACATCAGTAGTCCATTCAACTACGGAGGGAACGGAAGTTAGTGTATTCTGAAATATATTGAAGAATGTAACAAATGAATTAAATAATAGAACCTCAATCCTAAAAGACCAAACTTACATTATTTGTAAGTCCCAATCTTTGCACTAATATTTTGCCACTATCCGTAAGATTTTTCAAACTTTTCTGAGTCTACTAACTTTGGAAATTATTACATCTTTAACAACTTCCAATAAATGATCTGCTAGCACGTGAAAGATCCACATTACTGTTTATAAGTGGGTGAAGGACAATTTCTTCACGTGGAAGAGACTATGGAATCCGAGTCATACAGTAATGACTCGGACGTAGATGAGAAAAATACTGCGTTCGAAGAATGTGTGCCTAATTGAATTTACGTTTTTTAATAAACTGTGCTTTAATTATTTTTTATTTTATCAAGTATTTGGACATTTTCTACTTCGTTTTATTGACTTATCTCTGTATACAACCATACGGATTTTAACGGTTAATACTTTCATTGTATCATTGGCTTTTTTATATTTAGCATCATATGGCTTTCTTTTCATTACTTCATTACTTTACTACTTTTACAGATTTTACGTGTATTTTTAACGAGGATAATTTGACTCTTTTAATATGTGGTTTTAACTCATGTCATATCACTACTGTTTTTCCCTGTCTGTTGTTTTTCTTAACATATTGTTATGACCATTTTTTAACTTTTTAAAATATATTTCTGTGTTTCGTTTTTCAACCATGTCTTGGCGCAGCATGTCCCTAAAGGGACTTTGTGCCATTAAAATTCAATCAACCAACCAACCAACCAACGACGATATCTTCGGTTGGTATATCTAGCTAAATCAATTAAGTTTATTCGAAAATCAAATTCTTAGGATGATTCATAAGTAGAAGTCTGTGAATGTATGAATATGGAACAAATTGGTCATGAAAAACGAAAGTGTTGTCTAAAGATTCAATATTCTATAAATGTTATCATCGAACCAAGAGCTTCATTTAGCTTAAATTAGTCATTTTTAAGCATTCACGGTATTGAAGTTCACAAATAATGAAATCGAGGCATATTTCGTATCTTTGTTCGAAAAAGAGACAAGTCATCGGATTTCTTCTTTAAAAAATAATAAAGGACAGATAATGGAATCAGGATATGCATCTACAAGACAGTTACTTTTGATGATTTTAAGGAACATCAGGAAACAAGCAAAAGTTTGCAGTATATCGAATTGTACAATATTCTATACAAAGTATTCGATACAGGAACAAGGCTTCTTTTTAATGATGCAGTACATGAATATAACTTTCGTATTTTCGGTTAAAAAATTCGTATTTATAAATTCAACAGTTTTTTAGGAAGTATTTTACTGCGTTTATTTTATTTATTTATTAGCCTCCGGTACGGTATGCTATTTCTTTCTCCCAGCTTATTTTGTGTCCAAAAAATAACGTTACCTTACAGAAGCTAGCCGTAAAACAAAGCATTACGATTAAATACTCTTTAGCAATTTTTTTTTACTTCTAAGAATCGCACATTTTCATTTTTATACCGTCGTATTGGAAAAAAAAAATTCTTTTAAATGCATTTTGTTTGAAAACTGTGTCTCCATTTATTTTTGAAATATTAATTTTTTTGTAGCTTTTGGAGCCATTTGCTTAATATTGGCAACGGAAGTACTTCATTTCTGTAGAAAGAAAAGGAAAAATAGTTTTAAAATAGTAATTATTTTTGTTGCCATTTTCTCGTAACAACCGAAAGAAAATGTAATTAAAATACGTGCTATTTTGAAAAAAATATAAACGAATGATTTCTGTTAAAACAATGGAGGTATTATATACTATATTTAATTGTAAAGTATCTATGAATCATTAGATAGCCTTTTTTTTCCGATTTTCTTGAATGACGGAATCTTTTTTCTGCATCTGTGCATTATTTCGCGATAGTGATGTGCTATGCATGTTTTACTGTTTTACTGTGGAATTCTTAAGCGGGTGCGAATTTTACATAAAATAAAACGTGTGCTTTAAGTCTTAAAACTGAAATATGTTTTGTACTGCAGTAGAGTCCCGCTTAACCGAGTTATTTTCTTCTGATGGACTGGTGGCTTCTATTATTATGAAACAGCCATTATAAATGAAGTGTTAGGGGAAGATGAAAGAGCAGCCGTAAAAAAAAATATGGCCTCCCCCCCCCCCCCATTCTGACCAGAAAATCAGAGTTCTAACTTTTTACGGCACCTCTTTCATCTTCACCTAACACTTCTTTTATAATGGCTGTTTCATAATAATAGAAGCCATCAGTCCATCAGAAGAAAATGAAGTAATGTAAATGCCGGGGGCGACACTAAATTCTGAAAAAGCAGAATTCCTGTTCTCTAATTTATTCTTATTTATTTGCGAGTCATATTTTATTTTGCAAGTCTAATTTTGTGTGCATACATATGTTTTATATGATCACATACTGCGTAAATTAATTAAACAAAGAGTTCTGTTATACGCACATAAAATTTAAAAAATAAAAGTTCTAAAATTTATTTGTAAATTAGCGTTTATTTTAGAAAAACATTTAAAAATTACACGTAACTGGATTATTAAAATTACGCTTGCTAAATAAAACTATAATCTAGGTGCATTTTTTTTTTCATTTTTAGGTTTATTTGTCTTGTGTAGTGAACCAATGTCTGCTATTTCTCTGTGGAAATGAAGAAATTTTCCATTTTAAAAGAAAATACATATTTTTTCTCACGAACATTTTTACGAGAATTTTATTTAACGCGAAATGAAAACGAAAAATCATTTTTCCTTTACGTGATTTGTTTTGATTTAACACAATCAATCCAAATCCTTGAAGGCAAAAGCCGCATTGTCCTTCTATAGGTAACCTGGAACCTTCGATAAGATTTTTTTTTAATGTTTAATTTAGACGAAATTCAAATGCGTTAGTTACATTCTAGTAATTCAGTTACCATCTACACATCTAATACAATGAAATAAATACATATTTATGTAGATGAATTTAAAATATTCGTAGTAAAAGCTATCCTATGGGAATAAAAAACGTAGTAGTAAGAAAAAAAGTTCTAATACAATTTTTTCACCGTTATTTTGAATATTTTTTCTCGTGAGTTATTGACACTTTTTTTTCTGTGATGAACGTTTTCTTACATAATCACTAGTAGCAAGCCAATATTGATTATATCTGCCGGTTTTGTACCACTATTTCAATTGCTAACATGGAATATTGAATAAAAGTGGTCTGTTGACATTTTAAAAACATTGTTAAAAAATAGTTACTCAAAGTAAATCCAATAAAACGGATATTGGAGTAATATTGGCATACACTAATATTGTTTTTATAAGCTTTACATTAACTAAATAATGCTTACTAATTTACAAGTTGGGAACAACCCATTGGTAGGGCAACATTTCATGCGAATAAATGCAATATTAGCAGAATATTGGACGAAGATATAGCCAATATTCACTTTCTGTTATAGATATATGAAGAGCTGAGTGGATGAACATGTTATGCTACATTTTCTAAATATTTTTTTTTTTTTTTTTTTTTTTTGTCTTTTGGATGGAAGCGTTATGAGGTATCCTATCACATGGTGAAGCTAAAATACTAAGATTCTATTTAGTCTTGAAGATTTAAGACATTATTCATTAATATTTAATATTTTAATATTTAATAATGTCAATAATATCAATAATTTTTAATATTTGAAAATTAAATATGAATAAGTTTTTCTGAGAGAGTTTAGTACTATACCTGTTAATATTTTAAACGCATGGTATCAAACAGAATATAAATCATTAAAATTTACAGCAAAAACTTTCACCTCAAATTTCTCGAAACGTAATTTTTGTTACTTAACATGTTCTTCCACTTCGCTCTTCATATGATTATTGCACATGCGATTTTTATAATATAAATGTACAGCACACAGAGAAGGTAATATTATAACAACTATTTTATATAGTTCACTATATTATTTTAACAGATTTTTTTAGATTTATATTTCTCCATAGATACAAAATATATTTTATACGAATTCTTGCAGAACGTATCTACTCTGTAAAAAAAAAAAAAAATCGGAGTACTAAAAAATAAATAAATTTCAAAATGCCAAATTTATTTTTAAATCCTATATTATGGACTGGATGTTTATTTATAGGAAAAAATGCATGATGTTACCTATAATAATTCCTAAATCACAGCTAATCCAATTTCGGATAAAACCTCAAGCCTAAGTGAAAGTGACGTTAGACATACTTACTCTGTGTAACGTTATATAAAAGGAAGTGTATGAGAAACATATTTCATATTCATACTTTAAGTGCTATTCAATAAAAGGAAAGTAACATTGCATTTATGCATTTCGTGCTATGTTTTTCTAAAAAAATCGGATACTTTATATAAAAGGAGATTTTTAACCCTTCATGTGCAAGCCCAAGTGCTATTTAGGTATATTTTGGTGTTTTTCCATTAAAAAGAGAACAAAATTTCGAATAGAAGTCTAAATAGAAAAGTTCTCTTATTTTGATTTTTACCGATTCTTAAAGAATTTTCTAAATGTTAACTATCATTATCAAAAAACTAGTCTTTTAGCATTAAAAAAAAAGACTGAAACAGGCTTTAAATCTGTTCTTAAATTCAAATTAGCAAATTTTTAATACTTTCGCGAAGACCGTTTTCATTCGTAAATGTGTAAAATTTGTTTCAGTTGTTATTCAGCTATCAAGCAGAGTTGGGCAAATTTACAATTCCAATTATCTGCAATGTAATTACATTTTAATTTTATGTAATTACTTATTGTTAAATTTACATGCCGTAAAAAATCTTGCAGCACTGTTACCGGAACTGCCCCCAATCCCCTTATTTGACAAAATTTCTGTAACTATAACCAATTACATGCAATTAACCTGTAATTATGCTGAGGATAATTGAGATTACAAATTTGCCCAACTCTGCTATCAAGAAATCGAATAGCGGTTTCATTTTTTGACAAAGCAATAGGATCCTTCCAAAAGACATCATGAAATTGGTGTTTCGAGCTAATTTTGGGGTATGGCAGTCAATGAATGATAATCATCAACGAGAAATTTATTATATATCAAGATATATTCCATTTACGAGAAAATGAAAACTACATTTTTGCTTAGGCACTTAAATAGTAAGCCAAAACCGGATACAAATGTCCAGTAGGAAGATATCTGCTTTAGGTATTCATGGGTTTCGCGACCTCGGACTCCCGAGCAGTATTTCTAGCTTCCCCATTTCTTCTCCTTTAGGTTGTCTTCTTTTCCTCTATATTTCATTCTTTTTCATCTTTTCTCTTCATTTTATGATCATACTATTTTTGTTCCAGTTATTTCATGTTCGTTGAGTAGTCTGTTTTTTCTTTTTACTAATACACTTTGTTCAAATATTTTATGGTTATATTACTCGGTTTTTTCTTCAGTTGCTTAAATATATAGATGATATACACATAAAAATATATATTATATGGAAAATGAAAAAAATATAATATTAAAATGAAAAAAGAAGCAAACATTTTATCTCAGAACTTCCAATGGCCTTATTGCTGTCTAAACCGATTTTTTCTGCGGTTATTACCTCCATACTACGGACTACTTACCTGTCTTCAACTCTAGCCTGAATGAACATTGATTAGCCACAGTGTAAATATTCCAGTGTCTAAACGGCAGCAGAAAAGGAGAGATAGCTGCCCATAATGTATCGGTATTTGATAATTTTGAGCCCCTTGGCTGCGTTTAACTGGGTGGCAAGGATTCCTCTAGAGTGGCAAAGATTTCTCTCTTCTGGAGATCGTGTATATCGTATGCGTTACAGGGATCTTCCCTTCATCTAGTGTGCAAAGACACGGGATACGAAACGTAAAGTGCGGGCCCATGGCGATTGAGAGGAGACCTTCATCAAACTAGAAGCAATTCGAGGATTTCTAAAGACGGCCACTAAACGGATTATGTCTTCGGGCACAAATTTCCTTTCAGATTATCATAATTCAGTCAACAAACATTCTGAGCCTTTTCAGTCTCAGAATAACACCAGCGAAAATTTGATAAATACAACAGGCTCAAGCTGTAAAACTAATGTCAACCAGACCCAATTGAAGTATTCGATTGATTAAGAGGAAGAATTTGTTTTCCAAATTTAGAGGGGGAAATGCAGTCTGCGGTATATCTTAAGCAGGAGAGAGATTTTTTGTAATTAAACACTAAGAGGGGTGTTTTGACCAGACATATCCCTTCTTTATTGATAAATCTATTCAAGCTTTGCTTGGCGAAGCAAAAACAACAATAAAAACTACGATCTGGTATCTTCTTCTTGAAGGGATAAATGACAAACATGCAGCTAACTTAAAAAGTGTTCACTTTCTGAAACATTCCAGTATCTGTACGTGCACACAGAACTCTGTATACGTTTCGAGTAGTGCTTTAGAAATCAATACCTTTTATATGCTACTGAAGAAGAGGCATTAGATAATCCAAAGAAACAGTATTCCTTTAAAACTAGAAGAATAAATATTTACCGTCGGGACGAACAAATAACAAATCCAAAGCAAATCCAAACACCTATTAAGCACATAATACCCACATTCAACTTATCCAATTCAATAACAGCTGGCTTTTTTATGTCCTGTAAGACCTTGCGTTTCAAACCCACTGCGCTGTTTCCAATGTTAACTCTTCAGACATTCTAAAACATCCTCTCCGGGAAATATCACCTGCGGTCAATGCAGTGCAAAGGGCCATGAAAATGTAAAATGCAAAGCTCCTGCACGATGTATAAATTGTAAAAAGAGTATTCATCTTACTCAAAATCCTGTGAACATCGGAAAAAAAGAAAACGAAATACAGGTAATACGCCCTAAACAGAACATATCATATTTCAAAGCCTGGAAAATAGTTGAATCCTGGACACAGACAGATGGAGTATCATATGCTTCTAGCCCGACAAAAAGAGCCAAGAAAGCAAATCAAACTATACCAACTCAAATAGAATACCCTCCCGAAAGTAACTGTCAACCATAACAACAAAAAAAGAATACAAAATGTCCACAAATTCCGGTCTCACTTCTAAACCATCACAAACTATTTCTCCAAAATCACTACAGTCGATTTCTCCTAAATCAACAGAATCTGTCTCTTCAAAGCCACCGCAAACTATTTTCTCGAAACTTCCGCTCCGTAATTTTTTTTTCAAAATACCTCCAAAACACAGTCTGTGAGCCATAGATCTGATGTTGAAAAACATAATCTTCAAACCTTAAAACCTAGTGTGCTATCAGAGAATTCCCCCAAATGAAAAAGAATAAGCATCCAAAATTATGCCAAATCCGAAACCAACTGAGAAAACAGTTGGGAAAAACAATCTGCCCTGCCTGCTGAAAATAAAGCCACCATGTTTAATAATCCTGCTTCTGATTTATATAAGAACGAAGACGATAATAGGTCTACTAGTTCTGAACAAAATGACCTAGAAACATATATCGAAAAAATCTATCTTGCCTTAGGTATCATAATAGAAATGGTGAAATCAGTGATATTTTCGACGAGCATCGACCGTTATATTTAGTTTTACAGAAAACTCACCTAAAACCCAGTGACAAAACTAAATTACACACCTATGTAATTTTTAGAAACGACTTTAGAGATAATGGATGGACTAGCGGCCCGTTTTGTTTCCTCGCAGTTTGCCTCATAATCATATCCTTATTAATACAAAACTACAAGCTGTTGCAGTCTGTGTATATATCAAACGTCTCATCGCAATCTGTATCAAATATTTACCACCGAATCAGATTTTTAAGTCATCACATCTGGATAATCTGTTTCTCCAACTCCATAATCCGGGTATTATTATTGGATATTTCAAGTCACACTGAAAATATAAGGCACCATAATTCTAATCAGCACGATCAAAGGATATAAACATTCGTATCTGATAGTGGTTTATGCTTGCTCAATAAAGATGATCATACTTATTTTCATGAGCCAACACGAACTTCCCATGCAATATATTTTAAACATGCTCCCCGTACCTTTATCCCTTTAGGAACTTCTGGCTCTCAAATGATTTCCACAACTGTGACACTTTCCGACTTTTTATTCCACAGACCACCCCTGATAGGGATTCTAATAAATATCCAAAACGCTATACAGGGTGGTTCAGCACTATATGTCAAAAATGTAAAGGCAAGTAGGGGGGACCTAAATAAGCAGGTTTCGTATAGGAATGTGAGTGCAGAAATGCAGTGTTGAGGCAATAAAGGGCGCTGCTGAATGCGGCGGATGACTGCTCTTCGTTGACTTGAATCATTTCCCGCACGGATTTCGAGCAACATCGATTATTACACCAATTCGGAGCTTGCCGACATGCATTTCATGTATGGGATTGCGCAAGAAAATGCATTAGCTGCTCAAAGGATTTAGATTGAAAGATTCCCGGGTAGGATTCTGCCGGATACCCGAACATTTGAGCTTTTTCATTAGGAGTAGTGCGCGAGTGGATCGTTTTATGCTTCCAGGCATGGTAAGAGAACTGTAAGATATCGCAGAATTCCTGCAGTGGAAGAAGCAGCATTACGCACAGTAGAGGATAGTCCTTCGACAAGCTCAAAAGCTGTTGGACGTGCGTTGAGTGTGAATAATTTCTTTGCTTAACCCCATACATGAAATGAATGTCGGCAAGCTATAACGATGCATGTTGCTCGATATCCGTGAGGGAATGACGATTCAAGCTAGCGAAGCGCTTTCATCCGCCGTACTTAATAGCACCCTCTACTGCCTCAATGCTGCATTCCTGCACCCACATTCCTATACGGAATCTGCTTATTTAGGTTGTCACTACCTGCCTTTACATTTTTAACATATACTTCTGATCCAACCTGTATATATGACAGAGCCTATTGGCCAACTTTTTCAGCACATGCAAGAATTACTAATAATATGATAAAAGGAATGTTTACAAAGCACTTGATATGTTACTCACTATATTATCAATGCTGTTTGTGCTAGTATTCCAAAAACATCCTGTACACATAAGCATAGGAAGCCCTGTTAAATGATGGCTATTAAATAACAAAGAAAATCTGCAGAAGGTTTAAGGCATTTTCCGGAGGTTTCCAAACATTGATAACTATATCGCATATTAAAAAAAAAGCCGAAGTTTAACCCATATTGGACCGCTGTCCTATAAATAGGACAGCTAATAAAACATTTTTTAAAATAAAATTGGTAAGGATTTTCTGAATGCATTTTGCTATGACGTCTTTAAAAGACATAAAAGTATAACATACAAACAAAAAAAAACAAGTGACCAATTAAAAGTTAATTGAAAAAAATCTATTTAAAAAATCCCTTAAAAATATTGATCTTATAATCTAGAATTTTACCGTTATTATTATCTTTTTATAGGCGAAATCATGGAGTATTTTTGTACAACATAAACAGTATTTTTAAAGTAAAATAAAATATTTGCTCATAAAATTAGTTTACGTATTCATTTTATATGTCCTTACTATGTGTCCTACTAATATGTCCTGTTTATAGGACAGCTACTTACTTAAAAAATTAAAAACTTTTTTTCAAAATTTTGCTAGTATCTACTTCATTACACCATATTAATAATATAATCGAAGTTTTAAAAAAAATTTTAAATATTTAATCCGTGTAGTCCAATATGGATTAAGCGTAAAAGCCAACCTCAATCCTGAATTAAATATGTCTCTAACAGTTACTCCAATACTCCAGGAAAAGATATCTGGAAAATATGAAAAATGTTAGTGGCTGTACCCTGAAAATCATATTTCAACTGCGCCAATTAAACTCCATCCATCCGTCCATCCATCTGAAAAAAAGTGCGATGGTCAGTGGATGCAATTTTCATCATGTCTTCTGCGATTTACTCATGTGCGATTTACAGCTGCCCATAAACAATTCAAGAACAAACAATTAAACTTTTGTATCTTCAATGTTAGTAACGTTATTTTATTGCAATTCCCAAACCTTTCGTTCACACTACATTTCTCTGTAACGAAATCAATAATGTAGTATCGACGGTAAAGGCACAAACATAATTCATACTTTCGCTATTGATTTAGATTATACAGCTCATATTCAAAATATCAGAATATAGTCTAGGCAAATTAAAGTAAATACAACTTCAACCCGGGCAAAATTGTAATAGATGCTCTGTTAACTGATTTTTAATCAGTAACTATTACTGCGAAATATAACCAAAATCAGACAAAATCCGAGCACGGGAACACCCTTAAAACGGATTTCAAAATGGCGGACTGAGTCATATGTTGTATTACGTTGTGTTGTTATTAATTTCTAATTTTTTGGGGTCATTTATGGTATTATAATAGTTAATTTAAGTTTTATATTGTTTTAGACTGAATTTCCTGTAAAAATGGACGGTACTGAATTTTGTGTGATTTGTGAAAAAGAAATAGACAAGAGATAAGACGTAGTTAAAATTTCGCAAAAGGGAGTAGACGTTATAAAAGAAGCCTGCCGAAATCGTAAAAGCGATATAGTTGCAACTGCTAGAATAAGTGTCCATTTTTTGTGTCTGAAGGCATTTACTGATAAAATAGAATTGGAATTACAAAGAGGAAAGCTAGCTATGGAAAAATACCAAGGAAAAGTATTCGCGTCATTGAAGGTCCAGTTACCAGTGCTATTCACTGTTCATTTTGTTAAAAATTTTAGACTTTTCTTCTAAACATAAACGTAAATCAGAATATGTGAAGTTAAGAACGGCACAATATTCTGAGGCCATAAAGAAATGCTGTGAATGCCGATGTGACGAATGGTCATTTAAGATAAAAGGTCGGTTGGCTTATTACTCAGGTGATCTTGTTTCTGTAGATTATGCCTATCATAAACCATGTAGTGCAAACTTTCATAGTGGAAGAAATATTCCTCGATAATATTGCTCTTCCAACAGATCGTCAGGAAAAGGGCGAAGAAGTAATGAAGAGCAATACCAAGCATTCCTTCGTACATGTAAATACCTTGAAGACAATGATGAAGAGCAAATGGTTATTGGAGATCTCATTTCTAAAATGAAGGAATATCTTGAAGGAAGCCAGAGCAGAACGAAGACACATCATGAATAGAAAACTTTTAGGACAAACACTATGGGTGAAATATAATATCAGGTGAAAAAGGGAAATCAGATATAGTAACTCTGTATGAGACAGAAAAAAAAATTCTTCGATGTTACCAACAAAAGTCAACACGTCTAACGTTTATGAGTATCCAGCACCTAATGACTTCACGGAGGAGAGAAATTACATACCTAGTAGCTTAAAATTGCGATTATCAAAATTATTTGTGGAAAAGGATATATCCATGAAAATCGGTGCTGTTGGTCAGACCGTTATGCAAGCTATCCATCCCAGAGCATTATTATGTCCGCTAGAAATTGGTCTGTCCGTTCAGCTTCACCATAACTACAGATCAAGATATCTTATTGACATTCTTTACAGTCTTGGGTTTTGTTAATCCTACTCAGAAATAACAAGATTCGAAAAAATGTCGCAGTATCAGGCGGTTCCGCTTCTTTGAGTATTGTTGAAAATACTACATTGCTTCTAGCAGCAGATCACAATCAGTCGGTCACAATTCCTGCACTCTGGACGGGAATAATACATTTCATGGTATGGGCATAATTGATGCAATAATTCCAAAGGGCATCATCTATCCTACTGTCAATAGGTGATACTGATATTAAGAACCGAGGTAAAGTTAGTATTGTAGAATACAGACATGTGAAAATAATGATGAAGAAAATCTTATTCTGTAAACTTTGGATACTACCGAATGCTTCGCTAAATAGATCCTACAAGACAAACTGTGCTACTTTACGATGCAGATGCAAGCGTAATGAATTGCCCTGTTCTACAGCTTGTGGGATGTGCCAAGTCAATGGATGTAACAACAACTACCTAACTTCTAACTATGAATATGATGAAAATTATAGATGCAAGTATTTTTTTTCACTGGATCATTTCAGTAAAAATGGACTTAAGCAGAAATTTGTAAGGGATAATAGACTTTTGTGCGCTGTTTAACGTTTTTGATTATACTTTAAAGTTAAGTTGTGAAAATAAATCGATGTATTTGCCTAAACCATAATTTCTTTGCCTTAATTCCAGAAAATCCCTTCCGCCATTTTGAAATCCGTATATAGTGGTGTTCCCGTGCTCAGATTTTGTCTGATTTTTAGTATGCTATTAAGCAGTAGTTCTTCATTAAAAAACGCTGTAAAAAGCTTCTATTACAATTTTGCCCATGTTCATTCACAAAATGCCTGGACTAATAATTACCTTTTTTTTCTACAAATATCGTTTGGTAATTTAATGTCTTTTAATGCAAATATGCAAACAATATTTTTATTATGAACTTATTGTTGATTAAACTTATTTATTATCTTAAAATTAATATTATTTTTGAAAAGATTAATAGAAAAAAAAATTATTTTGAAAGGTCAAAATATTAGAATATTTATTCAAGTGGTTCAAAATATTAGAATATTTTACATTGATTCTCCTTTAATTATCACCAATTCATAACTGGTGGCATCATTGATTAAATTCAGACGATTTTATTTAAAAGCAGCATTCTTTGTGCAGTTTGTTTCCTTTTTCTTCTTAAAATGGATCGTGTGAGTGATATTCCTGAATCTATTAAACTTCATATGGTTGATTTGTAGTGAATTATTTACATTGTTCGCAATCAAGCGTTAGTAATATACTAGCACAATATTAAAAAGTCCTTCCGGCCAGTGTCGGGAGGAAGAGGTAGCTTTCATATTCCTTATTTTTAAAAAGCCAGCTTATATTATTCAAACACACAAAGCTCAATTTAGTGGAAACCGATTATAGGAGATTCAATACTAATTTTTATTAATACTAAATCATTATGAATGAGAATTTCGCGAAATAATTCAGCTTTATGCAAGCTTTTTTTATTTAAAGTAACTTATATTTGGTTGCCAAATTCAGCGATATCTGGAAATGCCTGCCATTTTAAGACAACATGGTGGATGAGGCTAACCAGTGAACTTGGTCGAGACCTTAGTAATTCCAGTGCACATGCTCACTCACATCGGAATCGGTTGATATATACGAGTGCTGTCGCAGGCAAAAGATCAGATTTTTCAAAATGTCGCCCAAAAAAGAATCCTTTTTCAACTTCTAATTTTTTTGCACATTACTTTAAATATATTTTTTTTTATTTACTGGCCGCCATATTGAAACAAGATGGCTGATAAAACTGGCCAGCGAACTTGGGCAAGACATTGCTATATACCAGGGTTGGCGAACCTATGGCACGCGTGCCGTAGCTGGCACGTGAGAAGATATTTTTGGCACGCCGTCGATTGAAGCTCTAAATCAGAATTCAGTCAAATTCCCCAAATTCTGCGCATCATTATTCATTTTAGGTGAGTTCGTAATTATATAAATACGTAGCACCTATAGTCTTCGTTCGGCCCGTTTGCCTGTCTGTCCATCCATCCTCATATAACAGAGCAAAAACTACCCAACCGAATGGTCTGGAATTTTAAATATATAACTGTTGAAAATTTTTGTCGCGTCATTTTAAATTTTATGAAAATCGGATCTGTAGTTTAATTACAGGGACAGTCAAAATTTTTCCGTTACATTATGGCCAATGGGAAAAAAATTATTTCAAGCACATTTATTGATGTTACAGCTTTTCGAATAGAATTAAATTAATATACACTTATGAAGTGCACTAAAATATACATTCAGTACAAAAAATTTATAAAACTAGTTACAGTACGAACGCACCTCATTTGACACATTTGACGTGCAATTTGCAACTTGTTTTATTAATAACGAGCTTGACTGAAAGTAGCTTTTGTTTTTTATAATAAGTAATACTTGTGTACTTGTCATAACACTGAACTTGCCCGCTTAGAAACATTTGATATTCCCCCCTCCCCATTTCTTTGACTTCGTTATGCTAGTGTTGTGATTGCAGTAATGTTTCTGAAATTTCTGCATAATTTAAACGCATTTTGATCTGCAAAAAATGACAAAAGTATTAATAAAACTGATAAAGCATGCCTTTTTTCAGATAAGTTATGAAAAAAAATAATAATTTGATTGTTAAAACATTTGTAAAATGAAATGAAAATTATAATTATATTTTTTAATAAATCTTCAATCACTATATTTTTTTGTCAGAAAAGGGAAGGGTGATGGTGGGGAGGGGGGCGGGGGCTATTGGCACGCCATGTTCACTTGAATTTTTTTTAAAAAGTAATTGGCACGCGGATGTGAAAAGGTTCGCCGACCCTGCTATATACTATCCACATGCCTTCTAACATCGAAATAGGTTAATAAATACACGTGTTATCGCGTGACAAATATCAGATCGTTTCGAAATGTCAGCCATGCTAGAAATTCAAAGTGCTATAATTCAACCATTTTTTAAGATATAGACGTAACAAAAACTGCTCCGGAATCTTTGTATCAAGGTCAAACACATAAAAAAAAATCTTTTTCATTTTTCAATTTCTTGGTACCTCATTTTAAATTTTATTTTTTTTTAATTTTTTTTAAATGGCCGCCATTTTGAAATAAGATGGCGAATGAACTGGGTCGAGACATTGGTATGTACTATGTATACATCAAGGTACATCCAAATCGGTTCATAAATACGCCTGTTATCGCGTGACAAAAATCAGGTCGTTTCAAAATGTCAGCCACAATAGAAATTAAAAGTGCTATAACTCAACCATTTTTTAAAATATAAACGAAACAAAAATTCCTCTGGAATTTTTGTATCAAGGTCAAACATATAAGAAAAAAATATTTTTTTATTTTTCAATTTTTTGGTATCACATTTCAAATTTTAAATTTTTTAAAAAAATTTAAATGGCCGCCATTTTGAAACAAGATGGCGGATGAAGCTGGCCAACGAACTCGGTCGAGACATTGGTATGTACTATGTATACACCAAGGTACATCCATATCGGTTCATAAATACGCCTGTTATCAGGTCGTTTCAAAATGTCAGCCACACTAGAAATTCAAAGTACTATAACTCAGCCATTTTTTAAGATATAAACGAAACAAAAACTGCTCCGGAATCTTTGTATCAAGTTCAAACGCATAAGAAAAAATTATTTTTTTTAATTTTCAATTTTTTGGTACCACATTTCAAATTTTAAATTTTTTTAAAAAAATTAAATGGCCGTCATTTTGAAACAAGATGGCGGATGAAGCTGGCCAACGAACTCGGTTGAGACATTGGTATGTACTATGTACCTACGAAATTTTATCCAAATCGGTTCATAAATATGAGAGTTACAGTATGACAAATATCAGATATTTGCATATTTTAAATTTTTAACAAACTTCATTATCTATAAGAATTATATATTGCAAGATAACACTTTATATTTACAGCATGTCGGTATACCACAAGGAGGTTGTACATCCAATTTATTATCAGACTTATACTTATATCATTATGAACGTACTTTTACTAATAATAATCTACATTTATATCGTTATATTGATGACATAATTTTAATTGAAACTGATCAATCTGTAATTACTCAATTTCCAGTAGATTATCCCACTAATTTGAAATTAACGGAAAACCTTTTATCTAAAAATACAATTAACTTCTTAGATCTTAAATTTACAATAAAAGACAACAAAACAATCACAGATTTATATGACAAACGTAAAGAATTTAAATTCAAAGTTAATACATTTACAAATTTTAAATCTTGTCTACATCATTCTGTATATCGAAATATAATACTTAATCATTTATATAGAATAAAATGTTTATGTTCTCCTCTAATTAACAATAATATTAAAAAACTAATTTATGATGCATTAAATCATGGTTTTCCAAAAAAATTCATATATTCATTAATATACAATTAGTACTTTACTTACATGATCTTTTAAAACAAATTAACACATGTGTAAACAAAATTACAAAAAAATATATAAAATAAAAAAATATCTATAAAAAATTAAAAATTGTAAAATAATATAAAAAAGTTATTATAGGTTGGATGGCTGGATAGATGTTAGAGTACGGAGGAGGGTGGTGTTGTCTGGATAATACGCAATGGTTAATTTATAAAAAAAAATGGGTTTTTTTGTATTATCACTATATTTTTAATACGTATTTTATAAGGATGTTGATTTGATATTTTATATGTAATTGGTGACTTTCATTAATATTATATTTAGCTTAATTAAAATTTTATCTAATTTACAATAATTTGTTATTAAATTTTAATTTACTCAGGACAATATCATATTAATTACTAATAGTATGCCAATTTTATAGTGATTAATATGCATATAAGTATATTTAATATAACTAAAGTTATACTGTATGTATTAAAATTGGGTAATTATTTTTATTATTATTCCTCTATTCTTTTTAATATTGATCTATTTTCACTTTGTGTTACAAAATTTATTATCGGTTTAATGTGTTTGAATGTCCCACATTAATACTTTTTGGATTTTTATGGCTGTATGAAAGTAATCCACACACTATATTTGAGATCTTTAGGTAATGGGAATTTAAGTATCTGATAATCTTCTATATTCTTCCATATGTTTTTTACTTCCTGTTCATTTTATAAATATCTTATATTTAATAGTTATTATTAACGATTTTTCTATTATTTTTATTATATATTTATATTAATTATTATTGAATTTATTTTATAGCATATAGCTGTATGCTATATATTATCAATGTTATAGAATTATTTAAATTCTTAGTGTAGTTTAAATGAGTAAGAAAATAGAATATTTTTAATGCTTTTTTTTTATTTTATTAACAATAGTTTTTTTTTAATTTTTTTGTGCATAATGATATAGTGTGGTTTATATTAGGTTTATAATTATCTATATATAAGGATTTGTTTGGTTTTGCAGTTGATAATTTTTTTTTTTTTTTTACATTCATAGGCTTTTATTTGTTTATCTTGTGACATTTGAATAATAAAAATACTACTAGATGGCAGCACCAAAATCTGTCTTTTGATGATAAGTTATATATTTTGTCTTTTGCAGCTTCTTTTCAGTAGTAATTTCTTACACCAGTTGGGTTTTTTTTTTCGCTAAATTTTGACGCTATTGTTAAATAGTAATTGAGTAATTTAAAAGTGTATTTTAGTTATTTTAAATAATGTAATTACTTTCTATTTATTTTATTTTATATTATATTAATTGTATTTATCACGTTATTTTAAAATGTATTAACTGCATCCTTTGGTATCAATTACTGTGATTTCTTAACTGTTTTATTCACCTTAATCTTTACGTTATTATTGTAACCATGTGCGAGTGGATATATTGAAAAAAACTGAAATATTAATCGGTATGTTGTGTAATATTTCTATTTTATATGCTATAAATATTTAAATTGGTTTTATTGATTTTTCCATTTCATATTATTTGATTCTATTCCGTTTTCATTTTGAATCTATTCACTTGATTATAATGGTTGTTCGGGCACAGAGAAAAAAATTTTTTAGCTTTAGCTTTTTTTCTCACAGAAAACTACCATATTGCTTATATCATTGAATTCTATGCCCTTGAAAACGTAATTCAATATATAAGCTTTTCCATTATTTGTCGGTGTCCACTTTCTTCTTTTTTCTTCCATAATAATTCTTATAATAAATTATTTGGCACTTTATTTTATACTTACAGCTTTAATTCACAATATTACGTTTTTTGATGGTGGTAGGTTATGTTTAATTAATGGTTATATATATATATATATATATACAGGGTGATTCATAAAAGATGGGCAGAACTTTAAGGGGTTATAGTACACTTAAAGACAAATAATATTAAATAGGAGACTAAGGGTCCCAGACGTATTCCCAAGGAGATAGGGGGCATTAAAGTTTAGGGTCCGAAATTTCAAATGATTATAAAACATGGAAAAATTGGTCGATTCGTTTGCGGTTTTTGCAAAAAATTTTCTTTATGCCAGTATTTTCTTGAAATAAAATTTTAAAGTTCAATTTCAAAAAATGCCGATAGGGGGCGCTTTAGACTTTGGAGTAACAAACAACTATTTTTTAACGTTATTTTTTGTATTTCTTTAAATGATTTCGAAAGCTTAGACTTAAACTTAAATTTTGATCTAAAAATCTGAGTCCTAACGAGTAGTTAAGTAGCATAAACTGAAATTTGAAATTTGAAACCTTTCTCCCCCCAGAACAAAAATCAGTTATTCCCGATCTTTGTGTCGTAGATTAGGCTCTAACTACTTCCGCGTTTTGCTAAAATTATTCTTTATGTCGGTATTTTCTTGAAAATAAATTTTAAAGAAAATTTTCAAAAAATTCCGATAGAAGGCGCTTTAGACTTTGGAGTAACGAACAACTATTTTATACCGTTATTTTTTGTGTCTCATTAAATGCTTTCTAAAGCTTAGACTTAAACTTAAATTTTCAGCTCAAAATCTGAATCGCTGAGCGTGGTTCAGTAGCGAGGGGAGGGGGTTCAAATTTCAACTTCTGAACATAGTTCAGTTTGCACTACTTAACCATGCCCAACGATTCTGTGCTGTGATACGAGGCAAAAATACAACTTTCGTCAAGGACTGCATAGTCGGAATTCACTCATAAAGGCACTGGCACAGTTGGAAACGTCGCTCATGCAAACGTTAAAGCTCCATTCCTGACGCTAGTCACCGGGTGAAGAAGGAAACAGAAAGTATGCAAATGTCAAATGGGGAAGAAGAAGAACACGTATGCAAAATTTCGACACGATTCAGGCATAAAAACCACTGAACGGTGAGTCAAGTGTAAGTCGCTGTAGTAATGAATCGGAAGATGGTGCCCTTCACGAATAAGGAAAAGGCTGAGATGCATTTAATTTACGGAGCGGCAGATGGAAATGGTGCAGAGGCACAACGAATGTACGGAGAGCGATTTCCCAACAGGCGGTTGCCTAACCGCAAAACTTTCGAGCGCTTGCACAGACAGTTGTGTGAGACGGGATCATTTCTCGCTTCCCGGTCGAATGCAGGTCGTGCAAAAAAGGACGAATCAGTAGTTGTTGCAGAAGTCATTCTGGATGTAGTAGCGGCGCAGCCAAGTACAAGTACACGAACAGTGGCTAGGCAGGTGGATACCTCACAGTCCATGACTTGGAGGGTACTGAAGGATGAACATTTGCTCCCGTTTCATGTGCAACGAGTCCAGAAACTGTCTCCAGGGGATTATCCAAATCGTATTGAATTCGCCGGCTGGTTTCTGCAGCAGAACGCGCTAAATCCACATTTTGGACGAACTGTGCTTTTCACCGATGAATGTTTCACACGTGAAGGTACATTTAACACACACAATGCACATGTATGGACGGATGTCAATCCACATGCTACGTATCCACATGCTCATCAGAGACGCTTTTCCATCAATGTTTGGGCAGGAATCCTCGGAGACCACCTAATCGGACCGTACCTTCTTCCTGAACGCCTCAACGGTAAAACATACCTCACATTTCTGCAACATGTGCTGCCAGACCTGTTAAACGTTGTTCCTCCACGCATCCGGCGGGTCATGTGGTTCCAGCACGATGGAGCGCCAGCCCATTACGTACGAGACGTCCGCAACTATCTGGACATCACATTTCCGAACAGATGGATTGGTCGAGGTGGTCCTGTTGCTTGGCCTGCTCGCTCGCCAGATCTTTCACCCCTCGATTTCTTTTTTTGGGGACGATTGAAGGCTCTTATGTATGAGACACCCATTGAATCCCCCGAGGAACTGGTCGCCAGACTTTCCGCCGCTGTAGGGGAAGTGCTCGAAAAGCCTGATGTTTTCGCGAATGTTCGCCGTTCCATTCTTCGCCGTTGTTCTGCGTGCATAACCTCTGGTGGTCACAATTTTGAACATTTATTGTAATTACATGTTAATAAATATGCTTTGGTAACATAATCCTAATTTGTGTCTTTTTACCTCGTATCACAGCACACAATGTGTGGACATGGTAAACTGAACTGTGCTCAGGAGTAGAAATTTCAAACCCCTCTCCCCAGAAACTTAACCACGTCTAACGATTCAGATTTTGGGCTGAAAATTTAAGTCTAAGCTTTAGAAAGCATTTAATGAGACACAAAAAATAACGGTATAAAATAGTTGTTCGTTACTCCAAAGTCTAAAGCGCCCTCTATCGGAATTTTTTGAAAATTTTCTTTAAAATTTATTTTCAAGAAAATACTGACATAAAGAATAATTTTAGCAAAACGCGGCAGTAGTTAGAGCCTAATCTACGACACAAAGATCGGGAATAAGTGATTTTTGTTCTGGGGGGAGAAGGGTTTCAAATTTCAAATTTCAGTTTACGCTACTTAACTACTCGTTAGGACTCAGATTTTTAGATCAAAATTTAAGTTTAAGTCTAAGCTTTCGAAATCATTTAAAGAAATACAAAAAATAACGTTAAAAAATAGTTGTTTGTTACTCCAAAGTCTAAAGCGCCCCCTATCGGCATTTTTTGAAATTGAACTTTAAAATTTTATTTCAAGAAAATACTGGCATAAAGAAAATTTTTTGCAAAAACCGCAAACGAATCGACCAATTTTTCCATGTTTTATAATCATTTGAAATTTCGGACCCTAAACTTTAATGCCCCCTATCTCGGGAATACGTCTGGGACCCTTAGTCTCCTATTTAATATTATTTGTCTTTAAGTGTACTATAACCCCTTAAAGTTCTGCCAATCTTTTATGAATCACCCTGTATATATATCAATTTTGAACGGAGGGTGGTTTCGGGGTCTGGGGGTCATGATCGATGAAAATATACCAAAATTTTTTGAAATCGCTTCACTCCGAACGGGAGGGAAGCGATCTGCCCTGCGGAGGAACGGGCGGAGAGCTGGATCTTCCCTGCAATAGGTAGCTTTTTATAATGAAAGCTACCTAAAAAATGGAAAATTTCAAAATAATTGCCGAAATGGCAGCCGAAAACCAAAAACACCTGCTAGAGAGGACAGGAAACTGAAGCATATAGTTAAGAGAAACCGTTTTAAAAGTGTGCGATTCTTGCACCGAAAATGGAAAGAAGAAGGAATTGAAGTTTCTACATCGACAACATTAAGACGTCTCCTTACATTTAAGTTTGAATCTCATGTACCGAAAACAAAACCTCTCATGACTGCAAATCAAACGCGTATAAAATTGAATTGGTGTAAATCAAGACGTTTATGGAGCGAAGATGGTTGGAAAAATATATTATTTAGTGATTAAAGTATGTTTTGTGTTTCATATGGTAATCAAGGAATTCGAGTTTAGAGAATGAAGCAAGAAGCATTTGATAAAGAACGCCTTAAAACGTTCCGTAAATTTGCTGCTAGTGTCATGGTTTGGGGTTGCATGAGTGCAGAAGGACCTGGAAAGTTATGCATCGTCTACGAAAAGGTTAACTTTCAGATATATCAAGAAATTTTGGAATATTACATGAATCCATCATCAGAAGATTTATTTGAAGATGATTTCATCTTTCAACAAGATTTAGTGTCACCGCATACCTCGGTGTCAATTAAGAATTGGTTCTGCCAATGTAATATTAAGGTACTTCCTTGGCCACCATACTCACCAGACCTTAATACAATTGAAAATTTGTGGTGTATAATGAAGGAAAAACTCCAAGAAAATCCTCCTTCAACTAAAACTGAGATAATGGCACGTATAAAGTCTATTTGGGCTAGCTGGTAGACGGGAAGTGCTGGGTTCGATCCCAATCGCGCCCGTCGGCCTAATCGTTCGGAGTTTTCGTGGTTTTCTTCGAACCTTGGTTCTCCAAGCGTTAATACGGGTTAGGTTCCCTTAGAAAGACCTCCACGGAAGGCACTCCCCCCTTAGGGCCTATATCCCACGTGCAGATAATTGGCCGACATAAATACAACCAACCAATCTATTTGGGCTAACATTGATAGAAATGTTTGTAAACACCTTGTATATAGTATGCAAGATCGATTGTATGCTGTTATGAAAGCTGAAGGAGATGCTACAAAATATTAACTACCATTTACTTCATATTCATAAAGCAATATTGTTGCGTAAAATAAAATATTCTAATATTTTGAACCAATCTAAATTTTATTCTAATATTTCGATGTGTTTCAGAAAGCTGTATACCTAATTTATTGTACCTTTTTTTATATTTCGTAAATGTTAAAATCCCATCTAAACATTCCAGATTTGATTTATAAGAAATTTAATCGAATTTACTTAGTATCAAAAATAAATAAATGAAAAATATTTTTTTTATTGCTTTTTCTCAATTATTCTAATATTTTGAATATGAGCTGTACATGCACATGGAGTTTCCTTTCCTACCGAATAGACGACGCTCAACAACTTTCTAATTGACTATTTTCCCATATATCATTAAGTAATAACATCTACTAATTAATATCATGCCTAAATTTTGTTTGGGTGTTCTTTAGACAGAGATATTAAAACAAAATTTAAAATTTTCAATACCAACAACTAGTATTTACACAATATTTGAAGTATTTGGTAAATTTTACTATCGTATACCAAACCGGGAGTAATTCGATGAAATAGTTTAGGAATTATACAAGTTTAAAGTTTGGAACTCCTAATATTAAATTCATTTTAAATCGTTGGAAAACACATTCCGAGTAGTAGTAATTCGAATAGATTTTCATAAGTATAACTAAAAAACTACTTGGCGGAATGAGCTGTAATTTTGGATTAGCACATTTAAATTTCTAGAAACAAATTTCCGTTTAAAAAAAAATAGCGATTGCAATTGATATTGTTTTCAAAATTAATTTCAATTTTTTTAATTAATTTTGAAAACAATATCAATTGCAATCTCTATTTTCTTTTCTTTTCTTTTCTTTTTTTTTTTTTTTTTTTTTTTACAAAAATTGGTTTCTAGAAGTTTGAAATATGCTAATCTAAAATTACAGCTCATCCCACTAACTAGCTTTTGAATTATGCTTCAAAAATTGCCCGCATTGCAATCGGTTTTGCTACGATTATAAAGTGATTTTAACATCTGAATAATTCCTAAAGTATTTGAATGAATGCCTTCTCGATTGGTATCCGAAAATAAAATTTATAGATGAATCAAAATACAATGTCAAAATCAAGTGTTAGCATTGAAAATTTTAGCGTTTGTTACATTTTCTGTATGTAGACGACCCTCTAAGCAAAATTTAAGTACAGCATTAATTAGAAGACGTCATTACTAATCGATTGGTGCCAGTCACATGTTTATACAATGATACGTGACAGAGTCAGTAGAGAGTGGTCACTTTTTTTTCCAAGATTGTACAATAGCTTTAACATATAGGATCGTTAAGTTTCACATTTCGCCGCTAAGGACGCTACGAATGATCTTATTGTGTAGCACATACTTTCATTCCTATTTATATCACTACATAACTGCAGCTACATCTGCTCATAAATTAAGTGACCATGTAACTTATATGCTTTCTACTCTGTATTTCCCTGAAGAAATTATTTTTCCGGTAATCGTTCATAGCGATTTAGACTCTAAATAAAAAGGGGTGACTATTCCCTCCTCCGGAGAGAATAGTCACTTTATCGCAGAGTCAAAATATGACCAACCTCGTTAGAGTGACTATTCACTCTGCGCAAAAGTGGAATTGTTGACTCTCTGAAAGAGTGAATACTCTACTCACTCCTGGGAAGTGAATATTCACTCTAAACATGGATGAATAATTACTCTTTTGGAGTAGTGACTATTCATTCTTGCTAAAGGAGTACGTTTTTTCACCCCTGGCAGGAGTGAATAGTCACTCTTTCACAGGAGTGGAAGTTCATTTTTTATGGAATGAATTATTTTTATATGTTGCTTTGATGGGCGTTTTAAAAGAATCACATCTTTTAAAGCACGCAATGAAAATAGATACAAGCGTGGTAAAGATTGAAATAAAATACTTTATTGACAATATTTATTTAATTCATAGTTTGATTGAATTTTTAAGGAAAAACTCAATTCAAGTTACATACGAATTGAATTAGATCGCTGAGAGAAATAAACTAAAATATTTTATCCCAATCTTATCCCTTGTGTTTGCTTTCATTGCATGCGTTATAAATATATGATATTTTTAAAATGCCCATAAGGGCAAGTAATTAACCGAAATCTTAATCAGTTTATATTATTTTTTCTTTTCAGATACCCATTAAGTTGTATTTAGTATTTTTATAATTCTCGTGATGTACGTTAATTATGTTCTTTTTTCTAATGTGTAATTCAAATTTAAAATTTTTAGATCTCAGTATTCATTGTATTAAATTTAAATCTAATTTTGCAGAGCCCTATTCTTCTAAAATATTTTTAATTTTTCCACTTAAAAAACAATGCTCATCAACTGACATCTTTTTTTAATAAGTTCTAAACTTAATTTGAATACTAAAAGTGTGTACTTTTGTATGAGTTGTGATTTGTCATTGTTTTATTAAATATGAACATGGAGTCTAGAATTTTATATTCTCTGGAATATGTATATATTTTTCTTTTAAACATATTCCTTACCTTAACCCGCACAGGATCATGGATGCATATATGGACCTTCAAAAAAGAGCATTCCTAATTTGTTTTTGGCACCAGTAAAAAAGAAAAGTAACATTTGCTTTCTTTAATTCGAGCATTTTTGTGATCATTTAAGTAAAGATAACTATGAAAAGAAAAATGGTGCCAACCGAATAAAATTCAAGCAAAAGCCGCCGGTCCTGAAGGGGTTAATAATGATTCCGAATTTTCTTCCGCTATTGCTGAAAAACGGATACTAACACAACGCTTAATTATATAGCGACATGATAAGCTATATTTAATTTTATTTTTTATTCCCGTATACATTGAATTTTGTGAATATGAGCTAAATAGCTTTCATATGTTTTATAGGAAAACGTTGATCTAGGAAATAGAAAATAGAAGGAAATATAAAAATAAAAGAAATGACTACATATGTGCTATTCTTATTGTTTGAAAAACACTTTCAAAGTAAAAAGTAGTTATTTATCTCTTTAAAATATATTCAATCTTATATTAAATCATACTATGAACTTTTTAAAAAATATACTAAAGCAGTTTTATATATGAACATCAGACATTAAAAAAACACATTATTTCAATGCTTAAATATAATGTTTTATTTTTTTTAGTGCCAATGCTTACGTGTATCATAAACGTAGAAAATTCGTTTACAATAGAAGGAAATTTAATAACTGATTCAGAATGTCTATAATTAAATGTTTGATTAAAATCATAAACGGCAAAAAAATGCTTACATACAATTCTAAAAAATAAATATACTAATTTGAAAAACACTAAAAATAATAGTTAGTATTTTATAATTGTACTACTATTAAACAACAACAAACACCAATAGATGAGTTAAATGCATTATTAGATTTAACACCTTCTCAAAAATCTCACCATATGTTCCTATTATTCCTATAATAGGAACAATAGGTTCCATAAATTCCTATTATTTTATAAATTTCGTAAATGTTAAATCTAAAAACATTGGTATGAAGATTTAGGATTTTAAATAATAATTTGAAGTTTTATTAGAAAAAAAAAACTTTCAAAAGTTTCACTACTGTAATATGTAAAAAGACATTTTCCTAGTATAATGCTAATTTTCAATCTGAAACCGTTTCGTAATATCATAACTACTATTTATATATATAATTTTTTATATATATAATATTATATATAATTTTATCTACAAAACAATAGTGGCGATAAATACGGTAAGTGCTAGTAATCAGATAACAGTAAAAAACCGAAAAAAAATCCAACAGCCCAAATCACTGTCTCAACACATTTTCATTCTCAAGTAACTGCAAATTAATGTTTACATTCTACTATGAATGGAGGCGTGAATCAACCTCTGTGTCAGCATTTTGTTTTCGAGCGACTGCAAATTAAGATAATTTAATTTACAGAATCGAAATGAAAAAAATCACTTCTGAAATCAGGAACACAATTATAGATCAATCTTTTTGTATGTAACATAAAACTATTTAACTCATAATCATAACATACAAAATTTACAGGAATAAAAGATTAGAATTAAATAACCTTTACATTCCATAAATAATCACTGTAATAATATCCGTATATTTTAATCCTAAAATGGCAGGCGTCTTTCTCTTATCTTAAAAAAAAAACGTTGTACACTTGCTGCTCTGATTAACTGATGAGTGATATCAATGCGTACAATAACTCACTCTTTCTTAGAATGAATTTTTATTCTAAGCCGGTGTGACTAGTCACCCTTTCAGAGGAGTGACTATTTACTCCTGAAAAGGATTGCGCGTTTTAGTACCAAATCAGCGTAATTTCCAAGGTTATGTTATAAAATGGAGTTTTGAAAGTTAAGAAGTGACATATTTTGGTGCATTTCATTATTTTACTCCATATATTCTTTCAAAGTTGAACGGAATCTTTTTTAAGTGTATAATGCCAGGCTTTCACTCCCGTCAGCGGAGTGAGATGTTTCACTCTCGACAACGGAGTGACATATTTTACTCTTGACAATGGAGTTGGTCCAGAGTAAAAGTAAATAATAACAAGTTTTTAGGAAATAGCAAAATATTTCACTCCTTTGTAGGGAGTGGAAAATTGCAATCTTTAAAGAGTGAATTTTTACAAAAATTCAACTCCAAAAAGAGTGATAATGCCTGTCACGCTTTTAAAGAGTGAACTTTTCACTCCTCCTAATTTTAGAGTGTAAGCAAATAAAAATATTAAATCAGATTTGTTCTCAAAAAGCTAAAATCGAAACGTATCCTTTTTTCTATTCATTGTAAAAGTTTAATTTACAAGGTCACTTTTCTGCATAATTGCAAATAATATAATAGAATAAAATATTATAATATCGGATTTTTATGATAAGAAATGTTCTCTTCAAAGACTTCTCTTTAATTAAGTAAAAAAAATAAAAATTAAAATATTAAATCAGATTTGTTCTTAAAAAGCTAAAATCGAAACGTATCCTTTTTTCTACTCATTGTAAAAGTTTAATTTACAAGGTCACTTTTCTGCTTAATTGCAAAAAATATAATAGAATAAAATATTATAATATCGGATTTTTATGATAAGAAATGTTCTCTTCAAAACCTTTTCTTTAATTAAGGCCAACCTATTATTAAATACTGAACTTATTAACGGTTTATTTCATATAAAAATATGCATATGGCTTGTAAAACTGTAATTAACTAACGATATATAATTAACTAACGGAAGCAAAAAACCAGAAAGACATTTAATTTTTATAATTTACATTAAAGGAATTAACTAAGATAAAATTTAAAGGGAAGTCTAGAAGTTGTTATAGAATTTAGTTACGCTTTAGATTGCCAAAAAACCTTTTTTCTTTTTGCATTTGATGCTGATTTTTGACAGTTTTAAAAAATAAATGTTTCATTTTTTTAAGGGAGTATTTTTTTTTAATATTCGCACCTATTCACACTTGCTCAAATTTATTTATATATTAATTCAGCACACCAACTTTGAATTCAGATAACATAATTCGAGAAAAATTCTTTTAATCAATCTTCAACGCACAAGTTTTAATTACCATCTTTTGTGTTAATTGTTGTCTTCATTCATTGCACTTATGCTCTAAGAGAAGTATAAAATCACTGAATCAATATCCATACATTAAGTTCAAAAATGTGATTTAATCAAATGACGTTTTCACATTTTAACTCATTTTTCATCATTTTTTTGGTACTTGTTTATTTTCACGTCGATCTCTTTCTATTAAAAAAAAAACTGTGGCCAAACAATAATATTTAACGCCAAAAAGGCATAAACTTGACGTTACATTTGTTACACGTTTACGATTTTCAACAATAAACGTGGTTGAATCCCTTATCCGTATATCCCAAATACAGAAAATTGTCGGGAAGGTACCCAGCTGGGAAATTATAAAGTATTAGACATGACCTAATTCAGTCCTAAAAATCGCAAGATAAAACTGTTGGCATTAAAATTTCTTTTTTGTGTTTTTGCATACTACTGTCTATTTTCTAAAGGGACGTAATAAAATCAATAATAATGGAAGTGTGGAAGGAATAAATTGCTCTTTATTTAGTTTGGAAATGTAAGCAGGTATAACATATAAACAGTGATAAATAACAGATATGACATACAAAATGAAGTATAAAAATTAGTTAAAGCCTGGAAATTATCAGCAAAAAATATTATGAAAATTTGAAGCAATCAATCTGGTGGCCAAACGTTCTAATGACACTCAAAATAGCAATATATTTATCATCATTTTTATGAATTCTGTGCCACATCATCTGAATCACTTAAATATGAATATGAATATCAATACCAAATCTTCATTTCATTTTTTGTCTTTAAAAAGGCAGGAGAAGACAAAGAAAATAGCAGTTAACGTGTTATACCATTAGAATAACTAAACTAGCTTACTTTGACTAAATAATACTGTATCTAATAACTTTAAGAAAGGGGAACATAATGCCATGAAAAATTGAAAAGACTCACCATTTTTTGTTTCAGATATAAAACCACATCCCGAAAAGCAGGAGAAAAGCACGGTAATTCAATCAGTGATGTCGTATGCTCTGACAACCCTATTCCAAAGTGTAGAGCGTTGATTTCATGCTGATTGGGCACAAATAGTGAAAACTTCTAACATTTGTTTTGATTTGATCACATTTTACACAAAGCAGAGTAAATCTCATCAAATTTTCATCACAATCTCTTCACTTTTCTCAAAATTATTAACGGAAACCAAAGTTCAGTCATAATAAAACATTTTGTATTTTTGACTGAATACGTGGCTTGCAATACGATCCCACGTTCCGGTGAAATTTTTGCTTTGTTTTGTGTTCCTAACCACCTTACAAACTATTAAACAGCTACTTGAAATCACCCTGTACACCAAAAGAAATCTATAACTTTGAACGTCTTAGTACAGTACCACAAGCGGTGTGACAACACTAAGAAGGAAAGCAATCGGACCTGTCGACGAGAATCGTCACGAATGTTTTAGAAGTGAAAAAGTATGTAAACAAAACCACGGGTGCAACCTGTGGCATTTTGCAATCATCTGCAACCCCAGGAATAGGACCTGTAAAGTGGGCGCTCGCCTGTCATATTTGCAACCATAAACTGGTAAACATAATGTATCTGTGAGCTATGAAGCATTTTGATATTTCTACAGACATTGTACCTCATCATAAGGCTAAAACAAAACAGTAACTTAAAGGCTAAACTAAAACACTCCTGTCTGTGCGTCCAATGCCGTCATTATCTACTCCTTGTGTTGCACATCCACTTTTCAAACGCGTTGACATCTCCCATTACATTATCATGAAGTGAAGTGACGTATGCGTTTGACTTATGCACCTTTATTATATACGTGGTCTGCAAGGGTGAATCTTTCTATGAAAACTTTAATTTCTATTAGTTTTTCTAATAAGTTTTCTAGGATATTTTTATGGTAAAATAAGGTGATGAAACCTGTATCTAAAACTTGTGGGAATGCTTTAATTGGGTAGAAGGATTCACCACGGATAGTCCGTGGCGATATCAGAATGCCTCATAACTCACAGATACATTATGTTTGCCAATATTGCAGGCGGACGCCCACTTTACATACCGTATTGCAAGAATTTCGGACGATTGCTAAATGTCACTTGCATTTGTGGTTTGCTTCACATGCTTGTTCATCTCTAAAAGTTTCGCGACGATTTTCGGCAGCAAGAAGGATAGCTTTCCGGGTAAAACACATCAGATGTAAAATTCTTTTTTTCCCCCAATATGCTATTTCTTTCAGGCAACAATTAAAGTGTCGTCACTAAAAAATAACGTTACAACTAACAATAAGCCACCCGTAAAACGAAGCTGGTGTATCATTATATGGCTAAATACTGATAATCTACTGCAGTTTATTAAACTTCTAAAAATCGCGCATTTTCGATTTTTACACCGTCGTATAGGAAAGAAAAGTACTTTTAAATGCAGTTTGTTTGAAAACTGCATCTCAATTTATTTTTGAGATATTAATTTTTTTGCAGTTTTTAATGCCATTTCTGTAATAGTTGAAACTGAAGTACTCCATTTCTGTAGAAAGTAAAATAAAATAGTAGATTACTATATCTTTTTGTTGCCATTTTCTCATAACAACTGAAAACAAAATTAATTAAAATACGTGCTATGATAAGAATATTCCCTGCTATAAAAATGTATTTTAAAGAATATTTGTGTGACTTATTTTTTCCGCATTTACTTAATTCCTATCAAACAGCTGAAATAATACAATTTTATTAATCCGTGTTTAATAACATTTTCCGAATTTTGAAAAAATATAAATGAATGATTTCTGATAAAACATGGAGCTATTATAAACTATATTTAATTTTCAGTATCCATATTAATGTTACAAACAAATAAAGGTATATGAATCATTAGATACCCGAATTTTTGTCGAGTTCCTTGAATGACGACATCTGGTTTTGCTGGGTTTGTGTATTATTCCGCAATAGTGACGTCATATGCATACTTTTCTATAGATGTTCTTTAAGACTGGATTGTAAATGTGGAATTCCTCAGCGGGTGCAAATGACATCATTTTATATAAAATAAAAGCGTTTATTTTAAGTCTTAAAACTGAAATATGTTTTGTACTATCTCTATTTTTTTTTCATCGGGTGCGGCACTTAATTCTGAAACAGCAGAAATCCTGTTTTCTAGTTTGCTTTTTTTACGTTTGGACTACACATATTTGTAAGAAATTGCTTATTCTAGTGGGTGGCGTGCTGACCCCCAAGAACTTGGTATCTAAATTCGACGGCTTGATTTCAGATGGCCTTGGCGAGTGACTAAAAATTTTCGGAATTTTTCCTTCAAGAACACAAAAATTTCAGTCACTTCACTTCTAGAGTCCCTGAAGGTATTTCGTCCATGACATAGTGATCAGAACGGGCCAATTCCTAAATATGCACATACACAAACACAGATGAAACTACATATTTCAATTTCTTAAACATAGTTCCACTTGTATGGCAACTCTAATTTACATAAGAAATAAAACTGAGTTTGTTTTGAATTCTTATTCTGAACTTTTTTTAAATGCATACTTAGACAAGAATGTTAATATCTAAGCTTTACACTAAATTATGAAGTTATTATAAAGATTCTTAGAGTAAAAAAAATATTTCCTATCGTATTAACTGAAACATTAATAATAAAATAAGATAAATCTTTACTAAGCTCAAAATATATTTAGGGATGATCAAACACTAGCTCATTAAAGGGTGTAACAAATGCCGTGTTGTTTTTTTAATGGAGAAGGGTGATTCATTAGAGCCCAATAAATGTCAAAATGATGTTTAACATATTTAGCGAATTAATATTCACTTAAAGCTCCTAAAAAATGTAACTTTAAAACTAACATTATCGAAGACAATACGTTAAAGTAATTATACAAAGTGAACAACATGAACTTGTTGTTTATTTCAAGTTAAACTTGAATTTTTCATTTCGCTTGAAGTAAAAAGTAAAAAAAGAAAGAAGATTACTCTGCCTCCTTTTAGACGTTTCTAGAAAGCTTTTGATTTTAAAGCAGGCTTTTCTCATTTTATAAAATGCATTCTCTTTGTTTCCTTGTTAATGTTTCGGTACTGGTTGAGGCAGCAATTTCAACTGTAATAGAGAATTCGTACAGGGTATCCTCGAATGGACTGAACATTTTTAAAATTCAGTAACAAGAAAATGGTGACAGCTATTGAAATTGTTCTTGACGGATACTGACGTATGAATTCGAGAATATTTTTACTACAATGCTTTGTTTTTGTTCCACATATCATCGAAAGAGAGCGCTAAGCTGATTCAAACTGTTAGAACGCTCAAATTGATACATAAAATGGGTTGAAATTCACTAGGTTTTTAACCCTCATTCTTTTTAGCTGTTGAAATGCAAAATATTGCTTGCGTTTTGAAATCGCATGGTTATTTTGAACAGTAGTAAAGTTTGAGGCAAAGTAGCGCCATCTAACAATGATATTTGGAAAAAACCAAAGAAGCGAAGTAAAAAAATTCATTGCTTTACTCATTATTCTCCAGCAATAATAACTTAATAATATACAGGGTGTACATAAAAATGTCCCGGTTATAAATTTTAATAGTTTCAACTCTAAGCGTTGTAGAGTGTTGGTTCAAGGTCACAAACAATGAGCAACTCAAACAGTTTTAGATAAGCACATGCTCGAGAACTGATTTGTTATTTATTCGCTTGCAGTGCCACATAAGCAAAAGGGCGACTCGTGAGCGTAAAGCGTATTGCTTGGCAGAAGATTTAAAAGCCGTTAGAGCCATGCGATTTTTTTTCCTTTCGGGCTTTAAAAAGCATCGTGTCTACATTCAGCCACTACCTAATGATTTGCCAGAGTTGAGACACAGAATTGAAGAGGCTATTGCTTCCATTACTCTGGACTTGTTAACCTAAGTGTAGGAAGAATTGGACTTTAGGTCGGATGCGTGCCGTATAACTAAATGTGCACATATTGAACATTTGTAAGGAAAACTAGGTTAGTTTACCCTCAGATTGATGTATGATTTGTTATAAAGAGTCTAAATTAAACTGTTATAATACACCATTGAAACCGAGACATTCTTTTACGGACATTTACATTTTACATTTATTTGTAATTGTTTACTTTTTATTGAATTTCCGAAATGTTTAGTTCATTTTAGGACAACCTGTAGTTTAAGCACAATACTTTATTAATATAAAAGGTATCCTAAAATTATTCATACAAATGAACTTATTTTTTCTGTACAGAGTCGGGACTGGTTTCTTTCCTAGTCTTCATGGCCCAAAATTTTCAGCATCCCGTATGAAAATCATTGTCTCGGCGTGGCCTCTCCGTTCAAAGGACAGTAATATTAAGCCTGGCCCAAAGATTTTTTGTAAAAAATGCATATATTTTTAAATCGCCATTATTCTACAATTAAACATTAAAATTTATTCTTTTCAAAGAATAGTAAATTTCTACGCTAATTAAAATATAGCTAAATTAAAAAATAGTAAAACGTGTGAAGAAGAACCTGCCTATGACAGAATCCTGTTTTAAACTGAAAAACGGATTGATCCAGCAAAATTAATATACTACTAAGTAAGAAAAGAATATATAATACAATTACACTTGCTAAGAAGGGAACTTGTCTATAACACATTTTTTTTTTCTCTTTTCTTTGTAATTGAGTCTTAGAAGATTTTACTGTATAACATTTTTCAGATTTTTAACATTTAAATAAATGGAATATGGATTAACAATATTCATGATAACTGAAACATTTACATGCAAGAAATAGCGATTCATTAAAATAATAAATATCGCAGCCTGCAGCACTTCTATAGAAATGAAGTTTAGAAACGTGAAAAAAAAAAGTTAAGATAGGTATTTTTGGTCAGAACTCCTCGTACGAGACAAATTTTTAACCAAATAGACGTAAAAATCAATGTTTTGTAGAAATTAACTTTTTTCCGGGCCGGTTCGGGCTCGGGCCGAACTTTTATACCGGGCCGGTCGGACCAATATTTTTTTTGTTCGGGCCAGGCCGGGCCGAAATTTTTTTCTCTGAGGCGGTTCGGGCCCAGGCCTGGAAACTTCGGCCCGTGCAGACCTCTAATCAGAGTCGCGATTCAATTATTTAATCAAAGAAATACAGGGTGTCTCACTCCAAGCCAAATCCTGATTTCCGTCCATAACATCTATATATATATATATATAAGCCGTTCTCTGTGTGTATGTCCTTTATACAAATCTTCAATTTTTGACCGATTTGCACGAAACTTCATGTACATACGTTTTAGAACGTGGAGAAGATCACTGTCTACTTTAAAAAATTATCAGACCGCTATTTATCCCTTTTTTCTAGCACTTCCATAATTTAACATTATAGAAATATCTCTTTTTAAATCTTTTTTAATTCAAACGTTTCCTTCCTGTTGCCACACCCTAAAAAATGACACAATAATGTGAAAAAAATAAGGATAACGTATTTTGTTTCTATTTGCCAATAAAAATTCAGACTTTCTTGCTACATTTTTGCGAGTTTGATATTGACGTCATTCTAAACAGAAAATTCACATTTCTTTGTATATAAAATAAAAAATTTAACTATAAGAGCGGAAAAATAGCGTAGCACCTCAATTTGAATGGTTTTTTTTAATTAAAACATCTATTTTAATACAAACAGTCAAATGTCATGAAAACAATTCAAGAAAAAGAAAAAAAAGGTTAGATATGACGTCACATTCTATCAAATCTTTTCAACGCGTAATCAAACTCATTGTAAACATATAGCTCCTATATTTTGCTTACTACTTCGATTGTATACTACAGCCATATCTTATAGCTGTAGTAAAACTAAAAACTATACGTTATCGCTAAGTGTTGTATTGGTTTAGATTCAGTGCTAACATTTTCCGTGATTTATAGCAAAAAGAGGGCGGTTATTTACATTTTCAAAAAATTCTTGACAGATGTCTTGATTTAAAATTTATGGAAAATGACATCATTTCATCTAATCATTGTAGATTTAATTTCAATAAAATTTAAAATTTTTCAAATAAAATTTTAGTAACTACTACCTCATTTGGATGTATTTTTTGCATTTTCCCCCGTATTGTGGAAGATATTGTATACTTCTGTTACGCGCACCAAGGAAAACATGTATTTCAATTTTAAAAGTTAAAAAAATTACCACAATGTGTCAAAAGAACATCCTTTTTCTGAATTTAAATTTCGTAAGTTCCAAAATTAAAACTAAAAATTTGAGTTTTGTCATAAACGTCAAGTTAAGGCTGTTCATAAAGTTAAGGCTGTTCTCAAATCCAAAGGAGCTATTTTCTGACATATTTTTTAATTAATTTTTGTTCAGAAACGCATGAAATTGACAGGAGTTCTTATTTAGAAACTATGTAATCGAAAGATAGTTTCCATATGTTGGTAAAAGTATAAGATCTTTCAGTTGGTGTTTTGAACTGAATTTCGGACGCAACAGTGCAATAAAGGATAAAAACCGGCCGTCACGCAACCACAATTGCTCATAACTCGATAAGTAATTTATTTGTGAAAAAAGGAAAAACTCATTTCAATTCCAAATCGCTTTAATAGTCTGGCCTACAAATTTTAAGCCTTTACGTTTAATGAGTCAGACAATGTGTCAGAAAGTTTCGCGTTGTTGAGCAGGGAACTGGAGAAGCACCTTAAGCATTATTGCAGGTTAGTATTTTGTAATCAAGTTGCATGCCAGATAGTCGCTTAAAACATAAGTGATTCTGCATTGTTTTAAACAAAGGTGCGTGACATAATAGGTGTCAGGCACACTCATTAAAGTAAGAATACCGTAGCGCATAGCCCCATTACTGAAGATAAACCCATCAATATACTTAGAGATAAAAATAGTTCTGCATTTTTCATTCAGCAAATAAGACTAAACCTTCATAATTGGGTTCACATGATTATATAACTTTCCCCTATAATTCTATGACTAAGCAACGGATAACAATATGTTACGCACTAAAATCTTCCCTAAAAAACTAATAATGCAAGTCGCATGGAAATCCGTTCTGAAGAATTCAAGTTATATGCACCCGGAACGAAATTCCCATTTGAATTTTATATACTTATCAGTTTATTTTGAGTAGTTTGATTTGATATCTGTTAAATTCGTGATTTATTTTTGGCGTTTTAATTTCGTTTGCCAATTTAGTTATTGAATATTACGCGAAAGCAAACAAATTCTGAATTATTTACAATGTTTTTGAACAATTGAGTTAATCTTTTGTATTTGAGTTGCAAGCATATTTAAAAATATGCAAGCTTAAAAATTATTTTAAAACCCATAAAAAATTCGTAAATTGATATAAACATTACAAACAACTATTACTGAAAGTACTTTTGTTTTCTATAATACGTTGGAACAATCGAATGTACAATGTTTAGACGTTAAACTGCAGTAAAAGGGAAATTTGTTGTGTTGTGTTGTTGCCACCGAAAATATGATACCAGCGTTACTCATAGACATGTATTTTCTTTATACTATTGCATTAAGTGTAAACAGGTTCATCTTTCGTAATCGGGTTGCACTCAACTTTAAAAATATCCATGCTTAAAAATTACTTTAAAATCCATTAAAATCAGAAAACTGAGGTGCAATTTTCAAACAAATTTCATTTGAGAGAACTTTTTTCTATTCGACATTGTAAAAAATGAAATTGTGTGATGTTTAAAAGTTAGACAAATTGCAGTAAAGGCGCATTTTATGGGTTACAATTTATGGGGCACAATTTATGGGCACTGACATAGTGTTTTTACTTTATAATGTAGATAATACCATACAAACGAGAATTTCATTAAGTGCTGCGCGATTTGGAGGATTTTTTTTTTTTTTTTCGTATTGTCAGGAAAATTACATATTTTTCTCTTACACCCGCCAAAGAAAACGTGCATTCTGTTATTAAAGCTCAGGGATTTTACTATGGTTGCAAGACAATAATTCCATGATTTTTTATTGTCTTTATAACGATTTGTGGATGGGAATGCACAAATTTCAGTTATTGTGATTGCCGTATTATTTCGTTTCAATTTATTTTACCTGGAAGGCTTCTTATAATTGACACGGGTGAAGCCGGGTAGTTCTGCTAGTTGTCAATAATGGAGATAATGTAACGATATGTCCAACATACTTAGAATTGCTCTTTGTGAAATCTGGTGACATCACAGGAAAAGGTGAAAATGGTCACCATTCTTGTACAAACAATACTGAGCTAGATACTTTAAAATACAGAATGTGATGGTTGCCAGTACATACATTTTGAAGAATTTCATATACACATTAACTTCTAAACCCGAAGTACTGCAACATTTGATTCACTAGTAATTCCACTGATGTAGGACTGCTACAACTTCAAATGCGGCAGACGTATTATTAACTTCTGCCTCATTGATAAATGTTCGACGCGTCACCTGTGACTAACACGACATTGTTTCCTATAAAAGTTTTAACTTAAACCTTGAGCTTGTGTTTGTGAATTACTGAGTTTTTTTTACAGAAAGTAACTTTTAACACTAGAAAGCCCGTGAGCAGTCATTTTGACTGCTACTAAATGAATATATCTCTGTTCGAACCAGAATTTTTTTTATAAATCTAGTTTAAAAGATATAAAAGAAAAAAAAAAACCTAGTTAAATGGATAAGTTAATTATTCAAAGTAAAAATTCTGGTGTGTAATATTTTTTTTTTAAATTTGAGTAAAATTCTCGGTTTTTTTAGTGTTAATATAATACAGTAGAAGTAGAACCCAGAACGAGCCCAGTTAAATCTAGGTATCAGATAAATTGTACTTTTTTCAATTCCCTACAAATTAAACCATATCGTATGGAAACCGGTTACAACAGAGTGATTCGTTATAAGCAATGATAGCCTGTGCTGTATAACGTGCTTTTGAAAACTATTCATTTATGAGCCGGGTAGTTATTCACATGAGGTCTTAACATACGCGGTACTTCTATTGAAACTACCCGTAACTAAAAATGTTAAAGAAAAATCTTCGTATTTTACTTCTCTTCTACTTTTTACATTATTTACTATAAAATATTTCCAAAAAATAATATTTTTTCAGTTCAAAATACGGTTATTTTCCCATGAATGATGATATTTGAAAAAATACAAATACTGTTCTCTTTTTTCCACATTTCAAGACAATTACGTTCGAAATATTTATCTTCTTTTCCAACTACAGAACGAGAATTCACTTCAAGTTGACAAAAGGATTTTACAATATATTTTCTTATCAAATGTTTAAACTTCTCAGCTAAAAAACATTCTATTTATTGATACTTCTTCATTGAAGGCTTTTTCATATATTTTTTGATCCAATAAAAGTTTAGGGCGAAATCATAAAAAGGCTGGCCATTTGCAGGGTAACCAAATACTGTATGGTTTTACTACCGTGGCAGATGAAGGAAAAGGGATTTTTGTGTTTATTTTCAGAGTTGTAAAAGAACTCTACGCAAAGTACTCGGATCTACTGAGTCAGTACAATACGAAAAAAAAAAATACGTAAATTGAACGGAAGAATTTTTATTTCTATTTTAATGCTTTTAATACTTGACATAGTGAACTTCAATGTGGAATCGTCTTTATTTCTGTTTTCATTCAAAACGTCTTGGGAAAAGTATGTAAAGTATGTCTTGAAAAAAGTAAGTTATTACGTCAGTTTTATTGCTGTTGTGTTTGAAACCGATTATTATGAATTATCGTCGCTATGAACATACCCCGAAAGTACTACATCTTCTGAATTATTTCAATCTGTAAAAATGCGTAAATTGAAGAAAGTAATTTTTATATCTATTTTGACGCTTTTAATATTTGATTCAGTGAATATCAATATAAAAATTTCTTTATTTCTCTTTTAATGCTCAACAATGTTTTTGAAATATACACATAAAATGTCATTATTATATCATTATTATTCTTTTAATTAATTAATATAATGTACACTAATTACAATGTACCCACGGGATAAGGGCAAACACAAGGGGTCTTTTGTAAAAAAAAAAAAAAAAAAAAAAAAAAAGTGGCATTCTAACTGGAATATAGTTTGGTTATCAAACCTTTACAACTGTCAAGCAGTATTAATTCATTATTCTACCGTGTGGTATGACGGTAGACACTTCTGTTGGAAAGGGTCAGCGTTTTACTCCACATGGCTGTCACTAGCGACTACTTTTATAATCTATTCGCACCATTATTTTTAAAAAATAATTTTGCAGTATATTATTCTTTCACATATTCTCAAAGTGCCAGTGAAAGATTTTTGCATTGAGAAAGTAGTGCGAGATAGATTTAAAAAATAGTCGCCAGTGGATGCCTCGACTCCATAGTCGAGTTCGACAGGTCGGTGCAAGTTGTTCAAAAGCGTTTAATTTATGTACAGTCGTGGGAAAAAAAAAGTAAACAGCCCCCACTAACTCCTCAACAAATTATCGTAGAAGAAAGTTACTGGTACCGAACGATTGGAAATAAAGTCTACTTTTAAATGATATAGATAAAAATTGCTTAGGGGGCCATCTACATATTAAACGAACCATAACTTTGTTTTTTTTCAATAGCGGTACACAATTATGACATCATAAATGAACTCTGCATCCTCCAATTAGCCTAAAATCAAATTTTTATGCAATTCGTACCATAAGTTTCTGAGAAATTAATTATTTTAAACCGAGCGTATTTTAAGGGCTGTATCCAAATTGAAGTTCGAAAATCGATTATTAACCGAGAGAGCACCCATCTTGATCAAGGCACATTAAGAAGTCAATGAAGCCTGCTAGCGTAATATACAGCGTAAGAAATTTCAAAATATCTAGTCATTTCTATCATAGACGGCCCCTTAAACCATCATTTTGCCGTTTTTTAAGCATAATTTGAAAACTACTTGGAAGAAAAATGTGAAATTTTGGATTTACATGAAGCAGGACTTAATAAATCTAAATCCATCAAAAAAATTGTAGGTTGCAATTCATAATTTATAATTCATATCATTAAATTATAAAAATTGCATATTCAGCGTATTTATGTTTGGGTATATTAGTATTATTGCTACAAAAAAATTCAGCACATTAGGAGCATAATTTCTGGAGATATTAATAAAAATATGCAAATGTAATTTAACATTAGAAGCACTAAATTTTGAATGTTTATAATTCAAAAACTTATCATTCTAATGGCTTGAAATTCGATGTCTAGGCATAATTTGAACCGAAGATTTGAAATATCTTGTTAAAATTAGGTATTGTCATTGAAAAAAATGAAGTTTGGATTCGTTTTAATATGTAGATGGCCCCATAAGCAAATTTTATATACATTATTTAAAAGTAGACTTTATTTCCAATCGTTCGATACCAGTAACTTTCTTCTACGATAATTTGTTGAGGAGTTAATAGGGGGTGTTTACTTTTTTTTTTTTTTCGACGACTGTACATAGTTATGTTTAGTTGTTCTAATTTAATGTTTTTCAATGTAGTAAGTGAACCTTAAGATTTCAAAGGTTTAACCTATGTATAGACAGAGATTAGGCTACGCACAGTTTAGTGTGAAGCTATCTGTGTACACTTTCCCCAGCTTTTAACAAAATAGGGCAAGATGTGCACAAAATAAATAGGGTGAGCGTAAACACCTAGATCGAATAGCTCCAAATAATTTTTCAAGCACTTTACCACGTCGTCTGTTTATTAATCAGTAGCTGACCCGCTCGACGTTGTCCGGTCCCGGGTTCAAAAAATCAAAATAAATAACCGCAAAAAAATAATAAATAACATAGGACAAAACTTACTATACTGAGCTAAAACATTAAAATCGGATTACTTTTGCGAATGTTGAAAAATCGCTTTTTTTTACTATTAATCCCGACAAGTGGCTGAAAAACAGCATTAATTAGTAGAAAAGTGCATAATATGCTTCCATCTTATGCTTATCAGCAAAAAGCATTTTTAAATAAAATACAGGCAGTGGGTTAAACCTTCCGTATGGTCAAACATTCTCAGTTTTCCTTATATAAGCATGACTTCTAAACTTCCAATGAAATACACAAGTTTTGAACCAGAAATTTTACTTAACGAATGAACTGAAATAATTACCTCATAGAAACAAGATAAATTTTATTAAATGAATCTTCTGGTTCCAAATACTTTTTTTTTGACGTGGGGAAAAAACCAGAAGGTTGACAGCTATGTACATGTATATATTTATAGTTGGGTGTGATTAAAATATTTAAAGAATATTTAATAACCTATATTTTGTTAATCCGGAAGTACATGTTGAGACCCTGGTAGCATATTTAAATGTCTTATTTTACAAGAAACAGCAAATAATTTCACTCAATTTTACATTTAAAATGCCTAGTAGGTACTGTAGTAGTGCACTACGAAATGATCAAATATGTATTCTAAAAAGTTGCATTATTTTTCCTTTTTTATAACATTCTGTTGAATTTATCTCTTTTTTTTTCAGTAGGAGATCTTTTGGAGAATCAGCAGAAAGATTTGAAATTAAGTTAAAAAAGAAGATACTGATTTCCATTCAAAATTGAACTGTAAGCATGCAAAAATCTTTTTTCTTCTTTGCCTGCGCATATGTGTTTGCATTTAAATATTTTCACAAACTGCAAGATCCTTCCTATAAAAAATGAAATTATTTATCAAAAAATTCTTTTATAAACATTTTTTTTTATAAAAATGATATTCCCTATTCTTATTATTATTTTAAAACATTATTTTCAAAATTTTCATGATTAATAATAAAAACTCATAATCCCAGTTCATGAACGTCACACAACGACATTAACTTTTAAGAACACAGACGACTCATTGTGTAGGGGAGACCAGGGGAATGGCGCCACTTGGAGTTATGCCGCCACATTGCCTAGTTTAAAAACTAATGGCAGTTTGAGATAGTAATGCGCTTGCACTATAGCGGGCAACAACAGAAACAGTGCCTAGAGTGAGAATGATTTTGTTGTACGTCGTTCGCTTGTTCTAGTGAAAAATTTAGTTTTCGTCTAGTTGCTTCTTATTTTGGAGTTTCTAATGAGTAGAGGTAAACACCTTTTATTATAACATTAGGTACTTAAGATAATATTACCCGTAATCTACATGCATTCGCCGACATTTTGATGCAATTTGTTGAACAAGTTCGGTTCTTCTTTCGGCTTTGCTGGGGGATTTCCGCTATGTTGTTCTCTCGAGGTTGCCGCCACCATGGCAAAGAGTGACTTTTCCAATTTGAGTTAAATTTGTAAGCTTAGCACATTAATAAATCTAGCTTAAGGGACATTGTAATTATTCATTATTTTGATAAATTATTGCTTTCTAAATATTTTCAGTAGGTTATGTGTTTCCTAGTATCCATTCCCCCCAGGGGGATACCTTCTTTAGGTATTCACGGGCTTCGCAACCCCGGGTTCCTGAGCGATCTTTCTCTTTTCCTTTTCCTCTTATTTCTCGTCTTTCTTTCCTCTTTGTTTCACTCTCGTTGTGGTTTCCTCTTCGGAGGTGAGGGCAATTCTGTATGAGCCGATATCATCCTGTATATCGACTCGTGGAGAATTGTAAACCACCCACGTGTTTGCCGTGCGTGGCATCCCGTGTCCCTGGAAAGGGGGATCCTGGTAGTTGAGGGTAACCAACACACTGCTTTGGCCTCTGCTTCAGGTAGACGGGAGGTGCATATTGGTCCCGTATGCATCAATCGGCTGGTCAGCTGACTTGTGTCACTGGCTGGGGATCAAGTGAGCGAGTACTTACTAGCCATCTCGCTAAGGGTGGAGACTGGCATAGGAGTGTCTTGTGACCGTATGGGCCTTGGCTAGCACTGGTGCACGAATGTGCATCCCCTTGTTGGGCTCGGTAGTGGGTGGTGCGGCCGGGGTCTGAATTCTTTTTCTTTTTTTCAATTATGGATGGAAAAACTAACATTCCTTCTATTTCTCTCCCAAGTGGCGAGCAACAAACTGTACAGAGCAATATTTTCACTCGCTTCTTTGTAATCAAACGTACTGATAGCCTGTCCGATAGTTCATTTAAGAAAACTTCACCTTTCCTTATTGCAAAATCATTTCAGTCTGTTTTCGGTGATGGTCATAATCTCAGAAAACTGCAGTCTGGGGATTTATTGGTTGAGGTTACTTCAGCCAACCAGTCTGATTTTCTATCAAATTGTAATACAATAGGTCCATTTTCTGTTTCTGTTAAAGCACATCAAACCCTAAATACAAGCCGTGGTGTAATATCTGAACCAGATCTTTTATTTTCTACCAAGGATGAACTTTTACAAAATTTAAATGATCAAAATGTCATAGATGCACGACGTATTACACTCCGTCGGAATGGACAAGTGCTTCCCACAAAGCACATCATTCTGACTTTCAATAGCCCTACCTTACCAAAAAGAATTAAAGCTGGTTACCTTAATTGTCCTGTTCGTCCTTACATTCCTAATCCTCTACGCTGCTTTAATTGCCAGCGTTATGGCCACACTACTACTAACTGCCGGGGTTCCACCACCTGTGCACGTTGTGCAGAAGTTGGCCATGACAATAAATCATGTGAAAATCCTGAACGCTGCATAAATTGCAAGGGTAATCATACTGCATACTCCCGTTCTTGTCCAACCTGGATACGTGAAAAAGAAATCATTTCTGTTAAAATAACTCAAAATCTCTCCTATCCTGAAGCCCGTAAAGTTGTTGAATCCAGGACTCCGTCAGTCGGAGTCTCCTACTCTAGTCTACTCAAACAACAACCAAAATCTGTAAGGCACATAAGCACCCAGACCGAACCTTCCGTTCCCCTAAATAACTCACCTATGACAGTACCACTCGGCACCACAAAGATACAAACTCGTGATGTCTGCTGTGGTTCTAAATGTTATGCAACCCCATTATTGGAACGTTGGCTACCATCCTCAGAACCTGTTACTATAGTATATCAAACTGGTCAGTCACAAAAACCTGCAGTTCAATCCAAAAAGTCATCCGACCCAGTTCAATCCAAAAAGTCATCCGACCCAGTTCAATCCAGAAAGTCATCCGACCCAGTTCAATCCAGAAAGTCATCCGACCCAATTCAATCCAAAAAGTCATCTGAACTCCAGACTGATACTAAAGCTGTTAAATCTAAAAAAACATCACAGAAACCTGATACTAGTCAAACAGTGAAACCAAGCAAAAAAATCTGCGTTCAGAAAGAGAGAAAAACAATCGGGGGCTCTTCACAGTGGAACACTGTGAAGAAAAAGAGAGGGAACAACCGGCTAAATCCACCTGTCTCAAACTTAAAGGATCCGAAGCAGCTCCAGAACCATGTAGATGAAGCAATGGACTCGGAGTCGTATGAGTCAAGTGCTGACGAAGAAAATACAGTTTTCGAGGAATTTTTACCTAATTGATTTTACATTGTTTTTTACACATGTGTTTTTTAAACTTGTGTTTATGTAGTATTTGTACCTCTTTTTAAACTTGGTATCTTTTAACAGTTATTGCTTTATAACTCCACAGATTTTAATTAGAATACGCTTGCCTTTTAACTATGGACTTTTGAATATTTTAAATGGTTTTAATTATACATCTTGCTGTTTTCATTAAGTTTTTTGGTTTTCTCATCTTTTTGTTATTCTTTTAATACTTAAATTTTTGGGTTTTTTATGTTTTTCCATTTTGACTTTGTCTTGGCGCAGCATGTCCCTATAGGGACTTTGCGCCATAAAACCCCATACAACCAACCATACAACCAACCTAGTATCCATTTTATGTATTTACTAGGTCATTAAAAAGTGGCGTCATTACCCCGATATAGTGGCGGAATTACCCCAGTATCCTGGGTAATCCCGCCACTGTATAGAGCTTCAAAGAAATTATTTATGTGTGCTTACTTTACAGTTATGATTACGTTTAAATTTATACAGACACTAAAGATCATGATTCAGCTTTAGACTTTTACTATTAAAAAGGAAACATTTTTTTGAGGTAAAAAAATTTAAATTCCCTTAAGGTGTCGCCATTCCCCCGGTCTCCCCTACGCAAAGGAATGTCGAACCCCAAGGCAGCAAGCCAATTCTCACCACTATTTCTTTATTATGTAATCTTCACCTTAGTTCACCTGCCGAAGATTACTATTCCGAAATTGGGTGACAATTGGTCACTGGGCTTGCCATCCTTCGCATATACAATGCATCATCTGTGTTCTTATAGGCATCGCAAAACACTTTAAAGGCGAATTTTACTGATACATTTTATTCATTCTTTTATATTATAGATTAAGTACAGTAAAGTGCCAATTATCTGAATTCCAATTAACCGAATATGGAGTTATTCGAACCCTTATCCATCTCCTTTTTAGATCTTACGACTTAAACATTTTTTTTTTTTTTTTTTAATTAAAGAAAAAAAAGTAAGAGTAAAAAATAAAAAGTCTTTTAAAAAAAATAACAACACAACTAAAACAATATGAAAAAAATAGACATTCTCATGTTTAAACAGTTTATCCAAAGTAAGCTTTGAAAAATGCCAGTGTGTAGGGGTAGTGTAAATTACTAAAGATAGTATAAAAAAGGCCTTAATCCTCTCTTCAATCTCACCTGGCGTACTCAGACAGTGGAAGGGAATGTTTATGGATACCACTATTTTGAATAAATTTTCACCTCAATGAATTGAAGAATTCAGCCATTAAATAAAGGCGAAGATTTCCATCCGAAAATAGTGATATTCATAACCCCCTCACATCTGGGTTCACTGCTAAATCTGACACCTCCAAAAATCAAGAACTTTATCCAGGAAAGAAAGCTTTTTTCCAAATTTTTCCATGAACAGATGAACGCCTACAGAAAGGCTAAACCCTCTTTTATTCCAATGTAAGGACTGGTAAATATGAGAGGTCACTTACAAAAGGACCATTCAAACATTCGAAACAAAACTCTTTATAATCTGTCAATGATTAGCAAAAACTGATAATTGGTGTGGCGGACTTAAGTGTCCGATGATGACACTCAAAAAAAGGAAGGCGCTGGAAATAACACTTCAATAATAATGTACATCAAAATAAAAGAAAAATTTTCCCTATCTTACGAAGTGTTTATAATCTAGAGAGTATTGGCAGTGTAAAGAGATGAATCTCCTGTTGTAACTACAGTATGGCATAGCAGTGGTGCAATCATTTATTCTTGACATTACAGGCAGTATGCAATGCACTTTCATATTTCTAATTATACGAACTTTTGCTTATAAGCTGAGCAAGGTCCCGATGGGTTCGAATAATCGGCGTTCTACTGTAATTGCGTTTCACAAAGCAGGGGTGATTTTGTTTCTTAGTGTATACGACGCTTAGCATTGTACTTTGTAACTGAAATGCCGAATTGGAAATGAACAGGAATTTAAACTTTAAATGCATTTTTTTAAAAACTGCTTGTTTTTCTACAAATTACTTATTTCAAAACGTATAAGTTAAACGATTATCATCATAATTGTTTGACATTTTCAGCGATTAGTCCCTATAATATTTTATGTAAGAATATACTGAAAGAACGTTTAATGTTTTTATAACTTTGACCTACTATCTATATTATAAAGTATAAACGTGTCCGTGCGTAACGCTGACGTCATTTTGAAAATGGCAACAGCAGACGATTACATTTCGCTTTTATTGCAATTTTTTAAACATCAAAACATCGCACATTTTCAATTTTTACACCCCTGATTAGGAAAATAATGTGCTTTCAAATGCGATTTGTTTGAAAATTGTATCACAATTTGTTAGAAAACTGCATCGCTATTTGCACAATTTTTATTGTTTTAAAAATTATTTTCAAGCTTGATTTTTTTTAAAACCTACCTCTATCGCGTGTAGACGATTATGAAAGATAAATCCAATTGCACTTAAATTAATATAAATAGCTCAGCATTTGTTCCATCTTATATTCCATAGCGAAATGAAAACATTTATCAATCAATAAATAAAATATAAATTCACGATATGTAATCAAACTACGCGCTTGAATCACTGAAATGAACAGAATCAGAAATGCGAATTGCAAACAGTGATGTCTGGCGATGCGAGTTCTTCGACCGTTAACTCCTGGCGCGAGGCCAACACGAAAGTATCGCTTTTAATACATTAAAAAAATTATTTGAACGCATTATTGATATTTTTCATATAAATATAAAGAAATTCATTAGAAAATCTATTTTAAAATCTGTTAGAGTTTTCAATTTAAAAAGATGATTTCTCCTATATTCTATCACCCGGATATATCCACTTGTCTAAATAATGATATAAAGTTTGCCCAAAGATCTCCTAACAAATCTTCGAATAGCTCATTTTCTGAGTAACTGATTCTTCGCTAATTACCCAGTGCGTGCACACAAACAGATGAATTTGTGTGTGTGTGTGTGGTAGAGAGAGAAATAGTAGTTTTTAAAATATGTTAATTTTAATCAATTTTAAGCTTTTTCTGTCATTAAGAATCGATTATTCTAATTTTACGTCTCTTATGCTTTACAAATAACATTTCTGAGATGAAATAAATCTAAAATATTTATTGTACAGAAAAAATTGGACTTGTACGTTTGTAAGGAATCCCGATCCTTTCTTACTTTAACTCTAAAAAATAAAACCGCCTAAAACCGTATGCAGTCAAATAATTCCGAACTTGAATTAAGCCTGGTACTTTAAAGGATATCTTAGAAATAATAAAAAACAGAAATAATTCGAGCTTTATCTTTTGGATTTTTTATATTGTTTTTTGTTATGCATGCAATAATAAATTCTTTCTATGTATTTAATCAGATAACTGTATAAATTCTATGACATAAAACTCTAAAAAGGAAAGAAAAGAAAAAATCCATCTAAAGAAAAATGATTGATTTCTTCATAAATTGATCCAGTTGCAAGAAATAGAACACGAAAATAAAATATTTTTCAGAATGTGCATTTGGAAACACAGATTCGAGAATTAACTTGTTTTTCTATTTATTTTACCACTTTAGACAATCATGGAAGTACCGTAATCAGAAAGTTATTCTGAGATAACTTTTTTTTTTCAATTCGAGCAAGAAAAAGATGACAATTACATTTTTGTAATATATGCGGCAAATATTTTGAAAAATTAAGAAATATTTTGTTGCAGCAAAAAGGGGTTTAACAATAAAATCTTTTTTTTTTTTTTTTTAAATTCAAGCAAGAAAAAGATGACAATTACATTTTTGTAATATATGCGACAAATATTTTAAAAAATGAAGAAATATTTTGTTGCAGCAGAAAGGGGTTTAACAATAAAATCTTTGTTTTTTTTTTTTTTTAATTCAAGCAAGAAAAAGATGACAGTTACCTTTTTGTAATATATGCGGCAAATATTTTCAAAAATTAAGAAATATTTTGTTGCAGAAAGAACGGATTTCATAGATCGCACAAACTTACAATTTCGACTGGGCTGTTTTTCTTTTATAACCAATTATTAACTGACAGTTATCTACATGTGTCGTGAGTGAACATAACGTTAAAAAGAAGGTTTTTCAAATTAATTTGCGTGCAAGGTTAATATTCAAATGAAAAATGAAAAGTTACATTTTTGTCATGTTATGTTATATGAGTTTAACCTCTTCGGTCCCTGGGTCCCCATACGGGGACCTCTGTTCTTTTCCTTATAAAAACTAAAATATCCGATTTTTTTACATTTTCACGTCACTTCTTAATAGCTGAATGTTTTCTGCCTTCAAAGCAAACGAATAAATGGCAGCATCTAAGCTGATTCCCACATAAAAATAAATGTTATTTTCATCTGTTTTCAAAATGCCTAAAAGTGCCCTGAAGACAGTATGACCAAGAAAGTGAGAAATTTTCATAAGTATTTAACTTAAATCTTTTTCAATAAAAATTTTTGAGGATTTGTAGATTATTTACTCGTTTAAAGCTCTTAAATTTGTGATTGCGTTAATTTAGGTTAATGGTTATTAAACTGATGTTTTTAAAGGGGTTTGTAGTTTTAGATCCATATTTTTTAACCTAAATTTCTAAGCGCCTAAAGCATCAATTTCAGAAAAGATATTTTTTCTGCCATTTACGATGTCATTTTGTTTGGAAAAGCCAATGAACAAGCATTTGTATTGTTATTTTAGCTTCGGAACTGAAGAGTTTAAAAAAGGAGCGAGTGTTGGACGTGCTACAAAAAATGCTCAAGACGTTTATTTGGATCGTGCTCCCGCTCTTGGGACAGTTAGAAAGTGGTTTTGTCTAGTTCGAAATGGTGACTAATAATCCACGGATTACTACTAAAGAGATTGCTGAGAGACTAAATGTTTACAATTCGACTGCATTTCTTTGCATTTAAAGCAATTTGGGTACACTTCGAAACTCGTTTTGTCTAGTTCGAAATGGTGACTAATAATCCACGGATTACTACTAAAGAGATTGCTGAGAGACTAAATGTTGACAATTCGACTGCATTTCTTTGCACTTAAAACAATTTGGGTACACTTCGAAACTCGTTTTGTCTAGTTCGAAATGGTGACTAATAATCCACGGATTACTACTAAAGAGATTGCTGAGACACTAAATGTTGACAATTCGACTGCATTTCTTTGAATTTAAAACAATTTGGGTACACTTCGAAACTCGTTTTGTCTAGTTCGAAATGGTGACTAATAATCCACGGATTACGACTAAAGAGATTGCTGAGAGACTAAATGTTGACAATTCGACTGCATTTCTTTGCATTTAAAACAATTTGGGTACACTTCAAAACTCGTTGCATCGGAAATCGGGCACGAACTTTTGCAATCACCCAATGTTTTAAAAATCCTAATACAGCATAAATGTTTATAAAAGTTCAGTGGAAGCTCGAGTTACCCAAGATTCCTCAAATTTTCCGTTGTTTTTAGAAACCATTTAGAGGAAGACCAATCATAAATTTCAGAAAACAATAGGCTCCCAAAATTTACAAAAAGGTTTTTGAAGTTAAAATAAACAGCACTTTCTGAGCGTGTATGTCGGAAAATACTTATTTTTAGGGTTTCTTTCATCTCACGAAACCCTTATAGTCTCACTCCGTTGTCTGTCCGTCACACGCTCGAACTATTAAACTATTTAAGTTACAGGCTTAATTTTTTTTTTACATAGTGCTGATTCACAGCCAAAATCATAAAATTTTGAAAATATAATGTTATTTTAATTAAATAAATTAATGTAATGACATCCCATCATTTTTGAGGTTTCAAGACATAATCTTAATTTCAACCGTCTTTTCGTGAGCTCGGTAGTCCTGTGGTAGAGCGTGTTATTTCTAACTGAAAGGTACCGGGTTCGAAGCGTGTCGGCTGAAGTTGAAATTTTCAATTTTTTACATTTAATTGTCCGATGGATTTAATTAAAAGAAATTTCTTATTTTTTAGCCATTTTACGGGTTTATTTTTTATTTTTATTTATTTATTTGTTTTTGCAGAATTTAATATATCATGATTTTATGACCATTATTCAATTTTATAAATATTTAATTTATTTTACAAAAATTATAAATTAATAAATTATTCTGGATTATAAATTAGAAAATAAGAAATATAAATTACATTTTACAACTAGTTTAAAAAATAATCGAATATAATTAATTGGTATTTGATAGTAATCAAATATCCATTAATTATATGGAGAAAAAAACAATTAAATACATTATAGTTTTTAAAATAAATTACTTGTGTAAAAAATTTATTTAGTTTTGTTTTTTAAACTATTTTTACCTTTATACTTATTTTTTAAATATGTTTCTAAAATAGCTGTAATAATTGAATTGGGAATGTTTGACCTCATATTTATCAACGTCGCGTCGATTTGATAAGGAGGGCAATTAGGGGACCAACAAAAAAAATCCAAAAAATAATAATAACATTTGGGATTACCCTGCAAAATGAAATGCACGAAATAATCTATCGCTACAACATACAAATATGTGGATATTGTACTGTACAATATGTGTACTGATTTGTGTAAGAATAGCACGTATATTCATGGAGATATAGCGATTTTTTAAAAAAATTCTTGCATGTTTTTAGTTTATATCATGCAGGGTTTTCCTCCAAATTTAACGCCAGTTTGAAAAAATTAGCAAAATATAGTAGAAAAAATATAGTGCAATTGGAATATGAATATATTCAATATTTTATGAAATATGAGTAGTTGTATGAAATAATTTTTATCAGCGCATGCGCGAACGATAAAAAAGATTTGTTTTTACATAATTTAATAATCAACTTTATGGGGCAACTCATAAAAAAATCCACTCAAATATCGTGAAAATTCAGAAAGATATCGGCGATACAGTGTGCTGATTTCTAGTTTCTCTCTAAAAGCAGATGAATGATAATGGATTTTCCACAAATTGTCATTTTTTATTAACTGGCATTCAGAAAATGTTAGTATTCAATGAATATTAACGAGTAGATTTGGATCAAATGCTTCGATTTTTATACTTCTTTTTACATGGAATAGACTCGCTCTGGTGGTTATCAAAGATGAACTAAAGCATCAATAAAAAGGAAAACAGAAAAAAAAGATATAAAAATTGACAGTTTGTGGAAAACCTCTTTTCATTCAGCTGCTTTTAGAGAGCAACTAAAAATCATCTCACTCTATCGCTGATATCTTTCTGAATTTTCACGATATTTGACTGAATTTTTTTTTATGAATTGCTCCATAGAATTATCAAACAGACTATCAAATTAAATAAAAAAATCTTTGCTATCTTTCGCGCATGCGCAGATAAAAATGATTTCATACAATTGCTCATATTTCATAAAACATTTAATATACTCATATTCCTATTGCACTATATTGTTTCTACTATATTTTGTTAATTCTTCTGAAACTGGCGTTAAATTTTGTTAAAAACTCTGCATGGTATAAGCTAAAAACATGCAAGATTTTTTTTACTTTAAAAAAAATCGCTCTATCTCCCTGAATATACGTGCTAGTCTTACACAAATAAGTACACATGTTATAAAGTATCCACATATGTGTATGCTGTTGCGATAGATCATTTCGTGCATTTTAATTTACAAGGTAATCCCAAATATTATTTTTCTTTGATTTTTTTGTTCCCCCCCCTCCCCCCCCCCCCCAATTATCCTTCTTATCAAATCCACGTTCATAAATATGAGGTAAAACATATATTTTATAATTCTGAAGTTCCAGAAGAATCCAACAAGTATATTTTTATATATTAGACAAAATGTCTAAAATTGAAAGTGTCCGGTGATTAATGGCTATATAGTGTATATGTGTGTGTGTTTTTTTCTTTATGAATTTTTAATGATCACATTATTTTGTAACAATTGATATTTCGAAATCATTTTAATCGGAACTATATATGCGCTTTATTTTTAGCTTTTACAAAGTATCATATTAAATACGTACTTTGATCATATTAAATAACTTTTATCTAATTAAAATATAGTATACAGTAATAGTAATAGTAAAAGTAACAAAATATAATATATATGCAGGGGCGTATTCTGAATACGTATAACATGTTCAAACTTCCACTAGTAATTTGTTATAGTAATTTTCGCCTTATTTATCTGCGATTAGATAAGACGAAAATTTCTATTCTAAATTACTGGTGGAAATTAACGCATGTTGCACGTGTTCAGAATACGGCTCTGTATATATGTATTATATATGGTAATAGTAATAGTATTAAAAAATATTATATTATAGTATAGGATTTTGTCAAGAAGGGTATCGTTGGAAAACTTTTGCAATGAGGATCAAGAAAAATACTGGAACTTCCCGCTCGAATAAACCATTTACGAGATACGGACCAACATCATCCGTTACTTCATGAATGAAGAATCAAAATAGCAAGAATTTCACATCAGAAAATAGACTTTTGTTTTCATCTCTTTAAGTTGTTAATCCTGGTTATGCTTCTCCAAGTAAAAATGTTAAAAACATAAGTATTTTCAACAACATGCAGAAACAATGAATGAGTCATCACGTATTTTTGCTCCTTTGTTCATGACGTCACTGAATAAATTAACCCATATCCCGTGAAAAGTTGGATTCAGATGGGCAGTTCCTATACTTTTTGTGATCCTCATGACAGGAGCTTACCAAACGACACTACTTTTAAAGAAATCGGATTGTTTTTTATTCATACTTTCCAAAATAGTAGTTGAAAAGTGTTTATGACTTTGGTTTGTCTGTCTAACTTCTGTCCGTGCTCTAACCCTTATATATATACTGGGATTGGGATTGCCATGTAATTTATATATGATATTCAGGTTTACTATTCTATGTTCACTATTGAAAATGGAGTGTATAGCATTTATAGTTCGTTTACAGGGACACCCAAAAGAACACCGTTACGCTGTGGTCTGTGGTGAAAAATTGTTTGCGGTGTATTTTAAAGAAGTTATAGTATTTCAAGCATAATGAAATTAGCGTGCATTTCTGGTGTGTACTAAAACATGCTTCTGTAGAATATGGAGTGGAAAGCATTTATTAATCATTTACAGGGTTACACAAAAGAATTCGGTTACATAATTGTCTATGGGCAAAAATTGTGTGCAGCGTAATTTAATAATGTTACGCCATTTCAAACATAATGAAATTAATATGCATTATTGAGGTGCACTAGAAGATGCTTACTGTAGAATATGACGTGCATATCAGTTATTCTTCATTTACAAGGACACACAAACATTTAGATTACAGTACTGTCAATGAGCTATAAATGCTGGGAATTTTGGTATGCGTTTTTTAAATTTAACAAATTTTATACATACTACATGGAGTGTATTCATTCTATAGATCATATACAGGGCTACACAAAAGAATTCATAAGCATTAATGTGTATGAGCATGAATTGCCTAACCCCTTAACCTACGATTTAAGTTTCAACAGGCTGGTCCCCAAAACGTAAACAAGATCAGGCAGCCTTCGAGCCATTCCACTGTTCGGCAAATCGGTCCTAAGTTGTATCAAACGCGCACGACTTACGGAATGTAAATACATGTGTATGATACCACTGGATTAAAATTTGTGGAATATTTGATAAGTAATTTACTTACAACCTGATGTAATAATTGTGATAGATATAGCACAAAATATTTATCATCAATCACTAAAATGTAACATAAATCAATAACTAATGGCTTGAATTTTTTTCATACAGAACGTATAATGTCACTACTGTCATTTTCGGTAGCAGAAGTATCACTGATCTCATCACAAAATCTTCTCTTTGAAAACATCTTGTGGGGATACTTCTCTAATATTTAAGAAAATATATTTCAAAATGCAAACGTGACCAAGCATTACATGTAACTGATTATGATACAAAGAGATAATAAGAATTTATCACGAGCCTGGTCTGTGCTGTTTGTGGTGGACAAATTACAAACCGCGAACGTTGCACCACGGGCCACACCCGTAATATTTACATTTGGGCTGACTGATGTACTACGGGCCCGGCCCGTGGTAATCGGTTTTGGCCCGAATGCATAACCACGTGTCTCACACGCAGTTGTAGGTTAAGGTGTTAAGAGTGTTTCTTTTAATTGAGTTATGCATTTCAAACTGAACTATATTTAGCATACTAAGAGATCTTTGAAGAATATAAATAAATTCATATACTAGGCTACGCAAAGATCTAGATACAGTGCCGTCTATGAATGATTAATTCAAAAAGAACGTTTTCAGTTGTTATCGGTTTTCTAAATTGTTTACTTAAAATATCTTCTTTTACATTATTAGACTGTGAAATTCCATTACAGTATTCTGGAAGTGTCGAAAAGTGTTTCATAAGCATTGCTTGATGCGTGATTTTTCTTTCTTGTTTCTCCTTCTTCAGGACGTCACGAATGGTATTGGTCTTCATCACGCGAACGGTTGGATTTGGGAGCATAGTTCCTATATTTTTCTTAATCCTCGTGGCAAGAGCTTTCCAACTATACCACACTTGAAAAAGTCGAGAGCTAAAACTTGAGTATGTTCCCTTGTAATTATTGCCATAAAATTAATAACACTGCAGTCTCTCAAGTTTAAACTTTACTTTATGGAAATCAACCATTTTATCCTAACAAACCCAGAGTTAACAGTTGATTATGTTCCCTTGTAAGTATTGTCATAAAAGTAAATAATAACAAGCACCGCAGTCTCTCAAGTTTAAATTTTACTTTATTGGAATCAACCATTTTATCCAATCAATTTCTAAGAAAGATAAATTAACGGTCAGTTGCTGTAATAATAGTACAATTAGAATAAAAAAAGGAAAATTCGTAAATCTCAGAATTGTGGTCAAACATGTCAGATTTTATGGTTTGCATTCGTTTCATACGGTTTCAAATAAAGAGTTTTCATATCATAATTATTCCCGAACGTTATGACAGCCCTAGTCTTTAATGGATACGCTCACTGGGAATGTATCCACTGTGGAAAAGGGAAGGTGCAATTTCCAGAGAAAAGGTTTTAGATTACGGAAGGAAATCTGAGCCATTTCACTTTCATTTTCAAATTTGTTGTGCGGTTTCGTGAATACAGTTTCATTTATGTTTTAATGGGGTACAATTTTCAGCTGTTTTATCCCATGTTATGTGTCGAACATCATTTCGCACACCGAAGGGTAGATGATGAATAATAGTTGTTTCTGAATCTCTTCGGTTACCTCATTAGGGTCATTCCTAGATAATGGTAAATTTTATACTCTCGGCCACAAAATGTGAATTAAGCAACTATGAATGTTTTGTTAGCATTTCTTTGCGAGCACTATATTGTGCACTAGATTAAATATGAAAAAAATAATTTCGATATTTAAAAAAAGAAAGATTTAAAAGTAGTAAATGTCATTATCAAGGCTTGTCCCAACTGTATTATTCCCAACCAATCCCAACCAATCCCAATCCAATCCCAACCAATCCCAACCAATTTGTTAACTCAAACTTTTAAGAAACGAAAAGTTTAAAAGCAAAGCAACTGTTATCTAGGTATATTTCATGTCTCTAACATTTTTTCTTAATTTCTCGTGTGATAAATATATGCCATAATTCATATAATGTGCCCTTGAATAGTATTTAAAGTGCAATTTTTAAAAAATAAAAAAATGAGCTTGAATGTCCCTTGTCCCCTTAAATGGCAAAAATATTCTCCAAACGGTTTCTTGCAAGCAGCTTGGAATTTATTTTTTTAAATGGCATTTTGAGAAAAATGGCGTTAAAGAGTGCAAATTTCGACAAGGTGCAGATTAAAAATGACAGACTTCGACATAATTGAAGAGCTAAGTGGAAGAACATGTTAAGTAACAAAAATTACATTTCAAGAAATTTGAGGTGAAAGTTTTTGATGTAAATTTTAATGATTTATTTTCTGCTTGATACCATGTGTTTAAAATATTAACAGGTATGGTACTAAACTCTCTCAGAAAAACTTATTCATATTTAATTTTCAAATATTAAAAATTATTAATATTATTGACATTATTAAATATTAAAATATTAAATATTAATGAATAATGTCTTAAATCTTCAAGACTAAATAGAATCTTAGTATTTTAGCTTCACCATGTGATAGGATACGTCATAACACTTTCATCCAAAAGATTTAAAAAAAATTTAGAAAATGTAGCATAACATGTTCATCCACTCAGCTCTTCAATTATGTTTAATTATAAATTAATAACCTACCGGAACATATTTCATCAGCATATTTTAGGCAGAAATCCAGATAGATTTTGCGCTGCTAGCGAAATGAGATTGACCAAGTAGAAGCCTGCATTTTTGCGAACTTTTCGCTGTTTTAAGTAAGCAAATTTTCTGATTAGTCAATCTCGTTTCGCTAACAGCGTAAAATCTATCTGAATCACAGCATTTAGTCTTCTTTGTCCATCCAACTACTTTTCTTTCTGGTGAAAAAATCGTTTCCCCCTCCCCATATCCTTAATTTGTGAATAACACTAAGTAAAATGTAGAAGTTGAGGATCATCTCTTTTTAGCCTAATTTGTCTGTTAGAACTTAGCCATTCCAAATCAACGACTCGTAGGTTACAACTTTTTTTTTCAGATATTAATTCCCTAATTCATGTTTTATACAAAAAAAATTATATAAATGCATGCAAATTAAATAATTTTGTTTGGAATACAAAATACTAACACAACAGAAAAAATCGTCTTAAAAAATAACAACTGCACGAAATATGAATGAAAATATTTAAAACTAATTAAATAGCAGGAGGTTAAAACTTTGCAGTTTTATAATCTCTAAATTCTGCATAGGATGATTTCAAAATATAAAGTGAAATTTCAGTATTGCTAGTGAAAATTTTTAGTTTGTTATTATTTCAAATTGAAAACGATTTGGAGATTAGAAAGTACAGAGGGGTTTATTTTTATTTATTTTTTTCATTTTCATACTGTACATTAATTTTATAGGTTAAAAACAAAATGATTTAAATATTGAATATCGAAAACATTATCTAAAACATTTATGCGTGAATAAACGAAAATTATGTAGTGATTAATCTTTAAAGTTACGTGATTTGATTTCAAAACAACTTTAAACATAAAATAAAAGTTCTTTTGCGCGGTCTCTAACTGAAAAACTAAAGAAATAAATCTTCTGCTTGTAGATTTATTTTTACTTTAATTACTTCCCAAAGTAACTTAAGTAGTTAGAGCTTTTTCCTATTTTTGGTGTGTATATGTGTGTATATGTGTGTGCTGTAAATATGTTTCAACTAATTTTAAAAAGGGCTTAATATTTCCGCTTTGTTGTCGGTTTTAGAAAATCTAATAAAAATTAAGAGAAACGACGTATATAAGTATTCAATTTATATTCAATTTATAAATTGATTTATAGAGTCACATTTTCATTTATTATATTGATGGAATGATTTCTTGAAAAGCTGGGAGTTACCTCGCTATGCTTTCGATATCGCGAGCCGACGAAAAAGACAAGATACCCGTGACTGGCGAAAAAAGGAAGCCGCCACACTATGTTTCGTGTTAGTCCCCTTTCGGGTCGTTAGAGTCACGTGATGATCTTTTTGTGCACCTGCATTCGTGCTTTTCCAGCAGCTACGCCACAAAAAGTGCATCACGTGACACAAACAGTCCCGAAAGTGGTCCACGTGTAACGCACAGCGGCAACCTGTCTTTTTCGTCAGCCTCGCAGGCTGTCACACCTGCATCCCATGTTCGTCTTCTTTCGGACCCCTTGAGTCACGTGATGCTCTTTCCGTGACGCAGATACGGCAAATGCATGAATGCAGGTCCACGAAAAAAGTATCGCCTGATTCAAGTGTTCCGAAAGGAGGCGAACGCCTGGCGCAATGTGGCAGGCTATTTTTTTCCTCTGCCTTGCTGATATTGTGCGTGACGCCAACATGATTGATGTAACGAAACAGTGAAAAGAAAAGGAAAACAAACTTTGCTCTCGTTTAGTTATATCCGAGGCAGAAGAAAAAGACAGCAGCACCAGAGCAACAGCGTGTCTTTTTCTTCTGCCTCGGATATAACTAAACGGGTGAGACTACGCTGGGCACGGGTCACAGGAACTATAGAATTCTCCCCAGCTTTCTCTAAGCTACCCTCTAAGCTACGGCGCACGAGTAAGGTTACTGTATTAAGCAGTTTATCCCTCGTTTGGCTAACTGAATATTATTTATTATATAGAAAATAATCAACATATAGGATTGGTCCCGCCAGAAAACGAATTAGAAAAGAAAATCGCGTACAAAATAAATATTTATTTTTTAAATTGCACCTTCTCTCTATTAATAAATATTTCATGTTTATTAATATACTGGGCAAGAACAAGTTCCAAAAAATATTTTTTAAAGATAATCTGCAATTAAAAAAATATTATTGTTTAGATGTGCTTGGGTTACATGATATAGAATTGTATGCAATAAGTAAAATGCAAGTATTTTGATTATGATTTTATTAAAATGAATATTAGTTTTGAATGAATTTGAGTAATGAATTTGAGTTTTCAATTTTGAAAATTTGATGCATCTCAAATTTATAATATGCGTGTATATATATATATGCGCGCGTGTGTGTGTGTGTGTTTACAATTGTCAAGAGAATAGAAAAATATGCTTAAATTATTTAGAAAACATAACTTTTTATTAGTTTTGTTTTTGAGAAAAAAATTTCAACGTCTGGTTTTTGTAACATATAGTTATATAGATTTTTTGTAAATAATTCTAAGAGAATTATTCATAAAATTTGAATATGTCAAATAATTTGCACATTTTAATAACTTTTTTAGCAATTTCGTTTTTAAAATTTTCTTTTAACTCATTTAATATGTTTTATAATGCGCTATATGAATCCCCTTTATTTTCCCCTTACTCCACATTTAGTAAGAGAATAAGTAAAAACTAAATGCGTTAAGTAATTTGTAAATTTTAATAATTTTTTAGCATTTTTTTTTTTATATTTCCTTTAACTTATTTAATATGTTATATGTATACCCTTTTTGCCACATTTAGTACGAGAATAAGTAAAAACTAAGTGCGTTAAGTAATTTAGAAACATTAATATTTCTTTAATATTTCTAGGGTTAAAATCAGGCATTTTTCTCCAGGAGGAATTTTTAAAGCTCCTGTGGTTGCAGGGAGGATTTGCACTTAAACTACATTAATAAGCATTAAACTCAAGCAAAACTTCCAAAAATATCCCCCCCCCCCACCCCCAAAAAAAAAAAAACCACGCACATGCACACACCAAAGCCATCTCCTGAATTTATCATTGTGAATTTTTGTTTTGAAATATTTTTAAAATATGCTTTACATCAAGGAAACAAAGTATTGTGATCTATAATAAAACAGTTGAAAAGTTACATTGCAGCAATGCAGGTTTTACTCTGGGAGTGCGGCTTGTGGAGATGACTGTTTATAATATTTTTTATTTATATTTGACATATTAGGGATGGTTATTTAGTAGAAATTTGAATTTAAAGAAAATGCACATTTTTTTAAACCTTGGTATGTCTTATGCCATTACAAAAATATTGATTAATAAAAAAAAATGTGTGTGTCTGGGGAGGGGGGAGGCTGCAGTAAATTTACGTGTACTGTGTGTACTGTATTATGTCTGTTCCGTATTATTGATTGTTCAATATATCAATTTATATAAATATATTCTTTTTATCAGACGTATAGGAATATATTTTATAAGGACCCCCTCTTTTTTAGAGTTTAGAAAAACAGAACATAATTTTTATTTATTTCATCAGGTTAAAAAGTAACAACTATTACTGAAATAAAATATTGCAGTTTTAAGAAAACTTGTAAACTATTCATGGAAATAATTTTATTGAGGTTGCAAGTAATCTTTAAAAATTCTAAGAAAATGGATGTTTAAAACTAATTTTTTAGATATGTTTGTCATGAAAAGGCAGCTTTACTCTATGTTCTGGGCCTTACACTATAAGGCCTTATTCTAGGTATATGTAATACTTCTTTTTCCTAAATGAAATGATAAAAATGATTCATGGCTGAATCATGAAAACTTTTGTTCATAAAAAATATACAGAAATTAATACTTATTTTAATAAAATTGCTTTGAATTGTTTTTCATCATATAAGACATTCACCTTCATTTAAATTATCTTTGAATTAATTTCAGATTAGTAAGTCAGAAATAATAAACATAAAAAAATTAAGGAAGCAAACAAACAAAAAAGGGAGGATTGAGGAGGTATAAAAAGTTCCAATATGGCAGAATACGCGAGTAACTTTTATATAATTAAAAATTAATTTAATTTCAAAATATTATGTTATATAAGCAATTTGCATTAATAATTTAATGAGAATAGTAATTTAGTAACATAAAATAAAGTAATAGACTACTGCTTTAAAAATCGTTATTTAAATTACAATGCATTATTAACATTTAAATAATAAAAGTTAACTTACCTTATATATATACAATGTATGATAAACGAATATATTATATTGCATGAAAAGAACTTTTTTTTTTTTTTTTTTTTTTTGTACAATAAACATAAATCTATATTTATAAAATATTATGTAAAAGTTAACAGGAAATTTTCACTTAAAATTTCAATTACATCCAGCGGCAAATAATTGCATATTGTATTTAATAATTATTTTGTTTGTAAAGTTTTAATGAAATAAAAATATTATAATAAAAGTTATATTAATTATATTCTACATGCATATTTTTATACCTTTCTGAACAAAAATGAATCGAAACTTGTGTCATAAAGTTGCCCCTTTTAGTTTTGAGAACAGTCATATCCATGTCATATCAGTGATATGATATCCAAGTCATATCCATGACAAAAGTTTCATATTTTCAGTATTGTCAGTATATTCATATGTTCAGTTTCATATTTTCCGACTTATGCAGGGGCATGCGGGGCTGCTGCCAAGGGGCCCATGAGAGTAATCAGGATTTTCATTAAAAGGTGTCAAATTATATAAATTAGCCAAAAGTGACCAAAATTCATGTATTTCAAACATTTAGGAAGGCAGTGTGGTCCCCCTTCTGCTTCCAGTACACGCCCCCCCCCCCCCCCACACACACACACAACACCCATGCAAAAAACAGACTACATCATTAGAAAACTAATGATTAAAATTTATTAGTATGTCATCGTTTTCAAAAGAAATTCTACATTAAGGCTGTTCTTAACTGCTCTGCTCAACAAGCGCAAAACGTTTAACACATTTACAAATTCATTTTTTAACGGAAAGACTGACCGTGGAAGCGATTTGGAATTGAACTGTGTTTTCCATTTTTTTTAATCAATAAATTACCTATTGAGTTATAAGCTATTTTGATCACGTGACAAACCCATTTTTGGCCCGCTCTTGAGTGTTTTTTCTCCTTTCGCGCGGAAATTCGGTTCAAAACGGCCACTATTTTCTGAAAAATGTATTGCGTTTCCAAAAAAAACAGCTCGATTACATAGTTTCTGAATCACAGCACCAGCTAGTTTCATGCATTTTCGAACAAAGATAAATTAAAACTTATCTCAGAAAGTTGCCATTTCGGATTTGAGAACATTCTTAACGTTTTCCTCGTAATGTGGCATGTTAAATCACTAATGATGACCAATTTGTGGCATTCTCTTTTAGACATCTTATAACATACAAATTAAAAGTTTGCAAACAAATATTCGTGTCAACCAATTTATCATTTTTTCTACTATTGTCCGACTAGTATTTTTTCTTAAGGCTGTTCTCAAATCCAAAAGGACAACATTGACATAAGTTTTAACTTATTTTTGTTCGGAAAACCATGAATCGAGCAGCTATTGTTGCTCAGAAACTATATAATTAAGCTGTTTTGTCCTTTTTTTTTTTTTTTTCTTTTGCAAACGCAACGCAATAGATCTTTCAGAAAGTAGTGTCAAAGTGCGCCAGTGGGCGTTTTGAACCGAATTTCCAAGCGAAAGAAGAATAATCACCCATGAAAGGATGAAAAGCGTGTTTGTCACGTGATCAAAATCGCTTATAATTCAATAGGTAATTTATTTATCAAGAAATCGAAAACACAGTTCGATTCTAAACCGCTTCCATAGTCAGGTCTTCCAATTTTATATCTTTCCGTTAAAAAATGAATCTATAAATGTGTCAAAACGTTTTGCGCTTGTTGAGCAGAACAGTTGAGAACAGCCTTAAAGTTGTGACCATCTTTTTGTGATACCCTGTATGTAGATGTGAGCAGTACCGGGTACAAAATTTATGCATACATATATGTATGAAGTTTAGTACTAGCCACTTCCACATTATTCACAAGAAAATTCTATAGATAGATAGAAGTCCCCCCCCCCCCCAACCACCAACACCAGCAGAATGATGGGGGTCCCGGGGTCTTCTATACTCTTAGTCGGGCAATGCATATTTTATCGGTTTAGTTTAAATTTTTATGTCGGCCCGGCTCGTTTAAAAAATTTTTCTAATTCTGCTTTACGGCCTTTGGAAAGTTCAGTGCTTTGGCGAAGCCCCGTTCGCTGACCGCCAAAGAAAAAAAAGGCAGCAAGACGCAAATGCGCCATGTCTGTCCCTTCAACTTTCACACCCCACCCCTCTTGACCTTTGGGGAGAAAAAGGTAATTAAAGCGTGCAGAGCGAGATTACCCCGTTTCTACGTTTCGCTTTCATCTCCCTTCAGACCGGTAGAGTCACGGGATGCTGTTTTCGTGCATTTGCATTCGCGCTTTTCCAGCACCTGCGCTACTACAATTGCATTACGTGACTAAAGCGGTCACCAAAGTGGTCCACGTGCAACGCAGTGCGGCAGCCTGTCTTTTTTGTCGGCATCGAGTTATGTCATGTTTACGTCACATATCTAAAACATAATGGGTTGAAAAGAGTAAGCCCCGAAGATTGAATATTATTTTTAAGTAATGGTCAATTTTTGCGTTTTTAATGCCTTCAAGAGTCTTTGTAAGGAAAAGTGACTAGATTTTGTTTTACTTTATATTAAAAAAAAATTAAATTACCAAATCATTTTCCTTGGACAGTGCAAAATTGAACTCAAAACTTCAGCTTCTAAATTCTCGCATTCATGAAAAGCAAATTTTACGCCTCGCTGCATATTAACTCCTTCGCTATGAGCGGCATATATACATGCCGTATAGAATACGCAAAATCCTTGAATTTGAACAACACTATTTTTGAACAATAATTTTCGCCTTATCAAATCACCGAATTTAAACAAATAAATAAGGCGAAAATTAGTATTCGGAACAATGTGGTATCTAAAAATTAAAAGACATATACTCGTTGCGAAGAGGTCAAGTTAAGTAGCACCTAATATAGGAAAAACTGCAGACAGTGAAAGTGATATACCACTGATGTTTTATGTATAAACAGCATGTTCTAATGATATTTACCGAATTTGGGTTCATATTTCTTTATTGCTTTCAGATTATTTGCAAATTACATTATACATCATCATGTCATCGATTTCTGAGGAAAATTGTTAGTTGACATTGAAAAAAGAAGGTTGGAGTGTTTGTCTAAAAAATGTCTTCTTTTTTAGAAAAAAACGGAAATCGATTCTACTTTTTCAAAAATATATTGACAATCTGATGTATTAGTGCAAAAAAGATAAAATATTTTTTTTTTAAATTGGAATTTGATATATTACTAAGTTCTTGTTTATTCTCATTGTTTTCAATGTAGCTGATTATCTTTAAAACTGTTTTTTTCCTGTTTTTTTTTTTAAAGTTTGCATTTAAAAAATCATAACTAGGACTCAATTCAATGATATTGAAAGCACCATTCTGTTTTCCTTAAATGCATGATACAATGATGGAAAAAAAGTAAGCAAAAATTCAACTCTCGGAGACGCTTAATTTTAACTCTATGCGCGATATACAATTATCATAATTTTATGATAATTGCATGACAGTAAAAAAATGCAAAAACAACATTTTTTGATAAAAATAATTCTTTTTCGTTGTTGTTATATGTTTAAATGCATTTTATAAAATTAAATCCTCATATCTAGAAAATAATTATGACAACAATTATTTTAATTGTAAAATTCCATTTTTTTTTTTTTTTTTTTTTTTTAATCCAACAAACGAAAATTTCAAGTAAAATAAATTATTCCACCGAAGGCTTTTGTTACGCGTAATTATAATCGCTTTCGCATTTGCTGTGGTAAGCATAGCTGCCAACTTTTACGCTTTTTTATTGCCACTAGAATTAAACGGATATTTTTGCCTTATTTAATTGCGGTTTTTAACGATTAAATAAGGTAAAATTAACTAGTAACCCTTTATATCCCAAATTATGAATTTTAAAAGCTATCTCCTCAAAACTTTTTTTACTTACAATACTATGATACATTAGAAGATATATGCACTAAAAATAAAAGATTTATTTATTTTATTTTAATTACGGCAAATTACTTGATGTGGTACTTCAAAGTACCGTTGGGTCATAACACTTCGACACAAATCGAGACTTGGAAAAGAACACTATATCTAATTTTTGCTTATTATTTTAATGTGACTTAGCATTCATATATTTAGTGTGTATATGTCTATGATGTATATATGAGTAGAGGATAATGCTGTTGGTGCATCATCAGTGAGTATTTAGCCATCAGAAGAATATTCTACAGTTGAAACACTATCGCTCAATGGAAAGCATATCTGAAAGAAATTTCCAAACTTTTAGTTGTAAAAAATTCAAAAGGATTCATAAAAATGCTAAAAGATTTTTTTCTTATTTGTATTTTTTTCCTTTTGTTTTATAAAATACAATATTTTTTCTAAAGATAAAAATAACATATATTTTGCTTTATTAATAATGAGTGTCATACATAAATCATGCTATATCTTCCCCTAAATTGTATCAAAATCCATCTGTCAAGCACACACGCATCCTCAGTAAATATATACGTTTTTATGCATCCTATGTATTTAAACGATAAAATTCTAAGTAAAGATCATGTTCAACGTAGTCCCGACGGTACTTAAAAGTACCGCTTTGAAAAGTGCTTCGTAAAGTAAACAAACTGAATTTTTTTTTTCAGCATATCATATTGTCAAGTGATCTATTTAAAACAAGAAAAAAATATGATAGCATTATCTTTAAATTTTAAGATGTTTCCAAGCAAAAGTTAGGGATACCATGTCGGACAAGGAAATGGAAGCAAAATTGACACTCACACGAGCCAAAATAGCGTCGTGAACAATTTTCAGCTTACTGGAACTGCTATTGCTATAGTGAAGGCCAATAGAAGTATTTACTATTGTTCCCTAAAAATACCATTGCGATTGCATTCAATGAGTGTGTTTTAATTGCCATAGAAAACAGTGGTACTTAAAAGTACCGTCGGGGCATAGTTTACTCAAACTTTAGTGGTAGTTTACACAAACCTTAGTGGTAAGACAAAACAAAAGCCTAAAAGTCTACAGCTATTGTGGTAGGGGGCTCTGTTTCAACTGATGAAGAAAGCTGCTCATTAATTGCTTCCTAAGATATGGTTGTACTTTTATCGAAATTCTTCTAAAGAGTGTCTCAAAATTATTAGTACAAACGTTCAGTTGATAATACACGTCAAGGCACACACATTTTGTGAGGGAAACCAGACTCTTCTTTATTCAGCGAAAAATACAGGAAGTAACTCTCCAAGCCGAACACTGTTTTTATTCATATAAATTTTTTCCTTATTTTACTTTAAACATAAATTTTGCATTTTATTTTATTTTATATTAATTAATTAATTTTGTATAGTTGTGTGGAAATTTACTTAGCTTTCAGATAATGAATACAAGATCGGTTACACCGTAAAAAATCTTAATGAAATCCAGAAAAGATATCTAGTTGAAGATAACAAAATATAGCCAACGGACCAGTAATGACGACTATGACCACTAGGTTCTCATTATTAATAGCTCTTAGACAGGTCCTTTAGGAAGAATGTTGGCACTTTAAAGGACTTTCACCTTATTTTCAACTTTAAAGCAAAACCTTCACCTTTATTTTTTTTTTTTTTTACAGACATTTCACAAACCTTTTCTACCTCTAAGAAATCAGACCTGTCACAAAACAGCTCAAATCGCAATAAAAACTATTTTCCAGCTATATTTTTTGAATAAAGAACCTTGTTAAGATTGTCTAAAGAATTTTTATTAGATTTTTTGAAAGTATAAAAATCGGTTCACAATTTCATAAAAATAGGACTTGTGAGAAAGGTCTGACTAGGACCAGTTACTTTTGTTTTTCAATTCTGATGCTGGATGCCAATTTTAAGGGGAGCAAACAGTGATAACGTTATCTATACTAATAAAAGAAAGATTCACTCTGTCTGTCTGTCTGCTATGGCTAGCAAAATCAACCGGACGTACAAAGCTGAAATTTTTTGTGAGGATAGCCTAAAGTCTCTCATGATGCACCTGAGACTCAGAATTTTAAAATTCTAATAATTAGTTGAGTTATTAGTCTAAAAATTGCAACTTGCTCTCATTAAAAACTCAACTCGGTCCTTGAGTGAGGGAAATTAGGTAGAGTGGTATTTTATCATTATTTATTAACTTACATTAGCCAAACCGCTTAGTAATGTTAAAAACGGAACACATATTCTGAAAGATCATACTCTTGTGTCTCAAATGCTGCAAAAAAAATTTTAAAATATCGCAGTTAACTCTTTGAAAAATAATTTTCAAAAAGGGTCGTTTTTCCAAAAACGGTTTTCTCCCTTATTGCAACTCCCCTCCAGGGCGTAATTTTAGAGGTACAGACAAATCCAAAATATATTCCTAAAGCTGAAACCTTCTTCTAATCGGTTTTCAAAAATATGTTTTTTAATCCTTTCAATTACACCGACGAACTCAGGTCATTTCGCACCACACGGAGACGATATTTTTTTCTACGCTAAAAGTAACTAAACGTCCGTATACAATATTTTTAGAACATCTCAATAGACCGGTTTTGCATCACATACTTCGCCACTCCAGGGCGCAATTTTAGAGATTATCGACAAACCAAAAATATGTTCTTAAAGGAGAAACATTCTTCTAATCGATGACGGTGCAATCGGTTTTTAAAAATGAATTCTAACCTTTTCAAATGCACCGGCAAACGCAGGTCACCTCGCGCCTCACGGAGACGATATTTTTTCTATGCTAAAAGTAACTAAACGTCTGTATTTTAACCCAATCTTTTCAGAGCATCTCAATAGACCAGATTTATATCACCTACAATAATTTTGAAACTTTCGGACGGGTTGGAATATTTTTTACAAAATAAAATGTGTGAAAATTTCAACGAAATCGGTAAAAATCTAAGTGTTTCGTCGTGGTTTCGCTTGCTTTCGGTACGCATAGACTCAAATCAAATCACACCAAAAATAAAATTAGGCAGAAAATAAAATACTCTGACATACATTGAATTTAACATTTTTTAGGTTCATTTAAGGATAATTTATACGGGCCCGGGCAACGCCGGGAAGACCAGCTAGTGAGTTAACCCTTTATCTCGCAAATTATGAATTAATGAACATTTCATCTTCTAAAGGATTTTTCGTGAATTTTTGAAACTACGTTAGAAAATTTACACAGTCATTTAATAAAATTTAGAAGGATTTTGCCAATTAAAATAACTCCACTCAAATCTTTTATTTAAAATATTTTTTTAGTATTTTATAGAATTAGGAAATGTAATGCTGTTACAAAAGAAATATTTTTGAATTGAAACTTTTCCTCCACAATCTTTCAACGTCAAGAAAGCTGAAACGATGCAAATGCAAAAGAAATCATCCTTTTAAACATATTTTTGTTTTGTGCAACCAATAATGCTTTTAGAACAAGATAAAGTAAAGTATCTATAACTTATTCTAAACTTTATTACTACTAATCTATGTATTAAATGAATGTTATAACAAGTTATTTTAATACTACTTTAAAACAAGGCTGCCTAACTCGGCGGGCGCCATGGCGCCCTTTGAAGGTTGTCTTGGCGCCCTTTTGAAGGTTTTCTGTTATTAGCATTAAAAAAAATTCCCTTTTAAAGGATGCATTATTTAGAAATCCTTCATATTTGCTTGAGAGATATTTTAAAATCCTCTGCAAGTACATATCACGCATCAAAAATTAAAACGTACTTTAAAAAATTAGTAATGTAGTATTACATTTCTTCACTAATTTATAGCTATTCTTTATAAAGTATTTTGTGGAAATTATGAAGATAGGAATTGGTAAAATTTGGCAATAATTTTTTTAATATGCTAAGAAGTAAAATGTAGAAAAATGAGCCCCCCCCCCCCCAACCTCTCCTTCGTGCATGAAAGTTCAGCTTTTTTGTTATTGTTATTGATGTTGTTTCACTTGCCCATTAGCTGTTTAAAAGACGGGAAAAGAGCTGTCGCTTTCTCCCTCAGACCTTTAATATTTTGGGTATTTTTTATCATTTTGTTTAAAAAAAATTATAAAATCGTGCAAAATGACTTTCATCAATGAAAGCTCTTCCAGGCTATCTCTTTGGAAGCACCCATGGATTGGTCACTATATCATGTCCGTCTTTGTTTCAAAATTTTTTATAACGGCAAATATGCACATCCAAAGTAAATCAAGGTGTATTTTTGTGTCCCAAAAAAACCTAACAATATGTCTGATTAGCTTATTTTAATAATAGGCGAGATTTAATTTTCTGGCTCCTCCAATTAAAAAATTTTTGAGATAGCCCCTCGCAGAAAAACGTATAATTCGAAATTTACTCAGATTTACAGTTTTTTAATGTAGCTTCAGATCCATAGGGGCCTTATGTCTTCTACAGCGAAATGCATTTGCATATGTGTATGGCTATTAATAAGGTGATATAATTTTGTTGTATGTTTTGAGCTATGTTAATAATGGCGCCCTTCATTGTTTGCCAAAAGCTGAGATGCGTCCCTGCTTAAAGAAAGGTTGGACAGGCCTGCTTTAAAGAACGGTCGTGGCATAAAGGGTTAATAAATTAATTTATCACGTAATTGCAAAACTTCGGTGGAATCAAAATAAGCCAATTCCGATTAATAAACCGTAACAGTAATAATATTGTATTATATCAGAAAATTATCAGTAAATGATGCTATTAGAAATATTCTACTAAATTTACTATGAGTAATGCACGAAAAAAAAAGCTCATTTTAATCCGATCAAAATCGAAATGTTGATCTCATCATCTCACAATTGAACAGCGGGTATTAACCTTTTATCTACTGACGGTACTTATAAGTACCATTAAAATAACTTGTTATAAAATTCATTTAATACATCGATTAGTTTTAATACAGTTTAGAATGAGTTATAGATGCATTACTTTATCTTGTTCCAAAAGCATTATTGGTTACACAAAACAAAAATATTTTTAAAAGGATGATTTCGTTTGTCTTTGCATCTTTTCAGCTTTCTTTGCGTTGGTGGGATGGGGGGATTTTCAATTCGGAAATATTTCTATATTTCTATTGTAGGAACATTATATTTGTACATTTCTTAATTCTACAAAATACTGTGAAAAATATTTTAAATAAAAGATTTGAGTGGGGGTTATAAATATTGCACAAAATCCCTATAAATTCAAATTTAATTAATCCTTCTAAATCCTTCAATTCTTCTAAAACCCTTCTAAAATTTATTAAATGATTGTGTAAATCTTCTAATGCAGTTTAAACAATTCGAAAGATGCTTTAGAAGATAAAATTTTCATAAATTCATAATTCAGTACATGAAGGATTTAATTTAATTACATTTATATTTGTCAATTTCCATTCAAATTTATTCCTAACTTTTATTTAAATTTTTATTCATATTGAGTACAAAGTCCAATGATTCAGCCCAATGTAAAAACAGCAGTATCAGACAGAAAAATGAAGACTGACAATGATTTCGCTGCTGGGACATTATAAAAAGCACAATAACTCAAGAAACCCAGGCTTCCAAGTCCTGGGATCATTATTTCGCACAAGGAGGAGAAGAGATCAAACGATACACGACCGCATCCAGCCTCCCGCGGAATGAAGTGGGCTGCAATTTGGAAAATGTACAAACTAGCTCCATCTGTACGAAGGAAACATAACTAAAACTTAGTTTCGTCGTAGATTCTTGTGAAATAAAATAAAAAAAATGTAAAAATTATACTAAACAATGAAGTTTTTATAACCTACAAACATTTATTTATAATTTTTTTTTTTAATTTTAGTAAATTTTAAAAGTAAACGTATAACATAATTTTCCTGTTATTATTTAAGGGGAACGGATGATACAAAAATTAAAATAACGAGGTGGAACCCGTCAAATTTCGACGAAAGAAAATGTTTACTAAGGAACTGTTGCATCAAATTTATAATACATCGATAACAATAATTACAATAAAAAATCCATCTTACACTTGTTAATTTAACTCTCCAAAGACATATTTTAACCTAAGATTAACAAAATACTTTTCATAAACTTCAACTGTTAAAATTATTGGAAAATTAAACTTTATTCACATACGTAATCAGTAACATATAATCAAGGTAAGTAATTTTGATTAAGTTATCAATTGATGCTTAGTATTACGGAATGAAAAAATCAGCAAAAAGGATTTCACCTTGACATAATCATAGAATCCCCCCCCCCCCCCTTTAAATCTAAACAAATCAAGTCATTTTCATCGTTTCACATCAATATTAACCATTTAAAAACCTTTTAACGCGCAATAGGTTATCGATAAATATATTTTCAAGCTTTAAGTCACGTTTGTCAACTATTACAACTTGCCATGTTAAAATTCCCACTCGTGATTTGAGGTCTTATAACAATCTCTGTACCTGCGCGTAAAAATTCCAGAAATTTATAACTTTTAGACGTATTCATGGGGAAATATCTCGTTTTATCAAATAAAATTATCGGTTTCTTTTAAATATGACGTCATTTTCAGTCGCTGAAATATTTTGCCTATTGTCTCAAACTCAAAGTCAGCGAAATGAAAAAATAGTGAAATATAACAGCATCATCAGGGAAATTGTATCTTTTTTAAAGCGTAACGTCATTTTCTGTTCAAATTTTTTAAAAATATATTTTTAATTGTAATGAGAAAATGGCATCAGTAAGAATATAAACAATAAAGATAACTAAACCACTTTTAATAGAAATGAAGTACTTCAGTTGCCACAATTAGAAAATTGGTATTAAAAACTATAAAAAAATTAATATCTCAAAAATAAATTGAGGTACAGCTTTCAAACAAATTGCATTTAAATGTGCATTTTTTTCTGCATACGACGGTGTAACATTTAAAACGTGGTATGTTTAGAAGTTTAAAATTTTGCAGTAGCGAAAATTGCAAAACCAAATTTTTATTTCAAATTTCAAAGTGTTGCCATTCGCAGAATGACGTATGCGTTACGCACAGATATATTTGTCCTTTATAATATAGATATAATATAACATTGGAGTAAAACATAGCAGAGTCGTCAGTGCCTGATTTACGGCAGAGCATGCGGAGCACGGGCCCCAAATGCTGCTGGAAGTTTCTCAATTATTGCCCAAAATCTGATGTAGTTTTAAGATCTAATGGAATTTTATATATCATTCTACATTCTATTGCGTTCAAATATTTACAACATCGTCTGAAACATCCATATTTAATTACTTTATTATAGTGAATATTTTCTTTTAACTTTACCACTTAAAAAAATATTGCATTTTGTTTTTCTTATTTAATCTTTCCTCGTCAGATTATTTGGGGGGTTGGTGAGCGTAGCTCGTAGGCGGCAGAGGCCCCTAATATTTTAAATAATTGCAGCTTGGTATTGCCAGGGCCAGACTAATACAGGGGCATGCGGAGCAGTTGCCCCGGGCCGTCCTTTTACCACCCCCCTCCCCCCCCCATGGGAGTAATCGGGATTTTCATTAAAAGGTGTCAAATGGTTAAAATTAGCCGAAAGTGATCAAAATTAATATATTTTCAAACAACTGGGAACAGGGGCGGATTTAAGGGGTCGCGATGGTCGCAATCGCGAGGGGCCCCGCATCCCAGGGGCCCCCAAATCGTCTTTTGAGTTCAAAGAGAAATGTGACGTTTTGATAAAAGGATTTTCTTGGTGTTCTTTTTTTAATTTTTCAGTTAATATTACAATATCATTTTCATGTAATAAATATAATTTTTTTTATCATTTGCTACTACCAGAAGTGTTTTAGTTTTCCCTTATCTTTTTTTCCTTAATGAATTATCAGGGCTATGATCGTTTGTGGACGGATAGGGTGAGATTCAAAGGAAACTTGGGTATGAGCCGAAAGGAGCACTGTTAGAAATATTCTATGACGATTTAATTATACAGATTGAGGGACTAATTAAATAATAGGCCGTCAACCTCAGGCCCCTGATTTTGGGGGCCCCACACTTGGTATGCCGTTTTCATAAAGCTGATATTTTAAGTGAATTTTTACTTTGTTACTGATTATCTATATTAATAAAAGAAAGTTTCGCTCTGTGTGTGTGTTTGTGTGCGATGGCTAGCAAAATCTATCGCACGTAGAAGTCTGAACATTAGGGTGAGGATAGTCTAAACCAGTTCCTGATGCACCTGAGGGTCAGATTTTTAATATTTTAAGACCGGTCCTCCTGACCCTTAAAGTTTTTATGTCCTAAATTTTTAATAATTTGCCTCTTTTTTATCCGATTTTCTTCGTTTTTGGGGACCTTTCGCCATTTAGTTATCCCCTTTCTACGTTTCAGGTAAGATCCTGGGTACCGATATAGGGTCCTGAAAGTTTTTGCGCCCTAAATTGTTAATAACTTGCCCTTTTTAATCCAATATTCGTTTTTGGTGCTCTTTTTCAATGTAGTTGTTCCCCACATTCTACATTCCAGTTAAGACCCTGGACCCTACCCCTCGGACCCGGTCCAGAGGCCCTTGAAACTTTTTGTCTGCCATGCATTTTTCACTCCCTAATTGTGTCGCCTTCTCAATGCATAACTTTAAATTTGATTCCTGTCCCCGGGCCAACACTCTCATATTTTTACTGGTGCCCAAAGGCCCGTTTTAATGCATTTCCCCCATTTTTGCGTATTTCTTTAAAATTTTATTCAAATAATTCATACCCTATGCTTAATTTCGTATAATTGAAGATCTAAAGCGCAACGCACTCGGACCTTTTAACATGTTTTCATTTAAGAGTCCTGTCTTAACTATCAGTTGGCCTCTTTTGCATCTCCTATTATAGATTCCTTAAAAATGGTCATATTCACTAGCTTTTTTCTCTAACAACTTCTTAGGTCCTTCAACAACTACATAACCTAGAAAAAAATTTCTCAGGCTTCAGCTACCATCAATTTTGATAATTAATGGCTTTCTTGGGGTCCTTGCTGCACCTTCTTTAAAAATAATCTAATTCTCTTGCAATTTTCTTTTACACAGTTTTTAGATCCTCCGGCTACTTTATAAACTACTAAAAAATTTCCTTATACCCAACTACATTCGAGTTAAGATTGTGGTCCCCTGGGACGTGGTACAGGGTCCCTTGAAGTTTTTGTGCCCTTAATTGTTGATAAATTGTCCCCTTTTAATCCGATCTTTGTTTTGAGGGATTTTTTCCATTTAGTTATTCCTCCATTTCTACTTTCCAGTTAAGGCCCTGGCTCCCTGGGGCCCGGTCCGGAGTCCCTTGAACTTTTTGTGCGCCACGCATTTTTCACCCCCTAATTCTGTCACTCTCTCAATGCATAAATTTAAAATTGAGTCTTGGACTCCTGTTCCCGGGTCAACACCCTCATATTTTTATTGGAGCACTAGGTCCCTTTTTTAAGCATCTCCCACCGATTTTTTGCGCATTTCTTTAACATTTTATTCAAATGATTAATTTATACCCTATGCGTAATTTCGACTAATTAAAGATCTAAAGTGCTGTACTAGAACCGTTTAACATGTTTTTATCTCAGGTCCTTGCTCTCAACTATCAGTTGCCCCCCTTTTCGGCCCCCTATTATCGCGCCCTTAAAAATGGTCTGGTTCACTAGTTTTTTTTCTAACAACTTTTTAGGATTTCCAGCTACCCCTCATATTTTTATTGGGGCCTTAGGGCCCTTTTTAAGTATTTTCCTTATTTTTTGCGCATTTATTTAAAATTTTATTCTAATGATTAATTTGTACATTATGTTTAATTTCGACTAATTGAAGATCTAAAGAGCTAAGTACTAGCACCTTTTAACATGTTTTCATCCTCTTCTCTCAACACCCTTCTCTCAACTATGACCTTGACACCTTTTGATCCTTAAAAATAGTCCGATTCACTATCCTTTTCTTTTCTAACAACTTGTTAGGTCCTTCAGCTACTTCATGAACGACAGAAAAAATTCTCAGACTTCAGCTACCACCAATTTTGAATATTAATCGCCTTCTTGAGGCCCTTGGTGCAGCTTCTTTAAAAATTATCAGATCCAGTTTTCTTTAAGATAGTTCTAGGGTCCTCCTGCCACTTTATAAAGTACTAAAAAATTTCCTTATACCCTTGCTACTAGAGTCCTGCATCGGGTCGGGTTACCCACTTTTACCCGAACCCGACCCGACCAGCGGTTCCATTCGGGTCGGATTGGCGCTATATTTTCCGCTGCGGGTCGGGTCGTGTCGACTTTAAATTCTTTTGGTGCGGGTCGGGTTGACTTTTATTGTTTCGGGTTCTGGTCGGTTTCGGGTTGACTTCTTTACTCTTGCGGGTCGGGTTCGGGTTGACCCGCTTTTTTAAAAGAATGTGAAAAATATTTTTTCCCGTTAAAAGCCTGTATAAACCGCAGATCAGAGTTTCATAAAAGCAAAATGTGTGCCTGTCTGTCTTGTCTTTAGTCATCGTTTCACGAGTCTTCGAAATAACAAACTGCATTATATTTTTACCGTATTTTAAAAATACCAGAGGCAGCAAAACGCTAAATGGTCCTTCCTATTTAATGTGAATAATTTAATTGTGGTGATAGGCGATGCACTATGTTAGACGGGAAATTTTTCAAAATAATAACTGCTGATAAACTAAAGGCAGATGACCACTTGGGTAAAACAAGGTGTATCGTTATAAGTGGAACTTTTAAAACAGCAACTAATTTTAAAGCATATTTAAAGATTAGATTTTTAGTTTTATACCATTTAGAGTGCTGCATCGGGTCAGGTCAGAGGTTTTACTATAGTTGAATATTAAAGAATATAGATTTGTTCATTCTTCTATGTAAAACATAAAAATGGTATTAAAAAATTTGAGGTATGCCCGGGCCAGAATTTCCAGGCCCGGGAACGGACCACACCGTCCCGTATAAAACTTAAATGTTCGGCCGTAGCTCGGAACGGCCCGTTCATAATTTTATCGGCTTCGTCTAAATATTTATTTCGGGCCGGTAGACCCTCTTAATTTTAGTTATCGGCCCAGCCTGGCAGGGCCGTTCAATTTTTTTGCCGGCCCGGCCCGTTGAAAAAACTGTCCTAATAAAGCGGCCTGGCCAATTTAAAATTTTGTCACTCCGCCCCGCCGCGGCCCACGGGCCGGACCTGTACAGACCTCTATTAGAGATACAATTGTAGATCATTTTTCATAATGGTATAAAAACTTGATTTGCTTTCCTTACATCGCGGGTTCGGGTCGAGTTGCGGGTTGAAATATTGCGGGTTCGGTTCGGGTGCGGGTTGATATACCTCGGGTTCGGGTCGGGTTGCGGGTTACCTGAAATTATTTTTGCGGTTTCGAGTCGGGTTGCGGGTTGCCGAAAATTATTTTTGCGGGTTCAGGTCGGGTTGCGGGTTGACTTAAAACGGAATTTGCAGGTTTGGGCCCCGCGCAGGACTCTACTTGCTACCAACTTTTTCAAAGATTAAGCTTCTTTTCGGCATCAACTTACGTTTACTCACTACAGTCGTAATTTAAAAATAACGATACTGTCAAAGGTAAAGGTAAGTGGTTAACTTGAGAGGTGGGGGTATTTCATCCGTAAATTAAATATTGGGTTAATGTTAAAGGGAATTTGATAAATTTATAGATGGGGGGGCACCTTCCAGCGCTTGGAAGCGCATTCTTTCCTCGGGTTTTATCGGCCCGATTTCAATAGCAATTGGTTCATTCAACTGAAATTATAATTAAGCTACTTTCAGCGTTATGAAAGTTTCTCTTGGACTTTTGTTACCATCATTTTCGAACGTTAACGTCACGTTCTTTTCTCGGTTTCTATGGCTCGATTTCATCGAAAATTGGTTCATTCAATTTAGCTTAGGATTATTACACAGATTTTAGTTCCATCTTCTACCGCTAGGGGAGAGCATTCTTATCTCGAGTTCTATGGGCCCGATAACTACGGGGTTTGGGTTATTCAACTTGGTTTTCGATTGTCTTCGGCGTGTGCAGAGCCAAAGCACTTTGGGTATACGCTGCCTCAGACAGTGGCAACACAGGTTCGTTCAGAAAGAGGCAGTGGCGTAACCAGGGAGGGGGTCCAAATGCTTTGGATACCAGTAATATTTTAATGTTTTATTCGTCTTGATTAATAGCAGAAAATTCTCCGATTAGGTTAAGGCGAACTGAATTTTACAAAATCCCTGGTATCCAGAGCATTTGGACTGCCACCCTGGCTATGCCACTGGAAAAAAATTTTGTTGGGAACACGCTCGCTGTTGCCGAAGGCATTGGGGCCCCGGAAAAACTAAGCTCATTTGAAACACTCTATGATGCCGAAGGCATTGGGGCACCGATTTTCCAAAGAAATAAAATCATACAAACTTGGATTTTGTTTAAGGTTATTATAACGGGCCCGAGCAACGCCGGACGGGTAAGCTAATAATCAATACTTTATTATTGCACAAGTTTTATTATTGCATCGTAAGTGTTCATACTTTTTCCCTCTCATAAAATTATCCACATCCAGATCAAAAATAACACACGACAATCAAATATATCATTGACTGTCAAAGACAATGCCCCCCATAGTTTTCCCCTATATGAATTTTTTCCATCTTAGCAGATGTTTTGCTAATCGCAGTTGTGAAAGTGAAACTTTTGCTTTTTTGGGACCATTTTTATGGCATTCGCTATTAAGACACACGAAATTACAAACCTATATACAGATAGTTAATTAAATTGTTGTTTAAAAAATATCTACCATATAAATATAAAATCCTAATGAAACGAATTTATGAAACGATTTGTTGTATTTCACAGCTATTACTCCTAAAATATGGAACCTTTAGCGGTGAAATTACCACGAATTGTCCATATTGATCCGCGTATTGAAAAAAAAATGGTATTAGAATTTTTTAATTTGATTTAGTTTTCGAGGTATTATTATTATTATTATTATTTTCTAACTGTAACAATATTTTTATAATTATGGTAAATAAATGACTCCATTTTTATGGGAAAAAGGAAAAAATATAAGGATTATTAGATTTATTTTCTTTTTCATCATTTTCAAATTGAAATTGAAATCATCTTTTATTTCAATCGAAAGTGAAGACAATATTGTGATTAAATTATATTTTTCAGAAAAATTTGAAAAAATAATTCATTAAATAATAATACGATTAAATAAATAATATTTTTTTATTTATTACAATCAAATTTTCTTCATTTCAAGATATATTTTTTCATAATTTAGAAAAGGTTACTATTTTATATTGTTGCCAATTTTAAAAACAGCGCTAAGAATAATATTTCATTTCAATCTAAAATTTATTCACACGTGACTATTATACGTTTGCAGGGGGCAGAGGTATCTAGTATTTATAAACAATTGCAGTGCAGATGGTTATAAAACGACTTGTGGAACTTCGAATTCTTTTTACATCCATAAAGCATTTGCCAGTCTTTGAGCCCAGCTGTGTAACGAAAAGGAGAAAAATGTCATTTGGTTATAATTGATGAATTTATTTGATTTCTGAAATTGTTTTATTAAAACATGAAATTAAAACTGCAAGCAAGATCATGGCATGCAGTGCAGGCCGCTGCAGCCCAATGCATAAACCCCATACATTTATATCTTATTTCATGAAATAAATGAGCCAAAAACGAAAAGCAGCGAAAAGAGCTTTTGAGTTGTAGCTCAGCAGGTTCTAAAATATTGTCTCCTTAGTTTCTGATTAATTTTGGTTTGAATTAAAATTTTATGTTCTTAAAAAATTGAAAATAAAATAAAATAATAATTTTAGCACATTTATCCGTCACAGTATCTAAATTCGTGTAAAATAATCTGATGTAATTTGAATATGAAATGAATTTCGTGTAATTAATCCTTAACGATTTGAATACATTTTAATTTATTTGTTAGTAATTATTGTAATTAAGTTTTGAATAGCTATTAGTTTTAAAATAGCTGACCTGCCCGGCATTGCCCGTGATGAATGACTCTTAAATGACCCTCAAATTTGTATGATTTTACATCTTTAATTCCATTTTGTTTGAATTTATATTTTTAAATGAAAAAAATATCGAATTAAAAATACATGATATTTGGTATTTTATTTTCTGCGTAATTTGATTTTTGGAGTCTATGCTTAACAAAAGCGAGAGAAACCGCGACGAAACACGAAACACTCAGGTTTTTACTGATTTCGTCGAACTTTTCACACATTTTATTTTTACCGATTACGTTAGCGATTAAAAGAAGGTTTCAGCTTTAAGAACATTTTTTTTGCTTCGTCGGTACCTCTAAAATTATGCCCTGAACTGGCGACACCGCGACGAAACACTAAAGTTTCGACAGAATTCGCCGAAATTTTCACACCATTTGATTTTGAAAAAAATATTTCTACCCGTCCGAACGTTTCTTAATTTTTGTAGGTGATCTAAATCTAGTCTATTGAGATTCTCTAAAGAGACTGTGTTAAAATACATAGTTTAGTTACTTTTAGCGTACAAAAAATATCGTCTCCGTGAGGCGCGAAGTGACCCGAGTTCGCCGATTATATGGAAGGGTTAAAATTCATATTTTGAAAAACCAATTGTACCATCGATTGGAAGAAGATCTTATCTTTAAGAATATATTTTTGGTTTGTCGCACCTCTAAAATAGCACCCTGGAGGGGCGTTTCCATAAGGGAGAAAAACTTTTTTTGGAAAAAAGACAGTCATTGAATTTTATTTTTACCCGACTGCCAAGAAGGATTAGTATGTGTTTCACGCGTATCTGGGTATGTAGATAGAAATCTACTATCTTATACCCTCGAAACATCCCAGCGGCTGGATGGATGTTAATGAATGAGGTCTCTATCGATTCGTCTTAACCGTCCGATGGTTATAGGCTAGGATTTGTTTTTATAAATTCAAAATAGCGGCCGTAAAATACAAAATAGCGGTAGAGACGAAAACAAATTACGCACCATATTGAGTGGCATATCATTGAATAGGTCTTTCAAAATGAAGACGATGTTTCATTGACTATTTTAAAGTCAGAAACTCCGTTTAAATATTACACAACCTGGAAGTTGTGTAGATAGGATCTCTAGCTTTACTGCAACTCTAACTTTCATAGACATCTATAGGCCTCATCAAAACAGTGTTTATAGATAGGAACTAACGATTAAACACAACTTAAAAGTCATCAATACAAGTAAATAAAAAAATAGGTAAGAAATATAGAAATAATTAATTAGTTCGCTTTTTACGCAGTCGGGTTTTTTGATTTTTTAAAATTAATTTTTACTTGTTCAAAGAGTTAACTGCGATTTTTTTTTTTTTACTTAATTACGGGTTTTGAGACGTGAGGGTACGACCTTTTAGAATATGTCTTCTGTTTTTAACTTTAGTAAGCGGTTTGACCGATGTAAGTTAATATGACAACCCCTCCCCCCCTCTCAGGAATTCCTTCTTTTCGATGTTCATTTTCTCATGATGCGTAAATAAAGCATGCTTTTTCCCTCTCGTTGACCGAGATGAGTTTTTAATGAGAGAGCGTTGCGATTGTTAATGAATAAGCTTATAAGTAGATATTTTAGAATTCTGAGTATCAGATGTATCAGGTGAGGCCTTGGACCACCCTCACAAAAGTTTTCCGCTTTGTACGTGCGGTAGATTTCGCTAGCCATTGCGAATACACACACAAAGAGCGAAATTTTCTTTTATTAGTATAGATTATAAATGTACCCAATTTTTCGAGATGGAAGGGTCCCAAAAATTTCTAGTGAGAGGGGCCCCTCACTTCATAAATCCGCCCCAGTCTGGGAAGGGAGTGCAGTGCCCTTTCCCCTCTTTGCTTCCCGTACACCCTCCACTCATGCAAAAAACAATCTATATCATTAGAAAAGTAATGATTAAAACTTTATTATAACAACTTAGTATTCTATTTGTTTTCAAAAGAAATTCTTTATTGACGTTTTCCTCTTAACGTGGCAAGTTAAAATCATTAATTGTGACCAATTTGGGGTATTTTCTTTTAGACATCTTATAACATACATAGATAAGCAAAGTAAATGTTTGCAAACAACAAATACTTGTGCAAAACAATCTATCATTTTTTTCTGCTATTATCTAACTATTATTTTTTCTTAAAGTTGTGACCATCTTTTTGTGATACCCCGTATATAGATGTGAGCAGTACCAGGTACGAAATTTATGCATACATACAATATGTATGAAGTTTAGTACTAATTACTTCTGTATTCTTCGTGAACAATTCATATGGATATATAGAAGGGGGCGCCCCAGAATAATCCTTGCCCCCGGGCTCTAGATAGTCTAAGTCGGGCACTGGGTTTAATTAATTAATGATTGTCAAATTTAATTGTTTAATGGATAATTTAAAGTAATTATTAAAGTCAAGAGTGGTTATTTTAGTAAGTACCTTTTTCAATATATCTTTTTAGGGTTCCGTATTTAAAAAGTAAAAACGGAACCATTATAAGATCTGTCCTGTGTCTGTCTGTCACAGCCATTTTGCGTGTAAACTATGGAACGTGGAAAGTTCAAATTGGCTGAAGTAATAAAGGATATTGTCCCACATATTTATAGACTATTAACCATTCACAAATATATTTAGGAAAAAAGAAGAGGGACTCATTAAGTTATTTGAAAAACAAAGTCTTTTTTTTATATATGGTGTGAAAGCTTTCGGAATGCTAAACTCAAAAACACATTTCTTTTAATTTTAGGTATTATATTTTCAGAGATATTGTCGAAAATGTAGTGCAAAGATATATCCCCCCCCCCTCTATTTCCGAATCTACTGAAACTAAAATTATGAAAAAATGAGGGGTAGTAGAGGTTAATTTAAACCTTGAAGGAAAACTATAGCGATTACCCTAGGTCACATTTCTTTTTGATAAAATCGCATTTTTCCGTTACACACAAATTTCGATTTGCGGGAGTTCAGAAAAGGAGTTGAGGAACGCTGGAGGTACCTGTTGTTGCAGAAGTACAGAAGGATTGTTGATAATGGTTTACGAAAAACATTGTCGGTAATTAGCCGAGACATTAACCCTTAAAGACACGGACGGTTTGAACATGCATAAAGACACGGGCGACCATCTATGCGCCATGGACTTTCAAAGCCTTGTTAACAACTTTTAATGATATATTTGTGTAATGCAACGCCCAGTAGTAGTGTAAAAGCAATAAACGTCAAACTGTTAAAAACAGACTAATTTAATTAGAATTAATCACGTAATTACTATGGAATTCGCGACTAGTTTGCATTCAGTGGCTCTCTCAAAACGCCACCCGTGTCTTTAAAGGTTAATTAAAAACCTATCTGGAAAAACACGGCACTGACCAATATGGCATTGCAACTTTGCGATCTCCTTTTGAAGGGTACTTAGCACAATGCCAAGTTTAAACTTTGAACACAGATTTTGTTTTAGGTACAATGTAAAAAAAAAAGATTATTACAATGTTGAATTTGAGTTTATGAAATGCCAAATGAAGTTTAAATATGCACTAAGTTTATTGTCAGCACCGAATTAAGTTGATCATACACAGCTTATTATAAGATTTAAAAAGAGTTATACAGAATAGCAATATTTGATACTATTTAGGCTTAATATCTCTCTGAACTTTCACGGTATATATCCATTTATACTTTTCTAGTATATACAGCTATACTCAACCCTACGTTGTATAGTTTTTTACGAAGTCTTATTATTCTTTTAGCAACGATTTTTTTGTATAATACAATTACTAATTAATATATTTATTGTACGGAACCCTCTGTATGCGAGTAATACTAGCACTGGACCGTTCATTTTTTACTCAGTTCCCCTGTAAGCATCGGTGCGAAGAGATGTGCCAGGGCCCCCAAATTTGTAAATCGGACCTTGGCTGTGGAGGAGGATATACGGTGGCGTACATGCCATATACCTTCTGGAAATGTTTAAGAAATTCCGTATGCCTCTGTTTCTTAAACAAAGATATAGCATATACCCTGTTTATTTTTACGACTACATCACCCGTAAATAGTAGAAGAAAATCGCAGTGACTGAGATTCCAATAAAATAGTAACTAGTGACATAACTAAGGGTCTTAAAGAATAGTGCATTAACTATGGTCTCATAACACAGGCAGGAGCAGGGACAGGCATCAGAGATGCAGCTGCATAGCTTAGAGAGAGGGATTTCGGACTTCAGGATTGCTACTTGTGAAAACGCATTTAATGAATGATTTTCAAATTATTATTTAAGGGGACCGGTTGCAAAAGACTTATTAGGATTTTTCCCCTTAATGTACAAATGCTTTTAGTACACGCTTGTGATACCGGAAGGTGAGGGGGCGCAACATTTTTCAGTTTATTATTTTACCGTTAAAAAGGAATTTTAGTCTCACTACGTGGTCCCTTTATGTAAGGGAGCCTGGATAATGTAGTTTCTCTACGGGAACCGAGTGCCTAGCACCCATCGCCGCGCAGCAGGAATGATGGTGCGGGTGGTTCGTCTGCCCCAAGTTCTAGGCTTGACAGATGCTTCATTGGCGTCTTTAGTTATCACTACCGGTGCAAAGCCGATTAAAAGATTTTAAAATATATACATGTCACATCAGGCACCAAATAGAGTTGTTACCGAATCCTTCTATGTAACTGTCAATATCTGTAAATGACTGTAGTTATGCTGCTGCTAGAGTTCAGGAAATGAAAGAGGATAAATCCGCGCCCACGCATAGATTATTCAAAGCAAAAGCATTGTAAATTAATATTTTTTTCCTTTCTAAAAATCCTGCATTATCCAAGGTGCAGAAAATACACTCCTATGTTTTCTTTGCCTTTTTTTAGATTATCTTCGAATTCAAAGTTGCATCTGCATCCAATTGCACAGCTCAAATTCAGTAAAGTTTTTAGTCCTAACTACCTTTGTTTCACTTTGGTTGATTGTTAATATATAACCCCTCTTTTATGAAGAACGATAAAATCAAAGGTTGCTTTGTTGAATAGGCAGCAGAAGTAGTAGGAAAGTGGGGGTTGACCGGCCACAGGGGCAATGGGCAATCTGCGATCAGTGTGCGGTCGTTGATCAGACTCACATTTCTCATGATCACAACAGTTATTAATATCTCATGTTGCTGTTCAGTCTAGCAGTTTGCTAGAATGGTATATATATCAAGAATTAAAGTGTCAAAGCGGTTCCGTTCAGAAACACTTGTTTATTTTATCTCATTTTGTTGTATTCTTTGAAATTTTCTTGAAAGATGCGTGTACATGAATACGTTTTTTAATAAATATACATGTTTTCCACGCTATTAAGAATAAGTGTTCAAAAAATACATGTCTAAGGAAGTATATGTGTTATAAGGTATATATAACTATATATATCCCATTCTATATGTTTGAATGAATCTAAGCATATTTAAAAAATTGTGTATTAAGATAAAAATGTTTAATTAAAAGCACTTATCCGTGTCTACACATATCTATATCCATAAAGTTAAATGCTTATATATAGGTTCTTGTGTAAAAGTATATATGTATAAAGTTTACTAGTTTAAAAAAAAAAATTGCAAAAAGTTTTACACAGATAATAAGAATAATAATAATAAAAAAGTTTGACAAAGGTTTAACAAAGTAAAAAAAAAAAAAAAACTTTTAATAAATTTAAAAAAAGTTTTAACAAATTAAAAAAAGTTTTAGCAAAAAAAAAAAAAAAAAGTTTTAACAAATTTTTAAAAAAAAGTTTTACAAAAAGTTTTAACAAATGAAAAAAAAATAGTTTTACAAAAAAATTTAAATATGTTTTTAAAAAATTCTGAAAGAATAAAAAAGTTTTACAAAATTAAAAAAAAAAAGTTTTAAATATGTTTTTAAAAAATTCTGGAAGATTAGAAAAACTATACATTAAGCAAAATTATTTACAATGAGCATAGCTATATACATATATATATATATATATATATATACATTGTATATGTGTATATGTATATCTGTGTATATGTTTGAATATACGTGTTACACATATCTAACAATATGTTAGGAAGGTTTGTGTAGAAGTTATAAATAAGCACTCATATAAAAAATCAATATTTTTTTTATTTTAACAAAGCAATTTACAGAAAGTATATTTACAAAAAGATATATTTACATAAAAACATTTTCTTGATAATTCTACATCATATTAACAATTTTCATCACTGATACAATCTTGATTAATTTTATAATGTCCATAGGCAAAACTTGATATTCCATCATCTAGCAAGTAACGCTTATCATCAAAAGGATTTAAGCTAATTTTATTCTGTATTAATGTATATAGGTGATGGTTATCTTGAGCGATCCTTGTCTGCTTCTCCATGCTAGTTTTCACCTGTTGTAGGCATTCTAAATAATCTTGATGCTTGATTTTCAGTCGAACAACATGTGTAGACACACCCTTCGCCCGCTTCTTTTCTTCACTCGAAGATTTCAGGGAGTACATTTTGGATTTTAGACCAACGAACTCAAGGGCTAAATCTCCATTGAGCTCATCCTTGAACTTGCCAATCACCTTCTTATTGATATCTGAGTAGAGTGAATGATGCTTTGGATAGTCTGAGAAATCAAATAGCCCTGCATTATGTTCCATAACATCAAAAATATTTTTTGTTTTAATATGGTAGCACAGTGAGTCCGTATCTGTGAATAATAGCTTTGCATCATCTTTAAATGTTTTCTTTATAAAATTATAGTGAAAATCATACATTAAGAGCTTCGAAAGCTCCAAAATGCAGAAACCTACATAGAGAGGACGATTCATCAAAATAGTAGTTTTAAGCCTTTCTACGGCACTCAGGTCTTCGTTATATGTTTTGAATGCTTTGAATGTCGGCGAGGCAACCAATTTCTTTGCTCTTTTTTCATTATTGCAAAACACAATATTCCGCCTCTTTCTTAAATTTTCCATGGTTTTTCCGAATACAGAGTTGTTCATTAATTTAAAAAACTCTTTTTCAGAAGAGGATTTTGCTTTCTTTCTTTTCTCTGTATTAAAATTAATATAGCTCTGCAGCCAGGGTGTCTGTTTGAATTGAAGAGCTTTATGCACAGCTGTCAGTTTTAACCCAAGTTGCAAATAATATTTCAGATTTCGGTAATGAGTGACATAATTCTGCTTATCTTGAAGATTTGGGATAAGTTTAGGAATGCCTTTAAATTTTTTATTTCCAAGCATCCTCTTCGCAGTAGGTGACAATATCTCTTCATTCACAGTCAGGCGTTCCGGGGCCAGCGGATATTCGTTATGAAATTTATGAAGCTTCTTAGGGTATTTAAGGTCCACCTCTAAAATATATCCAATTTCAGAATCATCAGATAGAGAAAGAATCCACTCTTCTGTAATATGACTTGTCACACACCATTGAAACCCTCCGTATGGTAGATATTGGGACATAGCCCATCCATAAAGATTGTTCGCATCCCAATCCATGATGAATCTGGGTGCTTCATTTTCCCTAAAATCAGGCGTATTGGGGATGTTCGATAAGGCGTGTCTATGACTAATCATACTGATACCACCACGTATTCCATTTTCAATCATTAACAACATATCAATGTCCGTTAACAATTCTAGAGGTGTTTCATACATTTTCAAGGATGCTTGCCATGCGAGCGAAGGTCCTGTATATAAATGGCAAGGATCGATATCACAATACTGTTGGCACAGTTTACGAAAATTTTGGAAAACATCAGCTAGTAATAAAATATCTGTTTTTACATACAGATCGTGATATTCACCTAGATTCCGAATATCAAAGGTTTTCCACACGATCAAGGCATGTTGATAGTCTTCATCTTTAATAGCTTCATCTGTGAGACTGTTATAAAATGCTGCAGGCGGAGGTAGTTCCTTTTCATCGAATTTTTCAAAAGAGGTGAAGTAGTCATAAGGGTATACCCCTTTTCTTGTAAGCATATGCAAATTAGTATTTTCAGGGAAATTTTCTTCAAGTATGATGAATTGCTCAGGATTAAGGCTTCTAACAAGCTTTTCTAAGGAGTGAGTCAAAAACTGGAATGAATCTAAAAAGATCATCTGTATAGGACTTGTTGGCTTTCTTAACTTGAAGGTTATATAATTTTCCATAGAGGAAGCAATCACATCAATTTCATGATCTTTAAATTTACCAATCTTACTCATTAGATGATGCCCATCATAGTTTTTTAGATTATGGAATATAACAGGAATTGTTTTACATTGTTTGTAGTTTAGATTGCAGCTTGCATGGGCAGCTCCTCTGTATGCACCCGTCACGTGGTCATGGTCACGAACACATTCTTCACATAATGCTTGCTTACAAATAAAACAAAATTCCGCTTCCTGAAAAGCTTTTTCTTGTGCAGGTGAAAGCTTCATAGGTTCGATATTTAATAACTTTCGTCCTAATACATCTTCAATCTTCAGCATCTGTTTTAAAAAATGGTCTACACAGTCTTTGCCACGATAAACTTTCGCTTTCCACACACATCTCCCATTAGGTCCAACAACAGCATAAGCATACCCACATGGAAAATGATAAGTTGTTTTTTCAGTATAGGATGGTGTGGTAGAGGATGCAGTCGGCGCAATAGGTATAAGAAGACTCTCAAAGTCAGCATACACAACATATGGTATGGGATGCTGTAGATGTATTCCAGTGAAAGATAATATATTCTCGCCTTCTTCTGGTAAGAGTATTCTTTGTGCAACATGTCGAGAACAATATTTAATATGCTTATCCAATAGGTCTTGACTTGAAAACCGGTGTAAACATCGATAACAATAGTAGGCAGCAGCTCGATGATGTGTCAGATCCCCTAAGAGTCTTGAAAAGCTTCTAATTAAGCAATAGTGTTGCTTTTCACCATTACTAACTAATAATAAGTTGATAACATCAAGATTTTGTTTCTCAGATATATACAGTGGACAAACTTCATCCTCTTCATATCCAAACACATTAATCCGTAAATTGTTGAGCTGTTCGATAATAGGGACCTTCTGAAGGGTAACAGGGCATTCAACATTACCAAGCTGGATACCACTCTCATAAGGGATATAATGAGAAACACGTTCAGGATTTTTTGAACAATGTAAGTTCAGCTTAAATGCCAAAAGACACCACACTAAGCACTTGTTATCTTCGTTTTGAATATTCAACACTGCTTTTTTATCATTCAATTTCTTAGGTAAAGCAATATATGAACTTGCAGCAAGAGGATGATATTTAGCAATCTTGAGTTCTAAATGTTGAATGTTTCTAAGCTTCCACCCGGAACCTCTTTGCACAAATTCTTCAAAGGATTTTAATATGTTAGAGAATCCTTCTTCAATATGTTGTGTAATAGTTTCTTCAGTAAGTTCTGTAAAGCATTGGCATCGAAAATAGGATTGAATCTCTTCCATCTCCTCGTTATCAGTCATACGTTCAAGTACTATTTTTTCCACCATATACCATTTAATGGCACCTTTAGTCTGAACCTCCTCTGTTAAACGTTCTTGAATTTCAGCTTGTAAGTGGGTATGAAACACAGTTAAATCACTTTCTTCACGTTCATCAGGATAAAGCATGATAGTTTTAAACACATTAAGCATATCTGATTGATTCTGCTTCAGTTTTTTAGACTTTACATTAGATGAAATCCTTTTCCGTTTCACACTCACAAGAGGTACACGGGAGTGTTGGGTGCGTGTATGTTGTTTCAGCTCATAATTTCGTCCAAACATTTTATCACATTCACGGCAAGAGAATTTTGAACTTTCATGTGATCTTATATGTTGCATCAAATTGTCTTTTCGTGTAAAAACTTGATCACATTTGTTGCACTTGAATGTAGATCTTTCATTATGAATCTCAGAGTGTCTTCTCAACTTGGATCTGCGGCTAAAAGACTTCAGGCATACTTCACATGTGAAAAACTTTTCATCTGAATGTATCTTCAAATGCTGATTCAGGTTAGAAATAGTTGAAAATGTCTTATTACAACTAAGGCAAGTAAAATTCTTCTTCACAGGCACAGAACTTTCCAAAGGCATGGCTTCATCCAAAGGCATAACAGCATCCATAATAGATTAATAAGAAGAACGATTTAACTCCTAACGGAAAACGATCTCCACGAATAAATTACTGGAAAAGCAGAGAGCACGGAAATACACGTCTGATCGCTAGTAGAACAAATCATCAAATGATGCAGATCAAAAATTTCACCGCTATTTATACTCCTCAGATGCTCACCCCAAGGCAGCCTAAACCTGCCGACACTTTCCACATCAACAAACACAAATTGTTTTACCATCAAATCGGTTCTAAGAGTCGTGATTCGTTCGAAACATCGTATCTGGTTTGCAACCACCGATCGCTCAATGATTTCCGAAGCCAATCGATATTCTTAACATCGACCAGTGATTTGTTCTTGAACCCATTCATTAAAGCTAAATTAAAATCAAGGTTCTAAAAGACAATCATCATCCAGTCATTGCTTCTCAAACTCAAGTATCATCAAAGTAGCAAGTCAAGACTGATTATCTTGGAATCTACAAATTAAAAATTATTTTAATTTAGGAAATCCATTTCATTAAAAAATTATCTTCATTTAACAACAGATTTGTTCTAATTTCCTCTCGCGGCTTGGTGAGAACCAGATGAAAGATTGAGAAGGACGTCAACTAGACAAAAAAAAAACTTAACGACAACAAACATTTAAATACGCAACATTCATTAAAACATTTAAAAAAAGACTAATTTTATAAATTATCATGTACAACTACTCTCTAAAAATATTATTATTAAAAAAGTCTCTATCAAAATCATGTTTGCATAATTAAAAACGAGCGATTAAAAAGAAAATGTTCAATCCCCTTCAGAAGATTACTTTCAAAATCATCGAACCCTAATACATTCTAGCAAGTTCCAACAACTTCATACAAGCAACAACACTGCTGACTAAGCTCACTAATAACAAATCACATGACTGCTAACCGCCAATCACAGATGCGAATGATAACATCTTATGACAATACCTCTACACAGCGTAATATCCTCCCCCTGTGAACAGGGAGCATGTCGAAGCATGTACCGTCTTGCTGGCGCCAGATGATTGACAGGTGGGTGGGGGAATGCAAGGAATGCAGACACAGTAGTGCCCACCTGCTCCTGACACAGGTCATGTGATCTGCTTAGCCAATCAAAAGCGTGTAGGGGGCGCTCCCGTCGCCTTCGTGCATGACGTCATAACCGGTTTTATGCTGAATCATACGCCATTTCTTCGGAGGTTGTGGATGGGAACGGACGTACAAAGACGATGCTCTGCGGTAAGTAGTTTTTAAATGTCTAGGTTAAGGATTGTTTTAAGAAACTTTGCTTTTGCATGTTATTTCAAACTACATTTTCAGATAACAAGTGTCTTTAATCACTTTTTAGAAGAATAAGTTTAACTTTCTCATTAAAAAATACTACCACAAAACTTTTAAGGAATGTCTTTTAAAGACTATCTTGTTAATTCAAGTTCAAATTCAATAAAAAAAATTTAAAATAATGATTATATTCTAATATATGAGCTAATCTCTAATTAAGGAATCTCTCTTCCACAACAAAAAATCTACTTCAAATTTCAAAGCCTAGCTAAAAAATACAATCATCACGTTAAAGAACTCAGTGAAAATTATATAAAACTTAAAACAAGCTCTTGAAATATAATATTAATTGTTGTTAACTCAAAAAATCTTATATCAACAAAAATGAACCATCATAAATTTAATAAATGAATCTTTCACTTAAAATAGCTACTTCAATTTTTAAGTTTATTTTAGAAAATACAATCATCTTGCAGAAAACACGTCGCGAATTAAATACAACTGTTTAAACAGACTTATCAGGAAATAAAATATTAATTGTTATTAACTCATTTAAAAACCAAATCTTATGTCAACGAAAGAAATCTAATAATTAATTATTCTCTAATTAATGTAAATAATTTAATCTCTAACATAAAAGTATCTACAATTTCAAAAATAATCTTAAAAAAAATACAATCATCACGTTAAAGAACTCGGCGAAAATTATATAAAACTTAAAACAAGCTCTATTTGAAATATAATATTAATTGTTGTTAACTCAAAAATCTTATATCAACAAAAATGAACCATCATAAATTTAATAAATCAATCTTTCACTTAAAATAGCTACTTCAATTTTTTAAGTTTATTTTAGAAAATACAATCATCTTGCAAAAAACACGTCGCGAATTAAACACAACTGTTTAAACAGACTCATCAGGAAATAAAATATTAATTGTTATTAACTCATTTAAAAACCAAATCTTATGTCAATGAAAGAAATCTAATAATTAATTATTCTCTAATTAATATAAATAATTTAATCTCTAACATAAAAGTATCAACAATTTCAAAATTATCTTAAAAAAATACAATCATCTTGTCAAAGTACACGTCAAAAATTAAATAAAACTGTTAAAACAAAATCATTAAAAATATATGTATATATATATATATATACATATATTAATTGTTATTTACTCATTAATAAAATTAATCTTACATCAGCAAAATCTAAAAATTAACCATTCTACAATTAATAAGATTAACTCAATCAGCTACATTGAAAATACCTACTTCAAATTAAAAAGTCTATCTAAAAAATACATTTATCTTGTTAAAACACAGACATTACACTTGTACTTCAAACAAACAGAGTGCGCAAAAACTCACTACTCCACCCTCAACTCAAACAAGCCTAAGTCCCATCTCGTATAGTGGCTAGCACGCTAGAGTCCTGTCCAGAAGATAGCAGGATCGAACCCCGTCGTGGGAGAGTCGAAAAATGCTTCTTTTTAACCCAAAGTCAGCAAAAATCTCGATAGATGGCGCCTCTGAAAGAAAAAAAACCGAAGCAAAATAATATTTAAAGCTTTAAAAATAAAATGGGGCAAAAATAGGGGGTATGCATTAGTAGAAGGAAAATGGGGGTTCTGCTTCAGCAGGCGTCATGCGTTGAGGAGGGAGGCGTGGCCAAAGATGATTGACAGGTGGGCGGAGCCCAGTGATTGACAGGTGGGATTATCCTATCTCAACTGTCAATCAAATTGGTGACAGCCTGACGGCTGTCGCCACGCCCCCTACACCTGGTGAAGCAGAAACGTTTAAATGAAAACACGCACAGGAAATACACAGAATTACGCAGAATAGTTTAAAAGACATTCCTTAAAAGTTTTGTGGTAGTATTTTTTAATGAGAAAGTTAAACTTATTCTTCTAAAAAGTGATTAAAGACACTTGTTATCTGAAAATGTAGTTTGAAATAACATGCAAAAGCAAAGTTTCTTAAAACAATCCTTAACCTAGACATTTAAAAACTACTTACCGCAGAGCATCGTCTTTGTACGTCCGTTCCCATCCACAACCTCCGAAGAAATGGCGTATGATTCAGCATAAAACCGGTTATGACGTCATGCACGAAGGCGACGGGAGCGCCCCCTACACGCTTTTGATTGGCTAAGCAGATCACATGACCTGTGTCAGGAGCAGGTGGGCACTACTGTGTCTGCATTCCTTGCATTCCCCCACCCACCTGTCAATCATCTGGCGCCAGCAAGACGGTACATGCTTCGACATGCTCCCTGTTCACAGGGGGAGGATATTACGCTGTGTAGAGGTATTGTCATAAGATGTTATCATTCGCATCTGTGATTGGCGGTTAGCAGTCATGTGATTTGTTATTAGTGAGCTTAGTCAGCAGTTTTGTTGCTTGTATGAAGTTGTTGGAACTTGCTAGAATGTATTAGGGTTCGATGATTTTGAAAGTAATCTTCTGAAGGGGATTGAACATTTTCTTTTTAATCGCTCGTTTTTAATTATGCAAACATGATTTTGATAGAGACTTTTTTAATAATAATATTTTTAGAGAGTAGTTGTACATGATAATTTATAAAATTAGTCTTTTTTTAAATGTTTTAATGAATGTTGCGTATTTAAATGTTTGTTGTCGTTAAGTTTTTTTTTTGTCTAGTTGACGTCCTTCTCAATCTTTCATCTGGTTCTCACCAAGCCGCGAGAGGAAATTAGAACAAATCTGTTGTTAAATGAAGATAATTTTTTAATGAAATGGATTTCCTAAATTAAAATAATTTTTAATTTGTAGATTCCAAGATAATCAGTCTTGACTTGCTACTTTGATGATACTTGAGTTTGAGAAGCAATGACTGGATGATGATTGTCTTTTAGAACCTTGATTTTAATTTAGCTTTAATGAATGGGTTCAAGAACAAATCACTGGTCGATGTTAAGAATATCGATTGGCTTCGGAAATCATTGAGCGATCGGTGGTTGCAAACCAGATACGATGTTTCGAACGAATCACGACTCTTAGAACCGATTTGATGGTAAAACAATTTGTGTTTGTTGATGTGGAAAGTGTCGGCAGGTTTAGGCTGCCTTGGGGTGAGCATCTGAGGAGTATAAATAGCGGTGAAATTTTTGATCTGCATCATTTGATGATTTGTTCTACTAGCGATCAGACGTGTATTTCCGTGCTCTCTGCTTTTCCAGTAATTTATTCGTGGAGATCGTTTTCCGTTAGGAGTTAAATCGTTCTTCTTATTAATCTATTATGGATGCTGTTATGCCTTTGGATGAAGCCATGCCTTTGGAAAGTTCTGTGCCTGTGAAGAAGAATTTTACTTGCCTTAGTTGTAATAAGACATTTTCAACTATTTCTAACCTGAATCAGCATTTGAAGATACATTCAGATGAAAAGTTTTTCACATGTGAAGTATGCCTGAAGTCTTTTAGCCGCAGATCCAAGTTGAGAAGACACTCTCAGATTCATAATGAAAGATCTACATTCAAGTGCAACAAATGTGATCAAGTTTTTACACGAAAAGACAATTTGATGCAACATATAAGATCACATGAAAGTTCAAAATTCTCTTGCCGTGAATGTGATAAAATGTTTGGACGAAATTATGAGCTGAAACAACATACACGCACCCAACCCTCCCGTGTACCTCTTGTGAGTGTGAAACGGAAAAGGATTTCATCTAATGTAAAGTCTAAAAAACTGAAGCAGAATCAATCAGATGTGCTTAATGTGTTTAAAACTATCATGCTTTATCCTGATGAACGTGAAGAAAGTGATTTAACTGTGTTTCATACCCACTTACAAGCTGAAATTCAAGAACGTTTAACAGAGGAGGTTCAGACTAAAGGTGCCATTAAATGGTATATGGTGGAAAAAATAGTATTTGAACGTATGACTGATAACGAGGAGATGGAAGAGATTCAATCCTATTTTCGATGCCAATGCTTTACAGAACTTACTGAAGAAACTATTACACAACATATTGAAGAAGGATTCTCTAAAATATTAAAATCCTTTGAAGAATTTGTGCAAAGAGGTTCCGGGTGGAAGCTTAGAAACATTCAACATTTAGAACTCAAGATTGCTAAATATCATCCTCTTGCTGCAAGTTCATATATTGCTTTACCTAAGAAATTGAATGATAAAAAAGCAGTGTTGAATATTCAAAACGAAGATAACAAGTGCTTAGTGTGGTGTCTTTTGGCATTTAAGCTGAACTTACATTGTTCAAAAAATCCTGAACGTGTTTCTCATTATATCCCTTATGAGAGTGGTATCCAGCTTGGTAATGTTGAATGCCCTGTTACCCTTCAGAAGGTCCCTATTATCGAACAGCTCAACAATTTACGGATTAATGTGTTTGGATATGAAGAGGATGAAGTTTGTCCACTGTATATATCTGAGAAACAAAATCTTGATGTTATCAACTTATTATTAGTTAGTAATGGTGAAAAGCAACACTATTGCTTAATTAGAAGCTTTTCAAGACTCTTAGGGGATCTGACACATCATCGAGCTGCTGCCTACTATTGTTATCGATGTTTACACCGGTTTTCAAGTCAAGACCTATTGGATAAGCATATTAAATATTGTTCTCGACATGTTGCACAAAGGATACTCTTACCAGAAGAAGGCGAGAATATATTATCTTTCACTGGAATACATCTACAGCATCCCATACCATATGTTGTGTATGCTGACTTTGAGAGTCTTCTTATACCTATTGCGCCGACTGCATCCTCTACCACACCATCCTATACTGAAAAAACAACTTATCATTTTCCATGTGGGTATGCTTATGCTGTTGTTGGACCTAATGGGAGATGTGTGTGGAAAGCGAAAGTTTATCGTGGCAAAGACTGTGTAGACCATTTTTTAAAACAGATGCTGAAGATTGAAGATGTATTAGGACGAAAGTTATTAAATATCGAACCTATGAAGCTTTCACCTGCACAAGAAAAAGCTTTTCAGGAAGCGGAATTTTGTTTTATTTGTAAGCAAGCATTATGTGAAGAATGTGTTCGTGACCATGACCACGTGACGGGTGCATACAGAGGAGCTGCCCATGCAAGCTGCAATCTAAACTACAAACAATGTAAAACAATTCCTGTTATATTCCATAATCTAAAAAACTATGATGGGCATCATCTAATGAGTAAGATTGGTAAATTTAAAGATCATGAAATTGATGTGATTGCTTCCTCTATGGAAAATTATATAACCTTCAAGTTAAGAAAGCCAACAAGTCCTATACAGATGATCTTTTTAGATTCATTCCAGTTTTTGACTCACTCCTTAGAAAAGCTTGTTAGAAGCCTTAATCCTGAGCAATTCATCATACTTGAAGAAAATTTCCCTGAAAATACTAATTTGCATATGCTTACAAGAAAAGGGGTATACCCTTATGACTACTTCACCTCTTTTGAAAAATTCGATGAAAAGGAACTACCTCCGCCTGCAGCATTTTATAACAGTCTCACAGATGAAGCTATTAAAGATGAAGACTATCAACATGCCTTGATCGTGTGGAAAACCTTTGATATTCGGAATCTAGGTGAATATCACGATCTGTATGTAAAAACAGATATTTTATTACTAGCTGATGTTTTCCAAAATTTTCGTAAACTGTGCCAACAGTATTATGATATCGATCCTTGCCATTTATATACAGGACCTTCGCTCGCATGGCAAGCATCCTTGAAAATGTGTGAAACACCTCTAGAATTGTTAACGGACATTGATATGTTGTTAATGATTGAAAATGGAATACGTGGTGGTATCAGTATGATTAGTCATAGACACGCCTTAGCGAACATCCCCAATACGCCTGATTTTAGGGAAAATGAAGCACCCAGCTTCATCATGGATTGGGATGCGAACAATCTTTATGGATGGGCTATGTCCCAATATCTACCATACGGAGGGTTTCAATGGTGTGTGACAAGTCATATTACAGAAGAGTGGATTCTTTCTCTATCTGATGATTCTGAAATTGGATATATTTTAGAGGTGGACCTTAAATACCCTAAGAAGCTTCATAAATTTCATAACGAATATCCGCTGGCCCCGGAACGCCTGACTGTGAATGAAGAGATATTGTCACCTACTGCGAAGAGGATGCTTGGAAATAAAAAATTTAAAGGCATTCCTAAACTTATCCCAAATCTTCAAGATAAGCAGAATTATGTCACTCATTACCGAAATCTGAAATATTATTTGCAACTTGGGTTAAAACTGACAGCTGTGCATAAAGCTCTTCAATTCAAACAGACACCCTGGCTGCAGAGCTATATTAATTTTAATACAGAGAAAAGAAAGAAAGCAAAATCCTCTTCTGAAAAAGAGTTTTTTAAATTAATGAACAACTCTGTATTCGGAAAAACCATGGAAAATTTAAGAAAGAGGCGGAATATAGTGTTTTGCAATAATGAAAAAAGAGCAAAGAAATTGGTTGCCTCGCCGACATTCAAAGCATTCAAAACATATAACGAAGACCTGAGTGCCGTAGAAAGGCTTAAAACTACTATTTTGATGAATCGTCCTCTCTATGTAGGTTTCTGCATTTTGGAGCTTTCGAAGCTCTTAATGTATGATTTTCACTATAATTTTATAAAGAAAACATTTAAAGATGATGCAAAGCTATTATTCACAGATACGGACTCACTGTGCTACCATATTAAAACAAAAAATATTTTTGATGTTATGGAACATAATGCAGGGCTATTTGATTTCTCAGACTATCCAAAGCATCATTCACTCTACTCAGATATCAATAAGAAGGTGATTGGCAAGTTCAAGGATGAGCTCAATGGAGATTTAGCCCTTGAGTTCGTTGGTCTAAAATCCAAAATGTACTCCCTGAAATCTTCGAGTGAAGAAAAGAAGCGGGCGAAGGGTGTGTCTACACATGTTGTTCGACTGAAAATCAAGCATCAAGATTATTTAGAATGCCTACAACAGGTGAAAACTAGCATGGAGAAGCAGACAAGGATCGCTCAAGATAACCATCACCTATATACATTAATACAGAATAAAATTAGCTTAAATCCTTTTGATGATAAGCGTTACTTGCTAGATGATGGAATATCAAGTTTTGCCTATGGACATTATAAAATTAATCAAGATTGTATCAGTGATGAAAATTGTTAATATGATGTAGAATTATCAAGAAAATGTTTTTATGTAAATATATCTTTTTGTAAATATACTTTCTGTAAATTGCTTTGTTAAAATAAAAAAAATATTGATTTTTTATATGAGTGCTTATTTATAACTTCTACACAAACCTTCCTAACATATTGTTAGATATGTGTAACACGTATATTCAAACATATACACAGATATACATATACACATATACAATGTATATATATATATATATGTGTATATAGCTATGCTCATTGTAAATAATTTTGCTTAATGTATAGTTTTTCTAATCTTCCAGAATTTTTTAAAAACATATTTAAAACTTTTTTTTTTTAATTTTGTAAAACTTTTTTATTCTTTCAGAATTTTTTAAAAACATATTTAAATTATTTTGTAAAACTATTTTTTTTTCATTTGTTAAAACTTTTTGTAAAACTTTTTTTTAAAAATTTGTTAAAACTTTTTTTTTTTTTTTGCTAAAACTTTTTTTAATTTGTTAAAACTTTTTTTAAATTTATTAAAAGTTTTTTTTTTTTTTTTACTTTGTTAAACCTTTGTCAAACTTTTTTATTATTATTATTCTTATTATCTGTGTAAAACTTTTTGCAATTTTTTTTTTTAAACTAGTAAACTTTATACATATATACTTTTACACAAGAACCTATATATAAGCATTTAACTTTATGGATATAGATATGTGTAGACACGGATAAGTGCTTTTAATTAAACATTTTTATCTTAATACACAATTTTTTAAATATGCTTAGATTCATTCAAACATATAGAATGGGATATATATAGTTATATATAACTTATAACACATATACTTCCTTAGACATGTATTTTTTGAACACTTATTCTTAATAGCGTGGAAAACATGTATATTTTTTAAAAAACGTATTCATGTACACGCATCTTTCAAGAAAATTTCAAAGAATACAACAAAATGAGATAAAATAAACAAGTGTTTCTGAACGGAACCGCTTTGACACTTTAATTCTTGATATATATATTATTCTAGCAAACTGCTAGACTGAACAGCAACATGAGATATTAATAACTGTTGTGATCATGAGAAATGTGAGTCTGATCAACGACCGCACACTGATCGCAGATTGCCCATTGCCCCTGTGGCCGGTCAACCCCCACTTTCCTACTACTAGCAGAAAAAATTATTCCCAACTTCTTGGTTTGTATACGTTAACTTTGCCATTTAAAATATATTAAATATATTTTACATTTACGGCAATTGTGATGCCAGCAGTCTTTTGTTTTTAACTCTCTTTTTTTCTTCCTGGAATGTACCAACTTCCAGAGGTGAAAGCTTATATGGGCCCATGGGGCGCAAACCCACCCAATAATTTGCTCTCTCTGCCCACACAACTTCTGTTGTTCTATTTACTTATTCATTTATTTGTCTTTTAATCTCTGAAATGAAATTTATTCTGTTATCATTCACAAAATTATTTTGTTTTAAAAACAACGAGGGCAGCAGTTAGATATACAGGAATTCCTTCAGTGGGAGTACAATTGAATTTCTCTCAAAATATAAATATTCCGCATATTTTTATAGCGAGTATAAATCAATGACATATGCTTTACCCCGTTCGGGACCATGGGTGTATATATGCACCCTCAAAAAGTGCTTAAAACGCTTGAGTTTGATACCAGTAAAAAAGAAAAGTAAAATTGATTTTATTTAATTTCGCCATTTTTGTGATTTTCAAAGTTAATTCAAATAATTAACAAAAAGTGGTGCCAAACAAATAAAATTCGTGTAAAAGATGCCGGTCCTGAACGGGTTAAGGGGCTACTTCAGTCAGGCGAAAACACCCGTTCGTTAATGTTAATCCAATGGAAGAAATTTTTTTAAATATTTCGTTTCCATTTGAATATTTTAAAATGATTTTTTTGTTGTTTTTGTTTTTATGCATTTGATAGCTGGGGTAGATGTACGAAGGTCGTTTTTTACTTTTTCGATTTTGCTTGCAGGATTTTTTTAATTTATTTATTAGGATGTTTAAACTTTCGAAACCGGTTCCGAAAGTGAAAGTGTCCCAATTAAAAATACCTTTAACCAAAATCAAAAAAGTGCAAAACGGCCCTTGTGCAGATCTACCTCAGCTATCCAATGCAAAAAAAAAAAAAATCATTTAAATATATTCACATGCAAACGAGACATGTTAAAAAATTCCTTTCATTGAATTAACATTAGCAAACCGGAGTTTTCACCTAACTTAAGTTGCCTCTTAAGGCTGCTAGTCACACAGCTTCCAAATTCCCCTCGGAAATGTAAAGTCTATGGATGTTTCATGCATTCTTACATTTCAAATATCTCCTCGTGAAATGAATATTTTTAACTTCTTTTTTCAGTGTTCTGATCTTAAAGGATGTCTCTTTTTTTCTTAGTTTTCAAAATATTTCTAAAATCTACGCTTAATTTTATATGAAGAGTTAAAATGTTACTCCCAGTTCGTCAGTTTTTAAAACATAAAATATTAAATTAAGCATAGATTTTAGAAATATTTATATCTAAAATCTACGCTTAATTCATATGAAATGTTAAAATTTTACTTCCAGTTCGTCAGTTTTTAAAACATAAAATATTAAATTAAGCATAGATTTTAGAAATATTTATATCTAAAATCTACGCTTAATTCATATGAAATGTTAAAATTTTACTCCCAGTTCGTCAGTTTTTAAAACATAAAATATTAAATTAAGCATAGATTTTAGAAATATTTATATCTAAAATCTACGCTTAATTCATATGAAATGTTAAAATTTTACTCCCAGTTCGTCAGTTTTTAAAACATAAAATATTAAATTAAGCATAGATTTTAGAAATATTTATATCTAAAATCTACGCTTAATTCATATGAAATGTTAAAATTTTACTCCCAGTTCGTCAGTTTTTAAAACATAAAATATTAAATTAAGCATAGATTTTAGAAATATTTATATCTAAAATCTACGCTTAATTCATATGAAATGTTAAAATTTTACTCCCAGTTCGTCAGTTTTTAAAACATAAAATATTAAATTAAGCATAGATTTTAGAAATATTTATATCTAAAATCTACGCTTAATTCATATGAAATGTTAAAATTTTACTCCCAGTTCGTCAGTTTTTAAAACATAAAATATTAAATTAAGCATAGATTTTAGAAATATTTTGACAACTAAGAAAAAAAGTAACATCCTTTAAGAAAGACACTGAAAAAAGAAGTTAAAAATATCAATTTCCTGAGGAGATATTACGCCCATAGACCTTGACATTACCGAGGGGAATTCGGAAGCTCAGTGACTAGCATCCTTAATGGCTTGATATCTATCAAACTCGTAGGTGACTGAAATGCATGTTTTACTCGATGTTTAGCTTTTCTGTACTTTTAATTTGTATGTATATATTTTTTATATTTATGTTATTTATAATAAATATTAATATCTGTATCAGAAAGAACTTATAAGAATATGATTTAATAAAATTGTAACTTTATGTTTTCCTTTAAATTTTCCTTTAACGAAAAAGACACGCTACCGCGGTGCATTCCACGTATCTTTTTTTTACAGACCGCTGGAGTCACGTGATGCTCGAATGCACCAATGCAGGTGTACGAAAAGAGCATCACGTCACTCTAGCAGTCTGTAGAAAAAGACACGTGGTATGCACCCCCCCCCCCCCCCACCACCACCCACCCAACACACACACAGGAGATTAGAAATGAGTTCGGGCTCTTTTTTCGGTTTCTGAATCCGAGATAATTGAAATCGGAGACCGAAAAGTTTTGTGTAAACCGATCCCATTTCCGACATCGAGCACAATAGAAAGTTGTTAATAGCTTATAATGTTTGTAATGTTAATAATGTTATGTAATGTTAATAATGTTTTAGGATTAATTTTCTCATTTAAAAATTTACAAATAAATAAGCATTAATCCTAAAATAATCCCTCATAACATTTCGTGATTTTCATGTCCCTGAAAATCTGTTTAAAACAACAAATTTGTTATTTATACCCAACCACTGCTAGAAATCTGCAAAAGTCTTACTTTTATTCTTAAAATATAGTCAATTTTTATTCGTAAAATATCATTGTACAACATTGCTGAAAGACATCGCTTCTGCTTTCCAGTAATTCAGGGAAAGGACTTCAAACAGAAAGCGAGAATAGACAACAGATATCCCACGACTTCTTTATGTTACTGACACTGACCATGCAAAGGCTTTAAGATCAGATAAAATATTTCTTCTTATATCCCATCAATAACAATTCAATCCCCTTTTCAAACTAATTTTTAAAGGATTGCAAAACACTTTAAGGAACTTAGACTAAATTCTTATTCCTGAAATAGAAAGTTTGTGTATGTGTGTGTGTGTGCATGTGTGAATAAATAAAATTTTCCCTTTGAGCACGAAGACTGATGCTCGAGCTCAGTCCATCTCATCTCTAATACACACACCAAACAAAAAACTGTCCGTGCTATTTTACATGAACATTTCTGAGCTCACCCAAAACATTTCAGAGATGTCATCAATGTAAATATGAATGGGTATGGGACGGTTAAGCATTAGTAAAATTAAATTACCCGTCTCGATCAGCAGTTAGAATTAGAGAAGATGCATTAAAACTTCTCATGAGAAAGGGAAAAAAAATCTCTATGGTGGGCCTGTCCAACCTTTCATCAATCAGGGGTGCATTTCAGCTGGGCGGCGTTATCGACATTTAATGTAAACACACAACAATATTATCTCATTATAGCAGTATTGCCAATTTAGCAATTTTTTTTTTAATTCATATATCGACCACTTTTTTTTCCAATAGTAATATTCTCATTGTTTAATAACAAATTATATAAGATGAGTATTACTAAAACGAATAAACTGGTAGACTTTTAAAGGGTCTCAGGACTCTTAAAGCTTCAAAATTTGCAAAATTTTAATTTTTTAGATGTTAAACTTCCATCTTTTCTGAATATTTTGATATGATTGTTTCCTTGAAATTCCTATTAGAACAGAAATTGCGGCTATTAGAATTATACCCGCTCAATAGCTGAAGCGGCGTTTCCGAAACTTTGAAATCATTTTTCTCCAAATGACGGTTTGGGCATAACGCGTAGGGTATCTCAAATACTTCTGAATATTTTTTCATGAAATTTTGCAAAACATATGTTTCATGTTAGCCTGTATAAACGGAACCTAAAATTTCATTTTTATTGTTCAAAAAAAATATTTTTTTTTAGGTGATTATACTGTTGAAATTTTCAAATTTTGTATTAGCTAACACAACTTTGTATTAAAAATATAAAAATGCTTTAAATACAAATTTATTTAGGTTCGGGGTAATTATTACAAACGGAAGTATAATTAGGCACAAAAAATTTCATTATAATTGCAAAATTTATTTTTTAATCCTGCGCGTAAAGCTGTTATACCAATACCAATTTTCTGCTCGACAAATGTCTGACAGTTTGGCGTCCCCTATAAATACTAATTTTGGATCTTGCAATTTTTTGAATATGAAATGAAAGAACACACTTATATCTTTTAATCCCAATAAAAATTGTGTTTTAAATCATATACATATTAAGATATTAAATGTTGAAAATTGTCTTTTTTTTTCATTTTTTCCAATTTTAAGAGTCCTGAGACCCCTTAAATAAAAGTTCTGCTAAATTGGCAACATTGCAGAGTCTTACAGTACATCTCACAGTGGAAGCAATAAAAACCTTGCTATTCAGGAATTTCCTGTAAAAATTACTTTAAAAAAAAAAAAAAAAAAAAAAAAAAAAAAAAAAAAAAAAAAACTAATTCATAGTAAATTTATTTATGATTACACTTTAGGGGAATAGGAAGGGAACTGATAGGGAAGGAAACTGATAGGAAGGGATAGGGTGGCAATCTCAAATGTTTTTTAGGGTAAAGAACCAGAAGCCTTAAGGCTCCTGTCCCTGCCAGCGAATACACTCACGAGCTAATGCTAATCCTATGAGGAGGGATTTTTCTAATATCTCGTTTGCATTTCGACAATTTTTTTTTCTTTTTTTTTCTTCATTGGATAGCCGAGATCCGTCTCTACATCGCACCTTTTTACCCGACTGCCAAGAAGGGTTATGTGTTTCACGCGTATCTGGGTATGTGGATTTATTTATACCCTCGAAACATCTCAACGGCTGGATAGATTTTAATGAATGAGGTCTGTATTAATTCGTCTTAACTGTCCGATGGTTATAGGCTACGTTTTGTTTTTATAAATTCAAAATTGCGGCCATAAAATACAAGATGGCGGTAGAGAGACGAAAAAAAAATTTACGCACCCTATTGAGTGGCCTATCATTGGATAGGTCTTTCAAAATGAAAACGATGTTTCATTGACTATTTTACAGTCAGAAGCTCCGTTTAAATATTACACAACCTGGAAGTTGTGTAGGCAGGATCTCTAGCTCTACTGCAACTCTAACTATCATAAACATCTATAGTCCTCATCAAAACAGCGTTTATAGATAGGAACTAACAATTAAACACAACTTAAAAGTCATCAATGCAAGTAAATAAAAAAAAAAATAGTTAAGTAATATAAAACAAAATAGTTTCACATTGATGAGAAATAATTAATTAGTTCGCTTTTTACGCAGTCGGGTTTTTGATTTTTTAAATTTAATTTTTACTTGTTTACTTTTTCGATTTTGGTTAAAGATATTTTTTAGAGTGACACTTTGATTTTCAGAACCGGTTTTGAAAGTGAAAGTAACTTTATAAAAAATATCGGCGACCAAAATCGAAAAAGCAAAAAAGGCGGACGAAAATGTAGAGACGGACCTCGGCTATCCAATGCAAAAAATATTATTTAAAAATGTCGAAATGCAAACGAGAAATTAGAAAAATCCCTCCCCATAGGATTAGCATTAGCTCGTGAGTGTCTTCGCCGGCAGGGACAGGAGCCTTAATCGTGCCTATTAAAAAGAAGTACACAAATATTATTGATTTTAAAGAAAACATCCTTTTTAATAATTTTTTTGTTTTTTTTAAAAAAAAGCTAGCAAACTTCATCATTCGAAAGAGCGCCGCGTTGGATAGCCCTGCTCCATAGAATTATTTAAAATTTCGTAGGAAACTGTTACCTCACATTTACGTTTAGTATAAAATTACACTTATAGTGAGTTACTATGGTGTCAGATATCATTAAAACATCAAAAGTTAACAAAAATTTAAAGCTTGTTAATCTGAAATTATTGTACTCACTTCCACAAAAGTTTAAAGGAATATACAGGGTGTCCACTCTCAAGGGTGTCCAATGGCTAATTCCTAAACCGTTAGTCATAGACATATAGTTCCAATTACAAAAATGGTTTAAATGAAGTAAAGAAATATTTTAAAAGCCATTTGGGTCAATAAAAACATTTTTTTTAAATTACGAAATTTAAAATTTTATACTGTCCCCCTTCCTATAAGTTATATTTAGTAAAATTTCCTATTACACTGACTAGTAAGTCAAAAAAAATCCCGTTCATATAACACTAAAATTGACCCAGTTATGAAACTTTTAAAATGCATGACTTACACCACTTTCCTGCATCTGAACACAAATGAGCTCGGCCCCGCTTTGAGGGGTCATATACCAAGTGCTTAAAGTATTCGAAGAACTTATTTCATGTGTATCTGCGTTTTAAAAAAATGTACAAGTATTACGATTGAGTTAACATTTATTAAGTTTCAGATTGGCTAAAATAATTGTATTTTAACATGTGTTTTATTTTGTAAGGATTTGAGGCTGTTTCTTTTCATGATTTCTTTTAACAAAAATTATGTTTTTTTATGTTTTTATTTAACATTAACGATCGTATGTATGTTTTTCCAGTTCAAAATTTTTACTCGAACTTTAATTCCCTTTCAAGTATACGATTGAGATTAAATTTTACATACTGACGTAAATCCAAAGACAATCTAATATTATTATGATATTCTGTGGTTACTATTTATACTTATTTTACAAAATAACAAAAAATTTCGGACAGATTACCGCCAAGACGTTTAAGAAAAAGTTTTGGATTAGATAACACAAGACTGCAATGGTTGTGCTTTTTAACATTTATGTATTTTTTAGCACTGAATCTGAAAATTAACTTAATTTTTAATCATCATGTCACAGTTTTTCGCAAATCATAAATTGTCAAAATTAAAAAATAGCAAAAACTGGATACTATAAAACAGAGGAGATGGCTGTGTTTTAGGTAGCTTTCATTACAAAAAGCTACATATTGAAGCCGTTCGGAGGAAAGCGATTTCAAAAAATTTTCGTATATTTTCATCGATCATGACCCCCAGACCCCGAAACCACCCTCAGTTCAAAAGTTGATATATATATATATACTAGCCGCCTTCGCCCGCTACGCTGGTCGTTTTTTCTAAAGAAATCTTGAATGAAACAAAATATATCTGTGAATTTGATCATGCGTTTTAAAGCAATATGGACATTTACCTGGTATATCCAATCGAATTGCTGAAAGCAATATGAATGTCATTATGCTATTATATCTTTTATTGAGTCATACAAAATTTAGACTGTTAAGGACTAATTTCTTTAGTTGATCTGTTAGTGTAGGATTCGGTAAAGAACAATAGAACAATATGTAATATACTAAAAGCGTTCATGAAAAATTATCAATCCAAATCTCATCAGAATCTGTTAATTGGACTTATTGAAAAGGCTGATCGTTCATAATAATTGGGTTCTCCTGATTCTAGAACTTTCATCTATAATTCTACAATCAAGCAACCTAACAACCAAGCAACAGCAAATGATATGTGCTTTATACTAAAACATTCACTGAAAAATTAACTAACCGATCAAGTTGCATCGAAATCCACTTAGCAGAATCTTTTTAACTGGAAAATATACCGAAACCTTCCCTAAAAATGATCTAATTAACAGTTTAAATCCCATAAAAATTCATTCAGTGGAACCTTTAAAAAAAGCAAATCTTTCAAAATTGGGTTCATCTGATTTAGAACTTTCCCCATAATTATTTTAACTAAGCAACGTAACGTTATGTTTTATACTAACATCTTTTCTGAAAAATTATCTAACTAACAATGTAAGTCCCGTCAAAATCTATTCAGCAGAACTCAAAATATAAGCGGCCGGAATGAAATTTCTCTTTGCATTATATATATATATTGAGATAGTTAAATATAACTTTCATAATCGCGTTAACCTGATTATAGAACTCTCTGGGAGGTAGGAGTAGCTGTATACTGCATCACTTCTGAATTTTTTAAGGAACTCAGCTCAACTTCCATAACTATAGTATATATACTCTCTAGTATACCCTATCTCTGTAGCGTATATCTTCCAATTTTCTTTACTGTACCACTGAGAACTTTTTCCGCATAGCTTCGTAACTAAACAACACAGAACGATAAATATTGAAAAAATTCCTGAAATATTATCTAACTTACTGTGCATTTAATTAGTTGACTTGAAATCTTTCATAATCGAGTTCACCTAATTTTAGAACTTCCGTAGCAATTTAGAATGATGGTTTTTACATTAAACCATTTATAAACCAAATTTACTATTTAACAGTGTAAGTTCTACAAAATTCTGTTCAGTAGAATCTGAGTTATAGTCATATTTACAATATTTATTGCTCATTAAACCCTTTTCTTTACATTTGGAATAAAATCAGTAACTGTTTTGGTATTTCCCTGTTATGCCAACACCATTGTCACCAAGCGTAATAGCTGGCACAAAAATGAAATGATACATTTGAAAAAAAAATAATTTTGTTGATAAAAAAAAATGAGCATTTAAAAAATATAACTTTTGAAAATTACAGACTTTGACCTACCATTTTTTAAATCAATAAAAATAATGATACTACTTGGTTATCCCGTCGACCAAAAATCTATTGCCAAACTATAAGATTAAATGCCAATAATGGTTGATCGTAAATGTCACATTCACTTTACTTTAAGCAAGTTACACATATTTACGTCATCAGGTGATTTTTATTTCGACGTTTTAAATGTATTTTTATTAATGTTATACTAATTTATTTGTTTTTTCGTTATTTAAAATAAAAATTATGCCAATTTGTATAATTTGGCGAGTGGTTTGGCGATTCATTAAATTTGGCGAAATTGGTCGACGGGTACCAAAATAAATACTTAAAATATAAGAATAAATAAATATTTTGGAGGTAATAAAATATAGTCAATTTAAACTGCAGTCTTGAAATTGTAAATGTCTTTTACTACTGAAGCATGGCGTACGTAATACGTATGTCTCACATTGCAGTAAACATTTCATTCTTTCAATGAAGACATTCGTGGTTTTTTGAACAAAACATTTTTATATGCATAATTCCTAACTTCTGAAATAATTTTATTGAAGCTTCCTCATCATCAGATAACTGCGAAATGGCAAAATCTATATCAGTATCAGTAATACTAAATGTATTCGATTCAAAAAATAACAAATTAAAAAGTTTTGCGAGATTATGATGGAATAAAATAAATTCCATCATTAAAAATGCCTGCATAAAAATATTCACGTTCAATAATTAGCAAATGTTGAATTGTGGCACGGTTTGCAATAAAAATCGTTTGCACGATTAGGGTTGAAATAAATGGCGCGATACCGTACATTTTGGCATGGTATCGCGTCGAAAATTAGAACGAAAAAGTACCACAGTTTTTTTTTTATTATTATTATTTAGTTTTAGCTTTTGAGGCGTTTGTAATTTTTTTCCTAACTGACATAGTTGTTTTAATTATTTAACCAAAACAATTGATTAAAAAATTATTCAATTAGAATTTATGCCCTTACTATAGTAACACAATGAACAGAATGAGTTTTTAGAAATTATCAGTTGAAAATTTGAGGTTTTAGCGCCAAAGATAGTGACAAATTAGAAAAATATGAAATATCTCATAAAATATTGGACTTAAAAGAGTTTGGTTAGTCCCATTCGATTCAGCTTACAAAAATACACCAAAATATGTCATCAGTTCAAAAATAACTATAAAATCAGATTTTTAAGGAATTTTTTAAAAGTTCGTTCTCTTTTTTACCCCCCTTAGGGGTGGAATTTTAGAAAATCCTTTCTTAGCGGCACTCTTTGTCATAAGAAGTATTTTAACCCCAATTTTCAAGATTTTAGGTTCAGTAGTTTTGGCTGCGCGTTGATTAATACAAAATCCAGACTTTCTTTTATATATATAGATATATATATATTTGTTTCTATTCTGTTTTTATTTTTAATCTATTCACTTGATTATAATGGTTGTTCGGGCACAGAGGAAAATAATTTTTAGTTTTAGCTTATTTTTCTCACAGAAAACACCATATTGCTTATATCATTGAATTCTGTGCCCTTGATAACGTAATTCAATATATAAGCTTTTCCATTATTTGTCGGTGTCCATTTTCTTCTTTTTTCTTACATAATAATTCTTATAATAAATTATTTGGCACTTTTTTTATACTTACAGCTTTAATTCATAATATTACGGTTATTGATGGTGGTAGGTTATGTTTAATTAATGGTATATATATATATATATATATATATATATATATATATATATACAGTGAAACTCGTTTAAGATACGCCCGCTTAAGATACGATCCCGCTTAAGATACGAATTTCTTCCGGTCCCTTGAAAAATGCCCATTAAACCTGTGTAAAATTACCCGCTTAATATACGTACGGATAAGATACGATCCCGCTTAAGATACGAAGAAAATTTATATGTTCATGTCAAAAACCCGCTTTATATACGAAACGGTGTTTGTGCAGTCCGTTTACTACGTGTCTTTAGGACAAAAGGGAAGAAGAGCAAAGGATTTCCTCAGCAAATAATTATTCTTACATACATCTAGTTTGTCGTTTTAAAAATAATTACGGAAATTTATTATTTTTCCTCTTTGAGTGTGTAATATTTAAATTTCTGTTTTCCAAAGATTAACATGAATTTTGTTTTATTATCTTTTATTTAATTTGGGCGAGAGTATTGAATAAAGACACTTTTGTTTTGTTACTGTACAAACAGTAACACAATAAAATTTAGAAAGTGAAAAAAATGTCATTCTTTATTTCAAAAGTGAAAAAAAAAAAAGGTTATTCTTTATTTCAAAATCTTAAACTCATATTTTCTAGACTATCTAAAAATTGTTAGAAAGAATTAAAATAAGAGTTACAAACAGTTAAAACATGTTGATAATAATGTGTACTGGCTGCGTATGCATTACTATTCGAGAATCTGTGAAATCCGGATAAGATACGATCCCGCTTAAGATACGAAATGCCCTCGGTCCCTTGATTCGTATCTTAAACGAGTTTCACTGTATATATATATATATATATATATCTGAACTTTGCCACACTGTAACTCTCGTATTTATGAACCGATTTGAATGTAACTCGGTGTGTACATAGTTCATACCAATGTCTCGACCGAGTTCGTTGGCCAGCTCCATCGGCCATTTTGTTCCAAAATGGCGGCCATTTAAAAAAAAATTTTTAATTTAAAATTTGAAATGTGGTACCAAAAAATTGAAAATGGATAAATATTTTTTCCTTATGTGTTTGACCTTGATACAAAGATTCCGGAGCAGTTTTTGTTTCGTCTATATCTTAAAAAATGGCTGAGTTAGAATACTTTGAATTTCTAGCGTAGCTGACATTTTGAAACGTCCTGATATTTGTCACGCGATAACAGGCGTATTTATGAACCATTATGGATGTACCTTCTTGTGTACATAGTACATACCAATGTCTCGACCGAGTTCGTTGGCCAGCTTCATCCGCCATCTTGTTTCAAAATGGCGGCCATTTAAAATTTTTTAAAAAATTTAAAATTTAAAATAAGGTACCAAAAAATTGGTAAATGAAAAAGATTTTTTTTCTTATGTGTTTGACCTTAATACAAAGATTCCGGAACAGTTTTTGTTTCGTCTATATCTAAAAAAAATGGCTGAGTTATAGCATTTTGAATTTCTATTGTGGCTGATATTTTGAAACGACCTGATTTTTGTCATGCGATAACAGGCGTATTTATGAACCGATTTGGATATAACTTTGTGTGTACATAGTACATACCAATGTCTCGACCGAGTTCGTTGGCCAGCTTCATTCGCCATCTTGTTTCAAAATGGCGGCCATTTAAAAAAATTAAAAAAAAATTTTATTTAAAATGAGGTATCAAAAAAATTGGAAAATGAAAAAGATTTTTTTCTTATGTGTTTGACCTTAATACAACCCTAGTAGCAAAATGTATATGGCCCTTGAATGGCCTCTTATCGAAGTCCGATGACACGATAAGTGGCCGATTATCGCATTCTCATCGGAGAGGGATGAATTTCATCGGCAATTACTCAGAAATGTCTCATCGGCCTGAGATCTATGGATGATCGCAATCTGATGAATTTTAGAAAAATTTGTGATGAAACACCGAGGAGTACGATTTGATAACGATGAAAATGCGATGACTTTTAGATGAGTTATCAAGCAAATTTTGATTAGAAAGCGATGAATTATAGATTGGTTGGTTGGGTGTATAAATGAAAGCGATTTCAGAATATTTATTTTCGAAATATACATACATTAAAATTTTAAGCGTCAAAAATGTAAATACATTCTTTTAATTTCTATTAGCTTTACTACAATCGTTTGAAACAAAATATTTAAACAAAAATATCCAAATTTTATTTTTATTTTTTGAAGGAGGGGGAGGGGTGAGCTGAGTTAGAAAGAGTTCCATATTTTTTTTATTTCTGAACGAATACTACTCCTTCATTTAAATAATCCTATTAAATTCTATTATTTATCCTCTTCCTAAAGCCTTTTATTTTAAATCAATTAAGTTTGCTTGTTTTCAACAAACTGATTTAAAAAAAAAAATCAAATGCATTTTTTAAGTATTAATATTCGACTAACAATTACCACTCTTATTGTTTATCATTATGTTTGATAGAAATATTTTAAAAGAATTTTATTAATTCTAAATTATTGTTCTGCTTTGATAAGTTTTTGCCCCTTAAATTTTTCATTATAAAATATGAAAGGTTATTTCTTTCATTTTATTAGACTTTAAAAGACGAAAAATGCAATTGGGCCTTTTTCTACCAAGGTACATGAATAATTCAGTAAGTTATACTGTTGTATAAACACTCATAACTCAAAAGAGTATATATTTTTAATTAAGCATATTTACTGGAAAGGGGGGGGGGGGGATTGGTGGGATTCAGGTGTCTAAATAGGTAGAATTTCGGTCTGTTCAGAGATCCTTGACAAGAGGCGTACAAAAGCAAAGGGCATCACACCCTCCTCGTTTAAATAAAGACCATTTTTTATCACACGAACTGTCCAAACACATACCCATATTTGGCAATAAACCGTTTTTCCCAAAAATAAATACTTTGAACCAGAAAATTTAATTAAATGTGCCTTGCTTCTATTTAGTAGTGATTTGAAATATACTTTATTTCATTAAATAAATTTCTGGTTTAAAGTTTTTTTCTTCTTTCACTATGTGGGAAGGTGGTAATAAGTATACTTATTACAATTTCTTTGTTAAATATTTGATAATTCATATCTGTAAAGTGCAAAAAAATAACTCTTGAAGAAGCACACTATAATAACAGATTATATTTCTAAAACAAATGTATGAATTAGGTTCAGCTTTGCAAGTTCCATTTTTAAGTCAAATCAATTTCATTTAACCCCTTGAGAGGCAAGTGATTGCGTTCCTGTAATGTTAAATTCACACCGGGATCTTTGAAAAATTCCGTTTCAAAATAAAGAAAAGCAATTTTACAAGTTTTTTCCATCAAAGTTACAAAAATAAAATTTATTTAAAAGTTTCCGGTGCAAATCTCGATTAAACTTAGGTGGGATAAAATATATCCCATCGTCCCTCAAGGGGTTAATATTCACAACTTTCACACCTACGGTTAATTTCTTTTCTATTAGTCTTATGTCATGCTGATACTTCACAATTGTATTGTCTGTGAAAACCCTAACTGTAGGGAAGGTAGGGGATTTCCCCCTCTGAAATATTTGTATCTTAATATGATTTAAGAAAAATTGACAGAAAAACTATTTAAATTAATATATTACTAATTATTGATCAATCTAATTGTCAAATGTATTTGAAAATAACTTTTTGAGACTTTCTGATAATTTTTTTCCCACAACACTGCTCTTATGATTTTTTTCATTCAAAACATTTACATAAATTTATATTTATTATGGAATTGGGCTTCATTAAGCAGCACAGGATCAACATTCTCTGGAAGTGTAGGAAAAAATATTTTCAACACCTAGACTTATGCATCCAGATGCATAGGTCACAATAGTTGAATGCGGACAAATCCACACAAAGTGGAATAAGCAAAGGCTTTAATGCTCGCGATATTTAAAATGTTTAACATTTAACTGATTTTGTTTATTAATCCATAAATTTCTGATTGAAACAAAATTTAAAATACTATTGTAGTAGTTATACAGTCAAACCTCGTTAACATAAATCTCAAGGCAAATTAAAAGTTTTTTCCTGATGTTATCATCAGTTTATATTATTATTAATAAAACCGTTGTATTAATTTTGACAGGCATTGTAGGAAAAATTTATATTAAAAGTACACCAGGTTAATTCTGTACATGTTAATGAGGTTTGAATGTACTTTTTGTTGTTTAATAGCAACAGCCATCTCCTGTTACTTTCTGTTTAGATATTAGGGCAGATAACTGAAAAAATACATTATCTTAATTAGATTTTTTTTCAGTTTTATATCTCTATGCCTATATAAAATATCACATTAATGTTAGCTATTTTATCTTATTGTTTCTAAACTTGAAGTGTTGTTTTAAGAATCTACATATACTATCTGCATTTTTTAATTACTAAATGAATAAAATACCCTAATTTCTAGTGCATAATCTGCTGAGAAATTTTAATAAATAAGATTTATGTTATTTCTATTTTTTACATATTATGCAACATATTTAAATAAACTTTATTGGTCTAAAACTTATTTGATTGGCTGCAAACTATGTACATCTGAAATTAGCGTACACAAAAAGTACTTAAATTCTGTTCAATTAACTTACTCATTTAATATAAATGTATTATTTGAAAGTTTTATTAAGGTTAAACAATGACAGAAAAAAAAAAAAAAAAAAATGTTGTTGCTTCTTCCTGTAACCCTTCGTATAAATCGAAACAAAAATCTTCTACGTTAAAAAAGTTTCTGAAGCAATTAATTGTCACAGATGATTCAAATGTTGCTTTGTACATTCACATCCCATAAAAAGTAGAAATAATAAAATATTTATTGAATATTCATGCATAAGAATTTAATGAGGACACCAGTTTCAAAACTCCTTATCTAAAAGTTAAAAAATAGAGTTTTCTCTGTCATTCCATTCTACTGGTACCGGTGGACATGAATCTGGAAAACAATACCATCTGCAAAACACTAGCTTTATTGTGTATTTCTGGCATTGTAAAATCTTGGTTTACAATGAAAACCAATGGACACGATCAGAGGTTTTTCACGATTTCCCAAAATTTGATTTACTGGATAAGGCAAATTTTGAAACTTACATACTCAAATATAGCTAATAATTTCCAAATCAAACTTTAATTAACTCATTTGATATAAATTTAAGATTTATTTATTTTTAAATAACACATAACATACACAACAAAAGAAATTCAAAGTAAGTTTAAATATATAAGTGCATCAATTACACTGTTTTTATTTATAAATAATGTTCCAACAGGAACAAACAAAAGCTAATGTGTTTAAAATAACTTTGGAAAAAAAATTCTCAAGAGAAATTGATCTTTATTTTGTATCTGGAGAATTACATGAAGTATCTTGTTTTAGAAGTGTTCTGGTCAAAGAATCAAACAGGACGGAATGCCACCTTTTCTTAAGCGTAGGTAACATATTCCATTTTCTGCAGTGTAGAGGGGAACTCATGAATGTCAGCAGATGTAAAATGCAGTTCACAAAGCTAGACAAAAAGAGAACAAAACAGTAAATTTTTATGCATAATCATGTGTATGTATATACATATAAAAGTGTGGTTTATTTCAGTTAGCTTTATTAAGTACACTTGTAGTATTTTATTTCCATGGGAGAGATATGGGGTCATTCTAAAAAAAAAAAAAAAAAGTCCATTTTGAAATTTTTAAGAAAGAAAAAATATCTTTTGAGATGGTTGAATACTAATTCAAAAATAGAAACTGAAGGTGGATTTATGATTTTGGCCCCAGCTTAGCATTTTTTTTTATTTATTTATCTTGGATTTTTTGGGTTTGCACAATTTGAAATAATTGTAAAAATTTTGGTCTGTGCAGACCTTTAATGCCTACTGTTATTTAACATCTGTTAATTTTTCTATATACAAGCTAAAATTAACAAAGATAAAACTTTCCAATAGCAACCTGCAAATTTACAAAGAAAAAAAAAATTAAGACTTCATATACAAAATTACACTTTGTTTCTACAAACAGTTTCAGCGCTATTAACCATTTTACAAAGAAGCAATTTTGGAGATTTTCTCCATATTGAAACCTGGCACTTATATCAATATACCCTACAGATTTCACCCAAAATATTATTTCAAACAACAACAACAAAAAAACCCAGCTTTTTGCTATGAAGAAAAGGTGGTTTTATGATTTTATTGGATTTTCTATAATTTTCTTTAAAGGCAGTATACCATTCATTGTGTCGAAAAGTAATCCAATTTCTTTTCTTTTTTTACATAGAAAGAATAAAGTAACATAAAAACTGAATTTACTTAGTTATTATTCATAGTTTGTAGTATAACAGATATTTTTATTATACAACAACTCTTAAAACTGATAGAGATATTGTCAGTTGCATATACAACATTTTTAGCTTGACATGTAAAATATACAGTTTAAATGGATCAACCAATCACGTTTTTTCTTTTTGGAAATAGCAGAATATTTTGTTGTAATAATAATATATTCTTTGAGCTACACTGCAGTTAGAGAAAAAAGGTTGGAAAAGATGACACTTTTTTCTAAAAACAATTCCCCCCCCCCCCCCAAAAAAAAAAAAATTAAATTTCAATGAGCTCCTGTAAAATTTGTAAAAAGTTTACACCACCATCGTTATTTTATGTCACACAGACCTTTCGATTCGAGACAGATTGCAGACAGTTTGAAGCGAAAATTTTACATTTTTGGTTTTATTTTCAGTCACACAGATTAAAATTTTACAATATCTGTTTTATTTCAGGCCCCATGTGCAGAAACCAAACAAACAAACAAAAAAAATCTACAATTTTGTATAATTTTATTCTTGCAAACCTGAGGAGAAAAAAAAAAAGCCAAATTTGTCACAATTTGTGTTATAAAATTTAAAATATATTTCAAAATCAATATTTCTAAGTGGAAATAATGCCGTTCAGAGAAACACTTGAAAAAGCTAGCCGCCCACTCCACCCCCAAATTGGCATTTATCTTTGCATTTTCTAAAACTTTAATTCAATCAAGAATTGATTAATTAAAAATATTCTTTAATTAATTAAAAATCAAATAAATTACTTTTAATAAACTCTTGTTAAAATTATGTTCATTATTTTACTTAGATTAAATAATGATACAGCTGTGAAAGCATGAGAGAATTTGAAAAAAAAAACGACAGTGATTTTTTCAAGTGGGCCTGCTCGCAAACCTTCCAATTGATAAGAATAAGTGATTTAAGATAATACTATGTCCAGTAATACTATTATGTAGAAAAGTATTACTCATCCTTGTTGAAATTATGACTTTAAAAGGGATAAAATATATTGAAGGGTTTCGGTAATTTTTGCTTTTTACAATTCTCCCTGAAAATTTTAATAATGAATTTTTCATATCTGTACCATGTTTGAAAATTGTCCGACCAATGTTGTAAACCGCATTTCAAAATTTCCAACTCATTTTTCATCAACTCATTTCCAACTCAACCAAAATTAGGTGTCCTTTTTTAATGACACCACCCTCGAAAGGGTTAAACACTATATATGAAAACATAAGTTTTGGCCACTCCCCTTTCACCAATTTTTCTGTAGCTGTCATATTAGCATCTTTTTGTTTTCTATGGACTCTTAAAATATTATTTTTCATGTTTTCTCCAATGCTGAAGCTGGCATTAGTTGCAACAAATCCATTTTTCTATACTAACTGCTTTAAACAATGCTTTCACATTTTTTCCAATACCGAAGTTAGTCGTCACTAGCAACAAATCTACTTTTTCCTATTTTCTACTAAGCCATCTGCTTTAATCTATGTTTTCTCTTTCTGCCAATGCTGAAACCACCCATCAACTGCAACAAATCCACTTTTCTCCCATTTTCTCTGCTAAATCATCTGCTTTTTGTCACATGAGTAGACCACTGACTCTTGCATCTTTTTTGCCGATTGTTTGAAAACAAAAATGTCAGCATCTTTTCCACTTCAGTTTGTAATATTCTGTATTACCATTCTTTTCTTTTTTTATTAAAAATCTTTCGATTTTTAAAGATTTTGCACATAAGAGGTTGAATAATTTTTAATTGAACTGCAGCATTGTGTTGGCTCATTTGAGGTAAAATATAACGATGTAAAATCTAATTTTTTTTAAATACTTAAATCCATTTGCTTTTCATTCATAGTAGCCATTGCCATTGACTTTCAAAGATAATTGAACAATATACAACTTACCACAACTGGTTGTCTGATATAGGTCAAAATTGGGAAATTTCATTAGCGGCCACTGGCCGGTAGAACTAGTTTTTTAAGTGGCCACTTTTTTATTTAAAAATACTAAACAGTAAAATTTCTATAAATATTCATCTAAAACTGAACAGCCCAAATAAATATGTTAATGTAAATATATTGGAACCCAAAAAAAGCAGAATCCTTGATGAAATGCAAGAAAATTTTATTCTCTCCTTGTAAAAAAGTGGCCGCTGATAGACAATTTTTCACTGGCCACTTTTTCTCATTTACTGGCCCTGTGGCCGGTGGCTAGTGCTAATTTTGACAGAACTTCGCTTGTAACTGCTGCTGAAAAGGCAATACCATTAAACAAAGTATTTATCACACAGAGCGATGCTTTTAGCATGAATTGTTAGGTCGGGACATGATGATTTTGATAACACTAACAGGCTGATATTACACATAATCACATTAAGCAGCATCTGCTGCAAAAAGTAGTTTCTTTAGCATAAACATAATTATAATTACCCTTAGATTTCTCTTAAAAATCACGATGCAAGGAAACACTGTTTGCCTTCTCAGAGAGTGGTCTCATAGGAATTTCAAGAACATCCTAAGGATAAAAAAAAAATTAATATAAAAAAAATAAAATGTATTCCATTTCATTAAAGTACCAAGACACAAAAAAAAGCAATTGCATAAAATTTCTGCATTTCTTGATGTTTTTCAGGTGCAATGCTAAAAGTTAAGAATCATAAAATAGAATTCTTTTTTTAAAGATAAGGAATTTTAATGTACAAATAGTATTGACTCTAGGCTAATTTGGAAGGGCGTAAAGCACGGTGGACCTTTTCAAACTACATTATGCACCCAGTGGTCCTTACTGCTCTTTTGGATGCACCCTTTTTATTTAATTTTATTGCAAAATATGTCAATCGGCTGCAATAAAAAAATTTGAATTTCACTAATTGGCTGAGGGGAAAAAAATAGCAAAATTCATCGAATATGGGAAGGGAATGCGAAATTTGTCAATTGGTCATAGAGAAGGGGAAAAATCGAGAAATTTGCCAACTCCATGCAAGAATATAACTGCAAAATCAATTAATTGTGATCGATTGATGGAGAAAAAATATCAAATTGTCTATCCACCTCAGAATAAAAAAATCATGCAATTTCTCAATGCAACAGAGGAAAAACAGAGTAATTTTGTGAATCAGTCAGAAGACGAAATGGCAGGATTTGTAAATCGGTCGAAAAATTTGATAATTGGTCAAGACAGGGCTTGAAATTAAATTTTTCTTAGGAAGAGAGTCTCCCTCCTAACATTTATAAATGGAGGTGGAGTTGAGCTGTTTAAGGGAGGAGGGGGGGGGGGAGGGAAAAAATCTTTAAAATTCACTGTTATTTTACATGCTATTTAAAGTAATACATTAACACGGACATGACAAAATACCATTGAAGCAATTTAAATCAACAATTCAGAATAATTAGTATGCAAAATTTTTTCAATAAGGAAGAAAATCAAGCTGTTATACAGTCTATTATTCAACTTTCAATCAAATGTCATGAGTTCTTACAATGGGGTTGTTAAATGTAGTTCAGAAATTAGTTTTTATTCGATTTTGTGCCCTGAATTTCCTTTCAGAAGGTAAAATTGTGACAGACAGCACAAGCTCAACATTTATAACTTTGGAAATTATTGAAAATGTATGATTATGCTCGCTTTAAAAAATTTCAGGAAACTTTGCAATATTTAACATGCCTCCATTTTTAACTACTTGCATGAACAATGTATATTTGCTCATGGCATCATGAATATCCATTTCAGAATGAAATTGTTTTATTATATCCTTAACGAAATTATAGTCAAAACAGGACTCCCTGGCATTTTCTTTGATTAACAAACTGACTGTTGAAAAAACAGAATTTCGTCCAATCTATGGCAAAAAGTAACCGTTAAATTTGCAGTTGATTCAGAATAAAAAAAAAAAAAATCAAAATCTGAAATTTACAACAAATTTTCTGAAAGGTTACAGCAGATAGGTGAGGGGGGGGGGGAGGAAGGGAGAACAATCAATTTTCTTCTGGAGCTAATTATTTTTGTTGCAAGTTGAGTAAACTTTGTTTTTGGTTCGGGTCGATTTCAGGCTGAGCGTACATTCCTGCAAGTTGGGTTCAGGTTAAAACCAATTTTTCAAAAGTTAGTTCAGTCTATTATTTCAGATTAACCCCTAGGGGACAAGCGATCGGTATATGTGCCACTTAAGGTACTCAGAATCCTTCATTATTCTCACCAGTTATTTTTTAATGTAAAATTTACCTTATTTAATCAGAGGATTTTCGCGATTCAACTAAAGAAAATTTTCTGTTTTTAAAAACAGGTGGTAAAAGATTAAAATTAAGCCTCAAAGGGCTCTCATCACCAAGGGGTGAAAAACTATACCTATAATAATAAACAAATATTTGTATGTGTGTGTGTGTGCTGTTTTCTAAAGAAACCGCAACTTTTTTCTGCGAACCATTCACAAAATTTGCGTTTTTTCCCCTATGACCTTTGATGAAATTTGCATTTTTTAAGAGGACCTTTGACTACTAAATTCAAGTTTTTGGCATCCTACGAAGAAATTTGAGTTTTTGACATCCTTCGAAGAAATTTGAGTTTTCGACATCCTTCAAAGAAATTTGAGTTTTCGACATCCTTCAAAGAAATTTGAGTTTTCGACATCCTTCGAAGAAATTTGAGTTTTCGACATCCTTCGAAGAAATTTGAGTTTTCGACATCCTTCGAAGAAATTTGAGTTTTCGACATCCTTCGAAGAAATTTGAGTTTTCGACATCCTTCGAAGAAATTTGAGTTTTCGACATCCTTCGAAGAAATTTGAGTTTTCGACATCCTTCGAAGAAATTTGAGTTTTCGACATCCTTCGAAGAAATTTGAGTTTTCGACATCCTTCGAAGAAATTTGAGTTTTCGACATCCTTCGAAGAAATTTGAGTTTTCGACATCCTTCGAAGAAATTTGAGTTTTCGACATCCTTCGAAGAAATTTGAGTTTTCAGCATACTTCGAAGAGATTTGAGTTTTCAGCATACTTCGAAGAGATTTGAGTTTCTGCGATCCTTCGAAGAAATTTGAGTTTCTGCGATCCTTCGAAGAAATTTGAGTTTCCGACATCCTTCGAAGAAATTTGAGTTTCCGACATCCTTCGAAGAAATTTGAGTTTCCGACATCCTTCGAAGAAATTTGAGTTTCCGACATCCTTCGAAGAAATTTGAGTTTCCGACATCCTTCGAAGAAATTTGAGTTTCCGACATCCTTCGAAGAAATTTGAGTTTCCGACATCCTTCGAAGAAATTTGAGTCTCCGACATCCTTCGAAGAAATTTGAGTTTTCGACATCCTTCGAAGAAATTTGAGTTTTCGACATCCTTCGAAGAAATTTGAGTTTTCGACATCCTTCGAAGAAATTTGAGTTTTCGACATCCTTCGAAGAAATTTGAGTTTTCGACATCTTTCGAAGAAATTTGAGTTTCCGACATCCTTCGAAGAAATTTGAGTTTTCGACATCCTTCGAAGAAATTTGAGTTTTCGACATCCTTCGAAGAAATTTGAGTTTTCAGCATACTTCGAAGAGATTTGAGTTTTCAGCATACTTCGAAGAGATTTGAGTTTCTGCGATCCTTCGAAGAAATTTGAGTTTCCGTGATCCTTCGAAGAAATTTGAGTTTCTGTGATCCTTCGAAGAAATTTGAGTTTCCTCGATCCTCTGACAAAATTTGATTTTTTGCGATCCTTTGACAAAATTTGAGTTTTCGCGATCTTTAGACAAAATTTAAGTTTTCGCAATCCTTTAACCCTCTAAGTGTTTGGGGCGTATTATTCCGTTCACTAAGCTCCAAGTTTCACAGCAATACAAGCAATATTTAAGATAATATAATTCTATAGATTTATGGAATTTTAAATATATTGAAGAATTATTAATAATCTTAAGAATTACATTCATATTTGTAATTGAGTTTTTTTTTATAATGTTGAAAGAATCATATTTTATTAGCATTTAAAACAAAATGCAAAGAAAACAACATTACAATTTTACCCTTTTGCAAGACGCTCAGAAGGTTAATGAGATTCATGTTTTTTCTGTGATTCTTTGATGAAATTTGCGTTTTATTCATGATGCTTTGATTAAAATGTTTTTTCTGCGAACAACTGACAAAATCAATTTTTTTGGTGACCATTTGTCGCTTTTTCAGTTATATATTTTTTATGTCTGAATTTCCAGACTGATGACTGATTTTTCATAATTTTTTGAACTTAATGCCTTAAATTTTCTGAAAATTCGGATAAGAATCACCCCCCCCCCCCCCACCCGAATTCATTAATTGGCCATGAAAAATAACACAAAACTTGTCAATCGATCTTGGGGGAAAACCCCCACAAAATTTGTTGATCAGTCAAGGGAAAAAAAATTTAATTTCAACAACCTTTCATAGTAAAAAACTCGCAAACGTATCAATTGGTTGTGCAAAAATATCACTAATTTGCACTCATTTTTTAAATAATTTTTAGCATTTTTCTGTTGTTCAGAGGGGGGGGGGGTCATTATCCACCTTCTTGGATCAGGGCTGAAACTAGCCTTTTTTGCACCCGGGGCAAACATGGATTTTGACGCACCTTCCCCCCTCTTCTGCAACGTATATTTACGAAGAGAATTTTACTAATTTTCTAATATCCGACTTATTTTAAAATTTAAAATATGAAATCATAAAATATGTAATACTGAACTACGTAATCTACAATGGCAGATCCCAGGGTGGGGCGATGGCCAACAAAAATATTCTAAATAAACTTTGATCTCCTTCTTGGTGCGTTTCCAAACAAAAATCACCAAATTGGCACGTTTTAGCGTTTTGTCTCCCAGATTTCCAAACTCTTGGAGACACCACGCAAAAGTGTGCCTTTTAAGATGGCGACAATCAAAATAAAGCAAAAATACACATTTTAAAACACAGAAAATACACAAATTTTGAAAAAAAAATCATACATTAACCGCTCGTTAATAATTTTACTACCTGTACAAGAAAAATGTAGTACACACACCTACTTTTAAATACAAAACAACCCTTTTTCAGTTTAAAAAGTATATATAATATTAAGCTTTGACAGAAATTAATCATTTTTTCCCTTTAATACATAATTAAATAACATTAAAATTCAAAAAGAATTTAAAATTATTTCATTTTTTAAATAATGTTTAGCATTATTCTGTTGTTCAGGTGATAGGGGGGGGGGGGGGGGGTCATGCTCATGACCCACCTCTTGGATCCACCATTGTTTACCAGGCATAAAAAAAAAAAAAATGCAGCACCTGCTACCGTTCTGCTACTGAGTGGCAGAGTACCCAAATGAAACTGCACTTTGATCCCCTTCTCGGTGCGTTTCCAAAAAAATCGCCAAATTGGCCCGTTTTTGCGTTTTGTCTCATAGAATCCCAAACTCTAGGAGACATCATGCAAAAGCATGCATTTAAAGATGGCAACAATAAAAATAAAGCAAAAATACATATTTTAAAACACAGAAAATACACAAATTTTGAAAAAAAAAAAAATCCTACATTATCCGCCTGGTAATCATTTTATTTTCTGTACAAGAAAAATGTGTACGCACCTACTTTTAAATACAAAACAACACTTTTTTAGTTAAAAAATATATACAGTAGACTCCCTCAAATCCGCACAGCTTGGGACCAGAGGTTGTGCGGATTTTATAATTTTGCAGATTTCTGGTTATTGTTTTGTTTACATTTTTTAAACAGTAATTTGAATGTAGCTAATGATGTAATCGAAATTATATGAATGCTTGCAATATAGCAAAATATTAAAATAGTAAAGTATTAAACTAAAATAATAAACAGTAAGATAATTTTAAAAATGATTAATATTTTTAAATAAAAATAAAGTTAAATTATTAAAAATTAAATAATTAATGTATAATTAAATATGCATAATAAAGATGAATTATTGAATGAAACTTTCCTCTTAAAGGTACCATGTTAATAATTTCACATAAAAATCATAAAGTAAGGAAGTTGTATTTAAGGTTTAGTCAGATTTAATATGCAAAAAAGTTTGATTGATACATATATATATTTAGTAAAAAGATTGTGATTAATACCAATGATATTGGCAATATCTTGATTTTTAACAGAAATAAATTTATACTTATTTCATGAAAAACCATGAGTTCAGTCATATTATCTATAATTACATATTAGAATACATGCAGAATAATTCTATAAAACTAAAAAATTCTGTAATTGTGTTCTGGCATCTGAACTAAAACTTTCATTGTTTACATCTGTAATGATGTGTGGATTTTAGGTTTGCAGATTTGAGGGAGTCTACTGTATATATTAAGCTTTGACTGCAATTAATCTTTTTTTTTCCCTTTAATACATAGTAATTAAATAACATTAAAATTCAGAAAGAATATAAAATATATTTCATTTTTTAAATAATTTTTAGCATTTTTCTATTGTTCAGGGGGGGATTACCCCCCCCCTACTGGATCAGGGCCGAAACTAGCCTTTTTTGCACCCGGGGCAAACATGGATTTTGCACCCCCCCCCCCCCCCCCCTCTTCTGCAAAGTATATTTAGAAAGGGAATTTTACTAATTTTCTAATATTAGACTTACTTTAAAATTTAAAATATCTAATCATAAAATATGTAATACTGAACTACGTAATCTACAATGGCAGATACAAGGGGGAGATGACTGGCGTCAGAGGGGGGGTCATGAACACCAACAAAAATATTCTACTTTAATCCCCTTCTTGGTGTGTTTCAAAAAAAAAAAATCCCCAAATTGGCATGTTTTTGCGTTTTGTCTCCCAGATTTTCAAACTCTAGGAGACACCACACAAAAGTATGCATTTTAAGATGGCGACAATCAAAATAAAGCAAAAATACATATTTTAAAACACAGAAAATACACAAATTTTGAAAAAAAAAAAATCATTATCCGCCCTGTAATAATTTTATTTTCTGTACAAGAAAAATGTACAGTTTGTACTACAAACACCTACTTTTAAATACAAAACAACCCTTTTTCAGTTAAAAAAATATATATATATATATTAAGCTTTGACTTGACAGCAATTAATCCTTTTTTTCTTTTAATACATAATTAAATAACATTAAAATTCAAAACTAGTTAAAAATATATTTCATTTTTTAAATAATTTTTTGCATTTCTCTGTTGTTCAGGGGGTGTCATTATCCCCCCTCTTGGATCCGCCATTGTTTACCAGGCATAAAAAAAATGCAGTGCCTGGTGCCGTTCTGCTACTGAGTTAGAGTACCCAAATTAAACTGCACCTTGATCCCCTTCTTGGTGTTTCCCAAAAAAATCACCAAATCGGCACGTTTTTGCGTTTTGTCTCCCAGAATTTCCAAACTCTAGGAGACATCACGCAAAAACGTTCACTTTAAGATGGCGACAATAAAAATAAAGCAAAAATACATATTCTAAAACACAGGAAATACAAAAATTTTTTTAAAAAATCACACGTTATGAGTCTTGTAATAATTTTACTTTCTGTACAAGAAAAATGTACACACGCCTACTTTTAACAATTTCGAGGGCAGCGTCCTTAAAAAAGGACACCTAAATTTAATTCCAAAACTGACAAATGGCACCAAGAATATTTAATTAAAATTTTCCTATTATAATGTACGTGAAAATAAGCAAGTTCGTATTTTCTAATAAATTTGTTTATAAATTCCAGTGTCAGTCCATTATTGCATCGGTTTATGAACAGAATTACTCTGCACCGGTAAAGGTTATATACTACAAAACAACCATTTTTTAGTTTAAAAAGTATATATATATTAAGCTTTGACAGCAATTAATCATTTTTTTCCTTTAATACTTAATTAAATAACATTAAAATTTAAAAAAAATTAAAAATTATTTCATTTTTTAAATAAATTTTAGCATTTTTATGTTGTTCAGGGGGAGGGGGGTTATTACCCCCTCTTGGATCAGGAACGAAACTAGACTTTTTTGCACCGGGTGCAAACATAGAACGGGCGGGGCAACCCCCCCCCCCCTCTTCTGCAAAGTATATTTAGAAAGATAATTTTACTAATTTTCTAATATCTGACTTATTTTAAAATTAAAAATATGAAATCATAAAATATGTAATACTGAACTACGTAATCCAGAATGGCGGATCCAAGGGGGAGGTAACAGAGGTCATGACACCCCCCCCCCCTTGAAAACCAACAAAAATATTTTAACTAAACTTTGATCCCCCCCTTCTTGGTGCATTTCCAAATCAAATCACAAAATCGGCATGTTTTTGCGTTTTGTCTCCCAGATTACCAAACTCTAGGAGACAACACGCAAAAGTGTGCATTTTAAAATGGCGACAATCAAAATAAAGCAAAAATACACATTTTAAAACACAGAAAATACACAAATTTTGAAAAAAAAAAAAAAATCATACATTATCCGCTTGTTAATAATTTTACTACCTGTACAAGAAAAATGTAGTACACACACCTACTTTTAAATACAAAACAACCCTTTTTCAGTTTATAAAGTATATATAATATTAAGCTTTGACAGAAATTAATAATTTTTTCCCTTTAATACATAATTAAATAACATTAAAATTCAAAAAGAATTTAAAATTATTTCATTTTTTAAATAATGTTTAGCATTATTCTGTTGTTCAGGTGATAGGGGGGCGGTGGGGTGTCATGCTCATGACTCACCTCTTGGATCCACCATTGTTTACCAGGCATAAAAAAAATGCAGTACCTGCTACCGTTCTGCTACTGAGTTGCAGAGTACCCAAATGAAAGTGCACTTTGATCCCCTTCTCGGTGCATTTCCAAAAAAATCGCCAAATTGGCCCGTTTTTGCGTTTTGTCTCCTAGAATCAAAAACTCTAGGAGACATCATGCAAAAGCATGCTTTTAAAGATGGCAACAATAAACATAAAGCAAAAATACATATTTTAAAACACAGAAAATACACAAATTTTGAAAAAAAAAATCATACATTATCCGCTCAGTAATAATTTTACTACCTGTACAAGAAAAATATAGTACGCACACCTACTTTTAAATACAAAATAACCCTTTTTCAGTTTAAAAAGTATATATAATATTAAGCTTTGACAGAAATTAATCAATTTTTCCCTTTAATACATAATTAAATAACATTAAAATTCAAAAAGAATTTAAAATTTCATTTTTTAAATAATGTTTAGCATTATTCTGTTGTTCAGGTGATGGTGTGGGGGGGGGGGGTGTCATGCTCATGACCCACCTCTTGGATCCACCATTGTTTACCAGGCATAAAAAAAAAAAAAAAATGCAGCACCTGCTACCATTCTGCTACTGAGTGGCAGGGTACCCAAATGAAACTGCACTTTGATCCCCTTCTCGGTGCGTTTTCAAAAAAATCACCAAATTGGCCTGTTTTTGCGTTTTGTCTCTTAGAATCCCAAACTCTAGGAGACATCATGCAAAAGCATGCATTTAAAGATGTCAACAATAAAAATAAAGCAAAAATACATATTTTAAAACACAGAAAATACACAAATTTTGAAAAAAAAAAAATCCTACATTATCCGCCTGGTAATCATTTTATTTTCAGTACAAGAAAAATGTATACACACCTACTTTTAAATACAAAACAACACTTTTTTAGTTAAAAAAATATTCAGTAGACTCCCTCAAATCCGCACAGCTTGGGACCAGAGGTTGTGCTGATTTTAAAATTTTGCAGATTTCTGGTTATTGTTTTGTTTACATTTTTTAAACAGTAATTTGAATGTAGCTAATGATGTAATCGAAATTATATGAATGCTTGCAGTATAGCAAAATATTAAAATAGTAAAGTATTAAACTAAAATAATAAACAGTAAGATAATTTTAAAAATGATTAATATTTTTAAATAAAAATAAAGTTAAATTATTAAAAATTAAATAATTAATGTATAATTAAATATGCATAATAAAGATGAATTATTGAATGAAACTTTCCTCTTAAAGGTACCATGTTAATAATTTCACATAAAAATCATAAAGTAAGGAAGTTGTATTTAAGGTTTAGTCAGATTTAATATGCAAAAAAGTTTGATTGATACATATATATATTTAGTAAAAAGATTGTGATTATTACCAATGATATTGGCAATATCTTGATTTTTACCAGAAATAAATTTATACTTATTTCATGAAAAACCATGAGTTCAGTCATATTATCTATAATTTCATATTAAAATACATGCAGAATAATTATATAAAACTAAAAAATTCTGTAATTGTGTTCTGGCATCTGAACTAAAACTTTCATTGTTTACATCTGTAATGATGTGTGGATTTTAGGTTTGCAGATTTGAGGGAGTCTACTGTATATATTAAGCTTTGACTGCAATTAATCTTTTTTTTCCCTTTAATACATAGTAATTAAATAACATTAAAATTCAAAAAGAATATAAAATATATTTCATTTTTTAAATAATTTTTAGCATTTTTCTATTGTTCAAGGGGGGGGGGGGATTACCCCCCCTCTTGGATCAGGGCCGAAACTAGCCTTTTTTGCACCTGGGGCAAACATGGATTTTGCACCCCCCCCCCCCTTCTTCTGCAAAGTATATTTAGAAAGAGAATTTTACTAATTTTCTAATATTAGACTTACTTTAAAATTTAAAATATGTAATACTGAACTACGTAATCTACAATGGCAGATACAAGGGGGAGATGACAGGCGTCAGAGGGGGGGTCATGAACACCAACAAAAATATTCTACTTTAATCCCCTTCTTGGTGTGTTTCAAAAAAAAAAAATCCCCAAATTGGCATGTTTTTGCGTTTTGTCTCCCAGATTTTCAAACTCTAGGAGACACCACACAAAAGTATGCATTTTAAGATGGCGACAATCAAAATAAAGCAAAAATACATATTTTAAAACACAGAAAATACACAAATTTTGAAAAAAAAAAAATCATTATCCGCCCTGTAATAATTTTATTTTCTGTACAAGAAAAATGTACAGTTTGTACTACAAACACCTACTTTTAAATACAAAACAACCCTTTTTCAGTTAAAAAAATATATATATATATTAAGCTTTGACTTGACAGCAATTAATCCTTTTTTTCTTTTAATACATAATTAAATAACATTAAAATTCAAAACTAGTTAAAAATATATTTCATTTTTTAAATAATTTTTTGCATTTCTCTGTTGTTCAGGGGGTGTCATTATCCCCCCTCTTGGATCCGCCATTGTTTACCAGGCATAAAAAAAATGCAGTGCCTGGTGCCGTTCTGCTACTGAGTTAGAGTACCCAAATTAAACTGCACCTTGATCCCCTTCTTGGTGTTTCCCAAAAAAATCACCAAATCGGCACGTTTTTGCGTTTTGTCTCCCAGAATTTCCAAACTCTAGGAGACATCACGCAAAAACGTTCACTTTAAGATGGCGACAATAAAAATAAAGCAAAAATACATATTCTAAAACACAGGAAATACAAAATTTTTTTTAAAAAATCACACGTTATGAGTCTTGTAATAATTTTACTTTCTGTACAAGAAAAATGTACACACGCCTACTTTTAACAATTTCGAGGGCAGCGTCCTTAAAAAAGGACACCTAAATTTAATTCCAAAACTGACAAATGGCACCAAGAATATTTAATTAAAATTTTCCTATTATAATGTACGTGAAAATAAGCAAGTTCGTATTTTCTAATAAATTTGTTTATAAATTCCAGTGTCAGTCCATTATTGCATCGGTTTATGAACAGAATTACTCTGCACCGGTAAAGGTTATATACTACAAAACAACCATTTTTTAGTTTAAAAAGTATATATATATTAAGCTTTGACAGCAATTAATCATTTTTTTCCTTTAATACTTAATTAAATAACATTAAAATTTAAAAAAAATTAAAAATTATTTCATTTTTTAAATAAATTTTAGCATTTTTATGTTGTTCAGGGGGAGGGGGGTTATTACCCCCTCTTGGATCAGGAACGAAACTAGACTTTTTTGCACCGGGTGCAAACATAGAACGGGCGGGGCAACACCCTCCCCCCCCCCTCTTCTGCAAAGTATATTTAGAAAGATAATTTTACTAATTTTCTAATATCTGACTTATTTTAAAATTAAAAATATGAAATCATAAAATATGTAATACTGAACTACGTAATCCAGAATGGCGGATCCAAGGGGGAGGTAACAGAGGTCATGACACCCCCCCCCCTTGAAAACCAACAAAAATATTTTAACTAAACTTTGATCCCCCCCTTCTTGGTGCATTTCCAAATCAAATCACAAAATCGGCATGTTTTTGCGTTTTGTCTCCCAGATTACCAAACTCTAGGAGACAACACGCAAAAGTGTGCATTTTAAAATGGCGACAATCAAAATAAAGCAAAAATACACATTTTAAAACACAGAAAATACACAAATTTTGAAAAAAAAAAAAAAAATCATACATTATCCGCTTGTTAATAATTTTACTACCTGTACAAGAAAAATGTAGTACACACACCTACTTTTAAATACAAAACAACCCTTTTTCAGTTTATAAAGTATATATAATATTAAGCTTTGACAGAAATTAATAATTTTTTCCCTTTAATACATAATTAAATAACATTAAAATTCAAAAAGAATTTAAAATTATTTCATTTTTTAAATAATGTTTAGCATTATTCTGTTGTTCAGGTGATAGGGGGGCGGTGGGGTGTCATGCTCATGACTCACCTCTTGGATCCACCATTGTTTACCAGGCATAAAAAAAATGCAGTACCTGCTACCGTTCTGCTACTGAGTTGCAGAGTACCCAAATGAAAGTGCACTTTGATCCCCTTCTCGGTGCATTTCCAAAAAAATCGCCAAATTGGCCCGTTTTTGCGTTTTGTCTCCTAGAATCAAAAACTCTAGGAGACATCATGCAAAAGCATGCTTTTAAAGATGGCAACAATAAACATAAAGCAAAAATACATATTTTAAAACACAGAAAATACACAAATTTTGAAAAAAAAAATCATACATTATCCGCTCGGTAATAATTTTACTACCTGTACAAGAAAAATATAGTACGCACACCTACTTTTAAATACAAAATAACCCTTTTTCAGTTTAAAAAGTATATATAATATTAAGCTTTGACAGAAATTAATCAATTTTTCCCTTTAATACATAATTAAATAACATTAAAATTCAAAAAGAATTTAAAATTTCATTTTTTAAATAATGTTTAGCATTATTCTGTTGTTCAGGTGATGGTGGGGGGGGGGGGGGGTGTCATGCTCATGACCCACCTCTTGGATCCACCATTGTTTACCAGGCATAAAAAAAAAAAAAAAATGCAGCACCTGCTACCATTCTGCTACTGAGTGGCAGGGTACCCAAATGAAACTGCACTTTGATCCCCTTCTCGGTGCGTTTTCAAAAAAATCACCAAATTGGCCTGTTTTTGCGTTTTGTCTCTTAGAATCCCAAACTCTAGGAGACATCATGCAAAAGCATGCATTTAAAGATGTCAACAATAAAAATAAAGCAAAAATACATATTTTAAAACACAGAAAATACACAAATTTTGAAAAAAAAAAAATCCTACATTATCCGCCTGGTAATCATTTTATTTTCAGTACAAGAAAAATGTATACACACCTACTTTTAAATACAAAACAACACTTTTTTAGTTAAAAAAAATATTCAGTAGACTCCCTCAAATCCGCACAGCTTGGGACCAGAGGTTGTGCTGATTTTAAAATTTTGCAGATTTCTGGTTATTGTTTTGTTTACATTTTTTAAACAGTAATTTGAATGTAGCTAATGATGTAATCGAAATTATATGAATGCTTGCAGTATAGCAAAATATTAAAATAGTAAAGTATTAAACTAAAATAATAAACAGTAAGATAATTTTAAAAATGATTAATATTTTTAAATAAAAATAAAGTTAAATTATTAAAAATTAAATAATTAATGTATAATTAAATATGCATAATAAAGATGAATTATTGAATGAAACTTTCCTCTTAAAGGTACCATGTTAATAATTTCACATAAAAATCATAAAGTAAGGAAGTTGTATTTAAGGTTTAGTCAGATTTAATATGCAAAAAAGTTTGATTGATACATATATATATTTAGTAAAAAGATTGTGATTATTACCAATGATATTGGCAATATCTTGATTTTTACCAGAAATAAATTTATACTTATTTCATGAAAAACCATGAGTTCAGTCATATTATCTATAATTTCATATTAAAATACATGCAGAATAATTATATAAAACTAAAAAATTCTGTAATTGTGTTCTGGCATCTGAACTAAAACTTTCATTGTTTACATCTGTAATGATGTGTGGATTTTAGGTTTGCAGATTTGAGGGAGTCTGCTGTATATATTAAGCTTTGACTGCAATTAATCTTTTTTTTCCCTTTAATACATAGTAATTAAATAACATTAAAATTCAAAAAGAATATAAAATATATTTCATTTTTTAAATAATTTTTAGCATTTTTCTATTGTTCAAGGGGGGGGGGATTACCCCCCCTCTTGGATCAGGGCCGAAACTAGCCTTTTTTGCACCTGGGGCAAACATGGATTTTGCACCCCCCCCCCCCCCCTTCTTCTGCAAAGTATATTTAGAAAGAGAATTTTACTAATTTTCTAATATTAGACTTACTTTAAAATTTAAAATATGTAATACTGAACTACGTAATCTACAATGGCAGATACAAGGGGGAGATGACAGGCGTCAGAGGGGGGGGGGGTCATGAACACCAACAAAAATATTCTACTTTAATCCCCTTCCTGGTGTGTTTCAAAAAAAAAAAAAAAATCCCCAAATTGGCATGTTTTTGCATTTTGTCTCCCAGATTTTCAAACTCTAGGAGACACCACACAAAAGTATGCATTTTAAGATGGCGACAATCAAAATAAAGCAAAAATACATATTTTAAAACACAGAAAATACACAAATTTTGAAAAAAAAAATCATCCGCCCTGTAATAATTTTATTTTCTGTACAAGAAAAATGTACAGTTTGTACTACAAACACCTACTTTTAAATACAAAACAACCCTTTTTCAGTTAAAAAAATATATATATATATTAAGCTTTGACTTGACAGCAATTAATCCTTTTTTTCTTTTAATACATAATTAAATAACATTAGAATTCAAAACTAGTTAAAAATATATTTCATTTTTTAAATAATTTTTTGCATTTTTCTGTTGTTCAGGGGGGTGTCATTATCCTCCCCTCTTGGATCCGCCATTGTTTAACAGGCATAAAAAAATGCAGTGCCTGGTGCCGTTCTGCTACTGAGTTAGAGTACCCAAATTAAACTGCACTTTGATCCCCTTCTTGGTGTTTTCCCAAAAAAAATCACCAAAACGTTTTTGCGTTTTGTCTCCCAGAATTTCCAAACTCTAGGAGGCATCACGCAAAAACGTTCACTTTAAGATGGCGACAATAAAAATAAAGCAAAAATACATATTTTAAAACACAGGAAATACAAAAATTTTTTAAAAAAATCACACGTTATGAATCTTGTAATAATTTTACTTTCTGTACAAGAAAAATGTACACACGCCTACTTTTAACAATTTCGAGGGCGGCGTCCTTAAAAAAAGGACACCTAAATTTAATTCCAAAACTGACAAATGGCACCAAGAATATTTAATTAAAATTTTCCTATTATAATGTACGTGAAAATAAGCAAGTTCGTATTTTCTAATAAATTTGTTTATAAATTCCGGTGTCAGTCCATTATTGCATTGGTTTATGAACAGAATTACTCTGCACCGGTAAAGGTTATATACTACAAAACAACCATTTTTTAGTTTAAAAAGTATATATATATTAAGCTTTGACAGCAATTAATCATTTTTTTCCTTTAATACTTAATTAAATAACATTAAAATTTAAAAAAAATTAAAAATTATTTCATTTTTTAAATAAATTTTAGCATTTTTATGTTGTTCAGGGGGAGGGGGGGTTATCACCCCCTCTTGGATCAGGAACGAAACTAGGCTTTTTTGCACCGGGTGCAAACATGGAACGGGCGGGGCAACCCCCCCCCCTCTTCTGCAAAGTATATTTAGAAAGATAATTTTACTAATTTTCTAATATCTGACTTATTTTAAAATTAAAAATATGAAATCATAAAATATGTAATACTGAACTACGTAATCCAGAATGGCGGATCCAAGGGGGAGGTAACAGAGGTCATGACACCCCCCCCCCCCCTTGAAAACCAACAAAAATATTTTAACTAAACTTTGATCCCCCCCTTCTTGGTGCATTTCCAAACCAAATCACAAAATCGGCATGTTTTTGCGTTTTGTCTCCCAGATTACCAAACTCTAGGAGACAACACGCAAAAGTGTGCATTTTAAAATGGCGACAATAAAAATAAAGCAAAAATACACATTTTAAAACACAGAAAATACACAAATTTTGAAAAAAAAAAAAAAAATCATACATTATCCGCTTGTTAATAATTTTACTACCTGTACAAGAAAAATGTAGTACACACACCTACTTTTAAATACAAAACAACCCTTTTTCAGTTTAAAAAGTATATATAATATTAAGCTTTGACAGAAATTAATCATTTTTTCCCTTTAATACATAATTAAATAACATTAAAATTCAAAAAGAATTTAAAATTATTTCATTTTTTAAATAATGTTTAGCATTATTCTGTTGTTCAGGTGATAGGGGGGCGGTGGGGGGTCATGCTCATGACTCACCTCTTGGATCCACCATTGTTTACCAGGCATAAAAAAAATGCAGTACCTGCTACCGTTCTGCTACTGAGTTGCAGAGTACCCAAATGAAAGTGCACTTTGATCCCCTTCTCGGTGCATTTCCAAAAAAATCGCCAAATTGGCCCGTTTTTGCGTTTTGTCTCCTAGAATCAAAAACTCTAGGAGACATCATGCAAAAGCATGCTTTTAAAGATGGCAACAATAAACATAAAGCAAAAATACATATTTTAAAACACAGAAAATACACAAATTTTGAAAAAAAAAATCATACATTATCTGCTCGGTAATAATTTTACTACCTGTACAAGAAAATTATAGTACACACACCTACTTTTAAATACAAAGTAACCCTTTTTCAGTTTAAAAAGTATATATAATATTAAGCTTTGACAGAAATTAATCAATTTTTCCCTTTAATACATAATTAAATAACATTAAAATTCAAAAAGAATTTAAAATTTCATTTTTTAAATAATGTTTAGCATTATTCTGTTGTTCAGGTGATGGTGGGGGGGGGGGGGATGTCATGCTCATGACCCACCTCTTGGATCCACCATTGTTTACCAGGCATAAAAAAAAAAAAATGCAGCACCTGCTACCGTTCTGCTACTGAGTGGCAGAGTACCCAAATGAAACTGCACTTTGATCCCCTTCTCGGTGCGTTTCCAAAAAAATCACCAAATTGGCCCGTTTTTGCGTTTTGTCTCTTAGAATCCCAAACTCTAGGAGACATCATGCAAAAGCATGCATTTAAAGATGGCAACAATAAAAATAAAGCAAAAATACATATTTTAAAACACAGAAAATACACAAATTTTGAAAAAAAAAAATCCTACATTATCCGCCTGGTAATCATTTTATTTTCAGTACAAGAAAAATGTATACACACCTACTTTTAAATACAAAACAACACTTTTTTAGTTAAAAAAAATATTCAGTAGACTCCCTCAAATCCGCACAGCTTGGGACCAGAGGTTGTGCTGATTTTAAAATTTTGCAGATTTCTGGTTATTGTTTTGTTTACATTTTTTAAACAGTAATTTGAATGTAGCTAATGATGTAATCGAAATTATATGAATGCTTGCAGTATAGCAAAATATTAAAATAGTAAAGTATTAAACTAAAATAATAAACAGTAAGATAATTTTAAAAATGATTAATATTTTTAAATAAAAATAAAGTTAAATTATTAAAAATTAAATAATTAATGTATAATTAAATATGCATAATAAAGATGAATTATTGAATGAAACTTTCCTCTTAAAGGTACCATGTTAATAATTTCACATAAAAATCATAAAGTAAGGAAGTTATATTTAAGGTTTAGTCAGATTTAATATGCAAAAAAGTTTGATTGATACATATATATATTTAGTAAAAAGATTGTGATTATTACCAATGATATTGGCAATATCTTGATTTTTACCAGAAATAAATTTATACTTATTTCATGAAAAACCATGAGTTCAGTCATATTATCTATAATTTCATATTAAAATACATGCAGAATAATTATATAAAACTAAAAAATTCTGTAATTGTGTTCTGGCATCTGAACTAAAACTTTCATTGTTTACATCTGTAATGATGTGTGGATTTTAGGTTTGCAGATTTGAGGGAGTCTACTGTATATATTAAGCTTTGACTGCAATTAATCTTTTTTTTTTCCTTTAATACATAGTAATTAAATAACATTAAAATTCAAAAAGAATATAAAATATATTTCATTTTTTAAATAATTTTTAGCATTTTTCTATTGTTCAAGGGGGGGGGGGGGGATTACCCCCCATCTTGGATCAGGGCCGAAACTAGCCTTTTTTGCACCTGGGGCAAACCTGGATTTTGCACCCCCTCCCCCCCCCTCTTCTGCAAAGTATATTTAGAAAGAGAATTTTACTAATTTTCTAATATTAGACTTACTTTAAAATTTAAAATATGTAATACTGAACTACGTAATCTACAATGGCAGATACAAGGGGGAGATGACTGGCGTCAGAGGGGGGGGGGGGGGGGTCATGAACACCAGCAAAAATATTCTACTTTAATCCCCTTCCTGGTGTGTTTCAAAAAAAAAAAAATCCCCAAATTGGCATGTTTTTGCGTTTTGTCTCCCAGATTTTCAAACTCTAGGAGACACCACACAAAAGTATGCATTTTAAGATGGCGACAATCAAAATAAAGCAAAAATACATATTTTAAAACACAGAAAATACACAAATTTTGAAAAAAAAATCATCCGCCCTGTAATAATTTTATTTTCTGTACAAGAAAAATGTACAGTTTGTACTACAAACACCTACTTTTAAATACAAAACAACCCTTTTTCAGTTAAAAAAATATATATATATATTAAGCTTTGACTTGACAGCAATTAATCCTTTTTTTCTTTTAATACATAATTAAATAACATTAGAATTCAAAACTAGTTAAAAATATATTTCATTTTTTAAATAATTTTTTGCATTTTTCTGTTGTTCAGGGGGGTGTCATTATCCTCCCCTCTTGGATCCGCCATTGTTTACCAGGCATAAAAAAATGCAGTGCCTGGTGCCGTTCTGCTACTGAGTTAGAGTACCCAAATTAAACTGCACTTTGATCCCCTTCTTGGTGTTTTCCCAAAAAAAATCACCAAAACGTTTTTGCGTTTTGTCTCCCAGAATTTCCAAACTCTAGGAGGCATCACGCAAAAACGTTCACTTTAAGATGGCGACAATAAAAATAAAGCAAAAATACATATTTTAAAACACAGGAAATACAAAAATTTTTTAATAAAATCACACGTTATGAGTCTTGTAATAATTTTACTTTCTGTACAAGAAAAATGTACACACGCCTACTTTTAACAATTTCGAGGGCGGCGTCCTTAAAAAAAGGACACCTAAATTTAATTCCAAAACTGACAAATGGCACCAAGAATATTTAATTAAAATTTTCCTATTATAATGTACATGAAAATAAGCAAGTTCGTATTTTCTAATAAATTTGTTTATAAATTCCGGTGTCAGTCCATTATTGCATCGGTTTATGAACAGAATTACTCTGCACCGGTAAAGGTTATATACTACAAAACAACCATTTTTTAGTTTAAAAAGTATATTATATATTAAGCTTTGACAGCAATTAATCATTTTTTTCCTTTAATACTTAATTAAATAACATTAAAATTTAAAAAAAATTAAAAATTATTTCATTTTTTAAATAAATTTTAGCATTTTTATGTTGTTCAGGGGGAGGGGGGTCATCACCCCCTCTTGGATCAGGAACGAAACTAGACTTTTTTGCACCGGGTGCAAACATGGAACGGACGGGGCAACCCCCCCCCCCCCCTCTTCTGCAAAGTATATTTAGAAAGATAATTTTACTAATTTTCTAATATCCGACTTATTTTAAAATTAAAAATATGAAATCATAAAATATGTAATACTGAACTACGTAATCTAGAATGGCGGATCCAAGGGGGAGGTGACAGAGGTCATCAGGGCCGAAACTAAGGGGGGGGGGGGGGGTGGGGGTGAGGGGGCATGTGCCCCGGGCGCCAGAACGAAGGGGCGCCAAATGAAGGATTATACCTTTGGAATGGATCATTTTCTTCTGATGGACTGATGGCTTCTATTATTATGAAAAAGCCATTATAAATAAAGTGTTAGATGAAGATAAAAAAAAAAAATATATGGCCATTTTTTTTCCTTATTCTGACCAGAAAATCAGAGTTCTAACTTTTTACGGCTGCTCTTTTATCTTCAGCTAACACTTCATTTATAATGTCTGTTTCATAATAATGGAAGCCATCAGTCCATCAGAAAAAAGTAACTCGGTGAAAGCGGAAACTCGGTTAGGTGGGACTCGAATAATCGGGACTCTACTGAATATGTCATTTTAAAAATGATCTGTACAATATTTTTGTTGATGTTCAGAGGGACCTCCCCCTTGGATCCGCCAGTGTAAATTGTTCAGTATTACATATTTTATGATTATATATTTTAAATTTTAAAATAAGTCGTCTATTATAAAGTTAGTAAAATTCTCTTTGTAAATATACTTTGCGGAAGAGGGGGGGGGGGGGGGCAAAATCCATGTTTGCCCCGGGTGCAAGAAAGGCTAGTTTCGGTCCTGGAGGTCATGACCCCCCCCCCCTTGAAAACCAACAAAAATATTTTAACTAAACTTTGATCCCCCCCCTTCTTGGTGCATTTCCAAACCAAATCACAAAATCGGCATGTTTTTGCGTTTTGTCTCCCAGATTACCAAACTCTAGGAGACAACACGCAAAAGTGTGCATTTTAAAATGGCGACAATCAAAATAAAGCAAAAATACACATTTTAAAACACAGAAAATAGACAAATTAAAAAAAAAAATCATACATTATCTGCACTGTAATAATTTTACTTTCTGTATAAGAAAAATGTACACACACCTACTTTTAAGTATACAAAATAACCCTTTTTCAGTTTAAAAAAAATATATATATATATTAAGCTTTGACAGCAATTAATCATTTCTTTCCTTTAACACAAAAATCTTAAAATATTTATAATCAGCACTAAGTATTTGACTATTTTGATATTTGCGAACCCTGCCAAAATTTTTTTTATCTTAAGTGACAGAGTATTTTATGAACTTTTTTGGATTTTAATATCATCCCCCCCTCCCTCCTCTGCCTGTTTCTTTTTGAAAATCGCAGCTGTAGGGGTTATTTCGGGTGTTATTGAAAAAAAGGTGTTAAAAGGGGGTTTTATTTTTCTTAAATCCTGACTTAATAATATTAAAGCATTTTGGTTGCCAGAATGATTGGTACTTTTTTTTTTTTTTTTGCTTATTTTAAAATATTTTTTCTCTTTATTCGATCAGAAAATGTAAAAGGATTTATACATACAGCAACCAGAAACAACATATACATACAGACTTGCCAATCTCCGAGACCCAAAAATCGGATTTTATTTCAGAATTCGGGTTTTTATTTTTTCCCGTAAAAACATTATTTTAAAAATGTAATCACGTTCTGTACCAGTTTAATTACAAAACAATAATGAAGAACTTCATTATTATTCGAGACAAATTACCGATATAATAAAAATTTCAAGCTATTAAAAAATGTGTATGAAACTCAAGGGTACAGGAAAACGTGGAAAATCAGAAATATTGTCAAGTCTGTATAGTATTTTCACAACATTTATTTGTGAAAAAAGTAATAACATCAGAAAGAATGAAATAGGTACTTACATATTTCCGAGAAAAGGTATTTTTTCAACTTCCAAGGAGCTCACGCTGTCGCTGAAGCAATGGCGTCCGCTTCCTCCTTCCTCGCTGGAGAGTTCATCAAAACAACAACACCGACTTCATCCGGGACTTCGCGCAGCCTTCGTCTTTCAACCAATCAGATTTGCGTTTCCAGAAAAACTGCGATTTCGCCCATATTTCACAGTGATTCGATATTGGGCAGTTATCTGTTGTTGGTGAGTTACCAATCAGCACGTTTTCATCGGCAAATGAGCTCACAGTGTTAGCTTTAGTTGATGAAATATAGCCTCATCAAAACCGGTTCTCATATGTTGCTCGCAATGATATACGTGTATTATTTCTCGAGCAACTTTCGAGGAATTGATGAAAGGCCTAGCAAAATGCGACCAGTCGCTGCTACTAGGGAAAGATTCCGGAACAGTTTCTGTTTCGTCTATATCTAAAAAAATGGCTTAGTTATAGTTTTAGGTAGCTTTCATTACAAAAAGCTACCTATTGCAGCCGTTCGGAGGAAAGCGATTTCAAAAAATTTTGGTATATTTTAATCGATCATGACCCCCAGACCCCGAAACCATCCTCCGTTCAAAATTGATATATACAGGGTGATTCATAAAAGATGGGCAGAACTTTAAGGGGTTATAGTACACTTAAAGACAAATAATATTAAATAGGAGACTAAGGGTCCCAGACGTATTCCCAAGGAGATAGGGGGCATTAAAGTTTAGGGTCCGAAATTTCAAATGATTATAAAACATGGAAAAATTGGTCGATTCGTTTGCGGTTTTTGCAAAAAATTTTCTTTATGCCAGTATTTTCTTGAAATAAAATTTTAAAGTTCAATTTCAAAAAATGCCGATAGGGGGCGCTTTAGACTTTGGAGTAACAAACAACTATTTTTTAACGTTATTTTTTGTATTTCTTTAAATGATTTCGAAAGCTTAGACTTAAACTTAAATTTTGATCTAAAAATCTGAGTCCTAACGAGTAGTTAAGTAGCATAAACTGAAATTTGAAATTTGAAACCCTTCTCCCCCCAGAACAAAAATCAGTTATTCCCGATCTTTGTGTCGTAGATTAGGCTCTAACTACTGCCGCGTTTTGCTAAAATTATTCTTTATGTCAGTATTTTCTTGAAAATAAATTTTAAAGAAAATTTTCAAAAAATTCCGATAGAGGGCGCTTTAGACTTTGGAGTAACGAACAACTATTTTATACCGTTATTTTTTGTGTCTCATTAAATGCTTTCTAAAGCTTAGACTTAAACTTAAATTTTCAGCTCAAAATCTGAATCGCTGAGCGTGGTTCAGTAGCGAGGGGAGGGGGTTCAAATTTCAACTTCTGAACATAGTTCAGTTTGCACTACTTAACCATGCCCAACGATTCTGTGCTGTGATACGAGGCAAAAATACAACTTTCGTCAAGGACTGCATAGTCGGAATTCACTCATAAAGGCACTGGCACAGTTGGAAACGTCGCTCATGCAAACGTTAAAGCTCCATTCCTGACGCTAGTCACCGGGTGAAGAAGGAAACAGAAAGTATGCAAATGTCAAATGGGGAAGAAGAAGAACACGTATGCAAAATTTCGACACGATTCAGGCATAAAAACCACTGAACGGTGAGTCAAGTGTAAGTCGCTGTAGTAATGAATCGGAAGATGGTGCCCTTCACGAATAAGGAAAAGGCTGAGATGCATTTAATTTACGGAGCGGCAGATGGAAATGGTGCAGAGGCACAACGAATGTACGGAGAGCGATTTCCCAACAGGCGGTTGCCTAACCGCAAAACTTTCGAGCGCTTGCACAGACAGTTGTGTGAGACGGGATCATTTCTCGCTTCCCGGTCGAATGCAGGTCGTGCAAAAAAGGACGAATCAGTAGTTGTTGCAGAAGCCATTCTGGATGTAGTAGCGGCGCAGCCAAGTACAAGTACACGAACAGTGGCTAGGCAGGTGGATACCTCACAGTCCATGACTTGGAGGGTACTGAAGGATGAACATTTGCTCCCGTTTCATGTGCAACGAGTCCAGAAACTGTCTCCAGGGGATTATCCAAATCGTATTGAATTCGCCCGCTGGTTTCTGCAGCAGAACGCGCTAAATCCACATTTTGGACGAACTGTGCTTTTCACCGATGAATGTACCTTCACACGTGAAGGTACATTTAACACACACAATGCACATGTATGGGCGGATGTCAATCCACATGCTACGTATCCACATGCTCATCAGAGACGCTTTTCCATCAATGTTTGGGCAGGAATCCTCGGAGACCACCTAATCGGACCGTACCTTCTTCCTGAACGCCTCAACGATAAACATACCTCACATTTCTGCAACATGTGCTGCCAGACCTGTTAAACGTTGTTCCTCCACGCATCCGGCGGGTCATGTGGTTCCAGCACGATGGAGCGCCAGCCCATTACGTACGAGACGTCCGCAACTATCTGGACATCACATTTCCGAACAGATGAATTGGTCGAGGTGGTCCTGTTGCTTGGCCTGCTCGCTCGCCAGATCTTTCACTACTCGATTTCTTTTTTTGGGGACGATTGAAGGCTCTTATGTATGAGACACCCATTGAATCCCCCGAGGAACTGGTCGCCAGACGTTCTGCCGCTGTAGGGGAAGTGCTCGAAAAGCCTGATGTTTTCGCGAATGTTCGCCGTTCCATTCTTCGCCGTTGTTCTGCGTGCATAACCTCTGGTGGTCACAATTTTGAACATTTATTGTAATTACATGTTAATAAATATGCTTTGGTAACATAATCCTAATTTGTGTCTTTTTACCTCGTATCACAGCACACAATGTGTGGACATGGTAAACTGAACTGTGCTCAGGAGTAGAAATTTCAAACCCCTCTCCCCAGAAACTTAACCACGTCTAACGATTCAGATTTTGGGCTGAAAATTTAAGTCTAAGCTTTAGAAAGCATTTAATGAGACACAAAAAATAACGGTATAAAATAGTTGTTCGTTACTCCAAAGTCTAAAGCGCCCTCTATCGGAATTTTTTGAAAATTTTCTTTAAAATTTATTTTCAAGAAAATACTGACATAAAGAATAATTTTAGCAAAACGCAGCAGTAGTTAGAGCCTAATCTACGACACAAAGATCGGGAATAACTGATTTTTGTTCTGGGGGGAGAAGGGTTTCAAATTTCAAATTTCAGTTTACGCTACTTAACTACTCGTTAGGACTCAGATTTTTAGATCAAAATTTAAGTTTACGTCTAAGCTTTCGAAATCATTTAAAGAAATACAAAAAATAACGTTAAAAAATAGTTGTTTGTTACTCCAAAGTCTAAAGCGCCCCCTATCGGCATTTTTTGAAATTGAACTTTAAAATTTTATTTCAAGAAAATACTGGCATAAAGAAAATTTTTTGCAAAAACCGCAAACGAATCGACCAATTTTTCCATGTTTTATAATCATTTGAAATTTCGGACCCTAAACTTTAATGCCCCCTATCTCCTTGGGAATACGTCTGGGACCCTTAGTCTCCTATTTAATATTCTTTGTCTTTAAGTGTACTATAACCCCTTAAAGTTCTGCCCATCTTTTATGAATCACCCTGTATATATATCTGACATATGTCACACTGTAACTCTCATAATTATGAACCGATTTCAATGTAATTTGGTGTGTACATAGTACATACCAATGTCTCGACCGAGTTCGTTGGCCAGCTTCATCCGCCGTTTTCTTTCAAAATGGCGGCCATTTAAAATTTTTTAAAAAATTTAAAATTTGAAATGTGGTACCAAAAAATTAAAAATGGAAAAATATTTTTTTCTTATGTATTTGACCTTTATACAAAGATTCCGGAGCAGTTTTTATTTCGTCTATATCTTAAAAAATGGCTGAGTTATAGCATTTTGAATTTCTAGTGTGGCTGACATTTTGAAACGTCCTGAATTTTGTCCCGCTATAAAAAGCGTATTTATGAACCGATTTCGATGCACTTCAGTGTGTAGATAGTACATACCAATGTCTCGACCGAGTTCGTTGGCCAGCTTCATCCGCCATTTTGCTTCAAAATGGCGGCCATTTAAAAATTTTTCAAAAATTTAAAATTTGAAATGTGGTACCAAAAAATTGAAAATGGAAAAATATTTTTTTCTTATGTATTTGACCTTTATACAAAGATTTAAGAGCAGTTTTTGTTTCGTCTATATCTTAAAAAATGGCTGAGTTATAGCATTTTGAATTTCTAGTGTGGCTGACATTTTGAAACGTCCTAAATTTTGTCACGCGATAAAAGGCGTATTTATGAACCGATTTGGATGTAACTTCGTTTATACATATTACATACCAATGTCTCGACCGGGTTCGTTGTATAGCTTCGTCTGCCATCTTGTTTAAAAATGGCGGCCATTTAAATTTTAAAGAAAAATTTAAATTATAAATGTGGTACCAAAAAATTGAAAATTGAAAAAAATATTTTCCTCTTATGCGTTTGACCTTGATAAAAAGATTCGGGAGCAGTTTTTGTTTCGTCTATATCTTAAGAAATGGCTGACTTATAGCATTTTGAATTTCTAGCGTGGCTGACATTTTGAAACGTCCTAATTTTTGTCACGTAATAACAGGCGTATTTATGAACCGATTTCGATGTACCTTGGTGTGTACATAGTACATACAAATATCTCGACCGAGTTCGTTGGCCAGCTTCATCCGCCATCTTGTTTCAAAATGGCGGCCATTTAAAAAAAATTAAAAAATTAAAATTTAAAATGTGATACCAAAAAATTGGAAAATTAAAAAAATTTTTTTTGTATGTGTTTGACCTTAATACAAAAATTCCGGAACAGTTTTTGTTTCGTCTATATGTAAAAAAATGGTTGAGTTATAGCATTTTGAATTTCTATTGTGGCTGACATTTTAAAACGACCTGATTTTTCTCACGCGATAACAGGCGTATTTATGAACCGATTTGGATGTAACTTGGTCTGTACATAGTACATACCAATGTCTCGACCGTGTTCGTAGGCCAGCTTCATTCGCCATCTTGTTTCAAAAGAGTTGCCATTTTAAAAAATTAAATTTAAAATTTAAAATGAGGTTTTAAAAAATTGGAAAATGAAAAAGATTTTATTTATATGTTTGGCCTTGATACAAGGATTCCGGAGCAGTTTTTGTTTCTGAAAATTTGTTCTTTTGTTTATATCTTAAAAAATGGTTGAATTATAGCACTTTGAATTTCTAGCATGGCTAACATTTTGAAACGAGTATTTGTCACGCGATAACACAACGTATTCGCCTATTTCGATGTAAGAAGACATGTGGATAGTATACATCAATACCTCGACCAAGTTCGCTGGCCAGATTCATCAGCCATCTAGTTTCAAAATGGCGGCCATTAAATTAAAAAATATATATATATTTAAAGTGAGGTGCAAAAAAAATTAGAAATTGAAAAAGGTTTCTTTCTTAAGTATTTGACCTTGATATAAGGATTCAGGAGCATTTTTTTTTGTTTATCTGTATATATCAACCGATTCTGATGTGAGTGAGGTTGTGCACAGCAATTACTAAGATCTCGACCAACTTCACTGGTTAGCCTCATCCACCATGTTGTCTTAAAATGGCAGGCACTTTAAGAAATCTCCGAATTTGGCAGCCAAATATAAGTTACTTTAAAGAAAAGCAGCTTGGATAAAGCTGACTAATTTCGCGAAATTATCATTCATTATATTGATAAAAATTAGTATTGAATCTCATATATTATGTTTCCACTAAATTGAGCTTCTTGTGTTTGAATGATATAAGTTGGCTTTTTTAAAATAAGGAATATGAAAGCTACCTCTTCCTCCCGGTACTGGTCGGAAGGACTTTTTGAATTTCTATTGTGGCTGACATTTTGAAACGACCTGATTTTTGTCATGCTTTAACAGGCGTATTTATGAACCGATTTGGATGTAACTTGGTGTGCACATAGTACATACCAATGTCTCGACCGAGTTCGTTCGCCAGCTACATCCGCAATCTTGTTTCAAAATGGCGGCCATTTAAAAAAATTTAAAAAAAAATTTAATTTAAAATGAGGTATCAAAAAAATTGGAAAATGAAAAAGATTTTTTCATATGTTTGACCTTGATACAAAGATTCCGGAGCAGTTTTTGTTTCGTTTATATCTTTAAAAATGGTTGAGTTATAGCACTTTCAATTTCTAGCATAGCTGACATTTTGAAACGATCTGATATTTGTCAATCTATAACATACGTATTTATTAACCTATTTGGATGTAAGAAGGTTTGTGGATAGTATATAGCAATGTCTCGACCAAGTTCGCTGGCCAGCTTCATCCGCCATCTTGTTTCAAAATGGCGGCCATTAAATTAAAAATATATATATTTAAAGTGAGGTGCAAAAAATTAGAAATTGAAAAAGATTTCTTTCTTAAGTATTTGACCTTGATATAACGATTCCGGAGCTTTTATTGTTTTGTCTTTATCTTAAAAAATGGCTCATATATAGCAGTTTGAATTCCTGTATGTGGGTGACATTTTGAAAAATCTGATTTTTTGACGGCGACAGCACTCGTATATATCCCGATTCCGATGTGAGTGAGCATGTGCACAGGAATTACTAATGTCTCGACCAAGTTCCCTGGTTAGCCTCATCCACCATGCTGTCTTAAAATGGCAGGCACTTCAAGATATCGCCGAATTTGGCAGCCAACTATAAATTACTTTAAATAAAAGCAGCTTGGATAAAGCTACTAATTTCGCGAAATTCTCATTCATAAGGATTTAGTATTGATAAAAATTAGTATTGAATCTTCTATAATCGATTTCCACCAAATTGAGCTTCGTGTGTTTGAATAACATAAGCTAGCTTTTTAAAAATAAGGAATATGAAAGCTACCTCTTCCTCCCGGCACTAGCCGGAAGGACTTTTTTAACTTTTGGTAATTGTTTTTATGTACTTTTTAGCACTGAATCTGAAAATGGCCTTAATTTTTAACCATCACATTAGAATTTTTTTGCAAATCGTAAATGTCAAAGCGAAAATCTGGTACTATAAAACAGATTTAAAACATTTTTAATTTAATTTTATTTTATTTTATTCAATAATTTATTGAATATTTTGGCTTATACTGGGATTTTTACAGCTAAACAGCTGAGAGGTCTGATGAGGTGGGGAAGGACGATCAATTTTAACTTTTTAAGTTTGAAGTTAATAATTTGCGAAAAATCCTGAAGAGATGTGTAAAAATATGAAGGTCATTTTCGGATTCAGCGGTAAAAAATACATAAAAATCAATTATCAAAAGTTAAACATTACAACAATCACATCTATTTTATAGTATCAAATTTTTGCTACTTTTTCCTTTTTTTAACTTTAAAATTTACGATTTGCAAAAAATCTTTATGTCATGGTAAAAATTGAAGATCAATTTCGGATTCAGTGGTACAGAATACATAATAATCAATTATCAAAAACGAAAAAAACATGACATAACCCAACTTTTGCAGGCTAGTGTACAATCTAATAATATTTTTAAATATGTATCATTTTGTAAAGAATTGAAGCAGTTAATTTTCATCATTTTATTTAACAAAAATTCTGTTTGTTTTTCCTTATTATATGTTTATTACAAATTGTATATTTTGCATTAATATGTCAGAATGATTAAAGATTTCGAGTTTATATTATAATGTTAATTTTACTCTTAACCATTTTTTTAATATATCTGACGAAATTATATTTCTACTAAATTTGTGAATGACACCTAATTTGCAGAAAAAAATATGCTCCAACATTAAACAGGTATTAGTCGGTCAATTTTAATCATAGAATAACGGGACTTTTCTTGTCTTACTTGTCAGTTTAAAATTTTACTAACTATAACTTATAGGACCGGGGGACCATATATAAATTTAAATTTCATAATTTTTTAAGAAATGTTTTTATTGACCCAAATCGCTTTTTAAATATTTCTTTACCTCATTTAAAATATTTTTGTAATTGAAATATATGTCTATGGCTAACAGTTTAGGAATTAGCCATTGGACACTCTGTATAAACCAATGTATTATTTTTAATTTTACTTTTACCTCTTCACACCATTGGCCACAATTGTGACCGTTTAGTTTTCTATAATTATAATTACTATCATTAATAAAAGGAACAAAAATTTGATAATAATTTATTCACTACAGAATCCCTCAAAAAGAGAAGTAAAAATGCTATGGTTTAGCTGCACCGATGTACAGTTAGAGATATAAAAAAAAAAAAAAAAAAAAAAGCGTGAAGTAATTTTTCGGTAGTCAATGTTGTTGGATTATTTGAACAAATCGTTAATATTGGATAAAAAATAATATCAGATATATTAAATATGTCAAGTTTTAATAATTTGTAGAAATGTAAGAAGAAATTTACTGTTAGTTTTTTATTTTATAAGAAATCATTTCACTCATAAATTACCATTAACGTTCAGCATCCACAAATGTGGACGTTATTTATTTATTGTGAGTTTTTATAGTTTTTCCCTTTTTTTATTTATTTTTTATTCTATTAATATAAAATGAATAAATCGAAAAAAAATTAAGTCATTTTTTCTTACTATAAAAAATCGTCCATGAAGTGGTTAAGGAATGAAATGTATTTAAGTTTTATTCATTTTAAGTCATAAATTGATTCACATTTGATACACTGAGTGTATAAACACCCACATAACTTTGTCACATAAGGTAATCTTTTTTTTTATTTAGACAAATAAATTGTAATGAAAATGATCTACTATGTAAACAAACTCGAATTCTTTCAATAATAAAATGTAAATGCTTCATTAAAGTCAAAATCCTGAAATATTTTAAAACATAAGTAAACATATTTTATGAAATATTAACTGTGAAATCAAAAAATTTCGTCACTTCATGCACAGTTGTCAAAAAAAAAGAGAGAGAGAGAGAGAGATAAAACAATCGCCAAATTGTCACAGAGGGATGTGAGACGTACCGTTCAACTCTGAATTGTCTACTTTTTTAATATAATACAATTTTTGAAACAGAAGTCGTCTATATATTAAATTACACATATTAATACGTAGACGACTTGTAGTATTTTTAATTTTCAAAATGTTAAACCCGCTTTTGACATCATATTTGAGTTCTTTAGATCAAGGCAGCCCGAAAAATGGTGTAGTTTCTGTACTTTTTCTTAAATCTCCATAGAGTTAAAAAGAGTTCAAAATTTGAGGGTGCTAACATTAAATACACAAAACAAACTTTTATTTATATCTTCCCAAAAAGTCACCCGAATGATTTTAGGTAGATTTCGTAAGAAATACTACCTATTACATTCTCCCTTATGTTGGAATTTCTGAAAAAAAATTTGCAGATCTACGCCGATAATGATTCCTAGGACCCAAAACCACCCCCAGTTCAAAACTTTATATACACATAAGATATACAATATGAACTTTAAAAAGCTCACTGGTTTACTTAAAAAGTGATTAAAATTATAGAAGAGATTATAAAAATATACATTTTATTTAAAACTTCTTAGTACTTTCGGGCTTTTCCAAGCCCTTCATCACAGAATATTTTAAAAACTAACTGCCGTTTATTTATACAAATACGTTACTTCGTTTTAAAATGAGGGAGCCAATAATTAAATAAAATAAATTAAATTTAAATAAATAATAAAATAAAATAAATAAATAAAATGTATATTTTTAACTTTTCACATCTCTTCTGTTATTTTAATCGCCTTTTAAGTAAACCAGTGAGCTTTTTAAAGTTCATATTGTATATCTTATATTTGAATCAAGGTGAAATCTTGCATTTAGTCTAATGATTTTGGTTATATATCACGTTCTTATAAACATGATAACTTTCATAATTCTGCACAAATCTCTTCCAAACTGATACACAAAATCAAGAGACGAAAATTTTCGGTCAAGTTCGTTAATGGACAAAATTGGACCAAGGGGGTGGCAATAGAGAGGGTTTTTGTGAAAACAGAAAAAAAAAATTAATTTCCTAAACACCTTACAAAGATTAACAACAATAAATTCCAAAAACACAATACTTAAACCTAACTTCTAAAACAACCTTATCTAACTTCAAGAATAAAATTATTTCTGCCAAGTTATTCCTAAAGGTCCCCACCTACATATAAGCAAACTCAATTGCATTACCGAAAAAAAAATATCTTATCCAAACAAGAAAGTACACTGCAGTAATAACAAGCAAATTAGGGATGACATAAATTAATTTTAATTCATCAAATATTCTCTCTTCTTTTATTCTCGTCATAAAAGAAACTCGAACTGAAAGCAAATTCATTGTTCGGTCTCTTGAGTGGTGCCGTTTTCAACACGTCGCCGCCATCAATGCCATAAATTTGCAAATATCACTAGAATAAAAAAACGCGATTTCTGATTTTTTCTTCTGATGTACCTCCAAACCAGGATAACCATCCTTTTGAGGTGACCTAGAACGGTATGCCTCAAAACAAGTTTATGATAGATACCTGGCAGGATATGATTCCGCAGGGTAATTAGACACTGCTGCCTTTCCAGATTGGCTACCAGAGGCACCTTGGCAGTGAAAGAGATGGCCAAGTAGCTAAAATTTTCGCCCAGCCTTAATGAATGGAGAAGCACATGATGAAAGGCCCATCTAGCTAAATTAAGGAGGGGGGGGAGGATTAGCTCTCCCATTTTCAGGAAAGCGCCTTATCAGAATGAATCTATATACCAAATTTGAAGCAAATCGGATATTTCTATCACGGGTTATCGTGTTACATACATACAGAACCTGTGGGTGCATTAGCTCTCAGGCTTCGATAGCTGTGAGCTAAAAATTGTGCATAATGCACAGTTTATGAAACACCTTCGATTCACCTACATTGCTATCAGAACTATAATTATGAAACAGTTCTTATGATGGTACGTTTAATATACTAATTTAAAAAATATCCGATATTTTGATATATTGGATATTTTTTATATTCTTTTCTAATGAAGCTGTAAATAACTAACTAGGTAGTAAATCTGCAAATCATTGTTTTTTAATCTCACATTTCACAATATATTTAACATCCTACAATCCGCAATTTAAATTTTTTAAATTGCAGATAAGCGTAATTCTTTGAATGTTGCGAAAATTAGAATCTTTAGATTAAGCAGTGTTATGTAATGATATTCTGAAATTCTAATGAACTGCTTTTTTTGTAACTATTTAGATTAAAAAAAAGTACATTTCTTCAGGGTGGTTGAACCTCCCATAGTCTCATGGGATTGATAGTCGCCTGTTGATTGTACGAATGATTGTAGCATATCTTGGATTTCGTTTTACATAGTGATTTTATTAGGACAAGCAACAGCTTGGAAAACAATTTTATGTTATCCTAATATCTAAATAGCAATATTTACTTATCTGTTAACCTCAAAACTCTGCATCTTATGAATAAGTTGAATAAAATCTCATGTACAACTACAACTTATCCCCTTATCCTGATCTAAAGTGCAGGTGATGTGGGTCATGGCCCCCTGCCCCCCAACTTTCAAACGAAGAACATTTCTGTAGACTGATACATTTCTTAAATATGAAATATGTATTAAATGATTTTTAATTCCTCCCCCCCCCCCCCCCCGCCCGAGAAAATTTTCTGTAAAATTTTTTGCTTTTATAAGAAACAGATTTCTTAGTGTATATGGATAAAACCAGCAAATTTTATACTATGGAAATTTTATGCATTTACGAATTAAATTCAATTTGGGTATATGTCCGAAACAGCCAATTTTGAGAAAAAATATAAAAGCTACTAAGGAAGACATCTGATCCTCTCCCCAGTCCCCTGAAAAAAAAAAAAAAAAAAAAAAAAAAAAGAGAGAGATATGATCTGTGACCCTCCCTCTAAATGGAGGACTGGCAGTGTTGAATTCTTCGGTCTTCACCGGAAAATTTGACGTTTTGTGCTTTCAATGGTCAAAAAGTGTAATCTCCCCCCCCCCCCCCTCCCATTTAGATTTTAATTTAAGTTTTGCACTAGAACAATGCAAAGCTGGAGAAAAACCTGAATTTTTTTAAATGAATGCAAGTACAAAAAGAAAAAATAATAATAAATTTAAAAAATCCATATTTAGGTGCTAACTATGCAATTACAGGAAATGTACTTTCATAAGATTTTGTACTTTAATAAGACAATGGTAAAAATTTTATTTTAATTACTACTATCCTTGAGCATGGTAAACGATTGTAAACAAAAATTAAAGTACCCATTCACTTACTAGTAGCAGGATGATTAATTACAAACTTATAAATGATATATTCAAATCTATCCAAAATATAAATAGACGATCATAGATTTTTGGACTAACATTGAAAAGATAACAATAATAATGACTAAGCATTTTACATCAAATTCTAGATATAAAGGAATGTGTAAACATTGCTTAGTGCAGGACAGACAGACTTACAACACCAATTGATTGTATTAATTAATAGGTGATAGATTATTAATGATACAATAAATATTTAATTTAAAAAAAACAGTTAAATGTGATTGTTGTAAAAGAAAATATAAACACTAAATAAGACCATTAATTATAGCAAACATTGCATAGCACGAGACTGACAGGCAATATTAATAGGTATACGGTGTTATTAATACTAGAAATATTTTATTTAAAAACACTTAGAAATGTGGTTATTGCATTTGAAAATGTAAGGAAGGCTAATTTAAACAGCTGAACCAAAACATACTGAAATTCAGCGATACATCTGTTACTTATTTTGCGATCTATAAAAGTAATTAATCTTCACTTTTCCATTACTTCATGTAACATCTATACAAAAAATTGCTAAAGAATCCAATCGCATTTCTTGTCGTCTAGTTTATCTTCAAATTAAAATCAACTGCTAACAGCCATTGAATTTGAATATAGTAAAGTAAATAGCTTATACGAAAGATTGACAGCGACAGCTGACGGAGCAGGGTTGCTTCCCGGCTCAGAGATAAACAAATGCAACTCTCGACTGCGCATGCATTTATTTTAAGATCAGAAGATCAAAGTTGCTGTTTACTCCCCAAGGGCTAGTGGACTTAAGGACAAACGCCCTCTTTCCAATCCCTCATGCATCTCCCCCCCCCCTCCCCCAGTATTTGTGATTAACATAAAAGGAAAGTACTTTTTTAAATAATTTACCTTTTCCCTCAAAATTTTTAACACCACTATCTGTAAAATCTTTCATAAAATTTGTCAAAATTTCTGTGAAGTTAGAATACAGAATACAGTAAAAATAACATATAAACATCACCAATTTCTAAAATTTTTGAAAAGATTGATACAATGTGATAATATCAAAAATTATATATAGATGTGATAATACACGGATGACAGCACACTAAAGCCACTTTGAAGCAGCAAAAATCTAATTTTGTAGCAGTAAAATCCATTTTTGTAGCAGCAAAAATCTAATTTTTTAGCCATAAAAGCTGTTATTGGAGCAGATTGAAATTCTTAGAAAATCAAATTTGAGTAATTCATGCAAATACTATAAGTAATTATAATGCAATGTTTTATATAGCTAGTTGTGCAATTCAAAATTTAACATGCTTTCACTCAAAACATAGCTAACTAATATTTAACGTGCCATTCAGCTGTAAAAAAATCTGGTGAAAACATTAATGTTGCAGCAAATATTTCCATGATTCTTTGACGAAATTTACATTTTTTTCCTTGATATTTCGACGATGTCCGCCCTTTTTTTATCGTGATCTTTTGGCGATGTTCGTGATCTTTTGTACTTTATTGCGTGAATGGGTCAATATACTGTTGCGACTCGAGAGAGGTGTGTCTGCTCTTAATTGCTTGGAAGTACTGTTAAATCCTCTTTTTGATCGCGTCGCACTCTTCGGACTATACTCGAAGTACCTATCAAATACAAGGAATGTGTTCTGTTCTGCAACATGCTTCATGATCACCGCAATTACATTATCAATGTAAGTTTGTATTGTACCAACCTTTGGCCAATGAACGTGCCACAAAAGAGCACTAGAATCTATAATTAATACATTTACATATTTCCCCCTCGACGACGCCTGCACTCTTAATTGACTCATTAATTGTGATTTCTGTGAGGCGAGATTCATATCCTCAAATTCATCAAATAGTGCTGATGGGACTGGGGACAATTCGTAACCAAACAAAGTTGGCAGGCTGCATATTTCGGCATTACGTGTCATCAGTTGAAGGGCACGTGCGTAAATAGTCTCTATTATAGAGACTCGTTTGTTGTACCAACATATGTTTTTTGTTATTTGACAAAGTGACAACTTCCTTTTTCAAAGGAACATAAAATCCTTTTGGCAGTGATTCCTCAAATTTTTGTCATTGCTTTTCTCCAAGGCATACGGCATCATCCACATTTACTTTTATGTTTCCAATACGGCCACTATCTATACTAACAATTACATCAGGGTGATCTTCAATGACCAAAGGGTTCATACACATTTGAAGTTTTTGTCTTATTTTCTGCCTATCTTCTTCATCACATTTAATTCTTGCTGCACTTTCCTCTTTGTGAAACATATGCACCTTCTTTGATTCTTCGCCATCTATCATATCTTGTACATCTTTAGATAGTTGACCAGAAACATGCAATGATAGTGCCCACTTTTTCACCGTGTTTGGTTGCAATGTTATCCCTTTTATTCCACCACAACTTTTACCAAAGCGCATAAATGTTGTTTCAATTAGCATGTCGGTCCATATGCCATTCCATATCCCGGGACTATGACGGGCCACATGCTCACCCTTTAGGAGCTTTTCACGAAGAATGGGGTCTAGTTGTTCCATGCTTCGCAGATAATATATTGTGTAACAAGCATAGTTCCAATGCCCTGCAGCAAAAAAATAAGGTATCATTGCTTGAAGTGTCCACAAATGCAAAGGCCAGTCACCTTCACGTTTGCACGTATGAACACTAACATTATGAACACTGGCTTTATTAGACAATCTATCCAATGTTTTGATGTTCTACTCTTACTTGCTATATTTTCCAGGCATTAAAGATTCAAAGTCATTTATGTCTTCGTTAGAGAACAAAGGTTAAAGTAGTTCTTCCACAGTCATACGTAATGCTCGAATATTGTGTGGAAACTTCTTTCAGTCCTACATAGCTTTAACACCAGCAAACGCAACTTGCTGTACATCTTCCAGGCCAGAACATGGCATTAATGTCCCAACGCATCCAACAAATGACATAAGGGTGTGCCTTCCTCCTAATCGTACATAGAAGTTTCTAAATCTTTCTGTATGAACCCATAACACTTCTACAGCCAAGCGATACAGTAGTTGATCTGCCGTAAACACTGTGAATATCTGCCCCTTAGATTGTGTCAACCTTTGAGCTTCATACATAGCGGTAATTATAGTTTCATGATCGGCTGACTTCATATCTAAGAGTGGTGAGTAAACTGTGTTAGTTCTTGAGGAGATATCCATATGTGATTCTCGAGCACACTTCGTCATGAAGCCATATTCTGATGTGTTGCTAGGATCTTCTGACATTTGTTTAAAAAATCTGAAATCTCTAGCCCTAGCTTTTTGAAGTTACACAACTGTTTGTGCCAAAACTGGTAAAGGCTGAATAAACCTTTTAGCTGCATTGTTGGGCATGGACGGTTTATTAGTACCATGGTGATGCTGGATTTGTATGTCCGGTAGTTTGAGAGCAATTGTTTTGGACTTTTTCAACCGTTCAATGGTAACAGCAGATTCTACTTTATCACTATCCTTAGACTGTTGTGATACTGTCATAGCAAGGGAGTGTGTTGATCTCTGTCCATTTTCTGAGGAGATCTGTATATCAAAATTGTCTACTACCTTTTGAATCAGACAGTCGGATTTCAATCTGTGTACCTTCTGTATTTCGAAGTTTCCCGACTGCATGTTACGGCAAACTGTAGTTTCTACTGATGATTTGTACCTCAGTACTTCGTCGTAGCTGCAAATTGTGAAGTGGTATCAGAGCCAGTGAGACAATGTACTGATAAAAACTTGTCTGCTTGGATTCCTAGGTTATGAACTGTTGCTGCTATATCTGAGAGCTTGACCTTGTCAACAGACTCTATCCACATACTGCATTTAAGATTTAGCTTTTTGAAAAAGTGTACAAGCAGAACAAAAACGTCGGTGTCATCAGATAAAATCTTTTTCTACACTTGTTTGACTACATCTGGATGGGATACCCCATTCACATTGCTCTTCTCTTTGTTCCTTTATTTTGTCATTGTTCTATATCTCACCTTTCTGATGTTTTAGTCTACTTTTTTGGCACAGCATGTCCCTTAAGGGATTTTGCGTTATAAAATCCCATACAACCAACCAACCAACCAATCATCATTGGGCATGGACGGTTTATTAGTACCATGGTAATGCTGGATATGTATGTCGGGTAGTTTGAGAGCAATTGTTTCTGCCTTTTTCAACCGTTCAATGGTAACAGCAGATTCTACTTTATCACTATCCTTAGACTGTTGTGATACTGTCATAGCGAGGGAGTATGTTGATCTCTGTCCATTTGCTGAGGAGATCTGTATATGAAAATTGTCTACTACCGTTTGAATTAGACAGTCGGATTTCAAACTGTTTACTTTCTGTAGTTTGACGTTTCCCGATTGCATGCTTGTGTGCATTTCTGTAGACGTAGGGATTTGCATCCAGATCCTGAAATTTATATTGGAACATCTCAAATTGCTGTTATTGATTCCGTCCGCTTTCTAGGCTTATATTTTGATAAAAAACTCACTTTCTTGCCACATGTTTTGCAGTTACGTAAAAAGTGCGAGCACTTGCTCAATTTAATTAAGGTGCTTTCAAACACTTCTTGGGGAGTAGACCGTGGTTCTCTCTTGAAAATTTATCGCTCTATAATCCGTTCCAAAATTGACTATGCCTGGCATGTCTATGGTGCCGCACGTAATTCTTTTCTTAAAAAATTGACACTGTGCACCATAGCGCACTCCGCCTTTGCTCTGGTGCATTTCATACCTCTCCGGTTATTAGTCTTTATGTTGACTGCAATGAACCATCATTACACCACATTCCTGAAAAACTTTCTTTAGAACTTTATTACCATTTCCTTTCATATCCTGGCCATCCTCTTTATGCATACATTTTAAACACTGACAATGATATTCTTTATCAGCATCGACCATCTTGCATCCCATCTTTTGGTGTCAGAATTAGGAACATTACTGATAATAGCCCTCTGAGTAATATCGTGGTGAGTCCATGTCCATTCCATGTACACTCTCCTTGGAAACCTCCTGATATTACATTGCTCCATCCCTTTTAAGGATATGATAAAAATAACTTGGCCCCTGCAGTTTTTCAACAGTTATTTGCTGCACACCGAGCAAATTTTAATGGCTATATTGACATTTATACAGATGGATCTAAGAGTGGTAATACTGTTGGTTGCGGTGTATTTTGTGACAACACTTCATTAAGCTACCGTCTTCATCCTTCTATTTCTGTCTTTACATCTGAACTGATTGCAAAAGAGAGAGCCATGTTGCACATATCTCATCATCATAGCTCATCCTTCATTATATATACATACAGACTTGAATGGTTCTATTGACGCAATTAAATCTTTTAAAAAGCATCCTTTTGTCTCATCCATCCTAGATTTTTATAACAAATTGACAAGACATGGTTATAATATTTTATTCTGCTGGGTACCTGGACATGGGTATTCCTGGCAATGAGAAAGCAGATGAGGCAGCAAAACATGCTCTTAATCCGTTACATCATAATGTTCCTTTCTCAGACGTTAAACTACTTATAAATTTTTTTATTCAGAATAAATGGCAAGAAAGTTGGGATTTAGATAACAATAATAAACTGCACCATATCAAACCTATAATAATGACCTGGCCTCAGAGTTATCCAAGAAAAACAGATGTTCTACTTACTCGTCTGAGAATTGGACATTCAAGGATTACTCATAAACATCTTTTACTTCGGGAGGATGCTCTCATGTGTCCACATTGCCATTTTGATTACCTGACCATTCATCATGTATTAACTGACTGTCATGGTCTCCGGCACTTATATAGAATTAATTTAAGTCATCATCACCAATCTTGACAAACCTCATTGGTGATACACCTCATGGGGCACTCTTCACTTTTTTAAAACATGCTGAATTATATTTTGAAATATAATTTTTATATATTTCTTTGGTTTAACGATTAAGTTTTCTATTTACACCTTGTGATATCTGGAAGGGAACCCCTTCCAGACTGCACTTTTATTGACTTACTTTTATGTTTCTACTCTACTGTTTTTAGTATTTAAAATATAGTTTTTTCTACACTTGTTTGACTACATCTGGATGGGATACCCCTTCCAGGTTGCTCTTCTCATTGTTCTTTTTTGTTTATCATTGTGCTATTTCTCACCTTTTTGATGATTTAGTCTACTTTTTTGGTGCAGCATGTCCCTTAAGGGATTTTGTGCCATTAAACCCCATACAACCGACCAACCCGATTGCATGTTACGGCAAACTGTAGTTTCTACTGATGATTTGTACCTCAGTACTTCGTCGAGCTGCAAATTGTGAAGTGGTAGCACAGCCAGTGAGACAATGTACTGCTAAAAATGAGTCTGCTTGGATTACAAGGGTATGAACTGTTGCTGCTATATCTGAGAGCTTGACCTTGTCAACAGACTCCCTCCACATACTGCATTTAAGAATTAGCTTTTTGAAAAAGTGTACAAGCAGAACAAAAACGTCGGTGTCATCAGATAAAATCTTGATTTTGTTTGTTGCACACCTTGACAGACAAATAGCCTGCTGTACAATTATAACGTCTGCTTCTTCATGGTGTGATTCCAAATCTGGGCGAGGAATTACAACGCCAGGATTTTGTAATTCAATTGGGATTGTATCAGTACCAGTAATGACCAACTTGTGTGGAAGAAACTCATCATGTTGTAATAGTTGCATACAAATCATGGTAATTAGTTGTACTTTATTGCGTGAATGGGTCAATATACTGTTGCGACTTGGTAGAGGTGTTTCTGCTCTTAATTGCTTGGAAGTACTGTTAACTCCTCTTTTTGATTGCGTTGCACTCTTCGGACTATACTCGAAGTACCTATCAAATACAAGGAATGTGTTCTGTTCTGCAACGTGCTTCATGATCACCGCAATTACATTATCAATGTAAGTTTGTATTGTACCAACCTTTGGTCAATAAACGTGCCACAAAAGAGCACTAGCATCTATAATTAATACATTTACATATTTCCATCTCAACGAGACCTGTACTCTTAATTGACTCATTAATTGTGATTTCTGTGAGGCGAGATTCATATCCTCAAATTCATCAAATAGTGTTGACGGGACTGGTGACAATTCGTAAACCAAACAAAGTTGGCAGGCTGCATATTTCGGCATTACGTGTCATCAGTTGAAGGGCACGTGCGTAAATAGTCTCTATTATAGACACTCGTTTGTTGTACCAACATATGTTTCTTGTTATTTGACAAAGTGACAACTTCCTTTTTCAAAGGAACATAAAATCCTTTTGGCAGTGATTCCTCAAATTTTTGTTGTTGTTTTTCTCTGAGGCATAAGGCATCATCCACATTTACTTTCATGTTTCCAATACGACCACTACGTATACTTACAATACCATCAGGGTGATCTTCAATGACCAAAGGGTTCATACATGTTTGAAGTTTTTGTCTTATTTTCTGCCTATCTTCTTCATCACATTTAATTCTTGCAGCACTTTCTTCTTTGTGAAACGTATGCACCTTCTTTGATTCTTCGCCATCTATCATATCTTGTACATCTTTAGATAGTTGACCACAAACTTGCAATGATAGTGCCCACCTCTTCACCGTGTTTGGTTGCAACGTTTTCCCTTTATTCCACCACGACTTTTACCAAAGCGCATAAATGTTGTTTCAATTAGCATGTCGGTCCATATGCCATTCCATATCCTGGGACTAAGAAGGGCCACATGCTCACCCTTTAAGAGCTTTTCACGAAGAACGGGGTCTAGTTGTTCCTTGTTTCGCAGATAATATATTGCGTAACAAGCGTAGTTCCAATGCCCTGCAGTCCCCGAGGGGAATACCATCTTCAGGTATTTACGGGTTTTGCGACCCCGGATTCCCGAGCGATATTTCTCCCTTCCTCTCTTCTCCTCTTTTTAGTTGTCTATCCTTTTATCTTTGTTTCACACTTTTTAATCTTCTTCTTTCAGTTTGTTATTCCTCTTTCTTCTTGTTCATGTTTTTTACGAACCATTTTGTTTAATTTGTTATTTGTTTTACTAACATTGTTCTTTTGTTTAAATAAAAAAGAAAAAAAAGGTTCAAAATATTGAAAAAAGACAATCTTATCCCTCTTTGTTCCAGTTCATGTTCTAGTTTTTTGCTAACTTATTTGTTCAAATTGTTCTTTGTTCTTCAAAGATGGATGGTTCTGCATTCTAGCTGATGCGTCAAACACTGGACGAATGGGAGTTGTACTGCTCTGTTTAATTACTGGTCGATGAGGTAAATAATTTCCAGAAAGATTCATTTCAGCCTGTGGAATTTCCTCTATAATTTGATCATCAAGCCACCCTAAAAGCACTTTTTCATACTTTTGATAAATGTTATCAGAAAGCAACTTGTTTGTAACGTTACTCAATCTTTCTTGGATAAACTCAAATTATCGGGTAAAGGTGGTGTATCTTCTGACCATGGCAAAGAAACTTCATAACGATTATCTTCATTAATTTCTACTGTCTGTAAAAAATGATCTTAAACCTGACAATCAATCTCCATTTTAGATTGTTTTTCAATCGGATCATTTATTCCAAGCAAATCCAATTTCCATAAATCAGCAATCTCTGCTTCCTTTACAAACATAGACATAAGTGACAAAGCTAAAAATTTTCTTTCCCCAAACTCAAACAACACTGGGAGAATCGTATGAAATTGACGATGTACATGAATTTTTTCTGCTATTTTAGTTAGCATGTCAGCATCCATTATAAGGTAATCTCCAATGAAGATAATATATAGGTCGTGGTCTACATCATGAAAGCCACAGTGAAGTCTTCTCTTATTAAAATGAGAAAGTTTAAAGCAACATGTTCACATTTTTTTTTTCAACTTACATTACCTCTAATAAATCAAACCTGTCACAAAACAGCTTAATTTGCTAAAAAAACTATTTTGTAGCTATACTCTTTATATAAAGAACTTTGTTAAAAATGTCTAAACAGGAACCTGAATAAAATGATAATTTCGGATTTACAAAATTTTTATTGGATTTTTTTTTAAGTATAAAAATCCGTTCACAATTTCATAAAAACAGGACCTTGCAAGAAAATTCTGAATTGACCCCTATCTTAGGACCAGTTACTTTTATTTTTCAATTCTGACGCTGGATGTCAGTTTTAAGGAGAACAGGCGATATCCACATTATGAGTTTATAAATTAATTAAAAATATAATTGCAAAAATACAGTGGAATTAAAAGAACCCCATTTTGATTAATAAACCGTAACAGAAATAATATTGTATTATATCAGAAAATTCTCAGTAAATGATGCTATAAGAAATATTCTACTAAATTTACTATGAGTAGTGCATGAAAAAAAGTTCATGTTGATCTCACAATTGAACAGTGGGTATTAATTTAATTAAATTTTTATTACACTATTTTCATTCAGATTTATTCCCAACTTTTATTTCTATTTTTAAATTTTTATTCATATTCAATACAAAGTTTAAGGTTTCAGCCTAATGTAAAAACAGCAGTATAAGAAAGAAAAATGGAAACTGACAATGATTTCGCTGCTGGGACATTTTAAAAAGTACGATAACTCAAGAAACCCAGGCTTCCAAGGCCTGGGAACATTATCTCGCACTAAGAGAAGAGATCAAATGATAGACTCTAGCCTCCCATGGAATGAAGTGGAAAGCAATTTGGAAAAGATATAAACTAGCTCCATCTGTATGAAGGAAACATAAATAAAACTTAGATTCGTCTTAGATTCTTGTGAAATAAAAAAAAAGTGGTAAAAATTATACTAAACAATGAAATTTTTATAACCTACAAAAATGTTTAAAATTTTATTAAATTTAAAATGTACAGGTATAGCATGATTTTCACATTATCATTTAAGGGTAAAGGATGATACAAAAATTAAAATAATATAACATTGGAGATTAAAACATAGATAGCAGAACTTAACTGGATGGTATATGGTGGTATATACCGTATACCTGCTGGATATGTTTAAGAAATTCTGTATAGCCTCTGTTTCTCAAATAAAGGTACAGCATGTAAAAACCTCTGTTTTTTTATAACTACATCATTGACAGAAAATTGCAGTAACTGAGATTCCAATAAAATAGTACCTAGTGACTTAACTAGGGGTCTTCATAGTCCCTTAGTTGTCTTAACTAGGGGCTGACAACAGGAGCAGGGGCAGATACCAGAGATGCAGATGCATAGCTCAGAGTGTGATTTTGGAATTCAGATTGCTACTAATGAAAATGAAATTTACGAAGGCTTTTCATATTATCATTTAAAAGGACTGGTTGCAGAAAACTTTTTGGGATTTTTTTTCTAAGGTACAAAGGCTTTTAGTACACATGGTGACTCCGGGGCGAGGGAGCAAAACATTTTTCAGGTTTTTTTTTATTTCTAATGTTTAAATGGAAATTTAGTCTTGATATGTGGCCCCTTTAAGTACCAGGACCATGTGCTTAGCCCTCACCACCCTAGCTGCACCAATGATGGTGTGGGTGGTTCACCTAACCCAAGTTCTAGGCTCGATAGATGCTTCATTGGTATATGTAGTTATCCCTACTGATGCAAAACCGATAAAATATTTTTTAAATATATGTCACACCAGGCACCAAATAGAGTTGTTACGACAATGCCGACCGCACCCCTCAATGTAATTGGTCCCATTTGTCAAGGGTTTGGGACAGGCCTAGGCTCGTGGAGACGTCTAATATATATTATGGATCCCCCCCCCCCCCCCCCCATCAAAGTTCTGCTGCCGTCCCTGTGTGAGAGGTACTGTTCAACTCAGAATTGTGTCTGCTTTCCTAATATAATACAATTTTTGAAATATAAATCATCTACATATTAAATTACACTTTTTAATATGTTCATGACTCATAGCACTATTAATTTTCAAATAGTAAAACCCACCTTTGACATCATATTTGAGTTCCTTAGATCAAGTTAGTCTGAAAAAATATACCTCATATACTTTTTCTTAAATCTCCATAGAGTTAAAAGAGTTCAAAATTTGAGGATGCTAATGTTAAATACAAGGGACAAACTTTTATTTATATCTTCACAAACAATCCCCTGAATGTTTTTTATGCGATACAATGAATAGACCTAGACAAATTTCAGACTTTTTTTTTAATTATGGAAAGTTTTAATCAATTCATATCCTAAACAAATATGAATAACAGCCTACATTAATTTTTACATAAATCGAACCACAGTCATAAAAAACACATGGGTGTGTAAGTTTACAGCTCATTCCAATCAATAGTTTTTAAGATATAGAACAATTATACTTTTTGTCGGTCTAAGGCGACCGTGTTCTGTTCACAAAATCTTATACAGTCACAGGAGAAACATTTATTGAAATTTCGTTCTTAAAAAGGAAGGTTAATATATATTCAGAATTCCTGTATAATGTATATTACTATATAATCCTATATCCTCCTGAGATCCAAGCAAAATATAATGCATATATTTTTTTTAATATGAGTTTTTTTTCAACAAATAGGCATAAAAAAATGATGTTTCTAAAGAAGTTAATAAATTTCGATTTTTTAATTTTGTTTTACAAACTTACATCTAAATGGATGTTCAGGCCATAACTCGCTTTAAAATAATTAAAAAAATGCTAAAAGTATTATATTTAAATTTAGTTAAATAAAATCAGGATCTTACGGGAGAAAGTACTAGAATCATTCAATTAACCTCAATAACTGCGATTTGAAAAATATTTATTCAAATGTTAGAATACATCATTTTGAGCATGTTAAAAATAATTAAGAACATTTGGAACATAAAAAATATATTGGCTAAAAGGTACATTTTTCAAACATGAAATAGCATACTTCTCAAAAATATTGTCAATTTTCTAATACAAAATTATAAAGTACACAAACATACCATTATAAAAATTATATTTTTAGATATCTCCAGCCGTTTTAATTTGACAGAATTTATGAAGTTCATTTTAGCAATAACGATGTTAAAACTGTTCAAATGATAAATAAATCTTTGGCATGAAAAATTAACTCAGTGTGCCATCTATTGAGAATTCTATGAACAATTTATATTAACTGGTGTGTTGAAAGACAGCAGTAATAAATAAAAATGTATTTTAAAGCCCATTCTATAAGTAACATTGACTTTTGGGTATGTTGCAGATATGCAATACGGTAATACAAAGGGTTCACCAGAAACATATTGTAAAAGTTGTATATATAAACTAACTTTATATAATTCCTCCAGTTACTTCATACAATTGATCACAGGAGATGGCCTGTTTAGACTGTTAAAAAGTAAACTTTCTCTTATATCTCTAAAACTAATTATAGGAATGAGCTTAACTTACACACCCATGTTTTAGATGATGCTTAGTTTTTCTATGTAAAAATTAATGTAGGTCTTAATTCATAATTTTTTAAATATTTAATTCTAAATATGTTGTTGGATTTTAAAAATACATTATGTTGTGTCCATTCAATGTATCGCATTAACAAGGAAGGAAAATGCATCAAGCATGGATTCTGAAACTCTTTCCAATACATTCAAAATAATGTATCAAAACTTCACCATTTAATATTGTGAAGGACGGTGTCTAAATTAACAGATTAGAAAATGCTCAACACAATTGAAAATATAATTTAAACATTTCCCATCTACAGCTGGAAAATTATCAGAAATCTTTAGTGCAACTCTGTATATCAGCCATACTCAACCTGTGGCCCGGTCACCTTTAATGTGCGGCCCGAGGCACATAAGCATTAATCCACATTTATAAAGTTAAATGAGATGTTTATAAAAGGTTTTTAAGACCTTTGCTGTTCCTTCATATATTTTCATGGGAATACAAAATGTGCCCTGTTATTTATAACTGCTAATTTAAAATTATGTTAAAACATCTTAAATGCTATTTCCTTAGTCAAAAGTTCTTTTTACATGTAGTTCTATTTGTACTATAGTTGCGCATATATAATTCTTGAATACTAATGAAACATTATTCTGAATTAATTAAATTTGTACTATATATTTCTACATTGAAAAAAGACTGACTTATTAAAGAAAATATCTTGATTTTTTTTTTTCCCCTTTAGAACTTGGAAATGTTGCACTGTTATATTAATATGTATTATACTTATCGTATCGCTAATAATCCTTATTCAAATTGCCGCAGACAAAATGGTGCACTTGGACACGCAGACAAAATGGTGCAAAATGGTGCAATTTTGCACCATTATTTCTACGCAATAATCTTTGCAGCATATTTCTACGTCATTTTCAATATAAATCACCTTGAAGTATATTGTCTGGAATTGGTGGTTTTAAAAATGTTTAGTAGCATTTCTTCCGCGACAAACGTTCAATTCAACTAATTATATTAACTTTATTATTTTGCTTTGTTATATTACTTTTACTGCCGTACTATTTTAATTACCTTCTTTTAAGTTATTATATAAGTGTATGTTGAAGCCCGCCTAACATTCCAAACATATGTTTGCAGCCCGCAAATACAAAAGGTTGAGTATGGGTGCTGTATATGATCTATAGATTTGTGTATATATATTACGGTCAGAGGCGGATTATCCATTAGGCTGAAGCCTAGGGGCCCAGAAGGAAATGGGCCCTGGTACCAAGATTTTCTTTCAGGTTTTTTCTTCATATCGGGCTAATATTTTATGTAAAAAAGAAATGATGTGCAATATTACTTGTTTCACTCATTTATTGAATCTTGTAGGTAATTAACATATAGCTGATATTCATTTTAATTTTTTCTATATTCATAAGAAGAAAATATTGGATTCTTGCAATTTTTTGGCCTTCAGTTTTGTGATAGATTTACACAGACAGTTTTGTAGCCATAGCATCCTGGCCGAGATTTTGTCAGCATCGCTACAAATGAAATCTTTTAAAGAAGCTATAAAGTATTATTAATCAAGCTAGAGATCTGCACGGGCCTGGACTTGGCCCGAGGCACGTACCTGGCCCGTGCTGATAAAAAAAATTATCAGATAAATGAATATGACTTTCACCAGAATAAGTATAAAATGTGCATCATGAGCCGATGCTAGTTTGACAAGATCAATATAGAAATGTAACACGTCCAGCGTAGAGATCGGCATCAGACTGTTACATGTGTCTGACCCGGGCTTAATTTTTTTTCAGCAGACTCGTTCCGGGCCGAGATCAGGTTTGGATTTTTTTTTTTACATTGTCGAGCCAGGCCGGAACTGGACTTAATTATTCTCAGGATGTGTAGGGCAGGTAATATTTTTTGTAAAAATATTAATAGCGACAATGAACTTCTGTTTAATGTCTTTGGAAATATACCTTAATGTGGTTCTCAAATTCACTGCCTCACAACGCGAAAGTTTGACACATTTTCTGACTCATTTTTAACCGTAAAGGCATAAAATTGACAAGCTGACTATTGAAGGGATTTGGAATCAAATAGTGTCTTCCAGTTTTGATAAATAAATTACTTGTTGAGTTATAAGAGATTCTTGTTACGTGGCTGCAAGTTTTTCTCCTTTACCATGCTGTCACTTCCGGAAACTCGTTTCAAAATGCTAACTTTGACAGTATTTTCTCAAAGACATATTGTCTTTATCAAAAAATGGATAACACCATTCGATTACATAGTTTCTGAATAAGAAATCCTGCCAATTTTATGTGTTTCCGAAAAGAAATGAATTCAGAAATGTGTCTGAAAGTATCTCCTTTGGTTTTCGGAAAAGCCTTAATAAATGACAGAGAAATATTTTCACAAATCTACTTTTTATTATACAGCTTCAAAAGTTATGATGTTTTTACCCTCCTTTTTTCTTTTATTCTGAACTACAGTAATCTTTCAATGAATCCTTATTTGAATGTTGAAACGTCTAAGAATCTAAGCAACCATTAATGTTGCTATTGTGTATTTTCTGTCTTGCAAACACATCATAATTTTAAAATGTACAGTAAAATTATCTGATAAATATGTATGAAGTATTCTTTAAAGGAATCTTAATTATATGTTAAGAAAAATCTGAATTTTTGAGTCGAGCCGGGCCCAGGCCGAACATTTAATTTTTACACCGGACCAGGCCAAGATAGCTTTCATTCGGGCCAGGCACGGGACTGGAAATTCTGGCCCGTGGACCTCTAAATCAAGCATTTTGTCTATTTTTTGTCCTGAATTTTTAGCGCCCTGGATGACCACGTGACCTTGCACACTTATTCTAGTAAGATACATTCTTAAATTAAGAACATTCTTTTGAGGTTTGAGACTCCATATAAATGTTTATGTGAAAATACATTCATTTTCAAATTTACTTATTGTAAATCCATTCTGAAAAAAAAAGGATGCAAAATATTGCAAACTGTTCGCAGAATTGCATCATACTGGGTGATTCAAAATAGAGGCTTTGGCGATTATCCTAAACCGCTGATGATAGAAACATTCTTCCCATTGCAAAAAAGTGTACAAATCAAGTACAGCTTTTGTTTTATAAAGTTCTGTATATAGTATGTTATATAAAAAATTTTATTCGTGATATTCCTTACATTATTCTATTTTTCGGCATATTCAATATTTCCCTACTTAATAATAATGTCTATCATTTATTCCTATTTAAGTTCCCCTTAATGTAAAATGCATATATCAATAATATCTTATTCCAAAACCTTAATTTAAAGCTTTAGGTTCCTTCATAAACTTTATAAGCTATCCTATCTATCATATTCTGAGTGAAGTTAATTTTTATGTTCGAATGTTTTCAAATGCCATTTTTTTTTCTTTCCAAATTTCATTCTACGAAACATCTATTACCGCGCTTGACTTTTCACCTTAAAAAGTTTACGATCTTAAGCAGGAATACTTTTCATTTTAAGCCACGCCCTCTCTCTCCATTGATTTAGCCAATCATCTGAGAGCGGTCGCCTTTCTGTAATTCGATCTTTTCTTGTGCTATGTAAACACTGTCTCCTTCCGCCGTCTTGACAAAATTCAGCTGCACGGTCTCAGAGCAGAGTTTTTTCCACCTGTTTTCAAGTGCTAACTAATAGCTATCTGGTGCTCCTGACTTCGTAGAATCTAAGAATTAATCAACATCTTTCGAATGTTAGTGGGCTGCATCGCACGCTGTAAGTCGTTTTGTCCTACTCTAGTACCTGGGAATTCTTGACACGTCCTGTTTACCAAATAAATAACTGTCAACACGAAATAGTGTTGTCTTATTCTGTTGGAGAAATTTTTAATGATGATCACTGCCTGTCACTCTACCCTGAATTTCGACTGTATGATTTTCTACATATGAAGGCATCTCAACTGCAGATATTAATTAAAACGCCAATCTATCTAGAACCTGCCAAATCACCATATACATAAATATATATATGTATATAATTTTTTATATGGGCCCTGGGTCCTAATCCCTTATATTTAGAAAAATATTCTTCTACGTCTAGGAAGGAAAAAAAAAATCCCATGTTCTTATGACCAAAACCTACTGAATTATGACATTTTGAATTTCATGAAATTTCAACGTTTACCTGCACTAAAAGTACCTATTTCCTTTTTTAGTGCCAGAAAACACTGAGATATATTGCTTTGAAGGAGGGGAGGGGGGTCCCACAAAATGTCTAGCCTAGGGGCCCGGAAGGTAGTTAATCCACTTCTGGTTACAGTCAAATTGATAAATTTGGTTATAATAATAAATAATAACTGGTTATTATTAATAATATCCGCCTCTAGGTAAATTTGATAAATGCTGCATATTAATCATATTTACCAGTTATTATTAATAACTCCTAATGAAGTTCGGTCAATATGATAGTCTAATAAAATAAAATACAAAAAAGAGGTAGGTCATTATGTTCCTCAACCTCCCAGAAGTGCCAAATTAGAAGGCCATTGAAGAGAAGAAGAAAATACAACTTGTCAGTATGGGAGTTCCAAATACAATATTATTATTTTTATAACAAACAACAAATTAAAAAAAAAAAATAGAAATACAATATTATTACTTTTCTAATACATTATTTATTTTGGAAGGAAAGGGTATTGTGGCACTTAGAGTTACAAAGGGTTTTTTAATTTTTTATTACATTTTTAACATATTATTTATTTTAGCAGGAAGAGCTATTGAGGCCATTTGGAGTTACAAAGGGTTTCTGATTTTTCACATTTCCAGCAACTTTACTTGGAAATTGCCTTTACAATTGTAATTTTGAAATCCTTGACCACCTAAGTTGCAATATTTATGAGCACATTCTCTTAAGACTTATTCTATACAGTAGAACTGAAATTAAAGATTTTTATGCAGTATTAGTACAACATTTTGTACTTTTTTTTTTTAACCTGTTCGCAATGGCGTGCGCATTCAGAACTGCACATCAGAGGACGGAGCGGGAAAATTTGATTTCATCTTCTGGGCTGAAGGATTTTGCGAAACTAAGCCTAACTCTTGTAAAGAGTTCTTCAAAAAATTATAAAAGATTCATTTTCCATGTAACATTTTGAAATGCACATACATGAAATAAGTTGTTATAATATATATTTACACAAAAATTTGAAATATTTTCTCGGATATTTTAATGTAAAAATGACTTTTTAAACAAATATAATGCATGTTTTAAACACGTTTTTCAGTTTAAAAAATAATATTATATGATTACAAAACACTTGCGTTCCTTTAATACAGCAACATATGAAATGTTTTGCTCAAATAAAGGATAGTTTTGTTTATAAAAAAATAATAGTTTTGTTTCTAAATAATTGTTAACACATTCCATAAATAAGATACGTATTTTTAAAAAGCTGATTTATTCACAAATAAAAATAATTAAATAAAACTTGCAAACAACTTCTGCATGCATCTTTTTAATACTTATTATACAGATAGACAAAAAAATAGTTTGAAAACTTTTAATTTAATTTAAAATATTTGTGAAAATTCAAAATTTACATGTAAATATATAATCAATCATAAAATATCTATAAAAGAAAAAAATATTGAATATAAATAATAAGTAAAATAGAATTATACTTTAAATTTTAAAAATAAACATTTCTAAAAAGTTGTCGATGGTAAAAATATTTTTGAAAATAAAAGAAATAATACACATAGTAACGTGTAATAAAACGAAAAATCAAATAAAGAATGTTTGATAATAATGCGTAAACTTGAATAACTTAAAATACATTCTTCCAAAAATTTCATTATGTTAAAATATCTTTATAAACATCTTTTAATATATTATATATTTAAACATATAAATAAATTTATGAGGTTAAAAGTATTGATTAATATTTTTTAATAATTATTAAAACTGAATAATAATTTTAAATATAGTGATAAAAAATACCGTTAATGTTAAAAATATTTTATAAAATGGAAATATTAACGAAATCAAATAAATGTATTCAATTATAAGGGGCAAACTGACTATTAATTGAAACTATTAACTTTAAAATCTGCGAACATTTATCAAAATGTCAGAGTTCAATGATTGTGTTAGAATCACACGACTCTCTTAAATTTTACTTTCTGAAAATACCTAAATTTCATACATTTTTTTTTCTTTTACTAAATGTTTTTCACTATCCCAGCTATTCCATATATTCAGTCAAATACTTGCGTTTTTAGACATTTTAATGAGTTTGTAAAATAAGATACTTAAATGTAGATAATTTAAGACGGAATTATTTGAAATGGTATGAATAATTATTGAAGGAAAAAAAAAAGAAGAAGAAGAGCGCGCAAAAATTTCTTGATTTGACGGTGCCGAAAATATTTTGAACAAGCATCTGCAAATATTTAAACTGCGTAGCAGCTCTTGTTGAAACAAAATAAAAATACAAATAGGCCTCCCGCTTTCCTCCTAAATGACGAAAGTCCGAAACTATTAATCACCTCGACATACAAATAAATTATTTCCAATCGAGATAAAAGTAGAAAAGAAGTAATCGAAAATAAATCAACTGGAAGCCTAGCCATATGCGTGCATGAAGCTTACGTCATAAGTTTAGAGTTGATCAGCTGACTAAACCATTCCTTTTCCCAAGTGGCGTAGAAAAATTTCTGATAAACAAAAAATAAAGTTTCATTTTACGCATAAAAGATTTATGATAGAAAGAAAATCACGTTTCAGTAGCATAAATAGATGCATGTGAAATAAACACACTTTTTTTTCATTGCAGCCATTTTTGGAAAAAAAATAAATTGACATGGATTAAAAATATATTAATAGATTCCATTTGCTTTCCTAGACAGAAGGAAATATGTTCTTCCCAAATGTATATTCAAATTTGAATACGAAAATTTTTTCTGAGTCTGATTTTCTGGAATAAAACATTCCAACTGTGTGGCACAAATACCGGTCGCTCGGGATGTGACTGCCAAAAACGCCGGCACGTATACCCGTCGCGCAGGATGAAAGTGCAAACGAGGCCGGCACGAATACCAGTCGCTTGTCCCGAATGGGTTAAACAATCATTACTTTACAACTTTTACAGATTTTAATTGTAATAATTTTCTTTGTGTCTTTTAACTATGGTCTTTTGACTTTATTAAATGGTTTTAATTATACATATCATATCATTACTGTTTTCATTCAAATATGTTATTTTTCTCATCTTATTGTTAGACAATTTTTACTCTAACTTTTGGTGATATAGTTCTTTCTATGTTTTGATTTTAACTTTGTCTTGGCGCAGCATGTCCCTAAAGAGACTTTGTGCCATTAAACCTCAATCAACCAACCAACCAACCTTTTATAATAGCAATAACTTCTGTAGGATCAACATGTTAGCCATATTCCCACTTTTCTTATCAATTGCATTATCTTTATTTTATTCAACTAAATATATTTTTATCTTGAAACTTGTTTAGTTATGACTTACCTTTCATCCTTACAGCTAATTTATTTTTGTCCATTTGTGCAGCTATTTATTTGTTCTAAAGAGAACTTGCATCGTATCATCGGACTTTTACATCGCGATGTTTTTCCAGCCGAGCTCTATCGTATATCGTTTTCGAACTGAGCGGTAACTCCGTTGGCCGGTAGGTGGCGTTGCCTGTCCACGAGTGCTCTTTTTTGCCTTTGGCGCGGCACGTGCCTATGCAAATTACTTTTTCCCACGTGCGATGGAAGGAGGGCGTTTCAGATTGCAGCTTCTCTGCGGAGCAGCTCTCGGTACTTGCCGATATAGATAAAAGGAACGGCGTGATAGCTGTTGGAGAACGTTTGTTTTGATACATGCTGGTCGTCTTTCTTTCTGTGTTTTGATGTCTGCCGCTCTGATGTTTATTTAACGGATATGAAGTTTGTTATTGAGTTTTACGTACGATGGAGTTGCTGAGAGAATGTTTTTAATCTTTGGATCTTCGCTAATTCTACGATGTTTTTCTTCAAGTTTAAAGATGAAATAGAGTGATGAATTCTTTTACGACAGGTGACATTTTTCGTTTGCATTTTGATTTAGAGTGAATATATTATGGCATGAGCTCCGGAGGGATTATCTTAAAGTATTGTTTTATTACGTTAATTTTTCTGCACGATATAAAGTTAATCAATATTTGTTTGTTTAATTTCAAACCCTTTATTTTTATACTATCGTATTTTATCATGAAAGAATTTTAATAAAGTTAAGTTTATCTTTTATTTATCTGGTCATCATTTCTTCTTACACTTACTGCATAAAACAACCATATCTCTCTCTCTGCATATTTAGGGTTTTATTTTTCAGCGGATGCTTCTTACTGCGAATTTTTATCTGCTTAGTTTTAGGATGTATTATTGAAGTGCTTTATAAAAGTAATAGATCATTTTTAAGCACTAGTTATATGAGTAGTCTCATATAACATTTTTTGGTTATGGGCATCTAATACCCACGCAGAGATAGTTTCTGTTTAGCTATGCTTTATATAGTGCAGTAAAGTGTAACTACGGCCCAAGGAGGATTAAGAGATAGTTTTATTAGGGGGGGCGGTTAGTTTTCGTACGATGACCGATAATTAGAAATTTTTTTTATAATTTCGTTTTTGAAGTAATAATTTGAAAAGAGAAAGGAAATAGGTTAGAATTAGAGTTTTTAAGAAATTTTTAATACAAAATGTTTTAACTATAAATTTTTTTTGGCTGGTCCATAAAGTTTTTAAATTTGTGAAATTTTTTTTGGTTTAAGTATAAATTTTTCAAAATGATGATGCAGAATCAGATTCAGAAATTAAATGCTAGTAATTATGCCAATTGGCAATCTGATATGAAATATTTATTGATGGAAAGAAATGTTTGGGATATAGTGGCAGAAATAGAGAAACCTCCTGAGCTCAATGCAGATAGTAATGGTGTCGCCGATAAAGATACTAAAGATTATCATATTAGACAGAGATTAGCACTGTCTATGATTTATTTAAATGTGGAACCTAATTTCAGAAGAATTATAGAGGAATGTAGTGATCCAGTAAATGCTTGGAAAAAGCTCCATACTCATTTTTACCCAGACACAAGAAGCCGTCATATGCAAGTTTTCACTGAGTTATGTGAATGCAAAATTGCCAGTGGTGAGAGCATTAATTTATATGCTGCCAGGCTTTTACGAGTGGCGAACCAGCTTAAAAATATAAATAAAAAGTTTGATGACGTATATGTGACATTTCAACTATTGCGATTCTTGCCTCCAAAGTTTGATTCCATGGTACAGGCAATTCTCAGATGGAAAGAGGAGGAGTTTATTTTTAACGATGTGGTGACTTCATTGGTAGCCGAAGAAACCAGGCTTCAACTGAGAGAACGTGATCATAGTAAAGTGTATCCTGAAGCTCAATCATTACAGTACCAGAGAAAAGCTAGAAAGATTTGAGCTGTTATTTTTGCAAAAAGCCAGGTCACGTTAAAAGCCAATGCCATAGTTTCCGAAGGAGTATGTTATCCTGTAACAGAGATAGTTCACCGTCAGCCGAATTTTCATCTCATCGTGATACTTCATTAGTTAGATCCTTTAGCCCTCATAGTGATAAGAGAGTTCCACGACAATATACAAGATCTCCTGCTAAGCATCAACACAGTGATTCTCGTAGACTTGATGACAAAGTGAAAAGAGGCCGATCTAGAGACATTCGTCAGAGAAGTCCTGAACGTAAGTCCTATCTGTCGAACAGTCCAGAACGTAAGTCCTATACTTCATTCTTTTTGTCTCAAGCTAACTTAGTTGATGGAGATGCTGACTGGGTCTTCGACACAGCAGCTTCGCATCATTTTTGTAAAAATAGAGATCTTTTTATTGAATTTACCCCTTTAAATGATGAGCATATGGCTGTAGCCATTGAAGGTGTAACTTTTCCTATAGAAGGGTGTGGAACTATTAAATTAAAGTTTGGGCAAAGAATCTTAATGTTTAAAGATGTAATGTTTTCTCCTAAATTGAGGCGTAATTTAATATCTGGTCCTCGTTTAGATATAAATGGGGCATGTTTTTCTGGTGAGAGTGGCGAGGTGAAGATATCATGCAACGGACAACCCCTTTTTAAAGCCATTCTTAAAATGGTGTTTACTATTTATACCCCAAAATTCCTAGCAAAGTTACTAAGAGAGTTAGTTTTGAAGCATCTTCTACCAGTAAGCATGATGATATGTATGTTTGGCACAGAAGGCTGGCACATGTTAGTCCTTATTTGATAGCTCATACATGTAGAAATGTGGGTGCTAGGGGTTTGCCAAATTTAAGAGAGGGGGAATTTAAATGTGAATCATGTAAACTTAACAAGTTTAGGAGGACATCTTTTAAATCTAGAAATTTTATTCGATCCAAATCTCCATTGGAACTTTTGTAATGTCTGGGGACCAAGTCAGGTTGAAGGCAGGCAAGGAGAAAGGTATTTCGTTTCTATAATTGATGATTTTTCCCGTAAAACTTCTTTATACCCTATGAGAGAGAAGTCGGAAGTTTTTGAAATTTTAAGGCAACATATTAACCGTGCCGAAAGATTTTTGGGTAGACAGGTTAAGGCCATAAGATCCGACAATGGGGGAGAGTTTGATAATAATAAAATGGAAGAATTTTGTCTTGAAAGGGGAATAAATCATGAATTTACGAATACTTTTACACCAGAACAGAACGGTATTGTTGAACGGTACAATCAGACTGTAGTAGATGGGGCTAGAACCATGTTAAAAGAGAGTGGCATGGATTTGAATTTTTGGCCAGAGGCAGTTCTCCACTTCACCTATGTTTGGAACCGTTTATGTCACAAAAATCAGACCAAAACCCCTTTTGAACTTTTTGGCAATTATAAACCTTCTGTCAGGCATTTAAAACCATTTGGGTGTTTGGCGTATGTTGGTGTCCCTCGTCAGAAACGGCAAAAACTGGATTCAAAGGCTAGTAGAGGATATCTTGTTGGCTACGCTTTTAGAACAAAGGGTTATAGAGTTTGGTTGCCTGATAGTGACAGAATTGTTGAGACTATTAATGTCTCCTTTAACGAACAATCCAGTTATAGGGATGCGCTAAATGGAGCAGTGCTGGGCGATACTACAGGTGAGTTTCAGTGGGTTCCTGCTACTGGGAGTGATATCGAGGATGAAGACGTTGTTGAGGAGGTCAGAGCCACCACTGACAGCTCCAACGACTCCCTCGGATCATCTTCTAGGGCAGAGAGTGATGGTCAGGGGTCCTCTTCAGAAAGTGATTCCCCTAGTAAACCTCACACCACATTACGAGATACTCACTGGAGAAGAAAAGTTGTTCCCAGAAATACTGGTATTCGTAGGGATATTTATTATTTTGATATTGATAATGATTCCGATAGGTTAAGGTCTGCAAGGGAAGTGGAGGATTATTGTAAGGAGAATGATTTAATTTTTAAGCCTAACTTGTTTGATTTTAAAGGGAGCAATACTTTTGAGGGAGTAGTTTCTGAACCTAATGTTAACTCTAATGTGAATATTTGTCAGTCACAATCTTGACTATATGACCCAGTTATTCCTAGAACTTACAAACAAGCAATAAAATCTGATCAAAGGGATGAATGGCAAAAAGCTATGAAAGAGGAGATAAATACTATGTATGATAGAGGTGTATGGCATTTAGAAATTTTACCTTCAAACATCAGCCCTGTAGGTTGTAGATGGGTGTACACTATAAAGAAAGATGACATGGGGAAAATTGCCAGGTTTAAAGCCCGTTTAGTAGCTCAAGGGTTTAAGCAAATTAGAGGAGAATCCTATGAGGAAACTTTTAGTCCCGTGGTTAACTTTAGTGTCATCAGGTTTTTCTTTTCTTTATTAGTATCCTTTAAAGGCTGGTTACACACCCAATGTGATGTCAAATGTGCTTATCTTTATGCTCTTCTTACTGAAAATGTTTATATGTCGCAACCCCCGGGTTTTGTTGAGGTTGGTAAAGAAAGTTTATTTTGTAAGTTGGATAAAGCTATTTATGGTCTACATCAGTCGGGTCGAGTTTGGTTCTTTGAGATAAACCGTGTTCTTTTGGAGATTGGGTTTAAGAAATTAGAGTGGTGTAACTGTGTTTACGTTTTAGACTCGGATTTAGTGTTATTATTGTATGTTGATGATATTGTTTTATTTGGGAAGCATCAAAGGATTATAAATAGAGCTTTAGAACTTTTAAGCAAATATTTCGATTTAAAGGTCTTGGGAAAAACTAAGAAGTTGCTTGGTGTGGAGTTTGAGGAAAGTGATGAAGGCTTGCGGATTCACCGGCAATCCTATATTAAAGATGTTTCCAAAAGGTTTGAGTCGTACAGGTTTCCCATTTCCTCCTTACCCATAAGCAAGGGCTCTGTTTATTCTAAATCTGATTGTCCTAAGTCTGAGGAAGAGCGTAGAGAGATGTCACAGTTACCATACAGAAGTGTACTGGGTTGTTTGTCCTTTATTGCTAATAGATCCCGTCCCGATATTTCATATGCGGTAAATATAATGAGTCAATTTCAATCAGATCCAGGAATGACACATTGGTATGGCTTACTTAGATTGTTGGGATATGTTAAACATACTATTGATATGACACTTGATTTATCTTGTGCAAAACTTCAGTTGATAACTTTTTCTGATGCAGATTTTGCTGCAAATCGAGATGATAGGACCTCGCTGGGTGGTCAAATTGTATTTTTAGGAAACTCTCCCATTTCTTGGCGAACATTTAAAGAGAAAAGTGTGAGTTTGTCAACTATGGAAGCTGAGTTTATTTCAATGACCGAAGCGACAAAAGAACTTCTTTGGTTTGACAGGATTCTAAGTGAATGTTTTTGTAGAAAGGTTGTCACTGGGGAAAAGATGAAGTCAGTTTTGTATGTAGATAATAGGGCTACTATTGATTTTGTAAAATCGCCTATTGAGAATCATAGAAGTCGTCATATCGATGTTAAGCTGTTCTTTGTACGGGATCTGGTTGATAAAAATACTTTTGATTTACTTTTTGTCCGCAGCAAGGATAACCTTGCTGATGTCTTCACTAAGCCGCTCACCAAGTTTGAATTAAAAAGATTTATTGAGCATATCTTTAGATAATTTTGAAGTTTTGTATTTCTTGAAATTTTACTGTTTTTGAATTATAATGTATATATATATATTTTTTTTTATATTGTTGGTATCATATGTATATATATACTTTTCTTTACGGTTTTTGCTTGGTGGACATTTAAATCCCGCCTGAATGTGGTGATACTTCTCGAGGTCCATTTCTGGGTGTCCGAACGGCCCCAAGGAAGCGTCTCGCAGGGGTGCCACTGTAATCTGTCTGAGTGGCATCTGGGGGTGGATTTTCGAGTTGACCATTGCCACAGGAGGGTCTTTTCGCGGGCAGGTTAACTTTTATTTTTGTAAGTCCCATTTTGATTATGTTAATATATGGAACTGTCACTAATTCCCGTCTACCTTGCAAATTACCAGCTGATTTAAAGATTGTACTTTTTGATAATATGTATGTGTTTGAATTTATTAGGGTTTATAGATTTATGTATAAGAAAAATTTAAATTTTTTTTTTTTTTTTTTTTGCTTGGGCATCCCGGGAGCCTAGGCGGAAATGTATAAATATTCGTATGTTACAATGGTGGATGTTGAAGGATTCCTTTCTGTTAAAATAATGGTTGAAGTGCAGTGGTTCTGTCAAAGTGTGAAAAATCCCTGATCTAAATAATTTACAATATTGTTACAGGTTCCTTGTCTCTATGTGAGAGTATGAGTTGATGAAATCGTGGCGCCACGTAAGGTTGTATGAAAGTTGAATGTATGATATGTATTGTATTCTAAGTTTTTTTTTATGTGTAGGTACCTTGTAACTTTAATTGTAATCACTAAATGTCTTATAGACATGTGGAAGAAAATCTGGTATTGACAGCTATTGTTGTAAAAATATTTTTGATTATATTAAATGTTGTCTAATTGTATTGCAGCTCACAAAATGTCATACGGACATGTGGAAGATTATCCTGTTTCGGCACCTACTTTTGTAACTTCTTTTCGCATTTAAATGTCATGAATTTGCATAATATTTGCTTAATTTTTGAATTGAATTTAATTTTTATAGATTTTTGTTTGGAAATTGAAAATGTTGGCACTGTTTGTCTATCTCTGGTGTATGAGACTGGAATTGCTATGTTGAGATGGTTTTTGATGTTGTTGAAATTTTTGATATCTTGAACTGTTTTGGAAGTTCTGTCTTTCTTGAGTCATTAAATTTTGGAATTTGATGTTGAATTGTTTTTAAGAGTTGAATTGTTAATTGTTTTAAAGTTTGATGTTGTATAATGTTTGTTGTAGAATTGCTATTTAATTGAAATTTTGGAATTTTGAATTGAGTTGCTGGTTGATGATTTTATTGATATTGTTAATAGTGATATTATTATTGCATGATACAAACTTTTATTTTAGTGAAATTAATTACATGGATTGTTAGTCGCTCTGGTGCTCATGTTTTTCGAATTTACTTTTAGGTAGTTTTCGCAGGTAGTTTTTGTTTTATTAGACTTGTTTCAGTTGACTTTCAGTTTTTTTTTTTTGACATGTAATTGACTTTGCCTTCTTGGTATTTGGTAGCATTGATAAGAGGGGGGGCATTTGTTAGCCATATTCCCACTTTTCTTATCAATTGCATTATCTTTATTTTATTCAACTAAATATATTTTTATCTTGAAACTTGTTTAGTTATGACTTACCTTTCATCCTTACAGCTAATTTATTTTTGTCCATTTGTGCAGCTATTTATTTGTTCTAAAGAGAACTTGCATCGTATCATCGGACTTTTACATCGCGATGTTTTTCCAGCCGAGCTCTATCGTATATCGTTTTCGAACTGAGCGGTAACTCCGTTGGCCGGTAGGTGGCGTTGCCTGTCCACGAGTGCTCTTTTTCGCCCTTGGCGCGGCACGTGCCTATGCAAATTACTTTTTCCCACGTACGATGGAAGGAGGGCGTTTCAGATTGCAGCTTCTCTGCGGAGCAGCTCTCGGTACTTGCCGATATAGATAAAAGGAACGGCGTGATAGCTGTTGGAGAACGTTTGTTTTGATACATGCTGGTCGTCTTTCTTTCTGTGTTTTGATGTCTGCCGCTCTGATGTTTATTTAACGGATATGAAGTTTGTTATTGAGTTTTACGTACGATGGAGTTGCTGAGAGAATGTTTTTAATCTTTGGATCTTCGCTAATTCTACGATGTTTTTCTTCAAGTTTAAAGATGAAATAGAGTGATGAATTCTTTTACGACAGGTGACATTTTTCGTTTGCATTTTGATTTAGAGTGAATATATTATGGCATGAGCTCCGGAGGGATTATCTTAAAGTATTGTTTTATTACGTTAATTTTTCTGCACGATATAAAGTTAATCAATATTTGTTTGTTTAATTTCAAACCCTTTATTTTTATACTATCGTATTTTATCATGAAAGAATTTTAATAAAGTTAAGTTTATCTTTTATTTATCTGGTCATCATTTCTTCTTACACTTACTGCATAAAACAACCATATCTCTCTCTCTTCATATTTAGGGTTTTATTTTTCAGCGGATGCTTCTTACTGCGAATTTTTATCTGCTTAGTTTTAGGATGTATTATTGAAGTGCTTTATAAAAGTAATAGATCATTTTTAAGCACTAGTTATATGAGTAGTCTCATATAACACAACAAAGGTATTTGTATTATTGTAATCAGCATATGAATAATTCCCTCTTGAAAGTCCATAATCCATACATCAGAAAATTTGGAAAGAATATTAATACAGGGTATTACTACACTATTAAAACTGGATTCTTATAATTGAGACATATAGTATTTTCCTGTGTATAAAACCCACTTTTTCACCCTTAAAATACACCTTAAAAATGGGGTGTGTATTTTACTATAAAGATACAGATTTCTTTTTTCATACTCCCTTTGCTATTTTCCCCCCAGGGGGATACCTTCTTTAGGTATTCATGGGCTTCGCAACGCCGGGTTCCTGAGCGATCTTTCTCTTTTCTTTTTCCTCTTATTTCTCTTGCCTTTCTTTCCTCTTTGTTTCACTCTCATTGTGGTTTCCTCTTAGGAGGTGAGGGCAATTCTGCATGAGCCGATGTCATCCTGTATATCGACTCATGGAACATTGTAAACCACCCAAGTGTTTGCCGTGTGTGGCGACCCGTGTCCCTGGAAAGGGGGATCCTGGCAGTTGAGGGAAACCAACACACTGCTTTGGCCTCTGCTTCAGGTAGATGGGAGATGCATATTGGTCCCATATGCATCAATCGGCTGGTCAGCTGACTTGTCACTGGCTGGGGATCAAGTGAGCGAGTACTTACTAGCCATCTCGTTAAGGGTGGAGACTGGCATAGGAGTGTCTTGTGACCGTATGGGCCCTGGTTAGCACTGGTGCACGAATGTGTATCCCCTTGTTGGGCTCGGTAGTGGGTGGTGCGAACGGGGTCTGAACTATTTTTTTTTTTCAAATATGGATGGAAATACTAAAGTTCCTTCTACTTCTCTCCCATGTGGAGAGCAACAAGATGTACAGTCTTTATTTTTCTCGTTTTTTTGTTATTAAATGCACTGATAGTCTCTCTGATAGTTCTTTCAAAAAAACTTCACCATTTCTTATAGCAAAAACTTTCCAGTCTGTCTTGGGGGATGGTCATTCTCTAAAAAAATTACAATCTGGTGATTTACTGGTTGAGGTTTCTTCAGCCAGGCAGTCTGAACTTTTGTCAAATCCCAATAATATAAGTACTTTTTCTGTTTCTGTTAAAGCACATCATACTCTGAATACTTGCCGTGGTGTAATATCTGAACCAGATCTTTTATTTTCCACAAAAGAAGAACTTCTATCTAATTTAACGATCAAAATATAATAGATGTTCGTCGTATCACTATCCGTAGAAATGGGCAAATTCTTCCAACAAAACACATTATTCTCACATTCAATAGCCATATTTTACCTACTAGAATTAAAGCCGGTTATCTAAACTGTCCAGTCAGGCCTTATATACCTAATCCTCTCCGCTGTTTCAAATGCCAACGTTATGGCCATACTAATACAACCTGTCGTAGCAATGTTACCTGTGCACGTTGTGCAGAGGTCGGACATGATGGTAAAACTTGCGAAAAACCCGAACGCTGTGCAAACTGTAAGGGTGATCACACATCATATTCTCGCTCTTGTCCTAATTGGATCCGTGAAAAGGAAATTCTTGCTATTAAAATAACCCAAAAAATCTCCTACCATGAAGCTCGTAAACTTGTTGAAATCAGGACCCCATCTGTTGGGGCATCATACTCCAGTATACTCAAACAACAATCAAAATCTGTAAGGCATATAAGTACCCAGACCGACTGCTCTTTGCCACCAAGTAATTCAAGTATTATACAATCAACTAGCACTTCAACTAAAGAAACCCGCGACGTGTCTCTTGGTAGTAAATGCTATGGTACCCCATTATTGGAATGTTGGCTACCATCCTCGGAACCAGTTACAATAGTATATCAACTTACTCAGTCACAGAAATCTCCAGTTGGATCCAAAAAGTCATCTAATCATCAGACTGAAACTAAGGCTGCCTCATCTCCAATACCATTACAGAAACCTAATTCTCTCCGAATATCATCAGTCCAATCAAAAATATCAACCGAACATAAGACTAAACAACCGCCAATTCCAGATAAAAGCAAATTGGTGAAACCAATTCACCCAACTCAGAAAGCAAATGAAAAAACTTGTGTGCAAAAAGAAAGGAAGAAACCTCCAACTCAAATCTCTTCACAGTGGAAAACTGTGAAGAGAAAAGGTAATAAATCATGTCTTAGACCAGCAATAAGTAATATTAAAGATAACAAACAGCTCCTCAACTATGCAGAAGAGGCTATGGACTCTTGTAGTTATGACTCTGATAACGATGATAATAATACAGTTTTTGAAGTTATTCATCCTACGTAGCTTTATCTCGTTTTAAAATTTTGAATTATAACTTTGTTTTTAAAGCAGTACTATATAACATTTTATGCTTTATTTCTTGGACTAATTATAACTTTTCATAACTTTAGAGCTTTTAGAATTTTTTTAATTTAAATATTCTTGTCTTTTAACTATTTTTTGGCTTTTAAAACCTTGTGTATTGTTGCTTTCCTTGTGCATTATTTTAATTACATGTATCATCACATTGCTTTCTTCATTTTACTTTGTTCTTTCACTTTTATATTTCTGACAATATTTTGCTGTAACTTTTAATTTTTAACTATGTTTACTTAACTTTTTCTTGGCGCAGCATGTCCCTACAGGGACTTTGTGCCATAAAACTCCAGCCAACCAACCAACCCTTTGCTATTTCTCATATTTGTAATGATGTATATTATTCTTTTGTTAGTGCTTTATTTAAAAATGAATGAAAAAGGAAAGAATTCTAATTAGTTACATTGTCTAAGATAATTTATATACAAATAAGCATCTAATTTTAGAAAATGAATACTTTCATAGATTAATTCTAATTAGATACTTATGTGCTACTGAAATTGTAACATAAATAATTTTTTAAATGAAAGTTCAGGAGATATTATTATTGCCTTTAAATAAATATTTTATTTATTACACCTATTTAATTATTATATAAGGTTGGTGCACAGTTCAAAACCTATTACAGTGTTTTGCCATAGATATTTTTACTTTTAAATTAAGTATTGTTATTATTTTATTCTCATGAGTTTTTTTTTTTTTTTCAAAAAAATGTATTAAGTTCTGGGGTGTATGCTATGCAACAGATAATATGGTATTTGCTTATTTTTAAACATCATGTAAACATAATACCACCAAAACAAAATTACTTAAATTTGAAAATGCATGTCCTTTTTAAATACACACTCTTCTCCAAAAAGATTCAATATATGCTCTCTCTCTTTTTGCTTCTATTCAAAGTTTGCCAAAAATTCTTCAAAGACCAAAAACTCAATATATCATTCACTCAGTCATCCATATACCCCTTTCTCACAAGCATGGTGTTTTCTGTAACTACATGTGTAATTCAAGCTAGTCAGAAGCTTGAACTGCATTCTGTATTCACACATTGAAATGACTAACCGAATTCTCAGTGATTCAATCCTGTGTGATAAGTAGCTACTTAATTTTGATTAATATATGGTTGTTCTTGTGAAAAATATCACAAAAAACATATATAAGTTATGAACATAGCATTGCTACATAAACCCTTAATTTATTGTGATTAAAGTAAAATAATATTTACCATTTGTCTGTATGTCCTGTTCAAGTCTCCATTTCATTGTTTTTAAAAAGTTTCATGGTTGGGTAAATTTAACTAATGTATTTCAAAATAAGTTTAAGCTTAAAAAAATTTCTCAATAACTTACATTTTGTTCTAACCTATATAACAAAGTTGTTAAATTCAACAAATCAAAAATATTTATACATATATAACAAAACTGAAGTTACAGAAAATGAACTTATATTATTTAAACTGGTTCAGTTTGAAGGATAAAAAAGTTTTAAAGTGTATATTACCTGTAGAAAGAAAGCTTAGCATTCACAAAAACAGCATTTTTCTATATTGAAGTTTGTTTCCATAAAACAAAATCATTTTTAAGTTGTTTTTCTTAATTTAAGGACGCATGACACTCACCTTTCTCTTGTTCAAAATTACTTTCATTTTAGGTTTGATATTTTCAATTCTCTATACTTTTAAAATATTTTAAATAAAGTTAAATAAATAAATTATTTTCACAAAGTTTATTTTCTTTCTGATTTCACTCATATTATCCTTGTTTAATCTATTGTACCATGACTTTTTGAAAGTTTGACGTTTCCATGGTTATGTAAATTTTACATATCTTTTAAAAGTAATTTTCAGTCCTACAAATTTTTAAACAGCTTAAATTTAGTTTTAAATTGTATAATAAGGCAGTTAAACTTTAATAAAACAAAAAAGTTAAATATTTGTCAAAATAAGTTTTTAAAATGTATTTATTTCAATTGAGCTTATTTTAAATCGTTCAGCGTGCAAAGTAGAAGTATTTCTAGAGAACATTTTATTCAACCTAAGGAAAGGAAGGTCAACAATAATAAAATTATATATTTTTATATTTCATTGTGTTGCCAATCAGTGATAAATTGTTGAATAATGAAATTTTCATCATTTTTTACAAGCATGTAATTGAGATTCTGTAAAATATATATAACAGGCATCCCACATGAGAAAAATGCTACTATTTTTTATCCCATTTTTTGAGTATGAGATCTTCCTTGTGGGAAGGGGAGAGGGTAAAACCATATCTCAGACTCTATTGGGACCTCAGAACCATACAGATGAAATTTTGCACAATAATGAATCTCTGGATATAGGCAAGGAGTAATATATTTTTTAAATGATCTTCCCACACTCTTTAGGAAGAGGGGTGCAAAACAATACCTAATTATCAAGAACATACAGATAAAATTTTCTAAATCTTCAAGCTTGTCCTAAGCAACACTGGTTGTTTCTACGTGTATTAATATAAAACAAATAAAATCAGGTGTAGTTTTCAAAAAAAACTTTCTGCCTTAGTTAAGATAAAGCAATATACTCAAGCATAAAACAGTGACAATAACAAAGAATATACACTGCTCAAAACAATTAAAGGATATTGCAGTTTTAGGTGGATTTTGTATCTGGTAAACTGTTTAGCTGATTGATACATGGTCGACAGACATAGTAGGTTATATGAGAATAAATTACACATGTTTGGCAGAAAAAAATGCATTTTATTGCACATTTGTGTACTAAAGGAAAAAAATCACAATTTGTGCATATGAGAAAAAAAGAATAAGAAAAAGTGTTTTCTTCAAAGAAAATCATTTTCAGTAGGGGGTATGGTTTCCACGGGCGGCCAGCAATGTTGAACACCTTTGAGGCATGGACTCAATGAGGCTATTAATGACGAGTTGGGGTATTCTGCCCCACTCTTCCAGAAGAGCTCTTTCCAGTTCTTGGAGAGTTTGTGGGGGTTGTTGGCGACCGGAAACTCGTCTTCCTAGAGCGTCCCAAACGTGCTCGATTGGATTCATATCTGGAGAACACGCTGGCCATTCCATTCGAACGATTCCTTCCTCAAAAAAGAAATCCTCCACCAGGTTTGCACGATGTGGCCTGCAGTTATCGTCCACTAAAATGAAGTTATCTCCGATTGCTGCAGCGTAAGGGACTACAATAGGTCTGAGGATCTCATCCCTATATCGGCGACCAGTCAGAGCTCCATCTCGAATGATGTAGAGGTCAGTGAGCCTGTCAATGGAGATGCCACCATACACCAACACTCCTCCACCGCCAAATCTGACACTTTCGTGCACGAACGCAGGATTATTCCTACTGCCACGGTCCCTCCAGATGAAAATACGCCTATTATCCGGATGCACAGAAAAACGGAACTCGTCAGAAAACAGAATATTGCTCCATTCATTTCTCCTCCTGCAAACTGCAAGGGTGATCACACATCATATTCTCGCTCTTGTCCTAATTGGATCCGTGAAAAGGAAATTCTTGCTGTTAAAATAACCCAAAAAATCTCCTACCCTGAAGCTCGTAAACTTGTTGAAATCAGGACCCCATCTGTTGGGGCATCATACTCCAGTATACTCAAACAACAATCAAAATCCGTAAGGCACATAAGTACCCAGACCGACTGCTCTTTTCCACCAAATAATTCAAGTATTATACAATCAACTAAAGAAACCCGTGACGTGTCTCTTGGTAGTAAATGCTATGGTACCCCATTATTGGAACGTTGGCTACCATCCTCAGAACCAGTTACAATAGAATATCAACTTACTCCGTCACAGAAATCTCCAGTTGGATCCAAAAGTCATCTAATCATCAGACTGAAACTAAGGCTGCCTCATCTCCAATACCATTACAGAAACCTAATTCCCTCCGAACATCATCAGTTCAATCAAAAATATCAACCGAACATAAGACTAAACAAACGCCAGCTCCAGATAAAAGCAAATTGGTGAAACCAATTCGCCCAACTCAGAAAGCTAATGAAAAAACTTGTGCGCAAAAAGAAAGGAAGAAACCTCCAACGCAAGTCTCTTCACAGTGGAAAACTGTGAAGAGAAAAGACAAGAAATCATGCCTGAGCCCAGCAATCACAAATGTAAAGGATACCAAACAGTTACTGAACTATGCAGAAGAGGCTATGGAATCTTACAGTTATGACTCTGATGACGATGAAAATGTTCTTTTCGAAAAATTTAATCCTACATGATTTTTTATTGAGTTTTTAAATTTTGAATTATAACTTTGTTTTTAGGCAGTATTACTATACTGTGTTATGCTTTGTTTTTTGGATTAATTTTAACTTTTCATAACCTTAGAGCTTTTAGAGATTTTTAATTTAAATATATGCTTTGTCTTTTAATTACATTTTGGATTTTTAAACCTTGTGTATTATGACTTTCATTGTACATTATTTTTATTACATGTATCATCACATTTCTTTCTTCAGTTTACTTTGTTTATAACTTATATATCTCATACAGTCTTTTAATGTAACTTTTAAATTTTAACCATGTTTTACACCTTACTTTTTTCTTGGCGCAGCATGTCCCTGAAGGGACCTTGTGCCATAAAACTCCAAACAACCAACCAACCAACCTGACAATCTTTTAATGTAACTTTTAATTTTTAACTATGTTTTACTCCTTAACTTTTTCTTGGCGCAGCATGTCCCTATGAGGACTTTGTGCCATAAAACTCTAATCAACCAATCTAATCAACCAATCATTTCTCCTCCAGTTGACATGCTCGGTTGCCCGCTCCCTGCGGTCGCGACGATGCCTTGATGTTAATCTAACACATACCATCGGCCGGCGAGCATACAGACCTACAGCATGGAGCCGGTTTCAGACAGTCTGAATTGAAATCGTGGTGCCTGTAGCCGAGCGAAGGTTTTGTTGGAGAAGAGTAGCGTTCATGGTTCGGTGTCTCCGAGCTGTTAACGCTAAATACCGATCTTCATTGGGTGTTGTTGCCCGTCTACGACCTTGCCCTGGTCTTCGGCCTGCACATCCACTCTCCAAAAAACAGTTCCAGATCCTGGAAATGACACTTTGTGACACTCCAATGGCTTGCGCTACTTCGGCTTGAGTTTGGCCCCCTTCTAACCTACCAACAATTCTCAAAGCTTCTGAATCTGTCAAATGACTTCGCTGAGACATCATACTCATCGAAACAAAGCAATCACTGAATGCCGATCATCCTTGTCTTCATTCTCTTTTATCCAGTTGAAAGTCAAATTTCATTCGCTGCCGCTGAAGCGACGTTTTTGACGTCAAACTCAAAATTTGCATACTCCACAGTTTGAAAACCAGAAAAATTTGCATTTGTGATTCTCTTCTTCTATTTTCGGCAAAAAAAATTTCGTTTATATCTTTATTTTATATAAAACTTCAAATATCCTTTAATTGTTTTGAGCAGTGTACTTTCTTAGATATAGCAACATTTTAGATGGATTTATTACAGTATTAATACCAGGAAATTGAAAAATTGTACAGAAAAGCTTATCTTTAAATAAAAGAGAAACAAATTTATTGAAACAATATTATTTTATGGTTCTTAAACTATTACAATTGTAAATACTTGAAATATAATAACAAATATAAACATGTTTTTAATTTTTAAAAAGTTAAGATAATATTGCAAATTAACAGTAACAGAATGTTTAGCAAGATATCTACAAGAAAAAATTGTCAAATAGCCTAAGCAGCAATAAACAGTCTTGTAGAGGGAAAAACTTTCTGAAATTGAACAATATTAATTCACATGTGAACACTTTAAAACAACAGTTCCCAAACTTCATCATTATGTGACCTACCTTAAAGTTTTAAATTTTTTTTTTATTCACCTAATATGCAAGTATATAGAACCCTTCACATAATTTATCTTAGGGAAAAGATTAACTTTGACGCAAAGCACATACATGAGAAAAGTAATGGGTAACATACAAATGTGCAAGTAGAGTTACTAAAACCTTTTACCACACAAAAAAAGTTTAATAATGAATATATTAGAAAAAGTACAGTTTAAAAGTCAAAGCAATTTATGACATTGCTTGGTGTCAATGATAAAGTCTTTGTCAGAATTGAAACTTTTTTTTAATTTTAGCCTCTGAGTGATCGCTACACAAAGTTTAATAAAACACTGTCACAAATTTATTTACCTATATTTTTTCACAATATTTTACTTTAAAGTTATAAAATATTATTTTTATTATATTATTGTAGCATACAAAATAAATCATACATTTTTAAATATAACCAATAGTTCTGCAACCCACCAAAACATTGCATGTGACCCATAGTTTGGGAACCACTCCTTTAAAAAATGCAGCCATAAAAAAAAGGGCTAAATGTAATTATTTAACTTTAGGCTCTAAACTTTTCAGACCAAAATCCCCAGTTAAAAACAAATATGCATAATTACTGATGTGGCAATGAAAGTAACTAGTTTCAATAACAAGAAAAGAATCTGGTAATATATGAGGTGCAAAAATCCAAAACTGAATAAAATGATACTTTTTGTGAAAGTGAGATATTGTCACTATGTTCTTGCTCACAGGGAAACCTGTTAGCAGTAAACTAACAGGTGTTTTTGTATTTTTTCATTTTCTCTGATATATAGAGTGATAATAAGTTTAATCCAAACTTTGTGTTCTTAAAATTTTTCCATGCAGTTTTTTATTCATGATATGGTCCATTTTGCCTCTAAGAACTTCAAGATGAAAAAAAAAAAAAAAAAAAAAAAAAAATCCCTTGACACTCATTCAACTAATGACAGATATATACAACACTGAAGACTATATTCTAAATCTGTGAAAATGGATTATGTTCTATAATCTATAATATAGGAAAGTATATCAGCCTATGTATCATATGAGAAAATATTATATGCTGAAATTATACTAAATTTGTGTTAATGTAAAAAAGAATGAAACATTATATTTCAGGTTTGCGATGAATATATAAAATATGTGCAGTAACATATGGTTGTTTAAAAAAATACTAAATAGATTTGTTGAATAACATAAAAGCTCAACATTTGCTACATTCACAATTACTGCTATTAGGGTGTCAGGGTAAATACAAACTATAAAATACTTTAGTTTGAAAATACACTACAGCTCCATTACATATAATTCAAAATTATATAGTATATGATACAGAAATAAAGAGTTTATCTCAAAAATAAAATAATCTGAGCACCGATGAGACAGTATATAACAATATCAGTCAGGATTTTAACAAAATATATATATTGTAAATGTTATAATTTTTTTTAAATTGTAAAATACAAACATACATTTAAATACTTAACATGTAAATTTTACAGACAGAATTTTTTTTGTTATTCATTATTTTCAACTGTAAAAAATTCTTTCAATCAGCAGCAAGAAATTTTTAAATGCTTAAGTGCATGTAATTCCAGAAATTAAAAGGACAGATTTCTGAAGGAGGTAACATCATGCTTTAAGTTTGAAATTACAAAACGCTACATAACTAACTAAGGCTGTTATCTTTCGGAAAGGGTAACACAATCAAAGGATTCAGGGGTGATTCTGGGTCAAAAAACATTTTCTGAATGTTACAATGTTTTTGTTGCAGGTTGGGATTAGCTCTAATTGTTTTCAGTTTGGATCTGTTCAAGGCTGAGTGTTCCATTCCTACAGGTTGGATTTGGGTTAACCTGATTTTCCAAAAGTTAGTTCTGCATATTGTTTCAGATTAAAAACAATATCTATAATAAACATTGGTTTGTCTGTGTGTGTTGTTTTCTAGAACGACTATACTGCGGACAGTGTTGGCTGGAAGGCACCTGTATGTCTGAAGTTACATTCTTTGAATCCAGTTTTTGGATTTTATGGTTAGATTTTCTTAATTTAATTTTTTATGTGTTTGTTCATGCTTCACAATGAATTTTCCACATTAGTAAAAGGAATCCAGTTTCAATATTTCATCCCAAAATAATAAATTTAGTCCTCTTTTAAATAAAGTTTATTCGAATTCCTACAGCTATTTATGAACTTTTTTAACATTTTTTAATGTTTTGCGTTGATTTTTACTTACTTCCTTCTAAAGAAGAAAGTACTGTAATCAAGATGTTTTTCAACCTCCAGTTTTCGACAGATTTACACGTTTTACGAGTCAGAGATCCCAAAGAACATGTTTATACAAAATGTCTGTCTGTCTATGTCCACTTTGTACCATCAAAAAGTATATGAAGTTATGCGTAGATTTGAACCAAACTTTTTGTGTATGTATGGCTATGGCCAGTAGGTCTTCCATGAATTTGGAAATATTCTGCCAGAAGTGGGTGCTGTAATAGTGACTTTTGTGTCATTTTCATTACTGTACCATCGAAAACTGTATAAAATTATGCATAGTACTGAATTTAATTTTTTGTGTGTTTTTTTGGCTATGGCCAGCAGGTTGCCCTTGAATTTGGAAATATTCCACTGAAACAGGGTGCTGTAAAGTGATTTCTGTGCCATTTTCAATGTTGTATAATTGAAAAGTGTATGAAGTTATGCATAGAACTGAATCAAATTTCATGTACATGCTTTTGCCTATGGCCAGGAGGCCCCACATGAATTTGTGAACAATCTGTTAGTAGGGGGGGGGGGCTGTAATAGCATGTTTTCTCAATTTTTCATAGCTTTGTTGTAAATCGGCTGTTCATGTAATGATGGATAATTCACATCCAGCTCACCTGGTGATTCCCATGCAGCTTATGTACAACAAAATAACGAAAAATACTGATTTTATTAAATATTATGATTCAGATTAACTCGTTTATACTCTGATTCGTAAAATGAAGCAGAAACTTAAAATGAAAATCAAAGTTGGTGTAGTATTGAAATAATAACACTGAAGGTAATGTGTAACAACTTTTTGAAATATTAACATGTATGAGAAAGAAAAAAGTTTTCGGATTGGCACATTCGACTAATTTGACATTTAAAAAAGAATCTGGTTTCAAATTTTCAGTTCAATATAATAAATTTTTTCCTCTACAAATGTTATACAATATTTAACATTTCTTCTCATTTCACAGTGAGCTTTTGACATTTGTAAAAAGAACCCAGTTTCAATCCTTTAGCCCAATGCAGTAAATTTTGTTTGCTATTTTTGAATTTTTTGCATTTTCAGACGATTTTGACAAATTTTCTGAAAGGGAAAGAATTCTCAATGTAATTTTTTCACATGAAAAATATTCAGGATTTCTTTGAAAAATTGGGTCAACACCAACCCACTCACAATAGTGAAAACCCAACTCAAACTTGAAAAAATTAAGTGATGTTCGTGTGCTGATTACATAGTGATAGATTGAATTTCATAAATTCTTTTTGCATCCATTTGACGAAATTCACAATTTCTCCTGCAATCGTTTCACAAAATTCACAATATTTTTCAACGATCGTTTTGAGAAACTAACAAATTTTCCCATGATTGTTTTGCAAATGATTTCTTTTCATTATCACTGGACAAAATTTGTGTTTCTTTTCAGCAATCCTTTGATGAAATTAATGTTTTTTTCCTGTAATCCTTTGGCAAAATTTGCGTTTTTTTTTTCTGTGACCAATTGACAGCTTTTTTTTTTTTTTTTTTTTTTGCAATTGATTGATTGATAAAATTGATTTTTTTTTTCATGACCATTTATCGAAATTCTCGATATTCTTACCTGATTGATTCAGAAAATTAGTGGTATTTTTCCATTGCCGATTAAAAAAAATTGCCTTTCATTTCCACGATCTTTTTAACAAAATTCAAGATCAATTACAGAAATGTGAGTTTTTTTTTTTTTTTTTGAGAAATCTTTTGATGAAATTTGCATTTTTTCTATGTGACAAATTTTATTTTTTCCTGTGACCGATTGAAAAAAATCGCTATTTGTTTCCGAGATCTGTGACAAAATTCACTATATTTTTTTTCCCAAGATCATTTGAAGAAATTTGCAATTTTTTCAGAGATCGATTCACAAATTAATTTTGCAAAATTTCTCAACAGAAAAAAAAAATTGCTGATGTCCATGAACATTAAAAATTATTTGCCAAAGAACCACATGCCTGTGAAAGAAGTTAAGGGAGGTTAAATAATATCCAGCACTTTTCATTATGTAGGATTTTTGTATTTGGTGTGTAATTAGCACAATCCCACTCGCAATTGCAAACTTTGTCCCTCAAAGAAAACCTTGCCTTTCCCCAGAAACTCTTGAAATAGCACCCCTGCTTCTAAAGAAGGGAATTCGTGATGTAAATATTCACAGAAACTCGATTCACTCTTGATTAATATCTATTAAGGAGCTTTTATGTTTTTAACTTCAGATTTTATTTCCTTTGCTCTTATATTATTTGTAATGTCTGAAATTTCAGACTGATGAATGATTTTTTTTTTAATTTTCAGAAATTAATGCTTTAAGTTTTCAGAAAATTCGGAACAGAATCATCCCTGAAGAGATCATTCTGTGGGACAGTATATAATTGACCTAGCTAAAAAATTTTAGGAACAACTTCAGTTTCTTTGAAAAATAAAATCACCATAAATGCAATAACTTATTCTGAATAATATTTTTATTTTTACATAATTTAGAAAAGGAACCCATGTCTTTACATAATATTGAAGAAAATGGCCCTTTTCCTGTTTTTCTTGTTAAATAAAGCAGATAAGTTAAATTCAATAAACAAATATAAATAAAAAAGTAATTATTTATCATTTCTCTGGTTTATCCTAAACAAATGCAAAATTGAAAGATGGAGATCTGATTCTTATGTATTTCTAAGAAATCAGAGAAATATTAAAATGCTTAACATAAATTATCTGAAGCAATTTAAAAACAGCATTAAATTAACAGTTTCTTTTCAAATTGAGAGCATCATCTGAATAGTTTCTATTATTTATATACAGGAAAACATTTTATATAATTTTAGAAATTATGTTTAAAAATAACTTAAAATTTATATGAGTATTTTCATGCAAAAGAAGCACTAAAATCTAGCATTATGATATTACTATAGAATGTCATTGCGTTAAAAAAAACATAGGTAACAAAATATTTTTTTTAACTCATTCACAAAAACTTATCATAAAAAACAGTACACTGTGGGTCAATATAATGTATATAAGTGCATGTTAATGGGTCTGCTGAATGATTTAGCTAACTGGATAGACTATATGTAGTAATCAATTTGTGCAGTAACAAAAATAAGACATAACATGGTACAGTAGAGTCTCAAAAAATCCCTGTCGGCCTGGCCTACAGGCAGAGGTAGATTTCGAAGTTAAGTATACTAATTTCACAAACAAAAACCAAATCATGATTAGAGATAAACCCACTTTAACAATTTTATCTGGCCGCTTTTGACGAGTTTTTATTTCATTTTTACATAATAACTGGTTTTATCAGAATCATGTTAGGGTGGTATTAAAAAAAAATACTTTTCCATGCTCAACAACTCAAAATTTTCTGGCATAACTGCAGATTCATTTTTAATAGGAAAAACATGAAACTTGTTGACGTGATTTTTGAAGAAATTTATAAGCGACCTGTGTTTTTAATTTTCGTTCAATTAATTAAAACTTGATATATAAACAATTATTTTCTCAGTAAGACAATATTTTTCGTTTCTAACACAATCGCTTCGGGACATTCCATTCAAAATGCCCACTTTGACATCATTTTTTGAAATATATTCTGCCTCTATCAAAAAATCGATCATTACAGTACATTATATAGTTTCTGAATAAACGAATCTACCAATTGGATGCGTTTGAGAGCAAAAATGAATTAAAAAATGAGTCAGAAAATAAGCAGTTTGGATTTGAATACTCCCTTAATACGATGATTTTTCCAACACAATCCCGCTTCGGGAAATTTGGTTCAAAAGGTCCACTTTGACAGCATGTTTTTAAATATATTCTGCCTCTATCAAAAAATTGACCATTACGCTACATTATATAGTTTCTGAGTAAGAAAAGGTACCAATTGGAAGCCTTTGAGAGTAAAAATGAATTGTAAAATGAGTCAGAAAATAAGCAGTTTGGATTTGAATACACCCTTACTAAGATGATTTTTTTTCTTCAACCCCTATGTATTTTTAATTTGTTTTTGGTGTAAGAATTGGTCCTATCCAAAACTTGTCTATATAGATGTTGTAGACAATATTAAGAAGATATATGATAAATTCATGGGGATTTTATATCTTTTGAATTGACGGAGTTATGGAAATTCTTCCTCTTCACCCCCCTTTTTTTGTTTTTGTTTTTAATTTTTTCGCGGTACAAATGGGTCCTATCAAAAACTTGTGAATATAAAAGTTGTAGATAATGTTAAGGAGATTCATGATAAAATTAATTGGATTTGATATCTTGAGAATTGACGAAGTTATGAATTTTTTCTACCAAAAACCCTGTTTTTTGTGCCTCTTGAGCCCATTTTTAACTTTATCAAAAATCTGTGATACATAAATTTTTGGCCCTATTTTTAGAAGTAATAAAAACTTTAAGCTGATTCGATATGTACAAAATTTAAGAAGTTATGGTTTTTTTTCAGTTTTCACAAAACCCCTCCCTATTTCCATCCCCTTGGTCCGATTTTGCCCATTAACTAACTTGACCGAGATTTTATGCCCCTTGATTTTATGTATCAGTTTGGAAGAGATTGGTGCAGAATTGTGGAAGTTATCGTGTCCAGAAGAAAGTGATATATATAGATACATACATATATATATATATATATATAAAGTTTTTTACTGAGGGTGGTTTTGGGCTCTAGGGGTCATGATCAGTGTAGATCTGCAAAAATTTTTCAGAAATTCCAACATAGGAATGACACCAATAGGTAGTATTTCATACGAAATCTACCTAAACTCTGCACAGCTTGGCACCAGAGCCTATGCGGATTTTAGAATTTTGCAGACTCTGGTTTAAAGGATTTATTTTTTCAACTTACAGGTATCCATTTACAAGAAGAGCATGTAATAATTCAATTTAAGCAAATTAAACTTGAATCTCTTTTATTTACCTATACATTATCATTTTAATACCCCAAATTACTTTTATTACTTTTAAACATTTCTTATACCATACTTTCTTGGAGAACTTTTATTTTATCTTGACTTCATTTATCACTTTATCATAGAACTTTATCTTGATGAAGTTTCTTTTGAATTTTGTAAACAGTCATTATTTTCTATTGATTTATACAATTCTGCTGCTCCAAGAACTTAAAAGAAATTTCGCCAAAAACCAAATTTTCTTCAAACTTTTATTTTTTTTGCTCACAGTCACTGTCAGACTCAGTTTCACTGTCTTCGGCTAGGTTCATTATTGAAGAAATAATTTCTTCACCTGCAACATGATTTACCAAAATTTCATCTGTGTATTTCACCCATTCAACAATTTCTTCCTTTAAAAGCTCTTGTGAATCTGTTTTGAATTTTTTTTGCATAATTCAACAGTTCAGAAGCTTTAGCTTGAGGTAAGGAAAACTGAAAACCTGAAAAATCTGTATCTTCATCTTGATTTTCGATAAATAAAGATCCAGACTATATTTTATGCCATGCATCAATTAAAGGATCTTTTGTAGTAGAAGTTCATACTTCATCAGTTAAATAAATACAGTCTTTTTTTGCTAAATATTTTTTTTAACTTTTCTGCTGTTTCAAATGACAAATCAGCATAAATATGCTGCTGTAAAAAAAAATTGATTTATACTGACATTTTACACAATGATCCATATCCTGATCCATAAAAGCTTTTAATTTTTTAAATATCCTGTGTCATTACTATTTTCTCACAAATTTATGTTAAAAATAACTTTATTTTCGTCCACTTATATTTAGAATAAAGATTATTAAGAATACTTCTTAACTACTATTTTCACTGTTTACATTTTGAAATGCATGTGGATTTCAGAAGATTGCAAATTTTAGAAGTGCGGATTTTAGAGACTCTACTGTATTTGAGCATGTGTATAAGAATTGCTTAAGCCACTACAGCAGATCAAAATATACATAAAATATTTACTGTGGATGTAACAAATACACCATTTTCGTTGTGGCTCAGTAAATTTTTGTTGGGTAGAAATGTTTGGAAAATGAAACTCAGACAGGTACTATGTTCAAAACATTACTACTTACAAACAAAACATAATTACGGCATGATATCTATATATATATATATATATTTGAAGGCTCATTATAAGAAATTAATAATAAAGATTTCACCAGAATTCAATCCAAAAAAGCTTTTAAGCCAGAAATCCAGGCTAGGATATTTATACATGGCACACATAAATTGAAATACAATATAAAAGTTTGAGGAAAAGACCTAAAGAGCATTGAGCTGACTGAGCAAAAGGAGAGAAGCATTGCAGATAAAGGGATTGTTAGGGATCTCAGTTTAAAGAAATTTTAAACAATATTAGAATAAAAATATATCAATCTAAAATTCTTAGACTGAGCAATGAATTCATCTTCCACTATGTTAATACAGATCACTCCATTGGGGTCATAATGAGTCATTGAGTGATCATATATGCTGATAAGTAAAGACATGTTTACATTGGGCAGACAAACAGTCTTAACCTGTTAAACTGAATACAAGTAATAAAGATCATCTAGTGATAGTGTATCATATGATCTCATATAATTAATACTGAAAATTTTTAAGCAATTTTTTCAATTTTGTTTACATTTATTACTTTTGTAACATAGCAAAAAGCTTAATAATTGGAGTTCTGCCTTACTTTACCTAACTTAAATGACACTGCCTTATAATTATCAAAATATTCAAAATGCATACACAGTAACAATTCAATCATCATTTCAATTACCAACCAACATTTTACTACCCATATTTTCTGGTACATAAGTCGACTTTTTAACCTATCAAAGTGAAAAAAAAAGAAAAATCAGACATCAACTTATACACACTTAACAAAATATCAGACATTTGATAATCATGGTTTATAATTATAGTCATAGTTATGAGATAAATGCTGATATTTTCTTTATTATTATGACCAACAAATATTATCATTTCTGACATACTTTTCACTATAATTAAAAATCATTATTGCTATTTTTTAAAAACATTAATTTATTTTTAGAACAAAATTGATATTTGATTTAGATGAAAATTTATAATTTACTAACAAAATTAATAATTTATTAATAACTATAAAATAGCCTAGTCAAAGGAAAGTATAAATTACCGTAATTTCAAATACTTAAGCAAACAATATCATGATAAAGAGGGATATAGATTTAACATATCATTGATCTTACAAATTATTCATTTGAAAAATCTAAATGCTCTTCATTACTGTTAGATTTACAAAGTTCTGGAAAATCTTCTAAATCTACAGAAATGCCATATGTATCCCACTCGTTAACACAATCAATCTCCTCTTCACCTGAATACCGCAAAAAAGAACTTTAATCACTATTCAAGGAGTTAGAGATACAACATCTTTCAAAAGCTTTAATTCCCACTTAAGGTTTTACATTCTGCCAGGCATCAATAATCAGGTGACATGATTATTAAAACATTATTCAAATAACATTTGCTTTCAGGTATTCTGATGTGATGGAATTATCATTATTAGTCTTCCGTGAAGTAAATCAAGGATAACAGTGATCGAGAGAATTAAGGAGTCGACTTATACACAAAATACACCATTTCAGAGTTTAAAAAATAGAGTCAACTTATAGACTGGAAAATATGGTACACATTTTTTTAGGGTGAAATCTATTAAAAAATATATAATTTTTTCTTTTCATTATATTTATTTAATTCAAATACTTAATTTTTACAAAATATATACACACAAAAATGAGCAATTTAATGTAAGCTCAGAATTCAAATACACATAAAATTTATAACTTATGCATGAAGTGTATCAAGTAGAAATCTTTTAAGAACAACACAAAACAATAAATTGAGAAAAAATTGTTATTACTGCTGAAATATATAATGTATATATTATATATATAATTTAAGTAACATTTTAAAAATGCAGAGATTTAAACAATGAGAATGTTCCGTGTCGTTGAATGTTTTTTTTTCATTTGTTCAACTGTGTACACACTATGATGAGACTTCTCTTTTAGTACTGGAATTCTTATTTAAAGAATATCTAACTAAAAATTTAAGTGCATTTCTTTATTCAAGTATTCAAAATAACTGAAAAGTTATTACATATCCAAATTTTTCCCATTTTACAACAAACTTAAATCATTCTCAAATAAAGAGAAACAAAATAAAATTTTTTACACTATATATTACTTTATATTTTTTCATTTAATATCTGCACTTACCAATTTTAAATAAACAGTAAGATCTCATTACAACAAATCTCTGGACAGCATTGATTAAATTTGCTATGCTGAAAAATTCAGTAAAGTGAATTTTTTATAATCAAATAGGGTAATATGTTTTTTTAACAATCCAAATTATATTTGTTAAATTTAAACAGTTGTAAAACTAACATTCATTCTAACGAGATTCTACTGTAAAGATTTTTAGGTGCTTGTGCACTTTCTAGTTGACTACTTTTGGTAAACAAAAACTGCGGCCAAACAGTGTTCTGTAACTTCTGTAATGATGGATGCTTAAAGGAAAAAATTCCTCTTTATTTAGTCAGTAAATAAATAAATAGGGTCATATAATATACAGTAGGCACCTTCAAACCTGCAACACTAAAATCTGCACACTATCACATGCGTAAACAATGAAACTTTCAGTTCAGATGTAGGGGCAAAATTACATAATATTTTAGTTTGATTCTATGTGTGTTTTAATGTGTAATTCTTAATAATATGACTGAACTTGTGGTTTTTCATGAAGGAAGTATAAATTTATTTGTGAAAAAAACCAAGATATTGCTGATATCACTGGTAATTGCAATCTTTTTACCAAATATATTTATGTATTAATCAAGTTTTTTTGGTTATTAAAACTGACTAAAACTAAAATAAAACTTTTTTACTTTATGATTTTGATGTGAATTAATAGGTTACTTTTATGAGGAAAGTTTTCTTAAATAATTCAAGGAAAATGTATCTTATCTTTAGTATGCATATTTAATTATACATTATTGATCATTTACTTGATCTTTACTTTTAATGATTTTCAAAATTATCTTCTTTTAATCATTGTAGTTTATTACTTTACTTAATTATTTTAATGTTTTACTATATTGCAAGCATTCATTATAATTTTGATTGCATTATTATATTCAAATTACTGTTTAAAAAATATAAACAAAGCAATGACCAGAAATCTGCAAAATTCTAAAATCTGCATAACCTCTGGTCCCAAGCTGTGCAGATTTCAGGGAGTCTACTGTACTACAAATGATAAGTAAAAGATTAAAAAAATACATAAATGTTAGATAAAACCTTGAAATTTTCAGCCAAGCAAAAGCATAAAAATTTGCACAAATAATTGCAGTGGCAAAAAACACTAATATAATTCAAAATAGAAATAAAAGTGTCATCTTTATGAAGTGTCACATAAACTTTCTTAAATATAAATCTAAATCAGTTTTGTAACAGATTTGGTTTACCGAAAATGGTCAAAGGGAAAATACACAAACACCCAACTGTTTTTATATTAGAAGTAAATATTTTTATGCTCTGATTTTATACACAAATTTGTAAAAGTAAAGTGAGATTTTAACAATTTCTAATTTAAAAATGTCATATTTTTAAAATCCTTTTTGGATTATCTATAACAATCCACAATAGTCATGGCACTTATGAAAATTGATAAAGAACAGATGATTTTACTAATATCTGCATAATCATGCAATATATTTCTCAAATCTGGCATAAAAATCAATACTTGCACATAATTATGTATCTTATAATTTACAGTCATTCAAATCTCTCAAATTTCAGCTTTATTAATAGCACCTTTTGTATTACATTTAAAATGTTCAATCAAGTCTACTAGGGTTAAATGAAAGTCAGAAACATACCAAACAATACTGCATGATATTTTTCATTTATTAGCACCTTTTTTAGGGTTCCAAAATAAATTACCTTCATGAGAATTAAGTCCACGATTATTTGAATAATTTATATTGACATAATTTTCCAAAACATCTCTTAGATCAGAAATAGCTTTTTTTCTCCCATTTGGCTTGGTTTCTTGAACACATTCCCTCAAAAGATCTTCAATAAAATCCTTTGTTTTGGGAGGAATAGAATGAAGAAGACCTAAAAAATTGTTAATTAATTGGTTTTTCATAAATTTTCTTACATACAGCATTTATGTAATGAAAATTACATACAATTATTTTAAATTAATATTAGCTTACTATATTTTCTAAATTGAACTTCCTTATTTATTACGAACAATAGAAAGATAAAAGTAATAATTTTGAGGACAGTTTAACAAATTTTGGAAATCAGAGAAAAAATAATACATGAAGCAACAAAATTTGTTTCATCATAAACTTGAACTACTTAATCTAAGAATATTTTCTCTCGAAATAGTAAATAATCATTTTTAAATAATGTGGTGATTTTATTTATTTTTTCTTATTTTTGTACTTGAAAATTAATGAGTGGAATGCCAGTTTTATTTTCAGACTTATTTTAAGCAAATTATACAAATAGTTTAATAACACACTTTTACATACAACAATTTAATAAAAGAAGAGCCTAATGTTAAATGTATCAGATAGATTCCTTCCAGAATGGTGATCAAAGAATTTTTACAAAAAGGATGAAATTCACCCATTCTGTTATACTCTGTCGTTCAGGAGATGGCGTCTGTCAATCATTCATGACGTAGTAGCGGACGAGTCCATTAGCTCTGAAACGGTCAAGCGGACATCGCGGGAGAGTATAGTTTGCCATATTTAAAGCTCTTTTGCTTTTTTGGCTCATTTTTTTCTTTGGTAGCACAGCTTTTTTTCTAATTATCATGTGGTAACTCTTTATCATTACTTTGCTTTAAAGCCCAGAGGTAACTGTATTAAAAATATTTTTTTTCTTTTTAATTCTTTTAGTTTGTTTGTAAGTTTTGTTGTGAGAACATTTCTTTATAAATTATTTTCATAAAAAAAAAAAAAAAATCAAAAGTTTTAAAATTGAGAAAAATGCATGTTCTTTGCCTAACATTTATTTTTGTGACCAGTTCGGCTTATATTAATAAAACTATGAAAAATGCTAGTTTTATAGATAAATGCTCGATAAAAATGCTGAAACAGACAGTTTTTAAGTCAGGTTATTATTTAAAGCATTGTTTAACGTTGAATTCTGTTAAAATAGTTCCGTTAAAAAAGTTTTTTAGAATAAAAAACTATGCATAGCAATTTAATAGTCTTTAGCAGGCATATATTTGATGAGCTGGTGGTATGCAGTGTGCAATTATTTTTAAATGCGACTCATTTTTTAAGTTTTTCAGAATTTGTCTGTCTTACAGGAAGGAAAATTGCAAATTTTGTTAATCGGTCGTTAAAAAAAATTGCGATAGTCTTCAACCAATTTCTAAAAAAATCGGCAATGTGGTCAATCATTCGCTGAAATTCGCCAATTTCAGTAAACGATCAAGGGGAAAAAACACGAATTTCGGCAAATGATCGTGGTAAAAAAAATCGCAAATTTTGGCAAACATTCAAAAAAAAAAAAAAAATCTAATTTCGGCAAACAATCACGGGGGGGGGGGGGGGGGGGGGGGGGTGAGACTCTAGTTTTGGCAAATGATTGCAAAAAAAAAATCTTGAGCTTTGGCTAGTGATGGTAGAAAAAATTCTCGAACTTCGAGAAACGGTCATGGAAAAAAGTAGTATGCTGGGTAAATGTGTCCTGAAATTGTCCTGAAATTGTCCTGAAATATTGGAAAAAGTATGTCCTGAAATATTCACGAGCAAATGCGATTTTGTAAAAGTATTAATAGTGATAATGACTTTCTGTAAACAGTATCTTTGGAAATATACCTTAAGATGGTTCTTATATGCACTGCTCAACAATGCGAAACTTTCAGGCACATTTTCTGACTCATTTTTAACCTTAAAGGCATAACATTGACAGGCCTGACTATTGAAGGCATTTGGAATCGAATAGCTTTTTCCATTTTTGATAAATTACTTACATCGATAACAGAGTTTAGGTATATAATAGTACCCCTAGGGAGAGCCCTAGGGGGGAGTGCCCTCAGTGGGGACTTTCTTATGGGACCTAACCTGTATTTATGGAAGGTTCGAAGAAAACCACGAAACTCCGAACGGTTAGGCCGACGGGCGCGATTGGGTTCGAGCCCAGAACCTCCCGTCGACCACCTTCGAGAGCAGGACCTATCAGCCACTGGTTGGGCCGAAAAAAAAGAAACTTTTTGTAGAAATTGAGTCGGGCCGTGCCTGTTTTCACTGATTTTTGTACGGGCCGTGCTCGGGCCAAACTTTTAATTTTTACAGTGGGCCGGGCCGAGACAGTTTTCGCTCGGGTCTGGCCCTGGAAATTCCGGCCCGTGCAGACCTCTAGCGAGGTTTGCTCATAGGGGGCCGAACCTGGTAGAATAATAAATTTTTTTATCCCGAATTTCAATTGGTAGGGCGGGGGAGATATCAAGACACAATTTTTATTTATTTATTTATAAGAATAACAATTATAAATCTTACAATGTATATCAAATACATTGTAAAAGAAATTTGAAATAATATCTAGATTTATAGTTTGAAATTAAGCCTACCCCCCCCCTAGTGCTTTTTGTCTAATAAAGGTCATACTATTTTTTCAGATGTAACGGCTACGTATTGTAGATTATTAATTAATTTTCAGAGAGGAGTTTAAAATGTCATTCAATTTTTTTCACTTTGGGTCAATAAAAATTATTTTTTCGAATAGATTTAAAATTAAATTTTCGGGTTCGGTTCGGGTACTACTCTAGTCTTATAGGGATCTGGGAATTTGAGATAATGCGTTTTGACTGTATAAGTGAAATAATGTAGAGGGGAATTTATTAAGCATCAGGCAGTTTAGTCCGTATTTCTATAGGTCATATGCCTTCAGGGAGGACTTTCAAAGGGAAAGTGACTCGAATTATCATTCTCGTACAAGGAAAACCCTGAAAACCTTGCACAGTCACCCCGCTTAGACCGCGCTGGTATTGAACCTGCGAACGTAAATCCAAGCTCCTCATTATGCGGCCAGCATGCCAGCCACAGGGCTGAGTGGATCCGACTATATCAGTAAATTTGTTTGCTATTGCTCAATAATTAAAAGGAAATTATAAGAAATAAAATGGAAAATAAAATTAAGGGCTTAATAAGGGAAATAAAAATTTAAATGGAATGTAAAAAATGGACTATTGGAAGCATATAAATGAAAAAGCTTCTATACCACTCATCTCTGAATCAGATTCATTACTAATTTCATTAGTATCATTAAATGAATAATCAAATTCATCGTCCGTTTCAGAGTCTGAAATTACGATGAAATTGAGCTGTTCTACAGTTTCTTCAACCAGCCCGTCATTTTTCCAATAATCGTTTTCGAGTTCTTTTATGCGATTGCAGAACTTCTTCCATGTTTCCGCAGTTATGCTATTTATGGCATCACGAGTACGTTTGAAGAGAGTTTCTGTGTTCAGATTGCTTTTCGTATTTCTTTCACGAATATAGCGTTTTATTTCCACCCAAACTAATTCTATTGGGTTCAGATCACAGTGGTAGGGAGGCAACCTGATGACTTCATGGCCATGTCATTTCAAAAGTTCGTCGACGCAATACTTTTTTGAAGGACAGGCACTGGTCGAAATAATTTCGAAAAGTTCTGCTTTCCTCATACTTTCATCGAAATTAATATTTTTTTGTTTCAACCACTCGATCATCACTTTTTTAGTGTCATATTTTCTTGGAACTGGATCCTCAATTTTCGTATGATAAGAGGCGTTATCCATACAAATAACAGAATTGGAAGGAATGTTCGGCATTAATTTTTCTTTTAGCCACTTTTCAAAATTATCATAGTTCATTTGACCATGATAATCACCAGAAGCACTCCCTGCCTTAAAAACTAAATCGGCGTTTGGAATAAATCCAGATTCAGACCCAGCATGTAAGATGATCAGGCGGTGCCCGGCTCTTTCTTTTACGAGGGCACCAATCTTCTCACTTTGCCAACATTTTGAAAAAGCCAGATTACAGTCAATCCAGGTTTCGTCTAGATATATTATACTTCTCTGGCTCTCCCTAAATTTTCTCATTGCCTTTAGAAATTGAAATCTCCAAGAGACAATGCCTGCTCTTTCAATTAGAGCTTTTCTTTCATTTTCACATCTTTTCCACCGAAAGCCAACATTGTGGAGAAATTTTCTTAACGTGTCTCTTTTCCATGGGAATTTTATTCTTTCTTTCACTACAGGGAGAAGCGAATTAAGGGATGGCATTCTATCCGAAGCATAAAATTCAATTACAATACGCCTTAAAACACACAAATTAAAATTGTCCAATACAGCATTTCTTTCAGCATTACGCTTGCGAATTTTTCCTGGTGAGGAAAATACAGCACTGGATTAAGATTCCTTCTTTATTCGCTGTATTGTTCGAAGGGATATTCCAGTAGCAGCAGCCGCACGCTTTTGTGCTTGCGATAAAGGAAACAAAAGTTTCTGTGCGTTTGCTTCCTTCTCAAAAAACTTTGTGACATTATTCACAATCAATCTTTCCTTCGAACGAATGGTTTTTCATTTGGGCCGCATTTCAGATTGTTATATAAATAACAACAGTTGGTTATATGCAAATAACAGTTTGTTTTGAAAAAAACAGTTTAATAATAATAAATTAATAAGTGAGAGAAACGCAATACGCTGCTTATCGGTAGAAGAAAAAACAGGTATCTGCCTGGCGCGCGGCGAGCTGTAGCAATATCGAGAAGGGTACTTGGTGATTTTTCTTGTCCTAAAGCAACCCCTCCTCCCAATCCATTACGCCAGTGGGACCGACCGCCATTTCCTGGCCTATGGACAATACATATACAGTACATAAGTAAAACTTAATTAATTTATTAAAAAGGAAGAAATGTAAACAATCCAAATACAGTACAGCCCCGGTTATCCATGGAATTAGGTGGCAAGGTCACCGCAGATAGCAATAATCACGGATAACCCTAAAAAAGACAGAAAATGAAGAGCAAACACGAAAAAAAATATTTCAACATAAAAACTATGTTTTATTGTACAAAAAACCTAATAAAACTTTTAAAATACATACATATCTACAGTACAGCAGAAACCTTTGCTTTATGACTAAATCACTAAAATAAAGAACAATAAACAAAAAACAATGTCATACATACTGTACAAAAAGTGTTGAGTTACACCTTTTTAAAATAGCCTGTCACTTGCTCTTGCTTCGGAAACAGCTTTTCTTTATTCTAAATTGTACTTTCCTTCACAAACATTTTTCTGCCAGATGTGCATCGTCATCTTGTTCCTCTAAATATTGAAGCAATTAGTCTACATCTGTAAAGCAGTTTTGTGTGTCATATGCACAGACGCCTTGTCTTATTCACTTTCATTTTGTTCTTCTTCATTCTCATTCACTCTTATGGCTTTGTTCGTTATCTCTATGTTAGTCAGTTGTTCATACCTTGGCTCACTTGTGTCACATTCCAGCTACTCTTCTATGTTCTCTTCGTCGACATTCTCACCTCCCAGAACGAATGTCACTAGGTCAACAAGTGTAGCAGTTGGCATAACATCATTCTCTTCTTCACAATCCCCCAGGGGGATACCTTCTTTAGGTATTCATGGGCTTCGCAACTCCGGGCACCTGAGCGATCTTTCTTTTTTCCTTTTCCTCTTTTCTCTTGTCTTTCTTTCCTCTTTGTTTCACTCTCATTGTGGTTTCCTCTTTGGAGGTGAGGGCAATTCTGTATGAGCCGATATCATCCTGTATATCGACTTATGGAGAATTGTAAACCACCCACGTGTTTGCCGTACGTGGCGACCCGTGTCCCTGGAAAGGGGGATCCTGGCAGTTGAGGGAAACCAACACGCTGCTTTGGCCCCTGCTTCAGGTAGACGGGAGGTGCATATTGGTCCCGTATGCATCAATCGGCTGGTCAGCTGACTTGTCACTGGCTGGGGATCAAGCGAGTGAGTACTTACTAGCCATCTCGTTAAGGGTGGAGCCTGGCATAGGAGTGTCTTGTGACCGTATGGGCCCTGGTTAGCACTGGTGCATGAATGTGCATCCCCTTGTTCGACTCGGTGGTGGGTGCGTGCGACCGGGGTCTGAATTGATTTTTTTATCTCAATATGGATGGAAATACTTTACTTCCTTTAAATCCTCTCCCATGTGGAGAGAATGCGAACCAAAATAAGTTGTGTGCTGATAGAGATGATGATATTGCCTCCAATACCAATTCATGTGCTGAAAGATTCTTTGTTATCAAAAGACAAGAAGGCAGTTTTGACAAGACCTCTCCCTTTCTGATTCACAAATCTATCCAAGGATTGATTGGTGAACCAAAGACCATCAAAAAAATTCGATCTGGTGATCTTCTTATTGAAGTAAACAATAGCAAACAAGCCATAAGTTTAAAGAAATGTACACATTTTGCAAATATCCCAATTTCCGTAAGCCCACATAGAACCCTCAACACTTCTCGTGGGATGATCTCAGAATCTGACCTCCTGCATGTAACCAAAGATGAAATAGTGGAAAACTTAAGAGAACAAAATGTCACAGAAGCTAGACGTATAAACATCAACCGTAAAGATGAACAAATACCAGCGAATCAAATTCAGATACCTACCAAGCATATAATACTTACTTTTAACTCGCCAAACTTACCCAAATATATAAAAGCCGGATATCTTTCATGTTCTGTCAGACCTTATATCCCAAACCCACTGCGTTGTTTTAATTGTCAATGCTTTGGGCACTCAAAAACCTCGGGCCGAGGTAAAACCACATGTGGTCGGTGTAGTGCAGTTGGCCACGAAAGTGTACAATGCAATGCACCACCTTCTTGTGTAAACTGCAAAAAAGAGCACCCATCTTATTCAAAATCCTGCGAGCAGTGGCGAAAAGAAAAAGAGATACAAACAATATGAACAAAAGAAAATTTATCATACCCCGAGGCTAGAAAAATAGTTGAATCCAGGACACCCACAGTTGGTGTATCATATGCTGCTGCTTTGTCTAAAACAGTCCAAAAAACTCATAAAACTATTGCAACCCAAACCGAATTCCCCACTGAAACTAATTGCCAACCTAATCAAAAAGAAAATAACCTGTCTAATAATTCTGGTAAGACAAATAGATCAACGCAAGCTGCTGCTCCTCCTAAGTCACCAAAATCTGCTCATCCTAACTTATCAAAATCTGTTCCTAATTCACAACAAAATACCTCGTCACAATCTTTAATCTCTAAACTTCCAATCCATAAAAGAGGTTCTCAAAATACAACAAAAACGCCATCTGTGAAACCAAACCGTAAATCTGATGCAGAGAAATTTAACCTGCCAATAGTTAAAGTCACTGTGCCATCTGAAAATGCAGCCAAAAAGAGAAAGAGTAAAACATCCAAAAAAGAAATCCACCCAAAACAGACAGATAAAATGGAAGAGGATGATGCTCTAGCTCTTCACCCAGATTCGGATGAAGAATTTAACGATGGAGATAGTATGACTATCTCCGAATAACTTAACGCAGATATATTACTAAAAAAAAAAATCATTCATGTCTAATATTATCTCGTGGAACTGCCGTGGCTATCATAATAAATATGATGAAATCCGCAACATTCTTCATGACCATCAACCACTATGTTTAGCGTTACAAGAAACCCATCTTAAACCCAATGACAAAGCAAAATTGCGCACTTATGCTACATACCGAAAAGATTTTACTGGTAGTGAAAGGGCCACAGGTGGAGTGGCTCTTTTCATCTCTCACAACCTACCCCATACGCATATTAATCTAAACACAAATTTACAAGCTGTTGCAGTCCGTGTACATATTAACCGGCTAATAACAATTTGCACCTTATACTTACCGCCAAATCAGTCTAAACAGTCAGCTACTCTTGATAATCTCCTTCTCCAACTCCCCCCTCCTTACATCATTGTTGGAGACTTTAATGCACATAGTCAACTGTGGGGAAATACCGATTCTAATCAGCGTGGTGATGTTATTGAGAAATTAATATCTGACAATGGCTTATGCCTGCTTAATAATGGAGATAACACTTACTTTCATGAACCAACTCGCACTTTTCATGCAATAGACCTTACAATCTGCTCCCCATCTGTTTATCCATTCTAGAACTTCTGGGTCTCAAATGACCTGCACGGCAGTGACCATTTTCCAACATTTATCACACAGTCTACTCCTAACAGGGACTCTAATACTTATTTTAAGCGCTATATTTATGACAGATCAAATTGGCCATCTTTCGAAAATCAGGCTACAATTACAAACGACATGATTTACTGTGATATTGATGATGCACTTGATAATATCACCCAGTGTATTATCAATGCTGCAGATATTAGCATTCCTAAATCCACTGCTACACCTAGGCACAAGAAGCCGTGGTGGAATAGTGATTGCCAGATTGCAACAAAAACTCAACAGAAGGCTTGGGGCCTCTTCCGGAGGTATCCCAATAATACAAACTATATTGCCTTCAAAAAAGCAAAGGTGGAAGCTAGAAGAGTGCGTCGTAAGAGCCAGTGTGAATCTTGGATGCAATACGTATCTAACATTAGCTCTAATACCTCAAGCAAAGTCCTCTGGAAAAAAGTAAAAAATTGTATGGGCCTATATTCCGAAAACCATATCTCAATCCTAAATCACAACGGTCAAACAATAGCTTCACCCAAAAATATTGCTGAAACAATAGCAAATACACTTGCATCTAACTCTAGCACAGATTCATACCCAGAACCATTCTTATCATATAAAAGCCAAATGGAAACTACCCGCATCAATTTTCATTCTCACCATTCTTTTAACTATAATAACCCCTTTACGATTTCAGAGCTCCTAAGTTGTTTGCAAAAAAGCCACCTCTCTGCTCCAGGTCACGATGGCATCACCTATACCATGCTAAAACATCTCTCCACTGCCTCACTTAATAACTTACTTGCCTTCTATAATAGAATTTGGGTTGAACATGCCTTTCCTTATGCCTGGCGTAAAGCTGTTATTATTCCCTCTCCTAAACCAGGTAAAGATTCCAGGGACCCCAATAATTACAGACCTATTGCACTCACTAGTAGCCTTTGCAAACTTCTAGAAAAAATGGTAAATATCCGCCTTGTGCATATTTTGGAATCTAACAATCTGCTTGCCGCTTTTCAAAGTGGATTCTGACGAGGTAGATCTACTATCGATAACCTGATCCATCTTGAAAATCATATTCGGACTGCTTTTCTAAAACGCAGCCATTTGGTGTCAGTCTTTTTTGACATGGCGAAAGCCTATGACAAAACATGGCGATACGGGATCCTTCGTGATTTGTTTAATCTTGATTTTCGTGGGAATCTCCCAATTTTTATTGACAACTTCCTCACCATGCGACTCTTTCAAGTCAGGATTGGGGGAACTCTATCAAGTTTTTATGTACAAGAAGAGGGTGTACCCCAGGGCAGTGTCCTGATGTCACCCTCTTTGCTATCAAAATAAATGATATCCTCTGTCAATTACCCCCTTCGTTGAAGGGAGATCTCTATGTTGACGACTTTCGCATTATGTGTATAGGTCAAGATATTCATTTTATTGAGAGACAATTGCAAACTGCCATCACTCATATTCTTAATTGGACAAATAAAAATGGTTTTATCATTTCTAAAGACAAAACTTCTTGTGTGCACTTTTGTAGACGTAGGGATCTACATCCAGATCCTGAAATTTTTATTGACTCAACTCAGATTCCTGTTGTGGACAGTGTCCGTTTTCTGGGCCTTCACTTTGATAAAAAGTTAACCTTTTTACCACATATCTTGCAGTTACGCACAAAATGTGAAAAATCTCTTAATCTTTTAAAGGTGCTTTCAAATACCTCTTGGGGAGCAGATCGTACTTCTCTCCTTAAAATCTATCGTGCCATGATCCGGTCTAAAATTGACTATGCCTGCCAGGTCTATGGTTCAGCCAGTAAATCTGCTCTAAAAAAACTTGACACTGTGCACCATAGCGCACTCCGGGTTTGCTCTGGTGCATTTCGTATGTCTCCAATTTTAAGCCTTTATGTTGACTGTAACGAACCAGCATTACATCATATTCGTGATAAACTCTCATTGGAGCTGTATTACCGTGTCCTTTCATATCCTGGCCATCCCCTTCATACCCACATTTTAAATACAGACAATGATATCCTTTATCAGCATAGACTATCTTGCATACCATCTTTTGGAGCCAGAATACGAAGAATTATTGATGATAGTGCTCTAATCAATATTGAAGTGAACCCTTGTCCAATGTACCAGTTCCCTCCCTGGAAACCTCCTGATATTACCACCCTCCATCCTTTTAAAGGTTACAATAAAAATAATCTAACTTCTCTTGCCTTTCAACAACTATTTGCTGCACATCGTGCAAACTTTAATAATTACATAGATATCTATACGGATGGTTCTAAGAGTGGGGATATTGTTGGCTGCGGGATTTTTTGTAATGACACTACCTTGAGTTATCGTCTGCACCCTTCAATTTCTGTCTTTACATCCGAATTGATTGCAATAGAGAGAGCCATGTCGCACATCTCTGATCATCATATCTCACCCTCCATCATTTATACTGACTCAAATAGTTCTATTGACGCTATAAAATCACTTAAAAAGCATCCCTTTGTTTCGTCCATCTTAGAGTTTTATAATAAATTGACAAGACGTGGCTATAATATCATATTTTGCTGGGTACCTGGACACATGGGTATCCCTGGAAATGAAAAAGCAGATGAGGCGGCAAAGCTGGCTCTTAATCCCTTACACCATAGAATACCATTCTCAGACGTTAAACTACTTATAAACCATTTTATTCATAATAAATGGCAAGAAAGTTGGGATTTAGAATACAATAATAAATTGCACCATATCAAACCTACAATCATAACGTGGCCTCCAAATTATCCAAGGAAAACAGATGTCCTTCTGACTTGTCTAAGAATTGGTCATTCTAGGATCACTCATAAACATCTTTTACTTTGGGAGGATGCACCCATGTGTCCACATTGTCATTATGATTATCTGACCATTCATCATGTTTTAACTGACTGTCCGGGCCTCTGGCACTTATATAGAATTTATTTTAACACTTCATTACCAACAATGACAAACCTCATCGGGGAAACACCTCATGGGGCACTCTTTACGTTTTTAAAACACGCAGGATTTTATTTTGATATCTAATCTTTTATTTATTTCGTTGGTTTTATGACTGATTTTTGGTTTTAACATCTGGATGGGATACCCCATCCAGATACCTTTTCTACGTTATTTATTTTCTTTCATATTTACCTATATTTTAGCTACTTTATTTAATTTCATCCTTTTTTAGTCTATAATTTTTTTTTTTTTTTGGCGCAGCATGTCCCTCATGGGACTTTGTGCCATAAAACCATATACAACCAACCAACCAACCTCTTCTTCACAAATGTTTTGGTTGACATTTGATTCAATACTCAGAAAGACTTGACAATGATTTTACAAGGGTTGAGGGTTTGATGTAGTCTCATGCAGACGCAATATGATAAATGCTATCCAAAATTGTATAATTTCACCAATTTTCTTTGAGATCGCAACCTTCCTTGATTTTTGAGAGTAACAACTTTGTCTTGTATGTTCTCTTTATTGTTGTAATGACTCCCTGGCCCATAGGTTGTATGAGCGCAGTAACATTTTGGGGCAAAAACTTTGTGAAAATTTTCCAGCCAGATGATTTAACTACAATAGTTGGGTGTGAAGGTGCATTATCAATTAACAAAACAGCTTATTTGGTAAATTTTTTGAGTCAAGACGTTTACATACTTGTGGCAAAAAAATATCTTAAACCATTCTTAAAAAATCTGCTGGTTCATTCAACCTTTTTTTTTGGCTAAAATAATCAATTGGTACATTTTCTGCTCTTGTCCATATAAAAGATCTCAGTTTCTTAGATTTACCGTTTACAAGACGCCTAAGTTTGTGACTATCCACAGTGTTGCTGCATGCCAAGATTGTAATTCTTTCCTTGTTACTTTTGTGACCTGCCGCATGATGCCCACTTTCAAATGCTACAAGTGCGAAGACACTTCCAAAAAAGCCCTGATTTATCAGCACTATAAAATTGTTCATATGACAGATCCTCATACAACACAAACTCTTCAAAATCACGTTGAAAATCAACAACTGCTTGTTGTTCACCACTCAGCTTCTCTCCATGTAGACCAATCTCTCTAATTCCATGACTTTTCTTAAAACGATGTAACCAGCTGGATGACAATAAAATTTCCTACCAGGCTTAACAAATCAAAAACGATTTTTGCTTTAGCTGCAATACCAGACACGGGAGTGCCCTCACTTCGCACCTGAGCTAACCACTCCACTAATCCTGAGTCAAGTTTATTACGGGTGAATTTCTTCATTGTTTTTTATTTTGAATACCAGAAGCACTTTCTGACACTTATGCAAAGGCCGATAGTCTGTTTGTTTCCTTTAAAATGTCTCACACGGTTGTTTCCCCGATCCCATAATCAAAACACATCTGCTTCCTTGAAGTGCATTTTCTTATTTTTAAAAACATTTCAAGCTTTTGTGCAATTGTTAACACAATTTTCTGTTGTTTTTCAGCCATTACGTATTACATAATTTCAGGAACTAACAAAACACTAAACTTGAGCACTCACAAAGAAACATAAACACGTCTGATCACTAAGCACGCTTACTAACAACTAAGGCCACTGGCAGGCCAAGAGAAAACGTAGAGGGGGATCTCTATACATGAACTTTACAGAGTGGACTGGCCCTCTGGGTTTGCCAAGATCAGTGATCAGAGAATGTACATATTATACAATTTTCGACCTCCGCACTGTAGGGTCTATTGTACTTTCCTTGCTATTGGCATAGATTTTAAAAAAAATTCTCATCATGGATCATCCGCTCATGGATAATCAGGGCTTTACTGTACTGCATTTTATTATAATATATATTATGCATCCAAGATATGGTTGATACATAGTTGCCAACCTCCCGATTTTTTCAATACCAGTATAAATTCTTACAAAAATGCCACTTTATTTTATTGCAGAAATTGTGCGATTGTATAAAATAAATATTTCTGCATAAAAATATTGGTATTAAAAGAACTGGAAGGTTGGAAACTATGTGTAGTGTATATAAATATAAATATCAAGCAGGACGGTCGTTCTGCCAAGCCAAGCTGAAAAAAAATGCTAACCTCGCCAAACAAACAAACGCCAAGAATAAAACACAAGACACCGTAACTGCTTATTATACTGAAGACAACTTCTCCATGTTAAATCGGCCAAACATGCCAGCATAAAATTTCCCATATCAAAAGAACCAATCATCGCAGAAAGAAAAAAACCAAAACAAGAAGGACCTGTTGGAAAAGATCTTCAATTTGAGACCAAATGCATCCTCATAAATTAATTATAAACAGAGATATAGACTTTTTAAAATAGCATCGAGATACTGAAAATGACCGATTTATTTTCTTCGTCACACCTTATGCTTCAATCGAGGTAGAGACTTAAATAATGGACATAAAAAAGTAAGGATTGCATTTTTGGACAGATATTTACTCAATCTACATGCTTTTATAAAATTCAGCTTTAAAAACACAAATTTTCTATTTTTAATTAGCGAGAAACTGTTAATTAATTCTAAAGTTTATAAATAATGCCAAACAGCGATAAACCTGCCAAACCATTTTAGAAGTCTTATACTATTCTTTTATATTATCCTTTTGCATTGATTTAATCGAAGAAAACTATGGCCGAGATCCAGATAGATTTTTCGCTGTTAGCGAAATGAGTTTGACCAATCAGAAGCCAAAATGTTTGAGAATTTTTGCTGTTTCTAGATCCTGGCCTGTGTCATAAAAGTTTTGAGTCATTTTCTTTGTGCCATAGATGAAGTGCAATGTTTACAGAAATCTAGGCTGGGATCCAGATAGATTTTTTGCTGTTAGCGAAACGAGATTCACCAATCAATAGCCTGCATTGCTGCAAACAGCAAAAAGTTCGCAAAAGTGCAAGCTTCTGATTGATGAATCTTGTTTCGCTAACAGCGAAAAATCTATCTAGATTGCAGCCAATTCTGTTGAACACAATTTTGCATTTCCACATCCAGGAAGGGTATTGATGTCATAACAACAGCGCATATTCAAAACTATTTAAGGCATTGATTCTGAACTCCTTTATTATACATTTCAATATTAAAGAAGTTGTTGTTTCAATAGTTTTAGTACTTTTCTCTATTGCTCACTCTAAAACACAAATATCGAAATTTAACCAACAGCACTCAGAAACTATAGCACCTAGAATATATAGTGTTGAAATCGGCTAACCCTGTAATACTTAAAAAAGCACTAAAACATTGTATCCCTTAAATGTGCAATGATACTGCTGCAATATGCAGATTGCAGGATATCTGCAGGATATTTTCTACAACTGCAAGAAATTGCTAGTCTATACAATGTAATAATAGTAATACAAAAATCCTGCAGACGTCGCTGCAATCGACACTTGAAATTTTAGCAGTATCGTCGCACATTTAAGGGATACAAATTTTTAGAACTGTTTGGATAGCATATTTCCACACTAGGTATTCTAGGCGCTGTATCAGAAACAACATCATAACAGAGAGCCTTTATACATAAGAGTGGTGATATATGCACAGGAGGCATGCTCATTTCAAGTTTTTGTCGAAAGTACGGCAATCCGCTTTCTTGAATAGAGGATATTCAATCTACGTTATGATCACATGGTCAAGGCAAGAACGTCTAGTGTAAAGAAGGGAAGGCTCCGTCTATGTAATGTAAATCCCCACTGGCCAATGAAACAGTTCATGGGAGAAAGCAGTAGTACACTGTTAAAAATATCGTGAAAAATTACTTCTGTTTTTAAAGGTTATCTGTATTCTGACCAATGAGAACGCTTCATAGGCATTTATGTAGCGTTCTCATTGGTCAGAAAATAGAGAATCTTTAAGAACAGAGGTAATTTTTCACGATATTTTTAACAGTGTAGTTTCCTGTTTCCCTTCTTATCAGTTAGAAATTCTTTGGATAAATTACCGGTACCACGTGACTTTTTCAGCCTCGAACCCATATTTGGAATATCCTCCATTAGAAGATACGTGCATGGACGATCTCTATTAGACTAGGGAAATAATTCAACATGCATTAGCTTGACGATAATGGCATGCTCGCAAAGAACTTTAACGATTTGTTTTTATCACTTTTACCAATAAACATTTATTGGCCGTATGTCGCTACTTCGTTATAGAGACACACTTGTTCCTAATTAGATCCCGGCCTTAATGTATCAAAATACGGAGTTTGCTTTCTGTACTATTCCTGAGCTCAGTTATAGCATCAAGAAATATAGGCCAGGATCCAGGTACGTTTTTGCAAACAGTGAAAAGTTAGCAAAAATTCTGGCTTCTGATTGGTCAATCTCGTTACGATAACAGAGAAAAATCTACCTAGATCACGGTGATAGTGTGGAAACCGGCTATTCCAGTAATGCTTTAAAAAGTGCTAAAAATTGAATCTCATAAATATTGAAAAGTACTGAATGACAAATGTCGGTAGGAGCAACATTTTCTAGATCTTCTCAGAGCAAAACGTTTTCTCAATTAATGTCTTTTGAAATAGTTACGTTGGAATTACCATATGTCGCTGTGATCGACATTCATCGTTCAGCCTCGTTCAACATTTATGGGATACAATTTTTTAACACCTGTTTAATAAGCCGATTTTTAAACTATATCTTCTAGACACTATAGCTCTATTATAGGCCTAGATAATATGTTGTAGAAATCGACTGACTATCCCAGCAATACTTAAAAAAGTGCGGAAATATTGAATCCCTTAAATGTACAACAATGTCGAATTCCAAACAGTCATTTGCATCAACATCTGCAGGATATTTTTTAAAGAAGAAAGATACATGTGTAATACACCGCTGAGCGTCTAGAATACATAATGTGCAAATTTGCTATCCAAGAACAGCTAAAACGTGTATCCCTTAAATTTGCACTGACGCTGAAATCCAGGGAGATGATTGCAGCGACATCCGCGATATATTTTCAAATTTCAAAGTAAACATCGTATTATTACAGCGGGTTTGACGCCAAGCACACAGGTCAGATGTATGTTAATAAAACATAAAAATGTTACAGTCTCTAGACCAAATTGTCTTGGGAGTTTTGGGAAATATCCTGCAGATATCGCTGTGATCGACTGATTGGATTTCCACACTATATATTCTAGACGCTGTAACACCGCGGTAGCCTGTCTTTTTCGTTTGCCTCGAAGTAGATATAGATGATGTTATTTGAAGCTGTTCCTAAAGTGTGGCCAGCTCATCACGTCACACGGAGTTGATTATCTGTACACGGCAATGGACACAAAAAAAATCGGCACACTGCTTTGTACTAATCATCGTGTAAAGATGATCCAACTACGTGTGACTTTTAAACGTCTAGAACTGGCCTATTATGTCATTGGTCACGCTAACATCCTCCCCCTTGCGTCCGCCATAAGAGACTGATAAATGGGCTGCTAATGGTCAAAATCAAGAGAGAAAAAGGAAGAAGAGGGGGAAAGAACTCGTTTTTTTTTTTATGTAGTTTTTCACACGGGAAGATTGACATGTCTGCTCCTCTCCTTTCATAGCTTCATGATGGTGAAATAAACCAACGTCCCCTAGATATTTGAGAAAGTCTTGACACACGTCACGAAAACATCACACAAAGCAGGCAAAGCAAAGGAACAAAATCATTCATTGGCTCGTGGATATGAACGAGCCAATGAATGATTTTTCTTCATTGTTTTGCCTGCTTTGTGTGATATTTTCCTGATGCATGTCAAGGCTTTCTCGAATATTTAAAGGCGTTGAATAGGCCGGGATCAAGATAGATTTCCCACTATTAGCAAGATGAGATTGATCAATCAGAAGCCTGCATTTTTGAAAATTTTTTTATGTTTGCAGTAAACACCAAAAAGCCTGCAAGGATGGAGGCTACTGATTGGTCAATCTAATTTTACTTACAGAGAAAAATTTATCTGGATCCCAGACATTATCTTTGGTTGGTTAAGATGATTTTGAATAAAATCAAATCAGAAAACCAATGTTTTTTAACTTTTCTGGTTAGTTTAATCGAAATCTTCCACGTCTATTACTGAAAGCTGAGTTACTGTACTTTGGACAAAAACTTGAATATGAGTACATGACTTGTGCATATGTCACCACTCTTACATATAAATGTACTCTGTTATGAGCATGATTCTAAGCGCAGCTGATTAAATTTGAGTATCTCGTTATTAGAGAAAGCAATAGTGGCTGACTGTGGCTGAGTGGATAAGACACCACGTTGCTAATCGCTTGAGAGCGTGGGGGCGGGTTCGAATCCTGCCGTGATCCCCACGTGATCTGATATATATGTGTTCAATAAAACAAACAAGCAGTAGTGAAAGGTACAGTTGCCATGGAAACAACTTCTTTAATTCGTATAGAAAATTAATGAATGGTTGTAAATGACTTAAGTTTAAAATGAGGCAAATGCTCTGAAAATATCAATGGCTCCCATCTAGTATTTTACAAAAGTAATTTAATATATTTACATGATGTATAAGTTGATGCAACTCTTAGCTAATGAAAATTCTGCAACAAGACTTATGTAGGTAGAACTTTTCAATGATTAATTCAGAATTCTAAGAACAAAACGAAGTTCTTAAGCGCTCTTCCTCACCCCTTTCCTCCCCTCAAAAAAAGAAATACGATAGAAAGATATAAGTATTTGGATAACTTCAGTATTTCTGAGATCTTTTGTCAGAGTTTAGAAAAGGTGTCTGGGTATTAAAAAAAACATAAAACAAATTTGACGAAAGATAAGACTATAGGTTTCAGGCAATTTTTAACTGGAAAAAATTTAATTCTAATGTTTATGCGGCTTTAATAATAGACTATTAAAGATAATCAATTTACGGGAATTTTTATCGAAATTATATTCTCACATTTATGCAAATAGGTATGGATAAACACAGACTTGAGTAAAATTACATATTTATTCTTTCTTCTCTATAACACGATCTAAATGAAGATGAAGTTATATGTCCAGTTTATATCTTTAAATTTTTAGATTTTTTTATCAAAAATGTTTTATCATCATGTCCAGAATTGCTAGATTTACTTCTTTAGACAGATCTTCGATTTTTTAGATGCCTGCGGGGCTTCATACTCGAATTATCCATAGGTATTTGTAAAGGTAAATTTATTTTGCAAAAAAAGTTAGAACAAACAATTAACTGACAGACTAACTGTAAATATATATTTTATTTTGACTCTATTTGATTTTTACTAAATTTTCATCCTTCATAGAAAATTTTAAGGAGATATAAATTGAGAAAGACTGATATTTTGAAAGAAGAAATTGACTTTCCTTACTTTTAAATTATTAATTACTCTAAAAAATGAATGATAGGTAAAGAAAATGTATACTATTGTGTTTGTTCCCTGCTCGTAAAGGCTATACAAGGACTAATTTTAGTGAGTAGAATTATTTCAATTATATATAATCTGTTTTTTAAAAAAAAGAACTGATATCTACTAAAAAACAACTTTTCAAAAGTAAAAAAAAGCCAAGCAAAAAAAAAGAAAAGAAAAAAGGGGAAAGTTGTGCCTAAAAAATAGTGTGATATCAAATTTCCAAGCTTATATTATGGTACTTATTTAACATTTTTTATTAATTTTTACCATACTTAAGTCGAGTACCTAAGTATGCATTGATAGAAAGCCTTTTCTCCTTTACTAAATACATCACAACGTGTTTCTGAAAATTATTTTTTTTTAAATTATGCATGATGGGCTTGGCGGCCATCTTTCCATATTTTACACAAATTTCTAAGCTGACAAGCTCGTAATATGTTTGCATTATTAAGAATTTTGAACTTCTAGTTTTGGCTACAGACAGATAAATTAAGAAAGTCTTTTATTTTGAAAAAAAAAATTGATTTTTACTGCTTTAACTAATTAATTAACCCCCTCCGAAAAAAAAAAATTCATAAGATGAAACCTGAAGTTACTTCAACTTTATTTTAAGATACAAATTTCTATGCACTCATTTCCATAAATTAAAAGCATAAAATGTTTGCTTTAGCAACAATTTCGAATTTCTGATCTTAACAATGTACTTGTGTGCTTAGAGATTTGTGTAAAATATGGAAAGATGGCCGCCAAGCCCATCGTGTATAATTTAAAAAAAATTAATTTTCAGAAACACTTTATGATGTATTTAGTAAAGGAGAAAAGGCTTTCTATCAATGCATACTTGGGTACTTCACTTACGTATGGTAAATTTTTAATAAAAAATGTTAAATAAGTACCATAATATAAGATTGGAAATTTGATATCACACTATTTTTTAGCCACAACTTTCCCCTTTTTTCTTTTCTTTTTTTTTTTTTTTTTTGCTTAGCTTTTTTTTTTACTTTTGAAAAGTTGTTTTTTAGTAGATATATATATACACTGCTGGCCATTAAAATTGCAACACCAGGAAGGAATGATCTGAAAGGAAAAAGAGGTTGGAATATGCAAATGATTAGTATTTCAGCGCATTTAGACGATGCAAGCGGGAGAAACAACATCTGAAGCACTGCATAAAAGAAAAGTTGCGACCATACACCACATCACGGACCTTTAATCAGGAAATGAACACGCTTGCAGCACACCCAGTAGCCGCTTGTATAATACAACGACATTTGCAGCAGCATGAACTGTCAGCACAATGACCATTACTGCGGTTTTCCTTGACAAAGCAGCATAGAGAGAGATGGTGACTCTAGTGCGCTGAATGGCAAAGTTGGATACAGGTGTGGCACAATGTCATCTTTTCAGATGAGTCCCGGTTTTGTGCGCAGCATTCATATGGCTGTATACTAGGGTGGAATGAAGAAATGAAAGTTGAAATTTTGATTTTGGATAACAGCCAAAAGTCGCCTTTTATTACCTCTAATATATGTGCAAAATTTCCTGAATTTTGAAAAACTCCTTCAGGGCTCTACCAGGACCTTTACATTTTCATTGTTTCACACAATGGGTTCTTACCATAAATTGTACATTTACAGGATTTTTTGGTAATCTCGTTTGGCATTTTTATATTTAAAATGTTTAGTGCAATACCCTTTATTATTTTTAAAGTTTAAGTTTTTATTTTAAAATATTTGATTATTTTAAAATATTCACACAATGGGTTCTTATCATAAATTGTTACATTTACAGGGTTTTTTTGTAATCTCGTTTGCTATTTTTATATTTTAAATGTTTAGTGTAATTCCTTTTATTATTTTTGAACTTTAAGTCTTTACTTTAAAATATTTTATTGAGTTTTAAAAATTGTTTGTTCTCATTTTTAGACATTTTTAAATGAGTGCGTGTGGAAACAAATCAAAATTTACCATGACTAGAAGTGCAGTGGAATATCCCCTATTTGGTGCCCCTTCAAAACTAAATAAAGCTGTTTTGCCAACAATGGAAGATGACAAAATATTTTTTTTATACAAGGCAATAATTAAAACGCAACAGGAATAGTAAAGATCCACCAAAGTCAGAAGTAATTAAAATTCTGAGAGAAAAGATTGAAGAAATTTGGAAGAAAGCATCAATTATTGTAGTTTCCCAGAGGCATATTAATCAAATGATAGACAACAATTTTTCTGAATACCAGAAGCTTATTCGATTCCTCAAATCTAAAAGAAATGATGGAAAATTTGAGACAGATTACATCGAAGAACTATAAGGGAAGAACGCGTATCTCTCATTGAAGAGTCAAATTTACTGTATCTGGGACACATTACACCATCTTCTGGATCAGGAAAGAATATTGCAGAAAACATTTTAAAATAGTGCACTGAAAACAACTTAAACCTTGATAAACTATGGCTATAGGTTGTGACAGAACAACTGTAAACACTATGAGAAAGAATAGTGCTATTAGATTTTTAGATTTTTTAAAACAAAGATTAGTCATCCATTGCAGTGATTAATATGCCAGCTTAATGCAAACAAATTGCCATTGCATATTAATTTTCTGAACTTGATGGGCAATCTAGAGGCCCATGAACCTTTTCTGTTCCTATTGGAAAATAGTTGGATCAATGTGAACAATATACAGTTGTGGAATTTAAAAAGCTCTGCTCTTGTCTCCCAGAAATGAACTGCGGAGAATTAAGTACAGACCAAAATTATTTTTACGGCATATGTCAAATATTTTCCTCTGGCAAATGCTCTTTAAATCTGGTAAATCACAATACATGTAAAATTTTTCACTCTAGATGGTTATCAGCTGCCAATCGACTACTTATATTGTACATTGGAAGCCAGAAACCTTCCCAAAATCTGAAGATTATGGCTGAATTTGTAATGAAAGTATATTCACCTATATTGTTTCTATGTCTAAAAAGATTCTTTCTGCAAAAATGGAGCTCAAATGTCTTATTAAAACAATTAAGTTTTCTCGTTATTTCAGGGGACATTTAAAGAAGATTGTTGATCTCGTTATTCAACGAAACGCATACATCTATCACTGAGAAAAAAAATTATATGATAACTGATGAAAGAAACCATGTTCGAGAACTTGGATTCTGAAGAATATTGGAGGCAAGGGAAACGGAGTGTTCAACAATAAGACAGTTTCATATTCCAATATTGAACTTCAGTGCTATAAACTATATTAACATTATTGACTGGCAAGAATGTGAAATCACATCACCCCGCATTCTTAATAGAGTATCAAGAGAGGAGTTGAAAGTTCTCATAAAAAGATCAGAAGCCCCACGGTACTTAGAATACACGGTAGGGTCCATGAGCGATATGCGCAGTAGATCGTCCAGTTCGTGACGTCACTGGCACCCATCGTTCAAGCTCTCCCTGTGTTTTTCCATTTATTCACATTGCTCTCTTTGTCTCTTTCTCTTTTCCTGACAATAAATGTTATTATTACTATTTTTTTTCATATAATCATTTTGTGTCTTATTTTTATTGTTAGTTTTTTAAAAGGATTTGACATTAAAATAATTAGCAACGCATTAATTCTTCTAGATATTCCAAAGGAATTTCATTTTAAACAAATCTTTTAAAACATCTTTTTAAACAAATACTATAGCATGAAAATCATTTGCTGCACGCATGCAAGAGATCAGATAATTTTTGCATTTATTATTCAAGAGAATTTTCAATTTACTTTAAAGAAACAGATTTGTAAAAGAATTTAAAAGCAAAACAGCTTAATTTTAAACCAAACCAAATTGTAAGATATAAATCAGTTTCCACATAAAAATTTTCAGCTCTACTACTACTTTAGTATTACTTTTCACTAATGATATTGCTGAAAAATTAAAGAGAGAAGAATGAGTTGTCGAGATACATGAAAGGAAATAAACTTTTTCTTAAATAAAAATGAATGTGATCAGCAAGATAAATCCAATCCTGATTTATTTCTTCTCTCTTAATAAGAACAGTACAGTCACTCATATATCGCTGATAAATCATTCAGATATTAGATGAATTTAAATAAGAAAATTAAACTAAATTAAATAAAAAATATGTGTATATCAGCTGGTTAGGGGGGGGGGGGGGGGGGAATTGTGCGATGTAGTACGTAAAAAATCAGAAAATTCTCGTTGTAAAGAAGTTATGAAACAATATAAATTCCAGTTTTCTCAAAATTCTATTTTAAAAATAAAGTTGCATATTCAGAAGAGGTGTATGTAAGAGGTGAATTTAAATATTCTTCGCCTAGTGAAATCGCTATGTTATAATTCCTGAAATTTATGGAAATTAGCTTTAGTTTTGAGTACTGATATAGTTAAATGTACTCAAAACTAAAGAAAAATAAAATAAACACTGTAGTTTTTTTTTTTTCGATGAAATGTAAGGGTTTGTAAGCAATATGGGACCTTAAATCAAAAACTTATATCAGATTAATAAACAGGCATGGATCTAAAATTTTCAAAAATGCATATTGTGAGAAAAAAATATGTTGGTATAGCAATAGAATAAAAACTCAATTTTTATTTGAAAATATATTCCATAATTTTTATTTATTTTAAAGTATTGAGATAATCCATATAAAATAATATTCCACTCACAATTTGTAATTTAAATTTTTCCTGATAATACTTTAGTGCGTACTAAACATTTAAGGATGTATATAGATATATTAATCATAAAAAAAAAATATTTGATTGTTTAAAAATTTTTAACCGTAATATCGTAATATAACACCTATTTTTTTTTTTTTTTTTTTTCAAATTTTGAATGTTATACAACCTAGTTTTTGTTTGGCTTTGAGAGTTAGACAGTTGACATTTACTGAACCGGAAGCCCAATACCTAGATTATAACTTAGACTTGACATCGTGTTAGTTAGTCGCAGAATCTTGTGTGCGATGATTATTCTGTTCCTAAAGTTAAAAGTTGTACGGACCTATATTTATTAATATTTTGATACCGATTTTAACTTATTTTCTAATTATTTGTAAATAAAGTAAATCGTTGATTTAAAAAAAAAAAAAAAAGTTGTTCTTTCAGAAATTGCGCTACCCTTTCTCTCATAAGAGTGGACGTAACAATATGTTCTCTAGAAGACTATCTAGAAAGCCTGTTCTTCCGATATTTTCAATAATTTTATAATTTAAATTTCTGTATTAGTGTATACAAAAAATTTAAAGAGTTTCTTTTTTTAATTATCTATAAAACGTTATTTAAGCTATTACGGCTATTTAAGAAGTTTTTTGTTTACTTTGTTTACTCGTTTTGTTATTACACATTTTTTTTTTTTTTAATATTTATAAATTCGAAAAAATCCCAAGTATCAATTCAAAAAAGCTTTTCTTACATTTATCTAAAGTTGCCCTGAAAATGCTATTAATATTTTTCAATGCCTGCGTTTTAAAGTACATAGTACTATAGAGTTTTTCAGAGTTATACTCGTAACTTTTAAAAACATTATTAGATCCGTTTTATGTTTTTAGAACATTAAATAGGGATTTAAAAAATGTATAAAATTATAAATTTTAATAGCATATAACTTTATGAGTGTATAATATATATATTTGAAAATATACAACATAATTATAAGTGCATTTTTTCCAAAGTTTTATGAATTGAAGCAAACATTTTCCGAGTTTTCTCAAAGTATTTTGGATTAAAGCGAAATTGCAAAAATGTTATGAAAAGACGGTGTCTAAAATATTGAAATACAACAGAGTAGGTAAGAAAACTGCTTTTTTTACATATGTGTTTAAATAAAATAATGATAATTGCGGCGAAAGTTAATACTTCCAAATAACCAAATGAAAACAGAAGATTCAGGCTTTAGAAAACTCTAAAAAATAAAGGCATGTACGTATATAAACTTTGAATTTGAAAAATGTTTAATTAGTAGATGTTCCAAGTGTCACGCACCTCAGTAATATCATACACTGGATAATAAACAAATGTTGAATATCTTTTTATGAAACGGAAAGCTTTATACAATGCGAAAAGTGCGTTACCCAAGGCTGGACTTGGGTGCCAGTGACGTCAGAGGGAGAAACGAAACCTGCGCGTGAACCCTACCGAGTGTTCTACTTACCGTGAGAAGCCCCATCTTTTCGATTCCCCAAGCTTCCGTCTCATATTCAAATAGTTGAAAGATGCGTGAAATTAGTAACTGAAGCATCATTAGTGGCTGTAGGAATAGAAGCAGGGGACAGATATATGCGAGCAAAAATCAAATCATGAAAGGTAATGCCTAGTTTTGATACCAAAGGCCAATATAAATTAGAGTAAAACGAAAGATCATTTTACAGTACACCGCATATATTCTTTTTATTATATTACTATATGTTCAGAAAAATGTCTTTCCTATGTATTTAGAGAATTATCTTTTATGTATATTCAAAAAATAAAAGTAAACTGTATGTCTAATTATTGTGCTTTTTCTTTATCTTCTTTGCAACAATGCAATTCATTTTTTAAGGTGTTAAAACACGACAACGCTTAAGTAATACTTTAATCAATCATTTTTTATGGGTTATTTTACTGAAATCAGAAATTTAGTAAAAAAGATTGTTTTTAGTAATTTATACTGCATAGTGAAATCTTGGTTTTTCACATATAAAGGGCATAATCTTTAAGAGCTGGTAGAGCCCTAAAGATGAATTCCAAATGAAATGAAAATTTAACCTTATATTCAGTGTGCCAAAAGGCAACTTTTTAGACCTATCTGAAGAAAAAATTCCAAAAAAAATTTTTTTTGGTCATTTTCACTCCACTTTACTGTATACGTATGTGTCTGGAGGCTCCGAGGAGAACGCTCGTCGCCTGCTTGCATTCGATATCATCATAGGAGCTCTGCACCTGGTGTGATGGTGTGGACAACCATTGGGTACAGGACATGCACATCTCTAGATCAGATTGACGGTAATTTTAATGCAGATCGGTACATTTCTGACATCTTATGTCCAGTGGTTGTGCCCTGTTTTCGAGGCCTTCCAAACGCCATCTGCCAACGAGATAGCGCAAGACTACATGTTGTACATGATGGTCTGATCTTCCTCAATACACAGGATATTCAGATTGCTGCCCTGGGCTGCACAGTCTCCAGATCTGTCACCCACTGAAAACATCTGGTCATGGATTGCTGAGAGCCCGCCATCCCTCTTCAGCTAATACGGTTGATGAAGTGTGGCATAGACTTAAGCAGCATGGAATTATTTACCCATTTCTGTCATCCAAGCCCAGTTCGTCTCCATGCCTAACCAAGTAACGGCTGTTTTAGCTGCCGGTGGGGGGGAAGCTGTTTCTACTAATTTTGCACCTTTGTAAACTCCCAAACTGCATACAAATTTAATAATTTTGTTTTCATGCCATACTGTGTACGTACAATAAATATCTTTTATGTATTTTCTTTCTTTCATGGTGTTGTAATTTTAATGGCCAGCAGTATATATACAATACATGTACAACAAAGTATAAGTATATAAAGTTTAACAATGTTATGTATGGTGTCTATTAGAGATGAGACAGTTTTAATTATTAAACTGGTCTTCGGGCCCAAGCTCACTGAAATTCACAATTTTATTTATTCTCGTTCTCATATGGAAACAAAAAATAACTTTTTTCCCCTTAAAAATTAACTATTCCATTGCAAGTCATTTTAATGCTATTTTCAACAGAATGAAAGAGAAATAGAATTTTTTTCTCTCTTTTAGTAGCAGTAGAACACTATTTTGCCATTAGGATATTTTGTAATTGGAATGTTTATTTATTATTACTTTTTTTAGAGATCTAACATGAAGTAAATGTTTTCTTTTAAGTCAATCAACATTAGCTTAAGGTTTGCAAATTTTTATTCTTCTTGTGTCTGTGAGTGCTAATCGCTCTTTATATCAAAATAACAATAGTGATTCTATCCATTTTTCTTCTTAAACTCTGCTCATTCTGTGTCTCTGCTCTTCATATTCACAAAGTCACTTTCATACATAAGTAGATAAAATTGGCATGTATTATTCCTGATAGAAATCAATCAAGTAGTGTTTCCTCTTTTTCTGTAAAAGCATCAAATCTTTCAAGTAACAGTGTCAAATTTTTAATTTAAGCTGATTATCAAGGACATCTATACCTTTTTTAGGAAATAGAAAAATGTTGTTACATTCTTCGTCATATAAATCATAATTTCTGCAAGTTTCATTCATTTATTCATAAAACGCTCTTGGTTAATGTATCCACCAGATTTACTTGTTGCAAAAGAAAAATATGAGAATCTTTTTAGGGAAGTATATTTTTATTTGATACTAAACTTCTCTTTTGATAAGATTGAATGTAAATTTCATAAAATGGAATAATGTCAAGAGGTGTTTATGTTTAAGAAGTTCCATAGTTTGAATATTAACTGAATGTTTTGAAGAGCTGTCCATGGCTTAAGTGATGAATCTAGGTGATTTCCTATATTTATATTTGCCAATGTGAAAATTGCATACTATATCATTAGTGTAAACTGGATTTCCATAACCTATATTTGTATGTTTAAGTAATAAATTAAGTAAATACTTGAACAACTGAGTGATGAGTTCACTTATAGCTATAAGCTAATTGAATATTTAGATAGGTAAAATAATAAGTCCTATAATTATGTGCTAGGGATTAACAGTTATTGTCATGTAAAAAGTTGTTAAAAAATGAGATATATTACATTTAGAACAATTTTTAAATATTATGCAATTTTTTTGTACTTTTTTTCGGCATGCTTTCGGTATCAGACTCGGGCGGGTTCAGGCTCTGATGCCACAAATGTTTCTGGCTCGGATTTAAAATCATCTGGCTCATGCGGGTTCAGGCTCCGAAAAGTGAGCCCAAACTCACCTCTAGGGTCTATACAAAACTTTTTTATTCACAACTTGAAAAATAGATGTTTTGTCTTTTTTTTGTTGTTGTTGTTGTTGTTATTTTCAAACATAGCTCATGGCTATATATATATATATACACCCACAATTTGCATAATTGTTAATGCTTAAAAATAAAATTACACACATATAAATAAAATAAGATTAAAAAAAAAAAAAACATTTACATCAATAGTTGTTTGCATTAAAAAATTTGATTTATGTTTCTATATCTGAACTTGCAGTCTATAAATAGTCATAATTGTCTGCTGAATTGCAAAGTTTTGCTTTAAGAAATTTAAATATCTTTAGATAATTGTAAATGCATGTGTAATGATTGAATAAGAATTGACTTTTATATTTATTAACATTTATTTAAGGGATTGATTGCTTGGTTTCGGAATAAATGGTTTTGCTTTCAATTTTATAAATTGAATTTTTTTCTATATGGAACATTAAATATATTATTTAAGTAAGCATCTTTCAGTAATATGAATACCTGTTTAATTTATCATATGAATGGTTAAATAAATAAAATATTTTTATGGGTATTATCAATTATAAAGAGTGTCAAACAGTATATGATGATATATATCAGAAATCAAATTAAAGCTGGTGAGGAGGCTAAAAAGTTTGCTGCCATTAGAAATTTTTTTAAGAATTAAATCATTTTGTTTGCATTCATATATACAGGGTGTCCATAATTAAACGACCCTACTTTAAAGTTCTCTACAGATGAAACTATTGTTCAGAAAGTTGTGAAATTTTGTGATGGACAAAATAAAGTAATGGAAATTTGTTTGAACAAACAAACAAAAAAAAATAGTTCAAAATTTCGCCACCAGAGGGCGTTTATAATGAATTACACATTTTTAAAAGTTTTATGCTTTATTTTTCTCAGATTAAATAAGACAATTATACAAACCACCCCCTGAACAAAGTGGATTGCATGCATTTGTGAATTAGAAATTTGCAGGTTAGTGGTATAATCAATCTAAGCACTAAGCTTGCTTAAAACTACTTTTTTTTATCATTTCCGTTACACAGAGAGCAAAAATACATAAAATAAAATTATACAAAATGCAACATCAAATAGGTTTCAACTTTAAAATTCCATTTTTTTTTAAAAACATTTCAAGTAATTATAAAATTTGACTCGATTCTTTTCCAAGTGAATAGAAAGTTTCTCCATACTGTAAAATGAATTAGTTCAAAAGCCTTACACATACCTGCAATCAGTACCAGGTGAAAATATGAAGATCAATATTCAAAAACCAGAAAATTTATTGAAAAATGGAGGTATACTTATTGACATATATAGTATATTAAGCTAGATAATTTTAATGTGCATTTAAATTGTTACTAAAACAGCAATAAAAGATTCAGGTTTTGATATTTTTTTATAACAGTCTGAACACAGAACAGCTACAAATTAAATTATATTTAAATAACTTTATCTGTACTACCATACAGAAAGTAGCAATATAGAAGACAGTACTAAGTACTGTGAATGTAAAAATGCAAAAGAAAGTTTGTAGACTTAATAGGAAGAAACAAAATTTTAATTTGGAATGCTTTACACTCCCTACATTAACTCTTTAAAAAAACTAATTCTGCTTCTTTTGTCACTAATATAATCTTTATTTTTCCTAGAGCATATTCTCTTCTAAATCGTCCAGTGATAGCACAAGACTTATGAAATGTTGTGTCTTTGCATCCCTGACACTAGTAAAAAACTAGGTACTTTGTTACAAAAGTGGGTTTTTCTTTTAGAAATAAGACATATTCAATGCATTTAATAGAAAATATGTCTCTGTTGCATTTTTTCAAGATAAAAAGCATGCACCCTGAAGGAACCATCACATATATATATATACGAAAGGATAAAAATTAAATCCTTTTTTAAACTTAATATTCAAAATTTCTAACTTCTTTTCCTAATGTGAAATCTGATTGTAAAGCTAAGTTTCATCTTTGACACTGGTTGATGTAATGAATACTTAAAACCATAAATCACAATAAACTATCATTATGACAATTATTGGGCTCATAAAATCAAACTAGTGTTAAAATAAACATTAAATGAATCTTAAAAAACATAAATAGTAATTTACTTTTCCAAGTATGACAGGTGATTATATTTAGACTACAAATTCTAATTACTTTTTCCCAAATTTGGCAGTAATTAGATTCATGATTACATTTAAGTTATAAATTATAATGAATGTCAAAATTAGATTATATATAACCCATAAATCCTCTACCTGATGTTTACTAAAACATAAATCATTAATGTTAAGGGTGGTAGTTACATTTTAGTGGTGAAACAAGCTGATGCAAGACATGGGTAATCTCAGGAAACCTATCATTAAAAATAGTTTTAACCAATAAAATTAACTTTCGCCATCTGCTGGAAAATATCCAAAAATTCATAACAAAACTCATGTGCTCGGCCTAAGAGCTCAGCTTTCTAGAGATTTGAGCTGGCTCTAACAGACCCAGGATGTGAGCAAAGACAAATATGGTTTCTCGGGGCCTCCGGTAGATTCACAAGTTTCTTGTACAGCGAATGTGCCAAATAAACAAAGTTCACTGCAAAGAGTGAGGTCCTGAGTCAGTTATTTAATATCTCAGCCACTTTTTTTAATTATCACCACCTGCCAAGTCATTACATATATATACATATATATACATATATATATCATTTGTAGCTTTCACAGAAAGGAAAGTACAACTGAGTCAGATTATTTTGTTCACTTTTAGCATGGCTCATTGAAATGATTTTGAAACAGAATTACTTCAATCTTTAATTTTTCAAAAAATTTCCTTCAAAGACTGAGACTAAGAAAAACTAAAAATACAGAAGATTTTATATTCTGGCTAGAAAAAAAATAATAATAAGGAACACTTCGATCAAAACTAGAAGACTTGAGCGGTATCCTTATATTTTTTTCCCAAAAAATCTAAACTTTAAAACAAAGCACTAACCATACTTTTTAAAAAATTAATTCATTTTAAAAATGAGATAAAATGAATCATGAAAACAAAATTACATTTCATAACAAGTTATGAAATGCTTTATAAAATGAAAAGAAATACCATAATAGTTTGCATCATACCTAGACTATCTTGCTTTTTATGAATACGGTGTCCATCAAAGTTGAAAAATCCTTCAGCTTTATGTTCTCCAACATCTGATAATACTTGTTTGCATACAATTGCATACATTAGTTGACTATATTCTGATATGTAAGAACAAGAAGCAAACATTTTCAATGTAATTTCTTGAAAGCAAATTTCATTGCATAAGCTATTGCTCAAAGTTTGCTTTTTGATATCTAAAAGAAAAATAATATAAAAACTAAGTTAGATATTACAATGCGATACAAATATAAATTAAGTGAAATCAGCAGCATTTATAAGGATCATAAAAGTGATCAATGCTAATTTAAAAATATTTTTCAAAGTTTGCTAAAACTCATTAGTTACAAACTACATTTATTATAAACTCTTAATTTGCTTTTTGATATCTAAAAGAAAAATAGTATAAAAACTAAGCTAGATATTACAGTAAGAAACAAATATAAATTAAGTGAAATCAGCAACATTTATAATGAAAATAAAAGAGACTGATGCTAATTTTAAAACATTTCATAACATCATAAGTGGTCATTCACCAAATCAAAATATTTTTTGTCTTAAATAATGAATAGCACTTTTCTTTATGGAATAACAGCAAAGAAAATACAAATCTGCCAACTTATCCATTTCAAAAACCGTACAATTTTTACAATATATTTTTCTTAAAAACATACGGAATGAAAAATGTAACATGGTCTCTTATGCACAATTGCACAAGCTATTATATTAATAAAATATAAATATAAAAAATATTCAGCCGAAGTAACTAACCTTCTAAAACTAAAAATAAACCATTTAATTGAATAAGTTACATACTGCAATCAATTCAATTTATAAAGACCAGATCTAGGGAGAGATGAGAGAAAAGTTGCATTCTTTCCCTGCTTTCTCTGTTGGAATTCTTTTGTAAGCGATTCATTTTGTTGCTAGCATGTGGTTTTGATCACTTGATGTGAATAAAGTTCTTTGCTAGAAATATTTTATTAAATTCTACAGTACAGGACCTATTATCCGGAATCCTCGGGACCAAAGGCTTTCCGGATTTTGGAATTTTCTGGATTTCGGGTCCTCCCGAATTCTGTCAAAAAATTGCGGGAAAAATGCAAACTTCGTCAAAGAATCGCAAAAAAACACAAATTTCTTCCAAGGAACACAAAAAAAAAATGCAAATTGCGTCAAAATATAGCAAAAAAAAACAAATTTCTTCAAAGGATCAAAAAAGCCCTTCACAATTTCGTCAAAAGATTGCGAAAAAATCTGCAAACTTCGTCATAAGATCGCGATAAAAACCACAAATTTCATCAAAAAATTGCGAGAAAAACCTCAAATTTCGTCAAAACATTGCAAAAAAACGAAATTTCATAAAAAGATCGCGAAAAAATAAGCAAATTTAGTCAAAGGATCGCGGGGGAAAAAATGCAAATTTCGTCAAAATCTCGCGAAAAAAAAAGCAAATTTCGCCAAAAGATAGTGAAAAAAAAAAAAATTCTTCAAAGGATTGCAAAAAAACAAAAAACAAAAAAAACCCCTTAATTTCATCAAAAGATCGCGTAAAAACGTGAAATTTCATTAAAGGATCACAGAAAAAACACATAATTAGTGCCAAGGGCCCCCCCCTCCTCTTGTGTAAACTTTCAAAAAATTTGCTGTGAATTTCAGATTTTTTTTCCTTACTCAGAATCACCCCTAATTCAAGTAACACAATTGTGTAGCCATAATATTTTGTTGAAGTGAGAGAGAGGGTTTGAAATATATGATGATTTTTTTAAAAAACAAATTCGTAATATAAATTAATTTTAAACTAAAATTTGCAAGAAAAATACCTTTTTTCTAATTTCAGGGGGGAGGGGGGGTACACCGTGTTCCTCCATCACTGATGTAACATACAGTAAAAGCTCTGTTATCCGGCATTCAAGTAACCAGAAAGCTCAACTAACCGGAAAAATTCGGAGAAATCGTTTATTTTTTTTTTTCCTATAAACAGTTGAAAAATTTTTACTACTATTTTAGGAAATTTACTGTTAGCATTCTCAAATTATCTCAGCGACTGATTCGGCATAAAACAGATCTGTGTGTATGTTCATTTCAGTGAATGTTATAAAATAAAAATATAGCATAAAGAACTGTCTATAGCTCATTAGCACAGAATAACTTCATGTTGCATCATAGTCCGCGATAGTCCTCTGCGTTGGCTGTTTTTCCTTCCGAAAGAGAGAAGGAGGGGGTTGAAGATGAAGAGAAGAGAAGAGGGGCTTGATCTTTCTTTTCTGCTCTTTGCGAAACTAGATGGGGAGGGGGGAGGCGTGATAAATGGTAGAAAGCTACATCTTTTCCGAAAACTGAACTGCTAAGTGAGGAAGTCAGAAGCATGAAATAAAACTGTTTTCTAGGAATTGGGATGGGGATATGGTAATTTCAGATATCGTATTTTTTCCCCCAGATCCACAGTAGCCCCCCCCCCCTCCCCCAAGAAAAGGAACGAATTGCATGAAATTATGGAAACATTAAAAAATGGGCCTAATACTAACTTATCTGTATCGCAACTGGAAATGCCAGAAATCGAAAATTGGATAGTTATAGATAAAAATATTCCTGTCACCGAAACTTTAACAGAAGAGCAGTTAGTTAAAAAAATGACAACTCCAGAGGAAGAAACAAATGATATTTCCTCAGAATCTGAAAATAAAATCGAGGAGAAAATTTCGTGGAGTGAAGCTGAGAAAAGTTTTATCTACATTTTTAAAGTTTTGTGAAAAAAATTCGCAGTATTCAGCTCAAGAAGTTTTAGAACTGCATCTCATAAAAGAACGCTTCATGAAAAAAAGAGAACTTTCTTTCAAACAGACGGACATCAGACATGCATTTCGTAGTATTCCTGGCACATCAAAAGAAACGCAATCAAACACACATAAATGCTGAGAAATTATATCCCAAACTATTTTTTTTATTGCTTTATTTATTCAAGAACAAGAAATTATTATTTAAGAACTATGTAACAAAGATCTTTATACCATATTGTATTTTAAATATATTTATTCAAGAATATTTTTTTATTGGGTGTATTTGGATCAACTACACAACTGGAAATTAAAAAAAAAAAGGTCGCTCCAGGCTAAATTTCTTTTTTTTTGCTTTGTTTTATTGTTGGATTTTTATCAGTTCAAACTTTTTCTCCTCAGCCAGGAGATTGCATCAAAGTTTTGCGTTGTTGAATTAGCCAGGAAAATATTTTTCATCAACCTAAACAGTAAACAGAAATAATAATATTATTATTCTAGATAAAAAGAAAGAATGAAACGGTACTCTTTTTTCCCCCTTACTTATTATATAAAAAAAAATTGCTTTCTCCGCTGCTAATTGCCCGATTGTGTTCAAATTTTCACCGAATTCAAATAATAATAAATTCGGCCGTTTACCTAATTTTTATTAACATACAATGAGTTTTCAGAAATTTAGAAATCCCTCCCAAAAGACTCCACTATCTGAGCCACTCCAACAAGAAAAACAAAAAAGCTAATGAGTGTAGTTTGTTTTTATCATGATCGGAGAAGTCAGGCGTTATCAGTTTGCATCTGATAACGTTTTTAGCTATGCAGAAAAGATTCATTATTACTGTGAGGTTAGTTGAGATAACACAAGTGAATCATACTAAAGTTAATTTTCCAAGCTTCCATGTGCTTTTTCCGGAAAGGGGAGATGTCAAATTATAAATAATACAACTTTATAAAAGATTAATAAATAAATATAGAAATTTGTTTACTTTTATTTTTTATTCGGAAAGAATAACTTTATCAAATGCAAATTTAATAATAATAATAAGAGTTATTTGATCAACTTCCTAATGGCAGGAAAATAGCCTAAAAACCATTTTCCTGTTTAATTTTTACGTCAATGCTCCCCTCCCTCCCTTTCATGACAGATTTTGTAGTGCTCAACTATCCGGACTTTTCAAGTATCCGGCAATCGGCATTTCCCGAGCATGCCGGTTAGTTGAGCTTTTACTGTATTTTAGTGGTTACACATTGCAACACAATGGATCAAAAAAATTAGGAATCTGTAAAATTTTCGCAAAATTTTAGTAAAACTTTACAAATTTAGAAAATTTTAAAAAAAAATTTCTGGATTTCGGGTCTTTCCAGATTTTGGAATTCTGGATAATGGGTCCTGTACTGTAGTTGTATTGGAGCTCAAGTTGTGAAAATGAATAGGAAAAAAGGCTCTTAGTTTGGAAACTAAGCAGAATATTTTATGTGATGTTTGTGATGGGATTTTTAAAAAATCAGAGATTGCAGCGAAGTAGGGAATACTTGCAAATACTCTTTTGACAGTTATTAAGAATCGAGAACAAATTGAAATGGCTTGTGCTATCAATCAGTATGTGCCTGCTAGAAAACGAATGAGAAATGCTAAGAATGAAGCAACTGAAGTTGTTTTATTAAGATGGATAAGAGAAGCTAGGGACCATAATATCAATTTAACTTGTGCTGTTTTACAAGAAAAAGCAAAGTTTTTTGCAGAAGCTCTTGGTGTCGATGATTTTACATTCTCAAATGGATGGCTGGCAGGGTTTAAAGAATGCCATGATATTGTCTCTAAAAGGATATGTGGTGAAGAGTCTGCAGTTAATCTGGGTAGTGTAGATTTGTTTTTCTCTAAAGAATGGCTGGCTATTAAAAGAGATTATGCATCCCGCAATATATTCAATGCGGATGAGAGACATTTTATAATGTTTTGGTACCAATTTGAGAACATGAAACTATTGATTAAAAGGGGGAAAATGGCATCATAAGATATCGGTATGACAAAAAAAGAAAAAAAAGATGCCATAAGACATTGCTGTAAAAGGAAAAAATCACTGTACCTGCTGCCCTGTCATAAGAACCACATTTAGAATATTTTATACTTTCAAACTCGTATGCGCCGCAGCTCATATGCCTGAAAATACGGTACTAATAATACAAATCACAAGAATAACAGCTATAACATGAAAAATATTGCAAATGAAACTAATTATCTAAAAAGAAGAAAAATGTTTTAATGAGAAATTTACATAAGGCTTACAATTGGGCTGGATCTCTCAAAGTCAGTGTTGATAGATTTTTAAACCAAAAAATACTTCAGAAACTACTGAAAGAGTAGTACAAAATACTTAAGTTACAACTTCGACTTCGGTGCCACCTACTGATCAATCAATTAGTAATTTTTTTGCGATTAGTTTTCATAATAACATTAAAGATGACTATAAATTCTTTGAAAAAATAAATAAGATTTTTTTTAATCAGTACATTTAACTTATTTAATGAAAAACTTCCATTTTTATTACCTTCATATCTCCATGGAGGTAAATAAACAGCAAAACTAATGTTTGGTTATACAGTAAACTCTCTGTAAGGCGGATTCTGTGTAAGACGGAAATCTGTCTAACTCGGAAAGATTTTCAAGTCCCTTCGAAGCCATTCACATAGAGTAAAATTTGTCTAAGGCAGAATATTGTCTACTACGGAAAATTTTCTCGGTCCCGATCGATTCCGCCTTAGACAGAGTTTACTGTATTGCTTTTTCAGATTGACAACAGTTGCATTTTGTTTATGCTACTTACTTTTGTATTTGTACATGTTATTTGTGAACTGTGGGAAAAAATGTCTGACAGCATTGCTCAGAGTGGAAAGACTGATTCTAAATCTAGATCAACTGGCAACCCCTCCAGTTGGTGATATCATATTTAGAATAAAACGTCTTTCTGATGCAGTGAAAAAAATACTCGGAGATAAAACACTTGGTATTGACCTTGACGTGGAATTTTTTTGGAATGAGGAGGGTGCTTCCTTCAGGTTTTTTTAAATTATCTAATTTTTTTTACAAATTAGGGGGGGGGGGGTGTGGATTAATGAGATTTTACAGTATTTTTCATTAACTGAGTATCAACAATAAATTGGGAAAATTGTTAACTAATTGGAAATTGAAAGCTAATGAGCATTAAATAAATACAAAGATACCTGTAGGAAAAAGAGATTTATCTAAGATAACGATGTTATCAAGGTCAATAACAACAACTTCCCCTTCTTTTGTTACAGCTATACCATCAAGTGTCCATCCTAGATATAGAAAATACCATTGAGGGTCTTCTTCCTAACAAATGACGAAATGTAACTTTTAAAATACAGACTGAAATATTTTTTTACACTTAAAAAATATAATTTAAAAAAATTTAATGCGTAAAACTTGATGAGACAGAAACGGAAGAGACTGGAGAAAAAAAACTCCATTATAGACAAGTTCTGTTTTCCCAGGGTTTGATGTATATTAATATTTTTAATCATACACAGATCATTCCCATACACATATTACACACATCTTCTTGGACAGACATGTATGTATTCATTTAAAATTAAAACTATGTGATTTTCTCATGAAAAGTAAGTGATTCTCTAATTGATAAGCTAAAGACAAAAACTAAGGAACCTTTGTTTTATGATTTATCTAGACAAATTAAAATTTACTACAAAATGTACATATCACTATCAATCAAACAGACAATTGCTAAATTTAAAAAAAATTATAAAATTGCCAACTCTTGATTTAATATAAATTTTACTGGACATTAAAATTATTCATCTAACTTATGTTGAAATAAAACATAAATAACAAACATAATTTTTTTTAAATTATTATTATTATGGTGAAAGCACCTTTTTACTGAGGTAGCTAAATGGGTAGCCGATTCATGAAATACAGTAAAAATGAGCTTGATCATATCCAGGTTTAAAGAAGCCAGTATTTTAGCAAAAAATGCCAATTTATCAGACAGTTCCAATGTTGATTCAAACTCTTATGATGATTCAGATAAAACTGATGATGATTTGTTACAGTTATTAGATTCTGAATAGCAAGGAATATGATTTTGACAGCTTGAATTTTTTTATATATATATATATAATTGAAATGGCTAACATTTGACTATACATCGCTCAAAACAATTAAAGGATATTTTAAGTCTCATATAAATTAACAGTATAAGTGGAATTTATTTTGCAGAAAATGGAAGAAGACAGTCACAAATATACAAATTTTTCTCCTTTTCAAATTTCAGAGTATCCAAATTTTGAGTTTGATGTCAAAAAACGATACTTTAGCAGCAGCGAATGAAATTTAGATTTCAACTTACTGAAAGACAAAGCAGAAAACATTTATTGACATTCAGTAAGTGCTTTGTTTCAATGAGTGCAATGTCTCAATGAAGTCATTTAACCAAATCAGAAGCATGGAGAGGTGTTGGTCAGTTAGAGGGGGGGGGGGGCAAACACAAGCCAAAGTAGCAGAAGCCACTGGAGTTTCAGAAAGTGTGATTTCCAAGATCTGGAACCATTTTTTTTTTTTTTTTGGACTGCAAATGCAGGCTGAAGATCAGTGCAAGGTTGTAGACATGTAATAACGTCCAATGAGTTAATGATTCAGAGACATCAAAATATGAATGCCATTCTTCTTCAACATCACCTTCCCTCGGCTACTGACACCACAGTTTCAACTCAAACTGTCCGAAACCTGCTCCATGCTGTAAGTCTGTATGCTCGCAGACCAATGGTATGTGTTACGTTAACAGCAAGGCACCATGGTGCCCGCAGGGAGTGGGCAACAGAGCAGGTGTACTGGAGGAGAAATGAATGCTGCAATATTCTTTTCTCTGATGAGTCTGGTTTTCTGTTTATCTTGATAATAGGCATATTTTTATCTGGAAGGAATGTGAAACTAGAAACAATCCTGCGTTCATGCAAGGAAGTGTCAGATTTGGCAGTGAGAGAGTGATGGTTTATGCTGGCATCACCATTGATGGGTGTACTGACCTCCACATCCTTCAAAATGGAATTCTGACTGATCAGCGATATAGGAATGAGATCCTCAGACCTATTGTAGTGCCTTATGCTGCAGCAATTAAAGATGACTTCATGCTGATGGACGACAATTGCAGTCCACATTGTACTCACCTGGTGGAGGATTTCCTTTCCGAGGAAGGAATCGTTCGAATGGAATGGCCAGCGTGTTCTCCAGACATGAACCCAATAGAGCATGTTTGGGTCATTCTAGGCAGCTGAGTTGCTAGTCGTCTATCACCCTCACAAACTCTCCAAGTACCGGAAAGAGTTCTTCTGGAGGAGTGGGACAGAATACCCCAGCTCCTCATTAATAGCCTGAAAATTGCTGGCCATCTGGAGAAATCATACCTCCTACTAAAAATGATTTTCTTTGAAGGAAACACACTTTTTTATTTATTTTTCTTTTCATATGCACAAATAGTGTTTTTTTCCCTTTTGCATTGAAATGCTCAATACAATGTTTTTTTTCTGCCAATTGTTGGTATGTATTGTTGGTAGGTACCAATAGGTATTGTTGTTTTTATTTACTTCCCTTTTATTGCTTTATTTTTATTTAAAGATGATTCAATATTCAAATCTTTTGCTACTATTTTTATATGCAAATGCAGATGTTCTGTGACATCAGATTTTGTTTCTATGCTTTTTCCATTTGTCTGATACTTCTCCTGGTTTTTATGTTACATTACATTAATCCTTTAGTGTGCAGCTTTGCATATATGCAAACAACAGTATTTCGAATTTAATAGATTTTTTTATTCGTATATATCTAACTCACACCAGAAAATTAAAATAGCAATATTTGCTTTAATTAATAACAGACAATTTCGTATTTGCATAAAGGGAAATTAACCATTGAAACTTTTTTGTGTAAAGTCAGATTCCTTGAACTACGTAATTTCTAGAACATATTTTATCATGGGAATTAAAGGGTTAAATGTTAAGTTTTATAAAATAAATAATTATATAAAATAAGGTATTTGGAGACATACTTATAAAAATATTTACTAATTTGTAATATTTTAGCGTAAAACAGCCACATGACAGTAGTTTTTACTTATATTGCAGATGTGCAACAGAAAAAAAGATTGACGTATTATACGAAAATGTATCTCTGCTTTTTTTTTTCATTATTTTTTCTGTGTAATAAACCTTTCAGAGAATCATATATAATTTTTTCAAAGAAAATAAAAAAATCGCGCATTTAAGGGTTAAAACTGAGAACACATTTTTTGCCATTTCAGATATGCTGTAAACAACAGTACATTCATGGATTTTCAAGGGAAAGAATCTCAATAAAACATAAGGATTGTATATTATTTTTTAAAATATCACACCATTTTCATTCAGTTTTCAAAATAGATTCTCAATATTGATATAGATCTTCCAAGAAACATTTAATTCATATTTCATTTGTTTGAGGCAAACATCAATTACAATCCTTTTAATTTTTTGGCACCACTTTTTTTAAATTGTAAATTTTGTATTTTTAAATTACAGAAATTTTGTGATTAAAAAAAGTGAAGATAATTTTAAATAATACTGGTGTCCAAATAGAAGGATTTTGGTTACAGACCTGCCAACTGCTATGAAAGAAATCATAGTTGTTATGATTTGGACCTTTAAACTACGATGCTATGAAAATCGGTTTCAAACTACGATTAAAAAAAAAAAACCACAAACACATTTTTTTTCATGTTGAAATTTTCAGTCTACGCAGCAAATTTTTCAGGAGTGATTCTGCTCTGAAATTTCCTAAATTTTAAAGTATTTGGTTCTGAAAGTTTTAAAAAATTGGTCATTAGTCTGAAAATTCGGACATTATAAAATCTCAAGAAAAAAAAAAATTGGCCTGCTAAACAAACTTCTTAATATAAAACCTCCTTAATGGATATTAACCATGAGTGAATCGTGCATCTGTAAATTATTATACAGGAATTCCCTTCCTTGGAAACAGGGGCACCATTTTAAGAGTTTCTTTAGGGCAGGGTTTGAAATATTGTACAGAACCACACGATTTGCACAAAGAAAAGGAAAGTCCTGCATAATGAAAACTGCTGCGCAGTATTTCACCCTGAAAATTCTTCCACAGACCTATGATTCTTCTGCGAGTATATTTCAAAATTTCTTGGAAGTCTGCAAATTTTTTTCTTTTATGGAATTTTCCTAAATCAATTTGTGAATCGGTCGGGAAAAAAATTGAGAATTCCTTCAAATGATCATGGGAAAATATCTGATATTTCGTCAAAGATCTCAGAAACAAATAGTGATTATCTTCAATTATTCGCTGAATAAAATCTAATTTTGTTAAGAGTTCAGAAAGAAATTGAAAATTTTGTCAAAAAATTGCGAATTTCGATAAACTATTGAGGGAAAATATTACAAATTTCTTCAAAAAGTCGTGGAAACAAGTACTGAATTTTGTTAAATGGTCGCAAAAAGATATTGAAAATTTTACCAATTGGTCACGAAAAACTGTTGCAAATTTTGCTGATTGGTTGCACAAAACTTTTGCGAAATTTGCTGATCTGACGCGATAAACTATCGCGGATTTCAACAAGTGACATCTTAAAAAATCAATTTTGTCAAAGGATCATGGTAAGAATGTGAATTTAGTCAAAATATCGCAGAAAGAAAACGTGAATTTCGTCAAAAAATCACGGAAATAAAGCACAAATTTCATCAAAAGATCAGTAAGAAAACGCAAATTTCATAGATAGGCCAGTAAGAAAACGCAAATTTCATAGAAAACACAAATTTCGCATAAGGATCATGTAAAAAAAGCAAAATTCATCTTAGGATTAAGGTAAAAAATGTGAATTTCGTCAAAAGTTCTGGGTAAAAAGTGCGGATTTCAACAAAGAAACATGATCGAAAAACTTGAATTACGATTGTGGGGAAAAGAATTGTGAATATCGTGAAATGATCACGGAAAAAAAAAACGTGAATTTCATCAAAATTTACCGGGCTGAGCTAAAAAATTGGAACTGGGGTCCTTTTAGAAATGTCCAAAAAAAAAAAAAAAAAAAAAAAGCTGCAAAGCTCAAAAAATTGTATAAAAATTTTCAGAGGAAAAAAATTACTATATTGAGTTGAAAGACTGAAAACTTATTCCTTTTACGAATGTCAAAAAATTGGCTGCAAAACACAAAAAAACAACCCACCAAGCTCCAAATTAATTTTAATTTTGAGTGCTACGATTTCTCCTTTTCAAAATTTGGCAGGTCTGTGGTTACCTTATACATATATTTATGAGCCACTTGTCACAAAGGGGCTAATGTAGTTTTTATTAAATTTAGGATAAATGATAGGATGACTCAAAACAAATAAAAGAATGAAACTTTGGGGTTTGTATTAAAATTTTCAAAATTCAAACCAAAAACTACAAATTATCCCAAAATTAACTATGTGTTTTTAAAAATATTAAATTTTGATTTTGTTTCTTTCTTCTCATTTTAGATTTGGAATCTGCATCCTTTGAAGTTTTACCAAGCAGTAATACACAATTAAATGAAAAGTAGCAGTAGTATTAAAATCAATTACGGAACACATGACATTCTGCAACAAAAAGACAGAATGTAATCTACTTGGATAAGGTAAGTAAGCTACAGAACCTTGTTGTCAATACACATAATTAAATTACACATTGTCATCTCTGGAAGGAAATTTCATATATTAAGGTATCTGTGATCTGATCTTTGAGTCACAATAATTGGGTAATAATTTAGAAAATAACATTTTGTTTAGTCCTGTATCTACATATGTTAAACCTTCAAAATGTTCAAATTTTAAATTTAAAAGAAAAAGAAAAAATAAGTCAAAAGTTATTAATATTCAAAATCACATATTTGGGTCAAATGTCACAAAATTATAACTTATTACAGAAACCTTTAAAGTTTGTGCCCATTTTAGCACAGGGTATGAAATTTAAAGATTAAAGACAGTCGCCAGACAAAAAATACAGATTGACAACATTTTGCAGCAATTGAAAATCCTTCACTTATCATCTAAAAATGTAATATAGACTTTTTATTCATTTATTACTTACTTTTTGTAGTTTACTTCACACTTATTAGATTTATATAAAATACAAAAAAACATGTTTATCAATACAAATTATTTAAGCTGTATCCATGCTTTGATTAAATTGCAAAATGTTTCCCAAAATCATGAGTGAAATGATCCATATGTGATGGTTATGAAAACGTATGTCACCATGACTAGTAAGTTGACATATGGCAGCAATTACATTTCAAAAAAGTTAAATGATAGGCAAGCTTCATTATAGAAAGGGAGTGGCATTGAATTTAAATTAGTATTTCATTCTAAAATAAAAAGCATTTTCATTCTAATGTATTTCAAAATACAATCTTATAGGTTTTAGGTAATCATAGGGTAAGTTAAGAGATCAAGGGTTAAAAGGAATAAAACCTATTTTCTGCAAACATGTAAAAAAAGAAGGAATGCATGAAGGGCTCACAACCATAGTAGACCAAGTCCATTTTGAAAAAAAAATGACATAGTCCATTTAGAAGGTTCATAAAGTCAGTTTTATTCACTCCCACAGTGAAGGAAGTCTGTAAGGAAGATGTCATATATAAGAAGGTATATGAAAACAGCTTTTGTTCACTGTGGGAGTAGATAAAACAGATTTTACATACCTTCTAAATGGACTATCTCATTTTTTTTTTCAATATTTTTTACATTATGTTACATTTTTACATTTATGTTTTTGTTCAATATTTTTTACATTATGTATCTTGGGTATAAATTAAACATAATTTTTGTTTCCTTTTTGTTTTAATTTTTGTGTAAAAGTCTATACCTATTTTACCCCGGTGTATACCCATTTTAACCTGTGGTTCGGGGTAAAATAGGTATGTGCTGGGATAAAATGGGTATATGCTGGTTAAAGTTGAATTACATTATAATTAATGTGTAAACCATTTAAAAGTTTTGTACCTTCATCCTCTGATTCATGTATGTAAACTGGGACGAGGAGGGTGGGCAAAAACCCGCCACTTTCAGTTTGTTTATATTTTTTTCTTGATAAATAAAAACTCTGTTAAGAAACTAGTAGAAATAAGATGCAAGTACTGACAAATCCTATCCTTCAACCCCCCCCCCCCCCCCCAAACTGCTCCTGATTTTCGCCACATCAATTTACGTCCATGCTCTGAATCATGTTTCTAACAGTGTTTCATTTTAAAAGTTTTTTTTTTATTTAATGTAGTTCAAAAGCAGACAGATATCAGCATGAGTATCTGTAGGAGAAAATGAGAAATTAAGTTAACTGAAAAACACTTTTTATCAAAAGCAATTTACAGTCGAACTTGGATAATTCGAACGTCTTTAACTCGAATTCGTGGGTAATTCGAAGTTTTTTGTCAGTCCCTTGAAACTTGTATTCAGTTAATGTTAAAAAATCTTGGTTATTTCGAAGTCCAACTTCTTTAATTCGAAGTTTTTACCCTTTCAATAATGACAAAATCTAGTTTCAATACAGTTTATTTGAAAAGTGGCCGGGTTATTTTCAGCTATTGTGGAAATTTTGAAGTCCAACTTCTTTAATTCGAAGTTTTTACCCTTTCAAAAATGACAAAATCTAGTTTTGATGCAGTTATTTGAAAAGTGGCCGCGTTATTTTCAGCTATTGTGGAAAATTTTTTAGGGAAGAGAATATTCTTATCTGTTCTAGGAAACAGAGCAGGGATAAAGGGAGGAGTAATGAACACCCTTTCCCTTGTAAGTGACACAGGCTACTCTCGCCAATGCGATAAATGACACACGTTGCAATTCCTTCGAAACCAGGTCTATAGTCGCCTGAGTTTTCTTCATTGTGCTTTTAGCTTTTGTGGTGAGAGTTCAGTGCCAGCATGCCGTTGAGTAAGCCCCGTGTCCCGTATAAAACCTTATCTTTCGATGAAAAAATTGCTGTGATTCGCGAGGTAGAAAAGGGTGTAAAGAAGAAATGCATCATCACAAAAGAGTATGGAATAGCACCTAACACTCTTTCGACCTTTTTGAAAAATAAAGAAAAAATTTTGAAATCTAATCAAATTGCAAACGGGCTAGAGAACCCGATAATCCTAATGTGAACCAGTGTGTCTTGAAGTGGTTTAAGCAAGCACGGGACAAAAACATCCCTCTCAGTGGAACTCTTGTTTGTGCAAAAGCGGAAGAATTTGCTGTCAGCTTAGGAAACAACAATTTCAAAGGAAGCTCCGGATGGTTAGATGGATTTAAGGAAAGAAATGAAATTTCCTTTAAGTCTGTGTGTGGTGGAAGTTCAAGTGTGGACCAAGATGCAGCAAATGAGTGGAAAGAAAAAGTTGTTCAAATCATTGAGCATAGACAGGACAGAGACATTTTCAATGTCGACGAAACTGGACTTTTTTTCAAATGCACCCCTGCAAAGACTGAATTTTAAAGGTGAAAATGTAGTGGAGGAAAAAGCAGTAAAGACCGAATAACCCTACTTGTAGGAGCAAATATGGACGGCACTGAGAAGTTACCTTTACTGATGATTGGAAAATCAAGAAATCCAAGGTGTTTTAACAATGTCAAAACAAAGCCTATAGAATACCGTTCTAACACGAAAGCCTGGATGACGGGGAATCTTTTTGAAGAATGGCTGCTAGATCTCAATCGCACGTACCAAATTAAAAACAGAAAAATCATCCTGTTTATTGATAATTGCACGGCCCATAAATCGATACCCGCTATGGAAAATGTCACGGTTGAATTTTTTCTGCCAAACATGACCTCAGTGGTGCAACCAATGGATCAAGGCATCATTAAAAATCTGAAGCATTTCTACAGATGCCTAGTCGTTCAACACCTCCTTACTGAATCTTCCCATTACCCTCCTCGATGCTACACTTTGTTCTATCTTCTGAAAAACAAAATAGATGCCAGGCCCAGTATATATGTGGCTAGTTTGTTTTTACCAAGTTTAAATATTGCTGGATATGTGAGCATTTCATTCATACTTTTAATTTTTCAAAAAATTTTGTCTGGTAAAATAATAAAAAAAATATATAAAATATATACCCATTTTATCCCGAGTCTCCCTTTAAAAAAATTCTCAAAACACATAAAAAATACATTCTCATAACAACAGTCATGAACAGAAAATGAAAGCCACAAAATAATCAAAATGGCAATTAAAAATAAAGTAAACAAACATCATATGATTATCATAACACAGAATTAAATTTACAAAAAATAGTAATTTAATAAAAAAAATAAACAAAGCAGCATTCACTATGACAAAATAAAATAAAAAGGATGAACAAATAAATATTAATGTTCAAATTAAACATATAATTGGGATATCTGACAAAAAAAACTTACTCATAACAGGCAAAAGACAAGAGAATTCATACTTATTCTGAAAAAAAAAAAAAGAAAATCAGGAAATGAAAATATCGAATAATAATTCATCGGAGTTTAAGCTATTCATAGAACTTAATCATAAGTAATAAAAATAAATAAAAGCAGTTATCTTAAAAAATAAATAAAATAATTTTTAAAATTCAACATTATTTAAAAAAGATTTTCTTAGCCAAGACACAGCAACTGTTATGCATCCATGCATAATTTCTATTTTAATCAATACACAAAAGTTAATATAAAGTGCGCTTCATATTAGCTAGGAGGCTGCAATTTGCATGGAAATTTCTTTGAGACCATCAACATATACTATTTTTTTCCAGCTGAAATTTATAATCAGAAATCGATTCAAAAATGCATAGAAAATGCAATCTTAAAAAATGAAACACAGATAATTTTTATAACTAACTACACATCCAAAAGTAAATTTTAATCAGAGGTGAATTTTTTTCACCTTCACATGCATGCCAATAGCAATAAATAACATCATTAAACCAAAAGTAATGCGGACATGCACATTTGATAACATAAGTGCAAAATATTTCATTAATTATTAAGGTTTATAAAGTAGCATGAACTTCATAAGGTTTAAAAAATTATATAAGCATTAATAAAAGAAAAAATCTATTACATAAGTATTATAGTTTTTTTTTTTGTTTTTTTTTATACACATACCACTTAAAATTGCACTATTTTAACTAAAATTAATCCACATTCAGTCTGTTTTTATGTATTTACTAACATTTTGTGAACACTAAAGTATTGGACTGCAATCAGTTTATTTTTTAAACTGCAAAAATTAATATTACCTTCAAGCTTGTGGTTCGTGTATGTGAACATTTATTCTTTTCCCCACAAAAGCTGAACTGCTTTGATTTTTAGTGATTTTGACTTTACGTCTATATAGCTGAATGTTAATGTTTTTAAGTGACACCAATAAATAGCAACATTTGATACTGATTTCCTTATAAAATAAGTATATAGCAGCATGAACTTCCATAAGGTCAAAAAAAATTATTTCTTATAAGAACAAATAAAATAGAAAACGAACGCATTATGCAAAGTTTATAGTACATTTTTCTAATATATATACATATATCACCTAAAATTTCACTATTTTAACTCAATTCAATCTACATTCAGTTTGTTTTCCTCCATTTACTAACATTTGTTGAACATTAAAGTATCTAATTGCATTCAATATCTATTTTTCTTTTATGCAGCAAAAATTAATATCTTCTTCAGTCCTGCGGTTTAGATATGTGGACTTCCATTCTATTCCTTATTAATACTAAATTATTTGAGTTTTAGAGATTTTGACTTCATTCCTATATAGCCACATGTTTTTTCTTTAAAGGGGACACTGATAAATGACAGCATTTAATGCTGATTTCTATGTAAATTAAAATTATTTTTATCTAACTTTACAAAGAGTCACCAAGACTGTATGGAGAAAAAAGTAAGTAATGTAGTGATTTAAAGCCATAAAATTTTGTAATGTTTGAATCTAGATCAGCCATACATAACCAGCGGCCTGTGGGATGCATCTCGCCTGCCAACCTTTTATGTACAGCACAAGACACACAATCATTAATCCGTATTTATAAAATACAGAGATGGGCATAAAAGCTATTTACAGTTCAACCATTTTTTTGGGTATATTTTTATGAGAAGGCAAAAATTGCCCTGCTATTTATAAATATCTAAAAATAACGTTAAAACATTCGACAGATGTCATTTGCTTAATCAAAAGTTTGTTTTACAAGTATTCTTTTACCTGTTACAGTGGTATATATATGTATATCTTTTAATCATCAACACTAATCAAACCCTATTACACTAATTATTAAAGGTACATATATATTAAGATAGACTTGAACACAATTAATACAATAACCCAACAGGAGTAAAAAATTAGAAAGGGTCAGGACTCGAACATGGGTCCACAGCATACCGAGCTGTTGCTTTACAACTAAGCTACCCTGACCGATATCCTAGCCTGGACATTTCTCACTAATAAACCATGTTGGGAACCATCATCGGCTGGCAACTGCATGGCATACGATAATGGGAAATAAGATGAATAATTTAATATTCCATCGATGCACAATATATATTAAAGCACACATAAATTAACATCTGAATTTATTTATTTAATTATTAAAGGTACAATTATTATGACAGACTTTAACATTCATAGTATTTCCCGTTATCATATGCCATGCAGTTGCCGGCCAATGACGTTCCCCAACATGGTTTATTAGTGAGAAATTGCAAGGCTAGGATATCGGCCAGGGTAGCTTAGTGGTACAACAACAGCACGAAACACTGTGGACCCAGGTTCGAGTCCTGCACCCAGCTAATTTTTCACTCCTGTTGGGTTATTTTATTAAGTGTGTTCAAGTCAATCTTAATATATATGTACCTTTGATAATTAAATAAATAAATTCAGACATTAATTTATGTGTGCTTTAATATATATTGTGGATTGATGGAATATTAAATTATTCATCATATTTCTTGTTATCGTATGCCATGTGGTTGCCGCCCGATGACATTCCCCAAAATGGTTTATTAGTGAAAAATTATAGAGCTAGGATATTGTCCAGGGTAGCTTAGTGGTAAGGCAACAGCACGGTATGCTATGGATCCAGGTAGGTTCGAGTCCTGGCCTCGACTAATTTTTCACTCCTGTTGGGCTATTGTATTAATTGTGATCAAGTCTGTCTTAATATATATGTACCTTTAATAATTAAATAAATAAATTCAGATGTAAATTTATTTGTACTTTAATTATTATACTACACATTTTTACATTTTAAAGAGATAAAAGTTTTTGCATAAAAATAAAATTATGTTTTATTAAGGAAAACCTCCTGCTTTTTTTTTTTTTTTTTTTTTAGAACTCAGAAATCTGCATTGTTATGTTTTATCCAGCTAATACAGATTATAATAATATTTTTATATTGCCTTGTTATGCTTCTTTTGTCATCTTACTGTTTTAATTGCTTTTTTTTATATCATTATGTAAGTAGAGTGTTACAGCCCACCTAATGTGCCAAACATATGCTTGGGTCCCATGAGAAAAAAGGGTTGTGTATAACTGATCTAGATTATTGATGGTTTTCTTATCACTAAAGTATAATTTATTAAATGCATCTATAACTAAACTTCACCATTTTTCTTTCTTTCTTTTTTTTTTTTTTTTTTTCAAGGTAGAAAAGTCAGTTCATTTCTCTGGGTAAATTTACTTTTAATTATTCTTCCAAATGAATTGTTTTGCCCAACACTAATTCTGGAACATTAAAACAACCAAGCAAACACTGTAAGTCCAACACAGGACTTTTAAACTAATGGTAATGCCCCAACTACTAGATAAGATGGTGGACATAATCCTTAGTAGAAGATTCCTTATCACTTACAGATATGTTTAAAAATTAGATTTATCAACAAATTACTACAATTTTGAGAAAAAGCGCATGGTGCATACAAAAGTTTAAAATATCCTTAGTTTTGCACTTCTACCGGGATGGCGAGTACGGTTATTTCTTTTTTCCTTCAGCAATACCTATTGATAGTGTTCCCATTTGACATTTTTCAAAGGTCACAAAGCCGTTTTTGTCTTAAGTGGCAATGCACACTGCCCTTTTCAGACATGGGAAAAAGTAGCATACCCTTCCTCCCAGTATCTTCTTTGTACCCTCTATTTTTTTCCAAAATATTTTGTCCTTTTTCTCCAGACAAAAACATGTGGGCTTTGGAAAACAGAAGTAATGTTGTTCTGAAACACTCACATGTAAAGTCTTAATCTGTCCTACCCATGTGAAAAACAGATGCAGCAACTACTTACTGATTGCATTTTCCCTTTGAAAATTGACCCCCCCAGGGGGATACCTTCTTTAGGTATTCACGGGCTTCGCAACCCCGTGTTCCTGAGCGATCTTTCTCTTTTCTTTTTCCTCTTATTCCTCTTGTCTTTCTTTTCTCTTTGTTTCACTCTCATTGTGGTTTCCTCGTCGGAGGTGAGGGCAATTCTGCATGAGCCAATATCATCCTGCATATCGACTCATGGGGAATTGTAAACCACCCACGTGTTTGCCGTGCGTGGCAACCCGTGTCCCTGGAAAGGGGGATCCTGGTAGTTGAGGAAAACCAACACACTGCTTTGGCCTCTGCTTCAGGTAGACGGGAGGTGCATATTGGTCCCGTATGCATCAATCGGCTGGTCAGCTGACTTGTCACTGGCTGGGGATCAAGTGAGCGAGTACTTACTAGCCATCTCGTTAAGGGTGGAGACTGGCATAGGAATGTCTTGTGACCGTATGGGCCCTGGCTAGCACTGGTGCATGAATGTGCATCCCCTTGTTGTGCTCGGTAGTGGGTGGTGCGGCCAGGGTCTGAATTGAATTTTTTCCCAATATGGATGGAAATACTTCACTTCCTTCAAATCCTCTCCCATGTGGAGAGCAGCAAACTGTACAGAGCAATCTTTTCACTCGCTTCTTTGTAATCAAATGCACTGATAGCCTGTCCGATAGTTCATTTAAGAAAACTTCACCTTTCCTTATTTCAAAAACATTTCAATCTGTTTTTGGTGATGGTCATAATCTCAAAAAACTACAGTCTGGGGATTTATTGGTTGAGGTTACTTCAGCCAGTCAGTCTGAACTTCTATCAAATTGTAATAAAATAGGTCCATTCTCTGTTTCTGTTAAAGCACATCAAACCCTAAATACAAGCCGTGGTGTAATATCCGAACCAGATCTTTTATTTTCTACCAAGGATGAACTTTTACAAAATTTAAATGATCAAAATGTCATAGATGCACGACGTATTAAACTCCGTCAGAATGGACAAGTGCTTCCCACAAAACACATCATTCTGACTTTCAATAGCCCTACCTTGCCAAAAAGAATTAAAGCTGGTTACCTTAATTGTCCTGTCCGTCCCTACATTCCTAATCCTCTATGTTGCTTTAATTGCCAGCGTTATGGGCACACTACTACTAACTGCCGGGGTTCCACCACCTGTGCACGTTGTGCAGAAGTTGGCCATGACAATAAATCATGTGAAAATCCTGAACGCTGCATAAATTGCAAGGATAATCATACTGCATACTCCCGTTCTTGTCTTACCTGGATACGTGAAAAAGAAATTATTTCTGTTAAAGTAACTCAAAATCTCTCCTATCCTGAAGCCCGCAAAGTTGTTGAATCCAGGACTCCGTCAGTCGGAGTCTCCTACTCTAGTCTACTCAAACAACAACCAAAATCTGTAAGGCACATAAGCACCCAGACCGAACCTTCTGTTCCACTAAATAACTCACCTATGACAGTACCACTCAGCACCACAAAGATACAAACACGTGATGTCTGCTGTGGTTCTAAATGTTATGCAACCCCATTATTAGAATATTGGCTACCATCCTCAGAGCCTGTTACTATAGTATATCAAACTAGTCAATCACAAAAACCTGCAGTTCAATCCAAAAAGTCATCCGACCCAGTTCAATCCAAAAAGTCATCCAACCCAGTTCAATCCAAAAAGTCATCCGACCCAGTTCAATCCAAAAAGTCATCCAGCCCAGTTCAATCCAAAAAGTCATCCGAACCAGTTCAATCAAAAAAGTCATCTGAACTCCAGACTGATACTAAGGCTGTTAAATCTAAAAAAACATCACAGTGACATGCTTGTGCCTTACACAACAAACATCAAGTGGTGATGAAGGAAATACAGTTTTAGAGGAATTTTTACCTGATTGATTTTACATTGTTTTTTACTCATGTGATTTTAACCTTGTTTTCATGTAGTATTTGTACATCCTTTTAAACTTTGTGTATTTTAACAGTTATTAATTTAATAACTCTACAGTTTTTAATTATAATACGCTTGACTTTTAACTATGAACCTTTGATTCTTTTAAACGGTTTTAGATATACATATTACTGTTTTCATTAATTTTTTTTGTTTATATCACCGTTTTGTTATTCTTCTTTTAATCGTTTTTTTGGATATATACATTTTTACATTTTGACTTTGTCCTGGCGCAGCATGTCCCTACTGGGACTTTACGCCATAAAACCCCATACAACCAACCAACCTTTGAAAATTGACCAAGAACAGTACATGTTTCTTTAAATGCCTCGGGATTTCTCTCTTTAAAATTATGCCTTCATTAGAATGCAAACGAACATTAAAGGAAGATGTCAATGAAAAATGAAGTATTATCGGGAAAAAAAATAATTGATATATTTAAAATAAATACTATTTTTTCTTCATATGCTTAAAATAAATACTCTTTTTCTTCACTTTTGTTTCATGAAATATTTTTCTTGAAACTGTTTCTTTTTGCTTGGTGAAACATTATCAATGGAAAGCTTATTTGATTCACACAGCATCCGGGGTCTCCGAGCTAAATAAACAACCCACAAAAGGTGACAAGTCATTGTCACTTTTTTTATCTAGTGAGTCTAATAGTGGGCTTTTTTGTAGGTGGCTAAAATTTTCATAAAACTTTTTATATTTTAACAAAAATTTGGTACACAGCCTAACTTATTATTACTGCAATTTGCTGAAAATTATAACAAAATTGGCAAATTAATAACAACAAAAAAAATTAATGAAAAGAAGGGCTTTGGTTTAGGTTTTTTTAATTATTATTTCTGTTTACTGCTCAACAATTTTTTTCCAACAATGCAAAACTTTCTGACATATTCAGGTAACCTTTTTTACACTTAAAGGAATAAAATTTGCAGGCACGACTATTGAAATGATTTGGAATCGAAAAGCATGTTACTTTCTCAATAAATATCTTACATCTTGAATTTAAAAATAATCTTTTGCTAATCACAAAAAAACTTCAAAAACTACATTAAAAAATTCAAGAAAAATTAAAAAATATGCATAAAAATTCAAATATCGCAGAGGAACAAACTGTTACGTTAAAAATTTGAAACCAGATTCTTTTTACAAATATAAAAAAATTGCATAAAACAAGTAAAAATTTGCATTGAAAATCACTGTATGAATACGAATAAACTTTATGAAAAAGAGGACAAATCTGCTATATTCGGATGAGATATTAATACATTTTATGAATGTCAAAATCTCGGCGCAAATTGTGAAAAACCCTGAAAATCATATAAAAAATCCCAAAAAAATTCAAAAATAGCTGTAGGAAATCCAAATAAAATTTATTGAATAGAAGATAAAACTTATTATATATGGGTAAAAGATTTAAATGCTAAAATTCACAAAAAAATTCAAAAATCGCCAATACAAAAATTATTATACTGGGCTAATAGATTAAAGCAGGACTGCTTTCAATACCTATTTTTTTTTTTTTTATGCAGCAACAATTAATATCCTCTTCATTCCTGCAGTTTCGATATGTGGACTTCCATTCTATTCCTTATGAATACTAAATTATTTGATTTTTAGAGATTTTGACTTCATTCCTATATAGCTACATGTTTTTTCTTTAAAATGACACTGATAAATGACAGCATTTAATGCTGATTTCTATGTAAAATAAACATTGTTTTTATCTGACTTTACAAAGAGTCAACAAGACTGTATGGAGAAAAAGTATGTAATTTTCATAATTATTTAGCTTAAACATTTTATAATAGAAAAAAACCTTGTACATTATTAAGTGATTTAAAATCATAAAATTTTGTAATGTGTGAATCTAGATCAGCCATACATAACCAGCGGCCTGTGGGGTGCATCTCGCCTGCCAACCTTTTATGTGCAGCACAAGACACACAATCATTAATCCATATTTATAAAATATAGAGATGGGTATAAAAGGTGTTTACAGTTCAACTATTTTATTTTTTTGGTATATTTTTATGATAGGGCGAAATTTGCCCTGCTATTTATAAATATCTAAAAATAACATTAAAACATGCTATAGACGTCATTTACTTAACCAAAAGTTTGTTTTACAAGTATTCTTTTATCTGTTATAGTGATATATACATCTTTTAATCTTCAACACTAATCACACATTATTGCACTGATTATTAAAGGTACATATATATTAAGACAGACTTAAACACAATTAATACAATAACCCAACAGGAGCAGGGATGCCGCGGACGCACTATAGCGCGTAAATTACGCGGAAAATCGGAGACGGGACGCAAAAAAATAGCTCTTACGCATCCCACGGGACGTGTAATTTCGTCAAAAAATCACGGAAAATGCCGATTTTCATCAAAGAATCGCGAAAAAAGCGCACATCTCATCAAAATATCGCGCAAAAACAGCGATTTTCGTAAAAGGGCCGTGAAAAAAATAGCATATTTCGTTAAAAGATCGCGAAAAAATAGCGAACTTCGTCAAAAAATCGCGAAAAAAATAGCGAATTTCGTCAACAAATCACGAAAAAATAGTGAATTTCGTCAAAAAATCGCGGAAAAAAGCCGAATTTTGTCAAAGGATCGCGAAAAACTCATCAAAATATCTCGCAAAAACAGCGATTTTCATAAAGGCGCCACGAAAAAAATAGCGTATTTCGTCAAAGGATCGCGAAAATAAGCGAATTTCGTCAAAAAATCGCGGAAATAAGCGGAATTTCATCAAAATATCGCGGAAATAAGCGCAAATTTCATCAGAGTATTGCGAAAAAAACGTGATTTTCGTAAAAGGGCCGCGACAAATTAGCGTATTTCGTTAAAAGATCGCGAAAAATAGCGAATTTCGTCAAAAAATCACGGAAAAAACCCGAATTTCATCAAAATATCGCGGAAAAAAGCCGAATTTTCGTCAAAGGATCGCGAAAAATAGCGTATTTTGTCAAAGGATCCCCCCAAAATACCGAATGTCGTCAAAAAATAGCATAAAAAAGCGGATTTTCGTCAAAGGATCGTGAAAAAAGCACAAATTTCATCAAAATATCGCGAAAAAAGAACGCTATTTCCGTGAAAGGGCTGAGACAAAACAGTGTATTTCGTCAAAATATCGCGAAAAAAAACGCTATTTCCGTAAAAGGGCTGAGACAAAACAATGTATTTCGTCAAAAGATTGCGAAAAAATAGCGAATTTTGTCAAAAAATCGCGGAGTAAATCCGAATTTTGTCAAAGTATCGCGGAAAAAACACGATTTTCGTGACAGGCTTGCGAAAAAATAGCGAATTTCGACAAAAGGATCGCGGAAAAAACACGAATTTCGTCAAAGTAACGCGATAAAAACGTGGCCAAAGCATCAAAAAAGATGTGCAAACTAAACTTATAGGTAGAAAATTCATAAAATGGGATTTAATTTTTTTTAATGAGATTCTTAAAAATACAGAATGATTTCAGTGTACTCTGATAATGTATTCAGTAGGTGGTCCGGTGAAAAATCCCCCCCCCCCCTTCTTCTTCTTACTGCATTGAAATGTCTCCCACCTTCAGAACATTTAGGATTTGATGTTTATTAATGATTTAAATGTAAATTTCCCTTCCAAGGAAAATATCCGATTCCAACACAGATCTATGCTGACAAATAATTCAATGGGAAGTATAATGAAAGCACCTATTCATTCAACAAAAAGTACACCTTTACTTAACATAAGTATTCTTTTTTTCAGCAAAAATATCTTTTTCAATAAACCTGTCTTTGTCTTGCCCATTTTTAAAAGAAATGCGAACATTAGTGATACTTGTTAGTGGAACTTGGTATCTTCTTCTCTCAAATAAACATTATTTTACAATTAAAATTGTATCTTGCATTTCTACTTTTAAAAAAGTAAAGAAAATTTCTCTTAATATTTTTTTAAAATATCTTATTTGAGTGCAAATAATACTGGTTTTAATTCATTATTTAATTATTATTAAAACAATAATTAATGCATTTCATTTATCTTTTCCAAATAAGCAAGTTTCATTTTCCTTTAAAATATAAATTATTATTGATGGAGACCCGCTTTTGTAAAAAAGGGACCCAGATTTTTGGAAATCCTGGGTCCTGGGACCCAGGTTTTTTCAAGTACAGCGGCATCACTGAGGAGTGAAAAATTAGACAGGGTCAGGACTCAAATCTGAGTCCACAGCATACTGAGCTGTTGCTTTACCACTAAGCTACCCTGGCTGATATCCTAGCCTGGCAATTTCTCACTAATAATCCATGTTGGGGACGTCATCGGCTGTCAACTGTATGGCATACAATAATGGGAAATAAGATGAATAATTTTATATTCTATCCATCCACAATATATATTAAAGCACACATAAATTAACATCTGAATTTATTTATTTAATTATTAAAGGTACATATATATTAAGGCAGACTTAAACGTTCATCATATTTCTCATTATCATACGCCATACGGTTGCCGGCCACTGATGTTCCCCAACATGGTTTATTAGTGAGAAATTGCCGGACTAGGATATCAACCAGGATAACTTAATGGTAAAGCAACAGCACGATACGCTGTGGACCCATTTTCGAGTCCTGGACCCAGCTAACATTTCACTCTTGTTGGGTTATTGTATTAAGTATGTTCAAGTCTGTTTTTATATATATGTACCTTTGATAATTAAATAAATAAATTCAGATGTTAATTTATGTGTGCTTTAATATATATTGTGGATCAATGAGATATTATATTCATCATATTTCAGGTTATCGTATGCCATGCAGTTGCCGCCCGATGATGTTCCCCAACATGGTTTATTAGTGAGAAATTGCAGGGCTAGGAAATCAGTCAGGGTAGCTTAGTGGTAAAGCAACAGCATGGTATGCTATGGACCCAAGTAAGTTCGAGTCCTGGCTCTGGCTAATTTTTCACTCCTGTTGGGCTATTGTATTAAAGTCTGTCTTAATATATATGTACCTTTAATAATTAAATAAATAAATTCAGACGTTGATTTATGTGTGCTTTAATTATTACACTATACATTTTTATGTTTTAAGGAGATAAAAGTTTTTGCATAAACATAAAATTATGCTTTATTAAGGAAAACCTCCTGATTTTTTTTTCTTTTATCTTTAGAACTTAGAAGTCTGCATTATTATGTTTAATCTGGCTAATACAGATTATATTAATATTTTTATATTACCTTGTTATGCTTCTTTTGTCATCTTACAGTTTTAATAGCTTTTTGTTTCATTATTATGTAAGTAGAGTGTTACAGACCATCTAATGTACCAAACGTATGTTTGGGTCCCATGAGAAAAAGCGGTTGTGTATAATTGATCTAGATTATTGATGGTTTTCTTATCACTATAGTGTAATTTATTAAATGCATCTATAACAAAACTTCACCATTTTTCTTTCATTTCTTTTTCAAGGGAGAAAAGTCAGTTTTTTTCTCTGGGTAAATTTATTTTTAATTATTCTTCCAAATGAATTGTTTTGCCCAACTCTAATTCTGGAATACAAAAACAACGAAGCAAACACTGTTAGTCCAGCACAGGACTTTTAAACTAATGATAATGCTCCAACTACTAGACAAGATGGTGGACATAATCCTTAGTTGAAGATTCCTTATCACTTACAGATAAGTTTAAAAATAAGATTTATCAACAAATTACTACAATTTTGAGAAGAAGTGCCGTGGTGTATACAAAAGTTTAAAATATCCTTAGTATGGTGCTTCTACTGGGATGGCGAGTACAGTTATTTCTTTTATCCTGCAGCAATATATATTGATAGTGTTGCCATTTGACATTTTTCAAAGAGCACAAAGCCGTTTTTCTCTGAAGTGACGATGTACACTGTATCTTTTAGACATATGAAAAGCAGTCTACCCTTCTTCCCAGTATCTTCTTTTTGCTCTCTATTTTTTTCCAAAATATTTTGCCTTTTTTTTCCAGACAAAAACATGTGGGCTTTGGAAAACAGAAGTACTGTTGTTCTGAAAGACTCACATGTAAAGTCTTAATCTACTCTACCCATGTGAGAAACAGATGCAGCAACTGCATACTGATTGCATTTTCCATTTGAAAATTGCCCGAGAACGGCACATGTTTTTTAAATTCCTCGAGATTTCTCTCTTCAAAGTTATGCCTTCATTACAATGCAGATGGATGTTAAAGGAAGATGTGAATGAAAAATGAAGTATTATCGAGCAAAAAAATAAGTTACATATTTAAAAAAAATACTATTTTTCTTCATATGTTTAAAATAAATACTCTTTTTCTTCAGTTTTGCTTCATGAAATATTTTTCTTGAAACTGTTTCTTTTTGCAAGTCTAATAAGTGGGCTTTTTTGTGGGTGGCTATAACTTTCTTAAAACTTTTTATATTTTAACAAAAATTTATTACACAGCCTAATTATTACAGTAATTTGCTGAAAATTATAACAAAATTGGCAAATTAACAAAACAAAACAAAAAAAATTAATGAAAAGAAGGGTGTTGGTTTAGGCTTTTTTAAATCATTATTTCTGTTTGCTGCTCAACAATTTTTTTCCAACAATGCAAAACTTTCTGACATATTCAGGGAATCTTTAGTTATACTTAAAGGAATAAAATTTGCAGGCATGACTACTGAAATGATTTGGAATCGAAAAGCATGTTACTTTTTTCGATAAATATCTTACATCTTGAATTTAAAATATATTTGCGAATCACAAAAAAGCTTCAAAAATTACATTAAAAAATTCAAGAAAATAAAAAAATAGGCATAAAAATTCAAACATCACAGAGGAACAAAATGTTAGGTTAAAAATTTGAAACTAGATTCCTTTTACAAATATAAAAAAATTGCATAAAACACGTAAAAATTTGCATTCAAAATAACTGTATGAATATGAATAAACTTTATTGAAAAGAGTACAAAATCTGCTATATTGGGATAAGATAATACATTTCACAAATGTCGAAAACTCGCCACAAATTGTGAAAAACCCTGAAAATTGCATAAAAAATCCCCCAAAATTCAAAAATAGCTGTAGGAATTTCGAATAAAATTTATTGAATAGAAGATAAAATTTATTATATATGTGTAAAAGATTAAAACACTGAAATTCACAAAAAAATTCAAAAATCGCAAAGAACAAAAATTATCATACCGGGCAATACATACTTGCCAACTAAATTTCGGTAAAACTAAGAAGATTTTGGTCAAAAATCAGAAAAAATCTGAGGACTTTTTAAGTTTTATAACACTTAGGATAAAAAAACAGCTTCATCCTTATAAATAAACACATTTCAAAGAGAAACTCGAGCAAAATGAAATATTCACTAATTTGCAATTACACAATGCATATTATGATAAAAAGAATAACTTGAACATATTAAAAAACTACTACAAACTTTATTTAGAACATTGATAGATTTCCTACCTTTCACATTAAAATACACTTAAAACTTCTGCCTAACATTTATTTTTTTTTAAATGATTTAGCGAATAAAATATTTTTTTTTCATCATAGACAAGCAAAATTGTAATGATATTCAGATTTTTCAAAACTCACATCATATGAATATTGACATATATGCTATCCAAATCACGGCTTACAGCGTCAAAAATGAACTTTTTCTTTTCTCTAGGAACTGACATTTTTTTTCTCACTCTGTTCTGTCATGCACCGTGACATCATGTCAGGGGCAATTCTGAGTATTATAAAATTCTGAAATTCACAGAAAATTTCCTAAAAGGTCTGCAGAGGGAGAAGCGGGGGAATATTCTCCCAATGCTAATTATGCATTTTTTCCGTGATCCTTCCATGGAATTCACATTTTTTACATGCTCTTTTGGTGGAATTTACATTTTTTTACGTGACCTTATGACGAAATTTGCGCTATTTATGCGATCTTTTGACAAAATTCGCGCTATTTACGTGATCTTTTGACAAAATTCATGCTATTTACGTGATTTTTTGACAAAAGTTGCACTTTTATGGGATCCTTTGATGTAGGTCACATTTCGGAAGAATTCTGAAAAAATCGGAAGAGTTGGCAGTTATGTAAATAGATTAAAGCAGAATTTCTGTTACGAATTTTGAAAAATCACCATGAGACATGAAAAAAAAATGCAAAAATTATGTACAAAAATTCAAATATCGCTGTATGAATTCAGATTACATTTTATCGAAAAAAGGACAAAATGTACTATTGAACTAAAAGTTTGAAACTATATGCCTTTTGCAAATGTAAAAAAATTGCTGCAAAACACAAAAAAAGATGAAAATAGCATAATCTTTTATATTTTGATATATTTTCATAAATGCAGTATTTCTGCAGAATTTGTTTTATGTATTTTTGAGGTGTTGTGCTTAAGGTGGGTGTGGCACATATTCCCAAAATTATGGTAATTCAAAATGTCCATACATAAGGCTTAAATTTTTTACTAAAATGCATCACACGTTTCAATGGCTTTGACAAAAATTTAACTGTAGTTGGGTTTTCTAAATTTATTTAAATTTATAAAAAACAAAACAATATATATATACAGTCGAACCTCTATTTAACGAACCTCTGTTTTGCGAATTTCTCTATTTTGCAAACTTTTCCTTGGAACCAAGAACATTTTGCGAATTTCTTCGTAAAATAACTTCCAAATAGTGAAGTGCATTCTCTATTTAACGAAATTTTTCTTGTGATCAATTTTTTTTTCTCCCCATTTCTCGAAATATTTCTGGACATTTCAAACTTATTCCTTATTTTAATACATTTTATGATGTTCAATGGCCTTGAACTGGTTTTACCAGGCGCCTTCTTTGTCAGCAGTGAGGATTTGCTAAGTACGGAGGACGAAGGTGATAATTTCTTAGAGTAACTTACAAAAATGTGGATACAGTGAGAAAAAAAAAGAAATTAACCATTATGTGCTGATTGATGATTGTATTTCACTTAATTCTGAAACTGAGACCTCAGAAACACTATCCGAATTGGATATTTTTGACAGTGTGAAAAAAAAAAGAATACAGCAATGAATTGCAATGAAGACGAATATGATGATGATAGAAATGATCATTATGCAGGAATTAACAAAACTTCGTATGATGAAATGCTAAAATCATTTGAAACAATCCGAAGCGGGTTATAGTTAGACGAAAATGCGCATGAAGGGGCTTTTGGTGCCTTGCAAAGATGCGAGACGTATTATGAGAGAAAGCACTTTTCTAAATAAAAAACTCAGGCAAAATTAACAGAGTTTTTCAGAAATTAAATTTAAGGACGCATATGTTAATGTATGGTTAAAATTATTTGGTATAATAATAATAAATACGATAATGTCGTTAAAATTCGTTAATTTTAATGTAAAACTATTTACTTTAAACAGACAATACAGTATATTCCCGGATGATGTTTTGTTTCCCTTGCAGATTTCGAAGATTTAAGCACATAGAAAAAATGAATTGATGATGGATATTGGTGGGTAAAATAAATAAAATAAATAAAACAAATCAATATAATTTATTAAAAAAATGTGATTAATTAGTTTTAGTAAAAATATTTAGTGTTTATGAATTTAAAATCTGTTTTATGTAGTTTAAAGTATTTTAAAAGGTGAATCTCTATTTAACGAATTTTCCATATAACGAACTTTTTTCAGGGATTTAGCGACTTCGTTAAATAGAGGTTCGACTGTACATATCTTATAAACTAGGTTTTAAAATCGAAATTATTTGTTTACCGTAAACTCATTATATATATATTTTTTAATTAAATATTCAGTGACATAAATGTACTTACTGCCTACTAAAGAGATTATTCTTACTAGCCAGTAACTGGCTACTAAAAAAATTAACCTACCAAGCAAAATTCCTTATTTTCATCTTTATACTCTGGGATCATTTCCCAGCAGTCCCACCACCTAGTCTGTTCACAAGGGTAACAAGCAGAAAACTTACTTTAAGTCTTATAGTTACTCTGAAAAACAAACACTTAAAGAGAGTACATTATTACAATTTATATCATTATAGGTGAGTTATGTTAGAGAGATGGCTCATGAATAAATCTTAGATAATTGCCTTCAATTTCAGTATATGTTAAATGTCCAAACTCTCCTAGACCTAAAGGTTATAAATATGGCAATGTGCTGTATGCTGCTTGAGGTTTTAATTGAGATTTGAAGCAGATGGGAAATTATGGCATTTGAAGAGTGCCGAAACATCAAACTTTCAAACAAACTCATCAAACAGTTTGCACTTAAGATTCTCAACTGAATTCAGACTCATAGAAAACAGGCTATAGTTGCTATTGACCACTTAGGCCTTGTAACTTGTATCTCTTATGGGTTTCTAGCTATTTGAAATGTTACTTGGACAGATAGGGAAACTGATTTAGCAACTAAGGGAAAAATATATTAATTGAATGGTTTCAGAAAAGGATAGAATAAAAGTTAGTTATAGAGCCTCTTATCTAATTTATAACATATGTATATATATATATATTTATATATTCCTTAATTCAGCTTTGAATTTATTTTAAAGATAATTTAAAAATATTTCAGGAACATAAATTTCTATCTTAGAAGAAAATGGAAAAAATATTTATTTATTTGTTAAATACTAAATAGCAAAGCAGTTAAACAAAAACTGGATGCTGAAAAACTGATTTACAAAATAAATAAATGAAAACTGCACAATAGGAATTAATGGATGAAGAAAATTCAGCTTATCAAAACAAACAAAAAAGGAGGATTATATAAATATATGGATAATTCAAAACAATAATAGTTTGTTAGTGCTATTTTGAAACTTTTTCATTTCCAAGCAGTAAAAAAGTTTATATACAAAATTTATAGATATGATAGAGAACATCAGAGAGAAGCATCATTATGTTAAAGAACAGGTAAATTAATTGGGAATTAAGAAGTAAAATAGTAAAAAATAACACAAAATAAAAATTCAACTGAAAAAGGATTATACTTTATATATAGATTTAATATAAAACCTCAAAGTCTTCAACAAGCTGCAAAACTTGTACTGCAAGTCCTGCTCTAACATCAAATGATTCTGTAAGATATGATTTCAAAGGTTTCAAACCTCCTTCAAGAATTATTGAACGACCACATGCTCCTAATAAATTTGGCATTGGCATTGTCATCCTTGTTTTTGCCTGTAACTAAATTTTATTTCAGATTAATGTGGATAAAGAAATGAAAAATATTCTTCAATTTAATAAACAAGAAATAACTTAAAGAGAATTTAAAAGTAGTTAAAACTAAAGTTAATAGTAACTAATTTTCTACATTATTACTTGAAATGATAAGCATGCACATTAGGGTGGGTCAAAAAAACCGAAATATTTATAATCGAAATGTAATAGAGCGGTAAAGTTGCCTTTTGTAATAAAGAATAAATTCGTAAAATATTCCACCGATCGGGTAATATCTTTTACCACCGCAAAGGGGCTAAAGTTTCCAAAAATCGCAAAAAAACATGTTTTATTCAATATATTTTTTTAATTATCCAAACGTACGAATACTATTTCTAATAGGACGCAATAGCTACATGAAGATATAAGAAATGAAGATACGAAGTCGGTAAATGTTCATTATGATAAAGTCATATCTTTTATTGACACAAAGGGACCATATTTTTAAAAAGAATGTAAAAATTTCAAATTTTCATTTTTTTCTAAATTTTTATAATTTTCATAATATGTCTAGAAGTATATAAATTTACTTCATATCTATTAATATGTCATAAATTTTGTTAACAATTTGTAATAGACTGGAAAATAAAAACGGTAATCATTCATGTTTCTTGACGATCGCTTCATCTACCGCTGTTTTGCTGCATATCAGCAGTTCATATACCAAAAATCAAAAAAAGGATATAAAATGAACAAAATATTTTAGTATTTTATTAATTAAAATACAGAGATGTTTAACTGAAACGGATTAAATAAACTTAAAATGAAGAAGTATTTAAAGTAATTGAATTTTATAATATGACGTGCTTCCAAATAAAGCCATTGTTCCTCAAGAGGCCGAAACTGATCATATGTGATCCTCCCTCCGTTCTGGTCCACAAACTTTACCGGCACTTCAGAGACTAATTTCACGCATCTTTCTACTGATTGAGTGGGACAAGGAAAATTATAAAACTGGTATTTTTAATCGAACATTCTAAACTCACCAGCATTGTTAGAACATCAGTCGATAGACAAACTGTAACAGGGGGTTTTGTTAGTTTACAGTTTCGCAACTCGATTAAATCCATACAATTTTAAGCTACAAAGCTCAAGTCTGTAATTACGAAGTGACGGATGGCACTATTCGTACCCACAGAATGTCGTGCTTTGGCAATTTTGTTTATGGCTGGGGTCCTCATGCCCTCTCCTTCATATGCTATCATTCCAATGAGGCGATTTTCATGATTTGCGAAACAGGCATTTCGTGAAATTATGAGAACTACAATCTTTCGTAGATGATATGGCAAGTAACGGAAGTTACTAATTATAGACCACAAAACCTGAAAAACATGATGGATTCATTTTAATTGTGAACCAATTCATGCAGGACACTTTCAGGATGTACTCCTGAAAGTGTACTGCATCAGCCAATTGCCAAAATGGAAAATTGCCAAAGCACGAAGTTCTGTGGACATGAATAGTACCATCCGTCATTTCGTTATTCCAGACTTGAAGTTTGAAGCTTGAAATTGTATGGTTTTAGTCTAAAGTTAAAATTGTAAACTAACTAAACCATCTGTTACGGTTATTCTATCGACTGACGATCTAACAACGCTGGTGAGTTTAGAATGTTCGATTAAATATACCAGATATTATAACTTCCCTTGTCCCACTCAATCAGTAGAAAGATGCGTGAAATTAGTCACTGAAGTGCTGGTAAAATTTGTGTATCAGAACAGACTGAGGATTACATATGATCATCTTCGGTCTCCCGAGTAAGAGTGGCTTTATTTGAAAGCAAGTAATATTATAAAACTCATTTACTATAAATACTTCTTCATTTTAGGTTTATTCAATACGTTTAGATTAAACATTTCTGTATATTAATTAATAAAATGCTAAAATATTTTGTTCATTTTATAACATTTTTGTGATTTGTGGTATATGAACTGTTGATATGCGGTAAAACAGCAGTAGGTGGAGCGATCGTCAAGAAAAATGAATGATTATCGTTTTCATTTTCCAATCTTGGACAAATTGTTAACAAAATTTATGACATATCAATAGATATAAAGAAAATTTATTTACTTCTAGACATATAAAAATTATGAAAATTTAGAAAAACTGAAAATTTGAAATTTTTACATTTTTTTGAAAAATATGGTCCCTTTGCAGCAGTAAAAGATATGATTTTATCATAATGAACATTTACCGGGACAATTCTTATATCTTCATGTAGCTATTGCATCCTATTGGAAATTGTATTCGTCAGTATGGATAATTAAAAAAATATATTGAAAAAAAACATGTTTTTTGCAATTTTTTGAAACTTTGGCTCCCTTTGCGGCGGTAAAAAATATGAACCGATCGGTATAATATTTTACGAATTTATTATTTATTACAAAAGGCAACTTTTCCGCTCTATTACATTTTGATTGTAAATATTTTGGTTTTTTCGACCCACCCTAATGCACATCTTACAATACAGAAATATAAAAGAAATTCAAGGTAATTGACACCTAATAAAATGCTGGTCTGGGTTGTAAAGACGTCCTTTATTGGCTTAGAATATTTGAATAAAAAACTCAAAGCTGGTTTAAAGGTCTGTGAAGCCTGTAGTACAGATCTTGCTTCCAGATTTATAAGGAATTAACTTGCCTCAGTCAGAATATATGAATAACTACACTTGCAGGGACCCATGGAAAACCTACATTTGGGGTTTCCCTCACTTTCTCTTGTTGAATACACGAACAGTAAAAATTAGAAAAACAGTGTTGAAATGTTTTACCAACACCACAATAGAAGAAAAAGTGTATTTACAAGCATTAGGATGGTCAAATCACATGGGGGAAAAGCTTTCTATTCAACACAACTTTAGTTAGAATGAGTTGAAATAAAGTTAATGCAGTTTATTTTTAGATAAAATAACTAACAAGTGCAAATATTTATTTTTAATCTGTATTTGTTTACATAATACAATATTTTTATAAATATATTCCAAAGATAATCTAAAAGGTTAAAAAAGAATTTAATTTTGTCTACAGCAATGCTTCTTTATCGTATGAAATTGCTTTGACACAAACACAGATGTTAATGTAAAATCACATGATATATAGGAGACGATGGGGATAGTTGAGTCACTTTTTAAATTTAAATTTAAAAAATAATTATACTTTCTTAGGACAAAATAAAATATTGTAGTTGAAAATTTGATATTTTTTCTTCAACTGAAAATCATTTTCAATTAATTTTGAACTACTTTTCTTTGTTTAATAAATTTTTACTTTTTGTTTTACATTGTGGCTCAAGTATTGCCATGAGAGGGATACATGAGCCATGGTGAAGGAATACTTGAGCCAATACTAAAAAATGCATACAAGAACAATATTTTTCTTTTTATTGTTTGATAAATGTGTTGCATAGTGATAAATAAAGATACACAAAGTCCTTCAAAACCAGTTGTGAAATATGCAGGGCTATTGTAATAAGCAGTTTATGTAGGGTATTGTAATTTGGTTGTTTTTATGATATGTCCAAATTTCATATTTCCTTAAGTAAATGAGCTTAAAACAGTTAGTATTGATAAATGTCTTGTTTGCAAATAGTTTGAATTAGATTTAAGAAGTCAAAATTAATAGAACCATCCTTTATTTTGTCAAAGAAATAAATTATCAACCAAAAGTAAATTCAAAAATTCATTGCAATTCATAATTATTCTTTTGGGTTTTGGAAGTTGGCAGTTAAAAAAACTATGATGAACATAACAAAAAGGTTCATACCATTATAAAAATAATTACTTCAAGTTTTGTAGAACCTTTACCATTCAATAAATGTACAAAACTTTAATCTCTACGCCTGAAAAATACCTGAATGATGACTATAATAATAGTTGTAATTAATGAAAAAATGAATGTAAGTTCTTTATAATAAAGTTTATTTTGTCACAAGAGGTCATCTGCATGTTTAAAATTGCAACAACTTTGAGTTTTCAAATGATGACTTATGTTTGGCCCCATATTTGAGTTTATAGGATCAAGGAATCCCAGAAAAAGTATAGCTTATATACTTTTACTTGAATCTTAATAGAGTTAGAAGAACTCGAAATTTGAGGATATTACAATTAAATATATATGGGACAAACTTTATAACTTCCCAAATAATCATTGAATTACATTTTTTTTTTTGTTGTTGGGGGGGGGGGGGGTTATACAATGAATAGACAAAACATATTTCACTCAGAGGATGTTTAAAATTGACAGACAAAGTATTTAATTGCATTTAATAAGATACCAATATCTCACTAATTTAGCTAATGTTTATTTAATGCTGACTGCAAGCCATTGTTACAGCACTCTCATTGTTTAATCTCATCAAATAGACCTGCCTTAATAGCATACAATGGAAACAAAAATAGTAGCCAAGATAGTTACATCTTTTCTTTAAAAAAAGGAAGAAAAATATTGTATACTGGCTATACAAATAATAACAAAAACTGTTTAAAAAATCTACATCTTATTCTATTACCACTCAAATTCGCCATTTTCTGTAATTTTACTATAAAATCGCACATTATTTTCAAAAATTAAGAAATTTTTTAAATTATCATTTGATATAGATGATTAGGATACAATTTGGTATTTTCAAACTAAACTGAATATTTATGAACTCAGATGATAAAGGTGGTATGTGACAAAAAGAAAAAAAGGAGTTAATCACATGATTGAAGATAATGAATGGCCCTCTGTGATGGCCTATCTGTGAACATGAAAAGGACTTTTTTTTTGTTTGTTTGTTTCACCCATATGTCTAATTTCCTAGTAGGGATAGTTGAGCCATGGCTCATATAACCCCAATCTCAGTGGCACAAGTATCCCCATTACAATCCATTGTTGTTTATCAGACTTTTACTAAGTAAAGCATTCAGTCATGTGAGCTATTTTAGATTCAAAATACAATTGCATCTTAAAATAAAACTTTGATTACAAAAAAATATAAAGAACACTCACCTAAATATTTACTTCAGATAGAGAAAAAGCAACTATTAATCACTATACTTTCAAAATAGTACCAAGATATGTTACTTTTTTTTAACGTGTGCGGAACTATAAATATGTTACCATGTTTTCAATTTTAGAAAGAAAATTTAAGCTACTGTAGAGAAAATAGGGGTGGCTCAAGTATCCCCACTCTCCCCTATATCTCAGAAACAAGAAAGTATAGTCATAGAAAGTCAGTTACAGTGAAATGAAAGAATCTAAATTTAAACCAGTTGGCTTAAATTTTCTGGGCTGAATCTTATTTTCAGTTTCTCTCTTTTTATGTGAATATAAAAAGGCATACTTCAAATTGCATAACAAATTTCCTCCCTCCATGAATCCTCAGTTTATTTATTTATTTATTTATTTTCATATTTTACATACTATACCATGAGAATGGCATCTCTAGAAATTTTGAGCACAGAAATAAATCTAACTTTATCAATGATGACTAGTATTTAAAATATATATATATATATATTAAATGGGAAATTATTATTCCCAAGAAAAGTGTCTCTGATAAAATTGGAATATATGCATTCATCAAATATCCTTAGAATTGTTATATAACAGGTCCGACAAAAGAGAGGGGCAATCAGAACTGTAACTACAGATTTTTAGAGAGACATGGCGATACATTTATGAGTGAAAGTTTTGTTATGAATAAGAAAAGTAACAGTTTTTAACCTTCTCACCGCCATGAACTGATATATCCGTTCACTAAGCTGCAGGTTTCACTGCAATAGAAACATTATGTAAATTAATATAATTCAACAGATATAATCCAGTTTTAAGAAATTAAGCTATGATTAATATTTTCAAGGTTTATATGCATTTCCGTAATTAAGGAAAATTATCATGTTGGAAAAAAACATTTTTTCTTAGCATTTAAGAAAAATAACAGAGAAAAAACATTACAATTTTGCCCTTTTGCTCGGCGGTCAGGGGGTTAAAGAAAATACAAAGGAAATTTAAAAAGATTAATACTGAATAGTTTTTCTTTAACAGGGATCAAACACAAAAACTTCCTAAGGGAATATGAATAACAAAATACTATCTCTAAAAAAATTCAAGCCACATAATTACTCAATCAATCAGATAATGGCATAATAAAATATATTTGTAACTTATCATTAGGCTTGCAACCAATGAAAACGACTATCACACTCTCCAGTCAAAAGTTTTTGATATTAACTTTTTTCAAAATAGTAGGTACATACAATGCAAAAGCACGAGAGATTTTGTAGAACCACTTTACAGAAATATACAGAGGACAAACAAGATACTGAAAGGGTATGCTAATAATTCTTTTTTTGTAACAATTAATAGTATCACTAATGTAAATAATTTATTTAAACATTTTAATATAATTATTTACCAAGAATTATTAACAACAAACACACTTTTTTACATTCACTTTAACTGAAAGTAAAGAAGCAGTGAAGCCCATATTTGCTTAATGAAAAACTTGTTTATGTTGTGTTTTCCAAAACAGTATAGTGTTGCAACATTTTTATTTGTCTAATTATAATTCATGATGTCCTTAATAACACATTTAAAGGAAAAATTGTTGCATTATTGCATTTATATTAAAAAATGTGGATAAATATGCAAAAAAAAACTTAAAAAAAAAAGAATTGCAAACATATTTAAATTTGCAGGTCTTAATGAAACCCACCTAATTTGGGAAAAATATTGCATAAATTTGAAAGTATACTAATATTTCATTTTAGCCAAAAACCTGCCTTGTGGACTCTCATCCTTTAATCTTGGGTCACATGTCTATTAATGATTATTACAGCGCAATTGATAGCCAATTAAAAAAAAAAAAAAAAAATGAAAATCCTCATCCATTAGTTTGGTGAAAAATGTTTTATTAAAGCAGAAATTTGTGTATGTATATAATCTCATTAACATTAAGGCAAGTATTTTTTTTTTTTCGTTAGATTTTGATACATTTATTTTTATTAGATTTTATTACACAAATGCAAATAATTAAAATAAATTAACATTTTTCTTTTGTTGACAAAAAATTGCTCTAGTTTTTGCAAATGATGTACAAAATACAAATTAGTGAATGGGGAGGATACACTACAAAAGTTAGTACTGCAGAATATTAGGGTTCTGGTAGTTTTTTTTTTCTTTTTTTTTTTTTGTTAGAAATTAAGCCTTGCCGTAACATTGATATGTTAAGACTCCCAACGCCTAAAAAGGCAAGATCATTAAAAAATCCCATAAATCTCTATAAACGCCCTATAATAGTAATAACGTCCTTGAATCAATAACTGCTTCAAACAAAATAAATTTTATAATAGTTACATATACAGAGAGACAGATATTAGTAAAATTAAGTAAGGAAAAATTAAAAACCTTCATAATAACATATCCAGGTTGCATCATAAGGCTGGTTAATAGCAAAATTCTTTCTTCTTTGTCAAAAAGCCCATCAAAATTTTCATCAAAACTTTTTATTAGTTCATTTAGTAATTTATCACTTGAACAAACAGAAAAGCTAAAACATTAAAAAAAAACATTTAATCACTTCATCGTAAAAAATTTTTACATGTTGCAAGTGTGATATATCTTTTTAAATATGAAAATTATGTTTTAGAAAATCTATACTGCTGTATTAAGATAAATAAAAGTGAGTTAAATAAAAAAATATATATATAATTTAAGATTTTGGGCTTCAAACCCTTTAAGCACAAAGCTAATTTAGGTGCATAAGATAACATAATCATCATGGACATACCCAAGGGGGGGGGGGGGCTGATGGGGCTACAGCCCCCCTCCAAAAATTTCGAAAGTGATATGAAAAAAGTGGTGATTTTTTTCTCCTTTTTTTTTTTCAAAAAAATTTTACTTTTTTTCTATTATAAAGCAAACCAGCCATTCTCATTAATCCCATATTAGTCCACATTGACACCAAAGAAGAAAAAAGGGGCTGATGGGGTTACACCCCCCCCCCCCCCCTCCTCCTCCCAAATAGCCGAAAATTAAATGAAAAAGGTGATTCTCCTTTACTTTTTTAGATAAATCTGCAATTTTTTCTTCTGTCATACAGCAAAATAGCCATTATCATTAACCCCATAATAGTCCACATTGACATCGCAGTATACCCATAAGGTGGGGGGGGGGGGGGTAATGGAATTACAGCCCTCCTCTTCTCAAAATAGTTAAAAATAGAAAAATAGTACTGATTTTTTTCTTTTTGTTTGAGATAAATGTACAATTTCTCCCCTATCATTCAACAGTCTGGTTGCTCTCTTCTCTTTAGCTCTGTAGAAATGCACAGTGACACCACATTATACCAAAAGAGTTGAAAGGGGCTAATGGGGTTAAAGCCCCCTCCCTAAATAGTTGAAAATGAAATGAAAATAATGATAATTTTTTGTTGTTGTTTGAGATAAATTTGTAATTTTGATATCTGCAATCCTTACTTTTTTAGATAAATCAGTAATTTTTTCTTCCATCATAGAGTGAAATAGCTATTCTTGTTAGCTCCATGTTAGTCCACATTGACATCCCAGTATACCGGAAGAAGAGGAGGGGGCTGATGAGATTACAGCCCCCTCCTTCTGAAATAGTCAAAAATGAAATGAAAAAAAAATATTTTTTTATTGTGTTTGAGATAAAGTTGTATTTTTTCCTCTATCATTTCACAGACTAGCAGTTCTCTTCTCTTTAGTTCCATATTAGTGCACAGTGACACCACATTATACCCCAAAGAAGTGGAAGGGGGGGTGGGGTAATGGGGTTACAGCCCCTTCCCAAATTAGCCGAAAATGAAATGCATTTTTGTCTTTTTGTTTGAGATAAATTTGTATCTTTGTTTTCTGCAATACAATGAACTAGCCTTTGTGATTAGGGCCATATCAGCTCTCACTTACATCACAGTATATCCAATGAAGGGGAAGGGAGCTGATGGGGTTACAGGACTCCTTTCGAAATAGTCGAAAATGAAAAAGGTGATGATATTTTTTTCTTTCTATTTGAAATAAATTTGTAATTTAGTTTTCTGTTTTACCGCAGATTAGCCATTCTCGTTAGTCCCATATTAGACCATATAGACCAGCATACCCAAAGAAGGGGAAAGAGATTAGTGGGGTTACAACCTGCCACTCCCTTCTTAAATAGTCGAAAATGACATGGAAAAAAAAGCACTGATATATTTTTTTCCCTTTCTGTTTGAGAGAAATTTGTAATCTTTTTCCTTCCTATCATTCAACTGACTAGCCACGCTCTTCTCTTTAGTCCTATATCAGTGCAAAGTTGCCCAAAGAGGTCAAAGGGGGCTAATGGGCTACAGCTCCCCTCCCAAAACAGTCAAAAATGAAATGAAAAACTGTCGATTTTTTTTCTTCTTCTGTTTGAGATATATATGTAATTTAGTTTTCTGTTATACATTACCATTCTCATTAGTCCCATATTTAGTTCACATTGACACTACAGCATACTCAAAAAAGGGAAAGGAGACTAAAGGGGGTTACAGACCCCCCCCCCCTCTCCTCCCTTCTAAAATTGCAGAAAATGATATGAAAAAAAGTGCTGATTTGTTAACCTTTCTTTTTGCGAGAAATTTGTAATTTTGAAAGCAATCATTCAGCGGACTAGTCACATAGGACCATCTTCTTTAGTCCCATATTAGTGCATAGTGGTACCGCAGTATAACGAAACAGCTGGAATGGGGCTAATGGGATAACAGCCTCCTCCCGAAATAGTCGAAAATGAAATGGAAAAGTACTATTTCTTTTGTTTTAGATAAATTTGTAATTTAATTTTCTGTCATACAGTGGATTAGCTATATTGTCATTAGTCTCATATTAGTCCAAAGAAGGGGAAGGGGCTGATTGGGCTACAGCTCCCCTTCCCGAAATAATCAAAAAATGAAACGAAAAAAATTCCTTTCTTTTGAGATAAATTTGTAATTTATTTTTCAGTCATACAGCCATTCTCATTAGTCCCATATATTAGTGCACAGTGATGTCCAGCATACAATGCCCAAAGAAGGCGATGGGGACGGGGATTATGAGGTTACAGCTCCATTCCCCCTCCTCTATGTATTAAAAAAAAAAATCTGAAATTCACAGAAAATTTTCTGAAAGGTTACAGCAGAAGGGGGAAATCCCTTCCTAGCACTAATTATTTTTGTTGCAGGCTGGGTTGTTTAGGTCGATTTCAGACTAGCAGTACATTCCTGCAAGTTGGGTTCGATTTATCAGATTTTTAAAAAGCTAATTCAGTACATTATTTCTGTTTAAAGTCTGTACCTATAATAATAAATATAAGATGTTTGCATGAGTGCTTTTTTTCCACGACCCTTTGATGAAATTCAGGTTTTTATCATGACCCTTTGACGAAATTCACATTTTTCCGCAATTCTATGACAGAATTAGTTTTCTTTCCCGCAGCCCTTTGGCGAAATTCACAGTTTTTCCACGGCCTTTTGACGAAATTTTCATTTTTTCTGCAGTCCTTTGACGAAATTTTTCATTTTTTGCCGCGGTCCTTTGAATAAATTTGCGGTTTTTTTTGCGATGCTTGTACGAAATTTGCGTTTTTTCTGCGGCCTTTTGACCAAATTCGCACTTTTTTGTGGTCCTTAGATGAAATTCGCGTTTTTTCCGCGGCCTTTTGACAAAATTCGTGCTTTTTTGTAGTCATTAGACAAAATTTGTGTTTTTTTCACGGTCTTTTGACGGAATACGCATTTTTTCGTTACTGATTCTTTGTCGAAAGTAGCATTTTTTCCGCAGCCCTTTAACGAAATTCGCATTTTTGTTGCAATCTTTTGTCAAAATTTGCGCTATTTTGTGGCTTTTCTGACGAAATTCGCCTTTTTTCACGATTTTTTGTCAAAATTAGCGCTCTTTCAGTGGCCCTTAGATGAATTTCACGTTTTTACAGGGGCCCTTTGATGAAATTTGCGATTTTTTTTGCAATGCTTTGACGAAATTTGCTTTCTTTCACGGACCCTTCAAGGTCTACGGGTTTTTATCGCAATCCTTTGTCAAAATTCACGTTTTTCCCACGACCCTTTGACAAAATTCATGTTTTTTTCGATCTTTTGACAAATTTCACTGCATTTTGACAGAATATGCGATTTTCCGCGATCTTTTGCCGAAATGTGCATTTTTCGTGGCTTTTTTGACAAAATTCGCGATCCTTTGCCCTTAGACGAATTTAATGTTTTTTCCAGGCTTTTTGACGAAATTCGCATTTTTCTTCCACTGCTTTGATGAAATTTGCTTTCTTTCATGGTTCTTTCATGGTCTATGGGTTTTCATTGCTATCGTTTGATGAAATTCGCATTTTTTCCATGGCCCTTTGACGAAATTTGCATTTTTTACGATCCTTTGACAAATTTCACAGTCTATTGACAGAATACTCATTTTCCCACGATCCTTTGCCGAAATTTGCTTTTTTTTCCACGGCTTTTTTGATGAAATTCGTGTTTTTTCGGAATCCTCTGTCAAAATTTGCATTTTTTTGGCAGCTTCTTTGAGGAAATTTGCGTTTTTTCGCAATCCTTTGTCGAAATTCGCATTTTTCCCAGTCCTTAGACGAAATTCATTTTTTTCCATGACCCTTTGACAGAATACGTGCTGTTTAGAGGCTCTTTGAAGAAATTCGCTTTTTTTCTTGCAGTCCTCTGACGAAACTCGCGTTTAATCCGCGATCATTTGATGAAATTCACGTTTTCTCCGCGATCGTTTGACGAAATTTGACTTTTTCGTGATCTTTTGACAAAATTCACATTTCTTCTGCGATCTTTTGACAAAATTCGCATTTTTTCTGTGATCTTTTGACAAAATTCGCGTTTTCTCCACGATTGTTTACGAAATTTGACTTTTTTTCATGATCTTTTGATGAAATTCGGGTTTTTTCAGCAGTCATTAGACAGACGAAATTTGCATTTCCTCCATGATCATTTGACGAAATTCGTGCTTCCTCCGCGATCGTCTGGCATCTTTTTACAAAATTTCCATTTTTTCTGCGATCTTTTGATGAGATTTGCATTTTTTCAGCAGTCATAAAACGGACAAAATTAGCTTTTCCTCCATGATTATTTGACGAAATTCGCACTTTCTCCGCGATCATTTTACGAAATTTGACTTTTTTTTCGTGATCATTTGCCAAAATTTGTGTTTTTTGCGGATCTTTGAAAAAATTCGCTTTCTATCCACTGCTCTTTGAAAAAATTTGCATTTTACCCATGGCCATTTGACAAAATTCAGGTTTTTCCATTATCCTTTAACGAAATTAGAGAATTTTTTCTGTGAACGATTGACGAAATTGATTTTTTTTCGGCAACCATTTGTCAAAAAATCGCGATATATATTTTTTAAGTCCTTAAATTTTCGGAAAGTTCGGAACAGAATCACCACTGCGACTGCCCCCCCCCCCCCCCCCTCTAGCTAAAGCCTTATTGTCAAAAGGGATTTCTGTTTAAAATACAATTCAACCTGTTTCGTAAGATTTAGAACATTATGGAAATTTAAGTCAGCCCCCCGAAATAAAATCCTGGGTATGCCACTGATAATCATATATTTGTAAATTAAAATCATTCTAAATTATCAACTCTTTTATTCCAAATTTGCAATGCCGTTTCTTTACTAAAAGGCTATAAATTACTTCTTGTCTAAATTAAAATATCACCATAAATTACAATCGATTTTCCTCAGCAAATTACTTATAACAATAATAAATAAAGGAAATTATTCAATTAATAATTGCTAATGCTATCAGTTATTATAGTAATATACTTTAAAATAATAGTAATATACTTTAAAATAATAGTCATATACTTTAAAATAAACATTCATGTCTCTATAACTCATCCTAAATTACTTTAATATTCATTTCAATTCCATCTAAATATATATATATATAATGGTCTTTTTCTCTTGCACATATTATGCATCCATCAACTTTCCCTAAGTACATATTATATGGCTGTGATAGATTTATGTATAATCATCAAAATAATAACTCATTCAAATCACTCAACAATCATTTTTGGTCATTAGATAAAAATAATTTTATTAATCGTTTCTTATCTGATGCTGTTTATTTAATAAATTGTTGATAGGTCACTATAGCGATTGAAAGAGCAAATGGCATGCTTGCAAATTCAAATTACTCCAATAACTTGAATGCAACGGATTTTGTTTTTGGAGAATTTTCAACTCAGCATGGCTTGATTAGGTTAAACTTGGTATTAAAAATAAAAGTGTGAGACACACACTTGGATTGTAATGTTCCTGCTAAGAGATCCTAAAAAGGAAAACATCAGAGGACAATCCTTGGATTTTCTTTATATCTTCGATCCTCTGAAATGTTGTTGAGGATAATAAATGACTCTTTGGATTGCTTTCTCGGTCTTTGGAATTTTTAACATCTACCTGTAATTGTCTTCATGTCCAGGAAATGAACTGTAAGGAATTGCCATATAACTTCAAAAGCACAATGTGTATTTTGAAATAAGTACTAATTCTATACCAACACGGCTTCTCTCCCAAACAAAACTAACCCTCACCAAATTATCCATCATATGTATGAGTGTCATAACCACAATAATGTATTGAGCAATATGTAAGATACAGTAGAACCCCAATAATCCAGCCTAATTGGGACCGGTGCCAGTTCGGATTTAAAAAAATTCAGATTAGCCAGAATTCTGATAAAAATAGAAAAGAAAAATATGCGTGCTATAAAAAATGTAAGTACTCAGAAGTATAGTAAACATCCTGTAATCCGGCATCCTAAGGTAGGGCATGCTGGGTAATCTGGCATGACTTTCAGAAAAAAATAGTATTCCTGTTTAATCACTCCCGGTGTTTATAATAATTCAATGGAACTTCAGAATGAAGAATTATGTAACAACCTATTACAAATGGTTCAAAATCATGAAGAATCTATAAATAGCTCAATCACCACATAGACGAGGGTGAAGAAAAAACATTTCTGTAGATAATTTGCAAAATCAAACTGTTGAAAGGAAAAATAAATTTTTGTCATCTAAATTAAATACTTTTTGCAATTTAGAAAAGAATTTTACAGTGACTGGCAAACAAACAGATATTCGAGATTTTTATAAGGTGGCTTCTAGGCGTAGGCCTACAGTGCACGTTTTCATTTTATGTTCATGTACAGTCGTGGAAAAAAAAAAGTAAACACCCCTACTAACTCCGCAACAAATTACCGTAGAAGAAAGTTACTGGTACCGAATGATTGGAAGTAAAGTCTACTTTTAAATGATGTATATAAAATTTGCTTAGGGGGCCATCTACATATTAAAACGAACCATAACTTCGTTTTTTTCAATGGCAATACCCAATTCTGACAGAATAAATGAACTTTACACCCTTTAATTAGCCTAAAAACAATTTTTTATGCAATTCGTACCATAAGTTTCCGAGAAATTAACTATTTTAAAACGAGCGTATTTTAATAGCTGTATCCAAATTGAAGTTGGGTACTCAATTGCTAACCAAGAGAGCCCCCTTCTTGATCAAGGCACCTTAAGCAGTCAATGAAGCCTGTTAGATAACAAGGCAGCAGAAGAAATTTCAAAATATCTACTCACTTCTATCATAGACAGCCCCTTAAACCATCATTTTGCCGTTTTTTAAGCATAATTTGAAAACTATTTAGAAGAAAAATGTGAAATTTTGGATTTTCATAAAGCAGGACTTAATAAATCTAAATCCATCAAAAAAAAATTGTAGGTTGCAATTCATAATTTTTTCGAATATTAATTTCATAATTCATATCATAAAGTTATAAAAATTACAAATTCAGCGTATTTATGTTTGGGCACATTAGTTTTATTGCTACACAAAAAATTAGCACATTAGGAACATAATTTCAGGAGATATAAATAAAAATATGAAAATGTAATTTAACATTAGAAGCACTAAATTTTGAATGCTTATAATTCAAAAACTTATCATTCAACTGACTTGAAATTTGGTGTCTAGGCATAGTTTGAACCGAAGATTTGAAATATCTTGTTAAAATTGGGTATTGCCATTGAAAAAAATGAGGTTTGGGTTCGTTTTAATATGTAGATGACCCCCTAAGCAAATTTTATATACATCATTTAAAATAAGGCTTTATTTCAAATCGGTTGGCACCAGTAACTTCTGTCTACGATAATTTGTTGAAGAGTTAGTAGGGGGTGTTTACTTTTTTTTTCCACGACTGTACATATGTTCTACTTTTACATTATTGAATTTTTTTTTTTATTCTGTTTTTCTAATCTGTTCAAGTATAATTTTCGAAAATAAAATCAGTTCGGATTAACTGGAATTTCGGATTAGCAGGGTTCTACTGTAATTATTTAATGTAGATATGTAAAGATATATTTAATCAAAATATGTTTAACAAAAATTTGCTTTGAAAATAAAAATAGGAAACATTGTTAACTTTTATTTTCTTAATACGCAGAGTTCCTCCGAAGAAAGTAAGACATACAAATTGTACGAAAGAGCCCAGGATTGCAACCAATTATGTAAAAGGGCAAAACTGGAAAATTTTATCAATAGCCAGTGGCAGGGCAACTATTTTTTTATTCTATCTCACACCATTTCCTTAAAACAAAAAAAATTTCCCATACACTTTGACAACAACTGCAAAAGAAATATACTAAAAAATTAATTTTCTTAAAATAGTGGTGCGAACAGTATATAAAAATACAGTCGAACCTCGATTTCGTGAATTTATTAATATCCCAAAGAAAAAAAATTCCCTTCAAATCCCTTAGACACACAGTGTTGAAAAAACCTTGGTTTGACAAAATGTTTTGGCTCATCCCTCGATAACTTAAATTTTTTGCCATAAATCGTGTAGAAACTTTTTTTTTCTAAAACAAAAAATATATTCCATAAAATAGAAATTTTTAAAGAATAGAAAAACTGTATTCGCAAATTACAGTGGTGAACTTCACATAAATTTTAAAATGAAGGGATATAAAGATGCCAGTAACACAATGAACCCTCATGAGCCCCCCTCCCCTAAGATGAGAGATGAAATTCTTGTTTTATTGTTTCCTTATCTCTTTTCAGTCAGTTGCCATTGCATATGCAGTGGCGATCTATCCTTTCTTTGTCCTTTTATTCTCCAAGGTTATTTTCTTGAATGATTGGAGTAGTTTTAAGGAAACCAGAAATGATAGTAATGAACAAGAATCAAGAGGCAGGTGGCTTGTAAGAAGAATGTAGAATTTCTTATCATTGCAACAAGGGGTGAAAGAAATGTGTAAATGCTCTAGTGACATCCTGAAAAGTTTCCTTTCTTGGTTATTTCAGAAAAAATTAGAGCATTTGTAAGTGAGATCTTCCGCAAGTCAGCTGTTCAAAATGGCTAACAGACGAAAATTGAATTTGTTTTCTACTGAAGTGAAAAAACAAATCATCGAAGAATTTGAAAAAAAAAATCAAAAAAGAAAGAGGAAATTGCAAAGGAGTCTGGGATTCCAAGCAGCACATTGTCAAGAATTATAAAAAATAAAGCAACTATCCTACAAAAGTTCGAGAACGGCTTAAGCAAGCGAAAGAAGTTAAAAACCAGCCAATTTCCCGATATGGAGAAGTGCCTTATGATGTGGATTACACAATGTAGAACTCAAACCATCGCCCTAGATGGACTTGTAATCAAAGAAAAAGCTGAATATTTTGCAAAAGAATGAATATCACTTAAATTTTAAAGGAAGTAATGGTTGGTTCAAAAATTTTAAAAAGTAACAATATTTCATTTTTGAAAATGTGTGTTGAAAGCAGTGTTGGGTATGAACGCGTTCATTGAACGAAAACTCGTGAACTTAGTTCACTTTCTATGAACGTTGAATTGAACTTGACTCACTTTTTAATAAACGAATGTGAACTGAATGACAGCTCAAAAAATCAATGAGTTTGAACGAAATTTACAACTCAAACTCAATTTTTTTCATAACTTATTTTAAAATTTTTCCAGCCGTTAAGAACACGTTTTTCCCATTCAAATGCCATTTAGAGGCCTAAACAGACTTGGGACGAGTCGATTCTGATCATCAGTTTTTCCTGGGTTGTGCCCGGACCTGCTTTCTCTGGAGGTTCGGCTCGGACCGAACCGGACTTTTTTCTATCCCTGTGCTTTATTCTTCCTAGAAGTCTGCACTGACAGAAATTTTCTGGCCCGGTCACCTCGCTTGTATGAAAATTATTGCCCCGTCCTAGTCTGACTCGTGCAAAAATCTATTGAACACTAGAACCGCAGAGCGGGTCAATTTGACCCAGATCCATGTTTAATTTCTCACTGTGCTAAAAATAATTATTGAAAAAATATTTCCATCCATGACTTTCAATATTTTAAGTTAAAGAATAACTTATCGAATTTGAAAGCATATAAAATAAATAAATTTCCAGTTATAACCATTTATACCTAGAACTGCGAAGCAGGTCAATTTGGCCCGTTCTATGGTTTTACGCATAAATGCAAAAAAAGTGAAGCATTTTGTTGGAAGTAAGTAAAAAATACACCTGCCTCACCCTAAATTCCTTTAATGGGCAGAACCAGGAGGGGGCATTGGGGTCGTATATGCTTGTTGTGAAGATGTGTCGAATGTAGTGAAAATTTACAATATATGTTTATAAAAATTCTTGAAGTTGCTTCTATTCTGCATTTATTGTAAGTATATATAAGATGTCACGATGTCGTAAACTTAGCGCTAAAGAAGCCTTGTAATAATTGCAATAATTATCTAGCAATGGTACAGAAAGTGATAACAATGATGATAGTCTTTCGATTTTGAATAGCGAGGATAAAAATCTGCCTGCAAATGAAGGGAATTTGAATTCTGATGAAGAAATGAAAGTGACGACGACTCTACCAGTACTCTAACAATCGCTGGGCCTTCTCATCGTAATGATGATGATACTATAAACAATTTTTATACAACACTGGAGCTTCCAGAAACATTGAAATCCAAAAACACCAACTTTGTAGGTGTAAAACATTCAAGAATAGAAATATCGTTCTCTATAAAAATGTCAAAATCAGAATTGCATGTACTAACTCAAAAAGACATTCTAACTGTTTACCAAGGGAAAAAAAATAAAAATGTTTTGTTGCTCAGCAGTCTACATCCAACTATTGAAGTGCTATATAATTCTTTAAAAAAAAATAATAATAACCTTATACACTTGCTTACTACAACGCAACTAAATTTGAGTAGATGTGATAGACCATAAGACAAGGAAATGTACTATACTTCAAATATGCTTCACGTAAGTGACAAGTGCATGCATTTTATAATATTTTGGATCTTGCTGCTATCAATGATTGAGTTTCATGCAAAGCCATTACTGGAAAATCTCTTGGAAAATTGCAATTTATTCAAGAATTAGTTGAAGAATTGCGAGAAAAGTTTGCTTTCTCAAGGCAAAAATAAGTGTCATTTGCAACAACTGAAAACGATGGAGAACCATAAACTAAGCATAAACAAGACCGATATCGCACTTCTTTTTTTTAAGCATTTTTTCAAAATGCACACATTTGCGTTTATATATACAAAATTTATTACCAAGTTTTGGATTCATACAATAACATGGATTAAACAAATCTGCAAAACAAGTAAGTATCTGATATTTGTTTTATACCTTTCTTTAAATTATTGTTAGAAATTATGTCTAATCTTATTCGAATGAGATAATCTGTTTTCTATTAAAATTATGAAGTCTAAATTTATTAATGTTTAAAATATATATTCTTATACTTAAGCAAATACAATTATGAATAATAATATTTTCTAAATGTGTTAGGTAATTTCTGGTGACTTATTCATAGAATGTAATGAAAAGAGTGAGAAATATGAATTATTATATGAAAATATAATGTCTTAGTTAACTAAATTAAACATTTGTGCATATTTGTACATTTTTTCTATCTAGGGTCAAAATGACCAGCTCCACGGTTCTAGGTATACAGAAAGTCCTGTGGTTCTAGTGTTAAGGAACAACCTACCTTGGGTCAACAATTTTTTTCTGAAAAAATATATATTTTTAAATTATCATTATTCTACAATTAAAATTCTCTTTAAAGAATAAGTAGTACACATATATTTCTAGTGGGGGGGGGGGGGGCATACAGTACTATAAACCTGTTATAAGAATCTGTGCATGACGAGATCCTGTTTCAAACGGAAAAATTTCTTGATCAATGGATCTGGATCTTCAAATGGATATAATAATCTGTTTGAAGATAAATAATACATTTGTAAGAGATAACAGACCTGGTAAAAAAGGAACTTAAATATAACGATTTTTTTTCCTCCTATGTGATTCTGTCTTAGAAGGTTTTTCGATATAGAATTTTTCAGATTTTTAAGTCTTCAAACCGTGTAAATGGATTAATGGTATTAATAATAATTCAGATATTTACATACAAATAGAGGTCCATTAAAAAATCAATATAGCTTGCGATAGGATATATAGAAAGAAATGTAGTAGAAACAGTATTTTGGAGCGGAAGTTCCTGTACTATGCAATCTATGGTAAAGGTCTTCACGTGTCGAAATTTCAAGGCCCGGACCTGGTCCGATCCATAGAAGAAAAATTCTTCCCGGCCCAGTATAAACATTAAAAGTTCGTCTCGAGCCGTATAAAAAAAAAAAAAAAAAAAAATATGGGCTTGGCCTGTAGAGAAAAAAATATTGGTCCGACCCAGCCAGGTATAACAGCTAAAAGTTTGACCCAAGACCGGTCCAGCCCGAATGACTTTCCACAAAATATTGATTTTTATGTCGATTTGGTTAAAAATTTGTCTTGTACGAGGAATTCTGACCAAATATACTTATCTTTGCTTTTTATTGTCATGCTTATAGATTTCATTTTTATAGAAGTTATTGTGATATTTATTTTTTAATGAATTGCTATTTGTTGCATGTGAATGTTTCAGTTACAATTAATCCATATTCCATGTATTGGAGACTTAAAAATCTGAAAAATGCTATGCAGTAAAATCTTCTACAATGGAATTGCATAGGAAAGACGGGATATAGTTGATGGGACAGAAGCGGATCATCCTAAAACAAAATCACATCTCTGTTAATACAGTAATCGACAAATAACAATACAAATACATAAAAGATTTTTAATAATCTAGTCTGTGTTTGTTTTAACTATATTACACGTTAAATTTTTATTCTTAACAGAAAAGTCTATTTACTAGTTTCTTTTGTTTAAATATAAATAATTTGTCCCTAAATTATTTTTTCAATTATCTGCACAGTATTCATCTTTTATCTGGATGTATATTACTTAATATGAAAAACATTGCAAAGAATATAATCAAAATATTCATACTCTATAGTCTCTGTAGAAAAAAAAGGCCGTTCAAGGCCAAACATCCTCTTTTCATTTCCCCTTCGTTGTCATGGCATTAGAGGACGCTAGTCCCTCGTCCCTCTTTTTCCACCGCACTTCTGCAAAACAAATTTACCCCTGCAAGAGAATGAGTTACTGCAGTATTCGAAGACTCTTTTTGCCGTAACACCAGTCTTGATTTTCTTAAAGCAAACTGGATATATGGATGTGTTTTTAGACGACAGATTAATGGTGTTCTTATATTTTTTATTTAATTAATAATTTGTAATTGTAACTTTATTATTTAAATTAATTATAATTTATTATTTAATTTACTTATAATTTATATTTAATTTAATTATAATTTATTATTTAAATTAATTATAAATTCAAATAATTTGTAATTTTCTACGACATGCAATGTTATCTGCATTCGTATATGCATGAACTTTTCTATTATTTTAATTTAAGTGAAAAAAAATGAACACACAAATGTACGCATATATATATATGTGTGTGTTATTTCCTTATAAATTACATTATACTGTATTGCTATCTTGTAATCGTCTTTCCGTCTCAGTCATGACCCAAAAATCAATATAAAATAGCAAATTCAGAACATTTTCTGAAAAATACTTTGCATTTAAAAAGAGAATGAAAATCAATTGAAATCTGAATAAGAATAGCTTCATGTATTAGGCTTTTACAGGTGAAACTGTTTTCATGAATTTGGCGAGTAATATATTTAGATTTGAATCCGAGAATTTTACATCTGCCTGACCAGCATCCTTAAAACAACAACAAAAATTCAACGAGCAAAAAACAAACAAAACAAATTCAAAAACAAAAAAAAACAACGGGGGGTGGGGCGGGATTGTAAACGTGGTTCAATCGAAACACGCCACTTCAAATGGAAGGATGCAAAATTATTCTTTATAATCTATAGTAGTAAATTATAGTCTAAAATAACTCCTGCTCTTGGAGGGGGGTCAATGCATGCTGTAAACTTTTGGGGGTTTTTTCTCTCTTATGATTTTCTGAAAAATACCAGCAAATTAAAATAGCTCTTCCATTCATTAAAATCTGGGTTGAAAATGTGTTCATGAATGTAGCAAGTAAGACATTCAGATTTGAATCCGGGAATTCGAGCTCTCACCGACCAACACCCTTAAAACATAAACGACAACAAAAATAATAAAAGACGGAGGGGGGGGGGCGGTTGTAAACGTGGTTCAAACATTATTCTTTATAGTATTGCAAAATTATTCTTCATAGTACTGTTAATATGAGTCTAAAATAGCTCCTGCTCTTGGAGATGTGTGTGTGTGGTGGGGGGGGGGGGGGGGGGGGAATCATTCAAATCCATATTACATTCTGCATCATTTTCCACAAAATCTTCTGAGGGAGGGGGTCAATGCGCGCTATAAACTATCAGTTTTTTTTTCTCTTTTGCTTTTCTGAAAAATACAAACAAATTAAAATAACTCTTCCATTCATAGAAATTTGGGTGAGAAAAACTTCATGTATTAAATTTTTAAGGATGAAAATGTGTTCATGAATGTAGCGAGTAATACGTCCAGATTTGAATCGGGAATTTGAGCTCTCATTGACCAACACCCTTAAACAACAATCACAAAAAAAAAAAAAAAAAAAAAAAAAATTGGGGGGGGGGGGGGGGGGGGGTCATATATGTATACTTTCAATTATGTGTTTTAATGTGATACTTTTTTTTTTTTAGCCTTTGGGAAGGCTGAGTCCTTAAAAGGACTTTTTTCTAGCCCTTAAAAGGGATTTAAAAAAAAAAAAAAAGTTCTTGAATTAGAAAACTGTCGATTGAAAGTATAATCACTCAACATTCAAATTCACTAGAGCTACTTTCGCTGTCATCCTGCAGATTTATAATAAATTGTTGGGTGACTTCATTTTCATCTGTCAGGCCCAATTTGGCAAAATCTTCTTCCTGCAACTCTTCGTAATGCTTGACACAATCTTTCCAGTTTTCCACAGTAACATGAGAAAGAGCCTCCTCGAGCAGTTGCCTTACATCCTTTATTTTAAATGTATTATTTCTTTTTGCAACTTCTCCTTTCACTTGAGCCCATATTAATTCAATTGGATTGTACTGGCAGTGATAAGGTGGAAGCCGCACTACCTCATGTCCCATTTCATATGCAAGAACATCCAATTCATACATTTTGTATTTTTCTTTGTGTATTTTAACAATACTCAACAATTCAGGAACAGTAGTGTTTGAATCATGTATAATCCCTTTTCTTTCCAACCAAGCTATAATATCTGATTTTCGCGTTTTTGTGGATGGAACTTTTTCTAAATGATTAGAATGATAGCTGGCATTGTCCATTACTATGATGCTGGGTTCTTCAAGTCCTCTCAGTAAATTTACAAACCATTCTCTAAATACGTCGCTATTCATTTCGTGATGGTAATCTTTTGTAGAGCTTGACTGGAAAATTAAATCAGCTCCTTCGATAAAGCCATGCTGAGCTGATCCGGCATGACAGATAATCAGCCGCGACCTTTTCCCCGTCGGTACTTTAAGACCACCAGAATTTTTTGAATCTTGCCATACATGACTCTTTGAGTGATTTTGATTCACCCAAGTTTCGTCTAAATATATAATTGGACGCAGTGGAGACTCTTTTCTGATATTGTGCATTTTTCTGAGAAATTTAATGCGTGCAGCTACGATATCATTTCTCTCCATCAATATTTTTCTGCCATCATTGCCCTTTTTATATTTGTAGCCCATATCTGTTAATATAGTCCACACAGACTTTGCACATCCAGAGAAGTCTATTTTTTGTTCCAAAACTTCTTTTAAATTTTCGCAAGTTGGATAATCTCCGCTATCATAATATTCTTTAACTGTGCGACATACGACTTCTTTGTTAAAGTCATCTAATCCTGTCACACGTTTTACGTGCGGAACTTTTTTTTTAGGCGATGAAAATGACAGATTTTCTAAGCTGGAGTCTGCAATAGAATTATTAGGTTCAGCACAGATCCTTCCAACCGTACGAAGAGATACGCCACATGCTTTAGAAGTAGCTTCTTGTGTCTGCATAAATATATCTTTGATTTTTGCATCAGGATTGGAAGCAACGAGCTCTTTAAAATAGTTGTACACATTATAAATAACCGTCTTCGACTGTTTTCTAATATCAGGACTGGCTGCCATAATTAAAAGAAAGCAAAATGTGCAGAAAAGGAAAGAAAGCAACGTAATCAAACAAAGGATGGGGTAATACTGATCAACAGGGTCTCTCAAACGGTGTGGGAAAAAGAAGAGCGGTCAATCGGTCACGTGGTTGTAACCATAGTTACTAACCTAAGATAAGGGCTGAGGAGTAACCCACGAAAGGGGGAGGCTTTGGCCTTGAACGGCCTTTTTTTTCTACAGAGACTATAGTTAGGTCGTTTTTATGTAAAAAAATCTTTTCATTTCATTTAAAATATCAAAGATATAAAATGCCATAGATTTTATTCTGCAAAAGCAAATCTTAAAATTGATGAGAAAATAGTTATCTGAATTTATTTAACTTTAAGTAATGTTTATTTTTTTAAAGGATCATTTTGTATTCTTACTTTCTGTTATGCTTAAATTTTGACAGATAATTTCTTTATATATATACGTTTCTTTATCACCAAATTTCGCAATGACACAGCAAAACAGATGAGGTATTTTTTTTTCAATTCTAGAAATCCTTCAAGTTACTGGCTTTCAAGCTAATGTTATTTATCCTTATTTTATTGTGGGAAAGAAGAGTGTTTACGTTCATTCTGATTACTTTCAGTGAATTCTTCCAAAGAACAAAACTTAGGGCGGTTATGGCCGTGAGGTATGTCATCTTCAGGCCTTTAGAAATTGGCTTTGCTTGTTGTTATCTCATTACATCGATACATGGGTATCATAAAACGACATCGCGACCATTTCCATAGCAGCAGGAGGTAGCAGACAGTGCATTGATAAGGCGGTTTTTGTGTTGTTTGACAAAAATACTATCGCTTGAATTTCACATACCCCTTATTCAAAAAGTAAAAGCAAAGAAATTGAGAATGTGTAGTATATTCTCATGGATTTTACAAGAATATCATTAAAATAAATCCTATATGAGCAAGAGATTACAAATCAATATATTGAATTTGATTTAAAAAGCCACATTAATTTTTACTAATTATTGGGAGAAAAAAAAGAAAAAGGAAATATAGCATCTTTTCAAAAAATGTTTTCCTTTTTTTTTCGTTTTTTCTTTTTCTCTTTCTTTTCTTTCCTTTTCTACAATTTCTCCATTTTAAAGACCATTTAGGAAATTAAAAGTATATAAATCAAAATTTCAAGTATAAATTGAAAGATAAATAAAAATAAGTGAATTACTGCCTCAAATGTGTCTTAGTCCTAAAAAATATAGCAAAATGGAAAGAAATGCGTTTTATGAAGAATGCAGTTGAGATTTATTTTTATCCTATTTAATTTTAGAAAGCAATGCCCCGAAATCTGGCCCATACATTGTAACATATTACCAATAGTTTAAAATTTATAAACCTCAGAACATATCATTTATTTTAAAGAAAGCTATAAAATAAACTTAAAACATGCTAAAGTTTTCCCTGATATATTTACGTATATGTGTATTTCTGAAATAAAATTTCGATTGCTTAAGTTTGCAAGCTAAAAAAAGAAAAAAGAGAAATCCTTTAAGAAAATTACCCAAAAGAAAAGAAAAAAAAGTTAAATATATTCATTTTCTGGGGAAATATTTTAAAAATAAAAATACATTCCATGTCAATAGATTTAACATTAATGAGGAGAATTTGAGATCTTGTTGACAAATACCCTTTAAGGGTGTATTCAAAAAAATATTTTTCCACCTTCAACAGCTCGAAATTTTCAGAGACATTTTCAGACTCATTTTTAAAAGTAAAAACATGAAACTTGCTGAGGTGATTTTTGAAATGATGTATAAGAGGCCGTGTGATTTCATTTTTCACTCAATTAATTAGAATTCAAACTCAATTATTTTCTCAGTATGACCATTTTTTTTTCATTCCCAGATCGCTCGCTTCGGAAAATTTGGTTCAAAACGTCAACTTTGACAGCATTTTTTCAATATTTTTTACATTTATCAAAAAATCGAGAAGCACAGCACATTATGTAGTTTCTAAATAAGAGAATTTCCTAGTTTGATGCATTTGAGGGCAAAAATGAAATTAAAAATGTATCAGAAAGTAAGAAATTTGGATTGAATACACCCTTAAACAAATAAGCATAGTTTTTTATAAACATTCTTTTATAATCCTTTATTAATGCTCATCTTGAAAATTAAGCCCTACCTTTTGACCAGCGTTGCCACATAGGGGACTTTTTTGTCCCCAGATTGTTGATTGTCACCACTTTTTTGAAATAGAAATAGTCGGCCTATTTAGAAATATATTAAAAATTCTGAAAAACAAGACAAATTATACTATTTTTTTAAAAAATGGTGACAGTCAAATAATCTGAATTAAAAAAGTCCCCAATCTGACAACACTGCTTTTGAGAGCAATTCATGTTTTTTCCCAAAAGTTTCCGTTATAATACATTATTTTGGTATGGGCACCAAACTCAATTATGAAAAATTCACGCTTATTGATATATATGCAGTGTAACTTAAAAAATCTGGCATTCAAAAATCCGGCAACTTCAAAACTCCGGCATCAAAACCATCTTTACCTTCCCTTTTCTTTTACACTTTCAAGTTATGGGAGGAGAAAAATAAAAATTCTTTATGAATTAAAAACTTCAAGATCGAAAGTAAAAATGCAAAAAAACAAGTATTTGACTTAATATTATTTTTTTTTTCATTTGTCTGTGGCGATTATTTTCTGAACACATTTTCTTGGAGCTGCACCGTTGCTTAGCAAAAGCAACAAATTTGGGGACAACTTTGGCAAATGCATAGCACAATAGTATATGGCTATACGAATTTTCGGCAACAGCGACATCAATGCTGAGGAAGTATTTCAGACTTTCACGTGTAAAAACCGTAATTTACGAGCTGATTGAACACACAAAATCTTAAAATGCATTAAGTGTCGAAAAAAGTGATATAGATGACTGGCTAAGCATTGAAGAAAATGCATCAAGAACGAACAATTTAATGAACAGTGAGATCGCTGACGTTGTGCTAAATAAAACTACTGATAGTGCTAGTAGCAAGTCAGGAGATAAGGATGAACAACCGGCAGAAGAAAAGGTGTCACTAGAAAAATACATAAATTTGACTGGAGAATTAATATATGCTTTAGAGAAATAAGACTGTATTTCTGAAAGCGACATTTTTGTATAAAATGGAAAAAAAAAAAAACTTGTTAAAGAACGGCCAAAAAAATTGAAGCAAACAAAGTGGACATCGATGTTACCCAAATTACAAGAGAAGAAATAATTTCACTCTTTATTGTTATTATATATATATTTTTTTGTAATATAGAAAATATTAATTAAAGTAAGTTTTTTTTTATATTTAATTCTCTTTTTCTTACATAATTATCACTTATAATGAATTAAACTAGTAAATCTGCAGATCAGGAGCCCCAACATCAGCTCCTGCAAGTCATTATTTTTAAACACACTTTTGGGTAATATTCAACTCCCTGCAAACCACAATTTGAAGTTTTCAAATTACGTAATTATTTATAAGAATAAAAAATACCATGTTTTCAGACATTAGAAATGTTAATTTAAAAACGCTATGTAAGGATATTCTGAAATTTTCATGAGCTGCTAATTCTGGTATTTTTTAGATAATAAAGAAGATTTCTTCAGGGGGCTCTGCCCCCCTGAACCCCTCTGTGGTCTCATTAAATTTACAATGTAACTTTTTATTCATTGTGCTAGTGGTTATCGTAAATCTTAGATTGATTTTTACACTTCCGAGCCTTATGTTTTAATACCGGTGAACAGAAGTTAATTTACATTGATGCAATTATATTAAAAGTTTAGGTTTTATGAACGAAAAAGTAATTTCCTTTTAAAAATAAAAAAATTTTCATTCATATTTTCTTAAATGAGGCTGCATTAGGAAGTTACACTCATCAAAAATATTTTTTCAGGCAATCTAGTTAATGTTTGGCTTTTAAGAATGAAAATATTTATTTCCCAATACAATGATGTCATTTTCAACAGAGATAATTTTTCGGTGCATAATTTTGACATTTACTATCTATTTGCTTTTCAAAAGTTTTTTTCTTATTGAAATTTTCGATTAAAAATTATACATTTCTGTTAGCCGTGTGCAGACGATAAACCGTGAGATATTGGTAACAATTTTTTTTAATATTAAGAATTAATATCATAACACAAGGCCCTTTTATTTCAACCTCAAAGCATATTCGTTTTATTTTTGATATATGAAGTCAAATTCACCTTCTTTTCGTATTTTCGTTTTATTTCCTATATGAAGACATATATTAATGTCTATTGTTTATTCCATTTTCCTCTTGCGGATGAAAATTTTTCAAATCAAAATTAACTGTTTAGGGTAAATTATTATTCTGAGATCTGATTTTCTAGGCAACAGTAAAAAAAAAAAAAAGATTGTTAAATTTTATAGAAAAATGTCAATTTATTCCTTATGAAAATAATGAACTTTTTAATTTATAAGAAATATATTTGAACAAAATAAATAGAACATAGCCTGCCTTTATTTCTTGGATAAAATCCATCTATATTTTGTAAAGACAAAAAGGCATTAATTCATCTCTTTTTGACGTTCATTTGACTTCAAACAATTACACATACTTTCACATCTACGATATTTTTAAGTGTAGTTCCGTTGCTAGGCAACAGTTAAAAGAAAATTAAAGCAATGAAATGTGTACATTCTAAAGAAGTAAATTTATAAAGAGAATATGTTATATTATTGGAAACGCATATATAAAATCCCTCCATAAGTTATACACCGAATTTAAAAACTCTGACAAATGCATAGAGAAAATTTCAAACTAATATGAATAATGTATGATTCCAATTAGGAAATTTCATCATCCATAATTTACAAATCCTTCAATCATATGAGCCATTTCCTTTCAACAAATAAAAATGGAAAAATCGTCTGAATTGCCATAGAAAAGCATTATTGTGAAAAATAAAATATTCTATAACTTTCGAACGAAACAACCAACTATAACCAAAAACTATGCAGCTAATTCAAGCTATATCACCAACAACCTATTAATTTCAAGCTTATCGGATGTTTTTTATGGCAGTTATTGCAGAACAGACAGACAGACTAACAGACAGACAAACGGAAACCAAAACTTTTCGTATCTCCACAGTAAGCCTTCACTGACGTTTCGGCAATTATGGCTAAGGGCACCATTAAGAATATAGTACTACATTTGATATTCCTAGTTACTACTTTTGACATTCTTTCAAAAATCCGGTATAGTCTCAGTCCCAGTGATGCTGGAGTTATACTGTATATATATATATATCAATAAGAGTATCAATATCAATCCAAGACATTATATATATATCAATTTTAATTGTGGAATAATATCAATTTAAAAATACGTGCATTTTTTGAAAAAAAAATTGGGCCGGGCCAAATTTTCTGATATTTTTACTAGACAGGCCAGAGCCGTGCCTGTCCAATGATTTTCATATGAGCTGGGACTGAAAATTTCAGCCTGTTCAGACCTCAAGAACAGTCCAGCCCTGACATGGGCAGGAAAATAAATCTAGTGCCGGCCCTTCTGGGTCTGAACCTCTAGAAAAAAGCAATCCCTAAACCAAGCTTGGACCAAGTGTCGGGAAAGAAAATTAGGTTGGGCCCATGAAGACCCATACATCGAATAACCAAAAGATTAGTTCACAAAATTAAGTTCTAATACATTAAATAAATAAATTTAAAAAAAAAAAGAGTTTTTAGTGAACTTTGTTCACTTTCATAAATGAGTTTGAGTTGAGCAAGTTCGTTTCAAAAATTTTGAATTTGAACGTGAACTTGACTCACTTTTGAGAAATTGAACTTGAGTTTGAATTAGTTCGTTTTTTTTGTGAGCGTGCCCAACACTGGTTGAAAGTGCTTGCATAGATGAAGAAGTTTCTGCAGAAAATAAGCTTAATCATGAAGGAGTAAGACAAAAAAGGTGTGCGGATGAAACTGGACTTTTTTTTAATGCACTCCAGATAAAACAATGCATGTAAAGGGTGGAGCATGTCATGGAGGCAAGAGAAGTAAAGAGTGTGCCACTTTGTTGTTTTGTGCAGATATGAATGGAACAAAGAAATTAAAACCATTGCTGATTATGAAATCAAAAAATCCAAGATGTTTCACAGGCATAAAAACATTTCCTTTGGCTTATGAAGTTAACTGCAAAGCTTGGATGACATCTAACATTTTTGAAAGCTGTCTTAAAAATTTAAATAAAAATATGAAAACAGAAAAGCAGAAAGTTGTGCTTTTCATCGATAACTGTGCAGCGCATAATACCATATCTGAAATGGAAAACGTAAAAACTGAATTTCTCCCCCCAAACACTACCTCAAACTTCAACCACTTGATCAGGGCATCATCATCCAAAGTATTAAAGTAAAGTATCGTCATCATGTGGTTAAAAAAATGTTGTCCAAAATGGAAGATGGTGTTTCACCATCTGATGTTAATGCTCTACAAGATATGCGAATGGCTGACAAAGCATGGAACAATGTGTCTTCCTCTATGGTAATACATAGCTTTAAAAAGGCTGGATTCATTGAAAATCACGAAAGTAGTCAGACAATTCACATCGATAATTCTGATGAAAAGTGCACTGAAAATGATTGGAACAGATTGACAGGGCTCATGAAGTTTAATAACATGGAATTTAAAGACTTTATCAATGTAGATGGTGGAGTAACAGAGTGTGGTTAGTGGGACGACAATGATATCATGGATCAAATGAAAGCTTCTTGTGAAGCACAAGAAGAAGGTGAAGAAATTGGCGAATTACCACCAAATGTGACAAACAAGCAAACACTTTCTGCAGTGGATGCTTCGAGGAGATATGTTAAGCATCAGCCAAATATGTCAGAGGACATATTTAAAGCGATTGCCCACTTACAAAGTGTAATAGATAAAATTTCATACTCATCTCTGAAGTAAGCTACAACTGAATCTTTCTTCAAATAAAATTATTAAAAGTGCATATTACAATAAAAATGGATTACTTTTTAAAAAGGTATGTAAAAAAGCTTTTATCTTTATTCTACTACTAATAGTGCAATTTTTGAGAATTCGCATTTTTTTGTCTTTCCCTTTGTGGAATACTTTGCAACCTTCTCTCGCGGGCCTCTCTTAGCCAGGCGGGCGCCGCGAAGGATCACGTGACCTTTGAGAGAATTGATATTTGAAAACATTTTTTACTTTTTCTGTTTTAGTTTAGTTTTGCTGTGAATGCAAATCTTGAACGCAGCAGGTAATAAGCTGCGTATAGGTTTTTTCGTGGTCTTCTATTAGAAGAAATGTTTAATTAAAAAAAAGGGAAAATTTATTTTTGAATCTTAAATCTTGCTATTTTCTTGGCTTTTTTACAGAAGAATATAATTGCTGATATTTTAATATGATCATCTTGGACTCCACAGCAAGGAATAACAAATTATATTCAAATATTTCGCTGTATATAATGTATATATTTTAAAGTGTAAATAAAATAATCGAAGTTTTTAATCTTCCTGTGATTACTTATACTGAACAACACCAGCGTCATTTTCAGTTGTGAAATATGCTTGATTACATTAATATTATTTAAAAACAGATCGTGAATTCTTGAACTATGCTCTCCCAATAAAAGTATCTTGAATTGTGATAACGTGAAATTTCTTGGAATACATGAAGATTATTCTTTATGTTTTGGTGCTGAAACCCGGGGAAAAATGTAAGAAATACCTTTATTATTCTGCATGACTATTGACTCTTGATTCATTGAAAATAACGTTTTCTCATGATAATTTATTTTGAAAATTGAAATAAATTTTAAACATGGATAAGCCTGATAAGCTTAAAAGTAAAAGAGCTACCGTTCGCGCGGCAGTTACAAAATTAATCTCAAAATGTGATACATTATTATCTGTTGATATTGATAAAACTGATTGCGATTCTTTAATGGAATCATTAGAGCTCATAAATGAAAAGGAAGCTCAACTAAAGGAATTAGATTCTGAAATAGATGAGCTAATTCAGGAAAAAACTGAATATGAAAAAGAACTAAAATTGGTAGAAGAATATTCTGAAAAAATATCAAGTTTGAAATTTAAAATTAAGATGAGGTTTAAAAAATGTAAAATCGAAACTGAACCAAAAGTTTTACTAGAATCAAGTAACGGTTCAAAAATCGGAAGTAAACCAGTTTCGGCAGGGAAGCTTCCTAAACTTAACATAGAAAAATTTTCTGGTGATGCAAGCCACTTCTTAAAATTTTTTAATTTATTTACTAGTGCGATAGATTCAAATGAATCATTATCAAAAATTGAAAAATTCCAATATCTGAAATCTTTGTTGTCTGGTCCTGCATATAATATTGTAGCTGGTTTTGAACTGACAGATCAAAATTATTCAACGTGTTTGAAGTTGTTAGAAGAGAGGTATGGTAAGCGGGAAAATATCATAAACTGTTACATGAACAAAATTCTAAATCTTGAACCAGTGAAATCCACTAACAATGTTACTTCTTTAAGGAAGCTGTACGATAATATTGAAACTAGTATGAGAAATCTCGATGCGTTAGGAGTAACATCAGGCTCTTACGGCCATTTATTACTACCCATTTTATTAAGGTTATTACCAGAAAATTTGATACTAGATTTCCATCGAAAACGTGACCCCGATAAGGACTGTGAAGTCACCGATTTAATAAATTTTATTAAAACGGAACTAAGATGCCGGGAAGCTACTAATTTAGTAAATAATTCCCAAAGCAAGGCTTATGAAAATTCTAAAACTAAATATGAAAATTCTTCAAGTAAATATCAAAATTTTCCACAAAAGAAAAATATACCTTCCGCTGCTGCTTTAAATACATCTACAAAACAGTTTTGCATATTTTGCAAGTCTTCTGATCATGTAGGACTAAATTGTTCAGAATTCACTGATGAACAAAAACGATATAAATTAAAGAAAGAAGGTCGCTGTTACAGATGCTGTTATAGGTCGCATTTATCTGCAAATTGTAGAACAAAAATTAATCCTTGTTCCAAATGTGGTAACAATACCCATAGTCAATTGTTTTGTTTTAAAGAAACAGCAAAAGAAAATCCTGAAAAAGAAATGAAAGGTGCAATTGTATCTATGATGTCGGAACAAAAATATAAACAAAATAAATCTACATTATTGCAGAGTTGTACAGTTTCTGTGTCTGCTGGTAAACAATGCTTGTTGGCTCGCATTTTATGTGATAGTGGTTCAGAAAAATGCTTCGTGAAGAGATCTCTAGTACAAAAATTAAAATTGAAGCCATTGCGAAGAGAAAATTTATTAGTTTATCCTTTTGGGCGGAGACGCCCTTATGAATCTTGTTATGAAGTAGTTGCTCTAGAATTATCCAGTGTTGTGCAACCTATTAACTCGATAAATATCGAAGCTCTTGTGGTTGATAATATAACTGGAGCTTCTGTGAAAACCCTAGAACCAGAACTTCTAGACATAATGAGAACAAGAGGCTTTAAGCCTGCTGATACAGGTCTTGAACAGGAAATAAATATTTTGCTAGGGTCTGACTTTTTGTGGAAAATATTAAAGGGAATTGAGGGAAAATTGACAAAAGAATTATACGTTGCAGAAACTATTTTCGGTCATACAGTGCAAGGGCAGATAGAGTCGAATAAAAAAGAAATAGCTTGTTTGCGTGTTTCAGTTGAAAATATAAATACTCAGCTGAAAGCATTTTGTGATCTTGAAGCAATTGGCATTGCTGAAAGCAATGAAAAGAACATTACCGATCATGAGGTAATAAAAGAATTTAAAGAAAATTTAAAATTCGTAAATGGGCGTTATGAAGCAAAATTATTGTGGAAAAATTCTTGTGAATTGCTTAGAAATAATCTTGAAGTAGCAAAAAAGCGGTTTTCTAGTTTAGAAAATAAATTCTTGAAAAACGATTCTTTAATTAAGGAATATAACTCCATTTTGCTAGAGCAGTTTAATGAGGGTGTAATAGAATTGTGCACCGAGAAAGATTCTAATAATTCTTATTACATGCCACACAGACCTGTTATCCGTGACGATAAAACTACAACAAAAATGCACATAGTCTATGATGCTTCTTCCAAATATGGTGATTCTCTATCATTAAACGAATGTTTGTATCATGTCCCTAACTTGAATTCTAATGTTTTAGATGATGAAAACATTCCAGTTTCGAGTTTCGAGCCCCCAAATACTTCCTTGAAAATTTTAGGATTGATTTGTAACAATACAGAAGATAAATTTGGACTAGAATTACGACCCTTGTTAGAAAAATTAAATAATGATTCTTCTACTAAATGCAATGTTTTGAAAATTGCAACTATGTTCTTTGATTCAGCCGGATTTATTGCCCCTTTTGTTTCTGGTGAACTAGAAAATGATTGGCAAAATTGGCTTTCAGAAATCCTGGCTCTCGCTCACTTGAAAATTCCCTGGCAGTATTTTAGCAACCTGATCATGGAAAAGGAGTATCTCCAGTTGCATATTTTTCCTGATGCTAACCCTAATGTGTATGTTCCTGAATTTCTTTCCCTTCACGAAAATCAGTGGCCTAGTGTTAAAATTGCTGCATCTCGATTACCTGATGTTTCTGAAGAGAAGTATAAAAAAGCAGCCACCATCTCTTGCGTTGTTCAAACAAATAAAGCTGATGAAATTCCCATTTTTAATCTCGAAAAGTATAGCTCCCTAAAGCAATTGTATCGAGTAACTGCCTGGATGTTTAGATTTATTTCTAATATAAAATTAAAGGTAGAGAAAAGAAAATTTTCAGAATTATCAGCTGAGGAAATGTTACATGCTGAAAATTTTTGGTCAAAGCTAGTGCAGGAAGGAAGTTTTCCCGAAGTTACAAAATACTTGAAATGTAACAAAAGTATCCCTAGAGAATCGAATCTTCTACAGTTAAATCCTATGTTGTCAGATGAAGGTTTGCTGTTGGTACGAGGACGGTTACAAAAGTCTGATTCCTCATTTTATAAAAAACATCCTGTTGTGATTCCTGCAAAACACAAACTTGCTGAATTAATCGTGAAAGATGCACATGAAAAAGTTTTTCATTCAGGAGTGTCCAGTACATTATTACCAAATCATGAAAAGTTTTGGATTTTAAGATCCAGACAATGCATAAAATCAGTCCTAAACAAACGTGCAATCTCCAAGAAATGTAGCGTTCGCCCTGGTCAACTAGTTATAGCAACTCTAAAGCATATCTTGTGTTTACCTGCAACCAAGGAATCCTTAGTGAAACGCTTCCATTTGCGCGAGACTCTTCTGAATCATTTTTGGAAGCGCTTGAAAAATGAGTATCTTCTCAACTTACAATCTGCTCACTACACAGACCAGAATAAAACTTCTGACTTTGAAATATATGATGTGATTCTTATGCATATGAACATGTATCAAGAACTTTCTGGAAGTTGAGTGTTTGTGGACAGAGATTTAAAAAAAAAAACAGGGTCTTATGAACTGAAGACAAATAATCCCATCATTAAAAGACCTATTAATTTTTTTGCCTAATTTAGAACTGAAAAAAAAAAAACTTTGATATTATTAGAGACTCAAAAACTCTCATTGACATTTGACTTTCAAAAAAAAATCTTGAACTCTTTTGTTTATTGACTTAACAAAAAAACTTTTTATTTTTTTTCACTTAAAAAAAAATGTTTCTTGTTTGATAATATTTATAATTTTTAGTTTAATTTTTTTTTTTTTTTTTTTTTTTTTTTTTTGTATTGAATATTCTAGAAAAATTTCTATAGATTTAAATTGTTCTTTCTATTTTTAGTAGCAGAAACATCTTGGCAAATTTTTTAAATTGTTTTATTTTATTGAAGTCCAGTATGTAAGTATATATTTTGATTTTGTATTGTATTTATGCATAGTGTAACTGATAATTTTTTAGAATAATTTTTATCTCTACTTTAATTATTTGAATCCCCATTTTGATGAACCCTTGTTCATCGGGGGGAGGGGGAGTTTGTGGAATATTTTGCAACCTTCTCTCGCGGGCCTCTCTTAGCCAGGCGGGCGCCGCGAAGGATCACGTGACCTTTGAGAGAATTGATATTTGAAAACATTTTTTACTTTTTCTGTTTTAGTTTAGTTTTGTTGTGAATGTGAATCTTGAACGCATCAGGTAATAAGCTGCGTATAGGTTTTTTCGTGGTCTTCTATTAGAAGAAATGTTTAATTAAAAAAAAAAGGGAAAATTTATTTTTGAATATTAAATCATACTATTTTCTTGGCTTTTTTACAGAAGAATATAATTGCTGATATTTTAATATGATCATCTTGGATTCCACAGCAAGGAATAACAAATTATATTCAAATGTTTCGCTGTATATAATGTATATATTTTAAAGTGTAAATAGAATAATCAAAGTTTTTAATCTTCCTGTGATTACTTATACTGAACAACACCAGCGCCATTTTCAGTTGTGAAATATGCTTGATTACATTAATATTATTTAAAAACAGATCGTGAATTCTTGAACTATGCTCTCCCAATAAAAATATCTTGAATTGCGATAACGTGAAATTTCGTGGAATACATGAAGATTATTCTTTACCCTTCAAGTTCAAGATATCAAGGTTCAACTGTAGTTGCCTATGGCAGCCCTACAGTGGCCGGTAATAACATGTTCATTAGTAACCACTTTTCTAAACTAGTGGTCTTTTTTTATTATTTAAAAGTGATAAACAATAAACTTAAAAATTTCCTGTATTAATATAAAATTAAATATCCTAAATAAATCTCTCAATATTAATATATTGTGGATAGCGAGAGAAGAATGATGGCATGCACACAGTGATTAAATCGGGGGGTGGCTGAGGGGAAAAATTAAGATTTTGTATTTATTGATAGTCTCAATAAAAGTGCAATTTCCCCAGAACTAAAGGCAAGTAGTAAGACTTTGCACAATATTATGAACTTTTTAACAAAATTTTAGGAGTAATTGTTACGAATTATAAAGCATATTTTTGATATGTACAGAGTTGAAAAAAATATATTTACGAAACACTAAGATTGTATTTAGCACTAAATTATATCTATTTAAATTTTAATTTAATTCAATTTAAGTTTTAATCCATTATTATCCACCTTTGTTTTTGCAGCATAAACTTGATTACTTATTTATTATTATGGCAATGTATAAAACAAGATAAACTAGTCAGATGTACCAATCCCAAAACTTTCTTCTAATACATGTTAATTTCACTTCAAAATTTGCTAGCACAGTGCCAAAATTAAATGGCAATCTGTGCCCATCATGAGGATTCTAAAGATATGGAATGCCGTGCATTAGTTCTTGAGATATCACTATCACTGAAATCCTGTAAATCATGCCACCTGTTAAATGATTTACTCCAAAATCTAATAAATAACAACTTAATGTCAATGTCTAACTGAATCTGAAGTTTGAGGAAAATTCGCACATTAGTTTTTGAGATAGAGCTATAGCAAAAATCATGAAAAATCCAGCATAGCAGTGCCAGAAGCAGGACGTTTCGGTCCTTAGTCATTTTGGTCCCTTCTCTAGCAAAATGAAATTTTGCGCACATGAAATATGTGACATAATTTTATAGGGAACATTGTAGTTTTTTTTAACTGAAGGCCTTAAAATTTTAGGATAATGCGAATATAAGGACCCGAAAACAGCAAACACGTATAACTCGGATCCAAACTATTACAGCCTACACAAATTTCATATGGTAATTGTAATCATTTTAAAAAACAGACAGGGGGGGGTGAAAGTCCTGCTGAACTTTTTCTGTATTTTAGTGTATGATAAGTATAAGGTCCTGATAAATTAAAACTTTTATAATTCAATCTATAATTATCGCAAAACAAATATTTTGTATGGTAAACGTAATCTTTATAAAAGGAGGGACATTGTCAGATTTTTTAAATGAACACCCTAAATTTTAGCATAACCCGAATATAAGGACTCGAAAGCGCGAACACGTATAACACAGATCAAAATTGTCACAGCCCACACAAATTCCTTATGGTAATCGTAATCATTTTAAAAGGCGGGGGAGGGGAGGGGAGGGGGGGCTCTGTTGATTTGTGTAGAAGCCTCCTATATTTTAATGTATCATAAGTAGAAGATCCAGATAAATTAAAGCCTTTATAACTCGAGCTATAATTAGTGTAAAACACTCATATTTTGTATGGTAAACGTAATCTTTATAAGAGGAGGGACATTATTGGATTTTTTAACCTAACCCTTTAAATTTTAGTATAACCCAAATATAAGGGCTCAAAAACGCAAACACTTTTAACTCGAATCCAAATTATTACAGCCCACACAAATTTCGTATTGTAATCGTAATCGTTTTAAAAAGCAGGGGGGGGGGACTCTATTGACTTTTTCTATATTTTAGTGTATCATAAGTATAAGGTAATGATAAATTGAAACATTTATAACTCGAGCTATAATTAGTATAAAACACTCATATTTTGTATGTTAAATGTAATCTTTATAAAGGGTGGGACATCATCAGGTTTTTTAACTGAACCCTCTAAATTTTAGTATAACCAGAATATAAAAGCCAGAAACCACAAACACTTATAATTCAAATCCAAATTGTAGCACCCCATGCAAATTTCATATGGTAGAAGTAATCGTTTTCAGGAGTCGGGGAAGGGAGAGTTTTGTGGATTCTTTATAGAAGCTCCTCATATTTTAGTCTATCATAAATATAAAGTCCAGACAATTTTAAAACATTTATAAGTCGAGCTTTAATTTTCATATGCAAATGCCCATACACTGCACATTAGAGATGGGCAACATTGTTCCTTTTAAGGAATCGTTCCAGCCGGAATCATTCACCGAAAGGAACGAGTTCATTGGAGTCTTTCAAAATCGTTCCGAAAAAAAGGAACGAATCCGAGAAAAAGGAACGATTCCGAGAAAAAAAGAACGATTTTGAAAAATAAAGGATTCCAAGGAGAAAAAAACACTTCCGAGATAAAGAAAACCACGTGCAATCCATAATATCTTTTACTAATTTATTTTCTTATGTACCCATCCATTTTCTTACGCATCCAGTCGCCTTAATTTTGTAATGTTTTGGACAGATGATTTTGTTTTTAAGAGTTCATTTCATTGATCAGTGTGTGCAATTAATTTGCAGTTATTTCTAACTTTATGATTTATGGTATAAAGCATAATTCCTCTTGGAAATTTAAGGGCAGTGCAAGGTCTATTCGATTTTCAGTGTAATCATTGGTTTCTCTTGAAAATATGTCGTCAAATGACCGTCCATTTATATTATTATTTTATACAGTGTGTCTTTACTCTCAACGATGTTCAGTGGCTAAGTCCTAAACTGTTAGTCATAGACCGGTTTTGTAATTTCCATTCAACTGACCATTTGTAATTTCCAATTACAAAAATGTTTTAAATGAGGTAAAAAATTATTCTGAAAGTCGTTTGGATCAATAAAAATATTTCTAAAAAAGTTACGAAATTTAATTTTTTATACGGTCCCCCGCCCTATAAGAGATATTTATTAAAAATTTCCTGTTCTCTTAAAAGAAAGACAAAAAAAGTCCCATTCATCTAACATTAAAATTCATGAAGTTATACGAAACTTTGAAATGCAAGACTTATGCCACTTTTCTGCATCCGAATACACATGAGTTTAGCCATGCTTCTAGGGGTCGTAAACAAAGTGCTTAAAGTATTTGAAGGATTTATTTCATGTGTAGCTGTGCTTTGAAAGAAATCTTATTACGACAGATTTTTGTAAGGATTTGAAGCTGTTTCTTTTCATAATTTTTTTAACAAAAACTATGCTATTTTTATAAGCTTTTATTTAACCTGTTAACCGCCAAAACTATAAGTAGGAATTTTCAAATTTCTTGTTGAAAGTCGCTTGTCACCACAAATTCAGAAAGGTAATTTCCGCTTTATTAAAATATCAAAATCTCTGCCAATAAATAAGGCAATTTTTTTAATTGTAAAATAATGGTGACAAAGTAATTAATGTAAGCATGAGCAATTATTTTGACCGTTGCATGAACGCAACACCAGCGGGTAACGGGTTAACTTGAAACTATTGTATGTATGTCTTTCCAGTTCAAAATTTGTACTCGAAATTCAACTCACTTTAAAATATGCGATTGAGGTTAAATTTTACATATTGATGTAAATCAGATGACAATGTAATATTATTATGATTTTCAGTGCTTACCATTATGTACTTATTTTACAGGGTAACACAAAAAATTTTGGATAGATCACTGCCAACCAGTTTACTAAAAAGTTTTAGATTAGATAACACAAGACTGCGATGGTTGTATTTTTTTATTTTTAAAATTATGTATTTTTAAAATTATGATTTTTATGTATTTTTAGCGCTGAACCCGAAAATTATCTTCATTTTTAACCATCATGTCAGAATTTTTCGCAAATAGTAAATTTCAAAGTTGAAAACATAGCTAATACTATAAAATAGAGTCATTGGTTGTATTTTTTAACTTTTACGACTGATTTGTATGTGCTTTTTAGCACTGAATGTAAAAATTACCTTCATATTTAACCATCATGTTAGACTTTTTTGTAAATGGTAAATTTCAAAGTTAAAAAATAGCGAAAATCTGATACTATAAAATGGATGTAAAACTTCTTTTATTCAATTTAATTTTATTTAATTCAAGAATTTATTCAATTTTTGGCTTATACTGGGATTCTTACAGCTAAACAGCTCGGGGATCCGATGATGTGGGAAGGGAAGAGGTTCAATTAAAACTTTGAACTTTTAAACTTTGAAATTTACAATTTGCGAAAAATCCTGACGTGATGATTAAAAATGAAGGTCATTTTCTGATTCAATAGTAAAAAATACATAAAAATCAATTATCAAAAGTTAAAGAAATAACAATCACGTCTATTTTATACTATCAGAATCAGATTTCCCAAAATTTTTCACTTTTTAGCTTTCAAATTTACGATTTGCAAAAAATCTGTACTTTGTGATTAAAAATGAAGGCCATTTTTGGATTTAGTGTGTAAAGAATCGAGGCTGTTGCTTTTCAACATTTTATTTAACGAAAATTCTATTATTTTTTTCCTGTTATATGTTTAGTACAAGCTGTATATTTTGCATTAATATTTCAGAATGATTATAGATTTCAAATTTATAATGCAATGTTAATTTTACTATCAAATTTTTTTTTATATATATCTGAAGATTATTTATATTTCTAGTAAATTTGTAAATGACCCCTATTTCGCAGCAAAAAATATGCTCCAAGTTTAAACAGCCATTACTTCGGTCAGATTTAGTCGTAGAATAATAGGACTTTTATTTGTCTTACTTGTAAATGTAATAAGAAAGTTTTACTAACTATAACTTGAAGGACCGGGGGATCGTATAAAAAATTAAATTCCATAATTTTTCAAGAAATGATTCTATTGACCCAAATCACTTTTTAAAAACTTCTTTACCCCCATTTAAAACATTTTTGTAATTGGAACTACATGGCTATGATTAACGGTTTAGGAATTAGCTATTGGACATCGTTGAGAGTGGACATCCTGTATAGGAAATTTTATTATTGCTCTGATATTTGTCACCAGGGTCTAGGAATTTTTAGTCTCATAGATTCCTCTTCAAAATCTACCTCTAGGTAATCTTAATTTCATTTTTCATTCTGAATCTCATTTTTCATTTGGATGGCCCTACTGGTTTGGATATGTAACTAGTTAAAATAGATTACATTTTTGTTCCAGTGTCCGTACTTTCAATAAATTTATTCCCTTTATCGTCTTTCTCCTCAGCTCCCTAACTTTACGCACACAGGATATTTCGCATAATTCATCAACATTATTATCACCGCCTTCAGGATCTGGTTCAGAAGTGAAACACCCTATTCTATAGCAATCATCTTGTAGTGCAATTCAGTGATATATATCAATTTTAATGCATTTGAAATAGCTTAATGTCATTAAAATGCGCTGCAAACGATTTTTTCCTGTTGACCATAATGTAACGAAATACTTTTGTGCGTCCCTGTAAATAAACTATTAATGCTACACTCTTCATATTGAATACCAAACATCCCATGGTAAACATCATTAACATATATCAATTGCATGGGAATCCGAGTATATTTACGGGAGTTAGGTATATCATACACTGAGACCACAGAACGACACAAAGCGCAACATGAAGTGCAAAAACCGGTCGAAACAAAGAACGAAGTTGTTGCAAACTTGTTTTAAACCAGTTTTTCTAGCGAATTCAAGCGACATGTCTTATGTATCGCCTTTGTGTGTGACTTGCCTTAGAGCGTGAACAGACGGTCTGACGGACAGACAAACCGCATTCATAAACACTAACTTTATTGGAAAGAGTTAAAAAGTAAAGCATGTTTTTGCACACTGTCTTTCCTGAGTGACTGATGTATGTCTTTTCTTTTACCCTAACATCGCTATTTGTGAACTGCTGTTAACTACATAGAATTTCAATAAACTTACAGCTCTTTTTGAATCTCCAATTTCACGAGAACCTACAGGAATTTCTCTAATTTCACACCCTCATCTGGCGTCACCCTCTCTCCACTTATATCATACAGAACCTCAGTTCGGTGTGAGTGAATTGCGATGCTAATATGTTTGTTTGGATTGGGATCTTTGGAGCTTCATAACACATGAAGTCATGGAACACTTGTGTTACACGAAAGGGTAGAAGTTCCTTCAGATGATTTGTAAACAGATTCATTAGCAGCATGGCTATGGCTAGTGATATTTATAAGATAATATTATATATATTAATATTATAATATATATATATATAGTAATATATCAGTGGCGTGGCGTCCGGTCATCGCTGGATGCGGCAATGACCAAGCAATATTTTAAAACTCTTAATAAGCTTTTAAAACTCTACGATCCAGTTTTAGCAGAACATTTGGAGTTCATGTATAAGTGAAGGTAAGATTTAAAGTTTCTTTTTTGAACATTCAACCATTGAATTTTAGAGTTAATAATTTTTCACCACAAACTTAAATAACTGCGATGACCACCGAAAATTTTCACGTCACACCACTGTAATATATATGATTTTATTCATATATAGTACATATTATCTCCGCCAAAAGATATAGTGATTCACTAAACTTCAAAGTTCTATTTCTTTAAATTTGAAATTTGCTAACATTTTAACTGAAAAAGGGTTTATTGGTTTAATTAAATTAAACAAATTAAAAGTATGTCCATTATTATTACAGAGCGTAGTACTATATAAAGAACTATCCTTTTGACGATGTTTCGGCCGTTGAATGAAAGATATCTGTTGTAAACGTGTTATAGATAATACCAACCTTAATTTTTTGAGAATTTGACTATTTTGTATTCAGAGTTAAACTTTTTATTGTCAAAACTATTTAAAATAGATAAAACATTTTGTTAAATTCGAACTTTTCAGAAAACTTTATGTAATTTAAGAAAAAAAAAGAAAATAAATAAATAAATCTTCTAAGTGAAAAGAATAACAATAAGAAAGGAAAATACATAAAATTTAGTATCGTATTTGCAGTAAGTTTTACCTCAATAAAAACGGAAATTTGGTATTAGGCTTGAAACATTAAATTTAGTTTAGCTTGAAGGGAGCCTTGATTTGATCGAAATTAAACTCAGATATGTATTATCCATCACCACAGTAACAGGCATTAATTGTGGCATTGATTTCAGGATTTGTGAGTATCAATAACGATCAAGAAATCTGAATTATTAGAAGAAATTATTACAATAAACGATTTTTTTTTTTTTTTGCTTTTATTTTACGTTGAATTAAAACAAAGTCACAGTTATTTAAATTCTAATTATTTAGCAAGAAATAGAAGTAAAATAACAATTGAAAAAACTGTACAAAATCACAACGTGCATTCTTTGGAAACCAATAATTAAATTCGTATATTGTAAAACTTTTTAAATGCAATATTAACCTTCCGCATACAAGACCGGTGCACAGACCCGATAGATACATTCAAATTGATTTTTCACATTTTAAAAAATGAAAATTTTGTAAATATGTGACTTTTTCTGGAATGTTCTACTCAAAAGAATAGAACATCCCAGAAAAAACCCATATTTACAGAAATTTCAGTTTTTAAAATAAATTAGAAATATCATTATAAATGTACCTGTCAGGGCCATTGAACCCCTCAGGTAGGAAGAGGGTTAACATAAATCTATTAAACCGAAACAAGCATAAAATATGCAGCTTTATATATATATATATATATATATATGTTGCAGTGTTGGAGAAAGTCCGGTAATCTATATGTAGCACGTGATTTTTCTTTCCCGTTTTTATACTCAAAACGGCCATTAAGAGAGCAAACCGCGGTTAAATTATTTCAATCCCACCCACCACTGTTACTGTTATCTTATTATTATTATTAGACATTATGCTTTTTGAAATATTCATTATCTTAAAAAAGAAAGAAACGTTTTACAAAAATTCCTTGTTCTAACAGATTTTACTCTATGTAATAAACCTCAATGTAAGTTGATTAAAACAACAATCTTAGGGAGTTTTGAGATTTTTTTAATCATCTTCTTCAGGAGAGAAAAACAAGACGCCTAACTGTGGAAATAAAATGGTACTCGAGCGCTAGTAGCTGGTCATACATTTATTTTGACAAAGAGGATTCTCAAATTGAAATTATGTTTGAGGAAAAAACATGAAATACTGAAATGTGCATGAAAGTGCGTACCTCTACAATTATTAAAATAATTGAAAATCAGTTATTATTATCCTATTAAAATGCAATTTTTATGGCCTAGTGATATATTTTTTACATTATTCAAAACTGTTTCTAGTCAGATTTAAAAAAATATTTTTCACTAGTAATTAAACAAGCATTTTTTTTGTTTTTCTTAAGGCTGTTCTTAAGTGATCTGCTCAACAAGCGTAAAACGTTTTGATACATTTACAAATTCCTTTTTTAAAGGAAAGATATAAAATTGGAATGTTTGACCATGGAAGCGATTTGGAATTTGAACTGTGTTTTCCATCTTTTGATCAGTAAATTACCTATTGAGTTATAATCGATTTTGATCATGTGACAAACATGTTTTTCACCCATTTTTGAGAAATTATGCCCCTTTCGCGCGGAAATTCGGTTCAAAATGCCCACTTTGACGCTATTTTCTGAAAGGCCTATTGCGTTTGCAAAAAAACGGAAAAAACAGCTCGATTACATAGTTTCTGAACAACAACACCTGCTCGTTTCATGCATTTCCGAATAAAAATAAATTAAAACTTTTGTCACAAATTTATCCTTTTGTATTTGAGAACAGCCTTAAGAATTCATTTAGAAAAAATTCATTTCGTATGATACATTTACCAATTAGAAAATGTATTAGTGTATTAAAGTACACATGGTGTTCCATTACCCTCGGAGTCCAGGTACTCAAACGTTAAAGCACATAAAGTTTCTGGGTTCGAATACCATCTCGGGGACTTTTTCACTCAGGTGTAAAAAATCCAATTCGTATAAAATATTTTTTTTAATAATTTCTTTCAGATTAATTTAGCACAAAAAGATGAAATAGTAATGTTTATTAAACGTCCTACTCCGCCCCGCACTTCAATTTCTTTTTTCTTTCTTTCTTTACTTTTCTTTTTTTTTTCTTTTTTTTTTGAGGAGGAGGGGGGAGGGGCACACACATTAGAAGGATATTTTGGCAATAAAGTCAGCTTTAATAGAATCAAAATCTGTTATTTTGAAATAAAATAGCGTATTTTAATTTATTAAAACTGGCCAGTCTACAAGAAAAGAACCGATTCCCAAGGAATTGTTCCTTTTCGGAACAGTTCCTCGGATTCGGTCCTATTTGGAACGGTTCCTCGGAATCAGTCCTTTTTGGAACGATTCCGAAATGGACTGACTCCAAGGAATCAGTCCTTTTTGGAACGACTCCGAGGAATCGGTCCTTTTCGGAGTCAGTAACATTTCGGAACGACTCCGAGGAATCGGTCCTTTTCGGAGTCGGTACATTTTGGACAGATTCCGAGGAATCGTTCCGAAAAGGACCGAATCCGAGGAACCGTTCCAAAAAGGACCGAATCCGAGGAAACGTTCTGAAAAGGACTGATTCCGAGGAGTCGTTCCTTTTCGGAATCGTTCCGAAAAGGAGTGATTCCTTTTTACAGAATGGAATCGTTCCTTCAGTTTCACTGCCGGAATCGTTCCTTTGGCATCGTTCCTCAACAAATGACACATCTCTACTGCACATATTCAATTGTATATACTTTTGACACTATGTGATTAATAATGAAAAGAATTTGCAAATAGTTTTACAAATCTTTATTTCATCCTATTATCAGGTTGAGCAAAAAGTTCTGGGAAATTTTTAATCTAATAGTTACCAGAATTTGTATCGTACATAGGAGTACTAGTGGTACAGTCCAGAGATGGGTCCATCCGATTATGGCCTCTTTTGATCAATGTAACACTTTTTCAAGGGCCGTCGATTTGAATCCTTTAATGAAGTTGAAGAAGCATGTCAAGAGTTTTTCGATTCCAAGGAGCTGCCACGGTACTTCCAGCAAATCCGGAATCTGGCAAAACAATGGCAGAAAGTTGTGGACTAAGATGGTCTCTACTTTGAAGAATAGTCCTTGTTATTTGTTGCTTTTAATTTTCGCATAACAACACAACTTTCCCAGAACTTTTTGCTCAACCTAGTATTTAACGGCACATTAATTTTAGATGTATTGCATTTTACATATTTTTTAAAAACATATTTCTTACCATGGAATTGTGATAAAGACGCATTATTTTTTAAATTCTGCATTGGAACAGACTACAACTTTTTATTTTATTTTAATAATTATTTTAATTTACTATTTAAAAAAAAAAAACTATTTAAAAATTTGCATTAATCTTTTTACATGTAACAATAATATCAATGCTATTTCTACCTGCATCAAATGACATCTTTAAAAAGATTTTGATTTAAGGTTTTTCATTTGTAATTTTTAAATTGGAACAATTACAAATCCTTTTTAATACATTTAAGACTTTTTTATGCTTATTACATTCAAAAACTACAAGCAAAATAAACATAAATCAAAATTTTAAAAAGGTATCATTTGACACCACTATAAATAGTGTTAACCCCTTGAGGGGCAAGCAATTTTTATTGCTTGCCCCTCAAGGTGGGTTCAGGTGAAATGCTGAATTTCCACCGGAATCTTTGAAAAATTCTACTTCAAAATAAGTAAAAGCAATTTTATGGCTTTTTTCCACCAAAGTTAGAGAAGTAAAATTTAATAAAATTTTTCTGGTGTAAAACTTCATTAATCCTAGGTGGTATATAATATATACCAGTGCCCCTCAAGGGGTTAAAGAAATGACTTTTCTGTAAAGTTGGGAAACTCTACAGATGGCGTACTCCATGCGACAATCGGCTTTTAAAGCCTAGATAATAACTTATTATTCTTTTAGCAATGATTTTTTTTTTTTATATTAGAGTTACTAATTCATATATTTATTGTACGGAAATAATATTGTACGATTTTTATATTCCACGATTAAGGTAAGATTAACAAAATTCTTCAATTGAACTAATTTTATGTTTATTAAAATATATCAGAAAATTTGTTTGAAACCTTTTTCTTATTATAATAATCAGTATTTATTACAGCCTGGGCAATAAGTATATGTGGGGGTATCCTTTAATCACCTTTTTTTTAAATAATAGCTAAATTTTGAAGTAAAAAATAACTGTGCAATTGTAAAGTGAATATTAACAAATGCTTTGAAATTATCTTTTGCAATTTCTGTGAGACTTTTTGAAAATCATTAATGCAATATTCTCTAACACATTTCAGAAGTAATCCTAATGGGCTAAATTTATGTAGAATGGCACTTCAGTTACTCCTGAAATCAAGTTAACAGAGTGAGATGAATAAAAAAAATCGAGAAATGCTGTTCTCTTCAAAACATTCATATTTCTTCAAAGAATGAAAGCAGTTATGTGGGAGGTCCATCCACGTTTGATATCAGGAGCAAAAAGGCTATTGTATGGAATAAAGGATTTGTATATGACATTTGTATAAAGATGACCAATTGTTAAGATGGGCATTGACAATTGACTGGCATGCAGAATTTTTGCTAAGAAGGGGATAATAGTGTTTAGCTGGTACTTTATTAGTATTTCAAATTACAGTACAGAACCATTTATCCGGAATGCTTGGGTCAGATGTATTCCGTATAACTGGTTTTTCCGGTTAACTGGTTGTGCATGAAAGCAGCATGCATTTGATAAGTTTTGTGGAATATGTGTGGTTGTGGCATTATTTCTGATTATAATTATTAGATTACTTGGATTAAAAATCAATGCAAGAAAGATAAAAAGTTAACCAGAGTTTAAAAGAAGGTAATTTATGGAAATCCCTCAGGAACAAAAATTCTTCTGTTTCCTCTGCATAAAAATTAAAACATCTAAAATACAACTAAATATGTTTTCTTTTCAAATACTAGATTTGTCATCAAATTATACAATTGTTTCAAGCAAAGCCTATGTTAAACTGGCAGTATATGACACTGTTTTCTGCAAAGATTCTGAAATCAGTCTATCAGAAATATCATTCCGGATAACTGGTTTTCCGGTTAACTGGTTTCTGGATAAATGGTTCCATACTGTATATACTAACATCAACATCAAAAAAGTTTTTAAAAATCCCGGCAGCGGGTTTTGATATGTTATTTGTTTAATATCATAGTGTATTTTATTAATTGATTAATGTCATCTTAGAAAAATTGAAAACATTCATAGTTATAATGTTAAATATAAAAATTTGCAAAAATTAAATTGTTTTTATTAAACATATTTATTAATAACAATTCAAAATTACTTTAATTATTAATTGTTTATATAACTAATTTATCAATTACTTGTTTAAAAATTATTACATGAACTACTATATAATAGTTATTATAGGATAAATGCAAATATATTTTTCAAAAATTTCAGTTACTATAATGTTATTACCTTCATTAGGATGTATAAAAATGGTAAGGATTCTGAAAATAATTATGTTGTTTATTTATTTATTAGTTAGTTTAAAACATTTTTCTTGTTCTTTAATTATAATTAATTAATTATATCTTGCTTTTTGCGAATTATAAACTATAACTGTGCTTAAAAAATTAAAATCTGCATCTGTACAATAATATGACACTGTTAAAAATTATTTTTACGTATTTGTGCAATGTTGCATCATTATTATTATTATGTTTAATTAATTAACTAAGTAATTAATTATTACTTAGACTTTATGTTTTTGACTGATTTTTCAAAAAATTTCTATTTTACTTTTTGGAAATAATAAATCAAAAATTTTGAATAAAAACTTTAAGTGATGAATAATTGCTATTAATTAATTCTCAAAACAGTTAGTAATTTTAGTATAAAAATTAAATTGATATTTTATTCAATATATATTTTTTAATTTAATGTATCCTTAATTTATTAAATTAATAACAATATTAATATACATTATAAATTTTTACTTTAAAATAAACTCAATACATATATTTTATATTCAATTTATCATTATATTTTATAGCAGTTATAAACTGAAATTTATCCTTTACCTGTTTATTTATTTTATATTTAAAGTTACCGAAATTTAAAACTATTAATATAATTAATAATAAAACTAAAATTAAAAATATATTAATTTTTTTTCTGGGAAAGTGGGAGGAAAAGGTAATATAAAAAATAAATAAACAACAAATACAAAAAAGCTTAGTTTTGTAACTTAAAAATTGAAAATAAAATTAATTAAAATAATAGTTACATTATTACATAAAATTAAAAATAATCATCTTATTACAAAGAAAGTCGTCCCAGTTTCAATAAAATTAGCTTGCAAAAATAGTCTTCAAGGTGTGAGAAGACAGCTAAAAAAATGCAAGCAATAATAATAATAATGAGATGGTGGGCAAAGTTTTCTGAAAGCAAAATGTTTTTCATAGCATGCCTAGTTCCCAAATCACTATTGTTTTCTTAATGTTTATAATGGTAAAGTAACTTATAAAAACAAATTTATAAGATGCAACTTTGTATTATAAAAATAAGAAGAAAAATTAAATATTTGTGCTTCAATAAATATACCTATCATTTCTGAATTATTATAGGAGAGGGTGTAGAGAGGGGTGATTTGAGGAAATATTTACATATAATAGCTTATAAGTGTCTAGTTGAATTATTGAAGGCATTTATTATTAATCTAATTGGAAGAAGAAAAAAAATTAAGCACAGTTTTTTAAATTATTTAATTAATGATAGTTTAAAGGTTCTAAAAAAATGTATGAAAACAACCAAAAAACATTTATGGGAGTTTATAGTAGGGGAGAGTTGTACAAAACCGGGTAGGCGGGTAAAACTGGGTAGTGCTGGTTCCTCCTTAATTTGATCTTTTATCTGTCGGCCAATACCGGGCATTGCTTCTCAAAAGTCATTACGGCACTTGTAGCTGGACGAAGTACTATTGTGTGCGGTTATTTTTGTGTGAAGGAATGCGTTTGACTTTCTCTTAACAAATTATTTTGTTTGTTTCTAGGTTTTACGCATATATTAACTGTTTGCCAGAATATTAAATATTTGTACGTATTATTTAATTATTTGCTTTCTTGCAAGTATTTTAACAGTTTTACTGATCTTTTACTATAGGACTGAGTGTAGTGATGTCATGTTTAAAAATCTGTGTCACGTTGGGGTAAAACCGGGTACTTAAGAGTGGGTCAAAACCGGGTATACCCATTTTTGTCCTACACTCATGGAATGATTTTTTTTAGGATAGTTAATACTTTAGCATAGAGTTTTAAATTGCAGTTTAATGCTGTTAAGTAATGTTAACACTTTGATGTGTTATTCATAGCACCTCTAAACTTATACTACAAACAAAGGTGAGGAAGTGGTTGCTTCCAATACTGGCCGATGTAACAATTTACTAAGTTAGAAAATCAGTCATAGCTGCATTTTTTGGAGCAGTAGTTATAAATACTCCAATCAGACAGTTTGAGGAAACAGGGATTTTTCCTTACAACAACGATGTTTTTCCTGGATCTATTTGCTCCTTTGGAAATGACGAAGAAATCCATGAAAGCGCATATACGCAGCCACAGGTTGGCATAGTTGCAGCAATAAATATTTCTGAAATATGACAGGATAATGAAGCTCATCTTTCCACATTTAAAAGTGTCGACATCACACATTCAGTTGTTGATAACATCCAGCCTCTTCTATTGAGATCTGATATTGTGTAGCCAGCAATCTGCATTTCCAATTTCAATTAAAATGTTATTATTCCTCACCAGGAAGGCTTTAAGATTGAGAAAAGAGCTGGCAAAAGAAGTGGAAACTGTTATTTTAACTACTTCACCCTATAAATTAGAGCTCAAAACAGATATTAAAGAGAAGGAAGCCAAACAGTCTGCATAACGAAAAAGGAAGATTCTTAAAAAGAATATAAGAATCAACAGGAAAAGGATGAAGAAGATAATGAAACCTGGATGTTTTGCAATGAGCTTTACTCCAATTCTAAATCCAAAGAAAGTTGGATACAATGTGTGAAATGTCATAGGTGGGCACACAAAGCATGCAGTATGAAGGAGAATATAATAATAAATTTGTTTGTGATATTTTGCAGTTAAAATAACTCTAAGACTTCCAGTGTAAAATAAGTAGGCATATATAATGTAGATAATTTGCTACAGATTTATTTTTGACACATGGAAGAACACATGTGCAATTTCGTTTTGTTAAATATAACAAAAAATATTTTTTTTTACCATATTAAACAAGATTTTTTTAATGAAAACCAGTTTTCCACGAGTTTTAAAGGGGTTCCGATTTTACCCAACCAGTGAGGTAAAACCAGATTTTTGCATATGTTGAAAAAAGTTATTTTTTTATATAATCAATTACATTTTTTACTGAAAAGAGTATGTTTCAATATAGCCAAAGATTCATTTAAAATGAAAAATGGTGTTCAGAGTTTGTTTTCCCATTTGATTGCATTTAAGAACAACAAACATTTATGGTACCCGATTTTGCCCTATCTTCCCCTATATATAAAATACCAATATTATTAATAAATATTAAAACTTAAAAAATTCATTCTGTTAAATAATAATAATAAGACAATGTCCCCTGTAAAATTATAACGCATTGTTCAGTCGAACAAATTTTCAGCTCACTATGATTTCATTATCACGAGTTATAAAAGATTAAACTTATCGGACTGTTATATTCAGCTCTTTATAAGATTTGGGGTGAGGGGGATAAACATTTTTAAAAAGTGCCCAAATAACATTGAAATTTCTGCGTTTGGAGGGACCACAACAATTAGATTCCAATTTATAAGGTAGTGGGCACCGAAATGGCAAGGGACTGAAATGGCCAGGGGCTGAAATGTCTCAGGACCGAAATATTGTGTACCCACAGTGCCACCTTTTGGGCGATTGACAATAAAATCTAAAAAGCAACAAGTTGTGTCAATGTCTAACTGAATCTGAAGTTAGATGAAAATTCATGCATTAGTTCTGGAGATAAAGCTATTGCAGAAATCATGAAAAATGCAGCTTAGCAGCACCACGTGTCAGGCAATTTACACTAAAATGTAATCTGCACCAATTCGTATCAAGGACTAACTGAATCTGAAGTTTGATGAAAATCCATGCATTAGTTCTTGAGATAGAGCTATTGCGGAAATCATGAAAAATACAGCATAGCAGCACCACCTGTTGGACGATATACACCAAAAACTAATCAGCACTAGTTTATATAAAGGTCTAATACTGAATCTAAAGTTTTGTGAAATTAAGTGCATTAGTTCTTGAGATAGAGCGCCCACAAAATTTTTGTCACATACAGACAGAGTGACAGACAGACATTTTCTAAAAACCATCAAATCGTGTTCAAGACCTTCTAAAATTTATAAATTCATTGAAAACCGGAAGTCAAAATTTTTCACGAATCCAATACTTTCTCCTTGTAAATATAGAAGAAAGTACAAATGTAAAATATATATATATAATTTAATTTTAGTAATTGGAAATAGATGATGAATTGTAATTATATAATGGTTATATATTTATATATATATAGTTTCATTTTTTTTTTTTTTGCTTGTGTATTCAGGAAAACAAAAGGGGGGAGGGCAGAACACTTCAGTGGAAGAGGATTTAGATGATTATTTATTTTTACTGCAAAGTAACAAAAAAGACATAAAAAATCAAGATATTAAAGTGTTTTAAAGATTTTAAACTGTGTAATGGAAAGGGAGGTAGGGAGAGGATGATTATTTCTACTACAAAGTAACAAATAGGAGATTTTTTTTTTTTAAAGAGAATTTTAGAAACTACTAAATTTTTTTAACTTTGTGTGCTGGGGGAAGCAAAAATTTTGAAATGGGTTTGAAAATAGGGTATTCAGATGATACAAATCATTCCAACTTTATTTTTATAGCAAGTTACTTAACGTTACTACAAAGAAAGAAAGAAAAAATGCTTTAAAATTTTAAACATTGTGTAGTACTAGGTAAAGGTTTCAAGTTGAACAAACTTGGACATTCATTTATTCTTGAAAATTGAATGTACCCTGAATTCATCAATAGACCCCCAGTGTACAAAGTTTTGTACACTGGGGGAGCAAACAAATGAGTGAAAATTCTAGAGGGGAGGGCAGGGCAAGTTTAGAATTTATGTGGAAATTTTAAAACAATTAAAATCTACCAAAAGGTAAGAAATTCCCTTAATAAAGCTCCCACTTTGTAAAAAAAGAACAATTTATGCATTTTAGTTTTTCAAATTTGTTTATTGGAAAATGGAAATTTTAAATTTTAGGGACATTAAAAATTTTTAGGAAAATTAGGAATTTTAGGGGTATGCAAGTCCTGTAGATCCCAAAATATCATTCCCCCACCCCCACCCAAACCACAGAGAAAAATGCTTGAATTCAACACTGCCATGCAGGGAATTTTTACTCTGTTTTAGTAGGAAGTGTCAAGGTGAAAATTCAGTAAAGAACATAGTTCATTGGTGTTGGGATGTTCACAGACAGAAGAGAGAATGGACTGCAAACCTTCAGTGAAAAGATATGATGAGAAGATAAAATTGAAAGAAACATTTTTTAGCATATGATGTGCATTTTCAAACAGAAAAGGTAACAATTGGCAGATAATTTTTTAGTAGCCATTTTTTTCACTTAACTGCGCTGTGACCAGTAATGGCCACTAATTTTAACTCTTTACTTTTTAACATAAAACAGTGTGTCCGACTCCAAGCTGAATCCAGATTTTTGTTAATAACTTTAACACTAACGAAGATATTGTAATGAAATTTTAAAACCTTTATCTTCTTTTGTATAAAATACGTTAACATCACAATAGGAGCTGGAAATGCTGTCATGCATACTTGTAAGCCACATTCTTAAATGTGGAGCTTCTAATACAGAGTTATTTGCATGTCTGTATGAGGAAGATGGCAGATTTAAATTTTTATCCTGATGTCATCATATTTCACATGTTGCTAGAGAAGTCTGTTAAAAACATAGAACAATATTTTCCCTTTCTGTCAAAATTATTAACAAAACCCTGAGATTAGCTTAATGCAAGAACACCCAATATTTTTAACTGGATAAAGAGACTGTGGACATGGGTTTTATCACAAAAAATCACTTGTCTTCACGTATACTGCATTCCTCTTGGTACAGTTGAGAACGTTCTGTAAACTGTATTAAAAGTTCAATGTTATTTTACTACCTGACTTCAATTATTTTAAACTTCATCTAAAAGTTATTTCGATTTCATTGATAAAATGTAATTAACATCACCAAAAAATAGAATTGGAATTTTATTACTATTCTGGACTGGACCTCTAATTATGTTTTAGTTTGTTAAAATAAATTTTGAATTTATACATTTTTTTTGTTAATTACATATAATTTTAAGAGTCAATGTGCCTCTATTGTATCTAATTTCATTCTTCGGTAGGAAACAAAACTGATGCACCCACAAAACTAATTTGATGCCCATCAGCACAGTATTACTGAATTTATCAGCCAAATTTGGCATAGATGAAAGTAGAAATATAGATATCGTTTGTGAATGAACAGATATCAGCAAAAAGTATTTTTAAAAAGGTAGCAAAGCATGTTTTTAATTATTAAAATATTTTTCAGGAAATGTTGCTTGAGTAAGAAAATACGTGTTTTAAAAAAGCAAATCCTTCTTCAGATGAAAACAAATGACAAGCTATCACTACAGAAGCTAATGCAAAAAAACAAGTCAATACCTTCTGATTAAAATGCACTTTAGCCTGAAGAATAAGTGATGCAAAACACAGAGCTTTTATGCAGGTTTATGCCTTGAAAACTACAAATATTATTATGAATAATAAAAAAAGAAGACAAAGGGTATAGTAAACTTACGCAAGTTGAGTATAAGGGACTTCAAGCAAAGAATTTAAATGTTTAAACTTCTGGATAGATAATAAATCTTCATCTGCAAGTGCTGTTTTCCATATAGCTGTAGACAAATCACATGGTACTGCTTGACTAGCATTTCTACATAAAAATTCATCAAGCTTACTCCATTCTTCCGAAATTAATGAACTTATCAGTACTCGGCGAGTCTGTAAAACACCTTTTTTCCACAACATTTTATTATTATGGGCTAAAGTCAATTCACCATGAAATAATACAGAGCCTTTCAAAACTTCATTACACATTCCATAACCAAAGCAAATAGGACAAGAGTACATATGACTAAATGATGGTATCCATGGAACAGCAGTTTCAGACTTCACTGTCTCTTGTGTCTGAAAATTGTTATCAGATTGCATAGAACCTGATATTTTATTGATAAAGGCTATTATTTCTACATATTTAACCTTTAATAGTCTGGTACTAAGGAGCAGAATAAGTATGAGAAAGCCAAAGAATAAGAATTTTTTAGATCGACGATGTATCATATTTTAGCATTCTTATCCATGAGACGTGATAGATGAATCTAAAATTAAAAGAAAAAGATAAGTTAGAATACTATAAAAATGAGCTAATAAAACAACCTGGCTCAATGCCTTTAAAAGAGTTCACAATGCTACAGGGAAAGAAAGTTATTAACAGACATGAATGATGAAGGACATACATTATTTAATGAAATGCTAAATTCTGCTAGTTGCTAGCAGTAATTGTTACTGTAAATTATGAATAAATTCATCTAAATTTACTATGCACATTGGCCAATTTATTGCGGATGGATTATAATAAAACTAACATTGTTTTTTTTTTCTAGTCCTAACATTCTTTTTTACAGGATTGGCAAATTTTCTTCCAAAGTGGAAAAAAAACAGCTGGAAGAAATAAGTCATTAGAGTGGAAGAATTTTTTTTTTAAATAATTTTGTACATATATGTCATAACTTATATTTTTTGAGATGAAAGTAAATATATCTTCTTATAGATAACCTTATGTAAATTTAATTCATGTTTTAAAAACTTAGTTATGTAAGTTACATTTACAATTACACCAGTCTTTCACTAAGGTCACTACACTTCACTAAACAAACATGTTTCATTATGCAGCCAGTGAAATTTTAACTACAAAAAAAATCAATTAAAAAACAGTCTTATAATTTTGCATCAGTTTTATTTAACTTATATTACAGGGTGTGTAGTGGTGCTTACCTTTGACAACAATATTCTTTAATAGTAATTTTTGCCTTATTTAATAACAGAATAATATTTAATTCATTTCTTAAATTTGGAATCTGGGAAGTTTCATCCCAAGACAAATCTTGCAAAAATGCATAGTAACTTTATATTTTTATTATGTATAGGGGAAGGTGGGGCACGTTGGGACATGGCCCACCTTGGGACATCTCAATTTTAGGGCTTAATTTTGCAGTTAAAAATTAGCACATATAAGTGCCAATATATGATACTACAATCTACTCTTCCATGTGTTTTGGAATCACTGGTGTTTGCTGGCAACAAATAATACCATTATTTTTGTTTTGAATGAGGTTGAGTAACATTTATGTGTGTTTTGAAAAATAATTTTTTTATTAAAGAAATGAAATAATACAAGTGGGGGCATGTTGTGATGAAAAAACATTGATTTATTGTTATTTTAAGGGTAAAATATAGAGTGCAATGCTAAGCTTAACTGTTTTAAAGTTTTTGTTACTTAATGTGCGAGGTGGGGCAAGTTGGGACACTCAGTTGTGGGCACCTTGGGACATGTCCAAATATACTGTAAAGACCAAATGCAGCTTACTGAAGAAAAAAATGTACACAACCAATTAGAATTTTCATAAAGCAGGGAGGATGAGACAGTTGCACTAGCAAAATTGGGAAAAATTACCCCTGGCAGGAAAACAAATATAAATGATTTGTGTAATGGCAGTAGTGATGAATTCAGCTGTTCATGTGGCGCTGATTTTCCTACAGATTGCAAACTTACTTAAGATAAGTCCAGAAACTTAAAGGATAAAGGTAAACCAACTGTGGGATAGTGTACATTGGCAAAGTTTGCAGGAAAACAAAGCATTGTTGTATTTGTGTTCAAAATGTTGAGGACTAGTCAGCGAGTATGAGATATCCATTTTGAGAAGACGAGATCTAGAGTTGTCATTTCTTTTTCTTTTTTTTTTTTTTTTAAATCCTGATAAACATGATAGCTCATTTGTGTATCAAACAGATATTCTTTTAAAACTTGGCACTCCTGAAAACAAAACAGGTCAAAGATGTGTTTTATTAGAATTTGATGAACACCATTTTTTTCACATCAAGTACAAGATCTTTTAATGAAAACATGTTACAATTCAAATTATTAAAGTGTATCAATGCTTAAATTATTTCATGCTCAACTAAAACTTTATAAATAAAGCTTTGTTCATCAATTAAATATAAAATTTTACATGTATTTTTGATTAAAACTAGTGTTCTAACCTGCCCCACCATGTGGGGCAGGTTGGGACATTTTAAAGGCTTTTTTGTTTTATTTTCACTCTTTTCCTATGTGAGATATTAGATTCTTATGAGGTTTATTTGATGCAGAAATGTTTATACTTTATGTCTAATTGGTTCTAAAATAAGAATAAATATTAATAAAATTTAGAAAAATTATTTACTGAAAAACGTCCCAAGGTGCCCCACCTTCCCCTACTGAAATAGTGAAAATGAAAAATTTTCTTAGCTAAATAGGTAACCTTACCGTATTTTATGGAAGAAATGCCGTGGCATTTACGAGTTTGAAAGTTAATTTTTTTTTCAAGTGCGGCATTTACACCATGTGTGGTGTTTACGTTTTTTTTTTTTCCTTCTTTGCGTGGGTAAAATTGGGATAAAATAAAAATTCTTAAAGACTGCACTCAAGTCCCCTACTCAACAATTCGAAACTTTCTGACTTTGCTGATAATGAAATCTGCGACATTTCCGATGATGATACTGAACCATACAGGTGGACAAAGAAAATTTATAACTTTTCCATTCAGATGCGAGTATTGGCGACTCGGATTTTGAGGTCTTCGAATGTAAACTGAAGAAGACTTAAAGTTGATGCGACATAAAAAGCATGCTAAATTGTGCCAACCACTTAAAAAATGTGGAGAGCCTAAGTAGAGGGGTCTGCGTCCCGCAAACTGGATGGTTTTAATATTAACTAATATCTCCGTAATTTAAAAATTACATAAAAATATTTAAAACCTGATTTAAATAAAATTTTAGATGCTTAAGTTATTAAAAATGAGGCACCTTACACTGTTCAGAAAACTTTGATTAAAGTTGTGTCAATGAGACGCTGTCGACAAAAGTAGCGTTCCTACGGGTGCGGCGTTCACAAGGGGTGCAGCGATTAAGATATTTTTAAGCTTCTTCAGAGGAATTTTGAGTAATGCGGCGTTTACAACAGGTGCGGCATTTCTTCCATAAAATACGGTACTAACTTTAAATTTCATTGATGAATGTTAATCAAATTTCAGTAACATACTATGAAAATAATACGCAGCAAAATAATATACTATGACATTTAAAGATATATCCTGAGAATAATTTGTTGTATAGCCAGTCATTACTTGTTGTATAGGCAGACATTAATATAGAATGAGGGGAGAATGTAAAAAACAAGGTTCATACATCTCCTGGAATTTTGCAGATCAGAAAATCCTTCGGCACCAGTATTTTCTTATAGAAAATCTTTACTTAAAATAAGGTAAAATTTCGCACATTTAACATAAATTCCTTTTTCTGCAAAATCAACAAGTACGAGGCTCAAAATTTGTGTGAAGGTAGTTGAAGGCATCTCCTAGTCAGACCTGCCAACTTTTGAAAATGAGAAATCATAGCACAGAATATTGAAATTAATCTAAAGGTTGGTTGGTTGGTTTTTTGTGTTTCAGAGCCATCTTTTGACATTCGTAAAAGGAATAAGGTTTCAGTCTTTCAACTCAATATAGTAAATTTTTTCCTCTGAAAATTTTTATACGATATTTAAAGTTTCTTCTCATTTTGCAGCATTTTTTTTACATTTGTAAAAGAAGTCTGGTTCCAAATTTTTAGCCCAGTGCAGTAAATTTTGACGAAATTCTCGAATTTTTTTTTCCCGCGACCATTTCAGGATATTCGCAATTTTTTCCCCACAATCCTAATTCACATTTTTCTATTACGATTCTTTGTTGAAATCTGCACTTTTTACCATGAACTTTTGACGAATTTTGTGTTTTTTACCACACAAAATTGAAATGTTTAATAATAATTCGTAAATTGAAATGTTTAATAATAAATAGTACAAATCGTGCGATTTTGCACACTATTTCAAATCTTGCCCCTCAAAGATCCCCCCCCCCTCCAGAAATTCTTAAAATGGCATCCCTGTTTCTAAGGAAGGGAATTTCTGTATAAATATTTATAGAAACACGATTCACCTGTGGTTGATATACATAAAGAGGGTTTTATGTTAAGAAGTTTGTTTTGCAGCCCAGATTTTTTTTTTCCCTATGACCATTTTTTAATGTCCGAATTTTTGGATTAATGACAAATTTTTTAAAACTTTCGGAAATGAATACTTTGAAATTTTGGAACAGAATCATTCCTGAAAAATACGCTGTGCGGGATAAAAATCGCAATTAGAAACAAAAAATGCGTTTTTTTTGTTTTTTGCAAAAAATCGTAGTTTAAGACAGATTTTCGTAGCATCGTAGTTTATAGGTCCAAATCGTAGCAACTACGATTTTTTCGTAGCAGTTTGCAGGTCTGCCTAGTGCACCTGAAACTCAGAATTTTAAATTTCTAATAATTAGCTAAGTTATTAATTAAAAATTACAAAGAACTCTCATTAAAAACTAATCTGTGTTCCTCTGAGAGGGAAAAAGTGCTTGTACATGCGCAAATGCCTTACTTACACATCAGAGGAAATGAAGATCAGAAAGAAAGAATATTGAGAGGTATTTTCTCATTATTTATTAACTTTTATCAGTAAACTGCTTAGTGAAGTTAAAAATGCAAGACATAGTCTAAAAGATCGCACTCTTACATCTCAAATACCACAATCAATTAAAAAATATATTGCAGTTAAAACTTTGAAAAAAAAAAAATTTCAAAAAGGAGCTTTTTCCCACGTTATGGCAATGCCACTCCAGGGCACAATTTTAGAGGTATCAGCAAACCAAAAATATGATCTTAAAACTGAAACCTTCTTCTAATCAATGGTGCAATCAGTTTTTTTAAATATGAAATTTAACCCTTTCAAATATAACGGCAAATACATTATTGCACCTCACGGTGACAATATTTTTTCTACTCTAAAAGTAACTAAACGTCTGTATTTTAACACAATCTTTTTAGAGCATCTCAATAGACCAGATTTACATCACCTACAAACATTTTGAAACATTTGGAGGGGTAGAAATATTTTTTACAAAATAAAATATGTGAAAATTTGAACAAAATCAGTAAAAACCTCAGTGTTTCATCATGGTTTCACTCAATTTCAGTACGCATAGACTCCAAAAATCAAATTACGCAGAAACTAAAATACCAAATAGCCTATTCTTTCAATTCAATATTTTTCGTGATTTTTTCATTTAAAAATATAAATTCAGACAAAATGGAGTTAAAGATATGAATTCATGCAAATTTGAGGTTCATTTAAAGTTATTATCACAGGCCCAGGCAACGCCGGGCGGGTTTAGCTAGTAATAAATAAAATAAGGCTGACAATCCAATGAATAAAATTCAATCTTAATTACTGAATTAACTGGTCAATTTCCACTACAAGATTTAAAACTATGATCGTTTACTTTTATACCTACTAGATTATGGATAGTTTATATTTTACTGTTGACTAGATGTTTAATATTTTTTCAGTTAAACAGTGATGTGTTATCACAATTACTTTTACATTTAGTGCAGTGAAGCTAGACATATTTAAGAAAAAAGTTTTTGCATTGGTAAATAACAATTTTGATTAAAATAAAAATCATTTAAAAAGTTGTATTTTTAAAATATTGATTGCATGCATCAGAATCCCTCATACATGTGAAAAATAAGATAAAATGATCACACAAAACATGTGATGAATGAAGAAAAAAAAAAATGTTCTATACCTACAAATCTAAACTTTTTTATCTGTGAATCTTTGACTAATAGATTTGTGAGTATTAATTTTTTTACCTTTTAACTGCCATGGACATATATATATATATATATATAATATATGCCTTTATAAAATACTTATCCTTATAAGAATTTTCCAGTTGTACAACTCTGCCTACTTCTTTGGAGTGGAACAAACTGACATTGAACAAGTGCATGGCTGCCAACTGCTATGATGTTTTGTCATCAATATTTCTGAATAGTAATCTTTGCATTATTCAATCATAGAAACCTGCCCATTGAAAAAACTGTGGCAATAGGGAGCAAATTGCATAAAATTTTGTCGGCAGTTATGGGTTTAAGTGATGCCAATGACACAATTAGACTTTCTTAATCCTAAATCCCTGGCAACTGGACAAATCCAAAATCTGGATCCTTTTTTTACAAAAGTGGGTTCTCTTTTTACAGGGATCGATGTAAGGATTTTTTTTTTTTTTGGATGGGGGGGGGGGGTGCATTTTGCGAAAAGTAAAAGTTATTTTTGTGAAATTTATAATATTTTTGTGAAAAGTAACATTTTGTATCAAAATGTGAAGTCCAGTTACTGAAATTTGCCTCAAGCATTTATTAGTAGTAACTTTTTTAAGGGTGTATGTCGAAGCTATCTTTTCTCAATAGATGGCGCTGAATGTTGCAAGGTCATTAGCAGGAAATTCAAATGATGGGAGGAGATTTTTTTAAATAGGAGGAGCCTGAATCAGTCATTCAATATGACTGACCAATAATTATGTAATTATACATTCCTTTCATTTGATTTCTGACCAATGGATAAATCTATGCTAGTAATCTAACTTGTAAAATACCTATATCCAAAAATGAAAACAACAAAAAGAGCGTTAATTTTGGTTTTTGCTTTTCGAAGTCCGATCGCGAATTTCTGAAAATCAGGAAAACTAAGGAGCCATGTGATTTTAAAATTTCAGATATTTTATAATACAAATTTTAAATAAGTCTTGTTGGATTTCAGGAAGGGGGGGGGGGGGGGGGAATTTTTAAACCCGTAGCGTTTTATACAGTAAATATAGTTTCAGATACGGTTTTTGACGGATACCTCAGTTAAATATTATATACATACAATAATTTCAAAGAAGGGGGTTGGGTGAATATTGGGTCTATTCAGGGGGCATGAGAGTGGACCCACGGGAGGGGCAATTTTTTCTGAACTCTCACATGATATATCATCAGAAAGCCCTCGGAACACTCTTTCATATTATGAACCTTTCTGGCCTTTCCAACCAATTTGCCTCATGGCAGCACTTTTGAAAAATTTTCAAAATCTCAATGTTTTCATCGTTTTAGATCTTTTTTTTACAGAGCCCACCGATAAATATTATTTAGAATGTATAGAAATTTCAAAGGAGAATGGAGGAGGGTAGATTACGGGGGTCACTTCAGTAGTCTCCCGGGGGGGAGGGGGCACTTTTCTAACTTTTGCTGACACACCTCATGTGATATATCACTGGTAAGTTCTGTGATCACTTATTCTCGTGTGATGCACCTCTGGTGTCTCTGCCCTCACTTTGCCCCCCCCACCGAAGGCCCTTTTCTAAATTTTTCTAACTCACTCCTCATGTGACATATTGTTCGAAAAGTCTGTGACCACTTATTCATTATATACATCTCCGGTGTCTCTCCCCTGTTTTGCATTCATGGGAAGGGAGTGCTTTTCGAAATTTTGACAGCTCTCCTCATTTGATATATCATTGTAAAGGCTTGTGATGACTTATTCAAGCTATGCACCTCTGGTGTTCCTCCCCCCCAAGAGGCACTTTTCTAAATTTTGCTACACCCCTCATGTGATACATTATTGGAAAGTCCTGAGCAGTGGAGCCAACGATTTTTGCAGTGCAGCAGGTCTGCTGTGCAGTGTCGTAGGCAGCGGGGACCTGGTTCAAATTTCATCCAGTTCCAGATTTACTATGAATCAAGGAGTCCAATGAAAAAATTTCATTTTACACGACTTTACCGTGCGTGCACAGCACACCTGGTATATGGTGTCGTAGGCAGCAGGGACCCAGTTTGAGGTCCATTTGTTTTGAGATTTAATATGAATTCAAGGACTTCAGTGAAAAAACTTCATTTTACACAATTTTGCAGTGTATGCGCAACACTTCTGCTATGCGGGGCTGTAAGCAGTGGGGACCCAGTTTGAGGTTCATTCATTTGAGATTTACATATAAATTACTGATTCATTTGAAAGCAGGGTCCCGCTAACGGGTGAAGCCAGCTAACTTATATATGTTGCTTAGAGGTCAATGCGAGTCTAAATGTCTGGGCCTAAAGTTTTTTAAATTATTGGAGGGGCTCAGCTAAGGAGCCAGGATGGAAGGGATCGCTGCCAAGGGGTGGGTCGCCCTGCTAAGAAGGAACTGCAAAGAACCGGTAACTCCATTTTAGGCAGGTTTTTGTCTTAACAAGTATAATTTCAAGTTACTGCTTTTGTTGGGACTGTGAAATGTTTTTGTATAAGATAGAAATTTGTTATAGATTTGTACAATATGGCCTGTACAGAGCGGGGCGAGGGGAGGATGTAGAGCTGGTACAAATTAATGGGCCGGTCTCCCCCAGGGGATCCAGCTTTGGTCTTTGTTTTTAAAATAAAATAGCAAAACAGTATAATTGCACATTTTGAATAAAATTTTTAGTAAACTAGTTGGATGTGCCAATCCTAAAACTTTCTTCTATCTCATACATCTTAATATTTCAAAAAGTAGTTACAGATGTTAATACTGAAATATTATTAGTTCAATACTATACTAACTTTGATTTTCATCTTAAATTTCTGCTTCAGTCAATGAAGTGTAGTAAAAATAAGTTCATCTCGATCATGATATATATTAAAATGAATAGTTTTTTGTTATTTTGTTGTAGATCAGCTTTTTGCGAATAACCGGCTTAGCAGGACGCGAGTTCCTGTCACTGCACGAGCCGCCGATGGACAACAGAACTACGAAAAACTGAGAAAATTATACAAAAATTGCTATCACAGCGCCCCTTTCCGGCTGAATATATCCAAATTCAAGGAAGACCTGCTGGCCATAGCCAAACACATACACAAAAAATTTGGTTCAATTCTATTCACAACTTCATACACTTTTCTATGGTAAAATAAAGAAAATGGTGCAAAAATCGCTATTACAGCAACCCCTTCAGACATACACAAAAAATTTAATTCAATTCCATGCATAACTTCATGCACTAATTGATGGTACAATAATGAAAATGGCACAGACATCGCTATTACAGTGCCCCTTCCAGCAAAATATTTCTAAATAGACCTGCAGAAGGACCTGCTTGCCATAGCCAAATACATATACAAAAAATTTGGTTCAATTCTCTGCATAACTTCATACACTTTTCGATGGTACAATGGTGACACATGGACGGACAGACAGACATTTTGTATGAACACGAATTTTGGGATCTCTGACCCCTAAAACATGCAAATCCGTCGAAAACCAGATGTAAAAAAAAATTCCCATTACAATACTTTCTTCTACTGAAGATAGAAGAAAATAAATAAAAATTATATAACAAATAATAAAATAAAAAAGTTAGAAACTCCTGGTTGTTTGCATTTCATCTTAGCAGGTTTTATTGTATTACACTTATGATGTGGGTGGAGGGTGCCAGATTTGAATTACTATCGAGACACCGCAGTCTTTCTGTATGGCTCTGGGTACAGTTTGCTCAGGTTAAATTTTTTTTATGTAGTAAAACCTCTGACAAAGCAATCGCAACAAAAAGAAAAAATATTTCATTTTAGATAGATTTTTATCTTCATAGGTATAATTGTATGATAATCCTTCCATTCGGAGCATGAAAAGTTTCCATTTAAGATAGAATTCTGTTATAGACAGGTTCCGTTTCGATTAGGTTTTACTGTATATATAACATAAATATGGTGTCCCAAAAATGACTGACAGATTTTAAAATTCAATAACTTCAAACGATGACAGATATTAAAAAAATTCTTGCAGGAGGGTTATGTATGATGTCAGTAGTTTTTGTACTGTGATTCTTGATTTTAGTTTGAATTTCAAACAACAGATGGCACTGAGAGCAACAGGCGCTCAGTCCAGACCTGATTTTTGGTACTTCGGAATCCATTCAATACATTTTAATCTCCTTTTTTTCGCATGGAAGAAGAGAGGCCAAAAAATCGAGCCTGGATTTAGCGGTTATTGCTTGCAGTGCCATCTATCGATGCTATTTGTAACTAAAACTAAGAATCGCAGCATAAAAACTCCTGACATCTTACATAACACTCCTGCAAGAATTTTTTTAATATCTGTCACCGTTTGCAAGTTATGGAATTTTAAAATCCATCATTCATTTTTGGGACACCCGGTATATATACATATGTGTAATTATAGCAAAAACTCAGAAAACAGTACCTTCCTTAAACAGAAAAATAGTTTAGTCCCGTTAAAAAGAATATCGTAGAATTAATTTCACCTTCTAAGACGGCAACCTGTCTAAAACGAAATTTTTAATCGGTGCTTAGAAATTTCGTTCAAAACAGGTTTTACTGTTTATATATATAACTTGAAGAAAAGTCTGTACCCACCCATACTGAAAAGAAATCTTGGCTACGCCACTGATCTTTCTAATATTCTTTTACTTGTAAAATATGTATGCATGCGTTTTTCAGTGTAGGATATAAATAAAGATCTATTATTAAATATTGTTTTTAAACAGTGTTGTATTGAAATTAAACGGAATACATATGATTAAAATATTGTAGTAGCATGTCACACACATAGGAACATACTAGTGCTCACAAGTTTTAAGTAACAGCTTAGGTAAGTGTAGGTTTCTTAAATAGAAGATTTCCGAACAGCGACGAAGAATGTCAGAATTAACAGCAACCTTATCTGCCTTTTTTACTACTGGTCATGTTATATTTACATGTTGTTTGTTTGCTCGCGATTATAAAATATTTTTACTAATCAACGTTTTAGCTCAACAATTTTCACCGAAGTTGGTAGGAAAGCATTAATAGTATTTCTTTATTTTTGGTGAAAATTTAAATATTAATCAGAACTCACCCAGCTTACAAATACTGCATGCCGAAGCTCATCAGAATTGTGCTGTGTGTTATGTTTTGGTACTTGATACAAAGAAATATTTTTTGAGTAGGATTTCTGAAAATTCCCCACTCTTGATATTAATGTTTTTGCTCCGATTCGATCTTATTATATATGAATGTATATAGATATTGTCAAAATATATTAAATTTTTTTTTTTTTTTGCTAAAAACAAAATTGCTTTATATTTTGCAAATTTTGCACATATGAAATATTATATGTAAAATATAAAGTAGCGAATGGAGGGTGGTATATATCAAAAAGTATATAACCCGACCCGAACACCACCCTCAACAAAAAGTAGACGTAAACCCAACCAGCAATGAAAAAAATTATCCCCAACCCGGCCCGATATGATCAGATTTGAACCTCCAAATTTCTGAAATCGCCTCCCCCCTCCCCCCTACAAGATTTTCTAGATCTGCCCTTTATATTAAACTTTTATTTCTAATCAAAAGTTCTTCAGAACACCTGAATCATAATAAGTCTGTGTTCAAAACTGACCAGACAACCCAATCTATTTCCGTCACATTCTCCCCAAACTGACCGAAGGCATCGACAGTGGAGTACATAGGGGGGCATACAAAGCTGGTCCACATCTATAACTTTTCTGGTGGGGTACATGGATGATGGGATGAGAACGGATTTCACACCCGTGTTCCCGGAAATCGACCAAGTGTTTAAATGAAAATATAATGATATGCCTAGTCAACTTTCTTTTTTCAGCATTACTCTAGATTTGACTGAGTACGATTGCTAGTATTTCTTTCTGAAAATTTGAGAGAATATAAGTTTTTACTAATACTAATTTACTCTTGAATTAAGTAATTTAATTATTTATTAAATTTTTCATTTCAAGTATGGGAAATCGATGACAACAGAAACGGGATTATTCGGCAGTTAAAGATACTTTATTAATTTTTTTTATTTAGAAAATGGAATGCAAACAATTATTTTTCAAATAGCTTTTATAAATCTCTTTTCACAGGTAAAAATTGTCATTATGCATGGGGCAAATGTGTTTCTTGTCGCATTATTTAATCAACACTACTGGCAAATTTGTATTTTTATTCATACAGGCTTGCATTTTATTCATACGGTCATTCATCTTCTGTTGTATGATTTTTTTAACTGAATTTTTTTTGCATATTTTAAAGATTAAAAAAAAGAATTTCTTTCCAGAATTTTCCATTTTATTATGGTTTTATCACAGACAAAATCAAAACCATAAGAAAAAAAGCTCTATAAATAAGCAAATATGTATACCGCAAAATCCCGATTGTAAGCCCCCCTCCTACTTTTAAGCACTTTTTATTTTATTTTAAATTCCCAAATATAAGCCCCCCCCCCCCCCCCCCTTCCTTTCACAAAATTTTTTGTGAGAAAAACCGCGGCGATTCCAGATTTTCAAATTTTCTTCATTTTGGAAGTCTGTTAAAAAATATTTTTCATGACAATATAATAGCATACAAAATGCATTTTTCCCCTAGTGCAAAAAAACTACAATCAAATTGCCAAATTAAGTTATAAAATAGGAATGATACACTAAAACATAACACTTGTGCTGAAATTAATTATACATATTAAAACTCAATAAATTAAAATATAGTACACAATAGATAATACAGAAGTGATTTTATTCCAAATTTTCCAAAAATTTAAGTCATTTGGCTCTGAAAATTAAAGAAATATCAGTCACCAGTCCAAAAATTTGGACATTAAAGAATCCTCATAAAAAAATCTAGAAAAGAAAACAAATTTCTTAACATAAAATCCTCTTAATGGATGTTAAATATGAGTGAAATCGTGTAGTTACATCACAAGTTCTTTGTCTGAGAAGGTTTAGTGCCATTTCTAGAGTTTCATGAAGGGGGGGGGGGGGGTGTTCTTTGAGATAACATATAAAATTGCGCAATTCTTCTGAGAATATATTTAGAAAATTTCTTCATAATCATGGAAAAATATCGTGAATTTCGTCACTTATCTAAGAAACAATTTGAGATTTTTTTTTTCTTTTTTCGAGATTTTTTTTCTCTGTAAAGAGTTGCTTACAATAATCAATTAAAGGGAGAAAAAAATCAAATTTGTCTAACATTTGCTGAGAAAAATCACAAATTTTGTCATAGGTTGCAGAAAAAAAATCAGTTTCAATAAACGGTCAAGGAAAAATATCGCAAATTTTGTCAGGTGTGAGAAGAAAAATAGTGTACTTTGTCAGTCTGTCACAGAAAAATATCATGAATTTCGAGAAACGATTGCCCCCAAAAAAATCAATTTTGTCAATCAATCACAGAAAAAATTGCCAATTTTGTCAAACAATCGAGAGCTGGGAAAAAAAATCCATTGCAAAGTTTGCAAAATATTGCAGGAAGAGGGAAAAAAAAACGAGAATTTTGTCAAAAGATCGCCGAAAAAAAAAAAAAAAAAAGCACATCTTGTTTTCTTATTTTTCTACTGCATTCTAAGTTCTTTTCAAAGAAACAAAACATTGAGATCGTAAATGTGCTCGTCAAGGTCATAGGGTAATTTGCCCGTAGGTTGATCATTCTGTTGGAGAAGGAGTAGGTGTTAATAGAATGACTATCAAGTGTGTTTATCTTTCAGTTCAATCAAAATAAAATGAAATTGCATGTTTGTTTCTTTAGTTAAAAATATATACTTTGGGGATTTTATTAGAATTAAATTATATGAAGCTTCGAGTCATCAACATATCAAGTCAAGTCTTCCTTTTTTATGCCATTTTTTAACTTTTCCGTTTTTGTAATAATTAAAGTTTTTAATTAACGGTCAATCATTATAAAAATATATCAGAATATATATCTATATTTATTTATTTAGTGTTTATAGTTGAAAGAATTTAACTGAATTTAATGAGAAATATCAAAGATACATCAGTCTTATTTTAAAAATTAATAAAACTGGAATCAGAAAAATGTCCGGATTTTAGACCAGAAATCATTAGTTAGGATTGTATCAAGGTGATTGATCTAAAATCTCATCTACATAATCTCATACAAGTATCACTCATCTAAAATCTTCATCCTCTGTCTCCATTCTTTCTCCCCAAATGGCGGTGGTGTGGGAAGATTTCTAAATATGCAGAAGGAAAGCAAAAGATTTTTCTGCAGTTTGGCTGTTTGAACCCTTGAATTACATGTGTATTTTACGATTAAATAGGGCCAAAAAAGTAAAAATAATTTGTTTTTAAATATACTGCATGTGTTGGGGGTGGGGGGGGGGAGGGGGAACAAAAAAGTAAGGGAGACATTTTTGGGGGGCAGGTTGCGAAATAATTTAGGTAACCACCTAAATTAAATATTTTATGACAAAATCACAAATCAAGCGAAAATTTAAAAAAAAAAAAATACAGATTTTAAACTGCATGAGATGCAGGGAGGGGGGGGGGGGGAGGATCATGATATGAGAGTCAGGAGAGACAGGGAGATAATAATTTATCTGATAGATTTTTTATTGTAACTATAGTAAGAGTATTGTTATAGCATATTGTGTATTAAGAAATTTCAAGTGTTTTATAGGTTAAATTATTCATGTTTGGTACTAGGGGGGCAAAGGGGGAAGCAATATTTTTGGAGGGGGCACTTAGATGATTGATTAAATATTGTTGCAGTAAAATAACAAATAAATAAGTGTATTTGAAAAAAAAGTAATTTTTTTAATTTTTCCATATTTTTTTGAAGGGAATTTTCTTTTTTTGGGGGAGGGGGGGGGGATTTAGATTTTTTTTTTTTTTTTTACAAATCGGAAAGCTGTCAAAATATGGAAGATTCTCAACCCTGTATTTACCTTACTTACTTCTAAATTAATGATAAAAACAGGTTTTAAAATAATTTTTAAAAAATCTCGATTATAAGCCCACCTCCCACATTTAACTGCATTTTCTTTTGAAAAAGGGGGCTTACAATCGGGATTTTATGGTATATATAATAATTTCTTTGAAAATTAATATGTATAACAAAAAACCAACATATTTTCGAGAGAAGTAAGAAATTCACATAACTATGTGGGAAAAAAATTACCAAAGTATAAGATAAAGGTATGTACACAAGAGTCAGTGTATTTTGAGTCTGTATATTTTTGCACATAAGCCTGTGTATGTTAAATATTACACAATATTTGTTTTGCAAACTGTGCAGAAATACGTGCAAGAACAGAATATTACACACAAATCTGTGTAACTTGCCTATTTCACAGTAATATGCATGTTACATAGAAATATATGTGTATTTGGCCTATTACACAAAAATATATGTAAGAAAGGATTGTTATACAGATATATATGTAAGAATATTACACAGAAATATGAGTATTCCTGTGCACTTTACACATTAAAGTGCGTGTTTTAAGAGCTATCAGATTTTTACATATTTAGAGTTATCATTAAATTACACATTAAAATGTTTATTTTGAAATTTACACACTAAACGTGTATTTCGACAATTTACACACCACTTCACAAATTTAGAAAAGATTTTTGTATCATCGTTTGTGTTTTTGTGTGTAAATTTACACATTTATTTTTTAGAAGAGGAGCCTTCTGGCATCTAAGAAACAAAAAAGGTACCAGCTCCAAATAACTCGGTGGTGGTGTGAAGGAGGGAGGGGGGGTTGTGGAGGATTTTATAATTTTGTTACAAATGACCAAACCAGAAATGTCTGCAGAAGTAAAGAATATAAAGGAGAAAAGCTCTTGGTCAGGCAATAAATCTGAAAGCTCTATTTTTCATTTTAAAATATTTAAGTTTAAAAATATATAACCATTCAACACTGATTTTTTAAGTATATTTAAAAACACTGGCCCGTACAAGGTCAGGTGGGTCAATTAATAAACTATACAGATTCTTTTTTTTCAAAATAGATGATAAATATTTAATTCATTCGTAAATTGTAATTTGATCAAAAATTAATAATATATCAGCCATATATTTACAACTAAAAGGTATTTATTGTTAATTATTATGAAATGGGCATATGTGAGTGTTGTGTGTATGGTTATTTAAAAAAAATTTTGATAAACTACTCTAAAATGCATTATATTCCAGTAAAATAATGTTCATGAAATTTAAATAACCTAGTAAAGTTCTTATTGCCCAATGTGCATTGAATATATAATTGAATAATTACTAAACATACTAAACACTTTATTCTGATTACCTAAATAAACAAAGTATATCTGTAATGATGATAAATGTCCAGAATAGAGAATTTTCTATTTATATGCAATCTATCAGAACAATTCTTTTCCATGAAATTTATTATAGAAAATTTTATAATCAAATTAAATTAATATTTGAGGGGCTACTTCACTGCCGTGAAAACACCAGCTCATTAATGTTAATCCAATGGGACAATTAAAAAAAAAATATTTTGTTTGTTTAAATAATTTTGCATTGTTTAGCTGAGGTCCATCTTTACAAAGACCCTTTTTTATTTTATCGATTTTGTTTGCGGGTTTCTCTTATGAGGACATTTTCAATTTCAGATCTGGCTTCTAAATTGAAACTGACCTTTTAAAAAATCTGCAACTGCAATCGAAAAAATGGTTTTTGCATAGTTCAACTGCAGAAAATCCGTGATTGTTTTTGAGATAGAGCTATTAACTAAAATGGAGAAAAAAGCAGCTTAACAGCGCCACCTGTAGGGCGATGTACACCAAAAAATAATCAGCACCAGTTTTTATCAAGGTCTAACTGAATCTAACGTTTTGTGAAATTCTGTGCATTAATTCTTGAGATAGAGCGCCCACACAATTTTTGTCATATACATACAGACAGAGTGATAGAGAGACATTTTCTAAAAACAATCAACTCATGTTCAGGACCTTCTAAAATGTATAATCCGTCGAAAACCGGAAGTCGAATTTTTTTACGAATCCAATACTGTTAAAGATAGAAGAAACTGAAAAGCATTTAAAATTATTGAAATATAAACAAAATATTTTTAAAAAATTATCCCATTATTACAATTAACATTAGCGAGTGGGTGTTTATATGTGAAGTGAAATATCCCCTTAATGACATTGAAATAAATAAATAAGAACCAAACAAATGATATAGTAGTAATATACATTTGGATGGACAAATTCAATCTATTTGTTATTTAATTCATTTTTGATTATTATTTATTTGCCTAAAATAACAGAAAATAAAATAGATAACAAAGTGCACTTAGTAATCTTCGTTGATTTACAGGGACATATACAACATAATATGTTTACAAGTATTCATTTATTTTATTAATGATACTTGCTGGAATTGCGTTTTAGATATTGTATGCGTTTTTAAATTAAAATAATTTTTTGCCTATTATTTGGTTATATATCAATTCAACAGATCATTTACAGAGCAGCACGAAAAATCTCGAGTATATTTCCGTTTACTGTCGGAAATAGGTGAATTTAGAATTGTAACTATGCGTTTCTAACTCATCTAGATTTTAGCATACTATCTAGTGTAGAATATACAAATCTATAAATTATAAACAGGGCTGCACAAAAGAATTTGTACATTTTTCAGACTATTAATGGTATAATTCTTAAAATTGGGTTCTTAACTGTGTTTATAATTTTCTAAATTGTTTGCTTATACATCATCTTTCACTTTATAAAAATTGTAAAGTTTTGTTCAGCTATTCTGGAATTGTTAGAAAGTGTTTCATATTCCATGCTTGACACATGATTTTTTTTCTTCTTCATATTTTCTGCTTAACCAAGTTAAGTGCCAGAGCTTGTATGGGTAGAAATTTGCATGCTCGAGCCTTTGTAAAAAAAAAAAAAAAGTTGGCTGTATCAATGTAAAAGTTAAAAAGTTTGTGTAAAATAATTATATTCTTTTTGCATGTATTATATTCATGTTACATGGATCAACATTCATGTATTTTTTAGATTTACTACATCTTTTTTTCACTTCCATTCTCCTTGTAGCAGTAGTATAAACATTTTTTAATTGCCTTACACACTTTTATATAAAAAATACATGTAACTTTAAGTAGAATTTTAAATAGAAAATAAAATCGAGACATATTTGATTCTTTAGTTTGTCTATACAGTCCCACATAAGAAAATGTCTGTCTGTCCTTCCAAAAAATTTCTTTTATTAGTATAGATATCAGAAATAAAACAGAAAACACAGGTTCAAAATAAAAATTATAAATTTCCCAATTCGTGAATCGTGCCTTTCTTCAAACGCAGCAAACTGAATGTGGGATATTCCCATATTGATCAATCACATCTTAAACTTAGGAATGTAAACATGCCTCTCCTCAAATAACATTTAAACTTCAAAAAAGCTATTGTTGCGCCATCTGTTATCATACAAATAAACTAATCAGTTTAAGTGGTTTTCATTCTCGCCCAAAAATTCAAATTTTGCCAGCACAATTTAACTCAAAAAATATATTTAATGAATTTCAATTTTTAAAAAATCTTACACGGCACTTTTTCAAGATCAATTTGCATATCATACTCCGTTTTTGAATATGTTTGTGGGTAATTTCTGGAGAAAATTAATTTAACGTAATTTTCAAAAAACAGTCAAAAATCAAATTTAACAAATTTTAAATTTAAAAAAATCATTCACGGCACTTTCATAAAGTCAATTTACATATCATACTCTAATTTTAAATATTTATCTGGGTAATTTTTGGAGAAAATGAATCTTAAATAATGTCCAGTTCAAAGATTTTGTTGAAATACACCCTGAAGTCCTTCGGCTAAAGTTTTCATTTCTGGTGAACTTGCTTCCTTTGCAAATTACACATTTTAAAACTTAACAATATAAAAATAATTAATGAAGAGTATGTTTTTATGAAATAGAATTTTGTGAAGGGGACTGTTTTATTAAAAGGAATTTTGTGAAGGAACCTGTTTTATTAAACAAGTGGGTAAGTGTGATCACAGATAGGGTTTCATTTAATATTCCTTTCAAAACACTTTATCCTTTTGCGAAATCTGTTAGTTCCACATTTCACAACCAGGGGCATACTCTATTCTACACAAACCTCTATCTGAATGAAACTCTGTTTTACAACATATCCGTAGCTATATTGGTCAATAGTACGAGATCCGGTATAAGAAATGTATACCCTCATTTGTTATTTAATGATAACAAAGAATATATGTTAGATAATGTATAGATTGATACATTGCAAATAGGTTGCCTAGCTAAATCACGTGCCGATAATGTTAAACAATAAAGTATTTAATTAAATTTTTTTGATCAACTTCCTCGATTTGTTATTTATGAAAGTCGAGAATCAGCTGAGAGAACATATCCCGAGGAATTAAAAAAATAAAGGTTGCCTACTCTCGACTCTGCCCAACTATGGGGTTGCCAGATATAAACAGGTAAGTAAGCGTTGTTAATATACCCTCATAAGTTATTTTGCAATCCTGCGCGTAAGCTGTTATAGCAATTTTCTGCTCGTCAAATGCTCACAGTTTGCAACTCCCTATACAAGCTAATTCTGCATCTCGCAATTTTTTAAATGCATAAAATGAAAGAACATACTTATATCTTTCATCTCATTAAAAATTACGTTTTAAAATTATATATATTTTAAGATATTAAATGTTGAAAATGCGTCTTTTTTTTTCAATTTTAAAAGACCTGAGACCCCTTAAGTCGGTTAAATAGATATACAGCCAGCTCCAATTATTATTATTTAGTCTGTGATATACGGATAGACGGACATGACAAATTTATAAAAGTTTACATTCTTGAAAAAATGATTACGGAGCTTTAAAAATAGATAACAATTTCAAAAAGAAACTAAATATACTCACATCATGATTCTGATGAAATTGTATATATTTATCATTGTATTTCTTGCTTAGAACGGTTACTTTTTTATAGCAAGTAGAATGATAACCAATGTTATTCATAGAATCCAAGTTTAACGTAACTTCACCATGCACAAATTTTATTTTTGCCGAAATAATAACTTTAAAAAACAATTCTTAAAAGATTCATTATTAAAATCAATAGTAGAATCCTTTAAACCACACAAAAAACACTTTTTCATTTTCGAGCACGCAATTTTTTAATACAGAATACTCGAGAGCACGTTTGTTTGCAACAGAATTCGAATTTTACTCCAAACCAGCGCAGCGTTCCAAACACTTTTCGGCCGGTCAAGTCATCCTTGTCTATTACACTGAATAAGTATCGCACATATGCCACGTTGCATAGATTAACATACAAGATGGGACGGGACGTTTAGGAACGAATTAACAAGCCTCCGAAATTTACGTATGTTGATGAAATCTGTTTACGCTCTATGTTTTGCCTATTTATTCTTTCCTAAACGAAGCAGAGCGGCAGACAATATTGTATTTATGTTTGATTTTTTTTAAATCGTACTTGTTTGTTCAGCTTTAACTTACAAAATAATAATTATAATGCAAAAGAAAACCCCCAGAAAATTTTGTTGAAAACGTAAACCTGTAAGTTAATTAGATAAAACTGTAATAAATTAAATTCGGGTATTGCGTTAATTTATTCACATCGAATACAATTTTATCAAGTGTAATATCAGTATCTCTATTTTTTTTTTTTTTAACTTTTAGATTTATATAATTCTAAAAATTTGTAAAAAGGAATTTTTCCCCATTTGTAATTTTATTTTTATTTCTTATATGTTAATATCATAAATATTATTGAACTGATTGTACGTTATTACATTAAAAACAATCTTTTTATTTTATTTGTGAGAAAGTGAAAATGCATAAATTTTGAAAGATTATTATAACGATTGTTTAATATATTAAACTTCATAAATTAATAAAACATCAGCTGTAAAAATTTTCTACCAAATGGGAATATTTATAAAAATTTTTGGGACCTGTAAAGTGCAATATTTCGTATATTTTTATATTACACCATCGCTTTATATGATTTTAAATCAGATTATATCATATTTACTTGACGTATAATATTCAAGACGAAAATTTCAGCTTGTTTTTCGTGACGCTTAAATCTTTCACCCATCATGTACAAAATATATATATATATATATCCATGCTTGAACATAGAATAAATATTAGTTATATAGAATAGAATATCTATTCTATGTTCATGTATCAGTGTAACATTCTGTTGAAAACGTACACATGCAACATTAAAAAAAGAAATATTACAATAAGATAGACGCTAAATAACAAAGGTATTATAAGAAAGGGAAGTTTCTTCCCCATAATCACTAAAGGCGCTACGATCGCAATCGCATTACCATTCCGCTCTATGGAACTGTCCGATCTTGTATGTTAATCTATGCCTCGCTGCATCTTTGTTTGTCAAATGGAATTGCGCGCGCAACGCTTCTCTGTCACTCTCAACGCCCACGCAGAAAATTGAACATCTTAAATCTAGGCAACCATGGATTCAGGCAACTTTTTGATAAGGCAACCTAATACAGTTGGAATGGGAATAAAATAAGCTTTCATTTGATGTGTAATTCGATTAAATAACTTATGAGGGTATATTAACAACGCTTACTTACCTGTTTATACCTGGCAACCCCATACTTGGGCAGAGTCGAGAGTAGGCAACCCTTAATTTTTTAATTCCTCGGGGTATGTTCTCTTAGCTGATTCTCGACTTTCATAAATAACAAATCGAGGAAGTTGATCAAAAAAATTTAATTAAATACTTTATTGTTTAACATTATCGGAACATGATTTAGCTAGGCAACCTATTTGCAATGTATCAATCTATACATTATCTAACATATATTCTTTGTTATCATTAAATAACAAATGAGAGTATATATTCCATAGACCGGATCTTAGACTACAAGGGGATCAGGCCCATAGCACCCGAGATAGGTAGGCACCCCCTGGCGGTAAAAAGTGGATCTGAAATATGTAAGGCTATGTGCATAATATGAGAGTGGTCAAAGGGGTGTCGGTTAGAAAAAAGTAAGAAAAGTACCCATCGGGTCCAATGGAGGAAGGTTAGAAAAATTGCTTAAAATACACAAGTTAGACCCCAGAGGGTTAAATATAAGACTTTTTCAGAATTTTATGATTTGTCGTTTGATGTGAGGTGCTCAGCTACAAGTATGCAAACTTTTAAGTCTTCAACTTAATTAGGGACTCGGTTAGAACAAAAAGCTTAAAATACACAAGTTGGAACCCAGAGGGTTAAATATAAGACTTTTTCAAAATTTTATGATTTGTCGTTTGATGTGAGGTGTTCAGCTATAAGTATGCAAAATTTCATGTCCAAAATATAATAGTTTCTGAGAACGGGCTCTGTGACGGACAGACAGACAGAGGAGCGAGACGAATAGGGTTTCGTCAGATGAATGAAACCCTAAAAAGAATTTTGTGATGGGACTTGTTTTATTAAATGGATTTTTGTTAAAAGCTCCTAAATAGGTTCCAAATTTTGCCTGGTTTGAACCCTATTTTAGTAATAACACAATTTCAACTTATTAATGCAAAATATGCCATCTTTATAATTATCAATAATTTTTATTTTTTCAGGGAGGAAAATTATGCACCCTAAAGGATCTATTATAAGTTTTTACGCATCCCTTGTCCATTTTTTGTGTAAATGATGGTGTTTCCCCTAGGCGTTTTTGTGAGGGCGCAGCACCCTGCCTGTTCTTTTATAGCTGTAAATGCGCCCTGCCCATTTTTATATAACTGCAAACGCGCCCTGCCCATTTTGGGTTTGCAAAATTTTATCGTCAGCATATTTCAACTAACGAATTTTAACAATAGGTCGCGAAAAAAATACGGAAATTTGCAATCAGTCGTTGGATCTGAAATTCTAGAGTTGATCACGGGAAAATATCGCAAAATTAGTCTATCGTTCGAAAAAAAAAAGATTGTAAAATTCGTCAGTCGGTCGCGGAAAATATCGCAAAAAAGTCTATCAATCGCGGGAAAATATTATGAAATTCATCAGTTGTTCAGAAAAAACAAACAGTTTCAGCCGGACGCGGAAAAAAAGCGCGAATTTTGTCTGTCTAATGCATGAAAAACTAAAAAAAAAATATCTCATCGCTCCCGGGGAAAAATCGCGAAATCTGTCGATCGTTCGCGGAAAGAGAATCACGTAATTCGTTTATATTAGCATGAAAAAAAAATCGCGAGTTCCGCCAATAAGCCCCGGAAATTACGCAATCGATCCCAAGAATAAAACCCGCAAAATTCGCTAATATGTAGCAGGAAAATATTGCCAATTATGTTAATAGATCACAGGAAAACAATAACGAAATCCTCTTCTCCAGTAGGCCACGGGGGGAAAAACCTCGAAAATAGCCAATTGGTCGCGGGAAAACCCAGCAAAATTCGAGGAAAAGTTGCTAGAAAATAATGCAAAAATCATCAATCAGTCGCAAGAAAAGAAATCGCGAAATTCAAAAATCGCACCCAGGAAAAAAATCGCAAAATTTGTTAATCACTCGCAGGGAAAAAAAAAATAGCAAAATTCGTTCACGATAGAGTTAAAAAAATATTATGGAAATTAGCCAATCGGTCCAAAGAATAAAACCTACAAATTTCGCTGATAGGTAGCTGGAAAATATCGGCAATTATATTAATCAACAGCAAGAAAAGAATCACCAAATCCTTCAGTTACTCGCGGTAAGAAAGCCGCGAAAATCGTCGATCGATCGCGGGAGACCCCCTCGAAATTCTTCAATGGATCACAAGAAAAACCACAAAATGTCCCAATAAGTTGCTGGAAAATATCACAAAAATCATCAATCGATCGCAAGAAAAAAAATAAATTCATCCATCGGTCAGGGAGGAAAACCACAAATTTCGTCAAAAGATTGCGTAAAAAGTATCACGAACTTCGTCAAGACTGCGCAAACAAACATCGCTAATTTTGTTGATCGGCCGCAAAAAAATATCGCCAATTTGATCAATCGGCCGCAAAGAGAAAAAAAAAAAAAAAAAAAAAAGAATCGCCAACCAAGCGAAGCAAAAAACACTAATTTCATCAAAGGAATGCGGGGAAAAAACGTGAATTTCGACAAACGATCGTGGTAAACAATCGTGAATTTCGTGAAATAGTCGGGGGTGACCCGACCCCGATATGGGGGTGACCCGATAGCCATGATTTTTGCGAAACAATCATGGAAAAAAATCTGGTATTTCGCGGAACGATCGTGAAAAAAGAATGATGCTTTTCGTGAAATGATTGTGGAAAAAATTCGTGAATTTCGCGAAACGGTCATGGAAAAAAAATCGTGTGTTTCGCGAAACGATCGTGGAAAAAAAATTATGAATTTCGCGAAACGATCGTGGAAGAAAAATTTGTGAATTTCGTCAAATGGTCGCAGAAAATATAGTTGTAGGAATTCTGTAAAAACTTAATTTAAGAGTAATAAATTTACTGTATTGGGCTAAAGGAATGAAATAGATTCCTTTTGCTAACATGGAAAATTAGGTGCGAATTGCGAAAAACGCATAAAAAATTAAATTAAAAAATGTACGGTGCAGAATCATTTACTTAGACTGGTTGAAGATATATTTTGGATAGCCGATTGGTCATTAAAGCAGAATATATTGAATTTGTAGAATATATGTGGTTGTAGTATTGTTTCTGATATCAAATCAATTATTACATTACACAGATTAAAAATCTGATCCAAACAAATTAGAGAAAGTAATCTATGAGAATACCTTGCAAACAAAAATTCCCCTGTTCCTTCAGCATAAAAATCTAAATTCCAATATAATCAGGGGTGACCAACTAATTATGGTTTTTTCTGTGGCCCTTAGACAAAATTCGCGGTTTTTCATCGATATTTTGACGAAATTTACGTTTTTCTCGCGATCCTTTGACGAAATTCGTTTTTTACACAATCCTTTAACGAAATTCCTGTTTTTTCCGCAATCCTTTAACGAAATTCCTGTTTTTTCTGCAATCCTTTAATGAAATTCGCGTTTTCCGCAATCCTTTGACGAAATTAGTGTTTTTCCGCGATCCTTTGACGAAATTCGCGTTTTTTTCCCACGATCCTTTGACGAAATTCACATTTTTTTCCCACGATCCTTTGACGAAATTCGCATTTTTTCCGCGGTCCTTTGACAAAATTCGCGTTTTTTCCGCGATCCTTTGACGAAATTCGCGTTTTTTTTCGCCAATTTTTTGACGAAATTCGCACCTTTTTCTACAATTTTTTGACGAAATTCGCGCTTTTCCTACAATTTTTTGACGATATTCATGGCAATCAAATAAACAGCAACAAAAACAGTTTTCAAAAAACCTTTTCTTAAAAAAGTGCCCTTTTTGTTCAGCTGAAGTGCCTTTTCTTGAAGGAGCACCCTGCCCTTTTTTATTCTGGGGGAAACACTAAATGATGCATTACAGTGCACTTGGTGGCATTACTGAGTGCAGATACAAGTAAGAGTACAAAAAAAGATAATAAGAATGAAATGTGATTATGATTATAAAAGAAAACCTACATTTTCATTTCAAATACACTATGAAAAGATTTATTAATGTTTGCCAAGCTATGTTTCCTGCTTCTATGGAGAAGAGTTGGTTAATTATGATTCAACTTTAGTATTTTCTTTTATAATTCAGTACTTTTTTAATTTTTGGCAGGATCTTAGAACAGGCTTGACATCTCATTTGGCAAAATTGGACAGGCAATAAATCTCTTTTACCAGTAGCAAATCCTTTAAAATGTATATTGTGGCCGTGCCTATGATATATAGATTAAATTGACTTAGTTAGCTTATGGATATTGTTGAGTTTTTTAGGAAGTAATTTATGAAAGTGTTTTTTACAGAATTTTATAAATATACTTATGAATTCAAGCAAATTTTTTGCATACTGCATTTTCTAGTGATCGCAGCATTAATGAACTTCATATTTTTATAGTTTCTTTTTAGCGAGTTCGTTGAATTCGGCGATTTTTCTGTCATTTTCATGCCTGCGAAACAGTTATGGGCGATTCTCAAAAGGTGGGCACAGGACACAAATCATAACTTTAAGCCTTTCAAACATAACTTTAATTATCATTGACTTTATTTATTTTTTTTTTTTACACTGAGTTTTTACTTCTATTCAGAGACAGAAAATGATATAATTTATTGTAAAAGCTTTGTATAAATATCTTAAAATTTTATTATTTTAAGCTAAAGAGGCCAATTTCGGACATTCATAACGTTAACTGCTCCAATGTACCACCAAGAAAAAGAGTTTTAACTTTTTTCTAGGTGTTCTAATGGTAAACAACGAATGCATAAAGGAAACGGATGATTTTTTGATAATTTTGTTAAGAGATGGCAGGCTGATTTATTGCTTTTTTGGGAGATAGAAGGACTTTTCTATAAAGAATTTTTCTGTATTTTGTTATGTCCGAAAGTAACGTACGTAACAAAGTATTTGATTTTATTATTATTATTACTGGATAACAAAAAGTTAATTATGCATATATATATGTATACAGACACACTTACTACATTCTTAGTCTTAAGAATTTTTTAAATACTAAGAGCAACGTCTAAAATCTGTAACTTACGTGTGAAAGAGTGTCCAAAATTTGTAACGTACGTAACTGCTAATTAAGTGCTTTAATCATTAATTTTCCAAAATAGTTGCTGTTTGTGTATAATTTTGTAGACATACTATTATGAAATATTTATATATTATATTTATAGACAAAATACTATACTATTAAAAAAATTGGCCTTAAATTTGAAAATTTTAAAAATTACATATAGTTAACGTTTAATGATCCCACCTTTTGATTTTGAGAATCTCCCTTATATCCCTATTTTAGTGATAGTGACTTAAACGTTTTCAAATATTTATAGTTATCTGTTAAATGTAATGTATTGAATTTAATCACACGCATGTGTATATGAAGAAAAAGAAATTTTACTTAAGTGATTAAAGATAAGGAACAGATGTATTATAATCCCGCATCCACCATCTTGGATTCTTTTCTTGGCGTGAATCAAAAATTGTTTTTTAATTAATAGTTATAATTATTATATTCCAGTTTAATCAATATTATATTAATCTATCAACAATATTTAACCATTGGCGGCATTTACTACTTGGTGAAAATGGAGTTTTCATGCAAGAAAAAAAAATCCAAGATGGCGGATGCGGGATTATAATACATCTAAGTCAAAGATAAATTATACTTTTCATAATTTATTAGTTTTTGTTTATAGATGCTTAAAGAAATATTTGAACACTTAAGGTAAACAGTTAGCTGAGCTTGTTGGCAGGTGTCAGAAAAATCACTCAATACGATGTTGCTTTTGTTCTAGGTTTGTGTATATTTTTAGTTAAATTTTTTTCATTAACCTTTTACTTCAAGTAATTATATTTCCTTTTATTTTTTTACTAAATAACATAATATCAGTAGTCTGGGGAAACAACCGGGCTTGTTACCTTACTAACTAAAGCTGAGATATGTCACTTTCATATATACAAATTAAATTGGATGCGTTAAATTCTAGAATCAGACATGGTACAGGCTCAGCAAAAAAAAGCTGAACTTTCATGGCCTCATGGAATTTTGACGAAATTCACATTTTTCCGCAGCGTTCAGATGAAATTTGCGCTTTTTCTGCGATACATTGACGAAATTAGCGCTTTTCCCCGACCACTTGACGAAAATCGCGTTTTTCTGCAATCTTTCGAAGAAATTCGTGTTTTTTTCCCACGATCTTTCGCCAAAATCGTGTTTTTAACGCAATCTATCGAAGAAATTCACGCATTTACCACGATCTTTTGTCAAAAATAGCGCATTTTCCACGATCTTTCGCCAAAGATCGCGCATTTTCCACGATCTTTTGCAAAAACTTGCGCATTTTCCACGATCTTTCGCCAAAATTCGTGCATTTTCCACGATCTTTCGCAAAAATTCACGCATTTTCCACAATCTTTTAACAAAATTCACATTTTTTTATCATCCGACAAAAATCGCATTTTTTCGCGATCCTTCGACAAATTTCGCGTTTTTTCCACGACCTTTCAAAGAAATTCGCTATTACACGATCTTTCGCCAAAATTCGCGTATTTTGCACGATCTTTCGCCGAAATTCGCATATTTTACACGATCCTTTGGCAAAATACGCTTTTTTCTGCAATCCTTTGACGAAAATCGCGTTTTTCTAGCGATCGTTTGGCGGAAGTCGCATTTTTTCCAGCGATCCTTTGAAGAAATTTGCACTTTTCCCGCGATTCTTTGAAGAAATTTGCGATTTCCCGCGATCGGTTGAAGACATTTGCTCAATTTGGCGCGGTTCGTACTCGCGTTTTTGTTGTATTACATCCGCTCCCGCTAATCCCCCCCCCCCCCCCATTAAAAATGTCAACAAATTTTAATGCATATTTGCATCGAACCCAGAGATAATAAAATTCCCTGCCGAAAAAACGGAAAAGTAACATGTCTGTAGAATAGAAAATATGATAACTTTTAGTAATTATTTTGCTTCCAGAATAAAACATTGATACAAGCCAAAAAGACACTTTTATAAACATTATATTTAAAAAGTTACCAATTCAGTATGTGATATTTGCGCATCGCTTTTGAAAAAGTGATTAGTAGCATGCTTATAGTAATCATATCATTATTCAGCTCCCCCAAACAACTACCATTTATTATTACTGAAAATCCGCATTAGTAAACAAAAACAAACACAGCATTTCCTATCTCCAAGGGCCACATGAATGATTCAATGAATCATAACGCTCCAACATATTCATTATGGATCATGGAGCTTAATATTAGAGTGTATGAAGGTTGTCAATTAGAGTACCTTTATAAAAGTGAGACCAAAAAAGACTATAAAAGTTTTTATCAAAACTAGAATATATAGTGTGGAAATCGGCTATCCCTGTAATGCTTAAAAAAGCGCTAAAATATTGTAACCCTTAAATGTGCAATGATACTGCTGCAATATGCAGATCGCAGCGACATCTGCAAGATATTTTCTACAACTGCAAGAAATTGCTAGTCTATACAATGTAATACTAGTAATACGAAAATCCCGCAGATGTCGCTGCGATCGACACTTGGGATTTTAGCAACATCGTAGCACATTTAAGGGATAAAAATTTTTAGCACTGTTTAGATAGCATATTTCCACACTAAGTATTATAGGCGCTGTAACTAGAATGCTTTGATTATAGCGCCTAGAATGTATAGTGTGGAAATTCGCAATCCCATCAGTTTCAACCACGTGATCACCAGCTCACGAAGTTTCATCGAACCAATCATAATCAACTATTTGTAGCCTGTATTATGAGCCAACCAATCACAATCGGCTACAAATTTGGGAGACAAACAAAAAACATCCTTGGTTGCTAAGGTCGTTTCTAGGGTGTGACGCCAGTTGAAACTGACTTAAAAAAGTGCTAAAATATTGTATCCCTTAAATGTGCAACGATGCTGCTGAAATATACAGATCGCAGCGACATCTGCAGGATATTTTCAACAACTTGCACAAAAAGTTAGCTGCAAGTTCAAAGTGTGGTCACTTAGGCGTTTGCATTATCTTGCTGCAGTCATGTTATGAACTTCAAGTCTTGTCATGCTGAACTTTGCAAAGCAAGACTGCTGCAAATTTTCGGCATACTAAAATTGCTATGCAGGGATGAAATTGCTCTAAAGTCATTTTGTAGCAGCAAAAATCGAATTTTGTAGCAGTAAAATCTATTTTTGTAGCAGCAAAAATTAATTTTGTAGCAATAAAAGCTGGTTTTTGAGCAGATTGAAATTCTAATGCTAATAAATAAGAAATGTGTGTATTTTTCGCGACGTTTTAACTAAATCCGTGTATTTCTCTCGATCTGTTTGATGAAATTTGCGTATTTCTCGCGATCTTTTGACGAAATTCGCGCATTTTTCGCGATCATTTGTCGAAATTCGCGTATTTTTTGCAATCTTTTGACGAAATTCGTGAATTTTTCACGATATTTTGACAAAATTCGCGTCTTTTTCGGGATCCTTTGTTAAAATCAGTGTACTTTTCGGTATCTTTTGACGAAATCAACGTATTTTTCGAAATCTTTTGCCAAAATTTATGGTTTTTTGCGACCTTTTGATGAAATTAGCGGTTTTTTCGCGATCTTTTAACGCAATTCGCGTATTTCACAATCTTTTGACACCGTTTTGTTCGTTTTTTGAAGTAATTGGTGATCTTTTGACACAAAATTCACGTTTATTTCGCTATCCTTTGACAAAATTCGCATGTTTTTTGCGAACTTTTGACGAAATTCACGTGTATTTTTCGCGATCTTTTGACGAAATTCACGTGTATTTCTCGCGATCTTTTTATGAAATTTGCGTATTTTTCGCGATCTTTTGATAAAATTTGGGTATTTCTCATCTTCCGACGAAATTAGAGCATTTGTCGCGATCTTTTGACAAAATTCATGTGTTTTTCGCTATCTTTTGACAATATTAACCTGTTTTTCAAAATCTTCTGATGAAATTTGCGGTCTTTTCGCGATCTTTTACAGAAATTCGCGTTTTTTTCACAATCTTTTGACCCCGTTTTGTTCAGTTTTTGAAGAAATTAGCGATCCTTTGCAAAAAATTCACGTTTTTTTCGCGATCTTTTGACGAAATTCATGTGTTTTCGCCCGCGATATTTTGACAAAATTCGCGTGTTTTTCGCGATCTTTCGACAAAATTTGCGTGTATTATTCGATCTCCCGATATTTGCGTTTTATATGCGATCTTTTAACGAAATCGTGTTTTTTCGCGATCTTTTCACCGCGCTTTGTTCGTTTTTTCAGGAAATTAGCGATCTTTTGAAATTACTCTTTATCCTTTGAATTTGAACCAACTGTATTCACGTTTTTTTTTTCGCGACAATTTGACAAACATCGCGTGTTTTTAGAAATATTTTGACTGCAGTTTTTTGCTTTTTTGACGGAATTAGCGGCCTAGAAGTTTTTGTTGCTGTTTCTTGAATCGACGAAATCGTGCTAAATTTCATTTTGGCGCAAAATGGAAAAAAATAGCTATTTTGTAGCAGCTTGGCGCAGGAAAACGATTTTGGCTCAGGTCTTGCATCCCTGTGCTATGTGGGATATTGCACTAAAACATGATTCACTTTTCTTTCATTTTGGGTTTGGGTCAACTTCAAATGGAATTTTCAGGTTCGTGTCGTATACAACACGACCCGTGCCTCTAAGGCAGACAACTCTATTTAGCGAACACTTTTTCAATTCTTAAATTTTATATATTTGAATGCTTATATCTCTGAATAGCAGGCACTTCTCACTCTACACACATTAACATATGTATGTGTACATAAACTATCAAAAATACGATAAATGTGTGTTTAAATGAGTATAAAAAACAAAATGTTGATAACATTTTTCATATTTCGAAAGAAGAAAAAATGGTTCTTAAAGAAAGAATGATTGCATTTCTTATATGTATATTTTATTTCTCATGCAGTAAATTGAATATATCCTCATACGACGTACTTAATTTCATTTGAAATATAGTTGCCCTTAAACTTTTCGTGAAAATCCAAAAAACATATATATGACCCACACGAATACTTCGGCTATGAACTCGGCCTGAAAAAAAAAAAATTAGATTCATTTCGAGATGAAAAAACTATATTCGGGATAATCCGACCAGATATTTGACTCTATTCAATGACTCCAAGGTGTGAAGCTCTATTCACAGGGGTTTTATTATATGTGAATATTAAAGAATATGGATTTGTTCATTCTTCTAACATAAAAATGGTATTAGAGATACAATTATAGATTATTTTCCATAATGGCATAAAAACAAGATTTACTTTCCTTTAATTGCAGGTGCGGGTTGAAATACCTCCGGTTTAGGTCGGGTCGCAGGTCGGGGAATTCTTTTTTTTTGTTGGATTGACTTAAAATCGAATTTGCGGGTCGGGTCGGACTCTAATAGCAACTCTTTTCATTTAGTGGCCCTGTGGCTGGTGACCGACACTAATTTTGCCCTTTATTAAAGTAAAAGAAAAGTGGCAGCTACCGTATGTACCGTAATTTCTGGCCTATAATCCGCATATGCAATTTTTCTTTTCTCTGGAAAAAAGTTAGCAGAAAATCCGCACTGTCCTATAATCGGCACTATTGGTGAATCAAATATAATTTTATTGAATCGAATATTGGATTCATCAGTATTAAATTCAAGGCCTGCTGCTCTGTTTCCCATCTCTTTTGCATTTTCTACAACATTTAGTTTGAATTCGGCAGTATAGCTCGTACCTTTTTTGCAAGGCATGTTTTAAAAGATGCATTGATGCTATCACTAAAGAAATGGTGATGACAGGAAAAGGCGCTTACTGTTCAAAAATCCTGTTGTTTCTTTCCGGCTTAAGTTTGTTTGTTACAGAGCATGCCCGACAGTAACGAATACATGTAAGCAGGCAGCCAGATTGAGCGATTGTATGGTGCTGCCATCTATTGGAAAAGTAGTAAATCAAATTATGAACATGCTACAAATTTTCGTTTTTTTTTTTTTTTTTTTCAAAAAAGAAAAAAAAAATCAGATAATCCGCAGTGGCCGATTATCTGCATCACAAAAATTTTCACTTATTTGGCAGATTATCCACAGATTATAGACTGAAATTACGGTATATATATATATATATGTATTTTTTTTATGGCTAATATGAAGATGAAACCACACACTTTATTTGTGGAATTCTAGGCATTTCGGACCTGACGATTCTGTCTAGGGTCTACAAATTTCCATTATTCAATTTCTGCTACTTTTTACTATGATTTTGGAATCTATGTTGAGTGTGTTGGGAGGAACTGTAATTGTCAATTAGTTAATTTCTTTTTAACTCATACTTTCACAGTTTTTGTTGGTAGTTGGTAATGTTTTTTTAGTGGTTATATATATATATATATATAGTTTCACTACTTCCAACCACTAGTCTAATGTATGTTAAAAATGTATTTTAAGTATTTTGCCATTTTTTTAAATGTAGAATACAGTTTAAATATTTAAAAAGATAAAAACCAACAATTAGGCATATAATTTCTTTCATATTAAGTTGTTTGTTCTGCAATTCAGTATTTAATGTACGCTATAAGTACAAATAATCCAGTGAGTACTAAGTGCCCTTTTGATAAATCACCTGATCCTTACACTGACTGCATATAGAATTTATGTCAGTTTTGTATGAAAAATAACAAAGTATGCTGTGTCTTAGCAGGTCTCAAAAAGAACATGTTTGCAAGTTTTATAAAGATTTTTAAAATTTTAATCACTATTTCGGTGCGAAATGCATAATGAATATTATGAATTTTTTTATATCATCACAATTTTTTTAATGAATTTCTGTGGGAGCAATTGAATGCATCATATAGAAATACTAATTAAAGCTCACTTTTTTTTAAAGTTGAAAACGGAAACAACTTAAGCTTAAATCTGTATATTTGCTTATTGGCCCAGTAGCAGAAAGTTCTCCAAGTGTCTGCGACAGATACTTCAGGGGCAGAAAATAATCTGCAGATAAAATATTTTTAAATTGAAGCATTAATTAATCAATCACTTACCTGTAATGTTTTTATGAATTTTATTCATAATAATTATAAGTTTTTGTATTAACTAATAAAGAGCTAAACATAATACATATAAAGTGAAATAAAGGTTCAATGGAAATAGAATCTGCAATAGAGAAAAGAAAACCTGTGACGCCCGTCTTGAACTTTTTGCTACCGGGCTTATTGGCACACAAATTTAGACAAAATTGTCTCTACAAGTGAGATAATTATATCTGTTTTTACTGGCTTAAACTTTCATTTACTCTCATTTCCAAAGTACTAACTATTGAACTCTTATCGTAAAAATTTAAGTTGTAATAAGCATGCCTCATTTATCCTCACTATATAACAGAGTTCAACTGTACCAAGGGTCGATGCAAAGTCTTTATCCTGGGGCTCATTTCGTGAATAGTAAAAGTTATTTTTGTAAAATTTATTGTATTTTTATAAAAAATAACACTTTTGTAATGAAATATGAAAAAGTTACTCAAATTCAAACCAATATCTTTAAACTCTTCTGCTAAAGTTTTCCTTTCTGGTGTTGGTTGCAAATTATACATCTTAAAACTAACAAAATAAAAATAACTAATGAAAACTATGTTTTTTATGGAATGGAAATTTGTGAAGAGAGCTATTTTATTAAAAAGAATACAACAGACTCCTTCAAATCAACAAACTTGACACCAGGGGTTGTGCAGATTTCTGGTCAAAGTTTTGTTTACATTTTTGAAATGCTAATTTGAATGTAGTTACGCGCAGGGTTCGCCCAGGTTTTCTCGGGCAGGCCCACTTGAAAAAAACCATTGTGGGTTTTTTCAAATTTTCTCATGTTTACACAAATGTAACATTATTTAGTCTAAGGTATGAGAATTGGTGAAAACTGAAAAATTGGGTTTATAGTCAGTGGCTGTTAGACAGGGTTTGCCCAAATGGACACAGCCTGAAAAGACCTGCCCAGGTTTTAGGGTTTTTTGGGGGGCATTGAAAAAACCCGTTGTGGGTTTTTTCAAATTTTCTTATGCTTTCACAGCTGTATCATTATTTAATCTAAGGTATGAGAATGCAAAGATAAATGCCAATTTAAATATACCGTAATTTCCGGTGTATAGCCCGCAGATCAAACAATCCAGTTTGGACCCAGAAATTTTTTTCAGTATTTCAAGACCAATATTTACCGTGATCTAAAAAGTTACATTTAAAAAAATTTCTATGTCGAAACACGATTGTTTGATCCTCAGGCTATACACCGGAAATTACGGTATTTCAAAAAACCAGATTTAAAGTTTTTTCTAAGCAGATGTGGCGACGCCATCTTGCGCGGTCAGTAAAAACGAGTTTCTCGCAGGAAGCGATCGAGCTAGCCTTTTGCTCGGCACGTAAGATCTCGCTTTCTGACCGTGGGTTCTCCGGTTCGATCCCTATTGGCGCCCATCTCCTGCATTGGTGACCTTGGACAAACGAACACGCACCTTCACAAATATCATCATCTCCTTTCGAGACCAAAAGATGGCAGCACTGAAAACACACCCAGCAGCAAAGCCTGTGAAACGCTCACAGCACGCAACCAGCAATCAAAGCCTGTGAAACTATCACAGTACACAAGCAAAGCCTGTGAAACGCTCACAGCACGCAAAGCCTGTGAAACGCTCACAGCACGCAAAGCCTATGAAACTCTCATAGCACAAAGCCTGTCACGCCGCGCATCTTCGGGGGCACACACATGCGCACGGCAGCACGACAGCATCACCTGGCAATCGCCAACGCAACACGAGTGCACATCGCTTGTACAGCATCAACGAGATGCTCTTCTCACTGGGGGTGGAGTACTGTGGCGACGCCATCTTGCGCGGTCAGTAAAAACGAGTTTTTCGCAGGAAGCGATCGAGCTAGCCTTTTGCTCGGCACGTAAGATCTCGCTTTCTGACCGTGGGTTCTCCGGTTCGATCCCTATTGGCGCCCATCTCCTGCAGCAGAGATAAAATGACCAAAAAAGAAAAAAGAAGGAAGATATTCATGCCTGTAGTCTAAAATGTATCCAAATGCTTATCTCTTTAATGCATGCAAAAAGATGGCACTTGAACCCTATCCTGATTGTTTGCAATGTTATAGCTTTTAAGATTAATCATCTCATTTATTATCCTGCTTCAATGTTCAATGAAAGTGTTATATAGGAGTTTTCAACATAAAAATGGTTCAGATTATGGCAAAAAAGAGTGAAACAGATAAAGTTTCTTCCTGGATTTTGTCAGTTTTTCTTTTCTTTACATTCAGTACCAGCTATCTCAGCTTCAATCGAACAATACTTTTCTAGATTTGGTCTGGTTTGGAGCAAGTTACACAATCATTTTGGAGTTGATAAAGCAGCAAAGCTAGTAATAAGTGTATGGCCATTTGCAATCTAAATTTACAAATATCACTGACACCGACTTCCATGACAATCTAATTTAACATTTAATACTATTGCAATATATATGTAGCAAATTAAGCTAAAATTTTCAAAAATATTATTATTAACCCCATTTCTTTCCAAAAATTTTTTTTTCTTCAACTGATTTCTGATTTGAAGTAAATGAAAGAAACTATATAAATTTAGCATGTTTAACTTAAGGTAAGAAATCTAGTTGTAGCTGACTAAATATATCCTTAATGCAGCAAACTAGTCCTATGAGATACAAATGTAACTTTTAAATTAACTTGTTTTTATATATATATGTGTATATATACAGGGTGGTTATAATTAAACTTCCCCTATAAACAGCATCCTACAGTGCAAATGGGTGAACGGAATGCAATGAAATTTGGTATATAGGCTATACACGAGATGCGCTCACGGAATTTTGAAGAAAAAAATTTAGTTCCAAAATGTCCACTAGAGGGTGCCTTTTCCAGAAAAACATAAAATTTAACACAATAAATGGCCAAAACAGCCGGTTTTACATTTTATTACTCATAATTCTTGTTCTGGATTGTTAATATTGTTTCCGTATTCCGTTTTGGTCATTTATTGTGTTAAATTTAATGTTTTTTTTTTGGAAAAGGCGCCCTCTGGTGGACATTTTGGAACTAAATTTTTTTTTTCAAAATGCCGTGAGCGCATCTCCTGTATAGTCTATATACTAAATTTTGTTGTATTTCGTTCACCTGTTTACGCTGTATGATGCCGTTTATAGGGGAAGTTTAATTATAACCACCCTGTATATATATATACCGTAAAATCCCGTTAATCCACCCTTCCCGATTAAGCGCCCCCTTCCCACTTTGTAAACAAATTGGAAAATTCAAGAAATCCTGAGAAAGCGCCCTCCCCGCAAAAAAATTTCTGTGCGCACGTCAAGATCAATTTCAATCATTTCTTTACTTTTTCTTTTCAACTAAGTCTATTATTCTACTTTCCTTTGATTTCATTTATTTCTTACAGTTTATTCAAATCTCCTTTCGGCATTTGCACTTACCTTTTGTTTTCATATCGTCGTAATCCTCAGAAGAGGCTGTAAACGCAGTTCAGTGTTCGATTTACGATTTGATTAAGAATCGATTTACGTCATCGAACTACTGATCGGTACTTCCATTGTGTACAGCTAATTAGCCTTGTGTATTATTTTTACTAAATATATAAAATAATAGTGATAATAACAATATACAGCCTTTTTTTTTTAGTAACTTTCGGAATTTTATATCGTGTTGGTTTTCTTTCTTCTAAGTTATGGTAGATAGCGCCAAAATAACGCGAAATCGGATTTATTGGTATTATTTATTTTATTATTATTATTAATAAGTATTGAATTGGTGATTTAATTTGATATTTGAAGGTGATATACATAATATTTACTTTAACTCATTTTAAATAGTAACATATAATGTAACAATAAAGTTTTTTCTTTTAAATTAATTGTATGTCAGTCTAATTTAAATTCCCCATTATAACACGTCTTCTTTAAAAAAAAAAAAAAATTAGTTTCGTTTGCAATGTTTTTCATGTTATTATTGTGATTTGTATTATTTATTTAGCCTTTATAGATAAGAAATGATGATTTAAAAAATATATACAGTTATTTAATGTCCCTAATTCACAACAGATGGCGACACCGCATAAAATGTTACTAGCTTTAGAAAGAATTTTAGGACATTTTCAAACGCAATTTCTTAGTGTTTTTTAATTATTTTAAATTATTAAGTTCCTTTTATTTTTCTGTTACCATATTAATGACAAATATTAGTGTTGTCATTTATCTTATGATAGATATTAGTGTTATTATTTATCTAAATGCATTCCAGTTCCAAAACTTTTGAAATCCAGAATTTTCTATAATTTGAAATCGCCGTTAATCGCAAAGTTATAATGTTTTTCTATTTTGTATATAATTTTTTTTTTCAAAATCTTTTTATCTTCTCACTTTATTAAAATAATGCGTATTTTGCGACGATCGGCCATTTTCATCCCCCACCCCAGCACCCATAGATACCATTACTACAATTTTAATACCGTGTAAGTGCCCCCTCCGATTTTTTTACGATTTTCCGTCGTGTTTGGGGGGCGGATTAACGGTATACATAGTCAATTCATACTTAATTAATGCAAAATTATGCCCAAGTTTCACTGATAAATGGAGAATTCAGGTATTATGTATGTGGCAACATGCAATAGCCGTTTTTGGCTGAATCTGAACTGAACTGATATCATCACAAGAACTTTTCCCTTTTGTAATTTGGCAACAGTCCATGAGTATTAGTGTGGCTTGCCTTTCCGGGAAGCGACTCAAGAGTGAAAGGTTCCATTCTCTCATTGGTTGATCAGAAACCGGTCTTGGCTTGCTTCTCATGTATGATTTGGCGAGCACTTTGAGAAATATCGTGGTGAACGATTTCTGTGGACGATCTTGTCCAGTGGTTAACGCGCTTGTCTAGCAAGCTCAAGTACGCAGGTTCTATCCTCCCTGTTAGTTTTTTAGTTGTGTTTTGTTTCGATTTTTATTAAGTTGATTAATAAAGATTTATCGACTTTTATTATCCGTTCATTTCCAATTTTTTAAATTGTCAATTAGATAATTAAATAAAATTTTGATTAAATTAAGTTTTAATTGTTATTAAATTAAATAAAATTTAGTTTTAAATAAAATTGAAATTTAATTTTTATAAAATAAAATAAAATTTAGTTTTAAATAAATTTCAAAATTCATATAAGCTATTTTTTATGAATTAAAGTGAATATTTATTGTAATTAAATAATAATATCTCCTAAACTTACGTACATTATTTTTTTCCCTTATAACTTTAGTATCAGATAAATATTAAATTAGCAAAATTAATTTTTCAAAGTTTTCTTTTAAAATTAATTAGTATTTTTCATACAGAAAAACTTTATTCATTTATTATCAAATGCTTTGTAATTTTTTATTACGTATAAAATAATGTTAATGAAATTAATTTTTAAAACTCATATTACTTATAAGCTATTTATTTCAATTTCTTAAAATGAATATTTTTGGAAAATATAATGTTATTTCTTACACTTATATAAATATTTTTATTTTTATCTTATATTATTTAACAATATATCTGAATACATAACTATATTCAGTTTATTTTATTTGAAAGTAAAATTTTATTAATTTATGAATTAATATTAATAATATTATTAACTTAGCAAGTAATTAATTATTTAAACCGATTTGTAATAGTTAATTGTTAAATACTTTTTATTAAAATTTCCTAAAAAAATTTAATTGTTATTATTAAAAAATTCTAATAAACTACTTTTGAAAACAATATATATATTATATATATATTATTTGAAAACCCAGTCAAAAACATAAATTATTTTTATTAAAAAAATATTATAAATTTCCCCTTCACTATTACCAACCTAAATATTTGAAAACTAAATTAAAGACATAAGTCCAAGTAATCATTAACTAGAAATATTTAATGCGACAAAATACATTATAAAAACTTCTTATAGTTTTTAGTAGTTATTGCTCAGATATTATTGTTTTGGGTTCCAACTTTTTTTTCTTCTTTTTGGTGTGTGAAAAAAAAAAAAAAAATCTGTCATTATTATTTAATTTATTTTTTTCATTATATTTCACTACAAGTGTGAGCTACAATTTGTTTTAGCTTGACCTTTTTCATTCACTATCTATGAAACACTTTATTTTTAGATTTTTTTTTTTTGCCCTATTTGTTATTTTGCAGTAATAATAAATAGATATTAGTATTGCAAATTACTATAAGGGCAAGGTAGAATTTAGATGATCTAATTCCCTTTCTGACAATTTTGATTATTTGAGTACTAGTTTGGCCATTTAATTATTTATATTTACGCATATAAAGTGCCATGAAAAAAAAAATGCATAAAATTTGACTGAGTATTTTTATTAATTGTTTTTTATATATTTATTATTTTTTAAAAACACATCAGCTATCAAGTTAGGGGAGGGGGAGTGCTTGAGTTTACTGTTCTTTGCACAGATAACTACAGTCAAAACACATATGTAATTAAATGCAGTTGCGTAGCCAGGATATTATTTCGGGGGGGGGGGGGGGGGGGTCTAATACCCTAAGCTTCTCTCCTCCTGATGCAAAGCTATAAATTAAAAACTATTAATTTTACTTTTCGTATAAATATCAATTTTATACTTTTAAAATATAGGATATGGTTTTTTTTCTGTTTTTTTTTTTTTTTTTTTTTTTTTTAAGTCTAAATTTACATACACCTGTATATACAAAAGGAATAACGTGTAATGTGTAATTTAAAAATAATAAGTCTAAAATATTTAAATTGATTACTTTTTTAAAAGAAAGTCAGTTTTATCAATTTTTTGCAGGGAAAAAAAGATATTTTTAAAAATACCATATCATTGTTTTCCGTGAATCACTTTATATGAAAAATAAATTTAAATTCCTTACATGTCGCAAACAAAATTTAATATGATTGCAACATAATACTTGAAATAATCTCAAGTGACACTTGGCGATTTGTTTTGGTGGTGAAATCAGATGTGCCCTCTGATTTGTTAGGAAGAAATGTCTACCACTGCTCAATAATCAGGTCTTGTAACCTTGAGAAGTAAATCGCTGAATTCTTATTTCTTCTCAACCAATGGGAGAATGGAACCTTTCACCCTTGAGTCTCTTCCGCCTTTCCGTGCATGTCGTTTGCGCGTATTTTCCAAGATGTTAATAAATATTATTATTTGTAGTTATTATTACCTTCTGATTTTATCATTTAAAGTAAGTAAGTTACATCTCACCTAAAATGTACAGTGGTGACTGTCATGTATTGACTCTACGAACTTATTGACTTCTACTGTTCTGTATTGCCTCCATGGTCTAAATGTAAAAACTCTCCTGGGTTTGAGAGTTCGTCTGTAAAAAGTTTCAGTTCTGCTTCTGTATCTTGGCTTGTATGTTGATGTCTTTGTCCGTGCAACGTAGTTAAATTAAATTAATGTTGCAAATGATTCATTTCTTATTTCCAGCGTCATTCCATTATGGAAGTATTTAACACTGGCGACGAGCGAGAACAAACGGATTCATTTTTATTGAAGTAATGTTTTATTCTTTAGTTTTTCTGAACTGAACTATTTTAGTTTCGATTCGTTCTTTGTTGCCAAGTGCATAATGTCTCTCGGTAAACTAGAAGAATTTCTAATAGGAAAAACTAATTGGATGGAATACAAGGAACGCTTGGGTTTCTATTTTGCAGCAAATGGAATTGATGATGCCGTTAAAAAGCGTGCTATTTTTCTCAGTGTGGCCGGGCCAGCACTATATTCTTTAATACGTTCTTTGTGTACCCCGAATTCCCCGGATGCTGTGAATTTTCCTGATCTGCTACTGACGTTGGATGGACATTTTTCGCCAAAACCATCTGAAATATTGTGTCGATTCTAGTTTAACAAAAGGGACCAACGACAAAATGAAAGTATCGCTGACTTTGTTGCAGAACTCCGGAAACTGTCCGAAAATTGTAATTTCGGTGCTCAGTTAGATTCCATGCTCCGCGACAGGCTGGTCTGCGGAATTCGAAATGAAGAAATTCAGCGTAAGTTATTGGCTGATCCGGCATTAACCCTCACTACAGCCATGGATATCGCTCTGGCAGGAGAAGCGGCGTTACGACAAGCATCTGAAATTCGAGGAAATATTAATGATTCTTACAAGCCGGTGAATCTGATTAAAGCTAAAGCGCACAACAGGGGTTCAAAGGAAAAGCCAATTACTCAAAACAAAAAACCTTGTCATAGGTGTGGGGTGAATCACCCTTTCGGGGAGTGTAGATTTCTAAAAGCTACATGTAACTACTGCAAAAAGGTAGGTCACATAGCCAAGATGTGTAATTCAAAAAATTTCAAAAAGGCAGTTATAAATAATTCTAAAGTTCACGAGATAGATTCAGGTAAGTCAGTTATCGACGATTGTTATGATTGTGTATATAATATTAATGCTTTAAATTCCGTTAGTGACTGTCCGCCTAACGATATAAGTGTAAAATTAAATGGTATCAGCCATAAAATGGAGATAGACTCCGGTTCTTTACATTCCATAATTAGTTCTAGCACTTATGCTAGGTTATGGCCAGTAAATCCTCCTTCTTTACTGCCAGTTTCAGATCAATATCTGAGAACTTGGAATTCTGAAATATTAAATGTAAATGGCTATTTTGACGTAAATGTGCAATATAATTCACAAGATGTTACCTTGCCTTTATTAGTTCTTGAGGGTAGGGGTAAATCCTTAATTGGTCGTAGTTGGTTTGATGCTTTGAAAATAAATATTAATGTTGGTGATTCTAATGTTCATAAAATGTATGTTCCAACTTTAAATTCAATTTTATTAGAATTCAGTGATATTTTCAGTGAAACTTTAGGTAGTTTTAAGGGACCCCCCATTTCAATTAAGGTTGATGAAAATTGTGCTCCTAAATATCTTAAAGCACGTAATGTACCTTTCGCTTTAAGAAATAAAATAATCGATGAAATTCAAAATATGGTAAATAAGGGGATTCTTCAGCCGATTTCTTATTCCGACTGGGCTACACCTGTGGTTCCAGTTGTCAAAAAAGATGGTAGCATTCGTTTATGTGGAGATTATCGCAGTACTGTGAACCAGGCTGTGAAACAATTCAGCTACCCGCTGCCTACCGTTAAGGAGGTTTTAGCGACTATGACAGGTGGTACTATTTTTTCCAAATTGGACCTGTCCGAAGCTTATTTACAACTTCCGGTGGATGAGCCTACTTCTAAAATTTTAACTTTAAATACAATTAAGGGTCTTTTTAGGGTAACTAGACTGCCATTTGGTATCTCAGTTGCTGTTTCAATTTTCCAGAAAAAAATTGAGGAAGTTCTGGTGGGAATTAACGGGGTATTACCTTACTTAGATGATATTTTTATTCAGGGTAAAACTATAGATGATCATAATTTGAAATTAAAACAGGTATTGGAACGTTTAAAATCATCAGGCATTCACCTTAAACGCGAAAAATGCGTATTTGCAGTTCCCACAATAGAGTTATTGGGATTTCAAGTTACTAAAGAGGGTATTAAACCAAGTTTAAATAAAGTTAAGGCCATCCACGAAGCTCCTAGTCCGAAAGACAAGACTGAACTTCAAGCTTTCTTAGGGTTATTAAATTTTTATTGTAATTTTCTAAAGAATAGATCTTCTGTTTTAGAACCTTTGCATAGATTGCTAAGAAAGGACACAGTTTGGCGTTGGACGCCTACACACCAGAAAGCTTACGCAGCGGCTAAAAATTTATTGGCGGAAGATACCGTTTTAGCACATTTTGATGAAAGCCTTCCCTTGATTCTCACTTGTGATGCTTCATCTTACGGGGTTGGTAGTGTGTTAAGCCACATTTTACCCGACGGTAAAGAAACTCCCATAGCTTATCATTCCCGAACTCTAACAACAGCTGAAAGAAACTATAGCCAAACAGATCGCGAGGCACTTTCAATAATTTCAGCGGTAAAGAAATTCAATCAATATTTGCAGGGTCGTAAATTCAAAATTATTACTGACCATAAACCTCTTTTAGGCCTATTTAATCCAAATAAGCCTTTAGCCCAAATGATTTCTCCGCGAGTTCTTAGATGGGGTTTAATACTGGCAGCTTATAGTTATGATCTAGAATATAGGAAGGGTAAGGACATAGTGAATGCAGATGCGCTTAGCCGTTTACCTTTGAACACCCCTGATTGTGAAATTCCGGCTCAAGCTGATGTGCTACTATTGGAATGTTCCCCTGTCACTCAGCTCAATTCTAAATTAATTTCAGCGGCAACTAAAAAAGATCCAATACTTTCTAGAGTAGCTCTGATGATCATGAATGGTTGGCCTGCCAAAATGACTGACAGTAATTTCAAACCGTACTTTAATCGCCGCAATGAATTAAGTGTCCATCAAGATTGTGTCTTATGGGGTAGTAGAGTTGTTATACCTACTCCACTCCAAAATGAAGTCCTCGTCCTCCTTCATAATGGACACCCCGGAATAGTTAGGATGAAGGGTCTCGCACGCAGCTATGTGTGGTGGCCTAATATGGATAGTGCCATTGAGAATTCAGTAAAATCCTGTAGTTTGTGCCAAGAAAATCAAAAAGCACCTGACAAAGCCCCAATACATCCTTGGGAATGGACAGAAAAACCATGGTCTCGCCTTCACATAGATTTCGCTGGTCCTTTCCAAGGGAAAACATTTTTCATTTTAGTAGATTCTCACTCCAAGTGGCTGGAGGTTATACCAGTTTCCTCCATGTCGTCTTCGGCTGCCATTGACAACCTCAGATCTATATTTGCCACTCATGGACTCCCAGATTCAATCGCATCGGATAATGGTAAAACATTTAGATCCTCGGAATTTCAAGAATTTCTAGCACTGAACCAGATTCGACCTATTTTCGTAGCTCCCTATCATCCCTCCTCTAATGGCCAAGCTGAGCGAATGGTGGCTACGACAAAACAAGCTTTGAAACATATAATTCATGGTAACTGGAGAACTCGTCTAGCTAGATTTTTATTTGCACAGCATACCTTGCCGAATACAACTACCGGTAAATCGCCGGCAGAGATTTTAATGAACAGGCGGTTGACATCTCTCTTGGATAGGTTACACCCTGATCTTAATAAGGAGATGCAATCCAAGAAAGAGAAACTGGCTGAGGTAGACAAAAGTAAACGTCTACGTCAATTTCAAATAGACGATCCCGTGTACATCCGGAATTACTGTTCAGGTCCGCCTTGGATTGGTCCGCCTTGGAGCAAAGGTTGTAGAAACAACAGGGCCAGTCTCCTACAAAACTCAAGATTTAGTGGATGGTATTATCCACAGACGTCATGTCGATCAGGTTCGCAGCCGTGTATCAGCAGAAACGTCAACAGAGCTCTCTGTGAGTACACCTTCTGCGATTTCGCCATCTCCAAAGGAGGTTCCAGTGCCACCTGATTCTCCAACAGTTCCCGATCCCGTGTGTGGAGATGGTTCCGAGCCTGTGGATAAGGAACCTACACTACGACGTTCTGAACGTCCCCGATCCACTCCAAAACATTTGAGTGACTATCTACTCTATTCCTAGAGGGGAGGAGTGTCATGTAGTATTGACTCTACGAACTTATTGACTTCTACTGTTCTGTATTGCCTCCATGGTCTAAATGTAAAAACTCTCCTGGGTTTGAGAGTTCGTCTGTAAAAAGTTTCAGTTCTGCTTCTGTATCTTGGCTTGTATGTTGATGTCTTTGTCCGTGCAACGTAGTTAAATTAAATTAATGTTGCAAATGATTCATTTCTTATTTCCAGCGTCATTCCATTATGGAAGTATTTAACAGTGACCACGGACTCTGAACGCGTTTCATCGATAATTAAAAAAACAGCGTGATCGATCAGCCTCATGGCTACTTAGGCCTAACCTCAAGCAACGTGCTTTCAAGATCTCCATTTCGATGATAAGTTCGCAACATGTCCTTATGCCTCGTATCTGCTTAATTATAAAACGCTAACAGTGTAAATAAATACGCTGTCTCCAGGTATGGTTACAGTTTTTTTTTATTTTATAATTTTTTTTCTCGTAATGGCTGTTCCCCGTTTTGTGTCAATCGCAAGTATTACTTCTACTAAGAAATTAATTGTCACCTAATATCTGTTAGATCATCTTTATTTTTTTGTTCTGTACTTGCACCTTGATATGTAAATATTTATTTTTTTCTCCCTTCTCATGTTGCAAATCGTATCGTAATCGGAACAACTTCATTGTGTAATGTATATTAATTTTAATCATTCTTATCACACCTAGTAATTTTTATTTCCTTATTTTGTTGGCGTTCAAATGTAAAATAAAGATATGTCTGTCGATCAAGAGACAGGAGTTCTTGCCGTGCAGGCAAAAATGCCAACGTTTTCTAAGCACAATATCAAACTATTTTTCGCGCAACTTGATTCGGCATTCACACTTAATAAAATCGTTGATGAAAAAACTAAATATAATTATCTAATCAACATTTTAGATACTGATATCCTGTCCTCTGTTAGTGATCTTATATTCACACCGCCCGATGTAAACCCTTTTACTACTCTAAAAGAAAAATTGCTAACAATTTTTGAAAACTCTACTGCCCAAAAAACGAAGGCACTCCTGCAAGAGCTCACACTTGGGGATTAGAAACCAAGTGTGTTGCTCAGAAAGATGAAGGACCTTGCCTCCGGCCAAGTTACAGACGATTTTCTAAGAACTCTTTGGCTACAACGCCTGCCAAGTAATATTCAAGCCGTTTTAGCGGTTGGGGGTGATGAATTGGACAAACTTGCCGTCCTGGCAGATAAAGTGTCTGAAATCCGCACCCCCCACAATGATCATGTAATAGCTGCAATGTCAGAGTCCAACGAGATAAAAATTCTACGTCTTCAGGTTTCTGAATTGTCAAAAAAGGTCGAAGCATTAACAGTATCTTTGTCTGAGAATCGCTCTCGTTCTCCACATCGTAGCAGAGGAGGCAATTTTTATAGAAACCGCAGTTTCTCAAACGGCCGGAGACATAATGCCGATATTTGTTACTATCATACACGTTTTGGCCCTCAAGCTAGAAAATGTACAAAGCCATGTTCTTTTTCCCAAACGGGAAACGACACGAGTGCATCACAGTAGCGGCATGTGATCGCACACAACCTCCACACAATAGTCGCTTATGTATTTATGATCCAGCCACTAAGACAAATTATTTAATTGATTCAGGTGCAGATGTCTCTGTAATTCCCAACACCACCAAATCAAACCCATCAACTTTTTGTCTTTTTGCAGCCAACAATACTAAGATATCCACTTATGGGCAAAAACTTGTTGAAGTTGAGCTAAACCTTAGACGTAGCTTCAAGTGGGAATTTACGTTGGCAGATGTTAAGCGTCCTATTATTGGATCAGATTTTTTAGCTCATTTCGGGTTATTAATTGATCTTAAAAACCACTGTCTTATTGATCCACTAACGAAATTAACTAGCAAAGGCCAATTTGTAAAGGGTATATTTACATCTGTCAAAAGTATCTGTAAGGATTCAACCGTTCATAAAATTCTAAACCAGTTTCCTAACCTTACACGTCCCCGCCCTTTTAACAGCAAAATTCCTCATAATACTTACCATTTCATTGAAACTTCTGGCCCACCTGTTTTTAGCAAACCGCGAAGACTCCACCCTGCACAACTTGCTGCAGCTAAACGGGAGTTCCAATTTATGTTAGAACAGGGTATCTGTCGGCCATCTAAATCTAATTGGGCATCTCCTTTGCACCTTGTTCGTAAGAGTTCAGGTGACTGGCGTCCCACCGGGGATTACAGAGCACTTAATAAGATAACACGTCCTGATAAATATCCTATACCCCTCATTCAAGATTTTACTCATAATTTGCATGGTGCTAAAATTTTCTCAAAAGTAGATATTGTGCGGGCTTTTCATCATATCCCTGTTAACCCTATTGACATTCCCAAAACAGCCATTACTACCCCATTTGGTTTATTCGAATTTGTTTTTATGCCATTTGGGCTGTCGAATGCTGCCCAAACATTTCAGAGGCACATTCATGAAGTTCTCTATGATCTTGATTTCTGTTTTCCATACCTGGATGACATTTTGATTGCCAGTAAATTTCCAGCTGAGCATGAAGCACACCTTCAGCAAGTGTTAAGTCGTCTTGACAAATATAATTTGACTATCAATCCATCTAAATGTGAGTTTTTCCAGGATGAAATCCAGTTCCTTGGACACCTTGTCCCTGAGCATGGTTGTAAACCTCTTCCAGATAAAGTTAAGGCAATTATAGACTTTCCCCAACCAAAAGTAGTGAAAGAACTCCGCAGATTCTTAGGTGCCTTAAATTTTTACAGGCGTTTTCTTCCTGAGATGGCTTCCATTCAAATGCCACTAAATCACTTGCTGCAAAATTATCAAAAGAATGACAAACGTGAAATTTCTTGGACTGATGCTACGACAAAAGCTTTTGAAACTTGTAAGGAAAAACTTTCTCAGGCCACAATGCTATGTCATCCTGATCCAACTGCTACATTAGTGTTGCATGCAGATGCATCTGATACAGCTATTGGTGCAGCATTACACCAAAAAACGGAACAATGTCTTCAGCCACTTGCATTCTTTTCAAAAAAACTTTCTCCTGCACAGCAAAGCTATTCGGCTTATGATAGAGAACTGTTAGCTATTTACGAGGCAATTAAGTACTTCAGATACATGGTTGAAGCTAGGTCATTTACTATATATACTGACCACAAACCTCTGTGTTTTGCGTTTGCACAGAAACCTGATAAGTGTACTCCTCGACAACTTAGGCATCTTGATTTCATAGCTCAGTTTTCGACGGATATTCAACATGTCAGCGGGCAGGGTAACAGTGTTGCTGATGCACTCTCCCGCATAAATGCAATATCCCTGGATCTCGGTCTACAATCAATGGCAGAAGCACAACTGAGTGACAGTGAACTGTGTGAGCTACTGCAAAACCCTACTACATCCAATCTAGTTCTTAAAAAGTTTCCAGTAGAAAGTGGTTCCTCGTCTGAACTTTATTGTGATGTCTCGACTGACAAAATCAGACCTTTTGTACCCCTGGTGATGCGTCGCCAGATCTTTGACAGTCTTCATGGACTCTCCCATCCTGGTGTCAAGTCAACCGTGCAGCTGATAAAACAACGTTTCTGTTGGCCGTCTATGCAAACTGACATTACCAAGTGGACTCGTTCCTGCATTCCGTGTCAGCGCAGCAAGGTCCACAAACACACGTTCAGTCGCCCAGGTCAGTTCGCCACTCCAAGTTCTCGCTTTGAACATGTCCATTTAGATTTAGTGGGTCCTCTCCCTCAATCAAAAGGCTGCCAGTACCTACTAACACTAGTGGACAGATTTACACGTTGGCCAGAGGCCTTTCCAATAGAGGACATAACTGCTGACACTATTGCCTTCAAATTCTATTCTGAGTGGATTTGCAGGTTTGGTGTACCTCTCCGGATCACCACAGACCGTGGACGACAATTTGAATCTCAGCTGTTTGAAAGTTTGTCTAAAATCATTGGCACCCACCATATATACACAACTCCATACCATCCAGCATCGAATGGACTTGTTGAACGATTTCACAGAAGTCTTAAGGCTGCCATTCGCTGCTATGCCACAGAACGCTGGGTTGAGATACTACCCACTATTCTCCTGGGTCTCCGCTCATCCATCAAAGAAGACCTGCAAGCTAGTGTTGCTGAACTCGTCTATGGTGAAACTCTTCGCTTACCTGGTGAATTTTTTTCTGCATCCAAGGACTATATAGATCCAGCTACATTTGTTGGTCGCTTGAAAGACCACATATCCACAATCCGTCCTGTTCCAACCAGCCTGTGCACTGGTCGTTCCATTTTTGTGCATAATGCACTTTCTTCGTGTAGTCATGTCTTTTTACGACAGGATGCTACTCGTAGAAGTCTTCAACCATTTTACACTGGACCATTTCGGGTGTTATCCCGCAGTGATAAAACCTTCAACATCCAGCTACACAACAAAACCTCAACGGTGAACATTGATCGGTTGAAGCCAGCATTTATCAATGTAGTTCCTGATGCTGTGCCTCCAGAACAAACTGTGTTTTTCCCTTCAGCAATGCCTGACCTACCACAGTCTCCTTCTGGCCTGACAACCAGCCAACCGCTGTCTTCTGGCCCGTCTACCAGTCAACAGCCATATGTTACCAAATCTGGTCGCCAAGTTAAATTCAACCCCCGTTATCTTGACGCTACTTCGTCACTGGGAAGGGGGTGATGTGGCAACATGCAATAGCCATTTTTGGCTGAATCTGAACTGAACTGATATCATCACAAGAACTTTTCCCTTTTGTAATTTGGCAACAGTCCATGAGTATTAGTGTGGCTTGCCTTTCCGTGCATGTCGTTTGCGCGTATTTTCCAAGATGTTAATAAATATTATTATTTGTAGTTATTACCTTCTGATTTTATCATTTAAAGTAAGTAAGTTACATCTCACCTAAAATGTACAATGTATATGAAAATTAGAAGTTTAAAGTGTTCTCCAAAAAATAACTCAAGTCCAAAAAAAAACACGTTTTCTTTCAGAAAAACCTGGGTTTTTAGAGTAGTGGGCCAGTGGGCTTGGTTTTTTCTAACCCTGGTTATGCAGGCCCATCGTGGCTGAGTGGTTAAGGCCCACACCGCTAATTGCTTGAGAGCGTAGGTGGGCTGCAGGTTCGACTCCCGCTGGCTCCATTGCACACTCTTTGTGGAGGATTATACCAGGATTCCTGGTTGCAAAAGGAACTGGATGGTGTTCGGCCAAATATCATCTCTGCCAAAGAAGGTAGCGAGTTGAAGGACATCGATGTTGAGAATAGTAGCAACTGGAAAAAGTTGAATTCTGTAGAAATTGGCATGTCAGCCAAAGGTCATTTATCAGAAGTGAATCAGAACGATAAGAAGAATTTCTTGCTAAATGTTCATTCTGCTCTTATCAAAACTGTAAGTTATTTGAAATCAAATTTGCCTTTTTCAGATCAATTTTTCAAGGACTTGGAAATTTTTACCCTGTATTGCCTGATAACTCAAAAGGTAGCAGTATACATGCAGTTACACGAATTGCTCGGTATTTAAATTTTCCAGACAATGTGATTGATAGCATTAGAGAAGAGTGGAAGATTTTCTGCTTTGATATTGCTGCTCATGAAAAACTGTCAGAATTATCTGAATCCATGCGTATTGATGAGTATTGGAGAGAGCTTTTCCTTTTGAAAGATAACTGTAGTCGCCTGAAATACGCAAATTTAATAAAAAAGGTTTTCATATTACCACATGGCAATTCTGACCCTGAAAGGGGTTTTTCCATAAATAAAGCTATGGTAGGGTTTAATCTAGAAAAAAGACATATGTAGCTTTTTGGCTAATTACAGCCAACAACTTTTAGCCAAATGAAAACAGCTGTAGCCAAGAAAAAAAACATTTAATTTACACAAAATTTTTATATAAAGTATTATTTTCAATTATTCAATGTACAAATATCATTCTGCAATATTAGCCCTTCGAGGTTTGGCCATGCACCATACATCGAATGCTTTTTTAAATACAAATTCTTTAGATAACCCACCTTCCAAATTGATCATCATTATGTGTAATATCTCATATTATTAATTTATTTCATATATTTATTTTAAAGCTTGAATTAATTCTTAGTAACTGTTAACCGTGTAAGAACCCAACAACTCAACTCAACTGTTACGTAAATCTTCAACCGTCGTAATGCCGAGTGCATGCTGTAAGCAACGAAATAAAAGATTATCTTCAACCATTTATGAGAGTATTATCTCAGTACCAAGTATGCATTTTATTTTAATATTTTAAATTATGTTACTTAAGTTTTTTATTGTCAGTCTGTTTCTTAAGTCAGTTTTTGTTAGATTCATGAGGCTGAATCCTCTTTCACAGTCTGCTGTAGACAACGGAAGCGTTGCAACAAATTCATATAACGAAGTAATTTTTGGAAACATTTCAGTTATTCCATTTTTATGGAAAAAATGGATGCAGTCAGCCAGTTTCATGTCTTTGCACCTGGTAGCTAGAACCCGCCTAAACAACTTCCATTCATGGATCATTTCTGTTTCATTTCCCAATTTGGGATCATCAACAAAAAATAAACATACACTTTTGATTTCTTCAATACCATATACACTAAACTTTTCATCGTTCTCATTCGGTAGGTTGCAAGGAAGCAAAAACTCAAATATTTTGACATGTGGAAGATCTTCAAACCTTTCTGCCAAATTGTTTAGAAGAGATGTCATGAATGCCTTCCTTGCAACAGTTGATTCCGTCCTGAGTTTTTCACTATCTTTAACGAAATGACCACCATCATATTCAAAACCATTATTATCAAGTGAAATGTCTGGAACTTTGTTTTTAAATTCCATAAAACGTGTGCCAGTCTCATTGACTAATATTTCTTTTAATTCCATGATGCAGCAATCTAGTTTCAGATTTACAATATTGAAATCAACATTGCTTGCCACGAAAGTGTAGCACAAATCATTTAAAATGAACAAAACATCAGACAGATATGCAGTTGTAGCCAAAAACTTATAGTTTGTTACACACTTCAGTAAACCTTGTGCTACTGCAGATTCATCACTTAACAAAACTGAAACAAGATCTGACCAATGGTCTAAGACTACACTGAGAGATTTGTAGAATGAGAGCCACCTAGTAGAGAAAGTCTGAACAAATTTTTTTTCTGGAACATCAAGCACCTCTTGAACTTTTTTCAGAAAAGCAGTATTTTTTGGACTATAGTGAAAGTATTTGAAAATTTTGTTTAATATATCTTGAAACTTTACAAGATACAGTACTGAATCTGCTGCCTGGCCACTGGCTAAAGCTAAATGATGTGCAGAGCAGTGAATACCAATTATTTGCTTCGACTTAGCTTTGAATAAAGTAGCAACACCTTTCTTACACCCAGTCATGTTCCTTGCACCATCAGTGCCTAATCCAGATATATTTGTAAATTGAATCCCAAACTCTTCCAATACTTCCAAAACAGCTCCAAAGATCTGATCAGATGAGCACCCAGGTAGAGCTCGCAGTTTGAGAAAATGAGAACAGACCACACCCTTGTTTAAAAGTCTAACATATACTATGACAGACTGAGTAGTTGAAACATCTGTACTTTCATCAAGTAGCACTGAATACCACATGGAACACCGTATTTTTTCCATTAAATCGTCTTTAATTACATGGCAAATGGCTTCTTCCATCTCACGAATACTACCATAGGAATCATATGAGGCATTATTAGCTAATTTTAAATGTTCTACTGAGCTTGATCCTAAATCCTTACAAAGCTCCATCAATGGCTGAAACATTTTAGTTGCAATGCATTCTTTAGCTTGAAAAAAAATGATCTTCATTGCACTAATTACTGCATCTTCAGACTTTGCCTTAGCAGAAACAACTGCCTTCTGAAAATTATCTGCTGCTGCTGCAGAGTCTTTGTTGCATCTAAGCATCGCTGATCTGTGGTCCTCCTTTTTCACACCCAATTGACAGAATTCGCTATTTTTCGACACCTGATCAACAAAATTTCCTTTTTTTCTGCACCTGATCGACGAAGTTTGCTATTTTTCAGTGAAACAACGAAAGTTGAGATTTTTCCGCACATTATCGACAAAACTTGCACTTTTTCTATGCCCGATCAAACAAATTCGCAATTTTTCTACGCCAGATTGACAAATTTCGCTATCTTTTCATACCTGACCAGTGAAATTCGCTATTTTTTCACACCCAATTGACAGAATTTGCTATTTTTCGACACCTGATCAACAAAATTTCCTTTTTTTCTACACCTGATCGACGAAGTTTGCTATTTTTCAGTGAAACAACGAAAGTTGAGATTTTTCCGCACATTATCGACAAAACTCGCACTTTTTCTATGCCCGATCAAACAAATTCGCGATTTTTCTACGCCAGATTGACAAATTTCGCTATCTTTTCATACCCGACCAGTGAAATTCGCTATTTTTTCACACCCAATTGACAGAATTTGCTATTTTTCAACACCTGATCAACAAAATTTCCTTTTTTTCTGCACCTGATCGACGAAGTTTGCTATTTTTCAGTGAAACAACGAAAGTTGAGATTTTTCCGCACATTATCGACAAAACTCGCACTTTTTCTATGCCCGATCAAACAAATTCGCGATTTTTCTACGCCAGATTGACAAATTTCGCTATCTTTTCATACCCGACCAGTGAAATTCGCTATTTTTTCACACCCAATTGACAGAATTTGCTATTTTTCGACACCTGATCAACAAAATTTCCTTTTTTTCTGCACCTGATCGACGAAGTTTGCTATTTTTCAGTGAAACAACGAAAGTTGAGATTTTTCCGCACATTATCGACAAAACTCTCACTTTTTCTATGCCCGATCAAACAAATTCGCGATTTTTCTACGCCAGATTGACAAATTTCGCTATCTTTTCATACCCGACCAGTGAAATTCGCTATTTTTTCACACCTTATTGACAAAATTCACTACTTTTCGACACCCAATCAACAAAATTCCCTTTTATTCACACCTGATCAACAAACTCTCCTTTTTTCCCGCACTTGATCCACGAAGTTTGCTATTTTTTCGTGATTCAATGAAATTTTGAGATTTTTTTCCATTCCTAATCGACAAAATTCATGATTTTCTACACCCTTTCAACAAAATTCCCCTTTTCTGCCGCACCTGATCGACGAAGTTCGCTGTTTTCCCGTGAATCAACGAAATTTGAGATTTTTCCACTCCTAATCGACAAAATTCATAATTTTCTACACCTGTTCAGAAATTTCCTTTTTTTCTATATCCATTCAACAAATTTCCCCTTTTTCCTGCGTCTGATCAACGTAGTGCACTATTTTTCAGTGAAACAACGAAATTTGAGGTTTTTCCGCACATTATCGACAAAACTCACACTTTTTCTATGCCCGATCAAACAAATTCGCGATTTTTCTACGCCAGATTGACAAGTTTCACAATCTTTTCATACCCGACCAGCGAAATTCGCTATTTTTTCACACCCAGTTGATAAAATTCACTATTTTTCGACACCCAATCCACAAAATTCCCTTTTTTACACACATGATCAGTAAAATTCCCCTTTTTTTCCACGCATTATTGAAGAAGTATGGGTGCTGATCAAACAACAACGAAGTTCGCTATTTTTCCGTGTACCAACGAAATTTGAGATTTTTCCACTCCTAATCGACAAAATTCATAATTTTCTACACCTGTTCAACAAAATTTCCTTTTTTTCTATATCCATTCAACAAATTTCCCCTTTTTCCTGCGTCTGATCAACGTAGTGCACTATTTTTCAGTGAAACAACGAAATTTGAGGTTTTTCCGCACATTATCGACAAAACTTGCACTTTTTCTATGCCCGATCAAACAAATTTGCGATTTTTCTACGCTAGATTGACAAATTTCGCTATCTTTTCATAACCGACCAGTGAAATTCGCTATTTTTTCACACCCAATTGACAGAATTTGCTATTTTTCGACACCTGATCAACAAAATTTCCTTTTTTTCTGCACCTGATCGACGAAGTTTGCTATTTTTCAGTGAAACAACGAAAGTTGAGATTTTTCCGCACATTATCGACAAAACTCGCACTTTTTCTATGCCCGATCAAACAAATTCGCAATTTTTCTACGCCAGATTGACAAATTTCGCTATCTTTTCATACCTGACCAGTGAAATTCGCTATTTTTTCACACCCAATTGACAGAATTTGCTATTTTTCGACACCTGATCAACAAAATTTCCTTTTTTTCTGCACCTGATCGACGAAGTTTGCTATTTTTCAGTGAAACAACGAAAGTTGAGATTTTTCCGCACATTATCGACAAAACTCGCACTTTTTCTATGCCCGATCAAACAAATTCGCGATTTTTCTACGCCAGATTGACAAATTTCGCTATCTTTTCATACCCGACCAGTGAAATTCGCTATTTTTTCACACCTTATTGACAAAATTCACTACTTTTCGACACCCAATCAACAAAATTCCCTTTTATTCACACCTGATCAACAAACTCTCCTTTTTTCCCGCACTTGATCCACGAAGTTTGCTATTTTTTCGTGATTCAATGAAATTTTGAGATTTTTTTCCATTCCTAATCGACAAAATTCATGATTTTCTACACCCTTTCAACAAAATTCCCCTTTTCTGCCGCGCCTGATCGACGAAGTTCGCTGTTTTCCCGTGAATCAACGAAATTTGAGATTTTTCCACTCCTAATCGACAAAATTCATAATTTTCTACACCTGTTCAACAAAATTTCCTTTTTTTCTATATCCATTCAACAAATTTCCCCTTTTTCCTGCGTCTGATCAACGTAGTGCACTATTTTTCAGTGAAACAACGAAATTTGAGGTTTTTCCGCACATTATCGACAAAACTCACACTTTTTCTATGCCCGATCAAACAAATTCGCGATTTTTCTACGCCAGATTGACAAGTTTCACAATCTTTTCATACCCGACCAGCGAAATTCGCTATTTTTTCACACCCAGTTGATAAAATTCACTATTTTTCGACACCCAATCGACAAAATTCCCTTTTTTACACACATGATCAGTAAAATTCCCCTTTTTTTCCACGCATTATTGAAGAAGTATGGGTGCTGATCAAACAACAACGAAGTTCGCTATTTTTCCGTGTACCAACGAAATTTGAGATTTTTCCACTCCTAATCGACAAAATTCATAATTTTCTACACCTGTTCAACAAAATTTCCTTTTTTTCTATATCCATTCAACAAATTTCCCCTTTTTCCTGCGTCTGATCAACGTAGTGCACTATTTTTCAGTGAAACAACGAAATTTGAGGTTTTTCCGCACATTATCGACAAAACTTGCACTTTTTCTATGCCCGATCAAACAAATTCGCGATTTTTCTACGCCAGATTGACAAATTTCGCTATCTTTTCATACCCGACCAGTGAAATTCGCTATTTTTTCACACCTTATTGACAAAATTCACTACTTTTCGACACCCAATCAACAAAATTCCCTTTTTTTCACACCTGATCAACAAAACTCTCCTTTTTTCCAGCATTGATCGACGAAGTTTGCTATTTTTTCGTGATTCAATGAAATTTTGAGATTTTTTTCCATTCCTAATTGACAAAATTCCCTTTTTTTCCACACCCGTTCAACAATATTCTCCTTTTCTGCTGCGCCTGATCGACGAAGTTCGCTATTTTTCCGTGAATCAACGAAATTTGAGATTTTTCCGCACATTATCGACAAAATTCACACTTTTTCTATGCCCGATCAAACAAATTCGCAATTTTTCTATGCTGGATTGACAAGTTTCGCAATTTTTCATACCCGACCAGCGAAATTCGCTATTTTTTCACACCCAGTTGATAAAATTCACTATTTTTCGACACCCAATCCACAAAATTCCCTTTTTTACACACATGATCAATAAAATTCCCCTTTTTTTCCACGCATTATTGAAGAAGTATGCTATTTTTTCGTGAATCAACGAAATTAGAGATTTTTCTGTACATTATCGACAAAATTCACACTTTTTCCATGCCCGATCAAACAAATTTGCGATTTTTCTACGCCAGATTGACAAATTTCGCTATCTTTTCATACCCGACCAGTGAAATTCGCTATTTTTTCACACCCAATTGACAGAATTTGCTATTTTTCGACACCTGATCAACAAAATTTCCTTTTTTTCTGCACCTGATCGACGAAGTTTGCTATTTTTCAGTGAAACAACGAAAGTTGAGATTTTTCCGCACATTATCGACAAAACTCGCACTTTTTCTATGCCCGATCAAACAAATTCGCAATTTTTCTACGCCAGATTGACAAATTTCGCTATCTTTTCATACCTGACCAGTGAAATTCGCTATTTTTTCACACCCAATTGACAGAATTTGCTATTTTTCGACACCTGATCAACAAAATTTCCTTTTTTTCTGCACCTGATCGACGAAGTTTGCTATTTTTCAGTGAAACAACGAAAGTTGAGATTTTTCCGCACATTATCGACAAAACTCGCACTTTTTCTATGCCCGATCAAACAAATTCGCGATTTTTCTACGCCAGATTGACAAATTTCGCTATCTTTTCATACCCGACCAGTGAAATTCGCTATTTTTTCACACCCAATTGACAGAATTTGCTATTTTTCGACACCTGATCAACAAAATTTCCTTTTTTTCTGCACCTGATCGACGAAGTTTGCTATTTTTCAGTGAAACAACGAAAGTTGAGATTTTTCCGCACATTATCGACAAAACTCGCAATTTTTCTATGCCCGATCAAACAAATTCGCAATTTTTCTACGCCAGATTGACAAATTTCGCTATCTTTTCATACCTGACCAGTGAAATTCGCTATTTTTTTACACCCAATTGACAGAATTTGCTATTTTTCGACACCTGATCAACAAAATTTCCTTTTTTTCTGCACCTGATCGACGAAGTTTGCTATTTTTCAGTGAAACAACGAAAGTTGAGATTTTTCCGCACATTATTGACAAAACTCGCACTTTTTCTATGCCCGATCAAACAAATTCGCGATTTTTCTACGCCAGATTGACAAATTTCGCTATCTTTTCATACCCGACCAGTGAAATTCGCTATTTTTTCACACCTTATTGACAAAATTCACTACTTTTCGACACCCAATCAACAAAATTCCCTTTTATTCACACCTGATCAACAAACTCTCCTTTTTTCCCGCACTTGATCCACGAAGTTTGCTATTTTTTCGTGATTCAATGAAATTTTGAGATTTTTTTCCATTCCTAATCGACAAAATTCATGATTTTCTACACCCTTTCAACAAAATTCCCCTTTTCTGCCGCGCCTGATCGACGAAGTTCGCTGTTTTCCCGTGAATCAACGAAATTTGAGATTTTTCCACTCCTAATCGACAAAATTCATAATTTTCTACACCTGTTCAACAAAATTTCCTTTTTTTCTATATCCATTCAACAAATTTCCCCTTTTTCCTGCGTCTGATCAACGTAGTGCACTATTTTTCAGTGAAACAACGAAATTTGAGGTTTTTCCGCACATTATCGACAAAACTTGCACTTTTTCTATGCCCGATCAAACAAATTTGCGATTTTTCTACGCTAGATTGACAAATTTCGCTATCTTTTCATACCCGACCAGTGAAATTCGCTATTTTTTCACACCCAATTGACAGAATTTGCTATTTTTCGACACCTGATCAACAAAATTTCCTTTTTTTCTGCACCTGATCGACGAAGTTTGCTATTTTTCAGTGAAACAACGAAAGTTGAGATTTTTCCGCACATTATCGACAAAACTCGCACTTTTTCTATGCCCGATCAAACAAATTCGCAATTTTTCTACGCCAGATTGACAAATTTCGCTATCTTTTCATACCTGACCAGTGAAATTCGCTATTTTTTCACACCCAATTGACAGAATTTGCTATTTTTCGACACCTGATCAACAAAATTTCCTTTTTTTCTGCACCTGATCGACGAAGTTTGCTATTTTTCAGTGAAACAACGAAAGTTGAGATTTTTCCGCACATTATCGACAAAACTCGCACTTTTTCTATGCCCGATCAAACAAATTCGCGATTTTTCTACGCCAGATTGACAAATTTCGCTATCTTTTCATACCCGACCAGTGAAATTCGCTATTTTTTCACACCTTATTGACAAAATTCACTACTTTTCGACACCCAATCAACAAAATTCCCTTTTATTCACACCTGATCAACAAACTCTCCTTTTTTCCCGCACTTGATCCACGAAGTTTGCTATTTTTTCGTGATTCAATGAAATTTTGAGATTTTTTTCCATTCCTAATCGACAAAATTCATGATTTTCTACACCCTTTCAACAAAATTCCCCTTTTCTGCCGCGCCTGATCGACGAAGTTCGCTGTTTTCCCGTGAATCAACGAAATTTGAGATTTTTCCACTCCTAATCGACAAAATTCATAATTTTCTACACCTGTTCAACAAAATTTCCTTTTTTTCTATATCCATTCAACAAATTTCCCCTTTTTCCTGCGTCTGATCAACGTAGTGCACTATTTTTCAGTGAAACAACGAAATTTGAGGTTTTTCCGCACATTATCGACAAAACTCACACTTTTTCTATGCCCGATCAAACAAATTCGCGATTTTTCTACGCCAGATTGACAAGTTTCACAATCTTTTCATACCCGACCAGCGAAATTCGCTATTTTTTCACACCCAGTTGATAAAATTCACTATTTTTCGACACCCAATCGACAAAATTCCCTTTTTTACACACATGATCAGTAAAATTCCCCTTTTTTTCCACGCATTATTGAAGAAGTATGGGTGCTGATCAAACAACAACGAAGTTCGCTATTTTTCCGTGTACCAACGAAATTTGAGATTTTTCCACTCCTAATCGACAAAATTCATAATTTTCTACACCTGTTCAACAAAATTTCCTTTTTTTCTATATCCATTCAACAAATTTCCCCTTTTTCCTGCGTCTGATCAACGTAGTGCACTATTTTTCAGTGAAACAACGAAATTTGAGGTTTTTCCGCACATTATCGACAAAACTTGCACTTTTTCTATGCCCGATCAAACAAATTCGCGATTTTTCTACGCCAGATTGACAAATTTCGCTATCTTTTCATACCCGACCAGTGAAATTCGCTATTTTTTCACACCTTATTGACAAAATTCACTACTTTTCGACACCCAATCAACAAAATTCCCTTTTTTTCACACCTGATCAACAAAACTCTCCTTTTTTCCAGCATTGATCGACGAAGTTTGCTATTTTTTCGTGATTCAATGAAATTTTGAGATTTTTTTCCATTCCTAATTGACAAAATTCCCTTTTTTTCCACACCCGTTCAACAATATTCTCCTTTTCTGCTGCGCCTGATCGACGAAGTTCGCTATTTTTCCGTGAATCAACGAAATTTGAGATTTTTCCGCACATTATCGACAAAATTCACACTTTTTCTATGCCCGATCAAACAAATTCGCAATTTTTCTATGCTGGATTGACAAGTTTCGCAATTTTTCATACCCGACCAGCGAAATTCGCTATTTTTTCACACCCAGTTGATAAAATTCACTATTTTTCGACACCCAATCCACAAAATTCCCTTTTTTACACACATGATCAATAAAATTCCCCTTTTTTTCCACGCATTATTGAAGAAGTATGCTATTTTTTCGTGAATCAACGAAATTAGAGATTTTTCTGTACATTATCGACAAAATTCACACTTTTTCCATGCCCGATCAAACAAATTTGCGATTTTTCTACGCCAGATTGACAAATTTCGCTATCTTTTCATACCCGACCAGTGAAATTCGCTATTTTTTCACACCCAATTGACAGAATTTGCTATTTTTCGACACCTGATCAACAAAATTTCCTTTTTTTCTGCACCTGATCGACGAAGTTTGCTATTTTTCAGTGAAACAACGAAAGTTGAGATTTTTCCGCACATTATCGACAAAACTCGCACTTTTTCTATGCCCGATCAAACAAATTCGCAATTTTTCTACGCCAGATTGACAAATTTCGCTATCTTTTCATACCTGACCAGTGAAATTCGCTATTTTTTCACACCCAATTGACAGAATTTGCTATTTTTCGACACCTGATCAACAAAATTTCCTTTTTTTCTGCACCTGATCGACGAAGTTTGCTATTTTTCAGTGAAACAACGAAAGTTGAGATTTTTCCGCACATTATCGACAAAACTCGCACTTTTTCTATGCCCGATCAAAAAAATTCGCGATTTTTCTACGCCAGATTGACAAATTTCGCTATCTTTTCATACCCGACCAGTGAAATTCGCTATTTTTTCACACCCAATTGACAGAATTTGCTATTTTTCGACACCTGATCAACAAAATTTCCTTTTTTTCTGCACCTGATCGACGAAGTTTGCTATTTTTCAGTGAAACAACGAAAGTTGAGATTTTTCCGCACATTATCGACAAAACTCGCAATTTTTCTATGCCCGATCAAACAAATTCGCAATTTTTCTACGCCAGATTGACAAATTTCGCTATCTTTTCATACCTGACCAGTGAAATTCGCTATTTTTTTACACCCAATTGACAGAATTTGCTATTTTTCGACACCTGATCAACAAAATTTCCTTTTTTTCTGCACCTGATCGACGAAGTTTGCTATTTTTCAGTGAAACAACGAAAGTTGAGATTTTTCCGCACATTATTGACAAAACTCGCACTTTTTCTATGCCCGATCAAACAAATTCGCGATTTTTCTACGCCAGATTGACAAATTTCGCTATCTTTTCATACCCGACCAGTGAAATTCGCTATTTTTTCACACCTTATTGACAAAATTCACTACTTTTCGACACCCAATCAACAAAATTCCCTTTTATTCACACCTGATCAACAAACTCTCCTTTTTTCCCGCACTTGATCCACGAAGTTTGCTATTTTTTCGTGATTCAATGAAATTTTGAGATTTTTTTCCATTCCTAATCGACAAAATTCATGATTTTCTACACCCTTTCAACAAAATTCCCCTTTTCTGCCGCGCCTGATCGACGAAGTTCGCTGTTTTCCCGTGAATCAACGAAATTTGAGATTTTTCCACTCCTAATCGACAAAATTCATAATTTTCTACACCTGTTCAACAAAATTTCCTTTTTTTCTATATCCATTCAACAAATTTCCCCTTTTTCCTGCGTCTGATCAACGTAGTGCACTATTTTTCAGTGAAACAACGAAATTTGAGGTTTTTCCGCACATTATCGACAAAACTCACACTTTTTCTATGCCCGATCAAACAAATTCGCGATTTTTCTACGCCAGATTGACAAGTTTCACAATCTTTTCATACCCGACCAGCGAAATTCGCTATTTTTTCACACCCAGTTGATAAAATTCACTATTTTTCGACACCCAATCCACAAAATTCCCTTTTTTACACACATGATCAGTAAAATTCCCCTTTTTTTCCACGCATTATTGAAGAAGTATGGGTGCTGATCAAACAACAACGAAGTTCGCTATTTTTCCGTGTACCAACGAAATTTGAGATTTTTCCACTCCTAATCGACAAAATTCATAATTTTCTACACCTGTTCAACAAAATTTCCTTTTTTTCTATATCCATTCAACAAATTTCCCCTTTTTCCTGCGTCTGATCAACGTAGTGCACTATTTTTCAGTGAAACAACGAAATTTGAGGTTTTTCCGCACATTATCGACAAAACTTGCACTTTTTCTATGCCCGATCAAACAAATTCGCGATTTTTCTACGCCAGATTGACAAATTTCGCTATCTTTTCATACCCGACCAGTGAAATTCGCTATTTTTTCACACCTTATTGACAAAATTCACTACTTTTCGACACCCAATCAACAAAATTCCCTTTTTTTCACACCTGATCAACAAAACTCTCCTTTTTTCCCGCATTGATCGACGAAGTTTGCTATTTTTTCGTGATTCAATGAAATTTTGAGATTTTTTTCCATTCCTAATTGACAAAATTCCCTTTTTTTCCACACCCGTTCAACAATATTCTCCTTTTCTGCCGCGCCTGATCGACGAAGTTCGCTATTTTTCCGTGAATCAACGAAATTTGAGATTTTTCCGCACATTATCGACAAAATTCACACTTTTTCTATGCCCGATCAAACAAATTCGCAATTTTTCTATGCTGGATTGACAAGTTTCGCAATTTTTCATACCCGACCAGCGAAATTCGCTATTTTTTCACACCCAGTTGATAAAATTCACTATTTTTCGACACCCAATCCACAAAATTCCCTTTTTTACACACATGATCAATAAAATTCCCCTTTTTTTCCACGCATTATTGAAGAAGTATGCTATTTTTTCGTGAATCAACGAAATTAGAGATTTTTCTGTACATTATCGACAAAATTCACACTTTTTCCATGCCCGATCAAACAAATTTGCGATTTTTCTACGCCAGATTGACAAATTTCGCTATCTTTTCATACCCGACCAGTGAAATTCGCTATTTTTTCACACCCAATTGACAGAATTTGCTATTTTTCGACACCTGATCAACAAAATTTCCTTTTTTTCTGCACCTGATCGACGAAGTTTGCTATTTTTCAGTGAAACAACGAAAGTTGAGATTTTTCCGCACATTATCGACAAAACTCGCACTTTTTCTATGCCCGATCAAACAAATTCGCAATTTTTCTACGCCAGATTGACAAATTTCGCTATCTTTTCATACCTGACCAGTGAAATTCGCTATTTTTTCACACCCAATTGACAGAATTTGCTATTTTTCGACACCTGATCAACAAAATTTCCTTTTTTTCTGCACCTGATCGACGAAGTTTGCTATTTTTCAGTGAAACAACGAAAGTTGAGATTTTTCCGCACATTATCGACAAAACTCGCACTTTTTCTATGCCCGATCAAACAAATTCGCGATTTTTCTACGCCAGATTGACAAATTTCGCTATCTTTTCATACCCGACCAGTGAAATTCGCTATTTTTTCACACCTTATTGACAAAATTCACTACTTTTCGACACCCAATCAACAAAATTCCCTTTTATTCACACCTGATCAACAAACTCTCCTTTTTTCCCGCACTTGATCCACGAAGTTTGCTATTTTTTCGTGATTCAATGAAATTTTGAGATTTTTTTCCATTCCTAATCGACAAAATTCATGATTTTCTACACCCTTTCAACAAAATTCCCCTTTTCTGCCGCGCCTGATCGACGAAGTTCGCTGTTTTCCCGTGAATCAACGAAATTTGAGATTTTTCCACTCCTAATCGACAAAATTCATAATTTTCTACACCTGTTCAACAAAATTTCCTTTTTTTCTATATCCATTCAACAAATTTCCCCTTTTTCCTGCGTCTGATCAACGTAGTGCACTATTTTTCAGTGAAACAACGAAATTTGAGGTTTTTCCGCACATTATCGACAAAACTCACACTTTTTCTATGCCCGATCAAACAAATTCGCGATTTTTCTACGCCAGATTGACAAGTTTCACAATCTTTTCATACCCGACCAGCGAAATTCGCTATTTTTTCACACCCAGTTGATAAAATTCACTATTTTTCGACACCCAATCGACAAAATTCCCTTTTTTACACACATGATCAGTAAAATTCCCCTTTTTTTCCACGCATTATTGAAGAAGTATGGGTGCTGATCAAACAACAACGAAGTTCGCTATTTTTCCGTGTACCAACGAAATTTGAGATTTTTCCACTCCTAATCGACAAAATTCATAATTTTCTACACCTGTTCAACAAAATTTCCTTTTTTTCTATATCCATTCAACAAATTTCCCCTTTTTCCTGCGTCTGATCAACGTAGTGCACTATTTTTCAGTGAAACAACGAAATTTGAGGTTTTTCCGCACATTATCGACAAAACTTGCACTTTTTCTATGCCCGATCAAACAAATTCGCGATTTTTCTACGCCAGATTGACAAATTTCGCTATCTTTTCATACCCGACCAGTGAAATTCGCTATTTTTTCACACCTTATTGACAAAATTCACTACTTTTCGACACCCAATCAACAAAATTCCCTTTTTTTCACACCTGATCAACAAAACTCTCCTTTTTTCCCGCATTGATCGACGAAGTTTGCTATTTTTTCGTGATTCAATGAAATTTTGAGATTTTTTTCCATTCCTAATTGACAAAATTCCCTTTTTTTCCACACCCGTTCAACAATATTCTCCTTTTCTGCCGCGCCTGATCGACGAAGTTCGCTATTTTTCCGTGAATCAACGAAATTTGAGATTTTTCCGCACATTATCGACAAAATTCACACTTTTTCTATGCCCGATCAAACAAATTCGCAATTTTTCTATGCTGGATTGACAAGTTTCGCAATTTTTCATACCCGACCAGCGAAATTCGCTATTTTTTCACACCCAGTTGATAAAATTCACTATTTTTCGACACCCAATCCACAAAATTCCCTTTTTTACACACATGATCAATAAAATTCCCCTTTTTTTCCACGCATTATTGAAGAAGTATGCTATTTTTTCGTGAATCAACGAAATTAGAGATTTTTCTGTACATTATCGACAAAATTCACACTTTTTCCATGCCCGATCAAACAAATTTGCGATTTTTCTACGCCAGATTGACAAATTTCGCTATCTTTTCATACCCGACCAGTGAAATTCGCTATTTTTTCACACCTTATTGACAAAATTCACTACTTTTCGACACCCAATCAACAAAATTCCCTTTTTTTCACACCTGATCAACAAAACTCTCCTTTTTTCCCGCATTGATCGACGAAGTTTGCTATTTTTTCGTGATTCAATGAAATTTTGAGATTTTTTTCCATTCCTAATTGACAAAATTCCCTTTTTTTCCACACCCGTTCAACAATATTCTCCTTTTCTGCTGCGCCTGATCGACGAAGTTCGCTATTTTTCCGTGAATCAACGAAATTTGAGATTTTTCCGCACATTATCGACAAAATTCACACTTTTTCTATGCCCGATCAAACAAATTCGCAATTTTTCTATGCTGGATTGACAAGTTTCGCAATTTTTCATACCCGACCAGCGAAATTCGCTATTTTTTCACACCCAGTTGATAAAATTCACTATTTTTCGACACCCAATCCACAAAATTCCCTTTTTTACACACATGATCAATAAAATTCCCCTTTTTTTCCACGCATTATTGAAGAAGTATGCTATTTTTTCGTGAATCAACGAAATTAGAGATTTTTCTGTACATTATCGACAAAATTCACACTTTTTCCATGCCCGATCAAACAAATTTGCGATTTTTCTACGCCAGATTGACAAATTTCGCTATCTTTTCATACCCGACCAGTGAAATTCGCTATTTTTTCACACCCAATTGACAGAATTTGCTATTTTTCGACACCTGATCAACAAAATTTCCTTTTTTTCTGCACCTGATCGACGAAGTTTGCTATTTTTCAGTGAAACAACGAAAGTTGAGATTTTTCCGCACATTATCGACAAAACTCGCACTTTTTCTATGCCCGATCAAACAAATTCGCAATTTTTCTACGCCAGATTGACAAATTTCGCTATCTTTTCATACCTGACCAGTGAAATTCGCTATTTTTTCACACCCAATTGACAGAATTTGCTATTTTTCGACACCTGATCAACAAAATTTCCTTTTTTTCTGCACCTGATCGACGAAGTTTGCTATTTTTCAGTGAAACAACGAAAGTTGAGATTTTTCCGCACATTATCGACAAAACTCGCACTTTTTCTATGCCCGATCAAACAAATTCGCGATTTTTCTACGCCAGATTGACAAATTTCGCTATCTTTTCATACCCGACCAGTGAAATTCGCTATTTTTTCACACCCAATTGACAGAATTTGCTATTTTTCGACACCTGATCAACAAAATTTCCTTTTTTTCTGCACCTGATCGATGAAGTTTGCTATTTTTCAGTGAAACAACGAAAGTTGAGATTTTTCCGCACATTATCGACAAAACTCGCAATTTTTCTATGCCCGATCAAACAAATTCGCAATTTTTCTACGCCAGATTGACAAATTTCGCTATCTTTTCATACCTGACCAGTGAAATTCGCTATTTTTTTACACCCAATTGACAGAATTTGCTATTTTTCGACACCTGATCAACAAAATTTCCTTTTTTTCTGCACCTGATCGACGAAGTTGCTATTTTTCAGTGAAACAACGAAAGTTGAGATTTTTCCGCACATTATCGACAAAACTCGCACTTTTTCTATGCCCGATCAAACAAATTCGCGATTTTTCTACGCCAGATTGACAAATTTCGCTATCTTTTCATACCCGACCAGTGAAATTCGCTATTTTTTCACACCTTATTGACAAAATTCACTACTTTTCGACACCCAATCAACAAAATTCCCTTTTATTCACACCTGATCAACAAACTCTCCTTTTTTCCCGCACTTGATCCACGAAGTTTGCTATTTTTTCGTGATTCAATGAAATTTTGAGATTTTTTTCCATTCCTAATCGACAAAATTCATGATTTTCTACACCCTTTCAACAAAATTCCCCTTTTCTGCCACGCCTGATCGACGAAGTTCGCTGTTTTCCCATGAATCAACGAAATTTGAGATTTTTCCACTCCTAATCGACAAAATTCATAATTTTCTACACCTGTTCAACAAAATTTCCTTTTTTTCTATATCCATTCAACAAATTTCCCCTTTTTCCTGCGTGTGATCAACGTAGTGCACTATTTTTCAGTGAAACAACGAAATTTGAGGTTTTTCCGCACATTATCGACAAAACTCACACTTTTTCTATGCCCGATCAAACAAATTCGCGATTTTTCTACGCCAGATTGACAAGTTTCACAATCTTTTCATACCCGACCAGCGAAATTCGCTATTTTTTCACACCCAGTTGATAAAATTCACTATTTTTCGACACCCAATCCACAAAATTCCCTTTTTTACACACTTGATCAGTAATATTCCCCTTTTTTTCCACGCATTATTGAAGAAGTATGGGTGCTGATCAAACAACAACGAAGTTCGCTATTTTTCCGTGTACCAACGAAATTTGAGATTTTTCCACTCCTAATCGACAAAATTCATAATTTTCTACACCTGTTCAACAAAATTTCCTTTTTTTCTATATCCATTCAACAAATTTCCCCTTTTTCCTGCGTCTGATCAACGTAGTGCACTATTTTTCAGTGAAACAACGAAATTTGAGGTTTTTCCGCACATTATCGACAAAACTTGCACTTTTTCTATGCCCGATCAAACAAATTTGCGATTTTTCTACGCCAGATTGACAAATTTCGCTATCTTTTCATACCCGACCAGTGAAATTCGCTATTTTTTCACACCTTATTGACAAAATTCACTACTTTTCGACACCCAATCAACAAAATTCCCTTTTTTTCACACCTGATCAACAAAACTCTCCTTTTTTCCCGCATTGATCGACGAAGTTTGCTATTTTTTCGTGATTCAATGAAATTTTGAGATTTTTTTCCATTCCTAATTGACAAAATTCCCTTTTTTTCCACACCCGTTCAACAATATTCTCCTTTTCTGCTGCGCCTGATCGACGAAGTTCGCTATTTTTCCGTGAATCAACGAAATTTGAGATTTTTCCGCACATTATCGACAAAATTCACACTTTTTCTATGCCCGATCAAACAAATTCGCAATTTTTCTATGCTGGATTGACAAGTTTCGCAATTTTTCATACCCGACCAGCGAAATTCGCTATTTTTTCACACCCAGTTGATAAAATTCACTATTTTTCGACACCCAATCCACAAAATTCCCTTTTTTACACACATGATCAATAAAATTCCCCTTTTTTTCCACGCATTATTGAAGAAGTATGCTATTTTTTCGTGAATCAACGAAATTAGAGATTTTTCTGTACATTATCGACAAAATTCACACTTTTTCCATGCCCGATCAAACAAATTTGCGATTTTTCTACGCCAGATTGACAAATTTCGCTATCTTTTCATACCCGACCAGTGAAATTCGCTATTTTTTCACACCCAATTGACAGAATTTGCTATTTTTCGACACCTGATCAACAAAATTTCCTTTTTTTCTGCACCTGATCGACGAAGTTTGCTATTTTTCAGTGAAACAACGAAAGTTGAGATTTTTCCGCACATTATCGACAAAACTCGCACTTTTTCTATGCCCGATCAAACAAATTCGCGATTTTTCTACGCCAGATTGACAAATTTCGCTATCTTTTCATACCCGACCAGTGAAATTCGCTATTTTTTCACACCCAATTGACAGAATTTGCTATTTTTCGACACCTGATCAACAAAATTTCCTTTTTTTCTGCACCTGATCGACGAAGTTGCTATTTTTCAGTGAAACAACGAAAGTTGAGATTTTTCCGCACATTATCGACAAAACTCGCAATTTTTCTATGCCCGATCAAACAAATTCGCAATTTTTCTACGCCAGATTGACAAATTTCGCTATCTTTTCATACCTGACCAGTGAAATTCGCTATTTTTTTACACCCAATTGACAGAATTTGCTATTTTTCGACACCTGATCAACAAAATTTCCTTTTTTTCTGCACCTGATCGACGAAGTTTGCTATTTTTCAGTGAAACAACGAAAGTTGAGATTTTTCCGCACATTATTGACAAAACTCGCACTTTTTCTATGCCCGATCAAACAAATTCGCGATTTTTCTACGCCAGATTGACAAATTTCGCTATCTTTTCATACCCGACCAGTGAAATTCGCTATTTTTTCACACCTTATTGACAAAATTCACTACTTTTCGACACCCAATCAACAAAATTCCCTTTTATTCACACCTGATCAACAAACTCTCCTTTTTTCCCGCACTTGATCCACGAAGTTTGCTATTTTTTCGTGATTCAATGAAATTTTGAGATTTTTTTCCATTCCTAATCGACAAAATTCATGATTTTCTACACCCTTTCAACAAAATTCCCCTTTTCTGCCGCGCCTGATCGACGAAGTTCGCTGTTTTCCCGTGAATCAACGAAATTTGAGATTTTTCCACTCCTAATCGACAAAATTCATAATTTTCTACACCTGTTCAACAAAATTTCCTTTTTTTCTATATCCATTCAACAAATTTCCCCTTTTTCCTGCGTCTGATCAACGTAGTGCACTATTTTTCAGTGAAACAACGAAATTTGAGGTTTTTCCGCACATTATCGACAAAACTCACACTTTTTCTATGCCCGATCAAACAAATTCGCGATTTTTCTACGCCAGATTGACAAGTTTCACAATCTTTTCATACCCGACCAGCGAAATTCGCTATTTTTTCACACCCAGTTGATAAAATTCACTATTTTTCGACACCCAATCCACAAAATTCCCTTTTTTACACACATGATCAGTAAAATTCCCCTTTTTTTCCACGCATTATTGAAGAAGTATGGGTGCTGATCAAACAACAACGAAGTTCGCTATTTTTCCGTGTACCAACGAAATTTGAGATTTTTCCACTCCTAATCGACAAAATTCATAATTTTCTACACCTGTTCAACAAAATTTCCTTTTTTTCTATATCCATTCAACAAATTTCCCCTTTTTCCTGCGTCTGATCAACGTAGTGCACTATTTTTCAGTGAAACAACGAAATTTGAGGTTTTTCCGCACATTATCGACAAAACTTGCACTTTTTCTATGCCCGATCAAACAAATTCGCGATTTTTCTACGCCAGATTGACAAATTTCGCTATCTTTTCATACCCGACCAGTGAAATTCGCTATTTTTTCACACCTTATTGACAAAATTCACTACTTTTCGACACCCAATCAACAAAATTCCCTTTTTTTCACACCTGATCAACAAAACTCTCCTTTTTTCCCGCATTGATCGACGAAGTTTGCTATTTTTTCGTGATTCAATGAAATTTTGAGATTTTTTTCCATTCCTAATTGACAAAATTCCCTTTTTTTCCACACCCGTTCAACAATATTCTCCTTTTCTGCCGCGCCTGATCGACGAAGTTCGCTATTTTTCCGTGAATCAACGAAATTTGAGATTTTTCCGCACATTATCGACAAAATTCACACTTTTTCTATGCCCGATCAAACAAATTCGCAATTTTTCTATGCTGGATTGACAAGTTTCGCAATTTTTCATACCCGACCAGCGAAATTCGCTATTTTTTCACACCCAGTTGATAAAATTCACTATTTTTCGACACCCAATCCACAAAATTCCCTTTTTTACACACATGATCAATAAAATTCCCCTTTTTTTCCACGCATTATTGAAGAAGTATGCTATTTTTTCGTGAATCAACGAAATTAGAGATTTTTCTGTACATTATCGACAAAATTCACACTTTTTCCATGCCCGATCAAACAAATTTGCGATTTTTCTACGCCAGATTGAGAAATTTCGCTATCTTTTCATACCCGACCAGTGAAATTCGCTATTTTTTCACACCCAATTGACAGAATTTGCTATTTTTCGACACCTGATCAACAAAATTTCCTTTTTTTCTGCACCTGATCGACGAAGTTTGCTATTTTTCAGTGAAACAACGAAAGTTGAGATTTTTCCGCACATTATCGACAAAACTCGCACTTTTTCTATGCCCGATCAAACAAATTCGCAATTTTTCTACGCCAGATTGACAAATTTCGCTATCTTTTCATACCCGACCAGTGAAATTCGCTATTTTTTCACACCCAATTGACAGAATTTGCTATTTTTCGACACCTGATCAACAAAATTTCCTTTTTTTCTGCACCTGATCGATGAAGTTTGCTATTTTTCAGTGAAACAACGAAAGTTGAGATTTTTCCGCACATTATCGACAAAACTCGCAATTTTTCTATGCCCGATCAAACAAATTCGCAATTTTTCTACGCCAGATTGACAAATTTCGCTATCTTTTCATACCTGACCAGTGAAATTCGCTATTTTTTTACACCCAATTGACAGAATTTGCTATTTTTCGACACCTGATCAACAAAATTTCCTTTTTTTCTGCACCTGATCGACGAAGTTGCTATTTTTCAGTGAAACAACGAAAGTTGAGATTTTTCCGCACATTATCGACAAAACTCGCACTTTTTCTATGCCCGATCAAACAAATTCGCGATTTTTCTACGCCAGATTGACAAATTTCGCTATCTTTTCATACCCGACCAGTGAAATTCGCTATTTTTTCACACCTTATTGACAAAATTCACTACTTTTCGACACCCAATCAACAAAATTCCCTTTTATTCACACCTGATCAACAAACTCTCCTTTTTTCCCGCACTTGATCCACGAAGTTTGCTATTTTTTCGTGATTCAATGAAATTTTGAGATTTTTTTCCATTCCTAATCGACAAAATTCATGATTTTCTACACCCTTTCAACAAAATTCCCCTTTTCTGCCACGCCTGATCGACGAAGTTCGCTGCTTTCCCATGAATCAACGAAATTTGAGATTTTTCCACTCCTAATCGACAAAATTCATAATTTTCTACACCTGTTCAACAAAATTTCCTTTTTTTCTATATCCATTCAACAAATTTCCCCTTTTTCCTGCGTCTGATCAACGTAGTGCACTATTTTTCAGTGAAACAACGAAATTTGAGGTTTTTCCGCACATTATCGACAAAACTTGCACTTTTTCTATGCCCGATCAAACAAATTCGCGATTTTTCTACGCCAGATTGACAAATTTCGCTATCTTTTCATACCCGACCAGTGAAATTCGCTATTTTTTCACACCTTATTGACAAAATTCACTACTTTTCGACACCCAATCAACAAAATTCCCTTTTTTTCACACCTGATCAACAAAACTCTCCTTTTTTCCCGCATTGATCGACGAAGTTTGCTATTTTTTCGTGATTCAATGAAATTTTGAGATTTTTTTCCATTCCTAATTGACAAAATTCCCTTTTTTTCCACACCCGTTCAACAATATTCTCCTTTTCTGCTGCGCCTGATCGACGAAGTTCGCTATTTTTCCGTGAATCAACGAAATTTGAGATTTTTCCGCACATTATCGACAAAATTCACACTTTTTCTATGCCCGATCAAACAAATTCGCAATTTTTCTATGCTGGATTGACAAGTTTCGCAATTTTTCATACCCGACCAGCGAAATTCGCTATTTTTTCACACCCAGTTGATAAAATTCACTATTTTTCGACACCCAATCCACAAAATTCCCTTTTTTACACACATGATCAATAAAATTCCCCTTTTTTTCCACGCATTATTGAAGAAGTATGCTATTTTTTCGTGAATCAACGAAATTAGAGATTTTTCTGTACATTATCGACAAAATTCACACTTTTTCCATGCCCGATCAAACAAATTTGCGATTTTTCTACGCCAGATTGACAAATTTCGCTATCTTTTCATACCCGACCAGTGAAATTCGCTATTTTTTCACACCCAATTGACAGAATTTGCTATTTTTCGACACCTGATCAACAAAATTTCCTTTTTTTCTGCACCTGATCGACGAAGTTTGCTATTTTTCAGTGAAACAACGAAAGTTGAGATTTTTCCGCACATTATCGACAAAACTCGCACTTTTTCTATGCCCGATCAAACAAATTCGCAATTTTTCTACGCCAGATTGACAAATTTCGCTATCTTTTCATACCTGACCAGTGAAATTCGCTATTTTTTCACACCCAATTGACAGAATTTGCTATTTTTCGACACCTGATCAACAAAATTTCCTTTTTTTCTGCACCTGATCGACGAAGTTTGCTATTTTTCAGTGAAACAACGAAAGTTGAGATTTTTCCGCACATTATCGACAAAACTCGCACTTTTTCTATGCCCGATCAAACAAATTCGCGATTTTTCTACGCCAGATTGACAAATTTCGCTATCTTTTCATACCCGACCAGTGAAAGTCGCTATTTTTTCACACCTTATTGACAAAATTCACTACTTTTCGACACCCAATCAACAAAATTCCCTTTTATTCACACCTGATCAACAAACTCTCCTTTTTTCCCGCACTTGATCCACGAAGTTTGCTATTTTTTCGTGATTCAATGAAATTTTGAGATTTTTTTCCATTCCTAATCGACAAAATTCATGATTTTCTACACCCTTTCAACAAAATTCCCCTTTTCTGCCGCGCCTGATCGACGAAGTTCGCTGTTTTCCCGTGAATCAACGAAATTTGAGATTTTTCCACTCCTAATCGACAAAATTCATAATTTTCTACACCTGTTCAACAAAATTTCCTTTTTTTCTATATCCATTCAACAAATTTCCCCTTTTTCCTGCGTCTGATCAACGTAGTGCACTATTTTTCAGTGAAACAACGAAATTTGAGGTTTTTCCGCACATTATCGACAAAACTCACACTTTTTCTATGCCCGATCAAACAAATTCGCGATTTTTCTACGCCAGATTGACAAGTTTCACAATCTTTTCATACCCGACCAGCGAAATTCGCTATTTTTTCACACCCAGTTGATAAAATTCACTATTTTTCGACACCCAATCCACAAAATTCCCTTTTTTACACACATGATCAGTAAAATTCCCCTTTTTTTCCACGCATTATTGAAGAAGTATGGGTGCTGATCAAACAACAACGAAGTTCGCTATTTTTCCGTGTACCAACGAAATTTGAGATTTTTCCACTCCTAATCGACAAAATTCATAATTTTCTACACCTGTTCAACAAAATTTCCTTTTTTTCTATATCCATTCAACAAATTTCCCCTTTTTCCTGCGTCTGATCAACGTAGTGCACTATTTTTCAGTGAAACAACGAAATTTGAGGTTTTTCCGCACATTATCGACAAAACTTGCACTTTTTCTATGCCCGATCAAACAAATTCGCGATTTTTCTACGCCAGATTGACAAATTTCGCTATCTTTTCATACCCGACCAGTGAAATTCGCTATTTTTTCACACCTTATTGACAAAATTCACTACTTTTCGACACCCAATCAACAAAATTCCCTTTTTTTCACACCTGATCAACAAAACTCTCCTTTTTTCCCGCATTGATCGACGAAGTTTGCTATTTTTTCGTGATTCAATGAAATTTTGAGATTTTTTTCCATTCCTAATTGACAAAATTCCCTTTTTTTCCACACCCGTTCAACAATATTCTCCTTTTCTGCCGCGCCTGATCGACGAAGTTCGCTATTTTTCCGTGAATCAACGAAATTTGAGATTTTTCCGCACATTATCGACAAAATTCACACTTTTTCTATGCCCGATCAAACAAATTCGCAATTTTTCTATGCTGGATTGACAAGTTTCGCAATTTTTCATACCCGACCAGCGAAATTCGCTATTTTTTCACACCCAGTTGATAAAATTCACTATTTTTCGACACCCAATCCACAAAATTCCCTTTTTTACACACATGATCAATAAAATTCCCCTTTTTTTCCACGCATTATTGAAGAAGTATGCTATTTTTTCGTGAATCAACGAAATTAGAGATTTTTCTGTACATTATCGACAAAATTCACACTTTTTCCATGCCCGATCAAACAAATTTGCGATTTTTCTACGCCAGATTGACAAATTTCGCTATCTTTTCATACCCGACCAGTGAAATTCGCTATTTTTTCACACCCAATTGACAGAATTTGCTATTTTTCGACACCTGATCAACAAAATTTCCTTTTTTTCTGCACCTGATCGACGAAGTTTGCTATTTTTCAGTGAAACAACGAAAGTTGAGATTTTTCCGCACATTATCGACAAAACTCGCACTTTTTCTATGCCCGATCAAACAAATTCGCAATTTTTCTACGCCAGATTGACAAATTTCGCTATCTTTTCATACCTGACCAGTGAAATTCGCTATTTTTTCACACCCAATTGACAGAATTTGCTATTTTTCGACACCTGATCAACAAAATTTCCTTTTTTTCTGCACCTGATCGACGAAGTTTGCTATTTTTCAGTGAAACAACGAAAGTTGAGATTTTTCCGCACATTATCGACAAAACTCGCACTTTTTCTATGCCCGATCAAACAAATTCGCGATTTTTCTACGCCAGATTGACAAATTTCGCTATCTTTTCATACCCGACCAGTGAAATTCGCTATTTTTTCACACCCAATTGACAGAATTTGCTATTTTTCGACACCTGATCAACAAAATTTCCTTTTTTTCTGCACCTGATCGACGAAGTTTGCTATTTTTCAGTGAAACAACGAAAGTTGAGATTTTTCCGCACATTATCGACAAAACTCGCACTTTTTCTATGCCTGATCAAACAAATTCGCGATTTTTCTACGCCAGATTGACAAATTTCGCTATCTTTTCATACCCGACCAGTGAAATTCGCTATTTTTTCACACCTTATTGACAAAATTCACTACTTTTCGACACCCAATCAACAAAATTCCCTTTTATTCACACCTGATCAACAAACTCTCCTTTTTTCCCGCACTTGATCCACGAAGTTTGCTATTTTTTCGTGATTCAATGAAATTTTGAGATTTTTTTCCATTCCTAATCGACAAAATTCATGATTTTCTACACCCTTTCAACAAAATTCCCCTTTTCTGCCGCGCCTGATCGACGAAGTTCGCTGTTTTCCCGTGAATCAACGAAATTTGAGATTTTTCCACTCCTAATCGACAAAATTCATAATTTTCTACACCTGTTCAACAAAATTTCCTTTTTTTCTATATCCATTCAACAAATTTCCCCTTTTTCCTGCGTCTGATCAACGTAGTGCACTATTTTTCAGTGAAACAACGAAATTTGAGATTTTTCCACTCCTAATCGACAAAATTCATAATTTTCTACACCTGTTCAACAAAATTTCCTTTTTTTCTATATCCATTCAACAAATTTCCCCTTTTTCCTGCGTCTGATCAACGTAGTGCACTATTTTTCAGTGAAACAACGAAAGTTGAGATTTTTCCGCACATTATCGACAAAACACGCACTTTTTCTATGCCCGATCAAACAAATTCGCAATTTTTCTACGCCAGATTGACAAATTTCGCTATCTTTTCATACCCGACCAGTGAAATTCGCTATTTTTTCACACCCAATTGACAGAATTTGCTATTTTTCGACACCTGATCAACAAAATTTCCTTTTTTTCTGCACCTGATCGACGAAGTTTGCTATTTTTCAGTGAAACAACGAAAGTTGAGATTTTTCTGCACATTATCGACAAAACTCGCACTTTTTCTATGCCCGATCAAACAAATTCGCGATTTTTCTACGCCAGATTGACAAATTTCGCTATCTTTTCATACCCGACCAGTGAAATTCGCTATTTTTTCACACCTTATTGACAAAATTCACTACTTTTCGACACCCAATCAACAAAATTCCCTTTTTTTCACACCTGATCAACAAAACTCTCCTTTTTTCCCGCACTTGATCGACGAAGTTTGCTATTTTTTCGTGATTCAATGAAATTTTGAGATTTTTTTCCATTCCTAATTGACAAAATTCCCTTTTTTTCCACACCCGTTCAACAATATTCTCCTTTTCTGCCGCGCCTGATCGACGAAGTTCGCTATTTTTCCGTGAATCAACGAAATTTGAGATTTTTCCGCACATTATCGACAAAATTCACACTTTTTCTATGCCCGATCAAACAAATTCGCGATTTTTCTACGCCAGATTGACAAGTTTCACAATCTTTTCATACCCGACCAGCGAAATTCGCTATTTTTTCACACCCAGTTGATAAAATTCACTATTTTTCGACACCCAATCCACAAAATTCCCTTTTTTACACACATGATCAGTAAAATTCCCCTTTTTTTCCACGCATTATTGAAGAAGTATGGGTGCTGATCAAACAACAACGAAGTTCGCTATTTTTCCGTGTACCAACGAAATTTGAGATTTTTCCACTCCTAATCGACAAAATTCATAATTTTCTACACCCGTTCAACAAAATTTCCTTTTTTTCTATATCCATTCAACAAATTTCCCCTTTTTCCTGCGTCTGATCAACGTAGTGCACTATTTTTCAGTGAAACAACGAAATTTGAGGTTTTTCCGCACATTATCGACAAAACTTGCACTTTTTCTATGCCCGATCAAACAAATTCGCGATTTTTCTACGCCAGATTGACAAATTTCGCTATCTTTTCATACCCGACCAGTGAAATTCGCTATTTTTTCACACCTTATTGACAAAATTCACTACTTTTCGACACCCAATCAACAAAATTCCCTTTTTTTCACACCTGATCAACAAAACTCTCCTTTTTTCCCGCATTGATCGACGAAGTTTGCTATTTTTTCGTGATTCAATGAAATTTTGAGATTTTTTTCCATTCCTAATTGACAAAATTCCCTTTTTTTCCACACCCGTTCAACAATATTCTCCTTTTCTGCCGCGCCTGATCGACGAAGTTCGCTATTTTTCCGTGAATCAACGAAATTTGAGATTTTTCCGCACATTATCGACAAAATTCACACTTTTTCTATGCCCGATCAAACAAATTCGCAATTTTTCTATGCTGGATTGACAAGTTTCGCAATTTTTCATACCCGACCAGCGAAATTCGCTATTTTTTCACACCCAGTTGATAAAATTCACTATTTTTCGACACCCAATCCACAAAATTCCCTTCTTTTCATACCTGATCATCAAAACTCTCATTTTCCCCGCAAAGTTCGACGAAGTTTGCTATTTTTTCGTGATTCAATGAAATTTTAACATTTTCTCCATTCCTAATCGACAAAATTCACGATTTTCTACACCCTTTCAACAAAATTCCCTTTTTTTCCACACCCGTTCAACAATATTCCCCTTTTCTGCCGCGCCTGATCGACGAAGTTCGCTATTTTTCCGTGAATCAACGAAATTTGAGATTTTTCCGCACATTATCGACAAAATTCACACTTTTTCTACGCCCGATCAAACAAATTCGCAATTTTTCTATGCTGGATTGACAAGTTTCGCAATCTTTTCATACCCGACCAGCGAAATTCGCTATTTTTTCACACCCAGTTGATAAAATTCACTATTTTTCGACACCCAATCCACAAAATTCCCTTTTTTACACACATGATCAATAAAATTCCCCTTTTTTTCCACGCATTATTGAAGAAGTATGCTATTTTTTCGTGAATCAACGAAATTAGAGATTTTTCTGTACATTATCGACAAAATTCACATTTTTTCCATGCCCGATCAAACAAATTTGCGATTTTTCTACGCCAGATTGACAAATTTCGCTATCTTTTCATACCCGACCAGTGAAATTCGCTATTTTTTCACACCCAATTGACAGAATTTGCTATTTTTCGACACCTGATCAACAAAATTTCCTTTTTTTCTGCACCTGATCGACGAAGTTTGCTATTTTTCAGTGAAACAACGAAAGTTGAGATTTTTCCGCACATTATCGACAAAACTCGCACTTTTTCTATGCCCGATCAAACAAATTTGCGATTTTTCTACGCCAGATTGACAAATTTCGCTATCTTTTCACACCCAGTTGATAAAATTCACTATTTTTCGACACCCAATCCACAAAATACCCTTTTTTACACACATGATCAATAAAATTCCCCTTTTTTTCCACGCATTATTGAAGAAGTATGGGTGCTGATCAAACAACAACGAAGTTCGCTATTTTTCCGTGTACCAACGAAATTTGAGATTTTTCCACTCCTAATCGACAAAATTCATAATTTTCTACACCTGTTCAACAAAATTTCCTTTTTTTCTATATCCATTCAACAAATTTCCCCTTTTTCCTGCGTCTGATCAACGTAGTGCACTATTTTTCAGTGAAACAACGAAATTTGAGGTTTTTCCGCACATTATCGACAAAACTCGCACTTTTTCTATGCCCGATCAAACAAATTCGCGATTTTTCTACGCCAGATTGACAAGTTTCACAATCTTTTCATACCCGACCAGCGAAATTCGCTATTTTTTCACACCCAGTTGATAAAATTCACTATTTTTCGACACCCAATCCACAAAATACCCTTTTTTACACACATGATCAATAAAATTCCCCTTTTTTTCCACGCATTATTGAAGAAGTATGGGTGCTGATCAAACAACAACGAAGTTCGCTATTTTTCCGTGTACCAACGAAATTTGAGATTTTTCCACTCCTAATCGACAAAATTCATAATTTTCTACACCTGTTCAACAAAATTTCCTTTTTTTCTATATCCATTCAACAAATTACCCCTTTTTCCTGCGTCTGATCAACGTAGTGCACTATTTTTCAGTGAAACAACGAAATTTGAGGTTTTTCCGCACATTATCGACAAAACTCGCACTTTTTCTATGCCCGATCAAACAATTTCGCGATTTTTCTACGCCAGATTGACAAGTTTCACAATCTTTTCATACCCGACCAGCGAAATTCGCTATTTTTTCACACCCAATTGACAGAATTTGCTATTTTTCGACACCTGATCAACAAAATTTCCTTTTTTTCTGCACCTGATCGACGAAGTTTGCTATTTTTCAGTGAAACAACGAAAGTTGAGATTTTTCCGCACATTATCGACAAAACACGCACTTTTTCTATGCCCGATCAAACAAATTCGCAATTTTTCTACGCCAGATTGACAAATTTCGCTATCTTTTCATACCCGACCAGTGAAATTCGCTATTTTTTCACACCCAATTGACAGAATTTGCTATTTTTCGACACCTGATCAACAAAATTTCCTTTTTTTCTGCACCTGATCGACGAAGTTTGCTATTTTTCAGTGAAACAACGAAAGTTGAGATTTTTCTGCACATTATCGACAAAACTCGCACTTTTTCTATGCCCGATCAAACAAATTCGCGATTTTTCTACGCCAGATTGACAAATTTCGCTATCTTTTCATACCCGACCAGTGAAATTCGCTATTTTTTCACACCTTATTGACAAAATTCACTACTTTTCGACACCCAATCAGCAAAATTCCCTTTTTTTCACACCTGATCAACAAAACTCTCCTTTTTTCCCGCACTTGATCGACGAAGTTTGCTATTTTTTCGTGATTCAATGAAATTTTGAGATTTTTTTCCATTCCTAATTGACAAAATTCCCTTTTTTTCCACACCCGTTCAACAATATTCTCCTTTTCTGCCGCGCCTGATCGACGAAGTTCGCTATTTTTCCGTGAATCAACGAAATTTGAGATTTTTCCGCACATTATCGACAAAATTCACACTTTTTCTATGCCCGATCAAACAAATTCGCAATTTTTCTATGCTGGATTGACAAGTTTCGCAATTTTTCATACCCGACCAGCGAAATTCGCTATTTTTTCACACCCAGTTGATAAAATTCACTATTTTTCGACACCCAATCCACAAAATTCCCTTTTTTACACACATGATCAATAAAATTCCCCTTTTTTTCCACGCATTATTGAAGAAGTATGCTATTTTTTCGTGAATCAACGAAATTAGAGATTTTTCTGTACATTATCGACAAAATTCACACTTTTTCCATGCCCGATCAAACAAATTTGCGATTTTTCTACGCCAGATTGACAAATTTCGCTATCTTTTCATACCCGACCAGTGAAATTCGCTATTTTTTCACACCCAATTGACAGAATTTGCTATTTTTCGACACCTGATCAACAAAATTTCCTTTTTTTCTGCACCTGATCGACGAAGTTTGCTATTTTTCAGTGAAACAACGAAAGTAGAGATTTTTCCGCACATTATCGACAAAACTCGCACTTTTTCTATGCCCGATCAAACAAATTCGCAATTTTTCTACGCCAGATTGACAAATTTCGCTATCTTTTCATACCTGACCAGTGAAATTCGCTATTTTTTCACACCCAATTGACAGAATTTGCTATTTTTCGACACCTGATCAACAAAATTTCCTTTTTTTCTGCACCTGATCGACGAAGTTTGCTATTTTTCAGTGAAACAACGAAAGTTGAGATTTTTCCGCACATTATCGACAAAACTCGCACTTTTTCTATGCCCGATCAAACAAATTCGCGATTTTTCTACGCCAGATTGACAAATTTCGCTATCTTTTCATACCCGACCAGTGAAATTCGCTATTTTTTCACACCCAATTGACAGAATTTGCTATTTTTCGACACCTGATCAACAAAATTTCCTTTTTTTCTGCACCTGATCGACGAAGTTTGCTATTTTTCAGTGAAACAACGAAAGTTGAGATTTTTCCGCACATTATTGACAAAACTCGCACTTTTTCTATGCCCGATCAAACAAATTCGCGATTTTTCTACGCCAGATTGACAAATTTCGCTATCTTTTCATACCCGACCAGTGAAATTCGCTATTTTTTCACACCTTATTGACAAAATTCACTACTTTTCGACACCCAATCAACAAAATTCCCTTTTATTCACACCTGATCAACAAACTCTCCTTTTTTCCCGCACTTGATCCACGAAGTTTGCTATTTTTTCGTGATTCAATGAAATTTTGAGATTTTTTTCCATTCCTAATCGACAAAATTCATGATTTTCTACACCCTTTCAACAAAATTCCCCTTTTCTGCCGCGCCTGATCGACGAAGTTCGCTGTTTTCCCGTGAATCAACGAAATTTGAGATTTTTCCACTCCTAATCGACAAAATTCATAATTTTCTACACCTGTTCAACAAAATTTCCTTTTTTTCTATATCCATTCAACAAATTTCCCCTTTTTCCTGCGTCTGATCAACGTAGTGCACTATTTTTCAGTGAAACAACGAAATTTGAGGTTTTTCCGCACATTATCGACAAAACTCACACTTTTTCTATGCCCGATCAAACAAATTCGCGATTTTTCTACGCCAGATTGACAAGTTTCACAATCTTTTCATACCCGACCAGCGAAATTCGCTATTTTTTCACACCCAGTTGATAAAATTCACTATTTTTCGACACCCAATCCACAAAATTCCCTTTTTTACACACATGATCAGTAAAATTCCCCTTTTTTTCCACGCATTATTGAAGAAGTATGGGTGCTGATCAAACAACAACGAAGTTCGCTATTTTTCCGTGTACCAACGAAATTTGAGATTTTTCCACTCCTAATCGACAAAATTCATAATTTTCTACACCTGTTCAACAAAATTTCCTTTTTTTCTATATCCATTCAACAAATTTCCCCTTTTTCCTGCGTCTGATCAACGTAGTGCACTATTTTTCAGTGAAACAACGAAATTTGATGTTTTTCCGCACATTATCGACAAAACTTGCACTTTTTTTATGCCCGATCAAACAAATTCGCGATTTTTCTACGCCAGATTGACAAATTTCGCTATCTTTTCATACCCGACCAGTGAAATTCGCTATTTTTTCACACCTTATTGACAAAATTCACTACTTTTCGACACCCAATCAACAAAATTCCCTTTTTCTCACACCTGATCAACAAAACTCTCCTTTTTTCCCGCATTGATCGATGAAGTTTGCTATTTTTTCGTGATTCAATGAAATTTTGAGATTTTTTTCCATTCCTAATTGACAAAATTCCCTTTTTTTCCACACCCGTTCAACAATATTCTCCTTTTCTGCCGCGCCTGATCGACGAAGTTCGCTATTTTTCCGTGAATCAACGAAATTTGAGATTTTTCCGCACATTATCGACAAAATTCACACTTTTTCTATGCCCGATCAAACAAATTCGCAATTTTTCTATGCTGGATTGACAAGTTTCGCAATTTTTCATACCCGACCAGCGAAATTCGCTATTTTTTCACACCCAGTTGATAAAATTCACTATTTTTCGACACCCAATCCACAAAATTCCCTTTTTTACACACATGATCAATAAAATTCCCCTTTTTTTCCACGCATTATTGAAGAAGTATGCTATTTTTTCGTGAATCAACGAAATTAGAGATTTTTCTGTACATTATCGACAAAATTCACACTTTTTCCATGCCCGATCAAACAAATTTGCGATTTTTCTACGCCAGATTGACAAATTTCGCTATCTTTTCATACCCGACCAGTGAAATTCGCTATTTTTTCACACCCAATTGACAGAATTTGCTATTTTTCGACACCTGATCAACAAAATTTCCTTTTTTTCTGCACCTGATCGACGAAGTTTGCTATTTTTCAGTGAAACAACGAAAGTTGAGATTTTTCCGCACATTATCGACAAAACTCGCACTTTTTCTATGCCCGATCAAACAAATTCGCAATTTTTCTACGCCAGATTGACAAATTTCGCTATCTTTTCATACCTGACCAGTGAAATTCGCTATTTTTTCACACCCAATTGACAGAATTTGCTATTTTTCGACACCTGATCAACAAAATTTCCTTTTTTTCTGCACCTGATCGACGAAGTTTGCTATTTTTCAGTGAAACAACGAAAGTTGAGATTTTTCCGCACATTATCGACAAAACTCGCACTTTTTCTATGCCCGATCAAACAAATTCGCGATTTTTCTACGCCAGATTGACAAATTTCGCTATCTTTTCATACCCGACCAGTGAAATTCGCTATTTTTTCACACCTTATTGACAAAATTCACTACTTTTCGACACCCAATCAACAAAATTCCCTTTTATTCACACCTGATCAACAAACTCTCCTTTTTTCCCGCACTTGATCCACGAAGTTTGCTATTTTTTCGTGATTCAATGAAATTTTGAGATTTTTTTCCATTCCTAATCGACAAAATTCATGATTTTCTACACCCTTTCAACAAAATTCCCCTTTTCTGCCGCGCCTGATCGACGAAGTTCGCTGTTTTCCCGTGAATCAACGAAATTTGAGATTTTTCCACTCCTAATCGACAAAATTCATAATTTTCTACACCTGTTCAACAAAATTTCCTTTTTTTCTATATCCATTCAACAAATTTCCCCTTTTTCCTGCGTCTGATCAACGTAGTGCACTATTTTTCAGTGAAACAACGAAATTTGAGGTTTTTCCGCACATTATCGACAAAACTCGCAATTTTTCTATGCCCGATCAAACAAATTCGCGATTTTTCTACGCCAGATTGACAAGTTTCACAATCTTTTCATACCCGACCAGCGAAATTCGCTATTTTTTCACACCCAGTTGATAAAATTCACTATTTTTTCACACCCAGTAGATAAAATTCACTATTTTTCGACACCCAATCCACAAAATTCCCTTTTTTACACACATGATCAGTAAAATTCCCCTTTTTTTCCACGCATTATTGAAGAAGTATGGGTGCTGATCAAACAACAACGAAGTTCGCTATTTTTCCGTGTACCAACGAAATTTGAGATTTTTCCACTCCTAATCGACAAAATTCATAATTTTCTACACCTGTTCAACAAAATTTCCTTTTTTTCTATATCCATTCAACAAATTTCCCCTTTTTCCTGCGTCTGATCAACGTAGTGCACTATTTTTCAGTGAAACAACGAAAGTTGAGATTTTTCCGCACATTATCGACAAAACACGCACTTTTTCTATGCCCGATCAAACAAATTCGCAATTTTTCTACGCCAGATTTACAAATTTCGCTATCTTTTCATACCCGACCAGTGAAATTCGCTATTTTTTCACACCCAATTGACAGAATTTGCTATTTTTCGACACCTGATCAACAAAATTTCCTTTTTTTCTGCACCTGATCGACGAAGTTTGCTATTTTTCAGTGAAACAACGAAAGTTGAGATTTTTCTGCACATTATCGACAAAACTCGCACTTTTTCTATGCCCGATCATACAAATTCGCGATTTTTCTACGCCAGATTGACAAATTTCGCTATCTTTTCATACCCGACCAGTGAAATTCGCTATTTTTTCACACCTTATTGACAAAATTCACTACTTTTCGACACCCAATCAACAAAATTCCCTTTTTTTCACACCTGATCAACAAAACTCTCCTTTTTTCCCGCACTTGATCGACGAAGTTTGCTATTTTTTCGTGATTCAATGAAATTTTGAGATTTTTTTCCATTCCTAATTGACAAAATTCCCTTTTTTTCCACACCCGTTCAACAATATTCTCCTTTTCTGCCGCGCCTGATCGACGAAGTTCGCTATTTTTCCGTGAATCAACGAAATTTGAGATTTTTCCGCACATTATCGACAAAATTCACACTTTTTCTATGCCCGATCAAACAAATTCGCAATTTTTCTATGCTGGATTGACAAGTTTCGCAATTTTTCATACCCGACCAGCGAAATTCGCTATTTTTTCACACCCAATTGACAGAATTTGCTATTTTTCGACACCTGATCAACAAAATTTCCTTTTTTTCTGCACCTGATCGACGAAGTTTGCTATTTTTCAGTGAAACAACGAAAGTTGAGATTTTTCCGCACATTATCGACAAAACACGCACTTTTTCTATGCCCGATCAAACAAATTCGCAATTTTTCTACGCCAGATTGACAAATTTCGCTATCTTTTCATACCCGACCAGTGAAATTCGCTATTTTTTCACACCTTATTGACAAAATTCACTACATTTCGACACCCAATCAACAAAATTCCCTTTTTTTCACACCTGATCAACAAAACTCTCCTTTTTTCCCGCACTTGATCGACGAAGTTTGCTATTTTTTCGTGATTCAATGAAATTTTGAGATTTTTTTCCATTCCTAATTGACAAAATTCCCTTTTTTTCCACACCCTTTCAACAAAATTCCCCTTTTCTGCCGCGCCTGATCAACGAAGTTCGCTGTTTTCCCGTGAATCAACGAAATTTGAGATTTTTCCACTCCTAATCGACAAAATTCATAATTTTCTACACCTGTTCAACAAAATTTCCTTTTTTTCTATATCCATTCAACAAATTTCCCCTTTTTCCTGCGTCTGATCAACGTAGTGCACTATTTTTCAGTGAAACAACGAAATTTGAGGTTTTTCCGCACATTATCGACAAAACTCACACTTTTTCTATGCCCGATCATACAAATTCGCGATTTTTCTACGCCAGATTGACAAGTTTCACAATCTTTTCATACCCGACCAGCGAAATTCGCTATTTTTTCACACCCAGTTGATAAAATTCACTATTTTTCGACACCCAATCCACAAAATTCCCTTTTTTACACACATGATCAGTAAAATTCCCCTTTTTTTCCACGCATTATTGAAGAAGTATGGGTGCTGATCAAACAACAACGAAGTTCGCTATTTTTCCGTGTACCAACGAAATTTGAGATTTTTCCACTCCTAATCGACAAAATTCATAATTTTCTACACCCGTTCAACAAAATTTCCTTTTTTTCTATATCCATTCAACAAATTTCCCCTTTTTCCTGCGTCTGATCAACGTAGTGCACTATTTTTCAGTGAAACAACGAAATTTGAGGTTTTTCCGCACATTATCGACAAAACTTGCACTTTTTCTATGCCCGATCAAACAAATTCGCGATTTTTCTACGCCAGATTGACAAATTTCGCTATCTTTTCATACCCGACCAGTGAAATTCGCTATTTTTTCACACCTTATTGACAAAATTCACTACTTTTCGACACCCAATCAACAAAATTCCCTTTTTTTCACACCTGATCAACAAAACTCTCCTTTTTTCCCGCATTGATCGACGAAGTTTGCTATTTTTTCGTGATTCAATGAAATTTTGAGATTTTTTTCCATTCCTAATTGACAAAATTCCCTTTTTTTCCACACCCGTTCAACAATATTCTCCTTTTCTGCCGCGCCTGATCGACGAAGTTCGCTATTTTTCCGTGAATCAACGAAATTTGAGATTTTTCCGCACATTATCGACAAAATTCACACTTTTTCTATGCCCGATCAAACAAATTCGCAATTTTTCTATGCTGGATTGACAAGTTTCGCAATTTTTCATACCCGACCAGCGAAATTCGCTATTTTTTCACACCCAGTTGATAAAATTCACTATTTTTCGACACCCAATCCACAAAATTCCCTTCTTTTCATACCTGATCATCAAAACTCTCATTTTCCCCGCAAAGTTCGACGAAGTTTGCTATTTTTTCGTGATTCAATGAAATTTTAACATTTTCTCCATTCCTAATCGACAAAATTCACGATTTTCTACACCCTTTCAACAAAATTCCCTTTTTTTCCACACCCGTTCAACAATATTCCCCTTTTCTGCCGCGCCTGATCGACGAAGTTCGCTATTTTTCCGTGAATCAACGAAATTTGAGATTTTTCCGCACATTATCGACAAAATTCACACTTTTTCTACGCCCGATCAAACAAATTCGCAATTTTTCTATGCTGGATTGACAAGTTTCGCAATCTTTTCATACCCGACCAGCGAAATTCGCTATTTTTTCACACCCAGTTGATAAAATTCACTATTTTTCGACACCCAATCCACAAAATTCCCTTTTTTACACACATGATCAATAAAATTCCCCTTTTTTTCCACGCATTATTGAAGAAGTATGCTATTTTTTCGTGAATCAACGAAATTAGAGATTTTTCTGTACATTATCGACAAAATTCACATTTTTTCCATGCCCGATCAAACAAATTTGCGATTTTTCTACGCCAGATTGACAAATTTCGCTATCTTTTCATACCCGACCAGTGAAATTCGCTATTTTTTCACACCCAATTGACAGAATTTGCTATTTTTCGACACCTGATCAACAAAATTTCCTTTTTTTCTGCACCTGATCGACGAAGTTTGCTATTTTTCAGTGAAACAACGAAAGTTGAGATTTTTCCGCACATTATCGACAAAACTCGCACTTTTTCTATGCCCGATCAAACAAATTTGCGATTTTTCTACGCCAGATTGACAAATTTCGCTATCTTTTCATACCCGACCAGTGAAATTCGCTATTTTTTCACACCCAGTTGATAAAATTCACTATTTTTCGACACCCAATCCACAAAATACCCTTTTTTACACACATGATCAATAAAATTCCCCTTTTTTTCCACGCATTATTGAAGAAGTATGGGTGCTGATCAAACAACAACGAAGTTCGCTATTTTTCCGTGTACCAACGAAATTTGAGATTTTTCCACTCCTAATCGACAAAATTCATAATTTTCTACACCTGTTCAACAAAATTTCCTTTTTTTCTATATCCATTCAACAAATTTCCCCTTTTTCCTGCGTCTGATCAACGTAGTGCACTATTTTTCAGTGAAACAACGAAATTTGAGGTTTTTCCGCACATTATCGACAAAACTCGCACTTTTTCTATGCCCGATCAAACAAATTCGCGATTTTTCTACGCCAGATTGACAAGTTTCACAATCTTTTCATACCCGACCAGCGAAATTCGCTATTTTTTCACACCCAGTTGATAAAATTCACTATTTTTCGACACCCAATCCACAAAATACCCTTTTTTACACACATGATCAATAAAATTCCCCTTTTTTTCCACGCATTATTGAAGAAGTATGGGTGCTGATCAAACAACAACGAAGTTCGCTATTTTTCCGTGTACCAACGAAATTTGAGATTTTTCCACTCCTAATCGACAAAATTCATAATTTTCTACACCTGTTCAACAAAATTTCCTTTTTTTCTATATCCATTCAACAAATTACCCCTTTTTCCTGCGTCTGATCAACGTAGTGCACTATTTTTCAGTGAAACAACGAAATTTGAGGTTTTTCCGCACATTATCGACAAAACTTGCACTTTTTCTATGCCCGATCAAACAAATTCGCGATTTTTCTACGCCAGATTGACAAATTTCGCTATCTTTTCATACCCGACCAGTGAAATTCGCTATTTTTTCACACCTTATTGACAAAATTCACTACTTTTCGACACCCAATCAACAAAATTCCCTTTTTTTCACACCTGATCAACAAAACTCTCCTTTTTTCCCGCATTGATCGACGAAGTTTGCTATTTTTTCGTGATTCAATGAAATTTTGAGATTTTTTTCCATTCCTAATTGACAAAATTCCCTTTTTTTCCACACCCGTTCAACAATATTCTCCTTTTCTGCCGCGCCTGATCGACGAAGTTCGCTATTTTTCCGTGAATCAACGAAATTTGAGATTTTTCCGCACATTATCGACAAAATTCACACTTTTTCTATGCCCGATCAAACAAATTCGCAATTTTTCTATGCTGGATTGACAAGTTTCGCAATTTTTCATACCCGACCAGCGAAATTCGCTATTTTTTCACACCCAGTTGATAAAATTCACTATTTTTCGACACCCAATCCACAAAATTCCCTTCTTTTCATACCTGATCATCAAAACTCTCATTTTCCCCGCAAAGTTCGACGAAGTTTGCTATTTTTTCGTGATTCAATGAAATTTTAACATTTTCTCCATTCCTAATCGACAAAATTCACGATTTTCTACACCCTTTCAACAAAATTCCCTTTTTTTCCACACCCGTTCAACAATATTCCCCTTTTCTGCCGCGCCTGATCGACGAAGTTCGCTATTTTTCCGTGAATCAACGAAATTTGAGATTTTTCCGCACATTATCGACAAAATTCACACTTTTTCTACGCCCGATCAAACAAATTCGCAATTTTTCTATGCTGGATTGACAAGTTTCGCAATCTTTTCACACCCGACCAGCGAAATTCGCTATTTTTTCACACCCAGTTGATAAAATTCACTATTTTTCGACACCCAATCCACAAAATTCCCTTTTTTACACACATGATCAATAAAATTCCCCTTTTTTTCCACGCATTATTGAAGAAGTATGCTATTTTTTCGTGAATCAACGAAATTAGAGATTTTTCTGTACATTATCGACAAAATTCACATTTTTTCCATGCCCGATCAAACAAATTTGCGATTTTTCTACGCCAGATTGACAAATTTCGCTATCTTTTCATACCCGACCAGTGAAATTCGCTATTTTTTCACACCCAATTGACAGAATTTGCTATTTTTCGACACCTGATCAACAAAATTTCCTTTTTTTCTGCACCTGATCGACGAAGTTTGCTATTTTTCAGTGAAACAACGAAAGTTGAGATTTTTCCGCACATTATCGACAAAACTCGCACTTTTTCTATGCCCGATCAAACAAATTTGCGATTTTTCTACGCCAGATTGACAAATTTCGCTATCTTTTCATACCCGACCAGTGAAATTCGCTATTTTTTCACACCCAGTTGATAAAATTCACTATTTTTCGACACCCAATCCACAAAATACCCTTTTTTACACACATGATCAATAAAATTCCCCTTTTTTTCCACGCATTATTGAAGAAGTATGGGTGCTGATCAAACAACAACGAAGTTCGCTATTTTTCCGTGTACCAACGAAATTTGAGATTTTTCCACTCCTAATCGACAAAATTCATAATTTTCTACACCTGTTCAACAAAATTTCCTTTTTTTCTATATCCATTCAACAAATTTCCCCTTTTTCCTGCGTCTGATCAACGTAGTGCACTATTTTTCAGTGAAACAACGAAATTTGAGGTTTTTCCGCACATTATCGACAAAACTCGCACTTTTTCTATGCCCGATCAAACAAATTCGCGATTTTTCTACGCCAGATTGACAAGTTTCACAATCTTTTCATACCCGACCAGCGAAATTCGCTATTTTTTCACACCCAGTTGATAAAATTCACTATTTTTCGACACCCAATCCACAAAATACCCTTTTTTACACACATGATCAATAAAATTCCCCTTTTTTTCCACGCATTATTGAAGAAGTATGGGTGCTGATCAAACAACAACGAAGTTCGCTATTTTTCCGTGTACCAACGAAATTTGAGATTTTTCCACTCCTAATCGACAAAATTCATAATTTTCTACACCTGTTCAACAAAATTTCCTTTTTTTCTATATCCATTCAACAAATTACCCCTTTTTCCTGCGTCTGATCAACGTAGTGCACTATTTTTCAGTGAAACAACGAAATTTGAGGTTTTTCCGCACATTATCGACAAAACTCGCACTTTTTCTATGCCCGATCAAACAATTTCGCGATTTTTCTACGCCAGATTGACAAGTTTCACAATCTTTTCATACCCGACCAGCGAAATTCGCTATTTTTTCACACCCAATTGACAGAATTTGCTATTTTTCGACACCTGATCAACAAAATTTCCTTTTTTTCTGCACCTGATCGACGAAGTTTGCTATTTTTCAGTGAAACAACGAAAGTTGAGATTTTTCCGCACATTATCGACAAAACACGCACTTTTTCTATGCCCGATCAAACAAATTCGCAATTTTTCTACGCCAGATTGACAAATTTCGCTATCTTTTCATACCCGACCAGTGAAATTCGCTATTTTTTCACACCCAATTGACAGAATTTGCTATTTTTCGACACCTGATCAACAAAATTTCCTTTTTTTCTGCACCTGATCGACGAAGTTTGCTATTTTTCAGTGAAACAACGAAAGTTGAGATTTTTCTGCACATTATCGACAAAACTCGCACTTTTTCTATGCCCGATCAAACAAATTCGCGATTTTTCTACGCCAGATTGACAAATTTCGCTATCTTTTCATACCCGACCAGTGAAATTCGCTATTTTTTCACACCTTATTGACAAAATTCACTACTTTTCGACACCCAATCAGCAAAATTCCCTTTTTTTCACACCTGATCAACAAAACTCTCCTTTTTTCCCGCACTTGATCGACGAAGTTTGCTATTTTTTCGTGATTCAATGAAATTTTGAGATTTTTTTCCATTCCTAATTGACAAAATTCCCTTTTTTTCCACACCCGTTCAACAATATTCTCCTTTTCTGCCGCGCCTGATCGACGAAGTTAGCTATTTTTCCGTGAATCAACGAAATTTGAGATTTTTCCGCACATTATCGACAAAATTCACACTTTTTCTATGCCCGATCAAACAAATTCGCAATTTTTCTATGCTGGATTGACAAGTTTCGCAATTTTTCATACCCGACCAGCGAAATTCGCTATTTTTTCACACCCAGTTGATAAAATTCACTATTTTTCGACACCCAATCCACAAAATTCCCTTTTTTACACACATGATCAATAAAATTCCCCTTTTTTTCCACGCATTATTGAAGAAGTATGCTATTTTTTCGTGAATCAACGAAATTAGAGATTTTTCTGTATATTATCGACAAAATTCACACTTTTTCTATGCCCGATCAAACAAATTCGCGATTTTTCTACGCCAGATTGACAAATTTCGCTATCTTTTCATACCCGACCAGTGAAATTCGCTATTTTTTCACACCCAATTGACAGAATTTGCTATTTTTCGACACCTGATCAACAAAATTTCCTTTTTTTCTGCACCTGATCGACGAAGTTTGCTATTTTTCAGTGAAACAACGAAAGTTGAGATTTTTCCGCACATTATCGACAAAACTCGCACTTTTTCTATGCCCGATCAAACAAATTCGCAATTTTTCTACGCCAGATTGACAAATTTCGCTATCTTTTCATACCTGACCCGTGAAATTCGCTATTTTTTTACACCCAATTGACAGAATTTGCTATTTTTCGACACCTGATCAACAAAATTTCCTTTTTTTCTGCACCTGATCGACGAAGTTTGCTATTTTTCAGTGAAACAACGAAAGTTGAGATTTTTCCGCACATTATTGACAAAACTCGCACTTTTTCTATGCCCGATCAAACAAATTCGCGATTTTTCTACGCCAGATTGACAAATTTCGCTATCTTTTCATACCCGACCAGTGAAATTCGCTATTTTTTCACACCTTATTGACAAAATTCACTACTTTTCGACACCCAATCAACAAAATTCCCTTTTATTCACACCTGATCAACAAACTCTCCTTTTTTCCCGCACTTGATCCACGAAGTTTGCTATTTTTTCGTGATTCAATGAAATTTTGAGATTTTTTTCCATTCCTAATCGACAAAATTCATGATTTTCTACACCCTTTCAACAAAATTCCCCTTTTCTGCCGCGCCTGATCGACGAAGTTCGCTGTTTTCCCGTGAATCAACGAAATTTGAGATTTTTCCACTCCTAATCGACAAAATTCATAATTTTCTACACCTGTTCAACAAAATTTCCTTTTTTTCTATATCCATTCAACAAATTTCCCCTTTTTCCTGCGTCTGATCAACGTAGTGCACTATTTTTCAGTGAAACAACGAAATTTGAGGTTTTTCCGCACATTATCGACAAAACTCACACTTTTTCTATGCCCGATCAAACAAATTCGCGATTTTTCTACGCCAGATTGACAAGTTTCACAATCTTTTCGTACCCGACCAGCGAAATTCGCTATTTTTTCACACCCAGTTGATAAAATTCACTATTTTTCGACACCCAATCCACAAAATTCCCTTTTTTACACACATGATCAGTAAAATTCCCCTTTTTTTCCACGCATTATTGAAGAAGTATGGGTGCTGATCAAACAACAACGAAGTTCGCTATTTTTCCGTGTACCAACGAAATTTGAGATTTTTCCACTCCTAATCGACAAAATTCATAATTTTCTACACCTGTTCAACAAAATTTCCTTTTTTTCTATATCCATTCAACAAATTTCCCCTTTTTCCTGCGTCTGATCAACGTAGTGCACTATTTTTCAGTGAAACAACGAAATTTGAGGTTTTTCCGCACATTATCGACAAAACTTGCACTTTTTCTATGCCCGATCAAACAAATTCGCGATTTTTCTACGCCAGATTGACAAATTTCGCTATCTTTTCATACCCGACCAGTGAAATTCGCTATTTTTTCACACCTTATTGACAAAATTCACTACTTTTCGACACCCAATCAACAAAATTCCCTTTTTTTCACACCTGATCAACAAAACTCTCCTTTTTTCCCGCATTGATCGACGAAGTTTGCTATTTTTTCGTGATTCAATGAAATTTTGAGATTTTTTTCCATTCCTAATTGACAAAATTCCCTTTTTTTCCACTCCCGTTCAACAATATTCTCCTTTTCTGCCGCGCCTGATCGACGAAGTTCGCTATTTTTCCGTGAATCAACGAAATTTGAGATTTTTCCGCACATTATCGACAAAATTCACACTTTTTCTATGCCCGATCAAACAAATTCGCAATTTTTCTATGCTGGATTGACAAGTTTCGCAATTTTTCATACCCGACCAGCGAAATTCGCTATTTTTTCACACCCAGTTGATAAAATTCACTATTTTTCGACACCCAATCCACAAAATTCCCTTTTTTACACACATGATCAATAAAATTCCCCTTTTTTTCCACGCATTATTGAAGAAGTATGCTATTTTTTCGTGAATCAACGAAATTAGAGATTTTTCTGTACATTATCGACAAAATTCACACTTTTTCCATGCCCGATCAAACAAATTTGCGATTTTTCTACGCCAGATTGACAAATTTCGCTATCTTTTCATACCCGACCAGTGAAATTCGCTATTTTTTCACACCCAATTGACAGAATTTGCTATTTTTCGACACCTGATCAACAAAATTTCCTTTTTTTCTGCACCTGATCGACGAAGTTTGCTATTTTTCAGTGAAACAACGAAAGTTGAGATTTTTCCGCACATTATCGACAAAACTCGCACTTTTTCTATGCCCGATCAAACAAATTCGCAATTTTTCTACGCCAGATTGACAAATTTCGCTATCTTTTCATACCTGACCAGTGAAATTCGCTATTTTTTCACACCCAATTGACAGAATTTGCTATTTTTCGACACCTGATCAACAAAATTTCCTTTTTTTCTGCACCTGATCGACGAAGTTTGCTATTTTTCAGTGAAACAACGAAAGTTGAGATTTTTCCGCACATTATCGACAAAACTCGCACTTTTTCTATGCCCGATCAAACAAATTCGCGATTTTTCTACGCCAGATTGACAAATTTCGCTATCTTTTCATACCCGACCAGTGAAATTCGCTATTTTTTCACACCCAATTGACAGAATTTGCTATTTTTCGACACCTGATCAACAAAATTTCCTTTTTTTCTGCACCTGATCGACGAAGTTTGCTATTTTTCAGTGAAACAACGAAAGTTGAGATTTTTCCGCACATTATCGACAAAACTCGCAATTTTTCTATGCCCGATCAAACAAATTCGCAATTTTTCTACGCCAGATTGACAAATTTCGCTATCTTTTCATACCTGACCAGTGAAATTCGCTATTTTTTCACACCCAATTGACAGAATTTGCTATTTTTCGACACCTGATCAACAAAATTTCCTTTTTTTCTGCACCTGATCGACGAAGTTTGCTATTTTTCAGTGAAACAACGAAAGTTGAGATTTTTCCGCACATTATCGACAAAACTCGCACTTTTTCTATGCCCGATCAAACAAATTCGCGATTTTTCTACGCCAGATTGACAAATTTCGCTATCTTTTCATACCCGACCAGTGAAATTCGCTATTTTTTCACACCTTATTGACAAAATTCACTACTTTTCGACACCCAATCAACAAAATTCCCTTTTATTCACACCTGATCAACAAACTCTCCTTTTTTCCCGCACTTGATCCACGAAGTTTGCTATTTTTTCGTGATTCAATGAAATTTTGAGATTTTTTTCCATTCCTAATCGACAAAATTCATGATTTTCTACACCCTTTCAACAAAATTCCCCTTTTCTGCCGCGCCTGATCGACGAAGTTCGCTGTTTTCCCGTGAATCAACGAAATTTGAGATTTTTCCACTCCTAATCGACAAAATTCATAATTTTCTACACCTGTTCAACAAAATTTCCTTTTTTTCTATATCCATTCAACAAATTTCCCCTTTTTCCTGCGTCTGATCAACGTAGTGCACTATTTTTCAGTGAAACAACGAAATTTGAGGTTTTTCCGCACATTATCGACAAAACTCACACTTTTTCTATGCCCGATCAAACAAATTCGCGATTTTTCTACGCCAGATTGACAAGTTTCACAATCTTTTCATACCCGACCAGCGAAATTCGCTATTTTTTCACACCCAGTTGATAAAATTCACTATTTTTTCACACCCAGTTGATAAAATTCACTATTTTTCGACACCCAATCCACAAAATTCCCTTTTTTACACACATGATCAGTAAAATTCCCCTTTTTTTCCACGCATTATTGAAGAAGTATGGGTGCTGATCAAACAACAACGAAGTTCGCTATTTTTCCGTGTACCAACGAAATTTGAGATTTTTCCACTCCTAATCGACAAAATTCATAATTTTCTACACCTGTTCAACAAAATTTCCTTTTTTTCTATATCCATTCAACAAATTTCCCCTTTTTCCTGCGTCTGATCAACGTAGTGCACTATTTTTCAGTGAAACAACGAAAGTTGAGATTTTTCCGCACATTATCGACAAAACACGCACTTTTTCTATGCCCGATCAAACAAATTCGCAATTTTTCTACGCCAGATTGACAAATTTCGCTATCTTTTCATACCCGACCAGTGAAATTCGCTATTTTTTCACACCCAATTGACAGAATTTGCTATTTTTCGACACCTGATCAACAAAATTTCCTTTTTTTCTGCACCTGATCGACGAAGTTTGCTATTTTTCAGTGAAACAACGAAAGTTGAGATTTTTCTGCACATTATCGACAAAACTCGCACTTTTTCTATGCCCGATCAAACAAATTCGCGATTTTTCTACGCCAGATTGACAAATTTCGCTATCTTTTCATACCCGACCAGTGAAATTCGCTATTTTTTCACACCTTATTGACAAAATTCACTACTTTTCGACACCCAATCAACAAAATTCCCTTTTTTTCACACCTGATCAACAAAACTCTCCTTTTTTCCCGCACTTGATCGACGAAGTTTGCTATTTTTTCGTGATTCAATGAAATTTTGAGATTTTTTTCCATTCCTAATTGACAAAATTCCCTTTTTTTCCACACCCGTTCAACAATATTCTCCTTTTCTGCCGCGCCTGATCGACGAAGTTCGCTATTTTTCCGTGAATCAACGAAATTTGAGATTTTTCCGCACATTATCGACAAAATTCACACTTTTTCTATGCCCGATCAAACAAATTCGCAATTTTTCTATGCTGGATTGACAAGTTTCGCAATTTTTCATACCCGACCAGCGAAATTCGCTATTTTTTCACACCCAATTGACAGAATTTGCTATTTTTCGACACCTGATCAACAAAATTTCCTTTTTTTCTGCACCTGATCGACGAAGTTTGCTATTTTTCAGTGAAACAACGAAAGTTGAGATTTTTCCGCACATTATTGACAAAACTCGCACTTTTTCTATGCCCGATCAAACAAATTCGCGATTTTTCTACGCCAGATTGACAAATTTCGCTATCTTTTCATACCCGACCAGTGAAATTCGCTATTTTTTCACACCTTATTGACAAAATTCACTACTTTTCGACACCCAATCAACAAAATTCCCTTTTATTCACACCTGATCAACAAACTCTCCTTTTTTCCCGCACTTGATCCACGAAGTTTGCTATTTTTTCGTGATTCAATGAAATTTTGAGATTTTTTTCCATTCCTAATCGACAAAATTCATGATTTTCTACACCCTTTCAACAAAATTCCCCTTTTCTGCCGCGCCTGATCAACGAAGTTCGCTGTTTTCCCGTGAATCAACGAAATTTGAGATTTTTCCACTCCTAATCGACAAAATTCATAATTTTCTACACCTGTTCAACAAAATTTCCTTTTTTTCTATATCCATTCAACAAATTTCCCCTTTTTCCTGCGTCTGATCAACGTAGTGCACTATTTTTCAGTGAAACAACGAAATTTGAGGTTTTTCCGCACATTATCGACAAAATTCACACTTTTTCCATGCCCGATCAAACAAATTTGCGATTTTTCTACGCCAGATTGACAAATTTCGCTATCTTTTCATACCCGACCAGTGAAATTCGCTATTTTTTCACACCCAATTGACAGAATTTGCTATTTTTCGACACCTGATCAACAAAATTTCCTTTTTTTCTGCACCTGATCGACGAAGTTTGCTATTTTTCAGTGAAACAACGAAAGATGAGATTTTTCCGCACATTATCGACAAAACTCGCACTTTTTCTATGCCCGATAAAACAAATTCGCAATTTTTCTACGCCAGATTGACAAATTTCGCTATCTTTTCATACCTGACCAGTGAAATTCGCTATTTTTTCACACCCAATTGACAGAATTTGCTATTTTTCGACACCTGATCAACAAAATTTCCTTTTCTGCCGCGCCTGATCGACGAAGTTCGCTATTTTTCCGTGAATCAACGAAATTTGAGATTTTTCCGCACATTATCGACAAAATTCACACTTTTTCTATGCCCGATCAAACAAATTCGCAATTTTTCTATGCTGGATTGACAAGTTTCGCAATTTTTCATACCCGACCAGCGAAATTCGCTATTTTTTCACACCCAATTGACAGAATTTGCTATTTTTCGACACCTGATCAACAAAATTTCCTTTTTTTCTGCACCTGATCGACGAAGTTTGCTATTTTTCAGTGAAACAACGAAAGTTGAGATTTTTCCGCACATTATTGACAAAACTCTCACTTTTTCTATGCCCGATCAAACAAATTCGCGATTTTTCTACGCCAGATTGACAAATTTCGCTATCTTTTCATACCCGACCAGTGAAATTCGCTATTTTTTCACACCTTATTGACAAAATTCACTACTTTTCGACACCCAATCAACAAAATTCCCTTTTATTCACACCTGATCAACAAACTCTCCTTTTTTCCCGCACTTGATCCACGAAGTTTGCTATTTTTTCGTGATTCAATGAAATTTTGAGATTTTTTTCCATTCCTAATCGACAAAATTCATGATTTTCTACACCCTTTCAACAAAATTCCCCTTTTCTGCCGCGCCTGATCAACGAAGTTCGCTGTTTTCCCGTGAATCAACGAAATTTGAGATTTTTCCACTCCTAATGGACAAAATTCATAATTTTCTACACCTGTTCAACAAAATTTCCTTTTTTTCTATATCCATTCAACAAATTTCCCTTTTTTCCTGCGTCTGATCAACGTAGTGCACTATTTTTCAGTGAAACAACGAAATTTGAGGTTTTTCCGCACATTATCGACAAAACTCACACTTTTTCTATGCCCGATCAAACAAATTCGCGATTTTTCTACGCCAGATTGACAAGTTTCACAATCTTTTCATACCCGACCAGCGAAATTCGCTATTTTTTCACACCCAGTTGATAAAATTCACTATTTTTCGACACCCAATCCACAAAATTCCCTTTTTTACACACATGATCAGTAAAATTCCCCTTTTTTTCCACGCATTATTGAAGAAGTATGGGTGCTGATCAAACAACAACGAAGTTCGCTATTTTTCCGTGTACCAACGAAATTTGAGATTTTTCCACTCCTAATCGACAAAATTCATAATTTTCTACACCTGTTCAACAAAATTTCCTTTTTTTCTATATCCATTCAACAAATTTCCCCTTTTTCCTGCGTCTGATCAACGTAGTGCACTATTTTTCAGTGAAACAACGAAAGTTGAGATTTTTCCGCACATTATCGACAAAACACGCACTTTTTCTATGCCCGATCAAACAAATTCGCAATTTTTCTACGCCAGATTGACAAATTTCGCTATCTTTTCATACCCGACCAGTGAAATTCGCTATTTTTTCACACCCAATTGACAGAATTTGCTATTTTTCGACACCTGATCAACAAAATTTCCTTTTTTTCTGCACCTGATCGACGAAGTTTGCTATTTTTCAGTGAAACAACGAAAGTTGAGATTTTTCTGCACATTATCGACAAAACTCGCACTTTTTCTATGCCCGATCAAACAAATTCGCGATTTTTCTACGCCAGATTGACAAATTTCGCTATCTTTTCATACCCGACCAGTGAAATTCGCTATTTTTTCACACCTTATTGACAAAATTCACTACTTTTCGACACCCAATCAACAAAATTCCCTTTTTTTCACACCTGATCAACAAAACTCTCCTTTTTTCCCGCACTTGATCGACGAAGTTTGCTATTTTTTCGTGATTCAATGAAATTTTGAGATTTTTTTCCATTCCTAATTGACAAAATTCCCTTTTTTTCCACACCCGTTCAACAATATTCTCCTTTTCTGCCGCGCCTGATCGACAAAGTTCGCTATTTTTCCGTGAATCAACGAAATTTGAGATTTTTCCGCACATTATCGACAAAATTCACACTTTTTCTATGCCCGATCAAACAAATTCGCAATTTTTCTATGCTGGATTGACAAGTTTCGCAATTTTTCATACCCGACCAGCGAAATTCGTTATTTTTTCACACCCAGTTGATAAAATTCACTATTTTTCGACACCCAATCCACAAAATTCCCTTTTTTACACACATGATCAATAAAATTCCCCTTTTTTTCCACGCATTATTGAAGAAGTATGCTATTTTTTCGTGAATCAACGAAATTAGAGATTTTTCTGTACATTATCGACAAAATTCACACTTTTTCCATGCCCGATCAAACAAATTTGCGATTTTTCTACGCCAGATTGACAAATTTTGCTATCTTTTCATACCTGACCAGTGAAATTCGCTATTTTTTCACACCCAATTGACAGAATTTGCTATTTTTCGACACCTGATCAACAAAATTTCCTTTTTTTCTGCACCTGATCGACGAAGTTTGCTATTTTTCAGTGAAACAACGAAAGTTGAGATTTTTCCGCACATTATCGACAAAACTCGCACTTTTTCTATGCCCGATCAAACAAATTCGCGATTTTTCTACGCCAGATTGACAAATTTCGCTATCTTTTCATACCCGTCCAGTGAAATTCGCTATTTTTTCACACCCAATTGACAGAATTTGCTATTTTTCGACACCTGATCAACAAAATTTCCTTTTTTTCTGCACCTGATCGACGAAGTTTGCTATTTTTCAGTGAAACAACGAAAGTTGAGATTTTTCCGCACATTATCGACAAAACTCGCACTTTTTCTATGCCCGATCAAACAAATTCGCAATTTTTCTACGCCAGATTGACAAATTTCGCTATCTTTTCATACCTGACCAGTGAAATTCGCTATTTTTTCACACCCAATTGACAGAATTTGCTATTTTTCGACACCTGATCAACAAAATTTCCTTTTTTTCTGCACCTGATCGACGAAGTTTGCTATTTTTCAGTGAAACAACGAAAGTTGAGATTTTTCCGCACATTATTGACAAAACTCTCACTTTTTCTATGCCCGATCAAACAAATTCGCGATTTTTCTACGCCAGATTGACAAATTTCGCTATCTTTTCATACCCGACCAGTGAAATTCGCTATTTTTTCACACCTTATTGACAAAATTCACTACTTTTCGACACCCAATCAACAAAATTCCCTTTTATTCACACCTGATCAACAAACTCTCCTTTTTTCCCGCACTTGATCCACGAAGTTTGCTATTTTTTCGTGATTCAATGAAATTTTGAGATTTTTTTCCATTCCTAATCGACAAAATTCATGATTTTCTACACCCTTTCAACAAAATTCCCCTTTTCTGCCGCGCCTGATCAACGAAGTTCGCTGTTTTCCCGTGAATCAACGAAATTTGAGATTTTTCCACTCCTAATCGACAAAATTCATAATTTTCTACACCTGTTCAACAAAATTTCCTTTTTTTCTATATCCATTCAACAAATTTCCCCTTTTTCCTGCGTCTGATCAACGTAGTGCACTATTTTTCAGTGAAACAACGAAATTTGAGGTTTTTCCGCACATTATCGACAAAACTCACACTTTTTCTATGCCCGATCAAACAAATTCGCGATTTTTCTACGCCAGATTGACAAGTTTCACAATCTTTTCATACCCGACCAGCGAAATTCGCTATTTTTTCACACCCAGTTGATAAAATTCACTATTTTTCGACACCCAATCCACAAAATTCCCTTTTTTACACACATGATCAGTAAAATTCCCCTTTTTTTCCACGCATTATTGAAGAAGTATGGGTGCTGATCAAACAACAACGAAGTTCGCTATTTTTCCGTGTACCAACGAAATTTGAGATTTTTCCACTCCTAATCGACAAAATTCATAATTTTCTACACCTGTTCAACAAAATTTCCTTTTTTTCTATATCCATTCAACAAATTTCCCCTTTTTCCTGCGTCTGATCAACGTAGTGCACTATTTTTCAGTGAAACAACGAAATTTGAGGTTTTTCCGCACATTATCGACAAAACTTGCACTTTTTTTATGCCCGATCAAACAAATTCGCGATTTTTCTACGCCAGATTGACAAATTTCGCTATCTTTTCATACCCGACCAGTGAAATTCGCTATTTTTTCACACCTTATTGACAAAATTCACTACTTTTCGACACCCAATCAACAAAATTCCCTTTTTCTCACACCTGATCAACAAAACTCTCCTTTTTTCCCGCATTGATCGATGAAGTTTGCTATTTTTTCGTGATTCAATGAAATTTTGAGATTTTTTTCCATTCCTAATTGACAAAATTCCCTTTTTTTCCACACCCGTTCAACAATATTCTCCTTTTCTGCCGCGCCTGATCGACGAAGTTCGCTATTTTTCCGTGAATCAACGAAATTTGAGATTTTTCCGCACATTATCGACAAAATTCACACTTTTTCTATGCCCGATCAAACAAATTCGCAATTTTTCTATGCTGGATTGACAAGTTTCGCAATTTTTCATACCCGACCAGCGAAATTCGCTATTTTTTCACACCCAGTTGATAAAATTCACTATTTTTCGACACCCAATCCACAAAATTCCCTTTTTTACACACATGATCAATAAAATTCCCCTTTTTTTCCACGCATTATTGAAGAAGTATGCTATTTTTTCGTGAATCAACGAAATTAGAGATTTTTCTGTACATTATCGACAAAATTCACACTTTTTCCATGCCCGATCAAACAAATTTGCGATTTTTCTACGCCAGATTGACAAATTTCGCTATCTTTTCATACCCGACCAGTGAAATTCGCTATTTTTTCACACCCAATTGACAGAATTTGCTATTTTTCGACACCTGATCAACAAAATTTCCTTTTTTTCTGCACCTGATCGACGAAGTTTGCTATTTTTCAGTGAAACAACGAAAGTTGAGATTTTTCCGCACATTATCGACAAAACTCGCACTTTTTCTATGCCCGATCAAACAAATTCGCAATTTTTCTACGCCAGATTGACAAATTTCGCTATCTTTTCATACCTGACCAGTGAAATTCGCTATTTTTTCACACCCAATTGACAGAATTTGCTATTTTTCGACACCTGATCAACAAAATTTCCTTTTTTTCTGCACCTGATCGACGAAGTTTGCTATTTTTCAGTGAAACAACGAAAGTTGAGATTTTTCCGCACATTATCGACAAAACTCTCACTTTTTCTATGCCCGATCAAACAAATTCGCGATTTTTCTACGCCAGATTGACAAATTTCGCTATCTTTTCATACCCGACCAGTGAAATTCGCTATTTTTTCACACCTTATTGACAAAATTCACTACTTTTCGACACCCAATCAACAAAATTCCCTTTTATTCACACCTGATCAACAAACTCTCCTTTTTTCCCGCACTTGATCCACGAAGTTTGCTATTTTTTCGTGATTCAATGAAATTTTGAGATTTTTTTCCATTCCTAATCGACAAAATTCATGATTTTCTACACCCTTTCAACAAAATTCCCCTTTTCTGCCGCGCCTGATCGACGAAGTTCGCTGTTTTCCCGTGAATCAACGAAATTTGAGATTTTTCCACTCCTAATCGACAAAATTCATAATTTTCTACACCTGTTCAACAAAATTTCCTTTTTTTCTATATCCATTCAACAAATTTCCCCTTTTTCCTGCGTCTGATCAACGTAGTGCACTATTTTTCAGTGAAACAACGAAATTTGAGGTTTTTCCGCACATTATCGACAAAACTCGCAATTTTTCTATGCCCGATCAAACAAATTCGCGATTTTTCTACGCCAGATTGACAAGTTTCACAATCTTTTCATACCCGACCAGCGAAATTCGCTATTTTTTCACACCCAGTTGATAAAATTCACTATTTTTTCACACCCAGTAGATAAAATTCACTATTTTTCGACACCCAATCCACAAAATTCCCTTTTTTACACACATGATCAGTAAAATTCCCCTTTTTTTCCACGCATTATTGAAGAAGTATGGGTGCTGATCAAACAACAACGAAGTTCGCTATTTTTCCGTGTACCAACGAAATTTGAGATTTTTCCACTCCTAATCGACAAAATTCATAATTTTCTACACCTGTTCAACAAAATTTCCTTTTTTTCTATATCCATTCAACAAATTTCCCCTTTTTCCTGCGTCTGATCAACGTAGTGCACTATTTTTCAGTGAAACAACGAAAGTTGAGATTTTTCCGCACATTATCGACAAAACACGCACTTTTTCTATGCCCGATCAAACAAATTCGCAATTTTTCTACGCCAGATTTACAAATTTCGCTATCTTTTCATACCCGACCAGTGAAATTCGCTATTTTTTCACACCCAATTGACAGAATTTGCTATTTTTCGACACCTGATCAACAAAATTTCCTTTTTTTCTGCACCTGATCGACGAAGTTTGCTATTTTTCAGTGAAACAACGAAAGTTGAGATTTTTCTGCACATTATCGACAAAACTCGCACTTTTTCTATGCCCGATCATACAAATTCGCGATTTTTCTACGCCAGATTGACAAATTTCGCTATCTTTTCATACCCGACCAGTGAAATTCGCTATTTTTTCACACCTTATTGACAAAATTCACTACTTTTCGACACCCAATCAACAAAATTCCCTTTTTTTCACACCTGATCAACAAAACTCTCCTTTTTTCCCGCACTTGATCGACGAAGTTTGCTATTTTTTCGTGATTCAATGAAATTTTGAGATTTTTTTCCATTCCTAATTGACAAAATTCCCTTTTTTTCCACACCCGTTCAACAATATTCTCCTTTTCTGCCGCGCCTGATCGACGAAGTTCGCTATTTTTCCGTGAATCAACGAAATTTGAGATTTTTCCGCACATTATCGACAAAATTCACACTTTTTCTATGCCCGATCAAACAAATTCGCAATTTTTCTATGCTGGATTGACAAGTTTCGCAATTTTTCATACCCGACCAGCGAAATTCGCTATTTTTTCACACCCAATTGACAGAATTTGCTATTTTTCGACACCTGATCAACAAAATTTCCTTTTTTTCTGCACCTGATCGACGAAGTTTGCTATTTTTCAGTGAAACAACGAAAGTTGAGATTTTTCCGCACATTATCGACAAAACACGCACTTTTTCTATGCCCGATCAAACAAATTCGCAATTTTTCTACGCCAGATTGACAAATTTCGCTATCTTTTCATACCCGACCAGTGAAATTCGCTATTTTTTCACACCTTATTGACAAAATTCACTACATTTCGACACCCAATCAACAAAATTCCCTTTTTTTCACACCTGATCAACAAAACTCTCCTTTTTTCCCGCACTTGATCGACGAAGTTTGCTATTTTTTCGTGATTCAATGAAATTTTGAGATTTTTTTCCATTCCTAATTGACAAAATTCCCTTTTTTTCCACACCCTTTCAACAAAATTCCCCTTTTCTGCCGCGCCTGATCAACGAAGTTCGCTGTTTTCCCGTGAATCAACGAAATTTGAGATTTTTCCACTCCTAATCGACAAAATTCATAATTTTCTACACCTGTTCAACAAAATTTCCTTTTTTTCTATATCCATTCAACAAATTTCCCCTTTTTCCTGCGTCTGATCAACGTAGTGCACTATTTTTCAGTGAAACAACGAAATTTGAGGTTTTTCCGCACATTATCGACAAAACTCACACTTTTTCTATGCCCGATCATACAAATTCGCGATTTTTCTACGCCAGATTGACAAGTTTCACAATCTTTTCATACCCGACCAGCGAAATTCGCTATTTTTTCACACCCAGTTGATAAAATTCACTATTTTTCGACACCCAATCCACAAAATTCCCTTTTTTACACACATGATCAGTAAAATTCCCCTTTTTTTCCACGCATTATTGAAGAAGTATGGGTGCTGATCAAACAACAACGAAGTTCGCTATTTTTCCGTGTACCAACGAAATTTGAGATTTTTCCACTCCTAATCGACAAAATTCATAATTTTCTACACCCGTTCAACAAAATTTCCTTTTTTTCTATATCCATTCAACAAATTTCCCCTTTTTCCTGCGTCTGATCAACGTAGTGCACTATTTTTCAGTGAAACAACGAAATTTGAGGTTTTTCCGCACATTATCGACAAAACTTGCACTTTTTCTATGCCCGATCAAACAAATTCGTGATTTTTCTACGCCAGATTGACAAATTTCGCTATCTTTTCATACCCGACCAGTGAAATTCGCTATTTTTTCACACCTTATTGACAAAATTCACTACTTTTCGACACCCAATCAACAAAATTCCCTTTTTTTCACACCTGATCAACAAAACTCTCCTTTTTTCCCGCATTGATCGACGAAGTTTGCTATTTTTTCGTGATTCAATGAAATTTTGAGATTTTTTTCCATTCCTAATTGACAAAATTCCCTTTTTTTCCACACCCGTTCAACAATATTCTCCTTTTCTGCCGCGCCTGATCGACGAAGTTCGCTATTTTTCCGTGAATCAACGAAATTTGAGATTTTTCCGCACATTATCGACAAAATTCACACTTTTTCTATGCCCGATCAAACAAATTCGCAATTTTTCTATGCTGGATTGACAAGTTTCGCAATTTTTCATACCCGACCAGCGAAATTCGCTATTTTTTCACACCCAGTTGATAAAATTCACTATTTTTCGACACCCAATCCACAAAATTCCCTTCTTTTCATACCTGATCATCAAAACTCTCATTTTCCCCGCAAAGTTCGACGAAGTTTGCTATTTTTTCGTGATTCAATGAAATTTTAACATTTTCTCCATTCCTAATCGACAAAATTCACGATTTTCTACACCCTTTCAACAAAATTCCCTTTTTTTCCACACCCGTTCAACAATATTCCCCTTTTCTGCCGCGCCTGATCGACGAAGTTCGCTATTTTTCCGTGAATCAACGAAATTTGAGATTTTTCCGCACATTATCGACAAAATTCACACTTTTTCTACGCCCGATCAAACAAATTCGCAATTTTTCTATGCTGGATTGACAAGTTTCGCAATCTTTTCATACCCGACCAGCGAAATTCGCTATTTTTTCACACCCAGTTGATAAAATTCACTATTTTTCGACACCCAATCCACAAAATTCCCTTTTTTACACACATGATCAATAAAATTCCCCTTTTTTTCCACGCATTATTGAAGAAGTATGCTATTTTTTCGTGAATCAACGAAATTAGAGATTTTTCTGTACATTATCGACAAAATTCACATTTTTTCCATGCCCGATCAAACAAATTTGCGATTTTTCTACGCCAGATTGACAAATTTCGCTATCTTTTCATACCCGACCAGTGAAATTCGCTATTTTTTCACACCCAATTGACAGAATTTGCTATTTTTCGACACCTGATCAACAAAATTTCCTTTTTTTCTGCACCTGATCGACGAAGTTTGCTATTTTTCAGTGAAACAACGAAAGTTGAGATTTTTCCGCACATTATCGACAAAACTCGCACTTTTTCTATGCCCGATCAAACAAATTTGCGATTTTTCTACGCCAGATTGACAAATTTCGCTATCTTTTCATACCCGACCAGTGAAATTCGCTATTTTTTCACACCCAGTTGATAAAATTCACTATTTTTCGACACCCAATCCACAAAATACCCTTTTTTACACACATGATCAATAAAATTCCCCTTTTTTTCCACGCATTATTGAAGAAGTATGGGTGCTGATCAAACAACAACGAAGTTCGCTATTTTTCCGTGTACCAACGAAATTTGAGATTTTTCCACTCCTAATCGACAAAATTCATAATTTTCTACACCTGTTCAACAAAATTTCCTTTTTTTCTATATCCATTCAACAAATTTCCCCTTTTTCCTGCGTCTGATCAACGTAGTGCACTATTTTTCAGTGAAACAACGAAATTTGAGGTTTTTCCGCACATTATCGACAAAACTCGCACTTTTTCTATGCCCGATCAAACAAATTCGCGATTTTTCTACGCCAGATTGACAAGTTTCACAATCTTTTCATACCCGACCAGCGAAATTCGCTATTTTTTCACACCCAGTTGATAAAATTCACTATTTTTCGACACCCAATCCACAAAATACCCTTTTTTACACACATGATCAATAAAATTCCCCTTTTTTTCCACGCATTATTGAAGAAGTATGGGTGCTGATCAAACAACAACGAAGTTCGCTATTTTTCCGTGTACCAACGAAATTTGAGATTTTTCCACTCCTAATCGACAAAATTCATAATTTTCTACACCTGTTCAACAAAATTTCCTTTTTTTCTATATCCATTCAACAAATTACCCCTTTTTCCTGCGTCTGATCAACGTAGTGCACTATTTTTCAGTGAAACAACGAAATTTGAGGTTTTTCCGCACATTATCGACAAAACTTGCACTTTTTCTATGCCCGATCAAACAAATTCGCGATTTTTCTACGCCAGATTGACAAATTTCGCTATCTTTTCATACCCGACCAGTGAAATTCGCTATTTTTTCACACCTTATTGACAAAATTCACTACTTTTCGACACCCAATCAACAAAATTCCCTTTTTTTCACACCTGATCAACAAAACTCTCCTTTTTTCCCGCATTGATCGACGAAGTTTGCTATTTTTTCGTGATTCAATGAAATTTTGAGATTTTTTTCCATTCCTAATTGACAAAATTCCCTTTTTTTCCACACCCGTTCAACAATATTCTCCTTTTCTGCCGCGCCTGATCGACGAAGTTCGCTATTTTTCCGTGAATCAACGAAATTTGAGATTTTTCCGCACATTATCGACAAAATTCACACTTTTTCTATGCCCGATCAAACAAATTCGCAATTTTTCTATGCTGGATTGACAAGTTTCGCAATTTTTCATACCCGACCAGCGAAATTCGCTATTTTTTCACACCCAGTTGATAAAATTCACTATTTTTCGACACCCAATCCACAAAATTCCCTTCTTTTCATACCTGATCATCAAAACTCTCATTTTCCCCGCAAAGTTCGACGAAGTTTGCTATTTTTTCGTGATTCAATGAAATTTTAACATTTTCTCCATTCCTAATCGACAAAATTCACGATTTTCTACACCCTTTCAACAAAATTCCCTTTTTTTCCACACCCGTTCAACAATATTCCCCTTTTCTGCCGCGCCTGATCGACGAAGTTCGCTATTTTTCCGTGAATCAACGAAATTTGAGATTTTTCCGCACATTATCGACAAAATTCACACTTTTTCTACGCCCGATCAAACAAATTCGCAATTTTTCTATGCTGGATTGACAAGTTTCGCAATCTTTTCACACCCGACCAGCGAAATTCGCTATTTTTTCACACCCAGTTGATAAAATTCACTATTTTTCGACACCCAATCCACAAAATTCCCTTTTTTACACACATGATCAATAAAATTCCCCTTTTTTTCCACGCATTATTGAAGAAGTATGCTATTTTTTCGTGAATCAACGAAATTAGAGATTTTTCTGTACATTATCGACAAAATTCACATTTTTTCCATGCCCGATCAAACAAATTTGCGATTTTTCTACGCCAGATTGACAAATTTCGCTATCTTTTCATACCCGACCAGTGAAATTCGCTATTTTTTCACACCCAATTGACAGAATTTGCTATTTTTCGACACCTGATCAACAAAATTTCCTTTTTTTCTGCACCTGATCGACGAAGTTTGCTATTTTTCAGTGAAACAACGAAAGTTGAGATTTTTCCGCACATTATCGACAAAACTCGCACTTTTTCTATGCCCGATCAAACAAATTTGCGATTTTTCTACGCCAGATTGACAAATTTCGCTATCTTTTCATACCCGACCAGTGAAATTCGCTATTTTTTCACACCCAGTTGATAAAATTCACTATTTTTCGACACCCAATCCACAAAATACCCTTTTTTACACACATGATCAATAAAATTCCCCTTTTTTTCCACGCATTATTGAAGAAGTATGGGTGCTGATCAAACAACAACGAAGTTCGCTATTTTTCCGTGTACCAACGAAATTTGAGATTTTTCCACTCCTAATCGACAAAATTCATAATTTTCTACACCTGTTCAACAAAATTTCCTTTTTTTCTATATCCATTCAACAAATTTCCCCTTTTTCCTGCGTCTGATCAACGTAGTGCACTATTTTTCAGTGAAACAACGAAATTTGAGGTTTTTCCGCACATTATCGACAAAACTCGCACTTTTTCTATGCCCGATCAAACAAATTCGCGATTTTTCTACGCCAGATTGACAAGTTTCACAATCTTTTCATACCCGACCAGCGAAATTCGCTATTTTTTCACACCCAGTTGATAAAATTCACTATTTTTCGACACCCAATCCACAAAATACCCTTTTTTACACACATGATCAATAAAATTCCCCTTTTTTTCCACGCATTATTGAAGAAGTATGGGTGCTGATCAAACAACAACGAAGTTCGCTATTTTTCCGTGTACCAACGAAATTTGAGATTTTTCCACTCCTAATCGACAAAATTCATAATTTTCTACACCTGTTCAACAAAATTTCCTTTTTTTCTATATCCATTCAACAAATTACCCCTTTTTCCTGCGTCTGATCAACGTAGTGCACTATTTTTCAGTGAAACAACGAAATTTGAGGTTTTTCCGCACATTATCGACAAAACTCGCACTTTTTCTATGCCCGATCAAACAATTTCGCGATTTTTCTACGCCAGATTGACAAGTTTCACAATCTTTTCATACCCGACCAGCGAAATTCGCTATTTTTTCACACCCAATTGACAGAATTTGCTATTTTTCGACACCTGATCAACAAAATTTCCTTTTTTTCTGCACCTGATCGACGAAGTTTGCTATTTTTCAGTGAAACAACGAAAGTTGAGATTTTTCCGCACATTATCGACAAAACACGCACTTTTTCTATGCCCGATCAAACAAATTCGCAATTTTTCTACGCCAGATTGACAAATTTCGCTATCTTTTCATACCCGACCAGTGAAATTCGCTATTTTTTCACACCCAATTGACAGAATTTGCTATTTTTCGACACCTGATCAACAAAATTTCCTTTTTTTCTGCACCTGATCGACGAAGTTTGCTATTTTTCAGTGAAACAACGAAAGTTGAGATTTTTCTGCACATTATCGACAAAACTCGCACTTTTTCTATGCCCGATCAAACAAATTCGCGATTTTTCTACGCCAGATTGACAAATTTCGCTATCTTTTCATACCCGACCAGTGAAATTCGCTATTTTTTCACACCTTATTGACAAAATTCACTACTTTTCGACACCCAATCAGCAAAATTCCCTTTTTTTCACACCTGATCAACAAAACTCTCCTTTTTTCCCGCACTTGATCGACGAAGTTTGCTATTTTTTCGTGATTCAATGAAATTTTGAGATTTTTTTCCATTCCTAATTGACAAAATTCCCTTTTTTTCCACACCCGTTCAACAATATTCTCCTTTTCTGCCGCGCCTGATCGACGAAGTTAGCTATTTTTCCGTGAATCAACGAAATTTGAGATTTTTCCGCACATTATCGACAAAATTCACACTTTTTCTATGCCCGATCAAACAAATTCGCAATTTTTCTATGCTGGATTGACAAGTTTCGCAATTTTTCATACCCGACCAGCGAAATTCGCTATTTTTTCACACCCAGTTGATAAAATTCACTATTTTTCGACACCCAATCCACAAAATTCCCTTTTTTACACACATGATCAATAAAATTCCCCTTTTTTTCCACGCATTATTGAAGAAGTATGCTATTTTTTCGTGAATCAACGAAATTAGAGATTTTTCTGTATATTATCGACAAAATTCACACTTTTTCTATGCCCGATCAAACAAATTCGCGATTTTTCTACGCCAGATTGACAAATTTCGCTATCTTTTCATACCCGACCAGTGAAATTCGCTATTTTTTCACACCCAATTGACAGAATTTGCTATTTTTCGACACCTGATCAACAAAATTTCCTTTTTTTCTGCACCTGATCGACGAAGTTTGCTATTTTTCAGTGAAACAACGAAAGTTGAGATTTTTCCGCACATTATCGACAAAACTCGCACTTTTTCTATGCCCGATCAAACAAATTCGCAATTTTTCTACGCCAGATTGACAAATTTCGCTATCTTTTCATACCTGACCCGTGAAATTCGCTATTTTTTTACACCCAATTGACAGAATTTGCTATTTTTCGACACCTGATCAACAAAATTTCCTTTTTTTCTGCACCTGATCGACGAAGTTTGCTATTTTTCAGTGAAACAACGAAAGTTGAGATTTTTCCGCACATTATTGACAAAACTCGCACTTTTTCTATGCCCGATCAAACAAATTCGCGATTTTTCTACGCCAGATTGACAAATTTCGCTATCTTTTCATACCCGACCAGTGAAATTCGCTATTTTTTCACACCTTATTGACAAAATTCACTACTTTTCGACACCCAATCAACAAAATTCCCTTTTATTCACACCTGATCAACAAACTCTCCTTTTTTCCCGCACTTGATCCACGAAGTTTGCTATTTTTTCGTGATTCAATGAAATTTTGAGATTTTTTTCCATTCCTAATCGACAAAATTCATGATTTTCTACACCCTTTCAACAAAATTCCCCTTTTCTGCCGCGCCTGATCGACGAAGTTCGCTGTTTTCCCGTGAATCAACGAAATTTGAGATTTTTCCACTCCTAATCGACAAAATTCATAATTTTCTACACCTGTTCAACAAAATTTCCTTTTTTTCTATATCCATTCAACAAATTTCCCCTTTTTCCTGCGTCTGATCAACGTAGTGCACTATTTTTCAGTGAAACAACGAAATTTGAGGTTTTTCCGCACATTATCGACAAAACTCACACTTTTTCTATGCCCGATCAAACAAATTCGCGATTTTTCTACGCCAGATTGACAAGTTTCACAATCTTTTCGTACCCGACCAGCGAAATTCGCTATTTTTTCACACCCAGTTGATAAAATTCACTATTTTTCGACACCCAATCCACAAAATTCCCTTTTTTACACACATGATCAGTAAAATTCCCCTTTTTTTCCACGCATTATTGAAGAAGTATGGGTGCTGATCAAACAACAACGAAGTTCGCTATTTTTCCGTGTACCAACGAAATTTGAGATTTTTCCACTCCTAATCGACAAAATTCATAATTTTCTACACCTGTTCAACAAAATTTCCTTTTTTTCTATATCCATTCAACAAATTTCCCCTTTTTCCTGCGTCTGATCAACGTAGTGCACTATTTTTCAGTGAAACAACGAAATTTGAGGTTTTTCCGCACATTATCGACAAAACTTGCACTTTTTCTATGCCCGATCAAACAAATTCGCGATTTTTCTACGCCAGATTGACAAATTTCGCTATCTTTTCATACCCGACCAGTGAAATTCGCTATTTTTTCACACCTTATTGACAAAATTCACTACTTTTCGACACCCAATCAACAAAATTCCCTTTTTTTCACACCTGATCAACAAAACTCTCCTTTTTTCCCGCATTGATCGACGAAGTTTGCTATTTTTTCGTGATTCAATGAAATTTTGAGATTTTTTTCCATTCCTAATTGACAAAATTCCCTTTTTTTCCACTCCCGTTCAACAATATTCTCCTTTTCTGCCGCGCCTGATCGACGAAGTTCGCTATTTTTCCGTGAATCAACGAAATTTGAGATTTTTCCGCACATTATCGACAAAATTCACACTTTTTCTATGCCCGATCAAACAAATTCGCAATTTTTCTATGCTGGATTGACAAGTTTCGCAATTTTTCATACCCGACCAGCGAAATTCGCTATTTTTTCACACCCAGTTGATAAAATTCACTATTTTTCGACACCCAATCCACAAAATTCCCTTTTTTACACACATGATCAATAAAATTCCCCTTTTTTTCCACGCATTATTGAAGAAGTATGCTATTTTTTCGTGAATCAACGAAATTAGAGATTTTTCTGTACATTATCGACAAAATTCACACTTTTTCCATGCCCGATCAAACAAATTTGCGATTTTTCTACGCCAGATTGACAAATTTCGCTATCTTTTCATACCCGACCAGTGAAATTCGCTATTTTTTCACACCCAATTGACAGAATTTGCTATTTTTCGACACCTGATCAACAAAATTTCCTTTTTTTCTGCACCTGATCGACGAAGTTTGCTATTTTTCAGTGAAACAACGAAAGTTGAGATTTTTCCGCACATTATCGACAAAACTCGCACTTTTTCTATGCCCGATCAAACAAATTCGCAATTTTTCTACGCCAGATTGACAAATTTCGCTATCTTTTCATACCTGACCAGTGAAATTCGCTATTTTTTCACACCCAATTGACAGAATTTGCTATTTTTCGACACCTGATCAACAAAATTTCCTTTTTTTCTGCACCTGATCGACGAAGTTTGCTATTTTTCAGTGAAACAACGAAAGTTGAGATTTTTCCGCACATTATCGACAAAACTCGCACTTTTTCTATGCCCGATCAAACAAATTCGCGATTTTTCTACGCCAGATTGACAAATTTCGCTATCTTTTCATACCCGACCAGTGAAATTCGCTATTTTTTCACACCCAATTGACAGAATTTGCTATTTTTCGACACCTGATCAACAAAATTTCCTTTTTTTCTGCACCTGATCGACGAAGTTTGCTATTTTTCAGTGAAACAACGAAAGTTGAGATTTTTCCGCACATTATCGACAAAACTCGCAATTTTTCTATGCCCGATCAAACAAATTCGCAATTTTTCTACGCCAGATTGACAAATTTCGCTATCTTTTCATACCTGACCAGTGAAATTCGCTATTTTTTCACACCCAATTGACAGAATTTGCTATTTTTCGACACCTGATCAACAAAATTTCCTTTTTTTCTGCACCTGATCGACGAAGTTTGCTATTTTTCAGTGAAACAACGAAAGTTGAGATTTTTCCGCACATTATCGACAAAACTCGCACTTTTTCTATGCCCGATCAAACAAATTCGCGATTTTTCTACGCCAGATTGACAAATTTCGCTATCTTTTCATACCCGACCAGTGAAATTCGCTATTTTTTCACACCTTATTGACAAAATTCACTACTTTTCGACACCCAATCAACAAAATTCCCTTTTATTCACACCTGATCAACAAACTCTCCTTTTTTCCCGCACTTGATCCACGAAGTTTGCTATTTTTTCGTGATTCAATGAAATTTTGAGATTTTTTTCCATTCCTAATCGACAAAATTCATGATTTTCTACACCCTTTCAACAAAATTCCCCTTTTCTGCCGCGCCTGATCGACGAAGTTCGCTGTTTTCCCGTGAATCAACGAAATTTGAGATTTTTCCACTCCTAATCGACAAAATTCATAATTTTCTACACCTGTTCAACAAAATTTCCTTTTTTTCTATATCCATTCAACAAATTTCCCCTTTTTCCTGCGTCTGATCAACGTAGTGCACTATTTTTCAGTGAAACAACGAAATTTGAGGTTTTTCCGCACATTATCGACAAAACTCACACTTTTTCTATGCCCGATCAAACAAATTCGCGATTTTTCTACGCCAGATTGACAAGTTTCACAATCTTTTCATACCCGACCAGCGAAATTCGCTATTTTTTCACACCCAGTTGATAAAATTCACTATTTTTTCACACCCAGTTGATAAAATTCACTATTTTTCGACACCCAATCCACAAAATTCCCTTTTTTACACACATGATCAGTAAAATTCCCCTTTTTTTCCACGCATTATTGAAGAAGTATGGGTGCTGATCAAACAACAACGAAGTTCGCTATTTTTCCGTGTACCAACGAAATTTGAGATTTTTCCACTCCTAATCGACAAAATTCATAATTTTCTACACCTGTTCAACAAAATTTCCTTTTTTTCTATATCCATTCAACAAATTTCCCCTTTTTCCTGCGTCTGATCAACGTAGTGCACTATTTTTCAGTGAAACAACGAAAGTTGAGATTTTTCCGCACATTATCGACAAAACACGCACTTTTTCTATGCCCGATCAAACAAATTCGCAATTTTTCTACGCCAGATTGACAAATTTCGCTATCTTTTCATACCCGACCAGTGAAATTCGCTATTTTTTCACACCCAATTGACAGAATTTGCTATTTTTCGACACCTGATCAACAAAATTTCCTTTTTTTCTGCACCTGATCGACGAAGTTTGCTATTTTTCAGTGAAACAACGAAAGTTGAGATTTTTCTGCACATTATCGACAAAACTCGCACTTTTTCTATGCCCGATCAAACAAATTCGCGATTTTTCTACGCCAGATTGACAAATTTCGCTATCTTTTCATACCCGACCAGTGAAATTCGCTATTTTTTCACACCTTATTGACAAAATTCACTACTTTTCGACACCCAATCAACAAAATTCCCTTTTTTTCACACCTGATCAACAAAACTCTCCTTTTTTCCCGCACTTGATCGACGAAGTTTGCTATTTTTTCGTGATTCAATGAAATTTTGAGATTTTTTTCCATTCCTAATTGACAAAATTCCCTTTTTTTCCACACCCGTTCAACAATATTCTCCTTTTCTGCCGCGCCTGATCGACGAAGTTCGCTATTTTTCCGTGAATCAACGAAATTTGAGATTTTTCCGCACATTATCGACAAAATTCACACTTTTTCTATGCCCGATCAAACAAATTCGCAATTTTTCTATGCTGGATTGACAAGTTTCGCAATTTTTCATACCCGACCAGCGAAATTCGCTATTTTTTCACACCCAATTGACAGAATTTGCTATTTTTCGACACCTGATCAACAAAATTTCCTTTTTTTCTGCACCTGATCGACGAAGTTTGCTATTTTTCAGTGAAACAACGAAAGTTGAGATTTTTCCGCACATTATTGACAAAACTCGCACTTTTTCTATGCCCGATCAAACAAATTCGCGATTTTTCTACGCCAGATTGACAAATTTCGCTATCTTTTCATACCCGACCAGTGAAATTCGCTATTTTTTCACACCTTATTGACAAAATTCACTACTTTTCGACACCCAATCAACAAAATTCCCTTTTATTCACACCTGATCAACAAACTCTCCTTTTTTCCCGCACTTGATCCACGAAGTTTGCTATTTTTTCGTGATTCAATGAAATTTTGAGATTTTTTTCCATTCCTAATCGACAAAATTCATGATTTTCTACACCCTTTCAACAAAATTCCCCTTTTCTGCCGCGCCTGATCAACGAAGTTCGCTGTTTTCCCGTGAATCAACGAAATTTGAGATTTTTCCACTCCTAATCGACAAAATTCATAATTTTCTACACCTGTTCAACAAAATTTCCTTTTTTTCTATATCCATTCAACAAATTTCCCCTTTTTCCTGCGTCTGATCAACGTAGTGCACTATTTTTCAGTGAAACAACGAAATTTGAGGTTTTTCCGCACATTATCGACAAAATTCACACTTTTTCCATGCCCGATCAAACAAATTTGCGATTTTTCTACGCCAGATTGACAAATTTCGCTATCTTTTCATACCCGACCAGTGAAATTCGCTATTTTTTCACACCCAATTGACAGAATTTGCTATTTTTCGACACCTGATCAACAAAATTTCCTTTTTTTCTGCACCTGATCGACGAAGTTTGCTATTTTTCAGTGAAACAACGAAAGATGAGATTTTTCCGCACATTATCGACAAAACTCGCACTTTTTCTATGCCCGATAAAACAAATTCGCAATTTTTCTACGCCAGATTGACAAATTTCGCTATCTTTTCATACCTGACCAGTGAAATTCGCTATTTTTTCACACCCAATTGACAGAATTTGCTATTTTTCGACACCTGATCAACAAAATTTCCTTTTCTGCCGCGCCTGATCGACGAAGTTCGCTATTTTTCCGTGAATCAACGAAATTTGAGATTTTTCCGCACATTATCGACAAAATTCACACTTTTTCTATGCCCGATCAAACAAATTCGCAATTTTTCTATGCTGGATTGACAAGTTTCGCAATTTTTCATACCCGACCAGCGAAATTCGCTATTTTTTCACACCCAATTGACAGAATTTGCTATTTTTCGACACCTGATCAACAAAATTTCCTTTTTTTCTGCACCTGATCGACGAAGTTTGCTATTTTTCAGTGAAACAACGAAAGTTGAGATTTTTCCGCACATTATTGACAAAACTCTCACTTTTTCTATGCCCGATCAAACAAATTCGCGATTTTTCTACGCCAGATTGACAAATTTCGCTATCTTTTCATACCCGACCAGTGAAATTCGCTATTTTTTCACACCTTATTGACAAAATTCACTACTTTTCGACACCCAATCAACAAAATTCCCTTTTATTCACACCTGATCAACAAACTCTCCTTTTTTCCCGCACTTGATCCACGAAGTTTGCTATTTTTTCGTGATTCAATGAAATTTTGAGATTTTTTTCCATTCCTAATCGACAAAATTCATGATTTTCTACACCCTTTCAACAAAATTCCCCTTTTCTGCCGCGCCTGATCAACGAAGTTCGCTGTTTTCCCGTGAATCAACGAAATTTGAGATTTTTCCACTCCTAATGGACAAAATTCATAATTTTCTACACCTGTTCAACAAAATTTCCTTTTTTTCTATATCCATTCAACAAATTTCCCTTTTTTCCTGCGTCTGATCAACGTAGTGCACTATTTTTCAGTGAAACAACGAAATTTGAGGTTTTTCCGCACATTATCGACAAAACTCACACTTTTTCTATGCCCGATCAAACAAATTCGCGATTTTTCTACGCCAGATTGACAAGTTTCACAATCTTTTCATACCCGACCAGCGAAATTCGCTATTTTTTCACACCCAGTTGATAAAATTCACTATTTTTCGACACCCAATCCACAAAATTCCCTTTTTTACACACATGATCAGTAAAATTCCCCTTTTTTTCCACGCATTATTGAAGAAGTATGGGTGCTGATCAAACAACAACGAAGTTCGCTATTTTTCCGTGTACCAACGAAATTTGAGATTTTTCCACTCCTAATCGACAAAATTCATAATTTTCTACACCTGTTCAACAAAATTTCCTTTTTTTCTATATCCATTCAACAAATTTCCCCTTTTTCCTGCGTCTGATCAACGTAGTGCACTATTTTTCAGTGAAACAACGAAAGTTGAGATTTTTCCGCACATTATCGACAAAACACGCACTTTTTCTATGCCCGATCAAACAAATTCGCAATTTTTCTACGCCAGATTGACAAATTTCGCTATCTTTTCATACCCGACCAGTGAAATTCGCTATTTTTTCACACCCAATTGACAGAATTTGCTATTTTTCGACACCTGATCAACAAAATTTCCTTTTTTTCTGCACCTGATCGACGAAGTTTGCTATTTTTCAGTGAAACAACGAAAGTTGAGATTTTTCTGCACATTATCGACAAAACTCGCACTTTTTCTATGCCCGATCAAACAAATTCGCGATTTTTCTACGCCAGATTGACAAATTTCGCTATCTTTTCATACCCGACCAGTGAAATTCGCTATTTTTTCACACCTTATTGACAAAATTCACTACTTTTCGACACCCAATCAACAAAATTCCCTTTTTTTCACACCTGATCAACAAAACTCTCCTTTTTTCCCGCACTTGATCGACGAAGTTTGCTATTTTTTCGTGATTCAATGAAATTTTGAGATTTTTTTCCATTCCTAATTGACAAAATTCCCTTTTTTTCCACACCCGTTCAACAATATTCTCCTTTTCTGCCGCGCCTGATCGACAAAGTTCGCTATTTTTCCGTGAATCAACGAAATTTGAGATTTTTCCGCACATTATCGACAAAATTCACACTTTTTCTATGCCCGATCAAACAAATTCGCAATTTTTCTATGCTGGATTGACAAGTTTCGCAATTTTTCATACCCGACCAGCGAAATTCGTTATTTTTTCACACCCAGTTGATAAAATTCACTATTTTTCGACACCCAATCCACAAAATTCCCTTTTTTACACACATGATCAATAAAATTCCCCTTTTTTTCCACGCATTATTGAAGAAGTATGCTATTTTTTCGTGAATCAACGAAATTAGAGATTTTTCTGTACATTATCGACAAAATTCACACTTTTTCCATGCCCGATCAAACAAATTTGCGATTTTTCTACGCCAGATTGACAAATTTCGCTATCTTTTCATACCCAACCAGTGAAATTCGCTATTTTTTCACACCCAATTGACAGAATTTGCTATTTTTCGACACCTGATCAACAAAATTTCCTTTTTTTCTGCACCTGATCGACGAAGTTTGCTATTTTTCAGTGAAACAACGAAAGTTGAGATTTTTCCGCACATTATCGACAAAACTCGCACTTTTTCTATGCCCGATCAAACAAATTCGCAATTTTTCTACGCCAGATTGACAAATTTCGCTATCTTTTCATACCTGACCAGTGAAATTCGCTATTTTTTCACACCCAATTGACAGAATTTGCTATTTTTCGACACCTGATCAACAAAATTTCCTTTTTTTCTGCACCTGATCGACGAAGTTTGCTATTTTTCAGTGAAACAACGAAAGTTGAGATTTTTCCGCACATTATCGACAAAACTCGCACTTTTTCTATGCCCGATCAAACAAATTCGCGATTTTTCTACGCCAGATTGACAAATTTCGCTATCTTTTCATACCCGTCCAGTGAAATTCGCTATTTTTTCACACCCAATTGACAGAATTTGCTATTTTTCGACACCTGATCAACAAAATTTCCTTTTTTTCTGCACCTGATCGACGAAGTTTGCTATTTTTCAGTGAAACAACGAAAGTTGAGATTTTTCCGCACATTATCGACAAAACTCGCACTTTTTCTATGCCCGATCAAACAAATTCGCAATTTTTCTACGCCAGATTGACAAATTTCGCTATCTTTTCATACCTGACCAGTGAAATTCGCTATTTTTTCACACCCAATTGACAGAATTTGCTATTTTTCGACACCTGATCAACAAAATTTCCTTTTTTTCTGCACCTGATCGACGAAGTTTGCTATTTTTCAGTGAAACAACGAAAGTTGAGATTTTTCCGCACATTATTGACAAAACTCTCACTTTTTCTATGCCCGATCAAACAAATTCGCGATTTTTCTACGCCAGATTGACAAATTTCGCTATCTTTTCATACCCGACCAGTGAAATTCGCTATTTTTTCACACCTTATTGACAAAATTCACTACTTTTCGACACCCAATCAACAAAATTCCCTTTTATTCACACCTGATCAACAAACTCTCCTTTTTTCCCGCACTTGATCCACGAAGTTTGCTATTTTTTCGTGATTCAATGAAATTTTGAGATTTTTTTCCATTCCTAATCGACAAAATTCATGATTTTCTACACCCTTTCAACAAAATTCCCCTTTTCTGCCGCGCCTGATCAACGAAGTTCGCTGTTTTCCCGTGAATCAACGAAATTTGAGATTTTTCCACTCCTAATGGACAAAATTCATAATTTTCTACACCTGTTCAACAAAATTTCCTTTTTTTCTATATCCATTCAACAAATTTCCCTTTTTTCCTGCGTCTGATCAACGTAGTGCACTATTTTTCAGTGAAACAACGAAATTTGAGGTTTTTCCGCACATTATCGACAAAACTCACACTTTTTCTATGCCCGATCAAACAAATTCGCGATTTTTCTACGCCAGATTGACAAGTTTCACAATCTTTTCATACCCGACCAGCGAAATTCGCTATTTTTTCACACCCAGTTGATAAAATTCACTATTTTTCGACACCCAATCCACAAAATTCCCTTTTTTACACACATGATCAGTAAAATTCCCCTTTTTTTCCACGCATTATTGAAGAAGTATGGGTGCTGATCAAACAACAACGAAGTTCGCTATTTTTCCGTGTACCAACGAAATTTGAGATTTTTCCACTCCTAATCGACAAAATTCATAATTTTCTACATCTGTTCAACAAAATTTCCTTTTTTTCTATATCCATTCAACAAATTTCCCCTTTTTCCTGCGTCTGATCAACGTAGTGCACTATTTTTCAGTGAAACAACGAAAGTTGAGATTTTTCCGCACATTATCGACAAAACACGCACTTTTTCTATGCCCGATCAAACAAATTCGCAATTTTTCTACGCCAGATTGACAAATTTCGCTATCTTTTCATACCTGACCAGTGAAATTCGCTATTTTTTCACACCCAATTGACAGAATTTGCTATTTTTCGACACCTGATCAACAAAATTTCCTTTTTTTCTGCACCTGATCGACGAAGTTTGCTATTTTTCAGTGAAACAACGAAAGTTGAGATTTTTCCGCACATTATCGACAAAACTCGCACTTTTTCTATGCCCGATCAAACAAATTCGCGATTTTTCTACGCCAGATTGACAAATTTCGCTATCTTTTCATACCCGACCAGTGAAATTTGCTATTTTTTCACACCTTATTGACAAAATTCACTACTTTTCGACACCCAATCAACAAAATTCCCTTTTATTCACACCTGATCAACAAACTCTCCTTTTTTCCCGCACTTGATCCACGAAGTTTGCTATTTTTTCGTGATTCAATGAAATTTTGAGATTTTTTTCCATTCCTAATCGACAAAATTCATGATTTTCTACACCCTTTCAACAAAATTCCCCTTTTCTGCCGCGCCTGATCGACGAAGTTCGCTGTTTTCCCGTGAATCAACGAAATTTGAGATTTTTCCACTCCTAATCGACAAAATTCATAATTTTCTACACCTGTTCAACAAAATTTCCTTTTTTTCTATATCCATTCAACAAATTTCCCCTTTTTCCTGCGTCTGATCAACGTAGTGCACTATTTTTCAGTGAAACAACGAAAGTTGAGATTTTTCCGCACATTATCGACAAAACACGCACTTTTTCTATGCCCGATCAAACAAATTCGCAATTTTTCTACGCCAGATTGACAAATTTTGCTATCTTTTCATACCAGACCAGTGAAATTCGCTATTTTTTCACACCCAATTGACTGAATTTGCTATTTTTCGACACCTGATCAACAAAATTTCCTTTTTTTCTGCACCTGATCGACGAAGTTTGCTATTTTTCAGTGAAACAACGAAAGTTGAGATTTTTCTGCACATTATCGACAAAACTCGCACTTTTTCTATGCCCGATCAAACAAATTCGCGATTTTTCTACGCCAGATTGACAAATTTCGCTATCTTTTCATACCCGACCAGTGAAATTCGCTATTTTTTCACACCTTATTGACAAAATTCACTACTTTTCGACACCCAATCAACAAAATTCCCTTTTTTTCACACCTGATCAACAAAACTCTCCTTTTTTCCCGCACTTGATCGACGAAGTTTGCTATTTTTTCGTGATTCAATGAAATTTTGAGATTTTTTTCCATTCCTAATTGACAAAATTCCCTTTTTTTCCACACCCGTTCAACAATATTCTCCTTTTCTGCCGCGCCTGATCGACGAAGTTCGCTATTTTTCCGTGAATCAACGAAATTTGAGATTTTTCCGCACATTATCGACAAAATTCACACTTTTTCTATGCCCGATCAAACAAATTCGCTATTTTTCTATGCTGGATTGACAAGTTTCGCAATTTTTCATACCCGACCAGCGAAATTCGCTATTTTTTCACACCCAGTTGATAAAATTCACTATTTTTCGACACCCAATCCACAAAATTCCCTTTTTTACACACATGATCAATAAAATTCCCCTTTTTTTCCACGCATTATTGAAGAAGTATGCTATTTTTTCGTGAATCAACGAAATTAGAGATTTTTCTGTACATTATCGACAAAATTCACACTTTTTCCATGCCCGATCAAACAAATTTGCGATTTTTCTACGCCAGATTGACAAATTTCGCTATCTTTTCATACCCGACCAGTGAAATTCGCTATTTTTTCACACCCAATTGACAGAATTTGCTATTTTTCGACACCTGATCAACAAAATTTCCTTTTTTTCTGCACCTGATCGACGAAGTTTGCTATTTTTCAGTGAAACAACGAAAGTTGAGATTTTTCCGCACATTATCGACAAAACTCGCACTTTTTCTATGCCCGATCAAACAAATTCGCAATTTTTCTACGCCAGATTGACAAATTTCGCTATCTTTTCATACCTGACCAGTGAAATTCGCTATTTTTTCACACCCAATTGACAGAATTTGCTATTTTTCGACACCTGATCAACAAAATTTCCTTTTTTTCTGCACCTGATCGACGAAGTTTGCTATTTTTCAGTGAAACAACGAAAGTTGAGATTTTTCCGCACATTATCGACAAAACTCGCACTTTTTCTATGCCCGATCAAACAAATTCGCGATTTTTCTACGCCAGATTGACAAATTTCGCTATCTTTTCATACCCGTCCAGTGAAATTCGCTATTTTTTCACACCCAATTGACAGAATTTGCTATTTTTCGACACCTGATCAACAAAATTTCCTTTTTTTCTGCACCTGATCGACGAAGTTTGCTATTTTTCAGTGAAACAACGAAAGTTGAGATTTTTCCGCACATTATCGACAAAACTCGCACTTTTTCTATGCCCGATCAAACAAATTCGCAATTTTTCTACGCCAGATTGACAAATTTCGCTATCTTTTCATACCTGACCAGTGAAATTCGCTATTTTTTCACACCCAATTGACAGAATTTGCTATTTTTCGACACCTGATCAACAAAATTTCCTTTTTTTCTGCACCTGATCGACGAAGTTTGCTATTTTTCAGTGAAACAACGAAAGTTGAGATTTTTCCGCACATTATTGACAAAACTCGCACTTTTTCTATGCCCGATCAAACAAATTCGCGATTTTTCTACGCCAGATTGACAAATTTCGTTATCTTTTCATACCCGACCAGTGAAATTCGCTATTTTTTCACACCTTATTGACAAAATTCACTACTTTTCGACACCCAATCAACAAAATTCCCTTTTATTCACACCTGATCAACAAACTCTCCTTTTTTCCCGCACTTGATCCACGAAGTTTGCTATTTTTTCGTGATTCATGAAATTTTGAGATTTTTTTCCATTCCTAATCGACAAAATTCATGATTTTCTACACCCTTTCAACAAAATTCCCCTTTTCTGCCGCGCCTGATCGACGAAGTTCGCTGTTTTCCCGTGAATCAACGAAATTTGAGATTTTTCCACTCCTAATCGACAAAATTCATAATTTTCTACACCTGTTCAACAAAATTTCCTTTTTTTCTATATCCATTCAACAAATTTCCCCTTTTTCCTGCGTCTGATCAACGTAGTGCACTATTTTTCAGTGAAACAACGAAATTTGAGGTTTTTCCGCACATTATCGACAAAACTTGCACTTTTTCTATGCCCGATCAAACAAATTCGCGATTTTTCTACGCCAGATTGACAAATTTCGCTATCTTTTCATACCCGACCAGTGAAATTCGCTATTTTTTCACACCTTATTGACAAAATTCACTACTTTTCGACACCCAATCAACAAAATTCCCTTTTTTTCACACCTGATCAACAAAACTCTCCTTTTTTCCCGCACTTGATCGACGAAGTTTGCTATTTTTTCGTGATTCAATGAAATTTTGAGATTTTTTTCCATTCCTAATTGACAAAATTCCCTTTTTTTCCACACCCGTTCAACAATATTCTCCTTTTCTGCCGCGCCTGATCGACGAAGTTCGCTATTTTTCCGTGAATCAACGAAATTTGAGATTTTTCCGCACATTATCGACAAAATTCACACTTTTTCTATGCCCGATCAAACAAATTCGCAATTTTTCTATGCTGGATTGACAAGTTTTGCAATTTTTCATACCCGACCAGCGAAATTCGCTATTTTTTCACACCCAGTTGATAAAATTCACTATTTTTCGACACCCAATCCACAAAATTCCCTTTTTTACACACATGATCAATAAAATTCCCCTTTTTTTCCACACATTATTGAAGAAGTATGCTATTTTTTCGTGAATCAACGAAATTAGAGATTTTTCTGTACATTATCGACAAAATTCACACTTTTTCCATGCCCGATCAAACAAATTTGCGATTTTTCTACGCCAGATTGACAAATTTCGCTATCTTTTCATACCCGACCAGTGAAATTCGCTATTTTTTCACACCCAATTGACAGAATTTGCTATTTTTCGACACCTGATCAACAAAATTTCCTTTTTTTCTGCACCTGATCGACGAAGTTTGCTATTTTTCAGTGAAACAACGAAAGTTGAGATTTTTCCGCACATTATCGACAAAACTCGCACTTTTTCTATGCCCGATCAAACAAATTCGCAATTTTTCTACGCCAGATTGACAAATTTCGCTATCTTTTCATACCTGACCAGTGAAATTCGCTATTTTTTCACACCCAATTGACAGAATTTGCTATTTTTCGACACCTGATCAACAAAATTTCCTTTTTTTCTGCACCTGATCGACGAAGTTTGCTATTTTTCAGTGAAACAACGAAAGTTGAGATTTTTCCGCACATTATCGACAAAACTCGCACTTTTTCTATGCCCGATCAAACAAATTCGCGATTTTTCTACGCCAGATTGACAAATTTCGCTATCTTTTCATACCCGACCAGTGAAATTCGCTATTTTTTCACACCTTATTGACAAAATTCACTACTTTTCGACACCCAATCAACAAAATTCCCTTTTATTCACACCTGATCAACAAACTCTCCTTTTTTCCCGCACTTGATCCACGAAGTTTGCTATTTTTTCGTGATTCAATGAAATTTTGAGATTTTTTTCCATTCCTAATCGACAAAATTCATGATTTTCTACACCCTTTCAACAAAATTCCCCTTTTCTGCCGCGCCTGATCGACGAAGTTCGCTGTTTTCCCGTGAATCAACGAAATTTGAGATTTTTCCACTCCTAATCGACAAAATTCATAATTTTCTACACCTGTTCAACAAAATTTCCTTTTTTTCTATATCCATTCAACAAATTTCCCCTTTTTCCTGCGTCTGATCAACGTAGTGCACTATTTTTCAGTGAAACAACGAAATTTGAGGTTTTTCCGCACATTATCGACAAAACTCACACTTTTTCTATGCCCGATCAAACAAATTCGCGATTTTTCTACGCGAGATTGACAAGTTTCACAATCTTTTCATACCCGACCAGCGAAATTCGCTATTTTTTCACACCCAGTTGATAAAATTCACTATTTTTCGACACCCAATCCACAAAATTCCCTTTTTTACACACATGATCAGTAAAATTCCCCTTTTTTTCCACGCATTATTGAAGAAGTATGGGTGCTGATCAAACAACAACGAAGTTCGCTATTTTTCCGTGTACCAACGAAATTTGAGATTTTTCCACTCCTAATCGACAAAATTCATAATTTTCTACACCTGTTCAACAAAATTTCCTTTTTTTCTATATCCATTCAACAAATTTCCCCTTTTTCCTGCGTCTGATCAACGTAGTGCACTATTTTTCAGTGAAACAACGAAAGTTGAGATTTTTCCGCACATTATCGACAAAACACGCACTTTTTCTATGCCCGATCAAACAAATTCGCAATTTTTCTACGCCAGATTGACAAATTTCGCTATCTTTTCATACCCGACCAGTGAAATTCGCTATTTTTTCACACCCAATTGACAGAATTTGCTATTTTTCGACACCTGATCAACAAAATTTCCTTTTTTTCTGCACCTGATCGACGAAGTTTGCTATTTTTCAGTGAAACAACGAAAGTTGAGATTTTTCTGCACATTATCGACAAAACTCGCACTTTTTCTATGCCCGATCAAACAAATTCGCGATTTTTCTACGCCAGATTGACAAATTTCGCTATCTTTTCATACCCGACCAGTGAAATTCGCTATTTTTTCACACCTTATTGACAAAATTCACTACTTTTCGACACCCAATCAACAAAATTCCCTTTTTTTCACACCTGATCAACAAAACTCTCCTTTTTTCCTGCACTTGATCGACGAAGTTTGCTATTTTTTCGTGATTCAATGAAATTTTGAGATTTTTTTCCATTCCTAATTGACAAAATTCCCTTTTTTTCCACACCCGTTCAACAATATTCTCCTTTTCTGCCGCGCCTGATCGACGAAGTTCGCTATTTTTCCGTGAATCAACGAAATTTGAGATTTTTCCGCACATTATCGACAAAATTCACACTTTTTCTATGCCCGATCAAACAAATTCGCTATTTTTCTATGCTGGATTGACAAGTTTCGCAATTTTTCATACCCGACCAGCGAAATTCGCTATTTTTTCACACCCAGTTGATAAAATTCACTATTTTTCGACACCCAATCCACAAAATTCCCTTTTTTACACACATGATCAATAAAATTCCCCTTTTTTTCCACGCATTATTGAAGAAGTATGCTATTTTTTCGTGAATCAACGAAATTAGAGATTTTTCTGTACATTATCGACAAAATTCACACTTTTTCCATGCCCGATCAAACAAATTTGCGATTTTTCTACGCCAGATTGACAAATTTCGCTATCTTTTCATACCCGACCAGTGAAATTCGCTATTTTTTCACACCCAATTGACAGAATTTGCTATTTTTCGACACCTGATCAACAAAATTTCCTTTTTTTCTGCACCTGATCGACGAAGTTTGCTATTTTTCAGTGAAACAACGAAAGTTGAGATTTTTCTGCACATTATCGACAAAACTCGCACTTTTTCTATGCCCGATCAAACAAATTCGCAATTTTTCTACGCCAGATTGACAAATTTCGCTATCTTTTCATACCTGACCAGTGAAATTCGCTATTTTTTCACACCCAATTGACAGAATTTGCTATTTTTCGACACCTGATCAACAAAATTTCCTTTTTTTCTGCACCTGATCGACGAAGTTTGCTATTTTTCAGTGAAACAACGAAAGTTGAGATTTTTCCGCACATTATCGACAAAACTCGCACTTTTTCTATGCCCGATCAAACAAATTCGCGATTTTTCTACGCCAGATTGACAAATTTCGCTATCTTTTCATACCTGACCAGTGAAATTCGCTATTTTTTCACACCCAATTGACAGAATTTGCTATTTTTCGACACCTGATCAACAAAATTTCCTTTTTTTCTGCACCTGATCGACGAAGTTTGCTATTTTTCAGTGAAACAACGAAAGTTGAGATTTTTCCGCACATTATCGACAAAACTCGCACTTTTTCTATGCCCGATCAAACAAATTCGCAATTTTTCTACGCCAGATTGACAAATTTCGCTATCTTTTCATACCTGACCAGTGAAATTCGCTATTTTTTCACACCCAATTGATAAAATTCACTATTTTTCGACACCCAATCCACAAAATTCCCTTTTTTACACACATGATCAATAAAATTCCCCTTTTTTTCCACGCATTATTGAAGAAGTATGCTATTTTTTCGTGAATCAACGAAATTAGAGATTTTTCTGTACATTATCGACAAAATTCACACTTTTTCCATGCCCGATCAAACAAATTTGCGATTTTTCTACGCCAGATTGACAAATTTCGCTATCTTTTCATACCCGACCAGTGAAATTCGCTATTTTTTCACACCCAATTGACAGAATTTGCTATTTTTCGACACCTGATCAACAAAATTTCCTTTTTTTCTGCACCTGATCGACGAAGTTTGCTATTTTTCAGTGAAACAACGAAAGTTGAGATTTTTCTGCACATTATCGACAAAACTCGCACTTTTTCTATGCCCGATCAAACAAATTCGCAATTTTTCTACGCCAGATTGACAAATTTCGCTATCTTTTCATACCTGACCAGTGAAATTCGCTATTTTTTCACACCCAATTGACAGAATTTGCTATTTTTCGACACCTGATCAACAAAATTTCCTTTTTTTCTGCACCTGATCGACGAAGTTTGCTATTTTTCAGTGAAACAACGAAAGTTGAGATTTTTCCGCACATTATCGACAAAACTCGCACTTTTTCTATGCCCGATCAAACAAATTCGCAATTTTTCTACGCCAGATTGACAAATTTCGCTATCTTTTCATACCTGACCAGTGAAATTCGCTATTTTTTCACACCCAATTGACAGAATTTGCTATTTTTCGACACCTGATCAACAAAATTTCCTTTTTTTCTGCACCTGATCGACGAAGTTTGCTATTTTTCAGTGAAACAACGAAAGTTGAGATTTTTCCGCACATTATTGACAAAACTCGCACTTTTTCTATGCCCGATCAAACAAATTCGCGATTTTTCTACGCCAGATTGACAAATTTCGTTATCTTTTCATACCCGACCAGTGAAATTCGCTATTTTTTCACACCTTATTGACAAAATTCACTACTTTTCGACACCCAATCAACAAAATTCCCTTTTATTCACACCTGATCAACAAACTCTCCTTTTTTCCCGCACTTGATCCACGAAGTTTGCTATTTTTTCGTGATTCAATGAAATTTTGAGATTTTTTTCCATTCCTAATCGACAAAATTCATGATTTTCTACACCCTTTCAACAAAATTCCCCTTTTATGCCGCGCCTGATCGACGAAGTTCGGTGTTTTCCCGTGAATCAACGAAATTTGAGATTTTTCCACTCCTAATCGACAAAATTCATAATTTTCTACACCTGTTCAACAAAATTTCCTTTTTTTCTATATCCATTCAACAAATTTCCCCTTTTTCCTGCGTCTGATCAACGTAGTGCACTATTTTTCAGTGAAACAACGAAATTTGAGGTTTTTCCGCACATTATCGACAAAACTCACACTTTTTCTATGCTCGATCAAACAAATTCGCGATTTTTCTACGCCAGATTGACAAGTTTCACAATCTTTTCATACCCGACCAGCGAAATTCGCTATTTTTTCACACCCAGTTGATAAAATTCACTATTTTTCGACACCCAATCCACAAAATTCCCTTTTTTACACACATGATCAGTAAAATTCCCCTTTTTTTCCACGCATTATTGAAGAAGTATGGGTGCTGATCAAACAACAACGAAGTTCGCTATTTTTCCGTGTACCAACGAAATTTGAGATTTTTCCACTCCAAATCGACAAAATTCATAATTTTCTACACCTGTTCAACAAAATTTCCTTTTTTTCTATATCCATTCAACAAATTTCCCCTTTTTCCTGCGTCTGATCAACGTAGTGCACTATTTTTCAGTGAAACAACGAAATTTGAGGTTTTTCCGCACATTATCGACAAAACTTGCACTTTTTCTATGCCCGATCAAACAAATTCGCGATTTTTCTACGCCAGATTGACAAATTTCGCTATCTTTTCATACCCGACCAGTGAAATTCGCTATTTTTTCACACCTTATTGACAAAATTCACTACTTTTCGACACCCAATCAACAAAATTCCCTTTTTTTCACACCTGATCAACAAATCTCTCCTTTTTTCCCGCACTTGATCGACGAAGTTTGCTATTTTTTCGTGATTCAATGAAATTTTGAGATTTTTTTCCATTCCTAATTGACAAAATTCCCTTTTTTTCCACACCCGTTCAACAATATTCTCCTTTTCTGCCGCGCCTGATCGACGAAGTTCGCTATTTTTCCGTGAATCAACGAAATTTGAGATTTTTCCGCACATTATCGACAAAATTCACACTTTTTCTATGCCCGATCAAACAAATTCGCAATTTTTCTATGCTGGATTGACAAGTTTCGCAATTTTTCATACCCGACCAGCGAAATTCGCTATTTTTTCACACCCAGTTGATAAAATTCACTATTTTCGACACCCAATCCACAAAATTCCCTTTTTTACACACATGATCAATAAAATTCCCCTTTTTTTCCACGCATTATTGAAGAAGTATGCTATTTTTTCGTGAATCAACGAAATTAGAGATTTTTCTGTACATTATCGACAAAATTCACACTTTTTCCATGCCCGATCAAACAAATTTGCGATTTTTCTACGCCAGATTGACAAATTTCGCTATCTTTTCATACCCGACCAGTGAAATTCGCTATTTTTTCACACCCAATTGACAGAATTTGCTATTTTTCGACACCTGATCAACAAAATTTCCTTTTTTTCTGCACCTGATCGACGAAGTTTGCTATTTTTCAGTGAAACAACGAAAGTTGAGATTTTTCCGCACATTATCGACAAAACTCGCACTTTTTCTATGCCCGATCAAACAAATTCGCAATTTTTCTACGCCAGATTGACAAATTTCGCTATCTTTTCATACCTGACCAGTGAAATTCGCTATTTTTTCACACCCAATTGACAGAATTTGCTATTTTTCGACACCTGATCAACAAAATTTCCTTTTTTTCTGCACCTGATCGACGAAGTTTGCTATTTTTCAGTGAAACAACGAAAGTTGAGATTTTTCTGCACATTATCGACAAAACTCGCACTTTTTCTATGCCCGATCAAACAAATTCGCGATTTTTCTACGCCAGATTGACAAATTTCGCTATCTTTTCATACCCGACCAGTGAAATTCGCTATTTTTTCACACCCAATTGACAGAATTTGCTATTTTTCGACACCTGATCAACAAAATTTCCTTTTTTTCTGCACCTGATCGACGAAGTTTGCTATTTTTCAGTGAAACAACGAAAGTTGAGATTTTTCCGCACATTATCGACAAAACTCGCACTTTTTCTATGCCCGATCAAACAAATTCGCAATTTTTCTACGCCAGATTGACAAATTTCGCTATCTTTGCATACCTGACCAGTGAAATTCGCTATTTTTTCACACCCAATTGACAGAATTTGCTATTTTTCGACACCTGATCAACAAAATTTCCTTTTTTTCTGCACCTGATCGACGAAGTTTGCTATTTTTCAGTGAAACAACGAAAGTTGAGATTTTTCCGCACATTATCGACAAAACTCGCACTTTTTCTATGCCCGATCAAACAAATTCGCGATTTTTCTACGCCAGATTGACAAATTTCGCTATCTTTTCATACCCGACCAGTGAAATTCGCTATTTTTTCACACCTTATTGACAAAATTCACTACTTTTCGACACCCAATCAACAAAATTCCCTTTTATTCACACCTGATCAACAAACTCTCCTTTTTTCCCGCACTTGATCCACGAAGTTTGCTATTTTTTCGTGATTCAATGAAATTTTGAGATTTTTTTCCATTCCTAATCGACAAAATTCATGATTTTCTACACCCTTTCAACAAAATTCCCCTTTTCTGCCGCGCCTGATCGACGAAGTTCGCTGTTTTCCCGTGAATCAACGAAATTTGAGATTTTTCCACTCCTAATCGACAAAATTCATAATTTTCTACACCTGTTCAACAAAATTTCCTTTTTTTCTATATCCATTCAACAAATTTCCCCTTTTTCCTGCGTCTGATCAACGTAGTGCACTATTTTTCAGTGAAACAACGAAATTTGAGGTTTTTCCGCACATTATCGACAAAACTCACACTTTTTCTATGCCCGATCAAACAAATTCGCGATTTTTATACGCCAGATTGACAAGTTTCACAATCTTTTCATACCCGACCAGCGAAATTCGCTATTTTTTCACACCCAGTTGATAAAATTCACTATTTTTCGACACCCAATCCACAAAATTCCCTTTTTTACACACATGATCAGTAAAATTCCCCTTTTTTTCCACGCATTATTGAAGAAGTATGGGTGCTGATCAAACAACAACGAAGTTCGCTATTTTTCCGTGTACCAACGAAATTTGAGATTTTTCCACTCCTAATCGACAAAATTCATAATTTTCTACACCTGTTCAACAAAATTTCCTTTTTTTCTATATCCATTCAACAAATTTCCCCTTTTTCCTGCGTCTGATCAACGTAGTGCACTATTTTTCAGTGAAACAACGAAATTTGAGGTTTTTCCGCACATTATCGACAAAACTCGCACTTTTTCTATGCCCGATCAAACAAATTCGCGATTTTTCTACGCCAGATTGACAAGTTTCACAATCTTTTCATACCCGACCAGCGAAATTCGCTATTTTTTCACACCCAATTGACAGAATTTGCTATTTTTCGACACCTGATCAACAAAATTTCCTTTTTTTCTGCACCTGATCGACGAAGTTTGCTATTTTTCAGTGAAACAACGAAAGTTGAGATTTTTCCGCACATTATCGACAAAACTCGCACTTTTTCTATGCCCGATCAAACAAATTCGCGATTTTTCTACGCCAGATTGACAAATTTCGCTATCTTTTCATACCCGACCAGTGAAATTTGCTATTTTTTCACACCCAATTGACAGAATTTGCTATTTTTCGACACCTGATCAACAAAATTTCCTTTTTTTCTGCACCTGATCGACGAAGTTTGCTATTTTTCAGTGAAACAACGAAAGTTGAGATTTTTCCGCACATTATCGACAAAACTCGCACTTTTTCTATGCCCGATCAAACAAATTCGCGATTTTTCTACGCCAGATTGACAAATTTCGCTATCTTTTCATACCCGACCAGTGAAATTCGCTATTTTTTCACACCTTATTGACAAAATTCACTACTTTTCGACACCCAATCAACAAAATTCCCTTTTACTCACACCTGATCAACAAACTCTCCTTTTTTCCCGCACTTGATCCACGAAGTTTGCTATTTTTTCGTGATTCAATGAAATTTTGAGATTTTTTTCCATTCCTAATCGACAAAATTCATGATTTTCTACACCCTTTCAACAAAATTCCCCTTTTCTGCCGCGCCTGATCGACGAAGTTCGCTGTTTTCCCGTGAATCAACGAAATTTGAGATTTTTCCACTCCTAATCGACAAAATTCATAATTTTCTACACCTGTTCAACAAAATTTCCTTTTTTTCTATATCCATTCAACAAATTTCCCCTTTTTCCTGCGTCTGATCAACGTAGTGCACTATTTTTCCGTGAATCAACGAAATTTGAGATTTTTCCGCACATTATCGACAAAATTCACACTTTTTCTATGCCCGATCAAACAAATTCGCAATTTTTCTATGCTGGATTGACAAGTTTCGCAATTTTTCATACCCGACCAGCGAAATTCGCTATTTTTTCACACCCAGTTGATAAAATTCACTATTTTTCGACACCCAATCCACAAAATTCCCTTTTTTACACACATGATCAATAAAATTCCCCTTTTTTTCCACGCATTATTGAAGAAGTATGCTATTTTTTCGTGAATCAACGAAATTAGAGATTTTTCTGTACATTATCGACAAAATTCACACTTTTTCCATGCCCGATCAAACAAATTTGCGATTTTTCTACGCCAGATTGACAAATTTCGCTATCTTTTCATACCCGACCAGTGAAATTCGCTATTTTTTCACACCCAATTGACAGAATTTGCTATTTTTCGACACCTGATCAACAAAATTTCCTTTTTTTCTGCACCTGATCGACGAAGTTTGCTATTTTTCAGTGAAACAACGAAAGTTGAGATTTTTCCGCACATTATCGACAAAACTCGCACTTTTTCTATGCCCGATCAAACAAATTCGCAATTTTTCTACGCCAGATTGACAAATTTCGCTATCTTTTCATACCTGACCAGTGAAATTTGCTATTTTTTCACACCCAATTGACAGAATTTGCTATTTTTCGACACCTGATCAACAAAATTTCCTTTTTTTCTGCACCTGATCGACGAAGTTTGCTATTTTTCAGTGAAACAACGAAAGTTGAGATTTTTCCGCGCATTATCGACAAAACTCGCACTTTTTCTATGCCCGATCAAACAAATTCGCGATTTTTCTACGCCAGATTGACAAATTTCGCTATCTTTTCATACCCGACCAGTGAAATTCGCTATTTTTTCACACCCAATTGACAGAATTAGCTATTTTTCGACACCTGATCAACAAAATTTCCTTTTTTTCTGCACCTGATCGACAAAGTTTGCTATTTTTCAGTGAAACAACGAAAGTTGAGATTTTTCCGCACATTATCGACAAAACTCGCACTTTTTCTATGCCCGATCAAACAAATTCGCAATTTTTCTACGCCAGATTGACAAATTTCGCTATCTTTGCATACCTGACCAGTGAAATTCGCTATTTTTTCACACCCAATTGACAGAATTTGCTATTTTTCGACACCTGATCAACAAAATTTCCTTTTTTTCTGCACCTGATCGACGAAGTTTGCTATTTTTCAGTGAAACAACGAAAGTTGTGATTTTTCCGCACATTATCGACAAAACTCGCACTTTTTCTATGCCCGATCAAACAAATTCGCGATTTTTCTACGCCAGATTGACAAATTTCGCTATCTTTTCATACCCGACCAGTGAAATTCGCTATTTTTTCACACCTTATTGACAAAATTCACTACTTTTCGACACCCAATCAACAAAATTCCCTTTTATTCACACCTGATCAACAAACTCTCCTTTTTTCCCGCACTTGATCCACGAAGTTTGCTATTTTTTCGTGATTCAATGAAATTTTGAGATTTTTTTCCATTCCTAATCGACAAAATTCATGATTTTCTACACCCTTTCAACAAAATTCCCCTTTTCTGCCGCGCCTGATCGACGAAGTTCGCTGTTTTCCCGTGAATCAACGAAATTTGAGATTTTTCCACTCCTAATCGACAAAATTCATAATTTTCTACACAGGTTCAACAAAATTTCCTTTTTTTCTATATCCATTCAACAAATTTCCCCTTTTTCCTGCGTCTGATCAACGTAGTGCACTATTTTTCAGTGAAACAACGAAATTTGAGGTTTTTCCGCACATTATCGACAAAACTCACACTTTTTCTATGCCCGATCAAACAAATTCGCGATTTTTCTACGCCAGATTGACAAATTTCGCTATCTTTTCATACCCGACCAGTGAAATTCGCTATTTTTTCACACCTTATTGACAAAATTCACTACTTTTCGACACCCAATCAACAAAATTCCCTTTTTTTCACACCTGATCAACAAAACTCTCCTTTTTTCCCGCACTTGATCGACGAAGTTTGCTATTTTTTCGTGATTCAATGAAATTTTGAGATTTTTTTCCATTCCTAATTGACAAAATTCCCTTTTTTTCCACACCCGTTCAACAATATTCTCCTTTTCTGCCGCGCCTGATCGACGAAGTTCGCTATTTTTCCGTGAATCAACGAAATTTGAGATTTTTCCGCACATTATCGACAAAATTCACACTTTTTCTATGCCCGATCAAACAAATTCGCAATTTTTCTATGCTGGATTGACAAGTTTCGCAATTTTTCATACCCGACCAGCGAAATTCGCTATTTTTTCACACCCAGTTGATAAAATTCACTATTTTCGACACCCAATCCACAAAATTCCCTTTTTTACACACATGATCAATAAAATTCCCCTTTTTTTCCACGCATTATTGAAGAAGTATGCTATTTTTTCGTGAATCAACGAAATTAGAGATTTTTCTGTACATTATCGACAAAATTCACACTTTTTCCATGCCCGATCAAACAAATTTGCGATTTTTCTACGCCAGATTGACAAATTTCGCTATCTTTTCATACCCGACCAGTGAAATTCGCTATTTTTTCACACCCAATTGACAGAATTTGCTATTTTTCGACACCTGATCAACAAAATTTCCTTTTTTTCTGCACCTGATCGACGAAGTTTGCTATTTTTCAGTGAAACAACGAAAGTTGAGATTTTTCCGCACATTATCGACAAAACTCGCACTTTTTCTATGCCCGATCAAACAAATTCGCAATTTTTCTACGCCAGATTGACAAATTTCGCTATCTTTTCATACCTGACCAGTGAAATTCGCTATTTTTTCACACCCAATTGACAGAATTTGCTATTTTTCGACACCTGATCAACAAAATTTCCTTTTTTTCTGCACCTGATCGACGAAGTTTGCTATTTTTCAGTGAAACAACGAAAGTTGAGATTTTTCCGCACATTATCGACAAAACTCGCACTTTTTCTATGCCCGATCAGACAAATTTCGCTATCTTTTCATACCCGACCAGTGAAATTCGCTATTTTTTCACACCCAATTGACAGAATTTGCTATTTTTCGACACCTGATCAACAAAATTTCCTTTTTTTCTGCACCTGATCGACGAAGTTTGCTATTTTTCAGTGAAACAACGAAAGTTGAGATTTTTCCGCACATTATCGACAAAACTCGCACTTTTTCTATGCCCGATCAAACAAATTCGCGATTTTTCTACGCCAGATTGACAAATTTCGCTATCTTTTCATACCCGACCAGTGAAATTCGCTATTTTTTCACACCTTATTGACAAAATTCACTACTTTTCGACACCCAATCAACAAAATTCCCTTTTATTCACACCTGATCAACAAACTCTCCTTTTTTCCCGCACTTGATCCACGAAGTTTGCTATTTTTTCGTGATTCAATGAAATTTTGAGATTTTTTTCCATTCCTAATCGACAAAATTCATGATTTTCTACACCCTTTCAACAAAATTCCCCTTTTCTGCCGAGCCTGATCGACGAAGTTCGCTGTTTTCCCGTGAATCAACGAAATTTGAGATTTTTCCACTCCTAATCGACAAAATTCATAATTTTCTACACCTGTTCAACAAAATTTCCTTTTTTTCTATATCCATTCAACAAATTTCCCCTTTTTCCTGCGTCTGATCAACGTAGTGCACTATTTTTCAGTGAAACAACGAAATTTGAGGTTTTTCCGCACATTATCGACAAAACTTGCACTTTTTCTATGCCCGATCAAACAATTTCGCGATTTTTCTACGCCAGATTGACAAGTTTCACAATCTTTTCATACCCGACCAGCGAAATTCGCTATTTTTTCACACCCAATTGACAGAATTCGCTATTTTTCGACACCTGATCAACAAAATTTCCTTTTTTTCTGCACCTGATCGACGAAGTTTGCTATTTTTCAGTGAAACAACAAAACTTGAGGTTTTTCCGCACATTATCGACAAAACTTGCACTTTTTCTATGCCCGATCAAACAAATTCGCGATTTTTCTACGCCAGATTGACAAATTTCGCTATCTTTTCATACCCGACCAGTGAAATTCGCTATTTTTTCACACCTTATTGACAAAATTCACTACTTTTCGACACCCAATCAACAAAATTCCCTTCTTTTCATACCTGATCATCAAAACTCTCATTTTCCCCGCAAAGTTCGACGAAGTTTGCTATTTTTTCGTGATTCAATGAAATTTTAACATTTTCTCCATTCCTAATCGACAAAATTCACGATTTTCTACACCCTTTCAACAAAATTCCCTTTTTTTCCACACCCGTTCAACAATATTCCCCTTTTCTGCCGCGCCTGATCGACGAAGTTCGCTATTTTTCCGTGAATCAACGAAATTTGAGATTTTTCCGCACATTATCGACAAAATTCACACTTTTTCTACGCCCGATCAAACAAATTCGCAATTTTTCTATGCTGGATTGACAAGTTTCGCAATCTTTTCATACCCGACCAGCGAAATTCGCTATTTTTTCACACCCAGTTGATAAAATTCACTATTTTTCGACACCCAATCCACAAAATTCCCTTTTTTACACACATGATCAATAAAATTCCCCTTTTTTTCCACGCATTATTGAAGAAGTATGCTATTTTTTCGTGAATCAACGAAATTAGAGATTTTTCTGTACATTATCGACAAAATTCACATTTTTTCCATGCCCGATCAAACAAATTTGCGATTTTTCTACGCCAGATTGACAAATTTCGCTATCTTTTCATACCCGACCAGTGAAATTCGCTATTTTTTCACACCCAATTGACAGAATTTGCTATTTTTCGACACCTGATCAACAAAATTTCCTTTTTTTCTGCACCTGATCGACGAAGTTTGCTATTTTTCAGTGAAACAACGAAAGTTGAGATTTTTCCGCACATTATCGACAAAACTCGCACTTTTTCTATGCCCGATCAAACAAATTTGCGATTTTTCTACGCCAGATTGACAAATTTCGCTATCTTTTCATACCCGACCAGTGAAATTCGCTATTTTTTCACACCTTATTGACAAAATTCACTACTTTTCGACACCCAATCAACAAAATTCCCTTTTTTTCACACCTGATCAACAAAACTCTCCTTTTTTCCCGCACTTGATCCACGAAGTTTGCTATTTTTTCGTGATTCAATGAAATTTTGAGATTTTTTTCCATTCCTAATCGACAAAATTCATGATTTTCTACACCCTTTCAACAAAATTCCCCTTTTCTGCCGCGCCTGATCGACGAAGTTCGCTGTTTTCCCGTGAATCAACGAAATTTGAGATTTTTCCACTCCTAATCGACAAAATTCATAATTTTCTACACCTGTTCAACAAAATTTCCTTTTTTTCTATATCCATTCAACAAATTTCCCCTTTTTCCTGCGTCTGATCAACGTAGTGCACTATTTTTCAGTGAAACAACGAAATTTGAGGTTTTTCCGCACATTATCGACAAAACTCGCACTTTTTCTATGCCCGATCAAACAAATTCGCGATTTTTCTACGCCAGATTGACAAGTTTCACAATCTTTTCATACCCGACCAGCGAAATTCGCTATTTTTTCACACCCAATTGACAGAATTTGCTATTTTTCGACACCTGATCAACAAAATTTCCTTTTTTTCTGCACCTGATCGACGAAGTTTGCTATTTTTCAGTGAAACAACGAAAGTTGAGATTTTTCCGCACATTATCGACAAAACTCGCACTTTTTCTATGCCCGATCAAACAAATTCGCGATTTTTCTACGCCAGATTGACAAATTTCGCTATCTTTTCATACCCGACCAGTGAAATTCGCTATTTTTTCACACCCAATTGACAGAATTTGCTATTTTTCGACACCTGATCAACAAAATTTCCTTTTTTTCTGCACCTGATCGACGAAGTTTGCTATTTTTCAGTGAAACAACGAAAGTTGAGATTTTTCCGCACATTATCGACAAAACTCGCAATTTTTCTATGCCCGATCAAACAAATTCGCGATTTTTCTACGCCAGATTGACAAATTTCGCTATCTTTTCATACCCGACCAGTGAAATTCGCTATTTTTTCACACCTTATTGACAAAATTCACTACTTTTCGACACCCAATCAACAAAATTCCCTTTTACTCACACCTGATCAACAAACTCTCCTTTTTTCCCGCACTTGATCCACGAAGTTTGCTATTTTTTCGTGATTCAATGAAATTTTGAGATTTTTTTCCATTCCTAATCGACAAAATTCATGATTTTCTACACCCTTTCAACAAAATTCCCCTTTTCTGCCGCGCCTGATCGACGAAGTTCGCTGTTTTCCCGTGAATCAACGAAATTTGAGATTTTTCCACTCCTAATCGACAAAATTCATAATTTTCTACACCTGTTCAACAAAATTTCCTTTTTTTCTATATCCATTCAACAAATTTCCCCTTTTTCCTGCGTCTGATCAACGTAGTGCACTATTTTTCCGTGAATCAACGAAATTTGAGATTTTTCCGCACATTATCGACAAAATTCACACTTTTTCTATGCCCGATCAAACAAATTCGCAATTTTTCTATGCTGGATTGACAAGTTTCGCAATTTTTCATACCCGACCAGCAAAATTCGCTATTTTTTCACACCCATGGATAAAATTCACTATTTTTCGACACCCAATCCACAAAATTCCCTTTTTTACACACATGATCAATAAAATTCCCCTTTTTTTCCACGCATTATTGAAGAAGTATGCTATTTTTTCGTGAATCAACGAAATTAGAGATTTTTCTGTACATTATCGACAAAATTCACACTTTTTCCATGCCCGATCAAACAAATTTGCGATTTTTCTACGCCAGATTGACAAATTTCGCTATCTTTTCATACCCGACCAGTGAAATTCGCTATTTTTTCACACCCAATTGACAGAATTTGCTATTTTTCGACACCTGATCAACAAAATTTCCTTTTTTTCTGCACCTGATCGACGAAGTTTGCTATTTTTCAGTGAAACAACGAAAGTTGAGATTTTTCCGCACATTATCGACAAAACTCGCACTTTTTCTATGCCCGATCAAACAAATTCGCAATTTTTCTACGCCAGATTGACAAATTTCGCTATCTTTTCATACCTGACCAGTGAAATTCGCTATTTTTTCACACCCAATTGACAGAATTTGCTATTTTTCGACACCTGATCAACAAAATTTCCTTTTTTTCTGCACCTGATCGACGAAGTTTGCTATTTTTCAGTGAAACAACGAAAGTTGAGATTTTTCCGCACATTATCGACAAAACTCGCACTTTTTCTATGCCCGATCAAACAAATTCGCGATTTTTCTACGCCAGATTGACAAATTTCGCTATCTTTGCATACCTGACCAGTGAAATTCGCTATTTTTTCACACCCAATTGACAGAATTTGCTATTTTTCGACACCTGATCAACAAAATTTCCTTTTTTTCTGCACCTGATCGACGAAGTTTGCTATTTTTCAGTGAAACAACGAAAGTTGAGATTTTTCCGCACATTATCGACAAAACTCGCACTTTTTCTATGCCCGATCAAACAAATTCGCGATTTTTCTACGCCAGATTGACAAATTTCGCTATCTTTTCATACCCGACCAGTGAAATTCGCTATTTTTTCACACCTTATTGACAAAATTCACTACTTTTCGACACCCAATCAACAAAATTCCCTTTTATTCACACCTGATCAACAAACTCTCCTTTTTTCCCGCACTTGATCCACGAAGTTTGCTATTTTTTCGTGATTCAATGAAATTTTGAGATTTTTTTCCATTCCTAATCGACAAAATTCATGATTTTCTACACCCTTTCAACAAAATTCCCCTTTTCTGCCGCGCCTGATCGACGAAGTTCGCTGTTTTCCCGTGAATCAACGAAATTTGAGATTTTTCCACTCCTAATCGACAAAATTCATAATTTTCTACACCTGTTCAACAAAATTTCCTTTTTTTCTATATCCATTCAACAAATTTCCCCTTTTTCCTGCGTCTGATCAACGTAGTGCACTATTTTTCAGTGAAACAACGAAATTTGAGGTTTTTCCGCACATTATCGACAAAACTCACACTTTTTCTATGCCCGATCAAACAAATTCGCGATTTTTATACGCCAGATTGACAAGTTTCACAATCTTTTCATACCCGACCAGCGAAATTCGCTATTTTTTCACACCCAGTTGATAAAATTCACTATTTTTCGACACCCAATCCACAAAATTCCCTTTTTTACACACATGATCAGTAAAATTCCCCTTTTTTTCCACGCATTATTGAAGAAGTATGGGTGCTGATCAAACAACAACGAAGTTCGCTATTTTTCCCGTGTACCAACGAAATTTGAGATTTTTCCACTCCTAATCGACAAAATTCATAATTTTCTACACCTGTTCAACAAAATTTCCTTTTTTTCTATATCCATTCAACAAATTTCCCCTTTTTCCTGCGTCTGATCAACGTAGTGCACTATTTTTCAGTGAAACAACGAAATTTGAGGTTTTTCCGCACATTATCGACAAAACTTGCACTTTTTCTATGCCCGATCAAACAAATTCGCGATTTTTCTACGCCAGATTGACAAATTTCGCTATCTTTTCATATCCGACCAGTGAAATTCGCTATTTTTTCACACCTTATTGACAAAATTCACTACTTTTCGACACCCAATCAACAAAATTCCCTTTTTTTCACACCTGATCAACAAAACTCTCCTTTTTTCCCGCACTTGATCGACGAAGTTTGCTATTTTTTCGTGATTCAATGAAATTTTGAGATTTTTTTCCATTCCTAATTGACAAAATTCCCTTTTTTTCCACACCCGTTCAACAATATTCTCCTTTTCTGCCGCGCCTGATCGACGAAGTTCGCTATTTTTCCGTGAATCAACGAAATTTGAGATTTTTCCGCACATTATCGACAAAATTCACACTTTTTCTATGCCCGATCAAACAAATTCGCAATTTTTCTATGCTGGATTGACAAGTTTTGCAATTTTTCATACCCGACCAGCGATATTCGCTATTTTTTCACACCCAGTTGATAAAATTCACTATTTTTCGACACCCAATCCACAAAATTCCCTTTTTTACACACATGATCAATAAAATTCCCCTTTTTTTCCATGCATTATTGAAGAAGTATGCTATTTTTTCGTGAATCAACGAAATTAGAGATTTTTCTGTACATTATCGACAAAATTCACACTTTTTCCATGCCCGATCAAACAAATTTGCGATTTTTCTACGCCAGATTGACAAATTTCGCTATCTTTTCATACCCGACCAGTGAAATTCGCTATTTTTTCACACCCAATTGACAGAATTTGCTATTTTTCGACACCTGATCAACAAAATTTCCTTTTTTTCTGCACCTGATCGACGAAGTTTGCTATTTTTCAGTGAAACAAAGAAAGTTGAGATTTTTCCGCACATTGTCGACAAAACTCGCACTTTTTCTATGCCCGATCAAACAAATTCGCAATTTTTCTACGCCAGATTGACAAATTTCGCTATCTTTTCATACCTGACCAGTGAAATTCGCTATTTTTTCACACCCAATTGACAGAATTTGCTATTTTTCGACACCTGATCAACAAAATTTCCTTTTTTTCTGCACCTGATCGACGAAGTTTGCTATTTTTCAGTGAAACAACGAAAGTTGAGATTTTTCCGCACATTATCGACAAAACTCGCACTTTTTCTATGCCCGATCAAACAAATTCGCGATTTTTCTACGCCAGATTGACAAATTTCGCTATCTTTTCATACCCGACCAGTGAAATTCGCTATTTTTTCACACCCAATTGACAGAATTTGCTATTTTTCGACACCTGATCAACAAAATTTCCTTTTTTTCTGCACCTGATCGACGAAGTTTGCTATTTTTCAGTGAAACAACGAAAGTTGAGATTTTTCCGCACATTATCGACAAAACTCGCACTTTTTCTATGCCCGATCAAACAAATTCGCGATTTTTCTACGCCAGATTGACAAATTTCGCTATCTTTTCATACCCGACCAGTGAAATTCGCTATTTTTTCACACCCAATTGACAGAAATTGCTATTTTTCGACACCTGATCAACAAAATTTCCTTTTTTTCTGCACCTGATCGACGAAGTTTGCTATTTTTCAGTGAAACAACGAAAGTTGAGATTTTTCCGCACATTATCGACAAAACTCGCACTTTTTCTATGCCCGATCAAACAAATTCGCGATTTTTCTACGCCAGATTGACAAATTTCGCTATCTTTTCATACCCGACCAGTGAAATTCGCTATTTTTTCACACCTTATTGACAAAATTCACTACTTTTCGACACCCAATCAACAAAATTCCCTTTTATTCACACCTGATCAACAAACTCTCCTTTTTTCCCGCACTTGATCCACGAAGTTTGCTATTTTTTCGTGATTCAATGAAATTTTGAGATTTTTTTCCATTCCTAATCGACAAAATTCATGATTTTCTACACCCTTTCAACAAAATTCCCCTTTTCTGCCGAGCCTGATCGACGAAGTTCGCTGTTTTCCCGTGAATCAACGAAATTTGAGATTTTTCCACTCCTAATCGACAAAATTCATAATTTTCTACACCTGTTCAACAAAATTTCCTTTTTTTCTATATCCATTCAACAAATTTCCCCTTTTTCCTGCGTCTGATCAACGTAGTGCACTATTTTTCAGTGAAACAACAAAACTTGAGGTTTTTCCGCACATTATCGACAAAACTTGCACTTTTTCTATGCCCGATCAAACAAATTCGCGATTTTTCTACGCCAGATTGACAAATTTCGCTATCTTTTCATACCCGACCAGTGAAATTCGCTATTTTTTCACACCTTATTGACAAAATTCACTACTTTTCGACACCCAATCAACAAAATTCCCTTCTTTTCATACCTGATCATCAAAACTCTCATTTTCCCCGCAAAGTTCGACGAAGTTTGCTATTTTTTCGTGATTCAATGAAATTTTAACATTTTCTCCATTCCTAATCGACAAAATTCACGATTTTCTACACCCTTTCAACAAAATTCCCTTTTTTTCCACACCCGTTCAACAATATTCCCCTTTTCTGCCGCGCCTGATCGACGAAGTTCGCTATTTTTCCGTGAATCAACGAAATTTGAGATTTTTCCGCACATTATCGACAAAATTCACACTTTTTCTACGCCCGATCAAACAAATTCGCAATTTTTCTATGCTGGATTGACAAGTTTCGCAATCTTTTCATACCCGACCAGCGAAATTCGCTATTTTTTCACACCCAGTTGATAAAATTCACTATTTTTCGACACCCAATCCACAAAATTCCCTTTTTTACACACATGATCAATAAAATTCCCCTTTTTTTCCACGCATTATTGAAGAAGTATGCTATTTTTTCGTGAATCAACGAAATTAGAGATTTTTCTGTACATTATCGACAAAATTCACATTTTTTCCATGCCCGATCAAACAAATTTGCGATTTTTCTACGCCAGATTGACAAATTTCGCTATCTTTTCATACCCGACCAGTGAAATTCGCTATTTTTTCACACCCAATTGACAGAATTTGCTATTTTTCGACACCTGATCAACAAAATTTCCTTTTTTTCTGCACCTGATCGACGAAGTTTGCTATTTTTCAGTGAAACAACGAAAGTTGAGATTTTTCCGCACATTATTGACAAAACTCGCACTTTTTCTATGCCCGATCAAACAAATTCGCGATTTTTCTACGCCAGATTGACAAATTTCGCTATCTTTTCATACCCGACCAGTGAAATTCGCTATTTTTTCACACCTTATTGACAAAATTCACTACTTTTCGACACCCAATCAACAAAATTCCATTTTATTCACACCTGATCAACAAACTCTCCTTTTTTCCCGCACTTGATCCACGAAGTTTGCTATTTTTTCGTGATTCAATGAAATTTTGAGATTTTTTTCCATTCCTAATCGACAAAATTCATGATTTTCTACACCCTTTCAACAAAATTCCCCTTTTCTGCCGCGCCTGATCGACGAAGTTCGCTGTTTTCCCGTGAATCAACGAAATTTGAGATTTTTCCACTCCTAATCGACAAAATTCATAATTTTCTACACCTGTTCAACAAAATTTCCTTTTTTTCATTATCCATTCAACAAATTTCCCCTTTTTCCTGCGTCTGATCAACGTAGTGCACTATTTTTCAGTGAAACAACGAAATTTGAGGTTTTTCCGCACATTATCGACAAAACTCACACTTTTTCTATGCCCGATCAAACAAATTCGCGATTTTTCTACGCCAGATTGACAAGTTTCACAATCTTTTCATACCCGACCAGCGAAATTCGCTATTTTTTCACACCCAGTTGATAAAATTCACTATTTTTTCACACCCAGTTGATAAAATTCACTATTTTTCGACACCCAATCCACAAAATTCCCTTTTTTACACACATGATCAGTAAAATTCCCCTTTTTTTCCACGCATTATTGAAGAAGTATGGGTGCTGATCAAACAACAACGAAGTTCGCTATTTTTCCGTGTACCAACGAAATTTGAGATTTTTCCACTCCTAATCGACAAAATTCATAATTTTCTACACCTGTTCAACAAAATTTCCTTTTTTTCTATATCCATTCAACAAATTTCCCCTTTTTCCTGCGTCTGATCAACGTAGTGCACTATTTTTCAGTGAAACAACGAAAGTTGAGATTTTTCCGCACATTATCGACAAAACACGCACTTTTTCTATGCCCGATCAAACAAATTCGCAATTTTTCTACGCCAGATTGACAAATTTCGCTATCTTTTCATACCCGACCAGTGAAATTCGCTATTTTTTCACACCCAATTGACAGAATTTGCTATTTTTCGACACCTGATCAACAAAATTTCCTTTTTTTCTGCACCTGATCGACGAAGTTTGCTATTTTTCAGTGAAACAACGAAAGTTGAGATTTTTCTGCACATTATCGACAAAACTCGCACTTTTTCTATGCCCGATCAAACAAATTCGCGATTTTTCTACGCCAGATTGACAAATTTCGCTATCTTTTCATACCCGACCAGTGAAATTCGCTATTTTTTCACACCTTATTGACAAAATTCACTACTTTTCGACACCCAATCAACAAAATTCCCTTTTTTTCACACCTGATCAACAAAACTCTCCTTTTTTCCCGCACTTGATCGACGAAGTTTGCTATTTTTTCGTGATTCAATGAAATTTTGAGATTTTTTTCCATTCCTAATTGACAAAATTCCCTTTTTTTCCACACCCGTTCAACAATATTCTCCTTTTCTGCCGCGCCTGATCGACGAAGTTCGCTATTTTTCCGTGAATCAACGAAATTTGAGATTTTTCCGCACATTATCGACAAAATTCACACTTTTTCTATGCCCGATCAAACAAATTCGCAATTTTTCTATGCTGGATTGACAAGTTTCGCAATTTTTCATACCCGACCAGCGAAATTCGCTATTTTTTCACACCCAATTGACAGAATTTGCTATTTTTCGACACCTGATCAACAAAATTTCCTTTTTTTCTGCACCTGATCGACGAAGTTTGCTATTTTTCAGTGAAACAATGAAAGTTGAGATTTTTCCGCACATTATTGACAAAACTCGCACTTTTTCTATGCCCGATCAAACAAATTCGCGATTTTTCTACGCCAGATTGACAAATTTCGCTATCTTTTCATACCCGACCAGTGAAATTCGCTATTTTTTCACACCTTATTGACAAAATTCACTACTTTTCGACACCCAATCAACAAAATTCCCTTTTATTCACACCTGATCAACAAACTCTCCTTTTTTCCCGCACTTGATCCACGAAGTTTGCTATTTTTTCGTGATTCAATGAAATTTTGAGATTTTTTTCCATTCCTAATCGACAAAATTCATGATTTTCTACACCCTTTCAACAAAATTCCCCTTTTCTGCAAGCGCCTGATCAACGAAGTTCGCTGTTTTCCCGTGAATCAACGAAATTTGAGATTTTTCCACTCCTAATCGACAAAATTCATAATTTTCTACACCTGTTCAACAAAATTTCCTTTTTTTCTATATCCATTCAACAAATTTCCCCTTTTTCCTGCGTCTGATCAACGTAGTGCACTATTTTTCAGTGAAACAACGAAATTTGAGGTTTTTCCGCACATTATCGACAAAACTCACACTTTTTCTATGCCCGATCAAACAAATTCGCGATTTTTCTACGCCAGATTGACAAGTTTCACAATCTTTTCATACCCGACCAGCGAAATTCGCTATTTTTTCACACCCAGTTGATAAAATTCACTATTTTTTCACACCCAGTTGATAAAATTCACTACTTTTCGACACCCAATCAACAAAATTCCCTTTTTTTCACACCTGATCAACAAAACTCTCCTTTTTTCCCGCATTGATCGACGAAGTTTGCTATTTTTTCGTGATTCAATGAAATTTTGAGATTTTTTTCCATTCCTAATTGACAAAATTCCCTTTTTTTCCACACCCGTTCAACAATATTCTCCTTTTCTGCCGCGCCTGATCGACGAAGTTCGCTATTTTTCCGTGAATCAACGAAATTTGAGATTTTTCCGCACATTATCGACAAAATTCACACTTTTTCTATGCCCGATCAAACAAATTCGCAATTTTTCTATGCGGATTGACAAGTTTCGCAATTTTTCATACCCGACCAGCGAAATTCGCTATTTTTTCACACCCAGTTGATAAAATTCACTATTTTTCGACACCCAATCCACAAAATTCCCTTTTTTATACACATGATCAATAAAATTCCCCTTTTTTTCCACGCATTATTGAAGAAGTATGCTATTTTTTCGTGAATCAACGAAATTAGAGATTTTTCTGTACATTATCGACAAAATTCACACTTTTTCCATGCCCGATCAAACAAATTTGCGATTTTTCTACGCCAGATTGACAAATTTCGCTATCTTTTCATACCCGACCAGTGAAATTCGCTATTTTTTCACACCCAATTGACAGAATTTGCTATTTTTCGACACCTGATCAACAAAATTTCCTTTTTTTCTGCACCTGATCGACGAAGTTTGCTATTTTTCAGTGAAACAACGAAAGTTGAGATTTTTCCGCACATTATCGACAAAACTCGCACTTTTTCTATGCCCAATCAAACAAATTCGCAATTTTTCTACGCCAGATTGACAAATTTCGCTATCTTTTCATACCTGACCAGTGAAATTCGCTATTTTTTCACACCCAATTGACAGAATTTGCTATTTTTCGACACCTGATCAACAAAATTTCCTTTTTTTCTGCACCTGATCGACGAAGTTTGCTATTTTTCAGTGAAACAACGAAAGTTGAGATTTTTCCGCACATTATCGACAAAACTCGCACTTTTTCTATGCCCGATCAAACAAATTCGCGATTTTTCTACGCCAGATTGACAAATTTCGCTATCTTTTCATACCCGACCAGTGAAATTCGCTATTTTTTCACACCCAATTGACAGAATTTGCTATTTTTCGACACCTGATCAACAAAATTTCCTTTTTTTCTGCACCTGATCGACGAAGTTTGCTATTTTTCAGTGAAACAACGAAAGTTGAGATTTTTCCGCACATTATCGACAAAACTCGCAATTTTTCTATGCCCGATCAAACAAATTCGCAATTTTTCTACGCCAGATTGACAAATTTCGCTATCTTTTCATACCTGACCAGTGAAATTCGCTATTTTTTCACACCCAATTGACAGAATTTGCTATTTTTCGACACCTGATCAACAAAATTTCCTTTTTTTCTGCACCTGACCGACGAAGTTTGCTATTTTTCAGTGAAACAACGAAAGTTGAGATTTTTCCGCACATTATCGACAAAACTCACACTTTTTCTATGCCCGATCAAACAAATTCGCGATTTTTCTACGCCAGATTGACAAATTTCGCTATCTTTTCATACCCGACCAGTGAAATTCGCTATTTTTTCACACCTTATTGACAAAATTCACTACTTTTCGACACCCAATCAACAAAATTCCCTTTTATTCACACCTGATCAACAAACTCTCCTTTTTTCCCGCACTTGATCCACGAAGTTTGCTATTTTTTCGTGATTCAATGAAATTTTGAGATTTTTTTCCATTCCTAATCGACAAAATTCATGATTTTCTACACCCTTTCAACAAAATTCCCCTTTTCTGCCGCGCCTGATCGACGAAGTTCGCTGTTTTCCCGTGAATCAACGAAATTTGAGATTTTTCCACTCCTAATCGACAAAATTCATAATTTTCTACACCTGTTCAACAAATTTCCCCTTTTTCCTGCGTCTGATCAACGTAGTGCACTATTTTTCAGTGAAACAACGAAATTTGAGGTTTTTCCGCACATTATCGACAAAACTCACACTTTTTCTATGCCCGATCAAACAAATTCGCGATTTTTCTACGCCAGATTGACAAGTTTCACAATCTTTTCATACCCGACCAGCGAAATTCGCTATTTTTTCACACCCAGTTGATAAAATTCACTATTTTTTCACACCCAGTTGATAAAATTCACTATTTTTCGACACCCAATCCACAAAATTCCCTTTTTTACACACATGATCAGTAAAATTCCCCTTTTTTTCCACGCATTATTGAAGAAGTATGGGTGCTGATCAAACAACAACGAAGTTCGCTATTTTTCCGTGTACCAACGAAATTTGAGATTTTTCCACTCCTAATCGACAAAATTCATAATTTTCTACACCTGTTCAACAAAATTTCCTTTTTTTCTATATCCATTCAACAAATTTCCCCTTTTTCCTGCGTCTGATCAACGTAGTGCACTATTTTTCAGTGAAACAACGAAAGTTGAGATTTTTCCGCACATTATCGACAAAACACGCACTTTTTCTATGCCCGATCAAACAAATTCGCAATTTTTCTACGCCAGATTGACAAATTTCGCTATCTTTTCATACCCGACCAGTGAAATTCGCTATTTTTTCACACCCAATTGACAGAATTTGCTATTTTTCGACACCTGATCAACAAAATTTCCTTTTTTTCTGCACCTGATCGACGAAGTTTGCTATTTTTCAGTGAAACAACGAAAGTTGAGATTTTTCTGCACATTATCGACAAAACTCGCACTTTTTCTATGCCCGATCAAACAAATTCGCGATTTTTCTATGCCAGATTGACAAATTTCGCTATCTTTTCATACCCGACCAGTGAAATTCGCTATTTTTTCACACCTTATTGACAAAATTCACTACTTTTCGACACCCAATCAACAAAATTCCCTTTTTTTCACACCTGATCAACAAAACTCTCCTTTTTTCCCGCACTTGATCGACGAAGTTTGCTATTTTTTCGTGATTCAATGAAATTTTGAGATTTTTTTCCATTCCTAATTGACAAAATTCCCTTTTTTTCCACACCCGTTCAACAATATTCTCCTTTTCTGCCGCGCCTGATCGACGAAGTTCGCTATTTTTCCGTGAATCAATGAAATTTGAGATTTTTCCGCACATTATAGACAAAATTCACACTTTTTCTATGCCCGATCAAACAAATTCGCAATTTTTCTATGCTGGATTGACAAGTTTCGCAATTTTTCATACCCGACCAGCGAAATTCGCTATTTTTTCACACCCAGTTGATAAAATTCACTATTTTTCGACACCCAATCCACAAAATTCCCTTTTTTACACACATGATCAATAAAATTCCCCTTTTTTTCCACGCATTATTGAAGAAGTATGCTATTTTTTCGTGAATCAACGAAATTAGAGATTTTTCTGTACATTATCGACAAAATTCACACTTTTTCCATGCCCGATCAAACAAATTTGCGATTTTTCTACGCCAGATTGACAAATTTCGCTATCTTTTCATACCCGACCAGTGAAATTCGCTATTTTTTCACACCCAATTGACAGAATTTGCTATTTTTCGACACCTGATCAACAAAATTTCCTTTTTTTCTGCACCTGATCGACGAAGTTTGCTATTTTTCAGTGAAACAACGAAAGTTGAGATTTTTCCGCACATTATCGACAAAACTCGCACTTTTTCTATGCCCGATCAAACAAATTCGCAATTTTTCTACGCCAGATTGACAAATTTCGCTATCTTTTCATACCTGACCAGTGAAATTCGCTATTTTTTCACACCCAATTGACAGAATTTGCTATTTTTCGACACCTGATCAACAAAATTTCCTTTTTTTCTGCACCTGATCGACGAAGTTTGCTATTTTTCAGTGAAACAACAAAAGTTGAGATTTTTCCGCACATTATTGACAAAACTCGCACTTTTTCTATGCCCGATCAAACAAATTCGCGATTTTTCTACGCCAGATTGACAAATTTCGTTATCTTTTCATACCCGACCAGTGAAATTCGCTATTTTTTCACACCTTATTGACAAAATTCACTACTTTTCGACACCCAATCAACAAAATTCCCTTTTATTCACACCTGATCAACAAACTCTCCTTTTTTCCCGCACTTGATCCACGAAGTTTGCTATTTTTTCGTGATTCAATGAAATTTTGAGATTTTTTTCCATTCCTAATCGATAAAATTCATGATTTTCTACACCCTTTCAACAAAATTCCCCTTTTCTGCCGCGCCTGATCGACGAAGTTCGCTGTTTTCCCGTGAATCAACGAAATTTGAGATTTTTCCACTCCTAATCGACAAAATTCATAATTTTCTACACCTGTTCAACAAAATTTCCTTTTTTTCTATATCCATTCAACAAATTTCCCCTTTTTCCTGCGTCTGATCAACGTAGTGCACTATTTTTCAGTGAAACAACGAAATTTGAGGTTTTTCCGCACATTATCGACAAAACTCACACTTTTTCTATGCCCGATCAAACAAATTCGCGATTTTTCTACGCCAGATTGACAAGTTTCACAATCTTTTCATACCCGACCAGCGAAATTCGCTATTTTTTCACACCCAGTTGATAAAATTTACTATTTTTCGACACCCAATCCACAAAATTCCCTTTTTTACACACATGATCAGTAAAATTCCCCTTTTTTTCCACGCATTATTGAAGAAGTATGGGTGCTGATCAAACAACAACGAAGTTTGCTATTTTTCCGTGTACCAACGAAATTTGAGATTTTTCCACTCCTAATCGACAAAATTCATAATTTTCTACACCTGTTCAACAAAATTTCCTTTTTTTCTATATCCATTCAACAAATTTCCCCTTTTTCCTGCGTCTGATCAACGTAGTGCACTATTTTTCAGTGAAACAACGAAATTTGAGGTTTTTCCGCACATTATCGACAAAACTCACACTTTTTCTATGCCCGATCAAACAAATTCGCGATTTTTCTATGCCAGATTGACAAGTTTCACAATCTTTTCATACCCGACCAGCGAAATTCGCTATTTTTTCACACCCAGTTGATAAAATTCACTATTTTTCGACACCCAATCCACAAAATTCCCTTTTTTACACACATGATCAGTAAAATTCCCCTTTTTTTCCACGCATTATTGAAGAAGTATGGGTGCTGATCAAACAACAACGAAGTTCGCTATTTTTCCGTGTACCAACGAAATTTGAGATTTTTCCACTCCTAATCGACAAAATTCATAATTTTCTACACCTGTTCAACAAAATTTCCTTTTTTTCTATATCCATTCAACAAATTTCCCCTTTTTCCTGCGTCTGATCAACGTAGTGCACTATTTTTCAGTGAAACAACGAAATTTGAGGTTTTTCCGCACATTATCGACAAAACTTGCACTTTTTCTATGCCCGATCAAACAAATTCGCGATTTTTCTACGCCAGATTGACAAATTTCGCTATCTTTTCATACCCGACCAGTGAAATTCGCTATTTTTTCACACCTTATTGACAAAATTCACTACTTTTCGACACCCAATCAACAAAATTCCCTTTTTTTCACACCTGATCAACAAAACTCTCCTTTTTTCCCGCATTGATCGACGAAGTTTGCTATTTTTTCGTGATTCAATGAAATTTTGAGATTTTTTTCCATTCCTAATTGACAAAATTCCCTTTTTTTCCACACCCGTTCAACAATATTCTCCTTTTCTGCTGCGCCTGATCGACGAAGTTCGCTATTTTTCCGTGAATCAACGAAATTTGAGATTTTTCCGCACATTATCGACAAAATTCACACTTTTTCTATGCCCGATCAAACAAATTCGCAATTTTTCTATGCTGGATTGACAAGTTTCGCAATTTTTCATACCCGACCAGCGAAATTCGCTATTTTTTCACACCCAGTTGATAAAATTCACTATTTTTCGACACCCAATCCACAAAATTCCCTTTTTTACACACATGATCAATAAAATTCCCCTTTTTTTCCACGCATTATTGAAGAAGTATGCTATTTTTTCGTGAATCAACGAAATTAGAGATTTTTCTGTACATTATCGACAAAATTCACACTTTTTCCATGCCCGATCAAACAAATTTGCGATTTTTCTACGCCAGATTGACAAATTTCGCTATCTTTTCATACCCGACCAGTGAAATTCGCTATTTTTTCACACCCAATTGACAGAATTTGCTATTTTTCGACACCTGATCAACAAAATTTCCTTTTTTTCTGCACCTGATCGACGAAGTTTGCTATTTTTCAGTGAAACAACGAAAGTTGAGATTTTTCCGCACATTATCGACAAAACTCGCACTTTTTCTATGCCCGATCAAACAAATTCGCAATTTTTCTACGCCAGATTGACAAATTTCGCTATCTTTTCATACCTGACCAGTGAAATTCGCTATTTTTTCACACCCAATTGACAGAATTTGCTATTTTTCGACACCTGATCAACAAAATTTCCTTTTTTTCTGCACCTGATCGACGAAGTTTGCTATTTTTCAGTGAAACAACGAAAGTTGAGATTTTTCCGCACATTATCGACAAAACTCGCACTTTTTCTATGCCCGATCAAACAAATTCGCGATTTTTCTACGCCAGATTGACAAATTTCGCTATCTTTTCATACCCGACCAGTGAAATTCGCTATTTTTTCACACCCAATTGACAGAATTTGCTATTTTTCGACACCTGATCAACAAAATTTCCTTTTTTTCTGCACCTGATCGACGAAGTTTGCTATTTTTCAGTGAAACAACGAAAGTTGAGATTTTTCCGCACATTATCGACAAAACTCGCAATTTTTCTATGCCCGATCAAACAAATTCGCAATTTTTCTACGCCAGATTGACAAATTTCGCTATCTTTTCATACCTGACCAGTGAAATTCGCTATTTTTTCACACCCAATTGACAGAATTTGCTATTTTTCGACACCTGATCAACAAAATTTCCTTTTTTTCTGCACCTGATCGACGAAGTTGCTATTTTTCAGTGAAACAACGAAAGTTGAGATTTTTCCGCACATTATCGACAAAACTCGCACTTTTTCTATGCCCGATCAAACAAATTCGCGATTTTTCTACGCCAGATTGACAAATTTCGCTATCTTTTCATACCCGACCAGTGAAATTCGCTATTTTTTCACACCTTATTGACAAAATTCACTACTTTTCGACACCCAATCAACAAAATTCCCTTTTATTCACACCTGATCAACAAACTCTCCTTTTTTCCCGCACTTGATCCACGAAGTTTGCTATTTTTTCGTGATTCAATGAAATTTTGAGATTTTTTTCCATTCCTAATCGACAAAATTCATGATTTTCTACACCCTTTCAACAAAATTCCCCTTTTCTGCCACGCCTGATCGACGAAGTTCGCTGTTTTCCCATGAATCAACGAAATTTGAGATTTTTCCACTCCTAATCGACAAAATTCATAATTTTCTACACCTGTTCAACAAAATTTCCTTTTTTTCTATATCCATTCAACAAATTTCCCCTTTTTCCTGCGTCTGATCAACGTAGTGCACTATTTTTCAGTGAAACAACGAAATTTGAGGTTTTTCCGCACATTATCGACAAAACTCACACTTTTTCTATGCCCGATCAAACAAATTCGCGATTTTTCTACGCCAGATTGACAAGTTTCACAATCTTTTCATACCCGACCAGCGAAATTCGCTATTTTTTCACACCCAGTTGATAAAATTCACTATTTTTCGACACCCAATCCACAAAATTCCCTTTTTTACACACATGATCAGTAATATTCCCCTTTTTTTCCACGCATTATTGAAGAAGTATGGGTGCTGATCAAACAACAACGAAGTTCGCTATTTTTCCGTGTACCAACGAAATTTGAGATTTTTCCACTCCTAATCGACAAAATTCATAATTTTCTACACCTGTTCAACAAAATTTCCTTTTTTTCTATATCCATTCAACAAATTTCCCCTTTTTCCTGCGTCTGATCAACGTAGTGCACTATTTTTCAGTGAAACAACGAAATTTGAGGTTTTTCCGCACATTATCGACAAAACTTGCACTTTTTCTATGCCCGATCAAACAAATTCGTGATTTTTCTACGCCAGATTGACAAATTTCGCTATCTTTTCATACCCGACCAGTGAAATTCGCTATTTTTTCACACCTTATTGACAAAATTCACTACTTTTCGACACCCAATCAACAAAATTCCCTTTTTTTCACACCTGATCAACAAAACTCTCCTTTTTTCCCGCATTGATCGACGAAGTTTGCTATTTTTTCGTGATTCAATGAAATTTTGAGATTTTTTTCCATTCCTAATTGACAAAATTCCCTTTTTTTCCACACCCGTTCAACAATATTCTCCTTTTCTGCTGCGCCTGATCGACGAAGTTCGCTATTTTTCCGTGAATCAACGAAATTTGAGATTTTTCCGCACATTATCGACAAAATTCACACTTTTTCTATGCCCGATCAAACAAATTCGCAATTTTTCTATGCTGGATTGACAAGTTTCGCAATTTTTCATACCCGACCAGCGAAATTCGCTATTTTTTCACACCCAGTTGATAAAATTCACTATTTTTCGACACCCAATCCACAAAATTCCCTTTTTTACACACATGATCAATAAAATTCCCCTTTTTTTCCATGCATTATTGAAGAAGTATGCTATTTTTTCGTGAATCAACGAAATTAGAGATTTTTCTGTACATTATCGACAAAATTCACACTTTTTCCATGCCCGATCAAACAAATTTGCGATTTTTCTACGCCAGATTGACAAATTTCGCTATCTTTTCATACCCGACCAGTGAAATTCGCTATTTTTTCACACCCAATTGACAGAATTTGCTATTTTTCGACACCTGATCAACAAAATTTCCTTTTTTTCTGCACCTGATCGACGAAGTTTGCTATTTTTCAGTGAAACAAAGAAAGTTGAGATTTTTCCGCACATTGTCGACAAAACTCGCACTTTTTCTATGCCCGATCAAACAAATTCGCAATTTTTCTACGCCAGATTGACAAATTTCGCTATCTTTTCATACCTGACCAGTGAAATTCGCTATTTTTTCACACCCAATTGACAGAATTTGCTATTTTTCGACACCTGATCAACAAAATTTCCTTTTTTTCTGCACCTGATCGACGAAGTTTGCTATTTTTCAGTGAAACAACGAAAGTTGAGATTTTTCCGCACATTATCGACAAAACTCGCACTTTTTCTATGCCCGATCAAACAAATTCGCGATTTTTCTACGCCAGATTGACAAATTTCGCTATCTTTTCATACCCGACCAGTGAAATTCGCTATTTTTTCACACCCAATTGACAGAATTTGCTATTTTTCGACACCTGATCAACAAAATTTCCTTTTTTTCTGCACCTGATCGACGAAGTTTGCTATTTTTCAGTGAAACAACGAAAGTTGAGATTTTTCCGCACATTATCGACAAAACTCGCACTTTTTCTATGCCCGATCAAACAAATTCGCGATTTTTCTACGCCAGATTGACAAATTTCGCTATCTTTTCATACCCGACCAGTGAAATTCGCTATTTTTTCACACCCAATTGACAGAAATTGCTATTTTTCGACACCTGATCAACAAAATTTCCTTTTTTTCTGCACCTGATCGACGAAGTTTGCTATTTTTCAGTGAAACAACGAAAGTTGAGATTTTTCCGCACATTATCGACAAAACTCGCACTTTTTCTATGCCCGATCAAACAAATTCGCGATTTTTCTACGCCAGATTGACAAATTTCGCTATCTTTTCATACCCGACCAGTGAAATTCGCTATTTTTTCACACCTTATTGACAAAATTCACTACTTTTCGACACCCAATCAACAAAATTCCCTTTTATTCACACCTGATCAACAAACTCTCCTTTTTTCCCGCACTTGATCCACGAAGTTTGCTATTTTTTCGTGATTCAATGAAATTTTGAGATTTTTTTCCATTCCTAATCGACAAAATTCATGATTTTCTACACCCTTTCAACAAAATTCCCCTTTTCTGCCGAGCCTGATCGACGAAGTTCGCTGTTTTCCCGTGAATCAACGAAATTTGAGATTTTTCCACTCCTAATCGACAAAATTCATAATTTTCTACACCTGTTCAACAAAATTTCCTTTTTTTCTATATCCATTCAACAAATTTCCCCTTTTTCCTGCGTCTGATCAACGTAGTGCACTATTTTTCAGTGAAACAACAAAACTTGAGGTTTTTCCGCACATTATCGACAAAACTTGCACTTTTTCTATGCCCGATCAAACAAATTCGCGATTTTTCTACGCCAGATTGACAAATTTCGCTATCTTTTCATACCCGACCAGTGAAATTCGCTATTTTTTCACACCTTATTGACAAAATTCACTACTTTTCGACACCCAATCAACAAAATTCCCTTCTTTTCATACCTGATCATCAAAACTCTCATTTTCCCCGCAAAGTTCGACGAAGTTTGCTATTTTTTCGTGATTCAATGAAATTTTAACATTTTCTCCATTCCTAATCGACAAAATTCACGATTTTCTACACCCTTTCAACAAAATTCCCTTTTTTTCCACACCCGTTCAACAATATTCCCCTTTTCTGCCGCGCCTGATCGACGAAGTTCGCTATTTTTCCGTGAATCAACGAAATTTGAGATTTTTCCGCACATTATCGACAAAATTCACACTTTTTCTACGCCCGATCAAACAAATTCGCAATTTTTCTATGCTGGATTGACAAGTTTCGCAATCTTTTCATACCCGACCAGCGAAATTCGCTATTTTTTCACACCCAGTTGATAAAATTCACTATTTTTCGACACCCAATCCACAAAATTCCCTTTTTTACACACATGATCAATAAAATTCCCCTTTTTTTCCACGCATTATTGAAGAAGTATGCTATTTTTTCGTGAATCAACGAAATTAGAGATTTTTCTGTACATTATCGACAAAATTCACATTTTTTCCATGCCCGATCAAACAAATTTGCGATTTTTCTACGCCAGATTGACAAATTTCGCTATCTTTTCATACCCGACCAGTGAAATTCGCTATTTTTTCACACCCAATTGACAGAATTTGCTATTTTTCGACACCTGATCAACAAAATTTCCTTTTTTTCTGCACCTGATCGACGAAGTTTGCTATTTTTCAGTGAAACAACGAAAGTTGAGATTTTTCCGCACATTATTGACAAAACTCGCACTTTTTCTATGCCCGATCAAACAAATTCGCGATTTTTCTACGCCAGATTGACAAATTTCGCTATCTTTTCATACCCGACCAGTGAAATTCGCTATTTTTTCACACCTTATTGACAAAATTCACTACTTTTCGACACCCAATCAACAAAATTCCCTTTTATTCACACCTGATCAACAAACTCTCCTTTTTTCCCGCACTTGATCCACGAAGTTTGCTATTTTTTCGTGATTCAATGAAATTTTGAGATTTTTTTCCATTCCTAATCGACAAAATTCATGATTTTCTACACCCTTTCAACAAAATTCCCCTTTTCTGCCGCGCCTGATCGACGAAGTTCGCTGTTTTCCCGTGAATCAACGAAATTTGAGATTTTTCCACTCCTAATCGACAAAATTCATAATTTTCTACACCTGTTCAACAAAATTTCCTTTTTTTCATTATCCATTCAACAAATTTCCCCTTTTTCCTGCGTCTGATCAACGTAGTGCACTATTTTTCAGTGAAACAACGAAATTTGAGGTTTTTCCGCACATTATCGACAAAACTCACACTTTTTCTATGCCCGATCAAACAAATTCGCGATTTTTCTACGCCAGATTGACAAGTTTCACAATCTTTTCATACCCGACCAGCGAAATTCGCTATTTTTTCACACCCAGTTGATAAAATTCACTATTTTTTCACACCCAGTTGATAAAATTCACTATTTTTCGACACCCAATCCACAAAATTCCCTTTTTTACACACATGATCAGTAAAATTCCCCTTTTTTTCCACGCATTATTGAAGAAGTATGGGTGCTGATCAAACAACAACGAAGTTCGCTATTTTTCCGTGTACCAACGAAATTTGAGATTTTTCCACTCCTAATCGACAAAATTCATAATTTTCTACACCTGTTCAACAAAATTTCCTTTTTTTCTATATCCATTCAACAAATTTCCCCTTTTTCCTGCGTCTGATCAACGTAGTGCACTATTTTTCAGTGAAACAACGAAAGTTGAGATTTTTCCGCACATTATCGACAAAACACGCACTTTTTCTATGCCCGATCAAACAAATTCGCAATTTTTCTACGCCAGATTGACAAATTTCGCTATCTTTTCATACCCGACCAGTGAAATTCGCTATTTTTTCACACCCAATTGACAGAATTTGCTATTTTTCGACACCTGATCAACAAAATTTCCTTTTTTTCTGCACCTGATCGACGAAGTTTGCTATTTTTCAGTGAAACAACGAAAGTTGAGATTTTTCTGCACATTATCGACAAAACTCGCACTTTTTCTATGCCCGATCAAACAAATTCGCGATTTTTCTACGCCAGATTGACAAATTTCGCTATCTTTTCATACCCGACCAGTGAAATTCGCTATTTTTTCACACCTTATTGACAAAATTCACTACTTTTCGACACCCAATCAACAAAATTCCCTTTTTTTCACACCTGATCAACAAAACTCTCCTTTTTTCCCGCACTTGATCGACGAAGTTTGCTATTTTTTCGTGATTCAATGAAATTTTGAGATTTTTTTCCATTCCTAATTGACAAAATTCCCTTTTTTTCCACACCCGTTCAACAATATTCTCCTTTTCTGCCGCGCCTGATCGACGAAGTTCGCTATTTTTCCGTGAATCAACGAAATTTGAGATTTTTCCGCACATTATCGACAAAATTCACACTTTTTCTATGCCCGATCAAACAAATTCGCAATTTTTCTATGCTGGATTGACAAGTTTCGCAATTTTTCATACCCGACCAGCGAAATTCGCTATTTTTTCACACCCAATTGACAGAATTTGCTATTTTTCGACACCTGATCAACAAAATTTCCTTTTTTTCTGCACCTGATCGACGAAGTTTGCTATTTTTCAGTGAAACAATGAAAGTTGAGATTTTTCCGCACATTATTGACAAAACTCGCACTTTTTCTATGCCCGATCAAACAAATTCGCGATTTTTCTACGCCAGATTGACAAATTTCGCTATCTTTTCATACCCGACCAGTGAAATTCGCTATTTTTTCACACCTTATTGACAAAATTCACTACTTTTCGACACCCAATCAACAAAATTCCCTTTTATTCACACCTGATCAACAAACTCTCCTTTTTTCCCGCACTTGATCCACGAAGTTTGCTATTTTTTCGTGATTCAATGAAATTTTGAGATTTTTTTCCATTCCTAATCGACAAAATTCATGATTTTCTACACCCTTTCAACAAAATTCCCCTTTTCTGCAAGCGCCTGATCAACGAAGTTCGCTGTTTTCCCGTGAATCAACGAAATTTGAGATTTTTCCACTCCTAATCGACAAAATTCATAATTTTCTACACCTGTTCAACAAAATTTCCTTTTTTTCTATATCCATTCAACAAATTTCCCCTTTTTCCTGCGTCTGATCAACGTAGTGCACTATTTTTCAGTGAAACAACGAAATTTGAGGTTTTTCCGCACATTATCGACAAAACTCACACTTTTTCTATGCCCGATCAAACAAATTCGCGATTTTTCTACGCCAGATTGACAAGTTTCACAATCTTTTCATACCCGACCAGCGAAATTCGCTATTTTTTCACACCCAGTTGATAAAATTCACTATTTTTTCACACCCAGTTGATAAAATTCACTACTTTTCGACACCCAATCAACAAAATTCCCTTTTTTTCACACCTGATCAACAAAACTCTCCTTTTTTCCCGCATTGATCGACGAAGTTTGCTATTTTTTCGTGATTCAATGAAATTTTGAGATTTTTTTCCATTCCTAATTGACAAAATTCCCTTTTTTTCCACACCCGTTCAACAATATTCTCCTTTTCTGCCGCGCCTGATCGACGAAGTTCGCTATTTTTCCGTGAATCAACGAAATTTGAGATTTTTCCGCACATTATCGACAAAATTCACACTTTTTCTATGCCCGATCAAACAAATTCGCAATTTTTCTATGCGGATTGACAAGTTTCGCAATTTTTCATACCCGACCAGCGAAATTCGCTATTTTTTCACACCCAGTTGATAAAATTCACTATTTTTCGACACCCAATCCACAAAATTCCCTTTTTTATACACATGATCAATAAAATTCCCCTTTTTTTCCACGCATTATTGAAGAAGTATGCTATTTTTTCGTGAATCAACGAAATTAGAGATTTTTCTGTACATTATCGACAAAATTCACACTTTTTCCATGCCCGATCAAACAAATTTGCGATTTTTCTACGCCAGATTGACAAATTTCGCTATCTTTTCATACCCGACCAGTGAAATTCGCTATTTTTTCACACCCAATTGACAGAATTTGCTATTTTTCGACACCTGATCAACAAAATTTCCTTTTTTTCTGCACCTGATCGACGAAGTTTGCTATTTTTCAGTGAAACAACGAAAGTTGAGATTTTTCCGCACATTATCGACAAAACTCGCACTTTTTCTATGCCCAATCAAACAAATTCGCAATTTTTCTACGCCAGATTGACAAATTTCGCTATCTTTTCATACCTGACCAGTGAAATTCGCTATTTTTTCACACCCAATTGACAGAATTTGCTATTTTTCGACACCTGATCAACAAAATTTCCTTTTTTTCTGCACCTGATCGACGAAGTTTGCTATTTTTCAGTGAAACAACGAAAGTTGAGATTTTTCCGCACATTATCGACAAAACTCGCACTTTTTCTATGCCCGATCAAACAAATTCGCGATTTTTCTACGCCAGATTGACAAATTTCGCTATCTTTTCATACCCGACCAGTGAAATTCGCTATTTTTTCACACCCAATTGACAGAATTTGCTATTTTTCGACACCTGATCAACAAAATTTCCTTTTTTTCTGCACCTGATCGACGAAGTTTGCTATTTTTCAGTGAAACAACGAAAGTTGAGATTTTTCCGCACATTATCGACAAAACTCGCAATTTTTCTATGCCCGATCAAACAAATTCGCAATTTTTCTACGCCAGATTGACAAATTTCGCTATCTTTTCATACCTGACCAGTGAAATTCGCTATTTTTTCACACCCAATTGACAGAATTTGCTATTTTTCGACACCTGATCAACAAAATTTCCTTTTTTTCTGCACCTGACCGACGAAGTTTGCTATTTTTCAGTGAAACAACGAAAGTTGAGATTTTTCCGCACATTATCGACAAAACTCACACTTTTTCTATGCCCGATCAAACAAATTCGCGATTTTTCTACGCCAGATTGACAAATTTCGCTATCTTTTCATACCCGACCAGTGAAATTCGCTATTTTTTCACACCTTATTGACAAAATTCACTACTTTTCGACACCCAATCAACAAAATTCCCTTTTATTCACACCTGATCAACAAACTCTCCTTTTTTCCCGCACTTGATCCACGAAGTTTGCTATTTTTTCGTGATTCAATGAAATTTTGAGATTTTTTTCCATTCCTAATCGACAAAATTCATGATTTTCTACACCCTTTCAACAAAATTCCCCTTTTCTGCCGCGCCTGATCGACGAAGTTCGCTGTTTTCCCGTGAATCAACGAAATTTGAGATTTTTCCACTCCTAATCGACAAAATTCATAATTTTCTACACCTGTTCAACAAATTTCCCCTTTTTCCTGCGTCTGATCAACGTAGTGCACTATTTTTCAGTGAAACAACGAAATTTGAGGTTTTTCCGCACATTATCGACAAAACTCACACTTTTTCTATGCCCGATCAAACAAATTCGCGATTTTTCTACGCCAGATTGACAAGTTTCACAATCTTTTCATACCCGACCAGCGAAATTCGCTATTTTTTCACACCCAGTTGATAAAATTCACTATTTTTTCACACCCAGTTGATAAAATTCACTATTTTTCGACACCCAATCCACAAAATTCCCTTTTTTACACACATGATCAGTAAAATTCCCCTTTTTTTCCACGCATTATTGAAGAAGTATGGGTGCTGATCAAACAACAACGAAGTTCGCTATTTTTCCGTGTACCAACGAAATTTGAGATTTTTCCACTCCTAATCGACAAAATTCATAATTTTCTACACCTGTTCAACAAAATTTCCTTTTTTTCTATATCCATTCAACAAATTTCCCCTTTTTCCTGCGTCTGATCAACGTAGTGCACTATTTTTCAGTGAAACAACGAAAGTTGAGATTTTTCCGCACATTATCGACAAAACACGCACTTTTTCTATGCCCGATCAAACAAATTCGCAATTTTTCTACGCCAGATTGACAAATTTCGCTATCTTTTCATACCCGACCAGTGAAATTCGCTATTTTTTCACACCCAATTGACAGAATTTGCTATTTTTCGACACCTGATCAACAAAATTTCCTTTTTTTCTGCACCTGATCGACGAAGTTTGCTATTTTTCAGTGAAACAACGAAAGTTGAGATTTTTCTGCACATTATCGACAAAACTCGCACTTTTTCTATGCCCGATCAAACAAATTCGCGATTTTTCTACGCCAGATTGACAAATTTCGCTATCTTTTCATACCCGACCAGTGAAATTCGCTATTTTTTGACACCTTATTGACAAAATTCACTACTTTTCGACACCCAATCAACAAAATTCCCTTTTTTTCACACCTGATCAACAAAACTCTCCTTTTTTCCCGCACTTGATCGACGAAGTTTGCTATTTTTTCGTGATTCAATGAAATTTTGAGATTTTTTTCCATTCCTAATTGACAAAATTCCCTTTTTTTCCACACCCGTTCAACAATATTCTCCTTTTCTGCCGCGCCTGATCGACGAAGTTCGCTATTTTTCCGTGAATCAATGAAATTTGAGATTTTTCCGCACATTATCGACAAAATTCACACTTTTTCTATGCCCGATCAAACAAATTCGCAATTTTTCTATGCTGGATTGACAAGTTTCGCAATTTTTCATACCCGACCAGCGAAATTCGCTATTTTTTCACACCCAGTTGATAAAATTCACTATTTTTCGACACCCAATCCACAAAATTCCCTTTTTTACACACATGATCAATAAAATTCCCCTTTTTTTCCACGCATTATTGAAGAAGTATGCTATTTTTTCGTGAATCAACGAAATTAGAGATTTTTCTGTACATTATCGACAAAATTCACACTTTTTCCATGCCCGATCAAACAAATTTGCGATTTTTCTACGCCAGATTGACAAATTTCGCTATCTTTTCATACCCGACCAGTGAAATTCGCTATTTTTTCACACCCAATTGACAGAATTTGCTATTTTTCGACACCTGATCAACAAAATTTCCTTTTTTTCTGCACCTGATCGACGAAGTTTGCTATTTTTCAGTGAAACAACGAAAGTTGAGATTTTTCCGCACATTATCGACAAAACTCGCACTTTTTCTATGCCCGATCAAACAAATTCGCAATTTTTCTACGCCAGATTGACAAATTTCGCTATCTTTTCATACCTGACCAGTGAAATTCGCTATTTTTTCACACCCAATTGACAGAATTTGCTATTTTTCGACACCTGATCAACAAAATTTCCTTTTTTTCTGCACCTGATCGACGAAGTTTGCTATTTTTCAGTGAAACAACAAAAGTTGAGATTTTTCCGCACATTATTGACAAAACTCGCACTTTTTCTATGCCCGATCAAACAAATTCGCGATTTTTCTACGCCAGATTGACAAATTTCGTTATCTTTTCATACCCGACCAGTGAAATTCGCTATTTTTTCACACCTTATTGACAAAATTCACTACTTTTCGACACCCAATCAACAAAATTCCCTTTTATTCACACCTGATCAACAAACTCTCCTTTTTTCCCGCACTTGATCCACGAAGTTTGCTATTTTTTCGTGATTCAATGAAATTTTGAGATTTTTTTCCATTCCTAATCGATAAAATTCATGATTTTCTACACCCTTTCAACAAAATTCCCCTTTTCTGCCGCGCCTGATCGACGAAGTTCGCTGTTTTCCCGTGAATCAACGAAATTTGAGATTTTTCCACTCCTAATCGACAAAATTCATAATTTTCTACACCTGTTCAACAAAATTTCCTTTTTTTCTATATCCATTCAACAAATTTCCCCTTTTTCCTGCGTCTGATCAACGTAGTGCACTATTTTTCAGTGAAACAACGAAATTTGAGGTTTTTCCGCACATTATCGACAAAACTCACACTTTTTCTATGCCCGATCAAACAAATTCGCGATTTTTCTACGCCAGATTGACAAGTTTCACAATCTTTTCATACCCGACCAGCGAAATTCGCTATTTTTTCACACCCAGTTGATAAAATTCACTATTTTTCGACACCCAATCCACAAAATTCCCTTTTTTACACACATGATCAGTAAAATTCCCCTTTTTTTCCACGCATTATTGAAGAAGTATGGGTGCTGATCAAACAACAACGAAGTTTGCTATTTTTCCGTGTACCAACGAAATTTGAGATTTTTCCACTCCTAATCGACAAAATTCATAATTTTCTACACCTGTTCAACAAAATTTCCTTTTTTTCTATATCCATTCAACAAATTTCCCCTTTTTCCTGCGTCTGATCAACGTAGTGCACTATTTTTCAGTGAAACAACGAAATTTGAGGTTTTTCCGCACATTATCGACAAAACTCACACTTTTTCTATGCCCGATCAAACAAATTCGCGATTTTTCTATGCCAGATTGACAAGTTTCACAATCTTTTCATACCCGACCAGCGAAATTCGCTATTTTTTCACACCCAGTTGATAAAATTCACTATTTTTCGACACCCAATCCACAAAATTCCCTTTTTTACACACATGATCAGTAAAATTCCCCTTTTTTTCCACGCATTATTGAAGAAGTATGGGTGCTGATCAAACAACAACGAAGTTCGCTATTTTTCCGTGTACCAACGAAATTTGAGATTTTTCCACTCCTAATCGACAAAATTCATAATTTTCTACACCTGTTCAACAAAATTTCCTTTTTTTCTATATCCATTCAACAAATTTCCCCTTTTTCCTGCGTCTGATCAACGTAGTGCACTATTTTTCAGTGAAACAACGAAATTTGAGGTTTTTCCGCACATTATCGACAAAACTTGCACTTTTTCTATGCCCGATCAAACAAATTCGCGATTTTTCTACGCCAGATTGACAAATTTCGCTATCTTTTCATACCCGACCAGTGAAATTCGCTATTTTTTCACACCTTATTGACAAAATTCACTACTTTTCGACACCCAATCAACAAAATTCCCTTTTTTTCACACCTGATCAACAAAACTCTCCTTTTTTCCCGCATTGATCGACGAAGTTTGCTATTTTTTCGTGATTCAATGAAATTTTGAGATTTTTTTCCATTCCTAATTGACAAAATTCCCTTTTTTTCCACACCCGTTCAACAATATTCTCCTTTTCTGCTGCGCCTGATCGACGAAGTTCGCTATTTTTCCGTGAATCAACGAAATTTGAGATTTTTCCGCACATTATCGACAAAATTCACACTTTTTCTATGCCCGATCAAACAAATTCGCAATTTTTCTATGCTGGATTGACAAGTTTCGCAATTTTTCATACCCGACCAGCGAAATTCGCTATTTTTTCACACCCAGTTGATAAAATTCACTATTTTTCGACACCCAATCCACAAAATTCCCTTTTTTACACACATGATCAATAAAATTCCCCTTTTTTTCCACGCATTATTGAAGAAGTATGCTATTTTTTCGTGAATCAACGAAATTAGAGATTTTTCTGTACATTATCGACAAAATTCACACTTTTTCCATGCCCGATCAAACAAATTTGCGATTTTTCTACGCCAGATTGACAAATTTCGCTATCTTTTCATACCCGACCAGTGAAATTCGCTATTTTTTCACACCCAATTGACAGAATTTGCTATTTTTCGACACCTGATCAACAAAATTTCCTTTTTTTCTGCACCTGATCGACGAAGTTTGCTATTTTTCAGTGAAACAACGAAAGTTGAGATTTTTCCGCACATTATCGACAAAACTCGCACTTTTTCTATGCCCGATCAAACAAATTCGCAATTTTTCTACGCCAGATTGACAAATTTCGCTATCTTTTCATACCTGACCAGTGAAATTCGCTATTTTTTCACACCCAATTGACAGAATTTGCTATTTTTCGACACCTGATCAACAAAATTTCCTTTTTTTCTGCACCTGATCGACGAAGTTTGCTATTTTTCAGTGAAACAACGAAAGTTGAGATTTTTCCGCACATTATCGACAAAACTCGCACTTTTTCTATGCCCGATCAAACAAATTCGCGATTTTTCTACGCCAGATTGACAAATTTCGCTATCTTTTCATACCCGACCAGTGAAATTCGCTATTTTTTCACACCCAATTGACAGAATTTGCTATTTTTCGACACCTGATCAACAAAATTTCCTTTTTTTCTGCACCTGATCGACGAAGTTTGCTATTTTTCAGTGAAACAACGAAAGTTGAGATTTTTCCGCACATTATCGACAAAACTCGCAATTTTTCTATGCCCGATCAAACAAATTCGCAATTTTTCTACGCCAGATTGACAAATTTCGCTATCTTTTCATACCTGACCAGTGAAATTCGCTATTTTTTCACACCCAATTGACAGAATTTGCTATTTTTCGACACCTGATCAACAAAATTTCCTTTTTTTCTGCACCTGATCGACGAAGTTGCTATTTTTCAGTGAAACAACGAAAGTTGAGATTTTTCCGCACATTATCGACAAAACTCGCACTTTTTCTATGCCCGATCAAACAAATTCGCGATTTTTCTACGCCAGATTGACAAATTTCGCTATCTTTTCATACCCGACCAGTGAAATTCGCTATTTTTTCACACCTTATTGACAAAATTCACTACTTTTCGACACCCAATCAACAAAATTCCCTTTTATTCACACCTGATCAACAAACTCTCCTTTTTTCCCGCACTTGATCCACGAAGTTTGCTATTTTTTCGTGATTCAATGAAATTTTGAGATTTTTTTCCATTCCTAATCGACAAAATTCATGATTTTCTACACCCTTTCAACAAAATTCCCCTTTTCTGCCACGCCTGATCGACGAAGTTCGCTGTTTTCCCATGAATCAACGAAATTTGAGATTTTTCCACTCCTAATCGACAAAATTCATAATTTTCTACACCTGTTCAACAAAATTTCCTTTTTTTCTATATCCATTCAACAAATTTCCCCTTTTTCCTGCGTCTGATCAACGTAGTGCACTATTTTTCAGTGAAACAACGAAATTTGAGGTTTTTCCGCACATTATCGACAAAACTCACACTTTTTCTATGCCCGATCAAACAAATTCGCGATTTTTCTACGCCAGATTGACAAGTTTCACAATCTTTTCATACCCGACCAGCGAAATTCGCTATTTTTTCACACCCAGTTGATAAAATTCACTATTTTTCGACACCCAATCCACAAAATTCCCTTTTTTACACACATGATCAGTAATATTCCCCTTTTTTTCCACGCATTATTGAAGAAGTATGGGTGCTGATCAAACAACAACGAAGTTCGCTATTTTTCCGTGTACCAACGAAATTTGAGATTTTTCCACTCCTAATCGACAAAATTCATAATTTTCTACACCTGTTCAACAAAATTTCCTTTTTTTCTATATCCATTCAACAAATTTCCCCTTTTTCCTGCGTCTGATCAACGTAGTGCACTATTTTTCAGTGAAACAACGAAATTTGAGGTTTTTCCGCACATTATCGACAAAACTTGCACTTTTTCTATGCCCGATCAAACAAATTCGTGATTTTTCTACGCCAGATTGACAAATTTCGCTATCTTTTCATACCCGACCAGTGAAATTCGCTATTTTTTCACACCTTATTGACAAAATTCACTACTTTTCGACACCCAATCAACAAAATTCCCTTTTTTTCACACCTGATCAACAAAACTCTCCTTTTTTCCCGCATTGATCGACGAAGTTTGCTATTTTTTCGTGATTCAATGAAATTTTGAGATTTTTTTCCATTCCTAATTGACAAAATTCCCTTTTTTTCCACACCCGTTCAACAATATTCTCCTTTTCTGCTGCGCCTGATCGACGAAGTTCGCTATTTTTCCGTGAATCAACGAAATTTGAGATTTTTCCGCACATTATCGACAAAATTCACACTTTTTCTATGCCCGATCAAACAAATTCGCAATTTTTCTATGCTGGATTGACAAGTTTCGCAATTTTTCATACCCGACCAGCGAAATTCGCTATTTTTTCACACCCAGTTGATAAAATTCACTATTTTTCGACACCCAATCCACAAAATTCCCTTTTTTACACACATGATCAATAAAATTCCCCTTTTTTTCCACGCATTATTGAAGAAGTATGCTATTTTTTCGTGAATCAACGAAATTAGAGATTTTTCTGTACATTATCGACAAAATTCACACTTTTTCCATGCCCGATCAAACAAATTTGCGATTTTTCTACGCCAGATTGACAAATTTCGCTATCTTTTCATACCCGACCAGTGAAATTCGCTATTTTTTCACACCCAATTGACAGAATTTGCTATTTTTCGACACCTGATCAACAAAATTTCCTTTTTTTCTGCACCTGATCGACGAAGTTTGCTATTTTTCAGTGAAACAACGAAAGTTGAGATTTTTCCGCACATTATCGACAAAACTCGCACTTTTTCTATGCCCGATCAAACAAATTCGCAATTTTTCTACGCCAGATTGACAAATTTCGCTATCTTTTCATACCTGACCAGTGAAATTCGCTATTTTTTCACACCCAATTGACAGAATTTGCTATTTTTCGACACCTGATCAACAAAATTTCCTTTTTTTCTGCACCTGATCGACGAAGTTTGCTATTTTTCAGTGAAACAACGAAAGTTGAGATTTTTCCGCACATTATCGACAAAACTCGCACTTTTTCTATGCCCGATCAAACAAATTCGCGATTTTTCTACGCCAGATTGACAAATTTCGCTATCTTTTCATACCCGACCAGTGAAATTCGCTATTTTTTCACACCCAATTGACAGAATTTGCTATTTTTCGACACCTGATCAACAAAATTTCCTTTTTTTCTGCACCTGATCGACGAAGTTTGCTATTTTTCAGTGAAACAACGAAAGTTGAGATTTTTCCGCACATTATCGACAAAACTCGCACTTTTTCTATGCCCGATCAAACAAATTCGCGATTTTTCTACGCCAGATTGACAAATTTCGCTATCTTTTCATACCTGACCAGTGAAATTCGCTATTTTTTCACACCCAATTGACAGAATTTGCTATTTTTCGACACCTGATCAACAAAATTTCCTTTTTTTCTGCACCTGATCGACGAAGTTGCTATTTTTCAGTGAAACAACGAAAGTTGAGATTTTTCCGCACATTATCGACAAAACTCGCACTTTTTCTATGCCCGATCAAACAAATTCGCGATTTTTCTACGCCAGATTGACAAATTTCGCTATCTTTTCATAACCGACCAGTGAAATTCGCTATTTTTTCACACCTTATTGACAAAATTCACTACTTTTCGACACCCAATCAACAAAATTCCCTTTTATTCACACCTGATCAACAAACTCTCCTTTTTTCCCGCACTTGATCCACGAAGTTTGCTATTTTTTCGTGATTCAATGAAATTTTGAGATTTTTTTCCATTCCTAATCGACAAAATTCATGATTTTCTACACCCTTTCAACAAAATTCCCCTTTTCTGCCGAGCCTGATCGACGAAGTTCGCTGTTTTCCCGTGAATCAACGAAATTTGAGATTTTTCCACTCCTAATCGACAAAATTCATAATTTTCTACACCTGTTCAACAAAATTTCCTTTTTTTCTATATCCATTCAACAAATTTCCCCTTTTTCCTGCGTCTGATCAACGTAGTGCACTATTTTTCAGTGAAACAACAAAACTTGAGGTTTTTCCGCACATTATCGACAAAACTTGCACTTTTTCTATGCCCGATCAAACAAATTCGCGATTTTTCTACGCCAGATTGACAAATTTCGCTATCTTTTCATACCCGACCAGTGAAATTCGCTATTTTTTCACACCTTATTGACAAAATTCACTACTTTTCGACACCCAATCAACAAAATTCCCTTCTTTTCATACCTGATCATCAAAACTCTCATTTTCCCCGCAAAGTTCGACGAAGTTTGCTATTTTTTCGTGATTCAATGAAATTTTAACATTTTCTCCATTCCTAATCGACAAAATTCACGATTTTCTACACCCTTTCAACAAAATTCCCTTTTTTTCCACACCCGTTCAACAATATTCCCCTTTTCTGCCGCGCCTGATCGACGAAGTTCGCTATTTTTCCGTGAATCAACGAAATTTGAGATTTTTCCGCACATTATCGACAAAATTCACACTTTTTCTACGCCCGATCAAACAAATTCGCAATTTTTCTATGCTGGATTGACAAGTTTCGCAATCTTTTCATACCCGACCAGCGAAATTTGCTATTTTTTCACACCCAGTTGATAAAATTCACTATTTTTCGACACCCAATCCACAAAATTCCCTTTTTTACACACATGATCAATAAAATTCCCCTTTTTTTCCACGCATTATTGAAGAAGTATGCTATTTTTTCGTGAATCAACGAAATTAGAGATTTTTCTGTACATTATCGACAAAATTCACATTTTTTCCATGCCCGATCAAACAAATTTGCGATTTTTCTACGCCAGATTGACAAATTTCGCTATCTTTTCATACCCGACCAGTGAAATTCGCTATTTTTTCACACCCAATTGACAGAATTTGCTATTTTTCGACACCTGATCAACAAAATTTCCTTTTTTTCTGCACCTGATCGACGAAGTTTGCTATTTTTCAGTGAAACAACGAAAGTTGAGATTTTTCCGCACATTATTGACAAAACTCGCACTTTTTCTATGCCCGATCAAACAAATTCGCGATTTTTCTACGCCAGATTGACAAATTTCGCTATCTTTTCATACCCGACCAGTGAAATTCGCTATTTTTTCACACCTTATTGACAAAATTCACTACTTTTCGACACCCAATCAACAAAATTCCCTTTTATTCACACCTGATCAACAAACTCTCCTTTTTTCCCGCACTTGATCCACGAAGTTTGCTATTTTTTCGTGATTCAATGAAATTTTGAGATTTTTTTCCATTCCTAATCGACAAAATTCATGATTTTCTACACCCTTTCAACAAAATTCCCCTTTTCTGCCGCGCCTGATCGACGAAGTTCGCTGTTTTCCCGTGAATCAACGAAATTTGAGATTTTTCCACTCCTAATCGACAAAATTCATAATTTTCTACACCTGTTCAACAAAATTTCCTTTTTTTCATTATCCATTCAACAAATTTCCCCTTTTTCCTGCGTCTGATCAACGTAGTGCACTATTTTTCAGTGAAACAACGAAATTTGAGGTTTTTCCGCACATTATCGACAAAACTCACACTTTTTCTATGCCCGATCAAACAAATTCGCGATTTTTCTACGCCAGATTGACAAGTTTCACAATCTTTTCATACCCGACCAGCGAAATTCGCTATTTTTTCACACCCAGTTGATAAAATTCACTATTTTTTCACACCCAGTTGATAAAATTCACTATTTTTCGACACCCAATCCACAAAATTCCCTTTTTTACACACATGATCAGTAAAATTCCCCTTTTTTTCCACGCATTATTGAAGAAGTATGGGTGCTGATCAAACAACAACGAAGTTCGCTATTTTTCCGTGTACCAACGAAATTTGAGATTTTTCCACTCCTAATCGACAAAATTCATAATTTTCTACACCTGTTCAACAAAATTTCCTTTTTTTCTATATCCATTCAACAAATTTCCCCTTTTTCCTGCGTCTGATCAACGTAGTGCACTATTTTTCAGTGAAACAACGAAAGTTGAGATTTTTCCGCACATTATCGACAAAACACGCACTTTTTCTATGCCCGATCAAACAAATTCGCAATTTTTCTACGCCAGATTGACAAATTTCGCTATCTTTTCATACCCGACCAGTGAAATTCGCTATTTTTTCACACCCAATTGACAGAATTTGCTATTTTTCGACACCTGATCAACAAAATTTCCTTTTTTTCTGCACCTGATCGACGAAGTTTGCTATTTTTCAGTGAAACAACGAAAGTTGAGATTTTTCTGCACATTATCGACAAAACTCGCACTTTTTCTATGCCCGATCAAACAAATTCGCGATTTTTCTACGCCAGATTGACAAATTTCGCTATCTTTTCATACCCGACCAGTGAAATTCGCTATTTTTTCACACCTTATTGACAAAATTCACTACTTTTCGACACCCAATCAACAAAATTCCCTTTTTTTCACACCTGATCAACAAAACTCTCCTTTTTTCCCGCACTTGATCGACGAAGTTTGCTATTTTTTCGTGATTCAATGAAATTTTGAGATTTTTTTCCATTCCTAATTGACAAAATTCCCTTTTTTTCCACACCCGTTCAACAATATTCTCCTTTTCTGCCGCGCCTGATCGACGAAGTTCGCTATTTTTCCGTGAATCAACGAAATTTGAGATTTTTCCGCACATTATCGACAAAATTCACACTTTTTCTATGCCCGATCAAACAAATTCGCAATTTTTCTATGCTGGATTGACAAGTTTCGCAATTTTTCATACCCGACCAGCGAAATTCGCTATTTTTTCACACCCAATTGACAGAATTTGCTATTTTTCGACACCTGATCAACAAAATTTCCTTTTTTTCTGCACCTGATCGACGAAGTTTGCTATTTTTCAGTGAAACAATGAAAGTTGAGATTTTTCCGCACATTATTGACAAAACTCGCACTTTTTCTATGCCCGATCAAACAAATTCGCGATTTTTCTACGCCAGATTGACAAATTTCGCTATCTTTTCATACCCGACCAGTGAAATTCGCTATTTTTTCACACCTTATTGACAAAATTCACTACTTTTCGACACCCAATCAACAAAATTCCCTTTTATTCACACCTGATCCCCGGGTTCCTGAGCGATCTTTTCCTTTTCCTCTTATTTCTCTTGTCTTTCTTTCCTCTATGTTTCACTCTCGTTGTGGTTTCCTCTTCGGAGGTGAGGGCAATTCTGTATGAGCCGATATCATCCTGTATATCGACTTGTGGAGAATTGTAAACCACCCACGTGTTTGCCGTGCGTGGCGACCCGTGTCCCTGGAAAGGGGGATCCTGGTAGTTGAGGGTAACCAACACACTGCTTTGGCCTCTGCTTCAGGTAGACGGGAGGTGCATATTGGTCCCGCATGCATCAATCGGCTGGTCAGCTGACTTGTGTCACTGGCTGGGGATCAAGTGAGCGAGTACTTACTAGCCATCTCGCTAAGGGTGGAGACTGGCATAGGAGTGTCTTGTGACCGTATGGGCCCTGGTTAGCACTGGTGCACGAATGTGCATCTCCTTGTTGGGCTCGGTGGTGGGTGGTGCGACCGGGGTCTGAATTGTTTTTTTTATCTCAATATGGATGGAAATAATTTACTTCCTTTAAATCCTCTCCCATGTGGAGAGAATGCGAACCAAAATAAGTTGTGTGCTGATAGAGATGGTGATATTGCCTCCAATACCAATTCATGTGCTGAAAGATTCTTTGTTATCAAAAGACAAGAAGGCAGTTTTGACAAGACCTCTCCCTTTCTGATTCACAAATCTATCCAAGGATTGATTGGTGAACCAAAGACCATCAAAAAAATTCGATCTGGTGATCTTCTTATTGAAGTAAACAATAGCAAACAAGCCATAAGTTTAAAGAAATGTACACATTTTGCAAATATCCCGATTTCCGTAAGCCCACATAGAACCCTCAACACTTCTCGTGGGGTGATCTCAGAATCTGACCTCCTGCATGTAACCGAAGATGAAATAGTGGAAAACTTAAGGGAACAAAATGTCACAGAAGCTAGATGTATAAAAATCAACCGTAAAGATGAACAAATACCAGCGAATCAAATTCAGATACCTACCAAGCATATAATACTTACTTTTAACTCGCCAAACCTACTCAAATATATAAAAGCCGGGTATCTTTCATGTTCTGTCAGACCTTATATCCCAAACCCACTGCGTCGTTTTAATTGTCGACGCTTTGGGCACTCAAAAACAGCATGCCGAGGTAAAACCACATGTGGTCGGTGTAGTGCAGTTGGCCACGAAAGTGTACAATGCAATGCACCACCTTCTTGTGTAAACTGCAAAAAAGAGCACCCATCTTATTCGAAATCCTGCGAGCAGTGGCGAAAAGAAAAAGAGATACAAACAATACGAACAAAAGAAAATTTATCATATCCCGAGGCTAGAAAAATAGTTGAATCCAGGACACCCACAGTTGGTGTATCATATGCTGCTGCTTTGTCCAAAAAACTCATAAAACTATTGCAACCCAAACCGAATTCCCCACCGAAACTAATTGCCAACCTAATCAAAAAGAAAATAACCTGTCTAATAATTCTGGTAAGACAAATAGATCAACGCAAGCTGCTTCTCCTCCTAAGTCACCAAAATCTGCTCATCCTAACTTATCAAAATCTGTTCCTAATTCACAACAAAATACCTCGTCACAATCTTTAATCTCTAAACTTCCAATCCATAAAAGAGGTTCTCAAAATACAACAAAAACGCCATCTGTGAAACCAAACCGTAAATCTGATGCAGAGAAATTTAACCTGCCAACAGTGAAAGTCACTGTGCCATCTGAAAATGCAGCCAAAAAGAGAAAGAGTAAAACATCCAAAAAAGAAATCAACCCAAAACAGACGGATAAAATGGAGGAGGATGATGCTCTAGCTCTTCACCCAGATTCGGATGAAGAATTTAACGATGGAGATAGTATGACTATCTCCGAATAACTTAACGCAGATATATTACTAGAAAAAAAAATCATTCATGTATAATATTATCTCGAGGAACTCATAATAAATATGACGAAATCCTCAACATTCTTCATGACCATCAACCACTATGTTTAGCGTTACAAGAAACCCATCTTAAAATCAATAACAAAGCAAAATTGCGCACTTATGCTACATACCGAAAAGATTTTACTGGTAGTGAAAGGGCCACAGGTGGAGTGGCTCTTTTCATCTCTCGCAACCTACCCCATACGCATATTAATCTAAACACAAATTTACAAGCTGTTGCAGTCCGTGTACATATTAACCGGCTTATAACAATTTGCACCTTATACTTACCGCCAAATCAGTCTATTCAGTCAGCTACTCTTGATAATCTCCTTCTCCAACTCCCCACTCCTTACATCATTGTTGGAGACTTTAATGCACATAGTCAACTGTGGGGAAATACCGATTCTAATCAGCGTGGTGATGTTATTGAGAAATTAATATCTGACAATGGCTTATGCCTGCTTAATAATGGAGATAACACTTACTTTCATGAACCAACTCGCACTTTTCATGCAATAGACCTTACAATCTGCTCCCCATCTGTTTATCCATTCTGGAACTTCTGGGTCTCAAATGACCTGCACGGCAGTGACCATTTTCCAACATTTATCACACAGACTACTCCTAACAGGGACTCTAATACTTATTTTAAGCGCTATATTTATGACAGAGCAAATTGGCCATCTTTCGAAAATCAGGCTACAATTACAAACGACATGATTGACTGTGATATTGACGATGCACTTGATAATATCACCCAGTGTATTATCAATGCTGCAGATATTAGCATTCCTAAATCCACTGCTACACCTAGGCACAAGAAGCCGTGGTGGAACAGTGATTGCCAGATTGCAAAAAAAAATCAACAGAAGGCTTGGGGCCTCTTCCGGAGGTATCCCAATAATACAAACTATATTGCCTTCAAAAAAGCAAAGGCGGAAGCTAGGAGAGTGCGTCGTAAGAGCCAGCGCGAATCTTGGATGCAATACATATCTAATATTAGCTCTAATACCTCAAGCAAAGTCGTCTGGAAAAAAGTAAAAAATTGTATGGGCCTATATTCCGAAAACCATATCTCAATCCTAAATCACAACGGTCAAACAATAGCTTCACCCAAAAATATTGCTGAAACAATAGCAAATACACTTGCATCTAACTCTAGCACAGATTCATACCCAGAACCATTCTTATCATATAAAAGACAAATGGAAACTACCCGCATCAATTTTCATTCTCGCCATTCTTTTAACTATAATAACCCCTTTACGATTTCAGAGCTCCTAAGTTGTTTGCAAAAAAAGCCACCTCTCAGCTCCAGGTCACGATGGCATCACCTATACCATACTAAAACATATTTCCACCACCTCACTTAATAACTTACTTGCCTTCTATAATAGAATTTGGGTTGAACATGCCTTTCCTTATGCCTGGCATAAAGCTGTTATTATTCCCTTTCCTAAACCAGGTAAAGATTCCAGGGACCAGAATAATTACAGACCTATTGCACTCACTAGCAGCCTTTGCAAACTTCTAGAAAAAATGGTAAATATCCGCCTTGTGCATATTCTAGAATCTAACAATCTGCTTGCCGCTTTTCAAAGTGGATTCTGACGAGGTAGATCTACTATCGATAACCTGATCCATCTTGAAACTCATATTCGGACTGCTTTTCTAAAACGCAGCCATTTGGTGTCAGTCTTTTTTGACATTGCGAAAGCCTATGACAAAACATGGCGATACGGGATCCTTCGTGATCTGTTTAATCTTGATTTTCGTGGGAATCTTCCAATTTTTATTGACAACTTCCTCGCCATGCGACTCTTTCAAGTCAGGATTGGGGGAACTCTATCAAGTTTTTATGTACAAGAAGAGGGCAGTGTCCTGAGTGTCGCCCTCTTTGCTATTAAAATAAATGATATCCTTGGTCAATTACATCTTGACAAACCTCATTGGGGAAACACCTCATGGGGCACTATTTACTTTTTTAAAACATGCTGGATTTTACTTTGAAATATGATTTTTGCATCTTTCTTTGGTTTAACAACAACTTGAATTGTTCTTTTACTTTTTTCTGACATCTGGATGGGAGCCCCATCCAGACTGCCCTTTTTACCTAAAATCTTTTATAGTCCGTTTGTTTAGTTTTTTTCTTCCCTATCTACACTTTTCTGACTGCATCTGGATGGGACCCACATCCAGATTGCTTTTCTGATGCTCTTTATTTTTATGTTTTTAGTCTATTCTTGTTTGGCGCAGCATGTCCCTTATGGGATTTTGTGCCATTAAACAATATACAACCAACCAACCTTGGTCAATTACCCCCTTCGGTGAAGGGAGATCTCTATGTTGACGACTTTCGCATTATGTGTATAGGTCAAGATATTCGTTTTATTGAGAGACAATTGCAAACTGCCATCACTCATATTCTTAATTGGACAAATAAAAATGGTTTTATCATTTCTAAAGACAAAACTTCTTGCGTGCACTTTTGTAGACGTAGGGATCTACATCCAGATCCTGAAATTTTTATTGACTCAACTCAGATTCCTGTTGTGGACAGTGTCCGTTTTCTGGGCCTTCACTCTGATAAAAAGTTAACCTTTTTACCACATATCTTGCAGTTATGCACAAAATGTGAAAAATCTCTTAATCTTTTAAAGGTGCTTTCAAATACCTCTTGGGGAGCAGATCGTACTTCTCTCCTTAAAATCTATCGTGCCATGATCCGGTCTAAAATTGACTATGCCTGCCAAGTCTATGGTTCAGCCAGTAAATCTGCTCTAAAAAAACTTGACACTGTGCACCATAGCGCACTCCGGGTTTGCTCTGGTGCATTTCGTATGTCTCCAATTTTAAGCCTTTATGTTGACTGTAACGAACCAGCATTACATCATATTCGTGATTAACTCTCATTGGAGCTGTATTACCGTGTCCTTTCATATCCTGGCCATCCCCTTCATACCCACATTTTAAATACAGACAATGATATCCTTTATCAGCATAGACCATCTTGCATACCATCTTTTGGAGCCAGAATACGAAGAATTATTGATGATAGTGCTCTAATCAATATTGAAGTGAACCCTTGTCCAATGTACCAGTTCCCTCCCTGGAAACCTCCTGATATTACCACCCTCCATCCTTTTAAAGGTTACAATAAAAATAATCTAACTCCTCTTGCCTTTCAACAACTATTTGCTGCACATCGTGCAAACTTTAATAATTACATAGATATCTATACGGATGGTTCTAAGAGTGGGGATATTGTTGGCTGCGGGATTTTTTGTAATGACACTACCTTGAGTTATCGTCTGCACCCTTCAATTTCTGTCTTTACATCCGAATTGATTGCAATAGAGAGAGCCATGTCGCACATCTCTCATCATCATATCTCACACTTCATCATTTATACTGACTCAAATAGTTCTATTGACGCTATAAAATCACTTAAAAAGCATCCCTTTGTTTCGTCCATCTTAGAGTTTTATAATGAATTGACAAGACGTGGCTATAATATCTTATTTTGCTGGGTACCTGGACACATGGGTATCCCTGGAAATGAAAAAGCAGATGAGGCGGCAAAGCTGGCTCATAATCCCTGACACCATAGAGTACCATTCTCAGACGTTAAACTACTTATAAACCATTTTATTCATAATAAATGGCAAGAAAGTTGGGATTTGGAATACAATAATAAATTGCACCATATCAAACCTACAATCATAACGTGGCCTCCAAATTATCCAAGGAAAACAGACCCCCAGGGGGATACCTTCTTTAGGTATTCACGGGCTTCGCAACCCCGGGTTCCTGAGCGATCTTTTCCTTTTCCTCTTATTTCTCTTGTCTTTCTTTCCTCTATGTGTCACTCTCGTTGTGGTTTCCTCTTCGGAGGTGAGGGCAATTCTGTATGAGCCGATATCATCCTGTATATCGACTTGTGGAGAATTGTAAACCACCCACGTGTTTGCCGTGCGTGGCGACCCGTGTCCCTGGAAAGGGGGATCCTGGTAGTTGAGGGTAACCAACACACTGCTTTGGCCTCTGCTTCAGGTAGACGGGAGGTGCATATTGGTCCCGCATGCATCAATCGGCTGGTCAGCTGACTTGTGTCACTGGCTGGGGATCAAGTGAGCGAGTACTTACTAGCCATCTCGCTAAGGGTGGAGACTGGCATAGGAGTGTCTTGTGACCGTATGGGCCCTGGTTAGCACTGGTGCACGAATGTGCATCTCCTTGTTGGGCTCGGTGGTGGGTGGTGCGACCGGGGTCTGAATTGTTTTTTTTATCTCAATATGGATGGAAATAATTTACTTCCTTTAAATCCTCTCCCATGTGGAGAGAATGCGAACCAAAATAAGTTGTGTGCTGATAGAGATGGTGATATTGCCTCCAATACCAATTCATGTGCTGAAAGATTCTTTGTTATCAAAAGACAAGAAGGCAGTTTTGACAAGACCTCTCCCTTTCTGATTCACAAATCTATCCAAGGATTGATTGGTGAACCAAAGACCATCAAAAAAATTCGATCTGGTGATCTTCTTATTGAAGTAAACAATAGCAAACAAGCCATAAGTTTAAAGAAATGTACACATTTTGCAAATATCCCGATTTCCGTAAGCCCACATAGAACCCTCAACACTTCTCGTGGGGTGATCTCAGAATCTGACCTCCTGCATGTAACCGAAGATGAAATAGTGGAAAACTTAAGGGAACAAAATGTCACAGAAGCTAGACGTATAAAAATCAACCGTAAAGATGAACAAATACCAGCGAATCAAATTCAGATACCTACCAAGCATATAATACTTACTTTTAACTCGCCAAACCTACTCAAATATATAAAAGCCGGATATCTTTCATGTTCTGTCAGACCTTATATCCCAAACCCACTGCGTCGTTTTAATTGTCGACGCTTTGGGCACTCAAAAACAGCATGCCGAGGTAAAACCACATGTGGTCGGTGTAGTGCAGTTGGCCACGAAAGTGTACAATGCAATGCACCACCTTCTTGTGTAAACTGCAAAAAAGAGCACCCATCTTATTCGAAATCCTGCGAGCAGTGGCGAAAAGAAAAAGAGATACAAACAATACGAACAAAAGAAAATTTATCATATCCCGAGGCTAGAAAAATAGTTGAATCCAGGACACCCACAGTTGGTGTATCATATGCTGCTGCTTTGTCCAAAAAACTCATAAAACTATTGCAACCCAAACCGAATTCCCCACCGAAACTAATTGCCAACCTAATCAAAAAGAAAATAACCTGTCTAATAATTCTGGTAAGACAAATAGATCAACGCAAGCTGCTTCTCCTCCTAAGTCACCAAAATCTGCTCATCCTAACTTATCAAAATCTGTTCCTAATTCACAACAAAATACCTCGTCACAATCTTTAATCTCTAAACTTCCAATCCATAAAAGAGGTTCTCAAAATACAACAAAAACGCCATCTGTGAAACCAAACCGTAAATCTGATGCAGAGAAATTTAACCTGCCAACAGTGAAAGTCACTGTGCCATCTGAAAATGCAGCCAAAAAGAGAAAGAGTAAAACATCCAAAAAAGAAATCAACCCAAAACAGACGGATAAAATGGAGGAGGATGATGCTCTAGCTCTTCACCCAGATTCGGATGAAGAATTTAACGATGGATTTAGTATGACTATCTCCGAATAACTTAACGCAGATATATTACTAGAAAAAAAAATCATTCATGTATAATATTATCTCGAGGAACTCATAATAAATATGACGAAATCCTCAACATTCTTCATGACCATCAACCACTATGTTTAGCGTTACAAGAAACCCATCTTAAAATCAATAACAAAGCAAAATTGCGCACTTATGCTACATACCGAAAAGATTTTACTGGTAGTGAAAGGGCCACAGGTGGAGTGGCTCTTTTCATCTCTCGCAACCTACCCCATACGCATATTAATCTAAACACAAATTTACAAGCTGTTGCAGTCCGTGTACATATTAACCGGCTTATAACAATTTGCACCTTATACTTACCGCCAAATCAGTCTATTCAGTCAGCTACTCTGTATAATCTCCTTCTCCAACTCCCCACTCCTTACATCATTGTTGGAGACTTTAATGCACATAGTCAACTGTGGGGAAATACCGATTCTAATCAGCGTGGTGATGTTATTGAGAAATTAATATCTGACAATGGCTTATGCCTGCTTAATAATGGAGATAACACTTACTTTCATGAACCAACTCGCACTTTTCATGCAATAGACCTTACAATCTGCTCCCCATCTGTTTATCCATTCTGGAACTTCTGGGTCTCAAATGACCTGCACGGCAGTGACCATTTTCCAACATTTATCACACAGACTACTCCTAACAGGGACTCTAATACTTATTTTAAGCGCTATATTTATGACAGAGCAAATTGGCCATCTTTCGAAAATCAGGCTACAATTACAAACGACATGATTGACTGTGATATTGACGATGCACTTGATAATATCACCCAGTGTATTATCAATGCTGCAGATATTAGCATTCCTAAATCCACTGCTACACCTAGGCACAAGAAGCCGTGGTGGAACAGTGATTGCCAGATTGCAAAAAAAAATCAACAGAAGGCTTGGGGCCTCTTCCGGAGGTATCCCAATAATACAAACTATATTGCCTTCAAAAAAGCAAAGGCAGAAGCTAGGAGAGTGCGTCGTAAGAGCCAGCGCGAATCTTGGATGCAATACATATCTAATATTAGCTCTAATACCTCAAGCAAAGTCGTCTGGAAAAAAGTAAAAAATTGTATGGGCCTATATTCCGAAAACCATATCTCAATCCTAAATCACAACGGTCAAACAATAGCTTCACCCAAAAATATTGCTGAAACAATAGCAAATACACTTGCATCTAACTCTAGCACAGATTCATACCCAGAACCATTCTTATCATATAAAAGACAAATGGAAACTACCCGCATCAATTTTCATTCTCGCCATTCTTTTAACTATAATAACCCCTTTACGATTTCAGAGCTCCTAAGTTGTTTGCAAAAAAAGCCACCGCTCAGCTCCAGGTCACGATGGCATCACCTATACCATACTAAAACATATTTCCACCGCCTCACTTAATAACTTACTTGCCTTCTATAATAGAATTTGGGTTGAACATGCCTTTCCTTATGCCTGGCATAAAGCTGTTATTATTCCCTTTCCTAAACCAGGTAAAGATTCCAGGGACCAGAATAATTACAGACCTATTGCACTCACTAGCAGCCTTTGCAAACTTCTAGAAAAAATGGTAAATATCCGCCTTGTGCATATTCTAGAATCTAACAATCTGCTTGCCGCTTTTCAAAGTGGATTCTGACGAGGTAGATCTACTATCGATAACCTGATCCATCTTGAAACTCATATTCGGACTGCTTTTCTAAAACGCAGCCATTTGGTGTCAGTCTTTTTTGACATTGCGAAAGCCTATGACAAAACATGGCGATACGGGATCCTTCGTGATCTGTTTAATCTTGATTTTCGTGGGAATCTTCCAATTTTTATTGACAACTTCCTCGCCATGCGACTCTTTCAAGTCAGGATTGGGGGAACTCTATCAAGTTTTTATGTACAAGAAGAGGGCAGTGTCCTGAGTGTCGCCCTCTTTGCTATTAAAATAAATGATATCCTTGGTCAATTACATCTTGACAAACCTCATTGGGGAAACACCTCATGGGGCACTATTTACTTTTTTAAAACATGCTGGATTTTACTTTGAAATATGATTTTTGCATCTTTCTTTGGTTTAACAACAACTTGAATTGTTCTTTTACTTTTTTCTGACATCTGGATGGGAGCCCCATCCAGACTGCCCTTTTTACCTAAAATCTTTTATAGTCCGTTTGTTTAGTTTTTTTCTTCCCTATCTACACTTTTCTGACTGCATCTGGATGGGACCCACATCCAGATTGCTTTTCTGATGCTCTTTATTTTTATGTTTTTAGTCTATTCTTGTTTGGCGCAGCATGTCCCTTATGGGATTTTGTGCCATTAAACAATATACAACCAACCAACCTTGGTCAATTACCCCCTTCGGTGAAGGGAGATCTCTATGTTGACGACTTTCGCATTATGTGTATAGGTCAAGATATTCGTTTTATTGAGAGACAATTGCAAACTGCCATCACTCATATTCTTAATTGGACAAATAAAAATGGTTTTATCATTTCTAAAGACAAAACTTCTTGCGTGCACTTTTGTAGACGTAGGGATCTACATCCAGATCCTGAAATTTTTATTGACTCAACTCAGATTCCTGTTGTGGACAGTGTCCGTTTTCTGGGCCTTCACTCTGATAAAAAGTTAACCTTTTTACCACATATCTTGCAGTTATGCACAAAATGTGAAAAATCTCTTAATCTTTTAAAGGTGCTTTCAAATACCTCTTGGGGAGCAGATCGTACTTCTCTCCTTAAAATCTATCGTGCCATGATCCGGTCTAAAATTGACTATGCCTGCCAAGTCTATGGTTCAGCCAGTAAATCTGCTCTAAAAAAACTTGACACTGTGCACCATAGTGCACTCCGGGTTTGCTCTGGTGCATTTCATACGTCTCCAATTTTAAGCCTTTATGTTGACTGTAACGAACCAGCATTACATCATATTCGTGATTAACTCTCATTGGAGCTGTATTACCGTGTCCTTTCATATCCTGGCCATCCCCTTCATACCCACATTTTAAATACAGACAATGATATCCTTTATCAGCATAGACCATCTTGCATACCATCTTTTGGAGCCAGAATACGAAGAATTATTGATGATAGTGCTCTAATCAATATTGAAGTGAACCCTTGTCCAATGTACCAGTTCCCTCCCTGGAAACCTCCTGATATTACCACCCTCCATCCTTTTAAAGGTTACAATAAAAATAATCTAACTCCTCTTGCCTTTCAACAACTATTTGCTGCACATCGTGCAAACTTTAATAATTACATAGATATCTATATGGATGGTTCTAAGAGTGGGGATATTGTTGGCTGCGGGATTTTTTGTAATGACACTACCTTGAGTTATCGTCTGCACCCTTCAATTTCTGTCTTTACATCCGAATTGATTGCAATAGAGAGAGCCATGTCGCACATCTCTCATCATCATATCTCACACTTCATCATTTATACTGACTCAAATAGTTCTATTGACGCTATAAAATCACTTAAAAAGCATCCCTTTGTTTCGTCCATCTTAGAGTTTTATAATGAATTGACAAGACGTGGCTATAATATCTTATTTTGCTGGGTACCTGGACACATGGGTATCCCTGGAAATGAAAAAGCAGATGAGGCGGCAAAGCTGGCTCATAATCCCTGACACCATAGAGTACCATTCTCAGACGTTAAACTACTTATAAACCATTTTATTCATAATAAATGGCAAGAAAGTTGGGATTTGGAATACAATAATAAATTGCACCATATCAAACCTACAATCATAACGTGGCCTCCAAATTATCCAAGGAAAACAGACCCCCAGGGGGATACCTTCTTTAGGTATTCACGGGCTTCGCAACCCCGGGTTCCTGAGCGATCTTTTCCTTTTCCTCTTATTTCTCTTGTCTTTCTTTCCTCTATGTTTCACTCTCGTTGTGGTTTCCTCTTCGGAGGTGAGGGCAATTCTGTATGAGCCGATATCATCCTGTATATCGACTTGTGGAGAATTGTAAACCACCCACGTGTTTGCCGTGCGTGGCGACCCGTGTCCCTGGAAAGGGGGATCCTGGTAGTTGAGGGTAACCAACACACTGCTTTGGCCTCTGCTTCAGGTAGACGGGAGGTGCATATTGGTCCCGCATGCATCAATCGGCTGGTCAGCTGACTTGTGTCACTGGCTGGGGATCAAGTGAGCGAGTACTTACTAGCCATCTCGCTAAGGGTGGAGACTGGCATAGGAGTGTCTTGTGACCGTATGGGCCCTGGTTAGCACTGGTGCACGAATGTGCATCTCCTTGTTGGGCTCGGTGGTGGGTGGTGCGACCGGGGTCTGAATTGTTTTTTTTATCTCAATATGGATGGAAATAATTTACTTCCTTTAAATCCTCTCCCATGTGGAGAGAATGCGAACCAAAATAAGTTGTGTGCTGATAGAGATGGTGATATTGCCTCCAATACCAATTCATGTGCTGAAAGATTCTTTGTTATCAAAAGACAAGAAGGCAGTTTTGACAAGACCTCTCCCTTTCTGATTCACAAATCTATCCAAGGATTGATTGGTGAACCAAAGACCATCAAAAAAATTCGATCTGGTGATCTTCTTATTGAAGTAAACAATAGCAAACAAGCCATAAGTTTAAAGAAATGTACACATTTTGCAAATATCCCGATTTCCGTAAGCCCACATAGAACCCTCAACACTTCTCGTGGGGTGATCTCAGAATCTGACCTCCTGCATGTAACCGAAGATGAAATAGTGGAAAACTTAAGGGAACAAAATGTCACAGAAGCTAGACGTATAAAAATCAACCGTAAAGATGAACAAATACCAGCGAATCAAATTCAGATACCTACCAAGCATATAATACTTACTTTTAACTCGCCAAACCTACTCAAATATATAAAAGCCGGATATCTTTCATGTTCTGTCAGACCTTATATCCCAAACCCACTGCGTCGTTTTAATTGTCGACGCTTTGGGCACTCAAAAACAGCATGCCGAGGTAAAACCACATGTGGTCGGTGTAGTGCAGTTGGCCACGAAAGTGTACAATGCAATGCACCACCTTCTTGTGTAAACTGCAAAAAAGAGCACCCATCTTATTCGAAATCCTGCGAGCAGTGGCGAAAAGAAAAAGAGATACAAACAATACGAACAAAAGAAAATTTATCATATCCCGAGGCTAGAAAAATAGTTGAATCCAGGACACCCACAGTTGGTGTATCATATGCTGCTGCTTTGTCCAAAAAACTCATAAAACTATTGCAACCCAAACCGAATTCCCCACCGAAACTAATTGCCAACCTAATCAAAAAGAAAATAACCTGTCTAATAATTCTGGTAAGACAAATAGATCAACGCAAGCTGCTTCTCCTCCTAAGTCACCAAAATCTGCTCATCCTAACTTATCAAAATCTGTTCCTAATTCACAACAAAATACCTCGTCACAATCTTTAATCTCTAAACTTCCAATCCATAAAAGAGGTTCTCAAAATACAACAAAAACGCCATCTGTGAAACCAAACCGTAAATCTGATGCAGAGAAATTTAACCTGCCAACAGTGAAAGTCACTGTGCCATCTGAAAATGCAGCCAAAAAGAGAAAGAGTAAAACATCCAAAAAAGAAATCAACCCAAAACAGACGGATAAAATGGAGGAGGATGATGCTCTAGCTCTTCACCCAGATTCGGATGAAGAATTTAACGATGGATTTAGTATGACTATCTCCGAATAACTTAACGCAGATATATTACTAGAAAAAAAAATCATTCATGTATAATATTATCTCGAGGAACTCATAATAAATATGACGAAATCCTCAACATTCTTCATGACCATCAACCACTATGTTTAGCGTTACAAGAAACCCATCTTAAAATCAATAACAAAGCAAAATTGCGCACTTATGCTACATACCGAAAAGATTTTACTGGTAGTGAAAGGGCCACAGGTGGAGTGGCTCTTTTCATCTCTCGCAACCTACCCCATACGCATATTAATCTAAACACAAATTTACAAGCTGTTGCAGTCCGTGTACATATTAACCGGCTTATAACAATTTGCACCTTATACTTACCGCCAAATCAGTCTATTCAGTCAGCTACTCTGTATAATCTCCTTCTCCAACTCCCCACTCCTTACATCATTGTTGGAGACTTTAATGCACATAGTCAACTGTGGGGAAATACCGATTCTAATCAGCGTGGTGATGTTATTGAGAAATTAATATCTGACAATGGCTTATGCCTGCTTAATAATGGAGATAACACTTACTTTCATGAACCAACTCGCACTTTTCATGCAATAGACCTTACAATCTGCTCCCCATCTGTTTATCCATTCTGGAACTTCTGGGTCTCAAATGACCTGCACGGCAGTGACCATTTTCCAACATTTATCACACAGACTACTCCTAACAGGGACTCTAATACTTATTTTAAGCGCTATATTTATGACAGAGCAAATTGGCCATCTTTCGAAAATCAGGCTACAATTACAAACGACATGATTGACTGTGATATTGACGATGCACTTGATAATATCACCCAGTGTATTATCAATGCTGCAGATATTAGCATTCCTAAATCCACTGCTACACCTAGGCACAAGAAGCCGTGGTGGAACAGTGATTGCCAGATTGCAAAAAAAAATCAACAGAAGGCTTGGGGCCTCTTCCGGAGGTATCCCAATAATACAAACTATATTGCCTTCAAAAAAGCAAAGGCGGAAGCTAGGAGAGTGCGTCGTAAGAGCCAGCGCGAATCTTGGATGCAATACATATCTAATATTAGCTCTAATACCTCAAGCAAAGTCGTCTGGAAAAAAGTAAAAAATTGTATGGGCCTATATTCCGAAAACCATATCTCAATCCTAAATCACAACGGTCAAACAATAGCTTCACCCAAAAATATTGCTGAAACAATAGCAAATACACTTGCATCTAACTCTAGCACAGATTCATACCCAGAACCATTCTTATCATATAAAAGACAAATGGAAACTACCCGCATCAATTTTCATTCTCGCCATTCTTTTAACTATAATAACCCCTTTACGATTTCAGAGCTCCTAAGTTGTTTGCAAAAAAAGCCACCTCTCAGCTCCAGGTCACGATGGCATCACCTATACCATGCTAAAACATATTTCCACCGCCTCACTTAATAACTTACTTGCCTTCTATAATAGAATTTGGGTTGAACATGCCTTTCCTTATGCCTGGCGTAAAGCTGTTATTATTCCCTTTCCTAAACCAGGTAAAGATTCCAGGGACCAGAATAATTACAGACCTATTGCACTCACTAGCAGCCTTTGCAAACTTCTAGAAAAAATGGTAAATATCCGCCTTGTGCATATTCTAGAATCTAACAATCTGCTTGCCGCTTTTCAAAGTGGATTCTGACGAGGTAGATCTACTATCGATAACCTGATCCATCTTGAAACTCATATTCGGACTGCTTTTCTAAAACGCAGCCATTTGGTGTCAGTCTTTTTTGACATTGCGAAAGCCTATGACAAAACATGGCGATACGGGATCCTTCGTGATCTGTTTAATCTTGATTTTCGTGGGAATCTTCCAATTTTTATTGACAACTTCCTCGCCATGCGACTCTTTCAAGTCAGGATTGGGGGAACTCTATCAAGTTTTTATGTACAAGAAGAGGGCAGTGTCCTGAGTGTCGCCCTCTTTGCTATTAAAATAAATGATATCCTTGGTCAATTACATCTTGACAAACCTCATTGGGGAAACACCTCATGGGGCACTATTTACTTTTTTAAAACATGCTGGATTTTACTTTGAAATATGATTTTTGCATCTTTCTTTGGTTTAACAACAACTTGAATTGTTCTTTTACTTTTTTCTGACATCTGGATGGGAGCCCCATCCAGACTGCCCTTTTTACCTAAAATCTTTTATAGTCCGTTTGTTTAGTTTTTTTCTTCCCTATCTACACTTTTCTGACTGCATCTGGATGGGACCCACATCCAGATTGCTTTTCTGATGCTCTTTATTTTTATGTTTTTAGTCTATTCTTGTTTGGCGCAGCATGTCCCTTATGGGATTTTGTGCCATTAAACAATATACAACCAACCAACCTTGGTCAATTACCCCCTTCGGTGAAGGGAGATCTCTATGTTGACGACTTTCGCATTATGTGTATAGGTCAAGATATTCGTTTTATTGAGAGACAATTGCAAACTGCCATCACTCATATTCTTAATTGGACAAATAAAAATGGTTTTATCATTTCTAAAGACAAAACTTCTTGCGTGCACTTTTGTAGACGTAGGGATCTACATCCAGATCCTGAAATTTTTATTGACTCAACTCAGATTCCTGTTGTGGACAGTGTCCGTTTTCTGGGCCTTCACTCTGATAAAAAGTTAACCTTTTTACCACATATCTTGCAGTTATGCACAAAATGTGAAAAATCTCTTAATCTTTTAAAGGTGCTTTCAAATACCTCTTGGGGAGCAGATCGTACTTCTCTCCTTAAAATCTATCGTGCCATGATCCGGTCTAAAATTGACTATGCCTGCCAAGTCTATGGTTCAGCCAGTAAATCTGCTCTAAAAAAACTTGACACTGTGCACCATAGCGCACTCCGGGTTTGCTCTGGTGCATTTCGTACGTCTCCAATTTTAAGCCTTTATGTTGACTGTAACGAACCAGCATTACATCATATTCGTGATTAACTCTCATTGGAGCTGTATTACCGTGTCCTTTCATATCCTGGCCATCCCCTTCATACCCACATTTTAAATACAGACAATGATATCCTTTATCAGCATAGACCATCTTGCATACCATCTTTTGGAGCCAGAATACGAAGAATTATTGATGATAGTGCTCTAATCAATATTGAAGTGAACCCTTGTCCAATGTACCAGTTCCCTCCCTGGAAACCTCCTGATATTACCACCCTCCATCCTTTTAAAGGTTACAATAAAAATAATCTAACTCCTCTTGCCTTTCAACAACTATTTGCTGCACATCGTGCAAACTTTAATAATTACATAGATATCTATACGGATGGTTCTAAGAGTGGGGATATTGTTGGCTGCGGGATTTTTTGTAATGACACTACCTTGAGTTATCGTCTGCACCCTTCAATTTCTGTCTTTACATCCGAATTGATTGCAATAGAGAGAGCCATGTCGCACATCTCTCATCATCATATCTCACACTTCATCATTTATACTGACTCAAATAGTTCTATTGACGCTATAAAATCACTTAAAAAGCATCCCTTTGTTTCGTCCATCTTAGAGTTTTATAATGAATTGACAAGACGTGGCTATAATATCTTATTTTGCTGGGTACCTGGACACATGGGTATCCCTGGAAATGAAAAAGCAGATGAGGCGGCAAAGCTGGCTCATAATCCCTGACACCATAGAGTACCATTCTCAGACGTTAAACTACTTATAAACCATTTTATTCATAATAAATGGCAAGAAAGTTGGGATTTGGAATACAATAATAAATTGCACCATATCAAACCTACAATCATAACGTGGCCTCCAAATTATCCAAGGAAAACAGACCCCCAGGGGGATACCTTCTTTAGGTATTCACGGGCTTCGCAACCCCGGGTTCGTGAGCGATCTTTTCCTTTTCCTCTTATTTCTCTTGTCTTTCTTTCCTCTATGTTTCACTCTCGTTGTGGTTTCCTCTTCGGAGGTGAGGGCAATTCTGTATGAGCCGATATCATCCTGTATATCGACTTGTGGAGAATTGTAAACCACCCACGTGTTTGCCGTGCGTGGCGACCCGTGTCCCTGGAAAGGGGGATCCTGGTAGTTGAGGGTAACCAACACACTGCTTTGGCCTCTGCTTCAGGTAGACGGGAGGTGCATATTGGTCCCGCATGCATCAATCGGCTGGTCAGCTGACTTGTGTCACTGGCTGGGGATCAAGTGAGCGAGTACTTACTAGCCATCTCGCTAAGGGTGGAGACTGGCATAGGAGTGTCTTGTGACCGTATGGGCCCTGGTTAGCACTGGTGCACGAATGTGCATCTCCTTGTTGGGCTCGGTGGTGGGTGGTGCGACCGGGGTCTGAATTGTTTTTTTTATCTCAATATGGATGGAAATAATTTACTTCCTTTAAATCCTCTCCCATGTGGAGAGAATGCGAACCAAAATAAGTTGTGTGCTGATAGAGATGGTGATATTGCCTCCAATACCAATTCATGTGCTGAAAGATTCTTTGTTATCAAAAGACAAGAAGGCAGTTTTGACAAGACCTCTCCCTTTCTGATTCACAAATCTATCCAAGGATTGATTGGTGAACCAAAGACCATCAAAAAAATTCGATCTGGTGATCTTCTTATTGAAGTAAACAATAGCAAACAAGCCATAAGTTTAAAGAAATGTACACATTTTGCAAATATCCCGATTTCCGTAAGCCCACATAGAACCCTCAACACTTCTCGTGGGGTGATCTCAGAATCTGACCTCCTGCATGTAACCGAAGATGAAATAGTGGAAAACTTAAGGGAACAAAATGTCACAGAAGCTAGACGTATAAAAATCAACCGTAAAGATGAACAAATACCAGCGAATCAAATTCAGATACCTACCAAGCATATAATACTTACTTTTAACTCGCCAAAGCTACTCAAATATATAAAAGCCGGATATCTTTCATGTTCTGTCAGACCTTATATCCCAAACCCACTGCGTCGTTTTAATTGTCGACGCTTTGGGCACTCAAAAACAGCATGCCGAGGTAAAACCACATGTGGTCGGTGTAGTGCAGTTGGCCACGAAAGTGTACAATGCAATGCACCACCTTCTTGTGTAAACTGCAAAAAAGAGCACCCATCTTATTCGAAATCCTGCGAGCAGTGGCGAAAAGAAAAAGAGATACAAACAATACGAACAAAAGAAAATTTATCATATCCCGAGGCTAGAAAAATAGTTGAATCCAGGACACCCACAGTTGGTGTATCATATGCTGCTGCTTTGTCCAAAAAACTCATAAAACTATTGCAACCCAAACCGAATTCCCCACCGAAACTAATTGCCAACCTAATCAAAAAGAAAATAACCTGTCTAATAATTCTGGTAAGACAAATAGATCAACGCAAGCTGCTTCTCCTCCTAAGTCACCAAAATCTGCTCATCCTAACTTATCAAAATCTGTTCCTAATTCACAACAAAATACCTCGTCACAATCTTTAATCTCTAAACTTCCAATCCATAAAAGAGGTTCTCAAAATACAACAAAAACGCCATCTGTGAAACCAAACTGTAAATCTGATGCAGAGAAATTTAACCTGCCAACAGTGAAAGTCACTGTGCCATCTGAAAATGCAGCCAAAAAGAGAAAGAGTAAAACATCCAAAAAAGAAATCAACCCAAAACAGACGGATAAAATGGAGGAGGATGATGCTCTAGCTCTTCATCCAGATTCGGATGAAGAATTTAACGATGGAGATAGTATGACTATCTCCGAATAACTTAACGCAGATATATTACTAGAAAAAAAAATCATTCATGTATAATATTATCTCGAGGAACTCATAATAAATATGACGAAATCCTCAACATTCTTCATGACCATCAACCACTATGTTTAGCGTTACAAGAAACCCATCTTAAAATCAATAACAAAGCAAAATTGCGCACTTATGCTACATACCGAAAAGATTTTACTGGTAGTGAAAGGGCCACAGGTGGAGTGGCTCTTTTCATCTCTCGCAACCTACCCCATACGCATATTAATCTAAACACAAATTTACAAGCTGTTGCAGTCCGTGTACATATTAACCGGCTTATAACAATTTGCACCTTATACTTACCGCCAAATCAGTCTATTCAGTCAGCTACTCTTGATAATCTCCTTCTCCAACTCCCCACTCCTTACATCATTGTTGGAGACTTTAATGCACATAGTCAACTGTGGGGAAATACCGATTCTAATCAGCGTGGTGATGTTATTGAGAAATTAATATCTGACAATGGCTTATGCCTGCTTAATAATGGAGATAACACTTACTTTCATGAACCAACTCGCACTTTTCATGCAATAGACCTTACAATCTGCTCCCCATCTGTTTATCCATTCTGGAACTTCTGGGTCTCAAATGACCTGCACGGCAGTGACCATTTTCCAACATTTATCACACAGACTACTCCTAACAGGGACTCTAATACTTATTTTAAGCGCTATATTTATGACAGAGCAAATTGGCCATCTTTCGAAAATCAGGCTACAATTACAAACGACATGATTGACTGTGATATTGACGATGCACTTGATAATATCACCCAGTGTATTATCAATGCTGCAGATATTAGCATTCCTAAATCCACTGCTACACCTAGGCACAAGAAGCCGTGGTGGAACAGTGATTGCCAGATTGCAAAAAAAAATCAACAGAAGGCTTGGGGCCTCTTCCGGAGGTATCCCAATAATACAAACTATATTGCCTTCAAAAAAGCAAAGGCGGAAGCTAGGAGAGTGCGTCGTAAGAGCCAGCGCGAATCTTGGATGCAATACATATCTAATATTAGCTCTAATACCTCAAGCAAAGTCGTCTGGAAAAAAGTAAAAAATTGTATGGGCCTATATTCCGAAAACCATATCTCAATCCTAAATCACAACGGTCAAACAATAGCTTCACCCAAAAATATTGCTGAAACAATAGCAAATACACTTGCATCTAACTCTAGCACAGATTCATACCCAGAACCATTCTTATCATATAAAAGACAAATGGAAACTACCCGCATCAATTTTCATTCTCGCCATTCTTTTAACTATAATAACCCCTTTACGATTTCAGAGCTCCTAAGTTGTTTGCAAAAAAAGCCACCTCTCAGCTCCAGGTCACGATGGCATCACCTATACCATGCTAAAACATATTTCCACCGCCTCACTTAATAACTTACTTGCCTTCTATAATAGAATTTGGGTTGAACATGCCTTTCCTTATGCCTGGCGTAAAGCTGTTATTATTCCCTTTCCTAAACCAGGTAAAGATTCCAGGGACCAGAATAATTACAGACCTATTGCACTCACTAGCAGCCTTTGCAAACTTCTAGAAAAAATGGTAAATATCCGCCTTGTGCATATTCTAGAATCTAACAATCTGCTTGCCGCTTTTCAAAGTGGATTCTGACGAGGTAGATCTACTATCGATAACCTGATCCATCTTGAAACTCATATTCGGACTGCTTTTCTAAAACGCAGCCATTTGGTGTCAGTCTTTTTTGACATTGCGAAAGCCTATGACAAAACATGGCGATACGGGATCCTTCGTGATCTGTTTAATCTTGATTTTCGTGGGAATCTTCCAATTTTTATTGACAACTTCCTCGCCATGCGACTCTTTCAAGTCAGGATTGGGGGAACTCTATCAAGTTTTTATGTACAAGAAGAGGGCAGTGTCCTGAGTGTCGCCCTCTTTGCTATTAAAATAAATGATATCCTTGGTCAATTACATCTTGACAAACCTCATTGGGGAAACACCTCATGGGGCACTATTTACTTTTTTAAAACATGCTGGATTTTACTTTGAAATATGATTTTTGCATCTTTCTTTGGTTTAACAACAACTTGAATTGTTCTTTTACTTTTTTCTGACATCTGGATGGGAGCCCCATCCAGACTGCCCTTTTTACCTAAAATCTTTTATAGTCCGTTTGTTTAGTTTTTTTCTTCCCTATCTACACTTTTCTGACTGCATCTGGATGGGACCCACATCCAGATTGCTTTTCTGATGCTCTTTATTTTTATGTTTTTAGTCTATTCTTGTTTGGCGCAGCATGTCCCTTATGGGATTTTGTGCCATTAAACAATATACAACCAACCAACCTTGGTCAATTACCCCCTTCGGTGAAGGGAGATCTCTATGTTGACGACTTTCGCATTATGTGTATAGGTCAAGATATTCGTTTTATTGAGAGACAATTGCAAACTGCCATCACTCATATTCTTAATTGGACAAATAAAAATGGTTTTATCATTTCTAAAGACAAAACTTCTTGCGTGCACTTTTGTAGACGTAGGGATCTACATCCAGATCCTGAAATTTTTATTGACTCAACTCAGATTCCTGTTGTGGACAGTGTCCGTTTTCTGGGCCTTCACTCTGATAAAAAGTTAACCTTTTTACCACATATCTTGCAGTTATGCACAAAATGTGAAAAATCTCTTAATCTTTTAAAGGTGCTTTCAAATACCTCTTGGGGAGCAGATCGTACTTCTCTCCTTAAAATCTATCGTGCCATGATCCGGTCTAAAATTGACTATGCCTGCCAAGTCTATGGTTCAGCCAGTAAATCTGCTCTAAAAAAACTTGACACTGTGCACCATAGCGCACTCCGGGTTTGCTCTGGTGCATTTCGTACGTCTCCAATTTTAAGCCTTTATGTTGACTGTAACGAACCAGCATTACATCATATTCGTGATTAACTCTCATTGGAGCTGTATTACCGTGTCCTTTCATATCCTGGCCATCCCCTTCATACCCACATTTTAAATACAGACAATGATATCCTTTATCAGCATAGACCATCTTGCATACCATCTTTTGGAGCCAGAATACGAAGAATTATTGATGATAGTGCTCTAATCAATATTGAAGTGAACCCTTGTCCAATGTACCAGTTCCCTCCCTGGAAACCTCCTGATATTACCACCCTCCATCCTTTTAAAGGTTACAATAAAAATAATCTAACTCCTCTTGCCTTTCAACAACTATTTGCTGCACATCGTGCAAACTTTAATAATTACATAGATATCTATACGGATGGTTCTAAGAGTGGGGATATTGTTGGCTGCGGGATTTTTTGTAATGACACTACCTTGAGTTATCGTCTGCACCCTTCAATTTCTGTCTTTACATCCGAATTGATTGCAATAGAGAGAGCCATGTCGCACATCTCTCATCATCATATCTCACACTTCATCATTTATACTGACTCAAATAGTTCTATTGACGCTATAAAATCACTTAAAAAGCATCCCTTTGTTTCGTCCATCTTAGAGTTTTATAATGAATTGACAAGACGTGGCTATAATATCTTATTTTGCTGGGTACCTGGACACATGGGTATCCCTGGAAATGAAAAAGCAGATGAGGCGGCAAAGCTGGCTCATAATCCCTGACACCATAGAGTACCATTCTCAGACGTTAAACTACTTATAAACCATTTTATTCATAATAAATGGCAAGAAAGTTGGGATTTGGAATACAATAATAAATTGCACCATATCAAACCTACAATCATAACGTGGCCTCCAAATTATCCAAGGAAAACAGACCCCCAGGGGGATACCTTCTTTAGGTATTCACGGGCTTCGCAACCCCGGGTTCGTGAGCGATCTTTTCCTTTTCCTCTTATTTCTCTTGTCTTTCTTTCCTCTATGTTTCACTCTCGTTGTGGTTTCCTCTTCGGAGGTGAGGGCAATTCTGTATGAGCCGATATCATCCTGTATATCGACTTGTGGAGAATTGTAAACCACCCACGTGTTTGCCGTGCGTGGCGACCCGTGTCCCTGGAAAGGGGGATCCTGGTAGTTGAGGGTAACCAACACACTGCTTTGGCCTCTGCTTCAGGTAGACGGGAGGTGCATATTGGTCCCGCATGCATCAATCGGCTGGTCAGCTGACTTGTGTCACTGGCTGGGGATCAAGTGAGCGAGTACTTACTAGCCATCTCGCTAAGGGTGGAGACTGGCATAGGAGTGTCTTGTGACCGTATGGGCCCTGGTTAGCACTGGTGCACGAATGTGCATCTCCTTGTTGGGCTCGGTGGTGGGTGGTGCGACCGGGGTCTGAATTGTTTTTTTTATCTCAATATGGATGGAAATAATTTACTTCCTTTAAATCCTCTCCCATGTGGAGAGAATGCGAACCAAAATAAGTTGTGTGCTGATAGAGATGGTGATATTGCCTCCAATACCAATTCATGTGCTGAAAGATTCTTTGTTATCAAAAGACAAGAAGGCAGTTTTGACAAGACCTCTCCCTTTCTGATTCACAAATCTATCCAAGGATTGATTGGTGAACCAAAGACCATCAAAAAAATTCGATCTGGTGATCTTCTTATTGAAGTAAACAATAGCAAACAAGCCATAAGTTTAAAGAAATGTACACATTTTGCAAATATCCCGATTTCCGTAAGCCCACATAGAACCCTCAACACTTCTCGTGGGGTGATCTCAGAATCTGACCTCCTGCATGTAACCGAAGATGAAATAGTGGAAAACTTAAGGGAACAAAATGTCACAGAAGCTAGACGTATAAAAATCAACCGTAAAGATGAACAAATACCAGCGAATCAAATTCAGATACCTACCAAGCATATAATACTTACTTTTAACTCGCCAAAGCTACTCAAATATATAAAAGCCGGATATCTTTCATGTTCTGTCAGACCTTATATCCCAAACCCACTGCGTCGTTTTAATTGTCGACGCTTTGGGCACTCAAAAACAGCATGCCGAGGTAAAACCACATGTGGTCGGTGTAGTGCAGTTGGCTTCGAAAGTGTACAATGCAATGCACCACCTTCTTGTGTAAACTGCAAAAAAGAGCACCCATCTTATTCGAAATCCTGCGAGCAGTGGCGAAAAGAAAAAGAGATACAAACAATACGAACAAAAGAAAATTTATCATATCCCGAGGCTAGAAAAATAGTTGAATCCAGGACACCCACAGTTGGTGTATCATATGCTGCTGCTTTGTCCAAAAAACTCATAAAACTATTGCAACCCAAACCGAATTCCCCACCGAAACTAATTGCCAACCTAATCAAAAAGAAAATAACCTGTCTAATAATTCTGGTAAGACAAATAGATCAACGCAAGCTGCTTCTCCTCCTAAGTCACCAAAATCTGCTCATCCTAACTTATCAAAATCTGTTCCTAATTCACAACAAAATACCTCGTCACAATCTTTAATCTCTAAACTTCCAATCCATAAAAGAGGTTCTCAAAATACAACAAAAACGCCATCTGTGAAACCAAACTGTAAATCTGATGCAGAGAAATTTAACCTGCCAACAGTGAAAGTCACTGTGCCATCTGAAAATGCAGCCAAAAAGAGAAAGAGTAAAACATCCAAAAAAGAAATCAACCCAAAACAGACGGATAAAATGGAGGAGGATGATGCTCTAGCTCTTCATCCAGATTCGGATGAAGAATTTAACGATGGAGATAGTATGACTATCTCCGAATAACTTAACGCAGATATATTACTAGAAAAAAAAATCATTCATGTATAATATTATCTCGAGGAACTCATAATAAATATGACGAAATCCTCAACATTCTTCATGACCATCAACCACTATGTTTAGCGTTACAAGAAACCCATCTTAAAATCAATAACAAAGCAAAATTGCGCACTTATGCTACATACCGAAAAGATTTTACTGGTAGTGAAAGGGCCACAGGTGGAGTGGCTCTTTTCATCTCTCGCAACCTACCCCATACGCATATTAATCTAAACACAAATTTACAAGCTGTTGCAGTCCGTGTACATATTAACCGGCTTATAACAATTTGCACCTTATACTTACCGCCAAATCAGTCTATTCAGTCAGCTACTCTTGATAATCTCCTTCTCCAACTCCCCACTCCTTACATCATTGTTGGAGACTTTAATGCACATAGTCAACTGTGGGGAAATACCGATTCTAATCAGCGTGGTGATGTTATTGAGAAATTAATATCTGACAATGGCTTATGCCTGCTTAATAATGGAGATAACACTTACTTTCATGAACCAACTTGCACTTTTCATGCAATAGACCTTACAATCTGCTCCCCATCTGTTTATCCATTCTGGAACTTCTGGGTCTCAAATGACCTGCACGGCAGTGACCATTTTCCAACATTTATCACACAGACTACTCCTAACAGGGACTCTAATACTTATTTTAAGCGCTATATTTATGACAGAGCAAATTGGGCATCTTTCGAAAATCAGGCTACAATTACAAACGACATGATTGACTGTGATATTGACGATGCACTTGATAATATCACCCAGTGTATTATCAATGCTGCAGATATTAGCATTCCTAAATCCACTGCTACACCTAGGCACAAGAAGCCGTGGTGGAACAGTGATTGCCAGATTGAAAAAAAAAATCAACAGAAGGCTTGGGGCCTCTTCCGGAGGTATCCCAATAATACAAACTATATTGCCTTCAAAAAAGCAAAGGCGGAAGCTAGGAGAGTGCGTCGTAAGAGCCAGCGCGAATCTTGGATGCAATACATATCTAATATTAGCTCTAATACCTCAAGCAAAGTCGTCTGGAAAAAAGTAAAAAATTGTATGGGCCTATATTCCGAAAACCATATCTCAATCCTAAATCACAACGGTCAAACAATAGCTTCACCCAAAAATATTGCTGAAACAATAGCAAATACACTTGCATCTAACTCTAGCACAGATTCATACCCAGAACCATTCTTACCATATAAAAGACAAATGGAAACTACCCGCATCAATTTTCATTCTCGCCATTCTTTTAACTATAATAACCCCTTTACGATTTCAGAGCTCCTAAGTTGTTTGCAAAAAAAGCCACCTCTCAGCTCCAGGTCACGATGGCATCACCTATACCATGCTAAAACATATTTCCACCGCCTCACTTAATAACTTACTTGCCTTCTATGATAGAATTTGGGTTGAACATGCCTTTCCTTATGCCTGGCATAAAGCTGTTATTATTCCCTTTCCTAAACCAGGTAAAGATTCCAGGGACCAGAATAATTACAGACCTATTGCACTCACTAGCAGCCTTTGCAAACTTCTAGAAAAAATGGTAAATATCCGCCTTGTGCATATTCTAGAATCTAACAATCTGCTTGCCGCTTTTCAAAGTGGATTCTGACGAGGTAGATCTACTATCGATAACCTGATCCATCTTGAAACTCATATTCGGACTGCTTTTCTAAAACGCAGCCATTTGGTGTCAGTCTTTTTTGACATTGCGAAAGCCTATGACAAAACATGGCGATACGGGATCCTTCGTGATCTGTTTAATCTTGATTTTCGTGGGAATCTTCCAATTTTTATTGACAACTTCCTCGCCATGCGACTCTTTCAAGTCAGGATTGGGGGAACTCTATCAAGTTTTTATGTACAAGAAGAGGGCAGTGTCCTGAGTGTCGCCCTCTTTGCTATTAAAATAAATGATATCCTTGGTCAATTACATCTTGACAAACCTCATTGGGGAAACACCTCATGGGGCATTATTTACTTTTTTAAAACATGCTGGATTTTACTTTGAAATATGATTTTTGCATCTTTCTTTGGTTTAACAACAACTTGAATTGTTCTTTTACTTTTTTCTGACATCTGGATGGGAGCCCCATCCAGACTGCCCTTTTTACCTAAAATCTTTTATAGTCCGTTTGTTTAGTTTTTTTCTTCCCTATCTACACTTTTCTGACTGCATCTGGATGGGACCCACATCCAGATTGCTTTTCTGATGCTCTTTATTTTTATGTTTTTAGTCTATTCTTGTTTGGCGCAGCATGTCCCTTATGGGATTTTGTGCCATTAAACAATATACAACCAACCAACCTTGGTCAATTACCCCCTTCGGTGAAGGGAGATCTCTATGTTGACGACTTTCGCATTATGTGTATAGGTCAAGATATTCGTTTTATTGAGAGACAATTGCAAACTGCCATCACTCATATTCTTAATTGGACAAATAAAAATGGTTTTATCATTTCTAAAGACAAAACTTCTTGCGTGCACTTTTGTAGACGTAGGGATCTACATCCAGATCCTGAAATTTTTATTGACTCAACTCAGATTCCTGTTGTGGACAGTGTCCGTTTTCTGGGCCTTCACTCTGATAAAAAGTTAACCTTTTTACCACATATCTTGCAGTTATGCACAAAATGTGAAAAATCTCTTAATCTTTTAAAGGTGCTTTCAAATACCTCTTGGGGAGCAGATCGTACTTCTCTCCTTAAAATCTATCGTGCCATGATCCGGTCTAAAATTGACTATGCCTGCCAAGTCTATGGTTCAGCCAGTAAATCTGCTCTAAAAAAACTTGACACTGTGCACCATAGCGCACTCCGGGTTTGCTCTGGTGCATTTCGTACGTCTCCAATTTTAAGCCTTTATGTTGACTGTAACGAACCAGCATTACATCATATTCGTGATTAACTCTCATTGGAGCTGTATTACCGTGTCCTTTCATATCCTGGCCATCCCCTTCATACCCACATTTTAAATACAGACAATGATATCCTTTATCAGCATAGACCATCTTGCATACCATCTTTTGGAGCCAGAATACGAAGAATTATTGATGATAGTGCTCTAATCAATATTGAAGTGAACCCTTGTCCAATGTACCAGTTCCCTCCCTGGAAACCTCCTGATATTACCACCCTCCATCCTTTTAAAGGTTACAATAAAAATAATCTAACTCCTCTTGCCTTTCAACAACTATTTGCTGCACATCGTGCAAACTTTACTAATTACATAGATATCTATACGGATGGTTCTAAGAGTGGGGATATTGTTGGCTGCGGGATTTTTTGTAATGACACTACCTTGAGTTATCGTCTGCACCCTTCAATTTCTGTCTTTACATCCGAATTGATTGCAATAGAGAGAGCCATGTCGCACATCTCTCATCATCATATCTCACACTTCATCATTTATACTGACTCAAATAGTTCTATTGACGCTATAAAATCACTTAAAAAGCATCCCTTTGTTTCGTCCATCTTAGAGTTTTATAATGAATTGACAAGACGTGGCTATAATATCTTATTTTGCTGGGTACCTGGACACATGGGTATCCCTGGAAATGAAAAAGCAGATGAGGCGGCAAAGCTGGCTCATAATCCCTGACACCATAGAGTACCATTCTCAGACGTTAAACTACTTGTAAACCATTTTATTCATAATAAATGGCAAGAGAGTTGGGATTTGGAATACAATAATAAATTGCACCATATCAAACCTACAATCATAACGTGGCCTCCAAATTATCCAAGGAAAACAGACCCCCAGGGGGATACCTTCTTTAGGTATTCACGGGCTTCGCAACCCCGGGTTCGTGAGCGATCTTTTCCTTTTCCTCTTATTTCTCTTGTCTTTCTTTCCTCTATGTTTCACTCTCGTTGTGGTTTCCTCTTCGGAGGTGAGGGCAATTCTGTATGAGCCGATATCATCCTGTATATCGACTTGTGGAGAATTGTAAACCACCCACGTGTTTGCCGTGCGTGGCGACCCGTGTCCCTGGAAAGGGGGATCCTGGTAGTTGAGGGTAACCAACACACTGCTTTGGCCTCTGCTTCAGGTAGACGGGAGGTGCATATTGGTCCCGCATGCATCAATCGGCTGGTCAGCTGACTTGTGTCACTGGCTGGGGATCAAGTGAGCGAGTACTTACTAGCCATCTCGCTAAGGGTGGAGACTGGCATAGGAGTGTCTTGTGACCGTATGGGCCCTGGTTAGCACTGGTGCACGAATGTGCATCTCCTTGTTGGGCTCGGTGGTGGGTGGTGCGACCGGGGTCTGAATTGTTTTTTTTATCTCAATATGGATGGAAATAATTTACTTCCTTTAAATCCTCTCCCATGTGGAGAGAATGCGAACCAAAATAAGTTGTGTGCTGATAGAGATGGTGATATTGCCTCCAACACCAATTCATGTGCTGAAAGATTCTTTGTTATCAAAAGACAAGAAGGCAGTTTTGACAAGACCTCTCCCTTTCTGATTCACAAATCTATCCAAGGATTGATTGGTGAACCAAAGACCATCAAAAAAATTCGATCTGGTGATCTTCTTATTGAAGTAAACAATAGCAAACAAGCCATAAGTTTAAAGAAATGTACACATTTTGCAAATATCCCGATTTCCGTAAGCCCACATAGAACCCTCAACACTTCTCGTGGGGTGATCTCAGAATCTGACCTCCTGCATGTAACCGAAGATGAAATAGTGGAAAACTTAAGGGAACAAAATGTCACAGAAGCTAGACGTATAAAAATCAACCGTAAAGATGAACAAATACCAGCGAATCAAATTCAGATACCTACCAAGCATATAATACTTACTTTTAACTCGCCAAAGCTACTCAAATATATAAAAGCCGGATATCTTTCATGTTCTGTCAGACCTTATATCCCAAACCCACTGCGTCGTTTTAATTGTCGACGCTTTGGGCACTCAAAAACAGCATGCCGAGGTAAAACCACATGTGGTCGGTGTAGTGCAGTTGGCCACGAAAGTGTACAATGCAATGCACCACCTTCTTGTGTAAACTGCAAAAAAGAGCACCCATCTTATTCGAAATCCTGCGAGCAGTGGCGAAAAGAAAAAGAGATACAAACAATACGAACAAAAGAAAATTTATCATATCCCGAGGCTAGAAAAATAGTTGAATCCAGGACACCCACAGTTGGTGTATCATATGCTGCTGCTTTGTCCAAAAAACTCATAAAACTATTGCAACCCAAACCGAATTCCCCACCGAAACTAATTGCCAACCTAATCAAAAAGAAAATAACCTGTCTAATAATTCTGGTAAGACAAATAGATCAACGCAAGCTGCTTCTCCTCCTAAGTCACCAAAATCTGCTCATCCTAACTTATCAAAATCTGTTCCTAATTCACAACAAAATACCTCGTCACAATCTTTAATCTCTAAACTTCCAATCCATAAAAGAGGTTCTCAAAATACAACAAAAACGCCATCTGTGAAACCAAACTGTAAATCTGATGCAGAGAAATTTAACCTGCCAACAGTGAAAGTCACTGTGCCATCTGAAAATGCAGCCAAAAAGAGAAAGAGTAAAACATCCAAAAAAGAAATCAACCCAAAACAGACGGATAAAATGGAGGAGGATGATGCTCTAGCTCTTCACCCAGATTCGGATGAAGAATTTAACGATGGAGATAGTATGACTATCTCCGAATAACTTAACGCAGATATATTACTAGAAAAAAAAATCATTCATGTATAATATTATCTCGAGGAACTCATAATAAATATGACGAAATCCTCAACATTCTTCATGACCATCAACCACTATGTTTAGCGTTACAAGAAACCCATCTTAAAATCAATAACAAAGCAAAATTGCGCACTTATGCTACATACCGAAAAGATTTTACTGGTAGTGAAAGGGCCACAGGTGGAGTGGCTCTTTTCATCTCTCGCAACCTACCCCATACGCATATTAATCTAAACACAAATTTACAAGCTGTTGCAGTCCGTGTACATATTAACCGGCTTATAACAATTTGCACCTTATACTTACCGCCAAATCAGTCTATTCAGTCAGCTACTCTTGATAATCTCCTTCTCCAACTCCCCACTCCTTACATCATTGTTGGAGACTTTAATGCACATAGTCAACTGTGGGGAAATACCGATTCTAATCAGCGTGGTGATGTTATTGAGAAATTAATATCTGACAATGGCTTATGCCTGCTTAATAATGGAGATAACACTTACTTTCATGAACCAACTCGCACTTTTCATGCAATAGACCTTACAATCTGCTCCCCATCTGTTTATCCATTCTGGAACTTCTGGGTCTCAAATGACCTGCACGGCAGTGACCATTTTCCAACATTTATCACACAGACTACTCCTAACAGGGACTCTAATACTTATTTTAAGCGCTATATTTATGACAGAGCAAATTGGCCATCTTTCGAAAATCAGGCTACAATTACAAACGACATGATTGACTGTGATATTGACGATGCACTTGATAATATCACCCAGTGTATTATCAATGCTGCAGATATTAGCATTCCTAAATCCACTGCTACACCTAGGCACAAGAAGCCGTGGTGGAACAGTGATTGCCAGATTGCAAAAAAAAATCAACAGAAGGCTTGGGGCCTCTTCCGGAGGTATCCCAATAATACAAACTATATTGCCTTCAAAAAAGCAAAGGCGGAAGCTAGGAGAGTGCGTCGTAAGAGCCAGCGCGAATCTTGGATGCAATACATATCTAATATTAGCTCTAATACCTCAAGCAAAGTCGTCTGGAAAAAAGTAAAAAATTGTATGGGCCTATATTCCGAAAACCATATCTCAATCCTAAATCACAACGGTCAAACAATAGCTTCACCCAAAAATATTGCTGAAACAATAGCAAATACACTTGCATCTAACTCTAGCACAGATTCATACCCAGAACCATTCTTATCATATAAAAGACAAATGGAAACTACCCGCATCAATTTTCATTCTCGCCATTCTTTTAACTATAATAACCCCTTTACGATTTCAGAGCTCCTAAGTTGTTTGCAAAAAAAGCCACCTCTCAGCTCCAGGTCACGATGGCATCACCTATACCATGCTAAAACATATTTCCACTGCCTCACTTAATAACTTACTTGCCTTCTATAATAGAATTTGGGTTGAACATGCCTTTCCTTATGCCTGGCATAAAGCTGTTATTATTCCCTTTCCTAAACCAGGTAAAGATTCCAGGGACCAGAATAATTACAGACCTATTGCACTCACTAGCAGCCTTTGCAAACTTCTAGAAAAAATGGTAAATATCCGCCTTGTGCATATTCTAGAATCTAACAATCTGCTTGCCGCTTTTCAAAGTGGATTCTGACGAGGTAGATCTACTATCGATAACCTGATCCATCTTGAAACTCATATTCGGACTGCTTTTCTAAAACGCAGCCATTTGGTGTCAGTCTTTTTTGACATTGCGAAAGCCTATGACAAAACATGGCGATACGGGATCCTTCGTGATCTGTTTAATCTTGATTTTCGTGGGAATCTTCCAATTTTTATTGACAACTTCCTCGCCATGCGACTCTTTCAAGTCAGGATTGGGGGAACTCTATCAAGTTTTTATGTACAAGAAGAGGGCAGTGTCCTGAGTGTCGCCCTCTTTGCTATTAAAATAAATGATATCCTTGGTCAATTACATCTTGACAAACCTCATTGGGGAAACACCTCATGGGGCACTATTTACTTTTTTAAAACATGCTGGATTTTACTTTGAAATATGATTTTTGCATCTTTCTTTGGTTTAACAACAACTTGAATTGTTCTTTTACTTTTTTCTGACATCTGGATGGGAGCCCCATCCAGACTGCCCTTTTTACCTAAAATCTTTTATAGTCCGTTTGTTTAGTTTTTTTCTTCCCTATCTACACTTTTCTGACTGCATCTGGATGGGACCCACATCCAGATTGCTTTTCTGATGCTCTTTATTTTTATGTTTTTAGTCTATTCTTGTTTGGCGCAGCATGTCCCTTATGGGATTTTGTGCCATTAAACAATATACAACCAACCAACCTTGGTCAATTACCCCCTTCGGTGAAGGGAGATCTCTATGTTGACGACTTTCGCATTATGTGTATAGGTCAAGATATTCGTTTTATTGAGAGACAATTGCAAACTGCCATCACTCATATTCTTAATTGGACAAATAAAAATGGTTTTATCATTTCTAAAGACAAAACTTCTTGCGTGCACTTTTGTAGACGTAGGGATCTACATCCAGATCCTGAAATTTTTATTGACTCAACTCAGATTCCTGTTGTGGACAGTGTCCGTTTTCTGGGCCTTCACTCTGATAAAAAGTTAACCTTTTTACCACATATCTTGCAGTTATGCACAAAATGTGAAAAATCTCTTAATCTTTTAAAGGTGCTTTCAAATACCTCTTGGGGAGCAGATCGTACTTCTCTCCTTAAAATCTATCGTGCCATGATCCGGTCTAAAATTGACTATGCCTGCCAAGTCTATGGTTCAGCCAGTAAATCTGCTCTAAAAAAACTTGACACTGTGCACCATAGCGCACTCCGGGTTTGCTCTGGTGCATTTCGTACGTCTCCAATTTTAAGCCTTTATGTTGACTGTAACGAACCAGCATTACATCATATTCGTGATTAACTCTCATTGGAGCTGTATTACCGTGTCCTTTCATATCCTGGCCATCCCCTTCATACCCACATTTTAAATACAGACAATGATATCCTTTATCAGCATAGACCATCTTGCATACCATCTTTTGGAGCCAGAATACGAAGAATTATTGATGATAGTGCTCTAATCAATATTGAAGTGAACCCTTGTCCAATGTACCAGTTCCCTCCCTGGAAACCTCCTGATATTACCACCCTCCATCCTTTTAAAGGTTACAATAAAAATAATCTACCTCCTCTTGCCTTTCAACAACTATTTGCTGCACATCGTGCAAACTTTAATAATTACATAGATATCTATACGGATGGTTCTAAGAGTGGGGATATTGTTGGCTGCGGGATTTTTTGTAATGACACTACCTTGAGTTATCGTCTGCACCCTTCAATTTCTGTCTTTACATCCGAATTGATTGCAATAGAGAGAGCCATGTCGCACATCTCTCATCATCATATCTCACACTTCATCATTTATACTGACTCAAATAGTTCTATTGACGCTATAAAATCACTTAAAAAGCATCCCGTTGTTTCGTCCATCTTAGAGTTTTATAATGAATTGACAAGACGTGGCTATAATATCTTATTTTGCTGGGTACCTGGACACATGGGTATCCCTGGAAATGAAAAAGCAGATGAGGCGGCAAAGCTGGCTCATAATCCCTGACACCATAGAGTACCATTCTCAGACGTTAAACTACTTATAAACCATTTTATTCATAATAAATGGCAAGAGAGTTGGGATTTGGAATACAATAATAAATTGCACCATATCAAACCTACAATCATAACGTGGCCTCCAAATTATCCAAGGAAAACAGACCCCCAGGGGGATACCTTCTTTAGGTATTCACGGGCTTCGCAACCCCGGGTTCCTGAGTGATCTTTTCCTTTTCCTCTTATTTCTCTTGTCTTTCTTTCCTCTATGTTTCACTCTCGTTGTGGTTTCCTCTTCGGAGGTGAGGGCAATTCTGTATGAGCCGATATCATCCTGTATATCGACTTGTGGAGAATTGTAAACCACCCACGTGTTTGCCGTGCGTGGCGACCCGTGTCCCTGGAAAGGGGGATCCTGGTAGTTGAGGGTAACCAACACACTGCTTTGGCCTCTGCTTCAGGTAGACGGGAGGTGCATATTGGTCCCGCATGCATCAATCGGCTGGTCAGCTGACTTGTGTCACTGGCTGGGGATCAAGTGAGCGAGTACTTACTAGCCATCTCGCTAAGGGTGGAGACTGGCATAGGAGTGTCTTGTGACCGTATGGGCCCTGGTTAGCACTGGTGCACGAATGTGCATCTCCTTGTTGGGCTCGGTGGTGGGTGGTGCGACCGGGGTCTGAATTGTTTTTTTTATCTCAATATGGATGGAAATAATTTACTTCCTTTAAATCCTCTCCCATGTGGAGAGAATGCGAACCAAAATAAGTTGTGTGCTGATAGAGATGGTGATATTGCCTCCAATACCAATTCATGTGCTGAAAGATTCTTTGTTATCAAAAGACAAGAAGGCAGTTTTGACAAGACCTCTCCCTTTCTGATTCACAAATCTATCCAAGGATTGATTGGTGAACCAAAGACCATCAAAAAAATTCGATCTGGTGATCTTCTTATTGAAGTAAACAATAGCAAACAAGCCATAAGTTTAAAGAAATGTACACATTTTGCAAATATCCCGATTTCCGTAAGCCCACATAGAACCCTCAACACTTCTCGTGGGGTGATCTCAGAATCTGACCTCCTGCATGTAACCGAAGATGAAATAGTGGAAAACTTAAGGGAACAAAATGTCACAGAAGCTAGACGTATAAAAATCAACCGTAAAGATGAACAAATACCAGCGAATCAAATTCAGATACCTACCAAGCATATAATACTTACTTTTAACTCGCCAAACCTACTCAAATATATAAAAGCCGGGTATCTTTCATGTTCTGTCAGACCTTATATCCCAAACCCACTGCGTCGTTTTAATTGTCGATGCTTTGGGCACTCAAAAACAGCATGCCGAGGTAAAACCACATGTGGTCGGTGTAGTGCAGTTGGCCACGAAAGTGTACAATGCAATGCACCACCTTCTTGTGTAAACTGCAAAAAAGAGCACCCATCTTATTCGAAATCCTGCGAGCAGTGGCGAAAAGAAAAAGAGATACAAACAATACGAACAAAAGAAAATTTATCATATCCCGAGGCTAGAAAAATAGTTGAATCCAGGACACCCACAGTTGGTGTATCATATGCTGCTGCTTTGTCCAAAAAACTCATAAAACTATTGCAACCCAAACCGAATTCCCCACTGAAACTAATTGCCAACCTAATCAAAAAGAAAATAACCTGTCTAATAATTCTGGTAAGACAAATAGATCAACGCAAGCTGCTTCTCCTCCTAAGTCACCAAAATCTGCTCATCCTAACTTATCAAAATCTGTTCCTAATTCACAACAAAATACCTCGTCACAATCTTTAATCTCTAAACTTCCAATCCATAAAAGAGGTTCTCAAAATACAACAAAAACGCCATCTGTGAAACCAAACCGTAAATCTGATGCAGAGAAATTTAACCTGCCAACAGTGAAAGTCACTGTGCCATCTGAAAATGCAGCCAAAAAGAGAAAGAGTAAAACATCCAAAAAAGAAATCAACCCAAAACAGACGGATAAAATGGAGGAGGATGATGCTCTAGCTCTTCACCCAGATTTGGATGAAGAATTTAACGATGGAGATAGTATGACTATCTCCGAATAACTTAACGCAGATATATTACTAGAAAAAAAAATCATTCATGTATAATATTATCTCGAGGAACTCATAATAAATATGACGAAATCCTCAACATTCTTCATGACCATCAACCACTATGTTTAGCGTTACAAGAAACCCATCTTAAAATCAATAACAAAGCAAAATTGCGCACTTATGCTACATACCGAAAAGATTTTACTGGTAGTGAAAGGGCCACAGGTGGAGTGGCTCTTTTCATCTCTCGCAACCTACCCCATACGCATATTAATCTAAACACAAATTTACAAGCTGTTGCAGTCCGTGTACATATTAACCGGCTTATAACAATTTGCACCTTATACTTACCGCCAAATCAGTCTATTCAGTCAGCTACTCTTGATAATCTCCTTCTCCAACTCCCCACTCCTTACATCATTGTTGGAGACTTTAATGCACATAGTCAACTGTGGGGAAATACCGATTCTAATCAGCGTGGTGATGTTATTGAGAAATTAATATCTGACAATGGCTTATGCCTGCTTAATAATGGAGATAACACTTACTTTCATGAACCAACTCGCACTTTTCATGCAATAGACCTTACAATCTGCTCCCCATCTGTTTATCCATTCTGGAACTTCTGGGTCTCAAATGACCTGCACGGCAGTGACCATTTTCCAACATTTATCACACAGACTACTCCTAACAGGGACTCTAATACTTATTTTAAGCGCTATATTTATGACAGAGCAAATTGGCCATCTTTCGAAAATCAGGCTACAATTACAAACGACATGATTGACTGTGATATTGACGATGCACTTGATAATATCACCCAGTGTATTATCAATGCTGCAGATATTAGCATTCCTAAATCCACTGCTACACCTAGGCACAAGAAGCCGTGGTGGAACAGTGATTGCCAGATTGCAAAAAAAAATCAACAGAAGGCTTGGGGCCTCTTCCGGAGGTATCCCAATAATACAAACTATATTGCCTTCAAAAAAGCAAAGGCGGAAGCTAGGAGAGTGCGTCGTAAGAGCCAGCGCGAATCTTGGATGCAATACATATCTAATATTAGCTCTAATACCTCAAGCAAAGTCGTCTGGAAAAAAGTAAAAAATTGTATGGGCCTATATTCCGAAAACCATATCTCAATCCTAAATCACAACGGTCAAACAATAGCTTCACCCAAAAATATTGCTGAAACAATAGCAAATACACTTGCATCTAACTCTAGCACAGATTCATACCCAGAACCATTCTTATCATATAAAAGACAAATGGAAACTACCCGCATCAATTTTCATTCTCGCCATTCTTTTAACTATAATAACCCCTTTACGATTTCAGAGCTCCTAAGTTGTTTGCAAAAAAAGCCACCTCTCAGCTCCAGGTCACGATGGCATCACCTATACCATGCTAAAACATATTTCCACCGCCTCACTTAATAACTTACTTGCCTTCTATAATAGAATTTGGGTTGAACATGCCTTTCCTTATGCCTGGCATAAAGCTGTTATTATTCCCTTTCCTAAACCAGGTAAAGATTCCAGGGACCAGAATAATTACAGACCTATTGCACTCACTAGCAGCCTTTGCAAACTTCTAGAAAAAATGGTAAATATCCGCCTTGTGCATATTCTAGAATCTAACAATCTGCTTGCCGCTTTTCAAAGTGGATTCTGACGAGGTAGATCTACTATCGATAACCTGATCCATCTTGAAACTCATATTCGGACTGCTTTTCTAAAACGCAGCCATTTGGTGTCAGTCTTTTTTGACATTGCGAAAGCCTATGACAAAACATGGCGATACGGGATCCTTCGTGATCTGTTTAATCTTGATTTTCGTGGGAATCTTCCAATTTTTATTGACAACTTCCTCGCCATGCGACTCTTTCAAGTCAGGATTGGGGGAACTCTATCAAGTTTTTATGTACAAGAAGAGGGCAGTGTCCTGAGTGTCGCCCTCTTTGCTATTAAAATAAATGATATCCTTGGTCAATTACATCTTGACAAACCTCATTGGGGAAACACCTCATGGGGCACTATTTACTTTTTTAAAACATGCTGGATTTTACTTTGAAATATGATTTTTGCATCTTTCTTTGGTTTAACAACAACTTGAATTGTTCTTTTACTTTTTTCTGACATCTGGATGGGAGCCCCATCCAGACTGCCCTTTTTACCTAAAATCTTTTATAGTCCGTTTGTTTAGTTTTTTTCTTCCCTATCTACACTTTTCTGACTGCATCTGGATGGGACCCACATCCAGATTGCTTTTCTGATGCTCTTTATTTTTATGTTTTTAGTCTATTCTTGTTTGGCGCAGCATGTCCCTTATGGGATTTTGTGCCATTAAACAATATACAACCAACCAACCTTGGTCAATTACCCCCTTCGGTGAAGGGAGATCTCTATGTTGACGACTTTCGCATTATGTGTATAGGTCAAGATATTCGTTTTATTGAGAGACAATTGCAAACTGCCATCACTCATATTCTTAATTGGACAAATAAAAATGGTTTTATCATTTCTAAAGACAAAACTTCTTGCGTGCACTTTTGTAGACGTAGGGATCTACATCCAGATCCTGAAATTTTTATTGACTCAACTCAGATTCCTGTTGTGGACAGTGTCCGTTTTCTGGGCCTTCACTCTGATAAAAAGTTAACCTTTTTACCACATATCTTGCAGTTATGCACAAAATGTGAAAAATCTCTTAATCTTTTAAAGGTGCTTTCAAATACCTCTTGGGGAGCAGATCGTACTTCTCTCCTTAAAATCTATCGTGCCATGATCCGGTCTAAAATTGACTATGCCTGCCAAGTCTATGGTTCAGCCAGTAAATCTGCTCTAAAAAAACTTGACACTGTGCACCATAGCGCACTCCGGGTTTGCTCTGGTGCATTTCGTACGTCTCCAATTTTAAGCCTTTATGTTGACTGTAACGAACCAGCATTACATCATATTCGTGATTAACTCTCATTGGAGCTGTATTACCGTGTCCTTTCATATCCTGGCCATCCCCTTCATACCCACATTTTAAATACAGACAATGATATCCTTTATCAGCATAGACCATCTTGCATACCATCTTTTGGAGCCAGAATACGAAGAATTATTGATGATAGTGCTCTAATCAATATTGAAGTGAACCCTTGTCCAATGTACCAGTTCCCTCCCTGGAAACCTCCTGATATTACCACCCTCCATCCTTTTAAAGGTTACAATAAAAATAATCTAACTCCTCTTGCCTTTCAACAACTATTTGCTGCACATCGTGCAAACTTTAATAATTACATAGATATCTATACGGATGGTTCTAAGAGTGGGGATATTGTTGGCTGCGGGATTTTTTGTAATGACACTACCTTGAGTTATCGTCTGCACCCTTCAATTTCTGTCTTTACATCCGAATTGATTGCAATAGAGAGAGCCATGTCGCACATCTCTCATCATCATATCTCACACTTCATCATTTATACTGACTCAAATAGTTCTATTGACGCTATAAAATCACTTAAAAAGCATCCCTTTGTTTCGTCCATCTTAGAGTTTTATAATGAATTGACAAGACGTGGCTATAATATCTTATTTTGCTGGGTACCTGGACACATGGGTATCCCTGGAAATGAAAAAGCAGATGAGGCGGCAAAGCTGGCTCATAATCCCTGACACCATAGAGTACCATTCTCAGACGTTAAACTACTTATAAACCATTTTATTCATAATAAATGGCAAGAGAGTTGGGATTTGGAATACAATAATAAATTGCACCATATCAAACCTACAATCATAACGTGGCCTCCAAATTATCCAAGGAAAACAGACCCCCAGGGGGATACCTTCTTTAGGTATTCACGGGCTTCGCAACCCCGGGTTCCTGAGCGATCTTTTCCTTTTCCTCTTATTTCTCTTGTCTTTCTTTCCTCTATGTTTCACTCTCGTTGTGGTTTCCTCTTCGGAGGTGAGGGCAATTCTGTATGAGCCGATATCATCCTGTATATCGACTTGTGGAGAATTGTAAACCACCCACGTGTTTGCCGTGCGTGGCGACCCGTGTCCCTGGAAAGGGGGATCCTGGTAGTTGAGGGTAACCAACACACTGCTTTGGCCTCTGCTTCAGGTAGACGGGAGGTGCATATTGGTCCCGCATGCATCAATCGGCTGGTCAGCTGACTTGTGTCACTGGCTGGGGATCAAGTGAGCGAGTACTTACTAGCCATCTCGCTAAGGGTGGAGACTGGCATAGGAGTGTCTTGTGACCGTATGGGCCCTGGTTAGCACTGGTGCACGAATGTGCATCTCCTTGTTGGGCTCGGTGGTGGGTGGTGCGACCGGGGTCTGAATTGTTTTTTTTATCTCAATATGGATGGAAATAATTTACTTCCTTTAAATCCTCTCCCATGTGGAGAGAATGCGAACCAAAATAAGTTGTGTGCTGATAGAGATGGTGATATTGCCTCCAATACCAATTCATGTGCTGAAAGATTCTTTGTTATCAAAAGACAAGAAGGCAGTTTTGACAAGACCTCTCCCTTTCTGATTCACAAATCTATCCAAGGATTGATTGGTGAACCAAAGACCATCAAAAAAATTCGATCTGGTGATCTTCTTATTGAAGTAAACAATAGCAAACAAGCCATAAGTTTAAAGAAATGTACACATTTTGCAAATATCCCGATTTCCGTAAGCCCACATAGAACCCTCAACACTTCTCGTGGGGTGATCTCAGAATCTGACCTCCTGCATGTAACCGAAGATGAAATAGTGGAAAACTTAAGGGAACAAAATGTCACAGAAGCTAGACGTATAAAAATCAACCGTAAAGATGAACAAATACCAGCGAATCAAATTCAGATACCTACCAAGCATATAATACTTACTTTTAACTCGCCAAACCTACTCAAATATATAAAAGCCGGATATCTTTCATGTTCTGTCAGACCTTATATCCCAAACCCACTGCGTCGTTTTAATTGTCGACGCTTTGGGCACTCAAAAACAGCATGCCGAGGTAAAACCACATGTGGTCGGTGTAGTGCAGTTGGCCACGAAAGTGTACAATGCAATGCACCACCTTCTTGTGTAAACTGCAAAAAAGAGCACCCATCTTATTCGAAATCCTGCGAGCAGTGGCGAAAAGAAAAAGAGATACAAACAATACGAACAAAAGAAAATTTATCATATCCCGAGGCTAGAAAAATAGTTGAATCCAGGACACCCACAGTTGGTGTATCATATGCTGCTGCTTTGTCCAAAAAACTCATAAAACTATTGCAACCCAAACCGAATTCCCCACCGAAACTAATTGCCAACCTAATCAAAAAGAAAATAACCTGTCTAATAATTCTGGTAAGACAAATAGATCAACGCAAGCTGCTTCTCCTCCTAAGTCACCAAAATCTGCTCATCCTAACTTATCAAAATCTGTTCCTAATTCACAACAAAATACCTCGTCACAATCTTTAATCTCTAAACTTCCAATCCATAAAAGAGGTTCTCAAAATACAACAAAAACGCCATCTGTGAAACCAAACTGTAAATCTGATGCAGAGAAATTTAACCTGCCAACAGTGAAAGTCACTGTGCCATCTGAAAATGCAGCCAAAAAGAGAAAGAGTAAAACATCCAAAAAAGAAATCAACCCAAAACAGACGGATAAAATGGAGGAGGATGATGCTCTAGCTCTTCACCCAGATTCGGATGAAGAATTTAACGATGGAGATAGTATGACTATCTCCGAATAACTTAACGCAGATATATTACTAGAAAAAAAAATCATTCATGTATAATATTATCTCGAGGAACTCATAATAAATATGACGAAATCCTCAACATTCTTCATGACCATCAACCACTATGTTTAGCGTTACAAGAAACCCATCTTAAAATCAATAACAAAGCAAAATTGCGCACTTATGCTACATACCGAAAAGATTTTACTGGTAGTGAAAGGGCCACAGGTGGAGTGGCTCTTTTCATCTCTCGCAACCTACCCCATACGCATATTAATCTAAACACAAATTTACAAGCTGTTGCAGTCCGTGTACATATTAACCGGCTTATAACAATTTGCACCTTATACTTACCGCCAAATCAGTCTATTCAGTCAGCTACTCTTGATAATCTCCTTCTCCAACTCCCCACTCCTTACATCATTGTTGGAGACTTTAATGCACATAGTCAACTGTGGGGAAATACCGATTCTAATCAGCGTGGTGATGTTATTGAGAAATTAATATCTGACAATGGCTTATGCCTGCTTAATAATGGAGATAACACTTACTTTCATGAACCAACTCGCACTTTTCATGCAATAGACCTTACAATCTGCTCCCCATCTGTTTATCCATTCTGGAACTTCTGGGTCTCAAATGACCTGCACGGCAGTGACCATTTTCCAACATTTATCACACAGACTACTCCTAACAGGGACTCTAATACTTATTTTAAGCGCTATATTTATGACAGAGCAAATTGGCCATCTTTCGAAAATCAGGCTACAATTACAAACGACATGATTGACTGTGATATTGACGATGCACTTGATAATATCACCCAGTGTATTATCAATGCTGCAGATATTAGCATTCCTAAATCCACTGCTACACCTAGGCACAAGAAGCCGTGGTGGAACAGTGATTGCCAGATTGCAAAAAAAAATCAACAGAAGGCTTGGGGCCTCTTCCGGAGGTATCCCAATAATACAAACTATATTGCCTTCAAAAAAGCAAAGGCGGAAGCTAGGAGAGTGCGTCGTAAGAGCCAGCGCGAATCTTGGATGCAATACATATCTAATATTAGCTCTAATACCTCAAGCAAAGTCGTCTGGAAAAAAGTAAAAAATTGTATGGGCCTATATTCCGAAAACCATATCTCAATCCTAAATCACAACGGTCAAACAATAGCTTCACCCAAAAATATTGCTGAAACAATAGCAAATACACTTGCATCTAACTCTAGCACAGATTCATACCCAGAACCATTCTTATCATATAAAAGACAAATGGAAACTACCCGCATCAATTTTCATTCTCGCCATTCTTTTAACTATAATAACCCCTTTACGATTTCAGAGCTCCTAAGTTGTTTGCAAAAAAAGCCACCTCTCAGCTCCAGGTCACGATGGCATCACCTATACCATGCTAAAACATATTTCCACTGCCTCACTTAATAACTTACTTGCCTTCTATAATAGAATTTGGGTTGAACATGCCTTTCCTTATGCCTGGCATAAAGCTGTTATTATTCCCTTTCCTAAACCAGGTAAAGATTCCAGGGACCAGAATAATTACAGACCTATTGCACTCACTAGCAGCCTTTGCAAACTTCTAGAAAAAATGGTAAATATCCGCCTTGTGCATATTCTAGAATCTAACAATCTGCTTGCCGCTTTTCAAAGTGGATTCTGACGAGGTAGATCTACTATCGATAACCTGATCCATCTTGAAACTCATATTCGGACTGCTTTTCTAAAACGCAGCCATTTGGTGTCAGTCTTTTTTGACATTGCGAAAGCCTATGACAAAACATGGCGATACGGGATCCTTCGTGATCTGTTTAATCTTGATTTTCGTGGGAATCTTCCAATTTTTATTGACAACTTCCTCGCCATGCGACTCTTTCAAGTCAGGATTGGGGGAACTCTATCAAGTTTTTATGTACAAGAAGAGGGCAGTGTCCTGAGTGTCGCCCTCTTTGCTATTAAAATAAATGATATCCTTGGTCAATTACATCTTGACAAACCTCATTGGGGAAACACCTCATGGGGCACTATTTACTTTTTTAAAACATGCTGGATTTTACTTTGAAATATGATTTTTGCATCTTTCTTTGGTTTAACAACAACTTGAATTGTTCTTTTACTTTTTTCTGACATCTGGATGGGAGCCCCATCCAGACTGCCCTTTTTACCTAAAATCTTTTATAGTCCGTTTGTTTAGTTTTTTTCTTCCCTATCTACACTTTTCTGACTGCATCTGGATGGGACCCACATCCAGATTGCTTTTCTGATGCTCTTTATTTTTATGTTTTTAGTCTATTCTTGTTTGGCGCAGCATGTCCCTTATGGGATTTTGTGCCATTAAACAATATACAACCAACCAACCTTGGTCAATTACCCCCTTCGGTGAAGGGAGATCTCTATGTTGACGACTTTCGCATTATGTGTATAGGTCAAGATATTCGTTTTATTGAGAGACAATTGCAAACTGCCATCACTCATATTCTTAATTGGACAAATAAAAATGGTTTTATCATTTCTAAAGACAAAACTTCTTGCGTGCACTTTTGTAGACGTAGGGATCTACATCCAGATCCTGAAATTTTTATTGACTCAACTCAGATTCCTGTTGTGGACAGTGTCCGTTTTCTGGGCCTTCACTCTGATAAAAAGTTAACCTTTTTACCACATATCTTGCAGTTATGCACAAAATGTGAAAAATCTCTTAATCTTTTAAAGGTGCTTTCAAATACCTCTTGGGGAGCAGATCGTACTTCTCTCCTTAAAATCTATCGTGCCATGATCCGGTCTAAAATTGACTATGCCTGCCAAGTCTATGGTTCAGCCAGTAAATCTGCTCTAAAAAAACTTGACACTGTGCACCATAGCGCACTCCGGGTTTGCTCTGGTGCATTTCGTACGTCTCCAATTTTAAGCCTTTATGTTGACTGTAACGAACCATCATTACATCATATTCGTGATTAACTCTCATTGGAGCTGTATTACCGTGTCCTTTCATATCCTGGCCATCCCCTTCATACCCACATTTTAAATACAGACAATGATATCCTTTATCAGCATAGACCATCTTGCATACCATCTTTTGGAGCCAGAATACGAAGAATTATTGATGATAGTGCTCTAATCAATATTGAAGTGAACCCTTGTCCAATGTACCAGTTCCCTCCCTGGAAACCTCCTGATATTACCACCCTCCATCCTTTTAAAGGTTACAATAAAAATAATCTACCTCCTCTTGCCTTTCAACAACTATTTGCTGCACATCGTGCAAACTTTAATAATTACATAGATATCTATACGGATGGTTCTAAGAGTGGGGATATTGTTGGCTGCGGGATTTTTTGTAATGACACTACCTTGAGTTATCGTCTGCACCCTTCAATTTCTGTCTTTACATCCGAATTGATTGCAATAGAGAGAGCCATGTCGCACATCTCTCATCATCATATCTCACACTTCATCATTTATACTGACTCAAATAGTTCTATTGACGCTATAAAATCACTTAAAAAGCATCCCGTTGTTTCGTCCATCTTAGAGTTTTATAATGAATTGACAAGACGTGGCTATAATATCTTATTTTGCTGGGTACCTGGACACATGGGTATCCCTGGAAATGAAAAAGCAGATGAGGCGGCAAAGCTGGCTCATAATCCCTGACACCATAGAGTACCATTCTCAGACGTTAAACTACTTATAAACCATTTTATTCATAATAAATGGCAAGAGAGTTGGGATTTGGAATACAATAATAAATTGCACCATATCAAACCTACAATCATAACGTGGCCTCCAAATTATCCAAGGAAAACAGACCCCCAGGGGGATACCTTCTTTAGGTATTCACGGGCTTCGCAACCCCGGGTTCCTGAGTGATCTTTTCCTTTTCCTCTTATTTCTCTTGTCTTTCTTTCCTCTATGTTTCACTCTCGTGGTGGTTTCCTCTTCGGAGGTGAGGGCAATTCTGTATGAGCCGATATCATCCTGTATATCGACTTGTGGAGAATTGTAAACCACCCACGTGTTTGCCGTGCGTGGCGACCCGTGTCCCTGGAAAGGGGGATCCTGGTAGTTGAGGGTAACCAACACACTGCTTTGGCCTCTGCTTCAGGTAGACGGGAGGTGCATATTGGTCCCGCATGCATCAATCGGCTGGTCAGCTGACTTGTGTCACTGGCTGGGGATCAAGTGAGCGAGTACTTACTAGCCATCTCGCTAAGGGTGGAGACTGGCATAGGAGTGTCTTGTGACCGTATGGGCCCTGGTTAGCACTGGTGCACGAATGTGCATCTCCTTGTTGGGCTCGGTGGTGGGTGGTGCGACCGGGGTCTGAATTGTTTTTTTTATCTCAATATGGATGGAAATAATTTACTTCCTTTAAATCCTCTCCCATGTGGAGAGAATGCGAACCAAAATAAGTTGTGTGCTGATAGAGATGGTGATATTGCCTCCAATACCAATTCATGTGCTGAAAGATTCTTTGTTATCAAAAGACAAGAAGGCAGTTTTGACAAGACCTCTCCCTTTCTGATTCACAAATCTATCCAAGGATTGATTGGTGAACCAAAGACCATCAAAAAAATTCGATCTGGTGATCTTCTTATTGAAGTAAACAATAGCAAACAAGCCATAAGTTTAAAGAAATGTACACATTTTGCAAATATCCCGATTTCCGTAAGCCCACATAGAACCCTCAACACTTCTCGTGGGGTGATCTCAGAATCTGACCTCCTGCATGTAACCGAAGATGAAATAGTGGAAAACTTAAGGGAACAAAATGTCACAGAAGCTAGACGTATAAAAATCAACCGTAAAGATGAACAAATACCAGCGAATCAAATTCAGATACCTACCAAGCATATAATACTTACTTTTAACTCGCCAAACCTACTCAAATATATAAAAGCCGGGTATCTTTCATGTTCTGTCAGACCTTATATCCCAAACCCACTGCGTCGTTTTAATTGTCGATGCTTTGGGCACTCAAAAACAGCATGCCGAGGTAAAACCACATGTGGTCGGTGTAGTGCAGTTGGCCACGAAAGTGTACAATGCAATGCACCACCTTCTTGTGTAAACTGCAAAAAAGAGCACCCATCTTATTCGAAATCCTGCGAGCAGTGGCGAAAAGAAAAAGAGATACAAACAATACGAACAAAAGAAAATTTATCATATCCCGAGGCTAGAAAAATAGTTGAATCCAGGACACCCACAGTTGGTGTATCATATGCTGCTGCTTTGTCCAAAAAACTCATAAAACTATTGCAACCCAAACCGAATTCCCCACTGAAACTAATTGCCAACCTAATCAAAAAGAAAATAACCTGTCTAATAATTCTGGTAAGACAAATAGATCAACGCAAGCTGCTTCTCCTCCTAAGTCACCAAAATCTGCTCATCCTAACTTATCAAAATCTGTTCCTAATTCACAACAAAATACCTCGTCACAATCTTTAATCTCTAAACTTCCAATCCATAAAAGAGGTTCTCAAAATACAACAAAAACGCCATCTGTGAAACCAAACCGTAAATCTGATGCAGAGAAATTTAACCTGCCAACAGTGAAAGTCACTGTGCCATCTGAAAATGCAGCCAAAAAGAGAAAGAGTAAAACATCCAAAAAAGAAATCAACCCAAAACAGACGGATAAAATGGAGGAGGATGATGCTCTAGCTCTTCACCCAGATTCGGATGAAGAATTTAACGATGGAGATAGTATGACTATCTCCGAATAACTTAACGCAGATATATTACTAGAAAAAAAAATCATTCATGTATAATATTATCTCAAGGAACTCATAATAAATATGACGAAATCCTCAACATTCTTCATGACCATCAACCACTATGTTTAGCGTTACAAGAAACCCATCTTAAAATCAATAACAAAGCAAAATTGCGCACTTATGCTACATACCGAAAAGATTTTACTGGTAGTGAAAGGGCCACAGGTGGAGTGGCTCTTTTCATCTCTCGCAACCTACCCCATACGCATATTAATCTAAACACAAATTTACAAGCTGTTGCAGTCCGTGTACATATTAACCGGCTTATAACAATTTGCACCTTATACTTACCGCCAAATCAGTCTATTCAGTCAGCTACTCTTGATAATCTCCTTCTCCAACTCCCCACTCCTTACATCATTGTTGGAGACTTTAATGCACATAGTCAACTGTGGGGAAATACCGATTCTAATCAGCGTGGTGATGTTATTGAGAAATTAATATCTGACAATGGCTTATGCCTGCTTAATAATGGAGATAACACTTACTTTCATGAACCAACTCGCACTTTTCATGCAATAGACCTTACAATCTGCTCCCCATCTGTTTATCCATTCTGGAACTTCTGGGTCTCAAATGACCTGCACGGCAGTGACCATTTTCCAACATTTATCACACAGACTACTCCTAACAGGGACTCTAATACTTATTTTAAGCGCTATATTTATGACAGAGCAAATTGGCCATCTTTCGAAAATCAGGCTACAATTACAAACGACATGATTGACTGTGATATTGACGATGCACTTGATAATATCACCCAGTGTATTATCAATGCTGCAGATATTAGCATTCCTAAATCCACTGCTACACCTAGGCACAAGAAGCCGTGGTGGAACAGTGATTGCCAGATTGCAAAAAAAAATCAACAGAAGGCTTGGGGCCTCTTCCGGAGGTATCCCAATAATACAAACTATATTGCCTTCAAAAAAGCAAAGGCGGAAGCTAGGAGAGTGCGTCGTAAGAGCCAGCGCGAATCTTGGATGCAATACATATCTAATATTAGCTCTAATACCTCAAGCAAAGTCGTCTGGAAAAAAGTAAAAAATTGTATGGGCCTATATTCCGAAAACCATATCTCAATCCTAAATCACAACGGTCAAACAATAGCTTCACCCAAAAATATTGCTGAAACAATAGCAAATACACTTGCATCTAACTCTAGCACAGATTCATACCCAGAACCATTCTTATCATATAAAAGACAAATGGAAACTACCCGCATCAATTTTCATTCTCGCCATTCTTTTAACTATAATAACCCCTTTACGATTTCAGAGCTCCTAAGTTGTTTGCAAAAAAAGCCACCTCTCAGCTCCAGGTCACGATGGCATCACCTATACCATGCTAAAACATATTTCCACCGCCTCACTTAATAACTTACTTGCCTTCTATAATAGAATTTGGGTTGAACATGCCTTTCCTTATGCCTGGCATAAAGCTGTTATTATTCCCTTTCCTAAACCAGGTAAAGATTCCAGGGACCAGAATAATTACAGACCTATTGCACTCACTAGCAGCCTTTGCAAACTTCTAGAAAAAATGGTAAATATCCGCCTTGTGCATATTCTAGAATCTAACAATCTGCTTGCCGCTTTTCAAAGTGGATTCTGACGAGGTAGATCTACTATCGATAACCTGATCCATCTTGAAACTCATATTCGGACTGCTTTTCTAAAACGCAGCCATTTGGTGTCAGTCTTTTTTGACATTGCGAAAGCCTATGACAAAACATGGCGATACGGGATCCTTCGTGATCTGTTTAATCTTGATTTTCGTGGGAATCTTCCAATTTTTATTGACAACTTCCTCGCCATGCGACTCTTTCAAGTCAGGATTGGGGGAACTCTATCAAGTTTTTATGTACAAGAAGAGGGCAGTGTCCTGAGTGTCGCCCTCTTTGCTATTAAAATAAATGATATCCTTGGTCAATTACATCTTGACAAACCTCATTGGGGAAACACCTCATGGGGCACTATTTACTTTTTTAAAACATGCTGGATTTTACTTTGAAATATGATTTTTGCATCTTTCTTTGGTTTAACAACAACTTGAATTGTTCTTTTACTTTTTTCTGACATCTGGATGGGAGCCCCATCCAGACTGCCCTTTTTACCTAAAATCTTTTATAGTCCGTTTGTTTAGTTTTTTTCTTCCCTATCTACACTTTTCTGACTGCATCTGGATGGGACCCACATCCAGATTGCTTTTCTGATGCTCTTTATTTTTATGTTTTTAGTCTATTCTTGTTTGGCGCAGCATGTCCCTTATGGGATTTTGTGCCATTAAACAATATACAACCAACCAACCTTGGTCAATTACCCCCTTCGGTGAAGGGAGATCTCTATGTTGACGACTTTCGCATTATGTGTATAGGTCAAGATATTCGTTTTATTGAGAGACAATTGCAAACTGCCATCACTCATATTCTTAATTGGACAAATAAAAATGGTTTTATCATTTCTAAAGACAAAACTTCTTGCGTGCACTTTTGTAGACGTAGGGATCTACATCCAGATCCTGAAATTTTTATTGACTCAACTCAGATTCCTGTTGTGGACAGTGTCCGTTTTCTGGGCCTTCACTCTGATAAAAAGTTAACCTTTTTACCACATATCTTGCAGTTATGCACAAAATGTGAAAAATCTCTTAATCTTTTAAAGGTGCTTTCAAATACCTCTTGGGGAGCAGATCGTACTTCTCTCCTTAAAATCTATCGTGCCATGATCCGGTCTAAAATTGACTATGCCTGCCAAGTCTATGGTTCAGCCAGTAAATCTGCTCTAAAAAAACTTGACACTGTGCACCATAGCGCACTCCGGGTTTGCTCTGGTGCATTTCGTACGTCTCCAATTTTAAGCCTTTATGTTGACTGTAACGAACCAGCATTACATCATATTCGTGATTAACTCTCATTGGAGCTGTATTACCGTGTCCTTTCATATCCTGGCCATCCCCTTCATACCCACATTTTAAATACAGACAATGATATCCTTTATCAGCATAGACCATCTTGCATACCATCTTTTGGAGCCAGAATACGAAGAATTATTGATGATAGTGCTCTAATCAATATTGAAGTGAACCCTTGTCCAATGTACCAGTTCCCTCCCTGGAAACCTCCTGATATTACCACCCTCCATCCTTTTAAAGGTTACAATAAAAATAATCTACCTCCTCTTGCCTTTCAACAACTATTTGCTGCACATCGTGCAAACTTTAATAATTACATAGATATCTATACGGATGGTTCTAAGAGTGGGGATATTGTTGGCTGCGGGATTTTTTGTAATGACACTACCTTGAGTTATCGTCTGCACCCTTCAATTTCTGTCTTTACATCCGAATTGATTGCAATAGAGAGAGCCATGTCGCACATCTCTCATCATCATATCTCACACTTCATCATTTATACTGACTCAAATAGTTCTATTGACGCTATAAAATCACTTAAAAAGCATCCCGTTGTTTCGTCCATCTTAGAGTTTTATAATGAATTGACAAGACGTGGCTATAATATCTTATTTTGCTGGGTACCTGGACACATGGGTATCCCTGGAAATGAAAAAGCAGATGAGGCGGCAAAGCTGGCTCATAATCCCTGACACCATAGAGTACCATTCTCAGACGTTAAACTACTTATAAACCATTTTATTCATAATAAATGGCAAGAGAGTTGGGATTTGGAATACAATAATAAATTGCACCATATCAAACCTACAATCATAACGTGGCCTCCAAATTATCCAAGGAAAACAGACCCCCAGGGGGATACCTTCTTTAGGTATTCACGGGCTTCGCAACCCCGGGTTCCTGAGTGATCTTTTCCTTTTCCTCTTATTTCTCTTGTCTTTCTTTCCTCTATGTTTCACTCTCGTTGTGGTTTCCTCTTCGGAGGTGAGGGCAATTCTGTATGAGCCGATATCATCCTGTATATCGACTTGTGGAGAATTGTAAACCACCCACGTGTTTGCCGTGCGTGGCGACCCGTGTCCCTGGAAAGGGGGATCCTGGTAGTTGAGGGTAACCAACACACTGCTTTGGCCTCTGCTTCAGGTAGACGGGAGGTGCATATTGGTCCCGCATGCATCAATCGGCTGGTCAGCTGACTTGTGTCACTGGCTGGGGATTAAGTGAGCGAGTACTTACTAGCCATCTCGCTAAGGGTGGAGACTGGCATAGGAGTGTCTTGTGACCGTATGGGCCCTGGTTAGCACTGGTGCACGAATGTGCATCTCCTTGTTGGGCTCGGTGGTGGGTGGTGCGACCGGGGTCTGAATTGTTTTTTTTATCTCAATATGGATGGAAATAATTTACTTCCTTTAAATCCTCTCCCATGTGGAGAGAATGCGAACCAAAATAAGCTGTGTGCTGATAGAGATGGTGATATTGCCTCCAATACCAATTCATGTGCTGAAAGATTCTTTGTTATCAAAAGACAAGAAGGCAGTTTTGACAAGACCTCTCCCTTTCTGATTCACAAATCTATCCAAGGATTGATTGGTGAACCAAAGACCATCAAAAAATTCGATCTGGTGATCTTCTTATTGAAGTAAACAATAGCAAACAAGCCATAAGTTTAAAGAAATGTACACATTTTGCAAATATCCCGATTTCCGTAAGCCCACATAGAACCCTCAACACTTCTCGTGGGGTGATCTCAGAATCTGACCTCCTGCATGTAACCGAAGATGAAATAGTGGAAAACTTAAGGGAACAAAATGTCACAGAAGCTAGACGTATAAAAATCAACCGTAAAGATGAACAAATACCAGCGAATCAAATTCAGATACCTACCAAGCATATAATACTTACTTTTAACTCGCCAAACCTACTCAAATATATAAAAGCCGGATATCTTTCATGTTCTGTCAGACCTTATATCCCAAACCCACTGCGTCGTTTTAATTGTCGACGCTTTGGGCACTCAAAAACAGCATGCCGAGGTAAAACCACATGTGGTCGGTGTAGTGCAGTTGGCCACGAAAGTGTACAATGCAATGCACCACCTTCTTGTGTAAACTGCAAAAAAGAGCACCCATCTTATTCGAAATCCTGCGAGCAGTGGCGAAAAGAAAAAGAGATACAAACAATACGAACAAAAGAAAATTTATCATATCCCGAGGCTAGAAAAATAGTTGAATCCAGGACACCCACAGTTGGTGTATCATATGCTGCTGCTTTGTCCAAAAAACTCATAAAACTATTGCAACCCAAACCGAATTCCCCACTGAAACTAATTGCCAACCTAATCAAAAAGAAAATAACCTGTCTAATAATTCTGGTAAGACAAATAGATCAACGCAAGCTGCTTCTCCTCCTAAGTCACCAAAATCTGCTCATCCTAACTTATCAAAATCTGTTCCTAATTCACAACAAAATACCTCGTCACAATCTTTAATCTCTAAACTTCCAATCCATAAAAGAGGTTCTCAAAATACAACAAAAACGCCATCTGTGAAACCAAATCGTAAATCTGATGCAGAGAAATTTAACCTGCCAACAGTGAAAGTCACTGTGCCATCTGAAAATGCAGCCAAAAAGAGAAAGAGTAAAACATCCAAAAAAGAAATCAACCCAAAACAGACGGATAAAATGGAGGAGGATGATGCTCTAGCTCTTCACCCAGATTCGGATGAAGAATTTAACGATGGAGATAGTATGACTATCTCCGAATAACTTAACGCAGATATATTACTAGAAAAAAAAATCATTCATGTATAATATTATCTCGAGGAACTCATAATAAATATGACGAAATCCTCAACATTCTTCATGACCATCAACCACTATGTTTAGCGTTACAAGAAACCCATCTTAAAATCAATAACAAAGCAAAATTGCGCACTTATGCTACATACCGAAAAGATTTTACTGGTAGTGAAAGGGCCACAGGTGGAGTGGCTCTTTTCATCTCTCGCAACCTACCCCATACGCATATTAATCTAAACACAAATTTACAAGCTGTTGCAGTCCGTGTACATATTAACCGGCTTATAACAATTTGCACCTTATACTTACCGCCAAATCAGTCTATTCAGTCAGCTACTCTTGATAATCTCCTTCTCCAACTCCCCACTCCTTACATCATTGTTGGAGACTTTAATGCACATAGTCAACTGTGGGGAAATACCGATTCTAATCAGCGTGGTGATGTTATTGAGAAATTAATATCTGACAATGGCTTATGCCTGCTTAATAATGGAGATAACACTTACTTTCATGAACCAACTCGCACTTTTCATGCAATAGACCTTACAATCTGCTCCCCATCTGTTTATCCATTCTGGAACTTCTGGGTCTCAAATGACCTGCACGGCAGTGACCATTTTCCAACATTTATCACACAGACTACTCCTAACAGGGACTCTAATACTTATTTTAAGCGCTATATTTATGACAGAGCAAATTGGCCATCTTTCGAAAATCAGGCTACAATTACAAACGACATGATTGACTGTGATATTGACGATGCACTTGATAATATCACCCAGTGTATTATCAATGCTGCAGATATTAGCATTCCTAAATCCACTGCTACACCTAGGCACAAGAAGCCGTGGTGGAACAGTGATTGCCAGATTGCAAAAAAAAATCAACAGAAGGCTTGGGGCCTCTTCCGGAGGTATCCCAATAATACAAACTATATTGCCTTCAAAAAAGCAAAGGCGGAAGCTAGGAGAGTGCGTCGTAAGAGCCAGCGCGAATCTTGGATGCAATACATATCTAATATTAGCTCTAATACCTCAAGCAAAGTCGTCTGGAAAAAAGTAAAAAATTGTATGGGCCTATATTCCGAAAACCATATCTCAATCCTAAATCACAACGGTCAAACAATAGCTTCACCCAAAAATATTGCTGAAACAATAGCAAATACACTTGCATCTAACTCTAGCACAGATTCATACCCAGAACCATTCTTATCATATAAAAGACAAATGGAAACTACCCGCATCAATTTTCATTCTCGCCATTCTTTTAACTATAATAACCCCTTTACGATTTCAGAGCTCCTAAGTTGTTTGCAAAAAAAGCCACCTCTCAGCTCCAGGTCACGATGGCATCACCTATACCATGCTAAAACATATTTCCACCGCCTCACTTAATAACTTACTTGCCTTCTATAATAGAATTTGGGTTGAACATGCCTTTCCTTATGCCTGGCATAAAGCTGTTATTATTCCCTTTCCTAAACCAGGTAAAGATTCCAGGGACCAGAATAATTACAGACCTATTGCACTCACTAGCAGCCTTTGCAAACTTCTAGAAAAAATGGTAAATATCCGCCTTGTGCATATTCTAGAATCTAACAATCTGCTTGCCGCTTTTCAAAGTGGATTCTGACGAGGTAGATCTACTATCGATAACCTGATCCATCTTGAAACTCATATTCGGACTGCTTTTCTAAAACGCAGCCATTTGGTGTCAGTCTTTTTTGACATTGCGAAAGCCTATGACAAAACATGGCGATACGGGATCCTTCGTGATCTGTTTAATCTTGATTTTCGTGGGAATCTTCCAATTTTTATTGACAACTTCCTCGCCATGCGACTCTTTCAAGTCAGGATTGGGGGAACTCTATCAAGTTTTTATGTACAAGAAGAGGGCAGTGTCCTGAGTGTCGCCCTCTTTGCTATTAAAATAAATGATATCTTTGGTCAATTACATCTTGACAAACCTCATTGGGGAAACACCTCATGGGGCACTATTTACTTTTTTAAAACATGCTGGATTTTACTTTGAAATATGATTTTTGCATCTTTCTTTGGTTTAACAACAACTTGAATTGTTCTTTTACTTTTTTCTGACATCTGGATGGGAGCCCCATCCAGACTGCCCTTTTTACCTAAAATCTTTTATAGTCCGTTTGTTTAGTTTTTTTCTTCCCTATCTACACTTTTCTGACTGCATCTGGATGGGACCCACATCCAGATTGCTTTTCTGATGCTCTTTATTTTTATGTTTTTAGTCTATTCTTGTTTGGCGCAGCATGTCCCTTATGGGATTTTGTGCCATTAAACAATATACAACCAACCAACCTTGGTCAATTACCCCCTTCGGTGAAGGGAGATCTCTATGTTGACGACTTTCGCATTATGTGTATAGGTCAAGATATTCGTTTTATTGAGAGACAATTGCAAACTGCCATCACTCATATTCTTAATTGGACAAATAAAAATGGTTTTATCATTTCTAAAGACAAAACTTCTTGCGTGCACTTTTGTAGACGTAGGGATCTACATCCAGATCCTGAAATTTTTATTGACTCAACTCAGATTCCTGTTGTGGACAGTGTCCGTTTTCTGGGCCTTCACTCTGATAAAAAGTTAACCTTTTTACCACATATCTTGCAGTTATGCACAAAATGTGAAAAATCTCTTAATCTTTTAAAGGTGCTTTCAAATACCTCTTGGGGAGCAGATCGTACTTCTCTCCTTAAAATCTATCGTGCCATGATCCGGTCTAAAATTGACTATGCCTGCCAAGTCTATGGTTCAGCCAGTAAATCTGCTCTAAAAAAACTTGACACTGTGCACCATAGCGCACTCCGGGTTTGCTCTGGTGCATTTCGTACGTCTCCAATTTTAAGCCTTTATGTTGACTGTAACGAACCAGCATTACATCATATTCGTGATTAACTCTCATTGGAGCTGTATTACCGTGTCCTTTCATATCCTGGCCATCCCCTTCATACCCACATTTTAAATACAGACAATGATATCCTTTATCAGCATAGACCATCTTGCATACCATCTTTTGGAGCCAGAATACGAAGAATTATTGATGATAGTGCTCTAATCAATATTGAAGTGAACCCTTGTCCAATGTACCAGTTCCCTCCCTGGAAACCTCCTGATATTACCACCCTCCATCCTTTTAAAGGTTACAATAAAAATAATCTAACTCCTCTTGCCTTTCAACAACTATTTGCTGCACATCGTGCAAACTTTAATAATTACATAGATATCTATACGGATGGTTCTAAGAGTGGGGATATTGTTGGCTGCGGGATTTTTTGTAATGACACTACCTTGAGTTATCGTCTGCACCCATCAATTTCTGTCTTTACATCCGAATTGATTGCAATAGAGAGAGCCATGTCGCACATCTCTCATCATCATATCTCACACTTCATCATTTATACTGACTCAAATAGTTCTATTGACGCTATAAAATCACTTAAAAAGCATCCCTTTGTTTCGTCCATCTTAGAGTTTTATAATGAATTGACAAGACGTGGCTATAATATCTTATTTTGCTGGGTACCTGGACACATGGGTATCCCTGGAAATGAAAAAGCAGATGAGGCGGCAAAGCTGGCTCATAATCCCTGACACCATAGAGTACCATTCTCAGATGTTAAACTACTTATAAACCATTTTATTCATAATAAATGGCAAGATAGTTGGGATTTGGAATACAATAATAAATTGCACCATATCAAACCTACAATCATAACGTGGCCTCTAAATTATCCAAGGAAAACAGACCCCCAGGGGGATACCTTCTTTAGGTATTCACGGGCTTCGCAACCCCGGGTTCCTGAGCGATCTTTTCCTTTTCCTCTTATTTCTCTTGTCTTTCTTTCCTCTATGTTTCACTCTCGTTGTGGTTTCCTCTTCGGAGGTGAGGGCAATTCTGTATGAGCCGATATCATCATGTATATCGACTTGTGGAGAATTGTAAACCACCCACGTGTTTGCCGTGCGTGGCGACCCGTGTCCCTGGAAAGGGGGATCCTGGTAGTTGAGGGTAACCAACACACTGCTTTGGCCTCTGCTTCAGGTAGACGGGAGGTGCATATTGGTCCCGCATGCATCAATCGGCTGGTCAGCTGACTTGTGTCACTGGCTGGGGATCAAGTGAGCGAGTACTTACTAGCCATCTCGCTAAGGGTGGAGACTGGCATAGGAGTGTCTTGTGACCGTATGGGCCCTGGTTAGCACTGGTGCACGAATGTGCATCTCCTTGTTGGGCTCGGTGGTGGGTGGTGCGACCGGGGTCTGAATTGTTTTTTTTATCTCAATATGGATGGAAATAATTTACTTCCTTTAAATCCTCTCCCATGTGGAGAGAATGCGAACCAAAATAAGTTGTGTGCTGATAGAGATGGTGATATTGCCTCCAATACCAATTCATGTGCTGAAAGATTCTTTGTTATCAAAAGACAAGAAGGCAGTTTTGACAAGACCTCTCCCTTTCTGATTCACAAATCTATCCAAGGATTGATTGGTGAACCAAAGACCATCAAAAAAATTCGATCTGGTGATCTTCTTATTGAAGTAAACAATAGCAAACAAGCCATAAGTTTAAAGAAATGTACACATTTTGCAAATATCCTGATTTCCGTAAGCCCACATAGAACCCTCAACACTTCTCGTGGGGTGATCTCAGAATCTGACCTCCTGCATGTAACCGAAGATGAAATAGTGGAAAACTTAAGGGAACAAAATGTCACAGAAGCTAGACGTATAAAAATCAACCGTAAAGATGAACAAATACCAGCGAATCAAATTCAGATACCTACCAAGCATATAATACTTACTTTAACTCGCCAAACCTACTCAAATATATAAAAGCCAGATATCTTTCATGTTCTGTCAGACCTTATATCCCAAACCCACTGCGTCGTTTTAATTGTCGACGCTTTGGGCACTCAAAAACAGCATGCCGAGGTAAAACCACATGTGGTCGGTGTAGTGCAGTTGGCCACGAAAGTGTACAATGCAATGCACCACCTTCTTGTGTAAACTGCAAAAAAGAGCACCCATCTTATTCGAAATCCTGCGAGCAGTGGCGAAAAGAAAAAGAGATACAAACAATACGAACAAAAGAAACTTTATCATATCCCGAGGCTAGAAAAATAGTTGAATCCAGGACACCCACAGTTGGTGTATCATATGCTGCTGCTTTGTCCAAAAAACTCATAAAACTATTGCAACCCAAACCGAATTCCCCACTGAAACTAATTGCCAACCTAATCAAAAAGAAAATAACCTGTCTAATAATTCTGGTAAGACAAATAGATCAACGCAAGCTGCTTCTCCTCCTAAGTCACCAAAATCTGCTCATCCTAACTTATCAAAATCTGTTCCTAATTCACAACAAAATACCTCGTCACAATCTTTAATCTCTAAACTTCCAATCCATAAAAGAGGTTCTCAAAATACAACAAAAACGCCATCTGTGAAACCAAACCGTAAATCTGATGCAGAGAAATTTAACCTGCCAACAGTGAAAGTCACTGTGCCATCTGAAAATGCAGCCAAAAAGAGAAAGAGTAAAACATCCAAAAAAGAAATCAACCCAAAACAGACGGATAAAATGGAGGAGGATGATGCTCTAGCTCTTCACCCAGATTCGGATGAAGAATTTAACGATGGAGATAGTATGACTATCTCCGAATAACTTAACGCAGATATATTACTAGAAAAAAAAATCATTCATGTATAATATTATCTCGAGGAACTCATAATAAATATGACGAAATCCTCAACATTCTTCATGACCATCAACCACTATGTTTAGCGTTACAAGAAACCCATCTTAAAATCAATAACAAAGCAAAATTGCGCACTTATGCTACATACCGAAAAGATTTTACTGGTAGTGAAAGGGCCACAGGTGGAGTGGCTCTTTTCATCTCTCGCAACCTACCCCATACGCATATTAATCTAAACACAAATTTACAAGCTGTTGCAGTCCGTGTACATATTAACCGGCTTATAACAATTTGCACCTTATACTTACCGCCAAATCAGTCTATTCAGTCAGCTACTCTTGATAATCTCCTTCTCCAACTCCCCACTCCTTACATCATTGTTGGAGACTTTAATGCACATAGTCAACTGTGGGGAAATACCGATTCTAATCAGCGTGGTGATGTTATTGAGAAATTAATATCTGACAATGGCTTATGCCTGCTTAATAATGGAGATAACACTTACTTTCATGAACCAACTCGCACTTTTCATGCAATAGACCTTACAATCTGCTCCCCATCTGTTTATCCATTCTGGAACTTCTGGGTCTCAAATGACCTGCACGGCAGTGACCATTTTCCAACATTTATCACACAGACTACTCCTAACAGGGGCTCTAATACTTATTTTAAGCGCTATATTTATGACAGAGCAAATTGGCCATCTTTCGAAAATCAGGCTACAATTACAAACGACATGATTGACTGTGATATTGACGATGCACTTGATAATATCACCCAGTGTATTATCAATGCTGCAGATATTAGCATTCCTAAATCCACTGCTACACCTAGGCACAAGAAGCCGTGGTGGAACAGTGATTGCCAGATTGCAAAAAAAAATCAACAGAAGGCTTGGGGCCTCTTCCGGAGGTATCCCAATAATACAAACTATATTGCCTTCAAAAAAGCAAAGGCGGAAGCTAGGAGAGTGCGTCGTAAGAGCCAGCGCGAATCTTGGATGCAATACATATCTAATATTAGCTCTAATACCTCAAGCAAAGTCGTCTGGAAAAAAGTAAAAAATTGTATGGGCCTATATTCCGAAAACCATATCTCAATCCTAAATCACAACGGTCAAACAATAGCTTCACCCAAAAATATTGCTGAAACAATAGCAAATACACTTGCATCTAACTCTAGCACAGATTCATACCCAGAACCATTCTTATCATATAAAAGACAAATGGAAACTACCCGCATCAATTTTCATTCTCGCCATTCTTTTAACTATAATAACCCCTTTACGATTTCAGAGCTCCTAAGTTGTTTGCAAAAAAAGCCACCTCTCAGCTCCAGGTCACGATGGCATCACCTATACCATGCTAAAACATATTTCCACCGCCTCACTTAATAACTTACTTGCCTTCTATAATAGAATTTGGGTTGAACATGCCTTTCCTTATGCCTGGCATAAAGCTGTTATTATTCCCTTTCCTAAACCAGGTAAAGATTCCAGGGACCAGAATAATTACAGACCTATTGCACTCACTAGCAGCCTTTGCAAACTTCTAGAAAAAATGGTAAATATCCGCCTTGTGCATATTCTAGAATCTAACAATCTGCTTGCCGCTTTTCAAAGTGGATTCTGACGAGGTAGATCTACTATCGATAACCTGATCCATCTTGAAACTCATATTCGGACTGCTTTTCTAAAACGCAGCCATTTGGTGTCAGTCTTTTTTGACATTGCAAAAGCCTATGACAAAACATGGCGATACGGGATCCTTCGTGATCTGTTTAATCTTGATTTTCGTGGGAATCTTCCAATTTTTATTGACAACTTCCTCACCATGCGACTCTTTCAAGTCAGGATTGGGGGAACTCTATCAAGTTTTTATGTACAAGAAGAGGGCAGTGTCCTGAGTGTCGCCCTCTTTGCTATTAAAATAAATGATATCTTTGGTCAATTACATCTTGACAAACCTCATTGGGGAAACACCTCATGGGGCACTATTTACTTTTTTAAAACATGCTGGATTTTACTTTGAAATATGATTTTTGCATCTTTCTTTGGTTTAACAACAACTTGAATTGTTCTTTTACTTTTTTCTGACATCTGGATGGGAGCCCCATCCAGACTGCCCTTTTTACCTAAAATCTTTTATAGTCCGTTTGTTTAGTTTTTTTCTTCCCTATCTACACTTTTCTGACTGCATCTGGATGGGACCCACATCCAGATTGCTTTTCTGATGCTCTTTATTTTTATGTTTTTAGTCTATTCTTGTTTGGCGCAGCATGTCCCTTATGGGATTTTGTGCCATTAAACAATATACAACCAACCAACCTTGGTCAATTACCCCCTTCGGTGAAGGGAGATCTCTATGTTGACGACTTTCGCATTATGTGTATAGGTCAAGATATTCGTTTTATTGAGAGACAATTGCAAACTGCCATCACTCATATTCTTAATTGGACAAATAAAAATGGTTTTATCATTTCTAAAGACAAAACTTCTTGCGTGCACTTTTGTAGACGTAGGGATCTACATCCAGATCCTGAAATTTTTATTGACTCAACTCAGATTCCTGTTGTGGACAGTGTCCGTTTTCTGGGCCTTCACTCTGATAAAAAGTTAACCTTTTTACCACATATCTTGCAGTTATGCACAAAATGTGAAAAATCTCTTAATCTTTTAAAGGTGCTTTCAAATACCTCTTGGGGAGCAGATCGTACTTCTCTCCTTAAAATCTATCGTGCCATGATCCGGTCTAAAATTGACTATGCCTGCCAAGTCTATGGTTCAGCCAGTAAATCTGCTCTAAAAAAACTTGACACTGTGCACCATAGCGCACTCCGGGTTTGCTCTGGTGCATTTCGTACGTCTCCAATTTTAAGCCTTTATGTTGACTGTAACGAACCAGCATTACATCATATTCGTGATTAACTCTCATTGGAGCTGTATTACCGTGTCCTTTCATATCCTGGCCATCCCCTTCATACCCACATTTTAAATACAGACAATGATATCCTTTATCAGCATAGACCATCTTGCATACCATCTTTTGGAGCCAGAATACGAAGAATTATTGATGATAGTGCTCTAATCAATATTGAAGTGAACCCTTGTCCAATGTACCAGTTCCCTCCCTGGAAACCTCCTGATATTACCACCCTCCATCCTTTTAAAGGTTACAATAAAAATAATCTAACTCCTCTTGCCTTTCAACAACTATTTGCTGCACATCGTGCAAACTTTAATAATTACATAGATATCTATACGGATGGTTCTAAGAGTGGGGATATTGTTGGCTGCGGGATTTTTTGTAATGACACTACCTTGAGTTATCGTCTGCACCCATCAATTTCTGTCTTTACATCCGAATTGATTGCAATAGAGAGAGCCATGTCGCACATCTCTCATCATCATATCTCACACTTCATCATTTATACTGACTCAAATAGTTCTATTGACGCTATAAAATCACTTAAAAAGCATCCCTTTGTTTCGTCCATCTTAGAGTTTTATAATGAATTGACAAGACGTGGCTATAATATCTTATTTTGCTGGGTACCTGGACACATGGGTATCCCTGGAAATGAAAAAGCAGATGAGGCGGCAAAGCTGGCTCATAATCCCTGACACCATAGAGTACCATTCTCAGATGTTAAACTACTTATAAACCATTTTATTCATAATAAATGGCAAGAAAGTTGGGATTTGGAATACAATAATAAATTGCACCATATCAAACCTACAATCATAACGTGGCCTCTAAATTATCCAAGGAAAACAGACCCCCAGGGGGATACCTTCTTTAGGTATTCACGGGCTTCGCAACCCCGGGTTCCTGAGCGATCTTTTCCTTTTCCTCTTATTTCTCTTGTCTTTCTTTCCTCTATGTTTCACTCTCGTTGTGGTTTCCTCTTCGGAGGTGAGGGCAATTCTGTATGAGCCGATATCATCATGTATATCGACTTGTGGAGAATTGTAAACCACCCACGTGTTTGCCGTGCGTGGCGACCCGTGTCCCTGGAAAGGGGGATCCTGGTAGTTGAGGGTAACCAACACACTGCTTTGGCCTCTGCTTCAGGTAGACGGGAGGTGCATATTGGTCCCGCATGCATCAATCGGCTGGTCAGCTGACTTGTGTCACTGGCTGGGGATCAAGTGAGCGAGTACTTACTAGCCATCTCGCTAAGGGTGGAGACTGGCATAGGAGTGTCTTGTGACCGTATGGGCCCTGGTTAGCACTGGTGCACGAATGTGCATCTCCTTGTTGGGCTCGGTGGTGGGTGGTGCGACCGGGGTCTGAATTGTTTTTTTTATCTCAATATGGATGGAAATAATTTACTTCCTTTAAATCCTCTCCCATGTGGAGAGAATGCGAACCAAAATAAGTTGTGTGCTGATAGAGATGGTGATATTGCCTCCAATACCAATTCATGTGCTGAAAGATTCTTTGTTATCAAAAGACAAGAAGGCAGTTTTGACAAGACCTCTCCCTTTCTGATTCACAAATCTATCCAAGGATTGATTGGTGAACCAAAGACCATCAAAAAAATTCGATCTGGTGATCTTCTTATTGAAGTAAACAATAGCAAACAAGCCATAAGTTTAAAGAAATGTACACATTTTGCAAATATCCCGATTTCCGTAAGCCCACATAGAACCCTCAACACTTCTCGTGGGGTGATCTCAGAATCTGACCTCCTGCATGTAACCGAAGATGAAATAGTGGAAAACTTAAGGGAACAAAATGTCACAGAAGCTAGACGTATAAAAATCAACCGTAAAGATGAACAAATACCAGCGAATCAAATTCAGATACCTACCAAGCATATAATACTTACTTTTAACTCGCCAAACCTACTCAAATATATAAAAGCCGGATATCTTTCATGTTCTGTCAGACCTTATATCCCAAACCCACTGCGTCGTTTTAATTGTCGACGCTTTGGGCACTCAAAAACAGCATGCCGAGGTAAAACCACATGTGGTCGGTGTAGTGCAGTTGGCCACGAAAGTGTACAATGCAATGCACCACCTTCTTGTGTAAACTGCAAAAAAGAGCACCCATCTTATTCGAAATCCTGCGAGCAGTGGCGAAAAGAAAAAGAGATACAAACAATACGAACAAAAGAAACTTTATCATATCCCGAGGCTAGAAAAATAGTTGAATCCAGGACACCCACAGTTGGTGTATCATATGCTGCTGCTTTGTCCAAAAAACTCATAAAACTATTGCAACCCAAACCGAATTCCCCACTGAAACTAATTGCCAACCTAATCAAAAAGAAAATAACCTGTCTAATAATTCTGGTAAGACAAATAGATCAACGCAAGCTGCTTCTCCTCCTAAGTCACCAAAATCTGCTCATCCTAACTTATCAAAATCTGTTCCTAATTCACAACAAAATACCTCGTCACAATCTTTAATCTCTAAACTTCCAATCCATAAAAGAGGTTCTCAAAATACAACAAAAACGCCATCTGTGAAACCAAACCGTAAATCTGATGCAGAGAAATTTAACCTGCCAACAGTGAAAGTCACTGTGCCATCTGAAAATGCAGCCAAAAAGAGAAAGAGTAAAACATCCAAAAAAGAAATCAACCCAAAACAGACGGATAAAATGGAGGAGGATGATACTCTAGCTCTTCACCCAGATTCGGATGAAGAATTTAACGATGGAGATAGTATGACTATCTCCGAATAACTTAACGCAGATATATTACTAGAAAAAAAAATCATTCATGTATAATATTATCTCGAGGAACTCATAATAAATATGACGAAATCCTCAACATTCTTCATGACCATCAACCACTATGTTTAGCGTTACAAGAAACCCATCTTAAAATCAATAACAAAGCAAAATTGCGCACTTATGCTACATACCGAAAAGATTTTACTGGTAGTGAAAGGGCCACAGGTGGAGTGGCTCTTTTCATCTCTCGCAACCTACCCCATACGCATATTAATCTAAACACAAATTTACAAGCTGTTGCAGTCCGTGTACATATTAACCGGCTTATAACAATTTGCACCTTATACTTACCACCAAATCAGTCTATTCAGTCAGCTACTCTTGATACACTATGACGCAAAAGTTTAGACAATGAAGAAATTCTTACATACTTTGAAAAATATTTATTCAATTTTCAAATCACTGCTTGAAATTAATGTGCTGTACATATAAACAATATTTATAACAAAGAAAAGTGGAATTGTGCATATTGCAATAAATTAAGTGGTAACAAAAATAAACTGCTGTCTCAAAAGTTTAGACACAAATTAAATAAAATCGAAATAAACAATTTTTAAAACCTGGTTGCGCATCCATGCTTATGTATTACGTCATATACACGAGATTGCATGGAAGAAACTAAATCTTGCATAGTTTGTGGATCGATATCGTACCATGCATTCTCAATAGATGTCTTAAGTTCCTTTTCAGAAGAGTATTGTCTAGCGTTGCTATAAACTTTGCGACACATGATGCTCCAAAGGTTTTCTATAGGGTTAAGATCTGGGCTACATGCTGGCCAGTCGAGAACTCTTATATTATGGGAATTAAACCAAGATTTTGAATGTTTTGCAGTGTGAATTGAAGCATTGTCTTGCTGAAATTCCCACTGAGGACCCCCTAGAAGCTCAGAAAATGGCAGTAGGTTTTCTTCTAATGTCTGTGTATAATGCTGTGAAGTTTGACGACCACTGGTGAAGGTCAGAGATACTTGTCCATTATAGCAAAAGGCTGCCCAAACCATCACCGAGCCCCCTCCTTGTCTGCGACTAAAAAAACGTCGAGGTTCCTTCCGCAAGTCATGCCAATACGATAAACAACCATCTGGACCATCCAGATTCCACTTTTTTTCATCGCTAAATATGACTGACTGCCATTTCTCTCCATATGACATATGCTTTCGAGCCCACATAAGTCTTTGTAACTTATGATATGGTTTCAGAGCTGGTTTCTTCTGCATTTTGCTATAAACGATTGTTCCTTTTTCCAAAATTCGTCTACGAATCGTATCCTTTGATACAGAGAGTCGCGATGAGCTTTGAACTCCACGTAAGCTCATTTGTTGAGTACTCGCTAGTCTTTGTATCAGGCGATCCTCTCGTACATTTGTCACACGTGGCCTCCCAGACCGACATTTTGCTTTATATTCGGAACCACTCGATAAAACTCGATAAATAGATTTTTTTGACCTATTAATAATAGCAGAAATTTCAGAAACGCTCTTCCCTTCACCTTTCAACTGCCAAATCCTTGAAACCTCATTCAATTGAATTTCTTTAGCTCTCGGCATGTCGACTATGAAGCGTAATCGTTTGCAGAACTTAAGTACTCCAAATTTGTGACATCATCGATTCTAAATTTGCATATGCCAGCGAATATTCAAAGAAATTTAGAATAGTGTCTAAACTTTTGCGACAAGCACATTTGAATTTTTTATGAAAAAAATTAGTATTATAGCAAATAAAACGACTGTCTTTTGTACATAGCATTTTAAATCAGTTTTTGAATATATTTACAGGTTTTTGTAATTCTGACGTCATAATTCTACATTTTAAAGCTGAATGACGTCATTGTCTAAACTTTTGCGTCATAGTGTAATCTCCTTCTCCAACTCCCCACTCCTTACATCATTGTTGGAGACTTTAATGCACATAGTCAACTGTGGGGAAATACCGATTCTAATCAGCGTGGTGATGTTATTGAGAAATTAATATCTGACAATGGCTTATGCCTGCTTAATAATGGAGATAACACTTACTTTCATGAACCAACTCGCACTTTTCATGCAATAGACCTTACAATCTGCTCCCCATCTGTTTATCCATTCTGGAACTTCTGGGTCTCAAATGACCTGCACGGCAGTGACCATTTTCCAACATTTATCACACAGACTACTCCTAACAGGGGCTCTAATACTTATTTTAAGCGCTATATTTATGACAGAGCAAATTGGCCATCTTTCGAAAATCAGGCTACAATTACAAACGACATGATTGACTGTGATATTGACGATGCACTTGATAATATCACCCAGTGTATTATCAATGCTGCAGATATTAGCATTCCTAAATCCACTGCTACACCTAGGCACAAGAAGCCGTGGTGGAACAGTGATTGCCAGATTGCAAAAAAAAATCAACAGAAGGCTTGGGGCCTCTTCCGGAGGTATCCCAATAATACAAACTATATTGCCTTCAAAAAAGCAAAGGCGGAAGCTAGGAGAGTGCGTCGTAAGAGCCAGCGCGAATCTTGGATGCAATACATATCTAATATTAGCTCTAATACCTCAAGCAAAGTCGTCTGGAAAAAAGTAAAAAATTGTATGGGCCTATATTCCGAAAACCATATCTCAATCCTAAATCACAACGGTCAAACAATAGCTTCACCCAAAAATATTGCTGAAACAATAGCAAATACACTTGCATCTAACTCTAGCACAGATTCATACCCAGAACCATTCTTATCATATAAAAGACAAATGGAAACTACCCGCATCAATTTTCATTCTCGCCATTCTTTTAACTATAATAACCCCTTTACGATTTCAGAGCTCCTAAGTTGTTTGCAAAAAAAGCCACCTCTCAGCTCCAGGTCACGATGGCATCACCTATACCATGCTAAAACATATTTCCACCGCCTCACTTAATAACTTACTTGCCTTCTATAATAGAATTTGGGTTGAACATGCCTTTCCTTATGCCTGGCATAAAGCTGTTATTATTCCCTTTCCTAAACCAGGTAAAGATTCCAGGGACCAGAATAATTACAGACCTATTGCACTCACTAGCAGCCTTTGCAAACTTCTAGAAAAAATGGTAAATATCCGCCTTGTGCATATTCTAGAATCTAACAATCTGCTTGCCGCTTTTCAAAGTGGATTCTGACGAGGTAGATCTACTATCGATAACCTGATCCATCTTGAAACTCATATTCGGACTGCTTTTCTAAAACGCAGCCATTTGGTGTCAGTCTTTTTTGACATTGCGAAAGCCTATGACAAAACATGGCGATACGGGATCCTTCGTGATCTGTTTAATCTTGATTTTCGTGGGAATCTTCCAATTTTTATTGACAACTTCCTCGCCATGCGACTCTTTCAAGTCAGGATTGGGGGAACTCTATCAAGTTTTTATGTACAAGAAGAGGGCAGTGTCCTGAGTGTCGCCCTCTTTGCTATTAAAATAAATGATATCCTTGGTCAATTACATCTTGACAAACCTCATTGGGGAAACACCTCATGGGGCACTATTTACTTTTTTAAAACATGCTGGATTTTACTTTGAAATATGATTTTTGCATCTTTCTTTGGTTTAACAACAACTTGAATTGTTCTTTTACTTTTTTCTGACATCTGGATGGGAGCCCCATCCAGACTGCCCTTTTTACCTAAAATCTTTTATAGTCCGTTTGTTTAGTTTTTTTCTTCCCTATCTACACTTTTCTGACTGCATCTGGATGGGACCCACATCCAGATTGCTTTTCTGATGCTCTTTATTTTTATGTTTTTAGTCTATTCTTGTTTGGCGCAGCATGTCCCTTATGGGATTTTGTGCCATTAAACAATATACAACCAACCAACCTTGGTCAATTACCCCCTTCGGTGAAGGGAGATCTCTATGTTGACGACTTTCGCATTATGTGTATAGGTCAAGATATTCGTTTTATTGAGAGACAATTGCAAACTGCCATCACTCATATTCTTAATTGGACAAATAAAAATGGTTTTATCATTTCTAAAGACAAAACTTCTTGCGTGCACTTTTGTAGACGTAGGGATCTACATCCAGATCCTGAAATTTTTATTGACTCAACTCAGATTCCTGTTGTGGACAGTGTCCGTTTTCTGGGCCTTCACTCTGATAAAAAGTTAACCTTTTTACCACATATCTTGCAGTTATGCACAAAATGTGAAAAATCTCTTAATCTTTTAAAGGTGCTTTCAAATACCTCTTGGGGAGCAGATCGTACTTCTCTCCTTAAAATCTATCGTGCCATGATCCGGTCTAAAATTGACTATGCCTGCCAAGTCTATGGTTCAGCCAGTAAATCTGCTCTAAAAAAACTTGACACTGTGCACCATAGCGCACTCCGGGTTTGCTCTGGTGCATTTCGTACGTCTCCAATTTTAAGCCTTTATGTTGACTGTAACGAACCAGCATTACATCATATTCGTGATTAACTCTCATTGGAGCTGTATTACCGTGTCCTTTCATATCCTGGCCATCCCCTTCATACCCACATTTTAAATACAGACAATGATATCCTTTATCAGCATAGACCATCTTGCATACCATCTTTTGGAGCCAGAATACGAAGAATTATTGATGATAGTGCTCTAATCAATATTGAAGTGAACCCTTGTCCAATGTACCAGTTCCCTCCCTGGAAACCTCCTGATATTACCACCCTCCATCCTTTTAAAGGTTACAATAAAAATAATCTAACTCCTCTTGCCTTTCAACAACTATTTGCTGCCCATCGTGCAAACTTTAATAATTACATAGATATCTATACGGATGGTTCTAAGAGTGGGGATATTGTTGGCTGCGGGATTTTTTGTAATGACACTACCTTGAGTTATCGTCTGCACCCTTCAATTTCTGTCTTTACATCCGAATTGATTGCAATAGAGAGAGCCATGTCGCACATCTCTCATCATCATATCTCACACTTCATCATTTATACTGACTCAAATAGTTCTATTGACGCTATAAAATCACTTAAAAAGCATCCCTTTGTTTCGTCCATCTTAGAGTTTTATAATGAATTGACAAGACGTGGCTATAATATCTTATTTTGCTGGGTACCTGGACACATGGGTATCCCTGGAAATGAAAAAGCAGATGAGGCGGCAAAGCTGGCTCATAATCCCTGACACCATAGAGTACCATTCTCAGACGTTAAACTACTTATAAACCATTTTATTCATAATAAATGGCAAGAAAGTTGGGATTTGGAATACAATAATAAATTGCACCATATCAAACCTACAATCATAACGTGGCCTCCAAATTATCCGAGGAAAACAGACCCCCAGGGGGATACCTTCTTTAGGTATTCACGGGCTTCGCAACCCCGGGTTCCTGAGCGATCTTTTCCTTTTCCTCTTATTTCTCTTGTCTTTCTTTCCTCTATGTTTCACTCTCGTTGTGGTTTCCTCTTCGGAGGTGAGGGCAATTCTGTATGAGCCGATATCATCCTGTATATCGACTTGTGGAGAATTGTAAACCACCCACGTGTTTGCCGTGCGTGGCGACCCGTGTCCCTGGAAAGGGGGATCCTGGTAGTTGAGGGTAACCAACACACTGCTTTGGCCTCTGCTTCAGGTAGACGGGAGGTGCATATTGGTCCCGCATGCATCAATCGGCTGGTCAGCTGACTTGTGTCACTGGCTGGGGATCAAGTGAGCGAGTACTTACTAGCCATCTCGCTAAGGGTGGAGACTGGCATAGGAGTGTCTTGTGACCGTATGGGCCCTGGTTAGCACTGGTGCACGAATGTGCATCTCCTTGTTGGGCTCGGTGGTGGGTGGTGCGACCGGGGTCTGAATTGTTTTTTTTATCTCAATATGGATGGAAATAATTTACTTCCTTTAAATCCTCTCCCATGTGGAGAGAATACGAACCAAAATAAGTTGTGTGCTGATAGAGATGGTGATATTGCCTCCACCACCAATTCATGTGCTGAAAGATTCTTTGTTATCAAAAGACAAGAAGGCAGTTTTGACAAGACCTCTCCCTTTCTGATTCACAAATCTATCCAAGGATTGATTGGTGAACCAAAGACCATCAAAAAAATTCGATCTGGTGATCTTCTTATTGAAGTAAACAATAGCAAACAAGCCATAAGTTTAAAGAAATGTACACATTTTGCAAATATCCCGATTTCCGTAAGCCCACATAGAACCCTCAACACTTCTCGTGGGGTGATCTCAGAATCTGACCTCCTGCATGTAACCGAAGATGAAATAGTGGAAAACTTAAGGGAACAAAATGTCACAGAAGCTAGACGTATAAAAATCAACCGTAAAGATGAACAAATACCAGCGAATCAAATTCAGATACCTACCAAGCATATAATACTTACTTTTAACTCGCCAAACCTACTCAAATATATAAAAGCCGGATATCTTTCATGTTCTGTCAGACCTTATATCCAAAACCCACTGCGTCGTTTTAATTGTCGACGCTTTGGGCACTCAAAAACAGCATGCCGAGGTAAAACCACATGTGGTCGGTGTAGTGCAGTTGGCCACGAAAGTGTACAATGCAATGCACCACCTTCTTGTGTAAACTGCAAAAAAGAGCACCCATCTTATTCGAAATCCTGCGAGCAGTGGCGAAAAGAAAAAGAGATACAAACAATACGAACAAAAGAAAATTTATCATATCCCGAGGCTAGAAAAATAGTTGAATCCAGGACACCTACAGTTGGTGTATCATATGCTGCTGCTTTGTCCAAAAAACTCATAAAACTATTGCAACCCAAACCGAATTCCCCACTGAAACTAATTGCCAACCTAATCAAAAAGAAAATAACCTGTCTAATAATTCTGGTAAGACAAATAGATCAACGCAAGCTGCTTCTCCTCCTAAGTCACCAAAATCTGCTCATCCTAACTTATCAAAATCTGTTCCTAATTCACAACAAAATACCTCGTCACAATCTTTAATCTCTAAACTTCCAATCCATAAAAGAGGTTCTCAAAATACAACAAAAACGCCATCTGTGAAACCAAACCGTAAATCTGATGCAGAGAAATTTAACCTGCCAACAGTTAAAGTCACTGTGCGATCTGAAAATGCAGCCAAAAAGAGAAAGAGTAAAACATCCAAAAAAGAAATCAACCCAAAACAGACGGATAAAATGGAGGAGGATGATGCTCTAGCTCTTCACCCAGATTCGGATGAAGAATTTAACGATGGAGATAGTATGACTATCTCCGAATAACTTAACGCAGATATATTACTAGAAAAAAAAATCATTCATGTATAATATTATCTCGAGGAACTCATAATAAATATGACGAAATCCTCAACATTCTTCATGACCATCAACCACTATGTTTAGCGTTACAAGAAACCCATCTTAAAATCAATAACAAAGCAAAATTGCGCACTTATGCTACATACCGAAAAGATTTTACTGGTAGTGAAAGGGCCACAGGTGGAGTGGCTCTTTTCATCTCTCGCAACCTACCCCATACGCATATTAATCTAAACACAAATTTACAAGCTGTTGCAGTCCGTGTACATATTAACCGGCTTATAACAATTTGCACCTTATACTTACCGCCAAATCAGTCTATTCAGTCAGCTACTCTTGATAATCTCCTTCTCCAACTCCCCACTCCTTACATCATTGTTGGAGACTTTAATGCACATAGTCAACTGTGGGGAAATACCGATTCTAATCAGCGTGGTGATGTTATTGAGAAATTAATATCTGACAATGGCTTATGCCTGCTTAATAATGGAGATAACACTTACTTTCATGAACCAACTCGCACTTTTCATGCAATAGACCTTACAATCTGCTCCCCATCTGTTTATCCATTCTGGAACTTCTGGGTCTCAAATGACCTGCACGGCAGTGACCATTTTCCAACATTTATCACACAGACTACTCCTAACAGGGACTCTAATACTTATTTTAAGCGCTATATTTATGACAGAGCAAATTGGCCATCTTTCGAAAATCAGGCTACAATTACAAACGACATGATTGACTGTGATATTGACGATGCACTTGATAATATCACCCAGTGTATTATCAATGCTGCAGATATTAGCATTCCTAAATCCACTGCTACACCTAGGCACAAGAAGCCGTGGTGGAACAGTGATTGCCAGATTGCAAAAAAAAATCAACAGAAGGCTTGGGGCCTCTTCCGGAGGTATCCCAATAATACAAACTATATTGCCTTCAAAAAAGCAAAGGCGGAAGCTAGGAGAGTGCGTCGTAAGAGCCAGCGCGAATCTTGGATGCAATACATATCTAATATTAGCTCTAATACCTCAAGCAAAGTCGTCTGGAAAAAAGTAAAAAATTGTATGGGCCTATATTCCGAAAACCATATCTCAATCCTAAATCACAACGGTCAAACAATAGCTTCACCCAAAAATATTGCTGAAACAATAGCAAATACACTTGCATCTAACTCTAGCACAGATTCATACCCAGAACCATTCTTATCATATAAAAGACAAATGGAAACTACCCGCATCAATTTTCATTCTCGCCATTCTTTTAACTATAATAACCCCTTTACGATTTCAGAGCTCCTAAGTTGTTTGCAAAAAAAGCCACCTCTCAGCTCCAGGTCACGATGGCATCACCTATACCATGCTAAAACATATTTCCACCGCCTCACTTAATAACTTACTTGCCTTCTATAATAGAATTTGGGTTGAACATGCCTTTCCTTATGCCTGGCATAAAGCTGTTATTATTCCCTTTCCTAAACCAGGTAAAGATTCCAGGGACCAGAATAATTACAGACCTATTGCACTCACTAGCAGCCTTTGCAAACTTCTAGAAAAAATGGTAAATATCCGCCTTGTGCATATTCTAGAATCTAACAATCTGCTTGCCGCTTTTCAAAGTGGATTCTGACGAGGTAGATCTACTATCGATAACCTGATCCATCTTGAAACTCATATTCGGACTGCTTTTCTAAAACGCAGCCATTTGGTGTCAGTCTTTTTTGACATTGCGAAAGCCTATGACAAAACATGGCGATACGGGATCCTTCGTGATCTGTTTAATCTTGATTTTCGTGGGAATCTTCCAATTTTTATTGACAACTTCCTCGCCATGCGACTCTTTCAAGTCAGGATTGGGGGAACTCTATCAAGTTTTTATGTACAAGAAGAGGGCAGTGTCCTGAGTGTCGCCCTCTTTGCTATTAAAATAAATGATATCCTTGGTCAATTACATCTTGACAAACCTCATTGGGGAAACACCTCATGGGGCACTATTTACTTTTTTAAAACATGCTGGATTTTACTTTGAAATATGATTTTTGCATCTTTCTTTGGTTTAACAACAACTTGAATTGTTCTTTTACTTTTTTCTGACATCTGGATGGGAGCCCCATCCAGACTGCCCTTTTTACCTAAAATCTTTTATAGTCCGTTTGTTTAGTTTTTTTCTTCCCTATCTACACTTTTCTGACTGCATCTGGATGGGACCCACATCCAGATTGCTTTTCTGATGCTCTTTATTTTTATGTTTTTAGTCTATTCTTGTTTGGCGCAGCATGTCCCTTATGGGATTTTGTGCCATTAAACAATATACAACCAACCAACCTTGGTCAATTACCCCCTTCGGTGAAGGGAGATCTCTATGTTGACGACTTTCGCATTATGTGTATAGGTCAAGATATTCGTTTTATTGAGAGACAATTGCAAACTGCCATCACTCATATTCTTAATTGGACAAATAAAAATGGTTTTATCATTTCTAAAGACAAAACTTCTTGCGTGCACTTTTGTAGACGTAGGGATCTACATCCAGATCCTGAAATTTTTATTGACTCAACTCAGATTCCTGTTGTGGACAGTGTCCGTTTTCTGGGCCTTCACTCTGATAAAAAGTTAACCTTTTTACCACATATCTTGCAGTTATGCACAAAATGTGAAAAATCTCTTAATCTTTTAAAGGTGCTTTCAAATACCTCTTGGGGAGCAGATCGTACTTCTCTCCTTAAAATCTATCGTGCCATGATCCGGTCTAAAATTGACTATGCCTGCCAAGTCTATGGTTCAGCCAGTAAATCTGCTCTAAAAAAACTTGACACTGTGCACCATAGCGCACTCCGGGTTTGCTCTGGTGCATTTCGTACGTCTCCAATTTTAAGCCTTTATGTTGACTGTAACGAACCAGCATTACATCATATTCGTGATTAACTCTCATTGGAGCTGTATTACCGTGTCCTTTCATATCCTGGCCATCCCCTTCATACCCACATTTTAAATACAGACAATGATATCCTTTATCAGCATAGACCATCTTGCATACCATCTTTTGGAGCCAGAATACGAAGAATTATTGATGATAGTGCTCTAATCAATATTGAAGTGAACCCTTGTCCAATGTACCAGTTCCCTCCCTGGAAACCTCCTGATATTACCACCCTCCATCCTTTTAAAGGTTACAATAAAAATAATCTAACTCCTCTTGCCTTTCAACAACTATTTGCTGCACATCGTGCAAACTTTAATAATTACATAGATATCTATACGGATGGTTCTAAGAGTGGGGATATTGTTGGCTGCGGGATTTTTTGTAATGACACTACCTTGAGTTATCGTCTGCACCCTTCAATTTCTGTCTTTACATCCGAATTGATTGCAATAGAGAGAGCCATGTCGCACATCTCTCATCATCATATCTCACACTTCATCATTTATACTGACTCAAATAGTTCTATTGACGCTATAAAATCACTTAAAAAGCATCCCTTTGTTTCGTCCATCTTAGAGTTTTATAATGAATTGACAAGACGTGGCTATAATATCTTATTTTGCTGGGTACCTGGACACATGGGTATCCCTGGAAATGAAAAAGCAGATGAGGCGGCAAAGCTGGCTCATAATCCCTGACACCATAGAGTACCATTCTCAGACGTTAAACTACTTATAAACCATTTTATTCATAATAAATGGCAAGAAAGTTGGGATTTGGAATACAATAATAAATTGCACCATATCAAACCTACAATCATAACGTGGCCTCCAAATTATCCAAGGAAAACAGACCCCCAGGGGGATACCTTCTTTAGGTATTCACGGGCTTCGCAACCCCGGGTTCCTGAGCGATCTTTTCCTTTTCCTCTTATTTCTCTTGTCTTTCTTTCCTCTATGTTTCACTCTCGTTGTGGTTTCCTCTTCGGAGGTGAGGGCAATTCTGTATGAGCCGATATCATCCTGTATATCGACTTGTGGAGAATTGTAAACCACCCACGTGTTTGCCGTGCGTGGCGACCCGTGTCCCTGGAAAAGGGGATCCTGGTAGTTGAGGGTAACCAACACACTGCTTTGGCCTCTGCTTCAGGTAGACGGGAGGTGCATATTGGTCCCGCATGCATCAATCGGCTGGTCAGCTGACTTGTGTCACTGGCTGGGGATCAAGTGAGCGAGTACTTACTAGCCATCTCGCTAAGGGTGGAGACTGGCATAGGAGTGTCTTGTGACCGTATGGGCCCTGGTTAGCACTGGTGCACGAATGTGCATCTCCTTGTTGGGCTCGGTGGTGGGTGGTGCGACCGGGGTCTGAATTGTTTTTTTTATCTCAATATGGATGGAAATAATTTACTTCCTTTAAATCCTCTCCCATGTGGAGAGAATGCGAACCAAAATAAGTTGTGTGCTGATAGAGATGGTGATATTGCCTCCAATACCAATTCATGTGCTGAAAGATTCTTTGTTATCAAAAGACAAGAAGGCAGTTTTGACAAGACCTCTCCCTTTCTGATTCACAAATCTATCCAAGGATTGATTGGTGAACCAAAGACCATCAAAAAAATTCGATCTGGTGATCTTCTTATTGAAGTAAACAATAGCAAACAAGCCATAAGTTTAAAGAAATGTACACATTTTGCAAATATCCCGATTTCCGTAAGCCCACATAGAACCCTCAACACTTCTCGTGGGGTGATCTCAGAATCTGACCTCCTGCATGTAACCGAAGATGAAATAGTGGAAAACTTAAGGGAACAAAATGTCACAGAAGCTAGACGTATAAAAATCAACCGTAAAGATGAACAAATACCAGCGAATCAAATTCAGATACCTACCAAGCATATAATACTTACTTTTAACTCGCCAAACCTACCAAATATATAAAAGCCGGATATCTTTCATGTTCTGTCAGACCTTATATCCCAAACCCACTGCGTCGTTTTAATTGTCGACGCTTTGGGCACTCAAAAACAGCATGCCGAGGTAAAACCACATGTGGTCGGTGTAGTGCAGTTGGCCACGAAAGTGTACAATGCAATGCACCACCTTCTTGTGTAAACTGCAAAAAAGAGCACCCATCTTATTCGAAATCCTGCGAGCAGTGGCGAAAAGAAAAAGAGATACAAACAATACGAACAAAAGAAAATTTATCATATCCCGAGGCTAGAAAAATAGTTGAATCCAGGACACCCACAGTTGGTGTATCATATGCTGCTGCTTTGTCCAAAAAACTCATAAAACTATTGCAACCCAAACCGAATTCCCCACTGAAACTAATTGCCAACCTAATCAAAAAGAAAATAACCTGTCTAATAATTCTGGTAAGACAAATAGATCAACGCAAGCTGCTTCTCCTCCTAAGTCACCAAAATCTGCTCATCCTAACTTATCAAAATCTGTTCCTAATTCACAACAAAATACCTCGTCACAATCTTTAATCTCTAAACTTCCAATCCATAAAAGAGGTTCTCAAAATACAACAAAAACGCCATCTGTGAAACCAAACCGTAAATCTGATGCAGAGAAATTTAACCTGCCAACAGTTAAAGTCACTGTGCCATCTGAAAATGCAGCCAAAAAGAGAAAGAGTAAAACATCCAAAAAAAAAATCAACCCAAAACAGACGGATAAAATGGAGGAGGATGATGCTCTAGCTCTTCACCCAGATTCGGATGAAGAATTTAACGATGGAGATAGTATGACTATCTCCGAATAACTTAACGCAGATATATTACTAGAAAAAAAAATCATTCATGTATAATATTATCTCGAGGAACTCATAATAAATATGACGAAATCCTCAACATTCTTCATGACCATCAACCACTATGTTTAGCGTTACAAGAAACCCATCTTAAAATCAATAACAAAGCAAAATTGCGCACTTATGCTACATACCGAAAAGATTTTACTGGTAGTGAAAGGGCCACAGGTGGAGTGGCTCTTTTCATCTCTCGCAACCTACCCCATACGCATATTAATCTAAACACAAATTTACAAGCTGTTGCAGTCCGTGTACATATTAACCGGCTTATAACAATTTGCACCTTATACTTACCGCCAAATCAGTCTATTCAGTCAGCTACTCTTGATAATCTCCTTCTCCAACTCCCCACTCCTTACATCATTGTTGGAGACTTTAATGCACATAGTCAACTGTGGGGAAATACCGATTCTAATCAGCGTGGTGATGTTATTGAGAAATTAATATCTGACAATGGCTTATGCCTGCTTAATAATGGAGATAACACTTACTTTCATGAACCAACTCGCACTTTTCATGCAATAGACCTTACAATCTGCTCCCCATCTGTTTATCCATTCTGGAACTTCTGGGTCTCAAATGACCTGCACGGCAGTGACCATTTTCCAACATTTATCACACAGACTACTCCTAACAGGGACTCTAATACTTATTTTAAGCGCTATATTTATGACAGAGCAAATTGGCCATCTTTCGAAAATCAGGCTACAATTACAAACGACATGATTGACTGTGATATTGACGATGCACTTGATAATATCACCCAGTGTATTATCAATGCTGCAGATATTAGCATTCCTAAATCCACTGCTACACCTAGGCACAAGAAGCCGTGGTGGAACAGTGATTGCCAGATTGCAAAAAAAAATCAACAGAAGGCTTGGGGCCTCTTCCGGAGGTATCCCAATAATACAAACTATATTGCCTTCAAAAAAGCAAAGGCGGAAGCTAGGAGAGTGCGTCGTAAGAGCCAGCGCGAATCTTGGATGCAATACATATCTAATATTAGCTCTAATACCTCAAGCAAAGTCGTCTGGAAAAAAGTAAAAAATTGTATGGGCCTATATTCCGAAAACCATATCTCAATCCTAAATCACAACGGTCAAACAATAGCTTCACCCAAAAATATTGCTGAAACAATAGCAAATACACTTGCATCTAACTCTAGCACAGATTCATACCCAGAACCATTCTTATCATATAAAAGACAAATGGAAACTACCCGCATCAATTTTCATTCTCGCCATTCTTTTAACTATAATAACCCCTTTACGATTTCAGAGCTCCTAAGTTGTTTGCAAAAAAAGCCACCTCTCAGCTCCAGGTCACGATGGCATCACCTATACCATGCTAAAACATATTTCCACCGCCTCACTTAATAACTTACTTGCCTTCTATAATAGAATTTGGGTTGAACATGCCTTTCCTTATGCCTGGCATAAAGCTGTTATTATTCCCTTTCCTAAACCAGGTAAAGATTCCAGGGACCAGAATAATTACAGACCTATTGCACTCACTAGCAGCCTTTGCAAACTTCTAGAAAAAATGGTAAATATCCGCCTTGTGCATATTCTAGAATCTAACAATCTGCTTGCCGCTTTTCAAAGTGGATTCTGACGAGGTAGATCTACTATCGATAACCTGATCCATCTTGAAACTCATATTCGGACTGCTTTTCTAAAACGCAGCCATTTGGTGTCAGTCTTTTTTGACATTGCGAAAGCCTATGACAAAACATGGCGATACGGGATCCTTCGTGATCTGTTTAATCTTGATTTTCGTGGGAATCTTCCAATTTTTATTGACAACTTCCTCGCCATGCGACTCTTTCAAGTCAGGATTGGGGGAACTCTATCAAGTTTTTATGTACAAGAAGAGGGCAGTGTCCTGAGTGTCGCCCTCTTTGCTATTAAAATAAATGATATCCTTGGTCAATTACATCTTGACAAACCTCATTGGGGAAACACCTCATGGGGCACTATTTACTTTTTTAAAACATGCTGGATTTTACTTTGAAATATGATTTTTGCATCTTTCTTTGGTTTAACAACAACTTGAATTGTTCTTTTACTTTTTTCTGACATCTGGATGGGAGCCCCATCCAGACTGCCCTTTTTACCTAAAATCTTTTATAGTCCGTTTGTTTAGTTTTTTTCTTCCCTATCTACACTTTTCTGACTGCATCTGGATGGGACCCACATCCAGATTGCTTTTCTGATGCTCTTTATTTTTATGTTTTTAGTCTATTCTTGTTTGGCGCAGCATGTCCCTTATGGGATTTTGTGCCATTAAACAATATACAACCAACCAACCTTGGTCAATTACCCCCTTCGGTGAAGGGAGATCTCTATGTTGACGACTTTCGCATTATGTGTATAGGTCAAGATATTCGTTTTATTGAGAGACAATTGCAAACTGCCATCACTCATATTCTTAATTGGACAAATAAAAATGGTTTTATCATTTCTAAAGACAAAACTTCTTGCGTGCACTTTTGTAGACGTAGGGATCTACATCCAGATCCTGAAATTTTTATTGACTCAACTCAGATTCCTGTTGTGGACAGTGTCCGTTTTCTGGGCCTTCACTCTGATAAAAAGTTAACCTTTTTACCACATATCTTGCAGTTATGCACAAAATGTGAAAAATCTCTTAATCTTTTAAAGGTGCTTTCAAATACCTCTTGGGGAGCAGATCGTACTTCTCTCCTTAAAATCTATCGTGCCATGATCCGGTCTAAAATTGACTATGCCTGCCAAGTCTATGGTTCAGCCAGTAAATCTGCTCTAAAAAAACTTGACACTGTGCACCATAGCGCACTCCGGGTTTGCTCTGGTGCATTTCGTACGTCTCCAATTTTAAGCCTTTATGTTGACTGTAACGAACCAGCATTACATCATATTCGTGATTAACTCTCATTGGAGCTGTATTACCGTGTCCTTTCATATCCTGGCCATCCCCTTCATACCCACATTTTAAATACAGACAATGATATCCTTTATCAGCATAGACCATCTTGCATACCACCTTTTGCAGCCAGAATACAAAGAATTATTGATGATAGTGCTCTAATCAATATTGAAGTGAACCCTTGTCCAATGTACCAGTTCCCTCCCTGGAAACCTCCTGATATTACCACCCTCCATCCTTTTAAAGGTTACAATAAAAATAATCTAACTCCTCTTGCCTTTCAACAACTATTTGCTGCACATCGTGCAAACTTTAATAATTACATAGATATCTATACGGATGGTTCTAAGAGTGGGGATATTGTTGGCTGCGGGATTTTTTGTAATGACACTACCTTGAGTTATCGTCTGCACCCTTCAATTTCTGTCTTTACATCCGAATTGATTGCAATAGAGAGAGCCATGTCGCACATCTCTCATCATCATATCTCACACTTCATCATTTATACTGACTCAAATAGTTCTATTGACGCTATAAAATCACTTAAAATGCATCCCTTTGTTTCGTCCATCTTAGAGTTTTATAATGAATTGACAAGACGTGGCTATAATATCTTATTTTGCTGGGTACCTGGACACATGGGTATCCCTGGAAATGAAAAAGCAGATGAGGCGGCAAACATGGCTCATAATCCCTGACACCATAGAGTACCATTCTCAGACGTTAAACTACTTATAAACCATTTTATTCATAATAAATGGCAAGAATTTTGGGATTTGGAATACAATAATAAATTGCACCATATCAAACCTACAATCATAACGTGGCCTCCAAATTATCCAAGGAAAACAGACCCCCAGGGGGATACCTTCTTTAGGTATTCACGGGCTTCGCAACCCCGGGTTCCTGAGCGATCTTTTCCTTTTCCTCTTATTTCTCTTGTCTTTCTTTCCTCTATGTTTCACTCTCGTTGTGGTTTCCTCTTCGGAGGTGAGGGCAATTCTGTATGAGCCGATATCATCCTGTATATCGACTTGTGGAGAATTGTAAACCACCCACGTGTTTGCCGTGCGTGGCGACCCGTGTCCCTGGAAAGGGGGATCCTGGTAGTTGAGGGTAACCAACACACTGCTTTGGCCTCTGCTTCAGGTAGACGGGAGGTGCATATTGGTCCCGTATGCATCAATCTGCTGGTCAGCTGACTTGTGTCACTGGCTGGGGATCAAGTGAGCGAGTACTTACTAGCCATCTCGCTAAGGGTGGAGACTGGCATAGGAGTGTCTTGTGACCGTATGGGCCCTGGTTAGCACTGGTGCACGAATGTGCATCTCCTTGTTGGGCTCGGTGGTGGGTGGTGCGACCGGGGTCTGAATTGTTTTTTTTATCTCAATATGGATGGAAATAATTTACTTCCTTTAAATCCTCTCCCATGTGGAGAGAATGCGAACCAAAATAAGTTGTGTGCTGATAGAGATGGTGATATTGCCTCCAATACCAATTCATGTGCTGAAAGATTCTTTGTTATCAAAAGACAAGAAGGCAGTTTTGACAAGACCTCTCCCTTTCTGATTCACAAATCTATCCAAGGATTGATTGGTGAACCAAAGACCATCAAAAAAATTCGATCTGGTGATCTTCTTATTGAAGTAAACAATAGCAAACAAGCCATAAGTTTAAAGAAATGTACACATTTTGCAAATATCCCGATTTCCGTAAGCCCACATAGAACCCTCAACACTTCTCGTGGGGTGATCTCAGAATCTGACCTCCTGCATGTAACCGAAGATGAAATAGTGGAAAACTTAAGGGAACAAAATGTCACAGAAGCTAGACGTATAAAAATCAACCGTAAAGATGAACAAATACCAGCGAATCAAATTCAGATACCTACCAAGCATATAATACTTACTTTTAACTCGCCAAACCTACTCAAATATATAAAAGCCGGATATCTTTCATGTTCTGTCAGACCTTATATCCCAAACCCACTGCGTCGTTTTAATTGTCGACGCTTTGGGCACTCAAAAACAGCATGCCGAGGTAAAACCACATGTGGTCGGTGTAGTGCAGTTGGCCACGAAAGTGTACAATGCAATGCACCACCTTCTTGTGTAAACTGCAAAAAAGAGCACCCATCTTATTCGAAATCCTGCGAGCAGTGGCGAAAAGAAAAAGAGATACAAACAATACGAACAAAAGAAAATTTATCATATCCCGAGGCTAGAAAAATAGTTGAATCCAGGACACCCACAGTTGGTGTATCATATGCTGCTGCTTTGTCCAAAAAACTCATAAAACTATTGCAACCCAAACCGAATTCCCCACTGAAACTAATTGCCAACCTAATCAAAAAGAAAATAACCTGTCTAATAATTCTGGTAAGACAAATAGATCAACGCAAGCTGCTTCTCCTCCTAAGTCACCAAAATCTGCTCATCCTAACTTATCAAAATCTGTTCCTAATTCACAACAAAATACCTTGTCACAATCTTTAATCTCTAAACTTCCAATCCATAAAAGAGGTTCTCAAAATACAACAAAAACGCCATCTGTGAAACCAAACCGTAAATCTGATGCAGAGAAATTTAACCTGCCAACAGTTAAAGTCACTGTGCCATCTGAAAATGCAGCCAAAAAGAGAAAGAGTAAAACATCCAAAAAAGAAATCAACCCAAAACAGACGGATAAAATGGAGGAGGATGATGCTCTAGCTCTTCACCCAGATTCGGATGAAGAATTTAACGATGGAGATAGTATGACTATCTCCGAATAACTTAACGCAGATATATTACTAGAAAAAAAAATCATTCATGTATAATATTATCTCGAGGAACTCATAATAAATATGACGAAATCCTCAACATTCTTCATGACCATCAACCACTATGTTTAGCGTTACAAGAAACCCATCTTAAAATCAATAACAAAGCAAAATTGCGCACTTATGCTACATACCGAAAAGATTTTACTGGTAGTGAAAGGGCCACAGGTGGAGTGGCTCTTTTCATCTCTCGCAACCTACCCCATACGCATATTAATCTAAACACAAATTTACAAGCTGTTGCAGTCCGTGTACATATTAACCGGCTTATAACAATTTGCACCTTATACTTACCGCCAAATCAGTCTATTCAGTCAGCTACTCTTGATAATCTCCTTCTCCAACTCCTCACTCCTTACATCATTGTTGGAGACTTTAATGCACATAGTCAACTGTGGGGAAATACCGATTCTAATCAGCGTGGTGATGTTATTGAGAAATTAATATCTGACAATGGCTTATGCCTGCTTAATAATGGAGATAACACTTACTTTCATGAACCAACTCGCACTTTTCATGCAATAGACCTTACAATCTGCTCCCCATCTGTTTATCCATTCTGGAACTTCTGGGTCTCAAATGACCTGCACGGCAGTGACCATTTTCCAACATTTATCACACAGACTACTCCTAACAGGGACTCTAATACTTATTTTAAGCGCTATATTTATGACAGAGCAAATTGGCCATCTTTCGAAAATCAGGCTACAATTACAAACGACATGATTGACTGTGATATTGACGATGCACTTGATAATATCACCCAGTGTATTATCAATGCTGCAGATATTAGCATTCCTAAATCCACTGCTACACCTAGGCACAAGAAGCCGTGGTGGAACAGTGATTGCCAGATTGCAAAAAAAAAATCAACAGAAGGCTTGGGGCCTCTTCCGGAGGTATCCCAATAATACAAACTATATTGCCTTCAAAAAAGCAAAGGCGGAAGCTAGGAGAGTGCGTCGTAAGAGCCAGCGCGAATCTTGGATGCAATACATATCTAATATTAGCTATAATACCTCAAGCAAAGTCGTCTGGAAAAAAGTAAAAAATTGTATGGGCCTATATTCCGAAAACCATATCTCAATCCTAAATCACAACGGTCAAACAATAGCTTCACCCAAAAATATTGCTGAAACAATAGCAAATACACTTGCATCTAACTCTAGCACAGATTCATACCCAGAACCATTCTTATCATATAAAAGACAAATGGAAACTACCCGCATCAATTTTCATTCTCGCCATTCTTTTAACTATAATAACCCCTTTACGATTTCAGAGCTCCTAAGTTGTTTGCAAAAAAAGCCACCTCTCAGCTCAAGGTCACGATGGCATCACCTATACCATGCTAAAACATATTTCCACCGCCTCACTTAATAACTTACTTGCCTTCTATAATAGAATTTGGGTTGAACATGCCTTTCCTTATGCCTGGCGTAAAGCTGTTATTATTCCCTTTCCTAAACCAGGTAAAGATTCCAGGGACCAGAATAATTACAGACCTATTGCACTCACTAGCAGCCTTTGCAAACTTCTAGAAAAAATGGTAAATATCCGCCTTGTGCATATTCTAGAATCTAACAATCTGCTTGCCGCTTTTCAAAGTGGATTCTGACGAGGTAGATCTACTATCGATAACCTGATCCATCTTGAAACTCATATTCGGACTGCTTTTCTAAAATGCAGCCATTTGGTGTCAGTCTTTTTTGACATTGCGAAAGCCTATGACAAAACATGGCGATACGGGATCCTTCGTGATCTGTTTAATCTTGATTTTCGTGGGAATCTTCCAATTTTTATTGACAACTTCCTCGCCATGCGACTCTTTCAAGTCAGGATTGGGGGAACTCTATCAAGTTTTTATGTACAAGAAGAGGGCAGTGTCCTGAGTGTCGCCCTCTTTGCTATTAAAATAAATGATATCCTTGGTCAATTACATCTTGACAAACCTCATTGGGGAAACACCTCATGGGGCACTATTTACTTTTTTAAAACATGCTGGATTTTACTTTGAAATATGATTTTTGCATCTTTCTTTGGTTTAACAACAACTTGAATTGTTCTTTTACTTTTTTCTGACATCTGGATGGGAGCCCCATCCAGACTGCCCTTTTTACCTAAAATCTTTTATAGTCCGTTTGTTTAGTTTTTTTCTTCCCTATCTACACTTTTCTGACTGCATCTGGATGGGACCCACATCCAGATTGCTTTTCTGATGCTCTTTATTTTTATGTTTTTAGTCTATTCTTGTTTGGCGCAGCATGTCCCTTATGGGATTTTGTGCCATTAAACAATATACAACCAACCAACCTTGGTCAATTACCCCCTTCGGTGAAGGGAGATCTCTATGTTGACGACTTTCGCATTATGTGTATAGGTCAAGATATTCGTTTTATTGAGAGACAATTGCAAACTGCCATCACTCATATTCTTAATTGGACAAATAAAAATGGTTTTATCATTTCTAAAGACAAAACTTCTTGCGTGCACTTTTGTAGACGTAGGGATCTACATCCAGATCCTGAAATTTTTATTGACTCAACTCAGATTCCTGTTGTGGACAGTGTCCGTTTTCTGGGCCTTCACTTTGATAAAAAGTTAACCTTTTTACCACATATCTTGCAGTTATGCACAAAATGTGAAAAATCTCTTAATCTTTTAAAGGTGCTTTCAAATACCTCTTGGGGAGCAGATCGTACTTCTCTCCTTAAAATCTATCGTGCCATGATCCGGTCTAAAATTGACTATGCCTGCCAAGTCTATGGTTCAGCCAGTAAATCTGCTCTAAAAAAACTTGACACTGTGCACCATAGCGCACTCCGGGTTTGCTCTGGTGCATTTCGTACGTCTCCAATTTTAAGCCTTTATGTTGACTGTAACGAACCAGCATTACATCATATTCGTGATTAACTCTCATTGGAGCTGTATTACCGTGTCCTTTCATATCCTGGCCATCCCCTTCATACCCACATTTTAAATACAGACAATGATATCCTTTATCAGCATAGACCATCTTGCATACCATCTTTTGGAGCCAGAATACGAAGAATTATTGATGATAGTGCTCTAATCAATATTGAAGTGAACCCTTGTCCAATGTACCAGTTCCCTCCCTGGAAACCTCCTGATATTACCACCCTCCATCCTTTTAAAGGTTCCAATAAAAATAATCTAACTCCTCTTGCCTTTCAACAACTATTTGCTGCACATCGTGCAAACTTTAATAATTACATAGATATCTATACGGATGGTTCTAAGAGTGGGGATATTGTTGGCTGCGGGATTTTTTGTAATGACACTACCTTGAGTTATCGTCTGCACCCTTCAATTTCTGTCTTTACATCCGAATTGATTGCAATAGAGAGAGCCATGTCGCACATCTCTCATCATCATATCTCACACTTCATCATTTATACTGACTCAAATAGTTCTATTGACGCTATAAAATCACTTAAAAAGCATCCCTTTGTTTCGTCCATCTTAGAGTTTTATAATGAATTGACAAGACGTGGCTATAATATCTTATTTTGCTGGGTACCTGGACACATGGGTATCCCTGGAAATGAAAAAGCAGATGAGGCGGCAAAGCTGGCTCATAATCCCTGACACCATAGAGTACCATTCTCAGACGTTAAACTACTTATAAACCATTTTATTCATAATAAATGGCAAGAAAGTTGGGATTTGGAATACAATAATAAATTGCACCATATCAAACCTACAATCATAACGTGGCCTCCAAATTATCCAAGGAAAACAGACCCCCAGGGGGATACCTTCTTTAGGTATTCACGGGCTTCGCAATCCCGGGTTCCTGAGCGATCTTTTCCTTTTCCTCTTATTTCTCTTGTCTTTCTTTCCTCTATGTTTCACTCTCGTTGTGGTTTCCTCTTCGGAGGTGAGGGCAATTCTGTATGAGCCGATATCATCCTGTATATCGACTTGTGAAGAATTGTAAACCACCCACGTGTTTGCCGTGCGTGGCGACCCGTGTCCCTGGAAAGGGGGATCCTGGTAGTTGAGGGTAACCAACACACTGCTTTGGCCTCTGCTTCAGGTAGACGGGAGGTGCATATTGGTCCCGTATGCATCAATCGGCTGGTCAGCTGACTTGTGTCACTGGCTGGAGATCAAGTGAGCGAGTACTTACTAGCCATCTCGCTAAGGGTGGAGACTGGCATAGGAGTGTCTTGTGACCGTATGGGCCCTGGTTATCACTGGTGCACGAATGTGCATCTCCTTGTTGGGCTCGGTGGTGGGTGGTGCGACCGGGGTCTGAATTGTTTTTTTTATCTCAATATGGATGGAAATAATTTACTTCCTTTAAATCCTCTCCCATGTGGAGAGAATGCGAACTAAAATAAGTTGTGTGCTGATAGAGATGGTGATATTGCCTCCAATACCAATTCATGTGCTGAAAGATTCTTTGTTATCAAAAGACAAGAAGGCAGTTTTGACAAGACCTCTCCCTTTCTGATTCACAAATCTATCCAAGGATTGATTGGTGAACCAAAGACCATCAAAAAAATTCGATCTGGTGATCTTCTTATTGAAGTAAACAATAGCAAACAAGCCATAAGTTTAAAGAAATGTACACATTTTGCAAATATCCCGATTTCCGTAAGCCCACATAGAACCCTCAACACTTCTCGTGGGGTGATCTCAGAATCTGACCTCCTGCATGTAACCGAAGATGAAATAGTGGAAAACTTAAGGGAACAAAATGTCACAGAAGCTAGACGTATAAAAATCAACCGTAAAGATGAACAAATACCAGCGAATCAAATTCAGATACCTACCAAGCATATAATACTTACTTTTAACTCGCCAAACCTACTCAAATATATAAAAGCCGGATATCTTTCATGTTCTGTCAGACCTTATATCCCAAACCCACTGCGTCGTTTTAATTGTCGACGCTTTGGGCACTCAAAAACAGCATGCCGAGGTAAAACCACATGTGGTCGGTGTAGTGCAGTTGGCCACGAAAGTGTACAATGCAATGCACCACCTTCTTGTGTAAACTGCAAAAAAGAGCACCCATCTTATTCGAAATCCTGCGAGCAGTGGCGAAAAGAAAAAGAGATACAAACAATACGAACAAAAGAAAATTTATCATATCCCGAGGCTAGAAAAATAGTTGAATCCAGGACACCCACAGTTGGTGTATCATATGCTGCTACTTTGTCCAAAAAACTCATAAAACTATTGCAACCCAAACCGAATTCCCCACTGAAACTAATTGCCAACCTAATCAAAAAGAAAATAACCTGTCTAATAATTCTGGTAAGACAAATAGATCAACGCAAGCTGCGTCTCCTCCTAAGTCACCAAAATCTGCTCATCCTAACTTATCAAAATCTGTTCCTAATTCACAACAAAATACCTCGTCACAATCTTTAATCTCTAAACTTCCAATCCATAAAAGAGGTTCTCAAAATACAACAAAAACGCCATCTGTGAAACCAAACCGTAAATCTGATGCAGAGAAATTTAACCTGCCAACAGTTAAAGTCACTGTGCCATCTGAAAATGCAGCCAAAAAGAGAAAGAGTAAAACATCCAAAAAAGAAATCAACCCAAAACAGACGGATAAAATGGAGGAGGATGATGCTCTAGCTCTTCACCCAGATTCGGATGAAGAATTTAACGATGGAGATAGTATGACTATCTCCGAATAACTTAACGCAGATATATTACTAGAAAAAAAAAATCATTCATGTATAATATTATCTCGAGGAACTCATAATAAATATGACGAAATCCTCAACATTCTTCATGACCATCAACCACTATGTTTAGCGTTACAAGAAACCCATCTTAAAATCAATAACAAAGCAAAATTGCGCACTTATGCTATATACCGAAAAGATTTTACTGGTAGTGAAAGGGCCACAGGTGGAGTGGCTCTTTTCATCTCTCGCAACCTACCCCATACGCATATTAATCTAAACACAAATTTACAAGCTGTTGCAGTCCGTGTACATATTAACCAGCTTATAACAATTTGCACCTTATACTTACCGCCAAATCAGTCTATTCAGTCAGCTACTCTTGATAATCTCCTTCTCCAACTCCCCACTCCTTACATCATTGTTGGAGACTTTAATGCACATAGTCAACTGTGGGGAAATACCGATTCTAAACAGCGTGGTGATGTTATTGAGAAATTAATATCTGACAATGGCTTATGCCTGCTTAATAATGGAGATAACACTTACTTTCATGAACCAACTCGCACTTTTCATGCAATAGACCTTACAATCTGCTCCCCATCTGTTTATCCATTCTGGAACTTCTGGGTCTCAAATGACCTGCACGGCAGTGACCATTTTCCAACATTTATCACACAGACTACTCCTAACAGGGACTCTAATACTTATTTTAAGCGCTATATTTATGACAGAGCAAATTGGCCATCTTTCGAAAATCAGGCTACAATTACAAACGACATGATTGACTGTGATATTGACGATGCACTTGATAATATCACCCAGTGTATTATCAATGCTGCAGATATTAGCATTCCTAAATCCACTGCTACACCTAGGCACAAGAAGCCGTGGTGGAACAGTGATTGCCAGATTGCAAAAAAAAATCAACAGAAGGCTTGGGGCCTCTTCCGGAGGTATCCCAATAATACAAACTATATTGCCTTCAAAAAAGCAAAGGCGGAAGCTAGGAGAGTGCGTCGTAAGAGCCAGCGCGAATCTTGGATGCAATACACATCTAATATTAGCTCTAATACCTCAAGCAAAGTCGTCTGGAAAAAAGTAAAAAATTGTATGGGCCTATATTCCGAAAACCATATCTCAATCCTAAATCACAACGGTCAAACAATAGCTTCACCCAAAAATATTGCTGAAACAATAGCAAATACACTTGCATCTAACTCTAGCACAGATTCATACCCAGAACCATTCTTATCATATAAAAGACAAATGGAAACTACCCGCATCAATTTTCATTCTCGCCATTCTTTTAACTATAATAACCCCTTTACGATTTCAGAGCTCCTAAGTTGTTTGCAAAAAAAGCCACCTCTCAGCTCCAGGTCACGATGGCATCACCTATACCATGCTAAAACATATTTCCACCGCCTCACTTAATAACTTACTTGCCTTCTATAATAGAATTTGGGTTGAACATGTCTTTCCTTATGCCTGGCGTAAAGCTGTTATTATTCCCTTTCCTAAACCAGGTAAAGATTCCAGGGACCAGAATAATTACAGACCTATTGCACTCACTAGCAGCCTTTGCAAACTTCTAGAAAAAATGGTAAATATCCGCCTTGTGCATATTCTAGAATCTAACAATCTGCTTGCCGCTTTTCAAAGTGGATTCTGACGAGGTAGATCTACTATCGATAACCTGATCCATCTTGAAACTCATATTCGGACTGCTTTTCTAAAACGCAGCCATTTGGTGTCAGTCTTTTTTGACATTGCGAAAGCCTATGACAAAACATGGCGATATGGGATCCTTCGTGATCTGTTTAATCTTGATTTTCGTGGGAATCTTCCAATTTTTATTGACAACTTCCTCGCCATGCGACTCTTTCAAGTCAGGATTGGGGGAACTCTATCAAGTTTTTATGTACAAGAAGAGGGCAGTGTCCTGAGTGTCGCCCTCTTTGCTATTAAAATAAATGATATCCTTGGTCAATTACATCTTGACAAACCTCATTGGGGAAACACCTCATGGGGCACTATTTACTTTTTTAAAACATGCTGGATTTTACTTTGAAATATGATTTTTGCATCTTTCTTTGGTTTAACAACAACTTGAATTGTTCTTTTACTTTTTTCTGACATCTGGATGGGAGCCCCATCCAGACTGCCCTTTTTACCTAAAATCTTTTATAGTCCGTTTGTTTAGTTTTTTTCTTCCCTATCTACACTTTTCTGACTGCATCTGGATGGGACCCACATCCAGATTGCTTTTCTGATGCTCTTTATTTTTATGTTTTTAGTCTATTCTTGTTTGGCGCAGCATGTCCCTTATGGGATTTTGTGCCATTAAACAATATACAACCAACCAACCTTGGTCAATTACCCCCTTCGGTGAAGGGAGATCTCTATGTTGACGACTTTCGCATTATGTGTATAGGTCAAGATATTCGTTTTATTGAGAGACAATTGCAAACTGCCATCACTCATATTCTTAATTGGACAAATAAAAATGGTTTTATCATTTCTAAAGACAAAACTTCTTGCGTGCACTTTTGTAGACGTAGGGATCTACATCCAGATCCTGAAATTTTTATTGACTCAACTCAGATTCCTGTTGTGGACAGTGTCCGTTTTCTGGGCCTTCACTCTGATAAAAAGTTAACCTTTTTACCACATATCTTGCAGTTATGCACAAAATGTGAAAAATCTCTTAATCTTTTAAAGGTGCTTTCAAATACCTCTTGGGGAGCAGATCGTACTTCTCTCCTTAAAATCTATCGTGCCATGATCCGGTCTAAAATTGACTATGCCTGCCAAGTCTATGGTTCAGCCAGTAAATCTGCTCTAAAAAAACTTGACACTGTGCACCATAGCGCACTCCGGGTTTGCTCTGGTGCATTTCGTACGTCTCCAATTTTAAGCCTTTATGTTGACTGTAACGAACCAGCATTACATCATATTCGTGATTAACTCTCATTGGAGCTGTATTACCGTGTCCTTTCATATCCTGGCCATCCCCTTCATACCCACATTTTAAATACAGACAATGATATCCTTTATCAGCATAGACCATCTTGCATACCATCTTTTGGAGCCAGAATACGAAGAATTATTGATGATAGTGCTCTAATCAATATTGAAGTGAACCCTTGTCCAATGTACCAGTTCCCTCCCTGGAAACCTCCTGATATTACCACCCTCCATCCTTTTAAAGGTTACAATAAAAATAATCTAACTCCTCTTGCCTTTCAACAACTATTTGCTGCACATCGTGCAAACTTTAATAATTACATAGATATCTATACGGATGGTTCTAAGAGTGGGGATATTGTTGGCTGCGGGATTTTTTGTAATGACACTACCTTGAGTTATCGTCTGCACCCTTCAATTTCTGTCTTTACATCCGAATTGATTGCAATAGAGAGAGCCATGTCGCACATCTCTCATCATCATATCTCACACTTCATCATTTATACTGACTCAAATAGTTCTATTGACGCTATAAAATCACTTAAAAAGCATCCCTTTGTTTCGTCCATCTTAGAGTTTTATAATGAATTGACAAGACGTGGCTATAATATCTTATTTTGCTGGGTACCTGGACACATGGGTATCCCTGGAAATGAAAAAGCAGATGAGGCGGCAAAGCTGGCTCATAATCCCTGACACCATAGAGTACCATTCTCAGACGTTAAACTACTTATAAACCATTTTATTCATAATAAATGGCAAGAAAGTTGGGATTTGGAATACAATAATAAATTGCACCATATCAAACCTACAATCATAACGTGGCCTCCAAATTATCCAAGGAAAACAGACCCCCAGGGGGATACCTTCTTTAGGTATTCACGGGCTTCGCAACCCCGGGTTCCTGAGCGATCTTTTCCTTTTCCTCTTATTTCTCTTGTCTTTCTTTCCTCTATGTTTCACTCTCGTTGTGGTTTCCTCTTCGGAGGTGAGGGCAATTCTGTATGAGCCGATATCATCCTGTATATCGACTTGTGGAGAATTGTAAACCACCCACGTGTTTGCCGTGCGTGGCGACCCGTGTCCCTGGAAAGGGGGATCCTGGTAGTTGAGGGTAACCAACACACTGCTTTGGCCTCTGCTTCAGGTAGACGGGAGGTGCATATTGGTCCCGCATGCATCAATCGGCTGGTCAGCTGACTTGTGTCACTGGCTGGGGATCAAGTGAGCGAGTACTTACTAGCCATCTCGCTAAGGGTGGAGACTGGCATAGGAGTGTCTTGTGACCGTATGGGCCCTGGTTAGCACTGGTGCACGAATGTGCATCTCCTTGTTGGGCTCGGTGGTGGGTGGTGCGACCGGGGTCTGAATTGTTTTTTTTATCTCAATATGGATGGAAATAATTTACTTCCTTTAAATCCTCTCCCATGTGGAGAGAATGCGAACCAAAATAAGTTGTGTGCTGATAGAGATGGTGATATTGCCTCCACCACCAATTCATGTGCTGAAAGATTCTTTGTTATCAAAAGACAAGAAGGCAGTTTTGACAAGACCTCTCCCTTTCTGATTCACAAATCTATCCAAGGATTGATTGGTGAACCAAAGACCATCAAAAAAATTCGATCTGGTGATCTTCTTATTGAAGTAAACAATAGCAAACAAGCCATAAGTTTAAAGAAATGTACACATTTTGCAAATATCCCGATTTCCGTAAGCCCACATAGAACCCTCAACACTTCTCGTGGGGTGATCTCAGAATCTGACCTCCTGCATGTAACCGAAGATGAAATAGTGGAAAACTTAAGGGAACAAAATGTCACAGAAGCTAGACGTATAAAAATCAACCGTAAAGATGAACAAATACCAGCGAATCAAATTCAGATACCTACCAAGCATATAATACTTACTTTTAACTCGCCAAACCTACTCAAATATATAAAAGCCGGATATCTTTCATGTTCTGTCAGACCTTATATCCCAAACCCACTGCGTCGTTTTAATTGTCGACGCTTTGGGCACTCAAAAACAGCATGCCGAGGTAAAACCACATGTGGTCGGTGTAGTGCAGTTGGCCACGAAAGTGTACAATGCAATGCACCACCTTCTTGTGTAAACTGCAAAAAAGAGCACCCATCTTATTCGAAATCCTGCGAGCAGTGGCGAAAAGAAAAAGAGATACAAACAATACGAACAAAAGAAAATTTATCATATCCCGAGGCTAGAAAAATAGTTGAATCCAGGACACCTACAGTTGGTGTATCATATGCTGCTGCTTTGTCCAAAAAACTCATAAAACTATTGCAACCCAAACCGAATTCCCCACTGAAACTAATTGCCAACCTAATCAAAAAGAAAATAACCTGTCTAATAATTCTGGTAAGACAAATAGATCAACGCAAGCTGCTTCTCCTCCTAAGTCACCAAAATCTGCTCATCCTAACTTATCAAAATCTGTTCCTAATTCACAACAAAATACCTCGTCACAATCTTTAATCTCTAAACTTCCAATCCATAAAAGAGGTTCTCAAAATACAACAAAAACGCCATCTGTGAAACCAAACCGTAAATCTGATGCAGAGAAATTTAACCTGCCAACAGTTAAAGTCACTGTGCGATCTGAAAATGCAGCCAAAAAGAGAAAGAGTAAAACATCCAAAAAAGAAATCAAGCCAAAACAGACGGATAAAATGGAGGAGGATGATGCTCTAGCTCTTCACCCAGATTCGGATGAAGAATTTAACGATGGAGATAGTATGACTATCTCCGAATAACTTAACGCAGATATATTACTAGAAAAAAAAATCATTCATGTATAATATTATCTCGAGGAACTCATAATAAATATGACGAAATCCTCAACATTCTTCATGACCATCAACCACTATGTTTAGCGTTACAAGAAACCCATCTTAAAATCAATAACAAAGCAAAATTGCGCACTTATGCTACATACCGAAAAGATTTTACTGGTAGTGAAAGGGCCACAGGTGGAGTGGCTCTTTTCATCTCTCGCAACCTACCCCATACGCATATTAATCTAAACACAAATTTACAAGCTGTTGCAGTCCGTGTACATATTAACCGGCTTATAACAATTTGCACCTTATACTTACCGCCAAATCAGTCTATTCAGTCAGCTACTCTTGATAATCTCCTTCTCCAACTCCCCGATCCTTACATCATTGTTGGAGACTTTAATGCACATAGTCAACTGTGGGGAAATACCGATTCTAATCAGCGTGGTGATGTTATTGAGAAATTAATATCTGACAATGGCTTATGCCTGCTTAATAATGGAGATAACACTTACTTTCATGAACCAACTCGCACATTTCATGCAATAGACCTTACAATCTGCTCCCCATCTGTTTATCCATTCTGGAACTTCTGGGTCTCAAATGACCTGCACGGCAGTGACCATTTTCCAACATTTATCACACAGACTACTCCTAACAGGGACTCTAATACTTATTTTAAGCGCTATATTTATGACAGAGCAAATTGGCCATCTTTCGAAAATCAGGCTACAATTACAAACGACATGATTGACTGTGATATTGACGATGCACTTGATAATATCACCCAGTGTATTATCAATGCTGCAGATATTAGCATTCCTAAATCCACTGCTACACCTAGGCACAAGAAGCCGTGGTGGAACAGTGATTGCCAGATTGCAAAAAAAAATCAACAGAAGGCTTGGGGCCTCTTCCGGAGGTATCCCAATAATACAAACTATATTGCCTTCAAAAAAGCAAAGGCGGAAGCTAGGAGAGTGCGTCGTAAGAGCCAGCGCGAATCTTGGATGCAATACATATCTAATATTAGCTCTAATACCTCAAGCAAAGTCGTCTGGAAAAAAGTAAAAAATTGTATGGGCCTATATTCCGAAAACCATATCTCAATCCTAAATCACAACGGTCAAACAATAGCTTCACCCAAAAATATTGCTGAAACAATAGCAAATACACTTGCATCTAACTCTAGCACAGATTCATACCCAGAACCATTCTTATCATATAAAAGACAAATGGAAACTACCCGCATCAATTTTCATTCTCGCCAATCTTTTAACTATAATAACCCCTTTACGATTTCAGAGCTCCTAAGTTGTTTGCAAAAAAAGCCACCTCTCAGCTCCAGGTCACGATGGCATCACCTATACCATGCTAAAACATATTTCCACCGCCTCACTTAATAACTTACTTGCCTTCTATAATAGAATTTGGGTTGAACATGCCTTTCCTTATGCCTGGCATAAAGCTGTTATTATTCCCTTTCCTAAACCAGGTAAAGATTCCAGGGACCAGAATAATTACAGACCTATTGCACTCACTAGCAGCCTTTGCAAACTTCTAGAAAAAATGGTAAATATCCGCCTTGTGCATATTCTAGAATCTAACAATCTGCTTGCCGCTTTTCAAAGTGGATTCTGACGAGGTAGATCTACTATCGATAACCTGATCCATCTTGAAACTCATATTCGGACTGCTTTTCTAAAACGCAGCCATTTGGTGTCAGTCTTTTTTGACATTGCGAAAGCCTATGACAAAACATGGCGATACGGGATCCTTCGTGATCTGTTTAATCTTGATTTTCGTGGGAATCTTCCAATTTTTATTGACAACTTCCTCGCCATGCGACTCTTTCAAGTCAGGATTGGGGGAACTCTATCAAGTTTTTATGTACAAGAAGAGGGCAGTGTCCTGAGTGTCGCCCTCTTTGCTATTAAAATAAATGATATCCTTGGTCAATTACATCTTGACAAACCTCATTGGGGAAACACCTCATGGGGCACTATTTACTTTTTTAAAACATGCTGGATTTTACTTTGAAATATGATTTTTGCATCTTTCTTTGGTTTAACAACAACTTGAATTGTTCTTTTACTTTTTTCTGACATCTGGATGGGAGCCCCATCCAGACTGCCCTTTTTACCTAAAATCTTTTATAGTCCGTTTGTTTAGTTTTTTTCTTCCCTATCTACACTTTTCTGACTGCATCTGGATGGGACCCACATCCAGATTGCTTTTCTGATGCTCTTTATTTTTATGTTTTTAGTCTATTCTTGTTTGGCGCAGCATGTCCCTTATGGGATTTTGTGCCATTAAACAATATACAACCAACCAACCTTGGTCAATTACCCCCTTTGGTGAAGGGAGATCTCTATGTTGACGACTTTCGCATTATGTGTATAGGTCAAGATATTCGTTTTATTGAGAGACAATTGCAAACTGCCATCACTCATATTCTTAATTGGACAAATAAAAATGGTTTTATCATTTCTAAAGACAAAACTTCTTGCGTGCACTTTTGTAGACGTAGGGATCTACATCCAGATCCTGAAATTTTTATTGACTCAACTCAGATTCCTGTTGTGGACAGTGTCCGTTTTCTGGGCCTTCACTCTGATAAAAAGTTAACCTTTTTACCACATATCTTGCAGTTATGCACAAAATGTGAAAAATCTCTTAATCTTTTAAAGGTGCTTTCAAATACCTCTTGGGGAGCAGATCGTACTTCTCTCCTTAAAATCTATCGTGCCATGATCCGGTCTAAAATTGACTATGCCTGCCAAGTCTATGGTTCAGCCAGTAAATCTGCTCTAAAAAAACTTGACACTGTGCACCATAGCGCACTCCGGGTTTGCTCTGGTGCATTTCGTACGTCTCCAATTTTAAGCCTTTATGTTGACTGTAACGAACCAGCATTACATCATATTCGTGATTAACTCTCATTGGAGCTGTGTTACCGTGTCCTTTCATATCCTGGCCATCCCCTTCATACCCACATTTTAAATACAGACAATGATATCCTTTATCAGCATAGACCATCTTGCATACCATCTTTTGGAGCCAGAATACGAAGAATTATTGATGATAGTGCTCTAATCAATATTGAAGTGAACCCTTGTCCAATGTACCAGTTCCCTCCCTGGAAACCTCCTGATATTACCACCCTCCATCCTTTTAAAGGTTACAATAAAAATAATCTAACTCCTCTTGCCTTTCAACAACTATTTGCTGCACATCGTGCAAACTTTAATAATTACATAGATATCTATACGGATGGTTCTAAGAGTGGGGATATTGTTGGCTGCGGGATTTTTTGTAATGACACTACCTTGAGTTATCGTCTGCACCCTTCAATTTCTGTCTTTACATCCGAATTGATTGCAATAGAGAGAGCCATGTCGCACATCTCTCATCATCATATCTCACACTTCATCATTTATACTGACTCAAATAGTTCTATTGACGCTATAAAATCACTTAAAAAGCATCCCTTTGTTTCGTCCATCTTAGAGTTTTATAATGAATTGACAAGACGTGGCTATAATATCTTATTTTGCTGGGTACCTGGACACATGGGTATCCCTGGAAATGAAAAAGCAGATGAGGCGGCAAAGCTGGCTCATAATCCCTGACACCATAGAGTACCATTCTCAGACGTTAAACTACTTATAAACCATTTTATTCATAATAAATGGCAAGAATTTTGGGATTTGGAATACAATAATAAATTGCACCATATCAAACCTACAATCATAACGTGGCCTCCAAATTATCCAAGGAAAACAGACCCCCAGGGGGATACTGTCTTTAGGTATTCACGGGCTTCGCAACCCCGGGTTCCTGAGCGATCTTTTCCTTTTCCTCTTATTTCTCTTGTCTTTCTTTCCTCTATGTTTCACTCTCGTTGTGGTTTCCTCTTCAGAGGTGAGGGCAATTCTGTATGAGCCGATATCATCCTGTATATCGACTTGTGGAGAATTGTAAACCACCCACGTGTTTGCCGTGCGTGGCGACCCGTGTCCCTGGAAAGGGGGATCCTGGTAGTTGAGGGTAACCAACACACTGCTTTGGCCTCTGCTTCAGGTAGACGGGAGGTGCATATTGGTCCCGCATGCATCAATCGGCTGGTCAGCTGACTTGTGTCACTGGCTGGGGATCAAGTGAGCGAGTACTTACTAGCCATCTCGCTAAGGGTGGAGACTGGCATAGGAGTGTCTTGTGACCGTATGGGCCCTGGTTAGCACTGGTGCACGAATGTGCATCTCCTTGTTGGGCTCGGTGGTGGGTGGTGCGACCGGGGTCTGAATTGTTTTTTTTATCTCAATATGGATGGAAATAATTTACTTCCTTTAAATCCTCTCCCATGTGGAGAGAATGCGAACCAAAATAAGTTGTGTGCTGATAGAGATGGTGATATTGCCTCCAATACCAATTCATGTGCTGAAAGATTCTTTGTTATCAAAAGACAAGAAGGCAGTTTTGACAAGACCTCTCCCTTTCTGATTCACAAATCTATCCAAGGATTGATTGGTGAACCAAAGACCATCAAAAAAATTCGATCTGGTGATCTTCTTATTGAAGTAAACAATAGCAAACAAGCCATAAGTTTAAAGAAATGTACACATTTTGCAAATATCCCGATTTCCGTAAGCCCACATAGAATCCTCAACACTTCTCGTGGGGTGATCTCAGAATCTGACCTCCTGCATGTAACCGAAGATGAAATAGTGGAAAACTTAAGGGAACAAAATGTCACAGAAGCTAGACGTATAAAAATCAACCGTAAAGATGAACAAATACCAGCGAATCAAATTCAGATACCTACCAAGCATATAATACTTACTTTTAACTCGCCAAACCTACTCAAATATATAAAAGCCGGATATTTTTCATGTTCTGTCAGACCTTATATCCCAAACCCACTGCGTCGTTTTAATTGTCGACGCTTTGGGCACTCAAAAACAGCATGCCGAGGTAAAACCACATGTGGTCGGTGTAGTGCAGTTGGCCACGAAAGTGTACAATGCAATGCACCACCTTCTTGTGTAAACTGCAAAAAAGAGCACCCATCTTATTCGAAATCCTGCGAGCAGTGGCGAAAAGAAAAAGAGATACAAACAATACGAACAAAAGAAAATTTATCATATCCCGAGGCTAGAAAAATAGTTGAATCCAGGACACCCACAGTTGGTGTATCATATGCTGCTGCTTTGTCCAAAAAACTCATAAAACTATTGCAACCCAAACCGAATTCCCCACTGAAACTAATTGCCAACCTAATCAAAAAGAAAATAACCTGTCTAATAATTCTGGTAAGACAAATAGATCAACGCAAGCTGCTTCTCCTCCTAAGTCACCAAAATCTGCTCATCCTAACTTATCAAAATCTGTTCCTAATTCACAACAAAATACCTCGTCACAATCTTTAATCTCTAAACTTCCAATCCATAAAAGAGGTTCTCAAAATACAACAAAAACGCCATCTGTGAAACCAAACCGTAAATCTGATGCAGAGAAATTTAACCTGCCAACAGTTAAAGTCACTGTGCCATCTGAAAATGCAGCCAAAAAGAGAAAGTGTAAAACATCCAAAAAAGAAATCAACCCAAAACAGACGGATAAAATGGAGGAGGATGATGCTCTAGCTCTTCACCCAGATTCGGATGAAGAATTTAACGATGGAGATAGTATGACTATCTCCGAATAACTTAACGCAGATATATTACTAGAAAAAAAAATCATTCATGTATAATATTATCTCGAGGAACTCATAATAAATATGACGAAATCCTCAACATTCTTCATGACCATCAACCACTATGTTTAGCGTTACAAGAAACCCATCTTAAAATCAATAACAAAGCAAAATTGCGCACTTATGCTACATACCGAAAAGATTTTACTGGTAGTGAAAGGGCCACAGGTGGAGTGGCTCTTTTCATCTCTCGCAACCTACCCCATACGCATATTAATCTAAACACAAATTTACAAGCTGTTGCAGTCCGTGTACATATTAACCGGCTTATAACAATTTGCACCTTATACTTACCGCCAAATCAGTCTATTCAGTCAGCTACTCTTGATAATCTCCTTCTCCAACTCCCCACTCCTTACATCATTGTTGGAGACTTTAATGCACATAGTCAACTGTGGGGAAATACCGATTCTAATCAGCGTGGTGATGTTATTGAGAAATTAATATCTGACAATGGCTTATGCCTGCTTAATAATGGAGATAACACTTACTTTCATGAACCAACTCGCACTTTTCATGCAATAGACCTTACAATCTGCTCCCCATCTGTTTATCCATTCTGGAACTTCTGGGTCTCAAATGACCTGCACGGCAGTGACCATTTTCCAACATTTATCACACAGACTACTCCTAACAGGGACTCTAATACTTATTTTAAGCGCTATATTTATGACAGAGCAAATTGGCCATCTTTCGAAAATCAGGCTACAATTACAAACGACATGATTGACTGTGATATTGACGATGCACTTGATAATATCACCCAGTGTATTATCAATGCTGCAGATATTAGCATTCCTAAATCCACTGCTACACCTAGGCACAAGAAGCCGTGGTGGAACAGTGATTGCCAGATTGCAAAAAAAAATCAACAGAAGGCTTGGGGCCTCTTCCGGAGGTATCCCAATAATACAAACTATATTGCCTTCAAAAAAGCAAAGGCGGAAGCTAGGAGAGTGCGTCGTAAGAGCCAGCGCGAATCTTGGATGCAATACATATCTAATATTAGCTCTAATACCTCAAGCAAAGTCGTCTGGAAAAAAGTAAAAAATTGTATGGGCCTATATTCCGAAAACCATATCTCAATCCTAAATCACAACGGTCAAACAATAGCTTCACCCAAAAATATTGCTGAAACAATAGCAAATACACTTGCATCTAACTCTAGCACAGATTCATACCCAGAACCATTCTTATCATATAAAAGACAAATGGAAACTACCCGCATCAATTTTCATTCTCGCCATTCTTTTAACTATAATAACCCCTTTACGATTTCAGAGCTCCTAAGTTGTTTGCAAAAAAAGCCACCTCTCAGCTCCAGGTCACGATGGCATCACCTATACCATGCTAAAACATATTTCCACCGCCTCACTTAATAACTTACTTGCCTTCTATAATAGAATTTGGGTTGAACATGCCTTTCCTTATGCCTGGCGTAAAGCTGTTATTATTCCCTTTCCTAAACCAGGTAAAGATTCCAGGGACCAGAATAATTACAGACCTATTGCACTCACTAGCAGCCTTTGCAAACTTCTAGAAAAAATGGTAAATATCCGCCTTGTGCATATTCTAGAATCTAACAATCTGCTTGCCGCTTTTCAAAGTGGATTCTGACGAGGTAGATCTACTATCGATAACCTGATCCATCTTGAAACTCATATTCGGACTGCTTTTCTAAAACGCAGCCATTTGGTGCCAGTCTTTTTTGACATTGCGAAAGCCTATGACAAAACATGGCGATACGGGATCCTTCGTGATCTGTTTAATCTTGATTTTCGTGGGAATCTTCCAATTTTTATTGACAACTTCCTCGCCATGCGACTCTTTCAAGTCAGGATTGGGGGAACTCTATCAAGTTTTTATGTACAAGAAGAGGGCAGTGTCCTGAGTGTCGCCCTCTTTGCTATTAAAATAAATGATATCCTTGGTCAATTACATCTTGACAAACCTCATTGGGGAAACACCTCATGGGGCACTATTTACTTTTTTAAAACATGCTGGATTTTACTTTGAAATATGATTTTTGCATCTTTCTTTGGTTTAACAACAACTTGAATTGTTCTTTTACTTTTTTCTGACATCTGGATGGGAGCCCCATCCAGACTGCCCTTTTTACCTAAAATCTTTTATAGTCCGTTTGTTTAGTTTTTTTCTTCCCTATCTACACTTTTCTGACTGCATCTGGATGGGACCCACATCCAGATTGCTTTTCTGATGCTCTTTATTTTTATGTTTTTAGTCTATTCTTGTTTGGCGCAGCATGTCCCTTATGGGATTTTGTGCCATTAAACAATATACAACCAACCAACCTTGGTCAATTACCCCCTTCGGTGAAGGGAGATCTCTATGTTGACGACTTTCGCATTATGTGTATAGGTCAAGATATTCGTTTTATTGAGAGACAATTGCAAACTGCCATGACTCATATTCTTAATTGGACAAATAAAAATGGTTTTATCATTTCTAAAGACAAAACTTCTTGCGTGCACTTTTGTAGACGTAGGGATCTACATCCAGATCCTGAAATTTTTATTGACTCAACTCAGATTCCTGTTGTGGACAGTGTCCGTTTTCTGGGCCTTCACTTTGATAAAAAGTTAACCTTTTTACCACATATCTTGCAGTTATGCACAAAATGTGAAAAATCTCTTAATCTTTTAAAGGTGCTTTCAAATACCTCTTGGGGAGCAGATCGTACTTCTCTCCTTAAAATCTATCGTGCCATGATCCGGTCTAAAATTGACTATGCCTGCCAAGTCTATGGTTCAGCCAGTAAATCTGCTCTAAAAAAACTTGACACTGTGCACCATAGCGCACTCCGGGTTTGCTCTGGTGCATTTCGTACGTCTCCAATTTTAAGCCTTTATGTTGACTGTAACGAACCAGCATTACATCATATTCGTGATTAACTCTCATTGGAGCTGTATTACCGTGTCCTTTCATATCCTGGCCATCCCCTTCATACCCACATTTTAAATACAGACAATGATATCCTTTATCAGCATAGACCATCTTGCATACCATCTTTTGGAGCCAGAATACGAAGAATTATTGATGATAGTGCTCTAATCAATATTGAAGTGAACCCTTGTCCAATGTACCAGTTCCCTCCCTGGAAACCTCCTGATATTACCACCCTCCATCCTTTTAAAGGTTACAATAAAAATAATCTAACTCCTCTTGCCTTTCAACAACTATTTGCTGCACATCGTGCAAACTTTAATAATTACATAGATATCTATACGGATGGTTCTAAGAGTGGGGATATTGTTGGCTGCGGGATTTTTTGTAATGACACTACCTTGAGTTATCGTCTGCACCCTTCAATTTCTGTCTTTACATCCGAATTGATCGCAATAGAGAGAGCCATGTCGCACATCTCTCATCATCATATCTCACACTTCATCATTTATACTGACTCAAATAGTTCTATTGACGCTATAAAATCACTTAAAAAGCATCCCTTTGTTTCGTCCATCTTAGAGTTTTATAATGAATTGACAAGACGTGGCTATAATATCTTATTTTGCTGGGTACCTGGACACATGGGTATCCCTGGAAATGAAAAAGCAGATGAGGCGGCAAAGCTGGCTCATAATCCCTGACACCATAAAGTACCATTCTCAGACGTTAAACTACTTATAAACCATTTTATTCATAATAAATGGCAAGAAAGTTGGGATTTGGAATACAATAATAAATTGCACCATATCAAACCTACAATCATAACGTGGCCTCCAAATTATCCAAGGAAAACAGACCCCCAGGGGGATACCTTCTTTAGGTATTCACGGGCTTCGCAACCCCGGGTTCCTGAGCGATCTTTTCCTTTTCCTCTTATTTCTCTTGTCTTTCTTTCCTCTATGTTTCACTCTCGTTGTGGTTTCCTCTTCGGAGGTGAGGGCAATTCTGTATGAGCCGATATCATCCTGTATATCGACTTGTGGAGAATTGTAAACCACCCACGTGTTTGCCGTGCGTGGCGACCCGTGTCCCTGGAAAGGGGGATCCTGGTAGTTGAGGGTAACCAACACACTGCTTTGGCCTCTGCTTCAGGTAGACGGGAGGTGCATATTGGTCCCGTATGCATCAATCGGCTGGTCAGCTGACTTGTGTCACTGGCTGGGGATCAAGTGAGCGAGTACTTACTAGCCATCTCGCTAAGGGTGGAGACTGGCATAGGAGTGTCTTGTGACCGTATGGGCCCTGGTTAGCACTGGTGCACGAATGTGCATCTCCTTGTTGGGCTCGGTGGTGGGTGGTGCGACCGGGGTCTGAATTGTTTTTTTTATCTCAATATGGATGGAAATAATTTACTTCCTTTAAATCCTCTCCCATGTGGAGAGAATGCGAACCAAAATAAGTTGTGTGCTGATAGAGATGGTGATATTGCCTCCAATACCAATTCATGTGCTGAAAGATTCTTTGTTATCAAAAGACAAGAAGGCAGTTTTGACAAGACCTCTCCCTTTCTGATTCACAAATCTATCCAAGGATTGATTGGTGAACCAAAGACCATCAAAAAAATTCGATCTGGTGATCTTCTTATTGAAGTAAACAATAGCAAACAAGCCATAAGTTTAAAGAAATGTACACATTTTGCAAATATCCCGATTTCCGTAAGCCCACATAGAACCCTCAACACTTCTCGTGGGGTGATCTCAGAATCTGACCTCCTGCATGTAACCGAAGATGAAATAGTGGAAAACTTAAGGGAACAAAATGTCACAGAAGCTAGACGTATAAAAATCAACCGTAAAGATGAACAAATACCAGCGAATCAAATTCAGATACCTACCAAGCATATACACTATGACGCAAAAGTTTAGACAATGACGTCATTCAGCTTTAAACTGTAGAATTATGACGTCAGAATTACAAAAACCTGTAAATATATTCAAAAACTGATTTAAAATGCTATGTACAAAAGACAGTCGTTTTATTTGCTATAATACTATTTTTTTTCATAAAAATTCAAATGTGCTTGTCGCAAAAGTTTAGACACTATTCTAAATTTCTTTGAATATTCGCTGGCATATGCAGATTTAGAATCGATGATGTCACAAATTTGGAGTACTTAAGTTCTGCAAACGATTGCGCTTCATAGTCGACTTGCCGAGAGCTAAAGAAATTCAAGTGAATGAGGTTTCAAGGAACTGGCAGTTGAAAGGTGAAGGGAAGAGCGTTTCTGAAATTTCTGCTATTATTAATAGGTCAAAAAAATCTATTTATCGAGTTTTAACGAGTGGTTCCGAATATAAAGCAAAATGTCGGTCTGGGAGGCCACGTGTGACAAATGTACGAGAGGATCGCCTGATACAAAGACTAGCGAGTACTCAACAAATGAGCGTACGTGGAGTTCAAAGTTCATCGAGACTCTCTGTATCAAAGGATACGATTCGTAGACGAATTTTGGAAAAAGGAACAATCGTTTATAGCAAAATGCAGAAGAAACCAGCTCTGAAACCACATCATAAGTTACAAAGACTTATGTGGACTCGAAAGCATATGTCATATGGAGAGAAATGGCAGTCAGTCATATTTAGCAATGAAAAAAAGTGGAATCTGGATGGTCCAGATGGTTGTTTATCGTATTGGCATGACTTGCGGAAGGAACCTCGACGTTTTTTTAGTCGCAGACAAGGAGGGGGCTCGGTGATGGTTTGGGCAGCCTTTTGCTATAATGGACAAGTATCTCTGACCTTCACCAGTGGTCGTCAAACTTCACAGCATTATACACAGACATTAGAAGAAAACCTACTGCCATTTGCTGAGCTTCTAGGGGGTCCTCAGTGGGAATTTCACCAAGACAATGCTTCAATTCACACTGCAAAACATTCAAAATCTTGGTTTAATTCCCATAATATAAGAGTTCTCGACTGGCCAGCATGTAGCCCAGATCTTAACCCTATAGAAAACCTTTGGAGCATCATGTGTCGCAAAGTTTATAGCAACGCTAGACAATACTCTTCTGAAAAGGAACTTAAGACATCTATTGAGAGTGCATGGTGCGATATCGATCCACAAACTATGCAAGATTTAGTTTCTTCCATGCAATCTCGTGTATATGACGTAATACATAAGCATGGATGCGCAACCAGGTTTTAAAAATTGTTTATTTCGATTTTATTTAATTTGTGTCTAAACTTTTGAGACAGCAGTTTATTTTTGTTACCATTTAATTTATTGCAATATGCACAATTCCACTTTTCTTTGTTATAAATATTGTTTATATGTACAGCACATTAATTTCAAGCAGTGATTTGAAAATTGAATAAATATTTTTCAAAGTATGTAAGAATTTCTTCATTGTCTAAACTTTTGCGTCATAGTGTAATACTTACTTTTAACTCGCCAAACCTACTCAAATATATAAAAGCCGGATATCTTTCATGTTCTGTCAGACCTTATATCCCAAACCCACTGCGTCGTTTTAATTGTCGATGCTTTGGGCACTCAAAAAAAGCATGCCGAGGTAAAACCACATGTGGTCGGTGTAGTGCAGTTGGCCACGAAAGTGTACAATGCAATGCACCACCTTCTTGTGTAAACTGCAAAAAAGAGCACCCATCTTATTCGAAATCCTGCGAGCAGTGGCGAAAAGAAAAAGAGATACAAACAATACGAACAAAAGAAAATTTATCATATCCCGAGGCTAGAAAAATAGTTGAATCCAGGACACCCACATTTGGTGTATCATATGCTGCTGCTTTGTCCAAAAAACTCATAAAACTATTGCAACCCAAACCGAATTCCCCACTGAAACTAATTGCCAACCTAATCAAAAAGAAAATAACCTGTCTAATAATTCTGGTAAGACAAATAGATCAACGCAAGCTGCTTCTCCTCCTAAGTCACCAAAATCTGCTCATCCTAACTTATCAAAATCTGTTCCTAATTCACAACAAAATACCTCATCACAATCTTTAATCTCTAAACTTCCAATCCATAAAAGAGGTTCTCAAAATACAACAAAAACGCCATCTGTGAAACCAAACCGTAAATCTGATGCAGAGAAATTTAACCTGCCAACAGTTAAAGTCACTGTGCCATCTGAAAATGCAGCCAAAAAGAGAAAGAGTAAAACATCCAAAAAAGAAATCAACCCAAAACAGACGGATAAAATGGAGGAGGATGATGCTCTAGCTCTTCACCCAGATTCGGATGAAGAATTTAACGATGGAGATAGTATGACTATCTCCGAATAACTTAACGCAGATATATTACTAGAAAAAAAAATCATTCATGTATAATATTATCTCGAGGAACTCATAATAAATATGACGAAATCCTCAACATTCTTCATGACCATCAACCACTATGTTTAGCGTTACAAGAAACCCATCTTAAAATCAATAACAAAGCAAAATTGCGCACTTATGCTACATACCGAAAAGATTTTACTGGTAGTGAAAGGGCCACAGGTGGAGTGGCTCTTTTCATCTCTCGCAACCTACCCCATACGCATATTAATCTAAACACAAATTTATAAGCTGTTGCAGTCCGTGTACATATTAACCGGCTTATAACAATTTGCACCTTATACTTACCGCCAAATCAGTCTATTCAGTCAGCTACTCTTGATAATCTCCTTCTCCAACTCCCCACTCCTTACATCATTGTTGGAGACTTTAATGCACATAGTCAACTGTGGGGAAATACCGATTCTAATCAGCGTGGTGATGTTATTGAGAAATTAATATCTGACAATGGCTTATGCCTGCTTAATAATGGAGATAACACTTACTTTCATGAACCAACTCGCACTTTTCATGCAATAGACCTTACAATCTGCTCCCCATCTGTTTATCCATTCTGGAACTTCTGGGTCTCAAATGACCTGCACGGCAGTGACCATTTTCCAACATTTATCACACAGACTACTCCTAACAGGGACTCTAATACTTATTTTAAGCGCTATATTTATGACAGAGCAAATTGGCCATCTTTCGAAAATCAGGCTACAATTACAAACGACATGATTGACTATGATATTGACGATGCACTTGATAATATCACCCAGTGTATTATCAATGCTGCAGATATTAGCATTCCTAAATCCACTGCTACACCTAGGCACAAGAAGCCGTGGTGGAACAGTGATTGCCAGATTGCAAAAAAAAATCAACAGAAGGCTTGGGGCCTCTTCCGGAGGTATCCCAATAATACAAACTATATTGCCTTCAAAAAAGCAAAGGCGGAAGCTAGGAGAGTGCGTCGTAAGAGCCAGCGCGAATCTTGGATGCAATACACATCTAATATTAGCTCTAATACCTCAAGCAAAGTCGTCTGGAAAAAAGTAAAAAATTGTATGGGCCTATATTCCGAAAACCATATCTCAATCCTAAATCACAACGGTCAAACAATAGCTTCACCCAAAAATATTGCTGAAACAATAGCAAATACACTTGCATCTAACTCTAGCACAGATTCATACCCAGAACCATTCTTATCATATAAAAGACAAATGGAAACTACCCGCATCAATTTTCATTCTCGCCATTCTTTTAACTATAATAACCCCTTTACGATTTCAGAGCTCCTAAGTTGTTTGCAAAAAAAGCCACCTCTCAGCTCCAGGTCACGATGGCATCACCTATACCATGCTAAAACATATTTCCACCGCCTCACTTAATAACTTACTTGCCTTCTATAATAGAATTTGGGTTGAACATGCCTTTCCTTATGCCTGGCGTAAAGCTGTTATTATTCCCTTTCCTAAACCAGGTAAAGATTCCAGGGACCAGAATAATTACAGACCTATTGCACTCACTAGCAGCCTTTGCAAACTTCTAGAAAAAATGGTAAATATCCGCCTTGTGCATATTCTAGAATCTAACAATCTGCTTGCCGCTTTTCAAAGTGGATTCTGACGAGGTAGATCTACTATCGATAACCTGATCCATCTTGAAACTCATATTCGGACTGCTTTTCTAAAACGCAGCCATTTGGTGTCAGTCTTTTTTGACATTGCGAAAGCCTATGACAAAACATGGCGATACGGGATCCTTCGTGATCTGTTTAATCTTGATTTTCGTGGGAATCTTCCAATTTTTATTGACAACTTCCTCGCCATGCGACTCTTTCAAGTCAGGATTGGGGGAACTCTATCAAGTTTTTATGTACAAGAAGAGGGCAGTGTCCTGAGTGTCGCCCTCTTTGCTATTAAAATAAATGATATCCTTGGTCAATTACATCTTGACAAACCTCATTGGGGAAACACCTCATGGGGCACTATTTACTTTTTTAAAACATGCTGGATTTTACTTTGAAATATGATTTTTGCATCTTTCTTTGGTTTAACAACAACTTGAATTGTTCTTTTACTTTTTTCTGACATCTGGATGGGAGCCCCATCCAGACTGCCCTTTTTACCTAAAATCTTTTATAGTCCGTTTGTTTAGTTTTTTTCTTCCCTATCTACACTTTTCTGACTGCATCTGGATGGGACCCACATCCAGATTGCTTTTCTGATGCTCTTTATTTTTATGTTTTTAGTCTATTCTTGTTTGGCGCAGCATGTCCCTTATGGGATTTTGTGCCATTAAACAATATACAACCAACCAACCTTGGTCAATTACCCCCTTCGGTGAAGGGAGATCTCTATGTTGACGACTTTCGCATTATGTGTATAGGTCAAGATATTCGTTTTATTGAGAGACAATTGCAAACTGCCATCACTCATATTCTTAATTGGACAAATAAAAATGGTTTTATCATTTCTAAAGACAAAACTTCTTGCGTGCACTTTTGTAGACGTAGGGATCTACATCCAGATCCTGAAATTTTTATTGACTCAACTCAGATTCCTGTTGTGGACAGTGTCCGTTTTCTGGGCCTTCACTTTGATAAAAAGTTAACCTTTTTACCACATATCTTGCAGTTATGCACAAAATGTGAAAAATCTCTTAATCTTTTAAAGGTGCTTTCAAATACCTCTTGGGGAGCAGATCGTACTTCTCTCCTTAAAATCTATCGTGCCATGATCCGGTCTAAAATTGACTATGCCTGCCAAGTCTATGGTTCAGCTAGTAAATCTGCTCTAAAAAAACTTGACACTGTGCACCATAGCGCACTCCGGGTTTGCTCTGGTGCATTTCGTACGTCTCCAATTTTAAGCCTTTATGTTGACTGTAACGAACCAGCATTACATCATATTCGTGATTAACTCTCATTGGAGCTGTATTACCGTGTCCTTTCATATCCTGGCCATCCCCTTCATACCCACATTTTAAATACAGACAATGATATCCTTTATCAGCATAGACCATCTTGCATACCATCTTTTGGAGCCAGAATACGAAGAATTATTGATGATAGTGCTCTAATCAATATTGAAGTGAACCCTTGTCCAATGTACCAGTTCCCTCCCTGGAAACCTCCTGATATTACCACCCTCCATCCTTTTAAAGGTTACAATAAAAATAATCTAACTCCTCTTGCCTTTCAACAACTATTTGCTGCACATCGTGCAAACTTTAATAATTACATAGATATCTATACGGATGGTTCTAAGAGTGGGGATATTGTTGGCTGCGGGATTTTTTGTAATGACACTACCTTGAGTTATCGTCTGCACCCTTCAATTTCTGTCTTTACATCCGAATTGATCGCAATAGAGAGAGCCATGTCGCACATCTCTCATCATCATATCTCACACTTCATCATTTATACTGACTCAAATAGTTCTATTGACGCTATAAAATCACTTAAAAAGCATCCCTTTGTTTCGTCCATCTTAGAGTTTTATAATGAATTGACAAGACGTGGCTATAATATCTTATTTTGCTGGGTACCTGGACACATGGGTATCCCTGGAAATGAAAAAGCAGATGAGGCGGCAAAGCTGGCTCATAATCCCTGACACCATAGAGTACCATTCTCAGACGTTAAACTACTTATAAACCATTTTATTCATAATAAATGGCAAGAAAGTTGGGATTTGGAATACAATAATAAATTGCACCATATCAAACCTACAATCATAACGTGGCCTCCAAATTATCCAAGGAAAACAGACCCCCAGGGGGATACCTTCTTTAGGTATTCACGGGCTTCGCAACCCCGGGTTCCTGAGCGATCTTTTCCTTTTCCTCTTATTTCTCTTGTCTTTCTTTCCTCTATGTTTCACTCTCGTTGTGGTTTCCTCTTCGGAGGTGAGGGCAATTCTGTATGAGCCGATATCATCCTGTATATCGACTTGTGGAGAATTGTAAACCACCCACGTGTTTGCCGTGCGTGGCGACCCGTGTCCCTGGAAAGGGGGATCCTGGTAGTTGAGGGTAACCAACACACTGCTTTGGCCTCTGCTTCAGGTAGACGGGAGGTGCATATTGGTCCCGTATGCATCAATCGGCTGGTCAGCTGACTTGTGTCACTGGCTGGGGATCAAGTGAGCGAGTACTTACTAGCCATCTCGCTAAGGGTGGAGACTGGCATAGGAGTGTCTTGTGACCGTATGGGCCCTGGTTAGCACTGGTGCACGAATGTGCATCTCCTTGTTGGGCTCGGTGGTGGGTGGTGCGACCGGGGTCTGAATTGTTTTTTTTATCTCAATATGGATGGAAATAATTTACTTCCTTTAAATCCTCTCCCATGTGGAGAGAATGCGAACCAAAATAAGTTGTGTGCTGATAGAGATGGTGATATTGCCTCCAATACCAATTCATGTGCTGAAAGATTCTTTGTTATCAAAAGACAAGAAGGCAGTTTTGACAAGACCTCTCCCTTTCTGATTCACAAATCTATCCAAGGATTGATTGGTGAACCAAAGACCATCAAAAAAATTCGATCTGGTGATCTTCTTATTGAAGTAAACAATAGCAAACAAGCCATAAGTTTAAAGAAATGTACACATTTTGCAAATATCCCGATTTCCGTAAGCCCACATAGAACCCTCAACACTTCTCGTGGGGTGATCTCAGAATCTGACCTCCTGCATGTAACCGAAGATGAAATAGTGGAAAACTTAAGGGAACAAAATGTCACAGAAGCTAGACGTATAAAAATCAACCGTAAAGATGAACAAATACCAGCGAATCAAATTCAGATACCTACCAAGCATATACACTATGACGCAAAAGTTTAGACAATGACGTCATTCAGCTTTAAACTGTAGAATTATGACGTCAGAATTACAAAAACCTGTAAATATATTCAAAAACTGATTTAAAATGCTATGTACAAAAGACAGTCGTTTTATTTGCTATAATACTATTTTTTTTCATAAAAATTCAAATGTGCTTGTCGCAAAAGTTTAGACACTATTCTAAATTTCTTTGAATATTCGCTGGCATATGCAGATTTAGAATCGATGATGTCACAAATTTGGAGTACTTAAGTTCTGCAAACGATTGCGCTTCATAGTCGACTTGCCGAGAGCTAAAGAAATTCAAGTGAATGAGGTTTCAAGGAACTGGCAGTTGAAAGGTGAAGGGAAGAGCGTTTCTGAAATTTCTGCTATTATTAATAGGTCAAAAAAATCTATTTATCGAGTTTTAACGAGTGGTTCCGAATATAAAGCAAAATGTCGGTCTGGGAGGCCACGTGTGACAAATGTACGAGAGGATCGCCTGATACAAAGACTAGCGAGTACTCAACAAATGAGCGTACGTGGAGTTCAAAGTTCATCGAGACTCTCTGTATCAAAGGATACGATTCGTAGACGAATTTTGGAAAAAGGAACAATCGTTTATAGCAAAATGCAGAAGAAACCAGCTCTGAAACCACATCATAAGTTACAAAGACTTATGTGGACTCGAAAGCATATGTCATATGGAGAGAAATGGCAGTCAGTCATATTTAGCAATGAAAAAAAGTGGAATCTGGATGGTCCAGATGGTTGTTTATCGTATTGGCATGACTTGCGGAAGGAACCTCGACGTTTTTTTAGTCGCAGACAAGGAGGGGGCTCGGTGATGGTTTGGGCAGCCTTTTGCTATAATGGACAAGTATCTCTGACCTTCACCAGTGGTCGTCAAACTTCACAGCATTATACACAGACATTAGAAGAAAACCTACTGCCATTTGCTGAGCTTCTAGGGGGTCCTCAGTGGGAATTTCACCAAGACAATGCTTCAATTCACACTGCAAAACATTCAAAATCTTGGTTTAATTCCCATAATATAAGAGTTCTCGACTGGCCAGCATGTAGCCCAGATCTTAACCCTATAGAAAACCTTTGGAGCATCATGTGTCGCAAAGTTTATAGCAACGCTAGACAATACTCTTCTGAAAAGGAACTTAAGACATCTATTGAGAGTGCATGGTGCGATATCGATCCACAAACTATGCAAGATTTAGTTTCTTCCATGCAATCTCGTGTATATGACGTAATACATAAGCATGGATGCGCAACCAGGTTTTAAAAATTGTTTATTTCGATTTTATTTAATTTGTGTCTAAACTTTTGAGACAGCAGTTTATTTTTGTTACCATTTAATTTATTGCAATATGCACAATTCCACTTTTCTTTGTTATAAATATTGTTTATATGTACAGCACATTAATTTCAAGCAGTGATTTGAAAATTGAATAAATATTTTTCAAAGTATGTAAGAATTTCTTCATTGTCTAAACTTTTGCGTCATAGTGTAATACTTACTTTTAACTCGCCAAACCTACTCAAATATATAAAAGCCGGATATCTTTCATGTTCTGTCAGACCTTATATCCCAAACCCACTGCGTCGTTTTAATTGTCGACGCTTTGGGCACTCAAAAAAAGCATGCCGAGGTAAAACCACATGTGGTCGGTGTAGTGCAGTTGGCCACGAAAGTGTACAATGCAATGCACCACCTTCTTGTGTAAACTGCAAAAAAGAGCACCCATCTTATTCGAAATCCTGCGAGCAGTGGCGAAAAGAAAAAGAGATACAAACAATACGAACAAAAGAAAATTTATCATATCCCGAGGCTAGAAAAATAGTTGAATCCAGGACACCCACATTTGGTGTATCATATGCTGCTGCTTTGTCCAAAAAACTCATAAAACTATTGCAACCCAAACCGAATTCCCCACTGAAACTAATTGCCAACCTAATCAAAAAGAAATAAACCTGTCTAATAATTCTGGTAAGACAAATAGATCAACGCAAGCTGCTTCTCCTCCTAAGTCACCAAAATCTGCTCATCCTAACTTATCAAAATCTGTTCCTAATTCACAACAAAATACCTCATCACAATCTTTAATCTCTAAACTTCCAATCCATAAAAGAGGTTCTCAAAATACAACAAAAACGCCATCTGTGAAACCAAACCGTAAATCTGATGCAGAGAAATTTAACCTGCCAACAGTTAAAGTCACTGTGCCATCTGAAAATGCAGCCAAAAAGAGAAAGAGTAAAACATCCAAAAAAGAAATCAACCCAAAACAGACGGATAAAATGGAGGAGGATGATGCTCTAGCTCTTCACCCAGATTCGGATGAAGAATTTAACGATGGAGATAGTATGACTATCTCCGAATAACTTAACGCAGATATATTACTAGAAAAAAAAATCATTCATGTATAATATTATCTCGAGGAACTCATAATAAATATGACGAAATCCTCAACATTCTTCATGACCATCAACCACTATGTTTAGCGTTACAAGAAACCCATCTTAAAATCAATAACAAAGCAAAATTGCGCACTTATGCTACATACCGAAAAGATTTTACTGGTAGTGAAAGGGCCACAGGTGGAGTGGCTCTTTTCATCTCTCGCAACCTACCCCATACGCATATTAATCTAAACACAAATTTATAAGCTGTTGCAGTCCGTGTACATATTAACCGGCTTATAACAATTTGCACCTTATACTTACCGCCAAATCAGTCTATTCAGTCAGCTACTCTTGATAATCTCCTTCTCCAACTCCCCACTCCTTACATCATTGTTGGAGACTTTAATGCACATAGTCAACTGTGGGGAAATACCGATTCTAATCAGCGTGGTGATGTTATTGAGAAATTAATATCTGACAATGGCTTATGCCTGCTTAATAATGGAGATAACACTTACTTTCATGAACCAACTCGCACTTTTCATGCAATAGACCTTACAATCTGCTCCCCATCTGTTTATCCATTCTGGAACTTCTGGGTCTCAAATGACCTGCACGGCAGTGACCATTTTCCAACATTTATCACACAGACTACTCCTAACAGGGACTCTAATACTTATTTTAAGCGCTATATTTATGACAGAGCAAATTGGCCATCTTTCGAAAATCAGGCTACAATTACAAACGACATGATTGACTATGATATTGACGATGCACTTGATAATATCACCCAGTGTATTATCAATGCTGCAGATATTAGCATTCCTAAATCCACTGCTACACCTAGGCACAAGAAGCCGTGGTGGAACAGTGATTGCCAGATTGCAAAAAAAAATCAACAGAAGGCTTGGGGCCTCTTCCGGAGGTATCCCAATAATACAAACTATATTGCCTTCAAAAAAGCAAAGGCGGAAGCTAGGAGAGTGCGTCGTAAGAGCCAGCGCGAATCTTGGATGCAATACACATCTAATATTAGCTCTAATACCTCAAGCAAAGTCGTCTGGAAAAAAGTAAAAAATTGTATGGGCCTATATTCCGAAAACCATATCTCAATCCTAAATCACAACGGTCAAACAATAGCTTCACCCAAAAATATTGCTGAAACAATAGCAAATACACTTGCATCTAACTCTAGCACAGATTCATACCCAGAACCATTCTTATCATATAAAAGACAAATGGAAACTACCCGCATCAATTTTCATTCTCGCCATTCTTTTAACTATAATAACCCCTTTACGATTTCAGAGCTCCTAAGTTGTTTGCAAAAAAAGCCACCTCTCAGCTCCAGGTCACGATGGCATCACCTATACCATGCTAAAACATATTTCCACCGCCTCACTTAATAACTTACTTGCCTTCTATAATAGAATTTGGGTTGAACATGCCTTTCCTTATGCCTGGCGTAAAGCTGTTATTATTCCCTTTCCTAAACCAGGTAAAGATTCCAGGGACCAGAATAATTACAGACCTATTGCACTCACTAGCAGCCTTTGCAAACTTCTAGAAAAAATGGTAAATATCCGCCTTGTGCATATTCTAGAATCTAACAATCTGCTTGCCGCTTTTCAAAGTGGATTCTGACGAGGTAGATCTACTATCGATAACCTGATCCATCTTGAAACTCATATTCGGACTGCTTTTCTAAAACGCAGCCATTTGGTGTCAGTCTTTTTTGACATTGCGAAAGCCTATGACAAAACATGGCGATACGGGATCCTTCGTGATCTGTTTAATCTTGATTTTCGTGGGAATCTTCCAATTTTTATTGACAACTTCCTCGCCATGCGACTCTTTCAAGTCAGGATTGGGGGAACTCTATCAAGTTTTTATGTACAAGAAGAGGGCAGTGTCCTGAGTGTCGCCCTCTTTGCTATTAAAATAAATGATATCCTTGGTCAATTACATCTTGACAAACCTCATTGGGGAAACACCTCATGGGGCACTATTTACTTTTTTAAAACATGCTGGATTTTACTTTGAAATATGATTTTTGCATCTTTCTTTGGTTTAACAACAACTTGAATTGTTCTTTTACTTTTTTCTGACATCTGGATGGGAGCCCCATCCAGACTGCCCTTTTTACCTAAAATCTTTTATAGTCCGTTTGTTTAGTTTTTTTCTTCCCTATCTACACTTTTCTGACTGCATCTGGATGGGACCCACATCCAGATTGCTTTTCTGATGCTCTTTATTTTTATGTTTTTAGTCTATTCTTGTTTGGCGCAGCATGTCCCTTATGGGATTTTGTGCCATTAAACAATATACAACCAACCAACCTTGGTCAATTACCCCCTTCGGTGAAGGGAGATCTCTATGTTGACGACTTTCGCATTATGTGTATAGGTCAAGATATTCGTTTTATTGAGAGACAATTGCAAACTGCCATCACTCATATTCTTAATTGGACAAATAAAAATGGTTTTATCATTTCTAAAGACAAAACTTCTTGCGTGCACTTTTGTAGACGTAGGGATCTACATCCAGATCCTGAAATTTTTATTGACTCAACTCAGATTCCTGTTGTGGACAGTGTCCGTTTTCTGGGCCTTCACTTTGATAAAAAGTTAACCTTTTTACCACATATCTTGCAGTTATGCACAAAATGTGAAAAATCTCTTAATCTTTTAAAGGTGCTTTCAAATACCTCTTGGGGAGCAGATCGTACTTCTCTCCTTAAAATCTATCGTGCCATGATCCGGTCTAAAATTGACTATGCCTGCCAAGTCTATGGTTCAGCTAGTAAATCTGCTCTAAAAAAACTTGACACTGTGCACCATAGCGCACTCCGGGTTTGCTCTGGTGCATTTCGTACGTCTCCAATTTTAAGCCTTTATGTTGACTGTAACGAACCAGCATTACATCATATTCGTGATTAACTCTCATTGGAGCTGTATTACCGTGTCCTTTCATATCCTGGCCATCCCCTTCATACCCACATTTTAAATACAGACAATGATATCCTTTATCAGCATAGACCATCTTGCATACCATCTTTTGGAGCCAGAATACGAAGAATTATTGATGATAGTGCTCTAATCAATATTGAAGTGAACCCTTGTCCAATGTACCAGTTCCCTCCCTGGAAACCTCCTGATATTACCACCCTCCATCCTTTTAAAGGTTACAATAAAAATAATCTAACTCCTCTTGCCTTTCAACAACTATTTGCTGCACATCGTGCAAACTTTAATAATTACATAGATATCTATACGGATGGTTCTAAGAGTGGGGATATTGTTGGCTGCGGGATTTTTTGTAATGACACTACCTTGAGTTATCGTCTGCACCCTTCAATTTCTGTCTTTACATCCGAATTGATCGCAATAGAGAGAGCCATGTCGCACATCTCTCATCATCATATCTCACACTTCATCATTTATACTGACTCAAATAGTTCTATTGACGCTATAAAATCACTTAAAAAGCATCCCTTTGTTTCGTCCATCTTAGAGTTTTATAATGAATTGACAAGACGTGGCTATAATATCTTATTTTGCTGGGTACCTGGACACATGGGTATCCCTGGAAATGAAAAAGCAGATGAGGCGGCAAAGCTGGCTCATAATCCCTGACACCATAGAGTACCATTCTCAGACGTTAAACTACTTATAAACCATTTTATTCATAATAAATGGCAAGAAAGTTGGGATTTGGAATACAATAATAAATTGCACCATATCAAACCTACAATCATAACGTGGCCTCCAAATTATCCAAGGAAAACAGACCCCCAGGGGGATACCTTCTTTAGGTATTCACGGGCTTCGCAACCCCGGGTTCCTGAGCGATCTTTTCCTTTTCCTCTTATTTCTCTTGTCTTTCTTTCCTCTATGTTTCACTCTCGTTGTGGTTTCCTCTTCGGAGGTGAGGGCAATTCTGTATGAGCCGATATCATCCTGTATATCGACTTGTGGAGAATTGTAAACCACCCACGTGTTTGCCGTGCGTGGCGACCCGTGTCCCTGGAAAGGGGGATCCTGGTAGTTGAGGGTAACCAACACACTGCTTTGGCCTCTGCTTCAGGTAGACGGGAGGTGCATATTGGTCCCGTATGCATCAATCGGCTGGTCAGCTGACTTGTGTCACTGGCTGGGGATCAAGTGAGCGAGTACTTACTAGCCATCTCGCTAAGGGTGGAGACTGGCATAGGAGTGTCTTGTGACCGTATGGGCCCTGGTTAGCACTGGTGCACGAATGTGCATCTCCTTGTTGGGCTCGGTGGTGGGTGGTGCGACCGGGGTCTGAATTGTTTTTTTTATCTCAATATGGATGGAAATAATTTACTTCCTTTAAATCCTCTCCCATGTGGAGAGAATGCGAACCAAAATAAGTTGTGTGCTGATAGAGATGGTGATATTGCCTCCAATACCAATTCATGTGCTGAAAGATTCTTTGTTATCAAAAGACAAGAAGGCAGTTTTGACAAGACCTCTCCCTTTCTGATTCACAAATCTATCCAAGGATTGATTGGTGAACCAAAGACCATCAAAAAAATTCGATCTGGTGATCTTCTTATTGAAGTAAACAATAGCAAACAAGCCATAAGTTTAAAGAAATGTACACATTTTGCAAATATCCCGATTTCCGTAAGCCCACATAGAACCCTCAACACTTCTCGTGGGGTGATCTCAGAATCTGACCTCCTGCATGTAACCGAAGATGAAATAGTGGAAAACTTAAGGGAACAAAATGTCACAGAAGCTAGACGTATAAAAATCAACCGTAAAGATGAACAAATACCAGCGAATCAAATTCAGATACCTACCAAGCATATAATACTTACTTTTAACTCGCCAAACCTACTCAAATATATAAAAGCCGGATATCTTTCATGTTCTGTCAGACCTTATATCCCAAACCCACTGCGTCGTTTTAATTGTCGACGCTTTGGGCACTCAAAAACAGCATGCCGAGGTAAAACCACATGTGGTCGGTGTAGTGCAGTTGGCCACGAAAGTGTACAATGCAATGCACCACCTTCTTGTGTAAACTGCAAAAAAGAGCACCCATCTTATTCGAAATCCTGCGAGCAGTGGCGAAAAGAAAAAGAGATACAAACAATACGAACAAAAGAAAATTTATCATATCCCGAGGCTAGAAAAATAGTTGAATCCAGGACACCCACGTTTGGTGTATCATATGCTGCTGCTTTGTCCAAAAAACTCATAAAACTATTGCAACCCAAACCGAATTCCCCACTGAAACTAATTGCCAACCTAATCAAAAAGAAAATAACCTGTCTAATAATTCTGGTAAGACAAATAGATCAACGCAAGCTGCTTCTCCTCCTAAGTCACCAAAATCTGCTCATCCTAACTTATCAAAATCTGTTCCTAATTCACAACAAAATACCTCGTCACAATCTTTAATCTCTAAACTTCCAATCCATAAAAGAGGTTCTCAAAATACAACAAAAACGCCATCTGTGAAACCAAACCGTAAATCTGATGCAGAGAAATTTAACCTGCCAACAGTTAAAGTCACTGTGCCATCTGAAAATGCAGCCAAAAAGAGAAAGAGTAAAACATCCAAAAAAGAAATCAACCCAAAACAGACGGATAAAATGGAGGAGGATGATGCTCTAGCTCTTCACCCAGATTCGGATGAAGAATTTAACGATGGAGATAGTATGACTATCTCCGAATAACTTAACGCAGATATATTACTAGAAAAAAAAATCATTCATGTATAATATTATCTCGAGGAACTCATAATAAATATGACGAAATCCTCAACATTCTTCATGACCATCAACCACTATGTTTAGCGTTACAAGAAACCCATCTTAAAATCAATAACAAAGCAAAATTGCGCACTTATGCTACATTCCGAAAAGATTTTACTGGTAGTGAAAGGGCCACAGGTGGAGTGGCTTTTTCATCTCTCGCAACCTACCCCATACGCATATTAATCTAAACACAAATTTATAAGCTGTTGCAGTCCGTGTACATATTAACCGGCTTATAACAATTTGCACCTTATACTTACCGCCAAATCAGTCTATTCAGTCAGCTACTCTTGATAATCTCCTTCTCCAACTCCCCACTCCTTACATCATTGTTGGAGACTTTAATGCACATAGTCAACTGTGGGGAAATACCGATTCTAATCAGCGTGGTGATGTTATTGAGAAATTAATATCTGACAATGGCTTATGCCTGCTTAATAATGGAGATAACACTTACTTTCATGAACCAACTCGCACTTTTCATGCAATAGACCTTACAATCTGCTCCCCATCTGTTTATCCATTCTGGAACTTCTGGGTCTCAAATGACCTGCACGGCAGTGACCATTTTCCAACATTTATCACACAGACTACTCCTAACAGGGACTCTAATACTTATTTTAAGCGCTATATTTATGACAGAGCAAATTGGCCATCTTTCGAAAATCAGGCTACAATTACAAACGACATGATTGACTTTGATATTGACGATGCACTTGATAATATCACCCAGTGTATTATCAATGCTGCAGATATTAGCATTCCTAAATCCACTGCTACACCTAGGCACAAGAAGCCGTGGTGGAACAGTGATTGCCAGATTGCAAAAAAAAATCAACAGAAGGCTTGGGGCCTCTTCCGGAGGTATCCCAATAATACAAACTATATTGCCTTCAAAAAAGCAAAGGCGGAAGCTAGGAGAGTGCGTCGTAAGAGCCAGCGCGAATCTTGGATGCAATACACATCTAATATTAGCTCTAATACCTCAAGCAAAGTCGTCTGGAAAAAAGTAAAAAATTGTATGGGCCTATATTCCGAAAACCATATCTCAATCCTAAATCACAACGGTCAAACAATAGCTTCACCCAAAAATATTGCTGAAACAATAGCAAATACACTTGCATCTAACTCTAGCACAGATTCATACCCAGAACCATTCTTATCATATAAAAGACAAATGGAAACTACCCGCATCAATTTTCATTCTCGCCATTCTTTTAACTATAATAACCCCTTTACGATTTCAGAGCTCCTAAGTTGTTTGCAAAAAAAGCCACCTCTCAGCTCCAGGTCACGATGGCATCACCTATACCATGCTAAAACATATTTCCACCGCCTCACTTAATAACTTACTTGCCTTCTATAATAGAATTTGGGTTGAACATGCCTTTCCTTATGCCTGGCGTAAAGCTGTTATTATTCCCTTTCCTAAACCAGGTAAAGATTCCAGGGACCAGAATAATTACAGACCTATTGCACTCACTAGCAGCCTTTGCAAACTTCTAGAAAAAATGGTAAATATCCGCCTTGTGCATATTCTAGAATCTAACAATCTGCTTGCCGCTTTTCAAAGTGGATTCTGACGAGGTAGATCTACTATCGATAACCTGATCCATCTTGAAACTCATATTCGGACTGCTTTTCTAAAACGCAGCCATTTGGTGTCAGTCTTTTTTGACATTGCGAAAGCCTATGACAAAACATGGCGATACGGGATCCTTCGTGATCTGTTTAATCTTGATTTTCGTGGGAATCTTCCAATTTTTATTGACAACTTCCTCGCCATGCGACTCTTTCAAGTCAGGATTGGGGGAACTCTATCAAGTTTTTATGTACAAGAAGAGGGCAGTGTCCTGAGTGTCGCCCTCTTTGCTATTAAAATAAATGATATCCTTGGTCAATTACATCTTGACAAACCTCATTGGGGAAACACCTCATGGGGCACTATTTACTTTTTTAAAACATGCTGGATTTTACTTTGAAATATGATTTTTGCATCTTTCTTTGGTTTAACAACAACTTGAATTGTTCTTTTACTTTTTTCTGACATCTGGATGGGAGCCCCATCCAGACTGCCCTTTTTACCTAAAATCTTTTATAGTCCGTTTGTTTAGTTTTTTTCTTCCCTATCTACACTTTTCTGACTGCATCTGGATGGGACCCACATCCAGATTGCTTTTCTGATGCTCTTTATTTTTATGTTTTTAGTCTATTCTTGTTTGGCGCAGCATGTCCCTTATGGGATTTTGTGCCATTAAACAATATACAACCAACCAACCTTGGTCAATTACCCCCTTCGGTGAAGGGAGATCTCTATGTTGACGACTTTCGCATTATGTGTATAGGTCAAGATATTCGTTTTATTGAGAGACAATTGCAAACTGCCATCACTCATATTCTTAATTGGACAAATAAAAATGGTTTTATCATTTCTAAAGACAAAACTTCTTGCGTGCACTTTTGTAGACGTAGGGATCTACATCCAGATCCTGAAATTTTTATTGACTCAACTCAGATTCCTGTTGTGGACAGTGTCCGTTTTCTGGGCCTTCACTTTGATAAAAAGTTAACCTTTTTACCACATATCTTGCAGTTATGCACAAAATGTGAAAAATCTCTTAATCTTTTAAAGGTGCTTTCAAATACCTCTTGGGGAGCAGATCGTACTTCTCTCCTTAAAATCTATCGTGCCATGATCCGGTCTAAAATTGACTATGCCTGCCAAGTCTATGGTTCAGCCAGTAAATCTGCTCTAAAAAAACTTGACACTGTGCACCATAGCGCACTCCGGGTTTGCTCTGGTGCATTTCGTACGTCTCCAATTTTAAGCCTTTATGTTGACTGTAACGAACCAGCATTACATCATATTCGTGATTAACTCTCATTGGAGCTGTATTACCGTGTCCTTTCATATCCTGGCCATCCCCTTCATACCCACATTTTAAATACAGACAATGATATCCTTTATCAGCATAGACCATCTTGCATACCATCTTTTGGAGCCAGAATACGAAGAATTATTGATGATAGTGCTCTAATCAATATTGAAGTGAACCCTTGTCCAATGTACCAGTTCCCTCCCTGGAAACCTCCTGATATTACCACCCTCCATCCTTTTAAAGGTTACAATAAAAATAATCTAACTCCTCTTGCCTTTCAACAACTATTTGCTGCACATCGTGCAAACTTTAATAATTACATAGATATCTATACGGATGGTTCTAAGAGTGGGGATATTGTTGGCTGCGGGATTTTTTGTAATGACACTACCTTGAGTTATCGTCTGCACCCTTCAATTTCTGTCTTTACATCCGAATTGATCGCAATAGAGAGAGCCATGTCGCACATCTCTCATCATCATATCTCACACTTCATCATTTATACTGACTCAAATAGTTCTATTGACGCTATAAAATCACTTAAAAAGCATCCCTTTGTTTCGTCCATCTTAGAGTTTTATAATGAATTGACAAGACGTGGCTATAATATCTTATTTTGCTGGGTACCTGGACACATGGGTATCCCTGGAAATGAAAAAGCAGATGAGGCGGCAAAGCTGGCTCATAATCCCTGACACCATAGAGTACCATTCTCAGACGTTAAACTACTTATAAACCATTTTATTCATAATAAATGGCAAGAAAGTTGGGATTTGGAATACAATAATAAATTGCACCATATCAAACCTACAATCATAACGTGGCCTCCAAATTATCCAAGGAAAACAGACCCCCAGGGGGATACCTTCTTTAGGTATTCACGGGCTTCGCAACCCCGGGTTCCTGAGCGATCTTTTCCTTTTCCTCTTATTTCTCTTGTCTTTCTTTCCTCTATGTTTCACTCTCGTTGTGGTTTCCTCTTCGGAGGTGAGGGCAATTCTGTATGAGCCGATATCATCCTGTATATCGACTTGTGGAGAATTGTAAACCACCCACGTGTTTGCCGTGCGTGGCGACCCGTGTCCCTGGAAAGGGGGATCCTGGTAGTTGAGGGTAACCAACACACTGCTTTGGCCTCTGCTTCAGGTAGACGGGAGGTGCATATTGGTCCCGTATGCATCAATCGGCTGGTCAGCTGACTTGTGTCACTGGCTGGGGATCAAGTGAGCGAGTACTTACTAGCCATCTCGCTAAGGGTGGAGACTGGCATAGGAGTGTCTTGTGACCGTATGGGCCCTGGTTAGCACTGGTGCACGAATGTGCATCTCCTTGTTGGGCTCGGTGGTGGGTGGTGCGACCGGGGTCTGAATTGTTTTTTTTATCTCAATATGGATGGAAATAATTTACTTCCTTTAAATCCTCTCCCATGTGGAGAGAATGCGAACCAAAATAAGTTGTGTGCTGATAGAGATGGTGATATTGCCTCCAATACCAATTCATGTGCTGAAAGATTCTTTGTTATCAAAAGACAAGAAGGCAGTTTTGACAAGACCTCTCCCTTTCTGATTCACAAATCTATCCAAGGATTGATTGGTGAACCAAAGACCATCAAAAAAATTCGATCTGGTGATCTTCTTATTGAAGTAAACAATAGCAAACAAGCCATAAGTTTAAAGAAATGTACACATTTTGCAAATATCCCGATTTCCGTAAGCCCACATAGAACCCTCAACACTTCTCGTGGGGTGATCTCAGAATCTGACCTCCTGCATGTAACCGAAGATGAAATAGTGGAAAACTTAAGGGAACAAAATGTCACAGAAGCTAGACGTATAAAAATCAACCGTAAAGATGAACAAATACCAGCGAATCAAATTCAGATACCTACCAAGCATATAATACTTACTTTTAACTCGCCAAACCTACTCAAATATATAAAAGCCGGATATCTTTCATGTTCTGTCAGACCTTATATCCCAAACCCACTGCGTCGTTTTAATTGTCGACGCTTTGGGCACTCAAAAACAGCATGCCGAGGTAAAACCACATGTGGTCGGTGTAGTGCAGTTGGCCACGAAAGTGTACAATGCAATGCACCACCTTCTTGTGTAAACTGCAAAAAAGAGCACCCATCTTATTCGAAATCCTGCGAGCAGTGGCGAAAAGAAAAAGAGATACAAACAATACGAACAAAAGAAAATTTATCATATCCCGAGGCTAGAAAAATAGTTGAATCCAGGACACCCACATTTGGTGTATCATATGCTGCTGCTTTGTCCAAAAAACTCATAAAACTATTGCAACCCAAACCGAATTCCCCACTGAAACTAATTGCCAACCTAATCAAAAAGAAAATAACCTGTCTAATAATTCTGGTAAGACAAATAGATCAACGCAAGCTGCTTCTCCTCCTAAGTCACCAAAATCTGCTCATCCTAACTTATCAAAATCTGTTCCTAATTCACAACAAAATACCTCGTCACAATCTTTAATCTCTAAACTTCCAATCCATAAAAGAGGTTCTCAAAATACAACAAAAACGCCATCTGTGAAACCAAACCGTAAATCTGATGCACAGAAATTTAACCTGCCAACAGTTAAAGTCACTGTGCCATCTGAAAATGCAGCCAAAAAGAGAAAGAGTAAAACATCCAAAAAAGAAATCAACCCAAAACAGACGGATAAAATGGAGGAGGATGATGCTCTAGCTCTTCACCCAGATTCGGATGAAGAATTTAACGATGGAGATAGTATGACTATCTCCGAATAACTTAACGCAGATATATTACTAGAAAAAAAAATCATTCATGTATAATATTATCTCGAGGAACTCATAATAAATATGACGAAATCCTCAACATTCTTCATGACCATCAACCACTATGTTTAGCGTTACAAGAAACCCATCTTAAAATCAATAACAAAGCAAAATTGCGCACTTATGCTACATACCGAAAAGATTTTACTGGTAGTGAAAGGGCCACAGGTGGAGTGGCTCTTTTCATCTCTCGCAACCTACCCCATACGCATATTAATCTAAACACAAATTTATAAGCTGTTGCAGTCCGTGTACATATTAACCGGCTTATAACAATTTGCACCTTATACTTACCGCCAAATCAGTCTATTCAGTCAGCTACTCTTGATAATCTCCTTCTCCAACTCCCCACTCCTTACATCATTGTTGGAGACTTTAATGCACATAGTCAACTGTGGGGAAATACCGATTCTAATCAGCGTGGTGATGTTATTGAGAAATTAATATCTGACAATGGCTTATGCCTGCTTAATAATGGAGATAACACTTACTTTCATGAACCAACTCGCACTTTTCATGCAATAGACCTTACAATCTGCTCCCCATCTGTTTATCCTTTCTGGAACTTCTGGGTCTCAAATGACCTGCACGGCAGTGACCATTTTCCAACATTTATCACACAGACTACTCCTAACAGGGACTCTAATACTTATTTTAAGCGCTATATTTATGACAGAGCAAATTGGCCATCTTTCGAAAATCAGGCTACAATTACAAATGACATGATTGACTGTGATATTGACGATGCACTTGATAATATCACCCAGTGTATTATCAATGCTGCAGATATTAGCATTCCTAAATCCACTGCTACACCTAGGCACAAGAAGCCGTGGTGGAACAGTGATTGCCAGATTGCAAAAAAAAATCAACAGAAGGCTTGGGGCCTCTTCCGGAGGTATCGCAATAATACAAACTATATTGCCTTCAAAAAAGCAAAGGCGGAAGCTAGGAGAGTGCGTCGTAAGAGCCAGCGCGAATCTTGGATGCAATACACATCTAATATTAGCTCTAATACCTCAAGCAAAGTCGTCTGGAAAAAAGTAAAAAATTGTATGGGCCTATATTCCGAAAACCATATCTCAATCCTAAATCACAACGGTCAAACAATAGCTTCACCCAAAAATATTGCTGAAACAATAGCAAATACACTTGCATCTAACTCTAGCACAGATTCATACCCAGAACCATTCTTATCATATAAAAGACAAATGGAAACTACCCGCATCAATTTTCATTCTCGCCATTCTTTTAACTATAATAACCCCTTTACGATTTCAGAGCTCCTAAGTTGTTTGCAAAAAAAGCCACCTCTCAGCTCCAGGTCACGATGGCATCACCTATACCATGCTAAAACATATTTCCACCGCCTCACTTAATAACTTACTTGCCTTCTATAATAGAATTTGGGTTGAACATGCCTTTCCTTATGCCTGGCGTAAAGCTGTTATTATTCCCTTTCCTAAACCAGGTAAAGATTCCAGGGACCAGAATAATTACAGACCTATTGCACTCACTAGCAGCCTTTGCAAACTTCTAGAAAAAATGGTAAATATCCGCCTTGTGCATATTCTAGAATCTAACAATCTGCTTGCCGCTTTTCAAAGTGGATTCTGACGAGGTAGATCTACTATCGATAACCTGATCCATCTTGAAACTCATATTCGGACTGCTTTTCTAAAACGCAGCCATTTGGTGTCAGTCTTTTTTGACATTGCGAAAGCCTATGACAAAACATGGCGATACGGGATCCTTCGTGATCTGTTTAATCTTGATTTTCGTGGGAATCTTCCAATTTTTATTGACAACTTCCTCGCCATGCGACTCTTTCAAGTCAGGATTGGGGGAACTCTATCAAGTTTTTATGTACAAGAAGAGGGCAGTGTCCTGAGTGTCGCCCTCTTTGCTATTAAAATAAATGATATCCTTGGTCAATTACATCTTGACAAACCTCATTGGGGAAACACCTCATGGGGCACTATTTACTTTTTTAAAACATGCTGGATTTTACTTTGAAATATGATTTTTGCATCTTTCTTTGGTTTAACAACAACTTGAATTGTTCTTTTACTTTTTTCTGACATCTGGATGGGAGCCCCATCCAGACTGCCCTTTTTACCTAAAATCTTTTATAGTCCGTTTGTTTAGTTTTTTTCTTCCCTATCTACACTTTTCTGACTGCATCTGGATGGGACCCACATCCAGATTGCTTTTCTGATGCTCTTTATTTTTATGTTTTTAGTCTATTCTTGTTTGGCGCAGCATGTCCCTTATGGGATTTTGTGCCATTAAACAATATACAACCAACCAACCTTGGTCAATTACCCCCTTCGGTGAAGGGAGATCTCTATGTTGACGACTTTCGCATTATGTGTATAGGTCAAGATATTCGTTTTATTGAGAGACAATTGCAAACTGCCATCACTCATATTCTTAATTGGACAAATAAAAATGGTTTTATCATTTCTAAAGACAAAACTTCTTGCGTGCACTTTTGTAGACGTAGGGATCTACATCCAGATCCTGAAATTTTTATTGACTCAACTCAGATTCCTGTTGTGGACAGTGTCCGTTTTCTGGGCCTTCACTTTGATAAAAAGTTAACCTTTTTACCACATATCTTGCAGTTATGCACAAAATGTGAAAAATCTCTTAATCTTTTAAAGGTGCTTTCAAATACCTCTTGGGGAGCAGATCGTACTTCTCTCCTTAAAATCTATCGTGCCATGATCCGGTCTAAAATTGACTATGCCTGCCAAGTCTATGGTTCAGCTAGTAAATCTGCTCTAAAAAAACTTGACACTGTGCACCATAGCGCACTCCGGGTTTGCTCTGGTGCATTTCGTACGTCTCCAATTTTAAGCCTTTATGTTGACTGTAACGAACCAGCATTACATCATATTCGTGATTAACTCTCATTGGAGCTGTATTACCGTGTCCTTTCATATCCTGGCCATCCCCTTCATACCCACATTTTAAATACAGACAATGATATCCTTTATCAGCATAGACCATCTTGCATACCATCTTTTGGAGCCAGAATACGAAGAATTATTGATGATAGTGCTCTAATCAATATTGAAGTGAACCCTTGTCCAATGTACCAGTTCCCTCCCTGGAAACCTCCTGATATTACCACCCTCCATCCTTTTAAAGGTTACAATAAAAATAATCTAACTCCTCTTGCCTTTCAACAACTATTTGCTGCACATCGTGCAAACTTTAATAATTACATAGATATCTATACGGATGGTTCTAAGAGTGGGGATATTGTTGGCTGCGGGATTTTTTGTAATGACACTACCTTGAGTTATCGTCTGCACCCTTCAATTTCTGTCTTTACATCCGAATTGATCGCAATAGAGAGAGCCATGTCGCACATCTCTCATCATCATATCTCACACTTCATCATTTATACTGACTCAAATAGTTCTATTGACGCTATAAAATCACTTAAAAAGCATCCCTTTGTTTCGTCCATCTTAGAGTTTTATAATGAATTGACAAGACGTGGCTATAATATCTTATTTTGCTGGGTACCTGGACACATGGGTATCCCTGGAAATGAAAAAGCAGATGAGGCGGCAAAGCTGGCTCATAATCCCTGACACCATAGAGTACCATTCTCAGACGTTAAACTACTTATAAACCATTTTATTCATAATAAATGGCAAGAAAGTTGGGATTTGGAATACAATAATAAATTGCACCATATCAAACCTACAATCATAACGTGGCCTCCAAATTATCCAAGGAAAACAGACCCCCAGGGGGATACCTTCTTTAGGTATTCACGGGCTTCGCAACCCCGGGTTCCTGAGCGATCTTTTCCTTTTCCTCTTATTTCTCTTGTCTTTCTTTCCTCTATGTTTCACTCTCGTTGTGGTTTCCTCTTCGGAGGTGAGGGCAATTCTGTATGAGCCGATATCATCCTGTATATCGACTTGTGGAGAATTGTAAACCACCCACGTGTTTGCCGTGCGTGGCGACCCGTGTCCCTGGAAAGGGGGATCCTGGTAGTTGAGGGTAACCAACACACTGCTTTGGCCTCTGCTTCAGGTAGACGGGAGGTGCATATTTGTCCCGTATGCATCAATCGGCTGGTCAGCTGACTTGTGTCACTGGCTGGGGATCAAGTGAGCGAGTACTTACTAGCCATCTCGCTAAGGGTGGAGACTGGCATAGGAGTGTCTTGTGACCGTATGGGCCCTGGTTAGCACTGGTGCACGAATGTGCATCTCCTTGTTGGGCTCGGTGGTGGGTGGTGCGACCGGGGTCTGAATTGTTTTTTTTATCTCAATATGGATGGAAATAATTTACTTCCTTTAAATCCTCTCCCATGTGGAGAGAATGCGAACCAAAATAAGTTGTGTGCTGATAGAGATGGTGATATTGCCTCCAATACCAATTCATGTGCTGAAAGATTCTTTGTTATCAAAAGACAAGAAGGCAGTTTTGACAAGACCTCTCCCTTTCTGATTCACAAATCTATCCAAGGATTGATTGGTGAACCAAAGACCATCAAAAAAATTCGATCTGGTGATCTTCTTATTGAAGTAAACAATAGCAAACAAGCCATAAGTTTAAAGAAATGTACACATTTTGCAAATATCCCGATTTCCGTAAGCCCACATAGAACCCTCAACACTTCTCGTGGGGTGATCTCAGAATCTGACCTCCTGCATGTAACCGAAGATGAAATAGTGGAAAACTTAAGGGAACAAAATGTCACAGAAGCTAGACGTATAAAAATCAACCGTAAAGATGAACAAATACCAGCGAATCAAATTCAGATACCTACCAAGCATATAATACTTACTTTTAACTCGCCAAACCTACTCAAATATATAAAAGCCGGATATCTTTCATGTTCTGTCAGACCTTATATCCCAAACCCACTGCGTCGTTTTAATTGTCGACGCTTTGGACACTCAAAAACAGCATGCCGAGGTAAAACCACATGTGGTCGGTGTAGTGCAGTTGGCCACGAAAGTGTACAATGCAATGCACCACCTTCTTGTGTAAACTGCAAAAAAGAGCACCCATCTTATTCGAAATCCTGCGAGCAGTGGCGAAAAGAAAAAGAGATACAAACAATACGAACAAAAGAAAATTTATCATATCCCGAGGCTAGAAAAATAGTTGAATCCAGGACACCCACATTTGGTGTATCATATGCTGCTGCTTTGTCCAAAAAACTCATAAAACTATTGCAACCCAAACCGAATTCCCCACTGAAACTAATTGCCAACCTAATCAAAAAGAAAATAACCTGTCTAATAATTCTGGTAAGACAAATAGATCAACGCAAGCTGCTTCTCCTCCTAAGTCACCAAAATCTGCTCATCCTAACTTATCAAAATCTGTTCCTAATTCACAACAAAATACCTCGTCACAATCTTTAATCTCTAAATTTCCAATCCATAAAAGAGGTTCTCAAAATACAACAAAAACGCCATCTGTGAAACCAAACCGTAAATCTGATGCAGAGAAATTTAACCTGCCAACAGTTAAAGTCACTGTGCCATCTGAAAATGCAGCCAAAAAGAGAAAGAGTAAAACATCCAAAAAAGAAATCAACCCAAAACAGACGGATAAAATGGAGGAGGATGATGCTCTAGCTCTTCACCCAGATTCGGATGAAGAATTTAACGATGGAGATAGTATGACTATCTCCGAATAACTTAACGCAGATATATTACTAGAAAAAAAAATCATTCATGTATAATATTATCTCGAGGAACTCATAATAAATATGACGAAATCCTCAACATTCTTCATGACCATCAACCACTATGTTTAGCGTTACAAGAAACCCATCTTAAAATCAATAACAAAGCAAAATTGCGCACTTATGCTACATACCGAAAAGATTTTACTGGTAGTGAAAGGGCCACAGGTGGAGTGGCTCTTTTCATCTCTCGCAACCTACCCCATACGCATATTAATCTAAACACAAATTTATAAGCTGTTGCAGTCCGTGTACATATTAACCGGCTTATAACAATTTGCACCTTATACTTACCGCCAAATCAGTCTATTCAGTCAGCTACTCTTGATAATCTCCTTCTCCAACTCCCCACTCCTTACATCATTGTTGGAGACTTTAATGCACATAGTCAACTGTGGGGAAATACCGATTCTAATCAGCGTGGTGATGTTATTGAGAAATTAATATCTGACAATGGCTTATGCCTGCTTAATAATGGAGATAACACTTACTTTCATGAACCAACTCGCACTTTTCATGCAATAGACCTTACAATCTGCTCCCCATCTGCTTATCCATTCTGGAACTTCTGGGTCTCAAATGACCTGCACGGCAGTGACCATTTTCCAACATTTATCACACAGACTACTCCTAACAGGGACTCTAATACTTATTTTAAGCGCTATATTTATGACAGAGCAAATTGGCCATCTTTCGAAAATCAGGCTACAATTACAAACGACATGATTGACTGTGATATTGACGATGCACTTGATAATATCACCCAGTGTATTATCAATGCTGCAGATATTAGCATTCCTAAATCCACTGCTACACCTAGGCACAAGAAGCCGTGGTGGAACAGTGATTGCCAGATTGCAAAAAAAAATCAACAGAAGGCTTGGGGCCTCTTCCGGAGGTATCCCAATAATACAAACTATATTGCCTTCAAAAAAGCAAAGGCGGAAGCTAGGAGAGTGCGTCGTAAGAGCCAGCGCGAATCTTGGATGCAATACACATCTAATATTAGCTCTAATACCTCAAGCAAAGTCGTCTGGAAAAAAGTAAAAAATTGTATGGGCCTATATTCCGAAAACCATATCTCAATCCTAAATCACAACGGTCAAACAATAGCTTCACCCAAAAATATTGCTGAAACAATAGCAAATACACTTGCATCTAACTCTAGCACAGATTCATACCCAGAACCATTCTTATCATATAAAAGACAAATGGAAACTACCCGCATCAATTTTCATTCTCGCCATTCTTTTAACTATAATAACCCCTTTACGATTTCAGAGCTCCTAAGTTGTTTGCAAAAAAAGCCACCTCTCAGCTCCAGGTCACGATGGCATCACCTATACCATGCTAAAACATATTTCCACCGCCTCACTTAATAACTTACTTGCCTTCTATAATAGAATTTGGGTTGAACATGCCTTTCCTTATGCCTGGCGTAAAGCTGTTATTATTCCCTTTCCTAAACCAGGTAAAGATTCCAGGGACCAGAATAATTACAGACCTATTGCACTCACTAGCAGCCTTTGCAAACTTCTAGAAAAAATGGTAAATATCCGCCTTGTGCATATTCTAGAATCTAACAATCTGCTTGCCGCTTTTCAAAGTGGATTCTGACGAGGTAGATCTACTATCGATAACCTGATCCATCTTGAAACTCATATTCGGACTGCTTTTCTAAAACGCAGCCATTTGGTGTCAGTCTTTTTTGACATTGCGAAAGCCTATGACAAAACATGGCGATACGGGATCCTTCGTGATCTGTTTAATCTTGATTTTCGTGGGAATCTTCCAATTTTTATTGACAACTTCCTCGCCATGCGACTCTTTCAAGTCAGGATTGGGGGAACTCTATCAAGTTTTTATGTACAAGAAGAGGGCAGTGTCCTGAGTGTCGCCCTCTTTGCTATTAAAATAAATGATATCCTTGGTCAATTACATCTTGACAAACCTCATTGGGGAAACACCTCATGGGGCACTATTTACTTTTTTAAAACATGCTGGATTTTACTTTGAAATATGATTTTTGCATCTTTCTTTGGTTTAACAACAACTTGAATTGTTCTTTTACTTTTTTCTGACATCTGGATGGGAGCCCCATCCAGACTGCCCTTTTTACCTAAAATCTTTTATAGTCCGTTTGTTTAGTTTTTTTCTTCCCTATCTACACTTTTCTGACTGCATCTGGATGGGACCCACATCCAGATTGCTTTTCTGATGCTCTTTATTTTTATGTTTTTAGTCTATTCTTGTTTGGCGCAGCATGTCCCTTATGGGATTTTGTGCCATTAAACAATATACAACCAACCAACCTTGGTCAATTACCCCCTTCGGTGAAGGGAGATCTCTATGTTGACGACTTTCGCATTATGTGTATAGGTCAAGATATTCGTTTTATTGAGAGACAATTGCAAACTGCCATCACTCATATTCTTAATTGGACAAATAAAAATGGTTTTATCATTTCTAAAGACAAAACTTCTTGCGTGCACTTTTGTAGACGTAGGGATCTACATCCAGATCCTGAAATTTTTATTGACTCAACTCAGATTCCTGTTGTGGACAGTGTCCGTTTTCTGGGCCTTCACTTTGATAAAAAGTTAACCTTTTTACCACATATCTTGCAGTTATGCACAAAATGTGAAAAATCTCTTAATCTTTTAAAGGTGCTTTCAAATACCTCTTGGGGAGCAGATCGTACTTCTCTCCTTAAAATCTATCGTGCCATGATCTGGTCTAAAATTGACTATGCCTGCCAAGTCTATGGTTCAGCCAGTAAATCTGCTCTAAAAAAACTTGACACTGTGCACCATAGCGCACTCCGAGTTTGCTCTGGTGCATTTCGTACGTCTCCAATTTTAAGCCTTTATGTTGACTGTAACGAACCAGCATTACATCATATTCGTGATTAACTCTCATTGGAGCTGTATTACCGTGTCCTTTCATATCCTGGCCATCCCCTTCATACCCACATTTTAAATACAGACAATGATATCCTTTATCAGCATAGACCATCTTGCATACCATCTTTTGGAGCCAGAATACGAAGAATTATTGATGATAGTGCTCTAATCAATATTGAAGTGAACCCTTGTCCAATGTACCAGTTCCCTCCCTGGAAACCTCCTGATATTACCACCCTCCATCCTTTTAAAGGTTACAATAAAAATAATCTAACTCCTCTTGCCTTTCAACAACTATTTGCTGCACATCGTGCAAACTTTAATAATTACATAGATATCTATACGGATGGTTCTAAGAGTGGGGATATTGTTGGCTGCGGGATTTTTTGTAATGACACTACCTTGAGTTATCGTCTGCACCCTTCAATTTCTGTCTTTACATCCGAATTGATTGCAATAGAGAGAGCCATGTCGCACATCTCTCATCATCATATCTCACACTTCATCATTTATACTGACTCAAATAGTTCTATTGACGCTATAAAATCACTTAAAAAGCATCCCTTTGTTTCGTCCATCTTAGAGTTTTATAATGAATTGACAAGACGTGGCTATAATATCTTATTTTGCTGGGTACCTGGACACATGGGTATCCCTGGAAATGAAAAAGCAGATGAGGCGGCAAAGCTGGCTCATAATCCCTGACACCATAGAGTACCATTCTCAGACGTTAAACTACTTATAAACCATTTTATTCATAATAAATGGCAAGAAAGTTGGGATTTGGAATACAATAATAAATTGCACCATATCAAACCTACAATCATAACGTGGCCTCCAAATTATCCAAGGAAAACAGACCCCCAGGGGGATACCTTCTTTAGGTATTCACGGGCTTCGCAACCCCGGGTTCCTGAGCGATCTTTTCCTTTTCCTCTTATTTCTCTTGTCTTTCTTTCCTCTATGTTTCACTCTCGTTGTGGTTTCCTCTTCGGAGGTGAGGGCAATTCTGTATGAGCCGATATCATCCTGTATATCGACTTGTGGAGAATTGTAAACCACCCACGTGTTTGCCGTGCGTGGCGACCCGTGTCCCTGGAAAGGGGGATCCTGGTAGTTGAGGGTAACCAACACACTGCTTTGGCCTCTGCTTCAGGTAGACGGGAGGTGCATATTGGTCCCGTATGCATCAATCGGCTGGTCAGCTGACTTGTGTCACTGGCTGGGGATCAAGTGAGCGAGTACTTACTAGCCATCTCGCTAAGGGTGGAGACTGGCATAGGAGTGTCTTGTGACCGTATGGGCCCTGGTTAGCACTGGTGCACGAATGTGCATCTCCTTGTTGGGCTCGGTGGTGGGTGGTGCGACCGGGGTCTGAATTGTTTTTTTTATCTCAATATGGATGGAAATAATTTACTTCCTTTAAATCCTCTCCCATGTGGAGAGAATGCGAACCAAAATAAGTTGTGTGCTGATAGAGATGGTGATATTGCCTCCAATACCAATTCATGTGCTGAAAGATTCTTTGTTATCAAAAGACAAGAAGGCAGTTTTGACAAGACCTCTCCCTTTCTGATTCACAAATCTATCCAAGGATTGATTGGTGAACCAAAGACCATCAAAAAAATTCGATCTGGTGATCTTCTTATTGAATTAAACAATAGCAAACAAGCCATAAGTTTAAAGAAATGTACACATTTTGCAAATATCCAGATTTCCGTAAGCCCACATAGAACCCTCAACACTTCTCGTGGGGTGATCTCAGAATCTGACCTCCTGCATGTAACCGAAGATGAAATAGTGGAAAACTTAAGGGAACAAAATGTCACAGAAGCTAGACGTATAAAAATCAACCGTAAAGATGAACAAATACCAGCGAATCAAATTCAGATACCTACCAAGCATATAATACTTACTTTTAACTCGCCAAACCTACTCAAATATATAAAAGCCGGATATCTTTCATGTTCTGTCAGACCTTATATCCCAAACCCACTGCGTCGTTTTAATTGTCGATGCTTTGGGCACTCAAAAACAGCATGCCGAGGTAAAACCACATGTGGTCGGTGTAGTGCAGTTGGCCACGAAAGTGTACAATGCAATGTACCAACTTCTTGTGTAAACTGCAAAAAAGAGCACCCATCTTATTCGAAATCCTGCGAGCAGTGGCGAAAAGAAAAAGAGATACAAACAATACGAACAAAAGAAAATTTATCATATCCCGAGGCTAGAAAAATAGTTGAATCCAGGACACCCACAGTTGGTGTATCATATGCTGCTGCTTTGTCCAAAAAACTCATAAAACTATTGCAACCCAAACCGAATTCCCCACTGAAACTAATTGCCAACCTAATCAAAAAGAAAATAACCTGTCTAATAATTCTGGTAAGACAAATAGATCAACGCAAGCTGCTTCTCCTCCTAAGTCACCAAAATCTGCTCATCCTAACTTATCAAAATCTGTTCCTAATTCACAACAAAATACCTTGTCACAATCTTTAATCTCTAAACTTCCAATCCATAAAAGAGGTTCTCAAAATACAACAAAAACGCCATCTGTGAAACCAAACCGTAAATCTGATGCAGAGAAATTTAACCTGCCAACAGTTAAAGTCACTGTGCCATCTGAAAATGCAGCCAAAAAGAGAAAGAGTAAAACATCCAAAAAAGAAATCAACCCAAAACAGACGGATAAAATGGAGGAGGATGATGCTCTAGCTCTTCACCCAGATTCGGATGAAGAATTTAACGATGGAGATAGTATGACTATCTCCGAATAACTTAACGCAGATATATTACTAGAAAAAAAAATCATTCATGTATAATATTATCTCGAGGAACTCATAATAAATATGACGAAATCCTCAACATTCTTCATGACCATCAACCACTATGTTTAGCGTTACAAGAAACCCATCTTAAAATCAATAACAAAGCAAAATTGCGCACTTATGCTACATACCGAAAAGATTTTACTGGTAGTGAAAGGGCCACAGGTGGAGTGGCTCTTTTCATCTCTCGCAACCTACCCCATACGCATATTAATCTAAACACAAATTTACAAGCTGTTGCAGTCCGTGTACATATTAACCGGCTTATAACAATTTGCACCTTATACTTACCGCCAAATCAGTCTATTCAGTCAGCTACTCTTGATAATCTCCTTCTCCAACTCCCCACTCCTTACATCATTGTTGGAGACTTTAATGCACATAGTCAACTGTGGGGAAATACCGATTCTAATCAGCGTGGTGATGTTATTGAGAAATTAATATCTGACAATGGCTTATGCCTGCTTAATAATGGAGATAACACTTACTTTCATGAACCAACTCGCACTTTTCATGCAATAGACCTTACAATCTGCTCCCCATCTGTTTATCCATTCTGGAACTTCTGGGTCTCAAATGACCTGCACGGCAGTGACCATTTTCCAACATTTATCACACAGACTACTCCTAACAGGGACTCTAATACTTATTTTAAGCGCTATATTTATGACAGAGCAAATTGGCCATCTTTCGAAAATCAGGCTACAATTACAAACGACATGATTGACTGTGATATTGACGATGCACTTGATAATATCACCCAGTGTATTATCAATGCTGCAGATATTAGCATTCCTAAATCCACTGCTACACCTAGGCACAAGAAGCCGTGGTGGAACAGTGATTGCCAGATTGCAAAAAAAAATCAACAGAAGGCTTGGGGCCTCTTCCGGAGGTATCCCAATAATACAAACTATATTGCCTTCAAAAAAGCAAAGGCGGAAGCTAGGAGAGTGCGTCGTAAGAGCCAGCGCGAATCTTGGATGCAATACATATCTAATATTAGCTCTAATACCTCAAGCAAAGTCGTCTGGAAAAAAGTAAAAAATTGTATGGGCCTATATTCCGAAAACCATATCTCAATCCTAAATCACAACGGTCAAACAATAGCTTCACCCAAAAATATTGCTGAAACAATAGCAAATACACTTGCATCTAACTCTAGCACAGATTCATACCCAGAACCATTCTTATCATATAAAAGACAAATGGAAACTACCCGCATCAATTTTCATTCTCGCCATTCTTTTAACTATAATAACCCCTTTACGATTTCAGAGCTCCTAAGTTGTTTGCAAAAAAAGCCACCTCTCAGCTCCAGGTCACGATGGCATCACCTATACCATGCTAAAACATATTTCCACCGCCTCACTTAATAACTTACTTGCCTTCTATAATAGAATTTGGGTTGAACATGCCTTTCCTTATGCCTGGCGTAAAGCTGTTATTATTCCCTTTCCTAAACCAGGTAAAGATTCCAGGGACCAGAATAATTACAGACCTATTGCACTCACTAGCAGCCTTTGCAAACTTCTAGAAAAAATGGTAAATATCCGCCTTGTGCATATTCTAGAATCTAACAATCTGCTTGCCGCTTTTTAAAGTGGATTCTGACGAGGTAGATCTACTATCGATAACCTGATCCATCTTGAAACTCATATTCGGACTGCTTTTCTAAAACGCAGCCATTTGGTGTCAGTCTTTTTTGACATTGCGAAAGCCTATGACAAAACATGGCGATACGGGATCCTTCGTGATCTGTTTAATCTTGATTTTCGTGGGAATCTTCCAATTTTTATTGACAACTTCCTCGCCATGCGACTCTTTCAAGTCAGGATTGGGGGAACTCTATCAAGTTTTTATGTACAAGAAGAGGGCAGTGTCCTGAGTGTCGCCCTCTTTGCTATTAAAATAAATGATATCCTTGGTCAATTACATCTTGACAAACCTCATTGGGGAAACACCTCATGGGGCACTATTTACTTTTTTAAAACATGCTGGATTTTACTTTGAAATATGATTTTTGCATCTTTCTTTGGTTTAACAACAACTTGAATTGTTCTTTTACTTTTTTCTGACATCTGGATGGGAGCCCCATCCAGACTGCCCTTTTTACCTAAAATCTTTTATAGTCCGTTTGTTTAGTTTTTTTCTTCCCTATCTACACTTTTCTGACTGCATCTGGATGGAACCCACATCCAGATTGCTTTTCTGATGCTCTTTATTTTTATGTTTTTAGTCTATTCTTGTTTGGCGCAGCATGTCCCTTATGGGATTTTGTGCCATTAAACAATATACAACCAACCAACCTTGGTCAATTACCCCCTTCGGTGAAGGGAGATCTCTATGTTGACGACTTTCGCATTATGTGTATAGGTCAAGATATTCGTTTTATTGAGAGACAATTGCAAACTGCCATCACTCATATTCTTAATTGGACAAATAAAAATGGTTTTATCATTTCTAAAGACAAAACTTCTTGCGTGCACTTTTGTAGACGTAGGGATCTACATCCAGATCCTGAAATTTTTATTGACTCAACTCAGATTCCTGTTGTGGACAGTGTCCGTTTTCTGGGCCTTCACTTTGATAAAAAGTTAACCTTTTTACCACATATCTTGCAGTTATGCACAAAATGTGAAAAATCTCTTAATCTTTTAAAGGTGCTTTCAAATACCTCTTGGGGAGCAGATCGTACTTCTCTCCTTAAAATCTATCGTGCCATGATCCGGTCTAAAATTGACTATGCCTGCCAAGTCTATGGTTCAGCCAGTAAATCTGCTCTAAAAAAACTTGACACTGTGCACCATAGCGCACTCCGGGTTTGCTCTGGTGCATTTCGTACGTCTCCAATTTTAAGCCTTTATGTTGACTGTAACGAACCAGCATTACATCATATTCGTGATTAACTCTCATTGGAGCTGTATTACCGTGTCCTTTCATATCCTGGCCATCCCCTTCATACCCACATTTTAAATACAGACAATGATATCCTTTATCAGCATAGACCATCTTGCATACCATCTTTTGGAGCCAGAATACGAAGAATTATTGATGATAGTGCTCTAATCAATATTGAAGTGAACCCTTGTCCAATGTACCAGTTCCCTCCCTGGAAACCTCCTGATATTACCACCCTCCATCCTTTTAAAGGTTACAATAAAAATAATCTAACTCCTCTTGCCTTTCAACAACTATTTGCTGCACATCGTGCAAACTTTAATAATTACATAGATATCTATACGGATGGTTCTAAGAGTGGGGATATTGTTGGCTGCGGGATTTTTTGTAATGACACTACCTTGAGTTATCGTCTGCACCCTTCAATTTCTGTCTTTACATCCGAATTGATTGCAATAGAGAGAGCCATGTCGCACATCTCTCATCATCATATCTCACACTTCATCATTTATACTGACTCAAATAGTTCTATTGACGCTATAAAATCACTTAAAAAGCATCCCTTTGTTTCGTCCATCTTAGAGTTTTATAATGAATTGACAAGACGTGGCTATAATGTCTTATTTTGCTGGGTACCTGGACACATGGGTATCCCTGGAAATGAAAAAGCAGATGAGGCGGCAAAGCTGGCTCATAATCCCTGACACCATAGAGTACCATTCTCAGACGTTAAACTACTTATAAACCATTTTATTCATAATAAATGGCAAGAAAGTTGGGATTTGGAATACAATAATAAATTGCACCATATCAAACCTACAATCATAACGTGGCCTCCAAATTATCCAAGGAAAACAGACCCCCAGGGGGATACCTTCTTTAGGTATTCACGGGCTTCGCAACCCCGGGTTCCTGAGCGATCTTTTCCTTTTCCTCTTATTTCTCTTGTCTTTCTTTCCTCTATGTTTCACTCTCGTTGTGGTTTCCTCTTCGGAGGTGAGGGCAATTCTGTATGAGCCGATATCATCCTGTATATCGACTTGTGGAGAATTGTAAACCACCCACGTGTTTGCCGTGCGTGGCAACCCGTGTCCCTGGAAAGGGGGATCCTGGTAGTTGAGGGTAACCAACACACTGCTTTGGCCTCTGCTTCAGGTAGACGGGAGGTGCATATTGGTCCCGTATGCATCAATCGGCTGGTCAGCTGACTTGTGTCACTGGCTGGGGATCAAGTGAGCGAGTACTTACTAGCCATCTCGCTAAGGGTGGAGACTGGCATAGGAGTGTCTTGTGACCGTATGGGCCCTGGTTAGCACTGGTGCACGAATGTGCATCTCCTTGTTGGGCTCGGTGGTGGGTGGTGCGACCGGGGTCTGAATTGTTTTTTTTATCTCAATATGGATGGAAATAATTTACTTCCTTTAAATCCTCTCCCATGTGGAGAGAATGCGAACCAAAATAAGTTGTGTGCTGATAGAGATGGTGATATTGCCTCCAATACCAATTCATGTGCTGAAAGATTCTTTGTTATCATAAGACAAGAAGGCAGTTTTGACAAGACCTCTCCCTTTCTGATTCACAAATCTATCCAAGGATTGATTGGTGAACCAAAGACCATCAAAAAAATTCGATCTGGTGATCTTCTTATTGAAGTAAACAATAGCAAACAAGCCATAAGTTTAAAGAAATGTACACATTTTGCAAATATCCCGATTTCCGTAAGCCCACATAGAACCCTCAACACTTCTCGTGGGGTGATCTCAGAATCTGACCTCCTGCATGTAACCGAAGATGAAATAGTGGAAAACTTAAGGGAACAAAATGTCACAGAAGCTAGACGTATAAAAATCAACCGTAAAGATGAACAAATACCAGCGAATCAAATTCAGATACCTACCAAGCATATAATACTTACTTTTAACTCGCCAAACCTACTCAAATATATAAAAGCCGGATATCTTTCATGTTCTGTCAGACCTTATATCCCAAACCCACTGCGTCGTTTTAATTGTCGACGCTTTGGGCACTCAAAAACAGCATGCCGAGGTAAAACCACATGTGGTCGGTGTAGTGCAGTTGGCCACGAAAGTGTACAATGCAATGCACCACCTTCTTGTGTAAACTGCAAAAAAGAGCACCCATCTTATTCGAAATCCTGCGAGCAGTGGCGAAAAGAAAAAGAGATACAAACAATACGAACAAAAGAAAATTTATCATATCCCGAGGCTAGAAAAATAGTTGAATCCAGGACACCCACATTTGGTGTATCATATGCTGCTGCTTTGTCCAAAAAACTCATAAAACTATTGCAACCCAAACCGAATTCCCCACTGAAACTAATTGCCAACCTAATCAAAAAGAAAATAACCTGTCTAATAATTCTGGTAAGACAAATAGATCAACGCAAGCTGCTTCTCCTCCTAAGTCACCAAAATCTGCTCATCCTAACTTATCAAAATCTGTTCCTAATTCACAACAAAATACCTCGTCACAATCTTTAATCTCTAAACTTCCAATCCATAAAAGAGGTTCTCAAAATACAACAAAAACGCCATCTGTGAAACCAAACCGTAAATCTGATGCAGAGAAATTTAACCTGCCAACAGTTAAAGTCACTGTGCCATCTGAAAATGCAGCCAAAAAGAGAAAGAGTAAAACATCCAAAAAAGAAATCAACCCAAAACAGACGGATAAAATGGAGGAGGATGATGCTCTAGCTCTTCACCCAGATTCGGATGAAGAATTTAACGATGGAGATAGTATGACTATCTCCGAATAACTTAACGCAGATATATTACTAGAAAAAAAAATCATTCATGTATAATATTATCTCGAGGAACTCATAATAAATATGACGAAATCCTCAACATTCTTCATGACCATCAACCACTATGTTTAGCGTTACAAGAAACCCATCTTAAAATCAATAACAAAGCAAAATTGCGCACTTATGCTACATACCGAAAAGATTTTACTGGTAGTGAAAGGGCCACAGGTGGAGTGGCTCTTTTCATCTCTCGCAACCTACCCCATACGCATATTAATTTAAACACAAATTTACAAGCTGTTGCAGTCCGTGTACATATTAACCGGCTTATAACAATTTGCACCTTATACTTACCGCCAAATCAGTCTATTCAGTCAGCTACTCTTGATAATCTCCTTCTCCAACTCCCCACTCCTTACATCATTGTTGGAGACTTTAATGCACATAGTCAACTGTGGGGAAATACCGATTCTAATCAGCGTGGTGATGTTATTGAGAAATTAATATCTGACAATGGCTTATGCCTGCTTAATAATGGAGATAACACTTACTTTCATGAACCAACTCGCACTTTTCATGCAATAGACCTTACAATCTGCTCCCCATCTGTTTATCCATTCTGGAACTTCTGGGTCTCAAATGACCTGCACGGCAGTGACCATTTTCCAACATTTATCACACAGACTACTCCTAACAGGGACTCTAATACTTATTTTAAGCGCTATATTTATGACAGAGCAAATTGGCCATCTTTCGAAAATCAGGCTACAATTACAAACGACATGATTGACTGTGATATTGACGATGCACTTGATAATATCACCCAGTGTATTATCAATGCTGCAGATATTAGCATTCCTAAATCCACTGCTACACCTAGGCACAAGAAGCCGTGGTGGAACAGTGATTGCCAGATTGCAAAAAAAAATCAACAGAAGGCTTGGGGCCTCTTCCGGGGGTATCCCAATAATACAAACTATATTGCCTTCAAAAAAGCAAAGGCGGAAGCTAGGAGAGTGCGTCGTAAGAGCCAGCGCGAATCTTGGATGCAATACATATCTAATATTAGCTCTAATACCTCAAGCAAAGTCGTCTGGAAAAAAGTAAAAAATTGTATGGGCCTATATTCCGAAAACCATATCTCAATCCTAAATCACAACGGTCAAACAATAGCTTCACCCAAAAATATTGCTGAAACAATAGCAAATACACTTGCATCTAACTCTAGCACAGATTCATACCCAGAACCATTCTTATCATATAAAAGACAAATGGAAACTACCCGCATCAATTTTCATTCTCGCCATTCTTTTAACTATAATAACCCCTTTACGATTTCAGAGCTCCTAAGTTGTTTGCAAAAAAAGCCACCTCTCAGCTCCAGGTCACGATGGCATCACCTATACCATGCTAAAACATATTTCCACCGCCTCACTTAATAACTTACTTGCCTTCTATAATAGAATTTGGGTTGAACATGCCTTTCCTTATGCCTGGCGTAAAGCTGTTATTATTCCCTTTCCTAAACCAGGTAAAGATTCCAGGGACCAGAATAATTACAGACCTATTGCACTCACTAGCAGCCTTTGCAAACTTCTAGAAAAAATGGTAAATATCCGCCTTGTGCATATTCTAGAATCTAACAATCTGCTTGCCGCTTTTCAAAGTGGATTCTGACGAGGTAGATCTACTATCGATAACCTGATCCATCTTGAAACTCATATTCGGACTGCTTTTCTAAAACGCAGCCATTTGGTGTCAGTCTTTTTTGACATTGCGAAAGCCTATGACAAAACATGGCGATACGGGATCCTTCGTGATCTGTTTAATCTTGATTTTCGTGGGAATCTTCCAATTTTTATTGACAACTTCCTCGCCATGCGACTCTTTCAAGTCAGGATTGGGGGAACTCTATCAAGTTTTTATGTACAAGAAGAGGGCAGTGTCCTGAGTGTCGCCCTCTTTGCTATTAAAATAAATGATATCCTTGGTCAATTACATCTTGACAAACCTCATTGGGGAAACACCTCATGGGGCACTATTTACTTTTTTAAAACATGCTGGATTTTACTTTGAAATATGATTTTTGCATCTTTCTTTGGTTTAACAACAACTTGAATTGTTCTTTTACTTTTTTCTGACATCTGGATGGGAGCCCCATCCAGACTGCCCTTTTTACCTAAAATCTTTTATAGTCCGTTTGTTTAGTTTTTTTCTTCCCTATCTACACTTTTCTGACTGCATCTGGATGGAACCCACATCCAGATTGCTTTTCTGATGCTCTTTATTTTTATGTTTTTAGTCTATTCTTGTTTGGCGCAGCATGTCCCTTATGGGATTTTGTGCCATTAAACAATATACAACCAACCAACCTTGGTCAATTACCCCCTTTGGTGAAGGGAGATCTCTATGTTGACGACTTTCGCATTATGTGTATAGGTCAAGATATTCGTTTTATTGAGAGACAATTGCAAACTGCCATCACTCATATTCTTAATTGGACAAATAAAAATGGTTTTATCATTTCTAAAGACAAAACTTCTTGCGTGCACTTTTGTAGACGTAGGGATCTACATCCAGATCCTGAAATTTTTATTGACTCAACTCAGATTCCTGTTGTGGACAGTGTCCGTTTTCTGGGCCTTCACTTTGATAAAAAGTTAACCTTTTTACCACATATCTTGCAGTTATGCACAAAATGTGAAAAATCTCTTAATCTTTTAAAGGTGCTTTCAAATACCTCTTGGGGAGCAGATCGTACTTCTCTCCTTAAAATCTATCGTGCCATGATCCGGTCTAAAATTGACTATGCCTGCCAAGTCTATGGTTCAGCCAGTAAATCTGCTCTAAAAAAACTTGACACTGTGCACCATAGCGCACTCCGGGTTTGCTCTGGTGCATTTCGTACGTCTCCAATTTTAAGCCTTTATGTTGACTGTAACGAACCAGCATTACATCATATTCGTGATTAACTCTCATTGGAGCTGTATTACCGTGTCCTTTCATATCCTGGCCATCCCCTTCATACCCACATTTTAAATACAGACAATGATATCCTTTATCAGCATAGACCATCTTGCATACCATCTTTTGGAGCCAGAATACGAAGAATTATTGATGATAGTGCTCTAATCAATATTGAAGTGAACCCTTGTCCAATGTACCAGTTCCCTCCCTGGAAACCTCCTGATATTACCACCCTCCATCCTTTTAAAGGTTACAATAAAAATAATCTAACTCCTCTTGCCTTTCAACAACTATTTGCTGCACATCGTGCAAACTTTAATAATTACATAGATATCTATACGGATGGTTCTAAGAGTGGGGATATTGTTGGCTGCGGGATTTTTTGTAATGACACTACCTTGAGTTATCGTCTGCACCCTTCAATTTCTGTCTTTACATCCGAATTGATTGCAATAGAGAGAGCCATGTCGCACATCTCTCATCATCATATCTCACACTTCATCATTTATACTGACTCAAATAGTTCTATTGACGCTATAAAATCACTTAAAAAGCATCCCTTTGTTTCGTCCATCTTAGAGTTTTATAATGAATTGACAAGACGTGGCTATAATATCTTATTTTGCTGGGTACCTGGACACATGGGTATCCCTGGAAATGAAAAAGCAGATGAGGCGGCAAAGCTGGCTCATAATCCCTGACACCATAGAGTACCATTCTCAGACGTTAAACTACTTATAAACCATTTTATTCATAATAAATGGCAAGAAAGTTGGGATTTGGAATACAATAATAAATTGCACCATATCAAACCTACAATCATAACGTGGCCTCCAAATTATCCAAGGAAAACAGACCCCCAGGGGGATACCTTCTTTAGGTATTCACGGGCTTCGCAACCCCGGGTTCCTGAGCGATCTTTTCCTTTTCCTCTTATTTCTCTTGTCTTTCTTTCCTCTATGTTTCACTCTCGTTGTGGTTTCCTCTTCGGAGGTGAGGGCAATTCTGTATGAGCCGATATCATCCTGTATATCGACTTGTGGAGAATTGTAAACCACCCACGTGTTTGCCGTGCGTGGCGACCCGTGTCCCTGGAAAGGGGGATCCTGGTAGTTGAGGGTAACCAACACACTGATTTGGCCTCTGCTTCAGGTAGACGGGAGGTGCATATTGGTCCCGTATGCATCAATCGGCTGGTCAGCTGACTTGTGTCACTGGCTGGGGATCAAGTGAGCGAGTACTTACTAGCCATCTCGCTAAGGGTGGAGACTGGCATAGGAGTGTCTTGTGACCGTATGGGCCCTGGTTAGCACTGGTGCACGAATGTGCATCTCCTTGTTGGGCTCGGTGGTGGGTGGTGCGACCGGGGTCTGAATTGTTTTTTTTATCTCAATATGGATGGAAATAATTTACTTCCTTTAAATCCTCTCCCATGTGGAGAGAATGCGAACCAAAATAAGTTGTGTGCTGATAGAGATGGTGATATTGCCTCCAATACCAATTCATGTGCTGAAAGATTCTTTGTTATCAAAAGACAAGAAGGCAGTTTTGACAAGACCTCTCCCTTTCTGATTCACAAATCTATCCAAGGATTGATTGGTGAACCAAAGACCATCAAAAAAATTCGATCTGGTGATCTTCTTATTGAAGTAAACAATAGCAAACAAGCCATAAGTTTAAAGAAATGTACACATTTTGCAAATATCCCGATTTCCGTAAGCCCACATAGAACCCTCAACACTTCTCGTGGGGTGATCTCAGAATCTGACCTCCTGCATGTAACCGAAGATGAAATAGTGGAAAACTTAAGGGAACAAAATGTCACAGAAGCTAGACGTATAAAAATCAACCGTAAAGATGAACAAATACCAGCGAATCAAATTCAGATACCTACCAAGCATATAATACTTACTTTTAACTCGCCAAACCTACTCAAATATATAAAAGCCGGATATCTTTCATGTTCTGTCAGACCTTATATCCCAAACCCACTGCGTCGTTTTAATTGTCGACGCTTTGGGCACTCAAAAACAGCATGCCGAGGTAAAACAACATGTGGTCGGTGTAGTGCAGTTGGCCACGAAAGTGTACAATGCAATGCACCACCTTTTTGTGTAAACTGCAAAAAAGAGCACCCATCTTATTCGAAATCCTGCGAGCAGTGGCGAAAAGAAAAAGAGATACAAACAATACGAACAAAAGAAAATTTATCATATCCCGAGGCTAGAAAAATAGTTGAATCCAGGACACCCACAGTTGGTGTATCATATGCTGCTGCTTTGTCCAAAAAACTCATAAAACTATTGCAACCCAAACCGAATTCCCCACTGAAACTAATTGCCAACCTAATCAAAAAGAAAATAACCTGTCTAATAATTCTGGTAAGACAAATAGATCAACGCAAGCTGCTTCTCCTCCTAAGTCACCAAAATCTGCTCATCCTAACTTATCAAAATCTGTTCCTAATTCACAACAAAATACCTTGTCACAATCTTTAATCTCTAAACTTCCAATCCATAAAAGAGGTTCTCAAAATACAACAAAAACGCCATCTGTGAAACCAAACCGTAAATCTGATGCAGAGAAATTTAACCTGCCAACAGTTAAAGTCACTGTGCCATCTGAAAATGCAGCCAAAAAGAGAAAGAGTAAAACATTCAAAAAAGAAATCAACCCAAAACAGACGGATAAAATGGAGGAGGATGATGCTCTAGCTCTTCACCCAGATTCGGATGAAGAATTTAACGATGGAGATAGTATGACTATCTCCGAATAACTTAACGCAGATATATTACTAGAAAAAAAAATCATTCATGTATAATATTATCTCGAGGAACTCATAATAAATATGACGAAATCCTCAACATTCTTCATGACCATCAACCACTATGTTTAGCGTTACAAGAAACCCATCTTAAAATCAATAACAAAGCAAAATTGCGCACTTATGCTACATACCGAAAAGATTTTACTGGTAGTGAAAGGGCCACAGGTGAAGTGGCTCTTTTCATCTCTCGCAACCTACCCCATACGCATATTAATCTAAACACAAATTTACAAGCTGTTGCAGTCCGTGTACATATTAACCGGCTTATAACAATTTGCACCTTATACTTACCGCCAAATCAGTCTATTCAGTCAGCTACTCTTGATAATCTCCTTCTCCAACTCCCCACTCCTTACATCATTGTTGGAGACTTTAATGCACATAGTCAACTGTGGGGAAATACCGATTCTAATCAGCGTGGTGATGTTATTGAGAAATTAATATCTGACAATGGCTTATGCCTGCTTAATAATGGAGATAACACTTAATTTCATGAACCAACTCGCACTTTTCATGCAATAGACCTTACAATCTGCTCCCCATCTGTTTATCCATTCTGGAACTTCTGGGTCTCAAATGACCTGCACGGCAGTGACCATTTTCCAACATTTATCACACAGACTACTCCTAACAGGGACTCTAATACTTATTTTAAGCGCTATATTTATGACAGAGCAAATTGGCCATCTTTCGAAAATCAGGCTACAATTACAAACGACATGATTGACTGTGATATTGACGATGCACTTGATAATATCACCCAGTGTATTATCAATGCTGCAGATATTAGCATTCCTAAATCCACTGCTACACCTAGGCACAAGAAGCCGTGGTGGAACAGTGATTGCCAGATTGCAAAAAAAAATCAACAGAAGGCTTGGGGCCTCTTCCGGAGGTATCCCAATAATACAAACTATATTGCCTTCAAAAAAGCAAAGGCGGAAGCTAGGAGAGTGCGTCGTAAGAGCCAGCGCGAATCTTGGATGCAATACATATCTAATATTAGCTCTAATACCTCAAGCAAAGTCGTCTGGAAAAAAGTAAAAAATTGTATGGGCCTATATTCCGAAAACCATATCTCAATCCTAAATCACAACGGTCAAACAATAGCTTCACCCAAAAATATTGCTGAAACAATAGCAAATACACTTGCATCTAACTCTAGCACAGATTCATACCCAGAACCATTCTTACCATATAAAAGACAAATGGAAACTACCCGCATCAATTTTCATTCTCGCCATTCTTTTAACTATAATAACCCCTTTACGATTTCAGAGCTCCTAAGTTGTTTGCAAAAAAAGCCACCTCTCAGCTCCAGGTCACGATGGCATCACCTATACGATGCTAAAACATATTTCCACCGCCTCACTTAATAACTTACTTGCCTTCTATAATAGAATTTGGGTTGAACATGCCTTTCCTTATGCCTGGCATAAAGCTGTTATTATTCCCTTTCCTAAACCAGGTAAAGATTCCAGGGACCAGAATAATTACAGACCTATTGCACTCACTAGCAGCCTTTGCAAACTTCTAGAAAAAATGGTAAATATCCGCCTTGTGCATATTCTAGAATCTAACAATCTGCTTGCCGCTTTTCAAAGTGGATTCTGACGAGGTAGATCTACTATCGATAACCTGATCCATCTTGAAACTCATATTCGGACTGCTTTTCTAAAACGCAGCCATTTGGTGTCAGTCTTTTTTGACATTGCGAAAGCCTATGACAAAACATGGCGATACGGGATCCTTCGTGATCTGTTTAATCTTGATTTTCGTGGGAATCTTCCAATTTTTATTGACAACTTCCTCGCCATGCGACTCTTTCAAGTCAGGATTGGGGGAACTCTATCAAGTTTTTATGTACAAGAAGAGGGCAGTGTCCTGAGTGTCGCCCTCTTTGCTATTAAAATAAATGATATCCTTGGTCAATTACATCTTGACAAACCTCATTGGGGAAACACCTCATGGGGCACTATTTACTTTTTTAAAACATGCTGGATTTTACTTTGAAATATGATTTTTGCATCTTTCTTTGGTTTAACAACAACTTGAATTGTTCTTTTACTTTTTTCTGACATCTGGATGGGAGCCCCATCCAGACTGCCCTTTTTACCTAAAATCTTTTATAGTCCGTTTGTTTAGTTTTTTTCTTCCCTATCTACACTTTTCTGACTGCATCTGGATGGGACCCACATCCAGATTGCTTTTCTGATGCTCTTTATTTTTATGTTTTTAGTCTATTCTTGTTTGGCGCAGCATGTCCCTTATGGGATTTTGTGCCATTAAACAATATACAACCAACCAACCTTGGTCAATTACCCCCTTCGGTGAAGGGAGATCTCTATGTTGACGACTTTCGCATTATGTGTATAGGTCAAGATATTCGTTTTATTGAGAGACAATTGCAAACTGCCATCACTCATATTCTGAATTGGACAAATAAAAATGGTTTTATCATTTCTAAAGACAAAACTTCTTGCGTGCACTTTTGTAGACGTAGGGATCTACATCCAGATCCTGAAATTTTTATTGACTCAACTCAGATTCCTGTTGTGGACAGTGTCCGTTTTCTGGGCCTTCACTCTGATAAAAAGTTAACCTTTTTACCACATATCTTGCAGTTATGCACAAAATGTGAAAAATCTCTTAATCTTTTAAAGGTGCTTTCAAATACCTCTTGGGGAGCAGATCGTACTTCTCTCCTTAAAATCTATCGTGCCATGATCCGGTCTAAAATTGACTATGCCTGCCAAGTCTATGGTTCAGCCAGTAAATCTGCTCTAAAAAAACTTGACACTGTGCACCATAGCGCACTCCGGGTTTGCTCTGGTGCATTTCGTACGTCTCCAATTTTAAGCCTTTATGTTGACTGTAACGAACCAGCATTACATCATATTCGTGATTAACTCTCATTGGAGCTGTATTACCGTGTCCTTTCATATCCTGGCCATCCCCTTCATACCCACATTTTAAATACAGACAATGATATCCTTTATCAGCATAGACCATCTTGCATACCATCTTTTGGAGCCAGAATACGAAGAATTATTGATGATAGTGCTCTAATCAATATTGAAGTGAACCCTTGTCCAATGTACCAGTTCCCTCCCTGGAAACCTCCTGATATTACCACCCTCCATCCTTTTAAAGGTTACAATAAAAATAATCTAACTCCTCTTGCCTTTCAACAACTATTTGCTGCACATCGTGCAAACTTTACTAATTACATAGATATCTATACGGATGGTTCTAAGAGTGGGGATATTGTTGGCTGCGGGATTTTTTGTAATGACACTACCTTGAGTTATCGTCTGCACCCTTCAATTTCTGTCTTTACATCCGAATTGATTGCAATAGAGAGAGCCATGTCGCACATCTCTCATCATCATATCTCACACTTCATCATTTATACTGACTCAAATAGTTTATTGACGCTATAAAATCACTTAAAAAGCATCCCTTTGTTTTGTCCATCTTAGAGTTTTATAATGAATTGACAAGACGTGGCTATAATATCTTATTTTGCTGGGTACCTGGACACATGGGTATCCCTGGAAATGAAAAAGCAGATGAGGCGGCAAAGCTGGCTCATAATCCCTGACACCATAGAGTACCATTCTCAGACGTTAAACTACTTATAAACCATTTTATTCATAATAAATGGCAAGAGAGTTGGGATTTGGAATACAATAATAAATTGCACCATATCAAACCTACAATCATAACGTGGCCTCCAAATTATCCAAGGAAAACAGACCCCCAGGGGGATACCTTCTTTAGGTATTCACGGGCTTCGCAACCCCGGGTTCGTGAGCGATCTTTTCCTTTTCCTCTTATTTCTCTTGTCTTTCTTTCCTCTATGTTTCACTCTCATTGTGGTTTCCTCTTCAGAGGTGAGGGCAATTCTGTATGAGCCGATATCATCCTGTATATCGACTTGTGGAGAATTGTAAACCACCCACGTGTTTGCCGTGCGTGGCGACCCGTGTCCCTGGAAAGGGGGATCCTGGTAGTTGAGGGTAACCAACACACTGCTTTGGCCTCTGCTTCAGGTAGACGGGAGGTGCACATTGGTCCCGCATGCATCAATTGGCTGGTCAGCTGACTTGTGTCACTGGCTGGGGATCAAGTGAGCGAGTACTTACTAGCCATCTCGCTAAGGGTGGAGACTGGCATAGGAGTGTCTTGTGACCGTATGGGCCCTGGTTAGCACTGGTGCACGAATGTGCATCTCCTTGTTGGGCTCGGTGGTGGGTGGTGCGACCGGGGTCTGAATTGTTTTTTTTATCTCAATATGGATGGAAATAATTTACTTCCTTTAAATCCTCTCCCATGTGGAGAGAATGCGAACCAAAATAAGTTGTGTGCTGATAGAGATGGTGATATTGCCTCCAATACCAATTCATGTGCTGAAAGATTCTTTGTTATCAAAAGACAAGAAGGCAGTTTTGACAAGACCGCTCCCTTTCTGATTCACAAATCTATCCAAGGATTGATTGGTGAACCAAAGACCATCAAAAAAATTCGATCTGGTGATCTTCTTATTGAAGTAAACAATAGCAAACAAGCCATAAGTTTAAAGAAATGTACACATTTTGCAAATATCCCGATTTCCGTAAGCCCACATAGAACCCTCAACACTTCTCGTGGGGTGATCTCAGAATCTGACCTCCTGCATGTAACCGAAGATGAAATAGTGGAAAACTTAAGGGAACAAAATGTCACAGAAGCTAGACGTATAAAAATCAACCGTAAAGATGAACAAATACCAGCGAATCAAATTCAGATACCTACCAAGCATATAATACTTACTTTTAACTCGCCAAACCTACTCAAATATATAAAAGCCGGATATCTTTCATGTTCTGTCAGACCTTATATCTCAAACCTACTGCGTCGTTTTAATTGTCGACGCTTTGGGCACTCAAAAACAGCATGCCGAGGTAAAACCACATGTGGTCGGTGTAGTGCAGTTGGCCACGAAAGTGTACAATGCAATGCACCACCTTCTTGTGTAAACTGCAAAAAAGAGCACCCATCTTATTCGAAATCCTGCGAGCAGTGGCGAAAAGAAAAAGAGATACAAACAATACGAACCAAAGAAAATTTATCATATCCCGAGGCTAGAAAAATAGTTGAATCCAGGACACCCACAGTTGGTGTATCATATGCTGCTGCTTTGTCCAAAAAACTCATAAAACTATTGCAACCCAAACCGAATTCCCCACCGAAACTAATTGCCAACCTAATCAAAAAGAAAATAACCTGTCTAATAATTCTGGTAAGACAAATAGATCAACGCAAGCTGCTTCTCCTCCTAAGTCACCAAAATCTGCTCATCCTAACTTATCAAAATCTGTTCCTAATTCACAACAAAATACCTCGTCACAATCTTTAATCTCTAAACTTCCAATCCATAAAAGAGGTTCTCAAAATACAACAAAAATGCCATCTGTGAAACCAAACTGTAAATCTGATGCAGAGAAATTTAACCTGCCAACAGTGAAAGTCACTGTGCCATCTGAAAATGCAGCCAAAAAGAGAAAGAGTAAAACATCCAAAAAAGAAATCAACCCAAAACAGACGGATAAAATGGAGGAGGATGATGCTCTAGCTCTTCACCCAGATTCGGATGAAGAATTTAACGATGGAGATAGTATGACTATCTCCGAATAACTTAACGCAGATATATTACTAGAAAAAAAAATCATTCATGTATAATATTATCTCGAGGAACTCATAATAAATATGACGAAATCCTCAACATTCTTCATGACCATCAACCACTATGTTTAGCGTTACAAGAAACCCATCTTAAAATCAATAACAAAGCAAAATTGCGCACTTATGCTACATACCGAAAAGATTTTACTGGTAGTGAAAGGGCCACAGGTGGAGTGGCTCTTTTCATCTCTCGCAACCTACCCCATACGCATATTAATCTAAACACAAATTTACAAGCTGTTGCAGTCCGTGTACATATTAACCGGCTTATAACAATTTGCACCTTATACTTACCGCCAAATCAGTCTATTCAGTCAGCTACTCTTGATAATCTCCTTCTCCAACTCCCCACTCCTTACATCATTGTTGGAGACTTTAATGCACATAGTCAACTGTGGGGAAATACCGATTCTAATCAGCGTGGTGATGTTATTGAGAAATTAATATCTGACAATGGCTTATGCCTGCTTAATAATGGAGATAACACTTACTTTCATGAACCAACTCGCACTTTTCATGCAATAGACCTTACAATCTGCTCCCCATCTGTTTATCCATTCTGGAACTTCTGGGTCTCAAATGACCTGCACGGCAGTGACCATTTTCCAACATTTATCACACAGACTACTCCTAACAGGGACTCTAATACTTATTTTAAGCGCTATATTTATGACAGAGCAAATTGGCCATCTTTCGAAAATCAGGCTACAATTACAAACGACATGATTGACTGTGATATTGACGATGCACTTGATAATATCACCCAGTGTATTATCAATGCTGCAGATATTAGCATTCCTAAATCCACTGCTACACCTAGGCACAAGAAGCCGTGGTGGAACAGTGATTGCCAGATTGCAAAAAAAAATCAACAGAAGGCTTGGGGCCTCTTCCGGAGGTATCCCAATAATACAAACTATATTGCCTTCAAAAAAGCAAAGGCGGAAGCTAGGAGAGTGCGTCGTAAGAGCCAGCGCGAATCTTGGATGCAATACATATCTAATATTAGCTCTAATACCTCAAGCAAAGTCGTCTGGAAAAAAGTAAAAAATTGTATGGGCCTATATTCCGAAAACCATATCTCAATCCTAAATCACAACGGTCAAACAATAGCTTCACCCAAAAATATTGCTGAAACAATAGCAAATACACTTGCATCTAACTCTAGCACAGATTCATACCCAGAACCATTCTTATCATATAAAAGACAAATGGAAACTACCCGCATCAATTTTCATTCTCGCCATTCTTTTAACTATAATAACCCCTTTACGATTTCAGAGCTCCTAAGTTGTTTGCAAAAAAAGCCACCTCTCAGCTCCAGGTCACGATGGCATCACCTATACCATGCTAAAACATATTTCCACCGCCTCACTTAATAACTTACTTGCCTTCTATAATAGAATTTGGGTTGAACATGCCTTTCCTTATGCCTGGCATAAAGCTGTTATTATTCCCTTTCCTAAACCAGGTAAAGATTCCAGGGACCAGAATAATTACAGACCTATTGCACTCACTAGCAGCCTTTGCAAACTTCTAGAAAAAATGGTAAATATCCGCCTTGTGCATATTCTAGAATCTAACAATCTGCTTGCCGCTTTTCAAAGTGGATTCTGACGAGGTAGATCTACTATCGATAACCTGATCCATCTTGAAACTCATATTCGGACTGCTTTTCTAAAACGCAGCCATTTGGTGTCAGTCTTTTTTGACATTGCGAAAGCCTATGACAAAACATGGCGATACGGGATCCTTCGTGATCTGTTTAATCTTGATTTTCGTGGGAATCTTCCAATTTTTATTGACAACTTCCTCGCCATGCGACTCTTTCAAGTCAGGATTGGGGGAACTCTATCAAGTTTTTATGTACAAGAAGAGGGCAGTGTCCTGAGTGTCGCCCTCTTTGCTATTAAAATAAATGATATCCTTGGTCAATTACATCTTGACAAACCTCATTGGGGAAACACCTCATGGGGCACTATTTACTTTTTTAAAACATGCTGGATTTTACTTTGAAATATGATTTTTGCATCTTTCTTTGGTTTAACAACAACTTGAATTGTTCTTTTACTTTTTTCTGACATCTGGATGGGAGCCCCATCCAGACTGCCCTTTTTACCTAAAATCTTTTATAGTCCGTTTGTTTAGTTTTTTTCTTCCCTATCTACACTTTTCTGACTGCATCTGGATGGGACCCACATCCAGATTGCTTTTCTGATGCTCTTTATTTTTATGTTTTTAGTCTATTCTTGTTTGGCGCAGCATGTCCCTTATGGGATTTTGTGCCATTAAACAATATACAACCAACCAACCTTGGTCAATTACCCCCTTCGGTGAAGGGAGATCTCTATGTTGACGACTTTCGCATTATGTGTATAGGTCAAGATATTCGTTTTATTGAGAGACAATTGCAAACTGCCATCACTCATATTCTTAATTGGACAAATAAAAATGGTTTTATCATTTCTAAAGACAAAACTTCTTGCGTGCACTTTTGTAGACGTAGGGATCTACATCCAGATCCTGAAATTTTTATTGACTCAACTCAGATTCCTGTTGTGGACAGTGTCCGTTTTCTGGGCCTTCACTCTGATAAAAAGTTAACCTTTTTACCACATATCTTGCAGTTATGCACAAAATGTGAAAAATCTCTTAATCTTTTAAAGGTGCTTTCAAAAACCTCTTGGGGAGCAGATCGTACTTCTCTCCTTAAAATCTATCGTGCCATGATCCGGTCTAAAATTGACTATGCCTGCCAAGTCTATGGTTCAGCCAGTAAATCTGCTCTAAAAAAACTTGACACTGTGCACCATAGCGCACTCCGGGTTTGCTCTGGTGCATTTCGTACGTCTCCAATTTTAAGCCTTTATGTTGACTGTAACGAACCAGCATTACATCATATTCGTGATTAACTCTCATTGGAGCTGTATTACCGTGTCCTTTCATATCCTGGCCATCCCCTTCATACCCACATTTTAAATACAGACAATGATATCCTTTATCAGCATAGACCATCTTGCATACCATCTTTTGGAGCCAGAATACGAAGAATTATTGATGATAGTGCTCTAATCAATATTGAAGTGAACCCTTGTCCAATGTACCAGTTCCCTCCCTGGAAACCTCCTGATATTACCACCCTCCATCCTTTTAAAGGTTACAATAAAAATAATCTAACTCCTCTTGCCTTTCAACAACTATTTGCTGCACATCGTGCAAACTTTAATAATTACATAGATATCTATACGGATGGTTCTAAGAGTGGGGATATTGTTGGCTGCGGGATTTTTTGTAATGACACTACCTTGAGTTATCGTCTGCACCCTTCAATTTCTGTCTTTACATCCGAATTGATTGCAATAGAGAGAGCCATGTCGCACATCTCTCATCATCATATCTCACACTTCATCATTTATACTGACTCAAATAGTTCTATTGACGCTATAAAATCACTTAAAAAGCATCCCTTTGTTTCGTCCATCTTAGAGTTTTATAATGAATTGACAAGACGTGGCTATAATATCTTATTTTGCTGGGTACCTGGACACATGGGTATCCCTGGAAATGAAAAAGCAGATGAGGCGGCAAAGCTGGCTCATAATCCCTGACACCATAGAGTACCATTCTCAGACGTTAAACTACTTATAAACCATTTTATTCATAATAAATGGCAAGAGAGTTGGGATTTGGAATACAATAATAAATTGCACCATATCAAACCTACAATCATAACGTGGCCTCCAAATTATCCAAGGAAAACAGACCCCCAGGGGGATACCTTCTTTAGGTATTCACGGGCTTCGCAACCCCGGGTTCCTGAGCGATCTTTTCCTTTTCCTCTTATTTCTCTTGTCTTTCTTTCCTCTATGTTTCACTCTCGTTGTGGTTTCCTCTTCGGAGGTGAGGGCAATTCTGTATGAGCCGATATCATCCTGTATATCGACTTGTGGAGAATTGTAAACCACCCACGTGTTTGCCGTGCGTGGCGACCCGTGTCCCTGGAAAGGGGGATCCTGGTAGTTGAGGGTAACCAACACACTGCTTTGGCCTCTGCTTCAGGTAGACGGGAGGTGCATATTGGTAACGCATGCATCAATCGGCTGGTCAGCTGACTTGTGTCACTGGCTGGGGATCAAGTGAGCGAGTACTTACTAGCCATCTCGCTAAGGGTGGAGACTGGCATAGGAGTGTCTTGTGACCGTATGGGCCCTGATTAGCACTGGTGCACGAATGTGCATCTCCTTGTTGGGCTCGGTGGTGGGTGGTGCGACCGGGGTCTGAATTGTTTTTTTTATCTCAATATGGATGGAAATAATTTACTTCCTTTAAATCCTCTCCCATGTGGAGAGAATGCGAACCAAAATAAGTTGTGTGCTGATAGAGATGGTGATATTGCCTCCAATACCAATTCATGTGCTGAAAGATTCTTTGTTATCAAAAGACAAGAAGGCAGTTTTGACAAGACCTCTCCCTTTCTGATTCACAAATCTATCCAAGGATTGATTGGTGAACCAAAGACCATCAAAAAAATTCGATCTGGTGATCTTCTTATTGAAGTAAACAATAGCAAACAAGCCATAAGTTTAAAGAAATGTACACATTTTGCAAATATCCCGATTTCCGTAAGCCCACATAGAACCCTCAACACTTCTCGTGGGGTGATCTCAGAATCTGACCTCCTGCATGTAACCGAAGATGAAATAGTGGAAAACTTAAGGGAACAAAATGTCACAGAAGCTAGACGTATAAAAATCAACCGTAAAGATGAACAAATACCAGCGAATCAAATTCAGATACCTACCAAGCATATAATACTTACTTTTAACTCGCCAAACCTACTCAAATATATAAAAGCCGGGTATCTTTCATGTTCTGTCAGACCTTATATCCCAAACCCACTGCGTCGTTTTAATTGTCGACGCTTTGGGCACTCAAAAACAGCATGCCGAGGTAAAACCACATGTGGTCGGTGTAGTGCAGTTGGCCACGAAAGTGTACAATGCAATGCACCACCTTCTTGTGTAAACTGCAAAAAAGAGCACCCATCTTATTCGAAATCCTGCGAGCAGTGGCGAAAAGAAAAAGAGATACAAACAATACGAACAAAAGAAAATTTATCATATCCCGAGGCTAGAAAAATAGTTGAATCCAGGACACCCACAGTTGGTGTATCATATGCTGCTGCTTTGTCCAAAAAACTCATAAAACTATTGCAACCCAAACCGAATTCCCCACTGAAACTAATTGCCAACCTAATCAAAAAGAAAATAACCTGTCTAATAATTCTGGTAAGACAAATAGATCAACGCAAGCTGCTTCTCCTCCTAAGTCACCAAAATCTGCTCATCCTAACTTATCAAAATCTGTTCCTAATTCACAACAAAATACCTCGTCACAATCTTTAATCTCTAAACTTCCAATCCATAAAAGAGGTTCTCAAAATACAACAAAAACGCCATCTGTGAAACCAAACCGTAAATCTGATGCAGAGAAATTTAACCTGCCAACAGTGAAAGTCACTGTGCCATCTGAAAATGCAGCCAAAAAGAGAAAGAGTAAAACATCCAAAAAAGAAATCAACCCAAAACAGACGGATAAAATGGAGGAGGATGATGCTCTAGCTCTTCACCCAGATTCGGATGAAGAATTTAACGATGGAGATAGTATGACTATCTCCGAATAACTTAACGCAGATATATTACTAGAAAAAAAAATCATTCATGTATAATATTATCTCGAGGAACTCATAATAAATATGACGAAATCCTCAACATTCTTCATGACCATCAACCACTATGTTTAGCGTTACAAGAAACCCATCTTAAAATCAATAACAAAGCAAAATTGCGCACTTATGCTACATACCGAAAAGATTTTACTGGTAGTGAAAGGGCCACAGGTGGAGTGGCTCTTTTCATCTCTCGCAACCTACCCCATACGCATATTAATCTAAACACAAATTTACAAGCTGTTGCAGTCCGTGTACATATTAACCGGCTTATAACAATTTGCACCTTATACTTACCGCCAAATCAGTCTATTCAGTCAGCTACTCTTGATAATCTCCTTCTCCAACTCCCCACTCCTTACATCATTGTTGGAGACTTTAATGCACATAGTCAACTGTGGGGAAATACCGATTCTAATCAGCGTGGTGATGTTATTGAGAAATTAATATCTGACAATGGCTTATGCCTGCTTAATAATGGAGATAACACTTACTTTCATGAACCAACTCGCACTTTTCATGCAATAGACCTTACAATCTGCTCCCCATCTGTTTATCCATTCTGGAACTTCTGGGTCTCAAATGACCTGCACGGCAGTGACCATTTTCCAACATTTATCACACAGACTACTCCTAACAGGGACTCTAATACTTATTTTAAGCGCTATATTTATGACAGAGCAAATTGGCCATCTTTCGAAAATCAGGCTACAATTACAAACGACATGATTGACTGTGATATTGACGATGCACTTGATAATATCACCCAGTGTATTATCAATGCTGCAGATATTAGCATTCCTAAATCCACTGCTACACCTAGGCACAAGAAGCCGTGGTGGAACAGTGATTGCCAGATTGCAAAAAAAAATCAACAGAAGGCTTGGGGCCTCTTCCGGAGGTATCCCAATAATACAAACTATATTGCCTTCAAAAAAGCAAAGGCGGAAGCTAGGAGAGTGCGTCGTAAGAGCCAGCGCGAATCTTGGATGCAATACATATCTAATATTAGCTCTAATACCTCAAGCAAAGTCGTCTGGAAAAAAGTAAAAAATTGTATGGGCCTATATTCCGAAAACCATATCTCAATCCTAAATCACAACGGTCAAACAATAGCTTCACCCAAAAATATTGCTGAAACAATAGCAAATACACTTGCATCTAACTCTAGCACAGATTCATACCCAGAACCATTCTTATCATATAAAAGACAAATGGAAACTACCCGCATCAATTTTCATTCTCGCCATTCTTTTAACTATAATAACCCCTTTACGATTTCAGAGCTCCTAAGTTGTTTGCAAAAAAAGCCACCTCTCAGCTCCAGGTCACGATGGCATCACCTATACCATGCTAAAACATATTTCCACCGCCTCACTTACTAACTTACTTGCCTTCTATAATAGAATTTGGGTTGAACATGCCTTTCCTTATGCCTGGCGTAAAGCTGTTATTATTCCCTTTCCTAAACCAGGTAAAGATTCCAGGGACCAGAATAATTACAGACCTATTGCACTCACTAGCAGCCTTTGCAAACTTCTAGAAAAAATGGTAAATATCCGCCTTGTGCATATTCTAGAATCTAACAATCTGCTTGCCGCTTTTCAAAGTGGATTCTGACGAGGTAGATCTACTATCGATAACCTGATCCATCTTGAAACTCATATTCGGACTGCTTTTCTAAAACGCAGCCATTTGGTGTCAGTCTTTTTTGACATTGCGAAAGCCTATGACAAAACATGGCGATACGGGATCCTTCGTGATCTGTTTAATCTTGATTTTCGTGGGAATCTTCCAATTTTTATTGACAACTTCCTCGCCATGCGACTCTTTCAAGTCAGGATTGGGGGAACTCTATCAAGTTTTTATGTACAAGAAGAGGGCAGTGTCCTGAGTGTCGCCCTCTTTGCTATTAAAATAAATGATATCCTTGGTCAATTACATCTTGACAAACCTCATTGGGGAAACACCTCATGGGGCACTATTTACTTTTTTAAAACATGCTGGATTTTACTTTGAAATATGATTTTTGCATCTTTCTTTGGTTTAACAACAACTTGAATTGTTCTTTTACTTTTTTCTGACATCTGGATGGGAGCCCCATCCAGACTGCCCTTTTTACCTAAAATCTTTTATAGTCCGTTTGTTTAGTTTTTTTCTTCCCTATCTACACTTTTCTGACTGCATCTGGATGGGACCCACATCCAGATTGCTTTTCTGATGCTCTTTATTTTTATGTTTTTAGTCTATTCTTGTTTGGCGCAGCATGTCCCTTATGGGATTTTGTGCCATTAAACAATATACAACCAACCAACCTTGGTCAATTACCCCCTTCGGTGAAGGGAGATCTCTATGTTGACGACTTTCGCATTATGTGTATAGGTCAAGATATTCGTTTTATTGAGAGACAATTGCAAACTGCCATCACTCATATTCTTAATTGGACAAATAAAAATGGTTTTATCATTTCTAAAGACAAAACTTCTTGCGTGCACTTTTGTAGACGTAGGGATCTACATCCAGATCCTGAAATTTTTATTGACTCAACTCAGATTCCTGTTGTGGACAGTGTCCGTTTTCTGGGCCTTCACTCTGATAAAAAGTTAACCTTTTTACCACATATCTTGCAGTTATGCACAAAATGTGAAAAATCTCTTAATCTTTTAAAGGTGCTTTCAAAAACCTCTTGGGGAGCAGATCGTACTTCTCTCCTTAAAATCTATTGTGCCATGATCCGGTCTAAAATTGACTATGCCTGCCAAGTCTATGGTTCAGCCAGTAAATCTGCTCTAAAAAAACTTGACACTGTGCACCATAGCGCACTCCGGGTTTGCTCTGGTGCATTTCGTACGTCTCCAATTTTAAGCCTTTATGTTGACTGTAACGAACCAGCATTACATCATATTCGTGATTAACTCTCATTGGAGCTGTATTACCGTGTCCTTTCATATCCTGGCCATCCCCTTCATACCCACATTTTAAATACAGACAATGATATCCTTTATCAGCATAGACCATCTTGCATACCATCTTTTGGAGCCAGAATACGAAGAATTATTGATGATAGTGCTCTAATCAATATTGAAGTGAACCCTTGTCCAATGTACCAGTTCCCTCCCTGGAAACCTCCTGATATTACCACCCTCCATCCTTTTAAAGGTTACAATAAAAATAATCTAACTCCTCTTGCCTTTCAACAACTATTTGCTGCACATCGTGCAAACTTTAATAATTACATAGATATCTATACGGATGGTTCTAAGAGTGGGGATATTGTTGGCTGCGGGATTTTTTGTAATGACACTACCTTGAGTTATCGTCTGCACCCTTCAATTTCTGTCTTTACATCCGAATTGATTGCAATAGAGAGAGCCATGTCGCACATCTCTCATCATCATATCTCACACTTCATCATTTATACTGACTCAAATAGTTCTATTGACGCTATAAAATCACTTAAAAAGCATCCCTTTGTTTCGTCCATCTTAGAGTTTTATAATGAATTGACAAGACGTGGCTATAATATCTTATTTTGCTGGGTACCTGGACACATGGGTATCCCTGGAAATGAAAAAGCAGATGAGGCGGCAAAGCTGGCTCATAATCCCTGACACCATAGAGTACCATTCTCAGACGTTAAACTACTTATAAACCATTTTATTCATAATAAATGGCAAGAGAGTTGGGATTTGGAATACAATAATAAATTGCACCATATCAAACCTACAATCATAACGTGGCCTCCAAATTATCCAAGGAAAACAGACCCCCAGGGGGATACCTTCTTTAGGTATTCACGGGCTTCGCAACCCCGGGTTCCTGAGCGATCTTTTCCTTTTCCTCTTATTTCTCTTGTCTTTCTTTCCTCTATGTTTCACTCTCGTTGTGGTTTCCTCTTCGGAGGTGAGGGCAATTCTGTATGAGCCGATATCATCCTGTATATCGACTTGTGGAGAATTGTAAACCACCCACGTGTTTGCCGTGCGTGGCGACCCGTGTCCCTGGAAAGGGGGATCCTGGTAGTTGAGGGTAACCAACACACTGCTTTGGCCTCTGCTTCAGGTAGACGGGAGGTGCATATTGGTAACGCATGCATCAATCGGCTGGTCAGCTGACTTGTGTCACTGGCTGGGGATCAAGTGAGCGAGTACTTACTAGCCATCTCGCTAAGGGTGGAGACTGGCATAGGAGTGTCTTGTGACCGTATGGGCCCTGGTTAGCACTGGTGCACGAATGTGCATCTCCTTGTTGGGCTCGGTGGTGGGTGGTGCGACCGGGGTCTGAATTGTTTTTTTTATCTCAATATGGATGGAAATAATTTACTTCCTTTAAATCCTCTCCCATGTGGAGAGAATGCGAACCAAAATAAGTTGTGTGCTGATAGAGATGGTGATATTGCCTCCAATACCAATTCATGTGCTGAAAGATTCTTTGTTATCAAAAGACAAGAAGGCAGTTTTGACAAGACCTCTCCCTTTCTGATTCACAAATCTATCCAAGGATTGATTGGTGAACCAAAGACCATCAAAAAAATTCGATCTGGTGATCTTCTTATTGAAGTAAACAATAGCAAACAAGCCATAAGTTTAAAGAAATGTACACATTTTGCAAATATCCCGATTTCCGTAAGCCCACATAGAACCCTCAACACTTCTCGTGGGGTGATCTCAGAATCTGACCTCCTGCATGTAACCGAAGATGAAATAGTGGAAAACTTAAGGGAACAAAATGTCACAGAAGCTAGACGTATAAAAATCAACCGTAAAGATGAACAAATACCAGCGAATCAAATTCAGATACCTACCAAGCATATAATACTTACTTTTAACTCGCCAAACCTACTCAAATATATAAAAGCCGGGTATCTTTCATGTTCTGTCAGACCTTATATCCCAAACCCACTGCGTCGTTTTAATTGTCGACGCTTTGGGCACTCAAAAACAGCATGCCGAGGTAAAACCACATGTGGTCGGTGTAGTGCAGTTGGCCACGAAAGTGTACAATGCAATGCACCACCTTCTTGTGTAAACTGCAAAAAAGAGCACCCATCTTATTCGAAATCCTGCGAGCAGTGGCGAAAAGAAAAAGAGATACAAACAATACGAACAAAAGAAAATTTATCATATCCCGAGGCTAGAAAAATAGTTGAATCCAGGACACCCACAGTTGGTGTATCATATGCTGCTGCTTTGTCCAAAAAACTCATAAAACTATTGCAACCCAAACCGAATTCCCCACTGAAACTAATTGCCAACCTAATCAAAAAGAAAATAACCTGTCTAATAATTCTGGTAAGACAAATAGATCAACGCAAGCTGCTTCTCCTCCTAAGTCACCAAAATCTGCTCATCCTAACTTATCAAAATCTGTTCCTAATTCACAACAAAATACCTCGTCACAATCTTTAATCTCTAAACTTCCAATCCATAAAAGAGGTTCTCAAAATACAACAAAAACGCCATCTGTGAAACCAAACCGTAAATCTGATGCAGAGAAATTTAACCTGCCAACAGTGAAAGTCACTGTGCCATCTGAAAATGCAGCCAAAAAGAGAAAGAGTAAAACATCCAAAAAAGAAATCAACCCAAAACAGACGGATAAAATGGAGGAGGATGATGCTCTAGCTCTTCACCCAGATTCGGATGAAGAATTTAACGATGGAGATAGTATGACTATCTCCGAATAACTTAACGCAGATATATTACTAGAAAAAAAAATCATTCATGTATAATATTATCTCGAGGAACTCATAATAAATATGACGAAATCCTCAACATTCTTCATGACCATCAACCACTATGTTTAGCGTTACAAGAAACCCATCTTAAAATCAATAACAAAGCAAAATTGCGCACTTATGCTACATACCGAAAAGATTTTACTGGTAGTGAAAGGGCCACAGGTGGAGTGGCTCTTTTCATCTCTCGCAACCTACCCCATACGCATATTAATCTAAACACAAATTTACAAGCTGTTGCAGTCCGTGTACATATTAACCGGCTTATAACAATTTGCACCTTATACTTACCGCCAAATCAGTCTATTCAGTCAGCTACTCTTGATAATCTCCTTCTCCAACTCCCCACTCCTTACATCATTGTTGGAGACTTTAATGCACATAGTCAACTGTGGGGAAATACCGATTCTAATCAGCGTGGTGATGTTATTGAGAAATTAATATCTGACAATGGCTTATGCCTGCTTAATAATGGAGATAACACTTACTTTCATGAACCAACTCGCACTTTTCATGCAATAGACCTTACAATCTGCTCCCCATCTGTTTATCCATTCTGGAACTTCTGGGTCTCAAATGACCTGCACGGCAGTGACCATTTTCCAACATTTATCACACAGACTACTCCTAACAGGGACTCTAATACTTATTTTAAGCGCTATATTTATGACAGAGCAAATTGGCCATCTTTCGAAAATCAGGCTACAATTACAAACGACATGATTGACTGTGATATTGACGATGCACTTGATAATATCACCCAGTGTATTATCAATGCTGCAGATATTAGCATTCCTAAATCCACTGCTACACCTAGGCACAAGAAGCCGTGGTGGAACAGTGATTGCCAGATTGCAAAAAAAAATCAACAGAAGGCTTGGGGCCTCTTCCGGAGGTATCCCAATAATACAAACTATATTGCCTTCAAAAAAGCAAAGGCGGAAGCTAGGAGAGTGCGTCGTAAGAGCCAGCGCGAATCTTGGATGCAATACATATCTAATATTAGCTCTAATACCTCAAGCAAAGTCGTCTGGAAAAAAGTAAAAAATTGTATGGGCCTATATTCCGAAAACCATATCTCAATCCTAAATCACAACGGTCAAACAATAGCTTCACCCAAAAATATTGCTGAAACAATAGCAAATACACTTGCATCTAACTCTAGCACAGATTCATACCCAGAACCATTCTTATCATATAAAAGACAAATGGAAACTACCCGCATCAATTTTCATTCTCGCCATTCTTTTAACTATAATAACCCCTTTACGATTTCAGAGCTCCTAAGTTGTTTGCAAAAAAAGCCACCTCTCAGCTCCAGGTCACGATGGCATCACCTATACCATGCTAAAACATATTTCCACCGCCTCACTTAATAACTTACTTGCCTTCTATAATAGAATTTGGGTTGAACATGCCTTTCCTTATGCCTGGCGTAAAGCTGTTATTATTCCCTTTCCTAAACCAGGTAAAGATTCCAGGGACCAGAATAATTACAGACCTATTGCACTCACTAGCAGCCTTTGCAAACTTCTAGAAAAAATGGTAAATATCCGCCTTGTGCATATTCTAGAATCTAACAATCTGCTTGCCGCTTTTCAAAGTGGATTCTGACGAGGTAGATCTACTATCGATAACCTGATCCATCTTGAAACTCATATTCGGACTGCTTTTCTAAAACGCAGCCATTTGGTGTCAGTCTTTTTTGACATTGCGAAAGCCTATGACAAAACATGGCGATACGGGATCCTTCGTGATCTGTTTAATCTTGATTTTCGTGGGAATCTTCCAATTTTTATTGACAACTTCCTCGCCATGCGACTCTTTCAAGTCAGGATTGGGGGAACTCTATCAAGTTTTTATGTACAAGAAGAGGGCAGTGTCCTGAGTGTCGCCCTCTTTGCTATTAAAATAAATGATATCCTTGGTCAATTACATCTTGACAAACCTCATTGGGGAAACACCTCATGGGGCACTATTTACTTTTTTAAAACATGCTGGATTTTACTTTGAAATATGATTTTTGCATCTTTCTTTGGTTTAACAACAACTTGAATTGTTCTTTTACTTTTTTCTGACATCTGGATGGGAGCCCCATCCAGACTGCCCTTTTTACCTAAAATCTTTTATAGTCCGTTTGTTTAGTTTTTTTCTTCCCTATCTACACTTTTCTGACTGCATCTGGATGGGACCCACATCCAGATTGCTTTTCTGATGCTCTTTATTTTTATGTTTTTAGTCTATTCTTGTTTGGCGCAGCATGTCCCTTATGGGATTTTGTGCCATTAAACAATATACAACCAACCAACCTTGGTCAATTACCCCCTTCGGTGAAGGGAGATCTCTATGTTGACGACTTTCGCATTATGTGTATAGGTCAAGATATTCGTTTTATTGAGAGACATTTGCAAACTGCCATCACTCATATTCTTAATTGGACAAATAAAAATGGTTTTATCATTTCTAAAGACAAAACTTCTTGCATGCACTTTTGTAGACGTAGGGATCTACATCCAGATCCTGAAATTTTTATTGACTCAACTCCGATTCCTGTTGTGGACAGTGTCCGTTTTCTGGGCCTTCACTCTGATAAAAAGTTAACCTTTTTACCACATATCTTGCAGTTATGCACAAAATGTGAAAAATCTCTTAATCTTTTAAAGGTGCTTTCAAATACCTCTTGGGGAGCAGATCGTACTTCTCTCCTTAAAATCTATCGTGCCATGATCCGGTCTAAAATTGACTATGCCTGCCAAGTCTATCGTTCAGCCAGTAAATCTGCTCTAAAAAAACTTGACACTGTGCACCATAGTGCACACCGGGTTTGCTCTGGTGCATTTCGTACGTCTCCAATTTTAAGCCTTTATGTTGACTGTAACGAACCAGCATTACATCATATTCGTGATTAACTCTCATTGGAGCTGTATTACCGTGTCCTTTCATATCCTGGCCATCCCCTTCATACCCACATTTTAAATACAGACAATGATATCCTTTATCAGCATAGACCATCTTGCATACCATCTTTTGGAGCCAGAATACGAAGAATTATTGATGATAGTGCTCTAATCAATATTGAAGTGAACCCTTGTCCAATGTACCAGTTCCCTCCCTGGAAACCTCCTGATATTACCACCCTCCATCCTTTTAAAGGTTACAATAAAAATAATCTAACTCCTCTTGCCTTTCAACAACTATTTGCTGCACATCGTGCAAACTTTAATAATTACATAGATATCTATACGGATGGTTCTAAGAGTGGGGATATTGTTGGCTGCGGGATTTTTTGTAATGACACTACCTTGAGTTATCGTCTGCACCCTTCAATTTCTGTCTTTACATCCGAATTGATTGCAATAGAGAGAGCCATGTCGCACATCTCTCATCATCATATCTCACACTTCATCATTTATACTGACTCAAATAGTTCTATTGACGCTATAAAATCACTTAAAAAGCATCCCTTTGTTTCGTCCATCTTAGAGTTTTATAATGAATTGACAAGACGTGGCTATAATATCTTATTTTGCTGGGTACCTGGACACATGGGTATCCCTGGAAATGAAAAAGCAGATGAGGCGGCAAAGCTGGCTCATAATCCCTGACACCATAGAGTACCATTCTCAGACGTTAAACTACTTATAAACCATTTTATTCATAATAAATGGCAAGAAAGTTGGGATTTGGAATACAATAATAAATTGCACCATATCAAACCTACAATCATAACGTGGCCTCCAAATTATCCAAGGAAAACAGACCCCCAGGGGGATACCTTCTTTAGGTATTCACGGGCTTCGCAACCCCGGGTTCCTGAGCGATCTTTTCCTTTTCCTCTTATTTCTCTTGTCTTTCTTTCCTCTATGTTTCACTCTCGTTGTGGTTTCCTCTTCGGAGGTGAGGGCAATTCTGTATGAGCCGATATCATCCTGTATATCGACTTGTGGAGAATTGTAAACCACCCACGTGTTTGCCGTGCGTGGCGACCCGTGTCCCTGGAAAGGGGGATCCTGGTAGTTGAGGGTAACCAACACACTGCTTTGGCCTCTGCTTCAGGTAGACGGGAGGTGCATATTGGTCCCGTATGCATCAATCGGCTGGTCAGCTGACTTGTGTCACTGGCTGGGGATCAAGTGAGCGAGTACTTACTAGCCATCTCGCTAAGGGTGGAGACTGGCATAGGAGTGTCTTGTGACCGTATGGGCCCTGGTTAGCACTGGTGCACGAATGTGCATCTCCTTGTTGGGCTCGGTGGTGGGTGGTGCGACCGGGGTCTGAATTGTTTTTTTTATCTCAATATGGATGGAAATAATTTACTTCCTTTAAATCCTCTCCCATGTGGAGAGAATGCGAACCAAAATAAGTTGTGTGCTGATAGAGATGGTGATATTGCCTCCAATACCAATTCATGTGCTGAAAGATTCTTTGTTATCAAAAGACAAGAAGGCAGTTTTGACAAGACCTCTCCCTTTCTGATTCACAAATCTATCCAAGGATTGATTGGTGAACCAAAGACCATAAAAAAAATTCGATCTGGTGATCTTCTTATTGAAGTAAACAATAGCAAACAAGCCATAAGTTTAAAGAAATGTACACATTTTGCAAATATCCCGATTTCCGTAAGCCCACATAGAACCCTCAACACTTCTCGTGGGGTGATCTCAGAATCTCACCTCCTGCATGTAACCGAAGATGAAATAGTGGAAAACTTAAGGGAACAAAATGTCACAGAAGCTAGACGTATAAAAATCAACCATAAAGATGAACAAATACCAGCGAATCAAATTCAGATACCTACCAAGCATATAATACTTACTTTTAACTCGCCAAACCTACTCAAATATATAAAAGCCGGATATCTTTCATGTTCTGTCAGACCTTATATCCCAAACCCACTGCGTCGTTTTAATTGTCGACGCTTTGGGCACTCAAAAACAGCATGCCGAGGTAAAACCACATGTGGTCGGTGTAGTGCAGTTGGCCACGAAAGTGTACAATGCAATGCACCACCTTCTTGTGTAAACTGCAAAAAAGAGCACCCATCTTATTCGAAATCCTGCGAGCAGTGGCGAAAAGAAAAAGAGATACAAACAATACGAACAAAAGAAAATTTATCATATCCCGAGGCTAGAAAAATAGTTGAATCCAGGACACCCACAGTTGGTGTATCATATGCTGCTGCTTTGTCCAAAAAACTCATAAAACTATTGCAACCCAAACCGAATTCCCCACTGAAACTAATTGCCAACCTAATCAAAAAGAAAATAACCTGTCTAATAATTCTGGTAAGACAAATAGATCAACGCAAGCTGCTTCTCCTCCTAAGTCACCAAAATCTGCTCATCCTAACTTATCAAAATCTGTTCCTAATTCACAACAAAATACCTCGTCACAATCTTTAATCTCTAAACTTCCAATCCATAAAAGAGGTTCTCAAAATACAACAAAAACGCCATCTGTGAAACCAAACCGTAAATCTGATGCAGAGAAATTTAACCTGCCAACAGTAAAAGTCACTGTGCCATCTGAAAATGCAGCCAAAAAGAGAAAGAGTAAAACATCCAAAAAAGAAATCAACCCAAAACAGACGGATAAAATGGAGGAGGATGATGCTCTAGCTCTTCACCCAGATTCGGATGAAGAATTTAACGATGGAGATAGTATGACTATCTCCGAATAACTTAACGCAGATATATTACTAGAAAAAAAAATCATTCATGTATAATATTATCTCGAGGAACTCATAATAAATATGACGAAATCCTCAACATTCTTCATGACCATCAACCACTATGTTTAGCGTTACAAGAAACCCATCTTAAAATCAATAACAAAGCAAAATTGCACACTTATGCTACATACCGAAAAGATTTTACTGGTAGTGAAAGGGCCACAGGTGGAGTGGCTCTTTTCATCTCTCGCAACCTACCCCATACGCATATTAATCTAAACACAAATTTACAAGCTGTTGCAGTCCGTGTACATATTAACCGGCTTATAACAATTTGCACCTTATACTTACCGCCAAATCAGTCTATTCAGTCAGCTACTCTTGATAATCTCCTTCTCCAACTCCCCACTCCTTACATCATTGTTGGAGACTTTAATGCACATAGTCAACTGTGGGGAAATACCGATTCTAATCAGCGTGGTGATGTTATTGAGAAATTAATATCTGACAATGGCTTATGCCTGCTTAATAATGGAGATAACACTTACTTTCATGAACCAACTCGCACTTTTCATGCAATAGACCTTACAATCTGCTCCCCATCTGTTTATCCATTCTGGAACTTCTGGGTCTCAAATGACCTGCACGGCAGTGACCATTTTCCAACATTTATCACACAGACTACTCCTAACAGGGACTCTAATACTTATTTTAAGCGCTATATTTATGACAGAGCAAATTGGTCATCTTTCGAAAATCAGGCTACAATTACAAACGACATGATTGACTGTGATATTGACGATGCACTTGATAATATCACCCAGTGTATTATCAATGCTGCAGATATTAGCATTCCTAAATCCACTGCTACACCTAGGCACAAGAAGCCGTGGTGGAACAGTGATTGCCAGATTGCAAAAAAAAAATCAACAGAAGGCTTGGGGCCTCTTCCGGAGGTATCCCAATAATACAAACTATATTGCCTTCAAAAAAGCAAAGGCGGAAGCTAGGAGAGTGCATCGTAAGAGCCAGCGCGAATCTTGGATGCAATACATATCTAATATTAGCTATAATACCTCAAGCAAAGTCGTCTGGAAAAAAGTAAAAAATTGTATGGGCCTATATTCCGAAAACCATATCTCAATCCTAAATCACAACGGTCAAACAATAGCTTCACCCAAAAATATTGCTGAAACAATAGCAAATACACTTGCATCTAAATCTAGCACAGATTCATACCCAGAACCATTCTTATCATATAAAAGACAAATGGAAACTACCCGCATCAATTTTCATTCTCGCCATTCTTTTAACTATAATAACCCCTTTACGATTTCAGAGCTCCTAAGTTGTTTGCAAAAAAAGCCACCTCTCAGCTCCAGGTCACGATGGCATCACCTATACCATGCTAAAACATATTTCCACCGCCTCACTTAATAACTTACTTGCCTTCTATAATAGAATTTGGGTTGAACATGCCTTTCCTTATGCCTGGCGTAAAGCTGTTATTATTCCCTTTCCTAAACCAGGTAAAGATTCCAGGGACCAGAATAATTACAGACCTATTGCACTCACTAGCAGCCTTTGCAAACTTCTAGAAAAAATGGTAAATATCCGCCTTGTGCATATTCTAGAATCTAACAATCTGCTTGCCGCTTTTCAAAGTGGATTCTGACGAGGTAGATCTACTATCGATAACCTGATCCATCTTGAAACTCATATTCGGACTGCTTTTCTAAAACGCAGCCATTTGGTTTGACGCTATAAAATCACTTAAAAAGCATCCCTTTGTTTCGTCCATCTTAGAGTTTTATAATGAATTGACAAGACGTGGCTATAATATCTTATTTTGCTGGGTACCTGGACACATGGGTATCCCTGGAAATGAAAAAGCAGATGAGGCGGCAAAGCTGGCTCATAATCCCTGACACCATAGAGTACCATTCTCAGACGTTAAACTACTTATAAACCATTTTATTCATAATAAATGGCAAGAAAGTTGGGATTTGGAATACAATAATAAATTGCACCATATCAAACCTACAATCATAACGTGGCCTCCAAATTATCCAAGGAAAACAGACCCCCAGGGGGATACCTTCTTTAGGTATTCACGGGCTTCGCAACCCCGGGTTCCTGAGCGATCCTTTCCTTTTCCTCTTATTTCTCTTGTCTTTCTTTCCTCTATGTTTCACTCTCGTTGTGGTTTCCTCTTCGGAGGTGAGGGCAATTCTGTATGAGCCGATATCATCCTGTATATCGACTTGTGGAGAATTGTAAACCACCCACGTGTTTGCTGTGCGTGGCGACCCGTGTCCCTGGAAAGGGGGATCCTGGTAGTTGAGGGTAACCAACACACTGCTTTGGCCTCTGCTTCAGGTAGACGGGAGGTGCATATTGGTCCCGTATGCATCAATCGGCTGGTCAGCTGACTTGTGTCACTGGCTGGGGATCAAGTGAGCGAGTACTTACTAGCCATCTCGCTAAGGGTGGAGACTGGCATAGGAGTGTCTTGTGACCGTATGGGCCCTGGTTAGCACTGGTGCACGAATGTGCATCTCCTTGTTGGGCTCGGTGGTGGGTGGTGCGACCGGGGTCTGAATTGTTTTTTTTATCTCAATATGGATGGAAATAATTTACTTCCTTTAAATCCTCTCCCATGTGGATAGAATGCGAACCAAAATAAGTTGTGTGCTGATAGAGATGGTGATATTGCCTCCAATACCAATTCATGTGCTGAAAGATTCTTTGTTATCAAAAGACAAGAAGGCAGTTTTGACAAGACCTCTCCCTTTCTGATTCACAAATCTATCCAAGGATTGATTGGTGAACCAAAGACCATCAAAAAAATTCGATCTGGTGATCTTCTTATTGAAGTAAACAATAGCAAACAAGCCATAAGTTTAAAGAAATGTACACATTTTGCAAATATCCCGATTTCCGTAAGCCCACATAGAACCCTCAACACTTCTCGTGGGGTGATCTCAGAATCTGACCTCCTGCATGTAACCGAAGATGAAATAGTGGAAAACTTAAGGGAACAAAATGTCACAGAAGCTAGACGTATAAAAATCAACCGTAAAGATGAACAAATACCAGCGAATCAAATTCAGATACCTACCAAGCATATAATACTTACTTTTAACTCGCCAAACCTACTCAAATATATAAAAGCCGGATATCTTTCATGTTCTGTCAGACCTTATATCCCAAACCCACTGCGTCGTTTTAATTGTCGACGCTTTGGGCACTCAAAAACAGCATGCCGAGGTAAAACCACATGTGGTCGGTGTAGTGCAGTTGGCCACGAAAGTGTACAATGCAATGCACCACCTTCTTGTGTAAACTGCAAAAAAGAGCACCCATCTTATTCGAAATCCTGCGAGCAGTGGCGAAAAGAAAAAGAGATACAAACAATACGAACAAAAGAAAATTTATCATATCCCGAGGCTAGAAAAATAGTTGAATCCAGGACACCCACAGTTGGTGTATCATATGCTGCTGCTTTGTCCAAAAAACTCATAAAACTATTGCAACCCAAACCGAATTCCCCACTGAAACTAATTGCCAACCTAATCAAAAAGAAAATAACCTGTCTAATAATTCTGGTAAGACAAATAGATCAACGCAAGCTGCTTCTCCTCCTAAGTCACCAAAATCTGCTCATCCTAACTTATCAAAATCTGTTCCTAATTCACAACAAAATACCTCGTCACAATCTTTAATCTCTAAACTTCCAATCCATAAAAGAGGTTCTCAAAATACAACAAAAACGCCATCTGTGAAACCAAACCGTAAATCTGATGCAGAGAAATTTAACCTGCCAACAGTTAAAGTCACTGTGCCATCTGAAAATGCAGCCAAAAAGAGAAAGAGTAAAACATCCAAAAAAGAAATCAACCCAAAACAGACGGATAAAATGGAGGAGGATGATGCTCTAGCTCTTCACCCAGATTCGGATGAAGAATTTAACGATGGAGATAGTATGACTATCTCCGAATAACTTAACGCAGATATATTACTAGAAAAAAAAATCATTCATGTATAATATTATCTCGAGGAACTCATAATAAATATGACGAAATCCTCAACATTCTTCATGACCATCAACCACTATGTTTAGCGTTACAAGAAACCCATCTTAAAATCAATAACAAAGCAAAATTGCGCACTTATGCTACATACCGAAAAGATTTTACTGGTAGTGAAAGGGCCACAGGTGGAGTGGCTCTTTTCATCTCTCGCAACCTACCCCATACGCATATTAATCTAAACACAAATTTACAAGCTGTTGCAGTCCGTGTACATATTAACCGGCTTATAACAATTTGCACCTTATACTTACCGCCAAATCAGTCTATTCAGTCAGCTACTCTTGATAATCTCCTTCTCCAACTCCCCACTCCTTACATCATTGTTGGAGACTTTAATGCACATAGTCAACTGTGGGGAAATACCGATTCTAATCAGCGTGGTGATGTTATTGAGAAATTAATATCTGACAATGGCTTATGCCTGCTTAATAATGGAGATAACACTTACTTTCATGAACCAACTCGCACTTTTCATGCAATAGACCTTACAATCTGCTCCCCATCTGTTTATCCATTCTGGAACTTCTGGGTCTCAAATGACCTGCACGGCAGTGACCATTTTCCAACATTTATCACACAGACTACTCCTAACAGGGACTCTAATACTTATTTTAAGCGCTATACTTATGACAGAGCAAATTGGCCATCTTTCGAAAATCAGGCTACAATTACAAACGACATGATTGACTGTGATATTGACGATGCACTTGATAATATCACCCAGTGTATTATCAATGCTGCAGATATTAGCATTCCTAAATCCACTGCTACACCTAGGCACAAGAAGCCGTGGTGGAACAGTGATTGCCAGATTGCAAAAAAAAATCAACAGAAGGCTTGGGGCCTCTTCCGGAGGTATCCCAATAATACAAACTATATTGCCTTCAAAAAAGCAAAGGCGGAAGCTAGGAGAGTGCGTCGTAAGAGCCAGCGCGAATCTTGGATGCAATACACATCTAATATTAGCTCTAATACCTCAAGCAAAGTCGTCTGGAAAAAAGTAAAAAATTGTATGGGCCTATATTCCGAAAACCATATCTCAATCCTAAATCACAACGGTCAAACAATAGCTTCACCCAAAAATATTGCTGAAACAATAGCAAATACACTTGCATCTAACTCTAGCACAGATTCATACCCAGAACCATTCTTATCATATAAAAGACAAATGGAAACTACCCGCATCAATTTTCATTCTCGCCATTCTTTTAACTATAATAACCCCTTTACGATTTCAGAGCTCCTAAGTTGTTTGCAAAAAAAGCCACCTCTCAGCTCCAGGTCACGATGGCATCACCTATACCATGCTAAAACATATTTCCACCGCCTCACTTAATAACTTACTTGCCTTCTATAATAGAATTTGGGTTGAACATGCCTTTCCTTATGCCTGGCGTAAAGCTGTTATTATTCCCTTTCCTAAACCAGGTAAAGATTCCAGGGACCAGAATAATTACAGACCTATTGCACTCACTAGCAGCCTTTGCAAACTTCTAGAAAAAATGGTAAATATCCGCCTTGTGCATATTCTAGAATCTAACAATCTGCTTGCCGCTTTTCAAAGTGGATTCTGACGAGGTAGATCTACTATCGATAACCTGATCCATCTTGAAACTCATATTCGGACTGCTTTTCTAAAACGCAGCCATTTGGTGTCAGTCTTTTTTGACATTGCGAAAGCCTATGACAAAACATGGCGATACGGGATCCTTCGTGATCTGTTTAATCTTGATTTTCGTGGGAATCTTCCAATTTTTATTGACAACTTCCTCGCCATGCGACTCTTTCAAGTCAGGATTGGGGGAACTCTATCAAGTTTTTATGTACAAGAAGAGGGCAGTGTCCTGAGTGTCGCCCTCTTTGCTATTAAAATAAATGATATCCTTGGTCAATTACATCTTGACAAACCTCATTGGGGAAACACCTCATGGGGCACTATTTACTTTTTTAAAACATGCTGGATTTTACTTTGAAATATGATTTTTGCATCTTTCTTTGGTTTAACAACAACTTGAATTGTTCTTTTACTTTTTTCTGACATCTGGATGGGAGCCCCATCCAGACTGCCCTTTTTACCTAAAATCTTTTATAGTCCGTTTGTTTAGTTTTTTTCTTCCCTATCTACACTTTTCTGACTGCATCTGGATGGGACCCACATCCAGATTGCTTTTCTGATGCTCTTTATTTTTATGTTTTTAGTCTATTCTTGTTTGGCGCAGCATGTCCCTTATGGGATTTTGTGCCATTAAACAATATACAACCAACCAACCTTGGTCAATTACCCCCTTCGGTGAAGGGAGATCTCTATGTTGACGACTTTCGCATTATGTGTATAGGTCAAGATATTCGTTTTATTGAGAGACAATTGCAAACTGCCATCACTCATATTCTTAATTGGACAAATAAAAATGGTTTTATCATTTCTAAAGACAAAACTTCTTGCGTGCACTTTTGTAGATTTAGGGATCTACATCCAGATCCTGAAATTTTTATTGACTCAACTCAGATTCCTGTTGTGGACAGTGTCCGTTTTCTGGGCCTTCACTTTGATAAAAAGTTAACCTTTTTACCACATATCTTGCAGTTATGCACAAAATGTGAAAACTCTCTTAATCTTTTAAAGGTGCTTTCAAATACCTCTTGGGGAGCAGATCGTACTTCTCTCCTTAAAATCTATCGTGCCATGATCCGGTCTAAAATTGACTATGCCTGCCAAGTCTATGGTTCAGCCAGTAAATCTGCTCTAAAAAAACTTGACACTGTGCACCATAGCGCACTCCGGGTTTGCTCTGGTGCATTTCGTACGTCTCCAATTTTAAGCCTTTATGTTGACTGTAACGAACCAGCATTACATCATATTCGTGATTAACTCTCATTGGAGCTGTATTACCGTGTCCTTTCATATCCTGGCCATCCCCTTCATACCCACATTTTAAATACAGACAATGATATCCTTTATCAGCATAGACCATCTTGCATACCATCTTTTGGAGCCAGAATACGAAGAATTATTGATGATAGTGCTCTAATCAATATTGAAGTGAACCCTTGTCCAATGTACCAGTTCCCTCCCTGGAAACCTCCTGATATTACCACCCTCCATCCTTTTAAAGGTTACAATAAAAATAATCTAACTCCTCTTGCCTTTCAACAACTATTTGCTGCACATCGTGCAAACTTTAATAATTACATAGATATCTATACGGATGGTTCTAAGAGTGGGGATATTGTTGGCTGCGGGATTTTTTGTAATGACACTACCTTGAGTTATCGTCTGCACCCTTCAATTTCTGTCTTTACATCCGAATTGATTGCAATAGAGAGAGCCATGTCGCACATCTCTCATCATCATATCTCACACTTCATCATTTATACTGACTCAAATAGTTCTATTGACGCTATAAAATCACTTAAAAAGCATCCCTTTGTTTCGTCCATCTTAGAGTTTTATAATGAATTGACAAGACGTGGCTATAATATCTTATTTTGCTGGGTACCTGGACACATGGGTATCCCTGGAAATGAAAAAGCAGATGAGGCGGCAAAGCTGGCTCATAATCCCTGACACCATAGAGTACCATTCTCAGACGTTAAACTACTTATAAACCATTTTATTCATAATAAATGGCAAGAAAGTTGGGATTTGGAATACAATAATAAATTGCACCATATCAAACCTACAATCATAACGTGGCCTCCAAATTATCCAAGGAAAACAGACCCCCAGGGGGATACCTTCTTTAGGTATTCACGGGCTTCGCAACCCCGGGTTCCTGAGCGATCTTTTCCTTTTCCTCTTATTTCTCTTGTCTTTCTTTCCTCTATGTTTCACTCTCGTTGTGGTTTCCTCTTCGGAGGTGAGGGCAATTCTGTATGAGCCGATAACATCCTGTATATCGACTTGTGAAGAATTGTAAACCACCCACGTGTTTGCCGTGCGTGGCGACCCGTGTTCCTGGAAAGGGGGATCCTGGTAGTTGAGGGTAACCAACACACTGCTTTGGCCTCTGCTTCAGGTAGACGGGAGGTGCATATTGGTCCCGTATGCATCAATCGGCTGGTCAGCTGACTTGTGTCACTGGCTGGGGATCAAGTGAGCGAGTACTTACTAGCCATCTCGCTAAGGGTGGAGACTGGCATAGGAGTGTCTTGTGACCGTATGGGCCCTGGTTAGCACTGGTGCACGAATGTGCATCTCCTTGTTGGGCTCGGTGGTGGGTGGTGCGACCGGGGTCTGAATTGTTTTTTTTATCTCAATATGGATGGAAATAATTTACTTCCTTTAAATCCTCTCCCATGTGGAGAGAATGCGAACCAAAATAAGTTGTGTGCTGATAGAGATGGTGATATTGCCTCCAATACCAATTCATGTGCTGAAAGATTCTTTGTTATCAAAAGACAAGAAGGCAGTTTTGACAAGACCTCTCCCTTTCTGATTCACAAATCTATCCAAGGATTGATTGGTGAACCAAAGACCATCAAAAAAATTCGATCTGGTGATCTTCTTAGTGAAGTAAACAATAGCAAACAAGCCATAAGTTTAAAGAAATGTACACATTTTGCAAATATCCCAATTTCCGTAAGCCCACATAGAACCCTCAACACTTCTCGTGGGGTGATCTCAGAATCTGACCTCCTGCATGTAACCGAAGATGAAATAGTGGAAAACTTAAGGGAACAAAATGTCACAGAAGCTAGACGTATAAAAATCAACCGTAAAGATGAACAAATACCAGCGAATCAAATTCAGATACCTACCAAGCATATAATACTTACTTTTAACTCGCCAAACCTACTCAAATATATAAAAGCCGGATATCTTTCATGATCTGTCAGACCTTATATCCCAAACCCACTGCGTCGTTTTAATTGTCGACGCTTTGGGCACTCAAAAACAGCATGCCGAGGTAAAACCACATGTGGTCGGTGTAGTGCAGTTGGCCACGAAAGTGTACAATGCAATGCACCACCTTCTTGTGTAAACTGCAAAAAAGAGCACCCATCTTATTCGAAATCCTGCGAGCAGTGGCGAAAAGAAAAAGAGATACAAACAATACGAACAAAAGAAAATTTATCATATCCCGAGGCTAGAAAAATAGTTGAATCCAGGACACCCACAGTTGGTGTATCATATGCTGCTGCTTTGTCCAAAAAACTCATAAAACTATTGCAACCCAAACCGAATTCCCCACTGAAACTAATTGCCAACCTAATCAAAAAGAAAATAACCTGTCTAATAATTCTGGTAAGACAAATAGATCAACGCAAGCTGCTTCTCCTCCTAAGTCACCAAAATCTGCTCATCCTAACTTATCAAAATCTGTTCCTAATTCACAACAAAATACCTTGTCACAATCTTTAATCTCTAAACTTCCAATCCATAAAAGAGGTTCTCAAAATACAACAAAAACGCCATCTGTGAAACCAAACCGTAAATCTGATGCAGAGAAATTTAACCTGCCAACAGTTAAAGTCACTGTGCCATCTGAAAATGCAGCCAAAAAGAGAAAGAGTAAAACATCCAAAAAAGAAATCAACCCAAAACAGACGGATAAAATGGAGGAGCATGATGCTCTAGCTCTTCACCCAGATTCGGATGAAGAATTTAACGATGGAGATAGTATGACTATCTCCGAATAACTTAACGCAGATATATTACTAGAAAAAAAAATCATTCATGTATAATATTATCTCGAGGAACTCATAATAAATATGACGAAATCCTCAACATTCTTCATGACCATCAACCACTATGTTTAGCGTTACAAGAAACCCATCTTAAAATCAATAACAAAGCAAAATTGCGCACTTATGCTACATACCGAAAAGATTTTACTGGTAGTGAAAGGGCCACAGGTGGAGTGGCTCTTTTCATCTCTCGCAACCTACCCCATACGCATATTAATCTAAACACAAATTTACAAGCTGTTGCAGTCCGTGTACATATTAACCGGCTTATAACAATTTGCACCTTATACTTACCGCCAAATCAGTCTATTCAGTCAGCTACTCTTGATAATCTCCTTCTCCAACTCCCCACTCCTTACATCATTGTTGGAGACTTTAATGCACATAGTCAACTGTGGGGAAATACCGATTCTAATCAGCGTGGTGATGTTATTGAGAAATTAATATCTGACAATGGCTTATGCCTGCTTAATAATGGAGATAACACTTACTTTCATGAACCAACTCGCACTTTTCATGCAATAGACCTTACAATCTGCTCCCCATCTGTTTATCCATTCTGGAACTTCTGGGTCTCAAATGACCTGCACGGCAGTGACCATTTTCCAACATTTATCACACAGACTACTCCTAACAGGGACTCTAATACTTATTTTAAGCGCTATATTTATGACAGAGCAAATTGGCCATCTTTCGAAAATCAGGCTACAATTACAAACGACATGATTGACTGTGATATTGACGATGCACTTGATAATATCACCCAGTGTATTATCAATGCTGCAGATATTAGCATTCCTAAATCCACTGCTACACCTAGGCACAAGAAGCCGTGGTGGAACAGTGATTGCCAGATTGCAAAAAAAAATCAACAGAAGGCTTGGGGCCTCTTCCGGAGGTATCCCAATAATACAAACTATATTGCCTTCAAAAAAGCAAAGGCGGAAGCTAGGAGAGTGCGTCGTAAGAGCCAGCGCGAATCTTGGATGCAATACATATCTAATATTAGCTCTAATACCTCAAGCAAAGTCGTCTGGAAAAAAGTAAAAAATTGTATGGGCCTATATTCCGAAAACCATATCTCAATCCTAAATCACAACGGTCAAACAATAGCTTCACCCAAAAATATTGCTGAAACAATAGCAAATACACTTGCATCTAATTCTAGCACAGATTCATACCCAGAACCATTCTTATCATATAAAAGACAAATGGAAACTACCCGCATCAATTTTCATTCTCGCCATTCTTTTAACTATAATAACCCCTTTACGATTTCAGAGCTCCTAAGTTGTTTGCAAAAAAAGCCACCTCTCAGCTCCAGGTCACGATGGCATCACCTATACCATGCTAAAACATATTTCCACCGCCTCACTTAATAACTTACTTGCCTTCTATAATAGAATTTGGGTTGAACATGCCTTTCCTTATGCCTGGCGTAAAGCTGTTATTATTCCCTTTCCTAAACCAGGTAAAGATTCCAGGGACCAGAATAATTACAGACCTATTGCACTCACTAGCAGCCTTTGCAAACTTCTAGAAAAAATGGTAAATATCCGCCTTGTGCATATTCTAGAATCTAACAATCTGCTTGCCGCTTTTCAAAGTGGATTCTGACGAGGTAGATCTACTATCGATAACCTGATCCATCTTGAAACTCATATTCGGACTGCTTTTCTGAAACGCAGCCATTTGGTGTCAGTCTTTTTTGACATTGCGAAAGCCTATGACAAAACATGGCGATACGGGATCCTTCGTGATCTGTTTAATCTTGATTTTCGTGGGAATCTTCCAATTTTTATTGACAACTTCCTCGCCATGCGACTCTTTCAAGTCAGGATTGGGGGAACTCTATCAAGTTTTTATGTACAAGAAGAGGGCAGTGTCCTGAGTGTCGCCCTCTTTGCTATTAAAATAAATGATATCCTTGGTCAATTACATCTTGACAAACCTCATTGGGGAAACACCTCATGGGGCACTATTTACTTTTTTAAAACATGCTGGATTTTACTTTGAAATATGATTTTTGCATCTTTCTTTGGTTTAACAACAACTTGAATTGTTCTTTTACTTTTTTCTGACATCTGGATGGGAGCCCCATCCAGACTGCCCTTTTTACCTAAAATCTTTTATAGTCCGTTTGTTTAGTTTTTTTCTTCCCTATCTACACTTTTCTGACTGCATCTGGATGGGACCCACATCCAGATTGCTTTTCTGATGCTCTTTATTTTTATGTTTTTAGTCTATTCTTGTTTGGCGCAGCATGTCCCTTATGGGATTTTGTGCCATTAAACAATATACAACCAACCAACCTTGGTCAATTACCCCCTTCGGTGAAGGGAGATCTCTATGTTGACGACTTTCGCATTATGTGTATAGGTCAAGATATTCGTTTTATTGAGAGACAATTGCAAACTGCCATCACTCATATTCTTAATTGGACAAATAAAAATGGTTTTATCATTTCTAAAGACAAAACTTCTTGCGTGCACTTTTGTAGACGTAGGGATCTACATCCAGATCCTGAAATTTTTATTGACTCAACTCAGATTCCTGTTGTGGACAGTGTCCGTTTTCTGGGCCTTCACTTTGATAAAAAGTTAACCTTTTTACCACATATCTTGCAGTTATGCACAAAATGTGAAAAATCTCTTAATCTTTTAAAGGTGCTTTCAAATACCTCTTGGGGAGCAGATCGTACTTCTCTCCTTAAAATCTATCGTGCCATGATCCGGTCTAAAATTGACTATGCCTGCCAAGTCTATGGTTCAGCCAGTAAATCTGCTCTAAAAAAACTTGACACTGTGCACCATAGCGCACTCCGGGTTTGCTCTGGTGCATTTCGTACGTCTCCAATTTTAAGCCTTTATGTTGACTGTAACGAACCAGCATTACATCATATTCGTGATTAACTCTCATTGGAGCTGTATTACCGTGTCCTTTCATATCCTGGCCATCCCCTTCATACCCACATTTTAAATACAGACAATGATATCCTTTATCAGCATAGACCATCTTGCATACCATCTTTTGGAGCCAGAATACGAAGAATTATTGATGATAGTGCTCTAATCAATATTGAAGTGAACCCTTGTCCAATGTACCAGTTCCCTCCCTGGAAACCTCCTGATATTACCACCCTCCATCCTTTTAAAGGTTACAATAAAAATAATCTAACTCCTCTTGCCTTTCAACAACTATTTGCTGCACATCGTGCAAACTTTAATAATTACATAGATATCTATACGGATGGTTCTAAGAGTGGGGATATTGTTGGCTGCGGGATTTTTTGTAATGACACTACCTTGAGTTATCGTCTGCACCCTTCAATTTCTGTCTTTACATCCGAATTGATTGCAATAGAGAGAGCCATGTCGCACATCTCTCATCATCATATCTCACACTTCATCATTTATACTGACTCAAATAGTTCTATTGACGCTATAAAATCACTTAAAAAGCATCCCTTTGTTTCGTCCATCTTAGAGTTTTATAATGAATTGACAAGACGTGGCTATAATATCTTATTTTGCTGGGTACCTGGACACATGGGTATCCCTGGAAATGAAAAAGCAGATGAGGCGGCAAAGCTGGCTCATAATCCCTGACACCATAGAGTACCATTCTCAGACGTTAAACTACTTATAAACCATTTTATTCATAATAAATGGCAAGAAAGTTGGGATTTGGAATACAATAATAAATTGCACCATATCAAACCTACAATCATAACGTGGCCTCCAAATTATCCAAGGAAAACAGACCCCCAGGGGGATACCTTCTTTAGGTATTCACGGGCTTCGCAACCCCGGGTTCCTGAGCGATCTTTTCCTTTTCCTCTTATTTCTCTTGTCTTTCTTTCCTCTATGTTTCACTCTCGTTGTGGTTTCCTCTTCGGAGGTGAGGGCAATTCTGTATGAGCCGATATCATCCTGTATATCGACTTGTGGAGAATTGTAAACCACCCACGTGTTTGCCGTGCGTGGCGACCCGTGTCCCTGGAAAGGGGGATCCTGGTAGTTGAGGGTAACCAACACACTGCTTTGGCCTCTGCTTCAGGTAGACGGGAGGTGCATATTGGTCCCGTATGCATCAATCGGCTGGTCAGCTGACTTGTGTCACTGGCTGGGGATCAAGTGAGCGAGTACTTACTAGCCATCTCGCTAAGGGTGGAGACTGGCATAGGAGTGTCTTGTGACCGTATGGGCCCTGGTTAGCACTGGTGCACGAATGTGCATCTCCTTGTTGGGCTCGGTGGTGGGTGGTGCGACCGGGGTCTGAATTGTTTTTTTTATCTCAATATGGATGGAAATAATTTACTTCCTTTAAATCCTCTCCCATGTGGAGAGAATGCGAACCAAAATAAGTTGTGTGCTGATAGAGATGGTGATATTGCCTCCAATACCAATTCATGTGCTGAAAGATTCTTTGTTATCAAAAGACAAGAAGGCAGTTTTGACAAGACCTCTCCCTTTCTGATTCACAAATCTATCCAAGGATTGATTGGTGAACCAAAGACCATCAAAAAAATTCGATCTGGTGATCTTCTTATTGAAGTAAACAATAGCAAACAAGCCATAAGTTTAAAGAAATGTACACATTTTGCAAATATCCCGATTTCCGTAAGCCCACATAGAACCCTCAACACTTCTCGTGGGGTGATCTCAGAATCTGACCTCCTGCATGTAACCGAAGATGAAATAGTGGAAAACTTAAGGGAACAAAATGTCACAGAAGCTAGACGTATAAAAATCAACCGTAAAGATGAACAAATACCAGCGAATCAAATTCAGATACCTACCAAGCATATAATACTTACTTTTAACTCGCCAAACCTACTCAAATATATAAAAGCCGGATATCTTTCATGTTCTGTCAGACCTTATATCCCAAACCCACTGCGTCGTTTTAATTGTCGACGCTTTGGGCACTCAAAAACAGCATGCCGAGGTAAAACCACATGTGGTCGGTGTAGTGCAGTTGGCCACGAAAGTGTACAATGCAATGCACCACCTTCTTGTGTAAACTGCAAAAAAGAGCACCCATCTTATTCGAAATCCTGCGAGCAGTGGCGAAAAGAAAAAGAGATACAAACAATACGAACAAAAGAAAATTTATCATATCCCGAGGCTAGAAAAATAGTTGAATCCAGGACACCCACAGTTGGTGTATCATATGCTGCTGCTTTGTCCAAAAAACTCATAAAACTATTGCAACCCAAACCGAATTCCCCACTGAAACTAATTGCCAACCTAATCAAAAAGAAAATAACCTGTCTAATAATTCTGGTAAGACAAATAGATCAACGCAAGCTGCTTCTCCTCCTAAGTCACCAAAATCTGCTCATCCTAACTTATCAAAATCTGTTCCTAATTCACAACAAAATACCTTGTCACAATCTTTAATCTCTAAACTTCCAATCCATAAAAGAGGTTCTCAAAATACAACAAAAACGCCATCTGTGAAACCAAACCGTAAATCTGATGCAGAGAAATTTAACCTGCCAACAGTTAAAGTCACTGTGCCATCTGAAAATGCAGCCAAAAAGAGAAAGAGTAAAACATCCAAAAAAGAAATCAACCCAAAACAGACGGATAAAATGGAGGAGGATGATGCTCTAGCTCTTCACCCAGATTCGGATGAAGAATTTAATGATGGAGATAGTATGACTATCTCCGAATAACTTAACGCAGATATATTACTAGAAAAAAAAATCATTCATGTATAATATTATCTCGAGGAACTCATAATAAATATGACGAAATCCTCAACATTCTTCATGACCATCAACCACTATGTTTAGCGTTACAAGAAACCCATCTTAAAATCAATAACAAAGCAAAATTGCGCACTTATGCTACATACCGAAAAGATTTTACTGGTAGTGAAAGGGCCACAGGTGGAGTGGCTCTTTTCATCTCTCGCAACCTACCCCATACGCATATTAATCTAAACACAAATTTACAAGCTGTTGCAGTCCGTGTACATATTAACTGGCTTATAACAATTTGCACCTTATACTTACCGCCAAATCAGTCTATTCAGTCAGCTACTCTTGATAATCTCCTTCTCCAACTCCCCACTCCTTACATCATTGTTGGAGATTTTAATGCACATAGTCAACTGTGGGGAAATACCGATTCTAATCAGCGTGGTGATGTTATTGAGAAATTAATATCTGACAATGGCTTATGCCTGCTTAATAATGGAGATAACACTTACTTTCATGAACCAACTCGCACTTTTCATGCAATAGACCTTACAATCTGCTCCCCATCTGTTTATCCATTCTGGAACTTCTGGGTCTCAAATGACCTGCACGGCAGTGACCATTTTCCAACATTTATCACACAGACTACTCCTAACAGGGACTCTAATACTTATTTTAAGCGCTATATTTATGACAGAGCAAATTGGCCATCTTTCGAAAATCAGGCTACAATTACAAACGACATGATTGACTGTGATATTGACGATGCACTTGATAATATCACCCAGTGTATTATCAATGCTGCAGATATTAGCATTCCTAAATCCACTGCTACACCTAGGCACAAGAAGCCGTGGTGGAACAGTGATTGCCAGATTGCAAAAAAAAATCAACAGAAGGCTTGGGGCCTCTTCCGGAGGTATCCCAATAATACAAACTATATTGCCTTCAAAAAAGCAAAGGCGGAAGCTAGGAGAGTGCGTCGTAAGAGCCAGCGCGAATCTTGGATGCAATACATATCTAATATTAGCTCTAATACCTCAAGCAAAGTCGTCTGGAAAAAAGTAAAAAATTGTATGGGCCTATATTCCGAAAACCATATCTCAATCCTAAATCACAACGGTCAAACAATAGCTTCACCCAAAAATATTGCTGAAACAATAGCAAATACACTTGCATCTAACTCTAGCACAGATTCATACCCAGAACCATTCTTATCATATAAAAGACAAATGGAAACTACCCGCATCAATTTTCATTCTCGCCATTCTTTTAACTATAATAACCCCTTTACGATTTCAGAGCTCCTAAGTTGTTTGCAAAAAAAGCCACCTCTCAGCTCCAGGTCACGATGGCATCACCTATACCATGCTAAAACATATTTCCACCGCCTCACTTAATAACTTACTTGCCTTCTATAATAGAATTTGGGTTGAACATGCCTTTCCTTATGCCTGGCGTAAAGCTGTTATTATTCCCTTTCCTAAACCAGGTAAAGATTCCAGGGACCAGAATAATTACAGACCTATTGCACTCACTAGCAGCCTTTGCAAACTTCTAGAAAAAATGGTAAATATCCGCCTTGTGCATATTCTAGAATCTAACAATCTGCTTGCCGCTTTTCAAAGTGGATTCTGACGAGGTAGATCTACTATCGATAACCTGATCCATCTTGAAACTCATATTCGGACTGCTTTTCTAAAACGCAGCCATTTGGTGTCAGTCTTTTTTGACATTGCGAAAGCCTATGACAAAACATGGCGATACGGGATCCTTCGTGATCTGTTTAATCTTGATTTTCGTGGGAATCTTCCAATTTTTATTGACAACTTCCTCGCCATGCGACTCTTTCAAGTCAGGATTGGGGGAACTCTATCAAGTTTTTATGTACAAGAAGAGGGCAGTGTCCTGAGTGTCGCCCTCTTTGCTATTAAAATAAATGATATCCTTGGTCAATTACATCTTGACAAACCTCATTGGGGAAACACCTCATGGGGCACTATTTACTTTTTTAAAACATGCTGGATTTTACTTTGAAATATGATTTTTGCATCTTTCTTTGGTTTAACAACAACTTGAATTGTTCTTTTACTTTTTTCTGACATCTGGATGGGAGCCCCATCCAGACTGCCCTTTTTACCTAAAATCTTTTATAGTCCGTTTGTTTAGTTTTTTTCTTCCCTATCTACACTTTTCTGACTGCATCTGGATGGGACCCACATCCAGATTGCTTTTCTGATGCTCTTTATTTTTATGTTTTTAGTCTATTCTTGTTTGGCGCAGCATGTCCCTTATGGGATTTTGTGCCATTAAACAATATACAACCAACCAACCTTGGTCAATTACCCCCTTCGGTGAAGGGAGATCTCTATGTTGACGACTTTCGCATTATGTGTATAGGTCAAGATATTCGTTTTATTGAGAGACAATTGCAAACTGCCATCACTCATATTCTTAATTGGACAAATAAAAATGGTTTTATCATTTCTAAAGACAAAACTTCTTGCGTGCACTTTTGTAGACGTAGGGATCTACATCCAGATCCTGAAATTTTTATTGACTCAACTCAGATTCCTGTTGTGGACAGTGTCCGTTTTCTGGGCCTTCACTTTGATAAAAAGTTAACCTTTTTACCACATATCTTGCAGTTATGCACAAAATGTGAAAAATCTCTTAATCTTTTAAAGGTGCTTTCAAATACCTCTTGGGGAGCAGATCGTACTTCTCTCCTTAAAATCTATCGTGCCATGATCCGGTCTAAAATTGACTATGCCTGCCAAGTCTATGGTTCAGCCAGTAAATCTGCTCTAAAAAAACTTGACACTGTGCACCATAGCGCACTCCGGGTTTGCTCTGGTGCATTTCGTACGTCTCCAATTTTAAGCCTTTATGTTGACTGTAACGAACCAGCATTACATCATATTCGTGATTAACTCTCATTGGAGCTGTATTACCGTGTCCTTTCATATCCTGGCCATCCCCTTCATACCCACATTTTAAATACAGACAATGATATCCTTTATCAGCATAGACCATCTTGCATACCATCTTTTGGAGCCAGAATACGAAGAATTATTGATGATAGTGCTCTAATCAATATTGAAGTGAACCCTTGTCCAATGTACCAGTTCCCTCCCTGGAAACCTCCTGATATTACCACCCTCCATCCTTTTAAAGGTTACAATAAAAATAATCTAACTCCTCTTGCCTTTCAACAACTATTTGCTGCACATCGTGCAAACTTTAATAATTACATAGATATCTATACGGATGGTTCTAAGAGTGGGGATATTGTTGGCTGCGGGATTTTTTGTAATGACACTACCTTGAGTTATCGTCTGCACCCTTCAATTTCTGTCTTTACATCCGAATTGATTGCAATAGAGAGAGCCATGTCGCACATCTCTCATCATCATATCTCACACTTCATCATTTATACTGACTCAAATAGTTCTATTGACGCTATAAAATCACTTAAAAAGCATCCCTTTGTTTCGTCCATCTTAGAGTTTTATAATGAATTGACAAGACGTGGCTATAATATCTTATTTTGCTGGGTACCTGGACACATGGGTATCCCTGGAAATGAAAAAGCAGATGAGGCGGCAAAGCTGGCTCATAATCCCTGACACCATAGAGTACCATTCTCAGACGTTAAACTACTTATAAACCATTTTATTCATAATAAATGGCAAGAAAGTTGGGATTTGGAATACAATAATAAATTGCACCATATCAAACCTACAATCATAACGTGGCCTCCAAATTATCCAAGGAAAACAGACCCCCAGGGGGATACCTTCTTTAGGTATTCACGGGCTTCGCAACCCCGGGTTCCTGAGCGATCTTTTCCTTTTCCTCTTATTTCTCTTGTCTTTCTTTCCTCTATGTTTCACTCTCGTTGTGGTTTCCTCTTCGGAGGTGAGGGCAATTCTGTATGAGCCGATATCATCCTGTATATCGACTTGTGGAGAATTGTAAACCACCCACGTGTTTGCCGTGCGTGGCGACCCGTGTCCCTGGAAAGGGGGATCCTGGTAGTTGAGGGTAACCAACACACTGCTTTGGCCTCTGCTTCAGGTAGACGGGAGGTGCATATTGGTCCCGTATGCATCAATCGGCTGGTCAGCTGACTTGTGTCACTGGCTGGGGATCAAGTGAGCGAGTACTTACTAGCCATCTCGCTAAGGGTGGAGACTGGCATAGGAGTGTCTTGTGACCGTATGGGCCCTGGTTAGCACTGGTGCACGAATGTGCATCTCCTTGTTGGGCTCGGTGGTGGGTGGTGCGACCGGGGTCTGAATTGTTTTTTTTATCTCAATATGGATGGAAATAATTTACTTCCTTTAAATCCTCTCCCATGTGGAGAGAATGCGAACCAAAATAAGTTGTGTGCTGATAGAGATGGTGATATTGCCTCCAATACCAATTCATGTGCTGAAAGATTCTTTGTTATCAAAAGACAAGAAGGCAGTTTTGACAAGACCTCTCCCTTTCTGATTCACAAATCTATCCAAGGATTGATTGGTGAACCAAAGACCATCAAAAAAATTCGATCTGGTGATCTTCTTATTGAAGTAAACAATAGCAAACAAGCCATAAGTTTAAAGAAATGTACACATTTTGCAAATATCCCGATTTCCGTAAGCCCACATAGAACCCTCAACACTTCTCGTGGGGTGATCTCAGAATCTGACCTCCTGCATGTAACCGAAGATGAAATAGTGGAAAACTTAAGGGAACAAAATGTCACAGAAGCTAGACGTATAAAAATCAACCGTAAAGATGAACAAATACCAGCGAATCAAATTCAGATACCTACCAAGCATATAATACTTACTTTTAACTCGCCAAACCTACTCAAATATATAAAAGCCGGATATCTTTCATGTTCTGTCAGACCTTATATCCCAAACCCACTGCGTCGTTTTAATTGTCGACGCTTTGGGCACTCAAAAACAGCATGCCGAGGTAAAACCACATGTGGTCGGTGTAGTGCAGTTGGCCACGAAAGTGTACAATGCAATGCACCACCTTCTTGTGTAAACTGCAAAAAAGAGCACCCATCTTATTCGAAATCCTGCGAGCAGTGGCGAAAAGAAAAAGAGATACAAACAATACGAACAAAAGAAAATTTATCATATCCCAAGGCTAGAAAAATAGTTGAATCCAGGACACCCACAGTTGGTGTATCATATGCTGCTGCTTTGTCCAAAAAACTCATAAAACTATTGCAACCCAAACCGAATTCCCCACTGAAACTAATTGCCAACCTAATCAAAAAGAAAATAACCTGTCTAATAATTCTGGTAAGACAAATAGATCAACGCAAGCTGCTTCTCCTCCTAAGTCACCAAAATCTGCTCATCCTAACTTATCAAAATCTGTTCCTAATTCACAACAAAATACCTTGTCACAATCTTTAATCTCTAAACTTCCAATCCATAAAAGAGGTTCTCAAAATACAACAAAAACGCCATCTGTGAAACCAAACCGTAAATCTGATGCAGAGAAATTTAACCTGCCAACAGTTAAAGTCACTGTGCCATCTGAAAATGCAGCCAAAAAGAGAAAGAGTAAAACATCCAAAAAAGAAATCAACCCAAAACAGACGGATAAAATGGAGGAGCATGATGCTCTAGCTCTTCACCCAGATTCGGATGAAGAATTTAACGATGGAGATAGTATGACTATCTCCGAATAACTTAACGCAGATATATTACTAGAAAAAAAAATCATTCATGTATAATATTATCTCGAGGAACTCATAATAAATATGACGAAATCCTCAACATTCTTCATGACCATCAACCACTATGTTTAGCGTTACAAGAAACCCATCTTAAAATCAATAACAAAGCAAAATTGCGCACTTATGCTACATACCGAAAAGATTTTACTGGTAGTGAAAGGGCCACAGGTGGAGTGGCTCTTTTCATCTCTCGCAACCTACCCCATACGCATATTAATCTAAACACAAATTTACAAGCTGTTGCAGTCCGTGTACATATTAACCGGCTTATAACAATTTGCACCTTATACTTACCGCCAAATCAGTCTATTCAGTCAGCTACTCTTGATAATCTCCTTCTCCAACTCCCCACTCCTTACATCATTGTTGGAGACTTTAATGCACATAGTCAACTGTGGGGAAATACCGATTCTAATCAGCGTGGTGATGTTATTGAGAAATTAATATCTGACAATGGCTTATGCCTGCTTAATAATGGAGATAACACTTACTTTCATGAACCAACTCGCACTTTTCATGCAATAGACCTTACAATCTGCTCCCCATCTGTTTATCCATTCTGGAACTTCTGGGTCTCAAATGACCTGCACGGCAGTGACCATTTTCCAACATTTATCACACAGACTACTCCTAACAGGGACTCTAATACTTATTTTAAGCGCTATATTTATGACAGAGCAAATTGGCCATCTTTCGAAAATCAGGCTACAATTACAAACGACATGATTGACTGTGATATTGACGATGCACTTGATAATATCACCCAGTGTATTATCAATGCTGCAGATATTAGCATTCCTAAATCCACTGCTACACCTAGGCACAAGAAGCCGTGGTGGAACAGTGATTGCCAGATTGCAAAAAAAAATCAACAGAAGGCTTGGGGCCTCTTCCGGAGGTATCCCAATAATACAAACTATATTGCCTTCAAAAAAGCAAAGGCGGAAGCTAGGAGAGTGCGTCGTAAGAGCCAGCGCGAATCTTGGATGCAATACATATCTAATATTAGCTCTAATACCTCAAGCAATGTCGTCTGGAAAAAAGTAAAAAATTGTATGGGCCTATATTCCGAAAACCATATCTCAATCCTAAATCACAACGGTCAAACAATAGCTTCACCCAAAAATATTGCTGAAACAATAGCAAATACACTTGCATCTAACTCTAGCACAGATTCATACCCAGAACCATTCTTATCATATAAAAGACAAATGGAAACTACCCGCATCAATTTTCATTCTCGCCATTCTTTTAACTATAATAACCCCTTTACGATTTCAGAGCTCCTAAGTTGTTTGCAAAAAAAGCCACCTCTCAGCTCCAGGTGACGATGGCATCACCTATACCATGCTAAAACATATTTCCACCGCCTCACTTAATAACTTACTTGCCTTCTATAATAGAATTTGGGTTGAACATGCCTTTCCTTATGACTGGCGTAAAGCTGTTATTATTCCCTTTCCTAAACCAGGTAAAGATTCCAGGGACCAGAATAATTACAGACCTATTGCACTCACTAGCAGCCTTTGCAAACTTCTAGAAAAAATGGTAAATATCCGCCTTGTGCATATTCTAGAATCTAACAATCTGCTTGCCGCTTTTCAAAGTGGATTCTGACGAGGTAGATCTACTATCGATAACCTGATCCATCTTGAAACTCATATTCGGACTGCTTTTCTAAAACGCAGCCATTTGGTGTCAGTCTTTTTTGACATTGCGAAAGCCTATGACAAAACATGGCGATACGGGATCCTTCGTGATCTGTTTAATCTTGATTTTCGTGGGAATCTTCCAATTTTTTTGACAACTTCCTCGCCATGCGACTCTTTCAAGTCAGGATTGGGGGAACTCTATCAAGTTTTTATGTACAAGAAGAGGGCAGTGTCCTGAGTGTCGCCCTCTTTGCTATTAAAATAAATGATATCCTTGGTCAATTACATCTTGACAAACCTCATTGGGGAAACACCTCATGGGGCACTATTTACTTTTTTAAAACATGCTGGATTTTACTTTGAAATATGATTTTTGCATCTTTCTTTGGTTTAACAACAACTTGAATTGTTCTTTTACTTTTTTCTGACATCTGGATGGGAGCCCCATCCAGACTGCCCTTTTTACCTAAAATCTTTTATAGTCCGTTTGTTTAGTTTTTTTCTTCCCTATCTACACTTTTCTGACTGCATCTGGATGGGACCCACATCCAGATTGCTTTTCTGATGCTCTTTATTTTTATGTTTTTAGTCTATTCTTGTTCGGCGCAGCATGTCCCTTATGGGATTTTGTGCCATTAAACAATATACAACCAACCAACCTTGGTCAATTACCCCCTTCGGTGAAGGGAGATCTCTATGTTGACGACTTTCGCATTATGTGTATAGGTCAAGATATTCGTTTTATTGAGAGACAATTGCAAACTGCCATCACTCATATTCTTAATTGGACAAATAAAAATGGTTTTATCATTTCTAAAGACAAAACTTCTTGCGTGCACTTTTGTAGACGTAGGGATCTACATCCAGATCCTGAAATTTTTATTGACTCAACTCAGATTCCTGTTGTGGACAGTGTCCGTTTTCTGGGCCTTCACTTTGATAAAAAGTTAACCTTTTTACCACATATCTTGCAGTTATGCACAAAATGTGAAAAATCTCTTAATCTTTTAAAGGTGCTTTCAAATACCTCTTGGGGAGCAGATCGTACTTCTCTCCTTAAAATCTATCGTGCCATGATCCGGTCTAAAATTGACTATGCCTGCCAAGTCTATGGTTCAGCCAGTAAATCTGCTCTAAAAAAACTTGACACTGTGCACCATAGCGCACTCCGGGTTTGCTCTGGTGCATTTCGTACGTCTCCAATTTTAAGCCTTTATGTTGACTGTAACGAACCAGCATTACATCATATTCGTGATTAACTCTCATTGGAGCTGTATTACCGTGTCCTTTCATATCCTGGCCATCCCCTTCATACCCACATTTTAAATACAGACAATGATATCCTTTATCAGCATAGACCATCTTGCATACCATCTTTTGGAGCCAGAATACGAAGAATTATTGATGATAGTGCTCTAATCAATATTGAAGTGAACCCTTGTCCAATGTACCAGTTCCCTCCCTGGAAACCTCCTGATATTACCACCCTCCATCCTTTTAAAGGTTACAATAAAAATAATCTAACTCCTCTTGCCTTTCAACAACTATTTGCTGCACATCGTGCAAACTTTAATAATTACATAGATATCTATACGGATGGTTCTAAGAGTGGGGATATTGTTGGCTGCGGGATTTTTTGTAATGACACTACCTTGAGTTATCGTCTGCACCCTTCAATTTCTGTCTTTACATCCGAATTGATTGCAATAGAGAGAGCCATGTCGCACATCTCTCATCATCATATCTCACACTTCATCATTTATACTGACTCAAATAGTTCTATTGACGCTATAAAATCACTTAAAAAGCATCCCTTTGTTTCGTCCATCTTAGAGTTTTATAATGAATTGACAAGACGTGGCTATAATATCTTATTTTGCTGGGTACCTGGACACATGGGTATCCCTGGAAATGAAAAAGCAGATGAGGCGGCAAAGCTGGCTCATAATCCCTGACACCATAGAGTACCATTCTCAGACGTTAAACTACTTATAAACCATTTTATTCATAATAAATGGCAAGAAAGTTGGGATTTGGAATACAATAATAAATTGCACCATATCAAACCTACAATCATAACGTGGCCTCCAAATTATCCAAGGAAAACAGACCCCCAGGGGGATACCTTCTTTAGGTATTCACGGGCTTCGCAACCCCGGGTTCCTGAGCGATCTTTTCCTTTTCCTCTTATTTCTCTTGTCTTTCTTTCCTCTATGTTTCACTCTCGTTGTGGTTTCCTCTTCGGAGGTGAGGGCAATTCTGTATGAGCCGATATCATCCTGTATATCGACTTGTGGAGAATTGTAAACCACCCACGTGTTTGCCGTGCGTGGCGACCCGTGTCCCTGGAAAGGGGGATCCTGGTAGTTGAGGGTAACCAACACACTGCTTTGGCCTCTGCTTCAGGTAGACGGGAGGTGCATATTGGTCCCGTATGCATCAATCGGCTGGTCAGCTGACTTGTGTCACTGGCTGGGGATCAAGTGAGCGAGTACTTACTAGCCATCTCGCTAAGGGTGGAGACTGGCATAGGAGTGTCTTGTGACCGTATGGGCCCTGGTTAGCACTGGTGCACGAATGTGCATCTCCTTGTTGGGCTCGGTGGTGGGTGGTGCGACCGGGGTCTGAATTGTTTTTTTTATCTCAATATGGATGGAAATAATTTACTTCCTTTAAATCCTCTCCCATGTGGAGAGAATGCGAACCAAAATAAGTTGTGTGCTGATAGAGATGGTGATATTGCCTCCAATACCAATTCATGTGCTGAAAGATTCTTTGTTATCAAAAGACAAGAAGGCAGTTTTGACAAGACCTCTCCCTTTCTGATTCACAAATCTATCCAAGGATTGATTGGTGAACCAAAGACCATCAAAAAAATTCGATCTGGTGATCTTCTTATTGAAGTAAACAATAGCAAACAAGCCATAAGTTTAAAGAAATGTACACATTTTGCAAATATCCCGATTTCCGTAAGCCCACATAGAACCCTCAACACTTCTCGTGGGGTGATCTCAGAATCTGACCTCCTGCATGTAACCGAAGATGAAATAGTGGAAAACTTAAGGGAACAAAATGTCACAGAAGCTAGACGTATAAAAATCAACCGTAAAGATGAACAAATACCAGCGAATCAAATTCAGATACCTACCAAGCATATAATACTTACTTTTAACTCGCCAAACCTACTCAAATATATAAAAGCCGGATATCTTTCATGTTCTGTCAGACCTTATATCCCAAACCCACTGCGTCGTTTTAATTGTCGACGCTTTGGGCACTCAAAAACAGCATGCCGAGGTAAAACCACATGTGGTCGGTGTAGTGCAGTTGGCCACGAAAGTGTACAATGCAATGCACCACCTTCTTGTGTAAACTGCAAAAAAGAGCACCCATCTTATTCGAAATCCTGCGAGCAGTGGCGAAAAGAAAAAGAGATACAAACAATACGAACAAAAGAAAATTTATCATATCCCGAGGCTAGAAAAATAGTTGAATCCAGGACACCCACAGTTGGTGTATCATATGCTGCTGCTTTGTCCAAAAAACTCATAAAACTATTGCAACCCAAACCGAATTCCCCACTGAAACTAATTGCCAACCTAATCAAAAAGAAAATAACCTGTCTAATAATTCTGGTAAGACAAATAGATCAACGCAAGCTGCTTCTCCTCCTAAGTCACCAAAATCTGCTCATCCTAACTTATCAAAATCTGTTCCTAATTCACAACAAAATACCTTGTCACAATCTTTAATCTCTAAACTTCCAATCCATAAAAGAGGTTCTCAAAATACAACAAAAACGCCATCTGTGAAACCAAACCGTAAATCTGATGCAGAGAAATTTAACCTGCCAACAGTTAAAGTCACTGTGCCATCTGAAAATGCAGCCAAAAAGAGAAAGAGTAAAACATCCAAAAAAGAAATCAACCCAAAACAGACGGATAAAATGGAGGAGGATGATGCTCTAGCTCTTCACCCAGATTCGGATGAAGAATTTAACGATGGAGATAGTATGACTATCTCCGAATAACTTAACGCAGATATATTACTAGAAAAAAAAATCATTCATGTATAATATTATCTCGAGGAACTCATAATAAATATGACGAAATCCTCAACATTCTTCATGACCATCAACCACTATGTTTAGCGTTACAAGAAACCAATCTTAAAATCAATAACAAAGCAAAATTGCGCACTTATGCTACATACCGAAAAGATTTTACTGGTAGTGAAAGGGCCACAGGTGGAGTGGCTCTTTTCATCTCTCGCAACCTACCCCATACGCATATTAATCTAAACACAAATTTACAAGCTGTTGCAGTCCGTGTACATATTAACTGGCTTATAACAATTTGCACCTTATACTTACCGCCAAATCAGTCTATTCAGTCAGCTACTCTTGATAATCTCCTTCTCCAACTCCCCACTCCTTACATCATTGTTGGAGATTTTAATGCACATAGTCAACTGTGGGGAAATACCGATTCTAATCAGCGTGGTGATGTTATTGAGAAATTAATATCTGACAATGGCTTATGCCTGCTTAATAATGGAGATAACACTTACTTTCATGAACCAACTCGCACTTTTCATGCAATAGACCTTACAATCTGCTCCCCATCTGTTTATCCATTCTGGAACTTCTGGGTCTCAAATGACCTGCACGGCAGTGACCATTTTCCAACATTTATCACACAGACTACTCCTAACAGGGACTCTAATACTTATTTTAAGCGCTATATTTATGACAGAGCAAATTGGCCATCTTTCGAAAATCAGGCTACAATTACAAACGACATGATTGACTGTGATATTGACGATGCACTTGATAATATCACCCAGTGTATTATCAATGCTGCAGATATTAGCATTCCTAAATCCACTGCTACACCTAGGCACAAGAAGCCGTGGTGGAACAGTGATTGCCAGATTGCAAAAAAAAATCAACAGAAGGCTTGGGGCCTCTTCCGGAGGTATCCCAATAATACAAACTATATTGCCTTCAAAAAAGCAAAGGCGGAAGCTAGGAGAGTGCGTCGTAAGAGCCAGCGCGAATCTTGGATGCAATACATATCTAATATTAGCTCTAATACCTCAAGCAAAGTCGTCTGGAAAAAAGTAAAAAATTGTATGGGCCTATATTCCGAAAACCATATCTCAATCCTAAATCACAATGGTCAAACAATAGCTTCACCCAAAAATATTGCTGAAACAATAGCAAATACACTTGCATCTAACTCTAGCACAGATTCATACCCAGAACCATTCTTATCATATAAAAGACAAATGGAAACTACCCGCATCAATTTTCATTCTCGCCATTCTTTTAACTATAAAAACCCCTTTACGATTTCAGAGCTCCTAAGTTGTTTGCAAAAAAAGCCACCTCTCAGCTCCAGGTCACGATGGCATCACCTATACCATGCTAAAACATATTTCCACCGCCTCACTTAATAACTTACTTGCCTTCTATAATAGAATTTGGGTTGAACATGCCTTTCCTTATGCCTGGCGTAAAGCTGTTATTATTCCCTTTCCTAAACCAGGTAAAGATTCCAGGGACCAGAATAATTACAGACCTATTGCACTCACTAGCAGCCTTTGCAAACTTCTAGAAAAAATGGTAAATATCCGCCTTGTGCATATTCTAGAATCTAACAATCTGCTTGCCGCTTTTCAAAGTGGATTCTGACGAGGTAGATCTACTATCGATAACCTGATCCATCTTGAAACTCATATTCGGACTGCTTTTCTAAAACGCAGCTATTTGGTGTCAGTCTTTTTTGACATTGCGATAGCCTATGACAAAACATGGCGATACGGGATCCTTCGTGATCTGTTTAATCTTGATTTTCGTGGGAATCTTCCAATTTTTATTGACAACTTCCTCGCCATGCGACTCTTTCAAGTCAGGATTGGGGGAACTCTATCAAGTTTTTATGTACAAGAAGAGGGCAGTGTCCTGAGTGTCGCCCTCTTTGCTATTAAAATAAATGATATCCTTGGTCAATTACATCTTGACAAACCTCATTGGGGAAACACCTCATGGGGCACTATTTACTTTTTTAAAACATGCTGGATTTTACTTTGAAATATGATTTTTGCATCTTTCTTTGGTTTAACAACAACTTGAATTGTTCTTTTACTTTTTTCTGACATCTGGATGGGAGCCCCATCCAGACTGCCCTTTTTACCTAAAATCTTTTATAGTCCGTTTGTTTAGTTTTTTTCTTCCCTATCTACACTTTTCTGACTGCATCTGGATGGGACCCACATCCAGATTGCTTTTCTGATGCTCTTTATTTTTATGTTTTTAGTCTATTCTTGTTTGGCGCAGCATGTCCCTTATGGGATTTTGTGCCATTAAACAATATACAACCAACCAACCTTGGTCAATTACCCCCTTCGGTGAAGGGAGATCTCTATGTTGACGACTTTCGCATTATGTGTATAGGTCAAGATATTCGTTTTATTGAGAGACAATTGCAAACTGCCATCACTCATATTCTTAATTGGACAAATAAAAATGGTTTTATCATTTCTAAAGACAAAACTTCTTGCGTGCACTTTTGTAGACGTAGGGATCTACATCCAGATCCTGAAATTTTTATTGACTCAACTCAGATTCCTGTTGTGGACAGTGTCCGTTTTCTGGGCCTTCACTTTGATAAAAAGTTAACCTTTTTACCACATATCTTGCAGTTATGCACAAAATGTGAAAAATCTCTTAATCTTTTAAAGGTGCTTTCAAATACCTCTTGGGGAGCAGATCGTACTTCTCTCCTTAAAATCTATCGTGCCATGATCCGGTCTAAAATTGACTATGCCTGCCAAGTCTATGGTTCAGCCAGTAAATCTGCTCTAAAAAAACTTGACACTGTGCACCATAGCGCACTCCGGGTTTGCTCTGGTGCATTTCGTACGTCTCCAATTTTAAGCCTTTATGTTGACTGTAACGAACCAGCATTACATCATATTCGTGATTAACTCTCATTGGAGCTGTATTACCGTGTCCTTTCATATCCTGGCCATCCCCTTCATACCCACATTTTAAATACAGACAATGATATCCTTTATCAGCATAGACCATCTTGCATACCATCTTTTGGAGCCAGAATACGAAGAATTATTGATGATAGTGCTCTAATCAATATTGAAGTGAACCCTTGTCCAATGTACCAGTTCCCTCCCTGGAAACCTCCTGATATTACCACCCTCCATCCTTTTAAAGGTTACAATAAAAATAATCTAACTCCTCTTGCCTTTCAACAACTATTTGCTGCACATCGTGCAAACATTAATAATTACATAGATATCTATACGGATGGTTCTAAGAGTGGGGATATTGTTGGCTGCAGGATTTTTTGTAATGACACTACCTTGAGTTATCGTCTGCACCCTTCAATTTCTGTCTTTACATCCGAATTGATTGCAATAGAGAGAGCCATGTCGCACATCTCTCATCATCATATCTCACACTTCATCATTTATACTGACTCAAATAGTTCTATTGACGCTATAAAATCACTTAAAAAGCATCCCTTTGTTTCGTCCATCTTAGAGTTTTATAATGAATTGACAAGACGTGGCTATAATATCTTATTTTGCTGGGTACCTGGACACATGGGTATCCCTGGAAATGAAAAAGCAGATGAGGCGGCAAAGCTGGCTCATAATCCCTGACACCATAGAGTACCATTCTCAGACGTTAAACTACTTATAAACCATTTTATTCATAATAAATGGCAAGAAAGTTGGGATTTGGAATACAATAATAAATTGCACCATATCAAACCTACAATCATAACGTGGCCTCCAAATTATCCAAGGAAAACAGACCCCCAGGGGGATACCTTCTTTAGGTATTCACGGGCTTCGCAACCCCGGGTTCCTGAGCGATCTTTTCCTTTTCCTCTTATTTCTCTTGTCTTTCTTTCCTCTATGTTTCACTCTCGTTGTGGTTTCCTCTTCGGAGGTGAGGGCAATTCTGTATGAGCCGATATCATCCTGTATATCGACTTGTGGAGAATTGTAAACCACCCACGTGTTTGCCGTGCGTGGCGACCCGTGTCCCTGGAAAGGGGGATCCTGGTAGTTGAGGGTAACCAACACACTGATTTGGCCTCTGCTTCAGGTAGACGGGAGGTGCATATTGGTCCCGTATGCATCAATCGGCTGGTCAGCTGACTTGTGTCACTGGCTGGGGATCAAGTGAGCGAGTACTTACTAGCCATCTCGCTAAGGGTGGAGACTGGCATAGGAGTGTCTTGTGACCGTATGGGCCCTGGTTAGCACTGGTGCACGAATGTGCATCTCCTTGTTGGGCTCGGTGGTGGGTGGTGCGACCGGGGTCTGAATTGTTTTTTTTATCTCAATATGGATGGAAATAATTTACTTCCTTTAAATCCTCTCCCATGTGGAGAGAATGCGAACCAAAATAAGTTGTGTGCTGATAGAGATGGTGATATTGCCTCCAATACCAATTCATGTGCTGAAAGATTCTTTGTTATCAAAAGACAAGAAGGCAGTTTTGACAAGACCTCTCCCTTTCTGATTCACAAATCTATCCAAGGATTGATTGGTGAACCAAAGACCATCAAAAAAATTCGATCTGGTGATCTTCTTATTGAAGTAAACAATAGCAAACAAGCCATAAGTTTAAAGAAATGTACACATTTTGCAAATATCCCGATTTCCGTAAGCCCACATAGAACCCTCAACACTTCTCGTGGGGTGATCTCAGAATCTGACCTCCTGCATGTAACCGAAGATGAAATAGTGGAAAACTTAAGGGAACAAAATGTCACAGAAGCTAGACGTATAAAAATCAACCGTAAAGATGAACAAATACCAGCGAATCAAATTCAGATACCTACCAAGCATATAATACTTACTTTTAACTCGCCAAAGCTACTCAAATATATAAAAGCCGGATATCTTTCATGTTCTGTCAGACCTTATATCCCAAACCCACTGCGTCGTTTTAATTGTCGACGCTTTGGGCACTCAAAAACAGCATGCCGAGGTAAAACCACATGTGGTCGGTGTAGTGCAGTTGGCCACGAAAGTGTACAATGCAATGCACCACCTTCTTGTGTAAACTGCAAAAAAGAGCACCCATCTTATTCGAAATCCTGCGAGCAGTGGCGAAAAGAAAAAGAGATACAAACAATACGAACAAAAGAAAATTTATCATATCCCGAGGCTAGAAAAATAGTTGAATCCAGGACACCCACAGTTGGTGTATCATATGCTGCTGCTTTGTCCAAAAAACTCATAAAACTATTGCAACCCAAACCGAATTCCCCACTGAAACTAATTGCCAACCTAATCAAAAAGAAAATAACCTGTCTAATAATTCTGGTAAGACAAATAGATCAACGCAAGCTGCTTCTCCTCCTAAGTCACCAAAATCTGCTCATCCTAACTTATCAAAATCTGTTCCTAATTCACAACAAAATACCTTGTCACAATCTTTAATCTCTAAACTTCCAATCCATAAAAGAGGTTCTCAAAATACAACAAAAACGCCATCTGTGAAACCAAACCGTAAATCTGATGCAGAGAAATTTAACCTGCCAACAGTTAAAGTCACTGTGCCATCTGAAAATGCAGCCAAAAAGAGAAAGAGTAAAACATCCAAAAAAGAAATCAACCCAAAACAGACGGATAAAATTGAGGAGCATGATGCTCTAGCTCTTCACCCAGATTCGGATGAAGAATTTAACGATGGAGATAGTATGACTATCTCCGAATAACTTAACGCAGATATATTACTAGAAAAAAAAATCATTCATGTATAATATTATCTCGAGGAACTCATAATAAATATGACGAAATCCTCAACATTCTTCATGACCATCAACCACTATGTTTAGCGTTACAAGAAACCCATCTTAAAATCAATAACAAAGCAAAATTGCGCACTTATGCTACATACCGAAAAGATTTTACTGGTAGTGAAAGGGCCACAGGTGGAGTGGCTCTTTTCATCTCTCGCAACCTACCCCATACGCATATTAATCTAAACACAAATTTACAAGCTGTTGCAGTCCGTGTACATATTAACCGGCTTATAACAATTTGCACCTTATACTTACCGCCAAATCAGTCTATTCAGTCAGCTACTCTTGATAATCTCCTTCTCCAACTCCCCACTCCTTACATCATTGTTGGAGACTTTAATGCACATAGTCAACTGTGGGGAAATACCGATTCTAATCAGCGTGGTGATGTTATTGAGAAATTAATATCTGACAATGGCTTATGCCTGCTTAATAATGGAGATAACACTTACTTTCATGAACCAACTCGCACTTTTCATGCAATAGACCTTACAATCTGCTCCCCATCTGTTTATCCATTCTGGAACTTCTGGGTCTCAAATGACCTGCACGGCAGTGACCATTTTCCAACATTTATCACACAGACTACTCCTAACAGGGACTCTAATACTTATTTTAAGCGCTATATTTATGACAGAGCAAATTGGCCATCTTTCGAAAATCAGGCTACAATTACAAACGACATGATTGACTGTGATATTGACGATGCACTTGATAATATCACCCAGTGTATTATCAATGCTGCAGATATTAGCATTCCTAAATCCACTGCTACACCTAGGCACAAGAAGCCGTGGTGGAACAGTGATTGCCAGATTGCAAAAAAAAATCAACAGAAGGCTTGGGGCCTCTTCCGGAGGTATCCCAATAATACAAACTATATTGCCTTCAAAAAAGCAAAGGCGGAAGCTAGGAGAGTGCGTCGTAAGAGCCAGCGCGAATCTTGGATGCAATACATATCTAATATTAGCTCTAATACCTCAAGCAAAGTCGTCTGGAAAAAAGTAAAAAATTGTATGGGCCTATATTCCGAAAACCATATCTCAATCCTAAATCACAACGGTCAAACAATAGCTTCACCCAAAAATATTGCTGAAACAATAGCAAATACACTTGCATCTAACTCTAGCACAGATTCATACCCAGAACCATTCTTATCATATAAAAGACAAATGGAAACTACCCGCATCAATTTTCATTCTCGCCATTCTTTTAACTATAATAACCCCTTTACGATTTCAGAGCTCCTAAGTTGTTTGCAAAAAAAGCCACCTCTCAGCTCCAGGTCACGATGGCATCACCTATACCATGCTAAAACATATTTCCACCGCCTCACTTAATAACTTACTTGCCTTCTATAATAGAATTTGGGTTGAACATGCCTTTCCTTATGCCTGGCGTAAAGCTGTTATTATTCCCTTTCCTAAACCAGGTAAAGATTCCAGGGACCAGAATAATTACAGACCTATTGCACTCACTAGCAGCCTTTGCAAACTTCTAGAAAAAATAGTAAATATCCGCCTTGTGCATATTCTAGAATCTAACAATCTGCTTGCCGCTTTTCAAAGTGGATTCTGACGAGGTAGATCTACTATCGATAACCTGATCCATCTTGAAACTCATATTCGGACTGCTTTTCTAAAACGCAGCCATTTGGTGTCAGTCTTTTTTGACATTGCGAAAGCCTATGACAAAACATGGCGATACGGGATCCTTCGTGATCTGTTTAATCTTGATTTTCGTGGGAATCTTCCAATTTTTATTGACAACTTCCTCGCCATGCGACTCTTTCAAGTCAGGATTGGGGGAACTCTATCAAGTTTTTATGTACAAGAAGAGGGCAGTGTCCTGAGTGTCGCCCTCTTTGCTATTAAAATAAATGATATCCTTGGTCAATTACATCTTGACAAACCTCATTGGGGAAACACCTCATGGGGCACTATTTACTTTTTTAAAACATGCTGGATTTTACTTTGAAATATGATTTTTGCATCTTTCTTTGGTTTAACAACAACTTGAATTGTTCTTTTACTTTTTTCTGACATCTGGATGGGAGCCCCATCCAGACTGCCCTTTTTACCTAAAATCTTTTATAGTCCGTTTGTTTAGTTTTTTTCTTCCCTATCTACACTTTTCTGACTGCATCTGGATGGGACCCACATCCAGATTGCTTTTCTGATGCTCTTTATTTTTATGTTTTTAGTCTATTCTTGTTTGGCGCAGCATGTCCCTTATGGGATTTTGTGCCATTAAACAATATACAACCAACCAACCTTGGTCAATTACCCCCTTCGGTGAAGGGAGATCTCTATGTTGACGACTTTCGCATTATGTGTATAGGTCAAGATATTCGTTTTATTGAGAGACAATTGCAAACTGCCATCACTCATATTCTTAATTGGACAAATAAAAATGGTTTTATCATTTCTAAAGACAAAACTTCTTGCGTGCACTTTTGTAGACGTAGGAATCTACATCCAGATCCTGAAATTTTTATTGACTCAACTCAGATTCCTGTTGTGGACAGTGTCCGTTTTCTGGGCCTTCACTTTGATAAAAAGTTAACCTTTTTACCACATATCTTGCAGTTATGCACAAAATGTGAAAAATCTCTTAATCTTTTAAAGGTGCTTTCAAATACCTCTTGGGGAGCAGATCGTACTTCTCTCCTTAAAATCTATCGTGCCATGATCCGGTCTAAAATTGACTATGCCTGCCAAGTCTATGGTTCAGCCAGTAAATCTGCTCTAAAAAAACTTGACACTGTGCACCATAGCGCACTCCGGGTTTGCTCTGGTGCATTTCGTACGTCTCCAATTTTAAGCCTTTATGTTGACTGTAACGAACCAGCATTACATCATATTCGTGATTAACTCTCATTGGAGCTGTATTACCGTGTCCTTTCATATCCTGGCCATCCCCTTCATACCCACATTTTAAATACAGACAATGATATCCTTTATCAGCATAGACCATCTTGCATACCATCTTTTGGAGCCAGAATACGAAGAATTATTGATGATAGTGCTCTAATCAATATTGAAGTGAACCCTTGTCCAATGTACCAGTTCCCTCCCTGGAAACCTCCTGATATTACCACCCTCCATCCTTTTAAAGGTTACAATAAAAATAATCTAACTCCTCTTGCCTTTCAACAACTATTTGCTGCACATCGTGCAAACTTTAATAATTACATAGATATCTATACGGATGGTTCTAAGAGTGGGGATATTGTTGGCTGCGGGATTTTTTGTAATGACACTACCTTGAGTTATCGTCTGCACCCTTCAATTTCTGTCTTTACATCCGAATTGATTGCAATAGAGAGAGCCATGTCGCACATCTCTCATCATCATATCTCACACTTCATCATTTATACTGACTCAAATAGTTCTATTGACGCTATAAAATCACTTAAAAAGCATCCCTTTGTTTCGTCCATCTTAGAGTTTTATAATGAATTGACAAGACGTGGCTATAATATCTTATTTTGCTGGGTACCTGGACACATGGGTATCCCTGGAAATGAAAAAGCAGATGAGGCGGCAAAGCTGGCTCATAATCCCTGACACCATAGAGTACCATTCTCAGACGTTAAACTACTTATAAACCATTTTATTCATAATAAATGGCAAGAAAGTTGGGATTTGGAATACAATAATAAATTGCACCATATCAAACCTACAATCATAACGTGGCCTCCAAATTATCCAAGGAAAACAGACCCCCAGGGGGATACCTTCTTTAGGTATTCACGGGCTTCGCAACCCCGGGTTCCTGAGCGATCTTTTCCTTTTCCTCTTATTTCTCTTGTCTTTCTTTCCTCTATGTTTCACTCTCGTTGTGGTTTCCTCTTCGGAGGTGAGGGCAATTCTGTATGAGCCGATATCATCCTGTATATCGACTTGTGGAGAATTGTAAACCACCCACGTGTTTGCCGTGCGTGGCGACCCGTGTCCCTGGAAAGGGGGATCCTGGTAGTTGAGGGTAACCAACACACTGATTTGGCCTCTGCTTCAGGTAGACGGGAGGTGCATATTGGTCCCGTATGCATCAATCGGCTGGTCAGCTGACTTGTGTCACTGGCTGGGGATCAAGTGAGCGAGTACTTACTAGCCATCTCGCTAAGGGTGGAGACTGGCATAGGAGTGTCTTGTGACCGTATGGGCCCTGGTTAGCACTGGTGCACGAATGTGCATCTCCTTGTTGGGCTCGGTGGTGGGTGGTGCGACCGGGGTCTGAATTGTTTTTTTTATCTCAATATGGATGGAAATAATTTACTTCCTTTAAATCCTCTCCCATGTGGAGAGAATGCGAACCAAAATAAGTTGTGTGCTGATAGAGATGGTGATATTGCCTCCAATACCAATTCATGTGCTGAAAGATTCTTTGTTATCAAAAGACAAGAAGGCAGTTTTGACAAGACCTCTCCCTTTCTGATTCACAAATCTATCCAAGGATTGATTGGTGAACCAAAGACCATCAAAAAAATTCGATCTGGTGATCTTCTTATTGAAGTAAACAATAGCAAACAAGCCATAGTTTAAAGAAATGTACACATTTTGCAAATATCCCGATTTCCGTAAGCCCACATAGAACCCTCAACACTTCTCGTGGGGTGATCTCAGAATCTGACCTCCTGCATGTAACCGAAGATGAAATAGTGGAAAACTTAAGGGAACAAAATGTCACAGAAGCTAGACGTATAAAAATCAACCGTAAAGATGAACAAATACCAGCGAATCAAATTCAGATACCTACCAAGCATATAATACTTACTTTTAACTCGCCAAACCTACTCAAATATATAAAAGCCGGATATCTTTCATGTTCTGTCAGACCTTATATCCCAAACCCACTGCGTCGTTTTAATTGTCGACGCTTTGGGCACTCAAAAACAGCATGCCGAGGTAAAACCACATGTGGTCGGTGTAGTGCAGTTGGCCACGAAAGTGTACAATGCAATGCACCACCTTCTTGTGTAAACTGCAAAAAAGAGCACCCATCTTATTCGAAATCCTGCGAGCAGTGGCGAAAAGAAAAAGAGATACAAACAATACGAACAAAAGAAAATTTATCATATCCCGAGGCTAGAAAAATAGTTGAATCCAGGACACCCACAGTTGGTGTATCATATGCTGCTGCTTTGTCCAAAAAACTCATAAAACTATTGCAACCCAAACCGAATTCCCCACTGAAACTAATTGCCAACCTAATCAAAAAGAAAATAACCTGTCTAATAATTCTGGTAAGACAAATAGATCAACGCAAGCTGCTTCTCCTCCTAAGTCACCAAAATCTGCTCATCCTAACTTATCAAAATCTGTTCCTAATTCACAACAAAATACCTTGTCACAATCTTTAATCTCTAAACTTCCAATCCATAAAAGAGGTTCTCAAAATACAACAAAAACGCCATCTGTGAAACCAAACCGTAAATCTGATGCAGAGAAATTTAACCTGCCAACAGTTAAAGTCACTGTGCCATCTGAAAATGCAGCCAAAAAGAGAAAGAGTAAAACATCCAAAAAAGAAATCAACCCAAAACAGACGGATAAAATGGAGGAGGATGATGCTCTAGCTCTTCACCCAGATTCGGATGAAGAATTTAACGATGGAGATAGTATGACTATCTCCGAATAACTTAACGCAGATATATTACTAGAAAAAAAAATCATTCATGTATAATATTATCTCGAGGAACTCATAATAAATATGACGAAATCCTCAACATTCTTCATGACCATCAACCACTATGTTTAGCGTTACAAGAAACCCATCTTAAAATCAATAACAAAGCAAAATTGCGCACTTATGCTACATACCGAAAAGATTTTACTGGTAGTGAAAGGGCCACAGGTGGAGTGGCTCTTTTCATCTCTCGCAACCTACCCCATACGCATATTAATCTAAACACAAATTTACAAGCTGTTGCAGTCCGTGTACATATTAACCGGCTTATAACAATTTGCACCTTATACTTACCGCCAAATCAGTCTATTCAGTCAGCTACTCTTGATAATCTCCTTCTCCAACTTCCCACTCCTTACATCATTGTTGGAGACTTTAATGCACATAGTCAACTGTGGGGAAATACCGATTCTAATCAGCGTGGTGATGTTATTGAGAAATTAATATCTGACAATGGCTTATGCCTGCTTAATAATGGAGATAACACTTACTTTCATGAACCAACTCGCACTTTTCATGCAATAGACCTTACAATCTGCTCCCCATCTGTTTATCCATTCTGGAACTTCTGGGTCTCAAATGACCTGCACGGCAGTGACCATTTTCCAACATTTATCACACAGACTACTCCTAACAGGGACTCTAATACTTATTTTAAGCGCTATATTTATGACAGAGCAAATTGGCCATCTTTCGAAAATCAGGCTACAATTACAAATGACATGATTGACTGTGATATTGACGATGCACTTGATAATATCACCCAGTGTATTATCAATGCTGCAGATATTAGCATTCCTAAATCCACTGCTACACCTAGGCACAAGAAGCCGTGGTGGAACAGTGATTGCCAGATTGCAAAAAAAAATCAACAGAAGGCTTGGGGCCTCTTCCGGAGGTATCCCAATAATACAAACTATATTGCCTTCAAAAAAGCAAAGGCGGAAGCTAGGAGAGTGCGTCGTAAGAGCCAGCGCGAATCTTGGATGCAATACATATCTAATATTAGCTCTAATACCTCAAGCAAAGTCGTCTGGAAAAAAGTAAAAAATTGTATGGGCCTATATTCCGAAAACCATATCTCAATCCTAAATCACAACGGTCAAACAATAGCTTCACCCAAAAATATTGCTGAAACAATAGCAAATACACTTGCATCTAACTCTAGCACAGATTCATACCCAGAACCATTCTTATCATATAAAAGACAAATGGAAACTACCCGCATCAATTTTCATTCTCGCCATTCTTTTAACTATAATAACCCCTTTACGATTTCAGAGCTCCTAAGTTGTTTGCAAAAAAAGCCACCTCTCAGCTCCAGGTCACGATGGCATCACCTATACCATGCTAAAACATATTTCCACCGCCTCACTTAATAACTTACTTGCCTTCTATAATAGAATTTGGGTTGAACATGCCTTTCCTTATGCCTGGCGTAAAGCTGTTATTATTCCCTTTCCTAAACCAGGTAAAGATTCCAGGGACCAGAATAATTACAGACCTATTGCACTCACTAGCAGCCTTTGCAAACTTCTAGAAAAAATGGTAAATATCCGCCTTGTGCATATTCTAGAATCTAACAATCTGCTTGCCGCTTTTCAAAGTGGATTCTGACGAGGTAGATCTACTATCGATAACCTGATCCATCTTGAAACTCATATTCGGACTGCTTTTCTAAAACGCAGCTATTTGGTGTCAGTCTTTTTTGACATTGCGATAGCCTATGACAAAACATGGCGATACGGGATCCTTCGTGATCTGTTTAATCTTGATTTTCGTGGGAATCTTCCAATTTTTATTGACAACTTCCTCGCCATGCGACTCTTTCAAGTCAGGATTGGGGGAACTCTATCAAGTTTTTATGTACAAGAAGAGGGCAGTGTCCTGAGTGTCGCCCTCTTTGCTATTAAAATAAATGATATCCTTGGTCAATTACATCTTGACAAACCTCATTGGGGAAACACCTCATGGGGCACTATTTACTTTTTTAAAACATGCTGGATTTTACTTTGAAATATGATTTTTGCATCTTTCTTTGGTTTAACAACAACTTGAATTGTTCTTTTACTTTTTTCTGACATCTGGATGGGAGCCCCATCCAGACTGCCCTTTTTACCTAAAATCTTTTATAGTCCGTTTGTTTAGTTTTTTTCTTCCCTATCTACACTTTTCTGACTGCATCTGGATGGGACCCACATCCAGATTGCTTTTCTGATGCTCTTTATTTTTATGTTTTTAGTCTATTCTTGTTTGGCGCAGCATGTCCCTTATGGGATTTTGTGCCATTAAACAATATACAACCAACCAACCTTGGTCAATTACCCCCTTCGGTGAAGGGAGATCTCTATGTTGACGACTTTCGCATTATGTGTATAGGTCAAGATATTCGTTTTATTGAGAGACAATTGCAAACTGCCATCACTCATATTCTTAATTGGACAAATAAAAATGGTTTTATCATTTCTAAAGACAAAACTTCTTGCGTGCACTTTTGTAGACGTAGGGATCTACATCCAGATCCTGAAATTTTTATTGACTCAACTCAGATTCCTGTTGTGGACAGTGTCCGTTTTCTGGGCCTTCACTTTGATAAAAAGTTAACCTTTTTACCACATATCTTGCAGTTATGCACAAAATGTGAAAAATCTCTTAATCTTTTAAAGGTGCTTTCAAATACCTCTTGGGGAGCAGATCGTACTTCTCTCCTTAAAATCTATCGTGCCATGATCCGGTCTAAAATTGACTATGCCTGCCAAGTCTATGGTTCAGCCAGTAAATCTGCTCTAAAAAAACTTGACACTGTGCACCATAGCGCACTCCGGGTTTGCTCTGGTGCATTTCGTACGTCTCCAATTTTAAGCCTTTATGTTGACTGTAACGAACCAGCATTACATCATATTCGTGATTAACTCTCATTGGAGCTGTATTACCGTGTCCTTTCATATCCTGGCCATCCCCTTCATACCCACATTTTAAATACAGACAATGATATCCTTTATCAGCATAGACCATCTTGCATACCATCTTTTGGAGCCAGAATACGAAGAATTATTGATGATAGTGCTCTAATCAATATTGAAGTGAACCCTTGTCCAATGTACCAGTTCCCTCCCTGGAAACCTCCTGATATTACCACCCTCCATCCTTTTAAAGGTTACAATAAAAATAATCTAACTCCTCTTGCCTTTCAACAACTATTTGCTGCACATCGTGCAAACATTAATAATTACATAGATATCTATACGGATGGTTCTAAGAGTGGGGATATTGTTGGCTGCAGGATTTTTTGTAATGACACTACCTTGAGTTATCGTCTGCACCCTTCAATTTCTGTCTTTACATCCGAATTGATTGCAATAGAGAGAGCCATGTCGCACATCTCTCATCATCATATCTCACACTTCATCATTTATACTGACTCAAATAGTTCTATTGACGCTATAAAATCACTTAAAAAGCATCCCTTTGTTTCGTCCATCTTAGAGTTTTATAATGAATTGACAAGACGTGGCTATAATATCTTATTTTGCTGGGTACCTGGACACATGGGTATCCCTGGAAATGAAAAAGCAGATGAGGCGGCAAAGCTGGCTCATAATCCCTGACACCATAGAGTACCATTCTCAGACGTTAAACTACTTATAAACCATTTTATTCATAATAAATGGCAAGAAAGTTGGGATTTGGAATACAATAATAAATTGCACCATATCAAACCTACAATCATAACGTGGCCTCCAAATTATCCAAGGAAAACAGACCCCCAGGGGGATACCTTCTTTAGGTATTCACGGGCTTCGCAACCCCGGGTTCCTGAGCGATCTTTTCCTTTTCCTCTTATTTCTCTTGTCTTTCTTTCCTCTATGTTTCACTCTCGTTGTGGTTTCCTCTTCGGAGGTGAGGGCAATTCTGTATGAGCCGATATCATCCTGTATATCGACTTGTGGAGAATTGTAAACCACCCACGTGTTTGCCGTGCGTGGCGACCCGTGTCCCTGGAAAGGGGGATCCTGGTAGTTGAGGGTAACCAACACACTGATTTGGCCTCTGCTTCAGGTAGACGGGAGGTGCATATTGGTCCCGTATGCATCAATCGGCTGGTCAGCTGACTTGTGTCACTGGCTGGGGATCAAGTGAGCGAGTACTTACTAGCCATCTCGCTAAGGGTGGAGACTGGCATAGGAGTGTCTTGTGACCGTATGGGCCCTGGTTAGCACTGGTGCACGAATGTGCATCTCCTTGTTGGGCTCGGTGGTGGGTGGTGCGACCGGGGTCTGAATTGTTTTTTTTATCTCAATATGGATGGAAATAATTTACTTCCTTTAAATCCTCTCCCATGTGGAGAGAATGCGAACCAAAATAAGTTGTGTGCTGATAGAGATGGTGATATTGCCTCCAATACCAATTCATGTGCTGAAAGATTCTTTGTTATCAAAAGACAAGAAGGCAGTTTTGACAAGACCTCTCCCTTTCTGATTCACAAATCTATCCAAGGATTGATTGGTGAACCAAAGACCATCAAAAAAATTCGATCTGGTGATCTTCTTATTGAAGTAAACAATAGCAAACAAGCCATAAGTTTAAAGAAATGTACACATTTTGCAAATATCCCGATTTCCGTAAGCCCACATAGAACCCTCAACACTTCTCGTGGGGTGATCTCAGAATCTGACCTCCTGCATGTAACCGAAGATGAAATAGTGGAAAACTTAAGGGAACAAAATGTCACAGAAGCTAGACGTATAAAAATCAACCGTAAAGATGAACAAATACCAGCGAATCAAATTCAGATACCTACCAAGCATATAATACTTACTTTTAACTCGCCAAACCTACTCAAATATATAAAAGCCGGATATCTTTCATGTTCTGTCAGACCTTATATCCCAAACCCACTGCGTCGTTTTAATTGTCGACGCTTTGGGCACTCAAAAACAGCATGCCGAGGTAAAACCACATGTGGTCGGTGTAGTGCAGTTGGCCACGAAAGTGTACAATGCAATGCACCACCTTCTTGTGTAAACTGCAAAAAAGAGCACCCATCTTATTCGAAATCCTGCGAGCAGTGGCGAAAAGAAAAAGAGATACAAACAATACGAACAAAAGAAAATTTATCATATCCCGAGGCTAGAAAAATAGTTGAATCCAGGACACCCACAGTTGGTGTATCATATGCTGCTGCTTTGTCCAAAAAACTCATAAAACTATTGCAACCCAAACCGAATTCCCCACTGAAACTAATTGCCAACCTAATCAAAAAGAAAATAACCTGTCTAATAATTCTGGTAAGACAAATAGATCAACGCAAGCTGCTTCTCCTCCTAAGTCACCAAAATCTGCTCATCCTAACTTATCAAAATCTGTTCCTAATTCACAACAAAATACCTTGTCACAATCTTTAATCTCTAAACTTCCAATCCATAAAAGAGGTTCTCAAAATACAACAAAAACGCCATCTGTGAAACCAAACCGTAAATCTGATGCAGAGAAATTTAACCTGCCAACAGTTAAAGTCACTGTGCCATCTGAAAATGCAGCCAAAAAGAGAAAGAGTAAAACATCCAAAAAAGAAATCAACCCAAAACAGACGGATAAAATGGAGGAGGATGATGCTCTAGCTCTTCACCCAGATTCGGATGAAGAATTTAACGATGGAGATAGTATGACTATCTCCGAATAACTTAACGCAGATATATTACTAGAAAAAAAAATCATTCATGTATAATATTATCTCGAGGAACTCATAATAAATATGACGAAATCCTCAACATTCTTCATGACCATCAACCACTATGTTTAGCGTTACAAGAAACCCATCTTAAAATCAATAACAAAGCAAAATTGCGCACTTATGCTACATACCGAAAAGATTTTACTGGTAGTGAAAGGGCCACAGGTGGAGTGGCTCTTTTCATCTCTCGCAACCTACCCCATACGCATATTAATCTAAACACAAATTTACAAGCTGTTGCAGTCCGTGTACATATTAACCGGCTTATAACAATTTGCACCTTATACTTACCGCCAAATCAGTCTATTCAGTCAGCTACTCTTGATAATCTCCTTCTCCAACTCCCCACTCCTTACATCATTGTTGGAGACTTTAATGCACATAGTCAACTGTGGGGAAATACCGATTCTAATCAGCGTGGTGATGTTATTGAGAAATTAATATCTGACAATGGCTTATGCCTGCTTAATAATGGAGATAACACTTACTTTCATGAACCAACTCGCACTTTTCATGCAATAGACCTTACAATCTGCTCCCCATCTGTTTATCCATTCTGGAACTTCTGGGTCTCAAATGACCTGCACGGCAGTGACCATTTTCCAACATTTATCACACAGACTACTCCTAACAGGGACTCTAATACTTATTTTAAGCGCTATATTTATGACAGAGCAAATTGGCCATCTTTCGAAAATCAGGCTACAATTACAAACGACATGATTGACTGTGATATTGACGATGCACTTGATAATATCACCCAGTGTATTATCAATGCTGCAGATATTAGCATTCCTAAATCCACTGCTACACCTAGGCACAAGAAGCCGTGGTGGAACAGTGATTGCCAGATTGCAAAAAAAAATCAACAGAAGGCTTGGGGCCTCTTCCGGAGGTATCCCAATAATACAAACTATATTGCCTTCAAAAAAGCAAAGGCGGAAGCTAGGAGAGTGCGTCGTAAGAGCCAGCGCGAATCTTGGATGCAATACATATCTAATATTAGCTCTAATACCTCAAGCAAAGTCGTCTGGAAAAAAGTAAAAAATTGTATGGGCCTATATTCCGAAAACCATATCTCAATCCTAAATCACAACGGTCAAACAATAGCTTCACCCAAAAATATTGCTGAAACAATAGCAAATACACTTGCATCTAACTCTAGCACAGATTCATACCCAGAACCATTCTTATCATATAAAAGACAAATGGAAACTACCCGCATCAATTTTCATTCTCGCCATTCTTTTAACTATAATAACCCCTTTACGATTTCAGAGCTCCTAAGTTGTTTGCAAAAAAAGCCACCTCTCAGCTCCAGGTGACGATGGCATCACCTATACCATGCTAAAACATATTTCCACCGCCTCACTTAATAACTTACTTGCCTTCTATAATAGAATTTGGGTTGAACATGCCTTTCCTTATGACTGGCGTAAAGCTGTTATTATTCCCTTTCCTAAACCAGGTAAAGATTCCAGGGACCAGAATAATTACAGACCTATTGCACTCACTAGCAGCCTTTGCAAACTTCTAGAAAAAATGGTAAATATCCGCCTTGTGCATATTCTAGAATCTAACAATCTGCTTGCCGCTTTTCAAAGTGGATTCTGACGAGGTAGATCTACTATCGATAACCTGATCCATCTTGAAACTCATATTCGGACTGCTTTTCTAAAACGCAGCCATTTGGTGTCAGTCTTTTTTGACATTGCGAAAGCCTATGACAAAACATGGCGATACGGGATCCTTCGTGATCTGTTTAATCTTGATTTTCGTGGGAATCTTCCAATTTTTATTGACAACTTCCTCGCCATGCGACTCTTTCAAGTCAGGATTGGGGGAACTCTATCAAGTTTTTATGTACAAGAAGAGGGCAGTGTCCTGAGTGTCGCCCTCTTTGCTATTAAAATAAATGATATCCTTGGTCAATTACATCTTGACAAACCTCATTGGGGAAACACCTCATGGGGCACTATTTACTTTTTTAAAACATGCTGGATTTTACTTTGAAATATGATTTTTGCATCTTTCTTTGGTTTAACAACAACTTGAATTGTTCTTTTACTTTTTTCTGACATCTGGATGGGAGCCCCATCCAGACTGCCCTTTTTACCTAAAATCTTTTATAGTCCGTTTGTTTAGTTTTTTTCTTCCCTATCTACACTTTTCTGACTGCATCTGGATGGGACCCACATCCAGATTGCTTTTCTGATGCTCTTTATTTTTATGTTTTTAGTCTATTCTTGTTTGGCGCAGCATGTCCCTTATGGGATTTTGTGCCATTAAACAATATACAACCAACCAACCTTGGTCAATTACCCCCTTCGGTGAAGGGAGATCTCTATGTTGACGACTTTCGCATTATGTGTATAGGTCAAGATATTCGTTTTATTGAGAGACAATTGCAAACTGCCATCACTCATATTCTTAATTGGACAAATAAAAATGGTTTTATCATTTCTAAAGACAAAACTTCTTGCGTGCACTTTTGTAGACGTAGGGATCTACATCCAGATCCTGAAATTTTTATTGACTCAACTCAGATTCCTGTTGTGGACAGTGTCCGTTTTCTGGGCCTTCACTTTGATAAAAAGTTAACCTTTTTACCACATATCTTGCAGTTATGCACAAAATGTGAAAAATCTCTTAATCTTTTAAAGGTGCTTTCAAATACCTCTTGGGGAGCAGATCGTACTTCTCTCCTTAAAATCTATCGTGCCATGATCCGGTCTAAAATTGACTATGCCTGCCAAGTCTATGGTTCAGCCAGTAAATCTGCTCTAAAAAAACTTGACACTGTGCACCATAGCGCACTCCGGGTTTGCTCTGGTGCATTTCGTACGTCTCCAATTTTAAGCCTTTATGTTGACTGTAACGAACCAGCATTACATCATATTCGTGATTAACTCTCATTGGAGCTGTATTACCGTGTCCTTTCATATCCTGGCCATCCCCTTCATACCCACATTTTAAATACAGACAATGATATCCTTTATCAGCATAGACCATCTTGCATACCATCTTTTGGAGCCAGAATACGAAGAATTATTGATGATAGTGCTCTAATCAATATTGAAGTGAATCCTTGTCCAATGTACCAGTTCCCTCCCTGGAAACCTCCTGATATTACCACCCTCCATCCTTTTAAAGGTTACAATAAAAATAATCTAACTCCTCTTGCCTTTCAACAACTATTTGCTGCACATCGTGCAAACTTTAATAATTACATAGATATCTATACGGATGGTTCTAAGAGTGGGGATATTGTTGGCTGCGGGATTTTTTGTAATGACACTACCTTGAGTTATCGTCTGCACCCTTCAATTTCTGTCTTTACATCCGAATTGATTGCAATAGAGAGAGCCATGTCGCACATCTCTCATCATCATATCTAACACTTCATCATTTATACCGACTCAAATAGTTCTATTGACGCTATAAAATCACTTAAAAAGCATCCCTTTGTTTCGTCCATCTTAGAGTTTTATAATGAATTGACAAGACGTGGCTAAATATCTTATTTTGCTGGGTACCTGGACACATGGGTATCCCTGGAAATGAAAAAGCAGATGAGGCGGCAAAGCTGGCTCTTAATCCCTGACACCATAGAGTACCATTCTCAGACGTTAAACTACTTATAAACCATTTTATTCATAATAAATGGCAAGAAAGTTGGGATTTGGAATACAATAATAAATTGCACCATATCAAACCTACAATCATAACGTGGCCTCCAAATTATCCAAGGAAAACAGACCCCCAGGGGGATACCTTCTTTAGGTATTCACGGGCTTCGCAACCCCGGGTTCCTGAGCGATCTTTTCCTTTTCCTCTTATTTCTCTTGTCTTTCTTTCCTCTATGTTTCACTCTCGTTGTGGTTTCCTCTTCGGAGGTGAGGGCAATTCTGTATGAGCCGATATCATCCTGTATATCGACTTGTGGAGAATTGTAAACCACCCACGTGTTTGCCGTGCGTGGCGACCCGTGTCCCTGGAAAGGGGGATCCTGGTAGTTGAGGGTAACCAACACACTGCTTTGGCCTCTGCTTCAGGTAGACGGGAGGTGCATATTGGTCCCGTATGCATCAATCGGCTGGTCAGCTGACTTGTGTCACTGGCTGGGGATCAAGTGAGCGAGTACTTACTAGCCATCTCGCTAAGGGTGGAGACTGGCATAGGAGTGTCTTGTGACCGTATGGGCCCTGGTTAGCACTGGTGCACGAATGTGCATCTCCTTGTTGGGCTCGGTGGTGGGTGGTGCGACCGGGGTCTGAACTGTTTTTTTTATCTCAATATGGATGGAAATAATTTACTTCCTTTAAATCCTCTCCCATGTGGAGAGAATGCGAACCAAAATAAGTTGTGTGCTGATAGAGATGGTGATATTGCCTCCAATACCAATTCATGTGCTGAAAGATTCTTTGTTATCAAAAGACAAGAAGGCAGTTTTGACAAGACCTCTCCCTTTCTGATTCACAAATCTATCCAAGGATTGATTGGTGAACCAAAGACCATCAAAAAAATTCGATCTGGTGATCTTCTTATTGAAGTAAACAATAGCAAACAAGCCATAAGTTTAAAGAAATGTACACATTTTGCAAATATCCCGATTTCCGTAAGCCCACATAGAACCCTCAACACTTCTCGTGGGGTGATCTCAGAATCTGACCTCCTGCATGTAACCGAAGATGAAATAGTGGAAAACTTAAGGGAACAAAATGTCACAGAAGCTAGACGTATAAAAATCAACCGTAAAGATGAACAAATACCAGCGAATCAAATTCAGATACCTACCAAGCATATAATACTTACTTTTAACTCGCCAAACCTACTCAAATATATAAAAGCCGGATATCTTTCATGTTCTGTCAGACCTTATATCCCAAACCCACTGCGTCGTTTTAATTGTCGACGCTTTGGGCACTCAAAAACAGCATGCCGAGGTAAAACCACATGTGGTCGGTGTAGTGCAGTTGGCCACGAAAGTGTACAATGCAATGCACCACCTTCTTGTGTAAACTGCAAAAAAGAGCACCCATCTTATTCGAAATCCTGCGAGCAGTGGCGAAAAGAAAAAGAGATACAAACAATACGAACAAAAGAAAATTTATCATATCCCGAGGCTAGAAAAATAGTTGAATCCAGGACACCCACAGTTGGTGTATCATATGCTGCTGCTTTGTCCAAAAAACTCATAAAACTATTGCAACCCAAACCGAATTCCCCACTGAAACTAATTGCCAACCTAATCAAAAAGAAAATAACCTGTCTAATAATTCTGGTAAGACAAATAGATCAACGCAAGCTGCTTCTCCTCCTAAGTCACCAAAATCTGCTCATCCTAACTTATCAAAATCTGTTCCTAATTCACAACAAAATACCTCGTCACAATCTTTAATCTCTAAACTTCCAATCCATAAAAGAGGTTCTCAAAATACAACAAAAACGCCATCTGTGAAACCAAACCGTAAATCTGATGCAGAGAAATTTAACCTGCCAACAGTTAAAGTCACTGTGCCATCTGAAAATGCAGCCAAAAAGAGAAAGAGTAAAACATCCAAAAAAGAAATCAACCCAAAACAGACGGATAAAATGGAGGAGGATGATGCTCTAGCTCTTCACCCAGATTCGGATGAAGAATTTAACGATGGAGATAGTATGACTATCTCCGAATAACTTAACGCAGATATATTACTAGAAAAATAAATCATTCATGTATAATATTATCTCGTGGAACTGCCGTGGCTATCATAATAAATATGACGAAAGCTTGCATCAATACAAATGCAGCTGTCACGACTCTGCTACAAAGTATAATTTCTGTAAAAACATACACTTTGTATGCTTAAAGAAAAAGGAGGCTGGCAGTGACTCATCTGATGAAGTATCACAGGAACTAGTTATTGATGCACAATCAGGCTGCAATGAAAGAGAACTGAATGTAATAAATAAAGAATTAAAAAAACAGAATGTTAAAAATTACAAAGAAGAAGCAAGAAATGCTGTTTTGGGGTTTTTAGCAAAACTCGAAAATTTCGATAGCAAAGATCAGTGCACAGAAATTGTTAAAACCATGAGAGAATATCATATAAATGCGAGGCTTTGAGTAAATCTAAAATAACACTGCCTACTCAAAGTACTTCTTCTGTTAATAAAAATATAACACCTCAACGTAATTTTCCTTCTCGAAAGAGAAAAAGAGTTCAATCTTCAAAAATTATCAATTAAGTTAGGAAAAGAAAACAACATTTATAAAATGCTTCATGTATATGAAAATAATATACGTATAATTTCATTATTGTGATGTAGCTCATCATGTTATCTGTAAATATAAATACAGTAAAACCTCGTTACAACAATATTTTAGGGACCAAATAACTATATTGTTGTAGAAGGGTATATTGCTATATTGAGGGCCAACACGTTTTGGGCATTCAATAAGGATTTTCTTTATTTTAAGGTATATACTACTTAAAATTTATATTTAGAACAAATGAATTAGCAGACTGTTAATACTAGTGATTAAATGCTACAAATTTTTTTAAAATAAATTCAGAAAATATTCACATACTGAAAGCCATTTATATTGAAAATAATTCAATATTTTAGTTTGATTATTCATTTTTTTAACTATTAAGTCAACCAACAAAGTATACAATGAGTCTAGGGCATGACAATGATCTTCGTTCATTGACAAAAGGCTTAAAAACAATGTCCCTACAGACTTAACAGCTGAATTGAAGAAGCACCTTCCTGGGATGACAATAAGGGTTTTGATGGACTTCTATCATCCTCGACCTCCTCTCCATCATTATTTTTTATCTCATCAGTAATTTTCAGAGAGAACATCTTCTTCAGTAACTCCTGTGAAAACCATAAGGTCGTCATCTGCTGTTAGTCTTCCATGCTGCTAATTCTAGACTTTTTGCCACTTCTTTCATTAAATTGGGACAAAGATTTTTGGATGTTCAAAATACATTCTTGATCATCTGAAAGATCACTGTCTATGGAATTTTCATAATTCTCAGCCTCATTAAATCACTGAGGTTGCAATTACAAAGTAGGATTCTAAAACTCACTTACAAAAAATTGACTGAAAAAATTACAGCCATGTATACAGCTCACAGCTCATGAAAAGGCTTGTACCAGAATCCATGTGGAGCAACTGAACGAAGGATCAGATGAAGGTTGTACCGTCATTCACAAATTCTGGTCGGACTTAAAAACTAAAGTCATTAGATATCACTCACTCTCACCAATGCAATATACATTGTAAAAGTAGCAAAACTTGCTTGCATCAATACAAATGTGGCTGTCGCGACTCTGCTATAAAGTATAATTTCTGTAAACATACACACTTTGTATGCTTATAGAAAAAAGAAGCTGGCAGTGTCTCATCTGATGAAATATCAAGGGAACTTATAATTGATGCACAATCAGCCTGCAATGAAAGAGAACTGAATGTAATAAATAAAGAGTTAAAAAAAACAGAATGTTAAAAATTACAAAGAAGAAAGAAATGCTGTTTTGGGTTTTTTAGCAAAATTCAACAATTTTGATAGCAAAGATCAGTGCACAAAAATTGTTAAAATTATAAGAGAACTATCACATAAATGCGAGGCTTTGAAAATCTAAAACAACACTGCCTACTCAAAGAACTTCTGTTAATAAAAATATAATAACTCAACGTAATTTTCCTTCTCGAAAGAGAAAAAGAGCTTCAAAAATTATCAATTAAGTTACGAAAAACAAAGCAACATTTTATAAAAGTGTGTACATATTTTAAGAAATAATATTTTGGCATCTCTAATCAAGGTATTTAATTATTGATATTGATAGCATACATATGAAAAATGGTGATATATCAGCTGAATAATATGTTTTAAATATGCTTCATGTATATGAAAATAATATACGTATAATTTCATTATTCTGATGTAGCTCATCCTGTTATCTGTAAATATAAATACAGTAAAACCTAGTTACAACAATATTTTAGGGACCGAATAACTATATTGTTGTAGAAGGGTATATTGCTATATTGAGGGCCTACACGTTTTGGGCATTCAATAAGGATTTTCTTTATTTTAAGGTATATACTACTTAAAATGTATATTTAGAACAAATGAATTAGCAGACTGTTAATACTAGTGATTAAATGCTACAAATTTTTTTTAAATAAATTCAGAAAATATTCACATACTGAAAACCATTTTTATTGAAAATAATTCAATATTTTAGTTTGATTATTCATTTTTTTAACTATTAAGTCAACCAACAAAGTATACAATGAGTCTAGGGCATGACAATGATCTTCGTTCATTGACAAAAGGCTTAAAAAAAAATGTCCCTACAGACTTAACAGCTGAATTGAAGAAGCACCTTCCTGGGATGACAATAAGGGTTTTGATGGACTTCTATCATCCTCGACCTCCTCTCCATCATTATTTTTTATCTCATCAGTAATTTTCAGAGAGAACATCTTCTTCAGTAACTCCTGTGAAAACCATAAGGTCGTCATCTGCTGTTAGTCTTCCATGCTGCTAATTCTAGACTTTTTGCCGCTTCTTTCATTAAATTGGGACAAAGATTTTTGGATGTTCAAAATACATTCTTGATCATCTGAAAGATCACTGTCTATGGAATTTTCATAATTCACAGCCTCATTAAATCACTGAGGTTGCAATTACAAAATAGGATTCTAAAACTCACTTGCAAAAAATTGACTGAAAAAATTACAGCCATGTATACAGCTCACAGCTCATGAAAAGGCTTGTACCAGAATCCATGTGGAACAACTGAACGAAGGATCAGATGAAGGTTGTACCGTCATTCACAAATTCTGGTCGGACTTAAAAACTAAAGTCATTAGATATCACTCACTCTCACCAATGCAATATACATTGTAAAAGTAGCAAAACTTGCTTGCATCAATACAAATGTGGCTGTCGCGACTCTGCTATAAAGTATAATTTCTGTAAACATACACACTTTGTATGCTTATAGAAAAAAGAAGCTGGCAGTGTCTCATCTGATGAAATATCAAGGGAACTTATAATTGATGCACAATCAGCCTGCAATGAAAGAGAACTGAATGTAATAAATAAAGAGTTAAAAAAAACAGAATGTTAAAAATTACAAAGAAGAAAGAAATGCTGTTTTGGGTTTTTTAGCAAAATTCAACAATTTCGATAGCAAAGATCAGTGCACAAAAATTGTTAAAATCATAAGAGAACTATCACATAAATGTGAGGCTTTGAGTAAATCTAAAACAACACTGCCTACTCAAAGAACTTCTGTTAATAAAAATATAATAACTCAACGTAATTTTCCTTTTCGAAAGAGAAAAAGAGCTTCAAAAATTATCAATTAAGTTACGAAAAACAAAGCAGCATTTTATAAAAGTGTGTACATATTTTAAGAAATAATATTTTGGCATCTCTAATCAAGGTATTTAATTATTGATATTGATAGCATACATATGAAAAATGGTGATATATCAGCTGAATAATATGTTTTAAATATGCTTCATGTATATGAAAATAATATACGTATAATTTCATTATTCTGATGTAGCTCATCCTGTTATCTGTAAATATAAATACAGTAAAACCTAGTTACAACAATATTTTAGGGACCGAATAAATATACTGTTGTAGAATGGTATATATTTATATTGAGGGCCTACACGTTTTGGGCATTCAATAAGGATTTTCTTTATTTTAAGGTATATACTACTTAAAATTTATATTTAGAACAAATGAATTAGCAGACTGTTAATACTAGTGATTAAATGCTACAAATTTTTTTTAAATAAATTCAGAAAATATTCACATACTGAAAACCATTTTTATTGAAAATAATTCAATATTTTAGTTTGATTATTCATTTTTTTAACTATTAAGTCAACCAACAAAGTATACAATGAATCTAGGGCATGACAATGATCTTCGTTCATTGACAAAAGGCTTTTAAAAAAATGTCCCTAGAGACTTAACAGTTGAATTGAAGAAGCACCTTCCTGGGATGACAATAAGGATTTTGATGGACTTCTATCATCATCGACCTCCTCTCTATCATTATTTTTTATCTCATCAGTAATTTCAGAGAGAACATCTTCTTCAGTAACTCCTGTGAAAACCATAAGGTCGTCTTCTGCTGTTAGTCTTCCATGCTGCTAATTCTAGACTTTTTGCTGCTTCTTTCATTAAACTGGGACAAAGATTTTTGGATATTCAAAGTACATTCTTGATCATATGAAAGATCACTGTCTATGGAATTTTCATAATTCACAGCCTCATTAAATCACTGAGGTTGCAATTACAACGTAGGATTGTAAAACTCACTCGCAAAAAATTGACTGAAAAAATTACAGCCATGCATACAGCTCATGAAAAGGCTTGAACCAGAATCCATATGGAACAATTGTACGAAGGATCAGATGAAGGTTGTACCGTCATTCACAAATTTTGGTGGGACTTAAAAACTAAAGTCATTAGATATCACTCACTCTCACCAATGCGACATATATTGTAAAAAATCCAAAGCTTGCTTGCATCAATACAAATACGGCTGTCATGACTCTAATACAAACTATAATTTCTGCAAAAGTACACGCTTTGTATGCGTAAAAAAAGAAAGCGGCTAGCAGTGACTCATCTGATGAAATATGAAGGGAACTTGTAATTGACGCACAATCAGCCTGCAATGGAAAACAAATAGAAGTTCAGCAGGATATGGAAATAATTAATTTTGTGTGTCATCGCACTAGCACATGCAACAGTACTTCAAAAAAGAAAAAAAAAATGTTATAACAAAGTGTCAGCATCTATAAAGGTTCCATTATTTTGGCAAACATTTTAGTACGATCAAAAGAGAAATCAAGTCTTTTCCATCTACCACTGCATTAAATCCATGACATCTTGGCCATAAATGCAAAACTGGAAAACTCAAATTAAATAAATAATTAAAGGACATGACAGCAGGCCAGTTGATTTCTTGTGTCCCAATTTAAGATGTATTGTGCAATGTAATTGCCAATTCAAGACCATCAATGAGATTAGCCTCAATAAACATGCCGTATTTGTGGAATATCTCTTTGTATGCTTAAAAAAAGAAGGCTGGCAGTGACTCATCTGATGAAATATCAAGAGAATTGATAATTGATGCACAATGATTGTTAAAACTATGAGTGAACTATCAAATAATATCGAGGTTTTGATTAAGGCTAAAATAATACTGCCTACTCAAAATACTTCTGCTGTGAATAAAAATATAAAACCTCCACATAATTTTCCTTCTCAAAAGAGAAAAAAAGTTCAATCTTCAAAAATTATCAGTTAAGGTATAGTGTCCTAAAGCTGACACTTTAAGGATACTGTTCAATATTTTGGCTAAGTATGATTTCAGTAGAGAACAATTGTTTTTCATATGATCTTGCACATTTATTGCCGCTTTCTTGTAAAATTTATATGTCTAATATGTTATACAGTAGAAGATCTTTATAACGCAATTTTCTATATAATGCACAACTTCTCGGACATAAACAATGAATTTTTCAATTAAAAAGCATCTGAATTCCCACACTGTAAATAATTGCTACTTTCTAGAAAACTAAGTTTGATACATTAATTTAACTTTGTCTCATTAATTTAGAACTTTTTAATGAAAAATAATGCTATTATTACACAAAACATTTTTGAAAATGAGAAATATAATGAATGATTTGGGTTTAGGTATATGGGGCATTCTGACAATCTTTTGACTTTTGGGAAAAAAAATCTGGCGAAATTAAACTTGCTAAAATAACATTTTAATCTGATAGACGAATGCCTTAATACTTCAAAATAAAGAAAAAATGGTCAGCAGCAAATTTTTTTTTATTTAACTGAGGTTGAAGTTAAACTTGCGAGTTTAATTTTTCTTACCATTTTACCACTAAAACTTTTTATTTTATTCTAAATTTTTACTTATAATGAATTTGCATAGTACCCACAGGACATTCAAATAAGAAATAATGACAACGTAGTACTTTTAATACAGAATTTTAGTATAACATTGTCTTAAAGGGGTGTTAAAGAAGGGACAGTAATGTAAAAAAAGGGGATGGTATAGGAAAAAAGGGACGAAATGGGAAAAAAAAACAGACGGTAAGGATAGAACAGCAAGGAAAATTACCACCTATTTTAGGCAGATCATGTTAAGACTAAGTGGGAGCCAAAATGGTCATTGATTTTTAGAAATAGTTATTTACATTGAATTAAATTTAAAAAATAATAATTAATTTACCCCGAAAAGTGCAGAAATAAACCTAGGAGATGGTGAGACTACCAATAAAGCCACAATGCTTGAAATTGATATTTAAATGCTGATTTAAATTCTAGAGTAAATGTCCTGCCAAAGAATTTTAGACATTATTTCTCTAGCATACTTCTGCATGAGAAAATACTTGAAAAAAATTCTGCAGCTGCATCTGAAGTGATTTTCTGTATAATTTTAGAAGAGGGATGGTAAAAAATCTAAAACCTCAGGACAGAGTTTAAAAAATAATAACAACCCTAAAAATGTGTGCAGGCTAACTTTTAGCTACTTATTTATAGAAAACAATAGTTCAGTTTAAAAAAAAAAAAAAAAACAAAAAAAAAAACATCGAATTATTTTTATTGAAACAATTTTATCCAGACAGCTCCAAAGTTAAAAATCAGCATCAGGGACACGGGACGGTATAGGAGTTTTCCAGGTGTTTGAAGCCCCAACATCGTCCAATACTTATTTATCTCGTTAATATTGTTGTGCATTCATGCAATGGGATGTTCCCAAGTATATGAAATAAATAATTAAAAAAAAAAAAACACAAAAAGTGTATTAAAATAAAAATTATTATTCAGGGACATGAAAGTCAAAAGATTGTGAGAATGCCCCATATCTGGACCATGTTTAAAAAGTATATTTAACAATGTGTGGAATGATCAATATTACGCAAAAATTTGTATAATCTCTGGCAACAAGAATGTAGTATAAACATACTCCACGGTACTTTCATATGTTTTAGACATATTTGGCCATATTTATAAAGGTAAATTTAATGATGTGTGAAAAGTGATCCATACAATGCAAAATTCTATATAACGCACAACCTTGTATTTTCAGGTTTGCATTATAAAGATCTTCTACTGTATAAAAAAAGTACAAAATTTCCCTAAAGCTGACACTCTCATCAAAGTTTGCTCCCTAAGCTGAAATATAAATGATTAAACCTGACACGGATATTTTTATTTTAAAATTAACCATTTTTGCTTATTTTTTAACCTCTCAATGCAAGATGTTGTTGGGAACTAATAATTTAATATACAAAAGTTTTAACTAAATATCTGCAATGAGGCATCATCAATCAAATATCTCGGGCTAAAGGGATAGGTCGACAAAACCGACATGGTGCCTAACTTGTTAATGCAAAACATACTTTATAAGTAAACAAATTTTAATAATATAATAATTTATTTTAAGGTGTTAAATAACAAGATATGTATATAGTTTATGCATTAATTACTAAAAGAAAAAGAGAACACAGATTTAAGCACAAATACTTTTAATTAGCTGTACTAAATTGAACACAGGAAATAATAATAAATGAAAATTAAAGGGGGGTGGGATTAAGGGTAATAAAATAAAAAACAAGAGTAGTTATATTTGTTATTTATTGTATTGTTCAACTTCTGGAACTCTACACAATACTAGAATTTGTTATTGATGGAGGTTTTATTCTCTAAATAACATTTTTTTCGAGGTACCACGTCACAACTTCGTTTCTTGAGACCATTTCCAACCTTTTGGTCAATTTCTCTGCATTGTTGAAACACAGTACTCTTCACATGCCTTCTTTCAATTCTGTAATTTGTCCATCATATTTAAAAAACCCACAATTTTTTTTAAAAATTTGGACACAAAGATAGGTTAGATTTATAGTTTTACATATTCGACAAAAATTTCATCCTTGTACCTCCAAAAGTTTATGTGTAAAAAGGCTGTGACACACAGACAGCCTGATGAGAGCAACGGGGTTCCGAGTAGTGATTACGGAACCCTAAAAAGTAAATATGGATTTAAAAACGACTAATGAGGTGTCAGGTTAAGAAATAAAAAAAATTAAGACCTAGTCTCCATGTGCTGACACCTATGTCAACATTTGGAGAAGGGAGCCATTTTTGATTCCTAAATTTGACATCCTACTTAGCTGTTATGCTTTTGAGGTAAAAAACATTTCTGATACAATTTATACAGATAAAGTTAAAAAATGCTATAAAAAGTGATAGAAAATCTTTGGGTTGCAATATTTTTCATTATGCATCATGTCTCGTGACATTGTTTAGTAGGTTTATTGTTTTAAAATATTTTGCGAAAGTATTTTCTATCATAAATGATTTTGAAAATGTCGCCGTTGGTGCGACGAAACGATCGTCAATCTTAATAAAGATTTTCTATCACTTTTTTATAGCATTTTTTAACTTTATCTGTTTATTAGTGATTATTATACATGTGTTTATAACAATTTATACAATTTACAACTTTTGTTCAAATGTTTGTAATTGAAAAAAATGATTTAAGTAACATAATAAGGCAATTAAACCTTAATACTTCCCTTTATCTTAACACTTAGCTTTTAATAAAATGCTTAAGAATTTTCTACAAAATTGATAGTAACCACAATCTGCAAAACATTTTCCTCTATCTTGGATTTAAGAAGTACTGCCATTCAAGAAGAAAGATAAACTCATTCTAAATTATTTTAGAAAATTGGTAATGCTTTAAATATTTGTTTTGTTTAAAGATGTCAGCTTTAGAACAGTCTTTTAGGTGTCAGCTTTAGGGCACTTTACCTTAAGTTATAAAAAACAAAGTAGCATTTTATAAAAGTGTGTATATATTTTAAGAAATAATTTGGTATTTGTATCATAAGTTATTTGATTATTGATATTGTTAGCATACATATGAATACTGTAGATATACCAAATTAATAATGTTTTAAATATGCTGCATGTATATGGAAATAATATCAATTGAATTTACTTATTGTGATGCAATTCATCATGTTATCATCTGGAAACATATATATATGTATTTTCTGTGGTTAGCAAATTTTCTGCTTTTTTCTTAACCTACACTGTAAAAAAAAAATCTGAATCGGTAATCCAAAGCGAAGACATTTCCGAAAATATAGTGTAATTATGAATTCTCTTGAATTACTGATTAAGTCGGAAATATTACACTCATTTCCATGTAAAGTATTTGAAGTGAATATTCGGATTTTATGCACATAACAATACGTTCTACAAACATCATGATCACATGATTTTTATTGTTCTGGAGTCGAAAGTAAGGAAGAGACAACATATATTTGGAGGAAAGTAAGCATTTATGTTTTTTTTAAATGAAAGTAATATACTTTTTTAAAATAACTAATATTATCAGATTTAATTTTATTGCATAATATTAGAGTTACTGTTGCACATATAAAGTTAAATAACTCATTAGAAATTGTCTTGTCCATGAAACTATGATAAGTATTAGATATTTGATTAATGAATAATAATGTACTAGTATCTATGTGGTAGAGATAGCATAGTTTATAATTTTTTTTTTCTTCTTTTCCTTTGGAATTATGGTCTAACACTCAACTTTCGTAATGATGAAATCTATTGTTTATATGACCGAACAAATTCACAATTTCACTTATATTGTGCGTTTTATCCTCATTGTTTATAAATTATATATACGTAAATAGATCTTATTGAAAATTTGATTAATAGATGTAAAAATTTCTTTTGTAAAATACGAACTCATGAGTTCCATCCTGCAAATAGATATACATCGAAAATATTTAATGTCCCTACAAAAATAGTTTGATTTTTTTTTAATACTTTTTAATATTTATATCTTATAAGTATAGTATACTATTTCAATATATTTCATATCCGTGAGTAATTATTTTATTTTCATTAATTGTAATACTTATAAATAGATACATGTTTGAAAATGCTTTGTCTATTTGTAAATACATTTTTTAATACAGTATAGTCCCTCAAATCCACATAGCTTGGGACCAGAAAGCAGAAACACCATTTGGATTTGGGCAAAGTTCTTGCTACGGGCTTGGTGACCTGCGCTAAAGGTATGCACAGTATAAAACAATTAAGTATTGATAATTTGTTTAACAACATTGGCACAAATATTTCATACAGTGATCCCGATCCTAGACCAACATTTTTAAATTTCAGTGACGAATCCAATCTTAAAAATTTTAATCTTTTGATATTAAGAAGATGGAAGCAGGATGAGTTTGGGCCTTAATGGGCACACAAAGTTTGTTTTCACTGCAATAGTTACTATCAGCAAAAGATATTTTTTTGGGCCTTTTTCCACAGCATAATCGTAGTGTTTTATATAAATATATATAGCTTATTGTGCCCTCTGTAACTTTTTTTTCTATCATTTAAAATGTTGAATTTATTTTTAAATTGTTTTTCTATGCTCAAAGATAAATTTGTCTATACTTAAAAAAAAAAATTTAAAAAATTATCAACTATCATTTTGAAATATTGTTCCAGTTCGTGAATTTTTCCATTTCGAGCCCTGAGTAACTCAAATATTATTATGCAATAAAATTCAATTAGCTAATATTAATTTTTTTTTTAAGTATTACTTTAAAATAAAATATGACATATTCAGGAAGGTTTCCTAAATACAGACAAACATTTACGAAATATACTCAAACATGTCAAAAATATACACAAGCATATCAGAAATATAAACTAACATTTCTGAATATTTGCAAGAAATATGTAGAAATATTAAGAATATCTGATCAAAATATACGGAAACATAACAGGGATGTTCGGTCACTTTGCAGCTTCACCAGTTGGAGTGACAGTTCCATTTTTTACAGTGTAAAATAAATATGTATATTTTTTAATATTTAAGCTCAAGAATCTTAGATTAGTTTTCATATACTTTGAAAGAATTAAATTTCTATAACTTTAATATGAATTATCACGAAAAAAAATAGCATTGATTAGCAACAGAAACATAAATATATACATCTATTTCCAAGTAATACATGAGATTTGTTTTCAAAATTTATACCAATACTAATCCAATGGAAGGAATTTTCAAAGATATCTCTTTTGCATTTCAGTGTTTTAAAACAACTCTTTTTGCATTGGCTAGCTGAGTTCGATCCATACAAAGATCATTTTTTACTTTTCAAATTTTGTTTACAGATATTTTTAATTAGGACTTCTTCATTTTCAGAACTGGTTTTAAAAGTGGAAGTACCCTCCAGAAAAAAAAAAAAAAAAACTGCAAATGAAATTAAAAAAGTGAAAAAGGGCAGATGAAGAGATCAATCTCAGCTATCCAATGCAAAAAAAAAGTCATTTAAAAATATTAAAATGCAAACAAGATATCTAAAAAAAGTTTCTTCCATTGAGCGAGTGGGCCTTTTCAGGTGACTGAAGTAGCCTCTTACTATTGTCATATTGTTTATAACAAGCTGCTCATTGGTGTGTTCTATTAGCAAAATTTTTCTCACAGTACTCTTAACACAAATATGACTGTCAAGAGATGGCACAGAAAACTTAAATATAACAGCGATCTGAAAGGAAAATGTCGGAACTGACTTGAAAAGGCCTCATTAAATCACTGAGGTTGCAATTCCAAAATACAATTGTAACACTCACTCAAGGAAAATTGGAACAAAAAAATTACAGCCACACACACAGCTCATGAACAGGCTTGTGCAAGAATAGATGTTGAACAATTGTATGAAGGATTAGATGAAGGTACTTGGATTGTACCATCATGTACAAATTTTGGCGAGATTTAAATAGTAAAGTCATTAGAAACTGGAAAACTGAAATTAAACAAAGAAGAAAAGGACATGATAGCAGGCCAACTAATTTCTGGTGCACCAATGCAAGATGTATTGTGCAATGTAATTTCCAATGCAAGACCATCAACAAGATTAGCCTCAAGAAACATGCAGGATTTGCGCAATATCTCCTTAGAATATGCTCTCAACAATCACTTAGTAAGACATGCAAATGACTTGATTCCTGTGTACAGTTGGGTACATGACATGATGGGGGGTGACAGTAACGCGATTCTTTTATACAAACTTCCAGGAGAAGCACACAATACATTAACAACTCTTAAAGACGATTATTTTGTATTACCTTTCATGAATGAAGCTCAAAAGAACTATTCGAAATGTATGGATCAGATGTGCTTTCCATAAACCCCACACATGGAACAAATAAATAGGATATACAATTAACTAGTATAATCATAAGAGATAATAACTGCATGAGTTTTCCGTGGCCTTCCTTTGGTCTAATCATCAAGATGAAGACACCTACTTTACACATTTTTTCTCCAGCATTAGAAATAGATTACCCAACTTACAGGTCGGACACTTTATCTGCCTATTATTCAGCTTCTATGCATGGAAATCTGTATTTGGTGAAACTGAATATCACTTGATATGCGACAGGCATGTAAAAAGATCGCTTAGTAAGAATTTGAATAAAGAATCAAATGCAGTCTCGGATATTAAGGAAAGGAAAGAAGTTTATGAAGATCTACTTACAATGATTGGGGAGAGTGATGTAACGACACTCAAAAATCAATTTCACAAAAAAAGTCCTGTGATCCTCAAACACAAATTCTGAGAATAGTGTGAGAGAAATTTTCAAAATAGAACTCACCAATGAGCTGCTTGTTATAAACAATTTGACAACAGTGAAAGGCAATTGCAGTCACCTGAAAAGACCCGCTCACCAATACTAATCCAATGGAAGGAATTTTTAAAGATATCTTTTTTGCATTTTAGTGTTTTAAAACAACTCTTTTTGCATTGGCTAGCTGAGTTCTATTCATACAAGGATCATTTTTTACTTTTTCAAATTTTGTTTACAGATATTTTTAATTAGGACTTCTTCCTTTTCAGAACCGGTTTTGAAAGTGGAAGTACCCTACAGAAAAAAAAAACTGCAAATGAAATCAAAAAAGTAAAAAACGGCAGATGAAGAGATCAATCTCAGCTATCCAATGCCAAAAAAAGTCATTTAAAAATATTGATGCAAACAAGATATATAAAAATAGTTTCTTCCATTGAGCGAGTAATACACTGAGGTTGTAATTCCAAAATAGAATTATAACACTCACTTGAAGAAAATTGACAAAAAAAAAGTTACAGCCATGCATACAGCTCATGAACTGGTTTACGAGAATAGATGTGGAACAATTGTATGAAGGATCAGATGAAGGTACTTGTATTGCACCATCATTTACAAATTTTTGTGAGACTTAAGTCATTAGCAATCACTCCCTCTCACCAATAGGGCATATATTGTGAAAGTTGCAAAGCTTACTTGCATCAATACAAATGAGTCATATACAAATGTGTCTACTACAAAGTATAATTTCTGTAAAAATATACATTTTGTATGCTTAAATAAAAAAGGCTGGCAGTGGCTCACCTGATGAAATATCGAGGGAACTTGTAATTGACACACAATCAGCCTCAATGAAAGAGAACTGAGTGTAATAAATAAAGAATTAAAAAAAGATAATTTTAAAAATTACAAAGAAGGAGAAAGAAATGCTGTTTTGGGGTTTTTAGCGAAACTCGACAAATACGAAAGCAAAGATCAGTGTACATAGATTGTTAAAACCATAAGAGAACCAACCATCAAATAAATGCAAGGTTTCGAGTAAATCTAAAGTAACATTGCCTACTCAAAGTACTTCTTGTGTGAATAAAAATATAACACCTCAATGTAATTTTCCTTCTCCAAAGAGAAAAAGAATTCAATCTTCAAAAGTTATCAACTAAGTAATAAAAAACAAAGCAACATTTTATAAAAGTGTGTACGTATTTTTAGAAATAGTATTTTGAATTGCTAATCATAGGTATTTAATTACTGATATTGTTAGCATGCATTTGAAGGATGGTCATATACCAACTGAATAATATGTTTTAAATATGCTTCATGTATACGAAAATAACATCGTATAATTTAATTATAGTGATGTAACTTATCATGTTATCATTTGTAAATTTATATATATTTTCTCTGGTTAGCGATATTTTAAAGCTGAAAAATCACAGACTCATTTTCATATAATTTGATGGAATTAAACTTTTTGAACTTTGATATGAATTATCTTTGAAAAAAAATACATTGATTGGGGACAGGTTCAAGACTTTTTCTGGCTACCATTGCATAATGTCCAAGACATCTTGGAAATAAGTGTGAAACTGGAAAACTGAAATTAAACAAAGAAGAGAAGGACTCGATAGCAGGTGAACTGATTTTTGATGTGCCAATGCAGGATGTTTTGTGCAATGTAATTGCCAATTAAAGACCATCAATGAGATTAGCGTAAACAAACATGCAGGATTTGCACAATATCTCTTCAGAATACAGTCTAACCACTCACATAGTGAGACATGCTAATGATTTAATTTCTGTGGACAGTTGGGTACATGAGAAGATGGAGAACATCAGTAACACGATTCTTTTACACAAACTTCAAGGAGAAGCACACAGTACTTAAACAATTCTTAAAGAAGATAATTTTGTATTAGCTTTCATGAATGAAGCTCAACAGGAAAAATTCGAAATGTATGGATGAGATGTGTTTTCTATAGTCTCCCCACATGGAACAAATAAATATGATATAGAACTAATGAGTAAATCATACGAAAGAATAACTGCATGAGTCTTTCTGTGGCCTTCCTTAATGTAATCGACAACATCAACACAAAATTTAAATATTTCTTCACAACCATTAAAAAAAATTACCTAATTTACAGGACAGAAAATGAAACAAAAAAAAAAATGGAATTTGAGTAGACACTTAACGGATGTCCATAAGATTGATCTGGAAAGGAAAAAAAAAAAGTAATGTTCAGATTGTTTAAACACATTTCATCTACAGCTGCCTTCCTTACTCAAATTCAAGTGGTACATGAGATTTCAATTCAAAATGTAGAAATAAATTTTGAAAATGAATGCGATTTTGAAAAGTGGAAGCTTGAAACAGAAAGTGAGACAACATCAAAATTTATGAAAACAAAACCTAATAGGAATTCAGCAGAATATGAAAAAGTTAATTTTGTGTGCCATCGCACTGGCACATGCATTACTAAATCAAAGAAAAATCGCTATAACAAAGCGAGAGGATCTATAAAGATTCCATTTTTTTGTTCAGCAAACATTTCAGTACAATCAAAACAGAAATCAAGTCTTTTTCCAGCCACTAATACATATTGCCCAAGACATTTTAGCCATAAGTGCGAAAATGGAAAACTGAAATTAAACAAAGAAGAAAACGACATGATAGCAGGCCAACTAATTTCTGGTGCACCAATGCAAGATGTATTGTGCAATGTAATTTCCAATGCAAGACCAGCATCGAGATTAGCATCAACAAACATGCAGGATTTGCGCAACATCTCCTTAGAATACAGCCTCGCCAAACACATAGTAAGACATGCAAATGATTTAATTTCTGTGGACATTTGGGTACATGAGATGATGGAGGGTGACAGTAACCTGATTCTTTTGTACAAACTTCCAGGAGAAGCACACAATACATTAACAACTCTTAAAGACGATGATTTTGTATTAGCCTTTATGAATGAAGCTCAACAAGACCTATTCGAAATGTATGGATCAGATGTGCTTTCCATAGACTCCACACATGGAACAAATAAGTATGACATACAGTTAACTAGTGTAATCATAAGAGATAATAACTGCATGAGTTTTCCTGTGGCCTTCCTTTGGTCTAATTGTCAAGATGAAGACACCTTTACACATTTTTTCTCCAGCATTAGAAATAGATTACCCAACTTACAGGTCGGACACTTTATCTGCCAATTATTCAGCATTCTATAATGCATGGAAATCTGTATTTGGCGAAACTGAATATCACTCGATATGCGACAGGCATGTAAAAAGATCGCTTAGTAAGAATTTGAATAAAGAATCAAATGCAGTCTCGGATATTAAGAAAAGGAAAGAAGTTTATGAAGATGTACTTCAATGATTTGGGAGAGTGATATAACGACACTCAAAAATCAATTTCACAAAAATTGTCCAGTGATCCTCAAACACAAATTCTGAGAATAGTGTCAGAGAAATTTTCAAAATAGAACTCACCAATGAGCTGCTTGTTATAAACAATTTGACAACAGTGAGAGGCTATTCAGTCACCTGAAAAGACCCGCTCACCGATACTAATCCAATGGAAGGAAATTTTAAAGATATCTCTTTTGCATTTCAGTGTTTTAAAACAACTCTTTTTGCACTGGCTAGCTGAGTTCGATTCATACAAAGATCATTTTTTACTTTTACAAATTTTGTTTACAGATATTTTTAATTAGGACTTCTTCATTTTCAGAACCGATTTTGAAAGTGGAAGTACCCTCCAGAAAAAAAAAAAAAAAACTGCAAATGAAATCAAAAAAGTAAAAAACGGCAGATGAAGAGATCAATCTCAGCTATACAATGCCAAAAAAAGGCATTTAAAAATATTCATGCAAACAAGATATCTAAAAAAGGCTTCTTCCATTGAGCGAGTGGATCTTTTCAGGTGACTGAAGTAGCCTCTTACTATTGTGAAATTGTTTATAACAAGCTGCTCATTGGTGTGTTCTATTTGCAAAATTTTTCTCACAGTACTCTTAACATAAATATCGCTGACGAGAGATGGCATAGATAAATTAAATATAACAGTGATTTGAAAGGCAAACTTGGGAGACAACTTGAAAAGGCCTCATTAAATCATCGAGGATGTAATTCCAAAATAGAATTGTAACACTCACTCGAAGAAAATTTACAAAGAAAAGTTACAGCTATGCATACAGCTCATGAACTGGCTTACGAGAATAGATGTGGAACAATTGTATGAAGGATCAGATGAAGGTACTTGTATTGTACCGTCATTTACAAATTTTTGTGAGACTTATAAAGTGAAGTCATTAGAAATCACTCCCTCTCACCAATAGGGCATATTTTGTGAAAGTTGCAAAGCTTACTTGAATCAATACAAATGTGTCTACTACATAGTAGTATAATTTCTGTAAAAAATATACACTTTGTATGCTTAAAAAAAAAGAGGCTGGCAGTGGCTTATCTGATGAAATATTGAGGGAACTTGTAATTGACACACAATCAGCCTCAATGAAAGAGAACTGAGTGTAATAAATAAAGAATTAAAAAAAGATAATTTTAAAAATTACAAAGGAGAAAGAAATGCTGTTTTGCAGTTTTTAGAAAAGCTCGACAAATGCGATAGCAAAGATCAGTGTACATAGATTGTTAAAACCATAAGAGAACCAACCATCAAATAAATGCGAGGCTTTGAGTAAATCTAAAGTAACACTGCCTACTCAAAGTACTTCTTGTGTGAATAAAAATATAACACCTCAACGTAATTTTCTTTCTCCAAAGAGAAAAAGAATTCAATCTTCGAAAGTTATCAACTAAGTAATAAAAAACAAAGCAACATTTTATAAAAGTGTGTATGTATTTTTAGAAATAGTATTTTGAATTATTAAAAAAATGAAAACTGAAATTAAACAAAGAAGAAAAGGACATGATAGCAGGTCAACTGATTTCTGGTGTGCCAATGCAAGATGTATTGTGCAATGTAATTTCAAATGCAAGACCAGCATCGAGATTAGCATCAACAAACATGCAGGATTTGCGCAACATCTCCTTAGAATACAGCCTCACCAAACACATAGTAAGACATGCAAATGATTTAATTTCTGTGGACATTTGGGTACATGAGATGATGGAGGGTGACAGTAACCCGATTCTTTTGTACAAACTTCCAGGAGAAGCACACAATACATTAACAACTCTTAAAGACGATGATTTTGTATTAGCCTTTATGAATGAAGCTCAACAAGACCTATTCGAAATGTATGAATCAGATGTGCTTTCCATAGACTCCACACATGGAACAAATAAGCATGACATACAATTAACTAGTGTAATCATAAGAGATAATAACTGCATGAGTTTTCCTGTGGCCTTCCTTTGGTCTAATCGTTAAGATGAAGACACCTTTACACATTTTTTCTCCAGTATTAAAAATAGATTACCCAGCTTACAGGTCAGAACCTTTATGTCTGACGATTATTCAGCGTTCTACAATGCATGGAAATATGTGTTTGGCGAAACTGAATATCACTTGATATGTGACTGGCACGCCAAAAGATCATTTAGTAAGAATTTGAATAAAGGACCAAATGCAGTTTCAGATATTAAGAAAAGGAAAGAAATTTGTGAAGATCTACTTAAAATGGTGGGAGAGAGTGATATAACAACATTCAATCTTCAATTAGAAACCAACTTAAAAAAATGGTCTAGTGATCCTCAAACACAAAAATTCTCGGAATACTTAGAAAAAAATTATGCAAATAGAACACAAAAATGGGCACCTTGTTATAGACAGTCTGCCAACATTAACACAAATATGGCACAGAGAACTTAAATATAACAGCGACTTGAAAGGAAAATGTGGGGTACGACTTGACAAAGGAATTAACAGCCTCATTAAATCACTGAGGTTCCAATTCCTAAAAAGGATTGCAACACTAACTTGGGGGCCTTACACAAATGATGTCACGCTTGGAGGGGGGTAGGGAGGTTCGTGCAATTGTGGCAAGGGATTGGGAGTTGGTAAGAAGAAATGCAACATTACACATTTTGGTTAATATAAAAGCATTAAAAATCAGCAGATTAAATTTTGAAGTTATTTGAAATAAAAGTATTTTGTTTTTATAAAGTAGATTAAAAACCAAATATATTAAATTCCATTTTAAATTCCAAAATACAACTGTTTTCAACTGCTCTTTCGTATTAATATTTTATTACTATTGTATATTAATTATGTTTTTGTTATAAACGTTAATCCTATTTCATACAAAATAAGTACATGATTATTTTTATTGTTATGCTCACAAATGTCGTTAAAACACATAGTTAAAGTTTAAAAATAAAGTTTGAAATATGATCTATAACGTAGTGCTTTGTTTCTGAACTGCAAGTATATGTTTATGTAATATAGCGTGGCATGTGACAATGGGGGGAGGGGCTTTGGCGAAGTGTGACAAAGGGGTGGGGAGGAGGGTAAAAAATATTGAAAAAAAGTGTGACATAATTTATGGACAGCCCCTTGAGGAAAATTGACAAAAAAAAAAAAGACAGCCATGAGTAAAGCTCATGAACAGTCTTGGGCCAGAATTGACGTTGAACAATTGTATAAAGGATCAGATGAAGGTGCTTGGATTGTACTGTGATTTACAAAGTTTGGTGAGACTTATAAAGTAAAGTAATTATAAATCACTCTATATCACCAACGCGAAGCATGTTGTGAAAGTTGCGAAGCTTGCTCTCACAAATACAAATGCAGCTGTCACGACTCTGCTACAAAGTATAGTTTCTGTAAACATATACACTTAGTATGATTAATAAAAAGGAGGCTGCCAGCGACTCATCTGATGAAAAATCACAGGAACTAGTTATTGATGCACAATCAGGCTGCAATGAAAGAGAACAAAATGTAGTAATAAATAAAGAGTTAAAGATCAATAAAACATAGAGAGAATTAACAAATAAATGTAAGGTTTTGAGTAAAGTTAAAATAATACTGCCTATTCAAAGTACTACTTCTGTGAAAAAAATATATAATGCCTCAACGTAATTTTCCTTTTTGAAAGAAAAAATGAGTTCAATCTTCAATAATTATCAATTATGTTATGAAAAACAAAGCAACATTTTATAAAAGTGTGTACATATTTTAAGAAATAATATTTTGGCATTTGTAATCATATTTAATTATTAATATTGTTAGCATACGTATGAAGAATGGAGATATACCAATTGAATATGTTTCATGTATACAGAAATAATATACATATGAAACCAATAAGACACCAACATGATAAAAAAAATAAAAATAGTCGGCTTTTTATGCAGCCCTGCGTCCCTAACACCAAAATTTGTTGTCTTAATGCAACTAATTTTTTTAAACAGTTAATATTAGGGATTGACCGAATATCGAATATTCGGCTTTGGGCGAATATTTAAAAATTCTGGATAAGTACTTTCTTAGAAGTAGAAGAATTCTATTTTACTTAGAAGTAGAATAGGCTAAACGACGAGTTTCAATATCTGCAAACTCTGCATGAATTCAGAGTTTAGCTGCACTACAAAAAACAAGTCAAAGGCCATTTTTAATTATAAAAAAAATTTTTTCCTTTCTAAAATAATTTACATAGGGATGAAATGAGAACAACTGTTTACAATAGGGAAAAAAAATAAGGAAGATGGGCATATTTCCCTTATCATTTAATTTTAATTATTTCTACATTAGTTCACTTAATTTAAATTTATTTAATGTGTATTTTCTTTAATATACACCTCAAAATAGTATATCAGAGTTCATCTCTGTATATCTAAGCTGTATATTAAAGAAAATATGCAAATAAGTATACTCCTATGCTTATCCCCCCCAGGGGAATACCTTCTTTAGGTATTTACGGGTTTCGCGACCCCGGGTTCCCGAGCGATCTTTCTCCTTTCCTGTTTTCTTCTCTTTTTAGTTGTCTATCCTTTTTTCTTTGTTTCACACTTTTTAATCTTCTTTTTTTAGTTTCTTATCCCTCTTTGTTCTTGTTCATGTTTTTTAATGACCATTTTGTTCAAAGTGTTATTTGTTCTACTAACATTGTTCTTGTTCTTTTGTTTAAAAAAAAAAAAAAGGAAAAAAAAAAGTTTTAAAAGTTTTAAAAAAGACAAAAAATACACTTGTTTTCTAAGTTCTCTCTCACATTACCTTTTCTTTTTTACAATAGTGGTTTTTTTTTATTTTCACGTGAGACACTCTGGGTGTTGAGGTTTTTTAATCTCATCGCCTCGTTTCTACCTTTTTAGGCTGATCTCGAGTCCCAGAGTGCAGGGCATCTCCGAATTCCGGTTCCGTGATCGGTGGGCGCCGTACTTGTATGGCGGTGGTTAGGAATGCACTGGGTGACTGGTGTCCTTTCGACGTAAGGGCGTTGTAGGTTGGACAGAGCTGTAAAGGCTTACCTACGACAACCGAGTTCCACTGTGAAAGAACTAGAGTTTGGAGATGCTATCGAGTTTAATCCAACGTTCGAAAAACGTGGAAGTTTGTTGATAGTTTTCACCCTTTTGAGACCAGCGCCTAAAGTAACGGTAAGAAGAAGGGTCGGTGACCAGGCCCGATGCCTGGCGTTTTAAACATTATATCTCAAATATGGCTACAATCTCAGACAATAAGACAAGCGATGTGGAGGCCCCACAACCCCATATTTCATCAAATGCTCAACTTAAGACTGCTACGCCTCAGAATATATCTAAGGAGAAACTTACTGCATCGGCCTCAGGCCTTCAAGCAGATATAAATCAGAGCCAAACCAAATCTTGGGCTGATAGAACTGATGATACATGTGCTGAAAGATTCTTTCTTGTTAAAAGGGTAGAAGGCAGCTTCGACAAGACCTCTCCCTTCTTGATTAACAAATCTGTCCAAGGATTGATAGGTGAACCAAAAACCATTAAAAAAATTCGATCTGGTGAACTTCTTATTGAAGTAAACAATGGCAAACAAGCCATTAGTTTAAAAAAATGTACAAATTTTGCAAATATCCCAATCTCCGTAAGTCCACATAGAACCCTCAACACATCTCGTGGGGTGATATCTGAATCTGACCTGCTGTATGTTACAGAAACTGAAATAGTTGATAATCTAAAAGAACAAAATGTAATTGAAGCTAGACGGATCAAAATTTACCGTAAAGACGAACAAATACCAGCCAATCAAATACAAATCCCTACCAAGCACATCATACTCACCTTTAACTCACCAAACTTACCCAAATATGTAAAAGCTGGATATCTGTCATGTTCTGTCAGACCGTATATTCCAAACCCACTGCGTTGCTTTAATTGTCAACGCTTTGGGCATTCAAAAACAAATTGCCGTGGTAAGGAAACATGTGGTCGGTGCAGTGCAGTTGGTCACGAAAGTGCGCAATGCAACGCTCCACCTTGTTGTGTCAACTGTAAAAAAGATCATCCATCTTACGCCAAATCGTGTGAACAGTGGAAAAGAGAAAAGGAGATACAGACCATACGCACAAAAGATAACATTTCGTACCCAGAAGCCAGAAAAATAGTTGAGTCCAGGACACCTAGAGTTGGTGTTTCATATGCTGCTGCTTTATCCAAAACGGCCCATAAAACTTATCAAAGCATTGCCACCCAAACCGAATTCCCCACTGATAATAATTGCCAACCAAAACAAAAAGAAATGAACCTGTCTACTTATTCTGGTAAAACAAATAGTTCAACGCAGTCTGACTTTCCCAAGCCACTGAAATCTATTCCTCCTAAGTCACCAAACTCTCTCCCTCCTAGTTCACCAAACTCTGTTCCTCCTAAACCATCACAAAATTCCTCTACAAAATCTTCCCAATCTCATATTCCTAAGAGAGGCTCTCAAAATACCACAAAAAGAGGACTTCAAAAAACAAAACATAGATCTGATTCAGAAAAATTTAATCTACCAACAATTAAAACCACTGTGTCATCTGAAAATCCAGCCAAAAAGATAAAAAATAAAACATCCAAAAATGAAATCCATCCAAAAATGAAAGAAAAAATGGAGGAGGATGATGCCATTGCTCTTCATCCAGAACCGGGTGAAGAATTTAACGATGGAGATAGTATGTCTACTATCTCCGGATAATAGGGTGCAGATAAATTTATTAAAAAAAACTCACTCATGACTAATATTATTTCATGGAACTGTCGAGGCTACCATAATAAATATGACGAAATCCGAAGTATTCTTCATGACCATCAACCACTATGTTTAGCTTTACAAGAAACCCATCTTAAACCCAATGACAAAGCAAAACTGTGCACCTATGCTACATACAGAAAAGATTTTACTGGTTGTGATAGGGCCACTGGTGGAGTGGCTCTTTTCATCTCTCGCAATTTACCCCATACTCATATTAACCTAAACACAAACTTACAAGCTGTTGCAGTCCGTGTACATATAAAACGTCTTATTACAGTCTGTACCATTTATTTACCACCCCACCAAATTATTCAGTCAGCACTACTTGATGATCTCCTTCTTCAACTCCCAACTCCTTTCATCATCGTTGGGGATTTTAATGCTCACAGTCAACTGTGGGGGAATTCTGACACTAATCAACGTGGTGATATCATTGAAAAATTAATTTCTGACAATGGCTTATGCCTACTCAATAATGGTGATCATACATATTTTCATGAACCGACACGCACCTTTCATGCCATAGATCTCACTATCTGCTCTCCATCTATCTATCCGTATTGGAATTTCTGGATTTCAAGTGACCTGCACGGCAGTGACCATTTTCCCACTTTCATTTCACAGACCACTCCTGACAGGGATTCTAATCATTATTTTAAACGCTATAACTATGACAGAGCCAATTGGCCAACTTTCACAAATCATGCTAAAATCACAAATCATATGGTAGAAGGTGACATAGACGATGCAGTTGATAATATCACCCAGTGTATTATCAATGCTGCAGATATTAGCATACCTAACTCATCATCTACAATGAGACACCGGAAGCCATGGTGGAACAGTGACTGTCAAGCTGCAAAAAAAAATCAACAGAAAGCCTGGGGCATCTTTCGGCGTTATCCCAATAACACTAATTATCTTGACTACAAAAAAGCAAAAGCTGAAGCTAGAAGAGTGCGCCGTAAAAGCCAACGTGAATCCTGGATTCAATATGTATCTAATATTAACCCAAATACCTCTAGTAAAGTCCTCTGGAAAAAAGTAAAAAATTGTATGGGTCTTTATTCTGAAAACCACATCACAATCTTAAATCATAACGGACAAACAATAGCTTCTCCTAAGAATATTGCTGAAACCATAGCAAATACATTTGCATCTAACTCTGCCTCTGACTCATACCCGGAACCTTTTTTATCATACAAAAGACAAACAGAAACTACCCACCTCAATTTTAATTCCCGTAACTTTTATGACTATAATCTCCCTTTTACTCTCTCAGAGCTGATAAAATGTTTGCAAAATAGCCATCTATCAGCTCCAGGTCACGATGGCATCACCTATACCATGCTTAAACATCTCTGCACAACCTCTCTCAATAATTTACTTGCATTTTATAACAGAATTTGGATAGAACAGGTCTTTCCTCAAGCCTGGTGTAACTCTATTATCATTCCTTTTCCTAAACCAGGGAAAGATGCTAGCAATCCCAATAATTACAGGCCAATCGCACTCTCTAGCAGTCTTTGCAAATTACTTGAAAAAATGATCAATTGTCGTCTTGTGCATATTTTAGAAAATAACAATTGCCTTGCTGCGTTTCAAAGTGGGTTTCGACGAGGTAGGTCAACTATCGATAACCTGATCAATCTTGAAAATCACATACGGACAGCCTTTCTAAAACGCAACCATTTGGTGTCAGTATTTTTTGACATGGCAAAAGCCTACGACAGAACATGGCGATACGGGATCCTTCGTGATCTTTTTAACCTAGGCTTTCGCGGGAATCTCCCTATTTTTATTAAGAACTTCCTCGCCATTCGACTTTTTCAAGTCCGAATCGGTGGGGTACTCTCTAGTCTTTATGTACAAGAAGAGGGTGTACCCCAGGGCAGTGTCCTGAGTGTCACCCTCTTTGCTATAAAAATAAATGACATTCTTAGTCAACTGCCCCCTTCTGTGAAAGGTGATTTATATGTTGACGACTTCCGAATTATGTGTATGGGACAGGATATTCGTTTTATTGAAAGACAGTTGCAAATTGCAATCACCCGTATTCTTAATTGGACTAATAAGAATGGATTTATAATTTCTCATGACAAAACTTCTTGTGTTCACTTCTGTAGACGTAGGGATCTGCATCCAGATCCTGAAATTTTTATTGGACCAACTCAAATTCCTGTTGTGGACAGTGTTCGTTTTCTCGGCCTCCAATTTGATAGTAAGCTAACCTTTTTACCACATATTTTACATTTACGGACAAAATGTGAAAAATCGCTTAACCTACTAAAGGTGCTTTCAAATACTTCCTGGGGAGCAGACCGTACTTCTCTCCTTAAAATTTATCGAGCCGTCATCCGTTCCAAAATTGACTATGCCTGCCAGGTCTATGGTTCCGCACGTAATTCTGTTCTTAAAAAACTTGACACTGTGCACCATAGCGCACTCCGTGTTTGCTCTGGTGCATTTCGTACCTCTCCTGTTTTAAGCCTTTATGTTGACTGCAATGAACCAGCATTACACCACATTCGTGAAAAACTTTCTTTAGAACTTTATTACCGTATCCTTTCACATCCAGGCCATCCTCTTCATTCATACATTCTAAATACAGACAACGATATGCTTTATCAGCATCGGCCATCTTGCATCCCACCTTTTGGTGTCAGAATTAGGAACATTACTGATAATAGCCCACTGAGTAGTATCGAGGTGAGTCCATGTCCATTGCATGTACTCCCTCCTTGGAAACCTCCTAGTATTACATCGCTCCATCCTTTTAAAGGATACGATAGAAACACCTTAGCTCCTGTTGTTTTTCAACAGATATTTGCTGCACACAGATCAAACTTTAATGATTACACTGACATTTACACAGATGGCTCTAAGAGTGGAGATACTGTTGGGTGTGGGATATTTTGTGAAAACAACTCTTTAAGCTATCGCCTTCATTCATCTACTTCTGTCTTTACAGCCGAACTGATTGCAATAGAGAGAGCCATGTTCTACATCTCTCATCATCATAGCTCATCCTTCATCATTTATACCGACTCAAATAGCTCTATTGACGCAATTAAATCATTTAAAAAGCATCCTTATGTTTCATTGATCCTTGATTTTTATAATAAATTGAAAAGACGTGGCTATAATATTTTATTTTGCTGGGTACCTGGACACATGGGTATTCCTGGTAATGAGAAAGCGGATGAGGCGGCGAAACGTGCCCTTAATCCGTTGTGCCATAAAGTTCCATTCTCAGACGTAAAACTACTTATCAAGCGCTTTATTCACTGTAAATGGCAAGAAAGTTGGAATTTAGAATGCAATAATAAACTGCACCACATCAAATCTACCATCATGACCTGGCCTCCGTGTTATCCAAGGAAAACCGATGTTCTTCTGACCCGTCTGAGAATTGGACATTCTAGAATCACTCATAAACATCTTTTACTTCGGGAGGATGCTCCCATGTGTCCACATTGCCATTTTGATTACCTGACCATTCATCATGTTTTAACTGACTGTCCGGGTCTCCGGCACTTATACAGAATCTATTTTAACTCATCATCTCCAATCTTGACAAACCTCATTGGGGAAACACCTCATGGGGCACTCTTCACTTTTTTAAAACAAGCTGGATTTTACTTTGAAATATGATTTTTGCATCTTTGTTTGGTTTAAAAACAACTTGAATTGTTCTTTTAATTTTTTCTGACATCTGGATGGGAGCCCCATCCAGATTGCACTTCTGCACTTTTTACCTAAAATCTTTTATAGTGCGTTTGTTTAGTTTTTAATTTTCTTCCCTATCTACACTATTCTGACTGCATCTGGATGGGACCCCCATCCAGATTGCTTTTCTGATGGTCTTTATTTTTATGATTTTAGTCTACTCTTGTTTGGCGCAGCATGTCCCTTATGGGATTTTGTGCCATTAAACAATATACAACCAACCAACCAACCTATGCTTATCATATAGCTGTTATAACCATTAAATTAAAATTGCTCAAATTTGTTATCTTCATCACCACAATGTTAAAATATTAATCAAAATATAAATATATATCAATAATTTGACAGAAAATAGTTAAATGTACAAACTGATGTACCTTTTGTATTTGAGAACATTCCTATTCAATATGTTTATAATTAGACAATCAGTAAATTAGCTTAATGACAACATTGTTTCTTTTTATTTGAACGAACTTTTATAATTCTGGCAATCCTTATCCTTATTAATAGCGTGTACAGTTTAATACTTTAATATATTAATTTGGGTATTAATTAGTGATAGAATAATAAAAAATAAGTGATGGGTTAATGAATTTGAGTGAAAAAGTGCACTGATTAAGGCAAAATTTATTTTAAAAAAATATCTGGTGAGAATAACCCAAATTTCTGAGCACCTTATACAGCATGTATATGAGATGCTCGTCCCAAGGGGTTAAATACCCCATACTCTTTCCATTCATCACACTTGTTGTATGTTTTCATTTACAATATATGCATTCTTCAGATTGTTTTGGAATTACTGTTATAATGCTTGGTTTGAAATGTTTAGATAAATACTATTAGATCTACATAAGCTTGGAGCATAATTTTTATATTTTCAAAGAACTGAAATTATTTATGCAGCCCCTTTCAATTCCATCTCAATAATGCATTTCTAATAGTTTTAGTTATGAATTTTTACATAACTATAATTAATTAAAAATCAATCAACGGGGAGCATGACTTAAAAATTGTACAAAACATAATTTATTTTTGTAAAAATATACAATTATATTTTGAATCTTTCATTATGAGGTTTGATCACTTACTATTCTTGGAAGTGATGCAACATTCTAAATATAGTGAGTCGGATAAGTTTGGTATTTAATTTATTTATAACACCAAAGTTTTAATTTCTTATATCTTCATCATCATAATATATGTCCTGGATTGTTTCTTTTTTAATACTTGTAAAAACTCTTTGCTATGTCACAATATTTAAATTTTGAAAAATGACAAGTTTGACCAAAATGTTTCCCCAAATCCCAATTATTGTAAAATCATTCATATATTACCTGGTGCTGTTGGTAATTTGAGATTCAGATTGGATGAATGGTTACATTTTCCTTTTGTAGAGAACAGTTTGTCATTTCTCATCTGGTAATTTATGTGCTTTTATAAAAAAATTTGTTGAATGATTTTTTGTAGCTGGAAAAAATTAACATAAATATTAGTATTCTCTATTGTATTATAATAAAGTTTTATGCATTTTACTTTGTTGTTTTATTTAAAATAAGTACATTAAGAGCTGATATACAAATAAGTGTAATCAAAAGTTTTCATATTAATAAATTTCAAAATTCAGTTTATGTACAATTACGTTTTAATTAAAATATGATATATACATTTTAAATGGTATTTGTGAAAATACCTAACAGAAAAAAAAAATATAAAAATGATAAAAACAATGCTGCAATAAATGGCATTATGTCTTTGATGAAATATGATGGCAAAGATCTGAGTAATAAATTTCTCTTTTTTATTAAACCTATCAACTTCTATTCAAGTTTGGCACTGTTTAATAGAGAAGAAATGTACTTGTAAATGCAGTTTATTTGAAAACTATTTTAATGTATGGATTTGTAGGCATGCAACTGCAATAATACTCCCGAAAAAGTGACTAAAACATAACAAAAATTTAAAAATAACACACAACATAAATAATAATAATTTAATAGAAATAATAACATGCATTTTTTGAATTGAAAATACTTTTCTTAATCGAAATAATTGCTATATGTATTTTTTAAAGGACCCATACTCGTTGTTGTGTATAGGTTATAATATTTTTATATCAATATCAATAATGACTATAATTTTCAGAAAAAAAAATCATGAATGCACACTAGAAATGAGTCTGGACTCTTTTTTTCAGAGTGCAAGCACAGCAACTTAAAATCCTGGCATGATACCAAAAGTACACAGCAGGAAATTGTTAACATTTAAAAACTGTATAAGCCCAGAAGCAGAATTTTCTGCGTCAGTCTGCAACAAACAAAAATTTATCTGCGACCCAATAAGCCTACTATCATAAGAAATAACAGAAACACTAAAGTAAGCAAAATTTCCATTTATAACGAATATATATAATAGTATAAGGATACAACAAATACCATAAATCTAGAGACTTAAAGCAAATTTCAGCTATTTTTTAAGCCCAGCATTTATTTTTAAGTTGGTTAATCTGCAAGGTTTAAAATAATCTACAGCGCTTGCTTCCGTGCTGCACTGTTTCTGCTACTGGGTGTATAAGTTTAATTTTTACACTAAAATTCTTGCATAGAAATAAATAATTCTAAATAACTCCCCAATTACAACGTTTTGTGATTTCCATGATACTGAAAATCTGTTTAAAATAAGTGTTTTGAGTACTGTTTGGTTAGCCGGGCGCCAGTGTTGTATATACATATATATATATATATCTGTATATATGTAATGTATGTATATATATATATACATATTTATATATATACATACACAGGGGTGTAAAATTTTTTTGAAAATCTAGGAGCCAGTTACTATCGATAACAAATTTGTAAAATGAAATTACAGTATAAATTAATAATAGTACATACAAGTTTCTCTTTTTAATTAAATATATCTGACACATGGCATCAATTTTTCTTGTATAAAAAAGTAATGTTGCATAAAATTATAAATATTGATATAAAAAAATTGGAACTGCTGATGTAAAATACAAATAATAATCATTAAAAACTTCTTTAAACACCTCAAAAGTACAAATATGTAATTCACTTCAAGGGCTATAATATATAACATAAATCAATACTGTTAACTTATTGTTTGTCCTCATTTGTTTTTTAATTTTTATGATGTTTATGACCACTCATGTGTCTTGTTATTTTTTATGTAAAGTACCAGCGTTCAACTGCTTTTGTAGGATCAAATGCTTCTACAGAAAGTCCATTTAAATTTATTAATAATAAATCATTTAAATTTTGTGATGTCAAAGTAGAGCGAAACTTGTTCTTGATAAAATTCATTGTGCTGAATCCTCGCTCACAGGATGCAGTTGCCACAGGTAGTACAGATACAATTTGCAGTAACTTTGATAAAATTGGAAATTTAGAATCCTTTTTCATTCATTTGATCAAAAGCTCACTAAATTTCATGTCTTTGCATAGTACCTTAAACTCGTACCATTCGTCAAGAGCAATACTTTCAGTTGTTTCCAAATCAACATTCAATGTGACAAAATATTTCTGGAAATGATTTAATAATAATTTTAATAAGTCCAGTTCAGTGAAAGAGAACTTCATTTATTTTTTTATTTTTTGCGCATGGAACAAAAAGAAAAAAAAAATCCATAAATAATCAAGGTTATAAATATGAATTATTTTTCATTTCCTAAGACATATCTGGGCGCCAGTGTCGAAAATTTAGTCACCCGGGCGACCTAGCAACCCAGTATTTTTACACCCCTGTACATATATGTATGTATATATATATATATATGTGTGCATAAAACACTGGCGCCCGGCTAACCGAAAAGTACCATGTTTTGTTATTTACACCTAACTACTGACAGAAATCTATAAAATTCATGATTTTTGGAAAAGGACTTAAAACAGAAAGAAGACTAGACGAGATATCCCATGACTTCATTAGTATGTCAGTAATACTGAGTGTGAAAAGGTTTCACAATGAGATGGAATATTTCTCCTGAAATACCATGAATAACAATTCAATTTCCTTTCTAACTTATTCTCAAAGGCTTGTAAATAATGTTTCCAGATGTCACATAAATCAGGGCTTCAAATGATCTGGATCCACTAATTTCTTACAGTTTATCTCATCACCTTTAATCGTAGATAATTCTGTCATTAGATAAGGCGAAGAAAATTTTAAAATACTGGGATCCAGAGCATTGGATCGCTGATTTATGAGGGACACCTGGCAACACTACTTGTAAAACACTTTAGGAAACTTAGAATACATTCTAGTTTCTCTTAAATATCAAATTTTTTCAATTTGTGATTTTGATTTTAGGGACAGCCAGCTAGTATAACAAGAATGAAAATCTGTATGAAACATAGATTATAAAACACTTTCCAACACTTCCAGACTACTTTAACAAAATTTCACAGTTTAATAAGGTGAAAGATGATGTCTAAGTAAAAAAATATGAAAAACACATAACACAAAAAGCACAATTTCAGGAATTACCATCAATAGTCTGTAAAACATCCAAATTCTTTTGTGAAGTACTGTATATGATCTACAGATATTTATATACTATAAACTATATTGTATGCTAAAATGTAGTTCCAGTAAGAAAACAGATAGCACAGTTGAGAATTTCTCTTTATTTCCTTGAATAAACAGAAATGTATGCAAGATCTTTTATGATGTCCTATATATGATTTATACACACTAAGCAATAGACAAAAAATCAGTTAACCCATTAACCGCTGGTGTTGCAGTCAAAATAAATGTTTATAAAAAAAATTAGCTATCAAATGAATTTTATATTAAAAGTAATTTTTAAGTAAGAAATATTATTGTTTTTTTATATTTAATAACAAGTTACAAACTTGAAGCATTTTTAAACGAAAACTTTCATGGTGTCGTTTTTTTCTGAAGAAATACAGCGAGACAGACGTAAGCTTTAGAAGTGATCTATTTTTAGACAAGGTCAAAGGGCATCAGAACATTCCACTAATCAGTTGCTTTTAAGTAACCTCTTTGTTCACAAAACTAAAATAATACTACAAATACTCATTCATTGGTTTTAAACAAACAAAATGACATCATAGATGACAGAAAAAAGAACTTTTCAGAAATTAATACTTTAGGGGACTAGTAATTTAGGTTTAGTAATAGGGATCTAAATGACAAATTCCGTTAAAATAGTATCAATTTAATTATCACTAACTAAAATTCACACAACCACAAATTTGAGGCCTTTAATCAAGTGAATGATATACAAATCCTCAAAATATTTTATTGTAAAGAATTTAAGTTAAATAAGTATGAAAATTTCTCAATTTCTTGGCAACACCCTCTTGAAGGTATTTTGCAAACTCAGATGAAAATAACATCCATTTTATGAGGAAATCAGCATAGATTTTGCCATTTATTGGTTTGCTTTCAAAGCAAAAAACACTCAGCTATTAAGAAATGAAGTCAAAATGTAAAAAAGTCAAATAGTTTAGTTTTTATGGAGAAAAAAATAGAGGTCCACATACGTGGACCCAGGTAGTGACGAGGTTAAGTGGAAGAGAAATGAGGCATTGTCTTTGCGCATCGTCAGCAGAAAAGGTGTAATTTCCTTATTAACTCGCATCGCTTGATATGGTATTTGTTCTTATTCTGTGCTCATATAAATGCCTAAAACTAAATATCTTACGTTAAGGGAATCTTTTCAAAGAATTGTGATGAAGATTCAGATAATGATGACGTGGAAAAAACTGATATTATTATTTTACCAGAAATAGCAGAAGCTATTCATAAATAGATAGCATAACTATGAGTAACCCGTCCTGTCTATCACACAACTTTTTTGCTATTCACATAGAATGCTATGAATAATAAAAACAAAAACTATTTTTGTAACTACTCAGGAAAAATGCTTATTGCAGAAGTAAACATAACACCTCCTCAATAAACTTATCATACATTGTACCAAATGTGTTCATATAAACTTCCAGGAACAAATTAGAAGATTATTCAAAACAGACAGGCATGTGTTTCCCTGTTACAAATCTCTTATCTGCAGTTGAAACATGCCAGTTTGAAATCTGGAGAAATTCTTGAGTATTTTGAAAATATAAAATACTTTGAAAAAGCATTCCAAAATACATTACCAAAATACTTTAGTTTTGTTGGCTTAAAATACAAAAGTATTTTGAAAATGTACTTCAAATATATGTATTTTCGATAATGCCTAACTCTGAACTTCAACTTCTTCAAACTACTTGATATATTATTTGTAGAATTAGTATCACAAATATGAAATAGAGTGTGGGTTTAAAATTTTAAATTCTAAATAAAATGATTTCAAAATCAAACTTATTGAACTAACATTTGAGATCATTGATATGCAGATTTACTACTTTCATTACAAAAATTTTTTTGACTAATATTATAGTTTTTTAATGTATAGAGTTGTTTCATAACAGATGAATAATCAAATATTTTAGACAGAAAATGATATTTTAATAGCTTGTGCGACTATTGTGTACTTTACTTCCAGATCGGTTTGTTTGGTTGCAAAATTATAAAATATGCAAGGCACACTTTAAAAGAAAAATAATTTGATAACAATTAGGGATTGACCAAATACAGAATAGTCGATCTGGTATGTACACCAAACTTTCGACTGAATTTTACAAATACAATAGACTGCTGCCTTAAATCTGATACCCTAAAATCTGAAAATAATTTTAGATGAAAACAATGAATCTTATATTTAAGATGTAGGTGAAGAATTTAAGATTTGTTAAATTTTTATATCATTGTACACACATTTTAATATGAAATTCTAGTTAATATGATTAAACTAGGGCTTTTCTCATGAAGGAAGTATAAATTTATTTCTGAAAATATTCAAAATAGAGCTGATATCAGTGGCAATCACAATCTTTTTGCAAAATACATTTATGTATTAATCTTTTAATAGCCTTTTTCTTTTTTTAAAGTATGGCTAAATATGAATGTAAAATAATATTAGTGTACCTTTATGAGGAGTAGAGATGTAAATTTTCCAGAAAAATTTAAGTGGCAGAAAAACATGTTTTTTTTTTTCAGTTTTTTTCTGGAAAACTTTGAAATATTGATTTCTCATAATAATAACATCAGGTCGTAAAACTTTTCGATGATTTCATCAAAGTCAATGTGAATTTCAATCTTCTATCTTAATTACAAGCTGAGATATTAATTATTATCTAACTAATTGGTTTTATTTCTATAAAATGCTTCTGGAGAATGCTGTTACACTATGGGAAATCTTGATTTGTAAAGACTTATAATGGAACCAGCTCTTTAAATATGAAAATTTGAAAGTAGTTCCAACGATCTTGGGTCTTAAGGGGTCTTGTGCTATCATGGCTGTTTTCATTGTAAAACCCTTTGGGGCTGGCTTAGCACTCTAAAACTTTAAATTATTATTCTCTTCTGCAAAAGGAAATCCTATGTTTTTTTCACATTTCCTTAAATATCTCGGTTCCTTGTGGTCATGCAGCTTAGATCTCATGCCAAAATTAGCTCTCAAGCGCCCTACCTAACATAAAACCTTATTTTAAAGGTAAATAAATTTCCTGTTAACAAATTAAAAAAAATTAATGTTATGAGGCACCCCCATCCTGCAGGGCCCCCCAACATTTGGGGTTATTTTTTCTTTGAGCTATAACTTTGCCCCTAATTGAGCCACAGCGGGGAGAAATATAACTGAGAAGCTTCGAGCAAAGCTAACTTTTCCCTGCCGATCTAATGGCAATCTCTGTTTTTCGATAAATGTCCATCCCCCTCACACAAGGGGGCCACTTTTTTACATTTTGTAGTTACCCATCATGCGATATATCGTAGCAAACATCTGTGACTGCTTAATCATGTTATGCATCTCTGGTTTTAATCCCTTCCTTTGCTTCCACAATAGGGGGCACTTTTCTAAATTTTGGCGATACCCATCAGGTGGTATATCATTGGAAAGGTCTGTGACTGCTTAATGATACCATGCATCTGAGGTGTCCATCCCCCACTTTGCCCCAGCGTGATGAGATAAATATTACTTATTCAATATAAAAAGTTTCATAAGTGTTGATACCACTATTTTAGAATAGTAATTTAACAAATATCTTGGTGTTTAAGAGCACCAACTCCTCGACTAATGTATCTATGGATAAGTTATAGAAAGGAGTTTTGTTCAGATCAGGGTGGTCAGAAATCTCTTATCTTAAAATTCCCTGATATTTCCATGATTTTTCCAGGTTAGCTTCAAATTTCCAGGATAGCGTTAAAATTATGAAATTTTCATAGATAATTTCATTTACAACATTACTCTAATATATATAGTCATTACTTAGTAAGTTTATATTTAAAAAAAAATCACACTACAATTTCTTGCATAGTTAATCAAAAATAGACATTACTGCCTGTTAGAACTTGTGGTACTGTACAATGTGAAAATGCTGTCGAGTCGTATCAAAACGACATCTAGTAGGGAGCCGAAAGGAAAATTACTGTGCGTCCTGGTAATGACAATAGGGACAAACTTCAAATAAGGATAAATGGTAGTCAAGATTTATAGACAATTACTGGATAATTAATTGATATCTTTTGTGTATTGTCTAAAGTGTCAAATGTGTAAAAAATAGAGATGGGAAATATACCCACATAATCACTGCCATTTGTTCTAAAGCTTTCCAAATTTAAAAAACAAGGGTTTCAATAAATTTGAAATTTGGGACAAGTCTTTGTTTACAACTTTTTTAGATATTGATTTTTTTTTTTTCATATTTAAAGTGCATAATATAGTGAGTAATCGAACAGAAATGTTTACAAAAAATTCAATCATTCATAGTTGACTTGATTAATTCACATTTTTTAGACAAGAACATAAAATTTCCCATTATCTGAGAATGATTCGCATATCAAGTTTCGTCAATTACAGATTTGTACAAGGAAAATACAACCATTCATTTTCATCCTAGAGATAAGTTCAGACTTTTTGTTTTTTAATTGGCTGAGACCGATACCCAAGTACACAGCAGGAATTTGTTAAATTCATTTTAAAATTGTTTCAAGATTAATATTTCATTACCTCGATTTTCATATTCCTGAAAATCTGTTTAAAATGGCAAATTTGTTCTTTTACATCCAACCACTGGCAAAAATCTGTAAAAGTCACTATTTTCATTTTTATAAAATATCAATACAACTATGACAGAAAGACATGAATTTTGTTTTCTAATAAACAAGGGACTTCAAACAGAAAGAGAGAGAGAGAAACAATAAGAGATATTTCATCGGCTTCTGTATGTTTTTAACACTGACCATGCAAAGGCTTCAAAATCAGATAGAATATTCTTCTTTATGTCACTCTAGCAAAACCCACAGCTTTGCTCACATAATAGTTGAAATATGGTAGTGGTATTTGTGTGTCTATTTTTATTAGAAAAAATTATACTGTTAGTAATAATTAAAAAAGGTACTTATTAGTTATCCCGTCGACCAATTTCGCCAAATTATACAAATTGGCATGATTTTTATTTTAAATAACGAAAGAGCAAATAAATTAGTATAACATTAATAAAAATACAGATAAAACGTCGAAATAAAAATCACTTGATGACGTAGATGTGATGACACATGTTGTCAAGTGAATATGACATTTACGATCACCCATTATTGGCATTTAATCTTACAATTTGGCGACAGCAATTTGGTCAACAGGATAACTAAAAAGTACCTTAAAAAATTACTAATTAAGCCACAGTTTGACTAAACTTCATTATTACACTGCATTAGGTAAAAATTAGACTTAAATTAATAAGAACTCAAACTAATTCTAAATAAAACACATTTAGAATGTATTTTGAAGCTTTTATGCTCATTTCAATTTTTATTTGAGATTTTGATAACACTTTGAGGTCTAAGCCCGAGTGTCACACAGATTGCCGTTTTTGGTAAAGTGAACTAAGCCCGAGAGTGTCTCTTTTGTCAACTTTTAACTCTCTGAGCTATAAAATTATCAACTACATACGTTTGTGGCCTTTTCAGATATTATCTACGACTTTTATATTTTGGAAAAAAAATAGAGATTGCAGCACTAAACAGAAGAAAGTATATGAAAATATCTAGAATCAGAGCTAAACTCAAAGTTATTGTGGATTTTGTGGTGTTGCTCTTTGTGCAAATCTGTGCTTTGAAATGTACCACACAAAAGCAAATTATACCAAATAATGTTCATATGCAAATAAAATCTATTTTCAAATATTTGTACAACTTTTGGGTAAGTTTTTGTTCAAGTCTATGTGAAATTTAATATTAAAAATTATGATTTCTTATAGGAAACTTTTATTTAAATATAAAACATTCTTTTTTAATAATTTCTCATTAAATGTTCATTAATTTAATTACACATTAAAGTACATTTAAGTAGTTCCTTCATTATGAATAAAAAATATTAAAATACATATCTTCCAACTTTTAAAAAAAAATCATGAAAAGTAACAAATACTGTAAAACCCCGGTTATCCGAAAAGCATGGGACCCAAAGCATTTTTGGTTGACTGGGGTTCCATAGGAATTTTCGAATAACCAGGAGGCTTATGGTGAAAACTTGTTTGATGAAAAGCTGTGATCGATATGTTGAAATTCAAGAAGATGCAACAGCATCAGATGTGTTGTTATTTAAAAGGTGGCATGATAAAGCAGCATTAAAATGATTGCAAAGTTGAAAACAAAAGAAAATAACAACATATTTTGTAAAAAAAATGAAGTGTTGTACGTGTCTATCTAATTAAGTGCCCGAAATTATGCAATGGAAAAAATAAGCAAGTTCACTCTGTTTATTACTTTCATAAAGAATTTCACTTTTTTTAACACTATTTCTACCAGTGTCCAATAACACCTTTCAAAGTTTTGATTTTTACTTAGTTTGCTTCTAATTTTTAAAGATAATAAGTATTTAAACAACTCTTCAATGTACTAAAAATGATTTGAGGTTGTTTTGATCTAATATTTACAAATAAAATAGTAATCATAAATCAAAATATGTTGAAAGGTGTCATTTGACATCAGTCAAAATAGTGTTTGACTATAATAGATAATGTAGACAATGAAATTTTTCACATTTAAAAAGGACTTTGAGGAATTTTAAGGTATTTCAGTTAAGTCGATTTCTGGATAACCGGGGTTATATTGTACTCTCAGTCCAGAGGGAGATATACAGTTGAAATAGCTCAGATCTCAAAGTGTTAAAAATAACTTTCATTCCATATTTCAAGATTCTAGTCTAATGGTCTACACCCATCAGGTGCTAGTGGCACCAACATAACATATAGCATATGTTGGAACATGGGTTGTCACCATGAATTTGCCAATATACATTTTGAAATTGGTTTGGTATTTCCCGAGATTACATAGAAGTAGTAACTTAGAAAGTTTTTAAAAGATTTTTTGTTCATTTTACCACTTTAAATTTTGAATCTTTTAAAAACTGTTCTTAGAGAGCATTTACTATATCTATTATGCCAAACTTTAAGTTTCTATCATTGAAAATTCCATATGGAAATCGTAATTTAAAGCATTTTAGAATGCTTTTCGCTTATTTTCTACTTTTAAATTTCTATTTTTTAAACTGATCTTAGAAGGCATTTACACCATATAAGTAACTACTATACCAAGTTTCAAGATTTTAACTTTGACAATTCCAAAAAAAAAAAAAAAAAAAAAAAAAGATAGAAATTTAGAAAATTTTTAGAACTTTTTCACGTATTTCACATATAAAACTTTTAGAAACAGTTGTTAAAGAGCATTTACATCTTAAAATTAACTACCATGCCAAATTTCAAGTTTCTAGCCCCTTCAGTATACAGGGATGAGAATTGCAAAAAAGCAAAAAGACTGAAACCACGCGCAAACAAAAAATTGTGCCACATTTTATCCGTGAAAGATACTTTAAGAAATAAAACCAGGGTCTGATTTCTGGGCAAATGGAGACAAGCGCACAAGCCTGCATACTACATTACAGGAGTGAAAATAGCCAAATTACACACAGCTCTTAAAACATTGAGTGTAGGTCATATGAAATGCTCAACTTATCAGAATCATGACCGCTCCTGAAAATGAAATAATTTAATTAAGAATATAGAGTTTTTGTGTGTCATAATTTTAATAAATTTTTTAGCAAAAAATATGAAAAACTTAGTGAAAATCACAATGGTTAATCATTTTTGGTCACATGGGCTAATTGGAACAGGACCTACAGCCAGCTTAATGTGAATTCTGAATCAGGAGCGATTCTGGGTTAAAAAAAAAAAAAAAAAATTGAAATTCACAGCAAATTTTCTGAAAGGTTACAAAGGGGGGGGGGGAGGAGAGGATGCACTAAAAGCACTAAATACATGTATTTTTCGTGCCATTTTGACGAAATTTGCCACTTTTTCGCTAAATTTTGACGAAATTTGCAGCTTTTTCGCGATATTTTGACGAAATTTGCAGCTTTTCTGCGATCTTTTGACGCCGCTTTTTCGCGATCTATTGACGAAATTTACCGTTTTTTCATGAATTTTGGACGAAATTTGCCGTTTATTCGCGATCTTCTGATGATATTTGTAGTTTTTTCGCTATCTTTTGATGAAATTTTCTGCTTTTTCGCGATCTTTTGACGAAATGTACCGCTTTTTCGCGATCTTTTGACGAAATGTTTAGCTTTTTTGTGATCTTTTGACGAAATGTACCGCTTTTTCGCGATCTTTTGAGGAAATGTACCGCTTTTTCACGAACTTTGGACGAAATTTGCCGTTTATTCGCGATCTTCTGATGATATTTGTAGTTTTTTCGCTATCTTTTGAGAAAATTTGCTGCTTTTTCGCGATTTTTTGACAAAATTTTGCTTTTTTGCGATCTTTTGACAAAATTTTCTGCTTTTTCGCGATCTTCTGACGAAATTTTCTGCTTTTTCGCGATCTTTTGACGAAAAATTTTCTGCTTTTTCGCGATCTTTTGACAAAATTTGCCATTTTTATCGCGATCTTTGGACGAAATTTGCCGTTTATTCGCGATCTTCTGGCGATATTTGTAGTTTTTTTGCAATCTTTTGGTGACATTTACCACTTTTTTCGCCTTCTTTTGACAAAATTTGCCGCATTTCCCGATCTTTTGACGAAATTTCCCATTTATTCAAGATCTTCTGACGAAATTTATAGTTTTTTCGCGATCTTTTGACGAAATTTGCCGTTTTTTCATCAACTTTGAATGTTCTTTCGAAATCGGAAGAAAAGCGGAATCGATAGGAAAGTGAAAATTTCGGAAAATAACAAAATTTTGCAGGAGAAAAATACGGAATCCTCGGAAAAAAGGTGGAATTTCGAGGAAAGAAAAAGCGGAAATTCCTTGAAATAACAAAAAAGCGGAAATCCGCCAAAAGACGGAAAATTCTCATCCCTGAGTATAACTAAAATTGTAATTTTGAATGTTTTTCATCCTGAAACCCCTTTTGGTAGTGACACTGACAAAAAAATACAACCTATGTTGAATCAGAGACTGTCGCCATCAATTTTTCACTATTACTTTTAAAATCAGTTTACTATATATCCTGTGATTCCACAGACAGGGGTCTGTCCAGACTTTTATCACAGGGTCCTGTTTTTGTGAAATTGTGAAGTTTTTCTTATTTTTGTGAAAATTCTAGTCATAATTTTGTGAACTTTAAATTATCGATGTCTTCACGTTCTATCCTTCATGTATAAAAAGCTAAGTAATATGCTCTTTGGTGAGTTCAACTGCTTACTTACAGGCCAGATTTTATTTTTAAATGACTGAATCTGTGAAAAAGTTAAATTTGAAAGTGAAAAAATTCTATGAAAGGCCTATTTAAGAGACAAATAATTTTGTGAAGGGTCCTCTTTTGGGATAAAATGTTTTGTGAAGGGTCCTGTTTGGGGATAAATAATTTTGTGAAGGATCCTGTTTTAAGATAAATTATTTTGTGAAGGGTCCTTTAAAGGACCTAAAATTTTCCTAAACATATCCCTGACAGAAGTCATAATTTAAGAAGTTTTTAGAAAGCTTTTTGCTCATTTCACCCTTTTAAATTTCAAAATTCTTAGTAACTGTTTCAGAGATCATTTATATCTTATATGTATCTACCACGCAAAATTTCTAGTTTATATCTTTAACACTTGCATAGAAATCTGAATTTAGAATATTTTATTCTCAATTTAGAATGTTTTAGAAAGCTTTTTGCACATTTTCACACCTTTTACCATGCATTTCCATCCTTTTTAAATTTCAATTTTTTTTCTCTATTCTTCTTAGAGAGAATTTACATCTTATAAGTAACTACCATGCCACATATGAAGTTACTAGCTCCTTCAACAGTTTTTGGTCTTTCAACTCCCAGGTAGTAGTGGCACTGGCATAAAACATAGCCTATGTTGAAATAAGGACTGGCCCCATCAATTTGTAACCTTTATTTTTTAAATCGGTTACGTATTCCCTGAGATAGCATAGAAATTGCAATTTAGAATTTTTTAGAACACTTTTCTCACATTTTCACCCTTTTTAAATTTCGAATTTTTTTAGGAACTGTTCTTAGACATAATTTATATCGTGTAAGTAACTCACATACCAAATTTCATGTTTTTAGGGCTTTCAGTAACACAAAAATTGCATTTTTAGAATGTTTTTTGCTTCTGCACCCCCTTGGGGATAGTGGCACAGATGTAAAATATAATTTATGTTGGAATAGTGACTATCACACTATCATTTTGCCATAATTACTTTTAAAATTGGTTCGGTAATTCCAGATATTACCCCCTATAAATAAACACACAAACTTTACTTTTTTATAATATGAGTATAGATTAATAACAATTCAGTTTACTTTCAGTTTTTAAAGGATTGCAAAACACTGTAAGAAACTTAGGCTACATTCTTGTTTCTCAAACAGCAAGAGTTTCTTACAAAAAATTTAAGATGAAATATTAGACAAAAAATAATGAATAAAATTTAGTGGTGAGAGAATGCCTGCTGGCGCCTAGATTTTTACACCCCTGCAAATAAATTTTTATCATGACCCTGAGCTCAAAGCTCAAAGACTGGATAAAAATAGAGTCCAAGCTGCTTTCAGGTACGAATTGAGCCCAAAAGCAGAGATTAATATCTTCTTTCCAGATTACTGCAATCATAATGGAAATTAGTATTTGTTTCAATCAATTTTCAGGTTTAGTTTGAATTTCCTTGAGATTTCCATGATTTTTCCAGGTCAACCAAATTCCCTGATATTTCTATGTTTTCCAGGTCGCTGACCACCCTGTCAGATACACCTTTGTTAAGAATAGAGCACTCCCTGGTGGTGAAATGTGAAACTAACAGACTGCAATTTTATTTAAATTATGAAATCTAACAACGCGATCTGTTTGAAATTTTAAGATAGTATATAACACATAATAAAACATTTAAAAATAATGGTGCGAGAAATTTTAGGAAAGAGGGGGGGGGGGGCGTTACTTTTTTTAAAAACCTTAGTGTTTTTTACCGTTTTATGTGCAGATTTTTGACGGAGTCCTGAGAAAAATGCAACTTGTTCAATATAAAAAAATCCATAAGTGTTGATACCACTATTTTAGAATAGTAATTTCAGCAAATATCTTAAATTGGTGTCTAAGACTGCCTCCCTCCCTCTCTCCCTGTCTAATGTATCTATGGATAAGTTGTAGAAAGGAGTTTCATTCAGATACAGTTTTGTTAGGAATAGAGTGCGCTCCCTGGCGGTGGAGTGTGGAATTAAAATAATGCAATTTTATTTACATTAAGAAATGTAACACGGCGATCTGTTTGAAACATTAAGATAGTTTATAACACATAATAAAAACTTTTCAAAAGAATGGCGCGAGAAATTTCGTAAAAGGGGGGGGGGGGCAAAATTAAAAAAAAAAATTTTTTTAGCATTTTTACCTTTTTATGTGCAGTTTTTAAGGATTTAATAATTATAAATTATATCAATTTGGGTTTCTTAATAAAAGAATAAAGTGTTTTGAAAGGAATATTAAATGAAATCCTCTGTGCGATTCTGTAATCACACTTACCCACTTATTTAATATTTATGCATACTAAAAAAATTATTTTCCCTTTACATGAATTATTATAATAAAAAGAGAGAAAACCAGCTTTTAAAAGTTTTTGCTTTCAGTTTCAGAATTCTGACAGTAGCTTTTCTTGCTTAATTTAACACCAGTGTTTGTAATAGATCATGTATGTTTAATTATATCAGGAGAGCTAATTTTAAAAAATCATGATGTATATCTTGATATATATCCGATATTTATTTTTAAAATATCAAGATATTTGATATTTTCGATATTTTCAAATTCTTGATATTTATTTTCAAAATATCAAGATGTTTGATATTTTGTATATTTGATATTTATTTTTAAAATATCAATGTGTAAGATAATTTTGATATTTTCTTCAGTCAAAACAAGCGTAAATGAAATCTTCAACTGTTACTGACTGTGCCATTCTGTAGATAAAAAACTTTTGTCTCTGGCAGTGACTTTTCTAAGCTTTATGTTTAAAACTTTTATTTTTAAATGTAGAACTAATAATTATGAGAGACAATTAATTCAGAACAGCCATTGAAAGAGAAACTGTAATTTACATAATCTTATATACAGCATTATTAGAAAAGAATATTCTAATTTTGGTTTAATTGAGTCTAAACTGTACTACAGGTTAGGGAATAAACAATAAGACAAGCTTACATTTATGTTAAAATTCTTCAATTAAAAAAAAAAACTAATTTGTATTTAAAATATTTTATTTTATAAAATATAAAACTTTCTCGATACTTGATACAAATCCTATAGTTTATATACATATGCAAAATGTATGCAAATATATGCAAATTGTATCTGTTTTCAATTATTACATTTTCAATTTTGTTCTAAGTAAAAAAAAAAGAAAAAGAGAAATGCATTTTAGAATGCTATTGTTTAAGTTTTGTATGTTAATTGCAATATGTTTTAGTTTCTAATTTATATTATGATTGAAAATATTCATTATCAGTAGTAAGTTGACTATTTTGAAAATATCGGATATATATCAAAAATATCGGATATATATCAAAATATTGGATATTTTCGAAAATATCATGATATTTACGAACCCTGACAATATTACATTTTTCACCTTTACAGTTATAATTTTCATTTTCTATGTATTTAGTTTTGGTACAGCTTTCCAGTCTAAGCACAAACTTTGTTTTAGTAAATTTTAGAATCTTAATATTGAAAGTGGTACTTTTTTGTTTGGTATTTTTCAGTTTGCGGGGCGCTAGTGTTATATACAGGGTGTCCACTCTCAACAGTGTCCAATGGCTAATTCCTAAACAGTTAGTCATAGACATAGACATACAGTTCCAATTGCAAAAATTTTTTAAATAAGGTAAAGAAATATTTTAAAAGCGTTTTGGGCCAATAAAGACATTTCTTAAAAAATTACAAAATTTAAATTTTTATATGGTATCCCGGTCCTATATGCTATATGTCGGAGTTTCCCCTTTGTCCACACAACTTCGAAGAAAATCCTTATTATTTATATGCTGCCACCACCGATATGATTACGTGATATCAGTCACGCACTGAGAAGATTGTTTAAATGAAAACCAATGCTTTCAATTAACTAAATTAACAGTTTATTTACACACTATTTACACTTACAAACTCGGATATAGATGATCCGGTTCAACATTAAATTGAATACAGTAAATGCTGGCTGTGTACTGTTAAACTACATTAAATCACTCTCACTCTACACACGTTAAATTAGCTTTCCGGAGATCAATCTCGATCTCCCAACACATATGTGCTCTAAGCCTAAGCTCTCTGAGCCTCACTCAATCCTACTCTCTATCTCTACGAGCTATACACAGTGACTACCTTGCGCTTTGCACGCCAACTTTCAACTGACTCCCTCAGCAGAAGCGACCGCCTTCCAGCAACCCCTTGCTCCTTCTCAACTCCTCTGGGATTTTCTACCTGGCTCCCATTCCTAGATCTTTTCTTCGTTCGTGGAATGATTTTGTCTTCCCATCTTCCATAGACATCTCAAAAGGTTGGGCACACCCCTCTGCAACTATCTTTTTTCCCCTTCATACCATCTATACATTTTCATCGATAGATCCAGTTTTAGATAAGGAAAGAATGTTATTTTGAAATTCCAATACACAGCCCATACAATATATAATATATTGAGACAAAAATAATATAGAACTACAGTTCTAATAGCAGATGTTTCTCAGAACCTGACATTATATTTAGTAAAATTTTCTTATTACACTGACAAGTAAGACAAAAAAAGTCCCATTCATATAACACTAAAATTAACCGAGTTATGAAACTTTAAAAATGCATGACTTATACCACTTTTCTGTATGACTTCGCCCATGTTTTCAGGGGTCATATACAAAGTGCTTAAAGTATTCAAAGAACTCATTTCATGCGCTTTGAAAAAAAACTTACAAGTATTAAAATTGAGTTAACTTTTTTATTAAGTTTCAGATTGGCTAAAATAATTGTATTTTAACATATGTTTTATTTTGTAAGGACTTTCTTTTCATGATTTCTTTTAACAAAAATTATGTTATTTTTATAAGTTTTTATTTAACTTCAATGATCGTATGTATGTTTTTCTAGTTCAAAATTTGTACTTGAACATTAACTCACTTTTAAATATCCGATCCAGATTAAATTTTACATAGTGACATAAATACGATGACAATCTAGTATTATTATGATTTTCGGTGGTTACCAATTATGCTTATTTTACAGGATAACAAAAAAAAATTTGGATAGGTTAACGCCAAGAAGATTTAAAAAAAGTTTTAGATTAAATTACACAAGACTACGATGGTTGTGTCTTTTAACTTATGTATTTTTTAGTACTGTAAGTGAAAATGGCACAGATGTCATATACACAGATATCATTATATTGGTGCGATCTTTTTCTGATGCCAATGTCATGTACGCAACGGAAACTAAATTGGCGCCAAAGTGTCCTTATTTTGCTTGATATGGTAACACGGATGTTGTTGTTTATGCTGTTGATGTTTTCGGCAAACTGACGTCAGAAAAAAATCCCGCCAATATGACATCTGTGCCGCGAAAATTACCTTAATTTTTAACCATCATGTCAGGATTTTTCGCAAATCATAAATTCTCAAAGGGAAAAAAAAAAAAAAAAAAATGGATACTAAAAAATAAGAGGAGATGACTGTGATTTTTAACTTTTGATAATTGCTTTTATGTACTTTTTAGCACTAAATCTGAAAATGACTTTCATTTTTAGCCATCAAGTTAAAATTTTTTTGCAAATCGTAAATGTCAAAGCTAAAATATAGCGAAAATCTCATACATTAAAACAGATGTAATTTTTTAAAATTTAATTTAATTTAATTCAACAATTTATTCTATTTTTTGGCTTATACTGGGATTCTTACATCCAAAAAGCTGAGGGGTTCGATAAAGTGGAGGAGGAGGTTCAATTTTAACTTTTAATTTTTGAACTTTGAAATTTACAACTGGCAAACACTCCTGATGTGATGGTTAAAAATTGAGGTCACTTTCGGATTCAGTGATAAAAAATACATAAAATTCAATTATCAAAAGTTAAAAACACAGCAATCATTCGTACAACAGTCATTCACACAACAATCAATTGTAACTTTAATATTTACGATTTGCAAAAAAATCTTTACGTGATGGTAAAAAATGAAGGTCAGTTTCGGATTCAGTGGTACAGAATACATAAGAATGAATTATCAAAATCTAAAAAACATGGCATAACCTAACTTTTGCAGGCTAGTGTAATCTAATAACATTCTAAAATATGCATCATTTTGTAAAGAATTGAGGCTGTTAATTTTCATCATTTTGTTTAATAAAAATTCTGTGTTTTTTTTCTTCTTATATGCTTATTACAAATTGTACATTTTGCATTTATATGTTAGAATAATTAAAGATTTCAAATTTATATTGCAATGTTAATTTTACTCTCAAACATTTTTTAAATATAACTGACGAAATTATATTTCTAGTAATTTTGTGAATGAACCCTAATTTGCAGCAAAAAATATGCTCCAACTTTCAATTTTAATCATAGAATAATGAGACCTTTTGTTTTACTTGTTAGTGTAATAGGAAAATTTTACTAAATATAACTTATAGGACCGGGGGACAGTATAAAAGTTTAAATTTCATAATTTTTTAAGAAATGTCTTTATTGACTCAAATCACTTTTAAAATATTTCTTTACCTCATTTAAGACATTTTTGTAATTGGAACTATATGTCTATGACTAACGGTTTAGAAATTAGCCATTAGACACACTGTATATAGGGTAGATGTGCCAGTAATGGACACCCTTAAGGAATTTCTTTTAAAATCATTTTTATATTAATATTTATAATTATTATATTCCAGTTTTTTTCAATATTATATTAACCTATCAACAATATTTAACCATTCTTATAGTCTCATTTCCCAATATGAATCAAAATATAATTTTAAATAACAGAAATATATCAAAACACCCAAAAGTCCAATAATGGGCACCCTCTGTTCCAGTAATGGAAACCCCATAAAAAGTAAAAAATAGAATTGTTTTTATGACTGTATTTAGAACCAGAATTTAAACAATACATACTAATGAAACAAAAGTTATTTTCAAATAAATTTAACAATTAGGATACTAGGAATTCATAAAATATTTGTGATAATCATTTACTGTTTGCATCAATTATTGTAATTATCAGAAGATCGATGTTTTAATTATTTGAGATGGATAGTTTAAAATACAGTAGAAGATCTTTATAATGCAATTCTCCATATAACGCACAACTTCTCAGATGTAAACAAGGATTTTTGCAGTTAAAAAGAACCTGCATTTTCACATTGTAAAATATTGCTACTCTCTAGAGGACTAAATTTAATACATTAGTTCAACTTTACCTTCTAATTTAATACCTTTTTACTGAAAAAAATGCTATTATTACAATAAACATTTTTGAAAATGTCTAATATAAGGGATGGTTGTATCAGTTATATTTGGATCATGTTTATAAAGTAAATTTAACAATGTCTGACCTATATTATGCAAAAATTTATACTTTTAATAAATCTTGGTAACAAGGGATGCAGTATAAAGATATTCTAATGTATTTTTATATGTTTCAGACATATCTGGCCATGTTTACAAGGTGAATTTAATGAAGTGATCCATACAACACAAAATTCTATATAACGCACTAACTTGCATTTTTAGGTTTGCGTTATAAAGATCTTTTACTGTACTAAATATCCAAGCAATTACAGCTATCAAATTATTGAAACAGTGGGGGATTTAAAAGGTAATTAAAAAAAAAAATGTTTTGGAATATTAGTGTTTAGTTTTGTCTCACTATTTTTAACAATTAATCTTTGAGAGACTACTTGATATATCATTAATGTTACAAATATGAAAGAAATGTTATTGTGAGTTGAATATTTTAAGTACATACTAAATTAAATAATTTCAAAATAAAACTTTAGAGCTGATGTTTGAGGCCACTGATCTGCAGATTTACTAGTATCATGAATATTACCTGTAACTTTCATTAATATTACATTTTTTTTTCTTTATTTGGTCAGAGGTGAATTAGAAAACATTTAAGACAGAAAATAGACTTTAATAGCTTCTGTAACTTGTTTTTATTTAAACAGTGAGGGATTAAGCCCTATGAGCCCCTCTTTGACTGTGTTCTTAAACAATATTTTCTGCTTCCTGGCTGGTTTGATTGCCAGATTATAAAATATGCAAGGTACATATACATAAAAAAACTTAAAAGCAACTATTTATAAAATTTTTAGTGTTATTACATTTTGTTAAGTAAAATTTAAAAATTAAATTTTAATATTTAGGTTTGCAGTTATGTGAAAATATTTTATGCACTATAAACATTACTGACATTGCATTTTTAACAATACCTACATGGTATCCATTACTGGAAAATGACTAATTAACCATCCCAGTAATGGACAACCCATCTTAAAACCTTAAAAATAAATGAAATTTTGTAAATGGCCGTTAGTATATAAAATTCTAAGTTTTCTACTGCTACTCAAACAAAAACATTCAAATTTTACAAGAAAATAAATAATATATAAATTAATTAAACAAAGCCCAACTCTTAGCCTTTTCCAGGGATTGTAAAAATCACGACTTTTTTTTTAAATAAAAAAAAATCTGATTTTTTAAAATTTAAATCAGATTTTTTTGATTAATATTATTTGTGTACTTATTTATGTACATACATGTATTTATTTATTTTTTCTGTATAGATTTACACATTTCTATTAATTTCATTACATTTCCTAGATAAGAATTCAAGATATTTTAAATAAAAATTAAAAGTTGTTGCAAACAAATTTAAAAGATTCACTTAAAATTTAAAATTTTATTATTCTACTATTAAATTTAAATTGTTATACAAAAATCTATGCATGTTCTGTGTATAAATTTCTAGTTAATTTAAAGTTACAGTAGACTCCCTCAAATCCACACAGCTTGGGACCAGAGGTTGTGCGGATTTTAGAATTTTGCGGATTTCTGGTCATTGCTTTGTTTACATTTTTTAAACAGTAATTTGAATGTGATTAATAATGCAATCGAAATTATAATGAATGCTTACAGTATAGTAAAATATTAAAATAATTAAGCAATAATAAACTAAAATAATAAAAAATTAGATAATTTTTTTAAATGATTAAAAGCAAAGGTCAAGTAAATAATCAATGTATAATTAAATATTCATTATAAAGATGAGATGATTTTCCCTAAATTATTCAATGAAACTTTCCTCATAAAGTTACACCCTACTAATTCAAATCAAAATAATAAAATAAGGAAGTTTTAATTCAGGTTTGCCCAGACTTAATAATCAAAACAACTTGATTAATGATTAAATACATTTGGCAAAAAGATTGCGATTACCAGTGATGCCAGCAATATCTTGATTTTTTTCAGAAATAAATTTATTCTTCCTTCATGAAAAAGCACAAATTCAGTAATATTAACAAAAAATACAGATTAAAATATATATAGAATTGACATAAATCTAAAAAAGTCAAATTTTGTCCCTACATCTGAACTGAAAGTTTCATTGTTTACATCTGTAAATTATGTGTGGATTTTAGAGAGTTGCAGATTTTAAGGTTGCGGATTCGAGAGAGTCTACTGTATTTATTTTTCATTAATGTGTTATTCCAGTAATATATGCATAATATATAAACACATAATAAATGTAACAAAGAATTTTAAATGTACATGTGTATTCCATTGCAAATTCAGATTCATGAATGTTATCACACAGACTGCAAGTTTATTTGTGTTTTACATGCTTGCCATAATCCCCATCATTTTATCAGTACACTATCTGCATATTACTATTACACATTTTCCAAAAATAGTATTTATTTTTTGGTAAAATAAAGCCTCATTGGATCTTTTTTTCTGCAAACTATTTTTCTTATGCTATAAAAATATCCAAAAGCTCTCTGCAACTGTACTTAGTATTATTGGTAAATGACATTGTTTCAACTTTTGATTCACAGAATACGATACTAATCTAGTAATTGACAAAATAGTTACCAGATGAAAAATAATCACATAACTGAAAGCTTAAAACCAGGGTTGTTTGGTTTAAACCAAATGGTTTTTTTTAAAAAAAAAACCATGCTAGTTTAAACCAAATGGTTTTTAAAAAAAACCATGCTGTTTTTTTTTCTTTTTCCCTAATGTTTTCTTTTATTTTACACATTATTGAAAAATGCAAAATCCAAGTTATGCAAAAGCTACAAGCAAAGGTTTAGAAAAATGATGAATTAATAAATTTGTAAAGGTGACAAACATTTTTAATCAATCAAACTTTTCTTATAAGCTTTAAATCTACATAGCAGACTAACTAATTTTACTAAAATTAGCTGGGTAGAAAAAAACAAGTAGTTAGTTATTTTTCTTCTTGTTTTTTTAAGCCTTTTATTTTTAAAAATAGCCAAAATGGCAGATATGAGCTAAAAATACTTTTACTACTTAGATTGCTTGATTAGTTAAGATTTACTAAGAATTACATATGCCTCAATGATGACATAATCATAAGTAATTCTCTCCGTTGGTTACTTTTTGTTCTGTATGCTAATGAATGATTGGCTGTGAGTTTTCTTTGCTGTATCATGGCTATTGGGTTTAGTAAGCTTTTTGTTTTTCTTGCATTCCTACATTGGGATTGGGGTTTTGCATTATGATTTTATTCTGTTACCAGCAATAATGGCATGGTTTAAATCAATTGGATAACCAACTAGTTTTTTAGAAAAGATCTAATATAATATTTTTTTATTTTTGTAATTTAAGTGTCAAATTATTGGATATAAATAATTTCTACTTTTAAGTCTTATCCCAGCAGTCACCGTGAGACACAGTGAGTCTAGGTTTTATTTGCATGCATGTAGAATGCAAATTGCATGTGTTGATGAATATATCTGAAGCTCTAAAGATAAAATTTAAAACATGTGAATGTAGCAAAGATAAAATAGATAAAAACATTCAATATTTTGAATAAAATATTTTCCTTTTTGAAAACACAGATTATTTATAATTAATAACATAAAATGACCTTTAAGATTTCAGTCAAGCTGCAAAAGAAAATTTTCTTGATTGGGGAGATTTATCTTTTAAGGCTGTTTGTTCTCAACTGCTCTACTCAACAAGCGCAAAATGCTTTGACACATTTACAAATTCATTTTTTAACAAAAAGATAAAATTGGAAGGCCTGACTGGAAGCGATTTGGAATCGAGCTGTGTTTTCCATTTTTGATAAATAAATTACCTATTGAGTTATAAGCAATTTTGGTCACATGACAAAGATGTTTTTAAATTTTTAACCTTCCTTGAGCAGTTATTTTTCTTTCGCACAGAAATTCGGTTCAAAATGCAAACTTTGACACTATTTTCTGAAAGATCTATTGCGTTTGAAAAAAAAAAACCCAGAAAACACAGTTCCATTACTGTCAATCCGATGTGTCGAAAGTGCGGCACCTACCCAGAAACGTTACCTCATGTCCTCGACCACTGTATGGTCCATAGCACTTTATACAAAAAAAGGCACAACGCCATTGTCGCAAGAATAAAGAAGGCAGCAGGCGACAGATGGACCATCGTGGGTGAGGACCAAGTTGTTGGCACCGGTAACCAAAGACCTGACCTGGTGGTCAAAAAAGGCAACAAAATAATGATCTTTGACATCACAGTCCCCTTTGATAACGGCCGTGAAGCTTTTGAGAGAGCCCGCCAAGAGAAAATGGAAAAATATAGGTTATTGGCGGCAGAATTAACAAGTCAAGTAGTCACTGCTGAAGTTGTGGCTGTTGTCGTTGGGGCGCTGGGCTCGTGGGACCCTGAAAATGATAAACCCTTGAGGCGCATTTGCTCAAAAAAATATCTGAAGCTGATGAAGAAAATCGTCGTAAGCAAAACAATTGTGTACTCGAGGGATGTTTACCATGAGCACATCAACAGGGTCCCACAAAATTCCAATGGCCGCCAGGTCTAAATTTTCTTCAACTCCTCACTCATGGGTACACTTATTATTTGTATTTTTGTATGTTGTGATGTTCTTAATAAAGTTTTTGTGTATTTATGTGCATATTTAAGGCGTTCTCTGAATGCCACAGACAAAGGCGAGATAAGCCAACACTTCCACATGGACATACACTTTTTAGTGCTTTTTTTTATCTGTTAGTCCCATTATTAAATTCTTTTTTAGCCACTCCTTTTTAACATTTTTCTATAGGGTCTGTTCTTATCAGCTTAATATCTGATACGGGAAGCATTGCTTCCCTTCGATATTAAACTAATTTTTGAACAACAGCATCTGCTAGTGTCATGCATTTCCGAACAAAAATAAATTAAAACTTATGTCATAAAGTTGCCCTTTCGGATTTTAGAACAGCCTTAAGAATGAAAAAGAAACTAAAGATATGAAGTCAAATAAGAGGACATTAAAAAATTGGGTGCTAGTGAAGCACCTTTTTACTTTTAACTAAAATATGCAATAAGATATTTAAATCGCCTATTGCATAATTAAATCCACTATTTAGATGTGACAAAAAAATGGGTAAAAATCGAGATATGGTTCGCATGAGACATAACAGAAAAAAAGTCTGATAAAAATGCCTAGAAATATATATTATTAATTTTTAGTTTAGATATATAAAAGTAATACACATTATAAAATAGCTTAGAAAAAATCCTGTGTATTAAGTCTGATGGCTGTTAAATGTTTTAGTGGATGACAACTTTTATAAATCTACTTTCCATTTTAAGATCAATGTTTTCAGTAGTCTAAAAAACTGGTAAATAGGTATTTCTGTTTATTTTACTGTTGCCTTTTTTTTTTTTTTTTTAACATGGCAGTTTTTGAGGAGAAGTGTCAAATGACAATGCATAATACTTCTTGAAACGTGTAAAGACCCTACTGCTAAATTCAAATCATTCCAGGAATTCTTTATAAAAAGCTTTACTTTCAATAAAAGATAATAATTGTTCATGTAGTGTTCTAACAGAAAATTCAGATATCTCAGGTTGCAAATATTTCAAAAAATTATTTTGAATAGTCATGGAAAGGTATATTATATTTATGAAACTACACCATATATTTATTTATAGTACTAGTAATCAAAAGATTGTTTATTAAGATTTTCAAGGTATCAATATTTCACTATGTACAGCATTTTATTCATGGAACATAAGACAGAGCTTTTACTAAAAATGTTTACATTTTAAATTATTTCAATTTTCTACACAATTGATTGTAATTATTAAATTTAAATTATTTTTAAATGAAGTTATATTACTTATATATCAAACAATGTTTATTTTTATCAATAAATATGCATGTATATGTAATAGGAGAATATGTTTAAAAAAAAACCCGGTTTAAACCAAAAAAACTGGGTTTTTTGAAAAAAACCTGGTTTTTTACCAACCCTGCTTAAAACTATCAATTGTCAGTGTTATCTTCTCAGCCACTGACAATTTCAACAATCAATCATGCTTACTGACAGTAGAAATCGCTGCTTAGCTTAGAAATAACAGGGATTTGTTTTGGAAAAATTTGGGTCCTTTAAAGGGCCTTTCACATTTTTTTAAATATTTAAACAAAACAGTGACAAGAAATCAGAAAAATTCTAAAATATGCACAACTTCCGGTCTCAAACTATGCAGATTAAAGGGAGTCTACTGTAGTTGGGAGGAATGGGACAGTGGGAGGTGTGGGACAGCAGCATTTATGTCCAAAATAACTGTTAGAATTAAGTTCTAGTTTGTCCACTAGATAAAACATCTATAGCCTCATGTTTGATTCTAATTGTTACACCAGCTGTATTATTGTTTGCATTTAAAAGGGAAAATTTTATTTTCATACCTCAGAAGTAAGTACAAATTCTTATTCCTTCAATGATTTGTTTCAATTATATTATATTTAAAATAAAAATATTATAATTGTATAATAAACTTAAAGATATAGTGTTTGTAAACTAGCAGCCAAATAAAGCATAAATGTAGTATGATATATATAATAAGCATTTTTAAAAAATATTCAGCAGAGGGAGGAATGGGACAGCATCAGTGAGGGAGGAATGGGACATGTTCTCAAACACCTTTGAGTCCTTCCGATATGCACCCTTATCGCAAAGCATTTCCACAAAAACTATAAAGAAAGACAGAAAAAAGGAAAGATAAAAAATCATCACTGACACACCAGAAAAAGAAGAAATTGAAAAAATAGCCGCTGATAAAAAGCAGAAGAGATTGTGTAAAAAGAGAACTCTTAAGGTGAAAAGGGAGAAACAGAAAAAAGCGAATGAATTATCTGATGATTCCATTGATGGGAAATTTTTGTTGCATGATTCTACAGATGAAGACTTTTGATTTGATTACTCACAATGATAATGAAATTGCTGAAGAATTTGATTGGTTAACTGATGATCCAAAATTAGGATAAATGACTTTGTACTTGTTAAAATTTTGACGAAGAAGACAGCTGTTTATTATATTGGCAGAGTTGAGGATATAGACAGTGATAAGGAGTTTATCATATTCAAAAATGATGAAAAAGAAAAATTTTACTTCTCACATGAAAATGACTTCAGTGAAGTAGAGAAAAGGGATATCATAATGAAATTGCCTCAACCACAAATAATTTGTGGTACCAGCCGAGCCCAGCCCTACCTTGCTTTCAGTGTTGACTTATCAAAATACAATATGTGTTAATTTAATTTTTATCAAACAGTGTCCTATTCCTCCCTCATGTGCGTCCCATACCTCCCTCATATGAGGGAGGTGTGGGACAAAAATGTTAACATTTTAAAACGTGCAAATAAAAGCCAGTTGTTTGTATTTCACAGCGTTTGTATTTTTTAAACATAGCTTAAGTAACATACTATTAGATTTTTATAAGCTGTACTCTTGGTAAAACATAAGTAGTGAATTAAAAAATAAATTGTGAAATCTGTCCCACTCCTCCCAACTCTCCCCTAGTTAATTTAGAAAAAAGAATAAAAAAAGTTTTACTACTTATAAAAATACCTATATGGTGAAAAAGGATCATTTTATGTAATTGTAATATGCTTCTGTGATAAATTTATCATGGCAAATTTATGGCGAAAAAAATAAGACTTAGCATTACCTTGTTATAATCTTCCTTATTTTGTATTCATTACAAAAAAACAAGTGAAAGATCATTTTTAATTTTAAAAAAATCCTAAAAAAGTCTATTAAGGTAAAATCAAAACAATTGTGTACAAAAGAGAAAAAAAAAGTAAGGAAGGTGAGGCAACTTTCCATTATCATTTATTTTTAATTATTTCTACATTATTTTCTGTACACACCCCTACATATGTAGATTGGATGCCCAATGTGATTGGAGGTAAATTTTATCCCAGCGCATGTGGCGATGGGTTAATTTAAATTTAATAAATGTGTAATTTAAACATACACATAAAATAAGTATATACCCCTATGCCTATACCAGAGCTTTTATATCCATTAAATTAAAATAACTCAAAATATTTTATTTAAATAAACACACAGTTAAATCACTGATCAAAATATAAAGCAGTACTTTGCCAGAAAAAAATTACATATTACTTTTTGTATTTGAGAACATTTCTATTCGACGTGCTTATAATTAGACATAGATAATCAGCTTAATAATATCCAGTTTCTTTTTATTTAAATGACAATCCTTATCCTTAATAATAGTCTGCAAAATTTAATATTTTCATAATTTATTTAAGGTATTAACTAATGATAAAATAATAAAAAATAAGTGATGGATTAATGAAATTGTGAGTGGAAAGAAGTAGTTAATTTTTTTGTGTAATTAGATTTAAGAACAAAAATGTAACTGATTTAATTTATTAAAAATTTAATTTTAATTAAAGTCTATTAAAAAAGATAATATATGGAAAAAATTTTAAGAATTCGGTTGCCGATACCGAAAAATAGGTATTTGGCATTATTTAGATTAAAAATTTTGGACAGCAGGTATGCAGGTGAAGTGGCACTTTGTTTTTTTTCCACATTGACATTCACAAGTAATTAAATAAACTACAGCATTCCTATTTAAATAAATATTATTGCAACATTCAGATAAAATTGTGCGAATTGAGTAAATTTATTTCAATACAATGTATAAAAATCTAACCAAAGCAAAATCATTAGAGTGTCAACAATACTTTCTCTATGCACATGCAAAACACAGAAATAATAAATGACATATTGTGTGAAAAACTTAAGATTTTGAGCATGTATATTTCATTAAAACACGGTGACTGATTCAAAATTGAGGAAAATAAAAAATTACTGGATAACAGAAATAAAAAAACTACAATGGTCCTACCTAGAACAAAGTTTACCTAGTTTTGAATGTATAATGATAGGAAAAGTTTTGGTCAAGTTTAGATCTCTAAGAGACTTTTATGTGAAATAATCTATGCAAAAAACAAATAACTTTAAACATAAATATGCAGCAGTTAATTAAAAATTGACAAGTAGGAAATAATTTAGCGGGAAAGATTAGTATCTTGTTTATTTACTACTCATTCAAATAATGCAACCCTATGCTGAACAACATCAGGCATGGCTACCAGGATTCATTTATCTCACGTTGGCGAAGCTTTGGCTTCGATTTGGCGTTCTTTCACTGTGATTGGTTGTTCGAGAGCCCGAGCTTCCCGACATCTACTTTCTTTTAATCATTACTAGTCTATTAATCATTACTACTTAATCTATTAATCATTATTTTAATCATTACTAGATTTTTTAAATCATTTAATTGTCATGCATAACTTTCCTGGGTTTTTTTTTTTGTTGTTGTTGTTGTTTTTTTTTGGGGGGGGGGGGGGGAGAGGGGGTGCAAGTATACTTTTAACAAAATAAACTAATTTTGTTATCAATTTTGATGTGGTAATAGCTGATTAGAGACAGAGTCGCTAGCCTCATGGCCTAAGAATTTCAAACATATCCAATTTCCAAATAATAAATAGATTTCTCATTAACGTGTTGTTATTTTAATAGCAATATTTATTGAACAAAGCTTTGTGCTATCAACTGAGTGAGTGTATAGTTTAATAAACACATTCAATTTCGATAAGTTTTGAATAATTGTTATAGCTTTGTTACAATACTAAAATCTGTTTTAAAAATAGGCAATGTGATTTAAAATATATATATATTTTGTGAAAATAGTATTTTATCGGTACTTCTTAGTTATCCTGCCGCCAAATTGTAAGATTAAATGCCAATAAAACCATTAATTTGACGTTTTATTTGTATTTTTATCAGTGATTTACTAATTTATTTGTTTTTTCGTTATTTAAAATAAAAATTATGTCAATTTGTATAATTAGGCGAAATTGGTCGACGGGATAACTAAGAAGTACCATTTTATCATTATTGATTTTGAGAATGTCATCACTTTTGTGTAGTATGTGAAATTAGTATAAAAAGTTTTTAAAAGATCATTAGTCGGCACAGATGTCATATATGCACCACAATGGCGTGATTTTTTTCAGAGCCAATTTGGCAAAAACCTCTTTTTCGAATACCAGTTACATATATATATTTAAAAAGGGAATAACAATAAATAAAAGAAGTTTAATTAATAACTATAGAGCAAAACAATTTATGTAATTTTAGAAAGAAAATAAAAGTAAATAAACAACAACATCTGGGTTATCATACAAAGCAAAATAATGACACTTTGGTACCAGTTAAGTACCCCGGTGCGTATGTGACATTGTGTCAGAAAAAAAATCAAGCCAACATGGTGCATATGTGACATCTGTGCCCATTAGTGTAGTACTGTTATCATTTTTAGCTTTACATATTTTAATTTTAATGATATAGGGGAGAGCGGGGTACAGTGGACCACCCCTTATATTTTACTTATTTTTAAAGCTTTTCTTTTTGACTAATTGATAACAGCACTGGATTGATTACTTATAGCCTTTAGAACACATCGTTAGCTCAGAATGAACCCTTTTATCCTGACTGGTTGTTTTGAGCTCCTAAAAGTAAAATTTTTTATCATCATACTTTTCTTTATTGAGTAATTAAAGGTTATGGATAAATAAGAAAAAACAACTTTTTTGAAAAGGTAACACACTGGTATTTATTTAATTAAAAAGTTTATAAGCTTAAAAGAAAACTTTAAATAATATTTTTACGAGCATGTATTGAACTTCAACATAAGGCACAGTGGTCCGCAGTGAATACTGCTCCTGTAATGAAGAATTTTCAAAATATTTAGTAATTGCTTATTCTCTATAAAAGAAATATTGTTTTAAAATAGTTATTTAACTATAAAATAAAGTAAACAAAGAAAAATGACAATTTATTTAATCCTACAATGCATAGCGTAGCGGTAGCCATTTGGCACATTTTAAATTTCATATTATATGTTGTTCAGAGTATAATATAGCCATCTGACACTTTCGTTTTCTCCTAAATTATGGATATCAGTTCACATGTGATTTTTAAAATAAGTTTTATTGTTCAATATAGCAGTTGTTTGTTTGTTTGTTTTTTTTTTTTTTTTGGGGGGGGGGGGGGAGGGAGAGAGAAGGAGAGAAATGAAAGTCATGCATTATAGAGTTAACATAGTAAGAAATATTTTGTTTTGTATTTATTGCCTTTGAAAAATATAACTGTAGCCTACTAAGTAATAGATGACCTCACTGGATTGGTTATTTATAGCTTCAGAGCACATGGTTAGCTCATAATGAACTATTTTATCCTGACTATTTTGAGCCTCTAATAAATTTTTCATCATCATATTAATGTTTACTTATTTTTTTTGTACTTAATTAATAACTTATTTGCAATCACTCCAGTATCTTATATTGTTATGTTCAAAATATAGTAATTTTTATGATAATTCTTTAATTTTTTGTTTCAAAATGCTATTTGCAAATTTGTATTATTATATTGTTTTGGAGGTAAAGGAGAAATAAAAAAGAATTAGATTAATTATAAATAGTATTGTATTGTATATTGTATTTTAGACAATAACTAATAGTGGACCACTGTGCCACTGGTCCCCGCTTCCGGGGCACACTGGTCCACTTTACGGGTGTATATAATTTTTTTTTTTTTTTTTTTTTGAAAAATGTATGGGAACTACTGCGAAATTTATGCGGCATACAGAAAGGTTTAAAGAATATTAAAAAATATTTTCAGGTAGATTGGTCTCACCGTTAAAGAGAAAAAAAAATGTTAACTGCAAAAGTTGTCCACTGTACCCGGTCTCCCCTAAGTGATTTTGCTTATATAATTGTATCATTATTTATTATAAAACAATAAAACTCATTCAAGTTTTATGTATTTAAATTTGAATTATTTTTACCTGTCATAAGGTAAAGTGCCCTAAAGCTCACATCTTAAAATAAAACAAATATTTAAAGCATTACCTATTTTCCAAATCCAAGATATCTTGGGTTTAAAAAGTGCTGCCATACAAGAAAAAAAAATCATTCTAAATTATTTTAGAAAATTGGTAATGCTTTAAATATTTGTTTTATTTAAAGATGTCAGCTTTAGGGCACTTTACTTTATAGCACAAAGCATTAATGTTAACATGAAATCTGTAATTGTGTAAAAAAAAAAATAATAATCATCATTACGAATATGTTAAAAATACATGTAAATGCAATCTGCTTGAATTAGATTTTCTTAAAGCGAGGACTTTCATCTTTTCTACACAAGACCGTTATATTATAGTGTTTGAATTGTCAATTGTTGAATCTAAAATATCTTATCAATTTGAAATAAATTAATTTAATTTGTAAGATTAAATTTCTGTTTTTTATATTAAAATAATACTTATACTGCAAACATCTTGGTATTCTGTAATTTTTTGGCCATAGCCAGAATTTTTTTTTTTCCAAGAGAGAGATTTTAACTTATAATGCCTTACTTTTAAGTAGGGGAGAGGGGGGGTACCTTTGAACTGGGGGCACCTTTGAACACTGTAAATATTTTCCCTTAAATAAATTATATTTTTTAAATATATATGGCAGCACAGTACTACTGCTTCAATGTAACAAGAATACAAAGCTTTACTAATTTGCATGGACACTACTGTCTAAGCAAGATATGTATATTTTACTTTCTTGAATCTAAACTTGTCAAAATAAAGTTGTAAGCTTTTTGTTGATAATCTTGTATCCTTAAAATTATAATTTACTATTTAATACCTAAATAGAGATGTTAGCTTTAACTTATAAGGTTTGTTTTATTCAAATTCTCAAACCTAATTGAGTAAATAATTGTAATGCTAAACTCCATGTGATGGGGCACCATTAAAACTATGAAAGATACAGTATATATGTATCTAGATATTATTATTGTTTAAATTTTTTTTAAACATGGAATTTAAGAGATTAATTAAGTGTTATTATACTTAATATGAAAGATGTACTCATGCAGGGCTTCAACTGCAGGCAAATTCAGGTCACACAACAATAATTCATGATTTACAAACCCTATACTGTTTCATTTGCAATGGTAAACATTATTTCTGGATTTCATAAAACAGGGTTTTATCCATTTTCTATAACAATTTGAATGTAAATGATTTCATTTTAGTTCAATTTCATGCAAAAAGAACTCTTCATTACATTGGTCACATTAAATTGCTTAATATCAGGTTTCTTCGTAAAAAAGAACATACAATATATTTTACAGAGGCATCAGATATCAATTTGGTTGATTTTAAGGATATTATATAAAAAAGTTGCCACAATTAAACATAATTGGGGGATACTCCGTTCTGTCTCAATAATGTGCTTCGATGGATACAAATTTGGTTAAATAATAAAAAAAATACTAGTAATTTCAGTTAAATGTAATTGTGTAATTTTACTCTTATTATTTTATATTTTGGAAAGATACAGTTTTTAATAAAAACTTACAATATTTTCATATTTTGTTTATTTGTTCAAAGGCACCCCTAGCTTGTTCAAAGGTACCCCTACATGGGGGAGGTTTGAACAGAAAACTTTCAGCTTTTTAAAGCCTCACAACATATTTAATTTATCTGAAAAACTGTAATCTTTTATTTCATATCATGCAGAATTACATTCTTTCTCTCACGAAATATTTAAAGTTCAATAAATATAATTCAAGTAAGAAATACATGGATTTTTTAAAAAAATGTTCAAAGGTGCCCCCCTCTTCCCTACATCAATGGATCTTTCTCAATTTATTTTGGGGGTGTGGAAGGACGCTCAAGGTCTTGAGGTTACTAATCTGGCTGCAGGCCACATAATTTTTTTTGCATGTTTCGGTTAGCTGGGCGCCAGTGTTATATGTACACACACATAGATATGTATGCATATATGTGTATATATAACACTGGCGCCTGGCTAACCAAAAAATATCTTTTTTTTATTAACTTCAATAGAGATGTGAGATTCATCTGATGTAGATAATTGTATATTTATGATAACTTTTGAATAGATTTTCTTATTTTCTCTGTTTGTACTCATTTTTATTAAAATAGAATGATTATTTGTTTCCCTATTTTCTGCACACCTTAACTACTGTAAAATCTCACCTCACGAAATATAAATATGTCATTGACATTCAACAAGTTAAATGCATTTAATCATACCCTATAAAAAAAGGGCTCAATGCTGTGGTTGCTAGGATCAAGAAAGCTGCTATGCGTAGGTGGTTTGTCATTGGTGAAGATCAAGTTGTCGGGACTGCCAATCTTTGACCTGACCTTGTCCTTAAAAAGAATAAGGACATTATTGTACTTCATATTACTGTTCCTTTTGAAAATGGACTTGAGACCTTATCTGAGGCAAGAAATAAAAAAGAAGAGAAGTACAAGGACCTCGCTATTGAACTTTCTATTACCAACTGCATTGCTAAGGTCGAAGCTATTGTTGTTGGCTCCCTGGTATCCCAAGAATGATCGAATAGTTAGAAAACTGTGCTCCGACAAGTATGCGAAAATTATGAGATGCATTATTGTTAGTGAGACCACCTCATATTAGAGGTCTGCACGGGCCGGAATTTCCAGGCCCGGCCCGAACGAAAGCTATCTTGGCCCGGCTCAGTGTAAACATTGAAAGTTCGCCCCGAGCCCGGCCCGGCCCGTACAAAAATCAGTGAAAACAGGCTCGGCCCAGGCCGGCCCGACTCAATTTCTGCAAAATAAATCCGTTTTTTCTTGACATACAATTAAGATTCTTTTAATGAATACTACATACATATTTATGGGAACACTTTACAGTATATTTTAGATTACTATGTGTTCGCAAAACATAAAACACACAATAGTAAACATTAACGATTACTTACAGTGTTTTAGTCATCGTCTCTACAGATATTTCAAAATTCAAATAAGGATTCATTAAAAGATTAATGCAGTAGATAATAAAGGATTAAAACATGATAACTTTTGAAGCTGTATAATAAAAAGTAGATTTGTGAAAATATTTCTCTCATTTTCTCAAGTCCAAAGGAGCTACATTTCGACACATTTATGAATTCATTTCTTTTCGGAAACGCATAAGATTGGCAGGTATTCTTATTCACAAACTATGTAAATGCCGTTTTTTCATAGATAAAAGCAATACATCTTTCTGAAAATATTGCCAAAGTTAGCGTTTTGAATCGAATTTCCGGAAGTGATAGCACAGGAAAGGAGAAAAACGTACAGTCACGTGACAAGAATCTCTGTTATTTCTGTAAGTAATTTATCAATTATGGAGAAAGCTATTCGTTTCCAAATGTCTTCAATAGTCAGGCCTGCTTTTATACTTTTATAGTTAAAAATGAGTCAGAAAATGCGTCTGAAAGTTTCACATTGTTGAGCAGTGAATATGAGAACCACTTTAAGGTATATTTCCAAAGATACTGTTAACATAAGTTCATTATTACTATTAATACTTTGTTTTACAGAACGTAATGCCTGTCCTACACATCCTACGATCGATTAAGACCAGTTCCGTCCCGGTACGAGTCGTCTGACTCCGGGTTTAAATTTTTTCAGCAATCTAGTAACTGTCCGATGCCGATCTCTACGATGGACATGTTACATTTCTGTATTGATGTTGTTAAACTCGCATAGGCTTGTGACACACATTTATACTTCTCGAGAAAATCACATTAATTGAAAATAGCTCGTATTTTATGTGCTTCGCTTGAATTCTTATATCGGGCCGATAGGCCCGATTAATTTTTTTATCTGCCCGGCCTGTTAACTTTGTCTGTCAGCCCAGCCCGGCCCGTTCAAAAAATTGTCCTAATTCTGCTGGCCCGGCCCGTTTGAAAATTAGCCTTCATTCCGCAGGCCGGGCCCGTGCAGACCTCTACCTCATATTCCCAAAATGTTTATTCTAAGCATACTAGACTTGTTCCCCAGGATTTGTGGGGCTGACATTGACAGCCATACTATATTCTTTTTCCTGTATTTTTATTGTATGTTTAACCCCATCATTTTTTGATGCAGTTTGTAATTTTTATACTTTTTTTTTTATATATGTAAATAAAATAAATATATTGACAAGGTTCTGAGATAAAGAACCATAGATTGACTTAGGCCACATGGACACACACTCTTATCTATAGGTTACTTTTAATTGTAAATTCCAGACTCGCACTTTTTAACATTTTCCATAGTAATCCATAATTTAAACTAAACCTAAAAGCAGCATTTTTGTTTATACAAGAAGTTTAACATAAAAGAAGGTAGTGGGAGGAATGGGACAAGTCCAATTCCTTCTTTTTAATAAAAGGAATGCAAGTTGCTAATTCAGAAATATTTTTAGAGGATAATATATTAATTTACTTAATAAAGTAAATAAATTGAACTGATAATTTTTTAATAGGGATGTAACGCATATCCGGCTGATTTTTCAATATCCGAAATACCGTCGGATATCCGAATCACAATCACCGGATATCTGACTTCTCTTTCAGATATCCGGCAGAGTGCAGCGAAGCGAATGTATAAGCATAACAGAAATCGTTTGACCCGAAACAATGCCGAACAATTTTGTTTACAATGCAAAATATGAAAGTAAGTTCACTATTCATGAGTAAAAGGTAATTCTCAAAAGTTTAAAGAATTGCCAGCTTTCCTAACATTGATATTTGAACTCTTTATAATAAATTTAAGTGTAATAAATAATAATAATAAATTTAATATCTCTTTATAATAAATTTAATGTGAATTTCCAGTCATTGCTTTGTTTACAATTTTTAAACAATAATTTGAATGTAATAATGCAATTAAAATTATAATGAATGCTTGCAACATAGTAAAATATTGAAATACTTAAGTACCTAATAAACTAAAATGATAAAAAGTAAGATAATTTTAAAATTGATTAACTTATTAAAAGTAAAGGTCAAATAAATAATTAATGTATAATTAAATATGCTTAATAAATATGAGATACATTTTCCTTGAATTATTCAATGAAACTTGCCTCATAAAGGTAACCTATTAATTCACATCAATATCATAAAGTAAGTGAGTTTTATTTCAGGTTTACCAGTCCTAATAACCAAAAATGCTTGATTGATATATAGGGTGAACTACCCAGTAATTGACCATTTAGTGAAAGTTTCTTCACATTTTTTTTTTTTCTGTGCTAAATTTAAGGAGATATTTCTTGAAACTTTTTTTTTTAAGCAACAATCACTTATAAGGATCAATAATAAATAAACATTTTTTGTCTACTTTTTTGCAATTTTATTTTATTTAATATAATAGTTGTCAAGTGAGATTTTGCCAGTAATTGACCACTTAATGTTAGAAAATGACCATCGCTGTGTCAGTAATTGACCACTCTGAAGTTGAACTGATAAACCTTCTTAAAATTAATCATATGAAAAAATGGAGAAGTTTGCCAAGTTTCATTCTACAGAAACTGGATGTCTAGCCTCCTGGACAGCCAGAAAAAAATTGGGGAAATTTCAAATTTGTAAAAAAAAAAAAAAAACTCTTACGAATTTGAAATTTCTGGGAAATTTTTAGAAAAAGAATTTCAATCATAAAGCCAAGGATTTTTAAATTGCAGTAGTAGCAAAATATGTAGCTGTGTTCTTTATAGGGACTGTTCAAACCTGTTATAGATTTTTTTTTTTTTTTTTTTGCTTATCTTCTTTTACTCTTTCCTTGGCAATTATTAAGGTTTTTGGTATGTAACATCACACAATCTCGACACCTGAAAAATTGTTGCCACCTGGCTAACCGAAAAGTACCAATTGTTTTTATTGGCATGGAAAACCTAGAAAAGTAAAGGAAATTCATCACTGAACTTGGCTAGTCAGTCACTCTGTATTGAAAATATAGATGTACTAGTCAAGAGATTTTTTGTAAAAAAAATTTAAACTGTTTCTGAACAGAAAACATATTAGTGAATTTCCACAATATTTTGTAAGATTGAAATTAGTGATAAAACATGATATTTATAAGTAAATATAGACAAGAAAAGAATAGTTACTATTTCAAAATTTATTTATAAAAAAAATCCATTAATTATTAAAGTTAACACAAAAATGAAACTTAATCCTCATCTGTTTCACCAAAACAACTGACACACATGAAGTCAACTTCTTTGTCACTCTGTCATCCAATGCAAATTGTTGCCTGTGTCTCGTAGACGCACATTTTAGTATGATAGGGCTCATACCAGATTTGGTTAATTCCTATCATATCTTCTTCCATCCAGATTTCTTCCCATGCCTTTCACACCCAATCATTTATCAGACTTTGCTTATATGTAGAAGTCTTTATTGCTGCTTTTTCACCTTTTTTTTTTGTTTGTTTTGTTTTCTTTAATTTTTTAACTTGCCTTACTTCCTGTCTTCTTTCTTCTGTTTCTCTTTACTTTCCCAATAATTTAGTCATGCTCTAAAGCAGCCATGCTCAACCTGCAGGCCACATATGGCCCAGTAATCTTTTACTTGTGGCCCGAGATATATAATCATTAATTTCTATTTATAAAATTGATATATGCATAAAATATATTTAAGATTTCCCCTATTGCTTTATATTTTTGTGGGATGACAAAATCTGTCATGTTATTTATAAGTAATTTTAAATTATGTTTAAATATTCTAAATGCCCTTTTCGTTTAGTGAAAAGTTTTTGTTTTTCTTTAGTTGTAGTCCTATTTGTGCTACAGTTATGCATATATTTCTGAAGCACTTGGCAATCAACACTCTACTTTTGTCCCTCAAAACTTACTGTAATGTTAGTGTAAATTCTGTACTGTTATTATGTTTTATTATTATACAACTGCAGTTAATTAGGGTTGAACTTTGTCATGGATAAAATTAGCATAAAAAACATTTTATATAGCAATTTTAACAGCATACTTCCACAACAATTGTAATAGAAATCTACCACAAACTATGTTTGGAGCTGATGGTGGTAAAACTTTTTTTATAAGATTTGTGTGACAAACCCTAATGATATTTAGAGCCTCACTATACTAATTTTGTTATCTTTACATTTTAATTACACTTTTCTTGCATTATTATTATATAAATGTGTTATGAACCTCTTAACATAACAAAAGTTTGCTTGCTTGATCAGTAATTGACCAAGCATATTTAGTTATTAACCACCCTGGTCAACTACTGAAAGAACTCGTTTTTTAAATAAAAAATTGGTGAATATTGCTTTCATAATAGAAATCTATGTATTTTTTTAAGTATCAAAAGGAATGGATGCAAACAAGCAAAAAGTCAGTAATTGACCATTTTGGTCAATTACTGAATGCTTTCAACATTCACACATCTAGTAGTTGACCACCCCCCTTAACGTCATTTAATTTATGAGTTTAATATTAAATGCATAATGATTAACTTAAAACAAACAAAAATGAACTACACACCTCATTTGATGAACCAATGGAACTAAATTAAACTTGATGCTGCAAGATTAATAAAACAACTCACAAAACAACATTACTATTACAGAATGTATTCACTTTTGATATTGCTAGAAGGTGCATATTCTTTAATTTTTTACATTCAATCAGAATATAGATAGCAAAAGTAATTTTTTCCTATGCAATTCATTGAATGTTAGATATTTTTATTCAGCATTCAAAAATACTTTATCAACACATTGATTCTTGTTTTTAACACATAAATGTGTTTTTGGTCAATTACTGGCATGTGGTCAATTACTGGAAGTTCACCCTAAATATATTCGGTAAAAAGATTGTAATTACCAGTGATGGCAGCGATATCTTCATTTTTTTCACAAATTTATACTTGCTGTCATGAAAAACCATGAGTTCAGTCATATTACCAAGAATTACATATTAAAATACATGCGTAATGATGTAAAACTGAACAATTGTGTAATTTTGCTCGTCAATCTGAACTGGAAGTTTCATTGTTTACATCTGTGATGATGTGCGGATTTGAGGGAGTCTACTGTGCTAAGTATATTTATATTATATTCATTCTTGTGAGCATAACAAACCACTGGAAATAAAAATTACCATCATTAATATAGTTTATTGCTAAAAGCCATCAAATTGGTGCTATATATTTAATAAATGTATACTAAATTGTTATTTTGTATCATATCAGTTTGCTTTTATATTATTTATCATTTTTAACAATGATTTGTATATTAAATTACCATTTTGATTATGATTGACAAACTTTTTGGCAAACAAGATTGATGATTGACAAACCTTTTTGGCAATCTATCTATCTGCTCCGGATATGCAAGTATACCATAATTCTTTCAAAAATATATTTGTGCTGAAGGGGTCATTCCATGTCAAATCAACACAGCCCACAACCCGACCATCTCCAAATTGGATGAAATTTAGTTTATTTGTTGCACTAATAGAGAAATGAATAAATCCAGTGTTTTTAGTTCATATTGCTATTAGTTTTTTAAATATTTAAATTTAAATTTGGTCAAAATTGTCAAATTTTAGCAATTCTTGTAATACAAAATAGGCTCAAACTTCTTTCCTAATTAAAGTAGAGCTTTGATTCTGGTGTCGTTGGAAAGTGTATGAATTATACTTTCCTATGATATACTGCATGACTGTATTTTTAAAAATTTAATTTCAAGGTCATCAAATTTAAATTTTAAAATTAAAAATTTTAAAGTTGTAATTTTGAAAATGTTCTAAAAAAATTATATGTTATTTTTCAACTTATTATAAACATAATCTGAAAGTTTTAGCCTGGGACTGCAATGGGTTCATGAAAAATAAATTTTAAGAAAACTACTTGCATCTGAATTTGCTCATAACAAGTGACAAATTTTGCATTTTAAACTAAAATTTCATACTGAATATACAGAAAATAAGATTTTAACCATCAAAAGATAATATTAAAATAATACCATAATATTTTATCCCAATTTGTATATTCAGGAAAATATCTAATTTTGTTTTTTAAATGTTTTAGGAAAGTTGATACACATATAAAAGACAGAAGATTTTAAATTTTATACAAGATAGAAAAAATAGATTTAATCAACCATTTAATAAATATCTAACTATGCTATTCAAAATATACTTTTAAAATTTAAACACCAATGATGAATAAGTATATATACTTGAAATCCAAAAATGAAAATGTATGGCTTATAAATTATGTTAATCATATTTAGAATTAAAAATACTAATCAGTTGTTGTACAATTTTTTTTCTTAATTTTATGGATGCAGAATGCATTTCATCTTCGGATAGTTTGTATGTTCTACCAGTGACAGTTCTAGGATCAGCTTTAGTTAGTACTGTATTCGCTGTCACTTGTAAAACATCAGTGGAAAATAAAATGATGATGATGGGCCATGTGGATGCAGGAAGTTGATCATAATTTCTTCTGTGTCATAATTTACGCTAAGTACGCAGGCTAACCACCATTCTTTATCATAAATGCATGTTACATAACCATTTATTTCTTCTAATTCAATTTCCCCTTCTTCCTTTGTTACTTTTACAATTTTGCCTGTATCGGAATTAGAATAAATTTTGCATAAAAGAGTGTTATTGTTCTGGGGTATAAATGCATGTAACTTTTGTGTGCCTGATGTTGCACAAGAAGAAGAAAAACGTTCCTGTAAAAGATTATTTTCATTTTCATATTGCTGGGAAGTTACATAACAAAATTCTATGCCAGAAATATAATTTGAAGCCCATTTGTATAATGCTTGTGGTGTCATAATTTGGTCTGTATATGCCTGTTGCAAACTTGCTCGAGCAGCTAATCTTTTAACTGTATATGTGTATAACCATATGTGTTTATATTTTCTAGTCAAAATCCTATGGTCAGCATGTTTAATTATAACCACACACAAAGAGCAAGAAAGAAACTAACCCCATTTTTACATTTCAGGCATTGGTGTCTTCTTAACAAAATAAAATAATTAGATTTTTCATTAGGTGCGCAGCTTCAATAATAATACAAATTGAGATAAAAAAGTGAAAGAATATTTGACTAAACTTTCTTTAACCTAATTTTATTTTATCATTTGCTGTGAAACAAAATATATGCATTCTCATAAAAAAGAACTTACTCTTAAAGGAAAGACCAACTCTGCTACATGCTCCCCCCCTCCCCCCTCCTCTCCACTTAAACAATAATCATTCAGAAATTTATCAAACTACTCTATCATAAGCAAGCTTCAAATAATATATAAACAAGTATAATACAGTGTGAAAATGTAAGCTTTTTCAGGGCGGGATGGTGGGATTCGCGCCCAAAATTTTGAAATCCCGCCCAAAATGATATCGTGGGCGGGAGACTCCCATCCAAAAAATTTCACCCTTTTCCTGAAAATTTTGCATTTTGAAATGATGATTAAATCACACGAACGCCTTGCAAATTTCCCGATATTTTCGCACGACTAATTGACACATTTTTTTTTTTTAAACCGCGAAAGATCGTTGAAACTCACGAATTTTCGATGCGACCGATAGACAAATTTCATTATTTTTTTCTCGAGATCAGTTGACAAGTGTCCGCGACCGATTGGCGAATTCAGGGGTGATTCTGTTACGAATTTTCCAAAAATTTAAGGCATTAGGTTCCGAAAATTGTGAAAAATCGGTCATCAGTTCAACAGAAAAATATTGTGAATTTCAACAAATGATCGCCGAAAAAATCAATTTTGTCAGTCATTCGAGGAAAAAATCGCCAATTTCGTTGCAAAGGATTGCGAACAAAACACAAATTTTGTCAAAGGATTGCGTAAAAACGTGAATTTCATCAGACTACGGGAAAAAAACTTGAAATACATCAAAGGATCGCAAAAAAAAACGCAAATTACATTGAAGGATAGCAAAAAAATCATAAATTTCGGCAAAGGAATGCAGAAAAAATGCGATTTTCGGCAAAGGATCGTGAAAAAAGAGAATTTCGTCAAAGGATCGCGGAATAAACACGAATTTAGTGTTTAATCAAACGACTGTTGAGAAAAAACCGCGAATTTCATCAAAGAATCGCGAAAAAATATGAATTTTGTCAAAGGATCGCAGAAAAAATGCGCAATTTGTCAAAAGATTGCGGAAAATGTGAATTTCGACAAAGTATCGCAAAAAAAAACGCGCATTTTGTCAGAGCATCACGAAAAAACATGCATTTCGCCAAAGAATCACGAATTTCGTCCAGAGATCATGGAAAAAACCCTGCGAATTTCGTCAAAGGATTGCAGAAAAACGGCAACTTTTGTCAAAAGATCTCGAAATAACGGCACAAATTTCATCAAAAGATCGCAAAAAACGGAAATTTCGTCAAAGGGGCACGAAAAAACACATAGCTAGTGCTGGGAGTGATTCCCCCCCCCCCCCCCCCCCCCCATCCCCTCTGTTCTAACCTTTCAGAAAATTTGCTGTCAGTTTCAAAATTTTTTTTTTTTTTTTTTTACTCAGAACCACTCCTGCTTTCTTACTTAAAAAAAAAAAAAAAAAAAAAAAAAAAACATTTTGCGTCATTCTGAGTTGTTGATTTAAATTGCTTCAATGGTATTCTGTCATGCCTGTATTAATACAGACATGACAAAATAATTAATGCAAATCTTTAAAAAGCATGTAAAATAACAGTGGGTTTCATATTTTTTTCTCCCTCCCAAATAGCTCAACTCCCCTCCATTTATAAATGTTGGTAGGGAGACTCCCCTCCTATGAAAAATTGAATTTCAAGCCCTGTTTTTCATGGTGGTGGTGGGGTAGATAAAGCAGACAAAAATGTTGAAAGAAAAGAAATTGCTTGTTAATTAAAAAAATAATATACATAACACAAAATGTTTTTGCAGAAAACAAATAAAGTTTTTAAGCAACTTGCTTCTTTATTCAATTTTACATATACCTTTTTTCAAAATTATGAAAATCTTAATTCTTAAAAAGGAGATTGGGGAGAGAGGGGGGCTAAATGCCAACCTTTTATTACCCCATTTATGACACACATAATAAAGGCATTATAGAAAACAGTCAAAATTTCTTGATCAGCAATAACACCTTTTACCTGGTGTTCAATATGTAGCTTTATATATATATAAAGTGGTGACATTTTTTTGTTATGTCTGAAACATGATACTACCAATTTTCTAGAATTTATTACTCAGGAACCCATGGCAGTCCCAGAGTAAAACTTTCAAATTATATTTATAATAAGTTGAAGAATAACATAATTTTTTTTTTAGATCATTTTCAAAATTACAAATTTAAAATTTAAAACTTTAAATTTCAAACTTGGTGACCTTGAAATTAAATTTTTCTTAAATATAGACATGTAGTATATCACACGAAAGCACAACTCATGTGCTTTCCAAAGACACCAAAATCAAAACTTTACTTTAATTAGGTAAGAAAATAGAGATTATTTTGTAATGCAAAAATTGCTAAAATTTGACAAACTTTAAATTAAAATATTTAAAAAACTAATAGCAATATGGACTAAAAACTCCGGATTTATCCAATTCTCTATTAGTGCAACAAATAAAAAAAAAATCATCCAATTCAGAGGGGGTCGGGTTGAAAATGCCCCTTTTTTGTGTTGATTTGACATGGAATGACCCGAAGAATGATTGATTACTCACGCAATAAATGTAATCTCTCATCTAGAAACAGTTACAATTTATATAATAGAATTTAAAGTAAAACAATTATTTAAATAAAGACCAACAATTAATTTCTTAATGTTAATAAATATAAAAATCAATGAGTTCTTATTTAATCTTTACACAGCTATTTAAAATATTTGGCAAAGGATATTTAAATTTCTAAAAGCAAAATTTTGAGGTTTAGCATACAATAAATAGATACTTTTATGTTAACTAAGCACAAATCTTGTCAGGAAGAGAGAGAGAGAAAATAAAAAAAAGATTGAGCTATTGGTGAACGAAAAATAAAAAGTATATATATATATAACCATTACAAAACAACACAAATTTTATATATATTATTATTACTATTAGGTTTGGCTCACCAACAGCAGCTTCTATTTTCTTTGTTTATGTGAAAATTAGAAACAATACTTTTATCATGTTTTACAAATTTCTCCGATACTCTCACCTTAAAATAAATATAAACACTTTACAGTTAGCAAGACTGCAATCATTCCAGATTAAGATTTAAAACAGTTTAATATTACAAAAAGGCAACAACCAATAAGCAAAGCAAAAATATAAACAAATACATTTTATTAATTACAAACACATGAAATATGCAAAAAAATTTTCACAATCTTATATTAGCTTCCGATATTGCTAAAATTCGCATTATTATTATGAATAATAATAGTATCGTGAGTGAAAGCCAGAAACATTTTAGATTAACAAGTTTGATAATAATTAGTTATAATACGCACGCTACAACTAAAATCACTTGATACATGTATTGAGTTGTTAATATAGGACTTGTCTCTCAGCAATAAATGAGAAAATGATCATTATGTAATGTTATATCTCTTATATTTGCACATCTTCTGATTAAATTAAGAGCTATTCTGTGCCGTTTCAAATTCAGTCCTTATTTGAGTCAACATCAAATTGTTTGGTAACAGATTTTGTTGAATATCTCCACATAAACGAGGTGACTCCTTTTTAATAAACGGAAGTCTCAAAAGATCAATTTTATGGTTGCGCCAATGCACTAAAATTTTGAACTTTTTTCAATATCAATAAAATCCGTTTACGAACGACGCTTGGGAAGAGTCCCATAACCTGCGCCGGAAGATTTGGCGATTTTTTTGGCGCGCTTTGTTTGGCGATAAATGTTTCGATCTGGTTTAAGTTTATTCGTCGGATTTCGGATCGTTGGAACGGCTTTAGGGTTGCTTTTTTTCGGAAATGCCTTTTTAAAACCGGACAACTGGTTGACGACTATCTTGAAGCTTATTGGTTTACTAGTATCACGGGAACTGTTAGTCAGCAAATTTTGAATTCGGTTAGATAAGAATTTGCTCCGACGCAACACTGACACTCACATTCGGATTACTCTCTGTGCTGGTCGATGTAAGTAAAGTCTCGTTAATTTTTCTAAGATTGCAGAAAAACATCATTTTTAAATCTTTATATTATTTATAAATGAATGATTTTACACCATTTTTAAAAAGAGAAAATGATGTAAAAACATGGATTAATAAATTACATAAAGATTTAAAAACGAAGTTTTTGCGCCACTTTGAAAATTTCTTCCGATGCAATTGCTCGAATTTTAGCAGCATTCTAAATAAGCCTAAACATGTGCTTTTTCAGATGAATAGTTGGTACCCTGTTTCAGACCCTAAATGGGATAATGTTTTTTTTTTTGTGTGTGTGTGTAAGCATTTTTAAATTATTTTTATACATTTAAATTATTTTTATACATTTAAATTATTTTTATACATTTAAATTATTTTTATACATGTTTCTATGTTCCATCTTTTCTATTATTTCTTTAAATTATTTTTATACATTTTTTTTATTCTTTTTTTCTTTTTGGTAGTTGTGAGCGGGATTTTACCTGCATTAAAAATAATAGTTTTTGAAATATTTTTGAAATTTATAAAAAGTTTCCGGCCAGTTTTTTTCTCTTTTTTTATTGTCGAAAATGTTTTAAGAACGGGGGGTTCAGGGGGGCAGAGCCCCCTGACAATAACAAGTATTAATCTCAAAAAGGACATTTATTTAGAATGCTGCTAAAATTTGTGTAATTGTATCGGAAAAAAAATTCCAAGATGGCGCAAAAACTTTGTTTTTAAATCTTTGTGTAATTTATAAATCCATGTTTTTATATCATTTTCTATCTTTAAAAATGGTGCAAAATCATTGATTTATAATTAATATAAAGATTTAAAAATGATGTTTTTCTGCAATCTTGGAAAATTTTTCATGTCGCCAAACCGGCATTTTGGCGAGATTTTTTTTCGCCAAAAATCTTCCGGCACAGGATATGGAACTCATCCCCGACGCTTTACTTAACAACTTGATTTACCGTTAGATATACAAACATCGTCGCGTCACATGACTTTTTAAGCTTACCGTTAGATATGCAAACATCACATCTTTCCTGTCAGAAAAACTTGATCTGAAGAGCCAATCAGAGCAATGCTAACCGCTATATCTAGCCGCTAGCCGCCTGTCCAGCTCACAGATATGAAAGAGGAGCAAAAACCCGTACCGGCGCGATTCTAGCGCCACTACTGAGCACAGGCGGGAACAAATGCGCGAGCGCGGAATTTTATAAACATAAACTGTTACTGTCACTTTCACGTGTTGTAAAGTTTGATATTGAGAGATCTATTTGAGAGATTTATAATTTTGCAAAAGCTCTTTTCAGAGCTATTTTTCTTGTATATAAAAATTATATATTTACAAGTGCTCTTTTTAGAGCTGTTTTTTTGCAATTAATTATTGCAAAATGTCAAAAAATCAGGTGTTTTGTCAAGCGCAATCATGTGCAAACACCAACAGGAACAGCAATTTGTCGTTCTTTTGTTTTCCTACAGGAAATAAAAGAAGGTGAGTAATTTCTGTATTTATAAATTATAAATGCATGAAATCTAGCTTTATTTTACTTTTTTGTAGATTTCTTTTTTACGTATCTTTCATCCATTTCCATGTGTCTTTTTTTAATACGTGTTTTTGATTGGCATTTCGATTTACATTTTCTTTCCGAAAATTTAATCACACGCATTTTGTATTGTATTTAAAACTTAAAAAAAAAATTGTTCTTTATTTTTAAGAAAAAAGTCATTACATTTTCTGTTATTTTGTGAAAAATTGTTCTGCATTTTAACAATAAATAATCGATCATAAAAATTTCCTCGCCACTCCCCGTACCCCGTATTTTTAAGTGGCGTTTTCCCTTTGGTCCCTTTTCAAGAGCACAAAATCTAAAATCTTTAAAACTGTTCAGTTTATTTTTTTCTGTCCTATTTATCAATATTTAGTAATAAATGATTAATCATCTATCAAACTCCATACCTCCAATCATCTAATCAACTTCTCCCCCACCTCCAAATCAATAAATAAAATAATAGTTGTTTTGAAATAATTATCAGGAACAAGTGCCGTATTCGTCCGAAACAATAAATAAGTAAAATAATAGTTGTTTTGAAATAATTATAAATAATAATCCTAAATTTCTACTGCCACATGGCAAAATCTGACCTCCCCCCCCCCCCCGCCCCCCTTAGCCATTTGAATGTTTAAAAGTTGTATTTACAAAACTGAACTTTTAAGCAGTGCTGTAGTTGGGGAAAAAAAAATATTTGTGGGAACTCAACTTTTCATAGAGTAGATGTTGATGCTACCAGATTTTTACTAAGCAAAAAGCCAATTTAAAACATTTAGCCAAAAGCTGACTTTTTTAATTAACAGTTATAATTATTATATTCTAGTATTTATAGTATTGTATTTGTATGGTATTCAACTAAAATCAATATTTAATCGCATAGTAACATTTTCCATCATGGATTAAAATTTATTTGAAATAACAAATAAATCCATACATTATGTACTAGCACATCTATCCTAGAAGTTTCCATAAAGAACGATAATGAGATTCTTTCAAGAAAGCTCCTACATGGCTTATGAATATAAGTGAACTGACTTATTCAATAAGGAATGAATTTCTCTCATCGGTCATGTTATTCATACAGAACTTTTCACTTTCAATACTTACAATGAATACTTTTTCACATTCAGACATTAAAATGGATATAGTTTCCACAATCTGGGGAAGAGGGTTTGGCTCTCTTGGCTCATCTCTAGTATCAATAAATTTGATAATTATCGTTATAATAAATAACAATAACTTTTTTTTTGCTTGTGAAAAAAGAAAAGTTTTGTGTTCCTGCATGCTATTTTTTTTATAGTTACAAACCAAATATTTCTGGAAACAGCATTGCCATCCAACTACAGCACTGTTTTTAAGTCCTCAAACTTTTCTTGCATTGGTCTTTCATTTTTATTTTCCCCCACTCTTTATTTTTTTTTTCACAATTTCCACTTATCATTTTGCACATTCTGTGCACAAAATTTTTAAGCCTCTTTAATTAAAAGAAAAATTCTATTTATAATTCTATTAACAATAAATAACTTTGTTTGAATTACTGCTCTCCCTCCTTTCATTCTTTATAACAAATAAATTTTCTAAATTTACTCCTCTGCAACTGTCAATAAAAAATTACAAACTCAATTTAATAGAATTATTTAAAACTAGATATGTTTATATATTTATGTACATTTATTTTCCTAGATTGGAGAAATGGACGGCTAACATTCAGATGAAACCGATTACTAGAACTCGTCAATACTTATGCTCCGATCACTTTCGAATGGAAGCATTTACAAATACTTTGAAAAGGCGGCTTCTCCCAGAATCTGTGCCTACCATTCAAGTAGTTGATGTTCATAGAAAAATCCAGCTGCACGCACCCTCATCTTCAGTCCAGCTGCATGCACCCTCATCTTCAGTCCAGCTGCATGCACCCTCATCTTCAGTCCAGCTGCACGCACCTTCATCTCCAGTCCAGCTGCATGCACCCTCATCTTCAGTCCAGCTGCACGCACCTTCATCTCTAGTCCAGCTGCACGCACCTTCATCTCCAGTCCAGCTGCACGCACCTTCATCTCCAGTCCAGCTGCATGCACCTTCATCTCCAGTCCAGCTGCACGCACCTTCATCTCCAGTCCAACTGCACGCACCTTCATCTCCAGTCCAGCTGCACGCTCCTTCATCTCCAGTCCAGCTGCATGCACCTTCATCTCCAATACCATTTAAAACACCCAAGAGTACATCGAGTTTTCCTTTCAAACTTACGCCGAAAAGCAGAAAATTGAACAGATACAAATCTTTAATTTACAGGTTGAAGAAACGACTATATTTCAAAAATTCTCCGAATTCCCCTAATATATCCAAAACATCTGCTTTGAACGTGCTTCGGAAACATTTACGGCCTTCTTTGTATAGCATTCTGGAAGCACAGTTAAGGAATACGGGTCCTGCAAAAGGAAGGCGCTGGACAGCTTCTGACAAAGCATTTGCTTTTAATATTTATTTAGCATCGACTGCAGCATACAAGGTTTTAAAACGTTTTCTTATACTGCCATGTATAAGAACATTGAAACGTTCTGTACAAGGTCTTTGTGAAAATACAGGGTTTTGTACAGAAATATTTATGGTACTGGAAAAGAAAGTCAGCCATTTAAATGAAAAAGAACGACTGTGTGTTTTGAGTTTTGATGAGATGGCAATAAGACCATCTCTTCATTATTCACCGAGAAAAGATGTTGTTATAGGTTATCAAGATGATATATCTGTTACTGATAATTCACCTATCAAAATAGCCACTAATGCTTTGGTTTTAATGGTGAGAGGCTTGTCCACTAAATGGAAACAAATTTTAGGATATTTTTTAGTGCACCGCAGTATGCCAGGAAAATCACTAAAAACACTTGTGGTCTCTTGTATTTCTAAACTCCAGGAAATAGGACTCAAAGTTGTATCTACGGTTTGTGATCAAGGGCCTAATAATATATGTTTGTTCAATGAACTTGGACTGTCGATAGATCAAACCAGTTTTGAAGTTAATAATCAAAAAATCTTTTTTATGTTTGATCCACCTCATTTACTCAAATCTTTCAGGAACAATTTGATGAAATATAAATTGGAGTTTGAAAGGCCTACTTTTGGAAGAGTTACAGCTGACTGGGAGTATATTCGTAGTTATTTTGAAATAGATAAAAAAAATGATCCACGAGTAACACCAAAACTGAGTAAAACACATATTGAACCTGTTGGCCGAGCAAAAATGAAGGTCAAATATGCTGCACAGGCACTCAGCACGTCTGTTGCAGCTGGTATTTCCCTACTGAAATCAGTTGGCAAATTTGATGAACCAGCGCAACACACAGCTCATTTGATTTATACTATGGACAAACTGTTTGATAGTTTCAACAGCAGTGAAGAGTACGGTAAAAAGAAAATGCTCTGTGCTGTAAAAAGAGACTCTGCTCATTTAACATTTTGGGAAGAAATGCTTCCTTTTGTTGAAAGTTGGGCTTTCAAAAAGGATGATGACAAAACTGTTCACACTCATTGTAAAAACGGATGGATTGTGACATTAAAATCTGCAATAAATTTATGTAGAAATTTATTCGAAGAACATGATTATGCATACATCTTAACTAAACGTTTTAACCAGGATGCACTGGAAAATACATTTTCTATTATAAGATCGAAAAGAGGTAACGATGAAAATCCAGATTGTTCGCAGTTAGTAAGTTGTTTGCAAGCAGTTATGGTAAATAACATTTTTACCATGTCTAAAAATACAAACTGTGAAATAGACTTCGATGAAGTTCTTGTATCGTTAAAAGATAGGAGTCCTTCCAAATTTTCCAGTTTAACATCATTATTCAGTGACCATGTTAAAATAAATCCAGATGTCCCACTGAATGAAATTCCATGCTTGCCATCTGATACTGTAAGACAAAATGTCATTTATTATATTGCCGGATATGTTGGAAGGAAAGTAGTTTCAAAATTAAACTGTGATCATTGTGAAAATACTTTATTTGATACTACAAATGCTGCAAATGACAATTCTTTATTGACTCAATATAAAGATTATTCAGGTAGTAGTTTGAAAAAACCGAGCAATGAATTATTCAATATAGTGCATAAAATGTATGATGTTGATACAGCTCATATGTTTTGGTCTACAGATGTGATACAAAACATGGTAAAATTTCACGGAGATGTGATCAATTTCAATAATTTAAATATTCATGAAATTCACAAAGAAAAAGTGCAAAAGATTATTAGCATAATAATCTCAAAAATTCAAATATACAAACACATTAAAAAAGTAAACGAGGATTTAAAAATAGAATTTCAATCAAAGTCTATAAAAAAGTAGGTGTTTTTTTTTCCTTCTATATTTATCTTACCATCTTGAGTTTATGCAAAGTAACACATATCTTATTCTTATGTCAATTCTCTGACATTTCCATGACAGGGATAATATTCATTTTCAAAATTTTTTAATTTGCTAATAGCAATTTTTTTATTAAATCTGTGAAATAAGGTAATAAAGATTAAATAACACAATGCAACTTAGTCCTGTAAAGTGTAATAATATTTCTACGGTGTGGATTGCAGATGCTTCTTCACTGAAATATTCATTTTTATATCTCAAACATTGTGTGTTAAAAGTGAATTGCGTTATAAACTGAGTTGGCAAATTTGAATTTCTTCTGCTATTGTAAAAAATGTTTTTTCTTTAATACTTTATTAGATATAACTTATGCTAATAGCAAATTTTGTTCTTCGACAATAGCAGTTTTTTTTTTTTTGTCATATTTGCTCATAATACACAAGCTGTTACACATTAGTTTACACATGCAATAATAATAAAAAAAAAACTTATTGGCAAGATTTGCATTATTAAATACTGGTGATATTTACTATTTATTAAAATTATTAATAACTGCATTTAATATTAAATAGTTAACATTACTTCAAATTAATAATTATTAAACAATTAACTCTCTGATTAGCAACATATTATACATTTTTAAGCTTTAATTATTAAAAGAAAAACAATAAATAAAGTAATATTCATTTTAGAAAGAAAAAGGGGTAAGATAATATTAAATAGTTAACATTACTTCAAATTAATAATTATTAAACAATTAACTCTCTGATTAGCAACATATTATACATTTTTAAGCTTTAATTATTAAAAGAAAAACAATAAATAAAGTAATATTCATTTTAGAAAGAAAAAGGGGTAAGATGCTAGTTTAAAAAAAGGGCACTATTTCATGAGGAAATATATTAGTAATGATATAAGAAAAAAAAAGTTCTATTATTTTTGCAAGATCTTGGGGCACATGATCTAGAAATACTGTTGAATAGGGAGGTTTTAAACCATTAAACACAAACTATGTTTTAGTAAGGTTTAGATCCATAATATTGAAAGAGATATATATTTTTTTTTAATGAAACTTTTAAAACAGGTGGATTTTTCCATGTGTTTAAAAGTTGTTTTCAACTAGATTTATCACAGATTTGCTTACATTTTCTTTGCAAAGTTTGTATGTACAGTACAGGACCCATTATCCGGAATTCCAAAATCTGGAAGGACCCAAAATCCGGAAGAAAAAAATGTGAAAATTTTCTAAATTTGTAAATTTTTACTAAAATTTTGTAATTTCTGAAATTTTTCGAAAATTTTACAGATTCCTAATTTTTTTTGTCTATTGTGTTGGAATATGTAACCACTAAAATATGTTACATCCCCCCCCACCCCCGAAATTAGAAAAAAGTCATTTTTCTGTCAAATTTTAGTTTAAAATTAATTTATATTACGATTTTTTTTTTTTTTTTATCATCAGATATTTCATTTCGACAAAGTATTGTGGCGACACAATTATGTTACTTGAATCAGGGGTGATTCTGAGTAACAAACAAAAAAATCTGAAATTCACAGCAAATTTTTTGAAAGTTTACAGAAGGGGGGGGGGGGGGGAGACCCCTCAACACTAATTATGCGTTTTTCCCTCGATCCTTAACGAAATTCGTATTTTTATGCAATGTTTTGAAGAAATTATGTCAATTTGCATAATTTGGCGAGTGGTTTGGTGAAATTGGTTGACGGAGTAACTAAGTAGTACCGAATATTGCTTAGGTTTTCATGCTGAGTTCAGTATGTTTTTGTTTCTAATTCATATTAAGTCTGAATATTTATCATGATGATATATATCATCAATAAGTTGTCTATTTTGAAAATATAAGGTATAGTGATATATTTATAAATCCTGATAAAAATGTCTTTGTGAATCTAAAAAATGCCCTTTTCTTTTCATCATCACATTTTTTTTTTAATGTTAAATGTAGTGAAAACTGTTATTGTAAAATAAATGGGAACAGATGTGCCCGTGTGCTTTGTAGAATGAACTTGGTAGGTTTTTTGTTTTTTAAATGCTATTTTCGAAAATGATCGCCAATCTGAAACCTCAAGATAAACAAATGTAGCAGTTACTTCCAAAATTAGCAATTTTTATCAAAAAATTGAAAGATTGCGATAGTGAAAACCATAAATCCCTCATCATTTTTATAATTGCGATCAATTTCGATAACACATTTTGAAGTACTTTAACTGTAACTTTTTGTCTATATTTAGCCCCCTAGACAATCGCCCAACCTTTTCCACTTTTGTAAAATTCATTCTTAAACTAAGAAAGTACTTTTGAGGTTAGAGACTCCACATAAATGTTTTTGTGAAAATACTTCTATTTTTAAATGTACTGTAAATCCATTCGAGGGGAAATATATATATATATGTATGCAAGATATTCAGAAGTGCTCTCAGAATTGCATCATACTGGGTGATTCAAAATAAAGACTACAGCGATTATCATTTAAACTGCTGATGATAGAAACATTCTTCCAATTCTAAAAGAATATGCATATCAAGTGCAACTTTTGTTTTATAAAGATATGTATGTTAAAATACAAAATTTTATTTTTTTATACCCCTGGTTGTTAAAAACTTGTATTTAAAAATATATTATTCCATGTCTAGAAAGAAAATTTAAAAAATCCAAATTTTTTTACTACCAAAACTGACTAAATTATGGCATTTGAAATTTTATGAAATTTCAAGGTTTAGCAGCACTGAAATTACTTTCCATTTTAGTAGAAAACACTGAAATATCTTGCTTTGAATATAGGAAACAAGCACTCTGTCCCAAAAAAAAATTCCACTTCACAGTCACATTTCTAAAAATGTTTCGAAAATGTACTCTATTTCTATCCTGCAAAACCAAATTTGCTTTCCAAATGGTCATATCCAGATTAAAAAAAAATAATAATTAGGTAGTACTCACTAAACATAACATCAGAGTTGTATAATATAGACCAGGGTTGGCGAACCTTTTTGTTGCTGCGTGCCAAATTTGGCCAAAAATATTTTACGTGACCAGGACGTGCCAACTAAAAAACAAATTTAGTAGATGGAAAAATAATGGATTAAAATTATTCAAAATTTTCTATTAAGATTAAAAAAAATATTAGAAACCTACATGTAGGTGCTATACTATAATAATTATGGAAACAAATATATTTAAGAAAAAAAAAAAATTGAAATGTCAAACGCCAGTTTCTCTGAATAGTTCTGAAATAAATTCAAAGTTGCCATAACTTTACCTTCGGAACTAAGTAATGTCTAATAACCAATTCTTTCCGATAGTTTTCAAATATCGCCTTTCTTTGGAAAATTCTTGAGACCATAATTAATTAGATTGGAATATAATATGCAGCAATTAAAATTTTTCAATTTCCATTTAATCGAATTTAGAAAAAATCAGTTGTGATTTTGTGAAATTCCATTTTATTTTGATTTAGAGCCACAAGCCGTGCCAAAATTATTCTTTCACGTGCCAAAAGTGGCACGCGTGCCATAGGTTCGCTGTGCCTGATATAGACGCATGCGCGGAAAATTTTCCGAAAAATTCGGAACTTTGCGGAAAAAAGTTTCGCAAAGAAAATGTATGTTTTGTTTTTGTAACTTTTATTAATACCAAAAATTTAAAATATCACCCAATTTTATATACGATTTATATATTGTTTATCCACAATTCAAAATTTAAAAACTCAAAACATTGTTGTGATACACAGACCCTTTTATTTCTATTTTCCGCAGACTAAAACTTGTTGTCAATCGGTTTTCCGGCGGTGGCTGCAGTGACAATTTAGCTCGGCAACGGCTGTTAAATTGAATAATTTCGTAGTGTTATAAGAGTGACTGGCATTTTGTGCGAAGAGATCACAAGATTAAGGATTAGGTTGTTTTTAAATGTATTGACAAAATAATTGACAAGAATTCACTTTCCTATCATTGATTTTAACTTTATTATTTTTAAATTAAAATTTATTCTTTACTTAATATTAATTATCTTTGAAATTTAAATAGCAATTATTTTAAACTATGATTTTTATTTCATATCGTCAAAATAATATAACACGTAATTTTATTAAAGATCAAATTAATTTGCGGAAAATTTTTGACCTAATATTCATGTGCGCGGAAAGTTTTTTGTTTTTATACAAGTCTGCATAACATTAAATAGCATATTTTCAAATTTAAAATAAAGGTTTTTGTTTTTAACCCTTTCCCTGAAAGGGTTAATGTTACAACAAATTTCTTTAATAAGAGTAGTTAAAATTTATATCTATTAACACATTGAATGCCAAGTCTATTTTGCCTCTCTTTCCATTTGGGCCACGAAATAAGATTCCCGTTACACAACCTATAAGTGTCAGTCACCGATGGCTGGTGGAATCTAAACGGAAAGTTTAAGTGTTAGTCACTGGTGACTGACATGGCACTCAAGCGTTCTCAAAAAGTTCTGATTAAAAAATATATATATATGGCAGAAGTCTAAATAAATTGGTGTTTCCTATTTTACTTTAAATAATATTCTTCACAACAAATATTTAAATGCACCCCTGCACTAATTAAAAATATTTTACTACTTTCCATGTGGTCAATAAATACGCATGCAGCCCATAAATTCTTCCTCTTCTTTGCTTTTGTATGGAAAAACAAATTTTCTAAAACATACCATATCATAAGTGATTTTCTTTTTTTTTTTTTTTTTTTTTTCTGTGAACCACAGACATAGCCAATAATTTGTAAATTTATAAAAAATCAGTACATAGCCAATAATTTGTAAATTTATAAAAAATCAGTAAATTGAGCTGCAACATATTATTTGAAAGTGCATTTTGTTTCATATTTAAAGATTAGAAATGGAAATTATGCAATATTTAGAACTGAATGTAAGAGTAATGGAACTGAAAGAGATACTACCACTATTATCTTTGTCAGTTTCCCAATTTGTTTACTTGTATGATTTATTCAAAGCTTATTTAATTTTGATGTTTGTAACACTTATATTAACATAAAAATCATGGATATGTCATAAAATATTTATGTAAAATAAATGTCATAAAATATTTTAATATGTTCTGATGATTCATAAGTTGTTAGAAAATTTACATTCTATGTATTTACTTTTTTAATGCATGAAATTTTGTATTTATCTGAAAAATATTCATAAATCTATCGTATTATGTTGTATTTTTTCTACAAAATGTGCAATAAATTTTTATTTTTTAAATTATCTTTGTTTTATCATACTTAAAACTATTTTATAATAATAAAAATAACCTTATACAACGTTTTACTGCAGATATTAAAATTGAACAATTTAAAAGTGCGTAAATCGTATAAAATAATATTGTTTAAAACCGAATTTTTTGGAATAAGCCAGTAAATAGTATTTTAAAACGTGCTAATTTATTTATTTATTATTCTTGTAAATAGTAACAGTAATGTAAAAGTGTTTTTACGGTATTCAAATTTCATCAATTCAATCAAGTGAAACCATTTAAATATCTGAAAATTTCTCTGTTTAAATGATTACATATAAAAAAAAAAAGCCAAATCTTTAAGAAGAAACGTGTAAGTGCATATTTTCTGAGGTTATTTGCTTGATTATTAGTATCTGTTTGATAAAAAGAAACATGTCTTATGTTTTAAAACAAACGTAAACAAATACAGAACCGGCTAGCGACGCATCAATAAAAGATAGATACTATACAAACAAGACAAGTAACAACTACCTGTTGCGACCCTCCCGAAACGTTTGCGACTCAGGGTTGCCAGATAAAATTCATCAGTTGAGGCCAAATCGAGGAAGAAAAAAGGCCAGAAAAAGGCCAAACATAAAAAATTATCATAATTGCACTAGATGGCAACTCTAAACAATGATTATAAAAGATGATTAAAGAATACTTTAAAGTTACTTTTCTTTTTTAACTAAGTACACAATATTTCTTAAATTACTTAATATTTTTGCACGAAATTTTCAGATTTTTGATTATATCATTAATGAATCTAATTTTATTTACTGTTCCAACAACAACAGCAACAAAATTACGAGTTATCTCTAAAGTTTTTGGCAAAGAATATGCAATTCTTTCAACTGTATTTAAATAATAGAGTCTTTTTCTTCTAATATCTCTCATAAATTGCTTTTCAGAATGTGCTAGAATGTCAAAAATGTTCATAAAGTAGAATTTTTCTGTTAAATTTGAGATATTTTGAGCATTCATTTATTCATACATGCTAAGATGCTTGGCAATTCGCTTTTGTCCGGAGATGTCTAAAACAGCCACATTTTATATTCCGTATGTCGCCACTCTCATATTGAGGCACTCTAACTTACACATTATTATTATTTATCTGCGTATCTTTTTTCATCCCATACCATGCCAGCCTATCTGTTTACTATGGTGAAGGAATTTTATGAAGGATTCCAAACGATCACTAAATGCTATCAACCATAACTAACAAGTTCGATGCTACTTAAAAATGAATAACGTAAAAAAAAACTTCAAAATACTAAAAAGGCCAGAAAAAAGCCAAAAGGCCAAATGATTTTTTTGAGGCCAATCGAGTTTGAAAAAAGGCCAGATTTCTCAGATTTGGCCTAAAAAAGGCCAATCTGGCAACCCTGAACGAAGTTACTGGCGAACACAGTTGCACGCGAACAATAAAAATAAAAACGCTTCCCGCTTCACACTCGATTCAATCTAACCGGAATGAGCGGCCACACTATTTTTTTTCTCTTTCGTACGTTCTCAGTGAATTAGGGAACGAGCGCGATAGGAGGAGCTACATTGAGCTTGACTGTGATTGGAAGAAAAATACTGACGTTGGAAAGGGCAGTTATTTTCAACCAAACAAAGCGAAGGAGAGTGGTGTGCTTTGACAGTCTCGATATACTTTGCGATTTAGCTGGACCACAGATTATATATATCTCATACAGATATGACTCTTGCATAAGCTCAATGGTAACCGAATCGCAACTTCAGAGCCTCTAGTGACAACAGTCGCAACAGGGTTGCCAGATTGGCCTTTTTTAGGCCAAATCTGAGAAATCTGGCCTTTTTTCAAACTCGATTGGCCTCAAAAAAATCATTTGGCCTTTTGGCTTTTTTCTGGCCTTTTTAGTATTTTGAAGTTTTTTTTTACGTTATTCATTTTTAAGTAGCATCGAACTTGTTAGTTATGGTTGATAGCATTTAGTGATCGTTTGGAATCCTTCATAAAATTCCTTCACCATAGTAAACAGATAGGCTGGCATGGTATGGGATGAAAAAAGATACGCAGATAAATAATAATAATGTGTAAGTTAGAGTGCCTCAATATGAGAGTGGCGACATACGGAATATAAAATGTGGCTGTTTTAGACATCTCCGGACAAAAGCGAATTGCCAAGCATCTTAGCATGTATGAATAAATGAATGCTCAAAATATCTCAAATTTAACAGAAAAATTCTACTTTATGAACATTTTTGACATTCTAGCACATTCTGAAAAGCAATTTATGAGAGATATTAGAAGAAAAAGACTCTATTGTTTAAATACAGTTGAAAGAATTGCATATTCTTTGCCAAAAACTTTAGAGATAACTCGTAATTTTGTTGCTGTTGTTGTTGGAACAGTAAATAAAATTAGATTCATTAATGATATAATCAAAAATCTGAAAATTTCGTGCAAAAATATTAAGTAATTTAAGAAATATTGTGTACTTAGTTAAAAAAGAAAAGTAACTTTAAAGTATTCTTTAATCATCTTTTATAATCATTGTTTAGAGTTGCCATCTAGTGCAATTATGATAATTTTTTATGTTTGGCCTTTTTTCTTCCTCGATTTGGCCTCAACTGATGAATTTTATCTGGCAACCCTGAGTGCATGCTGTAAGCAACGAAATAAAAGATTATCTTCAACCATTTATGAGAGTATTATCTCAGTACCAAGTATGCATTTTATTTTAATATTTTAAATTGGCGACGAGTCCGATCTCACGAACATTTTCGTAACCTTTTATTAGCTGTAATTGCTATTTGTCACTCTGTACCACCATGAGTAAGTTAGGCCTAATTGGCACATTGCATTCAATGACGTTGAAGAAAGCAAGAAAGTATCTGTCTTCATTTCTGCAATAGGCTCAAATACTTATAAACTGCTTCGAAATTTACTGCTTCCGAAAAAACCCAGTGAGTGTTCATATGATGAATTGAAGACAACATTTCAAACCTGCTCCAATCATCATCGCTGAACGATTCCGTTTTCATAGGCGAAATCAAACAGCTGGAGAATCTGTTTCTCAATATTTAGTGGAATTAAGACGATTAGCATCAACGTGTGAGTTTGGTGCGTTTCTGGATGAAGCACTTCGCGACCGTTTTGTTTGTGGATTGTCCAATGAAAATATCCAGAAGAGACTCTTGGCAAAAAAAGATTTGAAGTTAATTGACGCAGTTAACACAGCTATCGCTATTGAGATAGCAGAAAACGATGCGGCGAACATGAAGGGAGTCCTCACACCTGCCGTAAATAAAGTTCGCCAAACTTCTGGTTATAAGAAAAAAAATAAACAGCCATCAAATAACACTTCGGCAAATTAAAGTAAGAAATTTTCCAAATGTTTTCGATGTGGCAATGCTCATGATCCTGCCAAGTGCAAATATAAAATCGCTACTTGCCATGCTTGTGGAAAAAATGGCCATATCTCGCCTGTTTGCATGAGCAAGAATAAAAACTCCTCTACTAAAAAGGTTGAAACAGTTGAATTTGATACAGAAGCTACCCTTTATGCAGTGCAATCTATAAATCAAGTTACAGGTAAGAAAAAGTATATTGTTTCAGTTATTGCTAATAATAAACAATTGGATATGGAACTTGACACTGCTGCTGATGTTTCCATAGCATCAGAAATTTGGATGCAGAACAATTTACCAAGAACTGAAATTATGCCATCATTAACCAGATTGAGGGACTACAATGAGAAAGAAATTCCAGTGGTTGGAGAAGTCCTTGTTAATGTGCAGTGCAACGACCAACACCATACTTTGCCATTAATTATTGTGAAAGGTGATCGACCTGCTCTTTTTGGAAAAAATTGGTTATCTGTGTTCAAATTAAACTGGAACGAAATATTTTCAGTGTCCTCAAAGTGTGTGAACAGTGTGGAAGCACTTAAGAAAAAGTATGCAGATGTTTTTCAAGTAAGTACTCAACCTATAAAATATTTCAAAGCAGTCCTTAAAATGAAAGAAAATTGTCAACCTGTGTTTTGCAAAGCCAGGCCAGTTCCTTATGCTTTAAAAAATGCTGTTTCTGAGGAAATTAAAAAATTAGTAAATAATAATATATGGCAGTTTGTTGAACATTCTAAGTGGGCAACACCTGTTGTTGTGGTGCCAAAGAAAAATAAGGCTGTGTGGTGATTTCAAGGTAACTGTAAATAAGCATCTTGACCCTAATCAGTATCCACTTCCTACTCAGCAAGATCTTTTTGCTACTTTAAGGGGAGGCAAATATTTCGGTAAACTTGACTTGTCACATGCATACCAACAGATTGAATTGGATGCTGACTCTCAAGAGTTATTAACACTGAATACTTTGATGGGTTTGCTTCGCCCTAGCAGATTGATGTATGGCATATCTGCAGCAGCCGCTATTTTTCAGTCTGTCATGGAACAAATATTACAGGGTATACCCAATGTCATATGTTTCCAAGATGACATCCTCATCTCATCGGCTACTGAAGCAGAACATTTTTCCGCATTAGAGGCTGTAATGTCACGATTACAAAAATATAATGCAAAATTAAATGTGGATAAGTGTCAATTTTTCGTAAACAGCGTTGAATTTCTGGGGCATGTAATTGATGAAAGTGGTATTCACCCCACCCAAGAAAAACTAGAAGCAATCAAAAAGATCAAAACCCCAGAAAATGTGACTCAGCTTAAATCATTTTTAGGTTTGCTGAACTATTACTCCAAATTCATAAAAAATTCATCAACCTTATTGTCCCCTTTATACAATCTTCTACATAAAAATGTACCTTGGATATGGTCAGAAGAATGCAAGAAGGTATTCGAACAGTGTAAAGAACTTCTAACATCTGATGCAGTTTTGGCTCATTATAATGAAGATCTTCCCTTGCAAGTATCCTGTGATGCTTCACCGGTTGGATTAGGTGCAGTTTTATCACACATTGTAAATGGTGAAGAAAAACCTGTTGCCTATGCATCTCGCACATTATCAGAGGCTGAAGTCAACTATTCACAAACTGAAAAGGAAGCCCTTGCAATCATTTTTGCCTGCAAAAAGTTTCACCAGTATCTGTTCGGAAGAAACTTTGTGCTGTATACTGATCATCAACCTCTAGTTACCATCTTTTCTCCCAGTAAGGCAGTACCAACCAAGGCTGCAGCTCGCCTACAAAGATGGGCATTGCTCTTGTCTTCACATAACTACACCATTAGGTATAAGAAAGGTTCTGCACATCAGAATGCTGATTCTCTTTCAAGATTGCCCAATGTAGATGTAGATAGAAACTTGTACCCATCAGATATCTACAAGATTTCTCATCTGTCGGACTTACCGTTAACTTCTGATGACATTGCTAGTGCATCTAGAACTGATAAAATTTTGGGAAGTATAATTAAATATGTTCATAATGGCTTTCCCTACAAAAATGAGAATCCTGATTTTAAGCCTTTTTTTTACAGGAAAGATGAATTATCTGTTGATAGAAATTGTTTGTTATGGGGGATGAGAGTTATAATTCCTAATGTATATAGGAAACACTTGCTTGAATTACTTCATGATACTCATCCTGGAATTGTGAAGATGAAAGCAGTTGCTAGAAGTCATTTCTGGTGGCCTAATTTAGACCAAGACATTGAAAACATGTCTGCTAATTGCAAAGCTTGTCAACCAGGCCCGTAGCTAGACGATGCTTCCAGGTCGGGCAAATGTTTTTCCAAGAGGGGCAAAATTACTTCTTCATTTTTTTAGACTTTTACGATCCTTTAAAAATATATATTACGTATTCATATTCAGTATAAGTTTATAGCTCTTCCCAAAGTAGTTGAAAAGTGACATTCTTTCATCTTGCAGTTAATCCATAAATTAATTTTTGTAAATATGGTTAAGATAATATGGATTTCCACAAAAATGTTGGATGTTGTTGAGGACTGCTACAACAGCGTCATCAGCCAGTTGTCTGTGGACACCCCCTTCCCCCACCGTTGTCTGTAGAAAAATCTGGATACTTGAATTTTTATGCTTTATTAATAATAAACTAATAATACAATATTCCAAGAAATTCATTTACAATAAAAACTGTAAAAATGGATTCGCAAAGGATAGAAAAAATATTCCGTTTTAGAAAGTTTCCATCTTATGAGGTATAACTGCTGTGTTGAATTTAGGCACTTTTCACCGGGAGAAATTACTGATGCTCCCGGAGTGGTAGATAGAATGGAGCTTTTAGGGTGGGAATTGCACTTTTACAACTTTAATAAGCACCAAAATTAGAAAGCTTCTGGGAGTGACATTTCGATGCTCAGGGGAGAACCCTCCTCCCGGGTTCCTGAATTGCTTACTTATTGTATGATATTCCTTTCAACGTGACCACGAGATGCTCTCATGTAAGACAGCATTTTGTTATAGACAGGTTCTATTTACACAGGTTTTACAGTATTTATGGAATTTTATATGATTTAAAATTTAATATAAAGAATGCCTTGGGAATTACGTTGATAGATTCGTCACTTATTTAAAAAGCAGGTAACCCTCTCGCAACTAAATATTAAAATATATTTTCACGGATTTTTTACACATGCTTTAAAACCATAATATGCGTTTATAACTGATAACATTTTCAAACAGTTTGGACAAAAAAAAAAAAAAAAAAAAAATCACTGCCGGCTAGGCCTGCAAGCACAGATAGATTTCGAAGCTAAGTACTATAATTTCACCAACAAAAACTAAATCAAGATGAAAGATAAACCCAGTTTAACAATTTTATCTGGTCACTTTTGACGAGTTTTTAATTTCAGTTTTCAGTAAGAGTTGGTTTTATCAGAATCATATCAATACGATAATTTTTTCTTCAACCACGATTTTTTTCACCCTTTGAGAATATTTTTAGTAATATCACCCATTAGTAGATTTTCATCTTATCAGAAACTTGTAACTACAAAAGTTATAGATAATATTAAGAAGATTTATATAATAAATTTACATCGTGTGGTGATTGTTTCATTAAATGAACCATACACTGGGTTTTAAATTCTGACGTTCTATATATTGATGCACGCGCACGTTTAATAATACAACCCTATATACAGGCACATCTAAGGGTTCTCAAAAATGTTCATCACACCAATGATACTTTTTTATTGCCTTAGTGGTAGATTAGCGGAGATGTGAATTTTTTTCTTCTACAACACCCCCCTTTTTATTTTATTATTTTTTTTCTATTATTATTGTGTATGTGTGTGTGTAAGAATTGGTCCTATCATACACTTGTCAATACAAAATTGTAGATAATATTAAGAAGATTTATAATAAATTAAAGCGGATTTGATACCTTGTGAATTGACGAAGTTATGAATTTTTTTCTTCTTCACATCCCTCCCTCTCCTCTTTTTTGTGCTGTAAGAGTTTTATCAAAAACTTGTCAATATAAAAGTTGTAGACAATATTAAGAAGATTTATAATAAATGTAAGTGGATTTCGTATCTTGTGAATTGACGAAGTTAGGATTTTTTTCTTCTTAAAACCCTGTTTTTCTCGCTTCTTGAGGCCATTTTTAATGATATCAAAAATCTGCCATACATAAATTTTTGGCCCTTTTCCTAGAAGTAATAATAAGTTTAAACGGATTCGATATGTATCCTAAATTAAGAAATCGTGGTTTTTTTTCTGTTTTCACAAAAATCCTTTCCATTTTCTGCCCCTTGATTTCACGTATCAGTTTAGAAGAGATTTGTGCAGAATTATGGAAGTTATCGTGTCTATAAAAAAGTGATATATATATAGGTAGGTAGGTAGGTAGATACTAGATAGATAGATAAAGTTTTCAATTCTGTGGTGGTTTTGGGTTCTAGGGGTCATGATTGGTATAGATCTGCAAAAAGTTTTCAGAAATTCTGACATAGGGGAGAATGTAATAGGTAGTGTTTCTTACGAAATCTACCTAAAATAGGGGTGCACAATCTTTTTTAGAGAAGGAACAAAAATGTCTGAGTTGTCGAAGGCCACATGAGTAACACACAGAGAATTTTATTTTAATGAGGTGGGAGGGAATCTGTGGCTTATAATCCAGATAAAAATGAGGATTTCAGAAGGAGGAGGAGTTTTACCCCTCTAGGTTCCCCCACCTAGTCAACATACCCAATTCAGTTGGCAATTTTTCCGCGACCGATCAATGAAATTCGCGATTCTTTCACACCTGATTACCAAAATTCTGAGTTTGTCACCCCCCCCCCCCCCCCCCAATTAACGAAATTCGATATTTTTAACTGAATCTGATGAAATATAGAATTTCTTGCGCGGTAAATTGTCGAAATTCGCGACTCTTAACTGTCTGATGAAATTTGCAATACAGTAGAACCTCGATTATCCGAAGTAATTGGGATCGACCATCTTTCGAAAAATCGAAATTTTCAGATAATCGAGAATGCTTCCATTTTAAGATTAAGGGGAAATATATGCAATATTTCTTATTATGGTTACAAGTGCTTAATAAAAATAAAGCAATAGCAAAATAGAAACAAGAATAAATTACCTGAATTTTAATTTTTAAATTAAGTACCTCTTACATGTATCACAAGGGTTTGAAACAATGTTCTGTTTGTCACAGTTTCGATTGCCTTTACTTTGAAGCTCTATCACGGAGATTTATAATATTATTAGTTCACCAGTATCACAGCCTTTCTGCTTCCCCAGCCATGCCAAACCTTTTGCAAAGCATTTAAAAGCTTCAGAATTGCTACTTTTTTCGTTTTCTTCGTTCCACTCCGCAGCTGACGGGAGCTCAAGTTAAATTCAAAGGAACTCTAACAAAGGGGATCGAAAATATTTACATGTACTCGTAGTTCGGGAAGGACCACTTGCACACAAGGAATATGATAGTTAAAAAGAAAAATAAATAAAAGCTTTCAAAATGGACTTGCACACAAAGAATGTGATAGTAGAAAAAAAAAGCTTTAAAAATGGATTTTGGTTAACCGAAAGATTCGGTTAAAAGAGTTTCGGATAAAAGAGGTTCTACTGTATTTTTAAACGGCAAATTGGTGAAATTTGCAATTTTTTCCCGCGGCAAATTGACAAAATTTGCGATTTTTTCTCGTAGTAAACTGACGAAACTCCTGATTTTTCCGCAGCCGATCAACGAAATTTGCATTTTTTCTGCGCCTCATCGACTTTTCAAGTCCCGATCGGCAAGACTCGCGATTTTTCCGTTCCCAATCGGCGAAAATCGCGATTTACCGGTCTCGATCAAGGAAACTCGCAATTTTTCCGTGCTCGATCAACGAAACTCGATTTTTCCATGCTTGATCCACGAAATACAACTTTTTTTCATGCTCGATTGGCGAAATTCGAGTTATTTTTCATTTAGCGACTGATGGAATATGCAACTTGGGAATTTTTTATGCTGATATTTATGGTATCGGCCGGCCGCTTAACGAAGTTCGCAATTTTAAATTGGCTGATGAAATTTGCCCGCGACAAATTGATGAAATTCACGGGTTCATTCGGTAAAAATATTGCGGAGCCACCGATATGAGGTTCGTTTTGATTTTTTTTTTCAGTATAAATTTTAAAAAAATCTGATTAAAGATATAAACTAATACAAATTTAAGGTCAATATTATCACATCACAGACGACAACGGGCTGGTCAGCAAGTATCACACAAATAAAAACTATCATGATAAATGTATGTCAATATAATTCCCTATTACGGTTTCCATTCGAACTCTCCATTCTCTAACACAAGCACGAAAACATTTTTATGCTTAAGTTCCATAAAGTTACAATTATTTTTATTCTGACCCCACGATAGCAAATAGCGTTTTCTGTTTTCTATAAAGACAAAGTATATTTCAGAAAAAAAAAAAAAGGAAAATGGTGTTATAAACCAATTTTTGAGTCTAGGAAAGGTCGTCTGAGACACTATAGCTTAAAGTTCAAGATTCCATGCATTTGTCAAAAAATGAAAAATGCTATTCTTTTCTAAACTACTTCAATAACCTTGCCTGCGAATGTCATGCCTTCACATTTAAAAATAAAGCCGCAAACGCATTATAAAGTTTCGCAAAGTCGAGTGAACAAAAATATTTTTTACAAACAGCCGTACGTGATTATCGTTTGCAAACAGCAGCTATAAATTAGGGAAATACCAAAATAAAAATGACTATTTCATAGCTTAAGAATATTAATGCTCGTTTAGTATTTCTTAATTTTTCAATTTATCTTACCGCTTAGCAATCTTTCATTTATTTCTCCTTTTTCGCACAGAAACTATGTAATATTTGGATATTTATATCACATATATAGGTAGAAAGGAAGAAAACAACAAAAAAGTATAATAAATAAGGTGATATCTTTGTTAAAAGTAAAGGGTTGGGGGAAGCACCATAAAAGAAAACACTTTCCGCTTCGCAATTTTACATTTATTTCCCTTTTTCATACAGAAACTATGTAATATTTGGATATTTATATCGCATATATAGGAAAAAAGGAAGGAAACAACTAAAAAGTAGAATAAATAAGGTGATATCTTCGTTAAAAATAAAGGATTGGGGGAAGCAACATAAAAAAAGCACTTTTTGTACTCATAAAAATAATTTAATTCAGTAATATTCGCATTGCTAAATTACATTTAAATCATTTAATTAATATAAAAATATTATATTCAAATAGTTATATATGACATTTACAATGATTATAAAACCCCTTTACTCTGAAAAACCCTTCCTAGATATTGCAGTTCTGTGTGATAATGATTTTACAAACTTTTATGAGTTGCAACAGTGTCAAGAAAGCTCTCTCAAAGAACATTTCTCACTTTTGTTGAAGAGCCCCTAAAAGCAATATAGTGAAGTTAACGATGACAAAACCACATGATTGTAACACATGATAGTTGCCTGTTTTGTGGAACTGAAAATCCAAGCATTTGGTTTCAACCTTACCTGATTTCAATAAATTTCACGTATGACAGTTGTACAAAGAAAACGATTTTCGCGGACATCCGAACCAGTTTGAGAAGAGGATAATCTCTAAAGCCCATTATTCTTGCAGTTTGACTCTTTGGGGAGGCGGTAATGTAAATTTCTACAAAGAAACAAAACGAAAAATTTCCTACAGATCTTGGAATGAAAGGAAAAAAATGTCTTTACAGGTGAATTTTTTGTTTAAATTGTAATGTTTGAATTGAAAAGTTTTAGAGATGGGTGTCTGTTATGTTATGGTCTATTCTGAAAAAAAGTTTTTTTCTTTTTTTTTTTTAAATGAAGCAAAAAAAAAAAAAAAAAAAAAAAGTTTGGAAATTTAATGTGTCGATCAGGGATTAGGATGTCCAGTCAATTGTGCTAGGTCGGGCAAATATTTTTCCAGGTCGGGCATTGCCCGACCTCGCCCCCACATAGCTACGGGCCTGTTGTCAACTTGTAGCCAAATCTCCTCCAGTCACTCCAATGCAATCATGGGTATGGCCCAAGGCACCATGGGACCGCATTCATTTAGATTTTGCGAAGAAAGACCAAATTGATTACTTGATTGTTGTGGACAGTTATTCGAAATGGTTAGAAGTGGCAAAGATGTCTTCGACATCAGCAGCGAGTACAAACGCTGTACTGCAACAACTGTTTGCCAGATACGGATTACCATTAGAGGTGGTTTCTGACAATGGACCACAGTTTATTTCTGAAGAATTTAAAATGTTTTTAAAATCTTTGGGTATCCTACAGACTCTGGTTCCAACATATCATCCCCAATCAAATGGCCAGGCGGAACGTACTATACAGACTTTTAAGCATTCGTTTAGTAAGATGAATCTAGACTCTACTGATGGTAGTACAGTAGCTGCCAAGGTGAACAGATTTTTGCTGTCGTACAGATCTTCACCTCATTCTACAACTGGCTTATCTCCAGCAGAGCTGTTTCTTAGACGTCCAATTAGAACCGTCTTGGATTTATTGCATCCATGTACAGCACGGCACGTTGAGAAAAAACAACGATGTCAAAAACAATATTTTGACAGATCTCACGCCAGCAACAAGAATTTATCCTGTGGTCAAGACGTTTGGGTAAAATCTCACAGAGATCCTTTAAAGAAATGGATTCGAGGCAAATTAATTGCGCCAAAAGGTTCCAAGACTTGGACGATTGAAATACAAAACAAAAAATACCTTGCACACATTGACCAGGTCCGTCCAGCTAGCACATCAATCCTTGCACATCAAGATGTGTTTATTCCTGATGATCTCCAGGTAACATCTCAAAGTGATCATATACCGACATCCATCACCAGCCCAGATACACAAATACAGCATGACAACAATATTCCTATTTCTGAAGATCTTCCCACAGAAACCTCAAATGAAAATATACCTGTCGCAGATGTCCAAACAAGACGTTATCCAACACGAATCAGAAAGAAGCCTAATAGACTTGATCTATAATGACTTTTAATTTTGTAATAGACTTTAATTGCCTTTAAAAGGGGGGTATTGTAATATCTCATATTATTAATTTATTTCATATATTTATTTTAAAGCTTGAATTAATTCTTAGTAACTGTTAACCGTGTAAGAACCCAACAACTCAACTCAACTGTTACGTAAATCTTCAACCGTCGTAATGCCGAGTGCATGCTGTAAGCAACGAAATAAAAGATTATCTTCAACCATTTATGAGAGTATTATCTCAGTACCAAGTATGCATTTTATTTTAATATTTTAAATTATGTTACTTAAGTTTTTTATTGTCAGTCTGTTTCTTAAGTCAGTTTTTGTTAGATTCATGAGGCTGAATCCTCTTTCACAGTCTGCTGTAGACAACGGAAGCGTTGCAACAAATTCATATAACGAAGTAATTTTTGGAAACATTTCAGTTATTCCATTTTTATGGAAAAAATGGATGCAGTCAGCCAGTTTCATGTCTTTGCACCTGGTAGCTAGAACCCGCCTAAACAACTTCCATTCATGGATCATTTCTGTTTCATTTCCCAATTTGGGATCATCAACAAAAAATAAACATACACTTTTGATTTCTTCAATACCATATACACTAAACTTTTCATCGTTCTCATTCGGTAGGTTGCAAGGAAGCAAAAACTCAAATATTTTGACATGTGGAAGATCTTCAAACCTTTCTGCCAAATTGTTTAGAAGAGATGTCATGAATGCCTTCCTTGCAACAGTTGATTCCATCCTGAGTTTTTCACTATCTTTAACGAAATGACCACCATCATATTCAAAACCATTATTATCAAGTGAATTGTCTGGAACTTTGTTTTTAAATTCCATAAAACGTGTGCCAGTCTCATTTGCTAATATTTCTTTTAATTCCATGATGCAGCAATCTAGTTTCAGATTTACAATATTGAAATCAACATTGCTTGCCACGAAAGTATAGCACAAATCATTTAAAATGAACAAAACATCAGACAGATATGCAGTTGTAGCCAAAAACTTATAGTTTGTTACACACTTCAGTAAACCTTGTGCTACTGCAGATTCATCACTTAACAAAACTGAAACAAGATCTGACCAATGGTCTAAGACTACACTGACAGATTTGTAGAATGAGAGCCACCTAGTAGAGAAAGTCTGAACAAATTTTTTTTCTGGAACATCAAGCACCTCTTGAACTTTTTTCAGAAAAGCAGTATTTTTTGGACTATAGTGAAAGTATTTGAAAATTTTGTTTAATATATCTTGAAACTTTACAAGATACAGTACTGAATCTGCTGCCTGGCCACTGGCTAAAGCTAAACGATGTGCAGAGCAGTGAATACCAATTATTTGCTTCGACTTAGCTTTGAATAAAGTAGCAACACCTTTCTTACACCCAGTCATGTTCCTTGCACCATCAGTGCCTAATCCAGATATATTTGTAAATTGAATCCCAAACTCTTCCAATACTTCCAAAACAGCTCCAAAGATCTGATCAGATGAGCACCCAGGTAGAGCTCGCAGTTTGAGAAAATGAGAACAGACCACACCCTTGTTTAAAAGTCTAACATATACTATGACAGACTGAGTAGTTGAAACATCTGTACTTTCATCAAGTAGCACTGAATACCACCTGGAACACCGTATTTTTTCCATTAAATCGTCTTTAATTACATGGCAAATGGCTTCTTCCATCTCACGAATACTACCATAGGAATCATATGAGGCATTATTTGCTAATTTTAAATGTTCTAATGAGCTTGATCCTAAATCCTTACAAAGCTCCATCAATGGCTGAAACTTTTTAGTTGCAATGCATTCTTTAGCTTGAAAAAAAAATGATCTTCATTGCACTAATTACTGCATCTTCAGACTTTGCCTTAGCAGAAACAACTGCCTTCTGAAAATTATCTGCTGCTGCTGCAGAGTCTTTGTTGCATCTAAGCATCGCTGATCTGTGGTCCTCCGTCCGTTCATGCTTGTTCAACAGATCGGCTTTAAGACATGTCCGACCTACATTTTAAAAGAAAATATCTTTAAATCTTTATGAAAAAAATGTGCATTTATCAAAAATGTCCATTTACAAAATTTCATTTATTTTTAAAGGCCAGAAGTTCATAGCTGGAATGCTTAGACAATTTCTGACAATGGACACCCCATGTAGATACTGCTAAAAATATTTATAGCCACTTTAAGCTTAATTTTTGAAAATTCAGAGATTTAACATAAAAACAACAATCCAAGAAATTTTAAACAGAAATCAGCACTCCAAACATGCGGGGAAAAAAAAAAGGATTAGAGGTGGGGGAATTTATAATTAGCAAACACATAAATTTCAAAACATTAGAGTAAAGTAAATATTTTTAAAAGTCATATATTCCAAAATTACAGCCAAAAAAGGAGGAATTCAGAGATTAAACATAAAAAAAAAAAAAAAAAAAAATCCAAATGAAGAAATTTAAAATCGGCAAAAAAATGGCGTTTCTCTGTGCAAATATTCAAGGATAGATAAATTGAAAAACTTATTTTTACAGAAAATATCCCTTGAGGTGGAAATTGGGGAAATTGAGTTAGTAGCCAGTGGCCGGTAGACTTAGTTTCATTAGTGGTCACTACAATGTTCAAACTTTTTTGACATATGAACTACAATCGTTGTATATATACATATTTTTCAATAAATGAGAATTTTATACCAGCCAAACTATTCATAAGAAAAGGAAAGCACACAAAATTCTAGAAAATTAATTTAAAATCACAAAATCTGTCTAAATTTGTTTTAATATATTTTTGGATTATTTGTATAGGTTCATAAACACAATTATCAAATTACTATTACTTTCTTATATAAAAAAATAACTAAATCAAATTTCAACAGCTAGGTGTACAAAAAAAAAAAAAAAAAAGAATATTATTTGGATTTAATAAGTAAATAATGTGTTATTAAAACACTACACACATTATATAAAGTTGAAATCTAAACTTGTGAGTGTATTTCACAGGATTAAACAGTAGGTATCTCTCGAAGAAAAATAATTTAACTACTGAGCAGAGCATGTGGCGGGAGTCGAAATATTGAAGATACTGCAATTGTCCTTAAAATCCACTTGCATCCGGTGGAAAAAGAGTAATAAATTACTTGAAATACTTGCGTGGAATTTTGATGAATATACTTTGCAGAATAAAACTGTATTTCTTGAAAAAATAAACCAAATGAAGAGCAAGCACATGGCAAAAAGCTGAAATATTGAAAATACAGCTAAGTCATTGAAATCTGCTTGCATCTGGTAGGAAAAAGAATTAACCTGTTTGCTAATTAGATGCAATCAAAGTAGAGATGCATATTTCCATGAAAAAAGCTGTATTTCACTTGGCGATCAATAACAGATTTTTTAATTGCCATTTTTACAATTTTAATCGCCATGTGACGAGTGGCGACCACTAATTTTCACCTTGTCAAAAGGTATTTGGAACAAGATTAAGAAAAAAAATTCCCAGTCGGTGCAAAAAGTTATTGCCAAAAAAGAGAAAATTTTGTTTTTTTATATAAATACAGATGAAAAGATTTATAATTTTTTAAAAAAAAAGTAAATCCGTGGAAAAGTAGCATGTCTGAAAATGTTTGTGACCCTAAATTAATATACCAGATAAAAATAATTTTACTTTATAAGTATTGAAAAATGAAATAGCTCACCTGATGCAAAGGAATTACTCTTGCCAGTTTTTTCACACCAGGTGCAGGAAAACATCGGACTGGACGATTCTGAAGAATTTCCTTCTTTTGTTTTGCTAGCGCTTAACCACTTGTACTTTGAAAGCCATTTTGTAACAACATCAGGACTAACTTTCGCTCGTTGCGCTTCAAACTCGGGTAACCACTTTTTAGAAGAAGGCTCTAACGATGATGACGAAGGAGAACTAGGCCTCTTTTTAGATAATCCTAGCCACGCATCCATTTTGTTACACTCTCGGGGAAAAAACTGTTATAAACAAAAATCCGAAAACCACATTTATCGACAACTAAAAGCTAGCGCGCACGTAATAAATCATAACGTAAAAATATCTGATTTTCACTTCGCTTCGCCGTGAACTTTTCAACTTGTAGCGCCGTTGTGACAACCAATGAAAAACGAGCATGCGATTTAAATACTCCCACAAGTAATTAACATTTACTTTTAAGATTTAAATTATGTGAAATTACTAGAAAACTTATAAAATATGGAAAATAATTTAAAGCTAGCATTAAATGGAAAAGTTAATTTTGCACAATGAAGGAGGAATAAAGTGATTGCGATCGCAACACAAAATGGCCGAATGCCTGGAAAAGAACGAACCGTTATGAGACAACTCCACCGATCTGTTAAAATGTAAATAAATGCCGATTGCGTCGAGGAAAGGAAAATTAAATGAAAAAGAGATGACAACCAAATACGTGCGGGAGTTCGGGTTTACAATAAAAAATTAATTGGATGGAAAGGGAGAAAACTGTAAAATTCTATATTTTCAAAATACGGATCAGCAAAAACAAAGGGTATGAAATAGCACAATTTTTTTCGGCTGTCGCTATTTGGCGAATTCACTAAATGCTTTTGGGGCAAAAAGAACCTCCAGTTAGCTTTTTGGCGATTTGGCTAGCGCTAGATTAATCCCTATATGGTAAATATAAACCATAACGATGAAACTATTGTTTCATTAAGAGTTATCAAAGATACTATTCAAAGTTATGGAGGGGTTTTAAATGTGCCCATTACTTTATCACTGCTAAAGTCAGTTAAGGATTCTCATAAATCCTACTTGGAACACACTCAAAAATTAAAAGAAGAAAAGCTTGAAAAAGAAAAAAAACAAATGAAAAAGGAAGAACTTGAAAAGGACGAAGCAAAGAAAAGAAAAAACGATCTTGACTTGCAGATCAGTGAAAACAACCAAATGATTAATAAGTTGAAAAAGAATAAAGAAGCTGCACTGGGATTAATTAAAGAGGGAACGGAAAGATTAGCAAAAGCTGCACTGACCCAGAACAGTGTAGAAATATCTGTTTCACAAAATCTGATATCTGAAGGAACTCAGCAATTGCAGAAATTGGAAAAATGAATTATCTGTTTTTGAAACAGAAAAAGAAAAAGTTTAAAAAAAACGACTCAAAATTAATTGATTTTTTTTTTTTTTTTTTGTTTACCATTGCATATTTTGCAATGTATTAGTAGAATTGCATCAGTATTAAAGGTCAAAATTGGGAAATTTCACTAGTGGCCAGTAGTAGCAGTTTCTGCACTGGCCACTTTTTTTAGTTAAAAATATTAAACGTGAATGGTACTTAAAAAAATCCGATATTGTTATGTAAAATTAAATAGTTCTAATATATGTTAATATTATTAATATATAATATAAAATGAAATCGGAGATCTTATTTTGGTTTTGGAGGAAAATATTATTCCCCAATTACTTAGAACAATTATGCACATTTTAATTTACTTATGTAAAAATCATTATACAAAATATTACTTACCATATTGATATTAAGACGGATAAACATAGAATTTAACAAAAACTGCACATTTCATAAATTTTAAAGGATTTTTGTAAATATGAACAATAAATGAAATTAAATTTTAAAATGTTTAATGAAAATTGAAGTTTTGCAGTCACAGAGAATTTAATACAGTTTTATAATAAAAAAAGAATAAATATTAAGAAAAATGATAAGAAAATTAAGAAAATAAATTTATTTCAAATTGGGCCTTCGACTTCTAATTGTGTCTGACCACCACAATTCTAAAGCATCACTTGGATTAAACTCATCCAATTTACAGTCAGACTTTTTAATTTTCAGTCTGTATTCTAAAGTCTCTTTCGTCATTGAAAGAGCTCAGTGGCATACCCAAGGGGGGGCCCCCCCCCGAAATTTTCGAAAGTGATATAGAAAGGTGCTGATTTTTCGTCTTTCTTTTATGGAAATTTTTTTAATTTTTTTCCATTATACAGCGGACAAGCCATTCTCATTAGTCCCATATTAGTCTACATTGACAACAAAGAAGAGAAAGGGGGGCTGACGGGGTTATAGCCCCCCCCCCTACTCCTCCTGAAATAGTCAAAAAATTAAATGAAAAAGTGGTTTTTTTTCTTACTTTTTAAAGATAAATCTGTAATTTTTTCTTCTGTCATACAGCAAAATAGCCATTCTCGTTAACACCATATTAGACCAGGTTATATTAGTTAGGGGGCTGATGGAATTTCAGCCCCCTCCTCTCGAAATGGTCGAAAATGAAATGAAAAAACAGTGCTGAATTTTTTCTGTCTGTTTAAGATAAATTTGCATTTTTCCCCTATCGTTCAACAGACTATGCGCTTCCTTCGCTTTGGTTCCATATTAGTCCATATTGACACCAAAGAAGAGAAAAGGGGTTGATGGGGTTACAGACCCCCCCCCCCCCCCCCGACCAGAAATCGCGAAAAATTAAATGAAAAAGTGTTTTTTCTTTACTTTTTAAAGATAAATCTGTAATTTTTTCTTCTGTCATAGAGTAAAATAGTCATTCTCGTTAACACCATATAAGTCCACATTTACATCACAGCATACCCTAAGATGGGGAGGGGGCTGATGGAATTACAACCTCCTCCTCTGGAAATAGTCGAAAATGAAATGAAAAAGTAGAGCTGATTTTTTTCTGTCTATTTGAGATAAATTTGCATTTTCCCCCCTATCATTTAACAGACTAGCCGCTCCCTTCGCTGTAGTTCCATATTAGTGTACAGTGACATCACATTATACCCGAAAAGATAGAAGGGGGTTAATGGATTTACAGCCCTCTCCCAAAAATTCAAACATGAAATGAAAAAGTTCTGATATTTTCCTTTTCGTTTGAGATAAATTTGTATTTTTCCTCTATCATTCAACAGACTAGCCGATCTCTTCTCTTTAGTTCCATACTAGTGCACAGTGTTACCACATTATACCCAAAGAGGTGAAAGGGGCTAATGGGGTGTCCCCTTCCTAAATAGTTGAAAATGAAATGAAAAAAAAGGCTGTTTTTTCTTCTTGTTTGAGATAAATTTGTAATTTTTCTTCTACCACACGGCGAAATAGCCATTCTCGTTAACACCATATTAGTCCACATTGACATCACAGCATACCCAAAGATGGGGAGGGGGCTGATGGAATTACAGCCCCCTCCTCCCGAAATAGTCGAAAATGAGATAAAAAAATATTGCTTTTTTCCTTTCTGTTTGAGATAAATTTGTATTTTTTTTTCTCCTATCATTCAACAGACTAGCCACTCTCTTCTCTTTAGTTCCATATTAGTGCACAGTGACACCACATTATACCCAAAGAAGTAGAAAGGGGGTGATGGGTTACAGCCCCTTCCCAAAATAGTCGAAAATGAAATGAAAAAAGGGCTGATATTTTTCTTTTTGTTAGAGATGAATTTGTGATGCACTTGTTTTCTGCAATAGTCTCATATCAACGCACAGTTACACCACATTATACCCAATGAGGGGAAGGGGCTGATGGGGTTACTTACTCTTCCGAAATAATCAAATATGAAATGAAAAAAAATTCCAGGTTTTTTTTCTTTCTTTTGATATTAATTTTTAATTTTTTTCTGCGACGCAGCTATTCTGGTTAGTCCCATATATTAGTGCACAGTGATGCCCCAGCATACACCAAAGGATTCGATGGGGACGGGGGTTATGACGTTACAGCTCCATTCCACCTCTGAAGAGATCGCAGTGAAATGAAAAAAGGGCTGATATTCCTTCTTTTTCAGATAAATTTGTTTTATTTTCTGGCATGCCACGAATTTGTTTTTCCTGTTAATCCAATATCCTCCTCAGTCCTGCGACCAAATTTACTTGAGACCACAAAATCCATTTTCAAATGACTGAAATCACTGTTTTACTCGATCAATGAAAACATATATACTCAGTTCAAGAGACCTACAAATAAATTCGACAAATCTAAAAGTATTTTAATTTAAGGATTTTTTTAATTTTTCCCATAGTCGTCGGCCGCCAAGATTGTCAATGCGGGGGTATGTTAATGCACAGTAACACCACAGCTAATCTCAAGTCGATTTCGTCTAAATCGGAAATCCGGTGCGGAAGAGTTGACTGTAAAAGTAGCTTATTAACTTTCATTTTTCAGTTGCATCTCCATGCCACACCGAAATATGGGGGTGCGGAGGGTTGAAGGAACTAAACTTCTTTTACCTGCCAAAACGGTCAGATTAAATGGTAAAAAAAGTTTACTTCTTACTTTTTAGATCAATTCAATTATAGTCGAACCTCTATTTAACGAAGTCGCTAAATCCTGGAAAAAAGTTCGTTATATGGAAAATTCATTAAATAGAGATTCACCTTTTAAAATACTTTAAACTACATAAAACAGATTTTAAATTCATAAACACTAAATATTTTTACTAAAAGTAATTAATCACATTTTTAAAAATAAATTATAGCGATTTGTTTTAGTTATTTTACCCACCAATATCCATCATCAATTTATTTTTTCTGTGTGTTTAAATCTTTGAAATCGGCAAGGAAAACAAAACATTATCCGGGAATACACTGTATTTTCTGTTTAAAGTAAATAGTTTTACATTAAAATTAACGAATTTTAATGACATTATCGCATTTATTATTATTATAAAAAATAATTTTAATTATACATTAACATATGCGTCCTTAAATTTGATTTCTGAAAAACTGTTAATTTTGTTTTATCTCATAATTGTGTCATCATATCTCATAATTATCTCATAAATGTGCTTTATCTCATAATACATGTCGCATCTTTACAATGCACCAAAACCACCTTCATACGTATTTTCTTCTAACTATAATCCGCGTCGGTTGTTTAAAATGATTTTAGCATTTCATTATACGAAGTTTTGTTAATTCTTGCATAATGATCATTTCCATCATCATCATATTCGTCTTCATCGCAATTCATTGCTGTATTGTTTTTATTTTTCACACTGTCGAAAATATCCAATTCGGATAGTGTTTCCGAGACCTCAATTTAAGAATTAAGTGAAATACAATCATCAATCAGCACATCATGGTTAATTTCTCATTGAATCCACATTTTTTTAAGTTACACTAAGGGATTATCGTCTTCATCCTCCGTACTTACCAAATTCTCACTGCTGACAAAGAAGGTGCCTGGTAAAACCAGTTCAAGACCATTGAACATCATAAAATGTGTTTAAAGAAAGAATAAGTTTGAAATGTCCAGAAATATTTTGAGAAATGGGGAGAAGAAAAAAATTTGGATCACAAGAAAAAGTTCGTTAAATAGAGAATGCACTTCGCTATTTGGAGATTATTTTACGAAGAAATTCGCAAAATGTTCTTGGTTCCAAGGAAAAGTTCGCAAAATAGAGAAATTCGCAAAATAGTGGTTCGTTAAATAGAGGTCCGACTATATATATATTTGTCATGCATCGCACTTGTCTTTCTTGTTAGTCCCATATTAGTGCATAATGACACCTTAACTAATCCCTTCAGAATTTTGGCTAAGTCGGAAGTCAGGCACACTATATATGTGCGGAAGAGCTGACTGTGAATGATATTCATTAACTTTTGTTTTTAACACTCAATTACTTCCTCGTATCTGTAAGATACACAGTGATTTCTTGTTTGACTGCAAAGACATCTTTGGAGTTCGGTAATGTCCTCTCCCCCCACTTATCTTCCTATTCTGTCTTAACTTTGCAGCCAGTATTTTTCATCTGGAACGGTTTAAAGTCCTTCGTATTACTTGTGCAATGCACAAATAATAAACAAAGTCTTTATTTTATATATGTGTATGAAAATATTTTGTGTATACAAAAAATATTTTGTGTTTGTTACAATATTAATTTATTGTTAAACAAGAACCGTAACCAGAATTTAGTTTCGGGGATTGGAAGAACAATTTTATAGATTTTAATTTATAATGACTTTCTTTTAAATGAAAGTATATATATAAAAAAAAAAAAAAATCAGTAACACTTTTCAACAGATTTCGACGTGGGATGGTCTCAGGATCGGACCCGTGCCCTCCCCCCTTCCCCCAGATTTGAGTCTGAGTTAAAAAAAAAAAAAAATTGAAATTCTCAGCAAATTTTCTGAAAGGTTACAGCAGAGGGGGAAAGGAGAGGTAATCCCTTCCTGCTGCTAATTATTTTTGTTGTAGTTTGGGTTAACTCTGTTTATATTCAGGTCAATTTCAGGCTGAGTGGGTTCGGGTTAACCAGATTTCTAAAAAGTTCAGCATATTATTTCAGTTTAAAAACTATACATATAATAATAAATACAGATATTTGTATGTATTTTTAACGCGATCCTTTGATGAAATACAGGTTTTTATCACGACGCTTTGACGAAATTTGCATTTTCCCCGAACTTATGACAAAATTAGCTTTTTTCCGCGACCCTTTGACGAAATTCGCGTTTTTTTTCGTGATCCTTTGTCAAAATTTGCGTTTTTTCCGCGAGTTTTTGATGAAATTCAAGTTTTTTTTGTGAACTTTTGCCGAAATTCGCGTTTTTTTACGAAACCCTTTGTCGAAATTTGCGTTTTTTTCGCGGCTTTTTTGACGAAATTCGCTTTTTTCTCTTCTTTTTGATGAATTTCGCGGCTCTTTGACGAAATTCGCGTTTTTTTCTACAGAAATGGTCGTGTTTTTTTTGTTTTTTCACTGCTGTTTGACGAAATTCGCTTCTTTCCGCAGTCTCTTGCCGAAAGTCACGTTTCTCTGTGGCCCTTCTTTGTGACCATGCTTTTTTTTCCCGCTTCCCTTTGACGGAATGCATATTTTTTTTAGCAATCCTTTGCCAAAATTTGCGTTTTTTCTGCGGCCCTTTGAAGAAATTCACGTTTTTCCGCAGCCTTTTGATGAAATTCTCTTTTTTTCTGCGGCCTTTTGAAGAAATTCGCGTTTTTTCCAGATCCTTTGTCGAAATTTGCTTTTTTCCGCGGGGTTTTGACAAAATTAGTGGTTTTTCCGCAGCCTTTTGATGAAATTCACATTTTTCTGTGGCCCTTCTTTGTGACCCTGCTTTTTCTTTTTTTTGCAATCCTTTAACGAAATTCGCGTTGTTTCAGCTTCCCTTTGACGAAATGCGTTTTTTTTTAGCGATCCTTTGTCGAAATTCGCGTTTTTTTTCTGTGGTCATTTGCCAAAATTCGTGTTTTTTAATGCAATCCTTCGTCGAAATTTGCGTTTTTTCCACGGCTCTTTGACGAAATTTGCGTTTTTTTTATGAAATTTGCGTTTTTCTGCGGCCTTTTGACGAAATTCACATTTTTCTGTGTCCCTTTGGTGAAATTCATGTTTTTTCAGCTTCCCTTTGACGGAATGCGGGTTTTTTTAGCGATGTTTTGTCGAAATTTGCAGTTTTCTGTGGTCCTTTGACGAAATTCGCGTTTTTTCTGTGGTCATTTGACAAAATTCGCGTTTTTGCGCAATCCTTCCTTGAAATTTGCATTTTTTCGCGGCTTTTTGTCGAAATTCGTGCTTTTTCTCGTCTTTTTGATGAAATTTGCGTTTTTCTGTGGCCTTTTGACGAAATTCACGTTTTCCCGTGTCCCTTTCACGAAATTCGCGTTTCTTGCGATCCTGTACGAAATTAGCTTCTTTTTCGCAGCCCTTTGACGGAATGCGTGTTTTTAGCGATTTTTTTTCGAAATTCGCATTTTTTCCGCGACCTTTTGATGAAATTCGTGTTTTTTCTGCGGCCTTCTGACGAAATACGGGTTTTTTCTGTGCTCATTTTGACAAAATTAGCGTTTCCTCTAGAATAATTTGACGAAATTCACGTTTTCTCCGCTATCATTTCACGAAATTTGACTTTTTTTCGCGATCCTTTGACAAACTTCGCATTTTATCTGCGGCCGTATGACATAATTCTGGTTTTTTTCCTTGATCCTTTAAAGAAATTGGAGATTTTTTTTTTGCGAACGATTGACGAAATTGATTTTTTTCGGCGACCATTTGTCAAAAATCGCGATAATTTTTTAAGTTCAAATTTTCGGACTGATGACTGAATTTTTCAAATTTTCGGAACAAAGTCACCCTTGCACCCCCCCACCCCTGGCTACGGCCTTATTGACAAAAATGATTTCTGTTTATAACACAATGCAACGTGTTTTGTAAGATTTAGAACATTATGAAAATTTAAGTCAGCCCCCCCCCGAAATAAAATCCTGGGTACGCCACTGAAAGAGCTCGATCATCTAAAATGTAACTAAAGTTGCTCCATACACGTTCCACTTCAGCATTGCTGGGTGGAATTGTAAGAATGATTTCTACAATTTGCCTGATAGTGTTCACATGTTGAAAATGTTCCGTCTGAAGTTTTTTATGTAAATCTTTCAGACTTATTTCAGGTCTGAAATTTTCTGAAAGAATGTCTCTGAACTCCTTCCATTCTGAAATGGCATGTTGGGTTGACAGATGGAAAATTGAACAAAATTCAGCAATTTCAGGCTCACCGAAATTTTCAGGCAAAATTGGAGGGAAATACACTGTATTCAAAATTTTGGATATTTTTATAATGACAGAACTAGTTTCTTCATTATTAAAAAAACGCTTTTTTATAATTTCATGTGCTTTTTCGCATAAATTCATGAAATTATTTTCATCCTTATCCGTATTTCTCTTGCTCTTTTCATTACGTAGTACAACATTTTTGTATACTAAATCATTTGTAGCATCAATGCTATTTAAAAATGAATTCAGATGCTTCTGACTGGAACAGCAGTGAAACCGTGCAAGACAATTTGGAGACTTTTAACCGATTGTACAGCCTGTACAATGTCCAGGTCTGCTGTTTCTAACTTCTTAGACGTTGTTGAAAATGTTGTTACGAAGTCTGTAAATGCATAAAAGAAGTGCAACACTTCATACGTTGTTAAGTCTGAAAGCAGACTTTTTGCCATTGTTTTGATGTTGCTTGAATATTGTGCAGAATTATGGTCTGACAGAATATTTGTCAAGTGCTGAACAACAGCATTATAATTTCTAACAACTGGCATCACTGCATTTTCTAAAGAATCAGCCCATCTTGTGTCGCATACCGGTTTAAATGTAATTAACTTTACATTAAGCCCCTCGCCAGCTCTTGCCAGTTCTCGAGATAACTTTGGACGGGTTCTATAAAATGTGCTAAGTTGCTTAATGAATGCCATGCATTTCACTGCTGCAGCATTGCCTTTAATGGAATCTTTTAAACATAGATCTAAAACGTGGTTGTAGCAGTGAATAAATGTTGGTGAGTCAATCAGCTTCACAATGCCATTGTGTTTTCCTACATTGACTGATGCCCCATCTACTGTCATACAGATAAGTTTTTCTTCCCAATTCTCAAGTCCTGCACCATCTAAACAGTTTGTTATAACATCCGCTATGCCAGATGCAGTGGCGTTTTCGATGTTGCACAGTCCGATGAAGGAATTTGTTATTTTTGAAGTTTCCTTGTTTACATACCTCACAACAACAGCTTCATATTCTGTACACTTTTTCGGCGTACTGCCATCTGTCATTATAGACAGAAATTGTGCTTTATTTATTTGAGAAATAATTTTATTTTGGAACGACAGTGCCACATACTTGAGAAGAACTTTAAAAGATATATCATTTTGATACGTCTTATCGTATATCGTATATTTGATATGTGATAAATCTTTTATAGTCCGTTTGTTTAGTTTTTTTCTTCCCTATCTACACTTTTCTGACTGCATCTGGATGGGACCCACATCCAGATTGCTTTTCTGATGCTCTTTATTTTTATGTTTTTAGTCTATTCTTGTTTGGCGCAGCATGTCCCTTATGGGATTTTGTGCCATTAAACAATATACAACCAACCAACCTTGGTCAATTACCCCCTTCGGTGAAGGGAGATCTCTATGTTGACGACTTTCGCATTATGTGTATAGGTCAAGATATTCGTTTTATTGAGAGACAATTGCAAACTGCCATCACTCATATTCTTAATTGGACAAATAAAAATGGTTTTATCATTTCTAAAGACAAAACTTCTTGCGTGCACTTTTGTAGACGTAGGGATCTACATCCAGATCCTGAAATTTTTATTGACTCAACTCAGATTCCTGTTGTGGACAGTGTCCGTTTTCTGGGCCTTCACTTTGATAAAAAGTTAACCTTTTTACCACATATCTTGCAGTTATGCACAAAATGTGAAAAATCTCTTAATCTTTTAAAGGTGCTTTCAAATACCTCTTGGGGAGCAGATCGTACTTCTCTCCTTAAAATCTATCGTGCCATGATCCGGTCTAAAATTGACTATGCCTGCCAAGTCTATGGTTCAGCCAGTAAATCTGCTCTAAAAAAACTTGACACTGTGCACCATAGCGCACTCCGGGTTTGCTCTGGTGCATTTCGTACGTCTCCAATTTTAAGCCTTTATGTTGACTGTAACGAACCAGCATTACATCATATTCGTGATTAACTCTCATTGGAGCTGTATTACCGTGTCCTTTCATATCCTGGCCATCCCCTTCATACCCACATTTTAAATACAGACAATGATATCCTTTATCAGCATAGACCATCTTGCATACCATCTTTTGGAGCCAGAATACGAAGAATTATTGATGATAGTGCTCTAATCAATATTGAAGTGAACCCTTGTCCAATGTACCAGTTCCCTCCCTGGAAACCTCCTGATATTACCACCCTCCATCCTCTTAAAGGTTACAATAAAAATAATCTAACTCCTCTTGCCTTTCAACAACTATTTGCTGCACATCGTGCAAACTTTAATAATTACATAGATATCTATACGGATGGTTCTAAGAGTGGGGATATTGTTGGCTGCAGGATTTTTTGTAATGACACTACCTTGAGTTATCGTCTGCACCCTTCAATTTCTGTCTTTACATCCGAATTGATTGCAATAGAGAGAGCCATGTCGCACATCTCTCATCATCATATCTCACACTTCATCATTTATACTGACTCAAATAGTTCTATTGACGCTATAAAATCACTTAAAAAGCATCCCTTTGTTTCGTCCATCTTAGAGTTTTATAATGAATTGACAAGACGTGGCTATAATATCTTATTTTGCTGGGTACCTGGACACATGGGTATCCCTGGAAATGAAAAAGCAGATGAGGCGGCAAAGCTGGCTCATAATCCCTGACACCATAGAGTACCATTCTCAGACGTTAAACTACTTATAAACCATTTTATTCATAATAAATGGCAAGAAAGTTGGGATTTGGAATACAATAATAAATTGCACCATATCAAACCTACAATCATAACGTGGCCTCCAAATTATCCAAGGAAAACAGACCCCCAGGGGGATACCTTCTTTAGGTATTCACGGGCTTCGCAACCCCGGGTTCCTGAGCGATCTTTTCCTTTTCCTCTTATTTCTCTTGTCTTTCTTTCCTCTATGTTTCACTCTCGTTGTGGTTTCCTCTTCGGAGGTGAGGGCAATTCTGTATGAGCCGATATCATCCTGTATATCGACTTGTGGAGAATTGTAAACCACCCACGTGTTTGCCGTGCGTGGCGACCCGTGTCCCTGGAAAGGGGGATCCTGGTAGTTGAGGGTAACCAACACACTGCTTTGGCCTCTGTTTCAGGTAGACGGGAGGTGCATATTGGTCCCGTATGCATCAATCGGCTGGTCAGCTGACTTGTGTCACTGGCTGGGGATCAAGTGAGCGAGTACTTACTAGCCATCTCGCTAAGGGTGGAGACTGGCATAGGAGTGTCTTGTGACCGTATGGGCCCTGGTTAGCACTGGTGCACGAATGTGCATCTCCTTGTTGGGCTCGGTGGTGGGTGGTGCGACCGGCGTCTGAATTGTTTTTTTTATCTCAATATGGATGGAAATAATTTACTTCCTTTAAATCCTCTCCCATGTGGAGAGAATGCGAACCAAAATAAGTTGTGTGCTGATAGAGATGGTGATATTGCCTCCAATACCAATTCATGTGCTGAAAGATTCTTTGTTATCAAAAGACAAGAAGGCAGTTTTGACAAGACCTCTCCCTTTCTGATTCACAAATCTATCCAAGGATTGATTGGTGAACCAAAGACCATCAAAAAAATTTGATCTGGTGATCTTCTTATTGAAGTAAACAATAGCAAACAAGCCATAAGTTTAAAGAAATGTACACATTTTGCAAATATCCCGATTTCCGTAAGCCCACATAGAACCCTCAACACTTCTCGTGGGGTGATCTCAGAATCTGACCTCCTGCATGTAACCGAAGATGAAATAGTGGAAAACTTAAGGGAACAAAATGTCACAGAAGCTAGACGTATAAAAATCAACCGTAAAGATGAACAAATACCAGCGAATCAAATTCAGATACCTACCAAGCATATAATACTTACTTTTAACTCGCCAAACCTACTCAAATATATAAAAGCCGGATATCTTTCATGTTCTGTCAGACCTTATATCCCAAACCCACTGCGTCGTTTTAATTGTCGACGCTTTGGGCACTCAAAAACAGCATGCCGAGGTAAAACCACATGTGGTCGGTGTAGTGCAGTTGGCCACGAAAGTGTACAATGCAATGCACCACCTTCTTGTGTAAACTGCAAAAAAGAGCACCCATCTTATTCGAAATCCTGCGAGCAGTGGCGAAAAGAAAAAGAGATACAAACAATACGAACAAAAGAAAATTTATCATATCCCGAGGCTAGAAAAATAGTTGAATCCAGGACACCCACAGTTGGTGTATCATATGCTGCTGCTTTGTCCAAAAAACTCATAAAACTATTGCAACCCAAACCGAATTCCCCACTGAAACTAATTGCCAACCTAATCAAAAAGAAAATAACCTGTCTAATAATTCTGGTAAGACAAATAGATCAACGCAAGCTGCTTCTCCTCCTAAGTCACCAAAATCTGCTCATCCTAACTTATCAAAATCTGTTCCTAATTCACAACAAAATACCTCGTCACAATCTTTAATCTCTAAACTTCCAATCCATAAAAGAGGTTCTCAAAATACAACAAAAACGCCATCTGTGAAACCAAACCGTAAATCTGATGCAGAGAAATTTAACCTGCCAACAGTTAAAGTCACTGTGCCATCTGAAAATGCAGCCAAAAAGAGAAAGAGTAAAACATCCAAAAAAGAAATCAACCCAAAACAGACGGATAAAATGGAGGAGGATGATGCTCTAGCACTTCACCCAGATTCGGATGAAGAATTTAACGATGGAGATAGTATGACTATCTCCGAATAACTTAACGCAGATATATTACTAGAAAAAAAAAATCATTCGTGTATAATATTATCTCGAGGAACTCATAATAAATATGACGAAATCCTCAACATTCTTCATGACCATCAACCACTATGTTTAGCGTTACAAGAAACCCATCTTAAAATCAATAACAAAGCAAAATTGCGCACTTATGCTACATACCGAAAAGATTTTACTGGTAGTGAAAGGGCCACAGGTGGAGTGGCTCTTTTCATCTCTCGCAACCTACCCCATACGCATATTAATCTAAACACAAATTTACAAGCTGTTGCAGTCCGTGTACATATTAACCGGCTTATAACAATTTGCACCTTATACTTACCGCCAAATCAGTCTATTCAGTCAGCTACTCTTGATAATCTCCTTCTCCAACTCCCCACTCCTTACATCATTGTTGGAGACTTTAATGCACATAGTCAACTGTGGGGAAATACCGATTCTAATCAGCGTGGTGATGTTATTGAGAAATTAATATCTGACAATGGCTTATGCCTGCTTAATAATGGAGATAACACTTACTTTCATGAACCAACTCGCACTTTTCATGCAATAGACCTTACAATCTGCTCCCCATCTGTTTATCCATTCTGGAACTTCTGGGTCTCAAATGACCTGCACGGCAGTGACCATTTTCCAACATTTATCACACAGACTACTCCTAACAGGGACTCTAATACTTATTTTAAGCGCTATATTTATGACAGAGCAAATTGGCCATCTTTCGAAAATCAGGCTACAATTACAAACGACATGATTGACTGTGATATTGACGATGCACTTGATAATATCACCCAGTGTATTATCAATGCTGCAGATATTAGCATTCCTAAATCCACTGCTACACCTAGGCACAAGAAGCCGTGGTGGAACAGTGATTGCCAGATTGCAAAAAAAAATCAACAGAAGGCTTGGGGCCTCTTCCGGAGGTATCCCAATAATACAAACTATATTGCCTTCAAAAAAGCAAAGGCGGAAGCTAGGAGAGTGCGTCGTAAGAGCCAGCGCGCATCTTGGATGCAATACATATCTAATATTAGCTCTAATACCTCAAGCAAAGTCGTCTGGAAAAAAGTAAAAAATTGTATGGGCCTATATTCCGAAAACCATATCTCAATCCTAAATCACAACGGTCAAACAATAGCTTCACCCAAAAATATTGCTGAAACAATAGCAAATACACTTGCATCTAACTCTAGCACAGATTCATACCCAGAACCATTCTTATCATATAAAAGACAAATGGAAACTACCCGCATCAATTTTCATTCTCGCCATTCTTTTAACTATAATAACCCCTTTACGATTTCAGAGCTCCTAAGTTGTTTGCAAAAAAAGCCACCTCTCAGCTCCAGGTCACGATGGCATCACCTATACCATGCTAAAACATATTTCCACCGCCTCACTTAATAACTTACTTGCCTTCTATAATAGAATTTGGGTTGAACATGCCTTTCCTTATGCCTGGCATAAAGCTGTTATTATTCCCTTTCCTAAACCAGGTAAAGATTCCAGGGACCAGAATAATTACAGACCTATTGCACTCACTAGCAGCCTTTGCAAACTTCTAGAAAAAATGGTAAATATCCGCCTTGTGCATATTCTAGAATCTAACAATCTGCTTGCCGCTTTTCAAAGTGGATTCTGACGAGGTAGATCTACTATCGATAACCTGATCCATCTTGAAACTCATATTCGGACTGCTTTTCTAAAACGCAGCCATTTGGTGTCAGTCTTTTTTGACATTGCGAAAGCCTATGACAAAACATGGCGATACGGGATCCTTCGTGATCTGTTTAATCTTGATTTTCGTGGGAATCTTCCAATTTTTATTGACAACTTCCTCGCCATGCGACTCTTTCAAGTCAGGATTGGGGGAACTCTATCAAGTTTTTATGTACAAGAAGAGGGCAGTGTCCTGAGTGTCGCCCTCTTTGCTATTAAAATAAATGATATCCTTGGTCAATTACATCTTGACAAACCTCATTGGAGAAACACCTCATGGGGCACTATTTACTTTTTTAAAACATGCTGGATTTTACTTTGAAATATGATTTTTGCATCTTTCTTTGGTTTAACAACAACTTGAATTGTTCTTTTACTTTTTTCTGACATCTGGATGGGAGCCCCATCCAGACTGCCCTTTTTACCTAAAATCTTTTATAGTCCGTTTGTTTAGTTTTTTTCTTCCCTATCTACACTTTTCTGACTGCATCTGGATGGGACCCACATCCAGATTGCTTTTCTGATGCTCTTTATTTTTATGTTTTTAGTCTATTCTTGTTTGGCGCAGCATGTCCCTTATGGGATTTTGTGCCATTAAACAATATACAACCAACCAACCTTGGTCAATTACCCCTTTCGGTGAAGGGAGATCTCTATGTTGACGACTTTCGCATTATGTGTATAGGTCAAGATATTCGTTTTATTGAGAGACAATTGCAAACTGCCATCACTCATATTCTTAATTGGACAAATAAAAATGGTTTTATCATTTCTAAAGACAAAACTTCTTGCGTGCACTTTTGTAGACGTAGGGATCTACATCCAGATCCTGAAATTTTTATTGACTCAACTCAGATTCCTGTTGTGGACAGTGTCCGTTTTCTGGGCCTTCACTTTGATAAAAAGTTAACCTTTTTACCACATATCTTGCAGTTATGCACAAAATGTGAAAAATCTCTTAATCTTTTAAAGGTGCTTTCAAATACCTCTTGGGGAGCAGATCGTACTTCTCTCCTTAAAATCTATCGTGCCATGATCCGGTCTAAAATTGACTATGCCTGCCAAGTCTATGGTTCAGCCAGTAAATCTGCTCTAAAAAAACTTGACACTGTGCACCATAGCGCACTCCGGGTTTGCTCTGGTGCATTTCGTACGTCTCCAATTTTAAGCCTTTATGTTGACTGTAACGAACCAGCATTACATCATATTTGTGATTAACTCTCATTGGAGCTGTATTACCGTGTCCTTTCATATCCTGGCCATCCCCTTCATACCCACATTTTAAATACAGACAATGATATCCTTTATCAGCATAGACCATCTTGCATACCATCTTTTGGAGCCAGAATACGAAGAATTATTGATGATAGTGCTCTAATCAATATTGAAGTGAACCCTTGTCCAATGTACCAGTTCCCTCCCTGGAAACCTCCTGATATTACCACCCTCCATCCTTGTAAAGGTTACAATAAAAATAATCTAACTCCTCTTGCCTTTCAACAACTATTTGCTGCACATCGTGCAAACTTTAATAATTACATAGATATCTATACGGATGGTTCTAAGAGTTGGGGATATTGTTGGCTGCGGGATTTTTTGTAATGACACTACCTTGAGTTATCGTCTGCACCCTTCAATTTCTGTCTTTACATCCGAATTGATTGCAATAGAGAGAGCCATGTCGCACATCTCTCATCATCATATCTCACACTTCATCATTTATACTGACTCAAATAGTTCTATTGACGCTATAAAATCACTTAAAAAGCATCCCTTTGTTTCGTCCATCTTAGAGTTTTATAATGAATTGACAAGACGTGGCTATAATATCTTATTTTGCTGGGTACCTGGACACATGGGTATCCCTGGAAATGAAAAAGCAGATGAGGCGGCAAAGCTGGCTCATAATCCCTGACACCATAGAGTACCATTCTCAGACGTTAAACTACTTATAAACCATTTTATTCATAATAAATGGCAAGAAAGTTGGGATTTGGAATACAATAATAAATTGCACCATATCAAACCTACAATCATAACGTGGCCTCCAAATTATCCAAGGAAAACAGACCCCCTGGGGGATACCTTCTTTAGGTATTCACGGGCTTCGCAACCCCGGGTTCCTGAGCGATCTTTTCCTTTTCCTCTTATTTCTCTTGTCTTTCTTTCCTCTATGTTTCACTCTCGTTGTGGTTTCCTCTTCGGAGGTGAGGGCAATTCTGTATGAGCCGATATCATCCTGTATATCGACTTGTGGAGAATTGTAAACCACCCACGTGTTTGCCGTGCGTGGCGACCCGTGTCCCTGGAAAGGGGGATCCTGGTAGTTGAGGGTAACCAACCCACTGCTTTGGCCTCTGCTTCAGGTAGACGGGAGGTGCATATTGGTCCCGTATGCATCAATCGGCTGGTCAGCTGACTTGTGTCACTGGCTGGGGATCAAGTGAGCGAGTACTTACTAGCCATCTCGCTAAGGGTGGAGACTGGCATAGGAGTGTCTTGTGACCGTATGGGCCCTGGTTAGCACTGGTGCACGAATGTGCATCTCCTTGTTGGGCTCGGTGGTGGGTGGTGCGACCGGGGTCTGAATTGTTCTTTTTATCTCAATATGGATGGAAATAATTTACTTCCTTTAAATCCTCTCCCATGTGGAGAGAATGCGAACCAAAATAAGTTGTGTGCTGATAGAGATGGTGATATTGCCTCCAATACCAATTCATGTGCTGAAAGATTCTTTGTTATCAAAAGACAAGAAGGCAGTTTTGACAAGACCTCTCCCTTTCTGATTCACAAATCTATCCAAGGATTGATTGGTGAACCAAAGACCATCAAAAAAATTCGATCTGGTGATCTTCTTATTGAAGTAAACAATAGCAAACAAGCCATAAGTTTAAAGAAATGTACACATTTTGCAAATATCCCGATTTCCGTAAGCCCACATAGAACCCTCAACACTTCTCGTGGGGTGATCTCAGAATCTGACCTCCTGCATGTAACCGAAGATGAAATAGTGGAAAACTTAAGGGAACAAAATGTCACAGAAGCTAGACGTATAAAAATCAACCGTAAAGATGAACAAATACCAGCGAATCAAATTCAGATACCTACCAAGCATATAATACTTACTTTTAACTCGCCAAACCTACTCAAATATATAAAAGCCGGATATCTTTCATGTTCTGTCAGACCTTATATCCCAAACCCACTGCGTCGTTTTAATTGTCGACGCTTTGGGCACTCAAAAACAGCATGCCGAGGTAAAACCACATGTGGTCGGTGTAGTGCAGTTGGCCACGAAAGTGTACAATGCAATGCACCACCTTCTTGTGTAAACTGCAAAAAAGAGCACCCATCTTATTCGAAATCCTGCGAGCAGTGGCGAAAAGAAAAAGAGATACAAACAATACGAACAAAAGAAAATTTATCATATCCCGAGGCTAGAAAAATAGTTGAATCCAGGACACCCACAGTTGGTGTATCATATGCTGCTGCTTTGTCCAAAAAACTCATAAAACTATTGCAACCCAAACCGAATTCCCCACTGAAACTAATTGCCAACCTAATCAAAAAGAAAATAACCTGTCTAATAATTCTGGTAAGACAAATAGATCAACGCAAGCTGCTTCTCCTCCTAAGTCACCAAAATCTGCTCATCCTAACTTATCAAAATCTGTTCCTAATTCACAACAAAATACCTCGTCACAATCTTTAATCTCTAAACTTCCAATCCATAAAAGAGGTTCTCAAAATACAACAAAAACGCCATCTGTGAAACCAAACCGTAAATCTGATGCAGAGAAATTTAACCTGCCAACAGTTAAAGTCACTGTGCCATCTGAAAATGCAGCCAAAAAGAGAAAGAGTAAAACATCCAAAAAAGAAATCAACCCAAAACAGACAGATAAAATGGAGGAGGATGATGCTCTAGCTCTTCACCCAGATTCAGATGAAGAATTTAACGATGGACATAGTATGACTATCTCCGAATAACTTAACGCAGATATATTACTAGAAAAAAAAATCATTCATGTATAATATTATCTCGAGGAACTCATAATAAATATGACGAAATCCTCAACATTCTTCATGACCATCAACCACTATGTTTAGCGTTACAAGAAACCCATCTTAAAATCAATAACAAAGCAAAATTGCGCACTTATGGTACATACCGAAAAGATTTTACTGGTAGTGAAAGGGCCACAGGTGGAGTGGCTCTTTTCATCTCTCGCAACCTACCCCATACGCATATTAATCTAAACACAAATTTACAAGCTGTTGCAGTCCGTGTACATATTAACCGGCTTATAACAATTTGCACCTTATACTTACCGCCAAATCAGTCTATTCAGTCAGCTACTCTTGATAATCTCCTTCTCCAACTCCCCACTCCTTACATCATTGTTGGAGACTTTAATGCACATAGTCAACTGTGGGGAAATACCGATTCTAATCAGCGTGGTGATGTTATTGAGAAATTAATATCTGACAATGGCTTATGCCTGCTTAATAATGGAGATAACACTTACTTTCATGAACCAACTCGCACTTTTCATGCAATAGACCTTACAATCTGCTCCCCATCTGTTTATCCATTCTGGAACTTCTGGGTCTCAAATGACCTGCACGGCAGTGACCATTTTCCAACATTTATCACACAGACTACTCCTAACAGGGACTCTAATACTTATTTTAAGCGCTATATTTATGACAGAGCAAATTGGCCATCTTTCGAAAATCAGGCTACAATTACAAACGACATGATTGACTGTGATATTGACGATGCACTTGATAATATCACCCAGTGTATTATCAATGCTGCAGATATTAGCATTCCTAAATCCACTGCTACACCTAGGCACAAGAAGCCGTGGTGAAACAGTGATTGCCAGATTGCAAAAAAAAATCAACAGAAGGCTTGGGGCCTCTTCCGGAGGTATCCCAATAATACAAACTATATTGCCTTCAAAAAAGCAAAGGCGGAAGCTAGGAGAGTGCGTCGTAAGAGCCAGCGCGCATCTTGGATGCAATACATATCTAATATTAGCTCTAATACCTCAAGCAAAGTCGTCTGGAAAAAAGTAAAAAATTGTATGGGCCTATATTCCGAAAACCATATCTCAATCCTAAATCACAACGGTCAAACAATAGCTTCACCCAAAAATATTGCTGAAACAATAGCAAATACACTTGCATCTAACTCTAGCACAGATTCATACCCAGAACCATTCTTATCATATAAAAGACAAATGGAAACTACCCGCATCAATTTTCATTCTCGCCATTCTTTTAACTATAATAACCCCTTTACGATTTCAGAGCTCCTAAGTTGTTTGCAAAAAAAGCCACCTCTCAGCTCCAGGTCACGATGGCATCACCTATACCATGCTAAAACATATTTCCACCGCCTCACTTAATAACTTACTTGCCTTCTATAATAGAATTTGGGTTGAACATGCCTTTCCTTATGCCTGGCATAAAGCTGTTATTATTCCCTTTCCTAAACCAGGTAAAGATTCCAGGGACCAGAATAATTACAGACCTATTGCACTCACTAGCAGCCTTTGCAAACTTCTAGAAAAAATGGTAAATATCCGCCTTGTGCATATTCTAGAATCTAACAATCTGCTTGCCGCTTTTCAAAGTGGATTCTGACGAGGTAGATCTACTATCGATAACCTGATCCATCTTGAAACTCATATTCGGACTGCTTTTCTAAAACGCAGCCATTTGGTGTCAGTCTTTTTTGACATTGCGAAAGCCTATGACAAAACATGGCGATACGGGATCCTTCGTGATCTGTTTAATCTTGATTTTCGTGGGAATCTTCCAATTTTTATTGACAACTTCCTCGCCATGCGACTCTTTCAAGTCAGGATTGGGGGAACTCTATCAAGTTTTTATGTACAAGAAGAGGGCAGTGTCCTGAGTGTCGCCCTCTTTGCTATTAAAATAAATGATATCCTTGGTCAATTACATCTTGACAAACCTCATTGGGGAAACACCTCATGGGGCACTATTTACTTTTTTAAAACATGCTGGATTTTACTTTGAAATATGATTTTTGCATCTTTCTTTGGTTTAACAACAACTTGAATTGTTCTTTTACTTTTTTCTGACATCTGGATGGGAGCCCCATCCAGACTGCCCTTTTTACCTAAAATCTTTTATAGTCCGTTTGTTTAGTTTTTTTCTTCCCTATCTACACTTTTCTGACTGCATCTGGATGGGACCCACATCCAGATTGCTTTTCTGATGCTCTTTATTTTTATGTTTTTAGTCTATTCTTGTTTGGCGCAGCATGTCCCTTATGGGATTTTGTGCCATTAAACAATATACAACCAACCAACCTTGGTCAATTACCCCCTTCGGTGAAGGGAGATCTCTATGTTGACGACTTTCGCATTATGTGTATAGGTCAAGATATTCGTTTTATTGAGAGACAATTGCAAACTGCCATCACTCATATTCTTAATTGGACAAATAAAAATGGTTTTATCATTTCTAAAGACAAAACTTCTTGCGTGCACTTTTGTAGACGTAGGGATCTACATCCAGATCCTGAAATTTTTATTGACTCAACTCAGATTCCTGTTGTGGACAGTGTCCGTTTTCTGGGCCTTCACTTTGATAAAAAGTTAACCTTTTTACCACATATCTTGCAGTTATGCACAAAATGTGAAAAATCTCTTAATCTTTTAAAGGTGCTTTCAAATACCTCTTGGGGAGCAGATCGTACTTCTCTCCTTAAAATCTATCGTGCCATGATCCGGTCTAAAATTGACTATGCCTGCCAAGTCTATGGTTCAGCCAGTAAATCTGCTCTAAAAAAACTTGACACTGTGCACCATAGCGCACTCCGGGTTTGCTCTGGTGCATTTCGTACGTCTCCAATTTTAAGCCTTTATGTTGACTGTAACGAACCAGCATTACATCATATTCGTGATTAACTCTCATTGGAGCTGTATTACCGTGTCCTTTCATATCCTGGCCATCCCCTTCATACCCACATTTTAAATACAGACAATGATATCCTTTATCAGCATAGACCATCTTGCATACCATCTTTTGGAGCCAGAATACGAAGAATTATTGATGATAGTGCTCTAATCAATATTGAAGTGAACCCTTGTCCAATGTACCAGTTCCCTCCCTGGAAACCTCCTGATATTACCACCCTCCATCCTTCTAAAGGTTACAAAAAAAATAATCTAACTCCTCTTGCCTTTCAACAACTATTTGCTGCACATCGTGCAAACTTTAATAATTACATAGATATCTATACGGATGGTTCTAAGAGTTGGGGATAATGTTGGCTGCGGGATTTTTTGTAATGACACTACCTTGAGTTATCGTCTGCACCCTTCAATTTCTGTCTTTACATCCGAATTGATTGCAATAGAGAGAGCCATGTCGCACATCTCTCATCATCATATCTCACACTTCATCATTTATACTGACTCAAATAGTTCTATTGACGCTATAAAATCACTTAAAAAGCATCCCTTTGTTTCGTCCATCTTAGAGTTTTATAATGAATTGACAAGACGTGGCTATAATATCTTATTTTGCTGGGTACCTGGACACATGGGTATCCCTGGAAATGAAAAAGCAGATGAGGCGGCAAAGCTGGCTCATAATCCCTGACACCATAGAGTACCATTCTCAGACGTTAAACTACTTATAAACCATTTTATTCATAATAAATGGCAAGAAAGTTGGGATTTGGAATACAATAATAAATTGCACCATATCAAACCTACAATCATAACGTGGCCTCCAAATTATCCAAGGAAAACAGACCCCCAGGGGGATACCTTCTTTAGGTATTCACGGGCTTCGCAACCCCGGGTTCCTGAGCGATCTTTTCCTTTTCCTCTTATTTCTCTTGTCTTTCTTTCCTCTATGTTTCACTCTCGTTGTGGTTTCCTCTTCGGAGGTGAGGGCAATTCTGTATGAGCCGATATCATCCTGTATATCGACTTGTGGAGAATTGTAAACCACCCACGTGTTTGCCGTGCGTGGCGACCCGTGTCCCTGGAAAGGGGGATCCTGGTAGTTGAGGGTAACCAACCCACTGCTTTGGCCTCTGCTTCAGGTAGACGGGAGGTGCATATTGGTCCCGTATGCATCAATCGGCTGGTCAGCTGACTTGTGTCACTGGCTGGGGATCAAGTGAGCGAGTACTTACTAGCCATCTCGCTAAGGGTGGAGACTGGCATAGGAGTGTCTTGTGACCGTATGGGCCCTGGTTAGCACTGGTGCACGAATGTGCATCTCCTTGTTGGGCTCGGTGGTGGGTGGTGCGACCGGGGTCTGAATTGTTTTTTTTATCTCAATATGGATGGAAATAATTTACTTCCTTTAAATCCTCTCCCATGTGGAGAGAATGCGAACCAAAATAAGTTGTGTGCTGATAGAGATGGTGATATTGCCTCCAATACCAATTCATGTGCTGAAAGATTCTTTGTTATCAAAAGACAAGAAGGCAGTTTTGACAAGACCTCTCCCTTTCTGATTCACAAATCTATCCAAGGATTGATTGGTGAACCAAAGACCATCAAAAAAATTCGATCTGGTGATCTTCTTATTGAAGTAAACAATAGCAAACAAGCCATAAGTTTAAAGAAATGTACACATTTTGCAAATATCCCGATTTCCGTAAGCCCACATAGAACCCTCAACACTTCTCGTGGGGTGATCTCAGAATCTGACCTCCTGCATGTAACCGAAGATGAAATAGTGGAAAACTTAAGGGAACAAAATGTCACAGAAGCTAGACGTATAAAAATCAACCGTAAAGATGAACAAATACCAGCGAATCAAATTCAGATACCTACCAAGCATATAATACTTACTTTTAACTCGCCAAACCTACTCAAATATATAAAAGCCGGATATCTTTCATGTTCTGTCAGACCTTATATCCCAAACCCACTGCGTCGTTTTAATTGTCGACGCTGGGCACTCAAAAACAGCATGCCGAGGTAAAACCACATGTGGTCGGTGTAGTGCAGTTGGCCACGAAAGTGTACAATGCAATGCACCACCTTCTTGTGTAAACTGCAAAAAAGAGCACCCATCTTATTCGAAATCCTGCGAGCAGTGGCGAAAAGAAAAAGAGATACAAACAATACGAACAAAAGAAAATTTATCATATCCCGAGGCTAGAAAAATAGTTGAATCCAGGACACCCACAGTTGGTGTATCATATGCTGCTGCTTTGTCCAAAAAACTCATAAAACTATTGCAACCCAAACCGAATTCCCCACTGAAACTAATTGCCAACCTAATCAAAAAGAAAATAACCTGTCTAATAATTCTGGTAAGACAAATAGATCAACGCAAGCTGCTTCTCCTCCTAAGTCACCAAAATCTGCTCATCCTAACTTATCAAAATCTGTTCCTAATTCACAACAAAATACCTCGTCACAATCTTTAATCTCTAAACTTCCAATCCATAAAAGAGGTTCTCAAAATACAACAAAAACGCCATCTGTGAAACCAAACCGTAAATCTGATGCAGAGAAATTTAACCTGCCAACAGTTAAAGTCACTGTGCCATCTGAAAATGCAGCCAAAAAGAGAAAGAGTAAAACATCCAAAAAAGAAATCAACCCAAAACAGACGGATAAAATGGAGGAGGATGATGCTCTAGCTCTTCACCCAGATTCGGATGAAGAATTTAACGATGGAGATAGTATGACTATCTCCGAATAACTTAACGCAGATATATTACTAGAAAAAAAAATCATTCATGTATAATATTATCTCGAGGAACTCATAATAAATATGACGAAATCCTCAACATTCTTCATGACCATCAACCACTATGTTTAGCGTTACAAGAAACCCATCTTAAAATCAATAACAAAGCAAAATTGCGCACTTATGCTACATACCGAAAAGATTTTACTGGTAGTGAAAGGGCCACAGGTGGAGTGGCTCTTTTCATCTCTCGCAACCTACCCCATACGCATATTAATCTAAACACAAATTTACAAGCTGTTGCAGTCCGTGTACATATTAACCGGCTTATAACAATTTGCACCTTATACTTACCGCCAAATCAGTCTATTCAGTCAGCTACTCTTGATAATCTCCTTCTCCAACTCCCCACTCCTTACATCATTGTTGGAGACTTTAATGCACATAGTCAACTGTGGGGAAATACCGATTCTAATCAGCGTGGTGATGTTATTGAGAAATTAATATCTGACAATGGCTTATGCCTGCTTAATAATGGAGATAACACTTACTTTCATGAACCAACTCGCACTTTTCATGCAATAGACCTTACAATCTGCTCCCCATCTGTTTATCCATTCTGGAACTTCTGGCTCTCAAATGACCTGCACGGCAGTGACCATTTTCCAACATTTATCACACAGACTACTCCTAACAGGGACTCTAATACTTATTTTAAGCGCTATATTTATGACAGAGCAAATTGGCCATCTTTCGAAAATCAGGCTACAATTACAAACGACATGATTGACTGTGATATTGACGATGCACTTGATAATATCACCCAGTGTATTATCAATGCTGCAGATATTAGCATTCCTAAATCCACTGCTACACCTAGGCACAAGAAGCCGTGGTGAAACAGTGATTGCCAGATTGCAAAAAAAAATCAACAGAAGGCTTGGGGCCTCTTCCGGAGGTATCCCAATAATACAAACTATATTGCCTTCAAAAAAGCAAAGGCGGAAGCTAGGAGAGTGCGTCGTAAGAGCCAGCGCGCATCTTGGATGCAATACATATCTAATATTAGCTCTAATACCTCAAGCAAAGTCGTCTGGAAAAAAGTAAAAAATTGTATGGGCCTATATTCCGAAAACCATATCTCAATCCTAAATCACAACGGTCAAACAATAGCTTCACCCAAAAATATTGCTGAAACAATAGCAAATACACTTGCATCTAACTCTAGCACAGATTCATACCCAGAACCATTCTTATCATATAAAAGACAAATGGAAACTACCCGCATCAATTTTCATTCTCGCCATTCTTTTAACTATAATAACCCCTTTACGATTTCAGAGCTCCTAAGTTGTTTGCAAAAAAAGCCACCTCTCAGCTCCAGGTCACGATGGCATCACCTATACCATGCTAAAACATATTTCCACCGCCTCACTTAATAACTTACTTGCCTTCTATAATAGAATTTGGGTTGAACATGCCTTTCCTTATGCCTGGCATAAAGCTGTTATTATTCCCTTTCCTAAACCAGGTAAAGATTCCAGGGACCAGAATAATTACAGACCTATTGCACTCACTAGCAGCCTTTGCAAACTTCTAGAAAAAATGGTAAATATCCGCCTTGTGCATATTCTAGAATCTAACAATCTGCTTGCCGCTTTTCAAAGTGGATTCTGACGAGGTAGATCTACTATCGATAACCTGATCCATCTTGAAACTCATATTCGGACTGCTTTTCTAAAACGCAGCCATTTGGTGTCAGTCTTTTTTGACATTGCGAAAGCCTATGACAAAACATGGCGATACGGGATCCTTCGTGATCTGTTTAATCTTGATTTTCGTGGGAATCTTCCAATTTTTATTGACAACTTCCTCGCCATGCGACTCTTTCAAGTCAGGATTGGGGGAACTCTATCAAGTTTTTATGTACAAGAAGAGGGCAGTGTCCTGAGTGTCGCCCTCTTTGCTATTAAAATAAATGATATCCTTGGTCAATTACATCTTGACAAACCTCATTGGGGAAACACCTCATGGGGCACTATTTACTTTTTTAAAACATGCTGGATTTTACTTTGAAATATGATTTTTGCATCTTTCTTTGGTTTAACAACAACTTGAATTGTTCTTTTACTTTTTTCTGACATCTGGATGGGAGCCCCATCCAGACTGCCCTTTTTACCTAAAATCTTTTATAGTCCGTTTGTTTAGTTTTTTTCTTCCCTATCTACACTTTTCTGACTGCATCTGGATGGGACCCACATCCAGATTGCTTTTCTGATGCTCTTTATTTTTATGTTTTTAGTCTATTCTTGTTTGGCGCAGCATGTCCCTTATGGGATTTTGTGCCATTAAACAATATACAACCAACCAACCTTGGTCAATTACCCCCTTCGGTGAAGGGAGATCTCTATGTTGACGACTTTCGCATTATGTGTATAGGTCAAGATATTCGTTTTATTGAGAGACAATTGCAAACTGCCATCACTCATATTCTTAATTGGACAAATAAAAATGGTTTTATCATTTCTAAAGACAAAACTTCTTGCGTGCACTTTTGTAGACGTAGGGATCTACATCCAGATCCTGAAATTTTTATTGACTCAACTCAGATTCCTGTTGTGGACAGTGTCCGTTTTCTGGGCCTTCACTTTGATAAAAAGTTAACCTTTTTACCACATATCTTGCAGTTATGCACAAAATGTGAAAAATCTCTTAATCTTTTAAAGGTGCTTTCAAATACCTCTTGGGGAGCAGATCGTACTTCTCTCCTTAAAATCTATCGTGCCATGATCCGGTCTAAAATTGACTATGCCTGCCAAGTCTATGGTTCAGCCAGTAAATCTGCTCTAAAAAAACTTGACACTGTGCACCATAGCGCACTCCGGGTTTGCTCTGGTGCATTTCGTACGTCTCCAATTTTAAGCCTTTATGTTGACTGTAACGAACCAGCATTACATCATATTCGTGATTAACTCTCATTGGAGCTGTATTACCGTGTCCTTTCATATCCTGGCCATCCCCTTCATACCCACATTTTAAATACAGACAATGATATCCTTTATCAGCATAGACCATCTTGCATACCATCTTTTGGAGCCAGAATACGAAGAATTATTGATGATAGTGCTCTAATCAATATTGAAGTGAACCCTTGTCCAATGTACCAGTTCCCTCCCTGGAAACCTCCTGATATTACCACCCTCCATCCTTCTAAAGGTTACAAAAAAAATAATCTAACTCCTCTTGCCTTTCAACAACTATTTGCTGCACATCGTGCAAACTTTAATAATTACATAGATATCTATACGGATGGTTCTAAGAGTTGGGGATAATGTTGGCTGCGGGATTTTTTGTAATGACACTACCTTGAGTTATCGTCTGCACCCTTCAATTTCTGTCTTTACATCCGAATTGATTGCAATAGAGAGAGCCATGTCGCACATCTCTCATCATCATATCTCACACTTCATCATTTATACTGACTCAAATAGTTCTATTGACGCTATAAAATCACTTAAAAAGCATCCCTTTGTTTCGTCCATCTTAGAGTTTTATAATGAATTGACAAGACGTGGCTATAATATCTTATTTTGCTGGGTACCTGGACACATGGGTATCCCTGGAAATGAAAAAGCAGATGAGGCGGCAAAGCTGGCTCATAATCCCTGACACCATAGAGTACCATTCTCAGACGTTAAACTACTTATAAACCATTTTATTCATAATAAATGGCAAGAAAGTTGGGATTTGGAATACAATAATAAATTGCACCATATCAAACCTACAATCATAACGTGGCCTCCAAATTATCCAAGGAAAACAGACCCCCAGGGGGATACCTTCTTTAGGTATTCACGGGCTTCGCAACCCCGGGTTCCTGAGCGATCTTTTCCTTTTCCTCTTATTTCTCTTGTCTTTCTTTCCTCTATGTTTCACTCTCGTTGTGGTTTCCTCTTCGGAGGTGAGGGCAATTCTGTATGAGCCGATATCATCCTGTATATCGACTTGTGGAGAATTGTAAACCACCCACGTGTTTGCCGTGCGTGGCGACCCGTGTCCCTGGAAAGGGGGATCCTGGTAGTTGAGGGTAACCAACCCACTGCTTTGGCCTCTGCTTCAGGTAGACGGGAGGTGCATATTGGTCCCGTATGCATCAATCGGCTGGTCAGCTGACTTGTGTCACTGGCTGGGGATCAAGTGAGCGAGTACTTACTAGCCATCTCGCTAAGGGTGGAGACTGGCATAGGAGTGTCTTGTGACCGTATGGGCCCTGGTTAGCACTGGTGCACGAATGTGCATCTCCTTGTTGGGCTCGGTGGTGGGTGGTGCGACCGGGGTCTGAATTGTTTTTTTTATCTCAATATGGATGGAAATAATTTACTTCCTTTAAATCCTCTCCCATGTGGAGAGAATGCGAACCAAAATAAGTTGTGTGCTGATAGAGATGGTGATATTGCCTCCAATACCAATTCATGTGCTGAAAGATTCTTTGTTATCAAAAGACAAGAAGGCAGTTTTGACAAGACCTCTCCCTTTCTGATTCACAAATCTATCCAAGGATTGATTGGTGAACCAAAGACCATCAAAAAAATTCGATCTGGTGATCTTCTTATTGAAGTAAACAATAGCAAACAAGCCATAAGTTTAAAGAAATGTACACATTTTGCAAATATCCCGATTTCCGTAAGCCCACATAGAACCCTCAACACTTCTCGTGGGGTGATCTCAGAATCTGACCTCCTGCATGTAACCGAAGATGAAATAGTGGAAAACTTAAGGGAACAAAATGTCACAGAAGCTAGACGTATAAAAATCAACCGTAAAGATGAACAAATACCAGCGAATCAAATTCAGATACCTACCAAGCATATAATACTTACTTTTAACTCGCCAAACCTACTCAAATATATAAAAGCCGGATATCTTTCATGTTCTGTCAGACCTTATATCCCAAACCCACTGCGTCGTTTTAATTGTCGACGCTGGGCACTCAAAAACAGCATGCCGAGGTAAAACCACATGTGGTCGGTGTAGTGCAGTTGGCCACGAAAGTGTACAATGCAATGCACCACCTTCTTGTGTAAACTGCAAAAAAGAGCACCCATCTTATTCGAAATCCTGCGAGCAGTGGCGAAAAGAAAAAGAGATACAAACAATACGAACAAAAGAAAATTTATCATATCCCGAGGCTAGAAAAATAGTTGAATCCAGGACACCCACAGTTGGTGTATCATATGCTGCTGCTTTGTCCAAAAAACTCATAAAACTATTGCAACCCAAACCGAATTCCCCACTGAAACTAATTGCCAACCTAATCAAAAAGAAAATAACCTGTCTAATAATTCTGGTAAGACAAATAGATCAACGCAAGCTGCTTCTCCTCCTAAGTCACCAAAATCTGCTCATCCTAACTTATCAAAATCTGTTCCTAATTCACAACAAAATACCTCGTCACAATCTTTAATCTCTAAACTTCCAATCCATAAAAGAGGTTCTCAAAATACAACAAAAACGCCATCTGTGAAACCAAACCGTAAATCTGATGCAGAGAAATTTAACCTGCCAACAGTTAAAGTCACTGTGCCATCTGAAAATGCAGCCAAAAAGAGAAAGAGTAAAACATCCAAAAAAGAAATCAACCCAAAACAGACGGATAAAATGGAGGAGGATGATGCTCTAGCTCTTCACCCAGATTCGGATGAAGAATTTAACGATGGAGATAGTATGACTATCTCCGAATAACTTAACGCAGATATATTACTAGAAAAAAAAATCATTCATGTATAATATTATCTCGAGGAACTCATAATAAATATGACGAAATCCTCAACATTCTTCATGACCATCAACCACTATGTTTAGCGTTACAAGAAACCCATCTTAAAATCAATAACAAAGCAAAATTGCGCACTTATGCTACATACCGAAAAGATTTTACTGGTAGTGAAAGGGCCACAGGTGGAGTGGCTCTTTTCATCTCTCGCAACCTACCCCATACGCATATTAATCTAAACACAAATTTACAAGCTGTTGCAGTCCGTGTACATATTAACCGGCTTATAACAATTTGCACCTTATACTTACCGCCAAATCAGTCTATTCAGTCAGCTACTCTTGATAATCTCCTTCTCCAACTCCCCACTCCTTACATCATTGTTGGAGACTTTAATGCACATAGTCAACTGTGGGGAAATACCGATTCTAATCAGCGTGGTGATGTTATTGAGAAATTAATATCTGACAATGGCTTATGCCTGCTTAATAATGGAGATAACACTTACTTTCATGAACCAACTCGCACTTTTCATGCAATAGACCTTACAATCTGCTCCCCATCTGTTTATCCATTCTGGAACTTCTGGCTCTCAAATGACCTGCACGGCAGTGACCATTTTCCAACATTTATCACACAGACTACTCCTAACAGGGACTCTAATACTTATTTTAAGCGCTATATTTATGACAGAGCAAATTGGCCATCTTTCGAAAATCAGGCTACAATTACAAACGACATGATTGACTGTGATATTGACGATGCACTTGATAATATCACCCAGTGTATTATCAATGCTGCAGATATTAGCATTCCTAAATCCACTGCTACACCTAGGCACAAGAAGCCGTGGTGGAACAGTGATTGCCAGATTGCAAAAAAAAATCAACAGAAGGCTTGGGGCCTCTTCCGGAGGTATCCCAATAATACAAACTATATTGCCTTCAAAAAAGCAAAGGCAGAAGCTAGGAGAGTGCGTCGTAAGAGCCAGCGCGAATCTTGGATGCAATACATATCTAATATTAGCTCTAATACCTCAAGCAAAGTCGTCTGGAAAAAAGTAAAAAATTGTATGGGCCTATATTCCGAAAACCATATCTCAATCCTAAATCACAACGGTCAAACAATAGCTTCACCCAAAAATATTGCTGAAACAATAGCAAATACACTTGCATCTAACTCTAGCACAGATTCATACCCAGAACCATTCTTATCATATAAAAGACAAATGGAAACTACCCGCATCAATTTTCATTCTCGCCATTCTTTTAACTATAATAACCCCTTTACGATTTCAGAGCTCCTAAGTTGTTTGCAAAAAAAGCCACCTCAGCTCCAGGTCACGATGGCATCACCTATACCATGCTAAAACATATTTCCACCGCCTCACTTAATAACTTACTTGCCTTCTATAATAGAATTTGGGTTGAACATGCCTTTCCTTATGCCTGGCATAAAGCTGTTATTATTCCCTTTCCTAAACCAGGTAAAGATTCCAGGGACCAGAATAATTACAGACCTATTGCACTCACTAGCAGCCTTTGCAAACTTCTAGAAAAAATGGTAAATATCCGCCTTGTGCATATTCTAGAATCTAACAATCTGCTTGCCGCTTTTCAAAGTGGATTCTGACGAGGTAGATCTACTATCGATAACCTGATCCATCTTGAAACTCATATTCGGACTGCTTATCTAAAACGCAGCCATTTGGTGTCAGTCTTTTTTGACATTGCGAAAGCCTATGACAAAACATGGCGATACGGGATCCTTCGTGATCTGTTTAATCTTGATTTTCGTGGGAATCTTCCAATTTTTATTGACAACTTCCTCGCCATGCGACTCTTTCAAGTCAGGATTGGGGGAACTCTATCAAGTTTTTATGTACAAGAAGAGGGCAGTGTCCTGAGTGTCACCCTCTTTGCTATTAAAATAAATGATATCCTTGGTCAATTACATCTTGACAAACCTCATTGGAGAAACACCTCATGGGGCACTATTTACTTTTTTAAAACATGCTGGATTTTACTTTGAAATATGATTTTTGCATCTTTCTTTGGTTTAACAACAACTTGAATTGTTCTTTTACTTTTTTCTGACATCTGGATGGGAGCCCCATCCAGACTGCCCTTTTTACCTAAAATCTTTTATAGTCCGTTTGTTTAGTTTTTTTCTTCCCTATCTACACTTTTCTGACTGCATCTGGATGGGACCCACATCCAGATTGCTTTTCTGATGCTCTTTATTTTTATGTTTTTAGTCTATTCTTGTTTGGCGCAGCATGTCCCTTATGGGATTTTGTGCCATTAAACAATATACAACCAACCAACCTTGGTCAATTACCCCTTTCGGTGAAGGGAGATCTCTATGTTGACGACTTTCGCATTATGTGTATAGGTCAAGATATTCGTTTTATTGAGAGACAATTGCAAACTGCCATCACTCATATTCTTAATTGGACAAATAAAAATGGTTTTATCATTTCTAAAGACAAAACTTCTTGCGTGCACTTTTGTAGACGTAGGGATCTACATCCAGATCCTGAAATTTTTATTGACTCAACTCAGATTCCTGTTGTGGACAGTGTCCGTTTTCTGGGCCTTCACTTTGATAAAAAGTTAACCTTTTTACCACATATCTTGCAGTTATGCACAAAATGTGAAAAATCTCTTAATCTTTTAAAGGTGCTTTCAAATACCTCTTGGGGAGCAGATCGTACTTCTCTCCTTAAAATCTATCGTGCCATGATCCGGTCTAAAATTGACTATGCCTGCCAAGTCTATGGTTCAGCCAGTAAATCTGCTCTAAAAAAACTTGACACTGTGCACCATAGCGCACTCCGGGTTTGCTCTGGTGCATTTCGTACGTCTCCAATTTTAAGCCTTTATGTTGACTGTAACGAACCAGCATTACATCATATTTGTGATTAACTCTCATTGGAGCTGTATTACCGTGTCCTTTCATATCCTGGCCATCCCCTTCATACCCACATTTTAAATACAGACAATGATATCCTTTATCAGCATAGACCATCTTGCATACCATCTTTTGGAGCCAGAATACGAAGAATTATTGATGATAGTGCTCTAATCAATATTGAAGTGAACCCTTGTCCAATGTACCAGTTCCCTCCCTGGAAACCTCCTGATATTACCACCCTCCATCCTTTTAAAGGTTACAATAAAAATAATCTAACTCCTCTTGCCTTTCAACAACTATTTGCTGCACATCGTGCAAACTTTAATAATTACATAGATATCTATACGGATGGTTCTAAGAGTTGGGGATATTGTTGGCTGCGGGATTTTTTGTAATGACACTACCTTGAGTTATCGTCTGCACCCTTCAATTTCTGTCTTTACATCCGAATTGATTGCAATAGAGAGAGCCATGTCGCACATCTCTCATCATCATATCTCACACTTCATCATTTATACTGACTCAAATAGTTCTATTGACGCTATAAAATCACTTAAAAAGCATCCCTTTGTTTCGTCCATCTTAGAGTTTTATAATGAATTGACAAGACGTGGCTATAATATCTTATTTTGCTGGGTACCTGGACACATGGGTATCCCTGGAAATGAAAAAGCAGATGAGGCGGCAAAGCTGGCTCATAATCCCTGACACCATAGAGTACCATTCTCAGACGTTAAACTACTTATAAACCATTTTATTCATAATAAATGGCAAGAAAGTTGGGATTTGGAATACAATAATAAATTGCACCATATCAAACCTACAATCATAACGTGGCCTCCAAATTATCCAAGGAAAACAGACCCCCAGGGGGATACCTTCTTTAGGTATTCACGGGCTTCGCAACCCCGGGTTCCTGAGCGATCTTTTCCTTTTCCTCTTATTTCTCTTGTCTTTCTTTCCTCTATGTTTCACTCTCGTTGTGGTTTCCTCTTCGGAGGTGAGGGCAATTCTGTATGAGCCGATATCATCCTGTATATCGACTTGTGGAGAATTGTAAACCACCCACGTGTTTGCCGTGCGTGGCGACCCGTGTCCCTGGAAAGGGGGATCCTGGTAGTTGAGGGTAACCAACCCACTGCTTTGGCCTCTGCTTCAGGTAGACGGGAGGTGCATATTGGTCCCGTATGCATCAATCGGCTGGTCAGCTGACTTGTGTCACTGGCTGGGGATCAAGTGAGCGAGTACTTACTAGCCATCTCGCTAAGGGTGGAGACTGGCATAGGAGTGTCTTGTGACCGTATGGGCCCTGGTTAGCACTGGTGCACGAATGTGCATCTCCTTGTTGGGCTCGGTGGTGGGTGGTGCGACCGGGGTCTGAATTGTTCTTTTTATCTCAATATGGATGGAAATAATTTACTTCCTTTAAATCCTCTCCCATGTGGAGAGAATGCGAACCAAAATAAGTTGTGTGCTGATAGAGATGGTGATATTGCCTCCAATACCAATTCATGTGCTGAAAGATTCTTTGTTATCAAAAGACAAGAAGGCAGTTTTGACAAGACCTCTCCCTTTCTGATTCACAAATCTATCCAAGGATTGATTGGTGAACCAAAGACCATCAAAAAAATTCGATCTGGTGATCTTCTTATTGAAGTAAACAATAGCAAACAAGCCATAAGTTTAAAGAAATGTACACATTTTGCAAATATCCCGATTTCCGTAAGCCCACATAGAACCCTCAACACTTCTCGTGGGGTGATCTCAGAATCTGACCTCCTGCATGTAACCGAAGATGAAATAGTGGAAAACTTAAGGGAACAAAATGTCACAGAAGCTAGACGTATAAAAATCAACCGTAAAGATGAACAAATACCAGCGAATCAAATTCAGATACCTACCAAGCATATAATACTTACTTTTAACTCGCCAAACCTACTCAAATATATAAAAGCCGGATATCTTTCATGTTCTGTCAGACCTTATATCCCAAACCCACTGCGTCGTTTTAATTGTCGACGCTTTGGGCACTCAAAAACAGCATGCCGAGGTAAAACCACATGTGGTCGGTGTAGTGCAGTTGGCCACGAAAGTGTACAATGCAATGCACCACATTCTTGTGTAAACTGCAAAAAAGAGCACCCATCTTATTCGAAATCCTGCGAGCAGTGGCGAAAAGAAAAAGAGATACAAACAATACGAACAAAAGAAAATTTATCATATCCCGAGGCTAGAAAAATAGTTGAATCCAGGACACCCACAGTTGGTGTATCATATGCTGCTGCTTTGTCCAAAAAACTCATAAAACTATTGCAACCCAAACCGAATTCCCCACTGAAACTAATTGCCAACCTAATCAAAAAGAAAATAACCTGTCTAATAATTCTGGTAAGACAAATAGATCAACGCAAGCTGCTTCTCCTCCTAAGTCACCAAAATCTGCTCATCCTAACTTATCAAAATCTGTTCCTAATTCACAACAAAATACCTCGTCACAATCTTTAATCTCTAAACTTCCAATCCATAAAAGAGGTTCTCAAAATACAACAAAAACGCCATCTGTGAAACCAAACCGTAAATCTGATGCAGAGAAATTTAACCTGCCAACAGTTAAAGTCACTGTGCCATCTGAAAATGCAGCCAAAAAGAGAAAGAGTAAAACATCCAAAAAAGAAATCAACCCAAAACAGACGGATAAAATGGAGGAGGATGATGCTCTAGCTCTTCACCCAGATTCGGATGAAGAATTTAACGATGGAGATAGTATGACTATCTCCGAATAACTTAACGCAGATATATTACTAGAAAAAAAAATCATTCATGTATAATATTATCTCGAGGAACTCATAATAAATATGACGAAATCCTCAACATTCTTCATGACCATCAACCACTATGTTTAGCGTTACAAGAAACCCATCTTAAAATCAATAACAAAGCAAAATTGCGCACTTATGCTACATACCGAAAAGATTTTACTGGTAGTGAAAGGGCCACAGGTGGAGTGGCTCTTTTCATCTCTCGCAACCTACCCCATACGCATATTAATCTAAACACAAATTTACAAGCTGTTGCAGTCCGTGTACATATTAACCGGCTTATAACAATTTGCACCTTATACTTACCGCCAAATCAGTCTATTCAGTCAGCTACTCTTGATAATCTCCTTCTCCAACTCCCCACTCCTTACATCATTGTTGGAGACTTTAATGCACATAGTCAACTGTGGGGAAATACCGATTCTAATCAGCGTGGTGATGTTATTGAGAAATTAATATCTGACAATGGCTTATGCCTGCTTAATAATGGAGATAACACTTACTTTCATGAACCAACTCGCACTTTTCATGCAATAGACCTTACAATCTGCTCCCCATCTGTTTATCCATTCTGGAACTTCTGGCTCTCAAATGACCTGCACGGCAGTGACCATTTTCCAACATTTATCACACAGACTACTCCTAACAGGGACTCTAATACTTATTTTAAGCGCTATATTTATGACAGAGCAAATTGGCCATCTTTCGAAAATCAGGCTACAATTACAAACGACATGATTGACTGTGATATTGACGATGCACTTGATAATATCACCCAGTGTATTATCAATGCTGCAGATATTAGCATTCCTAAATCCACTGCTACACCTAGGCACAAGAAGCCGTGGTGGAACAGTGATTGCCAGATTGCAAAAAAAAATCAACAGAAGGCTTGGGGCCTCTTCCGGAGGTATCCCAATAATACAAACTATATTGCCTTCAAAAAAGCAAAGGCGGAAGCTAGGAGAGTGCGTCGTAAGAGCCAGCGCGAATCTTGGATGCAATACATATCTAATATTAGCTCTAATACCTCAAGCAAAGTCGTCTGGAAAAAAGTAAAAAATTGTATGGGCGTATATTCCGAAAACCATATCTCAATCCTAAATCACAACGGTCAAACAATAGCTTCACCCAAAAATATTGCTGAAACAATAGCAAATACACTTGCATCTAACTCTAGCACAGATTCATACCCAGAACCATTCTTATCATATAAAAGACAAATGGAAACTACCCGCATCAATTTTCATTCTCGCCATTCTTTTAACTATAATAACCCCTTTACGATTTCAGAGCTCCTAAGTTGTTTGCAAAAAAAGCCACCTCTCAGCTCCAGGTCACGATGGCATCACCTATACCATGCTAAAACGTATTTCCACCGCCTCACTTAATAACTTACTTGCCTTCTATAATAGAATTTGGGTTGAACATGCCTTTCCTTATGCCTGGCATAAAGCTGTTATTATTCCCTTTCCTAAACCAGGTAAAGATTCCAGGGACCAGAATAATTACAGACCTATTGCACTCACTAGCAGCCTTTGCAAACTTCTAGAAAAAATGGTAAATATCCGCCTTGTGCATATTCTAGAATCTAACAATCTGCTTGCCGCTTTTCAAAGTGGATTCTGACGAGGTAGATCTACTATCGATAACCTGATCCATCTTGAAACTCATATTCGGACTGCTTATCTAAAACGCAGCCATTTGGTGTCAGTCTTTTTTGACATTGCGAAAGCCTATGACAAAACATGGCGATACGGGATCCTTCGTGATCTGTTTAATCTTGATTTTCGTGGGAATCTTCCAATTTTTATTGACAACTTCCTCGCCATGCGACTCTTTCAAGTCAGGATTGGGGGAACTCTATCAAGTTTTTATGTACAAGAAGAGGGCAGTGTCCTGAGTGTCGCCCTCTTTGCTATTAAAATAAATGATATCCTTGGTCAATTACATCTTGACAAACCTCATTGGGGAAACACCTCATGGGGCACTATTTACTTTTTTAAAACATGCTGGATTTTACTTTGAAATATGATTTTTGCATCTTTCTTTGGTTTAACAACAACTTGAATTGTTCTTTTACTTTTTTCTGACATCTGGATGGGAGCCCCATCCAGACTGCCCTTTTTACCTAAAATCTTTTATAGTCCGTTTGTTTAGTTTTTTTCTTCCCTATCTACACTTTTCTGACTGCATTGGATGGGACCCACATCCAGATTGCTTTTCTGATGCTCTTTATTTTTATGTTTTTAGTCTATTCTTGTTTGGTGCAGCATGTCCCTTATGGGATTTTGTGCCATTAAACAATATACAACCAACCAACCTTGGTCAATTACCCCCTTCGGTGAAGGGAGATCTCTATGTTGACGACTTTCGCATTATGTGTATAGGTCAAGATATTCGTTTTATTGAGAGACAATTGCAAACTGCCATCACTCATATTCTTAATTGGACAAATAAAAATGGTTTTATCATTTCTAAAGACAAAACTTCTTGCGTGCACTTTTGTAGACGTAGGGATCTACATCCAGATCCTGAAATTTTTATTGACTCAACTCAGATTCCTGTTGTGGACAGTGTCCGTTTTCTGGGCCTTCACTTTGATAAAAAGTTAACCTTTTTACCACATATCTTGCAGTTATGCACAAAATGTGAAAAATCTCTTAATCTTTTAAAGGTGCTTTCAAATACCTCTTGGGGAGCAGATCGTACTTCTCTCCTTAAAATCTATCGTGCCATGATCCGGTCTAAAATTGACTATGCCTGCCAAGTCTATGGTTCAGCCAGTAAATCTGCTCTAAAAAAACTTGACACTGTGCACCATAGCGCACTCCGGGTTTGCTCTGGTGCATTTCGTACGTCTCCAATTTTAAGCCTTTATGTTGACTGTAACGAACCAGCATTACATCATATTCGTGATTAACTCTCATTGGAGCTGTATTACCGTGTCCTTTCATATCCTGGCCATCCCCTTCATACCCACATTTTAAATACAGACAATGATATCCTTTATCAGCATAGACCATCTTGCATACCATCTTTTGGAGCCAGAATACGAAGAATTATTGATGATAGTGCTCTAATCAATATTGAAGTGAACCCTTGTCCAATGTACCAGTTCCCTCCCTGGAAACCTCCTGATATTACCACCCTCCATCCTTCTAAAGGTTACAAAAAAAATAATCTAACTCCTCTTGCCTTTCAACAACTATTTGCTGCACATCGTGCAAACTTTAATAATTACATAGATATCTATACGGATGGTTCTAAGAGTTGGGGATAATGTTGGCTGCGGGATTTTTTGTAATGACACTACCTTGAGTTATCGTCTGCACCCTTCAATTTCTGTCTTTACATCCGAATTGATTGCAATAGAGAGAGCCATGTCGCACATCTCTCATCATCATATCTCACACTTCATCATTTATACTGACTCAAATAGTTCTATTGACGCTATAAAATCACTTAAAAAGCATCCCTTTGTTTCGTCCATCTTAGAGTTTTATAATGAATTGACAAGACGTGGCTATAATATCTTATTTTGCTGGGTACCTGGACACATGGGTATCCCTGGAAATGAAAAAGCAGATGAGGCGGCAAAGCTGGCTCATAATCCCTGACACCATAGAGTACCATTCTCAGACGTTAAACTACTTATAAACCATTTTATTCATAATAAATGGCAAGAAAGTTGGGATTTGGAATACAATAATAAATTGCACCATATCAAACCTACAATCATAACGTGGCCTCCAAATTATCCAAGGAAAACAGACCCCCAGGGGGATACCTTCTTTAGGTATTCACGGGCTTCGCAACCCCGGGTTCCTGAGCGATCTTTTCCTTTTCCTCTTATTTCTCTTGTCTTTCTTTCCTCTATGTTTCACTCTCGTTGTGGTTTCCTCTTCGGAGGTGAGGGCAATTCTGTATGAGCCGATATCATCCTGTATATCGACTTGTGGAGAATTGTAAACCACCCACGTGTTTGCCGTGCGTGGCGACCCGTGTCCCTGGAAAGGGGGATCCTGGTAGTTGAGGGTAACCAACCCACTGCTTTGGCCTCTGCTTCAGGTAGACGGGAGGTGCATATTGGTCCCGTATGCATCAATCGGCTGGTCAGCTGACTTGTGTCACTGGCTGGGGATCAAGTGAGCGAGTACTTACTAGCCATCTCGCTAAGGGTGGAGACTGGCATAGGAGTGTCTTGTGACCGTATGGGCCCTGGTTAGCACTGGTGCACGAATGTGCATCTCCTTGTTGGGCTCGGTGGTGGGTGGTGCGACCGGGGTCTGAATTGTTTTTTTTATCTCAATATGGATGGAAATAATTTACTTCCTTTAAATCCTCTCCCATGTGGAGAGAATGCGAACCAAAATAAGTTGTGTGCTGATAGAGATGGTGATATTGCCTCCAATACCAATTCATGTGCTGAAAGATTCTTTGTTATCAAAAGACAAGAAGGCAGTTTTGACAAGACCTCTCCCTTTCTGATTCACAAATCTATCCAAGGATTGATTGGTGAACCAAAGACCATCAAAAAAATTCGATCTGGTGATCTTCTTATTGAAGTAAACAATAGCAAACAAGCCATAAGTTTAAAGAAATGTACACATTTTGCAAATATCCCGATTTCCGTAAGCCCACATAGAACCCTCAACACTTCTCGTGGGGTGATCTCAGAATCTGACCTCCTGCATGTAACCGAAGATGAAATAGTGGAAAACTTAAGGGAACAAAATGTCACAGAAGCTAGACGTATAAAAATCAACCATAAAGATGAACAAATACCAGCGAATCAAATTCAGATACCTACCAAGCATATAATACTTACTTTTAACTCGCCAAACCTACTCAAATATATAAAAGCCGGATATCTTTCATGTTCTGTCAGACCTTATATCCCAAACCCACTGCGTCGTTTTAATTGTCGACGCTGGGCACTCAAAAACAGCATGCCGAGGTAAAACCACATGTGGTCGGTGTAGTTCAGTTGGCCACGAAAGTGTACAATGCAATGCACCACCTTCTTGTGTAAACTGCAAAAAAGAGCACCCATCTTATTCGAAATCCTGCGAGCAGTGGCGAAAAGAAAAAGAGATACAAACAATACGAACAAAAGAAAATTTATCATATCCCGAGGCTAGAAAAATAGTTGAATCCAGGACACCCACAGTTGGTGTATCATATGCTGCTGCTTTGTCCAAAAAACTCATAAAACTATTGCAACCCAAACCGAATTCCCCACTGAAACTAATTGCCAACCTAATCAAAAAGAAAATAACCTGTCTAATAATTCTGGTAAGACAAATAGATCAACGCAAGCTGCTTCTCCTCCTAAGTCACCAAAATCTGCTCATCCTAACTTATCAAAATCTGTTCCTAATTCACAACAAAATACCTCGTCACAATCTTTAATCTCTAAACTTCCAATCCATAAAAGAGGTTCTCAAAATACAACAAAAACGCCATCTGTGAAACCAAACCGTAAATCTGATGCAGAGAAATTTAACCTGCCAACAGTTGAAGTCACTGTGCCATCTGAAAATGCAGCCAAAAAGAGAAAGAGTAAAACATCCAAAAAAGAAATCAACCCAAAACAGACGGATAAAATGGAGGAGGATGATGCTCTAGCTCTTCACCCAGATTCGGATGAAGAATTTAACGATGGAGATAGTATGACTATCTCCGAATAACTTAACGCAGATATATTACTAGAAAAAAAAATCATTCATGTATAATATTATCTCGAGGAACTCATAATAAATATGACGAAATCCTCAACATTCTTCATGACCATCAACCACTATGTTTAGCGTTACAAGAAACCCATCTTAAAATCAATAACAAAGCAAAATTGCGCACTTATGCTACATACCGAAAAGATTTTACTGGTAGTGAAAGGGCCACAGGTGGAGTGGCTCTTTTCATCTCTCGCAACCTACCCCATACGCATATTAATCTAAACACAAATTTACAAGCTGTTGCAGTCCGTGTACATATTAACCGGCTTATAACAATTTGCACCTTATACTTACCGCCAAATCAGTCTATTCAGTCAGCTACTCTTGATAATCTCCTTCTCCAACTCCCCACTCCTTACATCATTGTTGGAGACTTTAATGCACATAGTCAACTGTGGGGAAATACCGATTCTAATCAGCGTGGTGATGTTATTGAGAAATTAATATCTGACAATGGCTTATGCCTGCTTAATAATGGAGATAACACTTACTTTCATGAACCAACTCGCACTTTTCATGCAATAGACCTTACAATCTGCTCCCCATCTGTTTATCCATTCTGGAACTTCTGGCTCTCAAATGACCTGCACGGCAGTGACCATTTTCCAACATTTATCACACAGACTACTCGTAACAGGGACTCTAATACTTATTTTAAGCGCTATATTTATGACAGAGCAAATTGGCCATCTTTCGAAAATCAGGCTACAATTACAAACGACATGATTGACTGTGATATTGACGATGCACTTGATAATATCACCCAGTGTATTATCAATGCTGCAGATATTAGCATTCCTAAATCCACTGCTACACCTAGGCACAAGAAGCCGTGGTGGAACAGTGATTGCCAGATTGCAAAAAAAAATCAACAGAAGGCTTGGGGCCTCTTCCGGAGGTATCCCAATAATACAAACTATATTGCCTTCAAAAAAGCAAAGGCGGAAGCTAGGAGAGTGCGTCGTAAGAGCCAGCGCGAATCTTGGATGCAATACATATCTAATATTAGCTCTAATACCTCAAGCAAAGTCGTCTGGAAAAAAGTAAAAAATTGTATGGGCCTATATTCTGAGAACCATATCTCAATCCTAAATCACAACGGTCAAACAATAGCTTCACCCAAAAATATTGCTGAAACAATAGCAAATACACTTGCATCTAACTCTAGCACAGATTCATACCCAGAACCATTCTTATCATATAAAAGACAAATGGAAACTACCCGCATCAATTTTCATTCTCGCCATTCTTTTAACTATAATAACCCCTTTACGATTTCAGAGCTCCTAAGTTGTTTGCAAAAAAAGCCACCTCTCAGCTCCAGGTCACGATGGCATCACCTATACCATGCTAAAACATATTTCCACCGCCTCACTTAATAACTTACTTGCCTTCTATAATAGAATTTGGGTTGAACATGCCTTTCCTTATGCCTGGCATAAAGCTGTTATTATTCCCTTTCCTAAACCAGGTAAAGATTCCAGGGACCAGAATAATTACAGACCTATTGCACTCACTAGCAGCCTTTGCAAACTTCTAGAAAAAATGGTAAATATCCGCCTTGTGCATATTCTAGAATCTAACAATCTGCTTGCCGCTTTTCAAAGTGGATTCTGACGAGGTAGATCTACTATCGATAACCTGATCCATCTTGAAACTCATATTCGGACTGCTTTTCTAAAACGCAGCCATTTGGTGTCAGTCTTTTTTGACATTGCGAAAGCCTATGACAAAACATGGCGATACGGGATCCTTCGTGATCTGTTTAATCTTGATTTTCGTGGGAATCTTCCAATTTTTATTGACAACTTCCTCGCCATGCGACTCTTTCAAGTCAGGATTGGGGGAACTCTATCAAGTTTTTATGTACAAGAAGAGGGCAGTGTCCTGAGTGTCGCCCTCTTTGCTATTAAAATAAATGATATCCTTGGTCAATTACATCTTGACAAACCTCATTGGGGAAACACCTCATGGGGCACTATTTACTTTTTTAAAACATGCTGGATTTTACTTTGAAATATGATTTTTGCATCTTTCTTTGGTTTAACAACAACTTGAATTGTTCTTTTACTTTTTTCTGACATCTGGATGGGAGCCCCATCCAGACTGCCCTTTTTACCTAAAATCTTTTATAGTCCGTTTGTTTAGTTTTTTTCTTCCCTATCTACACTTTTCTGACTGCATCTGGATGGGACCCACATCCAGATTGCTTTTCTGATGCTCTTTATTTTTATGTTTTTAGTCTATTCTTGTTTGGCGCAGCATGTCCCTTATGGGATTTTGTGCCATTAAACAATATACAACCAACCAACCTTGGTCAATTACCCCCTTCGGTGAAGGGAGATCTCTATGTTGACGACTTTCGCATTATGTGTATAGGTCAAGATATTCGTTTTATTGAGAGACAATTGCAAACTGCCATCACTCATATTCTTAATTGGACAAATAAAAATGGTTTTATCATTTCTAAAGACAAAACTTCTTGCGTGCACTTTTGTAGACGTAGGGATCTACATCCAGATCCTGAAATTTTTATTGACTCAACTCAGATTCCTGTTGTGGACAGTGTCCGTTTTCTGGGCCTTCACTTTGATAAAAAGTTAACCTTTTTACCACATATCTTGCAGTTATGCACAAAATGTGAAAAATCTCTTAATCTTTTAAAGGTGCTTTCAAATACCTCTTGGGGAGCAGATCGTACTTCTCTCCTTAAAATCTATCGTGCCATGATCCGGTCTAAAATTGACTATGCCTGCCAAGTCTATGGTTCAGCCAGTAAATCTGCTCTAAAAAAACTTGACACTGTGCACCATAGCGCACTCCGGGTTTGCTCTGGTGCATTTCGTACGTCTCCAATTTTAAGCCTTTATGTTGACTGTAACGAACCAGCATTACATCATATTCGTGATTAACTCTCATTGGAGCTGTATTACCGTGTCCTTTCATATCCTGGCCATCCCCTTCATACCCACATTTTAAATACAGACAATGATATCCTTTATCAGCATAGACCATCTTGCATACCATCTTTTGGAGCCAGAATACGAAGAATTATTGATGATAGTGCTCTAATCAATATTGAAGTGAACCCTTGTCCAATGTACCAGTTCCCTCCCTGGAAACCTCCTGATATTACCACCCTCCATCCTTCTAAAGGTTACAAAAAAAATAATCTAACTCCTCTTGCCTTTCAACAACTATTTGCTGCACATCGTGCAAACTTTAATAATTACATAGATATCTATACGGATGGTTCTAAGAGTTGGGGATAATGTTGGCTGCGGGATTTTTTGTAATGACACTACCTTGAGTTATCGTCTGCACCCTTCAATTTCTGTCTTTACATCCGAATTGATTGCAATAGAGAGAGCCATGTCGCACATCTCTCATCATCATATCTCACACTTCATCATTTATACTGACTCAAATAGTTCTATTGACGCTATAAAATCACTTAAAAAGCATCCCTTTGTTTCGTCCATCTTAGAGTTTTATAATGAATTGACAAGACGTGGCTATAATATCTTATTTTGCTGGGTACCTGGACACATGGGTATCCCTGGAAATGAAAAAGCAGATGAGGCGGCAAAGCTGGCTCATAATCCCTGACACCATAGAGTACCATTCTCAGACGTTAAACTACTTATAAACCATTTTATTCATAATAAATGGCAAGAAAGTTGGGATTTGGAATACAATAATAAATTGCACCATATCAAACCTACAATCATAACGTGGCCTCCAAATTATCCAAGGAAAACAGACCCCCAGGGGGATACCTTCTTTAGGTATTCACGGGCTTCGCAACCCCGGGTTCCTGAGCGATCTTTTCCTTTTCCTCTTATTTCTCTTGTCTTTCTTTCCTCTATGTTTCACTCTCGTTGTGGTTTCCTCTTCGGAGGTGAGGGCAATTCTGTATGAGCCGATATCATCCTGTATATCGACTTGTGGAGAATTGTAAACCACCCACGTGTTTGCCGTGCGTGGCGACCCGTGTCCCTGGAAAGGGGGATCCTGGTAGTTGAGGGTAACCAACCCACTGCTTTGGCCTCTGCTTCAGGTAGACGGGAGGTGCATATTGGTCCCGTATGCATCAATCGGCTGGTCAGCTGACTTGTGTCACTGGCTGGGGATCAAGTGAGCGAGTACTTACTAGCCATCTCGCTAAGGGTGGAGACTGGCATAGGAGTGTCTTGTGACCGTATGGGCCCTGGTTAGCACTGGTGCACGAATGTGCATCTCCTTGTTGGGCTCGGTGGTGGGTGGTGCGACCGGGGTCTGAATTGTTTTTTTTATCTCAATATGGATGGAAATAATTTACTTCCTTTAAATCCTCTCCCATGTGGAGAGAATGCGAACCAAAATAAGTTGTGTGCTGATAGAGATGGTGATATTGCCTCCAATACCAATTCATGTGCTGAAAGATTCTTTGTTATCAAAAGACAAGAAGGCAGTTTTGACAAGACCTCTCCCTTTCTGATTCACAAATCTATCCAAGGATTGATTGGTGAACCAAAGACCATCAAAAAAATTCGATCTGGTGATCTTCTTATTGAAGTAAACAATAGCAAACAAGCCATAAGTTTAAAGAAATGTACACATTTTGCAAATATCCCGATTTCCGTAAGCCCACATAGAACCCTCAACACTTCTCGTGGGGTGATCTCAGAATCTGACCTCCTGCATGTAACCGAAGATGAAATAGTGGAAAACTTAAGGGAACAAAATGTCACAGAAGCTAGACGTATAAAAATCAACCGTAAAGATGAACAAATACCAGCGAATCAAATTCAGATACCTACCAAGCATATAATACTTACTTTTAACTCGCCAAACCTACTCAAATATATAAAAGCCGGATATCTTTCATGTTCTGTCAGACCTTATATCCCAAACCCACTGCGTCGTTTTAATTGTCGACGCTGGGCACTCAAAAACAGCATGCCGAGGTAAAACCACATGTGGTCGGTGTAGTGCAGTTGGCCACGAAAGTGTACAATGCAATGCACCACCTTCTTGTGTAAACTGCAAAAAAGAGCACCCATCTTATTCGAAATCCTGCGAGCAGTGGCGAAAAGAAAAAGAGATACAAACAATACGAACAAAAGAAAATTTATCATATCCCGAGGCTAGAAAAATAGTTGAATCCAGGACACCCACAGTTGGTGTATCATATGCTGCTGCTTTGTCCAAAAAACTCATAAAACTATTGCAACCCAAACCGAATTCCCCACTGAAACTAATTGCCAACCTAATCAAAAAGAAAATAACCTGTCTAATAATTCTGGTAAGACAAATAGATCAACGCAAGCTGCTTCTCCTCCTAAGTCACCAAAATCTGCTCATCCTAACTTATCAAAATCTGTTCCTAATTCACAACAAAATACCTCGTCACAATCTTTAATCTCTAAACTTCCAATCCATAAAAGAGGTTCTCAAAATACAACAAAAACGCCATCTGTGAAACCAAACCGTAAATCTGATGCAGAGAAATTTAACCTGCCAACAGTTAAAGTCACTGTGCCATCTGAAAATGCAGCCAAAAAGAGAAAGAGTAAAACATCCAAAAAAGAAATCAACCCAAAACAGACGGATAAAATGGAGGAGGATGATGCTCTAGCTCTTCACCCAGATTCGGATGAAGAATTTAACGATGGAGATAGTATGACTATCTCCGAATAACTTAACGCAGATATATTACTAGAAAAAAAAATCATTCATGTATAATATTATCTCGAGGAACTCATAATAAATATGACGAAATCCTCAACATTCTTCATGACCATCAACCACTATGTTTAGCGTTACAAGAAACCCATCTTAAAATCAATAACAAAGCAAAATTGCGCACTTATGCTACATACCGAAAAGATTTTACTGGTAGTGAAAGGGCCACAGGTGGAGTGGCTCTTTTCATCTCTCGCAACCTACCCCATACGCATATTAATCTAAACACAAATTTACAAGCTGTTGCAGTCCGTGTACATATTAACCGGCTTATAACAATTTGCACCTTATACTTACCGCCAAATCAGTCTATTCAGTCAGCTACTCTTGATAATCTCCTTCTCCAACTCCCCACTCCTTACATCATTGTTGGAGACTTTAATGCACATAGTCAACTGTGGGGAAATACCGATTCTAATCAGCGTGGTGATGTTATTGAGAAATTAATATCTGACAATGGCTTATGCCTGCTTAATAATGGAGATAACACTTACTTTCATGAACCAACTCGCACTTTTCATGCAATAGACCTTACAATCTGCTCCCCATCTGTTTATCCATTCTGGAACTTCTGGCTCTCAAATGACCTGCACGGCAGTGACCATTTTCCAACATTTATCACACAGACTACTCCTAACAGGGACTCTAATACTTATTTTAAGCGCTATATTTATGACAGAGCAAATTGGCCATCTTTCGAAAATCAGGCTACAATTACAAACGACATGATTGACTGTGATATTGACGATGCACTTGATAATATCACCCAGTGTATTATCAATGCTGCAGATATTAGCATTCCTAAATCCACTGCTACACCTAGGCACAAGAAGCCGTGGTGGAACAGTGATTGCCAGATTGCAAAAAAAAATCAACAGAAGGCTTGGGGCCTCTTCCGGAGGTATCCCAATAATACAAACTATATTGCCTTCAAAAAAGCAAAGGCAGAAGCTAGGAGAGTGCGTCGTAAGAGCCAGCGCGAATCTTGGATGCAATACATATCTAATATTAGCTCTAATACCTCAAGCAAAGTCGTCTGGAAAAAAGTAAAAAATTGTATGGGCCTATATTCCGAAAACCATATCTCAATCCTAAATCACAACGGTCAAACAATAGCTTCACCCAAAAATATTGCTGAAACAATAGCAAATACACTTGCATCTAACTCTAGCACAGATTCATACCCAGAACCATTCTTATCATATAAAAGACAAATGGAAACTACCCGCATCAATTTTCATTCTCGCCATTCTTTTAACTATAATAACCCCTTTACGATTTCAGAGCTCCTAAGTTGTTTGCAAAAAAAGCCACCTCAGCTCCAGGTCACGATGGCATCACCTATACCATGCTAAAACATATTTCCACCGCCTCACTTAATAACTTACTTGCCTTCTATAATAGAATTTGGGTTGAACATGCCTTTCCTTATGCCTGGCATAAAGCTGTTATTATTCCCTTTCCTAAACCAGGTAAAGATTCCAGGGACCAGAATAATTACAGACCTATTGCACTCACTAGCAGCCTTTGCAAACTTCTAGAAAAAATGGTAAATATCCGCCTTGTGCATATTCTAGAATCTAACAATCTGCTTGCCGCTTTTCAAAGTGGATTCTGACGAGGTAGATCTACTATCGATAACCTGATCCATCTTGAAACTCATATTCGGACTGCTTATCTAAAACGCAGCCATTTGGTGTCAGTCTTTTTTGACATTGCGAAAGCCTATGACAAAACATGGCGATACGGGATCCTTCGTGATCTGTTTAATCTTGATTTTCGTGGGAATCTTCCAATTTTTATTGACAACTTCCTCGCCATGCGACTCTTTCAAGTCAGGATTGGGGGAACTCTATCAAGTTTTTATGTACAAGAAGAGGGCAGTGTCCTGAGTGTCACCCTCTTTGCTATTAAAATAAATGATATCCTTGGTCAATTACATCTTGACAAACCTCATTGGAGAAACACCTCATGGGGCACTATTTACTTTTTTAAAACATGCTGGATTTTACTTTGAAATATGATTTTTGCATCTTTCTTTGGTTTAACAACAACTTGAATTGTTCTTTTACTTTTTTCTGACATCTGGATGGGAGCCCCATCCAGACTGCCCTTTTTACCTAAAATCTTTTATAGTCCGTTTGTTTAGTTTTTTTCTTCCCTATCTACACTTTTCTGACTGCATCTGGATGGGACCCACATCCAGATTGCTTTTCTGATGCTCTTTATTTTTATGTTTTTAGTCTATTCTTGTTTGGCGCAGCATGTCCCTTATGGGATTTTGTGCCATTAAACAATATACAACCAACCAACCTTGGTCAATTACCCCTTTCGGTGAAGGGAGATCTCTATGTTGACGACTTTCGCATTATGTGTATAGGTCAAGATATTCGTTTTATTGAGAGACAATTGCAAACTGCCATCACTCATATTCTTAATTGGACAAATAAAAATGGTTTTATCATTTCTAAAGACAAAACTTCTTGCGTGCACTTTTGTAGACGTAGGGATCTACATCCAGATCCTGAAATTTTTATTGACTCAACTCAGATTCCTGTTGTGGACAGTGTCCGTTTTCTGGGCCTTCACTTTGATAAAAAGTTAACCTTTTTACCACATATCTTGCAGTTATGCACAAAATGTGAAAAATCTCTTAATCTTTTAAAGGTGCTTTCAAATACCTCTTGGGGAGCAGATCGTACTTCTCTCCTTAAAATCTATCGTGCCATGATCCGGTCTAAAATTGACTATGCCTGCCAAGTCTATGGTTCAGCCAGTAAATCTGCTCTAAAAAAACTTGACACTGTGCACCATAGCGCACTCCGGGTTTGCTCTGGTGCATTTCGTACGTCTCCAATTTTAAGCCTTTATGTTGACTGTAACGAACCAGCATTACATCATATTTGTGATTAACTCTCATTGGAGCTGTATTACCGTGTCCTTTCATATCCTGGCCATCCCCTTCATACCCACATTTTAAATACAGACAATGATATCCTTTATCAGCATAGACCATCTTGCATACCATCTTTTGGAGCCAGAATACGAAGAATTATTGATGATAGTGCTCTAATCAATATTGAAGTGAACCCTTGTCCAATGTACCAGTTCCCTCCCTGGAAACCTCCTGATATTACCACCCTCCATCCTTTTAAAGGTTACAATAAAAATAATCTAACTCCTCTTGCCTTTCAACAACTATTTGCTGCACATCGTGCAAACTTTAATAATTACATAGATATCTATACGGATGGTTCTAAGAGTTGGGGATATTGTTGGCTGCGGGATTTTTTGTAATGACACTACCTTGAGTTATCGTCTGCACCCTTCAATTTCTGTCTTTACATCCGAATTGATTGCAATAGAGAGAGCCATGTCGCACATCTCTCATCATCATATCTCACACTTCATCATTTATACTGACTCAAATAGTTCTATTGACGCTATAAAATCACTTAAAAAGCATCCCTTTGTTTCGTCCATCTTAGAGTTTTATAATGAATTGACAAGACGTGGCTATAATATCTTATTTTGCTGGGTACCTGGACACATGGGTATCCCTGGAAATGAAAAAGCAGATGAGGCGGCAAAGCTGGCTCATAATCCCTGACACCATAGAGTACCATTCTCAGACGTTAAACTACTTATAAACCATTTTATTCATAATAAATGGCAAGAAAGTTGGGATTTGGAATACAATAATAAATTGCACCATATCAAACCTACAATCATAACGTGGCCTCCAAATTATCCAAGGAAAACAGACCCCCAGGGGGATACCTTCTTTAGGTATTCACGGGCTTCGCAACCCCGGGTTCCTGAGCGATCTTTTCCTTTTCCTCTTATTTCTCTTGTCTTTCTTTCCTCTATGTTTCACTCTCGTTGTGGTTTCCTCTTCGGAGGTGAGGGCAATTCTGTATGAGCCGATATCATCCTGTATATCGACTTGTGGAGAATTGTAAACCACCCACGTGTTTGCCGTGCGTGGCGACCCGTGTCCCTGGAAAGGGGGATCCTGGTAGTTGAGGGTAACCAACCCACTGCTTTGGCCTCTGCTTCAGGTAGACGGGAGGTGCATATTGGTCCCGTATGCATCAATCGGCTGGTCAGCTGACTTGTGTCACTGGCTGGGGATCAAGTGAGCGAGTACTTACTAGCCATCTCGCTAAGGGTGGAGACTGGCATAGGAGTGTCTTGTGACCGTATGGGCCCTGGTTAGCACTGGTGCACGAATGTGCATCTCCTTGTTGGGCTCGGTGGTGGGTGGTGCGACCGGGGTCTGAATTGTTCTTTTTATCTCAATATGGATGGAAATAATTTACTTCCTTTAAATCCTCTCCCATGTGGAGAGAATGCGAACCAAAATAAGTTGTGTGCTGATAGAGATGGTGATATTGCCTCCAATACCAATTCATGTGCTGAAAGATTCTTTGTTATCAAAAGACAAGAAGGCAGTTTTGACAAGACCTCTCCCTTTCTGATTCACAAATCTATCCAAGGATTGATTGGTGAACCAAAGACCATCAAAAAAATTCGATCTGGTGATCTTCTTATTGAAGTAAACAATAGCAAACAAGCCATAAGTTTAAAGAAATGTACACATTTTGCAAATATCCCGATTTCCGTAAGCCCACATAGAACCCTCAACACTTCTCGTGGGGTGATCTCAGAATCTGACCTCCTGCATGTAACCGAAGATGAAATAGTGGAAAACTTAAGGGAACAAAATGTCACAGAAGCTAGACGTATAAAAATCAACCGTAAAGATGAACAAATACCAGCGAATCAAATTCAGATACCTACCAAGCATATAATACTTACTTTTAACTCGCCAAACCTACTCAAATATATAAAAGCCGGATATCTTTCATGTTCTGTCAGACCTTATATCCCAAACCCACTGCGTCGTTTTAATTGTCGACGCTTTGGGCACTCAAAAACAGCATGCCGAGGTAAAACCACATGTGGTCGGTGTAGTGCAGTTGGCCACGAAAGTGTACAATGCAATGCACCACATTCTTGTGTAAACTGCAAAAAAGAGCACCCATCTTATTCGAAATCCTGCGAGCAGTGGCGAAAAGAAAAAGAGATACAAACAATACGAACAAAAGAAAATTTATCATATCCCGAGGCTAGAAAAATAGTTGAATCCAGGACACCCACAGTTGGTGTATCATATGCTGCTGCTTTGTCCAAAAAACTCATAAAACTATTGCAACCCAAACCGAATTCCCCACTGAAACTAATTGCCAACCTAATCAAAAAGAAAATAACCTGTCTAATAATTCTGGTAAGACAAATAGATCAACGCAAGCTGCTTCTCCTCCTAAGTCACCAAAATCTGCTCATCCTAACTTATCAAAATCTGTTCCTAATTCACAACAAAATACCTCGTCACAATCTTTAATCTCTAAACTTCCAATCCATAAAAGAGGTTCTCAAAATACAACAAAAACGCCATCTGTGAAACCAAACCGTAAATCTGATGCAGAGAAATTTAACCTGCCAACAGTTAAAGTCACTGTGCCATCTGAAAATGCAGCCAAAAAGAGAAAGAGTAAAACATCCAAAAAAGAAATCAACCCAAAACAGACGGATAAAATGGAGGAGGATGATGCTCTAGCTCTTCACCCAGATTCGGATGAAGAATTTAACGATGGAGATAGTATGACTATCTCCGAATAACTTAACGCAGATATATTACTAGAAAAAAAAATCATTCATGTATAATATTATCTCGAGGAACTCATAATAAATATGACGAAATCCTCAACATTCTTCATGACCATCAACCACTATGTTTAGCGTTACAAGAAACCCATCTTAAAATCAATAACAAAGCAAAATTGCGCACTTATGCTACATACCGAAAAGATTTTACTGGTAGTGAAAGGGCCACAGGTGGAGTGGCTCTTTTCATCTCTCGCAACCTACCCCATACGCATATTAATCTAAACACAAATTTACAAGCTGTTGCAGTCCGTGTACATATTAACCGGCTTATAACAATTTGCACCTTATACTTACCGCCAAATCAGTCTATTCAGTCAGCTACTCTTGATAATCTCCTTCTCCAACTCCCCACTCCTTACATCATTGTTGGAGACTTTAATGCACATAGTCAACTGTGGGGAAATACCGATTCTAATCAGCGTGGTGATGTTATTGAGAAATTAATATCTGACAATGGCTTATGCCTGCTTAATAATGGAGATAACACTTACTTTCATGAACCAACTCGCACTTTTCATGCAATAGACCTTACAATCTGCTCCCCATCTGTTTATCCATTCTGGAACTTCTGGCTCTCAAATGACCTGCACGGCAGTGACCATTTTCCAACATTTATCACACAGACTACTCCTAACAGGGACTCTAATACTTATTTTAAGCGCTATATTTATGACAGAGCAAATTGGCCATCTTTCGAAAATCAGGCTACAATTACAAACGACATGATTGACTGTGATATTGACGATGCACTTGATAATATCACCCAGTGTATTATCAATGCTGCAGATATTAGCATTCCTAAATCCACTGCTACACCTAGGCACAAGAAGCCGTGGTGGAACAGTGATTGCCAGATTGCAAAAAAAAATCAACAGAAGGCTTGGGGCCTCTTCCGGAGGTATCCCAATAATACAAACTATATTGCCTTCAAAAAAGCAAAGGCGGAAGCTAGGAGAGTGCGTCGTAAGAGCCAGCGCGAATCTTGGATGCAATACATATCTAATATTAGCTCTAATACCTCAAGCAAAGTCGTCTGGAAAAAAGTAAAAAATTGTATGGGCGTATATTCCGAAAACCATATCTCAATCCTAAATCACAACGGTCAAACAATAGCTTCACCCAAAAATATTGCTGAAACAATAGCAAATACACTTGCATCTAACTCTAGCACAGATTCATACCCAGAACCATTCTTATCATATAAAAGACAAATGGAAACTACCCGCATCAATTTTCATTCTCGCCATTCTTTTAACTATAATAACCCCTTTACGATTTCAGAGCTCCTAAGTTGTTTGCAAAAAAAGCCACCTCTCAGCTCCAGGTCACGATGGCATCACCTATACCATGCTAAAACGTATTTCCACCGCCTCACTTAATAACTTACTTGCCTTCTATAATAGAATTTGGGTTGAACATGCCTTTCCTTATGCCTGGCATAAAGCTGTTATTATTCCCTTTCCTAAACCAGGTAAAGATTCCAGGGACCAGAATAATTACAGACCTATTGCACTCACTAGCAGCCTTTGCAAACTTCTAGAAAAAATGGTAAATATCCGCCTTGTGCATATTCTAGAATCTAACAATCTGCTTGCCGCTTTTCAAAGTGGATTCTGACGAGGTAGATCTACTATCGATAACCTGATCCATCTTGAAACTCATATTCGGACTGCTTATCTAAAACGCAGCCATTTGGTGTCAGTCTTTTTTGACATTGCGAAAGCCTATGACAAAACATGGCGATACGGGATCCTTCGTGATCTGTTTAATCTTGATTTTCGTGGGAATCTTCCAATTTTTATTGACAACTTCCTCGCCATGCGACTCTTTCAAGTCAGGATTGGGGGAACTCTATCAAGTTTTTATGTACAAGAAGAGGGCAGTGTCCTGAGTGTCGCCCTCTTTGCTATTAAAATAAATGATATCCTTGGTCAATTACATCTTGACAAACCTCATTGGGGAAACACCTCATGGGGCACTATTTACTTTTTTAAAACATGCTGGATTTTACTTTGAAATATGATTTTTGCATCTTTCTTTGGTTTAACAACAACTTGAATTGTTCTTTTACTTTTTTCTGACATCTGGATGGGAGCCCCATCCAGACTGCCCTTTTTACCTAAAATCTTTTATAGTCCGTTTGTTTAGTTTTTTTCTTCCCTATCTACACTTTTCTGACTGCATTGGATGGGACCCACATCCAGATTGCTTTTCTGATGCTCTTTATTTTTATGTTTTTAGTCTATTCTTGTTTGGTGCAGCATGTCCCTTATGGGATTTTGTGCCATTAAACAATATACAACCAACCAACCTTGGTCAATTACCCCCTTCGGTGAAGGGAGATCTCTATGTTGACGACTTTCGCATTATGTGTATAGGTCAAGATATTCGTTTTATTGAGAGACAATTGCAAACTGCCATCACTCATATTCTTAATTGGACAAATAAAAATGGTTTTATCATTTCTAAAGACAAAACTTCTTGCGTGCACTTTTGTAGACGTAGGGATCTACATCCAGATCCTGAAATTTTTATTGACTCAACTCAGATTCCTGTTGTGGACAGTGTCCGTTTTCTGGGCCTTCACTTTGATAAAAAGTTAACCTTTTTACCACATATCTTGCAGTTATGCACAAAATGTGAAAAATCTCTTAATCTTTTAAAGGTGCTTTCAAATACCTCTTGGGGAGCAGATCGTACTTCTCTCCTTAAAATCTATCGTGCCATGATCCGGTCTAAAATTGACTATGCCTGCCAAGTCTATGGTTCAGCCAGTAAATCTGCTCTAAAAAAACTTGACACTGTGCACCATAGCGCACTCCGGGTTTGCTCTGGTGCATTTCGTACGTCTCCAATTTTAAGCCTTTATGTTGACTGTAACGAACCAGCATTACATCATATTCGTGATTAACTCTCATTGGAGCTGTATTACCGTGTCCTTTCATATCCTGGCCATCCCCTTCATACCCACATTTTAAATACAGACAATGATATCCTTTATCAGCATAGACCATCTTGCATACCATCTTTTGGAGCCAGAATACGAAGAATTATTGATGATAGTGCTCTAATCAATATTGAAGTGAACCCTTGTCCAATGTACCAGTTCCCTCCCTGGAAACCTCCTGATATTACCACCCTCCATCCTTCTAAAGGTTACAAAAAAAATAATCTAACTCCTCTTGCCTTTCAACAACTATTTGCTGCACATCGTGCAAACTTTAATAATTACATAGATATCTATACGGATGGTTCTAAGAGTTGGGGATAATGTTGGCTGCGGGATTTTTTGTAATGACACTACCTTGAGTTATCGTCTGCACCCTTCAATTTCTGTCTTTACATCCGAATTGATTGCAATAGAGAGAGCCATGTCGCACATCTCTCATCATCATATCTCACACTTCATCATTTATACTGACTCAAATAGTTCTATTGACGCTATAAAATCACTTAAAAAGCATCCCTTTGTTTCGTCCATCTTAGAGTTTTATAATGAATTGACAAGACGTGGCTATAATATCTTATTTTGCTGGGTACCTGGACACATGGGTATCCCTGGAAATGAAAAAGCAGATGAGGCGGCAAAGCTGGCTCATAATCCCTGACACCATAGAGTACCATTCTCAGACGTTAAACTACTTATAAACCATTTTATTCATAATAAATGGCAAGAAAGTTGGGATTTGGAATACAATAATAAATTGCACCATATCAAACCTACAATCATAACGTGGCCTCCAAATTATCCAAGGAAAACAGACCCCCAGGGGGATACCTTCTTTAGGTATTCACGGGCTTCGCAACCCCGGGTTCCTGAGCGATCTTTTCCTTTTCCTCTTATTTCTCTTGTCTTTCTTTCCTCTATGTTTCACTCTCGTTGTGGTTTCCTCTTCGGAGGTGAGGGCAATTCTGTATGAGCCGATATCATCCTGTATATCGACTTGTGGAGAATTGTAAACCACCCACGTGTTTGCCGTGCGTGGCGACCCGTGTCCCTGGAAAGGGGGATCCTGGTAGTTGAGGGTAACCAACCCACTGCTTTGGCCTCTGCTTCAGGTAGACGGGAGGTGCATATTGGTCCCGTATGCATCAATCGGCTGGTCAGCTGACTTGTGTCACTGGCTGGGGATCAAGTGAGCGAGTACTTACTAGCCATCTCGCTAAGGGTGGAGACTGGCATAGGAGTGTCTTGTGACCGTATGGGCCCTGGTTAGCACTGGTGCACGAATGTGCATCTCCTTGTTGGGCTCGGTGGTGGGTGGTGCGACCGGGGTCTGAATTGTTTTTTTTATCTCAATATGGATGGAAATAATTTACTTCCTTTAAATCCTCTCCCATGTGGAGAGAATGCGAACCAAAATAAGTTGTGTGCTGATAGAGATGGTGATATTGCCTCCAATACCAATTCATGTGCTGAAAGATTCTTTGTTATCAAAAGACAAGAAGGCAGTTTTGACAAGACCTCTCCCTTTCTGATTCACAAATCTATCCAAGGATTGATTGGTGAACCAAAGACCATCAAAAAAATTCGATCTGGTGATCTTCTTATTGAAGTAAACAATAGCAAACAAGCCATAAGTTTAAAGAAATGTACACATTTTGCAAATATCCCGATTTCCGTAAGCCCACATAGAACCCTCAACACTTCTCGTGGGGTGATCTCAGAATCTGACCTCCTGCATGTAACCGAAGATGAAATAGTGGAAAACTTAAGGGAACAAAATGTCACAGAAGCTAGACGTATAAAAATCAACCATAAAGATGAACAAATACCAGCGAATCAAATTCAGATACCTACCAAGCATATAATACTTACTTTTAACTCGCCAAACCTACTCAAATATATAAAAGCCGGATATCTTTCATGTTCTGTCAGACCTTATATCCCAAACCCACTGCGTCGTTTTAATTGTCGACGCTGGGCACTCAAAAACAGCATGCCGAGGTAAAACCACATGTGGTCGGTGTAGTTCAGTTGGCCACGAAAGTGTACAATGCAATGCACCACCTTCTTGTGTAAACTGCAAAAAAGAGCACCCATCTTATTCGAAATCCTGCGAGCAGTGGCGAAAAGAAAAAGAGATACAAACAATACGAACAAAAGAAAATTTATCATATCCCGAGGCTAGAAAAATAGTTGAATCCAGGACACCCACAGTTGGTGTATCATATGCTGCTGCTTTGTCCAAAAAACTCATAAAACTATTGCAACCCAAACCGAATTCCCCACTGAAACTAATTGCCAACCTAATCAAAAAGAAAATAACCTGTCTAATAATTCTGGTAAGACAAATAGATCAACGCAAGCTGCTTCTCCTCCTAAGTCACCAAAATCTGCTCATCCTAACTTATCAAAATCTGTTCCTAATTCACAACAAAATACCTCGTCACAATCTTTAATCTCTAAACTTCCAATCCATAAAAGAGGTTCTCAAAATACAACAAAAACGCCATCTGTGAAACCAAACCGTAAATCTGATGCAGAGAAATTTAACCTGCCAACAGTTGAAGTCACTGTGCCATCTGAAAATGCAGCCAAAAAGAGAAAGAGTAAAACATCCAAAAAAGAAATCAACCCAAAACAGACGGATAAAATGGAGGAGGATGATGCTCTAGCTCTTCACCCAGATTCGGATGAAGAATTTAACGATGGAGATAGTATGACTATCTCCGAATAACTTAACGCAGATATATTACTAGAAAAAAAAATCATTCATGTATAATATTATCTCGAGGAACTCATAATAAATATGACGAAATCCTCAACATTCTTCATGACCATCAACCACTATGTTTAGCGTTACAAGAAACCCATCTTAAAATCAATAACAAAGCAAAATTGCGCACTTATGCTACATACCGAAAAGATTTTACTGGTAGTGAAAGGGCCACAGGTGGAGTGGCTCTTTTCATCTCTCGCAACCTACCCCATACGCATATTAATCTAAACACAAATTTACAAGCTGTTGCAGTCCGTGTACATATTAACCGGCTTATAACAATTTGCACCTTATACTTACCGCCAAATCAGTCTATTCAGTCAGCTACTCTTGATAATCTCCTTCTCCAACTCCCCACTCCTTACATCATTGTTGGAGACTTTAATGCACATAGTCAACTGTGGGGAAATACCGATTCTAATCAGCGTGGTGATGTTATTGAGAAATTAATATCTGACAATGGCTTATGCCTGCTTAATAATGGAGATAACACTTACTTTCATGAACCAACTCGCACTTTTCATGCAATAGACCTTACAATCTGCTCCCCATCTGTTTATCCATTCTGGAACTTCTGGCTCTCAAATGACCTGCACGGCAGTGACCATTTTCCAACATTTATCACACAGACTACTCGTAACAGGGACTCTAATACTTATTTTAAGCGCTATATTTATGACAGAGCAAATTGGCCATCTTTCGAAAATCAGGCTACAATTACAAACGACATGATTGACTGTGATATTGACGATGCACTTGATAATATCACCCAGTGTATTATCAATGCTGCAGATATTAGCATTCCTAAATCCACTGCTACACCTAGGCACAAGAAGCCGTGGTGGAACAGTGATTGCCAGATTGCAAAAAAAAATCAACAGAAGGCTTGGGGCCTCTTCCGGAGGTATCCCAATAATACAAACTATATTGCCTTCAAAAAAGCAAAGGCGGAAGCTAGGAGAGTGCGTCGTAAGAGCCAGCGCGAATCTTGGATGCAATACATATCTAATATTAGCTCTAATACCTCAAGCAAAGTCGTCTGGAAAAAAGTAAAAAATTGTATGGGCCTATATTCTGAGAACCATATCTCAATCCTAAATCACAACGGTCAAACAATAGCTTCACCCAAAAATATTGCTGAAACAATAGCAAATACACTTGCATCTAACTCTAGCACAGATTCATACCCAGAACCATTCTTATCATATAAAAGACAAATGGAAACTACCCGCATCAATTTTCATTCTCGCCATTCTTTTAACTATAATAACCCCTTTACGATTTCAGAGCTCCTAAGTTGTTTGCAAAAAAAGCCACCTCTCAGCTCCAGGTCACGATGGCATCACCTATACCATGCTAAAACATATTTCCACCGCCTCACTTAATAACTTACTTGCCTTCTATAATAGAATTTGGGTTGAACATGCCTTTCCTTATGCCTGGCATAAAGCTGTTATTATTCCCTTTCCTAAACCAGGTAAAGATTCCAGGGACCAGAATAATTACAGACCTATTGCACTCACTAGCAGCCTTTGCAAACTTCTAGAAAAAATGGTAAATATCCGCCTTGTGCATATTCTAGAATCTAACAATCTGCTTGCCGCTTTTCAAAGTGGATTCTGACGAGGTAGATCTACTATCGATAACCTGATCCATCTTGAAACTCATATTCGGACTGCTTTTCTAAAACGCAGCCATTTGGTGTCAGTCTTTTTTGACATTGCGAAAGCCTATGACAAAACATGGCGATACGGGATCCTTCGTGATCTGTTTAATCTTGATTTTCGTGGGAATCTTCCAATTTTTATTGACAACTTCCTCGCCATGCGACTCTTTCAAGTCAGGATTGGGGGAACTCTATCAAGTTTTTATGTACAAGAAGAGGGCAGTGTCCTGAGTGTCGCCCTCTTTGCTATTAAAATAAATGATATCCTTGGTCAATTACATCTTGACAAACCTCATTGGGGAAACACCTCATGGGGCACTATTTACTTTTTTAAAACATGCTGGATTTTACTTTGAAATATGATTTTTGCATCTTTCTTTGGTTTAACAACAACTTGAATTGTTCTTTTACTTTTTTCTGACATCTGGATGGGAGCCCCATCCAGACTGCCCTTTTTACCTAAAATCTTTTATAGTCCGTTTGTTTAGTTTTTTTCTTCCCTATCTACACTTTTCTGACTGCATCTGGATGGGACCCACATCCAGATTGCTTTTCTGATGCTCTTTATTTTTATGTTTTTAGTCTATTCTTGTTTGGCGCAGCATGTCCCTTATGGGATTTTGTGCCATTAAACAATATACAACCAACCAACCTTGGTCAATTACCCCCTTCGGTGAAGGGAGATCTCTATGTTGACGACTTTCGCATTATGTGTATAGGTCAAGATATTCGTTTTATTGAGAGACAATTGCAAACTGCCATCACTCATATTCTTAATTGGACAAATAAAAATGGTTTTATCATTTCTAAAGACAAAACTTCTTGCGTGCACTTTTGTAGACGTAGGGATCTACATCCAGATCCTGAAATTTTTATTGACTCAACTCAGATTCCTGTTGTGGACAGTGTCCGTTTTCTGGGCCTTCACTTTGATAAAAAGTTAACCTTTTTACCACATATCTTGCAGTTATGCACAAAATGTGAAAAATCTCTTAATCTTTTAAAGGTGCTTTCAAATACCTCTTGGGGAGCAGATCGTACTTCTCTCCTTAAAATCTATCGTGCCATGATCCGGTCTAAAATTGACTATGCCTGCCAAGTCTATGGTTCAGCCAGTAAATCTGCTCTAAAAAAACTTGACACTGTGCACCATAGCGCACTCCGGGTTTGCTCTGGTGCATTTCGTACGTCTCCAATTTTAAGCCTTTATGTTGACTGTAACGAACCAGCATTACATCATATTCGTGATTAACTCTCATTGGAGCTGTATTACCGTGTCCTTTCATATCCTGGCCATCCCCTTCATACCCACATTTTAAATACAGACAATGATATCCTTTATCAGCATAGACCATCTTGCATACCATCTTTTGGAGCCAGAATACGAAGAATTATTGATGATAGTGCTCTAATCAATATTGAAGTGAACCCTTGTCCAATGTACCAGTTCCCTCCCTGGAAACCTCCTGATATTACCACCCTCCATCCTTCTAAAGGTTACAAAAAAAATAATCTAACTCCTCTTGCCTTTCAACAACTATTTGCTGCACATCGTGCAAACTTTAATAATTACATAGATATCTATACGGATGGTTCTAAGAGTTGGGGATAATGTTGGCTGCGGGATTTTTTGTAATGACACTACCTTGAGTTATCGTCTGCACCCTTCAATTTCTGTCTTTACATCCGAATTGATTGCAATAGAGAGAGCCATGTCGCACATCTCTCATCATCATATCTCACACTTCATCATTTATACTGACTCAAATAGTTCTATTGACGCTATAAAATCACTTAAAAAGCATCCCTTTGTTTCGTCCATCTTAGAGTTTTATAATGAATTGACAAGACGTGGCTATAATATCTTATTTTGCTGGGTACCTGGACACATGGGTATCCCTGGAAATGAAAAAGCAGATGAGGCGGCAAAGCTGGCTCATAATCCCTGACACCATAGAGTACCATTCTCAGACGTTAAACTACTTATAAACCATTTTATTCATAATAAATGGCAAGAAAGTTGGGATTTGGAATACAATAATAAATTGCACCATATCAAACCTACAATCATAACGTGGCCTCCAAATTATCCAAGGAAAACAGACCCCCAGGGGGATACCTTCTTTAGGTATTCACGGGCTTCGCAACCCCGGGTTCCTGAGCGATCTTTTCCTTTTCCTCTTATTTCTCTTGTCTTTCTTTCCTCTATGTTTCACTCTCGTTGTGGTTTCCTCTTCGGAGGTGAGGGCAATTCTGTATGAGCCGATATCATCCTGTATATCGACTTGTGGAGAATTGTAAACCACCCACGTGTTTGCCGTGCGTGGCGACCCGTGTCCCTGGAAAGGGGGATCCTGGTAGTTGAGGGTAACCAACCCACTGCTTTGGCCTCTGCTTCAGGTAGACGGGAGGTGCATATTGGTCCCGTATGCATCAATCGGCTGGTCAGCTGACTTGTGTCACTGGCTGGGGATCAAGTGAGCGAGTACTTACTAGCCATCTCGCTAAGGGTGGAGACTGGCATAGGAGTGTCTTGTGACCGTATGGGCCCTGGTTAGCACTGGTGCACGAATGTGCATCTCCTTGTTGGGCTCGGTGGTGGGTGGTGCGACCGGGGTCTGAATTGTTTTTTTTATCTCAATATGGATGGAAATAATTTACTTCCTTTAAATCCTCTCCCATGTGGAGAGAATGCGAACCAAAATAAGTTGTGTGCTGATAGAGATGGTGATATTGCCTCCAATACCAATTCATGTGCTGAAAGATTCTTTGTTATCAAAAGACAAGAAGGCAGTTTTGACAAGACCTCTCCCTTTCTGATTCACAAATCTATCCAAGGATTGATTGGTGAACCAAAGACCATCAAAAAAATTCGATCTGGTGATCTTCTTATTGAAGTAAACAATAGCAAACAAGCCATAAGTTTAAAGAAATGTACACATTTTGCAAATATCCCGATTTCCGTAAGCCCACATAGAACCCTCAACACTTCTCGTGGGGTGATCTCAGAATCTGACCTCCTGCATGTAACCGAAGATGAAATAGTGGAAAACTTAAGGGAACAAAATGTCACAGAAGCTAGACGTATAAAAATCAACCGTAAAGATGAACAAATACCAGCGAATCAAATTCAGATACCTACCAAGCATATAATACTTACTTTTAACTCGCCAAACCTACTCAAATATATAAAAGCCGGATATCTTTCATGTTCTGTCAGACCTTATATCCCAAACCCACTGCGTCGTTTTAATTGTCGACGCTGGGCACTCAAAAACAGCATGCCGAGGTAAAACCACATGTGGTCGGTGTAGTGCAGTTGGCCACGAAAGTGTACAATGCAATGCACCACCTTCTTGTGTAAACTGCAAAAAAGAGCACCCATCTTATTCGAAATCCTGCGAGCAGTGGCGAAAAGAAAAAGAGATACAAACAATACGAACAAAAGAAAATTTATCATATCCCGAGGCTAGAAAAATAGTTGAATCCAGGACACCCACAGTTGGTGTATCATATGCTGCTGCTTTGTCCAAAAAACTCATAAAACTATTGCAACCCAAACCGAATTCCCCACTGAAACTAATTGCCAACCTAATCAAAAAGAAAATAACCTGTCTAATAATTCTGGTAAGACAAATAGATCAACGCAAGCTGCTTCTCCTCCTAAGTCACCAAAATCTGCTCATCCTAACTTATCAAAATCTGTTCCTAATTCACAACAAAATACCTCGTCACAATCTTTAATCTCTAAACTTCCAATCCATAAAAGAGGTTCTCAAAATACAACAAAAACGCCATCTGTGAAACCAAACCGTAAATCTGATGCAGAGAAATTTAACCTGCCAACAGTTAAAGTCACTGTGCCATCTGAAAATGCAGCCAAAAAGAGAAAGAGTAAAACATCCAAAAAAGAAATCAACCCAAAACAGACGGATAAAATGGAGGAGGATGATGCTCTAGCTCTTCACCCAGATTCGGATGAAGAATTTAACGATGGAGATAGTATGACTATCTCCGAATAACTTAACGCAGATATATTACTAGAAAAAAAAATCATTCATGTATAATATTATCTCGAGGAACTCATAATAAATATGACGAAATCCTCAACATTCTTCATGACCATCAACCACTATGTTTAGCGTTACAAGAAACCCATCTTAAAATCAATAACAAAGCAAAATTGCGCACTTATGCTACATACCGAAAAGATTTTACTGGTAGTGAAAGGGCCACAGGTGGAGTGGCTCTTTTCATCTCTCGCAACCTACCCCATACGCATATTAATCTAAACACAAATTTACAAGCTGTTGCAGTCCGTGTACATATTAACCGGCTTATAACAATTTGCACCTTATACTTACCGCCAAATCAGTCTATTCAGTCAGCTACTCTTGATAATCTCCTTCTCCAACTCCCCACTCCTTACATCATTGTTGGAGACTTTAATGCACATAGTCAACTGTGGGGAAATACCGATTCTAATCAGCGTGGTGATGTTATTGAGAAATTAATATCTGACAATGGCTTATGCCTGCTTAATAATGGAGATAACACTTACTTTCATGAACCAACTCGCACTTTTCATGCAATAGACCTTACAATCTGCTCCCCATCTGTTTATCCATTCTGGAACTTCTGGCTCTCAAATGACCTGCACGGCAGTGACCATTTTCCAACATTTATCACACAGACTACTCCTAACAGGGACTCTAATACTTATTTTAAGCGCTATATTTATGACAGAGCAAATTGGCCATCTTTCGAAAATCAGGCTACAATTACAAACGACATGATTGACTGTGATATTGACGATGCACTTGATAATATCACCCAGTGTATTATCAATGCTGCAGATATTAGCATTCCTAAATCCACTGCTACACCTAGGCACAAGAAGCCGTGGTGGAACAGTGATTGCCAGATTGCAAAAAAAAATCAACAGAAGGCTTGGGGCCTCTTCCGGAGGTATCCCAATAATACAAACTATATTGCCTTCAAAAAAGCAAAGGCAGAAGCTAGGAGAGTGCGTCGTAAGAGCCAGCGCGAATCTTGGATGCAATACATATCTAATATTAGCTCTAATACCTCAAGCAAAGTCGTCTGGAAAAAAGTAAAAAATTGTATGGGCCTATATTCCGAAAACCATATCTCAATCCTAAATCACAACGGTCAAACAATAGCTTCACCCAAAAATATTGCTGAAACAATAGCAAATACACTTGCATCTAACTCTAGCACAGATTCATACCCAGAACCATTCTTATCATATAAAAGACAAATGGAAACTACCCGCATCAATTTTCATTCTCGCCATTCTTTTAACTATAATAACCCCTTTACGATTTCAGAGCTCCTAAGTTGTTTGCAAAAAAAGCCACCTCAGCTCCAGGTCACGATGGCATCACCTATACCATGCTAAAACATATTTCCACCGCCTCACTTAATAACTTACTTGCCTTCTATAATAGAATTTGGGTTGAACATGCCTTTCCTTATGCCTGGCATAAAGCTGTTATTATTCCCTTTCCTAAACCAGGTAAAGATTCCAGGGACCAGAATAATTACAGACCTATTGCACTCACTAGCAGCCTTTGCAAACTTCTAGAAAAAATGGTAAATATCCGCCTTGTGCATATTCTAGAATCTAACAATCTGCTTGCCGCTTTTCAAAGTGGATTCTGACGAGGTAGATCTACTATCGATAACCTGATCCATCTTGAAACTCATATTCGGACTGCTTATCTAAAACGCAGCCATTTGGTGTCAGTCTTTTTTGACATTGCGAAAGCCTATGACAAAACATGGCGATACGGGATCCTTCGTGATCTGTTTAATCTTGATTTTCGTGGGAATCTTCCAATTTTTATTGACAACTTCCTCGCCATGCGACTCTTTCAAGTCAGGATTGGGGGAACTCTATCAAGTTTTTATGTACAAGAAGAGGGCAGTGTCCTGAGTGTCACCCTCTTTGCTATTAAAATAAATGATATCCTTGGTCAATTACATCTTGACAAACCTCATTGGAGAAACACCTCATGGGGCACTATTTACTTTTTTAAAACATGCTGGATTTTACTTTGAAATATGATTTTTGCATCTTTCTTTGGTTTAACAACAACTTGAATTGTTCTTTTACTTTTTTCTGACATCTGGATGGGAGCCCCATCCAGACTGCCCTTTTTACCTAAAATCTTTTATAGTCCGTTTGTTTAGTTTTTTTCTTCCCTATCTACACTTTTCTGACTGCATCTGGATGGGACCCACATCCAGATTGCTTTTCTGATGCTCTTTATTTTTATGTTTTTAGTCTATTCTTGTTTGGCGCAGCATGTCCCTTATGGGATTTTGTGCCATTAAACAATATACAACCAACCAACCTTGGTCAATTACCCCTTTCGGTGAAGGGAGATCTCTATGTTGACGACTTTCGCATTATGTGTATAGGTCAAGATATTCGTTTTATTGAGAGACAATTGCAAACTGCCATCACTCATATTCTTAATTGGACAAATAAAAATGGTTTTATCATTTCTAAAGACAAAACTTCTTGCGTGCACTTTTGTAGACGTAGGGATCTACATCCAGATCCTGAAATTTTTATTGACTCAACTCAGATTCCTGTTGTGGACAGTGTCCGTTTTCTGGGCCTTCACTTTGATAAAAAGTTAACCTTTTTACCACATATCTTGCAGTTATGCACAAAATGTGAAAAATCTCTTAATCTTTTAAAGGTGCTTTCAAATACCTCTTGGGGAGCAGATCGTACTTCTCTCCTTAAAATCTATCGTGCCATGATCCGGTCTAAAATTGACTATGCCTGCCAAGTCTATGGTTCAGCCAGTAAATCTGCTCTAAAAAAACTTGACACTGTGCACCATAGCGCACTCCGGGTTTGCTCTGGTGCATTTCGTACGTCTCCAATTTTAAGCCTTTATGTTGACTGTAACGAACCAGCATTACATCATATTTGTGATTAACTCTCATTGGAGCTGTATTACCGTGTCCTTTCATATCCTGGCCATCCCCTTCATACCCACATTTTAAATACAGACAATGATATCCTTTATCAGCATAGACCATCTTGCATACCATCTTTTGGAGCCAGAATACGAAGAATTATTGATGATAGTGCTCTAATCAATATTGAAGTGAACCCTTGTCCAATGTACCAGTTCCCTCCCTGGAAACCTCCTGATATTACCACCCTCCATCCTTTTAAAGGTTACAATAAAAATAATCTAACTCCTCTTGCCTTTCAACAACTATTTGCTGCACATCGTGCAAACTTTAATAATTACATAGATATCTATACGGATGGTTCTAAGAGTTGGGGATATTGTTGGCTGCGGGATTTTTTGTAATGACACTACCTTGAGTTATCGTCTGCACCCTTCAATTTCTGTCTTTACATCCGAATTGATTGCAATAGAGAGAGCCATGTCGCACATCTCTCATCATCATATCTCACACTTCATCATTTATACTGACTCAAATAGTTCTATTGACGCTATAAAATCACTTAAAAAGCATCCCTTTGTTTCGTCCATCTTAGAGTTTTATAATGAATTGACAAGACGTGGCTATAATATCTTATTTTGCTGGGTACCTGGACACATGGGTATCCCTGGAAATGAAAAAGCAGATGAGGCGGCAAAGCTGGCTCATAATCCCTGACACCATAGAGTACCATTCTCAGACGTTAAACTACTTATAAACCATTTTATTCATAATAAATGGCAAGAAAGTTGGGATTTGGAATACAATAATAAATTGCACCATATCAAACCTACAATCATAACGTGGCCTCCAAATTATCCAAGGAAAACAGACCCCCAGGGGGATACCTTCTTTAGGTATTCACGGGCTTCGCAACCCCGGGTTCCTGAGCGATCTTTTCCTTTTCCTCTTATTTCTCTTGTCTTTCTTTCCTCTATGTTTCACTCTCGTTGTGGTTTCCTCTTCGGAGGTGAGGGCAATTCTGTATGAGCCGATATCATCCTGTATATCGACTTGTGGAGAATTGTAAACCACCCACGTGTTTGCCGTGCGTGGCGACCCGTGTCCCTGGAAAGGGGGATCCTGGTAGTTGAGGGTAACCAACCCACTGCTTTGGCCTCTGCTTCAGGTAGACGGGAGGTGCATATTGGTCCCGTATGCATCAATCGGCTGGTCAGCTGACTTGTGTCACTGGCTGGGGATCAAGTGAGCGAGTACTTACTAGCCATCTCGCTAAGGGTGGAGACTGGCATAGGAGTGTCTTGTGACCGTATGGGCCCTGGTTAGCACTGGTGCACGAATGTGCATCTCCTTGTTGGGCTCGGTGGTGGGTGGTGCGACCGGGGTCTGAATTGTTCTTTTTATCTCAATATGGATGGAAATAATTTACTTCCTTTAAATCCTCTCCCATGTGGAGAGAATGCGAACCAAAATAAGTTGTGTGCTGATAGAGATGGTGATATTGCCTCCAATACCAATTCATGTGCTGAAAGATTCTTTGTTATCAAAAGACAAGAAGGCAGTTTTGACAAGACCTCTCCCTTTCTGATTCACAAATCTATCCAAGGATTGATTGGTGAACCAAAGACCATCAAAAAAATTCGATCTGGTGATCTTCTTATTGAAGTAAACAATAGCAAACAAGCCATAAGTTTAAAGAAATGTACACATTTTGCAAATATCCCGATTTCCGTAAGCCCACATAGAACCCTCAACACTTCTCGTGGGGTGATCTCAGAATCTGACCTCCTGCATGTAACCGAAGATGAAATAGTGGAAAACTTAAGGGAACAAAATGTCACAGAAGCTAGACGTATAAAAATCAACCGTAAAGATGAACAAATACCAGCGAATCAAATTCAGATACCTACCAAGCATATAATACTTACTTTTAACTCGCCAAACCTACTCAAATATATAAAAGCCGGATATCTTTCATGTTCTGTCAGACCTTATATCCCAAACCCACTGCGTCGTTTTAATTGTCGACGCTTTGGGCACTCAAAAACAGCATGCCGAGGTAAAACCACATGTGGTCGGTGTAGTGCAGTTGGCCACGAAAGTGTACAATGCAATGCACCACATTCTTGTGTAAACTGCAAAAAAGAGCACCCATCTTATTCGAAATCCTGCGAGCAGTGGCGAAAAGAAAAAGAGATACAAACAATACGAACAAAAGAAAATTTATCATATCCCGAGGCTAGAAAAATAGTTGAATCCAGGACACCCACAGTTGGTGTATCATATGCTGCTGCTTTGTCCAAAAAACTCATAAAACTATTGCAACCCAAACCGAATTCCCCACTGAAACTAATTGCCAACCTAATCAAAAAGAAAATAACCTGTCTAATAATTCTGGTAAGACAAATAGATCAACGCAAGCTGCTTCTCCTCCTAAGTCACCAAAATCTGCTCATCCTAACTTATCAAAATCTGTTCCTAATTCACAACAAAATACCTCGTCACAATCTTTAATCTCTAAACTTCCAATCCATAAAAGAGGTTCTCAAAATACAACAAAAACGCCATCTGTGAAACCAAACCGTAAATCTGATGCAGAGAAATTTAACCTGCCAACAGTTAAAGTCACTGTGCCATCTGAAAATGCAGCCAAAAAGAGAAAGAGTAAAACATCCAAAAAAGAAATCAACCCAAAACAGACGGATAAAATGGAGGAGGATGATGCTCTAGCTCTTCACCCAGATTCGGATGAAGAATTTAACGATGGAGATAGTATGACTATCTCCGAATAACTTAACGCAGATATATTACTAGAAAAAAAAATCATTCATGTATAATATTATCTCGAGGAACTCATAATAAATATGACGAAATCCTCAACATTCTTCATGACCATCAACCACTATGTTTAGCGTTACAAGAAACCCATCTTAAAATCAATAACAAAGCAAAATTGCGCACTTATGCTACATACCGAAAAGATTTTACTGGTAGTGAAAGGGCCACAGGTGGAGTGGCTCTTTTCATCTCTCGCAACCTACCCCATACGCATATTAATCTAAACACAAATTTACAAGCTGTTGCAGTCCGTGTACATATTAACCGGCTTATAACAATTTGCACCTTATACTTACCGCCAAATCAGTCTATTCAGTCAGCTACTCTTGATAATCTCCTTCTCCAACTCCCCACTCCTTACATCATTGTTGGAGACTTTAATGCACATAGTCAACTGTGGGGAAATACCGATTCTAATCAGCGTGGTGATGTTATTGAGAAATTAATATCTGACAATGGCTTATGCCTGCTTAATAATGGAGATAACACTTACTTTCATGAACCAACTCGCACTTTTCATGCAATAGACCTTACAATCTGCTCCCCATCTGTTTATCCATTCTGGAACTTCTGGCTCTCAAATGACCTGCACGGCAGTGACCATTTTCCAACATTTATCACACAGACTACTCCTAACAGGGACTCTAATACTTATTTTAAGCGCTATATTTATGACAGAGCAAATTGGCCATCTTTCGAAAATCAGGCTACAATTACAAACGACATGATTGACTGTGATATTGACGATGCACTTGATAATATCACCCAGTGTATTATCAATGCTGCAGATATTAGCATTCCTAAATCCACTGCTACACCTAGGCACAAGAAGCCGTGGTGGAACAGTGATTGCCAGATTGCAAAAAAAAATCAACAGAAGGCTTGGGGCCTCTTCCGGAGGTATCCCAATAATACAAACTATATTGCCTTCAAAAAAGCAAAGGCGGAAGCTAGGAGAGTGCGTCGTAAGAGCCAGCGCGAATCTTGGATGCAATACATATCTAATATTAGCTCTAATACCTCAAGCAAAGTCGTCTGGAAAAAAGTAAAAAATTGTATGGGCGTATATTCCGAAAACCATATCTCAATCCTAAATCACAACGGTCAAACAATAGCTTCACCCAAAAATATTGCTGAAACAATAGCAAATACACTTGCATCTAACTCTAGCACAGATTCATACCCAGAACCATTCTTATCATATAAAAGACAAATGGAAACTACCCGCATCAATTTTCATTCTCGCCATTCTTTTAACTATAATAACCCCTTTACGATTTCAGAGCTCCTAAGTTGTTTGCAAAAAAAGCCACCTCTCAGCTCCAGGTCACGATGGCATCACCTATACCATGCTAAAACGTATTTCCACCGCCTCACTTAATAACTTACTTGCCTTCTATAATAGAATTTGGGTTGAACATGCCTTTCCTTATGCCTGGCATAAAGCTGTTATTATTCCCTTTCCTAAACCAGGTAAAGATTCCAGGGACCAGAATAATTACAGACCTATTGCACTCACTAGCAGCCTTTGCAAACTTCTAGAAAAAATGGTAAATATCCGCCTTGTGCATATTCTAGAATCTAACAATCTGCTTGCCGCTTTTCAAAGTGGATTCTGACGAGGTAGATCTACTATCGATAACCTGATCCATCTTGAAACTCATATTCGGACTGCTTATCTAAAACGCAGCCATTTGGTGTCAGTCTTTTTTGACATTGCGAAAGCCTATGACAAAACATGGCGATACGGGATCCTTCGTGATCTGTTTAATCTTGATTTTCGTGGGAATCTTCCAATTTTTATTGACAACTTCCTCGCCATGCGACTCTTTCAAGTCAGGATTGGGGGAACTCTATCAAGTTTTTATGTACAAGAAGAGGGCAGTGTCCTGAGTGTCGCCCTCTTTGCTATTAAAATAAATGATATCCTTGGTCAATTACATCTTGACAAACCTCATTGGGGAAACACCTCATGGGGCACTATTTACTTTTTTAAAACATGCTGGATTTTACTTTGAAATATGATTTTTGCATCTTTCTTTGGTTTAACAACAACTTGAATTGTTCTTTTACTTTTTTCTGACATCTGGATGGGAGCCCCATCCAGACTGCCCTTTTTACCTAAAATCTTTTATAGTCCGTTTGTTTAGTTTTTTTCTTCCCTATCTACACTTTTCTGACTGCATTGGATGGGACCCACATCCAGATTGCTTTTCTGATGCTCTTTATTTTTATGTTTTTAGTCTATTCTTGTTTGGTGCAGCATGTCCCTTATGGGATTTTGTGCCATTAAACAATATACAACCAACCAACCTTGGTCAATTACCCCCTTCGGTGAAGGGAGATCTCTATGTTGACGACTTTCGCATTATGTGTATAGGTCAAGATATTCGTTTTATTGAGAGACAATTGCAAACTGCCATCACTCATATTCTTAATTGGACAAATAAAAATGGTTTTATCATTTCTAAAGACAAAACTTCTTGCGTGCACTTTTGTAGACGTAGGGATCTACATCCAGATCCTGAAATTTTTATTGACTCAACTCAGATTCCTGTTGTGGACAGTGTCCGTTTTCTGGGCCTTCACTTTGATAAAAAGTTAACCTTTTTACCACATATCTTGCAGTTATGCACAAAATGTGAAAAATCTCTTAATCTTTTAAAGGTGCTTTCAAATACCTCTTGGGGAGCAGATCGTACTTCTCTCCTTAAAATCTATCGTGCCATGATCCGGTCTAAAATTGACTATGCCTGCCAAGTCTATGGTTCAGCCAGTAAATCTGCTCTAAAAAAACTTGACACTGTGCACCATAGCGCACTCCGGGTTTGCTCTGGTGCATTTCGTACGTCTCCAATTTTAAGCCTTTATGTTGACTGTAACGAACCAGCATTACATCATATTCGTGATTAACTCTCATTGGAGCTGTATTACCGTGTCCTTTCATATCCTGGCCATCCCCTTCATACCCACATTTTAAATACAGACAATGATATCCTTTATCAGCATAGACCATCTTGCATACCATCTTTTGGAGCCAGAATACGAAGAATTATTGATGATAGTGCTCTAATCAATATTGAAGTGAACCCTTGTCCAATGTACCAGTTCCCTCCCTGGAAACCTCCTGATATTACCACCCTCCATCCTTCTAAAGGTTACAAAAAAAATAATCTAACTCCTCTTGCCTTTCAACAACTATTTGCTGCACATCGTGCAAACTTTAATAATTACATAGATATCTATACGGATGGTTCTAAGAGTTGGGGATAATGTTGGCTGCGGGATTTTTTGTAATGACACTACCTTGAGTTATCGTCTGCACCCTTCAATTTCTGTCTTTACATCCGAATTGATTGCAATAGAGAGAGCCATGTCGCACATCTCTCATCATCATATCTCACACTTCATCATTTATACTGACTCAAATAGTTCTATTGACGCTATAAAATCACTTAAAAAGCATCCCTTTGTTTCGTCCATCTTAGAGTTTTATAATGAATTGACAAGACGTGGCTATAATATCTTATTTTGCTGGGTACCTGGACACATGGGTATCCCTGGAAATGAAAAAGCAGATGAGGCGGCAAAGCTGGCTCATAATCCCTGACACCATAGAGTACCATTCTCAGACGTTAAACTACTTATAAACCATTTTATTCATAATAAATGGCAAGAAAGTTGGGATTTGGAATACAATAATAAATTGCACCATATCAAACCTACAATCATAACGTGGCCTCCAAATTATCCAAGGAAAACAGACCCCCAGGGGGATACCTTCTTTAGGTATTCACGGGCTTCGCAACCCCGGGTTCCTGAGCGATCTTTTCCTTTTCCTCTTATTTCTCTTGTCTTTCTTTCCTCTATGTTTCACTCTCGTTGTGGTTTCCTCTTCGGAGGTGAGGGCAATTCTGTATGAGCCGATATCATCCTGTATATCGACTTGTGGAGAATTGTAAACCACCCACGTGTTTGCCGTGCGTGGCGACCCGTGTCCCTGGAAAGGGGGATCCTGGTAGTTGAGGGTAACCAACCCACTGCTTTGGCCTCTGCTTCAGGTAGACGGGAGGTGCATATTGGTCCCGTATGCATCAATCGGCTGGTCAGCTGACTTGTGTCACTGGCTGGGGATCAAGTGAGCGAGTACTTACTAGCCATCTCGCTAAGGGTGGAGACTGGCATAGGAGTGTCTTGTGACCGTATGGGCCCTGGTTAGCACTGGTGCACGAATGTGCATCTCCTTGTCGGGCTCGGTGGTGGGTGGTGCGACCGGGGTCTGAATTGTTTTTTTTATCTCAATATGGATGGAAATAATTTACTTCCTTTAAATCCTCTCCCATGTGGAGAGAATGCGAACCAAAATAAGTTGTGTGCTGATAGAGATGGTGATATTGCCTCCAATACCAATTCATGTGCTGAAAGATTCTTTGTTATCAAAAGACAAGAAGGCAGTTTTGACAAGACCTCTCCCTTTCTGATTCACAAATCTATCCAAGGATTGATTGGTGAACCAAAGACCATCAAAAAAATTCGATCTGGTGATCTTCTTATTGAAGTAAACAATAGCAAACAAGCCATAAGTTTAAAGAAATGTACACATTTTGCAAATATCCCGATTTCCGTAAGCCCACATAGAACCCTCAACACTTCTCGTGGGGTGATCTCAGAATCTGACCTCCTGCATGTAACCGAAGATGAAATAGTGGAAAACTTAAGGGAACAAAATGTCACAGAAGCTAGACGTATAAAAATCAACCGTAAAGATGAACAAATACCAGCGAATCAAATTCAGATACCTACCAAGCATATAATACTTACTTTTAACTCGCCAAACCTACTCAAATATATAAAAGCCGGATATCTTTCATGTTCTGTCAGACCTTATATCCCAAACCCACTGCGTCGTTTTAATTGTCGACGCTGGGCACTCAAAAACAGCATGCCGAGGTAAAACCACATGTGGTCGGTGTAGTTCAGTTGGCCACGAAAGTGTACAATGCAATGCACCACCTTCTTGTGTAAACTGCAAAAAAGAGCACCCATCTTATTCGAAATCCTGCGAGCAGTGGCGAAAAGAAAAAGAGATACAAACAATACGAACAAAAGAAAATTTATCATATCCCGAGGCTAGAAAAATAGTTGAATCCAGGACACCCACAGTTGGTGTATCATATGCTGCTGCTTTGTCCAAAAAACTCATAAAACTATTGCAACCCAAACCGAATTCCCCACTGAAACTAATTGCCAACCTAATCAAAAAGAAAATAACCTGTCTAATAATTCTGGTAAGACAAATAGATCAACGCAAGCTGCTTCTCCTCCTAAGTCACCAAAATCTGCTCATCCTAACTTATCAAAATCTGTTCCTAATTCACAACAAAATACCTCGTCACAATCTTTAATCTCTAAACTTCCAATCCATAAAAGAGGTTCTCAAAATACAACAAAAACGCCATCTGTGAAACCAAACCGTAAATCTGATGCAGAGAAATTTAACCTGCCAACAGTTGAAGTCACTGTGCCATCTGAAAATGCAGCCAAAAAGAGAAAGAGTAAAACATCCAAAAAAGAAATCAACCCAAAACAGACGGATAAAATGGAGGAGGATGATGCTCTAGCTCTTCACCCAGATTCGGATGAAGAATTTAACGATGGAGATAGTATGACTATCTCCGAATAACTTAACGCAGATATATTACTAGAAAAAAAAATCATTCATGTATAATATTATCTCGAGGAACTCATAATAAATATGACGAAATCCTCAACATTCTTCATGACCATCAACCACTATGTTTAGCGTTACAAGAAACCCATCTTAAAATCAATAACAAAGCAAAATTGCGCACTTATGCTACATACCGAAAAGATTTTACTGGTAGTGAAAGGGCCACAGGTGGAGTGGCTCTTTTCATCTCTCGCAACCTACCCCATACGCATATTAATCTAAACACAAATTTACAAGCTGTTGCAGTCCGTGTACATATTAACCGGCTTATAACAATTTGCACCTTATACTTACCGCCAAATCAGTCTATTCAGTCAGCTACTCTTGATAATCTCCTTCTCCAACTCCCCACTCCTTACATCATTGTTGGAGACTTTAATGCACATAGTCAACTGTGGGGAAATACCGATTCTAATCAGCGTGGTGATGTTATTGAGAAATTAATATCTGACAATGGCTTATGCCTGCTTAATAATGGAGATAACACTTACTTTCATGAACCAACTCGCACTTTTCATGCAATAGACCTTACAATCTGCTCCCCATCTGTTTATCCATTCTGGAACTTCTGGCTCTCAAATGACCTGCACGGCAGTGACCATTTTCCAACATTTATCACACAGACTACTCGTAACAGGGACTCTAATACTTATTTTAAGCGCTATATTTATGACAGAGCAAATTGGCCATCTTTCGAAAATCAGGCTACAATTACAAACGACATGATTGACTGTGATATTGACGATGCACTTGATAATATCACCCAGTGTATTATCAATGCTGCAGATATTAGCATTCCTAAATCCACTGCTACACCTAGGCACAAGAAGCCGTGGTGGAACAGTGATTGCCAGATTGCAAAAAAAAATCAACAGAAGGCTTGGGGCCTCTTCCGGAGGTATCCCAATAATACAAACTATATTGCCTTCAAAAAAGCAAAGGCGGAAGCTAGGAGAGTGCGTCGTAAGAGCCAGCGCGAATCTTGGATGCAATACATATCTAATATTAGCTCTAATACCTCAAGCAAAGTCGTCTGGAAAAAAGTAAAAAATTGTATGGGCCTATATTCTGAAAACCATATCTCAATCCTAAATCACAACGGTCAAACAATAGCTTCACCCAAAAATATTGCTGAAACAATAGCAAATACACTTGCATCTAACTCTAGCACAGATTCATACCCAGAACCATTCTTATCATATAAAAGACAAATGGAAACTACCCGCATCAATTTTCATTCTCGCCATTCTTTTAACTATAATAACCCCTTTACGATTTCAGAGCTCCTAAGTTGTTTGCAAAAAAAGCCACCTCTCAGCTCCAGGTCACGATGGCATCACCTATACCATGCTAAAACATATTTCCACCGCCTCACTTAATAACTTACTTGCCTTCTATAATAGAATTTGGGTTGAACATGCCTTTCCTTATGCCTGGCATAAAGCTGTTATTATTCCCTTTCCTAAACCAGGTAAAGATTCCAGGGACCAGAATAATTACAGACCTATTGCACTCACTAGCAGCCTTTGCAAACTTCTAGAAAAAATGGTAAATATCCGCCTTGTGCATATTCTAGAATCTAACAATCTGCTTGCCGCTTTTCAAAGTGGATTCTGACGAGGTAGATCTACTATCGATAACCTGATCCATCTTGAAACTCATATTCGGACTGCTTATCTAAAACGCAGCCATTTGGTGTCAGTCTTTTTTGACATTGCGAAAGCCTATGACAAAACATGGCGATACGGGATCCTTCGTGATCTGTTTAATCTTGATTTTCGTGGGAATCTTCCAATTTTTATTGACAACTTCCTCGCCATGCGACTCTTTCAAGTCAGGATTGGGGGAACTCTATCAAGTTTTTATGTACAAGAAGAGGGCAGTGTCCTGAGTGTCACCCTCTTTGCTATTAAAATAAATGATATCCTTGGTCAATTACATCTTGACAAACCTCATTGGGGAAACACCTCATGGGGCACTATTTACTTTTTTAAAACATGCTGGATTTTACTTTGAAATATGATTTTTGCATCTTTCTTTGGTTTAACAACAACTTGAATTGTTCTTTTACTTTTTTCTGACATCTGGATGGGAGCCCCATCCAGACTGCCCTTTTTACCTAAAATCTTTTATAGTCCGTTTGTTTAGTTTTTTTCTTCCCTATCTACACTTTTCTGACTGCATCTGGATGGGACCCACATCCAGATTGCTTTTCTGATGCTCTTTATTTTTATGTTTTTAGTCTATTCTTGTTTGGCGCAGCATGTCCCTTATGGGATTTTGTGCCATTAAACAATATACAACCAACCAACCTTGGTCAATTACCCCTTTCGGTGAAGGGAGATCTCTATGTTGACGACTTTCGCATTATGTGTATAGGTCAAGATATTCGTTTTATTGAGAGACAATTGCAAACTGCCATCACTCATATTCTTAATTGGACAAATAAAAATGGTTTTATCATTTCTAAAGACAAAACTTCTTGCGTGCACTTTTGTAGACGTAGGGATCTACATCCAGATCCTGAAATTTTTATTGACTCAACTCAGATTCCTGTTGTGGACAGTGTCCGTTTTCTGGGCCTTCACTTTGATAAAAAGTTAACCTTTTTACCACATATCTTGCAGTTATGCACAAAATGTGAAAAATCTCTTAATCTTTTAAAGGTGCTTTCAAATACCTCTTGGGGAGCAGATCGTACTTCTCTCCTTAAAATCTATCGTGCCATGATCCGGTCTAAAATTGACTATGCCTGCCAAGTCTATGGTTCAGCCAGTAAATCTGCTCTAAAAAAACTTGACACTGTGCACCATAGCGCACTCCGGGTTTGCTCTGGTGCATTTCGTACGTCTCCAATTTTAAGCCTTTATGTTGACTGTAACGAACCAGCATTACATCATATTTGTGATTAACTCTCATTGGAGCTGTATTACCGTGTCCTTTCATATCCTGGCCATCCCCTTCATACCCACATTTTAAATACAGACAATGATATCCTTTATCAGCATAGACCATCTTGCATACCATCTTTTGGAGCCAGAATACGAAGAATTATTGATGATAGTGCTCTAATCAATATTGAAGTGAACCCTTGTCCAATGTACCAGTTCCCTCCCTGGAAACCTCCTGATATTACCACCCTCCATCCTTTTAAAGGTTACAATAAAAATAATCTAACTCCTCTTGCCTTTCAACAACTATTTGCTGCACATCGTGCAAACTTTAATAATTACATAGATATCTATACGGATGGTTCTAAGAGTTGGGGATATTGTTGGCTGCGGGATTTTTTGTAATGACACTACCTTGAGTTATCGTCTGCACCCTTCAATTTCTGTCTTTACATCTGAATTGATTGCAATAGAGAGAGCCATGTCGCACATCTCTCATCATCATATCTCACACTTCATCATTTATACTGACTCAAATAGTTCTATTGACGCTATAAAATCACTTAAAAAGCATCCCTTTGTTTCGTCCATCTTAGAGTTTTATAATGAATTGACAAGACGTGGCTATAATATCTTATTTTGCTGGGTACCTGGACACATGGGTATCCCTGGAAATGAAAAAGCAGATGAGGCGGCAAAGCTGGCTCATAATCCCTGACACCATAGAGTACCATTCTCAGACGTTAAACTACTTATAAACCATTTTATTCATAATAAATGGCAAGAAAGTTGGGATTTGGAATACAATAATAAATTGCACCATATCAAACCTACAATCATAACGTGGCCTCCAAATTATCCAAGGAAAACAGACCCCCAGGGGGATACCTTCTTTAGGTATTCACGGGCTTCGCAACCCCGGGTTCCTGAGCGATCTTTTCCTTTTCCTCTTATTTCTCTTGTCTTTCTTTCCTCTATGTTTCACTCTCGTTGTGGTTTCCTCTTCGGAGGTGAGGGCAATTCTGTATGAGCCGATATCATCCTGTATATCGACTTGTGGAGAATTGTAAACCACCCACGTGTTTGCCGTGCGTGGCGACCCGTGTCCCTGGAAAGGGGGATCCTGGTAGTTGAGGGTAACCAACCCACTGCTTTGGCCTCTGCTTCAGGTAGACGGGAGGTGCATATTGGTCCCGTATGCATCAATCGGCTGGTCAGCTGACTTGTGTCACTGGCTGGGGATCAAGTGAGCGAGTACTTACTAGCCATCTCGCTAAGGGTGGAGACTGGCATAGGAGTGTCTTGTGACCGTATGGGCCCTGGTTAGCACTGGTGCACGAATGTGCATCTCCTTGTTGGGCTCGGTGGTGGGTGGTGCGACCGGGGTCTGAATTGTTCTTTTTATCTCAATATGGATGGAAATAATTTACTTCCTTTAAATCCTCTCCCATGTGGAGAGAATGCGAACCAAAATAATTGTGTGCTGATAGAGATGGTGATATTGCCTCCAATAACAATTCATGTGCTGAAAGATTCTTTGTTATCAAAAGACAAGAAGGCAGTTTTGACAAGACCTCTCCCTTTCTGATTCACAAATCTATCCAAGGATTGATTGGTGAACCAAAGACCATCAAAAAAATTCGATCTGGTGATCTTCTTATTGAAGTAAACAATAGCAAACAAGCCATAAGTTTAAAGAAATGTACACATTTTGCAAATATCCCGATTTCCGTAAGCCCACATAGAACCCTCAACACTTCTCGTGGGGTGATCTCAGAATCTGACCTCCTGCATGTAACCGAAGATGAAATAGTGGAAAACTTAAGGGAACAAAATGTCACAGAAGCTAGACGTATAAAAATCAACCGTAAAGATGAACAAATACCAGCGAATCAAATTCAGATACCTACCAAGCATATAATACTTACTTTTAACTCGCCAAACCTACTCAAATATATAAAAGCCGGATATCTTTCATGTTCTGTCAGACCTTATATCCCAAACCCACTGCGTCGTTTTAATTGTCGACGCTTTGGGCACTCAAAAACAGCATGCCGAGGTAAAACCACATGTGGTCGGTGTAGTGCAGTTGGCCACGAAAGTGTACAATGCAATGCACCACCTTCTTGTGTAAACTGCAAAAAAGAGCACCCATCTTATTCGAAATCCTGCGAGCAGTGGCGAAAAGAAAAAGAGATACAAACAATACGAACAAAATAAAATTTATCATATCCCGAGGCTAGAAAAATAGTTGAATCCAGGACACCCACAGTTGGTGTATCATATGCTGCTGCTTTGTCCAAAAAACTCATAAAACTATTGCAACCCAAACCGAATTCCCCACTGAAACTAATTGCCAACCTAATCAAAAAGAAAATAACCTGTCTAATAATTCTGGTAAGACAAATAGATCAACGCAAGCTGCTTCTCCTCCTAAGTCACCAAAATCTGCTCATCCTAACTTATCAAAATCTGTTCCTAATTCACAACAAAATACCTCGTCACAATCTTTAATCTCTAAACTTCCAATCCATAAAAGAGGTTCTCAAAATACAACAAAAACGCCATCTGTGAAACCAAACCGTAAATCTGATGCAGAGAAATTTAACCTGCCAACAGTTAAAGTCACTGTGCCATCTGAAAATGCAGCCAAAAAGAGAAAGAGTAAAACATCCAAAAAAGAAATCAACCCAAAACAGACGGATAAAATGGAGGAGGATGATGCTCTAGCTCTTCACCCAGATTCGGATGAAGAATTTAACGATGGACATAGTATGACTATCTCCGAATAACTTAACGCAGATATATTACTAGAAAAAAAAATCATTCATGTATAATATTATCTCGAGGAACTCATAATAAATATGACGAAATCCTCAACATTCTTCATGACCATCAACCACTATGTTTAGCGTTACAAGAAACCCATCTTAAAATCAATAACAAAGCAAAATTGCGCACTTATGCTACATACCGAAAAGATTTTACTGGTAGTGAAAGGGCCACAGGTGGAGTGGCTCTTTTCATCTCTCGCAACCTACCCCATACGCATATTAATCTAAACACAAATTTACAAGCTGTTGCAGTCCGTGTACATATTAACCGGCTTATAACAATTTGCACCTTATACTTACCGCCAAATCAGTCTATTCAGTCAGCTACTCTTGATAATCTCCTTCTCCAACTCCCCACTCCTTACATCATTGTTGGAGACTTTAATGCACATAGTCAACTGTGGGGAAATACCGATTCTAATCAGCGTGGTGATGTTATTGAGAAATTAATATCTGACAATGGCTTATGCCTGCTTAATAATGGAGATAACACTTACTTTCATGAACCAACTCGCACTTTTCATGCAATAGACCTTACAATCTGCTCCCCATCTGTTTATCCATTCTGGAACTTCTGGCTCTCAAATGACCTGCACGGCAGTGACCATTTTCCAACATTTATCACACAGACTACTCCTAACAGGGACTCTAATACTTATTTTAAGCGCTATATTTATGACAGAGCAAATTGGCCATCTTTCGAAAATCAGGCTACAATTACAAACGACATGATTGACTGTGATATTGACGATGCACTTGATAATATCACCCAGTGTATTATCAATGCTGCAGATATTAGCATTCCTAAATCCACTGCTACACCTAGGCACAAGAAGCCGTGGTGGAACAGTGATTGCCAGATTGCAAAAAAAAATCAACAGAAGGCTTGGGGCCTCTTCCGGAGGTATCCCAATAATACAAACTATATTGCCTTCAAAAAAGCAAAGGCGGAAGCTAGGAGAGTGCGTCGTAAGAGCCAGCGCGAATCTTGGATGCAATACATATCTAATATTAGCTCTAATACCTCAAGCAAAGTCGTCTGGAAAAAAGTAAAAAATCGTTGGGCCTATATTCTGAAAACCATATCTCAATCCTAAATCACAACGGTCAAACAATAGCTTCACCCAAAAATATTGCTGAAACAATAGCAAATACACTTGCATCTAACTCTAGCACAGATTCATACCCAGAACCATTCTTATCATATAAAAGACAAATGGAAACTACCCGCATCAATTTTCATTCTCGCCATTCTTTTAACTATAATAACCCCTTTACGATTTCAGAGCTCCTAAGTTGTTTGCAAAAAAAGCCACCTCTCAGCTCCAGGTCACGATGGCATCACCTATACCATGCTAAAACATATTTCCACCGCCTCACTTAATAACTTACTTGCCTTCTATAATAGAATTTGGGTTGAACATGCCTTTCCTTATGCCTGGCATAAAGCTGTTATTATTCCCTTTCCTAAACCAGGTAAAGATTCCAGGGACCAGAATAATTACAGACCTATTGCACTCACTAGCAGCCTTTGCAAACTTCTAGAAAAAATGGTAAATATCCGCCTTGTGCATATTCTAGAATCTAACAATCTGCTTGCCGCTTTTCAAAGTGGATTCTGACGAGGTAGATCTACTATCGATAACCTGATCCATCTTGAAACTCATATTCGGACTGCTTATCTAAAACGCAGCCATTTGGTGTCAGTCTTTTTTGACATTGCGAAAGCCTATGACAAAACATGGCGATACGGGATCCTTCGTGATCTGTTTAATCTTGATTTTCGTGGGAATCTTCCAATTTTTATTGACAACTTCCTCGCCATGCGACTCTTTCAAGTCAGGATTGGGGGAACTCTATCAAGTTTTTATGTAAAAGAAGAGGGCAGTGTCCTGAGTGTCACCCTCTTTGCTATTAAAATAAATGATATCCTTGGTCAATTACATCTTGACAAACCTCATTGGGGAAACACCTCATGGGGCACTATTTACTTTTTTAAAACATGCTGGATTTTACTTTGAAATATGATTTTTGCATCTTTCTTTGGTTTAACAACAACTTGAATTGTTCTTTTACTTTTTTCTGACATCTGGATGGGAGCCCCATCCAGACTGCCCTTTTTACCTAAAATCTTTTATAGTCCGTTTGTTTAGTTTTTTTCTTCCCTATCTACACTTTTCTGACTGCATCTGGATGGGACCCACATCCAGATTGCTTTTCTGATGCTCTTTATTTTTATGTTTTTAGTCTATTCTTGTTTGGCGCAGCATGTCCCTTATGGGATTTTGTGCCATTAAACAATATACAACCAACCAACCTTGGTCAATTACCCCTTTCGGTGAAGGGAGATCTCTATGTTGACGACTTTCGCATTATGTGTATAGGTCAAGATATTCGTTTTATTGAGAGACAATTGCAAACTGCCATCACTCATATTCTTAATTGGACAAATAAAAATGGTTTTATCATTTCTAAAGACAAAACTTCTTGCGTGCACTTTTGTAGACGTAGGGATCTACATCCAGATCCTGAAATTTTTATTGACTCAACTCAGATTCCTGTTGTGGACAGTGTCCGTTTTCTGGGCCTTCACTTTGATAAAAAGTTAACCTTTTTACCACATATCTTGCAGTTATGCACAAAATGTGAAAAATCTCTTAATCTTTTAAAGGTGCTTTCAAATACCTCTTGGGGAGCAGATCGTACTTCTCTCCTTAAAATCTATCGTGCCATGATCCGGTCTAAAATTGACTATGCCTGCCAAGTCTATGGTTCAGCCAGTAAATCTGCTCTAAAAAAACTTGACACTGTGCACCATAGCGCACTCCGGGTTTGCTCTGGTGCATTTCGTACGTCTCCAATTTTAAGCCTTTATGTTGACTGTAACGAACCAGCATTACATCATATTTGTGATTAACTCTCATTGGAGCTGTATTACCGTGTCCTTTCATATCCTGGCCATCCCCTTCATACCCACATTTTAAATACAGACAATGATATCCTTTATCAGCATAGACCATCTTGCATACCATCTTTTGGAGCCAGAATACGAAGAATTATTGATGATAGTGCTCTAATCAATATTGAAGTGAACCCTTGTCCAATGTACCAGTTCCCTCCCTGGAAACCTCCTGATATTACCACCCTCCATCCTTTTAAAGGTTACAATAAAAATAATCTAACTCCTCTTGCCTTTCAACAACTATTTGCTGCACATCGTGCAAACTTTAATAATTACATAGATATCTATACGGATGGTTCTAAGAGTTGGGGATATTGTTGGCTGCGGGATTTTTTGTAATGACACTACCTTGAGTTATCGTCTGCACCCTTCAATTTCTGTCTTTACATCTGAATTGATTGCAATAGAGAGAGCCATGTCGCACATCTCTCATCATCATATCTCACACTTCATCATTTATACTGACTCAAATAGTTCTATTGACGCTATAAAATCACTTAAAAAGCATCCCTTTGTTTCGTCCATCTTAGAGTTTTATAATGAATTGACAAGACGTGGCTATAATATCTTATTTTGCTGGGTACCTGGACACATGGGTATCCCTGGAAATGAAAAAGCAGATGAGGCGGCAAAGCTGGCTCATAATCCCTGACACCATAGAGTACCATTCTCAGACGTTAAACTACTTATAAACCATTTTATTCATAATAAATGGCAAGAAAGTTGGGATTTGGAATACAATAATAAATTGCACCATATCAAACCTACAATCATAACGTGGCCTCCAAATTATCCAAGGAAAACAGACCCCCAGGGGGATACCTTCTTTAGGTATTCACGGGCTTCGCAACCCCGGGTTCCTGAGCGATCTTTTCCTTTTCCTCTTATTTCTCTTGTCTTTCTTTCCTCTATGTTTCACTCTCGTTGTGGTTTCCTCTTCGGAGGTGAGGGCAATTCTGTATGAGCCGATATCATCCTGTATATCGACTTGTGGAGAATTGTAAACCACCCACGTGTTTGCCGTGCGTGGCGACCCGTGTCCCTGGAAAGGGGGATCCTGGTAGTTGAGGGTAACCAACCCACTGCTTTGGCCTCTGCTTCAGGTAGACGGGAGGTGCATATTGGTCCCGTATGCATCAATCGGCTGGTCAGCTGACTTGTGTCACTGGCTGGGGATCAAGTGAGCGAGTACTTACTAGCCATCTCGCTAAGGGTGGAGACTGGCATAGGAGTGTCTTGTGACCGTATGGGCCCTGGTTAGCACTGGTGCACGAATGTGCATCTCCTTGTTGGGCTCGGTGGTGGGTGGTGCGACCGGGGTCTGAATTGTTCTTTTTATCTCAATATGGATGGAAATAATTTACTTCCTTTAAATCCTCTCCCATGTGGAGAGAATGCGAACCAAAATAAGTTGTGTGCTGATAGAGATGGTGATATTGCCTCCAATACCAATTCATGTGCTGAAAGATTCTTTGTTATCAAAAGACAAGAAGGCAGTTTTGACAAGACCTCTCCCTTTCTGATTCACAAATCTATCCAAGGATTGATTGGTGAACCAAAGACCATCAAAAAAATTCGATCTGGTGATCTTCTTATTGAAGTAAACAATAGCAAACAAGCCATAAGTTTAAAGAAATGTACACATTTTGCAAATATCCGATTTCCGTAAGCCCACATAGAACCCTCAACACTTCTCGTGGGTGATCTCAGAATCTGACCTCCTGCATGTAACCGAAGATGAAATAGTGGAAAACTTAAGGGAACAAAATGTCACAGAAGCTAGACGTATAAAAATCAACCGTAAAGATGAACAAATACCAGCGAATCAAATTCAGATACCTACCAAGCATATAATACTTACTTTTAACTCGCCAAACCTACTCAAATATATAAAAGCCGGATATCTTTCATGTTCTGTCAGACCTTATATCCCAAACCCACTGCGTCGTTTTAATTGTCGACGCTTTGGGCACTCAAAAACAGCATGCCGAGGTAAAACCACATGTGGTCGGTGTAGTGCAGTTGGCCACGAAAGTGTACAATGCAATGCACCACCTTCTTGTGTAAACTGCAAAAAAGAGCACCCATCTTATTCGAAATCCTGCGAGTTGTGGCGAAAAGAAAAAGAGATACAAACAATACGAACAAAAGAAAATTTATCATATCCCGAGGCTAGAAAAATAGTTGAATCCAGGACACCCACAGTTGGTGTATCATATGCTGCTGCTTTGTCCAAAAAACTCATAAAACTATTGCAACCCAAACCGAATGCCCCACTGAAACTAATTGCCAACCTAATCAAAAAGAAAATAACCTGTCTAATAATTCTGGTAAGACAAATAGATCAACGCAAGCTGCTTCTCCTCCTAAGTCACCAAAATCTGCTCATCCTAACTTATCAAAATCTGTTCCTAATTCACAACAAAATACCTCGTCACAATCTTTAATCTCTAAACTTCCAATCCATAAAAGAGGTTCTCAAAATACAACAAAAACGCCATCTGTGAAACCAAACCGTAAATCTGATGCAGAGAAATTTAACCTGCCAACAGTTAAAGTCACTGTGCCATCTGAAAATGCAGCCAAAAAGAGAAAGAGTAAAACATCCAAAAAAGAAATCAACCCAAAACAGACGGATAAAATGGTGGAGGATGATGCTCTAGCTCTTCACCCAGATTCGGATGAAGAATTTAACGATGGAGATAGTATGACTATCTCCGAATAACTTAACGCAGATATATTACTAGAAAAAAAAATCATTCATGTATAATATTATCTCGAGGAACTCATAATAAATATGACGAAATCCTCAACATTCTTCATGACCATCAACCACTATGTTTAGCGTTACAAGAAACCCATCTTAAAATCAATAACAAAGCAAAATTGCGCACTTATGCTACATACCGAAAAGATTTTACTGGTAGTGAAAGGGCCACAGGTGGAGTGGCTCTTTTCATCTCTCGCAACCTACCCCATACGCATATTAATCTAAACACAAATTTACAAGCTGTTGCAGTCCGTGTACATATTAACCGGCTTATAACAATTTGCACCTTATACTTACCGCCAAATCAGTCTATTCAGTCAGCTACTCTTGATAATCTCCTTCTCCAACTCCCCACTCCTTACATCATTGTTGGAGACTTTAATGCACATAGTCAACTGTGGGGAAATACCGATTCTAATCAGCGTGGTGATGTTATTGAGAAATTAATATCTGACAATGGCTTATGCCTGCTTAATAATGGAGATAACACTTACTTTCATGAACCAACTCGCACTTTTCATGCAATAGACCTTACAATCTGCTCCCCATCTGTTTATCCAGTCTGGAACTTCTGGGTCTCAAATGACCTGCACGGCAGTGACCATTTTCCAACATTTATCACACAGACTACTCCTAACAGGGACTCTAATACTTATTTTAAGCGCTATATTTATGACAGAGCAAATTGGCCATCTTTCGAAAATCAGGCTACAATTACAAACGACATGATTGACTGTGATATTGACGATGCACTTGATAATATCACCCAGTGTATTATCAATGCTGCAGATATTAGCATTCCTAAATCCACTGCTACACCTAGGCACAAGAAGCCGTGGTGGAACAGTGATTGCCAGATTGCAAAAAAAAATCAACAGAAGGCTTGGGGCCTCTTCCGGAGGTATCCCAATAATACAAACTATATTGCCTTCAAAAAAGCAAAGGCGGAAGCTAGGAGAGTGCGTCGTAAGAGCCAGCGCGAATCTTGGATGCAATACATATCTAATATTAGCTCTAATACCTCAAGCAAAGTCGTCTGGAAAAAAGTAAAAAATCGTTGGGCCTATATTCTGAAAACCATATCTCAATCCTAAATCACAACGGTCAAACAATAGCTTCACCCAAAAATATTGCTGAAACAATAGCAAATACACTTGCATCTAACTCTAGCACAGATTCATACCCAGAACCATTCTTATCATATAAAAGACAAATGGAAACTACCCGCATCAATTTTCATTCTCGCCATTCTTTTAACTATAATAACCCCTTTACGATTTCAGAGCTCCTAAGTTGTTTGCAAAAAAAGCCACCTCTCAGCTCCAGGTCACGATGGCATCACCTATACCATGCTAAAACATATTTCCACCGCCTCACTTAATAACTTACTTGCCTTCTATAATAGAATTTGGGTTGAACATGCCTTTCCTTATGCCTGGCATAAAGCTGTTATTATTCCCTTTCCTAAACCAGGTAAAGATTCCAGGGACCAGAATAATTACAGACCTATTGCACTCACTAGCAGCCTTTGCAAACTTCTAGAAAAATTGGTAAATATCCGCCTTGTGCATATTCTAGAATCTAACAATCTGCTTGCCGCTTTTCAAAGTGGATTCTGACGAGGTAGATCTACTATCGATAACCTGATCCATCTTGAAACTCATATTCGGACTGCTTTTCTAAAACGCAGCCATTTGGTGTCAGTCTTTTTTGACATTGCGAAAGCCTATGACAAAACATGGCGATACGGGATCCTTCGTGATCTGTTTAATCTTGATTTTCGTAGGAATCTTCCAATTTTTATTGACAACTTCCTCGCCATGCGACTCTTTCAAGTCAGGATTGGGGGAACTCTATCAAGTTTTTATGTACAAGAAGAGGGCAGTGTCCTGAGTGTCGCCCTCTTTGCTATTAAAATAAATGATATCCTTGGTCAATTACATCTTGACAAACCTCATTGGGGAAACACCTCATGGGGCACTATTTACTTTTTTAAAACATGCTGGATTTTACTTTGAAATATGATTTTTGCATCTTTCTTTGGTTTAACAACAACTTGAATTGTTCTTTTACTTTTTTCTGACATCTGGATGGGAGCCCCATCCAGACTGTCCTTTTTACCTAAAATCTTTTATAGTCCGTTTGTTTAGTTTTTTTCTTCCCTATCTACACTTTTCTGACTGCATCTGGATGGGACCCACATCCAGATTGCTTTTCTGATGCTCTTTATTTTTATGTTTTTAGTCTATTCTTGTTTGGCGCAGCATGTCCCTTATGGGATTTTGTGCCATTAAACAATATACAACCAACCAACCTTGGTCAATTACCCCCTTCGGTGAAGGGAGATCTCTATGTTGACGACTTTCGCATTATGTGTATAGGTCAAGATATTCGTTTTATTGAGAGACAATTGCAAACTGCCATCACTCATATTCTTAATTGGACAAATAAAAATGGTTTTATCATTTCTAAAGACAAAACTTCTTGCGTGCACTTTTGTAGACGTAGGGATCTACATCCAGATCCTGAAATTTTTATTGACTCAACTCAGATTCCTGTTGTGGACAGTGTCCGTTTTCTGGGCCTTCACTTTGATAAAAAGTTAACCTTTTTACCACATATCTTGCAGTTATGCACAAAATGTGAAAAATCTCTTAATCTTTTAAAGGTGCTTTCAAATACCTCTTGGGGAGCAGATCGTACTTCTCTCCTTAAAATCTATCGTGCCATGATCCGGTCTAAAATTGACTATGCCTGCCAAGTCTATGGTTCAGCCAGTAAATCTGCTCTAAAAAAACTTGACACTGTGCACCATAGCGCACTCTGGGTTTGCTCTGGTGCATTTCGTACGTCTCCAATTTTAAGCCTTTATGTTGACTGTAACGAACCAGCATTACATCATATTCGTGATTAACTCTCATTGGAGCTGTATTACCGTGTCCTTTCATATCCTGGCCATCCCCTTCATACCCACATTTTAAATACAGACAATGATATCCTTTATCAGCATAGACCATCTTGCATACCATCTTTTGGAGCCAGAATACGAAGAATTATTGATGATAGTGCTCTAATCAATATTGAAGTGAACCCTTGTCCAATGTACCAGTTCCCTCCCTGGAAACCTCCTGATATTACCACCCTCCATCCTTTTAAAGGTTACAATAAAAATAATCTAACTCCTCTTGCCTTTCAACAACTATTTGCTGCACATCGTGCAAACTTTAATAATTACATAGATATCTATACGGATGGTTCTAAGAGTGGGGATATTGTTGGCTGCGGGATTTTTTGTAATGACACTACCTTGAGTTATCGTCTGCACCCTTCAATTTCTGTCTTTACATCCGAATTGATAGCAATAGAGAGAGCCATGTCGCACATCTCTCATCATCATATCTCACACTTCATCATTTATACTGACTCAAATAGTTCTATTGACGCTATAAAATCACTTAAAAAGCATCCCTTTGTTTCGTCCATCTTAGAGTTTTATAATGAATTGACAAGACGTGGCTATAATATCTTATTTTGCTGGGTACCTGGACACATGGGTATCCCTGGAAATGAAAAAGCAGATGAGGCGGCAAAGCTGGCTCATAATCCCTGACACCATAGAGTACCATTCTCAGACGTTAAACTACTTATAAACCATTTTATTCATAATAAATGGCAAGAAAGTTGGGATTTGGTATACAATAATAAATTGCACCATATCAAACCTACAATCATAACGTGGCCTCCAAATTATCCAAGGAAAACAGACCCCCAGGGGGATACCTTCTTTAGGTATTCACGGGCTTCGCAACCCCGGGTTCCTGAGCGATCTTTTCCTTTTCCTCTTATTTCTCTTGTCTTTCTTTCCTCTATGTTTCACTCTCGTTGTGGTTTCCTCTTCGGAGGTGAGGGCAATTCTGTATGAGCCGATATCATCCTGTATATCGACTTGTGGAGAATTGTAAACCACCCACGTGTTTGCCGTGCGTGGCGACCCGTGTCCCTGGAAAGGGGGATCCTGGTAGTTGAGGGTAACCAACACACTGCTTTGGCCTCTGCTTCAGGTAGACGGGAGGTGCATATTGGTCCCGTATGCATCAATCGGCTGGTCAGCTGACTTGTGTCACTGGCTGGGGATCAAGTGAGCGAGTACTTACTAGCCATCTCGCTAAGGGTGGAGACTGGCATAGGAGTGTCTTGTGACCGTATGGGCCCTGGTTAGCACTGGTGCACGAATGTGCATCTCCTTGTTGGGCTCGGTGGTGGGTGGTGCGACCGGGGTCTGAATTGTTCTTTTTATCTCAATATGGATGGAAATAATTTACTTCCTTTAAATCCTCTCCCATGTGGAGAGAATGCGAACCAAAATAAGTTGTGTGCTGATAGAGATGGTGATATTGCCTCCAATACCAATTCATGTGCTGAAAGATTCTTTGTTATCAAAAGACAAGAAGGCAGTTTTGACAAGACCTCTCCCTTTCTGATTCACAAATCTATCCAAGGATTGATTGGTGAACCAAAGACCATCAAAAAAATTCGATCTGGTGATCTTCTTATTGAAGTAAACAATAGCAAACAAGCCATAAGTTTAAAGAAATGTACACATTTTGCAAATATCCCGATTTCCGTAAGCCCACATAGAACCCTCAACACTTCTCGTGGGGTGATCTCAGAATCTGACCTCCTGCATGTAACCGAAGATGAAATAGTGGAAAACTTAAGGGAACAAAATGTCACAGAAGCTAGACGTATAAAAATCAACCGTAAAGATGAACAAATACCAGCGAATCAAATTCAGATACCTACCAAGCATATAATACTTACTTTTAACTCGCCAAACCTACTCAAATATATAAAAGCCGGATATCTTTCATGTTCTGTCAGACCTTATATCCCAAACCCACTGCGTCGTTTTAATTGTCGACGCTTTGGGCACTCAAAAACAGCATGCCGAGGTAAAACCACATGTGGTCGGTGTAGTGCAGTTGGCCACGAAAGTGTACAATGCAATGCACCACCTTCTTGTGTAAACTGCAAAAAAGAGCACCCATCTTATTCGAAATCCTGCGAGTTGTGGCGAAAAGAAAAAGAGATACAAACAATACGAACAAAAGAAAATTTATCATATCCCGAGGCTAGAAAAATAGTTGAATCCAGGACACCCACAGTTGATGTATCATATGCTGCTGCTTTGTCCAAAAAACTCATAAAACTATTGCAACCCAAACCGAATTCCCCACTGAAACTAATTGCCAACCTAATCAAAAAGAAAATAACCTGTCTAATAATTCTGGTAAGACAAATAGATCAACGCAAGCTGCTTCTCCTCCTAAGTCACCAAAATCTGCTCATCCTAACTTATCAAAATCTGTTCCTAATTCACAACAAAATACCTCGTCACAATCTTTAATCTCTAAACTTCCAATCCATAAAAGAGGTTCTCAAAATACAACAAAAACGCCATCTGTGAAACCAAACCGTAAATCTGATGCAGAGAAATTTAACCTGCCAACAGTTAAAGTCACTGTGCCATCTGAAAATGCAGCCAAAAAGAGAAAGAGTAAAACATCCAAAAAAGAAATCAACCCAAAACAGACGGATAAAATGGAGGAGGATGATGCTCTAGCTCTTCACCCAGATTCGGATGAAGAATTTAACGATGGAGATAGTATGACTATCTCCGAATAACTTAACGCAGATATATTACTAGAAAAAAAAATCATTCATGTATAATATTATCTCGAGGAACTCATAATAAATATGACGAAATCCTCAACATTCTTCATGACCATCAACCACTATGTTTAGCGTTACAAGAAACCCATCTTAAAATCAATAACAAAGCAAAATTGCGCACTTATGCTACATACCGAAAAGATTTTACTGGTAGTGAAAGGGCCACAGGTGGAGTGGCTCTTTTCATCTCTCGCAACCTACCCCATACGCATATTAATCTAAACACAAATTTACAAGCTGTTGCAGTCCGTGTACATATTAACCGGCTTATAACAATTTGCACCTTATACTTACCGCCAAATCAGTCTATTCAGTCAGCTACTCTTGATAATCTCCTTCTCCAACTCCCCACTCCTTACATCATTGTTGGAGACTTTAATGCACATAGTCAACTGTGGGGAAATACCGATTCTAATCAGCGTGGTGATGTTATTGAGAAATTAATATCTGACAATGGCTTATGCCTGCTTAATAATGGAGATAACACTTACTTTCATGAACCAACTCGCACTTTTCATGCAATAGACCTTACAATCTGCTCCCCATCTGTTTATCCAGTCTGGAACTTCTGGGTCTCAAATGACCTGCACGGCAGTGACCATTTTCCAACATTTATCACACAGACTACTCCTAACAGGGACTCTAATACTTATTTTAAGCGCTATATTTATGACAGAGCAAATTGGCCATCTTTCGAAAATCAGGCTACAATTACAAACGACATGATTGACTGTGATATTGACGATGCACTTGATAATATCACCCAGTGTATTATCAATGCTGCAGATATTAGCATTCCTAAATCCACTGCTACACCTAGGCACAAGAAGCCGTGGTGGAACAGTGATTGCCAGATTGCAAAAAAAAATCAACAGAAGGCTTGGGGCCTCTTCCGTGGGTATCCCAATAATACAAACTATATTGCCTTCTAAAAAGCAAAGGCGGAAGCTAGGAGAGTGCGTCGTAAGAGCCAGCGCGAATCTTGGATGCAATACATATCTAATATTAGCTCTAATACCTCAAGCAAAGTCGTCTGGAAAAAAGTAAAAAATTGTATGGGCCTATATTCCGAAAACCATATCTCAATCCTAAATCACAACGGTCAAACAATAGCTTCACCCAAAAATATTGCTGAAACAATAGCAAATACACTTGCATCTAACTCTAGCACAGATTCATACCCAGAACCATTCTTATCATATAAAAGACAAATGGAAACTACCCGCATCAATTTTCATTCTCGCCATTCTTTTAACTATAATAACCCCTTTACGATTTCAGAGCTCCTAAGTTGTTTGCAAAAAAAGCCACCTCTCAGCTCCAGGTCACGATGGCATCACCTATACCATGCTAAAACATATTTCCACCGCCTCACTTAATAACTTACTTGCCTTCTATAATAGAATTTGGGTTGAACATGCCTTTCCTTATGCCTGGCATAAAGCTGTTATTATTCCCTTTCCTAAACCAGGTAAAGATTCCAGGGACCAGAATAATTACAGACCTATTGCACTCACTAGCAGCCTTTGCAAACTTCTAGAAAAAATGGTAAATATCCGCCTTGTGCATATTCTAGAATCTAACAATCTGCTTGCCGCTTTTCAAAGTGGATTCTGACGAGGTAGATCTACTATCGATAACCTGATCCATCTTGAAACTCATATTCGGACTGCTTTTCTAAAACGCAGCCATTTGGTGTCAGTCTTTTTTGACATTGCGAAAGCCTATGACAAAACATGGCGATACGGGATCCTTCGTGATCTGTTTAATCTTGATTTTCGTGGGAATCTTCCAATTTTTATTGACAACTTCCTCGCCATGCGACTCTTTCATGTCAGGATTGGGGGAACTCTATCAAGTTTTTATGTACAAGAAGAGGGCAGTGTCCTGAGTGTCGCCCTCTTTGCTATTAAAATAAATGATATCCTTGGTCAATTACATCTTGACAAACCTCATTGGGGAAACACCTCATGGGGCACTGTTTACTTTTTTAAAACATGCTGGATTTTACTTTGAAATATGATTTTTGCATCTTTCTTTGGTTTAACAACAACTTGAATTGTTCTTTTACTTTTTTCTGACATCTGGATGGGAGCCCCATCCAGACTGCCCTTTTTACCTAAAATCTTTTATAGTCCGTTTGTTTAGTTTTTTTCTTCCCTATCTACACTTTTCTGACTGCATCTGGATGGGACCCACATCCAGATTGCTTTTCTGATGCTCTTTATTTTTATGTTTTTAGTCTATTCTTGTTTGGCGCAGCATGTCCCTTATGGGATTTTGTGCCATTAAACAATATACAACCAACCAACCTTGGTCAATTACCCCCTTCGGTGAAGGGAGATCTCTATGTTGACGACTTTCGCATTATGTGTATAGGTCAAGATATTCGTTTTATTGAGAGACAATTGCAAACTGCCATCACTCATATTCTTAATTGGACAAATAAAAATGGTTTTATCATTTCTAAAGACAAAACTTCTTGCGTGCACTTTTGTAGACGTAGGGATCTACATCCAGATCCTGAAATTTTTATTGACTCAACTCAGATTCCTGTTGTGGACAGTGTCCGTTTTCTGGGCCTTCACTTTGATAAAAAGTTAACCTTTTTACCACATATCTTGCAGTTATGCACAAAATGTGAAAAATCTCTTAATCTTTTAAAGGTGCTTTCAAATACCTCTTGGGGAGCAGATCGTACTTCTCTCCTTAAAATCTATCGTGCCATGATCCGGTCTAAAATTGACTATGCCTGCCAAGTCTATGGTTCAGCCAGTAAATCTGCTCTAAAAAAACTTGACACTGTGCACCATAGCGCACTCTGGGTTTGCTCTGGTGCATTTCGTACGTCTCCAATTTTAAGCCTTTATGTTGACTGTAACGAACCAGCATTACATCATATTCGTGATTAACTCTCATTGGAGCTGTATTACCGTGTCCTTTCATATCCTGGCCATCCCCTTCATACCCACATTTTAAATACAGACAATGATATCCTTTATCAGCATAGACCATCTTGCATACCATCTTTTGGAGCCAGAATACGAAGAATTATTGATGATAGTGCTCTAATCAATATTGAAGTGAACCCTTGTCCAATGTACCAGTTCCCTCCCTGGAAACCTCCTGATATTACCACCCTCCATCCTTTTAAAGGTTACAATAAAAATAATCTAACTCCTCTTGCCTTTCAACAACTATTTGCTGCACATCGTGCAAACTTTAATAATTACATAGATATCTATACGGATGGTTCTAAGAGTGGGGATATTGTTGGCTGCGGGATTTTTTGTAATGACACTACCTTGAGTTATCGTCTGCACCCTTCAATTTCTGTCTTTACATCCGAATTGATTGCAATAGAGAGAGCCATGTCGCACATCTCTCATCATCATATCTCACACTTCATCATTTATACTGACTCAAATAGTCCTATTGACGCTATAAAATCACTTAAAAAGCATCCCTTTGTTTCGTCCATCTTAGAGTTTTATAATGAATTGACAAGACGTGGCTATAATATCTTATTTTGCTGGGTACCTGGACACATGGGTATCCCTGGAAATGAAAAAGCAGATGAGGCGGCAAAGCTGGCTCATAATCCCTGACACCATAGAGTACCATTCTCAGACGTTAAACTACTTATAAACCATTTTATTCATAATAAATGGCAAGAAAGTTGGGATTTGGAATACAATAATAAATTGCACCATATCAAACCTACAATCATAACGTGGCCTCCAAATTATCCAAGGAAAACAGACCCCCAGGGGGATACCTTCTTTAGGTATTCACGGGCTTCGCAACCCCGGGTTCCTGAGCGATCTTTTCCTTTTCCTCTTATTTCTCTTGTCTTTCTTTCCTCTATGTTTCACTCTCGTTGTGGTTTCCTCTTCGGAGGTGAGGGCAATTCTGTATGAGCCGATATCATCCTGTATATCGACTTGTGGAGAATTGTAAACCACCCACGTGTTTGCCGTGCGTGGCGACCCGTGTCCCTGGAAAGGGGGATCCTGGTAGTTGAGGGTAACCAACACACTGCTTTGGCCTCTGCTTCAGGTAGACGGGAGGTGCATATTGGTCCCGTATGCATCAATCGGCTGGTCAGCTGACTTGTGTCACTGGCTGGGGATCAAGTGAGCGAGTACTTACTAGCCATCTTGCTAAGGGTGGAGACTGGCATAGGAGTGTCTTGTGACCGTATGGGCCCTGGTTAGCACTGGTGCACGAATGTGCATCTCCTTGTTGGGCTCGGTGGTGGGTGGTGCGACCGGGGTCTGAATTGTTTTTTTTATCTCAATATGGATGGAAATAATTTACTTCCTTTAAATCCTCTCCCATGTGGAGAGAATGCGAACCAAAATAAGTTGTGTGCTGATAGAGATGGTGATATTGCCTCCAATACCAATTCATGTGCTGAAAGATTCTTTGTTATCAAAAGACAAGAAGGCAGTTTTGACAAGACCTCTCCCTTTCTGATTCACAAATCTATCCAAGGATTGATTGGTGAACCAAAGACCATCAAAAAAATTTGATCTGGTGATCTTCTTATTGAAGTAAACAATAGCAAACAAGCCATAAGTTTAAAGAAATGTACACATTTTGCAAATATCCCGATTTCCGTAAGCCCACATAGAACCCTCAACACTTCTCGTGGGGTGATCTCAGAATCTGACCTCCTGCATGTAACCGAAGATGAAATAGTGGAAAACTTAAGGGAACGAAATGTCACAGAAGCTAGACGTATAAAAATCAACCGTAAAGATGAACAAATACCAGCGAATCAAATTCAGATACCTACCAAGCATATAATACTTACTTTTAACTCGCCAAACCTACTCAAATATATAAAAGCCGGATATCTTTCATGTTCTGTCAGACCTTATATCCCAAACCCACTGCGTCGTTTTAATTGTCGACGCTTTGGGCACTCAAAAACAGCATGCCGAGGTAAAACCACATGTGGTCGGTGTAGTGCAGTTGGCCACGAAAGTGTACAATGCAATGCACCACCTTCTTGTGTAAACTGCAAAAAAGAGCACCCATCTTATTCGAAATCCTGCGAGCAGTGGCGAAAAGAAAAAGAGATACAAACAATACGAACAAAAGAAAATTTATCATATCCCGAGGCTAGAAAAATAGTTGAATCCAGGACACCCACAGTTGGTGTATCATATGCTGCTGCTTTGTCCAAAAAACTCATAAAACTATTGCAACCCAAACCGAATTCCCCACTGAAACTAATTGCCAACCTAATCAAAAAGAAAATAACCTGTCTAATAATTCTGGTAAGACAAATAGATCAACGCAAGCTGCTTCTCCTCCTAAGTCACCAAAATCTGCTCATCCTAACTTATCAAAATCTGTTCCTAATTCACAACAAAATACCTCGTCACAATCTTTAATCTCTAAACTTCCAATCCATAAAAGAGGTTCTCAAAATACAACAAAAACGCCATCTGTGAAACCAAACCGTAAATCTGATGCAGAGAAATTTAACCTGCCAACAGTTAAAGTCACTGTGCCATCTGAAAATGCAGCCAAAAAGAGAAAGAGTAAAACATCCAAAAAAGAAATCAACCCAAAACAGACGGATAAAATGGAGGAGGATGATGCTCTAGCTCTTCACCCAGATTCGGATGAAGAATTTAACGATGGAGATAGTATGACTATCTCCGAATAACTTAACGCAGATATATTACTAGAAAAAAAAATCATTCATGTATAATATTATCTCGAGGAACTCATAATAAATATGACGAAATCCTCAACATTCTTCATGACCATCAACCACTATGTTTAGCGTTACAAGAAACCCATCTTAAAATCAATAACAAAGCAAAATTGCGCACTTATGCTACATACCGAAAAGATTTTACTGGTAGTGAAAGGGCCACAGGTGGAGTGGCTCTTTTCATCTCTCGCAACCTACCCCATACGCATATTAATCTAAACACAAATTTACAAGCTGTTGCAGTCCGTGTACATATTAACCGGCTTATAACAATTTGCACCTTATACTTACCGCCAAATCAGTCTATTCAGTCAGCTACTCTTGATAATCTCCTTCTCCAACTCCCCACTCCTTACATCATTGTTGGAGACTTTAATGCACATAGTCAACTGTGGGGAAATACCGATTCTAATCAGCGTGGTGATGTTATTGAGAAATTAATATCTGACAATGGCTTATGCCTGCTTAATAATGGAGATAACACTTACTTTCATGAACCAACTCGCACTTTTCATGCAATAGACCTTACAATCTGCTCCCCATCTGTTTATCCATTCTGGAACTTCTGGGTCTCAAATGACCTGCACGGCAGTGACCATTTTCCAACATTTATCACACAGACTACTCCTAACAGGGACTCTAATACTTATTTTAAGCGCTATATTTATGACAGAGCAAATTGGCCATCTTTCGAAAATCAGGCTACAATTACAAACGACATGATTGACTGTGATATTGACGATGCACTTGATAATATCACCCAGTGTATTATCAATGCTGCAGATATTAGCATTCCTAAATCCACTGCTACACCTAGGCACAAGAAGCCGTGGTGGAACAGTGATTGCCAGATTGCAAAAAAAAATCAACAGAAGGCTTGGGGCCTCTTCCGTGGGTATCCCAATAATACAAACTATATTGCCTTCAAAAAAGCAAAGGCGGAAGCTAGGAGAGTGCGTCGTAAGAGCCAGCGCGAATCTTGGATGCAATACATATCTAATATTAGCTCTAATACCTCAAGCAAAGTCGTCTGGAAAAAAGTAAAAAATTGTATGGGCCTATATTCCGAAAACCATATCTCAATCCTAAATCACAACGGTCAAACAATAGCTTCACCCAAAAATATTGCTGAAACAATAGCAAATACACTTGCATCTAACTCTAGCACAGATTCATACCCAGAACCATTCTTATCATATAAAAGACAAATGGAAACTACCCGCATCAATTTTCATTCTCGCCATTCTTTTAACTATAATAACCCCTTTACGATTTCAGAGCTCCTAAGTTGTTTGCAAAAAAAGCCACCTCTCAGCTCCAGGTCACGATGGCATCACCTATACCATGCTAAAACATATTTCCACCGCCTCACTTAATAACTTACTTGCCTTCTATAATAGAATTTGGGTTGAACATGCCTTTCCTTATGCCTGGCATAAAGCTGTTATTATTCCCTTTCCTAAACCAGGTAAAGATTCCAGGGACCAGAATAATTACAGACCTATTGCACTCACTAGCAGCCTTTGCAAACTTCTAGAAAAAATGGTAAATATCCGCCTTGTGCATATTCTAGAATCTAACAATCTGCTTGCCGCTTTTCAAAGTGGATTCTGACGAGGTAGATCTACTATCGATAACCTGATCCATCTTGAAACTCATATTCGGACTGCTTTTCTAAAACGCAGCCATTTGGTGTCAGTCTTTTTTGACATTGCGAAAGCCTATGACAAAACATGGCGATACGGGATCCTTCGTGATCTGTTTAATCTTGATTTTCGTGGGAATCTTCCAATTTTTATTGACAACTTCCTCGCCATGCGACTCTTTCACGTCAGGATTGGGGGAACTCTATCAAGTTTTTATGTACAAGAAGAGGGCAGTGTCCTGAGTGTCGCCCTCTTTGCTATTAAAATAAATGATATCCTTGGTCAATTACATCTTGACAAACCTCATTGGGGAAACACCTCATGGGGCACTGTTTACTTTTTTAAAACATGCTGGATTTTACTTTGAAATATGATTTTTGCATCTTTCTTTGGTTTAACAACAACTTGAATTGTTCTTTTACTTTTTTCTGACATCTGGATGGGAGCCCCATCCAGACTGCCCTTTTTACCTAAAATCTTTTATAGTCCGTTTGTTTAGTTTTTTTCTTCCCTATCTACACTTTTCTGACTGCATCTGGATGGGACCCACATCCAGATTGCTTTTCTGATGCTCTTTATTTTTATGTTTTTAGTCTATTCTTGTTTGGCGCAGCATGTCCCTTATGGGATTTTGTGCCATTAAACAATATACAACCAACCAACCTTGGTCAATTACCCCTTTCGGTGAAGGGAGATCTCTATGTTGACGACTTTCGCATTATGTGTATAGGTCAAGATATTCGTTTTATTCAGAGACAATTGCAAACTGCCATCACTCATATTCTTAATTGGACAAATAAAAATGGTTTTATCATTTCTAAAGACAAAACTTCTTGCGTGCACTTTTGTAGACGTAGGGATCTACATCCAGATCCTGAAATTTTTATTGACTCAACTCAGATTCCTGTTGTGGACAGTGTCCGTTTTCTGGGCCTTCACTTTGATAAAAAGTTAACCTTTTTACCACATATCTTGCAGTTATGCACAAAATGTGAAAAATCTCTTAATCTTTTAAAGGTGCTTTCAAATACCTCTTGGGGATCAGATCGTACTTCTCTCCTTAAAATCTATCGTGCCATGATCCGGTCTAAAATTGACTATGCCTGCCAAGTCTATGGTTCAGCCAGTAAATCTGCTCTAAAAAAACTTGACACTGTGCACCATAGCGCACTCCGGGTTTGCTCTGGTGCATTTCGTACGTCTCCAATTTTAAGCCTTTATGTTGACTGTAACGAACCAGCATTACATCATATTCGTGATTAACTCTCATTGGAGCTGTATTACCGTGTCCTTTCATATCCTGGCCATCCCCTTCATACCCACATTTTAAATACAGACAATGATACCCTTTATCAGCATAGACCATCTTGCATACCATCTTTTGGAGCCAGAATACGAAGAATTATTGATGATAGTGCTCTAATCAATATTGAAGTGAACCCTTGTCCAATGTACCAGTTCCCTCCCTGGAAACCTCCTGATATTACCACCCTCCATCCTTTTAAAGGTTACAATAAAAATAATCTAACTCCTCTTGCCTTTCAACAACTATTTGCTGCACATCGTGCAAACTTTAATAATTACATAGATATCTATACGGATGGTTCTAAGAGTGGGGATATTGTTGGCTGCGGGATTTTTTGTAATGACACTACCTTGAGTTATCGTCTGCACCCTTCAATTTCTGTCTTAACATCCGAATTGATTGCAATAGAGAGAGCCATGTCGCACATCTCTCATCATCATATCTCACACTTCATCATTTATACTGACTCAAATAGTTCTATTGACGCTATAAAATCACTTAAAAAGCATCCCTTTGTTTCGTCCATCTTAGAGTTTTATAATGAATTGACAAGACGTGGCTATAATATCTTATTTTGCTGGGTACCTGGACACATGGGTATCCCTGGAAATGAAAAAGCAGATGAGGCGGCAAAGCTGGCTCATAATCCCTGACACCATAGAGTACCATTCTCAGACGTTAAACTACTTATAAACCATTTTATTCATAATAAATGGCAAGAAAGTTGGGATTTGGAATACAATAATAAATTGCACCATATCAAACCTACAATCATAACGTGGCCTCCAAATTATCCAAGGAAAACAGACCCCCAGGGGGATACCTTCTTTAGGTATTCACGGGCTTCGCAACCCCGGGTTCCTGAGCGATCTTTTCCTTTTCCTCTTATTTCTCTTGTCTTTCTTTCCTCTATGTTTCACTCTCGTTGTGGTTTCCTCTTCGGAGGTGAGGGCAATTCTGTATGAGCCGATATCATCCTGTATATCGACTTGTGGAGAATTGTAAACCACCCACGTGTTTGCCGTGCGTGGCGACCCGTGTCCCTGGAAAGGGGGATCCTGGTAGTTGAGGGTAACCAACACACTGCTTTGGCCTCTGCTTCAGGTAGACGGGAGGTGCATATTGGTCCCGTATGCATCAATCGGCTGGTCAGCTGACTTGTGTCACTGGCTGGGGATCAAGTGAGCGAGTACTTACTAGCCATCTCGCTAAGGGTGGAGACTGGCATAGGAGTGTCTTGTGACCGTATGGGCCCTAGTTAGCACTGGTGCACGAATGTGCATCTCCTTGTTGGGCTCGGTGGTGGGTGGTGCGACCGGGGTCTGAATTGTTTTTTTTATCTCAATATGGATGGAAATAATTTACTTCCTTTAAATCCTCTCCCATGTGGAGAGAATGCGAACCAAAATAAGTTGTGTGCTGATAGAGATGGTGATATTGCCTCCAATACCAATTCATGTGCTGAAAGATTCTTTGTTATCAAAAGACAAGAAGGCAGTTTTGACAAGACCTCTCCCTTTCTGATTCACAAATCTATCCAAGGATTGATTGGTGAACCAAAGACCATCAAAAAAATTCGATCTGGTGATCTTCTTATTGAAGTAAACAATAGCAAACAAGCCATAAGTTTAAAGAAATGTACACATTTTGCAAATATCCCGATTTCCGTAAGCCCACATAGAACCCTCAACACTTCTCGTGGGGTGATCTCAGAATCTGACCTCCTGCATGTAACCGAAGATGAAATAGTGGAAAACTTAAGGGAACAAAATGTCACAGAAGCTAGACGTATAAAAATCAACCGTAAAGATGAACAAATACCAGTGAATCAAATTCAGATACCTACCAAGCATATAATACTTACTTTTAACTCGCCAAACCTACTCAAATATATAAAAGCCGGATATCTTTCATGTTCTGTCAGACCTTATATCCCAAACCCACTGCGTCGTTTTAATTGTCGACGCTTTGGGCACTCAAAAACAGCATGCCGAGGTAAAACCACATGTGGTCGGTGTAGTGCAGTTGGCCACGAAAGTGTACAATGCAATGCACCACCTTCTTGTGTAAACTGCAAAAAAGAGCACCCATCTTATTCGAAATCCTGCGAGCAGTGGCGAAAAGAAAAAGAGATACAAACAATACGAACAAAAGAAAATTTATCATATCCCGAGGCTAGAAAAATAGTTGAATCCAGGACACCCACAGTTGGTGTATCATATGCTGCTGCTTTGTCCAAAAAACTCATAAAACTATTGCAACCCAAACCGAATTCCCCACTGAAACTAATTGCCAACCTAATCAAAAAGAAAATAACCTGTCTAATAATTCTGGTAAGACAAATAGATCAACGCAAGCTGCTTCTCCTCCTAAGTCACCAAAATCTGCTCATCCTAACTTATCAAAATCTGTTCCTAATTCACAACAAAATACCTCGTCACAATCTTTAATCTCTAAACTTCCAATCCATAAAAGAGGTTCTCAAAATACAACAAAAACGCCATCTGTGAAACCAAACCGTAAATCTGATGCAGAGAAATTTAACCTGCCAACAGTTAAAGTCACTGTGCCATCTGAAAATGCAGCCAAAAAGAGAAAGAGTAAAACATCCAAAAAAGAAATCAACCCAAAACAGACGGATAAAATGGAGGAGGATGATGCTCTAGCTCTTCACCCAGATTCGGATGAAGAATTTAACGATGGAGATAGTATGACTATCTCCGAATAACTTAACGCAGATATATTACTAGAAAAAAAAATCATTCATGTATAATATTATCTCGAGGAACTCATAATAAATATGACGAAATCCTCAACATTCTTCATGACCATCAACCACTATGTTTAGCGTTACAAGAAACCCATCTTAAAATCAATAACAAAGCAAAATTGCGCACTTATGCTACATACCGAAAAGATTTTACTGGTAGTGAAAGGGCCACAGGTGGAGTGGCTCTTTTCATCTCTCGCAACCTACCCCATATGCATATTAATCTAAACACAAATTTACAAGCTGTTGCAGTCCGTGTACATATTAACCGGCTTATAACAATTTGCACCTTATACTTACCGCCAAATCAGTCTATTCAGTCAGCTACTCTTGATAATCTCCTTCTCCAACTCCCCACTCCTTACATCATTGTTGGAGACTTTAATGCACATAGTCAACTGTGGGGAAATACCGATTCTAATCAGCGTGGTGATGTTATTGAGAAATTAATATCTGACAATGGCTTATGCCTGCTTAATAATGGAGATAACACTTACTTTCATGAACCAACTCGCACTTTTCATGCAATAGACCTTACAATCTGCTCCCCATCTGTTTATCCATTCTGGAACTTCTGGGTCTCAAATGACCTGCACGGCAGTGACCATTTTCCAACATTTATCACACAGACTACTCCTAACAGGGACTCTAATACTTATTTTAAGCGCTATATTTATGACAGAGCAAATTGGCCATCTTTCGAAAATCAGGCTAATATTACAAACGACATGATTGACTGTGATATTGACGATGCACTTGATAATATCACCCAGTGTATTATCAATGCTGCAGATATTAGCATTCCTAAATCCACTGCTACACCTAGGCACAAGAAGCCGTGGTGGAACAGTGATTGCCAGATTGCAAAAAAAAAATCAACAGAAGGCTTGGGGCCTCTTCCGGAGGTATCCCAATAATACAAACTATATTGCCTTCAAAAAAGCAAAGGCGGAAGCTAGGAGAGTGCGTCGTAAGAGCCAGCGCGAATCTTGGATGCAATACATATCTAATATTAGCTCTAATACCTCAAGCAAAGTCGTCTGGAAAAAAGTAAAAAATTGTATGGGCCTATATTCCGAAAACCATATCTCAATCCTAAATCACAACGGTCAAACAATAGCTTCACCCAAAAATATTGCTGAAACAATAGCAAATACACTTGCATCTAACTCTAGCACAGATTCATACCCAGAACCATTCTTATCATATAAAAGACAAATGGAAACTACCCGCATCAATTTTCATTCTCGCCATTCTTTTAACTATAATAACCCCTTTACGATTTCAGAGCTCCTAAGTTGTTTGCAAAAAAAGCCACCTCTAAGCTCCAGGTAACGATGGCATCACCTATACCATGCTAAAACATATTTCCACCGCCTCACTTAATAACTTACTTGCCTTCTATAATAGAATTTGGGTTGAACATGCCTTTCCTTATGCCTGGCATAAAGCTGTTATTATTCCCTTTCCTAAACCAGGTAAAGATTCCAGGGACCAGAATAATTACAGACCTATTGCACTCACTAGCAGACTTTGCAAACTTCTAGAAAAAATGGTAAATATCCGCCTTGTGCATATTCTAGAATCTAACAATCTGCTTGCCGCTTTTCAAAGTGGATTCTGACGAGGTAGATCTACTATCGATAACCTGATCCATCTTGAAACTCATATTCGGACTGCTTTTCTAAAACGCAGCCATTTGGTGTCAGTCTTTTTTGACATTGCGAAAGCCTATGACAAAACATGGCGATACGGGATCCTTCGTGATCTGTTTAATCTTGATTTTCGTGGGAATCTTCCAATTTTTATTGACAACTTCCTCGCCATGCGACTCTTTCAAGTCAGGATTGGGGGAACTCTATCAAGCTTTTATGTACAAGAAGAGGGCAGTGTCCTGAGTGTCGCCCTCTTTGCTATTAAAATAAATGATATCCTTGGTCAATTACATCTTGACAAACCTCATTGGGGAAACACCTCATGGGGCACTATTTACTTTTTTAAAACATGCTGGATTTTACTTTGAAATATGATTTTTGCATCTTTCTTTGGTTTAACAACAACTTGAATTGTTCTTTTACTTTTTTCTGACATCTGGATGGGAGCCCCATCCAGACTGCCCTTTTTACCTAAAATCTTTTATAGTCCGTTTGTTTAGTTTTTTTCTTCCCTATCTACACTTTTCTGACTGCATCTGGATGGGACCCACATCCAGATTGCTTTTCTGATGCTCTTTATTTTTATGTTTTTAGTCTATTCTTGTTTGGCGCAGCATGTCCCTTATGGGATTTTGTGCCATTAAACAATATACAACCAACCAACCTTGGTCAATTACCCCCTTCGGTGAAGGGAGATCTCTATGTTGACGACTTTCGCATTATGTGTATAGGTCAAGATATTCGTTTTATTGAGAGACAATTGCAAACTGCCATCACTCATATTCTTAATTGGACAAATAAAAATGGTTTTATCATTTCTAAAGACAAAACTTCTTGCGTGCACTTTTGTAGACGTAGGGATCTACATCCAGATCCTGAAATTTTTATTGACTCAACTCAGATTCCTGTTGTGGACAGTGTCCGTTTTCTGGGCCTTCACTTTGATAAAAAGTTAACCTTTTTACCACATATCTTGCAGTTATGCACAAAATGTGAAAAATCTCTTAATCTTTTAAAGGTGCTTTCAAATACCTCTTGGGGATCAGATCGTACTTCTCTCCTTAAAATCTATCGTGCCATGATCCGGTCTAAAATTGACTATGCCTGCCAAGTCTATGGTTCAGCCAGTAAATCTGCTCTAAAAAAACTTGACACTGTGCACCATAGCGCACTCCGGGTTTGCTCTGGTGCATTTCGTACGTCTCCAATTTTAAGCCTTTATGTTGACTGTAACGAACCAGCATTACATCATATTCGTGATTAACTCTCATTGGAGCTGTATTACCGTGTCCTTTCATATCCTCGCCATCCCCTTCATACCCACATTTTAAATACAGACAATGATATCCTTTATCAGCATAGACCATCTTGCATACCATCTTTTGGAGCCAGAATACGAAGAATTATTGATGATAGTGCTCTAATCAATATTGAAGTGAACCCTTGTCCAATGTACCAGTTCCCTCCCTGGAAACCTCCTGATATTACCACCCTCCATCCTTTTAAAGGTTACAATAAAAATAATCTAACTCCTCTTGCCTTTCAACAACTATTTGCTGCACATCGTGCAAACTTTAATAATTACATAGATATCTATACGGATGGTTCTAAGAGTGGGGATATTGTTGGCTGCGGGATTTTTTGTAATGACACTACCTTGAGTTATCGTCTGCACCCTTCAATTTCTGTCTTTACATCCGAATTGATTGCAATAGAGAGAGCCATGTCGCACATCTCTCATCATCATATCTCACACTTCATCATTTATACTGACTCAAATAGTTCTATTGACGCTATAAAATCACTTAAAAAGCATCCCTTTGTTTCGTCCATCTTAGAGTTTTATAATGAATTGACAAGACGTGGCTATAATATCTTATTTTGCTGGGTACCTGGACACATGGGTATCCCTGGAAATGAAAAAGCAGATGAGGCGGCAAAGCTGGCTCATAATCCCTGACACCATAGAGTACCATTCTCAGACGTTAAACTACTTATAAACCATTTTATTCATAATAAATGGCAAGAAAGTTGGGATTTGGAATACAATAATAAATTGCACCATATCAAACCTACAATCATAACGTGGCCTCCAAATTATCCAAGGAAAACAGACCCCCAGGGGGATACCTTCTTTAGGTATTCACGGGCTTCGCAACCCCGGGTTCCTGAGTGATCTTTTCCTTTTCCTCTTATTTCTCTTGTCTTTCATTCCTCTATGTTTCACTCTCGTTGTGGTTTCCTCTTCGGAGGTGAGGGCAATTCTGTATGAGCCGATATCATCCTGTATATCGACTTGTGGAGAATTGTAAACCACCCACGTGTTTGCCGTGCGTGGCGACCCGTGTCCCTGGAAAGGGGGATCCTGGTAGTTGAGGGTAACCAACACACTGCTTTGGCCTCTGCTTCAGGTAGACGGGAGGTGCATATTGGTCCCGTATGCATCAATCGGCTGGTCAGCTGACTTGTGTCACTGGCTGGGGATCAAGTGAGCGAGTACTTACTAGCCATCTCGCTAAGGGTGGAGACTGGCATAGGAGTGTCTTGTGACCATATGGGCCCTGGTTAGCACTGGTGCACGAATGTGCATCTCCTTGTTGGGCTCGGTGGTGGGTGGTGCGACCGGGGTCTGAATTGTTTTTTTTATCTCAATATGGATGGAAATAATTTACTTCCTTTAAATCCTCTCCCATGTGGAGAGAATGCGAACCAAAATAAGTTGTGTGCTGATAGAGATGGTGATATTGCCTCCAATACCAATTCATGTGCTGAAAGATTCTTTGTTATCAAAAGACAAGAAGGCAGTTTTGACAAGACCTCTCCCTTTCTGATTCACAAATCTATCCAAGGATTGATTGGTGAACCAAAGACCATCAAAAAAATTCGATCTGGTGATCTTCTTATTGAAGTAAACAATAGCAAACAAGCCATAAGTTTAAAGAAATGTACACATTTTGCAAATATCCCGATTTCCGTAAGCCCACATAGAACCCTCAACACTTCTCGTGGGGTGATCTCAGAATCTGACCTCCTGCATGTAACCGAAGATGAAATAGTGGAAAACTTAAGGGAACAAAATGTCACAGAAGCTAGACGTATAAAAATCAACCGTAAAGATGAACAAATACCAGCGAATCAAATTCAGATACCTACCAAGCATATAATACTTACTTTTAACTCGCCAAACCTACTCAAATATATAAAAGCCGGATATCTTTCATGTTCTGTCAGACCTTATATCCCAAACCCACTGCGTCGTTTTAATTGTCGACGCTTTGGGCACTCAAAAACAGCATGCCGAGGTAAAACCACATGTGGTCGGTGTAGTGCAGTTGGCCACGAAAGTGTACAATGCAATGCACCACCTTCTTGTGTAAACTGCAAAAAAGAGCACCCATCTTATTCGAAATCCTGCGAGCAGTGGCGAAAAGAAAAAGAGATACAAACAATATGAACAAAAGAAAATTTATCATATCCCGAGGCTAGAAAAATAGTTGAATCCAGGACACCCACAGTTGGTGTATCATATGCTGCTGCTTTGTCCAAAAAACTCATAAAACTATTGCAACCCAAACCGAATTCCCCACTGAAACTAATTGCCAACCTAATCAAAAAGAAAATAACCTGTCTAATAATTCTGGTAAGACAAATAGATCAACGCAAGCTGCTTCTCCTCCTAAGTCACCAAAATCTGCTCATCCTAACTTATCAAAATCTGTTCCTAATTCACAACAAAATACCTCGTCACAATCTTTAATCTCTAAACTTCCAATCCATAAAAGAGGTTCTCAAAATACAACAAAAACGCCATCTGTGAAACCAAACCGTAAATCTGATGCAGAGAAATTTAACCTGCCAACAGTTAAAGTCACTGTGCCATCTGAAAATGCAGCCAAAAAGAGAAAGAGTAAAACATCCAAAAAAGAAATCAACCCAAAACAGACGGATAAAATGGAGGAGGATGATGCTCTAGCTCTTCACCCAGATTCGGATGAAGAATTTAACGATGGAGATAGTATGACTATCTCCGAATAACTTAACGCAGATATATTACTAGAAAAAAAAATCATTCATGTATAATATTATCTCGAGGAACTCATAATAAATATGACGAAATCCTCAACATTCTTCATGACCATCAACCACTATGTTTAGCGTTACAAGAAACCCATCTTAAAATCAATAACAAAGCAAAATTGCGCACTTATGCTACATACCGAAAAGATTTTACTGGTAGTGAAAGGGCCACAGGTGGAGTGGCTCTTTTCATCTCTCGCAACCTACCCCATACGCATATTAATCTAAACACAAATTTACAAGCTGTTGCAGTCCGTGTACATATTAACCGGCTTATAACAATTTGCACCTTATACTTACCGCCAAATCAGTCTATTCAGTCAGCTACTCTTGATAATCTCCTTCTCCAACTCCCCACTCCTTACATCATTGTTGGAGACTTTAATGCACATAGTCAACTGTGGGGAAATACCGATTCTAATCAGCGTGGTGATGTTATTGAGAAATTAATATCTGACAATGGCTTATGCCTGCTTAATAATGGAGATAACACTTACTTTCATGAACCAACTCGCACTTTTCATGCAATAGACCTTACAATCTGCTCCCCATCTGTTTATCCATTCTGGAACTTCTGGGTCTCAAATGACCTGCACGGCAGTGACCATTTTCCAACATTTATCACACAGACTACTCCTAACAGGGACTCTAATACTTATTTTAAGCGCTATATTTATGACAGAGCAAATTGGCCATCTTTCGAAAATCAGGCTACAATTACAAACGACATGATTGACTGTGATATTGACGATGCACTTGATAATATCACCCAGTGTATTATCAATGCTGCAGATATTAGCATTCCTAAATCCACTGCTACACCTAGGCACAAGAAGCCGTGGTGGAACAGTGATTGCCAGATTGCAAAAAAAAAATCAACAGAAGGCTTGGGGCCTCTTCCGGAGGTATCCCAATAATACAAACTATATTGCCTTCAAAAAAGCAAAGGCGGAAGCTAGGAGAGTGCGTCGTAAGAGCCAGCGCGAATCTTGGATGCAATACATATCTAATATTAGCTCTAATACCTCAAGCAAAGTCGTCTGGAAAAAAGTAAAAAATTGTATGGGCCTATATTCCGAAAACCATATCTCAATCCTAAATCACAACGGTCAAACAATAGCTTCACCCAAAAATATTGCTGAAACAATAGCAAATACACTTGCATCTAACTCTAGCACAGATTCATACCCAGAACCATTCTTATCATATAAAAGACAAATGGAAACTACCCGCATTAATTTTCATTCTCGCCATTCTTTTAACTATAATAACCCCTTTACGATTTCAGAGCTCCTAAGTTGTTTGCAAAAAAAGCCACCTCTCAGCTCCAGGTCACGATGGCATCACCTATACCATGCTAAAACATATTTCCACCGCCTCACTTAATAACTTACTTGCCTTCTATAATAGAATTTGGGTTGAACATGCCTTTCCTTATGCCTGGCATAAAGCTGTTATTATTCCCTTTCCTAAACCAGGTAAAGATTCCAGGGACCAGAATAATTACAGACCTATTGCACTCACTAGCAGCCTTTGCAAACTTCTAGAAAAAATGGTAAATATCCGCCTTGTGCATATTCTAGAATCTAACAATCTGCTTGCCGCTTTTCAAAGTGGATTCTGACGAGGTAGATCTACTATCGATAACCTGATCCATCTTGAAACTCATATTCGGACTGCTTTTCTAAAACGCAGCCATTTGGTGTCAGTCTTTTTTGACATTGCGAAAGCCTATGACAAAACATGGCGATACGGGATCCTTCGTGATCTGTTTAATCTTGATTTTCGTGGGAATCTTCCAATTTTTATTGACAACTTCCTCGCCATGCGACTCTTTCAAGTCAGGATTGGGGGAACTCTATCAAGTTTTTATGTACAAGAAGAGGGCAGTGTCCTGAGTGTCGCCCTCTTTGCTATTAAAATAAATGATATCCTTGGTCAATTACATCTTGACAAACCTCATTGGGGAAACACCTCATGGGGCACTATTTACTTTTTTAAAACATGCTGGATTTTACTTTGAAATATGATTTTTGCATCTTTCTTTGGTTTAACAACAACTTGAATTGTTCTTTTACTTTTTTCTGACATCTGGATGGGAACCCCATCCAGACTGCCCTTTTTACCTAAAATCTTTTATAGTCCGTTTGTTTAGTTTTTTTCTTCCCTATCTACACTTTTCTGACTGCATCTGGATGGGACCCACATCCAGATTGCTTTTCTGATGCTCTTTATTTTTATGTTTTTAGTCTATTCTTGTTTGGCGCAGCATGTCCCTTATGGGATTTTGTGCCATTAAACAATATACAACCAACCAACCTTGGTCAATTACCCCCTTCGGTGAAGGGAGATCTCTATGTTGACGACTTTCGCATTATGTGTATAGGTCAAGATATTCGTTTTATTGAGAGACAATTGCAAACTGCCATCACTCATATTCTTAATTGGACAAATAAAAATGGTTTTATCCTTTCTAAAGACAAAACTTCTTGCGTGCACTTTTGTACACGTAGGGATCTACATCCAGATCCTGAAATTTTTATTGACTCAACTCAGATTCCTGTTGTGGACAGTGTCCGTTTTCTGGGCCTTCACTTTGATAAAAAGTTAACCTTTTTACCACATATCTTGCAGTTATGCACAAAATGTGAAAAATCTCTTAATCTTTTAAAGGTGCTTTCAAATACCTCTTGGGGAGCAGATCGTACTTCTCTCCTTAAAATCTATCGTGCCATGATCCGGTCTAAAATTGACTATGCCTGCCAAGTCTATGGTTCAGCCAGTAAATCTGCTCTAAAAAAACTTGACACTGTGCACCATAGCGCACTCCGGGTTTGCTCTGGTGCATTTCGTACGTCTCCAATTTTAAGCCTTTATGTTGACTGTAACGAACCAGCATTACATCATATTCGTGATTAACTCTCATTGGAGCTGTATTACCGTGTCCTTTCATATCCTGGCCATCCCCTTCATACCCACATTTTAAATACAGACAATGATATCCTTTATCAGCATAGACCATCTTGCATACCATCTTTTGGAGCCAGAATACGAAGAATTATTGATGATAGTGCTCTAATCAATATTGAAGTGAACCCTTGTCCAATGTACCAGTTCCCTCCCTGGAAACCTCCTGATATTACCACCCTCCATCCTTTTAAAGGTTACAATAAAAATAATCTAACTCCTCTTGCCTTTCAACAACTATTTGCTGCACATCGTGCAAACTTTAATAATTACATAGATATCTACACGGATGGTTCTAAGAGTGGGGATATTGTTGGCTGCGGGATTTTTTGTAATGACACTACCTTGAGTTATCGTCTGCACCCTTCAATTTCGGTCTTTACATCCGAATTGATTGCAATAGAGAGAGCCATGTCGCACATCTCTCATCATCATATCTCACACTTCATCATTTATACTGACTCAAATAGTTCTATTGACGCTATAAAATCACTTAAAAAGCATCCCTTTGTTTCGTCCATCTTAGAGTTTTATAATGAATTGACAAGACGTGGCTATAATATCTTATTTTGCTGGGTACCTGGACACATGGGTATCCCTGGAAATGAAAAAGCAGATGAGGCGGCAAAGCTGGCTCATAATCCCTGACACCATAGAGTACCATTCTCAGACGTTAAACTACTTATAAACCATTTTATTCATAATAAATGGCAAGAAAGTTGGGATTTGGATTACAATAATAAATTGCACCATATCAAACCTACAATCATAACGTGGCCTCCAAATTATCCAAGGAAAACAGACCCCCAGGGGGATACCTTCTTTAGGTATTCACGGGCTTCGCAACCCCGGGTTCCTGAGCGATCTTTTCCTTTTCCTCTTATTTCTCTTGTCTTTCTTTCCTCTATGTTTCACTCTCGTTGTGGTTTCCTCTTCGGAGGTGAGGGCAATTCTGTATGAGCCGATATCATCCTGTATATCGACTTGTGGAGAATTGTAAACCACCCACGTGTTTGCCGTGCGTGGCGACACGTGTCCCTGGAAAGGGGGATCCTGGTAGTTGAGGGTAACCAACACACTGCTTTGGCCTCTGCTTCAGGTAGACGGGAGGTGCATATTGGTCCCGTATGCATCAATCGGCTGGTCAGCTGACTTGTGTCACTGGCTGGGGATCAAGTGAGCGAGTACTTACTAGCCATCTCGCTAAGGGTGGAGACTGGCATAGGAGTGTCTTGTGACCGTATGGGCCCTGGTTAGCACTGGTGCACGAATGTGCATCTCCTTGTTGGGCTCGGTGGTGGGTGGTGCGACCGGGGTCTGAATTGTTTTTTTTATCTCAATATGGATGGAAATAATTTACTTCCTTTAAATCCTCTCCCATGTGGAGAGAATGCGAACCAAAATAAGTTGTGTGCTGATAGAGATGGTGATATTGCCTCCAATACCAATTCATGTGCTGAAAGATTCTTTGTTATCAAAAGACAAGAAGGCAGTTTTGACAAGACCTCTCCCTTTCTGATTCACAAATCTATCCAAGGATTGATTGGTGAACCAAAGACCATCAAAAAAATTCGATCTGGTGATCTTCTTATTGAAGTAAACAATAGCAAACAAGCCATAAGTTTAAAGAAATGTACACATTTTGCAAATATCCCGATTTCCGTAAGCCCACATAGAACCCTCAACACTTCTCGTGGGGTGATCTCAGAATCTGACCTCCTGCATGTAACCGAAGATGAAATAGTGGAAAACTTAAGGGAACAAAATGTCACAGAAGCTAGACGTATAAAAATCAACCGTAAAGATGAACAAATACCAGCGAATCAAATTCAGATACCTACCAAGCATATAATACTTACTTTTAACTCGCCAAACCTACTCAAATATATAAAAGCCGGATATCTTTCATGTTCTGTCAGACCTTATATCCCAAACCCACTGCGTCGTTTTAATTGTCGACGCTTTGGGCACTCAAAAACAGCATGCCGAGGTAAAACCACATGTGGTCGGTGTAGTGCAGTTGGCCACGAAAGTGTACAATGCAATGCACCACCTTCTTGTGTAAACTGCAAAAAAGAGCACCCATCTTATTCAAAATCCTGCGAGCAGTGGCGAAAAGAAAAAGAGATACAAACAATACGAACAAAAGAAAATTTATCATATCCCGAGGCTAGAAAAATAGTTGAATCCAGGACACCCACAGTTGGTGTATCATATGCTGCTGCTTTGTCCAAAAAACTCATAAAACTATTGCAACCCAAACCGAATTCCCCACTGAAACTAATTGCCAACCTAATCAATAAGAAAATAACCTGTCTAATAATTCTGGTAAGACAAATAGATCAACGCAAGCTGCTTCTCCTCCTAAGTCACCAAAATCTGCTCATCCTAACTTATCAAAATCTGTTCCTAATTCACAACAAAATACCTCGTCACAATCTTTAATCTCTAAACTTCCAATCCATAAAAGAGGTTCTCAAAATACAACAAAAACGCCATCTGTGAAACCAAACCGTAAATCTGATGCAGAGAAATTTAACCTGCCAACAGTTAAAGTCACTGTGCCATCTGAAAATGCAGCCAAAAAGAGAAAGAGTAAAACATCCAAAAAAGAAATCAACCCAAAACAGACGGATAAAATGGAGGAGGATGATGCTCTAGCTCTTCACCCAGATTCGGATGAAGAATTTAACGATGGAGATAGTATGACTATCTCCGAATAACTTAACGCAGATATATTACTAGAAAAAAAAATCATTCATGTATAATATTATCTCGAGGAACTCATAATAAATATGACGAAATCCTCAACATTCTTCATGACCATCAACCACTATGTTTAGCGTTACAAGAAACCCATCTTAAAATCAATAACAAAGCAAAATTGCGCACTTATGCTACATACCGAAAAGATTTTACTGGTAGTGAAAGGGCCACAGGTGGAGTGACTCTTTTCATCTCTCGCAACCTACCCCATACGCATATTAATCTAAACACAAATTTACAAGCTGTTGCAGTCCGTGTACATATTAACCGGCTTATAACAATTTGCACCTTATACTTACCGCCAAATCAGTCTATTCAGTCAGCTACTCTTGATAATCTCCTTCTCCAACTCCCCACTCCTTACATCATTGTTGGAGACTTTAATGCACATAGTCAACTGTGGGGAAATACCGATTCTAATCAGCGTGGTGATGTTATTGAGAAATTAATATCTGACAATGGCTTATGCCTGCTTAATAATGGAGATAACACTTACTTTCATGAACCAACTCGCACTTTTCATGCAATAGACCTTACAATCTGCTCCCCATCTGTTTATCCATTCTGGAACTTCTGGGTCTCAAATGACCTGCACGGCAGTGACCATTTTCCAACATTTATCACACAGACTACTCCTAACAGGGACTCTAATACTTATTTTAAGCGCTATATTTATGACAGAGCAAATTGGCCATCTTTCGAAAATCAGGCTACAATTACAAACGACATGATTGACTGTGATATTGACGATGCACTTGATAATATCACCCAGTGTATTATCAATGCTGCAGATATTAGCATTCCTAAATCCACTGCTACACCTAGGCACAAGAAGACGTGGTGGAACAGTGATTGCCAGATTGCAAAAAAAAAATCAACAGAAGGCTTGGGGCCTCTTCCGGAGGTATCCCAATAATACAAACTATATTGCCTTCAAAAAAGCAAAGGCGGAAGCTAGGAGAGTGCGTCGTAAGAGCCAGCGCGAATCTTGGATGCAATACATATCTAATATTAGCTCTAATACCTCAAGCAAAGTCGTCTGGAAAAAAGTAAAAAATTGTATGGGCCTATATTCCGAAAACCATATCTCAATCCTAAATCACAACGGTCAAACAATAGCTTCACCCAAAAATATTGCTGAAACAATAGCAAATACACTTGCATCTAACTCTAGCACAGATTCATACCCAGAACCATTCTTATCATATAAAAGACAAATGGAAACTACCCGCATTAATTTTCATTCTCGCCATTCTTTTAACTATAATAACCCCTTTACGATTTCAGAGCTCCTAAGTTGTTTGCAAAAAAAGCCACCTCTCAGCTCCAGGTCACGATGGCATCACCTATACCATGCTAAAACATATTTCCACCGCCTCACTTAATAACTTACTTGCCTTCTATAATAGAATTTGGGTTGAACATGCCTTTCCTTATGCCTGGCATAAAGCTGTTATTATTCCCTTTCCTAAACCAGGTAAAGATTCCAGGGACCAGAATAATTACAGACCTATTGCACTCACTAGCAGCCTTTGCAAACTTCTAGAAAAAATGGTAAATATCCGCCTTGTGCATATTCTAGAATCTAACAATCTGCTTGCCGCTTTTCAAAGTGGATTCTGACGAGGTAGATCTACTATCGATAACCTGATCCATCTTGAAACTCATATTCGGACTGCTTTTCTAAAACGCAGCCATTTGGTGTCAGTCTTTTTTGACATTGCGAAAGCCTATGACAAAACATGGCGATACGGGATCCTTCGTGATCTGTTTAATCTTGATTTTCGTGGGAATCTTCCAATTTTTATTGACAACTTCCTCGCCATGCGACTCTTTCAAGTCAGGATTGGGGGAACTCTATCAAGTTTTTATGTACAAGAAGAGGGCAGTGTCCTGAGTGTCGCCCTCTTTGCTATTAAAATAAATGATATCCTTGGTCAATTACATCTTGACAAACCTCATTGGGGAAACACCTCATGGCGCACTATTTACTTTTTTAAAACATGCTGGATTTTACTTTGAAATATGATTTTTGCATCTTTCTTTGGTTTAACAACAACTTGAATTGTTCTTTTACTTTTTTCTGACATCTGGATGGGAGCCCCATCCAGACTGCCCTTTTTACCTAAAATCTTTTATAGTCCGTTTGTTTAGTTTTTTTCTTCCCTATCTACACTTTTCTGACTGCATCTGGATGGGACCCACATCCAGATTGCTTTTCTGATGCTCTTTATTTTTATGTTTTTAGTCTATTCTTGTTTGGCGCAGCATGTCCCTTATGGGATTTTGTGCCATTAAACAATATACAACCAACCAACCTTGGTCAATTACCCCCTTCGGTGAAGGGAGATCTCTATGTTGACGACTTTCGCATTATGTGTATAGGTCAAGATATTCGTTTTATTGAGAGACAATTGCAAACTGCCATCACTCATATTCTTAATTGGACAAATAAAAATGGTTTTATCATTTCTAAAGACAAAACTTCTTGCGTGCACTTTTGTAGACGTAGGGATCTACATCCAGATCCTGAAATTTTTATTGACTCAACTCAGATTCCTGTTGTGGACAGTGTCCGTTTTCTGGGCCTTCACTTTGATAAAAAGTTAACCTTTTTACCACATATCTTGCAGTTATGCACAAAATGTGAAAAATCTCTTAATCTTTTAAAGGTGCTTTCAAATACCTCTTGGGGAGCAGATCGTACTTCTCTCCTTAAAATCTATCGTGCCATGATCCGGTCTAAAATTGACTATGCCTGCCAAGTCTATGGTTCAGCCAGTAAATCTGCTCTAAAAAAACTTGACACTGTGCACCATAGTGCACTCCGGGTTTGCTCTGGTGCATTTCGTACGTCTCCAATTTTAAGCCTTTATGTTGACTGTAACGAACCAGCATTACATCATATTCGTGATTAACTCTCATTGGAGCTGTATTACCGTGTCCTTTCATATCCTGGCCATCCCCTTCATACCCACATTTTAAATACAGACAATGATATCCTTTATCAGCATAGACCATCTTGCATACCATCTTTTGGAGCCAGAATACGAAGAATTATTGATGATAGTGCTCTAATCAATATTGAAGTGAACCCTTGTCCAATGTACCAGTTCCCTCCCTGGAAACCTCCTGATATTACCACCCTCCATCCTTTTAAAGGTTACAATAAAAATAATCTAACTCCTCTTGCCTTTCAACAACTATTTGCTGCACATCGTGCAAACTTTAATAATTACATAGATATCTATACGGATGGTTCTAAGAGTGGGGATATTGTTGGCTGCGGGATTTTTTGTAATGACACTACCTTGAGTTATCGTCTGCACCCTTCAATTTCTGTCTTTACATCCGAATTGATTGCAATAGAGAGAGCCATGTCGCACATCTCTCATCATCATATCTCACACTTCATCATTTATACTGACTCAAATAGTTCTATTGACGCTATAAAATCACTTAAAAAGCATCCCTTTGTTTCGTCCATCTTAGAGTTTTATAATGAATTGACAAGACGTGGCTATAATATCTTATTTTGCTGGGTACCTGGACACATGGGTATCCCTGGAAATGAAAAAGCAGATGAGGCGGCAAAGCTGGCTCATAATCCCTGACACCATAGAGTACCATTCTCAGACGTTAAACTACTTATAAACCATTTTATTCATAATAAATGGCAAGAAAGTTGGGATTTGGAATACAATAATAAATTGCACCATATCAAACCTACAATCATAACGTGGCCTCCAAATTATCCAAGGAAAACAGACCCCCAGGGGGATACCTTCTTTAGGTATTCACGGGCTTCGCAACCCCGGGTTCCTGAGCGATCTTTTCCTTTTCCTCTTATTTCTCTTGTCTTTCTTTCCTCTATGTTTCACTCTCGTTGTGGTTTCCTCTTCGGAGGTGAGGGCAATTCTGTATGAGCCGATATCATCCTGTATATCGACTTGTGGAGAATTGTAAACCACCCACGTGTTTGCCGTGCGTGGTGACCCGTGTCCCTGGAAAGGGGGATCCTGGTAGTTGAGGGTAACCAACACACTGCTTTGGCCTCTGCTTCAGGTAGACGGGAGGTGCATATTGGTCCCGTATGCATCAATCGGCTGGTCAGCTGACTTGTGTCACTGGCTGGGGATCAAGTGAGCGAGTACTTACTAGCCATCTCGCTAAGGGTGGAGACTGGCATAGGAGTGTCTTGTGACCGTATGGGCCCTGGTTAGCACTGGTGCACGAATGTGCATCTCCTTGTTGGGCTCGGTGGTGGGTGGTGCGACCGGGGTCTGAATTGTTTTTTTTATCTCAATATGGATGGAAATAATTTACTTCCTTTAAATCCTCTCCCATGTGGAGAGAATGCAAACCAAAATAAGTTGTGTGCTGATAGAGATGGTGATATTGCCTCCAATACCAATTCATGTGCTGAAAGATTCTTTGTTATCAAAAGACAAGAAGGCAGTTTTGACAAGATCTCTCCCTTTCTGATTCACAAATCTATCCAAGGATTGATTGGTGAACCAAAGACCATGAAAAAAATTCGATCTGGTGATCTTCTTATTGAAGTAAACAATAGCAAACAAGCCATAAGTTTAAAGAAATGTACACATTTTGCAAATATCCCGATTTCCGTAAGCCCACATAGAACCCTCAACACTTCTCGTGGGGTGATCTCAGAATCTGACCTCCTGCATGTAACCGAAGATGAAATAGTGGAAAACTTAAGGGAACAAAATGTCACAGAAGCTAGACGTATAAAAATCAACCATAAAGATGAACAAATACCAGCGAATCAAATTCAGATACCTACCAAGCATATAATACTTACTTTTAACTCGCCAAACCTACTCAAATATATAAAAGCCGGATATCTTTCATGTTCTGTCAGACCTTATATCCCAAACCCACTGCGTCGTTTTAATTGTCGACGCTTTGGGCACTCAAAAACAGCATGCCGAGGTAAAACCACATGTGGTCGGTGTAGTGCAGTTGGCCACGAAAGTGTACAATGCAATGCACCACCTTCTTGTGTAAACTGCAAAAAAGAGCACCCATCTTATTCAAAATCCTGCGAGCAGTGGCGAAAAGAAAAAGAGATACAAACAATACGAACAAAAGAAAATTTATCATATCCCGAGGCTAGAAAAATAGTTGAATCCAGGACACCCACAGTTGGTGTATCATATGCTGCTGCTTTGTCCAAAAAACTCATAAAACTATTGCAACCCAAACCGAATTCCCCACTGAAACTAATTGCCAACCTAATCAAAAAGAAAATAGCCTGTCTAATAATTCTGGTAAGACAAATAGATCAACGCAAGCTGCTTCTCCTCCTAAGTCACCAAAATCTGCTCATCCTAACTTATCAAAATCTGTTCCTAATTCACAACAAAATACCTCGTCACAATCTTTAATCTCTAAACTTCCAATCCATAAAAGAGGTTCTCAAAATACAACAAAAACGCCATCTGTGAAACCAAACCGTAAATCTGATGCAGAGAAATTTAACCTGCCAACAGTTAAAGTCACTGTGCCATCTGAAAATGCAGCCAAAAAGAGAAAGAGTAAAACATCCAAAAAAGAAATCAACCCAAAACAGACGGATAAAATGGAGGAGGATGATGCTCTAGCTCTTCACCCAGATTCGGATGAAGAATTTAACGATGGAGATAGTATGACTATCTCCGAATAACTTAACGCAGATATATTACTAGAAAAAAAAATCATTCATGTATAATATTATCTCGAGGAACTCATAATAAATATGACGAAATCCTCAACATTCTTCATGACCATCAACCACTATGTTTAGCGTTACAAGAAACCCATCTTAAAATCAATAACAAAGCAAAATTGCGCACTTATGCTACATACCGAAAAGATTTTACTGGTAGTGAAAGGGCCACAGGTGGAGTGGCTCTTTTCATCTCTCGCAACCTACCCCATACGCATATTAATCTAAACACAAATTTACAAGCTGTTGCAGTCCGTGTACATATTAACCGGCTTATAACAATTTGCACCTTATACTTACCGCCAAATCAGTCTATTCAGTCAGCTACTCTTGATAATCTCCTTCTCCAACTCCCCACTCCTTACATCATTGTTGGAGACTTTAATGCACATAGTCAACTGTGGGGAAATACCGATTCTAATCAGCGTGGTGATGTTATTGAGAAATTAATATCTGACAATGGCTTATGCCTGCTTAATAATGGAGATAACACTTACTTTCATGAACCAACTCGCACTTTTCATGCAATAGACCTTACAATCTGCTCCCCATCTGTTTATCCATTCTGGAACTTCTGGGTCTCAAATGACCTGCACGGCAGTGACCATTTTCCAACATTTATCACACAGTCTACTCCTAACAGGGACTCTAATACTTATTTTAAGCGCTATATTTATGACAGATCAAATTGGCCATCTTTCGAAAATCAGGCTACAATTACAAACGACATGATTTACTGTGATATTGATGATGCACTTGATAATATCACCCAGTGTATTATCAATGCTGCAGATATTAGCATTCCTAAATCCACTGCTACACCTAGGCACAAGAAGCCGTGGTGGAATAGTGATTGCCAGATTGCAACAAAAACTCAACAGAAGGCTTGGGACCTCTTCCGGAGGTATCCCAATAATACAAACTATATTGCCTTCAAAAAAGCAAAGGTGGAAGCTAGAAGAGTGCGTCGTAAGAGCCAGTGTGAATCTTGGATGCAATACGTATCTAACATTAGCTCTAATACCTCAAGCAAAGTCCTCTGGAAAAAAGTAAAAAATTGTATGGGCCTATATTCCGAAAACCATATCTCAATCCTAAATCACAACGGTCAAACAATAGTTTCACCCAAAAATATTGCTGAAACAATAGCAAATACACTTGCATCTAACTCTAGCACAGATTCATACCCAGAACCATTCTTATCATATAAAAGACAAATGGAAACTACCCGCATCAATTTTCATTCTCACCATTCTTTTAACTATAATAACCCCTTTACGATTTCAGAGCTCCTAAGTTGTTTGCAAAAAAGCCACCTCTCTGCTCCAGGTCACGATGGCATCACCTATACCATGCTAAAACATCTCTCCACTGCCTCACTTAATAACTTACATGCCTTCTATAATAGAATTTGGGTTGAACATGCCTTTCCTTATGCCTGGCGTAAAGCTGTTATTATTCCCTCTCCTAAACCAGGTAAAGATTCCAGGGACCCCAATAATTACAGACCTATTGCACTCACTAGCAGCCTTTGCAAACTTCTAGAAAAAATGGTAAATATCCGCCTTGTGCATATTTTGGAATCTAACAATCTGCTTGCCGCTTTTCAAAGTGGATTCTGACGAGGTAGATCTACTATCGATAACCTGATCCATCTTGAAAATCATATTCGGACTGCTTTTCTAAAACGCAGCCATTTGGTGTCAGTCTTTTTTGACATGGCGAAAGCCTATGACAAAACATGGCGATACGGGATCCTTCGTGATTTGTTTAATCTTGATTTTCGTGGGAATCTCCCAATTTTTATTGACAACTTCCTCACCATGCGACTCTTTCAAGTCAGGATTGGGGGAACTCTATCAAGTTTTTATGTACAAGAAGAGGGTGTACCCCAGGGCAGTGTCCTGATGTCACCCTCTTTGCTATCAAAATAAATGATATCCTCTGTCAATTACCCCCTTCGTTGAAGGGAGATCTCTATGTTGACGACTTTCGCATTATGTGTATAGGTCAAGATATTCGTTTTATTGAGAGACAATTGCAAACTGCCATCACTCATATTCTTAATTGGACAAATAAAAATGGTTTTATCATTTCTAAAGACAAAACTTCTTGTGTGCACTTTTGTAGACGTAGGGATCTACATCCAGATCCTGAAATTTTTATTGACTCAACTCAGATTCCTGTTGTGGACAGTGTCCGTTTTCTGGGCCTTCACTTTGATAAAAAGTTAACCTTTTTACCACATATCTTGCAGTTACGCACAAAATGTGAAAAATCTCTTAATCTTTTAAAGGTGCTTTCAAATACCTCTTGGGGAGCAGATCGTACTTCTCTCCTTAAAATCTATCGTGCCATGATCCGGTCTAAAATTGACTATGCCTGCCAGGTCTATGGTTCAGCCAGTAAATCTGCTCTAAAAAAACTTGACACTGTGCACCATAGCGCACTCCGGGTTTGCTCTGGTGCATTTCGTATGTCTCCAATTTTAAGCCTTTATGTTGACTGTAACGAACCAGCATTACATCATATTCGTGATAAACTCTCATTGGAGCTGTATTACCGTGTCCTTTCATATCCTGGCCATCCCCTTCATACCCACATTTTAAATACAGACAATGATATCCTTTATCAGCATAGACTATCTTGCATACCATCTTTTGGAGCCAGAATACGAAGAATTATTGATGATAGTGCTCTAATCAATATTGAAGTGAACCCTTGTCCAATGTACCAGTTCCCTCCCTGGAAACCTCCTGATATTACCACCCTCCATCCTTTTAAAGGTTACAATAAAAATAATCTAACTTCTCTTGCCTTTCAACAACTATTTGCTGCACATCGTGCAAACTTTAATAATTACATAGATATCTATACGGATGGTTCTAAGAGTGGGGATATTGTTGGCTGCGGGATTTTTTGTAATGACACTACCTTGAGTTATCGTCTGCACCCTTCAATTTCTGTCTTTACATCCGAATTGATTGCAATAGAGAGAGCCATGTCGCACATCTCTGATCATCATATCTCACCCTCCATCATTTATACTGACTCAAATAGTTCTATTGACGCTATAAAATCACTTAAAAAGCATCCCTTTGTTTCGTCCATCTTAGAGTTTTATAATGAATTGACAAGACGTGGCTATAATATCTTATTTTGCTGGGTACCTGGACACATGGGTATCCCTGGAAATGAAAAAGCAGATGAGGCGGCAAAGCTGGCTCTTAATCCCTTACACCATAGAATACCATTCTCAGACGTTAAACTACTTATAAACCATTTTATTCATAATAAATGGCAAGAAAGTTGGGATTTAGAATACAATAATAAATTGCACCATATCAAACCTACAATCATAACGTGGCCTCCAAATTATCCAAGGAAAACAGATGTCCTTCTGACTTGTCTAAGAATTGGTCATTCTAGGATCACTCATAAACATCTTTTACTTTGGGAGGATGCACCCATGTGTCCACATTGTCATTATGATTATCTGACCATTCATCATGTTTTAACTGACTGTCCGGGCCTCTGGCACTTATATAGAATTTATTTTAACACTTCATTACCAACAATGACAAACCTCATCGGGGAAACACCTCATGGGGCACTCTTTACGTTTTTAAAACACGCAGGATTTTATTTTGATATCTAATCTTTTATTTATTTCGTTGGTTTTATGACTGATTTTTGGTTTTAACATCTGGATGGGATACCCCATCCAGATACCTTTTCTACGTTATTTATTTTCTTTCATATTTACCTATATTTTAGCTACTTTATTTAATTTCATCCTTTTTTAGTCTATAATTTTTTTTTTTTTTTGGCGCAGCATGTCCCTCATGGGACTTTGTGCCATAAAACCATATACAACCAACCAACCAACCTCTTCTTCACAAATGTTTTGGTTGACATTTGATTCAATACTCAGAAAGACTTGACAATGATTTTACAAGGGTTGAGGGTTTGATGTAGTCTCATGCAGACGCAATATGATAAATGCTATCCAAAATTGTATAATTTCACCAATTTTCTTTGAGATCGCAACCTTCCTTGATTTTTGAGAGTAACAACTTTGTCTTGTATGTTCTCTTTATTGTTGTAATGACTCCCTGGCCCATAGGTTGTATGAGCGCAGTAACATTTTGGGGCAAAAACTTTGTGAAAATTTTCCAGCCAGATGATTTAACTACAATAGTTGGGTGTGAAGGTGCATTATCAATTAACAAAACAGCTTATTTGGTAAATTTTTTGAGTCAAGACGTTTACATACTTGTGGCAAAAAAATATCTTAAACCATTCTTAAAAAATCTGCTGGTTCATTCAACCTTTTTTTTTGGCTAAAATAATCAATTGGTACATTTTCTGCTCTTGTCCATATAAAAGATCTCAGTTTCTTAGATTTACCGTTTACAAGACGCCTAAGTTTGTGACTATCCACAGTGTTGCTGCATGCCAAGATTGTAATTCTTTCCTTGTTACTTTTGTGACCTGCCGCATGATGCCCACTTTCAAATGCTACAAGTGCGAAGACACTTCCAAAAAAGCCCTGATTTATCAGCACTATAAAATTGTTCATATGACAGATCCTCATACAACACAAACTCTTCAAAATCACGTTGAAAATCAACAACTGCTTGTTGTTCACCACTCAGCTTCTCTCCATGTAGACCAATCTCTCTAATTCCATGACTTTTCTTAAAACGATGTAACCAGCTGGATGACAATAAAATTTCCTACCAGGCTTAACAAATCAAAAACGATTTTTGCTTTAGCTGCAATACCAGACACGGGAGTGCCCTCACTTCGCACCTGAGCTAACCACTCCACTAATCCTGAGTCAAGTTTATTACGGGTGAATTTCTTCATTGTTTTTTATTTTGAATACCAGAAGCACTTTCTGACACTTATGCAAAGGCCGATAGTCTGTTTGTTTCCTTTAAAATGTCTCACACGGTTGTTTCCCCGATCCCATAATCAAAACACATCTGCTTCCTTGAAGTGCATTTTCTTATTTTTAAAAACATTTCAAGCTTTTGTGCAATTGTTAACACAATTTTCTGTTGTTTTTCAGCCATTACGTATTACATAATTTCAGGAACTAACAAAACACTAAACTTGAGCACTCACAAAGAAACATAAACACGTCTGATCACTAAGCACGCTTACTAACAACTAAGGCCACTGGCAGGCCAAGAGAAAACGTAGAGGGGGATCTCTATACATGAACTTTACAGAGTGGACTGGCCCTCTGGGTTTGCCAAGATCAGTGATCAGAGAATGTACATATTATACAATTTTCGACCTCCGCACTGTAGGGCCTATTGTACTTTCCTTGCTATTGGCATAGATTTTTAAAAAAATTCTCATCATGGATCATCCGCTCATGGATAATCAGGGCTTTACTGTACTGCATTTTATTATAATATATATTATGCATCCAAGATATGGTTGATACATAGTTGCCAACCTCCCGATTTTTTCAATACCAGTATAAATTCTTACAAAAATGCCACTTTATTTTATTGCAGAAATTGTGCGATTGTATAAAATAAATATTTCTGCATAAAAATATTGGTATTAAAAGAACTGGAAGGTTGGAAACTATGTGTAGTGTATATAAATATAAATATCAAGCAGGACGGTCGTTCTGCCAAGCCAAGCTGAAAAAAAATGCTAACCTCGCCAAACAAACAAACGCCAAGAATAAAACACAAGACACCGTAACTGCTTATTATACTGAAGACAACTTCTCCATGTTAAATCGGCCAAACATGCCAGCATAAAATTTCCCATATCAAAAGAACCAATCATCGCAGAAAGAAAAAAACCAAAACAAGAAGGACCTGTTGGAAAAGATCTTCAATTTGAGACCAAATGCATCCTCATAAATTAATTATAAACAGAGATATAGACTTTTTAAAATAGCGTCGAGATACTGAAAATGACCGATTTATTTTCTTCGTCACACCTTATGCTTCAATCGAGGTAGAGACTTAAATAATGGACATAAAAAAGTAAGGATTGCATTTTTGGACAGATATTTACTCAATCTACATGCTTTTATAAAATTCAGCTTTAAAAACACAAATTTTCTATTTTTAATTAGCGAGAAACTGTTAATTAATTCTAAAGTTTATAAATAATGCCAAACAGCGATAAACCTGCCAAACCATTTTAGAAGTCTTATACTATTCTTTTATATTATCCTTTTGCATTGATTTAATCGAAGAAAACTATGGCCGAGATCCAGATAGATTTTTCGCTGTTAGCGAAATGAGTTTGACCAATCAGAAGCCAAAATGTTTGAGAATTTTTGCTGTTTCTAGATCCTGGCCTGTGTCATAAAAGTTTTGAGTCATTTTCTTTGTGCCATAGATGAAGTGCAATGTTTACAGAAATCTAGGCTGGGATCCAGATAGATTTTTTGCTGTTAGCGAAACGAGATTCACCAATCAATAGCCTGCATTGCTGCAAACAGCAAAAAGTTCGCAAAAGTGCAAGCTTCTGATTGATGAATCTTGTTTCGCTAACAGCGAAAAATCTATCTAGATTGCAGCCAATTCTGTTGAACACAATTTTGCATTTCCACATCCAGGAAGGGTATTGATGTCATAACAACAGCGCATATTCAAAACTATTTAAGGCATTGATTCTGAACTCCTTTATTATACATTTCAATATTAAAGAAGTTGTTGTTTCAATAGTTTTAGTACTTTTCTCTATTGCTCACTCTAAAACACAAATATCGAAATTTAACCAACAGCACTCAGAAACTATAGCACCTAGAATATATAGTGTTGAAATCGGCTAACCCTGTAATACTTAAAAAAGCACTAAAACATTGTATCCCTTAAATGTGCAATGATACTGCTGCAATATGCAGATTGCAGGATATCTGCAGGATATTTTCTACAACTGCAAGAAATTGCTAGTCTATACAATGTAATAATAGTAATACAAAAATCCCGCAGACGTCGCTGCAATCGACACTTGAAATTTTAGCAGTATCGTCGCACATTTAAGGGATACAAATTTTTAGAACTGTTTGGATAGCATATTTCCACACTAGGTATTCTAGGCGCTGTATCAGAAACAACATCATAACAGAGAGCCTTTATACATAAGAGTGGTGATATATGCACAGGAGGCATGCTCATTTCAAGTTTTTGTCGAAAGTACGGCAATCCGCTTTCTTGAATAGAGGATATTCAATCTACGTTATGATCACATGGTCAAGGCAAGAACGTCTAGTGTAAAGAAGGGAAGGCTCCGTCTATGTAATGTAAATCCCCACTGGCCAATGAAACAGTTCATGGGAGAAAGCAGTAGTACACTGTTAAAAATATCGTGAAAAATTACTTCTGTTTTTAAAGGTTATCTGTATTCTGACCAATGAGAACGCTTCATAGGCATTTATGTAGCGTTCTCATTGGTCAGAAAATAGAGAACCTTTAAGAACAGAGGTAATTTTTCACGATATTTTTAACAGTGTAGTTTCCTGTTTCCCTTCTTATCAGTTAGAAATTCTTTGGATAAATTACCGGTACCACGTGACTTTTTCAGCCTCGAACCCATATTTGGAATATCCTCCATTAGAAGATACGTGCATGGACGATCTCTATTAGACTAGGGAAATAATTCAACATGCATTAGCTTGACGATAATGGCATGCTCGCAAAGAACTTTAACGATTTGTTTTTATCACTTTTACCAATAAACATTTATTGGCCGTATGTCGCTACTTCGTTATAGAGACACACTTGTTCCTAATTAGATCCCGGCCTTAATGTATCAAAATACGGAGTTTGCTTTCTGTACTATTCCTGAGCTCAGTTATAGCATCAAGAAATATAGGCCAGGATCCAGGTACGTTTTTGCAAACAGTGAAAAGTTAGCAAAAATTCTGGCTTCTGATTGGTCAATCTCGTTACGATAACAGAGAAAAATCTACCTAGATCACGGTGATAGTGTGGAAACCGGCTATTCCAGTAATGCTTTAAAAAGTGCTAAAAATTGAATCTCATAAATATTGAAAAGTACTGAATGACAAATGTCGGTAAGAGCAACATTTTCTAGATCTTCTCAGAGCGAAACGTTTTCTCAATTAATGTCTTTTGAAATAGTTACGTTGGAATTACCATATGTCGCTGTGATCGACATTCATCGTTCAGCCTCGTTCAACATTTATGGGATACAATTTTTTAACACCTGTTTAATAAGCCGATTTTTAAACTATATCTTCTAGACACTATAGCTCTATTATAGGCCTAGATAATATGTTGTAGAAATCGACTGACTATCCCAGCAATACTTAAAAAAGTGCGGAAATATTGAATCCCTTAAATGTACAACAATGTCGAATTCCAAACAGTCATTTGCATCAACATCTGCAGGATATTTTTTAAAGAAGAAAGATACATGTGTAATACACCGCTGAGCGTCTAGAATACATAATGTGGAAATTTGCTATCCAAGAACAGCTAAAACGTGTATCCCTTAAATTTGCACTGACGCTGAAATCCAGGGAGATGATTGCAGCGACATCCGCGATATATTTTCAAATTTCAAAGTAAACATCGTATTATTACAGCGGGTTTGACGCCAAGCACACAGGTCAGATGTATGTTAATAAAACATAAAAATGTTACAGTCTCTAGACCAAATTGTCTTGGGAGTTTTGGGAAATATCCTGCAGATATCGCTGTGATCGACTGATTGGATTTCCACACTATATATTCTAGACGCTGTAACACCGCGGTAGCCTGTCTTTTTCGTTTGCCTCGAAGTAGATATAGATGATGTTATTTGAAGCTGTTCCTAAAGTGTGGCCAGCTCATCACGTCACACAGAGTTGATTATCTGTACACGGCAATGGACACAAAAAAAATCGGCACACTGCTTTGTACTAATCATCGTGTAAAGATGATCCAACTACGTGTGACTTTTAAACGTCTAGAACTGGCCTATTATGTCATTGGTCACGCTAACATCCTCCCCCTTGCGTCCGCCATAAGAGACTGATAAATGGGCTGCTAATGGTCAAAATCAAGAGAGAAAAAGGAAGAAGAGGGGGAAAGAACTCGTTTTTTTTTTTATGTAGTTTTTCACACGGGAAGATTGACATGTCTGCTCCTCTCCTTTCATAGCTTCATGATGGTGAAATAAACCAACGTCCCCTAGATATTTGAGAAAGTCTTGACACACGTCACGAAAACATCACACAAAGCAGGCAAAGCAAAGGAACAAAATCATTCATTGGCTCGTGGATATGAACGAGCCAATGAATGATTTTTCTTCATTGTTTTGCCTGCTTTGTGTGATATTTTCCTGATGCATGTCAAGGCTTTCTCGAATATTTAAAGGCGTTGAATAGGCCGGGATCAAGATAGATTTCCCACTATTAGCAAGATGAGATTGATCAATCAGAAGCCTGCATTTTTGAAAATTTTTTTATGTTTGCAGTAAACACCAAAAAGCCTGCAAGGATGGAGGCTACTGATTGGTCAATCTAATTTTACTTACAGAGAAAAATTTATCTGGATCCCAGACATTATCTTTGGTTGGTTAAGATGATTTTGAATAAAATCAAATCAGAAAACCAATGTTTTTTAACTTTTCTGGTTAGTTTAATCGAAATCTTCCACGTCTATTACTGAAAGCTGAGTTACTGTACTTTGGACAAAAACTTGAATATGAGTACATGACTTGTGCATATGTCACCACTCTTACATATAAATGTACTCTGTTATGAGCATGATTCTAAGCGCAGCTGATTAAATTTGAGTATCTCGTTATTAGAGAAAGCAACAGTGGCTGACTGTGGCTGAGTGGATAAGACACCACGTTGCTAATCGCTTGAGAGCGTGGGGGCGGGTTCGAATCCTGCCGTGATCCCCACGTGATCTGATATATATGTGTTCAATAAAACAAACAAGCAGTAGTGAAAGGTACAGTTGCCATGGAAACAACTTCTTTAATTCGTATAGAAAATTAATGAATGGTTGTAAATGACTTAAGTTTAAAATGAGGCAAATGCTCTGAAAATATCAATGGCTCCCATCTAGTATTTTACAAAAGTAATTTAATATATTTACATGATGTATAAGTTGATGCAACTCTTAGCTAATGAAAATTCTGCAACAAGACTTATGTAGGTAGAACTTTTCAATGATTAATTCAGAATTCTAAGAACAAAACGAAGTTCTTAAGCGCTCTTCCTCACCCCTTTCCTCCCCTCAAAAAAAGAAATACGATAGAAAGATATAAGTATTTGGATAACTTCAGTATTTCTGAGATCTTTTGTCAGAGTTTAGAAAAGGTGTCTGGGTATTAAAAAAAACATAAAACAAATTTGACGAAAGATAAGACTATAGGTTTCAGGCAATTTTTAACTGGAAAAAATTTAATTCTAATGTTTATGCGGCTTTAATAATAGACTATTAAAGATAATCAATTTACGGGAATTTTTATCGAAATTATATTCTCACATTTATGCAAATAGGTATGGATAAACACAGACTTGAGTAAAATTACATATTTATTCTTTCTTCTCTATAACACGATCTAAATGAAGATGAAGTTATATGTCCAGTTTATATCTTTAAATTTTTAGATTTTTTTATCAAAAATGTTTTATCATCATGTCCAGAATTGCTAGATTTACTTCTTTAGACAGATCTTCGATTTTTTAGATGCCTGCGGGGCTTCATACTCGAATTATCCATAGGTATTTGTAAAGGTAAATTTATTTTGCAAAAAAAGTTAGAACAAACAATTAACTGACAGACTAACTGTAAATATATATTTTATTTTGACTCTATTTGATTTTTACTAAATTTTCATCCTTCATAGAAAATTTTAAGGAGATATAAATTGAGAAAGACTGATATTTTGAAAGAAGAAATTGACTTTCCTTACTTTTAAATTATTAATTACTCTAAAAAATGAATGATAGGTAAAGAAAATGTATACTATTGTGTTTGTTCCCTGCTCGTAAAGGCTATACAAGGACTAATTTTAGTGAGTAGAATTATTTCAATTATATATAATCTGTTTTTTAAAAAAAAGAACTGATATCTACTAAAAAACAACTTTTCAAAAGTAAAAAAAAGCCAAGCAAAAAAAAAGAAAAGAAAAAAGGGGAAAGTTGTGCCTAAAAAATAGTGTGATATCAAATTTCCAAGCTTATATTATGGTACTTATTTAACATTTTTTATTAATTTTTACCATACTTAAGTCGAGTACCTAAGTATGCATTGATAGAAAGCCTTTTCTCCTTTACTAAATACATCACAACGTGTTTCTGAAAATTATTTTTTTTTTAAATTATGCATGATGGGCTTGGCGGCCATCTTTCCATATTTTACACAAATTTCTAAGCTGACAAGCTCGTAATATGTTTGCATTATTAAGAATTTTGAACTTCTAGTTTTGGCTACAGACAGATAAATTAAGAAAGTCTTTTATTTTGAAAAAAAAAATTGATTTTTACTGCTTTAACTAATTAATTAACCCCCTCCGAAAAAAAAAAATTCATAAGATGAAACCTGAAGTTACTTCAACTTTATTTTAAGATACAAATTTCTATGCACTCATTTCCATAAATTAAAAGCATAAAATGTTTGCTTTAGCAACAATTTCGAATTTCTGATCTTAACAATATACTTGTGTGCTTAGAGATTTGTGTAAAATATGGAAAGATGGCCGCCAAGCCCATCGTGTATAATTAAAAAAAAATTAATTTTCAGAAACACTTTATGATGTATTTAGTAAAGGAGAAAAGGCTTTCTATCAATGCATACTTGGGTACTTCACTTACGTATGGTAAATTTTTAATAAAAAATGTTAAATAAGTACCATAATATAAGATTGGAAATTTGATATCACACTATTTTTTAGCCACAACTTTCCCCTTTTTTCTTTTTTTTTTTTTTTTTTTTTTGCTTAGCTTTTTTTTTTACTTTTGAAAAGTTGTTTTTTAGTAGATATATATATACACTACTGGCCATTAAAATTGCAACACCAGGAAGGAATGATCTGAAAGGAAAAAGAGGTTGGAATATGCAAATGATTAGTATTTCAGCGCATTTAGACGATGCAAGCGGGAGAAACAACATCTGAAGCACTGCATAAAAGAAAAGTTGCGACCATACACCACATCACGGACCTTTAATCAGGAAATGAACATGCTTGCAGCACACCCAGTAGCCGCTTGTATAATACAACGACATTTGCAGCAGCATGAACTGTCAGCACAATGACCATTACTGCGGTTTTCCTTGACAAAGCAGCATAGAGAGAGATGGTGACTCTAGTGCGCTGAATGGCAAAGTTGGATACAGGTGTGGCACAATGTCATCTTTTCAGATGAGTCCCGGTTTTGTGCGCAGCATTCATATGGCTGTATACTAGGGTGGAATGAAGAAATGAAAGTTGAAATTTTGATTTTGGATAACAGCCAAAAGTCGCCTTTTATTACCTCTAATATATGTGCAAAATTTCCTGAATTTTGAAAAACTCCTTCAGGGCTCTACCAGGACCTTTACATTTTCATTGTTTCACACAATGGGTTCTTACCATAAATTGTACATTTACAGGATTTTTTGGTAATCTCGTTTGGCATTTTTATATTTAAAATGTTTAGTGCAATACCCTTTATTATTTTTAAAGTTTAAGTTTTTATTTTAAAATATTTGATTATTTTAAAATATTCACACAATGGGTTCTTATCATAAATTGTTACATTTACAGGGTTTTTTTGTAATCTCGTTTGCTATTTTTATATTTAAAATGTTTAGTGTAATTCCTTTTATTATTTTTGAACTTTAAGTCTTTACTTTAAAATATTTTATTGAGTTTTAAAAATTGTTTGTTCTCATTTTTAGACATTTTTAAATGAGTGCGTGTGGAAACAAATCAAAATTTACCATGACTAGAAGTGCAGTGGAATATCCCCTATTTGGTGCCCCTTCAAAACTAAATAAAGCTGTTTTGCCAACAATGGAAGATGACAAAATATTTTTTTTATACAAGGCAATAATTAAAACGCAACAGGAATAGTAAAGATCCACCAAAGTCAGAAGTAATTAAAATTCTGAGAGAAAAGATTGAAGAAATTTGGAAGAAAGCATCAATTATTGTAGTTTCCCAGAGGCATATTAATCAAATGATAGACAACAATTTTTCTGAATACCAGAAGCTTATTCGATTCCTCAAATCTAAAAGAAATGATGGAAAATTTGAGACAGATTACATCGAAGAACTATAAGGGAAGAACGCGTATCTCTCATTGAAGAGTCAAATTTACTGTATCTGGGACACATTACACCATCTTCTGGATCAGGAAAGAATATTGCAGAAAACATTTTAAAATAGTGCACTGAAAACAACTTAAACCTTGATAAACTATGGCTATAGGTTGTGACAGAACAACTGTAAACACTATGAGAAAGAATAGTGCTATTAGATTTTTAGATTTTTTAAAACAAAGATTAGTCATCCATTGCAGTGATTAATATGCCAGCTTAATGCAAACAAATTGCCATTGCATATTAATTTTCTGAACTTGATGGGCAATCTAGAGGCCCATGAACCTTTTCTGTTCCTATTGGAAAATAGTTGGATCAATGTGAACAATATACAGTTGTGGAATTTAAAAAGCTCTGCTCTTGTCTCCCAGAAATGAACTGCGGAGAATTAAGTACAGACCAAAATTATTTTTACGGCATATGTCAAATATTTTCATCTGGCAAATGCTCTTTAAATCTGGTAAATCACAATACATGTAAAATGTTTCACTCTAGATGGTTATCAGCTGCCAATCGACTACTTATATTGTACATTGGAAGCCAGAAACCTTCCCAAAATCTGAAGATTATGGCTGAATTTGTAATGAAAGTATATTCACCTATATTGTTTCTATGTCTAAAAAGATTCTTTCTGCAAAAATGGAGCTCAAATGTCTTATTAAAACAATTAAGTTTTCTCGTTATTTCAGGGGACATTTAAAGAAGATTGTTGATCTCGTTATTCAACGAAACGCATACATCTATCACTGAGAAAAAAAATTATATGATAACTGATGAAAGAAACCATGTTCGAGAACTTGGATTCTGAAGAATATTGGAGGCAAGGGAAACGGAGTGTTCAACAATAAGACAGTTTCATATTCCAATATTGAACTTCAGTGCTATAAACTATATTAACATTATTGACTGGCAAGAATGTGAAATCACATCACCCCGCATTCTTAATAGAGTATCAAGAGAGGAGTTGAAAGTTCTCATAAAAAGATCAGAAGCCCCACGGTACGTAGAATACACGGTAGGGTCCATGAGCGATATGCGCAGTAGATCGTCCAGTTCGTGACGTCACTGGCACCCATCGTTCAAGCTCTCCCTGTGTTTTTCCATTTATTCACATTGCTCTCTTTGTCTCTTTCTCTTTTCCTGACAATAAATGTTATTATTACTATTTTTTTTCATATAATCATTTTGTGTCTTATTTTTACTGTTAGTTTTTTAAAAGGATTTGACATTAAAATAATTAGCAACGCATTAATTCTTCTAGATATTCCAAAGGAATTTCATTTTAAACAAATCTTTTAAAACATCTTTTTAAACAAATACTATAGCATGAAAATCATTTGCTGCACGCATGCAAGAGATCAGATAATTTTTGCATTTATTATTCAAGAGAATTTTCAATTTACTTTAAAGAAACAGATTTGTAAAAGAATTTAAAAGCAAAACAGCTTAATTTTAAACCAAACCAAATTGTAAGATATAAATCAGTTTCCACATAAAAATTTTCAGCTCTACTACTACTTTAGTATTACTTTTCACTAATGATATTGCTGAAAAATTAAAGAGAGAAGAATGAGTTGTCGAGATACATGAAAGGAAATAAACTTTTTCTTAAATAAAAATGAATGTGATCAGCAAGATAAATCCAATCCTGATTTATTTCTTCTCTCTTAATAAGAACAGTACAGTCACTCATATATCGCTGATAAATCATTCAGATATTAGATGAATTTAAATAAGAAAATTAAACTAAATTAAATAAAAAATATGTGTATATCAGCTGGTTAGGGGGGGGGGGGGGGGGGATTGTGCGATGTAGTACGTAAAAAATCAGAAAATTCTCGTTGTAAAGAAGTTATGAAACAATATAAATTCCAGTTTTCTCAAAATTCTATTTTAAAAATAAAGTTGCATATTCAGAAGAGGTGTATGTAAGAGGTGAATTTAAATATTCTTCGCCTAGTGAAATCGCTATGTTATAATTCCTGAAATTTATGGAAATTAGCTTTAGTTTTGAGTACTGATATAGTTAAATGTACTCAAAACTAAAGAAAAATAAAATAAACACTGTAGTTTTTTTTTTTTTCGATGAAATGTAAGGGTTTGTAAGCAATATGGGACCTTAAATCAAAAACTTATATCAGATTAATAAACAGGCATGGATCTAAAATTTTCAAAAATGCATATTGTGAGAAAAAAATATGTTGGTATAGCAATAGAATAAAAACTCAATTTTTATTTGAAAATATATTCCATAATTTTTATTTATTTTAAAGTATTGAGATAATCCATATAAAATAATATTCCACTCACAATTTGTAATTTAAATTTTTCCTGATAATACTTTAGTGCGTACTAAACATTTAAGGATGTATATAGATATATTAATCATAAAAAAAAAATATTTGATTGTTTAAAAATTTTTAACCGTAATATCGTAATATAACACCTATTTTTTTTTTTTTTTTTTTTTCAAATTTTGAATGTTATACAACCTAGTTTTTGTTTGGCTTTGAGAGTTAGACAGTTGATATTTACTGAACCGGAAGCCCAATACCTAGATTATAACTTAGACTTGACATCGTGTTAGTTAGTCGCAGAATCTTGTGTGCGATGATTATTCTGTTCCTAAAGTTAAAAGTTGTACGGACCTATATTTATTAATATTTTGATACCGATTTTAACTTATTTTCTAATTATTTGTAAATAAAGTAAATCGTTGATTTAAAAAAAAAAAAAAAAGTTGTTCTTTCAGAAATTGCGCTACCCTTTCTCTCATAAGAGTGGACGTAACAATATGTTCTCTAGAAGACTATCTAGAAAGCCTGTTCTTCCGATATTTTCAATAATTTTATAATTTAAATTTCTGTATTAGTGTATACAAAAAATTTAAAGAGTTTCTTTTTTTAATTATCTATAAAACGTTATTTAAGCTATTACGGCTATTTAAGAAGTTTTTTGTTTACTTTGTTTACTCGTTTTGTTATTACACATTTTTTTTTTTTTTAAATATTTATAAATTCGAAAAAATCCCAAGTATCAATTCAAAAAAGCTTTTCTTACATTTATCTAAAGTTGCCCTGAAAATGCTATTAATATTTTTCAATGCCTGCGTTTTAAAGTACATAGTACTATAGAGTTTTTCAGAGTTATACTCGTAACTTTTAAAAACATTATTAGATCCGTTTTATGTTTTTAGAACATTAAATAGGGATTTAAAAAATGTATAAAATTATAAATTTTAATAGCATATAACTTTATGAGTGTATAATATATATATTTGAAAATATACAACATAATTATAAGTGCATTTTTTCCAAAGTTTTATGAATTGAAGCAAACATTTTCCGAGTTTTCTCAAAGTATTTTGGATTAAAGCGAAATTGCAAAAATGTTATGAAAAGACGGTGTCTAAAATATTGAAATACAACAGAGTAGGTAAGAAAACTGCTTTTTTTACATATGTGTTTAAATAAAATAATGATAATTGCGGCGAAAGTTAATACTTCCAAATAACCAAATGAAAACAGAAGATTCAGGCTTTAGAAAACTCTAAAAAATAAAGGCATGTACGTATATAAACTTTGAATTTGAAAAATGTTTAATTAGTAGATGTTCCAAGTGTCACGCACCTCAGTAATATCATACACTGGATAATAAACAAATGTTGAATATCTTTTTATGAAACGGAAAGCTTTATACAATGCGAAAAGTGCGTTACCCAAGGCTGGACTTGGGTGCCAGTGACGTCAGAGGGAGAAACGAAACCTGCGCGTGAACCCTACCGAGTGTTCTACTTACCGTGAGAAGCCCCATCTTTTCGATTCCCCAAGCTTCCGTCTCATATTCAAATAGTTGAAAGATGCGTGAAATTAGTAACTGAAGCATCATTAGTGGCTGTAGGAATAGAAGCAGGGGACAGATATATGCGAGCAAAAATCAAATCATGAAAGGTAATGCCTAGTTTTGATACCAAAGGCCAATATAAATTAGAGTAAAACGAAAGATCATTTTACAGTACACCGCATATATTCTTTTTATTATATTACTATATGTTCAGAAAAATGTCTTTCCTATGTATTTAGAGAATTATCTTTTATGTATATTCAAAAAATAAAAGTAAACTGTATGTCTAATTATTGTGCTTTTTCTTTATCTTCTTTGCAACAATGCAATTCATTTTTTAAGGTGTTAAAACATGACAACGCTTAAGTAATACTTTAATCAATCATTTTTTATGGGTTATTTTACTGAAATCAGAAATTTAGTAAAAAAGATTGTTTTTAGTAATTTATACTGCATAGTGAAATCTTGGTTTTTCACATATAAAGGGCATAATCTTTAAGAGCTGGTAGAGCCCTAAAGATGAATTCCAAATGAAATGAAAATTTAACCTTATATTCAGTGTGCCAAAAGGCAACTTTTTAGACCTATCTGAAGAAAAAATTCCAAAAAAAATTTTTTTTGGTCATTTTCACTCCACTTTACTGTATACGTATGTGTCTGGAGGCTCCGAGGAGAACGCTCGTCGCCTGCTTGCATTCGATATCATCATAGGAGCTCTGCACCTGGTGTGATGGTGTGGACAACCATTGGGTACAGGACATGCACATCTCTAGATCAGATTGACGGTAATTTTAATGCAGATCGGTACATTTCTGACATCTTATGTCCAGTGGTTGTGCCCTGTTTTCGAGGCCTTCCAAACGCCATCTGCCAACGAGATAGCGCAAGACTACATGTTGTACATGATGATCTGATCTTCCTCAATACACAGGATATTCAGATTGCTGCCCTGGGCTGCACAGTCTCCAGATCTGTCACCCACTGAAAACATCTGGTCATGGATTGCTGAGAGCCCGCCATCCCTCTTCAGCTAATACGGTTGATGAAGTGTGGCATAGACTTAAGCAGCATGGAATTATTTACCCATTTCTGTCATCCAAGCCCAGTTCGTCTCCATGCCTAACCAAGTAACGGCTGTTTTAGCTGCCGGTGGGGGGGAAGCTGTTTCTACTAATTTTGCACCTTTGTAAACTCCCAAACTGCATACAAATTTAATAATTTTGTTTTCATGCCATACTGTGTACGTACAATAAATATCTTTTATGTATTTTCTTTCTTTCATGGTGTTGTAATTTTAATGGCCAGCAGTGTATATACAATACATGTACAACAAAGTATAAGTATATAAAGTTTAACAATGTTATGTATGGTGTCTATTAGAGATGAGACAGGCTTAATTATTAAACTGGTCTTCGGGCCCAAGCTCACTGAAATTCACAATTTTATTTATTCTCGTTCTCATATGGAAACAAAAAATAACTTTTTTCCCCTTAAAAATTAACTATTCCATTGCAAGTCATTTTAATGCTATTTTCAACAGAATGAAAGAGAAATAGAATTTTTTTCTCTCTTTTAGTAGCAGTAGAACACTATTTTGCCATTAGGATATTTTGTAATTGGAATGTTTATTTATTATTACTTTTTTTAGAGATCTAACATGAAGTAAATGTTTTCTTTTAAGTCAATCAACATTAGCTTAAGGTTTGCAAATTTTTATTCTTCTTGTGTCTGTGAGTGCTAATCGCTCTTTATATCAAAATAACATTAGTGATTCTATCCATTTTTCTTCTTAAACTCTGCTCATTCTGTGTCTCTGCTCTTCATATTCACAAAGTCACTTTCATACATAAGTAGATAAAATTGGCATGTATTATTCCCGATAGAAATCAATCAAGTAGTGTTTCCTCTTTTTCTGTAAAAGCATCAAATCTTTCAAGTAACAGTGTCAAATTTTTAATTTAAGCTGATTATCAAGGACATCTATACCTTTTTTAGGAAATAGAAAAATGTTGTTACATTCTTCGTCATATAAATCATAATTTCTGCAAGTTTCATTCATTTATTCATAAAACGCTCTTGGTTAATGTATCCACCAGATTTACTTGTTGCAAAAGAAAAATATGAGAATCTTTTTAGGGAAGTATATTTTTATTTGATACTAAACTTCTCTTTTGATAAGATTGAATGTAAATTTCATAAAATGGAATAATGTCAAGAGGTGTTTATGTTTAAGAAGTTCCATAGTTTGAATATTAACTGAATGTTTTGAAGAGCTGTCCATGGCTTAAGTGATGAATCTAGGTGATTTCCTATATTTATATTTGCCAATGTGAAAATTGCATACTATATCATTAGTGTAAACTGGATTTCCATAACCTATATTTGTATGTTTAAGTAATAAATTAAGTAAATACTTGAACAACTGAGTGATGAGTTCACTTATAGCTATAAGCTAATTGAATATTTAGATAGGTAAAATAATAAGTCCTATAATTATGTGCTAGGGATTAACAGTTATTGTCATGTAAAAAGTTGTTAAAAAATGAGATATATTACATTTAGAACAATTTTTAAATATTATGCAATTTTTTTGTACTTTTTTTCGGCATGCTTTCGGTATCAGACTCGGGCGGGTTCAGGCTCTGATGCCACAAATGTTTCTGGCTCGGATTTAAAATCATCTGGCTCATGCGGGTTCAGGCTCCGAAAAGTGAGCCCAAACTCACCTCTAGGGTCTATACAAAACTTTTTTATTCACAACTTGAAAAATAGATGTTTTGTCTTTTTTTTTTTGTTGTTGTTGTTGTTATTTTCAAACATAGCTCATGGCTATATATATATATACACCCACAATTTGCATAATTGTTAATGCTTAAAAATAAAATTACACACATATAAATAAAATAAGATTAAAAAAAAAAAAAACATTTACATCAATAGTTGTTTGCATTAAAAAATTTGATTTATGTTTCTATATCTGAACTTGCAGTCTATAAATAGTCATAATTGTCTGCTGAATTGCAAAGTTTTGCTTTAAGAAATTTAAATATCTTTAGATAATTGTAAATGCATGTGTAATGATTGAATAAGAATTGACTTTTATATTTATTAACATTTATTTAAGGGATTGATTGCTTGGTTTCGGAATAAATGGTTTTGCTTTCAATTTTATAAATTGAATTTTTTTCTATATGGAACATTAAATATATTATTTAAGTAAGCATCTTTCAGTAATATGAATACCTGTTTAATTTATCATATGAATGGTTAAATAAATAAAATATTTTTATGGGTATTATCAATTATAAAGAGTGTCAAACAGTATATGATGATATATATCAGAAATCAAATTAAAGCTGGTGAGGAGGCTAAAAAGTTTGCTGCCATTAGAAATTTTTTTAAGAATTAAATCATTTTGTTTGCATTCATATATACAGGGTGTCCATAATTAAACGACCCTACTTTAAAGTTCTCTACAGATGAAACTATTGTTCAGAAAGTTGTGAAATTTTGTGATGGACAAAATAAAGTAATGGAAATTTGTTTGAACAAACAAACAAAAAAAATAGTTCAAAATTTCGCCACCAGAGGGCGTTTATAATGAATTACACATTTTTAAAAGTTTTATGCTTTATTTTTCTCAGATTAAATAAGACAATTATACAAACCACCCCCTGAACAAAGTGGATTGCATGCATTTGTGAATTAGAAATTTGCAGGTTAGTGGTATAATAAATCTAAGCACTAAGCTTGCTTAAAACTACTTTTTTTTATCATTTCCGTTACACAGAGAGCAAAAATACATAAAATAAAATTATACAAAATGCAACATCAAATAGGTTTCAACTTTAAAATTCCATTTTTTTTAAAAAACATTTCAAGTAATTATAAAATTTGACTCGATTCTTTTCCAAGTGAATAGAAAGTTTCTCCATACTGTAAAATGAATTAGTTCAAAAGCCTTACACATACCTGCAATCAGTACCAGGTGAAAATATGAAGATCAATATTCAAAAACCAGAAAATTTATTGAAAAATGGAGGTATACTTATTGACATATATAGTATATTAAGCTAGATAATTTTAATGTGCATTTAAATTGTTACTAAAACAGCAATAAAAGATTCAGGTTTTGATATTTTTTTATAACAGTCTGAACACAGAACAGCTACAAATTAAATTATATTTAAATAACTTTATCTGTACTACCATACAGAAAGTAGCAATATAGAAGACAGTACTAAGTACTGTGAATGTAAAAATGCAAAAGAAAGTTTGTAGACTTAATAGGAAGAAACAAAATTTTTATTTGGAATGCTTTACACTCCCTACATTAACTCTTTAAAAAAACTAATTCTGCTTCTTTTGTCACTAATATAATCTTTATTTTTCCTAGAGCATATTCTCTTCTAAATCGTCCAGTGATAGCACAAGACTTATGAAATGTTGTGTCTTTGCATCCCTGACACTAGTAAAAAACTAGGTACTTTGTTACAAAAGTGGGTTTTTCTTTTAGAAATAAGACATATTCAATGCATTTAATAGAAAATATGTCTCTGTTGCATTTTTTCAAGATAAAAAGCATGCACCCTGAAGGAACCATCACATATATATATATACGAAAGGATAAAAATTAAATCCTTTTTTAAACTTAATATTCAAAATTTCTAACTTCTTTTCCTAATGTGAAATCTGATTGTAAAGCTAAGTTTCATCTTTGACACTGGTTGATGTAATGAATACTTAAAACCATAAATCACAATAAACTATCATTATGACAATTATTGGGCTCATAAAATCAAACTAGTGTTAAAATAAACATTAAATGAATCTTAAAAAACATAAATAGTAATTTACTTTTCCAAGTATGACAGGTGATTATATTTAGACTACAAATTCTAATTACTTTTTCCCAAATTTGACAGTAATTAGATTCATGATTACATTTAAGTTATAAATTATAATGAATGTCAAAATTAGATTATATATAACCCATAAATCCTCTACCTGATGTTTACTAAAACATAAATCATTAATGTTAAGGGTGGTAGTTACATTTTAGTGGTGAAACAAGCTGATGCAAGACATGGGTAATCTCAGGAAACCTATCATTAAAAATAGTTTTAACCAATAAAATTAACTTTCGCCATCTGCTGGAAAATATCCAAAAATTCATAACAAAACTCATGTGCTCGGCCTAAGAGCTCAGCTTTCTAGAGATTTGAGCTGGCTCTAACAGACCCAGGATGTGAGCAAAGACAAATATGGTTTCTCGGGGCCTCCGGTAGATTCACAAGTTTCTTGTACAGCGAATGTGCCAAATAAACAAAGTTCACTGCAAAGAGTGAGGTCCTGAGTCAGTTATTTAATATCTCAGCCACTTTTTTTAATTATCACCACCTGCCAAGTCATTACATATATATACATATATATACATATATATATCATTTGTAGCTTTCACAGAAAGGAAAGTACAACTGAGTCAGATTATTTTGTTCACTTTTAGCATGGCTCATTGAAATGATTTTGAAACAGAATTACTTCAATCTTTAATTTTTCAAAAAATTTCCTTCAAAGACTGAGACTAAGAAAAACTAAAAATACAGAAGATTTTATATTCTGGCTAGAAAAAAAAAATAATAAGGAACACTTCGATCAAAACTAGAAGACTTGAGCGGTATCCTTATATTTTTTTCCCAAAAAATCTAAACTTTAAAACAAAGCACTAACCATACTTTTTAAAAAATTAATTCATTTTAAAAATGAGATAAAATGAATCATGAAAACAAAATTACATTTCATAACAAGTTATGAAATGCTTTATAAAATGAAAAGAAATACCATAATAGTTTGCATCATACCTAGACTATCTTGCTTTTTATGAATACGGTGTCCATCAAAGTTGAAAAATCCTTCAGCTTTATGTTCTCCAACATCTGATAATACTTGTTTGCATACAATTGCATACATTAGTTGACTATATTCTGATATGTAAGAACAAGAAGCAAACATTTTCAATGTAATTTCTTGAAAGCAAATTTCATTGCATAAGCTATTGCTCAAAGTTTGCTTTTTGATATCTAAAAGAAAAATAATATAAAAACTAAGTTAGATATTACAATGCGATACAAATATAAATTAAGTGAAATCAGCAGCATTTATAAGGATCATAAAAGTGATCAATGCTAATTTAAAAATATTTTTCAAAGTTTGCTAAAACTCATTAGTTACAAACTACATTTATTATAAACTCTTAATTTGCTTTTTGATATCTAAAAGAAAAATAGTATAAAAACTAAGCTAGATATTACAGTAAGAAACAAATATAAATTAAGTGAAATCAGCAACATTTATAATGAAAATAAAAGAGACTGATGCTAATTTTAAAACATTTCATAACATCATAAGTGGTCATTCACCAAATCAAAATATTTTTTGTCTTAAATAATGAATAGCACTTTTCTTTATGGAATAACAGCAAAGAAAATACAAATCTGCCAACTTATCCATTTCAAAAACCGTACAATTTTTACAATATATTTTTCTTAAAAACATACGGAATGAAAAATGTAACATGGTCTCTTATGCACAATTGCACAAGCTATTATATTAATAAAATATAAATATAAAAAATATTCAGCCGAAGTAACTAACCTTCTAAAACTAAAAATAAACCATTTAATTGAATAAGTTACATACTGCAATCAATTCAATTTATAAAGACCAGATCTAGGGAGAGATGAGAGAAAAGTTGAATTCTTTCCCTGCTTTCTCTGTTGGAATTCTTTTGTAAGCGATTCATTTTGTTGCTAGCATGTGGTTTTGATCACTTGATGTGAATAAAGTTCTTTGCTAGAAATATTTTATTAAATTCTACAGTACAGGACCTATTATCCGGAATCCTCGGGACCAAAGGCTTTCCGGATTTTGGAATTTTCTGGATTTCGGGTCCTCCCGAATTCTGTCAAAAAATTGCGGGAAAAATGCAAACTTCGTCAAAGAATCGCAAAAAAAAACAAATTTCTTCCAAGGAACACAAAAAAAAAATGCAAATTGCGTCAAAATATAGCAAAAAAAAACAAATTTCTTCAAAGGATCAAAAAAGCCCTTCACAATTTCGTCAAAAGATTGCGAAAAAATCTGCAAACTTCGTCATAAGATCGCGATAAAAACCACAAATTTCATCAAAAAATTGCGAGAAAAACCTCAAATTTCGTCAAAACATTGCAAAAAAACGAAATTTCATAAAAAGATCGCGAAAAAATAAGCAAATTTAGTCAAAGGATCGCGGGGGAAAAAATGCAAATTTCGTCAAAATCTCGCGAAAAAAAAAGCAAATTTCGCCAAAAGATAGTGAAAAAAAAAAAAATTCTTCAAAGGATTGCAAAAAAACAAAAAACAAAAAAAAACCCTTAATTTCATCAAAAGATCGCGTAAAAACGTGAAATTTCATTAAAGGATCACAGAAAAAACACATAATTAGTGCCGAGGGCCCCCCCCTCCTCTTGTGTAAACTTTCAAAAAATTTGCTGTGAATTTCAGATTTTTTTTCCTTACTCAGAATCACCCCTAATTCAAGTAACACAATTGTGTAGCCATAATATTTTGTTGAAGTGAGAGAGAGGGTTTGAAATATATGATGATTTTTTTAAAAAACAAATTCGTAATATAAATTAATTTTAAACTAAAATTTGCAAGAAAAATACCTTTTTTCTAATTTCAGGGGGGAGGGGGGGGTACACCGTGTTCCTCCATCACTGATGTAACATACAGTAAAAGCTCTGTTATCCGGCATTCAAGTAACCAGAAAGCTCAACTAACCGGAAAAATTCGGAGAAATCGTTTATTTTTTTTTTTTCCTATAAACAGTTGAAAAATTTTTACTACTATTTTAGGAAATTTACTGTTAGCATTCTCAAATTATCTCAGCGACTGATTCGGCGTAAAACAGATCTATGTGTATGTTCATTTCAGTGAATGTTATAAAATAAAAATATAGCATAAAGAACTGTCTATAGCTCATTAGCACAGAATAACTTCATGTTGCATCATAGTCCGCGATAGTCCTCTGCGTTGGCTGTTTTTCCTTCCGAAAGAGAGAAGGAGGGGGTTGAAGATGAAGAGAAGAGAAGAGGGGCTTGATCTTTCTTTTCTGCTCTTTGCGAAACTAGATGGGGAGGGGGGAGGCGTGATAAATGGTAGAAAGCTACATCTTTTCCGAAAACTGAACTGCTAAGTGAGGAAGTCAGAAGCATGAAATAAAACTGTTTTCTAGGAATTGGGATGGGGATATGGTAATTTCAGATATCGTATTTTTTCCCCCAGATCCACAGTAGCCCCCCCCCCCTCCCCCAAGAAAAGGAACGAATTGCATGAAATTATGGAAACATTAAAAAATGGGCCTAATACTAACTTATCTGTATCGCAACTGGAAATGCCAGAAATCGAAAATTGGATAGTTATAGATAAAAATATTCCTGTCACCGAAACTTTAACAGAAGAGCAGTTAGTTAAAAAAATGACAACTCCAGAGGAAGAAACAAATGATATTTCCTCAGAATCTGAAAATAAAATCGAGGAGAAAATTTCGTGGAGTGAAGCTGAGAAAAGTTTTATCTACATTTTTAAAGTTTTGTGAAAAAAATTCGCAGTATTCAGCTCAAGAAGTTTTAGAACTGCATCTCATAAAAGAACGCTTCATGAAAAAAAGAGAACTTTCTTTCAAACAGACGGACATCAGACATGCATTTCGTAGTATTCCTGGCACATCAAAAGAAACGCAATCAAACACACATAAATGCTGAGAAATTATATCCCAAACTATTTTTTTTATTGCTTTATTTATTCAAGAACAAGAAATTATTATTTAAGAACTATGTAACAAAGATCTTTATACCATATTGTATTTTAAATATATTTATTCAAGAATATTTTTTTATTGGGTGTATTTGGATCAACTACACAACTGGAAATTAAAAAAAAAAAGGTCGCTCCAGGCTAAATTTCTTTTTTTTTGCTTTGTTTTATTGTTGGATTTTTATCAGTTCAAACTTTTTCTCCTCAGCCAGGAGATTGCATCAAAGTTTTGCGTTGTTGAATTAGCCAGGAAAATATTTTTCATCAACCTAAACAGTAAACAGAAATAATAATATTATTATTCTAGATAAAAAGAAAGAATGAAACGGTACTCTTTTTTCCCCCTTACTTATTATATAAAAAAAAATTGCTTTCTCCGCTGCTAATTGCCCGATTGTGTTCAAATTTTCACCGAATTCAAATAATAATAAATTCGGCCGTTTACCTAATTTTTATTAACATACAATGAGTTTTCAGAAATTTAGAAATCCCTCCCAAAAGACTCCACTATCTGAGCCACTCCAACAAGAAAAACAAAAAAGCTAATGAGTGTAGTTTGTTTTTATCATGATCGGAGAAGTCAGGCGTTATCAGTTTGCATCTGATAACGTTTTTAGCTATGCAGAAAAGATTCATTATTACTGTGAGGTTAGTTGAGATAACACAAGTGAATCATACTAAAGTTAATTTTCCAAGCTTCCATGTGCTTTTTCCGGAAAGGGGAGATGTCAAATTATAAATAATACAACTTTATAAAAGATTAATAAATAAATATAGAAATTTGTTTACTTTTATTTTTTATTCGGAAAGAATAACTTTATCAAATGCAAATTTAATAATAATAATAAGAGTTATTTGATCAACTTCCTAATGGCAGGAAAATAGCCTAAAAACCATTTTCCTGTTTAATTTTTACGTCGATGCTCCCCTCCCTCCCTTTCATGACAGATTTTGTAGTGCTCAACTATCCGGACTTTTCAAGTATCCGGCAATCGGCATTTCCCGAGCATGCCGGTTAGTTGAGCTTTTACTGTATTTTAGTGGTTACACATTGCAACACAATGGATCAAAAAAATTAGGAATCTGTAAAATTTTCGCAAAATTTTAGTAAAACTTTACAAATTTAGAAAATTTTAAAAAAAAATTTCTGGATTTCGGGTCTTTCCAGATTTTGGAATTCTGGATAATGGGTCCTGTACTGTAGTTGTATTGGAGCTCAAGTTGTGAAAATGAATAGGAAAAAAGGCTCTTAGTTTGGAAACTAAGCAGAATATTTTATGTGATGTTTGTGATGGGATTTTTAAAAAATCAGAGATTGCAGCGAAGTAGGGAATACTTGCAAATACTCTTTTGACAGTTATTAAGAATCGAGAACAAATTGAAATGGCTTGTGCTATCAATCAGTATGAGCCTGCTAGAAAACGAATGAGAAATGCTAAGAATGAAGCAACTGAAGTTGTTTTATTAAGATGGATAAGAGAAGCTAGGGACCATAATATCAATTTAACTTGTGCTGTTTTACAAGAAAAAGCAAAGTTTTTTGCAGAAGCTCTTGGTGTCGATGATTTTACATTCTCAAATGGATGGCTGGCAGGGTTTAAAGAATGCCATGATATTGTCTCTAAAAGGATATGTGGTGAAGAGTCTGCAGTTAATCTGGGTAGTGTAGATTTGTTTTTCTCTAAAGAATGGCTGGCTATTAAAAGAGATTATGCATCCCGCAATATATTCAATGCGGATGAGAGACATTTTATAATGTTTTGGTACCAATTTGAGAACATGAAACTATTGATTAAAAGGGGGAAAATGGCATCATAAGATATCGGTATGACAAAAAAAGAAAAAAAAGATGCCATAAGACATTGCTGTAAAAGGAAAAAATCACTGTACCTGCTGCCCTGTCATAAGAACCACATTTAGAATATTTTATACTTTCAAACTCGTATGCGCCGCGGCTCATATGCCTGAAAATACGGTACTAATAATACAAATCACAAGAATAACAGCTATAACATGAAAAATATTGCAAATGAAACTAATTATCTAAAAAGAAGAAAAATGTTTTAATGAGAAATTTACATAAGGCTTACAATTGGGCTGGATCTCTCAAAGTCAGTGTTGATAGATTTTTAAACCAAAAAATACTTCAGAAACTACTGAAAGAGTAGTACAAAATACTTAAGTTACAACTTCGACTTCGGTGCCACCTACTGATCAATCAATTAGTAATTTTTTTGCGATTAGTTTTCATAATAACATTAAAGATGACTATAAATTCTTTGAAAAAATAAATAAGATTTTTTTTAATCAGTACATTTAACTTATTTAATGAAAAACTTCCATTTTTATTACCTTCATATCTCCATGGAGGTAAATAAACAGCAAAACTAATGTTTGGTTATACAGTAAACTCTCTGTAAGGCGGATTCTGTGTAAGACGGAAATCTGTCTAACTCGGAAAGATTTTCAAGTCCCTTCGAAGCCATTCACATAGAGTAAAATTTGTCTAAGGCAGAATATTGTCTACTACGGAAAATTTTCTCGGTCCCGATCGATTCCGCCTTAGACAGAGTTTACTGTATTGCTTTTTCAGATTGACAACAGTTGCATTTTGTTTATGCTACTTACTTTTGTATTTGTACATGTTATTTGTGAACTGTGCGAAAAAATGTCTGACAGCATTGCTCAGAGTGGAAAGACTGATTCTAAATCTAGATCAACTGGCAACCCCTCCAGTTGGTGATATCATATTTAGAATAAAACGTCTTTCTGATGCAGTGAAAAAAATACTCGGAGATAAAACACTTGGTATTGACCTTGACGTGGAATTTTTTTGGAATGAGGAGGGTGCTTCCTTCAGGTTTTTTTAAATTATCTAATTTTTTTTACAAATTAGGGGGGGGGGGGGGTGTGGATTAATGAGATTTTACAGTATTTTTCATTAACTGAGTATCAACAATAAATTGGGAAAATTGTTAACTAATTGGAAATTGAAAGCTAATGAGCATTAAATAAATACAAAGATACCTGTAGGAAAAAGAGATTTATCTAAGATAACGATGTTATCAAGGTCAATAACAACAACTTCCCCTTCTTTTGTTACAGCTATACCATCAAGTGTCCATCCTAGATATAGAAAATACCATTGAGGGTCTTCTTCCTAACAAATGACGAAATGTAACTTTTAAAATACAGACTGAAATATTTTTTTACACTTAAAAAATATAATTTAAAAAAATTTAATGCGTAAAACTTGATGAGACAGAAACGGAAGAGACTGGAGAAAAAAAACTCCATTATAGACAAGTTCTGTTTTCCCAGGGTTTGATGTATATTAATATTTTTAATCATACACAGATCATTCCCATACACATATTACACACATCTTCTTGGACAGACATGTATGTATTCATTTAAAATTAAAACTATGTGATTTTCTCATGAAAAGTAAGTGATTCTCTAATTGATAAGCTAAAGACAAAAACTAAGGAACCTTTGTTTTATGATTTATCTAGACAAATTAAAATTTACTACAAAATGTACATATCACTATCAATCAAACAGACAATTGCTAAATTTAAAAAAAATTATAAAATTGCCAACTCTTGATTTAATATAAATTTTACTGGACATTAAAATTATTCATCTAACTTATGTTGAAATAAAACATAAATAACAAACATAATTTTTTTAAAATTATTATTATTATGGTGAAAGCACCTTTTTACTGAGGTAGCTAAATGGGTAGCCGATTCATGAAATACAGTAAAAATGAGCTTGATCATATCCAGGTTTAAAGAAGCCAGTATTTTAGCAAAAAATGCCAATTTATCAGACAGTTCCAATGTTGATTCAAACTCTTATGATGATTCAGATAAAACTGATGATGATTTGTTACAGTTATTAGATTCTGAATAGCAAGGAATATGATTTTGACAGCTTGAATTTTTTTTTATATATATATATAATTGAAATGGCTAACATTTGACTATACATCGCTCAAAACAATTAAAGGATATTTTAAGTCTCATATAAATTAACAGTATAAGTGGAATTTATTTTGCAGAAAATGGAAGAAGACAGTCACAAATATACAAATTTTTCTCCTTTTCAAATTTCAGAGTATCCAAATTTTGAGTTTGATGTCAAAAAACGATACTTTAGCAGCAGCGAATGAAATTTAGATTTCAACTTACTGAAAGACAAAGCAGAAAACATTTATTGACATTCAGTAAGTGCTTTGTTTCAATGAGTGCAATGTCTCAATGAAGTCATTTAACCAAATCAGAAGCATGGAGAGGTGTTGGTCAGTTAGAGGGGGGGGGGGGGCAAACACAAGCCAAAGTAGCAGAAGCCACTGGAGTTTCAGAAAGTGTGATTTCCAAGATCTGGAACCATTTTTTTTTTTTTTTTGGACTGCAAATGCAGGCTGAAGATCAGTGCAAGGTTGTAGACATGTAATAACGTCCAATGAGTTAATGATTCAGAGACATCAAAATATGAATGCCATTCTTCTTCAACATCACCTTCCCTCGGCTACTGACACCACAGTTTCAACTCAAACTGTCCGAAACCTGCTCCATGCTGTAAGTCTGTATGCTCGCAGACCAATGGTATGTGTTACGTTAACAGCAAGGCACCATGGTGCCCGCAGGGAGTGGGCAACAGAGCAGGTGTACTGGAGGAGAAATGAATGCTGCAATATTCTTTTCTCTGATGAGTCTGGTTTTCTGTTTATCTTGATAATAGGCATATTTTTATCTGGAAGGAATGTGAAACTAGAAACAATCCTGCGTTCATGCAAGGAAGTGTCAGATTTGGCAGTGAGAGAGTGATGGTTTATGCTGGCATCACCATTGATGGGTGTACTGACCTCCACATCCTTCAAAATGGAATTCTGACTGATCAGCGATATAGGAATGAGATCCTCAGACCTATTGTAGTGCCTTATGCTGCAGCAATTAAAGATGACTTCATGCTGATGGACGACAATTGCAGTCCACATTGTACTCACCTGGTGGAGGATTTCCTTTCCGAGGAAGGAATCGTTCGAATGGAATGGCCAGCGTGTTCTCCAGACATGAACCCAATAGAGCATGTTTGGGTCATTCTAGGCAGCTGAGTTGCTAGTCGTCTATCACCCTCACAAACTCTCCAAGTACCGGAAAGAGTTCTTCTGGAGGAGTGGGACAGAATACCCCAGCTCCTCATTAATAGCCTGAAAATTGCTGGCCATCTGGAGAAATCATACCTCCTACTAAAAATGATTTTCTTTGAAGGAAACACACTTTTTTATTTATTTTTCTTTTCATATGCACAAATAGTGTTTTTTTCCCTTTTGCATTGAAATGCTCAATACAATGTTTTTTTTCTGCCAATTGTTGGTAGGTATTGTTGGTAGGTACCAATAGGTATTGTTGTTTTTATTTACTTCCCTTTTATTGCTTTATTTTTATTTAAAGATGATTCAATATTCAAATCTTTTGCTACTATTTTTATATGCAAATGCAGATGTTCTGTGACATCAGATTTTGTTTCTATGCTTTTTCCATTTGTCTGATACTTCTCTTGGTTTTTATGTTACATTACATTAATCCTTTAGTGTGCAGCTTTGCATATATGCAAACAACAGTATTTCGAATTTAATAGATTTTTTTATTCGTATATATCTAACTCACACCAGAAAATTAAAATAGCAATATTTGCTTTAATTAATAACAGACAATTTCGTATTTGCATAAAGGGAAATTAACCATTGAAACTTTTTTGTGTAAAGTCAGATTCCTTGAACTACGTAATTTCTAGAACATATTTTATCATGGGAATTAAAGGGTTAAATGTTAAGTTTTATAAAATAAATAATTATATAAAATAAGGTATTTGGAGACATACTTATAAAAATATTTACTAATTTGTAATATTTTAGCGTAAAACAGCCACATGACAGTAGTTTTTACTTATATTGCAGATGTGCAACAGAAAAAAAGATTGACGTATTATACGAAAATGTATCTCTGCTTTTTTTTTTCATTATTTTTTCTGTGTAATAAACCTTTCAGAGAATCATATATAATTTTTTCAAAGAAAATAAAAAAATCGCGCATTTAAGGGTTAAAACTGAAAACACATTTTTTGCCATTTCAGATATGCTGTAAACAACAGTACATTCATGGATTTTCAAGGGAAAGAATCTCAATAAAACATAAGGATTGTATATTATTTTTTAAAATATCACACCATTTTCATTCAGTTTTCAAAATAGATTCTCAATATTGATATAGATCTTCCAAGAAACATTTAATTCATATTTCATTTGTTTGAGGCAAACATCAATTACAATCCTTTTAATTTTTTGGCACCACTTTTTTTAAATTGTAAATTTTGTATTTTTAAATTACAGAAATTTTGTGATTAAAAAAAGTGAAGATAATTTTAAATAATACTGGTGTCCAAATAGAAGGATTTTGGTTACAGACCTGCCAACTGCTATGAAAGAAATCATAGTTGTTATGATTTGGACCTTTAAACTACGATGCTATGAAAATCGGTTTCAAACTACGATTAAAAAAAAAAAACCACAAACACATTTTTTTTCATGTTGAAATTTTCAGTCTACGCAGCAAATTTTTCAGGAGTGATTCTGCTCTGAAATTTCCTAAATTTTAAAGTATTTGGTTCTGAAAGTTTTAAAAAATTGGTCATTAGTCTGAAAATTCGGACATTATAAAATCTCAAAAAAAAAAAAAATTGGCCTGCTAAACAAACTTCTTAATATAAAACCTCCTTAATGGATATTAACCATGAGTGAATCGTGCATCTGTAAATTATTATACAGGAATTCCCTTCCTTGGAAACAGGGGCACCATTTTAAGAGTTTCTTTAGGGCAGGGTTTGAAATATTGTGCAGAACCACACGATTTGCACAAAGAAAAGGAAAGTCCTGCATAATGAAAACTGCTGCGCAGTATTTCACCCTGAAAATTCTTCCACAGACCTATGATTCTTCTGCGAGTATATTTCAAAATTTCTTGGAAGTCTGCAAATTTTTTTCTTTTATGGAATTTTCCTAAATCAATTTGTGAATCGGTCGGGAAAAAAATTGAGAATTCCTTCAAATGATCATGGGAAAATATCTGATATTTCGTCAAAGATCTCAGAAACAAATAGTGATTATCTTCAATTATTCGCTGAATAAAATCTAATTTTGTTAAGAGTTCAGAAAGAAATTGAAAATTTTGTCAAAAAATTGCGAATTTCGATAAACTATTGAGGGAAAATATTACAAATTTCTTCAAAAAGTCGTGGAAACAAGTACTGAATTTTGTTAAATGGTCGCAAAAAGATATTGAAAATTTTACCAATTGGTCACGAAAAACTGTTGCAAATTTTGCTGATTGGTTGCACAAAACTTTTGCGAAATTTGCTGATCTGACGCGATAAACTATCGCGGATTTCAACAAGTGACATCTTAAAAAATCAATTTTGTCAAAGGATCATGGTAAGAATGTGAATTTAGTCAAAATATCGCAGAAAGAAAACGTGAATTTCGTCAAAAAATCACGGAAATAAAGCACAAATTTCATCAAAAGATCAGTAAGAAAACGCAAATTTCATAGATAGGCCAGTAAGAAAACGCAAATTTCATAGAAAACACAAATTTCGCATAAGGATCATGTAAAAAAAGCAAAATTCATCTTAGGATTAAGGTAAAAAATGTGAATTTCGTCAAAAGTTCTGGGTAAAAAGTGCGGATTTCAACAAAGAAACATGATCGAAAAACTTGAATTACGATTGTGGGGAAAAGAATTGTGAATATCGTGAAATGATCACGGAAAAAAAAAACGTGAATTTCATCAAAATTTACCGGGCTGAGCTAAAAAATTGGAACTGGGGTCCTTTTAGAAATGTCCAAAAAAAAAAAAAAAAAAAAAAGCTGCAAAGCTCAAAAAATTGTATAAAAATTTTCAGAGGAAAAAAATTACTATATTGAGTTGAAAGACTGAAAACTTATTCCTTTTACGAATGTCAAAAAATTGGCTGCAAAACACAAAAAAACAACCCACCAAGCTCCAAATTAATTTTAATTTTGAGTGCTACGATTTCTCCTTTTCAAAATTTGGCAGGTCTGTGGTTACCTTATACATATATTTATGAGCCACTTGTCACAAAGGGGCTAATGTAGTTTTTATTAAATTTAGGATAAATGATAGGATGACTCAAAACAAATAAAAGAATGAAACTTTGGGGTTTGTATTAAAATTTTCAAAATTCAAACCAAAAACTACAAATTATCCCAAAATTAACTATGTGTTTTTAAAAATATTAAATTTTGATTTTGTTTCTTTCTTCTCATTTTAGATTTGGAATCTGCATCCTTTGAAGTTTTACCAAGCAGTAATACACAATTAAATGAAAAGTAGCAGTAGTATTAAAATCAATTACGGAACACATGACATTCTGCAACAAAAAGACAGAATGTAATCTACTTGGATAAGGTAAGTAAGCTACAGAACCTTGTTGTCAATACACATAATTAAATTACACATTGTCATCTCTGGAAGGAAATTTCATATATTAAGGTATCTGTGATCTGATCTTTGAGTCACAATAATTGGGTAATAATTTAGAAAATAACATTTTGTTTAGTCCTGTATCTACATATGTTAAACCTTCAAAATGTTCAAATTTTAAATTTAAAAGAAAAAGAAAAAATAAGTCAAAAGTTATTAATATTCAAAATCACATATTTGGGTCAAATGTCACAAAATTATAACTTATTACAGAAACCTTTAAAGTTTGTGCCCATTTTAGCACAGGGTATGAAATTTAAAGATTAAAGACAGTCGCCAGACAAAAAATACAGATTGACAACATTTTGCAGCAATTGAAAATCCTTCACTTATCATCTAAAAATGTAATATAGACTTTTTATTCATTTATTACTTACTTTTTGTAGTTTACTTCACACTTATTAGATTTATATAAAATACAAAAAAACATGTTTATCAATACAAATTATTTAAGCTGTATCCATGCTTTGATTAAATTGCAAAATGTTTCCCAAAATCATGAGTGAAATGATCCATATGTGATGGTTATGAAAACGTATGTCACCATGACTAGTAAGTTGACATATGGCAGCAATTACATTTCAAAAAAGTTAAATGATAGGCAAGCTTCATTATAGAAAGGGAGTGGCATTGAATTTAAATTAGTATTTCATTCTAAAATAAAAAGCATTTTCATTCTAATGTATTTCAAAATACAATCTTATAGGTTTTAGGTAATCATAGGGTAAGTTAAGAGATCAAGGGTTAAAAGGAATAAAACCTATTTTCTGCAAACATGTAAAAAAAGAAGGAATGCATGAAGGGCTCACAACCATAGTAGACCAAGTCCATTTTGAAAAAAAAATGACATAGTCCATTTAGAAGGTTCATAAAGTCAGTTTTATTCACTCCCACAGTGAAGGAAGTCTGTAAGGAAGATGTCATATATAAGAAGGTATATGAAAACAGCTTTTGTTCACTGTGGGAGTAGATAAAACAGATTTTACATACCTTCTAAATGGACTATCTCATTTTTTTTTCAATATTTTTTACATTATGTTACATTTTTACATTTATGTTTTTGTTCAATATTTTTTACATTATGTATCTTGGGTATAAATTAAACATAATTTTTGTTTCCTTTTTGTTTTAATTTTTGTGTAAAAGTCTATACCTATTTTACCCCGGTGTATACCCATTTTAACCTGTGGTTCGGGGTAAAATAGGTATGTGCTGGGATAAAATGGGTATATGCTGGTTAAAGTTGAATTACATTATAATTAATGTGTAAACCATTTAAAAGTTTTGTACCTTCATCCTCTGATTCATGTATGTAAACTGGGACGAGGAGGGTGGGCAAAAACCCGCCACTTTCAGTTTGTTTATATTTTTTTCTTGATAAATAAAAACTCTGTTAAGAAACTAGTAGAAATAAGATGCAAGTACTGACAAATCCTATCCTTCAACCCCCCCCCCCCCCAAACTGCTCCTGATTTTCGCCACATCAATTTACGTCCATGCTCTGAATCATGTTTCTAACAGTGTTTCATTTTAAAAGTTTTTTTTTTATTTAATGTAGTTCAAAAGCAGACAGATATCAGCATGAGTATCTGTAGGAGAAAATGAGAAATTAAGTTAACTGAAAAACACTTTTTATCAAAAGCAATTTACAGTCGAACTTGGATAATTCGAACGTCTTTAACTCGAATTCGTGAGTAATTCGAAGTTTTTTGTCAGTCCCTTGAAACTTGTATTCAGTTAATGTTAAAAAATCTTGGTTATTTCGAAGTCCAACTTCTTTAATTCGAAGTTTTTACCCTTTCAATAATGACAAAATCTAGTTTCAATACAGTTTATTTGAAAAGTGGCCGGGTTATTTTCAGCTATTGTGGAAATTTTGAAGTCCAACTTCTTTAATTCGAAGTTTTTACCTTTTCAAAAATGACAAAATCTAGTTTTGATGCAGTTATTTGAAAAGTGGCCGCGTTATTTTCAGCTATTGTGGAAAATTTTTTAGGGAAGAGAATATTCTTATCTGTTCTAGGAAACAGAGCAGGGATAAAGGGAGGAGTAATGAACACCCTTTCCCTTGTAAGTGACACAGGCTACTCTCGCCAATGCGATAAATGACACACGTTGCAATTCCTTCGAAACCAGGTCTATAGTCGCCTGAGTTTTCTTCATTGTGCTTTTAGCTTTTGTGGTGAGAGTTCAGTGCCAGCATGCCGTTGAGTAAGCCCCGTGTCCCGTATAAAACCTTATCTTTCGATGAAAAAATTGCTGTGATTCGCGAGGTAGAAAAGGGTGTAAAGAAGAAATGCATCATCACAAAAGAGTATGGAATAGCACCTAACACTCTTTCGACCTTTTTGAAAAATAAAGAAAAAATTTTGAAATCTAATCAAATTGCAAACGGGCTAGAGAACCTGATAATCCTAATGTGAACCAGTGTGTCTTGAAGTGGTTTAAGCAAGCACGGGACAAAAACATCCCTCTCAGTGGAACTCTTGTTTGTGCAAAAGCGGAAGAATTTGCTGTCAGCTTAGGAAACAACAATTTCAAAGGAAGCTCCGGATGGTTAGATGGATTTAAGGAAAGAAATGAAATTTCCTTTAAGTCTGTGTGTGGTGGAAGTTCAAGTGTGGACCAAGATGCAGCAAATGAGTGGAAAGAAAAAGTTGTTCAAATCATTGAGCATAGACAGGACAGAGACATTTTCAATGTTGACGAAACTGGACTTTTTTTCAAATGCACCCCTGCAAAGACTGAATTTTAAAGGTGAAAATGTAGTGGAGGAAAAAGCAGTAAAGACCGAATAACCCTACTTGTAGGAGCAAATATGGACGGCACTGAGAAGTTACCTTTACTGATGATTGGAAAATCAAGAAATCCAAGGTGTTTTAACAATGTCAAAACAAAGCCTATAGAATACCGTTCTAACACGAAAGCCTGGATGACGGGGAATCTTTTTGAAGAATGGCTGCTAGATCTCAATCGCACGTACCAAATTAAAAACAGAAAAATCATCCTGTTTATTGATAATTGCACGGCCCATAAATCGATACCCGCTATGGAAAATGTCACGGTTGAATTTTTTCTGCCAAACATGACCTCAGTGGTGCAACCAATGGATCAAGGCATCATTAAAAATCTGAAGCATTTCTACAGATGCCTAGTCGTTCAACACCTCCTTACTGAATCTTCCCATTACCCTCCTCGATGCTACACTTTGTTCTATCTTCTGAAAAACAAAATAGATGCCAGGCCCAGTATATATGTGGCTAGTTTGTTTTTACCAAGTTTAAATATTGCTGGATATGTGAGCATTTCATTCATACTTTTAATTTTTCAAAAAATTTTGTCTGGTAAAATAATAAAAAAAATATATAAAATATATACCCATTTTATCCCGAGTCTCCCTTTAAAAAAATTCTCAAAACACATAAAAAATACATTCTCATAACAACAGTCATGAACAGAAAATGAAAGCCACAAAATAATCAAAATGGCAATTAAAAATAAAGTAAACAAACATCATATGATTATCATAACACAGAATTAAATTTACAAAAAATAGTAATTTAATAAAAAAAATAAACAAAGCAGCATTCACTATGACAAAATAAAATAAAAAGGATGAACAAACAAATATTAATGTTCAAATTAAACATATAATTGGGATATCTGACAAAAAAAACTTACTCATAACAGGCAAAAGACAAGAGAATTCATACTTATTCTGAAAAAAAAAAAAAGAAAATCAGGAAATGAAAATATCGAATAATAATTCATCGGAGTTTAAGCTATTCATAGAACTTAATCATAAGTAATAAAAATAAATAAAAGCAGTTATCTTAAAAAATAAATAAAATAATTTTTAAAATTCAACATTATTTAAAAAAGATTTTCTTAGCCAAGACACAGCAACTGTTATGCATCCATGCATAATTTCTATTTTAATCAATACACAAAAGTTAATATAAAGTGCGCTTCATATTAGCTAGGAGGCTGCAATTTGCATGGAAATTTCTTTGAGACCATCAACATATACTATTTTTTTCCAGCTGAAATTTATAATCAGAAATCGATTCAAAAATGCATAGAAAATGCAATCTTAAAAAATGAAACACAGATAATTTTTATAACTAACTACACATCCAAAAGTAAATTTTAATCAGAGGTGAATTTTTTTCACCTTCACATGCATGCCAATAGCAATAAATAACATCATTAAACCAAAAGTAATGCGGACATGCACATTTGATAACATAAGTGCAAAATATTTCATTAATTATTAAGGTTTATAAAGTAGCATGAACTTCATAAGGTTTAAAAAATTATATAAGCATTAATAAAAGAAAAAATCTATTACATAAGTATTATAGTTTTTTTTTTTGTTTTTTTTTATACACATACCACTTAAAATTGCACTATTTTAACTAAAATTAATCCACATTCAGTCTGTTTTTATGTATTTACTAACATTTTGTGAACACTAAAGTATTGGACTGCAATCAGTTTATTTTTTAAACTGCAAAAATTAATATTACCTTCAAGCTTGTGGTTCGTGTATGTGAACATTTATTCTTTTCCCCACAAAAGCTGAACTGCTTTGATTTTTAGTGATTTTGACTTTACGTCTATATAGCTGAATGTTAATGTTTTTAAGTGACACCAATAAATAGCAACATTTGATACTGATTTCCTTATAAAATAAGTATATAGCAGCATGAACTTCCATAAGGTCAAAAAAAATTATTTCTTATAAGAACAAATAAAATAGAAAACGAACGCATTATGCAAAGTTTATAGTACATTTTTCTAATATATATACATATATCACCTAAAATTTCACTATTTTAACTCAATTCAATCTACATTCAGTTTGTTTTCCTCCATTTACTAACATTTGTTGAACATTAAAGTATCTAATTGCATTCAATATCTATTTTTCTTTTATGCAGCAAAAATTAATATCTTCTTCAGTCCTGCGGTTTAGATATGTGGACTTCCATTCTATTCCTTATTAATACTAAATTATTTGAGTTTTAGAGATTTTGACTTCATTCCTATATAGCCACATGTTTTTTCTTTAAAGGGGACACTGATAAATGACAGCATTTAATGCTGATTTCTATGTAAATTAAAATTATTTTTATCTAACTTTACAAAGAGTCACCAAGACTGTATGGAGAAAAAAGTAAGTAATGTAGTGATTTAAAGCCATAAAATTTTGTAATGTTTGAATCTAGATCAGCCATACATAACCAGCGGCCTGTGGGATGCATCTCGCCTGCCAACCTTTTATGTACAGCACAAGACACACAATCATTAATCCGTATTTATAAAATACAGAGATGGGCATAAAAGCTATTTACAGTTCAACCATTTTTTTGGGTATATTTTTATGAGAAGGCAAAAATTGCCCTGCTATTTATAAATATCTAAAAATAACGTCAAAACATTCGACAGATGTCATTTGCTTAATCAAAAGTTTGTTTTACAAGTATTCTTTTACCTGTTACAGTGGTATATATATGTATATCTTTTAATCATCAACACTAATCAAACCCTATTACACTAATTATTAAAGGTACATATATATTAAGATAGACTTGAACACAATTAATACAATAACCCAACAGGAGTAAAAAATTAGAAAGGGTCAGGACTCGAACATGGGTCCACAGCATACCGAGCTGTTGCTTTACAACTAAGCTACCCTGACCGATATCCTAGCCTGGACATTTCTCACTAATAAACCATGTTGGGAACCATCATCGGCTGGCAACTGCATGGCATACGATAATGGGAAATAAGATGAATAATTTAATATTCCATCGATGCACAATATATATTAAAGCACACATAAATTAACATCTGAATTTATTTATTTAATTATTAAAGGTACAATTATTATGACAGACTTTAACATTCATAGTATTTCCCGTTATCATATGCCATGCAGTTGCCGGCCAATGACGTTCCCCAACATGGTTTATTAGTGAGAAATTGCAAGGCTAGGATATCGGCCAGGGTAGCTTAGTGGTACAACAACAGCACGAAACACTGTGGACCCAGGTTCGAGTCCTGCACCCAGCTAATTTTTCACTCCTGTTGGGTTATTTTATTAAGTGTGTTCAAGTCAATCTTAATATATATGTACCTTTGATAATTAAATAAATAAATTCAGACATTAATTTATGTGTGCTTTAATATATATTGTGGATTGATGGAATATTAAATTATTCATCATATTTCTTGTTATCGTATGCCATGTGGTTGCCGCCCGATGACATTCCCCAAAATGGTTTATTAGTGAAAAATTATAGAGCTAGGATATTGTCCAGGGTAGCTTAGTGGTAAGGCAACAGCACGGTATGCTATGGATCCAGGTAGGTTCGAGTCCTGGCCTCGACTAATTTTTCACTCCTGTTGGGCTATTGTATTAATTGTGATCAAGTCTGTCTTAATATATATGTACCTTTAATAATTAAATAAATAAATTCAGATGTAAATTTATTTGTACTTTAATTATTATACTACACATTTTTACATTTTAAAGAGATAAAAGTTTTTGCATAAAAATAAAATTATGTTTTATTAAGGAAAACCTCCTGCTTTTTTTTTTTTTTTTTTTTTTTAGAACTCAGAAATCTGCATTGTTATGTTTTATCCAGCTAATACAGATTATAATAATATTTTTATATTGCCTTGTTATGCTTCTTTTGTCATCTTACTGTTTTAATTGCTTTTTTTTATATCATTATGTAAGTAGAGTGTTACAGCCCACCTAATGTGCCAAACATATGCTTGGGTCCCATGAGAAAAAAGGGTTGTGTATAACTGATCTAGATTATTGATGGTTTTCTTATCACTAAAGTATAATTTATTAAATGCATCTATAACTAAACTTCACCATTTTTCTTTCTTTCTTTTTTTTTTTTTTTTTTCAAGGTAGAAAAGTCAGTTCATTTCTCTGGGTAAATTTACTTTTAATTATTCTTCCAAATGAATTGTTTTGCCCAACACTAATTCTGGAACATTAAAACAACCAAGCAAACACTGTAAGTCCAACACAGGACTTTTAAACTAATGGTAATGCCCCAACTACTAGATAAGATGGTGGACATAATCCTTAGTAGAAGATTCCTTATCACTTACAGATATGTTTAAAAATTAGATTTATCAACAAATTACTACAATTTTGAGAAAAAGCGCATGGTGCATACAAAAGTTTAAAATATCCTTAGTTTTGCACTTCTACCGGGATGGCGAGTACGGTTATTTCTTTTTTCCTTCAGCAATACCTATTGATAGTGTTCCCATTTGACATTTTTCAAAGGTCACAAAGCCGTTTTTGTCTTAAGTGGCAATGCACACTGCCCTTTTCAGACATGGGAAAAAGTAGCATACCCTTCCTCCCAGTATCTTCTTTGTACCCTCTATTTTTTTCCAAAATATTTTGTCCTTTTTCTCCAGACAAAAACATGTGGGCTTTGGAAAACAGAAGTAATGTTGTTCTGAAACACTCACATGTAAAGTCTTAATCTGTCCTACCCATGTGAAAAACAGATGCAGCAACTACTTACTGATTGCATTTTCCCTTTGAAAATTGACCCCCCCAGGGGGATACCTTCTTTAGGTATTCACGGGCTTCGCAACCCCGTGTTCCTGAGCGATCTTTCTCTTTTCTTTTTCCTCTTATTCCTCTTGTCTTTCTTTTCTCTTTGTTTCACTCTCATTGTGGTTTCCTCGTCGGAGGTGAGGGCAATTCTGCATGAGCCAATATCATCCTGCATATCGACTCATGGGGAATTGTAAACCACCCACGTGTTTGCTGTGCGTGGCAACCCGTGTCCCTGGAAAGGGGGATCCTGGTAGTTGAGGAAAACCAACACACTGCTTTGGCCTCTGCTTCAGGTAGACGGGAGGTGCATATTGGTCCCGTATGCATCAATCGGCTGGTCAGCTGACTTGTCACTGGCTGGGGATCAAGTGAGCGAGTACTTACTAGCCATCTCGTTAAGGGTGGAGACTGGCATAGGAATGTCTTGTGACCGTATGGGCCCTGGCTAGCACTGGTGCATGAATGTGCATCCCCTTGTTGTGCTCGGTAGTGGGTGGTGCGGCCGGGGTCTGAATTGAATTTTTTCCCAATATGGATGGAAATACTTCACTTCCTTCAAATCCTCTCCCATGTGGAGAGCAGCAAACTGTACAGAGCAATCTTTTCACTCGCTTCTTTGTAATCAAATGCACTGATAGCCTGTCCGATAGTTCATTTAAGAAAACTTCACCTTTCCTTATTTCAAAAACATTTCAATCTGTTTTTGGTGATGGTCATAATCTCAAAAAACTACAGTCTGGGGATTTATTGGTTGAGGTTACTTCAGCCAGTCAGTCTGAACTTCTATCAAATTGTAATAAAATAGGTCCATTCTCTGTTTCTGTTAAAGCACATCAAACCCTAAATACAAGCCGTGGTGTAATATCCGAACCAGATCTTTTATTTTCTACCAAGGATGAACTTTTACAAAATTTAAATGATCAAAATGTCATAGATGCACGACGTATTAAACTCCGTCAGAATGGACAAGTGCTTCCCACAAAACACATCATTCTGACTTTCAATAGCCCTACCTTGCCAAAAAGAATTAAAGCTGGTTACCTTAATTGTCCTGTCCGTCCCTACATTCCTAATCCTCTATGTTGCTTTAATTGCCAGCGTTATGGGCACACTACTACTAACTGCCGGGGTTCCACCACCTGTGCACGTTGTGCAGAAGTTGGCCATGACAATAAATCATGTGAAAATCCTGAACGCTGCATAAATTGCAAGGATAATCATACTGCATACTCCCGTTCTTGTCTTACCTGGATACGTGAAAAAGAAATTATTTCTGTTAAAGTAACTCAAAATCTCTCCTATCCTGAAGCCCGCAAAGTTGTTGAATCCAGGACTCCGTCAGTCGGAGTCTCCTACTCTAGTCTACTCAAACAACAACCAAAATCTGTAAGGCACATAAGCACCCAGACCGAACCTTCTGTTCCACTAAATAACTCACCTATGACAGTACCACTCAGCACCACAAAGATACAAACACGTGATGTCTGCTGTGGTTCTAAATGTTATGCAACCCCATTATTAGAATATTGGCTACCATCCTCAGAGCCTGTTACTATAGTATATCAAACTAGTCAATCACAAAAACCTGCAGTTCAATCCAAAAAGTCATCCGACCCAGTTCAATCCAAAAAGTCATCCAACCCAGTTCAATCCAAAAAGTCATCCGACCCAGTTCAATCCAAAAAGTCATCCAGCCCAGTTCAATCCAAAAAGTCATCCGAACCAGTTCAATCAAAAAAGTCATCTGAACTCCAGACTGATACTAAGGCTGTTAAATCTAAAAAAACATCACAGAAACCTGATACTACTCAAACAGTGAAACCAAGCAAAAAAATTTGCCTTCAGAAAGAGAGAAAAACAATCGGGGGCTCTTCACAGTGGAACACTGTGAAGAAAAATAACAAGAACAGCTGTTTAAATCCATCTGTCTTTAACATGAAGGATCCAAAACAACTGCAGCATTATGTCGATGAAGCAATGGAATCCGACTCTTATGAATCAAGTGGTGATGAAGGAAATACAGTTTTAGAGGAATTTTTACCTGATTGATTTTACATTGTTTTTTACTCATGTGATTTTAACCTTGTTTTCATGTAGTATTTGTACATCCTTTTAAACTTTGTGTATTTTAACAGTTATTAATTTAATAACTCTACAGTTTTTAATTATAATACGCTTGACTTTTAACTATGAACCTTTGATTCTTTTAAACGGTTTTAGATATACATATTACTGTTTTCATTAATTTTTTTTGTTTATATCACCGTTTTGTTATTCTTCTTTTAATCGTTTTTTTGGATATATACATTTTTACATTTTGACTTTGTCTTGGCGCAGCATGTCCCTACTGGGACTTTACGCCATAAAACCCCATACAACCAACCAACCTTTGAAAATTGACCAAGAACAGTACATGTTTCTTTAAATGCCTCGGGATTTCTCTCTTTAAAATTATGCCTTCATTAGAATGCAAACGAACATTAAAGGAAGATGTCAATGAAAAATGAAGTATTATCGGGAAAAAAAATAATTGATATATTTAAAATAAATACTATTTTTTCTTCATATGCTTAAAATAAATACTCTTTTTCTTCACTTTTGTTTCATGAAATATTTTTCTTGAAACTGTTTCTTTTTGCTTGGTGAAACATTATCAATGGAAAGCTTATTTGATTCACACAGCATCCGGGGTCTCCGAGCTAAATAAACAACCCACAAAAGGTGACAAGTCATTGTCACTTTTTTTATCTAGTGAGTCTAATAGTGGGCTTTTTTGTAGGTGGCTAAAATTTTCATAAAACTTTTTATATTTTAACAAAAATTTGGTACACAGCCTAACTTATTATTACTGCAATTTGCTGAAAATTATAACAAAATTGGCAAATTAATAACAACAAAAAAAATTAATGAAAAGAAGGGCTTTGGTTTAGGTTTTTTTAATTATTATTTCTGTTTACTGCTCAACAATTTTTTTCCAACAATGCAAAACTTTCTGACATATTCAGGTAACCTTTTTTACACTTAAAGGAATAAAATTTGCAGGCACGACTATTGAAATGATTTGGAATCGAAAAGCATGTTACTTTCTCAATAAATATCTTACATCTTGAATTTAAAAATAATCTTTTGCTAATCACAAAAAAACTTCAAAAATTACATTAAAAAATTCAAGAAAAATTAAAAAATATGCATAAAAATTCAAATATCGCAGAGGAACAAACTGTTACGTTAAAAATTTGAAACCAGATTCTTTTTACAAATATAAAAAAATTGCATAAAACAAGTAAAAATTTGCATTGAAAATCACTGTATGAATACGAATAAACTTTATGAAAAAGAGGACAAATCTGCTATATTCGGATAAGATATTAATACATTTTATGAATGTCAAAATCTCGGCGCAAATTGTGAAAAACCCTGAAAATCATATAAAAAATCCCAAAAAAATTCAAAAATAGCTGTAGGAAATCCAAATAAAATTTATTGAATAGAAGATAAAACTTATTATATATGGGTAAAAGACTTAAATGCTAAAATTCACAAAAAAATTCAAAAATCGCCAATACAAAAATTATTATACTGGGCTAATAGATTAAAGCAGGACTGCTTTCAATACCTATTTTTTTTTTTTTATGCAGCAACAATTAATATCCTCTTCATTCCTGCAGTTTCGATATGTGGACTTCCATTCTATTCCTTATGAATACTAAATTATTTGATTTTTAGAGATTTTGACTTCATTCCTATATAGCTACATGTTTTTTCTTTAAAATGACACTGATAAATGACAGCATTTAATGCTGATTTCTATGTAAAATAAACATTGTTTTTATCTGACTTTACAAAGAGTCAACAAGACTGTATGGAGAAAAAGTATGTAATTTTCATAATTATTTAGCTTAAACATTTTATAATAGAAAAAAACCTTGTACATTATTAAGTGATTTAAAATCATAAAATTTTGTAATGTGTGAATCTAGATCAGCCATACATAACCAGCGGCCTGTGGGGTGCATCTCGCCTGCCAACCTTTTATGTGCAGCACAAGACACACAATCATTAATCCATATTTATAAAATATAGAGATGGGTATAAAAGGTGTTTACAGTTCAACTATTTTATTTTTTTTGTATATTTTTATGATAGGGCGAAATTTGCCCTGCTATTTATAAATATCTAAAAATAACATTAAAACATGCTATAGATGTCATTTACTTAACCAAAAGTTTGTTTTACAAGTATTCTTTTATCTGTTATAGTGATATATACATCTTTTAATCTTCAACACTAATCACACATTATTGCACTGATTATTAAAGGTACATATATATTAAGACAGACTTAAACACAATTAATACAATAACCCAACAGGAGCAGGGATGCCGCGGACGCACTATAGCGCGTAAATTACGCGGAAAATCGGAGACGGGACGCAAAAAAATAGCTCTTACGCATCCCACGGGACGTGTAATTTCGTCAAAAAATCACGGAAAATGCCGATTTTCGTCAAAGAATCGCGAAAAAAGCGCACATCTCATCAAAATATCGCGCAAAAACAGCGATTTTCGTAAAAGGGCCGTGAAAAAAATAGCATATTTCGTTAAAAGATCGCGAAAAAATAGCGAACTTCGTCAAAAAATCGCGAAAAAAATAGCGAATTTCGTCAACAAATCACGAAAAAATAGTGAATTTCGTCAAAAAATCGCGGAAAAAAGCCGAATTTTGTCAAAGGATCGCGAAAAACTCATCAAAATATCTCGCAAAAACAGCGATTTTCGTAAAGGCGCCACGAAAAAAATAGCGTATTTCGTCAAAGGATCGCGAAAATAAGCGAATTTCGTCAAAAAATCGCGGAAATAAGCGGAATTTCATCAAAATATCGCGGAAATAAGCACAAATTTCATCAGAGTATTGCGAAAAAAACGTGATTTTCGTAAAAGGGCCGCGACAAATTAGCGTATTTCGTTAAAAGATTGCGAAAAATAGCGAATTTCGTCAAAAAATCACGGAAAAAACCCGAATTTCATCAAAATATCGCGGAAAAAAGCCGAATTTTCGTCAAAGGATCGCGAAAAATAGCGTATTTTGTCAAAGGATCCCCCCAAAATACCGAATGTCGTCAAAAAATAGCATAAAAAAGCGGATTTTCGTCAAAGGATCGTGAAAAAAGCACAAATTTCATCAAAATATCGCGAAAAAAGAACGCTATTTCCGTGAAAGGGCTGAGACAAAACAGTGTATTTCGTCAAATATCGCGAAAAAAAACGCTATTTCCGTAAAAGGGCTGAGACAAAACAATGTATTTCGTCAAAAGATTGCGAAAAAATAGCGAATTTTGTCAAAAAATCGCGGAGTAAATCCGAATTTTGTCAAAGTATCGCGGAAAAAACACGATTTTCGTGACAGGCTTGCGAAAAAATAGCGAATTTCGACAAAAGGATCGCGGAAAAAACACAAATTTCGTCAAAGTAACGCGATAAAAACGTGGCCAAAGCATCAAAAAAGATGTGCAAACTAAACTTATAGGTAGAAAATTCATAAAATGGGATTTAATTTTTTTTAATGAGATTCTTAAAAATACAGAATGATTTCAGTGTACTCTGATAATGTATTCAGTAGGTGGTCCGGTGAAAAATCCCCCCCCCCCCTTCTTCTTCTTACTGCATTGAAATGTCTCCCACCTTCAGAACATTTAGGATTTGATGTTTATTAATGATTTAAATGTAAATTTCCCTTCCAAGGAAAATATCCGATTCCAACACAGATCTATGCTGACAAATAATTCAATGGGAAGTATAATGAAAGCACCTATTCATTCAACAAAAAGTACACCTTTACTTAACATAAGTATTCTTTTTTTCAGCAAAAATATCTTTTTCAATAAACCTGTCTTTGTCTTGCCCATTTTTAAAAGAAATGCGAACATTAGTGATACTTGTTAGTGGAACTTGGTATCTTCTTCTCTCAAATAAACATTATTTTACAATTAAAATTGTATCTTGCATTTCTACTTTTAAAAAAGTAAAGAAAATTTCTCTTAATATTTTTTTAAAATATCTTATTTGAGTGCAAATAATACTGGTTTTAATTCATTATTTAATTATTATTAAAACAATAATTAATGCATTTCATTTATCTTTTCCAAATAAGCAAGTTTCATTTTCCTTTAAAATATAAATTATTATTGATGGAGACCCGCTTTTGTAAAAAAGGGACCCAGATTTTTGGAAATCCTGGGTCCTGGGACCCAGGTTTTTTCAAGTACAGCGGCATCACTGAGGAGTGAAAAATTAGACAGGGTCAGGACTCAAATCTGAGTCCACAGCATACTGAGCTGTTGCTTTACCACTAAGCTACCCTGGCTGATATCCTAGCCTGGCAATTTCTCACTAATAATCCATGTTGGGGACGTCATCGGCTGTCAACTGTATGGCATACAATAATGGGAAATAAGATGAATAATTTTATATTCTATCCATCCACAATATATATTAAAGCACACATAAATTAACATCTGAATTTATTTATTTAATTATTAAAGGTACATATATATTAAGGCAGACTTAAACGTTCATCATATTTCTCATTATCATACGCCATACGGTTGCCGGCCACTGATGTTCCCCAACATGGTTTATTAGTGAGAAATTGCCGGACTAGGATATCAACCAGGATAACTTAATGGTAAAGCAACAGCATGATACGCTGTGGACCCATTTTCGAGTCCTGGACCCAGCTAACATTTCACTCTTGTTGGGTTATTGTATTAAGTATGTTCAAGTCTGTTTTTATATATATGTACCTTTGATAATTAAATAAATAAATTCAGATGTTAATTTATGTGTGCTTTAATATATATTGTGGATCAATGAGATATTATATTCATCATATTTCAGGTTATCGTATGCCATGCAGTTGCCGCCCGATGATGTTCCCCAACATGGTTTATTAGTGAGAAATTGCAGGGCTAGGAAATCAGTCAGGGTAGCTTAGTGGTAAAGCAACAGCATGGTATGCTATGGACCCAAGTAAGTTCGAGTCCTGGCTCTGGCTAATTTTTCACTCCTGTTGGGCTATTGTATTAAAGTCTGTCTTAATATATATGTACCTTTAATAATTAAATAAATAAATTCAGACGTTGATTTATGTGTGCTTTAATTATTACACTATACATTTTTATGTTTTAAGGAGATAAAAGTTTTTGCATAAACATAAAATTATGCTTTATTAAGGAAAACCTCCTGATTTTTTTTTTCTTTTATCTTTAGAACTTAGAAGTCTGCATTATTATGTTTAATCTGGCTAATACATATTATATTAATATTTTTATATTACCTTGTTATGCTTCTTTTGTCATCTTACAGTTTTAATAGCTTTTTGTTTCATTATTATGTAAGTAGAGTGTTACAGACCATCTAATGTACCAAACGTATGTTTGGGTCCCATGAGAAAAAGCGGTTGTGTATAATTGATCTAGATTATTGATGGTTTTCTTATCACTATAGTGTAATTTATTAAATGCATCTATAACAAAACTTCACCATTTTTCTTTCATTTCTTTTTCAAGGGAGAAAAGTCAGTTTTTTTCTCTGGGTAAATTTATTTTTAATTATTCTTCCAAATGAATTGTTTTGCCCAACTCTAATTCTGGAATACAAAAACAACGAAGCAAACACTGTTAGTCCAGCACAGGACTTTTAAACTAATGATAATGCTCCAACTACTAGACAAGATGGTGGACATAATCCTTAGTTGAAGATTCCTTATCACTTACAGATAAGTTTAAAAATAAGATTTATCAACAAATTACTACAATTTTGAGAAGAAGTGCCGTGGTGTATACAAAAGTTTAAAATATCCTTAGTATGGTGCTTCTACTGGGATGGCGAGTACAGTTATTTCTTTTATCCTGCAGCAATATATATTGATAGTGTTGCCATTTGACATTTTTCAAAGAGCACAAAGCCGTTTTTCTCTGAAGTGACGATGTACACTGTATCTTTTAGACATATGAAAAGCAGTCTACCCTTCTTCCCAGTATCTTCTTTTTGCTCTCTATTTTTTTCCAAAATATTTTGCCTTTTTTTTCCAGACAAAAACATGTGGGCTTTGGAAAACAGAAGTACTGTTGTTCTGAAAGACTCACATGTAAAGTCTTAATCTACTCTACCCATGTGAGAAACAGATGCAGCAACTGCATACTGATTGCATTTTCCATTTGAAAATTGCCCGAGAACGGCACATGTTTTTTAAATTCCTCGAGATTTCTCTCTTCAAAGTTATGCCTTCATTACAATGCAGATGGATGTTAAAGGAAGATGTGAATGAAAAATGAAGTATTATCGAGCAAAAAAATAAGTTACATATTTAAAAAAAATACTATTTTTCTTCATATGTTTAAAATAAATACTCTTTTTCTTCAGTTTTGCTTCATGAAATATTTTTCTTGAAACTGTTTCTTTTTGCAAGTCTAATAAGTGGGCTTTTTTGTGGGTGGCTATAACTTTCTTAAAACTTTTTATATTTTAACAAAAATTTATTACACAGCCTAATTATTACAGTAATTTGCTGAAAATTATAACAAAATTGGCTAATTAACAAAACAAAACAAAAAAAATTAATGAAAAGAAGGGTGTTGGTTTAGGCTTTTTTAAATCATTATTTCTGTTTGCTGCTCAACAATTTTTTTCCAACAATGCAAAACTTTCTGACATATTCAGGGAATCTTTAGTTATACTTAAAGGAATAAAATTTGCAGGCATGACTACTGAAATGATTTGGAATCGAAAAGCATGTTACTTTTTTCGATAAATACCTTACATCTTGAATTTAAAATATATTTGCGAATCACAAAAAAGCTTCAAAAATTACATTAAAAAATTCAAGAAAATAAAAAAATAGGCATAAAAATTCAAACATCACAGAGGAACAAAATGTTAGGTTAAAAATTTGAAACTAGATTCCTTTTACAAATATAAAAAAATTGCATAAAACACGTAAAAATTTGCATTCAAAATAACTGTATGAATATGAATAAACTTTATTGAAAAGAGTACAAAATCTGCTATATTGGGATAAGATAATACATTTCACAAATGTCGAAAACTCGCCACAAATTGTGAAAAACCCTGAAAATTGCATAAAAAATCCCCCAAAATTCAAAAATAGCTGTAGGAATTTCGAATAAAATTTATTGAATAGAAGATAAAATTTATTATATATGTGTAAAAGATTAAAACACTGAAATTCACAAAAAAATTCAAAAATCGCAAAGAACAAAAATTATCATACCGGGCAATACATACTTGCCAACTAAATTTCGGTAAAACTAAGAAGATTTTGGTCAAAAATCAGAAAAAATCTGAGGACTTTTTAAGTTTTATAACACTTAGGATAAAAAAACAGCTTTATCCTTATAAATAAACACATTTCAAAGAGAAACTCGAGCAAAATGAAATATTCACTAATTTGCAATTACACAATGCATATTATGATAAAAAGAATAACTTGAACATATTAAAAAACTACTACAAACTTTATTTAGAACATTGATAGATTTCCTACCTTTCACATTAAAATACACTTAAAACTTCTGCCTAACATTTATTTTTTTTTTAAATGATTTAGCGAATAAAATATTTTTTTTTCATCATAGACAAGCAAAATTGTAATGATATTCAGATTTTTCAAAACTCACATCATATGAATATTGACATATATGCTATCCAAATCACGGCTTACAGCGTCAAAAATGAACTTTTTCTTTTCTCTAGGAACTGACATTTTTTTTCTCACTCTGTTCTGTCATGCACCGTGACATCATGTCAGGGGCAATTCTGAGTATTATAAAATTCTGAAATTCACAGAAAATTTCCTAAAAGGTCTGCAGAGGGAGAAGCGGGGGAATATTCTCCCAATGCTAATTATGCATTTTTTCCGTGATCCTTCCATGGAATTCACATTTTTTACATGCTCTTTTGGTGGAATTTACATTTTTTTACGTGACCTTATGACGAAATTTGCGCTATTTATGCGATCTTTTGACAAAATTCGCGCTATTTACGTGATCTTTTGACAAAATTCATGCTATTTACGTGATTTTTTGACAAAAGTTGCACTTTTATGGGATCCTTTGATGTAGGTCACATTTCGGAAGAATTCTGAAAAAATCGGAAGAGTTGGCAGTTATGTAAATAGATTAAAGCAGAATTTCTGTTACGAATTTTGAAAAATCACCATGAGACATGAAAAAAAAATGCAAAAATTATGTACAAAAATTCAAATATCGCTGTATGAATTCAGATTACATTTTATCGAAAAAAGGACAAAATGTACTATTGAACTAAAAGTTTGAAACTATATGCCTTTTGCAAATGTAAAAAAATTGCTGCAAAACACAAAAAAAGATGAAAATAGCATAATCTTTTATATTTTGATATATTTTCATAAATGCAGTATTTCTGCAGAATTTGTTTTATGTATTTTTGAGGTGTTGTGCTTAAGGTGGGTGTGGCACATATTCCCAAAATTATGGTAATTCAAAATGTCCATACATAAGGCTTAAATTTTTTACTAAAATGCATCACACGTTTCAATGGCTTTGACAAAAATTTAACTGTAGTTGGGTTTTCTAAATTTATTTAAATTTATAAAAAACAAAACAATATATATATACAGTCGAACCTCTATTTAACGAACCTCTGTTTTGCGAATTTCTCTATTTTGCAAACTTTTCCTTGGAACCAAGAACATTTTGCGAATTTCTTCGTAAAATAACTTCCAAATAGTGAAGTGCATTCTCTATTTAACGAAATTTTTCTTGTGATCAATTTTTTTTTCTCCCCATTTCTCGAAATATTTCTGGACATTTCAAACTTATTCCTTATTTTAATACATTTTATGATGTTCAATGGCCTTGAACTGGTTTTACCAGGCGCCTTCTTTGTCAGCAGTGAGGATTTGCTAAGTACGGAGGACGAAGGTGATAATTTCTTAGAGTAACTTACAAAAATGTGGATACAGTGAGAAAAAAAAAGAAATTAACCATTATGTGCTGATTGATGATTGTATTTCACTTAATTCTGAAACTGAGACCTCAGAAACACTATCCGAATTGGATATTTTTGACAGTGTGAAAAAAAAAAGAATACAGCAATGAATTGCAATGAAGACGAATATGATGATGATAGAAATGATCATTATGCAGGAATTAACAAAACTTCGTATGATGAAATGCTAAAATCATTTGAAACAATCCGAAGCGGGTTATAGTTAGACGAAAATGCGCATGAAGGGGCTTTTGGTGCCTTGCAAAGATGCGAGACGTATTATGAGAGAAAGCACTTTTCTAAATAAAAAACTCAGGCAAAATTAACAGAGTTTTTCAGAAATTAAATTTAAGGACGCATATGTTAATGTATGGTTAAAATTATTTGGTATAATAATAATAAATACGATAATGTCGTTAAAATTCGTTAATTTTAATGTAAAACTATTTACTTTAAACAGACAATACAGTATATTCCCGGATGATGTTTTGTTTCCCTTGCAGATTTCGAAGATTTAAGCACATAGAAAAAATGAATTGATGATGGATATTGGTGGGTAAAATAAATAAAATAAATAAAACAAATCAATATAATTTATTAAAAAAATGTGATTAATTAGTTTTAGTAAAAATATTTAGTGTTTATGAATTTAAAATCTGTTTTATGTAGTTTAAAGTATTTTAAAAGGTGAATCTCTATTTAACGAATTTTCCATATAACGAACTTTTTTCAGGGATTTAGCGACTTCGTTAAATAGAGGTTCGACTGTACATATCTTATAAACTAGGTTTTAAAATCGAAATTATTTGTTTACCGTAAACTCATTATATATATATTTTTTAATTAAATATTCAGTGACATAAATGTACTTACTGCCTACTAAAGAGATTATTCTTACTAGCCAGTAACTGGCTACTAAAAAAATTAACCTACCAAGCAAAATTCCTTATTTTCATCTTTATACTCTGGGATCATTTCCCAGCAGTCCCACCACCTAGTCTGTTCACAAGGGCAACAAGCAGAAAACTTACTTTAAGTCTTATAGTTACTCTGAAAAACAAACACTTAAAGAGAGTACATTATTACAATTTATATCATTATAGGTGAGTTATGTTAGAGAGATGGCTCATGAATAAATCTTAGATAATTGCCTTCAATTTCAGTATATGTTAAATGTCCAAACTCTCCTAGACCTAAAGGTTATAAATATGGCAATGTGCTGTATGCTGCTTGAGGTTTTAATTGAGATTTGAAGCAGATGGGAAATTATGGCATTTGAAGAGTGCCGAAACATCAAACTTTCAAACAAACTCATCAAACAGTTTGCACTTAAGATTCTCAACTGAATTCAGACTCATAGAAAACAGGCTATAGTTGCTATTGACCACTTAGGCCTTGTAACTTATATCTCTTATGGGTTTCTAGCTATTTGAAATGTTACTTGGACAGATAGGGAAACTGATTTAGCAACTAAGGGAAAAATATATTAATTGAATGGTTTCAGAAAAGGATAGAATAAAAGTTAGTTATAGAGCCTCTTATCTAATTTATAACATATGTATATATATATATATATTTATATATTCCTTAATTCAGCTTTGAATTTATTTTAAAGATAATTTAAAAATATTTCAGGAACATAAATTTCTATCTTAGAAGAAAATGGAAAAAATATTTATTTATTTGTTAAATACTAAATAGCAAAGCAGTTAAACAAAAACTGGATGCTGAAAAACTGATTTACAAAATAAATAAATGAAAACTGCACAATAGGAATTAATGGATGAAGAAAATTCAGCTTATCAAAACAAACAAAAAAGGAGGATTATATAAATATATGGATAATTCAAAACAATAATAGTTTGTTAGTGCTATTTTGAAACTTTTTCATTTCCAAGCAGTAAAAAAGTTTATATACAAAATTTATAGATATGATAGAGAACATCAGAGAGAAGCATCATTATGTTAAAGAACAGGTAAATTAATTGGGAATTAAGAAGTAAAATAGTAAAAAATAACACAAAATAAAAATTCAACTGAAAAAGGATTATACTTTATATATAGATTTAATATAAAACCTCAAAGTCTTCAACAAGCTGCAAAACTTGTACTGCAAGTCCTGCTCTAACATCAAATGATTCTGTAAGATATGATTTCAAAGGTTTCAAACCTCCTTCAAGAATTATTGAACGACCACATGCTCCTAATAAATTTGGCATTGGCATTGTCATCCTTGTTTTTGCCTGTAACTAAATTTTATTTCAGATTAATGTGGATAAAGAAATGAAAAATATTCTTCAATTTAATAAACAAGAAATAACTTAAAGAGAATTTAAAAGTAGTTAAAACTAAAGTTAATAGTAACTAATTTTCTACATTATTACTTGAAATGATAAGCATGCACATTAGGGTGGGTCAAAAAAACCGAAATATTTATAATCGAAATGTAATAGAGCGGTAAAGTTGCCTTTTGTAATAAAGAATAAATTCGTAAAATATTCCACCGATCGGGTAATATCTTTTACCACCGCAAAGGGGCTAAAGTTTCCAAAAATCGCAAAAAAACATGTTTTATTCAATATATTTTTTTAATTATCCAAACGTACGAATACTATTTCTAATAGGACGCAATAGCTACATGAAGATATAAGAAATGAAGATACGAAGTCGGTAAATGTTCATTATGATAAAGTCATATCTTTTATTGACACAAAGGGACCATATTTTTAAAAAGAATGTAAAAATTTCAAATTTTCATTTTTTTCTAAATTTTTATAATTTTCATAATATGTCTAGAAGTATATAAATTTACTTCATATCTATTAATATGTCATAAATTTTGTTAACAATTTGTAATAGACTGGAAAATAAAAACGGTAATCATTCATGTTTCTTGACGATCGCTTCATCTACCGCTGTTTTGCTGCATATCAGCAGTTCATATACCAAAAATCAAAAAAAGGATATAAAATGAACAAAATATTTTAGTATTTTATTAATTAAAATACAGAGATGTTTAACTGAAACGGATTAAATAAACTTAAAATGAAGAAGTATTTAAAGTAATTGAATTTTATAATATGACGTGCTTCCAAATAAAGCCATTGTTCCTCAAGAGGCCGAAACTGATCATATGTGATCCTCCCTCCGTTCTGGTCCACAAACTTTACCGGCACTTCAGAGACTAATTTCACGCATCTTTCTACTGATTGAGTGGGACAAGGAAAATTATAAAACTGGTATTTTTAATCGAACATTCTAAACTCACCAGCGTTGTTAGAACATCAGTCGATAGACAAACTGTAACAGGGGGTTTTGTTAGTTTACAGTTTCGCAACTCGATTAAATCCATACAATTTTAAGCTACAAAGCTCAAGTCTGTAATTACGAAGTGACGGATGGCACTATTCGTACCCACAGAATGTCGTGCTTTGGCAATTTTGTTTATGGCTGGGGTCCTCATGCCCTCTCCTTCATATGCTATCATTCCAATGAGGCGATTTTCATGATTTGCGAAACAGGCATTTCGTGAAATTATGAGAACTACAATCTTTCGTAGATGATATGGCAAGTAACGGAAGTTACTAATTATAGACCACAAAACCTGAAAAACATGATGGATTCATTTTAATTGTGAACCAATTCATGCAGGACACTTTCAGGATGTACTCCTGAAAGTGTACTGCATCAGCCAATTGCCAAAGCACGAAGTTCTGTGGACATGAATAGTACCATCCGTCATTTCGTTATTCCAGACTTGAAGTTTGAAGCTTGAAATTGTATGGTTTTAGTCTAAAGTTAAAATTGTAAACTAACTAAACCATCTGTTACGGTTATTCTATCGACTGACGATCTAACAACGCTGGTGAGTTTAGAATGTTCGATTAAATATACCAGATATTATAACTTCCCTTGTCCCACTCAATCAGTAGAAAGATGCGTGAAATTAGTCACTGAAGTGCTGGTAAAATTTGTGTATCAGAACAGACTGAGGATTACATATGATCATCTTCGGTCTCCCGAGTAAGAGTGGCTTTATTTGAAAGCAAGTAATATTATAAAACTCATTTACTATAAATACTTCTTCATTTTAGGTTTATTCAATACGTTTAGATTAAACATTTCTGTATATTAATTAATAAAATGCTAAAATATTTTGTTCATTTTATAACATTTTTGTGATTTGTGGTATATGAACTGTTGATATGCGGTAAAACAGCAGTAGGTGGAGCGATCGTCAAGAAAAATGAATGATTATCGTTTTCATTTTCCAATCTTGGACAAATAGTTAACAAAATTTATGACATATTAATAGATATAAAGAAAATTTATTTACTTCTAGACATATAAAAATTATGAAAATTTAGAAAAACTGAAAATTTGAAATTTTTACATTTTTTTGAAAAATATGGTCCCTTTGCGGCAGTAAAAGATATGATTTTATCATAATGAACATTTACCGGGACAATTCTTATATCTTCATGTAGCTATTGCATCCTATTGGAAATTGTATTCGTCAGTATGGATAATTAAAAAAATATATTGAAAAAAAACATGTTTTTTGCAATTTTTTGAAACTTTGGCTCCCTTTGCGGCGGTAAAAAATATGAACCGATCGGTATAATATTTTACGAATTTATTATTTATTACAAAAGGCAACTTTTCCGCTCTATTACATTTTGATTGTAAATATTTTGGTTTTTTCGACCCACCCTAATGCACATCTTACAATACAGAAATATAAAAGAAATTCAAGGTAATTGACACCTAATAAAATGCTGGTCTGGGTTGTAAAGACGTCCTTTATTGGCTTAGAATATTTGAATAAAAAACTCAAAGCTGGTTTAAAGGTCTGTGAAGCCTGTAGTACAGATCTTGCTTCCAGATTTATAAGGAATTAACTTGCCTCAGTCAGAATATATGAATAACTACACTTGCAGGGACCCATGGAAAACCTACATTTGGGGTTTCCCTCACTTTCTCTTGTTGAATACACGAACAGTAAAAATTAGAAAAACAGTGTTGAAATGTTTTACCAACACCACAATAGAAGAAAAAGTGTATTTACAAGCATTAGGATGGTCAAATCACATGGGGGAAAAGCTTTCTATTCAACACAACTTTAGTTAGAATGAGTTGAAATAAAGTTAATGCAGTTTATTTTTAGATAAAATAACTAACAAGTGCAAATATTTATTTTTAATCTGTATTTGTTTACATAATACAATATTTTTATAAATATATTCCAAAGATAATCTAAAAGGTTAAAAAAGAATTTAATTTTGTCTACAGCAATGCTTCTTTATCGTATGAAATTGCTTTGACACAAACACAGATGTTAATGTAAAATCACATGATATATAGGAGACGATGGGGATAGTTGAGTCACTTTTTAAATTTAAATTTAAAAAATAATTATACTTTCTTAGGACAAAATAAAATATTGTAGTTGAAAATTTGATATTTTTTCTTCAACTGAAAATCATTTTCAATTAATTTTGAACTACTTTTCTTTGTTTAATAAATTTTTACTTTTTGTTTTACATTGTGGCTCAAGTATTGCCATGAGAGGGATACATGAGCCATGGTGAAGGAATACTTGAGCCAATACTAAAAAATGCATACAAGAACAATATTTTTCTTTTTATTGTTTGATAAATGTGTTGCATAGTGATAAATAAAGATACACAAAGTCCTTCAAAACCAGTTGTGAAATATGCAGGGCTATTGTAATAAGCAGTTTATGTAGGGTATTGTAATTTGGTTGTTTTTATGATATGTCCAAATTTCATATTTCCTTAAGTAAATGAGCTTAAAACAGTTAGTATTGATAAATGTCTTGTTTGCAAATAGTTTGAATTAGATTTAAGAAGTCAAAATTAATAGAACCATCCTTTATTTTGTCAAAGAAATAAATTATCAACCAAAAGTAAATTCAAAAATTCATTGCAATTCATAATTATTCTTTTGGGTTTTGGAAGTTGGCAGTTAAAAAAACTATGATGAACATAACAAAAAGGTTCATACCATTATAAAAATAATTACTTCAAGTTTTGTAGAACCTTTACCATTCAATAAATGTACAAAACTTTAATCTCTATGCCTGAAAAATACCTGAATGATGACTATAATAATAGTTGTAATTAATGAAAAAATGAATGTAAGTTCTTTATAATAAAGTTTATTTTGTCACAAGAGGTCATCTGCATGTTTAAAATTGCAACAACTTTGAGTTTTCAAATGATGACTTATGTTTGGCCCCATATTTGAGTTTATAGGATCAAGGAATCCCAGAAAAAGTATAGCTTATATACTTTTACTTAAATCTTAATAGAGTTAGAAGAACTCGAAATTTGAGGATATTACAATTAAATATATATGGGACAAACTTTATAACTTCCCAAATAATCATTGAATTACATTTTTTTTTGTTGTTGTTGGGGGGGGGGGGGGTTATACAATGAATAGACAAAACATATTTCACTCAGAGGATGTTTAAAATTGACAGACAAAGTATTTAATTGCATTTAATAAGATACCAATATCTCACTAATTTAGCTAATGTTTATTTAATGCTGACTGCAAGCCATTGTTACAGCACTCTCATTGTTTAATCTCCTCAAATAGACCTGCCTTAATAGCATACAATGGAAACAAAAATAGTAGCCAAGATAGTTACATCTTTTCTTTAAAAAAAGGAAGAAAAATATTGTATACTGGCTATACAAATAATAACAAAAACTGTTTAAAAAATCTACATCTTATTCTATTACCACTCAAATTCGCCATTTTCTGTAATTTTACTATAAAATCGCACATTATTTTCAAAAATTAAGAAATTTTTTAAATTATCATTTGATATAGATGATTAGGATACAATTTGGTATTTTCAAACTAAACTGAATATTTATGAACTCAGATGATAAAGGTGGTATGTGACAAAAAGAAAAAAAGGAGTTAATCACATGATTGAAGATAATGAATGGCCCTCTGTGATGGCCTATCTGTGAACATGAAAAGGACTTTTTGTTTGTTTGTTTGTTTCACCCATATGTCTAATTTCCTAGTAGGGATAGTTGAGCCATGGCTCATATAACCCCAATCTCAGTGGCACAAGTATCCCCATTACAATCCATTGTTGTTTATCAGACTTTTACTAAGTAAAGCATTCAGTCATGTGAGCTATTTTAGATTCAAAATACAATTGCATCTTAAAATAAAACTTTGATTACAAAAAAATATAAAGAACACTCACCTAAATATTTACTTCAGATAGAGAAAAAGCAACTATTAATCACTATACTTTCAAAATAGTACCAAGATATGTTACTTTTTTTTTACGTGTGCGGAACTATAAATATGTTACCATGTTTTCAATTTTAGAAAGAAAATTTAAGCTACTGTAGAGAAAATAGGGGTGGCTCAAGTATCCCCACTCTCCCCTATATCTCAGAAACAAGAAAGTATAGTCATAGAAAGTCAGTTACAGTGAAATGAAAGAATCTAAATTTAAACCAGTTGGCTTAAATTTTCTGGGCTGAATCTTATTTTCAGTTTCTCTCTTTTTATGTGAATATAAAAAGGCATACTTCAAATTGCATAACAAATTTCCTCCCTCCATGAATCCTCAGTTTATTTATTTATTTATTTATTTTCATATTTTACATACTATACCATGAGAATGGCATCTCTAGAAATTTTGAGCACAGAAATAAATCTAACTTTATCAATGATGACTAGTATTTAAAATATATATATATATATATTAAATGGGAAATTATTATTCCCAAGAAAAGTGTCTCTGATAAAATTGGAATATATGCATTCATCAAATATCCTTAGAATTGTTATATAACAGGTCCGACAAAAGAGAGGGGCAATCAGAACTGTAACTACAGATTTTTAGAGAGACATGGCGATACATTTATGAGTGAAAGTTTTGTTATGAATAAGAAAAGTAACAGTTTTTAACCTTCTCACCGCCACGAACTGATATATCCGTTCACTAAGCTGCAGGTTTCACTGCAATAGAAACATTATGTAAATTAATATAATTCAACAGATATAATCCAGTTTTAAGAAATTAAGCTATGATTAATATTTTCAAGGTTTATATGCATTTCCGTAATTAAGGAAAATTATCATGTTGGAAAAAAACATTTTTTCTTAGCATTTAAGAAAAATAACAGAGAAAAAACATTACAATTTTGCCCTTTTGCTCGGCGGTCAGGGGGTTAAAGAAAATACAAAGGAAATTTAAAAAGATTAATACTGAATAGTTTTTCTTTAACAGGGATCAAACACAAAAACTTCCTAAGGGAATATGAATAACAAAATACTATCTCTAAAAAAGTTCAAGCCACATAATTACTCAATCAATCAGATAATGGCATAATAAAATATATTTGTAACTTATCATTAGGCTTGCAACCAATGAAAACGACTATCACACTCTCCAGTCAAAAGTTTTTGATATTAACTTTTTTCAAAATAGTAGGTACATACAATGCAAAAGCACGAGAGATTTTGTAGAACCACTTTACAGAAATATACAGAGGACAAACAAGATACTGAAAGGGTATGCTAATAATTCTTTTTTTGTAACAATTAATAGTATCACTAATGTAAATAATTTATTTAAACATTTTAATATAATTATTTACCAAGAATTATTAACAACAAACACACTTTTTTACATTCACTTTAACTGAAAGAAAAGAAGCAGTGAAGCCCATATTTGCTTAATGAAAAACTTGTTTATGTCGTGTTTTCCAAAACAGTATAGTGTTGCAACATTTTTATTTGTCTAATTATAATTCATGATGTCCTTAATAACACATTTAAAGGAAAAATTGTTGCATTATTGCATTTATATTAAAAAATGTGGATAAATATGCAAAAAAAAACTTAAAAAAAAAAAAGAATTGCAAACATATTTAAATTTGCAGGTCTTAATGAAACCCACCTAATTTGGGAAAAATATTGCATAAATTTGAAAGTATACTAATATTTCATTTTAGCCAAAAACCTGCCTTGTGGACTCTCATCCTTTAATCTTGGGTCACATGTCTATTAATGATTATTACAGCGCAATTGATAGCCAATTAAAAAAAAAAAAAAAAAAATGAAAATCCTCACCCATTAGTTTGGTGAAAAATGTTTTATTAAAGCAGAAATTTGTGTATGTATATAATCTCATTAACATTAAGGCAAGTATTTTTTTTTTCGTTAGATTTTGATACATTTATTTTTATTAGATTTTATTACACAAATGCAAATAATTAAAATAAATTAACATTTTTCTTTTGTTGACAAAAAATTGCTCTAGTTTTTGCAAATGATGTACAAAATACAAATTAGTGAATGGGGAGGATACACTACAAAAGTTAGTACTGCAGAATATTAGGGTTCTGGTAGTTTTTTTTTTCTTTTTTTTTTTTGTTAGAAATTAAGCCTTGCCGTAGCATTGATATGTTAAGACTCCCAACGCCTAAAAAGGCAAGATCATTAAAAAATCCCATAAATCTCTATAAACGCCCTATAATAGTAATAATGTCCTTGAATCAATAACTGCTTCAAACAAAATAAATTTTATAATAGTTACATATACAGAGAGACAGATATTAGTAAAATTAAGTAAGGAAAAATTAAAAACCTTCATAATAACATATCCAGGTTGCATCATAAGGCTGGTTAATAGCAAAATTCTTTCTTCTTTGTCAAAAAGCCCATCAAAATTTTCATCAAAACTTTTTATTAGTTCATTTAGTAATTTATCACTTGAACAAACAGAAAAGCTAAAACATTAAAAAAAAACATTTAATCACTTCATCGTAAAAAATTTTTACATGTTGCAAGTGTGATATATCTTTTTAAATATGAAAATTATGTTTTAGAAAATCTATACTGCTGTATTAAGATAAATAAAAGTGAGTTAAATAAAAAAATATATATATAATTTAAGATTTTGGGCTTCAAACCCTTTAAGCACAAAGCTAATTTAGGTGCATAAGATAACATAATCATCATGGACATACCCAAGGGGGGGGGGGCTGATGGGGCTACAGCCCCCCTCCAAAAATTTCGAAAGTGATATGAAAAAAGTGGTGATTTTTTTCTCCTTTTTTTTTTTTCAAAAAAATTTTACTTTTTTTCTATTATAAAGCAAACCAGCCATTCTCATTAATCCCATATTAGTCCACATTGACACCAAAGAAGAAAAAAGGGGCTGATGGGGTTACACCCCCCCCCCCCCCTCCTCCTCCCAAATAGCCGAAAATTAAATGAAAAAGGTGATTCTCCTTTACTTTTTTAGATAAATCTGCAATTTTTTCTTCTGTCATACAGCAAAATAGCCATTATCATTAACCCCATAATAGTCCACATTGACATCGCAGTATACCCATAAGGTGGGGGGGGGGGGGTAATGGAATTACAGCCCTCCTCTTCTCAAAATAGTTAAAAATAGAAAAATAGTACTGATTTTTTTCTTTTTGTTTGAGATAAATGTACAATTTCTCCCCTATCATTCAACAGTCTGGTTGCTCTCTTCTCTTTAGCTCTGTAGAAATGCACAGTGACACCACATTATACCAAAAGAGTTGAAAGGGGCTAATGGGGTTAAAGCCCCCTCCCTAAATAGTTGAAAATGAAATGAAAATAATGATAATTTTTTGTTGTTGTTTGAGATAAATTTGTAATTTTGATATCTGCAATCCTTACTTTTTTAGATAAATCAGTAATTTTTTCTTCCATCATAGAGTGAAATAGCTATTCTTGTTAGCTCCATGTTAGTCCACATTGACATCCCAGTATACCGGAAGAAGAGGAGGGGGCTGATGAGATTACAGCCCCCTCCTTCTGAAATAGTCAAAAATGAAATGAAAAAAAAATATTTTTTTATTGTGTTTGAGATAAAGTTGTATTTTTTCCTCTATCATTTCACAGACTAGCAGTTCTCTTCTCTTTAGTTCCATATTAGTGCACAGTGACACCACATTATACCCCAAAGAAGTGGAAGGGGGGGGTGGGGTAATGGGGTTACAGCCCCTTCCCAAATTAGCCGAAAATGAAATGCATTTTTGTCTTTTTGTTTGAGATAAATTTGTATCTTTGTTTTCTGCAATACAATGAACTAGCCTTTGTGATTAGGGCCATATCAGCTCTCACTTACATCACAGTATATCCAATGAAGGGGAAGGGAGCTGATGGGGTTACAGGACTCCTTTCAAAATAGTCGAAAATGAAAAAGGTGATGATATTTTTTTCTTTCTATTTGAAATAAATTTGTAATTTAGTTTTCTGTTTTACCGCAGATTAGCCATTCTCGTTAGTCCCATATTAGACCATATAGACCAGCATACCCAAAGAAGGGGAAAGAGATTAGTGGGGTTACAACCTGCCACTCCCTTCTTAAATAGTCGAAAATGACATGGAAAAAAAAGCACTGATATATTTTTTTCCCTTTCTGTTTGAGAGAAATTTGTAATCTTTTTCCTTCCAATCATTCAACTGACTAGCCACGCTCTTCTCTTTAGTCCTATATCAGTGCAAAGTTGCCCAAAGAGGTCAAAGGGGGCTAATGGGCTACAGCTCCCCTCCCAAAACAGTCAAAAATGAAATGAAAAACTGTCGATTTTTTTTCTTCTTCTGTTTGAGATATATATGTAATTTAGTTTTCTGTTATACATTACCATTCTCATTAGTCCCATATTTAGTTCACATTGACACTACAGCATACTCAAAAAAGGGAAAGGAGACTAAAGGGGGTTACAGACCCCCCCCCCCCCTCTCCTCCCTTCTAAAATTGCAGAAAATGATATGAAAAAAAGTGCTGATTTGTTAACCTTTCTTTTTGCGAGAAATTTGTAATTTTGAAAGCAATCATTCAGCGGACTAGTCACATAGGACCATCTTCTTTAGTCCCATATTAGTGCATAGTGGTACCGCAGTATAACGAAACAGCTGGAATGGGGCTAATGGGATAACAGCCTCCTCCCGAAATAGTCGAAAATGAAATGGAAAAGTACTATTTCTTTTGTTTTAGATAAATTTGTAATTTAATTTTCTGTCATACAGTGGATTAGCTATATTGTCATTAGTCTCATATTAGTCCAAAGAAGGGGAAGGGGCTGATTGGGCTACAGCTCCCCTTCCCGAAATAATCAAAAAATGAAACGAAAAAAATTCCTTTCTTTTGAGATAAATTTGTAATTTATTTTTCAGTCATACAGCCATTCTCATTAGTCCCATATATTAGTGCACAGTGATGTCCAGCATACAATGCCCAAAGAAGGCGATGGGGACGGGGATTATGAGGTTACAGCTCCATTCCCCCTCCTCTATGTATTAAAAAAAAAAATCTGAAATTCACAGAAAATTTTCTGAAAGGTTACAGCAGAAGGGGGAAATCCCTTCCTAGCACTAATTATTTTTGTTGCAGTCTGGGTTGTTTAGGTCGATTTCAGACTAGCAGTACATTCCTGCAAGTTGGGTTCGATTTATCAGATTTTTAAAAAGCTAATTCAGTACATTATTTCTGTTTAAAGTCTGTACCTATAATAATAAATATAAGATGTTTGCATGAGTACTTTTTTTCCACGACCCTTTGATGAAATTCAGGTTTTTATCATGACCCTTTGACGAAATTCACATTTTTCCGCAATTCTATGACAGAATTAGTTTTCTTTCCCGCAGCCCTTTGGCGAAATTCACAGTTTTTCCACGGCCTTTTGACGAAATTTTCATTTTTTCTGCAGTCCTTTGACGAAATTTTTCATTTTTTGCCGCGGTCCTTTGAATAAATTTGCGTTTTTTTTTGCGATGCTTGTACGAAATTCGCGTTTTTTCTGCGGCCTTTTGACCAAATTCGCACTTTTTTGTGGTCCTTAGATGAAATTCGCGTTTTTTCCGCGGCCTTTTGACAAAATTCGTGCTTTTTTGTAGTCATTAGACAAAATTTGTGTTTTTTTCACGGTCTTTTGACGGAATACGCATTTTTTCGTTACTGATTCTTTGTCGAAAGTAGCATTTTTTCCGCAGCCCTTTAACGAAATTCGCATTTTTGTTGCAATCTTTTGTCAAAATTTGCGCTATTTTGGTGGCTTTTCTGACGAAATTCGCCTTTTTTCACGATTTTTTGTCAAAATTAGCGCTCTTTCAGTGGCCCTTAGATGAATTTCACGTTTTTACAGGGGCCCTTTGATGAAATTTGCGATTTTTTTTGCAATGCTTTGACGAAATTTGCTTTCTTTCACGGACCCTTCAAGGTCTACGGGTTTTTATCGCAATCCTTTGTCAAAATTCACGTTTTTCCCACGACCCTTTGACAAAATTCATGTTTTTTTCGATCTTTTGACAAATTTCACTGCATTTTGACAGAATATGCGATTTTCCGCGATCTTTTGCCGAAATGTGCATTTTTCGTGGCTTTTTTGACAAAATTCGCGATCCTTTGCCCTTAGACGAATTTAATGTTTTTTCCAGGCTTTTTGACGAAATTCGCATTTTTCTTCCACTGCTTTGATGAAATTTGCTTTCTTTCATGGTTCTTTCATGGTCTATGGGTTTTCATTGCTATCGTTTGATGAAATTCGCATTTTTTCCATGGCCCTTTGACGAAATTTGCATTTTTTACGATCCTTTGACAAATTTCACAGTCTATTGACAGAATACTCATTTTCCCACGATCCTTTGCCGAAATTTGCTTTTTTTTCCACGGCTTTTTTGATGAAATTCGTGTTTTTTCGGAATCCTCTGTCAAAATTTGCATTTTTTTGGCAGCTTCTTTGAGGAAATTTGCGTTTTTTCGCAATCCTTTGTCGAAATTCGCATTTTTCCCAGTCCTTAGACGAAATTCATTTTTTTCCATGACCCTTTGACAGAATACGTGCTGTTTAGAGGCTCTTTGAAGAAATTCGCTTTTTTTCTTGCAGTCCTCTGACGAAACTCGCGTTTAATCCGCGATCATTTGATGAAATTCACGTTTTCTCCGCGATCGTTTGACGAAATTTGACTTTTTCGTGATCTTTTGACAAAATTCACATTTCTTCTGCGATCTTTTGACAAAATTCGCATTTTTTCTGTGATCTTTTGACAAAATTCGCGTTTTCTCCACGATTGTTTACGAAATTTGACTTTTTTTCATGATCTTTTGATGAAATTCGGGTTTTTTCAGCAGTCATTAGACAGACGAAATTTGCATTTCCTCCATGATCATTTGACGAAATTCGTGCTTCCTCCGCGATCGTCTGGCATCTTTTTACAAAATTTCCATTTTTTCTGCGATCTTTTGATGAGATTTGCATTTTTTCAGCAGTCATAAAACGGACAAAATTAGCTTTTCCTCCATGATTATTTGACGAAATTCGCACTTTCTCCGCGATCATTTTACGAAATTTGACTTTTTTTTCGTGATCATTTGCCAAAATTTGTGTTTTTTGCGGATCTTTGAAAAAATTTGCTTTCTATCCACTGCTCTTTGAAAAAATTTGCATTTTACCCATGGCCATTTGACAAAATTCAGGTTTTTCCATTATCCTTTAACGAAATTAGAGAATTTTTTCTGTGAACGATTGACGAAATTGATTTTTTTTCGGCAACCATTTGTCAAAAAATCGCGATATATATTTTTTAAGTCCTTAAATTTTCGGAAAGTTCGGAACAGAATCACCACTGCGACTGCCCCCCCCCCCTCTAGCTAAAGCCTTATTGTCAAAAGGGATTTCTGTTTAAAATACAATTCAACCTGTTTCGTAAGATTTAGAACATTATGGAAATTTAAGTCAGCCCCCCGAAATAAAATCCTGGGTATGCCACTGATAATCATATATTTGTAAATTAAAATCATTCTAAATTATCAACTCTTTTATTCCAAATTTGCAATGCCGTTTCTTTACTAAAAGGCTATAAATTACTTCTTGTCTAAATTAAAATATCACCATAAATTACAATCGATTTTCCTCAGCAAATTACTTATAACAATAATAAATAAAGGAAATTATTCAATTAATAATTGCTAATGCTATCAGTTATTATAGTAATATACTTTAAAATAATAGTAATATACTTTAAAATAATAGTCATATACTTTAAAATAAACATTCATGTCTCTATAACTCATCCTAAATTACTTTAATATTCATTTCAATTCCATCTAAATATATATATATATAATGGTCTTTTTCTCTTGCACATATTATGCATCCATCAACTTTCCCTAAGTACATATTATATGGCTGTGATAGATTTATGTATAATCATCAAAATAATAACTCATTCAAATCACTCAACAATCATTTTTGGTCATTAGATAAAAATAATTTTATTAATCGTTTCTTATCTGATGCTGTTTATTTAATAAATTGTTGATAGGTCACTATAGCGATTGAAAGAGCAAATGGCATGCTTGCAAATTCAAATTACTCCAATAACTTGAATGCAACGGATTTTGTTTTTGGAGAATTTTCAACTCAGCATGGCTTGATTAGGTTAAACTTGGTATTAAAAATAAAAGTGTGAGACACACGCTTGGATTGTAATGTTCCTGCTAAGAGATCCTAAAAAGGAAAACATCAGAGGACAATCCTTGGATTTTCTTTATATCTTCGATCCTCTGAAATGTTGTCGAGGATAATAAATGACTCTTTGGATTGCTTTCTCGGTCTTTGGAATTTTTAACATCTACCTGTAATTGTCTTCATGTCCAGGAAATGAACTGTAAGGAATTGCCATATAACTTCAAAAGCACAATGTGTATTTTGAAATAAGTACTAATTCTATACCAACACGGCTTCTCTCCCAAACAAAACTAACCCTCACCAAATTATCCATCATATGTATGAGTGTCATAACCACAATAATGTATTGAGCAATATGTAAGATACAGTAGAACCCCAATAATCCAGCCTAATTGGGACCGGTGCCAGTTCGGATTTAAAAAAATTCAGATTAGCCAGAATTCTGATAAAAATAGAAAAGAAAAATATGCGTGCTATAAAAAATGTAAGTACTCAGAAGTATAGTAAACATCCTGTAATCCGGCATCCTAAGGTAGGGCATGCTGGGTAATCTGGCATGACTTTCAGAAAAAAATAGTATTCCTGTTTAATCACTCCCGGTGTTTATAATAATTCAATGGAACTTCAGAATGAAGAATTATGTAACAACCTATTACAAATGGTTCAAAATCATGAAGAATCTATAAATAGCTCAATCACCACATAGACGAGGGTGAAGAAAAAACATTTCTGTAGATAATTTGCAAAATCAAACTGTTGAAAGGAAAAATAAATTTTTGTCATTTAAATTAAATACTTTTTGCAATTTAGAAAAGAATTTTACAGTGACTGGCAAACAAACAGATATTCGAGATTTTTATAAGGTGGCTTCTAGGCGTAGGCCTACAGTGCACGTTTTCATTTTATATTCATGTACAGTCGTGGAAAAAAAAAAGTAAACACCCCCTACTAACTCCGCAACAAATTACCGTAGAAGAAAGTTACTGGTACCGAATGATTGGAAGTAAAGTCTACTTTTAAATGATGTATATAAAATTTGCTTAGGGGGCCATCTACATATTAAAACGAACCATAACTTCGTTTTTTTCAATGGCAATACCCAATTCTGACAGAATAAATGAACTTTACACCCTTTAATTAGCCTAAAAACAATTTTTTATGCAATTCGTACCATAAGTTTCCGAGAAATTAACTATTTTAAAACGAGCGTATTTTAATAGCTGTATCCAAATTGAAGTTGGGTACTCAATTGCTAACCAAGAGAGCCCCCTTCTTGATCAAGGCACCTTAAGCAGTCAATGAAGCCTGTTAGATAACAAGGCAGCAGAAGAAATTTCAAAATATCTACTCACTTCTATCATAGACAGCCCCTTAAACCATCATTTTGCCGTTTTTTAAGCATAATTTGAAAACTATTTAGAAGAAAAATGTGAAATTTTGGATTTTCATAAAGCAGGACTTAATAAATCTAAATCCATCAAAAAAAAAATTGTAGGTTGCAATTCATAATTTTTTCGAATATTAATTTCATAATTCATATCATAAAGTTATAAAAATTACAAATTCAGCGTATTTATGTTTGGGCACATTAGTTTTATTGCTACACAAAAAATTAGCACATTAGGAACATAATTTCAGGAGATATAAATAAAAATATGAAAATGTAATTTAACATTAGAAGCACTAAATTTTGAATGCTTATAATTCAAAAACTTATCATTCAACTGACTTGAAATTTGGTGTCTAGGCATAGTTTGAACCGAAGATTTGAAATATCTTGTTAAAATTGGGTATTGCCATTGAAAAAAATGAGGTTTGGGTTCGTTTTAATATGTAGATGACCCCCTAAGCAAATTTTATATACATCATTTAAAATAAGACTTTATTTCAAATCGGTTGGCACCAGTAACTTCTGTCTACGATAATTTGTTGAAGAGTTAGTAGGGGGTGTTTACTTTTTTTTTTCCACGACTGTACATATGTTCTACTTTTACATTATTGAATTTTTTTTTTTATTCTGTTTTTCTAATCTGTTCAAGTATAATTTTCGAAAATAAAATCAGTTCGGATTAACTGGAATTTCGGATTAGCAGGGTTCTACTGTAATTATTTAATGTAGATATGTAAAGATATATTTAATCAAAATATGTTTAACAAAAATTTGCTTTGAAAATAAAAATAGGAAACATTGTTAACTTTTATTTTCTTAATACGCAGAGTTCCTCCGAAGAAAGTAAGACATACAAATTGTACGAAAGAGCCCAGGATTGCAACCAATTACGCAAAAGGGCAAAACTGGAAAATTTTATCAATAGCCAGTGGCAGGGCAACTATTTTTTTATTCTATCTCACACCATTTCCTTAAAACAAAAAAAATTTCCCATACACTTTGACAACAACTGCAAAAGAAATATACTAAAAAATTAATTTTCTTAAAATAGTGGTGCGAACAGTATATAAAAATACAGTCGAACCTCGATTTCGTGAATTTATTAATATCCCAAAGAAAAAAAATTCCCTTCAAATCCCTTAGACACACAGTGTTAAAAAAACCTTGGTTTGACAAAATGTTTTGGCTCATCCCTCGATAACTTAAATTTTTTGCCATAAATCGTGTAGAAACTTTTTTTTTCTAAAACAAAAAATATATTCCATAAAATAGAAATTTTTAAAGAATAGAAAAACTGTATTCGCAAATTACAGTGGTGAACTTCACATAAATTTTAAAATGAAGGGATATAAAGATGCCAGTAACACAATGAACCCTCATGAGCCCCCCTCCCCTAAGATGAGAGATGAAATTCTTGTTTTATTGTTTCCTTATCTCTTTTCAGTCAGTTGCCATTGCATATGCAGTGGCGATCTATCCTTTCTTTGTCCTTTTATTCTCCAAGGTTATTTTCTTGAATGATTGGAGTAGTTTTAAGGAAACCAGAAATGATAGTAATGAACAAGAATCAAGAGGCAGGTGGCTTGTAAGAAGAATGTAGAATTTCTTATCATTGCAACAAGGGGTGAAAGAAATGTGTAAATGCTCTAGTGACATCCTGAAAAGTTTCCTTTCTTGGTTATTTCAGAAAAAATTAGAGCATTTGTAAGTGAGATCTTCCGCAAGTCAGCTGTTCAAAATGGCTAACAGACGAAAATTGAATTTGTTTTCTACTGAAGTGAAAAAACAAATCATCGAAGAATTTGAAAAAAAAAATCAAAAAAGAAAGAGGAAATTGCAAAGGAGTCTGGGATTCCAAGCAGCACATTGTCAAGAATTATAAAAAATAAAGCAACTATCCTACAAAAGTTCAAGAATGGCTTAAGCAAGCGAAAGAAGTTAAAAACCAGCCAATTTCCCGATATGGAGAAGTGCCTTATGATGTGGATTACACAATGTAGAACTCAAACCATCGCCCTAGATGGACTTGTAATCAAAGAAAAAGCTGAATATTTTGCAAAAGAATGAATTTCACTTAAATTTTAAAGGAAGTAATGGTTGGTTCAAAAATTTTAAAAAGTAACAATATTTCATTTTTGAAAATGTGTGTTGAAAGCAGTGTTGGGTATGAACGCGTTCATTGAACGAAAACTCGTGAACTTAGTTCACTTTCTATGAACATTGAATTGAACTTGACTCACTTTTTAATAAACGAATGTGAACTGAATGACAGCTCAAAAAATCAATGAGTTTGAACGAAATTTACAACTCAAACTCAATTTTTTTCATAACTTATTTTAAAATTTTTCCAGCCGTTAAGAACACGTTTTTCCCATTCAAATGCCATTTAGAGGCCTAAACGGACTCGGGACGAGTCGATTCTGATCATCAGTTTTTCCTGGGTTGTGCCCGGACCTGCTTTCTCTGGAGGTTCGGCTCGGACCGAACCGGACTTTTTTCTATCCCTGTGCTTTATTCTTCCTAGAAGTCTGCACTGACAGAAATTTTCTGGCCCGGTCACCTCGCTTGTATGAAAATTATTGCCCCGTCCTAGTCTGACTCGTGCAAAAATCTATTGAACACTAGAACCGCAGAGCGGGTCAATTTGACCCAGATCCATGTTTAATTTCTCACTGTGCTAAAAATAATTATTGAAAAAATATTTCCATCCATGACTTTCAATATTTTAAGTTAAAGAATAACTTATCGAATTTGAAAGCATATAAAATAAATAAATTTCCAGTTATAACCATTTATACCTAGAACTGCGAAGCAGGTCAATTTGGCCCGTTCTATGGTTTTACGCATAAATGCAAAAAAAGTGAAGCATTTTGTTGGAAGTAAGTAAAAAATACACCTGCCTCACCCTAAATTCCTTTAATGGGCAGAACCAGGAGGGGGCATTGGGGTCGTATATGCTTGTTGTGAAGATGTGTCGAATGTAGTGAAAATTTACAATATATGTTTATAAAAATTCTTGAAGTTGCTTCTATTCTGCATTTATTGTAAGTATATATAAGATGTCACGATGTCGTAAACTTAGCGTTAAAGAAGCCTTGTAATAATTGCAATAATTATCTAGCAATGGTACAGAAAGTGATAACAATGATGATAGTCTTTCGATTTTGAATAGCGAGGATGAAAATCTGCCTGCAAATGAAGGGAATTTGAATTCTGATGAAGAAATGAAAGTGACGACGACTCTACCAGTACTCTAACAATCGCTGGGCCTTCTCATCGTAATAATGATGATACTATAAACAATTTTTATACAACACTGGAGCTTCCAGAAACATTGAAATCCAAAAACACCAACTTTGTAGGTGTAAAACATTCAAGAATAGAAATATCGTTCTCTATAAAAATGTCAAAATCAGAATTGCATGTACTAACTCAAAAAGACATTCTAACTGTTTACCAAGGGAAAAAAAATAAAAATGTTTTGTTGCTCAGCAGTCTACATCCAACTATTGAAGTGCTATATAATTCTTTAAAAAAAAATAATAATAACCTTATACACTTGCTTACTACAACGCAACTAAATTTGAGTAGATGTGATAGACCATAAGACAAGGAAATGTACTATACTTCAAATATGCTTCACGTAAGTGACAAGTGCATGCATTTTATAATATTTTGGATCTTGCTGCTATCAATGATTGAGTTTCATGCAAAGCCATTACTGGAAAATCTCTTGGAAAATTGCAATTTATTCAAGAATTAGTTCAAGAATTGCGAGAAAAGTTTGCTTTCTCAAGGCAAAAATAAGTGTCATTTGCAACAACTGAAAACGATGGAGAACCATAAACTAAGCATAAACAAGACCGATATCGCACTTCTTTTTTTTAAGCATTTTTTCAAAATGCACACATTTGCGTTTATATATACAAAATTTATTACCAAGTTTTGGATTCATACAATAACATGGATTAAACAAATCTGCAAAACAAGTAAGTATCTGATATTTGTTTTATACCTTTCTTTAAATTATTGTTAGAAATTATGTCTAATCTTATTCGAATGAGATAATCTGTTTTCTATTAAAATTATGAAGTCTAAATTTATTAATGTTTAAAATATATATTCTTATACTTAAGCAAATACAATTATGAATAATAATATTTTCTAAATGTGTTAGGTAATTTCTGGTGACTTATTCATAGAATGTAATGAAAAGAGTGAGAAATATGAATTATTATATGAAAATATAATGTCTTAGTTAACTAAATTAAACATTTGTGCATATTTGTACATTTTTTCTATCTAGGGTCAAAATGACCAGCTCCACGGTTCTAGGTATACAGAAAGTCCTGTGGTTCTAGTGTTAAGGAACAACCTACCTTGGGTCAACAATTTTTTTCTGAAAAAATATATATTTTTAAATTATCATTATTCTACAATTAAAATTCTCTTTAAAGAATAAGTAGTACACATATATTTCTAGTGGGGGGGGGGGGGCATACAGTACTATAAACCTGTTATAAGAATCTGTGCATGACGAGATCCTGTTTCAAACGGAAAAATTTCTTGATCAATGGATCTGGATCTTCAAATGGATATAATAATCTGTTTGAAGATAAATAATACATTTGTAAGAGATAACAGACCTGGTAAAAAAGGAACTTAAATATAACGATTTTTTTTCCTCCTATGTGATTCTGTCTTAGAAGGTTTTTCGATATAGAATTTTTCAGATTTTTAAGTCTTCAAACCGTGTAAATGGATTAATGGTATTAATAATAATTCAGATATTTACATACAAATAGAGGTCCATTAAAAAATCAATATAGCTTGCGATAGGATATATAGAAAGAAATGTAGTAGAAATGAATTAAACTAGTAAATCTGCAGATCAGGAGCCCCAACATCAGCTCCTGCAAGTCATTATTTTTAAACACACTTTTGGGTAATATTCAACTCCCTGCAAACCACAATTTGAAGTTTTCAAATTACGTAATTATTTATAAGAATAAAAAATACCATGTTTTCAGACATTAGAAATGTTAATTTAAAAACGCTATGTAAGGATATTCTGAAATTTTCATGAGCTGCTAATTCTGGTATTTTTTAGATAATAAAGAAGATTTCTTCAGGGGGCTCTGCCCCCCTGAACCCCTCTGTGGTCTCATTAAATTTACAATGTAACTTTTTATTCATTGTGCTAGTGGTTATCGTAAATCTTAGATTGATTTTTACACTTCCGAGCCTTATGTTTTAATACCGGTGAACAGAAGTTAATTTACATTGATGCAATTATATTAAAAGTTTAGGTTTTATGAACGAAAAAGTAATTTCCTTTTAAAAATAAAAAAATTTTCATTCATATTTTCTTAAATGAGGCTGCATTAGGAAGTTACACTCATCAAAAATATTTTTTCAGGCAATCTAGTTAATGTTTGGCTTTTAAGAATGAAAATATTTATTTCCCAATACAATGATGTCATTTTCAACAGAGATAATTTTTCGGTGCATAATTTTGACATTTACTATCTATTTGCTTTTCAAAAGTTTTTTTCTTATTGAAATTTTCGATTAAAAATTATACATTTCTGTTAGCCGTGTGCAGACGATAAACCGTGAGATATTGGTAACAATTTTTTTTAATATTAAGAATTAATATCATAACACAAGGCCCTTTTATTTCAACCTCAAAGCATATTCGTTTTATTTTTGATATATGAAGTCAAATTCACCTTCTTTTCGTATTTTCGTTTTATTTCCTATATGAAGACATATATTAATGTCTATTGTTTATTTCATTTTCCTCTTGCGGATGAAAATTTTTCAAATCAAAATTAACTGTTTAGGGTAAATTATTATTCTGAGATCTGATTTTCTAGTCAACAGTAAAAAAAAAAAAAAGATTGTTAAATTTTATAGAAAAATGTCAATTTATTCCTTATGAAAATAATGAACTTTTTAATTTATAAGAAATATATTTGAACAAAATAAATAGAACATAGCCTGCCTTTATTTCTTGGATAAAATCCATCTATATTTTGTAAAGACAAAAAGGCATTAATTCATCTCTTTTTGACGTTCATTTGACTTCAAACAATTACACATACTTTCACATCTACGATATTTTTAAGTGTAGTTCCGTTGCTAGGCAACAGTTAAAAGAAAATTAAAGCAATGAAATGTGTACATTCTAAAGAAGTAAATTTATAAAGAGAATATGTTATATTATTGGAAACGCATATATAAAATCCCTCCATAAGTTATACACCGAATTTAAAAACTCTGACAAATGCATAGAGAAAATTTCAAACTAATATGAATAATGTATGATTCCAATTAGGAAATTTCATCATCCATAATTTACAAATCCTTCAATCATATGAGCCATTTCCTTTCAACAAATAAAAATGGAAAAATCGTCTGAATTGCCATAGAAAAGCATTATTGTGAAAAATAAAATATTCTATAACTTTCGAACGAAACAACCAACTATAACCAAAAACTATGCAGCTAATTCAAGCTATATCACCAACAACCTATTAATTTCAAGCTTATCGGATGTTTTTTATGGCAGTTATTGCAGAACAGACAGACAGACTAACAGACAGACAAACGGAAACCAAAACTTTTCGTATCTCCACAGTAAGCCTTCACTGACGTTTCGGCAATTATGGCTAAGGGCACCATTAAGAATATAGTACTACATTTGATATTCCTAGTTACTACTTTTGACATTCTTTCAAAAATCCGGTATAGTCTCAGTCCCGGTGATGCTGGAGTTATACTGTATATATATATATATCAATAAGAGTATCAATATCAATCCAAGACATTATATATATATCAATTTTAATTGTGGAATAATATCAATTTAAAAATACGTGCATTTTTTGAAAAAAAAATTGGGCCGGGCCAAATTTTCTGATATTTTTACTAGACAGGCCAGAGCCGTGCCTGTCCAATGATTTTCATATGAGCTGGGACTGAAAATTTCAGCCTGTTCAGACCTCAAGAACAGTCCAGCCCTGACATGGGCAGGAAAATAAATCTAGTGCCGGCCCTTCTGGGTCTGAACCTCTAGAAAAAAGCAATCCCTAAACCAAGCTTGGACCAAGTGTCGGGAAAGAAAATTAGGTTGGGCCCATGAAGACCCATACATCGAATAACCAAAAGATTAGTTCACAAAATTAAGTTCTAATACATTAAATAAATAAATTTAAAAAAAAAAAGAGTTTTTAGTGAACTTTGTTCACTTTCATAAATGAGTTTGAGTTGAGCAAGTTCGTTTCAAAAATTTTGAATTTGAACGTGAACTTGACTCACTTTTGAGAAATTGAACTTGAGTTTGAATTAGTTTGTTTTTTTTGTGAGCGTGCCCAACACTGGTTGAAAGTGCTTGCATAGATGAAGAAGTTTCTGCAGAAAATAAGCTTAATCATGAAGGAGTAAGACAAAAAAGGTGTGCGGATGAAACTGGACTTTTTTTTAATGCACTCCAGATAAAACAATGCATGTAAAGGGTGGAGCATGTCATGGAGGCAAGAGAAGTAAAGAGTGTGCCACTTTGTTGTTTTGTGCAGATATGAATGGAACAAAGAAATTAAAACCATTGCTGATTATGAAATCAAAAAATCCAAGATGTTTCACAGGCATAAAAACATTTCCTTTGGCTTATGAAGTTAACTGCAAAGCTTGGATGACATCTAACATTTTTGAAAGCTGTCTTAAAAATTTAAATAAAAATATGAAAACAGAAAAGCAGAAAGTTGTGCTTTTCATCGATAACTGTGCAGCGCATAATACCATATCTGAAATGGAAAACGTAAAAACTGAATTTCTCCCCCCAAACACTACCTCAAACTTCAACCACTTGATCAGGGCATCATCATCCAAAGTATTAAAGTAAAGTATCGTCATCATGTGGTTAAAAAAATGTTGTCCAAAATGGAAGATGGTGTTTCACCATCTGATGTTAATGCTCTACAAGATATGCGAATGGCTGACAAAGCATGGAACAATGTGTCTTCCTCTATGGTAATACATAGCTTTAAAAAGGCTGGATTCATTGAAAATCACGAAAGTAGTCAGACAATTCACATCGATAATTCTGATGAAACAGGGTTCATACTCATTTTCCAAGAAAAAATCCCCTGAGAATCCCCTGATGTATTTTCAGGGGTGCATAATTTTTCCATGTCAACAATTAATGACATTTTTTAAACCAGTATCACGACCCCCTTGCCCCCCCCTCCCCACTCCTTTAAAAAAATACAAACTGGATAATCTCAAAAATACAGTTTATATATCACCTATATAAACAATATGAACAGAACTTTAAAGGAAAAACATTAATTTGTGTACCAACAGAGATGAAGTCTGCAAGCCTTGTGGGGCTCTCCTTAAAAAACTTGGTAGATTGCTGTAAGAATTTAATTTTCACTTAGGGATTTTATTACCTCTTTGAAAAGCATTATGAATAATATGAAGGCTCAAGTGTCAATATAAATTTTAAAATGTCCTTTATTTTTCTTAAGTTCTTCTTTAACAGTTTTCAAACCTCACGATGTTAGAAGTAATGTCTAGTGACTGAATGGATGTCGCCAGACGTTAGAAGTAGTGCAGATGAAATATAACATATGTTTTCTAATCTGTAAGAGGGAGTGCTTAATTTCCAATTCTATGTATCACGATGGTAGAAGAAAGGTCTTAGTTTGATTTCATTAAGACCACACAAAACACACAAACAGCAGCGATTGCCCTCAATTTCCCAGAGTAACCAATCATTTTGCCAGGTTTTCCCAGGTTTGGGGAATTTTTTGCACTATCCCCTGAGATTCCCCTGATTTTTTAGGGCCAAAATTTATCCCCTGATTATCCCAGGAATCCCATAATCCCCTGATGAGTATGAACCCTGTGAAAAGTGCACTGAAAATGATTGGAACAGATTGACAGGGCTCATGAAGTTTAATAACATGGAATTTAAAGACTTTATCAATGTAGATGGTGGAGTAACAGAGTGTGGTTAGTGGGACGACAATGATATCATGGATCAAATGAAAGCTTCTTGTGAAGCACAAGAAGAAGGTGAAGAAATTGGCGAATTACCACCAAATGTGACAAACAAGCAAACACTTTCTGCAGTGGATGCTTCGAGGAGATATGTTAAGCATCAGCCAAATATGTCAGAGGACATATTTAAAGCGATTGCCCACTTACAAAGTGTAATAGATAAAATTTCATACTCATCTCTGAAGTAAGCTACAACTGAATCTTTCTTCAAATAAAATTATTAAAAGTGCATATTACAATAAAAATGGATTACTTTTTAAAAAGGTATGTAAAAAAGCTTTTATCTTTATTCTACTACTAATAGTGCAATTTTTGAGAATTCGAATTTTTTTGTCTTTCCCTTTGTGGAATACTTTGCAACCTTCTCTCGCGGGCCTCTCTTAGCCAGGCGGGCGCCGCGAAGGATCACGTGACCTTTGAGAGAATTGATATTTGAAAACATTTTTTACTTTTTCTGTTTTAGTTTAGTTTTGCTGTGAATGCAAATCTTGAACGCAGCAGGTAATAAGCTGCGTATAGGTTTTTTCGTGGTCTTCTATTAGAAGAAATGTTTAATTAAAAAAAAGGGAAAATTTATTTTTGAATCTTAAATCTTGCTATTTTCTTGGCTTTTTTACAGAAGAATATAATTGCTGATATTTTAATATGATCATCTTGGACTCCACAGCAAGGAATAACAAATTATATTCAAATATTTTGCTGTATATAATGTATATATTTTAAAGTGTAAATAAAATAATCGAAGTTTTTAATCTTCCTGTGATTACTTATACTGAACAACACCAGCGTCATTTTCAGTTGTGAAATATGCTTGATTACATTAATATTATTTAAAAACAGATCGTGAATTCTTGAACTATGCTCTCCCAATAAAAGTATCTTGAATTGTGATAACGTGAAATTTCTTGGAATACATGAAGATTATTCTTTATGTTTTGGTGCTGAAACCCGGGGAAAAAGGTAAGAAATACCTTTATTATTCTGCATGACTATTGACTCTTGATTCATTGAAAATAACGTTTTCTCATGATAATTTATTTTGAAAATTGAAATAAATTTTAAACATGGATAAGCCTGATAAGCTTAAAAGTAAAAGAGCTACCGTTCGCGCGGCAGTTACAAAATTAATCTCAAAATGTGATACATTATTATCTGTTGATATTGATAAAACTGATTGCGATTCTTTAATGGAATCATTAGAGCTCATAAATGAAAAGGAAGCTCAACTAAAGGAATTAGATTCTGAAATAGATGAGCTAATTCAGGAAAAAACTGAATATGAAAAAGAACTAAAATTGGTAGAAGAATATTCTGAAAAAATATCAAGTTTGAAATTTAAAATTAAGATGAGGTTTAAAAAATGTAAAATCGAAACTGAACCAAAAGTTTTACTAGAATCAAGTAACGGTTCAAAAATCGGAAGTAAACCAGTTTCGGCAGGGAAGCTTCCTAAACTTAACATAGAAAAATTTTCTGGTGATGCAAGCCACTTCTTAAAATTTTTTAATTTATTTACTAGTGCGATAGATTCAAATGAATCATTATCAAAAATTGAAAAATTCCAATATCTGAAATCTTTGTTGTCTGGTCCTGCATATAATATTGTAGCTGGTTTTGAACTGACAGATCAAAATTATTCAACGTGTTTGAAGTTGTTAGAAGAGAGGTATGGTAAGCGGGAAAATATCATAAACTGTTACATGAACAAAATTCTAAATCTTGAACCAGTGAAATCCACTAACAATGTTACTTCTTTAAGGAAGCTGTACGATAATATTGAAACTAGTATGAGAAATCTCGATGCGTTAGGAGTAACATCAGGCTCTTACGGCCATTTATTACTACCCATTTTATTAAGGTTATTACCAGAAAATTTGATACTAGATTTCCATCGAAAACGTGACCCCGATAAGGACTGTGAAGTCACCGATTTAATAAATTTTATTAAAACGGAACTAAGATGCCGGGAAGCTACTAATTTAGTAAATAATTCCCAAAGCAAGGCTTATGAAAATTCTAAAACTAAATATGAAAATTCTTCAAGTAAATATCAAAATTTTCCACAAAAGAAAAATATACCTTCCGCTGCTGCTTTAAATACATCTACAAAACAGTTTTGCATATTTTGCAAGTCTTCTGATCATGTAGGACTAAATTGTTCAGAATTCACTGATGAACAAAAACGATATAAATTAAAGAAAGAAGGTCGCTGTTACAGATGCTGTTATAGGTCGCATTTATCTGCAAATTGTAGAACAAAAATTAATCCTTGTTCCAAATGTGGTAACAATACCCATAGTCAATTGTTTTGTTTTAAAGAAACAGCAAAAGAAAATCCTGAAAAAGAAATGAAAGGTGCAATTGTATCTATGATGTCGGAACAAAAATATAAACAAAATAAATCTACATTATTGCAGAGTTGTACAGTTTCTGTGTCTGCTGGTAAACAATGCTTGTTGGCTCGCATTTTATGTGATAGTGGTTCAGAAAAATGCTTCGTGAAGAGATCTCTAGTACAAAAATTAAAATTGAAGCCATTGCGAAGAGAAAATTTATTAGTTTATCCTTTTGGGCGGAGACGCCCTTATGAATCTTGTTATGAAGTAGTTGCTCTAGAATTATCCAGTGTTGTGCAACCTATTAACTCGATAAATATCGAAGCTCTTGTGGTTGATAATATAACTGGAGCTTCTGTGAAAACCCTAGAACCAGAACTTCTAGACATAATGAGAACAAGAGGCTTTAAGCCTGCTGATACAGGTCTTGAACAGGAAATAAATATTTTGCTAGGGTCTGACTTTTTGTGGAAAATATTAAAGGGAATTGAGGGAAAATTGACAAAAGAATTATACGTTGCAGAAACTATTTTCGGTCATACAGTGCAAGGGCAGATAGAGTCGAATAAAAAAGAAATAGCTTGTTTGCGTGTTTCAGTTGAAAATATAAATACTCAGCTGAAAGCATTTTGTGATCTTGAAGCAATTGGCATTGCTGAAAGCAATGAAAAGAACATTACCGATCATGAGGTAATAAAAGAATTTAAAGAAAATTTAAAATTCGTAAATGGGCGTTATGAAGCAAAATTATTGTGGAAAAATTCTTGTGAATTGCTTAGAAATAATCTTGAAGTAGCAAAAAAGCGGTTTTCTAGTTTAGAAAATAAATTCTTGAAAAACGATTCTTTAATTAAGGAATATAACTCCATTTTGCTAGAGCAGTTTAATGAGGGTGTAATAGAATTGTGCACCGAGAAAGATTCTAATAATTCTTATTACATGCCACACAGACCTGTTATCCGTGACGATAAAACTACAACAAAAATGCACATAGTCTATGATGCTTCTTCCAAATATGGTGATTCTCTATCATTAAACGAATGTTTGTATCATGTCCCTAACTTGAATTCTAATGTTTTAGATGATGAAAACATTCCAGTTTCGAGTTTCGAGCCCCCAAATACTTCCTTGAAAATTTTAGGATTGATTTGTAACAATACAGAAGATAAATTTGGACTAGAATTACGACCCTTGTTAGAAAAATTAAATAATGATTCTTCTACTAAATGCAATGTTTTGAAAATTGCAACTATGTTCTTTGATTCAGCCGGATTTATTGCCCCTTTTGTTTCTGGTGAACTAGAAAATGATTGGCAAAATTGGCTTTCAGAAATCCTGGCTCTCGCTCACTTGAAAATTCCCTGGCAGTATTTTAGCAACCTGATCATGGAAAAGGAGTATCTCCAGTTGCATATTTTTCCTGATGCTAACCCTAATGTGTATGTTCCTGAATTTCTTTCCCTTCACGAAAATCAGTGGCCTAGTGTTAAAATTGCTGCATCTCGATTACCTGATGTTTCTGAAGAGAAGTACAAAAAAGCAGCCACCATCTCTTGCGTTGTTCAAACAAATAAAGCTGATGAAATTCCCATTTTTAATCTCGAAAAGTATAGCTCCCTAAAGCAATTGTATCGAGTAACTGCCTGGATGTTAAGATTTATTTCTAATATAAAATTAAAGGTAGAGAAAAGAAAATTTTCAGAATTATCAGCTGAGGAAATGTTACATGCTGAAAATTTTTGGTCAAAGCTAGTGCAGGAAGGAAGTTTTCCCGAAGTTACAAAATACTTGAAATGTAACAAAAGTATCCCTAGAGAATCGAATCTTCTACAGTTAAATCCTATGTTGTCAGATGAAGGTTTGCTGTTGGTACGAGGACGGTTACAAAAGTCTGATTCCTCATTTTATAAAAAACATCCTGTTGTGATTCCTGCAAAACACAAACTTGCTGAATTAATCGTGAAAGATGCACATGAAAAAGTTTTTCATTCAGGAGTGTCCAGTACATTATTACCAAATCATGAAAAGTTTTGGATTTTAAGATCCAGACAATGCATAAAATCAGTCCTAAACAAACGTGCAATCTCCAAGAAATGTAGCGTTCGCCCTGGTCAACTAGTTATAGCAACTCTAAAGCATATCTTGTGTTTACCTGCAACCAAGGAATCCTTAGTGAAACGCTTCCATTTGCGCGAGACTCTTCTGAATCATTTTTGGAAGCGCTTGAAAAATGAGTATCTTCTCAACTTACAATCTGCTCACTACACAGACCAGAATAAAACTTCTGACTTTGAAATATATGATGTGATTCTTATGCATATGAACATGTATCAAGAACTTTCTGGAAGTTGAGTGTTTGTGGACAGAGATTTAAAAAAAAAAACAGGGTCTTATGAACTGAAGACAAATAATCCCATCATTAAAAGACCTATTAATTTTTTTGCCTAATTTAGAACTGAAAAAAAAAAAAACTCTGATATTATTAGAGACTCAAAAACTCTCATTGACATTTGACTTTCAAAAAAAAATCTTGAACTCTTTTGTTTATTGACTTAACAAAAAAACTTTTTATTTTTTTTCACTTAAAAAAAAATGTTTCTTGTTTGATAATATTTATAATTTTTAGTTTAATTTTTTTTTTTTTTTTTTTTTTTTTTTTTTTTTTTTTGTATTGAATATTCTAGAAAAATTTCTATAGATTTAAATTGTTCTTTCTATTTTTAGTAGCAGAAACATCTTGGCAAATTTTTTAAATTGTTTTATTTTATTGAAGTCCAGTATGTAAGTATATATTTTGATTTTGTATTGTATTTATGCATAGTGTAACTGATAATTTTTTAGAATAATTTTTATCTCTACTTTAATTATTTGAATCCCCATTTTGATGAACCCTTGTTCATCGGGGGGAGGGGGAGTTTGTGGAATATTTTGCAACCTTCTCTCGCGGGCCTCTCTTAGCCAGGCGGGCGCCACGAAGGATCACGTGACCTTTGAGAGAATTGATATTTGAAAACATTTTTTACTTTTTCTGTTTTAGTTTAGTTTTGTTGTGAATGTGAATCTTGAACGCATCAGGTAATAAGCTGCGTATAGGTTTTTTCGTGGTCTTCTATTAGAAGAAATGTTTAATTAAAAAAAAAAGGGAAAATTTATTTTTGAATATTAAATCATACTATTTTCTTGGCTTTTTTACAGAAGAATATAATTGCTGATATTTTAATATGATCATCTTGGATTCCACAGCAAGGAATAACAAATTATATTCAAATGTTTCGCTGTATATAATGTATATATTTTAAAGTGTAAATAGAATAATCAAAGTTTTTAATCTTCCTGTGATTACTTATACTGAACAACACCAGCGCCATTTTCAGTTGTGAAATATGCTTGATTACATTAATATTATTTAAAAACAGATCGTGAATTCTTGAACTATGCTCTCCCAATAAAAATATCTTGAATTGCGATAACGTGAAATTTCGTGGAATACATGAAGATTATTCTTTACCCTTCAAGTTCAAGATATCAAGGTTCAACTGTAGTTGCCTATGGCAGCCCTACAGTGGCCGGTAATAACATGTTCATTAGTAACCACTTTTCTAAACTAGTGGTCTTTTTTTATTATTTAAAAGTGATAAACAATAAACTTAAAAATTTCCTGTATTAATATAAAATTAAATATCCTAAATAAATCTCTCAATATTAATATATTGTGGATAGCGAGAGAAGAATGATGGCATGCACACAGTGATTAAATCGGGGGGTGGCTGAGGGGAAAAATTAAGATTTTGTATTTATTGATAGTCTCAATAAAAGTGCAATTTCCCCAGAACTAAAGGCAAGTAGTAAGACTTTGCACAATATTATGAACTTTTTAACAAAATTTTAGGAGTAATTGTTACGAATTATAAAGCATATTTTTGATATGTACACAGTTGAAAAAAATATATTTACGAAACACTAAGATTGTATTTAGCACTAAATTATATCTATTTAAATTTTAATTTAATTCAATTTAAGTTTTAATCCATTATTATCCACCTTTGTTTTTGCAGCATAAACTTGATTACTTATTTATTATTATGGCAATGTATAAAACAAGATAAACTAGTCAGATGTACCAATCCCAAAACTTTCTTCTATTTAATACATGTTAATTTCACTTCAAAATTTGCTAGCACAGTGCCAAAATTAAATGGCAATCTGTGCCCATCATGAGGATTCTAAAGATATGGAATGCCGTGCATTAGTTCTTGAGATATCACTATCACTGAAATCCTGTAAATCATGCCACCTGTTAAATGATTTACTCCAAAATCTAATAAATAACAACTTAATGTCAATGTCTAACTGAATCTGAAGTTTGAGGAAAATTCGCACATTAGTTTTTGAGATAGAGCTATAGCAAAAATCATGAAAAATCCAGCATAGCAGTGCCAGAAGCAGGACGTTTCGGTCCTTAGTCATTTTGGTCCCTTCTCTAGCAAAATGAAATTTTGCGCACATGAAATATGTGACATAATTTTATAGGGAACATTGTAGTTTTTTTTAACTGAAGGCCTTAAAAATTTAGGATAATGCGAATATAAGGACCCGAAAACAGCAAACACGTATAACTCGGATCCAAACTATTACAGCCTACACAAATTTCATATGGTAATTGTAATCATTTTAAAAAACAGACAGGGGGGGGTGAAAGTCCTGCTGAACTTTTTCTGTATTTTAGTGTATGATAAGTATAAGGTCCTGATAAATTAAAACTTTTATAATTCAATCTATAATTATCGCAAAACAAATATTTTGTATGGTAAACGTAATCTTTATAAAAGGAGGGACATTGTCAGATTTTTTAAATGAACACCCTAAATTTTAGCATAACCCGAATATAAGGACTCGAAAGCGCAAACACGTATAACACAGATCAAAATTGTCACAGCCCACACAAATTCCTTATGGTAATCGTAATCATTTTAAAAGGCGGGGGAGGGGAGGGGAGGGGGGGCTCTGTTGATTTGTGTAGAAGCCTCCTATATTTTAATGTATCATAAGTAGAAGATCCAGATAAATTAAAGCCTTTATAACTCGAGCTATAATTAGTGTAAAACACTCATATTTTGTATGGTAAACGTAATCTTTATAAGAGGAGGGACATTATTGGATTTTTTAACCTAACCCTTTAAATTTTAGTATAACCCAAATATAAGGGCTCAAAAACGCAAACACTTTTAACTCGAATCCAAATTATTACAGCCCACACAAATTTTGTATTGTAATCGTAATCGTTTTAAAAAGCAGGGGGGGGGGGGACTCTATTGACTTTTCTATATTTTAGTGTATCATAAGTATAAGGTAATGATAAATTGAAACATTTATAACTCGAGCTATAATTAGTATAAAACACTCATATTTTGTATGTTAAATGTAATCTTTATAAAGGGTGGGACATCATCAGGTTTTTTAACTGAACCCTCTAAATTTTAGTATAACCAGAATATAAAAGCCAGAAACCACAAACACTTATAATTCAAATCCAAATTGTAGCACCCCATGCAAATTTCATATGGTAGAAGTAATCGTTTTCAGGAGTCGGGGAAGGGAGAGTTTTGTGGATTCTTTATAGAAGCTCCTCATATTTTAGTCTATCATAAATATAAAGTCCAGACAATTTTAAAACATTTATAAGTCGAGCTTTAATTTTCATATGCAAATGCCCATACACTGCACATTAGAGATGGGCAACATTGTTCCTTTTAAGGAATCGTTCCAGCCGGAATCATTCACCGAAAGGAACGAGTTCATTGGAGTCTTTCAAAATCGTTGCGAAAAAAAGGAACGAATCCGAGAAAAAGGAACGATTCCGAGAAAAAGGAACGATTCCGAGAAAAAAAGAACGATTTTGAAAAATAAAGGATTCCAAGGAGAAAAAAACACTTCCGAGATAAAGAAAACCACGTGCAATCCATAATATCTTTTACTAATTTATTTTCTTATGTACCCATCCATTTTCTTACGCATCCAGTCGCCTTAATTTTGTAATGTTTTGGACAGATGATTTTGTTTTTAAGAGTTCATTTCATTGATCAGTGTGTGCAATTAATTTGCAGTTATTTCTAACTTTATGATTTATGGTATAAAGCATAATTCCTCTTGGAAATTTAAGGGCGGTGCAAGGTCTATTCGATTTTCAGTGTAATCATTGGTTTCTCTTGAAAATATGTCGTCAAATGACCGTCCATTTATATTATTATTTTATACAGTGTGTCTTTACTCTCAACGATGTTCAGTGGCTAAGTCCTAAACTGTTAGTCATAGACCGGTTTTGTAATTTCCATTCAACTGACCATTTGTAATTTCCAATTACAAAAATGTTTTAAATGAGGTAAAAAATTATTCTGAAAGTCGTTTGGATCAATAAAAATATTTCTAAAAAAGTTACGAAATTTAATTTTTTATACGGTCCCCCGCCCTATAAGAGATATTTATTAAAAATTTCCTGTTCTCTTAAAAGAAAGACAAAAAAAGTCCCATTCATCTAACATTAAAATTCATGAAGTTATACGAAACTTTGAAATGCAAGACTTATGCCACTTTTCTGCATCCGAATACACATGAGTTTAGCCATGCTTCTAGGGGTCGTAAACAAAGTGCTTAAAGTATTTGAAGGATTTATTTCATGTGTAGCTGTGCTTTGAAAGAAATCTTATTACGACAGATTTTTGTAAGGATTTGAAGCTGTTTCTTTTCATAATTTTTTTAACAAAAACTATGCTATTTTTATAAGCTTTTATTTAACCTGTTAACCGCCAAAACTATAAGTAGGAATTTTCAAATTTCTTGTTGAAAGTCGCTTGTCACCACAAATTCAGAAAGGTAATTTCCGCTTTATTAAAATATCAAAATCTCTGCCAATAAATAAGGCAATTTTTTTAATTGTAAAATAATGGTGACAAAGTAATTAATGTAAGCATGAGCAATTATTTTGACCGTTGCATGAACGCAACACCAGCGGGTAACGGGTTAACTTGAAACTATTGTATGTATGTCTTTCCAGTTCAAAATTTGTACTCGAAATTCAACTCACTTTAAAATATGCGATTGAGGTTAAATTTTACATATTGATGTAAATCAGATGACAATGTAATATTATTATGATTTTCAGTGCTTACCATTATGTACTTATTTTACAGGGTAACACAAAAAATTTTGGATAGATTACTGCCAACCAGTTTACTAAAAAGTTTTAGATTAGATAACACAAGACTGCGATGGTTGTATTTTTTTATTTTTAAAATTATGTATTTTTAAAATTATGATTTTTATGTATTTTTAGCGCTGAACCCGAAAATTATCTTCATTTTTAACCATCACAGGGTTCATACAGAGTTGAGAAGAAAAAATCCAAGGAGTACCCAAAAAATCCAAGGAGTCCAAAAATTTTTAAGGATTTGCCATTTTTTTTTTTGTTGTCGATGTTGTTTTGTGCTGCATCGTTATGTGGTATGCACACTCCAATTTTTAATACCCAATTTGGAGAGAAAAACATTTCAAAAACAAATTTTACTCTATCAGAATCTGATTGTTAGTGCTGAAATCGCACAGTATTCACAAAATATTGCTTAATGATTTCGTAAGTTTAAATATAAAATCGACAATCTACTGGGGTGATTCTGAGTAAAAAAAAAATATTCTGAAATTCGCAGCAAATTTTCTGTAAAGTTACACGAGAGAGGGGGGAGGGTGAAATCAACTCCCGACACTAGCTATGCGTTTTCTCCATGATTCTTTGACGATATTCGCGTTTTTTCGCGATCTTTTGACAAAATTTGTGGGGGTTTTCGCGAGCTTTTGACGAAATTTGTGTTTTTTTTTCACGATCTTTTTACGAAATTTGTCGATTTTTCGCGATCTTTTGACGAAATTTGTGGTTTTTTTGCGATTTTTTGACGAAATTTGTGGCTTTTTTCGCGATTTTCTGACGAAATGTGCCGTTTTTCGCGATCTTCTGACGAAATGTGCCGTTTTTCGCGATCTTTTGACGAAATTTGCCGTTTTTCGCGATCTTTCGACGAAATTTGCCGTTTTTCGCGATCTTTCGACGAAATTTGCCGTTTTTCGCGATCTTTCGACGAAATTTTTGGGGTTTTTTGCGATCTTTTGACGAAATTTGTGGTTTTTTTCACGATCTTTTGACGAAATTTGTGGTTTTTTCGCGATCTTTTGACGAAATTGTCAGGGATTTTGGCGATTATTTGACGAAATTTGCGTTTTTTCGCGATTATTTGACGAAATTGGCGATTTTTCTGCAAACGATGGACAAATATTTTTTTTTTCGGCGACCATATGTCCGAATTTTTGGATTGGTGACCGATTTTTTAAAATTTTCAGAAATGAATGCCTTACATTTTCGGAAAATTCGGATTAGAATCACCCCTAGGTCATATAAATAGAGATTAGTCAAACCCCTAACACTTATTATGTATATCACATACATGATACATCTTAAAGAAAATTTTAAAAGGCAAAAAAAAAAAAGAATGCTAAATGCAACATACAAGAAAAAATATAACAAGTTTTGAATTTATTATTTTAGAACAGCGGTGATCGCTTTCTTTGAAGGTGAAATTTTGACGAATTCGCATTTTTTTCGCGATCTTATGTTGAAATTTGCGTTTTTTTCGCGATCTTCTGGGGGAAATCGCGTTTCTTTCGCGATCTTCTGAGAGAAATTCGCTTTTTTTTTCGAGACCTTCTGGGAAAATTCGCTTTTTTAGCGATCTTTTAATGGAATTCGCGTTTTATTTAACGAATTGTTTAACGAATCTGGCGTTTTTTTCGCGATCTTTTGGTAGAAACCGCGTGTTTTTCATGATCCTTTGACGAAATTTGCGTGTATTTCGCGATCTTTTGACGAATTTTGCGTGTTTTTCGCGATCCTTTGAGGAAATTCGAGTGTTTTTCGCGATCCTTTGAGGAAATTCGCGTGTTTTTCGCGATCCTTTGAGGAAATTCGAGTGTTTTTCGCGATCCTTTGAGGAAATTCGAGTGTTTTTCGCGATCCTTTGAGGAAATTCGCGTGGTTTTCGCGATCCTTTGAGGAAATTCGCGTGGTTTTCGCGTTTCTTTGATGAAATTCGCGTGGTTTTCGCGTTTCTTTGATGAAATTCGCGTGGTTTTCGCGTTTCTTTGATGAAATTCGCGTGGTTTTCGCGTTTCTTTGATGAAATTCGCGTGGTTTTCGCGTTCCTTTGATGAAATTCGAGTGTTTTTCGCGTTCCTTAGAGGAAATTCGCGTGTTTTTCGCGATCCTTTGAGGAAATTCGCGTGTTTTTCGCGATCTTTTGAGGAAATTCGCGTGTTTTTCGCGATCTGTTGAGGAAATTCGCGTGTTTTTCGCGATCTTTTGAGGAAATTCACGTGTTTTTCGCGATCTTTAGAGGAAATTCACGTGTTTTTCGCGATCTTTTGAGGAAATTCACGTGTTTTTCGCGATCTTTTGAGGAAATTCACGTGTTTTTCGCGATCTTCTGGGGAAATTCATGTGTTTAAAGCGATCTTCTAATGGAATTCGCGTTTTATTTCGATCGTTTGACGAAACAAACGTTTTCGCGATCTTTTGAGGAAATCTGCTTTTTTCTCGATCTTTAAGGAAATTCGCGTGTTTTTCGCGATCTTTTGAGGAAATTCACGTGTTTTTCGCGATCTTCTGGAGAAATTCGCGTTCTCCGCGATCTTCTAATGGAATTCGCGTTTTATTTCGATCGTTTGACGAAACGAACGTTTTCGCGATCTTTTGATGGAAACAGTGTGTTTTTCCCCGATTGTTTGAGGAAATTCGCGTTTTATGCGATCTTTTGAGGAAATCTGTTTTTTTCTCGATCTTTAACGGAATTCGCGTTTTTTCGTGATCATTTGAGCAAATTCGCGTTTTTTCGCTGTCTTTTAAGAAATTCGCGTTTTTTCACGATCCTTTGACAAAATTTAAGAATTTTTACCGCGATCGATTGACGGTATTTTTTGGAACATATTTGCGAAAAACGCGATTTTTCCGAGATTCCTGGCTAAATGCCAAACATCGATAAAATTTAAAATAAAAGTCGGCTAACAGTGTCGAAAAACGGACTTTACGGACCTAATAATTGAAAAACGGACCTAGTGGGAGCCCTGCTATTACCATTACCCTACCCAATCAATGTTGTGCTTCAGATGAATGACGTGCATAAAGGATTTACCGTGCGTTTTTCAATCACAATTTTTTTCTTCCTCGGCAGCAATTATCGCTTGCGTCCGAAGCCGCAATAGAATATAAGGAGTTTCTAAGTAGTTGTTTGCTTATCTAAGTAGTTCTAAGTACTACTTGGGAACGTTTTAATTTCTAAGGAGTTTCCAAGGAGTCTAAGGAGTCTGTGCGAACCCTGCCATCATGTCAGAATTTTTCGCAAATAGTAAATTTCAAAGTTGAAAACATAGCTAATACTATAAAATAGAGTCATTGGTTGTATTTTTTAACTTTTACGACTGATTTGTATGTGCTTTTTAGCACTGAATGTAAAAATTACCTTCATATTTAACCATCATGTTAGACTTTTTTGTAAATGGTAAATTTCAAAGTTAAAAAATAGCGAAAATCTGATACTATAAAATGGATGTAAAACTTCTTTTATTCAATTTAATTTTATTTAATTCAAGAATTTATTCAATTTTTGGCTTATACTGGGATTCTTACAGCTAAACAGCTCGGGGATCCGATGATGTGGGAAGGGAAGAGGTTCAATTAAAACTTTGAACTTTTAAACTTTGAAATTTACAATTTGCGAAAAATCCTGACGTGATGATTAAAAATGAAGGTCATTTTCTGATTCAATAGTAAAAAATACATAAAAATCAATTATCAAAAGTTAAAGAAATAACAATCACGTCTATTTTATACTATCAGAATCAGATTTCCCAAAATTTTTCACTTTTTAGCTTTCAAATTTACGATTTGCAAAAAATCTGTACTTTGTGATTAAAAATGAAGGCCATTTTTGGATTTAGTGTGTAAAGAATCGAGGCTGTTGCTTTTCAACATTTTATTTAACGAAAATTCTATTATTTTTTTCCTGTTATATGTTTAGTACAAGCTGTATATTTTGCATTAATATTTCAGAATGATTATAGATTTCAAATTTATAATGCAATGTTAATTTTACTATCAAATTTTTTTTTATATATATCTGAAGATTATTTATATTTCTAGTAAATTTGTAAATGACCCCTATTTCGCAGCAAAAAATATGCTCCAAGTTTAAACAGCCATTACTTCGGTCAGATTTAGTCGTAGAATAATAGGACTTTTATTTGTCTTACTTGTAAGTGTAATAAGAAAGTTTTACTAACTATAACTTGAAGGACCGGGGGATCGTATAAAAAATTAAATTCCATAATTTTTCAAGAAATGATTCTATTGACCCAAATCACTTTTTAAAAACTTCTTTACCCCCATTTAAAACATTTTTGTAATTGGAACTACATGGCTATGACTAACGGTTTAGGAATTAGCTATTGGACATCGTTGAGAGTGGACATCCTGTATAGGAAATTTTATTATTGCTCTGATATTTGTCACCAGGGTCTAGGAATTTTTAGTCTCATAGATTCCTCTTCAAAATCTACCTCTAGGTAATCTTAATTTCATTTTTCATTCTGAATCTCATTTTTCATTTGGATGGCCCTACTGGTTTGGATATGTAACTAGTTAAAATAGATTACATTTTTGTTCCAGTGTCCGTACTTTCAATAAATTTATTCCCTTTATCGTCTTTCTCCTCAGCTCCCTAACTTTACGCACACAGGATATTTCGCATAATTCATCAACATTATTATCACCGCCTTCAGGATCTGGTTCAGAAGTGAAACACCCTATTCTATAGCAATCATCTTGTAGTGCAATTCAGTGATATATATCAATTTTAATGCATTTGAAATAGCTTAATGTCATTAAAATGCGCTGCAAACGATTTTTTCCTGTTGACCATAATGTAACGAAATACTTTTGTGCGTCCCTGTAAATAAACTATTAATGCTACACTCTTCATATTGAATACCAAACATCCCATGGTAAACATCATTAACATATATCAATTGCATGGGAATCCGAGTATATTTACGGGAGTTAGGTATATCATACACTGAGACCACAGAACGACACAAAGCGCAACATGAAGTGCAAAAACCGGTCGAAACAAAGAACGAAGTTGTTGCAAACTTGTTTTAAACCAGTTTTTCTAGCGAATTCAAGCGACATGTCTTATGTATCGCCTTTGTGTGTGACTTGCCTTAGAGCGTGAACAGACGGTCTGACGGACAGACAAACCGCATTCATAAACACTAACTTTATTGGAAAGAGTTAAAAAGTAAAGCATGTTTTTGCACACTGTCTTTCCTGAGTGACTGATGTATGTCTTGTCTTTTACCCTAACATCGCTATTTGTGAACTGCTGTTAACTACATAGAATTTCAATAAACTTACAGCTCTTTTTGAATCTCCAATTTCACGAGAACCTACAGGAATTTCTCTAATTTCACACCCTCATCCGGCGTCACCCTCTCTCCACTTATATCATACAGAACCTCAGTTCGGTGTGAGTGAATTGCGATGCTAATATGTTTGTTTGGATTGGGATCTTTGGAGCTTCATAACACATGAAGTCATGGAACACTTGTGTTACACGAAAGGGTAGAAGTTCCTTCAGATGATTTGTAAACAGATTCATTAGCAGCATGGCTATGGCTAGTGATATTTATAAGATAATATTATATATATTAATATTATAATATATATATATATAGTAATATATCAGTGGCGTGGCGTCCGGTCATCGCTGGATGCGGCAATGACCAAGCAATATTTTAAAACTCTTAATAAGCTTTTAAAACTCTACGATCCAGTTTTAGCAGAACATTTGGAGTTCATGTATAAGTGAAGGTAAGATTTAAAGTTTCTTTTTTGAACATTCAACCATTGAATTTTAGAGTTAATAATTTTTCACCACAAACTTAAATAACTGCGATGACCACCGAAAATTTTCACGCCACACCACTGTAATATATATGATTTTATTCATATATAGTACATATTATCTCCGCCAAAAGATATAGTGATTCACTAAACTTCAAAGTTCTATTTCTTTAAATTTGAAATTTGCTAACATTTTAACTGAAAAAGGGTTTATTGGTTTAATTAAATTAAACAAATTAAAAGTATGTCCATTATTATTACAGAGCGTAGTACTATATAAAGAACTATCCTTTTGACGATGTTTCGGCCGTTGAATGAAAGATATCTGTTGTAAACGTGTTATAGATAATACCAACCTTAATTTTTTGAGAATTTGACTATTTTGTATTCAGAGTTAAACTTTTTATTGTCAAAACTATTTAAAATAGATAAAACATTTTGTTAAATTCGAACTTTTCAGAAAACTTTATGTAATTTAAGAAAAAAAAAAGAAAATAAATAAATAAATCTTCTAAGTGAAAAGAATAACAATAAGAAAGGAAAATACATAAAATTTAGTATCGTATTTGCAGTAAGTTTTACCTCAATAAAAACGGAAATTTGGTATTAGGCTTGAAACATTAAATTTAGTTTAGCTTGAAGGGAGCCTTGATTTGATCGAAATTAAACTCAGATATGTATTATCCATCACCACAGTAACAGGCATTAATTGTGGCATTGATTTCGGGATTTGTGAGTATCAATAACGATCAAGAAATCTGAATTATTAGAAGAAATTATTACAATAAACGATTTTTTTTTTTTTTTTGCTTTTATTTTACGTTGAATTAAAACAAAGTCACAGTTATTTAAATTCTAATTATTTAGCAAGAAATAGAAGTAAAATAACAATTGAAAAAACTGTACAAAATCACAACGTGCATTCTTTGGAAACCAATAATTAAATTCGTATATTGTAAAACTTTTTAAATGCAATATTAACCTTCCGCATACAAGACCGGTGCACAGACCCGATAGATACATTCAAATTGATTTTTCACATTTTAAAAAATGAAAATTTTGTAATATGTGACTTTTTCTGGAATGTTCTACTCAAAAGAATAGAACATCCCAGAAAAAACCCATATTTACAGAAATTTCAGTTTTTAAAATAAATTAGAAATATCATTATAAATGTACCTGTCAGGGCCATTGAACCCCTCAGGTAGGAAGAGGGTTAACATAAATCTATTAAACCGAAACAAGCATAAAATATGCAGCTTTATATATATATATATATATATATATATATATATATATATATATATGTTGCAGTGTTGGAGAAAGTCCGGTAATCTATATGTAGCACGTGATTTTTCTTTCCCGTTTTTATACTCAAAACGGCCATTAAGAGAGCGAACCGCGGTTAAATTATTTCAATCCCACCCACCACTGTTACTGTTATCTTATTATTATTATTAGACATTATGCTTTTTGAAATATTCATTATCTTAAAAAAGAAAGAAACGTTTTACAAAAATTCCTTGTTCTAACAGATTTTACTCTATGTAATAAACCTCAATGTAAGTTGATTAAAACAACTATCTTAGGGAGTTTCGAGATTTTTTTAATCATCTTCTTTAGGAGAGAAAAACAAGACGCCTAACTGTGGAAATAAAATGGTACTCGAGCGCTAGTAGCTGGTCATACATTTATTTTGACAAAGAGGATTCTCAAATTGAAATTATGTTTGAGGAAAAAACATGAAATACTGAAATGTGCATGAAAGTGCGTACCTCTACAATTATTAAAATAATTGAAAATCAGTTATTATTATCCTATTAAAATGCAATTTTTATGGCCTAGTGATATATTTTTTACATTATTCAAAACTGTTTCTAGTCAGATTTAAAAAAATATTTTTCACTAGTAATTAAACAAGCATTTTTTTTGTTTTTCTTAAGGCTGTTCTTAAGTGATCTGCTCAACAAGCGTAAAACGTTTTGATACATTTACAAATTCCTTTTTTAAAGGAAAGATATAAAATTGGAATGTTTGACCATGGAAGCGATTTGGAATTTGAACTGTGTTTTCCATCTTTTGATCAGTAAATTACCTATTGAGTTATAATCGATTTTGATCATGTGACAAACATGTTTTTCACCCATTTTTGAGAAATTATGCCCCTTTCGCGCGGAAATTCGGTTCAAAATGCCCACTTTGACGCTATTTTCTGAAAGGCCTATTGCGTTTGCAAAAAAACGGAAAAAACAGCTCGATTACATAGTTTCTGAACAACAACACCTGCTCGTTTCATGCATTTCCGAATAAAAATAAATTAAAACTTTTGTCACAAATTTATCCTTTTGTATTTGAGAACAGCCTTAAGAATTCATTTAGAAAAAATTCATTTCGTATGATACATTTACCAATTAGAAAATGTATTAGTGTATTAAAGTACACATGGTGTTCCATTACCCTCGGGGTCCAGGTACTCAAACGTTAAAGCACATAAAGTTTCTGGGTTCGAATACCATCTCGGGGACTTTTTCACTCAGGTGTAAAAAATCCAATTCGTATAAAATATTTTTTTTAATAATTTCTTTCAGATTAATTTAGCACAAAAAGATGAAATAGTAATGTTTATTAAATGTCCTACTCCGCCCCGCACTTCAATTTCTTTTTTCTTTCTTTCTTTACTTTTCTTTTTTTTTTCTTTTTTTTTTGAGGAGGAGGGGGGAGGGGCACACACATTAGAAGGATATTTTGGCAATAAAGTCAGCTTTAATAGAATCAAAATCTGTTATTTTGAAATAAAATAGCGTATTTTAATTTATTAAAACTGGCCAGTCTACAAGAAAAGAACCGATTCCCAAGGAATTGTTCCTTTTCGGAACAGTTCCTTGGATTCGGTCCTTTTTGGAACGGTTCCTCGGAATCAGTCCTTTTTGGAACGATTCCGAAATGGACTGACTCCAAGGAATCAGTCCTTTTTGGAACGACTCCGAGGAATCGGTCCTTTTCGGAGTCAGTAACATTTCGGAACGACTCCGAGGAATCGGTCCTTTTCGGAGTCGGTACATTTTGGACAGATTCCGAGGAATCGTTCCGAAAAGGACCGAATCCGAGGAACCGTTCCAAAAAGGACCGAATCCGAGGAAACGTTCTGAAAAGGACTGATTCCGAGGAGTCGTTCCTTTTCGGAATCGTTCCGAAAAGGAGTGATTCCTTTTTACAGAATGGAATCGTTCCTTCAGTTTCACTGCCGGAATCGTTCCTTTGGCATCGTTCCTCAACAAATGACACATCTCTACTGCACATATTCAATTGTATATACTTTTGACACTATGTGATTAATAATGAAAAGAATTTGCAAATAGTTTTACAAATCTTTATTTCATCCTATTATCAGGTTGAGCAAAAAGTTCTGGGAAATTTTTAATCTAATAGTTACCAGAATTTGTATCGTACATAGGAGTACTAGTGGTACAGTCCAGAGATGGGTCCATCCGATTATGGCCTCTTTTGATCAATGTAACACTTTTTCAAGGGCCGTCGATTTGAATCCTTTAATGAAGTTGAAGAAGCATGTCAAGAGTTTTTCGATTCCAAGGAGCTGCCACGGTACTTCCAGCAAATCCGGAATCTGGCAAAACAATGGCAGAAAGTTGTGGACTAAGATGGTCTCTACTTTGAAGAATAGTCCTTGTTATTTGTTGCTTTTAATTTTCGCATAACAACACAACTTTCCCAGAACTTTTTGCTCAACCTGGTATTTAACGGCACATTAATTTTAGATGTATTGCATTTTACATATTTTTTAAAAACATATTTCTTACCATGGAATTGTGATAAAGACGCATTATTTTTTAAATTCTGCATTGGAACAGACTACAACTTTTTATTTTATTTTAATAATTATTTTAATTTACTATTTAAAAAAAAAAAAACTATTTAAAAATTTGCATTAATCTTTTTACATGTAACAATAATATCAACGCTATTTCTACCTGCATCAAATGACATCTTTAAAAAGATTTTGATTTAAGGTTTTTCATTTGTAATTTTTAAATTGGAACAATTACAAATCCTTTTTAATACATTTAAGACTTTTTTATGCTTATTACATTCAAAAACTACAAGCAAAATAAACATAAATCAAAATTTTAAAAAGGTATCATTTGACACCACTATAAATAGTGTTAACCCCTTGAGGGGCAAGCAATTTTTATTGCTTGCCCCTCAAGGTGGGTTCAGGTGAAATGCTGAATTTCCACCGGAATCTTTGAAAAATTCTACTTCAAAATAAGTAAAAGCAATTTTATGGCTTTTTTCCACCAAAGTTAGAGAAGTAAAATTTAATAAAATTTTTCTGGTGTAAAACTTCATTAATCCTAGGTGGTATATAATATATACCGGTGCCCCTCAAGGGGTTAAAGAAATGACTTTTCTGTAAAGTTGGGAAACTCTACAGATGGCGTACTCCATGCGACAATCGGCTTTTAAAGCCTAGATAATAACTTATTATTCTTTTAGCAATGATTTTTTTTTTTATATTAGAGTTACTAATTCATATATTTATTGTACGGAAATAATATTGTACGATTTTTATATTCCACGATTAAGGTAAGATTAACAAAATTCTTCAATTGAACTAATTTTATGTTTATTAAAATATATCAGAAAATTTGTTTGAAACCTTTTTCTTATTATAATAATCAGTATTTATTACAGCCTGGGCAATAAGTATATGTGGGGGTATCCTTTAATCACCTTTTTTTTAAACAATAGCTAAATTTTGAAGTAAAAAATAACTGTGCAATTGTAAAGTGAATATTAACAAATGCTTTGAAATTATCTTTTGCAATTTCTGTGAGACTTTTTGAAAATCATTAATGCAATATTCTCTAACACATTTCAGAAGTAATCCTAATGGGCTAAATTTATGTAGAATGGCACTTCAGTTACTCCTGAAATCAAGTTAACAGAGTGAGATGAATAAAAAAAATCGAGAAATGCTGTTCTCTTCAAAACATTCATATTTCTTCAAAGAATGAAAGCAGTTATGTGGGAGGTCCATCCACGTTTGATATCAGGAGCAAAAAGGCTATTGTATGGAATAAAGGATTTGTATATGACATTTGTATAAAGATGACCAATTGTTAAGATGGGCATTGACAATTGACTGGCATGCAGAATTTTTGCTAAGAAGGGGATAATAGTGTTTAGCTGGTACTTTATTAGTATTTCAAATTACAGTACAGAACCATTTATCCGGAATGCTTGGGTCAGATGTATTCCGTATAACTGGTTTTTCCGGTTAACTGGTTGTGCATGAAAGCAGCATGCATTTGATAAGTTTTGTGGAATATGTGTGGTTGTGGCATTATTTCTGATTATAGTTATTAGATTACTTGGATTAAAAATCAATGCAAGAAAGATAAAAAGTTAACCAGAGTTTAAAAGAAGGTAATTTATGGAAATCCCTCAGGAACAAAAATTCTTCTGTTTCCTCTGCATAAAAATTAAAACATCTAAAATACAACTAAATATGTTTTCTTTTCAAATACTAGATGTTGTCATCAAATTATACAATTGTTTCAAGCAAAGCCTATGTTAAACTGGCAGTATATGACACTGTTTTCTGCAAAGATTCTGAAATCAGTCTATCAGAAATATCATTCCGGATAACTGGTTTTCCGGTTAACTGGTTTCTGGATAAATGGTTCCATACTGTATATACTAACATCAACATCAAAAAAGTTTTTTAAAATCCCGGCAGCGGGTTTTGATATGTTATTTGTTTAATATCATAGTGTATTTTATTAATTGATTAATGTCATCTTAGAAAAATTGAAAACATTCATAGTTATAATGTTAAATATAAAAATTTGCAAAAATTAAATTTTTTTTATTAAACATATTTATTAATAACAATTCAAAATTACTTTAATTATTAATTGTTTATATAACTAATTTATCAATTACTTGTTTAAAAATTATTACATGAACTACTATATAATAGTTATTATAGGATAAATGCAAATATATTTTTCAAAAATTTCAGTTACTATAATGTTATTACCTTCATTAGGATGTATAAAAATGGTAAGGATTCTGAAAATAATTATGTTGTTTATTTATTTATTAATTAGTTTAAAACATTTTTCTTGTTCTTTAATTATAATTAATTAATTATATCTTGCTTTTTGCGAATTATAAACTATAACTGTGCTTAAAAAATTAAAATCTGCATCTGTACAATAATATGACACTGTTAAAAATTATTTTTACGTATTTGTGCAATGTTGCATCATTATTATTATTATGTTTAATTAATTAACTAAGTAATTAATTATTACTTAGACTTTATGTTTTTGACTGATTTTTCAAAAAATTTCTATTTTACTTTTTGGAAATAATAAATCAAAAATTTTGAATAAAAACTTTAAGTGATGAATAATTGCTATTAATTAATTCTCAAAACAGTTAGTAATTTTAGTATAAAAATTAAATTGATATTTTATTCAATATATATTTTTTAATTTAATGTATCCTTAATTTATTAAATTAATAACAATATTAATATACATTATAAATTTTTACTTTAAAATAAACTCAATACATATATTTTATATTCAATTTATCATTATATTTTATAGCAGTTATAAACTGAAATTTATCCTTTACCTGTTTATTTATTTTATATTTAAAGTTACCGAAATTTAAAACTATTAATATAATTAATAATAAAACTAAAATTAAAAATATATTAATTTTTTTTCTGGGAAAGTGGGAGGAAAAGGTAATATAAAAAATAAATAAACAACAAATACAAAAAAGCTTAGTTTTGTAACTTAAAAATTGAAAATAAAATTAATTAAAATAATAGTTACATTATTACATAAAATTAAAAATAATCATCTTATTACAAAGAAAGTCGTCCCAGTTTCAATAAAATTAGCTTGCAAAAATAGTCTTCAAGGTGTGAGAAGACAGCTAAAAAAATGCAAGCAATAATAATAATAATGAGATGGTGGGCAAAGTTTTCTGAAAGCAAAATGTTTTTCATAGCATGCCTAGTTCCCAAATCACTATTGTTTTCTTAATGTTTATAATGGTAAAGTAACTTATAAAAACAAATTTATAAGATGCAACTTTGTATTATAAAAATAAGAAGAAAAATTAAATATTTGTGCTTCAATAAATATACCTATCATTTCTGAATTATTATAGGAGAGGGTGTAGAGAGGGGTGATTTGAGGAAATATTTACATATAATAGCTTATAAGTGTCTAGTTGAATTATTGAAGGCATTTATTATTAATCTAATTGGAAGAAGAAAAAAAATTAAGCACAGTTTTTTAAATTATTTAATTAATGATAGTTTAAAGGTTCTAAAAAAATGTATGAAAACAACCAAAAAACATTTATGGGAGTTTATAGTAGGGGAGAGTTGTACAAAACCGGGTAGGTGGGTAAAACTGGGTAGTGCTGGTTCCTCCTTAATTTGATCTTTTATCTGTCGGCCAATACCGGGCATTGCTTCTCAAAAGTCATTACGGCACTTGTAGCTGGACGAAGTACTATTGTGTGCGGTTATTTTTGTGTGAAGGAATGCGTTTGACTTTCTCTTAACAAATTATTTTGTTTGTTTCTAGGTTTTACGCATATATTAACTGTTTGCCAGAATATTAAATATTTGTACGTATTATTTAATTATTTGCTTTCTTGCAAGTATTTTAACAGTTTTACTGATCTTTTACTATAGGACTGAGTGTAGTGATGTCATGTTTAAAAATCTGTGTCACGTTGGGGTAAAACCGGGTACTTAAGAGTGGGTCAAAACCGGGTATACCCATTTTTGTCCTACACTCATGGAATGATTTTTTTTAGGATAGTTAATACTTTAGCATAGAGTTTTAAATTGCAGTTTAATGCTGTTAAGTAATGTTAACACTTTGATGTGTTATTCATAGCACCTCTAAACTTATACTACAAACAAAGGTGAGGAAGTGGTTGCTTCCAATACTGGCCGATGTAACAATTTACTAAGTTAGAAAATCAGTCATAGCTGCATTTTTTGGAGCAGTAGTTATAAATACTCCAATCAGACAGTTTGAGGAAACAGGGATTTTTCCTTACAACAACGATGTTTTTCCTGGATCTATTTGCTCCTTTGGAAATGACGAAGAAATCCATGAAAGCGCATATACGCAGCCACAGGTTGGCATAGTTGCAGCAATAAATATTTCTGAAATATGACAGGATAATGAAGCTCATCTTTCCACATTTAAAAGTGTCGACATCACACATTCAGTTGTTGATAACATCCAGCCTCTTCTATTGAGATCTGATATTGTGTAGCCAGCAATCTGCATTTCCAATTTCAATTAAAATGTTATTATTCCTCACCAGGAAGGCTTTAAGATTGAGAAAAGAGCTGGCAAAAGAAGTGGAAACTGTTATTTTAACTACTTCACCCTATAAATTAGAGCTCAAAACAGATATTAAAGAGAAGGAAGCCAAACAGTCTGCATAACGAAAAAGGAAGATTCTTAAAAAGAATATAAGAATCAACAGGAAAAGGATGAAGAAGATAATGAAACCTGGATGTTTTGCAATGAGCTTTACTCCAATTCTAAATCCAAAGAAAGTTGGATACAATGTGTGAAATGTCATAGGTGGGCACACAAAGCATGCAGTATGAAGGAGAATATAATAATAAATTTGTTTGTGATATTTTGCAGTTAAAATAACTCTAAGACTTCCAGTGTAAAATAAGTAGGCATATATAATGTAGATAATTTGCTACAGATTTATTTTTGACACATGGAAGAACACATGTGCAATTTCGTTTTGTTAAATATAACAAAAAATATTTTTTTTTACCATATTAAACAAGATTTTTTTAATGAAAATCAGTTTTCCACGAGTTTTAAAGGGGTACCGATTTTACCCAACCAGTGAGGTAAAACCAGATTTTTGCATATGTTGAAAAAAGTTATTTTTTTATATAATCAATTACATTTTTTACTGAAAAGAGTATGTTTCAATATAGCCAAAGATTCATTTAAAATGAAAAATGGTGTTCAGAGTTTGTTTTCCCATTTGATTGCATTTAAGAACAACAAACATTTATGGTACCCGATTTTGCCCTATCTTCCCCTATATATAAAATACCAATATTATTAATAAATATTAAAACTTAAAAAATTCATTCTGTTAAATAATAATAATAAGACAATGTCCCCTGTAAAATTATAACGCATTGTTCAGTCGAACAAATTTTCAGCTCACTATGATTTCATTATCACGAGTTATAAAAGATTAAACTTATCGGACTGTTATATTCAGCTCTTTATAAGATTTGGGGTGAGGGGGATAAACATTTTTAAAAAGTGCCCAAATAACATTGAAATTTCTGCGTTTGGAGGGACCACAACAATTAGATTCCAATTTATAAGGTAGTGGGCACCGAAATGGCAAGGGACTGAAATGGCCAGGGGCTGAAATGTCTCAGGACCGAAATATTGTGTACCCACAGTGCCACCTTTTGGGCGATTGACAATAAAATCTAAAAAGCAACAAGTTGTGTCAATGTCTAACTGAATCTGAAGTTAGATGAAAATTCATGCATTAGTTCTGGAGATAAAGCTATTGCAGAAATCATGAAAAATGCAGCTTAGCAGCACCACGTGTCAGGCAATTTACACTAAAATGTAATCTGCACCAATTCGTATCAAGGACTAACTGAATCTGAAGTTTGATGAAAATCCATGCATTAGTTCTTGAGATAGAGCTATTGCGGAAATCATGAAAAATACAGCATAGCAGCACCACCTGTTGGACGATATACACCAAAAACTAATCAGCACTAGTTTATATAAAGGTCTAATACTGAATCTAAAGTTTTGTGAAATTAAGTGCATTAGTTCTTGAGATAGAGCGCCCACAAAATTTTTGTCACATACAGACAGAGTGACAGACAGACATTTTCTAAAAACCATCAAATCGTGTTCAAGACCTTCTAAAATTTATAAATTCATTGAAAACCGGAAGTCAAAATTTTTCACGAATCCAATACTTTCTCCTTGTAAATATAGAAGAAAGTACAAATGTAAAATATATATATATAATTTAATTTTAGTAATTGGAAATAGATGATGAATTGTAATTATATAATGGTTATATATTTATATATATATAGTTTCATTTTTTTTTTTTTTTGCTTGTGTATTCAGGAAAACAAAAGGGGGGAGGGCAGAACACTTCAGTGGAAGAGGATTTAGATGATTATTTATTTTTACTGCAAAGTAACAAAAAAGACATAAAAAATCAAGATATTAAAGTGTTTTAAAGATTTTAAACTGTGTAATGGAAAGGGAGGTAGGGAGAGGATGATTATTTCTACTACAAAGTAACAAATAGGAGATTTTTTTTTTTTAAAGAGAATTTTAGAAACTACTAAATTTTTTTAACTTTGTGTGCTGGGGGAAGCAAAAATTTTGAAATGGGTTTGAAAATAGGGTATTCAGATGATACAAATCATTCCAACTTTATTTTTATAGCAAGTTACTTAACGTTACTACAAAGAAAGAAAGAAAAAATGCTTTAAAATTTTAAACATTGTGTAGTACTAGGTAAAGGTTTCAAGTTGAACAAACTTGGACATTCATTTATTCTTGAAAATTGAATGTACCCTGAATTCATCAATAGACCCCCAGTGTACAAAGTTTTGTACACTGGGGGAGCAAACAAATGAGTGAAAATTCTAGAGGGGAGGGCAGGGCAAGTTTAGAATTTATGTGGAAATTTTAAAACAATTAAAATCTACCAAAAGGTAAGAAATTCCCTTAATAAAGCTCCCACTTTGTAAAAAAAGAACAATTTATGCATTTTAGTTTTTCAAATTTGTTTATTGGAAAATGGAAATTTTAAATTTTAGGGACATTAAAAATTTTTAGGAAAATTAGGAATTTTAGGGGTATGCAAGTCCTGTAGAATTCCAAAATATCATTCCCCCCCCACCCCCACCCCCACCCAAACCACAGAGAAAAATGCTTGAATTCAACACTGCCATGCAGGGAATTTTTACTCTGTTTTAGTAGGAAGTGTCAAGGTGAAAATTCAGTAAAGAACATAGTTCATTGGTGTTGGGATGTTCACAGACAGAAGAGAGAATGGACTGCAAACCTTCAGTGAAAAGATATGATGAGAAGATAAAATTGAAAGAAACATTTTTTAGCATATGATGTGCATTTTCAAACAGAAAAGGTAACAATTGGCAGATAATTTTTTAGTAGCCATTTTTTTCACTTAACTGCGCTGTGACCAGTAATGGCCACTAATTTTAACTCTTTACTTTTTAACATAAAACAGTGTGTCCGACTCCAAGCTGAATCCAGATTTTTGTTAATAACTTTAACACTAACGAAGATATTGTAATGAAATTTTAAAACCTTTATCTTCTTTTGTATAAAATACGTTAACATCACAATAGGAGCTGGAAATGCTGTCATGCATACTTGTAAGCCACATTCTTAAATGTGGAGCTTCTAATACAGAGTTATTTGCATGTCTGTATGAGGAAGATGGCAGATTTAAATTTTTATCCTGATGTCATCATATTTCACATGTTGCTAGAGAAGTCTGTTAAAAACATAGAACAATATTTTCCCTTTCTGTCAAAATTATTAACAAAACCCTGAGATTAGCTTAATGCAAGAACACCCAATATTTTTAACTGGATAAAGAGACTGTGGACATGGGTTTTATCACAAAAAATCACTTGTCTTCATGTATACTGCATTCCTCTTGGTACAGTTGAGAACGTTCTGTAAACTGTATTAAAAGTTCAATGTTATTTTACTACCTGACTTCAATTATTTTAAACTTCATCTAAAAGTTATTTCGATTTCATTGATAAAATGTAATTAACATCACCAAAAAATAGAATTGGAATTTTATTACTATTCTGGACTGGACCTCTAATTATGTTTTAGTTTGTTAAAATAAATTTTGAATTTATACATTTTTTTTGTTAATTACATATAATTTTAAGAGTCAATGTGCCTCTATTGTATCTAATTTCATTCTTCGGTAGGAAACAAAACTGATGCACCCACAAAACTAATTTGATGCCCATCAGCACAGTATTACTGAATTTATCAGCCAAATTTGGCATAGATGAAAGTAGAAATATAGATATCGTTTGTGAATGAACAGATATCAGCAAAAAGTATTTTTAAAAAGGTAGAAAAGCATGTTTTTAATTATTAAAATATTTTTCAGGAAATGTTGCTTGAGTAAGAAAATACGTGTTTTAAAAAAGCAAATCCTTCTTCAGATGAAAACAAATGACAAGCTATCACTACAGAAGCTAATGCAAAAAAACAAGTCAATACCTTCTGATTAAAATGCACTTTAGCCTGAAGAATAAGTGATGCAAAACACAGAGCTTTTATGCAGGTTTATGCCTTGAAAACTACAAATATTATTATGAATAATAAAAAAAGAAGACAAAGGGTATAGTAAACTTACGCAAGTTGAGTATAAGGGACTTCAAGCAAAGAATTTAAATGTTTAAACTTCTGGATAGATAATAAATCTTCATCTGCAAGTGCTGTTTTCCATATAGCTGTAGACAAATCACATGGTACTGCTTGACTAGCATTTCTACATAAAAATTCATCAAGCTTACTCCATTCTTCCGAAATTAATGAACTTATCAGTACTCGACGAGTCTGTAAAACACCTTTTTTCCACAACATTTTATTATTATGGGCTAAAGTCAATTCACCATGAAATAATACAGAGCCTTTCAAAACTTCATTACACATTCCATAACCAAAGCAAATAGGACAAGAGTACATATGACTAAATGATGGTATCCATGGAACAGCAGTTTCAGACTTCACTGTCTCTTGTGTCTGAAAATTGTTATCAGATTGCATAGAACCTGATATTTTATTGATAAAGGCTATTATTTCTACATATTTAACCTTTAATAGTCTGGTACTAAGGAGCAGAATAAGTATGAGAAAGCCAAAGAATAAGAATTTTTTAGATCGACGATGTATCATATTTTAGCATTCTTATCCATGAGACGTGATAGATGAATCTAAAATTAAAAGAAAAAGATAAGTTAGAATACTATAAAAATGAGCTAATAAAACAACCTGGCTCAATGCCTTTAAAAGAGTTCACAATGCTACAGGGAAAGAAAGTTATTAACAGACATGAATGATGAAGGACATACATTATTTAATGAAATGCTAAATTCTGCTAGTTGCTAGCAGTAATTGTTACTGTAAATTATGAATAAATTCATCTAAATTTACTATGCACATTGGCCAATTTATTGCGGATGGATTATAATAAAACTAACATTGTTTTTTTTTCTAGTCCTAACATTCTTTTTTACAGGATTGGCAAATTTTCTTCCAAAGTGGAAAAAAAACAGCTGGAAGAAATAAGTCATTAGAGTGGAAGAATTTTTTTTTTAAATAATTTTGTACATATATGTCATAACTTATATTTTTTGAGATGAAAGTAAATATATCTTCTTATAGATAACCTTATGTAAATTTAATTCATGTTTTAAAAACTTAGTTATGTAAGTTACATTTACAATTACACCAGTCTTTCACTAAGGTCACTACACTTCACTAAACAAACATGTTTCATTATGCAGCCAGTGAAACTTTAACTACAAAAAAAATCAATTAAAAAACAGTCTTATAATTTTGCATCAGTTTTATTTAACTTATATTACAGGGTGTGTAGTGGTGCTTACCTTTGACAACAATATTCTTTAATAGTAATTTTTGCCTTATTTAATAACAGAATAATATTTAATTCATTTCTTAAATTTGGAATCTGGGAAGTTTCATCCCAAGACAAATCTTGCAAAAATGCATAGTAACTTTATATTTTTATTATGTATAGGGGAAGGTGGGGCACGTTGGGACATGGCCCACCTTGGGACATCTCAATTTTAGGGCTTAATTTTGCAGTTAAAAATTAGCACATATAAGTGCCAATATATGATACTACAATCTACTCTTCCATGTGTTTTGGAATCACTGGTGTTTGCTGGCAACAAATAATACCATTATTTTTGTTTTGAATGAGGTTGAGTAACATTTATGTGTGTTTTGAAAAATAATTTTTTTATTAAAGAAATGAAATAATACAAGTGGGGGCATGTTGTGATGAAAAAACATTGATTTATTGTTATTTTAAGGGTAAAATATAGAGTGCAATGCTAAGCTTAACTGTTTTAAAGTTTTTGTTACTTAATGTGCGAGGTGGGGCAAGTTGGGACACTCAGTTGTGGGCACCTTGGGACATGTCCAAATATACTGTAAAGACCAAATGCAGCTTACTGAAGAAAAAAATGTACACAACCAATTAGAATTTTCATAAAGCAGGGAGGATGAGACAGTTGCACTAGCAAAATTGGGAAAAATTACCCCTGGCAGGAAAACAAATATAAATGATTTGTGTAATGGCAGTAGTGATGAATTCAGCTGTTCATGTGGCGCTGATTTTCCTACAGATTGCAAACTTACTTAAGATAAGTCCAGAAACTTAAAGGATAAAGGTAAACCAACTGTGGGATAGTGTACATTGCCAAGTTTGCAGGAAAACAAAGCATTGTTGTATTTGTGTTCAAAATGTTGAGGACTAGTCAGCGAGTATGAGATATCCATTTTGAGAAGACGAGATCTAGAGTTGTCATTTCTTTTTCTTTTTTTTTTTTTTTTTAATCCTGATAAACATGATAGCTCATTTGTGTATCAAACAGATATTCTTTTAAAACTTGGCACTCCTGAAAACAAAACAGGTCAAAGATGTGTTTTATTAGAATTTGATGAACACCATTTTTTTCACATCAAGTACAAGATCTTTTAATGAAAACATGTTACAATTCAAATTATTAAAGTGTATCAATGCTTAAATTATTTCATGCTCAACTAAAACTTTATAAATAAAGCTTTGTTCATCAATTAAATATAAAATTTTACATGTATTTTTGATTAAAACTAGTGTTCTAACCTGCCCCACCATGTGGGGCAGGTTGGGACATTTTAAAGGCTTTTTTGTTTTATTTTCACTCTTTTCCTATGTGAGATATTAGATTCTTATGAGGTTTATTTGATGCAGAAATGTTTATACTTTATGTCTAATTGGTTCTAAAATAAGAATAAATATTAATAAAATTTAGAAAAATTATTTACTGAAAAACGTCCCAAGGTGCCCCACCTTCCCCTACTGAAATAGTGAAAATGAAAAATTTTCTTAGCTAAATAGGTAACCTTACCGTATTTTATGGAAGAAATGCCGTGGCATTTACGAGTTTGAAAGTTAATTTTTTTTTCAAGTGCGGCATTTACACCATGTGTGGTGTTTACGTTTTTTTTTTTCCTTCTTTGCGTGGGTAAAATTGGGATAAAATAAAAATTCTTAAAGACTGCACTCAAGTCCCCTACTCAACAATTCGAAACTTTCTGACTTTGCTGATAATGAAATCTGCGACATTTCCGATGATGATACTGAACCATACAGGTGGACAAAGAAAATTTATAACTTTTCCATTCAGATGCGAGTATTGGCGACTCGGATTTTGAGGTCTTCGAATGTAAACTGAAGAAGACTTAAAGTTGATGCGACATAAAAAGCATGCTAAATTGTGCCAACCACTTAAAAAATGTGGAGAGCCTAAGTAGAGGGGTCTGCATCCCGCAAACTGGATGGTTTTAATATTAACTAATATCTCCGTAATTTAAAAATTACATAAAAATATTTAAAACCTGATTTAAATAAAATTTTAGATGCTTAAGTTATTAAAAATGAGGCACCTTACACTGTTCAGAAAACTTTGATTAAAGTTGTGTCAATGAGACGCTGTCGACAAAAGTAGCGTTCCTACGGGTGCGGCGTTCACAAGGGGTGCAGCGATTAAGATATTTTTAAGCTTCTTCAGAGGAATTTTGAGTAGTGCGGCGTTTACAACAGGTGCGGCATTTCTTCCATAAAATACGGTACTAACTTTAAATTTCATTGATGAATGTTAATCAAATTTCAGTAACATACTATGAAAATAATACGCAGCAAAATAATATACTATGACATTTAAAGATATATCCTGAGAATAATTTGTTGTATAGCCAGTCATTACTTGTTGTATAGGCAGACATTAATATAGAATGAGGGGAGAATGTAAAAAACAAGGTTCATACATCTCCTGGAATTTTGCAGATCAGAAAATCCTTCGGCACCAGTATTTTCTTATAGAAAATCTTTACTTAAAATAAGGTAAAATTTCGCACATTTAACATAAATTCCTTTTTCTGCAAAATCAACAAGTACGAGGCTCAAAATTTGTGTGAAGGTAGTTGAAGGCATCTCCTAGTCAGACCTGCCAACTTTTGAAAATGAGAAATCATAGCACAGAATATTGAAATTAATCTAAAGGTTGGTTGGTTGGTTTTTTGTGTTTCAGAGCCATCTTTTGACATTCGTAAAAGGAATAAGGTTTCAGTCTTTCAACTCAATATAGTAAATTTTTTCCTCTGAAAATTTTTATACGATATTTAAAGTTTCTTCTCATTTTGCAGCATTTTTTTTACATTTGTAAAAGAAGTCTGGTTCCAAATTTTTAGCCCAGTGCAGTAAATTTTGACGAAATTCTCGAATTTTTTTTTCCCGCGACCATTTCAGGATATTCGCAATTTTTTCCCCACAATCCTAATTCACATTTTTCTATTACGATTCTTTGTTGAAATCTGCACTTTTTACGATGAACTTTTGACGAATTTTGTGTTTTTTACCACACAAAATTGAAATGTTTAATAATAATTCGTAAATTGAAATGTTTAATAATAAATAGTACAAATCGTGCGATTTTGCACACTATTTCAAATCTTGCCCCTCAAAGATCCCCCCCCCCCTCCAGAAATTCTTAAAATGGCATCCCTGTTTCTAAGGAAGGGAATTTCTGTATAAATATTTATAGAAACACGATTCACCTGTGGTTGATATACATAAAGAGGGTTTTATGTTAAGAAGTTTGTTTTGCAGCCCAGATTTTTTTTTTCCCTATGAGCATTTTTTAATGTCCGAATTTTTGGATTAATGACAAATTTTTTAAAACTTTCGGAAATGAATACTTTGAAATTTTGGAACAGAATCATTCCTGAAAAATACGCTGTGCGGGATAAAAATCGCAATTAGAAACAAAAAATGCGTTTTTTTTTGTTTTTTGCAAAAAATCGTAGTTTAAGACAGATTTTCGTAGCATCGTAGTTTATAGGTCCAAATCGTAGCAACTACGATTTTTTCGTAGCAGTTTGCAGGTCTGCCTAGTGCACCTGAAACTCAGAATTTTAAATTTCTAATAATTAGCTAAGTTATTAATTAAAAATTACAAAGAACTCTCATTAAAAACTAATCTGTGTTCCTCTGAGAGGGAAAAAGTGCTTGTACATGCGCAAATGCCTTATTTACACATCAGAGGAAATGAAGATCAGAAAGAAAGAATATTGAGAGGTATTTTCTCATTATTTATTAACTTTTATCAGTAAACTGCTTAGTGAAGTTAAAAATGCAAGACATAGTCTAAAAGATCGCACTCTTACATCTCAAATACCACAATCAATTAAAAAATATATTGCAGTTAAAACTTTGAAAAAAAAAAAATTTCAAAAAGGAGCTTTTTCCCACGTTATGGCAATGCCACTCCAGGGCACAATTTTAGAGGTATCAGCAAACCAAAAATATGATCTTAAAACTGAAACCTTCTTCTAATCAATGGTGCAATCAGTTTTTTTAAATATGAAATTTAACCCTTTCAAATATAACGGCAAATACATTATTGCACCTCACGGTGACAATATTTTTTCTACTCTAAAAGTAACTAAACGTCTGTATTTTAACACAATCTTTTTAGAGCATCTCAATAGACCAGATTTACATCACCTACAAACATTTTGAAACATTTGGAGGGGTAGAAATATTTTTTACAAAATAAAATATGTGAAAATTTGAACAAAATCAGTAAAAACCTCAGTGTTTCATCATGGTTTCACTCAATTTCAGTACGCATAGACTCCAAAAATCAAATTACGCAGAAACTAAAATACCAAATAGCCTATTCTTTCAATTCAATATTTTTCGTGATTTTTTCATTTAAAAATATAAATTCAGACAAAATGGAGTTAAAGATATGAATTCATGCAAATTTGAGGTTCATTTAAAGTTATTATCACAGGCCCAGGCAACACCGGGCGGGTTTAGCTAGTAATAAATAAAACAAGGCTGACAATCCAATGAATAAAATTCAATCTTAATTACTGAATTAACTGGTCAATTTCCACTACAAGATTTAAAACTATGATCGTTTACTTTTATGCCTACTAGATTATGGATAGTTTATATTTTACTGTTGACTAGATGTTTAATATTTTTTCAGTTAAACAGTGATGTGTTATCACAATTACTTTTACATTTAGTGCAGTGAAGCTAGACATATTTAAGAAAAAAGTTTTTGCATTGGTAAATAACAATTTTGATTAAAATAAAAATCATTTAAAAAGTTGTATTTTTAAAATATTGATTGCATGCATCAGAATCCCTCATACATGTGAAAAATAAGATAAAATGATCACACAAAACATGTGATGAATGAAGAAAAAAAAAATGTTCTATACCTACAAATCTAAACTTTTTTATCTGTGAATCTTTGACTAATAGATTTGTGAGTATTAATTTTTTTACCTTTTAACTGCCATGGACATATATATATATATATATATAATATATGCCTTTATAAAATACTTATCCTTATAAGAATTTTCCAGTTGTACAACTCTGCCCACTTCTTTGGAGTGGAACAAACTGACATTGAACAAGTGCATGGCTGCCAACTGCTATGATGTTTTGTCATCAATATTTCTGAATAGTAATCTTTGCATTATTCAATCATAGAAACCTGCCCATTGAAAAAACTGTGGCAATAGGGAGCAAATTGCATAAAATTTTGTCGGCAGTTATGGGTTTAAGTGATGCCAATGACACAATTAGATTTTCTTAATCCTAAATCCCTGGCAACTGGACAAATCCAAAATCTGGATCCTTTTTTTACAAAAGTGGGTTCTCTTTTTACAGGGATCGATGTAAGGATTTTTTTTTTTTTTGGATGGGGGGGGGGGGGGGTGCATTTTGCGAAAAGTAAAAGTTATTTTTGTGAAATTTATAATATTTTTGTGAAAAGTAACATTTTGT